>JALAZF010000436.1:0-5302005 GCA_022829125.1 Lathyrus tuberosus | reverse complement strand
AAAAAATAGAACTAATATTTGATATTTTTGATGAAGTTTAAAGAAATCAGATATTGGAGAAGAGAACTCAGAGTTACGACTAGATATATCAATTTTTTAAGGAAAGGGTGTTACTGGATAGATACTCAAGGTTGAGAAATTTTTTTAAAATCGAACAACAAAGTAGAGTTAGATCTATAACAAAATGTAGAAACTAAAGTGAACAACTATGGGAAAAAATTAAGAGTAAGGAAGATGGAAAAAGAAAATTTTTTAGTAAGGAAGATCCCTAACTAATTGAAGTTTCAGGGAAATCGGAGAGACAAATAATCTCACTCTCTACTATTTGGAATCAATTTAAAGAGTGTGAATGAGTGATGCCTCTATTGTACCATGGGTACGATTAATTTGATATCATATTATCAACTATTGTAATAGATGGACGAGATTTGATCAACAATTACATTGTGACGGTTTTGATTTCATCTAAAAAGTGTGTCAATGCAAACAAAATATTGTAAGGTCCATTTGCGAAACCACTTTTTGGTGTTTGAGTTTTCAAATTTAATGAAATATTCAAAATAAATTCCAGACAAATATTTGGGCGTGGATAGTGCAAAAAAAGAATATATATAAATTTCACCAGTAAACATCAACATCAACAATAATCCCATGACAATTTTATAGATTGGCTATGGGACTATAATACCCCATATTATTTAAGTGCTCAATTGGATATCAGATGAGATCAGATGAGTATCTATGTGCTCTATTATTAGTAAATTGGATTAATGGAATCCTCTAAATATTTTAAGTATTGACATTTGGGATCAATAGAGCAACTAATGAACTCTGAAGAGATCAATTATTTAATAAAGAGACATATCAATTATTTTAACTCGAGAATGAATTTTAAAGTAACTCTAATAATTGATCAATTGGTGTTAGACGATAAAATATCAATTGGAGATATTTTACCCTGTTGGATTATATTATATAATATTGAGTTTTATATATATATATATATATAATTGTTGGAAAGAGAAAGAGAAAGAGAAAGTGGGTGAGAAGAAGAAAAAGAAAAAACAGAGAAAGAGAAGGAAGAAAAGGAAAGAAGACAAAGAGAAAAAGTGGAGAAAGATGAAGAAGAGAAACTCATGGATCATCACCATCTTCTTCAAACTCCTCTTTGATTATCAGGTGGGTTCTAGATAGAGACTTTAGTGGTAGTATTCTAGAGTTTTGAGTTAGGTTGGATTTTGGAGAAAATGAGTAAATTTGCTAAATCAAAGAATCTAACGGTTGAAATGCGTTATAAACTGAGTATTATGATTGATATATATGTATAATCATCTGTTGATACTTGTTTGTGTGTTTGATTATGTTGGAATGAGCGTGAATTGGATGAATGGGTTGAAAACCTAATTTCTTCATATTGGACAATATTGGTATTAATTTTTTGTAATCATGGTGGATGGCCTTTTAATGGAGAAAATATCATAGTGTGTCGAATTCTAAGACCGGGGATTTTTACGAAATCGAAATCGGAGGTCTGGAAGGCATTTAACGGTTGAAAACTGAGTTTTTAGCAGAATCTGCGCAGTATGCGTCGACTCATGGGATTTTGAGTTGACTCATAGTACCCTTGCATTGACGCATGAGTCGACGCGAGCAGACCTGCGCGTTACAAAATTTTTCCAACATGTGAGATTTTGTTTTCTTCATAACTTCTGAACCGTAAGTCCGTTTTGGTCTCTGTTCGAAGCGTTGGAAAGCTATTTCAATGCTCTTTGTGATGCTGAGGTAGAAACATAGTTATATGCTATGGATTAATAAGAAAATATGGGAAATTAATGTATGTGTGAATATTGCAGTCCCCGTTTCCACCAAAATTCATGAATCGGGAATCCGATTGATACGAGTCCAAAGCCTTTGGAAAGATAATCCAATAAGGTAGTAAATGGTGATGTGAGATCATGATTTAACCAAGGATGCTTGGTAGAGGATAGTAGTTGCTTGTATGCTTTAAAAATGTGTAAACTACTATGTGGTTATGTTTGACATATTATGCTATCATGTGTGTTTTATGATTGATGTTGTAATATGCTTGTCTAATATCGTTGTTGAACATAATTGAGAGAATATGCATGCTTAAAATGAATTAGGTAGAGTGAGTAAACGTTACCCCATAACAACTTGATAGTGGAACCTAGTAATGGCTAGGAAGTGATAGAAACTCTAGATGGCTATGCTCGGTCAATTGATGTAGAAAGGTGCATCCTTGACGAGTAATGGTCTAGAGTAGATAATTTTATGACAACGCTCGTGTATGCGGGGCCGAGGCGTGTGTCTGACAACGCTCGTGCGTGAGGGGCCGAGACGTGTGTCTGATACAATGATATAGAAAGAGTGAACACTAGTATGGAACATGTGTATTAACCATTGTGGTTTTGTGGAAAGACAAAAGAGGTCTTATGGCGAATGTGGCCTTGTGATTGTCGAATACAATCACGTTTGTGTGTGTGATCACGTAATCGTAACCAGTTCTTTGAGTTGCAGTTTCATGAGTCTCGAGCTCCTCTGAAACAAGGCATGGTACTTGGCAGGTTTGATTCCCGTGTGTAGTACGAATGGAACCTAAGGATAGAGACTTGTGATGGTTAACAGGCTATATGAAGTGACGGTTCACGGCTAACAGGCCGATGTTCCCGAATCCATTTTGTATGCCAAGTAAATTGCAAGGATCCATGACTCGGGTCGACTTCTAGACATAGAAGAGGACGAGAAAAGGGGATGCCTTGGCACGGTTATCGATTAGTGATATTTTGAGTTGGTGAACTCATGACATGTTTCCATATAGTGTAAGATTGTGAGATTGTGAACTCAAGGTCATTTCCCTTCCCCTTTGACTTGAGTTAGGATTGATCGAGCCCTTTAAGCCGAGAGAATCTATAAGATAGGGAACTCACTAAGATTTGATGTATCTCACCCCACTATAGTTGCTATATTTCAGGTGTGGTTTGCAGGTTTGATTTACAAGTGGAGCGATGCTTGGATGTTTCAAGAGAAACTTAGTTAAGCTTATTCCGCTGTGTATTATTTTGTTGTATACAATTGAGGAAATTGTATATTATTCTTAGATTTTTATTTTTGGCTAGTTTCCATGACTTGTGCCATATGTTGTATTTATGTTTTAGTAATGGACAAGTATGTGAATTATGCCATTAGGAACTTTTGATGTGTCAGTACCAAATAAAAACATTTGTATGGTATTATTCTAGATAAATATTATACAGGACGTTACAGGGACACTGATCGATAAATTAACAAATGTACTAATCTTCCAATGTAATAATAAGGGAGATTCCCTAAATATCGACTTCAAGTACTGCTTGACAATACAAAGTTCGGGTTCTAAATTAGTTAAACAAAAGACTTGAGAGTTTTAAATTGTTGTTTTAAAAATAGAAAATAAATTGCAATTAAAAGTAAATAAAGCAGTTGAACGGTTTAAAAGAGATTATGAATGAATATGCTAGGGAATGTGTATGAGTGGATTCTTCAATAAAAAAAAACTTGACCTTGCAACAACTTGATTCAATAACATGTATTATTGGTCCTTAAGGGTGTTTACTCCTAAGTCCTTACTGAGAAAACCTTTAACCATTCAACTTAACTCCTATGTCCATAGTGAATTAACGATTAAATTCAAAATTATTTTAATCAAGAATATTCCGATTTCCATAGGGTACCCATAGTCCTAGGTGATATCTACTATGAAATACTCGCAATTAAGAGTTAACAATGGTGGTCCAACCTAAATATTAACCGTAAATCAAACTCAATTTGTCCGAGAGAGAAAGCATTAAGAACAAATTACAAGTAAATAAAATATCATCAAATCAATGTCATTACAAGGTTTAAACCAAAATTATCTCATAAATCCGAATCAGGGACACCCCTTAGCATTAGGGGGTTTAGCTACTCCTAATAGTAAAGAAAATCAAAATAGAAAGTGTAGACATTATAATTTAATGAAAGAAAAGAGATCTTCAATTACTTAGGGTTCATGAAAGCCTTGATCCAACACAAATTCTTGAGTAATCCAGCCTTCAAAACGTGTTCTTTACACTGAAAAATCGTCCAATCCTTAAAATTTTGTGTTTTTCGACTAAATAGGTGAAATTTGGGCTTTTCAAATATAAGTCGTGTCAAACGCGTACGGCCTCCTCCTACACGCGTATGACACAATATTTTACTTACTCATACGCGTATGGCCTAAGGTAAGGTGTATGGCCTAGATGGAGCCATACGCGTAAGGCTCTGACTTGCACAGGGGGGCCTTGGCTGGTTAGTCTCATACACGTATGGACCTTCCCATACACGTAATAACAGAGGCATGATTTTTTCTCCCTGGCTGGTGTTACGTGTATGTTGGTCATGGCACTTAATGGCCATACGCGTATGAGACCCCTCATACGCGTATGGGCAAGAGATGCTCAAATTCTTCTCTTTTTCTCCTGCTCATGCATTTTTGTTTGGATTATTCTCTGCTCAATTTCCTCTTTATTCTTCAGACCTGTAAACACATGAAACATTACCTCACGGGCGTAAAATAATTCAGAAACAATAAAACCTCTGTAGATCAAGACATGATAAAAATTTATTAAAATAAGCCTAAACTATTACCCAAACTCACATCAATTCACCTGCTTTTGATATTCAAATGACAAAAAAAAAAAAACTAATACAAATGGTGACTGATCACAACCCCAAACTTATCTTGTTGCTTGCCCTCAATCAACTTTTAACATAAAAACATCATGTCACAAATCATCAACAAAACAAAGAATTTAAATACATACCTCTGAGATCTTCCATGATTCTCCTTTGTTTCTACTTTCCGTTTGACTTGATCATTGAGATCGATTTATCTTACACACCAACACTTGATGAAATTTTTTCTCTTGTCAGCCTTATTCACACTCTCACCAGTTCTCTAAGTTGTTAATGTATAGACACTCAGAATTTACAGTACGCATTACCATATCAAGGCTTGCATAAGCTCTCTTTCAATTACCATATGCACAATACACACACTTTTGAGGTCTTTCACGTTGTAATAGGGCTTGGGCTATGGTGGGATATTATATGGATAAGTAGGTTAATGGTTCAGAGTACCTGTGATTATTCTCTTCACAATGTTCATTCCAAAGTATCACTGGTGGAATTGTTCTGGCATTTGCCTTTTAGGGTTAGAATCATTGACTACTCAGTTGTTGGATTATTCTTTGATTCTTGGTATCCAACATAGTTCTCATTCTCGTGGGTGCTTTTGTTTATTACTTTTTTTTTAGTTAAGCTGATTTTTCAACTTTTTATTTTTTTCTTTTCCAGGTGCACTCACCTTCATCAATGTTGCATAGCCACTCCAAACTTAAAGGTTTCTATTCCAACAGCAACCCCAAAGTTAGAATCAAACATCGATCCAAAAATAATACAGAAAAACTCTAAACAGGGTAGGGAAGTGTTTGGGCCAAGGGCTAATGATGTGGTGAATTTACAAACAATGGGGTACAAACTCAAATTAGGTTAACAAAGGATACAATAATAAATGGGATGGCTAGAAAGGCCCAGGGCTAAAACAAACAATGTGCCTCAGTGTGTGTAATCTTGCAATGGATATAAAAAAAGAGAAGACGCAAGTTCTAGATGATAAAAACATACATGAATGCTCTCTCATATGATAAATACTATGTTTGGCTTTTTCTGTTTCCACTGTGTTGGTAAGAGCTAACAATGTCCATAGTGCCTCTCGTGTGACGCAACTTCACACTTATTTACAATGATCCTGCACCCCTTTTATAGAACTTCCAGAAAACCACACCAAATCATTTCAGAGATACCATGATTGATTGGTATTGACATAGATGGGGCATCAAAACTTTCATTTGGGTGATATGTGTCAACCACTCGTGCCAGTAATCATCACTTAAATAACAGAAACATAAAATGAATAAGCTGAAGTAAATTTGCTATAATATTCAAATCAAAGTTTTGGGCAGTACATCAGAATCATAATAACTAAAAATAACAAAACCTCAAACTAAACTTAAAATAAAACAAAAATGAAGAAAGAAATAAAAAATCAAATTAATCCTCATCAACGCCTTTGTCTCTATCTGTCATTTACGTGTCAAAGTTGATCATGGAAGTCGGGTCACCATGTTGCACAAAGGCGGAGATATGGGACATTTGTCCCTGTTGGTCTTTCTGCCCTAGACTCTTGAACGGGCTCTAGTATTGCTGTGGAGTGGGCCGAGAGAATGGAGTCTGATGGTACTGTTACTGTTGTACAGGTCCTCCTAGCTGAATCGGGGTCTCCATCCTTGGATACTGATAATGTCCATAGAATGTGTCGTACCCCAAATTTTGACAACTCTTTTTTTCCTTTTTCAGCTAATATAGAGTTTAGATTGCTGATATGTCCAAGTCTCATACAAGTCATCTGGTCAAACCCAATGGCCTAAAATGTCAAAGGGGGGCTCTTTAGAAGTTTTGATCTCATCATAGTTTAGTTGCTATTTTTTGAACTTTTCAAGGTATCATTTTAATTTTTGTTAAATATATCCTATCAAACATATTTTTTACAAATGCCCAGGAATAAAATTCCTGCCACCATAATCTCGAGAATGATTTTTCAGGAAATAAATTTATAATCCGCAAAACAAACACGCCATAAGTAATTTATAAAAATCAATTCTATTTTTTCTTTCGATTTTTTTTCTAACAACTTTTTAAGATAATAAAGAATCCTTTATTTTAAATCATTCTTTTAAAAATGACTTTTTTTAAACAATGTTATGAATTCAAGTAAATTTTTACTAACATGACTCAAACTTTTTAGCAAAAAAATCATTAAATATTTAAATCTAAAAAAACTAATACTTTGTTTAAGTTTAAAAAAAGCAAAATCACTGTTTCAAATTAACCCCGTAACCTATTTTAAAATCCAGAATCACAACTTGTTTCAAAATCGACTCATAACCTAGTTAATTGCTATGACCTTTTTAAAAAAAAAAAAAAACACAAACCAAATCCGACCACTATTTTCAAAATCAAGAACAATTAAAAACACACAAATATTAAAAAAAACAATAACGGTTAAAAATCCCCAAAAAAATATAAATAAATAAGTAATGCTTTGTACTTTTACGACTAATGATTACAAATAATTAATTAAGAGTAATATTAGTATTAAATTGATTTTAATTAATTCATTATAATATTTTCCCTTATAATTAACAATAATTAAAAATACAAAAAAAATATATACTAAAACATGCACTTATTTCATTTAATCAAAAAAATTCAAAAAAATAATCAATTTGTTAATATTATATTAAGATATTACAATTATTATGATTAATGTAATTAAGGTTAGAAATAATCTATTAATAATTAGGCTATTATATTGCCTCGTAATAAATAAACAAATCAATAAAAAAAAATTAGTTAATTAGGATTGATTAGGATAATTTTAGGATAAAACTAGGGTTAAATTCTAGAAGGAATTTAGGGTTTTATTCATTCTAAATTAGTGATAATTATCAGGGTTAAGGGATAAAATATGACATAAATCTTTATAATTAGCTTGTTTTTTCTGATTTAACATGAAATAATTATGTATCTTTCTTAAACTAAAAAGGGTTAAATATACAATACCCCTACATTGTAGGGGTAACTTTGACGCTTAGGGGGTAAAAGACATAGAATTTTAACATTTCACGGGGGAATTAAAAAAAAAAAATTTATAGGGGGTGAACCGAAACTCGTCTACAATGCAGGGAGTGTTGTATATTTAACTCAATTAAAAATAATTATTACATTTTTGTAAATTTACTATTAAATTAAAATCAACCCCACACATTTAAACCTTAAGTCCTTTGCCTTTGTACATTGAGGAATTTTCTCAAATCAAACACTTCTCCGCCCCTGATGCATTGAGAATTTTTCAAAATCTAATATCAACCAAAACAAACAAACATTTTTTTACAAGAGCTACGGTGCTCTGATCCTTCATCTAACATGAGGGTACGTATGCATAGAGTCGTAGCACACTAGCAAGTACAATAATCCAAAAAAAAATTTAGGTCTTCCTTTATTAATTAATAAATTTTCTCTTAAATAATAAAATAATTTTCTGCAAATGAATAAATTAAACAATTAACAAATGATAAGCAAACATACCTTAGGAAAGTGCAATAACCCTAGACTTAGAGGAGGATCCCATTGAATACAATGGGGGGTGCCTAGTACCTTCCTCTCACTTAACCGACTCGTGAAACTAGTTTTTCACTCTTAGTTATTAGGTTTTATCATTGTTTCTCTGTTCCTTAGGAACAAATAAAGGATGATGGCGACTCTGAAATTTTCCAGTTGTCTGCTGGAGAGTTCTTACTTCCCAAAAAGAGAGTCCATCATAACCTCTAGTTCTAGGGTTTTGTTTGTCATCCTTGTCTGTTTGCTTCTATTTATTTTTGTGTTTTATTTATTTACTCATTTTCTTTTTCTTTCTATTTTATCTTATTTTATTATTATTATACATATCATTGGTTGGGATTTTCATATGTGTGAAGCTAAAACCCAAGCTCGGGGAAACATCATAAGTTAAGTAAGAGGTCGTTATGTTTTGGCCATTGGGGATTCTTATCCCATGGGGTCTTTAATGAAGATTCCACCTAGAGTAGGTCAGTTCAAAGAGTTTGTCATGAGTTAGCTAGCACTTCTTCATGATGAAACTTTGAGTTTGATCTATGACTATAGGGACCTCTTTTAGAACCTGAACGCGAGACTTCGTTTATATGAAGGCTCCCTAAGGGAGACCTTGTTGAAATTTTATCATGGGAGGTTTATGCTCTATCAGTCGTATCTTGAAAAATACGATCCTCGCAAAGGACGCGGAAAAATTTGTTCGAACAGAGTCGCCACCGAACTTAATTTATTCCAATGAAGAAATAGGAAAATATCGAGAAAAATTTTTTAAAATGGAAAATGGTCATCACAACCATATCCGGGTTCAGGAGTCGGTTACGAGAGGGGAAGGTGTTAGCACCCCCTTCACGTCCACTGTACTCAACGGGAACCTATTAGTCTAATTTGTGACTTGAGTGTTAGCTTATGCTTATTTGTCTTCTTCGAATAATAAAAAGTGAAAGGTTTGCAAAAGGTTTTAATTAGGCTTTAAGAAAAAATGGTTGATTTTATTATTAGGGTGCTCGCCAAGGATTGGGGCCTTGTGCCTATGTATTCCCTCGTGCGGTGGGAAAGTAAGAGCAATCGTAGTTCGGCGCTACGGTTTGTTAGTATCTTTTAGATGTCAATCGCTCGAACACGAGAAATATATCTCGTACTCAAACAATTGAAAGGGAAGAATGGAAGACTCCACACCCCTTTTGTTTAACTTTAGTGAAGAGTGTTTTAAATATAATTCGGTATTTTAAGGAAATATTTGTTTGAACCCAAGAAAGATATCTTGCATCCAAACAATCGAGGAGAAATTTTGAAGACTCAAAACCCCTCATTGATTTTATGAAAATAGTGTTTGACAATGATTACGTGTCTTGATTTTAATTGAGAAAAATACTCGATATATGATCGAGGTGTGAATTTACGTGATGACGATTGCAAAAGGCAACCGACTTACAAAAGGAGAAACCAATTGATGTTGGATGAAGGGTTTGTGCTTGGTCGATGACGATGCACAAGGCAATCAACTTACAAGGGTGTGAAAAAAGACTCGACATTTGATCGGAACTGTTTGATATTTTTGAAAATGGTTTGATATAATGGATACAAATAGTAACGCGGAGGGTGCGAAGCTACCAAAAAAAATTTAATCGGATCTAATCATAACGATGTTGGATCCTCAAAAATTAACACAAATTGAAAAATACAAATTGCTACCGCGTAAGCGGTCATCCCAAATCGAATCAAGAAACAACAAGGTAATAAAAAAAATCACAAATTGCAAATCTATACGCGAATCTGTAAGCGCAAAAAGTGGATCGTCATTACGCAAAACCGCCGGACGCGTATAAAATCGAAATACAAGAATAAATAAATATAGCACATGACACATAAACAAAATAAAACTACCACTAGCTTGCTACATTTAACGTGATCATCGCAAGAGGGACCAAAAACTATGCGGATCTAAATTTATCAAAAACGTAAAGCAAAAGGCATTTTAAAACGTGTAGAAAAATAATAATGTATCCAACGCAAAAATGTGATCATCGCAACTGGATCGAATCAACACAAATGCCACGCATTACGCACGCCTATATGCAAACAGCGTATAGACACAATTCGATCCGAATAATCTAATAAAAATAATATATATATATATATATATATATATATATATAGGTTATGCTAATGCACACCCATGTAGGTATGCATTAGCAACATACACCTTAGTGTATTTTTGTGTGGGACCCACATTAGAAAGATGAAGAAAAAAATAGAAAGAAAATAGATATAGTGTATTTTTATGTGGGGCCCACCAATTTTGGGTGTGTGTTAGCATTTTCATATATATATATATATATATATATATATATATATATATATATATATATATATATATATATATATATATATAACAAGATCAACAGTATTCATGTGTAAAGCAAGTCGTGACGCGCCGATGTATACGTTAAACAAGAACAACGACATCCACATGTATAAAGAAAAAAAAACATGAATAGTAACTATATATTAAAATTAAGAATCTCATGTTCAGTTTTTTTTTAATTGAATTGAGAAGTTAGCAACTCAATGTGATGCGCCGTGTTAATCTCTTCCTATTTTTTTCGGTCCTCCATCATCACTAGTACTAAATTTGGGTTAACTCTAAATTATCAATAATGTCCTTAATATTTATTTTAAATTTCAAATTAAATAATTAGTTAAATTTAAAAA
Organism: Lathyrus tuberosus; assembly: GCA_022829125.1. Taxonomy (NCBI): domain Eukaryota; kingdom Viridiplantae; phylum Streptophyta; class Magnoliopsida; order Fabales; family Fabaceae; genus Lathyrus; species Lathyrus tuberosus. The sequence continues at coordinate 5,291,040 of JALAZF010000436.1, read as the reverse complement.
TAAAAATAAACACTTAAAATAAAATTAAAATAAAAACACTGATTATCCTATTTATTTATTCTAAATATTTAGACAAAAATGTAAAAATAGACGGATTCAAAATAAATAAAAGTCGGGCGCCAAAGTGCTTAAAAAATAAACCGAGTGCACAAAAATGATCAACACGAAATAAACGACTTGGAAAAATACAGCGTTCGGTCAGATTTTAAAATAAATTTTGACTCGTTAAAATATCCAGATTGATCAAAATACGATCGAAAAAAATAAAATGAGCACACCAGATTAAACTACGTGAAACGTAGATCAATATAATTGACGTCTGCAAGCTCGATTTTGAAATTTTTCGTCTACTGATTTTACACACATTTGAGATTCAGTTTGGCTGGTCCGTCTGTAAATCCGAGAAATTATTCCGACTGACATTTTAACCACTATGCGAGATGAAATGCATGTTATGCTGTATAGATGATGCAAAATTAAAATAAAGTCAGATAACTGAAAAATTTAAAATGCCCTGATAAAATTGGGGTATGTCTGATGCCCATATTTAATTAACTTGAACCAGAAGGTATGAATGACAACGATCTTCATAATTCGTGGTGGAAGATAATTAAATACGAAAAGACCCGAATTTTGTCCGTTGAGGAAATGATATGAAATGGTATGCAGAACACATTCTGTGGGGATAATTGAACTTCAAAAATGAAACTACTTTGAAAATGGTAAGGTAGGAAAACTAGTTAGGGGAAACAAGATATTTCTGAAGATCTGTCAGGACGACGGAGAATAATCAGGAATACTTGGAATGAAAGGGGCTAAGCCCTGGATAAGGTAGTAAGGATGTCCAAGAATAACATTGAACATAACCAAACTACAACCAAACAAAGTTTGAAGGTATATCAAAGACGTCCAAGAACAACATTGGACGGAAATACAATAATTTTGGCAAATAATTCAGCGACATCCAAGAATAGGATTGGATGGAAATATTGAAACATTCTTGTAAATACATCCAAGACACCCAAAAATAGCATTGGATGGAAATATAGAAACATTCTGGTAAATACATCCAAGACACCCAAGAATAGCATTGGATGGAAACAAAATTCAACCTTAGGAAAACATCAGCGAGATCCAAGAACGACATTGGATGCGAATACGACATCCAAGAATGGCATTGGATATAAAAGGATCACGACATTCAAGAATGGCATTGGATATAAAAGGATCTCATCATCCAAGGATGGCATTGGATGAGAGTAGAAATAACGACACCCAAGAATTGCATTGGACGAAAGTGAGAAACTACGTCCAAGAATGGCATTGAATGAAATTAAGTAAAAATGACACCCAAGAATAGCATTGGAAGCAAGGGAACACAACGTCCAAGAATGGAATTGGATAAAGGTAGAAATATGTCACGACATGAAGAATTGCAATGGATAAAAGTGAGAAATACTCTGGAAAACTACATCAGAAGCATCCAAGAATGTCATTGGATGTAGAGTGAGACCAAATATGAAGATACATCAAATACATTCGAGAATGGAATTGGATGAAAGGTAAAGTAACACCCAAGATTGGCATTGGATGAAAGAGAAAAGGATGACATCCAAAAACGACATTGGATGTGAGAGAGAAACAGACAGAGATATCCAAGAATAGCGTTGGATTAAAATTGAAATACAGACACATCCAAGAATAGCATTGGATGAAAAACAGAAAAAGACAGACACATCCAAGAATAGCATTGGATGCAAAAGAAACAGACAGACACATTTGCTTTGGTAGATGCCAAGTAAGTTGTACTTTGACCACAAGGTAAGATGTCGATAGTAACAAGACCTCAGGAAATGCAAATGAGCATGAAGTACACTTCGAGCTATGCTTGATATTGAATTTTTTATGATATGAATGATCAATGCTTGCAGTGAAAATGCTTATGGCAATTGTATTAGACTCCTTTGGTAAGGTGAGGCTGTATGTTGATTCCACAACACAGGGAACTCTGCCAACTCCGCCTTCGAAAGATGTTTTAAACATAACTTTTGTCACACTTATTATATGTGTCATGATGGTGATCCTTTTGGGATGACTTATATGCTTTGCTTGGGGATCTCTTGAAGTAGACTGCCCCTGGCTGACTGATTCTTGAGATAATTGCTTTACTGGTCGCTTGAAATGCTTGCCCCAGCATGAGTCTTAAAGAGATTTTCTCTGAATAACAGGATCTTTGACTATGATATGTCCCTGATGGAGTCATTGATCAAGTTTCTCAACTGTTTGAACTTCCTTGATGATGAGTGCTTACTTGCAAATAAAATGTTCATTCAAAAATGGTAATTTTAATGCAATGCTCATGCAATTTTTGAAATCAAAATCATTATTGAAATGACATTGTTGATGTATATCAAATGGATCATTGGTCAAAATGTAGTATTGGTTTAGATATTCAAATTGAAAGATAAAGCAAAGGTATGATACCAAGACAGATGATTAACAAATATATTGGGAGTGAGTTTACACAACCTTGTTGTAGTATGCTTTCAAAACAAACCTAGCTTCAATTAGGTCTTTTGAGGGTTGTAATGTGGCTTGGTTCACAGTTTTCAAAACAAAGGATATAAGGCTCAAAATTTAATTTTTACCCAACCTACTCTCCATGATGATCTCCAATCCTACATTCAACTAATTCAACTTATGCATTCAAGTTCTAAGAGACTTGGAATTGCATTGATGATGATGGTTCAGAAACCAAGGGATTTTTGAGATAACAGTCACTTCTCCCTCACAACATTTTGTTGTTTTTTATGAGGATTTTGGTCAACTCATCATGTCTTTGTGGAGGATATTGGAGACCTCTTTTGATTGATTTTTTTCTTTTTGTTATCCCTAATTTTTTCCTGGATTACTTCTTTGGAGTTTTCAGTCCACTGGGATGCCCTGATTTTTTCCTAAGTCACCTTTTTAGGTTTTGACTTAGGGTTGTCTCTTTTTTTTATCTAGTAGTGACTGTCGTTAGCTTCTTCGACAATTCTTTGATGTGTGCAAAGGAAAGCTTGTTCTTAAAACCTTTATTGAAAGGTGTATGGAACGATTCTCTTGAATTTGAATGCACATCCAAATTAGTCGAGAACTACCCTGCCCCAGGTTAAGGTTACGTTTTTTTTGTACATAAAGAAACACCAACTTCTAGGATCAAAGGGGTTGATGAGGGATTAACTTCCTTATTTCTCCAGTGTTTGGGAATTGAAACAATGCCTTACATCACCAGCAAAATTTTATTTGAAAGCATACAAATCAGCAATTTGGGTATATCATTTTCGTCATTCTCCCTCCAATCTTTTCTTAGATAACAGTTTGATAAAATAAAGATGAATGAGAGAAACACTAGCATATTTTTGAATTCTGAGAGAGGAAAGAAGTTTGAAAGAAAATAAACTTAATACAAACAAAGAAATTGCAAACAGAAAGAAAACAAGGCCTAGTGACTAATCGGCATCAAGGATGAGCTTTCCTGTCTGATCCACTGGCTTTGGGAAGTGACTTGTCACGCTCTGACCCAGTCTTCACCCACTCTGTTTTGACATAGGATTGTTGTCAACATTGGGAGTTCTCTTCATGAAGGTTAAAACATCTCCTCTGACAAAGTCGTGTACTATAGTCTTCAGCGCAAAATAACCTTCTAGATCATGACCTACAGCTCCCTCATGGAATGCGCAATGGAGGTCAGACCTAAACCCAGGTGGAAGAGGATCCAGAGGAGGAGGTAGAGGCCTAGTTATGATCAAACCTTTATGGGCCAAGTAAGGATACACCTCGGTATATGTCACGGGAATAGGGTCAAATTGAGTCATATTTCTAGCATTACGAGTCTGGTTCTAGCCATTATTCTGTTGTGGAAGAGCTCGAGCTGGTGGAGCATTAACCGCAAGAGCAACTGCAGCTATATATGGTTGGCCATAATGTTGTTGCCTGCGATAAGGTCTCCTTTCATCTGTAACAACATGTGTATCGACCTCCTTCTTATTTTGAAATTTCCCAGAGGCCTTTCTTGCACCACTAGAGGCTTCACCATTGGCAATCTTTCCATTCTTGATACCTTCTTCTAGTCTTTCTCCAATAGTGACTAGGTCAGCAAAACCAGATAATACACTTCCTATCATCTTTTCCCAAAAGAAAGGTTGAAGAGTGTCCATGAACAATCCAGACAGTTCTTTCTCTGCTAATGGTGGCTCCACCTGGGCAGCTAGCTCTCTCCAGCGCTAAGCATACTCTTTGAAGGACTCTTTCTCCTTCTGGGACATGTTCTGCAATTGACGGTGATCCAGTGCCATGCCCAGATTGTACTTGTATTGCTTCAAGAAAGCATCATCCAAGTCTTTCCAAATTTGGATGTGAATCTTTTCAAGTCCCATATACTATTTCATTGAGGCTCCACTCAAGCTGTCTTGGAAACAAAGAATGAGCAATTTGTCATTGTTGTTATAGGCAGCCATCTTGCGGTAGTACATCACCAAGTGGCTTCTTGGACAGGTATGCCTCTTTTACATTTCGAAATCTGGAGTTTTGAATTTGGTAGGCATAAGCAAGTCTGAAACTAAGCACATGTCCATTGTGGTAGCACCAAAGACATCATTTCCTTCCACACCTCTTATCCTCTTATCCAGAGTCTCCCATTGCTCTCTGACTTCCTTAATATATCCAGGTTATCCTTGACTTTCAGATTGGTGATCAGCATCATGGTACACAAAAGGAGGATTCTCATAAGCAGCTTGAGCAGCTGTATGCACTACAGGCGAAGATCTAGTGAACACGGGAGCTTAGACTACTGGTGGTACAAATGGGCCAGTCATTGGAGTAGTAGAAAAAGGTGGCGAATAACCCGATGGTAATCCAAATTCTGGCCAAGTAGTAGCTGGCCTCGAAGCCACAGGGTTAACAATGAAACTATTGACTTCAGAGATGACAGTTCTTTGAGGTTGAGTATCCCTAGTAGTCAAGGATTATAGCATCTCCATGATCTTTCTCACACTATTTTTCAAATCATCAATGTCTTCCTTGACTCTTTCGTTGTGTTCCTCTTGATCAGCCATTCTTTTTTTGACGTTGGCTTTAGTTCCGTACTTGTGTTGAGGAATCAGCTTGACGGTAACTCAACAAATCTGAAGATGAGAATGGATGACAATGAGCTTCTGGATAACGGGAATGTATGCAAAAAACGAATGCAATGATATGCAAATGAGATGTAGCGCATACAAATTAGGTACATCGTACTCCTAGGTAAATCAGAACACTAGGTAAATAACTAATATCTGATTAAGGTAACCCACGGGTAGGCTCTAAGACGGGTAGGTACCTAGAGTCATGGATCCATATCAAAGACATTATTTCCATGACGAAGATTCATCAGACAATAATACCTTTGAAAGCTCAAATGTTTTGGACAAAATTTTAGTATAACTCAGCACGGAAGAAGATGTTTTAACATGAAGACCAAAGCTGAAGATTTATGCTTAAGAACAAAGATGTCGAAGAAGATGTCTCAACTTGAAGACTCGACATTCTGGACTGTTATAACAGATTTTTTAAATCTATTTCAAATCTGTTCAAAGATCCTAGGCACGCTCAGGAGTGGATCACGGAAAGGTTTGAAGCCCAACTGATGACTATAAAAGGAGACTTAGTCCTAGGGTTTAAAATGTACCTTGAATTTAATAATTGTAACCTAGTGCTCTTGTGTAAAAATAAGGGTTTAGGGTTTTGAGAGTCGTTAGCTCTTAGGTTGTAAGTCTCCCTCTGTATTGGTTTGATACAGTGTGGAAGACATAGGTACTGCACAGATCCATAGGCCTTTAGGTATTGGATTGTGTATTGTTCTTGGATGAAGCTTTTAAGCAAATCCAAGTTAGCGTGTTTATCAAGTATGCTTGACAGAATTCTGTATTGACAGGGATGATGTAGATATCACAGTTTGTGATTAAGGGAAGTGAGTGGGGTATCTCATATAAAAGAGGTTGTTCTTTGGTAAAGACTTCATAGGGTAGATATTAGGATATAAAGTTGTAAACGGGGGAGTTTAGATTTGTAATAATTCTACAGATATTGGAGTCTTCTTCCTGGATTGGTATCCCCCAGATGTAGGTGAATTGCACCGAATTGGGTTAACAATAGCTGTGTCTTTTATCATTCTACAGATTTAATTATTCTGTTAGTGTTCATGATAAACATGTTAAAGCAGATGTCGTAACATCTGTGTGTTTGCAGATACTGATAGTCAAGGTATCAGTCTGCTGTTGTTATGTTCTTGTTTAAATGTTTATGCAGAACAATGTCTTGACACGTGTTAGTGTTGGTGTAAGCCCTAGAGGCCAATACTTTTGGTACTTGTATCGAATTATTTATTAATAATAAAAGACATTTCTTTATTATGTTTGTTTTTCCAAAATGATAAAGTCCCTAGAATAGCTAGTTCCTTTAATGAAACATTAAGTATGACTTAATCATGAGATTCCATTAAACATAAGGACACTATTCTTAAAGCATCCATAGTCGAGCTTTAATGTGAAATGGGATAGCCTTAAAGCATTAAGACTATTATGTAGATAGATTGATGATCACATCTCATGGATCATGGATAAGGAGTTATCAAGTCTTGACATAGGTATGAATATTAGGAGTAATATTTATACTGGATTGACCCACTATGAGAGGACTACATAGAATGTTATGCAAAGTGTCATAAGTTACTCTCATGGTGATAGTGGTGTATACCACCCTTCGACCTGAAACTACTATGGACCCTAGATGTTGAATCAAGTACTTTATTACTGATCAAACATTGTCCGTAACTGGATGATCATAAAGACAGTTGATGGGTACTTCACAAAGCATGCTGAGGGACATGAGTAGCCTAGATGGAATTTGCCCATCCTGCATAACAGGATAAATGTCTAAGGGCCTAATATTGAACTGGACAAGGATGACACGGTATATGCCTTGTGTTCAATATAGACATAGGGGCAAAAGGGTAATTGTACACACAAGTACAATCACAAAAGGTTTTGTCAGATCACATGACAATTTTGTGACTTGGGTAGCAGTGATGTGTTGCTAGATACCGTTCACTGTTTATTATGTTAAATACATGATTTAATATAATTACCAACGTCGCGAAATCCTACAGGGTCACACACATAAGGACAGTTGGAGAAGAGATAGAGTAAATAAGGAACACCGTAAGGTACGGTGCACTTGAATGGAATACGGAATATGGTAAGGTACCATGTAATATAATAATAGTTATTATTAATTTTATAATAGTTATAAAATATAATAATAATAAAATTATATTTATTATAATAATAGTTATTATAATAATATAATAATATTATTATTGAGTTGGGCTTTTTAGCTTGTAGCCCACACACGTAGTTCTATAAATAGAACCCTGGTGCAGAAGCTCAAATGTTGTTGTTGTTGTTGTTGAAACCCTGGCCGTATTCTATTTTTCCTCTCCCTCACTCAAAACCTTCAATCGTAATCAGCTAGCACTGTGACTGAAGGAAGCTGTTCGTGTGGACTAAGTAAAGGCGTTGTTCATCGTACAACGCTCGTGATTATCCATAGATTTGGAATCAAAGGTTTCATCGCCACAAGAGGTAACCTTTCTATCACAGATCATGATCTTTCGTAAGGATCTCTAAAGGGAAATTTTTGTTTTCCGCTGCGTTTAGATCGCAAATTTCCCTTCAGTGGTATCAGAGCCACTTACGAAACCATGAGTCTGGTAATTGTTTATTTTCTGTCATTTTTGTTTTAATTGGATTAAAACACGTAAAAATTAAATCAAACCCAGATATTGAATTTTTTGGCATCAGATTGTGTACGGTTTGGATGATTGATATTGACTATGCTTCGGAATCCGACAATAGTATGGTGAAGCAGCGATATGTCAATCGTCCATAAGTTACACATATATGATCGATCTAATTCATATGTGATATGATTAGATTTGATGCAATGATGGTATATTGGATATACTATTTTATTTCATTAGTTCAAATCACGTAATGATTATCATTCGATTGAGCGATCTGTGGTTATCTGCTTCGGAATCCGATTTTAGTATGGTGAAGCGATAGCATACGAATCAATCATACTGAATTATTGATCATGGTGTTTTGATGGTATGAAATTGTTACATCAAGGTTTATGACGCTACAAGGGTTGCGGCGTCAAAGAGGTCTATGATCAAAAGTCACGCGTTCTGTTAGCGTGACGGTCTCCAAAGTTTCAGGTGTGACGGTCGCCATAGCTTTGTGACGGTCGTCATGGGCTGATGTGTGACGGTCGCCATGGAAACTGTGACGGTCGTCACAGGCAGTATGACGGCGCAAATGTTGCGTCAATGCAGTCTGCGCTTTAGGTCATGCATTCGTCGAAAATTTAATTTGATTTATTTAATAAACAGGATTTAAATTAATAATAATAAAATTTATTTATTATTTTTCTTGTGGTGATCAGTTATGGCCTTAGTTTATTTTTCTTTGTTTTGGATTTTATAAATACGACCTGCGTGTCGTGCCTCTCTCTTATTCTCATCATGTAACTTCTTTTCTCATCTCACTCCCTCGTATGTAAAACGAGTTTTCTTTATGTAATGTATTATTATAAAGAAAGAGAAGACTACAAAACAAAGAAGGACATCCTTGGAGATCTTGCTTGGAGAAGTGAAGATCGTTATTAGGTTTAGCTTAAGTTCTCTCATTGGCTTGGGAGAACAATTGCGCTAGGGGCCATAACTGTTTCATTTGTATGTATGTATGTTGATATATATTGTATGCATGTGTGAGGAACGATTTATATGATAAATAAGCCGGTGAGATCAAACTAATTAAAAATCCCTCAAAACAAAATATTAAGTTTTTGCTTTCCAAGTTTTAGAACTCATCAAGACTAGTATCGAATATTGTAGGTTTCGCCTAACGCGAGGTGCATGTTCTATATTAGTAAGGTGCGATGGGATAATTGTAATATCCCATTTCTAAAATAATGGGTCAAACTTAACTAAACAAAATATAATAAGATTATATGCGTTTAGAAGCAAGAGTTGGGAATAGTCCATATGATGGATTGGAATAAGGAGTTATTCACCCAACTGAAATATTCGAGAATTGTATTGGATACAATTGGAAGGAGTACCTACCTAAATAGCTAAGTTTTGTGTAATCAGCCTAACATTGACTTAAAACAAAGTGAAATATGGATCTTGATCCACTAGAAAATCTTCCAACGGGATTATCCGAATCAAATGATGAGGGTCATTTGGTTTGAGTAAAATAGTGGGAGCATATTTAATTAAAGGCCTAATTGAATATGTTATGATACTTATATTTTTCCATTCCATTTTGTAGATTACCATGACAACAAACACATCTAATAACATTTTACGAACAATCCTGGATAAGGAAAAATTGTCTGGGACAAATTTTCTGGATTGGCACCGAAATCTGAGGATTGTCCTCAAACATGACAGAAAACTGTATGTCTTAGAGACACCTGTTCCCGATGAGGAACCTCCTAGTTCTGCTCCTAAGGCTGAAAGAGATGCTTATAAGAAGCATGTCGATGATGCCAATGAAACTGCTTGCCTCATGCTGGCTACCATGAATTCTGAATTGCAAAAGCAACATGAAAACATGGCAGCGTTCGATATGATCGAACATCTGAAAATGCTCTATCAAGAGCAGGCAAGGCATGAAAGGTTTGAAGTTTCAAAAGCCCTTTTTCAAGCCAAGCTTTCTGAGGGAACCCCAGTAGGTCCCCATGTACTCAAGATGATTGGGTATGTGGAGAATCTTGAAAGATTGGGATTTGCCCTAAAAAAGGAGCTTGCGACTGATTTGATCCTGCAATCGTTGCCGGAAAGCTTCGGTAAATTTGTCCTTAATTTCAACATGAATGACATGGACAAAACTCTTCTTGAATTGCTAAGCATGTTAAGAACTACTGAGCAAAACCTGAAGACAAAAGGGAAATCCATTCTGATGGTCAGTAATGGAAAGAAACAGAACAAAAGGCCCACCAAGCAGGTTGGTAAATGGAAAGACAAGGAAGTTGCCAAACCCAAACATACTACCCTTGCTTTGAAGCCTAGTGGAGGTATAGCAAAGGAGGGCACTTGCTTCTATTGCGGTAAGACCGGACATTGGAAGAGAAACTGCCCAAAGTACAGGAAGATAAGAAGAATGGAGTGGTGACTTTGACTTCAGGTATTTTTGTTATAGAAATAAATTTATCTACTTCTGCATCATGGGTATTAGATACTGGATGTGGTTCTCACATTTGTACCAATGTACAGGGACTAAAAAGGAGTAGAGATTTGGCAAAAGGTGAAGTCAACCTACGAGTTGGAAATGGAGCAAAGGTTGCTGCTTTAGCCGTAGGAACTTATGTTTTGACTTTACCTAGTGGTTTAATAATTCAGTTAGAGAACTGTTATTATGTACCTGCAATTAGCAGGAATATTATTTCCGTTTCTTGTTTGGACAAGTTTGGTTTTTCATTTATAATAAAGAACAATTGTTGCTCTATTTATTTGAATGATATATTCTATGCTACTGCACAAATGAACAATGGATTATATGTCCTTGATCTTGAAATGCCAATTTATAAAATTAATACTAAAAGGATGAAACCTAACGAGTTAAATCCAACTTACCTTTGGCATTGTCGCTTAGGCCATATAAATGAGAAACGCATCTCCAAACTACATAAAGATGGACTATTGGACTCTTTTAATTACGAATCATATGATACATGCAGATCTTGTTTAATTGGAAAGATGACAAAGTCCCCATTCACAGGAAAAGGTGAAAGGGCTAATGATCTTTTGGCCCTTATACACACTGACGTATGTGGACCACTGAACATACCAGCCAGAGGAGGTTTTCAATACTTCATCACATTTACCGATGATTTAAATAGATATGGTTATGTCTATTTAATGAAACACAAATCTGAATCCTTTGAAAAGTTTAAGGAATTTAAGAATGAAGTACAAAACCAACTAGGTAAGAATATTAAAACTCTTCGATCAGATCGAGGCGGTGAATATTTAAGCCTAGAGTTTGATGACCATCTAAAAGAGTGTGGGATTCTATCCCAACTCACTCCTCCTCGAACACTATAATGGAATGGTGTATCTGAGAGAAGAAATCGAACCTTGTTAGACATGGTCTGATCCATGATGAGTCATGTCAATCTTCCGAACTCCTTTTGGGGACATGCACTACTGACAGCAGCTTACACACTTAACCGTGTTCCATCCAAAAAGGTTGAAAAGACACCATATGAAATATGGAGTGGTAAGAAACCACACATGTCTTACATGAAGATTTGGGGTTGTGAAGTTTATGTAAAACGACAAATTTCAACTAAGCTTGAGCCCAAATCTAACAAATGCTTATTTGTGGGGTATCCTAAAGAAACAAGAGGGTATTACTTCTACAATCGTTCTGAGGGCAAAGTGTTTGTCACTCGAACTGGAGTTTCCTTGGAAAGGGACTTTATTTCTAAAGGAATCAGTGGGAGGAAAGTAGAGCTTGAAGAAATTCAAGAATCACAAAGCATTGATACACCTATGGAGGAATTAGAGCAGGAACCACAAGTAGTTGTGGAAGAGCAACCTGCTCAAGTAGAACAAGACCAACGTAGGTCGAGCAGGATACATCACCAACCAGAGAGATATGGATATATCATAAATGATCAAGGTGAAGTATTACTCATGGATCAAGATGAGACTGTAACCTATCAAGAGTCCATAATTGGTCCTGAGTCAGAGAAGTGGCTAGAAGCCATGAAATCTGAAATGGATTCCATGTACACAAACCAGGTTTGGACCTTGGTAGAGCCTCCTGTAGGAATTAATCCTATAGGATGCAAGTGGGTCTTCAAAAAGAAGACTGACATGGATGGTAAGGTACATACCTATAAGGCAAGACTGGTTGCTAAAGGTTATAAACAAATTCATGGTGTAGACTATGATGAAACCTTTTCACCAGTTGCAATGCTTAAATTTGTTCGGATTTTACTTGCTATCGCTGCATATCATGATTATGAAATATGGCAGATGGATGTCAAGACTGCTTTTCTTAATGGGAATCTTCTTGAGGATGTGTACATGACACAACCTGAAGGATTTGGCATACCAGAAGAGGCCCAAAAGATATGCAAGTTACAACAATCTATGGGTTGAAGCAAGCTTCTAGAAGCTGGAATCTTCGTTTTGATGAAATTGTAAAACAATATGGATTCATAAAGAATGAAGATGAGCCTTGTGTCTACAAGAAGGTTAGTGGGAGCATGATCGTCTTCCTGGTATTATATGTAGATGACATATTAATTATTGGAAACAATGTCCCTACCTTGCAACAAGTAAAAATTTGGTTAGGGAAATGCTTTTCTATGAAGGATCTTGGTGAAGCAGCCTATCTATTAGGAATCAGGATCTATAGAGATAGATCACAAAAACTGCTTGGCCTAAGTCAGAGTACATACATAGACAAAGTGCTGAGACGCTTTAATATGCATGACTCCAAGAAAGGATTCATACCTATGCAACATGGCCTGTGTCTATCAAAAACACAATATCCTTCAACTAAGGAGGAAAGGGATCGCATGAATAAGATTCCATATGCATCTGCAATAGGATCTATCATGTATGCCATGTTATGTACTCGATCAGATGTCTCGTATGCTTTAAGTGCAACGAGTAGGTACCAATCTGATCCCGGTGATGCTCATTGGGTAGCTGTCAAGAATATCCTTAAGTACTTGAGAAGGACTAAGGATTCATTCTTGATATATGGAGTTCAGGAAGAGCTTGCGGTAATTGGATACACCGATGCTAGCTTCCAGACAGATAAGGATGACTTTAAATCACAATCTGGTTATGTGTTCTGTCTAAATGGTGGCGTTGTGAGCTGGAAAAGTTCGAAGCAAGAAACAATTACTGATTCTACAACCGAGGCCGAGTACATTGTTGCCTCAAATGCAGCAAAGGAAGCTGTTTGGATTAAAAAGTTCATTAGTGAACTTGGCATAGTCCCTAAAATTGTGGATCCCATTGATCTCTTTTGTGATAATAATGGTGCCATCGCACAAGCTAAGGAGCCTAGATCTCACCAACGATCCAAACACATACTTAGGCGTTATCATCTCATTCGAGAGATAATAGATCGGGGAGATGTGAAGATATGCAGAGTACCTACACTTGACAATATTACTGACCCACTAACAAAACCTCTTGCGCAGCTGAAGCATGATGGTCATACTAGATCTATGGGTATTAGGCGTATGCCTGATTGGATCTAGTGCTAGTGGGAGATTGTTGGTGTAAGCCCTAGAGGCCAATACTTTTGGTACTTGTATCGAATTATTTATTAATAATAAAAGGCATTTCTTTATTATGTTTATTTTTCCAAAATGATAAAGTCCCTAGAATAGCTAGTTCATTTAATGAAACATTAAGTATGACTTAATCATGAGATTCCATTAAACATAAGGACACTATTCTTAAAGCATCCATAGTCGAGCTTTAATGTGAAATGGGATAGCCTTAAAGCATTAAGACTATTATGTAGATAGACTGATGATCACATCTCATGGATCATGGATAAGGAGTTATCAAGTCTTGACATAGGTATGAATATTAGGAGTAATATTTATACTGGATTGACCCACTATGAGAGTACTACATAGAATGTTATGCAAAGTGTCATAAGTTATTCTCATGGTGATAGTGGTGTATACCACCCTTCGACCTGAAACTACTATGGACCCTAGATGTAGAGTCAAGTACTTTATTACTGATCAAACATTGTCTGTAACTGGATGATCATAAAGACAGTTGATGGGTACTTCACAAAGCATGCTGAGGGACATGAGTAGCCTAGATGGAATTTGCCCATCCTGCATAACAGGATAAATGTCTAAGGGCCCAATATTGAACTGGACAAGGATGACACGGTATATGCCTTGTGTTCAATATAGACATAGGGGCAAAAGGGTAATTGTACACACAAGTACAATCACAAAAGGTTTTGTCAGATCACATGACAATTTTGTGACTTGGGTAGCAGTGATGTGTTGCTAGATACCGCTCACTGTTTATTATGTTAAATACATGATTTAATATAATTGCCAATGTCGCGAAATCCTACAGGATCACACACATAAGGACAGTTGGAGAAGAGATAGAGTAAATAAGCAACACCGTAAGGTACGGTGCACTTGAATGGAATACGGAATATGGTAAGGTACTATGTAATATAATAATAGTTATTATTAATTTTATAATAGTTATAAAATATAATAATAATAAAATTATATTTATTATAATAATAGTTATTATAATAATATAATAATATTATTATTGAGTTGGGCTTTTTAGCTTGTAGCCCACACAAGTAGTTCTATAAATAGAACCCTTGTGCAGAAGCTCAAATGTTGTTGTTGTTATTGTTGAAACCCTGGCCGTATTCTATTTTTCCTCTCCCTCACTCAAAACCTTCAATCGTAATCAGCTAGCACTGTGTCTGAAGGAAGTTGTTCGTATGGACTGAGTAGAGGCGTTGTTCATCGTACAATGCTCGTGATTATCCATAGATTTGGAATCAAAGGTTTCATCTCCACAAGAGGTAACCTTCCTATCACAGATCATGATCCTTCGTAAGGATCTCTAAAGGGAAATTTTTGTTTTCCGCTGTGTTTAGATCGCAAATTTCCCTTCAGTTAGGACATCTGTTGTCTGTATGGCTAGAATTTCAATTGGCATCAGAGCAGGCATCGTGTCTGTTTCTGGATGAGATCTTTAGGAGATACTTTCTGGCGTTTAAACAAGGAGGAGTTTTAAAGATCAGATCAATCAACTCAGACATACTCAAGGGTATTGTTCTGGACTGGACCAATGGCTAGAATTGGCCCAATCCGCCTCTGCTCCAGAGCGGCGCAAATTGCCTAAGTCCAATCCATAGAGGGGCAAAAATTACCTTTCTCCCACCGGGCGAGGAACACAGCGTCCCTCCCCGGAATCACTGCCCGTTACGCACGGCTTCGCTGCCCCCGAATAGCTAAAAGCAGGTGCCCGAAACCACGCTTATGCCCGGCATAACGGCTAGTTTCGGGCACCCCTGCCCGACATAACGGGTAGTTTGGGCAGTTACATATTCTTCGGGAAAACGGGTTATTTCGCCCCGAAAATAGGACCGTTGCCCCACGCGCTGGGGGCTCTATATAAACCCTCTCGCTTGAGAGGGCCATGTATCCAATATTCACCCTAAGAATTCATACTTTGTACTTGCCCCTTTTCTCTGACCCTTTCTCACTTGAGCGTCGGAGTGCCTTGCAGGTACACCCCCTCCTCTCCATACGACCAGCATCCCTGACGCACTTGACGGCCTGATTCTACAGGATCTGATCCAGCCTTCACGATCAGTGGCGCCGTCTGTGGGAATCATTGTTCTCCCTATCTTTCTTTAACCGAAGATCAAAACAATTCTCAAACATCATCACGATCATGGCCTCCCAAGATCGATCCAAGGATGCTCTCCAATCAACCATCCTCCCCGTCAATAAATCTGACATTGACGGCCAATCATCTCTCCTCCGAGATGCCCGTTTCCTTAGGGATTGAGCCACTACTTCTCCTTCCCCTACCCCTACTGATCGCAACAATGATCAACCGTCTCTCGACCTCTAGTCCGTTCCTGTTCTGCCCAGCGCCGACCCGGCCCGTGGCAGCCCTCCTAGAAGCACTCAACAAAACCAACACCCTGATCCTGCAGTAAAACGAGTGGATCGGGGCACTGGAAGAGTCTCGCCGTCCAAGATCCCCTCCTACGCGTAGGAACCAACGACGATCAAGAAGCCCGCAGCCCTCGGAGAGAAATCGACCGAAGACTGCGCCAAGAGCACGATCCTCGCATAGCCCAAAAGCGCGATCAGATCTCCCCGCGTGACCAGCACGCTCATGACCACAAAAGGACTCGAAGGAACGAGGAATCTCCAATCAAGTCCAAAGGACGGGCACGCTCACCTTCTCCTCGAAGGAACCGCTCACCTTCTCCTCGAAGGAACCGCTCACCTTCTCCACGAAGGAACCGCCGACGCGAGCATCCTGTCTGGTCACCATCATACACCAGTTCTAGTGACGACGACGAGCCTCGCGACCCGTCGTCCCAGGAAATCTTGGCCACCCGTCTCCCAAAAGGCCTGGAGAAACCCCCATCACTTAGCACATACGACGGGAACACCGACCCCGACGAGCACATCGAGAACATCGATGCGCTGCTATACTACCGCGGCGTACGGGGCGCCATCAAATGTAGACTGTTCCCGACCACGCTTCGGAAGGGAGCAATGACATGGTATAAACAACTGCCCGAGGAATTCATCACCTCGTGGAAACAACTGGGCAGGATGTTCTCGCGAAAGTTCACATCATCTCGCCGCCATCCCCAAAACTGAGGCCTCCCTCGGAGACATAATCCAGGGGAAAGACAAACCTCTCCGCGCATATATCGAGAGGTTCAATAAGGAAGTTGTGCAGGTCCCCGACGACAGATAAGATGAAGAAGTTCCTGCTCGAACAAGGGGTCCGCCCGGACTCCGAGTTCGCTAAAGCCATTGGCCTCGCGCCACCGAGGAACTTAGACGCCCTCCTCCTCAAAGCCCAATCTCATATTCAGTACGAGGAGAAGATTGCGGCCAGCAACGTCCGAGCGTCTCGCCGCCAGGAGAACTCCCAGGCTTCCAAAGGAGAAGAAGCCTCGACGTCACGTCGGGGGTGAACGAAGGCACGAGGACCGTCCCTGCGACTCCCGTGACAGCAAAGGGCCCTCTGGGCGTTTCCATGATTACACTCCCCTGACCGTTTCCAAGGAGAATATTTTGATCGAATGTGCCAATTCGGAGTTCAAACAAGTCGGGGTCCGCTTCCCCAAACAGCTGCCGAACAGACCAAACATGGACAAGTCAAAGTACTGCCCGCTTCCACAAAAGTCACGACCATATTATGGAGGATTGCATCTATCTGAAGGATGCCATTGAAATACTGATCAGGGACTGCCACCTGAAGCAGTTCGCGAAGAAGAAGGACACTCCTCGGCAGGACGCCCAAGAGTCCAAGAAGGTCAAGGAGGAGGTACCCACCTCGGAAGACACCAACATACAGGTCGCTATGTCCATATCGCGACCCGAGGGACTTCAACGTCCCTGACGGGCTCAGCGCCCCTGCTTATTTCGCGGCCCATAGCCCGTGGGAGACCTTTCCCTCCGCCATGGTCATCTCTGGCGGGGGTTTCAACAAAGTTACTGTGGGATCCGTGAAACAGAAGTTTGAACACCTGATCAACACCAGCTCGAACAAAGTGACCACGCTTGATCAGGCCCCCAAAGGGTTCCATCCTCATCTCCTTCTACAGGGAGAAACTCCTCGGCGGCTCCCCGAACTCAAGCATTCCATTGCTCGTCAGAGGCCAAATGGCAAACTTCGACGTTCTCCGAATCCTAGTCGACCAGGGCAGCTCGGTCGACATCATGTACTCCCAGCTGTTCTCAACGCTGCAGCTGGACAAATCGCACCTTACCCCCCTACGTAGGGTCCGATTTACAGGGATTCAATGGGTCTGTGACCAAGCCGTGGGGTTACGTCGAGCTGATCGTGACCTTCGGAGCAGTTGAAAACGGCCAGATCCATCAAGGTGCAATTTCTGGTAATCGACTGCCCGTCACTTTACCAATGCATTTTCGGAAGGCCAACTCTAGCCGAGTTGGTAGCAGTGCCATCGACCGTCCACCTGAAGATGAAGTATTACACTTCGAAAGGAATGGTCGCCACCCTCCACGGTGATATAGAAGCTGCCCGACGGTGTTTTGAAGCAGCTACAAAGGGGCTCAACGCCATTGCGCCCAAGCCTAAAGCGTCGAGTAAGCCAGCACTGCCAAGCAGCTCTGAGGAGGCCAAGCCTCTGCCCTAGGTCGACTCTATCGACCTCGACAGTCGCTTCCCCCGAGGACCAATAGGAGGAACAAGCAGCTTCAGCCGGCCCATCCACGTCATCCAGCAGCAGCTCCCATCCAATGCGCCCAATCCCAGATGGCAACTTCGAGCAAGTCCTGTTCGGCGAAGACCCCCAACGGGGAGTAAAGATCGGAGCAGACCTGCCTGACATCGCGAGGAAGCAGCTCAAAGCGTGCCTCCGAGAGAATGCCGACCTTTTCGCGTGGAGCGCCACGGAAATTCTCGGCTTGGATCCATCTGTCGCATGCCACAGTTGACCATTGACCCGGCCATCAAGGTCGTAGCACAGCGTAGGAGGAAGCAGTCTCCAGAGAAGACGGAGGCTGCCGAAAAAGCTGTGAAGGACCTCCTTGAGGCCAAATTTATTTCGGAGGCCAAGTACAGCACTTGGCTGTCCAATGTTGTATTGGTTAAAAAATCTAATGGAAAATGGCGCATGTGCATTGATTATACCGATCTCAATAAGGCATGCCCGAAGGATGCCTACCCCCTCCCCAATATTGATAAACTTGTTGATAATTCCGCTGGTTTTAAACTTTTATCGTTCATAGACGCCTACTCGGGCTACAATCAAATCCCAATGGAAATGTCCGACAAAAAATATACAGCCTTCATGACCGAATCAGGCAACTATTACTACAATGTAATGCCCTTCGGCCTGAAGAACGCCGGAGCAACATACCAACGAATGATGAACAAAGTGTTCCGGGGAGAAATAGGCGACGTGCTCGAAGTCTGCATGGACGACATGATCGTAAAATCCCACGAGGAAACCGATCACACCGCCCATCTACGAAAAGTCTTCGAACAGGCAAGGAAATACAAAATGCGTTTCAATCCGGAGAAGTGCACGTTCAGTGTCCGGGCAGGAAAATTCCTCGGCTTCTACTTAACAGAACGAGGAATCGAGGCCAACCCCGACAAATGTCGGGCATTCTCCGAGTTTCCTACGCCCAAGTCCAAAAAATCCATCCAGTCCCTCAACGGGATGCTCGCGTCACTATCTTGTTTCGTGGCCAAGTCCGCCCAGCACGCCCTGCCATTCTTCAAACTCCTCCGCAAAGAGGCAGCATTCGAATGGACCGAGGAGTGCGACAAGGCCCTTCTCCATCTGAAACGGGCACTCTCAGAGCCGCCGGTCCTCTCTCGACCGGACAACGGCAAAACGCTATACTTATATCTAGCCATTGCGACCGAAGCAGTGAGTGTCGCTCTCATCCGCGAGACGCCTGACGGGCAGAAACCCATTTACTTCACAAGCAAAGCATTGCAAGGACCAGAGTTAAGACACCAGCAGATAGAGAAAGTGGCATTGTCCCTCATCAACGCAGCCAGAAGATTAAGACACTACTTCCTGGATCACACGATCGTGGTTCGAACAGATCAGCCCATAAAACAGCTTCTCAGACGACCATATATGGCCGGCCGAATGCTCAAATGGTCACTGGAGCTGTCCGAATTTGACATCCAATACGAAGGTAGAAAAGCCCTCAAGGCCCAAGCTCTGGCCGACTTCGTCGCAGAGATGACATTCGCAGACTCCCCCGCGAGCGAAGCGTGCAAGTGGACCATCTTCGTCGACGGTGCCTCAAGCTCGGCAGGAAGCGGCGCGGGGATCATACTGGAGAGCGATGAAGGAATTATCGTCGAGGTATCACTCAAACTGTCTTTCCCAACCTCCAATAACCAGGCAGAATACGAAGCCTTCCTCGCTGGGCTACGCCTTGCCGAGGACCTGGGCGCACAAGAAGTCGTCATTTGCACGGACTCACAACTCGTGGCCCTCCAGGTCCGGGGTGAATACCAAGCCAAAAATGACAACCTGACCGAATACTTGGCCCTAGTAAAGAAGGAAATGGCGAAATTCACAACAGTGGAAGTGAAACACGTTCCCCGCGAACATAACGTACGAGCAGACGTGCTGTCTAAACTGGCCAGCACAAAGAAGAAAGGCGGAAACAAATCCGTCATACAGGAAATGCTTCCTCGACCCAGCATCGAGAAGGCCTCCCCGACACTCGACGTGCAGGTGATCAATGACAATAACTGCTGGATGACCCCAGTCTACAACTATCTCGCCAAAGACGAACTCCCGTCCGACGCAAAAGAGGCCAGCACGATCAGGCGAAGAGCCTGCTCGTATGTCCTGGTCGAAGGTAAACTATACAGGCGGGGATTCTCCATTCCACTACTCAAATGTGTCGAGGAGGAAATGGTCGCACACATCCTGCGTGAAATCCACGAGGGAATCAACGCCCAATATCTCGGAGGAAGGTCCCTTGCTCGCAAGGCTCTCCGAGCAGGGTACTACTGGCCGACCATGCAAAACGACGCACAATAACACATGAAGAAATGCGACAAATGCCAACGGCACGGGGACATGCACCTGGCTCCGCCCAATGAGCTCAAGGCTATGTCCTCCCAGTGGCCATTCGCCTAGTGGGGCCTAAACATCCTAGGTCCCTTCGTGGTAGGATCAAGTCAGAACAAGTACCTCATAGTGGGCATAGATTATTTCACAAAGTGGATAGAAGCAAAAGCTCTAGCCAAAATAATTGCCCTCAACATCCTGCGTTTCTACAAACGAAACATCCTTGCACATTTCGGTATTCCCCAAGCGATAGTAACGGACAACGGGACGCAGTTCACGGACAGGAAGTTTCAGGACTTCGTCGCCCAACTGGGCACGAAGCAACACTTTGCATCCGCCGAAAACCCTCAAACAAACGGGCAGGCTAAGGCAGCCAACCGAGTCATCCTTCGAGGCCTCAAGCGAAGGCTGGACGAAACAAAGAAGGCATAGGTCGAGGAGCTACACAGCATGCTCTGGGCATACCGTACAACTCCCCATTCAACGACCGGGGAAACACCTTTCCGTTTAGCATACGGAACCGAGGCTGTAATTCCCGTCGAAGTTCACGTGCCCTCTAGGCGGACAGATTCTCCCCCAGACGAGGAGATGAACGACGAATCTTTAAGGAAAGAGCTCGACCTCGTCGAGGAAATCAGAACCGGGGCAACTCTCCGCGAAGCCTCACTGAAACAAAAGATCACCATCAGGCACAACGCCAAAGTGACACGACGAGAGTTCGACCTGGGAAGCCTTGTCCTAAGAAGAAACCACAAAGACTCTCGCGAAGGCAAGCTAGCAGACAATTGGGAGGGACCCTATCGCGTCCGGGCAAAAATGGAAAATAGGGCCTACTACCAAGAACATCTCACTGGGGAAGAACTCGCTCGACCATGGAACACTGAAAAGCTAAAACAATACTACAGCTAAATCCTCGATTCGACTCGTCGCAACGACGAACGTCAGCCACCGACCACTATGCACGTCTAGGTACAAGCGTCACATACGATTAAAGCATAACCCCGCTCCGTAACGAGCCGGGTAATTGCTCGACAGCGGTCGTCGATCGAGCATCACCGTCGTCAAAGTACCACGATTGGCAGAACCCTAGCTCGCGATGGGACGTTCACGCTGCGAACTCAGGCCTCAAACGCGACCTGAGCTCCGCTCCCCGCCAGGACATTCCCCGGCAGTTCGAATAGTTCCCCACACTGCCGAACACATCTATTACAAGTAATCCCCCCAGAAATAGTCACACAAGTCAAGTACCCCCAATTACGGGCGGACATACATTCACAGCAAGCATGCATACAACACTTAGCAAAAATAAAAGCAAGTAAAGTCATGCAAACAACAGAACTAAATATGCGATAATTTAACAAGTGGCCGCAAAGACCACAATTGTACGTTGTTACATAAAACGGGGGCCATGCCCCTGTCGCTCCCGAGATTTTCATCCAGGTACAAACGTGAAAGTGGCAGGGAAACAGAGTCGCCAGCAATATGTATTTATCCCAAGAGAGGGAAAGGAAACACTGCATGAACCTGAGGAAAAGGAAAGAGCATGGTCTTGCGACCAAGAGAACTGGGTTCGGGAGTCGGTTACGCAAAGGGAAGGTGTTAGCACCCAACACGTCCATCGTACCCGATGGGATCCACGCTTGCTGTCTCGATCAAAGGGTGATAGGAAAGATACTGGAAAAGGAATGGAAAGAGAATGAGAAACAAATGTAAGGAAAATAAAAGAAGTGCTCGAATGGGCCCCACCCCACTGCCTACGTATCTCATCGGGAACATGAGAATCAAACCGACGTAGTTCCCCTCAACTAAGGGAAAGTTTTTTGTGTTTTTTAGGGAACGACTAATATTCTAGCTCAGGTGTTGCAGGCTCACTGAATCGAGTGCGTTACCGTCTTGCAAGAGAACGAGGAGAAGCACGTTCGTACGTTGAGAATGAGAGAGATGAGAAAAGAATTCCTGAAGGAAAGACGTTATTGTTGGTTTTTGTCTTTTAAGCAAGAAGTGTTTTGATTATTTTGTGTTTTGTAACATACATTGTATTTAAGTCCTTCATGTAGGATCGAATGCCTCGCATATCGACCCAAGACGGGACGTATGCTAAACATTCTAAGAAAGTGAGATAAGACCCCTCACTATCTTATTCCCACATGAAAGGCTCAAATACAATACATGGTATGCCTTTTATTAAGTGTTTTTTACTTTTGTTTTGAGATGAGAAGAAGAAACTCAAATGGAAGCAAAAGGTGAAAACTAATGAGGAAGACTAAGACTCAAACCCTAAAGTTGTCATACATGGATGTTCCTATGGTTAATATGGTTTAAGAAATCTAATCCTAAAAGAAAGGAGAAGAAGAGCAAAAGAAGCAACTTACTTGCAAGATGGAAGTTAAGTTTATCTCAAAGAGGGATGAAGAGGAAGTTAGTCAAGGAAAACATATAAATGTTTATCACGATCACAAGTTGAATTATTAAAATAGATAAGAGAATATGAAAGAAATAAATGCATGTGGAAGCATGTCCACACCCTTACTTACCATTAGCACCTACATGAAAATATTAGTTCAAAAACCAATTACAAGTAGTGAAATAAGGAAAGGATAACAAGTAGTGCTCAAACAAGCTAAGAATCAAGGGATAAAGATACTAAGAGATGAAACTCATTTAAGGTTAGAACCTATGCTCTAAGGATGTTCTCTAATGTTAAGATATTAAACATGAACAAACTATGCACAAGCAAAGTCTTAAACATCAAATAAAAGCGCCTATGAAATGAATAGATGAAAGATGAGTGGACATGTAAAGTGATCATGCAATAATGCTTCACAAAAGATCAAGGTCAGAACCATATACCATTTAAAAATGTCTCACAATGCATATGAATTATCACACAAATCATGGATAAAAGAATACAAGTAGAAGAAATAAGATGAAGAAGAAGTAAGTATAAGAGCTACATGTTCAATTAGATGCACAAAGTGACATATTAGAGGTGCATAACATGTGAAATGATTAGTGAATGCATATGGGCAGTGGCATACCATTGATGAGGTGCTAATGGAATGAGGGAAATGTCATACAAAATACACACATGAGACATGTAGAGCATAAGAGGAGATAAGAGATGGAAACATGTCAAAGTTCAAATTAGAATGCATAAACTCATATCAAATGCAAATACAAATCAAAGTGACTTATAATGAAACAAAGGAGACCTAAAATATCATACAAATGACCTATAAAATATGCACAAACAAACATAATATGGTGGCATAAATGCCTCATCAAAACATGTTAGAATGAGGTAGAATAAAGTGCACAAAAGTAACTTCAAATGCAAGGCATCAACAATTATCAAAGCATATGATAAAATTGTAAAAATAAATCCTAAACAACCTAAGTCAAAAGCAACACATGTTTTAAAATCCCATAGCAAAATTCAAGAGAAAACATGGCTAAAGAATTTTACAAGATCACATTGAACAAACCAAAAGGAAGTGCAAAGATGAACATGCAAACTTGTGATAAAATGACTTCAAAAATCAAAAGAAAATTGATTTAGATGCTTTAATGTGTTATCTAACCAATTCAAAAAGAATTGATGAAAAAAAGTGTGTGAAATGAGAGAAATAAAATGTACAAGTTTGAGTATCAACGAAGAACCTCCTTCAAAAAGAAATTGAAAAGAAATTATTGAATAATATGCAAAGATCCATGAAACTAGAATTAAAAATTATAGAAAATTATTTAAATGCATAAAGATGTCACATGAATTAATTTGACAATTTTAGAGATGATTTACTATTTTTAAAATAAGAAAATGAAACACTATAAAAAAAAAGAAAAATAAAAAACAAAAGAAATGGAGTGGGGGGTGCAGACATAGTAAAAGGCCAGTTAAAAATGTTTGGGCTTTTTAAGAGGAGGGTGTGAATATCAATTAGAACAAAATCCATATGTGCGTGTGTTTATGTGTGTCTGGGTGTATGTCCAGTTAACATGTGATTTAATCATAACCATAGGATTCAGCCAATGAAATCAATCAAGCGAAATAAACTAATCTAATGGAAGAAAATGCAAGCACATGCTAGCTACCCTACACGCACGCACACGCAAGCATCTGAATCCAAAAAAATATGTCACGCGCAGGTCACATGGTATTTTAATACGTTGGCAAAGTTATGGCCTTAGGATTGAAACATGATGAGATGATGAGGCAAATGATCAAATCCAACGTTCCACAATTCAAACACATTGTAACTATCCTACACGCACGCACACGTAACCCATTCAGAGAGAAAAAGAAGTCATGCACAAGTCACGTGTTTCATTAATGT
This sequence comes from Lathyrus tuberosus, assembly GCA_022829125.1. Classification (NCBI taxonomy): domain Eukaryota; kingdom Viridiplantae; phylum Streptophyta; class Magnoliopsida; order Fabales; family Fabaceae; genus Lathyrus; species Lathyrus tuberosus. Next base: position 5,266,250 of record JALAZF010000436.1, on the reverse strand, counting down.
GCTGGCGAATTATGGACCACACGATGCACCCAATCAAACGGTCATGATATAAAGCTAGAAACCCTAGCTAATAAATGCCACCGGCTGGAGAAGGACCTCCGGTCATCTTCTCCGGCGAAACGCCACCACCTGCAATTTTCCAATCTTCCAGAAACGTGCAAAAATGGTACCAAAATGAAGAGGAAGTCAAGTAGGTCAAGAATCTAAGCTCAGTTTTCACATGTCACACACGTATGAAGAGAATCGAAGAGATGAATATTGCCCTAGGTTTGGATCTATACCTTTAAGAGGTCTATCAACTAGCCAGAAATGTTGCATTGCTTCTAGTAAGCCACTAAATAAACAACACAAGCTATAATCAGTGATTCAGATGTAAAAGAGTTGGAGAATCAGAAACCTGAAATGTGAAGAGTCTTGGATCTTCAGAAAGCCAGAGGTGTTGCCTCCAATTCTTGAGCTCTGATGTGGCCAAATAAAGGCTTTAGAACTTGAAATCTTGAAGAAACTAGAAGGAGATTCCAACTGAACCAAAGTTGCACTTGATGAGTTGAACTTATCCTCTCTTGCTCTTGATCAGAGATAAACCATTGATGATGATGAAGATGAAATGTGGATGAGGATGATGAATTTGTGTGAGATCAGAAAGAGAGAATAGAGAGAATTTTGAGAGAAAAAGTGAGAATGATTTGAAGTGAGAGTGAAAATGAAGTGTTGTTGTCAAATTCTGAGTGATTTCTGAATATACATGTTGAGTTAAAATGGTAACTATGGTGGTTAATTGGGTGAGTTAAATGAGTTGGAATTGGGTTAACTGAGTTCACCCTAACTAACTGAGTTAAGTTAGTTAGGGGCGAGTTAGGAGGGTTGGCTATGGTAAGGAGAGTTCATGGTGGTGTATGGTGAAGTTTAAAGTGGATGGTGGTGATGGTGGTGATGTTAGTGTGTAGCAGCAACTTACCACACAAGCTTGTAGAGCAAGTTTCGTTTTTCCCTTTTGGTGCATGATGAATGGTATGGCATAGTGTGTATAGGAGATTGTTTGGCTTGAAGAGGAAAAAGGTAGCTGATGTAGGAATGCGTGTGAATTGAATCTCAGCAACAAGCACAATATCAAACACTTCCCACTTTGGCAGCTTGGTTTTAATGCAAACAAGGGACTTTGGTGATGAATATATCTCACTTGGATGGATGACAATGCATGATTTTGGTGGCAAATGAAAGAGGGAACATGGGAGAATAAATTTGAAGTTGAAATTGAGTTGAAATAGGACCTCAAACACACTTGAAAATGGCAATAAACTCAAGTACACCAAAACTGGTTTGTGGGCGTGTAACATGGTAGACTGGCATGGCATCATGGTCTATGGAATTCAGCATGAGACCCTTAAATTTGGACCATTATAACTCCATCATAACTTGTTCAAATGGAAAAATGTCCAACATGAAAGTTGAAGAGGACATTGAGATGAACAACTTTGATGTTAAACATTTTTTCATTTAAGGCTTCCTTCAATGAGAAAAGTAGCTTGACATTTTGCCCACCACATGTTTGACAAAATTATGGCCTATGGGCCTGAGCTTGCCTGGTCATGACTTGGTTTTTGCCCTAGTTTTGTCAAACTTTGATCAATCATAACTCTCTCAATATTGATCCAATGGAGGAGTTATTTATATGGATTTGAAGCTTAGAATGTGATCTTCAATTGGCTCAACTTAGGCCTGAAATTTGGAGCTTGCATCTTGAAGAAAGAAAGCCTTGAAGTGAGGTGCAAGATGATGCAAAAGTTTCCATTTTTAGAAACCCTAATTTCCAAATTTGGCAACTTTATACAACTCTTTATTTTTCATGATTCCTCCATCATTTCTTGATCAAATCTTTTCCAATGAACATATGTAACTTGAATTTCATGATTTTGACCTCAAAAGGTCAGGAGTTGACTTTTTCCTCTACACAGTTGACTTTTCCCCAAATTGCCTGACTCTCCATCAATTGGTCAATTGAACCTCTTCTGAAATGAATCACTGGGCAATCTTCCATCCCTAAACCTTTTAGGACATGTAAAATACCATGAGATCAAGTCTTGCCCAAGAAATCAGGAATAAACTGATTTCATGACAAACCCTAGTTTTAAACCCTCAGTCTAGGAGAAAATAGCACATCCTCCAAATCCAAATTCCTATTAATATGATGTATATCCTGTCTAACAAAGATGAGATATGACATTTGGGGGTGATAAAAACTCAAAGATCTTTCCCATTGGGGCATTCTACTCCAGAAATCCAAAACCCTAGTTTGTACTGATTAGGGAGATGTGATTCCTTGCATTCTCTTATCAAGCTTGATCATATGATGATGTGATGACCCATTAAGACCTCTTGAGGCTCAAGGCTCCTTGGATTTGACTTAGACACCCTGATCCCATGCCAAAGAACCAATGAAATGCAAATGATGACTATGCAAAAATGCAATGCAACATAAGCCAGTAAAAGCTAAAAGCAAGAGGGCAAATTTTGAGGTGCTACAGCCCCCCAGAAATAAATTACAGTGATTCGGCGGCACGCAGGCCGGACTCATTACAACAACATCAAAAAATAAGAAATTCCTCAATCATCAGCGTGCTCGGTTGACTCTGGCTCGGGCCCCTGCTCCTCTGCAGGCTGATCCTCGGGGGTAACGACAAGGAGACCTTCGGGCAAGACAATACGACCATCCTCAACACGCACAAGATAGTGAGCACCCTCGACAGAGATTTCAAGCCCAGGGTTCAACACGCGCAGCTGAGCCGCGACGTTTCTAAAAGACTCCTCCGCCACGGCGATGCCATCATCTTCGGCCAGCAGGATGACGACAATCAACTCGGACCTAGTCTTCAGACCTTTCAAATCGTCCGGCTCGTCGGCACCCGGGGCATTGACAGCCCTCAGCTCCTCGATCAGCTCTTCGACATCCTTCTTCTCCGCCGCAAGCTTGGAAATCTCCTCCTTCGACCTGGCCGCTTCCTCTTCAGCCTTCCTCCGAGCCTCGCCGACAGTCTTGACCTTTTCCTTAAGGGACGCCACAGAAGCGCGGGCAACATTGAGTTTCGACTCAGTCGCGGAGTCTCCCTCAGCATACACAGCTGCCATCTCTAGCATCCTGACCAAGGCAGAAGCGTCTTGGGCCACCAACGCCCTCTTACTTGGGCGATCCATACCTTCCAAGTGAAGAGATTCTGCTCGGGGGACGACTAAAGAATTGCCTTCGAAAAACCTCCTATCGAGGATGCAGGGAGGAACCTCGAACTTCCCTTTCTCCGTGACCCGAGTAAGGTCTACGGCATCAGTTACCCTTGGCCGCTTGGAACGCCCGGCTAACGGCAGGGGAGATCCCCAAGAAGCAGGAGTAGGAGAAGTGGAGGTCCCTGCAGCAGATTGCGCCGGAGGAGGAACACGGGCACCAGCAAATTGAGATTTCGGAGGGGCCGTTCCAACTTTGTTCCTTGCCAGAGCGTTCCTCACAAATCGATCGTGAGCCTGAGGCATCTCACCTGCACAAACGAAACACGAACATGTTAGATACGAGGAAAAGAAATAACGTGAACAAAATCTAAATGACTAAGACTACCAAGCAACGTCTCAGCGTCCGCGGGAGTCTTGCACTCCAGCAGTGCCTTAACGTTAATGAACCGGCGTTCGACCCTCTGACTCCCATCTTCCTCGAAGATTGGGCTGCCCTTGCTAGTCCAGCACTCAGCAGGACTGAAGGAGTTGACCCATTTCACCAGCGCCTCGTAAGCCACGACGTCCTGCCCGCGCAGGTCGCCCGGTTGAAAAACATAATCGCTGGGCTTCTTGGCGAAATGGTCGGGTGCCCAGCGGATGAGGAACCTGTAGAGCCTCTGCCCAATGTACTTCCCCTCCTCGTTAAATAGCTCGTTTTTGTCATCGTCAACCTCTATCTCCCAGACATATGTGTTATCCTGGGCAACCTCGGACACGGGTTCAACAACGAAGTACCGCTCCTTGAATATCCGGATTGACTCCGAAAACGGTTTGAACAGCTTGCGAGGCTGCTTCAGAGAAACCCAACCGTACTTCTTCCTCGCCAACTGCCTTTGTAGATGGAAAACAATGAAGAACAAAGGGAGAGTGGCCCCTAAAGAAAGATGCTCGCACACCAATTCGAAAGCCCGGGTGAAGGCCAGCGAATTAGGGTGCAGTTGTGTAGGGGCTAACTTTAGATGCTTAAACACCGACCGCTGAAAATCAGTAAAGGTCAGCCTCAGTCCCAGCTCTTTGAAGGCATACTCATACATTGTGAAACGGTCCCCGAAGTCCGTGCAGACCCGCTCGTTCAAAGTTGGGAAATCCACCTTCCACTCCCCTTCCGGTCCTACCTCCGTAAAGACGTCCGCCAAAGACTTTGCGAACGTGGAAATGTGCTCGGAAGGTTCGGCCACCTCCCACTCCTCCGCGGAGAACCCTTCGACGTTTTCCTCCATTACGTCCAACTCTTCTTCCTCCCCGGCATTGCTGGAGGAACTTGAGGTCGCCGAGCTCGAAGCCGTCGAGCTACTATTCTCCTCATAGCCAGTTTCCTCCTCGGACGTATCTAGAATGACCTCTCTGTCTGGCCCCGTCGTCATTACGATCACCTGAAAAGCAGAGAAGATAGTGAATTCGACAGCAAATCAAATCCACCCTTCCACTACTAAGTCAAGTGAAATGGCACGCAAAGGGCTGAGGACAACGTCCCCGACCTAAGCCCTAACATCAAAAGAAAAGCTAAAACCTCCCCGCGAGGAGACGCTCAAAACATATCGTCCTCTTGCGAGGAGCCTCCCCGCGCTCATACCTAGTTTCCATTTGAAGCTCCACCGGAAACCACAAAGCTTCACCGGAATCTGGGAATGTTCGCCGGAAAATTTGTCATTCGCTCAACAAATGAAACGACACGATGGTCACGCATGCACAACTACCGCAACCACGCCGTGGACCACCCTCCTCGCTGAACGTACTACATACTCCGGCGAAGTGCTGAAGGCAGAAAAATGGCACAACCACCGTCCACCACCAACACTCGCCAGAAACCCACCTATTTCGTCATCTAAAGCTAACCCTAACCGCATACAATTTACCACTAACAACAAAAGGGAGCAAAACAAGTTACAGATCAGAAAACTTACTTGATTTTAGAAGAAGGTAGAAGCTGCTCGAAGCTGGTAACGGTAGTCGAAAAGCCTGAAGATGGTGACGGGCAAGAACTGAAAGAGACAAAGAGAAATCAGAAAGGAAAAGTTTCAAATGAAACAGTTTCCCCCCTTTTTATACAAAGGGGCACGTGCAACCACGCGCCTGTAGGCCATTATGACTATCCGCTAGCCATCATTGCCTATTAACTGCTACACGGAGCTCTAGGTACACGTGGCGCCCCAGCGTTTCAAATTGTCTGACCATTAGTCTCCCCGTACACCGGGCAACAAGGTCACGACCACGAATCTCACGAACACCTGGGGTCACGAGCACTTTGAGACAACCTTCCTCGTCTACAAACGACGACTCCATGCTGGCTCCCTGGAGCAACGAGCAGTCCTTAAGTCATCACTCTCATGCTCTGGAGCAACGACTTGGGGGGCTCCTGTTCTGGACTGGACCAATGGCTAGAATTGGCCCAATCCGCCTCTGCTCCAGAGCGGCCCAAATTGCCTAAGTCCAATCCACAGAGAGGCAAAAATTACCTTTCTGCCCCTCCCACCGGGCGAGGAACACAACGTCCCTCCTCGGAATCACTGCCCGTTACGCACGGCTTCGCTGCCCCCAAACAGCTAAGAGCAGGTGCCCGAAACCACGCTTATGCCCGGCATAACGGCTAGTTTCGGGCACCCCTGCCCGACATAACGGCTAGTTTGGGCAGTTACCTATTCTTTGGGAAAAACGGTTATTTCGCCCCGAAAATAGGACCGTTGGCCACGTACTGGGGGCTCTATATAAACCCTCTCGCTTGAGAGGGTCAGGTATCCAATATTCACCCTAAGAATTTATACTTCGTACTTGCCCCTTTTCTCTGACCCTTTCTCACTTGAGCGTCGGAGTGCCTTGCAGGTACACCCCTCCTCTCCATACGACCAACATCCCTGACGCACTTGGCGGCCTGATTCTACAGGATCTGATCCAGCCTTCACGATCAGGTATTAATGGATGGGATGGATGTTCTGGATCGAAGGTAACAACCCAGTGGTTGTTCATGTTGCTGAGCAGGTTCTACAACAACTGCAGGAGAAGTGGCTAGTTCTCTTGTTTGAGTGTCTTATAAGATGTTCTGACATCTTATTAGGACAAGCAGAATTTGTTCCTTGGTGGTTCTCCTGCATATGTTTCTGATGGAAGAGCTCTGGAATTATGGGATTTTGGAGTTGTTGCTGAAGACAGATGGTGGAAGATCTCAATTTTCGGCCTCTATATGTGAAGATATCTGCATCTTTTTATTCCAAAGTCGGGAGCGATGGAATGGAAAGAGTTGTTGGAATATGTCTATTATGGTGACTTGGTACTTGAAAGCTTGGTTCCATGGTACAGTTTGAAGTCAGTTGAAGAGGAGAGGAATTGAGTTTAGGTTTATCAAGTTCTTGCTCTAGGAGTTTGATAAATTATTGATCGGCTAGGCTGTCAAAGATACTTGAGAATTCTCTGAAGTCAACTCATAAAGGTGTCTCAGTCGTGCATCTGGAGTCTTCTAGTTATTTTTCTGACTAGAAGGTGTTTCTATGAAACACAACCTGAAGAAAGTGGAGGTGATTTATTTTCACTATCCAAAACAACAAGGAAGGATTCATCTCTCTTGATCCTAAGGGCGGATCCAATCTGATTGGAGTTTTCAGAACTGTCGAGGTAAATAGGATTCGTTCAGAGAGAATCTTAGTTACTTGAGTCAAGGGTGGTAGCCTTGGTATCTCAACACTGTTTGTCAAAGAAGATACTTGCAAAAGGATTGAATACTTGATAAGTGTTCATGAAGTGATCTGGCGGAGCTTAGCTACAACAGTGAAGAAAGGTTATTGGACAAGGATTTAAGATCAATTGCTATTTGTGGAATTCACAAGTATTTAATTGATTATCCTTGAAAGTCAAGATTGCTGATGTTTAACAAGATGTTGGAACATCTCTTCATCTGGTTTGTGCAGAATCATGGGAGGAGTACTGCATAAGCTTTTAGTTATATTTAACTTAGGTGGTGACCTAAGAATCTGCTTCAGTTGGTGTGGCAGAAGCATCTGATCTCTGGATAGTTTCCTGGCAAGAAACTGGTCAAGACAATTGTGATGTTGAAGATGAAGAAGAAGACATCATAATCTTGATGGATGGTTCTTAGATCAGTTTATATCTGATCTAAGAGTATTGGAGTGCAACAGGTGTGTTCAAGTTGTTACTAGAAACATCTGGTGTTTATCTGGAAAGTGTCCTGGCAAGAGACTTGTCCATAATGGAATGTTGGTGGTAGCACAACTTGGATCAGTTTATTTCTGATCTAGGTACTTAGGAGCATGGGATCTTGCTCATTTTGAAGGTCAAGGTTAAGTGGCAGTTATCTATGACTTTCTACAGACTGCTCTACTAAGGAAAGTGGTATTCTTTGGTATGACTATGGTGTAGTCTAGGACTAATTTATCTTCTAAAGATTCAGACGTGATAGGTGTGAAGTCTTTGGAGTTTCAAAGCAGTTATTCATCAAGGTGTAAGCTTGAAGGGAATATTTGTGATAAATAGGATGGAGGTTGTCTACGCAAACTTGGTTGTTGAATTAAGTCTATGAGAGCATGTAACTCTTGTTCTGTTAAAGGGATAAGGTTCTTCTAAGTGGCAGAAGGAGGAGCTGAATTCAGCAACTGGATGTCGTATCAAAATGTTCTGACATCTAGCTTAACATCAGGATCTCAATTGGTGATGTGGCACATCAGCTTAAAGATAAGGTGATCTACAGGAGAATGGAAGTTATGGATGCTTCAAAAAGGTCTATTTTATGCAGTTTGCGGGAGCTGTGGATTGAGAAGATGTTACATGTCTAGAGGCTTGGTGGATCCAAGATGTCTTGCTATGGAGCAAGTAGTTCATGTAACTTGAAGATCAGATTTCATTGGTGGATCAGTGTATCTTGTGGGAGTTCTGAAGAAGAGTGAGATCAATCAAAAGGTGGAATTTGGTTGGTTTCATAGTGTGCATTCAAGCAGGGTGCTTGGAACTAATTACTCTTGGGCAGAAGGGTAGTTGGTTGAAAACGTAAGGAGGATCTGGTTCATCTTGGAGCTTGTGGTAGAAGTTCTAAGTTGAGGATGAGAGTATGCCTTCTTTTGGTGGATGAGAGTTTATTTCTCTCTATGGTTACTGGAGTTCTTATTGATCAAACTGGTGGCGCAGTGTTGTTTGAAGATCTTCAGTTGGATTACTATGTAGATAGTAATTCCAGTGGTGGAGCATATCAAGAACCATGGTGTGTGGTGTTTGTGATGTGTGCAGAATGTCCTAACAGATGTTAGAACATTTTCTGGGTTGGTTATCCTTGGAGTAGGATACTAAGTTTTGAGTGTAGAACATGACACTCACATCTTGTCTAAGAAGTATTTATCTTATCATACAGGAGAATGATGGGTAAAGGATTGTCTTGGAAGTCTGATGTGAATAGGACATGCTAGAAATAGATCAGTTTGGTGCTTGTGGAGCAAATGGGCTGAGAAGTTCTGGAGCATGTATATGATATCTGGCATCGTTAAGAAGATAGCAAACTAAGGGCCATGTGTGTCTCTTTGAGGAATGTGAAGCATTATAGATCAATTGGATTTTATCTCAAGGAACATGGAGGTGTGTACATGAGAATTCAAGAGGAATTTATGTGGTGTATAGATGGGTTCAAGAAGAGAGGTATCGATAGAGCTTTGATCTCAATCCAAGAGTTTGTTAATTTAGGATGGTGATCATAATGTGACCTCACGGGAAGCATGATGGTGTTCATGTGTGAGTGATTATTGGTTCTTGTCATAAGAAGCAATAAGAGCAGTTGATGATTGTGTTCAGCAGGTAGGTTGGACAGAGGGTGCACTCTTGAAGACATGAAGATGCGTCTTATGTTTTCCATTCATCTACATAAGTGTTCATTGGAGGAGCACTGGTTATCTTAGATAGGGGGGTTGCTCCTTTATCTAAGATGTATTACTGCAGGGGTGCAGTTATGAATCCAGGTTGTTTGGAGGTCAAGCAAACTGTGATTACTTTGAAGATGAGATGTCAAGAAGGATGTCTTAACACTTCCCTGCTTTTGCAGACTGTGGGGGTATTGATCAATACAGAAGTCTTTGGTAGACAATTTCTAACATGATGTCAGGACATGTGATAAAAGTAACTGGGTCATTATGGACGATGTGCCTTGAACAGTGAAAACATGCGCGTGCAAAACATGCCTTTCGGATTTTGTAAATTCTTTGAACGGTGTTCTTTAGAGGAGAAACAATCATAGCATTCTTGGCCGGTGCACTCTCGTTGTTGGAGAAGTCTTATTTTCTATTAATAACCTTGTTGAATTGACCCTTGGTTCGTTAATTCCTATGAAGACCGCTTGGGTATTTATAGGAAAGACTTGGTCACTTTTGGCTCAAGATATGGATCCAATTTGTGTTCTCATGGCATCATTCAGAACTGTTCCTTGAGTGTGGTATGTCTAGGCTGGCTTGGGATACTTTTTTTGTTGTCAATTTTTGGCAAAAAAGGGGGAGAAAGTCTCAGCTCTTTTGTGTCTTGTGTCCTGAGCTAAGAATTATACCCAGAAATTTCAGGAGTCTCCAATCCCTTAAGTGTGTATGCGGATGTGTACTTCTAGATACCTCATTGCTTCAGGGGGAGTCACATCAGCATTCTAATCGTAGCAGACACTCAGGGTAAAGAGGCGTTAGGAACATCCTGGTCTTATGGTACAAAGAGTTTTAGCCAAAATTTGACAAAAAGGGGGAGATTGAAAGCTCAAATGTTTTGGACAAAATTTTGGTAAAACTCAGCGCTGAAGAAGATGTTTTAACATAAAGACCAAAGCTGAAGATTTATGCCTAAGAACAAAGATATCGAAGAAGATGTCTCAACTTGAAGACTCGACATTCTGGACTGTTATAACAGATTGTTTTAAATCTGTTTCAAATCTGTTCAAAGATCCTAGGCGCGCTCAGGAGTGGATCAAGGAAAGGTTTGAAACCCAACTTATGACTATAAAAGGAGACTTAGTCCTAGGGTTTAAAACTTACCTTGAATGTAACAATTGTAACCTAGTGCTCTTGTGTAAAAATAAGGGTTTAGGGTTTTGAGAGTCGTTGGCTCTTGGGTTGTAAGTCTCCCTCTGTATCAGTTTGATACAGTGTGGAAGACATAGGTACTACACAGATCCATAAGCCTTTAGGTATTGGATTGTGAATTGTTGTTGGATGAAGCTTTTAAGCAAATCTAAGTTAACGTGTTTGTCAAGTATGCTTGACAGAATTCTATATTGACAGGGAGGATGTAGATATCACAGTTTGTGATTAAGGGAATTGATTGGGGTATCTCATATCAAAGAGGTTGTTCTTTGGTAAAGTCTTCATAGGGTATATATTTGGATATAAAGTTGTAAACGAGGGAGTTTAGCTTTGTAATAATTCTACAGATAGTGGAGTCTTCTTCCTGGATTGGTATCCCCCAGATGTAGGTGAATTGCACTGAACTAGGTTAACAATTGATGTGTCTTTTATCATTCTGCAGATTTAATTATTCTGTTAGTGTTCATGATAAACATGTTGAAGTAGATGTCGTAACATCTATGTGTCTGCAGATACTAATAGACAAGGTATTAGTCTGCTGTTGTTCTGCTCTTATTTAAATGTTTATGCAGAACAATGTCTTAACATGTGTTAGGACATCTGATGTCTGCATTTCCAGAATTTCAACCTTTAAAACGACCTCCTCTAGGTGAGGTATTTGTATCGTCCCAACGAAAAAGACTCCTTGTGGGCTTTTACTACACAACTATTGACACAAGTTTTCGTAAATAAGGTTCTCAGAGTCATAGATCAAGGTTGAACCCATTAATATTGAATAGTAATACATTTAAGGAATCTCATCTCATTGGGGATTTCGTATTAACCCAATGAGTCCAAAGGTCTCATAGGTTAACACTACACAGCCACCGTGGATAGAACGGGTTAAAGGTCCTTAGAGTCAATGATTCAGGCCTGAAAACACTATCGTCGTAATGAAAGTTCATCAAAACAATAACATTTTCAAGGGAATTTATTCTACGCGGGGTTTTCGTATCGTCCTCACGAGGAAGACTCCTCGCAAGTCTCCACTACACAACCACCATCCTAAACTTATGTTTTTTCTCAGGCTCAGGTATAGAGCCTATCTCACAAATCCCATGATCAAGAGGCCCAATAACATCATGTCGTACCCCAAATTTTGACACTAGATTTCATCACCATTTTAGGAAGCATTCCACATTGTATTGCTAACCCTAACCATGTTCAAGTTTGTTCCTTGTTTTTATTCATCAAAATTAGGGTTTTGCTCAAGAGAATCAAGAGAATCCTCACTTGATCAGTCAATGTTTTGGAAGTGATCATCAATCCATCAAGCTTACATACATTCAAAATGCTTCCCTTCATCAAGAATCAAGTGCAAGTTGGTCTCATTACAAGTCCTATGAAGCTCATTTTCACCTGGTCACAAATTAGGGTTTTATCAGGAAAAGTCAATTGTGCCTTTGACTTTTGATCAAAGCATGATCCCAAGCCTTGGGACATGAACCAAGACACTCAAATTCATCTTTGAAGTCCATCCATGATGTTTGAAAGATTCAAGAATGCAAGATCATTGAAGATCACACAGTTGAATTCATTTGATATACAAGCTTTATCTGACAAAGTCAACCCTTTGACTTTTAAGGTTTTTGGTCCAAATTGAAGTATTCAAGCCAAATTTCATCAAGACATGTTTGATCAATGAATTTGAGCAAGAAAAATCAAGATTTAAATGGTTTCTGGCAAAAGGGGCAAAGTTAAGAAACTTGAATTTTTTTTCTAAGTATAGGAAAAAACCCTAGTTGTGAGGCTAACTTTGAAAGATCATAACTCCCAATCTACAAATCCATTTTGTGTGCTCCAAAGTTCAAACTAAATCCCTCACAACATACTACAACTTTGTATGAGAGGTGGAAACCTCAAAACATGCTTAGATTTTGAGTTATGAAGCTTCAAAGTTGTGAAAAATCTTTGCACACTTAGAAATATTTCAAGACAGTTTTTGGTCCTTAGAAACAACAATCTTTGGAGCTAGTTTTCACTATGATCCTTTGAGATTCAAGAATTTTATTAAACATGAAAGTTTTATAACACATTTGGGGCTTTTCAAAAAGTACAAGAACTCCTTCATAACATTCTTGAGCTGAAAGTTTCAAAGAGATGAAGTTAATGTTACAAAGTTGGATTTCATGTCATTTTCACAATTTGTTCTTGATCAAAACTCCAAGTCATACCCTATAATCCTACTTTGCAACCCTCATTACTTCTATATCACTCCATAATCATAAGATTGCATGATTTAGGGAAGCATTACACACCAATTTGAAGCTTTGTCCATTGAATCATGCCATTTTTGGAAGAAATGTGAGACTTCCATTTTGATAAAGAGGCTTTAACCCAAAGTCAACTTGTCTTGAGCTCCCCACTTGTTCTTTCTGCACTCAACCTTTATCATGGATAGAAGCAATGTTTCTGAAGTCCCAACCACTCTAGAAAAGTTGTGTACTTGCACATTGGAACCATGATTTTTGCATGAAACCATTTGGTTCACTTCCAAACAAATAAACTTGAAAAAGCTCCAAGAACTTGACAATCTGACCAGCTCCCTTTCCCCACTCTTTCCCTATAAATAGTGGGGTGTCTTAATCTTCAAGGACACAACAATCATACCCTCTAAACCTCAGCATTCTCCCTTCCCATAACTTTTGCAAAGATACCCCAGTTTTGCAAAACCTCTGGCCAAACTCATTTCAATCGTGCAAACCTCAAACAAACTCCACAAACCATCCCTAAATACTTCATAGAACTTGTTCCAACCATCAAACAAGTTCTGTATCACTCTATACACAATCCACCATTTCTCACCTTCACTTTGCAAGAAGGCACGGGTTTGGTTCTTGAAGCAACTTCCAACTCTTTCAAGCATCCAAATCATCTCAATAAGCATCAACAAGGTTAAAGAGGCTGTCACTTCTCTGCTGTAACTCCATTTGAAGAAGCCTTGGACTGTCTCCAAGAGGTAAGAACCTTGAAACTTAAAACTCATAGTTCATGCATTTTTAATGTCTCATGTTTGAGGCATAAATGTAGTTTACACTAAGCACAATCTGTTTGGAGCTTTGGTTGCATTGTATGAACTAAATATGTGATGTTTTAACATGTTGAAGTTCATGTGTTTTGCACTGTTGTTGAGTGATTTTTAAATTTAACAGTTAGTTTTAGGTTGAGCTAATGACATCTCATAAAAAATACTACAATTTTCATTTTTACAAAATTAAAATTGGCTGAGAAATGAGAGAGATATAGAGAGTTGAAATCCTGGCCATGGAAGGAGCTAGGGCACGGGGAGAGAGAAAGAAAAGAAAAAGAAGTGGGGAAGAAGAAGGCTGAAGTGGCGCTGAATTGGTGTCCAGGTGGCGTTGACTTGGCCATTTTGGAGTGTTTCTAAAATATATATTTATTGAATCCATATAGTTATTGGATGAGAGCGTAGCACCGCTGGTCCAGAAGGAGGGTACGGTTTGAGTGTGTTTGCAAGCGAGAGGACTGGGGTTCGAATCCTCCTCGCCCCAGTCCTTTTTATTTTTTCTGAACTTCAAGTGTTTTCAAAATATATTATTCTGGTTTCATCTCTTATCCACATGTGCGCTATGGCTCAATTGGATAGGTTTTAGATCATTGAGCATGAGGGAGTGGGTTCTACTCCTGGTTGGGGCAGGACCTATTTTTTTATCACTTTTCCATTTTTATTTTATTCACAACTTCATTTGATCATAACTTGGTCATCCTTGCATCTTTTTTATCCCTTCTTTTTGCTATGAACTCATGTTGATGTCTAATTTCATGTGAAATAATTTGTTCCACAAAAATATTTATTTTCGTGACACTTGTCCATGTTCAAAGTATGTGACTTTTTAGGTTTTCCTTAGGATATTTTTTATTTCTTTTTATTGATTCTTGGATTTCCTTTGATAACCATGAGTTGTATGTTTGTTTTATAACATGTGCTAACCTTGTGTGATCTTTTTCAACTTACAATATTTTGTTTTGACTTGATTTTCGGCTTACTTTATGAATGTTTAAATGTCTTGAACTTTGTCATCTATGCCATGAGCCATTTAGTGCAATTACCTTGACCTTTTAGACACACCCTTGGATGAGCACCAAGAGCCATAGCACGCACTTTAGGTTTTCAACAAAGTCTTGACCCATGTACACTTTTGCTTCCATATTAAGTAATGTTTTAACTTACATATACTTACATTGACTTTTGTAATGTTATTGTTTGTTTGTAACCATACTTGGACCTTAACATGAACCTCTTGGTTGTCACCTACTTGTGTTAACATGTTCAACTTGTGACCATGCTTATTTGTTCAAGTAATGCCTTAACTTGTTCATATGATGTTTGAACTTTCAACGTGTCATCTTTAAGTATCCTCACATGCCATCCTTTGTATGTCTACACATTCATCCACATGTTATTGTCATGAACATGTTCTTTTTGTCCAAGTATGTTGGTTTTCACCATTTACTTGTTTTAAATTGTATTCATGATTAAGTAATGTCTTAAATTATACATGTTTGCTTTGAACTTTGATTGTTATCATAACTTTTATATGCCTTGCTTCTATTCATGTTTAAGTATTGTCATAACTTATACATGTTAAACTTGAACTTTGAACCTTATCATGATTAAGTGTTGTTACAACTTATCTTCCTTTGTCTTGTATTCATGATTAAGTGGTGTTAGTAAACCCTAAAGCATGCTTGTCTTTGAACTCATCATCCATGATACCTTAGTCTTGTTAGAACTATATCTCATGATTGTTTAGATGTTTTAACATCTTTGTTTGATTGAACTTACTTTGGTTGTCAACATATTGATTTGGAACTTCTTTGAACCTTTGAACATACTAGGTAGTTACCTTGTCTAGTTCATGACTTTGTTAAGTCCTTGCTCTAAATGTTGTCACATTTATCCTTATGCTTTGGTTGTAACCATATGCTTTACCTTTGTCATGCTTTCATTAACATCATGTTTGAATGTTACTTTGGTTTGTCTTCACTTTGACATCATGTTTGAATGTTACTTTGATTTTCTTTCAGTTGATATCATGTTTATTCATACCATCCATACTTAAATCATACTCCATTCAACTTTGTCAAGTTATTTCCTCAAGTGATGTTAAGTTGTTAGCTTACATCCTCAAGTTGCCTTTTGTTCTTTAATCCAAGGGAAAGTCTCTCTATTGACTTCATGTCATAGATAGCTTAGCATTACCCATTCCCTTTGACCTTGTTAGAGTCATTAGGTTTTGTAACTTAGGCTTAAGTTAGAATTTACAACTCTTTGACTTTGTCAAGTCAAGTAACTGTTAGGACATAACACTTAGCCCCCTTTGAACCTTGATCATAATCAAAGTGTTCATTCATCCCTAGTTAGGTGAACTACAAATGCTCTGATTCCATCCTTGTAAGGATATGTAGGCACAAGACCGCGAAGTTTTGGCGAGCATACTTAGTGACTAAACCCTTAGGTTCCTCTCTCTCACCATATAACCCAAACACGAAACAAATAGCAAACAATATCACAAATACGTGTAAGAGGTTCCTATAGAGTACTATAGATACTTAGGGTTCTAACACCTTCCCTATGTATAACCAACCCCCGACCCCCAAAATCTCTTAGCATTGTTGTTACAGTGCAAACTTAGGGTTTTTTTTACGATCTTTGCCCTTTCCCTTGGATAAATCAAAGCTCGGTGGTGAATCTTTAAAAGATTTGTGATTCAAGTTTAATCAATAGCTTGATATCCAATTCTCACCGCAACAGAAAATGGCGACTTCACTGGGGACCCTAAGATGGTTAAGCCTAACTTACTTGTATTTGCTATATTATTGTTTGCTTGTTTTGGTTGTTGCTCCATTGGGTTGATACCTTGTGGTGAGATGAGTCCCGACCTTGGACTTGAGAACAAAATAAGATAGGAAGGTGGTATATTCAAGAAAGCTTATAGGGAGTCGATTCCCGACCAAGCGAACTTGAGAAATCACCACTCAGTGGAGGCACTTTTAAGAATAAGTATTGTTGATCAAGAGATTATGAAAACAATACTATTTCTTGATTGAGCTTACAAAGTTGATAACTTTTAGTCACCTTCAACCTCACTTGGCCTTGTTAGGAACGTAGTGTGATGACTATGAGGGAGTAGTCCCAAAATAGTTGATACGCGATACTACACTCAGAAGAGGTTCTCTTGAGAATATTATTAACTACCGAGTAATTGGGAAATTAATAATATCCGAAAGATGGACTGATGACTTTGGGAACTTGTTAGAACCCGTTGTACAGGTACACAATAAACCCTAGTACATACCAAATGATAGGGGTAAACCTTTGACTTCATGCAAGCCTTACACCATGCTTGAGTGTGATCTTGTTTTGTTTGTGCATAAATGCATTCATAAGCATCATTGTTCATAAACTATTGTTTATAAATATCAGAGAATAATCATGGATAATGATAGAAGAAAAACTATTAAGTACACTTTCAAGAGTCCTAACTTGGGTGACCTAAGGAGATTAGGAGCTCTGGTTAAAGATTGAGAAGGGTTCAAGGACAAATATGGAAAGCTGTTGTCACTATTGAAGATTGAGATGGAAGATGGTCTTCTCTCCACACTCCTTCAGTTTTATGATCCAGTCTACCATTGTTTCACCTTTCTTGACTACCAACTTGTACCTACATTGGAGGAGTATTCCTATCTAGTTGGGTTGCCTATTTATGACAAGTCTCCTTTCCCTTTCTTGGAAAAAGATCCTAAGGAGCAAGACATCGCCAAAGCCACATATTTGGAGTTGTCTGAAATTCAAGGTAACATGACCACCAAAGGAGGAGTCTTTAGTCAAACTACAGAGCTTCTGATTGGGAGAGCTCAGTACTATGCAGATCACATGAGCATGAATGCTTTTGAGGCTATTCTTGCCTTACTTATGTATAGAGTGTTCCTCTTCCCAAACTTTGAAGACTTTGTTGACATCAATGCTATTAAGATCTTCCTAAAGAAGAATCCAGTGCCTACCTTGTTAGCAGATACTTATCACTCAGTCTACTTGAGGAACTTCCATGGAAAAGAATGATCACATGTTGTGTTCTATTACTGTACAAGTGGTTTATTTCTCACTTTCCCAAATCAATCTCGTTTTGGGATATCAAGAATGGATGGTGGTCACAGAAGATCGTGGCTCTCACCCATTCTGACATTGATTGGTGCAATCGTGTCTATGATGGAGTTATGATCATTGATAGCTGTAGGGACTTTGCCAATGTACCTCTTCTTGGTACCAAAGGAGGAATCAGCTACAATCCTGTTTTAGCTCGCCGTCAGCTAGGATTTCCTTTGAAGTACAAGCCCAAGAGTGTTCGTGTTGAGAGTATCTTCTTCAAGGATGGTGAAGACAGCAAATAGCTTAAAGAGAAGATTGTGATTGCTTGAAGCCGTTTGCATAAGAAGGGGAAGAATGACATAGGCAAGCCCAATTATATCTCTTTGGAACCCTATCTCCAATGGGTTCGAGATAGGGCCATCGAGCTAAAGATGCCTTATTCTCGTCAAGAGCCCATAACTCTGAAGAAGGAACCTACTCTGATCTTCGTGTATGAAGCAGAGAAGTTGAAGATCACTTTAAGCAAAGTGCATCAAGAAAGAGATGCTTGGAAGAACAAGTATCAAGTAGTCGTCAGCAAGAACGCATAACTCCAAAGACAACTACAGATAACGACTGAAGAAGTACTCTCTTGTAAGAAGAGGAAGGTGCAAGAGGATTTATATTCCTCTAGCCCTCAATCGACTCCTTGGAAGATGATCGTGGATAGGCATACTCTCGAGAAGACTCATATGGAGGAGCAAATCAAGAAGCTCAACATAAGGTTGCTAGGAGAATCTCCTTAGGACTTTTTATAGCTTTTATTTAGCTTCTAGTTTAGGACTCTTGTAAGAAGTATTAAACATGATGTAATACTCTTTTGAATTAATGAAATGGGTTCTCTTTTTGATATATCCTTGATGTTTGCAAATATTTAAGTTCCGTAAAACTCTTTTGCATTGCATCTTGCATCTTGCATTTGTTGTCACATTTGCATTGCATTTCTTTTCTTAAAACTCATTTCGTCTTGTCATCTCCAGTTTCCACGCTGAATCCTACACACCGGTATAACACTCGTGCTCAAGCCAGGAAAAGAATGGCAGACCAAGAGCACGAGATTGATCACATCAACAACAAATTAGAAGACCTCTGTAGCACTATGAGACAAGTTATGGAGATGCTTCAGGTCATCCGTGCCAAGATGGATACTCAGACAACTGTTGTTTCCGAGACTGTAAACCCCGTGGTAGACCCTCTTCAAGTTACTACTCCTATCACTCAACCTCCGTTTGGACTCCCACCAAATCTTGTTCCTCGACCACAAGTTCATGTCTCCGCTCAACAGACAGTTATGTTAACAGCTGATGTTCATAACATAGTTATGACTTTTGCACCCGCTGCTGTGCACACCTATATAAATCAACCTTTTTATGACGATAATAATCAAGTTTATGACATACCTGATGGGTCTGAATATGAGGATGAGAAACGTGATAAGATGAAAGAGAATATGGATTTGATTGAGAAGAGACTCAGGGATATGGAAGTGGATCAGGTATTCGGAGTTGCTGCTCGTGAAATGTGCTTGGTATCTGGGCTGGTGATTCCTACCAAGTTCAAAACACCGGTCCTTGACAAATATGAAAGGACATCTTGCCCTAAAAATCATTTGATTATGTATTATCGCAAGATGGCAGCTCATGTAGACAACGATAAACTAATGATCCATTGTTTCCAAGACAACTTGAAAGGAACGTCCTCAAAATGGTATCTAAGTTTGGATCAGTCGCAAGTCTGTTGTTTTCAAGACCCCTCTGATGCCTTCATAAAACACTATAAGTACAACATGGATCTTGCACCAGATAGAAGACAGTTGCTCAACATGTCACAAAAAAGTTATGAATCTTCTAAAGAGTACACCCAAAGATGGAGGGAAATAACCTCTCAAGTAGAGCCTCCTCTATCAGAAAAAGAGCTTGCAGACTGGTTTATTGACACCGTACGGCCAGAATTTCATGAAAGAATGATGGGTAGCGTCACTGCTAATTTTTCTGATTTGGTGGTCGTGGGGATCAAAATAGAGCTAGGTCTAAAGAATGGGAAGATGAGTGGTTCAATGGGTAGTTATAAAGATGCAGTTAAGAGGCCTTCTAGTGGTTTCCAAAAGAAGAAAGAAGGAGAGACCAATGTTGTCACAACTGCCCGTAGAAGAAATTCCTCTTGGAAGAATCAACAACAGCAATAACAACAGTTTGTTCAACAGCCAGTGTTTCAGTATGCCCCTCAATCATATGTGGCTGCTCTTACTCCCGCTTTCAATCAACAATAACCTATTTTTCAACAAGTTCCTCAACATCAGAAAGCGTCCAACGCTCCTCAACAAAATCCTGTTCAGCGTCAGAACAATCAGAATCAGAATAGAAGGGAGGGAGGGAGGCCACCAATACCCCCTATCCCTATGACCTATACATAGTTTTATTTGTTCCTCATTGAACAAGGCTTGGCAACTCCAAGACCATTGGGTCCTCCGCCAGAGAAATTGTCACCATATTACAATCCTAATGCCCATTGTCCTTTTCATGAGGGCACTCCTGGTCATGATCTTGAGGGTTGTTACACCTTAAAGCATATTGTGAGGGAGTTGGTCGAGAAAAAGATTTTGTCTTTCAGTGATACAAATCCAAATGTGAAGAGTAATCCTCTGCCTGCCCATGGGGCATCTGTCAATTCTATAGAAGAATGGGTTGATGAGGTGTTGATCTGTGATGTAAAAGACATCAAAACTTCGCTGCCAGAATTCCATGCTAAGTTGTTTGAAATTGGTTTAGCCAAATAATGTCACAAGAATTGTGCCGAATGCGCTGTTCAGTAAAAAGGTTGTGAAGGAGTCCAAAAGGATGTCCAATCTTTAATTGATCAAGGCATGCTTCGGATAAGCAAACGTATGAAAAAGAATGAGGTGGCTGTAATTGAATCAGTATTCAATCTACCAACTCATGTGTTAATGAGGGTTGAATCCGCTTACAAAGAGGTTGAACATGTTTTTAATCTCCGTAAGCCTGCTTCTAAACTTCCAGATCCAGTTGTGACTACCGTTCAAGGAAAGAAAATGATGTACGTGCCAAAACAAAGACCTTTTAAAGCCGTGCCTTGGAACTATGGAGCGACTAAAGGTATTTAGGAAACTGTGAGTTCAGAAAATGAGCCGAAGGTTGTGAATGATGAGGTAACAAATATAGCAAGGCCAAGTAAAATGACTCGCAGTGATCGAATCTATAACCCTCCTATTTATGTGGGTCCTCAAGTGCAAAAAGAAGCTACTACCTCTTCCAAGAACAAGGATGTCGTTCCCATCAATGAAGATGAAGAGTTTCTCAGAATTATCAAGAGGAGTGACTATAAGGTTATCGATCAGTTCCATAAGACACCTTCTAAGATCTCCATATTATATCTCCTCATGAGCTCTCCTGCACACCGCAATGCTTCTTGCCCAAGCTTATGTGACGCAGGACATTACTGTTAAACAATTTGATAATGTGATAGCCAACATCACCGCCTGTAACACTTTAAGTTTTGATGGAGGAGAATTGCCTAAAGAAGGTAATAATCATAATTGTGCCTTGCACATTTCTATTAAATGTGAAGAAGATACCTTGGCTAGGATGTTGGTGGACACATGGTCATCCCTCAATGTGTTGTCCAAAAGGACTCTTGCAAAGCTTGCATGTGAAGGGGCAGAAATGAAGCCCAATTCTCTTGTTGTAAAGGCTTTTGATGGTTCTAGGAGGTCTGTGATTGGAGAGGTAGAGTTACCTATTCTCATTGGTTCCCATGTTTTTGACATAACTTTTCAGGTGATGGACATCAACCCCAACTATAGTTGTCTGTTGGAAAGGCCATGGATCCATGCCGCTGGGGCAGTCACGTCTACTCTTCATCAAAAGATGAAATTTGTGGTTGACAACAAGCTGGTAACCATATTTGGAGAAGAATACCTCATGGTGATCAATCTTTCTTCCTTCAAATACATTGAAGCAGATGAAGACGCGCTGGAAACTTCTTTACAAGCGCTGGAAATTGCAAATGTGGTAATGTTTGAGGTAGATAAGCCAGAGCAGGGGGTATTTCCATCTTTTACATCTCTGAAAGGTGTCATTTCTACTATTGAGGATGGTAAAACAATAGGTTAGGGTGAAGTGATCGACATCAAAATCAAGAAGGCCCGCTTTGGGTTGGGTTACAAACCAACTAAGAAAGCATCAACTCCTAACCAAAGCTGACCATGAGGAATCCAAGAAGTATTCGTCAGTGTTGGCTTCCAAGTGAATGCAATTGTCGAAGACCTTGAAGACGAAGACCTAAGCCACTTGGTATACCGTTCTGATGTGGCTTTGAGAAATTGGGAGTCTGTGGAAATTCCTGAGATCCTCCCGTCATCAAAGTAATCTTTGTTGTTTTGTTTTAATGTTTTCAAAAAATCCATAGTCGTGCCTAAGACTATAGGATCATTTTGTAAGGGCCCCCTTCTATTTTTCAAAGATTAATGAATGAAGGTGTTTTGTTAAATTCTTGTTTTGTTCATTTACCTTTTTTGCTTCTCTTTGTTAAAACGAAAAAGGCAATCTTTCATAACTACTAAAAAGAACAAAGAGCATTCCCTCATTGCATCACCCTTCGTTGTATTTTTAATAAAACCAATCATCTAAAACATGCAGAATCATTGATACCCACATTGAATATGATGACTCTCTAATCTCTTTTAACTTTGATGCGCCCATTAATCAAGCTGAAGATGAGGGTGAGGAAGATTGTGACATTCCAAATGAATTGGCTAAGATGTTTGAATACGAGTACGTAGTTCTCCAACCACACCATGAGCAGGTTGAAACCATCAACTTGGGCGGTGAAGAAGAGAAAAAGGAAATCAAGATCGGCACCACGCTTAGGGAAGATGTCAGAGAGAAGTTGGTAAAGCTGCTCCAAGAGTATGTAGACGTGTTCGCTTGCTCATATCAAAATATGCCCGGTTTAGACACATACATCTTGTTCATAAGCTACCACTCAAGCCTGATTGTCCTCCTGTAAAGCAGAAGCTCCGAAGAACAAGACCAGACATGGCCTTGAAGATCCGCAGTGGGTGGACAATATTGTTCCTGTACCAAAAAAGGATGGGAAGGTTCGAATGTGTGTCGACTATAGGGATTTAAACAAATCCAGCCCAAAGGATGACTTCCCTCTTCCGTACATCGATACCTTAGTGGATAATACTTCTAAATTCGCTGTCTTTTCTTTCATGGATGGTTTTGCAGGGTACAACCATATCAAAATGGATCCTGATGATATGGATAAAACTACCTTCATCACACCTTGGGGGACCTATTGTTATAAGGTCATGGCATTTGGACTAAAAAATGCAGGTGCTACTTACCAAAGGGCGATGGTTACACTCTTCCATGACATGATGCATAAGGAGATAGAAGTCTATATCGATGACATGATCACTAAATCCCAAAGTGAGGAGGACCATTTGGATCACCTTTTTAAACTATTCGAGCGTCTCAGAAAGTTCAGACTGCGACTCAATCCAGCTAAGTGTACTTTTGGAGTTCGGTCTAGAAATTACTTGGATTCATTGTTAGCCAACGAGGGATCGAAGTTGACCCAGATAAAGTCAGAGCAATTCAAGAAATGCCCGCTCCGTGAACTAAGAAGCAAGTCAGAGGTTTTCTTGGTAGACTTAACTACATCTCCAGATTCATCTTCAACATGACTGCTACTTGTGAGTCCATCTTCAAGCTACTCCGAAAGGATCAAGCAGTCGAATGGAATTATGAGTGCCAGTTAGCTTTTGAAAAGATCAAAGGTTATCTCCAAGAACCTCCAATTCTGATTCCGCCTGTACCTGGCAAACCTTTCTTTATGTATCTGACAGTACTAGAAGGGTCCATGGGTTGCGTACTTGGATAACATGATGAGTCTGGAAGGAAAGAGCACGCCATTTACTATCTAAGCAAGAAGTTTACCGACTATGAAAGCAGATACTTGCTTTTAGAAAAACTTGTTGTGCACTAGCTTGGGCCGCCAAACGCCTCAGGCAATACATGATCTGCCACACTACTATATTGATCTCCAAAATCGACTCGATAAAGTATATCTTCGAAAAACCTGCTCAGACTGGAAGGCTTGCTCGATGGAATATGCTCTTGTCTGAATACGACATCCAGTACGTAACTCAAAAGTCCATTAAAGGGAGTATCTTGTCAGAATACCTCGCAGAGCAACCAGTTGAAGAGTATGAGCCTCTCAAGCTTGATTTTCCTGATGTAGACATTATGTTGATAAAGAAAGATTATGAAGAACCTAGTCCAGATGAGGGTCCCGAGCCTGGTTCTCGTTGGAAAATGATGTTTGATGGTTCCTCTAACTACAATGGGTATGGTGTGGGTGTTATTTTGAAAAAATTGGATGGTGGTTACACTCCGTTTACAGCCAGACTAGACTTTGAATGTACAAACAACATCGCCGAGTACAAAGCATGCATTCTAGGTCTCGAAGCGGCCATTGACCTTCGCATCAAAATTCTTGAAGTGAGTGGAGATTCAACTTTGGTGATATACCAAGATAAGGGTGAATGGGAAACCCGAGACAAAAATTTGATTCCCTACCAAGCTTATATTGTGGAAATGATAAATTACGTTGATGAGATCACTTTCCGACACTTTCCGAGGTCCGAGAATCATGTTGCTGATGCCTTGGCTATGTTAGCCTCCATGTGGAAGGTTAGATTTGTCAACGAAGTGCCACTCATCCGGATTGAAAGAAAGACTGAGCCTGCTTATTGCCAATCAGTTGAAGAGGAAACATATGAAAAACCATGGTTCCACGACATCAAGTTGCATCTGCAAAACCGAGAATATCCAGCTAATGCTACTGCTTTTGACAAGAAAACTTTGAGAAGACTGGCGTCTAAGTTTTTCCTCAGCAATGGTGTGCTATATAAAAGAAATCATGACATGGTTCTGCTAAGATGCATCGACAAGCGCGAAGCCGACCTGTTAATGCAAGAAATTCATGAGGGACAATTTAGGACTCACGTCAATGGTCATGCCATGTCCAATAAGTGTTTAAGAGTTGGATATTATTGGTTAACTATGGAATCTGATTGCACCCAATGTGCCAGGAAATGCCATAAATGCCAAATATATGCTGATAAGGTACACGTGCCTCCGACATTGTTGAATGTTTTAACATCTCCGTGGCCTTTCTCAATGTGGGGCATTGACATGATTGGAGCAATCAAACCCAAGGCTTCCAACGACCATCGTTTCATTTTGGTTGCCATCGACTACTTTACAAAGTGGGTAGAAGTTGTTTCATATGCCAACGTGACCAAACATGTGGTTGCTCGCTTCATCAAGAAGGAAATTATCCGTCATTATGGAATTCCAAGCAGAATCATTACAGATAATTGAACTAACCTGAACAATAAGATGATAAAAGAATTGTGTGAGTCCTTCAAGATCGAACACTATAATTCTTCGCCCTACCGTTCGAAGATGAACGAAGCTGTTGAAGCTGCCAATAAAAACATTAATAAAATCCTGCAAAAGATGGTCAAGACCTACAAGGATTGGCATGAAATGCTACCTCAGCATTCTCCCTTCCCATAGCTTTTACAAAGATACCTCAGTTTTGCAAAACCTCTGGCCAAACTCATTTCAGTCGTGCAAACCTCAAACAAACTCCATAAACCATCCCTAAATACTTCATAGAACTTGTTCCAACCATGAAACAAGTTCTGTATCACTCCATACACAATCCATCATTTCTCACCTTCACTTTGCAAGAAGGCATGGGTTTGGTTCTTGAAGCAACTTCTAACTCTTTCAAGCATCCAAATCATCTCAATAAGCATCAATAAGGTTAAGGAGGTTGTCACTTCTCTTATGTAACTCCATTTGAAGAAGCCTCGGACTTTCTTCAAGAGGTAAGACCCTTGAAACTTTAAACTCATAGTTCATGCATTTTTAATGTATCATGTTTGAAGCATAAATGTAGTCTACACTATGCACAATCTGTTTGGAGCTTTGGTTGCATTGTATGAACTGAATATGTGATGTTTTAACATGTTGAAGTTCATGTGTGTTGCACTGTTATTGAGTGATTTTTGAATTACACAGTTAGTTTTAGGTTGAGCTAATGACATATTTGGAATCCTCATAAAAGATACTACAATTTTCATATTTACAAAATTAAAATTGGTTGAGAAATGAGAGAGATATAGAGAGTTGAAATCCTGGACATGGAAGGAGCAAGGGCACGAGGAGAGAGAAAAAAAGAAAAAGAAGTGGGGAAGAAGAAGGCGGAAGTGGCGCTGAGTTGGTGCCCAGGTGGCGCTGACTTGGCCATTTTGGCGTGTTTCTAAAATACATATTTTTTTAATCCATATAGTTATTGGATGAGAGCGTAGCACCGTTGGTCCGAAAGGAGGGTTATAGTGTGTTTGCAAGCGAGAGGACTGGGGTTCGAATCCCCCTCGTCCTAGTCCTTTTTATTTTTTCTGAACTTCAAGTGTTTTCAAAATATATTATTATGGTTTCATCTCTTATCCACATGCGCGTAATGGCTCAGTTAGCTAGGTTTTGGATAATTGAGCATGAGGGCGTGGGTTCTACTCCTGGCTAGGGCAGAACCTATTTTCTTTATCACTTTCCCATTTTTATTTTATTCACAACTTCCTTTGTTCATAACTTGGTCATCCTTGCATCTTTTTGATCCCTTCTTTTTTCTATGAACACATGTTGATGTCTACTTTCATGTGGTATAATTTGTTCCCCAAAAATGTTTATTTTTATGACACTTGTCCATGTTCAAAGTATGTGACTTTTTAGGGTTTCTTAGGATATTTTGTATTTCTTTTAATTCATTCTTGGATTTCCTTTGATAACCATGAGTTGTATGATTGTTTTATAACATATGCCAACCTTGTGTTATGTTTATCAACTTACAATATTTGGTTTTGACTTGATTTTTGGCTTACTTTATGAATGTTGACATGTTTAAATGTCTTGAACTTTGTCATCTATGCCATGAGCCATTTAGTGCAATTAGCTTGACCTTTTACAAACACCCTTGGATGAGCACCAAGAGCCATAGCATGCACTTTAGGTTGTCACCAAAATCTTGAGCCATGTACACTTTTGCTTCCATATTAAGTGATGTTTTAACTTACACATACTTATATTGACTTTTGTAATGTTCTTGTTTGTTTGTAACCATACTTGGACCTTAACATGAACCTCTTGGTTGTCACCTACTTGTGTTAACTTGTTCAACTTGTGACCATGCTTATTTATTCAAGTAATGCTTTAACTTGTTCATATGATGTTTGAACTTTTAACATGTCATCTTTAGGTATCCTCACATGTCATCCTTTGTATGTCTACACATTCATTCACATGTTATTGTCATGAAACATGTTCTTTTTTTCCAAGTATATTTGGTTGTTACCATTTACTTGTTTTAAATTGTATTTATGATTAAGTAATGTCTTAACTTATACATGTTTTCTTTGAACTTTGATTGTTATCTTAACTTGTATATGCCTTGCTTCTATTCATGTTTAAGTATTGTCATGACTTATACATGTTAAACTTGAACGTTGAACCTTACCATGATTAAGTGTTGTTACAACGTATCTTCCTTTGTCTTGTATTCATGATTAAGTGGTATTAGTAAACCCTAAAGCATGCTTGTCTTTAAACTCATCATCCATGATACTTTAGTCTTGTTAGAACTATATCTCATGATTGTTTAGATGTTGTAACATCTTTGTTTGATTGAAATTACTTTGGTTGTCACCATATTGATTTGGCACTTCTTTGAACCTTTGAGCATACTAGGTAGTTACCTTGTCTAGTTCATGACTTTGTTAAGTCCTTGCTCTAAATGTTGTCACATTTATCCTTATGCTTTGGTTGTAACCATATGTTTTACCTTTGTCATGCTTTCATTAACATCATGTTTGAATGTAACTTTGGTTTGTCTTCACTTTGACATCATGTTTCAATTGATATCATGTTTAAATATCATGTTTATTCATTCCATCCATACTTAAATCGTACTCCCTTTAACTTTGTCAAGTTATTTCCCCAAGTGATGTTAGCTTGTTAGCTTACATCCTCAAGTTGCCCTCTATTCCTTAATCTAATAGAAAGTCTCTCAATTGACTCCATGTCATAGATAGCTTAGCATTACCCATTCCCTTTGACCTTATTAGAGTCATTAGGTTTTACAACTTAGGCTTAAGTTAGAATTTACAACTCTTTAACTTTGTCAAGTCAAGTAAGTGTTAGGACATAACACTTAGCCCCCTTTGAACCTTTATCATAATCAAAGTGTTCATTCATCCCTAGTTAGGTGAACTACAAATGCTCTGAATCCATCCTTGTAGGGATATGTAGGCATAAGACCACGAAGTTTTGGCGAGCATACTTAGTGACTAAACCCTTAGGTTCCTCTCTCTCACCATATAACCCAAACACGAAACAAATAGCAAACAATATCACAAATACATGTAAGAGGTTCCTATAGAGTACTATAGATACTTAGGGTGCTAACACCTTCCCTATGTATAACCAACCCCGACCCCCAAAATCTCTTAGCATTGTTGTTACATTGCAAACTTAGGGTTTTTTTACGATCTTTACCCTTTCCCTTGGATAAATCAAAGCTCGGTGGTGAATCTTTAAAAGATTTGTGATTCAAGTTTAATCAATAGCTTGATATCCAATTCTCACCGCAACACATCACAATAGTAATAACAGTATAGATAAACAGATAATTATATAATCGAGTAATAGGAAGCAAGAAATCAATAAGAAGAAAGCAAACAAATAGAAATAAGACAACTAAGTTAAGTTCACACTCATCACTAATTATCATAAGTTAGGCTTGACTCTCTCATGCATGGAGTAGTTCAGTCCCCAGCAGAGTCGCCATCTGTGGTACCTTGAAAAATACGATCCTCACGAAGAACGTGGAAAAAGTTGTTCGAACAGAGTCACCACCGAACTTAATTAATTCCAATGAAGGAATAGGAAATTATTGTGAAAACCTTTTTAAAATGGAAAATGGTCATCACAACCATATCCGGGTTCGGGAGTCGGTTACGCAAGAGGAATGTGTTAGCATCCCCTCACGTCCGATGTACTCAACGGGAACCTATTAGTCTAATTTGTGACTTGAGTGTTAGCATATGCTTAGTTATCTTCTTCGAATAATAAAAAGTGAAAGGTTTGCAAAAGGTTTTAATTAGGGTTTAAGGGAAAATGGTTGATTTAATTATTAGGGTTCTCGCCAAGGATTGGGGCCTTTGTACCTACATATTCCCTCGTGCGGTGGGAAAGTCAAAGCAATCGTAGTTCGGCGCTACGGTTTATTGGTATCTTTTAGATGTCAATCGCTCGAACACGAGAAAGATATCTCATATCCAAACAATTTAAAGGGAAGAATGGAAGACTCCACACCCCTCTTTTTTAACTTTAGTAAAAAGTGTTTTAAATATAATTCGGTATTTTAAGGAAATATCTGTTTGAGCCCGAGAAAGATATCTCGCATCCAAACAATTGAGGAGAAATTTTTATGACTCAAAACCCCTCCTTGATTTTATGAAAATAGTGTTTGACAATGATTATGTGTCTTGATTTTGATTGAGAAAAATACTCGATATATGATCGAGGTGTGAATTTACGTGATGACGAATGCAAAAAGCAACCGACTTACAAAAGGAGAAACCACTTGATGTTGTATCAAGGGTTTGTGCTTGGGTGATGGCGATGCATAAGGCAATCGACTTACAAGGGTGTGAAAAAAGGCTCGACATTGGATTGAGAACTGTTTGATATTTTTGAAAATGGTATGATATGATGGATACAAATAGTAATGCGAAGGGTGCGAAGCTACCAAAAAAATTTAATCGGACCTAATCATAATGATGTTAAATCGTCATTACGCTAAACCGTAGGACGCATATAAAATCAATATACAAGGATAAATAAATATAGCACGTCGCACATAAACCGATAAAAAACCACCACTAGCTTGCTACATTTAACGTGATCATCATAAAATGGACCAAAAATTGTGCGGGTCTAAATTTATCAAAAACATAAAGCAAAGGAATTTTAAAACGTGTAGAAAAAATAATAATGTTGCTAACGCAAAAATGTGATCATCGCAACCAGATCAAATCAACACAAATGCCACGCATTACGCACACCTATATGCAAACAGCGTATCGACTCAATTCGATCCCAATAATCTAATAAAAAAATTAACAATATATATATATATATATATATATATATATATAGGCTTAAATAGTGCTTTCGTCCCTGTAAGTTAGCGTGTTTTTGGTTTTCGTCCCTGTAAATATTTTTATTTTGTTTTAGTCCCTATATTTCACATTCATGTTCGTTTTAGTCCTTAAAACCAAAATCCGCAGGAAATTCTGCAAGAAAATCTAAAGGAAACCTTCGGATTTTCCTGCAGATTTTGGCTTTAGGGACTAAACAGTAAGCAAAAAGAAGATATAGGGACTAAAACCAAAAAAAAATAAATTACAGGGACGGAAACTAAAAACTCGCTAACTTACAGGGACGAAAACACTATTTAAGCCATATATATATATATATATATATATATATATATATATATATATATTAAAACAAAACGTGTGATGTATATACAGAATAAAAACATGTTATATATTATAATTATCAAAACAAAAAACCTTGTTATATATATTATGATTATAACAAAAAAAAAAGAAAAAAATTTGTTATATCTTATAATATATGTATTTATCAGACGTATGTGAAATATATATATATATATATATATATATATATATATATATATATATATATATATATATATATATATATATATATATATATATGGTCATGCTAATACACACTCATGTAGGTGTGCATTAGCAACATACACCTTAGTGTATTTTTGTGTGGGGCCCACCAATTTTGGGTGTGTGTTAGCATTTCCCATATATATATATATATATATATATATATATAAACAAGATCAACAATATTCATGTGTAAAGCAAGTCGTGAAGCACCGATATATACGTTAAGCAAAAACAAGAACAACGACATCCACATGTATAAAGTAAAATAACATGAATAGTAACTATATATTAATAGTAAGAATTTCACGTTCAGCTTTTTTTTTTTTAAATTGAATTGAGAAGTTAACAACTCTTACTGAATCAATTCAAATTAGCGTGCTGAATCAATTAGCAACCCTTACTGAATCAATTCAAATTGGAATTTCCAGTTCTGTGACTTGATTCAAAACTGATGTTGACTCGATTCTAGCAAACAGAAACTACATGGAGTTTTGAGACACTTTCATGAATCGAGTCATGAAAATCTTGAATCGAGTCAGGAAACACAAAAAGGCTTTAAATCAAGTCAGAAAGACAACTGAATCAATTCACACAGCTAAGATACATATTCAACTTAATAAATGCATGGATGAAATACTCTAGCATGTGTTTGATGATTAATAACTGTTCTGGACTGGACCAATGGCTAGAATTGGCCCAATCCGCCTCTGCTCCAGAGCGTCCTAAATTGTCTAAGTCCAATCCACAGAGGGGCAAAAATTACCTTTCTGCCCCTCCCACCGGGCGAGGAACACAACGTCCCTCCCCGGAATCACTGCCTGTTACGCACGGCTTCGCTGCCCCCGAACAGCTAAGAGCAGGTGCCCGAAACCACGCTTATGCCCGGCATAACGGCTAGTTTCGGGCACCCCTGCCCGATATAACGGCTAGTTTGGACAGTTACCTATTCTTCGAGAAAAACGGTTATTTCGCCCCGAAAATAGGATCGTTGGCCACGCGCTGGGGGTTCTATATAAACCCTCTCGCTTGAGAGGGTCAGGTATCTAATATTCACCCTAAGAATTCATACTTTGTACTTGCCCCTTTTCTCTGACCCTTTCTCACTTGAGCGTCGGAGTGCCTTGCAGGTCACCCCCCTCCTCTCCATACGACCAACATCCCTGATGCACTTGGCGGCCTGATTGTACAGGATCTGATCCAGCCTTCACGATCAGTGGCGCCGTCTGTGGGAAACATTGTTCTCCCTATCTTTCTTTAACCGAAGATCAAAACAATTCTCAAACATCATCACGATCATGGCCTCCCAAGATCGATCCAAGGATGCTCTCCAATCAACCATCCTCCCCGTCAACAAATCTGACATTGACGGCCAATCATCTCTCCTCCGAGATGTCTGTTTCCTTAGGGATGGAGCCACTGCTTCTCCTTCCCCTACCCCTGCTGATCGCAACAACGATCAACCGTCTCTCGACCTCCAGTCCATTCCTGTTCCGCCCAGCGCCGACCCGGCTGTGGAAGCCCTCCTGGATGCACTCAACAAAACCAACACCCTGATCCTGCAGCAAAACGAGAGGATCGGGGCACTGGAAGAGTCTCGCTGTCCAAGATCCCCTCCTACGCAGAGGAACCAGCGACGATCAAGAGGCCCACAGCCACTGAGAGAAATCGACCGAAGACTGCGCCAAGAGTACGATCCTCGCGTAGCCCGAAAGCGCGATCAGATCTCCCCGCGTGACCAGCACGCTCATGACCACAAAAGGACTGGAAGGAACGAGGAATCTCCGATCAAGTCCAAAGGACGAGCACGCTCACCTTCTCCTCGAAGGAACCGCTCACCTTCTCCTCGAAGGAACCGCTCACCTTCTCCACGAATGAACCGCCGACGTGAGCATCCCGTACGGTCATGTTAATTGAGTAATAGGGGGTTGTTTTTATCGTCTCCACAGGGATTGCCTGATATTTGATGCTTGTCGTTCAATAGTTACACCGTTTTAAGTTCAAAGGTTTCAATTGGTTCTCAATTCGTTTAACATCAATTGGTAGCAAAGCGTAATTTTTGAGAAAGAGTTTGAAAGGTTTTTATAAAAGCATGTCAAGGTTAGGTTTCGCTAATCCTTTACACATATATACGATTAATCAAGCATATGAACTCAGTTCCCAACCAATACAACCGCGTATCCTCTCGACTAAGTTTATGTCTAAAGCAGAGTCGTGAGTATCGTTGTTTAGACCGTCAGATGATGTCTCACGCTAACAATCTAAACAACAATCGTTAAGATCAACACAAAGCGAATAGCAAATCCCAAATCTATGTCTAGAGTTTGGTTTTTAAGAGATGAATTTATTAGGTCATGATTTGTAGAATCTATGTCTAGAGCAAGACAAATCACACATAAAGCATTAATAGAAAATAACTTCATCTATATTGATTGAAGACTTTGTTCATATACAACAGATCAAAAGCAATACATATAATCAGGATAAACTACTTCTAACCTTAACATTGAGTGTTTAGCTACACATTCCAATGGTAGCTATGATGCCAATTTGAAAGAGGAGATGAATGAACATCCACGTCGAATAATCGAGAATGGATGTGACTTCAGCTTCTCAAATTGAAATTACACTCTTAGATGATCAAAATGCAGAAAACTATGATTTTGGGTGAAAATGAGCAAAAGATCCCTTCCAAGAAAAGTAAAATTCTATTTATACAAATCAGAATTCTGCAGGATTCGCACTGCGAGTGAATCATTCGCACTGCGAATGAGAGAAAATGGCACCTTAAGTGTCTCTGAGACTTAAACCGCCCAATGCTGAGATCGTGGGTTCGCACTGCGAACAATCCATTCGCACTGCGAATGAGAGAAAATTTTTCTCAAAACCTTACTGCCACCCTTTGCCAGGACCTTCGCACGGCGAACCAACTAGCGAGCCCTCGCTAGGAGTTCGCAGTGCGAACTTTATGATATTTTCCAAGAGAAACATTCTGCCCCCATTCGTTGGGAGCTTCGCTGACGTTCGCAGTGCGAACCTTCGCTGCAGCTTCGCCAGCTCCTTCGCACTGCGAATACCCTGTTGCAGCTACAAATTCAGTGGAAACTTGCATCCACTCATTGTGTCTCACAATTTTAATCCTTTCATGCCTATACCTACACACTAACACACAAATTACAAGCTCCACACACGTATTCCAATGTACGCACTACAACACAATTCACCACTTAAATCAACCAATTACACATGGAAAGTCATGAAAAATGCCAATTATTGCATCCAAATATATAACATGTTTGACATCTAACAAACTCTCCCCAACTTACTCTTTGTTTGTCCTCAAGCAAAGTATGCCTCTCAAGAGGATTTGCTCGAGCATTCAATTCAACCAAGACAAGATAACCGGCTCAAATAAACAACAATCACAACAAAGCACAATTACTTAATCCAAGAACTTACCATGTAAAAGAACTTGACTCCTAAACAATTTTCAAACAATGTTTCAAGAGACAACTATATAATCATGCACATGTCACTCTACACTCCACTTCGAAAAAGGATTGAAGGAAAACGTGCATACAAACACGGGACAATTACACTCAAATGAAAAATGATGCAAATACTAAGCAATTCATACCATATCTCAATGATCACCAAAGAAATCATGGAAGCAAAAGATCACTAAGGACTTCAAGGTTGTAGCATGGTCGGGTGAACAAAAAAGGGATATTTCTAACGGCCATTGAAACGAAATTGCCGATGCACAAGAACATTCACTCTACAACGTATTCACAACACCACAACTTCAATCACTAATTTTTTTCATTACACCTTCACAACTACCGCACAATTATTGAATCTTTTTTTTCATTCAAGCAAGCATTTTCTCATTTGTACACACATATACACAACTATTCTCTTCTCATGCTTGCTTGAATTTTTTTTATTTTTTTTTAAATTTAGAGTAATTCACCCAACTTCTTTTCATTCTCCCCAACTAAGTTTCGACTCAACCTAAAGTGAATGTTCCTTGCTTTTTAAGGCAAGGAAGTCAATTTAAACAACAGTTCAAAGGTTCAAGAAGAAACATATTAGAAGCTCTTAAAAATTCAATGATAAACTCGACTTTTCAAATATGTACAATCAATAGTTCATCACTAAAAGAGATCTAACAATTTTTGGGCACAAAGGGGCTCACAAATTCTCGCTCTTCACAGGTAAATTACAATATGGAAATGGTTGTGCTCACTTTCAATCAAGTGCCTTGATCACTTCTAATACTTCCACAAAATCACATACATCACAAGATAAGGCATGAATTAAAAGTATAAACAACATTTATCATCAATCCTTAACATATATTAAAACTTGGAGGCTTCTCACTTTAGTGACTTTGGACCTAAATGACATACGCAATCAATACAGTTGTAACAAGAAACACAATTTCCAATTGTTCACAAACACAAATTCTACTACACACTAACTTCTAGACTAGGTAACTATGTACCTTGCCGACAATATCATGCTTAAGTTACTATCATCGTCATCCAACTTGGGAGAATCTTCTTTTAAAATAAAGAGTCATCAAAAAGAAGAAAATATTAAATTCTCACAAGCATACCACATAACACATATAAACAAATTTAAAAGTTGCACATTCATAACTATTAGTAAAAGTGAAACAGAAAAAATTTAACTGAAAACAACGAACATTACTCATAATACTAATAAATAATGTGCATGGTGTAGAAACACCTACATAGCCAAAAAGTACCTCAAGGGTACAAGTACATCATATCCAAAATATTCCACCAAGTGGATAAAATAGACTAGTAAAAGCTGAAAAAAAACAAAATACAAGAAAACTTCACTTTGGTGACCAAAGGAAGTACAAAAGTCTGGACCATAAAATCAGTCCTCATCGGACTCTGTCTCGAGGACCTCGGTCACCTGCTCATCATCATCTCCCTCATCAAAACCAGAACCAGAAACCTCCACATCGTCGTCATCACCCTTCATATCGTCGCCATCTCCCTCCTCATCAGCATCATCAACAGCAGGACCAACTGAATCCTCTCCCCCTCCGAAGACTGGCCTGGCCTCAGGCCAACCAGCGTGCGCGAGGAACTGCTCCCTCGACATCAAAGATTGCTCCGCAGTGGGATCCCGAATCTGCAGCTGAAGTACCTGCATAGAGTCATGTAAATCTAACATGGCGCACTGAGAAGCGGCCATCCAATCCCAGTTATACTGGCAAATCTCCTGCTGATAAGGATAGAAATTTTGCGACCCAGAAGTATCACCCCCACTCATACCGGCCTCAGCACCAGCACTAGAAGACTCAGCCCTAACACCCTTAGGTTTGCAAAATTTGTCGACGTATCGATCATCGATAGCCGACGTGACAGTAACCTGACGACGCGAAGGCAAATTAACACCAGCTTCAGCACATAAGGACATGATCAGACAAGGGAATGCGAGAGGGGAATTTTTCCTCGAAGCGTTCCCTCCTAAACCACTCTCAACAATTTCCCTTATCTCATCGGCAATTATTCTCGCGACATCAATCTCCACATTGGTAAGGATGCTATGGACTAAGTGAGCAAGGGGAATCAGGACTGTTGAGGAATGCGACTTTGGTTTTATATTGGTGACAACCAAAAGCAAAACCAACTGGGCCAAAGGCAGCATGTACTCCTGGTGATACCTGACGGGAACCCTGGAATGGTTGAGTTCAACAGTCTTACCAGGGCGCAATAGATCGGTGGTCATATGGGTGATATCACGGTTGCGGTTAAGATTCCTATGGTATGCATCCTCCTGACAGGCACGTAATGGAAGAGGGTCTCCAAGAACCAAATTTATTGTCCTTCGATCAAATCTCACTGTTTTTCCCCCAACCACAGTTGTCCAAGTAAAAAGGTCGCCCTCATGCGGGAGGGCGTTTGCATAGAACTCCCTGACTATTTCCACATTATACCAATCAAGAGGAGTTATCAGTCGATCCCATTTTTTTGCATGCAAGAGAGCAGCAACAACACGATAACTCCCTTGATCATTCAAATTAAACCGTTTCTCCGCAAGGATGGTCCTTTTTTCCAGAACTACATATCTCTCAGCCTGCCTAGGACCTTTGAACTGAGTATCATCAAAATTGATCGGTACTTATCTTGATGTAGATGTTTTCCTTTTCTTGACAAGTTAGTCTTAGGACCCATCTGCACATATCACAAATAAACCACACAAAACACCAAGACAATTCATTAAAGATCAGAAATCAAACAACATAAAAAATAAAATTTACTCAGTTCGCAGCAACACTCGCACTGCGAATCCTAGCGAACGTTCGCCCCAGATTCGCACTGCGAAGGGGCCAGCGAATGCACGAAAATTTTGAAAATTTTTGCAGCCCCCCACAGTTCACAGCAGAGCAACCTCAACAAGTCCTATGTACACTAACATTGCAGAAAATTCAACAATGTCACATTCAAACCTTACAATAGAAATTAAACCCTAACTTCCTACATGCCTCTAATGTACAATACAAACCTAACCACAACTAGCAGAAAGCACACAGAAAAAAGATGCAAACCTAGTTTGGAAATGGAAATTGAGAGAGAAAACACTTGAGAGATGGACAGAAAAACACACATGAGAGAGAAAGGTACTTGAGAGTTTTTTTTCTTTCTTTTTCCTTGAAAGTGAGAGGCAAGTTGACGAGGGTTTTTTCCCTTCAAGTCATCAGCCACTTAACATGGGTCTTGGGCCTACGTGCAGGCCCACCCACTTACTAAACCCTCACTTTTAATGAGGTGGCAGCAAAACCACAAAGTCTGGTTCGCTGACGTTCGCAGTGCGAATGGCTGGCGAATGTTCGCCCCAGACTCGCAGTGCGAATAAGCCAGCGAACAAGACAGCTTTGCAAAATTTTCAGGTCTGTCCTGCTGCCACAATGCATCTTATTCACAATTGTAAAATCACTTCAAACAGCAAATAAAAGAAAAAATACTTACAATGTTGGGGTGCCTCCCAACAAGCGCTTGTTTAACGTCGACTAAGCTCGACAGTCCACCGCAACCACAAGGATCGCGGAAAGGCACAACGGCGGGATTCCGCCCGAAATCTCCTCCAAGATAAACTTTTAATCTCTGACCATTAATTGTCCAATTTTCCTTTGACGTTGTGTCCTCAATTACAATTGCTCCATACGGCTTGATTTCCACAATCCAAAATGGACCGGACCATTTAGACCTTAACTTTCCTGGAAACAATTTTAATCGGGAATTGAAGAGTAGGACCAGCTGTCCTACCTCAAACTGTTTGATCACAATTTTTCTGTCGTGGTAAGATTTGACACGCTCTTTATACAGCTTGTTGGAATCATACGCCTGAAGGCGCAATTCATCCAACTCGTGCAATTGAGTTTTTCTTTTTTCACCACTTAGAGTTGGATCAAAGTTCGAAAATTTTAAGGCCCAAAACGCCTTATGTTCCAACTCTACCGGTAAATGGCAGTTCTTACCGTAGACCATTTTAAATGGCGTGAGACCAATCGGAGCCTTAAAAGCAGTCCGATAAGCCTACAAAGCATCATCCAGTTTGTTTGCCCAATCTTTTCTTGAGGCTAAAACCGTTTTTTCCAAAATGTGTTTTATTTCACGATTTGACACCTCCGCTTGACCATTAGCCTGAGGATGATATGGTGTGGCAACCTTGTGCTTCACACCATATTGCTCCAGAGCTTTGTCAAGCTGAGTGTTACAGAAGTGAGATCCTCCGTCAGTTATCAACACTCTCGGAGTACCAAAACGCGCAGAAATGTTTCTTTTCAAAAATTTCACTATGGTTTTTCCATCGGTTTTAGCACAAGCTATCGCCTCAACCCATTTAGAAACATCATCCACAGCAATCAAAATGTATTCATTAGAAAATAAAGATGGGAATGGACCGACAAAGTCGATCCCCCAACAATCAAAAACTTCAATTTCTAACATATTTTGCAAAGACATTTCGTGCCGCCGTGAAATTCCTCCGCTTCTCTGGCATTTGTCACAACTGAGGGCATGCGCATCTTTGAATAACGACGGCCAATAAAAGCCCGATTGAAGGACTTTTGTGGCCGTTCTTAACCCATTGAAATGTCCTCCATACGGAGAGTTATGACAATGCCACAGAATGTTCGTGGCCTCCTCTACCGACACACATCTTCTTAAGAGGTTGTCGACACCAAGTTTAAACAAATGAGGTTCATCCCATACAAAGGACTTGGCATCCGACAAAAATTTCCTTTTTTGATGGTGCGTTAGACCGTCCGGTATCAAACCGGCGGCTTTGTGGTTAGCCATGTCGGCAAACCACGGTCTAACTTGCACCCTAAACAATATTTCATCAGGGAACTCCTCTTTGACTTCACATTCTTTCTTGGTCACGTCAACGTTTACCAGGCGGGATAAGTGA
Source organism: Lathyrus tuberosus (assembly GCA_022829125.1). Classification (NCBI taxonomy): domain Eukaryota; kingdom Viridiplantae; phylum Streptophyta; class Magnoliopsida; order Fabales; family Fabaceae; genus Lathyrus; species Lathyrus tuberosus. The sequence goes on along the minus strand of JALAZF010000436.1, from coordinate 5,227,432 downwards.
TCCGCCACCAAATTCTCTGATCCTTTTTTGTCACGAATTTCAAGATCAAATTCCTGTAACAAAAGGATCCAACGAATAACCCTCTGCTTAGAATCAGGCTTGGTGAGTAGATACCTTATAGCCGTATGGTCCGTGTAAACGATGACTCGAGACCCAATCAAATAGGAACGAAACTTTTCCAACGCGTACACTATAGCAAGCAACTCTTTCTCAGTTGTTGCATAGTTAATTTGAGCTTTGTTTAAAACCTTTCTCGCATAATGTATCGCGTGAAAAACTTTCGTTTTCCTCTGACCCAAAACAGCCCCTACCGCATAATCACTTGCATCGCACATTAGTTCAAAATCCAATTTCCAGTTAGGTGCAATGATTATCGGTGAGGTAGTTAAACTTTGTTTTAAAAAATTAAACGCGAACATGCAAGACTCGTGAAAGTCAAAAATATTACCTTTAATGAGTAAATTGCTCAATGGCTTTGCGACCTTTGCGAAGTCCTTAATGAACCGCCGGTAGAATCCTGCATGCCCGAGAAAGCTCCTTATGCCTTTGACATTCAACGGTGGTGGCAACTTCTCAATAACGTCCACTTTGGCTTTATCCACTTCAAGGCCCTTTGAAGAAACTTTGTGACCGAGCATAATTCCTTCGTTCACCATAAAGTTGCATTTTTCCCAATTGAGTACCAAATTGGTTTCCACACACCGTTCCAACACTGTATCCAAATTTTTCAAGAAAATATCAAACGATTGTCCAAAAACCGAGAAATCATCCATAAAGACCTCAATTGTCTTTTCGATCAAATCCGAGAATATCGCTTGCATACACCGTTGAAAAGTCGCCGGTGCATTACATAATCCAAACGGCATCCTCCTATAAGTGAAGATTCCAAAAGGACATGAAAAAGCGGTTTTTTCATCATCTTCCAGGTTCACAATAATTTGGTTGTAACCCGAATAACCATCCAAAAAACAGTAGAATTGTTGACCGGAAAGCCTTTCGAGCATTTGATCCATAAACGGGAGAGGGAAATGATCTTTCCTCGTAGCTTTGTTTAGCCTACGATATTCTATGCACATTCTCCACCCGGTTACGGTTTTTGTTGGAATGAGCTCATTTTTCTCGTTTTGGACCACCGTTAATCCGCCTTTTTTCGGTACCACATGCACCGGACTAACCCACGGGCTGTCAGAGATGGGATAAATCATTCTGGCATCTAACATTTTCACAACTTCCTTCCTAACCACCTCTTTCATGATAGGATTTAAGCAGCGTTGAGGTTGAGTAACCGGTTTGAAGTCTTCCTCCATAAATATCCGATGCATGCAATACGAAGGGCTTATGCCTTTGAGATCAGACAAAGTCCATCCCATTGCATCCTGATTTTTTCTCAACACTTGAATTAAGCGGCTCTCCTCGTTTTCAGATAAAATACTGCTTATGATCACCGTTTATTACCACCTTCATCGAGAAAAGCATACTTCAAGGTTGACGGTAACACCTTCAGTTCAAGCTTGGATTTTTCATCATTCACCACTTTTTTTAGAATTTCCTCTTCATAATCCCAAGGTTGCAACTCTTCTAAAGCTTCAAGCTCCAACAAACATTCTTCAAGAGCTTGCTCTTCTTCAACCGAGAATACTTCCAAGGAATCATCCAAAGCTCTTTATAAAGGGGTAACGACATGAATTTGCTTTGTGACATCAACAATCACTTCCTCCGTTGCATCGATTCAGAAACAATCACCTTTATCTTTCTTATGCTTCATGGCATCATAAAGATTGAAACACACCTCTTCATCTTGGACTCTCACTTTCATGAGACCATCATCCATGTCAATTTCCATTCGAGCCGTTTTCATGAGCGGCCTTCCAAGAATCAAAGAAGCATCCTCATCCTCCTCCATTTCAATAACCACAAAGTCTATCGGAAACAAAAATTTGTCCACTTTGACCAACACATCTTCCGCTACGCCGTGAGGACGGGTAGTGGATTTGTCTGTGAGTTGCAACGTCATTTGAGTGGACCTCAATTCCATGTGTCCTAACCGTTTCACAATTGACAAAGGTATCAAATTTATACTAGAGCCCAAATCAATCAATCTGTTGCCCACAAAGATATTTCCTATAGTAACCGGCAAGGTCACTCGTCCTGGATCACATTCTTTCCTCGGGAGAGTACGTCGAATGATAGCGCTACAACTAGCATCTACCATAATGGTCTCTTGATCCATATAACTCTTCTTTTTCGTGAGGATATCCTTCATAAATTTCGCATATTTTGGCATTTGCTCCAAAGCCTCGGAAAATGGGATATTTATTTGTAATTGTTTGAAAATATCCATAAACCAAGAATAGTGTCTTGCACTATCTTTCTTTGTAGGAGCATGAGGATATGGTAAATGTTGGATCGGAATATTGTTCACCGGTTCTTTTCCCTTCCTAGTTCTCTTCACTTTTTCTTCTATCTCTCTTTTTTTCTCATCCTCACTTTTTTTCTTCTCATTTTCAACTAAAACATCCTCAACATTTTTTTTCTACTTCAATCTCATCACTATCTTTTTCTTTTTCAACTCCAACCTCCTCCTCCACTACATTTTTACCTACACCCATGTCAATCTCTCTTCCACTTCTTGTTAGAATTGCTTTGCAATCTTTAGGATTTGGAAGCGTATTTGCCGTAAAGTGCCCTTTTTGTTGGTCGGCCAATTATTTTGATAATTTCCCGACTTGTGTTTCAAGATTCCTTATGGCCACATCGGTATTCTTTTGATTGGAAATTGCCATTTGCATAAATTGTGTGAGAGTGTCTTCCATCTCTGTATTTCCAACGGGAGCTTGCAGAGGTTAAGTGTAATTTTGATATTGTTGACGGTTTGACGATCCGGCTTCTTGCGGTCTCCACGGTTGTTGATAACCTTGGTTATCCCGTTGTTGGTACCCTTGGTTGCCTTGTTGATACGGAGGTCGGGGTTGGTATCCTTGATTTCCAACATAGTTTACTTCCTCCACAACGGGTGGACAATAACCGGTTGGATGGTCACCTCTACAAAGTTCACAAACTAAGACTTGCACATTTTTACTCGAAGAGTCATGAATTTCTTTAAATTTTTGCGGCAATTTAGACATTTGCTTAGTTAACAAATCAACCTGTTGTGATAATAACTTGTTCTGCGCAAGGATAACATCATTTGTTCCCAATTCCAACACTCCCGGAGTTCGTTGAGAAGGTCTACGGTTATGACTACCTTGATGGTCGTTCAAGGCCATCTTATCAATAATAGATGTGGCTTCTGCTGCGGTTTTGCTTAACAAGGATCCACCAGCGGTGGCATCCAACAAAGTTTTGTGCACAAGTTGGAGTCCGTTTCGAAATATATGAATTTGTGACAATTCATCAAAACCATGGCCCTTGCACTTTCTCAACATTGATTTGAATCTCTCCCAAGCTTCATTGAGAGATTCATTGGCTCCTTATGTGAACACCGCGATGGCGGTCTTTGCCTCCATGAACCGAGTGTGTGGGAAAAATATCTCCAAAAATTTCTCTTCCAATGCATTCCAATCCGTCATTATGGTCGTTGACTGATCAAGATACCATTCCTTTGCCTTCCCAATGAGAGAATGCGGGAATAGTCTCTTAAACAGAGATTCCTCTTCAGCTTCGGGCGCACAAGTCGCTCCCGCGATTTCATAGAATTTCGTCAGATGGGTAAAAGGATCTTCATGATCCATACCCGTAAATGGACTTTGATATAGCAGTTGGAGAATACCGGTCTTCATTTCAGAATGACGACCGTTCTGTGCATGGCGAGGGAACTGGGCATTATGTCTCGGACTATTTGTGTAAGGTCTAGAAGCAGGTGGTGGTGGATCTGCCTCCATAACTGGAAGTATCTGTGGAAGTGGTGGTGGTGTAGAAGTACTTTCCTCTTGTTCTCGCTTCTGTCTTGCTAGCTGCCTCCTTCGTCTAGTTATGCAGTTGATTCTACGAGTAGTTCTCTCAATCTCAGGATCGAAAAGAAGTTGGTCTGCCGGTAGTTTCCCTCGCATAAACTAAGTCTGCACACTAAACAAAACAAATTAACAAGTTCAAGAAAAAGGGTAACAAGCTTAGAACAGCACAACCATCGCAATGCTTGCAATATCACTTAGCAATCCCCGACAATGGCGCCATTTTGTTAATTGAGTAATAGGGGGTTGTTTTTATCGTCTCCACAGGGATTGCCTGATATTTGATGCTTGCCGTTCAATAGTTACACCGTTTTAAGTTCAAAGGTTTCAATTGGTTCTCAATTTCGTTTAACATCAATTGGTAGCAAAGAGTAATTTTTGACAAAGAGTTTGAAAGGTTTTTATAAAAGCATGTCAAGGTTAGGTTTCGCTAATCCTTTTCACATATATACGATTAATCAAGCATATGAACTCAGTTCCCGACCAATACAACCGTGTATCCTCTCGACTAAGTTTATGTCTAAAGTAGAGTCGTGAGTATTGTTGTTTAGACCGTCAGATGATGTCTCACGCTAACAATCTAAACAACAATCGTTAAGATCAACACAAAGCGAATAGCAAATCCCAAATCTATGTCTAGAGTTTGGTTTTTAAGAGATCAATTTATTAGGTCATGATTTGTAGAATCTATGTCTAGAGCAAGACAAATCACACATAAAGCATTAATAGAAAATAACTTCATCTATATTGATTGAAGACTTTGTTCATATACAACAGATCAAAAGCAATACATATAATCAGGATCAACTACTTCTAACCTCAACATTGAGTGTTTAGCTACACATTCCCATGGTAGCAATGATGACAATTTGAAAGAGGAGATTAATGAACATCCACGTCGAATAATCGAGAATGGATGTGACTTCAGCTTCTCAAAGTGAAATTACACTCTTAAATGATCAAAATGAAGAAAACTATGATTTTGGGTGAAAATGAGCAAAAGATCCCTTCCAAGAAAAGTAAAATTCTATTTATACAAATCAGAATTCTGCAGGATTCGCACTGCGAGTGAATCATTCGCACTGCGAATGAGAGAAAATGGCACCTTAAGTGCCTCTGAGACTTAAACCGCCCAATGCTGAGATCGTGGGTTCGCACTAAGAACAATCCATTCGCACTACGAATGAGAGAAAATTTGTCTCAAAACCTTACTGCCACCCTTCGCCAGGACCTTCGCACGGCGAACCAACTAGCGAGCCCTCGCTAGGAGTTCGCAGTGCGAACTTTATGATATTTTCCAAGAGAAACATTCTGCCCCCATTCGTTGGGAGCTTCGCTGACGTTCGCAGTGCGAACCTTCGCTGCAGCTTCGCCAGCTCCTTCGCACTGCGAATACCCTGTTGCAGCTACAAATTCAGTGGAAACTTGCATCCACTCATTGTGTCTCACAATTTTAATCCTTTCATGCCTATACCTGCACACTAACACACAAATTACAAGCTCCGCACATGTATTCCAATGTACGCACTACAACACAATTCACCACTTAAATCAACCAATTACACATGGAAAGTCATGAAAAATGCCAATTATTGCATCCAAATATATAACATGTTTGACATCTAACAGGTCACCATCATACACCAGTTCTAGTGACGACGACGAGCCTCGCGGCCCGTTGTCCCAGGAGATCTTGACCACCCGTCTCCCAAAAGGCCTAGAGAAACCCCTGTCACTTGGCACATACGACGGGACCACCGACCCCGACGAGCACATCGAGAACATCGATGCGCTGCTAGACTACCGCGGTGTACGGGGCGCCATCAAATGCAGACTGTTCCCGACCACGCTTCGTAAGGGAGCAATGACATGGTATAAACAATTTCCCGAGGAATCCATCACCTCGTGGAAACAACTGGGCAGGATGTTCTCGCGGCACTTCACAGCATCTCGCCGCCATCCCAAAACTGAGGCCTCCCTCGGAGCCATTATCCAGGGGAAAGACGAACCTTTCCGCGCATATATCGAGAGGTTCAACAAGGAAGCTGTGCAGGTCCCGACGACAGATAAGATGAAGAAGTTCCTGCTCGAACAAGGGGTCCGCCCGGACTCCGAGTTCGCTAAAGCCATTGGCCTCGCGCCACCGAGGAACTTAGACGCCCTCCTCCTCAAAGCCCAATCTCATATTCAGTACGAGGAGAAGATTGCGGCCAACAACGTCCGAGTGTCTCGCCGCCAGGAGAACGCCCGGGCTTCCAAAGGAAAAGAAGCCTCGACGTCACGTCGGGGTGAACGGAGGCACGAGGACCGTCCCCGCGACTCCCGTGACAGCAAAGGGCCCTCTGGGCATTTCCATGATTACACTCCCCTGACCGTTTCCAGGGAGAATATTTTAACCGAATGTGCCAATTCGGAGTTCAAACAAGCCGGGGTCCGCTTCCCCAAACAACTGCCGAACAGACCAAACGTGGACAAGTCAAAGTACTACCGCTTCCACAAAAGTCACGGCCATATTACGGAGGACTGCATCCATCTGAAGGATGCCATTGAATACTGATCAGGGACGGCCACCTGAAACAGTTCGCGAAGAAGAAGGACACTCCTCGGCAGGACGCCCAGGAGTCCAAGAAGGTCGAGGAGGAGGTACCCTCCTCGGAAGACGCCAACATACAGGTCGCTATGTCTATATCGCGACTCGAGGACTTCAACGTCCCTGACGGGCTCAGCGCCCCTACATATTTCGCGGCCCACAGCCCGTGGGAGACCTTTCCCTCCGCCATGGTCATCTCTGGCGGGGGTTTCAACAAAGTTACTGTGGGATCCGTGAAACGGAAGTTCGAACACCTGATCAACACCAGCTCGAACAAAGTGACCACGCTTGATCTGGCCCCGAAGGGTTCCATCCCCATCTCCTTCTACAGGGAGGAACTCCTCGGCGGCTCCCCGAACTCAAGCATTCCATTGCTCGTCAGAGCCCAAATGGCAAACTTCGACGTTCACCGAATCCTAGTCGACCAGGGCAGCTCGATCGACATCATGTACTCCCAGCTGTTCTCAACGCTGGAGCTGGACAAATCGCACCTTACCCCCTACGTAGGGTCCGATTTACAAGGATTCAACGGGTCTGTGACCAAGCCGTGGGGTTACGTCGAGCTGATCGTGACCTTCGGAACAGCTGAAACAGCCAGATCCATCAAGGTGCAATTTCTGGTAATCGACTGCCCGTCACTTTACCAATGCATTTTCAGAAGGCCGACTCTAGCCGAGTTGGTAGCAGTGCCATCGATCGTCCACCTGAAGATGAAGTATTACACTTCGAAAGGAATGGTCGCCACCCTCCACGGTGATACAGAAGCTGCCCGACGGTGTTTTAAAGTAGCTACAAAGGGGCTCAACGCCATTGCGCCTAAGCCTAAAGCGTCGAGCAAGCCAGCACTGCCAAGCAGCTCCGAGGAGGCCAAGCCTCTGCCCCAGGTCGACTCTACCGACCTCAACAGTCGCTTCCCTGAGGACCAACAGGAGGAACGAGCCGCTTCAGCCGGCCCATTCGCGTCATCCAGCAGTAGCTCCCATCCAATGCGCCCAATCCCGGATGGCAACTTCGAGCTAGTCCTATTCGGCGAAGACCCCCAACGGGGAGTAAAGATCGGAGCAGACCTGCCTGACATCGCGAGGAAGCATCTCAAAGCGTGCCTCCGAGAGAATGCCGACCTTTTCGCGTGGAGCGCCGCGGAAATGCCCGACTTGGATCCATCCGTCGCATGTCACCAGCTGACCATTGACCCGGCCATCAAGGTCATAGCACAACGTAGGAGGAAGCAGTCTCCAGAGAAGACGGAGGCTGCCAAAAAAGCTGTAAAGGACCTCCTCGAGGCCAAATTTATTTCGGAGGCCAAGTACACCACTTGGCTGTCCAACGTTGTATTGGTTAAAAAATCTAATGGAAAATGGCGCATGTGCATTGATTATACCGATCTCAATAAGGCATGCCCGAAGGATGCCTACCCCCTCCCCAATATTGATAAACTTGTTGATAATTCCGCTGGTTTTAAACTTTTATCATTCATGGACGCCTACTCAGGCTACAATCAAATCCCAATGGCAATGTCCGACAAAAAATATACGGCCTTCATGACCGAATCGGGCAACTATTACTACAATGTAATACCCTTCGGCCTGAAGAACGCCGAAGCAACATACCAACGAATGATGAACAAAGTGTTTCGGGGAGAAATAGGCGACATGCTCGAAGTCTACATGGACGACATGATCATAAAATCCCACGAGGAAACCGATCACACTGCCCATCTACAAAAAGTCTTCGAACAGGCAAGGAAATACAAAATGCGTTTCAATCCGGAGAAGTGCACGTTCGGTGTCCGGGCAGGAAAATTCCTCGGCTTCTACTTAACAGAACGAGGAATCGAGGCCAACCCTGAAAAATGTCGGGCATTCTCCGAGTTTCCTATGCCCAAGTCCAAAAAATCCATCCAGTCCCTCAACGGGATGCTCACGTCACTATCTCGTTTCGTGGCTAAGTCCGCCCAGCACGCCCTGCCATTCTTCAAACTCCTCCGCAAAGAGGCAGCATTCGAATGGACCGAGGAGTGCGACAAGGCCCTTCTCCATCTGAAATGGGCACTCTCAGAGCCGTCGGTCCTCTCTCCACCGGACAACGGCGAAACGCTATACTTATATCTAGCCGTTGCAACTGAAGCAGTGAGCGCCGCTCTCATCCGCGAGACGCCTGACGGGTAGAAACCCAATTACTTCACAAGCAAAGCGTTGCAAGGACCAGAGTTAAGATACCAGCAGATAAAGAAAGTGGCATTGGCCCTCATCAACACAGCCAGAAGATTAAGACACTACTTCCTGGCTCACACGATCGTGGTTCAAACAGATCAGCCCATAAAGCAGCTGCTCGGACGACCAGATATGGCCGGTCGAATGCTTAAATGGTCACTGGTGCTGTCCGAATTTGACATCCAATACGAAGGAAAAAAATCCCTCAAGGCCCAAGCTCTGGCCGATTTCGTCGCTTAGATGATATTCGCAGACTCCCCCGCGAGGGAAGCGTGCAAGTGGACCATCTTCGTCGACGGTGCCTCAAGCCTGGCAGGAAGCGGCGTGGGGATCATACTGGAGAGCGACGAAGGAATTATCGTCGAGGTATCACTCACACTATCTTTCCCAACCTCCAATAACCAGGCGGAATACAAAGCCTTCCTCGCTGGGCTACGCCTTGCCGAGGACCTGGGCGCACAAGAAGTCATCATTTGCACGGATTCGCAACTCGTGGCCCTCCAGGTCCGGGGTGAATACCAAGCCAAAAACGACAACCTGACCGAATACTTGGCCCTGGTAAGGAAGGAAATGGTGAAAGTCACAACAGTGGAAGTGAAACACGTTCCCCGCGAACATAACGTACGAGCAGACGTACTGTCTAAACTGGCCAGCACAAAGAAGAAAGGCGGAAACAAATTCGTCATACAGGAAGTGCTTCCTCGACCCAGCATCGAGAAGGCCTCCCCGACACTCGACGTGCAGGTGATCGGCGACAACAACTGCTGGATGACCCCAGTCTACAACTATCTCACCAAAAACAAACTCCCGTCCGACGCAAAGGAGGCCAGCACGATCAGGCGAAGAGTCTGCTCGTATGTCCTGGTCGAAGGTAAACTATACAGGCTGGGATTCTCCATTCCACTGCTCAAATGTGTCGAGGAGGAAATGGTCGCACACATCCTGCGCGAAATCCACGAGGGAATCAACGCCCAACATCTCAGAGGAAGGTCCCTTGCTCACAAGGCTCTCCGAGCAGGGTACTGCTGGCTGACCATGCAAAACGACGAGAAAGAACATGTGAAGAAATGCGACAAATGCCAACGGAACGGGGACATGCATCTGGCTCCGACCAACGAGCTCAAGGCTATGTCCTCTCCGTGGCCATTCACCTGGTGGGGCCTAGACATCCTAGGACCCTTCGTGGTAGGATCAAGTCAGAACAAGTACCTCATAGTGGGCGTAGATTATTTCACAAAGTGGATAGAAGCAGAAGCTCTAGCCAAAATAACTGCCCTCAACATCCTGCGTTTCTACAAACGAAACATCCTTGCACGTTTCAGTATTCCCCAAGCGATAGTAATGGACAACGGGACGTGGTTCACGGACAGGAAGTTTCAAGACTTCGTCGCCCAACTGGGCACGAAGCAACACTTCGCATCCGTCGAACACCCTCAAACAAATGGGCAGGTTGAGGCAGCTAACTGAGTCATCCTTCGAGGCCTCAAGTGAAGGTTAGACGAAACAAAGAAGGCATGGGTCGAGGACCTACATAGCGTGCTCTGGGCATACCGTACAACTCCTCATTCAACGACCGGGGAAACACCTTTCCGTTTAGCATACGGAACCGAGGCTGTAATTCCCGTCGAAGTTCACGTGCCCTATAGGCGGACAAATTCGCCCCTAGACGAGGAGATGAACGACGAATCTTTAAGGAAAGAGCTCGACCTCGTCGAGGAAATCAGAACCGGGGCAGCTCTCCGCGAAGCCTCACTGGAACAAAAGATCACCATCAGGCACAACGCCAAAGTGATACGACGAGAGTTCGACGTGGGAAGCCTTGTCCTAAGAAGAAACCACAAAGACTCTCGCGAAGACAAACTAGCAGCCAATTAGGAGGGACCCTGTCGCATCCGGGCAAAAACGGAAAATGGGGCCTACTACCTAGAACATCTCACTGGGGAAGAACTCGCTCGACCATGGAACGCTGAAAAGCTAAAACAATACTACAGCTAAATCCTTGGTTCGACTCGTCGCAACGACGAACGTCAGCCACCGACCACTATGTACGTCTAGGTACAAGCGTCGCATACGATTAAAGCATAGCCCCGCTCAGTAACGAGCTGGGTAATTTCTGAACAGCGGTCCTCGATCGAGCATCTCCGTCGCAAAGTACCACGGTTGGCAGAACCCCAGCTCGCGATGGGACGTTCACGCCGCGAACTCAGGCCTTAAACGCGACCTGAGCTCCCCTCCCCGCCAGGATATTCCCCGGCAGTTCGACCAGTTCCCCACACTGTCGAACACACCTATTACGAGCAATCCCCCCAGAAATAGTCACACAAGTCAAGTACCCCCTATTACGGGCGGACATACATTCACAGCAAGCATGCATTCAACACTTAGCAAAAATAAAAGCAAGTAAACTCATGCAAACAACAGAACTAAATATGCGATAATTTAACAAGTGGTCGCAAAGACCACAATTGTACATTGTTACATAAAACGGGGGCCATGCCCCCCAGAAATAAATTACAATGATTCGACGGCACGCAGGCTGGACTCATTACAACAACATCAAAAAATAACAAATTCCTCAATCATCAGCGTGCTCGGTTGACTCTGGCTCGGGCCCCTGCTCCTCTGCGGGCTGATCCTCGGGGGTAACGACAAGGAGACCTTCAGGAAAGACAATACGACCATCCTTAACATGCGCAAGATAGTGAGCACCCTCAACAGATATTTCAAGCCCAGGGTTCAACACGCGCACCTGAGCCACGGCGTTTCTAAAAGACTCCTCCGCCACGGCGATGCCATCATCTTCGGCCAGCAGGATGCGGGCAATCAGCTCGGACCTAGTCTTCAGACCTTTCAAATCGTCCGGCTCGTCGGCACCCGGGGCATTGACAGTTCTCAGCTCCTCGATCAGCTCTTCGATAGCCTTCTTCTCCACCGCAAGCTTGGAAATCTCCTCCTTCGACCTGGCCGCTTCCTCTTCAGCCTTCCTCCGAGTCTCGCCGACAGTCTTGACCTCTTCCTTAAGGGACGCCACAGAAGTGCGGGCAGCATTGAGTTCGGACTCAGTAGCGGAGTCCCCTTTAGCATACACAGCTGCCATCTCTAACATCCTGACCAAGACAGAAGCGTCTTGGGCCACCAGCGTCCTCTTACTCGGGCGATCCGTACTAAATGACTAAGACTACCAAGCAGCGTCTCAGCGTCCGCGGGAGTCTTGCACTCCAGCAGTGCCTTAACATTGATGAACCGGCGCTCGACCCTCTGACTCCCATCTTCCTCGAAGATCGGGCTGCCCTTGCTAATCCAGCACTCAGCGAGACTGAAGGAGTTGACCCACTTCACCAGCGCCTCATAAGCCACGACGTCCTGCCCGTGTAGGTCGCCCGGTTGAAAAACATAATCGCTGGGCTTCTTGGCGAAATGGTCGGGTGCCCAGCGGATGGGGAACCTGTAGAGCCTCTGTCCAATGTACTTCCCCTCCTCGTTAAGCAGCTCGTTTCCGTCGTCATCAACCTCTATCTCCCAGACATATGTGCTATCCTGGGCAACCTCGGACACGGGTTCAACAACGAAGTACCGCTCCTTGAATGTCCGGATTGACTCCGAAAACGGTTTGAATAGCTTGCGAGGCTGCTTCAAAGAAACCCAGCCATACTTCTTCCCCGCCAGCAGCCTTTGTAGATGGAAAACAGCAAAGAACAGAGGGAGAGTGGCCCCCAAAGAGAGATGCTCGCACACCAATTCGAAAGCCCAGGTGAAGGCCAGCGAATTAGGGTGCAGTTGTGTAGGGGCTAACTTCAGATGCTCGAACACCGACCGCTAAAAATCAGTAAAAGGCAGCCTCAGTCCCAGCTCTTTGAAGGCATACTCATACATTGTGAAGCGGTCCCCGAAGTCCGTGCAGACCCGCTCGTTCAAAGTAGGGAAATGCACCTTCCACTCCCCTTCTAGTCCTACCTCCGTAAAGACGTCCGCCAAAGACTTTACGAACGTGGAAATGTGCTCGGAAGGTTCAGCCACCTCCCACTCCTCTGCGGAGAACCCTTCGACGTTTTCCTCCATTACGTCCAACTCTTCTTTCTCCTCGGCATTGCTGGAGGAACTTGAGGTCGCCGAGCTCAAAGCCGTCGAGCTACTATTCTCCTCAGATCCAGTTTCCTCCTCGGACCTATCTAGAATGACCTCTCTGTCTGGCCCTGTCGCCATTACGATCACCTGAAAAGCAGAGAAGACAGTGAATTTGACAGCAAATCAAATCCACCCTTCCACTACTAAGTCAAGTGAAATGGCGCACAAAGGGCTGAGGACAACTTCCCCGACCTAAGCCCTAACATCAAAAGAAAAGCTAAAACCTCCCCACGAGGAGACGCTCAAAACATATCGTCCTCTTGCGAGGAGCCTCCCCGCGCTCATACCCAGTTTCCGTTTGAAGCTCCACCAGAAACCGCAAAGCTTCACCGAAATCTGGGAATGTTCGCTGGAAAATTCCTCATTCGCTCAATAGATGAAACAAAACGATGGTCACGCATGCACAACTACCGCAACCACGCCATGGACCACCCTCCTCGCTGAACGTACTACATACTCCGACGAAGTGCTGAAGGCAGAAAAATGGCACAAGCACCGTCCACCACCAACACCCGCCAGAAACCCACCTATTTCGTCATCTAAAGCTAACCCTAACCGCATACAATTTACCACTAACAACAAAAGGGAGCAAAACAAGTTACAGATCGGAAAACTTACTTGATTTTAGAAGAAGGTAGAAGCTGCTCGAAGCTGGTGACGGTGGTCGGAAAGCCTGAAGACGGTGACGGGCAAGAACTGAAAGAGACGAAGAGAAATCAGAAAGGAAAAGTTTCAAATGAAACGGTTTCCCCCCTTTTTATACAAAGGGGCACGTGCAACCACGCGCCAGTAGGCCATTATGACTATCCGCTAGCCATCATTGCCTATTAACTGCTACACGGAGCTCTAGGTACACATGGCGCCCCAACGTTTCAAATTTTGTCTGACCATTAGTCTCCCCGTACACCGGGCAACAAGGTCACGACCATGAATCTCACGAACACCTGGGGTCACGAGCACTTTGAGACAACCTTCCTCGTCTACAAACGACGACTCCATGCTGGCTCCCCGGAGCAACGAGCAGTCCTTAAGTCATCACTCCCATGCTCGGGAGCAACGACTTGGGGGGCTCCTGTTCTGGACTGGACCAATGGCTAGAATTGGCCCAATCCGCCTCTGCTCCAGAGCGGCACAAATTGCCTAAGTCCAATCCACAGAGGGGCAAAAATTACCTTTCTGCCCCTCCCACCGGGCGAGGAACACAACGTCCTTCCCTGGAATCACTGCCCGTTACGCACGGCTTCGCTGCCCCCGAACAGCTAAGAGTAGGTGCCCGAAACCACGCTTATGCCCGGCATAACAGCTAGTTTCGGGCACCTCTGCCCGACATAACGGCTAGTTTGGGCAGTTACCTATTCTTCGGGAAAAACGGTTATTTCGCCCCGAAAATAAGACCGTTGGCCACGCGCTGGGGGCTCTATATAACCCTCTTGCTTGAGAGGGTCAGGTATCCAATATTCACCCTAAGAATTCATACTTTGTACTTGCCCCTTTTCTCTGACCCTTTCTCACTTGAGCGTCAGAGTGCCTTGCAGGTACACCCCCCCTCCTCTCCATACGACCAGCATCCCTGACGCACTTGCCGGCCTGATTCTACAGGATCTGATCCAGCCTTCATGATCAATATCTAAGGGAACTCAAATTAAACGATAAATATAAGCAAAGCATCAAAACAGCGAAGTAACCGATATCCGGAATGAGCAACTTTAGTCTCTCCTTTTTTTATGCTTGGCAAATCGATAAATTTGAGTGAAGCGGAGCTATGCTCCCCCTGCAACAATTACTTAACCACACAGTTATTGTTGTCAATCGATAATCCATTCTCCCCCTTTGACAATATCAATAAGGAAGAGGGACGAAAAACAGAAATAACAACCAGTAGTGACACATAGCTAATTACACATAGAGAATCCAGCAAAGTTAACATGTATCCACAATACACATTTCATTCAAATAGGAGTAATTAGGACAGAAGAAGATAATAACTAAAGATAACAAGTTCAAAATACAACCAAATAACAATTCAAATTGTTTTAATCATAAGGAAGGATAAATAAACATGCAACAATGAGAAAATGCATAATGATGCACTATGGATCCTCCATATCATGGTCCTCAAGGTCAGCGGTTGCCTCCGACGGTCCGATGTTGTATGCAACAAGTTTGACAAGAATAAGATTAAGCTTGACATGTTGTTGCATAGATAAAACCCGTCGTTCTTCCAAGATGTGATTGCCCCAGCGATCCAAGTCGGCACGCGTAACAACTTCGGTGTTACGAGCAGCGAAGGAGGAGGCAATTGAAGGACTAAAGGAGGTAGCAGGATTTTGATCTTGAGGAGCATTAGCATTATTGACATAAAATATTTTATACACCCGAGCACATTTTTCTTGATAATACCATTCATTCCTCTCGAAATCGAAGTGATACTTGAATTGATGGAGAGTTGCGTCACTGAACTGAGATGGCACACCGGACAACTCACTAAGCGTAGAAGCCACTCCTCCCTTGTTCAGTATGAGTTAAACAAACGAGGGATAATAGAGAGGCTTGGAGTCGCTTGACTTACACTACATCATCATATTTACAATGAACTTAACTCAATTTACCGTTTCTTTGTTCAGAAGCACCCAAAGCATAAACATATCAAAATCATCAACACGTCCAAAATTGTCCTTGCGGCGAACTAAAATTTTAGTGATGACCCAGTGAAGAATTCGACAATCAACTTTCAATTGTCCCATAGTGAAATTGGAGTACTGCATGTCATTGTGGTAGACGGGTTTTGATATTTGAGTGACAGTAGGGGTGCGTTGGTAATCCGATGTCGTAGTCACTCGAGTGAACTCATAACCAGAGTTATCCAATCCAAAAGTATCCTTAAAATCCTTAGCCGTGAAAGTGATGGTTTTGTTTTTGAACTTACAAATAAGACCAGTACCATTGTCAATGGATTCAACACAGCAGTAAAAAGAACGAACATGATCAACATTGAACTTCTGTGATAAGCCTAAAAATTTGGCCAAGTTGTGATTCTCAAGAACGTTAAAGAAAGTCAGACCTGGTTTGGATGCAGCTTCTTTAGTAATATAGTTTGCACTAGATGAGGGTTTTTCAAAGAACCTGTCAAGGTACATTTTCTGAAGGGTGTCTGGTATTAATGCTTGAACCTTATGAAGCTTGATTGTGGTGTCTGTAAGAGGAGGACTTGTAGATGCTTCAGCTCGAGATTGTCTTGTAATGGCAGATCTTTTCTTTGTTGTCCTTGCGGAACCAAGTTGTTGAGACATAGTGTATGATGAACTGTAGGCCAAGATAATGGAGGAAATGACATGAAAGATGAGTATGTAGTGTAATATGCAGATGATAGAATGAAGATGCTAGAATGATTAAGAGAAAAAAAGAGTGAAAAGAGAAGTAGAATCAAAAAAAGATTTAAAAAGAAGTGGAGAATATAAAAGAAAAAAAAAATACGAAAAGAAAAAAGGATAAGAGAAAAACGAAAAAAAGAAAATAAAAGGAGGGAGGTTGACCGAAAAATGGGGAAGGGGAAAAAAAGAGGTTACACCGAAAAAAAAAAGGGAATGGTTGGAATTTCGAAATAAAAAAAATGGAGGCAGTTAGACAAAAAATTTGGAAGTTTGAAAATTTTGAAATTTAAAAAAGGTGTTGGTTTGGGGACATATATGAAAAGGTACCGTGTTGCGTGTATAGGGGATACGACGTGATGTGGAAAAGAGAGATATAGGCTGACAAAAAAAAAATAAAAAAGATACTATGAAAAAAAAATAGGCTCATGATGTTTTGGAAAAAAAAAGGTGAGGTGGCGTGTAGTATTGATGACAAGAAGGTGTAGAGTGAAGTGAGGGGGGCGGTACAGGTATAGGTGTAGGGTTGAGAGAAAAGTAAATAAAAAAAGGGAAGAAGAGTAGGTGGGACCGAGAAAAAAGAGAGTAGGTGGAAAGAGAAATAGAGACTGGTGGAGAAAGGTGAGATAAATTAATTTTATTTATTAAGTCAAAATGAACATGGCCTAAGCGTCTATGCCACAACCAAGAGTCTTCACTCCGGGTGACTAAACACTTGGTGCCAATATTTGAAACGTCATCTAGATTAAGCATATAAATGTTATCAATTCTAGAACCCTTAAACATTTTCCCCTTGTCACTCTTATGTTCAATTATGCAATTAAGGGAGTCAAAAGAAATGTTATCGATTCGAAAATTAAATCGTTGAACTAGGTTCATGAACCAAATGAGCTGAATATGAGCTAAAAACTAAGTTCGTTAACTAAATGATCTGAACTTGAACTATACATAGTTCGACTCGTTGGGTTCATGAGTCAATTCGATTATATATGAGATAGATTATATTGTCTTTAAGAGTAGGTTTAAAGATTTGTTCTAAATCTTAATCTCATATTTTCTTTTAATCTAACGGTTTTAATTGATAATTTATATTCTCAAGTGAGTAAAATATTTCTACGAATAATTATACAAATAAAATTAACATCGTATAAATTCCAATCTTATAAATTTTATTTCATTTCTATATTTTTTATTTAAAAAATATTAATTTAAAATGTCAAATATATATATAATAGACTTTAAAAATTTACTTTTAAGTATGTGAAATAAGCGAGTTGAACCTAACAAGATAAACCTAACGAGTTGAACCGAGATATTCGTGAACTTCTAACAAGTCGAGTTTGACCTGAAAAAAAAGTTTGTGATGAACTCGAACTCGAACTCGAACTCGGCCAATTCTTAACGAGTCGAGTTTGAGCTGAAAAAAAAGTTCGTGATGAACTCAAACTCGAAATCGAACTCGGCTAATTCTTAACGAGTCGAACTGAGCTAAGGCGAGTTTGACTCGACTCGACTCATTTCCAGCCCTAGGAGTAACCCTTATCGCATAATTGAATTATCATAAGGAGATTATGTTTAAGCCCTTTAACAAATAAAACACCGTCTATGGTGATTGTGGAGGGATTTCCCACAATACCTTCTCCTAGTATTTTACCTTTGTTATTATCTCCATATGTAACGAAGTCGCGCTCTTTCTTGACGAAGTCAATGAACAATGACGCGTCTCCCGTCATATGCCTTGAACAACCACTATCTAGGAACCATATCCTTTTTGCTGCTGTAAGACATTCCTACAAGATAATCAACAAGGAATTTTAGGTCCCCAACTAGTGTTGGGTCCTTAGGGGTTAACACTAGGACTCTTAGGTCTCCATGCCATAAGACCATTTGGAATTTTCACATTCCTAATGTGTCATTTGTAACACCTTTTTCTACCCCACAATTAATCACGACAAAATATACAATTTATCAGAGTAAACATCAAAACCACCTCAAAGGGTGCACATTTCTCAAAACTCAAATAAAACATTTGCTCCGTAAACAACGTGTTTTCCTCAAATAACTCAAAAATCCTTCATATGGTAGCGGAACTCAATAATTCAAAAATAAAAAGGTTTTCAATAAAAGCCATCAAAATGGGCAGCAGAACCACCATAACCACAAATAATCAAAAAGGTTTTTAAAATAAACCATATCATCAAAGAACAACAAAATAAGGAAATCAACATGGTTCGACGCAACGACCCAACCCGATGTTACACTATCAGAGCAAGACCCTCTACATCGACCAAAAGCAAATAAACTTCAAAAGTCCTCGAAGGCATCCACAACTAAGCCTAATCACCTGCACGTTACCCACGTGGAGGCAACATTCAAACAGGCAGGGTGAGTAATCACAATTCATTATAATCAATATAAAGATAGGATATGCATAAAATGGCGTCATCATCATATACAACATCTTCAGGGTCATCACAAGGAAAACATCAAAATCATAACATCATAAAATACATCAATGCCAAATAAATGCAATGCACAACAAGACTCATGCATGTGGTACCAAATCATCATAATAATGGACATTGGGCCATCAACCCTCCATAAGGGAGCACGTCATAAAATACCACAATCCACACAATGGGATTGAAGCCACCAAAAATAACGGACCAAATCCCCATCATCATAATATGCCATGAATACAAAGATGCAACACCTCATCATATCATCATCATAATCGTCATTTTGCATCAGCATTCATGTAAATATCCATCATACTCTTCATACAACATCTATACATCAGTCATATATTCTATCAACTTATAATCGTCATCACATAGCAATCATAAACATCATATCATAGCATCACAACTTCATTTCAGCACCAAATCATCATAATTCATTCGATCGTCATGGTCGTCACATAGCATGTATAAACATCAAACATGCACATCATTACACAATGATCATAGATCACATCAATACATAACAACAACGGCACAACAACTTCATAGCATATCATCCCTACAAGACATGTGCATATATTCACCGTCATAAACTCATTATAATATCATCCTATACCTCATAGTTCAACAATCACAACTTCATAACACTACTAATTCAACAACGACATCTATCATACATATATCTTCACAATTAACCTCAATTCCTCATAGTTTAGACAATGGAAAAATACTCCATACTACTCTTTTGGTTTCACTAAAATGTAATTCATCGCGTTAGCTTTCCAACGCTTCGAACGGGGCCTCAATCGGACTTACGGATCAAAAGTTATGATCAAAATCGTATCTGGACCCAAAGCTGTCTGGCTGTGACGGAACTGCATGGCGACCGCCATAAGCCTTATGGCGCTCGCCGTTTACCTATAAAATGCATATTTTGCATTTTTCATCGTTGGAAGCCTTCCGGACCACCGATCTCGATTCCGTAAAAAGTCTCAATTTCGTAATTCAAAATCCTACGACTGTATAACATTTATAACAGCATATGACACTTATTTTAGGGATACAACCATCATATTATCAACAATTTATACATCTCATTCCATTAATTCTCCCTTATTCATCCCTACAACAATCCTAAGGCATCATGGACATCAAAGGCATAAAACCTACGTCTATTAGGTCGATTCAAGACACTACGGGAACTTCAAATCACCTAAACCTTCACAAACTCTCAAGTTTCTCATAAACCCCATAAATCCTTTCCCCACAAGGTCAAAACAACATCAATTGGGAAACTCAGCCCCAAGGTCTATTTTATCCGATTCAATTCAACCCTTAATAATTGATTCACAAAATACCTTCAAATCATCAGTTTATCACCAAAACCCATAAACCCTCATAAACCTCAAAATCCATTTTCAATACATCGAATCCCTATATTGAAAACAATGAAAGGCAATACTCCCTATACCTTAGATTGTCGATTCGAAACTTTCTCTCTTGAGTCTCCGGAAACCTTCTCGAATTCCTCGTCATTTCCTTTTTCCTCAGAGCTCTCACCTTCTTTCCTTCTTTTCACGGTCAAAACAAAACTGAATCCTATTCTCAAATTCCCTTTTTATTCAACCTAACTCTTGGGCCTCAAAATTGGGCTTTCTCCATAATACCCTCACTAAACCTCCTCAAAAGTCCATCTTACCCTTAATTCCTCTAATATTATTTAAATAAATAATAATACATTATATTCCATAATATATACTATTATTTAATTAAATAACTAAAATTCCACAAAATGCCCAAAACATCCAAAGTCACCGAAATTCACAGAAATTCACGAATATAATATTTAAATAAATTAAATAAATACTCTTACGAAATTTGGGGTGTTACAGCATTTAGGCATAATGTGTCCTTTTTCACAACAATAATGACATACAACTCTAGAGAAACCGTTCTTTCTATTCTTTCTAGTGACATGAGCATCTTTCTTTCTTTGTTTTCTAACGTTTTGCTCATCATCGCTTGAACTTATAGATGTTACGGTAGGAGCTCTAGTTAATTGTATTATTTGACCCTTTAAATCTTCTATTTCAGTTTTTAAACAAGGGCAAGTAATACATTCAACTAAAATTTCCTTTTCATCTAGAGTTGGAGGAATACACAATTGGTCGTTTACTAAATATGCATGGTACTCTTTCAAGGATTCAAGAGCATTTTTAAGTTTTAAGATTTCTCCCTCAAGTTTTAAAATCTTTTTCTTTTGAGAGGAGATTTTCTTAAAAGCTTTTAATGCATCTTCATGCATCTCATGGAACGCCTCGGACAATTCATTATAAGAAGGTAAGGAGTTAGAATCAAAGTCACTTATATCGGAGTCTTTGTGCTTGTTTCGAGCCATCAAACAAAGATTAGCTACTTCTTCGTTTGAACTCGAGGAAGATGATGATGAGTCCTCGTCGTCTTCCCAAGCAATGTACGCACGTCGTCCCTTGCCTTGGCTTTTGGACTTGTGGTACTGTTTCTTTCCTTTGTGTTTTTCCAAACTTGGACACTCCTTTATGTAATGACCAATTTTTCCGCATTCGTAGCACGTGACTTGTTTTTCTTCTTTCTTCTTATCATCCCATTTCTTTAAATGATTTAATTTCCTAAACTTCATTAAGTTCTTATCCGAGTGTTTTAGACCATTTCTCCTTATATACTTGTTGTAGCGCCTTACAAATAATCTCATTTCTTCGTCTTCCGAAGACTCACTCGAGTCCTCATCATCTACCTCTAATTTTTCCTTGGAAGTAGAGGTTTTTAGGGAGATGTTCTTCTTTTCTTCTTTGTTTTTATCCTTGTGCTTAGTGTTACTTTCACTTGCTTTAAGTCTCTTTAGCTCATGCTCATGTTCGGTGAGTTTACCAAATAAGGTTGACATGTCTAAGGTTTTTAGGTCATGAGATTCTTTGATAGCCGTTACTTTTGGCTGTCATTCCCTGCACATAGACCTTAAAATATTATTAGCACAATCTTGATTAGAAGTGGTCTTACCCAAATTCTCAAGTTTATTGATTATATGGGAAAATCTCATCTGCATGGAGGCCACGGTTTCACCGGGTTCCATGCGGAAGAGTTCAAATTCCTCTGTTAGAGTATTGATTTTAGATTGCTTCACGTCTTCGGTTCCCTCATAGAGAACTTTAAGAGCATTCCACATTGCCTGAGTCGTCTTACAATGTGAAATTGAAAAATATACGTTCATGCTCAATGATGAGATTAATATATTTCTCGCCTTCAGGTCATAAGACTCCTTTTTAGTTTTGGCCTCATTCTAATCCTTAGGTGGTTTTGCACTTAGTACGCCATCAACGACTCTTTGAGGAACATAGGGTCCACCCTCAATGGCTAACCAATATGGTACATCCACAGACATAAGGTGTACGTACATACAATCCTTCCAATATACATTGTTTTCACCGGTAAAAATCGGGGCTCTATTATACGCTCCCTTCGGATCAATTTGTGACATATTCAATCAACTTTTGAGGTCGTTAAACCTTATTAAAAGAACCAGGCTCTCGATGCCAATAAGATCTTGGGTAAATTCATCAAAAGAGGGTCAATTCTGGTTACAGAACAGAAAAATTCTGGTTTTCTCATGATTCAAAACCATTCAAACTTACTCAAAACTCATAGAAACTCAGAGGATCAATTAATCACTTATCATACAACATATTCACACCAGTATCGATCATATTATGCATTTTAACCCATATTTAAACCGTGAAAACAATCGATTCCACACAAATATTCAATATCAACCATTTCTAACCTAAACTCTAACGCCTCTAAAACTTCTAGAACATAAGTACTAACTAGAACCCACCTCTAAACAAGATGATGATAAAGATGTTGAGATGATTTGATGAAGAATGAAGAAGATCCAAGCTTTTTCTTCAACTTTAAAGTTTTTCTCCTCTTTCTCCCTTTTGCTCTTCCTTCTCTCTACTTCTTTCTATCTTTGTTACTATTTTTGAAACAAGTGAGGGAATAGAAATGATATAGAGAAATATAAATTAGTTAGTAACACTACTAAATGTCCAAAATATCTCTATAGCACCAATTGACAAAACCTCGGAGTTAAATAATATTAATTTGATCTGATCTGAGCTCATCGGTTGCTCAAATTATCTTTGTAGATAATTTCTCAGAGTACACCGGAACCCAGTTGATCGAAACTAATATTATCCAGAGCAAAATAAAATACGGGGTATTACATCCTCCCCTCCTTAAATAAAAATTCGTCCTAGAATTTAAAGATTACATGAAAAGATAAGGGTAAGCATCCCGCATTTCCGATTCTAGTTCCCAAGTTGCATCACCCGGATCCGTCTCATCCCACTGAACTTTCACAAGAGGAATCTCTTTATTCCTTAGTACCTTAGTTTCTCTCCCTGTGATACGATTTGGTTGAGGTTCAAACGTTAAATCTGCTTCTATCTCAATCATATCTGGTAGAATTGGCTGACGAGGATCTGGAACAAACTTCCTAAGTTGAGACACATGAAAGACCTCGTGCATCTCTGATAGAGAAGGCGGCAAGGCTAATCTGTAAGCTACTTCACCAATCCTCTCTAAAATTTGATACAGTCCCACGTATCTCAGACTTAACTTCCGAGACTTAAATGGTCCTTTCAACCTCAATCTCGGAGTAACCTTCAAAAACATATGATCACCTTCATCAAACTCTAAAGGTCTCCTATGGTTATCCGCATAACTCTTCTGACTATCTTGTGCTTGCCTAACTTTATCACGGATCATTCTAATCTTTTCCATAGTCTCTTGAATAATCTCGGGTCCCAAAGTTCTATCTTCGCCAACTTCCTCCCAACACAAAGGCGTCCTATATTTCCTTTCGTACAATGCTTTGTAAGGAGCCATACCGATACTCGCGTGATAGCTATTGTTGTACGAAAACTCAATCAACGGTAAAATTTCTATCCAATTTCCTCCATTCCCCAGCACACAAGCTCTTAACATATCTTCTATAGTTTGTATTGTTCGCTCCGTCTGACCATCAGTCTGAGGATGATTCGATGTGTTCAAACATAACTTCGTTCCTATAGCTTGTTGAAAAGCTCTCCAAAATATTGAAGTAAACTTTGGATCTCTATCGGACAGAATGCTAGAGGGAATACCATGTAACCTCATAATTTCTGAAATAAACAACCTTGCAAGATGACTTGCCTTGTAAGTAGTCTTTACGGCTAAGAAATGCGTAGATTTCGTCAATCGATCTACAATCACCCAAATAGAATCAAAACCACCTTGCTCATGGGGCAATCCAACTGCAAAGTCCATAGAGATACTATCCCATTTCCAAACTGGAATTTCTAAAGGTTGTAATAAACCACCCGGCCTCTGGTGTTCTATCTTTACCTGTTGGCATACTGCACACTCCGACACATACACCGCAATATCTCTTTTCTTCCCAACCCACCAATAGTCTCTCTTTAAGTCTTGATACAACTTTGAAGAACCAGGATGTATAGTAAAAGCACCTTTATGAGCTTCCTCCAAAATCCTTCTTTTTAACACCGCATCATCCGGAACACAAACCCTTTGGTTAAACAGAATGATTCCATCGGTAGCCCGCACGAAACCCGGTTGAACTAACACTTCTTGTGACTTCTCATCCAACACTTGACCTTGTTGAATTTCCTCTCTAAGAGTAGAATTAACATTCAAGTTTCCCATAATCACACCATTCTGAGTCCAAATAACCGAAGATTAAGATCTCGAAACTTTTCCAATAAGGCATATTCTAACATCATCAATTCGACACTATGAAACACTTTTCGACTCAAAGCAACCGCCACTTTATTTGCTTTACCTGAATGGTACTTTAGTTCCAAATCATAATCCTTTAAATACTCCATCCATCTCCTTTGACGCATGTTCAACTCTTTTTGATCAAAAAGATACTTTAAACTCTTGTGGTCGCTGAACATTTCAAAACGTACTCCATACAAATAATGACGTCACACTTTCAGTATAAAAACAACTACCACAAATTCCAAATTAGGATTTGGATAATTTTTCTTGTGAACTTTTAGTTGTCGGGAAGCATAAGCTACCACTTGACCATCTTGCATCAAAACACCTCCTGTTCTGGACTGGACCAGTGGCTAGGCATGGCCCAATCCACTTCTGCTCCCAGAGCGGCCCAATTGCTTAAGCCCAATCCGCGAAGGGGAAAAAGTTACCTTTCTACCCTCCAACCAGGCAAGGATTACATCGCTCCTCCCTGGTACTACTGCCCGTCCTGCACAGCTTCGTCAGTCCCAAGACAGCCAGGGGTATGTGCCCGAAACTACGCCTTTCCCCGACATAACGGCTAGTTTTGGGAACTCTGCCCGACATAACGGCTAGATTTGGGCAATTACCTATTCTTCGGGAAAACGGTTATTTCGCCCCGAAAATAGGACCGTTGGCCACGCGCTGGGGGCACTATATAAACCCTCCCACTTGAGAGGGCCAGGTATCCAATAATCATCCTAAGAACTCACACATTGTACATGCCCATTTTCTCAGACCTTTTCTTACTTGAGCGTCGGAGTGCCTTGCAGGTACACCCCCTCCTCCTCATCTTACACCCAGCATCACAGACGTTCTTGGTGGCCTATCACAGGATCTGATCAAGCCTTCACGATCAGTGGCACCGTCTGTGGGAAACTGTTCTCCCTGTCTTAACATCCACCTCAAATACTAAGACCAAAACATTTCCGTCCAAGATTACCATCATGGCCTCTCAAGATCACGTCAAAGGTGCCCTCTATCTTTCCGTCCTCCCCGTCAACAAGACCGACGTTGACGGTTCCTCATCCCTCCTCGGAGGAGACGCTCATCCCCTGAGAGAAGAGGGTACTGCCTCTCCTTCTCCTACTCCCGCTGACTGCGACAACGATCAACCCTTGCTGGCCATCCTGCACGTTCCTACTCCACCCAACGCCGACCCGACCGTGGTGGCCCTTCTTAAAGCGATCAATAAGAACAACCTCCTGATCCTTCAGTAAAACGAAAGGATCGGGGCATTGGAGGAATCTGCTCGTCCAAGATCCCCCCTCCAAGGAAAAACCATCGACGATCCAAGAGTCTGCAAACCCGGCGAGAAGTCGACCGTAGGCTGCGCCAAGAACCAGAATCTCATACTGTCCGGAAATGCGATCATGTTTCCCCGCGAACCAACACTCTCCCGGCCACAAGAGAACCCAGAGAGACAAATAATTGCCGCCAGTCAGGTCAAAGGCCGAGCCCGTACACCTTCACCCGAAGAAGTCGTCGTCACGAGCGAGCCGTCCGATCCCCGTCGCACACCAGTTCCAGTAGCGACGATGAGCCTCACGTCCCATTATCCCAAGAAATCTTAGAAACACGCCTCCCTAAAGGCTTGGAGAAGCCCCCAACATTGGGCACGTACGACGGAACAACTGACCCTGATAAGCACATCAAAAACATTGATGCGCTGTTGGATTACCGTGGCGTCCGGGGCGCCATCAAGTGTCGTATGTTCCCGACCACGTTCCGAAAGGGAACAATGACTTGGTGTAAACAACTGCCCAAAGAGTCCATCACTTCATGGAAGCAGATGGGAAGAATGTTTTCTAGGCACTTTACAGCGTCGCACCGCCATCCCATGACTGAAGCCTCCCTTGGGGCCATAATCCAAGGGAAGGATGAACCTCTCCAAGCATACGTCGAGAGGTTTAACAAAGAAGCGGTGCAAGTCCCCACCACCGACGACATGAAAAAATTTCTGCTCGAACAGGGACTCCGTCCGCACTCAGAGTTTTCTAAAGCTGTCGGCCTCGCACCTCCGAGGAACCTTGACGCCTTCCTCCTCAAGGCGCAATTTTACATTCAGTGCGAGGAAAAGGAAACGGCCAACTCCGCCCGAGCCTCCCGCCACCGGGAGAACGCCCGGGCCTCCAGAGACGAAGAGCCCTCAACATCTCGTCGAGGAGAACGGAAGCACGAAGACCGTCCCCGGGATTCCAGGGATAGCAAGGGACCTTCCGGCCGATTTCACGACTACACCCCCTGACTGTCTCCAGGGAAAAGATACTATCTGAATGCGCAAATTCGGAATTCAAACAGGCAGGGGTCCACTTCCCCAAACAAATACCGGCCAAGCCCAACGCCGACAAATCAAAGTACTTCCGTTTCCATAAGAGTCACGGCCACACCACCGAAGATTGCATCCATTTGAAGGATGCTATCGAAATACTGATCAGGGATGGCCACCTAAAACAGTTCACAAAAAAGAAAGATGCTCCCCGGCAAGACGCCCAGGAGTCAAAGAAGGTAGAGGAAGAGGTGCCTTCCTCAGAAGAGGCCAACATCCAAGTCGCCATGTCCGTGTCGCGACCAGAAGATTTCTACGTCCCGGATGAGCTCAGCGCTCCCGCTTAATTTGAGGCCCACAGCCCGTGGGAGACGTTCCCTTCCGCTATGGTCATTTCAGAAGAAGGCTTCAATAAAGTCATGGTGGGCTCCGTGAAAAGGAAGTTCGAGCACCTGATTAGCACGAGCTCCAACAAGGTGACCACACTCGACCAAGTCCAGAAGGGCTCTATCCCCATCTCCTTCTATTGGGAAGAGCTCCTCGGAGGATCTCCAAACTCGAGCATTCCCCTGCTCGTCAGAGCTCAGATGGCGAACTTTGACATTTGCATGATCCTCGTCGACCAAGGCAGCTCGGTCGATATTATGTACTCCCAGTTGTTTTCGACGCTCCAGCTGAAAGAGTCACACCTCACTGCCTATGTAGGTTCTGACTTGTAAGGATTCAATTGGTCGGTGACAAAACCCTGGGGATACGTTGAACTGATCATAACATTTGGATCTGCAGAGACAGCCAGATCCATTAAAGTGCAGTTTCTGGTAATTGATTGCACGTCTCTGTACCAGTGCATCTTCGGAAGACCAACCTTGGTCGAGTTGGTAGTTGTGCCTTCAACTATCCATCTCAAGATAAAGTACTACACTTCAAAGGGAATGGTCGCCACCCTCCACGGAGACATTGAAGTCGTACGATGATGCTTTAAAGCAGCCACGAAGGGACTCAACACCATCGCGTCCAAGCCAAAGGAATCCAACAAGCCAACCTTGCCCAGCAGCTCAGAGGAAGCCAAGCCACTGCCTCAAGTCGACTCCATCGACCTCGACAGCCGCTTCCCCGAAGAGGACCAGAAGGAGGATCGGGCAGCCTCGAGCAGCTCATCTCCCTCGACCAGCAGCAACTCCCATCCGATGCACCCCATCCCGGATGGCGACTTCGAGCTCGTCCTGTTCGGCGATGACCCTCAGCGAGGAGTAAAGATTGGATCAGATCTCCCCGACATTGCAAGGAAGCAACTCAAAGCCTGCCTCTGTGAGAATGCTGATTTGTTCGCCTGGAGCACCGCAGAGATGCCTGGCTTGGACCCATCCATCGCCTGCCATCAACTCACGATTGACCCAGCCGTCAAAGCAGTAGCACAACGTAGGAGAAAGCAGTCTCCGGAGAAAACGGAGGCTGCAGAAAAAGCTATAAAATACCTCCTCGAGGCAAAATTTATCTCGAAAGCCAAGTACACCACTTGGCTGTCCAACGTTGTACTTGTGAAAAAATCCAATGGCAAATGGCGAATGTGTATTGACTATACCGATCTTAATAAGGCATGCCCGAAGGATGCCTACCCCCTCCCCAATATTGATAAACTTGTTGATAACTCTGCCGGTTTTAAACTATTATCATTCATGGACGCCTACTCAGGCTATAATCAAATACCAATGGCGATGAGCGATAAAAAATACACAGCCTTCATGACCAAATCGGGCAACTATTACTACAACGTAATGCCCTTCGGCCTGAAGAACGCCGACGCGACCTACTACAGGATGATGAACAAGGTCTTCCGGGGAGAGATAGAAGACATGCTCGAAGTCTATATGGACGACATGATCGTGAAATCCCACGAGGAAAACAATCACACGGCCCATTTAAGAAAGGTCTTCGAACAAGCCAGGAAATACCGGATACGTTTCAATCCTAAGAAGTGCACGTTCGGGGTACGGGCAGGCAAATTCCTCGGGTTCTACCTGACAGAACGAGGAATCAAGTCCAACCCCGACACGTGCCAGGAATTTTCTGAATTTCCAATGCCTAATTCGAAGAAATCCATCCAGTCCCTCAACGGGATGTTCGCGTCTTTGTCCTGTTTCGTGGCCAAGTCTGCCCAGCACGCCCTGCCATTCTTCAAACTCCTCCGTAAGGAGGCAACATTTGAGTGGACGGAGGAATGCGACCAAGCTCTCCTCCATGTGAAATGGGCACTGTCTGAGCCACCAGTCCTCTCTCGACCAGACAATGATGAAACTCTATATTTGTATCTCGCCGTAGCAACTGAGGCCGTGAGCGCCACTCTTATCCGTCAAACGCCTGACGGGAAAAAGCCCATATATTTCTCCAGCAAAGCATTGCAGGGACCAAAGCTGAGGTACCAACAGATAGAGAAAGTAGAACTGGCCCTCAACAATGCAGCTAGAAGATGGAGACACTACTTCCTGGCCCACACGATCGTGGTCCGGACAGATCAACCCGTAAAGCAGCTGCTGGGACGACCAGACATGGCCGGCATAATGCTCAAATGGTCACTAGAGCTGTCCGAATTCGAAATTCAGTATGAGAGCATGGAAGCCCTCAAAGCCCAGGCTTTGGCTGACTTCGTCGCAAAAATGACATTCGCAGATTCCCTTACCTGCAGGGCGCGCAAGTGGACCATTTTCGTAGATGGGGCATCCAGCTCGGCGGGAAGCGGGGCAGGCATCATATTGGAGAACGAAGAGGGAATCATCATTGAGGTATCACTTACCCTATCCTTCCCTACCTCTAACAACCAGGCTGAGTACGAAGCCTTCCTCGCCGGCCTACGCCTGGCCGAAGATCTCGGTGCGGAAGAAGTCCTCATCTGCACAGATTCACAACTCATGGCCCTCCAGGTTCGAGGATAATATCAAGCCAAAAACGACAACCTGTCTGAATACTTAGCCCTGGTCAAGGAAAAGATGGCGAAGTTCGCAGCGGTAGAGGTAAAGCATGTTTCTCGCAAACACAACGTCAGAGCAGACATTTTGTCTAAACTAGCGAGCACAAAGAAAAAAGGCGGAAACAAGTCTGTCATACAGGAGGTACTTCCTCGACCCAGTATCGAGAAAACTTCCTCGACCCTCGACATAAAGATGATCAGCGATAGCAACTGCTGGATGACCCTCGTTTACAACTACCTCACTAAGGAGGAACTTCCGCCCGACCCCAAAGAGGCCAACATAGTCAGGCGAAGGGCCTGCTCCTACGTCCTGGTCGAAGACAAAGTATACCGGCGAGGGTTCTCCATCCCGCTACTTAAGTTTTTCGAGGAAGAGATGATTGCCTACATCCTGCACGAAATTCACGAAGGAATCAACACCCAACATCTCGGTGGAAGATCCCTTGCCCGGAAAGCCCTTCGGGCAGGGTACTACTGGCCAACCATACAACAAGATGCTAAAGAGCACGTGAAGAAGTGCGATAAATGCCAACGACACGGGGACACGCACCTAGCTCCACCTAACGAGCTCAAGGCTATGTCCTCCCCATGGCCATTTACCTGGTGGGGCCTGGACATCCTGGGGCCATTCGTAGTAGGATCAAACCAGAACCAGTACCTAATAGTAGGCGTGGATTACTTCATAAAATGAATAAAAGCGGAAGCTATAGCCAAAATAACGAACCTTAACATATTGTGTTTCTACAAACGAAACATCCTTGCATGTTTTGGCATCCCCCAGGCGATAGTCACGGACAACACGACACAGTTCACGGACATGAAGTTC
Source organism: Lathyrus tuberosus (assembly GCA_022829125.1). NCBI lineage: Eukaryota > Viridiplantae > Streptophyta > Magnoliopsida > Fabales > Fabaceae > Lathyrus > Lathyrus tuberosus. The sequence goes on along the minus strand of JALAZF010000436.1, from coordinate 5,196,823 downwards.
CAGGATTTCGTCGCTCAGCTGGGCACGAAACAACACTTCGCATCCGTCGAACATACCCAGACTAACGGGTAAGCCGAAGTGGTAAACCGAGTCATCCTTCGAGGCCTCAAGCGAAGGCTGGACGAAACGAAGAAAGCTTGGGTCGAGGAGCTACACAGCATCTTATGGGCATATCACACGACTCAACACTCTTCAACTGGGGAAACTCCTTTTTGTCTGGCATACGGGACCGAAGATGTCATCCCCGTAGAAATACACGTACCCTCCAGGTGGATCGAATTACCCTTAGACGAGGAAAGGAACGACGAGACGCTAAGAGAAGAGCTCGACCTCGTCGATGAAGTATGGTCAGGGGCAGACCTCCGTGAAGCTTCCCTAAAACAAAAAATTGTCATCCGACACAACACCAAAGTCATACGACGAGAGTTCAAAGTGGGTAGCCTCATCCTGAGAAGAAACCATAAAGACTTTCGCGAGGGTAAACTAGCCGCTAACTAGGAAGGACCCTATCGTGTCCGGGCAAAAACGGAGAATGAGGTCTACTACCTAGAACATCTCAACGGGGAAGAACTCTCTCGACCATGGAATGCCGAAAATCTAAAGCAATATTATAACTAAGGCCTTAACTGTCGGTTTGATTCGTTAAAACGACGAACGTCACATCCCGACCACGATGCACGCCTAGGTACAAGCGTTGTATGCCAGCTAAGGCAAGACCCCGCTCAAGAACGAGCCAGGTCCCTGTCCGACAGCGGTCCCTCAACCGAGCACTGCCATCGTCAAAGTACCACGATAAGCAGAACACCCAGCTCACGATGGGAGGTTCACGCCGCGAACTCAGACCTCAAACGCGACCTGAGCTCCGCTCTCTCGCCCGAAAATTCCCCGGCCGTCGACCAATCCCCTCACTGCCGAACACATCTACGTCGAGCAATTCCCTAAAGCTTAAACCAAATCAAAGTGATCTCTGTTATGAGCACAAAAGCTCATCGAGCAACGGTACAACACTTAACGAAAATAAACAATAAAAGCCAAACATACTAAACCGGCCACGATGATCGGACATATACATAATTAAGTTAAAAGTGACCACAAGGGCCACGAGTTATGCATGATACAAAACAAGGGGACCACGCCCCCAAAAGAAAATAAGATACATCAAAAGAAACACGACACGCAGGCCGGATAAATTACAACAAAGATAAAAACCCAATCACTCCTCCATCCGCTCAGGCTACTCGATGTTAGGCTCGGGCTCTTGGGTTTCCTTGTTCAGAACTTGGGCATGCTCGTCGCCAACAAGGAGGGAGTCCGGACTGACTATCCTGCCGTCCTCGACATGAGCCAGATAGTTGGTACCCTCCGTGGAGATCTGAACCCCGGGGTTGACCAGCTGCAGTTGGGCCACAACATTCTTGAACGATTCTTCTTCGATGGCAATGACGTCGTCCTCAGCCTTTAACATACGAGTAACCAGCTCGGCCCTCATCTTCACTGCCCTCACATCCTCAGGTTCATCTTCGGCCGGAGCATTTGCTAACCTCAGCTCCTCGGCTGCCTTCTTCTCCGTTGCCAGCGTAGCATTCTCCTCCCTCAACCTGGTAGACTCCTCGCCTGCCTTCTTCTGGGCATCACCAGCACTCTTAGCTTCCTCCTTGGCCTTCCTCGCTGTCTCTTCCAGAGATGCTATGGTAGCCCGAGCAGCTTTGAGTTCGGACTCGGTCGAAGAATCCCCCTCGGCATAGATGGCCGCCATTTCCAGAACTCTGGCCAGTGCAGAGGTATCCTGCGCCACCAGCGCCCTTTTGCTCGGGCGGTCCATGCCCTCCAGTTGGAGAGATTCTGCCCACGACACAACCAGGGACGTCCCCTCAAAGAACTTTCTATCAAGAATACAGGGAGGAAGCTCGAACTTCCCTTTCTCTGATGCACGGCTGAGGTCTACTGTGTCGTTGGCCCTGGACCGCTTGAACCTTGAGGCCAGGGGCAAGGGGGATCCCTGGGCAGGAGTGGGCGAAGAGCTCCCCGCAGCAAGCTGAGGAGGAGGAGGACGCTGGGAAAATCGAGTCTTTGGAGCAGCCGCCCCAGGCTTGTTCCTCGCGATAGCGTTCTTTACCATTCTTTCATGAGCAGAAGGCATCTCACCGGCAAAAACACAACAAATACGTTAGACGACGAAAGAAGAATATATCGGGCAAGTCAAATAACTAAGACTACCAAGCAGCTTATAAGCATCCGCAGGAGTCTTGCACTCCAAAAATGCCTTTGTGTTAATGAACCGGTACTCCACCCGCTGGCTACCATCCTCCTCGAAAATCGGGGACCCCTTCTTCGTCCAGCATTCAGCAAGTCGGAAAGAGTTAACATAGTTCACCAGCTTATCATAGCCAGTCGAATCCCACCCGTCCAGCATGTGTGGCTGAGCAACGTATTCGTTGGGCTCCTTAGAAAAATGGTCAGCACTCCAGTGAAAAGGAAACTTGAATTCTCTGTCCCCGATCAGCTTCCCTTTCTCGTCGCGCATGTCATTACCATTCTCGTCAAGGGACACCGCCCAAACATACACGTTATCCTGGGCCTTCTCCGACACAGGCTCTATGATATAGAACCTTTCTTTGAATGTTCGGATTGACTCCGAGAAGGGCTTGAACAACTTACGGGGTTGTTTCAACGACACCCAATTGTATCTCTTTCCCGTCACTTGCCGCTGAAGATGAAAAATGGTGAAGAACAGAGGCAGCGTAGCTCCTATCTACAAGAACTCACACGTTAACTCAAAGGCGCGGATGAACGCCAACGAGTTGGGATGCAGCTGTGACGGGGCCAGGTCCAGATACACGAAAACAAACTGCTGAAAGTCGGTGAAGGGCAACCTCAACCCCAACTTTTTAAATGCATATTCGTTCATAGTGAATCGCTCCCCAAAATCTGTACAGATCCGATCATCCTCATAGGGAAAATGCACCTCACATTCCCCTCTCTAGTCCAACGACCGTGAAGACGTCCCCGGTAAAGGTCGCAAAGACAGATATGTGCTCGGCAGGCTTGGCCACCGACCACTCCTCAGTAGAATTCTCCTCAACCTCTTCCCCGACTTCGCTGGGGATAGTGGAAGCTTCCGTGCTACTGCTCTCCAAGGAGCTCTCCTCGAATGAGTCTATTATTATCTCCCCATCAGGACCTGTCACCATATCGATCACCTAAAAAGCAGAGAAAAAAGTGAATTCGACGAGAAATCAAATCCACCCTTCCACCGCTAGTCAAGTGAAAGGGCGCACAAAGGGCTGAGGATGACGTCCCCGGCCTAAGCCCTAATATTAAACAAAAGATCAAAAGCCTCCCACGAGGAGACGCTCAGAGCAAATCCCTCCCACAACGAGGAACTTCCTCGGGTCACTTCCCAGTTTCCATTTCAAGCTCCACCGGAAACTTCAAACGTTCACCAGAAACTTCACTAGAAACTGAGTAGCCGCGACGGTTACCTATGCGTCATCATCGCAACGACACCTGAAATTTCCCTACTCACGAATTCTCTTAATGGCTCCGGCAGCCTCGTTAGCGGCAGAGGATGACTTAGCCACCGTCCACCACCAACAGCCACCGAAAAGAGCAACACTATGTCACCTAAATCTAACCTAACCGCATGCATTCTAAAACAAGCATGAAGAAGGTGAAAGAAAATAAAGGATCGGAAGACTTTAGTGGTTAGAAAAGCTGAAAAACGGGTGCTCGAAGCTGGACGCGGTGGTTGAAGCACCGAACGACGATGGCGACGGGCGAAGCTCTCTGAAGAAGACGAAGAAGAAGAGAGAGAAACGAAAGTGTAAAATGGACAAACTCCCTCTCCTTTTATACTGCTGAGGAGCACGTGTAGAGGCACGTTCGTCATAATGACTATAGACTAGCCATCATTACCTAGTTACTGCAGAACAGGGCTCGAGGCACATGTGGCGCCCCAACGTTTCAGTTCTTCCTAACCGTTAGTCTCCCCGTACGACAGACAAACTGGACACGGTCATGAGTCTTACGAACACTAGGGCCCACGGGCACCATGAGACAACTCCCTCCGTCACCAAACGACGACTCCGCTACAGTTCCCCGGAACAATGGGCTATCCTTAAGTCATCACTCCCATGCTCGGGAGCAACGACTTGGGGGCTCCTGTTCTGGACTGGACCAGTGGCTAGGCATGGCCCAATCCACTTCTGCTCCCAGAGCGGCCCAATTGCCTAAGCCCAATTCGCGAAGGGGCAAAAGTTACCGTTCTGCCCTCCAACCGGGCAAGGATTACATCGCTCCTCCCTGGTACTGCTGCCCGTCCCGCACGGCTTCGTCAGTCCCAGGACAGCCAGGGGCATGTGCCCGAAACTATGCCTTTGCCCGACATTACGGCTAGTTTTGGGCACTCTGCCCGACATAACGGCTAGTTTTGGGAAGTTACCTATTCTTTGAGAAAATAGTTTTTTCGCCCCAAAAATAGGACTGTTGGCCATGCGCTGGGGGCACTATATAAACCTGAGGGTAGGTATCCAATAATCATCCTAAGAACTCACACTTTGTACTTGCCCCTTTTCTCTGACCTTTTCTTACTTGAGCGTTGGAGTGACTTGCAGGTACACCCCCTCCTCCTTATCTTACACCCATCATCACAGATGTTCTTGGTGGCCCATCATATGATCTGATCAAGCCTTCACGATCACCTCCTAATCCCATCTTTGATGCATCATAAAATACCTCATAAGACTTGTTAGGCTCAGGAATGATCAAAACAGGAGCAGTCGTCAATCTTTCTTTCAAATTCATATAACTTCGTTCAAAAGCCGAATCCCACTCATAAGAAAAATCCTTTCGAGTAAGTTTAGTCATTGGTAAAGCCAATTGAGAAAGGCCTTTAATGAACCTTCTATAGTAACCTGCCATTCCCAAGAAACTTCTAACTTCTGAAGCGTTCTTCGGTCTCTCCCAACTAATTACCGCTTCAATTTTTGACGGATCTACCGCCACACCTCCTTGAGATATGACATGACCAAGAAATCGAACCTCCGTCATCCAAAATTCACACTTGCTTAACTTGGCAAAAAGTTGTCTCTCTTGTAAGATCGATAGAACGATTCTTAGATGTTCTCTGTGCTCTTGAGAAGTACGAGAATAAATAAGAATGTCATCAATAAATATCACTACAAATTGGTCCAAGTAAGGTTGGAATATCCGATTCATATAATCCATAAAAACTGCTGGAGCAATCGTCACACCGAGAGACATTATTAAGAATTCATAATGGCCATAACGGGTTCTAAGCGCAGTCTTTGGTACATCTGAACTCTTCACATGGATTTAATGATAACCCGACCGTAAATCAATCTTCGAGAACACACAGGCTCCTTTCAATTGATCTAATAGGTCATTTATCCTGGGTAATGGGTACTTGTTCTTAATGATGACTTTATTCAACTGCCGGTAATCAATGCATAACCGCATTCCACCATCTTTCTTCTTCACTACCAACACTGGAGCTCCCCAGGACGAAACACTGGGTCGAACAAAATGCTTAGCCATTAACTCTTTCAATTGATCCTTCAACTCTCTTAACTCAAGTGGTACCATCTGATACGGAGAAAGGGATATAGGAGTCGTTCCCGGTATCAGGTCAATAGAGAATTCCACTTCCCTCTCCGGAGGAAGAAAAGTGACATCCTCGGGGAAAACTTTGGAAAACTCATAGACTACAGGAATATGCAGAACTTGCAGGTCACTACTCTCCTCCTTAGTGAGAACCAAAAGAACATATTTTTCCTTCTCAAACAAGAAATTTATCATTCCAACCGTACCTTCTAAAATAGTTGTTAACACATCTTTCAGAGTAGCTTCAGCGAACAAAATGATGATTAAGTTCTCTTCACAACCAATAAATACCGAATTAGCAGAAAGCCGATCCATTCCCAAAACAACATCTACTTTCTTAAACGGCAAACAAATAAGATCAATCTGAAAAACTCTTCCATCCACAGATAATACATAGTTTTCACACATTAAATGTGTTTCAACCATCTCATCCATGGCAGTAGTAACCACCATGGGTGGAGACAACGGAATAGCTTGCAACCCAAGTCGCTTCATACATTGCATTGACACAAAAGTGTGTGTTGCTCCACAATTAAATAAAACAAAACAAGGATGCCCATTAACGAAACACGTACCAGCAATCAAAGAGTTATCACCCTTAGCCTTCTTTGCATCCAATATATAAACTCGATCGGTACTCTTTCCTTGCGTCTGATTCCTATTCTAAGGACAATCCCTCGCCATATGACCCAATTTCTGACAATGATAACACTTCACTCCTTCGAAGCCACATCTACCAAAATGCATCTTACCACAAGTACGACACACAAGAGGTGCACTAGCTCTAGAATTTTGAACCTCTTTTCCTTTGAAAACTTATTGTCTAGGCCTAAACTGTTGGCTTGATCTCCCACGATCATACTGATTTGTCCTACTTAAATCCCCCTCTGCTTGAACTCTCTTCAAATTATTCTCAGCCACATAGCATTCCCTTAGCAACTCAGCATAAGTAGTGAACTCTCTTTGAGACACACTATGAGAAATCCCAGCTTTCAATCCAAAAAGAAATTGGTCAATCTTCCACTTTTCATCCAGAGCATACACGGCCTGCCTAAAGTAAGCAGCCATGATCTCAAACTTCTCAGCATAAGCAGCCACTATCATAGTACCTTGCCTCAACTGTTGGAATTCAAACTCCTTTTGGGTCCTCAAGGAACTAGGGAAATATTTTTCCATAAAGGAAATCTTAAATTACTCTCAGGCCTTAGGTACATCTTGGATAGTCATTAAAGTTAAAGCACTCTCCCACCACCTCATAGCAGGACCTTTCAACGAGTGAGAAGCAAACACCACTTTGTTCTCCTCACTACAGTGAACTATCAGAAAGATTCTCTCCATACTAGCCACCCATTCATGAGCTTTCACAGGATCTAATCCGCCATGAAATTCTAGAGGATTCATGTGGATGAAATCCCAAAAACTCCCACCTACATCATCTGAAACAACCAATTAAGGATGAAAACCCTCACTCATCTGTTGTACCATCTGCTGCATGAATTGGTTCTGCTGCTACTACATTTGTTGTAAAAACTGGATGGGACATACTCGTCGCCGCCTGACGGGTTCGTCTCAGGAGGATTAGTTCTGGGTCTACCACGGGTTCTGCGTCCGTCAGCCATGTTTATAAACGTCATACAGATAGAATTAAGTTGATCATGCTCAATGCCATAAATATAACACTTAAGACAAATGGCGACACAACACATATGAACAGAAAGAATTACTTATACTATTTCATGGCCAGGTCGAGGATACGACCTGCTCTAATACCAATTGTGACACCCATATATAACAACATACATCAAAGCATATATATTATACATGAATCCAAGTTTTGGTATTGAAATACCATAAGTTCCTAGTTAACACATTGTATATATTACATGCCCAAAATACAACATACTAAAACTATGACATAATATACATGAGATGTTCCAAGGTACTAAGAACTAGATCAAACAATGATCTCAAAATAAAATCTCCACAACGGAAGCAATGTCATCCCCAAAAGAGCAAGATACGTAAGGATAATCAAACGGCTTTATCCTTGCCCTTCTCTGAACCTGAAGCACCTGAAATATAATCAACATCATGGGGTGAGATATTAAATCCCAGTGAGTTCCCTATCTTATGGATCCTCTTGGCTTTACAAGGTTCTATCGATTCCTAACTCAAGTCAAGGGGAAGGGAAGTGACCTTGAGTTCACAATCTCACACTATATGGAAACATGTTCATGAGTTCACCAACTCAAAATATCACTAATCGGTAACCTCATCAAGGCATCCCCTTTTCCTGTCCTCTTATACGTCTAAGAGTCGACAAGTCATGGATCCTTGCACTTACTTGGCATACGAAATGGATTCGGGTTCTACGGCCTGTTAACCATCGCAAGTCTCTTTACCCGTAGGCTCCATTCGTACTACACGTGGGAATCAAACCTACCAAGTAATCATGCGTACATTCCAGAGGAGCCAGAAGCTCATGAAACAACAAGTCTCAGGGAAACAGTTTGATTACGTGATCTCACACACAAACGAGATTGTATTCGACAATCACAAGGCCACATTTGCCTTAAGGCCATATTCGCCTTTTCTCATAAAACACAAGGGTTCACACATGCTCCATACTAGTGTCTTACTCTCTTCAAGGCCATTACTCGTCGAGGATGCACACCTAGGCATCGAACGCATGAGCATCGCCATCTAGATTATCTATCAATTCCTAGTCACACTACTAGGTTCCACAATAGATTTATGTTAAGGTGCCCCCACTCTCCCTATTCCATATTTTAAACATGTATTCACTCAATTACAATTCACAATAAGAAGTTAGATATAGCACAACACAATAGTATAATAAAAATACATGTAATAATTCAACTCATAATTTATCACATTTCTTGAGCTTCCTCCGATTTATTTAATCGGGTAACAAAATCAATATTTTTCACTTTCATTGCGTAGGATATTTCCATAGCTTTTCAACGACTATTACTACGTTTCGATCGGAGTTACGATCTAAAAGATATGAATTTTTCAATATTTTTTTCCTAAACCTACAGTGGTAATAGATTACTCAATATGGGTAATTGGTTACTCACGTTTCACTATTCATACAGAGGCTAAATGAGAGTTAGAGGCTAAATGAGAGGTAATTGGTTACTCACGTTTCACTGTTCATACAGAGGCTAAATGAGATATGAATTTTTCAATATTTTTTCCTAAACCTACAGTGGTAATAGATTACTCAATATGGGTAATCGGTTACTCAGTTCAAATTTTGCGCAGAAACTCATTTTTTCCACAGGGTAATCGGTTACCCTAATCTGTTAACCGATTACTTTGTTACAGAACAGAAAAATTATGGTTTTCTCATGATTCAAAACCATTCAAACTTACTCAAAACTCATAGAAACTCAGAGGATCAATTAATCACTTATCATACAACATATTCACACCAGTATCGATCATATTATGCATTTTAATCCATATTTAAACCGTGAAAACAATCGATTCCACACAAATATTCAATATCAACCATTTCTAACCTAAACTCTAACATCTCTAAAACTTCTAGAACATAAGTACTAACTAGAACCCACCTCTAAACAAGATGATGATGATGAAGATGTTGAGATGATTTGATGAAGAATGAAGAAGATCCAAGCTTTTTCTTCAACTTTAAAGTTTTCTCCTCTTTCTCCCTTTTGCTCTTCCTTCTCTCTACTTCTTTCTATCTTTGTTTCTATTTTTGCAACAAGTGAGGGAATAGAAATGATATAGAGAAATATCAATTAGTTAGTAACACTACTAAATGTCCAAAATATCTCTATAGCCCCAATTGACAAAACCTCAGAGTCAGATAATATTAATTTGATCTGATCTGAGCTCATCGGCTGCTCAAATTATCTTTGCAGATAATTTCTCAGAGTACACCGAAACCCAGTTGATCGAAACTAATATTATCCAGAGCAAAATAAAATACGGGGTATTACAGAATATCACATATATGATGCTTGAAAGTACAATTAGATATCGACGTGCATTCATTAGCTTGAGTTATAATGATAAAAAGTACAATATTTGTCCAAGCATTGAATAGTGGGATAGAGTAGAGAACATTTGTAATTCCTTGGTTCCATTTTATAATATTACTATTTTAATTTCTGGATCATCGTACCCAACCTCAAACTTATACTCCATGCAAGTTGGACTTATAGAGATGAAATTGAATAGAAATTTGAAAAGTCAAGATAATGTGATAAAAAAATATGGCTAAGGGGATGAAGGAAAAGTTTGATGAGTATTGGAGTGAATATTCCATTACTCTTGCACTTAGGAATGTTCTTGACCCAACATCAAAGTTGAACATTTTGAATTGTTAGGTGATTAATTATTTGATTAAGTATGTGTGAATGTATTCTATTGTCTCTAAAGTTACACGATGTGACAATTGTTGGATTTACCAAGTGTTCATGGGACTTAGCCGAAAAATTGTCTACTAGATAATTTATTTTTATATCTAATTTGAATGGTTAAATGAGTAATTATTTTGTTATGTATGATTGTATTTTATTGTCTCTAAATTTAAAAATTAAAATTTTAATATTGAAATATATAGACGGACATGGTTCATCGGGCTGTATGACCCATAAAAAACTGGATTGGGCTCAATTTTGATAGTCCTTAAAATAATGGGGTGAGTCCGCTCCAACTCATTTATAAGTGTTGACCCACCAGACCAATGCGGACTGGGCCGGACTAGCCCACTTGACAGCTCAAGAGATTTATTCCTCTTTGTCTGAAGATAATTTTTTTAGTTATTTTTTAAATTAATATTGAAAAACGGTATTTGAATTAGTAAAAGGAGTTAACGATTGAAAGTTAGTATAATTATTTTTGAATTAGTAGTATAAGGTGGTTTTGAATACCTACGCATAAATTTCAGTCCTACTTTTTAATGATTTTTAAAATTAAAAAAAATATTAATAAAATAAGATAAGATTTGTAGCGGAGTTTTGCAATCCGTACTCATGCAATATGTATATATATGTGTTGCTTTAGTTAGGGTAGATTCAAATCCTGGGACATGAGAACTCCCAAACTCACGAGAACAAACCCTAACAACTTCTCTTCCGCCGATCTTCCTTTTGATCTAATTTCAGAAATACTTTCTAGGTTACCGGTGAAGTCCCTTCTCCAATTCCGATGCATCTCCAAATCTTGGAAATCACTCATCTCCGATCCTATTTTTGCTAGAAACCACCTTAAGTGTGACAATTTTATAATGTGGTTGAGACGAGGTTTGATTCTGTTAGTTATAGATTTAGTAACAATTTTAAGTGTGACATTACAAAGAGAAATATGACGAAAATCATAGGGGTTTTAGGTCCTTACACTTAGGGATTAGACATATGAGAGTTTGATTAAGGTTAGAGAGATTACCATTATCATTAAGGATGTTGAGGGCAAGATTAATGATATTTGTACCTATAATATCCAAATAATGTTGATAGAAAATAGTAGGGAAATAAACCCTTCATTTGGGATATATCAATTCTGATGACCTCTTCTGCAGAAAATTGAGCCTAAATTTAATCTCTTATACCAAGATTAATTATGTTTCTTACTACCTAATAGATATTAGAATTATCTTGACAATTGTTTGATTTGAAAATATTAGAGAAATAGATATTAGGATTATTTTTAATTTAATTTATATAATACTTATTATTGATATAGAAAAAAAATCACATGTAATAAAAGAATAAGAAGAAACCCACTACATGTGAATTATTTTTAATTTTATTTTATAATACTAATATCTCTCTCTCTCTCTCTCTCTCTCTCTCTCTCTCTCCTCTCTCTCTCTCTCTCTCTCTCTCTCTCTCTCTCTCTCTCTCTCTCTCTCTCTCTCTCTCTCTCTCTCTCTCTCTCTCTCTCTCTCTCTCTCTCTCTCTCTCTCTCTCTCTCTCCTCTCTCTCTCCTCTCTCTCTCCTCTCTCTCCTCTCTCTCTCTGGATATAAAAAAAATACATATAATAAAAGAATAAGAAGAAAACCATTGCATATGGGTTATTTTTAATTATTTATTTATTTAATTAAGTAATTAGAAACATATATTTGACATTTTTCTTAATGTTACTAATTGTTATTCACATAATTATTACTATTATTTATTATAAAAGTTTGGAAATATGGGAAATAATGTTTTATTTATTAAAATTCTACTTTGTAGTGATTTTTTGAAGACAAAATATCCAAATTGGTCCCTTAAGTCTACCTCGGGGTCCAATTTGGTCCCTAAATTTTAAAAGTTCCAAAATCATCCCTTAAGTTTTAAAACGGTGTCATATTAGTCCTATCCGTCAATGACCCCCAAACGTCCGTTAATGTGTGTAGACGTGGCTGATGAGTTGGCATGTTGGATCATCTTCTTCGTTAAGACAGTGATGCTGTTCATTTCAGCCCTAAAATGATTCACAAATTTGACCTAGGGCTAGGGCAAACAAACTGGAGATAGATATTCAAGCATGAAATCAAGTGGATCTTCGTCATTGCCGAAACAGAAAAACGCAAAAGGTGGTTGTTCTTCGAAGGAAGGTTCGAATCTGTATACAAGCTCCGGTTGGAAACCCTTATGTCATTGTGGGGACCTGGTCGTTCTTCGGAAGGCAACAACTATTAAGAACTATGGAAAATATTTATGGGGTTGTCCTAATTATAAGGTATATTTCATGTAAATTTGATGTTTGTACTTTGGAAAACACATGTTGCTGCAACTATTTGATTTGTAGCCTATGAATTTTACAGGGATCTATGCAAGCTGGGTGTGGTTTTTTTGGTTGGTTTTATGAAGATCTTGGAGATGAGAAGCAGCCGTTTTGGATGGATAGAATTGAAAAGCTATCAAAGGCAGTTGTAGAAGGAAAAATGGTGATGAAGAACTTGGGCAACAACTGATCAATCTTGAAAGTGAAATGAAGAAAATTATGAAGTGGAAAAAACTTTAGAATTTGATGTTGTTTATGATTATGATTGTAGTATATTTTAGAATGAATTAGGGAAACATTTTATGTGTATCAGTTTGTACCAGTTGAAATGAACGTGTATCAGTTTGTACAATTTGAAATGAATAGCCAAGTATTAAATTTGTATCAGTTGTTTGTATCAGTATGTACCATTTGAAATGAATAGGCAAGTATTAATTTTTAGAATTTGTTGTATCAATTGTTTACATTGTTGTATCAGTTATTACAATTTGTTGTTGATGTGCTTTTGCATTGTTCCATAATATGTTCCATAATTCAATTTGTTGTATAAGTTGTTACAATTTGTTATATTAATTGTTACAGTTTGTACTAGTTACTGATAACATTTGAGATAACATTTATTCCATAATATGTTCCATAATTCAAATGCCAAAATATGTTCCATAATTCAAAATATGATAACATTTCTTCCACAAGTCATAGCCAAAATACATAGTCATAGCTTGTGACAGATTACATAAGTCATACCCAAAATACATAAGTCGTAGATTGTGGCAGATTATACAAGTCATAGTCAAAATACACAAGTCATAGCTTGCGACAGATAACAGACATAAACTAACAAAGGGGTAAAGGTTCAAACTTAAACTAACAAAGTGAACATAACAAAATGCCACAAACTTAAACTAAATTTTTCAAGTTAGTGTTGATCTCTTAGTTGGCATTGATCTCTTAGTAGGTGTTGATCTCCTTGTTGTTGGCCCAACAACAGTCTTCGCTGCACTCAGTCTTGTGGTAGGTCCTGGTGGTATAAAAGGCTTAGTTGGTCTTCTGATAGGTAACTTCTTGGCCCTTCCATGAGATGCTTGAGATGTTGAAGTAGATGATTGGCCCTTCTTAATTGGTTATTTTGCTGCCCTTCCATCAGATGATTGTTGGGATGCATTACTGGATCCTTCTGTAACTTGCTGGGATGCATGATTGACTCCTTGTGAAGCTTGTGTTGATGGTTGTTGGGATGGCTGCTTTTATGGTTGTTGGGATGTCTGTTGGGATTCATGAGTGACTCTTTGTGAAGCTTGTGTTGATGGTTGTTGGGATGGCTGCTGGCTAGATAGTGTCGCCTTGCAAGTAAGCTTGTTGTGACATGGTTTCTTACATCTATTACACTTAACATTGAAACCAGTCCTTCTCATTTTTCTGTATGAACCATCAATCTCACCCTGCTCTAAATTCCTTCTTTTTTTGGCTTCCAAGCATCTTCCTATATTTGGGTGACAGCACATCTGGATACTCAGCCTTGACCCAAAGATTTGAGCCATTAACTGGAAAAATAACATTTTTATACACTTCCATATATCTTGTTTTTCTGTAATAATCTGGAATGTAGTCATCAATTTTATAGTTCCTACTCTTCATAGCTGACAATGCATGAACACAAGGTAGGCCTGTCAGTTCCCATCTTCTGCATGAACAACTATGCTCCTTCAAGTCTACTCAAAACTTGTCACCTTGGTTTTCAAGGTGCCTAACCTCAAAGATATGCTCATCAGACATCCTAAAACATAAATATATGATCGTCAAACATAGTAGTTTGAAACACTTCATCAGACATAATATTAAACTTATGTTAAGTTCATGTATCTTACCTGACAAGCCAGAGGTTTGTGTATGAGCTGGTTTTTTCAATCTTCCTTCTTATGTTTGGTAACACTTCAACATCTGCCATGTTCTGAAATCTCAACATGTTTGTTGCCCATCTCTCCATCATGTATGTCCTTATTTCTTCCACCATGGTTATCAATGGCTTGGCTCTAGAATCCAGGATTACACTATTAAATGCCTCAGACATATTATTGACAACAACATCACATTTGTTATGTGTCTTGAAGTATGATCTACTCCAAAATCTAGGCGGGGCGCTCATTTTGTGCTTGTAGGCATATACATTGACATCCTTCATTCCTTTCATCTCTCTTTCCTAGGCTTTGTAGTATGTTGACTTTGCTGCCTTCCAAATGATTTCCTTCAACATCTTACCAGGATATATCTTCCTAAAGTTGTTATATAGATGTCTGACACAAAATCTTTGCTCAACTCTAGGTTGTCCATGGCAGGTAATAATCCATATGCAATCAATTTTAAAAACACATAAAACATAAGTATAACAAGTAAGAACATAATCATAACAAGTAAGAAACTAAGCATAACTTAAATAACAAGTATACCTTTTGTTGATTAGATATAAAAGTGCATGTGAGGCACTTTTCTCTCCCACCAAGGTCATCAATAAGCATCTCCAAGAATCATGTCCAGCTATCCTTATTTTCACTTTCAACTACTGCAAATGCTATTGGTAGCATTTGATCATTTGGATCTCTACCTATGGCTACCAAGATTTGACCTCCACATAACCCTATCAAAAAATATCCATCAAGGCTAATGAAATGTCTGTATAATTTGAAGCTTTCCTTACAAGCTGCAAAGCATATGTATAGCTTTCTAAAATGGGGTCTTTAATCATTAATACCCTCTTGTGCAGGTTGTACATTTAGTTTCACAGTAGATCCTGGATTTGATCTCAATAACTCATGGCAGTAGTCATAAATCCTTGTATAATCTCCTAAGAAAGAACCATCAACCATGTCTCTAGCAGCAAATCTAGCTCTTATAGCCTTAGTCTTATTGACCCCTACATTCCACTTCTTTTGTGCTTTTTCCTTTATGTCCTTAAGCTTCAATCTAGGGTTGGTTTTCAATGAATTATGTAGCCTTTTGCTTAACCATTTGACACTCGTCATCTTCACATTGTACTCCCTACTGCAATTATGACTGTCTATTATCTTCCTTAGTTGCCAAGAATCCTCATTAGGTAACTTAGCATAGTAAGCTTCCCACTCACATCCATCCTTACGCCTAACCCACACCCTAACCTTGTCATTTTTAGTGAACGTACTTCAGGTTCCTGCCAGATTGGACTGCATATGAGGTTATAGCTTCCTTGAAATCAACTTTGGTAATAAAGTATATTCCAACCTCCCATTTGTAATTGGACATGTCTTTTTATAACTTGAACATGGGGTACTTTTTTCTCCTTACTCCACTACTATCATCACTATCACACCCACTTTGTAAATCTTCACTTTCATTATCACTACCTGTAAACTCATCTTTGTTTTCCTCCCACTTTTCTTTACCTTTTTTATGTTCCCCTCTTGGTCATCATCTTCATTCACATAATTAATTAAATTATCCCTTTGCTCCTCATCCAAATCATCATCATACTCATCTGATTCATCATCAAATGCTACCTTCATTGCACTGTCATAAATGAAGCTTTCATCCTCACTATCATCAGAACTAAAAACATCATTGACCTCACCACCACCATGTCCATTATCAACATTTTCATCAATTTCCATAATAACATTTTCACTAATAACATTTTCCCTAACAACATTTTCACTAACAACATTTTCCAAAACAACATTTCCACTAGCAATATTTTCCATAACATCATTTTCCCTTGCAATATTCTTACCACTACCAACACCTTCCATCAGCTCAGTTTCCTTCAAACCCCCATTAACTGCTTCCTCATACATCGCAGCAATGACTTTGTAATACCCCGTAAATTTTTTTACTCTGGATAATATTAGTAGTGATCAACTGGGTTCCGGTTTGCTCTGAGAATTTATTGGATAAAATAATTAGAGTAAACTGACGAACTCAGAATTGATCAGAGTAATATTATTTAACTCTGAGGTTTTATTAATTGGTGCATTTGAGATAATTTGGACATTTAGTAGTATTACTAAATTAATGATAGTTTCTATATCATTTCTTTTCCTCTCATTTTCCAAACATAGTAACATTTGAGAGAGAGAGAGAGAGAGAGAGAGAGAGAGAGAGAGAGAAAATAGTGAGAAAGAAGAGCAAAGGAAAGAAAGAGAAGAAAAACTTGGAATTGAAGAGAAAAACTTGGATCATCATCTCCTCTTCATCAATCATCTTCCAATCTTCATCATCATCATCTTTTCAAGGTGGGTTCTAGATAGAAACTTTATTGTAGAATTTCTTGAGGGTTTTAGAGTTAGGTTAGAGTTGAGAAAAAAAATGGGTTTTTGCTAAAAATCATGAATTTAACGGATGGAAATCGATATAAATTGCGTAGCATGATCCAAATGTGTGTAGAATTGCTTATTGATAATTGTTATGAAGTTTGGATTGGTTTGTGTTGGTTGGAATTTTGAGGGTTTTGTGTAGAAACTTTGTGGAAATGTTGGAAATTATGTTTTTTGATGTTTGTTGGTTAAACGATGATGAAACCATGATCATAAACCCTTATTTGTTGTTTGGGTATGTTTGAGGGTGGAAAATGGTAGGTTGGAAGCTCTGTTGCGAAAGGGGTTTTTTCTGCATAGCACAGAGCGTGCTTAGCGCGGGTCTGCACGCTTAGCGCGGTATGTAATATTTTCACCCGTTCCAGGCAGTGAGCAGCGCGCTCAGCGCAGATGGGTGCGCGCTTAGCGCGACCTGGAGCAAAAAGAAAAAAAAATATTATTTCTAAAATCCGTAACTTTTGACCCGTCTATCCTATTTAAGTGTTCTAGGTACCGATAGAGAGTTAGGAAATTATTCTATCTGTTGGAAGTAAGAAATGCTAGTTTTGATGCCCGATTAAATAAATCGGAGGCAACCAGAATTGGGATGACTTGTGATATGTTGTTTATGTGATTCTATTATGCAATTGACTAATGTTTTGCCTATTTTCTCTTGTTGTTAAGCATGTTTGAGAATGAATATGCATGTTAAAAAGGAAGTGAAATAGGTTGAGTGAGAATTCTTACCATCAAACAATATTAGAACCTAGTAATGACTAGGAAATTGTTGAATAACATAACGACGACGCTCATGCAAGAGAGGCCGAGGCGTGCGTCTATTACCGAAGGGTATAGAAATGTTATACAATTACGGTTGTATGTGGAGTCACGAAATCCTAACCATTATTCTATTATGTGCCATTTCATGAGTAATGAGCTCCTCTGTAATGAATGCACGATTACTTGGTAGGTTTAATTCCCAATGATATAGTACGAATGGAGCCTACAGGTAAAGAGACTTGTGACGGTGTATGGGCCGTGTGAAGTGACGATTTAAGGTGATAATATGTCCCTTATTTCCGAATCCATCTCATATGCCAAGTAATCTACGAGGGTCCATGACTCGTTTCTACTTCTAGACGTAGAAGAGGGCTGGAGAAAGGGGATGCCTTGACGGGGTTGACAATAGTGATCCACTTTCGAGTTAGCGGACTCGATAGCGTGTTTCCATATAGTGTGTGTGAGTACTCAAAGTCACTTCCCTTCCCTTTGACTTAAGTTAGGTTTGTTAGAATCTTGTAAAGCCGAGAGGACTTATAAGATAGAGAACTCACTGAGATTTGATGTATCTCACCCCATGTTGTTGTTGTTTACATAACAGGTACTACAGGTTCGGCGAAGGGTAAGGACAAAGTTGTTTGAATTTTCCTTACGGATCGTAGCTTTTGTGTGGCAAGGCTTCCGTTGTGAAGATTTTGAGATTATTGTTTGATCTAGTTCTTAATGTTGGAACATCTTGTATATATAGTGTCATAGTTTTTTTTTGTATTAGGTATTTTGGGCATCTATATGTATAATGTGTTAACTAGGGGCTTATGATATTTCAGTACCAAAACGTGAATTCATGTATGATATTAATGATTTGATGTATTATATTATATATGGACGTTATAGTTGGTATCAGAGCAGGTCGTATCCTCGACCTAGCCATGAAATAGTATAAGTATTTCCTTCTGTTTCATATGTGTGGTGTCGCCATTGGTCTTACGTGTTATATTTATGGTATTGAGCCTGATCAACTTAATCCTATCTGTATGACTTTCAGGAACATGGCTGACAGGCGCAGAAACAACTGTGGTAGACTGAGAACCACTCCAGCAGGGACAAATCCACCAGGTGACAAGGGGAATGCCCCTTTGTATCAATTCATGCAACAGATGCAGCTGCAACAAAATCAGTTTGTGCAACAAATGGTACAGCAAATGGCTGGTGGCCTGCATCCTCCAGTGGTTGTTCCCGAAGCTGCAGGGGGAACCTTTAGGGGTTTCCTTCATATGAATCCTCCGGAGTTTTAGGGAGGGTTAGATCCGGTAAAGGCTCATGAATGGATATCCGGTATGGAGCGGATTTTCTTGATAGTTCAGTGCAGTGAGGAAAATAAGGGGGTCTTCGCTTCTCACCTGTTAAAGGGTCCTGCCATGAGGTGGTGGGAGAGTGCTTCAGCCTTAATGACAATTCAAGAGGTACCGAAGGTATGGGAACAATTTAAGATAAATTTTATGGAGAAGTATTTTCCAAGTTCCTTAAGGTTTCAGAAAGAATTCGAGTTTCAACAGTTAAGACAGGGTACTCTGACTGTGGCCGCATATGCTGAGAGGTTTGAGGTAATGGCTGCTTATTCTAGGCAGGCTATGTATGCTCCAGACGAGAGGTGGAAGATTGATCAGTTTCTTTTTGGTTTGAGGGCTGAAAATTTCACATAGTGTGTCTCAGAGGGAATTCACTAGCTATGCTGAATTGTTAAGGCAGTGTTACGTGGCGGAACACAACTTGAAGAAGGTGCAAGTAGAGGGGGAGTTGAGCAGGGTGAATCAAAGTGATCGTGGAAGATCGAATCAATAATTTAGACCAAGGCAACAAACTTTTAAGGGAAAGCAGGTTCAGAATTCCAGGACTAGTGCACCTCCTGTGTGTCGTACTTGTGGAAGGATGCACTTCGGTAGACGTCGCTTCGAAGGAGTGGAGTGCCATCGGTGTCATAAAGTGGGCCATATGACGAAGGATTGTCCTCAGAGTAGAAATCAGATGCAAGAAAGGAATACCGGCCGAGTATATACCTTGGATGCGAGGAAAGCAAAGGGTGACAACTCCTTGATTGCTGGTACGTGTTTCGTAAATGGACATCCTTGTTTTGTGTTATTTGATTGTGGAGCTACACACTTTTTTGTATCGATGCAATGTGTAAAGCGACTTGGGTTACAAGCGGTTCCGTTGTCTCCACCCATGGTGGTTACTACTGCCATGGATGAGATGGTTGAAACACCTTTAATGTGTGAAAATTATGTTTTATCTGTGGATGGAAGAGTTTTCCATATTGATCTGATTTGTTTACCGCTTAAGAAAGTGGATGTTGTTTTGGGAATGGATTGGCTTTCAGCTAATTCGGTATTTATCGGGTGTGAAGAAAAGCTAATCATTATTCCATTCGTAGAGGCTACCCCGAAGGATGTGTTGACTACTATTTTAGAAGGTACCGTTGGAATGATAAATTTCTTGTTTAAGGAGGAAAAATCTGTTCTTTTGATTCTCACTAAGGAGGAGAGTAGTAACCTTCAAGTTTTGAGTATTCCGGTAGTTTGTGAGTTTCCTGAAGTTTTCCCCGAGGATGTCACTTCTCTTCCTCCGGAGAGGGAAGTGGAATTCTCTATTGACCTAATACCGGGAACGGCTCCAATATCCGTTTCTCCGTATCGGATGGAACCACTTGAGTTAAGAGAATTAAAGGATCAGTTGGAAGAGTTGTTGGCTAAGCATTTCGTTCGACCCAGTGTTTCACCCTGGGGAGCTCCAGTGTTATTAGTAAAGAAGAAGGATGGTGGAATGCGGTTGTGTATTGATTACCGTCAGTTGAATAAGGTCACCATCAAGAATAAATACCCATTACCAAGGATAGACGGTCTGTTAGATCAATTGAAAGGAGCCTGTGTATTCTCGAAGATTGATTTACGGTCGGGTTATCATCAGATCCGTGTGAAGAGTTCAGATGTACCAAAGACTGCATTTAGAACCCGTTATGGTCATTATGAATTTTTGGTGATGCCTTTCGGTGTGACGAATGCTCCGGCAGTTTTCATGGATTATATGAATCGGATATTTCAACCTTATTTAGACCAATTTGTGGTGATTTTCATTGACGACATTCTTATCTATTCTCGTGATCCTCAAGAGCATGAAGGGCACCTAAGAATCATTTTATCCATCTTGTAGGAGAGGCAACTTTTTGCTAAGCTAAGTAAGTGTGAGTTTTGGATGTCAGAGGTTAATTTTCTTGGTCATGTCATATCCCAGGGAGGTGTAGCGGTAGATCCATCAAAAGTTGAAGCAGTGATAAATTGGGAGAGACCGAAGAATGTTTCTGAAGTTAGAAGTTTCTTAGGACTGGCAGGTTATTACAGAAGGTTTATTAAAGGTTTTTCTCAATTGGCCTTACCAATGACGAAACTTACTCGAAAGGATTGTTCATATGAGTGGTATTCGACTTGTGAAAGAAGTTTTATGAGTTTGAAGGAAAGGTTGACGACCGCTCCCGTTTTGATTATTCCCGATCCTAGTAAGTCGTATGAGGTATTTTGTGACGCATCAAAGATGGGATTAGGAGGTGTGTTAATGCAGGATGGTCATGTAGTGGCTTATGCTTCTCGACAGTTAAAAGTTCATGAAGAGAATTATCCAACACATGATTTGGAATTGGCGGCAGTTGTCTTTACTTTGAAGGTTTGGCGTCATCATTTGTATGGGGTAAATTTTGAGATGTTCAGTGATCACAAGAGTTTAAAGTACCTTTTTTATTAGAAAGAGTTGAACATGTGTCAAAGGAGATGGATGGAGTATTTGAAAGATTTTGACTTGGAACTAAAATACCATCCGGGTAAAGCGAATAAAGTAGTGGATGCATTGAGTAGGAAAGTGTCGCATAATGCCGAGCTGATGATGTTAGAGTATACCTTATTGGAAAAGTTTAGGGATCTAAATCTTCAATTTGTTTGGACTCCTAAGGGTGTGATTATGGGAAATTTGAATGTGAATTCTACTCTTAGGGAAGAAATCCAACAAGGACAAGGGTTAGATGAGAAGTTACAAGAAGTGTTAGTACAACCGGGTTTTGTGCGAGCTACCGACGGAATTATTTTGTTTAATCAAAGGATTTGTGTTCCGAATAACACGGAGTTGAAAAGGAGGATTTTGGAAGAAGCGCATAAGGGTGCTTTTACTATACATCCTGGTTCTTCAAAAATGTATCACGATTTAAAGAGGGAATATTTGTGGTCCGAGATGAAAAAGGATATTGCGGTGTATGTGTCGGAATATGCAGTGTGCCAACAAGTGAAGATTGAACACCAAAGACCGGGTGGCTTACTACAACCGTTATAAATTCCGGTGTGGAAGTGGGATAGTATTTCTATGGACTTCCCAGTTGGATTACCCCGTACCCAAGATGGTTATGATTCGATTTGGGTAATTGTAGATCGCTTGACAAAATCTGCACATTTCTTAGCCGTAAAAACTACCTACAAGGCGAGCCATCTCGCAAGATTGTTCATTTCGGAAATTGTAAAGTTGCATGGTATTCCCACTAGTATCGTTTCGGATAGAGATCCAAAGTTTACTTCGAGATTTTGGAGAGCTTTTCAACAAGCTATGGGAACGAAGTTGTGTTTGAGTACGTCGAATCATCCGCAAACGGATGGTCAGACGGAACGGACAATAAAAACAATAGAAGATATGTTGAGAGCTTGTGTACTTAAAAGTGGAGGAAATTGGATAGAACTTTTGTCGTTGATTGAGTTCTCTTATAATAACAGTTATCATGCAAGTATTGGTATGGCACCTTATGAGGCATTGTATGGAAGGAAGTGTAGGACACCATTTAGATTGAGATTGAGATTGAGATTGAAAGTTACTCCGAGATTGAGATTGAAAGGACCGTTTAAGTCGCAGAAATTAAGTCCGAGATATGTGGGACCGTAACAAATTTTGGAAAGAATTGGTGAAGTAGCTTACCGATTAGCCTTACCGCCTTCTCTGTCAGAGATGCACGATGTTTTTCATGTATCTCAGCTTCGAAAGTTTGTTCTAGATCCTCTTCAGCCAATTCTACCTGATACAATTGAGATAGAAGCAGATTTAACGTTTGAGCCTCAACCGAGTTGTATTACAGGAAGAGAAATTAAGGTGTTAAGGAATAAAGAGATTCCTCTGGTGAAGGTTCAGTGGGATAAGACGCATCTAGGTGACGCAACGTGGGAATTGGAATCCGAGATGCGAGAAGTTTGTCCTCATCTTTTCAAATAATTGTTTTAAATTCGTGGGCAAATTTCTATTTAAGGGGGGGAGGATGTAATACCCCATAAATTATTTTACTCTGGATAATATTAGTAGTGATCAACTGGGTTCCGGTTTGCTCTGAGAATTTATTGGATAAAATAATTAGAGTAAACTGACGAACTCAGAATTGATCAGAGTAATATTATTTAACTCTGAGGTTTTATTAATTGGTGCATTTGAGATAATTTAGACATTTAGTAGTATTACTAAATTAATGATAGTTTCTATATCATTTCTTTTCCTCTCATTTTCCAAACATAGTAACAATTGAGAGAGAGAAAATAGAGAGAAAGAAGAGCAAAGGAAAGAAAGAGAAGAAAAACTTGGAATTGAAGAGAAAAGCTTGGATCATCATCTCCTCTTCATCAATCATCTTCCAATCTTCATCATCATCATCTTTTCAAGGTGGGTTCTAGATAGAAACTTTATTGTAGAATTTCTTGAGGGTTTTAGAGTTAGGTTAGAGTTGATAAAAAATGGGTTTTTGCTAAAAATCATGAATTTAACGGATGGAAATCGATATAAATTGCGTAGCATGATCCAAATGTGTGTAGAATCGCTTATTGATAATTGTTATGAAGTTTGGATTGGTTTGTGTTGGTTGGAATTTTGAGGGTTTTGTGTAGAAACTTTGTGGAAATGTTGGAAATTATGTTTTTTGATGTTTGTTGGTTAAACGATGATGGAACCATGATCATAAACCCTTATTTGTTGTTTGGGTATGTTTGAGGGTGGAAAATGGTAGGTTGGAAGCTCTGTTGCGAAAGGGGTTTTTTATGCATAACGCAGAGCGCGCTTAGCGTGGGTCTGCGCGCTTAGCACGGTATGTAATATTTTCACCCGTTCCAGGCATTGAGCAGCGCACTCAGCGCGGATGGGTGCGCGCTTAGCGCGACCTGGAGCAAAAAGAAAAAAAAAAGATTATTTCTAAAATCCGTAACTTTTGACTCGTCTATCCGATTTAAGTGTTCTAGGTACCGATAGAGAGTTAGGAAATTATTCTATCTGTTAGAAGTAAGAAATACTAGTTTTGATGCCCGGTTAAATAAATCGAAGGCAACCGGAATTGGGGTGACTTGTGATATGTTGTTTATGTGATTCTATTATGCAATTGACTAATGTTTTACCTATTTTCTCTTGTTGTTAAGCATGTTTGAGAATGAATATGCATGTTAAAAAGGAAGTGAAATAGGTAGAGTGAGAATTCTTACCATCAAACAATATTAGAACCTAGTAATGACTAGGAAATTGTTGAACAACATAACGACGACGCTCATGCAAGAGAGGTCGAGGCGTGCGTCTATTACCGAAGGGTATAGAAATGTTATACAATTACGGTTGTATGTGGAGTCACGAAATTGTAACCATTATTCTATTATGTGTCATTTCATGAGTAATGAGCTCCTCTGTAATTAATGCACGATTACTTGGTAGGTTTGATTCCCAATGTTATAGTACGAATGAAGCCTACGGGTAAAGAGACTTGTAACAGTGTACGGGCCGTGTGAAGTGACGATTTAAGGTGATAATATGTCCCTTATTTCCGAATCCATCTCGTATTCCAAGTAATCTACGAGGGTCCATGACTCGTTCCTACTTCTAGACGTAGAAGAGGGCGGGAGAAAGGGGATGCCTTGACGGGGTTGACAATAGTGATCCACTTTCGAGTTAGCGGACTCGATAGCGTGTTTCCATATAGTGTGTGTGAGTACTCAAAGTCACTTCCCTTCCCTTTGACTTGAGTAAGGTTTGTTAGAACCTTGTAAAGCTGAGAGGACTTATAATATAGAGAACTCACTGAGATTTGATGTATCTCACCCCATGTTGTTGTTGTTTACATCACAGGTACTACAGGTTCGGCGAAGGGTAAAGACAAAGTTGTTTGACTTTTCCTTACGGATGGTAGCTTTTGTGTGGCAAGGCTTCCGTTCTGAAGATTTTGAGATCATTGTTTGATCTAGTTCTTAGTGTTGGAACATCTTGTATATATAGTGCCATAGTTTTTTTTGTATTAGGTATTTTGGGCATCTATATGTATAATGTGTTAACTAGGGGCTTATGATATTTCAGTACCAAAACGTGAATTCACGTATGATATTAATGATTTGATGTATTATATTATATATGGGCGTTACAGACTTGTTCAGTCTCATCCACAATTTCATTTTGCTCTATAACTATTTCATCAACAGGACCATCATAGTAATCAAGTTGTGACAATGTGTGTTGAATATAAATGTTAACACTAAGATGTACCCTATAGAGATCATCAATCTCTAGTGCACCTTTGTCATCAACCAACAAGTTCATACCAAAGGTTGGATCCCTATAATATATCTTCTCAATCGAATTGTACCATAAATCCATAAAACAACCTAACAATTCAAAATAACTCCATCTATCAGCATCTATTTTCAACTCGGCAACCTGACCCCCTTCGTACACACTCATTTCGTCATCAACAAATTCACCACTGTGGTGGATTTTTAAGTTCAAATACTCAGCCATATCAAACTATGTCCTATGTCCTAAAAAGAAGCGCAGAAAAAAAGCCAGATTTCAGATACGAATATGATAACCCTAAAACTATAAAAACCCTAAAACGAACAAAATAGAAAAATTTGCACTTCAATCACTAGAAGTCATACCTGGTTGTTTTTGATATCTACTTGAAGAGTAGAGATTGCTTCAAATCGTAGCAGAATCACCTTCAACATGCAATGATGGTTGCGCTAGGGTTCCACTTCCTTTACTTCATTTCCTACTTCTGAACAATGGCTTCGTTTCAGTTCCCATTTCTTTTTTAGGCATACAAATTCCACATGGCATCCACATGGCATGACTACTCACACATCAGCCCCACGTGTGGCCCAATTGTACAATCCCATTGACTTTGACTAACGGTGTTGACGGTAAGGACTAACGTGGCACCATTTAAAAACTTAAGGGATCACTTTGGAACTTTTTAAAATTAAGGGACCAAATTGGACCCCGAGGTAAACTTAAGGGACCAATTTGGGTATTTTGCCTTTTTAAAATTATAATAAGACCGGTAATGGGAGTTTTGTGATTTTTATACTATTTATTTATTTATTTTTTTGATTTAATTAAAATACCTAAATTAGTGCCCTATTAAAAATACATAAATTAATTAGTGGGAGAATTTTTTTTACATAAATAATTGTGTTAGTAAGATGGTATTTGTTAGAGAGAATGAGAAAAAAAACTATATAAAATACCAAAATTACCAATATTATATGATTATATATTAATATAAATTAATTAATATATTATAATAATAAAACATAAATAGTTAATAATATAGTTTTGAATAATATAAAAGGTAAAATAGTTTCATAGTAAAGGTGACGTATTTTATAATTAATTAATTAATTATTATAATAGAAGAAAATGAAACATAGTAAAGGAACATAAAATTAAGCATAAATCACCTCGGATATATGAAGATGGGCAACAAGATGACTTTAGTACATCTATTAAGAATAATCATAGTAGTCACTAGAAAAAGGGTGAGGATAGAGACAAAAACCAGTTAATAAAAAAATGGATAATAGTTACCAAAAAGACACCATCGATATAACAAGAGTTAGGATGATAATGCAAATAAAAGGAAGAATAAGGGCGAGAATCAACACAATTTCCCTAGGGATATCCATAATAGCTGCACCGAGGATGGTCATGGGAGGAAACCTGCAAATGGTAAAGATAAGGTTAGCTCGGATAAGGAGGACAAAAATAATAGAAAAACCAAAAAACATCAAAGTAACAAAGATATGCCTCAAAGAATATGGAAACATACAGAGGAGACTCAACGTCGCATCAACATGCAAGTCCCAACCAACAATTACAAAGACGCCCAGAGGAAGGAGAACATAACAAGCAATGGCAACAACAAAGGAAAGATTAGTAATTAGAACCAGAGATTGGATAGTGTGAAATATAAAGGAAAAGCCAGGCAGGGAGTAGTAGAAACCCTCATATCCAACATATCATCAACATGCAAGCTTTAAATCACGATTTCTAAAAAGGTAGTCCTCAGAATATGGGGCAAAACCAAGTTGAGAGCAGTAGAAACCTTCATAACTATCAGAACACCAACATGCAAGCTCCAAAGCACAACTTCCATGTCTCTCAGATAAAGGACAACAACACATACAAAAATGAAAATAAAGGAAAAACCGATGATCATACCTATAGCTCGAAGCAATGGAAGAGAGAGAAAGATAAACATGAGCGAAAGGATTTAATACTTTGAGAAGCTTTTAAAGAAAGCATCGACAATATGCAAGAAACTGAATCGTGGTGGGTGTTGAGTTTGGGCTCCCTTCCTATGTGGAAAAAAGCCCAAATATGATTTGCCCACTTGTCTCACTTATTTAAGTGGAGAAGATCAATTTAGGATTGAGAGAGATTGAGAGAAAATAAGGATTCAAAAGAGAGAAAAGATGAGAGAAACCTATTCCCATTTTTCTGCAAGCAGTTTCACTAAATCGACAATCCCATATTCGTTAACTGTCGGATCAAACTCAAATTTGAAGGACGGGTTCATAACATCTGTATATAACATTTAATCATTCAAAAACTCAAAACAAGGTCTAAGCTTGAGAGATATCTGCTTCGCATTGAAGCTGTAAATTTGGGTGATTTTTCAGCTTTTTGATTCTTATTTGTAAGGTAGTTTGCTTTGTGATTTGCGGTTGTTAGCACTAGTTTGTGAATCACTTTAAGACTCTCTTGTATCCTTAATTGATTATAGTGGAGCAATTTTTTTAGTCTGGGCGACACATGATTTTTACTCTCATATTGATAGGTTTTCCACGTTAAAATATCAGTGTTTTTTCGTGTCTTTATTTGTTCGATTTGTCGTCTTATAGTTGTTGTTGATCATCAATATTCCTACAAGTGTAGAAAATTTTATATCCGCTGCATATTAATATGTTATCGTGTCTTAATTTCTCATCAATGGGTTCCACCAGACAAGAGATGGATAAAAATTAACATGAATGCGAGCCTCATAATGGAAGGCAATTGTGGTCTTTGAGCCATTTTTAAAAACAAAAATGGTGAAACGTTAGCAACTAGCTTGATTAGCATTGACGGGAGAAATATTTGTTAATGGCGAAATCTACGGTGTTACTAAAAGTGATTAAAATCGCAATTGATTGTTGCTTTAAAAAAAGATGATAATTAAACCTGATAACAAGGTTATACTGGAGAAATTGAAGGAGATGGACAACCACAAATCCAGACGGAGAATGATATATAACAATATTCAAAAGAAGATGAAACGTTTGAAAGAATAAAGTTAGATACACTAAATATAATAACAATATAGATGCCCTGACAAGAATTGCGTTAAATCAGAAAACTAGAATATGAATAGAATATATATGATAAATCCAATTAATAAAACCCATTAATTTTGTTGATAAAAAATTGAATGTGTTAAAGGACTAATGACTAATAGATATAATAAAAAAACCCATTTATGGAGTCATTCCAAAATTAACTATTTTTAAAAAATAGTTAGAGAAATTTTATAAATAAATGTGTTAGTGAGATACTTGATGTTAGATAGAATGTGAAAAAACTATATAAATACTAGAATCACCTACATTATCGGATTATATAAAAATATAAATATAAATATAAATAAATAAATTCACTAATTTAATATAATAATAAAATATAAAAAAATTAATAATATAGTTTTGGTTGATATAAAAGGTAGAATAGTGTAGTAGTTTGGTAAAAATAGGTTTTGTATAGAATGTGAAAAAACTATATAAATACTATAATCACCTACATTATCGGATTATATAAAAATATAAATATAAATATAAATATAAATAAATAAATTCACTAATTTAATATAATAATAAAATATAAAAAAATTAATAATATAGTTTTGGATGATATAAAAGGTAGAATAGTTTAGTAGTTTAGTAAAAATAGGTTTTGTTAAATAGGTTTGTGGAATATCGCTTGACTCCAAGACATGAGATCTCCCAAACTGATGAGAACAAACCCTAACATCATCTTCTCTCCCGCCGATCTTCCACTTGATCTCATTTCAGAAATACTATCCAGGTTACCGGTGAAATCTCTTGGAAATCACTCATCTCTGATCCAATTCCGATGTGTCTCCAAATCTTGGAAATCACTCATCTCTGATCCAATTTTTGCTAGAAACCACCTTAACCTCTCAACCACGCGCCGCCTCCTCTGTCTAAGCTACGACAGACCCTCCTACAGGTTTATTCTAAATTCTTACTCACTCCAATCCATTTTCACGGACTCAGACTTTGACTTCCCTCGATTTGAGTTTCCACTTGATGTTGTTTCCGGAGACTCTGCCTCTCATTACGCAGTTGGCTCTTGTGACGGAATCCTCTGTGTTGCCAATATTCATTTTTTATGCAATTTTAAACCGTCAGTTTTACTGTGGAATCCTTCTATTAGAAAATTTAAGGAATTGCCCCTTTTGAAAACCTGCCGGAGCTCCATCGCCTTTATATGTCATATGGCTTCGGCTATGATCATGTTTCTCATGATTATAAAGTGGTTGTTATTTACAACCCCTTTAAAAGTGCCGGGGGTATTGCTCTAGAATGCACACATATGTCCCGGAGACTGCATGGTTTGAATCCACCGTCCAGGGTTAATCATCATTCAAAGCAATTTTAAATGTTTTCCTTGCGCATGTTATTATAAAGCCTCAATGTTTTCGACAATGAAATGTTTTTTATCAAAAATTCGGACAATTTTTGCAAACAAAACAGTAAAATGAAAACAAATACGAAGCTTTTTGACTGAATAACCAACTTTATTGATTGAAATGCCCAGAATAGGCAAGTACATCAAGAAGCAATCCCTGGAAAGAGGTGATCGCTGAAAATTGAGAAAAGAAACTATCCTAATGGCAACGTGAAAACGGCATTTCACTGAGTTTCAATTCTGCTATGACCAGTATGTCTTCAAGACTTTCCGATTATCTTCACTTTCTGAAGAGGATAATTGGACTGATTCCTATCCTTTGGAGATTGCCAGTTTGAGTGAAACGATGAGGCAGTACAGATGACTCAGATCGCAGTCTTCGCTTAATCCCTCTTTTGCGTCGACCGCCCTTTTCGGGTTTTCAATGCACCGGGATACCCCTTCTTGCCTAAGTTGTCCTTGCGGATTTTCAACTCACCGGGTGTACAATTTTTTATTTATCCCTAATTTTTGCCCGAACCTATTTATTCTATTTTTATGGTTCGCCGGGATGCCCTTTTTTCTTTTTTACGTCCAGCGGGTCTATTTATGCGAAGTATTTTTTTACTGCGTCTGAGTTGACAGGGGACGGAAAATCTTCACCATCCATGGTTGTAAGCATTAAGGCTCCGCCAGAGAAAACCTTTTTAACCACATATGGACCTTCATAGTTCGGTGTCCATTTTCCCCTGTGATCTGTGTTAGGAGGATGAATCTTTTTAAGTACCAATTCACCAACATGATACTCCCGAGGTCGCACTTTCTGATCAAATGACCGCTTCATCCTTCTCTGATACAATTGACCATGGCAAATAGCTGCTAATCTCTTTTCCTCAACTAAGCTCAGCTCATTGAATCGGGTGCGAACCCATTCTGCCTCATCCAGTTTGACATCCATCAGAACCCTCAGCGAGGGAATCTCAACTTCAACTAGTAGGACTGCCTCCATACCATACACAAGTGAGAACGGTGTAGCCCCAGTAGATGTCCTTACTAATGTTCGGTACCCATACAAGGCAAATGGTAACATCTCATGCCAATCTTTGTAGGTCACCACCATCTTTTGCACAATCTTCTTGATGTTCTTGTTGGCCGCTTCAACAGCGCCATTCATCTTTGGATGGTACGGCGAAGAATTGTGATGCTCAATTTTTAAGTCCCGACATAATTCTGCCATCATTTTGTTGTTGAGATTAGAACCATTATCAGTAATGATTCTTTCGGGCACTCCATAGCGACAGATGATATCTCTTTTCAAAAATCTGGCTACCACCTGCTTGGTGACATTAGCATAAGACGCTGCTTCCACCCATTTGGTAAAGTAATCAATAGCGACCAAGATGAAGCGATGGTCGTTGGAAGCAGTTGGCTCAATCTTTCCAATCATATCAATGCCCCACATTGCAAAGGGCCAAGGAGAAGACATGACATTCAACGGACTCGGAGGTACATGCACTTTATCCGCATAAATCTGACATTTGTGGCATTTGCGGGCGTATGAATAACAATCTGCATCCATAGTCATCCAGTAATACCTCGATCTCAACAATTTCTTTGCCGTCGCATGTCCTCCGGCATGGGTACCGAAAGAGCCTTCGTGCACTTCTTGCATCAACATGTTTGCTTCGTGTCTATCCACGCATCTGAGCAAAACCATGTCAAAGTTTCGTTTATACAGCACATCCTCATTCAAGAAGAAACTACCAGCTAACCTCCTCAGAGTCTTTTTATCGTTGTTGGATGCTCCAGCCGTATACTCTTGACTCTTCAAGAAGCATTTGATATCATGAAACCACGGCTTGTCATCAGACACTGCGTCAATAGCAAACACATGTGCAGGCCTGTCAAGACGAGACACCTCAATTTTTGGCACAACGGTTTATACTTTGAGTACTGATTCTTGGAGAATCATTCAACCTTTCCCTTTTGATTCTGTCTCTAATTTTCAACCAGGAAGACATGTAAGCGGTTCAATTAGTTGGATGGCCTATTCTTTTGTTTGAGATTATGTGTGTTGAGGGACTTGTTGGGCATAATTTTTTATCATGATGTTTGGGTCATGAAGGAATATGGAATTAAAGAGTCTTGGACTAAATTGATCAACGTTACTCACTTGCTAGATCCTCCGTTTAAGTCTTTTGTCTTGACAAATCTATTATATATTTTTGAAGACGATCAACTGCTGCTGCTGTTTCAAAAGGCTAATGAAAGGATGTTGATTGTTTACAATCCCAAGAATGACACTTCTAAAGTTAGTTGTATGTTGGAAGACATCCCTGAAGTATGTGGTGAGAGTTTGATATCACCTTGTTTGTAATGATAAGAATTATTTTTGAAGACCAAGTGCTGTTGTTTAAGGAGAGTTTAAGAAAGAAGTTGATAGTTTACAATTCCAAGAATGGTACTTCTACCGTTACTTTTGATGCTTTATTTTTGTTATTATTATTTAGTTTTTAAGTGAAATTTGTGATTTTTATTCATATATCAATGTAATAGGACAATTTTAGTTTCTTTGTTATGGTAACTTAACACAATTTTTAAACTTTTATTGTGATATTTTTGTTTTGAAGTAATGCATTTAATATAAAAACTCTTGTTTTTTTATTGACGTACTATACTGCTTTCATTCTTAACATCATATTTACAAATACTGCTATTGCTATTACAATTTCTGCTGCATCAAAATTCCAATGTTGTTTTCATTGTTAACATCATATGTACTCGATTCACAAATTTTACCAACTGATTGTGTGCTGACAGCATCACCAAGAAACTCTGATAAATTGAGGCAGAATGAAGCGCCATAGTGTTATGCAAATGAATTAATGTACAGGTGATAAAAAGGAGTATAGATGCATACATCATGTAATAGACTTTGGTTGTTCTGTCTCCTTCGGTTAACTGTCTTGAGATGATAATTTATGGCTAAAGGCATTTCTGTATTATGGGATTGTTGCCAGGAAGTTTTGGGAAGACACACGATCACTAACCTTTGCATCACGTACGTGTATGACACAAGTGACCATTTAGATTATGTTCACCAGCTGTTTGATCAAATGCTAAGAAGAAATTATGTCCAAAGACTGCCCTCATTTCTGGGTATGTTCAGTTTGGCTTAATCAGAGAGTGGACTGCAAGTGTGCTTAGTGCTTGTGAGGAGTGTGATGTCAAATATGGCTTGCAAATGCTCTTGCTCTTATTACAATCTATAGAAAAAACTACTTGGAGCACCTCTTGCTGTCAGAGCATCACTATTAAACCAATAAAAAAAAATAGAAAAATAACAAACTTTATTAACTTGAAAGTAATGATGCTTTATTTAGAAAACATACAAAGCTCGGAAGAAGTTAGATAAAAGTCCCATTAGTATGAAATCCAAACAGAAAAATAGTTTCAAACACTT
The DNA here is from genome assembly GCA_022829125.1 of Lathyrus tuberosus. Lineage (NCBI taxonomy): Eukaryota > Viridiplantae > Streptophyta > Magnoliopsida > Fabales > Fabaceae > Lathyrus > Lathyrus tuberosus. Next base: position 5,163,822 of record JALAZF010000436.1, on the reverse strand, counting down.
TAGTTATAAATAATCATTAAAAACCAAGACAAACTCTACACCTACGGACACAATACCGTCATATTTTCTACCGACAAAGCTATTTCATTAAGGTAGTAAATATAATTCAACCAGTAGCAAATAGATATGTGGATAATTATCAGTACCACGAGGGCAATTGAACAATACAAATAAGGATTAGACAAAATATATGCAAGAAAACTCAAATATATTTAATCCAAAATTTAGACAAAATATATTTTGCTCATAACCACTAACTATATATTATTTTTTGTTGTTTTTTTATTATGACATGTACAAATGATACACTCCATTGACAAGTTGGGAATCCATTGACAAGTTGGGAATGTGGCATCGTTTCCTTGTGTTCATGGGACTACATTACTTGACTTCTAGGAGACATCTTCATCAACCTCCGTCACTCGACGACCACCAATATTCTTTAGCTCCATGAATATGCAAAAGCTTTCTTTCTCGTACTCGTTTAGTCCTTTCTTTTATCATGATTGAAATAAGGTTTAAAAAAAACGATATTAGTAGGTATGGAAGTCTTGGTTTCTTTCTTTTTGAGACTTTCATTTTCTAGATCTAGAGTTTGGTTAGATATTCTTGTTTCTTCTCTTGAGGGAGATACCTAGATGGATGTCTATGGTGAAATTGAAGTTTTGATGTTGCTGTCACTCTAATGAAGAATTAAATTTAAATTGGTCGTAACTAATTCTTAAAAATGAGATTCTTAAAATTGGGTACTGTTTTCAGCATATTTGAAGGAATTTGGGGGGTTTATAACCCCACAATGTAATGTAGTTTTTTTTATGTAAGTATTCTGACGTGGCGTGCCATGTCAGCTTCCGTTAATCTAAATAAAACAGTGTTAGATAATTGTTATCATTGAAATATTTGGTCATATTTAGTTGATTATTAAATGTGATGGAATAAGTAGTAAAATTACAATGAAATATTTGTTTATATTTATGACTAAATGTGATGGAATAAATAGTAAAACTGTGTGTAGAAATTTCACGGCCTTATGCTAACTTTTTCACCTCATGATTTACGTCTTGTATTGAGCAAACAGTTGGTTGGAAATTCGGTTGTGTTATTTTTCGGTTTTTGAATTTTTTTTCAAACTGTATGTAATCACTTGATACACCAGTTTGCAAAATTGACACTGAATTGTGATTGATGCCTTCTTTATTTCACATGGCAACTATCAGCATGAGATACAAATAAAAAAAAGCTAGCAGCTGCATCGTTTTATAGTGCTTGGTCATTTGTAAGTTGCATTAATTCTTGCATACACTTTTGTTTATTGTTTAGACACGAAGTTATCTTTCTGGCCATTTTGAACTTTGTTTGACAGAATTTCATTTTTTAATGATAAATGCAAAAGTTAAATTGGCTGACATGTTTCGGGAGAGTTTAGTGGACCTGGAGATATTGTTGGATTCCTTGTAATTCATAATGACTTGGAGTGTAAACTGCATTAGGGGTGTGTAAAAATATTATTAAACATAAAAAATTGAATCATTTAAATTGAACAATTTAAATGGCAAATGAACTGAACTATATTATTCAAAAAATTCTAATTGAGTTTAAAATTGATTCATGACCAATTTTTTTTTATAAACTGATTTAATTATATGAACAAGTAAAAAAAAGTTGGAAACTAAAAAATATTTTTTATTTAGAATAATAAAAAAGATTCTTTTTGTAAATAAAAAAACAATTATTATAAAAATAAAAATATATTTTTAGGAAATAATAAAAAAATCTAAAATATTTTTTTTGAAAGTTAAAAATATAATTTCATTTGAAAAAAAAAATTTGTTTAAAAAATTTTATTCTAAAAGATAAAAATTATAGTTTATTTCAATTGTTTTTCTAAAATAAAAATAATTACCCCTAAGGTTGGTTTTAATTAGAATTTTCAATGCATCTTTTAAATGCATCAAAATCATGAATTTGGGTGTTTTCTAGCCCTCTCCTCTTTAGGTTTGCCTATGCAGGGATCATCAAACACCTCTTTGTGTATTTTTTTTTTTGTACTTATATGTTTTATATTTCACTAATTTCTAATCAAAATACAAAACAATATGTCTTGTCTCTTTTGTTTCTTTTGTAAGGTACGTGTGGAATCAAGAGCATTAAGTGATTGTATCCCTCAACTAGGGTTTGAGATTCTCAAGTCAAAGTATGGTTAACTATTGATTTTTAAAGGTTATTTATCAAAGTACGACCTCTAATCTCAAATCATAAGTTCTCAAGCATCATTCAACTTCATTTGATTAAATATAACTCAAAGGTTGGATGACTTGTTTTTCAAGAATTTTCAAAGGTTCATGTGTTTATTTTCATGCTTTCATCAACAAATTTCCTCTAGCCATTGCAAGCCGCATTAAAGAACAATCAAGAGTACATCAATTTGAGTTTATATGATCCTTAATGTGCCTTGGAATATAAGAAAAAGTCCAAGGTTGCAAGTTTGTACAAGGAGGTTTGACCAAAAAGTCAACATTTCAAGCTTAAGTTCAAGACTTTACAATTTCTTCATATTTCAACATTTTTTAGTGCTTCTTTGGACAAATGACTCTTCCTGACATCCCCTTCTACTTATCTTTTTAAGTCAATAGCTAATTGTGTTTGGAAGGCCATCAAAAGTGTGGAAACATTATAGGTCATTTTGTGGACTTAGTGAAATTTAGCCTAAAGTTCAAGTATGGCATGCCTATGTTCCAAAGATCACGACTCCTTCAATTTTCAACTTTGATGTGCGATTCTTTTTTGCCAAATATCCTTCTTGATATCCTTTCTATAACTTCGCTTTAGAGGTCAAACATCAATTCATGCTCAAAGGACCTCAAATCTTGAAGGCCATTTGTGCACAAAATTAGGTCATGACTTGTTTGACCTAATGTCAGACCTAATTTTCAGTGGTTTTTTCTCAACTTTCCAAGTTTGTCATTTTATCACGAGACATCCAATTGAACTGATTCTTTTTGCATTGTCTTTCTTGCCATGAAAGGAACATTTGACTCAAGAAAAATCACAAAATGCACGAAGGAATTTCATTTGGCATCAATTGGAACAAGGTGGCATGAACGCTACTCACACCGTGACCTACAATTTTGGAAAGCGTGTGCAATTTCAACTTGGGGACCACAACACATGTGCAAACTCATTCTAAATGATAAAACACATTTGGTAAAACTTGAAACGACCTGAATGAGCTCAGAATCACAATTTTCATGCCAAATTTTCACACATTCTAGATTTAGAATTTTCTTGATTCGGTTAGCATGATTGAGAGAGAATTTCACATAAGCAATGACCTCACTCACTTCCCTATAAATAGAGGATCAATTCCACTCACTTTCCTAAAAACTTGTCCCCTTTCATTTTAGAAATTTAGGGCAAATGAGGTGAAAACAATTTTTTTTTTAATAAAAAATTAATTAAAAAATTGGTTTTATTTAGAAACTTACAAAAAAAAATTATTTTGAAAAAAAATCTAAAAAAAAAAAGATTTTTCAAAACCGGTTAAAGATATTGTGAAGATGTAGAAGCGTCAACTTGATATTGAAGTGTAATGTTGTATTTAATGTTAAAACCATCTCTGTAATGTTTATTTTATTTTATGAATATTAATTTCATTTTGTTAAATTATATGTTTTAGGTGTCTGCTTTTGTTATTGGTGATAAATGTTTCGAAAATGCATCTACAAATATATACTAGAGATGCATCTTCGGTATTAAAAAAAATCCAATTTGTACGGTGTTATTGAGGATAACCTACACTGAGTGTGTATTAGGAATGTCTGAAGATGAATCTTCGAAAGGTATTTTAATATTTTTGTGAGGTGTGTAAGTTATATTAAGAAATTTTCTATTTTTCATAAGTTATATCTATTTTATTGCTTAATCAATTGGGCCACCCATTTTGTAACCCAAACCCCTTCTCCTTTCTATCATTTATAGTTCATAAGTTACATTTAATTTAGTGCTTAATCAATTGGGCCACCCACTTTGTACCCCAAACCTCTTCTCTCTTTCTATCACTTCTCACTTATATTTCATAAGTTACATTTAGTTTAGTAGTTACATTTAATTTAATGCCTAATCAAGTGGGCCACCCACGCCATAAGAAGCTCAAGCAAATTGCGTTAGTAATCAACCTTTATTTTACCATCCCTTATGAAGATCTCAATTTTGTTATGATTTTTTTCTTTCACATTATACTTATGATGGAACCAATCCTCATCATAAATACGAGCTTTAACATATTCTTCATTTAGTTTAGAGCAACATTCATCAATAACTCTACCTCCAACATTGAATGTGAACTCAGCCGCTACAATCAAGATTGAAATAACTAGTATATCAACAGCCATCATAAACAATATCTTATATATTATGTTGTTGTTCCTCCACCAATCTAAAACATAAAATAAATACTTTTAAAAATGTTAATACATTCATTAAGATAATCTTACAGCTGCAACATTTGCTTGAGAAGACGATGCATTATTATTGTCCAAATTAACATCAAAAGAAGATGACTTTGCCAAAGATATTAAATCCTCATCATATAACTCTTTCAATAAACACATGACCTTTATATTCTCATTAAAAACTGTTAAATGCTATCTATCTATCCTAGCCATACACGTGTAACCTGAGTTTGTTAGATATTTTTCTGTTAGTCATTAACCATTGTATATAACACTTCTTGTACTTTACTTTTCACAAATCAATAAAAATTAATTCGATTCTTCTCTAGCCTTTTTCTTCTTCAATGCTAGGTTTATCTGTAATGGAGAATCATGCTACAATCGTTTCACTACTGTACCATTAACATGGTATCAGAGCTATCCAAGCTCTGGTAGCCATTGTTGTGCATCATCTTCTTCTTTCCCTCGCAGTTTTCTTCTCTCTCGATCTCATTCTGCGATTCGTTTCCTTCCATCTGTTGCGATTTTTTCCTTTCATGTTCTTGTTTGTTCTTGTTTGTGCTTCAATAGCATACCAGAACTACCATGACTTTTCCACCAATTCTACAAACCCTTACTACCTACATCCCAATGAAAATCCAGCACTGAATCTTGTAACTCCATTACTTGATGATAAGAATTATCATGCTTGGTCCCGCTTGATGCACATTGCTCTCATATCCAAGAACAAGGAAAAATTTATAGATGGAACTCTCACAAAACCCCCAGTTGCAGATCCCTTATATTCTCCATGGATTAGATGCAATACCATGGTGCTTTCATGGCTTCACAGGTCGATTTCAGAATCAATTGCGAAATCCGTGTTATGGATCGATACCGCAGCTGGTGTGTTGAAGAATCTACAAACTCGTTTCTCTCACAGTGATTTGTTTCGCATATCAGATATTCAGGAAGATTTATACAAGCTTAAACAAGGTAATTTGGATGTTTCCAATTATTTTACACAGTTAAAAAATCTATGGGATGAATTACACAATTATCGTCCCGTTCTTGTGTGTTCTTGTGCTATCCCTTGTTCATGTGGTGCCATAGTTGCTAGTCACAATTATAGAGACCAAGATCGTGTTATCAGGTTCTTAAAAGGGCTGAATGAAAAATTTAGTCAATCTAAGTCACAAATTATGATGATGCATCCCTTACCTGATCTTGATAAGGTGTTTTCTCTTGTCATCCAACAAGAACGGGAAATGCATAGTTCTACTTCTGCAGTGTCTGCTACAGATGCTATTAGTGATGAAGCAGTTGCCTTTCAAGTTCAAGCCTCTGCAGGTAGTAACACTGGTAGAACAAATTCTTCCAAAGGAAAGTCACAATCTCAATCTGGTGCAAGAGGTCACAATAGAGTTTGCACACATTGTGGAAGGACAAATCATACTATTGAGACTTGTTTCAAGAAACATGGCTTTCCTCCAGGCTTCAAAGGCAAAGACAGATCATCAAGTGCTTGTAATCAAAACTCACAATCCACTGCTACAGTTCAGACTGTCTCTGATGCTTCTACCTCAAGTCCAGCTACACCTTCATTTGGGTTCACACAGGAGCAGTATAACAACATCATGGAAATCCTTCAACAGTCAAAATTGAATGCTCAAGCCAATTCCATTTCAACCTCTCCTTTTGCTATGAACTTACACTCAAACACTCACAATGGTAAGAATTCTCACCTATGGATCTTGGATACAGGTGCCACAGATCACATTGCCTTTGACAAATTTGCATTCATCACGTCATAATATCATACCTGTCCATGTTAATCTTCCTGATGGTTCATATCTCACCGCCTCTATGTCTGGTAGTGTTCTCATATCTGCATCCCTGCTATTGCATAATATCCTTTATATTCCAAAATTACATGTTAATCTCATTTCTATTGCTAAGCTTGTTAGTAACAACAATTGTTCTGTGCATTTTAATAATGATACTTGTCAAATCCTGCAGAAGCTTTCCAAGACAATGATTGGTACAGCTAAGTTGCAAAGAAGATTATATGTTCTTGATTCCACACCTCAAAATTCTGCCTATAGCTCAAATGTCACCAATACTGGTAATATTTGGCACTCTAGATTAGGACACATTTCTAATAGTGGTTTAAAGGTTGTTGCAAAAATATTTCCTTTTATTCCTTATACAAACAATAACAATCCTTGTGAATCTTGTCATTTTGCCAAGCAAAAGAAGTTACCTTTTGCTCATAGTAATACAAATTTAAAAAGTCCCTTTGAACTATTACATGCTGATGTTTGGGGTCCCTTTTCCACTATTTCCTTTCTAGGACACAAATATTTTTTGACATTGGTTGATGATTATAGTAAGTTTACTTGGGTTATTTTTCTTAAGACTAAAGACCAAGTTAAAAATAGTATCATACAATTTGTGGCATATATTGAAAATCAGTTTGAAAGATCCTTAAAGTGCCTTAGAACTGATAATGGTAGTGAGTTCCTTACATTATCCAATTTCTTTTTATCCAAAGGTATCACTCATCACAAGTCTTGTGTTGAAACCCCCCAACAAAATGGGGTGGTTGAAAGAAAACATCAACACATACTTAATGTTGCTAGGACTTTACATTTTCAATCCAACACACCTCTTTCCATGTGGAACTTTTGTGTTCAACATGTTATTCACTTGATTAACAGATTACCATCACCTTTATTAAACTCAAAATGTCCTTATGAACTGTTGTTTTCACAACCTCCTTCCTTAATTCACTTAAAGGTTTTTGGATGTTTGTGTTTTGCCACAACTATACAAGCTCACGGAACAAAGTTCTCACCTAGGGCCAGGAAATGTATTTTTCTTGGATACAAAGATGGCACAAAAGGCTATATATTGTATGACCTACAAAACCATAATCTTTTCATTTCTAGAAATGTTATTTTCTATGAAGAAAACTTTCCCTTTAAATCCAACCAGACCAAACTTTCAAACCAACCTCAAATACAATCCACACCCCAAACACATACCTTTCTTGATGACATTCCAAATTTACCTAGGTCTGCTACTACTACTGACCTGTCTAATCCTTACACAAATGATATTTTTACTTTTTCTCATGACAATGATAATACTGATTCATTTCAAGAAACTATTACCTCACCTTTACATTGTGACCATCCTGACTCTCCCACAAATAACCTTACTTTACAATATCCTTCAGATAATACTCATGAACCAACTAGTGTACCTGTCAGCTCCCTCAATATCTCCCCACCTGCTACTATTGGCCCCCACAATACTACTGATATTGCCAGTACTAGCCAACCTGTCATTTCCAACTTTATGGAACCTAACATGTCCTTGACCTCCTCTCCCAATATTTATTTACCTAATACCACAATATCCCACCCATCTGCTATAGATTCTAGGACAGAATTTAACATCAATCCTGTCTGTACTCAAAACACTGAACCTAATAATAATAATAATTCTCAATCTTTGAGGCATTCTACTAGAACTTCACATCTTCCCTCTTATCTAGCAGATTATCATTGCTATTCTGCTATAAATGAGTCTCATTCATTGCATTCACATAACAAAAACATTGTTTATCCTTTATCTGATGTTCTTTCATATGATAACTGTCATCATTCCTATAAACATTTTTGTTGTGCCATTTCATCCAACACTGAACCAAAAACATTCAACCAAGCTATTCAATTTGACTGTTGGAAGAAGGCCATGAATGATGAATTACTTGCTCTTGCTGAGAATCACACTTGGGATGTTGTTGAACTTCCTCATGGTAAGAAGCCTATAGGATGTAGGTGGGTTTACAAAATCAAATACAAGGCAGATGGTTCTATTGAGAGGTATAAGGCTAGGTTGGTGGCAAAGGGGTATACTCAAATGGAGGGCATTGATTATTTTGACACTTTCTCTCCTGTTGCTAAGATCACAACAGTTAGAGTCTTACTATCTATTGCAGCTATCAAAGGTTGGCACTTAGAACAGCTTGACATCAATAATGCCTTTCTTCATGGAGATTTAAATGAAGAAGTTTATATGCAAACACCTCCTGGTTTAGTCACCTCTCCTCTTCTCAAGTTTGCAGACTTCACAAGTCCTTGTATGGCTTGAAGCAAGCAAGTCGTCAATGGTATTCTAAACTCTCTTCTTTTTTTATTTCTATTGGATATTCACAATCCAAAGCTGACTACTCTTTATATGTTAAGACTACTCCTCATTCTTTCACTGCCTTGTTAGTATATGTTGGTGACATTGTTCTAGCAGGAGACTCTTTGTCTGAGATACAGTCTGTAAAACAACTTTTGAATCACACATTTAGAATAAAGGATTTGGGAAAACTGCGATATTTTCTTGGTTTTGAGATAGCCAGGTCCACTGCAGGTATCTTTTTTAATCAGAGGAAATACACTTTGGATTTGTTGGAGGATAGTGGCTTGCTTGCATCTAAACCTTCTGCAGTGCCTTTTGATCCTTCAATCAAACTCTCTGCTACTGATGGTGAACCTTTACAGGATCCTACTATTTCCAGGCGGCTAATTGGTCGACTTATTTACTTGACACACTCCAGGCCAGACATTGCATATGTTGTTCAGCATCTCAGTCAATACATCTCAAAGCCATTACTCACACACTATCAAGCCGCCACAAGAATCTTGCGCTACCTCAAAGCTGTCCCTGCCAAAGGATTGTTGTTTTCAGCCTCAAGTAATCTCAAGCTTTCTGCATTTTCGGATTCTGATTGGGCTCGTTGTCCTGATACAAGAAGATTCGTTACAGGTTATTGTGTTATTCTTGGTTCTTCCTTATTATGTTGGAAATCCAAGAAACAGCCAACTGTGTCTCGATCATCCACAGAAGCCAAATACCGTGCTCTGGCTTCCTTAACTTGTGAAATACAATGGTTACACTACCTTTTTCAAGATCTTCAAGTCAAATTTTCACAACCTACATCTGTTTTCTGTGATAGGAAATCTGCTATCTATCTTGCTCATAATCCGACTTTCCATGAACGAAGTAAACACATCGAGCTTGATTGTCATGTGATTAAAGAAAAGTTACAATCAAAGTTAATTCATCTTCTTCCTGTACCTACTACTTCACAATTAGCTGATGTCTTTACTAAGCTTCTCCATTCTCCATCTTTATCTTCCATTTTGTCCAAGTTAGGACTTATTAGCATACATAGTCCAACTTGAGGGGGGATGTTAAATGCTATCTATCTATCCGAGCCATACATGTGTAACCTGAGTTTGTTAGATACTTTTCTGTTAGTCATTAACCATTGTATATAACACTTCTTATACTTTACTTTTCACAAATCAATGAAAATTAATTCGATTCTTCTCTAGCCTTTTTCTTCTTCGATGCTAGGTTTATCTGTAATGGAGAATCATGCTACAATCATTTCACTATTGTACCATTAACAAAAACTTCTTTAAGTTTATATATCTTATGAAAATATATATACACCATATGAAATTTTCACATAGAATCTAAAACACTAACTACAACCATCAACACATTACTCTCCCCTGATATTTGTAAAACTTTATTTTCATTGGACTTGCTATTTTTCTCATAAAGAGATCTTCCTTTTCACCTACTTTATCAAGTATTTCTTTCACCTTTCAAATTTCTGACATATATATAAATTTGTAATAGTCGGTTACTTATTACCTATGTTTAATATAGTAGTTATAGTAAACAATTACAAGAATAATAAAGTAAAAAAATAAATAGTTGATAAATTACATGATCACATGAGTAACATGATTAAACACTTATAGAAGTTTATATATTTTCTCAATTTTATTTTATTCTTCAAATAAAGAGGCATAATCATAATAAGGCTCTCTTTCTTTGTAGGATGCAAATGTAATCGTAAAGTTAAAAGTAGTTGACAATATATTACATCTTGTTGGACAATAAAAAATGAACGTCCTTTCTTTCAATTCAAGCCTTTCTCCTCGATCACATCACAAAAATGTCTTTAGTCTTACATCATCATGGCTAACATGTTTGACACTTTCACGAATATTGAAAATGATGTCCTAAAATTTGCTAAGGTCGTTTTGCACCAACAAATTCAATAGATGGGCACAACATCTTGCATGATACACATATCCATCAAGGATTAACTTACTACTTAGAGATAAATTATCTATAAGACATCTTAAACATGAATCATTATAAGAAGCATTATAAACATATACTAAAAAAATTTATTTCCAATCCCCCATTTTTTCAAACATTAATAAAGGTAATCAACCACATAAATACCATGCCTTGGTACATGAACTTTCAAAAAACTCAAAACTCTATTTTGAAGATTCCATCATGCATCAATGAAATGTCATGTGATAACCATATACTCAACTACTTAATGGCTAAATTTCCACATATCCTTAGTTAAACTTATCTTGTTCACACTTTCTAAAAGTTTCTTCAACACTTTTATATCCTTCTCAAATAATGTCACACAATCACTTCTTGATGTTTAATGAGTAACCTTACAAAAATTTGGATTTGCGAATTGGAAACCCCATATCCAAAAGTTATCCTTAACAACACTAAAAGGATATTCATGAAATATGATAGTAGTTGTAATTATTTTCCTTATCTTTTCATTAGAGTATCTAGCACGAGGAGTAATAAAGGGATTATCCAAATTTGAAGGCTTAAACAAAATGGTGATGTGTCTCTTAACAATGAGATCACCATATTTCATCCGTCTGTCTCCTTCTTTAGAAAAGTTTGTACTTCTGACATGATGAGAACTAGATGGTTCACTACCATCTTCAATAAAATTCTCGCTAGACCTATAACTATCATTAAGCACTATAAATTTTGTGATGGGTTGGTTAACCTCAAAAGGGTAAATGTTTGGCATTTATGGATTCACTATCCTAGTAGCATAAGAAACATCATCGCCACTTAGAATATCTATTATATTTGCAGGTACACCTTCTATATTTACAATGACTAAGACGATGAAAAAGAAGTAATGATCTGTAAACAAGAAAGATAGATATGGTATGTGAAAAATCCGAAAACTGAGATAGTGGGTAAAAGATAAGTGACTTTCAGAACAGTTGAACCAATAAATTTGGGATCCGGAGAATAAAAGAGTCTGATAAGAGTGGGTGTCACCAGAACCCAGAGGAGAAATATCAGAGTTTGTAGAAGAGATGAAACTTACCGTTTGCGCCAAGAGTAAAAATAGCGTTTGAAATACTAAGTGGACCTTATATAGGGGAGAAAGACAAGCAAATCAATGGCCTAAATGAAAGAAAAAGAGGAGACGAAAAATAACAATTGGATTTCACATCGGGAATACAATGACATTTAAGAACACTTGAATATCATAGGAGGATGCATCACGCCCTAGTCTAGAAACCTAGGGCCACGTGTCAGAAAAATCCTGTGAAATGTATCAATGATGATACCAACATTTAATGAACATGTTCTCTAGGTTATTCGTGACAGCTGTCAAACCTATTCCATTTTTCTAAGTAACGATCCCAGTACGAAGATCCCGACCCTGTTTTTTGAAATACTTCTCGCCACTATGTTATGAGAAGCCTTAGGGGAAATTGTTCTAGACTGACAAAATGCCCAATAAGAGAAATACCCAATCATCAATCCAAAAATATTTCTCCCAAACAAGGAATGTATAATCCAACCATGCTGCAAAGTCTGATACCTGATCCAGGCCATGGATCACTAACTATAATTGAATATCATCTAACAGTCTCCCACATTCCAAGCCATGAAGTATGAGACACCTTAACCAATTTTCATATATAAAGTGTCTCACGTGAAGAAAAATGTATGATTCAAATTCATTCACACTCTCACGTTACTCCTTATTTTCTCACTAATTTGAGTGTTAAAGTGTTAACCACACAAATCAAATCCTTCTCCATCACATCAAAAGTTTGATCCACCACTCCAAGATCTTATTTCGCCGCCTCATCAATCATTGTTGGTTTCTAAGCGAAACAACTGCATATTCTTACCAAAAAATTTATCATAGACAAAATTATACGAGATAAATATGTAGTTCGGTTTAAAAATATTTTTAAATAGGTCACTAACAAACTAGCAAATCTACAAATTTAACCAAACAAACTAGCAAGCCTGCAAATTAACCCAATAACTTGCAATCTAACCACTGAGGGGGAGTAGATCCGAGATTGAGGAGGAGACTAGTCCTGTTTCTACTGCTGCTCTGATGGTGGTCTCCCTGATTTGTTTCTGCAGGAAAATGAAAGCTAGTTTTAGCCAAAATCTGCCAATGGGGGAGATTGTTGAGTCCCTGTCTTTGAGGTTGGCATCAAGTTTGGTAAAACTAACTTAGCAGAAAGATGTTGGACAAGATGTCCTAACATGTTGAACTAACTGCAGGATAAGATGTCCTATCAGATGGATTCGACATCTTTGTCTGGTACTGTTTCTTTTATAACAGATGTGTCAGGTGTGTTTGGAATATGACTTAGTTCCAGGTGGCATCTGAGATTGTGGAATCAGAGATTCTGATTCTAAATGGAATATGTGGTTTCCTTGTAAGGAGACATTTTTGGAAACTTGGGATAGAAGAAAGGACTAGGTCGCAGATTCTAGGCATGGCAAGAAAACCCGGGCCCGCCGGGGCCCGCCCGGACCCGGCCCGAAATTAACGGGGGAAACCCGATTTTATTGGGTGCGGGTGCGGGTGCGGGTAAAACCCGATTTGTAATTGCGGGTGCGGGTGCGGGGGCGGGGGGATGCTACTACCCCCCCGCACCCGCCCCCGCCCCCGCCCGGTCTTATAATATTTACTTTAATACCCATATTTAAATTATTTTATATCACATTTATTCACTTTTGAAGAAGTAATTAAAAATTCTCATTAGTCATTTCTCACCATTCACTCAAACTCACATCTTTAGAAACAAGTTTATTATTAAAATGGTTAAGTTTTTAATAAAATTGTTAATTTTTATTACTATTTAAAAAAAAAAAATTTGCAGGTGAGGGCGGGTGCGGGCAAACCCGTTTCTATCGGGGGCGGGTCTGGGTGGTAAATTTTCACCCCCGACTGGGTTTGGGGGCGGGGGCGGGTCTATAACAGGGAGGCGGGTGCGGGTGCGGGGCTAGCCAAACCCGCCCCCGACCCGCCCCGTTGCCATGCCTAGCAGATTCTGAGGAGCATAATTGTTGCATTTTTGAAGCCCAAGTCCAGCCGTGGTTTGCAATATAAATAGGTTGGAGTTAACCTAGTTTAGCGGTTGAATATTGCAGCTGTTTTTAGAAGTACTAGGGTTTGTACTTGTGAGCCTCTCGTGTATTGTGTGAATACTTGAGAAGAACTGTTTATTGAGTTGTAATATTTGCAGTCACTGTTGTGATTGGAAGGGAATTGAGAAGGGTCTCATACCTAGGAAGAGTCTCAGGTAGAAATCTAGGAAGGGTAGTTTCTAGGTGCTAAGTTATAAACGTTGGAGTTTAGTTTAGAACTAATCCTACTTAGTGATTTCATTCCTGGCTTGGTAGCCCCCAGACGTAGGTGTTGTTGATCACCGAACTGGGTTAATAATTTCTGTGTATTGTTTACATTTTGCAGTTTACCTTTGTTCTTCTTTAGATCCTTGTGAGAAGCAGAAATCAAGTGTCAAGACATTATGTCCGACATCTTCGTGATCTGCTTAACCAAAATTTCAATTATTATTATTATTATTATTATTATTATTATTATTATTATTATTATTATTATTATTATTACTAGTTCTATCACTAATATTATTATTACTAATATTTTTTTATTACTATTAATATTATTATTACTAATATTTATTATTATTATTATTATTATTATTATTATTATTATTATTATTATTATTATTATTACTACTAATATCTATTATTATTAGTATTACTAGTATTATTATTACTATTATTATATCAAGAGTTATGTAAAATATAAAAAATTTCTACGCTTCTTGTTTAGTTTGTGTTGTCCACTATATTGTTACAATAGAGGGTGGGTTTGGTTTCTTGGTTTGTAAATAGAGTACAGTTTGAAATGTTTTGTGAGTCTTGTTTTAAAGCAATGCCAAATATGCATGATGATAACAGGTATTTAATGCTTTTTTTTTTTAAATTGTATGTTCATATTTTTTGTTTGTTAAGTTCTAAAGTTGCATTTTTAATGATATGAGTTATAAACATTAAAGCATAGTGGTAACCATACTATCTTTCTTTACATTTCATGGGATCTATTTTTTTTTTTGGGTTTTCAATTTTAGTTACTGATTTTTTTAATAGTTGGAGTATATACATTCATTCTTGTGACACATCTCTTGAAATTTATATTTAATGATAGGCCATTAGTTCTCCTAAAAAATATTGATAAGATATTAAGTCCACACCTAATTATCTGTTTTAACTTTTTTTAGTTGTAATTTGTAATATATAAAAAAAAAATCCAAGAATATTTTAATTTCATGTTTTTTAATACTTTCATTTTTAATTTTCGTTAAATATTCATGTAGCGGGAAAATTTGTGAGTGTAGGCTATTAATTAACTTAACTCAAAAATATGCAAGAGTTGCCACCGCAATTTTATTTTATCCACAAAAGGAAAGGAAAAAGAGCGAACAAAACCTAAAGAGTTCTAAAACAACAAGAACAAACAGATAATGGGTAAGGGGGTTGGTTACGCAATGGGAAGGTGTTAGCACCCAAAACGTCTATAGTACTCTATAGGAGCCCTTTGAAATATCTACCGCTTTTTTGTCTGAAAATTGTTTGCTTGTAAAGAGATTGAGGAGATGAGAGGAGAATTATTTTTTAATATTTTTGTGTTTGGATAGACTTATCGCCTCATGCCTACGTACCCACGATGTGCAATGTAGGATCAAAACTTCGTAGTTCGTGGTACAAAGAATGAAAATGATTGGTTATGGTTTATTTTATCTTGAAAAAGACAACCCGTCATTCTCAAGAGAGAATACTCAACTAATTACCCAAAGGTATGGGAAAGAGGCATTTGCATCACATTAAGATGGAGGATTTGCTTGGATTAACATCAACAAGACTAATCACTTCAACATCTAAGTGGAAAACGACCATACTTTCAACAAAATACCCGAGTTAGGAGTTTTACATCTCATCAAAAAAATGACTCATGTCTAATTCTTTTTGAAAAGTTTAAAAGAAAAAGGTGCATAAAAGCACAAAAAATTTCGATGAGTTTTGTATTTTTTATGTTTTTATGAAATGGTCAAAGTATAATTAAGATGGATTGGCATTTATTAAAGAAAACAAAATTTAAAAATCACTTGACCAAAGTCAAGGTTTTATTTTGAAAGCGGTTTTAAGTTCGAAAACAAGAAGGTTTTGAAAAAGAGAGAGGATTTTGAAAATTTAAGAATGGGGAGGAGAAGAAGTGACTATCCTAGTGCATAAAGTAAAAGCTAGGGAAAAGAAGGATCTAACCAAAATGGAGCCACTTCAAAGCAATATTAAAAGAATTTCATCCTTAAGCAAATTGGCCAAATAAAGGCAAGTCTTCAATCCATACTCCAAGCAAAGGGATAAGAAGTCCTAATTCTAGGTCCATAAGTCCAATATTACTGCAAAAGAGGTCCATAAAGAGATCACTCCAAAGCATAGGATAGTAACCGATAATCCAAAATGAGGAGAATTAAGTTTTTTATGGTTTTGGCCTTTATTAATATTTTTTGGTCCAATTGGACAAAGAGAAAAAGGCATAAGCATAAACATGTGTCCAACGGACAAAGGAAAAATTGCGAAAGCATAAACATGTGTCCAACGGACAAAGGAAAAATTGCGGAAACATAAACATGGTATGAAATGATAATAATGAAGCATAAAAAATAAAAGAGATAAGGAGCGAGAAGGAAACATAAACAAAATTAATATAATAATATTGTTAGTAAGTTAGTGATTAGTTGTTAGTGTTAGTGATCAATAACAATTGAATAATTGCACTTAGGTCAAGGTTGATGAAACTTATTAGAGGATTGATAAGACCAAAGCCTCCTAACAACAAGTTTCATAAGTTTTGAACCGAAAGGCAAATAATCAACTATTTTGATCGTTTTTCGATACGGGACATATGTTGCGCTATGTTAAGCAATCGCCGAGTAATTTATGGAGTAATTACCCTACAATGAGGCCGGTCAATAGCTCTTTGTGCTAATGCATGCTAGATGAACGATATGTAAATCGTCATCCGAAAGCAATACCGCACGAAAAGAAAAATGGTAACGATCTAGTCTTTATCGAAATTCAACAAAGGAATTTCAAGATCTTTTAGACTTTCATCGATCAAAAAGAAAAGAGATGAAGAAAAAGTGGATCTAACATTTATGATCCACACAACCAACAACAATTAAAAAAGTTAAAAGAAAACAAAAATGAAGGAGAAAGAATTAAAATATTTTTCAAGTGAATTTTTCAAGAAATTTTCTAAAACAAAATTTTAAAATAACAAAAAGTGTAGTAAATCTAAAATTAAAAAAATAAAAGGTATTAGAAGAAAATATGTAAAAAAAAAAAATAGAGAAAATCTTTTAAAAAAAAATAAAAGAAAGGGAAGTATGTCAGAAAAAAATGGTGGTGAATTGAAATGTAACGGGCTCTAGGCCCAAACTAAATGAAAAGAAAATTAAAAATAAAAAAAAAATGATTAAAAAGTAAGAAAAAAACAAAAGGAAAGAGAATCAGAGAAGATCTCATCTTCTTCTCCTTCCAAACGCACGCGGAACTGTTCATGGAGCCAAGAAAAATGGAGCTCCGCCAAATCGGAGCGGCGGAGCTCCGTTGTGGTACCGTTTTGCTCAGAATCACGAGGGTAACTCAAGTGTATCAACAATTCCAATTGAAATCAACTATGCCAAGCGAAATTTGGATCCGTAGTTTTGTCGGAAATCTTCAATACCTCCAAAAATGGTGAGTAATGTTTCGAATCTTCTTTTCCTCTTCTTCTTGTGCGAAAGTGACTCTGAGATTGTGAGTTTGGTTCGTTGTAATTGTCGTTGATAAATCGAATTTGTGGAATTGAATTTGTGTTGACGTTGAATCCGTGCGTTGAAGGTTGTTGTTGTTGTGTTGATGAGATTTGTTGAATGTTGAAGAAGCTGATGCTTGTCGTTTTTTGTGAATTTGCAGGTTTATGTGGAGAATTGAAATTTGGCGTTTGGAGATTGAAGAAGGTGAATTGAAGCTTTTTGAATTTGGCAGAGTATTTTTGGCTGTGAAAGCTTGAATCCAAATGAATAGAATGCACTCTTATTTATAGATGGAGAGTGAGTGAAGATGCTGCCGTTTACGTCATTTGTTCACGCGTTTTGGAACTTGGTTGCTCAATGAAAATTTGACGTCGTTTCACACTGATTTGCTGCGTATCCTCGCGTTTTGAAACTCACGTTTGTGGAATGGCTGCAGCTTGTAATTTAGTAGCAGCTTGGTGCGTTTTGCTCACAGTATTTGACGACGTGTGGCTTGGAATTGGACGATTTGGGGCTGGTGTGTGGTTTTGGTAACGGCTTGCAGCTGGAAGTGGCTTCGTTAGCTCAGTGGCAAGGCTTGGATTATTATTATTATTTTTTAATTTTTGCTCATTAAATTCACTGCTTATTTGAAAACCAATTCCTATCCTTGCTACCTTGAAATTCCCTTTTGTCATCATTGGGACACGTCGACATATCTCATGCGCCAGTTTCACTTGAAGGCCTGCTAAGCTTCTTCCAATCATATCCTTTCTCAGATAACACTTTTCCCTTAGGCCTTACTGATAAACCTTCACATGTTTTATACTTTGAAAACTCTAACTTGGTATCTTTAAGCAAAGAACGTGGCATGTTGGATTTTGATCATAGACTTGTTTTTTATCTTGCTAGCATGGAGCATGAGGACTTGTTGCAGCATATGGTTGTAATTGGCAATGGGCTTAAGTTTGTTTTTTTCTTCTATGATTTTGTGTAAAAAAAAAAAAGACAATGGTTAGAAACATAATATTCATGAACAAAATGGTAGTAAAAAAATAATTGGGAAAAAAAATGGTTATTATAAAAAAAAGATTTTGAAAATTGGAATTGGATATAGAAAAATGGTTGTGGATAGTTAAAAATGTGGATAATGGGCATATGATGGATAGTTTGCATATGAATTATATGAAGTGAAAATTGGAAATGGATTTTAAACAAGAAAAGAAATTGAATTGGATATTATCTAAAAAAAATGGATATTTGGTTTTGAAATAAAAATGGGTTAGACAAAATGAATTGGATAATTGGAAATTGGCAAAAAATAAATATTGGAAATGGTTAAAAATGGGATAAAATAGAAAATGATTTAAAAAGTGGATAATTGAAATATGGATAAGGAAAATGGTTTAGCAAATGGATAATGGAGAATTGGTTTAGAAATGGATAATGGAAAATTGGTAATATGGATATAAAAATTTAGAGAAATGGTTTAGAATGGTAGTTAATAACGGCTATTGAAAATAGATGTGGTTTATGAAAATAATAGCTAGAAAAAGATGGGTAGTTGATTTAATGGATATTGGAAATGTGGATATGGATCATGGATGGCAAACCTATGTTTTTTTTTAGCCCAAAACCAATCTCAATTTTTTTTCACAAGCCCCTGATAAAGCGCGCACAACCACTACTAAACAATTTGCAACTGAAGCCATGACTGTCAACCTTGATTTTTCTGTATTTCTAGTCAATAAGTTCTGAATCATCTTCAAAATTCGTCTGAAACGGTTATCTGGGGAAATAAATCCACAACTTGAACCCAATCTGGACTGATGAACTCAGATGAACCTGATGGACAACACCACACAACAACTTGACAATTACTGCTTGAGAAATAGTCCACTGAAATGGATAACTTGCACTTGAAGCAATCTCTTGATGGTTTGACCAAGATTAGATCCAACTTCCATCTGAACTGGATCACAATTGGATAGCCATACTTGATTTCAAGCCATACTTTTACCAACAATCTCCCTGCAAAACCCTAACCACACAGAGAAGAAGAAACAAGCAAAAATTGAAAAATATTTTTGGTATTTCGGTTACAGGTTAGTAAACAGAAATAAACATAAAGCAAATAATAAAAACACACGGATACTGGTGATCTTGTTTGTGATAATGATATGCAAATGAGATGTGGGATCTTAGGGGTAAAAATTTGGGTATTACAGCTGCCCCTATTTAAGTTTCTTCTATCCGAAGATACGAAGATGGGCATCTTTGTATCGACGAGATAGAAGAGACTTAAATATAACAACAACCCAATTTTTGGCCCTAAGAGACCACAAAATGATATGGTCATGCAAACGATATGCAGACACAAGACCACTGTGGGGAGAAAATGCCACAGGGGATCAACAAAAAGAAGAACGGGAGAATGAAACTCCACCGGGGAAACACATCACAGGAGACCACCAACTAGCCGGGGAACATACCACACAACTACCAGGACTCAGCTGAGGAAAAGATTCAAATTGGGGATAACTGTATATGGAAATAAACCACAACACAAATAAGGATACAACTCAATAGGGAAGACTTAGCACAACAAGGCTTCACTAGGGAAAAGCGATACCTCAACAATGAACTATCTCTAGCATACCAAAGAGACTAACCATCCATCGGAGTAGAAAACTTCAACAACGAACTGTCCCGTCTAACCGAGGAGACTTACCATTCATCGGAGTCACAAAATCTCAACAACGAACTGTCCCGTCTAACCGAAGAGACTTACCATTCATCGGAGTCACAAAATCTCAACGAACTGTCCCATCAAACCGAAGAGACTTACCATTCATTGGAGTAGAAGAATCTCAACAACAAACTGTCTCATCAAACCGAAGAGACTTACCATTCATCGGAGTCACAAAATCTCAATAACAAACTGTCCCATCAAACCGAAGAGACTTACCATTCATTGGAGTCACAAAATCTCAACAACGAACTGTCCCGTCAAACCGAAGAGACTTGCCATTCATTGGAGTCACAAAATCTCAATAATGAACTATCCCGTCAAACCGAAGAGACTTACCATTCATTGGAGTCACAAAATCTCAACAACGAACTGTCCCGTTAAACCGAAGAGACTTACCATTCATTGGAGTCACAAAATCTCAACAACGAACTGTCCCATCAAACCGAAGAGACTTACCATTCATTGGAGTCACAAAATCTTAACAACGAACTGTCCCGTCAAACCGAAGAGACTTACCATTCATTGGAGTCACAAAATCTCAACAATGAACTGTCCCGTCAAACCGAAGAGACTTACCATTCATTGGAGTCACAAAGTCTCAACAACGAACTGTCTCGTCAAATCGAAGAGACTTACCATTCATTGGAGTCACAAAGTCTCAACAACGAATTGTCCCGTCAAACCGAAGAGACTTACCATTCATTGGAGTCACAAAATCTCAACAAACTGTCCCATCAAACCGAAGAGACTTACCATTCATTGGAGTAGAAGAATCTCAACAAAAAACTGTCTCATCAAACCGAAGAGACTTACCATTCATCGGAGTCACAAAATCTCAACAACGAACTGTCCCATCAAACCGAAGAGACTTACCATTCATTGGAGTCACAAAATCTCAACAACGAACTGTCCCGTCAAACCGAAGAGACTTACCATTCATTGGAGTCACAAAATCTCAACAATGAACTGTCCCGTCAAACCGAAGAGACTTACTATTTATTGGAGTCACAAAATCTCAACAACGAACTGTCCCGTCAAATCGAAGAGACTTACCATTCATTGGAGTCACAAAATCTCAACAACGAATTGTCCCGTCAAACCGAAGAGACTTACCATTCATTGGATTCACAAAATCTCAACAATGTCCCGTCAAACCGAAGAGACTTACCATTCATTGGAATATAACGTCTGATAATTGGAGACACACAAGTTTTTCAAATAAAGAGGTTGCTGCTTGTTGTCATGCAATGGATTCCAAAAGAAGTGTTGCAACAACACTGCTGGAGAAACAAAATCTTCATCTTCTAGTGGTAATCACAAACAGATCATCTGTTGGGGAATACAAAATCCTAAAAGGTACAAAATAAATGTACTCCCAATCATCTAGGTTGCACAACCTAGAAAGCTTCAAAATAGTCACCGACGGAGACCAAAGTTCAATCCAGGAACAAACTGGAGAGAAACGGTCAAACAAGACTCATCCCAAGGAGGAAATAACTCAACTAGGGATTGGTCCCATCCAGATAATGAACTGGAAAGGAAAACTGAAGCAAAACTATCCACGAGGAATAAACTCAGTGGGGAGTTCGAAAGGATAAACACTTTCTGCTTAGGGTAAACACTCTAATGGAGAGAGGACACACACACACACTCTGCGGAGGAAACAACATCAGAGAATGGAGAAGCACTAAAACAAATGCAAAATAAATGCACTAACAACAATGCTATGCGTATGCAATGCGTATAAGTATGAATATGCTGACAAAACAGACATAAGGATGAACAGAGGATGAATAAACGCCACAGCTCAGCTGAGTACTCGGCTAATCTCAACAAGATAGAGATACCAAAAGAGATCCTGTCAAGGAGTACACACAAAGCCAACCCTAAAGGGGATATCAACCAATTGGGGGAAAAGAAGTCAACATTACTTTTTGCTTGGGGAGTGATCAAAGCAATCAGAATGAGGGGTAAAACTCTGTGCGAGGATTCCACATCAAGGGGAAACATCACCCCAAAGCTTCACAAATGCTTGATCATAACCTGACTGGAGAATAAAATCATACTCAGTTGGGGAAATCTGAATCAAGACTTAGCCGGAGGAATACCCAAAATAGTACTTGGACGGGAAATACCCAAACTGTCGCTCAATTGGGGAATAATGGATTTCAAGAGTCCAACACCTCACAACAATCTTGAGGGAACCCATCATATGATTAACAACTTGATTACATCCACAAGAACAAATCTGCTTATGTGCGTTGAATCCATCATTTGACTTTTGCCCCAGACTGCATGGTCTACAAAGGATTTTACACCAAAAGGAAACTTTGTACCATAACGACTTGAGATAATCTGCCCCAGTGTTTTCAAACTCTTGGAGAGATTCGTCGAATCTCGACGTAACTGCCCCAGATTAACTGAACTTGGCACACTCTTCAATCAATGGAGTCTTCCAGCTTTGCCCCATGCGAAAGCATCAACTGAGAAAACAAGTTTGCTCATACTCAACAAAGCCTTCAGGAAATATGCCCCAGGATAGGATCACTCTTGAAATGATTTGCCAATTACTCATCTGAGTTTCAAGCCTCAAAAGATTAAGCTCATCACTGATGCTCAAATGTAAACTTCCATGATGTCAAACAAATGTATGCAAGCAGAAAATGTTAATTTTGAGAATGATAATTCTAAAGCAACATTCATGTTAATCTTGAAGTTTTTACTGAAAAGATGTCGCAAAACCTTGTGAATGAATCACTAGTTTAGATACGACATTGATTTTTGAATGCACATGCAATACCAACAAAGATCTTTTAGCACAACTCATGGGAGTCAGGAACGCTGTCTCGTTTGGAGTATGCTCTCAAAATAAACCCTACTTCAATTAGGTCTTTTGAGGGTTATAACTTGGCCTGGTTCACGGTTTTCCAGAAAAAAGGATTTTTAGGCTCAAAATTTATTTGTACCCACCCATTCTCTGTGATGTTCTTCAGTCCTACATTCAGCTAATTGACACAAATGTTCATCTTTAAAAAGATTACTGATTGATGGTTTAAGAACCAATGAGGTTATTCGGGGATAACAGTTACCCTTATCGTCTTTCGACTTGTAGTCACACAAAGATTTGTTCTTTTTATGAGAATTTTTTCTTTCATTCTTTTTATTTTTCCCTAACTTTTGCCTGGACTGATTTTTTTTTTAATTTTTGATGTCCAACGGGATGCCCCAATTTTTGCCTAAGTCACTTATTTTCCATTTTTTTCCGACTTAGCGGGCTTTTATTTTTCTTTTGATTTCTTTCTTTCATTTTTTTGAACAAATCATGTGACATTGGCTTATTTGAAAGGGTTATGACTGCCTCTTTCCTTCATGGATGAGGAATAACCATTGTGGTTTCCTTAGACGCACACTCCTTTTGAAATTTGGACACTTGGTCAAATTAACTGAAGACTACCCTGCCCCAAGGTTAAATGTGAGGGTTTTCTTATTTAGAAAAGAAACTCCTACTTTAAGGCTCAAAGGGGTTAATAAGGGATTATCTTCCTTATATCTCCGATGTTTGGGAATTTGAAACAATGCTTGTACATCATCAGCAGAGTCTTATTCAAAAGCACACAACCAGAGATTTTGCGTTTTCACTTCATCATCCTCCCTTCAAGAGTTTAAACAAGAAGTTGGTATTGCAAATGCAGAAAACAAATTACGAGCGAATGCGAATGGATCACTTCAAGATAAACATACTCATTGCATTAAGATTAATATTCAAAACAAACAAGTTCTACATGCAAACAAAACAATAACAATCAGAAAAGATTACAAATGAAAATGCAGTAAATGAACTAAAGATCTGAGGAAACTGTGTCAACTTGAACTTGAAAGAACATTTTCTTGGGAGACACAGAAGAAAACATACAACCACTGCGGGTCACTCTACTAACATCAGCATAAAGGCGTTCCATTCACAAATATGCTTCCTTCCTTGAAGGTCAACACCTCATCGTCAATCATCTCTTGAACCTTTTCCTGGAAAATCTTGCACTCCTCAATTGGATGCCCCATTACTCCATCATGAAACTCACAACTGGTATTTGGGTTGTACCAAGGAGGGCGAGACTTTATAGCTCTGGTTTTTCTAGGTGTCATCACCGAGTTTTGAGCAAAATAAGACCACAATTGACTGTAAGCCATTGGGATTGGATTAAACTGGCGAGTCTCTCCTTCTGGATTATTCAGAGGTCTCTGCTACTTTTGGAACTGAGGAGAATCCTGAATCGCATCAACTTCAACATTTTCTTTACTAGCTTGGCCATTCAAACCATCTTGGATTCTTCCACTTTTGAATGCATTTTCTATGTTTACTCCGACTTCCACAATTTTGGAAAAATCTAGAGGTACAACGCCTACCATCCTGACATAATAAGAGTCTGACAGCGTTCTTAGAAACATTTTGGACAATTCCTTCTCTAAGAGTGGTGGATGAACTTGGGCTGCTAACTCTTTCCACCTTTGTGCATACTCTCTGAAGGATTCACTGTCCTTCTGACTCATACTCATCAATTCATCACTATCTGGAGCCATGTCCAAATTGTAGTCATATTGTTTTTAAAAGGCATCAGCTAGGTCTTCCCAAGACTGAATATGGTCCCTTTTTAGCTTCATATACCACATCAAGGATCCCTCATATAAACTTTCTTGAAAGCAGTGCATCATTAGCTTATCATTGTCAACATGAGCGGTCATCTTTCGACAGAACATCGTCAAATGGTGCCTTGGACAGCTAATACCCTTGTATAATTCAAAGACAGGCATTTTGAACTTCGGGGGGATAACCACGCCCGGAACCAGACATAGGTCATGAGCCTTAAAACTAGATGCATTGGGTTTTGTCAACATTTTCAATTCCTCACTGAGATCACGAAGTCCTTCTTTCATTTCCACAACTTTAAGATCAATCATCTCTGTCACAGGGTGGACATTTTGAGGATTTGGCATATACCTCAAAAATCGAGAATCTTTTTCAACAACTTGACCAACCAGATCATTTTGCACAGGTCGGGATCGAGTAGAAACATCCACTTGTGGAACATCGTCGTCCAGAGGAGAATCAAAGATCGGATTGGTCATCACTGTAAAGCCTGACATGAGATCATCATCTTTTGTTCTCTCCATGTTCCTTCAGTAACTACCTCAAACTTGGTACGAATGCCAGAAAATCAGCTAAATCCTCTTCTTTCTCTGATTAGCCCGAGTATTAAACTAGTGCGACAACTTGGCTGAATGAAGACCAAAGGCAAACAATAAAACACCTGGAAAAGGCAAGAAACTATGCAGGATGATGCTTGATGCAAATGCAATGCAATATGAATGCAGTAGACATGGGATCAAAGCTTCCATAAATTCTGAATAACTGATGCGCTGATGACTAGATGAGCTCAAAGGTCCGCTCTGAATAGAATACCGGAATACCAGGTCGATAAGTCCACACTGATAAGAAATCCAAAGTATCGGGCATGCTGAAAGTCAGGGTTTCCTGCAAACCTGTAAACACCCGCCCATTCTCACATGTGGGTACTAAAAAGCCGGGATCCTTAGTTTCAGATTCTCGATTTGAGAAGCAATAGTAATTTCATCCCTCGGGGTACAATACTATCGCCAAACAAAGAGGTCGTCCACTGATTCCCCAAAAAAGGATATCCTATAGCAAGTTCCCAGCATTGGGTCCTCGGATCGACAAGTGTAACGGGTTTGCCTTTTCTGGTCTGCCATTATCACATGTCGGGAGGAGAGGCATTACTGATTTCTCGGGGAAACGGTCGCCAGAGTCGACAGCTCTCTAGATCAACACCCTGAAATGCGCAAGACACGCACGTCAGAATATCTCCCAAGATAGCCTCATCTGGATGTGAATTTCGTGAACACCAAACGTACCAAGACGGCGCGTAGGTCCCACTACTTTCCACTCTAGTCCTAAGTGTATACTCAAGCCTGTGTATTGGGCTTATCTCTCAGAACATCCCAACCAGAACAAACAAATAACAAACAAATCAGACAAAAAGCAATAAATAAATCAAAGTAGGCTAAACCCTCAAGGGATGGACCAGCAAGAGGTCAATCTTTCCCCAGCTGAGTCGCCACTTTTCTGTAGCGGGGAAATTTGTGAGTGTAAGCTATTGATTAACTTAACTAAAAAATAAGCAAGAGTCGCCACCACACTTTTATTTTGTCCACAAAGGGAAAGGAAAAAGAGCGAACAAAACCTAAAGAGTTCTAAAACAACAAGAACAAACAGAGAATGGGTAAGGGGGGTTGGTTACGCAATGGGAAGGTGTTAGCACCCAAAACGTCTATAGTACTCTATAGGAGCCCTTTGAAATATCTACCGCTTTTTGGTCTGGAAATGGTTTGCTTGTAAAGAGATTGAGGAGATGAGAGGAGAATTATTTTTTAATAATTTTGTGTTTGGAGAGACTTATCGCCTCATGCCTACGTACCCACGATGTGCAATGTAGGATCAAAACCTCGTAGTTCGTGGTACAAAGAATGAAAATTATTGGTTATGGTTTATTTTATCTTGAAAAAGACAATCCGTCATTCTCAAGAGAGAATACTCAACTAATTACCCAAAGGTATGGGAAAGAGGCATTTGCATCACATTAAGATGGAGGATTTGCTTGGATTAACATCAACAAGACTAATCACTTCAACATCTAAGTGGAAAAGGACCATACTTTCAACAAAATACCCGAGTTAGGAGTTTTACATCTCATCAAAAAAATGACTCATGTCTAATTCTTTTTGAAAATTTTAAAAGAAAAAGGTGCATAAAAGCACAAAAAATTTCGATGAGTTTTGTATTTTTTATGTTTTTATGAAATGGTCAAAGTATAATTAAGATGGATTGACATTTATTAAAGAAAACAAAATTTAAAAATCACTTGACCAAAGTCAAGGTTTTATTTTGAAAGCGGTTTTAAGTTCGAAAACAAGAAGGTTTTGAAAAAGAGAGAGAATTTTGAAAATTTAAGAATGGGGAGGAGAAGAAGTGACTATCCTAGTGCATAAAGTAAAAGCTAGGGAAAAGAAGGATCTAACCAAAATGGAGCCACTTCAAAGCAATATTAAAAGAATTCCATCCTTAAGCAAATTGGCCAAATAAAGGCAAGTCTTCAATCCATACTCTAAGCAAAGGGATAAGAAGTCCTAATTCTAGGTCCATAAGTCCAATATTACTTCAAAAGAGGTCCATAAAGAGATCGCTCCAAAGCATATGATAGTAACCAATAGTCCAAAATGAGGAGAATTAAGTTTTTTTTATGGTTTTGGCCTTTATTAATATTTTTTGGTCCAAGTGGACAAAGAGAAAAAGACATAAGCATAAACATGTGTCCAGCGGACAAAGGAAAAATTGCGGAAGCATAAACATGTGTCCAACGGACAAAGGAAAAATTGCGGAAACATAAACATGATATGAAATGATAATAATGAAGCATAAAAAATAAAAGAGATAGGGAGCGAGAAGGAAACCTAAACAAAATTAATATAATAATATTGTTAGTAAGTTATTGATTAGTTGTTAGTGTTAGTGATCAATAACAATTGAATAATTGCACTTAGGTCAAGGTTGATGAAACTTATTAGAGGATTGATAAGACCAAAGCCTCCTAACAACAAATTTCATAAGTTTTGAACTGAAAGGCAAATAATCAACTATTTTGATCGTTTTCCGATACGGGATATATGTTGCGCTATGTTAAGCAATCGCCGAGTAATTTACGGAGTAATTACCCTACAATGAGGTCGGTCAATAGCTCTTTGTGCTAATGCATGCTAGATGAACGATATGTAAATCGTCATCCGAAAGCAATACCGCACGAAAAGAAAAATGGTAACGATCTAGTCTTTATCGAAATTCAACAAAGGAATTCCAAGATCTTTTAGACTTTCATCGATCAAAAAGAAAAGAGATGAAGAAAAAGTGGATCTAACATTTATGATCCACACAACCAACAACAATTAAAAAAGTTAAAAGAAAACAAAAATGAAGGAGAAAGAATTAAAATATTTTTCAAGTGAATTTTTCAAGAAATTTTCTAAAACAAAATTTTAAAATAACAAAAAGTGTAGTAAATCCAAAATTAAAAAAATAAAAGGTATTAGAAGAAAATATGTAAAAAAAAATAGAGAAAATATTTAAAAAAAAAAAGAATAAAAGAAAGGGAGGTATGTCAGAAAAAAATGGTGGTGAATTGAAATGTAACGGGCTCTAGGCCCAAACTAAATGAAAAGAAAAGTAAAAATAAAAAAATGATTAAAAAGTAAGAAAAAAATAAAAGGAAAAAGAATCAGAGAAGATCTCATCTTCTTCTCCTTCCAAACGCACGCGGAACTGTTCATGGAGCCAAGAAAAATGGAGCTCCGCCAAATCGGAGCGGCGAAGCTCCGTTGTGGTACCGTTTCGCTCAGAATCACGAGGGTAACTCAAGTGTATCAACAATTCCAATTGAAATCAACTATGCCAAGCGAAATTTGGATCCGTAGTTTTGTCGAAAATCTTCAATACCTCCAAAAATGGTGAGTAATGTTTCGAATCTTCTTTTCCTCTTCTTCTTATGCGAAAGTGACTCTGAGATTGTGAGTTTGGTTCGTTGTAATTGTCGTTGATAAATCGAATTTGTGGAATTGAATTTGTGTTGACGTTGAATCCGTGCGTTGAAGGTTGTTGTTGTTGTGTTGATGAGATTTGTTGAATGTTGAAGAAGCTGATGCTTGGAGCTTGAAATCGTTTTTTGTGAATTTGCAAGTTTATGTGGAGAATTGAAATTTGGCGTTTGGAGATTGAAGAAGGTGAATTGAAGCTTTTTGAATTTGGCAGAGTATTTTTGGCTGTGAAAGCTTGAATCCAAATGAATAGAATGCACTCTTATTTATAGATGGAGAGTGAGTGAAGATGCTGTCGTTTACGTCATTTGTTCACGCGTTTTGGAACTTGGTTGCTCAATGAAAATTTGATGTCGTTTCACATTGATTTGTTGCGTATCCTCGCATTTTGAAACTCACGTTTGTGGAATGGCTGCAGCTTGTAATTATTAGAAATAATAATTTATATTTTAATTTATATTCCAAAACTTAGTCATTAAGTTTGTTAGAGGGTATTTTAGTATTTTGTTTGTTGATTTTGTAGCCCTAGTTTTAGCTTATAAATAGACTAGTGGTAGTGAGTGATTTTGTAATCCTTTGTATCCGTCATTCCATTATAATATATTCTTCTCTTTTCATCCATTATTCATCTTGTACACCAACAATTGGTATCTAGAGCTCTGGTTCGGATCCACGGGAAAACATGGGAAACACGAGTGAAACGTGAGGCTTTGTGTGATTGATTTTTTGGTTCTTGGATTCGTGTTGAATCTTGAACAAAAATCTGATCAGAATCAGAATTTCTGATTTTGTGGGTTGGGAAACACTGTGTGAGATCTGAGTGACTGTACAAGGTTGAAGATGATGAACGGCAACGGCGGCATGAACACCAAGCTTCTAGTATTTGATGGCAAAAACTGGACTCGTTGGATGATTCAGATGCGTGTACTATTCGGTGCTCAAGATATTCTAGATCTTGTCATTGAAGGTTACGTTCTGGTAGCAGCAGATACAACGGAGGAACAAAATAACGCGCAGAAGGATACAAGGAAGAAAGATCAGAAAGCATTGTTCTACATCCATCAGTGTGTGGATGCGAATGTGTTTGAGAAGATTGCAGATTCAACGACGGCAAAGGCGGCGTGGGACACATTGTTCAAATGTTACGGTGGTGACGCATCAGCGAAGAAGGTGAAGCTTCAGTCTCTGCGAAAGCAATATGAGAATCTCAACATGAAGAACAATGAGAAAGTTTCTGAGTACATCTCCAGAGTGATTCTGATCACTAATGAGATGAAGGCGTGTGGAGAAACTCTTTCTGAACAAGTAATCATTGAGAAGGTATTGAGATCCCTTACTCCTCAGTTTGATTACATTGTGGTAGCATTAGAACATTCTAAGGATCTGAGCACCATGAGAATTGAAGAGCTGCAAAGCAGTCTAGAAACGCAAGAGCTGCGTCTGACTGAGAGAACTTCTGAAAGGGAAGTAGAGCAGCAGGCTCTGAAAGCAGTTTCTGATAAGAAGCATCAGAAGCAGTCTTGGTCAGAAGCCACGAGAAGATCTGATGGTGGTCAGAAGTCAGAAACCTCAACTTCTGATAGGAAAAAGAATACTCAGAAGGGAAATGTCAGAGTCATTCTGAACAATGGGAAAACAACATTGATTCAGAAAATGTGGTACGTACCTGGCATAAAAAGCAATCTGATGAGCGTGGGACAATTAATTGAGAAAGGTTTTTCAGTTACCATGAAGGACAATCTTCTGAAGTTGTATGGCTGTAATCAGAAGCTGATTATGGAGTCAGAACAGGGAAGGAATAGAACATTCAAGGTGAATGTCACAACTTCTGACTCTGAATGTCTTAGTACAACAAGTGTTGCGAAAGAAAGTGAGCTGTGGCACAGAAGATTTGGTCATCTGAATTTCAAAAGCTTAGAACATTTGAATTCAAAGAAGCTGGTACATGGAATTCCTACAATTAAGAAGCCTGAGAAGTCATGCAAAGTGTGCATGGAAGGAAAGCAACCAAGATTGCCATTTGCGTCAGAAGTTGCTCCAAGAGCAAAACATGCCTTGGGAGTAGTACATTCTGATGTGTGTGGTCCATTTCCAGTAGCATCGATTGGAGGGAACAAATACTTTATGTCATTTGTTGATGAGTTCACAAGAATGACATGGGTATCCCTTATTAAGTTCAAACACGAGGTGTTTGCTGAATTCAAGAAGTTCCGAATGAAGGCTCAGAATCAAAGTGGTCAGACTCTGAAGATTCTCAGAACCGATGGTGGGGGTGAGTATAACTCAAAAGAGTTTCAGAAGTTCTGTGAAGAGAATGGAATTGAGCATGAGGTTACTGCTCTTTACACTCCTCAACACAATGGTCTTGCTGAAAGAAGAAATTATACTTTGCTTGATATGGTGAGAAGCATGCTGAAGGAGAAGAAGCTTCCTTAGAACTTGTGGGGAGAAGCTGTTGCCACCGCAGGGGACAAGTCTCAATCTGATTCTGATGTGAGAACTTCTGAAGGAAGGTCAGAAATAAGAGTTTCTGAAACTGATGGTGATTCTGATTCTGAAGGAGACTCAGAAGATGAAGGTGACTTTGATGATCCAGATTCTGGTGGTAATTTAGACTCTGGGAATATGCCAGACTCTGAAGATGGTCAAGGTTCTGGAGGAAGTCAACCCTCTGAAGCAAGAGCTTCTGAAGGAGAAACTTCTGGGGTTCAAGCATCTGAAGAAGATTCTGAACGAGGTCAGAGGCCACAGAGAATCAGAAATATTCTGAGAAGATTCGAGGAGTTTGACATATTGCAAGACACTGAAGTAGATTCTGAAGGAGAAATTATTCAGTGTGCCATGTTAGTAGACTCTGAACCCGTAAGTACGGAAGAGGCTCTCAAGCAGAAGATCTGGCTAAAGGCCATGAAAAAAGAACTTGAGGCTATAGAAAGAAACAAGACTTGGAAGCTGACAGAACTTCCAAAGGACAAGAAAGCCATCAACGTCATATGGGTTTTCAAGTAGAAGCTAAAGCCAGATGGATCAATTGGCAAACATAAAGCGAGGTTAGTAGCAAGAGGATTTCTGTAGAAACCTGGGCTGGATTATTCTGAAGTGTTTGCACCTGTAGAAAGACATGAAACAATTAGAATGGTGATTGCAATAGCTGCTAACAGGAAATGGCCTCTGATGCATTTAGATGTGAAATCTGCATTTCTGAATGGTCCATTAGAAGAAGAAGTTTATGTGTCACAACCTCCTGGATTTGTGAAAAAGAATCAGGAAGGGATGGTGTACATATTACATAAAGCTTTGTATGGATTGAAGCAAGCGCCCAGAGCTTGGAATCAGAAGATTGATTCATTTTTCAAGAAGCAGGGTTTTCAGAAATGTGAGATGGAATACGGTGTTTATGTTCAGCATATTTCTGAAGGCAATATGATTCTGGTGTGTTTGTACGTTGATGACATACTGCTGACCGGAAGTTCTGAACAAGAATTAGCTAAGTTCAAGAAGGTGCTGATGAATGAGTTTGAAATGACTGATCTCGGGAAAATGACATACTTTTTAGGGATGGATTTCAGATATTCTGAGAAAGGTATCATTTTGCATCAGCTGAAGTATGAATGAGAACTTCTGAAGAGATTTAAGCTGCATAATTGTAAGGTTGCTATCACATCTGCAGATACGAATCAGAAACTAGTTTCTAATTCTGATGGTGAGGATGTGGATGCTACAACCTTCAAACAGTTGGTTGGTTCTCTGAGGTATTTGTGTAATACCAGACCTGATATTTGCTATGCAGTTGGAATGGTTAGCAGATTCATGAGTAAACCCAAGTGGTCCCATTACCAAGCTGCTGTCAGGATTCTGAGATATATCAAGGGAACTCTGAAGTATGGAGTGTTATTCCCTTCTGGAAGAAAGATTGAATCAGAACTTCTGAGTTATTCAGATTCTGATTGGTGTGGAGACAGAGTTGACAGAAGAAGTCTTATGGATACTTGTTCAAGTTTCTGGGAGGTCCTATTTCTTGGTGTTCCAAGAAGCAACCTGTTGTTGCGTTGTCAACCTGTGAAGCTGAATATATAGCAGGTGTTGTTACTGCATGCCAAGCTGTGTGGATTCTGAACTTGCTGGAGGATCTGAAGATCAAAGTTGGCAAGCCTCTGAAGCTGATGATTGATAACAAGTCTACAATCAATCTTGCCAGAACCCAGTGTTGCATGGGAGAAGCAAGCATATTGAGACCAAGTATCACTTTCTGAGAAGTCAAGTTCAGAATGGAGTGTTAGAAGTTGTGCACTGTAGCACTCAGAAACAGTTGGCAGATGTTCTGACGAAGACTATCAAGACTGATCAATTTCTTCGCTTAAGGGATGGAATT
This sequence comes from Lathyrus tuberosus, assembly GCA_022829125.1. Lineage (NCBI taxonomy): Eukaryota > Viridiplantae > Streptophyta > Magnoliopsida > Fabales > Fabaceae > Lathyrus > Lathyrus tuberosus. Next base: position 5,130,564 of record JALAZF010000436.1, on the reverse strand, counting down.
GGTGTTGTTAGTTTTGAGGAAATATATATTAAGGGATGGTATTAGAAATAATAATTTATATTTTAATTTATATTCCAAAACTTAGTCATTAAGTTTGTTAGAGGGTATTTTAGTATTTTGTTTGTTGCTTTTGTAGCCCTAGTTTTAACTTATAAATAGACTAGTGGTAGTGAGTGATTTTGTAATCCTTTGTAGTCGTCATTCCATTATAATATATTATTCTCTTTTCATCCATTATTCACCTTGTACACCAACAGTAATTTAGTAGCAGCTTGGTGCATTTTGCTCACAGTATTTGACGGCGTGTGGCTTGGAATTGGACGATTTGGGGCTGGTGTGTGGAATTGGTAACGGCTTGTAGTTGGAAGTGGCTTCGTTAGCTCAGTGGCAAGGCTTGGATTATTTTTTTTTTTTTTTGCTCATTAAATTCACTGCTTATTTGAAAACCAATTCCTATCCTTGCTACCTTGAAATTCCCTTTTGTCATCATTGGGACACGTCGACATATCTCATGCGCCAGTTTCACTTGAAGGCCTGCTAAAATGTGGACTTGTTGGCCTATTAGTATATTTTTTCACTATCAAAATCAAGCTTCTTCCAATCATATCCTTTCTCAGATAACACTTTTCCCTTAGGCCTTACTGATAAACCTTCACATGTTTTATACTTTGAAAACTCTAACGTGGTATCTTTAAGCAAAGAACGTGGCATGTTGGATTTTGATCATAGACTTGTTTTTTATCTTGCTAGCATGGAGCATGAGGACTTGTTGCAGCATATGGTTGTAATTGGCAATGGGCATAAGTTTGTTTTTTTCTTCTATGATTTTGTGTAAAACAAAAAAGACAATGGTTAGAAACATAATATTCATGAACAAAATGGTAGTAAAAAAATAATTGGGAAAAAAATGGTTATTATAAAAAAAAGATTTTGAAAATTGGAATTGGATATAGAAAAATGGTTGTGGATAGTTAAAAATGTGGATAATGGGCATATGATGGATAGTTTGGATATGAATTATATGAAGTGAAAATTGGAAATGGATTTTAAACAAGAAAAGAAATTGAATTGGATATTATCTAAAAAAAATGGATATTTGGTTTTGAAATAAAAATGGGTTAGACAAAATGAATTGGATAATTGGAAATTGGCAAAAAATGAATATTGGAAATGGTTAAAAATGGGATAAAATAGAAAATGGTTTAAAAAGTGGATAATTGAAATATGGATAAGGAAAATGGTTTAGCAAATGGATAATGGAGAATTGGTTTAGAAATGGATAATGGAAAATTTGTAATATAGATATAAAAATTTAGAGAAATGGTTTAGAATGGTAGTTAATAACGGCTATTAAAAATAGACGTGGTTTATGAAAATAATAGCTAAAAAAAATGGGTAGTTGATTTAATGGATATTGGAAATGTGGATATGGATCATTGATGGCAAACCTATGTTTTTATTTTAGCCCAAAACCAATCTCAACTTTTTTTCACAAGCCCCTGATAAAGCGCGCACAACCACTACTGAACAATTTGCAACTGAAGCCATGACTGTCAACCTTGATTTTTCTGTATTTCTAGTCAATAAGTTCTGAATCATCTTCAAAATTCGTATGAAACGGTTATCTGGGAAAATAAATCCACAACTTGAACCCAATCTGGACTGATGAACTCAGGTGAACCTGATGGACAACACCACACAACAACTTGACAATTACTGCTTGAGAAATAGTCCATTGAAACGGATAACTTGCACTTGAAGCAATCTCTTGATGGTTTGACCAAGAATATATCCAACTTCCATCTGAATTGGATCACAATTGGATAGCCATACTTGATTTCAAGCCATACTTTTACCAACAATCTCCCTGCAAAACCCTAACCACGCAGAGAAGAAGAAACAAGCAAAAATTGAAAAATATTTTTGGTATTTTGGTTAGAGGTTAGTAAACAGAAATAAACATAAAGCAAATAATAAAAACACACGGATACTGGTGATCTTGTTTGTGATAATGATATGCAAATGAGATGTGGGATCTTAGGGGTAAAAATTTGGGTATTACAATTCAAAATCTAAAAAAAATTTGTTTGATTATTAACTAATTAAAATATTTTTATTTAATATTGATTAATTAAATTATTAATTAATCTTATTAAATATTTATATTTAAATTAATTAATAATTTTTGTCACCCGGTTTTATTCATGACTTGATTGCTTCCTTACTTTGAGTTTATTTTGTTGACCATATCCGTTATTTACACAATGTTTTGTCGTGATTATTGTTGTTTCTTTGTTAGCTTTTACATGATGTTCTTGCCGTGTATTTTCTCTCTGTTTTTCTCGCGATGATTTGTCGCGTATCTCTGGTTATTTACTACGTGATGCCCTTCCGCGTACCTGTTATTTGTTTCTCTCGATGCTTTTCCGTGTATTTCTGTTGACTTTTTACTGTTTGATTACCATGATGTTTTTCCATGTGTACTCTGTGATATCTTATCTGTCGGACCATACATGATGTTTTTCCGTTTACTATGTCTGTGTCTTGTCTGCTTGCCATTTACATGATGTTCTTCCGTGTATCTGTTGATTTCTTTCTATCCTTGTTGACCTAATCCAAGGGGAGGGATTGTATGTTGACTTATTGTCATTGTGCATGTCCCTTGTTTGTTTGTCTTTGTTGATTTGGTTCTTAGAACCTTAATAATTCGTAGTTTCACGAACTATGTGTAATACCCCAAATTTTGACCACTTAGATTTCCCATCATTATGAAAATCATCATCACAATATGGATGTACCTTTATGCTTCATTAGTCTCCCCAAAGATGGGTGAGCATCCACTACAATCAAAATTAGGGTTTCAAGCCCTCTCTGGGTGCTTAGACAAAGGATCAATCAAGAAATGACATGATCTTCAACTTGTCTAATCTCTTAAACATCCACAATGGATCAAAAAGGACTCCCACTTCAAGGATTAAGCACAAGGCTGCTCCCTTCTAGGTGGATCAAGTCTCAAGATCGACAGTGTCACCAAATTAGGGTTTTGGTCGACCAGGGCCTCCATATGGAAATTTTCATCTGGGCACAAGGCAATGATCCAAAACATAACCTAATATACTTCATGGAACCTCATGAACCCATGCATCAAGTCAATTTTGCCTCAGGGGATGCATTCATAAAAAATCAAGAATTAGGGTTTCTTGACCTAATTTACCCCTAAGTTGACTTTTGGGACAAACCATGAGCAAGACCTCAAGAGATGATTTGAGGGTCTCTAATATACCATATTGATCCATTTGGAACAATGGATTGATCCAAGAAGTTTGAGCAACAAGTCTCAATTTCATCTGCACCACAATTAGGGTTTCGCGAGGAAAGTCAACTGTAACTTTGACTTTTGACCAGGACATGCTCCCAAACCCTAATACATGATTGAATATACCCTATGACACCCATGGAACATGTCCATCAAGTTTGATTTAGGTCAAGGACATGATTTCCTGAAGAATTGCACAGTTTGGAATTCATCTGATAAAAAGTCAACTGTGCACAAAAGTCAACTTTGACTTTTTGAGATTTTTCACCAAAATGGATTTTTAACCCTAAAATGATGTTAATGTATGATTTGAATCATCATTTATCAAGAAAAATCAAGAAAAGTGAGATAACTTGTAAAAGGGGTAACCATAAAACTTAGAAAATTTTCTAAGTTAAAAATAAAGTGGCAAAGGTACCAACTTTGAAGGACCATAACTCCTAAACCACAAGGCCATTTTTTCTCATCCAAAGATGGATTTGTAGCCCTCATTATCACCTACAAAAACTTCAACTACAAGTCATTCCAATTCATTAAGGATTTTGAGTTATGGAGTGATCAAAGTGGCTGAAAAGTGAAAATGTCACTTTTTCCAACACTTAGTGAAAATTTTCACTAAGTTAGATTCTGCCTCACTTTTTGCCAAATGTAGGGGGATTTTTCACTTGGAATCAAAAGAGATCAAAACCAAACTTGTTCAAACAGTTGTTGTATCATGTAAGAGCTTTCCAAAATGGCCAAGAACATTGCCAAATTCAACATACACCATGAGATACAACCTTGCCAAGTTGCCTTGCTGAAATCTGTCAAGGCAAGGCAGAATTTGCAACTTTGGTCGATTTTCCAAAATCAGCCAAATTCAATTGCTCCTATCCACTTGGACACCTCAGAGGATTGAATCTAAAGGGGACAATCACTGAGCCAAGCCTCCAAAGTCCATGGAACAAGAAATAACATGTTGAACCTAGAATGGCCAAAATAGGGACAAGACTTCAAATTTGGAATGAGGAATTCAATGGAACCATCAAGGTGGCATGGACTGAGCCATTCTCATCTGAAATCAGTCAAGACTTATCCAAGACCAAGGGGACCAAAGCTCTGTGCCCTAACCTCTAGTCAATGGCTAGAGGAGACTTGGATTTTCATTTGCCAACATTGGCCAAACCTACTTACCAGCTGCCATGCACTATTCCTTGCAAAACAAACTTGCTCTACTATAAATAGAGCTCAATTGTGGTCAGTTTGAGTACACCAAAGCCATCTAACAGATGCTTTCCTCAAAATCTCTTCTTTCACTCCAATTTTGCCTTCTAAGGCAAGTCACTATCGGGTTTTGAGTTTGAGAGCAATTCCCATCAAACCAATCACTCACACACCTCACATACATCACATATGAGCTGATCAAACACTTAGATTACTTCTGAAACATCAATTTCACAAAATCACCAGCTGGTTGCTCAAATTTTCAATCAAGTTGCAGCTGAGGTACCACAAAGTGATCCAGCCAATTTCAATCAAGTCCAACCATCCAAACACAATCCATAGGGTGTAGGGAAGCTGTTCAGATCATCACCACTCATCTGTAACACCTCCAAATCAAAAATCACTTTGAACTTGCTGTCACGGCCTAAAGGTAAGCACATACTTGGTCATCTCTCAATCTATGCATATTTCCTCGCACAATAATTTGGCCATATGTTCATAATCATGCATGGAATGTTTTCCCTCAATTAATTGCATTGTTTGAATCGTGTATCAAAAATCCTAGCCTTCATGCAGAAATTAGGGTTCTTGAGGTTTCTTCGTGATTTCTTGTTGTATGTTTAATTTAAATGAAATTAAAGTACATAGACATGATCGTGAGGTTGAGACGAGCATAATGATATGTGGATTGCATGATATGATTACGTATTCATGGAGATTGGATAGAAAATGCAAATCTGAGAAACCAAGAACACGCGCGTGTTCTTCAGCTGTTCTTGGCGCCATTTTTAGAAATTCAAATATTTGAATTTTGTGATTTTGTTTAATTGATTCAAAAATTAATTTCTCTCTGAGTTTTAATGATTTTGAGTTGATTCTTTTTTTAATAATTCACAAAAATGTTAAAATATTTTATTTTCCCAAAATATCCCAAAAATATTATTTATTTCATATAATTGATATTTTTGTAAAGAATTAATATTTTGATTGTTTTTGGCATTTTAAATATTTTTTCTACATTGATTTTGCAACTTTTAATGCTTTCTAATTATTTTGTAGGTCAATACATTATTTTTGAAGCATTAATCCAAGATCATAATTTGTTTTCCATGTGTTAAACAATTTTTGATCATTTTAATTGAATTTTTATTAAATTAAATACATTTTTGAAAACAAATTAGGGTTTTGGATTAATTCAACCATCATAAATCATTTTTCAAAACTCTTTGGGCCTCTTGAGAGAGTGTAAGACCCATCCCCCCTTGTACAAAAACTTTTTGGGCCTCACTTATTGTATAAGTCCCTCTGTACAAGTAAACGGCGCGATCGTCGCCCGTTTAAAAATAAAAATCATCTGGGCCTCTCCTTGAGCTATAAGACCCATTCAAAACATTTTGGGCCTCTATTAGAGTGTAAGACCCAATCCCCCTTTTAACCAAAACATTTTGGGCCTCACTTATTGTATAAGTCCCTCTGCGTTAAAAGAAAACCTCGGCGCGATCGCCATTTTTAAGCGAAAAATCATTTGGGCCTACCCTCGTGTTATAAGCCCCACTCTTTTTTCTTTAAACCTTTTTGGGCCTCTTGAGAGAGTGAAAGACCCATCCCTTTGTACAGAAAACCTTTTTGGGCCCCAGTCACTTGTATAAGTCCCGCTGTACAAAGTCAAACAGTGCGCTCACTGATAAAACCCTGGGCCTCTCCTTGAGCTGTAAGCCCCAAATCTTTCTTTTTCAAGGCACTTTCTCCTTTGATTTTGGATATACTGTTGTTTTCAATCTTTCTTTGTTGAACAACTAACCAAACAGCATGGAAGCACTCCAACCGAGTAAGTGGTTATCGCTTTCATTTACTGCTTTCATATTATAAACTGTATTGTGGGGCTGCTCACTGTAAGTCTCCTTTCATAAACTCATATCTACTGTGTAATAATAGTATAGATATTTCGAGTTTCCCCGGCTACTACGTCTAGAACTAGGTGACGCCGTTTCATTTATTCGTAGAAATAGACGCCTAGATCCCCAATAGGAGCACCAGATACAGTCTTCTCTTCGGCTGTCCTCCTTAGGAATCGTCAAGAAGCTCTACTCCCCAAGATGAATGTATTCTCCGTGAATGGCATCTTTGAGTTTCTTCCAAATTCTCGAACTTTCCTGACTTGATCTATTCCTTGTGGATAGCTTGCCTTGAATGTCTCGGGGTTTGGGTACCCACTACGGTCATAATCTTGGACCTTAACTAAGGAACCCTCTTCAATAGCTAAAAGTCGCTGGATAGTAAACCTCGCACGTTTACCAGTGGTTTTTATCTTTAAAAGAGTTATCTCTCCTAATGGAAAGGAGGTGATAGACCCACGGGCTTCTTAAAAGCATCGGCCTCCTCTTGGGCATTATTCAAGGACCCTACAGCTTCTTAGAAGTATTCACAGCCTCCTCTTAGGCTTCGTATAATGATCTCTTCCTCCGGGAATGATAGCCTCCTCTTGGGCTTCGTACAAGGACCCGTCGGCTTCTTAAAAGTTTCCAGCCTCCTCTTGGGCTTCGTACAAATTATCCCGACGACCTCCTAGAGGTATAGGAATAGAACCTAGTCATCCTCATAGAACAGTCCTTTCATAGAGTCTACTACTATTTCTCAAAGCATAGTACAAAAGATAAAACTCTAGACACGGACAATCTAACTTCCTTGAGTCTCAAAAGACATTCTTAAGTGACCCCTTCATTAAATAGGAATGAAACCCGCAGACTCGGACAGTCTCAACACCCTTTGGATTTCCAGTTTCCTCAAAGAAAAGGAGACCACCCCGATCCTCAGATCTAACCCATGAGTACAGTGATGCTCATATAAGAACTGATTTTCTCTTTCAAAATCAGTATACTAGACCTGTCACTTAACTGACATAGCCTTCATCTCGGGCTTTGTACGAGATACAAAGACTCTCTTGTTGAGTCAAACCCTTTCAGCCTCCATCTCGGGCTTCATACGAGATACAAAAACACTCTCTTGTTGAGTTTAAAAGATTCTCCTGTTGAGTCAACCCTTTTAGCCTCTCTCTCGGGCTTTGTACGAGACACAAATTAGCCTCCTCTTAGGCTTTGTATAATGATTTTCCTAGCGGAAATTAGCCTCCTCTTAGGCTTTGTATAAGAAAACCACTGGTTAATCCAATTAACCTTTTAGCATCAAAGCTGTGCCTCGTTCACAGTACACAAACATCAACAACTCCTTTCCCTTTCATCTAATCGCTGTAAGCGGCAAGCCTCTGAATCATCTATATCCACGTCACTGTCCCTCTTTTAGCATGAGAAATTCCTAAGGAAAGATGGCATTGCTCTACACTGAGTTAAAGTCTTCTCCTTCAGGTTAAAACCCTTTCTTCGGAAATTATGGCATTGCTCGGATCCGCGTATCCCAGTTAAAGTAATTCTCCTTCTCCCCTCTTTAGAGATGACAAATTCTCTCTAAAGTCGAGACCTTTCAGCTTCACGTTTTGGGCTTTGAACAAGACACAAATAGACCTTTCAGCTTCACATCTTGGGCTTTGAACAAGATACAAACTACCTTTCGCTTCACGTCTTGGGCTTTGAACAAGACACCAAAAACCAATTTCCTCCCATAGAATAGGAGGAACTACGAACGCTCTGATTTCTCTGTTTCGGTAAACGGGAATACGTAGGCATAAGATCGAAAGAAAAGATCTTAGCGAGCGCAATCAACAAAAAACCCAAATCCCATATCTCCATCAATCAAAAGCAGTATTTCAAAAGCATCAGTCCTAACATCCTAATCCTTGTTCCCCGCCAGAAACCTTCTTCCCAGGTAAAAAAAGAAAGAAAACAGTATTGGCGAAAATACAAATAACCAGTACAAAGGCCCCCCACATTGATAGCATCCGTAACCTAACAGACCGCTGTTTAAACTCAGTATGCAAGCAGGGTTAATTGGAGACATCTATTTCCCTTCCTTATTCAGCTCATAATAGGATAAAAAATGAATCGACCTGTAGTTCAAAGGTCAAACCGCAGAGAGCGACCAGCGCTTAAGAACCGCGTCCAAAATCGCTCTCTACAGAAAAGTGGTGCCCACCATGGGGCCTATCTCTTCAGCTTCTTTCCTTTTTCCTCCTTTTCACCTCTTTGGTTGATACCACAGATTAGGGCTTCCGCCGGGGAACCCATTTCTGTCAGGAACTTAGGAATCATAGCTTTATAAGTCTAGGATGATTAGGACAAATATATATACTGCTTTTCCTAATTGCTATACGTGTTTATTTTTCTGCTACTGGGAATGCGTGTGATGCCGCATGTGGTGAGAATGAGTATACACTTAAGATAAGTGATGGCGACGGGGTCGACCATCAACCTCAGTGGAGGCTGACCAACGCAACCCATTCACTCTTCTAGCCAATGGGCCGGTTGTTAAGTCTGAGAAGCTGAGGAGCCAAACCCTTTCGTAGTGCGGAAACTATCGGAAATAGTTGTTATGCGATACTACCCTCATTTGAGGCTGGTGATCTATTCTCGGTGAATGGCACTTACTCTAAGATTGCTCTACAACTCGCTGGCGATCCGCTTGTTGTTTTGCTTTCCTGGGAGGAGCTGATGATAATGAGTACAGGTACAAAAATCACCCTAGTATAAACCTTTGGGGATGGGTAGAGCCTTGACTTCATGACAACGACCCTCTGACCCCATGTTTTTTCTATGTTTTTGTGTGCTGCATTCATGAATTCGTTTAATAAAACATTAAAACATTCAAAAAACTTTCTCTTCTAGTCTCTCTGTTTTTCAAATTAAACTAAGACTGTGATTGCAAATATCAGAGGAAAGGATTACGCTAATGGATTTCGGTAGAAGGAGAACTCATAAGTACACCTTCAAGGTTTCAAAACTAGGGGATTTGAGAAGGTAAGCAAGGATGATCGTTAACCCAGAGGCTTTCAGAGCCAAGCACGGTGGTTTGCTACCACTGTTAAAAGTCCATGTGATTAAGGGGATCATGGACGCGCTCATTCAATTCTACGATCCGGTTTATCACTGTTTCACATTCCCGGATTACCAGTTATCACCAACGCTGGAGGAGTATTCTCATCTGACTGATTTACATATCACTGATCAAGCTCCATTTTCTGGACTGGAAGAAATTCCAAAGAATCAGACTATTGCAATAGCAATTCATTTGGACGAGTCTGAGGTCAGGACTCACATGACTAGTAAGGGTGGCATCCAAGGTTTGCCTGCCCAGTTCTTGACAAAGAAAGCTCTGTACTTTGCTAGTATAGGGAACGGGACTGCTTTTGAAAGCATCTTTGTCTTGCTCACCTACGGGTTATTTTTGTTTCCCAACATCAATAACTTCGTCGATATCAACGCTATTAAGGTTTTTCTCATTGGAAACCCTGTGCCGACTTTGCTTGCAGATGCGTATCATTCTGTACACTTGGGAAATTTGTACAGCGGAGGAGAGATCACATGCTGTGTACCTTTGCTTTACAAATGGTTTATCTCTCAGTTGCCCAAGTCTGCTGCTTTTTGGGATTGCAAGAGTGTCTTACGTTGGTCGCAGAAGATCATGTCTCTTACCAACTCTGATATAGATTAGTGTAATAGGATTTATGAGGGAATTAGAATCATTGACTGTTGTGGAAACTTCCCCAGCGTACCCCTCATAGGAACTAAAGGAGGAATCAACTATCATCCGATATTGGTTCTTCGTCAATTTGGATACCCGATGAGACACATCCCACTGGGTGTTCATCTGGAAGGTCTTTTCTTCAAAGAAGGAGAAAGTGACAGAGCACTAAAGATGGAAATAGTGCAAGCTTGGAAACATGTTCATAAGAAAGGACGAGAGTCTCTGGGAAAACTGGACTGTGTCTCGGTGGAGCCTTATCTCCACTGGGTACAAACTAGAGCTCTCAAGCTAAAGATGCCTTATCCTCGTTACGAAATTCTTCCGCCGAGAGAATCTGTCATGTACTTCATGACTGAAACTAAAAAGCTTCAGGTTACTCTCAACAAAGTTCAAAAGGAAAGAAGATCTTGGAAGAACAAGTACCGCACCCTCGACATAGAGTGTATCAAAATACAGCAACTACTAAAAGAGAAAGATGCTCTGATTGAAATTTTGGAGCAGCATGCTGTAGAGATTCAAGATGACCAAAGGAATTTGCTCGCTCCTTTCACCTGGCAAAGGAATGACAACCCAACAACGGCCCAAGCGCCCCGGTCAAAGAAGAGGACTCGGGACCCATTAGTTTAGGTTTCTGTTTCTGCACTTTGTAATCTACTGTATTTCCATTTCTGTAATCCTTTGGAATTCAATAAAAAGGGGTTTCTCCACTGTTTGATATTTGCAATCTAATTGTCGAAGTTTATTTTGATTAAACCAAAAACAACAATTAATATAATCATTGCATTCATCATTCTCACATCGTGTATTCTCCTTACCTACGAATCTCACATTTGTGTCTCGATTCTAGAGTCAAACTGTCTCATTCGTACAATACTCGGGCCAATCGTCAGAAAAGGATGGATGATCTTGAGGAAGAGAATAGAGAGTTGAGAGAAGAAATCGACGCTCTGAGAGAGGATATGAGAAAGCTTTGTAACGACATGCAAGCCATGGCAGAAGCTCAGCTACAAAGAACTGTGATCTTAGAGATCACCTCAACGCCCATCATAGAAAAGTATGATCCTAGGTATCAGATGCCGAAAGATCGTCCTTGGGGCATGCCTGTTAACTATATCCCAGAAGGATATGTTCCGCCGATCACTGAAGATCAGGGAATCGCAACAGAAGCCGCTGGGCCTGAAGGTTACAAACTTCGGGAAAGCGAAGATGCCAGGGGCATACTCAAGACTCCTGAAGGTTAAAAACTTCGGGAAACGCCAAAACTTACTGCCGTAGTCACGGTACCACCCCCTGTGGTGCACACTGTCCCGGAAGGACAGATTCCACAGACACCTTCTGGTAAGAAGGAAACTATGTTCGATAGAATGGATGAATTCTAGGAGCAGTTCCTGGAAATGCAGAAAGAGCTGCAAGCCATTCGCGGTCAGGATCTATTTGGAAAGGATGCCGCAGACCTCTGCTTGGTCCCAAATGTGAAAGTCCCGCACAAGTTCCAAGTGCCCGACTTTGAAAAATACAAGGGTAACTATTGCCCTCAGAACCATCTGGTGATGTACGCTCGGCGAATGTCACCTCAGACGGAGAATCAGGACCTGCTGATTCACTACTTTCAGGATAGTTTAACCGGTGCCGCACTCAAATGGTACATGGGTTTAAACCGTACTATGATCAGTACATTCAGAGATCTTGGTACTGCCTTCGTCCAACAATACAAGTATAATTTGGACATGGCACCCGACAGAGATCAACTCAGATCAATGTCACAAAAGGACAAGGAAACCTTTAAGGAGTATGCTCAAAGGTGGCGTGAAATTGCCGCTCAAATTTGTCCACCTCTTGAGGAAAAAGAGATGACAAAAATCTTCTTAAAGACCTTAAGCTCATTTTACTATGACCGAATGGTTGCCAGTGCGCCCAGTGATTTCACCGAAATGGTCGGCATGGGTGTACGTCTTGAGGAAGCCGTCCGAGAAGGGCGTTTGGTAAAAGACACTGGATCGACGAGCGGTACTAAAAAATACGGTAGTGCTCTCCCTAAGAAAAAAGAGCAAGATATTGGGAATATCTCTCTCGGAAAGCAAAGGCGACGTTATCAGCCAGTAGCAGCTGTTACTCCTGCTATCGGCCCCGCGCCTGTTCCTATGTATCAACCTCAGGTTGCGCAGAGCCAACCTGACCAACAAAGGACACAATAGCCTCTTCAGCAGGCTCGTCCTCCATATAACAACAACCGTACAACACGGCCACCAGGATTTGATCCTATACCCGTAACGTACGCAGAGCTGTTTCCGTTACTGCTGGCTAAGGGGCACATCCAGACTAAGTCTCCCCTTTCAGTTCCGGAAAATCCGCCTTTTTGGTTTAAAGCGGATCAAACATGCCCTTATCATCAAGGAGGTTCAGGGCATAACATTGAGACTTGTCTCAATTTCAAATCCGACGTGCAAAAGCTTATTAGGAGCGGGCTCTTATCTTTCAAAGATACGAATCCTAATGTTCTTACGAACCCGCTGCCTCAACATGAGAAAGCTGCAGTCAATCTGATTGAGAAAGAGACTAACAATGTCTATCAAATTCATGATGTACTCTTGTTAAAGACTAATCTGGTCAAGATGCATTGTAGACAGAGTGGATATGGCCATGTGCCACCTCATAATTATCACCAGTGTGATATCTGCTCTAAAGACAACCAGGGATGTTCTGTAGTGCAAGCAGCTCTACGGGAATAAATGGATCTTGGATGGATCCAAGAGCACCGAGTTCGTGGAGTTAACATGGTTTACACGAATTCCAACGTCATTCAGAACCACGACATCCGTGCAATGAATGTCAACTTGGTGGCAATGCACTCAAGGTAAAGCCAGTATCATAATCTGCCGCGGCACGATTACAGTTCCTGTCTGATTTGCTCGGTAAACAAACAGGGATGCTCTTTCATACAAGAGGCCCTCCAGCGTCAGATAGATCTTGGATGGATCCAAGACTACCATGATAGGAACTCCTATCAAATTAACATGGTTCAGATCTTTGACATTTGCGTGATGAATACCAACCTGGTAGAGTTACATGCTGAGCAGGTCCGACTCGGATTCTTAATATCACATGATTATCAAAACTGTAAAACGGGTTGCGAAAACGATCAAGGTTGTACCCTTGTCCAGGAGGCACTTCAGCACTTGTTAAATCACTGGTGAATGCCAATCTATATGGACGAAGATACTCAGCAGATTAGTATCAATCACAGGAATCCTACTCATCGTCAAAGTCAGGATGTCCGATCAATGGAAGATAACCTAGTAAGGTTACATTGCATTCAAAGTGGGCGTGGCCAGGTGCCACCACACAACTATGACAGTTGTAGCGTCTATTCGGAAAGTAACCAAGGGTGTTACCTTGTGAGAGCAGCTCTTCAGGGTCAGGTCGATCATGGAGAAATTCGTCCATATCCAGGTTCTGGACCCATCATTTGGTCGCCGAACTACCTTGCCGAGCAAGTTGAGGATGTTGTCACGATCTCTGGTCATCACAGGACCAGGGATGTTTTTGCCATCATCCCTCTACTTGATGAATCTAGAGTTCCCAACCGGGAACGGATCAAGGTTACTTATGATGGTCAGAAAAATCAGAAGGTTCCCATAGTCATCTATCTACCGGGGCCACTACCGTATGAATCAGCTAAGGCAATCCCTTACAAATACGGTGCAACAATAATCGAGAATGGAAAGGAAATTCCATTACCCTCCGTCGTGAATATTGCAGACATCAGTCGTGTAACACGGAGCGGTCGAATCTTCAACCGAGGGGTTGGAGAATCCAACAAAGAAAAGGAACTTCAGGCAGAAATTCCTGATCCACCAGTCGGTCAATCCAGTAATCCCGACCTTTTGAAAAATAATGATGAGATGCTGAAGCTCATCCAAAGGAGTGAATATAACATTGTTGATCAACTGTTACAGACTCCTTCAAAGATCTCGGTATTAGCACTGTTACTCAGTTCAGAAGCACACAGAGAGGCTCTACAGAAAGTCTTGGAGCAAGCCTTTGTGGAACAGGATGTAACAATCAGACAGTTCGATAGTATTGTCTCTAACATCACTTCCTGCAACAATTTAGGATTTAGTGATGAGGAATTACCTGAAGAGGGTCGCCGTCATAACATGGCGCTCAATATCACAGTTAACTGCCAGGGCGATGCTTTAGCCAACGTACTAGTAGACACAGGGTCAGCCCTGAATGTTATGCCGAAGTCCACCTTGATGCAATTATCATTCAAGGGCCCTCCGATGAGAGTCAGCGAGGTCGTCGTCAAAGCATTCGACGGATCCAGAAAAACGGTTATCGGCGAAGTTGATCTTCTCATAACTATTGGTCCTCACACTTTCCAAATCACTTTCCAGGTCATGGACATCTGGGCAACATACATTTGTTTATTAGGAAGACCTTGGATACATCAGGCTGGAGCGGTTACTTCAACCCTCCACCAAAAGCTAAAGTTCGTCAAGAACGATCAACTTGTCACGGTTTGTGGGGAACAAGCCTTGCTTGTGAGCAACTTATCATCATCTACTTGTGTGGAACCCGAGGAGGTTATTGGAACTCAGTTCCAAGCACTATCGGTGAGCAAGGACAATCAGTTCAAAGAAGGGACTTCGATTTCCTCATACAAAGATGCTATTAAAGCGGTCGAAAGTACCGATACAACAGGATGGGGACGGCTTGTCATTCCTATTGACAATAAAACAAAGAAGGGTCTTGGTTTTTCTGCGACCTGTACCCAGACAGCCGCCAACGATGAAAGTCTTCATCCCCTTCAAAACTTCTTCCACAGTGGAGGTTTTCTTCACCCAGTGTCTCAAACAGTTCATGTTATCAATGAGGAAGATCCCTCTGACGCAGATGAAGAGTGGAAGTCTTATCTTAATGAGGACGGTTATATGTCTCAGGAAGAGGTGCCTATGCCTTTTTGCTTTCCTACAGAAAGTCCGAGATTTATACCAAGATCAGATGTCGAAATGATCTACGGAGATTGTGATCCGGAAGGATGCCGTGCTCCGCCAAATTCATTAGAGGAGGACACTCTGATGAAAGACAATTTTGACCACAATTACTACGGCCCGATGGATGGCCTGCCAATGTGGCAGCCTTACCCAGGAGACTTGGGGCAAGAAAGTCAGCCGAGTAATGAAACTCAGCTGATCATCATTGAACAGAATACCTGTGTCCCCACCATGTCATGGGATCAACACTCAGGTTATTCAGAAACTACTCAACATGAAGATGAATTCACAACGTTTGTAGGACTAGAATTCATCAACTATGCTTTTCCCGAGGTCAACGTCATCGAGAGGAATGATTCCTCCAGTTCCACAGAAGTGTGGGACACCCTAGGACAACCAAGTGGAAAATACGACTATATGGTCAAGTACACCGCTCCCGAAAGCTCTCGTATCAGGCTCGAAGATATCCAGCCAACTGGATGGGGAGATACAGCTGATAGCATAAATGCTATGCAAAATACAACTGAGGAATTCTCCTACGACAATTCTGCCTGGGAGACAGATTCCAATGATCCTGCTCCACCAGAAATCAGCGTCATTTCTGAAGACAAATCAAGGAAGATTCCAGACTTTGTGATTCACCGAGGAGTTCGCCGCCAATGGGTTATCGTCGAGGTTCCGAAGGTCGTTCATCAGTCAAAGTAATTGCCATCTTTAACTTTTCACCCTGCCCAGGTGAAACGGATATTTTGATAGGGCTCGTTTTCTGTAAATTTCTCTCTTCGCTTTGCCCGAAGCGTTAGAGTTTTGTTTTATAGGGCTGTAGTTTCAAGATTCGACTTGTTCATTAATAAAATAACGTCGTTCTGTAATTTCCGCATTAATTGTTGTTTTCTCTTTTTGCTTTTTCAGAAAATGGTAATCCTAAAAAACAATTCAATAATAAAAATAAGCAGTAAAATCAAAACACTGCACACACTTACATTTTCTCTATCTCTTCTAAACACGAATCATCACGTCATGCAGATTGCTTGTTTTATACCCCGTTGAAACATACGATTCAATGCCTTCTTCCAAGTTTGAGTTCCCGGTATTCGAGGCTGAAGAAGAAAATGACGACCAAATTCCAGAAGAGATCTCCCGACTACTCGGACAAGAGGAAAGGTCCATCGAACCTCACAAAGAGCCGTTGGAAACGGTAAACTTGGGTTCAGAAAAAGAGAGAAAAGAAATTAGGATCAGAGCACTGCTCAGTCCAACTGCCAGAGAGGGTTTGATAAAGCTTCTCAAAGAATTTCCCGATGTATTCGCTTGGTCCTATCAGGATATGCCAGGGTTGGATACCAGCATCGTGGAACATCACTTACCGTTGAGATCAGAATGTCCGCCAGTAAAGCAAAGGTTGAGACGCACTCACCCAGACATGGCCATCAAAATCAAGGAGGAGGTACAGAAACAGATCGACGCGGGTTTCCTCGCTATATCTGAATATCCTCAATGGTTAGCCAACATCGTACCCGTTCCTAAAAAGGACGGAAGGGTCAGAATGTGTGTTGATTACAGAGATCTGAACAAGGCAAGTCCAAAGGACGACTTTCCTTTACCACACATTGACATGCTGGTTGACAGCACAGCAAAGTTCAAAGTATTCTCCTTCATGGATGGATTCTCGGGCTATAACCAGATCAAAATGGCGCTGAAAGACATGGAGAAAACTTCGTTCATTACCCCATGGGGTACCTTTTGTTACATGGTAATGCCGTTTGGTTTGAAGAATACCGGGGCAACCTATCAAAGGGCCATGACTACTCTGTTTCATGACATGATACACAAAGAAATCGAGGTATATGTCGATGATTTGATTGCAAAATCAAGAACAGAGGATGAGCACGTTGAACATCTGTCAAAATTGTTCGAACGTCTAAGAAAATTCAAGCTCCGCTTGAATCCCAACAAGTGCACCTTCGGTGTCCGTTCGGGGAAATTACTAGGGTTCATCGTCAGCCAGAAAGGAATTGAAGTTGATCCTGACAAGGTCAAGGCCATTCAAGAAATTCCTTCTCCGAAAACTGAAAAACAAGTCAGAGGATTCCTGGGACATTTGAACTACATCTCCAGATTCATATTCCTTATGACTGCGACGTGTGCGCCGATTTTCAAATTACTCAAAAAGAACCAGGATTGCGTTTGGTCAGAAGATTTCCAAACCGCCTTCGACAGTATCAAGGAATATCTGTTGAATCCTCCGATTCTATCACCTCCAGTGGAAGGAAGACCACTGATCATTTACCTCACAGTCCTAGAGGACTCAATGGGATGTGTACTTGGCCAACAAGACGAAACTAAAAGGAAAGAGTCTGCCATTTACTATCTAAGTAAGAAATTCACCGACTGCGAGACTCGGTACACGATGCTTGAGAAAACTTGTTGCGCTTTGGCTTGGGCAGCCAAACGTCTTCGCCAGTACATGATTCGTCATACTACTTGGTTGGTCTCCGAAATGGATCCAATAAAGTATGTTTTCGAAAAACCTGCTCTCACGGGAAGGATTGCCCGTTGGCAGATGTTACTATCAGAATATGACATAGAGTACCATGCTCAGAAAGCCGTTAAAGGAAGTATTTTAGCCGATCATTTGGCTCATCAACCGATTGACGATCAAGAATTAATCGGGTTTGACTTCCCAGACGAAGATGTCATGTATCTAAAGATGAAAGATTGCGATGAACCGCTACCCAGTGAAGGGCCAGAACCAGGTTCCCAGTGGGGACTTATCTTTGACAGAGCAGTCAATCATTATGGAAACGGAATTGGGGCAATCATTGTTACCCCTCAGGTTCCCACATTCCTTTCACTGCCAGACTTACGTTCAAATGTACGAACAACGAGGCCGAATACGAAGCATGTATCATGGGTCTCGAAGAAGCGATTGATTTAAGGATCAAAAACTTGGACGTATACGGCGATTCAGCCCTGGTTATTAACCAGATAAAAGGAGATTGGAACACATACCAATCAGGATTGATTCCTTACAAAGACTATGCAAGAAGGTTGTTACCCTTCTTCAATAGAGTCGAATTTCATCACATCCCTCGTGATGAGAATCACATGGTTGATGCATTAGCCACTCTCTCTTCCATGATTAGTGTAGGTCGATGGAATGATATACCTAAGATTGACATCATGCGCCTTGAACGGCCCGCTTACATCTTCGCGATTGAAGCAGCCATAGACGACAGACCTTGGTATCACGATATCAAATGCTTCCTTCAGAAACAAGAGTACCCGTCTGGGGCACTCAGAAAAGACAGAAAAACCCTCAGAAGATTGGCTGGAAACTTCTTCCTGAGCGGTGACACTCTTTATAAGAGAAATTTTGACATGGTCTTGCTCCGATGCGTCGACAGACCAGAAGCAGACATGCTCATGAAAGAAATTCATGAAGGATCCTTTGGCACTCATGCCAACGGACACACAATGGCGAGAAAAATTCTCAGGGTCGGGTATTATTGGTTGACCATGGAATCCGACTGCTACAAGTATATGAGGAGGTGTCACAAGTGTCAGATATACTCCGACAAAATTCATGTACCGCCATCACATCTCAAGGTTCTTTCTTCCCCGTGGCCTTTTTCCATATGGGGAATCGACATGATTGGTATGATTGAGCCCAATGCTTCAAACGGACATCGGTTCATCTTGGTAGCCATTGACTATTTCACCAAGTGGGTCGAAGCAGCGTCATTCGCCAATGTAACCCGACAAGTGGTGGTCCGATTTATCAAAAACAATATCATCTGCCGTTATGGTGTTCCAAGCGAGATCATTACTGATAATGGATCTAACTTGAACAATAAGATGATGAAAGAGTTGTGTGCAGAGTTCAAGATTGAACACCATAAATCATCTCCCTACCGACCCAAGATGAACGGAGCGGTAGAAGCGGCTAACAAGAACATCAAGAAGATTGTTCAAAAGATGATTGTAACCTATAAAGATTGACACGAAATGCTACTCTTTGCTCTTCAAGGTTATCGCACATCTGTCCGTACTTCAACAGGGGCAACCCCTTTCTCTCTAGTATATGGCATGGAGGCAGTGCTCCCCATAGAAGTAGAGATCCCATCAATCCGGGTATTGATGGAAGCGAAGCTCACCGAAGCTGAATGGTGTCAAAGTCGACACGATGACCTGAACCTGATCGAAGAGAAGCGAATCACGGCACTATGCCACGGTCAGTTATATCAACAGAGAATGAAGAGGGCGTTCGACAAAAAGGTCCGACCTCGTGTCTTCAGGAAAGGAGACCTTGTGCTCAAGAAGATACAATCATTTCTCACTGATTCTCGGGGCAAATGGACCCCAAATTATGATGGCCCCTATGTGGTCACGAAAGCTTTCTCAGGCGGCGCCTTGAGACTTGCAACCATGGACGGAGAGGAATTTGCCTACCCCACGAATGTTGATGTAGTCAAGAAATACTTCGCCTAAAAAACAAAAAAAAAACGTCTCGGTGGATTGAAAACTCGAAAGGGCGGTCCAGGCAAAAGTTAGAGACATGAAAAGAATCATCCCGATGGATTGGAAATATCATAGTACAATCCAGGCAAAAGTTAGGGATAATGGCAAGTAACTATGTTCAACAGAGGCAAGTCCCTCAGCAGCAGTTGCATCATCATCCGTCAGGAAAACTCCAGTCAAGGTCATCTTCGACAGAAGCTCAGGATGTCCCAAATTCAAAGTTGGTAGAAGGATAGTGGTCGTTATGTTTCAACGTAGCCCTTTTCCCTGTAAATTACCATTTTCTAACTTTGTATATATTCTTTGGAATCACGCGTTTGGCTGATCTCCATCTTATCAATAAAATTTGAGCCCTTGTGCTTTTTTTTGTAATTCTTTACTTGTTTTAGCTTTACAGAACGACGTTGTTAAACTTAATCAGCGATTCTTGAAATAAAACAAAAATAAATTTACTTGTTAAACTTTTTCTGCTTTTAAATTAAAGACGGCATTTCTTTTGACTGTTGAACATCAGAAGAACATCGATCGCTTCTCCTGAAGTAAGCGGACTTCAAAGTGCAGAATCAAAGTACTCCTTCTAAGCCAGTATGCCTAAATGAAGGGATCAACTGTGTCAGAGACCTTGTTTCATTTGACACACCTCGACCGAGTTCTCATCTCCTAAGCCCGATCAACATAGCTCCCAACGGGACTATCTCTCCTAAGAAAGGTGGAATTGCTATTTTGAACCAACGGTACTTCTTCGCCCCGCGATGGCCGAGTATCCAATTGTGTTCATCCATTAGTCTGTATGTCGCGTCTGTTTTGTCAGCATATACATACGTACTTCATGCATTTTTGATTTGCATTTACATTTCATATTGCATTGTTATCACTCTAGCCAGTCTTGTCCCCTAGTGATAAACAGTTTTCTCAATCGAGTTTGTCAGTTCTTTCCTCGTCAGGAAGTGTTGCGTCTGCACAATCTCGCCACCAGTGTATCTTTAGATCAGAGTCGGCACGTGGCCACTTTGATAATTTGAACCTCTGAAAGATCAGAGAACCTTCAATAGATGTCACTCTTCGCCATTAAAGATGACATCCTTGCTTTCCCGGATTAAGGAAAATCCACAGAGAAAGCCTCGTGATCAGAGATTCGGCAGCACGCCAGTTTTGCTCCGAAAAACCACTGATGAGAAGGTCATTGGCACCTCAAAATTAGACCCCATCATATGGCGTTTCTCTGGGAAGATCCCGAGAAAAGTATGATGAAAGATCCCAAATGAAAACAGTCTCTCAAGAGACTCGCTTTCCCCAGTAGAAACAAATGGTGTCTCCAACAGAGAAGTTTGTACACCTCTACAACTCAGACGGCTGGGTTCCCCAGCAAGTCTGACATCAAATCTTTTTCCATCAAATGGCATCTCCCCAGGAAAATTCGGCGAGAAGTTTGAAGGAAAACCGCTACACATAGCGTCCCTTGTCAATAAAGTTTATTGACAAAAGAAACTAAGACCAGTTCCTTGGTAGGAAACCAGGATCGAGGGGAAGTTTATTACAAAAGAAACTAAGACCAGTTCCTTGGTAGGAAACCAAGAACAAGGGGAAGTTCAAAAGAAACTAAGACCAGTTCCTTGGTAGGAAACCAGGATCGAGGGGAAGTTTATTTCAAAAGAGACTGAGACCAGTTCTTGGTAGGAAACCAGGATCGAGGGGAAGTTTACCTTTTCTAAGCATCATTGCTTAGCTAAAGAAGATGAATGCGTAAGCTACCATTCATAACCACCATCAAAATTTCGGGTATTCCGATATTTAATCCTCTTGCACCCCGAATGCCCGAATCCCTTCGTAATTCACACCTTCGGGTCCAAGAAGATTAAATAGGGGCATCTGTAATACCCCAAATTTTGACCACTTAGATTTCCCATCATTGTGAAAATCATCATCACAATATGGATGTACCTTTATGCTTCATTAGTCTCCCCAAAGATGGGTGAGCATCCACTACAATCAAAATTAGGGTTTCAAGCCCTCTCTGGGTGCTTAGACAAAGGATCAATCAAGAAATGACATGATCTTCAACTTGTCTAATCTCTTAAACATCCACAATGGATCAAAAAGGACTCCCACTTCAAGGATTAAGCACAAGGCTGCTCCCTTCTAGGTGGATCAAGTCTCAAGATCGATAGTGTCACCAAATTAGGGTTTTGGTCGACCAGGGCCTCTAGATGGAAATTTTCATCTGGGCACAAGGCAATGATCCAAAACATAACCTAATATACTTCATGTAACCTCATGAACCCATGCATCAAGTCAATTTTGCCTCAGGGGATGCATTCATCAAAAATCAGGAATCAGGGTTTCTTGACCTAATTCACCCCTAAGTTGACTTTTGGGACAAACCATGAGCCAAGACCTCAAGAGATGATTTTAGGGTCTCTAATATACCATATTGATCCATTTGGAACAATGGATTGATCCAAGAAGTTTGAGCAACAAGTCTCAATTTCATCTGCACCACAATTAGGGTTTCGCGAGGAAAGTCAACTGTAACTTTGACTTTTGACCAGGACATGCTCCCAAACCCTAATACATGATTGAATATACCCTATGACACCCATGGAACATGTCCATCAAGTTTGATTTAGGTCAAGGACATGATTTCCTGAAGAATTGCACAGTTTGGAATTCATCTGATAAAAAGTCAACTGTGCACAAAAGTCAACTTTGACCTTTTGAGATTTTTCACCAAAATGGATTTTTAACCCTAAAATGATGTTAATGTATGATTTGAATCATCATTCATCAAGAAAAATCAAGAAAAGTGAGATAACTTGTAAAAAGGGTAACCATAAAACTTAGAAAATTTTCTAAGTTAAAAATAAAGTGGCAAAGGTACCAACTTTGAAGGACCATAACTCCTAAACCACAAGGCCATTTTTTCTCATCCAAAGATGGATTTGTAACCCTCATTATCACCTACAAAAACTTCAACTACAAGTCATTCCAATTCATTAAGGATTTTGAGTTATGGAGTGATCAAAGTGGCTGAAAAGTGAAAATGTCACTTTTTCCAACACTTAGTGAAAATTTTCACTAAGTCAGATTCTGCCTCACTTTTTGCCAAATGTAGGGGGATTTTTCACTTGGAATCAAAAGAGATCAAAACCAAACTTGTTCAAACAGTTGTTGTATCATGTAAGAGCTTTCCAAAATGGCCAAGAATATTGCCAAATTCAACCTACACCATGAGATACAACCTTGCCAAGTTGCCTTGCTAAAATCTGTCAAGGCAAGGCAGAATTTGTAACTTTGGTCGATTTGCCAAAATCAGCCAAATTCAATTGCTCTTATCCACTTGGACACCTCAGAGGATTGAATCTAAAGGGGACAATCACTGAGCCAAGCCTCCAAAGTCCATGGAACAAGAAATAGCATGTTGAACCTAGAATGGCCAAAATAGGGACAAGACTTCAAATTTGGAATGAGGCATTCAATGGAACCATCAAGGTGGCATGGACTGAGCCATTCTCATCTGAAATCAGTCAAGACTTATCCAAGACCAAGGGGACCAAAGCTCTGTGCCCTAACCTCTAGTCAATGGCTAGAGGAGACTTGGATTTTCATTTGCCAACATTGGCCAAACCTACTTACCAGCTGCCATGCACTATTCCTTGCAAAACAAACTTGCTCTACTATAAATAGAGCTCAATTGTGGTCAGTTTGAGTACACCAAAGCCATCTAACAGATGCTTTCCTCAAAATCTCTTATTTCACTCCAATTTTGCCTTCTAAGGCAAGTCACTATCGGGTTTTGAGTTTGAGAGCAATTCCCATCAAACCAATCACTCACACACCTCACATACATCACATATGAGCTGATCAAACACTTAGATTACTTCTGAAACATCAATTTCACAAAATCACCAGCTGGTTGCTCAAATTTTCAATCAAGTTGCAGCTGAGGTACCACAAAGTGATCCAGCCAATTTCAATCAAGTCCAACCATCCAAACACAATCCATAGGGTGTAGGGAAGCTATTCAGATCATCACCACTCATCTGTAACACCTCCAAATCAAAAATCACTTTGAACTTGCTGTCACGGCCTAAAGGTAAGCACATACTTGGTCATCTCTCAATCTATGCATATTTCCTCGCACAATAATTTGGCCATATGTTCATAATCATCCATGGAATATTTTCCCTCAATTAATTGCATTGTTTGAATCGTGTATCAAAAATCCTAGCCTTCATGCAGAAATTAGGGTTCTTGAGGTTTCTTCGTGATTTCTTGTTGTATGTTTAATTTAAATGAAATTAAAGTACATAGACATGATCGTGAGGTTGAGACGAGCATAATGATATGTGGATTGCATGATATGATTACGTATTCATGGAGATTGGATAGAAAATGCAAATCTGAGAAACCAAGAACACGCGCGTGTTCTTCAGCTTGTTCTTGGCGCCATTTTTAGAAATTCAAATATTTGAATTTTGTGATTTTGTTTAATTGATTCAAAAATTAATTTCTCTCTGAGTTTTAATGATTTTGAGTTGATTCTTTTTTTAATAATTCACAAAAATGTTAAAATATTTTATTTTCCCAAAAAATCCCAAAAATATTATTTATTTCATATAATTGATATTTTTGTAAAGAATTAATATTTTGATTGTTTTTGGCATTTTAAATATTT
Source organism: Lathyrus tuberosus (assembly GCA_022829125.1). Lineage (NCBI taxonomy): Eukaryota > Viridiplantae > Streptophyta > Magnoliopsida > Fabales > Fabaceae > Lathyrus > Lathyrus tuberosus. The sequence goes on along the minus strand of JALAZF010000436.1, from coordinate 5,106,218 downwards.
TTTCTACATTGATTTTGCAACTTTTAATGCTTTCTAATTATTTTGTAGGTCAATACTTAATTTTTGAAGCATTAATCCAAGATCACAATTTGTTTTCCATGTGTTAAACAATTTTTGATCATTTTAATTGAATTTTTATTCAATTAAATACATTTTTGAAAACAAATTAGGGTTTTGGATTAATTCAACCCTCATAAATCATTTTTCAAAACTCTTTGGGCCTCTTGAGAGAGTGTAAGACCCATCCCCCCTTGTACAAAAACTTTTTGGGTCTCACTTATTGTATAAGTCCCTCTGTACAAGTAAACGGCGCGATCGTCGCCCGTTTAAAAATAAAAATCATCTGGGCCTCTCCTTGAGCTATAAGACCCATTCAAAACACTTTGAGCCTCTATTAGAGTGTAAGACCCAATCCCCCTTTTAACCAAAACATTTTGGGCCTCACTTATTGTATAAGTCCCTCTGCGTTAAAAGAAAACCTCGGCGCGATCGCCATTTTTAAGCGAAAAATCATTTGGGCCTACCCTCGTGTTATAAGCCCCACTCTTTTTTCTTTAAACCTTTTTGGGCCTCTTGAGAGAGTGTAAGACCCATCCCTTTGTACAGAAAACCTTTTTGGGCCCCAGTCACTTGTATAAGTCCTGCTGTACAAAGCCAAACAGTGCGCTCATTGATAAAACCCTGGGCCTCTCCTTGAGCTGTAAGCCCCAAATCTTTCTTTTTCAAGGCACTTTCTCCTTTGATTTTGGATATACTGTTGTTTTCAATCTTTCTTTGTTGAACAACTAACCAAACAACATGGAAGCACTCCAACCGAGTAAGTGGTTATCGCTTTCATTTACTGCTTTCATATTATAAAATGTATTGTGGGGTTGTTCACTGTAAGTCTCCTTTCATAAACTCATATCTACTGTGTAATAATAGTATAGATATTTCGAGTTTCCCCGACTACTACGTCTAGAACTAGGTGACGCCGTTTCATTTATTCGTAGAAATAGACGCCTAGATCCCCAATAGGAGCACCAGATACAGTCTTCTCTTCGGCTGTCCTCCTTAGGAATCGTCAAGAAGCTCTACTCCCCAAGATGAATGTATTCTCCGTGAATGGCATCTTTGAGTTTCTTCCAAATTCTCGAACTTTCCTGACTTGATCTATTCCTTGTGGATAGCTTGCCTTGAATGTCTCGGGGTTTGGGCACCCACTACGGTCATAATCTTCGACCTTAACTAAGGAACCCTTTTCAAAAGCTAAAAGTCGCTGGATAGTAAACCTCGCACGTTTACCAGTGGTTTTTATCTTTAAAAGAGTTATCTCTCCTAATGGAAAGGAGATGATAGACCCACGGGCTTCTTAAAAGCACCGGCCTCCTCTTGGGCATTATTCAAGGACCATACGGCTTCTTAGAAGTATTCACAGCCTCCTCTTAGGCTTCGTATAATGATCTCTTCCTCCGGGAATGCTAACCTCCTCTTGGGCTTCGTACAAGGACCCGTCGGCTTCTTAAAAGTTTCCAGCCTCCTCTTGGGCTTCGTACAAATTGTCCCGACGACCTCCTAGAGGTATAGGAATAGAACCTAGTCATCCTCATAGAACAGTCCTTTCATAGAGTCTACTACTGTTTCTCAAAGCATAGTACAAAAGATAAAACTCTAGACACGGACAGTCTAACTTCCTTGAGTCTCAAAAGACATTCTCAAGTGACCCCTTCGTTAAATAGGAAGGAAGTCCGCAGACTCGGACAGTCTCAACACCCTTTGGATTTCCAGTTTCCTCAAAGAAAAGGAGACCACCCCGATCCTCAGATCTAACCCATGAGTACAGTGATGCTCATATAAGAACTGATTTTCTCTTTCAAAATCAGTATACTGGACCTGTCACGTAACTGACTTAGCCTCCATCTCGGGATTTGTACGAGATACAAAGACTCTCTTGTTGAGTCAAACCCTTTCAGCCTCCATCTCGGGCTTCATACGAGATACAAAAACACTCTCTTGTTGAGTTTAAAAGATTCTCCTGTTGAGTCAACCCTTTTAGCCTCTCTCTCTCGGGCTTTGTACAAGACACAAATTAGCCTCCTCTTAGGCTTTGTATAATGATTTTCCTAGCGGAAATTAGCCTCCTCTTAGGCTTTGTATAAGAAAACCACTGGTTAATCCAATTAACCTTTTAGCATCAAAGCTGTGCCTCGTTCACAGTAGTCAAACATCAACAACTCCTTTCCCTTTCATCTAATCGCTGTAAGCGGCAAGCCTCTGGATCATCATATCCACGCCACTGTCCCTCTTTTAGCATGAGAAATTCCTAAGGAAAGATGGCATTGCTCTACACTGAGTTAAAGTCTTCTCCTTCAGGTTAAAACCCTTTCTTCGGAAATTATGGCATTGCTCGGATCCGCGTATCCCAATTAAAGTAATTCTCCTTCTCCCCTCTTTAGAGATGACAAATTCTCTCTAAATTCGAGACCTTTCAGCTTCACGTCTTGGGCTTTGAACAAGACACAAATAGACCTTTCAGCTTCACATCTTGGGCTTTGAACAAGATACAAACTACCTTTCGCTTCACGTCTTGGGCTTTGAACAAGACACCAAAAACCAATTTCCTCCCATAGAATAGGAGGAACTACAAACGCTCTGATTTCCCTGTTTCGGTAAACGGGAATACGTAGGCATAAGATCGAAAGAAAAGATCTTAGCGAGCGCAATCAACAAAAAACCCAAATCCCATATCTCCATCAATCAAAAGCATTATTTCAAAAGCATCAGTCCTAACATCCTAATCCTTGTTCCCCACCAGAAACCTTCTGCCCAGGTAAAAAAAGAAAGAAAACAGTATTGGCGAAAATACAAATAACCAGTACAAAGGCCCCCCACATTGATAGCATCCGTAACCTAACAAACCGCTGTTTAAACTCAGTATGCAAGCAGGGTTAATTGGAGACATCTATTTCCCTTCCTTATTCAGCTCACAATAGGATAAAAAATGAATCGACCTGTAGTTCAAAGCTCAAACCGCAGAGAGCGACCAGCGTTTAAGAACCGCGTCCAAAATCGCTCGCTACACTATGGACGCTTTGATTTCTCAAGTTCTTCTTGAGAATACATAGGCATAAGGCCCCGATCCTTGGCGAGCACCCTTCTTTTTTTCACAACCTTTTCTTTTTACAACCTTTTACCCCAAATGAGGGGAACTACGAATGCTCTGATTCCATTCCCGTCAAGATACGTAGGCACGAGATGTGATGTCTTGGCGAGCATACTTAGTGTGATGTTTTGTTTTGTTTTCTCCATTATATCACTCAACTTCGGATTAGGATTCTCTCTTACATTACTTTGAATTTTTTCCCCAACCATTTGGAATTTAGGAACCTCGCCTTATAGTCCCTACTGCATGTATGCTTGTCAACAATCTTTCTCAACTGTCAAGTATTATTATCTTGTAATTTTGCACAGTAGGACTTCCATGGACAACCTTTCTTACATATGACTCTCAACCTCTTATTATCATTTTTCTTAAATTGTAGGTTTTTACCAGAATGAATAGTATAAGTTCTAATTCCCTCTTTAAAGTCTTCCTTAGAAGCAAAATAAGTGCCTAATTCCCACTTGTAATCATCCATTGTTTTTGGAAGTTTGAAAGTAGGAAAGTCATCTTTTAGAATCTCATCATCTTCAGTATCATAATCATGTGGTAACTCATCAGTGTCATACTCCTCAATGCCATTCAACCCTATAAAGCTTTCTTTTGTAGCCTCACATTCATTGACATCTTCAAATACACCACTACCCTCAACTGTTTCTTCCACAACTTTTTGTTTCTTTGGTCTCCCCTTACCCTTACATTTTCCTTTCCCCTTACTCTTACCTTTTCCTTTCACCTTGCCCTTACCTTTTCCCTGCACATTTCCTTTTCTTTCATCCATATCAACAACAATTTCTTCAGCAATTCCCCTTGCATCATCATCAGAATCCCCAAAGACCTCATTCAACACAATATCATCTTCACTATCCCCATAATCTTTTTGGTTACATTTAAGCCCCTCATTTTTTTGGTTACATTCTGCTCCCTGATGTAAATCTTGGTTACAAATCAGTCCCTTAGATACAAGTTCAGTTTGAACACTCACCAAGTAGGGTGTGGTATCCAATACATCATCTTCTTGGTCGCATACCACATGTCCAGTGGTCCCATCTAAAGTAATATCCACCATGGCATCCTCAGACACAATGTCCCCCTCAAAGTTAACATCCTTACATGACTCTTTTTGGTTAGTGCCCTCAATGGTCCCATCCATATTAACACTCTCAAATGAAGCTTCTTGGTCAACTGCAGCTGAATCTTCAAATCCTGTGGGCCCCATTCTTCGAAATTGCCACCTATATTATTCAATTCTTCAATGGTCCCCAAGTCATCAAAAGTTCCTTTTACACCATTATTCAATTCATCCAATATGTCATCTTCAAAACTGTTCTTCTACAACATTTTGACCTACATTATTGTCAACATTTAGACCTACATTATTGTCAACATTTGGACCTACATTGTTGTCAACATTTGGACCTACACTGTTATCAACATTTGGACCTACATTATTCTCAAGAGGCAATATTTGCTCTTCCCCATTCACTGGATGCATTACATAGAGATGAACATTCCCATTGATTAGAGCAATGGTTTTCATTCTATTTGTTCCTACATCATCTATCAACATCACTAGCTCACTATCATCCATTGCATCATAACACCACAAACTCTCAACTTTTGGGTACCCTAAATCATTCAACCCACCTAGAATCTCAAAATAACTCCAAAAATCCAGGTCAACGTGTTAAACCTCCTCTAAACCATTGTAACCATTCCTGTTAAACTCACCAAACCCACCCCCATAATGGATAACACACTCAAACCTATCACCATTCATCACCTAGTTACAGAAGATACCTCAGAAATCACACATCGCAGTTGTCATACCCCAAATTTTGACCACTAAGATTTCCCATCATTGTGCAAATCATCAGCACAATATGGATGTACCTTTGTACCTCATTAATCTCCCCAAAGGTGGGTAAGCATTCACTACAAACAGGATTTAGGGTTTCAAGCCCTCACAGAGCTCTTAGACAAAGGATCAATCAAGGAATGACATGATCTTCAACTTGTCTAGCCTCTCAAATATCCACAATGGATCAAGAGGACTCCCACTTCAAGGATTAAGCACAAGGCTGCTCCCTTCTAGGTGGATCAAGCCTCAGGATCGCCAGTGTCACCAAATTAGGGTTTGGTCGACTAGGGCCTCCAGATGGAAATTTTCCTCTGGGCATGAGCCAATGCTTCAAAGCATAACCTAATATGCTCCATGGAACATCATAAACCCCATCATCAAGTCAATTTAGCCTCAGGGGACGTATACATCAAAAATCAGGAATTATGGTTTCTTGACCTAATTCACCCCTAAGTTTACTTTTGGGACAAATCATGAGCCAAGACCTCAAGACATGATTTGAGGGTCTCCAACATACCATGTTGATCCATTTGCAACAATGGATTGACCCAAGAAGCTTGAGCAACAAGTTTCAATTTCATCTGAACCACAGTTAGGGTTTCACGAGAAAAGTCAACTGTAGCTTTGACTTTTGACCAGGACATGCTCCCAAGCCGTGGGACACGATTAAATACACCCTATAACACCCATGGAACATGTCCATCAATTTTGATTTAGGTCAAGGACATGATTTCCTAAAGGATTGCACAGTTTGGAATTCATCTGCTAAAAAGTCAACTGTGCACAAAAGTCAAACTTTGACTTTTTGAGATTTTTCATAAAAATGGTTTTTTAACCCTAAAATGATGTTAATGTGTGATTGGAATCATCATTCATCAAGAAAAATCAAAGAAAGTGGGATAACTTGTAAAAGGGGTAACCATAAAAACTTAGAAATTTTTCTAAGTTATGAAAAAAAGTGGCAAGGGTACCAACTTTGGAGGATCATAACTCCTAAACCACAAAGCCATTTTTTCCCATCCAAAGCTTGATTTGTAGCCCTCATTACCCTCTATAAAAACTTCAACTAGACCTAAGTCCAATTCATTAAGGATTTTGAGTTATGCTTGGATCAAAATGGCTAAAAACTTAAAATTGACATTTTTCAGCACTTAGCCAAAATCTGCCTTGACATTTTTCTAAGTTATGAAAAAAAGTGGCAAGGGTACCAACTTTGGAGGATCATAACTCCTAAACCACAAAGCCATTTTTCCCCATCCAAAGCTTGATTTGTAGCCCTCATTACCCTCTACAAAAACTTCAACTAGACCTAAGTCCAATTCATTAAGGATTTTGAGTTATGCTTGGATCAAAATGGCTAAAAACTTAAAATTGACATTTTTCAGCACTTAGCCAAAATCTGCCTTGTAATTTCAGCACAATGTCCCAACTTCAAGGCTGTTTTTCTCCATGATCCAAGTTGAACCAGGTCTAGGGCCAAACATCAAAGTTGAAGTATGTCATCTAAGCTTTCCGAAAAGTCCTAGAACGTCCATGCAGCATACTCGAGCAGGGAGTTATGGATCTTACAAAAGGGCTTGCTGAAGCTGAATTTTTCAAGGCAGATTTGCACATTTTTTGTGCCACACGAATTTTCAAGCCTTGTCATCAGTTTGGACACATCTAATGATCAAATCCAAGTGGGATGATCTGATCCATGAACCTCCCAAGTCCAAGGAACAAAGAAAAGCATGCCAAATCCTAGAAATCCCTAAAAGAGGGATAAAACTCCAATTATGGTTTGGAGCATTTAATGGATGCTTAGAGGTGGCATGTACTGAGCCATTCTCATCTGAAATCAGTCAAGACTTATCCAAGACCAAGGGAACCAGCAGCCTGTGCCCTAACCTCTAGTCAATGGCTAGAGGAGACTTGGATTTTCATTGGCCAACATGGAACAAACACCTGCTGCAGTTGTCATTCACTGTGGATCCCAAAACAAACTTGCTCCACTATAAATAGAGCTCATTTGTGTTCAGTTTGAGTACACCAAAGCCATCAAACAGATGCTTTCCTCAAATTCTCTCTTTCACTCCAAAATGTCTTCTTTAGTAAGGAAATTCTGAGTTTTTGAGCTAGAGAGCAATTCCACTCAAACTAATCACACACACACCTCATATATATCATATGTAAGCTGTGCAAACCATCAAAAGTGACCTGTAATCACAACATCACAAAGTCACCTCTCAAAACCTCAAAATGGCACTTTTTTGCATTTTTCAAGCCATGTCTTGATTCAGTCACTTTCCAAGCCAGATAAAACCTCAAACATACTCTAAATATCATCCTTGAACTGTCCCAAATGGTGCCACACATCTGGAACACCATTTGAGAGAGTTGGCATTTTGGCCGTTTTTGACCATTTCGCGAGAAAGTGCACAAACTTGCTCCAGAGGTTTCCAGCCGATTCCAACCATCCTAAAAGCTTCTAAGAGGTCATTTGAGGTTGTCCAAAGCATCAAATCATTTCTGGAACAAAGCACTTGGAAGGTTGCCCAAAATCTCCAAAAAAGAGGTAAAATTCACAACTTGAATTCTTTGAATCATGCTTTCCTTTGTTGTCCACATACATGCATCATATTGAACAATTCTTGAGGCAAAAATGTAGTCCTTAATGTGTATGGTGTGATCCTCCCACTGTTTGCATTTTGACATGTTTTTATGTGGAATTTTGGTTGTTTCCAAATCATGTTCAGTTCTGTCTTTTTTTTATTGGTGTGTTCTATACATTAAGTTTTAGTTTGCATGAGTAATACCATTGGATTCCTTGCGAAAAATCGGTCAAGATAGGTTTTTACGGATTTCAATTCTGATGAAAATTGAGAGAGTTACGCGCGTTGGAAATTTTACGCGAAACGACGTCGAATTAACGATGGCGATTCTGGTTTTTTCGCTTTGTGTGTTCTGTACAGTGAGTTTCCGAGTACGTGAATAATACCATTGGATTCCTTGCGAAAAATCGGTCAAGATAGGTTTTTACGGATTTCAATTCCGATGAAAATTGAGAGAGTTACGCGCGTTGGAAATTTTACGCGAAACGGCGTCGAAAACAACGTGCAGTTTTGGTTTTTCAATTTCTGCGTTTTGTGTGTCGATTTTCCGTGTGCGTGAGTGATACCATTGGATTCCTTGCGAAAAATCGGTCAAGATAGGCTCTTGCGGATCTTGATTCAGTTAAAAATCGATATTTAGAGTTTCCCCGGCAACTACGTCTAGAACTAGGTGACGCCGTTTCGTTTATTCGTAGAAATAGACAACTAGATCCCCAATAGGATCACCAGATACAGTCTTCTCTTTGGCTGTCCTCATTAGGAATTGTCAAGAAACTCTACTCCCCAAGATGAATGGCATGTTTGAGTTTCTTCCAAATTCTCGAACTTTCCTGACTTGATTTATTCCTTGTGAATAGCTTGCCTTGAATTTCTCGGGGTTTGGGGACCCACGGGCTTTCTAAAAGCATCGGCCTCCTCTTAGGCATCATACAAGGACCCACAGGCTTCCTAAAAGCAACCCCGCCTCCTCTTGGGCTTCGTACAAGGACCCTACGGCTTCTTAGAAGTATTCACAGCCTCCTCTTAGGCTTTGTATAATGATCTCTTCCTCCGGGAATGATAGCCTCCTCTTAGGCTTCGTACAAGGACCCGTCGGCTTCTTAAAAGTTTCTAGCCTCCTCTTGGGCTTCATACAAATAGTCCCGACGACCTCCTAGAGGTATAGGAACAGAACCTAGTCATCCTCATAGAACAGTCCTTTCATAGAGTCTACTACTGTTTCTCAAAGCATAGTACAAAAGATGAAACTCTAGACTTGGACAGTCTAACTTCCTTGAGTCTCAAAGACATTCTCAAGTGACCCCTTCGTTAAATAGGAAGGAAACCCGCAGACTCAGACAGTCTCAATACCCTTTGGATTTCCCGTTTCCTCAAAGAGAAGGAAATATCCCTGATCCTCAAATCAAATCCCTGAGTACAGTGTTGCTCATATAAGAACTAATTTTCTCTTTTAAAATCAGTATACTGGACCTGTCACTTAACTGAAACAGTTACCATAGCCTCCTCTTGGGCTTTGTACAGTGATTCTTCCCAGCGAAGCAAACGTTTAGCCTCCATCTCGGGCTTCGTACGAGATACCAAAATTCTCCCCAGCGGAGTCAAACAACGTTTAGCCTCTCTCTCGGGCTTTGTACGAGACACATAAGAGACTCACTCGTTGAGTCAATTACCCCTTTCGCCTCCATCTCGGGCTTCGTACGAGATACAAAGACTCTCTTGTTGAGTCAAACCTTTAGCCTCCATCTCGGGCTTCGTACGAGATACAAAAAAAACACTCTCTTGTGGAGTATAAAAGACTCTCTTGTTGAGTCAAACTTTTAGCCTCCATCTCGGGCTTCGTACGAGATACAAAAACACTCTCTTGTTGAGTATAAAAGGATATCCTATTGAGTCAACCCTTTTAGCCTCTCTCTCGGGCTTTGTACGAGACACATAAAAACTCCCTCTTGTTGGGCCAATAGCCTCCTCTTAGGCTTTGTATAAGAAAACCACTGGTTGATCCAATCAACCTTTTAGCATCAAAGTTGTGCCTCGTTCACAGTACACAAACATCAACAACTCCTTTCCCTTCATCTAATCGCTGTAAGCGGCAAGCCTCTGGATCATCTACATCCACGCCACTGTCCCTCTTTTAGCATGAGAAATTCCTAAGGAAAGATAGCATTGCTCTACACTGAGTTAAAGTCTTCTCCTTCAGGTTAAAATCCCCTTTAAAGGAAATTATGGCATTGCTAGGATCCGCGTATCCCGGTTAAAGTAATTCTCCTTTATAACTAGTCACCCAACAGTTGGGATAGACAAACCCTTCTTTAGAGATGACAAATTCTCTCTAAAGCCGAGGTCTTTCAGCTTCACGTCTTGGGCTTTGAACAAGACACAAATGGACTCTTCAGCTTCACATCTTGGGCTTTGAACAAGATACAAATCACCTTCAGCTTCACATCTTGGGCTTTGAACAAGATACAAACCACCTTTCGCTTCACGTCTTGGGCTTTGAACAAGACACCAAAACACCCATTTCCTCCCATAAAATAGGAGGAACTACGAACGCTCTGATTTCCCTGTTTCGGTAAACGGGAATACGTAGGCATAAGATCGAAAGAAAAGATCTTAGCGAGCACAATCAACAAAAAACCAAAATCACATACTCTCACATACCTATCAAAAAGCATCAGTCCTAACATCCTAATCCTTGTTCCCCGCCAGAAACCTTCTTCCCAGATAAAAAGAAAGAAATCAGTATTGGTGAAAATACAAATAACCAGTACAAAGGCCCCCCCCCCACATTGATAGCATCCGTAACCTAACAGACCGTTGTTTAAACTCAGTTTGCAAAGCAGGGTTAATTGGAGACATCTATTTCCCTTCCTTATTCAGGTCACAATAGGATAAAAAATGAATCGACCTGTAGTTTAAGCTCAACCGCAGAGAGCGACCAGCGCTTAAGAACCGCGTCCAAAATCGCTCACTACAGAAAAATGGCGCCCACCGTGGGGCCGATTCTTTCTTTCTTACAATTTAAACCTTGGGTAAGTCATTTTCATGGCGGTGGCCGCCAACAGAAAAATGGCGCCCACCGTGGGGCATTTCAAAGTTAGATCTAGGCACGGTCTTCCTTCTCTTCACTTATGTGAAAACCACAGATTGGGGCCTCAGCCGGGGAGCCATTTCTGTCAGGAACTTAGGATTCTTAGCTTTATAAGTCTAGGATGATTAGGACAAATATATATACTGCTTTTCCTAATTGCTATACGTGTTTATTTTTCTGCTAATGGGAATGCGGGTGATGCCGTATGTGGAAAGATTGAGTATACACTTAAGATAAGTGATGGCGACGGGGTCGACCATCAACCTCAGTGGAGGCTGACCAACGCAACCCATTCACTCTTATAGCCAATGGGCCGGTTGTTAAGTCTGAGAAGCTGAGGAGCCAAACCCTTTCGTAGTGCGAAAACTATCGGAAATAGTTGTTACGCGATACTACCCTCATTTGAGGCTGGTGATCTATTCTCGGTGAATGGGACTTACTCTAAGATTGCTCTACAACTCGCTGGCGATCCGCTTGTTGTTTTGCTTTCCTGGGAGGATCTGATGATAATGAGTACAGGTACAAAAATCACCTTAGTATAAACATTTGGGGATGGGTAGAGCCTTGACTTCATGACAACGACCCTTTGACCCCATGTTTTTTCTATGTTTTTGTGTGCTGCATTCATGCATTCATTTAAAAAACATTAAAACATTCAAAAAACTTCTCTTCTAGTCTCTCTGTTTTTCAAATTAAACTAAGACTGTGATTGCAAATATCAGAGAAAAGGATTATGCTAATGGATTTCGGTAGAAGGAGAACTCATACGTACACCTTCAAGGTTCCAAAACTAGGGGATTTGAGAAGGTTAGCTAGGATGATCACTAACCCTGAGGCTTTCAGAGCCAAGTACGGAGGTTTGCTACCACTGTTAAGAGTCCATGTGATTGAGGGAATCATGGATGCGCTCATTCAGTTTTACGATCCAGTTTATCACTGTTTCACATTCTCGGATTACCAGCTAGCACCAACGCTGGAGGAGTATTCTCATCTGATTGATCTACACATTACAGATCGAACTCCATTTTCTGGACTGGAAGAAATTCCAAAGAATCAGACTATTGCAAGAGTAATTAATTTGGACGAGTCTGAGGTTAGGACTCACATGACCGCCAAGGGTGGCATCCAAGGTTTGCCAGCCCAGTTCTTGACGAAGAAAGCCCTGTATTTTGCCAGTATAGGGAACATCACTACTTTTGAAAGCATCTTTGTCTTGCTCACCTACGGGTCATTTTTGTTTCCTAGCATCAATAACTTCGTCGATATTAACGCTATTAAGGTTTTTCTCATTGGAAACCCTGTGCCGACTTTGCTCGCAGATGCGTATCATTCTGTACACTTGGGGAATTTGTACAGCGGAGGGGAGATCACATGATGTGTACCTCTGCTTTATAAATGGTTTATCTCTCACTTGCCCAAGTCTGCTGCTTTTTGGGATTGCAAGAGTGTCTTACGTTGGTCGCAGAAGATCATGTCTCTCACCAACTCTGATATAGATTAGTGTAAAAGGATCTATGATGGAATCAGAATCATTGATCGTTGTGGAAACTTCCCAACGTACCCCTCATAGGAACTAAAGGAGGAATCAACTACCATCCGATATTGGTTCTTCGTCAATTTGGATACCCGATGAGACACATCCCACTAGGTGTTCATCTGGAAGGTCTTTTCTTTAAGGAAGGAGAAAGTGACAGAGCACTAAAGATGAAAATAATGCATGCTTGGAAACATGTTCATAAGAAAGGACGGGAGTCTCTAGGAAAACCAAACTGTGTCTCGGTGGAGCCTTATCTCCACTGGGTACAAACTAGAGCTCTCAAGCTAAAGATGCCTTATCCTCGTTACGAAATTCTTCCGCCGAGGGAATCTGTCATGTACTTCACGACGGAAACTGAAAAGCTTCAGGTTACTCTCAACAAAGTTCAACGAAAGAGAAGGTCTTGGAAGAACAAGTACCGCACCCTCGACGTAGAGTGCATCAAAATACACCAATTACTGAAAGAGAAAGATGCTCTGATTGAAATTTTGGAGCAGCATGCTGTAGAGAATCAAGATGACCAAAGGAATTTGCTCACTCTTTTCACCTGGCAAAGGAATGACAACCCGACAATGGCCCAAGAGCCCCGGTCAAAGAAAAGGAAGATACCTGAATCAGCACCCGATTTCTCTTCAGAGAGGACTCGGGACCCTTTAGCTTAGGTTTCTGTTTCTACACTTTGTAATCTACTGTATTTCCGTTTCTGTAATCCTTTGGAATTCAATAAAAAGGGGTTTCCCTACTGTTTGATATTTGCAATCTAATTGTCGAAGTTTATTTTGATTAAACAAAAAAAATAATTAATATAATCATTGCATTCATCATTCTCACATCGCGTATTCTTCTTCCCTACGAATCTCACGTTTGTGTCTCGGTTCTAGAGTCAAACTGTCTCATTCGTACAATACTCGGGCCGATCCTCAGAAAAAGATGGATGATCTTGAGGAAGAAAACAGAGAGTTGAAGGAAGAGATCGACGCTCTGAGAGAAGATATGAGAAAGCTTCGTAACGACATGCAAGCCATGGCAGAAGCTCAGCTACAAAGAACTGTGATCTCAGAGATCACCTCAATGCCCATAGTAGGTATCAGATGCCGAAAGATCGTCCCTGGGGTATGCCTGTCAATTATATCCCGGGAGGATATGTTCCGCCAATCACTGAAGATCAGGGAATCGCAACAGAAGCCGCTGGGCCTGAAGGTTACAAACTTCGGGAAAGCGAAGATGCCAGGGCATACTCAAGACTCCTGAAGGTTACAAACTTCAGGAGATGCCAAGATTCACTACCGTAGTCACGGTACCACCCCCTGTGGTGCACACTGTCCCGGAAGGACATATTCCACAGACACCTTCTGGTAAGAAGGAAACTATGTTTGACAGAATGGAGGAATTCCAGAAGCAGTTCTTGGAAATGCAGAAGGAACTGCAAGCCATTCGCGGTCAGGATCTATTTGGAAAAGACGCCGCAGATCTCTGCTTGGTCCCAAATGTGAAAGTCCCGCACAAATTCCAAGTGCCCAACTTTGAAAAATACAAGGGTAACTCTTGCCCTCAGAGCCATCTGGTGATGTACGCTCGGCGGATGTCAGCTCAGACGGAGAATCAGGACCTGCTGATTCACTACTTCCAGGATAGTTTAACCGGTGCCGCATTAAAATGGTACATGGGTTTAAACCGTGCCACGATCAGCACTTTCAGAGATCTTGGCACTGCCTTCGTCCAACAATACAAATACAATTTGGACATGGCACCCGACAGAGATCAGCTCAGATCGATGTTGCAAAAGGACAAGGAAACCTTTAAGGAGTATGCTCAAAGGTGGCGTGAAATTGCCGCTCAAATTTGTCCACCTCTTGAGGAAAAAGAGATGACAAAGATCTTATTAAAGACCTTAAGCTCATTTTACTATGACCGAATGGTTGCCAGTGCGCCCAGTGATTTCACCAAGATGGCCGACATGGGCGTACGTCTTGAGGAAGCCGTCCGAGAAGGACGTTTGGTAAAAGACACTGGATCGACGAGCGGTACTAAAAAATACGGTAGTGCTCTCCCTAAGAAAAAAGAGCAAGATATTGGGAATATCTCTCTCGGAAAGCAAAGGCGTCGTTATTAGCCGGTAGCAGCTGTGACTCCTGCTACCAGCCCTGCGCCTATTCCTACGTATCAACCTCAGGTTGCGCAGAGCCAACCTGATCAGCAAAGGACACAACAACCTCTTCAGCAGGCTCGTCCTCCATACAATAACAACCGTACAACACGACCACCAAAATTTGATCCTATACCCATGTTGTACGCAGAATTATTTCCGTTACTACTGGCTAAGGGGCACATCCAGACTAAGTCTCCTCTTACAGTACCGAAAAATCCTCCTTTTTGGTTTAAGGTGGATCAGACATGCCCTTATCATCAAGGAGGATCAGGGCATAACATTGAGACTTGCCTCAATTTTAAATCTGACGTGCAAAAGCTTGTTAGGAACGGGCTCTTATCTTTCAAAGATACGAATCCCAACGTTCTCACGAACCCGCTGCCTCAACATGAGAAAGCTGCAGTCAATCTGATTGAGAAAGAGACTAACAATGTCTATCAAATTCACGATGTACTCTTGTTAAAGACCAATCTGGTCAAGATGCATTGTAGACAGAGTGGATATGGCCATGTGCCACCTCATAACTATCAACAGTGTGATATCTGCTCTAAAGACAACCAAGGATGTTCTGTGGTGCAAGCAGCTCTACAGGAACAAATGGATCTCGGATGGATCCAAGAGCACCACGTTCGTGGAGTTAACATGGTATATACGAACTCCAACGTCATTCAGAACCATGACATCCGTGCAATGAATGTCAACTTGGTGGCGATGCACTCAAGGCAAAGCCAGTATCATAATCTGCTGCGACATGATTACAGTTCCTGTCTGACTTGCTCGGTAAACAAACAAGGATGCTCTTTCATACAAGAGGCCCTCCAGCGTCAGATGGATCTTGGATGGATCCAAGACTACCATGATAGGAACCCTTATCAGATCAATATGGTTCAAATCTTTGATATTCGCGTGATGAATACCAACCTGGTAGAGTTACATGCTGAGCAGGTCCGACTCGGATTCTTAATATCACACGACTATCAAAGCTGTAAAGCAGGTTGCGAAAACGATCAGGGTTGTACCCTTGTCCAGGAGGCACTTCAGCACTTGTTAAATCACTGGTGGATGCCAATCTACATGGACGAAGATACTCAGCAAATTAGTATCAGTAACAGGAATCCTACTCGTCGTCAAAGTCAGGATGTCCGATCAGTGGAAGGTAACCTAGTGAGGTTACATTGTATTCAAAGTGGGCGTGTCCAGGTGCCACCACACAATTACAACCGTTGTAGCGTCTGTTCAGAAAGTAACCAAGGGTGTTACCTTGCGAGAGCAGCTCTTCAGGATCAGGTGGACCGTGGAGAGATTCTCCCATATCCGAGTTCTGGACCCATCAACTGGACGCCGAATTACCTTGCCGAGCAAGTTGAGGATGTTGTCACGATCTCTGGTCATCACCATACCAGGGATGTTTTTGCCATCATCCCTCTACTTGACGAATCTAAGGTTCCCAACCAGGAACGGATCGAGATTACTTACGATGGTCAGAAAAATCAGAAAGCTCCCGTAGTCATCTATCTACCGGGACCACTACCGTGTGAATCAACTAAGGTTATCCCTTACAAATACGGTGCAACAATAGTCGAAAATGGAAAGGAAATTCCATTACCCTCCGTTGTGAACATTGCAGACATCAGTCGAGTAACACGGAGTGGTAGAATCTTCAACCGAGGAGTTGGGGAACCTAACAAAGAAAAGGAACTTCAGACAGAAGCTCCCGATCCCCCAGTCGGTCAATCCAGTAATCCCGACCTTTCAAAAAACAATGATGAGATGCTGAAGCTCATCCAAAGGAGTGAATACAACATTGTCGATCAACTGTTACAGACTCCTTCAAAGATCTCGGTATTATCACTGTTACTCAGTTCAGAAGCACATAGGGAGGCTCTACAGAAAGTCTTAGAGCAAGCCTTTGTGGAACAGGATGTAACAATCAGACAGTTCGATAGCATTGTCTCTAACATCACTTCCTGCAACAACTTGGGATTTAGGGATGAGGAATTACCTGAAGAAGGTCGTCGTCATAACATGGCGCTCAATATCACAGTTAACTGCCAGGACGATGCTTTAGCCAGCGTACTAGTAGACACAAGGTCAGCCCTGAATGTTATGCTGAAGTCCACTTTGATGCAATTATCATTCAAAGGCCCTTCGATGAGAACCAGCGAGGTCGTCGTCAAAGCATTTGACGGATCCAAAAAACGGTTATCAGCGACGTTGATCTTCCCATAACTATTGCTCCTCACACTTTCCAAGTCACTTTCCAGGTCATGGACATCCGGGCAACGTACAGTTGTTTATTAGGAAGACCTTGGATACATCAAGCTGGAGCGGTCACTTCGACCCTCCACTAAAAGCTAAAATTCGTCAAGAACGATCTACTTGTCACGGTTTGTGGGGAACAAGCCTTGCTTGTGAGTAACTTGTCATCATCTACTGGTATAGAACCCGAGGAGGTTATTGGAACTCAGTTCCAAGCACTATCGGTGAGCAAGAACGATCAATCTGAAGGAGGAACATTGATTTCCTCATACAAAGATGCTATCAAAGCGGTCAAGAGTACCGATACGGCAGGATGGGGACAGCTTGTCATTCCCACTGACAATACAACAAAGAAGGGTCTTGGTTTTTCTGCAACCTGTACCCAGACAGCTGCCAACGATGAAAGTCTTCATCCCCTTCAAAACTTCTTCCACAGTGGAGGTTTCCTTCACCCAGTGTCTCAGACAGTTCATACTATCAATGAGGAAGATCCCTCTGACACGGATGAAGAATGGAAGTCCTACCTTAACAAGGACGGTTATATGTCTCAGGAAGAGGTGCCTATGCCTTTTTGCTTTCCTACAGAAAGTCCGAGATTTATACCAAGATCAGATGTCGGAATGATCTACGGGGATTGTGGTCCGGAAGGATGCCACGCTCCGCCAAATTCATTAGAGGAAGACACTCCGATGAAAGACAATTTTGACTACAACTACTATGGCCCAATGGATATTCTGCCAATGTGGCAGCCTTACCCAGGAAACTTGGGGCAAGAAAGTCAGCCGAACAATGAAACTCAGCTGCCCGTCATTGAACAGAATACCTGTGTCCCCACCATGTCATGGGATCAACACTCAGGTCATCCTGAAGCTACTCAACATGAAGATGAATTCGCAACGTTCGCAGGACTTGAATTCATCAATTTTGCTTTTCCCGAGGTCAACGTCATCGAGAGGGATGACTCCTCCAGTTCGAAAAAAGTGTGGGACACCTTGGGACAACCAAGTGGAAAATTCGACTATATGGTCAAGTACACCGCTCCCGAAAGCTCTCGTATCAGGCTAGAAGATATCCAGTCAACTGGATGGGAAGATACAGCTGAGAGCACAAATGTTATGCAAAATACAACTAAGGAATCCTCCTACGACAACTCTGCCTGGGAGACAGATTCCAATGATCCTGCTCCACCAGAAATCAGCGTCATTTCTGAAGACAAATCAAGGAAGGTGTCAGACTTTGTGATTCACCGAGGAGTTCGCCGCCAATGGGTTGTTGTTGATGTTCCGAAGGTCGTTCATCAGTCAAAGTAATTGCCATCTTTAACCTTTCACCCTGCCCAGGTGAAACGGATGTTTTAATAGGGTTCACTTTCTGTAAATTTCCCTCTTCGCTTTGCCCAAAGCGACAGAGTTTTGTTTTATAGGGCTGTAGTTTCAAGAGTCGACTTGTTCATAAATAAAATAACGTCGTTCTGTAATTTCCGCATTATTTGCTGTTTTCTCTTTTTGCTTTTTCAGAAAATGGTAATCCTAAAAAACAATTCAAAAATAAAAACAAGCAGTAAAATAAAACACTGCACACACTTGCATTTTCTCTATCTCTTCTAAACACGAATCATCACGTCATGCAGATTTCTTGTTTTACACCCCGTTGAAACATACGATCCGATGCCTTCTCCCAACTTTGAGTTCCCGGTATTCGAGGCTGAAGAAGAAAATGACAACGAAATTCCAGAAGAGATCTCCCGACTACTCAGACAAGAGGAAAGGTCCATTGAACCTCATAAAGAACCGTTGGAAACAGTAAACTTGGGTTCAGAGCAAGAGAGAAAAGAAATCAGGATTGGGGCACTGCTCAATCCAACTGCCAGAGAGGGTTTGATAAAGCTTCTCAAAGAATTCCCCGATGTATTCGCTTGGTCCTATCAGGATATGCCAGGGTTGGATACCAGCATCGTGGAACATCACTTACCGTTGAGATCGGAATGTCCGCCAGTAAAGCAAAGGTTGAGACGGACTCACCCGGACATGGCCATCAAAATTAAAGAAGAAGTACAGAAACAAATTGACGCGGGTTTCCTCGCTACATCTGAATATCCTCAATGGTTAGCCAACATCGTACCTGTTCCCAAAAAGGACGGAAAGGTCAGAATGTGTGTTGATTACAGAGATTTGAACAAGGCAAGTTCAAAGGACGACTTTCCTTTACCACACATTGACATGCTGGTTGACAGCACAGCAAAGTTCAAAATTTTCTCCTTCATGGATGGATTTTCGGGCTATAACCAGATCAAAATGGCGCCTAAAGACATGGAGAAAACTTCATTCATCACCCCATGGGGCACCTTTTGTTACAAGGTAATGTCGTTCGGTTTGAAGAACGTCGGGGCAACCTATCAAAGGGCCATGACTACTCTGTTTCATGACATGATACACAAGGAAATCGAAGTGTATGTCAATGATATGATTGCAAAATCAAAAACAGAGAGTGAGCACATTGAACATCTGTCAAAATTGTTCGAACGTCTAAGAAAATTCAAGCTCCGCTTGAATCCTAACAAGTGCACCTTCGGTGTCCGTTCAGGGAAACCACTAGGGTTCATCATCAGTCAGAAAGGAATTGAGGTTGATCCTGACAAGGTCAAGGCCATTCAAGAAATGCCTTCTCCGAAAACTAAAAAACAAGTCAGAGGATTCCTGGGACGTTTGAACTACATCTCCAGATTCATATTCCTCATGACCGCGACATGCGCGCCGATCTTCAAGTTACTCAAAAAGAACCAGGATTGCGTTTGGTCAGAAGATTGCCAAACCGCCTTAGACAGTATCAAGGAATATCTGTTGAATCCTCTGATTCTATCACCTCCAGTGGAAGGAAGACCACTGATCATTTACCTCACAGTCCTAGAGGACTCAATGGGATATGTACTTGGCCAACAAGACGAAACTAAAAGGAAAGAGTCTGCCATTTACTATCTAAGCAAGAAATTCACCGACTGCAAGACTCGGTACACGATGCTTGAGAAAACTTGCTGTGCTTTGGCTTGGGCAGCCAAACGTCTTCGCCAGTACATGATTCGTCATACTACTTGGTTGGTCTCCGAAATGGATCCAATCAAGTACGTTTTCGAAAAATCTGCTCTTACGGGAAGAATTGCCCGTTGGCAGATGCTGTTATCAGAATATGACATAGAGTACCACGCTCAGAAAGCCGTTAAAGGAAGTATTTTAGCTGATCATTTGGCTCATCAACCGATTGACAATCAAGAATCAATCGGGTTTGACTTCCCAGCCGAAGATGTCATGTATCTAAAAATGAAAGATTGCGATGAACCGTTACCCAGTGAAGGGCGAGAACCAGGTTCCCAATGGGGACTTATCTTTGACGAAGCTGTCAATCATTACGGAAACGGAACAGGGGCTACCCCTTTCTCTCTAGTGTATGGCATGGAGGCAGTTCTCCCAATAGAAGTAGAGATCCCATCAATCCGGGTATTGATGGAAGCGAAGCTTTCAGAAGCTGAATGGTGTCAAAGCCGACACGACGAACTGAACCTGATCGAAGAGAAGCGAATCACGGCACTATGCCACGGTCAGTTGTATCAATAGAGAATGAAGAGGGCGATCGACAAAAAGGTCCGACCTCGTGTCTTCAGAAAAGGAGACCTCGTGCTCAAGAAGATTCAATCATTTCTCACTGATTCTCAGGGCAAATGGACCCCAAATTATGATGGCCCCTATGTGGTCACGAAAGCTTTCTCAGGCGGCGCCTTGAGACTTGCAACCATGGACGGAGAGGAATTTGCCTGCCCCACGAATGTTGATGTAGTCAAGAAATACTTCGCCTAAACTAAAAAAAAAAACTAAAAGAAAAAAAAAACGTCTCGGTGGATTGAAAACCCGAAAGGGCGGTCCAGGCAAAAATTAGAGACATGAAAAAAATCATCCTGATGGATTGGAAACATCAAAGTACAATCCAGGAAAAAATTAGGGATAATGGCAAGTAACTATGTTCAACAGAGGCAAGTCCCTCAGCAGCAGTTACATCATCTATCAGAAAACTCCAGTCAAGGTCATCTTCGACAGAAGCTCAGGATGTCCTGAATTCAAAGTTGGTAGAAGGATAGTGGTCGTTATGTTTCAACGTAGCCCTTTTCCCTGTAAATTACCATTTTCAAACTTTGTAAATACTCTTTGGAATCACGCGTTTGGCTGATTTCCATCTTATCAATAAAATTAGAGCCCTTGTGCTTTTGTTTGTAATTCTTATTTGTTTTAGCTTTACAGAACGACGTTGTTAACATGATTAACGATTCTTGAAATGAAACAAAAATGAATTTACTTGTTAAAACTTTTTCTGCTTTTTTAAAATAGAGATGGCAATTTCTTTTGACTGTTAAACATCGAAAGAACATCAATCGCGTCTCCAAAGGTGTTCGAACCTCAAAGTGCAGAATCAAAATACTCCTTCTAGACCAGTACGCCTGAATGAAGGATCAGCAATGTCAGAGACCATGTTCCATCTGACATCTTCGGCCGAGTTCTCATCTCCTAAGCCCGACCAGCGTCGCTCCCAACAGGGATCGTTTCTCCTAAGCAAGGCAGAATTACTATCTTGAACCAACGATATTTCTACACGCCCCGCGATGGCCGAGTATCCAGTCATGTTCATCTTTTAGTTGGTATGTCGCGTCAGTTTTGTCCGCATATACATACATACATCATGCATGATTGATTTGCATTCACATTCATATTGCATCACTATCACTCTAGTCGGTCTTATCCCCTAGTGGTAAAAGTCCTCTCAATCGAGTTGTCAGATCTTTCCTTGTTAGGAAGTGAATCATCTAAGCAATCTCTCCTCCAGTTTATCTCTGGATTAGAGACGGTCCTCGACCACTTTGATAACTTGAACCTCTGAAAAGCCAGAGAGAACTTTTAACAAATGTCGATCTTCGCCATCGAAGACGATATCCTTGCTTTCCCGGATTAAGGAAAATCCCCAGAGAAAGCCTCTTAATCAGAGATTCGGCGGTACGGCAGTTTTTCTCCGGAAAAACCACTGATGAAAAGGTCATTGGAACCTCAAAATTGGATTCCATCATATGGCATTTTTCCGGAAAGATCCCGAGAAAAGTATGATGTAAGACCCCAAACGCAAACAGTCTCTCAAGAGACTCGCTTTCCCCAGTAGAATCGACAAATGGCATCTCCAAAATAGATAAGTTTGTGCACCTCTACAGCTCAGACGATTGGGTTCCCCAGCAAGTCTGACATCAAAACTTTTTCCACTCAAATGGCATCTCCCCAGGAAAATTCGGCGAGAAGTTTGAAGGAAATCCGTTACTAACAGCGTTCCTTGTCAAGAAAGTTTATTGACAAAAGAAACTGAGACCAGTTCCTTGGTAGGAAACCAGGATTGAGGGGAAGTTTATTTCAGCAACTAAGACCAGGTCCTTGGTAGGAAACCAGGATCGAGGGGAAGTTTATATCAGAAACCGAGACCAGATCCTTGGTAGGAAACCAGGATCGAGGGGAAGTTTACAAAAGAAACTAAGACCAGTTCCTTGGTAGGAAACCAGGATCGAGGGGAAGTTTATTTCAAAAGAAACTAAGACCAGTTCCTTGGTAGGAAACCAGGATCGAGGGGAAGTTTATTTCAAAAAAAAATGAGACCAGCTCCTTGGCTGAAGACCAGGATCGAGGGGAAGTTTACCTTTTCTAAGCATCATCACTTAGCTAAAGAAGATGAATGTGTAAGCTACCATTCATAACCACCATCAAAATTTCGGGTATTCCGATATTTAATCCTCTTGCACCCCGAATGCCCGAATACCTTCGCCATTCACACCTTCGGGTCCAAGAAGATTAAATAGGGGCATCTGTCATACCCTAAATTTTGACCACTAAGATTTCCCATCATTGTGCAAATCATCAGCACAATATGGATGTACCTTTGTACCTCATTAGTCTCCCCAAAGGTGGGTAAGCATTCACTACAAACAGGATTTAGGGTTTCAAGCCCTCGCAGAGCTCTTAGACAAAGGATCAATCAAGGAATGACATGATCTTCAACTTGTCTAGCCTCTCAAATATCCACAATGGATCAAGAGGACTTCCACTTCAAGGATTAAGCACAAGGCTGCTCCCTTCTAGGTGGATCAAGCCTCAGGATCGCCAGTGTCACCAAATTAGGGCTTGGTCGACTAGGGCCTCCAGATGGAAATTTTCCTCTGGGCATGAGCCAATGCTTCAAAGAATAACCTAATATACTCCATGGAACATCATAAACCCCATCATCAAGTCAATTTAGCCTCAGGGGACGCATACATCAAAAATCAGGAATTAGGGTTTCTTGACCTAATTCACCCCTAAGTTGATTTTTGGGACAAATCATGAGCCAAGACCTCAAGACATGATTTGAGGGTCTCCAACATACCATGTTGATCCATTTGCAACAATGGATTGACCCAAGAAGCTTGAGCAACAAGTTTCAATTTCATCTGAACCACAGTTAGGGTTTCACGAGAAAAGTCAACTGTAGCTTTGACTTTTGACCAGGACATGCTCCCAAGCCGTGGGACACGATTAAATACACCCTATAACACCCATGGAACATGTCCATCAATTTTAATTTAGGTCAAGGACATGATTTCCTAAAGGATCGCACAGTTTGGAATTCATCTGCTAAAAAGTCAATTGTGCACAAAAGTCAAACTTTGACTTTTTGAGATTTTTCATAAAAATGGTTTTTTAACCCTAAAATGATGTTAATGTGTGATTGGAATCATCATTCATCAAGAAAAATCAAAGAAAGTTGGATAACTTGTAAAAGGGGTAACCATAAAAACTTAGAAATTTTTCTAAGTTATGAAAAAAAGTGGCAAGGGTACCAACTTTGGAGGATCATAACTCCTAAACCACAAAGCCATTTTTCCCCATACAAAGCTTGATTTGTAGCCCTCATTACCCTCTACAAAAACTTTAACTAGACCTAAGTCCAATTCATTAAGGATTTTGAGTTATGCTTGGATCAAAATGGCTAAAAACCTAAAATTGACATTTTTCAGCACTTAGCCAAAATCTGCCTTGTAATTTCAGCACAATGTCCCAACTTCAAGGCTATTTTTCTCCATGATCCAAGTTGAACCAGGTCTAGGGCCAAACATCAAAGTTGAAGTACGTCATCTAAGCTTTCCGAAAAGTCCTAGAACGTCCATGCAGCATACTCGAGCAGGGAGTTATGGATCTTACAAAAGGGCTTGCTGAAGCTGAATTTTTCAAGGCAGATTTGCACATTTTTTGTGCCACACGAATTTTCAAGCCTTGTCATCAGTTTGGACACATCTAATGATCAAATCCAAGTGGGATGATCTGATCCATGAACCTCCCAAGTCCAAGGAACAAAGAAAAGCATGCCAAAGCCTAGAAATCCCTAAAAGAGGGACAAAACTCCAATTTTGGTTTGGAGCATTCAATGGATGCTTAGAGGTGGCATGTACTGAGCCATTCTCATCTGAAATCAGTCAAGACTTATCCAAGACCAAGGGAACCAGCAGCCTGTGCCCTAACCTCTAGTCAATGGCTAGAGGAGACTTGGATTTTCATTGGCCAACATGGAACAAACACCTGCTGCAGTTGCCATTCACTGTGGATCCCAAAACAAACTTGCTCCACTATAAATAGAGCTCATTTGTGTTCAGTTTGAGTACACCAAAGCCACCAAACAGATGTTTTCCTCAAATTCTCTCTTTCACTCCAAAATGCCTTCTTTAGTAAGGAAATTCTGAGTTTTTGAGCTAGAGAGCAATTCCACTCAAACTAATCACACACACACCTCATATATACCATATGTAAGCTGTGCAAACCATCAAAAGTGACCTGTAATCACAACATCACAAAGTCACCTCTCAAAACCTCAAAATGGCACTTTTTTGCATTTTTCAAGCCATGCCTTGATTCAGTCACTTTCCAAGCCAGATAAAACCTCAAACATACTCTAAATATCATCCTTGAACTGTCCCAAATGGTGCCACACATCTGGAACACCATTTGAGAGAGATGGCATTTTGGTCGTTTTTGACCATTTCGCGAGAAAGTGCACAAACTTGCTCCAGAGGTTTCCAGCCGTTTCCAACCATCCTAAAAGCTTCTAAGAGGTCATTTGAGGTTGTCCAAAGCATCAAATCATTTCTGGAACAAAGCACTTGGAAGGTTGCCCAAAATCTCCAAAAAAGAGGTAAAATTCACAACTTGAATTCTTTGAATCATGCTTTCCTTTGTTGTCCACATACATGCATCATATTGAACAATTCTTGAGGCAAAAATGTAGTCCTTAATGTGTATGGTGTGATCCTCCCACTGTTTGCATTTTGACATGTTTTTATGTGGAATTTTGGTTGTTTCCAAATCATGTTCAGTTCTGTCTTTTTTTCATTGGTGTGTTCTATACATTAAGTTTTAGTTTGCATGAGTAATACCATTGGATTCCTTCCGAAAAAATGGTCAAGATAGGTTTTTACGGATTTCAATTCTGATGAAAATTGAGAGAGTTACGCGCGTTGGAAATTTTACGCGAAACGACGTCGAATTAACGATGGTGGTTCTAGTTTTTTCGCTTTGTGTGTTATGTACAGTGAGTTTCCGAGTGCGTGAATAATACCATTGGATTCCTTGCGAAAAAATCGGTCAAGATAGGTTTTTACGGATTTCAATTCCGATGAAAATTGAGAGAGTTACGCGCGTTGGAAATTTTACGCGAAACGGCGTCGAAAACAACGTGCAGTTTTGGTGTTTTAATTTCTGCGTTTTGTGTGTCGATTTTCCGTGTGCGCGAGTGATACCATTGGATTCCTTACGAAAAATCGATCAAGATAGGCTCTTGCGGATCTTGATTCGGTTAAAAATCGAGAGAGTTACGCGTGTTGGAAATTCGACGCAGAACGATGTTTTTAAACGTAGCAGCTCTGGTTTTTTTATCGCTGCGTTTTGTACGTTGAGTTTCGGTGTGCGTGTGCGATACCATTGGATTCCTTGCGAAAAATTGGTCAGGATAGGCTCTTGAGGATCTTGATTCGGTTAAAAATCGAGAGAGTTACGCGTGTTGGAAATTCAACGCGGAACGATGTTTTTAATCGATAGCAGTTTTTGTTTTTTAATTTCTGCGTTTTGTGTGTCGATTTTCCGTGTGCGTGAGTAATAACATTGGATTCCTTGCGAAAAATCGGTCAGGATAAGCTCTTGCGGATCTTGATTCGGTTAAAAATCGAGAGAGTTGCGCGTGTTGGAAATTCTACGCGGAACGATGTTTTCAAAACGATAGCAGTTTTGGTTTTAATTTCTGCGTTTTATACGTCGAATTTCCGTGTGCGTGAGTAATACCATCAGATTCCTTGCGAAAAATTGGTCAGGATAGGCTCTTCCGGATCTTAATTCCGATAAAAATTGAGAGAGTTATGAGTGTTTGAAATTTGATAAAAACGTGTTGAAAATTAAAGTTTCGGTACTCGTTTTTACCTCAAAAGAAATGTCGGAGATGATATTTTGATATCTTTCCTCTTTTTCTTACTTTTTATTTTCAAAACTCAACCAATTTTTTTCACATAGCAAAAAATCATCATTTTCCAATTCATACCCCTTAATATTTTAATCCACAAAAAATCACAAAAAAAAGTCTTATTTTTAATATATTTAAAAATAGTGTTTTATATTGTTTTAAATGGTTTTAAAATGATTTCTTTTTTTCTTGATTTTTAAAACCAAAATGATTTTAAATATTTATGTTGAAAAAATATTTTTTTTCATAAACTTTAATCATTATTTAATGATTTTATTTGATATTTTTATCATTTTTTACTTAACTTTTCTTGGAAAAATGCCTAAAAAATGAAATTGGGGTTTTCTTTGATTTTCACCCTAACAAATCTTTTTCAAACACTTTGGGCCTCTATTAGAGTGTAAAACTCAATCCCCTTTTAACCAAAACAATTTTGGGCCTCACTTATTGTATAAGTCCCTCTGCGTTAAAAGAAAACTTCGGCGCGATCGCTATTTTCAAACGAAAATCAACTGGGCTTCTCTTTGAGCTGTAAGTCCCATTTCTTTTCATTTTTAAACATTTGGGCCTCTATTAGAGTGTAAGACCCAACCCTTTTTTTAACGAAACAATTTTGGGCCTCAGCTATTGTATAAGTCTCAATACGTTAAAAATCTCGGCGCGATCGCCATTTTCAAACTGAAAATATTTTGGGCCTCTCCCTGAGTTGTAAGCCCCATCTTTTGTACAAAAATACACTTTGGACCTCTAATAGAGTGTAAGACCCAACCCCTCTTTTTTATATTTTCTCATTTTTCATATTGTTTTTTTTAATGATTTGGAAAATTAATAACTCCCTCAATTTTGATTATTTTTTATTGGTTCTTTTTCTGAAAAATCACAAAAATAGTAAAATATTTTATTCTACAAAAAATTCAAATTTATATTATTTATTTAATATAGTTGGTATTTTTGTGAATAAATTCATTTTTAATTGTTTTTAAGCATTTTAAAAGTGAATATTCATCTTGAAAATAAAGACTATGGGCCTCCCCTCATGTTGTAAGCCCCATTTCTTTTCTTTAAACTCTTTGGGCCTCTAATAGAGTGTAAGACCCAACCCCTTTGTAAATACCAAAATTTTGGGCCTCAGTCACTTGTATAAGTCCCACGGTGTCTACAAAACCTCGGCGCGACCGTCGCCCTTTTCAAAATTAACCATTGGGCCTACCCTCGAGTAGTAAAACCCATTTATTTTCTTAAAACTCACTTGGGCCTCTTGAGAGAGTGTAAGACCCAACCCATTTGTACAGAAAACCTTTCTTGGGCCTCAGTCACTTGTATAAGTCCCTCTGTACAAATTCAACAGTGCGCTCACTGATAAAACCCTGGGCCTCTCCTTGAGCTGTAAGCCCCAAATCTTTCTTTTTCAAAGCACTTTCTCCTTTGATTTTGAATGTACTGTTGTTTTTAATTTTTCTTTGTTGAACAACTAACCAAACAGCATGGAAGCTCTACAACCGAGTAAGTGTTTACCCGCTTTCATTTACCGCTTTCATATGTATATAACTGTATTGTGGGGCTGTTTCACTGTAAGTCTCCTTTCATAAACTCATATACATATAACTGTATTGTGGGGCTGTTTCGCTGTAAGTCTTCTTTCATAAACTCATATCAACTGTGTAATAATAGTATAGATATTTAGAGTTTCCCCGGCAACTACGTCTAGAACTAGGTGACGCCGTTTCGTTTATTCGTAGAAATAGACAACTAGATCCCCAATAGGATCACCAGATACAGTCTTCTCTTCGGCTGTCCTCATTAAGAATTGTCAAGAAACTCTACTCCCCAAGATGAATGTCTTCTCCGTGAATGGCATCTTTGAGTTTCTTCCAAATTCTCGAACTTTCCTGACTTGATCTATTCCTTGTGAATAGCTTGCCTTGAATTTCTCGGGTTTTGGGGACCCACGGGCTTCCTAAAAGCATCGGCCTCCTCTTGGGCATCATACAAGGACCCACAGGCTTCCTAAAAGCAACCCCGCCTCCTCTTGGGCTTCATACAAGGACCCACAGGCTTCCTAAAAGCAACCCCGCCTCCTCTTAGGCTTCATATAATGATCTCTTCCTCCGGGAATGATAGCCTCCTCTTAGGCTTCGTACAAGGACCCGTCGGCTTCTTAAAAGTTTCTAGCCTCCTCTTGGGCTTCATACAAATAGTCCCGACGACCTCCTAGAGGTATAGGAACAAAACCTAGTCATCCTCATAGAACAGTCCTTTCATAGAGTCTACTACTGTTTCTCAAAGCATAGTACAAAAGATGAAACTCTAGACTTGGACAGTCTAACTTCCTTGAGTCTCAAAGACATTCTCAAGTGACCCCTTCGTTAAATAGGAAGGAAACCCGTAGACTCAGACAGTCTCAATACCCTTTGGATTTCCCGTTTCCTCAAAGAGAAGGAAATATCCCTGATCCTCAAATCAAATCCCTAAGTACAGTGTTACTCATATAAGAACTTATTTTCTCTTTTAAAATCAGTATATTGGACCTGTCACTTAACTAAAACAGTTACCATAGCCTCCTCTTGGGCTTTGTACAATGATTCTTCCCAGCGAAGCAAACGTTTAGCCTCCATCTCGGGCTTCGTACGAGATACCAAAATTCTCCCCAGCGGAGTCAAACAACGTTTAGCCTCTCTCTCGGGCTTTATACGAGACACATAAGAGACTCACTCGTTGAGTCAATTACCCATTTCGCCTGCATCTCGGGCTTCGTACGAGATACAAAGACTCTCTTGTTGAGTCAAACCTTTAGCCTCCATCTCGGGCTTCGTACGAGATACAAAAAAACACTCTCTTGCGGAGTATAAAAGACTCTCTTGTTGAGTCAAACTTTTAGCCTCCATCTCGGGCTTCGTACGAGATACAAAAACACTCTCTTGTTGAGTATAAAAGGATCTCCTGTTGAGTCAACCCTTTTAGCCTTTCTCTCGGGCTTTGTACGAGACACATAAAAACTCCCTCTTGTTGGGCCAATAGCCTCCTCTTAGGCTTTGTATAAGAAAACTACTGGTTGATCCAATCAACCTTTTAGCATCAAAGTTGTGCCTCGTTCACAGTACACAAACATCAACAACTCCTTTCCCTTCATCTAATCGCTGTAAGCGGCAAGCCTCTGGATCATCTACATCCACGCCACTGTCCCTCTTTTAGCATGAGAAATTCCTAAGGAAAGATAGCATTGCTCTACACTGAGTTAAAGTCTTCTCCTTCAGGTTAAAATCCCCTTTAAAGGAAATTATGGCATTGCTAGGATCCGCGTATCCCGGTTAAAGTAATTCTCCTTTATAACCAGTCACCCAACAGACAAAGCCTTCTTTAGAGATGACAAATTCTCTCTAAAGCCGAGGTCTTTCTGCTTCACGTCTTGAGCTTTGAACAAGACACAAATGGACTTTTCAGCTTCACATCTTGGGCTTTGAACAAGATACAAATCACCTTCAGCTTCACATCTTGGGCTTTGAACAAGATACAAATCACCTTTCGCTTCACGTCTTGGGCTTTGAACAAGACACCAAAACACCCATTTCCTCCCATAGAATAGGAGGAACTACGAACGCTCTGATTTCCCTGTTTCGGTAAACGGGAATACGTAGGCATAAGATCGAAAGAAAAGATCTTAGCGAGCACAATCAACAAAAAACCAAAATCCCATACTCTCACATACCTATCAAAAAGCATCAGTCCTAACATCCTAATCCTTGTTCCCCGCCAGAAACCTTCTGCCCAGATAAAAAGAAAGAAATCAGTATTGGTGAAAATACAAATAACCAGTACAAAGGCCCCCCCACATTGATAGCATCTGTAACCTAACAGACCGCTGTTTAAACTCAGTTTGCAAAGCAGGGTTAATTGGAGACATCTATTTCCCTTCCTTATTCAGCTCACAATAGGATAAAAAATGAATCGACCTGTAGTTTAAGCTCAACCGCAGAGAGCGACCAGCGCTTAAGAACCGCGTCCAAAATCGCTCGCTACAGCAGTAAAAGAAATTGAAAATAAAAAAGCTTCTTAAAATGATGAGTTCATACATGTACCTCTTTAAACCACGATCGTCTTCTTCTGTTATCGTCTTTGCAAACCACCGTCGCCTTCAACCACGACCGTCTTATTCTTTGTAGCTGCTAGGGTTTTTTTGAGGAACGAAGAAGCAATAATAAAAGACTGAGAGTAGCTGAAACGTTTAGCATTTTAGTTACTAAAAATGAAAACAAAAACAAAAACATATTAGCAACACCAAAGGTCTCCTATTGACACATCAGAAAGAAAACAATGCCACCTAAGTATCAAGAAATACCAGCTAAGTATAAAGACATGCCACCTAGACGCGTTTTAACGTTTTTTCAAAGAAACTGTCAGAATGGATTTATTGTGCTAACAGAGTGTCCTTAAAGAACTACATTGGAATGTTTTTTTGTTGTGGGACTAATTAGAAACAACAAAATAACATAAAAGACTAAAAGATAAATTAAGCCTAAAATAAATTATGAATCATGTTTCTATAAATCATTCAAGCTATTAAAATCTCTTTACATCATCAAGTGTTTTCAACATCTCTGTGCCATCATATCTATAAATAAAATAAATAAATAACATTATTTATAAAATAAATAACTCATCTAGAAAATTAAAAAGACTTTTACTACTAATAAAGCTTCTAATTTTCACTCAGGCATGGAGCAAATTTAGATTGGCCAATTCATAGCTCTTAAACACCATTTTCTTTACAATAAAATCAAGTATTGTTTCATATAATATTTGTACAATTTCCTTCAGACAAGGTGCAAATAAAATATTTAAATATAATTGAGTGTTGTAAAAACAGTAAGCAAAATTTCAGAACATGTTTTAACTTCTGATTCATAATCCTTGTGTCAAAACTCATGACACTTATTCAAATCTGTATAACTGAGTTACAAACAACTTTCATATAGTTCTTATCTCTTATAACTCTATGAAAAATCAATATATCATATGAAATTGACACTTCTACAATCCATTTTGATTCAATAAAAAGAAAAAAAAACTCAGCCAATTGACTTAACAGAACTCTGACACTTGAAGGAAGTTATTACGGTACAAATTCTGAATTCATATTTATTTGCGCTTTGGTGTAGTCTCAGCAGTTTCTGTTTCTCTCACAAATAGTGGCAGATTTTAAGGAGCCGTAAACATGAGGGATTTACCCATGTTGTTAGTATCTAATCCTAATATCTGGGGACTAAGGGCATAATAATGAGCATGTATCATAATAGCGAATGAACATACCATAATCAATTTTGAGATCCAAATCAATTAGAACTCCTATCATAGTGCAGTACCTGTTACTCTCTTCCAAACTCAAGATCCGATGACAAATTTCTCATCTTATTCTACATACTCTAATTTCTAAATACATTTCAAATACATAATTAAACCCACATAATGATAATTATAACTAATGAACAACAACAAAAACATTCAGTTCAGTTACAACTAGTTGCCATATCACAAGTTTGCAACAAAATTACCTCTCCAAGTTAAAAAGCGTCCAGAATGCAAATATATATACAAAACTGCGCATAGACAAAAAATGCATAGTAAAAAACAAATTAAATCAATACTGCGAGTTATGTAGTATTTCAAAAGCATTTTATCGCACCGCACACATAATCACATAAACCAGAAAAAATCACGCAACAACATAAACGTATAAGTGCAAAAAATGTATATATATATATATATATATATATATATATATATATATATAATTGAGTAGAATAGGCAGAAACAAACTAGAATTCTTTACTGTTAAGTCATATTCGAGTGTAATAGAGGTTGAAGAACTAGCATTATCTTCCATATAAAGTAATTATAAAAAACATATAAAGATATTTAATTATGCCTCAAGTATAATAAACAATAATACATTAGCGAATATACTTAGTTATCATACCTTGCTCAAATCTCTGAAGAATATCAAAATCTTCATTTGTAATCAAGAATGAAGATGTTCCTTTGAGCCAATCCTTGGTGCATATAAGTGCTTAGACTGTTGTAGGTGTAATGAGCTGTAATATGGATCAAGCACCCTTTCTCCTGTACTAAATGCAGATTTAGATGTCAATGTGCTTATTGGTATAGCCAACACGTCTCTTGCAATGTTTACAAGGATGAGATATATGCCAGAATTAACTTTCTACCACTCTAGAACATTTATTTCCATGTTATGCTCTAACTTCTCTCTAAGATAAGTACTTAATTCATTATCTGCATTGTCACACCCTTCTGAAAGATATAACTCAGCAGTTCCATAAGGATGACTAACACTACCAAAAACGTGTGGCTCATCTAAATTACCTCGAGGAGGCATAAATCCAACACAGTATTCCTCATAAATAGATTTCAAGTAAGAATCCAAGTTTGCTTTCAAGGTATCAACATCATCTTTATTAGAATACCGTCTTACCATCTAACCGATAAATCTAATCTTGCGCCTAGGGTTGAAAACTAGAGCAATCAACAACATCATGTCAAGCTTCTCATGAGTTCCCCAATACTTATCATACTTCTTCTTCATCTTTTGAGTTGTTGAACGTAGATGTCCATCTTCAGACGCACGCATATCCACGATGCTCTTTCCAATACCAAGGACCTAAAACATATAAATATTGCTTGTCAAATAAGATGACATTGATATGTGTATTGTAACATCATAAAACAACTTCAAGAATGGAATGATTAAGTTGATATTGAAGGTAGTGAAAAACTCAAGAAAGAGGGTTTGAGTTGGGTTTTTAACAAAACTTTAGTTATTGAAAACTATTTAACACAAATGTTAATAAGATAGAATAAACAGATGGACACAAATATTGTTATCCTGGTTCACTGTTAACAAAGTTACTCTAGTCCACCCGCCAAGGTGATTTCGCCTTCAACAAGGACTTAATCCAATAATCTAGACAGATTATAACAAGTTCATCTAAGAGTTTAGAAAAACACCTTAGCCCTCTCAAGTCTACAGACTAACACTTAGTCACTTGAGAGAATCAATATCAATAAAGATACAAAGAGATTGTTTACAATGTTGCTTATTTAAAGTAGATGAAACAAAAGTTTAAGTACAAGGGATTACACAAATATGAGCAACAACTCTTGTGTATGAAAAAATGGACTTTTAGACTGTGCGCATTTCACTTCTTTTTGTATATGATCGTTAGTTATTATTGCAAGAAGGAGTGATCTCTATTTATAGCTGGACGTTGTGGCCTTGAGGGGTATACGTGTAACTTTTAAACCTAGTTGTTGCAACGGTAACATTTGACCCGTGAGAGATAATAGTAGTAAAGTATCACCATATCCCATGTAGCAATACTGACTGGAAATCAGTTTATATCAATATAGGCAAGTCTACATGTACGGATACTTCCATCACACGTTTTTGTCTTGTCCATATTTTCTGAATACTTTTAACTTGTAAGACCAGAGAATAAAAGAATGAGTGATATCTGAGTATTCAGTGTCTTTCAAAAACTTTAGAAGTGTTGTCTTCAGAATTTTTGGAATACATTCAGCAGAACCTTGGATTCAGAGTCTTCAGAGTTTGAGCTTCAGAAGTGATGTCTTTAGAATCTTCAGAACTTCGTTCAATAGAAACTTGTCTTCAAAGTCATCAGAGTAGTTTATCAGAGCTAGAAGCGAAACTTCTTCTTAGAAGCATATTACTTTCTTTATCTTCAGAGGCATTCAACATTCATTAGAACGGCTGACGTTTCTTCAGAAAAGAAGTGGATTCTTTGAGACATGCCTGAGATTCTGATTTGAAATTCTTAAGAGTTATCCAGGATCAGTTTTCACTAAACAACTGCATACTTTAAGAAATTTATTAGAGTACAGAATTGTTACATAAAAAATATATGTGTTGTTATCATCAAAACTAGAGATTATATGCAGAACCAAAATCTTGTTCTAATAATCTCCCCCTTTTTTATGATGACAAAATCATGTATTTGATGGAACAATATATACGAGTAAATATGCACAAGATGTCAGAGTTTCAGAAATATATCAGAGTTAGGTTAGAAAACTCCCCTTGAGATATACTAGCTCCTCTGAGTCAGAACCTGGTTGATTAATAATCTTAAGAGATATCAGAACCTTATTGACTTGTTAGAGCTTAAGTTGTTTGAAACTTTTGTAGTGGATCATTAGAGCTTGATCTAATTTCAGACGGTTCATGAAAGAATATATTCATATACTTTGCATATATATGTTAGAATGTAAGCAATGATATCTAGAGAGTTAGATATGATATAGAAATCAAATACTAATTCTACTCCCCCTTTTTGTCATAATAAAAAACCTCATTAAGAACCAGATTGATCCAAAACGATACAAAAGAAACAAGAGACGGCCTAGAACAAGCAAAACTTTAAAAGATAGAGCCTAAGTGCCTATGGTTGAGAAGGAGGAGGGATTATTTGAAACAGCTTAGTAAGAAGGTCTTGTATGTTATTGTTAACTTCCTCTTGCTTCTCAAGTCTGGTTCTGACCAATTTTTGTTCATTTTGCATCTCTTCTAGAGTTTTCATCACAAGGGGGAACAATGCAGGGTCGGAACTCTTTATTGATTCTTTACCGGCAGAAGCCTTGCTAGCGGCAGCTTGCTCAGCAGCTTCTTTAGCTTTCTGTCTCTCAACTTCTTCTCTTGCAGCTATTTTAACAACCTCTCTTTCTGCAGCTTTCTGAGCTTCTAATCTGATTTATGCTTCCTTGACAAACTTATCCTTTCCTTGATCACAAAGATTTTTGTGTTTGTCAAACTCACCAGTTACCCATTCATTAAAATTATTCCAGCAAGTGTCCACATATAAAGGATCAGTGCTAGATTCAGACTCCTCATAAAGCTCCTGAACTCTACTTTCTACATTACCCTTGGGACTAGATAGAAATTCATCAAGGGTTAGGTTAGGAAGTTGAGAATCAGATGTCAATATCATCCCATGTTGCCATGAGACATTTCTTCTTGCCTTAGAAAGCATCTTTCTTGAAATTTTCTTTTCTAGAGCTTTCATTCTTTAGCTTTGGACACACATTTCTATAGTTTCCTGGCTCATTGTATTCAAAGCATGTTATCTCTCTGCTTGTTTTTCTTCTTGAAGATGAATCTGGTCGATCACCTTTGTTTCTGGACCTTCTGAAGTTGCTATGTCTATTCTTCCAGAGTTGTTTGACTCTTCTGGAAAAAATGGACAATTCATCTTCATCATCAGAACCTGCTTCGTCAGAATCTTCTATTTCTTTTTCCTCCGCTTGGAAGGCTTTAGTCTTCTCTGACTTCTTTCGTTCTTATCTGGACCTTAGAGCGATAAATTTTCCCTTTTTCTGAGGCTCATCTTCCTCTAATTCATTTCGTGGCTTCTTAGCGAGCTGACCAACTCTTCCAGACTTATAGAGTTCAGATCCTTAGATAGTTTAAGAGCAATAACCATTGGTCTCCATTTCTTTGAAAGACTTCTTACTATCTTTTTGATGTGATCAGCCGTGGAGTAACCTTTGTCCAGAACCTTAAGTTCTGCAACTAAGGTTTGAAATCTTGAGAACATGATCTCAATGGTTTCATCATCTTCCATCTTGAAAGCTTCATATTTCTGGATCAATGCCAGAGCTTTTGTTTCCTTGACTTGAGTGTTACATTCATGTGTCATTCTCAAGGAATCAAAAATATCCTTCGCTGTATCTCTATTGGTGATTTTTCATATTCGTTGTAAGATATAGCATTTAGAATGATGGTTCTGGCTTTATGATGATTTTTAAACTCATATTTTTTATCATCATTCATCCTGTTTCTGAGAATGGGAATACCAATCGCAGATACAGGTATTTCATAACCATTTGTAACAATGTCCCAGAGATCTGCATCATAGCCTAGAAAGAAACTTTATATTCTATCTTTCCAATAGTCAAATTTTTCTCCATCAAATACAGGAGGCTTGGCATTGTAACTATCTCTCTCATTTGTGTTAGAAGTGGCCATAAATTTTTTTCTCACACTGGATCTCTCTACATTGTTAAGTGTTTGATATACAAATCAATAACAGAGCCAGAGCTCTGATACCAATTGAAGGTAGAGAAAAACTCAAGAAAGGGGGTTTGAATTGGGTTTTTAACAAAACTTTAGTTATTAAAAACTATTTAACACAAAGGTTAACAAGATAGAATAAACAGATATATGGACACCCATATTTTTATCCTGATTCACTGTTAACTAAGTAACTCCAGTTCTTTCTTGGAAGTTAAAGGAGATGAGGTTGATTTAGAGGATGAGGACATGGGGTGAGTTATATTCTTTATTGGCAGAAATCATTTCTTTATCCAAATTATATTCAAGTATCTTGTGGCAAAAATATAGAATACTTTGGCTAAAGGAGGGAAATGCAAACTCAAAATTCTTTCATGTTATCATGTCCTCGAGGAGAATGTCAAATGCTATCATCTCAATTTTAGTTAATAGGGTTCAGGTAGAGGGTGTCAATGGAGTGAGGAGTGTCGTTTTTTATCATTTTCATAATCATTTCAAGTCGTTAGCAGTTGATCGACCATGGCTAGAAGATCTATCTTTTAAATCTATCTCTACTAGGAGGGGTCGATATTGACGCTACCATTTTCAGAAATTGAGATTAAGCAGGTAGTTTGGAATTGTGACAGTTTTAAGAACTCTGGTCCGGATGGAATTAATCTTGGGTTTATATATAAAAGATTTTTGGGGAGGCAAACCCAAATATTAACCAATCTTATTATCAATAAAATAGGAAAATTTAACTCTTTTAGATCTGTTTAATTGGGTAAGCAAACCCAAATATTGACCAATCTTATTATCAATTATAATAGGTATCCAATTATGAACTTTAGTTTTGTCTTCTTGTTTCACACCATTGCTAAAAACCATAATAGACTTGTCAAAATTGAAAAGCTGATCCGAGGTCCCTATAAAATACGAGGCTCATCAGCAAAAAACAAATGAGAAACGGGAGAGCCTTTTTGGTAGTAGAAATACCATAAATAAGGCTCATATCTTGATTTTTAGAAAGAAGGTAAGAAAGGACCTCCACACACATAATGAATAAGTGAGAGGATAGGGGATCCATTGCCTTATTCCTCTAGTGGAATAAAATCAATTAGATTGATTACCATTAATTAAGAGAGTAAATGACACATTTTAAACACAATTCATAATAGTAGTTGTCAAACTCTGAGGGAAACCCATGGCATTAAGAGTATTAGCAAGTAAATCCCTCTCAACTCTATCATAAGCCTTATTTATGTCTAGCTTAATACCAACAATGTCTTTTTTTTTTTTTTAAATTTGCTTTTAGATAAAGAATGGAAAGCTTCAAAAGTAAGGATAATATTTTCAGTACTAAGTCTATGTTGGTGATTTTAGTATCATCAATGTATTTTAGTAGTAATGTGATTTACTATAGGCCGATGCAATTATGCGTTAAACTCGGAAACGAGTTAGGGAAGTGCGGAGTGCACGCTCGTCGAGCCAACGTATAATTGAATACGAATAATTGAAACGGGGTTCCAAGGGGCGGAGCCCCTGGCGGGGTGCGGGGCAGCGCCCCGTTGGGGTTCCAAGGGGCGAAGCCCCTGGCGGGGTCCAAGGGGCAGAGCCCCTGGCGGGGTCCTAGGGGCGGAGCCCCTGGCGGGGTCCGAGGGGCGAGAAATTTTTTTTTTGAATAGTTGGACCCTTTCCCAACCGACATAACCGGTTTTTCCGAACAGTTGCTTCCTTTCAGTTTCGGTTATTGATCTCCTATATAAGGAGTCATTTGGCCTCGGTTTCGGACACAGAAAACATTGAAATTCTCTCTACATTCTGAATCTATTTTCTTTGCCAGAAACAGATTGTTCTTCAAGAATTATCCCCACAAAGATTTCGAGAACCCAGACAACAATAATAGGGTCGAAATACTTTGTTCGGAAAGTGTACGAACACGATTCTTCGAAGTTATCCAGGATTATCATACCCTAAATTTCCAACAGTCTACTCGGGACAAAGACACTTTGTTAAGGTTTTATAATGTGGTTGAGATGAGGTTTGATTCTGTTAGCTATAGTATTAGTAACAATTTTAAGAGTGACATTACAAAGAAAAATATGACAAAAATTAGAGGGGTTTTAGGGTCCTTACACATAGGGATCTAACATATGAGTTTGATTAAGGTTAGAGACATTACAATTATCATTAAGGACGTTGAGAGCAAGATTAATGATATTTGTACCTACAATATCCAAATAGTGTTGATAGAAAATAGACGGAAAATAAACCCTTCATTTGGGATATTCTAACTTCTTCAGGAGAAAATTGAGCTTAGATTTGATCTCTTATGCCAAGACTAATTATGTTTCTTACTACCTTATATATATTAGATTAGACTTATCTTGACAATTTTTAGATTTGAAAATGTTAGAGAAATAGATATTAGGATTATTTTTAATTTAATTTATAATACTAAAGAAATTGTCTCTCTTATTATTGATATAGAAAAAAAATCACATATAATAAAAGAATAAGAAGAAAACCACTACATGTGAATTATTTTTAATTTAATTTTATAATACTAAGGAAATTGTTTTTCTTATTATTGGTATAGAAAAAAAAATTACATATAATAAAAGAATAAGAAGAAACCACAGCATGTGGGTTATTTTTAATTATTTATTTATTTAATTAAGTAATTAGAAACATAGACTTGACATTATTCTTAAAGTTAATAATTATTATTTACATAATTATTACTATTATTT
Source organism: Lathyrus tuberosus (assembly GCA_022829125.1). Classification (NCBI taxonomy): domain Eukaryota; kingdom Viridiplantae; phylum Streptophyta; class Magnoliopsida; order Fabales; family Fabaceae; genus Lathyrus; species Lathyrus tuberosus. Next base: position 5,067,208 of record JALAZF010000436.1, on the reverse strand, counting down.
ATTATAAAAGTTTGGAATTATGGGAAATAATGTTTTATTTATTAAAATAAAAAATTGTTAGTTAGTGGAATTTTTTTTTGTAATTTAAAAATATTAATGATAAAGATATTGTCTCTCTTATTATTGGTATAAAAAAACCACATATAATTAATTAGTATAAATTATCAATATTATATGATTATATATTAGTATAAATTAATTAATGTAATATAATAATAAAATATAAATAATTAATAATATAGTTTTGAATAATATCAAATGTAAAATAGTTTAATAGGAAGGATGGCGTGTTTTATAATTAATTAATTATTACTTCAGATATATGAAGATGAGCAACAAGAGGATTATAGTTCATCTACTAAGAAGAACCAGAGTAGTCAACAGAAAAAAGGCAAGAATAGAGATAAATCAGTTAAACAAAAAGATGGATAATAGTTACCCATAGAGATAACAAGAGTCAGGATGGTAACGTAAATAAAAGGAAGAATAAGGGCGAGAATCAATACAATTACCCTAGAGATATCCATAATAGTTGCATGGAGGAAGATTGATCGCGACTTTACATGTTGGTCGGATTACAACTGCAAATATATAACTTATCGCGTAGTTTTAAAAGATTGTCGAACCCACAAAAACTAATAATTAACCTAGAGTGCTTTATGGTTGCTATGCAAAGCTAAGACTTAAGGTTTACGGGAAAGGAAACGGAAATAAAAACTGAATTCTAAAGGGGTTTAAAAACAATATAAAAACGAGCGCGAAGTATGATTTCCGTGCGCCTGAGGGACTTATAGATTACGGGTGCTAACTATGATCACAACTCGATTCTGTAGGAAATACCGACTTAAAGACTTTGTCTCACACTATCGCGCTATTGACAAGAACCACGCTTAATAACCCCAAGATTTGCTCTCGCTCGCTCGATAATTAAAAAGCATATTTTGAATATCAATAAAGCCTAAATGATGCCTAAAGTGCTCTCGCTGTTTTTAGGATCGGTGCTTATTTTCTACTATCCTGTGCGTACCTCAAACTCTCGCTCTATTGGTCGCACGTTGGTTTATTCCTCACTCTCGTGACGAAATAATAAACTTGCAAAAATTAGAAACAAAAACCAAAATCTGGTAAGATCAGAATTTCGCACCTATGCTCTCTACAGAGTCCCGCCGGTAACGACGATCCTCATACAACGGTCTCAAATGGAATTAGCCGGATATTATAAATCCTAAGTCTAACATGTTAAGGATTATGAAATTTAATACAAGCATGTCAAGGTTAATTTTTGATACAATAATAATTTAGAAGTAATAATAACAATTTGAAAGCAAATGGAAATAAAACACTGTAAAAGTAAAAACCTGTAAATTAAACGGTAAATGGAACTGGAGCAAAATAAAAACGGCAAGATTGTATTGATGATCCAAGTGTACAACAACAAGTAAATAAAAATACAATTGCGACAATCTCTCAGTATGAGTAATTGTCGCTTTACAAACTGAATTTAGTGCCTAGGAATTCAAACAATATTTCAACAGAGCTTCCGCACGGCTTAGATTATTTGGAACATGTGAAATAGTGCTATTTATAGAGAAAATTTGCTCTGAAAACTGCTCCCCACATTCTGAAGATGGAGGGAAAATTTAAATTTGGAAAACTGCAGCAACTGCTGAAAACTTGCAAAAACTGCAATTGCGAACCAATGGCGAACCCCATTAGGCCATGGCGAACGCCATTGGCTTCTAAGGGATGGCGAACGCCATTCTCCTGTGGAGAACGCCATATCAGGAAACTTTGCAGAATTGTTATTTTGCTGTCCTTTTTGCTATTATTCCACTCATTTTTTCGAACACTACCTCATTTGAGACGGCTTGACCTGTCAACTTCAAAACAAAGTAAAAGCGATTGAAATACGATAAAAACATAATGAAAAATAGACATAAAATGCGTATATCAAGCCTAAATACATGATGCGATTTCTCGTCATCAAACTCCCCCACACTAAGACCTTTGCTTGTCCTCAAGCAAATTCCCAACTCAACCAAAATAGCAAGAACGGTGTCTGAAACGTAGGCACGACAAAACTCATGAAAGTATAAAGTTGTCAAGCTAATGCTAAACAGATAGGTACTGAATATCGAAACTAAGGACATCGTGATGACACATTTCCGCATATGCAGACAAACACTCCCCCTATACAATACCAATTCGAATCATGCCATTATAACTTAACCTGTAATCATTCTTTTTCACCTCTTTTTCATTCTCGCGCAATCACATTAAGCTCGTTATCCCCGCACGACACATGGTAAGTGAACCTGATAGTGTTAAAGATCTCAATAACAAACAATGCATTATATGCATATATTTTTTTTCTTTTCTTTTTGCTTTTTGAATTTCAAGGATTAGTTCCATTGGGCTAAATGGTCGGGTGAGGACCACCTAACTTAGAAGGAGGCTTATCCTATCATTCGCTATACACAAAAAAAATTATTCAATTCAATTCAAATTTGAGATCTAACACATATTTGCATCAGTTCATTACTTAGTGCGTGCCTTAGGATGGTGTTGATTGCTAATATAAACTAATCAAGAGGTTACTTAGGAAGCAAGGTTTTGGCATAATGGCTATTCAAATCAATATTGCATACTTAAGGAGCCTAGGGTGTTAGGACGATGCCGATACTGACAACACTTTCCCAAGTCTACCTAACATAGCCTAAAAATGAAAAATAACCTATACACAGAGTGTCATGCCATTGAATCAGGACAAACAAATTTTTTTCGTTGGGGGTAAAAATTAAAGGAGTTTTCAAACAGACAGAAAAAGTAGCATAGAAGGAGTGATGAAACATTGTCCTCATTGTTTTAGTACAAGGCGAAAGAAGAAGTGATGAAACCTGGTGAAAAATCAAGGATGACGGCCACAGCCTCTTCTTCTGGCACGGTCTACTCTGCCCCACTCGGACTGTGGTACATGTCTGATGAAATCCCTCAGATCTGTCATCTCAATGCGCACTCCATTCATCTGCTCTATCAGGTCACCCATGTCATGCTGAGTCCTTTATGCAAAATCATGTTGCTGCTGGCTAATCTGGTCAACAACGACTCTCAGCTCCTCCTGTTGTCTCTGCATGTTGCGAAGTAGAAGATCACGCTCAACCTACATGTTGTTCTGATTCCTAAGCTCAGACAAAATATCATCAAGTGAACTCTAGATGGTGACATAATCATACTCCTTCGGGGGTTGGTGTGTACCTGCAAAAGGGTCAATAGAAAAATGTGCAATGTGTGAATGGGTGCTAGGCCAGGGTGTATCAGTAGCACGAGAACGAGTGCGGGTCTATGGAATGGTATGCCCCATAACATCATGGTAATGTCTCGCAGCTCTCTCTTGCTCAAGATCAGGGGCCTCGGTATCAAATATCCAGTTAGTGCTGACACGCACGTTAATGTGGTCGGAATAGGGTAATGTGACTCCTCTAACCTCTCTGTTACCTATCATCGTGTGATATTTTCCGCTAGGTAAATTCTTAATGGGGTGCATGGCACGGAAATAGTCTAAATCAGAAAAGAGTGCGGGTAAAGGCTCAAGAGTCTCCAACTCAGTGTGCAATCCTAAAGCAAAGGCTATGAAGGTAATGATCCCTCCGACACAAATAAAACTGCCGGCTCTACCGCTGGAAGACTGGAGGTGGGCGAGCAAGAATAGTGTCGGATTAACCTTAGTTTCAGAAAGTGCACAGTGGATGAAAAATAAATCTTTGGAATTTACATTCCCAGTGTTTTCCCGGCCAAAAATAGTATTAGCTAAGATAGGGTGGAAATATCTAATGGCGGGGTTATGGATAGATGTAGCTTTGAGACCTTCCCATGTGTCAGAAGTCTTATCGGTGATTTGATGCCAAAAATTAAGAGCACTAGATTGCCACTCACTCTCTAAGGGTACTTGCGTAGCGTACTCTTGGCCACAAGGAAAACTAAAAGTAACGCCTATTTGCTCAAGGGTAAGGGAGTAGTCGGTGTCAAACATCCTAAAGTCTATGGAACCAATAGTGCGAGACAAGTCAGTGGAAAAACGGTATGAACTTAAGAACTCGTATGTCAACCTAGTGTAAGTAGGGCTATTCATAGAACAGAAATGCGACATGCCTAAGTTAGTAAACATCCAGTTGACGCTATCATAGAGACCCAAGGCCTGGACACCAGCAGTGCCTAGATACCGAGTCGTAACGACGACTCTTTTGTGCAATTTGAGGAAGTTAGTGCGTTGGCTCTGACCAATGACTCATTCGGGAAAGGTAATGCCCATGTAGTCGACATCAGGAGTGACTCTTGGAGGCATTTTGACAGAATGATGGTGACGAGAAGAAACTGAAAGGGTTTGTGAGTGAAGAGTGTGAGAGAATATGAGTGATGGTGATGAGGAAAAATGAGAGACGTTTGATGAATTTATAGGGAGAAAGAATGGAATCTAAATGGTTGGGGGTTATGAGAGGTTAATGAGGGTGGTTGGAAGAGGTTTTGAAAGTTTAAAAAGTGATTTGAGTGGTTTTGTCTAGGGAAAACACGCAAGGTTTGATTTCTGCGCAGGGATTGCAGGATCGGACATAATGGCGAACACCATTAAGCACATGGCGAACGCCATGTGTTGCAAATGTGAAAAATTCAAAATTTAAACCGATGGCGAACGCCATCAGCATAATGGCGAACTCCATTAAGCTAAATTGGGAATTTTTTCACAGTCAGTCCAGAATTAAATATTTTTTTAGAGTTTTCACTACTACAAAACGCGCAAACAACAACGCCAGGCTTACAACGGATTGCCTATACACCATTGTAATAGATGCGCGCTTTTTTTTAATCTCGTTAAAAGGCTTTTAATGACGGTTAATATTCAAACCGTGGTAAAATGTGAGGCCTTTCACCACGGGTATGTTTTCAACCGTCATTATAGGTAGCGCATGGTCATGGGTTCAAGTCCCAGCACCAACATTTATGGTTTTTTTACATATTTTTTCAAAATACCAACAACCTTTCACCACAGGTATGTTTTCAACCGTCATTATAGGTAGCGCATGGTCATGGGTTCACGTCCCATCACCAACATTTATGGTTTTTTTTACATATTTTTTAAAATACCCACAACCTTTCACCACTGGTATGTTTTCAACCGTCATTATAGCCAATAATTTAGTTTTAGGTCTTGCACTTCAAAAAATCGGTTTTAGGGAAAATCGTCTCCTTTTTAAGATTTATTTCGTGCATCTGAAGCAGAAAAATCGTGCGGTCATTAGTCCCCTACTCTAAAAGAGTTACGGGATTTCACCCTCAAAACCTCAAATTCATCTTTTTTCTATTTTTAATGAATTTTTTACTGTTTTCATAGTCTCAAAAAATTCTAAAAAAATTCTCAAAATTCTTATTTTACCTAATTAGATTAAATTTTGTGTTTTTAGATTTTTCTGAATTTATTTTAATCATTTTTTTCCTATTTTTTCAAAATGCTGACAGACCCTTTCACAACGGGTATTTAAACCAACCGTTGTAATAGGTAGCTTTTTTTACTTATTTTTTCAAAATGATGACAGGCCTTTCACCATGGGTAATTTAAACCAACCGTCATTATAGGTAGCGTCTTGTCATGGGTTCAAGTCCCAGCACCAGCATTTTTTGTTTTTTACTTATTTTTTCAATTCTCATTACCAACATTATAGGTGGCGCCCATATTGAGTTTATTCACCATCCTTAAACAAATCTTGGCCGTCCATTTAGTGATTATCAACTGCCAAGACACTACTATTAGTGATCCGCGTGAAACCTAAAACTTAGACGAACTACATCTTCTACCTCCAAACATCATCTTTCAGTTACGATACTCTATTTCTCCACTAAACCAAATTTCAGAACAAATTTCAGAACTCGAGTTAGCAATGTTAGTTGTTGGTGTTCTTTTTTAATTTTTGTTGTTCTTGTTGTTCTTTTTTATTATTATTGTTCTTGTTGTTATTATTGTTATCATTGTTATTATTGTTGTTGTTGTTGATGTTGTTGTTCTTGTTGTTATTATTGTTATTATTGTTGTTCTTCTTCTTCTTCTTCTTCTTCTTCTTCTTCTTCTTCTTGTTCTTGTTCTTGTTCTTGTTCTTGTTCTTATTCTTGTTCTTGTTGTTGTTCTTGTTGTTATTGTTGTTGTTGTTGTTCTTATTGTTGTTCTTGATGTTCTTACTGTTGTTCTTGTTTGTATTGTTGTTCTTGATGTTCTTGTTGTTGTTGTTGTTCTAATGCTGCAATTTTTTTTTATTTTTTAAAAGACATACAACAACGGTTTTTTTTAAAATAACCGTCATTATAGGTAGTTCTAATGCTGTATTTTATTTTATTTTATTAAAAGACATACAACAACGGGTATTTAAAATAACCGTCATTATAGGTAGCGCGTTTTCCATTTTATTACAACGGTTACTGGGCCGTCATTGTACGTACCACGTATACAACAACACTCTACATAACAACGCCTTCGCCTGCGTCATTATATGTCATTTCCAACCGTTGTTAAATGGGTTTTTTTGTAGTAGTGTTTATTCTATTGCTAGTACGAATTGAAGGTACCTAAGGTCATTAGAAAACTTAAGAAAATTGCATAATCACTAAAGATAAACAACACACATAATTTACGAAAGGGAAATATGCATTAAGGGAAATAACAGTACACACATAATTCTTTGTCAGTATACCAACAGTACAATAATGAAATTGAAAAACAAACAGTACAAGAATTGAAATACTGATACGACGAAACAAATCCTAATCTAAGAAAGCAGGGAAATAGGTACAACTGTGGAACTATCCATTATGACGCCTTATTTGAGGCTCAGTGGAACGCCGGAATGAATAAACAATTTGGAACAGATGATCGAAGTGCTCATGCACCACGTCCATGAATCCTAAGAAATCCACACAAAGAGAAGTCATCTCTCCTCGGAGGAAGTCCACTGCATATTGAAGGGCATGAATTGCAGTGACAACATCAATAGGCGGGATAATAGGATGAATAGCTGAGCCATGAGTAGCAACATCGGATATATTGGCATCCAAATTTTCATAGGCCTGTGGAGAATCAAGTGGAGTCAGGGACTCTTCCTGGCCTTCCAAGTCATAAATCTAATTGTCTTTGTTATGTACACTGGTCTTTTCATGATTAGGCAAAGTAAAATGGTGAACAACAGCATTGTCAATTAATAATTCAAACTCAACCGGGCCAAGGTTTGCAATAATCCCACAGTTAAAATAGAAGTTGATGTCCATAGGGCGAATACCACCAAAAACATGAGTACGGTTTAAATGATACCGCAACTCAATAGCATCATCGATCATGGTAATCAAGCCTCCAATAATAATAGGTCCAAAGGACACATGGGAAATTTTAACAAGATTAGCCAGCAAGAACGGGGCAGCATTAACTGGCTTACCTTGAGAAGCACAGAACATGATATAAAGTTCATCCTTAGAAACATAAGTTACATTTTCTTCCTTCCCAAAGAGAGTGTGGGCCAGCGTCTTATGGAAGTATCTAATACCAGGATTGTGAATACTTTCATAAAAATGCCATTTGGCTCCGGATTATAGTTACTAGTGAGAGTACCCCAATATTGATTGAGGTCATAACGAGTGAAAGCATCTTCAGGAATCTTAGTGACAGTATCCGGCCCATTAGGAAATCCTAACAAGTCGGCCAGCTCATGATGGGTGAAGAGATATTTGTTTCCGAACAGCCTAAAGGTGGCTAATCCACGGCCAAACCCAAACCCACGGGTATGATCATAGTACATAGAGCTTAGGAACTCCAGAGTCAAGTTATGATAGGTACTGAATCTCTTCCTAATAGCAAAGTCATCCCACCCCAACTGATTCAGCAGGTAGGTAACGCTATCTCGGATACCAAGAGTAGTCATAGCAAAGTTATCTGGGTAAATGGATACAGCAAAGTCCCCCTGGGATAGGGCCTCAAAACGACGCCTCTAGACCTCATTCCTAAAAACAACTTCGTGATTCTCGAACGGATGCATTCTCCTAGAATTAGTGCTAGCCTAAGATGAGTTTGCCTGAAATTAGACAATAATTTTCTATTGGTCAAGTTGTACCACAAACAAAAGTTAGTAAAAATAGTAGTAATAATAATAATAATAATAATAATAATAATAATAATAACGTAATTAGAACATAAAAATGAGTATGCAATAAAATTAGTAGCTAAGACATGCAAAATTCTGAAAATAGTAATAAGGTAATAAAGACTAAAGATCGTGGGATGCCTCCCATGGAGCGCTTTGTTTAATGTCAGAAGCTCGACATTGATCTATAAAGAAATGCCATTCATTCGGAGGAGCGGGCAGCTCTTCCAACTTATAACTAGTGAATAATTATTTGTTCTCTATGGTATGGTAGTGCTTAAGTCGCTGCCCGTTCACAATGAACGTTTCATTTGGCTTTCCTCAAATTCCTATTGCTCCACTTCAGAAAGCTTTTACAACCTCGAAAGGACCAGACCACCGAGAACTCAACTTGCCTGGGAACAACTTCAGTCAAGAGTTGAAGAGAAGAACTATATCTCCTTCATTGAACTCTCTCCTTGTGATTCATTTATAATGCCATTTTTTGGTTCTCTCCTTATAGATTCGGGCATTTTCGTAGGCATCAAGTCTAAGTTCCTCAAGTTCATGGATATCTAAAATTCTTTTCTCCCCTGTTACTGTGTAGTTCATATTTAGGGTCTTATTGGCCCAATAAGCTTTATGCTCTAGTTCTACAGGCAAGTGGCATGATTTTTCATAAACTATTTTAAACGGAGTGGTTCCTATCGGGGTCTTGTAAGCTGTCCTATAAGCCCATAGAGCCTTATGAAGTTTAGTAGACCAATCCTTCCTGGAAGTTGCAACGGTTTTTTCTAAGATTTGTTTGATCTCCCTATTTGACACCTCGACTTGTCCACTGGTTTGAGGGTGATAGGGTGTTGCTACTCGGTGTCGGACTCCATTTTTAAGCAATAGCTTCCCAAAGACATTTGAAATGAAATGGGAGCCACCATCGCTAATGACAAATCTCGGCACACCGAACCTAGGAAAGATTATGTTTTTAAAGAGCTTAACCACTACTCATGCATCATTCGTAGGAGAAGCTATTGCCTCGATCCATTTCGATACGTAATTGACTGCAACGAGTATGTACTTATTACCAAAAGAAGACGACAAGGGTCCCATGAAATCTATACCCCATACGTCAAAGGCTTCCACTTCTAATATCCCTTTCAGTGGAATTTCATTACGTCTAGAGATATTTCCAGTGCGTTGACACCGGTCGTAATTTATAACAGCGATGTGGACATCTTTCCAAAGATTTGGCCAGAAGAGACCAGATTGTAAGATCTTCGCACATGTTTTTGAAATACTTGCATGCCCTCCATAGGGTTATGACATCAGTTACTTCCGATTCAGGGATACATCGACGGAATATTCCATCGGCGCCTCTCTTGAAAAGCAGGGGATCATCCAAGTAGTAATGTTTAAGATCATGGAAAAACTTTTTCTTTTGTTGGTATGTTAAGTCTGGTGGAAGCACCCCAGCTGCTAGGTAGTTGACAAAATCAGCATACCATGGCAGTGTGGTCTTGGTGCAAATTGATTCTACTACTTCATTAGTTTCTGCATCATTAAATATCAAAGAATATTCGATCATCTCGCTTTCGCTTTCTAACTGGGCTACTAGTCTACCATAAGGGAATTCATCATTAATGGGCATTTCTTCGGGTCTCAGATCCTCAATCCTAGAGAGATTATCTGCTACTACGTTTTCGGTGCCTTTCTTATCTTTGATTTCCAAGTAAAATTCTTGCAAAAGCAAAATCCATCTTAAGAGTCTTGGTTTGGCATATTTCTTAGTCAATAGGTATCTAATTGTGGCATGATCGATATAGTCAATGATTTTCGCTCCCACTAGGTAGGAACACAAATTATCTAAAGCGAACACAACTGCTAGGAGTTCCTTTTCGGTGGTGGCGTAGTTCATCCGTGCATTGTCCAAGGTTCTACTTGCATAGTAAATAGCATGGAGCTTCTTATCTTTTCTTTGTCCTAAGATAGCGCCAACAGCGTTGTCACTGGCGTCACACATAATTTTAAATGGTATACTCCAATCAGGTGGTTGCATAATGGGTGTTGTAATAAGAGCGTTCTTAAGATGTTCGAATAGCATTCCTCATCAAAGATGAATTCGGCATCCTTCATCAACAATCCGGTTAGCGGTTTTGTTATTTTAAAGAAATCTTTAATGAGTCGTCGGTAAAATTCGGCGGGTCCTAAGAAACTGCGAATTTCTCTAACGGGTTTTGGAGGTTGAAGGTTTTCTATAATTTCTATTTTTGCTTTATTTACTTCAATACCTCTATCGGATACTACATGTCCAAGAACTATTCCTTGTCTCACCATGAAATGGCATTTCTCCCAATTAAGTACTAGATTTACTTTAACGCATCGTTTAAGTACCATCTCAAGGTTTGATAAACAACTTTTGAAACTTCCCCCACATACAGAGAAATCGTCCATAAATACTTCCATTATGTCGTCTATGAAATCAGCAAAGATCAACATCATGCATCTCTGAAACGTTGCGGGAGCGTTACACAGTCCAAATGGCATTCGTCGATAGGAAAATGTACCATAGGGACAGGTGAACATAGTCTTTTCTTAGTCATCGTGATGAATAGGAATTTGAAAGAATCCTGAGTATCCGTATAGATAATAAAAATGAGAGTGTTTAGCTAGCCGTTCAAGAATTTGTTCTATGAAAGGTAAAGGAAAATAGTCTTTACGAATGGCTTTATTTAGCTTCCTATAGTCTATACACCTCCTTCATCCAGTTTGAATTCGCTTCGTTACGGATTCGCCTTTTTCGTTGCTAACAACTGTAACACAACCCTTCTTCGGTACGACATCCACTGGGCTGACCCAGTTACTGTCAGATATCGGGTATATAATTCCTGCATCTAATAGTTTTTTCACCTCCTTTTTTACTACATTCAAGATGGGATTTAATCTTCTCTGATGCTCTCTAAGGTTTTTCCAGTCCTCATCTAACATAATGCGATGCATACATATAGAGGGACTTATTCCTTTTAGATCTGAGATATTGTAACCTAAAGCCGTAGGATACTTTCTTAAGACATGTAATAGTTTTTTGGTTTCTATTTGTCCTAAGTCGGCATTGACTATTACTGGTCTTTTAAGCTCAATGTCTAGGAATTCATACCTTAAGTCTTTGGGTAGTGTTTTGAGTTCTATAGAAGGTTTCTTTGGGCATGGCATTGAATCAGGTGTTAATGCTAGACATTCTCTTAGACTGTCATCTTCGTATGGCTCACGCCAGCTATTGTCTTCGAATATTGGAGGTGCTGGAATCTTTGGCATTTAAGTGTACTTAGCTGGTTCCTTCTCCATTTCTCTAACGCATTCGTCGATGATATCTTGGAAACAACGTGAATAGTCTATAGCTGGAGCTTTTAGGAATTGGGCCAAAATAAATTCAACTTTCTCTTCCCCAACTTCAAAAGTTAGTTTTCCATTCTTAACATCGATGATGGCTCCAGCTGTTTCTAAAAACGGTCTTCCTAAAATAATGGGTATGTTTGAATCTTCCTTAATGTCCATTATCACAAAATCAGTAGGAATATAGAACTGACCTATACGAACGGGTACGTTCTCTAGCATACCTACGGGATATTTAACAGAATGGTCCGCTAGTTGTAAAGACATTTTTGTTGGTCTTAGTTCTCCTAAGTCGAGTTTCTTGCATATGGATAAGGGCATTAAGCTAACACTGGCTCCTAAGTCGCATAGCGCTTTGTCTATGACAGACTTTCCGATTACACAAGGTATGGAAAAACTGCCTGGATCTTTCAGTTTAGGAGGCATGTTGTTTTGAATTATAGCGCTACACTCAGCAGTGAGCATAACGGTTTCATTATCCTTGAGATATTTCTTATTTGACAGGATCTCTTTGAGAAATTTTTCATATGAAGGCATTTGCGTAATAGCTTCTGTGAAAGGTATGGTTATGTTCAGTTGTTTTAGAAGTTCTACGAATTTCTTAAATTGTCCTTCATTTTTGGATTTAGCTAGTCTTTGAGGATAAGGTATAGGTGGTTTGTATGGTGGCGGAGGCACGTAGGGTGTTTCTTTATCTGCGGCCTCTTCGCTTTTATCTTTTTTTTCGCTGGTTGATTCTCTTACTTTTTCAGATCCCTTAGAAGAATTTTGATGCATGGTTGAATTTTGGAGTCTCGGGTCAACTGGTCCATCGTATTCTGTTCCACTTCGCAATGTGATAGCATTAGCGTGACCTTTTGGATTTGGTTGTGTTTGGCCAGGAAATGTTCCAGCGGGGTCTGCTATAGTTGATTGTTGTTGGGCTACTTGAGAAATTTAAGTTTCTAACATTTTGTTGTGAGTAGCCATTGCATCAAGTTTACTTGACAATTGTTTCATCAATTCACTCGTATGAGGGTTTTGATTTGCGAATTCTTTGTTTTGTTGAACTTGAGCATTCATAAAGTTTTCCATCATGATTTCTAGATTTGATTTTCTAGGTAGTTGTGGAGTAGAGGGTGGTCCTTTTTGGTAACCAGGTGGAATAGCAAGTGCTGGGTTTGGTGGCTGTAAAGCATTGTTATTCTTGTATGAAAAATTTGGGTGATTTCTCCAGACAGGATTATAAGTGTTTGAATATGGGTTTCCTTGAGCATAGTTCACTTAGTCGGTAGAAGTACCAGCCAATACCTGACATTCAGCATTAGTGTGCCCAGGGGTTCCGCATATTTCACAATTTGGTGTAACTGCAGCTATGGTAGCTGCAGGTGGTGCTATTGCTAAACTTTCAATCTTTTGAGTAAGTGCATCCACTTTAGCATTGACTCGGTCTAAACCATTAACTTCGTACATTCCGCCTTTCGGAAATGGCTTCTCTAAACCAGCGCGTTCACTTCCCCATTGGAAATGGTTTTGAGCCATAGTCTCGATAAGTTCATAAGCTTCTACATACAGTTTATCCATTAGAGCACTGCCAGCTGATGCGCTCAGATTCATTTTAGTATTGTACAACATACCATTGTAGAAGGTATGGATGATCAGTCATCCTTTAAGTCCATGGTGTGGGCAAAGCCTCATCATGTCCTTGTATCTCTCCCAAGCGTCGAAAATATATTTGTTATCTTTTTGCTTAAATCCGTTGATTTGACCTCTTAACATAGTTGTCTTGCTTGGTTGCGACTTTACGTGTTGGTCGGATTACAACTCCAAGTATAAAACTTATCGCATAGTTTTAAAAGATTGTCGAACCCACAAGGACTAATAATCAAACTAGAGTTCTCTATGGTTGCTATGCAAAGCTAAGGCTTAAGGTTCACGGGAAAGGAAACGGAAATAAAAACTAAATTCTAAAGGGGTTTAAAAACAATATAAAAACGAGCCCGAAGTATGATTTCCGCGCGCCTGAGAGGGACTTATAGATTACAGGTGCTAACTACGATAACAACTAGATTCCGTAGGAAATACTGACTTAAAGACTCTGTCTCACACTCTCGCGCTATTGACAAGAACCACGCTTAATAACCCCAAGATATTGTTCTCGCTCGCTCGGTAATTAAAAAACGTATTTTGAAAATCGATAAAGCCTAAACGATGCCTAAAGCGCTCTCGCTGTTTTAAGGATCGGTGCTTAGTTTTTACTATCCAGTGCCTACCTCAAACTCTCGCTCTATTGGTCGCACTTTGGTTTATTCCTCACTCTCGTGACAAAATAATAAACTTGCAAAAATTATAAACAAAAACCAAAATCTGGTAAGATCAGAATTTCGCACCTATGCTCTCTACAGAGTCCCGTCGGTAACGACGGTCCTCATACAACAGTCTCAAATGGAATTAGCCGGACATTATAAATACTAAGTCCAACATGTTAAGTATTATGAAATTTAATACAAGCATGTTAAGGTTAATTTTTGATACAATAATAATTTAGAAGTAATAATAACAATTTGAAAGCAAATCGAAATAAAACACTGTAAAAGTAAAAACCTATAAATTAAACGGTAAATGGAACTGGAGCAAAATAAAAACAACAAGATTGTATTGATGATCAAAGTGTACACCAACAAGTAAATAAAAATACAATTGCGGCAATCCCTCAGTATGAGTAATTGTCGCTTTACAAACTGAATTTAGTGCCTAGGAATTCAAATGATATTTCAACTGAGCTTCCACACGGCTTGGATGATTTGTAACAGGTGCAATGGTGTTATTTATAGAGAAAATCTGCTCTGAAAACCGCTCCCCACGTTGTGAAGATGGAGGGAAATTTTAAATTTGGAAAACTGCAGCAACTGCTGAAAACTTGCAAAAACTACTACTGTGAACCAATGGCGAACGCAATTATCCTGTGGCGACCGCCATATCAGGAAACTTTGCAGAATTGCTGTTTTGCTGTCCTTTTTGCTATCATTCCGCTCCTCTTCTCGAACACTTCCCCATTTGAGACGGATGGACATGTCAACTGCAAAACAAAGTAAAAGCGATTGAAATACGATAAAAACATAATGAAAAACAGACATAAAATTCGCATATTGAGCCTAAATACATGATGCGATTTCTTGTCATCAAACTCCCCCACACTAAGACCTTTGCTTGTCCTCAAGCAAATTCCCAACTCAACGAAAATAGCAAGAAAGGTGTCTGAAACGTAGGCACGACAAAACTCATGAAAGTATAAAGTTGTCAGGCTAATGCTAAACAGATAGGTACTGAATATCAAAACTAAGGACATCATGATGACACATTTCCGCATATGCAGACAAAGACTCCCCCTATACAATACCAATTCGAATCATGCCATTATAACTTAACCTATAATCATTCTTTTTCACCTCTTTTTCATTCTCGCGCAATCACATTTAGCCCGTTAACCCCGCACGACACATGGTAAGTGAACCTGTTAGTGTTAAAGATCTCAATAACAAACAATGCATTATATGCATATATTTTTTTTCTACCACCTAACTTAGAAGAAGTCTTATCCTATCATTCGTTATACACAAAAAAAATTATTCAATTCAATTCAAATTTGAGATCTAACACATATTTGCATTAGTTCATGACTTAGTGTGTGCCTTAGGATGGTGCTGACTGCTAATATAAACTAATCAAGAGATTACTTAGGAAGTAAGGTTTTGGCATAATGGCTATTCAAATCAACATTGCATACTTAAGGAGCCTAGGGTGTTAGGACGATGCCAATACTGACAACACTTTCCCAAGTCTACCTAACATAGCCTAAAAATGAAAAACAACCTATACAGAGAGTGTCATGCCATTGAATCAGGATAAACAGTTTTTTTCGTTGGGGGTTAAAATTAAAGGAGTTTTCAAACAGACAGAAAAAAGTAGCATACAGTAGGACTCAATAGCGCATATGACTCGATAAACTAAACAAATTGAAAAATAAATACTAGAAAATACAAATAACAGGAAAGGGAATAAAACGGTAAAGCTCCTAGGAGGAAAACTGCAAATGGTAAAGATAAGGTTAGCTCGGATAAGGAGGACATAAATAATAGAAAAACCAAAACAACACCTCAAACGATAAGATAAAATAAAGAGGAGACTCAACGCCGCATCAACATGCAAGTCCTAACCAACCGTTACAAAGACGTTAAGAGGAAGGAGAACATCACAGGCAATGACAACAACAAAGGAAAGGTTACTAATCAGAACCAGAGATTGAATAATGCGAAATATAAAGGAAAAGAAAATTTTAGATATGAAACCAGATAAAGATAGTAAGATCATTAAATATATACCTCTGATTAAAGGGTAAAGCTAAGCAGGGAGTAGTAGAAACCTTCATATCCAACAGATCATCAACATGTAAGCTTTAAATCATGATTTCTAGAATGGTAGTCCTCAGAATAAGGGGCAAAACCAAGTTGAGAACAGTAGAAACCTTCATAAATATCAGAACACCAACATGCAAGCTCTAAACCACAACTTCCACGCCTTTCAGATAAAGGGCAACAACACGTACAAAAATTAAAATAAAGGAAAAGCCACTTATCCGACCTATAGCTCGAAGCAATCAAAGAGAGAGAAAGATAAACATGAGCTAAAGGATTTAATACTTGAAGAAGCTTCTGAAGAAAGCAACGACAATATGCATCGAACTGAATCATAGTGGGTGTTGAGTTTGGGCTCCCTTATATGGAGAAACACTTAAATATGATTTGCCCATTTGTTTCACTTATTTAAGTCGAGAAGATCAATTTAGGCCTGAGAGAGATAGATAAAAAATAAGGATTCAAAAGAGATAAAAGAGGAGAGAAACCTATTTCCAATTTTCTACAAGTAGTTTCACTAAATCGATGATCCCGAATTCGTTATTCGTCGAAATCGAGATAAAATTAGGAGGGCAAGTTCATAACATTTGTATCTAACTTTTGACCATTCAGAATTTCAAAACAAGGTCTGAGTTGTGAGATATCTGCTTCGCATTGAAGCTGCAGATTTGGGTAATTTTTTTCTTCAATTTTTTTATTCTTATTCGTAAGATAGTTTGCTTTGTGATTTGCGGTTCTTAGCACTAGTTTGTGAATCACTTTAAGACTCTTTTGTATTCTTAATTGATTATAGTGGAGCTATTTCTTTGATCTGAACGACTCGTAATTTTTACTGTTATATTGAGGGGTTTTCCATGTTAAAATATCAGTATTCTTTTGTGCCTTTATTTGTTTGATTTGCCTTCTTATATTTGTTGTTGATCCTCAAGGTTCCTACAAGTGTGAGCAATTTTATATCCGTTGCGTATTGATATGTTATCACGTCTTAATTTCTTATCAGTGGAATCCACCAGACAATGGATGGATAAAAGTTAGCACGAATGCGAGTCTTAGAAAAGAAGGAAATTGTGGTCTTTGAGCCATTTTTAAAAATGAAAAATGGTGAAACGTTAGCAACTAGCTCGATTAGCATGGAGGGAAGAAATATTCGTTAATGGCAAAATCTACGGCATTACTAAAAGCAATTAAAATCGCAATTGATTGCTGCTTTAAGAAGATGATAATTAAAACCGATAACAAGGTTATAGTGGAAAAATTGAAGGAGATGGACAACCACACTTTGAGAAAGAATAATCAGAAAACTAGAATATAGATAGAAGAATATTTGACCTCTATTAAGGTACAACTCATGTATGATAAATCCAATTAATAAAACCCATTAATTTTGTTGATAAAAAAGTTGAATGTGTTATTGAAATAATGACTAATAGATATAATAAAAAACCCATTTATGGAGTCATTCCAAAATTAACTATTTTTAAAAATAATTAGAGAAATTTTTATAAATAAATGTGTTGGTGAGATACTTGATGTTAGAGAGAATGAGAAAAAAAACTATATGTTATGAATAATTGGAAGATTTGTCTCCCAATAACTTCTTTACTTATTTAATCAATTTGTATTTATTATAATGTTTATATGAAGTCCTATAAATAGGATCAGTCTCATTGTATACGATAGACGAATGAAATAATACATAATCATTCTAATCTTTCTCTCTTCTATTTTATATTCTTTCTCCTTATTTTATAACACGTTATCAGCACGAAACTCTACCATATGAATATTAACTAATTGTCTAAGAAGTGATACAAATAATTTGATAATGAAGGTCTGACTATATGATGCTTCAAGATTTAGAAGGTAACATTATTATTTTTTGTTTTGTAATATATATTTCTAATTATACCTATTATGTATTGATATATTGATTAGAAGAAAAAAAATCAACAATGATTTTCATGAATCCCAGAAGGATTGGATGAGTAATGTTAAAATATCTCTGAAAGACTATAAAATAATGTGTTTGTTATATAGTTTTGAAGAACTTAACAAATATCCTTGAAGGATAGAAAAATAATAATTTATTATATAGTTCCTGAAGAACTTATCAAGCATCCCTGAAGGAGAGCAACATAATAATTTATTATATAGTTCCTGAAGAACTTATCAAGCATCGCTGAAGGATAGCAAAATAATAATTTATTATAAAGTTCTTGAAGAACTAATCAAGATCCCCTGAATGATAGAAAAATAATAATTTATATAGTTCTTGAAGAAATTATATTGCATCCCCGAAGGATTGCACGAAAAGTGTTTATCTTTATTTTTGTTTGAAGATCTATGATCTTCCTCTCGAAAAAAATTATATATATTATAAAGGATTCCTAGAAGATTGTTCAGAAAAAATGAATTACTTTTATTCATTCATTCATCAAAGAAGGGTTATTCCTTGATGATTAATAAGAAAATGATTATTCTGTCTCAATTGTTCATAAAAGTATCAATGACGATTTTCATGGATCTTAGAAAAATTGATAATCACAGAATGATTGCATGAATAATATTAATAATTGTAAATTTATTAAGATCGAAAAATATATATTTTATACAAATTATTTTATATTTACTGATCGTACCTGGATCAGACAGTTAGACGGTGGCTAGCAACGTCGTATGGACTTCAGCTCCGGTGATGATGATACGGCGGGGGGGGGGGGGGGGGAGGGGGTGTACCTGCAAGGTACTCTGACGCTCAAGTCAGGTAAGGTCAGAGAAAAACAAATACAGAGAAGTGAGTTTAGAAGGTACTCCAATGTCCAAGGGGATTGGTACGTGCCCGATACAAAGGCGATGTTGGGCCTCGTTGGGCCTTCGCTGGTCATTGGGCTTGGGCCTGCCCGACAGTAGGGCAGGCGCTGACCCAGTCTAGAACAGGATCCCCCCAAGTCGTTGCTCTGAGGTGTCAGAGTAATGACTTAAGGGCCAGTACTATGTCGAGGACGTACCCCGTCGGGGAAGAGATCCTAAACAAGGAGCGGTTGCTCAACCGGGCAGAAACAAATCAACCTGTTCGCGCTAGACTGTCCGCGGATGGGCGACGTTGCGGGATTACGAGAAGTCTGAAGCGAGGTGAATGGAAGGACGCGTGTTGGGGAATGAAAATACGTGCGTGTGGAAGCGTGTGCCACGTGTTACACCTCATCATTGTCTAGAGCGGCTACGCTAGGGTAGCATAATTGATTGCCTTAGAAATCCTCGAGTCTCTTGAGGCCCTTATAAATAGGGGTGAGCCCGTGTCATTTGCACGTTTTTACTCTCTCTGCTCAGACTCTCTTTCTTCTTCTCTCACTGCCACCATCGCCGCTGCAAGCCACCGCAAACCGCCGTACCGGAACCCTATCGGAACTATATTTCAAGTAAGTTTCTCGATCCTTCTCCTTTCTTTTGCATTTTATGCGGTGGTCCCATGGTGAACTGATGAAGTTCTCATGGAAATCACGGAATATCCTGCGAAAACGGCAGAATTTCTTAGTTTCTTTGTTGAATCCCGCGGGGGGAAGTGATGAGAACCACAAGGATAGGAAGAATGTCCCGAGGAAGTGAGATGAATATCTCAGGGTCCTCGCTAACGTTCCTTACCGCGGGGTGAATCCTCGGGGAGCATTTATACGTCGTGTGGTCGCGGCAGTCGCGTGGTCCCGACGCCCCTTCTTCGCCCTTTCACTGTATCAGCGGTGGAGGGGTGAATTTGATCTGCATCATCGAATTCACCATTTCCTTCTGCTTTTTAGGTAAATAGACGCCCTGTCAGTGGTCGTGGGATCTTTAGACACCGACGATCAACCCGACTCACCGATGGCGGAGATAACTGGTGTCGAGGAACGGCCGCTCGACGAATGGGTCAGTGACGAGCCGTTGAACATGATCTCCCAGTTCGTCGTCGGGGACGAAGATGATATATTGTGTATGGTCGAGCACCGCCTGGCGGGCTCTACGAAGTCGTGGAAAGTGTTCTGGCCGCTGGAGCACCATCATATATGTTCGACGTATAGGGGAATGAGATTTTCCCTTTACGAATTCATGTTCGACCAGACGGGGTGGCGCTTGCCCTTTACGGACTTTCAACAGTCAGTGTTCACTTGGCTGCGCTTGGCGCCCTCACAGCTGCACCCCAATTCTCCCGCCTTCCTCCGGGCCTTCGAGCTCGTGTGTAAATATCTCCAGATCGGGGCAACTGTGCCCCTCTTCTTCCGCATTTTTCATCTTCAAAAGCGTGTGTAAACATGGTTGGGTGTCTTTCAAGCAGGTGAGCAGCTTGTTTAGCACCTACATGGACTCTGTCCGCGACTTCAAGTACCAGTACTATATTGTGAGGCTGGTCTCCTTCGAAGCCGTGAATTCGGTGTACCGTCGGGTCCGACGGGAAGTAGATGGGCGGCAGAAAGAGGTCCTTGAACCGAGGTTCCCCTTGTTCTGGACAGAAGAGCATTTCAGGAGGGGGACGGACAACTACATCGTCAGCCCTGGTCGATTATCCGAGGGAGACCGTCTGGCGCATAAAGCAATAGTCAAATTTGTCAACGGGTTTAGCAAAGCCAAGCTCGTGACGCCGGACGGGGAATTCATCCGGGGTGATGACGGGAAGGTCTTGACGAAACGCCGGTTAATCAATACGAGGGCCCTCCTCGAAACATTTTCTGACGAGGACGCCCTCGAGTTGTTAGGTGGGGGCGACTTCCTCGACTTACTTTTCCCTTGTATTTTAGGTTTTGATTTGCTAACGCATTTATTTTCTTTGCAGGTAAGATGTCGGGTGCTGAGGAGCGTATCAAGAAACTGAAAGCTGCCCGTATATCGAAGAAGGGTGACAAAGGTCGTATCGAGCAATTCCGGTCGCAGGGCCCTGGTCCCGCTCCAGCAACTAGGGGTTCTTCTGGCTCTCCCCAGGACAGCGACTCCCCCAGCACTCAGAGCTCCCCGAAAAGACAACGACTTGCTGAGCATGTGGACGTCAACCTCACTGAGACCGAAAGCCCTCCCGCCGTGAAATTTGTGCTCCCCCTTGCCACTCGAGGCCGAACTTCTTTACGGGGAACAATTCCCTATGCGTTGGTGCACCCGAAGTTCAAACCATCTTGGGGGTTGACAGGGTTTCTCGAAGAAGGGCGCTGGCGGAGGACGTGGCCGCGGTGATGCGGGTTTGCGCTGCTGCCTTGGTCCTGAATGACGAGATATGTCCAGCGGACGAGCTGAACAGGCTACAAGAGAGTTTCAGGTCCATCTCAGCTGAAATAGAGAATGTGGGTAAGGAGCTGACTGACTGCAAAAACCAGAACAGGGCCCAGGTCGAGCTTCAAGAGAGGCTGAAGGAGAGGTTGAGGAACGTTGAGGAGGAGAGGAAACGTCTCTTGGCGAGGAACGCCGAGCTGGAAGAAGTTGTTCGTCTGGCTGAGGAGGAAACCGAGGAAGACAAGTTGTTGACTTCGCGGGCAGCGTTGATAGCGAAACTTAGGGAAGCCGAGCAGGATAACCTCGTGGCGGCTGATATAGGTTTTAGGAACCCCGTGCAGCAGCTTCGGGTTCTCAACACCGACCTTATTACCGAAGGGTCTGACCCCGACTACGAGGTGGTCGACGGTCAGATTATGCAGCCGATGCAAGAGGACGAGGTCGGCGGAGGGGCAACCGACCACGAGCAGCCAGAGGGGGCCCCCGCTGAATAAGTTTTTACTCTGTTTCTGTTTGTCCTGCGAGCCATTTTATTCTTTGATGCCTGTGTCCGGCCTGCGTGCCAGGGGCGTTTTGATACTTGTTTGTAATACCTGTACAATGGGCTTCTGTCCGCTTAATGCATTTTTGTTTATCTGCGCGTGTGATGTTTGTATGTTTTCGCTTGTGTGATGTTATCGTATTTGCTATACTTTATTTATTTTTGTCTAAGTAATAGAGATTTTGGGGATTTGCTCGACTTCGATAATCCTCGACTGCGTGGAGAGCTGGCCGAGTGGGTGGAGGTGTATTCCGACCTTCAACGAGGCTAAGAGCTCGGTCGAGGTCTTAGCTTCGTGGCGTGAACTTCCCATCGCGAGCTGGGTGTTCTGCCTAATTGGTACAACGGCGACGGATCTCGATCGAGGTGTCCTCGTCGGATCAAAAGTCCTCGCGCACACACAACGCGGCCCTTGATCATCGTGTCTTGTATAGGGGTGTCGCGCTTGTACCCTAGTGCGTCCCTATAACCGCGATGCTACTGTGTCGCGGACAGTGCTTAACTGTAGTACTGTTTAAGCTTCTCAGCGTTCCGTGGTCGAGTAAGTTCTTCCCCGTGCAGATTTTCGAGGAAGTAGGCTCTTGTCCCCGTTTTCGCGCGGACGCGATATGAGCCCTCCCAGTTCGCGGTGAGTTTGCCTTCTCGCGAATCTTTCTGGTTCCTTCGTAGGACGAGGGTGCCTACCTGAAAATCGTGTTTGATAACTTTGTCATTATAACGTAAAGTTATTTTCTGTTTAAGTGAGGCTTCGCGGAGGGATGCGCCCGTCCTTGTCTCCTCGACAAAGTCGAGCTCTTCCCTTAGGGCCTCGTTGTTCGCATCCTCGTTGAGGGGGGCTTCCGTCCTCCTCGAGGGTTCCCTGATCTCCACGGGGATCGCCGCTTCCGTTCCATAGGTCAGACGAAAAGGGGTCTCTCCGGTCGTGGAATGTGGGGTTGTTCGATAGGCCCAGAGGACGCTGTGTAGCTCCTCGACCCACCGTTGTTTGGCGTCGCCTAGTCGTCGTTTCAATCCTCGGAGGATCACTTTGTTCGCCGCTTCGGCTTGCCCGTTCGTTTAGGGGTGATCGACCGACGTGAAGTGCTGTTTTGTGCCCAGTTTGGTGACGAAGTCCTGAAAGTTCCTGTCAGTGAACTGTGTCCCGTTGTCGGTGACAATAGCTTGGGGCATGCCGAATCGGGCAAGGATGTTCCTCTTGTAGAAACGTAGTATGTTGAAGGCCGTGATTTTTGCCAATGCTTCCTCCTCAATCCACTTCGTAAAATAATCCACCCCGACGATAAGGTATTTGTTTTGATACGATCCCACGACGAAAGGTCCGAGGATATCCATTCCCCACCATGCAAACGACCATGGGGAGGACAATGTTTTGAGCTCGTTAGGAGGAGCGAGGTGCATGTCCCCGTGTCGCTGGCATCTATCGCACTTCTTGACGTGTTCCTTGGCGTCCTGTTGCATGGTGGGCCAGTAATACCCTGCCCGAAGTGCCCTGCGGGCTAAGGATCACCCACCAAGGTGTTGGGCGTTGATCCCCTCATGGATTTCTTGGAGTATACCGGGGACCCTGGTCTACTCCACGCATCTGAGGAGGGGGATAGAAAACCCGCGGCGATATAGCTTGTCCTCGATTATAGTGTACGAGCACGCTCGCCGCTTGACCATCCCCGCTTCCTTTGGGTCCTCTGGCAGTTTGCCTTTCGTGAGGTACTCGTATACCAGGGTCATCCAGCAATTGCTGTCCCCAATGGCATTCACGTCCGCCACCGGAATGGGTTTGTCTATGCTCGGGCGGGAAAGCACTTCTTGTATGAAGGATTTGTTTCCGCCTTTCTTCTTTGTGCTCGCCAGTTTAGACAAGACGTCTGGTCGGGTATTGTGCTCGCGGGGGATGTGAGTCACTTCCGCGGAGGCAAAATTCTTCATCTTTTCCTTTACCAAGGTCAGGTATTCGATGAGGCAGTCGTTCTTGGCCTGATACTCTCCTCGGACTTGAGAGGCTACGAGCTGGGAGTCGGTGAAGATTTTGACCTCCTTGGCGCTGAGGTCCTCGGCTAACCGAAGACCGGCGAGGAAGGCCTCGTACTCTTCCTGATTATTTGATGTCGGGAAGGATAGTTCGAGGGAGACCTTGATTAGGATGCCTTCCTCGTTTTCGAGGATAATGCCCGCCCCGCTCCCTTCGTGTTGGATGCTCCGTCGACATAGATCGTCCACTTTTGGGATCCGTTGGTCGAAGGCTCTAGGACGGTCATCTCCGCCACAAAGTCGGTCAGTACCTGAGCCTTAAGGGCTTTCCTTCCCTCGTATTGGATGTCGAACTCGGTGAGTTCGAGCGACCACCTGAGCATCCTTCCCGCCATATCTGGTCGTCCAAGGAGCTGCCTTATAGGCTGTTCGGTTCTTACGACGATAGTGTGGGCTAGGAAGTAATGGCGCAGCCTCCTGGCCGCGGTGACGAGGGCCAAGGCGACTTTCTCGATCTGCTGATACCTGAGCTCTAGACCTTGGAGGGATTTGCTCGTGAAGTAAATCGGTTTTTGCCCATCGGGGGTTTCCCGTATGAGGACGGCGCTGATCGCTTCACTCGTGATGGCGAGATACAAGAAAAATGTCTCCCCGTTCTCTGGCTGTGAGAGGACCGGGGGCTGCGACAGGACTCGTTTGAGATGGAGTAAAGCCTGCTCGCATTCCTCGCTCCATTCGAACATGGCTCTTTGTCGAAGAAGTTTGAAAAACGGGAGCAAGTATTGTGCGGATTTGGCGATGAATCGGGAGAGGGCGGTCAGCATCCCGTTTAGTGATTGTATCGACTTCTTCGAGTTTGGAGTTGGGATCTCGGAGAAAGCCCTACACTTGTCGAGGTTGGCCTCGATTCCTCGCTCTGTGAGGTAGAAGCCGAGGAACTTACCTGCCCGAACGCCGAAGGTGCATTTGTCGGGATTGAACCTCATGCGGCATCTCCTCGCTGTGTCGAACACCTTCTTGAGGTGCGCGGCGTGGTCGACTTCTTCTGCGGATTTGACGATCATGTCGTCCATTTAGACCTCGAGCATGTCGCCGATCTCTCCTCGGAACTTTGTTCATCATTCGTTGGTAGGTCGCGCCGGTGTTCTTTAGGCCGAAGGGCATCACGTTGTAGTAGTAATTGCCCAACTCGGTCATGAAGGTCGTGTGCTGTTTATCGACCTTATCCATGGGGATTTGGTTGTACCCCGAGTAGGTATCCATGAAGGATAACAACTTATAACCTGCAGAATTGTCGACCAGCTGGTCGATGTTAGGCAAAGGATAACAGTCTTTCGGGCATGCCCGGTTAAGATCGGTATAGTCAACACACATTCTTTATTTTCCATTATTCTTTTTAACAAGTACAACGTTGGACAGCCAGGTAGTGTACCTGGCCTCCGAAATAAAATTCCCCTCTAGGAGGTCTTTCACAGCTTTTTCAGCAGCCTCCGCTTTTTCAGGAGACTGCCTACGCCTATGTTAAACTATGGCCCTAGCGGCCAGGTCTACTGCGAGCTGATGGCAAGCCACCTCGGGGTCAAGGAAAGGCATCTCAGAGGCGCTCCTTGCGAACAGATCAGCGTTCTCCCGGAGACATGCCTTCAGCTGCTTCTTCGCCAGGTCGGGGAGCCCGGTGCCAATCTTCACGTTACGGTCTGGATCGTCCCCGAGGGCGACGAGCTCGAAGTCTCCGTCTGGGATGGGGCACGTTGGGGGGAGAGGTTGCCCGTTGTTTTCTGCCTGGAGGTCGAGGTCCGCTGCTCCGCCCTCATCGTGCTCGTCCAGGAACCTGCTATCGAGGTCGACCGCGTTGACGCCCGGGAGAGGCCTCTGTACGGTGTCCGGGGATGACTTAGCTCCGGTCTTGGGCTTGGTGCCGATGGAACTCATGCCTTTGATTGCAGCGTCGAAGCATCTCCTGGCCGCGTCTATGTCCCCGTGCATCGTAACTACCCGTCCCCTGGCCGTGTAGTACTTCATCTTGAGGTGGACCGTTGATGGCACTGCTGTGAGTTCGGCCAGGGTGGTCCTCCCGAGGATGCAGTTGTAGAGGGATGGACATTCGACCACCAGGAAGCGGGTCTTCACTTGACGGCCAGTGTCTTCGTCCCCGAATATGACCATCAGTTCGACGTAACCCCATGGTCTGGTGGTGGTGCCGTTGAACCCCTGCAGATCTGAACCGACGTACGGGGTCAGATGCCTCTCGTCGAGCTGGAGAGTCCCGAACAGGTGAGCGTACATGATGTTGATCGAACTTCCCTGGTCGACAAGGATCTTGCGAACGTTAAAATTCGCCGTCTGTGCCCTCACCAAGAGGGGGATAGTGGCGTTGGGCGCTCTGCCTGGGAGCTCTTCAAGGTAGAAGGTGATGGGGTTTGATTTCCCTTGCACCTTCTCGAGAGTGGTGGTCTTCGCCGATGTTGCGGACTCCAGTTCGTCAAATTTCCGCTTGATCGACCCGACAAACACCTTCTCGTAACCACCTCCGAATATGACCATTGTCTTGGGGAAACCTTCCCATGTGCTGCGGGCAGCGACGGGGTCTTCGTGGGGGAAGTTTGCCCACATGCTGCGAACTGCCTCTTGGCCCTCGATGCTTTCAGGGACAAAGAAGTCTTCGGGTCGAGTGACGCTGAGGGCGACCTGCAGCCGACTCTCGTCGAGAGGAGGTGTCGTCTCCTCGACGTTTTGGGCTTCCCGGGCACCATGACGAGGGGTGTCATGCTTCTGGGCGTACTTCTTTAGGTGCCCTTCCTTGATCAGGATCTCAATTGCATCTTTGAGATGGATGCAGTCCTCCGTGACATGTATGTGGCTCCGGTGGAACCTGCAGTACTTGGACTTGTCCGTGTTTGGTTTGGGGGCAGTCGGCTTCGGAAAGCGGACGCCTCCTTTCAGAAATTCCGAGTTAGAGCACTCTGAGAGGATTCACGCGCAGGGAGCGTTGAGTGACGTGTATTCCGTGAACCGGCCAGCTGGTCCTCGCGGTTCGCGAGAGTCCCGGGGGCGGTTTTCCTTCTTTCTTTCTCCTCCTTGTCGGGGAGGAGAGTCTTATTCTCTTCGGCTGCGGGAGCCTTCCTTCCGCCTCGAGTCGAGGGCGATCTGTGCTGCCTCTAACTCCTCGAACTCGATGTATGACTGAACTCGTTGGAGGAGGTTCTCCAAACGGCGAGGTCTGCGGAGGCCCACGGACTTGGCAAAATCGGAACCAAGTCGTAGTCCCCGGATGATTAAAAACTTCTTCATGTCGTCAGTCGTGTGGACCTCGACAGCCTCCCTGTTGAACCTCTCAATGTAGTTCCTGAGAGGCTCGTTCTTCCCCTGGTAGATGCTCTCTAGTGCGGCCTCTGTCTTTGGGTGTTGGCGAGATGCCATGAAGTGTTTGGTGAAGCGTTCTCTTAGTTGCCTCCAGGACGTGATCGACCCGGGTGCTAGACTCTTGTACCAGGTCATGGGGCCCTTTCGCAAGGTGGTGGGGAAAAGTCTGCCCTTAATGGCTCCCTTGACATTTCTGAAGTTAAGCATCGCTTCAAAACTTTCGACGTGATCGTCGGGGTCGGCCAGGCCGTCGTAGGTCCCTAGTGGCGGGGGTTTCTCTATGCCCGTTGGGATTGGGGCGTCCATGATCTCCCACGATAGGGGGGTCCTCTGGTCGTCATCGTCGCTTCCGGCTGGGGACCTTGATGGGGATCGATGGTGTCGACCAGGTCCTTGTCGAGGAGGGGAGTTCCTAGAACAGTTCCTCGGTCTCTCCTCGACGGTCTTGCTCCTCTTGGTAGTCGAGGAGTGCCTGGGTTCCTTCCGAGGCGGGGAACGATGGTGCATCTGGGAGGTTTCTGGCTGGGGGAGCTCAAGACGTGGCCGGCGGCCCTCGCGCACCGGCGAGGGGGTCCGAGATTCTTCCGGAGGAGTCCTTCGCGGGGAAGGAGAACAGTGAGGTGAAGGTGGACGACGATGTCTTCGCAGGGAAGATCGCCGTGTTCGCCCTCACTCGAGTGCTTCAATTCTGAGATTCTGGTGCATGATCAGCTGGTTGGTCTGGTTGACCAAGGTGAATAGGGCTGCGGTGCTCGAATCAGCATTAGGTGGAGGAGCAACTGGCTGAAAGGCGGCTTACTGGTCGGCGTCGTAAGCCGTGTCTTCGGAGTCCGGGGAGGCGATTTTCCCGTCCCTCACGCCGCCTTCTTCGACGTTGAGGGCAGCATTGTCCTCACAGTGGTTTTTGTTCTCGAGTTGCGCGATGACGGTGTCCAGAGCTTTGTTCGCAGACGGGTTGTTGGTCATGCTGGTGATGAACGGAGGAGTTGCTTTGGTTTATCGTTGAAGGAAAAACGGGGAAGCAGTGGTTCCCACAGACGGCGCCACTGATCGTACTTGGATCAGACAGTTAGATGGTGGTCAGCAACGTCGTATGGACTTCAGCTCTGGTGATGATGATACGTCAGGGGGGTGTACCTGCAAGGTACTCCGACGCTCAAGTCAGGTAAGGTCAGAGAAAAGAAAATACAGAGAAGTGAGTTTAGAATATTTCGTAACCTGACCCTCTCAAGTGAGAGGGTATTTATAGAGAGCCCCCAGCGCGGGGCCAACGGTTACATGCATTGGGTTGGATTGTAAGGCCCAATCCAAGTAACTGCCAAGGCTTCTGTGGCGTAGTAAAGACCAGCACGTGGTATTCGCCCTGGTGTAACGGTCCCTAAATCTCCAGAAGTAGGGCAGAACGATTCCTTCGGGAGTGGGAAGTTACAAGAGAACGTGTCCTCGCAGGGAGGAGCACGTGGGTGTCGAGGAGAGGTGCGTCCGCGATGCCTCTGCTCGACAGTCTTCGCCTCACGTGCCCGACATCTAAGGGGATTGGTACGTGCCCGACACAGAGGCGATGTTGGGCCTCGTTGGGCCTTCGCTGGTCATTGGGCTTGGGCCTGCCCGACAGTAGGGCAGGCGCTGGCCCAGTCCAAAACATTTACTATAGATTGAAATAAATTAGAAGAATAGAATCATATGTATTATGGTAAACCAGATGTTTACAAATTAACTTAAGTGTGTTGCTGGCAAAATTGGTTGGGTAATCTCAGATGTATTATGATGTGAGAACTAGCTTTGAAGAACCAAAAGTTTCTTCAATACAATAAAATTTGTGTGTTCCTAAAGGAAAATTTGAGAAATTGAGTTTTTATAACATTAATTGTTGCATCGACTAAAAGATCGTGCATATGTCTATACACAGCTAGAAGTTTGTGAAATTATTTTCTCAACTAATTAGACTAAGATCTTATTTTCTAGATTTTTCAGAAATTCCTTGATAAGTATCACATATATTACTAAAATTAATATTGAACATTTTGAAGAACATGCTCATAAAATAATGGACTTGAAGATCCATTCTTTAGACGTCTAAAGTTAGTTATATAGTTGATACTTGTGAGATCATCAACTCTAAATTATATATTTAAAACACACAAAGTATGTTATTAAGATATTTATTTGCATTAAGCCAACAAGTTAGTACATGATAATTCTCCCCTTAACTTACAAATTATTTTAGGTTCATAATCTAATACTTCTCATCTAAGTAAACTTTTGGATGTGTTGTGAGTATTCAATTGCTCCAAAATAGTACACTAAGATGAGTTTTGAAAGAGTTTTGAGAAAATGCATTTTATATGAATCTCGTATTTGAGGTTTTATCCTGGTCGAATAATTAGATACTTGTTTGAAGTCCAGTAGGCTGATTATCAATTTATAAATTAATTTTGTCAATATTAGGGGGAGAGAATAAGCAGCTGAAAGTGTGAACCAGAAGTTCAAATGAACAATTTAAAATAAAATATTATTATATCATTTTGATCCTCGAAGTTCAAAACACAATTCATTTGCAAAGTTTATGAAACAAATTATTAGCTGCTAATATTCCACTCAAAGTGAATTCTCATATTGGACAATATAATATTGCAAATGAGTTATAGTTGCGCCTGAAGCGTGGTAGAAAAGTCGGTTCCGATGTTAAAAAGTTCTCCACCAAGAAAAGAAACTAAAGTTAAAGATGACCCAAGTGAGGATATGAAAATTCTAAGAGAACTTTGACATAATTTATTTTTCAGTTCCAGAAGAACTAATCAAGTACTTGAAATATGAAATAAAGAGATCTCGATAAATTATGTCATGGATGAAATAAAATTGAACCGAAATTAAGATAACCAAATAAAGTCGACATTGACAATGTATTTGTATACAATATAGCGCTAAAGATGATAAACGATAACGAGGATCGTGAAACAAAGTCTACCAAAGATTGTAGACAAAGTGATAATTGGTCAAAATGAACAAATCATGAATCAAAGTCTATCAAAGATTGTAGACAATGTGAGAATTGGCAAAAATGAACAGCCCGTGAATCAAAGTCTATCCAAAATTATAGACAAAGTGAGAATTGACCAAAATAAATAGATTCAATTGAAGAATAATTGAACTCACTTTAAAAGTGGATCGTTTTTGGACCCGTAGTCTGAATACCTCGAGGTGTGAAACCAATTTGATATAAATGAGTTTTGTGAAAAAGCAAAATAAGAATGGTATAAAGCTTGATTTGTTGCTCAAGAATTTTCACAAAGACCTAAAATTTATTTTGATGAAACATATCCACCTGTAGTGGATGTAATTCAATTTTTAATATTTAATTAGGTTTGTAGCACATGAAGGGCTTAATTTGCACATGATGGATGTTGTAACATCTTATCTGTATGGTTCAATTGATAGTGAAATTTACATGAAACTTCCTGAAGGGTTCAATATACCAGATGCACACAACTCCGAATCTCGAGAAAGCTACTCCATAAGATTGAACAAGTTTCTCTATGGGTTGAAACAATCTGGACGAATGTGATGTAATCGTCTCATTGAATATTTACTTAGAGAAGGATATACAAATAACTCCATTTGTCCTTGTATTTTTATAAAAAGGCCAGGAAAGGAATTTGCAATAATAGTTGTCTATGTGGATGACATAAATATTATTGGAACTCCTGAAGAGCTTCCAAAAGCTATGAATTGTTTAAAGAAAGAGTTTGAGATGAAGGACTTAGGAAAAACAAAATTATGTCTAGGTTTGCAAATTGAACATTTGGACAAAGGAATATTTGTACATCAAGAAGGCTATATAGAAAAGGTGTTAAAACGCTTCTATATGGACAAATGTCACCCGTTGTCTACTCCAATGGTTGTTGGATCATTAGATGTGGAGAAAGATCATTTCAGACCTCAAGAAAAGGATGAAGAATTGCTTGGTCCTGAAGTACCATATCTTAGTGCAATTGGAGCACTAATGTACCTTGCTAATTATACACGTCCTGATATATCATTTGCGGTCCATCTATTAGCAAGATATAGTTCTTCACCTACACGAAGACATTGGAACAGAGTCAAACATATACTCCGTTACCTTAGAGGTACAATAGACATGGGTTTGTTTTATAGCAAAGTATCCAGATTTGAATTAACAAGTTATGCAGATGCAGGTTACTTGTCAGATCCTCACAATGGTAGATCACAAACATGTTATTTGTTTACATGTGGTGGTACAAC
Source organism: Lathyrus tuberosus (assembly GCA_022829125.1). Lineage (NCBI taxonomy): Eukaryota > Viridiplantae > Streptophyta > Magnoliopsida > Fabales > Fabaceae > Lathyrus > Lathyrus tuberosus. The sequence continues at coordinate 5,035,913 of JALAZF010000436.1, read as the reverse complement.
AATTTCATGGAGATCAGTGAAACAAGCAATAGCAGCAACTTCATCTAATCATGCAGAACTTTTAGCACTACATGAGGCAAGTCGAGAATGCGTTTAGTTGAGATCCTTAATCCAACACATACAAAATACTTGTGGTTTGTCTTCAGGAAAAAATAAATACGACGACCATATATGAAGATAATACTGCATGCATCATTCAATTGAAAGATGGTTACATTAAAGGAGACCGAACAAAACATATCTCTCCAAAGTTCTTTTTCACTCATGATCTTCAGAAGAATGGTGATATAAACATCCAACAAATTCGTTCATGTGAAAATCTTGCAGACCTTTTCACAAAGTCACTCCCAAGTAGTACTTTTAATTAACTAGTACAAAAGATTGGTCTTCATCGTCGAAGAAATAATCGTTCAGAGGAAAAATAAATTTGTTTAAAAAGATATTGTACTCTTTTTCCTTCACTAGATTTTTTCCCACTGGGTTTTTTCTAGTAAGGTTTTAACGAGGCATATCCAAAACGAACATCCAAGAGGGAGTGTTATGAATAATTGGATTATTTGTATTTATTATATAAATAGGACCAATCTCATTATATACGATAGACGAATGAAATAATATATAATCATTTTAATATTTATCTCTTCTATTTTATATTCTTTTTCCTTATTTTATAACACTGTATAAGTACTAGAATCACCTACATTATAGGATTATATAAAAACATAAATAAATAAATTAACTAATTTAATATAATTTTGGGCCAGTTTGTTTCAGCTTTAAAAAAATGGATTTTTTCTTTATATTTTTGAAAATGGATTCTACAAAATCGTTTTTCAAAATATTACAAGTTTTTTTTAATTTGTTTTTTATAAATTAAAAGACTAATTTTGACATTCTATAACATTAATATACATTATTGAAGACCAAAACATAGTCAAAATCATAATTTTTTCAAAAAGTTGTATTTCAAAAATGATTTTCATGAAAAACTATTTGAAATAGCTTCAAAATTAAGTGATTTTTTGAAATTTTGATATCCAAAAAAATTTTTGATAAAATGATGAAATACATAAAATAACATTTTAAGAATAACTATTCAAACCAAATTTTCATTTGAATCTTTTATGAAAAGTTTCTTTGTAAAAATTTTTTCTACAAAATTATATTACATTATAAAAATCATTTTTAAAAAAAGCCAAAACAAACGGGCCCAAAATACAAAAAATTAATAATATAGTTTTGGATGATATAAAAGGTAGAATAGTTTAGTAGTTTGGCTAAAATAGGTTTGTGGAATATCGCTTGACTCCAACCAGAGACATGAGATCTCGCAAACTCAGTAGAACAAACCCTAACAACATCTTCTCTTCCGCCGATCTTCCTCTTGATCTGATTTCAGAAATACTTTCTAGGTTACCGGTGAAGTCGCTTCTGCAATTCCAATGCGTCTCCAAATCTTGGAAATCACTCATCTCCGATCCAATCTTTGCTAGAAACCATCTTAACCTCTCAACCACGCGCCGCCTCCTCCGTTTTAGCTACGACAGACCCTCGCACAAGTATATTCTTAATTCTTACTCACTCCAATCCATTTTCACAGGCACAGACTATAACTTCACTCGATTGGAGTTTCCGCCCGATAATATTTCCAAAGGCGCCTACTCTCATTACGCCGTTGGCTCTTGTGACGGAATCCTTTGCGTTGCTAATTATCGTTTTTACAACGATTTTAAGCCTTTAGTTGTACTTTGGAATCCTTCTATTAGAAAATTTAAGGAATTGTCCCCTTTTGAAAACCCACCAGAGCTTGATCGCCTTCATATGACATATGGCTTCGGCTATGACCGTGTTTCTCAGGATTACAAAGTGGTTGTTATTTACAACCCCTTTAAAAGTACCGGGGGAATGGCTCTAGAAACAACTAAAGCAAAGGTTTATACTTTGAGTACTGATTCTTGGAGAACCATTCAACCTTTCCCTTTTGATTCTATCTCTAATTTCCAACCAGGAAGATATGTAAGCGGTTCAATTAGTTGGATGGCCTATTCTAAAGCGACCCATCAACACTGTATTATTTCTTTTGATTTAGGCAACGAGTCTTATCAAATGATGACTTTGCCTTCTGAACTGATGAGAAGGACACCCACTTTTTTGACATTATGTGTGTTGAGGGATTTGTTGGGCATAATTTTTGATCATGATGTTTGGGTCATGAAGGAATACGGGGTTAAAGAGTCTTGGACTAAATTGTTCAACGTTACTCACTTGCTAGATCCTCCATTTAAGTCTTTTGTCTTGACAAATCTATTATATATTTTTGAAGACGATCAACTGCTGCTGCTGTTTCAAAAAGCTAATGAAAGGATGTTGATTGTTTACAATCTCAAGAATGACACTTCTAAAGTTAGTTGTATGTTGGATCACATCCCTGAAGTGTGTGTTGAGAGTTTGATATCACCTTGTTTGTAATGATAAGAATTATTTTTGAAGACTAAGTGCTGTTGCTTAAGGATAGTTCAAGAAAGAAGTTGATAGTTTAATGGTACTTCTACCGTTACTTTTGGTACTTTATTTTTATTATTATTATTATTATTATTATTGAGTTTTAGTGAAATATGTGATTTTTTTTTTCATATATCAATGTAATATGACAATTTTAGTTTCTTTGTTATGGTAACTAAACACAATTTTTAAACTTTTATTGTGATATTTTTGTTTTGAAGTGAACAATTGAGTTCTCTAGTAATACATTTTATATAAAAACTCTTGTTTTTTTTATTGACATACCAATACCTTGGCTTTTTTTTTTTCAATATTGCTTTCATTCTTAACATCATATTTACAAATACTGCTATTGCTATTACAATTTCTGCTGCATCAAAATTTCAATGTGGTTTTCATTGTTAACATCATATTTACTCGATTCACAAATTTTACCAACTGATTGTGTTCTGACAGCATCACCAAGAAACTCTGATAAATTGAGGCAGAATGAAGCGCCATAGTGTTATGCAAATGAATTAATGCACAGGTGATAAAAAGGAGTATAGATGCATACATCATGTAATAGACTTACATGTAATAGACTTAGGTTGTTCTGTCTCATTCGGTTAACTGCCTTGCGATGATAATATATGGCTAAAGGCATTTGTGTATTATGGGATTGTTGCCAAGAAGTTTTGGGAAGACACTATCACTAACCTTTGCATCAGGTTTGGTTGAAGTTGTTCATACTGGCGCGGCTTTGCATTACTGGCCATCTCCCTTCAATACTGTAAGTTATATATATCTTTATTTGATGAAAATTGGGGGTAAACTTTTAAAATTCACTGTTATCATGGTTTGTTGCCAATGTCATGGCTTTTAAAATCTAGAAAACTCTTAATTTCTGGTCATATCCCATTGTGCTGCATTTCTATGTCTCAATGCGTTAAATTTTTACACAAAAGTATTACTTCACACTTCACAAAAAAAGTAAGGTCTGTATTTCTAGAAATATACGAAATCAACATACAGATGATAATTGTTCTGAATATAAGTGTGTGAAGTGAACCTAATACAAGGAGTGCTAGCAACTTATTGTTTGTCATCAAGTTAAAATAAGACGGTTCAGATATCGTGGTTAATTGGAATCATTCTCCAAAATTAGAAAACTCATGAGCTGGTATCTAAAATTTGTTGGTGTACAAGGTGAAATAATGGTGAAAAGGAGAAGAATATATTATAGAGAATGACGGCTACAAGGATTACAAAAGAAATACAATGATTGGAATGACATCTACACTACCCTATTTATAAGCTAAAAACTAGGGCTACAAAAGCAACAATAAAATACTAAAATACCCTCTAACAAACTTGGTCACCAAGTTTGTGAATATTAATTAAAATATAAATTATTTCTATTTCTAATACCATCCCTTAATTTATATTTCATCAAAACTAACAACTCCAATTCCATTCCTTAAGCGAAGGAATTGATCAGTCTTGATAGCCTTCGTCAGAACATCTGCCAACTGCTTCTGGGTGCTATAGTGCAGAACTTCTAACACTCCATTCTGAACTTGACTTCTCAGATAGTGATACTTGGTCTCAATACGCTTGCTTCTCCCATGCAACACTGGGTTTCTGGCAAGATTGATTGCAGACTTGTTATCAATCATCAGCTTCAGAGGTTTGTCAACTTTGATCTTCAGATCCTCCAGCAAGTTCAGAATCTACACAGCTTGGCATGCAGTAACAGCGCCTGCAATATATTCAGCTTCACAGGTTGACAACGCAACAACAGGTTGCTTCTTAGAACTCCAAGAAATAGGACCTCCCAGAAACTTAAACAAGTATCCAGAAGTACTTCTTCTGTCAACTCTGTCTCCACACCAATCAGAATCTGAATAACTCAGAAGTTCTGATTCAGTCTTTCTTCCAGAAGGGAACAACACTCCATACTTCAGAGTTCCCTTGATATACCTCAGAATCCTGACAGCAGCTTGGTAATGGGACCACTTGGGTTTACTCATGAATCTACTAACCATTCCAACTGCATAGCAAATATCAGGTCTGGTATTACACAAATACCTCAGAGAACCAACCAACTGTTTGAAAGTTGTAGCGTCCACATCATCACCATCAGAATCAGAATCTAGTTTCTGATTCGTATCTACAGGTGTGATAGCAGCCTTACAATTATGCAGCTTAAATCTCTTCAGAAGTTCTCGTTCATACTTCAGCTGATGCAAAATGATACCTTTCTCAGAATATCTGAACTCCATCCCTAGAAAGTATGTCATTTTCCCGAGATCAGTCATTTCAAACTCATTCATCAGCACCTTCTTGAACTTAGCTAATTCTTGTTCAGAACTTCCGGTCAGCAATATGTCATCAACATACAAACACACCAGAATCATATTTCCTTCAGAAATATGCTGAACATAAACACCGTATTCCATCTCACATTTCTGAAAACCCTGCTTCTTGAAAAATGAATCAATCTTCTGATTCCAAGCTCTGGGCGCTTGCTTCAATCCATACAAAGCTTTATGTAATCTGTACACCATCCCTTCCTTATTCTCTTTCACAAATCCAGGAGGTTGTGACACATAAACTTCTTCTTCTAATGGACCGTTCAGAAATGCAGATTTCACGTCTAAGTGCATCAGAGGCCAATTCCTGTTAGCAGCTATTGCAATCACCAATCTGATTGTTTCATGTCTCGCTACAGGTGCAAACACTTCAGAATAATCCAGCCCAGGTTTCTGCAGAAATCCTCTTGCTACCAACCTCGCTTTGTGTTTGCCAATTGATCCATCCGACTTTAGCTTCTGCTTGAAAACCCATCTGACGCTGATGGCTTTCTTGTCCTTTGGAAGTTCTGTCAGCTTCCAGGTCTTGTTTCTCTCTATGGCCTCAAGTTCTTCTTTCATGGCCTTTAGCCAGAACTTCTGCTTGAGAGCCTCTTCTGTACTCACAGGTTCAGAGTCTACTAACATGGCACACTGAATAATCTCTCCTTCAGAATCTACTTCAGTGTCTTGCAACATGTCAAACTCTTCAAATCTTCTTGGAATGTTTCTGATTCTCTGTGGCCTCTGACCTCGTTCAGAACTTTCTCCGGATGCTTGAACCTCAGAAGTTCTGTCTTCAGAAATTTCTCCTTCAGAAGCTCTTGCTCCAGAAGGTTGACTTCCTCCAGAACCTTGACCACCTTCAGAGTCTGGCATATTCCCAGAGTCTGAATCACCACCAGAATCTTGATCATCATCAGAATCTGGATCATCAGAATCACCTTCATCTTCTGAGTCTCCTTTAGAGTCAGAATCACCATCAGTTTCAGAAATTCTTATTTCTGACCTTTCTTCAGAAGTTCTCACATCAGAATCAGATTGAGACTTATCCCAATTCCAAACTTCTGATTCCTTCACAATAACGTCTCTGCTGAACTCAACTTTATTAGTTTCTGGACAATAAAGCTTGTACGCACCCGTACTGTGGTACCCTACCAGTGACATTACTTTGCTTCTATCATCCAACTTCTGTCTTCTAGCTTCTGGAACATGTTTGTAACAAACAGAACCAAACACCTTCAGATGACTAACACTTTGCTTTTCTCCAGTCCACTTCTGAATAGGGACTATTTCCTTCAGCTTCTTCGTTGGACATCTGTTGAGCACATATGCTGCGGTTGCAACAGCTTCTCCCCAGAAATTCTGAGGAAGCTTCTTCTCCTTCAGCATGCTTCTCACCATATCAAGCAAAGTACGATTTCTTCTTTCAGCAAGACCATTGTGTTGAGGAGTGTAAGGAGCAGTAACCTCATGCTCAATTCCATTCTCCTCACAGAACTTCTGAAACTCTTTGGAGTTATACTCACCCCCACCATCGGTTCTGAGAATCTTCAGAGTCTGACCACTCTGATTCTGAACCTTCATTCGGAACTTCTTGAATTCAGCAAACACCTCGTGTTTGAACTTAATAAGGGATACCCATATCATTCTCGTGAATTCATCAACAAATGACACAAAGTATTTGTTCCCTCCGAACGATTCTACTGGAAATGGACCACACACATCAGAATGTACTACTCCCAAGGCATGTTTTGCTCTTGGAGCAACTTCTGACGCAAATGGCAATCTTGGTTGCTTTCCTTCCATGCACACTTTGCATGACTTCTCAGGCTTCTTAATTGTAGGAATTCCATGTACCAGCTTCTTCAAATTCAGATGTTCTAAGCTTCTGAAATTCAAATGACCAAATCTTCTGTGCCACAGCTCACTTTCTTTCACAACACTTGTTGCACTAAGACATTCAGAGTCAGAAGTTCTGACATTCACCTTGAATGTTCTATTCCTTCCTTGTTCTGACTCCATAATCAGCTTCTGATTACAGTCATACAGCTTCAGAAGATTGTCCTTCATGGTAACTGAAAAACCTTTCTCAATTAATTGTCCCACGCTCATCAGATTGCTTTTGATGCCAGGTACATACCACACATTCTGAATCAATGTTGTTTTCCCATTGTTCAGAACAACTCTGACATTTCCCATACCTTCAGCGTTAAGATATTTGTCATCAGCACATCTGATCTTTGTCCTCTTCTCAGAATCAAAATCAACCAGCCATTTCTTATTTCCAGTAAGATGATTTGAGCAGCCAGTGTCCATATACCACCAGTCTGTCAAATTCGTATCATCAGATTCAGAAGCCATCAATAGCACAGATTCATCATCAGAACTTCTGGCTATATATGCTTCTTCTTACTTCCTTTCTTTGTTTGACCAACAATCTCTAGCAAAGTGACCAAACTTCTTGCAACAGTAACATTGGATCTTCTTCTTGTCATACTTCTCTTTTCCCTTCTGAGCATTCTTTTGCCTATCAGAAGTTGAGGTTTCTGACTTCTGACCACCATCAGATTTTCTCTGTTTCTGATGCTTCTTATCAGAAACTGCTTTCAGAGCCTGCTGCTCTACTTCCCTTTCAGAAGTTCTCTCATTCAGACGCAACTCTTGCGCTTCTAAACTGCTTTGCAGCTCTTCAATTCTCATGGTACTCAGATCTTTAGAATGTTCTATTGCTACCACAATGTAATCAAATTGAGGAGTGAGGGATCTCAATACCTTCTCAATGATTACTTGTTCAGAAAGAGTTTCTCCACACGCCTTCATCTCATTAGTGATCAGAATCACTCTGGAGATGTACTCAGAAACTTTCTCATTGTTCTTCATGTTGAGATTCTCGTACTGCTTACGTAGAGACTGAAGCTTCACCTTCTTCACTGATGCGTCACCACCGTAACATCTGACCAGTGTGTCCCACGCCGCCTTCGCCGTCGTTGAATCTGCAATCTTCTCAAACACATTCGCATCTACACACTGATGGATGTAGAACAATGCTTTCTGATCTTTCTTCCTTGTATCCTTCTGCGCGTTCTTCTGCTCCTCCGTCGCATCTGCTGCTGCCGGAACATAACCTTCGGTGACAAGATCTAGAACATCTTGAGCACCGAACAGTACTCGCATTTGAATCATCCAACGATTCCAGTTTTTGCCATCAAATACTGGAAGCTTGGTGTTCATGCCGCCGCCGCCGTTCATCATCTTCAACCTTGTACAGTACACTCAGAACTTACCACACAGTGTTTCCCAACCCACAAAATCACAAAAAAATGTGATTCTGATAAGATTTTGTTCAAGATTCAACAAGAATCACGAACCAAAATCAATCACACAAAGAAATCCTCACGTTTCACTCGTGTTTCCCGTGTTTCCCAATGATCCGAACCGGAGCTCTAGATACCAATTGTTGGTGTACAAGGTGAAATAATGGTGAAAAGGAGAAGAATATATTATAGAGAATGACGGCTACAAGGATTACAAAAGAAATACAATGATTGGAATGACATCTACACTACCCTATTTATAAGCTAAAAACTAGGGCTCCAAAAGCAATAATAAAATACTAAAATACCCTCTAACAAACTTGGTCACCAAGTTTGTGAATATTAATTAAAATATAAATTATTTCTATTTCTAATAAAATTTGCTACCTAAAAATCTTTTGTGATCAACTCATTAGTTCATTGTTATACATAATATTATTTTAAATAAAGGTTAAACTGTACCAATAAATATTGGATCAAAGCACTGTTGGATAATTGTTATCATTGAAATATTTGGTCATATTTAGTTATGATTAAATGTGATGGAATAAATAGTAAAATTACATTGAAATATTTGTTCATATTTAGTTATGATTAAATGTGATGGAATAAATAGTAAAACTGTGTGTAGAAATTTCATGAGCGTATGCTAACTTTTTCACCTCATGATTTAGGTCATCATGTTGATACTTAGTCATGGCAACGGGGCGGGTCGGAGACGGTTTTTACCTCCCCAAAACTCAAATTTGAATCCCTAAACAATCCCCGTTCCCCGCTCCAAACCCAATCGGAGATGGAGAATTAAAACCCAAACCCGTCCCAAACGGGTTCGGGTATCCCTGCCCCGCCACCATCCATTTAATAAAATCAATTTTTTATTAGAAATATTTATCTTTTTCAAAATCAAATTACATTACAAATAATAAAATAAAAAAAAAATAAAAAAAAAATCTTACATACATTTGAAATATGTTAAATAAATAAAACAAATCAAAATATCAAAACATTGTCCACATATTTAATATTCTAAATTAAAAAAAATTAAATAATAATGTACATAATATAATAAACGTGGCGGGTTCGGGGACGGGTTCGGGGTGGGTACTAGTATCCCCATTATCCGACCCGTCCCCATATTTTTTAATCGGGGAAAACCCAAACCCAAACCTAGTCAAAGTGGGTTTTTCCCGTCAACTTCGTGGCGGGTTCGGGTGGGTACCCGCGGGTATGGGTTTTGTTGTCATGTCTACTAGTCTTGTATTGGGTAAACAGTTGGTTGAAAATTTGGTTGTGTTATTTTTTTGTTTTTGATTTTTTTTTTCAAACTGCATGTTTAATCACTTGATGTACAAGTTTGCAAAATTGACACTATGAATTGTGATTGATGCCTTCTTTATTTCACTTGGCAACTATCAGCATGAGATACAAAAAAAAAAAAAAAAGGTAGCAACTGCATCGTTTTATATTGCTTGGTCATTTGCAGGTTGCATTAGTTCTTGCACATGCTTTTGTTTATTGTTTAGACACTAAGTTATCTTTCTGGCCATCTTTGAACTTGGTTTGATAGAATTTCATTTTATGAAGATGTAGAAGCGTCTACTTGAATATCATTTTATGTTAAAATCATCTATGTAATACTTATTTATTTTATAAATATTAATTTCATTTTGTTAAATTACATATTTTTAGTGTTTGCTTCTATTACTGGTGGTAAATGCATCGGAAATGCATCTACATATATCTATCAGAGATGCATCTTTGGTATTAAAAAATTTCAATTTGTACGGAGTCACTTAGAATGACCTATGTTAAATGTGTATTATGTGCTTGGAAATGCGTCTTCAAAAATAAGGGGGCATTTTAATATTTTTTACGTAGTACGTTACGCACGTATAACCGTAACAAGTAAGGAACATATAAGATGCATTGAATGCATTAAAAAATTCCTTATTTTTCGTGAGTTTTATCAAATTTAGTGCTTAATCAATTGGGCCACCCACTTTGTAACCAAAACCCCTTCTCCCTATCTATCACTTAGATTTCATAAGTTACATCTAATTTAATCTAATTTAGTGCTTAATCAATTGGGCCACCCGCTTTGTAACCCAAACCCCTTCTCCCTTTTTATCACTTATCACTTATATTTTATAAGTTATATTTAATTTAGTGCCTAATCACATAAGAAGCTCAAGCAAATTGAGTTTGCAAACAACCTTCATTTTAACATTCTTTATGAAGATTTCAATTTCTTATGATATTTTTCTTCACATTATACTTATGATGGAACCAATCCTCATCATAAATACGAGTTTTAACATATTCTTTATTTAGTTTAACTCCATGCAAAACTGAATGTAAACTCAGTAGCCATTGAGATTGGAATAACTAGTATATTAGCTGTCATCTTAAACAATATCTTATATCTTATATGGTTTTTCCTCCACCAATTCAAAGCACAAAATATATACTTTTAAAAATGTTAATACCTTCATCAAGATAATCTTTAAATTATGATTTTATTGGAAGAATGACTTCATTTTCTTAAATAATGCTTAGAATTTCATCAAATCCAATTATGCCAGCTGCAACATTTACTTGAGAAGATGATGCATTATTATTATATGTTCTGGACTGGGCAGACGTTTTACCCCCAGAAGGGCAAGGTCCAATCCAGTCCAACCATTGACCAGACTCAATGGTCAGAAATTAGTCGTTGGGCAGAAACTAGTCGTTTGGAATGTCCCCTCACTCGCTCTACAGTTCATGCGACTAACTGCCTCCCCGAATCTCACGGGGACAGTTGGACCACGTTAGAGGGCCACGCGCTTTGCCCTCCACCTGGCAGTCTCTCACTGGTCGACCACATGCCTTGGCCATGTGAGAGATCTTGGCCCCGCGCTGGAGGATTCTCTTATAAATACCCTCTCACTTGGGAGGGTCAAGTATCTAATATTCAATATCCAATACTTGAACCCTTGTACTTGCTTTTTCTCTCTTTTCACCAAACACTTACTTTGACATCAGAGTACCTTGCAGGTACCACCCCCTTTTTCTTTCTCTCCTACAAGCATCATCATGTGTCCTACGCGAAGGCCGCGACGATCCAGTTTGATCATCTCCGATCAGTGGCGTCGTCTGTGGGAAACTAGCTTCCCCGTCTTTTGATTCAAGATCCTCTCTTTTTCACTTCAAAGACCAAAGCTTCATCTTCTAACCTCTTAAGATCATCATGGCCTCCACCAAGAATGAGGCTCGCCAAGACTCTGCTGCTGCCGTTGTGACTGACAACGCCGACCACACCTTCGTTGGACATGTGCTTCAGGAAACCGACCCACGGGACGGAAGGATTGCGTCCCTGACCCCCGAGGAAGTGAAACCTAGGGCACCAGCTGCCGAATGCGTTTTCGAACCCATTCTTGTCCCGCAAAATGCTGACTCAAGTACATCTGCTCTCATCGCCTCTCTCAACAGATCAAACCTTTTGATCTTCCAGCAAGGAGAGAAGATTAACGCTCTCGAGCATGTCCTCCAAGAGCGGCTTGCTTCGGAGAAACAACTCAGCCCGTCTCCACGTCCTCGGTCTCCCCCTCAGAAACGGAGACACGATAGGTCTAGAAGTTTCTCCCCGGAGAGAAGACGATCAAGATCGAAAGAACCTGCATCCGATCTCGCCCGAAGACACCGCAGATCTCCTCCGCGAAGGTCAAGACGCTCCCCGGCGTCCAAGAAGCCCCAACAGCCAGATAGGCACGAGCGCCGCCATACGCGCAAGCATTCTCCACGACGAAGCAGAAGTCGTGGTCGTAGCCATTCTTTCTCTCGCTCTCCAAGCTCAAGCAGCGACGACGACGTCCACGGCTCCCTTTCACAGGAGATCATGGACACGAGAATTCCTCGCGGGCTGGAGAAGCCCCCTACTCTAGCAACCTACGATGGGACCACCGACCCCGACGAACACATAGAGAACATAGAAGCAATGCTCCATTACCACAACGTGACCGGGGCCATAAAATGCAGATTATTCCCGATCTCACTGAGAAATGGGGCAATGGCTTGGTTCAAGCGCCTTCCTCGAGGGTCGATCACATCATGGAGAGACTTGAAGACTCAATTTGCCCAACACTTTACAGCTTCCCGACAACATCCCAAGTCGGAGGCCACCTTGGAAGCTATTATACAAAGAAGGAACGAATCCCTGCGGGCATATATCAAACGATTCAACAAAGAAGCCGTGGAGGTCCGTACGATGGACCATATGAAGAAATATCTTCTCGAAAAAGGCTTGAGACCCAAGAGCGAGTTTCGCAAAGCCGTGGGCATTGAGACTCCCCGTACGTTAACAGAGCTCCCCCGCAAAGCCGAAGCGTACATACAGTACGAGAAGAGGGAGGCTGTATACCATGCCCGGGACGCAAGAGATCGCGAAGGCGCCCGGACACTAAAAAAAGATGAGTCGGAGACATCCCGGCAAGGAAAGGAACCGCGGCGAGACGATCATCCCTGAGAGAGCAAAGGGCCTTCTGGCCGGTTCACGGAATATACCCTGCTTACGGCTCCCCGTGAACGCATTCTCTCTGAATGCATCAATACTGAATTCAAGCAGGGGGCGTCAGGTTCCCCAAACCAACGACGTCCAAAGGCAACGTCGATAAGAGCAAGTATTGTCGCTTCCACCGCAGCCACGACCACACAACCAAGGACTGCGTGCACCTTAAAGCCGCAATAGCGATCCTCATCAAGAAGGGTCATTTGCAACAATACGTAAAGAAAGGCGAGTCCTTCCGACGAGAGGCCTCAGATTCAAAGAAGGAGACATAATCGTCTCAGTCCAGTCCTCCCCCGCAGGTCGCCATGTCCATTACGCGACCAGAGGACTTCGTCATTCCTGATTACCTCGAAGAGCCTTCCCGGATATCCGCCCACAACACTTGGGAAACTTTCCCTGTAGCCATGGTTATCTCATGCAGGGGGTACAATGAGCTGATAGTAGGATCTGTCAAGAGGAAGTTCGAGCAGCTTATAGATTGCAGTCCTGACCGGTTGTCTACGCTCGAGAAAATCAAGGGACGCTCCCAACCGATCACGTTCTACCGTGAGGAGCTGCCTGGGGGCTCTCCGAATTCTCACATTCCTCTACTCATCAAGGCCAGACTAGCGAACACTGATGTCCGGAGGTTCCTGGTCGACCAGGGTAGTTCGGTGGACATTATGTACACGGGCCTGTTCCGCGCCCTAAAGCTAGACCAGAAGAACCTCTCGTCGTATGTGGGATCCGATCTGCAGGGGTTCAACGGAGCTACGACCAGACCTTGGGGATACGTGGAGATGCCGGTCACAACCTGGGAGGAGGAAGCATCCAGGTCGATCAAGACCCAGTTTTTGGTGATCGATTGCCCGTCGTTGTATCAATGCATTTTGGGCAGGCCAGCCCTCGCAGAATTGATCGTTGTTCCTTCAACCGTCCACCTCAAGCTAAAGTATTATACTGAGAAATGTCACGTCGCAACTTTACATAGGGACATAGAAGCTTCCCGCAGATGCTTCGAGGCAGCGACCAGGGGACAGAACCAGATCGGAGCAGCACCGAAAGCAGCCAAACGGCCAAGGGATGAAGATCGTCCAACCGAAGATGACCAACCGAACAAGAAGCCTGCACTCCCCGTGCACATCATCGACCTTGACAGCCGAATTTCAGAGGACGACAAGGAAGATAATGGTGAGGTTGCGCTAGCAGGGACGACCAGCTCCCCCACATCAACCCTCATGCGGCCAGTTCTAGGCGGAGAATTCGAAGTCATCACCTTCAGCAATAACCCCGACAGAGGGGTGAAGATAGACGCAGGATTTCCTGACGAGGTCAAGCTACAACTGAAGAAATGCCTGGACGACAACGCTGACCTGTTCGCCTGGAGCGCAGCAGACATGCTCGGGTTAGACCCCGAGACCGCATGCCACCATTTGACCATTGATCCAGCTGCCCGCGCCGTTGCGCAACGGAGAATAAAATAATCCGATGAGAAGGCACATGCTGCCGAAAAACTTGTACAAGACCTCTTAGAGGCAAAATTCATATCAGAGGCCGGGTATACAACCTGGCTGTCCAACATTGTACTTGTGAAAAAACATAGTGGAAAATGACGCATGTGCATTGACTACACCGATCTCAATCGGGCTTGCCCGAAAGATGCTTATCCTTTACCGAGCATAGATAAACTCGTAGATAACTCTGCAGGTTTCAAACTCTTGTCCTTCATGGACGCCTATTCGGGATACAATCAAATTCCTATGGCCGAAGAGGACAAAAGGTATACCGCATTCATGACCTCCTCGGGGAACTATTACTACAACATAATGCCCTTTGGTCTAAAAAACACAGGGGCCACGTACCAGCGCATGATGAACAAAGTCTTCCGATCAGAGATTGGGGACATGCTCGAGGTATACATGGATGACATGATCGTAAAGTCCCAAGAGGAATCCGATCATACGACTCACCTACAAAAGGTCTTCGACCAAGCCAGAAAATGTAAAATGCGCTTTAACCCAGAAAAATGCACCTTTGGCGTGCGAGCAGGGAAGTTCCTCGGGTTCTATCTCACCGAAAGGGGAATAGAAGTAAACCCAGACAAGTGCCGAGCATTCGCGGAGTTCCCCACGCCCAGGTCAAAGAAGTCCATACAATCCCTCAACGGGATGCTCACCTCCCTATCTCGTTTCGTGGCCAAGTCCGCTCAGCACGCCCTGCTCTTCTTTAAACTCCTGAGGAAGGAGACCAGCTTCGAATGGACTGAAGAATGCGAGCAAGTCCTGGCCCACCTTAAGCGGGTTATGTCCGAACCACCTGTACTTTCTCGACCAGAATGCGGTGAAACTCTATACTTATACCTCTCTGTCACCAGCGAAGCCATTAATGCTGCTCTCATTCGTGAAATAATGGACGGGCAGAGGCCCGTCTATTTCACCAGCAAGGCCCTACAAGGGCAAGAAGTCAGGTACGTGCAGATAGAGAAAGTCGCCCTTGCTCTCATCACCGCCGCGAGGAGGCTTAGACACTACTTCTTGGCCCACACCATAGTTGCCATACGGACCAACCCATCAGGCAGTTGTTATGCCGACCAGATATGGCTGGCAGGATGCTTAAATAGTCCCTAGAGTTATCAGAACTCGACATTCACTACGAGGGTAGAAAGACCCTCAAGGCACAAGTTTTGACCGACGTCGTGGCAGAGATGACGCTGCTACCGTCCCCGCCATGTAGAGCACATAAATGGATCGTTTACGTAGACGGGGCATCCAGCCCCTCAGGTAGCGGAGCAGGTATCATCCTCGAAAACGAGGAAGGAATACTTATCGAAGTATCTCTGGTCTTGTCCTTCCTTACATATAACAACCAAGCCGAATACGAAGCCTTCCTCGCGGGACTACGTCTGGCCAAGGACGTGGGCGCCAAGGAGGTAAAAATCTACACTGATTCCCAGCTCGTAGCGTCACAAGTGCGGGGAGAATTTCAAGCAAAGAACGACCAGCTGGCCGAATACCTGGCACTGGTAAAGGAAAGACTTACAAAGTTCGATGCGTGGGAAGTCTAGCACATCCTCCGCGAACGAAACATGCGAGCAGACATCTTGTCCAAACTGGATAGCACCAGAAAGAAAGGCGGAAATAAGTCTGTCATACAAGAGATACTCGCCCGACCTAGCATCGAGAAACCATCCCAGCTGCTCGACGTCAACATCATCAGGGACACCCATTGCTGGATGACTCCCGTATACAACTACCTCACCAAAGGGGAGCTGCCCGAGGACAGTAAAGAAGCTAGCATAACTAAACGACGAGCCTGTTCGTATGTACTGGTTGAAGATAAACTCTACCGAAGAGGATTCTCCATCCCTTCTTGAAATGCGTCGAGGAGAGTAAGGTCCCTGAAATTCTACAAGAAATCCTTGAGGGCATCAACGCGCAACACTTGGGGGGAAGATCCTTGGCACGAAAAGCCTTGCGAGCAGGATATTACTGGCCAACCATGCAGCACGACGCCAAGGAGCACGTCCAAAAGTGCGACTGGTGTCAGCGTCATGGGGACATGCACTTGGCACCCCCCAATAAATTGAAGACTCTATCCTCGCCATGGCCCTTCGCCTGGTGGGGGATGGACATACTCGGCCCCTTTACAATGGGGTCTTATCAAAACAAATTTCTAATTGTGGCCGTCGACTACTTTACGAAGTGGATCGAAGCCGAAGCCATCGCCAAGATCACAACCTTCAACATACTTCGTTTCTACAAAAGAAATGTCCTCGCACGGTTTGGGGTGCCCCAGGCCCTCGTAACCGACAACGGAACTCAGTTCACGGAGAGAAAGTTCCAAGACTTCGTCGCCAAATTAGGCACGAAGCAGCACTTTACTTCCGTCGAGCATCCCCAGACCAACGAGCAAGCAGAGGTTGCGTTGGTGATCCTTCGTGGTCTAAAGCGAAGGCTGGGCGAATCCAAGAAGAGATGGGTTGAGGAGCTACATAGCGTGCTCTGGGCCTACAGGACAACACCGCAGTCCACCACCGGGGAAACCCCTTTCCGACTAGCCTACGGAACCGAGGCGGTGATACCGGTAGAAATCAGAGAGCCTTCCAGACGAACGGAAGCTCCCCTCGACGAGGAGATGAACGACGAAGCCTTAAGAGAAGAGCTCAATCTGGTCGTAGAAATACGATCAGGAGCAGCTCTCCGCGAGGCCTCGCTGAAACAACAAATAACCTTGCGCCACGACGCTAAGGTCATAAAGCGCGACTTCCCCGTTGGCAGCTTGGTCCAGTGCAGAAACTAGAAAGATTCGCGCAAAGGGAAGTTGGCCGCAAACTGGGAAGGACCCTACAGGGTCAAGTCCAAAACAGGAACCGAAACCTACTGCTTAGAAACTCTGGACGGAGAACCATTTGCTCGACCATGGAATGTTGAAAAGCTCAAACAATACTACAGTTAACCCCAACCACGAGGTCGGACTAACTGCCGACGAGATCACCCCGAACGGGGAGACGGCGCGGCCACAGAGGATCGTGCCCTGGTGAAGCACGACCCATTCTACAACGCCGGCCAACATCTGCTCATGGGACGAGCAGATCCTGCGCCCAACGAGGATACCTCAATCGAGCTCCGCCGTTACCACACAAATCAGGCAAGACACCCAGCTCATGATGGGAACAATCCAAGCCTATGAGTTTAGTACCTCAACCGAGGTCCTAGTCTCATCGCTGACAAAAACACCTTGCCCTCCTCGACGAGTTTCCCAGCCTGTCAAGGACAAAAAAATAAGTCGAACAAACGTCCATTCAAACAAGCATACATAAATAAATGCGACAAGAAATTTCCAAACATAATGTTAATAACATCGGCTACAAGGCCGAAATAAGTCAGGGTTACATCAAAAGGGCAGCACCCAACAAAACATTACATCAGAAGGGCACGCAAGCCCACAAAATACATGTGCATTCAAAAATACCCTAGTCAACTAAACGACCTCACTAACACCTTCCGGGGGAACCACCTCGCCGTTAACGACCACATTAAGCAGACCCATTCCCTCGGTTAGCAACTGGACGTCAGAATTGAGGGCCTTCACCTGCTCCAGAGCAGCGTTAAAACCAAACTCAGCGTCAGAGTCAGTTCGTCATTTTAAGGATAGATTCTGAGTACGGCTAGAAGAGCCTGCTCTGCTGTTTAAATGACACCCAGCTTTGCTTTGTGTCTGTAGTACTTCGCTGGAGCTGGAAGATGCAAAAGAAGAGGTCCACAGTCGCCCCGACACGGAGAAAACGACACACCAGCTCGAAGGCACGTATAAAGGCCAACGCGTTCGGATGAAGCTGGGCCGGACACAACTCTAAGTGACGAAAAAGGGCCTCCTGGAAGTCAGTGAAGGGGAGACGAAACCGAGCCTCCACAAAGGCAAACTCGTACATAGGGAACCGCATCCCCGGGTATATCGAGCAGATCCTGTCATCTTTAGTTGGGCGGAGGGCCTTCCAGTGCCTGGGTGCGTCCTCGGCCCGATCCTCCAGTAAGGAGAATTCCCGGATCTCCTCCTCCGTAAATGTCGACTTGGTCGACAGCGGCTCGTGCGCGATCCAATGAAGGTCCCCCCTCACGACCTGGACATTAGCATACTCGACGGCCTGCTCCGTTTCCTCTTGCGCGGCCTGGGCGTCGGGAAAGACTTCATCACAAGGATCAGCCATTTTCACCTGAAAAGCAGAGGAAGAAAAAGTAAATTCGACGACTAAGTTCAAATCCACCCTTCCACCACTAGTCAAGTGAAAGGGCGAGGAAGATGTCGAGGACAACCTCGAGACCACTTTGACCGTGACTTAACACGATGACAATGTCCCCCTACGACGGGGACGAGTTTCCGCGACTTAACAAAAGGACTTGAGCTCTCACAAAGCAAGCTCGTCGCGCAAAGCCAGAGTTTCGCGTCGAACAAGCCTAGTGCCCGACTACAAACTTAAAACTAGTCCTAACCAGAATCTAGGAGAATCTACTCCAAAAAATCCAACATTCATTCTAGGATCTTTGTGTTCTTCATAAATTTTCCAGAAATTCATGTGTTCATCGAAGAACACATGAATCTTCAACCGAAAAACTCATATGTCGCCGAAAAATTCATGAAGAAGCCCAGAAAACGAAGAACTCCATAAGAAATGCAGAAAAGATGAACAAACTTACTTGAATATGAAGAGTTGGAGATGAAGGTGTGAACGGAGACGATGAAGATCAATGGCGGCGAATAGAAGCTCCGGCGAAAGGACAAGTTGCAGAGCAAGGAAGTGGAGAGAAGAAATTTGTGAGAAGTGTACAAATGAAATCTTCCTCCCCCCTTTTTATAAACATTTGATCGTGGGGAATCGCAAAGGCCATCATAGCCTAGGCGACTCCCAGACTGACAGAAGCTGCATGTCCACCACGTGTCACAAGGGACCTTCGCTTGACATTCCCAATGATGAAAGATACAAGTCCCTTGCTATCCCGCGAGCATATCTCTTCGACTGCACAAGCATTTCACCTTCATCAGAGCTCCCCGACATAAAAAAGCTAAATTCTGCGGGCATCCTCCTAAAAGCCTGGTCGACTAAAAAATGACTGTTTCACAAACACGCTTCGCGAGCATCAGTTGATGGTCAGGAAAGCAAAACACTGATGGCGACCACCTCGATATCAGTAAAAACAAGGAACATGCCCCCGACCACATCGCTCAGGCAATACAGCCACCTTAAGTCATTACTCTTCAGCAGAGCAAAGACTTGGGGGACTCCTGTTCTGGACTGGGCATACGCTTTTCCCCCAGAAGGGCAAGGCCCAATCCAATCCAACCATTGGCCAGGCCCAATGGCCAGAAACTAGCCGTTGGGCAGAAATTAGCCGTTGGGCAGGAACTAGCCGTTGGGCATGTTCCCTCACTCGCTCTACAGTTCACGCGACCAACTTCCTCCCCGAATCTCACGGGGACAGTTGGACCAGGTTAGAGGGCCACGCGCTCTGCCCTCCACCTGGCAGTCTCTCACTGGTTGACCACTTGCCTTGGCCATGTGAGAGATCTTGGCCCCGCGCTGGGGGATTCTCCTATAAATACCCTCTCACTTGGGAGGGTCAGGTATCTAATATTCAATATCCAATACTTGAACCCTTGTACTTGATTTTTCTCTCTTTTGACCAAACACTTACTTTGGCATCGGAGTACCTTACAGGTACCACCCCCTTTTTCTTTCTCTCCTACAAGCATCATCACGTGTCCTACGCGAAGGCCGCGACGATCCAGTTTGATCATCTCCGATCAGTGATCTTCATCTTCGCCCGCCATATAAAGTATTTCTTTCATCTTTCAAAATTTGGATATATATATATATTTGCAATAGTCGGATATTCATTACCTACGTTTAATATAGTAGTTAT
Organism: Lathyrus tuberosus; assembly: GCA_022829125.1. Lineage (NCBI taxonomy): Eukaryota > Viridiplantae > Streptophyta > Magnoliopsida > Fabales > Fabaceae > Lathyrus > Lathyrus tuberosus. The sequence continues at coordinate 5,015,818 of JALAZF010000436.1, read as the reverse complement.
AGTAAATAATTACAAGAATAATGAAGTAAAAAAAAAGTTGATAAACTACATGATCACATGAGTAACATGATTAAACACTTATAAAAGTTTATAAATTTTCTCAACTTTATTCCATTCAAGTAAAGAGGCATAATTATAATGAGACTCTCTTTCTTTGTATGTTGCAAATGCAATCGTAAAGTTCAAAGTAGTTGACAATATATTACAGGTTGAATTCCATCTTGTTGGACAATCAACAATGAATGTCCTTTCTTTCAAGCCTTTCTCCTCGATCACATCACAAAAACGCCTTTAGTCTTGCATCATCGTGGTTAACATATTTGACACTTTCACGAATATTGAAAATGATGTCCTAAAATTTACTAAGGTCGTTTTGCACCAACAAATTCAATATATGGGCACAACATCTTGCATGATACACATATCCATCAAGGATTAACTTACTAATTAAAGATAAATTATCTATGCGACATCTTAAGCATGAATCATTATAAGAAACATTATAAACAAATACTAAAAAAAATTATTTTCAATCCCCCATACTTTCAAACATTAATAAATATAATCATCCATATCAATACCACACCTTGGTGCATGAACTTTCACAATACTCAAAACTAGGGATGGCAGGAAGACCCGCGGGGCCCACCTGTAACACCCCCCAATCTAATACCCCCAGGCTATTAAAGCGGGAAATAAAAATTCGAAATTTCATCAGAGTATATTTAAAAACATGGCATAGACAGAGAGCATCACATCAATTTGAAACCCACATAACATACAATACCTGCTCATTAAGATATGCAACAGTGGGGTAGCAATCAACAGAGGAACTCAGTTCCTTACACCCACATTTCAGATTTTAGAATAAAAGCGGAAAATCTAAAACTGAATAACATATATACATCATGAAAGTTGTCATACACCAAGTTATACATGTACAAGTCAAAAGATATATATACAGAATACACAAATAATCACAACACGGCCACCCTAACTACCCGGTGTCACATATCAGAGCCGACCGACAAAAGAATGAAGACGCAACGCTTCACAAAAAGACCTCCAGCAACTCTAATCTGCAATGCCTCATAGAGCATTATAAAACAGCAGAAGGGTGAGAAAAACAATCATAATACCGTTGAGTAAAATTATATATTAACACAAAAATACACAAGTATAAAGTTCTCACCACAAATGCACCACAATCGAATAAAACATAACACAGTACAATTATCAGGTATTCATCACCAATACACGTCAATCACCCATAATACACTCCTCATCAACACAATTATACATATTCCATCACATTATCACATTCACAATTAACATACACATTTAATCCATGATTATGCAAATACACAGAGACCGACACAACGACTCTATGCACATGCCATGCGGCACCGACTTCCATTGTTTCTCATGTCTCATCACCAGTTCACTCAGGAACTATTGGAACCATCGCTCGTTACTGAGAATCTCAAGTAACGCCCCGTCGGGCCTACGATGTTCACCCGTCGCTTTAGGTCCTCAGGCATCGCCTCATATTTTCGAGGCACACGACGTTATGGATCGCTTTAAGTCCCATCATGGGCACACGATCGTCTACAACCATCGCTTTAGGTCCTCAGGCAGCGCCTCATATTTTCGAGGCACACGATGTTATAGCAAATTCCCTCAGGAATTAAACTGCCACTCAGGACGTTTCCACAATACATATCATGATGCTTGGCATACAATGACTCATGACATTCACATTGCATACATACACACCTTCATAATCATGCATTTATCATCAAATACCACACATAGTATTTTCTTGCCCTTAGGCCACAAATCATCATCCACACAGGTATTCTTACCCCAACACAGCACACAATCCATACTACATTCGTATTAACAGTACAGCGTACATTACACATCAAATTCACACAATTATAACAGCAAAAGTCGACAAAACGACACTATTCCCGATTTTTCGACATAATTAAATCGGCTAACAATTCCAAAATTCTCATCATCCAAAAGTACATTTCATAAGCTTCCCAACGATATAAATATCACTCAATTCGGAAATACGGTTCGAAAGATATGGATTTTAAAAAAAAGGTAAATTGTTTTCAAAAACAACCAACCGCCCGGCGAAGCATGCTCACCGCCCGGCGAAACACAGGCGATACCAATCCCCCAAAATAATTCAAAGAGGCAGAAGCTTGGCACCTCTGCGCCTCTCGAACCGCCCGGCGAAAAGGACGCATCGCCCGGCGCTCAGGGCCTTTCGCCCGACGCTCTGCACCAGAAGCAGAAAAATTCTGCTGCGTGAACACTGTTCCATACCTCCAATTTTTCCCATTTTCTTCCCCAAATCATTTCCAACAGCAAAACAATTACTAGCAATGGTTCATACACATACATAGATCATACAACACAAATTATATCGAATTCCGTCCGTGAAAACATCGATTTCTACTCGATTACACGATTTCGACCTATATCCGAAAAACTACCGAACGAGACAATACAACATGCAACCGCACATACATAATCATACACAACAATAAGATAATCGAGTTTCACACCCTTACCCGATTTAATCGATTCCTAGAACTTGTTCTCTTGATTTCCCAAGCTTTTCTCCAATTTCTCTCTTTTCTCTCTTCTCCTCTTTTCTTCTCTTTTCTTCTTTTCTTTCTTTCTTTCTCTTCTACTATTTTTCTCTCTATTTCTATTTTTCTTTTCTTTACTAACTTAACAAAATACACCCAAATGCCCAAAATACCCTTACACTCAAATATCTCGCAAACGTTCCCAAAACCCGATAAAATATATTCACGACGAAAAATAACATATTTTCACATAAAGTCAGAAATAAAATAATAAAAAACGACTCAATTAAAATAAAAGACCAAAACTGGGGCGTTACAACTCTCCCCCACTTAGAAATTTTCGTCCTCGAAAATCTCACCTGAAACAAACAACTCTGGATACGACTCCCGCATCCGACTCTCCAACTCCCAAGTCAAATTACCCTCAGCAGCGCCTCCCCACTCCACTTTCACCAAAGCAATATCCTTGCCTCGCAACTGCTTCACTTCGCGATCCAAAATACTAACAGGTAAAGCCTCAACTGTAAGGTTCTCCCTTACCTCAACCTCATCCATCGGAATCACATGTGACGGATCCGGAACATACTTCCGAAGCTGTGAAACATGGAACACATCATGCAAATTCGACAGATTCGGCGGCAACGCCACCCTGTACGCCACAGCACCCACTCTCTCAGATATCTGGTAAGGACCAATAAACCGAGAAGTAAGTTTCTTCGATTTCAAAGCACGACCAACACCCGTTACGGCGTAACTCTCAGAAATACATGATCGCCCTCTTGAAACTCAAGATCCTTCCGTCTCCGATCATGATAACTCTTTTGTCTACTCTGAGAAGCCTTCATTTTCTCTCGAATAAGCTTCACTTTCTCTGTCGTCTGTTGCACCAACTCTGGTCCAACCACCGTCCTCTCACCAGATTCGTGCCAACACAACGGCTTCCGACACCTTCGTCCATACAATGCTTCAAACGGCGCCATACCAATACTAGAATGAAAACTGTTATTATACGTGAATTCAATCAACGCAAGATAACTATCCCACGAACCACCTTGTTCCAAAACACAAGCCCTCAACAAATCTTCCAAAGACTGAATCGTCCTCTCCGTCTGACCATCCGTCTGCGGATGATAAGCCGAACTCAATCTCAATCTAGAACCCAAAGCCTTCTGTAAACTTTCCCAAAATCTCGATGTAAACCTTGGATCTCGATCAGAAACAATACTCAATGGAACTCCATGCAACTTCACCACCACACTGATATAAATCTCAGCCAACCTCTCCAAAGAAAAACTGATGTCAATCGGAATAAAATGAGCCGATTTAGTCAGCCTATCAACAACCACCCAAATAGCATTATGCCCCCTCTGAGTGTTCGGTAACCCCGTTACAAAATCCATCGAAATGCTATCCCACTTCCACTCAGGAATATCCAACGGTTGCAACAAACCACTAGGCCTCAAATGCTCCACCTTCGATTTCTGACAAGTCAAACAAGCATACACAAACTGAGCCACATCTCTTTTCAAACCAAACCACCAGAAAATCTTCTTCAAGTCTTGATACATCTTATTCGCTCCAGGATGTATACTCAAATTACTCCGGTGTCCTTCCTCCAAAATCATCCTTTTCAACTCCGAATCATCCGGAATACAAATCCGTCCACGAAACCTTAACACACCATTAGAATCCACTTGAAAATCGCTATTCGCATCTCCTCCCCCAACCAACATCAAATCCACAAATTTCAAATCCAACTTCTGTTTCTCACTAACCGTCATCAGAAAATCATTAGTAACCTTCAACATCCCAAGCCTTACACTATCCGAAGTCACTTCACATATCAAACTCAAATCTCTAAACGATTCCAAAAGTTCCCATTCCTTAACCATCAAAGCCGACATATGCAACGATTTCCGACTCAACGCATCAACTACCACATTAGCTTTACCAGGATGGTAATTCAAGCCAAAGTCGTAGTCTTTCAAGAATTCCAACCACCTACGTTGCCTCATATTCAATTCCTTCTGATCAAACAGATACTTCAAGCTCTTGTGATCACTAAAAACTTCAAACCTCGCACCAAAAAGATAATGCCTCCAAATCTTCAACACAAAAACCACAGCCGCTAATTCAAGATCATGAGTAGGATAATTCTTCTCATGCACTCTCAACTGCCTCGAAGCATAAGCTACAACCTTACCTTCTTGCATCAGAACACCACCTAGACCAATCAAAGAAGCATCACAATAAACCACAAATGGTTCAGTAGGATTCGACAAAATCAAAATCGGAGCTGTCGTCAATCTTCTCTTCAGCTCATTAAAACTCTCCTCACACCGAATATCCCAAATGAACGCTTGACCTTTACAAGTCAACAGGGTCAAAGGCAATGCAAGCTTAGAAAACCCTTCAATGAACCGTCGATAATAACCGGCCAAACCCAAAAAGCTACGAATTTCAGTAACAGATCTCGGAGCCTCCCACTGTAGAACTGCTTCTACCTTAGATGGGTCCACAGAAATACCATTACCTGAAATCACGTGTCCAAGAAAACTCACTTCCGACAACCAAAATTCACACTTGGACAATTTTGCAAAAAGCTTCCTTTCCTTCAAAACCTGCAAAACAATACGCAAATGTTCCGCATGCTCCTCGCGAGACTTAGAATAAATCAATATGTCATCAATAAATACAACAACAAATCGATCCAAATGCTCGTGGAAAATCCTATTCATGTATTCCATAAACACACCAGGCGCATTAGAAACCCCGAACGGTATCACTGAATATTCATAATGACCGTATCGTGTCCTAAAGGCCGTCTTCTGAATATCTTCTTCCTTCACCCTTATCTGATGATACCCTGACCTCAAGTCACTCTTACTAAACACACAAGCACCAACCAACTGATCCATCAGATCATCAATTCTTGGGAGCGGATAATTATTCTTAATCGTCACTTTATTCAACTGGCGATAATCAATACACAATCGCATACTTCCATCTTTCTTTTTCACCAACAAAACTGGCGCACCCCAAGGAGAAACACTTGGCCTTACAAACCTCTTCTCCAACAAGTCATTCAACTTCTTCTTCAACTCTACCAACTCAGATGTCGACATTCTATAAGGTGCCATAGAAACAGGTCTAGTACCAGGAACTAGATCTATCGAGAACTCCACCTCTCTCTCTGGCGGCAAGTCGGAAATATCCTCAGGAAACACTTCAGGAAATTCACACACAACAGGAAACACCTCAAGCGACACCTGACTATCCACGGCCAAGGATACAAATAATCCAAACAACTGAGCTTCCTCCGCCAAAAGTTTCTTCAACTCTTTGGTAGATAAGAAACTCGAGTCTTCGTCTTCCTCCAGAGAAGGAAACCTTACCAGCTTATGATAACAATCAATATGAACCCTATTAAATTGCAACCAATTCATTCCCAAAACTACATCCAAACCTTCCAACGGCAAACACACTAAATCCATCTCAAAGTCTTTACCATAAATGGTCAAAGGACAACTCAAACACACCAAAGAAGTAGTTACTGACCCCATCGCTGGAGTATCAATAACCATTTCACCATCCATCAAAGACAACACAAGATTCAAACGCTTCGCGCACTCAGACGAAATAAACGAATGAGTCGCTCCAGTATCAATAATAGTAACTAAAGGCGTACTATTAATAAAGCAAGTACCTCGAATCAGACGATCTGCACTTGAAGTCTGAGTTCCTGCCAAAGAAAACACCTTGCCACTAGTCGGAGCTTTCTTCTAATTCGGACACTTCGAGCTAATGTGACCAGGTTCCCCACAGTTATAACATTTCACCACATTCTTCCTTTTACAATCAGCCGCAACATGTCCTTCACCTCCACAGTTAGAACACTTATCCAAATTCTTCCTACACTCGGACTGACGATGTCCCAATCAACCACATCTAAAACACCTCAGAGCATTAGACATACCACCTCCACCTGACCTTCGATCAAAAGTACCCCTTTGTTTACCTTTATCCGCCGGTGTTACATACGGACCACTACGAAACTGCTGCTTCCCTTTCCTGTCACTTACACTTTTGTAGTGAGTAGATCGAGCCTTACTATCCTCATCATAAATCCTACAACATTCCACCAAATCAGCAAACCTCCTTATCCTCTGGTAACCGATCGCCTGTTTTATCTCAGGACGCAATCCACTTTCATACTTCACACACTTAGAGAATTACGCGGTCGCTTCAGCATAATGAGGATAAAACTGCACCAGCTCAACAAACTTAGCGGTATAATCCACAACAGACATATTACCTTGCTTTAGCTCCAAAAACTCAATTTCTTTCTTTCCTCGGACATCCTCGGGAAAATACTTCCTTAGAAACTCCCGGCTAAACACTTCCCAAGTGATCTCTTCGTCCTCCGCAGCTTCCAACACCTGACGAGTACCGACCCACCAGTCATCTGCTTCTTCCTGTAACATGTGAGTTCCCAGTCTCACCTTACTGTCCTCATCACAATCCATCACCCTGAAAATCCTCTCAATCTCTTTCAGCCAAATCTGCGCTCCATCAGGATTATGTCTCCCTTTGAAGACAGGTGGCCTATTCTTTCTAAACTCATCATTCTCCCCAGCATTCGGTGCACCCTGCACAGCACGAGCCATAGCCTGCATAGCAGCAGCTAGAGCAGCATCGTTCCTTCCAGCCATATTCTGTTCATTTCCAATAACAGAAACTATGGTTAAACCAACAGATCAACCAACCACAACGACCAACAAGGACTGACACAACTGACACAAACTGGCTCTGATACCACTTAATGTAACACCCCCCAATCTAATACCCCCAGGCTATTAAAGCGGGAAATAAAAATTCGAAATTTCATCAGAGTATATTTAAAAACATTGCATAGACAAAGAGCATCACATCAATTTGAAACCCACATAACATACAATACCTGCTCATTAAGATATGCAACAGTGGGGTAGCAATCAACAGAGGAACTCAGTTCCTTACACCCACATTTCAGATTTTAGAATAAAAGCGAAAAATCTAAAACTGAATAACATATATACATCATGAAAGTTGTCATACACCAAGTTATACATGTACAAGTCAAAAGATATATATACAGAATACACAAATAATCACAACACGGCCACCCTAACTACCCGGTGTCACATATCAGAGCCGACCGACAAAAGAATGAAGACGCAACGCTTCACAAAAAGACCTCCAGCAACTCTAATCTGCAATGCCTCATAGAGCATTATAAAACAGCAGAAGGGTGAGAAAAACAATCATAATACCGTTGAGTAAAATTATATATTAACACAAAAATACACAAGTATAAAGTTCTCACCACAAATGCACCACAATCGAATAAAACATAACACAGTACAATTATCAGGTATTCATCACCAATACACGTCAATCACCCATAATACACTCCTCATCAACACAATTATACATATTCCATCACATTATCACATTCACAATTAACATACACATTTAATCCATGATTATGCAAATACACAGAGACCGACACAACGACTCTATGCACATGCCATGCGGCACCGACTTCCATTGTTTCTCATGTCTCATCACCAGTTCACTCAGGAACTATTGGAACCATCGCTCGTTACTGAGAATCTCAAGTAACGCCCCGTCGGGCCTACGATGTTCACCCCGTCGCTTTAGGTCCTCAGGCATCGCCTCATATTTTCGAGGCACACGACGTTATGGATCGCTTTAAGTCCCATCATGGGCACACGATCGTCTACAACCATCGCTTTAGGTCCTCAGGCAGCGCCTCATATTTTCGAGGCACACGATGTTATAGCAAATTCCCTCAGGAATTAAACCGCCACTCAGGACGTTTCCACAATACATATCATGATGCTTGGCATACAATGACTCATGACATTCACATTGCATACATACACACCTTCATAATCATGCATTTATCATCAAATACCACACATAGTATTTTCTTGCCCTTAGGCCACAAATCATCATCCACACAGGTATTCTTACCCCAACACAGCACACAATCCATACTACATTCGTATTAACAGTACAGCGTACATTACACATCAAATTCACACAATTATAACAGCAAAAGTCGACAAAACGACACTATTCCCGATTTTTCGACATAATTAAATCGGCTAACAATTCCAAAATTCTCATCATCCAAAAGTACATTTCATAAGCTTCCCAACGATATAAATATCACTCAATTCGGAAATACGGTTCGAAAGATATGGATTTTAAAAAAAAGGAAAATTGTTTTCAAAAACAACCAACCGCCCGGCGAAGCATGCTCACCGCCCGGCGAAACACAGGCGATACCAATCCCCCAAAATAATTCAAAGAGGCAGAAGCTTGGCACCTCTGCGCCTCTCGAACCGCCCGGCGAAAAGGACGCATCGCCCGGCGCTCAGGGCCTTTCGCCCGACGCTCTGCACCAGAAGCAGAAAAATTCTGCTGCGTGAACACTGTTCCATACCTCCAATTTTTCCCATTTTCTTCCCCAAATCATTTCCAACAGCAAAACAATTACTAGCAATGGTTCATACACATACATAGATCATACAACACAAATTATATCGAATTCCGTCCGTGAAAACATCGATTTCTACTCGATTACACGATTTCGACCTATATCCGAAAAACTACCGAACGAGACAATACAACATGCAACCGCACATACATAATCATACACAACAATAAGATAATCGAGTTTCACACCCTTACCCGATTTAATCGATTCCTAGAACTTGTTCTCTTGATTTCCCAAGCTTTTCTCCAATTTCTCTCTTTTCTCTCTTCTCCTCTTTTCTTCTCTTTTCTTCTTTTCTTTCTTTCTTTCTCTTCTACTATTTTTCTCTCTATTTCTATTTTTCTTTTCTTTACTAACTTAACAAAATACACCCAAATGCCCAAAATACCCTTACACTCAAATATCTCGCAAACATTCCCAAAACCCGATAAAATATATTCACGACGAAAAATAACATATTTTCACATAAAGTCAGAAATAAAATAATATAATAATAAAATAATCAAAAACGACTCAATTAAAATAAAAGACCAAAACTGGGGCGTTACACCACCTGCATCCGAACCCGAGTCAACGGGTGAAAACCCGAGTTGTCTGGGTTCGGGTTCGGGTGTCACCCGATATTTCGGGTGCTGTAGCGCAATTTTTGTGGTTTCGAATCACTATTGCTTTGGTACTACAGTTCGATTCATTTTTTATCTTGTGAAGCTGATTAAGGAAGGGAAATAGATTTCTCAAATTAACCCTGCTTGCATACTGAGTTTAAACAGATGACTGTTGGTTTACAGATGCTATCAAAATAGGGGGGTTCCGTCTTAGGTTTATTTCGCTTGAGAATAAGGTGTCTTGAGGCTTTTGATAAGATGCTGGATTTGGTTTTTTTTCTGACTGATGTATGAAAGTACTGGACCTAGGTCTTTTAATTAGTATGCTCGCTAAGATTTTGCAATCTTATGTCTACGTATTCCCGTTTAACGAAACAGGGAAATCAGAGCAATCGTAGTTCCTCCTATTCTATGGGAGGAAAAAGGTGTTTTGGTGTCTTGTTCAAAGCCCGAGACAGAGGCTAAAAGGAGTATTTGTGTCTTGTTCAAAGCCCAAGATTGAAGTTAAAAGGTTTGACTGAGAGAGAACTTGTCCTCTCTAAAGAGGGATTGTTAATTTTTGGGTGCCTTGATCAAAGCGCAAGATTGACGCTAAAAGGTTGATTGACTCTACTGGGGAAGTCCTTATACAAAGCCTAAGAGGAGGTTGTATGAAACCGGCTCAACAAGAGAGTGGATATATTGGTGTCTTGTACAAAGCCCAAGACGAAGGCTAAAAGAGACTGACTCTTTGGGGGATATCCTTATGTCAAGCCTAAGAGGAGGCTATAAGTTTGACTTTTCAGGGGAAAGTGTTATGTCTGTCTTGTACAAAGCCCAAGATTGAGGCTAAAAGGGTTTGACTCAACAAGAGAGTCTTTTATACTCAACAAGAGAGTGATTTAGTGTCTCGTACGAAGCTCGAGAGGGAGGCTAAAAGGGGATGGACTCAACAAGAGAGTTTGAAAGTTGATTGACTCAACAAGAGAGTCTTTTATACTCAACAAAAGAGTGTTGTATACTCAACAAGAGAGTGTTTTGTTGTCTCGTACGAAGCCCGAGATTGAGGCTAAAAGGAGATTGACTCAACAAGAGAGTCTTGAAAAGGTTAGCTCCGCTGGGGAGAATCATTTGTACAAAGCCCAAGAGGAGGCTAACTTTCCTGAGGAAAGGATCATTATACAAAGCCTAAGAGGAGGCTATCTTACTGTTGAGGATTAGATCCATAGGCAGGCCTAAGGGTGAGGAAATCTCATGAGGGAGACCGGGTTTGTGCTAGAGATTGATCCAGAGTGATCGGTGTTTTTTTCTATGTTTGAAAGGAACTTGAGAATGTCTTTGAGACTAAAAGGGGTTTAGACTGTCCAAGTCTACTGGTGAAGAGTTTTATCTTTTGTAGGATGCCCAAAAGAGGGCAATGGCCTTTAAGGGATGAGAATTAACCCTAAAGTGGCCAGAGGTTTGACACTGGAAAGACTACTCTAGCAAAGGATGACTAAATTCTGTCTTATACCTTTTAAGAGGTCGTTAGGGTCCTTGTATTAAGCCCAAGAGAAGGCATGAGAACTTCTAAGAAGCCGAAGAGTCCTTGTACAAAGCTCAAGAGGAGGCGGGGATGCTTTTAGGAAGCCTGGGGGTCCCCAAACCAAGAGAAGTTCAAGAAATGCAATTCACAGAGAAGAGATCATTCCAGGATAGTTCGAGGGTTTGGAAGAAACTCAAGAGATGCTATTCACGGAGAATAGATCAACTCCGGGGAGTAGAATTTCTTTGACAATTTATAAGGGTGACAGTCTGAGAAAAGGTTCACCGAGAATACTGCCTTTCTCTTTGTTCCATATTGTTTAACCCCAAGAGAAGGGAAGACTGTATCTGGAATCCTAAGGGGGATTTAGTTTTGTTTGTATTTAAGAGTGACCAACAAGGCTTTACCTAGTTCTATACGTAGTTGCCGGGAAAACTCTAAATAACTATACTAGTATATATACAGTTGATATATGACCAGTATTTAAAGAGGGTATGAAAGAAGACTTACAGTGAAGCAGCCCCACAATACGATTATATATATACAAAAGCAGATAAAAGAAAGCGGATAAACACTTACCCGTTGTAGAGCTTACATGCTGTTTTGTTAGTTGTTCAACAAAAAAATTAAAGAAAGTTTTGATAGCAACTATTCATTTGGATTCAAAATCAAAGGACAGAGATCAGGGCTTACAGTTTAGGGAAAGTCCCAAAATTTAACAGTGATGGCACTGTTGTTTGTACTGGGACTTATACAACGACTGAGGCCCAAAAAGGTTTGGTCAAAAGAGGATTGGGTCTTACACTCTATCAGAGGCCCAAAGAGTTTGAAAATGAATAAATATGGGTCTTATAGCTCAAGGAGAAGCCCAGATGATTTTTGTTAAAAAGGTGACGATTGCGCCGTATTTTGAAAACGTACAGAGTGACTTATACAATGAACGAGGCCCACAATAGTTTATTTACATGGGGATTGGGTCTTACACTCTATTAGAGGCCCAAAAGTGTTTTTTGTACAAGTGATGGGGCTTACAACTCAAGGAGAGGCCCAAGGTTTTGTTTGAAAACGGCGATCGCGCCGAGGTTTTTGAAAACATAGTGGGTCTTATACAATGAATGAGGCCCAAAAAGTTTTGGTTTCAAAGAGGGATTGGGTCTTACACTCTATTAGAGGCCCATGAGTATATTTCAAAGAAAATTAATTAAAATGATAAAAATACCAAATAAGTTTGAATGAGCAACTTGTGATTTTTGGTTAAGGTTTGAAAAATGATGTTTTAATCACAAGATGAATTAAAACTCGTTTGGTCTTGATTTTTCAAGGTGGATATTCATTTTTTAAAAGGTTTAAAAACAATAAAAATGAATTTATTTACAAAAATATCAACTATATTAAATAATTAATTTAAATTGATTTCTTTGTGGAACAAAATATTTTAACATTTTTGTTATTTTTTACAAAAAGAACCAATAAAAAATCATTAAAATTGAAAGAGTTATTAATTTTGCAAATCATTTAAAAATAATATGAAAAATAACAAAAAGTGGGAAAAATGATAAAAAGAGGATCTGGGGCGAGGGGGATTCGAACCCCATACCTCTTGTGTGCAGCGTGCGCCCTCTACCACTAGGGTGGTGATACATCCATGTATCAAAACCACCCCATGGATATATGAGGGTTGCCTTGTTTTTGGCCTGGCCAAGGCAAGGCAAGGCAAGATTTTGGCCAAAAACGTGAAGCTTGTAACTTTCTCATTTCTCCATGGATTGGGACAAAATTTAGGTCTATCCTGCCTAGAATTTCACAAGGAATCCAATGGTGGTGGTGGTTTTTTCAGATGAGGCTCCTAATGAAAAACCCGATAGTGGTTTTGAAATAGGCCATGATTTGCATTTTCTATGCTACCTCTTGTTACAGGCATGAATTACATGATGAATTGGTTCAAACACAACATATATAACATGTACAAGATGTGCATGATCAGTGAACTTCAAAGTAATGCATATTTCAAAGAGTTCAAGTTGTGATGCTTACCTCTTTAGGAGCTTTTTGGGCAATCTGTCAAGTGCTTTATTCCAGAAACAATTTGATGCTTTGGACACCCTCAAATGATCACTTAGAAGCTTTTAGGATGGTTGGAACCAACTGGAATCCTCAGGAACAAGTTTGAGCTCTTTCTTGCAAAATGGGCAAAAGTGACCAATATAACAACTCTCTCAAATGGTGTTCCAGATGTGTGGAACCATTTGGGAAAGTTCAAGGATGATATTTGGAGTGTGTTTGAGGTCTTATCTGGTTTTGAAAGTGACTGAATCAAGACATGGCTTGTAAAATGCAAAAAAGTCAAATTTTGAGGTTTTGAGAGGGGACTTTGTGATTTTGGTGTTACAGGTCACTTGTGAGAGTTTGGACAACTTAGATATGACATAGTGGATGTGTTTGGATCATGAGCTATGATGGAAATGCGCTCTAACTCAAAAACTCAGAGTTACCTTGCTAAAGAAGGTATTTTTGCCTAGAGAAAGAGATTTTGAGGAAAACAAGTGTTGTAGTGCTTTGGTGTACTCAAACTGAGCACAAATGAGCTCTATTTATAGTAGAGCAAGTTTGTTTTGCAAGCAATAGTGAATGTCAACTGCAGCAACTCATTGTCCAATTGAATCACTTTGGAATCCTAAGTCTCCTCTAGCCATTGACTAGAGGTTAGAGCACAGGCCTATGTGTCTATGGTTCAGAGCTTATCATTGACTCATTCAGTTGGAAATGGCTCAGTTCATGCCACCTTGGTGCACCCATTGAATGCTCCAAAACAAAATTGGAGTCTTGTCCCCCTTTTAGGCTTTTTAGGTTTGGCATGCTACTTGTAGTTCCAAAGACTTGGGAGGCTTATGGACCAGTGTTTGTCCCTCCTTGGTCTCCCCCTGAAGTGTTCAGATGGATAAACTTGTTTGTCATTTACAAAATTTGATCAAATCGAGTAAAATGCTCAAATATGCCTTGTTATGACAGTTCCAGCAAGGCATATTGCCATTGTCACAACTCTTAGCTCAGATGGAATTTGATGGAGTTCTTGACCATTTTGGAAACCCTCATATGATACAACACATGTGTGATCATAGTTGGTCTTGAGACTTTTTGGATCCAAGTGAAAAATCCCCATACTTTTGGAAAAAAAGCAAGACAAATTCTAACTTAATAAAAATTCCACTAAGTGTTGGAAAAAGTGACATTTCATGTTTTCAGCCATTTTGATCACTCCATAACTTAAAATCCACGAGGAATTGGAATGAGGTGTAGTTGACACTTTTAAAGTATGCCATGAGAGCTACAAATCCATCTTTGGATCAGCCAAAATGGCTGCTTGGATTTCAAGTTATGATCCTTGGAAGTTGGTACCCTAGCCACTTTGTTCCATAACTTAGAAAAATTCTAAGTTTTTATGGTTACCCCTTTTACAAGTTATCCCACTTTCTTTGATTTTTCTTGATGAATTATGATTCCAATCACACATTAACATCATTTTAGGGTCAAGGAACCATAATTATGAAAAATCTCAAAAAAGTCAAAGTTGACTTTTATGCACAGTTGACTTTTTACCATATGAATTCCAAACTGTGCGATCCTCTATGAAATCAAGTCTTTGACCTAAATAAAACTTGATGGATATGTTCCATAGGTGTTATAGGATGTATTGAATCATGTCCCAAGGTTAGGGAGCATGTTTGGGTCAAAAGTCAAGAGTACAGTTGACTTTTTCCTCAAAACCCTAATTGTGGTCCTTATGAAATTGAAGCTTGTGGATCAAGCTTCTTGAATCAATCCATTATTGCAAATGGATCAATGTAATGTATGGGAGACCCTCAAATCATGTCTTGAGGTCTTGGCTCATGCCATGTCCCAAAAGTCAACTTAGGGGTGAATTAGGTCAAGAAACCCTAATTCCTGATTTTTGATAAATGCATCCCCTGAGGTCAAATTGACTTGATGATTGGGTCCATGAGGTCCCTTGGAGCATCTTAGGTTGTACTTTGAAGCAATGGCTCATGCCTAGATGAAAATTTTCATCTGGAGGCCTTGGTCGACCAAAACCCTAATTTGGTGACAGTAGCGATCTTGAGGCTTGATCCACTCAGAATGCTGCAACCTTGTGCTTGATTCCTGATGTGGGAGTTCTCTTGATCCTTTGTGGGTGTTTGAGAGGTTAGGCAAGGTGAATATCATGTCATTTCTTGATTAATACTTTGTCTAAGGCTCAGAGAGGGCTTGAAACCCTAATTTTTGTTTGTAGTGCATGCTCAATAACCTTTGAGGAGATTGACTGAGGCATGATGGTTCATCCATATTATGGTGATGATTTGCACAATGATGGGAAATATTAGTGGTCAAAATTTGGGGTATGACAGGTGCGGGTTTGGGAAGTGTGAAACCTGCACCCGAAACCCGAAACTCCACCCGCTTAGACATGAAATTACATAAGTGCCCATTAATATATATGTAGACTTTAATTTTAATTGTAATGTTAATATGTTGACGACCTTAATTTTAATTGTAATGTTACTAAACTTGATGAAAAGTTGTAATTTAATTCCTTAATTTCTTTGAGAGACCTTGATGGAATTTTTGTGTTTTAAATTTCAATGTTGCTTTTGCATTTTTGTGTTTTTGCCACGGGTTCGGGTTCGGGTGGAAAAACCCGAACCCAACGGGTGTGGGCGTGGGGTGTTATTTTGCCACCCGAATAGCCTTTGGGTTCGAGTTCGAGTTCGGGTGGTGATTTCGGGTGCGTGTTTGGGTAGTGTGAAACCCGCGCCCGACCCGTTGCCATCCCTACTCAAAACTCCTTTTTGAAGATTCCATTATGCATAAATGAAATGTCATGTGATAACCATATACTCAACTACTTAATGGCTAGATTTCCACATATCCTTAGTTAAACTTATCTTGCTCACACTTTCTAACAGTTTCTTCAACACTTTTATATCCTTCTCAAATAATGCCACACGATCACTTCTTTATGTTTAATGAGTAACCTTACAAAAATTTGGATTTGCGGATTGGAAACCCCACATCCAAAAGTTATCCTTAACAACACCGGAAGAATATTCATGAAACATGATAGTAGTTACAATTATTTTCATCATCTTTTCATCAGAGTATCTAGCACAAGGAGTAATAAAGGGATTATCCATATTTGAAGGTTGAAATAAAATGGTGACTTGTATCTTAACAATGAGATCACCATATTTTCATCAATCTGTCTCCTTCTTTAGAATAGTCTGTACTTTTGACAGGATGAGAATTAGATGGTTCACTACCATCTTCAATAAAACTTTGGCTAGACCTATAACTATAATTAAGCACTATAAATTTTCTGATGGGTTGGTTAACCTCAAAAGGGTAGATGTTTGGCATTTATGGGCTCACTATCCTAGTAGCATAAGGAACATCATCACCACTTGGAATATTTATTATATTTGCAGGTAGGGGTGTTCGCGGTCCGGTTTGGATCGGTTTTGAGACAATAAACCATCCGATCCAAAGATATATAGAGCATGCGATTTGGTTCAATTTTTGGATGATTAAAAGAAGAAACAAATCCAATCCGATCCAATTTATTCGGTTTACTTCGGTTCGGTTGATTCAGTTTTATTCGGTTTTTAAACTAATAGCATTTTGTTGAATTATCCATCCTAAACTTTAATTTGTTGAATGATCCTAAACTTTTATTTGTACAACATAATTAAAAGTCTCTTTAGTCACGTCTTTCAACACCATTCAACCAATCCAATACTTGTATCAAATAGCATAATTTTAAAACCCATTCCTCCTTATGTATGCTATTTTACTAATGTCTGCTATTTTACTAGTCTGCTAGTCTGCTATTTAATTTGTTGAATTTTATCAAATACAGAATTTTATTCAAATAGTAGAATTAAAAGTACAACATAACTTAGCCGAGTATGCTAGAAATAAAAGTATAAAAGTACAACAAAATTTAGACTAGTAAGTATAAAAGTCTACTAGAAATAAAAGTACAACATAATTTTATCAATTTTATCAATGCTAGTTTGCTAATCTGCTTCTTGAATATTAAAAGTTTTATAAGTACAATAAAATTTTAAATCAATGTAGTAACAACATCATAATTTCAACATAAAAGTTTTAACAGAAGTCAATAGAATTTCATAAGTAGAATTCAACATAATTTCAAAAATAAATTTCTAACAGAAACAACAGCATAAGTTTCAACATAAACAAAATTGCATCAAAAGCATAAGTATCATCAGCTAATCAGAAATCTTCACAATTCTTCAGCATAAGTATCATATTTCCTACAAGAGGCTTCACAAATCTTCACAATTCTTTCGCAATGCGGATACCAGCAGCTAATCAGAATCTATATCAGATACACCTTCATTCAATTGTGGGATTGAAGCAAGTTCTACAAAAACAAAGATAAATATTAACCAATATGAAAGAATGATCAACAAAAAGAATAATGCAAGTTAAGTAAATTACCTAATTTCAGATTTTCTAACTGATTCACAAGCTCTTCAATATCTACCAACACCGAGGATGATTTACACCAATTTTGTGTACAAATTAAAGCTTCATTTGTTTTTGGCGTAAGAGAGCTTTTATAACATGTAAGCACTTTACCTCCAGTAGAAAAAGCGGACTCCGAAGCTACAGTAGGCACATGAATGACCAATACATCTCTAGCCATTTTACCAAGAATATAATACTTGTTGGAATTCACCTTCCACCAGTTCAAAATATCAAAACCAGTACTTTTCTTCTCCAAGTTCTCCATGAGATACAAATCCACTTCATTTTTCTGTATGCTCTCATTAAGATTCATATCCATCTCAACCTCCAAAGCAAATGTATCCTCTAGTGCTTTAAGTTCTATCAATTCCACTTTATGAGAGGAATGTGTAGGAATTTCAGTTTGACCTTTACCAAAGAAAAACCTATAACTCTCAAATATTTTATATAATGTCTCCTTTGTTTTCTTACACAAAGATTCAGTAACACCCTTTACATATACCTTATTCAAGCCCCACCTAACAAACTGCTTCTTATGTCGAGGATCAAGCACAACAGCAACAAAGATCAACATATTCATTTTTTGACATCACCCCAATATTTATCATACTTAAATTTCATACTTTCAGCCATAATTTCAAACAAGTTACCTGAACTTTTTAATTCTATCCACCCCTTTAATGTAGTCAATATTTTAATGTGTTCATTAAAATATTGAGAAGAGATAACAAAAGTAGAACTTGACACCTTCTTTGTGATATCAAAAAATATTTTCAAAAAATTAACCAAACATTTTGCATTATCCCAATCCTCATTATTAGGAATACCACATTTCATCAGCACAAAATCAACACACTTCTCACTCAATCTCTTAAATGCCTTCTAAAACTTTAATGCACTTTCAAGCATAATATATGTGGAATTCCACCTAGTGGAAACATCCAACTGAACAATAGATTTTTCTTGTAACCTAGCTTCCTTAATGCAAGTTTTAAACCTATCCATACGACCTGGAGATGCACAAACATATCTAATAGCATTCCTAATCTTACTAATTGAAGAATGATAGTCTTCTAGTCCATCTTGGACCACAAGATTCAGAATATGTACACAGCAGCGAACATGCATATGTTCCCCTTTCATTGGATGGGAATTCCAATCATTTAATGTATTTTTCAAGTAAGTGATAGCGACATCGTTGGAACTAGCATTATCAACCATAATGGTGAAAACATTACCTATTAGCCATTCCTCCAAACATTTTTCAATTTTTTTGCCGATGGTTACTCCCTTGTGATTCACAATTGGACAAAAATTCAGAATCCTTTTATGGATTTTCCAATCAAGATAAATGAAGTGTGCAGTGAGACAGAGATAGCTCAAATTTTGCACAGATGTCCAACAATCAGTTGTAAGACAAACACATTGATTTGATTTATTTAACACACTTTTTATATTATGTTTATCACTCGCGTACAAATCCCAACAATCTATAGCAATTGTAATCCTTTTAGGAATTGAGAGTTTAGGTTGCACGACACTCATAAAATGAAGAAATCCCTCTCCCTCAACAAACTTAAAAGGTAACTCATCAACAATAATCATCCTAGCTAAAGCTTTCCTTCACGCCTCAACATCAAAATGAACACTAGTGAGAACATTACCAGATCCATTCCCATCTTCTTTTTTCAATTGTTGAAGAACAAGAGTCTGTTGAGTGGGATCAAGAGACTCTTTGAGAAACTTCTTACATTGGTGCAACAAATGTTGTTTCAAGTTACTAGTGTCATTTCTTTGTGAATCAGCAGCATATGATACATCACACCATTTACACTTAGATCTTGATCCTATTTTTGTAAAATGTTCCCAAGTCCAAGATCTAGGTTTAATAGGTTTTCTGTTACCTGAATCTCCAGCTGCAAACTAGGATCATTGAATGTGGCCAATGTTAAAGCTTCTCCAACTTTCCTTTTCTTATTATCATTTTCCTCATCATTGTTCACTTCATTATTTTGTACCAATGGAGGTGGAGGTTCAGCTGCTTCACCCTGCAAAATAGGAAGCACATGAAAAAATAAAGTGTATGTTTCAACGTTGCACCATTGTAACAATAATCTACTTAAAATTAAGTTTTCATACCTGAATGAGGTTACCAATAAGACCGGATTAAGTTGAAGAAGCAACAGGATCAATGGATTTTACTTGACTTATTCCTGTAAAAATCAGATTGATACTACAAATCAGATTGCTTACAAATCAGATTGTTACTATAAATCATATTTCTTTAATTTAACAGGCATGCTTTAAATTTGTGATACATATTAGTACTATATTACTATGTTAAAGAAACCGTAAAACCAAATGAGGAGTTACATTAGAAGCATGAATTAAATAAAATAGATAGTGAGAAATAAAGTTAATAAAAAAGGTAGAAATAAGAAGAGCTATGTTTTTTGTTTGAATAATCCTTGTGTCAAAACAAATGATTGATTCATCATGTATAATAACAAAAGATAAGAAAAAAAATTCCTAGAAAAAAATTGTCAGCTGTATAGTAATGAAGGAGACACTTTGACACTTTGACAGATGACGCTTAAATATAAAAGTTTAAATAAAATTGTTTAAGTGTTTAACAAATTGAAACAAAATCTGTAAATTGAAACAAATTGAAACAGATTATGTAAATTGACACTCTGAAACAGATTCTTTAAAAAAGAAAACTGAGAGAATTGAAATAGAACAAAATCTAAAAGATTGATCGAACAATTTGTAAAAAAACTTAAAATCAAACAAACTAACAAGCTTACTTACTGTTAGCGAACTGAGATTCTGAGAATAAGAAGGTAGACAGAGTACTTGAACTTATATAGAAAATTGAAGAAGGTTGACGATTCAGATAACAATTGAAGGTTAGGGGCGGATTTCATGCAGATATAGTGAATATCATTCATATTCATTTAATTTTGAAGATGATTCTGAGAGAGATTTTAGGGACGATTGAGATTTATATGGTTGCACATTGATGGCTAGACGACTAGACCTAATTGTTTCAGATTCAACTATTATTTAGGGACTATTTAGAGAGATTTTAGAGACTATTCGTTTCCTTTTATTTATTTATTTTTGGTTTTTTTTTCTTCAATTTTTGGGAGGGCAGAGAAAAAGGTTGCACTGCACCTCCGTTTCCTTTTATTTTATATGAGAAATAGAATAAAGGTAAACTCAATACATAATACTGGTTCGGTTCTCATGTAGCCAACTGGAAACCAAACCGAACCGGTCAGTTATGATATATATTGATCCAAACACATAAAAAATTGTTTTTTTTCTTCGGTTTTTTCTGTTTGGTTTTTGTTTTTTTTTTTTTGGATTAGATTGGATCTGAGCACCCCTATTTGTAGGTACATCTTCTATATTTACAATGGCTAAGATGATGAAAAGGAAGCAGTGATCTATAAGCAAGAAAAAGAGATATGATACCTGAAAAACCAAAAACAGAGATAGTGGGTAAAAGAGAAGTGACTTTCAGGACAGATGAACCAAGAAATCTGGGACCCGGAGAATAAAAGAGTCTAATAAGAATGGGTGTCGCCGGAGCTCAGAGGGGAAATATCAGAGTTTGCAGAAGAGATGAAATTTACAGTTTGTGCAAGAGTAAAAAGAGCGTTTGAAATACTAAGTGGACCTTATATAGGGGAGCAACACAGGCAAATCAATTTCCTAAATAAAAGAAAACAGGGAGACTAAAAACAACAATTGAATTTCACCTCGGGAATACAGTGAAATTTGAGTGCACTTGAGTATCATAGAAGGATGCGTCACGCCCTAGTCTAGAAACCTAGGGCCACATGTCAGAAAAATCCAGTGAAATGTCTTAATGATGATACAAACATTTAACGAACATGTTCTCTAGGTTAGTCGCGACAGCTATCAAACCTCTTCCACTTCTCCAAGTAGCGACCCCAGTACAAAGAGCCCATCCCCGTTTTTTGAAATACTTCTCGTCGCTATGCTATGAGAAGTCTTAGGGGAAATTGTTCTGGACTGACAAAACGCCCAATAAAAGAAAAACCCAATCATCAGTCCAAAAGCATTTCTCCCAAACTAGAAATGTATAGTTCAACCATGCTGCAGAGTCTCATACTTGATGCATGCCATATATCACTAACTATAATTGAATATCATCTAACAGTCTCCCATATTCCAAGCCATGAAGTATGAAACATCTTAACCAATTTTCATATATAAAGTGTCTCATGTGAAGAAAAATGTATGATTCAAATCCATTCACACTCTCATGTTACTCCTTATTTTCTCACTAACTTGAGTGTTAAAATGTTAACCATACAAATCAAATTCTTCTCCATCGCATCAGAAGCTTAATCCACCAATCCAAGATCTTATTTTGCCACCTCATCAACCATTGGTTTCTAAGCGAAACAGTTACATATTCTTACCAAAAGATTTATCATAGACAAAATTATACGAGATAAATATGTAGTTCGTTTTAAAAATATTTTTATATAGGTCACTAACAAACTAGCAAATCTACGAATTTAACCAAACAAACTAGCGAGTCTAAAAATTTAACTTAATAACTCACGATCTAAATGATCCAACTCATATAATCCAAAATTCACATGGACCGCAAATTAAATGAGTGTGTGCTTGTCTTCGAACCTCACTTCATATATCCAACTCTAACCATAATCCAAAAAAATTAGATAGTTATGTAGAAAATGTCATGGGTTGGGTGGTTGATAGTGGTGCTTCTACTCATGGAACCTCGAGACATGATCTTTTTTCAAGTTACGAGACCGATGACTTTGGCGTTTTTTGTATGGGAAATAATGGGAAAGCTAATGTCATATGAATAAGAGATATTTGTGTCAAAACTAGCAGTGTGACTACTCTAGTCCTCAAAGGCGTGAAACAAATTCTGGAACTTCGATTTAATCTTTTATCCATTGGAAAGTATGATAATGAAGGATATGATAATTCTTTTTCGACCATTGAATGGAAGTTAAAGAAAGGCTCAATGGTAGTTGCTAAAGGAAAAAAGGAATTCAAACTTGTATATCGTCTAACATGGGGTTTCTAAGTGCTACACCATCACTTGTGATAATGATAGCTCATTCGAATTATGGCACAAGCGTTTGAATCATATGAGTGAAAAAGGTTTGAAAATTTTGGAAAAGAAGAATGTGTTTTATTGCGTTTTCGAAGCAAAGTTGAGAAAGTGTTCGCATTGCTTGGCGGGTAAGAAAAGACGAGTTCCTTTATGTCAGTTGAACCAAATAGGAAATCAGAAGTATTGGATTTAGTACATTCCAATGTGTGTGGTTGGATGAAGACACAATCACTTGGTGGTGCATATTACTTTGTGACTTTCATTGATGATTATTCTCGAAAAACATGGACTTGTACCTTGAAGACAAAAGATCAAATGTTAGATACCTTCCAGTCATTTCAAGCATCGGTTGAAAGAGAAATGGGGAAAAAAGCACAAGTGTATCTGAACCGATAACGGGAGAGTGTATGTTGGACCTTTCGATAAGTATTGTCAAGATCAAGGTATACGTCATCAAAAGTCTCCTCCAAAGACACCACAAGTGTATGGGTTAGCCGAAAGAATGAATAGAACTTTGGTGGAAAAGGTGGGATGTTTACTTTCTTAATAAAAGTTGTTGAAATACTTTTGGGAAGAAGCATTGAGCACAGTTGTACATATTTTAAACCTCACTCCATGTGTTCCATTGAAGTTTGATGTTCTAAATCATGTTTGGAGTGGTAAAGATGTTTCCTACGACCATCTTCGGGTGTTTGGGTGCACGGATTCTGTGCATATTCTGAAGGATGAGAGATTGAAATTGGATGAGAAATCGAAGAAATGTGTTTGTTGGGTATGGAATTGATGAGTTTGGGTATCAATTCTTTGATCGGGTTCAACAAACGCTTATTCATAGTCTTAATTTCGTATTCATAGAGGATTATACCATTGAAGTCATCGGCAAAGTTGAGAATAAAAATTCAATTTTTAAAGAGGAAGAAATGGTTGATAAAGACTCAACTACTATTATTCCTACTCCAATCACTTTCAAAGATGTTCCAGTTGAAAATCAAGGTATGGATTTGAATGTTGATAATGTTTTAAATCCTAATGAAATTGTTGATGTAGGTGCTACGGAAGGCGTTGTTGAAAATGAGGTTGATCAAGAGGTTAAAAGTGTTGAAAAATCCGTTACTTCTAATGAGTTGAGGTGGACTACTCGTGATAAAAGACCTTCTGTTTGATACCCCTTGAACGAGTATGTTTTTCTTACCGATGGTGGAGAACCTGAAAGCTTTTAAGAAGTTTTGGAGGATGAAAACAAAAAGAAGTGGATGGATGCCATGGAGGATGAAATGCAATCACTTCGTGAAAATAATACCTTTGAGTTAGTGAAGTTTCCAAAGGGTAAGAGAGCATTGAAGAGTATATGGGTTTATTGTATTAAGCAAGGTGAGTGTACTTCTCAAAGAAGATATAAGGCTCACTTGGTGGTAAAAATTTTTAAACAACAAGGTGGTAACTTTGGCAAGATTTTTGCTCCGGTTGTGAAGATACAATCTATTCATACGGTTCTTGGGCTAGCCGCTAGTTTTTATTTGGAAGTAGAGAAAATGGACGTGAAGACGACTTTCCTTAACGGTGATCTACATGAAGAAATTTAAATGGAGCAACCAGATGGATTCCGAAAGAAGGGAAAAGAAAACTATGTTTGCAAATTGGTAAAGAGTCTTTTTGGTTTGAAACAAGCATCTCGCCAATGGTATCAAAAGTTCAACTCGGTGATAATTGAACATGGGTACAAGATGATCAAGGCCGATCATTGTGTGTGTTTTTCACAATTTCTCTGAAGGTGATTTCATTATTCTCTTGTTTTATGTGGATGATATGCTAATTGTTGGAAAGGATATATCAAGAATTAAATAGTTGAAGAACACTTTGAGTGAATCTTTTTCTATGAAGGGTTTAGGAGAGGCTTGAAGAATTCTTGGTTTTAAAATTGTTCGAGATTAAAATGAGAAGAAGTTGTACTTGTCACAAGAAATGTATGTAGAGAAAGTCCTTTGGCGTTTTAGTATGGATAAGGCTAAATCGGTGAGCATTCCAGTTGCTTCTCATTTCAAGTTTAGTTATTAACTATGTCCATCTAAGGGTGAAGAAGATTCTATACTTATCGACCGTTGGTAGTTTGATGTATGGTATTGTTTGTACAAGACCTGATATTGCTCATGCCGTGGAAATGGTGAGTCGTTATCTCTCAAATCCAGAAAAAGATCATTGGGAGAGCGTGAAGTGGGTGATGATATATTTTTGTGGCTCGCCGAATTTGAAGCTAACCTTGGGATGCAATAAGCCTATGCTGTGTGGGTAAATGGATTCAGATTTAGCCAAAAGCTTAGATGATAAAAAAATTTACTTCATGGTATATGGTGACTTTTGTCGGGGGAGCCGTGGCATGGCAATCAAAGTTGCAAAAGTGTGTTGCACTCTCTACTACCGAAACCGAGTTTATAGCCGCAGTGGAAGCATCAAAAGAGTTGTTATGGTTGAGGAAATTTGCAATGGAACTTGGTGTGAAATAAGTAAAGTATGTCTTGTTTGGTGATAATCAAAGTACCATTCACTTATCCAAGAATTCCTCCTTTCACTCGAGGTCGAAGCATATTGATGTTCGTTATCCTTGGATTCATTATGCATTAGATTCCAAGTTGATGGAGCTTGAGAAGATTCACACCTATGAAAATGGTTCAGTTATGTTGACGAAGGTGTTTCCTAAGGGAAAGTTTGAGTTTTGTCGCACGGTAGCCTGATTGGTGTTGCCCTCTAACTAGTCAGTCGAAGGAGTTTGTTGGGCTTTCCCTTCTATTTGGAGTGACCCAAATGAATGCGGGTTAGTATCCATGTGTGTGTATGCTTTTGTTATTATCCAACAAAGAGAATTAGGTCAACAATTCATAAGGTAGGAAACAACAAAAGAAAAATTGAGAGAAGAGTGAAATTCCCGTAGTCGTTATTCAACACAGATCAGTCCCACGAGATCAGAGTTTTCTTACAATCCAACTGTCAGATCGTCCTGATTTTTTGTGACAGTGTTCAACACTCATAGAGGTACATTATGAACGATGGAGATGGGATTTTGAGTTTTCTAGACTTGTTTGCTTAGTGGTTTTCTAAGGTGCATTTATTGTGGTTATTTTGGTTGATTGTATCTCTTGTTTCTTGTGGTATTCTGTTGGAGCGGTAAAGTGGCAAGCAAAAATATTTATTTTCGGAAGAATTCCCTCCGGGATTTATGTCGTGTCCACATAGATCGGTTCGAGGGAAAGAATGTCGTTCGACAATCTCTCGTGTTTATGAGTTTGGGTTTAAAATGGTTTAAAAGTAAATGCAGAAAAGTAAACATTAAAACAAAAAGAAATCATTCTTCAGAGAGAAGAAACTTATCCGACATACATATAATCGACTCCTCACAAACATAAATTTATCGATCATTTTCATACTACAATACTCGTCAAAATCATCCAGTATCGCTCACAACAGTGTCCATCTCTGGCACACTGAGCTGAGAGAGCAACCGTATTACTCGCGTCGTCACTCTCGCGCACGACGCCTCGAAACACGGAAGGCATTAAGTTCTGACACCATAAAGATTATTCTCTAAATCTATATCTAGCATCTAGACAATAGATATCCATCCCTAATCAAGATTCATGATGTTTATCTCTAACACAACACAAATCCAAACATA
Source organism: Lathyrus tuberosus (assembly GCA_022829125.1). Taxonomy (NCBI): domain Eukaryota; kingdom Viridiplantae; phylum Streptophyta; class Magnoliopsida; order Fabales; family Fabaceae; genus Lathyrus; species Lathyrus tuberosus. Next base: position 4,989,185 of record JALAZF010000436.1, on the reverse strand, counting down.
AATGCAAAAAGATCAAGGAAGACATCGATAATGATTTGTAAAGTAGATTTTATACAATATTATGATCAACAAAGATACATATGTTCATAGTAACTACATATACAACAACCCAACAAAGAAGAAAAACATAAAGAAGAAGAGAAATAAACCAAACATCTCGCGGATTGTCAAAGCCGATCAATGAGAAATCCACCCCGGTTCATTCGCATGCAAGCTTCCATGTTGTTTTCTAGCTAATCCTACTGAAAAATGAAAGTTTGATGCATTGGGAACAAATATTACCCAACCATCCTCTAAAAATTGTGTTTTTGGCCCTTTAATGGTGTTTCTGTCCGTTCAGTTTCGCCCGACGGTATTCTGGGTCGCCCGGCGGCGAAAGGCGGCTTATTTTGTAAGTTATCCAACATTGTTCTAGAGCGCCCGACCCTGCAATGTACCGCCCGGCGCTGCTTCGCCCGACGCTGTTGAGGCGCAGCTGACAGTAGACATCAAAAATCCTGCATTGTTTTGGCTATAACTTTTGAACCGTAACTCCGTTTTTCGCCCGGTTCGAAGCGTTGGAAAGTTTATTCAATGCTCTATACAACAATGGCAAGATATCCTTGATTGAATACCTGCAAAAATAAATGGAAATCAATTAAAATCATTGATATTTACACGATACGCAATATATACACTAAAATGTAAAATAATCGTATTTATAAACAAATAGGGGTTTATTCGAACGATATCAACAAAAAGTATCGATAAGTACAACAAAACTTATATACAAAAATAGCTACAATTTGCACTTATCATATTCCGAGATTTAAGTCTTGAGTATGTTGATGTATGCCTCTAACTAGTGTTAGAGAGAACCTTGATTGTATCAATTGTTTTATTATAGTGGAGATTTAAGTGGCCTATGGGTCCCGTGGTTTTTTACTTCTTGTTAACGAAGGTTTTTCCATGCTAAAATTGTGTTGCGCTGTTTGGTGTGTTTTGTTGATTGTCATTGCATTTGATATTTGGGAGAAATTGTGTTGTTGAATTATTCCGTTGTGTTGTTGATTTCCTTCTAACAAGATTAACAGCCTAGATCAAAATTGTATGAAACAACGTACTTTCCAATCCTAGTATCTTCAGAGTTATAAAGCATCGACACTTAGAGTATGACACCAACATTAATACGATTACACCAATAATAATTTAAATAAATAAATAAATTAAATGTAAATATAAGTGTCGGAGCAAGTGTTCAACACCGACTCGGTCACAAACACACCTTATTTTATGGGTGTTACTGCTATATAGTTTTAGAGTCAATTGATCACCGAATTGAATGAGTGGTTTTTGTTCACGCCAAATAGCATAGCAAGATTAGAATACCACATAATGCACTATAACAATTTCAAGTTAAACTTATCATACTAATTAAAATTTTCTAAGTAAACTATGTATTATAAAAACTTTTTCTATAAACTAATTTTGAAGGTTACAAAATAAGCTCAAAACAGCATTATAAACTCTCTCAAATATTCCAAATACTATATAAATATATGAATCATAAAATTCTAAATGATTAGTAATGGAATAAAACCTAGACAAAATAAAACTTTTATAGCATCACTGACATTTAGAAAATGTAAATTTTCTATTTTCGAATGTGAATATCACTTCCACATGTGCCCTTAGTTAGCTATGAGGTTATTTTATCGGAGTTAAATTATAGCATCACTAGCTATTAGAAAATGTAAATGGTCTTTTTATCAATTCTGATGGGCCTCTTCCACATTAGCTCAATTGGCCAATTATTTGAGGAATCTATCTAGCACCCCTTTAATTGGACATGACACTCTCACATATATTCTATTTTGATTATAATATCCTCATAGCTAAAAACTAAATTTTCATTGACAATATCATTTTTCGGATTTTTCTCAAAAACATTGATATTCTTATACTTATCAAACATTTTGCAGTATATACTAGATATTTAGTGAAAAACAAGTTTTTTATATTGAAATTTAGAAATTAACAGTAACAAAATTATGAAATTTTATCGGCAATTTATAAATATCGGTATGGATAGTATGTGTTTTAACCGGTAATTTTGAAATTATCGATTAAAATACATATATATTTATAAGATATTTTTAAATTATCGTTAAAAACACATATATGCATACCAAAATTTTTAAATTACTGATATATGCAAGGATGTGACTCGATATTTTCAAAAATTTTGGTAAAAATTTTTGTTCTTTTTTCGTACAAACATAACACTACCGTATTTTTAAACGGCGTGGAAAAATATCCGATATATAAGATTTTTGAAAATTTCAATAAATCTTTTGCTACAAATTGATATTTTCAAATAATTTGATAAAACTTATGCTAAATTTTTTCTATGAAGTATCAAATATTTTGAAATAAATATTTTTATATTAAAAAATATATGGGATGTCATTAGGGATAACAAAAAGATTCAAATCCACGCATATTTATGGATAAAATTCGTCATGGATGTGGGACGGGGAGTTTAATGAATATCCATAAAAAAATAAATGGATATTTAAATATTTTTTTTTAATGAATATAGATACGGGTTTGATAATACCGTGCCTGCGGGTATCTGTATCCGTTAATAAATTATAAAAATTATTTAAATATCAATAGTTTATTATACTCTGTCTTTTAATCTTTTAAAAATTTTGTCTTCTCATTTTTCTTTTTCTATTTTGAAGTTTTCTTTGAGGAAAACATTTTACATTCCATACAAATCATACTTTACCATTTTATATTTAAGCTTCTTCTATATTCTAGATCTCACATAAACAATTTCACAGTTTAACCAATCAGTACTGCTCTTCCTCTATCCAATCTATGCTTCTCTTTCTACTCCTTTGTCGATCACTCTTCTACCATAACTCACAATCACCGTTTCTTGTTAGAGGGAGATTTTCACTAGGGAGCATTGAACATTGTGGGACTTACTTTTCTAAGAGCAAGACCTTTGTGAGAAACACACCACATATTCACCCAAAACCTTAAGGTGATAAGTGTATGGGTTCTCCCACTTATAAATGCTCAACTATCCACATTTATAATTAATGTGGGACTCCAACCCACACTTGAGTTTATTATTCTCAACACCCCCCCCCCCCCCTCAAGTGTGAGTCCACAATGCTCCCCCTCTAGTGAAAACTCTTTTGTCCACATATATTTGTACCGCCGTTGACACCTCTTTCATGGGCATTTCGATATACCTCTTCTTGGGCATTTTGATTTCAACGGGACACCACTTCCTGGGGCATTTCGATACAAATAAGCCGATCCCTTTACTCGAACCAAAGGCTCGTGATACCATATGTTGGGTCATGAGGAGGAATATCAACATTGGGTCAAGAGCAACACAAGTGAGAGAGACACCACATATTCACCCAAAACCTTAATATCTTTCATTTGTTTTTGTTAAAAATGAAATTTATGTATATTATGTTTGAATGTTATTATGTTTTGGTAAAAAAAGAAAAAATAATGTATGAATTTTTGTTGTTAAATTGAGAGTGAATTATATGGATATTATGTGATAATAACCTTTTGTTTTTAAAAGAAGTTCTAAACAAATAAAAATAATAATTTAAGAAAACAAAGTTATCCATGGATATCTGTTAATATCCGCGAGTATCTTAAAATTCGCATATTACCTGCTTAGCAAATATCTGCAAGGATATAGGACGGATACGAATATTATTTTTATCTAACGGGGTGGGCACATATATCATACTATCCACTCTCATGGATATCCATTTACATCCCTAAATGTCATATTCAAAATAAGAGTATATTCTTCCATAAGAGAGTTTTAAAAGAGACTGTTGCTAGCATTCTGATTCTTCCAATTATTTCCACCTAACATTTTATTTTCATAAGTTGGGTTTAGCCTCAAAATTGTATCACACTTTTTGAGACTTTTTATTTTACCTTATATATACTTCAAATTTATCAAAATATATTATTGAATGTGTCCGGTAAATCCTATCATTTTTACATTATCTAAAAAATAAAATGATAAATGATAGGGTTTATAGAATGCCTGCTAGAACCGTCAAAATGGGCTAGTTTATATGGGTTGGTCCGACAAGCTCAAGAAACCATAGAGCTTGGCCCTTAAAAGTTAGAACCCATATTTTGGGAATTTCTTAATGCACCCTATATATTACTTAGGCACCACGTGAAAATACTAAAATGCCCTCGGATTCTGGAGATTCATCTCCAGATGCACCAAATTCTGACTTAAAATTAAAATATTTCGAAGATGCATCTTTAAACTTATTTCGGAGATGCATCTCCGAAAGGTATTGAAACTTAAATTGCACCAGAACCATTATCCTTCCTCATTTCTATAAAAACACAAAGTTTACTCAAACTCCCTCAAAGTGTTTTCCATCAACCGACTCCCTAATCAAACAACCAAGCTCAGAGGTTCTTCAACCAACATCAAGTGCAACGGTGACATCATCAAAGTGTGAGATAAACTCTAAATTTGTTAGTTTTTTGATGTTTCGAAAAGTTTTTTAGTTTTGTGTAAATGATTAGAAATTGATGTTTAATGTAAAAAATGAGTATAAATTGCATGAATAATAGTTTAGACATAGTGTTTCCCAGTAACCGGAGATGCATCTCTGTAAATTAGCAGTCTATTTTATTTTTTTGCTTTTCTTGTTTGTAGTGTTGCTTGCTTATTAGATTATTTGTCTGGTTTAATTTAACTTACATGCATTATGGTTGATAGACATGATAGACTAAGGCACAGTAGGATTACACAACATGCATTAGTGCAGCGGGAGAAGAGTCAGGTTTCAAAGGCTCATGTTCACTCTGGCCATGCGGAGACATATACTTCTAAGGCTCATGCTTCTCGTCATGATTTTCCATCTTTTTCTTCCTGTAGGAGACGGGTTTCACCTATCAATGCATCACTCCTTCCATCATTGTGCACATGCCAGCTTTCACTTATTCAGGCGCCAGAGGTACTCGAGTCACCGTCGATATGGCAGACACCACTGCCACCTCCGACGAATGATGCTTCTGAGCTAGTGCCACCTCTTGTTGCTGATGCGACTGAGCCAGTTCCACCTCCGGATGGTGACGCTGCTTAGGATGCTGAGCCATAGCCATTTGGAGAAGGCCCTGTAGAGTAGTCACTACTGCCTCTGTACCCAGACCATACTGCCAAACATATCTGGGACTAAGAGGTAGCATTAGTTGGATTCATTCTTTTAATTTACGTTTATTTTAATTTATAAGTTTCTGACATTGATTTATTTTTCTATAGGACCGTGATCCGCTAAAGATTATTAACCATGGGTGAAAGACTACTAGTTTGCCTTAGCTGAATTAGGAGTGGTTTCAGGCAGATTATTAACCATGGGTGGCAGATTACTAGTTAATTCGGTTTTATTACGGTCAACCACGGGATGCTTAATGCATTCATGGAAAGATGGCACACTGATACCTCATTATTTCATCTCCCGCTTAGTGAGGTGTCTATCACACTCGAAGATTTGTCGTGTTTGCTACATCTTCCGATTAGGGGGGAACTTCTAGATCATGGGAGGATTAGCAAATACGAGGCACTCGAGATGATGGTAGACTATCTAGGAGTTGACCCAGCGAATACGATTGCGCGGGCAGATATTGACAAAGGTATCTTCTCTGATGAGTCTGATGTGAGAGGGGTCCTAGATGACATCATGACGGAGACCCCGGGGGACATTGATTTACCAGTAGAGACGGCGCTGGAGGACGAGGGGGACTTAAGGCCGAGGAGCCCGAGTTGGCAGAGGAGGCAGAGAAGTTGTAATCCGACATACACAGTAGTGTTGTAGTATACAGTAGTTGTACTTTGGATTCATTATTGATTGTATTTTATTTTCACCTCATGCTACTTTATCGTGTATTTCAACTTTATTTATATATGACATTTTTGGACCATCTGGATTTATATACGTCATTTTTTTCATATCAATTGCATGGTTTAAATTTCGTCACATAACATGGTACATAATGTTTATAAATCTTCATCTAAATAAACATAAACAAAACAAAACATGCACTGATTTGATAGGTTACTAAGATGTAACTATGCAAAATAGACGGAGATGCATATCCGGTATTATATGTGTGTCAAGTGCCTTTTAGAGTTAATTCATGGTGTATGCATTTTAAAATATTACAAAGATGTATCTTCGGATCATTTAACGTTTTAAGGTGCGTTCGGTGATGCATTTCTGAAATCTGGGGGCATTTTAATATTTTCACGTGGTGTACTAAGTAATATATAAAGTGCATCAAGAAATTCCCCATATTTTTAGGGTTTTTTTTAATTCGACCCTAAAAAGTACGCTACTCGTTAGGGTAGCCCATATGGGCCGTGGGTAGTTCGTTTGACTCTTATATCTATAAATTTTAAAAAATTATATTAATACTTATGTTGTCCCACATTAAAATAACGCATTGATTTATCTCATTTCACTAAATTTTATCTATATTCTATTCAATATTTTTCTTTTAAATATTATATATTAATATAATCAATTTAGTATTTTATTATTTTGTGTTTTACTTTACAATTTTCTCATATTCTATTAGTTTCTCTTATTTTAAACATTTGATCATTATTATTATATGCAATTTAGTCTCGTATTGTATTTAAAAATATATCTTAATATTTAAAATAAAATATAATACTTTAAAATGTATTATTTTTAAAATAAATTTTTCTATTTTAGTTATAATAAATATTATAGAGTTTTTATATTAATTTAATTAAAAAATTATATAAAAAATTCTATTTAGGACTGGATAGTCGGAAACCCGTATACTGAACTCAGATAATAATTTTTAAATCTATATTACACATAAACTTTTTTTAACCCAATTCTAAAAAACTCGAGACCCGTCAAAGCCAATTTATTTGAAGCCAAATAATCTATTTTGACAATTTTACCCGTTAGTATCTTGTGTTTTTAAACTCTCCAACTTTTAAAACAAAAGGCGAGAAGATTTATATGATATTTTAAAATAAATTATTTAAACTCTCCATCTTTTGCATATGAGAACTGCTAATTAAAAACAAAAACAAAACAACGTCAACTTTATTATTTTAAAATAAGTTTTAGTATTAAATATGTTTATGGTAAATATCTTATATTGTATTTTTAATCTCTAAAAAATATTCTTTCAAAAGAAAATTATTCTAAAATTTTTTATTCACATTTTTTATCTCTTCTGCTAAAACTGTCGCTTATTCATTCGTTAAATAATAAATCGTCGCTAAAATCGTCGTTAATTCTATTTTTAAATTGTAAAAACCTTCGTTAAATTACAAGAGAGACCAATGAAAAAATTTAGGAGGATTACCCTTTAAAAAAAATTAAATGACAAAAAAATGAAACACTACAAATATTTTAATCTCAGATTTTATAGTTAATTATTTGAGTTTAATCATTGTGTTAAAATTTAATATATAAGTATTTACTTTATAAAAAATTCATGATGTGAAATATAGTAGTATAATTAAATTATTACAAACGAAATTATCTTACTTTTTTTAGTTAAATCGAAATTTGATGATAAAATACATTTTACCTTTTCAAAAATGACAAAATGGCATTGACCCATGAATATGAATGTGATGTTTGGGGAAACTTTCATAAAAAAATTAAACAGTTTGGTGAACTCATTAAACTCTCCTGCAAATAGTAGCTAGATTATTTTAAAACATTATTAAATAATGTTTTGTAGTCTATTTTTTAACTCAAATTAATAAAGTATGGACAATTTAATAAAAGTAGTGTGATCCATTACGTGGAATCATAAGAAGAAGAAGAATATTGACGGTGGCGAAACGGTATGGGATGGTGAATGGAGACACCTCTGAATTGCATGAACCTGATATTGATAATAACAGCTATAGCGTATACCAACAATTCCTCTTGTTTCACGTGAAATTGCATCATTTTCTGTTTGGATTCACTTTAACTAGGGTGACAAACATGCATCCTCCCATTTAAAATTGTCCCTCAAAAATCTTAAAAAAAAATTACAAGTGGAGTAGAATTCAGATCTAAAATCTTAACTCAAATTAAAAAAAAAAAAAAAACAAAGACGAACAATCAGATAGTCGCATTCTTAAAATTTAAAAATTGTAAAATTTAAATTAATATTCACACTATAAAAGCCAACAAAAAAATAGGTGGGTCGAGACATATATAATAGAATATACAAATCTAAAACATTAATTAAGGCCGGTCCAACCTGCTTAAAGGCCTAATTTTTTTTTAAAAGGAGGCTTTCTAAATAAATAAATAAAATCAAATTTTGTACTTAACAAGAGTTGAACCAAAAACTTAAAAAATATAGTGTATCTTTTCTATCAACTCAATACTGAAATTTTATGTAAAAAATATGTCATTTGAAATATTTATGATCAAATTAAAAAATTTTGAGGCCTTTTATAGCCAAAAATTTTGAGGCCTAAAGCCCTTGCCTGGGTCGCCTTATCCTTGGGCCGGCCGTGACTGTAATATGTCAAAGTTGTTAAAATTGTGTTTTAAAATCTACATTCTATAGATTTCATGTTTTTTGATTCGCATTCGTATTGAATTTGTTGAGAATAATAAAATCAAGTGTTTACTTGTATCGAAATGCGTGTGAAGAGGTGTCTCGTTGAAATCATAATGTCTAGTTAAAGGTGTATCGAAATGCCTAGTAAGAGATGCTTAGTAATAGGTGTCAACGGTGGTACAAGTGTATTTTGACAAAAAAAATTCCCCTTGAGGGGGAGTATTTGTTGGAAAATAACAAAAAAAAATTCTATGCACGCTGAAGCATATCCACAAAAAAGAAAAAGAAGCAATTTACAATTTTTGAACGAAAAAATTGTAAATCTTATCTTAATTACAATTTTTGGACGGAAAATTGCAAACTCTCTCTCAATTGCAATTTTTGGACGCAAAAATTGCAAATCCTCCATCAATTGCAATTTTTGGACGGACACAACTACCCAAATTCCTAAAACGTTCAAAAGACTTCATTTTGTTATTGTGTAAAAAAACTAAAACTAACTATATCTAGTTATATTAATATTCAAATTCTATTTTTTTCGACTACCCGATGTGAAACATGGATGAATATACTATTTGACCCAACAAATCCTCCCTGTATCAAAAGTTTCACATATATTCACTTTGTCTTCGACTTCATCTTCAAAACGATCATTATAATTATAATTATTAGGCATATTTGTAAAATTATTACTCTTCAATCTTTTTGTTTTCTTCCTCCCTCGATGAGAATAATTGTTACTCTTTCTTCCTCCCTTGATCGGAACTAGGCTTTGATACCACTTGTTGAAAAAATAATAAAAAATAATTCCAACATAAACTCATAAAATCATACTTTAACTTGTAAGAAAAATTGCAAACCATCTCAACAAACTATTTTTGAACGGAAAAATAGAAAACTCTCTCAACAAACTATTTTTGAACGGAAAAATAAAAAATTCTCTCTAAACGCACAACTATCCAAATTCTCAAAACACTTAAAAGACTACATTTTATTATTGTGTAAAAAACTAAAACTAACTATCTTTATTTATATTAATATTCAAATTCTATTTTTTTCTACTACCCGATGTGGGACTTGGATGAATATGTTATTTGACCCAACAGTATTGTGGACTCACACTTGAGGGAAAGTGTTGAGAATAATAAAGTCAAGTGTGAGTTGAAGTTCCATATTGATTATAAATGTGAATAGTTGAACATTTATAAGTAAAAGAACTCATACATCTATCACCTTAAAGACAACTCTACTATTTTTCGTTTCAATTTTACTTAAATAAAATGAGTCACTAAAAATTCGGCAAGCATCCCTATCTTCAACTAATACTATGTGATATCTTAATAGTACCCCATTCCTAACTAATTCAATGCCATATGGTTGATGAAAAAAGCCCATCAATTATTCATTATGTTCACCTGGATGCTACCTAATGTTCTGTTTCATCCTCTTATTCTTTACCTATGTTTGAAGGCAAAAGTTTTGAAACAATAAGAAGGAAACAATGAACTACAATGTTACAAGAATATAATACAGAAATTCAAAAGGTGAGGTGTTTGAGATGTGACATATTGATTATTATTGGTTAATAAGTTAAAAACTTTTCTTTCATTAATATTTTTTTTATCCAATACTTCATTTTTTTTTTAAATTATGAAGAGAAAAAATTAATAATGTTTTTAAATTGATGAATCATCGCAGCATCTTAAGTCACATTTTCATGTTTGAAATTACATATATAGAATTAATTTTTAAAAATAACATAAATGATTAATTTAATTAACAAATATAAAGTTATACCAAAAAATAATAACGATTAGTTATGAGGCCGAATTGAACTAAAATAATATTTTAAGGGGACAAAAAGCTAAAATAGAGTTTTTATATTGCATGTATGTTTTTCAAATGAGTGCCAAATCCCTTTTTATATAGTTGAGCTATCACAATGTTTTGTAAAAAAGAAACATTAGAAAAAGTTTTAATTGGTCCATAATCAATTATGGTGTGGCGATAATCAATTATATTAAAGAATTTTAGGAAAATTTTACTCAAATACACACTATAGTCGATTATGTAGTGTCATCCATAGTTGATTAATCAACAAGATACTATTGATCAAGTAATTTCAAATTCAAGAGGGGATGAATTGTGTTATTTAAATTTTGAAAAAAAAAACGAAAATGATTGACTTTATGATTAATCAATTTTAAAAAATAAGATGAAGTAGAGAATTAAGAACAGAAGATAAATTTCACATATATAAAAGATAAAAGATAGAGAGATCACACAAGAATTTATATTGGTTAAAAGTTAAACCATGCGGCCTAATCTAATTCCCAAGAGTTTATCCTTGATATTTCCACTAAAAACTTTGAGCTTTTGCACTATGCTCAACCCACAACCTCATTACACCATACTTTTACACAGGTTCAACTTATAACCATTCTATCACTTACTATGTTATGAGAGAACTAAACTCTTGAACTACAGTTACATCACATATTTAAACAACATAATTAATTAAGACGCATTATTCTCACTCTAATCGATTAAATGAAGATCCTAATCGATTAGACTATTGAGTTTTGCTTCCTTTACTGATTAGAAGGCTTCTTAATAGATTAAATAATTGCCAAGATTGCTTTTAAGATGTTTTAACAAAAAATGGAGATTTTCAAAATGTTTTAGTGTGTGTGCGCATCGCCTTAGTACTTCACGATTTACTCTTACTTATGTTACATTTACCTAATCAAACTACAAGATAAAACACTAAATGCGAGATCATACGAGCTTTCACAACTTCGCAGCTTCAATTCTTTCTTGATTAAACTTTGATTAGTTTTTTTACTAGAACTTGAGCACTTGGTCTTGTGTTTGCTTTTTGTTGAAGATGCTTGAGATTTATTCTTTATTGTTCAGTTGTCATACTCAAAATCTTTATAAGATATTTACCTGCATAACACATAGAGCCACACAAAACAAACACTTATTGTTGATCAATATATTATTCTCAAGATCGCCACAAATTGACGATAAAAATAATATGGTTAATCAACAATAAACAAATGAGACCAAATTTAGACCTATCACATATTTTCAACAAAAATACATAATATTCAACATGGAAAAAAGAGTAGTTTAAAATGAGAAGAAAATAAATCATATTTAGCAAAGAAACAACATAAGGAATCACTTAATTTCATTGAACGTATCTAAAGGGCATGAGATAGACAATGTACTAGCCGGTGGTCATATGCATCGACCAAATATTTAGTTATAGATAATACTAAATTTAAAAATGGGTATTGTACATACCTGAATATTTAGTTGACTAGTCGAGGTATAAGCTTGGAAGAGCCGATTGTAGGTCTTAAAAAGACTCTGGCTGAGCTGGATGGACGTCGATTAAGGGAAACTAACCAAGTTGGAAGGCCAAGTTCCTACCTAGAAGTCGGATGCCGGTTATGGGTATCCACATAAACAAGGCGGAGCCGACTTCATATAAAACGAGACCTATTTCATTCATGTTAGTCGAGTCCGACGACATGGCTAGGATGCCATGTGAAGGGTCACAAGAAATAATTGTGAAGTGAGACATAATGGCTTGAGAGTTACAATTATTTGAAAGGCAGACGTTACACTGCCATTATAGGTGATGATGGATATTACTAAGGAGATATTTATGAGGAGTAAAATGAGAGGAGAAGTGGAGACCTATAAATAGAGATGGAGTTTGGAAGGTTAAGGGGGACAACAATTAATAAAGATATACATAATAGACACTCCAACCATCCATTTCTGACTCTCCTCCACCTAGAACAAGGAAGTCAACCATTTTAGTGTTTTAGCAAGAACATTTGGCACCCACCGTGGGACCTCGGTAAAACTTGCCTAGGCCACTCAAGAATTTTCAGTATTATCAACAATATGATGTCCGTGTCATTGCCATGTCGAAGTGACCCACCTCCACCACCATATATAAGTTGCTGGCAGTGGTAGAGGCCCTCCGTCAGCAGAACGAAACCCTACAGGATAACGTACAGGTTATTCAGACTCAAAACCAATAAGAAAGTGAGATAGAAGAGGAATCTTTGGACGCTCAACCTCTGTCAGAAGCTATCTGGGATGTCCACGTCCCAAATAACTTCAAGCCACCAACATTAGTATCCTTCGATGGAAAGACAGACCCACAGGAGCACATCATTGTAATCAATAATCAAATGCAATTGTAGGGGCTTCTGACTCCCTTAAATGTAAACTCATTGCCGGAAATTTTAAGGAAGGAGCTTTGCAGTGGTATATGAGTCTACCAAGATTCTTAATTGTTAGCTATCATGATTTAACTAAAAAGATGATGCAACATTTTTCAGCAAGCAAACATCGAAAGGTATCAACTACCAGTTTGTTCAATGTCTGATAAGGATATTCAGAATCGTTACGAGAAACAGTTACAATTATGGAGGTTCACAAGAAACAGTTATGGACCGATAAATAATGGATGGAGAGTTACAATTATTGAAAAGGCAGGTGTTACACTGTTATTATAGGTGATGAAAGACGTTATTGAGGATATATATATATATATATAACATACACTCCAACCATCCATTTTCGACTCTCCTTGACCTAGAACAAGTAAGTAAACCATTTTAGTGTTTTTCCAGCAAGAACAGGTATCATCAGTGACCCCATTATCATTATCCAAATTTACAATCTCATTCATCTTAGCTTGAACATTTTTCTCCTCGAATATATCTTCAATATTCCTCTTTTATATTCAGTTATACATATATAATCCCATAGTAAGGACAAGTTATAAGAAGTCTTTAATTTACTAACACCGGCCTGAAAATCTTAAATATTCAGTTGTATATCTATAATCTAGATATCATCATTCTGGACAATCTACTGTGCATTTTTTTAACCTCTAAATGTTAATACTCAATTTGTAACTCTTGGTATATCATAAGTTTTCTTCAATCCCTCAAAGCTTGTGGTCACCTCGGTAATAGGACGAGGAGGTGAAATAACAACATTTATCTTTCTACTCCAAAGGATTTAGATATAAGGAAAAGTTAGGAGATACAACATGTTTTTATTTGCCTATCCCTAATGGTGTCACAATCATTCTTGATAGAATTTGTCTCAACCACTAACACAAACATTTTTCCTTCTCAACTTTGGAATCATTATACCTACAAAGGAAAATGACATCAGCTAATGCATATTCCAACTCAAAAGATAGTAAAAAATGACTAAAAAATAATTACAAAATATTTTTTCAAATTTAGAAGTTCAGAATCAAACTAAACCACCACGTGTTCAGTCTAAGGTACCATTCTAATCATAGTTCACTCTGTCCATATTCATTCACTCATTGACTTAGACGTTGGAGTGTTGACATAAATCTATACTAAGCAATTATGATTCCTAAGCGAAACTATATATGGATTCTAGGTACTAAACAAAGCAACAAGTGACAAGAGGTAGAAACTATACTAAGCAATTATGATTCCCAAGCGAAACAATATATGGATTCTAGGTACTAAACAAAGCAACAAGTGACAAGAGGTAGAAACTCCTCAGTCATTTTAATTTTTTTGTAGGCCCAATATAGGTTAGTCACATTTGAAATGTGGAAAAACTAAAAGGAACACTATTTAGTTACAGTTTAATTGCAACAAATATTTAATGAGGCCTTTGTATATAACATTTCTATCATCTAAAAAATATGAAAAAATATCTTATAATCATGTCATTTAAGAGCATCAAATAAACTTAGAGTTATGATTTTAAGATATAATTATTCTTACTCTTTCTTACATTATTACATGATGACTTAATGGAATGACTTCAATAAGACCCCAAAGAGATTCGCTCATCAACTCCCTATTTCGGAAATACAAAAAAGGTAATTAGGCACGAAAGGGCAGGGTCAGGTGTCGAGTATATGACCCAATCCGACCCAATACTCCTCCATTAAAACTTCTGGGACAACGTATAAAACCACATGTTATGAGAATAACTAAAGTTGTCCTAAGTCTCCCCAAGTTAATCATGCTTACTTTTATGAAGGATGACTCAATCCAGTGACTCGCATTATTAAGTCAAGTATAAGGTCGCGTGGCCGGATTAATAGGCATATGAACTAGTCTACACAGTAACTACTATATTAAGTAGTCACATCTATAAATACTTTAATTAGTAAATTAACAAGTGTACTAATATGCCAATGTAGTAATATTTGGAAATCCCAGAATACCGATCTCAAGGACCACATGATGATATAGGGTTGAGTTTCAATTTAGTTAATAAAAAGAAATTTGGGGGTTTTCGAGTAACGTTTGATTTCAAAAGAGTAAATAAGAGTTGTTAGACGAGACCAACGATCTAGAGGTGGGGTGAATATATAGCAAATAAAAATTTGATTAAAATTTTATTTTTA
This sequence comes from Lathyrus tuberosus, assembly GCA_022829125.1. Taxonomy (NCBI): domain Eukaryota; kingdom Viridiplantae; phylum Streptophyta; class Magnoliopsida; order Fabales; family Fabaceae; genus Lathyrus; species Lathyrus tuberosus. The sequence goes on along the minus strand of JALAZF010000436.1, from coordinate 4,974,130 downwards.
AAAATATTTTCTATGGCAAGCGAAAGCGGTTCCGGATTAATCCTCGTCTATCCTAAACCGTTACTGGGAGAATCAGATATGCGTATTAAACTGTAACAAAATGAAATTAATGTATCACAATGATAAGAAAACAAATCAATAAGTTTTTCGAAATAACATTTGAACAATTTTGCACTTAGATAATCAATTTCCAATGAAGTTAAGAAACAAAAATTGACTAAAAAAATTTATCAAACACTTGGTGTGCAATGAATACCAAGCTGATTTTTCCTTTTATTGTTGATGTAAAAACCAATTACAATTTTATGGATTGCAATTATCTTACTAAAAACAATTTGGAATATTTCAACACAACCATAATTATCACTTTATGAAATTGCACATTAAATGAATTCATAAAGTGGGGGAGAGAGAGAGAGAGAGAGAGAGAGAGAGAGAGGGAGAGAGAGCACACGGATTTGTTTAGGTGGTTCCCCAATTGTCCTCACGATGGGGACGTTTGTCCCCCAAATCCAAAATTCGATGTTTATTCTATCTTCTTATCTACCCTTAATCTTAAACAAGATCAAGTGTCCCAAAGTTTTTAATCCGATCCTTCGGTTCTGCTACTTCTTTGACAAAAACCCTTTTCTTCAAAGCTTTCACTCGGATGAATCCTTGTTGCAAAATCTTGTGTCAACCCCCCCCCCCCCCTTCAAATCACCCTTGATCTTGGAGGGAAAACCCCAACTGGTTTTATCAATGAAACCTCCAAAGAAATCTCAAACCAATTTGATTTTATAAGTCCTAAATTGGACATTATCAAGCTTGTATTTAAATGGCACCTAACAAAAATGTTTATGTGTAATTGTTGTGTGTATGCATAGAAAAAGGTTGAAGATGATGAGACTTACTTTGTATATTCTTTGGTTTCATCTTTTTTTGAAAAAGAGAGTGTGTGTGTGTGTGTGTGTGTGTGCGCGCGCGTGTGCTTATGTATGTGTACTTGTATATGTGTGTGTGTGTGTGTGTGTGTGTGCACGTGCGTGTGTGTGTGCATGTGTGTGTGTGTGCTTGTGTGTATGTGTTTGTGTGTATGTGTATGTGTATGTGTATGTATGTGTGTGTGTGTGTGTTTGTGTGTGTGTGTGTGTATGCGCGCACACGCGTGTGTGTGTGTGTGTGTAAGAGAGAAAAATAATAGAAAAAATAGGATTTAGAAATTTTACAAGTATTTGGAATTTCCAAAACAATATGTGTTGACCTAAGACATGAGTGTGTCGACCCATAAAAGTATTTTAGCTTCTATGTGTCGACCTAAGACATCGTATGCGCCGATCTCATGCAGGCAGAGACTTTGGCTTTGCCAAAGGCTCAACATGCTTCAACCTTACGTGGGCATGCGTCGACCTAAACGTGTTATATGTCAACCTAAGGAGCTTGTGTGGCCACACATAGAAGACAACAATTTTGGTTTTGTAAAAATATAAATAGAATGGGATGCTTAATCAAATAGCCGTAAAGTTTTTTTTTATCATTATCCTAATAATTTATCACCTCCCCTGCACTCATAAGGTAAAATGCTTCCAAGAACTCGAAGGATCTTTGCTCAGCTTGTCACGGTTAAAACTATTTCTTGGCACAGGTTCACTCGCCCAATACAAAGGAAACCAGTACTCGCCGGTCTCTTCAAAAATAGCCATCGAGCATTCTTCTTTTACTCATACCTATACCAATTGATCCTTTTAATTTATATAAATGGATGAGTATGGAGTAAGTATAACTCTCTTGGAATGGGCACTTATATGCACCCAATCGCCATTTTCAACGCCTTTTGTAGCATAGAATGAGAAGAATATATGGTAGGTGTAATCCATACGCTCCTACAAATAATCTTAATTCCCCTGATGACGGCCTAACTGTTTGGATGAAGTTGGGAAATAGAATTATTGATGGTTCATAAGACTTCAGACTCAAACACGGTAAATGGGATCCCCACTCCCATGTCATTAATGACACACAAATACATGTAGAAGAACTTTCCACTTGGTCCCGACGACATGGTCAAATTGGCCCTCTCTCCTTCACTGCGCGGCTCCAACAAGACATCGTCTTCGTCTCCAATGGCAGATATATACAAAATTATTTGAAACAAGGCCATACTAGCCTCACTAGTGTAAACATATTGAATGTTGTCAACCCGCCACTAAAACATACGATGCTTGTAGTTGCCATTGATGAACTTTATTGTCTTGAGAAAGAATTAGGCAAAACAAGGTCATTATCAGTACACTCGTCAGAATCAGAGCTACTAAAACTACGATCATAGGTCCCAAACATATCTAATTCTTCAAGGTTTCAATCAACCCTCCCATCACGCCACCTTGAGTTTGCTACACATTGTTTCCATATTTTACATATCTCTAATAATCATCATCACTCAATCGCATGGCCAGTAAGATCATAAACATCACTACAAGGATAAAACATCAACGATCATTATTGCAAACATGAAAATAGATTAATGACTCAAATCACTTACTCCTTCCTAAGACAGCTTTATCATTACATAATCTTAAATGTATCATCAACCATGGGAAGATCATTTACTTTTTATATATCAAAACACACAAAAAAAACTCTTTTGCTCATCTAATCGTAGTTAAAGTAATCCCTAATATATTTATCACAATTACAAGTATACACAACAAAATGAAGTAGATAGTATCTCTAAACTTCAACTGTTTGATTTATCTTTAAAATGACATATTTTATATTAAGAAAATTTAAATTTAAACCCTTAATAAATTTCAAAAGAGATAAACATATTTTTTTAAGGGTTAATTAATTTTTTAGTCCCTACAAATATCCCAACTTTTAAGTTTGGTCCCTCAAAAAATTTCCTTCAAACATTGGTCCTCTGAAAGTTTTCCATCCCTAACTTTAGTCCCTCCCGTTAGTTTCCACTAATGGAGGATGATGTGGCATGCCAAGTGTACCATTTCATTTGATTATCTGTTTGATTTATGCCACAATGTAAATTATTTAAAAAAGAAAATGTTAATAATGAAGGCAATTGCGATTGATACACCATTTTTTCTGAGTTCAAACTTTAACCATTATGAAAAAACCGTAAACCCTAGTGATCGAGAACCCTATTGTTAGATCTCGTTTGTGACCGAAAACCCCAATTGAAGCCATTAATCAAGTTGCGGTTTCTGGATTGTTCTTACTCGAAGATGTTGTGGTTCTCTTCCCCTTTGGATCTTCGAATTTCCCCAAATATGGACCCAAACATGTGGCTGGAACTTGGTCTCGCATGTAAGATATTTTTAGGGTTCAATTGTTGTTCACAACCTTGTGGCAAATTTGGAAGAATAGAAACGATTGTATCTTCAATAACAAGGTGGTAGATCCTCATGAAGTGGTCAAGGGTGTTGTGGAGCATGTGTTGGAGTTCAATAGATCTAACCCCAAGCTGTGCCAGAAAAGGAAGAGGATTGATGGTGGTGAGCCTATGGGGTATAGTTGTTTTGATATGAAAATTTCCCTTATAAAAACAGGCTTGTATTTTAAACTTTGGAATGTGTGAATTTTTACTTTGTTACTTTGTTTTTTGATGCCATACTTAGTTCATTAAGTGCCTCTATGCATCTGTTAAATGGAGTACAATCCTCTGGTACTTGTTATCTGTAGAAGGAGAATCAGAACCTTCACAAAAAACCCATTTTCTACGACTGAATCTTCCACAGTTAGTGTTCACAAAGGAAGAATCTTGGTGGTGAAGAATTTGTTGTGTTGGTGATGGAATGGTGACAGGTGGAATCTCAAAGGACTCTAATGGCGGTGTAGGGTGTCTTCATTGAGGTAATGGTCCTACAAGCAAAAGGGTATAAAGCAAAGGACCAACTTTCATCACTACCTGCAAAAGTTTACCTTTTTCCGGAAAAGGTTTATCTTTTGCTATTAACTCAATCATCATCATTGATTATTGTTGTTGTTGTTCTGTTGCTGTTGCTGGCGACAAAACTATGCTTTCTTCACAATCTGATGATGATTCAATTCCTCGTTTGTGTTGTTGTTCATCTTCGATGCTTGAAATTCCAGACAGAGGATCTTGTTTTTATTGTTTCTGATGTTGTTGTTGTAATGAAAAGAAGGTTAGGTTAAGGTACCTTTCCTTGACAGTAATAAGCCCAAGTTAGAAGAGGGCTACGTTGTTGATTATCCATGCTCTTAGTTTCAAAACAACAATTGATGTAAGTTATGTTATGTTATTTTTTGGCTTTTAGAAGGATTGTGTGAGAGAGAAAGAGAAATGAGGGTAGAGAAAAAGGTGGAGAGGGAAAGAAGAAGAAGAGTGAGAGAGAGAGATAGGAGGATTTTGGGAATGAAAGAAATGAGGTTGATTTATAAGTATTAAGTAGTAGTCCAAGTTACTGTATAAGGTTGTCTTTTACTTGGTGAAATTAATGGAATTTTTTTCCTTAAATAAGTTTGTAAAGTATATGTAGCTATTTACATGTTAGAAACTCAATTCAAGTTATGTTTTGCAGGGAGATCAGAAAGTCTCTATTCTTCTTGATATTGTTTTTTGGACGTGCTCATGGGAAGGATTCTCTCCGCCTTAGACTCTTACAAGGTGGTCTCTATCCAGAACTTGCATTGTGAGTTATTTCGGTGGACTGTTTGTCTTTTTTGTTGCCTTTAAAATTATCAAGTTGAGGTTTTAAACAACAATAGTAATAAAAGCACTAATTTAAAAGAGAGGGGAAATAATGGAAGTGAACCTCATGGATTTAGTTCAGGGCAAAGTAGAAAGCTGAGTGATCTTTCTCAACAGCTGCAGAAATTGGGTGGTTACTTGCCTGAAAATTGGAATAATATGCAGTTTGCAGATCTTGAAGTTAGTTATGGTTATAGTTTCTTAAAATCTGATTATGATTTTGGCTTACTAGAAGAGCAGAAGCTGATAGATATATGTTTTTCACATATAGGATCTTAAAGTTTCTTGGTGCTTACATGGTTTCTGTTTTTCACTTTGGTGGGGTTTATATGTAGCAGGGTCTTTTTTTCCCACCTCGGTGATTCAAATAATACCATGTTTCTGCTTTCTATTCAGCATCTCAGTACTGTAAAGATGCTCTGTGTACTATGAATCTTCCATTGAATTATAATTATAAATATGATGCCCTTTTGTACTTTTTGGAATACACTTTTTTACATGTTACTCTGAATGCAACAACTGAACAAGTATGTTAAGCATTAATGCAAGGTAAATCTCATCAATTATCAACACTTATCACACTTTCTTTTGACTCAACACTTGTCACACATAAAAACCATAATGTAACAATAATGTTAATGTTATAAAGTAAAATGGAACAGTGAATATAGAAGCATGTGCTTTTATACTTTTACCCCATATTTTGAGGACAATTTATGGTCAAATTAACGTTTTCAAAGATGTTTATTAAAGTTGTTTTGAAAAGCAGGGAAAGGTTTGTGTTTGCAACAACTAGAGGCACTAGTGAAAATGGTACCTACCAAAGAAGAAGATTCAAAGCTCTTCAATTATAAAGGTGACATCAATGAATTGGGGTCCGCCGAAAAGTTTGTGAGAGCAGTGCTTTGTGTACCATTTGCTTTTCAACGAGTAGAAACTATGCTTTATAAAGAGATTTTTGATGATGAAGTTGTTCACCTAAGGAACTCATTTTTAATGCCAGAGGTAATCATGTAGTCCTAAGGAACTCATTATCAATATCATTACTATGTATGTCTTTAATTTGATCTGTCGTGTAATATAGATTAATTGTTTTCACACAAATTTTGTGTTAATGTCGTCTTATATACCAGGAGGCATGCAAGGAGCTAAGATCATGCAGTTCTCGCTAGTTCTGTTTCGAATCTATACGACTAAATGGTTAGGCTGAAATAGTTGGTGGAAAATGAGTTGCATGAGGATGAAATGAGTCATGATTTTGTAATGACTATGAAGGTATTCTTACAATATGTGGATGGAAAATTGAAGGAGTTGGGAGGTAAAGAAGATTGAGTGATAGAACGTGTTAAAGAAATAACAGAATATTTTCATGGAGATGTTAGTAAAAAGGATAATTCACTTAGGATATTTGTGATTGTGAGAGATTTTATGGGAATGTTGGATAATGTATGTAAAGATTAGAATATGATGTTAAAATTTGACATGTTTAATATTTCCTAAAAAAACAAGATATGGTACTCATTTTCGCCCACACTATTGGATTATAAAGAAAGTTTTGTATCTTGTTGTTCATTTTCGCCCCCACTGGGCAATTACTTTGCAAGCTTGATATTATTTTTATATGCATTATGTGATGCATTTGGATCTGTCATGGCAGTTATGGAGGTGGAGAGCTACTGACAATGCTGCAAGAATTCGTGTCTAAATTAGCTAGAGATTAGCTACAAACTAGTTAGGGATTAGCTACAAACTAATAGAATGATGTGTTTAAATTAGTTAGAAATTAGCTAGGAATTAGCTAGGAAGTAGCTACAGATTAGCTACCATTTTTGAGTTTAAATATAATATTAATATTAAAAAAATTAAAATTGAAACAATTGACACGTGTCATACATGTCAGCATTTTTGCCACGTTGGCATTGCCAACATGTAAGCCACGTCATCAAAAAAATTTCACATGGCATGTCACATAAGCCACCGTTAGTGAAAACTAACGGGAGGGACTAAAGTTAGAGACGAAAAACTTTCAGAGGACCATTATTTGAAGGAAAATTTTGGAGGGACCAAACTTTAAAGTTGAGATATTTGTAGGGACCTTATACATATTTAACCCTTGTTTTAAATATGTTTTCAATTAAAAAATATTTTTGTTTTAGATTGAAACACTATTTCTTCATTCTAAATTTTATTATACTCCCTCCGTCCCAAATTATAAGACGTTTTGGGCATTTCACACAGTTTAAGAAAAATAATCAATGTTGTATGGGAAAGAGAAATTATGTATGACTTTACGCTATTGTCCTTCAATAATTACAGAGGAAAGAGAAATTAATAGAATCAAAAGAAGAAAGAGAAATAAATAGTTAAGGGTATATTAGAAAAAATGTCATTAATGTTGTATTGAGATTATAAAGTGACTTATAATTTAGGACAAATATTTTTTGCAAAATGACTTCTAATTTGGGACGGAGGTAGTAATTTTTTTTAATGTGCATGACATGAGACTAGGATTCTAGTGTATTCCATCACTAATATGATGTCAAAAATATTATATTATATAGCATCAATACATTTTATTCCTTACATTTTTTGTGAATTAATTTCTTCCTAGATTTTTCAAATATAGATGCTGAAAGATACTACTAATCGTCCCCACCCTCCACTTAAAAATATGCATAAGAAACAAATAAAAGTATAAAGGAAGAAATCTCCAACTTCAATTTTCAGCCAGTCATTCACCATTTGTTTTATGTCATCATAATTGATTCTTCGAAGTTTGAAGATTAAATAGAAAGAATTAATCACAGCGCACCAATCAAGCACTGTTCAACGGTGATGCTTACATAAGCTGATGCCTGATAAGCAGATGAATAATCAATTCAACTAGAAAAATAAGAAAAGAAAAGTATCTTAATGTCAATATCCCACGTGAATCACAATCCTTGCATCGTCAATAAAAAAAAAATCATTTTTTGTTATTTTAAATATAGCGAAAATGGCGTCGTATTGACGCAAGATATTTTTGTTTTGTAATTAACACTAGAAATATTTAATTACACCTGTCATGTGATTCTGTTATCGGAAAAAAAGATATGGAACATGATAATGTGTGCAAAAAAATCCTACGAAGTGTGCTTATTATCCACTCATTTTTAATGTCAATATTGGTCCATTTGCCTATTCACATTAGAGAAAGGCTCGTTTGATGAACAAAATTAAAGAGATAAAATGTACTTAATTATTTATCCATTTTATCATGTGTTGAATTCAACATTTGATAAATTAATAAAATATATGATAAATTAATTTCTCATTGTGAGTATGATGGTCTATGTTTCGTGCTGGAACTAGAATGGATGAGTGAGTATGAATTTGAAGTTCGTTGTAGTGATTTAGAATTTCTGATGAGGTGGAAAGGCGGGTGGTCTGTAAGATTAACATCACAACGTTCAAGTTAGTAAAAGAGTGAAAAGTGAAGTTCAAATAAGAAAGGATTTGAATACATGTGAAAATTTTGATTTTTTAAGTTTATTGAATAAATGATGTATTTGGACAATATATAGACTAGATACATTAATTATTCAATAAATCTAAAAAGTTAAATTTTGCTTATAAAAGAGAATGGAGGGTGTAGCGTTTTTCTCTTTAAATATGAGAGGTGGTTGGCAATTGTATGCATGTGGCGAGGCGTGAGATGCGGTTGGTCGTCATATTGATCTATACAGCTGGAGGAACGTCCGCGTGAATGATTACTTGCTCCTTCAGAAGAAAGAGTCAACTTGTTTTGCGCTAGACGTTTCCTAGGATTGTTATTGGACTTTTCCTTCTTTGTGCCTTGTGGGTCTCCCGAAACAGTTCCCCCCAGGCTCTTGTTTCCGCTTTGTAGAGCAAGGGCTAACACACGTCTTCACCCGATCACAAGATTCATAGACATGGAGGGTCTTTGACAAGATTTCGTTGCTCTTGGGAAATGCGCCTTTAAAGCCTCACTCATAAGGGGTAACATTTTATTGGGAGTGAACGACATGTCCCCTATGCTAGTCAGTAATGATATTTCTCTTTCCTTAGAGTACTCAAGTACCTTTCGAGTTATTTTTGAGAAAATCTCAACGGTTGGTAATGCGGAGTGATCATACGATCCTCAATGCTCGAATAGGCTATAAAAGGCTTGTGAAGCGTCATTTCACCTTTTCGACTATTATTAACCTGGAAAAAAAAGTAATTTTACTTTTTTATCGTTCTTTTCTGAGAGCATTTTTGTTCAAGTGTGGGATCAAGTTCATACAAATTTGCTCGTTGGCATTGGCCTTGCATGTTTGGTTGTTCTTTCCTCTAAGTTTCAAAGTTCAACGTTGTATGTAACACCCTTTTCTACCCCCACAAATGTTGCAGCAGAAACAACTCAAATATCAGAGTAAAACATAAAAGTTCCCTCAAAGGGTGCACATTTCTCATTTAAATCAAAATAATACACTTGCCCTGTAAACAAGGGATTTCCTCAAAATAACTCAAAAGCCTTCACATGGCAGCGGAACTCAAAATTCTCAATTAAAAGGTTTTCAACAAACATCGTAATAATCCAAAAAGGTTTTCAACATATAAAACCATATCATCAAATGACAACAAAATAAGGAAAAACATAGTTCGACTCAAAGGACCCCAACCCGATGTTACACTATCAGAGCAAGACCCTCTAAATCGACCAAAAGCAAATAAACTTCAAGGTCCTCGAAGCATCCACAGCTAAACCTGATCACTTGCACGTTACCCACGCGGAGGCAACATTCAAACAGGCAGAGTGAGTAATCATAATTCATAATAATCATTATAAAACAAGATATACATAAAATGGCTTTAACTTCGTAAACGACATCATCAAGGTCATCATCAAGGAAAACATCAGGGAACACCATACCACAAATTCATCAATGCCATATAAAATGCAATGCAATGCATAACAAGACTCATGCATGTGGTACCAATCGTCATAATAGATGGACACTAGGCCATCAACCCTCCAAAGATCCCCGTCAATAGGATCGATCCTGTAATCGGAACCGGAGCACGTCATAATTACCTCATATCCGCACAATGGGAATGAAGCGTCGTCACAAAGTATGCATATGAATGTATGATACACAACATCATTAATCATCATCGTAAAAATTATCATTATGTGCATCATCATTCACTAAAACGTCATGTTAATCACGTCATCATATATTCATCAAAACATCACAAATCATCATCATCAATATCATCAATATCATCAATAACATTATAGTAAATCATCAAAATATCACAGCACCAAAACCTCAGAACATCACAGCATCATAAACAAATTTCACAAAACAGCAGCAGTTCGCTGCTGAGTTCGCTGTACGAACACATTCGCTGGGACCTTCGCCTTGCGAAGGTCTAGCGAATCCCAGAATCCCAACAAAGCCCTCATTCTGCCTCTCTTCTCCACTTCATTCGTTTTGCGAAGCCCTTCGCCGGGACATTCGCTGTGCGAACCCACGACACCACTTCTCAGAAATCAACCCAGAATCATCACATTTATCGCGCATTCGCTGCGCTACTCGCTTTGCGAGTCTAGGCGAACATTCACCTTGCGACTGTTTCGTTCGCTTTGCGAACTAGCGATTGCAGGGAATCGCTGCTACGCATCAGTAGCATACCAGACCCCCATTACATTACGAATTCAACCTCAGTTCGCCCAAAAACATCCCTACAACATTCCTAAGGCATTACAACCATTAAGGACACAAAACCTACAACTATTAGGTCGATTAATTTCACTATTCCAACTCAAAATCACATAAACCTTCACAAACTCTCAAACTTCATATAAACTCCATAGATCTTTCCCACAAGGTTAAAACTACAACAACGACGGGGAAATCAGCCCCAAGGTCTACTTTAGCGGTTCAATTCCACGTTATTGATCGATTCACAAAAATACCCTTAAAATCATCAGTTTACCTCAAAACCCATAAACCCTCAAAAACCCCAAAATCCACTTTAATCCATCGAATCCTATAATGAAAACAATGAAAGGCAATTACTCCCCATACCTTAGATTGTCGATCTGATGTGTTCTCTCTTGAGCCTTTGGAAACCGTCACAAAAATCCTCGCCTTCTCCCTTTTTCCTCAGAGCTCACCACTTTCTCCTTATTTTCACGATCTCCACAAATGAATCCTAATTCTCCTCAATTCCTCCTTTTTGGTTAATTTAACTCTTGGGCCTCAAATATGGACTTTCTCCATAATGCCCTCACTAATTCTCTTGAATTGTCCACTTTGCCCTTAATTCCTCTAATATTATTTTAAATTAATAATAATACTAATATATTCATATTATATACTATTATTTAATTAAAATAACCAAAACTCCACAAAACACCGACATCGACACGGACCACAAAAATTCACGGAAAATTCACAAATATTATATTTAAATAAATTAAATCAATATTTCACATAAATTTGGGGTGTTACAACTCTCCCCCACTTAAGGAATTTTCGCCCTCGAAAATTACCTCAAGGAAATAGAGTCGGATACGACTCCCTCATCTGATCTTCCCGTTCCCAAGTCCAACCTTCGCCATCTGGTCCACCCCACAACACCTTCACCAAGGCTATGTCTTTACCCTGCAATTGCTTCATCTCTCGACCGTCGACACGCACAGGCAATGCTTCCACCGTCAGATTATCCCGCACTTGTACATCATCCATCTGGATCACATGCGATGGATCCGGAATGTACTTCCTCAACTGAGACACATGGAACACGTCATGCAAATTTGCAAGTGACGGCGGTAAAGCAATTCCATAGGCTACCTCTCTTATCCTCTGTGATATCTGATACGGACCAACAAAACGTGGAGTGAGCTTCCTAGACTTCAAAGCTCGACCCACACCAGTCACTGGCGTCACCCTCAAAAATACGTGATCTCCCTCTTGGAATTCAAGTGCTTTCCTCCTCTTATCATGGTAGCTCTTCTGACGACTCTGCGAAGCTTTCATCCTCTCTTAGATCTTCTTAATCTTCTCAGTCGTCTCTTGCACAATTTCAGGTCCGAGTACAACACTTTCGCCCGATTCATACCAACACAACGGAGTCCTACACCTTCTCCCATACAAAGCTTCGTAGGGCGTCATTCCAATACTAGCATGAAAACTATTATTGTACATGAACTCAATCAACGTCAAATGGCTATCCCACGATCCTCCATGATCCAACACACAAGCCCTCAACAAATCCTCTAAAGATTAGATCGTCCTTTTTGTCTGATCGTCCATCCGCGAATGATAGGCAGAACTCATCCTCAACTTGGTACCCAACGCATCTTGCAAACTCTTCCAGAACCTCGACGTAAACCTCAGATCTCTATCTGACACAATACTCGAAGGTACCCCATGTAACTTCACAATCTCCTCAATATACATCTCGGCTAGCTTCTGCATGAAATGATTAATCTTCATCGGTAAGAAATGAGCCGGCTTAGTTAATCTATCCACGATCACCCAAATTGAATCATTTCCCTTAGCAGTCTTCGGCAATCCCACCACAAAATCCATGGAAATACTATCCCATTTCCATTATGGAATTCTCAACGGCTGCATCATACCTAAAGGCTTATGATGCTCAACCTTCGACTTCTGACAAGTCAAACATGCATAAACAAACTCTGCCACCTCTTTCTTCATACTTGGCCACCAAAACAACTCTTTCAAATCTTGGTACATCTTCGTAGCACCGGGAAGAATACTCAACCTACTTCGATGTCCTTCTTCAAGAATTCTCTTCTTACTATCTGGAACATCTGGAACACACACCCTATCTCTGAACATCATCACGCCATTCTCGTCAATCTGGAAGTCACCTCCGTTACCTTGGTTAATCAAAATCAATTGGTTAACCAACTTTAAATCAGATTGTTGTCCCACTCTGATTTCTTCCATAATACTACTAGTAAACTTCAACATTCCCAACTTCACACTGCCAGGAGTCGCTTCACATACCAAACTCAAATCTCTGAATTGCTTAATCAACTCCAATTCTTTCACCATAAGCATCGACATATGCTATGACTTTCTGCTCAATGCATCAGCCACTACATTTGCTTTGCCCAGATGATAACTCAAATCAAAATTGAAATCCTTCAACAGTTCTAACCACCTTCTCGGCCTCATATTCAATTCCTTCTGATTAAATAAGTACTTCAGACTTTTATGATCACTAAACACTTCAAATTTAGAGCCAAACAGATAATGTCTCCAAATTTTCAACACAAACACCACCACGGCCAACTCCAAGTCATGTGTAGGATAATTTCTCTCATGAACTCGTAATTATCTCAAAGCATAGGCAACGACTTGTCCATTCTGCATCAACACTCCACCAAGACCTATCTTCGACGCATCACAATACACCACAAAAGATTCACTTGGATTAGGCAAAATCAGTACTGGAGCAGTAGTCAACCTCTTCTTCATCTCCATAAAACTCTCTTCACAAGCTATATCCCACACAAAAGTTTGACCCTTTCGAGTCAACTGAGTCAGAGGTAATGCTAACTTAGAAAAGCCTTCAATAAACTTGCGGTAGTACCCCGCTAATCTCAGAAAACTTTGTATCTCAGTAGCAGACTTCAGAGTCTCCCACTGTAATATCGCGTCAATCTTAGAAGGATCAACAACAACAGTAACACTTGAAATCACATGGCCAAGGAAACTCACTTCCTTCAACCAGAACTCACACTTCGATAGCTTTGCATACAACTTCTTCTCTTTCAACAATTGCAACACAGTCCTCAAATGCTCGGCATGTTCTTCTTCAAATCGAGAATATATTAAGATATCATCGATGAACACCACCACAAACTTATCCAAATACTCATAGAAGATCCGATTCATATACTCCATGAACACACCAGGTGCATTAGATACACCAAACGACATCATAGTGTATTCATAGTGTCCATATCTCGTTCTGAAAGCCGTCTTTGGAATATCATCAGGCTTCACTCGAATCTGATGATAACCAGACCTCAAATCAATCTTGCTAAACATACAAGCACCTACTAGCTGATCCATCAAATCATTGATTCTCGGAAGTGGATACTTATTCTTGATCGTCAATTTATTCAACTACCGATAATCAACGCACAACCTCATACTCCCATCTTTCTTCTTCAATAACAACACAGAAGCGCCCCACGGAGAAACACTTGGTCGAACAAACCTCTTCTCAAGCAATTCTTCCAACTGTTTCTTCAATTCACTTAACTCAGAAGCTGACATCTGATAAGGAGCCATCGACATTGGACTCGTACCTAGTATTAAGTCCACTGCAAACTCTACTTCACGCTCTGGAGGCAAATCACTGATGTCATCTGGAAACACATCTGGAAATTCACAGACAACCGGCAACTCCACACCTGCAGCTTCACGATCAATTTGCAACGATGCAAACATTGCAAACACCAAAGCTTCGTCTTCCACAAGTTCGTCTACTTGCTTTGCAGACAAGAACATCAACTCCCCACTATCATCAATCTCAGGAAACTCTACAGTCTTGTTATAATAATTGATATGAACATGGTTGAACTCCAACCAGTTCATTCCAAAGATCACGTCAAATTGGTGCAAGGGTAGGCACACCAAATCCATCACAAAGCTCTTCTCAAAAATCATCACAGGACATCTTAAACACACAAGGGTAGTAGTAACAGAACCATTAGCTGGAGTTTCTATTGCCATATTACCATTCATATCAGATAACTTCAAACCTAATCTAATAGCACATTCAAGCGAGATAAAAGAATGAGTAGCACCAGTATCAATAATAGCAACCAATTCGATATCATTAATAAAACAAGTACCTCGAATCAGGTTGTCCTTCTCTGGCACTTCTGCACCACTCAAAGTAAACACTCTGCCACTAGTCTGAGCAGCAGTTGCAGTCTTCTTCGGCTTCTGGCATTGAGTACTGATATGACCTTTCTCACCACAATTGAAGCAGGTCGGACCCTCATCTTTGCAGTCAGTAGCTCTATGCCCCTTCTTACCACATCGATAGCACCTCACCACATTATTGGTACAAGCATCAGCACGGTGACCTTGCTCGCCACACTTATGACACTTTCCATAAGTGGGACCTGCTCCCCCACTTGTATTTTTCCCATCTGAAGCCTTCTGCTTCCCTTTGTCAACTGAAGTTGTATAAGGCTTACCCCTATACTGCCCTTTCTTCTCACTTAACTGCTTATAGTGAGCAGATCAAGCTCGGCTATCCTCATCGTAGATCCTGCTCTTGTCCACAAACTCAGCATACTTGCGGATCTGCTGATACCTAATACCCTGCTTAATCTCTGGTCTCAACCCATTCTCGAATTTGAGACACTTAGACATCTCAGCATCAGCACGATTGTAGTGCGGACAGAACTTCACTAGCTTCTCAAACTTTGCGGCATACTCTGCCACAGTCATATCTCCTTGCTTCAGCTTAAGGAATTCCACTTCTCTCTTGCCACGAGCATCCTCTGGAAAATACTTGGTACTTGAAGCTTGGTTCCATTGTGCAGTTTGAAGTCAGTTGAAGAGATGGGGAGTTGGGATTAGGTTTATCAAGTTCTTGCTCTAGGAATTTGGTAAATTATTGATCGACTAAGTTGTCAAAGATACTTGAGAAGTCTCTCAAGTCCACTCATAAAGGTATATCAGTCGTGCATCTGGAGTCTTCTAGTTATTCTTCTGACTAGAGGGTGTTTGTGTGAAACATAAATTTGAAGAAAGTGGAGGTGATTTATTTTCACCATCCAAGAGTGCGAGGAAGGATTCATCTCTCTTAATCCTAAGGATGGATCCAATCTAAATGGAGTTTTCAGAACTGTTGAGGTAAATAGGGTTCGTTCAGAGAGAATCTTAATTACTTGAGTCAAGGGTGACAACCTTGGTATCTCAACAATTTGTTTGTCAAAGAAGATACTTGCAAAAGATTGAATACTTGATAAGTGTTCATGAAGTGATCTGGTGGAGTGTGTCTTCAACAGTGAAACAAGATTATTGAACAAGGATTTAAGATCAATTGGTATTTGTGTTACTCACAAGTATTTGATTGCTTATTCTTGTATGTGGAGTTCAAGATTACTGATGTTCAACATAATGTTGGAACATCTCTTCATCTGGTTTGTGCAAAATCTTGGGAGGGGTACTGCATAAGCTTTTGGATCTATTTCTCTTGGGTGTTGACCTAAGAATCTGCTTCAGTTTGGTGTGGCAGAAGCATCTGATCTCTGGAGAGTTTCCTGGCAAGAAACTGGTCTAGACAATGGTGATGTGGAAGATGAAAAAGAAGACATCATAATCTTGATGGATAGTTCTTGGATCAGTTTATTTCTGATCTAGGAGTATTGGAGTATAGCAGGTGTGTTCGAGTTGTTACTAGAAGCACTAGTGTTTATCTAGAAAGTGTCCTGGCAAGAGACTTGTCCAAAATGAAGTGCTGGTGATGGCACAACTTGGATCAGTTTATTTCTGATCTAGGTACTTAGGAGCATGTGATTTTGCTCATCTTGGAGGTCAAGGTTAAGTGGCAGTTATCTCTGACTTTCTACAATCTGCTCTACTTAAGGAATGTGGCATCCTTTGGTATAGTTGTGGTGTAGTCCAAGACTACTTATCTTCTGAAGATTCAGACGTGGCATGTATGAATTCTTTGGAGCTTTAAAGTAGTTATTCATTAAGGTGTGAGCTTGAATGGAATACCTGTGATAAGATAAAGCAAGATGGAGGTTGTCTACTCAAACTTGGTGGTTGAATTAAGTCTTTGAGAGTATGGAACTCTTGTTCTGTAATAGGGAGGAGGTTCTTCTAAGTGGCAGAATGAGGAGCTGAATTCAGCAGCTGGATGTCATATCAGAATGTTCTGACATCAAGCTTAACATTAGGATCTTAGCTGGTGATGTGGCACATCAGCTTAAGATAAGTTGATCTACACCAGAATGGAACTTATGGATGCTTAAAAAAGGTCTATCTCATGCAGTTTGCGGGAGCTGTGGAAGGAGAAGATGTTACATGTCTAAGGCTTGGTGGATCCAAGATGGCTTGCTATGGAGCAAGTAGTACATGTAACTTGAAGATCATATTTTATTGGTGGATCAGTGTATCTTGTGGGAGTTCTGAAGAAGGGTGAGATCAGTCAAAAAGTGGCATTTGGTTGGTTTCATATTTGAATTCAAGAAGGATGATGCCATCAAAAGTGGCATTTGGTGGTTCTCATATGTGGATTCGAGATATCAAGATAATCAAACAGTGGCATTTGATTACTCTTGAGGAGTGTCTTGGAACAAATTACTCTTGGGCAGAAGGGTGGTTGGTTGAAGACTTGAGGAGGTGTTGATTCTTTTCTATCTTGGAGCTTGTGGCAGAAGTTATCAGTTTATGGAAGATTACTTCTTTTGGTGGATGAGAGTTTATTTCTCTCTTTGGTTACTGGAGTTCTTATTGATCAAGCTGTCGTGCAGTGTTGTTTGAAGATCTTCAGTTGGATTACTATGCAGATGGTAAGTCCAGTGGTGGAGCATATCTAGAACTACGTTGATTGATGTCTATGATATGTGAAGGATGTCCTAACTGATGTTAGAACATCTTCTGGGTTAGTCATCCTTGGAGTAGGATTCTGAGTTCACATCTTGTCTAAGAGGTATTTATCTTATCATACGGGAGAATGATGGGTAAAGGATTGTCTTGGAAGTCTGATGTGAATGGAACATGCTAGAAGTGGATCAGTTTGATACTTGTGGAGCAAATGGGCTGAGGATTTCTGAAGCATGTATTTGATGTTCTTCAAGTGTGAAGAATATCTGGGCGAGCTAGCAAACTAAGGGGCCCTGTGTGTCTCTTTGAGGAATGTGAAGCATTCAGATTCAATTGGGTTGTATCTCAGGGAATAAGGAGATCTATACATGAGAATTCAGGAGGAATTCGTGTATTGTATAGATAGTTTCTGGACGAGAGGGATTAATGGAGCTTTGGTCTCAATCCAAGAGTTTGTTGGTTATGGTACAAGGATGCGTTCCTGGTACTTTCACTATATGATCATGAAGTTGTCATGGGATATCATATGGTGATTTTGAGGTGTTTCTTACTGAAGAAGCATCAGTTGAGAAAGATATGGAAAAAACTTCTGTTTGTTAAGTGTACCGGTGTGGTACATGGATTGCTTGAGGGTCAAGCATTAGGTGACTACGTTCAGTAGATGAGTTGAATAGAGGGTGCGCTCTTGAAGATATGAAGATATGTCTTATGTTTTCCATTCATCAATAAGGTGTTCTACTTACAAAGGAGCACTGGTTCTAAATGCAGGGAGAGGAGTATTTGTGGTTGCTTGCTGTATGCAACTACTTAGGGGGAGCATGATAGTTTGTCATGCTCGTGCTACTTGTGTTGTTGTTGCTTCTGTTGTTCCGCTGCATGTATTTTGATGTGTGAGGGTTTTCCCTTGAGGGGGAGGACTAATTGTGTATGACATGGGGAGTACTGCTACTGACTTGTTGCTTTTGGTTGATTGCCCTTAAATGCATAGTTGCTTGGTTTGGCATTTTATGGCGAAAAAGGGGGAGAAGTAAGTAGTAGTAGTGTTCTTTGGTTGTTTCCATAAGGGGAAGCTGGATGTGTTATCCAAAGGTTTTTTTAGCTAAAATTTGCCAAAGGGGGAGATTGTTAGGTCTTTGATTGGCTACATTTTGGTTAAAACAAGTTTACAGCAAGATGTTGGGTAAGATGTCCTGACATGGTTGATCAGACATCAGTACAGATGTGATTATAATACTTGGCAAGATGTCAAGTAAGATGTTGAAGCATCTTCATCAACTGTCATGACAGATGTCATGACATCTTGGTCTGGTACAACAGGTACTGCTGTTATGTGTTTCAGATAGATGTCATGACATCTTAGTCTGGTACAACAGGTGTTGTTGTTTTGCTGTCATGTGACTCTTAATCAAGATGTCGAAGGAGATGTCACGACATCTTTGTCTAGTACAACAGGTGGTGTTGTTGTATATGTCTTGACATATTTATTTTGTTTTGATGAGAATATTTTGGACATGTCTCATCATTATACGCAGGTCAAGGAGATTTATTAGGAACAAAGTGCAGATTTAATTGGATTTCTTAAAAAGGATCTTGGAGACTTTTTAGGAAACTATTTGGAGAATTGTTCCTATTTTTGTGGAGAAGATCTTGCAGCTGAATTAAAACGTGCAGATTGGACCTGATTGAAGAGTCCAAGCCCATACTGCAAGAGTCTATAAATAAGGACTTGCTAGACCTAAAATAGCAAGTACACACAACAACAAGCCGTCGGTACAACATAAGGGGTTAGGGTTTTGAGAGTCTCTTGTGTTGTTTATAAGTCACCTATGTATCTTTTGATACTATTTGGTCGACATAGGTTGTTGTAAATTGTTCTCACTTGAAGCTTTGAAGCAAGAGTTGAGTGTTGTTCTTGGTTGAAGCTTTTAAGAAAAACCGAGTATTGTTGTTAGTCAAGAGTCTTGGCTGAATATTGTTATTGGAAGGAAGGTCTTTCAATTGAACAAATTGATGCAGTTGCTGGAGATTGTAACTGTTAGATATCACTTAGGTGATTTAGAAATTGAGATGGTTTTCTCTTATCTAGATGGTGCGTTCTAGATAGAATTGTACTGGGTAGGGATTAAGTGAGGAGTTGTAAATGGGGGAGTTTAACTCTAAATTAATACTACTAATAGTGAATTCATTCCTGGCTTGGTAGCCCCTAGACATAGGTGATTTGCACCGAACTGGGTTAACAATACTGTGTGTTCGTTTACTTTATACAATCTGTAAACGTCTGTCTTGCTGTTGTTATTGATATTCAAAATATCATTTTGTTTATTCTGTCCTTGTTTAATATTTATGTAGAACAATGTCTTGACATGTGTTAGGACATCTGTTGTCTGCTGTGTCAGAATTTCACAAAGGCTTGGGTGTTCTGTTGCTACACAATTTGTTAGACATTGTCCAACATATCATTGTCTCCTTGCAAACCTATATTAGCTTGCAAGATTTGAAAATCAGGAAGCTTTCACGCAAACATTGAAGGCACTGGATAAGGTCTAAATGAGGGTTTTCCTAGGTAAAAACCTAGTGCAGATTCGGAGAATGGGGAAGGTTGATATCCTATTTGATCTTCCCTAGGTTGAAGTGGGTACTATGGTAGAGTAACATATGGATCGATCGTCATTATTTGACCATTCGCTCCATGAGGAGGAGGCGAGGGATTTCTGGTAGCGTTAGCAACAACGGAGGCTTTTCTTTGGTCAAAATAACGAGTAGCTTTGGAGGATGCCATTGTTGATAAATATGATGGAGGAGGGTTGAATCTTGTTCTGCACCAGAACTAGAAATAGGCGGGGTCACGGAAGCTGCAGTGGAGGAGAGCTTCCGATGCAACAGAGTGGGGTTGTACCTGCAAGGTTAAGACTATAATATTCAAATCAGTATGTGAATAATATATATATATATATATATATATATATATATATATATATATATATATATGTATATATATATATATATATATATATATATATAGAGAGAGAGAGAGAAGATATTCAAATTATGTTCGAAAATCGTTACCTAAAATGGTGTCATCCACATAAATAAAGGAATCTAATATCTAACTCACTAACAAACCTGCGTGAGTTGCAGATAAATGTTGGATGCGTTAGAGGGATGAATCTTCTGCTTCTAGATTACTGAAGGTTCAATAGTCAAAGAAACGTTTTAGAAGCTTTAGTGCCCGCTCGAGATGAATCCATGATGTTACACTCAGAAGTGGTTGAACTAGAAAAGAGGTACATTTGGGTCGGATCAATACATGTAGACATTCCCTTATGGAAATCAGATCTCTGAAGGTGGGACAGGATCCCTGAGTATGTGGTCGACCTATAACATTTGCCCCCCAAGACTTTCAGGTTCTTAGGAACCAAGAAGTCTTTTCATTGTACTGGTCGGCCGTGTTGAAGGTATTCCCCGGATGTTCAAAGAAGTTGAGACGTCTTAAATACACTGTAGGAGTACTTGGTGTATTTAATGGTTTCTTTGTCTCTGACCTACTATCTTTCTAAGCTGTCAACACGTCACCACATATGCGTGAGTTAGGGATCGATTACCCTACCTAGGTGACTCAAGTGCTTATTTATTCGAGGGGACTTGATGGGACAAGAAGCATGTTACCCTCATACGGTTTGATCTAGGGCGTTGATCATTCCATAACTTTTCCCAATAAGAGTTTAGGCGCTATTTTTTCAATTTTGTAGTTATTTCGTTCCTGCCTATCTTCTCCACATTGTTTCACCTTATCCATCAAATCTTCAGTCTCGCTTATTGTCCGACCCCAATTATTTCCTACCTCTTACTTTACCCTTAATTCATTTTACATGTTACATTACATAATTTTAAGCTTCATCTACATTAGCATGACCATTTTATTTGGTCATGCATTTCATCAGTCAAGGTGTTTTCATTTGGTCCCTCATTCATAAATCATCAGCATGCCAAGGAAGAAGGTCAAGCATTTGATTCCTTTTGACCTTGAGCATTTTTCATGTGCACCATTTCATTAATTTTCACCTTTTTTCATTTGAGATTAAAGTCAAAGTCAAAGAGTTTGACTTTTGACTTTTATCTTTTATTGTTAATTGCATTTTTTAGTTTTACTATTAGTTTTAACTTGGTTTGATATTGGTTGATTAATCAAATGTCAAAAGTGTGACTTATATGGGCTAAGGATCAATTTCAATATTAAAATAAGGCCTTGTTAGACAAGTCATAAGCCTTTGGCCAAATAATGTTTTAGGTCAAAATTGCATAACATTGAACTCTTGTGTCTCTTTTACTAAGCATGCACCATGTTAACCTATGATAAATAACATGTAAAGCTTGCATCAAGTAAAAAGAAAAACATATTTTAATTACATTTGAATATTAAAATACACAAATAAAATGTTTTTTTTCATCAAATTTTTAGACAATATCAAGTACACCATGAAGGTGCGAGAAAGGCACAAGAAAGAGGGGGGGGGGGGGGGGGGGGGTGAATTGTGTATTTACTCTTTTAACAATTTTTCGCTTCTTATCGTCAAAGCACTTAGGATGACATCAGAGTTCGTTGAGAGACTCTGACTAGCGAAGTTACATTCAGACTTGCTATGCGTGAAGCATAAGAACCAACAAGACTCTGAACATAAAATACACTTCTCAGAACTTGCAGTGCGGAAGCTTATCAGAGTTAAGCTGCAAGGTTCTGACTTGCTTATGTAAGGTTCTGATTAATCAACACATAAACATAAATAATAACATAAAGCATAGTAAGAGTAAATAACACATGATATATCCTGGTTCACCACAAAGGCTAATCCAGTCCACCCTCCTCAGGTGATTTCGCTTTGAACACAAGGTCTTAATCCACTATAATCAATCTCGATTACAGATGGACGGGCCACGCCGGTGACTAACAACAATGAACCGTTCAGGGATTCAACTTAATGAATATAAGAACATTGACCTGCAGGTTCCAATCTCGTAAGATCTACTGCTATGATTTCAACAGCTAGACGTTCAGGGATTCATCGCAATGAATATAACGCTGCTGACCCTATTTCAGGATTTACCACAATGACATCTCGCCATTGTCTTCTTGAGTCTCCGGCCACACTGACCACTCAAGGAATCCTAATTCACCAAGAATTAGTTTAACAGGAGATTACAAAGATGCGTCTTAAGAAGCAGATTACTCTTAAGTTTAAGTACAAAGAACACACAAGTGTTCAAGCAAGATATGA
The DNA here is from genome assembly GCA_022829125.1 of Lathyrus tuberosus. Lineage (NCBI taxonomy): Eukaryota > Viridiplantae > Streptophyta > Magnoliopsida > Fabales > Fabaceae > Lathyrus > Lathyrus tuberosus. Next base: position 4,951,544 of record JALAZF010000436.1, on the reverse strand, counting down.
GCAACAACTCCTTGCTATTCTAAGAAACTACAAAGATGTATTTTGATTTGACAGTTGTTGACATCTTGTAGATCTTCTTCTTCTTCGTCTTCTTGGTTGAGCAAGCTTTGAGCAACAACTCCTTGCTTCAGATCTTCAATGTAGCCCTGACGAGAAGGTGGTTGATGACTTGACTGATTTTCAATGTTGTCTTCTTCATCAACAACTTCTGTACTAAATTATTGTTGTTGTGTTGATTTGATCTTTGAGCTTCAACAACAATGGCCTTATGCAAATTAATGATAGCTTTGGATATTCTAAGTGTTACAACGAAAACTCATCGTTGTTGTTATCTTCACACAATGACTTGATCAATTCACCTTTGATGGAATGAATCGATACCTGCAGAAGAGAATGCTCTTTCCTTTAAATAGCCCAGTAGAAATATAGCCGTTTGAAATACTGTTGGTTGTTGGAAAAGAGACGTTGTGTAATAATTAGCTGTACTGACACATCTCCTTTTTGCTGTGGGAGAAGTGACGGGATATATCTTATTGGGCGCTGTGTACAGTTACTCACAACGGTAACATTTGACTTCCAAACTTCAGAGGCTTCTGATGGTAATTTATTGAAGCATGAGTAGAGCCTTCTTAACAGGATATCTGATACGTCAAGTCTTCAGTCTTTTGAAGAAGTCCATTAGGAATCAGTCTTCAGAACTTCAGCACTTGTCTTTAAGAACATTATCCTTTACTAATTCAAGTCTTCAGAATCTTCAAAACTTGTCCATTAGGAATCCATCTTCAGAGTCTTCAGCACTTAACCTTTGGAACCGTAATCTTCAGCACACATAAGTCTCCAGAATCTTTCTGCACTTGGTCTTCAGAGCCTTCCGCCTTCAGAGCTTCAAGTCATGAGAGTCTTCAGCACTTCGGTTCACCAGAAGATTATCTTCTTCAGAAGCTTTGCAATCTTCAGAATCTCGACCACTTTCAGAGAGCATCCACAAGAGCATTGCAACAGCAATATCAGCATCCTTGGATCTGACTGATCATGATCAGATACAGAAGCGTTCTTGCTTCTTGCGACTTGTGTCATAAATAGTAACTTCGCATATTATCAATTACGCACATCTGGCTGGTGCTTGTTGGATCTGATAACTTCTATGAATATGATCTGCACACAACACACGTTAGAACATAAAATAGTTCTTTCACAAATACGTATTGTTATCATCAAAACATAGATTGACTTGTAGAGACAACTTTTGCTCTCACAATCTCCCCCTTTTTTATGATGACAAAACTAAGTGTTTTGATTGAATATTTTATACAAGGTAATCACCAAACAAACATATTCAGAGTCTGGAACAATAGCTCCCCCTGAATGTGTTATCCTCAAGATTTTATCTGTGATCATCTAGAATCTTATATGATCCAAAGACATACAGAATAACAACTTGAGTTGCCAGAACGAAGAATAGAAAAGGACTATTTCTTTATCTCGTCTTTAAGGAAACATAGAGTCTTCAGCATCTGGACTAGTTCATCAGAACTTTCATCTTCAGATCTTCAGAACTCAGTTCCTTTGTAGTCGTATTTGAGCTTGTAATCTTCAGAGACTTCTGAAGCATTTCTACTTTTCAGCAGATTCGTTTAAGCACAAACAGAACAGTTCTTATCTGATAACATAGCCTCGCTATTCATCAGAGACAGACACTGTCTTTTAAGAAACTCCCCCTGAGTTTCAGACTTTGTGAAGATTTTAGATTTTGCAATTGAATCTTCAGGGTAGTCTCCCCCTAATTTCCATAAGTCAGATATTGGGATCTTCAGAATCGTAATTCAGGAATATGAATTTTTAATCACCAATATGGATCATGATTTTTTTTCCAGAGTTTGACTTTTGAACACAGGTCTTCATCTCAGAACCTTGTTGTTGTCATAACTCAGTGGTTCATCAAAGCTTGATTTTTGATCAAATACCAATTGAAGGTTAATTTTTATGATCAATCAACGCTTGATTCTGAAACTGGTACACATGTTTTAATCTTAGTCTAATACTGAGTTATACCAGAGTGTGTTGATTCTGATTACCAACTGAGGTATTTTTCTTATACCACTTGAAGGTAATTCCTTTGTGTGCTGAAATGATACCAACGAAGGTATTTTGACAATAATTCACAGCTTTGCTCTGATTGATATTACTACAGACTGAGTCTGATACCAATCTTTGTGTATACTGAGTCTGATTACCATTTGTTGATTTAGTCTGATACCAAATCATTTTCTTTTTAATTAGTTCTCGGTAGACATCAGAACTACTTCTTATTGGATCTTCAATCCGGATCTTCAGACAGTTCTTGACTTCTGATTTGCACAGTTCTTCTGAATAAACATCTTGAGATGTAGACTTTGTCTTGACTGCTTTCAGAGTTTTCTTCTTCTGATTCTTACGTTCTGAATCTCATATTCTTAGACAACTTACAACTTCTGAACCAAGTGAGACAGAGATCAAGATAAACTTTGACTTTCAGAAAGTTCTAAACTTCTGAATAGTACTGGGTAGATCTGATTCTGAACACATGTTCACGAAGTGTATAACTTCTATCATATGACCAACAGTTCATAAGAACTTCTAACAGAGTTCTTCTTTCTTAACCTGTTCTTAGAATGCCTAGTGAACTTGTTTAGAGTTCCTTGGTTAAACATCAAACAACAAACTTTAGTAGTAACGTATTTTATATGATTGATTACTTGTTTGAGTTGCATTCTTTCTGTTTTAAGATTTCTTCTTCTTTCCAATCAAAATCATATTTCTTTCTCCCCCTTTTTGACATCATCAAAAAGTTTAGAGCGTCTGAGCATTTAAGCATATGTAGATCAATATGATAGTGAACATAAATAGACTTAAGGGATGTTATCATTTAAGCATTAAGCATACAAAGGTTGATATGATAAGGAACAATACAAGTGATCAACATTTTTAGAGATTAGTCATAGCATTTTCATTAATGGATACTTAGATGGAAGCTTTAACACATAACCACAAGTTAGTTTTAAAATATAAAGCATAGGTTAAGCTTAATCCTAAAGGTAATCAAAACCAGACCGAATGAGAAAAGGTTCCTAAGGATTAGACTAAGAAGAGCCTAATGATGATGAGGAAGATGAGAGTAAGCTTTCAGAATAATCAGTTCTTGAGGTATGCAGCTTTTCTTCTGCTTGAGTGATTGCCAGGCTCTTGCTCTTCACAATTTCCTATGAGATCCATTCATGGAACTCAGTCCAAATATTTTTTATTTCCATGGGGTCCATACAGGAACTGGAAGCATCTACTAAGCTTTGGATTTTCGTGATGGCATTATCCTTAAAGGATGTTAATGCATCATTCGCCGTTTTTTATCTTTTTTATGAAGGTTCTCCATCATCAGTATCCTTCTGCTTCTTACTTACTCTCTTCCAATCTGAGAGCTCTTGAAGTACATCAGTAATATTCTCCATGTTAATCCATATGCTGATGTCTTCATCTTTAAATCTTTTTAGATATTTCCCGACTTCTGCCTGATTCTGAGTGGCGAATTTTGGAAATCCTTCAACCGAAACTCTAGGAGACAGAGTCAGTTCTCTTAAAGAATGTATTATCCAGAGTGGCGTCTTCCTTCCTGAGATCCTTAAACCTGAGAATCTTCCATGCGCTTTTAAGCAGCTTCCTTGATTCTCCTTCATTGATTAGAATGTCATCAACTACTCCTAATTCAACCAAAATGTCAGAGATGAGTCTTCCATACGGAATAAGTTTGATTTTCGGATCAGAACCAGTTCTGGAGTTTCTTATGGCTTCCTTGAGAAATTTGAAGAGAACGGAAGGCAGATGGATCTTAATTCCTTTAAGAAGAAGGAACAGGACACACTTTTGAGTGTCATTAAGTTGATTTGAAGGAAGATGGTGAAAAACACTTCCTTGCAAGATTCTGAACCAAACTTGTAGTGGTTCTTTCAGGTTTGAGAATACTTGATTCTCAACTGCTACTCCCTCTCTGAAGATAGACGCTATGACCTTAGCTTCTCTCTCCTCACTAAGTAGATCCTCAGTGATTCTGAATCCATTATTCTCATACATCAAGAGATCTGCAATAGTCTTCTCAGATATGAAGACTCTTTTTCCAAAGACTGAAGAACTAATGAGTATTCTCCCTGCATTCGCATGAATCCAGAAATCCTTAACTAGGTAACCGTAGGTTGGTCCTTCCAACCTCTTGAGATAGTTACTCCAACCTTGAGTTTTCATCGAAGGAGTAATATTACATCCATTTGATTTTAGATTGTTGACGTTCACTATTGTTTCTGACAAGACGATGAGACGATCAACTGGAATCTGAGTGGTTATGGGGGTTAAGGTATTTTGGGAGACGAAAGCCATTGTAGATGAAAAAAAAAAGATAGACGGTATTTAGGCAGGATTTTCTTAAGATTCAAATGGGTTAACACTGGGTTACTGATTTAGGGTTTAGCGTTTATATAGATGAATGAATAGAGTAAGGTCTTGGAGGATTTGAAAGAGCAACGGTTGATTTTTCTAGAAATGTTAAGCAATGTGGGAAAAGAGGTTTAATGATTAATTTCTTAAATAAGGACAGATTATCCAATCAAGAGTCGTGAATTAACTCTAGTGAGTGATAATGATAACCGTTACTTAATTATGACCTAAGAGGGATTTGTGGTTTCTAGATAATCCTAAGCCTTTTCGTGTGAATAAGAAGCACTTATTATTTTGGTTCAGTTATTAATTCAATGCATCGTGATCATAAGAATCATTCATTCAAAGGTATACGTAAATCACACTTAGAGATACTTTAATAATTAATCAGCACTATATAGATACCAAGTTTTAACATAAGTGCAGTCAGATAGGAACTTCAATTAACCTATGAATCAGGAAAGACTAACTTCTTATCTTAGACTAAGAACATCATAGATTGACAAAACTCTGGAAGGATCTTCTCAGTCATTCCATTTCTTCTGCAGTGACTAACTACTCCCTGTAGATCAAGAATGTGGGAGATGACCCTACAGTATGGAATTTGATAGGTTGTGCCTTCCCTAGACAAAAGGATTTCTTCCTTCAAATGATTATACATGGATTGGGGTAGGTTTATTTTGATCCTAGCAACTAAGAAGAAAATAAATAATCTTTCTTTGTCAGAAAGCCATCCTCCTCCTCTTTCTCTAGGTCTTAGGTTTGTTACCATTAGCTTGTACGAGTCTTTGGCTATAGGAGTGAGGGTACAAGGTTGAGTGGGATGTCCTTGTGTTTCAAAAATCACATGCAAGGGATTGTCGAGACAAACATTGTTGACATGATTTTCCACAGTCACACCATCCTCAATGCATTCAATGGCTTTGGCAATGATGGTGGGGTTTATCATGACTGGACAGCCAGCAACCACAGATAAAATAACATTCTTGCCAAGATCGTATTCTAGTGTCCGAGCGTTTGCCCAAAACTCATTCACCAGTTCAGGGAAGACAGGTCCAACAAGCATGGAGAAATAATTCTCCCAGTTCTGAAATTTAATTCCATAGAAAACGCTTGTTTTGATGAGTTGAGGTAGATGGTTCAGGTTTAGAGTGTATTCTTTTAGGAGTTCGAGGTCAGCAGTTTCTCCTCTGATATTGTATGAAGACATTTTGAGTAGGAAATTTGAGGAAGGAATTTCTAAGCTACTAGATAGTGATTATTTCTAGAAAGGGGTAATGTTGTGAGGAGAACTAAGGAATGATAGCTATTTATCAAGCTTGGAACATGCGAAGTCATCATTTCCTAGACAAGCTATGAATAGCTGTGGCGGTCAGCTGAAAGGATGCATGATAGGCTTAGATCGCCGTATACCTATGGGTAGAGGTGTAGTAGCTGACACAACGTAATCATGATTGTTTATTTAATCTTTGAAAATCATTTAATCATAAACGCTTGAGGATTTAACTTTATTTTAATTATTCTTATGAATCTTAAAGAGATACTAGTAGTCAGTTAGTGTTTGAATTTAAAAATAAAAAGAAATAAAAGAAACCATACCTTAGGGATACATAAATCTTTTTGCAGAGATTCTTTACCTAGATCTTTCCATGACTTCGGAAGTGACATCTTGGATCTCACAGCATTTTCTGGCTTTTTTCTTCAGCCAAAAGTAAAACTTGTTCAGAACATATATCATCAGCACGACATATAGTTTATATGATATTTTCTTGATTTTATAATGCTTGATCTGACTGATTCAAAGTTAGTTCATCAGAATCAACCATATATCTACTTCTTAAGAGAACGTTAACTAATTTCTTCATTTTGAAGGACATCAGCCACTTAGATCCTTTTAACTTTAAGTAGAAGATTATGAGAAACTTTATCAGATAGAGATCTGATCAATAACATTTGATTCAACTGAGAGATAGTATCAAGTTATCAGAACTTAGTTATGATGATTCAGTCAAAACTTAAGAGTTCATATTTGATCAAGTGCTTTGATGAATCTATGAAATTCTTCTTCCTGAATATTCTATCAGTTTTCTGCACATCTCACCAAGAACACAACATTCAGTTCTTCATTGAATCTTTTAACCTCTAGATCATTCAAGATTCAGATGTTGAATCATTTCTAAGAGTTTGAATTCTTCAGATTTTCTGACTTCAACAGACTTTACTCTGAAGTTCAAAATCATAGAACAACAATCTTTCTTCTTTACATGAAGAAGTTTTGAATGAGCTTTAAACGATAAAGTCAAGGGTGGACCTAATCCATTTCTTGAAAACATCTCAAAAACTCATAAAGAATTAATCTTTAGCAAACAAGATTTCTTATTTTCTGATTATTCAACTTTGAGCAAATACATGGATCATCCACACGTATCTTCCAAAATTAGCATTCAACAGATACTACTTCTTATCTGATGAATCTATCCTATCAGCTGATTCTTCAATCTTTAACAAAGCTTTACGTAAGGAAGATTTAGTTGTTTAGCAACTGCAAAACTTCCAGAATCAGTGATTTGCTCAAGTACTCAGATTGATTACACTTTTGTACACTGTCATCTTCTGAACTATTACAGAATTTGTAAGTGGATTTCAATCTCACCCGGAGTATTTATTCGCACGGCATCTGGATCTTTTTCTGACACTGTTAAGTGTTTGATATCTATAAAACAGAACCGGAGCTCTGATACCAATTTAAGGTGCGAGAAAGACACAAGAAAGGGGGGTTTGAATTGTGTATTTACTCTTTTAACAATTTTTTGCTTCTTATCGTCAAAGCACTTAGGATGACATCAGAGTTCGTTGAGAGACTATGACTAGTGAAGTTACATTCAGACTTGTTATGCGTGAAGCATAAGAACCAACAAGAGTCTGAACATAAAATACATTTCTCAGAACTTGCAGTGCGGAAGCTTATCAGAGTTAAGCTGCAAGGTTTCTGACTTGCTTATGTAAGGTTCTGATTACTCAACACAAAAACATAAATAATAACATAAAGCATAGTAAGAGTAAAGAACACATGATATATCCTGGTTCACCACAAAGGCTAATCCAGTCCACCCTCCTCAGGTGATTTTGCCTTGAACGCAAGGTCTTAATCCACTATAATCAATCTCGATTACAGATTCACGGGACACGCCGGTGACTAACACACAATGAACCATTCAGGGATTTAACTTAATGAATATAACGAACATTGACCTACAGGTTCCAAACTCGCAAGATCTACTGCTAGGATTTCAACAGCTAGACGTTTAGGGATTCATCGCAATGAATATAACGCTACTGACCCTATTTCAGGATTTACCACAATGACATCTCGCCATTGTCTTATCGAGTATCCGGTCACACTGACCACTCAAGGAATCCTAATTCACCAAGAATTAGTTTAACAGGAGATTACAAAGATGCTTCTTAACTGCGAAGACATGGCTTCTCAAGAATTTTGATGAAGACAACATTGCTTAAAATGAAATTGGATCAAGGACTTTCAAGCTACATTGAAGAATTGAACAAAATTGCACATTGGTTCAAGTCTTAAAGAACTCTCAAGGATTGATCAAAGGTATAATCAATTACTCCTTAGCAATGTGCATACAAGTGTTCAAACTGGTCCTTATTCATGTCTTGGTCTTTAGAAAATATTTTTAGCATCAAAGAAATGTTGCAGCTCTGTTTCTAACCATTTTTCTCCAAATTGTCTGCAAGTAACTGGTTACTGACAGAGTGTTAACCGATTACTCTGAGCTTTTTTTCAAAAATAAAATGAACGTTACATGAAGTAACCGGTTACCCACCTGGTGTTAACCGGTTACCACTGTTCCGGTTTGAAAAATATTTGCATCTCTTCAGAAAATTAATTTTAAATTATTCTTTTTGAAGCATGGCATCCTTTGACTTATTACAACCTTTTGAGGAGGTGTTTGTGTGTTATAAAAACTCTCTTTGTTCAGATTTCATCTCACCTCCTTGTTCAAAAACTTAAAGCAATCATTCTTCTACTAAAACCTTCTTTTTATCAAAGTGTTCTTAACAAACCTTCTAAAAGTGAAACCTTTGCATTAAATCTTCACACATACTGCATTTGTTTCATTTCAATTGTGTTGAACACTTGTATAACATTCTTAGAGTGATTGCTACAAAGGAGAAGATCAATCTTTAGATTGATACATTGAAGATTCAAACTTTCTACATACATACAAAATTCAGATTTGTGATATTTTGATTACAACTTATTTTTAGGATTGTTAAAGATAAGTTTGTAAGGTTTTCCTTGTAATCCGGATTGTGGATACAAGAGGTCCATTTGTGAGATATTTATTCTAGATTGGACTTTAAACATTTGTAAATCCAAGAGGAGTGTTCTTGGTTGTTAGAGTAGTATAGAAAGACATAGTTTTGTCTTGTCTAGGAATCTAACATTATAGTAAAATTCTCTTTCAAGTTGAAAGGGGAGTGGAGTACTCTCGACGTGTGAGAGGAACCACTATACGTCTCGGTGTTCATTTACTTTCCGCATTTACCATTTCAACTCTTAGAAATCTTTAGGAAAGTAAAAATCAAAAATCGTTAAAAATCGGGATAATCTTCTAAGAACCTAATTCACCCCCCTCTTAGGCTCACATATAACTTACATTAACAAGCAGATTACTCCTAAGTTTAAGTACAAAGAACACACAAGTGTTCAAGCAAGATATGAGCAACAGCTCCTTGCTATTCTAAGAAACTACAAAGATGTATTTTGATTTGACAATTGTTAACATCTTGTAGATCTTCTTCTTCTTCGTCTTCTTGGTTGAGCAAGATTTGAGCAACAACTCCTTGCTTCAGATCTTCAATGTATCCCTAACGAGAAGGTGGTTGATGACTTGACTGATTTTCAATGTTGTCTTCTTCATCAACAGCTTATGTACTAAATTGTTGTTGTTGTGTTGATTTGATCTTTGAGCTTCAACAACAATGTCCTTGTGCAAATTAATGATAGATTTGGATATTCTAAGTGTTACAACGAGAACTCATCGTTGTTGCTATCTTCACACCATGACTTGATCAATTCACCTTTGATTGAATGAATCGATACCTGTAGAAGCGAATGCTCTTTCCTTTAAATAGCCCAGTAGAAATATAATCGTTTGAAATACTGTTGGCTGTTTGAAAAGAGACGTTGTGTAATAATTAGTTGTACTGACACATCTCATTTTTACTGTGGGAGAAGTGACGGGATATATCTTCTTGGGCGCTGTGTACAGTTACTCATAACGGTAACATTTGACTTCCAAACTTCAGAGGCTTCTGATGGTAATTTATTGAAGCATGAGTAGAGCCTTCTTAACATGATATCTGATACGTTAAGTCTTCAGTCTTTTGAAGAAGTCCATTAGGAATCAGTTTTCAGAACTTCCGCACTTGTCTTTGAGAACATTATCCTTTACTAATTTAAGTCTTCCGAATCTTCAGAACTTGTCCATTAGGAATCCGTCTTCAGAGTCTTCAGCACTTGACCTTTGGAACTGTAATCTTCAGCACACATAAGTCTTCATAATCTTTATGCACTTGGTCTTCAGGGCCTTCCGCCTTCAGAGCTTCAAGTCATGAGAGTCTTCAGCACTTCGGTTCTCCAGAAGATTATCTTCTTCAGAAGCTTCGTAATCTTCAGAATCTCGACCACTTTCAGAGAGCATCCACAAGAGCATTGCAACAGCAATATTAGCATCCTTAGATCTGACTGATCATGATCAGATACAGAAGCGTTCTTTTTTCTTGCGACTTATGTCACACATAGTAACTTCGCATATTATCAATTACGCACATCTGGCTGGTGCTTATTGGATTTGATAACTTCTTTGAATATGATCTGCACACAACACACGTTAGAACATAAAATAGTTCTTTCACAAATATGTATTATTATCATCAAAACATAGATTGACTTGTAGAGACAACTCTTGCTCTCACACACCATTGCATCATTTCAAAAAGAAATAGAAAGGATACCAAGTGTGTTATGGCTCACACGACTTTCATCCCCCTGCTCCTTCATATTGTTCTCACCATCTTCATGTCACATGCCTCACCTTTTGTACCCATCCATGTGTCCTTTTCATTTCCATTATCTTACATACTTCCTGTAACCATCATTAACACACCACGAGTCCATAAACCAACATTCATGCATGTCCTTCATAAACAATACATGGACATGCTAAAAACATACATCACAATCTTGTACATACATACAACTTTTAGCATAACACAAAATTAGGTGTAAGCGGCCAAAACACATGATTTACTAAACACACATACCTTAGCATTTATCACATACATCATATAAAGCCAAAAAGAAATAAAAAAGAATGGAATTTCATTAATTGTGAATTTCATTACAAGTTTGATGGGAATTACAGTGGTAACAAAGAAATTACATCATGAAAATTTACACATGATACACTCATGCAAAACAAACTCTCAGATTCCACCTCCTCCACTCCACAAAATCAGGAAACAAATCCTCACACACTCTCAACGGTTCTTATCCTAAAATAAATAACTTACCATTCTCATCTGTATCAAATTGGGAAATTCACACGTAGTAGCGTAAATTCCATTGTTGTTAATATTTGATTTACTCTGTGTAGAACTGGAGTGAACATTGATGTAGAACTTTGTGTTGTTTGATTCCCATTATATTTGGCTTGATTTAGTATGGATATAATTGTTTTTTTTGTTTGATTTCGTGGTGAAGATAAGGTTTACTTGAGGATTTAGAGTTATATTATTTTGATATTTGAAGATGGAGAGATTAAGGTTTTGAAACACTAAGTTTCGATCCCAGGGTTTGAAAGGTTTTGTGTGAAATTGATTAAAGGGTGGGCTAGACTTAGCTTACCTAACACGTGTTCAAGCCTCATGCCCTTATTAGTGATATGACCAGTGGAGAATGAGCTAAAAATTTGGTGTCCTAGTCTGGAAGGGATATAACTTGGTACTGCAATAAGCTTAAAGCCGAGGAAATTATCTTCAGTTGCGGCAATTTTCCTAACGTATCACTGATTGGGTCCAAGGGTTGTATAAGCTGCAATCCTGTCTTAGCATTACGACAACTTGGATACCCAATGTTAGGAAAACCTGATGATGGAGAATTAGAAGAGATGGTCATGCACGACATGGGAACTGGTGATCCAGCTTTACTCTACAAGATTATTCGGTCTTGGTAGAAAGTTCATACCAAGGGCGCAGAGTTATAGAAAAGGAACTGTGTGACTAGGAGGCCTTATCAGCAGTGGGTTCTTGAGTGGTTAAAACTTGTCAAACTATACTTCTTCATAGAGATTCCTCCTAGACCTGTTTCCTCGGAGCATGTGCCTATCTCCCTTGAAGAAGTAGATGATCTCAAGGGCATAGTAGCCAGACTTGAGAAAGAAAAGGAAGAGTTACATCAAAAGCTTGGCAAGGTCAATGCAGAGAGGAATAACATCATATTTGACCTCAAATGAAAAAGGGAAGAGGCAAAGGGTAAATTACTATTTGTATATAATGGGCAGTGAGCTTAGTGGAAGAAACGAATAGCTCCGGAGAGCTGTCAAAGCTAACAAAGAATGGCAAGCCTAGTGGGATAGAACCTCAAAAGAAAGGAAGGTTGTGAAGGAAGTACTTGAGGCCAGGATTGAAAATCTCTCAAGGAAACTCCAAGGAGACCAAGCCCATGTAGTGCGAGAAACCCAACGTCAAGATGAAATTGAGAGGACCCACCAAAATCCTCATGGACTTGATGAAGTTGTGGCAGAGATACACGAACTCAGATTTGACGCCCAACACTTGAGAAACTCCATGGAAGACATGAAGAAAGAGTGAGAAGGCACGGTTAAAGAGGTGGAAAAGGAGCTAAAAAAAGAAAAAGCAAGCACTCTTTATTCATAGATAGAAGCTGGAAAGTGGTTCATGAAATGCCAAAACAATTCACTCATCTTATAAATCGATTAAATGCACTAGGTAATCCTCTTTCCAACGAACTTGCTACTAACAAAGTTTTCAGGTGTTTAAGTAGGGAATGGCAGCCAAAGGTCACCGATATTAAAGAAGCAAGTGATCTTAATTTTCTTGATCTTATAGCTTTGTTTAGTAAGTTGGAAGAGCATTACTTTCTTGGCAAAATACGAGAAGGAATACAAAAAGTGATTGAAGAATGAGAAAGGGAAAGACAAACAGGAAGGGAAGAAGTCTATAGCTCTAAAGACTTCTAGCTCAAGGCCTTCATATTGTGAGCATTGTGGTAGTGAAAGTGATGATGACAAGAACTCTTGTAAGGAAGATTTAGGGTTATTCGTAAAGAGATACCAAAGGTATATAAGGAAGAATGATGTTAAACATTCTGACAAGAACATAGCTAAGTTTAGAAGGTTGACAAGTTCCTCAAAGGATGATGAAAATAGAAAGAGTAAGCTTAGAATATCTTGCTATCATTGTGATGAAGTCATTCACTATAGACTGGAATGCCCCATGAAAAAGAAAGATAAAGAAAAGAGCCATCACAAGACTTCTAGCAAGTCTTGGAGAACTTATGCCGCTTAGGAATGTGCTAGTGATCCCTCTAGTGATGAAAGCATAACTTCAAGAGTGGAATCGGCTCGAATTTTCCTCAAGGAAAATAGGAAGAAAAAAAAATGTAAGTTCCTATTAACTTGAATCTATTAATGATTTATTCTATTTTCAATTACAAAAGGCCTTTGAAAATATACATAGAAAAGCCTTAAGAGCTTTTAACAAGTTAGCTTCTCATGAAAAAGTGATTTTAAATTTGGAAGCTAAAGTGTTATAATCCGAAAGGAAGTTCAAAGCTATTAAGAAATATATGATAGAAATTCAAAGTGACAAGAGAGAGGACATAATACCTCCTAGGTTTGGTTCTAAGTATTGTTATAATAGACAAGAGGAAGTCAAATATCTTCAAGTCAAATTAGATGATGCCTTGCAACCTAAGATGGTATTTGCTATTGATCCTTCCAAGGTTGAACAACCTTTGAATCACTTTAAAAAGAAACATAGACATATGCATAAGGATCCTAATAGCAAGGACATGTCTCATAAAAACCTATCTTGTCATTATTGCTGCAAAAAGGGACACACCATTGAAAAGTACAAATTTAGGAAGTTGTTTTTTCCTAAAGGAGTTATTCAATGGTTGTCTTGGAGCAACTTTATTTTCACTCACCGCCAAGGACCCAATGAAGATTGGGTACCTAACACTTTTCGTTGATCATGCAGGAAAAATGTCTTGACTCTATAAGAGAGTATGGGATCTTGTTTATGGAAAATCAATGCACAACTTGGTGGCATGTCCTTATTATTTTGATCTTTGTGACTAGCAAGGCGGATTGTGTTCCACGAAGGTTAAAGTTTGGTATTTCTTTAATTGGTAAAAGCATGTTGATTACTATTAATGTATTTATCCGAGAAATTTCGGGATAGGTGTTCTTTTCATAATATAGGTATATCGTCATAAGACATTATCAAAGAAACCGAAAAAAGAATTGATCAGCCTAAAGCAGTGGAACATGAGAAAGAAGAAGATAACAATTGTGAAAAGGGGAATGTTGAAAGTTCAGCTGCAGTGGACGGTCTTCTTTTGACTTGGAGAATCTCCAATGATCATCAAATCAATAATCTTCTTGCATACATTATTAATCACACCTTCAAGTACTTTGACACAAAGAAAAGTGGTAAGATCATTATTGTCTAAAGTGTTTGTGGCATATATTTTTTTTTGCATTTATTCCAACTTTCATTCGGGAGTTCTTTGAGAAATGCATGTGCATACTCCGTCATTCGTACGGTGAGGTAATATCTTTTCAACTTTATCTTTGTATGGGAGTTCTTTCTTTTACCTGGTTATTTTTCAATGCTTATGCTTCTTCTAGTTCAAGTTTATGTCGACGGTATTATATTTGGATCAACTAATATGCAACTTATAGAAGAGTTCTCTAAGCTTATACAGGGAGAGTTTGAGATGAGCCTCACGGGGGAGTTAAATTACTTCCTTGGTCTTCAAATCAAGCAATGGAAAGAGGGTACGTTTGTGTGTCAAACGAAGTATTGCAAAGAATTGCTAAAGCGCATTGGCATGAAACATGCAAAGTCTATCGATACACCTATGGCCATAAATGGTAATTTGGAAAAGGACTCAAATGGTAATGATTTAGATGTGAAAAAATATAGAGGTATGATCGGCTCTCTTCTATATCTTACCGCATCTAGGCCAGATATCATGTTTAGCGTATGCATGTGTGCCCATTATCAATCGGCTCCTAAAAAATATCACCTAAAAGTCGTCAAGCGTATTCTTAGGTATCTTCACGGTACTTCTCAATATAGGTTTTGGTATTCTAAAGGAAGCGATTATAACCTGATTGAATACACCGACTCCAATTTTGCCGGTTGTAAATCGGATAGGAAAAGCACTAGTGAAACTTGCCACATGTTTTCAAATGCCTTAGTAAGTTGGCATAGCAAAAAGTAAGTTTCTGTTGCGTTGTCAATCACCAAGGCAGAATATGTTACATAAGGTAGTATCGTAACCCAAAATTTGACCTCCCATTTTGCCTTTCGCATAAGCATGTGCATTCGCATCGCTGACATACACATTCGCAGTTTTTCTCTATGGTCTTGTTGCAGAAATATTCCAGTTTTCCAAGCATGATTAATCACATCCTCACAAGGTCATGACACCATCAAAACAAGCACAAAATAAGGGTTTCCATGCCTATTCATCAAATCAAGAGGTGGAAAATCGGAATCGGGACTCCAACACTTGTTCCTAAGCAACCTGGGCAATTTTTGCCTGTGGTAATCGATTACCATTTTGCTAGGCAAAATAGGGTAATCGATTACCCTATACAAAATTGTAGTTTCTGCTGCATTTTCACAACAGTAGCTTTGCATCCTCCATTCTCTTGTGTTTTACTTGGTTCTAGCATTGTGTGGAACATTCTAGACAGTTCAAGACCATTTAAGACACTCCACTTACATTTATTCCAATACATCACTTTGAATTAAGTCCACCATGTTACTTAATTTCCAAGCATGTGAGAAATTTATTTGGATTTGCATTGGGATTGCTCCATTGAGTTAACCAACTAACTAACTGAGTCAACTTCCGACTCAGTGAGTTAAGTGTAACTAACTCCAAAGCAAGCTCCAAAGCTCACTCCAAAGCACATTTCAAACCTAGCCTACTCCAAAGCTAGCCTCTATATAAACAAACCTCCACCATTTCACAAAGGATCCACAATCATTTTCATAATTCTTCACTCTTTTCACTCTCAATTCTCTCATTTCTCTCTGCATTTTTTTTGCAAGTTCTACACATTCATCTTCATCTTCTTCCCCAAACCACACTAGAGCTCAATTCCACCATTGAAGAGTAGCAACTTTCACATTGAAATTACTTTCTATTGAGTTAAAACCTCCATCATTTGGCATTTCTTGATTGGATTTCTGCAATTACAGCAAATTCTACTTCAATTCAAGTGATTACTCCAATCGTTTTGGTGCAAATTCGATTTCGGAGCTGTTTTCACGATTTTGCTCGGTTTCGCTACGGTTTGAAGTGCAAGTGCCGAATTCTCTGGTTTTCTCCACTTATTTTCATCACATTTCCTTTTCAACAACATCCAAGGCAACTCACGCATTTACGATGTAGTTTCGATAGTTTTTCGGTTCGATGAATCATGTGATTGATTGGATATTTGATCTTTATGTTTAATGCTTTCAATTTGTGTTTAAATGCTCATACATGATGTAATTTTCGTGCACAAATGCATACCATAACATGTGATAGTTTGGATAAGTGATTAGGTGCTGAAAGTGCTTTTTGAAAAACTGTTTTTTGCTATTTTTTGCCACTGTTACAGTGGTAATCGATTACCTATATGTGGTAATCGATTACTCTGCATCTTTTTCCACTATTTCTTCTATTTTCAAGCAGGTAATCGATTACCTGCATGTGGTAATCGATTACCACAGTAACAGAGTGCCATTTTTGTGCATTTTAAAGCTTGTTTGATATCTTTTCCTCATCTAACTTCCATGGCTTGATATACTTGGTATTTGTGGATGTTTTATGAGCTGCTTAGCCTCTGGATGAAGCTTGTATGCAAGCTTTTGATGCACGATTTGTCAATTCTCATAATTGTTTGCATTTTGGCATTACATTGAGCATGATGCTTCTTGCACACTTTTGTTTACATGATAACATGATTTGCTATGCATGTTAATTGACATTTGGTACTGCCTTGCAATTTCATTCTTGATCACATTAAATTTGTTCCTCATTGAGCAAGTTTAATCTTGTATGATCAATAATCCACACTTTTGTTTTAATGATTTTTCATCCCTTTGGAAAATTGTTTCCACATCAATTCCCTTTGATAGATTAATCAAAACCTTGTTTCAATTAGTTGATCCTTCCTTGCTCTTCTTTTTAGGCTTCCTTTAGAGTCTTGTTATCTTGATCCTCTGCCGAGTCGGAGATTCGCACGACGCACTGGAGCACTGTACAAGTTGGCGCTGTTATATTGTCCGTCTCAATTTTTGCACTATACTTTGGTGCTAGAGAAGGGATGAAAGAGGAGAATTCCTACACTCATCTTGATTATTTTGGGCAGGGGACGAATGCCCCTATGCCTGGAATAATTGTTTTTATCTCCAAGCTGTAGTGTCTCTCAATCCTCAGTCGATTCGATCCTTGATCACTCTTGCCCCTTTCAATCTCTCTTTTTGATTAATCACCATTATCTTGGTTAACGATCTTGTCACTTTGGGTTAGCAAACCTCCTTTTGATTCAACACTTTTTCTTCTGATCAACCATGGTTCATTGATTCCCCACCATTGTCGTGATCATTTGTCCTTTGGTTAATCACAGTCATACTGTTAATACCAATTCTCTTTTTTTCCCTGCAGTTGTAATCTTTTTTTCTCTGTTAATCACAGCCTGTCTGTTAAAATACTGAGCTCTTTTAGAATTAATCACCTTCTCTTGGTTAATCACTCATTTCTTTTCGGTTAATAACAGTGTTTCTATTAACACCGAATCCCCGACAGTTAGCAACCTTCCTTTGGTTCAAGTACTCACACCTTTGGGTTAGTAACTTTCTTTTGGTTCCAATACTCTTTTCGTTGGTCAAGTACTGCTTGTTCAGTCAGCACCAACATCCCCAGTGGGTCACAACCTTTGTTTGGTTCCACACCCATCCTTTGGGTCACAACCTTCGCTTGGTTCTACACTTGTTCCTTTGGTTGATCACAGTTTATCTGTTAAAACCTTTCTCCTCATGGCGTTTAATCTTTTCTTTCCTCAGTTAACCACTGTTTATCAGTTAATATACTGAAATCCGTTCAGAGTCAAACACCTTCTCCTGGTTCAGTACTCTCTCATTTTGGTTCATCACAGTCTGCCTGTTGACACCAAACCCTTTTTCCCCATAGAGTTTTAATCTTTTTTTCATCGGTTAACCACTGCCAGTCAGTTAACATACCGAGTCCTTATTCTCTTGGTTTCGACATCATCATTTTTGTTAGGTCCTCAGTAGGATCGCTAACCCTCTGATCTCCAACACCATCTCTATGTTCTATTACTCCTCAATAGAGTCACTATTATCATTTTGCTCCTTTATCTTCTTGGTTTTTACACCATTCTTGCACTTTATCCTTATCACGATTACTACTTTTCCTTTGCCCTTCTTTATTGGTTCTAACACCAATTCTTTGTATCCCCAGTGGAGTTTTTTTTCCTTCATTTGCTCTTGGTTTTGACACCGTTCTCCTTTCCCTTTCTTCTGTTTTTGTTCCCTGAACTGCGCAGGCTATGAATTCCTCATTGCACTATGAGGATACGTAGGCACGAGATTGTGAAATCTTGGCTAGCCACCTTCTTCCATTCTTCTTCTCCTTCCCTAGTTCCTTGAACTATATAGCTCTGATTTCCTCATTGCACTATGAGGGTACGTAGGCATGAGGGCCCTAATCCTCCATGAGCACTTTCTTTCTCTTTCTTTTTTTCTCTTCTCTCATCTCTTCCTTTAGCTATGAGACTTTAGATAGATAACCCATCCAAGCCTAGAAGCAAGCGAAATGGTTCCCGTCGAGTACGACGGATGCATAAGGTGCTAATACCTTCCTTTCGCATAACCTACCCCCTTACCCGTTTCTCTTTCGCTTGGGTTTTATCGATATTTTCTCTGTCCTCTGGGGCTAAATTAAGTTCGGTGGTGACTTTGTTGTATCTTTGAGTGTGTGATTCACTCAGGTATAATCCCGCTAGCTTCAGCTGGCGACACTGCCGGGGAGTCCTTGCTCTTGTAAGTTGGGGTCTCGCCTAGTTTTGTTTGCTTTCTTGCTTGTTTGGTGTTTATCTTTTGTGCTTTACTAGCTTTATGCTTTACTCGCTTTATTTGCATTATGTTTATTTACTGCATTTTTTTACTGCTTTAAATATTCATATGTTGTATATTCTGTATATCTGTTATATTCTCTGTTGTTGCTCGGATGGGTAGATATTATTAGAGAGAAAAGTCCTAACATCGGGCTTGAGCATGCACATAGGCTAGAACGTGGATAGTCGTGAGGCATGCGTTTTACGCGTTGGGTTACCATGAGAGCCACATCCCAGATCGTGATTCATTTGAGAATATTTCTGTCCTGCGAGAATTTGCTACGACGAGGGGGTTTCATTTTGAGTCCTATGGTTTGGGCGACCTTTCTAGGGACCACCTTGTTGTGTATAGATCCTACATGTGAGAGGGATATGGGTTTTTTTGCAAGAAAACAAGCCTCTTCATACCTTTGTTCTCTCACACACGTCAGATCTTTGCATTGACACAGAGTTATATCTGCAGATTATCCAGAAGATGTTGCATCTCTAACTTGCATTTTTTCATACTGTTATTGCATCATCATGTATGCCGACTTTTTAAATTTGAGTGATTGCATCATCATATGTATGCTGAACTGTTGCATCATCTAACCTTTGCATAATTGGGGTTGCATATCCATTTGCATTTCATCTGTATAAGCAACATATGCATACATACATTTGCATCACATACATCCAAACCAGAAAAAGCTTACTTTCTTCCCTTAATCATCCAGAAGACAACGACGACCCAATACCGGTACTTCATCAGGTCCAACAAGTCAAGAATCATGGTTGATTATGAGAATACCACTTACACTGAAACCTTGGCTCAGTTCCAAGGTAGGATGGGTCAATTCCAGGATAACATGGATGCCATCATGAAACTCCTTCGTACTCGGAGGGATACCACTGTTACCTCTGCTGTTGTCGCCACTATCACTGATGCAACTGTTGTCACTCCTGTTGTTACTTATTCTCCCGATGTTGTTGAAGTACCAGTCGAGACTGTTGTTCAAACTACTGTCAATTTCCCAAGTTCTCATCCCGCACCAAATAGGATGCATGTTTCCTATCCTTGGGGAATGCCCCCAAATTTCACTCATCAGATTGCCAATGGTGGTGCCTTCGTGCCTTATCAAACTTTTGTCTTGCCTGTGCCTAATGGGAATTCTGTTGCTTACTCATGGGGCATGCCTACTCCTGTTCCACCTCCTGTGGTGAACCCGAATAATAATGAGATTCCTCAAGCACCGACTCGCCAGACTCTGATAAGTGCAAAATGTAACTATTTTTGTATATAAGTTTTGTTACACTTATCGATACTTTTGGTTAATATCATACGAATAAACCCCGATTTGTTTATAAATACGTTTAATTTACATTTAATTGTAAATATTGTGAATATTGATCATTTTGATGTTCTTTGACAGGCCTTCTTGCTTATATTAGATGATAGGAACAATTGGTGAAGGAATGAAGGCCTAAAAGTTGATTTTTGAGAAGTCGTGTCGGTAACTCGCGCTAAGCGCGCTTTCTGGCGCGCTTTCAGTGTGCATTTTCTGTCAAAGGCAGTAGCTAAGGTTCCTTGACCGCGCTTAGCGCGCTTTAAGTCGGTTTAATGTGTATTTTAAATGAGACCGCACTGAGCGCGCTCTGAGGCCGCTTAGCGCGGTTTTAATAAATTTCATTCTTTCTAATTTTAATTTATCATATTTTTGTTGGTATTCAAGCCTTGATGTCTATTCATTTTCATATAGATCATTGAATAAGCTTTCCAACGCTTCCGACGGCGCGTCAATCGGAGTTGCGGTTTGAAAGTTATGAAGAAAATAAGATTTGTGACTTTGCTAATGGCGCTAAGCGCCCTCATAGTGCGTTTAACATAGTTCGCATCTTTTCAGCCCCTATTTAAGTCACTTTTCAGCATTTTTAGGGTATGGTTTTGGAGATTTTTGTTCCCAACTCCATCAAACTTCATTTTTCAGTAGATTAGCTTAGAAAACAACATGGAAGCTTGCATACGGATGAACCGGGGTGGATTGATCGTCGATCGGCTCTGACAATCCGCGAGATGTTTGGTTCATTTCTCTTCTTCTTTGTGTTTTTCTTCTTTGTTGGGTTTTGTATATGTATTGACTATGATCTCATGTATATTTGTCGCCCATGGCGTTGTATAAAACTTGCTTTACAAATCTCTATTGGTGATTGTCTCTGATTTTTGCTTTATGTGCGGGGCTTGAGTTGTGTTAGAGATAATCCTCGCAAACTTCGATTGGGGATGATTGATCGGTCACCTATTCTACTTAGTTTCTGTCAGTTATTCGGCAAGAATTCCGTTCTATCGGTAACACTTTGGTTTGTTTTTATCGCTTTCCTTTAAGTATTTAAGTTTTCGGATCTTGTTTGCTTACCTTGCTTTAGTTTAAATTTATGATAAATAAAGTGCTTTTGAAGTCTTAGTTTGGTAGTTTGTGTTGGTTGCAGATCATAGTGTGGAAGCCTCGGAGGACGAACGTGAAGAATGGAAAAGTTTAAATTTTCTCGGAACTATTTTGAAAAGATTCAGAAGCCTGACACTGGCCCCCGTGTTGCCTAACACGGGCCGTGTCAAGAGAAGGGATGCAAAAACCAAATTTGGGCATGAGTCAGAAGGCTGACACGGGTGCCTGTGTCAGCTGACACGACCCGTGTCAGCAGGCCTGGAGTGGAGAATGTCTGCGCAGAGAAACAGAGGGCTGACACCGGTGCCCGTGTCAGCTGACACGGCACGTGTCAGCAAGCCTGGGAGAGGATATTTTATGATTTTTTCTTATTTTCTGAGTTTAGTGCTCTGAGGGGTATTCTGGGAATTCCGTACTGTTTTAGTTGTTTTGGATCTACTTAGGCTATGGGGAGAAAGGAAAATGAAGACTTTTACTGGGACGAACAAATTTACGAGAGTTTTATACGATCAACGAGATTTGGAGGAGACGATCGTTCATGAGCGGAAGCGATTGAATCAGTTTACCCCGATCAAATTGTAATGTCTATTTCTAAATTTCTTGTTGTTTTAATTTTGAATATTATGAG
Organism: Lathyrus tuberosus; assembly: GCA_022829125.1. Lineage (NCBI taxonomy): Eukaryota > Viridiplantae > Streptophyta > Magnoliopsida > Fabales > Fabaceae > Lathyrus > Lathyrus tuberosus. The sequence goes on along the minus strand of JALAZF010000436.1, from coordinate 4,929,558 downwards.
AGGCTAAACCCCCCAATGCTAGGGGGTGTCCCTAAATTGTTATGTAATGAACATCTTTTGAATTATTCATTGAGATTATGTTTTCTCGCCTTAATCTTTTGTTACACAAATTATTTAACATTTTTCGATTGGTTAAATTGGAAACGATTTACGATTAGGGATTTGGCCTGAAAAACCAATCCATTGACTTTGTATAATAACATTACAGTAGATATTGCCTAAGAATGGGGATATCCTGTAGTGACTTATAAAACCTTGTCAGATCTATTGCTTGATGTTCTTCCTTGACTGCTAAGGAATTAGGGTCAAGGGAGAATATCAAAGGTTTTTCGGTTAAGGAATTAAAGAAAAATATTTGAGGGTCAGTAAAATTTAGGTTTTGAGGCATGTCTCTTTGATGATAATTCAGGGTTCTTACTGAGCAATTTATACACCTTTCCCTATCATATTTCATCATAATCGTTAAAAGCAATTTTTTATTGTTCTACTTATTTTATATTGTTATTATTTCTATTGTCAACTCAAACAAATCCTTAAAAGTTATTTTTGTTTAATTGAAATAACATCGACACTTACACATTATACGCAGTCCTCGAGAGACCGACTCTGGGGATAACCCCACTTATTACTACATCGTTAAAATAGTACACTTACTATTTTATCAATCAAGTTTTTGGCGCCGTTGCCGGGGACTGCCAAATTCTAAGTGTTGTGTTAATTCAATTGAAATTTTGTCACTCTGTGACTAAAATTTTTATTTTATTTTCCTGTTATTTTTTATAATTACTAATATTTCTCTAACCTGTGTATGCGAGGTAAGGCCTCAGGTGAATTTTCTTTTGACGCAGAACCAAAGAGATTTTTGCAAGCTAGACGCCGTCAAGCTAGACTAGAAAGACTAGCAGCTTCGGATTCAGAACCAATTATTTCTGAGCAAGAGAAGGAAGAATCAGTTTCAGGACATTCCGAGCACACAGATTCTGGCACAGACTCAGAGCCGGAGAATCTTATTATGGCGGACGATCCACCAGCAGAGAGACTTCTCGGTGACTATGGAAGGGCGAATGCTCCAACAGTGCTGTTGACAATCGTTAATCAACCCGTTACTGTTGCGCAGTTCTAGCTGCATCCGTCCACCATCCGACAGCTTCAGAGTAGGCTATTTTCAGGAAGGATCAATGAAGATGCCAATAAGCACCTACAAAGGTTCCTTACCATGAGTACGTCCTTAAAAATTGAGGGACACTCTGAAGAAGCGAAGAAGCTGGTGATATTCCCGTTTCTCTATCTGATGAAGCCGAAGAGTGGTTTTACTCATTACCTGCTGGGAGTATAACTACTTGGCAAGAGATGGAAACTACATTTCTAAATGAATATTTCCCGGCTTCTGTGTACATCCGAAAGCGGTACGACATCGTTATTTTCAAGCAGAAAGAGGGAGAGTCACTTGGAGATGCATATAAGAGGTTTAAGAGGTGTTTGGTTGCATGTCCCACTCATAATATGGACGCAACCGAACAAATGTAGAATTTTGTGAATGGTCTCAAGATGAAGACTAAGCAGCTTATCGATACAGCTGCCGGTGGCTCAACCAACTTTTCAACAGCCACTGGCATCAAAAAAATCATTGAGGCTATTGCAGCAAATGAGCACCTGGAGTTATACGATCGTAGTGTAAGCCAACCTGAGAAGACCATTGATTTCAAGCTTACTGAACAAGTGGTAAAAATGGAAGACCAGATTGCAGCTGAAGTAGAAATAAGGCTTAAAAAGATGAGTCTTGATACCCAAACTGTAGCACAGGTTCAACCAGTTCAGGCAGTCAATTGTGAAATCTGTGGGGGGCCGCATTTTACTGTGCATTGTGTTGCCACTGCGCAACAAGTGGAAGCCATCAACTTTTTGAAGCAAATAACCCTTATTCCAACACCTATAATCCAGGGTGGAGGAATCATCCAAACTTCTCATGGAAATATCAGCAAGGGAATGTTCCCAAGCAAGGGGTTATTCCACCTCAGAACCAACCGCAACAACAACAGTATCGTCCTCAACAGCAACAACTTCAGCCGCCGTATCCTCAACAAGTCCAGCAACAATTTCAACAACACCCACAACAGTTTCAGCAACAAGCACCAAGAAAAGCTGATTGGGAAATCGCCATTGAAAAGATGGCCCCTCAGAGCTCCCAATTCAAGAAGAGACACGAAACAATCTTAGGAACACATGTGCTTCGATAAAAAACCTTGAAGTCCAGATGAGCCAAATAGCACAACAACTAGCAAACTCTCAAGCACCAGGTGCTCTACCTAGTGCCACTGTACCCAACCCGCGGGATCATAATAATGTTAGTGTTGTGACCACAAGGAGTGGTAAATCTATTGAGGTTCCTGAGAAAAATTCTGAATTGGAAGACCAATTGCTGGAGGTCGATCTTGAGATAAAAGAAAATGAAGTAGTAGCTGAAAAGGGGGTGTCACCGGAACAAGTAGTGAAAGAAAAGGTTATTATGCCCAAACCGGTCATTAAGCTTCCTTATCCTCAAAGGAACAAGAAGAAGGGGCAGCAAGAGAAGAACTTCGAAAAATTCTTGGAGATGTTCAAAAAGCTTGAGCTCAATATTCCATTTTTGGAGGCACTCGAGCAAATGCCCACTTATGCAAAGTTCATGAAGGATATCATTTCAAAGAAGCGAACCGTTGACACGGATCCAATTATCCTAACCGAAACTTGTAGTGCTATTTTGCAGGGTATGAAGATTCCAGTAAAGAAGAAAGATCGAGGTGTTGTCACTATTCCTTGCACAATTGGGGATAGATCATTCCAAAAAGCTCTTATTGACTTGGGTGCTAGTGTGAATCCATCTACCGAAAGTTGGGTATAGGTACGGTAAAAGACACTAGGATGACACTTCAATTCGCGGATCACTCGGTAAAGAGACCTTATGGGGTTGTGGAAGATGTTCTAGTGAAAGTTGACAAGTTTGTATTCCCGGTGGATTTTGTAATTCTTGAAATGCCAGAAGATGAAGAGATTCACCTTATTCTTGGAAGACCATTTTTAGAAACCGGGAGATGCATGATAGATATAGAAGGGGGAACAATTACTATGAAGGTTTATGATGAAGAGGTGAAGATTGATGTGAGAAATACAATGAAGGACAAAAGTGATTTTGGCACAAGCAATAATATTGGGGTGATTGACCAAGTTGCTAAAAATGAAAATCTTAAAAGTGCAGCCCAATTGCATCTAGAAAAAGTGTTAAGTTTATCAATTTTCGAAGATAGCGAAGAAGTGGGTGAGGGAGAGTTGGAAGTGTTAGCCACGATGGAAGCTCTACCTACTTGGAAGGGATCTTGACCACACCGGTGGGAGGATCTAAGACAACCTCAATTGGTGGAGGGGAGTGAAGAGACCAAAAAGAGTTCGGAATTGAAACAACTTTCGGAAAACCTCAAGTATGTCTTCCTCGACACCGAAGGTAAATGTCCATCCATCATAAGTGCTAGCCTAAAAACTGTCCAAGAAGATAAGTTGATTGAAGTCCTAAAAAAGTACAAGGGGGCTATGGGTTGGAAAATTGAGGATTTGAAGGGTATTAGTCCCACTGTTTGTATGCACAAAATTCTCATGGAGGATGATCATAAACCAGTTGTCCAACCTCAAAGAAGACTTAATCCAGCTATGAAAGAAGTTGTAAGAAAAGAAGTGGTGAAGTTGCTTGATGCGGGTCTGATTTACCCAATATCTGACAACTCATGGGTGAGTCCTGTCCATGTAGTGCCCAAGAAGGGGAGAACCACTGTCATCAAAAATGAGAAAAATGAGTTGAGTCCTACGAGGACGATTACAGGGTGGCGGGTGTGTATTGACTACAAAAGGTTAAATCTTGCCACAAGGAAGGACCACTTCCCACTGCCGTTCATTGATCAGATGTTAGAACGGATAGCGGGTCATGATTACTATTGTTTCCTAGACGGATACTCCGGTTACAGCCAAATTGCGGTTGCTCCAGAAGATCAAGAGAAGACGGCTTTTACATGCCCATATGGTGTTTTTGCTTACAGAAGGATGCCATTTGGGTTATGTAATGCCCCTGCTACATTTCAGAGATGCATGACTTCCATCTTTGCAGATATGCTCAAAAAGCATATGGAAGTCTTCATGGATGACTTCTCGGTATTTGGGTCTTCTTTTGATAATTGTTTAACTAACCTTTCTCTTGTTTTAGAAAGATGCCAGGAGAGCAACTTAATCCTCAACTGGGAGAAGTGCCATTTCATGGTCCGAGAAGGTATAGTGTTGGGTCACAAAATTTCCCACAAAGGAATTGAAGTTGACCAAGCCAAAGTGGAGGTAATCTCAAAGCTTTCGCCTCCGGTGTATGAAAAAGGTATACGAAGTTTCTTAGGCCATGCGTGCTTCTACCGTCGGTTCATAAGAGATTTCTCTAAAATAGCCAAGCCCCTGACCACTCTTTTGGTTAAGGATATGGCTTTTGTTTTTTATAAGGAGTGTTCCGATGCATTTGAGACACTGAAAAAAAAATTAGTGTCGGCACCAATTGTTATTGCCCCCGATTGGTCTCTTCCATTTGAGATCATGTGTGATGCTAGCGACATTGCAATTGAGGCTGTTTTGGGACAGCGAAGAGATAAGTTATTGCATGTTATTTACTATGCTAGTCATGTGTTGAACCCTGCACAGATGAACTACGCAACTATCGAAAAGGAGTTGTTAGCCGTTGTGTATGCCTTTGATAAATTTAGGCAATATCTATTGGGTTCAAGAGTCGTCGTTTATACTGACCATGCTGCTTTGAAGTATCTTTTTGCTAAGCAGGACTCTAAGCCAAGACTCTTGAGATGGATTTTACTCCTTTAGGAGTTCGATGTGGAAATTCGTGACAAGAGAGGGTGTGAAAACACTGTTGCCGATCACCTTTCTCGAATGTCACAAATTGAAGAAACATAAGAGAATTGACCGATAAAGGAGGAGTTTGCTGAGGAACACATCCTCGCTGTTATTGGTGTTCCTTGGTTCGCAGATTATGCGAACTATTTGGTAGGTGGTATCATCCCTGATGATTTTGACTCTAACAGAAAGAAAAAGTTTTTGCATGATTGCAGGTTCTACCTATGGGATGACCCATTCTTGTACAAAAGAGGAGTGGATGGCTTGGTAAGAAGGTGTGTACCTGAGGAAGAACAAAGGGATGTGTTGAAAGCGTGTCACGACTCGGACTATGGAGGGCATTTCAGTGGTGATAGAACAGCAGCCAAAGTCTTTCAGTCGGGGTTATACTGGCCCTCCTTATTTAAAGATGCCCAAGAGATGGTTAAAGAGTGAGACAAATGTCAGAGAACGGGGAATATATCCAAGAGAAATCAAATGCCCCAGAACTCCATGTTGGAAGTTGATTTGTTTGATGTTTGGGGCATAGACTTTATGGGGCCATTTCCATCGTCCTTCGAAAAAAATTATATTTTAGTTGCGGTGGATTATGTGTCTAAATGGGTGGAAGCCGTGGCTTTGCCCACCAATGATGCAAAGGTAGTGGTGAAGTTCTTGAAAGAGAACATTTTTGCTAGGTTTGGAGTACCGAGAGCACTTATAAGTGATGAAGGAACACATTTCCTAAATCACCTCATGGAAAGGTTACTCCAGAAGTATAATGTGAAGCATAGGATCGCCACTCCGTACCATCCTCAAACAAGTGGCCAGGTAGAAGTGTCCAATCGGTAACTAAAGCAAATTCTTGAAAAGACGGTTAGTTCCTCTCGGAAGGATTGGGCAACTAAGTTGGATGATGCTCTTTGGGCATATCGAACGACGTTCAAAACGCCAATAGGTATGTCTCCATACCAATTAGTTTATGGAAAGGTCTGCCATTTACCGTTAGAGTTGGAACACAAGGCACTCTGGGCATCGAAAATCCTCAACATGGATCTATCTAAAGCTGAAAGTTCTAGGATTCTTCAACTCTATGAGTTAGAGGAATTTCGGAATCGGGCGTATGAAAATGCCAAAGTCTATAAAGATCAAACAAAGAAATGGCATGATAGGAGGATTCAAAAGAAAGAGTTTTGGGAAGGCCAGCTGGTCCTTTTATACAATTCCCGGTTGAAACTATTCCAGGGAAAGTTGAAGTCTAAATGGTCAGGGTCGTTTGTAGTTCACAAAGTGTTTTCCCATGGTGTTATTGAGTTAAAGAATTCAATGAGTGGAGACACGTTTAAACTGAACGGGCAGAGGTTGAAACCTTATTTTCAAGGACAACCGAGTGAAAGAATTGAAGTCGTTCATCTTACGGGGTAGGATGGGCGACCGTCGAGCCATGCGACGTTAAACGAAGCGCTTCGTGGGAGGCAACCCACGCGTTTTTTCTCACCGTTTTTGTTTCTGTGTGTTTGTTTGTTTTGTGTTATGTAGGTACTCACGTATGTTACAATTGTTCAGAGGAGGAATCGAAGAAAAAAATGAAAATTGACAAAGATGTGGAAAACAAGGGCCTGACACGGGTGCCCGTGTTAGCTGACACGGTCCGTGTCAGGGAAGCTATCAAAAACTAAAAAAAAAAGAGAAAGAAGTTGAGTTCCAAGGGCCTGACACGGCCGCTCGTGTCGCCGGACACGGCCTGTGTCACGAGGGCAAATTTTTTTTTATACATGAAAAAAGTGGGATTCCAGGGGGCTGACACGGCCGCCCGTTTCAGATGACACGACCCGTGTCAGACCTCATGAAGGTTGGAAAATTTTTTGTTGATTTTGTGGAGAGACAGGGAACTGACACGGCCGCCCGTGTCAGGCAGCGCGGCCCCATTTTTTTCAAATTTTTTCAAATTTTTCTATTTAATCTGGTGGGGCCCACGTGCGTTTTAATTATTTTTAATTCCTTAACCACTCATTATTCACTTTTAATCCATTATCTTTCCCTTCCCACCACTTCTTCTTCTTCTTCTAACTTTTTCACAAACCTAAAAACCCCATTTTCACTCACCTCAATAGCTTAAATTTTTGCATCACCCATTCATCAAAACCATCATCCCGCTTCACAAAAGTTGTTCTACTCGTTCTCCTCTATGTTTCTACGATTGCATTTTCTCTTAACTTTCGTTTTTAGTTTTTGTGAATTTTCAGGTTGACCATTATGCCCCCAAGGTGTGCAGATAGAGGAAAGCAACCGGCGGCTGAGCCATCTAGAACAAGGAAGCGCACTATCCGTCGACCAAATGCTCACGAGATTATCTTTGACAATGACGAGCATGAGAGAAGGTACTCCATGCATGTAAAGAGAAAAATTACGCCAACGAGGTACGTGTGTTTTGAAACTTTATCGCAACTAGGTCTGTCTAGAGAGGTAAATAGAATGTTCCATACTTTAGGAATGTTGAAATTCATAATGTATGAGGCGCCGACTTATGAGCGCATTACTCTCGAATTTTTGAGCACTATCGATTTTAAGCTCAAAAAGAAATGGACAGGTACCGCTTATTATTTTTATGGCACTATGAGTTTCAGGTTACACAATAATGATCACGAGCTGAAGGTGGAAGAGCTGGGGAGCATTCTAGACCTCCCAATTGATGGTCCCGGAGCCGTTCCGGAATCATTTGATGATGGAACTTTCTGGACGACAATAACAGGCCACACGAAGTATGTGGCTAAGGGAGCCAAGGCCTCGGGAATTCAAAATCCTTGTTTCAGATATGCACAGAAAGTTTTGGGTTATACTCAGTTCAGTATAGGAGACAGTACCGAGGTTGCTTCCCAGAAGGAACTTTATTTCTTATACGCCATGGCAAAAGGGATATCAATCAATGTGGCTGCCTTTGCAGCCGACTATCTGGGGAGAGTCGACCGTGCCAATTCTGGCGGTATTTCTGTTGGGGGTATAATCACCCAAATAGCTGAACACTTTGGCTATGACCCAGCTGAGCATAATGACACGCCGGTCTCAGGCAAGACTCATCTGGACATGAATGCTCTGGTCCAGCAAATAATGATTGCTTATGTTGAGGGTTCCTATGGCTATTTATGTTCTGAGCAATATCTTATGACCCTGCCTAACTCCAATAGAATAAGGATTGATGAGGATGATAATTGGCTTTATGGGAATGCTGTCCTCAATGTGGTGGACGAGCAGGGTGAGGAAAATGTGGATGCAGGTGAAGATGATTTCCATACAGAGCCAGAGCCGCATCAAACTGTTCCGCCTCATGCGGGAACCTCATCCACTGGCACCGGGACATTCTCCATGGAACCAGACCAATGGCCGTGGATAAAAACTGAAATTGGGGAAATTAGGGATGAACAGGCGCGTCAAGGACGTGAGCAGACCCGACAGGGTGATATCCTGGACGAGATGCAGATCATGATCCAGCAGATGATGCTGCGATTTCCTCCTCCTCCTCAGTGAGGCTATGTGAGTCCCCTCTCATGTTTGTTCTAAAACAGTGAGGTCACTGTTTGGTTCAAGTGTGGGGGGGTTTTACAGATGGATTGGATTCGGCTTGATGAATGATGAACGAGTAGTTAGAGGATGAAAGATTCAAACCCAGACTTGCTACCTAGGCACCCCGAAAGTTGATACAACCAAAAACAATTGTTGGACGCAGCTTGATAACACCGGACCGAGAGTGGAAGGTTAACCCAGACCAGAAAAGAAGTTGCATTACATGAGAAATGCTTTGGAACCTGTAAGTTTTACCCAACATGGTGAGTGCACAATAAGCCAAATATTACATCATCATGAGAGTTGAATCAGGTATGACTTTATGGCTTTGAATTTGTGTGCGTTCTACTCACATAGCACTACATGAGAACACACACTGAGGCACATTTTTTTTATTACCCTGAGCTTTTCAAGCCTTCCCTTAATTATGTTTATCCATTGTTACCCCCTGTTGAGCCTGAATCCATTTGTTTGTGATAACCACCAATGTTAACCCCTGGCCAAACACTCCCTACCCTGCTCGGCATACGTGTTGTAGTTGTTGAATCTGTGCAAAAATTATAAGTTTGTGGTAGTACTCCTAAATTGAGAAAGGCAAGTGCGAAAAAGAAAAAAAATGACTCAAAATGTGGAGACACGTACATGTATTAAAAAAGAGAAAAAAAACACTTGCCTAAGCGTCAAAGAGTTATAAAGAAGAGGAATGATTGAACCCCCATGGTAATAAAATAAGCACAGCGAAAAAAAACAACAACACGAATGCTCAGCCTCGAACCCTTTGTGTATCTGTTTCCTTGTTTATCCCACCGTACCTCAGCCCCGTTACAACCCAAAGACCTCAAAAAGTGTGTGTAATCTGTCTGTGTAATGAAGGTAGAATTTATTCAAATTTAAGAGTTGGTATTGAATATGCTGAACTATGAGTGACAAACACTTTAACCCTGAGAGATTTGGTGAGAAGTGTGAAAAAGCCTGCAGGTGAAGAAGTACTTTGATATGGAAGTGCAGCGGATAGTTTGTATCGGGAAAACTTGAAACTTGACCAAATGGTGAAAAGCGAGTTGCGAAAGACATTGGTTGTATTGTGGTAAGAAGCAATTTTGGGGTGACCTCGTTTTGTCTCATACATCGCTTGAGGACAAGCGATAAGCTAAGTTTGGGGTTGTGATCGGTCACCTATTCTACTTAGTTTCCGTCAGTTATTCGGCAAGAATTCCGCTCTGTCGGTAACACTTTGGTTTGTTTTTATCGCTTTCCTTTAAGTATTTAAGTTTTCGTATCTTGTTTGCTTACCTTGCTTTAGTTTAAATTTATGATAAATAAAGTGCTTTTAAAGTCTTGGTCTGGTAGTTCGTGTTGGTTGCAGATCACAGTGTGGAAGCCCCGGAGGACGAACGCGAAGAAAGGAAAAGTTCGGATTTTCTCAGAACTATTTTGAAAAGATTCAGAAGCCTGATACGGGCCCCCATGTTGCCTAACACGGGCCATGTTAGGAGAAGGGATGTAAAACCCAAATTTGGGCATGAGTCAGAAGGCTGACACGGGTGCCCGTGTCAGCAGGCCTGGAGTAGAGAATGTCTGCGCAGAGAAACAGAGGGCTGACACGGGTGCCCGTGTCAGCTGACACGGCCCGTGTCAGCAAGCCTGGGAGAGGAGATTTTATGATTTTTTCTTATTTTCTGAGTTTAGTGCTCTAAGGGGTATTCTAGGATTTCGTACTGTTTTAGTTGTTTTGGAACTACTTAGGCTATGGGGAGAAAGGAAAAGGAAGACTTTTACTGGGACGAACAAATTTACGAGAGTTTTATGCGATCAAGGAGATTTGGAGGAGATGATCGTTCATGAGCGAAAGCGATTGAATCAATTTACTCCGATCAAATTGTAATGTCTATTTCTAAATTTCTTGTTGTTTTTATTTTGAATATTATGAGAGGCTAAACCCCCCAATGCTAGGGGGTGTCCCTAAATTGTTATGTAATGAACATCTTTTAAATTATTCATTGAGATTATGTTTTCTCGCCTTAATCTTTTGTTATGCAAATTATTTAACATTTTTCGATCGGTTAAATTGGGAACGATTTACGATTAGGGATTTGGCCTGAAAAACCAATCCATTGACTTTGCATAATCACATTACGGTAGATATTGCCTAAGAATGGGGATATCCTGTAGTGACTTATAAAACCTTGTCAGAACTATTGCTTGATGTTCTTCCTTGACTGCTAAGGAATTAGGGTCAAAGGAGAATATCAAAGGTTTTTCGGTTAAGGAATTTAGGAAAAATATTTGAGGGTCAGTAAAATTAAGGTTTTGAGGCATGTCTCTTTGATGATAATTTAGGGTTCTTACTGAGCAATTTATACACCTTTCCCTAGCATATTTCATCATAATCGTTAAAAGCACTTTTTTATTGTTCTGCTTATTTTATATTGTTATTATTTCTATTGTCAACCCAAACAAACCCCTAAAAGTTATTTTTGTTTAATTGAAATAAAATCGACACTTACACATTATACACAGTCCTCGAGAGACCGACTCTGGGGATAACCCCACTTATTACTACGTCGTTAAAATAGTTTACTTGCTATTTTATCGATCAATGATTATCTGTTAGTTTCTGGACTCTAGAGATAGATTTAAGAGCTAACAATCTTCAATAGGCGTCGAAGCTTAATGCCTCCGTGCCTTGAGTCGCGTGCGAGAGTGTCGGCGAGGGTAACACGGTTGTTCTCTCAACTTTGCATTAGACATAACCTTTGTTGTAAGCGATGCTGGGTGATATTGAGGAGTATTGTAGGTTGAGTATAACTGGTCGGTAAGTTTAAGTTTGTGAGGAGTCGATTATGTACATACCGGATATGTTTGTCTTGTTGAGGAATGAATTTGTTTTATGTTTTAATGTTTACTTTTCTGTTTTTATGTTTAAAACCATTTAAACCCAAACTCATTAACGTGAGAGACAGTCGAACGACATTATTTCCCTCGAACCGATCTCTGTGGACACGTAATAAATCCCGGAGGGAATTCTTTCCGAAAATAATTCTGCAATAGTTTCTTTGTTTTTGAGTTTTGTATATATCGTATATATTGTCTATTTCCATTATGTTTATTTAAGTGTTGTATACATTTTGTTCCCGTAATGTTTATTTGAATGTTTGGTTAGGGCACTTGATTTTGGTTTGCGCGGTGAGGCATCACCATGGCATGAAGGAAGGAAGTTGCTAGGTAAGCATTGTAAAGGCATCAAGCTAACGACGTGAACCAAGCGCTTGTTGGGAGGCAACCCAATAATTCTTGAGTTTGTATAATTTTATGTTTAGTAGTATAGTTAATATAAACTGAGAATGGATGGAGTGAATGAGAGAAAGAACCAATTTTGAAAAACAAAATTTTCCTGCCCGGGTTTGGCGCGCGCAGAGGGAACTTTGCGCACCTTGTTTTGCAAAGAAAAATCTCTCTTTTTCCATCCGCTTTCACCAATTTTGGTCTTTGTGTTTAGTCAGTTTTAATTCAATTTTGTTAGGTTGTTAGAATAAAATTTTGTTTTTGCTCTCAAATTTGTTTTGATTAGCTTGAGGAAGCATTTTGTGATTTTCCAAGTTTGATCGTTTCAACTTGCGAATGTATAGTGTTGATATTGTTAAGTTTTGTGCATGTCCAAGGTATTCGTTTATCGCTTTCTTGACTTTAGCATATTCATGATACTTATGCTTTTTACAAACTTCCATGCCATTCATTCTTTTGTATACTTGTTCTTGATGTGAATCACTTTAGTTCCCACCCTTTTTTGTGAGGCAGCTTTCCATTGTTCATATATGCATGGAGTACCAACATTCTTGTTCTAACTGGATTTTATTATGCTTAATCTTTTGATTGTGTTGATTATATGAAAGCATGAAAAGGATCAAGGCATTTTGTTTCATTTTGAGCACAACTACCTAGCCAAATAGTAATTCACCTTGTGAGTGTGTGATCATTTGTAACCTCTTTGAGCTTTTTGATCCATGTTTTATTTGAACTTAATGCTTGTCTATGAGTATTTAGTTCACTTATTTTTGAATGGATTTTGTTTTTTCTTGAACCCTCAACTTTGTGTTGTTGTATGAATTTTTACCTTGCCTTAGAATGTAGGGAGTATTCACATGATGATATGGTTGAATTCAAGTTGGGGAGAGAATAATTGTTTACTCATTGGTTGGTTTCTATGAGGTTGAAAACGAAAAGAAAAAAAGAGAAAAATATGACAAAGAAAAGAAAAGAAAAAAAATGTGAAAAAGAAAGAAAAAGAAAATCCTTGAGAAAGGAAACAAAAAGAGTTCAAATAATTGTGCTAAATAAGTATTGTGTTTTGTGTAACACTTGGGATTTTGGAAGAAGTTGATTGGAATTTTGTGTTTGAGCCTTTGTGAATTGATCACTCCCTTAGGTTTAGGCAAGTTTTTGTTTCAATTAGCTTTAGAAATTGCCCCTTGTTTGTTTACCCGACCACGCTACAACCTTGAAAGTCCTTGTGATTCTTGCCTTTGTATTTTCAATATGATTTTTGGATGGTTGCATAATTTAGTCTATTGTTTGCATGATTGTTGTGTGAGTGATAAGTACCTTATTTTATGTTTTTCATCTCCAGATGATTGTTTTTGCTAGGTGTGATTCACATTTGAACTTGTGTTGTTTTAGGATGTTTGGCATGATTTTTGTATTTTGCATTTGTTTCGTGACTATGTTGTCGTCGTAGTTTAGTGGTAAGTATTTACTTTGTGTGTACCGTTTTTCATGTGAACCATTCATTTGTCCATTTTTCAAAACCTGTTGATTCGTGATTCTTTGGTTATTGCTTTTGTGTTTTCAAGTTTGCTTGATTCTTGTTTGAGGACAAACAAGTTTAAGTTGGGGAGAGTTTGATAAGTGCAAAATGTAACTATTTTTTTATATAAGTTTTGTTGCACTTATCGATACTTTTTGGTTAATATCATACGATTAAACCCCGATTTGTTTATAAATACGTTTACTTTACATTTTATTGTAAATATTGTGAATATTGATCATTTTGATGTTCTTTGACAGGCCTTCTTGCTTATATTGGATGATAGGAACAATTGGTGAAGGAACGAAGGCCTAAAAGTTGACTTTTGAGAAGTCGTGTCGGTAACTCGCGTTAAGCGCACTTTCTGGCGCGGTTTTAGCGCACATTTTCTGCCAAAGGCAGTAGCTAAGGTTCCTTGACCGCGCTTAGCGCAGTTTAAGTCGGTATAACGTGTATTTTAAATGAGATCGCGATGAGCGCGCTCTGAGGCCACTTAGCGCGGTTTTAATAAATTTCATTCTTTCTAATTTTAATTTATCTCATTTTTGTAGGTATTCAAGCCTTGATTTATATTCATTTTCATATAGAGCATTGAATAAGCCTTCCAACACTTCCGACGGCGCGTCAATCGGAGTTGCGGTTCGAAAGTTATGAAGAAAATAAGATTTGTGACTTTGCTGATGGCGCTAAGCGCCCTCATAGTGCGCTTAGCGCGGTTCGCATCTTTTCAGCCCCTATTTAAGTCACTTTTCAGCATTTTTAGGGTATGGTTTTGGGGATTTTTGCTCCCAACTCCATCAAACTTCATTTTTCAGTAGATTAGCTTAGAAAACAACATGGAAGCTTGCATACTGATGAACCGGGGTGGATTGATCGTCGACCGGCTCTGACATTCCACGAGATGTTTGGTTCATTTCTTTTCTTCTTTGTGTTTTTCTTCTTTGTTGGGTTTTGTATATGTATTGACTATGATCTCATGTATATTTGTCGCCCATGGCGTTGTATAAAACTTGATTTACAAATCTCTATTGGTGATTGTCTCTGATTTTTGCTTTATGCGCGGGGTTTGAGTTGCGTTAGAGATAATCCTCGCAAACTTCCATTAGGGATGATTATCTGCTAGTTTCTGGATTCTGGAGATAGATTTAAGAGCTAACAATCTTCAATAGGCGTCGAAGCTTAATGCCTCCGTGTCTTGAGTCGCGTGCGAGAGTGTCGACGAGGGTAACACGGTTGTTCTCTCAACTTTGCGTTAGACATAACCTTTGTTGTGAGCGATGCTGGTTGATATTGAGGAGTATTGTAGGTTGAGTATAATTGGTCGATAAGTTTAAGTTTGTGAGGAGTCGATTATGTGCATACCGCATAAGTTTGTCTTGCTGAGGAATGAATTTGTTTTATGTTTTAATGTTTAAACCCATTTAAACCCACGCGAGAGACTGTCGAACGACATTCTTTCCCTCGAACCGATCTCTGTGGACACGACATAAATCCTGGAGTGAATTCTTTCTGAAAATAATTCTGCAACCAACAAAATGGCGTCGTTGCCGGGGATTGGTTTTGATATTGAGTCGCATTGTGATAGTTTCTTTGTTTTTGAGTTTTGTATATATCATATATATTGTCTATTTCCAGTATGTTTGTTCAAGTGTTGTATACATTTTGTTCCCGTAACGTTTGTTTGAATGTTTGGTTAGGGCACTTGCTTTTGGTTTGCGCGGTGAGGCATCACCATGGCATAAAGGAAGGAAGTTTCTAGCTAAGCATTGTAAAGGCGTCAAGCTAACGACGTGAAACAAGCGCTTGTTTGGAGGCAACCCAATAATTCTTGAGTTTGTATAGTTTTATGTTCAGTAGTATAGTTAATATAAACTGAGAATGGATGGAGTGAATGAGAGAAAGAACCAATTTTGAAAAACAAAATTTTCCTGCCCGCGCTTAGCGCGCCTTGTTTTGCAAAGAAAAATCTCTCTTTTTCCATCCGCTTTCCCCAATTTTGGTCTCTGTGTTTAGTTAGTTTTAATTCAATTTTGTTAGGTTGTTAGAATAAAATTTTGTTTTTGCTCTCAAATTTGTTTTGATTAGCTTGAGGATGCATTTTGTGATTTTCCAAGTTTGATCGTTTCAACTTGCGAATGTATGGTGTTGATATTGTTAAGTTTTGTACACGTCCAAGGTATGCGTTTATCGCTTTCTTGACTTTAGCATATTCATGATACTTATGATTTTTACAAACTTCCATGCCATTCATTCTTTTGTATACTTATATTGGATGATAGGAACAATTGGTGAAGGAACAAAGGCCTAAAAGTTGATTTTTGAGAAGTCGTGTCGGTAACTCGCGCTAAGCGCGCTTTTTGGCACGGTTTCAGCGTGCATTTTCTGCCAAAGGCAGTAGCTAAGGTTCCTTGACCACGCTTAGCCCGGGCAGGACCACACTTAGCATGCTTTAAATCAGTTTAACGTGTATTTTAAATGAGATCGCGATGAGCGCGCTCTGAGGCCTCTTAGCGCGGTTTTATTAAATTTCATTCTTTCTAATTTTAATTTATCTCATTTTTGTAGGTATTCAAGCCTTGATTTCTATTCATTTTCATATAGAGCATTGAATAAGCTTTCCAACGCTTCCGACGGCGCGTCAATCGGAGTTGCGGTTCGAAAGTTATGAAGAAAATAAGATTTGTGACTTTGCTGATGGCGCTAAGCGCCTCATAGCGCGCTTAGCGCGGTTCGCATCTTTTCAGCCCCTATTTAAGTCACTTTTCAGCATTTTTAGGGTATGGTTTTGGGGATTTTTGCTCCCAACTCCATCAAACTTCATTTTTCAGTAGATTAGCTTAGAAAACAACATGGAAGCTTGCATACTGATGAACCGGGGTGGATTGATCGTCGATCGGCTCTGACAATCCTCGAGATGTTTGGTTCATTTCTCTTCTTCTTTGTGTTTTTCTTCTTTGTTGGGTTTTGTATATTTATTTACTATGATCTCATGTATATTTGTCGCCCATGGCGTTGTATAAAACTTGATTTACAAATCTCTATTGGTGATTGTCTTTGATTTTTGCTTTATGCGCGGGGTTTGAGTTGCGTTAGAGATAATCCTTGCAAACTTCCATTAGGGATGATTATCTGTTAGTTTCTGGATTCTAGAGATAGATTTAAGAGCTAACAATCTTCAATAGGCGTCGAAGCTTAATGCCTCCGTGCCTTGAGTCGCGTGCGAGAGTGTCGGTGAGGGTAACACGGTTGTTCTCTCAACTTTACGTTAGACATAACCTTTATTGTGAGCGATGCTGGGTGATATTGAGGAGTATTGTAGGTTGAGTATAACTGGTCGGTAAGTTTAAGTTTGTGAGGAGTCGATTATGTGCATACCGGATAAGTTTGTCTTGCTGAGGAATGAATTTGTTTTATGTTTTAATGTTTACTTTTCTGTTTTTATGTTTAAACCTATTTAAACCCAAACTCATTAACGCGAGAGACTGTCGAACGACATTCTTTCCCTCGAACCGATCTCTGTGGACACGACATAAATCCCAGAGGGAATTCTTCCGAAAATAAATATTTTTGCTGCTTGCCGCTATTCTGCATTTAACAGACTCCTATGCCAACTGATATCGAGACTCCTGATGATGACGAGCCAGTGTACCAAGGTATTCCTACTCATGTTTCGGTTTTGTCTTAATCTGCTCAAACTGCTGCTCAGAATGTTCATTCTGGAATGCTTTATCCTGGGACATCCTCAGTTGCTATGGTATATCCTCGTGGTTATCCGTACGATGTTCAGATGGGTCAGACTGCAGGTCAGATGGTTAATTCTGGGGTGATACATTCGTCTCATTTTGTTTCTCCTCAAGTACTTGCTCCAACCATATCTCACCTTCCAAATCCTCAGATTTTTGTCAGACCTGTTGACCAAAACAAACTTACAGACTACAAGCTATTAGAGAACAGAATCAGAGCTATAGATGGATTTTATGCCTTTGACATGAATGCCAAAGACTTGTGTTTGGTTCCAAACGTTGTGCTACCCCAGAAATTCAAGGTGCCTGATTTGCCTAAGTACAAGGGGTTGAGTTGTCCTTGAAGCCACATTACAATGTATTGCAGAAAAATGGCTTCCTACATAGACAATGATGATCTGCTAGTCCACTGTTTCCAAGATATCCTATCTGGGGCTTCCCTGGATTAGTACATGAACCTTGAGCAAGGTAAGATCAGAGCTTGGAAAGATCTATCCAAACCGTTCTTGAAGCAATACAAGTATAACTTGGATATGGCTTCCACCAGGTTACAATTACAGAATCAAGCTCAGAAAGCCAGTGAATCATTCAGAGAATACGCTCAGAGGTGGCGTGAGATGGCTTCACGAGTCCGGCCTGCTCTATCTGATAGAGAGTTGGTTGATATATTCATGGGCACTCTCCAGGGTTTGTACTATGAGAAAATGGTTGGTATCTCATCCTCCAATTTTGTTGATGTTGTGACCATCGGGGAACTTATTGAGAATGAACTCAAAACAGGGAAAATTGTTGGCACTGTGAACCAACAGTCAGGGGCCAATAAGCCACAAGGTGGGTTCTCTAAAGAAAAGGAAGAAAAGGAAAGTGCTATCATGGCAAGTGTCCACCTTCAAGCGCAAACTCCCATGGCTCTTATGCCATACTGTCCATACCCATATGTTGCTGTTGTCCAGTACCAACAACCACTATATAAACAACCTCCTCAGGCTCATGATCAGCAAGCCCAAGGCCGAGAGCGTCAGAACCAGCATAAGCCCCGGAACAATCTAGAACAAAGGAATGCTCCTCAAGATCCGATTCCTGTGACATACTGTCATCTTCTCCCATATCTGGTTCAGAACTCGCTGGTGGTTCCCAAAGCTCTGAAGCCCCAGCCAGAACCATTCCCACCTGGTTATGATCCCAATGTGCAATACATATATCATGCTAGGTCAGCTGGACATTCGACTGAGGATTGCAACGCTTTCAAAGCTAAAGTCCAACAGTTGATTGACAAGAAGCGCTTAAGTGTTCAAGATGAGAAACTATGGGTGAACGGAAATCCCTTGACCGTGTAAGGGCCAAGATTGCAAAAGCATCCCTTAAAATAGTTGATCAAGTCTGAGAGCACCCCCTTAACATTGACAATCATTATGTCATTCCATCATTTCCATTTGTAACCTTCTTGTTTGTTAAGCATTGTTCACTTGTAAAACTTGTGTGTTTTCGAATGATAATAATAATTAAATGAATATGCATGTTTTGAATAAATTCATTCGTGTTCATTCATACTTTTTATCTGTATCACACATTTGATCAAGCAAAATCAAAAAGAGAATGATGAAATCAAAAAGATATGAGACCACTGTCTGTATGCTTTTGAATAAAACCTTTTTGACGATGTAAGACATTTGTTTAAATCCCCAAACACTGGAGGTATAAGGAAGATAATCCCTAGTCAACTCCTTTGGGCCTTGAAGTAGGAGTTTCTTTCTGTACACATAAAACCCTCAATCTTAACCAGGGGCAGGGTAGTCTTCAGTTAGTTTGACCGTGCGTTCAAATTTCAAAAGAGGAGTACCCCATCTGCGGATCAACCACATCCTATCCCTCGCGAGAGGTCGGAAAATCATAAATCCATATTGGTTGTCCTTCACCGACCAAAGGAACGAGGCAGTCACAATTCATTCAACAAATCAAACAAACAAATGTCACACGATTTTGTACAAAAGAAAAAAAAACAAAAATGCAAAAGAAAAAAAAAAGAAAGAAACAACCCGCTAAGTCAAAACAAATGACTTAGGAAAAAATTAGGGCATCCCGGTAGACTGCAAATCCAAAATAATCAGTCTACGAAAAAATTAGGGAAAGCAAAAAAGAACAAAACAGAGAATCAAGATAAAAATCCTCAATAAGAACAAGATCGTGTGATCACATGTGACAAAAACAAAAGGTGAGTGATTGCCGCTCCAAAACCCTTGTCGGTTCATTTTACCGTCACTTCCATCATTCAAAACCCTTTTTGAAAGGTGAACTCTTGTGTCAAACTAGCTGAACGTATGACTGGAGAACATCAAGGAGAATGGGTGGGTTAAAATAAATTTTTAGTCTTATATCCTTTCTTTCTGAAACCATGAACCAGGCCACGTTACAACCCTCAAAACACCTAATTGAAGCAGGGTTTATTTCGAAAGCATACTACGGTAAAATCGCGTCAAAACTGACTCCTAAAGCTTTGCTTATCATTTGCGCTGATATTGACATGACATTCTAAATAGTGATTCATTCACTATATGTCATAATCTTAGTGAAGATACTTGGATTTCAAAACTGATATATGTATGGCATTAGCATTATCACTTTCAAAACAAGCACTTTTTACTTGCGAACAAGCACTTAATATCAAGAAAGTATCCACAATGGAAAGTTTGATCATCTCAAGGGGCAAAACGCCCGAAAAATTTGTTGAGCAAAAGGACAAGCTGGTCCAAGATTCAGTCAATCACAACAAGACTCGACAAATCTCAATGATCAATTGGTCAGGGGCATTCCTCCAAAGATCTATCAGTCATTGGCAAAATCACTTTAGAGTTCATACTGGGGCAAGCATCCCAAGAATACAAGAAATCAACCTCTCCAAGAGACGGTTAATCAGGGCATACTGTTCTGATATGCTAAAGCAAGTCAAAGTCAGATCACAAGATCACTTCATAATTTGTGACAAGGGCAATCTGTGCTGATACCCATCAGACTGGGGCAGAGACAGGCTACCAGGGTACAAGTTCTCTCCCTATTTTGAGGCAAGAGCAATGGTGCATCAACAACTGTTGATCCTGAAGTAGGTGTCGGGGAATCACGTCTTTATGGCTTACACCCTAACCTCAACTTTTCTGCCTTCCACAACAAAAACACTTGATATATTTTTAAGAACCATTGCATAGACCATTTTCATGCATTAATCATGTCGCTTCACTCATGCATATCATTCATCTGGCATAACATGAAGCTATGACATAAGCCCGATCATACTTGACATCTTTTGAAAACCTGATCACTGACATTTTGCATTCAGTAATCACCATCGCATAGCATTGCATCCTCAAACACATAACATATTCATCAAGATGGATCATTACGCCATACAGGTTCAAACATGAGTCCCAGTCAAAATCCAGTTCCCGTCTGGTACTCAGTCCTCGTCTGACTTGTCTCTTTAAAATCCAGTTCTCGTTTGGTGGTCAGTCCTCATCTGACCTGTCTCTCCTAAAATCCAGTTCTCGCCTAGTAGCCACTCCTCGTCTGACTTGTCTCTGGTGGTCAGTTCCCGTCTGACCTGTCCTTGTAAATCCCAGTTCTCGTCTAGCAACCTGTTTCAATGTCCAGTTCTCGTCTGTAAACCTTTTTCAACATCCAGTTCTCGTCTGGCCAACTTTTTCAACGTCCAGTTCTCGTCTAGAACACCCGTTTCAAAGTCTGATTCTCGTCTGGCACACTTTCCAAGTCCAATTCGCGTCTGGAAAACTTTTTTAAAGTCTCTTCCTTTCCTTTGGTTCATCCAAAATCCTTTCCTTATTCTCTGGTCCGTCCAGAACCTTCCAACTTGCAACACACCACCCTAACCAACACCGTTGCATAACATGATATCAAGCATTATGTGGAACAACACATATATAGCATATGCATCTAACATACTCTCCTTTGCCTGATTCATCTCCCAAGCAGATATTCAGTCAAACTTCTCACCTAATCAAACTCTCTACACTTGCACCTCTCCTTTGTCGTTGTCGGCCAAATTTTCGAGCTACTTTTTTATTTAATCCCCTTCCATCTGTATATACCATTCGAGTGATGCTCCAGACAAGCTGTCTTGGATGTAATGAATCATTAACTTTTCGTCTCTGGCATAGGCAGCCATCTTGCGACAGTACATCTTCAGATGAATGTTGGGACAACTAAGACCCTTATACTTTGAGAATTCTGGCATCTTGAACTTGGGAGGAATAACAACATCTGGCACCAAGCACATTTTTAGAGCATTCAGAGAAGTTGAGTTGCGCCCCTCCATGATTCAGAGTTTCTCAGCTAGATCATGACACATCTTGATGGCTTCAGAATCCTGAGCAGCGGTAGGATTGACAATTGGGATGGCATCATGATAATTTTGAACCTCGTCATACTGATCTTACAGATTTTCCTCAGCATGAGGAATAGGAATCCGAGTAACAGCAGGTTGAGCTTAAGGGCTAGCTCCAACAGTGACCCCAGATGTTGGAAGTGGTTTAGACATGGCTCATTTGGCTGTGGGAGTGAAATTCATAGGTATCCCATAAGTGATAGGGTTTGGAACAGGAACTGAGAGCCTTGAGATGGATCCTTGCACAGGCACATTATTGTCGGCAGCAGCGGCTTCATGCAGTTCTTCTTCCTTTCTGGTCATAGCGATAGCTTTGAGAATCTGGTCATTCTTTCCCTTGATAGAGTCCAACTCCTCTCTAAAGGTGACTTGCTCTTGCTAAATTTTCTCCATTATGCGTCTAGTGTTAGCTCGAGTTACGTACTGGTGTCGAGGAATCAGCTTGATTTAATGGAGATGAAGGAATGAGAAATGAGTGATTGATCTTAAAATGAAACGCAAAATGCATAACTGATGCAATGCAATGCAATGCAATGCAATGACATGTATGCAAGATGCAAGATCCAGGATCGCAGATTCAATCAGTTTTGAGGTTGGTCAGTCACAGGTAGATAACCAAAGTCTCTGATCAAAGAAACCCAACATGTAAGCCTTATGAGGAAAGTTCTTGATTCTTTACCCATAAACCCACTCACAAGATAGTTATACGTTGACAAATAAGGTTCCTAGGATCATGGACACTAATCGCATCAACGTCATGCAATAGGCTAGCTGTATTACCACGATAGTGACGACAAGGTCTCTCCTGAGTGGGGTCCTCATGCTAGGCACACAAGGAGTGAGTCCTTGGAGACTAACACTACACAACCACCAATATATAACTTGGGTCTAAGAGTGGTTCCAGGAATCACAGGCCCTTAGTCGTGCAACAGGCTAGCTGTGTTACAACAAGATCTACGAATAGGCCTCCTCTAGTGGAGCTTTCATGCTAGGCACACAAGGAGCGGGTCCTTATGGACTAACATTACTCAACTTCCAATTCTAAGTTGTGTTCCCTCTGCTTTTACCAAAGCTCGGGTGTAGAGCTTTAGTCATGATATCATCCCAGGATCCAACAGGCAAGAATAATAATGAGCATATAAAAGAGAAAGCAATACGAGAACAAATACATAAACGATAAGAGAAAACGAGAAGAAAGCAAGCAAGCAAAGATAACTCTCTTCACAAATCGCACAAAGTTAGGCTTGACTCTCTCTTGCATGGAGAAATCGTAATCCCCAGCAGTGTCGCCAGCTGTCGCACCTCGAAAAACCATCAATGGCACGAACCTCGCGCAAAAGGCGCGGAAGAATTGCTATTCGACAGAGTCGCCACCGAACTTTATTTATCCCAAAAGAGGGAAAGAAAAATATCAAGAAAACCTTTAAGGAGAATAAGAACATGGTCATAGCAACCACATTCTGGGTTCGGGAGTCGGTTACGTGAGGGGAAGGTACGTGCACCCCATCACGTCCATTGTACTCAATGGGAACCTCTTAGTTCGATTTGTGATGAACGTTAGCTAAGCTTGTTTGTTTTCTTCTTAATGATTAAAACGAAAAGGTATGATAAAAGAAGATCGATGCTAAGGGGGAATGGGTGGTTTTAGGATAGGGTGCTCGTCAAGGATTGGGGCCCTTATGCCTACGTATGCTCATTCGAACGAGAATGAGCAATCAAAGCAATCGTAGTTCAACCACGGGGTGAGGGAAGGGTTTGGGCGGAAAACGGAAGATGGATAGAAGGTAGCTCGCCAAGATCATCGCAATCTTGTGCCTACGTATCTTTACTCTGACGAGAGTAAAGAATCAGAGCAATCGTAGTTCATGGATACGACCACGAAAAGAGGGGTTAGTGTTTTAGGAAACGAAAGATTGAATGACAAACAACCCAAGGGGCCTCGAGAGCTGTCACTCAAGAATCCAAGGAATGCGAGACTCCAAGAACTCAGTTCTTTCGTGAGTTGATTACGAAAATGTTCGATAAAGATTAACTATTTTAAGATGAAAGATTGGATGAATAACAACCCAATGGGGCGTGCCTCGAGAGCCATTCATTCGAAGATCAAAGGAATGCTAGATTCCAAGAATCTCCTTCTTTCGCAAGTTCGATTAAGAAAACGGTTTGAAGAAAAGATCGAATCGGATTGGTAGCGGAAAGAGGTGACAATCGATACTAGTCCCTAGGGGTGCTCCTAGTAACGAAACCACGAGATGTGCAAGTGTGTGCGTTTGACAACGAGGCAAAAGGCACTCGACTTACGAATGGCTCGAGGACGAATCGAGGATTGGGTTGGAAATGGTTTAGTTTGTAAAGGTCGAAAGGTTGAATGAACGACAACCTAAGGGGCGTGCCTCGAGAGCCATCCATCCGAAGATCCAAGGAATGCTAGATTCCAAGAATCTCCTTCTTTCGAAGTTTAGATTGAATAAAAGCGAGAATTGATCCTAGTCCCTAAGGGTGCTCCTAGTAACGAAACCACGATGAATTATGAGAGTGTGTGCGTTAGGTTGATGGCGAATGCTAATGAGCAAGCGACTTACATGGGTGTTTTGAAAATGCGCTCGAAGACGAATCGATAATTAGTTTGAAAATGGTTTTGTTTATGCTAATCCCTAGGGGTGCTCCTAGTAAACAAACCACAATCAAAGAAAATCGAATGGGTACATCGGAATGGGAGCGGGGTACATGTAAATACAAGGGATTGCACGAAATAAAAGGTCTCATTGTAAGGTAGCCCAAGAGGAAGTCGTGTGTGTGCAAGGTGTCATAAACTAAGCCTTGAGTAAGAGTTAGACAAAAGTCTCCATGCTAGGTTTTATGTACAAGGTCTAAGTTTTGTTGCTCGAAAAAGTAACCAACAGTCCACCAATTGATTGTTTTAGGATTTAGATAATTATTAGTGTGTTTTGATTAAGAATGAAATAAGAAACAAGAAGAGGGTTAGATGAACAAGATATGAATAAGATGAATATGATATGAACAATATGAATAAGATAATATGAATAAGAACATTGACAAAAAATAAAGCAAAAGTATATTGACGAAAATTAAAGTTAGTTGTTAGTGATTAGTTGCTAATTGTTACAACGAATGATCCACGATGGTTAAATAACCATCCTTTGGCTTTCAAACATAAGTTTGGGCCACGAAGGATCATTTTTCGATACGGGACATGTAGCGCTAAACCAACGTAGCACGATCTATGACGAAGATCATATTATAGGAGGTCGCGCAATTGATCTTTGTGCTAAAACATGATAGAGAAATGATATTGAGGATCATTCTCCAAAGAAATCGTGCCACATGAAAAGGAAACATGAACGGTCTCTTCTTAATCACAAACTTGCGTAGATTAATCGAAGGTAACCTGTCACGATCTCAAAGTATAGAAAATGATCTTGATGATCATTCACTACAGATTTGAAATAATGAAGGTTAAACAACCTCAATCAACCAACATTAATGAATAGAAAGACTTCATCGATCGAGATGAAAAGGAAATGGAATCAAAACAAAAGAGAAATAAAATGGACACGAGAAAGAAAATTGTCTCATCTTAATCATGATTTTAAATCGATAAATCGGCAATCTATGATTTTAGACCTTCATTGACCAAAATAAAAAAGAAAAGCAAGAAAGAAAACAGTCTCATATTGATCAAAAATTTTCGTCGATTTATTTAAATCAACCATCTATGACCTTTTAATATATCATTGACCAATAGTTGAAATAAAATCGAAGATAAAGAAGAACATAGAATGGAAATGAAAATAACACTAAAAAAATCAATTAAATAATAAAACTTGTTATAAATAAAAAACAAAATGTATTATTAAAGATTAATTTTTAAAAAAACAAACAAGATAAAACAAATTAAAAAAAAACAAAAAGAAAAGCATGGATTCATAATAGGGGGTGCGCATAATGGACCATATGCTAACAAATAACAAGAACTTAAGAGTTATATGGGTCTCCTATAATAGAGCCCATCATCTAAGAACAAGACACGGTGAAAAAAGAGTAAAGGGTGGTGAAAAAAAAAAAAGGGCTAGGCAGCCCAACACCCAACAGCAGGGTCCACGATGCATCAATGCTCAAACAACAGCATTAACTCTATTCACTTTAGAAAACAAAACTACTCAAATTTGTTTTTGTGTGGATTTTTGTGTGGGTTTTTGTGTGGATTTTCTACTCATGGTTTTTTTATTGTTTTTGTGTGGATTTTTGCATAATGCTTTTTGTAAAAAAAAATTGTGTGAATTATGTAGTGTTTGTGTAACAAAAATGAAAAAAAATGGTGATGGGCCTTAATTCTCATGAGCTTTTTATTCAATCATGAGCATGATTTTTTTGTGGAATTTGGATAGTGAATTTTGTGAATTGGATGATATTGGAAAATGGGCAATTAAAAATGGACATTGAAAAAATGGGTTGTGAATGGGTATTGATAACTGGATTGGATATGGAAAATGGATTAAAAGAGGTTCAGAAATTGTAATATGAATGGATAAATGGATATGGTTTTAAGAAATAGGCTTAGAAAATGGATAAAAAGGAAATGGTTATTGACTTCAAATGGAAATTGGATTGTGATTTGAAATGGAAACTGGTTTTGAAGTTAGAAGATTGAATTCATGAATTCCTCTTGGACCACCACCGTATTAATCCTTGAACTTTGCCACTTGAACTTGAATTACTGAACCAAATTTTATCATGAACCAAATACTCAGGAAAATACATTGAAATCAGAGGAACATGACTTAGATACGAACTGTACTATCCACAACCCTGACTGCAAAATGAACCGATGCCACCTGAATCTTGCCATTTAAATATTGTTGAACCAAAAACCTCATTGTGAAGCATAAACCCTTATTTGATCCCGATAATCCTCAATCATGAAATAACTACTTCTCCACAGTCTGATAACTTGATTCATTCCCAACTATCTTGGCTTAAACCCTAACTGTAACCTTAAACGTACACCATTTGAATTGATGCACCATGACTTAACAAAC
Source organism: Lathyrus tuberosus (assembly GCA_022829125.1). Lineage (NCBI taxonomy): Eukaryota > Viridiplantae > Streptophyta > Magnoliopsida > Fabales > Fabaceae > Lathyrus > Lathyrus tuberosus. The sequence continues at coordinate 4,903,107 of JALAZF010000436.1, read as the reverse complement.
CTCGAATGAAACCCAACTCATGAAAGCAACAACATATATATTTTTTTACTTTTGAGTATGATAGTTAGTGGGTGGATGTAAGTTTATTCTTGATCACGTTAAATTTCTTCCTCATTGAGCAAGTTTATTCTTGTATAATCAATAATCCACACTTTTGCTTTAATGATTTTTCATCCCTTTGGAAAATTGTTAGCACATTAATTCCCTATGATAGATTAATCGAAACCTTATTTCGATTAGTTGATCCTTCCTTGCTATTCTCTTTAGGTTTCCTTTAGAGTCTTGTTATCTTGATCCTCTGCCGAGTCGAAGATTAGCACGACGCACTGGAGCACTGTACAAGTTGGCGCTATTATGTCTTCCGTCTCAATTTCTGCACTATACTTTGGTGCTAGAGAAGGGATGAGAGTGGAGAATTCCTACACTCATCTTGATTAATTTTGGTAGGGTACGAATGACCCTGTGCCTGGAATAATTGTCTCTATCTCCAAGTTGTAGTGTCTCTCAATCCTCAGTAGAGTCGATCCTTGATCACTCTTGCCCCTTTCAATCTCTCTTTTTGATCAATCACCATTGTCTTGGTTAACGATCTTGTCACTTTGGGTTAGCAAACCTGCTTTTGATTCAACACTTTTTCTTCTGATCAACCATGGTTCATTGATTCCCCACCAGATTCGTGATCATTTGTCCTTTTGTTAATCACAGACATACTGTTAATACCAATTCTCTTTTTTCCCTGCAGTCACAATCTTTTTTTCTCATTTAATCACAGCCGTCTGTTAAAATACTGAGCTCTTTTAAAGTTAATCACCTTCTCTTGGTTAATCACACATTTCTTTTTGGTTAATAACAGTCTTTCTATTAACACCGAATCCTCAGCAATTAGCAACCTTCCTTTGGTTCAAGTACTCGCAACTTTGGGTTAGTAAATTTCTTGTGGTTCAAATACTCTTCTCATTGGTCAAGTACTGCTTGTTCAGTCAGCACCAACGTCCCCAGTGGGTCACAACCTTTGTTTGGTTCCACACCCGTCCTTTGGGTCACAACCTTCGCTTGGTTCTACACATGTTCCTTTAGTTGATCACAGTCTATCTGTTAAAACCTTTCTCCTCGCAGAGTTCAATATTTTCTTTCCTCGGTTAACCACTGAAATTCTGGTATCAGACGTGTGATGTTAAGTGCGATGTCACAACAACACACTCTGCAATGGACAATGCAATAACAGCAACAAATCAACGCAATGAATTGTTCACCCAGTTCGGTCTCAACTACCTACGTCTGGGGGCTACCAAGCCAGGGATGAATTTCACTATCAGTAGTATTAATTTACAGACTCAACAACCCAGTTGACATCTCCTAAACTAAATCACTACTTAATGAACCTTCTACTTAAGAGACCACTTAAGTATGAGAACACTACTCAATCCCTAAAACACTTCAATGATATAATTCAAAGATCACACACTTTGAATCACACTACTTGATTCTGCTTCACAGCTTTGATCAAGAACAACTCAAAACAACAATACCAATTCACACTCGAATGGTTTACAAAACATACACGAAGACACAAACGACACTCAGTCTTTAGCTCCCTTTCTTCGTTCCTTTTCCTTTAGGATTGTTGTGCTTTATATAGCTCTTTTAATTGGACTTGGACCTGCTACAATATCTGACTTGATTTGTTATTTAAAACTGAATCTTCAAAACAGATTTTCTCCTAAAATCTTTTCAAATCTTCAACCTTTTAAATCTCCTACAAATCTGCATCAAATCTCTATGCAACAGAGAATATCTAACCCAAGATATTCACATCCAATGAGACTACCTGCTCTCCACAATTCCAGCTAAAACGTTAACCCTAACAACATCACAAAACCTGATGTTATTAATTCTGCAGATCTAATGTCATAACATCGCTTGTGACATCAGACATCCAACTTAACCACTTAACACAGCCCATTGTTAAGACTCAATGTTGTGACATCACCCATATGACATCAAACATTGAACAACTTCACTACTTAACACAGCCCAGTGTTAAGACTCACTGTTGCAGCATCACTACCTTGACACCAACATTAAACATACTTTGTTTTACCAAAATTCTAGCCAATCCAAGAAACTAACAATCTCCCCCTTTGGCTAATTTTGGCTAAAACAATCTTTGCACCTTCAGAGACTTCAGCAGCGTAATATACTTGAATATTTTTGAAATTTCAAGCAGCAGCATCTTCAATAAAGACTTCACTTCACGCAAAACTCTGCTGCAGCACCATCTTCATCAGCTACAATTCCAATAAACAACAATGGTGCTCCCCCTCAATCCTGAACCAGCATACCAGCTGTTCAGCAGATCAGCAATTACTCCCCCTCAATATCTGCACTTCTGTACTATAACATCAGCAATCAGCTACATCCTCAGCAGCATCAACCATCAATTCCTTTGACAGCATTTGACATATCAGAATATTTGACATATGTACTCTTTGAAACTCTTGGCTCTCTTGGCTATTTCTCCCCCTTTTAGCCATAATTTGACAAACCCCATCAAGTAAGTCTAACTACAGTTAGTACTACCCTAGCTCTCATTGTCAGTCTCACAGACAGCAAAAAGACATAACAAATCATAGAACAAAACAGGTGCATATACTTGCACAAAATTCATAATACAAACCAAGCACAACAGTGCAGAATCAAAAACAGCATAAATAAAACTAAAGCTACTATCTAAGAAAAACATTAAAAGCTTTAATCATCTGAGCTGAGATCATCATCATCTTCTTCATCTTCTTTTGAGCTGTCATTATCAGACGCAACTTTCTTATCAGCAACTTCTTTCTCACTTTCTTTTTCTGTCATCTTCAGAGTCATATGTAATCTTTTAAACTTCTTCTTTCTTTCAGTGCTTACTCTGATGACTTCATCTAATTCTCTACAGGCTTCCTCCAGTTCAGAAATCATATCAGTCTTGACATGAGTATGATGAGTAGTTGTTGAGGCAGATGTCTTGACATGATCAGCACCATGTTTTCCTTCAAACAACTTCTGATGAAACGACAAGTCAGGCTTTCTTCTACAAACACTATCATACTGGTGAAGAATCCCAGGATGCTGAGACAAAAGTATCCCACAAATGAGGGATGGAAATGCAATAGGCAATTTCACAGCTCTTGTTGCAGCATGCTTGATAGTCTGATTATGAATGTAAGAGCCATAATCAATTAGTCTCTTTGTTCCAATGGCATAAACTAATTTGTCCAAACCAGCAGAAACAGAGGTCTTGTGGTTTGTAGGAACCCAGTTAACAGCACCTATTCTATGAAGAATAACATATTTCACACTTAATAAACTTGCTGACAACTTTCCATTTGAGGGTCAAACTTCTACCTGACCAGCTGTGATTTCTTTGCAGATAACATTATTAGAAACTTCTAATTCTCCATAATCTTCCTCACTTCTTCCTAAGTAGGCATTAATCACCTTAGGAAAGAACCAGACACACTTACCCCTAACACTTACCCCTAACAGTAACTCTTCTGAAAGTTAGGCTTTTGCTGTCATTAATAGACTCAGGGATATTCACTATAAATTCTCTGACCAGTCTATCATAGCAACTAGTCAATCCTGATACAGTCCTCATGAGACCAACAAACTTAATTAGATCTACAATTCCAGTAGACTTTAAATCATCTGTAACTAGCTCTCTTTCCAGAGTTATCCTTCTCTGGCTCACACAATTCCACATGGATGCACTACTGACACAGTGAAATGAGATGTCATCAGGAACTTGATCAGCAGCTCTGTTCCTCACAGGGTTGATGTCTTGAACATCAAACTCTGAATCTGATTCTTCCCTGATTCTCCTCTTTTTGCCAGAAATGGCAACTTTGCTCCATGACTTGGGAGAGCCTGCAACTGAAGTCCTTTTCTTATCCTTGACATTTTCATTAGGAAGTGACTCCACACCTTTCCCTTTCCTATCCTCCCTCCTTCTTGCTATCGCTTTACCAATGATATCACTATCAGATGAGTCCTCAACATCTATAACCTCAACCTGATCCTTCCCCTTATAACTGTGACTTTCAACCCTAGGGGAAGATGTTCTGACATCGGTATCTTTAAGATCTTCTTCTTTACTACCACCTTCAACATCTTGAATCATAGACAAGGCCAGTCTATAAAGATTGGTGTCCTTACTTTGAGAGCCCACCTGTTCAGCAGGCATTTGCCTTAAAGGGACAGAAATCCCTTTCACACGTATTCCCTTCTCAAGAATTTTGGTGGCTATCTGCTCCAAATGCATGTCCACATATTACTTCTCCTCAACATCTTGAGAGGATGATGACCTAGTTTCAGTTTTATTCAACTTGGTTGAAGGTTTAAAGTTACCTGAATCTGGGAGTGCCATAGGAATGTGTTCTTTGTCAACATATTCTTTTTCCGATGAAACCCTAGTTCGTTCATGCGCAGGTCTTTGAGAATCAGAGTTCTTGGAAGGAGAGGGCATCTGCTTTGACATGGTTCCTTTGAAACAGATGAGATTCAGATAAGGATTACTCGTTTTGTTGAGAACAAAGAAGATGAACCGTTGAGATATGAGGAGCTTGATGAATTGAGAAATGTTCAATGATGGTCTAATGTAATGAGCTTGATTCTGAGAATAACTTAAAGACCAATCAATGAATTTCTCCCTCCATAAAAACTTTCCTTTTAAAAATTTAAAAGGATTCACATCAGAACTCATTAACTCTAATTGACCTTTCAACATCTCTTCACACTTGATGTCACAGTCTAATGTTAAAACATCAGTCTTAACATCAACAGTTAAGCTGACTTCTATAGGTATCCATAGATAACAATTATCTATGGATCTTACTCCTTTCATGACCACTTCATCCTTCTCATTTGTCACCAGACACTCATCCTTGGAATAGTTGACTTTGTACCCTTCATCACATAGCTGACTTATGCTAATCAGATTAGCATTCAAACCTTGGACAAGGATCACACTGTCAAGAGTAAGACCATCATAATTCTTCACTCTTCCAACTCCTTCTACTACTCCTTTTTCTTCATTGCCAAACACAACCTTATTTGCATGGCAAGGATTGAACTCCACCAACTGCTCCTTGGATCTAGTCATGTGCTTTGAACATCCACTGTCAAAGTACCAAGCATCCATGGCAAAATGTCCATCTGAGGTATGAGCCAATAGACATGTGACCTGATCTTTAGGAACCCATTGTTTCACCACCTTGGGTCTGACCTCCTTCTGTATGGGTTGAGGAGCAGAATTTAGATAACCATGAAGCTTGAAGCAAGAGGACTGCATATGTCCAAACCTGCCACAATAAAAGCATCTGACTTTATCATCTCTGAAGTGGTTAAACCTTCTGCCACCTTGATGATAATACTGTTGGTGCTGCCATCCATAATGATGTGTCCTTCTACCATAGTTGGCCTGTCTTCTATGGTGCGGTTGTCTTCTCCTGTACTGAGGATGTTGTCTCCTATGGTGATGAGGCTTCCTTCTTCCATAGTAATGAGGCACAACATTGTTGTATCCATATCCATATCCATACCAGTTTCCCTGATGTTGAGACATCTGATGAGACATGTTCTGTGTGAACCTGGCAACTTGCATGCTCTTGTGATATTGGAGAGGCATATACTGACTAGCTCCTTGGGGCTGCATCTTCCTCTGATGAGGACCATTCTTCTTCTCAACATTCTGAGGCTGTGAATGAGCAGCCTTCTTAGGTTTAGGATCCTGTCTCTTTGTTTGAAGTTGAGACATTTGTTGAGACATCTCCTTCTTGGTTCCTGAAGTGCTTGCTTCAGCAGATACCTTTTCCTCAACCACAAATCCTATGCCTGACCTATCACCAGCAACCTTTTCTATCTAAAGGATCTTATCAAGTGTGTCTGTACCACATTTCAGCATCCTAACAGATTTGGTCATATGATCAAGATGAGCTTTGACTAATAAGACTTCCTTTTCCAAATCAGCTTTAGCAGTCTCAAGCTGAACAATCTGTTTCTTCTGTTTTTCACTTTCTTGACAGATTTCTGCACTCTTTAGACAAAGCTCTTGATAATTGGATGCTAACTCCTCAAACGTCAGTTCCTCATCACTAGAGTCACCATCAGAAACCACTGTTCCAGTTAAAGCTTTGACATGCTTTGCTGACTCACCTTCACTTTCACTATCAGAGTCAGTCCAGGAAACTGACATGCCCTTCTTCTGCTTCTTCAAGAATGTGGGACATTCTTTCTTGACATGTCCATACCCTTCACATTCAAAGCACTGAACACCTTTATCCTGGGCAGTCTTCTCTTCCTCTTTCTCTTTTGACTTGCTGATGTCAGAAGGGATGTTCTTGACATTAGGCTTGTAGTTATTATTCATCCTCTTAAACACTTTGTTGAACTGCCTTCCCAACATAGAAATGGCTTGAGACAAATCTTCCTGAGAATCATCATCTTTGACTTTCTTAGCTTCTGCAGGAGTGGAGACCAAAGTTATACTCTTGGGCTTCTTTTCTGATTCTTCCTCATTCAAACCAGGCTCAAAAGTTTGAAGGGATCAACCCTCATCTTGCTGATGTCTTGAGCTTCTTCAATTGCAGTCACCTTCATCTTGTACCTCTTAGGAAGGGACCTAAGGATTTTCCTTACAAGCTTTTGTTCTGACATCTTTTCTCCAAGAGCACTGGATGCATTGGACAGCTCAAGAATACTCATGTGGAAGTCATGGATAGTCTCATCTTCCTTCATCTTCAGGCTTTCAAACTTTGATGTTAGAATCTGAAGTCTTGACATCTTAACTCTAGATGTTCCTTCATGTGTAGCCTTCAAAATATCCCATGCTTCCTTAGAAACTTCACATGAGTTGATCAATCTGAAGATGTTCTTATCAACTCCATTGAAGATAGCATTTAGGGCTTTAGAGTTACCAAGGGCAAGTTCATCTTCTTCCTTGGTCCATTCTTCTTCAGGCTTCAGCTTTGCGGTGCCCTCTTTATCTTTCCCAGCATCATCTTTTTCAAACACAACATGTGCTTTCCATTCTTTAACGATAGCCTTCCAAGCCCTGTTGTCCAAGGATTTCAAAAAGGTGATCATCCTTGGCTTCCAATAATCATAATTCGAGCCATCCAAAATAGGGGGTCTGTTGACAAATCCTCCAACTTCTTTGTCCATCTTTACACCAGAAAGTAACTTCCCTAGATCTCACCCAGAGACAGACAGGATGCCAGCTCTGATACCAATTGAAATTCTGGTATCAGACGTGTGATGTTAAGTGCGATGTCACAACAACACACTCTGCAATAGACAATGCAATAACAGCAACAAATCAACGCAATGAATTGTTCACCCAGTTCGGTCTCAACTACCTACGTCTGGAGGCTACCAAGCCAGGGATGAATTTCACTATCAGTAGTATTAATTTACAGACTCAACAACCTAGTTGACATCTCCTAAACTTAATCACTACTTAATGAACCTTCTACTTAAGAGACCACTTAAGTATGAGAACACTACTCAATCCCTAAAACACTTCAATGATATAATTCAAAGATCACACACTTTGAATCACACTACTTGATTCTGCTTCACAACTTTGATCAAGAACAACTCAAAACAACAATACCAATTCACACTCGAATGGTTTACAAAAAATACACGAAGACATAAATAACACTCAGTCTTTAGCTCCCTTTCTTCGTTCCTTTTCCTTTAGGATTATTGCGCTTTATATAGCTCTTTTAATTGGACTTGGATCTGCTACAATATCTGACTTGATTTGTTATTTAAAACTGAATCTTCAAAACAAATTTTCTCCTAAAATCTTTTCAAATCTTCAACCTTTTAAATCTCCTACAAATCTGCATCAAATCTCTATGCAACAGAGAATATCTAACCCAAGATATTCGCATCCAATGAGACTACCTGCTCTCCACAATTCCAGCTAAAACGCAAACCCTAACAACATCACAAAACCTGATGTTATTAATTCTGCAGATCTAATGTTATAACATCGCTTGTGACATCAGACATCCAACTTAACCACTTAACACAGCCCATTGTTAAGACTCAATGTTGCGACATCACCCATATGACATCAAACATTGAACAGCTTCACTACTTAACACAACCCAGTGTTAAGACTCAATGTTGCAACATCACTACCTTGACACCAACATTGAACATACTTTGTTTTACCAAAATTCTGGCCAATCCAAGAAACTAACAACCACTGTCTATCAGTTAATATACTGAAATCCCTTCAGAGTCAAACACCTTCTCCTGGTTCAGTACTCTCTCCTTTTGGTTCATCACAGCCTGCCCGTTGACAATAAACCTTTTTTCCCCACAGAGTTTTAATCTCTTTTTCTTCGGTTAACCACTGTCAGTCAGTTAACATACCGAGTCCTTATTCTCTTGGTTTCGACACCAACCCTTTTGTTAGGTCCCTAGAAGGATCTCTAACCCTATGATCTCCAACACCATCTCTATGTTCTCTTACTCCCTAGTAGAGTCACTATTATCATTTTGCTCCTTTATCTTCTTGGTTTTGACACCATTCTTGCACTTTATCCTTAGCACCATTACTACGTTTCCTTTGCCCTTCTTTCTTGGTTCTAACACCAATTCTTTGCATCCCCAACGAAGTTTTTTTTTCCTTCATTTGCTCTTGGTTTTGACACCGTTCTCCTTTCCCTTTCTTCTATATTTGTTCCACGAACTACGTAGGCTCTGAATTCCTCATTGCACTATGAGGATACGTTGACACGAGATTGTGAAATCTTGGCGAGCCACCTTCTTCCATTCTTCTTCTCCTTCCCTGGTTCCTTGAACTACGGAGCTCTGATTTCCTCATTGCACTATGAGGGTACGTAGGCACGAGGGCCCTAATCCTCCGCGAGCACTTTCTTTCTCTTTCTTTTTTTCTCTTCTCTCTTCTCTTCCTTTAACTAGAAGCCTTTAGATTGATAACCCATCCAAGCCTAGAAGCAAGCGAAATGGCTTCCGTCGAGTACGACAGATGCGTAAGGTGCTAATACATTCCTTTCGCATAACCGACCCCCTTACCCGTTTCTCTTTCCCTTGGGTTTTATCGATATTTTCCCTGTCCTCTGGGACTAAATAAATTTTGTTGGCGACTCTGTTGTATCTTTGAGTGTGCGATTCACTCAGGTATAATCCCGCTAGCTTCAGGTAGTTGTTGTGCCCAAATCTTGTGGCTCAAGCAACAGTTACTTAATTTTAATATAAACTTGCAACGTATTCCCATTATGTGCAACAATACTAGTGCTATAAATCTAACCAAGAATCTGGTGCTACATTCACGCGCTAAGCATATTAAGATTCGCCATCAGTTCCTACGTGATGTCAAAACTAGGAAAGTATAGCGATATGTATATTAGACGGTATCCTCTCATTCTAGATATGCATTTTGTCATTAGGAAGCATGCAAATCAGTTTGAAAAGGAGTCAACATCATATGTGCATTGAAAAATATGTATTTGGACATTCAAAGCCATTTCAGGCTGACCTATGCAAGAACATGCCAACATATACGAGCCTCAGCTTCAGTATAGGCCAGCACATGGATGTTTCATATCGGCTCCCATGGATCAGTATTAAAGCCTATAGGTTCTACCCACAGGTCGCCCCACAGACTGCCTGACAGGCCGACCTCTTACCTTCATAGGCCGACCTGAACAACATGGATAGGCCGACCCATTGCTTTCATAGTCCTACTTATGTGTTTTTCCCATCCAAAAATTTCAATTTTGCTCCAACTTTTTGTACTCCCTTTTTCCATTTCATTCACATACCTATATATACTCATACACGCATCTTCTTCTAGGTAAGGTTTCCTAGTGAATAAAACCTAAACGAAACAAATTACAAAGTTGTCCATCATCTTCATCCTTTCTTCTATGCATACACACAATTGAACTACACATAATCATTTTTTGATTGGGTGACCATCTAGATTAGGGTCGAAAACGTTCAATTAGGTTTGGTGTAACCGAGAATATTAGGTTGTGAGCTTTATGTGTTTCAAATAAGAAAAACAATGTGGGGTTTTCCTTCAAGATCGGGTTAATTTGAAGGTTTTGGACAAGATCACATCAACACGGATTTGACTGAGTGAAAGCCTTAGGACAAGGTGGTTTCCTTACAAGGGAGTAGTGCAAGACAGTGAATTGTGTTCGGGAATCTTGGGTTTCAACAAGTTGTGTGCTCGGGATAATCAGAGGATTGCAGCCGCATTGTTGGTCACTTGATCAAGCTTTGATCAAGGCTTTATAGGTGAAAGAATCAACACAAAACAATAGGGTTTTTGGGGGTTGCATTCTTTATCTCTTGTATAAACATTTTTGCAAAGAAAAGGTTAATAGCATTATCTCAATTCGATTTTGAATTGAGGGAATGTGTACCTATAGCGAGGCCGATTGGGGAACTCCCAAAACAAATCTTGGTCTCTCTCTTTATCTCTTTTATTGTTGATTATGCTATTTATCGAGTTTGTTGTTGTTTGATCAATTTGATTGGAAACTATTTTCTACTATCTTTTAAAGGTGTTGTTGTTGTTGTTGATATAATGACAATCACTTTGATTGTGATTGGCTTTTAAACTTCAACAAAACAAATTATATTTCCAATCGCTATTGATTGCACACCAAGTGTTCGATAAATTGTTTGTGTGTATTTTGTTTGTGTTTTGGTTCATTGGATATACGAGTTACGATTAGCACTACAAAATTGTGTGAATTATGTAGTGTTTGTGTAACAAAAATGAAAAAAAATGGTGATGGGCCTTAATTCTCATGAGCTTTTTATTCAATCATGAGCATGATTTTTTTGTGGAATTTCGATAGTGAATTTTGTGAATTGGATGATAATGGAAAATGGGCAATTAAAAATGGACACTGAAAAAATGGGTTGTCAATGGGTATTGATAATTGGATTGGATATGGAAAATGGATTAAAAGAGGTTCAGAAATTGTAATATGAATGGATAAATGGATATGGTTTTAAGAAATAGGCTTAGAAAATGGATAAAAAGGAAATGGTTATTGACTTCAAATGGAAATTGGATTGTGATTTGAAATGGAAACTGGTTTTGAAGTTAGAAGATTGAATTCATGAATTCCTCTTGGACCACCACCGTATTAATCCTTGAACTTTGCCACTTGAACTTGAATTACAGAACCAAATTTTATCATGAACCAAACACTCGGGAAAATACATTGAAATCAGAGGAACATGACTTAGATACGAACTGTACTATCCACAACCCTGACTGCAAAATGAACTGATGCCACCTGAATCTTGCCATTTAAATATTGTTGAACCAAAAACCACATTGTGAAGCATAAACCCTTATTTGATCCCGATAATCCTCAATCATGAAATAACTACTTCTCCACAGTCTAATAACTTGATTCATTCCCAACTATCTTGGCTTAAACCCTAACTGTAACCTTAAACGTACACCATTTGAATTGATGCACCATGACTTAACAAACCTCGAATGAAACCCAACTCATAAAAGCAACAACATATATTTTTTTTTTACTTTTGAGTTTGATAGTTAGTGGGTGGATGTAAGTTTATTCTTGATCACGTTAAATTTCTTCCTCATTGAGCAAGTTTATTCTTGTATAATCAATAATCCACACTTTTGCTTTAATGATTTTTCATCCCTTTGGAAAATTGTTCGCACATTAATTCCCTTTGATTGATTAATCGAAACCTTATTTCGATTAGTTGATCCTTCCTTGCTATTCTCTTTAGGTTTCCTTTAGAGTCTTGTTATCTTGATCCCCTGCCGAGTCGGAGATTCGCACGACGCACTGGAGCACTGTACAAGTTGGCGCTATTATGTCGTCCGTCTCAATTTCTGCAATATACTTTGGTGCTAGAGAAGGGATGAGAGTGGAGAATTCCTACACTCATCTTGATTAATTTTGGTAGGGTACGAATGACCCTGTGCCTGGAATAATTGTCTCTCTCTCCAAGCTGTAGTGTCTCTCAATCCTCAGTCGAGTCGATCCTTGATCACTCTTGCCTCTTTCAATCTCTCTTTTTGATCAATCACCATTGTCTTGGTTAACGATCTTGTCAATTTGGGTTAGCAAACCTGCTTTTGATTCAACACTTTTTCTTCTGATCAACCATGGTTCATTGATTCCCCACCAGATTCGTGATCATTTGTCCTTTTGTTAATCACAGACATACTGTTAATACCAATTCTCTTTTTTCCCTGCAGTCGCAATCTTTTTTTCTCATTTAATCACAGTCGTCTGTTAAAATACTGAGCTCTTTTAAAGTTAATCACCTTCTCTTGGTTAATCACTCATTTCTTTTCGGTTAATAACAGTCTTTCTGTTAACACCGAATCCTCAGCAATTAGCAATCTTCCTTTGGTTCAAGTACTCGCACCTTTGGGTTAGTAAATTTCTTTTGGTTCCAATACTCTTCTCGTTGGTCAAGTACTGCTTGTTCAGTCAGCACCAACATCCCCAGTGGGTCACAACCTTTGTTTGGTTCCACACCCGTCCTTTGGGTCACAACCTTCGCTTGGTTCTACACATGTTCCTTTAGTTGATCACAGTCAATCTGTTAAAACCATTCTCCTCGCAGAGTTCAATCTTTACTTTCCTCGGTTAACCACTGTCTATCAGTTAATATACTGAAATCCCTTCAGAGTCAAACACCTTCTCCTGGTTCAGTACTCTCTCCTTTTGGTTCATCACAGCCTGCCTGTTGACAATAAACCCTTTTTCCCCACAGAGTTTTAATCTCTTTTTCTTCGGTTAACCACTGTCAGTCAGTTAACATACTGAGTCCTTATTCTCTTGGTTTCGACACCATCCATTTTGTTAGGTCCCTAGAAGGATCGCTAACCCTATGATCTCCAACACCATCTCTATGTTCTCTTACTCCCTAGTAGAGTCACTATTATCATTTTGCTCCTTTATCTTCTTGGTTTTGACACCATTATTGCACTTTATCCTTAGCACGATTACTACGTTTCCTTTGCCCTTCTTTCTTGGTTCTAACACCAATTCTTTGCATCCCCAGCGGAGTTTTTTTTCCTTCATTTGCTCTTGGTTTTGACACCGTTCTCCTTTCCCTTTCTTCTATCTTTGTTCCACGAACTACGTAGGCTCTGAATTCCTCATCGCACTATGAGGATACGTTGACACGAGATTGCGAAATCTTGGCGAGCCACCTTCTTCCATTCTTCTTCTCCTTCCCTAGTTCCTTGAACTACGGAGCTCTGATTTCGTCATTGCACTATGAGGGTACGTAGGCACGAGGGCCCTAATCCTCCGCGAGCACTTTCTTTCTCTTTCTTTTTTTCTCTTCTCTCTTCTCTTCCTTTAGCTAGAAGCCTTTAGATAGATAACCCATCCAAGCCTAAAAGCAAGCGAAATGGCTCCCATCGAGTACGACAGATGCGTAAGGTGCTAATACATTCCTTTCGCATAACCGACCCCCTTACCCGTTTCTCTTTCCCTTGGGTTTTATCGATATTTTCCCTGTCCTCTGGGACTAAATAAATTTTGGTGGCGACTCTGTTGTATCTTTGAGTGTGCGATTCACTCAGGTATAATCTCGCTAGCTTCAGGTAGTTGTTGTGCCCAAATCTTGTGGCTTAAGCAACAGTTACTTGATTTTAATATAAACTTGCAACGTATTCCCATTATGTTCAACAATACTAGTGCTATAAATCTAACCAAGAATCTGGTGCTACATTCACGCGCTAAGCATATTAAGATTCGCCATCAGTTCCTACGTGATGTCAAAACTAGGAAAGTATAGCGATATGTATATTAGACGGTATCCTCTCATTCTAGATATGCATTTTGTCATTAGGAAGCATGCAAATCAGTTTGAAAAGGAGTCAACATCATATGTGCATTGAAAAATATGTATTTGGACATTCAAAGGCATTTCAGGCTGACCTATGCAAGAATAGGCCAACCTATACGAGCCTCAACTTCAGTATAGGCCAACACATGGATGTTTCATATCGGCTCCCATGGATCAGTATTAAAGCCTATAGGTTCTGCCCACAGGTCGCCCCACAGACTGCCTGACAGGCCGACCTATTACCTTCATAGGCCGACCTAAACAACACGGATAGGCCGACCCATTGCTTTCATAGTCCGACCTATGTGTTTTTCCCATCCAAAAATTTCAATTTTGCTCCAACTTTTTGTACTCCCTTTTTCCATTTCATTCATATACCTATATATACTCATACACGCATCTTCTTCTAGGTAAGGTTTCCTAGTGAATAAAACCTAAACGAAACCAAATTACAAAGTTGTCCATCATCTTTATCCTTTCTTTTATGCATACACACAATTGAACTACACATAATCATTTTTTGATTGGGTGACCATCTAGATTAGGGTCGAAAACGTTCAATTAGGTTTGGTGTAACCGAGAATATTGGGTTGTGAGCTTTGTGTGTTTCAAATAAGAAAACCAATGTGGGGTTTTCCTTCAAGATCGGGTTGATTTGAAGGTTTTGGACAAGATCACATCAACACAGATTTGACTGAGTGAAAGCCTTTGGACAAGGTGGTTTCCTTGCAAGGGAGTAGTGCAAGACAGTGAATTGTGTTCGGGAATATTTGGTTTCAATAAGTTGCGTGCTCGGGATAATCAGAGGATTGCAGCCGCATTGTTGGTCACTTGATCAAGCTTTGATCAAGGCTTTATAGGTGAAAGAATCAACACAAAACAATAGGGTTTTTGGGGGTTGCATTCTTTATCTCTTGTATAAACATTTTTGCAAAGAAAAGGTTAATAGCATTATCTCAATTCGATTTTGAATTAAGGGAAGGCGTACCTATAGCGAGGCCGATTGGGGAACTCCCAAAACAAATCTTGGTCTCTCTCTTTATCTCTTTTATTGTTGATTACGCTATTTATCGAGTTCGTTGTTGTTTGATCAATTTGATTGGAAACTGTTTTCTACTATCTTTTAAAGGTGTTGTTGTTGTTGTTGATATAATCACAATCACTTTGATTGTGATTGGCTTTTAAACATCAACAAAACAAATTATATTTCCAATCACTATTGATTGCACACCAAGTGTTCGATAAATTGTTTGTGTGTATTTTGTTTGTGTTTTGGTTAAGTGGATATACGAGTTACGATTAGCACTGCATTTAATTGATTCGTAGCTTGATTATTGTTGAACATTTATGTTCGTTATTACTCTGTTTGGTTTGTGATACGTGTATTGTTTTTCAATAGTAGGTTCGGTTAGACGATTCGATCTGAGTCGTTTTTCCGCTGCACCATATTTTGAAGAAAACAAATTGCCAAAAGTTTTTGTTTGTAAAATTTTTTATCTATTCATCCCCTCTAGATCGAAGCCTATCGTCTAACACCTTTTTCTTTAGAATTTCCGTAAGGTTTCTTCTAATTCTCATTCGATTTTGGTGAATACGCGGGAATCATAAGTTGTTCCCATAAATGGCACCATTATTCCATACCAGAACTAGACATAGGTGTGATCACAGAAGTTGCAGTGGAAGAGAGCTTTCAATGTGACGGAGCGGGGGATGTACCTTCAAGACTAACACTCCAACGCTCAAGTCAGTATATGTGTGTGTGTGTGTGTGTGTGTGTGTGTGTGAGAGAGAGAGAGAGAGAGAGAGAGAGAGAGAAAGAAAGAGAGAGAGAGAGAGAAAGAGAGAGGGCAAGAGTATTCAAATTGTGCTAAAAACAATGACTTGAAATGGTGCCATTTACATATATAGAGAGGATTCGAATAACTAACTCGCTAACAAACCGGCGTGATATGTGGATGATCGTGGGATGCATTGGAATGATGAATCTTCTACTTCTAGATTACTAAAGGTTCAATGGTAAGGGGAATCTTATATTTCTAGATCTGTATTGTTACACTTGGAAGTGGCCGAACTAGAAAAGACGTATGTTTGGATCATGTCAATCCGGGTAGATTATCCCTTATGGCAGTCAGATCTCTGAAGGTGGGGCCAGATTGGCGATTATGTGGCCGGCCTAGGACATTTGCCCCCAAGATATTCAGGGTCTTAAGAACCAGGAATTCTTTTCATAATATTGGTCGGTCGTGTTGAAGGTATTCTCCATATGCTCGAATAAGTGGAGACGTATGGAATACACTATAGGGGTACTTGGTGCATTTAATGGTTTCTTTGTCTCTGGTATGCTATCTTTATAATCTGTCAACACGTCACCTCATATACGTGAGTTAGGGATCGATTACCCTACCTAGGTGAGTCAATTGTTTCTTTATTCTAGGGGACTTGATGGGATAAGAAACACATTACCCTCAGACGGTTTGATCTAGGTCTTTGATCTTTTGATAACTTTTACCAATAAGAGTTTAGGCGCTATTTTTTCAATTTTGTAGTTATTTCGTTCTTGACTATCTTCTCCATATATTTTCACCTTATCCATCAAATCTTCAGTCTCGCTTATCTTATCAGTGCTGATGGTAACAGTTGTAATTGAAGATTATTCTTGGGTAAAGTCGCCATATCTAGGTCATTAATCTATTTTTATTTTGGGGAAGTAAATGTCATTTAATCTTCTAGATATAGGGGTTTATTCCGAATGGGAAATCTTACTGATCCTGAACGATAGAAGGATCTTCCATTGGTTCAAGGGGCGTTTTGTCCCTTTTTATGCTTGTATCTTTCAAGACCTAGGGTTTTCCTTCCATTAACTCCATTTGAGAAGGAGGTCATGTATCATCTTTGTATTCCTCCTTTCCAAATCCATCCTTGTGCCTGGGATTTCATGCGTGTTTTTCAATACTGTTACGAATATCAGGGGTAAACGGGTCTCACTTTCCGAGATCTTTTCTTCAACCTTCTCAAAGTGTGTCCTGCTTCAATGGGTGTCGTTTGTCACTTCTCTTAGTAATGATTTAGATCCTGGTCTTTCGCTGTCATGCACATACGCGTTTAAAATGTATTAGATTTAATACCACTACTTGACAAGGACAGGGATATATCACCATAGTGAGGGAGACCTGTCTAAAGAGGAACTATATTTTAATAAGCAATCAGTGGTCTTCTAATACGATCTTGGTTATGTTGTTAGGGTTGTCCCACCTAATATGACGTCCATAAACTGGTTGAAAAGGTGCATTCAGACCTGCTGGGTGGTGGATGCCAAATCAAAGAAGGAAAGGAAGAAAGTATTAGGTAAGTGGCCTTATAACATTATCTTTTAATTTAATCTTTTTGGTTCTTCCCTGATGTCTCTTTTTTTTATTGTGTAGATGTGATAAAGATCAAGCATGATATGAAGCGACTAAGGAAGGAGTTTCGTGTCATTTCTACTTTGGTAGGAATTTTGAGTACGCCTTCCTTTGAAGGAGCTTTTAATTTTGGTACGCCCACTAAGATGCCTTATGGTACAGTTATCGCGCATATCATTCAGAATATTCCTCCCCCGCTTAAAATTAGGCACATATTTCCCCTGATCGAGTCGCGGTAGATGAAGCTTTTCCATTTCCATGCCAGTGTTGACTACTACTACTTCATCGTTCTTAGTATGTTATTTCATTTTCAAATAAACTGTTGGTGATACCACACATAAATTCACTAACATGGATTGACCACCTAATTATGCAGTTGAACACCAATTTACAACCGATTACCAAAAGTCGAGCGTTGATAGTATTTTTTTGTCTCGCATTACAAAGGTGACCAACAACTCCACATAGGCCAAGGCTTAGTGTTAGATTCGTTGAACCCTTGGAGATCACCACCAAGATAGGGTTGTAGATTCTGAGTGAGTCGAATTTTATGGAATAGACCAACGTAAATGATGTCACAAGAGATTTCCTAGTCAATTAAAACTTCGCGATCATCAAAATTCTCCATGAAGACCCTAACTAATAATGTGACATGATGATTTGGTAATCCATTGACTAATTATTTATTATAGATAAATAATGCAGGGTTATTTTCTTTCTTTTTAGAGTCAGTCTCTTCTCTTACTTTGTAACTATTTCTTTCAAATTTCTCTTTAGGGGTGGTTTTTCGCCCACACAGAGCTTGGGAACCCTCTTGTAATTATATGGGTGACACTTGAGTGACTCCATTTTGGTGATTGTCATCCCAAGAAGTTTTTATAGGGAGGCAATCCCGAGACGTGTAAACTTGTTCGAGGAGTCCCACCAAATGAACGCTCATCCATACATGGTGTGATTATCTAACGCCTCTTGTGGTGTACCTCATTCCCCTAGTAGTAACAAAAACACCCTTGGGCATTTCTCACATGAAGAGGATAAGGATCTGAAAGGATCACATCTTCTTGTTGGATACCTTAATCACACCAAACATCAGGGATATGACTATCTTATTTCTCAAAAAATGGGAACACTTCCAGCTATATCCAAATTGTCGTGTTCTGTCTCTAGAATTCAAGCCATTCATTTCATATGGTCATTCTATTTCTGGATGAATTCTAATTTTCTTATAATGACTTCTCGAGTGAAATTTATGAGAAGGTCATAGACTTCTTGGCATGAGGTTGAATTTCATGCTTGTGTGTGCCAATGGCTAATCACTTGATCATAAATAAAGTGGAAACTTTGAGGACGTTACACCAAATGATATAGAGTGACCTTAATCTTTACGTGGTTGACATGATGATAACAACAATGAACTCCTCGATGGAGGTTATTGTCTATTAAATTCAAAAATGCAGTTTGTACTAGCAAACACTCTAACAATCAAGTCAGTAGAAATTGTGAGTATGAGGTTTAGAGTTTATAATATTATATACTTGAATTTCCATTGGTCTTTAGGGTTTCAGTCGTAATAATCCTACAACTATATATGCGATAGTTGTCCTTCCTCTTTAGGGTTTTAGGCCTAATGGTCTTACAACCATATTTGCGGTAGTTGTCCTTTAGGATAAGTGTTGTGAAATATTGTGATTGTTTTCATCTAACGTTGCGTAGAAGACCGCTAAATTATGATCCTTTATACCTTTAAGATGTGTCTGTTTCCCGAATCTCTCATTCTTCGGAGATTTAAATCACCTTTTTCTCCTGGACGGATAAGGTCATAGCTCAATCTAAAACAATTTTATTGACTAAAATTTAATAGTTGGTCCTCACTATCATTCCACAGTGAGGAGTACACTTGCAAGAACATACAAATTTATCTCAAAAGGATCAACCCCTTCAATTTTCAATGTAATGTATTTTACACTGTGCATTCATGGTGTAAAAAAATTTACACATAAATCAAATTAAATCATATCAAAATATTTATTGAAATAATTTTATTAATCACTTCAAAAATAGTATCACCAAATTTAAAATAATCAATTTAATTTTTAAAACTTATTTTTTTCATTATAGTCTAATTAAAACGGCTCATTTAATAGCTCTATAGAAACATCGGATGCAAAAACACAAATTAAAACCCACAACATTTCGCTTGTTTATCTTTAATAAAATAAATTCTAGACTAAGCTATTAAAAAAAATTATCCACTATAGCCCCAAGAAAGTTTAACTAGTCATTGAAGTACTATTATCACGTGAGCAATGCCATTAACGACAGATTTTTACCGTCACTAAATATTACTATTTATTTAGCGACGGATTTTTTTGTCACTAAATGTTACTATTCATTTTAGCGACGAATTTTTACCGTCACTAAATATTACTATTCATTTTTAGTGCTGATAAAAATCCATCGCTAAATGAATAGTAACATTTAGTGTCGGATTTTTACCGTCACTAAACATTACTATTCATTTTTAATGACGGAAAAATTCCGTCGCTAAATGAATAATATCATTTAATAACAGTAAAATCCGTCGCTATGTAGTATAAACCAATCCATCAACTAATCAAAGATTAACATGTACTATAAATTAAAAAAGATCCATTGTAAGAGTTATGTACAGTTATATAATTACAATTGTACAAATATCCCAACATTATTCCATCTCTTTCACTGATCTTCACATCCAATCTATCTAACCCATAAAAAAAATCAAAAGATTGAAAAAAGATCAATATAAGCTACAAAATTTTTTCATTTTTCTTTTTCTCTTTTCTCTTCTATATATTTTCCCTCCAACTATCATCTTATTTTAACTTAAACTTCTTGAGAATTATCAAGAGGAAAACACGTATCCTCTCCACCAGTATTCCATAGAAAATGAGCATAATTTGCAGCATAATAAGTGTTACTAGGTTCAGCCGAAATTGCCTCCAAATATGTCTCCTCAGCAGCCCACAAATCGTTTTTCACTTTCCATAAAAACATTGCGTATTTGTTAAACGATTCTGCATCCGGTGGCTCCACTTCTATAGCTTTTTTGAAGTATTCCTCTGCCCTGTATTTTCAAACCATATACCAAAATGTCAATAATACAAAACTACTTTTCACATGTTTATTGCTTTTCCTAACTATATAATTAAATTACGTTACATTACATTTTTTTAATTATAATAAAATCTTGGTACGACTATGAAAAGAAAAGTCAATAAAATTACGTGTGAGATATTTGTTATGTGTAGGATACACGAGTACATCACGTGCAGAAAACGATACAAAACTGGCTCATGAATCAGTGGTACTATGCTACAGAGAAACTACACCGCAAACTCCTCTTTCAAGTATTAAATTCGACAAAAACATATTTTGTTTCTTTTCTTTCTTCCATTTTTAGTTAGATTTCCCATAAAATATAACTATAATAAATCAATTATTATTCCCAAATTGGGAAGTATAATGAACTGCTTAAAGAGATCTAAAAATCAAACAATTGATAGTGGTGCAGAGACATCTTAGGATTCGAATCAGGCATATAAGACATCTCAAGTTGATAGTGGTTCAGAGACATCTAATCTGATGATGCGTGAGTTCGAACATAAGATGAGATGTCTTTGACAATATGCGATATCTCAGTTGTTCATTTTAAAATATGAAATTAAAATAGTTTTGAAGAGAGTAAAATTATCAAAAGATTCCATGGAATATACGCACCTGTCAAATTCATGTGCAACGATGTAAAGAAACTGAGCATAGTTAGCAAGTAAAAGACTATTGTTTGGTTCTTGAGACAACGCGGTTTGATAAACAAGTTCTGTTCTCAAATACTCAGCATAATCATCAGATTCAATCCTAGCAGAAACCGGTGAAACGAATCGTTTCATTGCTTCTCGATCTAAATCCACTTCCATTCTAGAAGCTTCTTCCACCATACTTTCCCATAGTTTTGTTTCTTGTTCTTCATCTTCTTTTTCCAAAACTGACTCCGGTTCATTTTCCCCTGTTTTATAAACACCGCCATTAGAAAAACCAGTTCCGGTTTTATCAAACCGGCCATCCCCATCGAACCCACTAGCAACCGGTTTGAATTTCCCGCCTCGGCCGCTTCCTCCGTCGACCGAGGCCGTGTTATTTCCGTTTGAAACAGAGAACGATTTAATCACAGTCGAATCGAATTTCTGAAAGTCATTATCGCGAAACTCGACGATAGATTCCGTCTCAACCGGCGGAGCAACGGCGGCGAAGGCGTTGTTGCTTGACATTGAATGAACGGTGAAATTCGCTAAGAGAATCATAACATAAACCATTAACGTTGGTGTATGAGAGAAAACTTGTTGAAATAGCCACACGAATGAAGCGTGCATTTCCCTTTGTACCCTTTCGAGAATCCCTTGTAAATCTTCGTAGAATAGAGCCTCTCTCATTTGCAGAGTGAAACATTGAAGCTCTCTCATGATGAAAACCATGGAAGAAAAAGCTTTCTTCACTGAACAACGCGCAGATTCACCAACCTCTCTGAACTCTTCTTTCAATCTCAGCTTCTTTTTTATAATCCGCAACGAAAACGGAAGCTCCACGCTGTTCGCTTTCCGTTCAATTATAGCCGGCATAATTTCCTCACCGCCATGGCTTCCGTTCCACGGCGGTTCAAACTCTGCCGCAAAGTTAACCGCCGAGGCACCCAAAGAAGAAGAAGCTAAACTTGCTTTTAAACTCTCTTCGAAACTTTCCAAATCCATAATCGCATTGTTTTCACTTGAAATCTGGAACCTGAATGCTAAATCTTCGATTTTCTTCGCAAATTCTTCATCAGAGAACGAATCTAAGCTTGCACTGAAAGCCCTTCTAATAGTACTTCTCTTTCGCGTAGTTGAAACTGGGGATCGATCCAAAGATCGAGACCTGTGAAGAACAAAATTTCTGGATCGAAACAAAGCTGAACATGGAACGAATTTGGTTCTTGGTTTAGATGAAGGAGATGAAATTGCTGAAGCTAAAGTTTGAGATGAAGATGGAGAATGAGATAGAACATTATGCGACAAGTGCAAAACTTTAAGTCCCATAATGTTTCAGACTTTCGGTAAAGAAGAAAAAACAAAGGAAGAAGAAAAACAAAGATAAGAATAGGAATCTGAAAACTTTCAAAATCGTGAGAATAAAACCACAAAAGTCCTCTTTTTAACCTGCAAAATTTTCAAATAAATATATATTAAAAAAAGAAAAAATGATAATTCATCTCAAAAGGCATAGAGAAAATCAAAAGAGTGTGAAAATGATTACAATTACCACAAAAATCGGATCGAATTAACGAAACTCGAGGGAAACAAGATCCAAGAGAATTAAAGTGTAACTAACTTACTTAAACGGTGGTGGAAGAGTTCTGATGTGTAATTTCCCGGCGGAGAATTTTCTCCGATAAGTTTGACGACGGAGGAGAAGTGCAAAGTGTTGCAGCTTCAGTCATATCGAAAAAAGGTTTAGCACATGGGTGTGATGTATATATAGACAAAGAAGAAAATTGGAGAAAAAAATATCAGGCTATGACCGGCTGCGTCGGTAACAATGTTCCCACTAGTTTTTCATGGACCGCCTTAGTGTTTTACAGCTGCATCAGGTTACCGGTCAATTATGGGGTCCCACTATTTGCAATTTGCAAATTTGTGATAGTTAATGCTCTCCACTATTGATATTTTTTTAGGGTTAATTAATTAATAATTAATTTTAAAATTGAGGTTACGACTTACGTAAGACTTTTTTATTCAAAAAATCTGAATAATTCCAGACATATTTTTTTTTTAAAAAAGTTGTGGTTATTTTTTATTTATTTTTATAATTATGGCTTTCCGAGTTTGGAACCATTTAAGTTAATAAAATATTGTTGTTAACCAATTAAAGGGTGTAAATCGTGAGATTTATTCTTCTTAACGTGTGGAATATTTTTAAAAATAAATTAATCAAAGTAAAAGATAAGTGCTGAATGATAATTAGCTTGGAAAATTCCTAATATTTAAAATTTGAATAAAATAGGTGTAAATAGTAATTTATGAACATGGCTACAATGAAGGGAAAGTTCAAGGGAATATTATGAAGAGATTCGTGTTAGCTTCGTTGAATTGCTGTTTTGAAGATTTTACGCGTGCTGCTATTTTAGTTTCACATTTGTTGTTTGGTGATGTGTTTAGGAGGATCTACTTTTGGTGTTTGTAGTTTGTTTTGAGAGTTGGCTCCTTCATTTATCAAAAAGAAAATTTATGGGCTAGGAGAAAATTTACAATGGCATTGTTACATTAATGAAATTCTTTTTTATGAAAAGTGGAAATAAATTAAAAGCTGTATTTCTATATGTTTTTAGTAAATATTTTATTTTTTATGGTACTTTGGTTTGTAAAGATATAATTCTATACTTCATTTTTGAGAAATGTTGTTGTTATTGAAAAGTAATGAAATCTAGATTTAAAATTTTGGTAAATAATTTATTGTTTTGTTTTTAGTATATGATAATGTGCATTTTTTTTTTTAGTCTTTTGGCTGTCCCAAAAAAATCATTATAACATTAGGTTGGAGTAAAGTCTAATTAAGAATATTGTTGTGTTCATGATTTAAATTAGAAATATTTCGAGTAATTCATCCCTCTAAGTGAAATATAATAACAACTAGAGTTCATGAATTTCTTTTAGTTGAAAATCTGGTTGTTTTTTAGTTGAAGATTTGATTATTTCTTTCTTTTAGAATACTCAAGTGCATTTCAGTCACTAGACACGCATTATATCATAAAATTGATGAGAATGTTAAAATAAAATTAGGAAAGAAATAAGATATTTCATGTCATTGAAAAATCTCGCTTCACACCTTTTTGAAACACGCACAATCTTTAAAAATATGATAAGCAATCTACTCTTTCACACCCTCCACTACATAATAAATAATTGAAAGTAAGAATACACAAGAGGTAAATCATCTTAGCTGAAAGTATTTTCTTCAATAATCCTTAGTAAAAGAAACATTTTAACGGAACTACTTTATTCTAATCATAATCATTGGTATCCACTAGATCAGAAGTCAGTGTCAATAGATGATAAACGCATTTGACAAACTATTTCTCTACAATTAGTTCCTCCTATTATGTGAAAATTCTTCGTCTCCACCTCTACCCCTTTCATTGAGTGTCCACCCCAATTTGCACATCTCAACTACCAATACATTTTAATCTAATCCTAGTGATCGTACTTGAATCAGACAGTTGATAGTGACCAACGGCGTCTGGAACGGCAGCTCCGGTGATGGTGAGACACGGCGGGGGGGTGTACCTGCAAGATACTCCGACGCTCAAGTGAGAGAGTGTACAGAATAACAGCAAATACAGAAAGCGTAGAGTGGCAAGAAGAATGTGTCTAACCTGACCCTCTCAAATGAGAGGGTATTTATAGAGAGCCCGCAGCGCGGGGCCAACGGTTACCTGCAGTGGGCTGGATCAACTATGCCCACCCCAAGCAACTGCTAGGGCTTACGTGTAGTAGTGAAGACCAGCACGTGGTCTTCGCCCTAGAGTAACTGCACCTAGATTTTCGGAAGTAGGGCAGACCGAATCCTTCGGACGTAGGAGGTTACTTGGAACGTGTCCACTTGGTATGGATCGTTGGGCACTCCTCGCGGGGAGGAGCCTTCTGTGTCAAGGAGAGATGGAGCCCGTAGAATGGACATGGCCTCGCGGGGAGGAATCGTGTCCGTCGAGGAGTGATGTGTAGCATTCTCGCGGGGAGAATCTAATCTGTCGGGGAGGCACATCTCAGCAGGGTGTGATGACCTCCTTTCCTATTGCCCCAAGTGCCCGACACTGCCTAAGTGCCCGGCGAAACTGTGGCTTGCACGTGGCAGCCGCGTGTCTTGCAGAAGGACCTTATTGGGCCTCCCCAGGCTGTATGGGTTGGGTCTGCTCGACTGTTGGACAGCCTCGGCCCAGTCCAGAACTCCTAGATTGTAAAGTCTATTAAATCTATAACGCGTCACTATCCTTTCTAGGCATATGTCCCACCAAAAAGATGTGCCCACGCCATCACTAACCTCATAGAACATGTAGTCCTCAAGCCATATATATGAACCTGCCTCATTTCTCTTAAAAAATTGATAATTCATCCACCATACAAAAATTTTCCTTCCCCCGCTCAAGATAAGACCTAGATTTGCTCCATATTTTTAAGATAAAACTCTAAAATAAAGTTAACATTTATCCATCCTCATTATCCACCATCTCTTTTCTAATATCCACGCATTAAAATCCCTCACACGACTAGGGATGGCAAAAAAGTAAAAAGATTAACCTTTATTTCTCAAACATTAACTCAAAATTTCTCCCACAAAAATAAGAGTGTCATTTGCAAGCTGCAAATGAAAGATCCTAAATTGAGGATCTTCCTCAATCTAATATTTCTAAATACATCAACAATAACGGAAGCGTGAAACATGCAATTGATTCCGTTGGATGCTACCAAGAACTAGATAAGTAATAAAGGATCACCTTGTCTTTGGCCCTTTTCCAAATTGAATTAATTAGTTGGGCTACCATTAACAAGAACATAAGTAAAAGCAGAGCTAATACATTCCACTATCCAATTTTTTTTCATTTGATTGGAAAATTCATTTGAATCACCATCGCGCCCACGAACTCTTACTCGATGAAATCATGGAAGTTTTAAAGTCCACTTTAAAAATAATGAATTCCTTCGTCAACTTATTCACTTCATACACCACCTCATTAGTAATAGAACTTTTTTTTAAGTCGGCCATATCAACCATTGGTCGACCACCCCGTAAGGACCTGTATTGGGCCAGTCACATCGACCTTGGATAAGTCATCTTATTTTGGTAACCTTCCCATTACATTAGGATCATCTTGTACCTGACCACGAGAGATTCATTCCTTAATAATATCCGACGGTTCTCCGTAGTCCACGATTGAAGAATATTGAGATCATTATTTCTCCTTTCTATATAAAGTAATGTCGCTAATTCAGGTAATAGTTTTCAAACACAATTTGAATACATTATTCTCCACATAGTGACTTGAGTGTTGGAGTGTTAATCTTGCAAGTACACCCCTTCCCCGCCGCACCAGAAGCTCTTATCAAAATTTACTTCACTCAAAATTTACTTCTAAACGTATCTTCATTCCTAGTTCTAGAGTGGAACAATTGTGTCGTTTATGAATCGACTTTTGACTCCTATGTTTTCAACGGCTCTCATTTTGGTTTTCAGTTCTTCCGTCTAGAATATTCTATATAACTGAATTGTGATCCTTTTAGATCGAGAGTGAAAATTCTTTTCGTTTGTTTCAATCAAGCTTGATATCTATTTCGTTTCATCATATCCACAAACCTTCGCCTTCATCATCTTTGAAGCAATGTCTGGATCCAAAGTAAGTTGTTCTACCGCGGTACGGGAAGTTGATTTAGCTGTCACAGCTGTAATACAAGCAATGGTCAATCAAACTGCTCCGCTTTCTCTCCCAAGCGTGACACATCCATAAACAAAGGTCCTTCCTCATTTAGATATGATTCTAACTTCTTATATGCGAGTATTGTTCAAGCGCCCCCGCTCGAAACTCAGATCCATCTCCAGACTACGTGATCTATGTTGCTTGGTTTCCAACAGCGTTAGGCGAATCTTGGCAGTTAGGGTGCCAATGAGTTTTTGAATAGTATTTACAACATCCTTCAACAACAAACTTTGCAAGCGATTAAAGAACGATTTATCAGGCTTGAAGAAAGCCTTCATAGCGCTTCTGTCAGGGGAACATTGTCCAATAAGTGAATTCTAGAAGATCTCACACCGTCGTCCTAGAGTCGACGCAGGAAAGAGAGAAAAGCCTCTCAAATTTAAAAACCAACAAAAAATCAGGAAGCACCCTTCTCTTCATTGATGTCCCAAGGGACACCGAGGCAGTCATGCTCCCTCCCTGGATTAGAGAGAAAACCAGTCAACCAAGGTGCAACCAAAGCATCCCCTATACGCTTGGATCTTGGATAGAAAGATCCCAAATTTGATGCAGAAGCCTCCCAAGATGGGAGTGTAGGACAGAAAGAGATATCTTGACGAGCATCTCCATCTCTTCAATGAACGACTTAACTATTTCACCGCTGATGAAGGCTTTAAGTTCTAGGTATTTTCGCTCACTTTGGTCGGGACGACCAAATTGTGGTTCAACAAACTTCCTCATTAGGGTATCAAATCTTGGATTAACTTCTGCGATTGGTTCCCTAATCACTTCACCACTTTGAAGTTCTAATCGATCAATGTAGTTGCCCTGGACGGTCCCGTCCAGGGAATGAAAGTGAGCTTACAATCATACATTGATCGGTTCACCTAGGTCACATTGGAAGTAGATTAGGATGAAAAGGTCTCCAATGTTGAATCTTTGAGAATGGGCTTCTCAGTTATCACCTATTTAAAATTATATTAGAGAAAAAGAAGACCCTGACGACCTAGGAGATGTTGAACTTAGCGCAACCCTACATGATTCTGGAGGAAAAAGTGAACACTCGCTTTGATAACTCGACCTCTATTGCAGTTGGCTGCATTCACCCATCTATGAAGGAGTTTCACCAATGGTGGGATGACGCAGACCGGGGATCTCATGGTCGGTATGACAAGTACACCTTGTTGAACACCTCCAGGGAGAGGATTTACAAGAAGATTGCAAATATTGAATTTTGTAAGGGAGCAATCCGGCCTCCACTCGCTATTCGATAATCACCCCAAATCGATAAATCAAAATATTCCCGTTTCTAGAAGAGGCACAACCACGGTACTGACAAATGCATCTAGCTGAAAGATGTTATTGAAGCATTAATTAAGAAGGGTCGCCTGAACGAATATGTCAATGGTGGAAAACGAGAAAGTGAAGAGTCCCATAAGGGTAAGTCCCCTTCAAAGAGTACTGAAGCTAGCACCAGCAATGAAACCAAGGAGTCCAATAATGAAAAATGCTTGTATATCACAACCATTACTGGAGGGGCGTTTCGGTAAAACCTCCCCTTAAAGGGGAATGTGAAGAGAAAGATCGTTGAAATGATGGTCGTCCACAAAAAAGGAAGGAGCCTTTCAACAAAAGTCCTCGACCAAACTATGTTGGGATTCCGAGACTTTAAATAGGTAGGGGGTATCTCCAATGAAATGTTCCCCTAGTGATCATGACCATCATCAAATAGTTTGACATCTATTAGATCCTTATTGGTTTGAGAAGTTATTGCAACATCCTTTATGCAAAGTTTTTCGAGAAGATAGGCCTAGATATGGGAAGCCTAATCCCCTATGAAGGGTCAGACTTACAGGCATTCAACAGGATGACCACTAATCCTTGGGGACACATAGAGTTGATGGTATCTATAGACAAAGAAAGATACCTTCAAGAAATGAACATTAATTCCTCATTATTCCTTCAAGAACCTTTACAATTGCATCATGGGAATGCCTTTCATAGCAGCACTGGATGTTGTCGCCTCCCCGGTTCATCTAAATCTCAAATCCCACAACCTCCATGGTGAAACACCTATAATTTGCTTTGACCTTGAAAGAGCTAAAATAATTCATCATGATCTCTAACGGGACTAAGGAGAGGGGACAACCGTGGAGATAAACATGACTTCCCTCAATGATCAACTCCAGAACATGGACATCCATACACAAAAACATGGTTGAATGTGGGGAAATTAGTGACATGAATAAGTGGAGGATAACCCTTCTGGTTTTATTTTTCTCTCCCTTCTTTACTGATTCACATATTTGTATAAACATCCATATGACATGAATGTATGATTCTCTACTATGAATGAAATTGCCCAAATTCTGAAACGGTTATTCCTATTTAACTATGAATAGTAATAGCGAACCCAGGGTATGACTGACACAGTCGATGCCCGACCTAAAGAAATCCAGAGGTGATATTACAGATGTTTAGCACGTGCTACTATAACAATCAACTCCCCACCCCGCGAAACAAGCATAAAGAAATGCAGGGTGTTGTCGTGGATGCTTAGCACGTGCAACTACAACAATCAATTTGCCACCGTGAATACATGCATTTTGGCATAGCTGGCACAACTTCCCCTTAGAATTTAGCCAATCTAAGATCTTTGGAGGTGGCGCCCAGAGAGCGTCAACCTCAAACCGAAGCTCGACCTTGGGGCAAGGGATGAGGATCCTACCATTGGCCATGGAACAATCCTCTATGACGTCCAATAAAACTCAAGGAAAGATCTCATAAAGATGACACATAATCTAGAACTCAGCACTCAGAACCTCGGTCATATACCCTATACAGGTAACCTAAACGCATGATAATACAAAAAGGAAATATTTATCTACAAATATCTTTCCATTATAAAAATACTTTACATGTAGCACAAAAAAAGGTACATGGTCTACTCGAATAGAGAAATGACTTTCCCATCCTTAAGCATCTGGATAGGTCGGATCTGCTCCCTTGAGATAAGACCGGGATAATGAAAGTGCTCCACTTGTTGCAAAGCATTCTCAAATTCCCCGCTTGAGAAGTTGGAGTCTCACTTCATCCTTCATCGTATATGCATATAATTGAGGTCATGGTCAATGATAAGGACACCAAAAACAATCAAATAACGAAGAAACGATCGACATAATTTTAAAAGCTTACTAAAGACGACCTTTCGACCCTCTCGAGTGTGAGTTTCGAGCAGCAGTCGATCATGTCAGTATTCTTTAAAGGGACACCACCTCCTAGATAACCCAAGCTACTAATTAAGCATACCGGCTATTTCTTCTGATCTATATCTTATTAGGTAAGATCTTCATCTTTATGCTCGTATGTCCCATTCTCCGGAAGAAAGTTGCCTTCAGGCCAACACCGGGGAAACCACGAGGGCATATCTACTCCTTATTTCTTTCCAAATCTTCCATACAGTCGTGTGAGCCTCGGGGTTAGTATGGGCAACAATAAAGAACTGATTCTCAAAAGGCCCTAACTCAGGAAAGACTTTGATGTTGTATTTTGGGCACCAGAGAGATCAATCCCTTGCCCATCGGCTAGGCTGCAGTACTGTAGTGACGACAAAAAAGACATAAGAAAAGTGTTAGAGAAGGTTTCCCCTTCGGGTATTCACATCTATACTGATAAACCTTTATATACGTCTAACTTTTTGGGTGGAGTTGTGAATGAGCCACTCTTAAGTGGTGAAGAACACCAATCTCAAACGCATCAAGGGGCAGATGAACACCAATCTTTTGAAAGAGGCATTCATAGAAAGGGATATCGCAATAACCATACTCACTGCATATCTTGTGATCTTCTGAAAGGGTTAGAAGCCCCCGATACTATAGTTGGCCTATTTCAGAAGAAAACAAAAACCCATGCAAGTTACCTTCTTTGGCAAAAACTGACACGATAGAGGTGTAGATAGAATCCACCCATGCGGATTTAACACTTTTCTGGGTTTTCTTCATACTCTTCTGTAATTTCTTTCCCATGGTTTGCTAAACTTTTGTTCGCAGGAAATCGAAAACGTCAAAGGGAAAGAGTAATCGTTAAAGAATAATAGAAAGAAAGAAAGCAATATTGACTATTCAAAAATTATATGATGAACAACTAAAAATTCAAGAGGTAACGTCTCATTAAAGACGTCTTATCCCTCACACGTAATACTCGAGTGTTTTGGTTATCAATTATTTTAATGATGAAATGCCTAGGAAGACGTTTGAAGTACTGAACAGTAGAAGTACAAATACCTAAGAAGTTAAAACGATTACTTTCACTTTCCCAAAGTCATGGGAGAATCTGGTCGGCCACCGAGGCAAATGCTATAAACCCTCACCTTGTTTCATAAGCGTAAGGGTTTAAGGGGACAACTGTTCTGGGCCGACCATATATACATTCGGCTGACCACCCTGTAAGGACCCGCATTAGAACAGTCACTTGGATCCCCGGCCTAGCCATCTTATTTTAGGAACCTTCCCATTACGCTAGGACCATCATGCAGCTGACCACAAGGGATCGACTCCTCAAAAGCATCCATTAGTTCTCTGCAATCCATGCATGAAGAATAATGATACTATTAATTCTCATTTCTATATAAAAGACTGGCGTCAATTCTGATAACAATTTTCAAACACAATTTAAAGACACTCTTCTACTCCACATACTAACTTGAGCGTCAGAGTTCTAACCTTGCAGGGGCACCGCTATCTTCCACGACGGAAGATCTTCCCAGATGTTACTTTCAAACTTTTCTCCACTCTTATTTCCAGAGTTGAACAATTTTCATATGTATTTAAATGGCCTTTCACAAAGGTCTTTAAGATGATATTTCCTATAAATACCTTAAACCTATTAGAAAACATCTTTACCATGATTCTATACAAGCATCCCACTAATTATATGGGCATCAAATCCGAAAGACATTGCAGACAATCAACTTTTGGAAAAGCGTTAAACGTGTTGTCTAACCCTTTTATCAACTTGCTACTAGCATGAAATTCGAGAAAAATCTCATAAAATCAACTTTAATACCATCCTAGAACTTCTTAAAAAATCCAAATTTAACACCATATAATATAGATATTTTGAAATTATTGCACTTTCAAACATCATTTTTCCTTTGTCTTCACTAAAAGGAACTTCCAAAAGAATTCCATATTGGGCATTAATCGTTTGGAAGCTTGGATTTTCAACATCAAACCTAACACTTTATGATGATGTAAAATGTATGGCAAAGTGATTGAACACGGTATCTCAGATTAATACCATACCTTCAATATAAGCTTTATTTGACTCAAAACTAGCAATAAAATTAATTATTTTTCTTGATTCCATCATATCATGGAAGAGCCTAGAATTATCGCTACATTTTTATAATCAATGTAAATAATATTTCTGCCATTGAATACAATATTTACCTTTTGAAAGGTAAAACGTCTGATATAACACCCCAAATTTGATTAATGTATTTAATTTTATTGTTGATGTGTTTATTTAGTTATCATGTGTTTTAATTAAAATAAGTTATGTGATTATATGTGTTGTTGGGGCGTAATGGTATTGGTAGGGTGTGGTGAGAATATGGGTGCTTGGTAGAATAATTAACCATAACTTGAATATTAGTATTTTTATTTAATTATAATTAATATTAGAAATAAAAATAGAAATTGGTTGCTTTATATTAGAAATTATTCAGTAATTAAAATTAAAAAGAAAATATGAGTTAGTAAAGGAATAAGGGGAAATGAAGAGATTTGGAGAATAAGTTGGGTGTAGTAAGAGAAATACCTAGATGGAAGAATTAGGTTTTTATTTATAAATAAAGGAGTGTGAGAATTAGGAGAAGTTTTACAATACGTGCAAAATAGAAGTTGGAGAAAAAGTGAGAAGAACAAGTTTAAGGCTTAAGGAGGGAAGAAACAATTTCTAATTAGAGAACTTGCAGCTGGAAAATCTAAGGTAAGGGGGAGAAAAGGCTTTCGCTATGAGTGTATTGCATGATAGGGTAGAGAAGAGAGGTTCTTGCTCTCATTAGGGTTCTACAATTATGTTTTGATAAGTTGTTGTTGTGTTCAAAATTTGAAAAATGATCATTGGCTATGTTTGTCTATGTGATTGTGTGACTGAATCTATGTTTGAATCATAATTTTCTACCATTGATGAATATATGAAGCTTTGATCATGAGTATGAATGTTGGTGAAATTGATGATTTAATTGTATGACAAATTTCCATGAATTATGATTGATATTTGTATTATAAGGTGTTTATTTGTTGTAATAACATGGTGTACTGTGTAATTCATATTTTGGGTTGATTGAATGTGGAAAATATAAGTTGGAATGATGGATGAGGGTTAATGAAGAAGAGGGACTAAGATCATGTGTTAAAACTGAGTTTCTCTGGAAACATTACCAGTGACAATCGATTGTCATCCCATGACAATCGATTGCACAAGTAAAACTTTTGAAAAAGTAACTATGATAATCAATTGTCATAGGGAATTAATCGATTTCGCGGCCTCCTGAAGCGGATTTTTAAAAAGTCAAAATACAAATGATTTTGATGACAATCGATTGTCATCTCATAGCAATCGATTGTTGTAGGCTAATTTTTGAGAGAAAAAATCTATTTTGAACTATGCTGCATTGTCCAACGATTTTGGCCATATCTATAGTTTTGCAGGTCCAAATGAGGTGTCGTTCGAAGCGTTGGAGAGCTAACATGCAGAGCTACCTTATGGTAGTGCTAGGTGAGATGATTGGTGTGTATTTGTATGTTCACTGTAGGAATGTATGTTATGTAATGTATATGAATAATTGTGTTGACTTAATAGTGAATTGATGTTAAAACGATTTAACATGTTTGAAAGTTGTGTGAATATGCATTTGATATAATGTTGTTGTTTGGTGATAATTTTGGTGATTAGTTTGGTGATAATGCATGTTGCTGAAAGTCATACATCATGGTGTACGGACTTCAGTCCAGTTTTGGTGTGATTTGGTCCAATGGTGTGGATTCAGGAGTGACTAGCTGGTTTTAGATGGGAATCGGTGAAGCATTACTTATGATGATAGTAGCAAATTGGTGTGCTACGGTCTGATGATATGGATTCATAAGCGAGTAGCTGGTTCTAGATGGGAATCATTGAAGCATTACTTATGGTGATAATAGTAAATTGGTGTGCTCTGGTCCTATGGTGGAGATTTAGGAGCGAGATGGACCTGTATTGTCTATAGTAGTACCACATGCATAAGTGACACGTTGTGTCGTGAGTCAAATTGCATACATATAATTATGTATAGTTATGATTTGGTGTGAAATTATTGTGATGTTGATTGTGTATTGAATGAGTAGTATGTTGTATGATTCTCTACCTTCAAATTCTTTATACTGTTCATATTGAATGTCGTTTCTCACCCTTTTGCTTCATGTTGTCCACCATGAGATTCTTACAGATAACCAGGAGTGAGCATTGTTGTTGTGTGTGGAAGGTGGCTTGTTGGAGCTACTTTTTGTTTTTATCACTACTAAAAAATTTGCGTTTAGTGACCGAATTAGAGACTGAAAAAACCTAAAAATCGGTCACTATAACGTTTAGCGACCAATAACGCGACTACCAAATTTCGGTTGGAAAAGTGCTAGTCACTAATGTTTAGTGACAAATTTTGTGACCGAAATTAGTGACCGATTTTAGCTACTGAAATTTAGTGACCGAAATTAGTGACCATTTTCAATTGTTTAAAAACTTAAAATAAAACAAAAGTTTTGACTCAAGTGGGAATTGAACCAATGCACTCTCCTTTGAGAGGTTTCTACGTGACCATTAGGTCACATCATTTTAGTTGTTAAATTTACATTTAAAATGTGTATAGTATTAATGAAATAGAAGTTTCAAATATTATTTAACATTTTTTTACACTAATTATCTTTAAAATTATATTTTATTTAAATTAATAAATTTTAAAGAGTTAATTATTTCTATTAATGTATGTTTTATTTGTTAAAATAATATAATTGTGAAATTTTGACTAAAAAAAAAAGAGAGAAGATTGGAAGGAAACTATTTAATAATAAAATAAAACAAAAAATTATTAGTGACCGAAATTTCGGTCACAAATTTTTTTTATGAAATAATTTATATAAGGAATGATTATTTGAGACTAAAAATTATGGTCACTAATTTTCAGTCGCTAATTCGGTGACTAATTTTATTTTGTGACCGATTTAGCGACTTTAAAATTTTACTAATAAGATGCCAAATTTTGGTGGCTAATTCGGTAACTAAAGTGACCAAAATTTTTCAGTCACTAATTCGGTAACTAAAAACGAATTTTCTAGTAGTGTATTTATTTATCGCATTATCGCACTTTATTAGTTTTTAGTGCTCTGATCGTGTAACATCAGGGACGGGAATTTGTTATGCCTTATGTTGATGTGGATTTTATTGTTTGGAAGTCTATTACTTTATTTACGAAGTTAGATATGAAATATTTTTCCGCTGCGTAATGTTGTCTGATGTGTTTTGAAGGGTGGTTGTTGATAACACTTACTTAAATTATCATTTAAATCTTTTTATATAAATTTCAGAATTTAAAATATTACACTTGAGATGTCAAATTCCGAATCACAAAAACTTTTTATTCAATTAAAGCATCATCCTTTAAATTCCGAATCACTAAAACTTTTTATTCAATTAAAGCATCATCCTTTATTTTATCTTTTACGTCTTTAATCTTCCCATTTAAATTTTTAAAAAGGAGAAACTATTATTATTAAAATGACACGCAAAGTCAAACTCTTACTACTAAATTGACACTTTTATAACAAAATAAATTAAATTAAATCTAAAACATAAGTGTATATTTAGTTTTTATTTTATTTTATTTGGCTCATGAATAATGTTTATTTTATTAAATATAAGGTTTAGATCATTTCATTTTAATTTTCTTACAATTTTACTCTAAAATAAAAATTTTAGACCTCATAAATATTAATTGTTGTATAAATAACCGTGAATTTTGTCCTATAAGTGAGTTTTTTATTTACATAGTAATAATTGAAAATAATTCGAAAAGATTTAAACTTTAAATGATGGTAGTGATAATCATGATGATGATGATGAACATCATGATAATGGACTTTGTTTGTTGGTTTTTAAAGATGAGAGTGTATTTTGTAAATATTATGACAAATTGACAATCAAGTCAATATAAAATGTGAGTGCGGATTTTAAATTTTAGAATAATGTTCAAGTGAGTAAGTTAAAAAATTGACAAATATTTTCTGAACGCGGGTCGGATATTGTGATTCTTTTATTTAATAGATTGAATACGATCATTTAAATTGAATTTTATATGTCTTTAAAACACATTCACTTTCACATTCGCTCCATGTCTCATTTATAGTATGTTTGGATTAACTTTTAGAAGATTCAGAATCAATTGTAGAAATGTAGAATTGATTCTAGATGATTTTGAGGTGCTTATTTTATCAAAAGTAGAATTAATTCAACTTGAAGCTGAAATTTGTAGTTTCTACTTCCAAAATTGATTCTGAGTGATTTTTATACTAAAATTTATTGTTTAACTCACTTTTCACTAAATGTATCCAAATAAAATTAATTCTGCTAAACTCAATTCTATTAAAATCAATTCTACTAAATTCAATTCTACTAGAATCAATTCTGTTTACCGACAATCCAAACACACCTTTAATAGATCGAATAAGATCATTTTACATGTCTCTAAAACAGGTTCACTTTCACGTCCGCTCCATCCCTTTTAATTTATGTCATTTTTCTCATAATTGAACTTTGACCAAATCCAAAATAAAACAATGAATAATAATTTATAAGATTAAAAATCATCATTTTTAAAGGTTGAGAGTCTAAATTATATTTAAAATTGAAACAAGAAATTCCATTTGAATGATCAAAAGTATATTTGGAAAGCATAATAAGAAAAAATACTAAAATTAAATTCTTTCTAAAAAAATTAATATCTTTTTGGTGTTGTATCTTAATTTTAGAATTTATTTTGGTTTTTTAACTAAAAAAATATTTATATTGATTTTTTAATCCTTCAAAAATTGATGACTAAATTTGTTGTTAATTTGAACGAAAAGACTAATATAACGAGTTAAGAGATCAATATAAATTTTGAGGTTAAAATAAGTAACTAAAAAATATATTAAATCTTAAAAAAGTTCAATTTCTATTACAAAATTGATATTTCTACATCCCAAATATACATCTACATGGTATTTCACCGTTCACAAATACGATGAACAGTGAAATATTATAATAATAATTTTTAAAAAATATATATGTAAAATTTATTATTTTAATTTATTTTTTATTTTTTATATTTTAAAATTAAAGGATACTGATATAAAATTGTATGATTAACTAACTTTATAACTTCATTAATCAACATTTTATATTTTATTAACCAACTTTGTCTACAACTAAAAATTAATTTTTATATCTGAACGTTTATTAACCAACTTTATTATTTTTTTACTTTGTATTAACCAACTTTGTTTTACTACTAAAAATTATTTTTAATATTTGAGCGATATTAATCAACTTTATCACTTCATTAACCAACTTTTATATTTCACTAACTAATTTTGTTTTACCACTTAAAACATTATTCATGGATATTGTTTGTGTACTGTTCATGACATTGTTCAAGTATTGTTAGGAGTAGAAATAAGTCAGGTCAATTAACAGGGTCTTACGATCTAGCCTACACAAACTCATGTCAGACTAGGTTTTTTTGTCAAATAGAAAATGTCTATACTTTTTTATAAGTCTATTAGGTAAAAATGCTAGGCCAGAGTCCATCAAAAATCTTTTTACGTCTATCAAGCTGACCTATTTAAATAAATATGAATAATTTTATTATTATTATTATTATAATATTGTATTTGTATTTTGAATTAAAATAAAACAATAAATAACTAAAAGAATTTATGAAAATAAGTTTTAAAAAAATCTTATAAAGAATATAATAAGTTGTTTTCATAAGTTGTCTCACATAAATAATATCACAAAACTTATGTTAATATTTAAACTTGAATAAGTCAATGCAAATAATCATTTAAGTTCATTAATCTTTTAATTTATTAATCTATTTAAACATTAATATAATTGTTTATTTACAGATCAAATACAATAAACTTTTATACAGAGTATTAAGCCATTTCGAAAAGATTATAGACCAAACTTAAAGTTTAAAATTTTTAATAAATCAAATGATAAAACCTAACTCAACCTAATTTGTTTCTATCTTTACATATTGTTGCCACTGTTAATAAATATATTTTTTATTAAAGAAACATTATTTATTATATAAATATGATAAACTGTCTATGCAAATAAATATTTTTATTTACTAAGAATAACAATGCTTTTTCTAATATGAACAAAGGTTATGGAAGAAAACCTTTGAGTCCAAGGCGGCTTCATTCACGGAAACTTGCGGATCCGATCTGACCGTTAACACACTGCCACGTAGTAAAGAATTGCATTTATTACTTTTTAGTGTAAAAAATATCTATCGCCAACCAAAATGTCATCGTAAAGATGAAGGTACCGTGATACACCACCGACCCTTCAACTACAATTATTCTAAGGACACGTATCCTATTCCTACCCTCTCAACAACATTTTCTTCCTTTGTCTTCTCCTTCATTATAGGAGTTGTTCAATTGCAGCACTCAAAATAGTACTAGGACAGATTCACGTTCTTTTATCTGACGTAATGGTTATAGACTTATAGTACACCTTCACTTTAAGATATTTTGTTCACAATTGATTATATATGGCATACAATAAATTATGTCAATTTTGAGACCTCATTTTGAGATATTTTTTTTAATCATTAGACCTCTTTTTAGTACCATATATGTCTTTTTTAAACCAATATTGATTTTAATTTTAACAAAAAAAGTAATTGATAATATTCTTTTTAAACTGACTTTAATTTAAAATGAAT
The DNA here is from genome assembly GCA_022829125.1 of Lathyrus tuberosus. Classification (NCBI taxonomy): domain Eukaryota; kingdom Viridiplantae; phylum Streptophyta; class Magnoliopsida; order Fabales; family Fabaceae; genus Lathyrus; species Lathyrus tuberosus. The sequence goes on along the minus strand of JALAZF010000436.1, from coordinate 4,864,253 downwards.
ATAATATGAAATGATCTGTTTAGATGTATTTACGTAAAATTATTAAAAAAAAATTGATTTAAAATAAGATTTACTTTTTTTGAAACGTATGAAATTTAATAAAAAATATATATATATTAGACACGACAACAAAACTCGTATTCGTTGATATTAATCTAAATATACCTTGAATTTGACAAACAAAATACGTTTTGTTTAAATTTAGGTCTTAGTGTTTCTTGATTTTAAAACATGAATATGAGACGAATAATGGGGGCAACAATATCCACCACAAATTCACTCGTTAATAATTTAAAATAATTTATTTTGATAATTTATAATATTAATTGTTTGATTAATACATTGATATTTTGTTTTGTACTTTGTTATTTGAAATGTATGTTAGAAATTTTCATAATTGTTTTAGTATATTATTTCTAATGTTTTTTAGAGTTCGTGATAAATTATGGGTTTAGAGTAAATTGACTATTTAAATTTATAAAATTGATTCAAATGCGAGGATGTGACGACACTACAACAGATAAGACCTTAGACAGCGCTTTTTTTTGCCCTAAAGCGCTGTCTAAACCTGCGCTGCTATAGGTTTAGACAGCGCTTTGGGTATTCCCAAAAGCGCTGTCTAAAAGGGGGTATATTTAATGAAAAGCGCTGTCTAAGCCCTACCTTTTTTGACATTTTTTTGGTATACCTTAGACAGCGCTTTATCCAAAAGCGCTGTCTAAGGTCAACCTTTTTGAACTGTTTTAGGTATACCTTAGACAGCGCTTTTGGTAAAAGCGCTTTCTAAGGGCCACCTTAGACAGCGCTTTTGTCAAAAGCGCTTTCTAATCCCCACCTTAGACAGCGCTTTTACCAAAAGCGCTGTCTAAGGTATACCTAAATTTTTACCACCTTTTATATAAATTTTTTAAACCACAATTTTTACCAGGTTTTTTCAACCAGAATTTGACCTGTTTTTCAACCAGCAATTTTTTTCACCAAAATTATATATTTAAAACAATTGGCAATTCAAACCAATATATATATTTAAAATTACAAACCAAAATTATATATACACCTATTTATAATTACAAATCATTACATTTTTTCTACAAATGCACATATTACTTATACTAGTACTTTTGCATCCAACCAAATCATTGCTTCAAATCTACATTATAGGTCCTGAAAACACAAAGATTGTAATTCAATTAAAAGAATACATAAACAAAGTTACACATATTTAAATTCTCATCAATTAAAGTAAGAGTACAATATTATACCTTGTAAAATTCCGAGCTCCATAATGTATTGACACCAATCCTCTTTAATTTCATCCAATTGAGAAATTGAGTAATGAGCACACTTGCATTCTTCAAAGTACTACATAATAATATAACATAGTTTGATTTAGTTTTAACTATTTCATTAGACATGAGAGATATGTGTTAATATTAAAATAACTCATAAGTTAGAAATACATACATCGGATGGAATCTCTATTCGATCCAACAAAAGAGTGTCTCTCATAATCCTCAACATGAAATAGCCGCAATCTATTTGATTGCGTTGCCGAGGACACTACAAATGAAAAGAAAATATGGATAAATCCTAAGTTTTATCAAGTAGCATCACTAATATAATAAAACATGTGATAATTAATATACCTTCACATAATTCCATGTAATAATGGGGTTGAATCTCCGCCGTGGTAGATGGCTATCTCGTAGTGCTAGGAAAGCTTGTATAGCGCTAATAAAATATAAGTGAATATTTAGAACAATTCACATAAATAAATAAACAAACAAATAAATATACACATTCATATTTAGAACAATCTCACTTACGTGTCAATACACTTCTTCAAATCCGGGTATGTTGTCCAATCATTTCCTAACGAATCCAGATAATACACCATTGCTCTGCTAGGATTAATTGCGACCAACAACCAATGTCCACTGTAAGATTAAACAAGTGTTAGATGGAAACTTTCTACACGACGTCAAAATACAAAAAAAAAACTATAATAGATGAATTTAGAATGAAAATCTAACCCAGTATTAAACGGTAAAAAGAACAACTTTTCCATTTCTTGGTTGTCCATAAAGACGTCGCGTATATACGCCAGGACCTCATCTGGTTTATTGATTATTAAGGTTAAGTTGACAGACGTCGGGCATAGGAATGCAAATCTTTGCTGCAATCCGTGTGGGCGCATAACTCTGTCATACAGAAACCTTAAATAAAAACATCATTAACATTAGACTATTTATTTGAAACATAAAGTAAATAAGTTGTTCAATTAATATACCAAAGTAGATCGGATATATACCTCACGTATGTATTGACAACAGTGCCGCCCAATTCTTCATGATTGAAAACTTGCTCGAAGTCTTCATTACTAATAATTTGGTCATGTTCAAAGCCATAGATACCTTTCTCCATATGTATAAGACGAACACCTCCGGTGATAATATCTGTCACTTGTAGATACGTCTGGAGGCACGACCTAAACTTGGAGATAGGTTGTTTTCTACCCCTGCTCTTCTTAGCACCAACATTTTTTTGCGTTGAAATGTTGCTAATCTCTTTAACAGGCAGCTATATATCATATAATTTGTTAGATAAAGTATAAGATATCCAATTTAACATTTTCTATGCATAAATATCATATAATTGTGATGTACCTGTTTTTTTGAAACAACGGACTCGGTATGCTCCGGAATCCGCTTACCTTTTGTTTTGGATCTTGTTGGAGTCTAAATAACATTACCATGTAAAAAATGAAAATAAAATGCTCGTAAAATCTTTGAATCTACACATTAAGGTTAACAAAGGTTTATAACGATTTTAAGCATACCTCATATCCTACGAGTATGAAGTTTGACGGCCATGCAACATACGACCCTATAGCAGCTCGCACCAATGTTACATCCGAATCATCGTCAGGATAGGGTAATGGTGCTTCCTCCTCTATAGCAATATCAACTGATACTTTCAAACTTCCAGTAGGGAGGGATTTATTGTGAAGTAATTGTACCCCATTGTTATACACTTTTCCCTTTGCAACCTTCCGATAAGTTGGTGACGATAAGAAAAGCTGACATTGGGAAACGCCCTAAAACCAAAAATAAATATGCCATTGTTAATGTGTATATATGTCATTTAAATAATTTAAGCTACTAATTTAATTTCATAAATATATATATATAACTACCTCTGGAATAATCGGATGAAAGCTGCAGTTGATACTATCTTTCTCCGATCCATCTCTAACACCTGAAGCGTTATCCCTTTCTTTTTCCTTTCGTAATTCCCGAACCTCAGCTTCTAGTGCTTCCAATTTAGCTTGAAGTTCTGAATTACTAGCAACCTTTCCCTTTTTAATATTCAAGGAGGTCGGAGTGATCCCAAATGCCTTACCCCTCACCCGACCAGAATACTCAGGGACATCTAATGCCCGACTAAGTATGCTCCTGGTATCATCTGGAGATACAGACTGAGATAACGCCTCCTGAAAATCAGATGAATATCGAATATTTGTCAAATATTTGTTAATAAAGTTCTGATTTAATTAAAGAAATATTGTTATACTTACACATTTCTCAAATACTTGTAGAACCTCTTCTGCAACAACTCCAGACTTGCCCACACGGGCTTCCTTCCACAAGACATGTGCAGGAAGAGATGTTTCAGAGCTATTCGCCTTTTGTAACTACATATAAAGCCAAATAATATGATCAAATATAACTCATGATGAACAATTATTATATCATTGCAATATATTGATACTTACCAAAGATTGCTCCAAACGTCCATATCCAACACGTCCTTTCCTGTATTTATACTTTGGAGCTGATGCTCTTTCCCGATTAATTGCACTTAATCGCTTAAATTCTGGGGTTTGTCGTTTGGATTTAAACGTTACCCATTCTTGTGGTGAAATCAAACTTGCATATTTAGATGGATACTCTCCATCAACAAAGTTATCGTCAGCATCCCTAAGATAGGTGCGGTTTAAATATGTCCTAAACCCTCTTAGGAGCTTCCCTGCCAATCTCATCAAAAAAGCTTTTCTTTCTTCCTCGACGTTGAAGCACCTCTAAAAAACCATACACATTGGTTAGTACAAATAATTTGAAGGACATAATTAGTTGGCATAATTAAAGACATAATTATGGTACCTTTATCTCATTCCAAATTTTTTCTTTGGTTTCCTTCAACTGTTTGGTTCTCCAATCATCACAAGTAATATGAACCGCATTCCTTACAAGTGCACCAATGAAACTTGTCAAAGTATGACCGTTAGGCTCAATAAGTGTATTCGAAGCGCTCCAATGCACATTATAAGTGATGCCTTGATCTCTAGCACGGATCACTCTCTTCATAATGGTTATTCCTCTTCTAATCTCTTCTTCCATAGATCTGTTACTTCCAACCTGAATATCGGGATCATCATCATGTAGGTGATCATCATCATGTGGATGATCATCATCATGTGGGTGATCATCATCATGTGGGTGATCATTGTTAGTAGCCATCTAACCTGTAATAAATAAATCAAGGATATCAAATATAATATATAACAAATATAATAAAGAAATCAAGGATATCAAATATAACAAATATGACATAATATTTTACAGTACTAATGTAGATAAGTCAGTAGTTTCATCGATGGCTTGTAATTGAACCTTAATTCAACATTTGAACATGCTGAATTATTTTAATTTAAAATGACTCATACCCTTAATCTAACAGTTAGTGCAATGGCATATAGTCAATACATTTTCATTTTTGCTCATTTTTTACATGTATGATCAAAACTAGTGTATGTTGTATGCAGTTCATGACATGCTTTCTTTTCTGTTCATGTTCTTTTTGCATGTATTAAATTACTTTATGCTGTAATAAAGATAAAATATTTTAATTTGATGCCATCACTATGTTTCTTAGCTAATGTAGTACCTAATTGTTGCAGCCTCATTCACTGGATAATCAGGCTTTTGTAAGGAAGTGCATCAAACATAATATTATAATAAAACTTCATTAACAAACTCATCAAACATACACATTCACTACAAAACTTCATTAACAAAACTTCATTAACAAAACTCATTAACAAACTCATCAAACATACTCATTCACTACAAAACTTCATTAACAAAACTTCAAACATACTCATTCACTACAAAACTTCATTAATAAAACAGTCCAACATAACTTCTGAGCTCAAAACTCATCAAACATACTCATTCACTACAACATTGTAAAGCAACAAAACCCTACAACAACAATGTAAAGCAACAAAACCCTATTCTTCACAACAACGACGTACCTTTAACGACGGTAACAACGGCAATGCAAGAACGAAATGTATCAGGTACAAAGAGCAGAAACGAATGACGGCAATGAGTTCGCAACGGACGGCAATACAACGACGGCAACGGACGGACGGCGATGCAACGACGGCAACAACGAACGACGGCACGGTGGAGGACGGTTGACGGTGAAGGTTTGAGTTCGCAAGGGTTTTGAGCTCAGTTCGCATGCAGGGGAGAAGAAAGAGCGGAAATATGAAAATGAATTAATACTGACTATTCATATATTTTAATTTAATTAGACCTTAGACAGCGCTTTCCATAAAAGCGCTTTGAAAGGTGGACCTTAGACAGCGCTTTTAAAAGCGCTTTCTAAGGTTGGCCTTAGACAGCGCTTTTGATTTTTTTTTTTTTTTAATTTTTAAGACCTTAGAAAGCGCTTTTGAGGAAAGCGCTGTCTAATATTTTCCTTTAATTTTTTTTTTAAAATTAATAAAACTTTAGAAAGCGCTTTTTACCTAAGCGCTGTCTAAGGTCTTATATTTTTTTAAAATTTATAAGACCTTAGAAAGCGCTTTTAACTAAAGCGCTGTCTAATAGTTTCCATTAAATTTTTTTTTAAAATTTATAAGACCTTATAAAGCGCTTTTGACCAAAGCGCTGTCTAAGGTCTTATATTTTTTTGCGCTTTTAATTTTTTTAACGACTAGTTTCCTTGTTTTTAACTTATAGCGGCGCTTTTGTATTAAAGCGCTGTCTAAGGTGCGATGTAATAACTTATTTTTGTTGTAGTGCGAGGATATCCAAATTTGTTTAAGACAAATTTTAGGTTTAATCATTAATTCTTGTATATGTTTAGAGTGGAAAACAAGTATTTAACTAGAATTTCAGTTTGAATATGAGAAAGGCAAAACTTATCCATACCTCGCTCTAGGGATGACAATTTGGTTTATCTCCAATGGATGTCCATAAGATTATTCACAACAGATAGGATAAAAACTCGTAAAAATGGGCACGAGTACATGATCGGGTAATTATCCACTCAAATAAGCGGAGATGAGTGTGAGAATGGGCACCTTAGTACCCACCCCGCCCCATACTCACGCAATATATATTTATATATTTTAATTTATACTATTATATAAAAATAAATGTTTATAAAATAAAAAAATATATAATTTTAAACTATTACATATTTAATATAAGTGATCATTTATTTCATAATTTAACAATAAATTTTTTTAAAAACTTTTTAATGTTTTTAAAAATTTAAAATATTATGATATTTTGTACTTAATATATTTATTTTTATTGGAAATGCGGATACCAGGTACTGGTGCGAGCACTTATATATCTATAGGGTACGGAGATGGATGTCAATGTTGATACACAAGCGGATATGAGCTCTGATACCGAGATTTTTTCAAACTACAAATATGGGAACGACTACTATAGTACCCTACGCAAACTCTATCAATATTAATAATAATAATAATTATTTTTTAATTCATACTTAAAGACGATTTGTAAAAGTAAAAATGTTGAACATTAATTTTAATTATAATTTATTTTGGTGGCAAAATTTATTTTAGTCAATAACATTTAAAAATCAATATTATACTTGTTACGTTCGAGATTAAAAAATATAGTGAGGTTTAGAAGTGATGTTATTTTTGAACTTTCGATGTGGTGGAGAAAAAGCTGACTTATAAGGTTAACATTTAAAAACTCAAATCAATATGTGAGAAAGAAAAGTAAGTTAAAATTGTGTTAAAAACTTGTTACCTGAATTTGATATATATATATATATATATATATATATATATATATATATATATATATATAATAGAAAGTGAATAATAAACTCGCTATTAGTTATAAATAAATTGTAAATAATTATTATTAATATAATAATAATAATAATAATAATAATAATAATAATAATAATAATAATAATAATAATAATTTGAGATGGCTTTGCAAATATAAATATAATATTATACATTTTTTTGATGATGCATACAATGTTATACATATTTTAAATATTTTGGCTAAATTACAGTTTTGGTCCCCTGTTTTGGTTTACTCATGGTTTTAGTCCTCCTATTTTCTTTTTAAATAGTTTTGATCCCCCATCCCAATTTTGATCCAACTGTTCATGCATTGTTCATGTACGGTCCTTCACTGTTCATGAACAATACATGTATAGTCAGCATTTTTTTTGGATCAAAATTGAGATGGCGGACCAAAACTGTTTAAAAAGAAAATACGGGGACTAAAACCGTGAGTAAACCAAAACAGTGAGACCAAAACTGTAATTTAGCCAAATATTTTTTATTAATTTCGTACCAAATCTAATATAACAGTTTCTGATAAATTTTAGATGTTGTAATTTTTTTTAATTTTTTAAGAGATTAATATCTATACACATAAGGTGTTGTTGAATTTTATCATGCAAAATAAGTATTTATTGAAATATTTTTAAAATTAACTAAAAAATAGTGTTACAAAATGATTTGATATGATTTGATATGTTCTATGTGTAAAATAGTAACACACAATTGGTGCATAGGTATGGTAATGGGGTGGGGCAGGTTTAGGTTGTTAGAGGAGTTTTACAAAAGGAAGCATTGATACATAGTGTAGGACTAGACACCTTTGTGAGAGACACACCATTGGGCATTAGCCAAGAGCAACAACCTTAAGGTGATAGGTTTATGGGTTCTCCCACTTATAAATGCTCAAGTCACCACATTCCTATCCAATGTGGGACTATTATTCATACTACTCACACTTGTTATATTATTCCAACACTCCTCCTTCATGTGGAAACTCTTTTGTCCACATTTATATGTACCGCCGTTGACACCTATTACTAGGCACCTCTTATTAACACAAGTGAGAGTGACACCACATATTCACCCAAAATCTTAAGGTGATAGGTTTATGGATTCTCCGACTTATAAATGCTCAAGTCACCACATTCATATCCAATGTGAGACTATTATCCATACTACTCACACTTGTTATATTATCCCAACATAAGTAGCCTCGCACCCGCATCCGCCTCTCTGTTACAGACTCGTTCCCGCTTTCAAACTCAGTTGTGGGTGAAAATTTACTACTCAGACCCGCCCCCGATGGAAACAGATTTGCACGCACCCGCCTCCTTCCACGAAACATGATTTCTTTTAAATAGTAATAAAAAATATTAATTTTATTAAAAACTTGACCATTTTAATAATAAACTTGTTTCTAAAAATGAGAGTTTGAGTGAATAGTGAGAAATGACTAATGAAGATTTTTAATTATTTCTTCAAAAGTGAATAAATGTGTAATAAAGTAATTTAAATATGAGTATTAAAGTAAATATCATACGACCGAATGGGGCGGGTACGAGGCAGGTAGTAGCATCCCCCCGGCCCCGCATCCGCACCCGCAATTACAAGCTGGGTTTTCCCCACACCTAATTAAATCGGATTTCCTCCGTTAATTTTGGGTCGGGTCCGGACGGGCCTGGGTTTTCTTATCATACCTATTGGTGCATAGATATTAATATTTTTTAAAATCAATTTCATCTTAAAACCATGCAAAATTTTGGGAAGGAATACATAAGATAAATTATTTTCATAATTTTAAAAAGTTTCGTTTCCAAATTGGTGATAAATAATAGAATATATGTTTTAAAAGAGCTTGGTTAGTTTCATCCCAAATTAATTTGTATAAGTTTTTTTATTTAATTTTAATGATAAATAATAAAAATTTATTTTTAAATTGATTTTCATTTTTTTGAAAAATAAAAAATTATATTATAAAAAGCTAAAAAAAAATTACAAATGTGAGAGTTATGCTTGATCCAACCAAAAGAAAAAGAAAATTGAATGAAAAAGAAGAAAAAGGCAATAAATTAAATAAGTGATCTCATCTTTAAACGAGTATTATGTAACTAGAATCTTTTTAACGATGCTTTCTACAGTGATAGGCCTCTCACGTAAGCGATAAGGGTTTTCATCAATTTTTTTTTTAATTTCAACTATTTAGTAGCGGTTCTAAACCGACGCTAAATGTTAGTTTTTTTTTTTCCAGTTTTTAACCATTTAGCGACGGTTTTTAACCGACACAAAATTTCAATTTTTTTTTTGTTTTCAACCTTTTAGCGACGATTTTAAACCATCACTAAAATAATTATTATAAATTTGTGGCAGTGTAAAACCGCCGCAAAATGGTTAAAATCCAAAAGAAAAAAAAACGCACGAAAACACTATTTTGTTCTTCGATTTTCTACAGTGCAACATCCTTTCTCACGGAAAAGACAATGATGTCTTCAAGCTTGAAATTCTTGAAAAATGAAGAACGCTTATGCCTAAAAGATCGACGACGGTGAACAAAACATATGTTGTGTGCTACTCGGTGAAATTGTACCTGATGGTTGTGGTTGAAGCATTGAGATTTCTGTTTCAGAGAACTTGAATCATTGACAACAAAAACTTCCTTTTTCTTAATCATGAAAGGAATCTTCATCTTCATTGATATCAAAATCATAATCGGTGGCAGAATCTTCATCCTCATCATTCACATGATATCGCATTGATACCATGTTAAGAATCCATGGATGAGAGGGATAAATGTCTTATGCATATGAGAGATAAAGAGTATATAAATACCCATGTGGTAACATAGTAATAAATATATTAAAAATGGTAAAATGTATACATTATGATCCTATTTATAGACTCAATTGTCTAACTAATCGAGTAACTAACACTCACTACTACGGAAAACCCTTTTCACAACGGTTTGAAAAGGGGTACCATCACGTCTGACATACCGTTGTTAAGTAGAGTGTCGTTGTAAGTTCGCTGCTTCTACAACGGTATGGAATCCGTTATTGAAAGGCAAGACGCGCGCCACATATCACAACTGTTAAGCTAATCAACCGTTGTGATATATACACTTAGGTACCGGGTTCAAAACCCATCAGCAACATATTATGTAAAACATAAATTATCTTTGGTCTTGGTAACAATAGATAACCGTTGTTGAAAGTTCCCAGATTATCTTTGATCTCGGTTACAATAAATAACCGTTATTGTAAGTACCCTGAGTTTATTATATTAAATGTAGATTGCTTGTTTTCCAAACACCTCACTAAAGAAATATACAAGGATTCAATTTGATGAAGAAATCTATAATTTGCAAATTAAACTATTCTTGAAAACCAACTTAAACAAACCAATGTTGTTTTCTGATTGCATTCGTCTCATCGTGCATTTCACGCTATTTTACATATATATTGTGGTTTATTGGACTGACTCCTTCGATATATCGCTATCTTCGATTATAGTTAAATTTCTATAAGAACAAGACATTGGATAATCTGCCTCATCATCATCATCATCACTTATCATCATTATTTTTATAATCGTAAGTTTTACGATTATAAGTGTTGATGGAGAGGCGGATTATCTAATAAATTGTTGTTAATGAAATTTAACTATAATGGAAGATAGCGATGCATCTAAGGAGCCAGATTATTATACCATAATATATATATATATATATATATATATATATATATATATATATATATATATATATATATATATATATATATATATATATATATATATATATATATATATATATATATATATATAAAAGAACGTGAGATGAACGACGAGAGCCATGCAATTCGGAAACATTGATTCATATAAGTTGATTTTCAAATACAACTTAATTTGCAGATTATAAGTATCTATGTCAAATTAAATGAATGTATTTTAAGTGAGTGTTAGTGAAACAAACAATCGACATAGAATATGATAAACTCAAACAACATCATAAACTAGAACCAAATATTATAAACTCATACAATACGCTTGCTACCACCAGCATCATCACCATGTATCACCCCCTTAACCTGTAAGGAAAAACAACAAACTTCAACAATGAGCATCCTCAGTTGAAACCAAACCCTAAAACCATAATCCAGTGAAAAGTAAAGAGAGATCGAAAGAGAGATATTATAAATTTCCAGGACCCACCTTTTAATGAAACTAATCGCGGAACAAGAATTAATTATGATGTTCATCTAGTTTGGGAAGCAATGAAAAAGAAATATAAGGAAGAAGAAGCTTACACAAAAGCTTCATACTTCTTATATTTCTTTTCATTATTTCTAAAACTAGATGAAGTTTGCTGACACTGTTGTTTCTTCATTTACTAACATCTTGTTTGTGAAGCTATGAAAAAAAGTATAAGGTGGATGAAGTTTCCATCATAGCTTCATGCTTCTTGTACTTTTTTCCATAGCTACACAAACATTATGTACCATAGCCAAAGTATGGTCTTTGTTAAGGTAGTGAAAATGGATCTGAAAAAAAATGAGAACAATCAACAAAAACAACATGCAACAAACTAGATAATGGGAAATATCTAAAAATAGATGGAAGAAGAAGAAGAAGAATACCTTAATGTATGAAGCACAAGATTCACGGCTAATGGTGAAAACGAAGAGAAAAAATGGGTTCTAAGATTTCACTGTGAAGGCAACGGCGCTACTGTCAATAAGTGAAAGTTAATTCGCTTATATATGGGTAAACTATTTCACAACGGTTAACAATATCAACCGTATAGATAAGTATTTATTTATTATAAATATATCACTAAGGTTAACCAGAAGAACCGTAGTGATAACCCTTTTATTTGTGAATTTTAAAATAAATAAAAAAGAAAAGGTGCGCCTTAACGTTAAAGGAAAAAACTATTTAATGACGCTGAGGTTCGAATCGACGAATGCTAGGAAGCAAAATGCTAAACCCTAACAAGATTACACAAAGCTAAGAGAAGCAATAAAACTATCTAAAAGAATTAAAATAAAGATAACATTTGATTTCTTTGATTGATTTTCAAATAGCACATTACACCTCAATATATAGAACTCTAAAAATATCATAGCCATCCAAGTGGCACAATCATAAGGACCTAAGAATATTCTAGAAAACATAATAATTTCTAATTCAAAATACTCATTTAACTAATTGATAAATTATTCTAATAAACTCCCTATCATTGTCGCGGGGTTCACTTGAACCTTGTCCTCAAGGTTCTAAACCTACTCCCGGATCCCATTGCTTAAACAGAACAATCAAGCCCAGCATTAACTCATCCTGAGTGGTCTTTTCGCGGGACTTATACAACATTGAATCTCTTTCCCATAAGACAGGGACTTCAGTCGAGCACAAGCCAAAAAGAAGACTACCAATTGTAAACCAATCAGGATCCAAACCATAATCTCTCATCACCAGGTACAAATCCAAAGCTTTTTCTAACTGTCCAGATCGTCCCAGAATGTCCACCATGCATGCATAGTGCTCAGTTAAGGGCTCAATTCTGTATTTATTGACCATTGTGTGAAAAATTTCCTCTCCTTCTCCTACTAAGACAGTAGGACTGCAAGCATATAAAACTGAAAGAAAAGTGACAGCAGATGGACTAAACCCCAAACGCAACATTTCATTGAAAAGTTTAAGTGCTTTGTGCCCATATTCATGAAGCCCATAACAAAAAATAATAGTATTCCAAGTAACAGTATTTTTTTCACTCATAGAGTCAAATAATTGCCAAGCCTCCGAAATGTTGCCACACTTGGCGTACATGTCAATTAGAGCTGTTGAGACATAAATGTTTGGCTCAAGATTATTGCTTTTAATTAACTGATGGACCCATTTTCCAAAACTTAGAGATCCTAGTTGAGCGCAAGCTGAAAGGATAGTTGTGACGGTGACTGCATTTGGAGTGAATTCAGTCTTCATCATTTCCTGAAAAAGAGAAATAGCTGTCTCTGTCAATCCATTCTGCATGTAACCCGAAATTATAGCATTCCAAGCAACCACAGTTTTCTCCGTCGATTTATCAAACAGCTGACGAGCCAAATCTATTTCGTTGAGTTTGTTGTATATAGCAGTAAATGCAGTTGAAACAGTCGGGTTCAAAATAATACCAGATTTCACACAGAAACCATGAATGGAGCAAGCCAAATGTAGATGACCAAACGGAGAATGCAGTGGAATCAATCCAACTATTGTGCTTGAACTGACTTTCTCACTAGAAACAAGAAGCTCTCTGAAAAGCTTCACAGAACATTCAGTCTCACCATTGGAAGTAAACCCAGAAACCATAGCATTATAAGCAATCAAATCCGGCTTTCTAATCATCCCAAACAACAGCCTCGCCGTATTGACATCCCCACATTTAGAATACAACGACATCAAACCAGTCAACACATAATCATAAAAATGAAACCCAAACTTCAAAGCCAAACATTGAATCCCCATCCCGACTCTCATCTCTTGCAACTCAGCCGCAGCAGGAAGCACAGCAGTCACAGTCGACGAATCCATCTTCACACCCCGCGTAACCATTTCCCCAAAATTGGAAGCAGAGTAACATATACCACATGGAGCAAAATGACTTCCATATAGGTATAGAAAATGACCATGAGAAATACTGATATTATTAGCATATGGTAACATAGATGAACCAACAGTAGCAAGAAGAATGAATTTAAGCCAAATTCTACTAGATAGAGAACAACTTTGACAAAAATCAAAATTATGAAACAAAATAATAGTTCCATTATCAAGCTTAACAAGGATTACCTCTTCCTCTTCCTTCTCCAGACAATGTTGAAAGAATTGTCTTGAAAAACACGGCAGGAACAAGAATGATGTTTGAATCACAGTCTTATCGGGTGGTTTCGGTGGAATCCCAAAATCAGCACCATCATGAAACCCTCTGTCATTGATTTGCGGCTCACCCCTGAGAGGTATTGAAGATTCGAAATCGATGATTTCTGTAGAAACACGTTGATTAGGTAGTTTTGGTGGAATCGCAAAATCAGTGTCACAGATAAAACCCCAATTCTTGAAATAAGATTTAACCATGGAAGTTATTGGTTTTGTCGGCATCAGCGGTGCTAAGGTTGATTTCCGTTGAACATCGGGGTTATTAACATATCTTTGATCATTATTGGTCTCCATAACATTCAAGTTGTGATGTGAGGTTGTTGGGGTTGTAACAACATTTTGAGGATTACCACTGTGGACAGAAGAGTTAGGCGCGGAGGTCTTGGCCTGTGGGCTACCCATCTTGACAATGTCATCCATTGACACTTGACCTGGGCTCACCATCCATTGAGATTGCAATCCACTATGTTGTGACGATGATAGACCATCAGTGCCACCAACAGAATCATAATCCAACTCCGAACCAGAATCCGAACCTGAGGCTTTCTCTTCGTCATAGTCGCCTTTGTCGTCGCTTCCTTTAAGGAAATCGTCGGCTAACTGATCGTCCCCGTCGGAAGATAAGTCAGAGTCAGAACCGGAGTCATTGTCGCCGTCATCTCCGAGTTCGAACTGCTGTGGCGGCGCTTCTTCTTCGGATTTGGAGGAGGAATCGTCTTTGACGGAACAATTTGTACATTTTTTTGGAGCTTTTTGAAGTGTGGCTGGCTTCAAAGGTTTTAGGGTTTTGATTTGGGGAGAGAAAATGATATGCGTTGGGTGAGGAGAGAGAAGTCTGGTTTTGAAGCTTTTTGTGAATTTTTTTAAGTGTTTCTTAAAAGAGGGATGAGATATAGAATCCGGTGGTTTAGGAAGGGGAAAATTGGGTTTCGTATGAAACTTTCTCCTTGAGCTTTCACCATAGTCAGCAACACCTTTACTAACTTCTTTGTGAGATAATTTCTTAAAACGAGACACTTTTAAATGTTTCTCAAAATCTCTTCTGACTTTAGAATGGGTTTGATTGGTATGATCAATTTTGGAGGAGTTGTTTGTTGGGTGTTGGAATTGATAGGAATTGTTGTAGTGGTATGGATAATGGAATGTAGAATAGGATGAATATAGGTGAAGATTAGGTGTATGTGGTGAATACCCATGATTTGGATACAAACTTGGTGATGATGACCCAACATGAGTGTAACAAGGTGTAAAAAGTTCCCATGGAAAAGATGGAAATGAAGGTGTGGTAGGAGATGTAAAAGAGGGGATTGTGGGATAGGTAGGAGGAATACTCCATGGATGATATGAAGGTGTATGATAAGGATAATCCATAGGAGGATTTGAGTACATGATGAAAGCACCAATTGTTAGGAAGCAAAATGCTAAACCCTAACAAGATTACACAAAGCTAAGAGAAGCAATAAAACTATCTAAAAGAATTAAAATAAAGATAACATTTGATTTCTTTGATTGATTTTCAAATAGCACATTACACCTCAATATATAGAACTCTAAAAATATCATAGTCATCCAAGTGGCACAATCACAAGGACCTAAGAATATTCTAGAAAACATAATAATTTCTAATTCAAAATACTCATTTAACTAATTGATAAATTATTCTAATAAACTCCCTATCAACGAAAGTTTGATTGTATCACAACGGTTGGTTCTGTAACCGCTGTTATATACAAATAATTTTTAATCAAAAAACAAAATAATTATGGTAGCGCCTTAATTAAGATATGTCACTACGGTGTAGGGAAAAACCGAGGTGACCATGACGTTGTTGAATGCGTGTTTTGTAATAGTGACTTAACTAATTTATAACTAACTAACTAATTGGACTATTTTAAAACTATGTTTTGGTGTTTCGGTGTTGTGTAATATCACACTAACTATAACAAATAAAAAGGTTCCCAAATATTATAATAAAAATTATGCTGTGTCTCATAAAATTATATATTTCAATCTTGTTAAAAAAAAAGGGAAAAATCATGAATTTCACACGTATCATTCATGATCTCTTATACAAAAATAAATAAATAAAATAAATATAATATTTAGTTGACAAATCTCGATAAACTAAATATTAAGATCTATTTTCACAGCACATGTTAAAATTGATTCAATAACATTTTTATGAAGACATGCTCTATACATGATATGAATCATGCTTTAGGTGCGAAAGAAAATAAATCAATGAACACGCATGATCTACAACATGAAATATGAGATTGCAAGAATCTGTATACATGACATTATGTTTTTCGGTACCGAGTTGAAATGCAAAAGTATAAAGACTAGCAACAAATACTCGATTACTTGTGCGATTCTTTATTAATCGATACTCTTAATACCTTCTTAAATTCTTTTCAAATGATGATAATACATTATTTGCTTGTGTCCAGAATATTGAAAATCATAGTCTATGTTAGAATAATGTCTAATTAGAATTCTCATTATTATCAGATTTATCAGCTTAACACCATATATATATATATATATATATATATATATATATATATATATATATATATATATATATATATAACGTATCATATAAAAATGCATTGTTATGTGAGAATATGAGAATGAACCTAAATAATTAGATTTTAAAATAAATGATAGAGATTATGTGTAATTTTTTTTTCTTTCTCCTCCATCATTTATTTTAATAATGGAGGAGAGAGAAAAATAAAAATCACACCTAATCTCCACCATTTATTTTAAAATCTAGTGATTTAGATTCATTCTCATGTTCTTACCTAAAAATGACATTCTCATAAGATATGAACTATATATATATATATATATATATATATATATATATATATATATATACAGGGAACGTATCATATAAGAATGTCATTTTTATCTAAGAACATGAGAATGAATATGAACCATAAGATTTTAAAATAAATGGTGGAGATTTGTGTCAGTTTTTTTCTCTTTCCTCAATCATTTATTTTAATAATGGAGGAGAGAGAAAAACAAAAACCACACATAATCTCTACCATTTATTTTAAAATCTAATGATTCAGATTCATTCTGATGTTCTCACTTAAAAATGACATTCTCATAGAATACATTTCATATATATATATATATATATATATATATATATATATATATATATATGGATTCATATCCTATGAGAATGTCATTTTTATGTAAGAACATAAGAATAAATCTGAACCATTCGATTTAAAATAAATGATGAAGATTATGTGTTATTTTTTTTCTCTCTCCTACATCATTTATTTTAATAATGGAGGAGAGAGGAAAAAAAAACTACACATAATCTACATTATTTATTTTAAAATCTAATGATTCAGATCCATTCTCATATTCTCATATATATATATATATATATATATATATATATATATATATATATATATATATATATATATATATATATATATATATATATATAAAATGTATTCTATAAGAATGTCATTTTAATATGAGAACATAAAAATAAATCTGAACCATTCGATTTTAAAATAAATGATAAAAATTATGTGTCATTTTTTTCTCTTCCCTCCATCATTTATTTTAATAATGAAGGAGAGAGAAAAAAACTACACATAATCTACATTATTTATTTTAAAATCAAATGATTGAGATTCATTTTCATATTATCATATGAAAATCACATTCTAATTTCAAATATATATATATATATATATATATATATATATATATATATAACATTCGATAAAAATCTTATAAAATTAGTGTTAAAAACATAATTATCCTTGCACTCCTCCAACCATAACTTAAACTTGTATTTTCTCTTGAAAAACCATGAAACAGATAATGTATGTTCGTGGAAAATTATTTTTATTAACTTTTTCACCTAATCCCGTTACGCAAGCTACTTTGGCTTTATGTGATAACAACTAGAAAAATACTAGGAGTTGAAGCATGTGCCCATTGCCGGTCATGACTAGCCAGCCACATTATTTGTTTTAAAACATTAATTTAATACTATAATTTTAAAATCAAACTTAAATACTATAGCTATAAAATCTTATAAATACATAAATTGTCAAATCACTCGAAGGATTAAAAACATAAAATGTTTCACTCATCAAATGACAACATACTACAATCAATGTGTGCACAAATAAAATATGAACGCAAAAAGGACATTATTACAAATATTATTGAACGTGACACTCAAAATTAAATTATATTAACCGACCTTTATAATTATAAAAGGGTCTTAAGTAATACTAGGGGTGGTAAATGGGCACGTCTGTTCCGTTTATACTCATTCTGTAAAAAAACTAAGGTAGAACAGAATGAACATATTTGAAGGTGTGAATTTAAAATTTTGTTCCGTCCCGCATAAACGTGAAGGTAGAAAATGACGAGTTTGTGGGCATTGAGTCTTTTAGGCCTAAATTTTTCAAAATTATATGTAAAAGTTTGTGCCCGTAAAAGCCTGCAAAAAAGGGTAGTGGAGGACAGACACATCAAAGGGCATTGTACATCTCAGAAATTAGTTTGATCAATCGGTGTATAAAATCGAAAGAAGCCTATGATGAAATAGGGATGACTCAGGTGAAAGTTGGGTAATAGACAGAGATAGAAGTCGTCATGTTGTCGAGTTGTGAACTTTGATAGATCGGGGTCATCATCGATTATGAACCCAAATGAAAAGGCAAGTAGGTCGAAATCCGGTTAGAACACTAATACAAGCACATTGGGGTCGACTTCATACATACCAGTCAGATTCGATGCCAATGCTAGGATACCATCTGAAGAGTCATAAGAGACATGATCGTGAAGGCTGGATCAGATCCTGTAGAATCAGGCCGCCAAGTGCGTCAGGGATGCTGGTCGTATGGAGAGGAGGAGGGGGGTGTACCTGCAAGGCACTCCGACGCTCAAGTAAGTAAAGGTCAGAGAAAAAGGGGCAAGTACGAAGATTGAATTCTTAGGGTCAATATTGGATACCTGACCCTCTCAAGCGAGAGGGTTTATATAGAGCCCCCAGCGCGTGGCCAACAGTCCTATTTTCGGGGCGAAATAACCGTTTTCCCTAAAGAATAGGTAACTGCCCAAACTAGCCGTTGTGTCAGGCAGGGTGCCCGAAACTAGCCGTTATGTCGGGCATAAGCGCAGTTACGGGCACATGTCCTTTACTGTTCAGGCAGTGAGAAAGCCGTGCGTAACGGGCATCAATCCCGGGGAGGAATTCTGCATTCCTTGCCCGGTTGGAAGGGCAGAAAGGTCACTTTTGCCCCTCTGTGGATTAGACTTAGGCAATTTGGGCCGCTCTGGAGCAGAGGCGGATTGGGCCAATTCTAGCCATTGGTCCAATCCAGAACAGGAGCCCCTCAAGTCGTTGCTCCCGAGCATGGGAGCAATGACTTAAGGATTGCTCGTTGCTCCGGGGAGCTAGCATAAAGTCGTCGTTTAGAGACGAGGATGATTGTCTCGAAGTGCTCGTGGCTCTCTGTGTCCGGTATTCGGGGATCTTAAGCGTCATATAGAATGGGAAACGTTGGGTTGCCACGTGTGCTTCGAGCACTGTGTAGCAGTTAATAGGTAATGATGGCTAGTGGGTAGTCATTATGGCCTACGGGCGCGTGTGTGCACGTGCCCCTCAGTATAAAAGGGGGAAGGTTGTCCCATTTTGCACTTTTCTTTCTGATTTCTCTTCGCCTCTTCTATGTTCTTTCCCGTCACCGTCTTCAGTGCTTCCGACCACCGTGCCAAGCTTCGAGCAATCTCTTTCTTCTACTCAAATCAAGTAAGTTTTCTTATTTGTAGCTTGTTTCACTTCCTTTTGTTGTTAGTGATAGATTGTATGTGGTTAGGGTTAGCTTTAGACGACAAAATAGGTGGATTTCTGGCGAGTGTTAGTGGTGGACGGTGGTTCTGCCATTTTGCTGCCTCTAGCACTTCGTCGGAGTAGGTAGTGCGTTCGGCGAGTATGATGGTCCACGTCGTGGTTGCGGTAGTTGTGCGTGCGTGAGCACCGTGTCTGATCATCTTCTGATAGAGCGATGAATTTTCCGGTAGAACGTTTCCAGATTCCGGTGAAGTTTTGCGGTTTTCGGTGGAGCTTCAAACGGAATCTGGGCACGAGTGCGGGGAGGTTCCTCGCAGGAAGATGGTATGTCTCGGGCATCTCCACGCGGGGAGGTTTTTCATTTGATGTTAGGGCTTAGGCCGGGGACGTTGTCCTTAGCCTTTTGCGCGCCCTTTCACTTGACTTGGCAGTGGAAGGGTGGATTTGATTTCCTGTCGAATTCACTGTCTTTCTCTACTTTTTCAGGTGATCGTAATGGCGACGGGGATAGATAGAGAAGTTATTCTAGACACGTCCGAGGAGGAAACTGGCTCCGAGGAGAATAGTAGCTCGACGGCCTCGAGCTCTGCGGCTTCGAGCTCGGTAACATCGAGCTCCTCGAGCAATGTCGGGGAGGAAGAAGAATTGGATGTCATGGAGGAAGACGTTGAAGGGTTCTGTGCGGAAGAATGGGAGGTGGCCGAACCTTCCGAGCATATTTCCACATTCGCGAAGTCTTTGGCGGACGTTTTTACGGAGGTAGGACCAGAAGGGGAGTGGAAGGTGCACTTCCCTACCTTGGACGAGCGGGTCTGCTCGGATTTCGGGGACCGCTTTACGATGTACGAGTATGCCTTTAAAGAGCTGGGACTGAGGCTGTCTTTCACTGATTTCCAGCGGTCGGTGTTCGAGCATCTGAAGCTGGCGCCCTCTCAACTTCACCCTAATTCGCTGGCCTTTATCCGGACCTTTGAATTGGTGTGCGAGCATCTCGCTCTGGGGACTACTCTCCCTCTGTTCTTCACTGTTTTCCATCTTCAAAGGCAGCTGGCGGGGAAGAAGTACAGATGGGTTACCTTGAAGCAGCCCAAAAAGTTATTTAAGCCGTTCTCAGAGTCAATCCGAACGTTCAAGGAATGGTATTTCATCGTAGAACCCGTGTCTGAGGTTGCCCAGGATAGCACATATGTCTGGGAGATAGAGGTCGACGAAGATGGGAATGAGCTGCTCAACGAGGAGGGAAAGTATATTGGGCGGAGGCTGTACATGTTTCCCATCCGCTGGGCACCCGACCATTTCTCCAAGAAGCCCAGCGCTTATGTCTTCCAGCCGAGCGAGCTGCACGGGCAGGACGCCGTGGCTTACGAGAAGCTGGTGAACTGGGCCAACTCCTTCAATCTTGCAAGTTGCTGGACGAGCAAGGGCAACCCTATCTTCGAAGAGGATGGGAGCCAGAGAGTTGAGCGCAGATTCGTCAATGTTAAGGCACTGCTGGAGTGCAAGACTCCCGCGGATGCTTAGAAGCTGCTCGGTAGTCTTGGTTATTTAGATTTTGTTTGTGTTATCTCTTTTCCACGTAGCTAACGTGCTCGTCTTTTCATTTGTGCAGGTGAGATGCCTCAAGCTCGCGATCGCGTGGTGAGGAATGCTATGGCGAGGAATAAAGCTGGAGCGGCTCCTCCTAAGACCCGCCCTGCTGGTGCTCGTGCTCCTCCCCTTATTCAAACTGCCGTGGGGACCTCTTCTTCTCCCTCTCCTGCTCCACGGGGATCTCCACTGCCTTTGACCGGGCGGGCGAAGCGGCCAAGGACATTAGATGATGTGGACCTTACCCGTGTGCCGGAGAAGGGGAAGTTTGAGTTACCTCCGTGCATCCTTGACAGGAGATTCTTTGAAGGTAACTCTTTGGTCGTCCCTCGGGCGGAATCCCTTTGCTTAGAGGACATGGATCGCCCGAGCAAGAGAGCGCTGGTGGCCCAGGATGCTTCTGCCCTGGTCAGAATGTTGGAGATGGCTGCTGTCTACACCGAAGGGTATTCTACGCTTGAGTCCGAACTCAACGCTGCCCGGGCTTCTGAGGCGGCCCTTAAGGAGGAAGTTAAGAGTGCCCGTGAAGCTCGGAAGAAGGCCGAAGAGGAGACGGCTAGGTTGAAAGAGGATGTCACCAAGCTGGCGGTGGAGAAAAGGTTGTCGAGGAGCTGAAAAAAGAGTTGATGGCGGCCAGTGCCCCGGGTGCCGACGAACCGGATGAGATAAAAGAGTTGAAGACTAGGGCTGAGCTGGTCGCCCACATCCTGCTAGCCGAGGATGACGGTATCGCCGTGGCAGTGGAGTCTTTCGAAAGCGCTGTGGCTCAGTTGCGGGTGGTGAACCTTGGGCTTGAGATCTCGACCGAGGGTACTCACTATCTTGCGCGCGTTGAGGATGGTCGCATCATCTTATCCGTAGGCCTTGTTCTAGATACCCCCGAGGCCCAGCCTGAGGACAAGCCCGAGGAGGACCAGAGACCTGAGCCGGTGTCAGCCGAGCAAGCGGATGAATGAGGAGTGTTGTTATTTTGATGTTATTGTATCTTGTCCGGCCTGCGCACCGTTGAATTACATAGAACGATTATGCGTTATTACATAGAACGAAGTCCTGAAACTTCCTGTCCGTGAACTGCGTCCCGTTGTCCGTTACTATCGCTTGGGGAATACCGAAACGTGCAAGGATGTTTCGTTTGTAGAAACACAGGATGTTGAGGGCATTTATTTTGGCTAGAGGTTCTGCTTCTATCCACTTTGTGAAATAATCCACGCCCACTATGAGGTACTTGTTCTGACTTGATCCTACCACGAAGGGTCCTAGGATGTCTAGGCCCCACCAGGCGAATGGCCACGGGGAGGACATAGTCTTGAGCTCGTTAGGCGGGGCTAGGTGCATGTCCCCGTGCCGTTGGCATTTATCTCACTTCTTCACGTGCTCCTTCACGTCGTTTTGCATAGTTGGCCAGTAGTATCCCGCTCGGAGGGCCTTTCGAGCAAGAGATCTTCCGCCGAGATGCTGGGCGTTGATTCCTTCGTGGATTTCGCGCAGGATGTGCGCGACCATTTCCTCCTCGACACATTTGTGCAGCAGAATGGAGAATCCCCGTCTGTATAATTTATCTTCGACCAAGACATAAGAGCAGGCTCTTCGCCTGACTATGCTGGCCTCCTTTGGGTCGGACGGGAGTTCGTCCTTGGCGAGGTAGTTGTAGATTGGGGTCATCCAACAGTTGTTGTCGCCGATCACCTGTACATCGAGTGTCAGGGAGGCTTTCTCGATGCTGGATCGAGGGAGTACTTCTTGTATGACGGATTTGTTTCCGCCTTTTTTCTTTGTGCTGGCCAGTTTAGACAGCACGTCTGCTCGCGCGGTATGTTCGCGGGGAACGTGTTTCACTTCTACTGTTGTGAACTTTGCCATTTCCTTCTTTACTAGGGCCAGGTATTCGGTCAGGTTGTCGTTTTTGGCTTGGTATTCACCTCGGACCTGGAGGGCCACGAGTTGTGAATCCGTGCAAATGACGACTTCTTCTGCTCCCAGGTCCCCGGCAAGGCGTAGCCCAGCGAGGAAGGCTTCGTATTCAGCCTGGTTATTGGAAGTTGGGAAAGACAGTGTGAGTGATACCTCGACGATAGTCCCTTCGTTGCTCTCCAGTATAATGCCCGCGTCGCTACCTGCTGAGCTTGAGGCACCGTCGACGAAGATGGTCCACTTGCATGTCTCGCTCGCGGGGGAGTCCGCGAATGTCATCTCCGCGACGAAATCGGCCAGAGCTTGGGCCTTAAGGGCTTTTCTGCCTTCGTACTGGATGTCAAATTCGGATAGTTCTAGCGACCATTTAAGCATTCGTCCGGCCATATCTGGTCATCCAAGCAGCTGCTTTATGGGCTGATCTGTTCGAACCACGATCGTGTGGGCTAGGAAGTAGTGCCTTAACCTCCTGGCAGCGTTGATGAGGGCCAATGCCACCTTCTCTATCTGCTGGTATCGTAACTCTGGTCCTTGTAGCGCCTTGCTCGTGAAATAAATGGGCTTCTGCCCGTCAGGTGTCTCGCGAATGAGAGCGGCGCTCACTGCCTCGGCTGCTACGGCCATGTATAGGTATAGCGTTTCGCCATTGTCCGGGCGAGAGAGAACCGGAGGCTCTGAGAGTGCTCGTTTCAGATGGAGAAGGGCCTTGTCGCACTCCTCGGTCCATTCGAACGCGACCTCTGTTAGGGACCAATTATTACTACTTTTCATATACTATTATTGGCCCCTTTTACCATTTTTCTTATTGAATTTACACACTTTTATTATCACAATTTAGCAAATATGCAATTAAGTTTATTTTAATTTTGTTTTGAGTAGGTATTTCACTTATTTGTTAGTTTTGTAGAAATTGTGGGCAAGAGAACATTGCATTGCATGAGCCAAATTTGGAAGGAGCTTGATGGGCATTTTGGAAGCACACTTGAAGAATAAAGTTTGGAAGAAAAAGTGTTGAGGAAGGTTGCAAGGCAAAGAAGCTGCATTTCCTTCAGTTCGCGCCGCGACCCATGTTGGCGCCGCGAACCTTGCGAAAACAGCAGGCCCTTTTTAATTAGTGGACCACTTGTTATGTTTTGGGGGGCCCAATTTAAGTGTGACGCGTCAGAACCTTTTGAGACCACTTTTCTATATTAAAAAGTCGAGATAGGATTAGAAAAGAGATTATCATCACCACACATTAGGGGTAGCTTTAGAGAGAGTTTAGGAGGTGGAGTATTAGAAGATTTGTGAAAGCAATCTTGATGTCCATTGATTCCTTTCCATTTTTATTACTGTCAAACATGGTGATGAAGAGCTAAATCCTACCTTGGCAAGATTGGAGGTAGTAGCTATCCCCTTTTGATTATGTATTCCTTATAACTCTTGCATGTGACAATTGATTATTGATATATGGATTGATACTTTTATTTTATTTTGATTATTCAGATTTGAGTTATTGTTGAGAAAGATTATTCAAATCTTGACCTAAAGTATGCTTTCAAGTAGTGAATAAATTGTAGAGATAGATTTATACACTACTTTTCTCTTGTATCAAACATTAAAGATCGTTATATTAATAGTTAGATGGAGAGATCGTCTAAAGATTAATATAGTGATTATCACAATCTCATTTAGAAATAAATGTTATTGAGAGGATATTTGAACATTATCAATAATTTTGAGTCCATATAGTTGTTACTAGGGAAACATAAGAAATTGGGATAGTGAACTCCAATCTTGGCAAGCCCTTTTATATTTGATTTAAAACTAATTTCATTGTCTTAGTGTTATTTTAATTAAGAGATAACAATTCACTCAAAAACAACTTGGTTACTTTTTAAACTTACAACAATTGAGGTTATAGAACGGCGGTAATATCAACCAATCTCTGTGGATACGATATAAAAATATTTGCCAGAAATATACTTTTCAACAAATTGGCGCCGTTGCCGGGGATTGGTGTTCGATATCACAAGCATTGCAATAATTCATTGTTCTAAGTTTTTTATTTTTTATTTTATCACTATCACTCTTGTGTTTCACTTGGTTTGTTAGTTTTGTAGATTCTAGTGCATGCGAGGAAAGGCTACCGAGGAGCAATTTCAATTCGATCCCGAAATTGAAAGAACACTTCGAAAGCTCAATAGCAAAACACGAAGAAGAAGGAAACTAGCCGAAGAGAGGAAACGGAGAGAAGAAGCATCTACTTCTTCACTTGTTCAAATTGAAGAAGTGGGTGTAAAAACTTTTGAAGGAAACATGGCGGGTGAAGTTCGTACCGAAATGTCCGCCAATAGTCCAAGGCGGACTGCCCAATTTGCTCGTGGTGGCAGGAATACGGAGATGAAAACCGAAATCCTCCAACTCCTTTATGCAAATCCATTCACCGAAATGGATCATGAAGATCCGTATACCCATCTCACCAAATTCTATGAGATTGCGGGTTCTACGGGAGTAGAGGAAGCGGGTGAAGAAGCATTATTCAAGAGAATGTTCCCACATTCCTTAGTGGGGAAGGCTAAAGAGTGGTATCTTGATCAATCACCAAGAGTGATGACGGATTGGAATTTATTAGAAGAAAAGTTTCTAGAAAGATATTTTCGTCACTCCCGATTCATGGAAGCCAAAACGGCTATTGCGGTGTTCAATCAAGGGAGCAACGAGTCTCTAAACGAGGCTTGGGAAAGATTCAAGTCAATGTTGAGAAAATGCAAGGGTCGTGGTTTTGATGAACTCACTCAAATCCACATTTTTCTAAATGGGCTCCAACCGGTGCACAAGACACTTTTGGATGCTACCGCGGGTGGCTCTCTTATGTCAAAGAACGCGGAAGATGCGAAAGTCATTATTGACCGGATGACACTCAACGATCGTCAAAGTCAACATGATCGTAGTCCTTCACAAAGGAAATTGGGGGTTCTTGAATTAAATACCAATGATGCTATTCTTGCCCAAAATAAGTTACTTTCTCAACAAGTGGAGTTACTCACTCAACAAATGTCCAAACTTCCACAACAAATGAAGGAAATTCAAGGATCTCAAGCTAGACATCAAGTGGCATGTTGTGAACTTTGTCAAGGAGATCATCCCACCGGTTATTGCCCTCCATGTGAAGAAGAAGTGAGTTATGTGACCAGCCAAAGTCTAGGTTATCAAAGGCACCCTCCACATCACAACAACTCATACCAAAGGAACAACCAAGGCTATCAACAATCAAGATTCAACAACCAAAATTTTCAGCAACAAAGTCCATATCAAATTCCAAATTCTCAAGTCCAACAATCGCAAGGTGGAAGTTCAAAGCTAGAAGATACACTCACACAATTCATGCAAGCCTCCATGGCAAACCAAAAGAGCAATGAGGCAGCTATCAAAAATTTGGAGAATCAAGTAGGGCAACTTGCGAAGCAATTGTCGGAACAACAAACGGGCCCTTCTTTCTCCGCCAACACTCAAACCAATCCAAAGGAGCATTGTAAAGCAATTGTTACTAGAAGCGGTAAAGAGGTGACGAGTGGAAGAAGTGAGGAGGTTGCAGTAGAGGATGATATGAATGTGGCAACTGAAAATGAAGAGAATGAAGTGGTGGTGGAATATCAAAAGAAAGAAGAGAAAAAAACTTCTCAGTTTGCGCCGCGACCACTCTTGGCGCCGCGAACTGAACAAAGTCAGAATGGTGAAAATGTTTCCGCTGAATAGGAGGGTGAAGCAGGTGAGAAGACAAAATCAAATGCAAGAAAGAAGAAAAAAAGAGATACAGGAGTGGGTGCTATTCCAGCTCAACATCTACCTTACCCGCACGCACCATCAAAGAAGGAGAATGCTAGACACTATGCACAGTTTATGGATATATTTAAGCAACTTCAAATAAATATTCCATTTGCCGAAGCATTGGAGCAAATGCCAAAGTATGCAAAGTTCCTGAAGGATATTTTCACAAAGAAGAAGAGATATGCAGAAGACGAGACAATCTTTCTTGATTCACGTTGTAGCGCCATAATCCAAAAAACTCTCCCAAGGAAGGAATCCGATCCGGACCGAGTCGTTTTACCGGTGACCATTGGAGGCACTTACATTGGCAATGGTTTGGTCGATTTGGGATCTAGCATTAATTTAATTCCCTTATCCATTATTAAAAGATTGGGGAATATTAAGATGAGGTCTACGAGGATGACTTTGCAACTAGCCGATAAGTCTACCACTTCACCATATGGAGTTGCTCAAGATATGCTAGTAAAGGTGGACAAATTCTTGTTTCCGGTAGATTTTGTGGTGGTGGACATGGATGAGGATCGTGATGTTCCTCTAATTCTTGGAAGACCATTTATGAAAATAGCTCGAATGATGATCGACATTGATGATGGACTCATGAAAGTAAGAGTGCAAGATGAAGAGGTAACTTTCAATCTTTTTGAAGCCATGAAGCATCCTAAAGACAAACATGACTCTTTTCGAATCGATATCACCGAGGAGGAAATCGTCGAGGTTGCAAATCAAGTTTATCTTTCTAATCCGTTAGAGAGATCTCTTATAGGAGCTTACAATGTTCAACCGAAAATGAAGAAAAAGAAATGGAAGCATTTTTGGATAAATTGGAGTCTTGCAGAGAGATTGCTTATCATGAGGAGAAAAATGAAGACTTGGATGTGAAAAAGAAAGTGGAAGAGCCAAAGTTAGAGTTGAAAATGCTGCCTCCACACTTGAAATATGTGTTCCTTGGTGATGATTTCACTAAACCAGTGATCATTAGCAATGCCTTGTCCACAAAAGAGGAGCATAAGTTGATACAAATGCTGAAAAAGAGTGAAGGTGCAATAGGGTGGGTATTATCCGATTTAAAGGGTATTAGTCCGGCCTATTGCATGCATAAGATCATGATGGAAGAAGATTACAAGCCCGTTGTACAACCTCAAAGGCGCTTAAATCCATCAATGAAGGAAGTGGTGAGAAAAGAAGTTGTCTAATTATTGGAGGTCGGAATGATTTATCCTATCTCCGATAGTGAATGGGTGAGTCCGGTGCAAGTAGTTCCAAAGAAGGGTGGTATGACGGTTTTTAGAAATGACAAAAATGAGTTAATACCAACTCAGACGGTAACCGGATAGAGGATGTGCATTGACTATAGGAGGCTAAATCAAGCTACAAGGAAAGATCACTTCCCGCTACCATTCATGGACCAAATATTGGAAAGGTTGGCCGACAAGAATTTCTATTGTTTCTTAGATGGCTATTCGGGTTAGAACCAAATTTCGGTCAATCCGGCGGATCATGAGAAAACAGCTTTTACATGTCCTTTCGGCATTTTTGCTTACCGAAGAATGCCTTTTGGACTATGTAATGCACCGGCAACATTTCAACGGTGTATGCAAGCAATATTCTCGGATTTGATCGAAGAATGCATTGAGGTGTTTATGGATGACTTTTCCGTTTATGGGTCGTCCTTTGACTTATGCTTGAAAATCTTGACGTGGTGTTAGAAAGATGTGTGGAGACAAATTTCGTGCTAAATTGGGAGAAATGCAATTTTATGGTCACCGAAGGTGTTGTTCTTGGGCACAAAATCTCCTCCAAAGGGCTGGAAGTTGATAGAGCAAAGGTAGAAATCATTGAAAAACTACCACCTCCAACAAACATCAAAGGAGTAAGAAGCTTTCTTGGACATGCCGGATTCTATCGAAGATTCATCAAGGACTTCTCAAAGATAGCAAAGCCCTTGAGTAATTTGCTCAACAAAGGTACGAAATTTCTTTTTGATGATTCCTGTCTAAAAGCATTCCATGAGTTAAAAGAAAAGTTAGTCACCGCACCCATAATCGTTGCACCTAATTGGACACTTGATTTCGAACTTATGTGTGATGCAAGCGATTATGCGGTTGATGCGGTTTTGGGTCAAAGAAGAGCTAAGATTTTTCATGCCATCCATTATGCTAGTAAAGTTTTGAATGAGGCGCAAGTCAATTATGCAACAACTAAAAAGGAGTTACTAGCTATAGTGTATGCATTAGAAAAATTTAGAGCTTATTTGATCGGATCCAAAGTTGTAGTTTACACCGACCATTCGGCAATCAAGTATCTGCTAACCAAGCTGGATTCCAAACAAAGACTAATTCGTTGGATTTTGTTGTTACAAGAATTTGATTTGGAAATCCGGGATAAAAAGGGTTCCGAAAACTTGGTAGCGGATCATTTGTCCCGATTGGTTAATGTGGAAATTACAAATAAAGAAGAAGAAGTGAGGGAAGAATTTCCGGACGAAAAGCTTTATGCGATTCAAGTGAGGCCTTGGTTTGCCAATTTTGCTAATTATAAGGCAACCGGTTTGATACCGGAAGACTTCACTAGTAATCAAAGAAAGAAATTCTTAGCGGATGCAAAGTACTAAGTGTGGGATGACCCGTATTTGTTCAAAGCGGGTGTGGACAACATTTTAAGAAGGTGTGTGACACTGGAAGAGTCAAAAGATATCCTTTGGCATTGTCATAACTCTCCGTATGGAGGTTATTATAGCGGTCTACGAACAGCCACTAAGGTCCTCCAATCGGGATTTTATTGGCCGTCCGTGTTTAAAGACGCACATGAACATGCAAAGAATTGTGACAAATGCCAAAGAAGCGGAGGAATAGGAAAATGAGATGAAATGCCCTTGACCAACATGCTGGAAGTGGAAGTCTTTGATTTTGTCGGTCCATTTCCCTCTTCTTTCTCTAATGAGTACATTCTTGTAGCCATTGACTATGTGTCAAAGTGGGTGGAAGCAATTGCTTCACCTAAGGCCGACTCCAAAACCGTGATAAGATTTCTAAAGAAAAACATATTTTCACGTTTTGGTGTGCCTAGGGTGTTAGTAAGCGATGGGGGATCACATTTTTGCAATACACCCTTGGAAAAAGTCTTGGAACATTATGGTGTAAAGCATAAAGTGACTACTCCTTACCATCCACAAGCAATTGGTCAAACGGAAGTGTCAAATAGAGAAGTAAAAAGGATACTTGAAAAAACTGTTTCGAGCTCAAGAAAAGAGTGGTCTTCAAAATTGGATGAAGCTTTGTGGGCGTATCGTACCGCCTACAAAGCTCCTATTGGACTAACCCCTTTTCAGATGGTTTATGGGAAGACTTGTCATCTCCCAGTAAAGATGGAACATAGAGCACTTTGGGCTCTTAAATTTATGAATTTTGACTCCACTCTAGCCGGTGAGAAAAGAAAAGAACAACTCCATGAATTTGAGGAATGAAGAAACAATGCTTACCACTCAAACAAGCTTTACAAGGAGAAGGTGAAAGCATACCATGATGGAAAGGTCCATCACAAGGAGTTCCGAGTTGGACAAATGGTGCTCCTTTATAACTCAAGACTCAAGTTGTTTCCGGGTAAGTTGAAGTCCAAATGGTCGGGACCGTTTGTAGTGAAAGAGGTGCGAGATTATGGAGCCATTGTGGTCGAGGACCCCAAGTCAAAAAAGAGCTGGACTGTGAATGGGCAGAGGTTAAAAGTCTACCATGGCGGAGAAGTAAACCGTGATGTCTATTTCGTTTCGCTCGCCGAACCATGAAGTACCACCGAACCGTCGAGCTTGAGCGACGTTAAACAAAGCGCTTGTTGGGAGGCAACCCAACTTCGTAAGCTTTCCTTTCATTATTTTTTTGTTACTTCCTAATGAGTATAATGTACCTTGCTCAGTTTTCAAGTTTTAGTGGAGGTCAGACCAATTTCCAGCATTTTTTAGAAAATTCCTTCAGCTCGCCCCGCGAACAGCTTTCGCCCCGCGAACTGAATGGAAATTAAATCCCCCTATTTTGTTTTACATTCTGGAAGTTGGGAAAACCTTCAGTTCGCGCCGCGAACCACGTTGGCCCCGCGAACTGAGCGTGACATACCCCTTTATTTTTCTGTTTTGTTTTTTTTTACTTTTGTCTCTTTTATATCTTTTATAACTTTATCCCTTTCTCTTCACCACTTTCACAACACACACTCTCTCACTCCCAAACTCAACCCTAATAATCCCAACCCTCTCAATCTCAATAATCCTATTCTTTGCAAGAATCAATTCAATCTCTCTCTCTCATCAAGGTATGATTAATCTTTTCCCTTTTTTCCTTCTTTGTTCTCTCATCGAGGCGAATTAGGGTAATTGTTATAGGATAATTTTTGTGAAATTCACTTTGCATGTGTAGAGATTCTTTAAATTAGGACAGGTTAAGAGTTTGTGGTATCAATTTTGAAAAGATTTGAGCAAAAGGAAAGACCCTTTGGCTGCTGGTTTTCTGGGTATCGCGCAGATCGCGCCACGAACCCAGAAAAATCAGCACTTTATTTTTTGTTAATTGTGCTGACGTGATTCTTGGCTGTTGTATGGTTTCTTTGTGGTTTGCTTGCAGATGTCTAAGCGCGCAAAAATAGTAGGCCCCGGTCCCTCAAGGTCCAGGCAGAAATTCATTAGTCGTGAGTATGAGGAGCGGTTTGAAAAGTTGATCAAGAGAACCATCCAGTCAGAGAGGTTCATTC
This sequence comes from Lathyrus tuberosus, assembly GCA_022829125.1. Lineage (NCBI taxonomy): Eukaryota > Viridiplantae > Streptophyta > Magnoliopsida > Fabales > Fabaceae > Lathyrus > Lathyrus tuberosus. Next base: position 4,832,313 of record JALAZF010000436.1, on the reverse strand, counting down.
GTTTGTTACCAGGTGGCAACTATAGGAAGATAGTGGATAACTTCACAGCGAGAAAGTGGGGAAAAATTTATGAGCCGGAAGCAGAAATTAATTATGATATTGTGCGTGAATTTTACGCCAATGCTCTTCATTTGGAAGAAGGTGTGGCATACCACTATCAAACGAGGGTGAGGGGGAAGATCATTGCTTTCAATAGGGATGAAATCAATGCTTATTTGGGTCATCCTCTCACCTTGGCGGGTAACAAGCGATGTGAATACCGTGCTAAAGAGGCTGCAAACGATTGAGATCTTAATGCTGTTAGTGCTCACCTTTGCCTTGAGGGAAAGACGTATGATTTGAACGATCAAGACTTTGCAAAGTCTTGGAAGAGAGAAAACCTTAATTTGGAAGCTCAGGCTTATTTGGTTCTCTTGTTGAACAACATTCGGCCGCGGAGCCATAGTACCACAATTCCACTCGATGTCGGCTGCCTATAGTACTACATTATGATTGGGAAATCGGTGGATGTTGCGTCTATCATCGCGGAGGAGATGAGAAAAGTGGCAATAAGTGGAACAAAGTTTGGTGGAAAAGTCGGTGTGCTTATGTATCCGAGGCTGATTATGGGACTTTGCCGAAAGGCAAATGTGCCTATTCCGGATGAGGTACACTTCTCCATAACCAGTGTTATTAATGATGCTTTTTTGAACAGTTTCTGCCAAAGTCAGATGGATAGAGCTGAGGGGGCAGACACTTCTTCCTCTAGGCCTCGCACCCGCCGTGCACCCGTTTTTGATCAGATGGCGTTTGCCACTTACTGCTGTGAAAACTTTGAGGCTTCTAGGAGGTCTCAATCATTCTTATTTGATGCCATGCAGCAGCAGTTCCAGAACATATTCTTAGCACCCGAGGCCCGCACTTTTCCGACTCAGGCAGAGTATGTGTCTTATTATAATTGGTCTGAGGGCAGGCCAACATTCATGGGGGGTACAGGAGGTAGTGGCCAAGCTAGTGGTGCGGGTCATGATGAAGACATGGAAGATGTCATTGGGCCCGTAGGCGGTGGTGATGATGAGGAGGATTGAAGATCTTGGTTTGGGTAGTATTGTTTTTTTTTTTCGTTGTACTTTTGGTGGCTCTCGTTTCACCGTGAACTTTTGTTTTGTTAATTGCATGTATCTTTTGTTTTGTTGTACTTTTGGTGGCTCTCGTTTCACCGTGAACTTTTGTTTTGTTAATTGCATGTATCTTTATTGTGAAGTTTAATTGTGTGTTCCTATGAATTTTGGTATGCCCCACTTTTCAAAATTTTTGTTTAATTGTTCTTGTTCCTGAGTTAAGCTTGAAGGAACCAAGTGCGAGGAAGGAAGCTTAGGAAACTTCGAGTGGTGATGATAAGAATTGGTTGTCGGCATTTCAAGGTACACTTTACCGCTTTCTAGACTTAACATGAATAGGTTGATGGTGTGTTGCAAATTTCTTATCATAAATTCCTTGAGATACATGTCAATTTTGAATCAAAGTAGAACTTAACCATTTGTGAGGTAACCTTCCATTGTGCACTAAATGCGGGAAACCGAATATTATTTCAACTCATTCTTATCATGCTAAATCATGCAATGGTCTATTTTTGTGATAATTGTGAAAGTGATAGAGGCATTGTTTGTTATTGAGAAAAACCACTTGGCCAAAAAGTTTTGCATCAACTAACCTTGTGAGGAGTGATCCTCAGTTTAACCCCCTTTGAGCTTGTATTAGGATTCATTTGATTGATAAGTGCAAATTCCATTGAAAATATTGAGAATAAATGAATCCTAATTTCTTTCGTTTCAATTGAACCTTCAACCAATTTGGTTGCATGTTTGTTTTTGTCTATGTCTAAGTAGGGAGCATTATTGCATCAATTATGGTTTAAATGCTAAGTTGGGGAGAGAACAAGAATAATATGTCACCTTTGAAATATTGGATCTAGTAAAAAGAAAAATAAAAAGAGAGCTCATGGTTGTGTGTTGTGGAAAAAAAATAATAAATAAATAAATTTGGGATCAAAAAAATAAAAATTGTTGTTGAGTTTGAATTAATGGGAATGCTCCCTTAGGATATGCATTTTTGTTTGAATTCCCTTGATCATACCCTTTCTTTGTAACCCAAGCCACTTTACAACCTTTGAAAGACCTCTTGATTCTCAATTTTTTTTTCACATGATTTAGTGTGTTTTGATGGCCGCATGATTCGAGTTGATGTTGATTTAATTGTTCGGATGAGCGAAAGAAAACCCTCATGTTTATTCATCATCACTATGATGTGTGTGTAGGTTTGATTCAATTTTGACATGTATTGCTTTGAATTTCTTGGTATGTCTTTTGCACCCAACCATTATTCTTGTTCATGTTTTGCCTAGCATTGAGGTAAGTGGATTGTGAAAGGACCGTATACTTTTGAACCATTTGAGTGTCTTTGGTTAATCCTTGTTTCATTCTCTTGTTGCGTTACTTTGGTTACTTTGGTGAAAAACTTTTGTTTAGGGACAAACAAAATGATAAGTTGGGGAGAGTTGTTAGGGACCAATTATTACTACTTTTCATATACTATTATTGGCCCCTTTTACCATTTTTCTTATTGAATTTACACACTTTTATGATCACAATTTAGCAAATATGCAATTAAGTTTATTTTAATTTTGTTTTGAGTAGGTATTTCACTTATTTGTTAGTTTTGTAGAAATTGTGGGCAAGAGAGCATTGCATTGCATGAGCCAAATTTGGAAGGAGCTTGATGGGCATTTTGGAAGCACACTTGAAGAATAAAGTTTGGAAGAAAAAGTGTTGAGGAAGCTTGCAAGGCAAAGAAGCTGCATTTCCTTCAGTTGGCGCCGCGACCCATGTTGGCGCCGCGAACCTTGCGAAAACAGCAGGCCCTTTTTAATTAGTGGACCACTTGTTATGTTTTGGGGGGCCCAATTTAAGTGTGACGCGTCAGAACCTTTTGAGACCACTTTTCTGTATTAAAAAGTGGAGATAGGATTAGAAAAGAGATTATCATCACCACACATTAGGGGTAGCTTTAGAGAGAGTTTAGGAGGTGGAGTATTAGAAGATTTGTGAAAGCAATCTTGATGTCCATTGATTCCTTTCCATTTTTATTGCTGTCAAACATGGTGATGAAGAGCTAAATCCTACCTTGGCAAGATTGGAGGTAGTAGCTATCCCCTTTTGATTATGTATTCCTTATAACTCTTGCATGTGACAATTGATTATTGATATATGGATTGATACTTTTATTTTATTTTGATTATTCAGATTTGAGTTATTGTTGAGAAAGATTATTCAAATCTTGACCTAAAGTATGCTTTCAAGTAGTGAATAAATTGTAGAGATAGATTTATACACTACTTTTCTCTTGTATCAAACATTAAAGATCGTTATATTAATAGTTAGACGAAGAGATCATCTAAAGATTAATATAGTGATTATCACAATCTCATTTAGAAATAAATGTTATTGAGAGGATATTTGAACATTATCAATAATTTTGAGTCCATATAGTTGTTACTAGGGAAACATAAGAAATTGGGATAGTGAACTCCAATCTTGGCAAGCCCTTTTATATTTGATTTAAAACTAATTTCATTGTCTTAGTGTTATTTTAATTAAGAGATAACAATTCACTCAAAAACAACTTGGTTACTTTTTAAACTTACAACAATTGAGGTTATAGAACGGCGGTAATATCAACCAATCTCTGTGGATACGATATAAAAATATTTGCCGGAAATATACTTTTCAACAGCCTCTTTGCGGAGGAGCTTGAAGAACGGTAGGGCGTGCTGGGCGGACTTGGCCACGAAACGAGATAGTGATGCGAGCATCCCGTTGAGGGACTGGATGGATTTTTTGGACTTGGGCGTAGGAAATTCGGAGAATGCCCGACATTTGTCGGGATTGGCTTCGATTCCTCGTTCCTTCAAGTAGAAGCTGAGGAATTTGCCTGCCCGGACACCGAACGTGCACTTCTCCGGATTGAAGCGCATTTTGTATTTCCTGGCCTGTTCGAAGACCTTTCGCAAGTGGGCGGTATGATCGGTTTCCTCGTGGGACTTTACGATCATGTCGTCCATGTATACTTCGAGCATGTCGCCTATTTCTCCCTGAAATACTTTATTCATCATTTGTTGGTATGTTGCTTCGGCGTTCTTCAGGCCGAAGGGCATTACGTTGTAGTAATAATTCCCTGATTCGGTCATGAAGGCCGTATATTTTTTGTCAGAAATTGCCATTGGGATTTGATTGTAGCCCGAGTAGGCGTCCATAAACGATAAAAGTTTAAAACCAGTGGAATTATCAACAAGTTTATCAATATTGGGGAGGGGGTAAGCATCCTTCGGGCACGCCTTATTGAGATCGGTATAATCAACGCACATACGCCATTTTCCATTAGATTTTTTGACCAATACAACGTTGGACAGCCAAGTGGTGTACTTGGCTTCCGAAATAAATTTGGCCTCGAGGAGATCTTTTACAGCTTTTTCAGCAGCCTCTGTTTTCTCTGGAGACTGCTTTCTCCTACGTTGTGCTACGACCTTAATGGTCGGGTCAATGGTCAGCTGGTGACATGCAGTGGACGTGTCTAAACCGGGCATCTCTGCGGCGCTCCAAGCGAAGAGGTCAGCGTTCTCCCGGAGGCATGCTTTGAGCTGCTTCCTCGGGATGTCAGGCAGGTCTGCTCCGATCTTCACTCCCCGTTGAGGATCTTGGCCGAACAGAACTATCTCGAAGTCGCCATCCGGGATTGGGCGCATCGGATGGGAGCTGCTGCTGGATGCTGTAGACGGGCCGGCTGATGTTGCTCGTTCCTCCTGATGGTCCTCGGGGAAGCGGCTGTCGAGGTCGATAGAGTCAACCTGGGGCAGAGGCTTGGCTTCCTCAGAGCTGCTTGGCAGTGTTGGCTTGCTCGACACCTTTGGCTTGGGCGCAATGGTGTTTAGTCCCTTTGTGGCTGCTTCGAAACACCGTCGGGCAGCTTCTATATCGCCGTGGAGGGTGGTGACCTTCCCTTTCGAAGTGTAATACTTCATCTTCAGGTGGACGGTTGAGGGCACTGCTACTAAATCAGCCAGCGTTGGCCTTCCAAAAATGCACTGGTAAAGCGACGGGCAGTCGATTACCAGGAACTGAACCTTGATGGATCTGGCCGTTTCTGCTGATCCGAAGGTCACGATCAGCTCGACGTAACCCCACGGCTTTGTTACGAACCCGTTGAATCCCTGCAAGTCGGATCCCACGTAGGGAGTGAGGTGAGATTCGTCCAGCTGAAGCGTTGAGAACAGCTGGGAGTACATGATGTCGACCGAGCTGCCCTGGTCGACAAGTATCCTGCGAACGTCGAAGTTCTCCATCCGGGCTCTGACGAGCAGAGGTATGCTGGAGTTCGGGGATCCGCCAAGGAGTTCCTCCTTGTAGAAGGAGATTGGGACGAAGCCCTTCTGGGCCTGATCAAGCATCGTCACTTTGTTGCAGCTAGTGTTGATCAGGAGGTCGAACTTCCGTTTCACGGAGCCCATAGCGACTTTGTTGAATCCCCCGCCAGAAATGACCATGGCGGAAGGAAAAGTCTCCTACGGGCTGTGGGCCGCGAAATAAGCAGGGGCGTTGAGCCCGTCTGGGACGTATAAGTCCTCTGGCCGAGATATAGACATCGCTACCTGTACGTTGGTGTCATTCGAGGAGGGTACTTCTTCCTCGACCTTCTTGGACTCCTGGGCGTTTTGCCGAGGAGTGTCCTTCTTCTTTGCGAACTGTTTCAGGTGCCCGTCCCTGATCAGTATCTCTATGGCATCCTTCAGGTGGATGCAGTCCTCTGTAGTATGGCCGTGACTTTTGTGGAAGCGGCAGTACTTCGACTTATCCACGTTTGGTCTGTTCGGCAGCTGTTTGGGGAACGGACCCCGGCTTGTTTGAACTCCGAATTGGCACATTCGGACAGAATCTTTTCCCTGGAAACGGTCAGGGGAGTGTAGTCATGGAAGCGCCCGGAGGGTCCCTTGCTGTCGCGGGAGTCCCTCGGACGGTCCTCGTGTCTTCGTTCACCCCGACGAGATGTCGAGGCTTCTTCTCCTTTGGCGGCCCGGGCGTTCTCCTGGCGGCGAGACGCTCGGATGTTGCAGGCCGCAATCTTCTCCTCGTACTGGATATGAGTTTGGGCTTTGAGGAGGAGGGCGTCTAAATTCCTCGGTGGGGCGAGGCCGATGGCTTTAACGAAATCGGAGTCCGGGAGGACCCCTTGTTCGAGCAGGAACTTATTCATTTTGTCCGTCGTCGGGACCTGCACTGCTTCCTTGTTGAACCTCTCGATGTATGCTCGGAGAGGTTCGTCTTTCCTCTGGATTATGGCTCCGAGGGAAGCCTCGGTTTTGGGGTGGCGGCGAGATGCTGTGAAGTGCCGCGAAAACATCCTGCCGAGCTGTTTCCACGAGGCAATGGACTCCTCGGGCATTTGTTTATACCATGTCATTACTCCTTTCCGAAGCGTGTTCAGGAAGAGTCTGCATTTGATGGCGCCCCGTACGCCGTGGTAGTCTAAGAGGGCATCGATATTCTCGATGTGCTTGTTTGGGTCAGTGGTCCCGTCGTATGTGCCAAGTGACGGGGGTTTCTCCAAGCCTTTCGTGAGGCGGGTGGCCAGGATCTCATGGGACAACGGGCCGTGAGGCTCGTCGTCGTCGCTGGAACTGGTTTATGATGGTGACCGGACGGGCTGCTCGCGTCGGCGGTTCCTTCGTGGGAAGGTGAGCGGTTCCTTCGAGGAGAAGGTGAGCGGTTCCTTCGCGGGGAAGGTGAGCGTGTCCGTCTTTTGGACTTGATCGGAGACTCCTCGTTCCTTCAAGTCCTTTTGTGGTCATGAGCGTGCTGGTCACGCGGGGAGATCTGGTCGCGCTTTCGGGCTACACAAGGATCTTGCTCTTGGTGCAGTCTTCGGTCGATTTCTCTCCGGGCTGCGGGCTTCTTGATCGTCGCTGTTTTCTCCGTGTAGGAGGGGATCTTGGACGGCGAGACTCTTCCAGTGCCCCGATCCTCTCGCTTTACTGCAGGATCAGGGTGTTGGTTTTGTTGAGTGCCTCTAGGAGGGCTGCCACGGCCGGGTCGGCGCTGGGCGGAACAGGAACGGGCAGAAGGTCGAGAGACGGTTGATCATTGTTGCGATCAGCAGAAGTTGGGGAAGGAGAAGCGGTGGCTCCATCCCTAAGGAAACGGGCATCTCGAAGGAGAGATGATTGGCTGCCAACGTCAGATTTGTTGACGGGGAGGATGGTGGAATGAAGAGCATCCTGGGTGCGATCTTGGGAGTCCATGATCGTGATGATGTTCGAAAGTTGTTTTGTTCTTCGGTTAAAGAAAGAAGGGGATAACAAAGATTCCCACAGACGGCGCCACTGATCGTACCTGGATCAGACAGTTTCTGTGGCCAACAACGTCGTATGGGCTTTAGCTCCGATGCGGTTGAAAGACGGAGGGGGGGGGGGGGGAATTTCTAGGAAATCGTCGGCTGGGGGCACTCAAGACGTGGCCGACGACCCTCGCGTACCGGCGAGGGGGTCCGAGATTCGTATGAAGGAGTCCTTCGCGGGAAGGGGAACGACGAGGCGACGATGGACGGCGATGCCTTCACAGGGAAGATCGTCGTGCCCGCCCTTGCTCCAGCGCTTTAATTCTGGTATTCTGGTGCACGATCAGCTGATTGGTCTGATTGATCAAGGCGAACAGGGCCACGGTGCTCGCGTCTGCATTGGGTGGAGGAGCAACTGGCTGAAAAACGGCCTGCTAATCGTCTTGGTGGGCAGCATTGTAAGCCACGTCTTGGGAGTCTAGGGAGGCGGTCTGCCCATCTCTCACGTCGCCTTCTTCGACGTGGAGGGCAACATCGTCTTCGCGGTGGTTCCCGTTCTCGAGTTGCGCGAGGACGGTGTCTAGAGCTTTGGTAGCGGACGGATTGCCGGCCATGATGGTGATGAATGAGAGTTGCTTTGGTTTAACGGAGGAAAAACGGGGAAGCAAAGGGTTCCCACAGACGGCGCCACTGATTGTGAAGGCTGGATCAGATCCTGTAGAATCAGGCCGCCAAGTGGGTCAGGGATGCTGGTCGTATGGAGAGGAGGAGAGGGGTGTACCTGCAAGGCACTCTGACGCTCAAGTAAGTAAAGGTCAGAGAAAAATGGGCAAGTACGAAGATTGAATTCTTAGGGTCAATATTGGATACCTGACCCTCTTAAGCGAGATGGTTTATATAGAGCCCCCAGCGCGTGGCCAACGGTCCTATTTTCAGGGCGAAATAACCGTTTTCCCCAAAGAATAGGTAACTGCCCAAACTAGCCGTTGTGTCGGGTAGGGTGCCCGAAACTAGCCGTTATATCGGGCATAAGTGCAGTTACGGACACATGTCCTTCGCTGTTCGGGCAGTGAGAAAGCCGTACGTAACGGGCATCAATCCCGGGGAGGAATTCTGCATTCCTTGCCCGGTTGGAAGGGCAGAAAGGTCACTTTTGCCCCTCAGTGGATTGGACTTAGGCAATTTGGGCCGCTCTGGAGCAGAGGCGGATTGGGCCAATTCTAGCCATTGGTCCAGTCCAGAACAAGACAGTTACAGAATGCTCCATGATTGCATGCGAGTTACAATTATTGATGAGAGAGACGTTAGCTAGAAATTATAGGGGCGACAGACGTTATCTGAGGCTGCCTTTATGAAGGATATGAAAGGGCAAACATAAATGAAGGATGGGTGAGTCGAGCCATATCATTAGGAGATTTCTTGGATGGAGAGAAGAAGGGAGAAATCACTTGAGAAACACATAAACAGACACTTAAATGAGTCATTTTAGGCTCTTTCTGACCGATAATAGGGAAGTCAACCTTTTGGTGTTTTTTAGCAAGAACATTTGGCGCCCACCATGGGTCCTCGGTAAAACTTGTCCAGTCCACACAAAAATATCATCTAAATTGCTAATAGCCCAATTGTGCGATGTCCGAGTCATCTCCTAATCGAACCTCCACCGCCGAATCTAACTCAGCTACTCACGGTAGTGGAGGATCTTTGTCAACAGAATGAAACCTTGCAAGATAATATTCATGTTTTACAAGCACAAAGTCAACAGGATGGGGACACAGAGGCGGAGCCTCTAGACTCTCAAACTTTGTCCGAGGAATCTGGGATGATCAAGTTCCAGAGAACTTCAAACCACTGTCGTTGGTAGCTTTTGATGGTAAAACTGACCCTCATGAGCATATTATTACGATCAATAATCAAACAGAAATAGTAGGAGCTTCCGACTCTCTTAAATGTAAGCTCATGGTTGGGACTTTTAAGTAAGAAGCTCTGCGATGGTATACGAGTTTACCTAGGTTCTCGGCCATTAGCTACTAGGACTTAACTAAAAAGATGATACAACCCTTTTCAGCAAGCAAACATAGGAAAATGTCGACTACAAGTCTTGCTTTATGTCTAGTTACTTCTCCTTTGGGATTTAGCTTCACCTTGTATACTCAATTCACATTATTTTCCTTCCTGCCTTTTAGCATTTCGGCTAGTGACCAGGTGTTGTTAACTTCAATAGTCGTCAGTTCCTAATTAATCGCTTGCACCCACTTTTAGTTCTTCAATGCCTCAGTTACATTGACTAGCTCAATATACATAGAAAGCATAGTGAACAAGTTCACCTTCATCATCAACCACATCATCTGATATAATCACACATTCTTGCAATCTTACAGGCATGTTTCTTGTTCTTTGAGGACTTCTTGTGTCTGCTTTACCTCTGACTTCTTCTTGTTGAACTTCTTTGTCAGCCTTACTAGCTGGTTGATCACATATGATTCTCATTGAATCCTTATTGACTTTGTATTTCCAATCTCACTTCTTCACCTCATTTATGATCACATCCTTACTGATTACAACTTACTTGTTCACTGGTCCGAACAATTTTATCTACCAATTAAGTGATGTTCTATCATAATCATTAAGCTTGGCTTGCTATCAATTTTCCTTCTCAATAGGTCAGGCACATGTCTAAGTGCCATGGAATCCAATGCCTTCATACGACTTAAGCTAGGATTGACATCAGACCAACATTCTTCTAGTGTGATTCCTTCTAGCTTATTAGTCAGACATCTATTCAAGATATATGTTGCAGTCGACACAACTTCACCCCATAACTCATTAGGTAGATGCTTGCCTCTAAGCATATTCCTCACCATGTTCATGATGGTTTTATTCTTCCTCTCAGCAATTCTATTTTTCTGTGGAGTATTGGGTGGAACCACCTCATGCACAATCCCTTCTTTCTCACATAATGCATGGAAATCTTTCGACATATTCTCCCCCACCATTACTCCTTAAAGTCTTGAGCTTTCGAACACTTTGTGTCTCCACCATAGATTTAAACTTTGTGAACACCTACAACACGCCACTTTTCTTCTTGATTAGGTATGTCCATATATTTCGTCTAAAATCATATATGAATGTTACAAAGTATCTTTTACCTCCAATCGATTCCACCTGGATAGAACCATGCACATCTGAATATATTACTTCAAGGATTTCCTTCGACTTGCTTCCTGCATCCTTACTGAAGTAGTTCTTATGTTGCTTTGTCTGCACACATTCTTCACACATTTTATTTGTAATGTTGATTTATGGTAAACTTGAAACCATGTTTCTTCTCTTCATATTTCTAATGTCTTTGAACTTGAGATGGCTACAACTGCCATACGATTGTGCTCCATCACATTTAGTTCAATCTTGAAGGTTCTATTTTGAGACATTGGTGCCTTCAAGATTAAGTTGCCACTTGAGTCAAGAAATCTCATCATATTATCTTTGATTGACACTTTGTAATAGTTCTAAATCAATTGGTTTATGCTAAGAAAATTTATTTTCATGCCCGATTTGTACAATATATTGGAAATTACTGATATTTTGACATTTTTCTCATAATTTGAACATCACCAATACCTTCAACAACTAGGGCATTTTCATTTGAATATCAACTTGTTCTTCATTGAGAGACTTATGTTGACAATCCAATCTTTCTTTCCTATCATGTGTGATGAGCAACCTAAATCTAAGTACCATTGGTCCTTGAACCTTTCTTAATCTTTCATTGTGACCATCAACAACAACTTTTATTCTTTGTATCTTGCAAGTCTTACATCAGTTTCTTGATTATTTTTTTTTCGACAACAAACACTAGCATAGTGACCATGCTTCTGACAATTATAATATTGAATGTGACTTTTATCAGGTTTTCTTCCACCACCCCTTCCTCTACTTGCAGCACCACCTCTGTGGTTGTTTTGGTTTGAGGTTCTTCTCTGGTTCGAAAAATTTCCTTCTTGTTGATTACCTATACCATTTGAGTTATTATAACCCTCTTTACCTCTGTTACCATTCCATCTTGACTTTCTTTTCTTTTTTTGATTGTGCCTGCAGAGATACATCACCTTTCGTCTTGCTTGTAGATTTTTCATCCATTCTTTGTTCATGAGATTCAATTGTCCCTTGAAGATCTTCTTTTGTCATGCTTGACAAATCTTTCTATTCTTATATGGCTACTACAACGTGATTGAATTTTGGGGTTAATGACCTCAAGATCTTTGAAACTAATGATCTTAATGTCAACGCTTCTCTACACATCTTGATTTGATTCATCAGTCTTGTTATCCTGGTGAAGAAATCAATCACGCTTTCACTTTCATCCATTTAAAGCAATTCACATGTTCTTTTGTGAGTTTGTAACCTCTCATCTTTGACCTTCTTAGCACCTCCAAATGATTTCTCCAAAATGTACCATAATTCCTTTGCTGAGTCAACATCACCAACTTTCTCAAAGTTGTCTAGATTAACACATTGATGGATTATAAAGAGAGCTTTATAATCTTTCTCCCTCAAATCTTTATGTGCAACCTTTTTTTCATCCATATCATCTTCTCCAATTGGTGTTACTTTATTCTTCACAAGATCCCAAATATCTTGATAGCCCACAGAAGATAACCTTTATCTGCTTGCACTAGTTCTAGGAATTCTTACAATCCAAGGATGGAAGATTTGTTGGAAAATGCCTGTTCGGATGATTCATTGCAATATACTTCCCACGAATCGCAGTTAGTGCTCTAGATACCAAATGTTGGAACTGATCTTGAAGGAACGAGATTCAATCACTTTCTTTATTGCTTCACAATTCTCGTTCTCCACTCTCTTCCGCACAAAGATTTGATGTGAGAGAGAGAGAGAGAGAGAGAGAGAGAGAGAGAGAGAGAGAGAGAGAGAGAGAGAGAAGAGGGGGGAGGGATAGAGAGAGAGAGAGGGAGAGAGAGATAGAAACGAATGAATTCAATTCTAACTGAATTGCTTATTTGCAAATGTAGGGTATCTTCCTATTTATAAATGAGATTACTTCCACACCAAATAATATCTAACAAACTAACCCTATTCGCCTAGCTATTATTCAACCATGTTGAATCCATACAACTTATTAACTACAAGTTGTATTCGACCTCCTGTTGAATACAAGCATCTCCGACTATTAAAGGTTGTATTCGACTACTATTCTACGAATACGTTCGACTTCGACTCTGTCAAATCTTTTAAGCAAGCTTAACACAAAGAATTATATATTTAACAATAATAACTAACCAAAAAATATTAATTAACCAATAATAATTAATCTATTAATTATGTATGAAAAAAATGTATATTTAAAATTTTTTACAATGACAATTAATATAAATTAAATCCTTAATTCATAATAAAATAATTAATTTCAAAAGATAAAATATCCATGAATCATATTTTACTTTAGATTGCTTGATCTAATTTAGATTTAATTTAATGAGAGATTTTAAGTTCGAAGAATTTGAAGTTGTAAGCAAAGGATATGAGTTACTTTATTTATAAACAAACTAGAATTTTTCAATTCATTTCAAAACTATAATTTTTCTTCCTTGTGCATGACATAATTTTATCGAAGGTAATTTATTTTAAAATTATTTTGTTTATAATATTATAATTTACAAATAAATTATAAAAAATAATTAACTATTTGATTGGTTGAAACAACAACACCACAAAAAATAAGGTGAAGCAAATCTAGAAATTTCTGGAATTAAACTGAAATGAATATTATAATAATTGAAGCAATACATTTAGGCACGTGGGAAATTTTGAATATTTTAATTAACCAATTGGCAATTAAAATTTGTTGATAAGCACTAATGACAGCCAATGGCAAGCAAAACATTATTGACGGTAGTGCAACAATAGAGTATTAATTATAATCCATTTTGTTTGATTCGATTTTTGTTTTATTTATCTATTTATGGACACCAAAAACAAAACCAAAAGTAGAAGAAAAAATATTGTACAGTAGAAGTTTTTGGCTTGGGTGAGATACGAACGGTGTGGAATAAAAGTCTAGAGAAAAATATATGGAATAAACAAAAATGGAAAATAAGGGCAAATTGCTCGATCAATGTGGCTCCATGAGAGTGACAATGGAATCAAATCAACGGCTAAATATTAACAGTGTAACATATAATTTAGGGTGTAAACAAAATGATTAAACAAACATGTACAAAATCAAACAACAAGAAGATAATATTTAAAAACATTTGAGTCTATTCAATAAAATATTTTAGTGGTAATCTTGAAAGAAGAAAGTGTAGTGATAAACAATTGATATTTTTTGATTAGATGATTATTTAGAGTTTTCAATATTTTAAAATCGAATATCCTCACTTCCACTTATATTTAAACTTATACTAACTAACTAATTAAGTAAATAAATGATTATTTAGTTTCTAAAATAGAAATTCAATTAGTATTTTTAAATCGGTTAAAATATTTAATTTAATAAAATAGTTAATATAATTAATATAAATATCCATGCCTATATAATAATTAAATATATTTATATATAAAATATTCTAACAATTTCTCACTTAGAAAAATTATCTTAATAATTATTTTAGAATTTTTTTGACGCGCATCCAAATGCTATTTGAGGAATCCTTATTTACCAATCTCAAAAATTTAGGTAGAGTTACTCCTAGAGTAAATTGTAGTGAAAATCTACAAAAATTTAAACTACCAAATAAATAATTAAATATAATAAAATGATATGACATTAGTTGATTGGTTGAAGATACATTACTTAATTTTTTGTGATGAATAGAGAAATTGTTCCGTAAACATTTCAACTTTACAATTGGATCTACCTCTTTAGGGCGCAGGACCATTTATTCAAAAATATGAATAATAGAAGAAAAAAAGGAGTTCTTGTATGTGTATTGTTTTATTTGTGCCAAACCCATTTGGCAAGTGATTAAATTTTTTTTTTAATCTCTCAAGCAACACAACAAAAAAGAAATTAAATAAGAGTTTTAGACAAAAAACAGAAATGGATAACAAGAAAAGACACAACGATTGTCGGAAGAGAAAAAGAGAAAATTGACTCTGAGTGATATATGAGTGTGTAGCCAACTTTATAAATTTGAACAACAAATTCAGTATGTTGTTCATATCAATTTGTTAATTTTATTTACATTCTTGTTGGTTCATGTTGAGTAATTTTACATTTTCTAAGAGTTGTTTCGTTATGCCCATAATTTTGTTTAGGTGTTGTTTGGAGTGAGTTTGTTTTCCACCTTTATTTTTCAGTGTTATTAGGAAGAATCTTTGTATACCCATTATTTATATAATGAAAGGTTTTACTAGATTAGATCTCGTGGTTTTTATTCTTTCATTTTAAGGAAAGTTTTTCACGTTAAAAGTTTGGTGTCCTTGCTATTTAAGTTTTCCCTTATTATTACTGTGGTCTGAAATTGATTTTGTTGGTTGTCTGTTTAAATTGCACATATTTTAAAAAATATCCCTTTTAAAGAGTCTGGTTATTTGATTATTTCACAACAACCCCATGTATCAATAATTGGACCACCTCTGCTATCGTCATTGACATATAACGTGACGGAACTCCAACAACCATCAGATCAATGTACTTGATGATATATATATATATATATATATATATATATATATATATATATATATATATATATATATATATATATATATATATATATATATAGATGAATGGCATAGAAATTTCATGCAATGTGATCTCTAGATCATACATATTTTCAATTGGTCGTATTGATGTCTTTATTGAGGTCAAACTGAAATTCCTTAAGTGCAATTCAAAGTTAAACTATTTGCAAATAACAAAAAAGAAAAAACTTAATTTGTTATAACAATAGTACCTCGTAAGTTTTTATTTATGCAGAAAATCAAACATAATATAAAGTTTGTACCAAAACATAGAACGTATAAAAATAAGAAAAATATTATTTCTAATCTAAAGCAATCTCAAAATCAAGACCCATGTGAGCAACATGTCCATGAAAAACCTTGGGTGTCAAACATTTGTTTAATGGATCAGTTAGCATTAAGTTTGTCCATATATGATCTATTAAAATTTGTTTTTCTTGAACTCTTTCTTTCACAACAAGACATTTGACATCGATAAATTTTGACTTTGTGGAACTTATATTGTTGTTGGAATAAAGCACTATAAACCTTCAAGAGCCTTTTAATGCTTTCAATGATGTATAGATAGGTCTGTGACAAAGTTCTGTAGCCAAATTGTATGAGTTTATGCCTCTACGCAAGTCATAAATTTTGTTGTTATGGTAGAGGGAGCCATTAAAGTTTGTTTGAAAACTTCCAGGAGATGACTCCTCTAGCCAAAAGAAATATGTCACTAGATGTGCAACGTCTGCTATCTGGACATCTTACAAAATCTGACATCACATTACATATTTTACTATTATCTAATGCTGCATACCATAATTGCTTAGATATCTGTCAAAAACTCCTATAATAAATGCTAAGTTGGGACAAGTGCAAACTTAAGCATACATAAAACTCCCCATAACTGAAGCATAGGAAACCTCATGTATCTCTTCTTTTCCAAAATCTATAGTGGGGCATTATTTGAGACTAAACTTGTCTTATCTAGCAACAAGTGTGTCTCATGATTTTGTATCTTTCATAAAGAATCTATCCAAAATTGTATAGCTCATCCGCGAAAATTCTAAAATGCCTCGAGTGGGTCACTAAGTATTTGAATTTTGCAAGAATATCTTGAACTTATTCCTTATTAATCAGTTTCTCTTCTTATATAACTTCATCTTCCTATTCCCTTTCTTCTTCTTGGGTCATGAAATTTTCTTCAATCACATCTTCCTTTTGGTTCTGACCTTCAACAATCTCTAGGTTGACTTCATTATTTCTTATCGAGGTTTTCTCTTGTTAAAATTCACTAGCAGTAGGCCTTTCTTGACTTTTATTTGGATTTATTTTTATTGGACTTGGCTTTGTGCTTAGTGAAGGGAAATCGTGATATTAAATGCAACGAAAAACAAATTTTTTCTTTAAGTTTATCCTTAAAAATGGACATGATTAGTAACATGATGTTTATCTATTGTGGAAATTAGTCGTTAATGCAGAATCTAGAAAATGATCACAAACATTGAACGAAGAACAATGCCTCTATTTAGTTTACAAGAATAGAGTGCCTCAATCTCAATGTTAGATGCTACTAATGAAAAATTATATATATATATATATATATATATATATATATATATATATATGTGCAGGGTAGGGTTTTAAATCACTTTTTTTCTTTATTTGAATCACCTTCATAATCACTTATTCATTTTTAGCCACCAAATATGTGGATTTTAATCACCTTTTATCTTGCTTCAAAACTTGTTATAGCACTGGATTTGGAATGACTTCGGGTGAATGATTTGTATCATCCTTCTCAAAGATTTCAATGATGTTGAATTCTTTTTGTAAAATTTAAAGTGTGTAATTTGAATTCCTCCAAATTTCAAAAAATGTTTATTCAAATTATGCTATTAAAATATGATTATTTTAGCACATTTCAAAATTGTTTTCCCTTGAATATAAATACAACTTTCCCCTCATTATTTCAAACGACACATTGAATCATTCGTGCAATTTTTTTTTTTTTTTTTTTAATTTTCTCTTCATCTCCTTAAAAATTCATAAATCATTATTAAGCCTGTTAAAATATCTATAGGATACTAAGATTTATATTTGTCAAAATGAGTTAGTCTATATGAACCAACCCGGCAAACCCAAAAAATTATATAGTTTGGATTTTAAAATTAGAATCCATATTTTTTCAGAATTCTTTTATCCGACCTTGAAAAATCAGCTATCCATTAGGACTAATCTGTTACATCGACATAATTATAAATTTTAAAAAATTATATTAATACTTATATTATCTTACTACAAAAGAACACATTGATTTTTCTGACCTCACTAAATTTTATCTCTTTTCTATTCAAATTTTCTCTTTTAAATCTTATACATTAATATAATCAATATTTTTTTTTCGTATTATATTAGTTTCTCTTATGTTTATGTTAAATATTCGAGTATTATTTTTTAAAATTTAAACTTGGTCCTTCTATTTTAAATTTAAACAGTTTTGATCCCCCTCTCATTTTTTTGAACTTAAAATTAATGATGTTTTCATTTATTAAATGACAATTTATATGTATAACATAACAAATCATCGTATATAAACCTATTATTGAACTTTGTAGATAAAAATATAAGTTAAAAAAATGAAATTTTCATCGATTTTCTATGGACAAAATTTAAGAGGAGACTACAACTGTTTGAATTTAAAATGGGGGGACCAAAACTGTTTAAATTTAAAATAGAAAAACTAATTTCGTGAATCGGACAAAATAGGGGGACCAAAACTATAATTTAGCAAAAGTTAAAACAAAAATCCCATAATATTTTTATAAATGAAATTAAAAATTATATTATTTTAAACACAATACATTTTTAAGTACTATATTATTATTTATTTATTTTTGAATAAAAAAGAAACTATATATTAATTCAAAAAACAAAGACAGCCTCAAGATAGCCTCCGACTTTCCACTCCACATGAACGATCTCAAGATAGCCTCTATCTTGTGAATCACAAATTGGGGGAGCGGTAAGCATTGCATCCAATAATTGGCGACAGCAAACGAGACAGATTTTATGAGTTGCGCTCTTCCGACATAGCTGAGGAGTTTACTATTCCAATGTCTAACTCTTCCCACCACTTTATCAACAAGAGTCATATAATGCTGAATATTAAGCTTCTTGCTAGACAATGGCACCCCCAAGTATCTAAAGGGGAGGGAGCCTACCTTAAAAAAGATTGTATAATTTTTTGCAGAAATAATGAAATTCTATTTTTCCAAGTGCTTGTCTTGTTTTTTTTTTTCAAGAATTTTTAAATATATAAAATGCTTAAATAATGCTCATACAACATTTGTTAGCATATGACCCTCTAAATTAAAGTACCCTTATGATTTCTTGAATCTTACATCATCAACACAATATTCCTTCTCCTGCATCAAGCTTTCCAAACAAAACAAAAAAAAAATTGAAAGAATAGACATAAAAATTTGAATATATAATCACCACACTGCACATATCATATATTCAAATAATTCATCATTTTCCCACGAGTACGACGACAAAGTACTAAAGAATCTCACCCATTAAGATTATTATCAACACAAGAAAACAGAAAACGAAATCACGCTAGAGAATCTATCTTGACCGCGAAGATAATCTCAGTTTAAGTTATAGCCGTTGATTTGATTCCACTGTCACCCTCGTGGAGCCACTTTGATAGAGCAATTTGCCCTTATTTTTCATTTCTGTTTTTTTTTTTTCATAATATTTTTCTCAAGAGTTTCATTCTGCACCGTTCGTATCTCACCCTAGCCAAAACTTAATATACTATTTTTTTCTTCTACTTTTTGTTTTGTTTTTGATGATAATAAATAGATAAATAAAAGAATTTAATTGATATGCACTGACAGTGTAAAGATTTTTTACACTGTCAGACAATCACAACCGTTGATTCATTTGAAAAGTTTGACTTTAATTTTAACCATTTAAAAAGTAATACTAACGGGTAATTGTGATGCATTGACAGTGTAAAACTTTTTACACTGACAGTGCATAATAATTAATCTCTAAATAAAATAAAAATTCGAATGAAGATTCATTTTAATCCTTCCAAAAAAAATATAAAATCTAAATTAATCTTCGAAAATAGGATTCTATTTATTTTCTATAAAATATAATCAGGTTATATTATTTTTTTTTGTTAATATTTTTTCTATTTTAAAACCGTGACTGGAATGTTATAATACAGTTTTTAATAACTATGTGGATAGTCACAGATTTTTATTTTTCATTTTTTAAATAATAATTTGGTTTTTATTTTTAATTTCAATTCAAATTTGAAAATATTAAAAAAAGCAAAAAATTGTTACTAGTGAAGAGGATTACTCGTCGGAATTTTCTCCGGGAGAGAAAGAGGATGGTGGTCCGTTGACTATGGATTTCGAAAAAGAAGTGGGCGATGATGTCGAGGTTTCAGTTGATGGGGACCTGTCAAAAGATTGCAGTGAAAAGGTTGAAGAGACCTTTTGCTCATGTCAGAAGGAAAAGGCTATGACTCATTCTCGTACTTTGGAACATAGGCAGAATAGCTTTGATGGTGATTTTTCCACTGCTATAGGTCCTGGTCAGGCAGAGTCAGACTCTAGGGTTCATTTGACTGCGCAGGCTAACTGTCAACAGAGTAAAAGTGTGTTTAGCGAAGGAAATGACTTATTAGTTTCGTCTTCTTTTGTGGAAAACCATCGGGTTTCTGTAGGTGGGCCCAGGTTGCAAAGGAATGAACATATTGGAAAGTGTAAAGGCCCATTATCTTTCGATGGGGCTTGCAAGAGAGTAAGGAAGAAAAGGTCCAAGCCTATCAAACCAAAGCCCAAAACCATTAGTTATCAGGATTGTGGTTTGGATTTTGGGCCATCTTACTTTGCGTGTCTAAACAGTAGAGGGGGGACTTCAGAATCAATCTCAACTAAGTCCTTTGGTTCTGGCTTCAAAAGGTGCCGAATCCTAAAGGTTTGGTGGCTCGTGCTCACTCTCTTACTGACTCGGAGATTCAATGCTGCAATAGAAGATTCCTCAGTAGAGAAGAATCAAAGAAGGATGAGGCTTGGAACACAATAACAAGTTTGGGTTTGGTCAGTAATCAAAAGAAGGAAATTATGGTTAAAAAGTTGGAAGCTTTGGAGAATAGAGATAAGGTTGGATTGGTTTCTAAGAAGGCGGTTTTAAGATTGTTCCCATGAATATTGTTACCTTCAATATACGTGGGGGAGGGTTTCGGACCAAAAGGAAGAGAATTAGCTTTATCATCCAAGCGGGTCAGGCTGATATTTGCTTTCTTCAGGAAACTAAGTTGGTTAGATTTGATGATAGCCTTGCCAAGGAGTTTTGGGGTAACGACGGCGTTGATTGGACGGTGTGTCACTCTTCTGGTGCTTCAGGAGGATTGACAATTTTGTGGAAGAAGGATTCCTTGTTATTGAATTATAGTTTCAGAGGTAAGGGTTTTGTTGGCATTAACGCTGATTGGAAGGGCAACACCTACAACTTTGTCAATATCTATGCCCCTTGCAACTCTGTGGAACGATCTCTTGGTGCTTATTCAGAATAGAAGTGAGGAGCTTTGGTGTCTTGGCGGAGACTTTAACGCGGTTAGTAGCAGGGAGGAAAGGAAAGGGGTTTCGAAGTATGTTTCTTCCATTGACATGCTTGATTTCGCCAACTTCATAGATGTGGTGGGGTTGGTGGATTTGCCTTGCACAGGTGGTTCATATACTTGGTATAATGGCAGTGGTACAGCTATGAGCCGTCTTGACAGATTTCTTCTGTCTGAGGCGTTGATTGAAGATTGGAAGTTGATGGATCAAAGAATTGGTCAACGTGACATATCGGACCACTGCCCTCTTTGGTTGAGGTCTAATCTTTCTAATTGGGGTCCGAAACCTTTTAGGTTTCTTAATGTCTGGTTTAGTCATGGTGATTGCATAAGATTTATCAGTACTGAATGGGGAAAGTTAGCAGTCCAAGGCAGGGGTGATTACAACTTATGCGAAAAACTGAAGAGAATGAAAATTCTTTTGAAAAGGTGGAACAAGGAAGTTTTTGGATGGATAGATCTTCGGATTCAAAATAAGGTGGATCAGCTCAATTGTATGGACAAATTGATGGTGGATAATTATGGCGAAGTCGATGATAATCTTACTGAGGAACGGATCAGAGCTTACGGTGACGTTTGGAGGAATCTTGAGATTAAAGAGGCATTGCTAAGGCAAAAGTCGAGGCAATTGTGGCTCAAAGAAGGGGACCTTAATACTCACTTCTTTCACCAATCCATCAAAGTTAGACAGCGAAGGAATTCTATCCCTTGTTTGTTTAGAGACGGAGTTCTGGTTGAAGATGTGGAAGCCATCAAATCCTTGATACATGAACATTTCTCAAACTTTTTCTCTGAACCAGACCAAGATAGACCAGTCCATGCTGGGTTGACCTTTAACTCTTTGAATGAGATTGACAGGGAAAGTTTGGAGGTGCCTTTTTTTGAAGAGGAAGTTAAATCTGCGGTGTGGTCGTGCGATGGTAACAAGAGTGCGGGTCCTGATGGCTTCACGATTGAATTCTTTAAGAAAGGTTGGGAGGTTGTGAAGAAGGATGTTTTCAGTTTCGTCAATGACTTCCATAGGAATGCTAAGTTGATTAAAGCTTGCACGGGTTCCTTTTTGGTCTTAATTTCAAAGGTTGTTAATCCTTAATCTCTGGCGGATTTTAGACCAATATGCCTGGTGAATAGCTTGTACAAATTCTAGCTAAACTGTTGGCCAGTCGTCTCAAAAAGGTGATGGATAAGCTTATCTCTACCAAGCAGTCGGCCTTCTTAGCTGGGCGTAACATCTCAGATGGAATTTTGTTGGCAAATGAAATTCTTGATATGGCTAAACGTGACAAGAGGACTTGTTTATTGTTGAAGGTAGATTACGAGAAGGCTTATGACACTCTTAGCTGGAATTACCTTCGTTTTATGATGACTTCTATGGGCTTTGGTGACCGGTGGCTTAGGTGGATGGAGTGCTGTATTTTCAATAGTTCTATGTCTGTCTTGGTCAATGGAGGGATTACCAAAGACTTTGATGTTTGCAGGGGGCTCAGGCAAGGGGACCCGTTGTCGCCATTTTTGTTCCTTTTAGCCATGGAAGGGTTAACGAACTTAGTTCACAAAGCAGTGGAATTGCAGATTTTTTGTGGTTTTCACTTCTCTGAAGATGAAGCGGTGGACGTCCTCCAATTCGCTGATGACACTATCTTAATCGGGGATGGCAATCCTGATAATCTCTGGTCGATGAAAGCAATTTTGAGAGGCTTTGAGTTGATGTCGGGACTCAGAGTGAATTTTAACAAAAGCAAGATGTATGGTGTGAATATTGAGGGTCAATATCTTGAATGCGCTTCTTCTTACCTTGGATGCTCCATTGACAGGCTGCCGTTTAAATTTTTGGGGGTGTACATTGGCAGCAGTCCTAGGAAGAAAGCAATTTGGGACGGTATTCTTGCTAATATGCGTAACAAACTTGCAGGTTAGAAAGGGAGAAACCTCTCTTTCGCGGGAAGAGTGGTTTTGATTAACTCTGTGCTCAACTCTTTACCAACTTATACACTTTCCTTTTATAAAGCACCGACAGCGGTTATTAAGGAATTCAGAAGTATTCAAAGCAGATTTTTGTGGAATGGCACAGATGGAAAAAGGCCAATATATTGGGCGAGCTAGAGTGATATTTGCAAACCGAAAGACAAGGGTGGTCTCGGCATTAAAGATGTGGAATTGTTCAACAAATGTATGTTAATCAAATGGAAATGGCGGATTCTGAACGACAGGAATGCTATATGGCAAAAGCTTCTTAGAGTTCGTTATGGAGAGGTGGACGTCAAGATTACGGTTGGAGGAGCAGAGATGGTCTCGAAAAAGGACTCCATTTGGTGGAGAGACTTGGTTCTTAGTGAGTTTTCTGCTCACACTAACTTGGCCTTTTCTAATCTCTTCAGCTGCAGGATTGGAAATGGATCATCCATTTCTCTTTGGCACTCGAAGTGGGCGGCAGAACAATCCTTGAAGGACGCTTTTCCTGAGTTATTTGAAGGAACAACCTTGCAGCTTTGGTTGGTTAAGGATGCAGGAGTTACAATTGATGGCCAATGGTGATGGAAATTTCGTGACATCTTTAGTGGCTGGGACGAATTGGAGGAGTTGACAAAGCATGATATTATGGAAGTGTTTTCAGGTCACGAACCGCAACAGGGAGCAGAAGATGCTTTTACTTGGAAGTTGAATGACGATGGTATGTTTTCTGTTAAGTCTTGTTATTCGGCGTTGATGGACGGTATCGATTTTTCGTGGACTTCTTCCATCAGAGACGCACAAAATTTTCTATGGAAGCTGGCCGTGCCTTCTAAAGTTTTGTTCTTCGGGTGGAAGTTGATAATTAATAGGCTGCCGACTAAAGATTCGTTGTTACGTAGGGGAATTCTGAACTTGGCGACAGATGCAGCCTGTGGTTTGTGTTCTACCGTAGATGAATCCTTGCCTCATCTTTTCTTCAGATGTCAAAGGAGTTACAGCCTGTGGTTGAAAATCGCGAATTGGTTAGGTACTGAGATCAACTTGGAGGTGCAGGACTTAATGGTTTTTCCTTGGAGATTCCACCTGCTCAATAAGAACATCGACAGATATATGGTGGGAATTATTTGGTTGGCTACGGTGTGGAGCATTTGGCTTATCCGTAACGACATTGTCTTTAACGATGCTGTTTTTAGTTTTGATATCTGTTTGTCTGTGATTATTTTTAGATCCTGGGCTTGGTTGGGATTAAGGTGTAAATGACCCGGTTGTATAAAATTTGGTGACTGGCACACTAATCCTATTCTGGCTGGTAGGATTTAGTTGTTGTTTTTTCTGTATTTGGAGTATCTCTCCTACTCTTTAATACAATTGCTCATTAAAAAAAAAAGAAGAAATAAAATCTAGTGACCTTTAGGCTTTGTTTGGATTCATATAACTATGGAGCGGAGCAGAAAGAGATGGAATGTAACAATATTCCATTGTTTGGATTTAAAATTTGATGGAGCGGAACCAAGTGATATGAATTTCATTCCATCATATCATTTATCACCATATTTCTTTCCCTCCAATTTAGGTGGAACAACTTACCTTATTCTGTTGTAAAATTTTTAAATAATAGAATGAGATATTTGTTCCACTCTATTTCGTTCTGTTCCATTTCATTCAACTCCGTTCATTTTATGATATCCAAACATATCCTTAAGGCACATCTTATGCATTTACCACTAAGTTAATGTATATTGGTGACAAATAATTTTCATGATTTGTAATACTATTAAATAATTTCTGAATTTAAAATAAAAAGTGATACAAAATTTGTATAGATGGTGTTTCGAACCTAAATCCCTTCAAGTTAAATATTAGTCACTCAATCAATTTCTATTGTTAATATTTTTATTGATGAACACTTAATTTAATAATTTAGAATAAATATTTTTTTTTGAATTAAAAATATATTATTATCAAAAAAATCTGAAATACACGTCGATTCAAAGATCCAGCCCATAAGATGACTAACCTACCAAAGTTACAATAGAAACAACTTACATCCTATTACAATAGGCTACAAGTTTCCTATCCATATCAATTCTCCCTAGCATCATTTCTCTAATATGTTTACTATGCAAGATGTCCTTGCTACAATTTTGGAAGCTAGAATAAATATTTACTTATTTATTTCAAATTACACACAAATAAATATTTACTTCATTCAAATAATATACAAATTTAAAAATAAAAATAATAAAATGTAAATCCTAATCATGATTAACTAAATATCAATTAATTAATTAATATTTAGTTGAATTACTATTAAATTAATTGATTATTTAATTTGAATTAATTAAATAATTTTAAAAATTAATTAATTATTTAATTTGAATTAATTAAATATTTTAATAATAAATAAATTACTATTAAATTGATTAAGTATTATTTAATTTGAATTAATTTGAAATAAGAAAATATTTATTTGTGTGTTATTTGAAATAAATAAATAAGTAAATGCTTATTCAAAATTATTAAGTTAGTATCTATTTTTAGAAATATAGAAACTGATATGGACTGGGCCTAATGTTGGCCCACCACCGGGCACGACCCAACCCAAGTCCTCGTCGAGGAGGCCCAATTAAGGTCCAGCCTATCTGTACGTCCGGGGAGCTCTCACGTGTCTAGCCCACAGACTCCACGTGCCCCCCATGCGGGGACATGTCATCAGACAATTACCCACTTCCGAAAGAACTGGTAAGTCCACCTTCCGAAGATCACGGGGCAGTTGATCTAGGACGAAGACCACATGCTGGCCTTCTCTACGCCACGTAGCCCTGTCAGTTACTCCTATTGGGCCTTGCGATCCAACCCAATGCAAAGTAACTGTTGGCCCTGCGCTGGAGGCAATTTATAAATACCCTTTTTCACTAGAGGATCAGGTATTCCATTCTTTACACCTTTTCTATGTACTTGCGCTGATTGCTCCGTCTCTGACTTTAGCATCAGACTACCTTGCATGTACACCCCCCTCATCTTTACCACCACCGGCGAATAAAGGATCTCACGACGTGTTGCTGGTTGCTGATCCATTTCTGATCCGGTAAGATCAGTGGCGCCTTCTGTGGGAACCCTTGCTTCCCCGTTTTTCCCCCGTAGAAACTCAAGAACCAAAGCAATTTTCAATCTCCGACGATCATGCCCAGCAGACGAACTGACGACAACGTTGCAGAAACTGCCTTCACTCCATTCACCAACGGTGACGGTCACGATCCCAATGTGACCGCTCACGTCGAAGAGGGAGACCCTAGGGACGGGTACACCGTCTCTCCCTCCTCGGACGATACGGCCTTCAACGCCGTTCGACGCTTTGATAGCCTGACTGTCTACCAGCAGATCCCTGCGCCACCGAATGCTGATCCGACCACACTGGCTCTATTCGCAGCGATCAATCAGAAAAATCTGATGATCTTCCAACATAATGAGCGAATAGGGGTGCTCGAGAGGGAACGACAATCACGCTCTCCCCCGCGGAGACATCGTCGCCCCGTTTCGCGCAGTCTTTCTCCTCCCACGCGGAGGACACGACATGACGACTCTCGGAGCCCTTTTCCCCGAAAGCCTGGGCGTCGCCTGCGCTTGGAACGACCTCAACCCGTGGTCACCCAGAAGCGCGACCAGTCCCCTCCCCGGAAGGAATGACGTTCCCCTGCTCATAAGAAGAATAAAGCTTACGGGTACGTCGAGAAACCAAAGAGCCGACCAAGGAGCCCTCCCCGATGGAGAAGGAGAGGCCGAGGTGAACTATCCCCTTCGCGATCACCTATCAGGAGCGACGATGATGACCAGCGCACATTGCTGTGCAGGGACATCATGGAGGCTCCCTTACCCGTCGGGATGGAAAAACCTCCGCCCTTGGCGACATATGATGGTACGACCGAACTAGACGTCCACATTGAAAGAATCGATGCGATGCTCGACTATCGGAATGTCCGAGGAGCCATCAATTACAGACTCTTCCCCACTACCCTGAGGAAGGGTGCTATGGCATGGTACAAGAGTCTTGCGCCCGAATCCATCACCTCCTGGACGGAGCTGAAGAGGCAGTTCTCCAGGAACTTCACCGCTTCCCGGCACCACCCGAAGACGAAAGCGTCTCTGGAAGCCATCATCCAGGGAAAGGACGAATCTCTCTGCGATTGCATAGAGAGATTCAACCGAGAAACTGTCTAGGTATCCACCTCGGACCATATGAAGACATTTTTGATTGAGCGAGGGCTACGACCTCGCACCGAGCTCGCCAAGGCTGTCGGCATTGAAATGCCCAACACCTTAGATGCGCTCCTCCATAATGCCTAAGCATACATCCAGTATGAGGAGATGGAGGCCGCCCATTGCGCTCGCGACTCGCGAAATCAGGAGAAAGCCAAGAGCTCAAGGCACGAGGATTCCACCGTTCCCCGACGCGGCAGAGAAAGAAGAAGAGAAGACTGGCCCCGAAACTCTTGAGAACCAAGGGGCCCGCATGCCACTTCACTGAGTACACGATGCTCACAGCTCCCCGCGAGCGCATCCTGGCCGAGTGCATAACCTCGGAATTCCAGAGAGGAGGTGTCCGCTTCCCGAAGCCAACACCCCCTAAACCAAACGTTGACAAGTCCAAGTACTACAGGTTCCACAGGAGCCACGAGCATGTAACGGAGGATTGCATCCACATCAAGGATGCCATCGAAATCTTCATCAAAGAGGGGCACCTCAAGCATTACACAAAGAGGAGCGAGCCCCCCGACAAGAGACCCGAGAGACGAAAAGAGTCGAGTAGGCGACCCCGTCCCCCGACGAGAATGGACTACAAGTCGCTCTGTATGTCATCCGACCAGAGGACTTCTATTTCCCCTGCGAGCCCGACACATCTGTGACTGCTCGCAGCCCATGGGAAAGCTTCCCCGCCGCCATGGTCATATCCGGCGGAGGGTTCAACAAGGTTTTGGTGGGGTCGATCAAGCGGAAGTTTGACGAGTTGATAGAGGCGAGCTCGGCGCAGAACGCCACCTTCGAGAAGGTCCAGGAAAGATCGAACCCCATTACCTTCTACCTTGAGGAATTGCCGGATGACGCCCCTAACTCCAACATCGCCCTCTTGATCAGGGCACGGATGGAAAACTTTGACGTCCGCCGCATCCTGGTCGTCCAAGGGAGTTCAGTGGACATAATGTATGCCCACATGTTCACTACCCTCCAGCTCGACAAGACACATCTGACCCCGTATGTCGGCTCAGATCTGCAGGGTTTCAACAGCACTACCACCAGACCGTGGGGTTACGTCGAGCTAATGGTCACGTTCGGGAATGACGATACTGCCCTACAAGTTAAGGTCCACTTCTTGGTGGTGGAATGCCCATCTCTTAACCAGTGCATCCTGGGGAGGCTGACCCTAGTCGAGCTCAAAACCGTGCCATCTAGAGTCCACCTGAAGATCAAGTACTACACGACCAGAGGCCGTGTCGTCACCCTCCACGGGGATATTGAGGCCGCCAAGAGATGCTTCTGTGAGAACAAGATTTGATTCTACAATATTATCTCTAAGTTTTGATGATATCAAATGAGTATTTCTGCATGAACAATTTTGTAGAACTAATGTTTGTTATTTGTGAGAAATTAACAAACAGGTTATGCTTCAGTAAATTGGCGCGAACACAATGCTTAAAGGAAAATACTCCGCCTATACACTTAAAAAGCAGAACTCATTTTAAGCTAATATGAAGTTCACAAGACTCTGATACAAAAGGAAAAGAGAACGAGCTTTGAAGATCTGAAGACAAAGGTTCTGATTGAACGAAGTCCTGATGCTGAAGACTTATGCTCTCTGATCAAGGTTCTGAAGACCTAACCACAGTCTCTACTCATGCTTCAACCAGATACTATCAGAAGCCTCTGAAGATATGAAGACAACGCACCAAATGAACAAGGTTCTGAAGACTCTGAAGGTGCTGCTCTAAGGATTCGAAGACCTGATAATCTTAAGAACCAAGCTATGTTTTCCCTTCTTACTCATGCTCGTAAAAAGCCTCTGAAGTTGAGAAGCCAAGAAGACAAAGCTACATAGTACAGCGGTACCACAATACAATGTGAAAAATATCATGGTAACAATGCAACGGTACAAACGAAGATATTCTGACAAACAAGACGCGCAGCGCGCAAAAGTTTTTATCTGTCCTCACGCTTCTAGCTGCCAGCCTAGTTAGCTATCATGATTACACTTCAACAACTCTTTTACATGGCTATAAAAGGAAGCAAAAGACACACACGAACGAACTGCAAAAATACTTTCCAGCTGAAATCTTTCTTAAGTCATTCTGGTCAAAACTGGTTTACATATTTCAGCTTGTATAAGAAGCATTTTTCTGTAAATGTAACTTATTCAAACTTAGGTTTGTGTTCCTTAAGAAAGACCGTGTGGTTGTATTTCTTGAGAAGTCTAGGACGTGTTGTCTTAGAGGTTGTTCCTTGAGTAAGACCTGTGAGGTTGTATTACTTGAGAAGTCTAAAACTTGAGAGTTTTAGAGGTTGTGTTAGTCACCAGCATTTTGGCTAGTGCATTGTACTGATTTGATTGAATAGTGGATTAAGACCTCGTTGAGAGAGGGAAAATCACCTTGGCGGGTGGACTAGATTAACTTGAGTATTTCTCAAGTGAACTAGTATAAACATAACGTGTTCATCTCTTTGTTCTCAACAAAAGTCATTACTGTTAAAAGAAAGAGTCTTATAAAAGGAATTTATTTTAAAGAAACAATTTTATTTTGAAAAACCAATTCAAACCTCCATTTCTTGTGTTTTTCACACCTTCAATTGGAATCAGAGCTCCGGTTCTGAGGTGATAAAAAGGTTGAATTTTTATCAAGCACTTAACAGTATTCAGTACCGATCCAAGTGTGAAAAACAATGGCTACACCAACTCCTGAGTCAAGTGTCATTGTGAATGAAAAAGACTCTTATACTGCAAAACCTCATATCTTTGATGGGGAAAATTTGACTATTGGAAAGATAGAATTGAAAGTTACTTTTTGTCGTTTGACTTAGATCTTTGGGATCTGATAGTTGATGGCTACAGTTACCCTGTAGATTCTGCAGGCAAAAAGATTGAAAGAAGTGCATTTACAGTATACAAAGAAAAAATTACAAGAATCATCACAAAGCAAGAACTATTCTGTTAAATGCAATTTCATATACAGAATATGAAAAAATTACAAACAGAGAAACTGCAAAGTCTATTTTTGACTCTCTTCGTATGACTCACGAAGGCAACGCTCAAGTCAAGGAGACGAAGGCTCTTGCACTAATTCAAAAATATGAGGTCTTCAAAATGGAAGACGATGAATCTGTGGAAACCATGTTCTCAAGGTTTCAAATGCTTGTTGTAGGACTCAGAGTTCTGGACAAAGGATATTCTACTGCTGATCATGTCAAGAAAATTATTAGAAGTCTGCCTGTCAAATGGAGACCAATGGTGACTGCTTTGAAACTGGCAAAGGATTTGAATAGTATAAGTCTTGAGGAGCTTATCAGTTCTTTAAGAAGTCATGAGATAGAGCTTCAAGGAGATGAACCTCAGAAGAAAAATAAATCCATTGCCTTAAAGGCCAAGTCCGAGAAGAAAAAGGCGTATCAGGCAGAAGAAGAAGTGGAAGAATATGAAGAAGTTTAAGATAAAGATGATATATCTCTCATATCAAGGAAAATAAGTCAATTATAGAAATACAGAAAGAATAAGTTCAGAGGACCAAGAAGAAGATCTGAATCTACATATGGTCAAAGGAGAAATTATGGAAGAGATGTTACGTGTTTTGAATGCAAGGAACCTGGACATATAAAAAATGATTGTCCAAAATTTAAGAAAGAGGAGAGACCTAAGAAAGCCAAAAAGGGTCTTATGGCAACCTGAGATGATTCAGAATCTGAGGATGATATAGATGGAGAACGTGTCAACATGGAATTCATGGCAGAAACCAACGATGTTTTATCAGAAGAAGATCTATCAGACTCTGACAACGAAAGAGAGGTACTTTCTTCCTTATCCCGTTTTGAACTTGAAATAGGATTATCTGAACTTATGGAAAGATATCAAATCCTTCTAAGAAAACACAAAACTCTGAAAAAGACGTTTGTGGTTCCTCCAGAAGATCTTACTAAAAGCAAACAAACCATCTCTGAATTAAATGAAAAATGATTTGTCTTGGAAAAATCAAATGCTGTTTTAAAAAATAAAGTCTCTAAGTTAGAAAAAGAAATCACTTCCAACATAACTAACAATGAAGTAGTCAGATATGATAAAGCCTTTCAACACTTCCTTGCTAAAAGCATAGATAGAAGTAAAATGGTTTCAATGATCTATGGAGTCAGCAGGAATGGCAATAGAGGTCTGGGATACTCAGGACCATCACAACCATATGATGAGACCAAGAGTATCAGGGTAATACAGCTGTCTAAACATTTTGTGCCCTCTGGCACTATCTTGAAATGTTCTGAACAAAAAGGTTCAAAACCTATTACTACACAAACACAGACACTAAAGAAAACTCCTAAAATTAAACACTATGCACAAATTCCACACTATTACTCTAATGTAAGGAAGTCCGAAGGTGTCAGAACCTCTGGAAAAGCTAATGTGAAAGGACCCACAAAATGGGTACCTAAGAATAAGATAATTTATGTTGCAGACATCCTTAATGGCACCATTGAAACACCAGTCATGGTACCTGGACAGTGGATTCTCGCGACACATGACGGGAGAAAGGCATATGTTCCAAGATTTAAAACTTAAGTCCGGAGGTGTCGTAGGTTTCGGAGGAAATCAGAAAGGAAAAATCATTGGCTTCGGAACTGTTGGAAATGGTAAGTTTTCCTCCATTAATAATGTTCTGTTAGTTGAAGGTTTAATGCATAATCTATTGTCAATTAGTCAGCTCAGTGACAATGGTTATGATTTAATTTTCAATCAAACGTCCTGTAAGGCTGTTAGTCAAAAGGATGGATCTGTCCTGTTCAACGGAAAGAGGAAGAACAATACTTACACAATTAAATTATCAGATTTAAAACATCAAAATGTAAAATGTCTTCTTCTGTAAATGAAGAGAAATGGGTTTGGCACAGACGTCTTGGTCACGTCAGCTTGAGAATAATATCTCAGCTGAACAAACTAGGACTTGTCAGAGGCTTGCCAAATCTGAAGTATTCTTCAGATGCTCTTTGTGAAGCATGTCAGAAAGGCAAGTTTTCAAAAACTTCTTTCAAAGCAAAGAATATTGTTTCCACCTCTAGACCATTGGAACTTCTTCACATTGATCTTTTTGGACCAGTGAAAACTGCCTCCATCAATGGTAAGAAATACGGACTAGTCATCGTTGATGATTACAGTCGTTGGACATGGGTGAAATTCTTAAAACACAAGGATGAGTCACATTCCGTGTTTGTTTCCTTCTGCACTCAAGTACAAAATGAGAAAAATTGTAAAATAGTTAAAGTCAGAAGTGATCATGGTGGAAAATTTAAAAACAAGAATTTTGAAGAACTTTTTGATTCACATGGAATATATCATGATTTTTCCTGTCCCAGAACTCCACAATAAAATGGAGTTGTAGAAAGAAAGAACATAACTTTACAAGAAATGGCTCACACTATGATCCAAGAGACTGACATGGCTAAGCACTTTTGGGCAGAAGCAATTAACACAACATGTTATATTCAAAATAGAATCTCTATTAGACCTATCTTGAATAAAACTCCTTATGAATTGTGGAAGAATAAGATTCCCAATATTTCCTACTTTCATCCGTTTAGATGTACTTGTTTTATATTAAACAGTAAAGAGAATCTTAGCAAGTTTGTTTCTAAAGCACAGAAGTGTCTGCTATTAGGATACTCTGAATGCTCAAAGGGCTACAGAGTTTATAACACAGAATCACGGATTGTGGAAGAATCAATTCATGTTAGATTTAATGACAAGCTTGACTCTGAAAAGTCAGAGCTAGTTAAAAAGCTTGCAGATTTGGAAATTAGCTTCTCAGAACCTAAAGAAAAGGCAGATGAAGTTAAAGACCAGCAAGATCCTATGCCGGATACCACTGATGTAACTTCGAATACTCCACATCAAAAGAAAAGAAGAATGTATACTTCTCATCCTGAGGAACTAATTCTGGGTAGCAAGGATGCTCCAATCAGAACCAAATCATCCTTCAGTCCATCAGAAGAAACACTTTTGGGATTAGTGTCATTAATTGAACCAACCACAGTTGAAGAAGCTCTTATGGACAAGGACTGGGTTCTGGCCATGGAAGAAGAACTTAGTCAGCTCTCAAAGAATGATGTTTGGGATTTAGTTCCAAAACCTAAGAATGTTCATGTAATTGGAACCAAGTGGGTATTCAGGAACAATCTAAATGAGAAGGGAGAAGTTGTCAGAAACAAGGCATGACTTGTTGCTCAAGGATACAATCAACAAGAAGGAATTGATTACAACGAAACCTTTGCTCCGGTCGCTAGACTTGAAGCAATACGATTATTAATTTCCTTTTCAGTAAATCATAACATCACCTTATATTAGATGGATGTTAAAAGTGCATTCTTAAATGGCTATATATCAGAAGAAGTTTATGTCAAACAACCTCCTAGTTTTGAAATTTCAGAAGAATCAAATTTTGTTTTTAAACTCAAAAAATCTCTCTATGGTTTAAAACAAGCTCCCAGAGCTTAGCACGATAGATTGAGCAAATTTCTTTTAGAAAACAATTTCACCAGAGGAAAGGCTGACACAACTCTCTTCGGTAAAACATATAAGAATGATATTCTTATAGTTCAAATCTATGTTGATGATATTATTTTTGGTTCTGCTAACTCTTCTTTATGTGAAGAATTTTCAAAGTTAATGCAAGCAGAATTCGAAATGAGTTTGATGGGTGAGCTAAAGTTCTTTTTGGGAATTCAAATTAATCAGAAACCAGAGGCCACTTACATTTATCAAAGTATGTAAACAAAAGAACTTCTGAAGAAATTCAACATGATGGATTTTAATGTAGCTAAAACACCAATGCATCCAACATGTATCATGGGATAAGAAGAAACAAGAATTAAGGTTTTTCAGAAGCTCTATCGTGGTATGATAGGCTCTCTCTTGTATCTAACTGCTTCTAGACCTGATATATTATTCAATGTACATTTATGTGCCAGATTTCAATCAGATCCAAGAGAATCTCATTTAACTGCAGTTAAACGAATTCTAAGGTATCTGAAAGGAACAACTAATCTTGGCTTGATGTATGAGAAAACATCAGAGTACACTCTTTCTGGTTACTGCGATGCAGACTATGCTGAAGACAGATTAGAAATAAAGAGCACATCCGGTAATTGTCAGTTCCTAGGGAACAACCTAATCTCATGGTCAAGCAAGAGACAATCCATAATTGCTCTCTCTCTACAGCAGAAGCAGAATACATATCCGCTTCATTATGCAGTACTCAGATGCTATGGATGAAAAATCAGCTGGAAAACTATCAGATATATGAGAGTAACATTCCTATCTTCTGTGATAATACTGCTGCTATTTGTTTAAATAAAAATCCAATTTTACATTCTAGGGCTAAACACATTGAAATAAAACACCATTTTATCAGAGACTATGTTCAGAAGGGAACCTTATGCTTAAAATTTATTGATACCGACCATCAATGGACTGATATTTTTTTAAAACCCCTGGCTGAAGATAGATTTCAAATTATTTTAAAGCATCTGAAAATGGACTACTGTCCAGAGTGAAAGTATTTCAGAACCAAATGTGTTTAGTCAGAGTAAATAAGAATTTTTAAATCATCAGAACCACTTTTGTGAAACGTGTCTCAATCCTGACGTGTCATTTGATTAGAAAATAATTTCTGCATGTGATTAGATTATATCTAAATCACTATATTTATTCAAATCAAACGAACAGAAATTTTCTTGGGATTGACTTAAAATCATAATTGCATTCATTTCGTAACCCCCCAATACCTGTTCCCAATTTTTCGAATTTCAAAAATTCCTCTTCACTTCCACTTCCACATTCTACGAACTCTAAAAACCCTAATCGCTTCTCTCTCTCTCTCTCTCTCTCTCTCTCTCTCTACCGTTCATCGATCTCAATCTTCAACTATAATCATGATGACTGCGATTTAAGAAGAAACCGTCAAATTTTCCAAAGAAATGGAAACATCATCAAAGAAGTTATTGTCCTCCTCATCAGTAGTGTCGTCCACTATTTCAACAATGCCTAAAACAGTTACTCCGTATTCGTCACAGTCTTCTCAGATAGATAAAGATCATGTAACCCAAAGAGAAGCCACTGTTACCTTTAATCTTGAGAATCTACTCGTACTCAAGGAACTGCATGTAGATTTCAAGAATCTTTCCGAAAATAGATTTAATCTGTTCAATAAGGTAGAAGCTCAAGGTTGGAATAATTTATTTGATAGGCTTAAAGGTCCAGTTTTTGAAGCACTCGTAAAAGATTTCTGGAGACAAGCTGTCTGTGATAAACTTCATGTCGTCTCTTATGTCTTGGGAAGAAAAATTGTCATCACCGAAATATCAATTACTGAACTTTATAAACTGGAATTTCTGAAGAACAAGAGAGTCTATGGAAGGGTCAATAAATCTCAGTTTGTGAAAAAGGTTATCAACCCAACCATCTACACCAACCATCAACCAAATAAAACAGAGTTCAGAAGAGAAGACCTGCATGTAAACCTGAAAATCTGGTACAAGATCATTCTCGGTTGCATCAATCCAAGACCCTCATCATATGTTGCAGATTACTTCAACGCTAACCAGAAGTATATGTTATATTATTTGTTCACCAAGGAAAGAATGTGCTTACCTTCCATCTTATTTTACTATCTGAGAGATATGGTGAAGAAGACAAGAACAACATGTGGATCAAAAAGTGATATACCTAAGTACATTCCTTTTGGAAGAATGCTTTCAGACATATTCTATGAAAGTGGTATAGTAGAGACTCTGGTTACAGAAGTTCAACACACAGAAGATCGGACTGTAACACTTGGAGAATCAGTCAACGCCACAAGACTTAAGCACATGAGAATAATTAATAAAGTAACAGTGGAACCTTTTTCTATCTCTAAGGACTTAATCAAACGCAGGATCACAGTGCCGGATTATTCTGCCTATTATAAAAGCGACCTCATTGAAGAAGTTGCTGCATTTGTAGATGCAATGAAGGCACGAGGATATGATGTATCTGAGGTTAAGAATGAAGAAGTTGAACTTGACAAAGAAGAGTGGGAGTAAACTAAAGAGGCTGATGAATCTATTCCTGAACCAACTCTTGCAGAGTCCCTCAGAAGAAAAATAAAACAAGCTACTGGTAATTCTGAGCCTAAGAAAAGGATGAAGAATAAAACAAAATCCAAGACTGCTACTCTAACCTCTGCATTAGAGAAAAACAGTAAGTCTGTTTCTGCTCTATCTATTTCTAGAGTTGAATCAGTTTCTATTCCATCTTCACAACAAACTATCTCCATTCCCACTTCACATCCACCAGTCAGTTTCAAGCCACCATCTTGTTCAAATCCACCATCACCAATATCTACTCCTGTAACTCCACAAATTTCCTCTCAATCAATCAGTACACCTATCCAATCCGTAGCAATTCCTACATACACTTCATCAACTATCACCTTAATCATCCAACCAGATATGCCTGTCTCACCAATGTCGTATGCTTTTCATCAGAAAACTGTTACTGAATCCTCAATTCAACATTCTAATCCACCATCTCCAACTTTTGAACCTTTTATGGTTTCAGTTACCCCAGAAGTATCATCTCCTGCTGATCAACAAATCAATGAACATCCTCCTACTGAGATCGTTT
Organism: Lathyrus tuberosus; assembly: GCA_022829125.1. Lineage (NCBI taxonomy): Eukaryota > Viridiplantae > Streptophyta > Magnoliopsida > Fabales > Fabaceae > Lathyrus > Lathyrus tuberosus. The sequence goes on along the minus strand of JALAZF010000436.1, from coordinate 4,795,753 downwards.
CATCTCAACAAGCACCACCTGAAACCAACCCTGCTGAACCTGACCATGCTTTGGTCATCTATGACATATCTGTTCCAACAACTTTTGAAGAGTGCACAAGTCAATTTCGTGATAAAGCACTAAAGAAGTTTGAGAGAAGAAATCAGCAAAAGTGCCAAGCCCTTGGAGCTTGAAAGTTCCTGTCAGATCTTCCAGAAATGGTTGGATTCTGAACTTACAAGAATTATAAGGTTCTCAGACGCAACCATAACTGTTAGAATCCAGCTGGCAAAAGACAGAGCAGAAGCTGAAGCGAGAATCAGGATACTCAAGTTTCTGGCTGTAAAACAGAAAGATGCAGAAGAAAAAGCTGCTGAAGAAGCTAGACTTCTAGCAGAGAAGACTGCTGAAGAGGCCAGGATGTCACAAGAAGCTGAAGCCATGGAAAAGGCTGAACAAAATGCTGCAGTTGTTCCCACCTCTGATCCTGTTGTAAAGTGTTTGGAAAACGCAATTGAAGAAATCAAAGAAGAACAACAGAAGTTTAGAGAAAACTTTGAGAAACAAAAGTCCATCATTTCCAATGTCCAAAGCATGCTTCAGAAGCTTTGCGACAAGATGTCCTCTGGAAGCAACTAAGTTCTAAGTCTCCTCTATTTTTATAGTTTTTAAATCTTTGTTTTTCACCCTTGAACCACTAATCTTTTTGATCAATGACAAAAAGGGGGAGAAGTATTTGAATGTGATATTTTGATTCCATAGTCAATCCCTGAAAAACAACGCTGTTTACATGCTAACAGATAAACTGTTATTTCTATTAGATTTTTTTTCTTTTTCAGGAATCCTGATCCAATTCAAACATCACTAAGTGAATCATTGAAGAATCAAGACTATGATGACTTCAGTATATGGCATAGTGAAATCAAGGGGAGCCCAAACTGAGAAACTCATCAAGTCTAAGACTCATGGGGAGTACTTCATATGAAGGATAAGCTATCTTTAGAATCTATTATTTTCCCTGCATTATATATATCAAAATTGTGTCATCAAAATACATAGTTTTGTCATCATAAAAAAGGGGGAGATTGTGAGAACAAGATTTGGTTCTGTAATATTATCTCTAAGTTTTGATGATATCAAATGAGTATTTCTGCATGAACAATTTTGTACAACTAATGTTTGTTATTTGTGAGAACTTAACAAACATGTTATGCTTCCATAAATTGGCACGAACACAATGCTTAAAGGAAAATACTCCACATATACACTTGAAAAGCAGAACTCATTTTAAGCTAATATGAAGTTCACAAGACCCTGATACAAAAGGAAAAGAGAACGATTTTTGAAGATCTGAAGACAAAGGTTATGATTGAACGAAGTCCAGATGCTGAAGACTTATGCTCTCTGATCAAGGTTCTGAAGACCTAACCACAGTCTCTACTCATGCTTCAACCAGATACTATCAGAAGCCTTTGAAGATATGAAGACAACGCACCAAACGAACAAGATTCTGAAGACTCTGAAGGCGCTGTTCTGAGGATTTGAAGACCTGATAATCTTAAGAACCGAGCTATGTTTTCCCTTCTTACTCATACTCGTAAAAAGACTCTGAAGTTAAGAAGCCAAGAAGACAAAGCTACATAGTACAACTGTACCATAATACAATGTGAAAAATATCTTGATAACAGTGCAACGATACAAATGACGATATTCTGACAAACAGGACGCGCAACACGCAAAAGTTTTTATCTGTCCTCACGCTTCTAGCCGTCAGCCTAGTTAGTTATCATGATTACACTTCAACGGCTCTTTTACGCGGCTATAAAAGGAAGCAAAAGACTTGAAGAAAGACACACACGAACGAACTGCAAAAATACTTTCCAACTGAAATCTTTCTTAAGTCATTCTGGTCGAAACTGGTTTACATATTTCAACTTGTATAAGAAGCATTTTTCTGTAAACGTAACTTATTCAAACTTAGGTTTGTGTTCCTTAAGAAAGACCGTGTAGTTGTATTTCTTGAGAAGTCTAGGACGTGTTGTCTTCGAGGTTGTTCCTTGAGTAAGACCTGTGAGGTTGTATTACTTAAGAAGTCTAAAACTTGAGAGTTTTAGAGGTTGTGTTAGTCACCAGTATTTTGGCTAGTGCATTGTACCGATTTGATTAAATAGTGGATTAAGACCTCGTTGAGAGAGGCAAAATCACCTTGGCGGGTGGACTAGATTAACTTGATTATTTCTCAAGTGAACTAGTATAAACATAACATGTTCATCTCTTTGTTCTCAACAAAAGTCATTAGTGTTAAAAGAAAGAGTCTTATAAAAGGAATTTATTTTAAAGAAACAATTTTATTTTGAAAAACCAATTCAAACCCCCCTTTCTTGTGTTTTTCACACCTTCAGTTTCGAGGCTACAACCAAGGGTTTGAACTCGATCAACATCAAGTCCAAAACCGCGGGTAAGTTATCCCTGGATGAAGAGCAGAAGCCACTCCCGCGCGTTAACTTAGTCGACCTCAACACCCGCTTTCCCAGTAAGCAGGAGCAAGGTGAGGCAGCGGATCACACCCCTCCAGCTGAAGGCAACGGACATCCTCTTCACCCCATGCGCCCCATTCCAGATGGAGACTTCAAGCTCATCACGCTCGAGGATGACCCAGACAGGAACATGAAGATTGGCATGGACCTCCCCGACCTGGCGAGGAAGCAGCTGAAGGTCTGCCTCAGGGAGAATGCTGACCTGTTCGCGTGGAGCGCTGCGAAGATGCCCGACCTCGACCAAGATATGGCTTATCATTAACCCACAATAGATCTGGCCGCTAAGGCTGTAGTACAACTTGGGCGTAGGCAGTCTCCCGAGAAAGCGGAGGCTACTGAAAATGCTGTAAAAGACCTCTTAGAGGCGAATTTTATTTCGGAAGCCCAGTACACAACCTGGCTATCCAATGTTGTACTTGTTAAAAAGAATAATGGAAAATGGAGAATGTGCGTTGATTACACTGATCTTAATTGGGAATGCCCGAAAGATGCACACCCAATGCCTAACATCGACAAATTAGTCTACAATTCTAAAAGTTTTAAATTGATGTCGTTCATGGACGCATACTCGGGATACAATCAAATCCCCATGGCGAAGGCCGACAATCAGTACACGACCTTCATGTCTGAGTCAGGCAACTATTACTACAACGTAATTCCCTTCGGTCTGAAGAACGTCGGCGTGACCTACCAGTGGATAATGAACAATGTCTTTCGGGGAGAGATCAAAGACATGCTGGAGGTCTACATGGATGACATGATCGTAAAATCACGAGAGGAGGTCGACCACACTGCCCATCTAAGAAAAGTCTTCGACACGGCGAGGAGATGCAAGATGAGGTTCAACCCAGAGAAATGCACCTTTGGTGTTCGAGCAGGCAAGTTCCTCGGCTTCTATCTCACAAAACGAGGAATCGAGGCAAACCCCGACAAGTGCAGGGCATTTTCCAAGTTCCCAACGCCGAACTCGAAGAAATCGATCCAGCCGCTAAACGGGATGCTCACCTCGTTGTCCCACTTCGTGGCCAAGTCGGCGCAACACGCAATTCCATTTTTTAAACTCTTACGTAAAAAGGCCACATTCGAGTGGACCGAGGAGTGCGAACAGGCACTCCTCCACCTCAAGCAAGTACTCTCGTAGCCCCCGGTTCTCTCGCGACCCAAAATCGGGGAGACGTTGTACTTGTACCTCATTGTCACAACTGAGGCGGTCAGCCAAGATCTCATCAGGGAAACCCCTGAAGGATAGAAGCCGATATACTTCACCAGTAAAGCCCTCCAAGGCCCCGAGCTTAGGTATCGGCAGATCGAAAAGGTTGTTTTAGCCCTCGTCACCGCGACCAGAAGGCTGCGACACTACTTCTTAGCCCACGCGATCGTGGTAAGGACGAACCAACCCGTGGTCGCTCGAGCTCTCCGAGTTCGACATCCAGTACGAGGGTCGGAAGGCCATGAAGGCTCAAGTTCTAGCCGAATTTGTCGTAGAGATGACCATCCCAGAACCCTCGACCGACGGATCCCAGAAGTGGACGATCTACGTCGACAGGGCATCCAGTTCGACGGGAAGCGGAGTAGGCATCATCCTGGAAAACGAGGAGGGCATCATGATTGAGGGCTCCCTCACATTATCCTTCCTGACATCAAACGACCAGGCCGAATACGAGTCCTTCCTCGCCGGACTACGCCTGGCCGAGCACCTCGGGGCGAAAAAGGTAAAAATATTTACCGACTCCCAGCTCGTGGCCTCCCAAGTGCGGAGAGAGTACCAAGCCAAGAATGACAGCCTCATCGAATACTTGGCCCTAGTAAAAAAGAGGATGAAAAAATTTGTCTCGGCGGAAGTAAGTTACGTCCCGCACGAACACAATACCCGGGTAGACATCCTATCTAAACTGGCGAGCACGAAGAAAAAAGGTGTGAACAAATCCGTCATCCAAGAGGTGCTTCTGCGGCCGAGTATCCAAAAACCCACCTCGATCACCAACGCGAACGCCATCGGTGACAGCCACTACTGGGTGACCCCGGTATATGAATACCTCAACACAAGGAAACTTCCCAACGACCTCAAAGAGGCTAGCGTAGTCAGGCGACGCGCCTGCTCGTATGCCATCATCGAAGACAATTTATACCGACAGGATTTCTCCACCCCTCCTCAAATGCATCGAGGAGTCTAAGGTCCCCAGCATACTCCAGAAGATCCACGAAGGGATCAACACGCAGTACCTCGGCGGATGGTCCCTAGCCCGTAAAGCATTGGAGGCAGGGTACTACTGGCCCACCAAGCAGCAAGACACCAAAGAGCACGTCAAGAAGTGCGACAAATGCTAACGACATGGGGATCATACCAAAATAAGTATTTGGTAGTCGGCGTCGACTACTTCACTAAGTGGATAGAGGTCGAAGCCTTAGCCAAAATCAAGACCCACAACATACTCCGTTTCTAAAAGAGGAATATACTTGCCCGGTTCGGCGTACCCCAAGCAATAATCACCGACAACGAGACACAATTCACCGACAAGAACTTCCAGGACTTCGTGACCAAGCTGGGCGTGAAGCAACACTTCATGTCGGCCGAGCACCCACAAACGAACGGGCAGGCCGAAGCCGTGAACAGGGTGATCCTGCGAGGCCTAAAACGAAGATTGGACGGCGCCAAGAAAAGATGGGTCGAGGAGTTGTACAGCGTACTCTAGGCCTACAGAACGACCCCACACTCGACAACAGGGGAGACCCCGTTCCGACTGACCTACAAAACCGAGGCAGTGACTCGAGTGGAAATAAGGGAACCCTCGAGGAGGACTGAGTCCCCCCTCGACGAGGAAGCCAATGACGAGGCCCTAAGGGAGGAGCTCGACCTAGTCGAAGAGATCCGATCGGGGGCACCCCTCCGCAAAGCTTCACTCAAATAGAAGATAACTTTGCGACATGATAACAAAGTCATCAAGCGCGAATTTCAGGTGGGCACCCTAGTCCTACGAAGGAACCAGAAAGATTCGCGCGAGGGTAAACTCGCCGTGAACTAGTAGGGCCCTTATCGCGTCCGCGCGAAAAGGGGGACTAAAGCCTACTACCTCGTAAACCTGCACGGGGAGGAATTTGCTCAACCATGGAACATTGAAAAGCTTAAACAATACTACAGTTAAACACTGCCCGCGACCTATTCGCGTCGCGACCACAGGAGCGCACTAAGGTACAAGCGCGACTCCTAAAACCTGAACGAAGAAGACAAGGACCCGCTCTTGTGTGTTCGAACAAACTTTTTATCTGACAGGGACACCTCTACCGAGCTCCACCGTCACCGTACCAACTATGCAGAACGCCTAGCTCGCGATGGAAAGTCCACGCCTCGGAGCAAAGACCTTGATTGAGCTTTTAGCTTTGTCAAAGGTCGGAACCCAACTCCGACCCCTCGGCCAATTCCCTACACTGTCAAGAACCAACAACGTCGAGCAAATGCCCTGAATACTTATAAAACATGTAAATATAAAATACGTGTTCAACATACACGCAACACACACAACATATAAACATATCAAAAGGCAAAGAAATAATGCATTAAAGCGGGCAAAGCCCATCGTCCAAACGTTACAAACCCCTGACACGCAGGCCGGGCAAAGTCAATTTACAAAGTTATGGCATGCAGGTCGAACAAAACAATACAAAAAATGGCGCACAGGCCAACTAACAAAGAATCAAGCAGCCTCCTCCTCAAGCCGGGGTTCCCCATCACCTCGACCAACTCCAACATCAGTTTCCCCGGGGATGACCACCCCGCCATCAACCACTTGGTAGAAAGGACTAACCCCCTCGAGGACAAGCTGGGCCCCCGGATTCACAATTTGGACCTGCTCCAAAGCGCTGTTGAAGCCCACCTCGAGAACCTCCATGCAATCTTGCTCGAGTTCTCGGATCCGGGCAACTAGTGCACCCCGGGCCGCGAGGGCTCTCTCCTCCTCGTCTCTTCCTCGGCAGGCTTAACGGCAGATCCCAGCTCGGCGACCTTGGTCTGAAGGCGATCCCGCTCCTCCTTGGTTTTCTTCAGCTTCTCCTGCAGCTCATTCATATCGTGGAGGAGGCGCACCTGGGCCTCGTACCTCGTATGAGCTTCTTGCAGATCACTCCCAACTTTGTTTTTCTCTGCCTCGAGGACGACGTTTTCATCTCACAGCTTCTTCAGCTCAGAGGCCGGGTTGGTTTCGTCATTAAGGACCAAGGTCGTCTCAAAGATCCTCATTATGGCGGCCATATCCTCGGTCATCGCTTTCCTCCTAGCCGCCCTGTTGACCCCCATGATCGCCTTGGATTCAGCTTCAGACACATTTGGGGAATTGGCCCCAGAGAAGAAATCTCGGTGGAGGTGGCAGGGGGCAGCACGAACTTCTCAGCAGGCACACTCTCCTCGAGGTCGACGAGAATGGGCCCCTCGATGCGCAGTCTCTTAGAGGGTGTCTCTAGCAGGGGAGGAGACTGGCTACATTGAGGGGAGGTAGAGCTGCTTGCCCCATCGTCGGGCTTCGCCATCTCTTGGACCTTGGCGACTCTACTTTTAGTCTTCTTCGCACCCTTGGTGGCCGCGAGCTTCATGATACGTTCGTGTACGTTCGACATTTGGTCTACGACAGTGAACAAAAAAAGTCAATACAAAGAAAAAGAGAAAAGGGGCAGACGCCCGAGCAAAGCAAACGATCACTACCTAGGAACCTCAAGGATTCCTCGTGGGACTCGCACTTGAGGAGGGTGTTGTACCCTAAATTTTTACCCTTAGATGTCATCCAGCTTTTGTGCATCTTAGGAACATCTCTGCATTTGTTTGAGCTAACCCATATCTTGTAGTTTATTTATTTGTGTTCAAATTAGGTCTACATATCATCGTGAGGCTCCACAAGTTGTTTTAAGCAAGTCAAATCGACAACAGATCTCCAATACCAGAGCTTTGGAATTAGGGTTCTATCCTGAAGGGATCATTAAGTTTTGGCTTTATCAAATCAAGATTTGTATGGATCACTTACCATATAATGCCATCTACATCCAATAGATATCATTTAACAAAAACCCAAGGTCTATGGGTTCTCAACGAGCGGAATTTGAGCCGCAATCCCACTATATCTCAAAACTAGGGTTTCTGTGACGCTTACCAGCCAACAACCTTGATTTTTCATCAAGATGATCCCCTAAAACCTAATTATCAATGCTATTGGCTTATCAACATCCTCAAGAGTCTCCTAAGACCTTTAGATGGGAAGGAAGAAACAAATTCACAAGGATCGACCTCAGTGCGTTCACAGGCGTAATTAGGGTTCGACTGAAACCCTAATCTTTTGGAATCTTGGATCAATTGAAGTGTTAATGGATTTAATCATCATACATTGTCTCATGAAGTATTAAAAGCATCCACACCAAGTTTCATGAGGTTTCTTGTAAGATAAGTAGGGTTTTTGTCGCGAAAGGCTTCGTATACGGCATTTTCCCCCTAATAGCCCGATTTGATATAACCATAACTCCTAAACCGTGCACTCAAATTAAACGAATCAAAGCTCATTGGAAAGCTCTCATCAAGATCTTTAATTCATTCCATATGACTTTTTGTCTAAAAATGCTTAGATTTTGAGTTATGGAGTTTACAAGACATTTTGACCAACACTTAGAAAGTTTTTCAGCATTTTTCATCACTCCTTTCCTCAACTTTGACACCACTTTTCACCCATTTCCATTTGGATTCAAGTCTTGAGTCCCAAATGAAACTTGTAGAGCTTGTTGAGAGCTTTCCAACCATATGTAGAACATCTCAAGGGGATAAACCATTCTCAAGTTATGAATCATCAAAGTAGGGCACTTGAAATTGTCAAATTTCAATAACTTAGAATTTTTTCTAAGTTCTTTTGGCAGTTTTGGGGACACGACTTGTGAGGGATTTTTCTACCAATCCATGGCATTATTTCAATTACTTTCCAACATCAAACTTGTAGTATTATCCAAGAACTTTAATTTAAACCCAAGAGCATGAAAATTGAATCGTTAAATTAGGAGATATCATGAGAGGAACATAGCCATGCGAATCCTGTTTTGCACCAAGAACATCATCTTCTAAATTTGAATTTTTTCCCCCCTCTCCAAATGCAATAGTCTGACCTCACCACATCATCCTAACACTCCCCTAGCCCGTGCAAAAAAGGGAAGAACCCAAGGTATAGCTATAAGTTTTGTCCCAAGCATGCAAAAAGGAGAAAAAGACAAATTCCTTCTCACATGAATCAAGAATTGTGAAACCACGCTTGCAGCCTCATGCAGGGAACATCCATTTAATGCATCCTAAGCCATGCATCAAACTCACCTATAAAAGGAGGCCCCAACTTCCTCAGAGGGGTCATTCGAAAATAGAGGAACAAACAACACAAAATCTCACAAAACCTTGAGGAGCAAGCCTTACTTCGGTGAAGAGGAGCACCTGGCCGCAAAAGGAGAATTCTCGCTCATTTTTGCTTGGACATCAGGTAAGTCCTTCACCCTCTCATTATCATACCTAAGCATGAATAAATCTTGATGTTGTTGTTCACCTCATTACATGTTATGCTTGTTAAATTTGATGACTTTTGGCCCATGACCTTGACGTGCCTGCTGTAAAAATGGTGAGGAGATCCTGTCTCTCTTTTGTGTTGCTTAAACTACGCTGAAACGAGGAATGTTATATGCTATGTTAATGTTGAAATATCATTTTAAATATATACATGATAGCACGACTTTTAGGTTTATCCCTTCTTTTAGCTTGCTTAAGTTTGCTAGGGTCTATGTTATTGTTTAGACAAGCATGATAAGTTGTGTGTAAGTCGTATGTGGCTCTGTGAAAACCTTGGATGTATTCAGCACGTGTATGAGCTTGTTGTGTATGACGACTGCTTTAAATCTCCAACTCATGTGTAGTTTATTTTTGTATTGTAACTGCTAGCTATGTGTGTATTCCATTTTGAGCTTGTTACTGTTGTGTGTACGTTGTGTGTTTAACTCTTATAATTTAATGTGTTGTCGTAAAATTAATTGTTTTCATACGCATTTGTTATGTATCTATAGCGATGTGTGCTTGCTGTGCATGTTCATGTATTGCTCTTACATTGTATACGCTGTAACATTCTAGTAATTACATTGGTCTTTGCTGTGTGCTGTTATGTCCTCTAATGTTTTTACTTATGCGTGATTCTGATTGTGTGTAGTGTTATTCTGTTGTCATAACCATGCTGTTTTGTTTTATTATGATGTTATGTTACTGTTAAAATACCTTGTACTGTATTATATCATGATAATTGTGTTGTCTGTCATAGTGCGTACTTTGTATTGCTCTGTGGTGTATAATATCAACTGTATGTGTGCCTTACTATATGAGCAAAACCACGCGTAGGGACATAATAACATTATCACCCATGATTTGGAAACTTATTTGAACTGACCTTGTGATATGTTAACTTGCTTGACCGTCCTTTCCAATTTTCACTTTGCTGCACTAGCATTCTCGCTGGTTTTCGTCTTGTTTTTTTTATATATAACATGGCTGCTAAGTTATTAGATGTTGACTACATGGTGTTCGACTTGAAGAGTACTCCCCTTTAGCTTTTTATTTTGCCTGGAGTGGTTGAGTTTTGTGTAAGTTATGATGGTTAGAACTTGAACGTCTGCATATGTGCGTGTGTGTTGTGCTCTTCTAAATTTTCACGACTTGTTTGAGCTTATATCTTAATGGATCCGAATATATGAACGGATGAAACGCCGTCCCAACGGTTCACCATTGCCTTGCCATTTCGCCTATCACCATCATGTCCTGGGTTCGATCCGTAGAGATCAACCTTTTGTTCAGTTTTTTTTTCATTTTTTCGCCTTGCCTTTCCACCTCCTGGGCCTTGCGCCTCACTATCCACACCCCCATTATTCTGGCCCAATTTCAATCCTTCTTGTTTTTTTAACTATCCAGAAAACACTTATACACCCCCACGCGTTTTATATCAATTTTTTTTATTTCAAAATCTTTTCTTTTTAAGAAGAACCTCTTTTATTTTTATTTCATATATTCAAAACTCAAAAATATCTTTTTAGTTTGTTTCTTATTTATTTATTATTTTATCGTTAATTAGTATGTGTTGTATTTCTAATTGTTAATTGCTATGCTTTTTAATTGTTAATTGTTGTATTAACTTTTTAAATTTGTATTGTTAATTTGTATTTTAATTGTTAATCGTATATCAATTTGCATTTAGTTGTTAATTGTTAACCTTCAATTTTAATTATCAATATACATCTTAATTGTGTGGTTAAGTGTTGATTCAATCTTAATTATCAATATGTATCTTAATTGTTAGTTTTGTCTTAATTATCAATTTTGGCTTAATTATTAGTGTCACCTATGAGCGCCTTGGTTAATTTTGAAGTGTTATTTCATTAATTGACTTGTTTAATCCTTGAATTAACCTATCCATGTTAGTTGCCCATATGTTTGGTTTTTACATGAATATCATCCTTCTAAATTGTCATCTTTAATATCACTCTTTTTGATTGTCATCTTTAATATCATTCTATATGTTTGTCTTCCTAAAGATTTAAGCATATTGATTTTCATTCTTAATTATCACTCTACATGTTTGTCTTCATAAAGATTTAAACATATGGATATCATTTTAATCATTCTACTTGAATCATATTCATCTTATCCATATCTCATCATGAAACATATTGCCATCCTCATGCTTATGTTGTTTCCATTATATTATCTCATATCAATGTTGTAACTTATATTATGCCTTACCTTGACATTTTATAATGTATGTGTTTATCATATCTTACTTCTATCTGTATGTTTATTTACTACTGTCCAAACCTTTTCAAAACAATATCAAAAATTCTCGATCCAACGTCGAGCCCATTTTCTACCCATGTAAGTCGATCACCTTCGGGTATCGCATTCAACCTTTTGGTCACAAGACACAAGTCTAGCATCACCTTGCTAGCACCATCGCCTAAACAACGTAACTTAATCGCATTAATATCCAAAGGAAAATCCCATGCATGATGACCATGTTATTGTGCATGGTGCATATCATTTGCATTCATAATTGTTACCTTAAAGATAAGTAATGACCCCCATCTTAACCTAAGTAGCCTCTTAGGAAGGAACTTTGTTTCTTGGCCTCATTAGAGTCATAGAAATCACAATTAGCTTTAGGAAGAATTCTTAAACTCTTAGTGATGTTCATCATAATGAATTTATCACTTTCCCCTACTGACTAAACTTCAACATAGGTCTATTTCAACTAGACTTAGAGAGTTCTTAAACTCTATAATGAGCTTGTACTCATTTCCCCTCTGAATATTGGCCATGGTCAATAGATCAGTAGACGTAGAACTACGCATACTCTGATTCTATTTCCGAGGATACATAGGCGTAAAGTGCGATGCTTTATCGAGTATACTTAGATACTAACCCCTAGGGTTTTCCAACCTTTAGAATAGAACCTTTAGCAAACAGATAACAAATAACATAATTGAATCAAGAGGTTCCTGTAGAGTACTACAGATATCTAGGATGCTAACACCTTCCCTAGGTATAACCAACCCCCGAACTTAGAATCTTAGTGCATTTGCATTGCATTGTGGGAATTCGGTTTTTTCTCCCTTCCTTTGGATAAATCAAAGACCGGTGGTGACACTAAAAAATACGATGCAAGTTAATTAATAGCTTGTTATCCAATTTTCACCGCGACAGAAATGGCGACTTCACTGGGGATGCTTCTCATAAGAGGGTTCCCCCTAACTTGTTTAATCATGTTATTTGTTTTTGTTATGCTTGCTTGGGTTGTCACTTTGAGTGGTGAGGAGTCCTAGACCCGGACATGAGTATAATTATAGGAGATGATATGGTCAAGGGTACTTTGACGGAGTCGATTCCTGAAAAGTCGAATTGAGAAAATCATCGCTCAGTTTAGGTTCTTTTGAACTTAATATTGTTTGAACGAGTACATTCGTGAAAACGATATTAACTTCGACCAAGGACCTTTAAGACTGAGGACCGTAGCACCTTTAACCCAACTTGGCCTTTTAGGACGTAGTGCGGTGACTATGCGGGAGTCCATTTCCAAATAGTTGTCACGCGATACTACACTCAGACGAGATTCTCTTGAGAATATTATTGACTAACCGAGTAATTTGGGAAGTCGATAATATCCGAAAGATGGGTCGTAGACTCTGGGAACTCTTAGAACCCGTTCGGCAGGTACATTCTAAAACCACACCACCCCATGGGATGGGTAGACCTTGACTCCATTCATGCTCCTTTGAACCTAGGACTTTTTGTTTGCTTGTTTGTGTGCCCTTTTGTTTGTGTGTTTGCGCATACATGCATACATAAGCATCATTTTCGTTCAAGTTCGTGGAGTCTGAGTCTTTTATTTACGTCGTAGGGTGCCATGGACAATGAAAGAAGGAACACCGTGAAGTATACTTACAAGAGTTTTGACACAAGTGACCTAAGGAGGTTGGAGACTCTGTTGGTTGATCCAAAAGGATTCGAGCGTAGATATGGGGCGCTTTTGTTTCTATTGAAGGTGAGGGTTGATCAAGGACTTCTCTCCACCCTACTTCAGTTTTATGATCCGGTATATCATTGCTTCACATTCCCTGATTACCAACTGGTGCCTACTCTTGAGGAATATGCATGTCTGACTGAGATACCTATTTTGGATAAGTCCCCTTTTCCCATTTTTGGTAAGGACCCTAAGGAACAAGAGATTGCTAAGGCGACACATTTGGAGTTAGCAGACATACGAGGGAATATGACTACCAAAGGAGGGATTTCTGTTTTGCCTATGAAATTTCTGGTGGAGAAAGCTCATCATTATGCCAGGCGTTCTGACATGGCTGCCTTTGAGGCTATATATGCTTTAATGATTTATGGTACCTTTCTGTTCCCCAATCTCAAAGACTATGTGGACCTCAATGCCATCAAGATATTTATGAAGAGGAACCCTGTCCCTACTTTGTTAGCTGAAGCTTATCACGCCATACATTCGAAGCATGCCAAAGGAGGGCAGATCCCATGCTGTGTACCCTTATTGTACAAGTGGTTTACTTCGCACTTGCCCAAGGCTAACATTTTTTGGGACCCTAAAAAAGGATGGTGGTCTAAGAAGATCATGGCCCTTACTCATTCTGACGTTGATTGGTATAACCCTCATAGGTACGAGGATGTGGTGATCATTGACAGTTGTGGAAAGTTCGGGAACGTGCCTCTTCTTGGCATACAAGGAATAACCAGTTACAATCCGGTCTTAGCTCGCAGACAGTTTGGTTACCCTTTGAAGGTCAAGCCTCTTGGTATTCACACAGAAGGATTTTTCTCCAAAGATTACGAAAAGCAAGAGGAATTAAGGAGCAGAATTTTAGAAGCCTGGAGGGACAAACACAAGAAAGATAGGAATGCTTTGGGGAAGCATAACTGTGTCTCCATGGACCCCTACCTACAATGGGTCAGAAGAAGGGCTATTGAACTAAGGATGCCCTATGATCGCCAAGAGCCTATGGTCTTGAATGAAGAACCTGTCTTCATCTTTGCATCTGAGACAGAGGAATTAAAGATCGCCTTAAGGAAAGCTCAGCAGATAGGGAATGCTTGGAAGGATAAGTGTGAGGTGCTTGTGGAAGAGAACGAAGCGCTTCAAAGACAACTAAAGGCAAAAAGTGAGGAAGTTCTCTCTTGCAAAAGGAGGAAGTTACAAGAAGACCCGAGTCCCTCAAACCCTGAGACTACTTCGTGGGAGGCGATAATAGAGGAGCTGGTTCTCGAGAAGTCCCGAATGGAAGAAGAGATTAAGAAGTACAAGCTAAGATTATTGGGGGAATCTCCTTAGGTATTTTATTAGCCTTTATTTAATTATTAAAACTCTTGTAAGAATATCAACGGTTGTAATGTTTTCCTTACGAAGTTTTAATTCCCGTTTTCTTTCACTTGTAACAAATTTTGTATGATTAATGAAATCAGGTCCGTTGGTATTCTGTGACGATTACAAATACTCAAAATTCCACGAACTTTTGCATCTCATTGCATTTGCATTCTCATTCTCATTCACTTCAAAGAACTCAAAGTTTGCTGTTTTTAGATATCGCAAAATGGATCATGGAAGGAAAGGAACGGTACCATACACCTTCAGGGTTTTTGATGTGGAACAGTTGAGGGAACTAGGAGGTCGGATAAGGGATCCAGATGCCTTCGCCGCAAAGCACGGGCATATGCTCTCTTTATTGCAGGTACAAGTAGCTGAGGGTTTATTAGAGACATTGGCTCAACTCTACCATGTGATCTACCACTGTTTCATCTTCCAAGATTTCCAGTTGATGCCCACTTTGGAAGAGTATTCCGCCTTATTAGGGATACCCGTCAAAGATTCACCCCCGTTCTACGGTGGAGAAGGAAGACCCAGTCAAGAAGACATCGCGAGAGTGACTCGCATCAAGCTGATAGAGATCCAGACACACATGAGGTGCAGAAGAGGGGTCGACGGCTTGCCTGCTCAATTCTTATTTAAGAAAGCTCGAGAGTTCGCCGACCAAGAAAAAACTAGGGCTTTCGAGAATCTTTTCGCGCTACTGGTCTATGGTCTATTTTTGTTTCCGAATGTTGAGAATTTCGTCGACGTTCATGCAATCAGGATCTTCATGCTCAAGAACCCGGTACCAACGTTATTGGCCGATGCATACCACTCGATCCATTCAAGGATCCTGAAAGGAGAAGGTCAGATCGTATGCTGCACTGCTATCCTCTATAGGTGGTTTATTTCGCACCTACCAAAGACCATGGCCTTCTGGGATGTGAGGGATGGCTCAGAATGGCCCGTTAAACTCATGGACCTGACCCACTCAGATGTTGTTTGGTATGATCCGATATACGGAGGGATTCCCATGATTCACAGTTGCGGAGATTTTTCCAACGTGCCTCTTCTTGGCACGAAAGGGTGCACCAGTTACAACCCTGTTCTCGCTCGTCGCCAGCTTGGACATCCGATGAACGAGATACCAGATCCGGAGAACTTGAAAAGAATTTTCCTCTATGAAGGAGAAGACCCCCAGCTGAAGATGCAAATTCTATTCGCCTGGCGTCAAATCAACAGACAAGGAATGACTGCAACAACAAACCCTGACTGCACGGTTACAGAATCTTACCTAGAGTGGTCACGCAAACGAGCCCTCGCTCTGACGATGCCATATCCTCGGCCCAAGCCTCCTGTAATAGAATCAGATGAAGTTTCAAGACTAAAGGTAGAAGTGGAGAAGCTGACACTGGACAAGTACATATTGCAGGAAAGGATTGACAAGTTGATGGAGGAACTCAGCGAAAGGAAATGAGCATCATCCAGCGGATCAAAGCCCTAGTTACTCTTTGTTGTATTTTGTTGTACTGAAAGCCCTGAGGGTGTACCGCTTGTAAACAAGTTTTAAAATTTTAATAAAAACAAGTTTCCAATTGCGATATTTAACTACACTTTCGAGCTCCTTGAAGTGAACGTTGCATCATACGCATCATTTCGCATCACATCTGCATTTTCGCATATACATGTGCATTCCTTCGGTGTCTCATTATCCTTTTATCTTCTTCAGTTGTCGTCATTGAACCACCACCCTGAGTGCCCTGCACCGTTACAACCTTGAAGAGAAAGGATGTCTGAAAATTGCGAGAATCTGGATCAGGTTAACAACGAGCTCGCTGAATTAAGAGTAGGAATGGGGCAGATCATGGAAGCCTTGAGTATCATACGAGCAACGATGGACACACAAGCCACTGTGGTCTCAGAAATCGTCACTACGACTGTTGTGCCACCGGTTACACCTGTCGTAAATCCCACTCTGGGGATGCCATTCGAGTTCATGCGAGCCACAGCCCCTCAATCCACGCAACAAGCGGTACCATTGCTCAGTGAGAATCAACAAGCTATTCCGACTTATGTTTCGCCTGTGGTACAGACCCAATTCCAACCTGTTTTCCAGAACCAGCAGTATTTTGATGGTATGTCTGTAGAAGAGGGTGACAGTAACGAGAAGTTGAGAGCCAACATGGAGGTGATGCAAAGAAAGCTGAAGGCTATGGAAGGAGACAACGTTTTCAGTTCTGACCTTAAAGATATGTGTCTAGTCACTGATCTAGTGATTCCACCGAAATTCAAGTTACCAAGTTTTGAATTGTATTCTGGTGCCACGTGTCCTAAGGCACACCTAGTCATGTATCTCCGAAGAATGGCGGCTTATATGGATAATGATAAGTTAATGATCCATTGTTTCCAAGACAGCCTGAAGGGCGCTGCCGCAAAGTGGTATTTAAGCTTAGACCAGTCTCAGATCAAGTGTTTCCAGGATGTTATGGACGTGTTCATAAAGCATTATAAGTATAATTTGGATTTAGCTCCTGATCGTAGACAGCTATTGACCATGACTCAGAAGAACACAGAGTCGTTTAAAGAATATGCTCAAAGATGGAGAGAGACTGCATCACAAGTTGAACCGCCATTGACTGAAAAGGAATTAGCTGATTGGTTTGTAGATACTGTAAGACCAGAATTCTATGAGAAGATGATCAGTAATATCGGCGCTAATTTCTCTGATATCATTGCAATTGGTATGAAGGTGGAGGCAGGTCTGAAAAGTGGAAAGGTAGCCAGCTCACCGAACAGTTCTACTAGCACCGGTATCAAGAAGTCTCCGGGTAACTTCCATAAGAAGAAGGAAGGCGAGACTAACGCTATTTTGACAGGAAAGAGGCAAAATCCTAGTTGGAAACGATCTCTATTCCAACCACAACCGAGTCCCGGCTTTCCTCAGCAGCCAATCTATCCCACACAGTTTGCACAACAACCATACGTGGCGTCTGTTACGCCCACTTTTAATCATCAGATAATGCAGCAAGTTCATGCTTCCCAGTCACCAAATCAGCAACAGTGGACGAAGAACCAGAATCAGAATTACCAGCAACAACGGCGGCCAGTGCCACAGCAAAATACCCCGCCAAGAAGACAAGCAGTAACACCAAATTTTCCGCCCATACCAATGACGTACACGGCATTGTATCCTTCGCTGGTGGAGCAAGGATTAATCGTTACTAGGCCATTGGGGCCACTATCTGAAAAAGCTATGCAGTTCTACAATCCTAACGCATCATGTGCTTTCCATCAAGGAGGAGTAGGCCACGATCTAGAAGGGTGTTTGGCGCTAAAGAATCTAGTAAAGAGTCTGATGGAGAAAAATATCTTGTCTTTCGCTAACAACCAGCCAAATGTGAAAAACAACCCCTTGCCAACACATGGGTCAGCCAATGCCATCGAAGATGAGAATGGTGAAGTACTAGTCTCAGATGTAACAAAGATTAAGACTCCCTTGAAGATGTTTCATGCTAAGCTATTCAGCGCCGGTTTGGTCAAAGATTGCCACGATGTTTGTAAAAAGTGTGACAGTAATAATGAAGGGTGTCAGTTGGTTCGAAATGATATCCAACAATTGATCGACGAAGGTTTCTTACAGGTTTTTAGAAAGGAAGGCAAGGTAGCAGTGATTGAACCAGTGTTTAATTTACCAAAGCGGATGCCAGCGCTTGAAGAAGAGTACATATCAGTAGTCCCTGTGTTCAACAATCCAGGGGCAGCTATCGTGAGCCCTGTGTTCAATAATCCGGAGGCAAGTACCGTGAGTCCGGTATTCAGACAACCAGTTCCAAGATTTAACAGGTCTGAAACTGTTTCTCTTGATAATCATACAAGGAGGAATAATCTCCCAAGACCAGTCCCGTTCAGATTCAGGGGAACCAAAGCAGTACCGTGGGTCTACGAAGGCAGTGCAAGTGGAAGGTGGAAGGAGGAAACGATCCCAAGGAAAGAGGTGGGGGTCATTATAGAAGAACCGGTCCCAAGGAAAGAGGTGGGGGCTGATGAAAAGAGCGTGTCTAATATAGCGGGAACAGGAAGAATGATGAGGAGTGGAAGGATTCTCCCCCCTATTAACAAAGAAACGTCAGATAAAGAGAATGAGGTGCGTGTACCCACCAACGACAAAAGTAAAGAAGTAATCTCCAAGGAGGACGATGAAGAATTTCTCAAGATAATAAAGAGAAGTGACTACAGGGTTGTGGATCAGCTTCACCAGACCCCGTCCAAAATTTCTATTTTATCCCTATTGATTAATTCACCAGTCCACCGGTCAGCACTACAGAAAGTACTGGCTCAGGCTCATGTGGCCCAGGACATTACCGCCGGACAGTTCGATCATGTTATCTCTAACATTACTGCTTGCAATACGCTCAGCTTCAGCGATGAAGAATTAACCCAATCAGGTCGGAATCACAATCTCGCCCTGCATATATCAATGAAGTGTCAGGAGGACACATTGGCCAGAGTTCTTGTGGATACAGGATCCTCTCTAAATGTCCTACCGAAGAGGGCCCTCGACAAGCTAGCATACAAAGGAGGGATCATGAGACCCACGTCGTTAATTGTCAAAGCTTTTGATGGCTCACGAAGATCCGTGATGGGGGAAATTGAGCTGCCAGTTTTGATTGGACCCCAGGAATTCAATGTTTTGTTTCAGGTTTTGGACATTAACCCTGCCTATAGCTGCCTACTGGGAAGACCCTGGATCCACGAGGCAGGTGCTGTTACTTCAACCTTACACCAAAAAATGAAATTTGTGGCCGATGACAAGCTGGTCATCATCCATGGGGAAGAAGACTTAATGGTTAGTAACTTGTCGTCTTTCCGTTATATTGAGGCTGACGAAGATGCATTGGAAACTTCTTTTCAAGCCCTGGAAATAGCCAACGCAGTTACGGTTGACAATGAGGAGACAGTGGTACCAGAATATCCATCTTTTGCTTCGTATAAGAGTATTCAGTCCGCCCTTCAAGACGGTGTGCCCGCAGGTTGGGGTGAAGTGATTGAGGTCGAGAAGAGAGTCAGACACCAAGGGTTGGGTTACAGACCAACTCTAGAAGGAGAGGCTGCTTCAGGTTCAAGAGAAAGAAGAATGAAGATAATGACCGTACAGGAGACATTTATCAGCGGTGGCCATCAAGTCCACGCAATCATAGGAAGCACTGAAGAAGACGAAGATATTGATCGTTTGATTTTTCGCCAAGAAGGCGCATTATGCAACTGGGAGTCCATTGAGATCCCAATTCTGTACCCGGAACCAGAGTAACTTGTCTAGATTTGTTGTTTTCATCTCCCTAGCCTTGCCCAAAGCTAGTGGATTGTTTTGTACGGGCCTCCGTTTTCAAACTTTAAATCAATGAAATGACTCTTTTGCTAAAATTTGTTGTTTTGCTTTATTGCATTCTATTTCTAAAAATGGCAATCTTTTCAAACAAAAGCATCTCCATCCCGCATGTTCTTGAATTATTGCGCTTTTAATAATATAAGTCATTCTACTATGCAGAATGAATCATAAACCTCTTGTATTCAATGACCCTGATCTTACCATTGACTTCGACTCCCCCGTCTATCAAGCTGAGGAGGAGGAAGATTATGAAGTGTCCGAGGATCTAGCAGATATGTGTGATTACCAGTATGCAGACCTCCAGCCTCATGAAGAGCAGGTGGACGTCATCAATCTTGGCACCGAGGAAGAGAAGAAAGAGGTTAAGATTGGGGCATCCCTGAAGCCAGAAATTAGACAGCGGCTGATTTCACTCCTTGAAGAGTATGTGGATGTGTTTGCTTGGTCATACCAAGATATGCCTGGTTTAGATACAGATATTGTGGTTCATAAGCTACCGCTTAAGCCTGAGTGCCCACCAGTGAAACAAAAGCTTCGCAGAAGTCATCCAGACATGGCCCTCAAAATTCGAGACGAAGTCAAGAGACAGTTGGATGCCGGTTTCCTAGCAGTTTCCAAATACCCAGAGTGGGTAGCTAATATTGTTCCAGTTATGAAGAAGAATGGAAAGGTGCGGATGTGCGTGGATTATAGGGATCTTAACAAAGCTAGTCCCAAGGATGATTTTCCTCTACCACATATCGACACATTAGTAGACAACACGGCCCGTTTCGCCATGTTCTCATTTATGGACGGTTTTTCAGGCTACAATCAGATCAAAATGGATCCATCTGATATGGATAAAACCACTTTCATTACCCCGTGGGGTACTTATTGTTATAAGGTCATGCCTTTTGGACTAAAGAATGCTGGGGCAACTTACCAAAGGGCTATGGTAACCTTGTTCCACGACATGATCCACAAAGAGATAGAAGTGTATGTGGACGATATGATAGCCAAATCTCGAAATGAGGAAGAACATGTAGAACATCTGCTAAGGTTGTTCAAGAGGCTTCGAAAGTATCAGTTGAGGTTAAACCCTGGAAAATGTACTTTTGGAGTTAGGTCAGGGAAGTTATTGGGTTTCATTGTTAGCCAGAAAGGCATTGAAGTGGATCCCGATAAAGTGAGAGCTATTCAAGAAATGCCAGCTCCGCGAACAGAGTCTCAAGTCAGAGGATTTTTGGGCCGTCTGAATTACATCTCCCGGTTCATCTCCAATATGACTCCGATATGTGCTCCCATCTTCAAACTACTCCGCAAGGATCAGCCGGTAGAATGGAATACTGAATGTCAGCAAGCTTTTGAGAAGATCAAGAGTTATCTCCAAGAACCACCTATCCTGATCCCTCCAGTACCTGGGAGGCCGCTCTTTATGTATCTGACTGTTTTGGAAGAGTCCATGGGTTGCGTTTTGGGACAACACGACGAGACTGGCCGAAAGGAGCATGCAATCTATTATCTGAGCAAGAAGTTCACAGACAGTGAAAGCCGTTACTCAATGCTTGAAAAGACTTGTTGCGCTCTGGCTTGGGCCGCCAAACGCCTGAGACAGTACCTAATTTGTCATACCACCTTGTTGATTTCCAAAATGGACCCGATGAAGTACATTTTTGAGAAACCTGCTCAAACGGGTAGACTTGCCCGTTGGCACATGTTATTGTCCGAATATGATATTCAATATGTCACTCAAAAGGCTATTAAAGGAAGTGTTCTTTCAGAATATCTTGCTGATCAACCAGTTGAAGACAACGAACCACTCAAATTTGATTTCCCTGATGAGGACATTATGGCAGTGAAAGATGGTGAAGAGTCAAGTTCTGAAGATGATCCCAGGGCCGAATACAGGTGGAAGATGATGTTCGATGGTTCGTCCAATTACAAGGGGCATGGAGTAGGTGTTGTTATGATTAATCCGGAAGGTGGCTACACCCCTTTTACAGCTAGATTGGATTTCGGATGTACGAATAATATTGCTGAATATGAGGCATGTATCCTGGGACTAGAAGCTGCGATCGATCTTGGAATTTGTTTTCTCGAAGTTATGGGTGACTCTGCTTTAGTTATTTATCAAATTAGAGGTGAATGGGAGACAAAAGATGAGAAGCTTATCCCCTACCAGGCATATGCTTTGGAATTGATTGAGCATTTTGATGAGATTACTTTCCGCCATGTGCCACGTACTGAGAATCACGTGGCTGATGCTTTAGCAACGCTGGCTTCAATGTGGCAAGTCAGATTTATCAATGAGGATCCGGTTATCAGTATTGGGAGAAGGGCTGAACCTGCCTACTGCCAGGCCATTGAAGAAGAATCAGATGGCAAACCCTGGTTTCATGACATTTTGAACTTCCTGAAGAATCAAGAATATCCGGCCAACGCCTCCGCTCTTGATAAGAAAACTCTGCGAAGGTTGTCAGCTAAATTCTTCATCAGCAACGGTGTACTATACAAAAGGAATCATGATATGGTGTTGCTAAGATGTGTCGACAAGAGAGAAGCAGGCTTGCTGATCCACGATATTCATGAGGGAGCCTTCGGCACCCATGCCAATGGACACGCCATGGTTAAAAAGATCTTGAGAGCTGGATACTATTGGTTAACTATGGAGACTGATTGCATCCAGTATGCTAGGAAATGCCATAAATGTCAGATTTACGCAGACAAAATGCATGTTCCTCCTACTTTGCTAAATGTGCTATCATCGCCCTGGCCATTCTCTATGTGGGGCATTGATATGATTGGGGCGATTGAGCCTAAAGCATCCAATGGGCATCGATTCATTTTGGTGGCTATAGATTACTTTACCAAATGGGTGGAAGCCGCCTCTTATGCGAATGTAACTAAACAAGTAGTTGCTCGTTTCATCAAGAACAACATCATTTGTCGTTATGGGATTCCAAGCAAAATCATAACCGACAACGGGACCAACTTGAATAACAAAACCATGAAGGAATTGTGCGATAACTTCAAGATTGAGCACCATAACTCTTCACCATATCGACCGAAGATGAACGGAGCAGTTGAGGCCGCGAACAAGAATATTAAGAAAATTATTCAGAAGATGGTCAAAACATACAAGGATTGGCAGGAGATGTTGCCATATGCGCTACACGGATATAGAACGTCCGTCAGAACATCAACAGGGGCAACCCCTTTTTCGCTGGTATATGGAATGGATGCTGTCCTCCCTATAGAAGTTGAGATACCTTCTCTGAGGATATTAATGGAAACAAAGCTTGACGAAGCTGAATGGATTCAAGAGAGATACGATCAGTTGAATCTAATTGATGAGAAGCGCCTGACAGCTATGTGTCATGGTCAGTTGTACCAGAAGAAGATGAAGAGAGCATTTGATAAAAAGGTCCGCACTCGGGAATTCCGAGTAGGCGAATTGGTACTTAAGAAGATTCTGCAATCACAAAGAGACGCCCGTGGAAAATGGGCACCTAATTATGAAGGTCCCTACATAGTTAAGACAATGTTTTCAGGAGGGTCATTGCTTCTTACAACTATGGACGGTGAACAGCTTGCGCATCCTGCGAATGCTGATTCGGTGCGGAAGTATTATGCCTAAGACTAGGATGCCTCTGTAACATCCAAGAATCCCCAGAGAACCTCAAGTTTTGCTACAACAGAAATCCTTAGTCATTAGGGGTCATTGGTCATTGAATACAATATAACCTTTTGCTAAACTGCCATTTCGATGCATCTGTAATATCGCATGGGACTATGCTATTTGGCAAGTCACCAGTTTTCAATGAATATCAGTTATATGATCATCTTCTTATCGTCTTTAATTTTGCAAATTTTGCCATTTTCACTTGATTTTTGAAAACGGAAATATTGCAATTGCTAAGAAAACACAAAGATAAACTAAGTTTTACTCTGGATCTTCTACGAATCAAGCTGGTGTAAGGAGATTTAGCAGTATTGCATTTTTGGCATGGATTCGCCACCTCCAGTGGAAAGAAGATCGCCTTGGCTATCCTTGACGTTGAGTTTCAGGGTGTTGGCTTGTGTTATCCCTTCTCCTTTCCTGTTTTGCGTCGTTCGCGTTGTTCCTAGCATATAGCTAAGCATGTGCATCATCCTTTAGCATCTTTGCATCCTTTGTGCTCTGTTTTGCTGGTGATCTTTTGTTGTGCTTATCTTTATTTCCCTAGTGGAGTAAGGATATTCCCGGTTTTCTTTGCGTCGTGCTTGTTCGGTCTTAACCTCTGCGCGCCAAATTCGAATCTTTAAAATCTTTTTTTTCCGTTCCCCAAGAGGTTTAACTTTAAAGGATTTTATAGTTGTTCTCGTTTGAATCGTGTCAAACTTGAACTTGGACTATGTTTGAATCGCGCCAAACGTTGTCTTAATTTGGACTTTGTTTGAAGCGTGTCAAACACTGTCTTATGTGTTCTTGTTTGAATCGTGTCAAACTTGAACTTGGACTATGTTTGAATCGTGTCAAGCATTGTCTTCTTAAAAACTTTGTTCTTGTTTGAATCGTGTCAAACTTGAACTTGTTCTTGTTTGAATCGTGTCAAACTTGAACTTGAACTATGTTTGAATCGTGTCAAGCATTGTCTTATTTGGACTATGTTTGAAGCGTGTCAAACACTGTCTTATGTGTTCTTGTTTGAATCGTGTCAAACTTGAACTTGTTCTCGTTTGAATCGTGTCAAACTTGAACTTGGACTATGTTTGAATCGTGTCAAGCATTGTCTTCTTACAAACTTTGTTCTTGTTTGAATCGCGTCAAACTTGAGCTTGGACTTTGTTTGAATCGTGTCAAGCATTGTCTTCTAAAAAAAAAAACTTGTTCTTGTTTGAATCGTGTCAAACCTGAACAGAGTCCTTGTTCGAATCGTGTCGGACATCGACTCTTGTTTTAAAACCGTTCTTGTTCGAATCGCGTCGAACTCGAATTGAGGCTTTGTTTGAATCGTGTCAAGCACCGTCTTTTGTTTTAAAACTGTTCTTGTTCGAATCCTGTCGGACATTGAACACCCTAATCTTTGTTGCTTTTCTAAAATTTGCTTTAAGATTAAGTTTCTTGGAACAAATTTCTTCAACTTTAAGACTCCTATCTGGTGCGCAGAGTTGGTCTCTGCCTTCCTGACTCTTTCTGAAGATCCCATTTTGAACTCTTATTTTTGAGATCCCCAGGAAGTCTTTGTTTGCTTGTTTGTCTCCTCTAGACTGAATCTTAGTGATCAGTTTCTTCTTTCTGGTTTCATGCCCAGGAAGAGCGTGGTTTTGTTTCCTTCCCCGTGAAATCTATCTCCTTGGATTTCTCCCCAGTGGAGATTGTCTTTTAGTTTTTCCCCAGTTGTTTCCTCGGGATCTCCCCGGTGAGTGTTCTTGCTGGTTGACCAGTATCCCCAGTGAGTCTTTGCTTGAGGATACTAGTTTCCGTCTTTCCCCAGCGAAGCTTTTCTTGCGTGTTTGCTTACTGTGGTCCTTGGTGTCTTGTTCGTCTGCATCCTTTGCATTCCTGGCATCATATCACCATTTTAGAAGTCATGGCATGTCAGCATTTGCATGTCCGTAGCGTGTCCTTAGCATTCGCATTCCATCTAAGGGCAAAATTTTTGGTTTGCTATATTTAAATACCTTTCACCTTGATGCCTCCGGAATCTCCGTTCCTCGTGCCCTCCGGTGAAGCTATTTAAATAGGGGCAACTGTTGTACCCTAAATTTTTACCCTTAGATGTCATCCAGCTTTTGTGCATCTTAGGAACATCTCTGCATTTGTTTGAGCTAACCCATATCTTGTAGTTTATTTATTTGTGTTCAAATTAGGTCTACATATCATCGTGAGGCTCCACAAGTTGTTTTAAGCAAGTCAAATCGACAACAGATCTCCAATACCAGAGCTTTGGAATTAGGGTTCTATCCTGAAGGGATCATTAAGTTTTGGCTTTATCAAATCAAGATTTGTATGGATCACTTACCATATAATGCCATCTACATCCAATAGATATCATTTAACAAAAACCCAAGGTCTATGGGTTCTCAACGAGCGGAATTTGAGCCGCAATCCCACTATATCTCAAAACTAGGGTTTCTGTGACGCTTACCAGCCAACAACCTTGATTTTTCATCAAGATGATCCCCTAAAACCTAATTATCAATGCTATTGGCTTATCAACATCCTCAAGAGTCTCCTAAGACCTTTAGATGGGAAGGAAGAAACAAATTCACAAGGATCGACCTCAGTGCGTTCACAGGCGTAATTAGGGTTCGACTGAAACCCTAATCTTTTGGAATCTTGGATCAATTGAAGTGTTAATGGATTTAATCATCATACATTGTCTCATGAAGTATTAAAAGCATCCACACCAAGTTTCATGAGGTTTCTTGTAAGATAAGTAGGGTTTTTGTCGCGAAAGGCTTCGTATACGGCATTTTCCCCCTAATAGCCCGATTTGATATAACCATAACTCCTAAACCGTGCACTCAAATTAAACGAATCAAAGCTCATTGGAAAGCTCTCATCAAGATCTTTAATTCATTCCATATGACTTTTTGTCTAAAAATGCTTAGATTTTGAGTTATGGAGTTTACAAGACATTTTGACCAACACTTAGAAAGTTTTTCAGCATTTTTCATCACTCCTTTCCTCAACTTTGACACCACTTTTCACCCATTTCCATTTGGATTCAAGTCTTGAGTCCCAAATGAAACTTGTAGAGCTTGTTGAGAGCTTTCCAACCATATGTAGAACATCTCAAGGGGATAAACCATTCTCAAGTTATGAATCATCAAAGTAGGGCACTTGAAATTGTCAAATTTCAATAACTTAGAATTTTTTCTAAGTTCTTTTGGCAGTTTTGGGGACACGACTTGTGAGGGATTTTTCTACCAATCCATGGCATTATTTCAATTACTTTCCAACATCAAACTTGTAGTATTATCCAAGAACTTTAATTTAAACCCAAGAGCATGAAAATTGAATCGTTAAATTAGGAGATATCATGAGAGGAACATAGCCATGCGAATCCTGTTTTGCACCAAGAACATCATCTTCTAAATTTGAATTTTTTCCCCCCTCTCCAAATGCAATAGTCTGACCTCACCACATCATCCTAACACTCCCCTAGCCCGTGCAAAAAAGGGAAGAACCCAAGGTATAGCTATAAGTTTTGTCCCAAGCATGCAAAAAGGAGAAAAAGACAAATTCCTTCTCACATGAATCAAGAATTGTGAAACCACGCTTGCAGCCTCATGCAGGGAACATCCATTTAATGCATCCTAAGCCATGCATCAAACTCACCTATAAAAGGAGGCCCCAACTTCCTCAGAGGGGTCATTCGAAAATAGAGGAACAAACAACACAAAATCTCACAAAACCTTGAGGAGCAAGCCTTACTTCGGTGAAGAGGAGCACCTGGCCGCAAAAGGAGAATTCTCGCTCATTTTTGCTTGGACATCAGGTAAGTCCTTCACCCTCTCATTATCATACCTAAGCATGAATAAATCTTGATGTTGTTGTTCACCTCATTACATGTTATGCTTGTTAAATTTGATGACTTTTGGCCCATGACCTTGACGTGCCTGCTGTAAAAATGGTGAGGAGATCCTGTCTCTCTTTTGTGTTGCTTAAACTACGCTGAAACGAGGAATGTTATATGCTATGTTAATGTTGAAATATCATTTTAAATATATACATGATAGCACGACTTTTAGGTTTATCCCTTCTTTTAGCTTGCTTAAGTTTGCTAGGGTCTATGTTATTGTTTAGACAAGCATGATAAGTTGTGTGTAAGTCGTATGTGGCTCTGTGAAAACCTTGGATGTATTCAGCACGTGTATGAGCTTGTTGTGTATGACGACTGCTTTAAATCTCCAACTCATGTGTAGTTTATTTTTGTATTGTAACTGCTAGCTATGTGTGTATTCCATTTTGAGCTTGTTACTGTTGTGTGTACGTTGTGTGTTTAACTCTTATAATTTAATGTGTTGTCGTAAAATTAATTGTTTTCATACGCATTTGTTATGTATCTATAGCGATGTGTGCTTGCTGTGCATGTTCATGTATTGCTCTTACATTGTATACGCTGTAACATTCTAGTAATTACATTGGTCTTTGCTGTGTGCTGTTATGTCCTCTAATGTTTTTACTTATGCGTGATTCTGATTGTGTGTAGTGTTATTCTGTTGTCATAACCATGCTGTTTTGTTTTATTATGATGTTATGTTACTGTTAAAATACCTTGTACTGTATTATATCATGATAATTGTGTTGTCTGTCATAGTGCGTACTTTGTATTGCTCTGTGGTGTATAATATCAACTGTATGTGTGCCTTACTATATGAGCAAAACCACGCGTAGGGACATAATAACATTATCACCCATGATTTGGAAACTTATTTGAACTGACCTTGTGATATGTTAACTTGCTTGACCGTCCTTTCCAATTTTCACTTTGCTGCACTAGCATTCTCGCTGGTTTTCGTCTTGTTTTTTTTATATATAACATGGCTGCTAAGTTATTAGATGTTGACTACATGGTGTTCGACTTGAAGAGTACTCCCCTTTAGCTTTTTATTTTGCCTGGAGTGGTTGAGTTTTGTGTAAGTTATGATGGTTAGAACTTGAACGTCTGCATATGTGCGTGTGTGTTGTGCTCTTCTAAATTTTCACGACTTGTTTGAGCTTATATCTTAATGGATCCGAATATATGAACGGATGAAACGCCGTCCCAACGGTTCACCATTGCCTTGCCATTTCGCCTATCACCATCATGTCCTGGGTTCGATCCGTAGAGATCAACCTTTTGTTCAGTTTTTTTTTCATTTTTTCGCCTTGCCTTTCCACCTCCTGGGCCTTGCGCCTCACTATCCACACCCCCATTATTCTGGCCCAATTTCAATCCTTCTTGTTTTTTTAACTATCCAGAAAACACTTATACACCCCCACGCGTTTTATATCAATTTTTTTTATTTCAAAATCTTTTCTTTTTAAGAAGAACCTCTTTTATTTTTATTTCATATATTCAAAACTCAAAAATATCTTTTTAGTTTGTTTCTTATTTATTTATTATTTTATCGTTAATTAGTATGTGTTGTATTTCTAATTGTTAATTGCTATGCTTTTTAATTGTTAATTGTTGTATTAACTTTTTAAATTTGTATTGTTAATTTGTATTTTAATTGTTAATCGTATATCAATTTGCATTTAGTTGTTAATTGTTAACCTTCAATTTTAATTATCAATATACATCTTAATTGTGTGGTTAAGTGTTGATTCAATCTTAATTATCAATATGTATCTTAATTGTTAGTTTTGTCTTAATTATCAATTTTGGCTTAATTATTAGTGTCACCTATGAGCGCCTTGGTTAATTTTGAAGTGTTATTTCATTAATTGACTTGTTTAATCCTTGAATTAACCTATCCATGTTAGTTGCCCATATGTTTGGTTTTTACATGAATATCATCCTTCTAAATTGTCATCTTTAATATCACTCTTTTTGATTGTCATCTTTAATATCATTCTATATGTTTGTCTTCCTAAAGATTTAAGCATATTGATTTTCATTCTTAATTATCACTCTACATGTTTGTCTTCATAAAGATTTAAACATATGGATATCATTTTAATCATTCTACTTGAATCATATTCATCTTATCCATATCTCATCATGAAACATATTGCCATCCTCATGCTTATGTTGTTTCCATTATATTATCTCATATCAATGTTGTAACTTATATTATGCCTTACCTTGACATTTTATAATGTATGTGTTTATCATATCTTACTTCTATCTGTATGTTTATTTACTACTGTCCAAACCTTTTCAAAACAATATCAAAAATTCTCGATCCAACGTCGAGCCCATTTTCTACCCATGTAAGTCGATCACCTTCGGGTATCGCATTCAACCTTTTGGTCACAAGACACAAGTCTAGCATCACCTTGCTAGCACCATCGCCTAAACAACGTAACTTAATCGCATTAATATCCAAAGGAAAATCCCATGCATGATGACCATGTTATTGTGCATGGTGCATATCATTTGCATTCATAATTGTTACCTTAAAGATAAGTAATGACCCCCATCTTAACCTAAGTAGCCTCTTAGGAAGGAACTTTGTTTCTTGGCCTCATTAGAGTCATAGAAATCACAATTAGCTTTAGGAAGAATTCTTAAACTCTTAGTGATGTTCATCATAATGAATTTATCACTTTCCCCTACTGACTAAACTTCAACATAGGTCTATTTCAACTAGACTTAGAGAGTTCTTAAACTCTATAATGAGCTTGTACTCATTTCCCCTCTGAATATTGGCCATGGTCAATAGATCAGTAGACGTAGAACTACGCATACTCTGATTCTATTTCCGAGGATACATAGGCGTAAAGTGCGATGCTTTATCGAGTATACTTAGATACTAACCCCTAGGGTTTTCCAACCTTTAGAATAGAACCTTTAGCAAACAGATAACAAATAACATAATTGAATCAAGAGGTTCCTGTAGAGTACTACAGATATCTAGGATGCTAACACCTTCCCTAGGTATAACCAACCCCCGAACTTAGAATCTTAGTGCATTTGCATTGCATTGTGGGAATTCGGTTTTTTCTCCCTTCCTTTGGATAAATCAAAGACCGGTGGTGACACTAAAAAATACGATGCAAGTTAATTAATAGCTTGTTATCCAATTTTCACCGCGACAGAGGGCCTTAGTGTTAATGAATCGACTCTCACGACAAACTTCCCCGTGATCGTCGAGGATGAAACTACCATCCTTGTTAACACATTTTGCGGGAGCGAAGCCGGTTACAAAGTCGACCATCTTTTGGTACGACTCCGTGCTTTTCGATGTAGCTTTCCGTGCCATTCTTGAAGTGCTCTTCCTCCCACTCGAGGGGACACTTCAACACTAAGGTCTCCTCGCCTGCCTAGTTGACCACTAGATTATATAGAGAGTCGACAACCGCGTGCGAGACGAGGTTGACAGTGTAAAACCTATCCTTGAAGGAGCAGACTAAATTCAAGTATGCCCTAAACAATTTCCTCGGCTGCTTCAGGGATACCCAACTATGCCGACCATTAATGGATGACCGTTGTAGATAGAAAGTGCGGAAGAATAGAGGAAGCGTGGCCCCGATGCGGAGATGTTCGTACACAAGCTCGAATGCCCACACATACTCCAGTGCGTTGGGGTGAAGCTGGGAAGACGCCACACACAAAATATTATTTTTTCCCGTATATAAATATTATTTTTGGTTTAACATTATTTTTTAAATATTTGAATCAATAATAAACTTGTTGTTATAAATTTTAATTTAAAATTCATTTTTTCAAGATCTTATCAAATTTGTTTTAAAAAATAATGAATAACTTGTTCCTGTATTATAAAAATAATTGAATAAATAGTAAATTTGTTCCGTTATATTTTAATTTTTTGATCAATAATTTCATTATTCCCGTGGTATTTTGGATCGAACTCTAGTATCGACAAGAGTAACTTGATATTTCGACAGGAGTTATGCATGTTGTAGTAGAAGTCTGTTCAAACATGTTGTTGAAATATATTAACTTGTAATTTAAATTAGTATGTCAAATTGGACCTTGCTAGTAAGCCTAATTGTTTAGTTAGGGTTTACAACCCTATGCCTACGTACCTTCAATTTTGAAGGATCAGAGTAACCGTAGTTCACCTCCCCTATTCCTACCCCCTAATCCTATTCCCATTCCTAATCCTAAACCCATTCCTAATCCTAAACCCAATCCACTATTTATACTCTTGGATAAAGAGTTCTATCCCTTGATATATTATTTATACTCCTAGATAAGGAGTTTTATCCCTTAATCTATTATTTATACTCCTAGATAAGGAGTTTTATCCCTTATCCATTATTTCTACTCACGGATGGAGAGTTCTATCCCTTATCCATTATTTATACTCTCGGATGGAGAGTTCTATCCCTTATCCATTGTTTATACTCTCGGATGGAGAGTTCTATCCCTTATCCATTGTTTATACTCTCGGATGGAGAGTTCTATCCCTTATCCATTATTTATACTCTCGGATATCAAGAGTTTTATCCCAAATCCTATCCTTTATTTATACTCTCAGAAAAAAGAGTTTTATCCCCATATCCCATCCCTTATTTAGGCTCTCGGACCAAGAGCTTTATCCCTTATCCCTATTTTCTTTAAAGAAAGAAAGAAAAAAACCAGTATGTTGAATATATGAAATATAAATTTAAATAACCCCCACAATCAACCCAAGAAATTCCTCAATAAAATTCCTAAATAAAAGTTAAAACCCTATTTAAAAATAAACCTTTTAAACAAATAATGGTATTTGTTATAAAACTCCAATTAAATAATTACATTACATAACTAAATTAATTATTTAGAAACCCTAAACTAAAACCTAATTAATCAATTAAATTAAGTTATTAATTTAATTGACAAAACAAAAAAAAACCCCAAGTTAAAAGAAAATTAACCCACTCAAGTAATTAAGTTAAGTTATTAATTTACTTTGATAAAGCCCTAAATTAAGAAATTTAACCCAATTAAACAATTAAATTAAGTTATTAATTTAATTGAAAAAACACCCTAATAAACCCTGATTGAACAATTAAATTGAGTTATCAATTTAATTGATTAAAGTAACCCTAAATCCCTATTTTCACTAAAAAACCCTAAGTCAATATTTAACCCAATTAGATAATTAAATTAGCTATTAATTTAATTATATATAAAACCCTAAATTAAAACCCAACCTAATCAAATAAATAAATTATTAATTAAATTATAAAAAAAAGCCTAAATTAAAAAATGCTTAGATTAAAATAATTTAGCACTTAAAACCTAATTACATATTTAAATCAAGTGATTAATTTAATTATGTAAAATAAAACGGGGGTGTGATTTCCCACTAACCTAGTAATGGGCCAGATTGGGGGGTGTTAATAGCAATAGGGCGCAAGGCCCAGTAATTATAATCCAGTCAAAAAACAAAAAACGTGAGGGATGAAGTCCATTCGTTGATCTTTCCATCACCGTTTGATCACAAACCTACAGGCTCTAATGCGCAATGGACGATCATGATGGAAAGTCAACTGAGGGCACACGGAAGACACGCGCTCCCTGGATCAGTCAAAGTCCCCTGACCACACGGCCACGCAGGAGGCCACGCGTCTCTAATCCGGCAGCGGGGAGGAAGAGTATAAATGCGAGTTCTCTTCAGAGTTCTCTCATTTTTCACCTCCGTTTCTCTCTCTAACCATCTCCTTCTCTCTCTAATCCTCAGAACGCTCTCTCCTCTCTCTAATTTTCCGTCGTCGGTGGGCCGTCCGACCACCGTGCGCCACCTTCTACCGCCACCCCAAACCCAGAATCTGGTTAAGGATTCAACCGGAAAACTCAACCCTTTAAGAACCCTAACCCCTCCATTAGAACCCTAACCCTAGACCTTCATCAAAAACCCAGAATTCAATCAAATCCCAAGAATCCTAAGGGTTCTGGGTAGAACCCTAACCTACACAGATGAACCCTAACCCTATCCTAAAGAACCCTAACCCTAATCAAGAATCCTAACCCTAAACCGAAACCCAGAAATCCAAAAAACAACAGCTACAATCCAACAATCAACCACACAACCAAAGCTAAGTGACTCACCTCCTTGCCGTGACCTTGTTATGCTACTTCCACTCCTTTTATTTCCTGATTTTTCACTAATCCCTTCTCTATGTTGTTTGCAGGTTTAAGGGAGATTTGGGAGATTCGCAGCAGCTGGATTAATTCGTCTCGCCTCCGTCTACTCTCCGTCCAACCCCCTACTCTATTTTCTTTTTTCGTTTTTATAGACTTAAGATTTAGGGTTAGGATTTATTTTAGGAAAACATTGATGTAATTTCTTATTAGATTTGATTCTGTTGTACAATTAGAATTAGGTTTTTACTTGTACGAATTGTAATTTTAGATCCGATTTGATTTGGTTGTGTAATTTGATTGGAAAAAATTAATGGAATTGATATGGTTTTAATTTGTTTTTGATTCTTAATCTGCGCAGATTAGGGTTAGCATTGGGGAAGAAGGTGACCCACCTTGGGTCAATACTTGACCGAAAACTATAAAATAAAGTAAATAAACAATAAAAATAATAATATAAACACAACCATATAAAAATAAAATAAATAAAAATATAAGGATTAATAACCACGACCATAAAAAATAATAATATAACAGAAACCATATTAATAAATAAATAAAAACAAAATAAATAATAATTACCCATATTAATAAGTGAATAATAATAATAAAAAATAAAAATACTACCAAAATATTAATAGACTGGTCCCTAATTGAATCTAAATATCACTACAAAACCCTAATTAATGATAAAAACCCTAAATACTAATTCATTTTAAATGACCAAACTAATAATTTAAGTTTATGATTTAAATCTAATGACCCTTGATTTAATAGAGCAAAGCAAATAATTATTTAATTAAAACTTTCAAAAAGTGAACCAAAATTAATATTCAAAAGGTATTTTAAAAATAAATAACTCTAAAACAAAATCCTAATTATTATCTAATTAATTAAACTAAAACTTTTAATTCTAACTAAAGATACCAAACCATAAAATGGACCTAAAAAATTAATAATCTCAGAAGCCTAATGCCACCTAAATGACACCCCCGATAGCTTAAAAGGTAATAAAACACTGGTCAAAATTTAGGGTACTACAAATAATATTTTTCTAATTAACTATTAAAACTTCAAACTAATATCGAATTTTGAAATTTAGTTTGAAATTTCAAAATTTTGTATTGAATTATTTATATGAAAAATATGAATAAAAATAATTACTTTAATTTGATATTTTAAAAAAATGATAAGTTATAATTTAGTCAAATTTTTTTTCTATATTTGATCCTCATCAAAAATATTAACAATAATAAAAATATAAAATTGACAAATAAAAATCATATATTAAGTTATTAAATTATTTGAACCAACAATATATTTTTATCCCGTATATAAATACATAATTTTTTTTTGAATAAAAAAGATATATATTAATTCAAAAACACTATACAAACATGGTGATCCTAAGATCCAACCAACCAACAAGACAAAAGGCTATTCAGCCATCAATATTCTAGCTAAATGGGTTCTCAATTTGAGATTTCCCCACCCTCTATAAACTATACTATCCTTGATTTTCTTTTCTATACAACCACTATTTTCTAAACCTGTAAAACATATAAATATAAATACATAATTTTATTTGACATTATTTATAAAAGTATTTGAATCAATAATAAATTAATTTTTGTAAATAAAAATAACACCAATTAAAAATTTGAATTAAGTATAATTTTTCAGTTTTCAATATTTTAATTAATAGTTTCATTTTCCCATTTCATATAATTTTTACAAAAAATAAAAAATAAATTTATTTAAATTTTATTGTATTTAATTGACTATAACCATTAGGAGTGTTCATGAGTGGCAGTGCGGGTTGACTCACGAACACACTGATTCAAACCGAACTAACCTATAAATTATCTGAACTCATTCATTTAAGGGTAAATTCAACCCAACCTATAACAACTCATATACTTTTGATTCGGGTATCGAGTTTGAGTTTTGCAATCTACGGACCCATTAACTCAACCAATTGATGTGACTATAGTAATTTCTTATTATTTTTATTATTATTTTAAATAAATATATAAAATTAATATCTCATTAATAACCATAATTTTCCAAAATAAAATTATGTTCCACCAATAATACTACTAGACCAATGAGTTTAAGTAATTCTAAGATTAAATATTGTTTCTTATTTTCTTTTGTATCATTTCCAATTTATGTATTTTATGAAAATAATGTGTCTGGTTGAATTTTATACTATTATCAAGTGTATTTCGTGTTGATGAATTTTATTAAATATTATATAATGTGTTTTATCGAATTTGAGTGTTATAAAAGAGTATGATTGTATTGAGTTGTGTTACTTTTTTTTAAACCAACAAAAAGAATCATAAAAAAAATATTTTTATTTATAAAAAAACCCGCGAACCCAACCCATAAATAAATGGGTCGGTTTTGACAATTAAATTGTGAGTTGTACGGCGAACTCAACCCATTAAAGTTTGAATGGGTTAGGTAATGGGTTATGCCAAACCCAGTTCAACCCAACTTGTGTACATCCCTAATAACAATAAAAATTTCTTATAATCTCTACTACAATATTTTTATGATGAACAAAATAAGTGTAAATTAATAGATATAACTATATAGTGAGAGTGAAATATCATTTGAATTTAGAAAAATTAGTAAGATTTAAAGGTTAACTATTTGAGAATTTTTTTTAAGATAACCTATTTTTTCAAAATAATTACCAAAATAAACAATATTTCAAATAATTTACCAAAATGGCATGTTTTAAAAAATCCCTCAAAGGGTGGCGCCATATGGGATAGCTCCTCAGTTGGAGGCACATGCCAAACCATATGGCGCCTCAGGTATCCCCTTGCCCTAATTTTTCTTTTTCAAATTTTTAAAGGGTGGCGCCATCCCAGATGACGCCTCAGTGTGTTTATTTTTTTTTTAATTTTTATTTTAAAATGGGAATAAAAAACATTTTTAAGATTAATTTTTTTTAATGTTTTGTTAAATTTGCTGAGTTGAAAATTGTAGTGGAAATAATAGTCATTAATGCATCACATTGTTAAGGATAATATATAGTACAATATTTGGATAAAAAAAAATCAATGATTGTGCCTATTTAAACGACCACCGGTTCCACAATCAGGGGCTTTTGTTTGACGTCTCTGTCTAACACCACGAGGTTGTTGAGGCGTGGCTGGTCTTTGTGTTTGTTGAGATGGCCCCGGCGCATCAGACGATGACCCCGACGCATGAGACAAATTCTGAAGCATCTGTCCCCAATAGTCGGGGGGTTGCTGCCGACGACGCTTCCGTAATCCAGCTGCATGCCCATGTTTGTGTAATTTGTATGGGAGGTTGGGTTGGTTCCATACGGTATGGTTGGCCAAAATGATGCATTGATGGGTGTTGGTACTGAGTCAGTGGTTAATGTGGGGTTTGATAGTCGAATAGTGGGTGGGTTTGTTGGGTGTAGGATGATTATGGTTCGGTGTGGTAGGAAGATTGGGTGTTCATTTATGGGGGGCTCATTTGTGAGGGGCTTGGGTGTGCTTCAGTGGGTTCGAAAGACTCGTCAGGGCTATAGGGGTAAGGGTTTTCTTGTTGTGGTGTATAGGTCGGTGTATGATGTTGGGCATATTGCTGGGTATTCTGCTGCGAGGAAGACGCACGTTGGCGGGGGTCAACAAGATACGTGGGCTAAGAGAGGAATGGTTGCAGTGTTGTAACAGACCTAAACCAACTCATATATTGTTCCGTTGGCGTAACATCTTGTATAACAGGGTCGGTTAAGACGTGCTAGTGTCGGTTCTCCCAGTGTTGACACAACATTGCGTAAAGTTTGTCCACGCACCGGCTTTCCACTGCGAGTCGACTCTACGCAGATGCCACGTTCCCAAATTTGTAAGAGCCACCAGAATATCCCGATGCATTCCGAATTGAAGTTTGACTCGGTCGCTTTGATGCATCTCCACAGTTGTGAACCGAATAATTGGCGTTTTAGAAGTCTACACGGCAGCTTCATTTTCGTTGGGTTGGTGGTCGAGCTCCTCGTACAGCCTCCAGACAAACTACAAGAACAAAAGGTGTAATGAGAAATTGTACGAAGTGTTAGAAATATTTATGGA
The DNA here is from genome assembly GCA_022829125.1 of Lathyrus tuberosus. Taxonomy (NCBI): domain Eukaryota; kingdom Viridiplantae; phylum Streptophyta; class Magnoliopsida; order Fabales; family Fabaceae; genus Lathyrus; species Lathyrus tuberosus. The sequence goes on along the minus strand of JALAZF010000436.1, from coordinate 4,758,142 downwards.
AGTTACAGAAAAACATACGTCGTTTGGGCCAATGTGGTCTAGCAGGTTGCGGTAGACTGTTATGGCGCTCCTGGGGTTGCGTTCGTAGTATATTTTCGGAACTGCCCACCTGAAAATGAAGTTAGAAATGAATTAGCTACAACTGAACATTTTAATATACGAAAGGGGAAGAAGTGTATAAGCTTACCTTAATGCGTAGGGGAATGTGAAGGGGTTTCGGTTAATTGGAGCTAGTGTTGGCATTCTCGACCAACCCCACGCCTGAAGGAGATAGGCGCAACCATAAAATATACACGCGTCCTTTTTTGCTGTTTTATAGAGTGAACTATACAGATGGGCCAGGACAGCTGAACCCCAACTATAGTCGTTTACTCTGTTAATGTTATACAACAAAGGGAGATACATAATATTTACATTGTTTCCAGTGCTTTCTGGAAACAAAAAACTACCGAACAATAGCAATAAATAACATCTAGTTTTTTGTAGTATGTGAAAGGGAAGGGAATCCTGGTCTAATACGATAGAGTCATGGTATTCCTTAAGGCGTTTTAGGTTAATACCTTGCCCTCTAAGTTTACCGTCAGGTGAAGGCTGAAGTTATTCCACACTTAGGGGTGTTCCCAACAAATCAAAGCATAGTTAGCTGTCTATATTTACGGGGCCGTTGATGGCCATGCCATTTACGCAGAGGCCCAGTAACATATGCACGTCTTGGAAGGTGACCGTGCATTCACCAAAAGGAAGGTGAAAAGTGTGGGTCTCCGGCCTCCATCGTTCTACTAAGGCCAGAATAAACTTTGTGTCTACATGGTATGACGGGATTTTAATCACTTCTCCAAATCCACATCATGTTAGACATTCTTCGGTGAAAGGGTCGTGAGGGAAGTATGCGTGCCCACGGCAACGAAACCTTGATACTTCCTGAATAAAAAAAACCAGGGACATTACTTAGATAATAAAATACATCAAAGTTTAGTAGTGTAAAACAAAAGAAAACAGGAACACTTACGAAGTCGTCAACGTTTTCCGGCGTTCCTCGGTGGTTGTTTCCCATTGTGAGCAAAGACTTTTTTCTTCGTAACTGGTTGTTGCCTAAGGGAAGGTATGCAAAGTTTTTCTGGTATGAAGACAAGAGAAGAGTTTGGGATGAGATGAAAATTGTGGCATGCTGAGATGGTATTTATATTGGTGTAGAGGGGAGTCACATGATAATGCATGCATTCTTGGTTTTTGTATTCTGCCATGTGTTCTCTTGCATGCATCTTAGTCTTTGCAGTCTGCCTTGTGTAGTCATGCATGAGATTCCTTGCATGCATCTTGGTCTTTGTAGTCTAGCATGTGTAGTAAGGCACGAGATTCCAAGGCATGCTTGTATTGTCATGTCAATAGTGATCTGAAACAAAAATAATGGTGCAGAGGCATGCTAATGAATAGTGGACGCAGAGTATAGGTATGCAGATTCATCAGTCTAGGGCATCACAACAAATTTAAATATTTTTTTAAACATTTAAAAATTACAAAAAAAAAAAACTTCAACTGAGGCGCCATCTAGGATGGCGACTCTCAATTAAGTTCAAACGAATTTTTTTAGGGCAAGGGATGTACTGAGGCGCCATCCCATATGGCGCCACCCTTTGAGGGATTTTCCAAAATAGGCCACTTTGGTAAATTGTTTCAAAGTTTGGTTTTTTTGTAATTATCTTGAAAATATATGTTATCTTAAAAAAAATTCACTATTTGATTTTTAGCCGTCTGTTTACTCTAATTATAGTCTGTTTACATTTTATAAATTAATTGATTAGACAATTTTTTTGCTATAAAGTATTAATATTTTTTGACACAACTATAAACTTTAAATCTTGAAATCATATTTGATTGATAAAAAAATACTAAATAATGAAATTTGTATGAACAATCTAAATTATATATATATATATATATATATATATATATATATATATATATATATATATATATATATATATATATATATATATATATATATATATATATAAGGTTATAAATATTTGAAAACCAAACACAATCGAACTCTTTTTTCTTATTTGAAAAAAAAAGATAGGTTTAAAATTATAAATATTCTTTTAAACTTATAAATAAAAATAAATAATGATTATCACTTAACGTTTGATTTTATTTTTAAATATATTTATTTTCGTCCTTGATTAATGAAAAATATTTTCTATTTCTTTCATCCTCTTTTTATGCCGCACGTGATATTTTAAAAAATTGATTTACACCATATATTCTCATCTGGTATCCTTAGAGCATGATTATCGGTTGCCTTTTGCCATTCATACACAATTTTTTAAGCTCTACTGTCAGAGTGCAATGGATAATTAACAAATGCTTGCGTTCTCGTACCAAAAACGTTGGCAAACTAGCTAACGTTCACAAACTTATATTGTCTCTTTTTTTAATTATAAATAAATAAATGTTGGGTATATTGTGAGATTTGGTGGGTCCTATTTTAGAATTTTTGATAAATTGTATGAATATTTGAAAAATGTAATTGGGTTATTTAAAAAATATAAAAGTGTAATATAATATAAAAAATTGTATGGGTCCCATTTAAAGAACCAAAATGTAATTGATGAGTGTGGATGCTCTTAGTTCATTGTTTGCAAAATTGTACGTGTCATCCTCAAATTCTCTCTCAGATTTCGCATTCTCTATCTTTTGTTCAAGATACCCAAAACTCTTCATACTTTCCTTATTACATCACTTGAATGATCTCTTTTCATCTTTCACAAAAATCTCTTAACTCTTTACCAAGAACATCAAGAAATTCATCATACATTCATCCCAAACCCATAGTCAATCATACATACAAACACAAAATATCAAAAGCTTCAAACATTTTCTCCTTCCCCAGAAAATCAAGAGCACTCGATCAGATTCCATCTACCTTCGATTCACCTTCATCACTCCAAATATATAACCCAACACGCTCTCCAAAAATTCATCCAAATCACAGATTTTGTAAAACCCTCATCTCACCTTCATCGCTATAAAAACATAGGCGACTCTTCCTATTTGTCGTTCACAAATCATTGAAACAATTCCTTTTTTCAATCACCTCCCTCATCAATAACAAATTTTCTAGAAAACCCAGTACTGGTTCATACCTCCATATCCTCTTCATCTCCTCAACCACCCAAATCCACAAAATTCCAGTAATTTATGGCCAAAGTTATTAAATTAATGAATATAATCTTTGAGTAACGGTCAAACTATTTTGGTATTGTGATGTTATGTTCATTTCTTTCTCTCCATCTCTACATATATATTTTTTTGTTAGTTTTTCAATTGAGTTGGTTTTCACTTGTTGTCCATGTAATGAAGCTGAAGAAACAATAAAAGGAGGTAAATCTAAAAAAATAAGAATGACTACAGTAAGATAAAGTAATTTTTGGATGAGGGCAAAATTGAACTTTCTACAACCATTACTTTTCTTATATTACATATAATTATTAAAATAGTATGTGACATAAATAATACACATGGCAGTTCATTCATTAATGGTTTAAAAGTAAGAAAAAAAATCGATTTGAAAAAATATTAACATAGCTTATAATAACCTGTTAAATTTTATAAAAAATTAAATCGAATTTTTGTGAGGCCAAACTTAGTCTTTACTCTAAATCTTTGTGGTGGAGAAATTTAATGAATCGTAACGTCGAGCAGGATGACTTTCGTCTTGTAGATGCTGTAACTTGCAGGTTGGGAGATGACAACTTGATTCCTTTTTGGAGGGCTAAATGGCTGGGTCACTTGCCTCTTAAGGAGGTTTTTCCAATTCTGTTTGAATTGGTGAATAACCAAAATGCGGTTGTGGCTGAGCAGGGTAGATGGGTCAATTCTAATTGGATGTGGGAGTTGGGTATTGAAGGTCTGTTGTTAGATATGACAGGGGATGCGGAAAGGACAGAGTTGATGGCTCTGTTAGAAGATCAAAGCCCATTACAGGAAGGTGAGGACAAATTCATATGGCCTTTTAGTCCTAACAAACAATATTCTATCAAATCTTTTTATGCTCATTCCCTGCAAGTTGTCGAGAATTCTCTGTCGGATTCAATGTCTTTACTTATGCTGGCTGCTATGTGGAAGTCTTTTATTCCTTTGAAGTGTAAATTGTTTGGTTGGAGGTTGTTACTAAATCGATTACCGACGAGATCAAACCTATTTAGAAGGAATATAATGCATAATAGACACGATTTAGTGTGTGTTTTTTGTTTTTGTAATGTTGAGAATTTGGATCATTTGTTTGTAAACTGTTCAACTGTTAGGAAAGTGTGGAGGAAAATAGTAGTTTGGTTAGATATCCCTTACTTGGAGGAGAACAGTATGATTACTCACTTACAAGGGTGGGAGGCCGTGCTTGTAGGTAAGTGTTCGAAATCGGCTACTTTTTTGGTTTGGTACGCGACAGTTTGTTGTATTTGGAAGATGTGAAACCAAATTATTTTTGAAGATGTTGTTGGTAATGCAGACGATCTTGTCGAGAGAGTTATAGCTGTCTCTTGGTCTTGTTAGTCATTATGCATAATAGTTTCTACCATTGTAATCTCTATGAGTGGTTTAAATCACCTTTAGATTTTATGCAGTAGTTTGTTGCTGATTGTAAGCCGTTCTTTTAGGTTGGAGCATCCATTGTGCTCCATTTTTATTAGTTATTGCTTATAAAAAAAAGTCTTTACTCTAAAAATCAAATCAAGCAAAATGGATTATAAATAATAGCAACCTATCGATGCACTATCGTCATTAGGGTTGGACTATTGGTCGATTTAGGTTCGGTTTCGGTTCTAAAATTTAAATTTGATGCAAATCACGATTTTTTATGGTCCGATTTCAGCCCTAAAATTTAAATTTGACGCAAATTACAGTTTCATTTTTATGGTCCGATTTCGGCCCTAAAATTTAAATTTGACGCAATTCACAATTTCATTTTTATGGTCCAATTTCGACCGATAAAATTTTGATTTTCGTCAAATTCGGTTAAGTCGATTTGACAGATAAATCGGGTTGGTTTAGTCGGTTTTATATTTATTAGAGTAAATCTATAATTAAATTTTTATTTTAAAAAAATATAAGCACTATTTTTTTTATTATTGAAAAAAATATTATTATATGATAATATTTTTATTATCGTATAATATTAATTTGATTATTATTGTATTTTAAATCATAAATTAAATAATATTCAAATTTTCATATTACATGTGTTATATTTTTTGAAGTATACAATGCTCTATTAAATTATAAAAATGATAATATTCAATAACATTATGATTTTTTTCAAGTCATATAGTAATAAAAATAAATAAAATATATATTAATTAAGTTTGGTCAATTTCAGTCTTTAGTGGATACAAAATAAATATCTGAATTCAACCAAAGTAACTCTATACTACCAAATTAAGCAACCACATCAACCCGTCGTCCAACCCGGTCCGATCCATTTGTAAAAAAAGATAATATATCGATCGAATCGAACTGTTTAAATTTGTCCACCCCTATTCATCATTAGGGTTTAGTTTGGCATTGACTGTCTTCGGTGCTTATCATCAAATTTTAATTTCCAATTGCCTAATTAAAATATTGGCTAAAATACAGTTTTGGTCCCCCTATTTTTCAAAATTCACAGTTTTGGTCCCCCTGTTTTTTTTTTCAACAGTTTTGGTCCCCCACCCCAATTTTGCCCCAAAAAAAGTGACGAACAGTAACTTGTCCGTACATGTCCGTACATGAACAGTGCACGTCCGTACATGAACAGTGAGGGGTGGGGGACTAAAACTGTTAAAAAAAAAAACAGGGGGACCAAAACTGTAAATTTTGAAAAACAGGGGGACCAAAATTGTATTTTAGCCTAAAATATTCGAAATTTCCAACGTGCCTAAATGTATTGCTTCAGTTATTATAATATTCATTTCAGGTTAATTTGATAGTTGTTTCTAAGGATGTTAACTAGGCTGCATTGCAAGACGAGAAATACTATAGTGAAAGATCATCATCTGGATCTTTGGCCCTTAAATTTAGAGCATTACTATCTTGGCCTCGAATGTTATTATTTATAAAAATATATTAGTTATAAAAATATCTTAGCCTAAAATGTCCTTAAAAATATTATTTATAAAATATGTTACTTTTTTAAAATTATTTTGTAATATAAATATAATATTGTATAGTTAACTAATTTCATTATTGAATTAACCACAAAAATACACGTTAATAATTATTTATTTTATTTATTATTAATTGACCACTTTCACAATTATATTAATCAATAAAACATATAATATTAACCTTTTTCCAAAACTAAATTATAAAATGTATTAACCACTATTTATACTTTACTAATCAAATTTATTTTACTATTTAAGATATTTTATATTTGAGAACTCATTATTCAATTTATAAACTATATTAAATAAGCTTATACACATTATTAACCAAAGTTGATTCACTATATAAAATTATTTTTTGATGTCAGAACACTACTCAGTAACCAATTTATAAATTATATTAATAAACTTTTCATGCTCAATTAATCAATTTTAATTTACTACTTCATACTACTTTTTGATGTCAGAATATATATTAGCCAAAGTATGAATTATATCAACCAAATTTTATATTCTATTAACCAAAATATTTAAGAAATAAAGTTATAAAAAAGTTAAAATAAAAAAAGTTTTTTTAAAAAGTAAATAAAGTGGAGATATAAAATTAGATGTCAAAATAACATTACTCTTACATTTATTTTTCATTTTTGTCTCAAATTTCCGTCAAGAGGGATCTTATCATTCATGTTCATTTTCGCACATTTCCACTAATCCTGCAGAAATTCTTAAGTATAAAAATAATACTTTTAATTAAAGGGAACAACTTCGTTACTCATTATAAAAAGTTAGATAGTCTATTTTCAATTAATCCACTAATGTCATATCATTTTATTATATTTAATTATTTATTTAATGGTTTAAATTTTGTAGATTTTCAATACAACATAGCCTAATTTACTCTATGAGTACTCTACCCAATTTTTTAAAATGGGTAGATAAAAATTCACCTTAATTAAATTAGTTACAAACTCATACATAGGCACGAGACTCATTGTTTCGCGAGATAGAATTTTGAACGCGTATTTTTATAAAGATTGTAATAAATACAAAATATTAAAATAATGATAAAATTTAATAATAATAGTAACAAAAATAAAAAATAAATTATTGAAAATTAATTTATTTCCAACGGATAAGGATGAAATTCAACCTATCCCAAAAGAAATATGCTTTGGATCATCAATAGCTTTTTTCTATAGATAAATATAAAAGAAATATGCTTTGGATCATCAATAGATTTTTTCTATAGATAAATATTATTTTTGTTTTCCGAGGGTTTATAAAAGTATGTGGATCAATAGTAAATTTTTTTAATATATAAAAATTATTCGGATTAACTATACACTTTTTTACCAGTATAAATTTATTTTTGTTTTGATTTTATAGGCACATTTGTTCATATACTTTAAAAAATATTTGATAAATTTTTATTTTTAAATATTTATCATATAAGAAAATTAGGTGGTCTTAAAAACCCCTAATTACTCTTATTAGATAATAATGTGCCATTTGGCTACTTCAATTAACAAAATTTTGCCACGTGGCTTTGCTCCAAAGTCTCCAATTTTTTCCATTTTTTATTCCCCTTATTTTTTCCTTTCATCGTATTCTCTAACCTAACCCAATGAATGGAGACTGTTTCACGGTTTCAGAAACGATTGAATCTCCATATTCCACATTCAAAACGGTTTCAACACCATTAATCTAATTTTTCAACCGTCCCAAAATCTCTTTCTCTCTCTCTCTCTCTCGTCCTTTCTCTCTCTCACGAACTCTCTTCTTCTTCTTCCTTTCCCTCTTCTTCTTCATTCCTCCTCTTCGTATCTGATTTTTTTGATGTTGTTCTTTCAGGAGGCATGAAATCGAGATTCGAGTGGGTAAGTCAGTGATTTGGTTACTTGTCGGTGCTGAAATCCAATTTTCTCAACCAAACCCTAAAATTCAATTTTCACCGAATTCACTTCTAAATACCTCTACACCATCGACAATCAAGTAAGCACTTTCATGAATTTCGCATCTCTTCTCAATTTCCATTTCAATCATTTTAATTTTCAGTCATATTTGTAATTGACAGATGGATCAAGGGAGGCAAGTGTTCACGGTGGACATTCTTGAACGACATGCCGCAAAGGGACGTGGAGTTATCACTTGTATGGCTGCTGGAAATGATGTCATTATTCTTGGATCTAGCAAAGGATGGGTCATTAGGCATGATTTTGGGGTTGGCGATTCGTTTGGTAAATTTTCACCTTTTTGTGTTGATACTCTGTGATACAAATTGTTTTGTGTTCTTCATAATGGAAATGAATTGATGATTGAGCCTCTTTTAATCTGGGATATTAAATTTAATAACTTTAGTATTTTGAGTGTCTGGTTTGGTGATTTATTTGCTATTAGAATGAGATATAGAGTTGGGACCATTCTATTTTATTGGTTGATAATGCTAAAATTTGTAATTTTTCTTGTGCTTTAGTATGTGAAGCACTCACCTTATAGTCATTTCCATGATTTGCAGCAGGATGTAGGAAAAATAAGAGTCATAGTCCAGTTAATAAGGTGTCTCAAGTTGGTGAAAAACCCAGATCATCAATGCAAGAGTCTGAAAAATAGAGAAAAGTTGGTAATGATAACTTTTTAAGGGTTTTATTCTGGCAGTTTCATAATTTCCGTATGCTCCTGGGAAGTCACTACAAGAAAAACTATATTTAGCTAGGGGAATTAGCTAGGGGAAAACCCCTCACTAAAAAATGTACCTTGCTTGGGGTTAAACCCCTCGCAAAGAAGAAAATAGAAAACAAATAAAACAAAAGCAATTGCTAGGAGCTTCCCCCTCGCAAATAATGGGAAAAAAAATTTGAATTTTGAAGTTTGTATTTAGTAGGGTTCAACGCGAAAAATAGGATGTATGTGCACAATTTGCGACGGGGCGACTCCTCACTAGAGTCTGATTGTGAATTTGCGAGGGGCAGCCCATCACTAAATAGATTCCATTGTCAAATCAATCTGATAAAGCTGGCACATGAATAGGGGAGGGACTGAAACACGCCACACCTGGCTAGGGGGAAACCCCTCGCAAATTTTATCCAAAAGGTGGCGTGGGGGAAGCTCCTCGCAAGTATGTCCACGTGCCACACATGCACGGTTTCATCTGACGCATCAACTTTTGCTACGGGGTATCCCCTCGCAAAAGTGAACCGTTGGGGTGGCTAGGGGTAGCCCCTCGCAAAGAGTAATCATTAACTGCTTTTCGCACTTTCCAAAGTCTGGTTCACTTAATATACATTTCCAACTTAATAAAACATCATTTCATCTTCTTCACGTTTTCAATTCATCTTCTCCACATTCTTCCAGCATTTCCTTCTTCATCTTCTTCATTTTCTTTCAACCAGGTTAATATTTTTCATCCATTTCATACATTTTCTTTAACAGTTTTAAGTATTGGTTAATTAGTTTTGTTGCATGTATTTTATTAATTAATTAATTTTTTTACTTGTTTGTTATATTGCATATATCCAATTAATAAAGCATTCAACTTTCATCTAGAAAGGGTTACAAATCTAAGAGAGCTTCTAAAGGTACACATTTATTTATTTTTTCTAAATATTTTAGGTGTAATTGATATCAATATGTTGATTTTGGTGTGTTGCTAGTATTATAAAATATATAATTTTTTTTATTTCGAAATTTCTGTATTTAATTTTAGTAATATATATTTAAAAATTTTATTTTTATTTCTTATAATTTTCAGATTTATATTAAAACAGTTTTTAAATATTTATTAAAAAAAAGTGTAAAAAATGTTGTTTTTTTAATTCGAAGGCCAAAATGTTGTTTTAAAATAGATTGTAAAAAATGTTTATAAATATTGTTTATATTACTAAAAATAGAATATAAAAACAGATTTTAATTTTATGTTGTTAATATTATTAAAAATAGATTTTAAGTAAAAAACAAACAGATTTTAAAATATTTGTAAAAAATGTTTGAAAAAAATTAGTTTATATAAAATAGATTAAAAACAGATATTGTTTTAAAACAGATTTTATATTATTAAAAAAATTATAAAAACAGATTATATTATAAAATAGATTATATTATATTTAGTTTATATTATAAAACAGATATTAAAAATAAAATTTAAAAACAGATTTGTAATAAAAATTATAAAATTGTAATAAAAATTATAAAACAGATTTATTAAAATATTTATAAAACAGATTTTAAAAAACACTTATATATATGAAATAATGTTTAAAAATATACTAAATAATGTTTAAAAATTAGATTTTGAAAATGGATATTATATATTAAACATATTATTAAAAATAGTATTGCATAATAAATATCGTTTAAAAAATAGATTATATATTAAACATATTATTGAAAATAGTATTGTATAAAAAAATATTGTTCAAAAAACAGAATATATATTATTTTTGTAAAAGAATAGATTATATATTAATATACACATTTATTTAATAAGTATGAGTTAAATCATAAAAATCTAGAATTTGTAATATATTTAAGTAATATATACAGTTTTGTATAAAGTATATAATTTGTAATATATACACTTTTTATTTAGAATGTATACATTTTTATTTATAAAGTATATGTATATATTTTTTCAAATACTAATATAATTTAGTAATATATTTATAAGAAAATGTTTGAAAGTATACTAAATAATGTTTAAAAATTAGATTTTGAAAATGAATATGATATATTAAACATATTATTAAAAATAGTATTGTATAATGAATATCGTTTAAAAAATAGATTATATATTAAACATATTATTGAAAATAGTATTGTATAAAAAAATATTTTTCAAAAAACAGAATATATATTATTTTTGTAAAAGAATAGATTATATATTAATATACACATTTATTTAATAAGTATGAGTTAAATCATAAAAATCTATAATTTGTAATATATTTAAGTAATATAAACAGTTTTGTATAAAGTATATAATTTGTAAATATACACTTTTTATTTAGAATGTATACATTTTTATTTATAAAGTATATATTTTTTCAAATACTAATATAATTTAGTAATATATTTATAAGAAAATATTTAAAAGTATACTAAATAATGTTTAGAAATTAGATTTTGAAAATGAATATTATATATTAAACATATTATTAAAAATAGTATTGTATAATAAATATAGTTTAAAAAATAGATTATATATTAAACATATTATTGAAAATAGTATTGTATAGAAAATATTGTTTAAAAAACAAAATATATATTATTTTTGTAAAAGAATAGATTATATATTAATAATATACACTTTTATTTAAAAAGTATGATTTAAATCATAAAAATCTATAATTTGTAATATATTTAAGTAATATACGCACGTTTTATATAAAGTATATAATTTGTAATATGTAGACTTTTTATTTTGAAAGTATACATTTTTATTTATAGAGTATATATTTTTTAAAATATTAATATAATTTAGTAATATATTTATAAGAAATATATAATTTAAATGATGTAAATTTTTAGAAACATATAATATCATATTTGTTAGATGAATATAGTCATATGTTTGTCGATAGATAAATTCCCCTTTTCTTAAATTTGAATTTATAAATGAACAACTTTACACGTGCAGTATGGAATATTATCAATTCTATCGTAGTTGGATGTATGATAGAACGTATCCAGGAAGACGTGGGCTTAAACCACATTTTAAAGAAGGAGTTGCTGCGTTTCTTACATATGCGTTTGCTCAAGAATGTTGTCGAAGCGAAGGAGGGGTAAGATGCCCGTGTTTAAAGTGTGGTTGCAGAAATATAATTAGTGACCCAAATGAAGTGAAACGTCACTTGGAGAAAGATGGTTTTAGGCCAAATTATTGGGTGTGGTATTCTAATGGAGAAGTAGTGCCAGAGATGAATAGAGAGGCTTCAAGCAGTCAAACACATGTTGGAGTTGAGATAGGTAGAGAGGCATCAAGCAGTCAACCACATTTGCCAGACCAAGAACAATTTAATCTCATGGATGATATGGTTGGTGATGCATTAGGGGTGAATGTGACTTATGAGGAACCTCAAGATTTTGATGCAGATGAGCTCCCGAACGAGGAAGCGCAAAAGTTTTATCAACTGCTGAAAGAAATAAATATACCACTGTTTGAGGGATCTTTTGACTCTATGTTATCCATGTGTGTGAGACTCTTGGCTGCGAAGTCAAATTGGAATGTTCCTGATCAGTGTTTGGAATTCTTTGTAAAAATGATGTTGGATGCGACTCCTGTGAAAGAAAACATGCCTACAAGTTATTATGATGCAAAGAGAATGGTGTCGAAGTTGGGACTAAAAGTGAAAAAGATTGATTGTTGCATAGGAGGTTGTATGTTGTTTTATGATAACGAGTTTGGTACAAATGATGGGGGATTGGAGGAATGTAAGTTTTGTCAGAGTCCGAGGTATTTAATTCGCAGTAAAGGCATTGATCGAAAACAAAAACGAGTTGTAGTGAAGTCCATGTTCTATCTGCCAATAATTCCCAGATTGCAAAGAATGTTTGCGTCAACTCATAGTGCAAGCCAAATGTCATGGCATCATACAAATTCCAATAGTTCAAGCATAATGCGACACCCATCTGATGGCGAAGCATGGAAACACTTTGATAGAGTACATTCAGATTTTGCATCAGAACCCAGAAATATCCGGCTCGGATTATGCTCAGATGGTTTTACTCCTTATATCCAATCTTCAGCAATTGCCTATTCTTGTTGGCCAGTTATCATTACCCCGTACAATATGTCTCCTGAGATGTGCATGACGAAACCTTACATGTTTTTGACATGCCTCATTCCCGGACCGTCCAGTCCAAAAGCGGGAATAGATGTTTATTTGCAACCTTTAATTGATGATCTGAAGAGGTTGTGGATCGGAGAATGGACTTATGATGTGTCTCGCAGACAAAACTTTAATATGCGAGCTGCTTTGATGTGGACAATTAATGACTTTCCTGCATATGGTATGTTGTCTGGTTGGGGTACGCATGGCAAAATGGGATGTCCGCATTGCATGGGACACACAAAAAATAAGAATTCTTTTATGTACCTATATCTTATTTAAATTATCATAACAATCTAACTTTATTTATTTTTTATAGGAGGAGTATGACAGAAAACTTGCACTTGCTTTATCTGAGCATCCTGAGTTACCTCCACCGCCACAGGGATATCCTGTTGATCCTTGTCTAGGTTTTCGGACTTGGTATGACACTGCTCGCGGGAAGAGGAAAAATGGGAGGGTGTATGGTGCTGGAGGGTATGCCAAAACAATTAAGCGACGTGATAGGAGTTTTAGAATGAGACTTGATGATGGAGAAGGATCATCACATCCACCTATATTAACCGCTGATATGCTTGAAACTGTGAGAAATTTGGCGCAGACCGAGGCAGCACGTGAGGCAACAGCTAGACATGCAGAGATGGAGGAAATGAGGAGAAGACAAGCTGAGATGGAGGAAGAATTGAGGAGGAAAACAGCAGAGTATGAGGATGCAATGCGGATTGCAAATGAGCGCGCATTAAAATTTGAACAATTTATGGCCGCGCATATGAACCAAGGTGCTAGGGGAGATGAGGAAGATGAGGAGGATGATGAAGATGATTAACTTTAAATTGTTGAAATATGAAACTTTTAATATGTATCTGAATATTTAATTTTAATGCACTTTTTATTTGGTGATGTATGTGAATATTTAATTTTAATGCATTTTTTATAAATTATTATATTTTACAAAATTTAAAAATATATAATTATTTATTATAAATTATATTAAAATATGTATATTTATTTGTTATATAATTAAATTTTTCTAATTATTAATATAATTTTAAATTTTAATATTTTATTATAATATTATTCTAGTTAATAATAATATAATTAAAATAATATAATTATATATTAGCTAGGGGCTAACTCCACGCAAATTTATAACATAGTGCAACTAGCTAGGGGTTCTCCCCTCACTAAATTCTGACACAAATAGCTAGGGGATAACCCCTCACTAAATTTAATACGCAACATATTTAGCTAGGGGGAGCCCCTCACTAAATTCTGACACAAATAGCTAGGGGATAACCCCTCACTAAAGTTAATACGCAACTCTTTTAGCTAGGGGGAACCCCTCGCAAAAAGTCTGACATGAGTAGCTAGGGCTTTACCCCCCACTAATGGCAATACGTAGCTATTTTGGCTAGGGGATTAACCCCTCGCAAATTTTCTGACACGTCTGTCCCCACTGTGCCACTAGCTGTGTCTATACCTGCAGTGAAGCAGGCTAAATTTTTTTGCTGGTTTTTTGCGAGGGGCTTATCCCCTAGCCACTTTTGCGAGGGGTTTATCCCCTAGCTAATAATTTGCGATGGCCTGATTTGCTAGGGGTTCTCCCCCCTCGCAAAATGATGTTTTGTGATGGGTTTTTTGGCTTAGTGAGGGGATAACCCCCTAGCTAATTACATGTATTCTTGTAGTGAGTGACCTACTTTTATTCAGTAATGAAAAGTATGTTGCCGTGAGCTTGCATTTATGGGATGTCAAATGACAGGTAAGGATTATTCCTCTAAAATTATCACCTGATTTGTGTTTTTGTAAATTGCCAATGTTTGTTACCCCTATTTTGACAGGTCACACCTTTAACTTGGCTTGAAGCTTGGCTTGACAATGTTATGGCAAGTGTACTAGAGTTGGCCATATGTTATCATCACGATGGTGTTGTTTAGGGATATGAGCTTTTAACAACAGATGACATTTTTCTCCTTAAAGGGATATCAGAGGATGGAACCCCGGGATTTCATCTGTATGTTGTCCAGTAAAATGGTCTGTCTGTTTTGAGGTTTCTTCAGGAGAATTGCAAGCAGGATCCTGGAGCTTATTGGGTATTAATTTTTGATTCAATAACTTCTTTTGGGCACGCACTTCACATGGTCTCTTTCACTTTCAGGGCTGATTTGATTAAACATGCAGCAAAATGATAAAATATTTGTTATTATTAGTACCATTGTTGTTATTGTTATTTTAATTTCAAGCTTGGCTTTGTCACTTTTTGTTCATCCAAGGAAGATGCCTTTTTATCCTCCTTCTATCCAAATAGGGTTCTGTTTGGGTAGTGCCTTTTTAATTCCAACAGTTTTTATGGGAACAGCTCTTGGGAAGGATTGTGGTTGTGTGTTGGCCATCGTACTGAATAGGTTAGAACTTCACAAATTCATGATTGTCTTGACATTAGATAGACTTCGTCCTCATCATAGAAATATTCATATTGATCTTCTTTAATGGATTTTTTTTAATAGGCCGGCGCTGTTGCAAGCAGTGCCTTACATCTGGCAATCATTCACCAAGTGATGTCATCCTCACCCTCCACTATAAATATGCAACCAAACCAACCTTTGCTTCTTCCAACACTACAACAAAAAGGACTTATAACATCTCACCTTAGACAGCGCTTTATTACAAAAGCGCTGCTATAGGTCAAAAACACGGAATCTATTAATTTAATAAAGGAAAAGCGCAAAAAAATATAAGACCTTAGACAGCGCTTTAGTGAAAAGCGCTGTCTAAGGCCTTTTAAATTTTTAAAAAAATTTAATGGAAAATATTAGACAGCGCTTTCCTTAAAAGCGCTGTCTAAGGCCTTTTAAATTTAAAAAAAATATAAGACCTTAGACAGCGCTTTTAAGGAAAGCGCTGTCTAAGGTCTTAAATATTTAAAAAAATAAAAACAAAAGCGCTGTCTAAGGCCAATCTTAGAAAAGCGCTTTTAAAGCGCTGTCTAAGGGCCACCTTAGAAAGCGCTTTGTTGAAAAGCGCTGACTAAGGTCTAATTAAATTAAAATATATGAATATACTCAGTTTTCATTTTCAGTTTTGCGCTCTTTCTTCTCCCTCCCCTGTTGCGAACGGATACTTGCGAACCTGAGCTAAACCCTTGCCGTCGTCCACCGCGCCGTCGTCCACCGTTCCTCCCTCATTTCGCGACTCCGACGACCTTTACTCCACCGTGACCGTCTGTTCCTCTCTCATTTCGCGTTTTCGTCACTCAGTTTGGAAGTTTAAGAGTTTCAGATTATTACACATTTTATAAGGTATGCTGATAATGTTGCTGTTGATAATGTTGTTGTTGATGTTGATAATAATGTTGTTGTTGATGTATTACACATTTTACACGTTTCAGAGTATTACACATTTTACACGTTTCAGAGTTTCAGTTTGGAAGTTTCAGAGTTTCAGAGTTTCAGTTGATAATGTTGCTGATAATGTTGATAATGTTGTTGTTGATGTTGATAATAATGTTGTTGTTGATGTTGATAATAATGTTGTTTATGTTGTTGCTAATGTTGGACTGTTGCTAATGTTGATAATGTTGCTAATGTTGTTAATGTTGTTGCTAATGTTGGACTGTTGTTGGATATAAGAATAAAATATGTGCTAACTTCATTTTTGGTGATATAGGAATAGAATCAATATAATGTGTTAGTTTAGTTTGTTCTTGTTAACATTTTTCTACATTGTTAACTATTGCTATATAATGTGTTTGTTTAGTTTAGTTTAGGTTAGTGTTAGTGTTAGTGTTAGGTTAGTGTTAGTGTTAGTGTTAGTGTTAGTTTAGAACATCTATTATAGTTTGTTCTTGTTAACATTTTTCTACATTGTTAACTATTGCTATATAATGTGTTAGTTTAGTTTAGTTTAGTTTAGGTTAGTGTTAGTGTTAGTGTTAGGTTAGTGTTAGTGTTAGTGTTAGTGTTAGTGTTAATGTTAATAATGTAAATTCTTGAGGTTGTTGTTCTAAAGAACCGAAATTCAAAGCAATTTTGTTAATGAAGTTAATTGCTTTGAATTTCTTAGTTTGGACTTGTTATGCTAATGTTAAATTCTTTCTAACTGTTAGGATTAATAAGTAGGAAAACCATGGATAAAAAATGGATGGATGCCGATCGATTGTCCAAAGAGTACGAGAATGGGGTATTGGATTTCGTTAAGTTTGTTGTTCAACACGCTGACGCTGAAGAGCTCAATCGAATAAAATGTCCTTGCTTGGGTTGTTGTTATGTTGGTAGGGTTGACGCAGATGGGTTGAAATCGCATTTACTGATGAATGGAATTGATCGAAGTTATAAGTGTTGGATACATCATGGTGAGAAAATTAACGAGAATGTTGAACCGACGAGGAAAAGTAATACAACCTATGCTTCAGATGACAAAGACACGGAAACATACGATTGTGATCGAGTCGAAGAGATTGCAGAAGCAGTTGTAGAAGATCTTCATGATTGTCCCGAAATGTTTGAGAGGTTGGTAAGCGATGCAGAGAAACCGCTCTATCAAGGTTGCACTAAATTCACAAGACTGTCTGCGGTATTGAAGTTGTACAACTTAAAGGCGGGCAATGGATGGTCGGATAAAAGTTTCACAGAGTTGTTGGCCCTTTTGAGAGAAATGCTACCGGAAGATAATGTTCTTCCCAATCGAACCTATGAGGCCAAAAAAATGTTGTGCTCTATTGGCATGAGCTATGATAAAATACATGCTTGTCCAAACGATTGCGTTTTGTTTCGAAAGGAATATGCATCGTTAACTGAGTGCCCTAAATGCGGTTTGTCTCGATATAAGAAAAAATTGTCTCCAGCCAAGGTCTTATGGTATTTTCCTATAATACCGAGATTTAGGCGCATGTTTCGTAGTGAAACCGATGCAAGACACCTGACTTGGCATGCAGATGAAAGAATTATTGATGGAAAGTTGCGACATCCGGCTGATTCACCACAGTGGTCGAAAATTGATAATGATTATCCTGACTTTGGGGAAGAAGCAAGAAACCTTCGTCTGGCATTATCTACTGATGGAATGAACCCGCATGGTCTTCAAAGTATCTCACATACCACATGGCCTGTGATTCTTATGATTTATAACCTACCTCCGTCGCTATGCATGAAGCGTAAGTACATGATGTTATCTATGTTAATCTCTGGGCCTAAACAACCAGGGAATGACATAGACGTATACTTGACACCTTTGATCGAAGATTTAAAGATATTGTGGGAGAACGGTGTGGAGGTTTATGATGGATATAGGAAAGAAAGTTTCAATTTGAGGGCGATGTTGTTTGGCACAATTAATGATTTTCCAGCTTACGGGAATCTATCAGGGTACAGCATAAAAGGTGAAAAAGCGTGTCCTATTTGTGAAGATAAAACAGTTTCGAAGCGATTGGACTTTGGTCATAAGAATGTCTTTCTCGGTCATCGTAGATTCTTAAATGCCAAACATCACTACCGTGGGTGGAGTCAAGAATTCAATGGAGACACCGAAGAAGGTAGAGCTCCACCTATGTTGTCATGTGACCAAGTTTTTAAAAAGGTGAAAGATATGCGTACTGAGTTTGGCAAACCTTTTGCACATAAGGTTGTCAAAGGTGGGTGGAAAAAGAGGTCGATATTTTTTGAATTGCCATATTGGAAGTCTTTGTACGTGAGACATTTTCTCGATGTTATGCATATTGAGAAAAATGTATTTGAAAGTGTTATTGGTACGTTACTCAATATAAAAGGAAAGACTAAGGATGACCTTAAAGCAAGAAAAGACTTGGAAGCGATGGGGATTAGAACTGAATTAGCACCCGTGAAGAAAGGAAGACGGACATATCTACCACCTGCTGCTTTTACTCTGTCTAGAAAGGAGAAGAAAATATTGTGTAAGTTTCTGAGTGAAGTTAAAGTTCCAGAAGGATACTCTTCAGATGTCAGAAGACTTGTGTCTATGAAAGATCTCACGTTGAAGAGTTTAAAGACACACGACTGCCATGTTATAATGGAACACTTTCTACCAATAGGTATACGTTCTATTTTGCCAGTGAAAGTAAGAAGCACCATAACTAATTTGTGTTTTTTCTTTAGGTCAATTTGTAGTAAGGTAATCGATCCCGATATCTTACCAACACTACAAAAACAGATAGTTATTACCTTGTGTGAGCTTGAAATGTATTTTCCTCCCTCTTTTTTTGACATAATGGTACATCTTGTTGTTCATCTTGTGAAAGAGACACAGATGTGTGGACCAGCTTATATGAGATGGATGTACCCTGCTGAACGTTATATGAAAATATTAAAAGGGTACGTGAAAAGCCGAAGTCGACCAGAGGGGTGTATTGTTGAACGATACATTGTTGAAGAAGCGGTTGAGTTTTGTACTGAATATTTATCCAATGTTCAATCGATTGGACTCCCCAAAGCTCATATTTTCGAAAAAAAGGATGGTAAAAAATTAATTGGAAATAAAATTGTGACAGTATCAAGGGATGAACGGGATCAAGTACATTTGTATGTTCTGCACAATGATAATGAGGTTGAGCCATATGTTGAGATGCACAAGGATGTACTCCGAAGGTTAAATCAGAACAGAAATGAAAATTGGATAGTACGAGAGCACAATAAAAGTTTTATACAATGGTTAAAGGATCATATTTATTTGAAGCGCTCTTCAGATCCTGCTTCAGTAACAGAAAGGTTGAGATGTTTGGCATATGGTCCAACTTTGCATGTGTATTCTCATAGCGCATACGCAATTAATGGATACACATTTTATACCAAAGAACAAGACGATAAAAGTACTATGCAAAATAGTGGTGTCACCGTCCTAGCTGAAGCAATGCACATATCAAGTATGAAGGAATTAAACCCCAAATATGCAAATCTGTCATATTTTGGAGTTATTGAGCACATTTGGGTGTTTGATTACGAGAAGTTTCAGATTCCAATCTTTGGTTGCAAGTGGGTAAATAGTAGTGGCATACGAATGGATAAGTCTGGATTTTTGCAAGTGGATCTTAATAGGGTGGGGTACAAAGATGAGCCTTTTATTCTAGCATCGCAAGCTAGACAAGTGTTCTATGTCACTGACCCGACGAGTATGAAATGGTCTATAGTGCTTCTATCTAACAAAGTGGTTGATGATAGCGGTGTAGATCAATGTGATAGCGGTGTAGATCAATGTGATATTGATGTTGAGAATGGGTTGAATAGAAATGATCAAGATGAGGATCTTATAGCGGATGGGTCATATATCAGAAATGACCATAACGAGGGAATTTGGATCCATTCATCCGTCCGCATTGATAAGAAACAAGTAATTCATATTCCAACCAAGAAAAGAAAGAGATGTTAGTGAAAGAGGTAAAATTTGTTATATACTTGATTTCTTTATTATATTTGTTATATATTATGTCAATATATACTTGAGGTATATCCGATCTACTTTGGTAATTGAACAACTTATTTACTTTATTTTTCAAATGAATATTCTAATGTTAATGATGTTTTTATTTCAGGTTTCTGTATGACAGTTTTATGCGCCCCCGGGGATTGGAGCAAAGATTTGCATTCTTATGCCCCAGCGCTGTCAACTTAACCGAAATATTGACGAAACCAAATGAGGTCCATGCGTATATACGCAACGTCTTTATGGACAACCAAGAAACGGAAAAGTTGTACTTTTTACCGTTTAATACTGGGTTAGATTTTCATTCTAAATTCATCTAACATATTTTTTTTTTGTATTTTGACTTCGTGTAGAAAGTTTCTATCTAACACTTGTTTAATCTTACAGTGGACATTGGTTGTTGGTTGCAATCAATCCTATCCGCGGAGTAGTGTATTATCTGGATTCCGTAGGAAATGATTGGACCAAATACCCGGATATGAAGGACTGTATTGACACGTAAGTGAAATTGTTCTAAATAGAAATGTGTATATTTATTTATTTATGTGAATTGTTCTAAATATTCATTTATATTTTATTAGCACTATACAAGCATTCCTAGAACATCGGGGAATCGACCACACCATTACATGGAATTATGTGAAGGTATATTAATTATCACATGTTTTATTATATTAGTGATGCTTACTTGATAAAACTTAGAATTTATCCGTATTTTATTTTCATTTGTAGTGTCCTCGGCAACGCAATCAAATAGATTGCGGCTATTTCATGTTGAGATTTATGAGAGACACTATTTCGTTGGATCGAATGGAGATTCCACCCGATGTATGTATTTCTAACTTATGAGTTATTTTAACACATATCTCTCATATTGTCTAATGAAATAGTTAAAACTAAATCAAACTATATGTTATATTATTATGTAGTATTTTGAAGAATTCAGGAGTGCTACTTACACAAAGGCTCTATTGGATGAAATCAAAGAGGAGTGGTGTCAATACATTATGGAGCTCGGAATTTTACAAACTTAAGGTATAATATTATACTCTTACTTTAATTGATGAGAATTTTAATATGTGTAACTTTGGTTGGAGTAATGCTTTGGTTGGATGCAATTTTGGTGTATATACTTTGAATTGCAATTTTGGTGTATATACTTTGAATTACAATTTTGGATGCAATTTTGGTGTATATACTTTGAATTACAATTTTGGTGTATATACTTTGAATTGCAATTTTGGTGTATATACTTTGAATTACAAACTTTGAATTACAATTTTGGTGTATATACTTTGAATTACAATTTTTGGTGTATATACTTTGAATTTTAATACTTTGAATTACAATCTTTGTGTTTTCAGGACCTATAATGTAGATTGAAGCAATGTTTTGGTTGGATGCAATTTTGGTGTATATACAATTTTGGTGTATAAGTAATATGTGCATTGTAGAAAAAATGCTTTGGTTGGAAGCAATAACTTTGGTTGGAAGCAATGCTTTGGTTGGATGCAATTTTGGTGAATAAGTAAAATGTGCATTTGTAGAAAAATGTAATGATTTGTAATTATAAATAGGTGTATATACAATTTTGGTTTGTAATTTTAAATATATATATTGGTATGAAATGCCAATTTTGGATATATAATTTTGGTGTAGAAAGGCCAATGGTTTGAATTGCCAATTCTGAAAAAAATTGCTGGTTGAAAATTACAGGTCAAATTCTGGTTGAAAAAACCTGGTAAAATTGTGGTTAAAATAAAATTATATAAAATTTTTCGTACACCTTAGACAGCGCTTTTGGTGAAAGCGCTGTCTAAGGTCCATTTTAGACAGCGCTTATGGTGAAAGCGCTGTCTAAGGTGTACTAAAAAAGTAAAAAATGGAAGGTCTTAGACAGCGCTTATGGTGAAAGCGCTGTCTAAGGTGTACTAAAAAAGTCAAAAAAGGAAGGTCTTAGACAGCGCTTTTGGAGAAAGCGCTGTCTAAGGTGTACCAAAAAAGTCAAAAAAAGGTAGGGCTTAGACAGCGCTTTTGACGAAAGCGCTGTCTAAAGTAATCCATATAATGTGAAAAAGCGCTGTCTAAAGGTACCATAGACAACACTTTTCATTAAATACACGCCCCTTTAGACAGCGCTTTTGGTAATACCAAAAGCGCTGTCTAAACCTATATCGTCGCTGGTTTATACAGCGCTTTAAAGCGCTGTCTAAAGGCTAAAAAAGCGCTGTCTAAAACCGTTTTTGCGCTAGTGCAAGTTCAAACTCTGGTAGAGGGAGAGAATTTGACTGTTGAAAAATCAGTTTGGTTTCCATTTTGCATCTGCAAAATCAGTTAGATATTTAGTACTGAAAATGCGTGACATTCTTCACATTCAAGGAGGACAGTTGGGAAACCAAATGGGAACAAAGTTTTGGGAAGTGGTATGCGATGAACACGGGATTGACCCCTTAGGACAGTACATAGGGAAATCTCAACTTCAGCTCGAAAGAGTGAATGTTTATTACAATGAGGGATCCACTGGTCGTTACGTGCCACGTGTAGTGCTTATGGACCTTGAACCAGGCACCATGGACGCTGTCCGGACTGGTCGTAATAAGCAGATTTTTCGGCCAGACAACTTTGTATTCGGACAGTCTGGTGCCGGAAATAATTTTGCCAGGGGTCATTACACCGAGGGTGCTGAGCTCATTGACTTTGTCCTTGATGTAGTAAGGAAAGAGGTTGAGAATTGTGATTGCTTGCAAGGTAACCAAACTTCTTCGGATAGACATAATACTATATGCTGTTTCATTAAAATAATATGCAGAATTTAATTAAAGATGTTGGTTTTTTTTTTGTGATTGATAAATATAGGATTTCAAGTGTGCCACTCTTTGGGAGGAGGAACAGGTTCTGGAATGGGAAGTCTTGCCATCATTTCAATATTTGGATGGGCTTATATCTTTCCCCTTACATTCAGCATTCAGGTATAAATATAGTCAACCAATTAACACTTCAATTTTTAGCAGAGGCATGATAATTAACACTGGTTTTCAACTCTGATTCAGGATTTCCCTATCTTTATGTATCACCATTAGACATTTTTTGATGAAGTTTGAACCTTCTGGTTGTAGACCTTAATGCGAGACTAAGTCAGGCTACTTCATATGGCGGTGGATACAAACGAAACAAATGGTAATCAGGTTGCAGTCCTTACAAATCTTCTGGCTGTGGTCTACAGAGTACTTTTCAGTAGACTATTATGGACTAAAGAGTTGTTGAACTACACACTTGCTCAAGATTAAAAAGTTGCAAATCTACTAATTCTTAGTAGAAGATATCTCCCTCTCTCTCTCTCTTGGATGCACATGGCTGACACGAGAGCAAGCACACTTATGACTCTCATATATGATGGATACATTGCACTTACACACAAAATTCCTCACTCTTCAGTGTTTTATGTTTTAGAGTAGGATTTTACTGGTATGAAGAAAATATAATTTAGAGTGCTTACGAAAAGAATTTATGTTTAGAATGGTTTGTGAGTTGTGGTGAATTTTCTGAGATTTTATTTTTCTGAAACAGATAACTTCTGCCGCTTCAATGCTTTCATTCAAAGGAAGTCCGTACTGGATGGCACTTGAGGTGAGTTTATTTTTTTTCTCTTGAATCATAAAATTTCTTTCTATGTACGCGCGTATTCCCCCCTCTTCTTCTATCTCACCATAACTATTGTATTCCAATGTTTTTCTTAGGTTGTAATGAACACAAATGGCTATAGCCTTCCAATTGATATATGGAACTTGGGATGTACACTTATTGAAATGGCAGCGTCGAAGCCTCTGTGGAGTCAGTATGAGGGGGTAAGATATTGGATATTTCAGATCTAGCTCCGTATATGTATGATCCTGTTTGATGAGTATGAAAGACCAAAATTGATTTTATATTGTATTGACAGGTAGCTGCCATATTTAAAATTGGAAACAACAAAGAT
Source organism: Lathyrus tuberosus (assembly GCA_022829125.1). NCBI lineage: Eukaryota > Viridiplantae > Streptophyta > Magnoliopsida > Fabales > Fabaceae > Lathyrus > Lathyrus tuberosus. The sequence continues at coordinate 4,733,768 of JALAZF010000436.1, read as the reverse complement.
ATGCCTGAAATTCCTGCACATCTGTCAAATGATGCCAAGAATTTCATTATGTTATGTTTACAGCGGGACCCGTTAGCTCGCCCAACAACCCAGAAATTACTAGAGCACTCATTCATAAGAGATCAATCAGTAACTAGAGCTGCAACCAGACATGTTTCCTCTTACATGTTTGATGGAAGCCGAACACCGGTAAAGTGTTTGACATTATTTGTTTTCTTTTAAAACTTGCATACTTACTTACAAATCATGGTTATATAAATAATCATTATAAAGTATTATGACGATAACCTGTCAGGACGGCAGCTTTATAGTACTAGGTTGCCCTTTTTTTCCCCCTGTCTTGAAGATCATAATAGTAATAAAACTTAATGTCTATAGCTTAAATTTTATCTGTAAATTGATGTGAAGTGATAAATTTAAACACACATATTAAGTTATGGAATCGATTTTTGCAGACAGGTCGACAGAAGTGACTATGACAATGTAATTGGAGCATTGCGATATCTGAAAGTAAACAGAAAAGCTACATAAATGATGTGATTGCAAATTTGAGTCATGAATCTAGCCCTGTTTAGTCTAATGAATTATGAGATCTCCAGTATCTTTTTACAGTTTTTGAAAGTGCAGGTCTGGTTTGTCCAAAAAGTGCATATTTGGGAGGCCCTTTATTTTGCATCAAGCAAATCTTGGAATATCATCGAAGTTGTGTGCTGACCAGCATCGAATCGGCTATACATTCTGCGTACCAGACTTTTTTTGCTGCTGTTCTGTGTTTTCGATTATTAAGTTACAGTTTTGCAGGAATTTGGTCTCATTTTATCAGGCAGCTTGCCTTGGTTTCGGTGCTGCCAAACATAGCGTGGATCATCTAGATCAATTCAAAGCTCTAATTGGCAGTCGAAGAAATGCAATTAGCAGAGTCAGAGCGGTGACGTTTGCCCACATTATGACCAGTTGCAAAGCAATGAAGAATAACATATTTAAAACCAAGGTTGTTCCTGTGGAACTTTGGTTTACTGCTGTCCAAAGATGATTGGGAGTGGAGTTCGGGTGAGGTTTAGACTCATCATAGGAGCCACTGCAAAAGATGGTTGACTTTAATTGAGCTGCAAGTGAAGACTTATTCTATAGTATCCTAATGGCAGGACTGACTATATTTAGTTATGAAGTGGGGTGCAGTGTCAGGTTCATAGTGGAATCAGGTTGCAGCAGTCAGATTGTTTTGTTGAGTTCTGGCAGCATATTGGTTTGGTAGTTCTTTCAATTGATGGAACCTGTTTTTTCTATGGGCACTTATCATGGATACTGGAACTAATTATACCGCTCAAGTTTACAAGTTATCGCCATTGTTTTTACATAAGGTGGATTGTGCTGTGTATGAATGTGTTTTGATTATGAATATATGAATGTGATGTATGTCATATAATCTATATTTAATGATGATTGGTTCATATAAGTGAACATGTGCCTGTATAATTGTTACCTCAAGTGATTTAATGTAAATATTTTGTTTGTCGTTGTTATCTACAAATTGTTGAAATGATTGATCCTAAGGATGATATGTTCTTTCACTTATACATTTCAAGACACATACTATGTGAAGTTTTGTTTATAGCAAACTATGTATGTTTCTATAAAATTTACATGTATCTCTGTTTTTTTTTTGCTGTTAGTTTTTTTCAACATGATCCTACTAATAACATGCTGGAATCAATCTTATAGAGTAGGAAATGGAAGAAAAATAAAGTATATATAACTCTTTGGCTTATGTATTTGCATATTGCCATGGTGAGAAAGTGATACATTGAGATATGAAACCTCATCATATTTTGGCTGCACTCAAAGATGATTTCGGAATTGAAAGAACTGTGTCTATTTGACTTTGCTTCAACAAAAACTATCTAACCTTTTCTTTCACCATACTTTATATTTATTACTGTATAATACTTTAGTCTCTCATTTGTTCTGCTTAAAATTGCATTTAGAAACATATCCTACAATCATAATTAGTTTTGAATTTGAGTCATATGATGGAAATGGTAATAAACAATGAAAATTAATGTGTTTGTAGTTTTGTTTTTCTTAATTTCAGCGGCATAATTCTTTCTTAAAAGCACTTGAACTTTTTATAGGTTCTACTGAGTACGTATGATTATTTGATATCTACTTTAGGAGCTACATATTTTTTGAGAAACTTATGCCCTTACAGGATCTTAACAAACATTGTGATTTGATCATTGATGAATAAGATACCATACTTCAAAACTTATGACTTTTATACAATTATCACGAATTAACTACAAATAATGTCAGATAAAGAATTTGAAATAGATGTTGTTTTAAATTTAATTTTATAATTAAATAAAAATGAAAACATTAAAATACTAAAATATTTTAATCAATTATATTAAAAAATGTTGTTTTATTTAAGTTTAATTTTATAACTTAATAATGTTAAATGGTAGAATTAAGTATGTCTTTAATCTTCTATATATAACAACTTTCACTCTTAATTTTTAAAAAATATTAATACTCTAAATATATGGCATGTTCTAAATGATTATTTATATAATTTTATTGATACATTTTGAAATATTACTAATTTAGAGTATGGTGTCGAAAGTTATTTTTTTTTTCGTTTTCTTTAAAAATTTACACTTCACTACTTAGAGTATGATTTAATATATACAAAACAAAAATAATATTTATATAAAAAAAATTATATTTTGATTTAAATATTTTTATATATGGAATGAATTATAGGCACTAATTTATTATATCTATTAAAAATAATAATTTTTTTGTTGAGTAATTTAATTTTTTAACATCATTTTATTATATTTTAAAAAAAAATGTGCGTATCATACCAGTACCCGTGCGAACGCACGGGTATCCCAATAGTCTTATTATTCATAACATTGTTGTTTATATTTATTCTTTTACATGTATTATTATTTCAATTAAAATTTACTATTATTCTTAATTTTTTTTTCAACTTCCTATTTTAATTACAGTAGTTTATAAAAACAGGAATAACTTACAAATTTTTTTATAAACACGTAAACGTTTATTATTGATACAATTATTTTTATAAACGGGAATAAGTTAAAAGTATTTTTATAACGGAAATAAATCTATTGTTGATACAAGTTTTTTTATAAACGGGAATAACTTTCAAATATTTTAATAAACGGGAAATCATAAATTTTGAATTAAAATAGATTATAAAATATAAGTAAAAGTGTTTGTCATTGAACAAAATAGTATATTACTAACTGACAAATATACATTGTTGAATTAAATATTTGTATATGGATAGTGTCAAACAAAAACTTTAATTTTATGTGGGAAATAATAGTTACTGAATAAATTATTTATATATACGGGAAAACATATTATTGTTATAAACTAAAATAATTTAATTGTTTCAAATATTAAATAATAAATTTATCGATAATTTTTTCAAATATGCTAAAAGATTAATGGAAAAATTAGTGATGTTATAAACGGGAACAACTTCTTTACAAATATTTGTATATATGAAAAACAATTATAGACACTTATTTATTATCTCTTTTAAAAATAATAATATTTTTTGGTTAAACTATTTAATTTTTTTATTTCATTTTTATTATATTTTAAGAAAAATGTGCATAACGTATCAGTACCCGTGTGAATGCCTATAAGCGGGATCAACTTTATTACTGATTCAAATATTGAATAACAGAAATTTATCGATCATTGTATTATCTCTTATAACATAATTGTCTTATGTATTAAATAAACTTAAACATTTCATTTCCCTAATACAAGTTTCAATATTTTTTAAATTATATTATAATTCATTTTTTTTAAATTTTTTATATTTAATAATTATACTAATTTATTTTTTAATATATAATTTTATTTAATTATTTTATGGGACAAATTTGTGTCATTCATAAATATTAAAAAATACTAAAAAAATACTTTGTTCATTCAAATATTTTTATATAGATTCAAATATATATGTAATGTCAAATCAAATTTAATATTTATATACGGAGTCAAATTCATTGTTGATTATACACACTAATTTATTATATCTTTTAAAAATAATAACTTTTTTGGTTTAAAATTTAAATTTTTTAATTTTATTTTTATTATAATTTGTCAAAAATGGGCGTGCCAGACCAGTACCCGTGCGAACGCACGAGTAACCATACCAAACTATTGTTCCAATATTCCCGAGTCATGAAGTTATTGATAAAACATTTGAATATTAACGGGAACATGAAGTTAATAATTAAACTATTGAATATTAATGAGAACGTGAATTTATTGATCAAACTATTGAATATTAACGGGAACATGAAGTTACTAATCAAAATATTCAATATTAACGGAAACATGAAGTTACTCATCAAAATATTGAATATTAACAGAAATATTAAATTACTGATCAAAATATTGAATATTAACGGAAACATGAAATTACTGATCAAAATATTTAATAATAACGGAGACATGAAATTACTGATCAAAATATTGAATAATAACGAGAACATGAAATTACTGATCAAAATATTGAATAATAATAGAATAATTTTATTATTGGTTTAAATATTTTTGACAATAATTTCAAAACAAAAATAATATTTATATATATATATATATATATATATATATATATATATTTGATTCAAATATTTTTATATATTGTCTCTTTTAAAAAAATTAATTTTATTTTAATTATATTTTAAAAACAAATGCGCGTACTATACTGGTACCCGTGCGAACGCACGGGTATCCCACTAGTTTGAATTAATAGTTTATTTTTTCCATTTTATATTATTTATTATGTTATAAGAGAGAAAAATTATTAAAACTTTATTAACTTTGACTCGTTCTAACTATCAAAATTTTTTATAAATGTATAAACTCAAGTATATTAAAATTAAGATTATTTTTTTTCCTATTTTTCTTTCCCAGTTATCATAAATAATGTTAATTAAAAAATTTTCCTATTTTATTTTCACTGTGCAATAAATAATATTTATTAAAATTTTATTGTGTTTCACTAATTACAACTATCAAAATTTATCATAATTTTCAAAATTATGATACAAAATATTTTTATTTAATTTATAACCGACATCATATAGAAATATAGATATACTATAACATAAAAATAAGTCAAACCACTCAAAATATAAAGGCTAGTTGTTGGTGAGGTTTAGCTCTTCCTAAAGTGTAGAGTAAATTAACTTTTAGTTTAATTATATAAGGAAAATGATATTTTGACACCCTACCCTACACCTACACCGTATGTACGGACGGTGAATAGTGTCGTCCGTATATGAACAGTACATGTCTGTATGGTAAATAGTGTCGTCCGTACATGAACAGTAGCGTATTTCTATACATGAATAGTATCTGTCTGTACGGTGAATTGTACCGTCCGTATCGTACGAAAATACGGTGTAGGTGTAGGAAAAGGTGTAGGAATAGCAATGCTGAATTATATAAAGGCTAGTTGTTGGTGAAGTTTAACTCTTCAATATTTAGGTACAACTATAATCAAGAAGTCTCAAATAAAATTTTGAGAATTTCTTTAATGTATTTTATATATTATTTAGGTATTATTAAAAATCTAAACATGTCAGTCTAATTCTATAAATGCATCTCTGAACATATCTCATGCATATATAATTCATTCATTTTTGAACCATACTCCAAATTTATGAATAAATTTAGTTCGAAAATGCATTTTTGAAAAGTTTCTAGAAATGCTTTTCCAGAACCTATTGATTGTCTTTCCAAAAACATGAGTGTCTCGCAAACGTGTATCGTAGTAGTCTTCCTCTGTATTCTTCTATTTACAGTCACAAATTACCAAGGATTGTAGTGTGTTTGTATATCCTTAAAATCATTGAGGAAAAGTCACCAATTGTAGCAAAAAGTCACCAATTGTGGCAAAGATTCAAGATTAAGAAAGTTAAAATTAAACTTGGGGATTGGTTGTCATGGTCCACCTACAATTCCAACTTTCTGCAACGACGAATCATTTAAACTCTTATTAGAATAAAGAGTTAATAGTCATTTACCCCCTGCAATAGAGACGACTTTTGATTTACCCCCCCTTTAAAAAAATAATTTTGGATTACCCCCTGAAATTTTAAAATTCTAAGTCTTTTGCCCCCTAGGTAGAAAAATTACCCCCTTGTAAAATATTTTTTATTTATTTACCCCCCTGGTTTTTACACGCTTAGGGGGGTACCCAAAAAATTTCAGGGGGGTATTCCAAAATTATTTTTTTAAAGGGGGGTAAATCAAAAGTCGCCTATATTGCAGGGGGTAAATGACTATTAACCCTAGAATAAATACTCAAAAATTTGAGACTAGAAAGTTGTGTTCCATGAAATACATACTCAAAATTGACACAATGGTTGATAGATAAAAATTCAAGTGAATTCAATTTTGAAATTTCTTTATCTGAAAATTGAGATTGTTATGATGCAATAACAAGTTTCTTAAGTCCAACAAAATGTGCATGGGGTGCAAGGATGTACAAACACACTACAATCCTTGGTAATTTATGAGTGTAAATGGAAAAATACATAGGAAGCCTACTACGATACACAGTTGCGAGACACCCTTGTTTCTGGAAAGGCAATTATTAGGTTCCGGAAATGCTTTTTCGAAAACTTTCCAGAAATGTATTTCCGAACTAAATTAGTTCATAGAGTTGGAGTGTGGTTCAAAAATGAAAGGATTGTGTGTGCATGTGATGCGTTCGGAGATGCATTTATGGAATTAGAGGCATTTTCGGATTTTCACGTGATGCCTAAGTAATATATAGGATGCATTAAGAAATTCTCTAAAATTTATTAGACAAACTTACAGAGATTAATGTATACGTGGACATTGATGGTAAATAATGATAAAATTGTTAATTCCTCCACTCTTTCCATTGAATACAACTATTACAATGTACAAATTCCTACTTGCTAAATCCATTTTATAAACACTTTTGTTTCATGAGTTGCTCCAATGTAAAAAATTCAACTGCAAACATTTTGTCATAAGAGCAACCACATTAGATCTTATACTCGGACACATTTGAGCATTTTCCTCTGTACATGCTTTGGCTAGTTGAGCCATCTGCAAGCAGAAAGAGTGACCATAAGGTTTAATATTTTTAAATCATTAACACAAAAGGGTTTATTAACAAATGTTCTCATCTTACGAACTAAATCTACATGGTAGTTATCCCCAAGTATTGGATCCGCTATTTCGCGAAGATTTTTTTGTAGATCGGGCTGACTAAGAACTCCTTCAAACTGCATTGCATGATAAAAATGAAAATATATTAATACCATTATTTAAGTTGATGAGGAAAAATCTTTAGTAGTGAATTGAAGACAACCAAAGCTACAAGTCTTTTTGAGTCTGCAACAACAAATTCGCATGTGGAGGTTACAGACGGTTGTGGCGACATGGGAATCAACATGATCAAGGAGCTTAGTAAGGCCAAAATCACCAACAATAGCCTCATAATCATCATCCAGAAGCACGTTGGCAGCCTTTACATCCCTCTGTATTATCTTTGGATCACATTGCTCATGAAAGTACAAAAGGCCCCTTGTAGCTCCAATTGTTATCCTCTTTCTTGTCGTCAACGGTGTTGGTACAATCAAGATAAAAAATTCTTGGAATGAAGATGATAAGAAATAAGAAAGCAATAAAATTACTTCAAGCGACCCTAAGCATGGATGAATTCTTTCTTGTCTCTCAATGTATAACGGCGAAATAAATACGAGATACGTTAGTGTCACTCATGAAGGTATCGCTGAAGTAAAAAGATCAATATTGAACACTTTTTGTAAAAAGTATGAATTATTCAAAATGCAGCTCCGAGAATCAATACTTGACTTGCAGAAGATATTTGTGCATCTGATCAATCACTTGATCGCTCTTGGTAATACTTTTTCTAATGATGAACTTAATATTAAAGTGCTTAGATCTTTGATCAAGGAATGACAACCAAAAGTGACAGCGATATCAGAAAAGAAGAGTCTATCCAACATGACTTCTGCAACATTGTTCGAAAAACTCCAAGAGCATGAAATAGAACTTGAAAGATTAGGAAACATGAAATTCAAGTAAAATATTTAAAATATATTGCCTTAAAGACGAAAGTCAAAAATCATGATAGCAACCAAGAGGATGAGTCCACTACTGATGAAGATGATGATCTTATCAAGAAGTTTGAAAAGTTCTTCAAAAAAGAAAAGATAAAGGAGATCATTCAAAAAAGAAGCATCAAGAAGGAAGGTTACTTACTTTGAATGTGGAGAAAGAAGAAATGTTAAAAGTGAATGCCCTACGTTTCAAAATGTAATACCCTAATTTTTACCCCTAAGATCCAACATATCATTTGCATCTCATAGCACAAATAAGATCATAAATATTGGTTCTCTGCCCTCTCCTCTTTGGTTTTGTTTCTGAGGGAGATCACCAAGCACCTCTGTGTTTCTTACTTGCTTTATGTTTGTTTATGTTTACTAACCTCTAACCAAAATACTAAAAATATTTTGCATTTTTTGCTTGTTTCTTCATCTCTGTGTGTTTAGGTTTTTGCAGAGAGATTGATGGCAAATGTATGGCATGGAATCAAGTGTGGCTATTCAGTTGTGTTTGAGGTTAGATGGAAGTTTGACCTAATTTTGGTCAAACCATCCAAGGATTGATTGAATTGAAAATTGATTGTGGCAGTGGTCTATTTCTCAAGCAGTGGCTGTTCAAGGTCAAGTTTGTCTTGTGCTGAAACTCATCAGATAATCAAGCAGTTATTTATGAGGAGTCTGGTCCAAGTTATCATGATCAAGAGTCCACCAGTCTAAATTGTGTTCCTCTGAGGATTTATTTCCCCAGAAATTGTTTCAGACAAATTCAAAGTGATTCAGAACTTCTGTCATTTACTATCAGAGATTCGTCAGAACTTCTGTCATTTATTTCCCCAGAAATTGTTTCAGAACAATATCAAACCTGCAAAATTCCAAAAAAAACTCAACACCAATTCAAATGCCATTTCAAAAGTTCAACAACAACGGTCCTGCAGTGCCAATAGGAAGAAGAAGTAGAGGAAGATTTGTTCCGGTCCGATCGAGTACCGCGACGAAGGAAACGAAAGCGTGGCGTTGAGTTTCGTTTTTCATTTTACGAACGTGTGAGAATAGTATCCGGCCGTTTCATTTAGAAAGAATAAGAAGGAACGAGTCAAACAAGTCGCGGTGGAGACGTTGTTTTTGCCAGCGACGATTCAAAAGAGAAAGGGAGTGACACGGCGCTATGAGATCTGCATCGAAGAAGAAGATGAAATAAATCAAAATCTCGCGGCGAAGCAGCGAATTTTGTAGCGGAGGTTTTTGTCTGTGACCGGCGGTGAAAAAAATTGAAAGAGAGAAAGAGGAACAATAGCTTTTCACGTTTTGAGGTAGAAGAAGATAATTGTCTTTTTTTTTATTAGTCTGATTTTGTACCTTTGTTTTTTTTATTACTTCATCAATGTAGCAATGGGCTTGGCCCGTGTTGATTTGAATTTTTGGTAAATCACCACCGACCTCTTTGTTCTGCACCTCCCTTTCCTTTTTTTTTTATTTCTTTTATTTTCTTTAAATTCATTTTGTTTTTACTATTTTCTTTTGCTCTCTTTTAATGATTTTTGTAAAAGTAGATTTTAAGTTTTATGTTATCCTTTGTATTTTGAATGTTACTTTAAAGAAAAAATCTCTTGAAAAACTATTTGAAAATACTTTATTCTTATTGATATTTGGTTTAATTGTTGCTTGTTTTGGATCTTGAATCTTGATAAGATCTCCTCAATATCAATGGACTTTGTGTGTCGATTTTATCCAGCAAGAGAAGTGATTGATATTGATGATGATTCGATCGATTTAAGATTCAAATTGGTGGCTCTTTTCATCTTGACCTCTTTCTTCTTCTTCTTTTTCTTTTGGTCGATGAAATCTATGGATCATGGAATGTTGGTTTTCAAGGATGTTTAATCTTCATTATTTTAAATCTATGGACGAATGATCATTGGGATAATTCTTTGTACTTTGGAATAGTGATAGATTACCTTTGATTAATCGATAAAAAATCTTGATTGAGATGAGATCGCTACCTCTTTTCTTTTTCGTGTGGCATCGCTTTAGGAGAACGACTTACATATCGTGTCTCTCGCATGCATTAACACGTAAAGTGCATTGACCGGCCTCCCATAGTATGATCTTCCTCATAGATTGTGCTATGATTGCTTAACATGGCACTACATGTGTCCCGTATCGGAAAATGATCATTCGTGGCCCAAACTTATGTTTGCAAGCCCAAGGATGGTTGATTATTTGTCTTTTGGCTCAATACCTATGAGACTTGTTGTTAGGAGGCTTTGGTCTTATCAATCCTCTAATGAGTTCTCATTAACCTTGACCTAAGTGCATTATTCAATCATTATTGATCATTTGTTCTAACAACTAATCACTAACTTACTAACAATATTATTGTACTAATTTTGTTTATGTTTCCTTCTCGCTCCCTATCTCTCTTTTATTTTTTATGCTTCATTATTATCATCTCATATCATATTATTGTTTATGCTTCCGCTATTTTTCATTTGTCCGTTGGACACATGTTTATGCTCCCGCTCTCTTTTTCTTTTGTCCAGTTGGACCATACTTCTCTTAAGACATTAATAAATATCGAAAAACTTAAAAGACCCGGTTCTCTTAATCTCGGACTGTTGTGACCTTGTGAATGGACTTGGACCTTGGACTTTGGACTTAGATCTAGGATCCTTACCCTATGCTCTTGGAAATTTGAGACCTTGAACCTTTGTGTTGCTCTTGTCTGTTTGTCTGGAAATTTTGTGTGTGCAGGTGTTGTTGCTTTGACTTTGAAAAACATATGCTACATGATTCTTCAAATTGGCTTTTTAACCTTGGGAAGACCTTACTTTGGCTCTGCTATGGCTTAACTCGAGGCTTTCCTCCGATGCTTTATTTCATCTGGTTATTATGCTTGTGGTTTAAATCCAAAAGGAAGAGAAATGATTATGTTGACTTCTTGTCAAGTGTTAGCTCCTTGTGTTGTCAGATATTCCTTTCTCAAGGTTGTTAGTGCCCAGAGAATTATCTTTGCTGATCCCCAACAGAGGTTGTGCAGTCATTACCACTGGTTATGAAAGATAGGATATGACCCTCATCAGGTTCTTATTCTCCCCGGTAGAGTATGTTGATAATTCCTCAGCAGAGTTTGTGACCAAGTTTCCTCTTTTGTTGTTAACAAGACAGTGGGTTTCCTCGAGATTTGTTGCGGTATGTTGGACTCATGGAATCCAATATGTCCAAGACGAATAACATTTTGGGTTTTCTTCAGATGACTGTTGTTTGGTTTTTCCCCAGCTATGTCTTAATTTAGATCTTCTCCAGCTGAATATGTTTCTTTCCTCCAGCCAAGTTTTAATCAGGAAGTTGAGCAGTTTTTGAGTTCCACCTCTCCTTGATGTTAATCCCCACGCAAAGATTTGTCCTTGCTAATCCCCAGTGGAGGTAATGCATTATTATTTTCGATGTTTCCCAAGCAGAGAGCAATGTTGTTGCTTCCTAAGAAGTGTTGATATAGCAGTCAATTGTTGGGTTTTCTCTCACCTGTGTTGGGTATTGATTTAAAATCCACCACAACTTGACCTTTTGCTTAGATGTTAACTTCTTATTTTCGCCAGCAATTCCAGGATGTTTCCTCAGAGTTGGCTAATCCCCAGAGAGTTTTCATATATCTCCAGCAGATTTGTCTTTTCCTAGTGGAGTTTTGAATAATTATTTACATGGTTACAATTCCCAGTGGATCTATTATTTTCCGCAGTAAATCTCTTCATTTCCTTGAGGCAAAATTCATGTGAATTTTTATCCCCAGGAAGAGTTAGAAATATTTGGGTTGTTATGATTCCCCAACAGCTTATGTTAATATCCTCTTTGTGGATCATTGATGTTAGAAGATTGATCTTTGGGTTTCTCCCCAAGCAGTATTTTCCTCTCCAGCAGGATTCGAGCCTTGTAGTAGGATTTATTTTCCTTTGATAGCTTTTGTTTATCTCTTGCAGGATTTCTTCAGTTGAATCCCTAGCAGGATCTCCGGTGATTTATCCATCTTGTTCAAATTAGCCGAGTAGCCGGTTGGGCTGTGATGTTTATTCACCCTCTATTTATCTTTATGTCTGTTTTGTCAACATACTCATACTCATATGCATTGCATGCGCATTTATTTGTTGTGCATAACATGTTGTTGTTGCATTTTTCATTGTGCATTTTGTTGGTTCTTCTTCGCTCTTCGTTGTTGTTTCCTCCGTAGAGTATGTGAGTCCTCTCTCTAATAGAGTGTCAACTTTAAGCAAAAAAAGTTTATCCTTTCTAATTCCCTACTGAGTTTGATTCTCGTGTAAGATTTTGTTTCAGTTTTCCTTTCCAGCTCATTATCTGGATGAAAATTTTTCCACTTGAGATATTTCCTCCTTGGGATGAGTCTTGTTTGACCGTTTCTCTCCAGTTTGTTCCTGGATTGAACTTTGGTCCCCGACAACGACTACTTTGAAACTCTCCAGGCTATGCAACCTAGATGCTTGAGAGTGCACTTATTTTTCACCCTTGGGGATTTTGTATTCCTCAGTAGATGATCTGTTTATGATTATCATTAGGAGATGAAGATTTTGTTTCCCCAGCAGTGTTGTTGCAACACTCTCTTGGAATCTATTGCGTGACTTCAAGTGGCATCTCTTCATTTGAGAATTCTGTTGCGACTCCGTCAATTTATCCCATCAAATGGTTTTTCTCTCCAGCAAACCTCGACAGAAGGTATTTTCTTTCCAAGAATCTCGGCAGTAGATTTCTCGGATAATTTCAAAAAAAAGGGATTACATCAAACTTCGACAGAAGGTGTTTCCTTTCATTTTCTGGAAAATCTCGGCAGAAGATTTCCAGTTGACCTCGGCAGAAGGGATTTTCTTTTTAGGATCTCAGCAGTAGAATCCTTGGCTAAATCTCGAAAGAACATTTTCCAGCAAAAAAAACAGAAAAAAAAACCTCGGCAGAAGTTGTTTCATTTATAAATTCTCTGGTTAATCTCGGTAGTAGATCTCCAGCAAACTTCAGCGGAAGATGTTTTTCTTTCTAGGATCTCGGCAGTAGATTTTCTGGTTAACTTTGATGCTTCTTTAAACTTCGACATATATTTGTTTCTTTTTAGAACCTCGGCAGAAGGTGTTTCATTTGTAAATTCCCTAGTTAGTCTCGGCAGTAGACTCCTGCAGTTGATATTTTCTGAAATCCCCATAGTGGGCTTCAACAGTAGATTCTCCAACGGGATTTTGTTAGAAGATTTCGTTCAAATATTTCCTTCTTGTGTTTATTACCTTTGTCGTCCTACCCTTTGCTGGTAGTAGGTAATATTTCCCGTACCCCTTTTGGTTGATTACCTCGTCATAACTGTCACTTGGGTGATAGTTGGTAATCCTCATTTTTTTTGAGCTTATCACCTTTGTCATCCTACCCATTTAGTTGGTAGTAGGTGATGTAGCTGACTTATTACCTTTGTCGTCCTGCCCATTGTTGGTAGTAGGTGATATTTCTCGGATCTTTTGAGATCATTACCTTTTTCGTCCACCCTTTGTTGGTAGTAGGTAATATTTCTCATACCCTTTGGTTTACCTTGTCGTAACTGCCACTTGGTTGGTAGTTGTAGCGGGGAAATTTGTGAGTGTAAGCTATTGATTAACTTAACTAAAAAATAAACAAGAGTCGCCACCGCACTTTTATTTTTATCCAAAAAGGAAAGGAAAAAAGAGTGAACAAAACCTAAGGAGTTCTAAAAGAACAAAGAGATAAAGGGTAAGGGGGGTTGGTTATGTAAAGGGAAGGTTTTACGCACCCAATACATCTATAGTACTCTATAGGAGCCCTTTGATGTATTCATGCTTTTTGGTCTGAAAAGGTTTGCTTGAAAGAGATTGAGGAGATGAGAGGAGAATTATTTTTTAAGATTTTGTGTTTGGAGAGACTTATCGCCTCATGCCTACGTACCCACGATGTGCAATGTAGGATCAAAACCCCGTAGTTCGTGGTACAAAGAACAAAAAAGAATTGTTTGTTTTGGTTGATTTTAAGTGTAAATACAAGTCGTCACTTCTAAGCGAATAATTCCGCTTAAAGAAATGAATCATGTCTAAACTTATGAAAAAGAGTTTAAAAGAAAAAAGGTGCATAAAAGCACAAAAGATTTGAATGAGTTTTATATTTTTTATGTTTTCATGAAATGGTCAAAATATGATTAAGATAGATTGATATTTATAAAAGAAAAGCAAGTTTTAAAAGTCAAAGCAAGTTTTAAAAGTCACATGACAAAAGTCAAGGTTTTATTATGAAAGCGGTTTTAAGTTTGAAAACAAGAAGGTTTTGAAAAAGGGAGAGGATTTTGAAAATTTAAGAATGGGGAGGAGAAGAATTGACTATCCTAGTGCATAAAATAAAAGCTAAGGAATAGAATTATCTAACCACAAATGCAAGCTTCGCCATAAACCAAAGCAAAAGAACAAGTCTTCAAAGTCTTCGAACCATAACTCCAAAGCAAAGGGAAAAGGTCCTAGTTCTAAGTCCAAGGGTCCAAGAATAGCATTGAAATCCAAGGTCTAGGTATAAAACTCCAAGTCCATTGCATAGGATAGTAACCATAGTCCAAGATTAGAAGCACAAGTTTCTTTTAGAGGTTTTGGCCTTTATTAATGTTTTTAAGTCCAAATGGACAAAAAGAAAAAAAAAAGCATAAGCATAAACATGTGTCCAACGGACAAAGGAAAAATTGCGGAAGCATAAACATGATATGAAATGAAGCAAAAAAATAAAAGAGATATGGAGCGAGAAGGAAACATAAACAAAATTAATACAAAATATTGTTAGTAAGTTAGTGATTAGTTATTAGTGTTAGTGATCAATAACGATTGAATAATTGCACTTAGGTCTAGGTTGATGAAACTCATTAGAGGATTGATAAGACCAAAGCCTCCTAACAGCAAGTTTCATGAGTTTTGAACCATAAGACAAATAATCAACCATTCTTGATAGTTTTTCGATACGGGACAAATATTACGCTATGTTAAGCAATCGCCGAGTAATTTACGGAGTAATTACCCTACAATGAGGCCGGTCAATAGTACTTTGTGCTAATGTATGCTAGATGAACGATATGTGGATCGTCATCCGAAAGCAATACCGCACGAAAAGAAAAGTGGTAACGATCTAGTCTTAATCGAAATTCAACAACGAAATTCCAAGATCTTTTAGACTTTCATCGATCAAAATAAAAGAGAAATAAATGAAGAGAAGGCCAAATTAAACCACAAAAATATGTGATCTAAGGCTAAGAACAAAGGATGAGGGAAGAAAAAGGCAAAACAACCAAAACAACCCCAAAACAGAGCCAAAATAACATTCTGGACACTGGTTAATCGATTAACATATTGGTTAATTGGTCAACCAATGCAGATTTGAATTTTTGC
Source organism: Lathyrus tuberosus (assembly GCA_022829125.1). Lineage (NCBI taxonomy): Eukaryota > Viridiplantae > Streptophyta > Magnoliopsida > Fabales > Fabaceae > Lathyrus > Lathyrus tuberosus. The sequence continues at coordinate 4,718,182 of JALAZF010000436.1, read as the reverse complement.
ACAAAACAGGGTGTTAATCGGTTAACCAGTTTACACTGTATCTGGTTAATCGGTTACCACTGTACCAGAAGCAAAAAAATGTGCAAAATTCAGCATGATCTTCTTTCAAAACATTTTCCAAACAACTTATGACCATGAATTGAACTTGGACGAATTTTAAAATGAAAATAGACAAATAAACATGCAATCAAACAACAAAATACGATCCAAAGGATCAACAACAAGCAACACCAAGGATCTACATCTTGAATGATGAATATGAAACTTTAACAATGGTGGAAGATGAATTACCACTCCAAATCAGAAAATTCCTTTGAATTGCAGCAAGATCTACACTCCAAAACCTTGATCTACTGTGATTGATGAACAAAAACAAGAAATGATGAAGGTTTAGCTCAAAGTTAAGCAAGAATCAATGTGAATTCTTACTAACTTTCAAAAGAAGAAAAAAGAGCTTTGGTGAATTTGTGGTTTGGGGAGAGAAATTGCAAGAGGTTTGTTGGCTATCAAAAGCTTCAAGAATGAATGAAATGAAGCCTCTGTTTATAGAGTTTAGGCTTGGGAATTTGGTGGTTTGGAATTATGCTTGGATGATCAAAATTAGGATTGGAATTCAAATTTGGAAGGAATTATCAAAAGAGTGGTGATTTGTGGAGGTGTATGGTAGGAAATGATCAAAGTGATGTAGGGAATTAAAAGGAATGGTATGGAATATTCCAAAATGATGAAAATTTGTGCCAATTGCTGAAATTTGAATTTTGCTGCCATTTTTTTCAAAATTCGCACGCGTTAACCGATTAACCAATGTGTTAATCGATTAACACAGTGAAAATTTGGAAAATTTGGCTTTTTTGATGTGTTGTCTTGACTCCGGCTCGATTTTTCTTGCTTGTCAAAGAAGGCATGGAAATAAACACATGAACCTGGGAATCCCTTGAATAATAATCAATTAAATCTTGGAAACTCTGGATCAGATGAATTTTTGAATTGTTTGCAGATCAACTTTGACTTTATCAGATGAAATTCAATCGAGCTGAAGGATTGTTGTTTTGGTATTTTTAACCTATTCTTCCCTTGAAAATGTTAGTGAAAGAAAACAAAATATTTTTTTGATTTTAATTAATGGTTAGTAAAGTATAAACAAATTAATCAATCAAACGCACATAATCTTAAAGATCACTGCAAGGCACAAACCTATAAAAGAGGGAACCGATATGTGATCTTGTTTGTGGTATGCAAAAAAAATGCAAATGACATGTGGGATCTTAGGGGTAAAAATGAGGGTATTACAGCTGCCCCTATTTAAGTTTCTTCTATCCAGAGATACGAAGATAGGCATCTTTGTCTCGACGATATAGAAGAGTCTTAAATACAACAACAACCCAATTTTTGGCCCTAAGAGACCACAAAATGATATGATCATGCAAATGATATGCAAACACAAGACCACTGTGGGGAGAATATGCCACAGGAGATAAACACAAACCGGGGAGCAAAAGAAAAGCGAAAAGACTCCGCAGGGGAAAACACATCCCAACAAAGGGAGGAGACAAACTGGGAATAATTGTATGTGGAAATAAACCACATCACAACAAGGATAAAACTCATCAGGGAAGACTTAGCACATCAAGGCTCCCCTGGAAAAAACAATACCTCAACAATGAACTGTCTCATCAAACCGAAGAGACTTACCATTCATTGGAGTCACAAAATCTCAACAACGAACTGTCCCGTCAAACCAAAGAGACTTACCATTCATTGGAGTCACAAAATCTCAACAACGAACTGTCCCGTCAAACCGTAGAGACTTACCATTCATTGGAGTCACAAAATCTCAACAACGAACTGTCCCGTCAAACCGAAGAGACTTACCATTCATTGGAGTCACAAAATCTCAACAACGAACTGTCCCGTCAAACCGAAGAGACTTACCATTCATCGGAGTAACAAATCTCAACAACGAACTGTCTCGTCAAACCGAAGAGACTTACCATTCATCGGAGTAACAAATCTCAACAACGAACTGTCCCATCAAACCGAAGAGACTTACCATTCATCGGAGTAACAAATCTCAACAACGAACTGTCCCGTCAAACCAAAGAGACTTACCATTCATCGGAGTAACAAATCTCAACAACGAACTGTCCCATCAAACCGAAGAGACTTATCATTCATTGGAGTCACAAAATCTCAACAACAGACTGTCCCGTCAAACCGAAGAGACTTACCATTCATTGGAGTCACAAAATCTCAACAACGAACTGTCCCATCAAACCGAAGAGACTTACCATTCATCGGAGTAACAAATCTGAACAAAGAACTGTCCCATCAAACCGAAGAGACTTACCATTCATTGGAGTCACAAAATCTCAACAACGAACTGTCCCGTCAAACCGAAGAGACTTACCATTCATTGGAGTCACAAAAGGTATTAACTGCATCGCCTCAGGCTTCTAAAAAAAAGGAATGCCACGAAACAGTATTAGAATCATACACAGATTTCAGCTGAAGGGCGCAGAATCCTCAAAGGTGCAAAATAAATGCACTCTCAATCTAGGTTTCACAGCCTAGAGGTCTAAACAAATGTTACAAGGGACCAAAGTTCAATCCAGGAACAAGCTGGAGAGAAACGGTCAAATAAGACTCATCCCGAGGAGGACATATCTCAACTGGGGATTAATTCCATCCAGATAATAAACTGGAGAGGAAACTGTATCAAAATCTTCCACGAGAAACAAACTCGGTGGGGAATTAACAAAGATAGGCATTTTCTGCTTACAGTTCGACACTCTAAATGGAGAGAGGACACACACGCTCTACGGGGATAACAACACCAGAGAGCAAAGAAGCACCAACACAAATGCAAAATGCACAATGCAACAACGATATGGTATGCACAACAAATGAATGCGTATGCAATGCGTATGAGTATGAATATGCTGACAAAATAGACATAAAGGATAAACAGCGGGTGGAACAAACATCACAACACCACTGAATACTCGACTAATCTCAACAAGTTGGGGATGTCATTAGTAACTCTGCTAGGCATTTAGCTTAAGAAATCCTGCAAGAGGTAAGCAAAAGCCATCAAAGGAAAATAAATCCTACTACAAGGCTCAAATTTTGCTGAAGAAAAGAAGATACTCCTTGGGGAAAGACCCAAGTATCAATCTTCTAACATCGACGATCCGCAAAGAGGATAATAACATAAACTCTGCTTTGAGGATGGCAGGGAAAGCTGTCGGGGAATCATAACAACCAAAAATTTCTTTTTTTTAATCTTCCTGGGGATCGTAAGAAATTCACAGGAACTTCCATTTCAAAAGGATGAAGAGATCTGCTGCGGAGAAATAATGAATCCGCTGGGGATTGCAGACATATAAACATCTATGCAAAATCCACTGGGAATACTAGGCAGATCTGCTGGAGATACAAGAGAAAAGCTCTATGAGGATTAACCAAATCTGAGCGAGGCATCCTGGACTTGCTGAGTAAACAGCAACAGGTCAAACTGTGGGGGATTTTAGATCAATACTCATCATAAATGAGAGAAAACCCAACAGGTGACTAAAAGAGATATCATCAGCGACTTCACTGGGGAATAGCCACAATAGTGATGCACAATCTTCACTAGGAGGGTAAATATCTGAAAAATAATCCGGAGAGAAGTACATCTTGGACTTGCTGGGGGGAAATGAGAAATTAACATCACTGCTTTATGAGTGGAAATGATAATACACTGCCTCCGTTGGAGAATCATCAAGGATAAATCTCTGGGTAGAACAATCTGGAGAGAAAAACACCCACAAGACAAGATGAAACACGACAAGCGATCACCACGTCAATGCTTCTTAGAAGAAAACAACATCACTCTCTGTTTGAGGACATCCAAAGTAACAACAAAACATCTAGAAGATAAAACTCTGAGTGGAGATTCCTCATATGATTTCGGTTGGGGACAACAAAAATGAATCTCTGTGTGGGGACCACCATTAAGGAGAAGTGGACCTCAAAACTACTCAACTGCCTGACCATAACATAATCAGCTGGAGAAGATTCGTATCAAGACCTAGCTGGGGAAAAACCAAACAGCATTGGACCTTATGAATTCAACACATCATAACAAACCCATCATCTTGTCAACAACTAATCACATTCATAGGAACAAATTCTGCTGAGGAAATATCAACAAACTCTATTGGGGATCTGTCAATAAATTTCGCCAAAGGAGCGAGAACGAACCCTATTGAAGAAGACATTGATCCTACCATTCTTGGAATAACCGTTGACATTCTTTTTTTTATTCATAAATCAAAGAAAAATGTTTTTATAAATTTTCAAAAATTTAAATCAATTATTCACATTTTGTTTCAAAAATCATCATAAAAAATAAATGAAATTTTGCAAACAGAAACAAAATAAGAATTGCAAACAAAGGGACAAAGGCCCAAATTTTATTAATAGAATGGAAGTCCGCAAATGGGGTAATTCCATGGATCATTACAAAGTTTGAAAAATGGTAAATACATGGAAAGAGTTACATTGAAATACAATGACCACTATTCTCCCTAACAAATTTGAATTCCCTTGTGCTCAAAACTTCAGCCGAGGATGATTGAAGCAGAATCCTCAAAGGGCAATGTTGCTTTCAAATGATCAAGACAGGCCAGATGCAGTTACTTGCCATAATCCCTAACTTTTGCCTAGATTGCCCTTTCGGGTTTTCAATCTACCGGGATGATTATTTCTGTTTTTGTCTCTAATTTTTGCCTGGACCGCCGTTTCGGGTTTTCAGCCCACCGAGACACTCATTTTTGCCTAAGCCTTCCTTTCGGGTTTTCAACTTAGCGTGCTGTTCTTTTTATTTTTTAGGCGAAGTCTTTCTTGACTGCATCGGCATTCACAGGACGAGTGAACTCTTCACCATCCATAGTTGTAAGAAGTAATGCACCGCCAGAGAAGGCCCTCTTAACAACATATGGGCCTTCATAATTAGTAGTCCACTTGCCCCTAGAATCATTGGTAGAAGTCGAGATCCTTTTGAGCACGAGGTCGCCTTCTCTAAATACACGAGGTCGAGCCTTCTTGTCAAAAGCTTTCTTCATTCTCTGTTGATACAATTGGCCATGACACAAGGCCATCATTCTTTTCTCTTTAATTAAATTCAACTGATAATATCTACTCTGATACCATTCAGCCTCAGACAATTCAGCTTCCATCAAAACTCTCATAGAAGGGATTTTCACTTCTACCGGGAGCACTGCTTCCATACCATAAACAAGATAGAAAGGGGTTGCCCCTGTTGAAGTGCGGACGGATGTACGATACCCATGCAAAGCAAAAGGGAGCATCTCATGCCAATCCTTGTAAGTAACAACCATCTTCTGAACAATCTTATTAATATTCTTATTAGCAACTTCAACAGCCCCATTCATCTTAGGTCTGTAAGGAGAATAGTTATAATGATCAATCTTAAACTCATCACATAATTCCTTCATAATCTTGTTATTCAGGTTCGACCCATTATCAGTGATAATCTTGCTCAGAACACCATACCGACAGATGATTTGATTCTTGACAAACTGGACCACTACTTGCTTGGTCACATTGGCATATGATACCGCTTCAACCCACTTGGTAAAATAGTCAATAGCCACCAATATGAAATGGTGTCCATTCGACGCTTTAGGCTCAATCATTCCAATCATATCAATGCCCCACATGGAGAAAGGCCATGGAGAAGAGATAACATTGAGAGGAGTTGGTGGTACATGAATTTTGTCAGCATAAACCTGGCACTTATGGCACTTCTTCACGAATTTGCAACAGTCAGATTCCATTGTCAGCCAATAGTAACCTGCTCTTAACATTTTCTTAGCCATTGCATGCCCATTGGCATGAGTACCAAAAGATCCTTCATGAATTTCTTTCATCAACATGTTTGCTGCGTGTCTATCCACGCATCTGAGCAAGACCATGTCATAATTTCTTTTATACAGAACATCATCGTTCAAGAAGAAACTGCCAGCCAACCTTCTCAAAGTCTTCTTATCTTTCTTGGATGCCCCAAGTAGGTACTCTTGATTTTAAAGAAAGCATTTAATATCATAATACCACGGTTTATCATCAACAACCTCTTCAACCGCAAATACATGAGTTGGCCTATCAAGAAGCATAACATCGATTTTGGGCACATCATTCCACCAATTCACCACAATCATGGAGGATATAGTGGCTAAGGCATCCGCCATTCGATTTGCTGCTCTGGGTACATGGTGAAACTCAACCTTATTGAAGAAAGTTAACAGCCTTCTTGCATAATCCCGATAAGGAATCAAATCAGGTTGACGTGTCTCCCATTCTCCTTTAATTTGATTAATCACCAGGGCTGAATCTCCGTATACATCAAGAATCTTGATTCTTAAATCAATAGCTTCTTCCAAGCCCATAATACATGCTTCATACTCAGCCGCATTATTTGTGCAAGTGAACATCAATCTTGCAGTGAAAGGAATATGAGAACCACGAGGAGTAACAATTATTGCCCCAATACCATTGCCATACTCATTAACAGCTCCGTCAAAAATCAAACCCCAACGGGATCCAGGCTCAGGCCCTTCATCAGGTAATGGTTATTCACAATCTTTAACCTTTAGATACATCACATCTTCATCAGGAAAATCAAACCTGATAGGTTGGTAATCATCAATTGGCTGGTGTGCCAAATGGTCAGCCAAAACACATCCTTTTATCGCTTTTTGAGTTCGGTACTGATAGCTCCTAATTTTGACGCTACATGATTTCAGACAATTTGGCTTTAAAAGAAGTTATTCTTTAAAATAATAAAGCTAAAAAAGAGAAGGCTTCGACTAGAAGGCCTTTGACCATGTTTGTACAATGCCTGAGTCGAAGAGAATGATTTTAGGACTTCAAATATTGCTAAGTCCAAGGAGTCAATTCGACACGGTGAAGTGGCTATGGATAATGCGCTGCAGTTACAACTGAATAGTGGAGGGAAGTTCCACTATTTGAATTTGAAAAGAGGACAGGTGGCGAAGATCCAGATCGTGAAGACATGCGAAGTGCCAAGTGGCGTAATCTAAGAATAAAACCGTCAGATGGTGGTTACATTAGAGTATTATAAATAGGTTAGTCCTAGAGTTAGAATAGTGTGAAAAAATCATATTTGTACAAGTAACTCTATATTCACTCAAAGTATCCAGTGTGTCGAGAAACCAGTGAAGTGAGAATATACGTGATTGTAATCACCATTATCCTTTATTACAATGCAATTTACTTTGAAGTTTTTGTTTTAGATTCTTTACTTTGAAATCTTTTTCCACGAACTTTTACCTTTCAAGTCATTTACATTACCAAGTCTTTACTTTGCAATTTTACATTAAAAGCCTTTACTTTCAAGCATTTACCTTTTTGAATTTTAAGATCTTTATGCATTTCTTTCCAGCATTTAACTCCAGTTTTTCTTTATCAAACTTTTACATTCAGCCTTTTCTTTTCTTTGATGTATTGTTCGACTTAGTTATTTCCTTTATCTTTATCGCTTTCCTTTACACTTCAAACACCCCTTTTTTATTTATGTGCATTGTCGAAAGGCATACTTTACCAAATTGTGAAATATTCTAAATACACATACAACACATGTCCTAGGATCAATCTGATCGATCCTGTAAGTTACTAGAACTTTATAGTTTTAGAAGATCAGCGGTTGTTTACCAATTTTCAAGGTAAACAAATTGGCACGCCCAGTGGGACAGTGTTAAATGTGGATTTGGAAGTTTTTAACTTTTAAATAACCGCCAAAAGGAAGTTTTATAACCGCCTTCTTAAGTATTTTTTCATTGGTCGAGATTGTGGCAAACTATTGTATGCACTTGAGAAGTGGAAAGGTAGCCAATTCAAACGAATATAGACCAAAGAGATGAAACGTGAGGAGAATGGCATCTGGCCAAGGAAATTTGAATTCCAGTTTTGCTGGGACTAATACCCAGCCAAGCAGTTAGAGTGTTCAGAACAGCACCATCAATCCTCAAGAATTACCAAGAAGTACTGTGGCGCCAACTCCAGTTCCATCAACAGGAGGGTCAACAACGTTAACCATGGTGACAGAGCCAGCGTCTTCGACAGCGGGACCAGGGGCGACATACGTGAGGCCTTACACTCAGCCAGTCTTGGAATACATTGGCCCATCAATGACAAATCCTCAGACTCCGCCAGGAGGAGGTTCGACGTACAGGCAGTTTCCTCCCCCAGGATTTTCACAGTCTTTTCCTAGGAACCCAATTTATGGCATGCCAATGGCAATGATGCAGAATCTGCGTACTGCACCCCCAGTATAATCAGAAAATGTGATATCTTCCCCTTTGTAGGAGTCAGGTTCTGGAAATAACATGGGTCGAAACAGCCAGTCCATAGGTTTGGGATATTCTGCTCAAGGGCCCAACTTAACAAATGAATCTGCCGCATATTTGAGGCAACAGATGGATGGGAGCAACATGCAAATGGTACATACTTTGTCTCAGACGATGGGAGAGATTTTCCAGCCATTGATCCAGAATACTACTCAAACCAATCAAATGATGACAACCCAGATGGCACGAATAGCAGAGTTCATGGGAATGCCAGCTCCTGTTCAACACCAAACTTAAGGAGTCGAGACGAGGGAGAATGCTCAACAAGTGAACCCAGTTAATCTGGGGTTGGTAGAACCACCTAGGGAGGAGCCTCCTAGAAATCAAATACCTATACTTGAGGAAGAAGAGCCAAGGATGGTGCTAGTGAACAGAAATCAAAATGCTGATCATGTGGTGAATCAGGTTCGACGCAATAATGTAGCAGTAGAGAATAATTTGGCAGTCATGGTCGAAAGAATAATGGCTCGAAATGGCCTGAATATGGGTTTTTCTAGGCCAAAATTTACTTCGCATATAGTAGACTATATATTTCAAGCTGAATTGCCTCCCAGGACAAAAGTGCCAAAGTTTACTAAATTCTCAAGAGATACTACAGAATCTACCGTCGAACATGTGGCACGCTACCTGATCGAAGCTGGCGAGATGGCGAATGATGAGAGTCTGAGGGTGAAGTATTTCCCTAGTTCCTCACTAAAAATGCGTTCATGTGGTTCACTACATTACCATCTGGTTCGATTTGTAATTGGACCCAGTTAGAACGTTTGTTCCATGAGCAATTTTACATGGGTCAGACGAAAATTAGTTTGAAAGAATTGGCTAGCGTGAAACGAAAGTTCAATGAGCTAATAGACGATTACTTGAATAGGTTTCGACTACTCAAGGCTAGATGCTTTACACAAGTGCCTGAGCATGAGCTTGTCGAAATGGCCGCTGGTGGCCTTGATTACTCTATCAGGAAGAAACTGGACACCCAGTATTTAAGGGATATGGCCCAGTTGCCTGACAGAGTTCGACAGCTAGAGCGTTTCAAAGATGATAAAGTTAGGGTGAATAAGAACAAGAAGGTAGCTTACGTCGAATACCAGGAGGGCATTGAAGAACTGTATGAAGAGTCCGTTAGGTTCGACGAAAATGAGATAGACCTTGCTGAACTTAAGAAGGGCCCTCCTTATTTTTGTAAATTATTAGTTCCTTCGAATGGAAAAAACCCTGTCGAAACCGAAAAGAATGATAGGTTCCCAAAGAAAACATACACTTTCGACATCACTAAATGTGACGAAATTTTTGATTTGTTAGTTAAGGATGGTCAAATATTAGTGCCTCCTGGTGCTAAAATACCAACTTTAGAGCAAAGAAAAAAAGAGGTTTTTGTAAATACCATAATTACTTGGGTCATAAGACGTCTCAATGTTTTCTTTTCAAAGATTTGGTGCAGAATGCTATTCATGAGGGAATGCTCAAATTTGGGGAGAAGACTAAGACCCAGATGAAGATTGATACCAGCCCCCTTGAAGTAGCTGAAGCAAATTATGCAGAACCTGAGGAGGTCAACATGGTCGAACTAGTTGAATTATCTGACAGCAGTTCGGATAGTGTTAGTACCAACGAAGCTCTTGGCAGAAATGCCACGGTGGTGGAGGTTACTGAGGACCTTACCAATGATGTTGTGTTTATCAGAGAGGCTGAAGAAATGGATGGCTACCAGCTTGAGCATTTGATATGTATGGCTGCTGAACACTACTTTAGCACGTCTTCTGAAGTTCAAAGGTTCGACACTGAAACTACAGTCGAGACCCATGCTGAAGCTAAAGCATCAGAATTGCAGATGGTGACAAAAGAGATTGCTGATCATTTTAGACAGATGGACGAGGCTGCTGAAAGCCTTGATATTGACTTCTCTAAGATGCGTTTAAAAGATGAAGTCAACGTGAACATGGTCGAAGTTACTGACAGACAGGCCATGGATATTGATGAACAAGAGGACTATGAAAAACTGGCTTATCCCATAGAGGATGAGACCATCATTGATTTTCTCCACAGGTGCCAGGGGAAGAATTCTGAAGTCATGATGTGCCCTCGATGCAGTGTTATCTTTGACAAAGAAGCTGTTCATGGCCTCCAAGCGGGGAAAGAGGCCAAATCTGGACGTGAGAGGAGAGCTGCTCAAAAGCCAGAGCGTTTCGACCCAAGGAAAGCTACTCAGAGACAATATGGCCCAAGACCACAAATTCCAAGGGCCAAGCAAGCTACTTTCAAACCCAGTGGCGAAGTACCAACTGGGAGGTGGGTTAAACCTGTAGAAGCAGCAGGAAAAGGGAAGCAAAGATGGAAAAGTTTCGAGGTGGCTAGAGGTTCTTCAATTGAGTATAGGAAAGAATTCAAGTCCTCCAACAAAGCTGCCTATGTGTCTGAGAATTACAAAGGAAAAAATCCCATGTCTAGGTCCTAGTGGAGGAGAGAACAGAGGCGAAGGAAGGCTCTAAGAGAAGCCCAGGCTAAAGATTCGACGGAGACTAACACTAATGTTCTGCTAGCTAGCAACAAAGGTGTTGGCATGAGAACAACAAACCAGCTTCCAGTGGATCAAAAGCTGTTTACCTCCAAGAAGGAAGAAGCCGAGAAATTTGTGGTTGAAGCAGTTGATGACGAAGCATCGACCCACAATTTTGATTCAGACTCTGATGCTTCTTTAAACATCATTGTCAACGTAGTGTCGATAATGCCAAGGGAGTATGACAGAGTAACTGAAGTGGAGAATTTGGATGCCAACACTGAGGCAGAAATGGCAGCACACCAACCTGTGTGTTATTATGTAATGAACAATGGCTGTGTCGAAGAACAGAATGCTTTCTTTGAGCGACCAACTGAGGCCATGAAGGGACACTTGAAACCTCTGTATATTACAGGTAAAGTAGAGAACGTGGCTGTTAACAAGATCTTAGTAGATTGTGGGGCTACTGTCAATTTAATGCCACATTTTTTGCTAAGTAAAATTGGTAAATTCGACACTGATCTTAAACCCCACAACATGGTCCTCTCTAACTATGAAGGGAAGATTGGGACTACTCTAGGTGTCTTGCAGGTTGACTTGACTGTAGGTACAGTGACAAGACCCACCTTGTTTATGGTGGTCGAAAGTAAAGCTAACTACAACCTTTTGCTAGGAAGGGAATGGGTCCATGGCATTGGGGCAGTACCTTCATCAATGCACCGACGAATAACAATCTGGAGGCCTGATGGAATAGTAGAAAACATTGAAGCTGATCAAGGCTACTTTAAGGTGCCTGTTAATTATGTTGATGGTGCTGAGTTCAACAAAAATTTGGCGCATATTACGCCTTGTACTCCAGCAGAATTTGATCTCACCCCAGATGACCACGCATTCTGCTCATTACACTTGCACCCACTGGAGGGGTTTCGATGGGACAGAGAAGTCGTAAGAGAAGAAGTCAATGTCCCATACTATGGGCTGCCTGAGGTTGACCCCACAGGCTGGGGGAGTGAATTCAGTAACAATGACTGAATTCGACGCATTACAAAGAATTTCGGCCTATGTGGCTGAATCTAAGTTACAAGCGACTTTAGAGGCTGCACACAACCACATGGCTGTCGAAGCCAAAACTCAAATTTGTGAAGTAGGCCCTGGTAAGGACTTTGAACCTGATGGGCCTCAAATCGAAGACCAAAACCAAAGGCTTGATGCTGTTTATGATAATGAGCCTTTAGGTTTTGAAAAGGATCCTTTGGAAGAAATTGACTTGGGTGAAGGGGGAGTAAAAAGGCCTACTTATATTAGCGCTAATCTCGACCCACTACTCAAAGTCGAAATAGTCCAACTATTGAAGGAATTCAAGGATTGCTTCGCTTGGGACTAGGATGAAATGCCTGGTTTGAGGAGAGAGCTTGTTGAACATAAGTTGCCAATCATACCTGGGAAAAAGCCAGTCAAGCAAAATCCAAGACGGTTTGCCCCAACAATCCTTTCCAAGATCAAAGAGGAAATCGAAAGGCTACTTAGATGCAAGTTCATCCATACAGCTAGGTATGTCGAATGGCTAGCTAATATTGTACCAGTCATTAAAAAGAATGGTTCTTTAAGGGTTTGTATAGATTTTAGAGATCTAAATTCTGCAACCCCTAAAGACGAATATTCTATGTCTGTGGCAGAAATGCTGATTGATTCTGCTGCAGGACATGAATATTTGAGCATGTTGGATGGTTATTCTGGTTATAACCAAATATTCATTGCTGAGGAAGATGTCCCAAAAACTGCTTTTCGATGTCCAGTGGCATTAGGCACTTATGAATGGGTAGTAATGGCTTTTGGTCTGAAAAATGCTAGGGCAACTTACCAGAGAGCAATGAATTCAATCTTTCATGATTTTATTTAGACTTTTATGGAAATCTATATTGATGATATTGTTGTTAAGTCTTTTTCAGGAAAAGATCATTTAAGCCATCTTCGACATTCCTTTGAGAGGATGAGAAAGCATGGTCTGAAAATGAATCCTCTCAAATGTGCTTTTTGTGTGCAGGCAGGGGATTTCTTAGGTTTTTGTGGTCCACAAGAAGGGGATCGAAATTAACCAGAATAAAACCAAAGCCATTATGGAAGCCAAAGCGCCATCAACATAGAAGGAATTGTAGTCTCTCTTGGGCAAAATAAATTTCTTGAGGAGATTTATATGTAACTTAAGTGGGAAAACGCAAGCCTTTTCACCATTGCTTCGAGCTAGCAAGGATGGGTTCGACTGGGGGCAAGATCAACAGGAAGCCTTCGACAAGATAAAGGAGTACCTGATTCACCCCCCATTCTCTCACCACCTCGTGGAAATAAGTGTATGAGATTATACATAGCTGCGTCAGATAGAACTTTAGGGAGCATGTTAGCTCAAGAGGATGATGATGGTGTCAAAAGAGCCGTTTATTACCTTAGTAGAGTTTTGAATGATGCAGAAACTAGATATAGCATGATTTAAAAATTATGTTTATGTTTGTACTACTCTTGTACCAAATTGAAGCATTATATAAAACCAGTTGATGTTTATGTTTCTTCTCGTTATGACGTTATTAAACGTATGTTGTCTAAACCTATTTTGCATAGTCGAATTGGAAAATGGGCATTAGCATTAACTGAATATTCTTTAACTTATAAGCCTTTAAAAGCTGTTAAAGGACAAATAGTGGCAGACTTCATAGCTGAACATTCTACAAATGAGACCCCCCTGAACTATCTTGATGTGGAACCTTGAAAGTTATATTTCGACGGGTCAAGCCACAAAGAGGGGACAGGCATATGAGTACTTGTTATTTCTCCTAATAAAATTCCAACAACACTTAAGTATAAAATTGAAGGCCGTTGTTCTAACAACGAAGCTGAATATGAAGCTTTAATTGCTGGACTTGAAGTATTGTTGGAATTGGGGGCAACTCATGTCGAAATAATGGGAGATTCAGAACTGGTCATAAAACAAGTGACCAAAGAGTACAAGTGCATAAAAGAAAACTTGATTATGTACTTTGTAGTTATGAATCGGCTGTTGAAAAAGTTCGACGCAGTTAGTTTTCGACACATCCCTAGGTTGGAAAACCAGGTAGCTAATGACTTGGCTCAGATTGCATCAGGGTATAGAGTTTCGAAAGACAAATTACAAGATGCAATCAAAGTCGAAGTCAGAGGAAGGGTGGTGTCGGTCGGATTAGCCCCATCAGATTTGGAAGAAACTAAGCTGGGATATGTTGCTGAAGACAATTTCGCAATTTTGGCAGTTGATAGTATAACTGACAAGGATTGGAGGAAACCTATAATGGATTATCTGAAAAATCCAATAACTTCGACAGAAAGGAAAATCAAGTATCAAGCTTTAAGTTATGACTTGTTGGGTAGTGAATTATTCAAAAAGACTCCTGAGGGAGTATTGCTTAAGTGCCTCAGTGAGGTAGAAGCATACTTAGGTCTTTCGAGTGTCCATAGTGGGGCATGTGGGGCACATCAGGTAGGCCATAAAATGAAATGGTTGTTGTTTCGACATGGCATGTATTGGCCTACCATGTTAAAAGATTGTATGGAATTTGCTAAGGGTTGTCAGGAATGTCAAGTTCATGCTGGCATTCAACATGTCCCTGCGAGTGAATTACACTCTAGAGTGAAGCCTTGGCCTTTTAGAGGATGGGCTTTGGATTTGGTCGGAGAGATTCGACCAACATCATCTAAAAATCATAAGTACATTTTGGTGGGTATTGATTATTTTACCAAATGGGTCGAAGCTATCCCATTAACAAATGTTGATCAAGAAGATGTGATTGAATTTATCCAGAAGCACATCATCTATAGGTTTGGAATCCCAGAGACAATTACAACAGACCAAGGATCAGTCTTCACTGGTCGAAAAATGCAAGAGTTTTCTAAAGAAATGGGATTCAAGCTTGTAACGTCCACACCTTATTATGCTCAAGCTAATGGCCAAGTCGAAGCAGCAAATAAAATAGTTATTGGGTTGATAAAAAATCATGTGGGGAAAAAGCTAAGAAATTGGCACAGGACATTGGACCAAATACTCTGGGCATGTCGAACGTCCCCTAAAGAGGCAACTAATACTACTCCATTTCGACTGACTTTTGGTCATGATGCAGTTCTGCCTGTGGAAATTTATCTTCAATCAATAAGGATTCAAAGGCATCATGAGATTCCATCTGATTCTTATTGGAATATGATGCTTGATGAATTAGTAGACCTAGATGAAGAAAGGCTCCATTCATTAGAGTTGCTGAAAAGGCAAAAGAAAAGGGTGGAGAAGTCTTATAACAAAAATGTCAAGATTAAAACCTTTTCTACTGGAGATCTAGTGTGGAAAGTGATCTTACCTATGGATCGAAAGACCAGAATTTTGGGGAAGTGGTCTCCTAAGTGGGAAGGTCCTTTTCAAATTATTAAGGCGTTTAGTAATAATGCTTATGAGATTCAAGAGATGGAGGGTGATCTAAGAGTCATAAGGGTAAATGGGAAATATTTGAAAAAATATAAGCCTATTTTACAAGAAATTCATATTAAAACGTAAGTTTCATTCAGACTACAAAAGCCAAAATAGGCCATGTGAGGCCAAAATGGCATACAGAAAACAACAATTACAATAACATAAAACCCAGGAGAAAGATCATTCATAGTCCCTCCAATTAATGGAGTTGAGGAAGGCAACATAATCTTCGTCAGCTTCATCATCAGAGTTTAGTGCTTTGGAATGTTCTTTCTTGGGGACCCTCATCTTGGTTTCCCTCTTCTTGGCGCGAGATGTTGCTCCAATTGAAGTGTTATTGAGGGCAGTAGTTGTTGCCTCAACTTTCTTTGTCTCTCCAGCCACCTTCTTGGTCATTGCCTTCTTTGAAGAAGTACTCATGCTTGCTGTAGTAGGTGCAAGATATCCCAAGAGGGAAGAGGGTTTTATAGAGGCAAGGCTTTGTAAGGATTGGCCAGTCAACGATGGAAATATGTGAAATGACCCTTGGGAATATACCTTAGGGTTGCGCTATTAATATTCCTTTATGGAATAGAAACTTGTGCCGTTGGAACACTAAGACTGTTAAAAGCTGCGCTGTTTTCATGATTTCCAAGAAAGAAGGCAGAATACTTTAATTACTCAGTTAGCGAAGTAAAAAAAAATATGTTTTGCAAGTCAAAGAGTTGATAGTAAACAGAAGGAGTTAGATAAAGGCCATAGGGCATTAAGATTGTCTGTACATGGGGCCTTAAAAGTACCATAAAACATGATGAACAAAAAGTGGAACTACATAAATCATATGACAATCAGAAAGGGAGCTTCGACTTCAACTCAAGGAAGTTGACCTTGTGATTCTGAAGGCGTTTCTCACATAGAGCTTTGTTGAGTTTGGCTACTGAAAGTTCTTTTTCAAGCGTTTGGGCCTTGTCAAGGAAGTCTATGGTGCGCTTCAGCTCTCTGGCCATTTCAGTATCGTCGAACTCTCCCAGCTCAAGGTTGCGCTTTTCAGCCTTAGAAATCTTGTTCTGCAGCTCTTCAATTTGCTGCTTCCAGTCATCAATGTTCTTTTGGTTCGACTCTACTTCTTCCTGTCTTTTCTGTTGTTCAGTCTCTAGACTTTCGACCATAGCTTCTGATGCATGCGCTTCATCCCAAGCTGAAGCTTCCAATCCAGTTGTGATTTCAATGTTGTCTTGGATCTTGGGAAGGAGCTTGAAGTCCTCAGACATTTGATTCACTAAAGCAGTTAGCTCCAACAGGAATTCAGAAACATCTTTGCTAAGGGTCGAAAGGTCCAGCTTTTGAAGGCTGTCTTTCAGAAAGAGAGGAGCTGTTCGATCTGAAAGTAAGACATTGTGGATGTCTCCATTGAAGAATTTGTCCTTGATTTTTTGAAGGATAGGGCTGGCGAAATCATATGGAGCTAGACCCCCAAAGCTGGTCGAAGTACTAAGACTAGTGCCTGAAGAACTGTACTTCTTCCCAAGTATCAATCTGGCATACTCTCGAGGATTTGACCATTTGAGAGCAGGCAGTGGGTCTCCAGCAGGGGATCCTCCAGTAGTCTAAGTGACCATAGGCTTAGGAGTTGGATTGTTGACAGGATCTGCCTCAGCCACAGTCGAATGGGTGTGATCTTGCTCAGCCCTCTCCCTCTCTTCTTCTTGTTCTTCTTCATCTTTGACCTCATCTTCCCCTACTTCAGTTGGCCTTCCTTCTATGTCCATACCAATAGGCTCTGTGTGGTCGAGAGGTTGATGGTGAGAAACATCATCCTCTTCATGATCAGAACCATCGGTCTGGGATTGTTGAGTATGGGTCCTGGCAGGCGAATTTTTGTTTGTTTCATATGCTTCAGGAGGAGGAGCTGTAAGGGGGACAAGTTGGTTAATTTCGCTCAGTGAACTATACCCAGAACCAAGGTCAGAGGTAGGGTGATAAGTTGGCTCACCTTGGCTATTCAGGAGAGTGGTGGCAAAGCTGGAGGAAGATTGTGGTGGGTTAGAACCACCTGCATCAGCCTGAAAACCACAAGTGAAGAGAATAAGACTGGGAGAAATCTGAGTAGGGAATCCAAATATTGAGTGAAGATAGTACGCATACCTGTACAGTCGCAGCATCAGGACTTGAGTTGGCACTCTCAGGATCCCCAACAGTCTTTTTCGACGCAACCCTGGAGAGTTGTTTTTCGACACCACTATCAGCAGGTGTTTTCTCAAGAATTCTTGCCGCCTTTGAGGGAGATTGGGTGGTAGTTCCAGAAGCTTTGACAAGCTTCCTTTTCTTCTTAACTACTATCTCCTCAGGGGACTCATCATCAGTATCTGGAAGGATAACTGTTTGACCACCTTTCTTGCCATTTTTTGAAGGCGTTGGAGGTTTTCGAGCAGCCTGAAAGGTGATGTAAATATTAGAAGATTGGTTACACAAAGAAACTTAGGCAAGAGATATAAAATACCTTTGTGCCTTCAGTGTCCTTTTTGACTCATGCACCACCCTTTGATGAGCCGGTCTTCCTGGCCATAGCTGAAGGACGGACGATTATTACAAGGTTAATAATTGAGTGGTTAGTTAAAGAATCACAAATCAAGGGCCTCAAACCTTCATATATTTCGGATTCGACACGGACATCCTCGACCCTTATATGAAGGTGTCCTTTGAAACTGCCCAGCGTATGTTTAGTCGCAACCACTTGTTGGGCTTTCGGTTGAGACTGCTGTCGAAGGAGTTTTAAGTACTCACCACAGACAAACCAGTCTGGAAATTGGGGGGGGGGGCAAGTGCCACTCCAAAATCAGTGTTAGGCAATCGAGGGAACTTTGGAGGAAAGAGTTCAAAAGCTACCTTATAACGTTTCTCAAGAGGAACGTTTGAAGGGATTTTCAACTGGTCCATTTTTTGTAGAAATTTCTCCTTCAAAGTGACAGCAGCCTCACGAACAGTTTGACTAATATCATCTGTTCGATAGACAATTTCAAAGTACTTTTGAAAGGCTTGAATTTCTTTGACATGAATGAACTTACTCTTCTTGGTTTTTTCCTGCACATCAAGAAAAGCTTGGTCAAGTAAGGAAGAGAAATCAGCAACATCAAGAAATTGTTCACTGTAGTACTTCGACCACCAGTTATGGAAGGATTTGGTGCACAAGAATGTGGGCTGAAAGTACACAGGGGAAAGGGTTGCTTTCCTAGCGTTCCACCGGTCGAAAGTAACTGCAGCAGTTCCTTCATTAAAACTGGCAGTGTGAAGGACCACATGGCATTTCTTCCCATATAGACACTTGGGGAAGATCTGAGCCAACCCAAACTGTCGAGAGACAAGATTTGGCTGGTAAGAAATTAAGGCTGCCATGTCCCTTCCAAGATTCAGCCTTTCAATGATAAATCTAGGAATAAAAAAGGTTTCCCAGATCGAAACAGATTCGGCGTCGAGTTTGGTGGATGGATCAGGGAATGGCCCTGTGAACCACTCAGGCCCACATTTTCTCTCAACAAAGGGAGCCATGCTAGGTGTGAACTCATGCCTTTTTGCAAACATCATAATATAACTGGAGAAGGCTTTCTTGAGAGTTTCCCCATCGTCATTTGGCGTAAGTTTCACCAGGCGGGTACCTTCGACCCTCCTCTCTTTGATTCAGCAGAATCTTCATTAACCTGCCCTTTCTTGGGAAGGCTAGCTTCAAAAGTTGCATTGAGCCACAACTGAAGTAGCCAGAGGGGGCCATTCAAGTGAACATTACCTTGGCCCTCCAAGTCTTTAAGTCGAGCCGCCCCTTCACTGAGAGACTCGTAGAGGTTCGCCAGGATCAACCCACTTAGGCAAACTCCTCTATTGTTGTGAAGTTGGTTGGCCAGAGTGAGATACTTCTTGGCCACCTGTAAGGATTTCGAGCAAAATACATACCTCGACAGCCATACGGTGAGGAATGCAATGTGATGCTGCCAGCAGGTTCAAAAAAAATAAGGAATGTTGGTCTTCGACAACATAAGCAGATCATAGATTCCTATGGTTTTCCAGTGACCAGCTTTGACCCTTTCCATTCTGGTCATCCAAAGGTCAAAATCCTTTAAAGGGTTGACATCTCTTAACAATCTCGTACCATCATGAAGGTACCTCAGATCCATTTTCGTCAAAGTGGGTGTATCAGGGGAGGCTCCATCTTTATTAGGGTTGCTTTTTTGCCCTAAGGGTCTAGATTTGCGGTAAGAAGGAAAGAACTCAGCCAGTTTTTCATTGGTGGGTTTAATATCAGCTAGGGGGCCACCTAAAACATAGGGTTTATCAGAGATAAGGAGAGGGATCATTACCTGGGATTCGTAAATCTTCCTTGCTTCCTCAAGAAGAGGTTCCGGTGTGAACTACTGGTTTTTCACCACCTTTGGTCTGGGGATGTTTGAAAATGGCGGGAGAGTTTGCTTGAACGGGGTGGTTTTCCCTGTTTGACCTTTCGTTGCTTGGGGAACAGTTTGAGAAGATGCCATTGTTGGAAGTTGAAGAGAAAACGAGAGAGTGTTCTGAGTTTTCATGAGAGAGTTTGAAGAACGAAGAAATAAGTTGCAGAAAAGTTTGAGAATGCGAAAGTTCGTAAAATTGGGGAAAAAGGGTATTTATAGATGTTTGGAAGATGAGGGGACTGTGTATCCACCGTTAAAATGGATACGATAGTGGGACGCGTGTCCTCTTTGAAATCGTTGGATTGTGGTGGTTGTAATCAGACTGCAAATGTCTAGTCCCAAGAAAGGTGATGATGAAAACTGTTCGCAAATACGGCTGAAAAAACGTTTGGAGATTTGCCATCATGACATGACGTCATAAGCATGGGTGAAAGCAGCTGAATAGTTTCTGGATCGTGGGTTAGTCAGTTATGACCATATCTCTCATAGTCGAATGATCAGGCGTCGAAACATTATTTTATCAAAAAATGACCTTCC
Organism: Lathyrus tuberosus; assembly: GCA_022829125.1. Classification (NCBI taxonomy): domain Eukaryota; kingdom Viridiplantae; phylum Streptophyta; class Magnoliopsida; order Fabales; family Fabaceae; genus Lathyrus; species Lathyrus tuberosus. Next base: position 4,697,821 of record JALAZF010000436.1, on the reverse strand, counting down.
TACCAATACTGGCGAAAGGGCATTTTTGGGGGGCAATTTGTTAGCTCCTAATTTCGACGCTACATGATTTCAGACTATTTGGCTTTAAAAGAAGTTATTCTTTAAAATAATAAAGCTAAAAAAAGAAGGCTTCGACTAGAAGGCCTTCGACCATGTTTGTGCAATGCTTGAGTCGAAAAGAATGATTTTAGGACTTCAAATATTGCTAAGTCCAAGGAGTCAATTCGACACGGTGAAGTGGCTATGGATAATGCGCCGCAGTTACAACTAAATAGTGGAGGGAAGTTCCACTATTTGAATTTGAAAAGAGGACAGGTGGTGAAGATCCAGATCGTGAAGACATGCGAAGTGCCAAGTGGCGTAATCTAAGAGTAAAACCGTCAGATGGTGGTTACATTAGAGTATTATAAATAGGTTAGTCCTAGAGTTAGAATAGTGTGAAAAAATCATATTTGTACAAGTAACTCTATATTCACTCAAAGTATCCAGTGTGTCGAGAAACCAGTGAAGTGAGAATGTACGTGATTGTAATCACCATTATCCTTTATTGCAATGCAATTTACTTTGAAGTTTCTGTTTTAGATTCTTTACTTTGAAATCTTTTTCCATGAACTTTTACCTTTCAAGTCATTTACATTACCAAGTCTTTACTTTGCAGTTTTACATTAAAAGCCTTTACTTTCAAGCATTTACCTTTTTGCATTTTAAGATCTTTATGCATTTCTTTCCAGCATTTAACTCCAGTTTTTCTTTATCAAACTTTTACATTCAGCCTTTTCTTTTCTTTGATGTATTTTTCGACTTAGTTATTTCCTTTATCTTTATCGCTTTCCTTTACACTTCAAACACACCTTTTTTATTTATGTGCATTGTCGAAAGGCATACTTTACCAAATTGTGAAATATTCTAAATACACATACATCACATGTCCTAGGATCAATCTGATCGATCCTGTAAGTTACTGGAACTTTATAGTTTTAGAAGATCAACGGTTGTTTACCAATTTTCAAGGTAAACAGGTACTCGATATCATATTCTGACAACAACATTTGCCAACGAGCGATCCTCCCAGTTAAAGTAGGCTTTTCAAAGATATACTTGATTGGATCCATTTTGGATATCAACCAAGTTGTATGATCCAACATATACTGGCGGAGGCGCTTGGCAGCCCAAGCTAAAGCATAACATGTCTTTTCAACCATTGAGTACCGAGACTCACAATCGGTTAACTTCTTGCTCAAATAATAAATAGCAAACTCTTTTCGACCATATTCATCTTGTTGACCTAGAACACAGCCCATAGACTCTTCCAGCACGGTCAAATATATGATCAAAGGTCTTCCTTCCACAGGAGGAAACAAAATCGGAGGTTCAAGCAGATACTCTTTAATTCTTTCAAAAGCTTTCTAACAATTCTCTGTCCAGACACAACCCTGATCTTTGCGAAGAAGCTTGAAGATCGGCGCACATGTGGCAGTCATATTGGATATAAATCGGGAGATATAATTCAAACGTCTCAGGAATCCTCTTACTTATTTTTCTGTTTTAGGCGCAGGCATTTCCTGAATGGTTTTAACTTTACCAGGATCAACTTCAATGCCTTTTTGGCTGACAATAAAGCCCAACAACTTTCTAGAACGGACACCAAAAGTGCATTTATTAGGATTCAAACAGAGCTTAAACTTTCTCAAACGTTGAAACAGCTTCAATAAGTACTCAATATGATCTTCTTTAGTCTTTGACTTACAAATCATATCATCCACATAGACCTCAATTTCTTTATGCATCATATCATGGAACAAAGTGGTCATAACTCTCTGGTACGTTACACCAGCATTTTTCAAACCGAAGGGCATCACTCTGTAATTGAATGTTCCCCAGGGTGTAATGAATGTTGTTTTTTCCATATCCTCGGGTGCCATATTTATTTGATTATAACCGGAAAATCCATCCCTAAAAGAAAAGATACTGAATTTAGCAGTATTATCTACCAACATGTCAATGTGTGGCAATGGAAAATCATCTTTTGGACTAGCTTTATTCAAATCTCTATAATCTACACACATTCGGACTTTTCCGTCTTTCTTTGGAACAGGCACAATATTGGCCACCCATTGAGGATACTCAGAAGTCACAAGAAAACCAGCATCAATCTGCTTTTGAACCTCCTCTTTGATTTGCACAGCCATGTCAGGATGAGTTCTTCTCAATTTCTGCTTCACCGGTGGACATTCAGGCTTCAATGGAAATCTATGCTCCACAATATCATTATCAAGACCAGGCATGTCTTGATAAGACCAAGCAAACACGTCAACATATTCTCTAAGAAGCTCCACAATCCTCTTTTTAACATCTGACTGAAGCAGTGCCCCAATCTTGACTTCTTTTATATCATCATCTGAACCCAAATTAACCAATTCCAACGGCTCTTCATGAGGCCGAATGGCCTTTTCCTCGTGCTCAAGCAACTGAGAAATTTCATCTGGGATCTCCTCAATATCCTCTTCTTCAGCTCCAAACACAGGGAACTCAAAGTTGGGAGGGGGCATAGGGTCATTGTTTTCAATGGGTTTAACAATTAATCTGCACAATGATTTATGTTTGATTTTAGAATATGAACAAGAAGTGCAAGTATCATGCAGATAAAAGTGATTATCACATTATTATTATTTTTTGGTTTTTATGTTACCATTTTTCAGAAATAAAGCAAAAAGTGAAACATAATAGGGATAAACAAAATAACATTTTATTGATGATGATAAAATTTGAAACAAAGTCCTCACAAATTCACTTTCACCTTGGGCAGAGTGAAAGGATTTTTGAAAGAAACAAAAACAAATTACTTTGAAATATGAACAATAGTGGGAACATCAACAACTATCCAATTTTGGAAGACTTGTCCATGTGTCACGAAATTGGGAAGTTCTTCCTCTTCATCATCTTCAATGACGGCAGCAGTAGAGTGATCCTTGTTGATGAATCCGGCGCTGTGAAAGGCCTCATTAATACGCTTCAAATCTCTTCTGACTGTACCAGGCGTAAAGCCTATACCAGTTTTTCCCAGGTTATCAACCACATCAATGACTCGGCGCCAACCGTCAGATTGACCAGTCTTTAACACATGCAGAGCATCTTTCAAAGAATACATGGGTAACTCATTTTTCTTAACAGCTTTGTCATCAATAGAAAGATCTTGGAACAGAGTTCCAACAGTTTCATCAGCATCAACATACGAAAAGGATGAAATGTGGCTCACCAGCATCCCTTGCTCACCTATAACAATTACCAGCTTATCATTCTTAACAAATTTTAACTTCTGATGAAGAGTCGAAGTCACTGTCCCAGCCTCATGAATCCAGGGTCGGCCAAGCAGACAACTATAAACAGGACGGATATCCATTACTTGAAAAGTAATCTGGAAGAAGCACGGTCCTATCTTGATTGGAAGATTAACTTCTCCAATCACAGTCTTTCGAGATCCATCAAAAGCTTTAACAACAACCCCACTATACCTCATGGGATGACCTTGGTAAGAAAGCCTTGATAAAGTAGATTTTGGCAACACATTCAAAGAAGAACCAGTATCAACCAACACATTGGAAAGCGCATCTTCTTGACAGTTCATGGAAATATATAAAGCCAAATTGTGATTTCTCCCCTCCTCGGGTAACTCTTCATCACAAAAACTCAAATTATTGCATGCTATGAGGTTGGCAACAATTCAATCAAACTGATTAACATTCACATCATGCTCAACATATGCTTGTTCCAATACCTTCTGTAAATATTTCCTATGAGCTTCAGAATTCATCAGTAAGGACAACACTGAAATCTTGGACGGGGTGTGCAAGAGTTGATCCTCAACACTGTAATCACTCTTCTTGATCAATTTCAAAACTTCATCCTCATAAACCTTCGAACCACTGGACTGACCAGAAACATTGACATTACTCTCATCTTGATGTTGTTTGCCAGCAATAACACTCTCCGCGATCTTTGGAGGCTCAGGAGCAAAGACTCGACCACTCCGGGTCACTCTACTCATATCAACGATGCTTACCACAGAAGACAAAGAAGGAATGGGCACTTCCTTACCATCTTCTACCATGGTAGCATTGTACTTATACGGAAAAGCCTTGTCAGATCATAGGGTACCGGACCGGGCAACCGAATAACCAAAGGCGTAACAGCTGTCTCCCGACTATCATAAGAGATAACAAATCTTTCAGGAATATTAAAGCATGGTGCAATAACATTCACCTCGTTCTGATATTCGTCCCTTGTAGCAGTGACTTCAATCAAATTTTCATCCATCATCCTTTGAATATCCCTCTTTACTATCACACAACCACGTGGATTCATGGAACAGATACAACAAGCCGCATAGTCATGATCAATATCATGGTATTCACTCAAAAGTGCATGCATTTCCACAAGAGATCTTCGGATCCAACGAATATAAAAAATTTTGAATGTACGAGGGCAACCATAAACCATATTGACAGACGCCTTGCCGTGATTAGGCAGCAGATTCGATTGGACATTAGGATTGGAATCTTCAAAAGACAAAATACCACTTCTAGCCAATCTCTGTACCTCCATCTTCAATGGATAACAATTCTCAGTGTCATGCCCAGCTCATCCCTGATGGAAAGCACAATGAGCTTTAGGCTTATACCACCATAGTGAATCTTTTGGAACAACAGGTGGTGGATGGGTCTGAACAAGATTCTTCTTAATTAAACAAGGAAGAAATTCTGTGTAGGTCATCGGAATCAGATCAAAATCCTTCTGAAAATGGCCCCGTTGATTATTTGGCTGATTAGAACGTTGTTGCTGAGCAGGAGCTGCCTGAACAACAGGAGATGAACTGATAACAGGAGTGACAGATGCAACATGTTGCTAACACTGAATATTTCTATGGTGAGGTCCTCTATACCTTTCTTAAGAAATGGAATTGGTCTCTCATTCCTTCTTTTTGGCAAATCCTCCACTATATTTTTTGGAACTTCCAGTAGAATTTCCATCTTTTGACAAACGCCCCTCACGGACACCCTCTTCCAATCTCATCCCCATATTAACCATCTCAGTGAAATCACTTGGGGCACTAGCAATCATACGCTCATAATAGAAAGGACTCAGAGTTTTCAAAAAAATCTTGGTCTTCTCTTTTTCTTCCAAAGGAGGGTTGATCTGAGCAGCAATCTCGCGCCACCTCTGTGCGTATTCTTTAAATGTCTCCTTATCTTTCTGAGCCATTGCCCGAAGCTGGTCACGATCAGGAGCCATATCCACATTATACTTATACGGTTTCACAAACGCCTCACCTAAATCTTCGAAAGTGCGAACTCGAGTACTGTCGAGTCCCATATACCATTTCAAAGCTGCACCAGACAAACTATCTTGAAAGTAGTGAATGAGAAGCTGATCATTATCCTTCTGAGCAGACATCTTACGAGCATACATAGTCAAATGACTCATCGGACAAGAGTTACCCTTATACTTTTCAAAGTCAGGGACTTTGAACTTATGCGGGATCTTCACATTAGGAACCAAGCATAACTCATGAGCATTTTTTCCAAACAGCTCTTTGCCTCTCAGAGCTTTGATCTCTTTCTGCATTTCAACAAACTGGTCTTGAATCTCTTCCATTCTATCATAAGCAATGGAATTTTCACTTGGAGCAGTGTGTAAAATTTGTTCTTCACCAAAAGGAACAGTATGAACCACAGGCGGTGGCACAGTCATCACAGGTTGAACGGTAGGAACAACTGGAATTTCAGGAGGTGGTGGTGGTTGATAACCCTCAGGAACAAAGTTATGAGGCATGTCCCAGGGGAAGCCAGGAGGCATGGAGTATTGAGGAACACTAGCAGGCGCCACAGAGATGGGCGTAGAGACAATCTCAGAAATGACTGTCCTTTGCACAGGAGTTGAAAGCGGAGGAGGAGGAGGTGGTGATGGCTGATTCTGAGCAGCCACCAGAGCTTCCATCATAGCAGTGAGTCTTTCCAAACCATCCTTCAGAGTTGATACTTCTTCACGAAGCTCACGGTTCTCTTGTTGCAACTGATCCATCTTCTTCTTCAGATTAGCCCGAGTATTATACTGGTGCGACAACTTGACTGAATGAAGACCAAAAGAAACAATAAGACACCTGGAAAAGGCAAGAAACAATGCAAGAGATGATGCTTAATGTGCAAGATGCAAATGCAAAATTTCAAGGAAATATAAGGCATATTGCAAACATTGTTATATGAAATACCAAAATCTCATTTATTAATGATGGAAAAGATTACATCTCGGAAGTACAAATTCAAAAATCCTAAAACAATAGAGAATAAAGAAAACTAGATCCTTAGAGAATCCTATGAGAAGAAGTCCCAGCTCTATCTTTCAACTTCTTGATGTGGGCCTGCATTTGAGTCTTCTCAGTCAGTAACTGATCAACGATCAACTTCCAAGGAGATTCTGAACTCTTCGGAATATCGTAAACTGGCTGAATGCGAGAGGAAAATAAATCCTCTTGCGCCTTTCTCTTCTTGTTGGCAACTTCATCTTCATTCTTCTTCTTGAAGTGCTCTTGAAGTCTTGCATTCTCTAACTCAATAATCTGATACTTGTTCTTCCATGCATCTCTCTCTTATTTCATCTCGGCCAAAGCGATCTGAAGCTTCTCTGTGTCTTCCATAAAGTAGAGAATAGGCTTCTTATCAGTTAGAGATAAAGGCTCCTGATACTTATAAGGCATCTTCAAAGTAATAACTCTATTTTTATCCCATTGGAGGTAAGGTTCCGAAGAGACACAATTCGGTTTTCCAAACTTTCCTTTCCTTTTCTACGAATGTTGCACCAAGCTTCCATAATTTCTCTCTTGAGAGCAACATGAGATTCTTCATCCTTGAAAAAGAGACCGGCCAAATGAATGTTCTTCGGTACCTCTCGCAAAGGATATCCCAATTGACGATGAGCCAATACCGGATTGTAACTGATTCCTCCCTTTGTACCAAGAAGAGGCACGTTGGGAAAATCACCACAACTATCAATAATCATCGCTCCAGAAGGAACACAGCTACACCAATCAATATCTGAATGAGTGAGAGACATCTTCCGCGACCAATATAAACCATCCTTGAGATTCCAGAAAGTTGCAGAATTCGGCAAGTGAGAAATAAACCACTTGTAAAGCAAAGGCGCACAACAGATAATCACCCCTTCACCATGGAAATTCCTAAGGTGAATAGAATGGTAAGCATCGGCAAGCAAAGTGGGAATTGGATTCCCAATCAAGAAGATCTTAATAGCGTTGATGTCGACAAAGTTCTCAATATTCGGGAAGAGGAACAATCCATAAATAAGCAAGGCAAGAATAACCTCAAAAGCAACTGTGTTCTTCACACTAGCAAAGTGATGAGCTCTATCCATCAAGAACTTAGCGGGTAAACCAAGAATCTTTCCTTTGGTATCCATGCGAGCCTTAATCTCAGAAACCTTCAAGTGAGTAGCCTTCGCAATAACACCATGCTCGGGAGCGAGGTCTAAACCAGAGAAAATACGACCATAAACAGGCAAACCAAGCAGGAGAGAATACTCCTCTAGCGTAGGTACCAACTGATAATCAGGAAAGGTGAAACAATGAAGCAAAGGATCATAGAACTGAACCAAAGTAGCAAGCAATCCTTCAGCCATATCAACCTTCAAAAGAGATAAAAGCCTTCCATATCTAGACTCAAACTTCTTGGTATCAACAACCAAAGATCCTAGATCTCTAAAACCCTCTAACTTAGGACTCTTGAAAGTGTACTTCTTGGTACTTCTCCTTCCAAAATCCATAACAAAAGTACCTGCAATGTTTGCAATAACAGCTTTATTCCTTGAAACCTTCCAAAAGAATGCTCATGAATGCATGAGTGCATGAATGCACCACCCACAAACAAGATCACACAAAGCACATGGGTCAAGGTTCAAGTCACGAGCATGAAGCCGAGGGTAAGAACCAATCCCACAAAGGTTTGTACTACAGTTTTGTCTTCATTGTACCTGCAGAAAACATCATTCTAACAGAGTGGCCTGGGTCCACAATCCACTATCAGACACACCAGCACACCGATTTACTCGGAGGTTGGTAGTTATCCTGAAGAGAATCTAACCTGAGTGTAGCATCGCGTGACAGCTAAGTCAGATTTGCATCTTCATAGCTTCCGCGCTACGATCCTAAAAAGACTAGGATGGGTTAAGGGTTACTACGGTCCTTAGTGTTATAGGCTTATATGGAAAAAGTAATGCCTTCTCGATTGCTCGATCGTCATCAGTAATTCTAAAGAGGCAACCACCGAGCGGATAGATTCTCAAGTTCTTCTTTTTCAGGATTCGACTCCTTCAAAGTTCCCTTGACTATACTATCCTCCTATCTCAAAGTGCACTATGGTCCGGGTATAGGACCTATCTCACACACAGGGGAAATCCCAAACAAAACAAACAAGTAACAAGCAAATCAGACAAAAAGCAGTAAATAAATCAAAGTAGGCTAAACCCCTCAAGGGAGACTACAATCCCCAACAGAGTCGCCACTTTTCTGTAGCGTGGAAATTTGTGAGTGTAAGCTATTGATTAACTTAACTCAAAAATAAACAAGAGTCGCCACCACACTATTATTTTTATCCAAAAAGGAAAGGAAAAAAGAGCGAACAAAACCTAAAGAGTTCTAAAAGAACAAAGAGATAAAGGGTAAGGGGGGTTGGTTATGTAAAGGGATGATTTTACGCACCCAATACATCTATAGTACTCTATAGGAGCCCTTTGATGTATTCATGCTTTTTGGTATGAAAAAGGTTTGCTTGAAAGAGATTGAGGAGATGAGAGGAGAATTATTTTTTAAGATTTTGTGTTTGGAGAGACTTATCGCCTCATGCCTACGTACCCACGATGTGCAATGTAGGATCAAAACCCCGTAGTTCGTGGTACAAAGAACAAAAAAGAATAGTTTGTTTTGGTTGATTTTAATTGTAAAGACAAGTCGTCACTTCTAAGCGAATAATTCCGCTTAAAGAAATGAATCATGTCTAAACTTATGAAAAAGAGTTTAAAAGAAAAAAGGTGCATAAAAGCACAAAAGATTTGAATGAGTTTTATATTTTTTATGTTTTCATGAAATGGTCAAAATATGATTAAGATAGATTAACATTTATTAAAGAAAAGCAAGTTTTAAAAGTCACTTGACAAAAGTCAAGGTTTTATTATGAAAGCGGTTTTAAGTTTGAAAACAAGAAGGTTTTGAAAAAGGGAGAGGATTTTGAAAATTTAAGAATGGGGAGGAGAAGAAGTGACTATCCTAGTGCATAAAATAAAATCTAAGGAATAGAATGATCTAACCACAAATGCAAGCTTCGCCATAAACCAAAGCAAAAGCACAAGTCTTCAAAGTCTTCGAACCATAACTCCAAAGCAAAGGGAAAAGGTCCTAGTTCTAAGTCCAAGGGTCCAAGAATAACATTGAAATCCAAGGTCTAGGTACAAAACTCCAAGTCCATTGCATAGGATAGTAACCATAGTCCAAGATTAAAAGCACAAGTTTCTTTTAGAGGTTTTGGCCTTTATTAATGTTTTTAAGTCCAAATGGACCAAAAGAAAAAAAAGCATAAGCATAAACATGTGTCCAACGGACAAAGGAAAAATTGCGGAAGCATAAACATGATATGAAATGAAGCATAAAAATAAAAGAGATAGGGAGTGAGATGGAAACATAAACAAAATTAATACAAAATATTGTTAGTAAGTTATTGATTAGTTATTAGTGTTAGTGATCAATAACGATTGAATAATTGCACTTAGGTCAAGGTTGATAAAACTCATTAGAGGATTGATAAGACCAAAGCCTCCTAACAACAAGTTTCATGAGTTTTGAACCATAAGACAAATAATCAACCATTCTTGATAGTTTTCTGATACGGGACAAATATTGCGCTATGTTAAGCAATCGCCGAGTAATTTATGGAGTAATTACCCAACAATGAGGCCGGTTAATAGCTCTTTGTGCTAATGTATGCTAGATGAACGATATGTAGATCGTCATCCGACAACAATACTGCACGAAAAGAAAAGTGGTAACAATCTAGTCTTAATTGAAATTCAACAACGGAATTCCAAGATCTTTTAGACTTTCATCGATCAAAATAAAAGAGAAATAGATGAAGAGAAGGCCAAATTAAACCACAAAAATATGTGATCTAAGGCTAAGAACAAAGGAAGAGGGAAGAAAAAGGCAAAACAACCAAAACAACCCCAAAACAGAGCCAAAATAGCATTCCGGACTCTGGTTAATTGGTTAACATATTGGTTAATCGGTTAACCAATGCAGATTTGAATTTCTGCTCAAAACAGGGTGTTAATCGGTTAACCAGTTTACACTGTATCTGGTTAATCGGTTAACACTGTACCAGAAGCAAAAAAATGTGCAAAATTCAGCATGATCTTCTTTCAAAACATTTTCCAAACACCTTATGATCATGACACTACTACAAAAAATCCATTTAACAACGGTTGGAAATGACATATAATGACGCGGGCGAAGGCGTTGTTATGTAGAGTGTTGTTATATATGCGGTGCGTACAATGACGGCCCAGTAACCGTTGTAATAAAATGGAAAACACGCTACCTATAATGACGGTTATTTTAAATACCCGTTGTTGTATGTCTTTTAATAAAATTAAAAAAATACAACATTAGAACTACCTATAATGACAGTTATTTTATAAAAACCGTTGTTGTATGTCTTTTAATAAAATAAAAAAATTTGCAGCATTAGAACAAGAACAACAGCAAGAACATCAAGAACAACAATAAGAACAAGAACAATAGTAAGAACATCAAGAACAACAATAAGAACAACAACAACAACAACAAAAACAACAACAACAACAACAACAAGAACAAGAATAAGAACAAGAAGAAGAAGAACAAGATGAAGAAGAAGACCAACAACAGCAACAACAACAACAATAATAACAATAATAACAACAACATCAACAACAACAACAACAATAATAACAATGATAACAATAATAACAACAAGAACAACAATAATAAAAAAGAAAAACAAGAACAACAATAATTAAAAAAGAACACCAACAACTAACATTGCTAACTCGAGTTCTGAGATTTGTTCTGAAATTTGGTTTAGTGGAGAAATAGAGTATCGTAACTGAAAGATGATGTTTGGAGGTAGAAGATGTAGTTTGTCTAAGTTTTAGGTTTCACGCGGATCACTAATAGTAGTGTCTTGGCCGTTGATAATCACTAAATGGACGATCAAGATTTGTTTAAGTAAAAAATAAGACGCTACCTATAATGTTGGTAATGAGAATTGAAAAAATAAGTAAAAAACCTAAAATGCTGGTGCTAGGACTTGAACCCATGACAAGACGCTACCTATAATAACGGTTAGTTTAAATTACCCATGGTGAAAGGTCTGTCATCATTTTGAAAAAATAAGTAAAAAAAAGTTACCTATTACAACGGTTGGTTTAAATACCCGTTGTGAAAGGGTCTGTCAGCATTTTGAAAAAATAGGAAAAAATGATTAAAATAAATTCAGAAAAATCTAAAAACACGAAATTTAATCAAATTAGGTAAAATAAGAATTTTGAGAATTTTTTTAGAATTTTTTGAGACTATGAAAACAGTAAAAAAATTCATTAAAAATAGAAAAAAGATGAATTTGGGGTTTTGAGGGTGAAGTCACATAACTCTTCTAGAGTTAGGGACTAATGACCGCACGATTTATCTGCTTCAGATGCACGAAACAGATCTTAAAAAGGAGACGATTTTCCCTAAAACCGATTTTTTGAAGTGCAAGACCTAAAACTAAATTATTGGCAATAATGACGGTTGAAAACATACCAGTGGTGAAAGGTTGTGAGTATTTTGAAAAAATATGTAAAAAAACCATAAATGTTGGTGTTGGGACTTGAACCCAAGACCATGCGCTACCTATAATGACGGTTGAAAACATACCTGTGGTGAAAGGTTGTGGGTATTTTGAAAAAATATGTAAAAAAACCATAAATGTTGGTGTTGGGACTTGAACCCATGACCATGCGCTACCTATAATGACGGTTTAAAACATACCCGTGGTGAAAGACCTCACATTTCACCACGGTTTGAATATTAACCGTCATTAAAAGCCTTTTAACGAGATTAAAAAAGCGTGCATCTATTACAACGGTGTATAGGCAATCTGTTGTAAGTCTGGCGTTGTTGTTTGCACGTTTTGTAGTAGTGTGAATTGAACTTGCACGAATTTTAAAATAAAAATAGACAAAGAAACCTGCAATTAAACAACAAAATACAATCCAAAGGATCAACAAAAAGCAACACCAAGGATCTACATCTTGAATGATGAATATGAAGCTTTAACAATGGTGGAAGATGAATTACCACTCCAAATCAGAAAATTCCTTTGAATTGCAGCAAGATCTACACTCCAAAACCTTGATCTACTGTGATTGATGAACAAAAACAAGAAATGATGAAGGTTTAGCTCAAAGTTAAGCAAGAATCAATGTGAATTCTTACTAACTTTCAAAAGAAGAAAGAAGAGCTTTGGTGAATTTGTGGTTTGGGGAGAGAAATTGCAAGAGGTTTGTTGGCTATCAAAAGCTTCAAGAATGAATGAAATGAAGCCTCAATTTATAGAGTTTAGGCTTGGGAATTTAGTGGTTTGGAATTAGGCTTGGATGATCAAAATTAGGATTGGAATTCAAATTTGGAGGGAATTATCAAAAGAGTGGTGATTAGTGGAGGTGTATGGTTGGAAATGATCAAAGTGATGTAGGGAATTAAAAGGAATGGTATGGAATATTCCAAAATGATGAAAATTGGTGCCAATTGCAGAAATTTGAATTTTGCTGCCATTTTGTTTCAGAATTCGCACGCGTTAACAGATTAACTAATGTGTTAATCGATTAACACAGTGAAAATTTGGAAAAATTGGCTTTTTTGATGTCCTGTCTTGACTCCGGCTCGATTTTTCTTGCTTGTGAAAGAAGGCATGGAAATAAACACATGAACCTGAGAATCCCTTGAATAATAATCAATTAAATCTTGGAAACTCTGGATCAGATGAATTTTTGAATTGTTTTCAGATCAACTTTGACTTTATCAGATGAAATTCAATCGAGCTGAAGGACTGTTGTTTTGGTATTTTTAACCTATTCTTCCCCTGAAAATGTTAGTGAAAGGAAACAAAATATTTTTTTGATTTTAATTAATGGTTAGTAAAGTATAAACAAATTAATCAATCAAATGCACACAATCTTAAAGATCCCTGCAAGGCACAAACCTATAGAAGAGGGAACCAATATGTGATCTTGTTTGTGGTATGCAAAAAAAATGCAAATGACATGTGGGATCTTAGGGGTAAAAATTAGGGTATTACAGTAGTTGGCAATTTTTTACTTTTGATCATGCTATTACTGGATGTCTGGTAGTATATAATCTCTTCCCCAACTGAGATTGTTTCCTCCCTTGTTTTGATGTGTTTTCCCTCTTTTGTTTTCCCCTGTGGAGTCTTTTCTCTTTGCTCCCCAGCTTTTGTTTGTCTCCTTTGGTGTTTTCTCCCCACAGAGGTCTTGTGTCTGCATATCATCCGCATAATTATATCATTTTGTGGTCTCTTAGGGCCAAAAATTGGGTTTATTGTTATATTTAAGTCTCTTCTATCTCGTCGAGACAAAGATGTCAATCTTCATGTCTCCGGATAGAAGAAACTTAAACAGGGGCAGCTGTAATACCCTAATTTTTACCCCTAAGATCCCACATATCATTTGCATCTCATAGCACAAACAAAATCACAAATATTGGTTCTCTGCCCTCTCCTCTTTGGTTTTGTTTCTAGGGGAGATCACCAAGCACCTGTGTGTTTCTTACTTGCTTTATGTTTGTTTATGTTTACTAACCACTAACCAAAATACTAAAAATATTTTGCATTTTTTGCTTGTTTCTTCATCTCTGTGTGTTTAGGTTTTTGCAGGGAGATTGATGGCAAAGGTATGGCTTGGAATCAAGTGTGGCTATTCAGTTGGGTTTAAGGTTAGATGGAAGTTTAACCTAATTTTGGTCAAACCATCAAAGGATTGATTGAATTGTAAATTGATTGTGGAAATGGTCTATTTCTCATGGAGTGGCTGTTTAAGGTCAAGTTTGTCTTGTGCTGAAACTCATCAGATAATCAAGAAGTGATTTATGAGAAGTCTGGTCCAAGTTATCATGATCAAGAGTCCACCAGTCTAAATTGTGTTCCTCTAAGGATTTATTTCCCCTGAAATTGTTTTAGACAAATTCAAAGTGATTCAGAACTCCTGTCATTTATTATCAGAGAATTTTCTGAACAAGTCAGGCTTGGAGGATATTCATTCAGGATGTAGGTTATCTGGTCAAGATTGTGTGGTTATTCTTTATTGATATTCAAGAAAGGTTTGACCTGATCTTGGTCAAACAAGTCAAGATGGTTTCATTCTCAGATTATTTGTGCCATGAATTCTTAAATCACTAAGTAATCAAGATCAGGGCTTGTGCAAGTCCAAATCCATCTGATGAAATCAAAGGACTGAGTATTCAAAAGTCAGGACATTCTGGTCTATTCTTAAGTCATCTGCAAGTCCTGATTATGAGGTTCAAATTCTGGCCATTGATTCAAGACAAATTCGAGCAGGCCATTTATTCTGATTAATTTCAAGTTTGATTCAAGTTTGACAAGAGGCAAATTTAATTCAAGAATGTCAGAAGATTATTACAAAATGTGGTTCACTTTTAGCTAAAGTCAGGATTTAATTCTAGAATTTCGGTCAAGATTCAATAACTGGTTCATTCAAGTTCAATTTCAAAATCTTAGTTTGATGCAATTTTGGAGGGTGCAAAAAGAATTATTCAAACTCATTACCATTCTAAACCATTATCCATATTTTGATCCATTTTTCCAAACCAGTTATTAATCCATAAATATTAATCACCATTTTTTATTCATGACCAATATCCTTTTTTTTCCCTCCAAATTCTCACTTGAACTATTTTTCCAAATATCCAATTTCCAATCCAATTCTAAATCCACATTATAAAAATTCAATAGCCGTTTCCAATTATCCAATTGTTCATATCCAATCTTTTTTTTCTAGATATCCATATCCAATTCCAATCTAATTACCTTTTATCCATTATTCATTTTATCCCTAACCAATTCATAAACCCATTTCTTATTTTTATCTACAAAGCCCAACCCATGATATATTCAAACAATTTCCAAAAAATGAAATGATAAACAAAGTTTCATGCTACAAGTCCCATACACAGCCCGTGTTTCACGTTTTCTTTCACCACCCATAAGTAAGCTACAATATACAAGCTTCCAAGCCTCTCATGAGCTACACCACAAGCAGTTACACGCACGACCCACCACTATTCACGGTGCAAGCTACTAAATTATAAGCCACCAAGCCATTCCACTTGAGAATTCCAGCCGTGCAAACCACAAGGCATTCCCTACAAGGCTTTCCAAGCCACAAGCTGCTAGAAGTTAGTACTACAATTGAAAATAAGCCACAAAGAAAAACACGGGCTGCTACATGATGGTACGCAAGCCCAACTACTAAAAACACACGAGCCGTAACCAAGCTGCTGTTTCATGAATCCAAATAAACGTGACCTGCCACGGTTTAAACAAGTCGAGCTGCAAATCACAAAACGAAGGAGAATGAAATAAAACTCAAACGTAGCAAATCAATTCAAACCTTATGACACACCCTGATTCTCCTATATATTGAGCTCATTCTTTCACAAAATTATTCAAGTTTGATTGCGCCAAATAAACTCTGTAAAAATTAATGGATTGTTGGTTTTCAAAGATATTTAATCTTCATTATTTCAAATATATGGACGAATGATCATTGAGATAATTCTCCGTACTTTGGAAAAGTGATAGATTATGTTTGATTAATCGATAAAAAATCTTGATTAAGATGAGTTCACTACCTCTTTTCTTTTCGTGTGGCATCGCTTTTGGAGAACGACTTACATATTGTGTCTCTCACATGCATTAACACGTAAAGTGCATTGACCAACCTCCCATAGTATGATCTTCCTCATAGATTGTGCTACGATTGCTTAACATAGCGCTACATGTGTCCCGTATCAGAAAATGATCATTTGTGGCCCAAACTTATGTTTGCAAGCCCAAGGATGGTTGATTATTTGTCTTTTGGCTCAATACCTATGAGACTTGTTGTTAAGAGACTTTGGTCTTATCAATCCTCTAATGAGTTCTCATTAACCTTGACCTAAGTGCATTATTCAATCATTATTGATCATTTATTCTAACAACTAATCACTAACTTACTAACAATATTATTGTACTAATTTTATTTATGTTTCCTTCTCGCTCCTTATCTCTCTTTTATTTTTTATGCTCCATTTTTATCATCTCATATCATATTATTGTTTATGCTTCCACTATTTTTCCTTTGTTCGTTGAACACATGTTTATGCTCCCGCTCGCTTTTTCTTTTGTCCACTTGGATCATACTTCTCTTAAGACATTAGTAAATATTGAAACACTTAAAAGACCCAGTTCTCTTAATCTCGGACTGTTGTGACCTTGTGAATGGAATTGGACCTTGGACTTCGGACTTAGATCTAGGATCCTTACCCTATGCTCTTGGAGGTTTGAGACCTTGAACCTTTGTGTTGCTCTTGTCTGTTTGTCTGGAAATTTTCTGTGTGCAGGTGTTGTTGCTTTGACTTTGAAAAACATATGCTACATGATTCTTCTAATTGGCTTTTTAACCTTGGGAAGACCTAACTTTGACTCTACTATGGCTTAACTCGAGGCTTTCCTCCGATTCTTTATTTCATCTGGTTATTATGCTTGTGGTTTAAATCCAAAAGGAAGAGGAATGCTTATGTTGACTTCTTGTCAAGTGTTAGCTCCTTGTGCAGTCAGATCTTCCTTTCTCAAGGTTGTTAGTGCCCAGAGAATTATCTTTGTTGATCCCCAACAAAGGTTTTGCAGTCATTACCACTGGTTATGAAAGATAGGATATGACCCTCATCAGGTTCTTATTCTCCCCGGTAGAGTATGTTGATAATTCCTCAGCAGAGTTTGTGACCAAGTTTCCTCTTTTGTTGTTAAAGACACTGGGTTTCCTTGAGATTTGTTACGGTATGTTGGACTCATGAAATCCAATATGTCCAAGATGAATACCAGTTTGGGTTTTCTTCAGACAAGTGTTGTTTTGTTTTTCCCCAGCTAAGTCTTAATTTAGATCTTCTCCAGCTGAATATGTTTCTTTCCTCCAACCAGTTTTCAATCAAGAAGTTGAGCAGTTTTTGAGTTCCACCTCTCCTTGATGTTAATCCCCACACAAAAATTTGTCCTTGCTGATCCCCAGTGGAGGTAATGCATTATTATTTTCGATGTTTCTCAAGCAGAGAAAAATGTTGTTGCTTCCTAAGAAGTGTTGATATAGCAGTCAATTGCTGGGTTTTCACTCACCTGTGTTGGGTATTGATTTAAAATCCACCACAACTTGACCTTTTGCTATGATGTTAACTTCTTATTTTCGCCAGCAATTCCAGGATGTTTCCTCAGAGTTGGCTAATCCCCAATGAGTTTTCTTATATCTCCAGCAGATTTGTCTTTTCCTAGTGGAGTTTTGAATAATTATTTACATGGTTACAATTCCTAGAGGATCCATTATTTTCCGCAGTAAATCTCTTCATTTCCTTGAGGCAAAATTCATGTGAATTTTTATCCCCGGGAAGAGTTAGAAAGATTTGGGTTGTTATGATTCCCCAACATCTTTCCTTCCATCCTCAAAGCAGAGTTTATGTTATTATCCTCTTTGTGGATCATTGATGTTAGAAGATTGATCTTTGGGTTTCTCCCCAAGCAGTATTTTCCTCTCTAGCAGGATTCGAGCCTTGTAGTAGGATTCATTTTCCTTTGATGGATTTTGTTTATCTCTTGCAGGATTTCTTCAGCTGGATCCCTAGTAGGATCTTCGGTGATTTATCTATCTTGTTCAGATTAGCCGAGTAGCCGGTTGGACTGTGATGTTTATCCACCCTCTGTTTATCTTTATGTCTATTTTGTCAGCATACTCATACTCATATGCATTGCATGCGCATTCATTTGTTGTGCATAACATGTTGTTGTTGCATTTTGCATTGTGCATTTTGTTGGTGCTTCTCCGCTCTTCGTTGTTGTTTCCTCCGTAGAGTGTGTGAGTCCTCTCTCCAATAGAGTGTCAACCTTAAGCAGAAAAAGTTTATCCTTTCTAATTCCCTACTAAGTTTGATTCTCGTGGAAGATTTTGTTTCAGTTTTCCTTTCCAGCTCATTATTTGGATGGAATTTTCCCCACTTGAGATATTTCCTCCTTGGGATGAGTCTTGTTTGACCGTTTCTCTCCAGTTTGTTCCTGGATTGAACTTTGGTCCCCGACAGCGACTGCTTTGAAACTCTCTAGGATATGCAACCTAGATGATTGAGAGTGCACTTATTTTGCACCCTTGGGGATTTTGTATTCCTCAGTAGATGATCTGTTTATGATTACCGTTAGGAGATGAAGATTTTGTTTCCCCAGCAGTGTTGTTGCAACACTCTCTTGGAATCTATTGTGTGACATCAAGTGGCATCTCTTCATTTGAGAAGTCTGTTGCGACTTCGTCAATTTATCCCATCAAATGGTTTTTCTCTCCAGCAAACCTCGACAGAAGGTATTTTCTTTCCAAGAATCTCGGCAGTAGATTTCTCGGATAATTTAAAAAAAAAAGGGATTACATCAAACTTCAACAGAAGGTGTTTCCTTTCATTTTCTGGAAAATCTCGGCAGAAGATTTCCAGTTGACCTCGGCAGAAGGTATTTTCTTTTTAGGATATTGGCAGTAGAATCCTTGGCTAAATCTCGGCAGAACAACAAACAAAATAGAAAAAAAAACCTCGGTAGAAGTTGTTTCATTTGTAAATTCTCTGGTTAATCTCGGTAGTAGATCTCCAGCAAACTTCAGCAGAAGATGTTTTTCTTTCTAGGATCTCGGCAGTAGATTTTCTGGTTAACTTTGATGCTTCTTTAAACTTTGACAGATAGTTGTTTCTTTTTAGAAACTCGGCAGAAGGTGTTTCATTTGTAAATTCCCTAGTTAGTCTCGGCAGTAGACTCCTCCAGTTGATATTTTCTGAAATCCCCATAGGTGGCCTCGGCAGTAGATTCTCCAGGTGGATTTTGTTAGAAGATTTCGTTCAAATATTTCCTTCTTGGGTCTATTACCTTTGTCGTCCTACCCTTTGTTGGTAGTAGGTAATATTTCCCGTACCCCTTTTGGTTGATTACCTCGTCATAACGGTCACTTGGTTGATAGTTGGTAATCCTCCTTTTTTTTGAGCTTATCACCTTTGTCGTCCTGCCCATTTAGTTGGTAGTAGGTGATGTAGCTGGCTTATTAGCTTTGCCGTCTTACCCGTTGTCGGTAGTAGGTGATATTTCTCGAATCTTTTGAGATCATTACCTTTGTCGTCCCGCCCTTTGTTGGTAGTAGGTAATATTTCTCATACCCTTTGGTTGCCTTGTCGTAACTGCCACTTGGTTGGTAGTTGTCTATTTTTTACTTTTGATCATGCTATTACTGGATGTCTGGTAGTATATAATCTCTTCCCCAGCAGAGATTGTTTCCTCCCCTGTTGGGATGTGTTTTCCCCTGTGGAGTGTTTTCTCTTTACTCCCCAGCTTTTGTTTGTCTCCTTTGGCGTTTTCTCCCCACAAAGGTCTTATGTCTGCATATCATCCGCATAATCATATCATTTTGTGGTCTCTTAGGGCCAAAAATTGGGTTTATTGTTATATTTAAGTCTCTTCTATCTCGTCGAGACATAGATGTCAATCTTCATATCTCTGGATAGAAGAAACTTAAATAGCGGCAGCTGTAATACCCTAATTTTTATCCCTAAGATCCCACATATCATTTGCATCTCATAGCACAAACAAGATCACAAATATTGGTTCTCTTCCCTCTCCTCTTTGGTTTTGTTTCTAAGGTAGATCACCAAGCACCTATGTGTTTCTTGCTTTATGTTTGTTTATGTTTACTAATCTCTAACCAAAATTCTAAAAATATTTTGCATTTTTTGCTTGTTTCTTCATCTCTGTGTGTTTAGATTTTTGCAGGGAGATTGATGGCAAAGGTATGGCTTGGAATCAAGTGTCGCTTTTCAGTTGTGTTTGAGGTTAGATGGAAGTTTGACCTAATTTTGGTCAAACCATCAAAGGATTGATTGAATTGTAAATTGATTGTGGCAGTGGTCTATTTCTCAAGGAGTGGCTGTTCAAGGTCAAGTTTGTCTTGTGTTGAAACTCATCAGATAACCAAGAAGTGATTTATGAGGAGTCTGGTCCAAGTTATCATGATCAAGAGTCCACCAGTCTAAATTATGTTCCTCTAAGGATTTATTTCCACAGAAATTGTTTTAGACAAATTCAAAGTGATTCAGAACTTCTGTCATTTATTATCAGAGATTCGTCTGAACAAGCCAGGTTTGGAGGATATTCATTCAGGATGTAGGTTATCTGGTCAAGATAACCTACATAGAAAATTGCACACAGAAGACTGTGGCGACCGTCACACCTTCTGTGGCGACCGTAACGCCATCTGTGACGACCGTCACAGAGTCGTAGACACGTTTTCTATTTTATTCAAAACAGAACCGCTTCTTCTTCCTTTTTCTTTCCTTCTTCTTCACCGTCCCACTCAACCCTTAACCTCCATAACTCCATAACCGTCCCACTCACAAATCCTTTCAATCTTCTCATTTATTTTCACTTATTTCTCCATTTACCTCATTTCCTCAACTTCTATTTAAAATACATAAAAACCCATTCCAAAACCCACGAATTCCTCCCTCTGCACCATAAACACGAAAAAATCTTTCCATTCTTCTTGCATGCACCATGGCTCAAGCACCTAACCTGTCAACAATCATTTTCCGTCACAGAGAAGCTGGTGAACATCAAAGAGAAAAATAGCTCAAATTCCACAGGCGTTCAATTCAACCAACGAGGTATGTCGACATAACCTGTCTGCAAGAGCTTGGATTATTAGAGGGTGTTCAATGGATGCTCTCTAACTCAACTCCGGGTTGACTCATCTCTGCACCCAAAACCTTCCAACCTACGAAGCCTTAACCTTAGAGTTTTTAAGCTATTTCTCCTACAACAGACCCTCGGATGATGCGCAATTTCTCACCGGCTCCACTACATTCAGAATATTCAACACTGAATATTCTTTGAGCCAAGATGAGCTAGGCGACATGCTGAAATTTCCACGGGGAGATGATGTTCAATATCGTGTCCCTCGTGATGCAAACTGGCTGACCGTAGCATTTAAGGTATGGCGAACTCTAACCGGTGAAAGCACTACAAGCTGGGAAAGACTTAATGCTACATTCATCCACAATCCAGCCGTACAGTATTATCACCGTGTTTTAGGCCATACTATTTTTGGGAGAGTTAACAACCACAAGGTAAATTCCAAAGAGCTATTCTTCATGCATTGTGTTTTCACGCCTAAACCGATCAATGATATCCCATTTCTGCTAGCACACATTCAGTCTAGTTGTGCAAGAGGTACTACCCCTTTCTGTTTTGGAGGAATAGTTACTTCTATAGCACTTGCTCTGAATTTGGGGGAGAGGCTTACGGACTTACCATCTGTGCCGGCTGTATTTCTGGATATCGAATATTGCCGCAACGCACATTTGATTAAAGCCAGAGACGATAAGAAGTACAACCTTATGGTGCGGAACAGGGTAGTGAGAAGTATTGTTTTGCCTTGCCCTGCTCGTATGGATCCACAAAATATGGCAAATTGGCTCTTTGATTTGGATGCCCCTGAGCCTAATGCGGTTGCACCAGAAGGTTAGCCTAATGACGAATATGATGAAATGGAGCAGGGCGCACCTGAAGAAGATCAACAACCACCTGCTGCACAATTTGCAAGCTCATCATCCCGACACCGTCGAAGAAGTGAACGCGCTCCCGCTACTAATTGTAATACCCCAAAATTTTCCCTCTTATTTTTCATATCATTTAGCATATACTTTCATTGCATTGCATTCCATTCAAGCATAGAAAAATAAAGCATTGCATTGCATTCAGCATAGGGCATGTGATTAGTGATTTTCAGACTATTGATCATCCAAAGCAAGAGAACAAGAGCCAAGGGTCTTCAAGCAAGCCTCAATAGTCTCTTACATCTCATATGATCTCATTTGATCCCACAAGTCATTGGAGGATGGGAATTCATCAAGAAAGTTGGACAGTTCATCATCTCCTAACCAAAAGCAGTCAAAATTAAGGTTTTGGATTCAAGCCCTCTCCTGATGAAATTTTGATTCAAACTTGATCTCAATGTTTTCTATATGATATCAAGTATCTAAGGATGGAAGATTGCCCATTGGTTCACTTCAGAAGAGGTTCAATTGGCCAGTTGCTTGAGAATTAAGAAATTGGGGAAAAAGTCAACTGTGTAGTGAAAAAAGTCAACTCCTGACTTTTTAAGATCAAATTCATGAAATTCAAGTTACATATGTTCATTGGACAAGATTTGATCAAGAAATTATGGAGGAATCATGAAAAATCAAGAATTGTACAAAGTTTCCATTTTTAGAAACTTAGGGTTTCCAAAAATGGCAAGTTTGGACCATTTTGCACTACACTTCAAGGCATTCTTTCTTCATGATAAAAGCTCCAAACTTCAGGCCCAAGTTGAGCCAATCAAATATCACATTCTAAGCTTCAAATCCATATAAAGAACTCTTCCATTGGATCAAAATTGAGGGCGTTATGATCAATCAAAGTTTGGCAAAATCAAGGCAAATTCCAAGTTATAGCAAGGCAAGTTCAGGCCTCCAGGCCATAATTTCATCGAACACTTGGCGTGCCAAATGTCAAGTCAATTTTCTCCATCAATAAGGCTTCAAATGGAAAATGTTTTAACATCAAAGTTGTTCATCTCCATGTCCTCTTTAACTTTGATGTTGGGTATTTTTTCGTTTGAACAAGTTATAGAGATCATACGAGGGCTCAAACATGGTGGTCTCACACTGAAAATTCATAGGCACCAAGGCCTTGCTTGCAGCCCAAGTCACACACCCATACACCAATTGTGATTCCTTGTTTTCCAAGCATCTCCACCTTTGGATGTTGAAGTTCACCTTGGGATTGTTACCGAGTTGATCCTAACTAACCGAGTTAACTACCTTGACTCGGTGAGTTGAGTCTAACTAACTCTGACCCTAGCTCCAAACCCAAAGCTAAGTCCAAAGCTAATCCCAAACCTCCCACACTCCAAACCTAAAGTCTATATAAGAATTCCTTCACTCATTTTTAGGGGATTCACCATTTTTTTCACCAAATTTCTCACATCTTCATCTCAATTCTCTCTTCCAAACCCTCACAAAAATCTCTTATTTCTTGAAGGATAATCACTTTTCACATTGAAAAGTGATTAATTCTTGAGCTCAAACTCCATCATTTGGCTTTCTTTGATTGGATTTCTGGAAGTTCAGATTATTCTACTTCAATCCAAGGGTTTCACATCATTTATTTTGGTGCAAGTTCGATCTCGGTGGTTTTTCGCGATTTTGCTCGGTTTCGACGCGTTTCGGCTACTAATCGTGGAATCTCTAGTTTTCTTTAATTTTCTGCACCAAGATCACTTTGCAACAATTACCAAAGCAAATCTCCGCTTTGTAGGTTGGTTTTCCTCAAATCTACACTTGATTTAGCTTATTTGCAACTTATTCGATGTAGATTTTTGGTGATTTTTTATTTGGATCCATGGCGCTTGAATTTGATTCTTGATGTTGTTGATTATTGGATTCAATTGATGTTTGATGGTTGTAATTCCATGTAATTTCGTGATAAATTGATTGCATGTTCATTTGGAAGTTTGGAGAAGTGATTTGCTGCTGAAAAGTGCTTTGGAAACTGATTTTTTTGGCCACTGTCCCAGAGTAACCGGTTAACAACAGTTTGTTAACCGGTTAACATGTGTATTTTTGCGTAAACTGTCTGATTTTTAACTAAGTAACTGGTTACTCACCGTTTGTTAACCGGTTACTCTGGGACAGAATATGTATTCTTGTGCATTTTCTTGCTTGTTTGAGATCCTTTGCATGTCTAAACTCCATGGATTAATATTTTGATGATTGGTGGACTATTCTTGAGCTGTTTCACTTCACACTATTGCATGAGCATGATTTTTCGACACGCGGTTCTTGATTATTGATCGATGAATGTTTATGCTTGCGTTGTTGATTAATTGATGTAATGATCACATAATGCACACACATTGAGCTTGTTAATTGTTAATTGATGCTTGTGTTGCTGGAAATGTTATGTGCATATTCGTTTGCTTTTTATTTCAATAGGTGCACATTTGTTTTAATTCGGTCACATGCTTAATAATGTGTATTCTCTTACAATGTGCATTATTCCACGGTGATTTCAAGAATTGTTTACCACGATTTATGGTGTGATTGTGATCATGTTTGATTGAATAATGTGCAAGGCGTGAAGCATGTTTGTTCTTTTATGAATGAATCATTTATGAGTGCATGATGCCCCTGATTTTTCATTGCTATCTATACACATATATGCTGTTGTATGTGCTGCTATTTATTTTTTACACCTATTTTGTAGGCTAAACATGTGCTGTTAATTGCTGTTTGGTACATGATGATAGATTTTACTGCTGCATTGCACTTAGGAGTTGTAATTGTTGTTGTTTTCATGGTTTCGTTCCGTTTTATTTTCTTATTTGGATAGCATGATTGTTGTTTTGTGTAGAATTTTCTTCACACCTTTAGGATCTTTCTTCTTTAGTTCTTAACTTGTTATTCTTTCCTTATTTCTTTACTTGTAAGTTGTTTTGCTAACATTTCAGGGGCTAATGGTAAGTTATGTGCGTGGTTTGCTCCCACATACAACTTTCTTCCCTCTTCTTTTTAATGTTTTCTCTTTTGTGTTTGTGCAAAGCATTTCAATGCTTTCTTTATTTCATCTCTTTCATCCCTTTTGAGTTCTTAACTTAGCTTCCATCTTTGAAGTAAGTTAGAACTCACTCTTCTTCTCTTTTCTTTTAGAGTTAGGTTGCTAAACCATACTTAACCATTAGGAACATCCATGCATGATAACTCTTAGGATTATTAGTCTCCCTTTAGACTTTTACCTTTTTCACCCCTTTGAGTCTTTCTTCTTTCTTATCTTAAAATAAAAAGCAAAAACACTTAATAAAGGCATAACACATATTGTATTTGAGCCTTTCATGTGAGAATAAGATAGTGAGGGGTCTTCTCTCACTTTCTTAGAATGTTTAGCATACGTCCCGTCTTGGGTCGATATGCGAGGCATTCGATCCTACGTGAAGGACTTAAATACAATATGCGCTGTAAACACAAAATAATCAAAACACTTCTTTTTAAGAGACAAAAACAAATAAATTATTTTCTCATCTCCCACACTCCTCCCTTAAGGACTCGTCACGTCCGTTCTATCGCAAACAGGTAACGCTTAAGTCTCCAGACAGCGAGCCGCAACACCTAACTGCTGGGACGCGCACTCTGACGTTTCCACTAAAAAACACAAACAAAACAACCCTTGTTGAGGGGAACTACGTCGCTCTGATTCTCATGTTCCCGATGAGATACGTAGGCAGTGGGGTAGGGCCCATTCGAGCACTTATTTTATTTTCCCTACATTTGTTTCTCGTTCTCTTTCCATTCCTTTTCCAGTATCTTTCCCTTCACCCTTCGATCGAAACATCAAGCGTGGATCCCGTCGAGTGCGACGGACGTGAAGGGGTGCGATAACCTTCCCTTCACGTAACCGACTCCTTTACATGTTCTCTTTGGTTCGCGAGACCTCGTTCTTTCCTTTCTCCCGGGTTTGTGCTGCATTACCTTTCCCTTTCTTTGGGATAAAAATGCCTGGCTGACGACTCTTCTTTCTTTCTTCCGCTCCACTTTCGCGTTTGTACCTGGATGAAAATCCTGGGAACGACAGCTGGCGACTCTGCTGGGGACTTTAGGAGATCCAGAATCTCTGGTTCCCTAAGCGGATCGATCCTAGCGCTTGTCTATTTTTCTTTCATTGGGTGTTTACTTTGATGTTGTATTTAATGTTTTTATTGTATTGCTATTTACTGTATTATTGCTTTACTGTATTACTGTATTTATCGCATTTATTACATTACACATCATTACTATACTGGACTGTGCTGTGCTGGTTTTCTGTTAGGCGGGATGGGTATTCTGAGAGATAAGCCCATTACACAGGCTTGAGTACATACATAGGACTAGAGTGGAAAGTAGTGTGGCCTACGTAGCGTCTTGGTACGTATGGTTTACACGAAATTCACAACCAGACGAGGTTTTCTTGGGAGATGTTCTGATTTGTGCGTCTTGTGCATTTCGGGGTGTTAACCTAGAAAGCTGTCGACTATGGTGACCGATCATTGAGGACCTTAGTGGAAACAGTGGTGACAGTGGCAGCCCACATTCTGTGGCAAACCCATTCGCACCCGAGGGCCCACTTTGGAACTTTCATAGGATGGCCTTTATTTTTGGGGAATCAGTGGACGATCTCTTTGTTTGGCGATAGCATTGTATCCTACGGGCTGAATGTGCTATTACTTCTCAAAATAGAGAATCTGAAACTGAGGAACCGCTGTTCTAGTACTCACATGTGAGTATGGGCGGGTGTTTACAGGTTTGCAGGTGACTATGCTTCCCACGTACCCTGATATTTTGGTATTTTCACAGACAGATGATGTAATTTATTACAGTCAGTGGGTGTCTATATACAGTATTATTCCCAGATTTGTACAGACACCGTGCACACAGTCCAGCACAGACACAGAGCATGCTAATACCATGCCCTTTTTCATTGCATTATCACGTCATAACATTCATGTTTTTCGTTTACAGGTGCTTATTACACTTCTGATTCCAATCAATGGGTTTGACAGAGACAATTCTCAAGAGAAAGAGCAATGTTGCCTACAAGTTCCCAGAACCTATTTTGGATTTACTGCATAAGATGATATCTATGGCTGACCCGGGTGTTCTTGTCCACTTCTAGAAGAAATATGGGAAACTGGTTGGGATGGTCCGCAGAAAGAATCACACAGTATGAACATGATGCTCTTCACACGTTGCTACAGTTTTATGAGCCGTCGCTGAGATACTTTCTTTTTCCTGATTACATTTTGATGCCTACTTTGGAAGATTTCTCATTTATTTTGGGAATTCCGGTCGAATCAGCTTTGCCATTCTTTTCTGGTAGTCATCCTAGCATAGAGGAGATTGCAGCTGCGGTACAGGTGAAAGATTCAGTGCTAAAAGGAAACGTGACTATAAAAAATGGGGTCAAAGGTTTTCACTTAGCGTTTCTTACTGATCAAGCTCAAGAGGCTGCTGAAGCAAAGAATTGGGAGGTTTACAATTCCATCCTGGCTTTGTGCATATATGGCATTCTTCTTTTCCCTAATCAACAGGATTGTGTGGATATGAAGGCTATAAGAGTTTTTGTTCTCAAAAATCCGGTTCCCACTTTGTTAGGAGATTTTTACTACTCGGTGCTTTTCAAGAATGAGAAAAGAAGGGGAGGATCTGTCAATTGTTGCACTCCACTTTTATCTCATTGGTTTTTGAAACATTTACCTCAGGCAGGTGCTTTTGTAGAAACAAAGGATTCCTTAAAATGGTCAAAGCGGATAATGGGGTTAACTGCTGATAACATCGTCTGGTTCGATCGTAAGTTGATAGGAATAGAGATTATCACCAGTTGTGGGAACTTTCCCAATGTGCCTCTAATTGGCAGGAAAGGGGGAATCAACTATAACCCGATCCTGGCCAATAGACAGTTTGGATACGCTTCCAGGTATCCTCCCACAGATCGGGATGTTAAGAAATATTTGTTCTTTATAGGGACGGAAAATGGGGAAATGTTGCGAGAAGTTGTGAATGCTTGGGGTCACCAGCATAAAACAGGAAAAACAATTTTTGGAAAAATGGATTGCAGATCTTATCCTGATTACAAAAGATGGATTGAAATGAAGGTAAACGAATTACTCTTGCCTTTTTCAAAGGAACCCCCTTTATATCCTGTAATGCCAGAGCAGCCTACCACGGTAGCCACGAGGAGTTTGACAAGCTGTAGAAATTGGTGAAAGAGCTTCGGGTGGAGAATTCCGATCTGAGTAGTCTTCTTCAAAATGCTCTGCATGCTAACAAAGAGTTGGAGCATAAAGCTCAGGACGCCAAAAAAATCTTAGCTGCAAGAGAAAAGGATTTCGCTGAAATAGCTCAACATTTCCAGAAAATTAGTAAAGGCGCCGATGCTGCCACTCAAGCTCATAAGAAGACCAATCAGACTTTAGCTCAGACTAAGGATACACTAGCCAAGTTTCATCAAGCCTGGGATGAGGTTAGAATCGAGAACGCAGAGTTGCAGGAACAGCTGAAGATCAGGGATGACGAGCTTAAAAAGGCACATGAACAATGGAGGAAATTTCGGGAGAACCTTGGCAAAATTCAAGAGCAATTGGAGAACGCCAGAGAGGAGCTAAATATTTCTAAGAAGGAGCTTGAAGAGGCTAAGGAAGATATGGGGAAACTCAAGATGCAAGCCGGCATGAAGAGGCACAAAGGAGTCTGTGATGATGAAACTCTCCTGATGCACATGGATTCGTTGACTGAAGCTCTAGCAATAAGAGATGTTTTGATTAAGGAGTTAATCGAAAGACCAAATCACCAGCGCACTCGCATACTCTTCGAGGAGGTCAAGTATTCAAGCGAAAAGTTGAAGGATTTAGAGTTATCAGATTGACTATTTTTTCTCTCTTTCTTAATGTAATTTTGTTGATGGATATCATCAGGCCTGTTGATGAATCCACTATTTTGATGTATGTAGTTTGAACTCATTGTTGAATGTTATGCGTATGTCTGTTTTCTTTTAATTGAAATGAGCAGGTTATTCAGAAATGTTCCTTTGGCTGTTATCTGTACACAGGCACATGGTCACGACACGTCCCTTCATATCGTGATTTCTAATCTTCAGATTTTTGTGGTTAAGGTTGGAATCAGGGTGTAAGGCACCTTGGAAATGATAAACATGGCATTTGCATTGCATTGCATATCATTTTGCATCTTGTTGCTTGCTTTCAGGTACCCGTTGCAGGTCCTCTAACCTTTATTTGGTTTCAGGCACTATAGCTGATAACCACATCCACCGGTATGTAACTCGCAGAAACCAGACTAAAATCATGGATCAAATGCAGACAGAATTGGCTGAGCTGAGGAACAGGATGGATCAGTTCATGACATTAATGACTGGTATGGCTCAAAATCAGGAAAGACTCCGGGTAATGGTCGAGCGGCCAC
The DNA here is from genome assembly GCA_022829125.1 of Lathyrus tuberosus. Classification (NCBI taxonomy): domain Eukaryota; kingdom Viridiplantae; phylum Streptophyta; class Magnoliopsida; order Fabales; family Fabaceae; genus Lathyrus; species Lathyrus tuberosus. The sequence continues at coordinate 4,668,333 of JALAZF010000436.1, read as the reverse complement.
AGGTAGAGGTGCAGAATGACAATGGTAATCAAACTGGCGTTAATGCAGGCGGTGACCCTCCTAGAAATACTGGGGTTCGTCAGGTTGCAGAGGATAACCAAGAGGATCAATTCACTCTGTTAGATGCTGAAGATGAGAACACTCGCAGGTTTGACGAGCTCGCTGAAAAAATCAAGTCCATTGAATCCCAAAACACTCTTGGTTTTGATGTTTCTGACTTAGGATTGGTACCTGGAGTAAGAATTCCCCATAAGTTCAAGCCACTAACATTTGACAAGTACAATGGCACTACTTGTCCTAAAACTCATCTCCAATCTTACGCGGGGAGGATAGCTGCTCATACTGACGATGAGAAATTGTGGATGTACTATTTCCAAGACAGCCTTACTGGGGCATCTCAAGAATGGTATATGAAGTTGAGCAGGACTACTGTGAGGAACTGGAAGGAGTTAGCTCATGCTTTTGTCAAGCAGTATCAATACAACATGGACATGGCTCCAAACCGTACTCAGCTGCAGAGTATGGCTTAGAATGCGAAGGAGAGTTTTAAGGAATATGCTCAAAGGTGGCGCCAGTTGGATGCCATGGTTCAACCTCCAGTGTAGGATCGAGAAATGGCCGACATGTTTATGGGTACTCTTCAGGGAACTTATCTTGATAGGTTGGCTGCCTGCCCTTCCACTGGGTTTGCAGACATTGTAAACGCTCGGGAAAGGATTGAAAGTTTGTTGAAGCTCGGAAAAATACAAGATGCCAGTGGTGCTAGTTCTTCAGGAGTGAGGAAGCCATTTACTGGATCTACCAGAAAGAGAGATGGGGAGTCTAGTGCTGTTTATAAGAACAGAGGAAGAGGAAGAGGCTATCAAGATTCCTATGATCAGGTTGCCACTGTTACCATTCCTAGTCCGCAAGTTCAATCACAGCCACAACAGCAGAATGTTCAGTCACAGAATAATCAACAACCACGGAGATCATATCAGCAGAGACGAGCTGACAGGCGTATGGACCCTCTGACTTTGACTTACACAGCTTTGTTACCCCAATTGTTGAAGCTTAATCTGGTGGAACTTCGTACGATGGGCCTGGCTCCTGCAGTATTACCAAAGGGTTATGATGTTAATGCGCACTGTGAGTATCATTATGGGGCTCCAGGTCATAATATTGAACAGTGTCGTACATTTCAGCATAAAGTATAGGATTTGATTGGTGCCAAGGCAATTAATTTCTCGCCTCCACCAAATGTGCTTCAGAAGCCTATGCCGGATCATAATGTGCCAAAGGTCAATGCCATTGAAGATGGGAAAGTTTTGAATTTGGTAACTGATGTGAACAGGGTAAGGACTCCGCTGAGTATTGTGAAGGCTCGTTTATTGAAGGGGCAAGTGTTCCCTGGCTGTGTAGAAGATTGTGTTGATTGTAAGAATCAGAGTAATGGTTGCAATAAACTGAAAGCCATTATCCAAAGTTTGATGGACGAAGGATGTCTACAGTTTGATCAGGGGAACAGAAAGAACGATGATGTGTCAACTGTTACCATTTATTTTACGCCAGCTGAAATTCAGGTGCCATCGCCTGCAGCCATTATTGTGCCTGATATGGTGAGTCATGTTACTATTACGGTACCAGGACCAGTTCCTTATACTAGTGAGCGGGCTATTCCATGGCATACGGTGCAGATGTTTACTACCAAGGAGAAAAGCAAGAGATGGATACTCTAGCTGGGGGTAGGTCCAGCATTGATAATGTTGGAGGTCTTGGTGGCTTCACCAGAAGTGGACGCTTGTTTGCTCCACAGACTTTGAGAACCAATGCGGAAGCTGAGGCAGCAGCCAAAGCCAAGGGTAAACAAGTGGCTATAGAGGAGGTTGTTATTCCTGAATCTGTGCAGAAAGGTACCTTTGAGAAAGAAGTCGAGGAGTTCATGAGACTTATTAAAAAGAGTGATTATAAAGTGGTTGATCAGTTGAATCAAACGCCATAAAAAATTTCTATCTTGTCGTTGCTTATGTGCTCTACAGCTCATCGAGAGGCACTTATGAAGGTTTTGAATATGGCCTATGTACCTCAAGAGATTACGGTGAATCAATTGGAGTCAGTTGTTTCTAATGTCAATGCTAGCCATGGGCTAGGTTTTACAGACTTTGATTTGACTACTGAGGGTCGCAATCACAACAGGGCGTTACACATCACCCTAGAGTGTAAAGGTACAGTGTTATCTCATGTATTTGTAGACACGGGGTCTTCCCTGAACGTGTTACCAAAGAAGGCCTTAATGAAGTTAGACGCTGATCGAATTATTCTAAGATCAAGTGATTTGGTAGTGAGGGCTTTCGATGGTTCGAAACATTCTGTGTTCGGAGAGGTAGAGCTCCCAGTAAAAATTGGTCCTCAGGTGTTTAAGTGCGTGTTCTATGTGATGGACATTCAACCCGCATATAGCTGCTTGTTAGGCAGACCATGGATTTATGCCGCTAGGGCAGTGACATCTACGTTGCATCAAAAGTTGAAATATGTGGTTGATGGTCAAGTGGTGACTGTATGCGGGGAAGAAGACATCTTCGTAAGTCAGCTGTCTACCTTTAAGTATGTAGAAATGGATGGAGAGATCCATGAGATGCTGAGTCAAGCATTTGAGGCAGTCAATATTGGTGATTCGTCTTCACAGGCGGTATCTTCTCAGAGCGAAGGACAATTGGGCACCTCTATTTCTTCTTACAAACAGGCAGCGGAAGTAGTCAAAGCAGGTAATGCCCAAGGCTGGGGCAAATTAATTGAAGTCTCTGCAAAGGAAGATAAGTTCGGTATAGGCTATCATCCGTATCAGGCTGTTGCAACAGAGCGCAAGGGGCCGATTACTTTCTACAGCAGGGGAATCATTAATCCCAATCAGATATGCGCTGCAAGTGAAGATGGCGTTGACTGTGATTGTGACCTCGACAACTGGGTGCGCCCGTGTGTACCGGGTCAAGAGCTGTGCAATTGGTCTGTTGAAGAAATTGTTCAAGTTACTCTTCAAACAGAGTAATTTTCTTTGTTTTTCTTTGTTGCATGTTAAAATCTCGCGCTCTGCCCATGGCGCGTAGATCCATTTGTAGGGCCTCATAATTGCATTTGCAAGGTTTTTTATCATTAATAAAGTACGTTTTGCATTCAAATTTTGTGTTCCTTGTCTTTCATTTTTATTTTTGCAGAAAAAACAATAAAATGGCAATGTTTTATTTTTGTTGTTTCTTTTTTCAAAAAGTCTCATTCTAAAATAAAGCATGACCCCCAATCATGCAGACTTAATCATTCGGATTTCATTGATAACGATTCTGCTATGGCCAAGTATGACTTTGATAAGCCAATCTATCAAGCCGAAGAGGGGGATGAAGAAGACTATGAAGTTCCCGAGGAATTGGCCAGATTGGTGAAGCAGGAGGAGAGGGTCATTCAACCTCACCAAGAGACAATTGAGGTTATCAACATTGGTTCCGAGGATGCCAAGAAAGAGATTAAGATTGGAGCCAACCTGCAGGCTGAGGTGAAGAAAGAACTGATCAGTATGCTGCAGGAATATGTTGACATCTTTGCCTGGTCGTATCAAGATATGCCGGGGTTAGATACAGATATCGTTGTGCACATGTTGCCATTGAAAGAGGGCTGTCCTCATATCAAACAAAAGCTCCGGAGAACTAAACCAGAAATGGCTCTCAAGATCAAGGAGGAGGTACAAAAACAGTTAGATGCGGGATTCCTGACCGTTACCAATTACCCACCATGGGTTGCAAATATCGTTCCTGTGCCGAAGAAAGATGGTAAGGTCAGAATATACGTTGACTACCGGGATCTAAACAGAGCAAGTCTGAAAGATGACTTTCCTTTACCTCATATTGATGTACTGGTTGACAACACCGCTTAGTTCTCGGTATTCTCTTTCATGGATGGCTTCTCCGGATACAACCAAATCAAGATGGCACCGGAAGATATGGAAAAGACAACGTTCATTACCCCGTGGGGTACCTTCTGTTACAAGGTGATGCCTTTTGGGTTGAAGAATGCCGGGGCGATGTATCAGCGAGCTATGGTAACACTATTCCACGATTTGATTCATAAGGAGATTGAGTGTTATGTGGATGATATGATTGCCAAGTCTCGAACAGAAGAGGAGCATCTGGTCAACTTGAAGAAACTGTTTGAAAGGTTGAGAAAGTTTCGACTAAGGCTGAATCCGAACAAGTACACTTTCGGAGTACGGTCCGGTAAATTGCTGGGTTTCATTGTAAGCGAAAAAGGAATTGAGGTTGATCCTGCCAAAATAAAAGCGATACAAGAAATGCCTGTACCAAGAACAGAAAAAGAAGTACGTAGTTTCCTGGGTAGATTGAACTACATTGCACGGTTCATATCTCACCTCACAGCCACTTGTGAACCAATATTTAAGCTGTTAAGAAAAGAGCAAGTGGTCAGGTGGAATGACGATTGTCAAAGGGCTTTAGAGAAAATAAAAGAATACTTGCAGGAACCTCCAATTCTCATGCCTCCAGTTCCATGGAGACCATTGATCATGTATTTGACTGTGCTTGAAGGATCCATGGGTTGTGTTCTCGGTCAACATGACGAGACAGGTAAGAAGGAGCACGCCATCTATTACTTGAGCAAGAAATTCAATGATTGCGAATCACGGTACTCAATGCTTGAAAGGACATGCTGTGCACTTGCATGGGCTGTTAACCGATTGAGGCGATATATGCTCACTCATACAACCTTGTTAATTTCAAAAATGGACCCTGTCAAGTACATATTTGAGAAACCAGCATTGACCGGACGGGTTGCACGTTGGCAGATGGTGCTGACTGAATATGATATCCAGTATACTTCTTAGAAAGCCATCAAAGGGAGTATCCTATCAGACTATCTTGCACAGCAGCCTATTGATGATTATCAACCCATGAAATTTGATTTCCCTGATGAGGACATCATGTTTCTCAAAGTCAAAGACTGCGAGGAAACACTCCCGGAGGAGGGGCCAGACCCTGAATCCAAATGGAGTTTGATGTTTGATGGGGCCGTCAACATGAATGGGTGAGGAGTTGGAGCAATTCTTATCACGCCAGAAGGTGTTCATATGCCCTTCACTACCCGAGTAACTTTCGGTTGCACCAACAATGAAGCAGAATATGAAGCTTATATAATGGGGATTAAGGAGGCGTAATTTGCGAATTAAGACCCTCGATATCTTCGGTGATTCAGCTTTGGTGATCAATCAGATTAATGGAGATTGGCACACTCATCAACCAAACTTGATTCCTTACAGGGACTATGCGAGGAGGATATTGACTTTCTTTACAACAGTGAAGTTGTACCATATTCCTCGAGACGAGAATAAGTTTGCTGATGCCTTGGCCACATTGTCTTCTATGATCAAAGTGCAGAGGTGGAATCATGTACCCAAGATTGAGGTGTCTCGTCTTGACAGGTCTGCACACGTATTTGCTGTTGACGCAGTGTCTGATGACAAGCCGTGGTTTCATGATATCAAATACTTCTTGAAGAGTCAAGAGTACCCGCTTGGGGCATCTACCAAAGATAAGAAGACTTTGAGGAGATTGGCTGGTAGTTTCTTCCTGAATGAGGATCTGCTGTACAAACGAAACTTCGACATGGTTTTGCTTAGATGTGTGGATAGACACGAAGTAAACATGTTGATGCAAGAAGTGCATGAAGGCTCTTTCGGTACCCATGCCAGAGGACATGCAATGGCAAAGAAATTATTGAGATCGGGGTATTATTGAATGACTATGGATGCTGACTGTTGTTCATACGCCCGTAAATGCCACAAATGTCAGATTTATGCGGATAAAGTGCAGGTACCTCCGAATCTGTTGAATGTCATGTCCTCTCCTTGGCCCTTTGCAATGTGGGGCATTGATATGATCGGAAAGATAGAGCCAACTGCTTCCAACGGCCATCGCTTCATTTTGGTCGCGATTGATTACTTTACCAAATGGGTGGAAGCAGTGTCTTATGCTAATGTCACCAAGCAGGTGGTAGCCAGATTTCTGAAGAGAGATATCATCTGTCGCTATGGAGTGCCCGAAAGAATCATTACCGATAATGGTTCTAATCTCAATAACAAAATGATGGCAGAATTATGTTGGGATTTCAAAATTAAGCATCACAATTCTTCGCCGTACCGTCCAAAGATGAATGGCGTTGTTGAAGCAGCCAACAAGAATATCAAGAAGATTGTGCAAAAGATGGTGGTGACATATAAAGATTGGCATGATATGTTACTGTTTGCCTTGCATGGGTACCGAAAATCAGTAAGGACATCTACTGGGGCAACACCGTTCTCACTTGTGTATGGTATGGAAGCAGTCCTACCAGTTGAAGTTAAGATTCCTTCGCTGAGAGTTATGATGGATGTTAAACTGGATGAGGCAGAATGGGTTCGCACCCGATTCAATGAGCTGAGCCTAGTTGAAGAAAAGAGACTAGCTGCTCTTTGCCATGGTCAATTGTATCAGAGAAGGATGAAGCGAACGTTTGATCAGAAAGTGCGACCTCGGGAGTATCAAGTTGGTGAATTGGTACTTAAAAGGATCCATCCTCCAAACACGGATCACAGGGGAAAGTGGACACCGAACTGTGACAGTCCATTCGTGGTTAAAAATGTTTTCTCTGGCGGAGCCTTAATGCTCACAACCATGGATGGTGAAGATTTTCCATCCCCTGTCAACACAAACGCAGTCAAAAAATACTTCGCATAAAGAGATCCGCTGGACAGAAAAAAAGAAAAGTCCAGGCAAAAAACGGCATCCTGGCGAACCATAAAAATAGAATAAAAAGGTTCGTGCAAAAATTAGGGATATAAAATAAATAAAAAAATTTGTACACCCGGTGAGTTGAAAATCCGCAAGGATAACTCAGGCAAGAAAGGGTATCCCGGTGGATTGAAAACCCGAAAGGGCGATCCACACAAAAGAGGGATTAAGCGAAGATTGCGATCTGAGTCATCTGTACTACCTCATCGTTTCATTCAAACTGGCAATCTCCAAAGGGTAGGAATTGGTCCAATCATTCTCTTCAGAAAGCGAAGATAATCAGAAAGTCTTGAAGAGATATTGGTCATAGTAAAATTGAAACTCAGTGAAATTCCATTTTCACATTGCCATTAGGATAGTTTCTTTTCTCAATTTTTAGCGATCACCTCTTTCCAGGGATTGCTTCCTGATGTACTTGCCTATTCTGGGCATTTCAATCAATAAAGTTGTTTTTTCAGTCAAAAAGCTTCTTATTTGTTTTCATTTTACTGTTTTGTTTGCACAAACGTCCGAATTTTTGATAAAAAACATTGTATTAATGAAAACATTGAGGCTTTACAATAACATGCACAGGGAAAACATTTAAAATTGCTTTGAATGTTGATTAACTCCAAACGGTGGATTCAAACCATGCAATCCCCTGGACATATGTGTGCATTTCTTTTGTTGTAGGTTTACATTCAAAAGCTTAACATGGAGTTATTTTCAACGCCAAGCATTGTTGGGTGCTCCCCCAACAAGTGGTGGTTCAGATTTGGATTTTCTCATTTACCGAAGTCATATCCGGCACGGGGCATATGTGCATATCCTTTACTTGCAGGTAACAGGCACAAGTGATTTCCAAGGTGAGATCCATTTTCTTCCAAGCAAATAATCACTTATCCCCATGCAGAATGCTGGGGCAATCCATGTTCAGGAAAGGGTTCCCATGTCACCCTTTTGTCACAACATTTACTGATTGAGTCCATCATTCGGTCGACAGTCATTCACGACAATTCGATATTGGTGAATTAATTTCAACTGGGTATCGTTGTATCTTATTAAGTCGATTCTCTCATTCAGTACTTCCAACAACTACAAGCTTTTATGTGTCGATAACGGTTGGAAATTCCCTAGTAGAGTCGTTTCGCAGACTTTGTAACTAATGTTCAAGACTCAGTAAGTGTCCAGGAGTTGGAAGACGCCAAATCTTCTGTAAAATCCTCTTAGGACGATTTCTTCAGATCAGTCATGTAATCTGGGGCAAAAGCGAGTTTGTGACTCTCCCAAGCATGGGGCAGCATGAAATCTCTCTGATATGATGTGTTCCAGATCTACTATCCCCAGTAGATTGACATCTCAATTAATACGACTAGCTCAAGTCTCAGTATTTATCTAAGAGTTTGAAGATGCTTGGTCTTCTGTAAAATTCTCTTAAGAGGCATTCCCCAGTACGAGACACTTTGAAGCGGTTCTCCCCAGTAAAGTTTGTTGTAAATTCATTATCCCCAGGGGAGTCGTCAAGCGGAAGGTTTGCCTAACAAGGAGCATTGTGGCATTTATCCTAAGCTCAACAGTTTTGTTCCTCAACAGGTTACCATGGATTTGCTTTGTGTTTTCCCGACAAATCTCTAGGGACTCTCTATCAGCATGTTGTAACGGAACATCTTCCAACCAGGATTCGCTTATCCCCATCGGGGTAGTTTCGGTCCTAGCAAGATCGTATCTCCGGCAGTTGTATCCCTACAGAGTTCATCATCGAATCTTGTCAGCAATACTCCTCAACTGAGTTGTTCTTTCTCCCCGCAGAGGTTTAACAGATCAACAGAATCTTTTTCTCAGCAGAGTGTTAGTATTCTCTCCCCAACCGAGTTAGAAGGCTGATTATCCCCGCAATGGATCTCGGGTTCGATAGATTCCCAGGAAGAGTTTTAATGACTTTTTTCCTCAGCAGAACGTCATTAAAAAATTCTCATCCCTAGCGGAGTTGCTATGACCAGAATTCATCCCCAGGCAGATGAGATAATTCCTGGCAGGGTCATCACTTCCCTATATTCCAAAGTCCAATTTATTTTTGGCAAGCGTGTCAATTCGAAGAAAACGAATTGTTCATTCATTCTCCAGCAGAGATATCATCTTTTCGGGAGTATCTGAGGCCACGTCATTGACCATTGTTCCTCAGCAGAGTCAGTAGGTATGTCTGATATGTATGCAGAGCATAATCCAGTGTTGAAGTCTTAAAGCCCACCGTCAACGTGGCAAGCCAGTAGTCGTCTGGCGTCGTCCCAAAAGACATTCTTAAATCCTATCGGCAGCGTGGCAAGCCAGTAGTCGTCTGGCGTCGTCCCAAAAGACATTGTTAAAGCCCACAGGCAGCGTGGCAAGCCAGTAGTCATCTGGCGTCGTCCCAAAAGACATTCTTCAAGACCACCGGCAGCGTGGCAAGCCAGTAGTCGTCTGGCGTCGTCCCAAAAGACATTGTTAAAGCCCACCGGCAGCGTGGGAAGCCAGTAGTCGTCTGGCGTCGTCCCAAAAGACATTGTTAAAGCCCACCGGCAGCGTGGCAAGCCAGTAGTCATCTGGCGTCGTCCCAAAAGACATTCTCAAAGCCCACCGGCAGCGTGGCAAGCCAGTAGTCGTCTGCCGTCGTCCCAAAAGACATCTCTCCAGTAGTATAGTTATCATCATAGTTCTATTCAAGCAGATTTCATTTAGTTGGGTTTATATCCCTTTTCTTCTTCTCCACAGAGTGCAAATTTTCTGGTTATTTTTTGGTATTCAATCCCTCCATACCTCGAACGTCTGAAAGCAATTTCTATCATCCATTCAGGTATACAATGATTGAATAGGGGCAGCTGTAATACCACAAAATTTTTCCTCTCATTTTTCATATCATTTAGCATATACTTTCATTGCATTGCATTCCATTCAAGCATAGAAAAATAAAGCATCGCATTGCATTCAGCATAGGGCATGTGATTAGTGATTTTTAGAGTATTGATAATCCAAAGCAAGAGAACAAGAGCCAAGGGTCTTCAAGCAAGCCTCAAGAGTCTCTTACATCTCATATGATCTCATTTGATCCCACAAGTCATTGGAGGATGGGAATTCATCAAGAAAGTTGGACAGTTCATCATCTCCTACCCAAAAGCAGTCAAAATTAGGGTTTTGGATTCAAGCCCTCTCCTGATGAAATTTTTGTTCAAAATTGATCTCAATGTTTTCTATATGATATCAAGTATCTAAGGATGGAAGATTGCCCATTGGTTCACTTTAGAAGAGGTTCAATTGGCCAGTTGCTTGAGAATCAAGAAATTGGGGGAAAAGTCAACTGTGCAGTGAAAAAAGTCAACTCCTGACTTTTTAAGATCAAATTCATGAAATTCAAGTTACATATGTTCATTGGACAAGATTTGATCAAGAAATGATGGAGGAATCATGAAAAATCAAGAATTGTACAAAGTTTCCATTTTTAGAAACTTAGGGTTTCCAAAAATGGCAAGTTTGGACCATTTTGCACTACACTTCAAGTCATTCTTTCTTCATGATAAAAGCTCCAAACTTCAGGCCCAAGTTGAGCCAATCAAATATCACATTCTAAGCTTCAAATCCATATAAAGAACTCTTCCATTGGATCAAAATTGAGGGAGTTATGATCAATCAAAGTTTGACAAAATCAAGGCAAATTCCAAGTCATGGCAAGGCAAGTTCAGGCCTCCAGGCCATAAATTCATCGAACACTTGGCGTGCCAAATGTCAAGTCAAATTTCTCCATCAAGAAGGCTTCAAATGTAAAATTGTTGAACATCAAAGTTGTTCATCTCCATATCCTCTTTAACTTTGATGTTGGGCATTTTTTCGTTTGAACAAGTTATAGAGATCATACGAGGGCTCAAACATGGTGGTATCACACTGAAAATTCATAGGCACCAAGGCCTTGCTTGCAGCCCAAGTCACACTCCCATACACCAATTTTGATTCCTTGTTTTCCAAGCATCTCCACCTTTGGATGTTGAAGTTCACCTTGGGATTATTACCGAGTTGATCCTAACTAACCGAGTTAACTACCTTAACTCGGTGAGTTGAGTCTAACTAACTCCGACCCTAGCTCCAAACCCAAAGCTAAGTCCAAAGCTAATCCCAAACCTCCCACACTTCAAACCTAAAGTCTATATAAGAATTCCTTCACTCATTTTTAGGGGATTCACCATTTTTTTCACCAAATTTCTCACATCTTCATCTCAATTCTCTCTTCCAAACCCTCACAAAAATCTCTTATTTCTTGAAGGATAATCAATTTTCACATTGAAAAGTGATTAATTCTTGAGCTCAAACTCCATCATTTGGCTTTCTTTGATTGGATTTCTGGAAGTTCAGATTATTCTACTTCAATCCAAGGGTTTCACACCATTTATTTTGGTGCAAGTTCGATCTCGGTGGTTTTTCGCGATTTTGCTCGGTTTCGACGCGTTTCGGCTACTAATAGTGGAATCTCTAGTTTTCTTTAATTTTTTGCACCAAGATCACTTTGCAACAATTACCAAAGAAAATCTCCGCTTTGTAAGTTGGTTTTCCTCAAATCTACACTTGATTTAGCTTATTTGCAACTTATTCGATGTATATTTTTGGTGAATTTTGATTTGGATCCATGGCGCTTGAATTTGATTCTTGATATTGTTGATTATTGGATTCAATTGATGTTTGATGGTTGTAATTCCATGTAATTTCGTGATAAATTGATTGCATGTTCATTTGGAAGTTTGGAGAAGTGATTTGCTGCTGAAAAGTGCTTTTGAAACTGTTTTTTTGGCCACTGTCCCAGAGTAACCGGTTAACAACAGTTTGTTAACCGGTTAACATGTGTATTTTTGCGTAAACTGTCTGATTTTTAACTAAGTAACCGGTTACTCACCGTTTGTTAACCGGTTACTCTGGGACATAATGTGTATTCTTGTGCATTTTCTTGCTTGTTTGAGATCCTTGACCTGTCTAAACTCCATGGATTAATATGTTGATGATTGGTGGACTATTCTTGAGCTGTTTCACTTCACACTATTGCATGAGCATGATTTTTCGACACGCGGTTCTTGATTGTTGATCGATGAATGTTTATGCTTGTGTTGTTGATTAATTGATGTAATGATCATATAATGCACACACATTGAGCTTGTTAATTGTTAATTGATGCTTGTGTTGCTGGAATTGTTATGTGCATGTTCGTTTGCTTTCTATTTCAATAGGTGCATATTTGTTTTAATTTGTTCACATGCTTAATAATGTGTATTCTCTCACGTGCATTATTCCATGGTGATTTCAAGAATTGTTTACCATGATTTATGGTGTGATTGTGATCATGTTTGATTGAATAATGTGAAAGGCGTGAAGCATGTTTGTTCTTTTATGAATGAATCATTTGTGAGTGCATGCTGCCCCTGATTTTTCATTGCTGTCTATACACATATATGATGTTGTATGTGCTGCTATTTGTTTTTTACACCCATTTTGTAGGCTGAACATGTGCTGTTAATTGCTGTTTGGTACATAATGATAGATTTTACTGCTGCATTGCACTTAGGAGCTGTAATTGTTGCTGTTTTCATGGTTTCCTTCCATTTTATTTTCTTATTTGGATAGCATGATATGTTGTTTTGTGTAGAATTTTCTTCACACCTTTAGGAACTTTCTTCTTTAGTTCTTAACTTGTTATTCTTTCCTTATTTCTTTACTTGTAAGTTGTTTTGCTAACATTTCAGGGGCTAATGGTAAGTCGTGTGTGTGGGTGTGCTCCCACATACAACTTTCTTCCCTCTTCTTTTTAATGTTTTCTCTTTTGTGTTTGTGCAAAGCATTTCAATGCTTTCTTTATTTCATCTCTTTCATCCCCTTTGAGTTCTTAACTTAGCTTTCATCTTTGAAGTAAGTTAGAACTCACTCTTCTTCTCTTTTCTTTTAGAGTTAGGTTGCTAAACCACACTTAACCATTAGGAACATCCATGCATGATAACTCTTAAGATTATTAGTCTCCCTTTAGACTTTTACCTTTTTCACCCCTTTGAGTCTTTCTTCTTTCTCATCTCAAAACAAAAAGTAAAAACACTTAATAAAGGCATAACACATATTGTATTTGAACCTTTCATGTGAGAATAAGATAGTGAGGGGTCTTCTCTCACTTTCTTAGAATGTTTAGCATACGTTCCGTCTTGGGTCAATATGCGAGGCATTCGATCCTACGTGAAGAACTTAAATACAATATGCGCTGTAAACACAAAATAATCAAAACACTTCTTTTTAAAAGAAAAAAACAAATAAATTATTTTCTCTTCTCCTTCACTCCTCCCTTAAGGACTCGTCACGTCCGTTCTACCGCAAACAGGTAACGCATAAGTCTCCATACAGCGAGCCGCAACACCTAATTGCTGGGACGCGCACTCTGACGTTTCCACTAAAAAACACAAACAAAATAACCCTTGTTGAGGGGAACTACGTTGCTCTGATTCTCATGTTCCCGATGAGATACGTAGGCAGTGGGGTAGGGCCCATTCGAGCACTTCTTTTATTTTCCCTACATTTGTTTCTCGTTCTCTTTACATTCCTTTTCCAGTATCTTTCCCTTCACCCTTCGATCGAAACAGCAAGCGTGGATCCCATCGAGTACGACGGACGTGAAGGGGTGCGATAACCTTCCCTTCACGTAACCGACTCCCTTACCTGATCTATTTGGTTCGCGAGACCTCATTCTTTCCTTTCTCCCGGGTTTGTGCAGCATTACCTTTCCCTTTCTTTGGGATAAAAATGCCTAGATGGCGACTCTTCTTTCTTTCTTCCGCGCCACTTTCGCGTTTGTACCTGGATGAAAATCCCGGGAGCGACACTAATGATGACGTTCTCGCGGCTATTATGTAACGAAATAAATTGGATGCCCAGAAAGACCAGTGGTACTAGACTCAGCATACTGACATGATGAGTCTCCTGCGGCAGATCCAATAAGAGCAGCGCGACCAAGGTGAAAGGATGGATCGAAGGTTGTCAAGCGTCATCGATGAGATGGGCGCTTTGACTATGCGTGTGGATGGCTTGTAAAAGTACATCTATCATGTGGGTATGCCACATTAGCTTGGACACGAAGGACGTGGAAGAGCACGAGGAAGATCGCGTGGACATGGCCCCCAGTAGTTTACTTTTCTATTTTGGTTGTTCCTTTCTCTTTTACATTATCTCGAAACATTGAGGACAATGTTAGATTTAGTGTGGGAGAGGAAGCATTAGTTTTTTAGTTTTTCTAGTTTATGTTGTTATTTCCTTTTATCAACATAAATGTACTATCAAGTTATTATATGCATATATTTTCCGTATTATTTAATTCCCCCACTTTATTTAGCCTTAACAACAAAATTTTTTTGTTGGATTCGATGCATAGCTTGACATACCCTTCGAGTATATAGGTTGTTTTACACATAGGCTATGTTAGACACCTGAGAAAGATTTAACAAAATTGATACCGTCTTGACACCCTAGACCCCTCGAATATGCGAGATCAATTTGAGTACCTATTATACCAAGACCTTAAGCTTTAGTTCTAAATTAACCCCAAGTAGTTTATATTAGCAGTCAGCACCATCTTAAGCATAAGCTACGTGGAGAGCCGATGAAAATAAGTGATTGATGCCTAAAATTGAAAATTTCCACGCCTTTGACCTTGGAAAATAAGAAATGCACCAACTCTAAAGGATGCAAGACATGCGGAAGGCAAGAGAAACCCGTTGTCAGTTGGTTCAGAGGTGCCTGGTACTGAACTTGGTAGGACGAACTATGGTTCGATCCCCCACAACTTCAAATTGGTATATATAAAGGGGTACCACACTTGTGTACCAGACCCCGTGCTTAAAGGATCAAAATCATTAACAGGCTACACTACTACGTGCGTGCAAAGGCAAAGGGCTTAATGTGATTGCGTCGGAATGAAAACGGGTGAAATAGAAACGAGAAGCATTAGGTTGAGCTATAGTAAAATGATTCGGACTGGTTTGTATAGGGGGGGTTTATGATCATGTTTCATGCTTTGTGTCATTAATGTATCTCTGGTGTTTAATTTGAGTATCTGCTGTTTTAAAAAAATGCCTCACAACCACGTACGATTTGGAGATGTGTCATGTATTTGTGTTTGACCAATGTTTTTGATTTCTATACTGATTATTTGCTTGAGGACAAGCAAAGATTCAAGTGTAGGGGAGTTTGATAATGCGAAATTACATTACATATTTGCCTTGATTTACATTAAATTATTTCATCGTTTTCGTTATTTACGTTTTATTTTGCAAGTGTTCAAGCTTATTTTCAGGTATTTCATCTCAAATAACTTGCATTAGAAAAGAAGAGAGAATAGGAAAGAAGGAGAAGAAAGAAGACAGATGACAGAAAAATAGGAAATTGCACACAGAAGAGTGTGGCGACCGTCACACCTTCTGTGGCGACCATAACACATGCAGGAGTGTGACCCTCGTCACACATCACGTGGCGACTGGCACAACTTGGTTTACTCAGTTAACTTCAACAGCGTGGACCACTTCGCATCAGCATCACGTTCAACCCACGTTTCAAACCAGTTAAAGTCTTCCGGAAATCTCTCAACTCAACGAAGTCACTCCGATTTTATCGACTAAAAAACTTCCACTTCCGAATTGTTCTCTCCCACTAAAACTGCTAAGCACTATAAGTGGAAGGCAATTGGGAACGTGAAAAAAAAAACCTTCTTTTTTGTTGCAGAATTTCTTGTTCAGAGCTTTTTGATTCTTGTTTTTTCCATTCTATTTTTCAAGCACCCAAATAGCAATAGTTTCCTACAACGGGGTGCTATTGCACTTTAGTTAGATTTTTAGTTTTAGTTTTCATCATTCAGCGAAGCAAATCCTACCGACCTGTGGAGGATTGCTAACTTCAAGATTCATTTGTTTTCCAGGTTTTGATTTAATTAATAGCATTGTTTTTATTTTTAAATACCATGCATGAATTGATGTTTTACTGCTTTTGTTTGTGTATGTTTGTACTCGTTAAGATGTCCGGTTAATTTCCTTGATTCCTGTATGTAAGGATTATCGACGAAAGGGGTTCGAAAACTTATTGGCATCGAACACTTATAAAATGTTTATCTGGTTTTGATTTCTAAATAACTAATTCAATACTATTTGTTGCGAGAGTAAAAGCAAACTAAGGTTAAAATTAACAAAGCGAGAGTTTGAGATTTTAACCGGATAGTAGTAATTAAACATTAACTCTAAACACAGTGAGAGCACTTTAAAGTTAATTAGACTTCATTAGTTTCCAAAAAGTATTTTTAGATTTTAAATGAGACAACGAGAGAAAACATTTCTATTTAAGAGTATAATCATAGTCAATAAACACTAGAGTGTGCGATAAATATTTTCAAATTAATGTTTTCTACTGATAAATGTTTTAACAATTACAGTATGCCAATGACTGTTTGAATCCCCGAAGTAGATAGGAATTACATACCGGCGTCCCGTATTCGAATAGTTCTTAAATCCAAATTTATTTTCCGTTATCTCTTAGATCCTATATTAATCATCGCCTTAGCTAAACATAGTAACAATCCGATAACATTAGTTTGATTATCAGTCCCTGTGGGTTCGATATCTTTTAAAACTACACGATTAGACTGTGCGCTTGCAGTTAGTAAATCCGATAGACTCATAAAGTCGCGATCAAATCCATCTGATGAAATCAAAGGACTGAGTATTCAAAATTCAGGACATTCTGGTCTATTCTTAAGTCATCTGCAAGTCCTGATTATGAGGTTCCAATTCTGGCCATTGATACAAGACAAATTCGAGTAGGCCATTTATTCTGATTAATTTTAAGTTTGATTCAAGTTTGACCAGAGGCAAATTTAATTCAAGAATGTCAGAAGATTATTCCAAAATGTGGTTCACTTTTAGCTAAAGTCAGGATTTAATTCCAGAATTTCGGTCAATATTCAATAATTGGTTCATTCAAGTTCAATTTCAAAATCTTGGTTTGATGCAATTTTGGAGGGTGCAAGAAGAATTATTCAAACTCATTACCATTCTAAACCATTATCCATATTTTGATCCATTTTTCCAAACCATTTATTAATCCATAAATATTAATCACCATTTTTTATTCATGACCATTATCCATTTTTTTTCCTCCAAATTCTCACTTGAACTATTTTTCCAAATATCCAATTTCCAATCCAATTCTAAATCCACATTATAAAAATTCATTAACCGTTTCCAATTATCCAATTGTTCATATCCAATCTCTTTTTTTCTAGATATCCATATCCAATTCCAATCCAATTACCTTTTATCCATTATTCATTTTATCCCTAACCAATTCATAAACCCATTTCTTTTTTTTTTTTATCTACAAAGCCCAACCCATGATATATTCAAACAATTTCCAAAAAATGAAATGATAAACAAAGTTTCATGCTACAAGTCCCATACACAGCCCATGTTTCACGTTTTCTTTCACCAACCTTAAGTAAGCTTCAATATACAAGCTTCCAAGCCTCTCGTGAGCTACACCACAAGCAATTACACGCACGACCCACCACTATTCAATGTGCAAGCTACTAAATTATAAGCCACCAAGCCATTCCACTTGAGAATTCCAGCTGTGCAAACCACAAGGCATTCCCTGTAAGGCTTTCCAAGCCACAAGCTGCTAGAAGTTAGTACTACAATTGAAAATATGCCACAAAGAAAAACACGGGCTGCTACAAGATGGTACGCAAGCCTAGCTACTAAAAAAACACGAGCCGTAACCAAGCTGTTGTTTCATGAATCCAAATAAACGTGACCTCCCACGATTTAATCAAGTCGAGCTGCAAATCACAAAATGAAGGAGAATGAAATAAAACACAAACGTAGCAAATCAATTCAAACCTCATGACACACCCCGATTCTCCTATATATTGAGCTCATTCTTTCACAAAATTCTTCAAGTTTGATTGAGCTAAATAAACTCTGCAAAAATTCATGGATTGTTGGTTTTCAAGGAAGTTTAATCTTCATTATTTCAAATCTATGGACGAATGATCATTGGGATAATTCTCCGTACTTTGGAATAGTGATAGATTATGTTTGATTAATCGATAAAAAATCTTGATTAAGATGAGATTGCTACCTCTTTTATTTTCGTGTGGCATCACTTTAGGAGAACGACTTACATATCGTGTCTCTCACATGCATTAACACGTAAAGTGCATTGACCAATCTCCCATAGTATGATCTTCCTCATAGATTGTGCTACGATTGCGTAACATAGCGCTACATGTGTCACGTATCGGAAAATGATCATTCGTGGCCCAAACTTATGTTTGCAAGCCCAAGGATGCTTGATTATTTGTCTTTTGGCTCAATACCTATGAGACTTGTTGTTAGGAGGCTTTGGTCTTATCAATCCTCTAATGAGTTCTCATTAACCTTGACCTAAGTGCATTATTCAATCATTATTGATCATTTGTTCTAACAACTAATCACTAACTTACTAACAATATTATTGTACTAATTTTGTTTATGTTTCCTTCTTGCTCCTTATCTCTCTTTTATTTTTTATTCTCCATTATTATCATCTCATATCATATTATTGTTTATGCTTCCACTATTTTTCCTTTGTCCGTTGGACACATGTTTATGCTCCGACTCTCTTTTTCTTTTGTCCACTTGGGCCATACTTCTCTTAAGACATTAATAAATATCGAAATACTTAAAAGACTTGGTTCTTTTAATCTCGGACTGTTGTGACCTTGTGAATGGACTTGGACCTTGGACTTCAGACTTAGATCTTGGATCCTTACCCTATGCTCTTGGAGATTTGAGACCTTGAACCTTTGGGTTGCTCTTGTCTGTTTGTCTGAAAATTTTCTGTGTGCAAGTGTTGTTGCTTTGACTTTGAAAAACATCTGCTATGGCTTAACTCGAGGCTTTCCTCCGATGCTTTATTTCATCTGGTTATTATGCTTGTGGTTTAAATCCAAAAGGAAGAGGAATTCTTATGTTGACTTCTTGTCAAGTGTTAGCTGCTTTTGCGGCCAGATCTTCCTTTCTCTAGCTTTTATTTTGCTTTCTAGGGTAGTCACTTCTTCTTCACCCCTTCTTTAATTTTCCAAATTTTCTCTCTTTTTCAAAACCTTCTTGTTTTCAAACTTAAACCACTTTCATAATAAAAACCTTGACTTTCGTCAAGTGATTTTCAAGCTTTGTTCTCTTTAATAAATGTTAATCAATGTTAATCGTACTTTGACCATTTCAAAAAGACATAAAAAATACAAAAACTCATTCAATCTTTTTTGTGCTTTTGTGCACTTTTTCTTTTAAACTTTTCAAAAAGATTAGACATGAGTCATTTTCTTTGATGAGATGTAAAGCTCCTAACCATGGTTTTTGTATAAAGTATGGCCATTTTCCAATATGATGTTGAAGTGATTAGTCTTGTTGATTTTAATCCAAGAAAATCCTCCATCTTAATGTGACGCAAATGCCTCTTTCACATACCATTGGATAATTAGTTGAGTATTATCTCTTGAGAATGACAAGTTGTCTTTTTAAGATAAAATGAATCATAACCAATAATTTTTTTGTTATTTGTACCACGAAATACGAGGTTTTGATCCTATATTGCACTTTGTGGGTACGTAGGCATGAGGCGATAAGTCTCTCCAAACACAAAAATCTTAAAAAATATTTCTCTTCTCATCTCCACAATCTCTTTTCAAACAAACTTTTTCAAACAAAAAAGCGTAGATATTTCAATGGGTTCCTATAGAGTACTATAGACGTTTTGGGTGCTAACATCTTCCCTTAGCGTAACCAACCCCCTTACCCAGTCTCTGTTTATCTGTTCTTGTTTTAGAACTTGTTTAGGTTTTGTTCGCTCTTTTTCCTTTCCTTTTGGATAAAATAAAAGTGAGTTGGCGACTCTTGCTTTATGAGTTAAGTTAATCAATAACTTACTTTCACAATTTTTACCGCTACACAAAAGAAGAATAAATTCAAGAGCAGGAAGGATAAAAGGCCAAAGAAATCATATGTGACATGGAATGACAATGAAATAAGTTCATCTTTGGATGAAAATCATGCAAGCAGGGCATTGATGGCATCACATCATTCAAGTGATGAAGAACATGAGGTTAGTGATTCTTAAATTGAAGATACACCTTCATATGATGAATTTCAAAGTGCTTTTAATGAATTACATGATGAATTTTTGAAACTTTCTGAAAAAATTTAAAAACAAAAGAAAACTATTTTAAATCTAGAAAGTGAGGCTAATATCACAAAAGTGGAGTTAGACTAAATAAATAATTCAACATGCAATAATTGTTCTTCTTTTGAGTCTAAAATTGTTGAATTAAACCAAGTGATCATGAAATACGAAAAAGTTCAAATTGGTTTAGAAAATGTGTTAAGTCAAAGATTTTCAAATAATAAATGTGGACTCAGTTTTACTAATTTTGATAATTCTAGTACAAGTCAAACCATCTTTGTAAAGGCTACTAGCGAATTCAACAATGAAGAATCAAAGAAAGAACATGTTCTAAATCACCATAAAAGGCCTTATAGAAATAAATTTTATGTCAATATAAAGAATCATGGTTTTAGACCTATTTGTTTTAATTGCAATGCAAAAGGCTATACTTCTAATGCTTTCTACATAAGAAATTGTGGTATTCCTTATGGTGAGTATGTATGGGTGAGAATGGAATCTAACCCAAAAGGACCCAAAGAATATTGGGTACCAAAGAACTATTAATTGTTTTGTAGGTACTAGAAGATCATATGCTAGAATTGTCAAATAAAGGTTGATATTTCAAGATACAAGACCATTTGATATGGTAATTATGAAAAATTCATTGAATGAAAGATGTTTTGAAGAAGCATCGACATTGATATCATCTTTGACTTCATATGATACTATTGTGAAGAAGATAAGCCCTTTTGTGTTTAATATATCATTTCCCTTACATTATTATACTCCTTTTGGATTTTACTTTTTTTCTTCTTTTTGATAATATCAAAAAGGGGGATAAAAGATGATTATTTTTGTTGTTTTTCAGGATACTAAAGACATCATAGCATATAATGCAAAAGAAAGTGAGATATATTCAAGATAGGGGGAGAAATCAAGAATCAAGCAAAAACTTCTCATCAAAATATTTTGTCATCATCAAAAAGGGGGAGATTATGAAGATATATGATCATTCTTCTTATCTTGATTTTGATGAAGACAAAAGGTTAACATAAGAAGAAAGATTAAAGAAAAAAAATATTGAAATCAAATATAAAGATTGCATGAGCTTTGAAAAATTGAAGGATTGAATCACGAAGATTGAGGTACCAATGACATTTCTTTTGTGTATATATTTTAGGTGCTCAATATCTTCGTCTAAAACCTTCTAAAAGTTTTTCCTAAACTTTCATGCATCATAAGTTTTCATTATATATCTTTCTACATGAGAAATTTTAATGAGAATATATTCAAAAAGCAAATATTTTTCCCTAGTGGTTGAGTGGGTGTGTTCAAGTACTCAAGTGTCATGGGTTCGAACCTTGAGTGTGTCACGTTGCTTAGAAATTTTGAAGAATTTTAATGTCATGAGACAATCAATTATTTTTATGAATTAATCGATTGTCATGCATTATATTACACAAGACAATCCATTGTATAGAATCAACAATAGATTGTCATCAAGGAAAAAATGAAAAATTCAAACATGACAATTGATTGAATGGGATGCACAATCAATTGTCATTGGTGTATTTTTGAGAAGTTCTAAATGTTTTCACGCATCCTTTCATGGTGCTCATTCCTCATAACCTTTCGTAAACCATCACAATTTATCATGACTTCTTAAAGCTTTGTCATGATTCAAAGAGGCGTGTTTGTGAAATATAAATTCAAACATTTTCTAACATTCATATTCACCTCTTTCAAATAAATTTGTAAACAATTCATCTTCATAAATTGTCAGATACTTTCATGAACTTTTATGCATAATATTGATATCATTCAAAGATAAGTTCTTGAGCACCTAGAATATATACTTTTGAATCATTCATATTTGAAAGGGAAGAGTAGTTGAAATTTTTATGGGATTTCAAAATTCACTTGTACTCAAATTGATCTGTAACATTTTGTTCTTATATACAAAGTTTTTTAAAATCTTGTTATCCATGGTTGTTTGAAACAAGTGTGACAATTGAGAAAGTAGGGTTCTTTCTCATTGTGTTGTAAAATCAAAGAAGTGGACTGTACTTCTTTGATATTGTTAGAAGATTGCAGGAGAAGTCTTGGTGTGAGGCTTGTACGGATATCTATCAATAGTAAAATCTCTCACAGGGTGTGAGGGGACTAGATGTACCATTGGTTGATAAGGGAACTAGTATAATTCTATGTGTTCGTTTACTTTACTTCATTTATTTTTCTGCATATCACTTTTATATCTTAAACCAAAAAAATAAATTCATCATTTCATTACTCATTAAACAAGTAAAAGTAAAGCAAAAAATTCTTAAGTAAAAAGTTTGTTACTTTAGCTATGAAAATTAGTAAACCTAATTCACCCCTCATCTTAGGTTTTTCACTCTAATACTTACAAAGGTTTGTGAAAATATGCACTCAAAACATGACAGGTGCAGAAACAAGATTATAATCAGGTTAAAAAATAATATATAAGTAATAGAAAGTAAATTTAAAAAACGTAGACCTTTCTAAGCACATTTGACATCAAAATTTTATAGTATCAACCCATATCCAGATCATTAAGGTTTGTACTTATTTCTTATTTTTAGAAGATTGTAGGAGAAGTCTTGATGTGAGGCTTGTACAAATATACAACAATAGTGAAATCTCTCAAAAGGTGTGAGGGGACTTGATGTACCATTGGTTGATAAGGGAACTAGTATAATTCTTTGTGTTTGTTTACTTTACTGCATTTATTTTTCTGCATATCACATCTATATCTTAAACTAGAAAAATAATTTCATCACTTCATTACTCATTAAACTAGTAAAAGTAAACCAAAAATTTCTTAAGTAGAAAGTTTGTTACTTTATCTATGAAAATTAGTAAACCTAATTCACCCTTCATCTTAGGTTGAGCACTCTAATACTTACAAAGGTCGGTGAAAGTATGCACTCAAAACATGAAAAGTGCAGAAACAAGATTATAATCAGGTTAAAATAATTAATATATAAGTAATAGAAAGTAAATTAAAAAAAAATACCTTCCTAAGAACATTTGACATCAAAATTCTATAGCATCAACCTATATCCAAATCATCAAGGTTTACTCATTTTTTTTGCAAATGACATAAGTATTTCTCTTCCTAGAGAGCATGCTTGAATCACCCTTTCCACATGAATTGCACTTAGTAGACAAGTATAAAGAAATGTCAATCCAAAAAATATCTTTTGACTAAAATGGATGGAAGCCACATGTTAGTAAAACTCACATTCAATATTGATCGAGTACAATAATGAAAAGTGTTTCTTGTTTTGACATTGAAAGATATCCAGATTAAAGCATTGATAAGTGAAGAAAACTCCAACTTATCATATATAATAGAAGTTGGTTGACTAATTGTACACATCAAATATAAAATAGACATTCACCCTGAAGAACAACAAAGTGAGGAAGACAATCATCTACATTGGTATCATCAATAGTTAGAGTTTCACCCGGTAGTGCCACCCATCTCTGTAGCAAAAAAGCGAAATCCAATTAGTACTAACCTGTTAGATAATGAAAAATAGATAGATGCAAAGTAAGCTAATGGAGGTTTGGATCGTAAGTACATTTCTGATGTATAAATATCCAGATAGACGAGCTGCCCATAAAATTTCATCAATATTTTCCAACTTGTATCAAAGAAAAAGATAAAAGTTATGTAAGATATACACATCTATGTCTCTTAAGCTATGTAATAATCCATGATATGGAGATGCGTTGGATAAAAATTAAACATAGAATTTAGACTCCCTCCAACAATGAGTAGATGCCTTTGTGACATAAAATAATTCACTATACAATGAGGCACGAAGAACTATAAAATCATAAGAGCAAGTTAATATTCATATGTAATATTCCATGTCTTTGTAAATTGATCAATATCAAATCACAAGAAAGTCACCCCTTTGTCCAAAGCTTTGGTATTATGATAGTGACTGCATGTTTAAAATGAAAAAGGTATATCTGAGAGTCCCGAAGCCCAAACCATACTTTGTTCTAATCAAGACTACCCTCAAGGTCTGTGAAAATATGCACTCAAAACATGACAAGTGCAGAATATAAGATTATAAACGGGTTTAAAAAATAGTGTATAAGTAACAAAAAGAAATTTTAAAAAACATATAATTTCCTAAGCACATTTGAAATCAAAATTCTATAGCATCATTCTGTCTTCAGATCATCAAGCTTTACTCTTTTTTTTGCAACTGTCATAAGTAGTTCTCACCCTAGAGAGCATGTGTGAATCACCCTTTCTACATGAATTGCACTTAGTAGACATGTATAAAGAAATGTCAATCCAAAAAAGCTCTTTTGACTAAAACTGTTGGAAGCCACATGTTGGCGAAACACATATCAAGTATTGATCAAGTACAATAATTAAAAGTGTTTCTTATTTTAACATTGAAAGATCTCCAGATTAAAGCATTGAAGTGTGAATAAAACTACAACGTGACATATAAACTAGAATTTGGTTGACTACATGTACACAAAAAATATAAGAATAGACATTCACCCTGAAGAAGAACCAAGCGAGGAAGTCAATCATATCTAAATCGATATCATTAATGGTTTGAGGTTCACTCGATAGTTCCGCCCATCTCTGTAGCAAAAAAGAAATCTCCAATTAGTACTAACTTGTTAGGCAATGACAAACAGATCGATGAAAAGTAAACTAATGGAGGTTTGGATAGTAAGTACAATTCTAATGTATAAATATCCAGATAGACGCACTCACCGTAAAATTTCATCAATATTTTTTAATATATATCAAAGAAAAAGATAAAATTTATGCATAGTAAACACATTTATGTCTCTTAAGCAATGTAAGAATTCCTGAGACGGGAAAGAGTTGGATAAAAATTAAACAAAAGTTTAACTCCCTTAAACATTGAGTAGTTCCCTTTGCAACATAAAATAATTCACTATACAGAGAGACACGAAGAACTATAAAATAATAAGAGTCAATTAAACTTAATTTGTCATATTCAATGTCTTTTATAAATTGATCAATATCAAATCAGAAGAAAGTCACCCTTGTGTTAACTGATATTTCTATCTATTGGTCTTATCCTCATACTTGTGCATATTCACTCGTGGTAACATCCAATTTGACCTCTCTGAATTTCCCTTATCTCTTTCTTGTCCTGAAAATCACAAGAAAATGTACAATCTTTCATTTTCTTTGAATTTTTATCTCTCATCATCTTCCGCTCCCTCACACTTATTTAAGATAACCCTCATTCAACCTTCATAATCTTTCCCAGAAATTAGGGATGTTAAAAAAAAAATGGTTCACAAGAACCAATTTTAAAAATATGGTGCACCTATTTTAAATGTTCATATTATTTTGTTTAAAACTGATCTAGATCCATTTCATTAAAACCACAAAAAACCAATACCCACTTTTTAAAACCAATACATAAATGGTTAACCAATGTACTCTTCACCTTGTCTCTAATTCATGGTCATAAATTAACAATATAATGTAGATATCAAGAACACTTAGCTACACATTAGTGCATTGCCACCAATTTTGCTTATGGTTTTCACTAATCCTCTCTCAAGTTGAAATCTCCTTATTTTTTTTAATCACGGCTCTCAATTTCTGGCATGTAAATATTTTAAAAATAACCAAAATAATAAGCATTTGAGTAAAGTAAAATAAATATGTAATTCATATTTGATTTCCTCAATTGAAATCTAACACAATGTTTTAACAATTTTTTAATATATTTGTTTCATAATTGTTAGTTATTAATTCAATTTAATATTCCGTTGATCTAGGTAATTTTATTACTACCTCATTCTATGTATTTTAAAATTTTCTCTAGTAAAAACATTTAGATTTTCAAGTAACAATGTATTTTTGTTTTGTTATGATTTGTTATTATGTTTTTTTTGCCATTTCTTATTATTTCTATTGATTCTATATTCTTTCAAAAATCAAACTATTGTTGATCGGATTTCGTAAATATCATAAATGAGAGTTAAGATTTACCACCGTTGAGAGGTTATTGATTTTAAAAATGATTTAAAATGATTGGATGGCGTTAGGAAAAGGTTGTTCGAATTGAAACCCGAGTTTTAATCAAAAACAAGTTTGAGAAAATTTAGTTTTAAAAATAGTCCAACCAAAAACCGGTTTTTGGTATAAACCAGTTTTGAACCAAGCCAATCCAAATATAAACCGGCTTTTAAAAATTAAATCGGTTTCATTAAAGTGGTTTTAATAACCAAACTGAACCATATATTTGGTTCAATTTGGTTTGGTTTATGAACCATGCACACCCCTACTAGAAAACCATCAATTTCTTGAAACTGAACCAAGTTCTTTTCCATAAATCTTTACCTCCTTCATTATTCTTCACCATCATCTTCATACATTCAACTTTTTCTTCCATTTCCCCCCAGAAATACCTTCAATCCTTCATAACCTCAAACCCCAATACCTTTATATTCATCCGGTTCTTCATCCGTTATGCAGAAAATACCTTAAATTTTCATACACTTTCATCACATTCCCCAGAAAACCTTCAAACATTCGACCTCTCTTTCAAACTACCAAACATTAACCTTCAATCACCTCAAAATTAATTTACAAAAAATAGAAAAATAAAGAGCAACATCAAATCAAGTGCGGAGTGAGAAAACACTACATCATGAGTCAACTAACAACCAGAATCGAACAACTAAATTTAAAAAACATAACAAAAATCACAAAGGAGAAAACAAAATAATGAGAAATTGAATCTAATTAATTAACAAAATACTTAACATAAATTTGCATTGATTTTGAAATCGAACCCTAGCTTACAGATCCTAGAGTGAAACTGATTCTCTTATTCCCGTAAAGGTTGAAGATAAACAGTAACCTAAAAAAACTTGTCCAAAAATCAATCAAGAAAATATAGAATAAAAAAAAACTATTAACCATGAAGAAATAAAACATTTTTTAGTTATTGATAACAAGTTGTGGTTTGCAACAAAGTATATGTAAATCAGTTTATGAAAACAAGTTTGCAATAACTTTTGGAAGAAATAATTTTCGTAAACCATGACTAAAACAATATTGGGATAAAGAATTAAAATAGCATAAGAATTCAAAACGAAACATCACTTGTAAGTCTCAAAACTGAAACATAAAGAAGGAAGAAATTGTGCTGGAGAAAGAAGAAATCCAAAGCCAAGAAATTGTGAGAGGGTTTCAAAAACCTATTGAATGTGTGAGAGAGAAAGAATCACGCTAATAAAATAAGAGATATTGACGTGTGTGCACGCGCGCATGCGCATGCGTGCGTGTGTGACGCAATATTGAGAATGAGTAATTGTGATGGAAGTGTAGTAGATTGATTTGATATAATGTTACTTTTGAAGTTGAATTAGTCTTTTATTTGGAAGAGCAAGTGAAAACAAATGGAACCAGTTTGTTTCATGAAATAATTAGTCAGCATCAAACCAAAATGTAAATTTGGTTGGAAAAAATAATATTTGGATAAAGAATACCCCAAAATTGAAGAGGTGGCAAATTTGTAGGCAAGGGTATTAATGTCTTTTTTTAGAACAACTAATTTTCTTATATTATAGATTAATAATAAAAAGTTAATAAACTAATCACAAGAAATTAAAAATCAAATAATCTTCAATGATAAATGTATTGTTTTAATTAATGTTTTAAAAATCGATTCGAATTGACAAGACTTTCCATTCAAAATTCAATTGATTCAATCGATTAAACTTATAATTAAATTAAATATTAAATAAATTAATAATATAAAATTAAATTTTATGAATAAGTTATGCATAACTATATGTTCACATCTTTATAAAATAAATATTTTACAAATTCATTACAAACTTAATAAAATGAGAACAATTGTAAACATAATAACACAATATAATGGTACGTATAATTTCAACCTTATTTCAAGAATATTTTGAATAAATTAAATAATTACATTAAATTAAAATAAAATAATTAGAATAAATAACAAAATAGTACAACATAATACATAAAATAAAATTCCAAATTTATAGTCGAGAGTTTGAGGATTTCATTTTTGCGAGCAAGTTGATAGATCTTCCTTGTAAGGGGAAGAAGTATTCTTGGCACGGAGGAGATGGTAAGGCCAAAAGTAGGATCGATAGTTTCTTAGTGGTGGATAGCATTATTGAGGAGTGGGGTTTAGTTAGCCAATTCATTGGAT
The DNA here is from genome assembly GCA_022829125.1 of Lathyrus tuberosus. Taxonomy (NCBI): domain Eukaryota; kingdom Viridiplantae; phylum Streptophyta; class Magnoliopsida; order Fabales; family Fabaceae; genus Lathyrus; species Lathyrus tuberosus. The sequence goes on along the minus strand of JALAZF010000436.1, from coordinate 4,640,069 downwards.
CGAGAGATATCTCGGATCATTGCCCGGTTTGGTTGATGTTGGATTTTTCGGATTGGGGGCTGAAACCGTTTAGAGTCAACAACGAGTGGTTCTCTAATAAAGATTTTGTTCCTTTTGTCGAGAAGGAATGAAGTAAGATAGTGGTGGAGGGATGGAGAGATTTCGTCCTCAAAGAAAAATTATGTCTCCTTAAGGAGAGGCTTAAGTGGTGGAACATTAATATTTTTGGGAAAATCAATTTAGAGATGGAGGAGGGGGTTAGAGAGTTGAATGAAGGAGATGACGAGGATGGGGTGGTCGGGGCCTTTGTGGAGGAGGAAATATTGAGGAAAAAAAAGCCGGCTAGTAGTAAGTTTTGGTTACATCTAAAGATAAAGGAGAATATGCTTATCCAAAAGTCGAGATTAAAGTGGTTGAATGACGGGGATTCTAAAGCAAGTATTTTCATAGGGTCTTGAAAGAGAGAAGGAGAAAATGTTTTATTGGGCTGTTAGAGGGTGATAATGGTTTGGTTGAAAAAGTGGAGGAGGTTAAGGAGGTAGTGAGGTGCCATTTTGCTTCCAATTTTGTTGAACCGGTTAAGGAGAGGCCTTCGTTGGATGGTCTTTCTTTTAAATGCATTGATGAGGCGGAATGATCTATTCTTGAAGCGCCGTTCTTGGAGGAGGAGATAAAGGAAACGGTGTGGAGTTGCAGTGGGGACAAGAGTCCGGGTCCGGATGGTTACTCCTTTTTATTTATTAAGAAGTGTTGGAGTTTTATGAAGGAGGACTTCTTTAGTTGCTTCCATAGGTTCCATCCAGACGGTTACTCCTTTTTTGTCAAAAGCTCTTACTTCTTCGTTTTTGACTTTGGTTCCGAAATCCCCTAACCCGTTGAGTTTGGATGGCTATAGGCCTATTTATTTGGTGGGGTGTGTTTATAAGGTGTTTTCCAAGCTTTTGGCGAATAAACTTAAGGTTGTGTTACATTCGGTTATCTCTAATTGCCAAAGCGCTTTCGTAATAGTAGCGGAGGGTTTGAGGGGTTTGGTGAGCAAGGCGGTGGAGAAAGATGGCTTTACGAGATTTAATTTTAATGGTAGGTGTTTCGTTGATATCCTTCAATTTGCGGATGATACGTTATTGGTCGGTGATGGGAGTTGGAATCACATTTGGGCTATCAAAACGGTCTTGAGGGGCTTCGAGATGGTGTCCGGTTTGGGTATTAATTTTCATAAGAGTAAAATTATTGGCGTTAATATTAGTCCCCGCTTTATGGAAGTGGCTTCTTTGTTCCTTTCTTGTAGAAGGGAAGATAACAAGTTTGTCTTTCTTGGTTTTTCGGTTGGTTGGGATTCTATTAGAGTAGCTATGTGGTCGGACTTGCTTTCAAGTTTGAGAAGGAAGCTTTTTGGGTGGAAGAATAGGTTTCTTAGCTTAGGAGGAAGGTTAACTTTGTTAAAATCGGTTCTTTCTAGTCTTTCCATTTTTACTCTCTCTTTTTATAAAGCTCTGGCGAAGATTATTCATGAAATAACGAGAATTCAAAGTTGTTTTCTTTGGGAGGGTTCGGAGGAGTTGCGGAAAATTCATTGGGTTAGTTGGAAGGAGGTGTGCCTTCCTACCGATAAAGGTGGTCTCGGTCTTAGAAGGGTTGATGATCTTAATGTGGCTCTTTTAAATAAGTGGAGATGGAGAATCCTTGACGAATCGGAAGGTCTTTGGTATAAAGTTTTTAAGGCGCGTTATGGTGACATTAATTTAAAGGTGGTTGGTTCCGGAATCTCTAAGTCTACGGGAAAAAAGGTGTCTTTTTGGTGGAGAGACATCTTAAGGTTGGACAAAGGGATTTCAGAAAATATTTTCGTCTCCAATTGTTGTTTTTCAATAGCCAATGGTTTCTCATCGTCGTTTTGATACTCTAGGTGGAGCGGTGACGTTTGCCTTAAGGATATATTCCCTTCTCTTTTTCTTGAGTCTAAGTTAAGAGAGGTGGGAGTTGCTTGTATGGGTTTTTGGCTTCTTGACAGGTGGTGTTGGGGCGATCTTGGGCTGGTGGCTGAAGACCATGGCGCGGGTGGACAGTCAGGAGTGAGGCACGGTTATGGTGGCGGTCTGCAGCAGTTTCGATATGATGGTTTTGCTGCTCAGCACAGTTATGGTGGTGGCCTGCAGCAGTTTCGAACAGAAGGTTTTGCCGCTCAGCTACTGGACAGCGCGCAACAGGAAGTTTTGGATACCTCGGCTAGTTTTCTTCAGCAGCAGGGGATGGATCCTCCTGGTGGGAATTCTCGGCAGCAGCTTCTCTCCCTTATTGAGCTGGCTGGTCTGAGTGGGGTTGGAAAAGATTCGGTTAAGTGGGTTCCTTGTTCGTCGGAAGGTTATACGGTTAGAAGTTTTTATGATCTCCTTTGTCAATATAGGACTCCTCTAGGTCCTAGCAACATTTTTGAAGAAGCTTTTTCATTGTTATGGAAGATGGTAGTGCCTTTTAAAATCAAGGCATTCGGGTGGAGGTGCTTCATTGATAGACTTCCTACAAAAGACTCCCTTTTTCTTCGTGGTTGTTCTTTTCCGAGTGGTGGGTTGGATTGCATTTTGTGCAATAATGACATTGAGACGATGTCGCATATCTTTTTGAGTTGTAATGTGGCGGCTTTGGTTTGGAAGGAGATGGCGGAGTGGATTGGTATTGAGGACTTTATTTCTTCTAATCTTAAGCATAGTTTTCTTAAGTGGTCTTCCTTTTGTAAGAAGAATAGAGTGAGGAAGGGGAGATAAGGTTGCATTTGGTTGGCTACCGTTTGGTACTTATGGACTTTGCGGAACGGTATAATTTTTAGAAGTGTTGATTGGAACGTCTTGGATGCGGTTTAGGAGATCAAAGCCTTAGTTTGGAGATGGTCTTACATCGGGAAAATTACTCGGACCAATTATGTTTTTTATGAATTTTCCAAGTTTCCTTTGTTCTATTTATCATAAGCGTAATTGGATTGTAATTTTCTTTTTGTCGAGCTTTGCCTCGGTTTTCTGTAAGCGGGTTCGGGAACCCTTTGTTCTCGCGTTATATATAATCCTTGCTTATTGAAAAAAAAAATCAAACTAAAGTAAGACAAAAAATACCTAAAACAAATTAAGACTATAAATCCTAAAAAGAAAAGAAAGATGAAACATTACACATATCATTTCTTTTTAATCACTTGTGAAATGGGTTTGTCTCAAATTAAATAATACGCATACGAGGGGTTGACCGTAGCCATGGATGGCGTGTTGCAGTCATGTGGCAGCAGAATAAATGCCTTTTGCAGAGTGATTTGACCATAGAATCTTTATGGTGAGGGGTTGCCCCTCGCAAATTACCAATTAACATTTAGTGAGGGGTTGGCCCCTTGCAAATCTTTCAGTTGTCAGCCTTTTTACGCTGACCCCTAGTATAGACAGATTTTAAAATTCAAATTTGTTTTCCCTCCTCATTTGCGAGGGGTTAACCCCTAGCAATTTTTTTTTCTTTTTTTTTTCTTTCTATTTTGTGGTTTGCGAGGGGTTTTACCCCAAGCAAGCTTGTTTTTTTAGTGAGGGGTTTTCCCCTAGCCAAATACCCTAGCTAATAACATGTTTTCTTGTAGTGACTCCTTTCTTTACTATTTTTCGTTTCTTTTTTTTTTTTAAATAAATGGTTGGTTCAGCACCCTAAAGTGGTAGACCCAATTATAAAGTTAAAATATTAAAATAAATAGTATTTAGATGTTCGTTTAAAAAACTTTAAAATAAATATTAAAATATATTATTTACGTGGGTAATTATTGGAATATTTAATATATAAATATTATTTATTTATTATATTCTAATAATTATTATACAGATATGTATATTATATTGAATATTTTAATCAATTAATTGATTAAATAAAATTTTAAAAAATTAATTAAATTTATGTTCTAGAAACTAAGTAATTAGTTATATACTTAGTTAGGATGAGCTTAAATATGAATGAAACTGAGAATATTCAATTTTAAAATAGTGAAAATTCTAATTAATCATCATAGTATATTTAAGCCATGGTCTTAAATATACTATAAATAAATATATTATCTATTTTTTCATGAGAAAAATATCAACAAATCAATAAATATCATATGTTTATCACTACACTTTCTTGTTTCAAGATTACCACTAAAATAATTTAGGTTAAGTTACACTTTTAATCTTTAGCAGTTGATTTGATTCCATTGTCACCCTCATGGAGCCACTTCGATAGAGCAATTTGCCCTTATTTTACATTTCGGTTTTCTCAATATTATTTTTCTCAAGAGTTTCATTCTGCACCGTTCGTATCTCACCCAACCCAAAAATTTATATAATATTTTTTTCTTCTACTTTTGGTTTTGTTTTAGGTTTCCATAAATAGATAAATAAAACAAAAATCGAATCAAACAAAATGGATTATAATATTAATTAATACTGTATTGCTGCACTACCGTCATTAGTGCTTATCTTCAAATCTCAATTGCCAATTAGCTTATTTAAATTAGGGGTGGTAAAATAGATAGATGTGATGGATATGGATTGAATTGTTAAATGATGGATTAAAAAAATTTATTAAACCATTAAAAATCCACCAAAATTTTCTTAAAACGATTCAATCCAATTCATCGGTTAAAAATAAAATTCATCCAATCTATCTATTAACATATTTTGTCATTATTAAAAAGGGAAGATTGTGAAGAATATATGTTCATCCTTCTTAGCTTGATTTTGATGAACACAAAAGGCTATCTTAAAATGGAAGATCAAAGTAAAAAAATATTGTAATCAAATACCAAGATTGCATGAGCTTTGGAAAATTGAAGGATTGAATCACGAAGATTGAGTTACCAATGACATTTCATTTGTGTATATATTTTAGGTGTTCAATATCTTCATCTAAAATCTTCTAAAAGTTTTTCCTAAACTTTCATGCATCATAAGTATTCATTACATATCTTTCTACATGAGAATATTTAATGAGAATGTATTTGACAAGAAAATATTTTCCCTAGTGGTTTAGTGGATGTGTTCAAGTACTTAAGTGTCATGGGTTTGAACCTTGAGTGTGTCATTTTGCTTAGAAAATTTTGAATAATTTTAAGGCAATAGATTATTGTTATGAATTAATCAATTATCATGCATTACAATAGCCAAACTTTCAAATTTTTACACAAGACAATCTATTGTATGGACTCAACAATCGATTGTCATCAAGGAAAAAGTAAAAAATTCAAACATGACAATTGATTGCATGAGATGCATAATCAATTGTCATTGGTGCATTTTTGAAAAATTATAAAAGTTTTCACGCATCCTTTCATGGCACTCATTCCTCATCATCGCAATTTATCATGACTTTTTAAAGCTTTGTCATGATTCAAAGACGTGTGTTTGTGCAATATAAATTCAAACATTTTCTTACATTCAGATTCACCTCTTTCAAATAAATTTGTAAACATTTCACCTTCATAAATTGTTAGATACTTTCAAGAACTTTTGTGCATAATTTTCATACCATTCAAAGATAAGTTCATGAGCACCTAGAATATATACTTTTGAATTGTTCATATTTGAAAGGGAAGAATAGTTGAAATTTTTGTAAAATTTTCAAAAAATTCACTTGTACTCAAATTGATATTTAACATTTTGTTCTTATATTCAAATTTTGTAAAATCTTGTTATCCATGGTTGTTTGAAACAAGTGTGAGAATTGAGAAAGTAGGGTTATTTCTCATTGTGTTGTAAAATCAAAGAAGTGGATTGTACTTCTTTGTTATTGTTAGAAGATTGTAGGGGAAGTCTTGGTGTGAGGCTTGTACGGATATCTAACAATAGTAAAATCTCTCACAGGGTGTGAGGGGACTAGATGTACCATTGGTTGATAAGGGAACTAGTATAATTCTATGTGTTCGTTTACTTTACTTCATTTATTTTTCTGCATATCACTTTTATATCTTAAACCAAAAAAATAAATTCATCATTTCATTACTCATTAAACAAGTAAAAGTAAAGCAAAAAATTCTTAAGTAAAAAGTTTGTTACTTTATCTATGAAAATTAGTAAACCTAATTCACCCCTCTTCTTAGGTTTTACACTCTAATACTTACAAAGGTTTGTGAAAATATGCACTCAAAACATGACATGTGCAATCTCTCAAAAGGTGTGAGGGGACTTGATGTACCATTGGTTGATAAGGGAACTAGTATAATTCTTTGTGTTTGTTTACTTTACTGCATTTATTTTTCTGCATATCACATCTATATCTTAAACTAGAAAAATAATTTCATCACTTCATTACTCATTAAACTAGTAAAAGTAAACCAAAAATTTCTTAAGTAGAAAGTTTGTTACTTTATCTATGAAAATTAGTAAACCTAATTCACCCTTCATCTTAGGTTGAGCACTCTAATACTTACAAAGGTCGGTGAAAGTATGCACTCAAAACATGAAAAGTGCAGAAACAAGATTATAATCAGGTTAAAATAATTAATATATAAGTAATAGAAAGTAAATTAAAAAAAAATACCTTCCTAAGAACATTTGACATCAAAATTCTATAGCATCAACCTATATCCAAATCATCAAGGTTTACTCATTTTTTTTGCAAATGACATAAGTATTTCTCTTCCTAGAGAGCATGCTTGAATCACCCTTTCCACATGAATTGCACTTAGTAGACAAGTATAAAGAAATGTCAATCCAAAAAATATCTTTTGACTAAAATGGATGGAAGCCACATGTTAGTAAAACTCACATTCAATATTGATCGAGTACAATAATGAAAAGTGTTTCTTGTTTTGACATTGAAAGATATCCAGATTAAAGCATTGATAAGTGAAGAAAACTCCAACTTATCATATATAATAGAAGTTGGTTGACTAATTGTACACATCAAATATAAAATAGACATTCACCCTGAAGAACAACAAAGTGAGGAAGACAATCATCTACATTGGTATCATCAATAGTTAGAGTTTCACCCGGTAGTGCCACCCATCTCTGTAGCAAAAAAGCGAAATCCAATTAGTACTAACCTGTTAGATAATGAAAAATAGATAGATGCAAAGTAAGCTAATGGAGGTTTGGATCGTAAGTACATTTCTGATGTATAAATATCCAGATAGACGAGCTGCCCATAAAATTTCATCAATATTTTCCAACTTGTATCAAAGAAAAAGATAAAAGTTATGTAAGATATACACATCTATGTCTCTTAAGCTATGTAATAATCCATGATATGGAGATGCGTTGGATAAAAATTAAACATAGAATTTAGACTCCCTCCAACAATGAGTAGATGCCTTTGTGACATAAAATAATTCACTATACAATGAGGCACGAAGAACTATAAAATCATAAGAGCAAGTTAATATTCATATGTAATATTCCATGTCTTTGTAAATTGATCAATATCAAATCACAAGAAAGTCACCCCTTTGTCCAAAGCTTTGGTATTATGATAGTGACTGCATGTTTAAAATGAAAAAGGTATATCTGAGAGTCCCGAAGCCCAAACCATACTTTGTTCTAATCAAGACTACCCTCAAGGTCTGTGAAAATATGCACTCAAAACATGACAAGTGCAGAATATAAGATTATAAACGGGTTTAAAAAATAGTGTATAAGTAACAAAAAGAAATTTTAAAAAACATATAATTTCCTAAGCACATTTGAAATCAAAATTCTATAGCATCATTCTGTCTTCAGATCATCAAGCTTTACTCTTTTTTTTGCAACTGTCATAAGTAGTTCTCACCCTAGAGAGCATGTGTGAATCACCCTTTCTACATGAATTGCACTTAGTAGACATGTATAAAGAAATGTCAATCCAAAAAAGCTCTTTTGACTAAAACTGTTGGAAGCCACATGTTGGCGAAACACATATCAAGTATTGATCAAGTACAATAATTAAAAGTGTTTCTTATTTTAACATTGAAAGATCTCCAGATTAAAGCATTGAAGTGTGAATAAAACTACAACGTGACATATAAACTAGAATTTGGTTGACTACATGTACACAAAAAATATAAGAATAGACATTCACCCTGAAGAAGAACCAAGCGAGGAAGTCAATCATATCTAAATCGATATCATTAATGGTTTGAGGTTCACTCGATAGTTCCGCCCATCTCTGTAGCAAAAAAGAAATCTCCAATTAGTACTAACTTGTTAGGCAATGACAAACAGATCGATGAAAAGTAAACTAATGGAGGTTTGGATAGTAAGTACAATTCTAATGTATAAATATCCAGATAGACGCACTCACCGTAAAATTTCATCAATATTTTTTAATATATATCAAAGAAAAAGATAAAATTTATGCATAGTAAACACATTTATGTCTCTTAAGCAATGTAAGAATTCCTGAGACGGGAAAGAGTTGGATAAAAATTAAACAAAAGTTTAACTCCCTTAAACATTGAGTAGTTCCCTTTGCAACATAAAATAATTCACTATACAGAGAGACACGAAGAACTATAAAATAATAAGAGTCAATTAAACTTAATTTGTCATATTCAATGTCTTTTATAAATTGATCAATATCAAATCAGAAGAAAGTCACCCTTGTGTTAACTGATATTTCTATCTATTGGTCTTATCCTCATACTTGTGCATATTCACTCGTGGTAACATCCAATTTGACCTCTCTGAATTTCCCTTATCTCTTTCTTGTCCTGAAAATCACAAGAAAATGTACAATCTTTCATTTTCTTTGAATTTTTATCTCTCATCATCTTCCGCTCCCTCACACTTATTTAAGATAACCCTCATTCAACCTTCATAATCTTTCCCAGAAATTAGGGATGTTAAAAAAAAAATGGTTCACAAGAACCAATTTTAAAAATATGGTGCACCTATTTTAAATGTTCATATTATTTTGTTTAAAACTGATCTAGATCCATTTCATTAAAACCACAAAAAACCAATACCCACTTTTTAAAACCAATACATAAATGGTTAACCAATGTACTCTTCACCTTGTCTCTAATTCATGGTCATAAATTAACAATATAATGTAGATATCAAGAACACTTAGCTACACATTAGTGCATTGCCACCAATTTTGCTTATGGTTTTCACTAATCCTCTCTCAAGTTGAAATCTCCTTATTTTTTTTAATCACGGCTCTCAATTTCTGGCATGTAAATATTTTAAAAATAACCAAAATAATAAGCATTTGAGTAAAGTAAAATAAATATGTAATTCATATTTGATTTCCTCAATTGAAATCTAACACAATGTTTTAACAATTTTTTAATATATTTGTTTCATAATTGTTAGTTATTAATTCAATTTAATATTCCGTTGATCTAGGTAATTTTATTACTACCTCATTCTATGTATTTTAAAATTTTCTCTAGTAAAAACATTTAGATTTTCAAGTAACAATGTATTTTTGTTTTGTTATGATTTGTTATTATGTTTTTTTTGCCATTTCTTATTATTTCTATTGATTCTATATTCTTTCAAAAATCAAACTATTGTTGATCGGATTTCGTAAATATCATAAATGAGAGTTAAGATTTACCACCGTTGAGAGGTTATTGATTTTAAAAATGATTTAAAATGATTGGATGGCGTTAGGAAAAGGTTGTTCGAATTGAAACCCGAGTTTTAATCAAAAACAAGTTTGAGAAAATTTAGTTTTAAAAATAGTCCAACCAAAAACCGGTTTTTGGTATAAACCAGTTTTGAACCAAGCCAATCCAAATATAAACCGGCTTTTAAAAATTAAATCGGTTTCATTAAAGTGGTTTTAATAACCAAACTGAACCATATATTTGGTTCAATTTGGTTTGGTTTATGAACCATGCACACCCCTACTAGAAAACCATCAATTTCTTGAAACTGAACCAAGTTCTTTTCCATAAATCTTTACCTCCTTCATTATTCTTCACCATCATCTTCATACATTCAACTTTTTCTTCCATTTCCCCCCAGAAATACCTTCAATCCTTCATAACCTCAAACCCCAATACCTTTATATTCATCCGGTTCTTCATCCGTTATGCAGAAAATACCTTAAATTTTCATACACTTTCATCACATTCCCCAGAAAACCTTCAAACATTCGACCTCTCTTTCAAACTACCAAACATTAACCTTCAATCACCTCAAAATTAATTTACAAAAAATAGAAAAATAAAGAGCAACATCAAATCAAGTGCGGAGTGAGAAAACACTACATCATGAGTCAACTAACAACCAGAATCGAACAACTAAATTTAAAAAACATAACAAAAATCACAAAGGAGAAAACAAAATAATGAGAAATTGAATCTAATTAATTAACAAAATACTTAACATAAATTTGCATTGATTTTGAAATCGAACCCTAGCTTACAGATCCTAGAGTGAAACTGATTCTCTTATTCCCGTAAAGGTTGAAGATAAACAGTAACCTAAAAAAACTTGTCCAAAAATCAATCAAGAAAATATAGAATAAAAAAAAACTATTAACCATGAAGAAATAAAACATTTTTTAGTTATTGATAACAAGTTGTGGTTTGCAACAAAGTATATGTAAATCAGTTTATGAAAACAAGTTTGCAATAACTTTTGGAAGAAATAATTTTCGTAAACCATGACTAAAACAATATTGGGATAAAGAATTAAAATAGCATAAGAATTCAAAACGAAACATCACTTGTAAGTCTCAAAACTGAAACATAAAGAAGGAAGAAATTGTGCTGGAGAAAGAAGAAATCCAAAGCCAAGAAATTGTGAGAGGGTTTCAAAAACCTATTGAATGTGTGAGAGAGAAAGAATCACGCTAATAAAATAAGAGATATTGACGTGTGTGCACGCGCGCATGCGCATGCGTGCGTGTGTGACGCAATATTGAGAATGAGTAATTGTGATGGAAGTGTAGTAGATTGATTTGATATAATGTTACTTTTGAAGTTGAATTAGTCTTTTATTTGGAAGAGCAAGTGAAAACAAATGGAACCAGTTTGTTTCATGAAATAATTAGTCAGCATCAAACCAAAATGTAAATTTGGTTGGAAAAAATAATATTTGGATAAAGAATACCCCAAAATTGAAGAGGTGGCAAATTTGTAGGCAAGGGTATTAATGTCTTTTTTTAGAACAACTAATTTTCTTATATTATAGATTAATAATAAAAAGTTAATAAACTAATCACAAGAAATTAAAAATCAAATAATCTTCAATGATAAATGTATTGTTTTAATTAATGTTTTAAAAATCGATTCGAATTGACAAGACTTTCCATTCAAAATTCAATTGATTCAATCGATTAAACTTATAATTAAATTAAATATTAAATAAATTAATAATATAAAATTAAATTTTATGAATAAGTTATGCATAACTATATGTTCACATCTTTATAAAATAAATATTTTACAAATTCATTACAAACTTAATAAAATGAGAACAATTGTAAACATAATAACACAATATAATGGTACGTATAATTTCAACCTTATTTCAAGAATATTTTGAATAAATTAAATAATTACATTAAATTAAAATAAAATAATTAGAATAAATAACAAAATAGTACAACATAATACATAAAATAAAATTCCAAATTTATAGTCGAGAGTTTGAGGATTTCATTTTTGCGAGCAAGTTGATAGATCTTCCTTGTAAGGGGAAGAAGTATTCTTGGCACGGAGGAGATGGTAAGGCCAAAAGTAGGATCGATAGTTTCTTAGTGGTGGATAGCATTATTGAGGAGTGGGGTTTAGTTAGCCAATTCATTGGATCGAGAGATATCTCGGATCATTGCCCGGTTTGGTTGATGTTGGATTTTTCGGATTGGGGGCTGAAACCGTTTAGAGTCAACAACGAGTGGTTCTCTAATAAAGATTTTGTTCCTTTTGTCGAGAAGGAATGAAGTAAGATAGTGGTGGAGGGATGGAGAGATTTCGTCCTCAAAGAAAAATTATGTCTCCTTAAGGAGAGGCTTAAGTGGTGGAACATTAATATTTTTGGGAAAATCAATTTAGAGATGGAGGAGGGGGTTAGAGAGTTGAATGAAGGAGATGACGAGGATGGGGTGGTCGGGGCCTTTGTGGAGGAGGAAATATTGAGGAAAAAAAAGCCGGCTAGTAGTAAGTTTTGGTTACATCTAAAGATAAAGGAGAATATGCTTATCCAAAAGTCGAGATTAAAGTGGTTGAATGACGGGGATTCTAAAGCAAGTATTTTCATAGGGTCTTGAAAGAGAGAAGGAGAAAATGTTTTATTGGGCTGTTAGAGGGTGATAATGGTTTGGTTGAAAAAGTGGAGGAGGTTAAGGAGGTAGTGAGGTGCCATTTTGCTTCCAATTTTGTTGAACCGGTTAAGGAGAGGCCTTCGTTGGATGGTCTTTCTTTTAAATGCATTGATGAGGCGGAATGATCTATTCTTGAAGCGCCGTTCTTGGAGGAGGAGATAAAGGAAACGGTGTGGAGTTGCAGTGGGGACAAGAGTCCGGGTCCGGATGGTTACTCCTTTTTATTTATTAAGAAGTGTTGGAGTTTTATGAAGGAGGACTTCTTTAGTTGCTTCCATAGGTTCCATCCAGACGGTTACTCCTTTTTTGTCAAAAGCTCTTACTTCTTCGTTTTTGACTTTGGTTCCGAAATCCCCTAACCCGTTGAGTTTGGATGGCTATAGGCCTATTTATTTGGTGGGGTGTGTTTATAAGGTGTTTTCCAAGCTTTTGGCGAATAAACTTAAGGTTGTGTTACATTCGGTTATCTCTAATTGCCAAAGCGCTTTCGTAATAGTAGCGGAGGGTTTGAGGGGTTTGGTGAGCAAGGCGGTGGAGAAAGATGGCTTTACGAGATTTAATTTTAATGGTAGGTGTTTCGTTGATATCCTTCAATTTGCGGATGATACGTTATTGGTCGGTGATGGGAGTTGGAATCACATTTGGGCTATCAAAACGGTCTTGAGGGGCTTCGAGATGGTGTCCGGTTTGGGTATTAATTTTCATAAGAGTAAAATTATTGGCGTTAATATTAGTCCCCGCTTTATGGAAGTGGCTTCTTTGTTCCTTTCTTGTAGAAGGGAAGATAACAAGTTTGTCTTTCTTGGTTTTTCGGTTGGTTGGGATTCTATTAGAGTAGCTATGTGGTCGGACTTGCTTTCAAGTTTGAGAAGGAAGCTTTTTGGGTGGAAGAATAGGTTTCTTAGCTTAGGAGGAAGGTTAACTTTGTTAAAATCGGTTCTTTCTAGTCTTTCCATTTTTACTCTCTCTTTTTATAAAGCTCTGGCGAAGATTATTCATGAAATAACGAGAATTCAAAGTTGTTTTCTTTGGGAGGGTTCGGAGGAGTTGCGGAAAATTCATTGGGTTAGTTGGAAGGAGGTGTGCCTTCCTACCGATAAAGGTGGTCTCGGTCTTAGAAGGGTTGATGATCTTAATGTGGCTCTTTTAAATAAGTGGAGATGGAGAATCCTTGACGAATCGGAAGGTCTTTGGTATAAAGTTTTTAAGGCGCGTTATGGTGACATTAATTTAAAGGTGGTTGGTTCCGGAATCTCTAAGTCTACGGGAAAAAAGGTGTCTTTTTGGTGGAGAGACATCTTAAGGTTGGACAAAGGGATTTCAGAAAATATTTTCGTCTCCAATTGTTGTTTTTCAATAGCCAATGGTTTCTCATCGTCGTTTTGATACTCTAGGTGGAGCGGTGACGTTTGCCTTAAGGATATATTCCCTTCTCTTTTTCTTGAGTCTAAGTTAAGAGAGGTGGGAGTTGCTTGTATGGGTTTTTGGCTTCTTGACAGGTGGTGTTGGGGCGATCTTGGGCTGGTGGCTGAAGACCATGGCGCGGGTGGACAGTCAGGAGTGAGGCACGGTTATGGTGGCGGTCTGCAGCAGTTTCGATATGATGGTTTTGCTGCTCAGCACAGTTATGGTGGTGGCCTGCAGCAGTTTCGAACAGAAGGTTTTGCCGCTCAGCTACTGGACAGCGCGCAACAGGAAGTTTTGGATACCTCGGCTAGTTTTCTTCAGCAGCAGGGGATGGATCCTCCTGGTGGGAATTCTCGGCAGCAGCTTCTCTCCCTTATTGAGCTGGCTGGTCTGAGTGGGGTTGGAAAAGATTCGGTTAAGTGGGTTCCTTGTTCGTCGGAAGGTTATACGGTTAGAAGTTTTTATGATCTCCTTTGTCAATATAGGACTCCTCTAGGTCCTAGCAACATTTTTGAAGAAGCTTTTTCATTGTTATGGAAGATGGTAGTGCCTTTTAAAATCAAGGCATTCGGGTGGAGGTGCTTCATTGATAGACTTCCTACAAAAGACTCCTTTTTTCTTCGTGGTTGTTCTTTTCCGAGTGGTGGGTTGGATTGCATTTTGTGCAATAATGACATTGAGACGATGTCGCATATCTTTTTGAGTTGTAATGTGGCGGCTTTGGTTTGGAAGGAGATGGCGGAGTGGATTGGTATTGAGGACTTTATTTCTTCTAATCTTAAGCATAGTTTTCTTAAGTGGTCTTCCTTTTGTAAGAAGAATAGAGTGAGGAAGGGGAGATAAGGTTGCATTTGGTTGGCTACCGTTTGGTACTTATGGACTTTGCGGAACGGTATAATTTTTAGAAGTGTTGATTGGAACGTCTTGGATGCGGTTTAGGAGATCAAAGCCTTAGTTTGGAGATGGTCTTACATCGGGAAAATTACTCGGACCAATTATGTTTTTTATGAATTTTCCAAGTTTCCTTTGTTCTATTTATCATAAGCGTAATTGGATTGTAATTTTCTTTTTGTCGAGCTTTGCCTCGGTTTTCTGTAAGCGGGTTCGGGAACCCTTTGTTCTCGCGTTATATATAATCCTTGCTTATTGAAAAAAAAAATCAAACTAAAGTAAGACAAAAAATACCTAAAACAAATTAAGACTATAAATCCTAAAAAGAAAAGAAAGATGAAACATTACACATATCATTTCTTTTTAATCACTTGTGAAATGGGTTTGTCTCAAATTAAATAATACGCATACGAGGGGTTGACCGTAGCCATGGATGGCGTGTTGCAGTCATGTGGCAGCAGAATAAATGTCTTTTGCAGAGTGATTTGACCATAGAATCTTTATGGTGAGGGGTTGCCCCTCGCAAATTACCAATTAACATTTAGTGAGGGGTTGGCCCCTTGCAAATCTTTCAGTTGTCAGCCTTTTTACGCTGACCCCTAGTATAGACAGATTTTAAAATTCAAATTTGTTTTCCCTCCTCATTTGCGAGGGGTTAACCCCTAGCAATTTTTTTTTCTTTTTTTTTTCTTTCTATTTTGTGGTTTGCGAGGGGTTTTACCCCAAGCAAGCTTGTTTTTTTAGTGAGGGGTTTTCCCCTAGCCAAATACCCTAGCTAATAACATGTTTTCTTGTAGTGACTCCTTTCTTTACTATTTTTTGTTTCTTTTTTTTTTTTAAATAAATGGTTGGTTCAGCACCCTAAAGTGGTAGACCCAATTATAAAGTTAAAATATTAAAATAAATAGTATTTAGATGTTCGTTTAAAAAACTTTAAAATAAATATTAAAATATATTATTTACGTGGGTAATTATTGGAATATTTAATATATAAATATTATTTATTTATTATATTCTAATAATTATTATACAGATATGTATATTATATTGAATATTTTAATCAATTAATTGATTAAATAAAATTTTAAAAAATTAATTAAATTTATGTTCTAGAAACTAAGTAATTAGTTATATACTTAGTTAGGATGAGCTTAAATATGAATGAAACTGAGAATATTCAATTTTAAAATAGTGAAAATTCTAATTAATCATCATAGTATATTTAAGCCATGGTCTTAAATATACTATAAATAAATATATTATCTATTTTTTCATGAGAAAAATATCAACAAATCAATAAATATCATATGTTTATCACTACACTTTCTTGTTTCAAGATTACCACTAAAATAATTTAGGTTAAGTTACACTTTTAATCTTTAGCAGTTGATTTGATTCCATTGTCACCCTCATGGAGCCACTTCGATAGAGCAATTTGCCCTTATTTTACATTTCGGTTTTCTCAATATTATTTTTCTCAAGAGTTTCATTCTGCACCGTTCGTATCTCACCCAAGCCAAAAATTTATATAATATTTTTTTCTTCTACTTTTGGTTTTGTTTTAGGTTTCCATAAATAGATAAATAAAACAAAAATCGAATCAAACAAAATGGATTATAATATTAATTAATACTGTATTGCTGCACTACCGTCATTAGTGCTTATCTTCAAATCTCAATTGCCAATTAGCTTATTTAAATTAGGGGTGGTAAAATAGATAGATGTGATGGATATGGATTGAATTGTTAAATGATGGATTAAAAAAATTTATTAATCCATTAAAAATCCACCAAAATTTTCTTAAAACGATTCAATCCAATTCATCGGTTAAAAATAAAATTCATCCAATCTATCTATTAACATATTTTGTCATTATTAAAAAGGGAAGATTGTGAAGAATATATGTTCATCCTTCTTAGCTTGATTTTGATGAACACAAAAGGCTATCTTAAAATGGAAGATCAAAGTAAAAAAATATTGTAATCAAATACCAAGATTGCATGAGCTTTGGAAAATTGAAGGATTGAATCACGAAGATTGAGTTACCAATGACATTTCATTTGTGTATATATTTTAGGTGTTCAATATCTTCATCTAAAATCTTCTAAAAGTTTTTCCTAAACTTTCATGCATCATAAGTATTCATTACATATCTTTCTACATGAGAATATTTAATGAGAATGTATTTGACAAGAAAATATTTTCCCTAGTGGTTTAGTGGATGTGTTCAAGTACTTAAGTGTCATGGGTTTGAACCTTGAGTGTGTCATTTTGCTTAGAAAATTTTGAATAATTTTAAGGCAATAGATTATTGTTATGAATTAATCAATTATCATGCATTACAATAGCCAAACTTTCAAATTTTTACACAAGACAATCTATTGTATGGACTCAACAATCGATTGTCATCAAGGAAAAAGTAAAAAATTCAAACATGACAATTGATTGCATGAGATGCATAATCAATTGTCATTGGTGCATTTTTGAAAAATTATAAAAGTTTTCACGCATCCTTTCATGGCACTCATTCCTCATCATCGCAATTTATCATGACTTTTTAAAGCTTTGTCATGATTCAAAGACGTGTGTTTGTGCAATATAAATTCAAACATTTTCTTACATTCAGATTCACCTCTTTCAAATAAATTTGTAAACATTTCACCTTCATAAATTGTTAGATACTTTCAAGAACTTTTGTGCATAATTTTCATACCATTCAAAGATAAGTTCATGAGCACCTAGAATATATACTTTTGAATTGTTCATATTTGAAAGGGAAGAATAGTTGAAATTTTTGTAAAATTTTCAAAAAATTCACTTGTACTCAAATTGATATTTAACATTTTGTTCTTATATTCAAATTTTGTAAAATCTTGTTATCCATGGTTGTTTGAAACAAGTGTGAGAATTGAGAAAGTAGGGTTATTTCTCATTGTGTTGTAAAATCAAAGAAGTGGATTGTACTTCTTTGTTATTGTTAGAAGATTGTAGGGGAAGTCTTGGTGTGAGGCTTGTACGGATATCTAACAATAGTAGAATCTCTCACAGGGTGTGAGGGGACTAGATGTACCATTGGTTGATAAGGGAACTAGTATAATTCTATGTGTTCGTTTACTTTACTTCATTTATTTTTCTGCATATCACTTTTATATCTTCAACCAGAAAAATAAATTCATCACTTCATTACTCATTAAACAAGTAAAAGCAAAGCAAAAAATTCTTAAGTAAAAAGTTTGTTACTTTATCTATGAAAATTAGTAAACCTAATTCACCCCTCTTCTTAGGTTTTACACTCTAATACTTACAAAGGTTTGTGAAAATATGCACTCAAAACATGACATGTGCAGAAACAAGATTATAATCAGGTTAAAAAATAATATATAAGTAATAGAAAGTAAATTTAAAAAATGTATACCTTTCTAAGCACATTTGACATCAAAATTCTATAGTATCAACCCATATCCAGATCATTAAGGTTTACTCACTTTTTTTTGCAAATGTCATAAATATTTCTCACCCTAGAGAGCATGCTTGAATCACCCTATCTACATGAGTTGCACTTAGCAGACATGTATAAAGAAATGTCAATCCACAAAAGTTCTTTTGACTAAAGCTATTGGAAGCCACAAGTTAGCAAAACTCGCATCTAATATTAACCGAGTACAATAATGAAAATTGTTCCTTGTTTTGACATTGAAAGATCTCCAGATCAAGGCATTGAATTGTGAAAAAAAACTACATCTTAGCATATAAAATAGAAGTGGGTTGACTACTTATACATAACAAATATAAGAATAGAAATTCACCTTGAAGAACAACAAAGTGAGGAGGACAATCATCTACATTGGTATCTTCAATAGCTAGAGTTTCACCCAGTAGTGCCACTCATCTCTGTAGCAAAAATGTGAAATCCAATTAGTACTAACCTACTAGGTAATGACAAACAGATAGATGCAAAGTATACTAATTGATGTTTAGATCGTAAGTACATTTCTGATGTATAAATATCCAGATAGACGAGCTGACCATAAAATTTCATCAATATTTTCCAACTTGTATCAAAGAAAAAGATAAAAGTTAGGCATGGCAAACACATTTATGTCTCTTAAACCATGTAAGAATTCATGATATGGGGAAGCTTTGGATAAAAATTAAACATAGAATTTCAACTCCCTCCAACATTGAGTATATGCCTTTGCAACATCAAATAATTCACTATACAGTGAGACACGAAGAACTATAAAATTATAAGAGCAAGTTAATATTCATTTGTCATATTCAATGTCTTTGAAAATTGATCAATATCAAATCACAAGCAAGTCACCCTTTGTCCAAAGATACGGTATTATGACTGCGACTGCATGTTTAAAATGAAAAAGGTATATCTGAGAGTCTTGAAGCCCAAACCATGCTTTGTTGTAAACGGGACTACCCTTAAGGTCTGTGAAAATACATACTCAAAACATGACAAGTGCAGAACACAAGATTATAAACAGGTTAGTATATAAGTAACAAAAAGAAAATTTTAAAAACATAGAATTTCATAAGCACATTTGACATTAAAATTCTTTAGCATCACCCCATCTGATCATCAAGCTTTACTCGCTTTTTTTACAATTGTCATAAATATTTCTCACCCTAGAGAACATGCATGAATCACCCTTTCTACATGAATTGCACTTAGTAGACATGTATAAAGAAATGTCAATCCACAAAAGCTCTTGTTACTAAAACTGTTGGAAGCCACATGTTGGCGAACCTCACATCCAATATTAATCGAGTACAATAATTAAAAGCGTTTCTTGTTTTGGCATTAAAATTTCTACAATTTAAGGCATTGAAGTGTGAGCAAAACTACAACGCAACATATAAAATTGAAGTTGGTTAACTATATGTACACAACAAATATAAGAATAGACATTCACCCTTAAGAACAACAAAGTGAGGAAGCCAATCATCTACATCAATATCATTAACAACTGGAGGTTCACTCGGTAGTGCCACCCTTATCTGTAGCAAAAAGCAAAATACAATTAGTACTAACTTGTTAGGAAATGAGAAACAGATCGATGAAAAGTAAACTAATAGACCGTAAGTACAGTTCTTATGTATAAATATCCATATAGACGCGCTGACCATAAAATTTCATCAATATTTTTCAACATGTAACAAAGAAAAAGATAAAAGTCATGCATAGTAAACATATCTATGTATCTTAAGAAATATAAGAATTCCCGAGACTGGGAAGAGTTGGATAAAAATTGAACAAAAATTTTAACTCCCTTAAACATTGAGTAGCTGCCTTTGAAACATAAAATAATTCACTATACAGAGAGACACGAAGAACTACAAAATAATAAGATCAAATTAAACTTCATTTGTCATATTCAATGTCTTTGTAAATTGATCAATATTAAATCATAAGAAAGTCACCCTTGTGTTAACTGCTATTTCGATCTATTGGTTCTATCCTCATCCTTGCGCATATTCACTCGTGACAACATCCAATTTGACCCGTCTGAATTTCCCTTATCTCGTTCTTGTCCTGACAATCACAAGAAAATGTACAATCTTTCATTTTCATTGAATTTTTCTCCCTCATCATCTCTCGTTCCCACGCACTTATTCAAGATAACCCTTATTCAACCTTCATAATCTTTCCCAAAAAACCATCAATTTCTTGAAACTGAACACAATTCTTTTCCAGAAGTCTTTACCTCCTTCATTATTCTTCACCATTATCTTCATACATTCAACTTGTTCTTCCATTTTCCACAGAAAACACATTCAATCCTTCATAATCTCAAACCCCAATACCCTTATATTCATCCGGTTCTTCATCCCTTACCCAGAAAATACCTTAAATTTTCGTACACCTTCATCACCATACCCTTCAAACATTCAACCTCTCCTTCAAACGACCAGACATTAACCTTCAATCACCTTAAAGATAATTTACAAAAAAAATACAGAAAAAAGAAAAAGCAACGTCAAATTAAGTGCAATGTGAGAAAAACTACATCATGAGTCAACTAACAACCAGAATCGAATAACTAAATTTGAAAAACATAACAACATCATAAAGAAAAATCACAAAAGAGAAAACAAAATAATGAGAAATTGAATCTAATTAATTAACAAAATACTTAACATAAATTTGCATTAATTTTGAAATCGAACCCTAGGTTACAGATCCTAGAGTGAAACTGATTCTCTTATTCCCGTATAAGGTTGAAGATAAACAGTAACCTTAAAAAAACCTTTTCGAAAATCAATCAACAAAATACTGAATCAAACAAACTATTAACCATGAAACAATAAAGCATTTTTCATTAATGATAACATGTTATGGTTTCCAACAAAGTATATGTAAATCAGTTTATGAAAACAAGTATGTAATAACTTTAGGAAGAAATAATTTTCGAAAACTATGGCTAAAACAATATTGGGAAAAAGAAGGAAGAAATTGTGCTGGAGAATGAAGAAATTCTTTGGAGAAAGAAGAAATGTAAAGCCAAGAAATTGTGAGCGGGTTTATAAAACCTATTAAATATAAGAGAGAGAAAGAATCACAGTAATAAAATAAGAAATATTGGTGTGTGTGGGTGTGCGTGTGTGTGCGTGTGTGCGTGCATGTGTGTGTGTTCGCGTGTGTGCGTGTGTGAGTGTGTGTGCGTGTGCGCGTGCGTGTGATGCAATATTGAGAATGAGTAATTGTTATGGAAGTGTAACAGATTGATTTAATAGAATGTTACTTTTGAAGTTGAGTTAGTCTTTTAGTTGGAAAAGCAAGTGAAAACAAATGGAATTGGTTTGTTTCATGAAATAATTAGTCAGCATCAAACCAAAACATAAGATTGGTTGGAAAAAGTAATATTTAGACAAAGAATACCCTAAAATTGAAGAGGTGATAGATTTGTAGGCAAGGGCATTAATGTCTTTTTCAAAACGTCTAATTTTCTTATATTATAAATTAATAATAAAAAAATTAATAAACTAATCACAAGAAATTAAAAAGCTAATAATCTTCTTTGATAAATGTATTGTTTTAGTTAATGTTTTAAAAATCGATTCGAACCGGCAAGACTTTTCATTCAAGAGTCATTTGATTTAATTGATTAAACTTACGGTTTGATAAAAAAATTTGATTAAACTTACGGTTGAACTAACTATTTAATAAATTAATATTATAAAATTAAATTTTATGAATAAGTCATACATAACTACATATTCACAATTTAATAAAATAAATATTTTAAAAATTCATTATAAATTTAATAAAACGAAAACAATTGTAGACATAATAACACAATATAATGGTACTTATAATTTCAACCTTGTTTCAAGAATATTTTGAATAAATCAAATAATTACATTAAATTAAAATAAAATAATTAGAATAAAAAACAAAATAGTACAACATAATACCGAAAATAAAATTCCAAATTTATAATACCTAAATTAAATAGAATAAAATACAAAAAAAAAAACAAAATACATAATTAATTCAATAATAAATCAAACTAAAGTAAGTAAAAAAAATACCTAAAATAAAATAAGACTATAAATCCCCAAAAGCAAAGAAAGATGAAACATTACACATATCATTTCTTTTTAATCACTTGTGAAATGGGGTTGTCTCAAATTAAATAATATACATACAAAATCTTTTTTTTCTTCTTCTATTATTCCTTTTCTCTTTTTTCTAAATAAATGGTTGGTACAGCACCCTAAAGTGGTAGATTCAATTATAAAGTTAAAATATTAAAATAAATAGTATCCACATGCTCGTTTAGAACACTTTAAAATAATTATTAAAAGAGTTTAATTAGTATGCACCGACAGTGTAAAATAATTTTACACGGTCATCCAATAAGAATTTAACAATCTGCCATGTCATAATAATAATTTAAAATTTACAGTCTGATGTGGCGGGATACATGAGAGTGATTGGTTGATAGTGTAAAATTATTTTAGACTGTCGGTGCATATCAATTAAACTCTTATTAAAATAGATTATCAACGTGGGTAATTATTGGAATATTTTATATATAAATATTATTTATTTATTTATTATATTCTAATAACTATTATATAGATATGTATATTATATTAATTATTTTATTAATTTAAATATTTAAATATAAATATTATATAAATTTTTCTCAAGAGTTGTTTGGGTGTGTGGGAGAGGTAGTAGAGGTGGTTATACCCTCTAAAAGAAACAGACATGGGAAATGCTTTGGATTTGCAAGGTTCCATGAGGGGGGTCACGCACGGCTCATGGCGGTAAAATTAGACAATATTTTGATTGATGGTAAGAAGATACACGCGAATCTCCCTAGATTCGAGAGAACGGGTCTAAACTATAAGGGAAATGTTAGGGTGGAGGCGAGAATTGGAGTAGAAGGGGTCAAGAAGGGGGTTTTCGTCGGTGTTAGTGGAAGAGGAATAGATTTTTTTGTGGGGAAAAAGTCATATACTGAAGATGTGGTTCGAAAGGTGCAGGAGCAACAGTCGGTGGGGAAGAAGGTCGTGTTAAGGTTCAACTCAAAACAGGAGGATTGTGTAAGGTTGAAGAAGGCCTATGTGGGAAAAGTTTTGTCTCCTGGTTCAACATACAATTTACAGACAAATTTCGAAATCGAGGGAGTTTACACGATTAAAGTTACTCCGATGGGTGGTACATTGTATTTATTGGAGGATGTTGAAGAAGGATTTATTAAGGAGCTTTTGTGTAACGATGAAGTTTGGTGGAAACAATGGTTCTCTGAGATTAAGCCATGGGAAAAGGAGGTGGTGGATGTAGAGAGAGTTATGTGGGTGAGGGTTTATGGTGTGCCTTGTCATGCTTGGAACATGGATTTTTTCATTGAGGTGGGCAATTCTATCGGATCTTTTATCTGTGCGGATGAGAGCACAACGAAAGGTTTGAAGTTGGATGTTGGGAGAATTATGGTTAAGTTGTCGCATTCTAAATGTCTTAAGGAACTGGTTTATGCGGAGATTGATGGAGTTGAGTATCCGTTAATCCTCAAGGAAGACACTTACGGTCCGGTTAGGATTTCCAATGAGACACTATGCCACGGAAGGGAAAAGACATCGCTTTTTTTTACTTTTAACAACGCTTAAAAGTGTTGCCTAAGGTAGCGCTTAAAAGCGTTGCCTAAGGTAGCGCTTAAAAGCGCTGCCTAAGGTGGGACTGCTATAGTTAAAAGACAACCCTTTTGTTTTATGCAAAAGCGCTGCCTTATGTAGGCCCTTAGCAACGCTTTTTCTAGAAAAACGCTTTCTAAAGTAGGCCTTTAGCAGCGTTTTTTATAGAAAAACGTTGTCTGAAGTGGGCCTTTAGCAGCGCTTTTTCTGGCCTTTTGTGCTTTCTATTGGCATCTTTAGGCAGCACTTTTCATACCCCAAATATAAAGTCTCAGAAAACAAAAAGGCAAAAAAATAACGTTTTGTACCTCATGATCGACCACTCTAAGTCATCTTGACTTAAGTACTCGAGGGGATAGCATATACATAAAAGGGTAATTCCTTGCAGGAGGAAAAACGACATATTATATAAAATGTCTCAGATGAGCCAAAACATTGTACAATACAATTAAAAAGAGAGCTTGAAGGCCAGAAAAATCACTAACACCCATATAACGGGACAATCAAAACAACAACAAAATACAACTTCCCCTCTAGAAGCTATTCGCTCTCTCTCCAGCCTCCTGAATGAAGAAAATTGAACCAGTCGTCATCCCAGTCCTCATCAACATCTGCACCAAAATCACGTTTCGGAGCGCAGTCTTTTGTGAGGGATTTCATCTTTGTCACAGACTTCTTCCCGGACAAGGTTGCTCCGATTGATGATGCAGCAGATATTGCAACATTTGGACCGTCCTTCTTCATTTTCTCAGTCAACTTCTTGGCCGCAGAGTTTTTTTGAGGAAGTGCTCATGTTAAAGTATTGCGCAGTTCACAAGTAACCCCTATATATAGCAAATTCAATAAGTTAATAACACCTCAGACAACTACATCATTATATATTACACAGTTCATACTATAAACAACAAGGAAATGCAACCGGAATTTGCACATTCATTTCACAACTCAAAAACAAGTAGCAACATGATAATATGCAATCCGAACAAACATCGGAACCAATATTTTGAAACCCGGGCAGCAGTGACGAAATTGTTTGAAACACATACAAAATTAATCCGGAAACAAGCAAACTCAAGGGCAATAGTCCGTAAATGACCAAAAAGACTCAAACATATATCATACAAAAATGTACACATCAAATGGAGTCGAATAGCATTAAATTCAAAAATAGGTGCACAAATCATCAGAACAGAATCGCATGAAAATCGTACGATAGCCTACAAACATGCCAACGGGCTCAAAAAAACTATATGACTTGAATTAAATCCTACCGGAAGTACCATTTCCGTGCACGGGGCAGCAACTATTTCACATGAAAAATCGGCTCAAAAATGCATGAATCTTGCACGGATGTCAAGCATGAAAATTCACAACAAAAGTGTCGGTGTCAAGCATGAAATACAATTCCAAAAGTTGATGGAATTCTAATTTGAATTGAAGTTTTAGTATTGAAGTAAAGTGAATCACATTTGTATCCAAACTACAATTCCACCATCTCATGAATTAGCAATAAATAGTAACCAAAAGAGGCTTCGACATGCACAAGTTAGTAGCTCTTCAAGATTAAAAAATTCACAATCTAATTCTCAAACAACTTCACAATCTCGAAACAAATAAAAAATTATAGGATTCAACACAATTAGCACAATTAGCACAAATTCAAGAATCCAAATCTCATCACAATTATTATCACAATTCTTGAGTTCAAAAATTCACTTAAGTATTTTATCAAACACTTAGTCTACACAAATATCACTATTTATCATCTTCAACTTTACTACAACAACAATTTCAAAATCAAATTCAAACAACAACCACATCAATACTAATTCACCAAATCGACAACAACCACATCAACACTTTGATACTCTAACAACACTCATTTTTCTATAACACTCATTTTTCTAACATCCCTCATTTTTGTAATGGATATAATTTCCTACAATATAACAACACTCATTCAAACTAACACATTCAAACTAAAAACAAAACAAAAACAAAACAAGATGCTCAAGAACAAACTAAAGAAACTATATAGCAAGCTCAAGAACATTAAATAATCACTGAAACTCAAGAACAAACAAAAGAAACAGTGACACTCACGAAGGAATGCCGGTCAGAGAAGATGGAGATATAAACAGAGGAACAGTTCCGGTCGGAGAAGACGGACAGAGGAACGCCAGTCGGAGAAGACGGACAGAGGAACGCCGGTAGAAGAAGACGAACAGAGGAACAGTGCGGAGGGAGAAGTCGCGAGAGAGGGGGAGACACGGCGGAGGGAGAAGTCACGAGAGAGAGGGAGAAAGAAAATAAATGATTAGGGCGTTCTGAAATAATGAATTTTTTTTAATATTGATGAAATAATAACATAAGACAACGCTTTTGGAAAGTGCTATCTTATGTATTAGCTTTAGCGGCGCTTTTTCTCTAAAAGCGCTTTCTTTTTAATTGCCTATAGCAGCGCTTTCTAATGTGTGACCTACGTAAGGCCTTTAGCAGCGCTTTTTAAAAGCGTTTTCTAAAGTGTGCCTTTATCAGCACTTTCCTAAAAGCGTTTTCTAAGGTGTCACATTTGTATGGCTTTTAGCAGCGCTTTTAGGAAACTCTTTTTTTCAGCGTGTTTTTTTTAACACATATAGCAGCGCTTTTGATAAAAAGCACTGTCTATGTAGTGTTGCCAAAAAGAAATTTTGGCGTAGTGAGATTTCGAATTGTAAGTTGAGCAATTCTGATTTTTCGCCTTCTGATGAAACTGGGTCCTTTTTGGATGATAGAACTGGAAGGGGAAGAAGAGAATGATTCTATCAAAGAATTTGGAACCGAAAATGTGGAATCTTGTGGTAACCCAGGGTCGTTTGATCGGAGTTTAAGCGGTGATGGCAACATTGATCTTTCTGCATCTAGGTGTGTTCCTATTTCGGTGTCTAAGGTTGTTGCTGGCAGGTTCAACGAGGCGGTTGAAGGGCTGAAAGATCGCTTGGTAGGGGTTGCCGTTAGTAGCTCAGGTGAGGTTGGTAATACACAAGGTTTTGCAGGTGTGGAGCTTATTCCTTCATTTCATGTTTCGTGTTCAGTAGATAATATTGTAGGTTGTAGTGTTGGATTGGGAGTCTCAAATCATGTGGCAGAGGAGAAAATGTTTTGTAACAGAAGGAGAAGAACCAAAGTGGTTAAGTATAAACTTTGTGTCAAAGAGGGAGGGTTCCGTAAAAAGAGTATGGGGAGAAGGAAGTGTAGGATTTCAAAGACGGGTCGGAAGAGTGAGGTTCATTCCTCGGCCCAGGTTATATTGGAGCCATGTGTAGGAGTTTCTTCTCAATATTTAAATGAAGTGAATAGAGAGGCAGCCCCGGTGATATATGGGGATCAATCGGAATAATTTACTATCCAAAGGAACAACTTGAAGATGTGGGAGAACTTGAATAACAATGGGGGAGATAAGTTGTGGAAGGTGATGGAAAGACTAGGTGTCACTTCAAAGGTTTCGAAGGAAGGGCATAAGGAGAGAACCATCGAGATGGAAAAGGCAGTTAAGAGGAGAATGTTAACTAGGATGGTGAACACCAATGGTATTTAATGATTATCGGATCATTGAATATTAGAGGAGGCATGTCTTTTTTGAAGAGAAGAAGAATTAGGCATATTATCAAAAAAGGGAAAGCGGAGGTGTTTCTTTTACAGGAAACTAAGTTGTCTACTTTAAAGGAGGGTGTGGCCAAGAGTTTTTGGAATAGTGAGAGGGTTGGTTTCTCTTTTCTCGAATCTAGGGGTACCTCGGGAGGCCTTGCAATTTTGTGGAAGGAAGGAGAGTTAGAAGTTATTTGTAGCTTCAGAGGGGAGGGGTTTTTGGGCATTAAAGTGTTATGGAGAAGTTTCACTTATTATATTGTGAATGTTTACTCTTCGTGTGAGTTAACCAATAAGAGAGCTTTATGGAAATCTTTATTAGACCTCAAATCTAGATATACGGATGGGGATTGGATCAGGTGTGGTGACTTTAATGCGGTGAAGAATAATAATGAAAGGAAAGGCAATGCTAGATGGAATAGAAGTACTGAGATGAAGGAGTTTGGTTTGTTTATTGATAAGAGTTTGTTGGTTGACGTTCCTTGTAAAGGAAAGAGGTTCAGTTGGTTTAGCGGAGACGGGAAGGCTATGAGTAGACTCGATCGTTTCCTTGTGTCGGATGCTATTGTGAATAGATGGGGGATAATGGGTCAATTGATTGGTGAGAGGGATGTATCAGATCATTGTCTGATTTGGTTGGTAGGGGACATTTAGGATTGGGGACCGAAGCCTTTTAAGTTCAACAATGAATGGTTTGAAAACAAAGATTTCGTTCCTTTTGTGGAAAAGGAATGGAAGAAATTGGTAGTTATTGGTAGGAGCGATTTTGTGTTGAAGGAGAAATTGAGATTGATTAAAGGTAGTTTAAAGTGGTGGAACACTAATGTTTTCGGGAGGTATGAGTTGGAAGTGGAGGAGGGGGTTAGGGAGGTTAATGAGGCGGATGATCTTTTAAGTCTTGTGGAAGAGCATGAGGTGGACGAGGTTCTATGGAAGAGGAAAGAAGCGACTAGTTGGTTTTGGTTAAATTTAAAGATTAAGGAGAATATGTTAATTCAAAAGGCGCGGTTGAAATGGATTAACGATGGGGATAACAATAGTAGTTTTTTCTACAAAGTCATGAAGGAGAGGAGGAGGAGGAACCATATTGGTATGATTAATACCATCAATGGTATTGTGGATTCAGTTAGTTTGGTGAAAAAGGAGGTGTTCGATCATTTCTCTAATAAATTTAAGGAAGATGATGTTGAGAGGCCTTTTTTAGAAGGTATTCCTTTTCATTCCCTCTCGCCAACGAAGAGTGTTTCTCCTGAAGCTCCCTTTTCCGAGGGGGGGATTAAGGAGGCGGTTTAGAGTTGTGGGGGAACGAAGAGTCCGGGACCCGATGGGTTTTCACTTTTGTTCATTAGAAAATGTTGGTTTTTCTTGAAAGATGATGTTGTGAATTTCCTTAATGCTTTCCACTCGGGGACGGTTTTATCTAAATCTATTACTTCATCTTTCTTGACGCTGGTTCCGAAGGTCCCGAATCCTTTAGGGCTTGATGATTATAGGCCAATTTGTTTGGTGGGGTGTCTCTATAAGGTCACATCGAAACTTTTGGCGGGTAAATTGAAATTGGTCTTGGATTCATTGATATCACCTTGCCAAAGTGCTTTTGTGCCCGAAAGGCAACTTCTTGACGGGGTTTTGGTTGCTAACGAAGTGGTGGATTTTTACTCTAAGGAAGGTAAGAGTTGTATTCTTTTTAAGGTGGATTTTGAAAAAGCATATGACAAGGTAAGTTGGAATTTTGCTAGGTATATGATGAAAAGGATGGGTTTTGGTGGGAGATGGATGAGATGGATGGAACTATTGTTATTTAATAGTAACATGTCGGTGCTTGTGAATGGGAGCCCTACGAAGGAATTTAGGGTGGAAAGGGGTTTGAGACAAGGAGACCCCCTCTCTCCTTTTATTTTTGTGATTGTGGCGGAGGGTCTTTCGGGGTTGATAAATAAGGCGGTGGACATTGGGGTGTATGGAGGTGCGGTTATTAATAGATCGTGCTCGGTGGATATTCTTCAATTTACGGATGATACATTAATGATTGGGGAATCGTCTTGGAACTAAATTTGGGCTATAAAGGCGGTTTTTAGAAGTTTCGAAATTTTTCGGGTTTGGGTATTAACTATCATAAGAGCAAGTTGATTAGGATCAATTCGGGATCTCGCTTTTTGGAGGCGGCGGCTTATTTCCAATCTTGTAAAGTGGAGGATTGTAAGTTTAACTTTCTTGGGATCCCTATAGGGTCTAACCCGAGAAAGATTTCAACTTGGAAGCCTTTGGTGGATAAGATTAAGAAGAGGTTAGATAATTGGAAGAATCGTTTTCTTAGTTTTGGTGGTAGAATTACTCTTTTAAAGTCGGTTTTGTGCTCCCTCTCGATTTTTTGGCTTTCTTTTTATAGGATGCCGGTAAAGATTGCGAAAGAAATTACTAGTTTGCAAAGTAATTTCTTGTGGGGAGGGTCGAAGGAGAGGCGGAGGATTCATTGGGTGGGGTGGAAGGATGTTTGTAAGCCTTTTGTTAAAGGAGGTTTAGGGATTAGAAGGATTGAGGATTTCAACATAGCTCTTTTACTCAAATGGAGATGGCGTATTCTTAAGGGAACGAATTCTCTATGGTATCGGATTTTGAAAGCTCGCTATGGTGACATTAATTTGGCATTGATTAATGGGATTAATCCTCATGATACCATTTGCTCTCGTTCGGTGTGGTGGAAATATTTGGGTAATATTGATAATAAATTAGATGCGGATTTTTTTGCTAAAAGTTGTAAATTTGAGATCGAAAATGGTTTGACGACGTCTTTTTGGCACGCTTATTGGTTGGATAATTGTTGTGTTAAATATGAATTCCCTTTTGCTTTTGAGGCATCGGAGCTTAAATATGTTTTGGTGGGAGGTATGGGAGGTTGGGTGGATGGGTGTTGGGTTTGGAGCGATTTGGGTATTAACCTAGAGTCGGGTACGGTAACAGCGATTGGGTCGGTGCAATTGCGTTTATTGTTGGAAGGACATGGGCCTACCTCGACAGGCCGTGATATTGTCAAGTGGAAAGCGGATGTCGATGCTGGTTTTTTTGTGAAGACGTGTGTCGAGTTGATCCAGAATTGTAGATTAATTGAAGCTGGTTATTATAGTCCTGGGAGCATTGTTGCTGCTTCTTTTACTTCTCCTGCAATTTCTTCTGTCGTGGATTCTATTTTATCCAGGCAGCGTTGGTGCAGTTTTGTTTGTGGTTTAGACATGTACTGTTGTGACGGTAATGGTGTTGACAGCAGCTCTGTAGTTGTGTTGGATCAGTTTTTTTCTGGCAGCGGAGTTGTTATGCCGGCTGCGTTTTTTACAGGTATCAATGTTTCCGCTGTGGGGCCGAAAATGGAGGGCAGCCGTGCTGCTAGTGGCTCCATCGGGTCAGTCGAGGAAAGGTTATGGAAATCGTTATGGAAGTCGGGGGTGCCTATGAAAGTTAAGGCTTTTGCTTGGCGGTTATTTAAGAATAGACTTCCATCTAAAGATAATCTTCGGTTGCGAGGCATTAATTTTTTGGATGCTTCCTCTACTTGTGTGTTGTGTTCTTCGGTAGAAGAATCCTTGGATCATTTTTTAATGGGGTGTATAGTGGTGAAATTGATTTGGAGGGAGATTAGGGAGTGGATTCGATTTGTGGATATTTTGGTTTTAGACGTGGGTTACTTCCAAGATAGTTTTTCGAGTTGGTTTAATTTTTGCATATCTCGGAAAGTGAAAACTGGGAAAGCGGTTGTAATTGGGTTAGCGGTTTGCTGGAATATTTGGTCTCTCATGAATAGCATTATTTTCCAGAATCAAAGGTGGAATGTTCTTGATACAGTTTGGAATATAAAGGTTACATCTTGGAAGTGGTCCTTTAAAGGTGATATTGTTCAAACCAATCGTAATTTTTACGATTTTTAAAAAAATCCGTTGTATTATTTATCGTAGGACCAATTGGTTTTCAATATCTTTTTATCGAGAGTTTTCTCTCGTTTCATTTGTAATCAGGTTTTGAGAACCCTTAGTCCTCGTCTATTGAATCTACTTTCTTACAAAAAAAAATTATGCACCGTTCGTATCTCACCCAAACCAAAAATTTAAATAATATTTTTTTCTTCTACTTTTGGTTTTGTTTTTGGTGTCCATAAATAGATAAATAAAACAAAAATCGAATCAAACAAAATGGATTATAATATTAATTAATACTGCAACAAGTGCTTATCTTCAAATCTCAATTGCCAATTGGCTAATTTAAATTAGGGGTGGTAAAATAGATAGATGTGATGTATATAGATTGAATTGTTAATGGATGGATCAAAAGAATATATTAAACCATTAATAATCTACTAAAATTTTCTTAAAATTATTCAATCCAATCCATTCGTTAAAAATAAAATTCATTCAATCCATCCATTAACATATTTTTAATGGATGAATATTCATTCATTTAAAATTTTTTTTTGAAAAAAAAAAAGTATTTATTTTAAATAATTATATTACTTTTATGTTATCTTATAATTGTTTTAAAATTCCTCGAGGTGGTTCAGATCCCATTTAATCATTTAAATTTATTAAGACTAATTAACTATTAATTAATTCTCTCTTTAAAAAACATATTCATAAAATAATACTGGTTATTAATAAATTAAACAGTGTTATCAAATATTCCATAAATTTAGTTTGTTATATGAGAAAATAGAATATATATATATATATATATATATATATATATATATATATATATATATATACTAACATACACCCAAAATTGGTGGTTCCCACACAAAAATACACTATATTTATTTTTTTTCTTCATCTTTCTAATGTGGGTCCCACCAAAATTGGTGGACCCCACATACAAATACACTAAGGTATATGTTGCTAATGCACACCTACATGGGTGTGTATTAGCATGACATATATATATATATATATATATATATATATATATATATATATATATATATATATATATATATATCAATATTTTAAAAATCGGACCGGAGATCGAACCAGTAACACTTATGGTTTATGGTTCAATTGGTTAAACCGGTTGAACCGTTTATTAAATAAACTAATAATATGAAACTAAATTTCATAGATATGTTACACATTATTATATGTTCTCAACTTAATAAAATAAATATTTCAAAAATTCATTACAAATTTAATACATAAATATCAATAATACATAACATTAACATAGTTATACACTTCAGTTCAACCATTATTTAAGAATATTTTGACCAAACTAAAGAATTACAACAAAATAAATTAAACTAATTCAAACCAAGATTAAAATAATAGAATATAATAACTAAAATAAAGTTCAAATACCTAAATTAAATAAGATAAAATATCAAAATATAAATAATATAATATACTTCATTAAACAACAAAAAATCGAATTTGAGTTGAACTACGACAAACAAGTCTTAATAGACAACAACAAACAATATTGACTGGAACGACAATCAATAGAGTTGGACATCAACACTATGTTTGAAAGAGATGGCATAATGATGATGAAGTGTGCTATAATGGAGTGACAAAACTTAAATGTTTGTATGGTTGTAAAAAAACACACGAAATTCATTTTTGTGATTGTGGAATGTATGTTAAGTTTTGATATTAACATACTAAATTTAAAAAAAAAATTAAAAAAATGGTCAATTTGATGAAATTTTTGAACCGGACGGTTTTACAAAACCGGCTCCGATTCTTTGGTTCGAATGGTTTTGGACGGTTCAATCCGGTTTTTTCGGTTTAACCCCGATTTTGACCCACTAGTGGTTTTGAAAGGTTGACCCAACCGGATTCATCTTCGATTTCCAGTCTAACTGGTTGAACTGGCCGGTTCGGTCCGGTTTTTAAAACATTCATATATATATATATATATATATATATATATATATATATATATATATATATATATGTAGAAAATATTATATCCGCCACAACATAATAAATAAGACTTTTTTTAATCATTGTGTAACTATATATATCCTTCTTATTCTCTCTATTTGCTCACAACATAACCTTCCTTCCTTGAAGCACAAAAATATCCTCCACGTTTACTAAACTTCCTACACCTAAGATGGCAAAAACAGGTTACATAAATGCTGCTTTTCGTTCGTCTAAGAACAATGAAGCCTACTTTTTCATCAATGATAAGTACGTGCTGTTAGATTACGCTCCAGGAACCAGCAACGATAAGGTTTTGGGCGGACCAACTCTTGTTCGTGATGGTTTCAAATCACTTAATCAAACCATATTTGGAAGCTACGGAATAGAGTGTAGCTTCGACACCGAAAACAATGAAGCATTCATCTTTTATGAGAACTTCTGTGCTCTCATAGACTATGCTCCACATTCCAACAAAGACAAAATCATCTTAGGTCCTAAGAAAATTGCTGACATGTTTCCTTTTTTCGAAGGAACCGTGTTTGAAAACGGGATAGACGCGGCATACAGATCAACTAGGGGCAAAGAAGTTTACTTATTCAAAGGAGATCAGTATGCTCGTATAGACTATGGAACCAATACTATGGTTAATAAAGAAATCAAAAGCATTAGCAACGGGTTTCCTTGTTTCCGTAACACAATCTTTGAGAGTGGAATGGATGCAGCGTTCGCTTCTCACAAGACAAATGAAGTTTACTTTTTCAAAGGTGAATACTATGCACGTGTTACTGTTACACCAGGCGCAACAGGTGATCAAATTATGGATGGTGTGAGGAAAACTCTTGACTATTGGCCATCTCTTCGTGGCATTATACCTCTTGAGAATTAACTCAGGGTGTGGTAGTTTGATCATCCTGCTAGTTTGCTGCTATGATAATTAAGAATAAAGATCCTTGTTGTTGTTGATGTATGTTGTGTAATTATTGATTGCAAAAATTTAGTATAAAGATAACCCCGTTGCTATGTGCATGCCTCTCTAATCTCATAAAGATCAAGAGTTGATTTCCCAAAAGCCTAGGTGCATATAATACTCATCTTTAAATTTCCGCCCTATCTAAATAAACTGAAAAGTAAGCAATTTCTCAAAATATCTAGAATTTTTTCACAATCACAAGAAACAGTTTTTGTTTTGTTACCTCAAGAACACAGTATTCTTTACAAAATATCAGGAACACATGTTGTATGTTTTCATTTTTAATGAAACCATATATTCATATTAATTGTTCTGATTTGTGAATCATTTCTCGTTGTAGTTTTTTTAATCTATAAATGGTGCACCATAAGTTTAACGTTACTATTTTCCATCTGCTCAAATTTTTGTAAATTTCAAAGGTGAATCCATTGAAATATTTTGATTATGAAGGTTTACGATAAAAATACAACACATGTGTTATATTAAATAGCAGAACTTAATTTTTTCAGGATAATGATTCCCAGAAGTTCCATAAAGTTCTGATCTTTTAAAATTGATTTTTCCTGATTTGCACATTAGGAAAAATCAGTTTTAAAAAATCTGCTATTATTCCTGACTTGCACGTCAGGAATTATTCCTGATTTGCACATCAGGAACAAATCAACGTTTTAAAAAAAATGGTGCGTCCGGATGTACAAATCCGGAAACTGGGGGTAAAAAAAGAATTTCGCGTGGTGCCTAAGAAACATAGGTGGTGTATTAAGAAATCCTCAAATAAAATCCATCCAATCCATCCATTAACATATTTTGTCATCATTAAAAAGGGAAAGATTGTGAAGAATATATGTTCATCCTTCTTAGCTTGATTTTGATGAACACAAAAGGCTATCATAAGATGGAAGATCAAAGAAGAAAAATATTGAAATCAAATACCAAGATTGCATGAGCTTTGGAAAATTGAAGGATTGAATCACGAAGATTGAGTTACCAATGACTTTTCATTTGTGTATATATTTTAGGTGCTCAATATCTTCATCTAAAATCTTCTAAAAGTTTTTCCTAAACTTTCATGCATCATAAATTTTCATTACATATCTTTCTACATGATAATATTTAATGAGAATGTATTCGACAAGAAAATATTTTCCCTAGTGGTTTAGTGGATGTGTTCAGGTACTCAAGTGTCATGGGTTTGAACCTTGAGTGTGTCATTTTGCTTAGAAAATTTTGAATAATTTTAATGTCATAAGGCAATCGATTATTGTTATGAATTAATCAATTATCATGCATTACAATAGCCAAGCTTTCAAATTTTTACACAAGACAATCCATTGTATGGAATCAACAATCGATTGTCATCAAGGAAAAAGTAAAAAACTTCAAACTTGACAATTGATTGCATGGGATGCATAATCCATTGTCATTGGTGCATTTTTGAAAAATTATAAAACTTTTCACGCATCCTTTCATGGCACTCATTCTTCATAATCCTTCCTAAAGCATCGCAATTTATCATGACTTTTTAAAGCTTTGTCATGATTCAAAGACGTGTGTTTGTGCAATATAAATTCAAACATTTTCTTACATTCGGATTCACCTCTTTCAAATAAATTTGTACACAATTCACTTTCATAAATTATTAGATACTTTCAAGAACTTTTGTGCATAATTTTCATACCATTCAAAGATAAGTTCTTGAGCAACTAGAATATATACTTTTGAATTGTTCATGTTTGAAAGGGAAGATTAGTTGAAATTTTTGTAAAATTTTCAAAAAATTCACTTGTACTCAAATTGATATGTAACATTTTGTTCTTATATTCAAATTTTGTAAAATCTTGTTATCCACGGTTGTTTGAAACAAGTGTGAGAATTGAGAAAGTAGGGTTCTTTCTCATTGTGTTGTAAAATCAAAGAATTGGATTGTACTTCTTTGTTATTGTTAGAAGATTGTAAAGAGAAGTCTTGGTGTGAGGCTTGTACGAATATCTAACAATAGTAAAATCTCTCACATGGATTGAGGGGACTAGATGTACCATTGGTTGATAAGGGAACTAGTATAATTCTATGTGTTCGTTTACTTTACTTCATTTATTTTTCTGCATATCATTTTTATATCTTAAACCAGAAAAATAAATTCTCACTTCATTACTCATTAAACAAGTAAAAGTAAAGCAAAAAATTCTTAAGTAAAAAGTTTGTTACTTTATCTATGAAAATTAGTAAACCTAATTCACCCCTCATCTTAGGTTTTACACTCTAATACTTACAAAGGTTTGTGAAAATATGCACTCAAAACATGACAGGTGCAGAAACAAGATTATAATCAGGTTAAAAAATAATATATAAGTAATAGAAAGTAAATTTAAAATACGTATACCATTCTAAGCACATTTGACATCAAAATTCTATAGTATCAACCCATATCCAGATCATTAAGGTTTACTCACTTTTTTTTTTTTGCAAATGTCATAAATATTTCTCACCCTAGAGAGCATGCCTGAATCACCCTATCTACATGAATTGCACTTAGCAGACATGTATAAAGAAATGTCAATCCACAAAAGTTCTTTTGACTAAAACTGTTGGAATCCACATGTTAGCAAAACTCGCATATAATATTAATCGAGTACAATAATGAAAAATGTTTCTTGTTTTGATATTGAAAGATATCCAGATCAAGGCATTGAATTGTGAAAAAAAACTACATCTTAGCATATAAAATAGAAGTTGTTTGACTACCTATACACAACAAATATAAGAATAGAAATTCACCTTGAAGAACAACAAAGTGAGGAGGACAATCATCTACATTGGTATCATTAATAGCTAGAGTTCACCAGGTAGTGCCACCCATCTCTGTAGCAAAAAAGTTAAATCCAATTAGTACTAACCTACTAGGTAATGACAAACAGATAGATGTAAAGTAAACTAATGGAGGTTTGTATCGTAAGTACATTTCTGATGTAGAAATATCCAGATAGACGAGCTGGCCATAAAATTTCATCAATATTTTTCAACTTGTATCAAAGAAAAAGATAAAAGTTAGGCATGGTAAACACATTTATGTCTCATAAGCCATGTAAGAATTCATGATATGGGGAAACATTGGATAAAAATTAAACATAGAATTTCAACTCCCTCCTACATTGAGTAGATGCCTTTGCAACATCAAATAATTCACTATACAGTGAGACACGAAGAACTATAAAATTATAAGAGCAAGTTAATATTCATTTGTCATATTCTATGTCTTTGTAAATTGATTAATATCAAATTACAAGCAAGTCACCCTTTGTCCAAAGATACGATATTATGATTGCGACTGCATGTTTAAAATGAAAAGGTATATCTGAGAGTCTTGAAGCCCAAACCATGCTTTGTTGTAATCGGGACAACCCTTAAGGTCTATGAAAATACGTACTCAAAACATGACAAGTGCAGAACACAAGATTATAAACAGGTTTAAAAAATAGTATATAAGTAACAAAAAGAAAATTTCAAAAACATAGAATTTCATAAGCACATTTGACATCAAAATTCTATAGCATCATCCCATCTTCAGATCATCAAGCTTTACTCTCTTTTTTTACAATTGTCATAAATATTTCTCACCCTAGAGAGCATGCGTGAATCACCCTTTCTACATGAATTGCACTTAGTAGACATGTATAAAGAAATGTCAATCCACAAAAGCTCTTTTTACTAAAACTGTTGGAAGCCACATGTTGGCGAAACTCGCATCCAGTATTAATCGAGTACAATAATTAAAAGCGTTTCTTGTTTTGACATTGAAATATCTCCAAATTAAGGCATTGAAGTGTGAGCAAAAGTACAACGCAACATATAAAATAGAAGTTGGTTGACTATATGTACACAACAAATATAAGAATAGACATTCACCCTTAAGAACAACAAAGTGAGGAAGCCAATCATCTACATCAATATCATTAACAACTGGAGGTTCACTCGGTAGTGCCACCCGTATCTGTAGCAAAAAGAAAAATACAATTAGTACTAACTTGTTAGGAAATGAGAAACAGATCGATGAAAAGTAAACTAATAGACCGTAAGTACAATTCTGATGTATAAATATCCATATAGCCGCGCTGACCATAAAATTTCATCAATATTTTTCAACATGTAACAAAGAAAAAGATAAAAGTCATGCATAGTAAACATATCTATGTATCTTAAGAAATATAAGAATTCCCGAGACGGGGAAGAGTTGGATAAAAATTGAATAATATTTTTAACTCCCTTAAACATTGAGTAGCTGCCTTTGAAACATACAATAATTCACTATACAGAGAGACACGAAGAACTACAAAATAATAAGAGAAAATTAAACTTCATTTGTCATATTCAATGTCTTTGTAATTGATCAATATCAAATCATAAGAAAGTCACCCTGGTGTTAATTGCTATTTCGATCTATTGGTTTTATCCTCATATTCACCCGTCTGAATTTCCCTTATCTCGTTCTTGTCCTGACAATCACAAGAAAATGTACAATCTTTCATTTTCTTTGAATTTTTCTCTCTCATCATCTCTCGTTCCCCCGCACTTATTCAATATAACCCTCATTCAACCATCATAATCTTTCCTAGAAAACCATCAATTTCCTGAAACTGAACACAATTCTTTTCCAGAAATCTTTACCTCCTTCATTATTCTTCACCATCATCTTCATACATTCAACTTGTTCTTCCATTTTCCACAAAAAACACATTCAATACTTCATAATCTCAAACCCCAATACCCTTATATTCATCCGGTTCTTCATCCCTTACCCAGAAAATACCTTAAATTTGTGCACCCCTTCATCACCATACCCTTCAAACATTCAACCTCTCCTTCAAACTACCAGACATTAACCTTCAATCACCTTAAAGATAATTTACAAAAAAAATACAGAAAAAAAAGCAACGTCAAATTAAGTGCAGTGTGAGAAAAAAATACATCAAGAGTCAACTAACAACCAGAATCGAATAACTAAATTTGAAAAACATTACAACATCATAAAGAAAAATCACAAAAGAGAAAACAAAATAATGAGAAATTGAATCTAATTACTTAACATAAATTTGCATTAATTTTGAAATCGAACCCTAGGTTACAACAGATCCTAGAGTGAAACTGATTCTCTTATTCCCGTATAAGGTTGAAGATAAACAGTAACCTAAA
Organism: Lathyrus tuberosus; assembly: GCA_022829125.1. Lineage (NCBI taxonomy): Eukaryota > Viridiplantae > Streptophyta > Magnoliopsida > Fabales > Fabaceae > Lathyrus > Lathyrus tuberosus. The sequence continues at coordinate 4,600,670 of JALAZF010000436.1, read as the reverse complement.
AAGAACCTGTCCGAAAATCAATCAAGAAAATATTGAATCATACAAACTATTAACCATGAAGTAATAAAGCATTTTTCATTAATGATAACATGTTATGGTTTGCAACAAAGTATATGTAAATCGGTTTATGAAAACAAGTATGCAATAACTTTAGGAAGAAATAATTTTCGTAAACTATGGCTAAAACAATATTGGGATAAAGAAGGAAGAAATTGTGCTGGAGAGTGAAGAAATTCTTTGGAGAAAGAAGAAATGTAAAGCCAAGAAATTGTGAGAGGGTTTATAAAACCTCTTGAATATAAGAGAGAGAAATAATCACACTAATAAAATAAGAGATATTGGTGCATGTGGGTGTGGGTGTGTGTGTGTGTGCGTGTGTGTGCGTGTGTGTGTGCGTGTGTGCGTGTGTGTGCGTGTGCGTGTGCGTGTGATGCAATATTGAGAATGAGTAATTGTTATGGAAGTGTAGTAGATTGATTTGATAGAATGTTACTTTTGAAGTTGGGTTAGTCTTCTAGTTGGAAGAGCAAGTGAAAAAAAATGGAATTGGTTTGTTTCATGAAATAATTAGTCAGCTTTAAACCAAAACATAAAATTGATTGGAAAAAGTAATATTTGGACAAAGAATACCCTAAAATTGAAGAGGTGATAGATTTGTAGGCAAGGGCATTAATGTCTTTTTCAAAACATCTAATTTTCTTATATTATAAATTAATAATAAAAAAATTAATAAACTAATCACAAGAAATTAAAAAGCTAATAATCTTCTTAATCTTCTTTGATAAATGTATTGTTTTAGTTAATGTTTTAAAAATCGATTCGAACCGGCAAGACTTTTCATTCAAGATTCATTTGATTTAATTGATTAAACTTAGGGTTTGATAAAAAAAATTGATTAAACTTATGGTTGAACTAACTATTAAATAAAATAAATATTTTGAATAAAATAAATATTCACAACTAAATACTTAACTACATATTCACAATTTAATAAAATAAATATTTTAAAAATTCATTATAAATTTAATAAAACGAAAACAATTGTAGACATAATAACACAATATAATGGTACTTATAATTTCAACCTTGTTTCAAGAATATTTTGAATAAATTAAATAATTACATTAAATTAAAATAAAATAATTAGAATAAAATATTATTCTCATGCTCATTTAAAACACATTAAAATAAAGTTAAAATATTAAAATAAATAGTATTCACATGCTCGTTTAAAACACATTAAAATAATTATTAAAAGAGTTTAATTAGTATGCACTGACAGTATAAAATAATTTTACACGGTCATCTAATAAGAATTTAACAATCTCCCAAGTCATAATAGTAACTTAAAATTTACAGTCTGATGTGGCGGGATACATGAGAGGAATGTTTTACCCAAATACCCCTATTTTTCAACAAAACTCCTTAGAAATTGTTTTTTCCTTTTACACTAGGTCGCCAATTGAATTGGCGACTTGATAAGCAGTCTCCAGTTCAATTGGCTACAGTGTACAATTCCAAACCCTAACTGGGGTACTTTAGGAATTTTTCTGAAACGTTTGGTATTTTGAGAATTTTGTTGAAAAATAGGGGTATTTGGGTAAAAAATTAGCGTGAGAGTGATTGGTTGACAGTAAAATTGTTTTACACTGTCAGTGCATACTAATTAAATTCTTATTAAAATAGATTATCAACGTGGGTAATTATTGGAATATTTTATATATAAATATTATTTATTTATTTATTATATTCTAATAACTATTATATAGATATGTATATTATATTAATTATTTTATTAAATTAAATATTTTAATCAATTAAATGATTAAATAAATTTTTAAAAAATTAATTAAATTTCTATTTTAGAAACTAAGTAATTAGTTATACACTTAATTAGTTAGTACTAAATAAAATTACAATATTTTATAATAGTTGATATTTAATTTTTTATATTACTTTGTAGACCGTTTAGATTATGTTTGCAATTATACTATTAATTTTTTAAGTAGAAACAATAATACAAAAAGAGTTTTATATTATTGTTTTTTAGGTTATCAGAAGATCTATTATGGTTATATTTATATATTAAAAAAAGTAAGTTATTTTTAAACATTATGAGTATAAAAATATGACTACTTGAACTATATTAAGTTTAATATTTAACTTATAATTTAAATTAATTTTAGTACAAATGAATATAATTGTAACAATAGTTATGTCGTAGAAATGAAAAAATATTAGGAATAAAAATAGATGTATTTATGTCAACAACAATCTCATAGACCTCTATAGCAGGAATGATGCAAGAATTAAAAAAAAAGTAAAAGTCTCATATATCTTGTACTCCTGTTTCATGTGAAAAAATAGTTATATTTATGTTAACTAATACAAAAATGAGAAAGAAATGTAGAATATCCCACTAACAAAAAAGTATATCAATAAAAAGAAGAATTTTAAATGAGGAAAATAATAGGCCTATGGACATGTACTTACCTTAATTTATATTAGACTTTCCAAGCAACAATAACATAGTAGAATTTCATCATCATATTCTTTTGATTCACAAGAAAAAAAGTCATATCTATATCAACCTATAAAACATTATAAAAATAATTAGAATAGGAGACTAACAAAAATTATATATATATATATATATATATATATATATATATATATATATATATATATATAATCGTGAGTTTAAATATTTGTAAAAAAATAATTGGAATTTCTATTATGTCACAAAACAAATGGCAAGACAAATGTAAAGTGAAACAAAAATACTTATAAAAAATGTGAGGAGCACCACCAATCACCAACAATGATTTGTTTGTAGAATACAATGATAACCATTGGATTTTATATATATATATATATACACACACACACACAGACACGTAAATATGAATAGAACAACAATAAATAACGAAAATACTAATCAATCAAATTAGTAATTAACATTTATATCAATATAATAAATGAGTGAATTGGCATAATTAAATTATAGTAGTTACACAATATAAAAAGGTGTAGCTCAAATATTTATTAGCTATATTAATATATTTATTTTATAATTAAATTTCTAAATTATTATTTTTGTGATATTTTATCTACTCTTATTTTTTAACCTTTCAATATCTTTTACTTTTTATTTTTCATGAATTTTAGTGTATTTATTAATTTCAATTCATTGCTATTTTATTCATTATTATTACTATAAAATATAAAAAAATATAAATTAAATTATAATAAATTAATGTACATATTTATATACATATGACATGATTATGCGTAAAGTAATAACTAAAATAAAAAATAATAACTAATTAAAATATTAATCGAAATTTATATCAATATATTAAGTGAGTAAATAGTCGTAACTAAATATTAAAATTACGGAATAGTAAAACAAAATATAGTTTAAAGATTTATGTATCATATTTATATATTATTTTATCAATGATATTTTTAAATTATTATTATTATGATATTATTTTAAATTTAATTCTTTAAGCTTTCTCTATCTTTATTATTCATTTTTTTATATTTTAAAGGTGTTTCAAGTCATTTATTAATTTCAATTCATTGCTATTCTACTCATTATTATCATATAATGGAAGTTACAAAATAGAAAAAAAATATAGTTTAACCAATTATTTGGTATATTAATATCTACTTCATCAATTACATTTTTTAATTATTATATTATTTATATAAATAGTATAAATTTTATTTAAAATTTTTAAAGTAACAGGGGTTTTCAAGTAATAAGGATGCAAAAGTAGAAATAATAGGAGTTTTCTTTACCTCTTCTTTTCGTTCACATAATAAAAATAATTATATTCAAATAAACAATAAACAATAAACAGAAAAGAAAAGTATAAAAGTAGATAACGAAATATTATATTGATGCTCAAAACAAATTATTACAAAACACCATAGATAAAATATTTAAATAATTGATAGGATAGATTAAGTTGAGTCATTAACCTGCAACATAAATCAAAGTCATTAGCCTGCAACATGAATTAAAAAATAGTTAAAACATAAGTGAGAGTTCAGGAAAAGTAATCAAAATATCAATACAAAAGAAAAAGTAGATCTTAATTCTATATGAATTGGGTGGCAGATGTAATCTATTTATATTGAATAAAAGTTTTCATTAATGGAAGAAATTGAAAAGGTTAAAAAAATTGTCATTATGAATAACAACCCAAATTATATTTTACACAATAAAAATATTTAATGGGGGAACCGTTTTATTTTCGATATAATTTACTATAGAAGTTGTTCTGGACTGGACCAATGGTCAGACACGGCCCAATCCACTTTTGCTCCAAAGCGGCCCAAATTGCCTAAGTCCAATCCACGAAGGGGCAAAAGTTACCTTTCTGCCCCTCCAACCGGGCAGGGACTACATCGCACCTCCCCGGAAACAATGCCCATTACACACGGCTTATCCGCTCCCCGAATAGCTATAGGCAGGTGCCCAAAACTACGCCTGTGCCCGACATAACGGCTAGTTTCAGGCACCCTGCCCGACATAACGGCTAGTTTGGGTAGTTACCCATTCTTCGGGAAAACGGTTATTTCGCCCCGAAAATAGGACCGTTGGCCACGCGATGGGGGCTCTATATAAAACCTCTCGCTTGAGAGGGTCAAGTATCAAATATTCACCCTACGAACTAACGCTTTGTACTTGCCCCTTTTCTCTGACCCTTTCTTACTTGAGCGTCGGAGTACCTTGCAGGTACACCCCCTTCTCCTCTCCATACGACCAGCATCCCAGGCGTACTTGGTGACCCACTTCTACAGGATCTGATCCAGCCTTCACGATCAGTGGCGCCGTCTGTGGGAATCATTGTTCTCCCCATCTTTCTTTCCCCGGAAACCGAAGATCAAAACAATTTTCAAAGATCATCATCATCATGGCCTCTCAAGATCACGCCAAAGGTGCTCTACAAACCGCTGTCCTCCCCGTCAATAAGACTGACGTTGACAGCCAATCATTTCTTCTACGAGATGCCCGTTTTCTGAGGGACGGAGCCACAACTTCTCCTTCCCCCACCCCTGCTGACCACAACAACGATCAGCCTTCGCTGGACATCCAACCCATTCATGTTCCGCCCAACGCCGACCCGGCCGTGGCAGCCCTTCTGGAGGCGATCAACAAAACCAACACCCTGATCCTGCAGCAAAACGAGAGGATCAGGGCGTTGTAAGAGTCCAGCCGTCCAAGATCTCCTCCTCCGTGGAGGAACCAGCGATGATCAAGGAGCCCGCAGCCCCGGAGAGATATTGACCGGAGACTGCGCCAAGAGCCTGACCCTCGCGCCGCCCGGAAGCATGACCAGGTTTCCCCGCGTGACCAGTACTCTCCCAGCCACAAGAGGACTCGAAGAAACGAGCAGTCTCCCCCTATAAAGTCTAAAGGTCGGGCCCGTTCACCGTCTCCCCGAAGGAATCGCTCACCTTCTCCTCGAAGGAACCATTCCCCTTCTCCCCGAAGGAACCGCCGCCGCGAGCGTACCCTTCGGTCCCCGTCATTCACCAGTTCTAGCAGTGACGATGAGCCTCACGGCCCATTGTCCCAGGAAATCTTGGCTACCCGTCTCCCTAAGGGCCAGGAGAAGCCCCCGTCACTGGGCACGTACGACGAGACTACTGACCTCGACGAACACATCGAGAACATTGATGCGCTATTGGACTACCGTGGCGTACGGGGCGCCATCAAGTGCCGACTATTTCTGACCACGCTCCGAAAAGGGGCAATGACATGGTACAAGCAGCTGCCCGAAGAGTCCATTACCTCGTGGAGCCAACTGGGCAGAATGTTCTCGCGGCATTTCACAGCTTCTCGCCGTCACCCCAAGACTGAGGCCTCCCTTGGAGCCATAATCCAAGGGAAAGACGAACCTCTCCGCGCATATATCGAGAGGTTCAACAAAGAAGCAGTAGAGGTCCCTACAACGGATGAGATGAAACATTTTCTGCTCGAGCAAGGGCTCCGCCCGGGCTCCGAGTTCTCTAAAGTCGTCGGTCTCGCACCACCGAGGAACCTAGATGCCCACCTCCTCAAAGCCCAATCACACATTCAGTACGAAGAGAAGGTTGCGGCCAGCAACGTCCGAGCATCACGCAATCAGGAGAACGCTCAGACCTCCAGAGGTGAGGAAGCCTCAACATCTCGTCGAGGCAAATAGAGGCGCGAGGACCGTCCTCGTGACTTCCGCAACACCAAGGGGCCCTCAGGGTGATTCCACGACTATACCCCCCTGACCGTCTCCAGGGAGAAGATACTGTCCGAGTGTGCGAATTCCGAATTTAAGCTGGCAGGGGTCCGCTTCCCCAAATAACTGTCGGCCAGTCCCAACGCAGACAAATCAAAATACTGCCATTTCCATAAGAGTCACGGTCACACCATTGAAGACTGCATCCATCTTAAGGATGCTATTGAGATACTGATCAGGGACGGCCACCTGAAACAATTCGCGAAGAAGAAGGACACTCCTCGGCAGGACGCCCAGGAGTCCAAGAAGATAGAGGAGGAAGTACCCTCCTCGGAAGAAGCCAACATCCAGGTCGCTATATCCATATCGCGACCAGTGGACTTCAACGTCCCGAACGGGCTCAGCGCCCCTGCTTATTTCGCGGCCCACAGCCCATGGGAGACGTTTCCCTCCGCCATGGTTATCTCCGGCGGGGGCTTCAACAAAGTCACGGTGGGCTCTGTGAAACGAAAATTCGAGCATCTGATCAACACAAGCTCTAATAAGGTGACCACGCTCGATCAGGCCCATAAGGGCTCTATCCCCATCTCCTTCTACCGGGAAGAGCTCCTCGGGGGATCTCCAAACTCGAGCATACCTTTGCTAGTCAGAGCCCGAATGGCAAACTTCGACGTTCGCAGAATCCTCGTCGACCAGGGCAGCTCGGTCGACATCATGTACTCCCAGCTATTTTCAACACTTCAGCTGGACGAATCACACCTTACCCCCTACGTAGGGTCTGATTTGCAGGGATTCAACGGATCAGTGACCAAGCCTTGGGGATACGTCGAACTGATCGTAACCTTCGGATCAGCTGAGACGGCCAGATCCGTCAAGGTACAATTTTTGATGATTGACTGCCCGTCGCTTTACCAGTGCATATTCGGAAGACCAACCCTGGCCGAGTTGGCAGCAGTGCCTTCAACGGTCCACCTCAAGATGAAGTATTACACTTCAAAAGGGATGGTCGCCACCCTCCACGGCGATATCGAGGCTGCGCGACGGTGTTTCGAAGTAGCAACAAAGGGGCTTAACGCCATTGCGTCCAAGCCAAAAGCATCGAGCAAGCCAGCATTGCCAAGCAGCTCCGAGGAAGCCAAGCCTCTGCCCCTGGTCAACTCCATCGACCTCGACAGCCGCTTCCCCGACTAAGACCAACAAGAGGAACGAGCAGCTTCATCCAACCCATCCACATCGTCCAGTAGCAGCTCTCATCCGATGCGTCCGATCCCGGATGGCAACTTCGAGATCGTTCTGTTCGGCGACGACCCTCAGCGGGGAGTGAAGACTGGAGCAGACCTGCCAGACATCGCGAGGAAACAGCTCAAAGCATGCCCCTGTGAGAATGCTGACCTCTTCGCCTGGAGCGCCGCCGTGATGCCCGGCCAGGATCCATCCGTCGCATGCCACCAGCTGACAATTGACCCGGCCATCAAGGTCGTAGCACAACATAGGAGAAAGCAGTCTCCGGAGAAAACGGAGGCTGCAGAAAAAGCTGTAAAGGACCTCCTCGAGGCCAAATTTATTTCGGAGGCCAAGTACACCACTTGGTTGTCCAACATTGTACTCGTGAAAAAATCTAATGGAAAATGGCAAATGTGTATTGACTACACCGATATTAATAGGGCATGCCCAAAAGATGCCTATCCCCTCCCCAATATTGATAAACTTGTTGATAATTCTGTCGGTTTTAAACTTTTATCATTCATGGACGCCTACTCGGGCTATAATCAAATTCTAATGGCAATGGCCGACAAAAAATACACGGCCTTCATGACCGAATTGGGAAACTATTACTACAACGTAATACCCTTCGGCCTAAAGAACGCCGGAGCAACCTACCAAAGAATGATGAACAAGGTCTTCCAGGGAGAAATAGGCGACATGCTCGAAGTCTACATGGACGACATGATCGTAAAATCCCACGAGGAAACCGGAGAAGTGCACGTTCGGTGTCCGAGCAGGCAAGTTCCTCATCTTCTACGTAACGGAACGAGGAATCGAGGCCAATCCCGATAAGTGCCGAGCATTCCCCGAGTTTCCTACGCCCAAGTCCAAGAAGTCCATCCAGTCCCTCAATGGGATGCTCACGTCACTATCTCGTTTCGTGGCCAAATCTGCCCTGCACGCCCTACCATTCTTCAAACTCCTCCGCAAGAAGGCAGCATTCGAATGGACCGAGGAATGTGACAAGGCCCTTCTCCATCTGAAATGGGCACTCTTTGAGCCACCAGTCCTCTCTCGCCTAGACAATGGCGAAACGTTGTACCTGTACCCCGCCGTAGAAACCGAAGCAGTGAGCGCCGCTCTCATCCGCGAGACACTTGACGGGCAGAAGCCCATATATTTCAAGCAAAGCACTGTAAGGACCGGAGTTAAGATACCAACAGATAGAGAAAGTGGCTATGACACTCATCAACGCAGCCAGAAGGTTAAGACACTACTTCCTGGCCCACACGATAGTGGTTCGGACAGATCAACCCATAAAACAGCTACTGGGACGACCAGACATGGCCGATCGAATGCTCAAATGGTCGCTTGAACTATCCGAATTTGACATCCAATACGAAAGCAGGAAACCCCTCAAGGCCCAAGCTCTGGCCGACTTCGTCGCAGAAATGACGTTCGCAGACTCCCCCGCGAGCGAAGCGCGCAAATTCACCATTTTTGTGGACGGTGCCTCCAACTCGACAGGAAGCGGTGCGGGCATCGTACTGGAAAGCAACAAAGGAATCATCGTCGAAGTGTCACTCACCCTGTCCTTCCCAACCTCTAATAACCAGGCTAAGTATGAAGCCTTCCTCGCTGGGTTACGTCTAGCCGAGGACCTGGGCGCAGAAGAAGTCATCATTTGCACAGATTCGCAAATCGTGGCCCTTCAGGTCTGAGGAGAATATCAAGCCAAAAACGACAGCCTAACCAAATACTTAGCACTGGTCAAAAAGGAAATGATGAAGTTTACAACGGTGGAAGTAAGACATGTTCCCCGCGAACATAATGTTCGGGCAGACGTTCTGTCCAAACTAGCCAGCACAAAGAAGAAAGGCGGAAACAAGTCCATCATACAGGAGGTGCTTCCTCGACCCAGCATCGAGAGGGCCTCCCCGACCCTCGACGTGCAGGTGATCGGCGACAACAACTGTTGGATGACCCCTGTTTACAACTATCTCGCTAAAGACGAACTTTCGTCCGACCCAAAAGAGGCCAGCATAGTTAGGCGAAGAGCTTGCTCCTACATCCTGGTCGAAGATAAACTCTACAGGCAGGGATTCTCTATTCCGCTCACATCCTGCGCGAAATCCACGAGAGAATCAACGCCCAACATCTCGGCAGAAGGTCTCTTGCCCGAAAGGCTCTCCGAGCAGGATATTACTGGACGACCATGCAACACGACGCTAAAGAACACGTGAAGAAATACGATAAATGCCAACAGCACGGGGACATGCACCTGGCTCCACCTAACGAGCTCAAAGCAAAGTCCTCCCCGTGGCCATTTGCCTGGTGGGGCCTGGACATCCTAGGACCCTTCGTAGTAGGATCGAATCAGAACAAATACCTAATAGTGGGCGTAGACTACTTCACGAAATGAATAGAAGCGGAGGCTCTAGCAAAAATAACCGCCCTCAACATACTGCGTTTCTACAAATGAAACATCCTTGCACGTTTCGGCATTCCCCAAGCAATATTGAGGGACAATGGGACGCAATTCACGGACATAAAGTTTCAGGACTTCGTCGCCCAACTGGGCACGAAGCAGCACTTCGCATCCGTTGAGCACACCCAAATACACGGGCAGGCTGAAGCAGCTAACCGAGTCATCCTTCGAGGCCTCAAACGAAGGCTGGACGAAACAAAGAAGGCTTGGGTCGAGGAACTGCACAGCGTATTGTGGGCATACTGCACAACCCCACACTCTACAACCGGGGAAACACCTTTTCGTATAGCATACGGGACCAAGGCTGTAATTCCCGTCGAAGTTCACGTACCCTCCAGGAGGACAAAGTCGCCCCTGGACGAGGAGATGAACGACGAATCATTAAGAGAAGAGCTCGACCTCGTCGACGAAATCCAAACCAGAGCAGCCCTCCGCGAAGCCTCACTAAAACAAAAAATTACCATCAGGCACAACGCCAAAGTAATACGATGAGAGTTCGACGTGGGAAGCCTTGTTCTAAGAAGAAACCACAAAGACTCTCGCGAAGGCAAACTAGCAGCCAACTAGGAAGGGCCCTATCGCGTCCGAGCAAAAACGGAAAATAGGGACTACTACCTAGAACATCTCAATGGGGAAGAACTTGCTCGACCATGGAACGCCGAAAAGTTAAAACAATACTATAGCTAAGACCCTAATTCTCGGTTTGACCCGTCACGACGATGAACGTCAGCTACCAACCACTATGCACGCCTTGGTACAAGCGTCACATGCCAGCAAAGCAGAACCCCACTCAGTAACGAGCCGAGTAACTGCTCGACGGCGGTCCTCGATCGAGCATCGCCGTCATTAAAGTACCACGATTGGCAGAACCCCAGCTCACGATGGGAAGTTCACGCCGCGAACTCAGGCCTGAAATGCGACCTGAGCTCCGCACCCCGTCAGGATATTCCCCGGCCGTTCGACCAATACCCCTCACTGTCGAACACATCTACAACGAGCAATCCCCTAAAACTTCACATAAGTCAAAAACTCCCTATCGCGGGAAGACATGCATTCACAACAAGCATAAGTACAACACTTAGAAAAAAATAAAAGCAAGTAAAACCATGCAAATGATAGAACCGACCACCAAGACCGGGCATATAATTGAAACATAATAAGTGGCCACTAGGACCACGGTTGTGCTGGGTTACATAAAATGGGGGCCATGCCCCCCCAAAAATAAATTACAACAATTACTCGGCACGCAGGCCGGACAAATTACAGCAACAACAAGAAAACCCTTTACTCGTCCATCTGGGCTGCGGGATCATGCTGAGGATCCTGGTTCTCCTCGGGCTGGTCCTCGGCATTTTCCTCAAGGAGGGCAGCAGGCATAACGATCCGGCCATCCTCCACATGCGCCAAATAATGGGTACCCTCGACAGAGAAATCAAGCTCGGGGTTCACCACCCGCAGTTGAGACACGGCGTTTCTAAAGGATTCATATGTGACGACAATGCTGTCATCCTCGGTCGTTAGCATACGAGCGACTAGCTCGGACCTCGTCTTCAATTCCTTCACGTCTTCAGGTTCATCCTCGCCCGGGGCATTGACCGCCCTCAGCTGCTGGACCACCTCCTCGGCCGCCTTCTTCTCCGCAGCCAGCATAGAATTCTTCTTCTTCAACCTGGCCACCTCCTCTTCAGCCTTCTTCCGAGCATCGTCTGCACTATTGACCTCCTCTTTGTGGGACGCCATGGTAGCCCGGGCAGCATTAAGTTCGGAATCAGTTGCAGAGTCCCCTTCCGCATAAACGGCTGCCATCTCCAAAATCCTAACCAAAGCAGAAGTATCTTGAGCCACCAGCGCCCTTTTGCTCGGACGGTCCATGCTTTCCAGATGAAGAGATTCCGCCCGAGGCACGACCAAGGAGTTTCCCTCAAAGAATCTCCTATCAAGGAAGCAAGGAGGAAGCTCGAACTTCTCTTTCTCCGGTACCCGAGTGAGATCCACAATGCCAGTAACCCTTGGCCGCTTGGGTCGTTCGGTTAAAGGAAGGGGAGATCCCCGGGGAGCGGGAGTGGGAGAAGAGGAAGTCCCCGCAGCAGACTGGACCGGAGTGGGAGCACGCGCACCAGCGAATCGAGACTTGAGGGGGACCGCTCCGGCCTTGTTCCTCGCAAGATCATTCTTCACAACCCTATCATGGGCCTAAGACATCTCACCTGCACAAACATAAGTCGAACACGTTAGACACGAGGAAAGAAATAATGCGAGCAAATCTAAAATAACTAAGACTACCAAGCAGCTTCTCGACTTCCGTGGGGTTCTTGCTCTCCAGCAGTGCCTTGGTGTTAATAAACCGGTATTCGACCCTCTGACTAACTGCTACACGAAGATCGGGTTACCCTTGTTCGTCCAGCATTCCGCGAGCAGAAAAGAGTTGACGTACTTCACCAATGCCTCGTACGCCACGACGTCCTGCCCGTGTAGCTCGTGCGGTTGGAGAACGTAGTCGCTAGGCTTCTTGGTGAAATGGTCAGCTGCCCGATGAATAAGGAACTTGTAGATCCTCTGCCCAATAAATTTCCCCGCCTCGTCGCGCATGTCATTCTCATCCTCATCAACCTCGATCTCCCAGACCTATGTACTATCCTGGGCAGCTTCGGACACGGGCTCGACAACATAGTACCGCTCCTTAAACGTCTGTATCGACTCCGAAAATGGTTTAAATAATTTGCGAGGCTGCTTCAAAGAGACCCAACCATACTGCCTCCCCGACAACTGCCTTTGAAGATGGAAGACGGTGAAGAATAGAGGAAGAGTAGCCCCAATGGCGAGGTACTCGCACACCAGCTCAAACGTCCGGATGAAGGCCAACGAGTTAGGGTGCAGTTGCGTGGGGGCTAACTTCAAGTGCACGAACACTGACTGCTGAAAATCAGTGAACGGCAACCTTAGACCCAGCTCCTTGAATGCGTACTCATACATTGCAAAGCGGTCCCCGTAGTTCGTGCAAACCCTGTCGTCCTCAGAGGGAAAGTGAACCTTCCACTCCCCCTTTGGCCCGACCTCCGTGAAGACATCCCCTAAGTACGTTGCAAAGGTAGACACATGCTCAGCAGGTTCGGCCACCTCCCATTCCTCCGCGGAACCCTCCACGACGTCCTCGTCCATAACTTCCAACTCTTCTTCCTCCCCGACCTCACTGGGGGTACTCGAGGCCGTCGAACTACTACTAGTCGAGGAACTTGTTTCTTCCTCGGACGAATCCAAGATAATTTCTCCATCGGACCCCGTCGCCATGTTGATCACCTGAAAAGCAGAGAAGAATGTGAATTCGACAATAAATCAAATCCACCCTTCCACCACTAGTCAAGTGAAAGGGCGCGCAAAGGGCTGAGGACAACGTCCCTAGCCTAAGCCCTAACATCAAAAGAAAAACTGAAACCTCCCCGCGAGGAGACGCTCAAAACGAATCCTCCCCAAGCGAGGAGCTTCCCCGCACTTATACCCAATTTTCGTTTGAAGCTTCGCCGGAAACCGCAAAGCTTCACCGGAATCTGGGAGTATTCGACCAGAAAATTCATCACCCACTCAGAAGATGAACAATCACGGCGGTTACACAAGCATCGCCGTCGCAACGACGCCGTGAACTGCCCTCCTCACCAAAACATACTAACACATCCTGTGACATGTCAGAAGTGGAAAAATGGCACGACCACCGTCCACCACCAACAATCACCGGAAACTAATCTATTTCATCCTCTAACCTAGCCTTAACCGCATGCAATCTACCATTGACCACCCAAAAAGAGTTAAAACAAGCACAGAGTCGGGAACTTACTTGATTTAAGAAGACAAAAGTGGCTGCTCGAAGCTTGGAGCGGTGGTCAGAGTAAGCAGACGGCGGTGACGGGCAGGAATGCTGAAGGAGACGAAGAGAAATCAGAGTGAAAAAGTCCCAAATGAGACGGATTTTCGCCTTTTATACAGAGGGGCACGTACAGTAGACGCGCTCGTAGGTCATGATGGCTATCATCTATCCATCATTGCCTAGTAACTGCTACACGGAGCTCTAGGCACACGTGGCGTCCCAACGTTTCCAATTCTGACTAACCGTTAGTCTCCCCGGACACCGGGCAACACGGGCACGGTCATGAATGTCACGGACACCAGAGGTCACGAACACCACCAGTCATGGGCACCCTGAGGCGTCCCTCCTCGTCATCAAACGACGACCTCGCGCTATCTCCCCAGAGCAATGAGTTGTCCTTAGGTCATCATTCCCATGCTCGGGAGCAACGACTTGGGGGGCTCCTGTTCTGGACTGGACCAATGGCCAGACACGAGCCAATCCACTTCTGCTCCAAAGCGGCCCAAATTGCCTAAGTCCAATCCACGAAGGGGCAAAAGTTACCTTTCTACCCCTCCAACCGGGCAGGGACTGCATCGCACCTCCCCGAAAATAATGCCCGTTACGTACGGCTTATCCGCTCCACGAACAGCTGTAGGCAGGTGCCCGAAACTGTGCCTGTGCCCGACATAACGGCTAGTTTGGGTAGTTACCCATTCTTCGAGAAAACGGTTATTTCTCCCCGAAAATAGGACCGTTGGCCACGCGCTGGGGGCTCTATATAAATCCTCTCGCTTGAGAGGGTCAGGTATCAAATATTCACCCTACGAACTAACGCTTTGTACTTGCCCCTTTTCTCTGACCCTTTCTTACTTGAGCGTCGGAGTGCTTTGCAAGTACAGCCCCCTCCTCCTCTCCATACGACCAGCATCCCAGGCGTACTTGGTGGCCCACTTCTACAGGATCTGATCCAGCCTTCACGATTAGAAGTTATACTCAATAGTTGTAAATTATTAGTCTGTTATAAATATAATAGTAAATAAGATAAATTATATTTAAAATTTTAAAAACGTTACTCATAAAATTATTAGTTATAATGATTTAAAATGAATTAGTTATAATGCTTTAAAATAAATTAGTTATAATTAGCTCTAGTAATATAAAAATGTTACACATTAAAATAATTAGTTAAAATGCTTTAAATAAAATATCATTTGAATTATTGATTTATATAAATTGTAAAAAAAAATTTACAGATTACACATCAATATCAATATAAGTGTAGTTTAATATTTTTAAACAATATATTTTATGTAAATAGTAATATTTTCAAAACAACTAACAAAAAAAATAATACAAAATATTTATATTTTATAAATTTGAGAAAATATCACTATGTAATTATTATTAATATTTTATTTATTTAGAAATCAAACAGTCATATTTATTTTGAGAAAAAAATATCAATTTTTTTAAAAGAGACAATTGTATTGACTCTAATCAATTTTTAGAATTAATTAGTTATATAAAATGAAAAATTAGACAAAATATTTTGAATATTATTTATTATTAATCATTAAATTCATAACACATATAAAAGTAAATCAATCTAAATTTTAATTATTCATTTAGTCTATAATCTATAACTTAAAATTTTAAGAATATTTTTTATTCAATGTCAAGTCTAAAATAAAGTTTAAAATCATATATTCTTTAGACATTTTTTTTAAATCATATTATATCTTACCATATTGAAAGTTATAATTACAAAAAAAAAATTATAATTTTTTTTTAAAAATAATATTATAACTTACCATATTGAAAGTTATAATTACAAAAAAAAATTATAATTTTAATATTAAAGAGAATAATTAAAAAAGTAAAATTTTTTAACATTGTAAAGGGATGTAATACATTAAAGGATGTTAAATGGGATATAAATCATAAAAAATTATGACATATTTATTTGACAGATTTTTTAAGCAAAATTTATTTGATAATTTTTTTTTATTAATTGTGATATTGAATTGGAGTTGGTATGATGCCACATAAGCATTAGGATTCTAAAATGATGTCATATAAGAATTAGGGTTAGGGTTGTGTCTAATGTTATCATCATGACAACCTTGGATTTAGATTAAGCTAGATCGCCAACCCGTGCGAATTTTTTATAATAGTTTATATTTCATATTTTAATTGCATGATAAGTTTTTGAATGTGAAAGACAAAAATAATTAGACAAAAATTTACTATGATAATAAATTTGAAGAAAGGAAAAATAATCAATTATAGAATATTATTAAATACTTCTTTGTAAAGTACATTTGATGTTGTACTAATATCTTCACATTCATCATTAGTCACCAATATCTTCAACCCTTTTCTTGAAGTAACCCTTGATACGGCCACATATAGTTGTCCATGAGAGAAAATTGGTTGTGGTAGATATACTCCAACATGTTTGAGTGATTGCCCTTGACTTTTATTGATAGTCATTGCAAATGAAACAACCAAAGGAAATTGGCGCCGTTGAAATTTGAAAGGGATTCTTTTATCAGAAGGAGTCAATGATAACCTTGGGATATAAATTTTTTGACCAATATTGCTTCCTGATATGACCTTTGCTTCAACGACATATTTTCCCAATTTTGTAATTATTAACCTTGTTCCATTACACAAACCTAAAGATTGTTCAATATTTCTGAATAACATTACTGGTACTCCAACTTTCAATCTTAATTTGTGATTTGGAAGTCCAGAAGAAACAATTGTGTTTAAAAATTCAGGAATGTGTACATCATCTGGGATGTCAACATTTGAGTTTCTGTAATGGGGAGAATCAAAACTCAAATATGTTGTTTCTTTTCCAGTTATTAAATCAAGTTAATTTCGATCTTGCCACCCAAAATCTCAGATACTGGTGTAGCGCGGTTTTCGTGACCGCCCACATCCGCCTGCGGATGGGATTGGGTGCTACTTTCTGATTTCTTATTTATCCTATGAAGCTGGAAAGGAAAGGAAAGTTATCTCAAACTAACCTTGCATGCAAATGTTTTCTTTTCTTGCCAAATTACACTATGAGAATGAGAAATAATATATATGAGAGGGAGAAGTGAGAAACAAGTGTAAGAACTTGTTTGGTGTAGTTGTGAAGTGAATTGTGAATCTCTATTTATAGAGAAATGTGACTTGTGAATGAAGCAAGTGATGTAAGCTACATGACATAAGAGTTTGAAAAAAATTTGAATATTAGACACACGTTCTTGAATTTTGACTAGCAAGTTTGAAGTTTGAAAGTTGGAATAACACATTCTAAAATTGAATACAAGACCAATAAATAATGAATGAAATTTAGTTAAATAATCATATGGTGATAATAATAAAAATAGACAATGAAATAAATATGAACGAAATTTATTTAATTAAAAATAATAATATTAATTAAAGTTTAAAATTGAAATCGGTTAAAAACGATAAAATCGTCCGGTATCGAGGTGTCCGAAAAATAAAAATGGACACACCAAAATGATCAGTAAAAAATATTAAGTATTGAAAAAAAACACTGCGCAATCAAATTGTGAAATTTTACCCGGTAAAAAGGCTCAGACGGGTCAGAAACATGATGACCGGAAAGTTAAAAAATTAAAATAAGCACACTGGGTTAAAGTACGCGAAAAATAAATAAAAAATGTCTGGTCAAAATTTAGGGTATGACAGATGCCCCTATTTAATCTTCTTAGACCTGAAGGTATGAATAGCAAAGAGTTTTAGACATTCGAGGTATAAGAGGATTAAATATCAGAGTACCTAAAATTTTGACCGTGAATGCAGATGAAATAATATGTGATGAATGAAAGACTTTTGAACACTGTCGGGAATGATGTCACATGAGACAGACCAACAGAATTTTCTTGGGATATAAGATATGGTGGAAATTTGCCGATGCGACAAAGGGTATTCAATAGTATTTGGAAAGAGAGGGATAAACCCTGGAACAGAGATCTGGAAAAGCATCAGATGCGAAAGAAGTGTCATACTCTGGAAAATATATCAGAAACATCTAGAAAAATATTAGATGTGGAATGAGAGCAAATCTGAGGATACGCCAGAGACTTCTGAGAAAGCGATTTAATTTCATCGTGGACTACACGAGAACATCCAGAAAGCGAAGGTAACTTTACTTGGAAAAAGGTTACAGTCATCAGAGATTTTCAGACATGTATTGAAAACCCTGGGAAAGAACAGCAACAACCGTAAGAGACATTCAGAAGGGCATCGAATGAAATCTTGGAACACAAGCAAACATGATTATCAGAGACATTCAGAAAAGCATTGAATGAAGTCTAAAAAATAAATCAGGCACATCCAGAAAAACATTGGATGAATGAGAAACAAACTCGAAGGCATCCAGAAAAGCATTGGACCGAGTTGTCGACCAAATTTGAAGATATATTAATGACATCCAGAAAAGCGTTGAATGTATTAAAGATAACTTTGAGTGTAAATCCGAAACATTTAGAAAAGCGTTAAATGTACAGAGAATTTTTTTTAGAAGACTGGCTGAACGATGAACATATCCGGAAAAGCATCAGATAAGTCATCCGATCAAAAGTTACATCTGGAAAAACATCAGATGAGGAAAAGTCATATCCGGGAGAGCATCAGATAGACATTAAAGGAGTTTCTGGAAGAACATCAGATAGACAAAGAGAGTTCTGGAAAAACATCAGAACGAGTTTTGGAAAAACTTCAAAACCAAAAGATACATCCGGAAGAACATCGGGTAAACACGGAGAAATGTTCTGGAAAAGCATCAGAGCAGACAGACATATCCGGAAGAACATCGGAAATAAACACAGAGAAATGTTCTGGAAAAGCATCATAACAGGTAGACATATCCGGAAAGACATCGGATAGAAACAGAGAAAAGTTCTGGAAAAGAATCAGAACAGATAGACATATCCGGAAGAACATCGGATAGAAACAAAATTATATCTGGAAGAACATCAGATAAGACATAAAAGTATATGTGCCAGATAAATTGGACTTTGTAGAAAGGTAAGATGTTGATAATAACATGACCACTGATGAATGCAAATGAGGATTAAAACACTCTTGAATGCATAGTATATGACAATGTTATGATGTATGATTAAATGTATGTAATGTAAATGAAAATGCTGACAACAAGTTTAGACTCTTTGAGGAGTGGAAATCAACAAGTTTATACTCTTTTGGGGAGTGGAAATCAACAAGTTTATACTCTTTTAGGGAGTGGAAATCAACAAGTTTATACACTTTTGGGGAGTGAAAACCAACAAGTTTATACTCTTTGAGGAGTGACAGACAAGACTGATTCCTCAACACAGAGATCACTGCCATTGCTTAAGAAAAAATGTTGTTTACTAGGAAGGCTTGCCCCAGTAATGAATCTTGAAAGTTTTTCCGAATAAACCAATTCTGAGAAGGACTTGCACTGAACAAATCTTGAACTGATTCTTAACAGGCTCTGGAAAGAACTTGCCCCTGATAGGATCACTGACCAAGTTTCTAAACTGTTTTGAAAATTCCTTGAGAGGAAAGCTAGTTTGCAATAAAAAATGTTTATTTAAACATGGAAAATTTAATGCAAAGTTCATGCAAAATTTTTGAAAACAAAATCATTGTTTTAGAAAAAGCACAGTAATATGAATTACTGATTAAAAACATGGTGGTTTAAAATATTTTGAATGAAAAGTAAAACAGAGGTATGATACCAAAACAAATGATTTGCAAAAAATGATTTTGGAGTCAATTTACACCACCTTGCTGTAGTATACTTTCAAAATAACCTTGCTTCAATTAGGTCTTTTGAGGGTTATAACGTGGCCTGGTTCACGGTTTATGAAAGAAAGATAAAGGCTCAAAGTTTATTTGGTGCCCACCCCAACTTCGTGATGTTCTCCAATCCTATGCTCAGTTAAACTTAAATTGTGCATTCTGGTTTCAAAAGGTTTCGGAATCGTACTGATGATAGTGATGACGATGGTCCAGAAGTCTTGAGACATCAGCTACTGCTTCTTTACAACATTTAGTTGTTTTTCGTCTTTGTGGAATTTTTTAAAGATCGAGGATTTAAGGACCTCTTTTATGTATTATCCCTAACTTTTGCCTGAACTATTTCTTTTGAAATTTATAGTCAGCGGGATGCCCTAGTTTTTGCCTAAGTCTCTTTTTTTTTTTACTTAGCGGGCTTTTTCTTTTTGATTTCTTCTTAGAAAGAAAGTGACTGCTAGATTTGATGACTACGACAGACCATCACTGACTTTTGATTTGAAAGATGTTTTCAGCATCTGCTTGTTGTATGTAAACTTTCCGAACTTGAATACACAACCTAAATTAAATTGAGAACTACCCTGCCCCGGGTTAAAATTGCGGGTTTTTTGTAAAGAAAGAAACTCCTACTTCAAGGCTCAAAGGGGTTAACGAGAGATTATCTTCCTTATATCTCCAGTGTTTGGGAATTGAAAAAAATGCCTTACATCCTCAGCAAAGTTTTTTATTCGAAAGCATACCGACAACAATTATGGGTATTTTTCGTCATCCTCCCACAAATATTTGCATAGTAAAAAATTTGAAAAAGAGGTGTATTTTTTTTTTGAAAGTTTTTGTTTTTTTTTTGAAAGAGAAAGCATAAAGATGTAAATAGACAGATGATTTGAGTCAAAATATTGTACATGCTCATTTCATTAAAAATGACATTTAAAGATAAACAAGTTTGAAAGCAACTATGATACAAACAAGGAAAATGCAAAATAGACAGAAACAAGGTCAGTGACTAATTAAACACAAGGATGAGTTGTCCTGTCATTGGGAAGTAACTGAACTGAAGTTGATTGAAGTTTCAGTTCTGTATCGGTGATGAGGAATCGGTTTGACGACTTACAGACGACTGAAAGACGGAAGGTTTGACGATGACCTGGACGTATGTATGACTTATGCAAATGATATGCAATCATTGAAAGACAGATAGAAAATGCTAAACAACCTAGACCTCTTAGGAATTCTAATCCTAGTAAATGTCCCCAGCAGAGTCGCCATTTTTCTGTAGCGCGGTTTTCGTGACCGCCCACATCCGCCTGCGGATGGGATTGGGTGCTACTTTCTGATTTCTTATTTATCCTATGAAGCTGGAAAGGAAAGGGAAGTTATCTCAAACTAACCTTGCATGCAAATGTTTTCTTTTCTTGCCAAATTACACTATGAGAATGAGAAATAATATATATGAGAGGGAGAAGTGAGAAACAAGTGTAAGAACTTGTTTGGTGTAGTTGTGAAGTGAGTTGTGAATCTCTATTTATAGAGAAATGTGACTTGTGGATGAAGCAAGTGATGTAAGCTACATGACATAAGAGTTTGAAAAAAATTTGAATATTAGACACACGTTCTTGAATTTTGACTAGCAAGTTTGAAGTTTGAAAGCTGGAATAACACATTCTAAAATTGAATACAAGACCAATAAATAATGAATGAAATTTAGTTAAATAATCATATGGTGATAATAATAAAAATAGCCAATGAAATAAATATGAACGAAATTTATTTAATTAAAAATAATAATATTAATTAAAGTTTAAAATTGAAATCGGTTAAAAACGATAAAATCGTCCGGTATCGAGGTGTCCGAAAAATAAAAATGGACACACCAAAATGATCAGTAAAAAATATTAAGTATTGAAAAAAAACACTGCGCAATCAAATTGTGAAATTTTATCCGGTAAAAAGGCTCAGACGGGTCAGAAACATGATGACCGGAAAGTTAAAAAATTAAAATAAGCACACTAGGTTAAAGTACACGAAAAATAAATAAAAAATGTCTAGTCAAAATTTAGGGTATGACAACTGGAGTTATCATGGAAGAGATACCTATAAACAACAAAACAACAACAAAGCATAAATTTAATCTTGTAAAATAAAAATACAAAATACAGTATATTGAAGTTAAGTTTTGAATACTAACCATTGTTAGCCATTTTTGGTAATTTGGATAATGTAGTTGTTTGAAAAATGATCGTGATGAAATGATGAAATAGGGATAAGTGTGTGATGAGATGATTAAATTTTCAATAATAAAATAGGTATTTATAAAGAATAACAAAAATATTAAGATAAATATGAATTAATATATATGTGGGAGTTACAAAATACTTATGAAATATAATAATAATTGCTACTAATTTTATGTTTAGTAATTGACATAAGAATAACAATTATAATAGTATCTGACATAATAATAATTATTATTATGATTTTTAAAGTTAATAAGTTTTGAATTTGTAATAATATGTTTAATTTAAATGTTAAAAGTTTAAATTAGAAATTTTTATTGACATAAGAATAACATTTTAAAAGTTTAAATTTAAATGTTATCATCATTTTTATTTTAAAAGTTTAATTTTTATTAATTTCATATTGTAGATGTATAGAATATAAATACTAAATAATTAGTAATATAGTAATAATTTTTATTAATTTTGTTTATTGTAACAAAGATAATAATAATAAAAATAATAATGATAATAATAATAATAACATTTTAAATGTTTAAATTTAAATTTTATTATCATTTTTATTTTTATTTGTATGATTATATATATTCTTATTAATTTATTTCAAAATTGAAAAGTAATTTTTTTGAGTTTTGAAGTTTTTAATGTCTTTAATTAAAAAACAATTTGTGTTCATTAAAAAATATTCTTTGATTGGACGAATTATTATACCGAGTAATTTTAGAAATCAATGTGTTTACTCATTTTTTTAAAAAGATTTAATAATTCTAAGGAAAATAATAATAATTGTTACTATATAATAATAATAATAATAAATAGTAGGTACTTTCATTGTGTAATGAAGGAAAGAAGAAGACGTAATCATATTGGTCCCTTGAATTCGGATGGCGGATTGTTAGTTACGGTGGATGAGGTTAAAGAGGGAGTGAGGAAACACTTTGCTACGAAATTCATTGATTCGGTGGTTAGTAGGCCGATTTTGGAGGGTTTATCTTTCAAATCTTTAAGCCTTGTCGAGAGGGCCTTTCTTGAGCGACCTTTTTCGGAGGAGGAAATCAAAGAGGCGGTGTGGGGTTGTGAAGGTTCTAAGAGTCCGGGTCCGGACGGTTATTCTTTTGCGTTTATTAAGAAGTGTTGGCATTTCATTAAAAAAGATTTCTTTAGATTCTTCAAAGATTTCCATAGGGGTGCAATGCTATCTAAATCTATTGTATCTTCTTTTTTTACTTTAATTCCAAAGCGCACGGACCCTTTGGATTTAGATGATTACATACCCATTTTTCTTGTGGGTTGCTTGTACAAAGCTTTGTCTAAGCTTTTGGCGGCTAGGTTGAAAGGGGTGTTGGATTCTATTATTTCGCCTTCTCAAAGTGCTTTTGTGCCGGGGAGGCAATTACTAGATGGGGTTTTGGTGGCTAACGAAGTGGTAGATTATGCGATCAAGGAAAAAAACGGTTGTACTCTTTTTAAGGTGGATTTTGAGAAAGCTTATGACAAAGTAAGTTGGGACTTTCTTAGATTCATGATGAGAAGAATGGGTTTTGGAGAGCTTTGGTTGAGATGGATGGAAGTAACGATTTTTTCTAGTAAGATGTCCGTGTTGGTTAACGGTAGCCCTACTAAGGAGTTTTTGGTGGAAAGAGGCCTTAGACAAGGATAACCTCTCTCCCCTTTCCTCTTTGTTTTGGTTGCGGAGGGTCTTACGGCGTTGGTGAAGAACGCGGTGGCTTTAGGTGATTTCTCTGGGCTGAATGTTAAGGGAAAATGTTTTGTAGATGTCCTTCAATTCGCGGACGACACTCTCTTGATTGGGGATGGTAGTTGGAGGCATTTGTGGGCTATTAAAGCGGTTCTTCGCGGTTTCGAGTTGGTGTCGGGTCTCAGCATTAATTTCCATAAGAGTAAACTCATTGGTATTAACGTTACGCCTAATTTTATTGAAGCTGGTGCTTTGTTTCTCTCGTGCCGCACGGAGAGAAAAGAGTTCACTTTTCCCGGTATCCCTATAGGATTCAATCCTAGGAGGATTGCAACTTGGCATTTCTTGAAGAATAAGTTGGAAAAGCGGTTATCTTGTTGGCAAGGTAGGCTCTTGAGTTTTGGAGGTTGAATCACTCTTCTTAAGTCGGTGCTTAGTAGCCTATCTATTTTTTACCTTTCGTTTTACAAGATTCCGGCGAAGGTTCGTAAGGAGTTAGTTAGAATCCAAAGTGGTTTTTTGTGGGGTAGTTCGGAGAAAAGTAGGAGAACACATTGGATAAGTTGGGATACCCTTTGTTTGCCTTTTGATAAGGGAGGTCTCAATTTGAAGAGAATCGAGGATTTTAATTATGCGCTTCTTCATAAGTGGAGATGGAGAATTTTGAACGGTTCGGAGGATCTTTGGTATAAAGTGTTGCAAGCTCGGTATGGGGATATCAATTCGCACATGTGTGGTGTGGATTGTGATTTTTCCACTAAGACTTCTTTCTCGACTTGGTGGAAGGACCTTCTTTCCATTACTAGGCATTATCCGGAGGACACTTTCCTTAATAATTGCTCTTTTGATATTGGAAAAGGTTTTGTGACTCCTTTTTGGAATGTTAATTGGACGGGTGTTGGAATCTTGAAATTTATTTATCCTCGGCTATTTTCCATCTCTCGGTTAAAGGACGCGGCGGTGGCGGGAATGGGTGGTTGGTCTAATGGAGAGTGGTTATGGGGAGATCTTGGAATTAATTTTTCTGGTTTTTCTAACGTTTTTACTGCATGTGACTTTCAGACTATTAGTAGGACTCTTGTGGCTAACTCTGGTGGGGTTCCTGTTCTTTTCGTTCCTGGCAGCGAGGCTGCTACTGAGTTTCAGATTGGAGATTCTGTTTTGCTCCAGGCTGGAGGGATTGGTATGGTTTCGTCGGTTGGGGGATTGGTACTGCAGCAGCTGCTGTTTCTTTTGTCAGCGGCAGGCATTCGTCTCTTGCTGCTCTTGTTTCTTTTCTTGCGAATGTTTTTCCTGCTTCTGCCTTAGCAGAGGAAGCTGCAGCTTTACATTCTACCATCGCCAATTGCAGCCCCAAGTCGACAAGGAAGGACGGATTGGAATGGATGCACACCGACAGCAAGCTTTTTTCGGACAATTCTCTTTACAGGCTGACTGATGAATTTAGGATCCCTTTTGGTCCGGCTTGTAGGAACGATAAAGCTTTGGGTCTGATTTGGAAGTTGATAGTTCCGCAAAAAATCAAGGCTTTCAGTTGGAGGAGTTTTATGAATAGGTTATCGTCAAGGGACCTCCTTCTCGCTAGAGGAATCATTCCGCCTTCGAGAAATTCCTCGTATGTGTTCTGTTCTTCTTCTCCGGGAACATTATTTCATGTTCTTGCACATTGTCCTGTGGCTATTTTGGTATGGAAAGAGGTGGCAGATTGGATCGGGTTTTCGGTCCCGGGTTGCTTTGATCTTAAAGGTAGTTTTCTTGATTGGTTCGAATTTTGTAAACTTAAGAAAATGCACCAGGGCAGAGTTGGAAGCATATGGTTAGCGGTTAGCTGGATCATTTGGACTACTAGGAACGATATCCTTTTCTGGAACTCTTCTTGGAATATTGTTGACATAGTGTGGACGATAAAGTACACGGTTTGGAGATGGTCTTTCATTGGAGATATTACTCATTCCAAATGTAACCTTTATGATTTTAACAAAGATCTGTTGTTATTCTTGTCTTAGTTGCATTTGGTAGGTAATCTTTTTGGCTTGTCGAGGCCTATTCGTTTTTTTGTAATCAAGTTTGAGTACCCTTTGTACTCTTTTCAATATATCCCTTGCTTACAAAATAATAATAATAATAATAATAATAATAATAATAATAATAATAATAATAATAACATTTTAAAAGTTTAAATTTAAAATTTTTCATTATTTTTATTTTTATTTGTATGATTATATATTTTTATTAATTTATTTCAAAATAGAAAAGTAATTTTTTGAGTTTTGAAGTTTTTAATGTCTTTAATTAAAAAACAATTTTTGTTCATTAAAAAATATTTTTTGATTTGGAGAAATTATTTTACTGAGTAGTTTTAGAATTCATTGTGTTTACTCATTTTTTAAAAAAGATTTAATAATGAATTAATATATATATATATATATATATATGAGAGTTACAAAATACTTATGAAATATAATAATAATTGTTACTAATTTTATGTTTAGTAACTAACATAAGAATAACAATTATAATAGTAACTGACATAATTTTTATTGGTATTATGATTTTTAAAGTTAATAAGTTTTAAATTTGTAACAAAAACTCAAATGCCAATTTATAGAAATTGAACAGTAAAATTTTTTATTTGTATGATTATATATTTTTATTAATTTATTTCAAAATTGAAAAGTAAGTTTTTGAGTTTTAAAGTTTTTAATGTCTTTAACTAAAAAATAATTTGTGTTCATTAAAAAATATTCTTTGATAATAATAATAACATTTTAAAAGTTTAAATTTAAATTTTATCATCATTTTTGTTTTTATTTGTATGATTATATAGTAATATCGTAATAATTTTTATTAATTTTATTTATTGTAACAGAGATGATAATAATAACAATAATAATAATAATAATAATAATAACATTTTAAAAGTTTAAATTTAAATTTTATCATCATTTTTATTTTTATTTTTGTTTTTATTAGTTGATTATATTATTAGTATTATTATTTTAATAGTGTTAGTTGAATAATATATGATTATAGATTTTTTATATAAAAAAAAAAGAGAATTAGAGGAATAAGATATAATAGGGGTAATTGAATATTATATTAGTTGATTATATTATTAGTATTATTATTTTAATAGTGTTAGTTGAATAATATATAATAATAATTATTATTATTAATTAATATTTATGTAGAATAAATTTTAAAAAATAGAATTAGGGTTGATGTTAGAATAGCTATCAATCTAGAATTAGTAACAATGTGTTTACTCATTTTTTAAAAAAGATTTAATTGAATAATATATGATTATAGATTTTCTATATAAAAAAAAATGAGAATTAGAGTAATAAGATATAATAGTGCTAATTGAATATTATATTAGTTGATTATATTATTAGTATTATTATTTTAATAGTGTTAGTTGTATAATATATGATTATTATTATTATTATTATTATTATTATTATTATTATTATTATTATTATTATTAATTATTATTTATGTAAAATAAATTTTAAAAAATAAAATTAAGGTTGATGTTAAAATAGCTATCAATCTAGAGTTGATGTTAGAGTAACTATCATGATGACACATGTCTAGGGTTGTCATCATGACAATTTTAAATTTAAATTAAGTAGATAGATAGATGAGCTTAAATATGAATGAAAGGGAGAATATTCAATTTTAAAATAGTAAAAATTCTAATTAATCATCATAGTATATTTAAGCCATGGTCTTAAATATACTATAAATAAATATATTATCTATTTTTTCATGTGAAGAATATTTTGATTCCATTGTCACCCTCATGGAAACACTTTGATAGAGCAATTTGCCCTTAATTTTCATTTCGGTTTTCTCCATATTATTTTTCTCAAGAGTTTCATTCTGCACCGTTCGTATCTCACCCAAGCCAAAAATTTATATAATATTTTTTTCTTCTACTTTTGGTTTTGTTTTTGGTGTCCATAAATAGATAATAAAACAAAAATCGAATCAAACAAAATGGATTATAATATTAATTAATACTGTATTGTTGCACTACCGTCATTAGTGCTTATCTTCAAATCTCAATTGCCAATTGGCTAATTTAAATTAGGAGTGGTAAAATAGATAGATGTGATGGATATGGATTGAATTGTTTTTATAAGTAATTTGTATTAAAAGTGAGAAGCAGAGATTCTCCAACCCGATATAAAAAATTAATCAAATAATTCAATTCAATCCATTAACAATTCAATAAAATTTTCTTGAAATTATTCAATTCAATCCATTCGTCAAAAATAAAATTCATTTAATCCATCCATTAACATATTTTTAATGGATGGATATTCATTCATTCAAATTTTTTTTTTGAAAAAAAAAACGTATTTATTTTAAATAATTATATTAGTTTTATGTTATCTTATAATTGTTTTAAAATTCCTCGAGGTGGTTCAGATCCCATTTAATCATTTAAATTATTAAGACTGAATAACTATTAATTAATTCTCTCTTTAAAAAACATATTTATAAAATAATACTGGTTATTAATAAATTAAATAGTGTTATCAAATATTCCATAAATTTAGTTTGTTATATGAGAAAATAGAATATATATATATATATATATATATATATATATATATATATATATATATATATATATATATATATATATATATATATATATATATATAATTCTTTAAAAAAATATTTCAAAAGTTTACAATTGAAAAATATTATATATTTCTGTAGAAAATAATAATAAGTAAGACTTTTTTTAATCATTGTGTATCTATATATATCCTTCTTATTCTCTCTATTTGCTCACAACATAACCTTCCTTCCTTGAAACACAAAAATATCCTCCACGTTTACTAAACTTCCTACACCTAAGATGGCAAAAACAGGTTACATAAATGCTGCTTTTCGTTCGTCTAAGAACAATGAAGCCTACTTTTTCATCAATGATAAGTACGTGCTGTTAGATTACGCTCCAGGAACCAGCAACGATAAGGTTTTGGGCGGACCAACTCTTGTTCGTGATGGTTTCAAATCACTTAATCAAACCATATTTGGAAGCTACGGAATAGAGTGTAGCTTCGACACCGAAAACAATGAAGCATTCATCTTTTATGAGAACTTCTGTGCTCTCATAGACTATGCTCCACATTCCAACAAAGACAAAATCATCTTAGGTCCTAAGAAAATTGCTGACATGTTTCCTTTTTTCGAAGGAACCGTGTTTGAAAACGGGATAGACGCGGCATACAGATCAACTAGGGGCAAAGAAGTTTACTTATTCAAAGGAGATCAGTATGCTCGTATAGACTATGGAACCAATACTATGGTTAATAAAGAAATCAAAAGCATTAGCAACGGGTTTCCTTGTTTCCGTAACACAATCTTTGAGAGTGGAATGGATGCAGCGTTCGCTTCTCACAAGACAAATGAAGTTTACTTTTTCAAAGGTGAATACTATGCACGTGTTACTGTTACACCAGGCGCAACAGGTGATCAAATTATGGATGGTGTGAGGAAAACTCTTGACTATTGGCCATCTCTTCGTGGCATTATACCTCTTGAGAATTAACTCAGGGTGTGGTAGTTTGATCATCATGCTAGTTTGCTGCTATGATAATTAAGAATAAAGATCCTTGTTGTTGTTGATGTATGTTTTCGTTTTTTTTCTTCTGTAATATGTGTGTCGTTGTTTGCTTATGTTTCTTGATGTAATAAAAGTGTGGTTCTTGGATGTTTTCCACACGCTGTAAGCCCTACTTAATGACCCTGCACTATATACAGGGTGAATATAATAAAATCCTATGGTACTTTAAAATCATAGTTTATACATTTTGTTTTAAGAAGGTTTCAGAGGTATATATATGATATGAAAAGTTAAGTGAGTTTGTTTGATTTCATTATTAGTGTAGCAACGGTATGTTCATTGGCAGAGCTTCTAGGAAATCTGAATTCGAGGCATTATAAAAAAAATGACATATTGACTCTTGTTGACCACACTTAAAATGTAAAACCAATTGGAAACAAATAAGTGTATAAATTAATAATATAGTTAATAGATTCAAAATTTAAGGGAAGATTGCTTGCAAAATTAAAAAAATATAATCAATTTGAAGGTTTATATTATTTTTTATGCATGTTCACTGGTCGCACAGTTAAAATACTCAAGGTGATAGATATATGATTTAAATATGTCACTTGTTGTAAATTCGCGAGATTTTGGTTTCAGTTTTTGTATTTTTTTTTTTAAATTATCATTGAATGTTGAGATTTATTTGGTTTTCGTCCTTGACGTCAGCATTTCATTACAAATAGGAAAATGTTGCAAACATTTATGTTCCAATTGCTGAATTAGGCTGTGACGTGGCTTTATTGACACATTTGAAACTCCAAAGGAGGTGACAGAGGTAGTACTAAAAGCCGCAGCAAAATCCGCAGCAAACTTCGCAGCAATTCCTGCGACTTTTCCTGAGACTTTTGTGTTTTTCAAGGTAAAGAGTTCCTGCGAAAGAATCGCAGTTAAATCCGCAGAAACAATGATAAATTATTTTAAAATCATGAATCGCAGGTAAGGTCTCAGGAATTCCTGCGAAATTTGCTGCAACTCAATTTTTTTGTAGATAATAAGGTTTCACAATATAAAGTCGCAGGTTTACCTACGGAAAACTTCCCCAGGAAAATCCGCAGGTAATATGTGTTTTTCTAGTTGTTTTGTCTATTTTTTCATGAGAAGAATATCTACAAATCAATAAATATCATATGTTTATCACTAC
This sequence comes from Lathyrus tuberosus, assembly GCA_022829125.1. Lineage (NCBI taxonomy): Eukaryota > Viridiplantae > Streptophyta > Magnoliopsida > Fabales > Fabaceae > Lathyrus > Lathyrus tuberosus. The sequence goes on along the minus strand of JALAZF010000436.1, from coordinate 4,570,388 downwards.
ACTTTCTTGTTTCAAGATTACCACTAAAATAATTTAGGTTAAGTTACACTTTTAATCTTTAGCAGTTGATTTGATTCCATTGTCACCCTCATGGAAACACTTTGATAGAGCAATTTGCCCTTATTTTTCATTTCGGTTTTCTCCATATTATTTTTCTCAAGAGTTTCATTCTGCACCGTTTGTATCTCACCCAAGCCAAAAATTTATATATATTTTTTTCTTCTACTTTTGGTTTTGTTTTTGGTGTTCATAAATAGATAAATAAAACAAAAATCGAATCAAACAAAATGGATTATAATATTAATTAATACTGTATTGCTGCACTACCGTCATTAGTGCTTATCTTCAAATCTCAATTGCCAATTAGCGTATTTAAATTAGGGGTGGTAAAATAGATAGATGTGATGGATATGGATTGAATTGTTGATGAATCTATTAATCTATTAACAATTCACTTTTTTTTTTAAATTATTCAATTCAATACATCTGTTAAAAAAAAAATTCATCAAATCCATCCATTAACATGTGTTTAATGGATAGATATTCATTCATTCAATATTTTTTTTAAAAAACAAACGTATTTTTTTTATTTTTTATAAATTTGATTTTTTTATATATTTTCAAAAACTCAATTTATTTTAAATTTTGGGAAAATCGATTTATTTTTGAAAAAAAAATCATTTTTTGTATTTTAAAAAAATTGTTTTTTAATATATTCGTGGAAAAAATATTTTTTTTCGAAAAAAAATCATTTTTTGTATTTTCTGAAAAAATTTTAATTTTTTGTGTTTTTTAAAAAATCAATTTTTTAATTTAAAAAAAAATCAATTTTTTTCGAAAAAAAAACGGTTTTTTTTTCGGAAAAAAATATCGGTTTTTTTTCAGAAAAAAAAATCGTTTTATTGGAAAAATATCTTTTTTTTGGAAAAAAATTTGTTTTTTTTAGAAAAAATCAATTATTTTAAAAAAAAAATCAGTTTTAATTATTTTTTTAAAAAAGAAATCTAACGGATATAAAAATAATTCATTGGATTCTTAAAATATGTTGAATGAATTGAATTAATCCATGCATATAAATGGATGAATTTAATCCAATCGATTAACTTACTTTTTATATGGTGGATGGATTGGATAAATTTTTTGGTGGATAAATTTGGCCTTAATGAATCCAATTACCACCCCTACGTGCCTAAATGTATTGCTTCACCTTATTTTCCTAGTTAATAACTTGAGCTATATAATTTATAAATAATACATTATATAAAAAACATTACCGTCGTTGGGTTTGTTACCTTATTTATCTCGTTATTTGATACTAACTTATATATTATAAAGGCCACCTGATGTAACTTAACTTTTGTTATCAAGTTCAATGATATTTTTTTGACATTATTACAAAAGTGTTATTTGTAATATAATCATTTTTGTTGAGGAAATGTAATTGAGGTAGTTATAAAGTTTAGTGTTATATTTGCAAATAATTTTATGTAGGGTAACAATTTGAGATCCTCGAGGAAAAGGCGATTACATGAGGTCGACTAAAGGGAGCTACCCTTCATTTGAATTAAAAAAAAGTCATAGTCTTTACTGACTCACGTTTTCATTGAGAATAGATATTGAAATGTCCAGTTTTTGACTAGGGAGGCAGTAACTTTTCTAAAAAAAAACTCTAGATATTGAGAGGGCAATGAGCTCAGTCCTTATCCACGAGATAAAAAAAGCAGAGAGGCATGTGTATTTTGTAAGCAAAGTGTTCAAGGGAACTTAGACATGTTACCAGAATATTGAGAAGCTTGCATTAGTCGTTGTCACCGCAGCGAGAAAGCTCCAACCATGCTTCCAGGGGCACAACATCTTGGTTAAAACTAACTATAGTGTCTGTCAAGTATTGAAGAAGCTTGACCTAATGGGAAGAATGGTATCTTGGTCGGTAAAGCTTTCGGAATACGACATACAATACATTTCGAGGGAGAGCATCAAATCTCAAGTTCTGACCGATGCTATGGCCGAACTCATATCGCTCATCGAAGAAGCCCCACCTTCAGAATGGGCGTTGTTCGTGGATGGTGCCTACAATGTAAAGGGGAACGAGGGAGCATACTCCTTGGAACTTATCTCCAAATCCGATTGGATTTTGCATATACTACACTACTTACAATCGGGTGAACTCCCACCGGACGAGGGAAAAGCTAGAAAAGTCAGGAGGAAAGCTAACATATACACTCCACTTTTAAAGAAACTTTACATAATGGGGAGGAATACTCTCATGCTAAGGTGAGAATGAGTCCACACTAGTACTTGCGGAAGTTCATAGGGGGGCCTGCAATAGTCACATCGACGGAAAGGCTCTCGCCCACAAACAATTCAAGGCAGGGTATTACTGGAACATGTTAATGAAAGAAAACCTCACCTTCGTCAAAAGGTGAGAATATGGATTCAACTGTCTCCCTTAAGAATATGGATTCAATTGTCCACCTTTTGACTAGGGGCAGTGACCTTTCCCAAGAAAATCCTAGGTATCAGGAAATCCTATAAATACATTACCCCTCAAGGGGATATGGGAAATTCTCAAGTAATACACATTTATCACTACTCAAAGAGCACTACGCTCCTAGTAGCCTTAACACCGTTTATATAACCGCCCGCCTGCAACCAATCAATGTTGGCCATCATCAGGGCCTTTCATCTCACGTGAATTGGTCCCTCAAAAAGCCTCAAGACCACTGTATAGGGATACTCGTCGTCGTGAGCAAGCCGTCACCCCCAAACGTGTAATATACCTACTAAGGCCTCTGAGTCTCCTTGCCCTTGCAGAGGGAACACACACACCATGAAATTTTTGGACAATTCATAAAGTATGTAATGTTAGTTACAAAGTTAATGAGATTAGTTACAAAATTTGTAGTTACAAAGTTTCTAAGAATAGTTACAAAGTTTGTAAGGTTAGTTACATAGTTTGTGAGATTATTTACAAACTTTGTAAATAAAAGCTCTTCTCTCTCAATATAAAAAATTAATAACCCTTTTCACCCTAATTCTCTCTTATTCTCTCACTCTCTCCATTATTCTCTTATTAATCTTTCATCTTGTGATTGGGGTTTTGACCCAACATTTGGCATCAAGATCGTGATTCTTTGATCGAACACTTAGTGTACGAAAATGATTTCCATCTCCAATGAACGTATTCTTGAAAATCTCTCAATTCTCGACGCAAAGAATTATGATAAGTGGTGCAAACACATGAAGGTGATGTTTGGTTATCAAGATGTTCCAGAAGTGATCAAGAATTATGTTAATCCACTTGTAGAAGGTGCAACGGTTGCACAAAAGACTAAGCATAAGGAAGAGAAGAAAAACGATTTCAAAGCTTTGTATATCAATCGTCAATGTGTTGGTGCTGATAATTTTGAGAAGGTTGGTGATTGCACATCCTCAAAGGAAGCTTGAGGAACCTTGGAAAAAAGTTATCATGAGTTGATAAGGCAAAGGCGGTGAGGTTACAAACTCACAAGAGACAGTTAGAGTTACTGCAAGAATCACAAGATTGGTGAATCAAGTGAAAGCTTGCAGACAGACAATAACCAAGTTGTATGTGGTTGGTAAAATCTTGAGATCATTGATGTCAAGATTCAATAACGTAGTGGTTGCCATTGAAGAGTCCAAAGATCTTTCAACTATGAGCAAAGAAGAGTTGTAAGTTTATCTTGAGGTTCATGAGCAGAGAATGGAAGAGAGAAATGTTGACAAAGCAAAGGATGAAGTTGCTTTGCAAGCTCATTTCGTTTTAAAGGATAAGAAATTGAAGGGAATATGGTCCATGAGTAGAGGTAGAGGAAACTACCACAACAATGGTGGGAGAAACTCCTAAAATTCCAAAAAATTAATATTCCAAAAGGATGAAAGAAGCTAAAACATAGGTGGTGGATCAAGCAATTACAAAGGTGGCAATAATAGAGGAAGAGGAAGAAGATGGAGAAATGACAAGAGAAACATCCAATGTTATACATGTCAAAGCTTGGATATTTTGCTTACGAATGTCACTCCAACAAGAATGATCTACAAGAAGATGAAGCAAAGTTTGCAAGGAAAGAAGATGATGAGAGAACACTGTTAATGGTAATTTTTTATGCCGAAAACAGTACATGAGAAAATGAAGATTGCGGTGATAATTGGTACCTTGACTATGGATGTTCAACACAAGCTACGAGAAGGAAGGATTTGTTTGTTAAGATCAATTAAGTATTGAAGAACAAGGTGAATTTCGTAGATGACGCAGCATATGGTATTGGCGACGTATTAATCAAGAGGAAGAATGGTGAGCATTACATGATTAAAGATGTGTTGTATATTCCAGAAATCCAAAGTAATATTTTAATCATTGGCCAATTGCATGAAAAGATTAAAATATTCACATGGAAACAAAATGTTGAAAGTTATGGATGCAAATTGGAGTTTGTCCCAAAGGCCCCTATGGCTCAAAAAAAAAACTTACAAAGTTGAATTTAAAGTAATGGAGCATAGATGTCTTGGAATTGCAGCAAGTAGGGAAGAACGGATTTGGCACTATAGACTCGCGCATTTGAATTTCAGAGATCTTAATGCTATGCAGAAAAAACAACATGGTTATGGGATTGTCGTTGATCAATATGCCAAATGAAGTTTGTAAAGAGTGTGTACAAGCCAAGCAACATCGAGACAGCTTTAGCAAAGATGTAGGATGCAAAACCAAATGTCATCTTGAGGTGGTGTATTTGGACGTTTATAGAGCCATGCAAGTTGACTCAATCGAAGGAAATATGTACTTTGTCACTTTCATTTATGATTTTACTATAAAGTTGTGGACTTACTAGATTAAAAGAAAATATGAGTTGTGCCAACAAAAATTCACAAGTGATGAGTGAATATTATTGATCCTGGATATTGTGATTAATAAATCAAGACATAAACTATTATACTCGTTATTAGGTGACGAACGACATAATCAACTAACTACCTATTAATAGAAAATGCTACCAAACCCCCTTAATTACCCTTTCATTAAATTTTAATTACCCTATTAAAAAGCCCTTATATGTCTTTTACTAATTGCAAAATCACTCTCCAATTACAATGCCTCATTTTGCCACTTGGCAGAAATAGTTTGAAATTCTTCTTCAAATTTTGGACATGCTTTTACCGGGTAAAAACAACATCCCTCTATTCGTCCAAATCTCTCTCTCCAACAACATTTTTTTTTCCAATCTCCTTTTTTGCAGACCTAACTCCGTCATCCTCATTCTTCTTCTTCCTTTCATCAATCTGCAATCTCGTCACCAACCAAGAAGAAGACGAAAGTTCAATATGAAACTGCTGGGAAATCTTCGCCTACTTGTTCGAAATCTAAAGGCTTGGACAAGCTTCTGGTACTTGACTTGATTAATTAGAAACAATTAAGTATCATTTCTGTATTTTTGATTGTGATTGTGTTGTTGTTAACTGAGTTCTTAAGTCGTTAAATTGGTTTATGAATGGACAGGATGGTGTAGTTTTTGTGATGCCAGGCTTTATGAATCCCGAACGTGGGATTTTGAGGTCGTGTGCTATGGAAATAGGAGCAGAAGAATGATTGTTTCATGATGCTATCAAAGTGGTGTTGTTCTGTAAATTGTGGTTCAAAGTTGTCTTTTGGTGATTGTGTTTTCTGACTTTTATCTAAAAGCTTCAAATCTGCTTGTGCTTTCGATTTCGATTTGAAACGAAGAAGAAGATGCTGATCTACTTGTGGGTCCTGGTTTTGGGTCCTGTTTTCAATTTTGATTTGAATCGAAGAAGAAGATGCAGATCTATTTTGATTTGAAACTTATTATGATGAGTAAGTTGATAGCTAAAATCATGGATTTTTATTATGTGAAAAATGATAATAAGTCCCAGCAAATTAGCTAAAATCTTTGTCTATTAATTTTCATTTTCGAAGTCGATTGCTGTTACGATTGGGTTCGAGTTTGTTTCGGTTTCGATTGGTAGTGTTGTATTTATGCATCGAGATTCTGATACATTATATGGTGTTTTTTCCTCTGTTTATCATAATTATGTTCATGTTTTGTTCTTGGCAAATGGTTTTAATGTTTAAATAGCGACTTTGCTCCCAAAAATCAGGTTGTGACCCCTACTGGTAATGTGGTGGATGATCTGTCTCTCAAGGTTGAACCAGGATCTAATCTTTTGATTACAGGTAGCCAGCTAAACTCTCTTCTCGATGTTATTTTATTATGCATTTCTTCTGTTGCAAAAGTTGTTGTAAAATATTATTTATAATTGCTGATAGTTTGACATGTTATTGGCAATTCTTTTGCTGAAGGTCCAAATGTAAGTGGAAAGAGCTCGCTTTTCCGTGCTTTAGGCGGTCTTTGGCCTTTGATATCTGGACATATTGTGAAACCTGGCTTTGGCTCTGATCTTAATAAAGAGATTTTCTATGTACCTCAAAGACCATACACTGTTGTGGGAACTCTTGTATATATCACATTATAATTTATTTTTTGATCAGATCTATATAAAATTCTAAATATGCTTGCTGAGTGCCATAAGTGGCCCTGTGTTCCTTTAGATATGCATTATTTACATAGATACCTGTTTTCAAATGTTGTAGATTTTCTCGTTGATACAGTTATGGTGTTGCTGCTATTGCACCGTTCTCTCATCGCTTGACATTCAACGGCTTACCATCTGACATCCAGCGTCTCCGTTGTAAGGTCAACTTTGAAGCATTGAACTTTGTTCCACATGTCCAGGAATTAGGAAATATCATTGTTCAGCGCCTTCGCTACAATGCTACCGTCACCCAAGATGAAGAAGCAAATGACTATTTGCTTGAGGAAACCAATAAGCTAGGAAAACGACAAAGCGGGAAGTTTGTTGTGTTGCATCTGCGTTTTGATATAGTATTGTTTTCATTTGCATTTTTGCTAAGAGGAAAAAATTATTGGTCGCTTGTCATTTTAATCTCATTTGGAAAGTCTTGTCATTGCATCGAGATTACAATATTATATGCTGACATGTGCAGGATATGGCTGCCCATTCAGTCTGTGATTTTGGTGGGGGTAAAGCTGAGAAACTTGCTCTAGCTAAATACAGGCAGGTGCTTTGGCAGGGAAGAGTATTGAATTCTCAATGTAAGTATTTTCAGATTAATTTTTTTTAATTAAGTGCATGTCTATTTGTTTCAGCACCTCTTGGATCATAAACATTGCAGACATGATCAAAAATTAAAATTAAATAACATCAACAAGCAATCAGTGTTTTTTAATACTTTGATCATGGTCAACATTTGGAGGCAAACATTATTTCTGCTTGAGTAGACGAAGTTTATTAATGCTTGGACCCTATCCTTTCTTGGGGACCCTTGAACTGAAAATACTCCTTTGAATCTTGAATAGTAAAGATTGGATGTTGATTACATTTTGTGCTTGGAATGAGAAATCAGGAAACTTATAAAAATTACACTTAAAGCCCAAATCAACATGATTATTGACTCGAGATGGTGAATTTGTGTTGTCAAATTGCGGCGCTATAACGCCATAACTAGCGGCATTTTGACAAAACACTATTGTTCCATGATACATAATTTAGTACAAGTGTTGTTGAGTTGCAGCTATAGCGACGCTATAATGCTGTAGTGCAGTGTAATTTGATCAATCTACTATTTTTCCGCAATCTACAATTGACAACACTGGCGAATCTGGCTGGTTATAGGAGAACATGAAAATTTCTTACAAGTTACATTAAGCATTCTGAAAAACTGCAACCTCTGCCGGCTTTTTTAAAATTCATCAAGGATTATATTATATCAACCATGTCCTCCCTTCCTATGATATCATTATTATTAAATTTTTTGATTGTATGATTGTAGATGTACTACATCAAGGTTGGACTGTGGACTCTTCCTCTGGGATGCTAACTGCGAAGAAGCAACCTGTTGTGACAGAGCAGAAGCTAGATCCTCGTAAATTGCAACAGCTGACAGAATATGTCTTTCATCTCGAGCATTGAAGCTATTTAATCTTGTGAAGGAATTAGATTACTGTATTCTAAAACTCATCCTTGCTCTAGCTAATCTGAAACCAGGCAGACCTCTATTTAAAACTCTGTTTGTGTTTGGATTGTTAGACTTTGGATTTGAAAATTATGTTGATGTTATTCTTCTTCAAACATAATAAGGTTGACTAACTGAAATTTGGACACACGTTCTTGTACATTGGTGCCTGTTATCTAGCTCTAATTGTGTTTTTGCACGTGTCTTATCTTCCATAACATGTGTCGTGCATTTGTGATATCAATAACACAACTACTTTTGATCTGTGATCAAGGATCTCTGCATCTGGTGCCATATTGCTTTCAAGGCTAAGTTGTTATGATTCATGAACTGTAAGTAACTAAATGAGCGTGTGACAGAGATCTAGGGGAAAAAATTGACGACTGCACTCAAGTATGATATACTTATTGTTGCTTTATTTGATGTTAACATTTCCTTATTCTACAGATTTTTAGGCATGCTAAAGATATTTTCACCAATCTGCCTGTATTTGGAAGGTTGACATATCTGGAACTAAATGAAGTCAATGGTGAAGCTTTGTTGCAATTACTCAAAAATTCACCAATTCTTAATACTCGTGTTTTACTTAATGTAAGTTTAGCTACTCACTCTTTTGTTCAAACAAATTCAAAACTCTTGTGTATTTGTTTAGAATTATTTATCCTAATAGAGCCTTTATTACATGATAGATAACTCATGATACACAAATTTCAGGGAGTAGCTGACTTAGATAAAGATGTATTTACTTCTGCAGTGGTGCCTCACTGCTTTCTGTCAAGCCTCAATGTATTTGGGTTTAAAGGTTTTAATGCAAACGGGCATGATCTTTGTCTGGTAAAATTCATGTTAGCAAATGCAGCAATGTTGCAGATGATGACGATCTCGCCGACATTTTGGCTGCGATATGCAGATATTGATTTGGAAAACGTTAAGGAGCTAGCAGATACTTTTATTACCAATGTGTTCTTACTTTGGAGACATTGGCAAGGTATACCTAGCAATGTTAATATCTTTGTAAACAAAATTTGTCAAAATGTTGATGAACATTAATCAAATCGTACATTCAGGGGTTAAATAACTATATTCCACAAACCAAGTTTTTCAAATATTTTCCCCTGTGTACTATGCTAAAGTAAGTAGAACAATATATTTTTTACAGTACTATTAGCATGTCCTGTTTGTCAATTGTCTGTATGATAATTGAGTAAGCTAGCTTCTTGACAGTTTCTCCTGTTGTGCTTGAATTTGTCTTTGGAATCTTATGAACTTCACTTATAGATGACACATGAATATCAACTTGGTTATAGTTTCTTTAGAAACATGCATTTGTCGGGTTTTTCTGATATTTCAAAACTGATATGCCGGTATCAGTGATTGTTCATTAGATGGAAATAAACAACAAATTATAAAAGGAGACTATTTAAATTGCTAAAAACAGCTATCATTATTTCATTTGTTAGATAATGTACATTATGGAATCAAAATCCATGGAAAGCTATTTGAAGGACCTCTTGAAGTGTAATGTGCTGTAGTTTGTACTACATTGTTTTTGTTGTGGTTCTTTAAGATTGGGCCTGTTCTTCAGGTGGGTTGATCATAATGTTCCTTCATTTTAGTAATTGTAAAGTTTTAGATTTTTGAAGTTTGAATATTTTGTGTGAAATTGAACTTGCTTTTGTCCTTGACTTGTTTTACTGAAGTAATAAGTTTTTCAAGGTTGATCCTTGCATATCCCAGCTCACCTTTTAATGAATTTCATGTGAGATGATTATGTCCTTTGTAGGGTATTTAGCTCAACCATTTTATTACTGAGCCATATATTTTCTGCATACTTGTAAGTTTTACTAGGACATCACTTTCATTGAGTTTGATTGGACATGTCAGAGGTAGATGAACCATATTTGCGAACATTGATATTTGAGTTTGATATATGAAGTAGATGAACCGTAATGAAGTGGCTTATTTTCTGGTCATTTAACATTGCATTTCAGAACCTGATGTTATTCAGTTTCCGCCGGTAACATGATACCCTTTTTGACATTTTAGTTGGATCTAATTCTATAAAAAAAAACTCTAAAACATGTGCACAACATTGGTTTTTCTAACTTGGTATACATTTATAAATATAAAATTTATAATGGTAAACTTAAGGAATTTGATAAATACAATTTAAGTAAATTGTTTTTGAATACTATACAATTCTCTCTCTATATATAATGAGAAATGAAGAATTGACAAGAACAAAAAGCAGCTCAAAAACATTCTTACCATGAGGAACTAACAGGTGAATTGAAACTCCAGAAGCACCAACAAGTTATCGCAACCTGATTTGATCAAGACAAGAGGCATAAAGAGCTACATTCATTAGCAACTTTGACATACATTCACCTCCCACTGACTGTTATATTTATAATATATTATTTTGACTTTCTTGATGTTAATTTTTAGTATGTTTTGTTGCTTGCAGATTGCTATAACGGGAATACTTGATTGTGTTATATTAGAGTTTTTCCATATGGAAACATTGTAAGAATACTTATTACTATGATTCATGCCCGACACCATCTAACTTTGAAATTTATTGCCATTATGCCAACTTTATGTCGACCACCATGTTGATTGGACCAAAAAAATTATTCCCTCTTCCAACCGATGATGGAATGGACAAATATAGGTGGTTTTGTTGAAAATTATAGGATAAGATTGTTAAAGTCAAATCTAGATACTAAAGAATGGACCTACCGATGATGTTAATTTTTAGTATCTAGATTTGATTCAAATTCTAAGCGTAAGATTGTTTTGCAATCTCATCTATTCGTGTATAATTTCTATGAATTCAATCTCATTTGTTCGTGTATAATCTCATTTATTTGCAATCTCATTTGGGCTACTTCAAATTATTGCTTTTATGTCGCTGCCAATCATATTCGTAGGGGTGAGGCGGATTTTATGATAACAGTTGGGACTGCAGCTGCTATTATTCCTATTAGTTTGGGGGGTTTTGTTGCTTATCCGTGCGAATTCACATGTATACTGGATCAATACCTATAATTTTTAATTCAACATTTATCATTTATTGTTAATACATTTAAAGATATATTAAAAAATAGCCACAAACATTCAAATTTTTAATCGAATAATTTAAGATAGGAATCAACTTACCCGTGCGGACGCACGGGTCTACTACTAGTTGTAAAATAAGAGGTGCACATAGTTCAATTGAATTGGCTGTGTAATGATTATAAAACTATCTATCTAAACTAATAGTTAAGAAATGTTATGATGGAAACAACTAAGGCCTCCTTAAAATCATTTTCCTTTTCATATGGATAATCCTTTATTGAACCTATAATGATTAATCATATACCACAACTATTTAACAAAATCGTTACCAATGATTTTATTGCCACCTAACCGACTTTGTCTTATTAAAATCCATTCTCAATGTCCTTGGGAGATGGCACAACCATAAGAGATTTGATCGAATGTAAACTACCTAATGTCACAAATGAGTATGCTCTATATATGTATAGCGATCATATATAGTCCCACAATATTATTTAGTTTCAATATGCAAATCTACAATTAATTCTCATTGTTATGTAGATAGATTCTCTCATTTAAATAGATGGGAAAAACATTAAATACAAATAACATTAAATAACTATTAAAAAACATGTCATTACATAGAGCTAGCAAATCTAAACAAATGACATGTTTCACATTATTAGGGGCAAGTTCATCTATGGAGAACCTAATCTAATGAAACTAGACACTCATGCATAAGGGATTCATCAGCAACTTTAATAGAAAGAAAGGAATTTTTCTTATAAACAATTATAGGTAATTTCCTAATGATGTCGGGCATTTTTCATTCTCTCTTGTTTTGAAATGTGCATCCTTCGTCATAAAAATTCAGATCTCTAGTAACTAAATGAGTTTTACATTACATAGAAAAAATGTTGGGATCACAGAATTGCGTCTATTAGACCTAAGGCGAATTGCAATTTTGCGACTTATCTAATGTGATTGTCGGTGTTCAAATAGAAAACGCCTCTGTTTCCATTTTAGAGTGCCGCTATTTCTTCCACCAACCAATTTTAATGACGCTCTTGTATTAGGTGCACTGTTGTGATATTATAGTAGCCAAATATATTGTCGATGTCCTTTAGGTGCAACACTATGTCTTCAAATGTTGGCCTTTCTCATTTCATTCTAAAATAACACTGCTCTGATGCATAGCTGCGGAACACTTCTCGCTTATTTTATAATTTCTCTTCTTTTTCTTTCGTTTTTTTTGTGTTAGTCCTCAACTTACTTTGTCATCATAACTTACATAGTAAAAAAACCATAAATTTTGTCTGGCTAAGATGGTTTTGGTTGAAATTTGTCTTTTCCACATTTCTTCAATATCTTTATTAAATCCTACAAAAACATGAGAGAGAGAGAGAGAGAGAGAGAGAGAGAGAGAGAGAGAGAGAGAGAGAGAGAGAGAGAGAGAGAGAGAGAGAGAGAGAGAGAGAGAGAGAGAGAGAGAGAGAGAGAGAGATTTTTTAAAGTTAAAATAAAAAGTTATTTTAGTATTATTAATATACCCTTATTCCCTAATTATTGAATCAATCTCAAATCGACCAAAACCAACAGGTTGGGTTGGGTTAATGGGTCAACATGATTTTCAAGAGTGAAAAACCGTTCAAAACAAATGGCTTTTGCGAGTAAATCTAAACCCAACCCATAAACTCACTCAACCACTCAATATAAATATTGTATATTAACTACTTGATATTTTTATTTATAGGTCTCTTAAAAAATTGGTAAATGAAACAATATTTTTATTTTCATTATTAGAGTTTGGTGGAAGATATTATTGTTGAAATCAAGAATCGTTTTTGAACTGTGGAGGGTATCTAAACAATTTTGTCTTCTTTTTTTTTGTAATTTGATGAGGGATAATTTTGATGTGTTTAGAGTTGGTAGCTTCATTGTTAGACTAGTGAGCATTTGTTATTTTGTGAGTCATAATTTTAACTTATATAGTGTTTCACTTTGATTATTTTGATATTAATACTAGGGAGTTCTAAGAATTTTATGTAATTCAAGGTATTAGAGTAATATAACTTTGATTTTTGCAAGTATTTTTGTAATAAATTTTATAGTATATTTAAACAATTGTTGCTAAAAGAATTGTGATAATAGGCTAAACTATTTTTTAAAATGGTTGGAGAATTTAAAAAAATGTGATACATCATTTATAATTATATAAAAAAAACAAAATTGGATAACCCAATACTAAATTCAATCCAACTAATAAATTTAAAATTTTACCCACTTAGTGATGTTATTGTTATAAATTATTAACGATTAATAATCTTGAGTGTATTCTAAAATGACAAGAAAATAATCAAGTGAAGATTAATTTTGAATTTAGAAATAGACAACACTTGTGAAGTGTTGTAGTAAGTTTGAATTCAGAAATAGGAAACACTTGTGAAGTGTTGCAGTATATTTGAATTCAGAAATAGACAACACTCCGTGAAGTGTTGCAGAATAAGCAGTGCAATATTTGAAAATTTTTGTCGTAGGTGAAACAATGCAACATTTGGTAAAAGTTCTGCTATAGGCGAAACAATACAATGTTTGAAAAGTGTTGTTGTAGGCAAAACAATGCAATATTTAACAAAAGTGTTGCTGAAAGTGTTGTTTCACGAAGGATCGCAACCTCATGAAATAACATCAGTTTGACCAATAAATTAGACATTATGGATTTAGAAAAACACATTAAAAAAGCTATCTTTTTCACAAAAAAATCCGGATTTCATCTTTCCTACATTCAAGTTTTCTTCGGTCTTGTGCAAACTCGAATATAGGCTGAATTATCCTATGTATTTTTTCATAGAAACTCTAAGACAATTCGAGAGTGTTTGAAATACTATAAGGAAAGTGATCCGTTTACAATTCTAGTTTCGATCAATTCGATTTAAATTGATTTTCTAACAATCTTATAAGTATTTCATATAATGGCAACCGAGACTTATGTTTCAAGCATCAAAGTGATGAACCAATACAAGATCTTCTCCCTTCCGATTGTCATGAAGATCTTTTGTTTGTGATTAATATTAAAGGTTGCTACTTTAACATTTATTATGAAAATTCTTAATGATGGTAAAAGGTACACAATTAATTCATATAATATTTTTTTAAAAATTATAAAATTTCAATTTATGATTTTTTTTTGTGATTAATTTGTGGATGCAATTTTTATGGAGAAATAAACTTCCATGTTTGTTTATTCATAATCATGGTGAAAGATACATATTTAACATGTGATATTAAATTAGTCTTTCATGCAAATAATTTTTGTTTGGTTATTAGTTATTTTCTATGCAAGTTGATATTGATATTAAATATATTGAGATATTGTTATTATGTTTAACATGACTTTCATGTTTTAAACCTTTTTATAAAATAAAAGTTATGATCATGGTTGTCAATCGCTATAAATATTTAATGCATTGAATATATTTTAGATATATTCAAGTAGATGTGTAACTTCAAATTTAAATGGTTATTATTAAATATTTTATTTACAATGGAAGAATGACATAAAGTATGTTGTGTCACAAAGTCCTTATGTCATATAATGAATAGAAATCTTTTGAATAAAAATGATATTTCTCCATATGAGGTATGGAAAGGCAGAGCGCAAAATATCAGTTATTTTAGCGTGTGGGGTATGTAACTTATTATAAGAACATGAACCGTAAAAGAAACATGTTGGGTCATCGTGAGATCAAATATGTTTTGTAGGCTATACACCTAAGATTAAAGCATATAGACTTCTGAATTTAGAGTCTAATGTAATTATTGAATAATGTGATGTGGAATTTTGAGAATATTATCATGGAGGATAAGGAATTTAAGATTCCAGCAAATGAAGAACCTCGTGAGGAAGGTTCTCCACGAATTGTTGAAACACAAACTGAACGTTCTTTAAGGATGTTGAAACACAACCCGAACATGGAATAAGCAAGAGAGCCTGAAAGGCTACGGATCTACGACAGAACAAAATTGATTCTTGACTAATTTCTTTTATCTAGTAGAAGGAAATAGTGAGATTTATATTCGTAATATTCCTATTATTCTTCAACTGGAAGATGATCATAAGATTTATAAGGAAGTAGTAACTTCAATAGACTTTTCCTTTTAGAAGGATGTTGTTATCCAAGACGAAATAGATTCAATAATGTCAAACCATACTTAAGAACTTATCGATCTACCTAAAAGATCAAGATCCATTATCGATCTACTTAAGTGGGTATTTAGAAGGAAGTATCATAGTGATGGTACACTAAACACCTACAAGGATAGATTAGTAACCAATGGTTTTAGACAAAAAAAAAGATGTTAATTATTTCGACACATATGCACTAGAAGCAAGCACAACGAAACTTAGAGTATCGTTTGCATTAGCTTCTTTGCATAACCTTTTAGTTCCTGAAATGGATGTTAAAATAACATTCCTAAATAGAGATCTCGATGAGGGGATTTACATGACACAACTAGAAGGTTATGTGAAAATGAACAAAAGGTGTGCAAGTTTGACAAATCCTTGTATGGATTAAATTATGCACCGAAACAATGACATCAAAAGTGTGACTTTGTCATTGTAAGATTCACCAATTAAGGAGAGACACACAACTTAGGGCATACTTTTCAATCATCATCAAAACACCAATTCAAATAGTTTGTCATCACCAAAAGGGGGAGATTGTGAGGAATACATCTTATATCTAGTTCAATTTTGATGAAGACAAGGATTATCAAAGAAGAAAAGGTTCAAAAGTGTCATGCACATCAATGAAGTTGATTAAGAAGGTTTATCATATAAATTCAAGTGAAGATTTCAGACAAGTGAACATAAATAATTTCTCATTGCAATTTACATTATACTACTTTAAATTGCTCATAATTTCATATCTCACTTTATATTAAACCTTCTTGCATCATCATACATGATTATCTTAAAACCTTCTTCATCTGATTCTTGTTTCAAGTGTTTGTACACAAAGTTGTGTGAGAATATTGTGATATTAATATGCCTCCATTTTTATTCTATGATTGATCATTAGCAACAAGATGAATGGAATTTTAGAAACCAAGAGGTTTCTAACTTTCACATTCAAAATGAATGATCTTGGACTAGTTGACACACTTTTGGGGATCAAAGTAAAGCGAAATAATGGGGGTTATGAACTTAGTCAAACACGCTATATTTAGAAAATACTTGATAAGTTCAAACACTTACGTTTTAATGAAAGTGAAAACTCTATTTGATCATAGTTTCAAACTTCAAAAGAATGATAAAAGAGTTGTGACTCAATTAGAATATGCAAGTGCATGCAATGTACTAGACCCGACATAGCATTTTCAATTGGTAAAATGAGTATATTTTACTAGCAATTCAAATGGTGAGAACTAGAAGACCATCCTTAGGATTTCCGTGTGTCTTATGAAAACCCAAAATATTGGTCTCCATTATGGTAGATTTTTTTCCATATTAGAAGGATATACCGATGTGAGTTGGATATCGAGTGTTGAATATCCTAAATCTACATTTGGGTGGATATTTACACTATAAGGGGGTGCAACTTATTGGAAGAGCAAGAAATAAATGTGGATCACTCTCTTAACCATTGAATCACAGTTTGAGGCCCTTCCTTCTACTGGTGAAGAAGCTGAATGGTTGAGGGACCTTCTGTTGGAAGTTCCATTGACTTAAGGAAATATTTCAACGGTGTTGATACATTGCGGTAGTCAAGCTACTTTACCTAGAGCATACAAAAAGTGTATAACAGAAACTCTAGGCAAGTAGGACTTAGACATTCTTTCATGAGAAAAATGATTAAAGGAGTAATCATTTCATTCATATGCGATCGAGCTATAATTTTCTTGATCCATTTACTAAAGCACTGGTCAGAGATTTAGTAAAGATTGCCTCGAGAGGTATGGGATTGAAACTCCTTAAATAATGGTTCTGACAACAGTAGCAACCTAATATGAAGTTATCAAACCTTAACCTAAGATTCAATGAATAACAACAAGTCGTTGATTTGGATGTTTGTGCAACAATATGTGACAATATTGACTATTACATATTGAGGGTTGAGTTTTTTTCAAACTCTTAATGAAGTTCTATATCGAGGATATGTATCTCAAGAAATAGATACAAAATGAACTTCACGTATATGAATTTCGTGATGGTGCCGTCTCAAAGTGAGAGTTGGAGGTTCTCTCAGGAAAAGTTAACAAAAATAAGAAAATCACATAACCATAAATAGTGCTAGGCGAGAGATGTAGGCGAAGAATCACTAAAGAGTGTGTCTAAGGTAACGCTGATTTAATCACAATGTATAAGGGTTCAAAGCCTCACTGCTACCTAACATTCCCATTAGACTTTACATTATCCTTCCCAAGTTTAAGTTCAATCGAAAGATACGTAACTGTATTAACAATCTTTTCCTCTCTTTATTTGGAATTGGTTTTGTCATTATTAGAATAAGTGGAGGATTGTTGTAAATTATTAACCATTAATAATCTTGAGTGTGTTCCAAAATGACAAGAAAATATTCAAGTGAAGATTAATTTTGAATTCAGAAATTGGTAACACTTGTTAAGTATTGTAGTGGGTTTGAATCCAAAAATAGGCAACACTTGTGAAGTGTTGCAGGAGGTTTGAATCCGAAAATAGACAACACTTCGTGAAGTGTTGCAGAATGTGAAACAATGCAAGCTTTGAAAACTGTTGTTGTAGGTGAAACAATGCAACATTTGGTAAAAGTGTCGTGTAAGCTAAATAGTGCAACGTTTAAAAAGTGTTGTTGTAGGCGAAACAATGCAACATGTAGCAAAAATGTTGATGAAAGTGTTGTTTCATCAAGGGTCGCAATCTTATGAAACAACACCAGTTTGACCTAAAAATTGAACATTCTAGATTTAGAAAAACACATTAAAAAAAAGGGTTAATAACTATTTCCCCCTGCCATTTGGGCAAAATTTGAAAAACAACCTGTAAAAAAAATTCAGATTCTCCCATAACATTTAAAGATTTCATTGTTTTGCCCCTTGATAAAAAAAAAATTCACATTATATTTGAAAATTCAAAAACATATTTTATGGAAGTATTGAACCCATGACCTCTTACATAGAGCAACAACACCTTACTACTAGGCTGCGCATCTCTTCTATTTAGTAATTTGCATCAAAATTATATATTATTAATTTTAAGTATATTTAATAAAGTATATTTAACTAAAATTTAATAAAGTTGTACACTAAATAAAATATATTTTTTAAAGTTTTAATAAAGTTACAGTATGTATACTGTACACTAATAAAGTATATATATTATACACTTAATAAAGTTACAGTATATTTAACTAAAGTTACAATATGTTTAATAAATTATATTTTTTCACATTTTAATTTATAAAATAGTTTAATAGTTTCTATTATTAAATTAATAAATAAATAAATTATCTAGTATTTAAATTTAAAAATATATAAATCACTTATTTAGCATTTAAATTCAGAAATAAAGAAATAAATTATTTAGCATTTAAATTCAGAAATAAATAATAAATTATCTAACATTTAATAAAAAAATAAAAATATGAAATATAAACATTAATAAACTTTATTAATTATTTTGGAGTTTTACATTTTTCACATTTTCAAAACTTAAAATATAAACGTTAATAAACTTTATTAATTAAATATTAAATATAATTTAGTTGATTAAAAATAATTAAGATATATATATATATATATATATATATATATATATATATATATATATATATATATTAACCTTATACAAACATTAATATATATATATTTATAAAATAAATAAATATTAAATATATTTTAACAGTGTGCGCCGTGTATTTGCGTGTGTGTGAAAACATAATCAACACTCAAAATGTTGTATCAACCCTCTCTCTCTCGTCTTCTTCATCAGCATCTTCACTCTTTGACTCTGAATATGTAGTTTCAGGTTGAAGCTTTTCTGGTATTTTCGGCTTAAACTCCTAGCCTTAGGGCAAGGGGCCTTGGTACTGGTTTAGTTCTCAACCAGCTGCTTGTTCTTAGCTCTCGTTCGAGTGCGGTTTTGTTTAGTCAGGTTCTCGGTTATGGATTGGAAGAAAGTGTCATACAAGAAACCTTCTAGAACTGCTACAGGTTTCTTGGTTTGGAAGGAGAGGGGGGCAAAGGGGCGGAGGATGGTGAACCAGTTACATCCTTCTTCATATCTGACTTCCCTGAGAACACGGTGGCGAAGGATTTGTTCGAAATGTTCAAGGTGTATGGAGTCATCTCAGAGGTTTTCATTTTTGGAAGGAAAGACAAAAGAGGCAAGAGATTCGGGTTTGCTCGTTTCAGAAAGGTACACGACCCTAGATTCCTAGTGGTTAAATTAGATAGTATTTTCATTCAGGGTAGGAAATTGCATGCCAACACACCAAGGTTCTAGAAGAATCGAGTCGAGCCTCAGAATGTAAAGGTGTTGCTCTGAAACAGGTCTGTAACAACATCAAGGTTAGTCTTATGATTTCAGATGTTAGCAGATTTGAACAGGCTTATGTGGGTGAAGTCCTGGAGAATATCAATCCATTTTTTATTCAGCAAAGTCTCTTCGAGGAAGGTTATTTTGATATTTCGACAACTCTTTTAGGAGCTGGTTTGTGTCTTATTGAATCAGGTAAGTTAGGGGTGGTACATGATTTCATTGTTGAAGCTAAAGACTGGTGTGATAAATGGTTTGCCAAGATTAAACCTTGGAGTTTAGAAATTGTTGATAGTAAAAGATTTGTGTGGATTAAATGTTATGGTCTCCCTTGTTTTGCATGGAATTCTGATTCTTTTCGTAGCATCTCTAAGGATCTAGGTCATTTCATTAAATATGACTATGAGACGTTGAAGAATACTAGCTTTGACGAGGCTAGGTTTATCATTAAAACTACAAGAAGGGACTTTATTAATGAGGTCATTGAAGTGGAGATTAATGGATATGTGTTCAATGTTGGATCTTGCGAAACCTTTCAGTGGCAAGGATTTACAGGAAGAGGTTATTGATCGTTTGAAGGGTCCTTCTTTTTTTGATGTTGAGGATAATATTAGCTCTTGGTCTGAAGGTTTCGAGGAAGACGAAGGAGTCCCTAGTCCTGGCAGCTCTATGAACTCTAGGGTGGCACATAGACACAGGGAAGTTGGCACTTTTTCTGAAAATGAAGATGGCAGAGGAGATGTTTCACAATCTTATGTTAGCAATTCCCAAGAGGTCAGAGAGGAGGACAGTGTAAAGGCATTAGAAGCGTCGCCTTATTTAGGTAAGGTCAATTTGGCGGACCCTCTACCTCCTGAAGTGATTTTGATAGATGAGGCTGATGAATCAGTTATTCCTATTTTCGAGGAAACATTGAATTCTCCACATAAGAAAGGGGCCAGAGTGGATTTGGGGTCCCACCAGGTTTTGGGCCCTTTAGAAGGCACGAACAAGACTAGTGGGCTGAATGTTTTTGGGCTGGAACCTACTGCATCTAATTTTGTTGATCATGTTGGTAATCTTGGAGGCTCCAAAATAAAAAAGAAGAAAGATTTGGTTGACATTTATGAAAGTATCCAAATCCCCTTTGAACCTTCTTTTTACTCCACTTTATTAAACTCGTCCGGTGCAGGCTCCCCCAGAAGGAATTTTTCCACGAATAAGAAGAGGACTTTCTTTAAGAAGAATCTTAAGTTTTCCCTTCCTCCTGTTTTAGAGTCAGAGGAGAGCCCTTTTCCTCCTGAAGCTTCTTACTCTATTGATGAGTCAGATGTTATTAGAAATAATTTAAGATGTAAGGTTGGGTTGGATAGAGTGCCTATGAAAATTTTGGATTCGGTCAAACTCTTGGGGTTGGAAGTAGAAGAAGATGTAGAGGCTTTGGACAAAGTGGTCAGAACCCTTGAGAACAGGGACAAATCTCAAATGGCAATTAGCAAGGCTGTGGACAAATTGGTTCTATGATTATTGTAACATATAATGTTCATGGGTGTAATCTTTCTCTTAAGAGGAGGAGAATTAGGAAAACATTGTTGGATGGTCAAGCTAACTTATGCTTGATTCAAGAAACTAAGGTCAAGCTCATGAAGGATTCTATAGTCAGAAGTTTTTGGGGAAAATGAGGATTTGAATGGTCAGCTAGTAGTTCTAATGGCGCATCCGGAGGTATATTGACAATTTGGAGGAAAGGAACTTTGCAATCAATAAGCTCCTACAAAGGCTCTGGTTTTTTGTGCTCTGTGTTTTCGTGGAACAACACCACTCTTTATGTGGTCAACGTCTATTCACCTTGCTCAGTAAGGGATAAACGTAAACTTTGGGAGGACATTATCATTTTTAAAGCTAGGAACCTAGGGGGTCGATGGGTATTGGGTGGAGATTTTAACTCTGTTAAAAGTATGGATGAGAGGTATGGCATCAGTCCTTCACCAGCTCGTGAGTACGAATAATTTAGCTCCTTCATTAGAGATTCAGAGTTGGTTGACCTTCCCTTCGTAGGTAACAGGTATTCATGGTTTAATTTTAATGGTAAGTCTTGTAGCAAACTTGACAGTTTCTTAGTTGATGAGACTTTGATTGATTGCTGGGATTTTAAGGCTCAATCTGTTGGCAAGCGGGATGTTTTCGACCATCGCCCTGTTTGGCTTAAATCTAATAACAGTGATTCGGGTCCTAAGCCTTTCCGTATCTTTAACAGCTGGTTGGATCATAAGGTGTGTAAGAATTTCATTAGAGATTCGTGGAATTCTTTCTCTTTTCATGGATCTCCTTCTTTTGTTTTCAAAGAAAAACTCAGAGCCCTCAAATTGAGGTTGAAATGGTGGAACACTAACGTGTTTGGCTGTTAGATCTCAATATTGACTATCATGCTGCGAATTTTAACGAATATGACGAATTGTTGGAAGGGGGACTAGAGGGTTTGTCTGAGTCTCAACTGATAAAATGTGGAGAGGAGCAGGAAAAATTCTGGTGTAACTTGAGACATAAAGAAAGTTTTATACACCAAAAGTCTATATATAATTGGATCAAAGGGGGAGATGTTAACAGCAGATTCTTTCATTCCTTTTTCAAGTTCAGAAATAGGCAGAATTTCATTAGCATTAAAGGCTTGGATGGTGAGTTGCTGGAAGTTCCTGATTTGGTTAAAGATGCAGCATATCAGTTCTTCAAACTGAAATACTAAAAGGTTGATAGTGTGAGACCAAATTTTGATCTCTCTGACTGTGCTAAACTTTCAGAGGATGAAAGGGTCAGGCTGGATTCTCCTTTCACACATGAAGAAATTAGGAGAGTTGTTTTTGACTGTTATGGAAATATAGCTCCCGGTCCCGACGAATTTTCATTTAAATTCTTTAGGGGCTGCTGGATATCATAGGGTCAGACTTCTGCAATTGTATATATTTTACACTTTTCTCTGACTGGTAAACTCCCCAAGGTTTTCTCTTCTTCGTTTTTGGCGCTTGTCCCGAAACAAGATAGTCCTCAAAATTTTGGCGAATACTGACCTATCTCTTTGGTGAGTTGTGTCTCTAAAGTCATATCCAAACTTATGGCTACTAGAATTACATCCGTGATATCCAACTTGGTTTCTCCTATTCAAACGGCGTTCATCCCTGGCAGAAATCTCTTGGATGGAGTCCTGCTTGCTAATGAGGTAATTGATATGGCTAGAAGGGAAAGGAAGCCCTGCCTTCTTTTTAAGGTTGACTTCGCTTAGGCCTACAACTGCGTAGATTGGAAGTTCCTGTTACACGTCCTCAAATCTATGAATTTTGGAATGAATTGGATTAGGTGGATAGAAGGAAATATTTGCAATAGTTCTGTTTCTGTCTTGATTAATGGTTCGCCTTCCAAAGATTTTGAGGCCTCTAGAGGTTTGAAGCAGGGCGACCCGTTCGCCCCTTTCCTTTTCACTCTTGTGGCTGAATCCCTTGCTATTATTATCAAAAGAGCTTCTACTTTGAATATGTTTTCAGGCTTTGGATATGGAATAGGCGAAACAATTGATATGCTTCAAGTCGCTGACGACACCTTGATATTTAGTGATGGCGGGTATCATAATCTTTGGGCAATCAAGTCTATTCTTCGAGGATTCGAAATGGTGTCCGGTTTAAGAATCAATTTTTCCAAGAGTTGTTTATTTGGTATTGGTATCGAGGAGGGCTTTATTAGTGTTGCTGCTTCTTTCCTTTTCTACAAGACTGGTGCGTTTCCTTTGAAATTTCTGGGAATCCATATAGGAGGCAATCAAAGGAGAACTGTGTTTTGGAAGTCCATTATTGACAGTTTGAAGGAAAGGTTGAACTCTTGGGTTGGCAGAAACTTGTCTATTGGAGGAAGGGTCACCTTAATTAACTCTGTCTTGGCAAACTTACCGATTCATCATCTTTCCTTCTTCTTGGCTCCCTCGAAAATTATTAAAGACATTATCGCCATACAACGTTGTTTCTTATGGTCGGGTATGGCGGATAAAAGTAAAATAGCTTGGATTAAATGGAGTGATATATGTCAACCCAAGGACAAGGGTGGGCTTGGTATAAAGAACATTCGATTGTTTAACAAATCCTTGCTTACCAACTGGTTGTGGAAGTTTTTGAAAGGCGGTAACGAAATTTGGCGTAAGTTCATGGTTGTTCGGTATGGGAACCTTGCTTGTTGGGTGATGAACTCTGATCCGAGTAATCATCCCAAGGATGCTTCATTGTGGATGAGGGACATCCTCTATGCCAAGAACAGTGGTGATTCTCCTAATTTTAATTTGTGCGTTAAACCGGTGATAGGTAATGGCTGCAATGTTCCTTTCTAGATTTCTATTTGGTGTGGCTCTCTACAACTGAACCTTTCCTTCCCAAATCTGTTTGATGCTGCTGTGAAACGAGACGGTGTAGTTGCAGAATACGATTCTTGGCATGATGGCCATTGGCTGTGGAATTTTGACAACTGTTGGAAGCAAGGGTCCATTGTCGAACATGACATGAGTTCTTTTTTTCAGGTTCTTACTGATGGAAGCAGAATGCTGCGGATTGAGAAGGATACTTGGGAGTGGAACACGGATCAGAGCAAGGAATTTTTGGTAAAAAGTTAGTACGATTACTTATCTCATTCAGTCCATGGTGCTCTTCTTCAACAGTCGGAGATTTTTCTTTTGAAAGTGATTTGGAATACTAAAGTTCCATTGAAGACTCAAATTTTTTCTTGGAGATTAGCTCGTGATAGATTGCCGACTTGTTCCAATCTTATGTTTAGAAGTGCTATCTCTTCTTTTCAACATAAGGAGTGTGTGTTGTGTTCCCGTGAGGACGAGATTGCATTACATCTTTTCTTAAATTGTCCGAGAATTCAATCCCTTTGGTTGAAAGTTTCTAGTTGGTTAGGTGTTCAACCGATCATCACGGATAACATTAGTAGCAATGTGATGTTATGGTTTTTGGCCCTTTATCATAAAGGGAAGGAAGATATGAGCTGTTTTATTTGGATCGTTTCATCTTGGTGTATTTGGAATATGAATAACATTATCTTCAAAGGCCTAGTTTAGGATGAGGATGAAGTTTTCAACCATATTGTCTCTATTTCTTGGAGATGGTTAGAAATAGGTCATAAGAGATGTAATTTTTATGATTGGAAGTATCATCCTTTAGATTTCTTGTAGTTTTCTATAGGTTGTTTCTTCCCTTCTTCTGTAATACCCCGTATTTTTACTAATTTGGACTTTAGAGACTTTTTAGACATTTAGTAGTATTATTTCTAATACTAAGTTTGTTACTTATTTTCCTTCCACTTTCCAACATATAAAAACAAAAAGATAGTAAGAAAGGAAAGAAAGCGAAAAGAAGGAAAAGAAGAGGAAAGAAAGAAGAAAGGAGAAAAAGAGGAGAAAAAGGGTATTGGAAGAGAATCCAAGAGAAATCATCATCCATTGATCCAAACTTCATCCAATCATCTCATCTTCGTCATTTTCATCATCTATTCAAGGTGGGTTCTAGTTAGTACCAATTTTTAGAAGTTTTGGAATTGTTGGGTTTAGGTCGAATTTATGGAAATCGATGTTTTAACGGTTGGAATTTTATATAAATCGAAATGAATGCTCAATGTGCTTATAGAAACATGTATTGATGATTGTTTTGATGTTTTGGTTTGATTGGAAATGTTAGGTTTTATGAAACTTTGTGTTCTTGAGAAATGTATGGTTTTTGAATGTTGTTGATCAAACCTTGCTAGAACAAGGTTGTAGCACCTCTGTTGGTTGTAATTTATGGTTGAGAAGAGGTTTGGATGTGTGGGGAATTTCTGTTTTGCTGAAGAATTTTTCTGAGTTTCGCAGAGCGCGCTTAGCGCGCAGGAGCCCGCTCAGCGGGGTTCTAAAATCCTGCAACCCCAAATTGCAGAGAGTTGCGCGCTTAGCGCGGACAGGGGCGCCCTTAGCGCGACCTGGGACTTGAGATTTTATTCCTTTAGCGAGAAATTCATAACTTTCGACTCGTTTATCGGATTCGATCATTCTTTATATCGATGTAAAGCCGAGAAAATATTATATGCAATGAAGATGAAATATGTCAATTTTAACGACCGATTAAATAATCGATAAAGTTCCAAAAAAGATATAATTATGTTTTAATTGTTATATATTATTCTACTATGCGATTATGACATGTCTTACCTATCCTAATATTGTTTAACATGATTGTAAGTGAATATGCATGCAAATATGAAAACGATATAGGAAGAGTGAGGAAACCTCAAACTTGAACTATAGGAGAATCTAGTAAGGAACTAGAAATTGTAGACAACTCTAGATGGTGATGCTCGGGCACGTGTTGTTGGAAGATACATCCTTGCCGAATATTGGCCTAGTTGAGAGTGAACACTAGTATGGAACATGTGGTTAACCTTGGTGGTTGTGAAAAGGCAAGAGAGGCCTTAAGATGGTGTAGTCTTGTGATTGTCGAATACAATCATATTGTTGTATGTGATCATGTAATCGTAACCAGAATATTTTGAGTGTAGTTTCATGGGTCTCGAGCTCCTATGAAACGGGTACACAATTACTTGGTAGGTTTGATTCCCTACGTGAAGTAAGATTGGAGCCTATGCTATGGGTAGAGACTTGTGATGGTTAACAGGCCATGAGAAGTGACGGTTCATGGTTAACAGGCTGATGATCCCGAATCCAATTCGTATGCCAAGTAACTACAAGTATCTATGACTCGGGTCGCCTTCTAGACGTAGAAGCGGACGGGAAGATAAGATGTCTTGGTATGGTTATCGATCAGTGATGTTGTGAGTTAATGAACTCATATCATGTTTCCATATAGTGTGAGAGTTATAAAGTGTGAGCTTAAGGGTCATTTCCCCTTTTCCCCGGACTTGAGTTAGGATTATTAGAACCTTATTAATCCGAGAGAATCCATAAGATAGGGAACTCACTGAGATTTGATGTATCTCACCCCACGTTGTTGATGTATTTCAGGTGCTTCAGGTTCCAAGAAGGGTAAGGATAAGGTCGTGTGATCTTTCCCTTGCTTGTTGATGGCTAGCTTCCGTAGCGGAGTTTATTTTGAGATCATTGTTGATCTAGTTCTTAGTTTTTATCTTTTGAACATCTTGTGTATAATATACCTTAGGTTTTTGTACTTTGTACTTTAGGGCATTTATTTGTATACAATGTGTTAACTAGGATCTTATGTGTTTCAGTACCAAACACTTGGATCTATATATAATATTTATGCTTTGATGTATGAGTTTTATATATGGGTGTCACAGTTGGTATCAGAGCAGGTCGTTTCATCGACCTAGCCATGAAATAGTATAAGTATTTCTTTCCATTTTATATACGTTGTGTCGCCATTGGTCTTAAGCGTTATATCTATGGCATTGAGCCTGATCAACTTAATCCTATTTGTGTGACCTTTAGGAACATGGCTGAAGGACGTAGAAACACTCGTGGTAGACCCCGCACCACTCCTGAAGGGATGAATCCGCCGGGAGGTGACGACAATGCTCCTCTGTATCAGTTTATGCAACAGATGCAGCAGCAACAGAATCTATTCATACAGCAAATGGTGCAACAAATGAATGGAGGTTTGCATCCTACGGTAGTTGTTCCAGAAGCTGAAGGTGGGAAATTTCGGGATTTTATCCGCATGAATCCCCCAGAATTTTATGGTGGATTAGATCCTGTGAAGGCTCACGAATGGATTTCTGGTATGGAGAGGATTTTCTTGATAGTCCAATGCAACGAAGAGAACAAGGTGTTGTTCGCTTCTCATTCACTGAAAGGTCCTGCTATGAGATGGTGGGAGAGCGCTTCGGCTTTGGTGGCTATTCAGGAAGTGCCTAAGGTTTGGGAACAGTTCAAAGTTATTTTCATGGAGAAGAATTTTTTGAGCTCATTGAGGACTCAGAAAGAATTTGAATTCCAACAATTAAGACAAGGTAGTATGACTGTGGCCAGTTATGCTGAGAAGTTTGAAGACATGGCTGCTTATTCTAGGCAGGCTATGTATGCTCCTGATGAAAGGTGGAAAATAGACCAGTTTCTGTTTGGACTAAAAGCTGAAACATCTCATAGTGTATCGTAGAGAGAGTTCACTACATATGCTGAAGTTTTAAGGCAATGCTATGTGGCTGAGCATAGTTTGAAGAAAGTCCAAGCTGAAGGTGTTGCGAGTAGAGTGAATCAAGGGGATCGCGGAAGATCCAACCAACAATTCAGGCCTAGGCAACAATCCTTCAAAGGGAAACAAGTTCAAGATTCAAGGGCGAGTACACCTCCTGTGTGTTGCACTTGTGGCAAGAATCATTCTGGAAGGTGTGGTTTTGAAGGGATAAAGTGTTTCCAATGTCAGAAGGTGGGTCATCTGAAAAGAGATTATCCTCAGAATAGGACTCAGACACAAGGAAGGGTTTATACCTTAGATGCAAGGAAGAAGAAGAGTGACAATTCCTTAATTGCTGATACGTGCTTCGTTAACGGATTTCCTTGTTTTGTTCTATTTGATTGCGGGGTTACACACTCTTTTGTATCGATGCAATGTATGAAGCGACTTGGGTTGTGGTCCGTTCCTTTGTCTCCTCCTATGGTGGTCACTACCACCATGGATGAAATAGTTGAGACACCGTTGATGTGTGAAAACTGTGTTTTGTCTGTGGACGGTAGAGTTTTTCAGATTGATCTTATTTGTCTACCGCTTAGGAAAGTTGATGTCGTTTTGGGAATGGATTGGCTTTCTGCTAATTCGGTGTTTATTGGGTGTGAAGAAAAGCTCATCATCATTCCATCTAGTGATGCTACCCCGAAAGATGTCTTAACAACTATTCTAGAAGGTACGGTTGGAATGATAAATTTCTTGTTCGAAGAAGAGAAATCAGTTCTTTTGGTTCTCACTAAGGAAGGGAGTAGCGACCTTCAAGTTATGGATATTCCGGTAGTTTGTGAGTTTCCCAAAGTTTTCCCCGAAGATGTCACTTCTCTTCCTCCGGAGAGGGAAGTGGAATTTACTATTGACCTGGTACTAGGAACGGCTCCTATATCCGTTTCTCTGTACCGGATGGCACCTTTGGAGTTAAGAGAATTAAAGGGACAATTAGAGGAGCTTATGACTAAGCATTTTGTTAGACCTAGTGTCTCACCGTGGGGAGCCCCAGTTTTGTTAGTAAAGAAGAAAGACGTCGGGATGTGATTGTGTATTGACTATCGTCAGCTGAATAAAGTCACCATTAAGAACAAGTATCCCTTGCCAAGGATAGACAACCTATTAGATCAATTGAAAGGAGCCTGTGTGTTCTCGAAGATTGATTTGAGGTCGGGTTATCACCAAATCCGAGTAAAGAGTTCCGATGTACCTAAGACTGCATTTAGGACCCGTTATGGCCATTACGAATTCTTAGTGATGCCTTTCGGTGTGACTAATGCTCCAGCTATTTTTATGGATTATATAAATCGGTTATTTCAAGCTTACTTGGATCAATTTGTTGTGATCTTCATTGATGACATTCTTATCTTTTCCCGTACTCCGCAAGAGCACGAAGGACATTTGAGAATCGTCTTATCGATCTTACAAGAGAAGCAACTTTTTTCCAAGTTAAGTAAGTGCGAGTTCTGGATGTCTGAAGTTAGTTTTCTTGGTCCCGTTATATCACAGGGTGGTGTAGCGGTGGATCCGTCAAAGGTTGAAGCTGTGATTAATTGGGAGAGACCGAAGAATGTATCGGAAATTAGGAGTTTCTTGGGTCTAGCAGGCTACTACAGAAGGTTTATCAAAGGCTTTTCGCAATTAGCATTACCAATGACTAAGCTTACTCGGAAGGATTGCCCCTTTGAGTGGGATTCGGCGTATGAACAAAGTTTTATGAGTTTGAAAGAAAGATTGACTACAGCTCCCGTTCTGATTATTCCCGATCCTAGCAAGTCGTATAAGGTATTTTGTGATGCGTCTAAGATGGGATTAAGAGGAGTTTTAATGCAAGAAAGTCACGTGGTGGCTTATGCTTCTCAACAATTGAAAATTCACGAGAAGAATTATCCAACCCACGATTTGGAATTAGCGGCGGTGGTGTTTACTTTGAAAGTGTGGCGTCACTATTTATATGGAGTACATTTTGAAATGTTTAGTGCCCACAAGAGTTTAAAGTACCTCTTTGACCAAAAAGAGTTGAATATGCGTCAAAGGAGGTGGATGAAATATTTAAAGGATTATGATCTAGAGCTAAAATACCATCCGGGTAAAGCGAACAAAGTGGTCGATGCCTTAAGTAGGAAAGTTTTGAGAAAGACCGAATTGATGATGTTAGAATATTCGTTGCTGGAAAAGTTTAGAGATTTGAATCTTCATTTTGTGTGGACTCCTAATGGAGTGATTATGGGGAATTTGAATGTCAATTCTACGTTAAGAGTTGAAATTCAACAAGGACAATTATTGGATGAGAAGTTGCAAGAGATGCTAAGTTAACTGGGTTTTGTGCACGCTAGCGATGGAATAATTATGTTTAACCAAAGAATTTGCGTTCCGAACGATGCGACTTTGAAAAGAAAGATTTTGGAAGAAGCGCATAAAGGTGCTTTTACTATACATCCGGGTTCTTCAAAGATGTATTAAGATTTAAAGAAGGACTATTGGTGGTCCGGTATGAAAAGAGATGTTGCGGTCTTCGTGTCGGAATGTGCGGTATGCCAACAAGTTAAGATTGAACATCAAAGACCGGGTGGATTATTGCAACCATTAGAAATCCCAGTTTGAAAATGGGATAGTATTTCTATGGATTTTGTAGTAGGTTTACCCCGTACGCAAGGTGGTTATGACTCAATTTGGGTAATAGTAGATCGGTTGACAAAGTCGGCACATTTCTTGGCCGTGAAGACTACTTTCAAGGCAAGTCATCTTGCGAGGTTGTTTATTGCGGAAATTGTAAAATTGCACGGTATTCCCTCTAATATTGTGTCAGATAGAGATCCGAAGTTTACTTTAAGGTTTTGGAAAGTTTTTCAACAAGCTATGGGTACGGAGTTGCGGTTGAGCACGTCTAATCATCCTCAGACGGATGGTCAAACTGAACGAACAATACAAACAATGGAGGATATGTTGAGAGCTTGTGTACTACTACCTCTGTCCCTAATTATAAGACCCTGTTGAGTTTTTTCCTTGTCCCTTTTTATAAGACCCTCTTCAACTTTCAAAATGCATTAATTATTTTTTTCTACACATACCCCTAATTATATTACATCTTTTTTTGTACTATGTAATAAATACAGTTACATACACATTAACTATTTCTCTCTCCTAAGGATAAACTTGTAAAATTATACAAAATAGTCAATACATTTAATAGTCTAACCAACTTTCTTAATTCCCGTGATTTTCTCAACAGGGTCTTATATTTAGGGACGGAGGTAGTAGAAAGTAAGGGTAATTGGAAAGAACTACTACCATTGATTGAGTTCTCTTATAACAATAGTTACCATGCGAGCATCGGAATGGCTCCTTATGAAGCTTTGTATGGAAGAAAGTGTAGGACACCTTTGTGTTGGGCGGAAGTTGGGGAAGATAGAATCTTAGGACCCGAAATCATCCAAGAGACTACGGAAAAGATTCAAACGATCCGTGAGAAAATTAAGTAAGCACAAGATCGACAAAAGAGTTATGCGGACAATCGAAGGAGACCTTTAGAATTTGAAGAAGGTGACCATGTATTTTTGAAAGTTACTCCGATATTAAGACTAAAAGGACCGTTTAAGTCACGGAAGTTAAGTCCGAGATATGTGGGACCGTATCAAGTTTTAGAGAGGATTGGTGAAGTAGCTTACAGATTGGCCTTACCGCCTTCTCTGTCGGAAATGCATGATGTTTTTCATGTATCTCAACTTCGGAGGTTTGTTCCAGATCCTCTTCAGCCGATTCTACTTGATACTATTGAAATAGAAGTAGACTTAACGTTTGAACCTCAACCGAGCCGCATTGTGGGAAGAGAAACGAGAGTATTAAGGAACAAAGACATTTCTCTCGTTAAGGTGCAGTGGGATGTAACGCATCCTGGTGATGCAACTTGGGAACTTGAATCGGAAATGCGAGATGCTTACCCTCATCTGTTCAGGTAATCTTTCAATTCGAGGGCGAATTTCCATTTAAGGGGGGGAGGATGTAATACCCCGTATTTTTACTAATTTGGACTTTAGAGACTTTTTGGACATTTAGTAGTATTATTTCTAATACTAAGTTTATTACTTATTTTCCTTCCACTTTCCAACATATAAAAAGAAAAAAATAGTAAGAAAGGAAAGAAAGAGAAAAGAAGGAAAAGAAGAGGAAAGAAAGAAGAAAGGAGAAAAAGAGGAGAAAAAGGGTTTTGGAAGATAATCCAAGAGAAATCCATCCATTGATCCAAACTTCATCCAATCATCTCATCTTCATCATTTTCATCATCTATCTAAGGTGGGTTCTAGTTAGTACCAATTTTTAGAAGATTTGGAATTGTTGGGTTTAGGTCGAATTTATGGAAATCGATGTTTTAACGGTTGGAATTTGATATAAATCGAAATGAATGCTCAATGTGCTTATAGAAACATGTATTGATGATTGTTTTGATGTTTTGGTTTGATTGGAAATGTTAGGTTTTGTGAAACTTTGTGTTCTTGAGAAATGTATGGTTTTTGAATGTTGTTGATCAAACCTTGCTAGAACTAGGTTGTAGCACCTCTGTTGGTTGTAATTTATGGTTGAGAAGAGGTTTGGATGTGTGGGGAATTTCTGTTTTGCTGAAGCATTTTTCTGAGTTTCGCAGAGCGCGCTTAGCGCGCAGGAGCCCGCTCAGCGGGGTTCTGAAATCCTGCAACCCCAAATTGCAGAGAGTTGCGCGCTTAGCGCGACCTGAGACTTGAGATTTTATTCCTTTAGCGAGAAATTCATAACTTTCGACTCGTTTATCAGATTTGATCATTCTTTATATCGATGTAAAGCCGAGAAAATATTCTATGCAATGGAGATGAAATATGTCGATTTTACCGACCGATTAAATAATCGAGAAAGTTCCAAAAATGATATAATTATGTTTTAATTGTTATATATTATTCTACTATGCGATTATGACATGTCTTACCTATCCTATTATTGTTTAACATGATTGTAAGTGAATATGCATGCAAATATGAAAACGATATAGGAAGAGTGAGGAAACCTCAAACTTGAACTATAGGAGAATCTAGTAAGGAACTAGAAATTGTAGACAACTCTAGATGGTGATGCTCGGGCACGTGTTGTTGGAAGATACATCCTTGCCGAGTATTGGCCTAGTTGAGAGTGAACACTAGTATGGAATATGTGGTTAACCTTGGTGGTTGTGAAAAGGCAAGAGAGGCCTTAAGACGGTGTAGTCTTGTGATTGTCGAATACAATTGTATTATTGTATGTGATCATGTAATCGTAACGGGAATATTTTGAGTGTAGTTTCATGGGTCTCGAGCTCCTCTGAAACGGGTACACAATTACTTGGTAGGTTTGATTCCCTACGTGTAGTATGATTGGAGCCTATGCTATGGGTATAGACTTGTGATGGTTAACAGGCCATGAGAAGTGACGGTTCACGGTTAACAGGCCAATGATCCCGAATCCAATTCGTATGCCAAGTAACTACAAGTATCTATGACTCGGATCGCTTTCTAGACATAGAAGCGGACGGGAAGATAAGATGTCTTGGTATGGTTATCGATTAGTGATGTTGTGAGTTAATGAACTCATGTCATGTTTCCATATAATGTGAGAATTATAAAGTGTGAACTCAAGGGTCCTTTCCCCTTTTCCCCGGACTTGAGTTAGGATTATTAGAACCTTGTTAATCCGAGAGAATCCATAAGATAGGGAACTCACTGAGATTTGATGTATCTCACCCCACGTTGTTGATGTATTTCAGGTGCTTCAGGTTCCGAGAAGGGTAAGGATAAGGCCGTGTGATCTTTCCCTTGCTTGTTGATGGCTAGCTTCCGTAGCGGAGTTTATTTTGAGATCATTGTTGATCTAGTTCTTAGTTTTTATCTTTTGAACATCTTGTGTATAATATACCTTAGGTTTTTGTACTTTGTACTTTAGGGCATTTATTTGTATACAATGTGTTAACTAGGATCTTATGTGTTTCAGTACCAAACACTTGGATCTATATATAATATTTATGCTTTGATGTATGAGTTTTATATATGGGTGTCACATCTTCCTTTGATTGGCTTTTTGTAATGGGTTGGAGAATCTCTGTTTCTCCCTTTTAATACAAATAGCTTATCAAAAAAATAAAAATATATTTTAACATTGAAATTAAATAATAATAATAATAAATTAATTGAAATTAAATGATAAAAATCAATATAATTTCAGTTATATTAAAATTATTATTTAATTAAATGAATTGTATTTTTAAATTTAAATACTACATAACTAATTTAATTATTTATTTAGTAATAGAAACTATTAAACTATTTTAGAAATTAAAACGTTAAAAAATAAAGTTTTATTAAATATAGTGTAAATTACTTTATTAAATATACTTTAAAACGTTAGACTATTTTTTTAAAACTATTAAAGTATCTTTGAATATACTGTAGTTAAATATATTGGATTATACTGTAAAATGAAGTGCATTGCCTGTATTAACCTATAGTGTAAAATATAGTGTAGAATATACTTTATCAAACTTTAGTTAAATATACTTTATTAAATATACTTAAACTAACAATATATAATTTTAATGTAAATTAGTAAATAAAAGAGATAATTGAGCCTAGTGATAAAGTGCGGCTCCTGGATGCAAGAGGTTAGGTTCAATATCTTGATGAACTATATTTTTGAAGTTTCACATTTAACACAAAAACAATAAAATAATAATAAAAGATGTCACATATAATTTAAAAAATAAATAATAATAAAAATTGTCAACTAACCATCTACGTAATTAAAAATAATAATTAAAAATTATCCACTCTAATTAAAGTTGTATTGTCCCTTATCTTATTTTTTTAACAAATCAATTAAACACTTACCCTTATTGAATTAGTTGCAGTGGTTTCACATTTAATAATTCATTGATGGGCAATTGTTATCTACATAGTACAATTCATTTGTTTTGGTTCCCTACACCTAAACGTCTTTTTCAGTAAAACTTTCGCCATCAAATGACACTGCAGAACGTTTCGAAGAGTCTCTACATATTCACAAGAGAGCATATATATACTCCGAATCAATTTTTTTCTTCCGAATGCTCTTCATAGAGTTACATTTTAGATTATTGTGTAACTCTAACATTTAATTCACTTAAATAATTGAACATAAAATTAAATTTAAAGTTACTTATTTAATGTAAATAAATAGTTGACAAACTTTTCTTTATTTACATTAATTCCAACTTATAATTATTATTCTTTAACTATAGATGTAACGTTGCGTTGGGACATTATCCATGTTATATGTCATGGAATAGCAAAGAAAACCAAGAGATCAGGACGAGTGAGATAATATGAATACACTAGACAAACATAGGTTCCAAAAATAAAAGGCCAACACAAATTATATAATGCCATTCAATAATATTAATTAGAGGAAAAACCCAAAATAATGTAACTACTATGGCATAAACAAACAAACACGTACTACAATATCGTCTAAATGCAAAAGAAACAATTATTTACGGTAGCAACGATAAAAAGGATGTTTTTCAAAGTCTCACGTCATTCAGAGTGCAAATTTGTTGAAGTCTATGGAAGAATCGTGTAAAAGCATATTTCATTCTGCAGCAATTAAGAGGAAAGTGTTGAGCCAACATCACGTGGTTTTCTTTGGCAAAACTTATCATGTTCCTACTTTGTAATTTGTCCTCGATAGCTAATAAACAACACCTGTCAAATGCTGCTATGTTCTTGGATCGGTTGTTACTGTACTTTATTCTAGAATAACACATTTCCTTTTCTTTTTCAAATTATATATATATATATATATATATATATATATATATATATATATATATATATATATATATATATATATATATATAAAATTTAAAGAGTACGTTTTTTTAACTTGTTCTAAATCATAGTTTTTAATTATAGTTTACATGGGGGCATAATTATCAAATCTAAAGAAACATACAAGCACAAAATCCACATGGAATCCAAAGTTTATTAGGTAAGGAAATATAAAATGTGTTTGAACCTCAAAAAATGCACCTTTGAAGTGTGATCTGAAACATTTCTTGGATATTACCTCACAAAAAGAGGGATAGAGGTGAACCCTGTAAGATAATAGAATTCGTGGGTTTCTCATTCATGTGAATAGAATATATACAACTATTGTGTAATGTTTGATTAACTATTTATTTATGATACATCATAATTACAGGAAACTAGTTATAGTCAATTATGACAAAATATTTTATTCTATCACACCCCCGCAGTCGAAGCGAGAGGTTCACGGACATTTAGACTGGTCTTAAAATCATCGAAGAGATTGTGAGGAAGCCTTTTGATGAAGATATATGCAATCTGATGTCGGGAGGGAACATGAAGTACGTGTGCTTGACCACGAGCTACTTTTTCCCGAACAAAATGAATGTTCATCTCAATATGTTTGGTACGCTGATGTTGCACATGATTACCATAGAGATAAATGGCACTAGAACGAGAAAGAGTGGGTTGCCTTTTGGAAGACCAGGAGATAAGGTTGTCACCAAAAAATACACAGTAGCCAGATGTGAAGTGTCTGGTGTCCGGACATCCACCCCAATCAGCGTCAGTGTATGAGATAAGTTGTGTAATGGGGGATGGTGATAAATGTAACCCAATATGTATGGTACCATGAACATAGCGCAGAATGCGCTTGAGAGCAAGCATGTATTTCGTATTAGGTGCATGCATGTGAAGACAAACTTGTTGAACCGCATATGATATGTCAGGTTGAGTGAAGGTGAGATATTGTAAAGCTCCTGTAAGACTCTGATATATTGATGGATCCTCATACGGTGTGCTGGAGGAGGTGCTAAGTTTCTGCTTCGTGTCAACAGGAGTGGTAGACGGTTTGCAGGACGTCATGCCTGCACGTTCGATGATCTCTAAGGCATAAATGCTTTGACTGAGAAAGATGCCACTAGGATGACGAGATACAAAAATTCCCAAAAAATAACTCAATGGACCCAAATCTTTCATTGCAAACTCAGATGCTAGGAGTGACAATGGATTTGCGAAGTGCATGGAGGCGATAAAGATGATGTCGTCTACATAGAGCAGAATGTATGCCATGTCTAAACTTTGTCGATATATGAAGAGGGAGTGGTCTGATGTGCTATGATGAAAACCAATGGTTGCGACATAATCAGCAAAACGTTGGTACCATGCTCTAGGCGCTTGCTTGAGACCATAAAGTAACTTCTTCAAGCGACAAACATAATCCGGATAATGAAGGCCTCGGAAACCCAATGTCTGATGCATGTAGACAGTTTCATGTAGATCACCATGTAAAAAAGCATTTTGTACATCCAGTTGATGTATAGGCCAAGATTTTGATAAAGCAATGGTGAGTACTGTGCAAATGGGAGCTGGTTTCACCACGGGACTGAAAATCTCATCACTAATATAAGACGAAACAGATTAATATAGAAAATTGTGAATAGTTAAGGGATCAATACGCGTCTTTTAAAATTAAGGGATCAAAATGAATCTCAGAATAAAAATACAAGACTAAAAAGAGTATAAAGCCATTTAAATATTTATTTATTTATATTTTAGTAATTGATATTTCCATATATTTTTAGATAATGTATTATTCTCTTACGATATGTTGAAATAAATTGTTATAATAGAATATCAAATTATTTTTAATTTTTGGCAAAATACTCTTTTTGGTCCTTTAACTTTACCTCGGGGTTCATTTTGGTCCCTTAACTTTAAATAGTGTCATATTGGTCCCTTAACTCTTCAAAACGTTCTATATTAGTCATTTTCGTCTTATTAGCGACGAAAAAATTCAAAAAACAGTCGGTAAAATTCGTCGCTAATAAGACAAAAGGACTAATATGAAACGTTTTGAAGAGTTAAAGGACCAAAATGACACTTTTTAAAGTTAAAGGATCAAAATAAACCTCGAGACAAAGTTAAAGGACCAAAAAAAAATATTTTACCTTAATTTTTTATCGAATTTTATATACTCGATCATATTTCTCAATTCAATCGTCTGATTATAAAATTCTTCATTTCTAAGAGTTTGTTGAAAAGTGTAAATGTAGTAAATTGACACATAATGTCAACCGGAATTTGACTCACTAGTATAAGTATTATCTCAAAATTACCAATCATGAATATATTAATCCTTAGTTTAAATATAAACACCCAAAGTCGTTTGTAACTAAAAACATTGACTGTAAATTATTATTATTTATTTGAATTTGACTTTAATCCTTGGTTAAAAGTTCATAAAAGTTCTATAAGAATTCCCATAATAACGTAATAGTTTCTAACAAAAATTTAAAAGTTCCAAATAGTCTTTAGTAGAGATACTCATATCTAACTATAAATTATGATATTAAGATGACAATTAGCACGATTTGGATAGAATACTGTAGTTGGAAAAAATTCTCGTATTTAAACCTATATTTGTTTAAGTATTAACATTGATATATGTCTCCATATAAGTATCTGTATCCGTACCCGTTATCCGCATTTTTAATAAAATTAAATATATCAAATATAAAATATCATAATATTTTAAATTTTTAAAAATATTAAAAAGTTTTTTTTTAATTATTGTTAAATTATAAAATAAATAATTACTTATATAAATATGTAGTCGTTTAAAATTGATGTTTTTTTTTAATTTTATAATTCTTTATTTTTATATAATAATATAAATTAAAATATATAAATATATATTGTGCAGATATAAAATGGGGTGGATATTAATATGTTCATATTCGCACACATTCCCGCTTATTTAAGTGAATAATTATCTAAGTCTATTTTCATATTCATTTTTATAAATTTTTACTCTTTCCATTGTAAGTGATTTTATGGATATCCAGCGGACCAAATTGTCATCATATATTCAAATTACTCACATTAATTAAAGTAACCTATTGGACCACCAACGAAAAACAAATTTGCTACACTCCTTATCAATGAACCAACCCAACATATAAAAGGGTGGGGTAACCCCATAATCTCTTAATAATTTGTACGACATACAAAGGAGAACATGTGTTCATATTGGCACCATTGCTTAGAAAAAGTTATTAATTGACGGATTCGATGCGTGTTTCAACCACCAATTATTGTCCTATAAAACTTTAAAGTGAAGTATGAACGGGTAGTGTGTCTATCTCGTGTCCCTTGAATATTCGTCGAGATTGAGTTGAGATTGTGATCGAAGTTAAGATGGCACCGGGGCGGGGCGGATTTAATTATACTAACACCCGTACCCGTCTCCATGTAATACACCCGTCTCCGTCCCCAAATTTAAGTGGGAGTAAAAATTTATAGTCCAAATCCGTCTCCAGTAAAGAACGGATACACTTACATATGTTCTCACCGGCAAAAAATTAATTTATTTTCAATTGCAATAAAAAATAGTAATTTTAAAAATTGATTATTTTAATAAATTAATTAATTATTTAATTAAAATTTTAATTAGTAAATAAATATTAACTTTATTAATTTGATTATTTTAATTGCAATAAACGTATTAATAATTTAATTTAAAATATAATTAATAAATGAATATTAAAATAAGTAAAATAAGAAAATTAAAGTAAAATGCATTATTCGGGGGCAAGGCGGGGTGGGTGGATCTCAGTGTCTTTCTGTCCCCGGCCCCGCACTTGCACCCGTAGTTAAGAACCAGATTTCTCCCGCACCCGTAGGTAAGAATCGATTTTCTCCCGCACCTACAGTCAATTAAATCGGATTTTCTCCGTTAATTTCATGCGGCCTAGGGCGAGTGCGGACGGATCCGCGTTTGTTTATTATCCCTAGAAATAAGCTCAGCTGGGGTCCCTTAATAATTGCATCTAGTTGGTTCATTTATATAATTAGAGGTATTGTATTTTCATTTGGAACTTGGAAGTTTGTTATTAATGATAAATTTACAGAAAAATATCAAATTAAAATTGCTAGTTAGTTTTGGAGTTTCTAAATTATGATTTGAATTCAAATTTAGAAAAAAAATGGATTAAACTTATTTTGAAAAATATATAATCAAAATAACTTTTTTTAAGCAATGCTTGAATTAAAAGAGTATTAGAGGTATTCTTCCTCGATTACAAAAACAAGGAGAAAACATCGGACACAAATGAAAAATTAAAAACCAACTGGAACTTAAGCTAAATAATGCAAAGGATCTTTGTAAAATTCATAAAAATTACATTTGTAATTATTAATTTCTCCTACGAAAGACCACCTCCAAACCAACATTTTAGTATTTCATAGTAAATCAGAAATGATACAAGCTTCATTATTAAACAAAATCCTATTTATCGTATTCCAGATACACCAGCAAACCACATATATATCCCTACCAGCAAACTACTCTAAACACTGCCTACGGGAACCACATCCATCCCTATCCAATTCGACACTTCTAACCACACCAACTTAGATATATCACAATTGAACAGTAGGTGAATCAAAGATTCCTCCTCAGTAGAACAAAAGACACAGAAAATATCATTAGGAGAAATAATACATCTACGAAGAAGTTGATCCTTCGACGGTAACTTGTATAAAAAATACCCCTAACCAAAAGCCTTGATTCTAAAGGGAACAGAAGATTTCCACAGCTATTTGAATGCCTTCTCACTTCCTGCATCAGAAACAGAAGAACTCTGGGCTAGGAACAACAGTTCGTACCCAGAACTCGTCGTGTAGCCTTCCATCAAGTCTGGATTTCAAGCAGCCCTGTCCACCAGATCCCAAGTCTGAGTGGTTGAGAACAACAACTTCTGTAAGGCCTGCACTCTGGGTTGAGCATCCTGATTCAAGAATACAGAAATACCAAAGTCTCCCCAATGCCATTGATCAAAAATCCATCTATCTATACCTGCCACATTGTCCTTCTTCAAAGTACTAAAAAGAAATAAATCAGGAAATGCATCTATCAGTCTAACATCTCCAAACCAGATAGCATACCATAAGGAAATCAAGACTCCATTACCTAAAAAGAACCGACGATTACCTTTGAAAACCTCCTCATGATGTCTCCTTTCCAAAGATAGAATATCCTTCCACCAAGAAGATATTGAAAAGTTTATGTTGTAGCAATTCGTAGATAAAACATGATGAATCAAGTTTCCGTACCTCGCCCTCAAAATCTTGATCCAAAGTAAGTCCTTCCCCTCTAGGATCTTCCATCTCCATTTCAAAAGCAAAGCAATATTGAATTCATCAATCCTTCTCAAGCTTGGGCCCCCTTTTATGTGAGGCAAACAAACTTTCCCCATAGAAATTTGTTTTGAAGTTTCGTTATTTCCTTACAAATCTTCACTGGGGATCTATAAAAAATAGAAGAAATATAGGTAAACTACTCCAAAGAGACTTCAACAAAGTGATTCTACCTCTTAGGCTTAAAAGTTCCCCTTTCCAATTAGATAATCGATTCTTCAACTTGCTCAACAATAGATTCCACGATGAGATTCTCCTAGGATTTGATCCAATCGGAATGCCAAGAAAGGATAAATATTTACCTTCAATCCTACAAGATAAAAAATTTGCAGCTGCTAGCAGGAAGTGATTACTAATATTAATACCAATTAGCTTTCTTTTCAAGAAGTTGACCCCTAGTCCCGACACGACTTCGAACCCTCTAAGCACCACTCTAAGAGACCAAACATGCTTCCAATTTCCTTATCCTACTAATAGAGTATCGCCGACAAACTACAGAATGTCCACCACACACTTATCTTTCACAATGAAGCCAAAAAATTCTCCTATATCAAAAGTTTTCCTCACCAAACTAGATAAACCTACAGCTACGAGCACAAACAAGAAATGAGATAACGAATCTCCCTGCCTAAGACCTCTGCCCACTAGAAACTCCTTCGTAGGACTCCCATTCACCAGAACAGGCATATGGCTAAACAAGATAGTAGCCTTCATCCATTTCAATCATTGCTCTCTGAAATCCATCTTTCTCATCATATACTTGAGAAACTCTCAACTTACCTTATCGCATGCCTTTTTGAAATCCACCTTGAGAAGCAAATAACCCTTCTTCTCCTTCGTAGCATAATCCACAATCTCGTTTGCGACCAAAATGCCATCCAACAACTGTCTACATGGAACAAAAGCACTTTGTCTTGAACAAACAATGGAACCCAAAACCTTCTTCAATCTGGCAGTAAAAAGCTTAGAAAGCGCTTTGTACAAATAACCTACAAGACATATAGGTTTGTACTCGTCGAGCCCCAAAGGGTTTTCGTTCTTCAAAATCAAGGTCAAAAAGGAAGAAGTGGTCACTTTTGATAAAACAAAATTCCCATGAAAGTCTTTAAAAAAGCGAGTAATATCTTCTTTAATAAAATACCAACACTTTCTGATGATGAAGAAATGGTACCCGTCTGGCTCTGGGATCTCCGACCCCTTACATCCCCAAATAGACTCCTTGATTTCTTGGTCTGAAAACAAAGCTTCTAAAGAATTACTCTCTTTAACAGATAACCTACAAAAGTGGATTCCATCAAGAGTAGGGCAACTAAAATTAGTTTCCTCGAATTTTTTAGAAAAATGCCTCCGTACTTCCTCCTTAACCTCTCCCACCGATTTGATCAAACTGTTATCAGACTTAATGGAACCAATAAAGTTTCTACGATGCCTCTCTTTCATCGCACTGTGAAATAATATGCTATTAGAAATTCCTCTAACTATCCCACTTTAGTCTAGATTTCTGGAGAAGCATATTCTCTTTAATCTTCAAGTTCTTCCACACACGACAAGTAGTAACGCTTCTACTCGTCACCACCTCATCCACAAGACTATCCCTGCAACTTCCAAGCAATTCATCAGCTTCGTTAATCATTTGTTTCCATTCTTCTATCTCTAAGTCGATCCTCCCAAAAACTTTGGAATTCCATCTGTGGAGGCTAACTTTGAGCAGCCTCAACTTCTCTTTAAGCACAAAGTCACTTCTACCTTCTATCCTCAAATTCTTCCACTCATTCTCAAAGGTAAGAAATCCTGGTTGTCGAACCAACTATTATTGACCTTGAATGGTTTCGGACCCCAATCAATGTTATTAATCACTAGCCATACCGGGAAATAATCGGAGATATACCTCTTGCCAATCATTTTACCAACTAAGCCTCATCTACTAATCAAAGTATCCAACAAAACAAAACGATCAGTCCTGCTCATGGCTTTACCGTCTCTACTAAACTAACTAAATTTGTTCCCTTTGCTCGCTAAGTGTATCAAGTTGAGATTCTCGATGAATTCCAAAAACTCCCTATTTTATGTGTTTCTACACACCAAAAACCTTCATTTCCTCTCCTTTTGGTTGACAATTGAGTTAAATCATCACACAAACACCATTCCCCATCTAAAAATCTCGATTTAAGATCCAACAGTTTCTTCCATTAGCTTCCTTTTAAGCGCTAGAGAACATGGGGAGTAGACATTAATCACATATTAAAAAATATCCTTTTATTTCACCTTCACTCCTAAGAAACCTTCCCCTTTGTAACTGAAGATTACCTCAAAAATCCCCTTCTTCCACCAAGTAATAAGACTGCTTGATTGGCCTATTGCCTTTGAATAGGACCAATCCACATTTTCCTTATTCCAAAGACTACCAACAACAACATAATCCACAAAAGAAATTTTGGATTCTTGAATGAGGAAAAATTCTAATTTATCTTTATTGATGATCTGGCTAATTCTTTTCCTTTTCACCACACTGCCTCCTCCCTAATATTAAGAGAATCGATTATCATTTCTCCGATTTGTTGGACGCCTTCAAAACTTGCTTCTTCTCTTTGTCTCTTTTTTCTATCTCTTCGATCTTCTTCGTGTAATATTTATCCGAACCATTAGACACTATGCCAAGATTCGAAATCTCCTTCCAAACCTTCTCACCTGCGTTAGATTCAATATTCTCCCAAAAACGAGAATTACATTGAACCATGTTTGAATCCGTTGTCTCGTCGCAACAGATTATCGCCCATGTTGAAAACCTATCCTCCTTCTCCAATTCTAAAACAGGTTCAAAATAGGTATGATTTAAGTGAGTAGCAAATTGATTGGTAAGAATAGGGAGAGAAGAAAGCGGGTCAATGGCTACAATTGGAGAGAGATAAGCCCCAGGAACATGTACTCTCAAGGACCTCTTCTTGGTCCAAACTATATGTTCTACTAGATGGGTGTTCGAGGAAAAAATTGAATATTCAAAGGGATCTCAGGCAAGGTCTCCATATTCATCCCATTCTTATCTTTTTCATGGTAGAAGGTTTTGATAAGTTGATTCAGAA
Source organism: Lathyrus tuberosus (assembly GCA_022829125.1). Taxonomy (NCBI): domain Eukaryota; kingdom Viridiplantae; phylum Streptophyta; class Magnoliopsida; order Fabales; family Fabaceae; genus Lathyrus; species Lathyrus tuberosus. Next base: position 4,526,244 of record JALAZF010000436.1, on the reverse strand, counting down.
ATTGTGTCGCTTGATAGTTTTTAAAAGTTTCTTTATAAAGGATTCTGGTAGATCTATTTCTCATTTGTGGTATGAAGATGGAACTATTTTTTATTGGATCTAGATTGCTCATAAAATTTGAAGATTATATGTGTTATTTTGAGTTAGGATTTAGATTGCGTATAGATTTTGCTAAAATCACATTATGTATGTGAATAGTGTGGATTCGTTCATGCGGAAGAAATAGATTTTTCTTGATTGTAAGCCTCAACCCCTTTCAAATATATCGGCATCTAGTGGGGTTAATGTTTGAAAATTGGAAACTTGGGAACATCTTATTGCTTTTACAATTAACAGACTCAAGTTTTAGAGGAACATGTATGTCAAACTAGGGTGTAGGTTTGTTATTTTGAACTTTATCCTAAATATAAATATTATATTTAACTTTATTTTGATAATGTTTCTTTCTAAGGCATGGAAGAAAATTACCAACTAATAGACATGATGACTTATAGGGGAGGGATGAAAGGAGGTAATAAGATTATATGGGTCAAGTAGTATGATATCTATAAGTTAAAAAGAGACGGGGGATAAGGGTGGGACAATTAAGGGTGGTTAATTTATTTCTTTTATGAAAGTGGTGGTAAAGGATGATTTCGAGTCTTGATTCATTGTGACAAAGGACTTTGCTAACAAGATATGGCCGTTTTACTATCTTTTCTTCGACTCGAATTGGCATGTTAAATTCTTTTTACGAAGTGGCTACTTATTGGTTTGTGGAAAGGGAAACGAGATTAAAAGGTAATGGTATTTTGACTAATATTTGGTCACATCGGTGGAAAGGGTTTACATTTTGTAGATATTTCCTAGTTGTTCTTACTGTCAAATCAAAATTCATCAAATATCACAAGTGCGGGTTGGTCACAATTGAGATTGACATACTAACTTTGTGAGAGATTTGTTTGCTTGAGAACTCAAATTGATAGAGGAGAGGGTTGGTCACAATTGAGATTGACATACTAACTTTGTGAGAGATTTGTTTGTTTGAGAACTCAAATTGATAGAGGAGAATATGACTCTTATTAAAGGGGTTAGTATAAATTATGATGCTGATAAATGGTTTTAGATTCATGATTATACATCTCATGTTTGGTATTTAATGGTTATTTATCTAGGTTAGGAGTTTTTTTCCACAAGACCTATCTTACTTATTCTCCATTTTTTGTTCTTTCATAGATGCGCCCACTTTATGTATCTATTTGATATCTAAAGTTTTGGTTATTTGGTCAAAATTAAAGTTTTTCATGAATTTATTTTCTCTAATAAAGTAGTTTATTTAGATTAATTGATGGATCATGTTAAGCTTTTAATCTTTAAAGTAGTTTTTAGGTAAGTCCCCAGAGTCCATTTATACTTTTCTTGATTGGATATGAGAACCCACCTTTTGCTTGATGAATTAGATCTCCTTTTTACTCTTTAGATTATTTTTTACTCTCGAGCATCAAGTTGACTAATTGTGGTTGTTAGGTATACATGAGTCTATGATTCCTTTTTATTTGCTCTTTTTCATCCTTTCTTTTAGAATGTTGAATTCTTCTTATTATTTATTATTGTTTTTATTTAATTGATGCTCTTAATTATTCTTAACTTATTAATTGTGTTTGACATGTAATATGTTGTTGAATTTGATATTAACTAATAGACTATTTATGTTCATTGTGTTTGTTTTTGGATTCAATAATTTCAAATTTTAAAATTCAGAGAGCTTGAACACACTCCAAAAACAGCATCAAATAAATATTACGATCATTATCGTCATCACAATAGTCATCATCTACTTTTATACAGGATAAGAATGTTCATAGTTCATGAAGTAAATTGAACCGAATCACATTTATAGTTTGATTCAATTTATAATAATCATTTCAATAAAAATTCAGTTAACTTTTAAAATGATTATAATCCAATTAAAAACTAGTTGATAATCAGTTTTTAATTTTAAACCAAGTATATATTTTGAATTTTTTTAAAACATATTTTTTTATATTAAAAAAAATATTCTTCAAAATATTTATTTTCAATTTTTTTTATTTTTTTATTTTGTATTAAAAAAAAAAAAGCTTTTTCATTTTTCCGAAAAAACTTGATCTTTTTATATTTTTGAAAAAACTCTCGTTTTTCACATTTTCAAAAACAAAATCGATTTTTTGTATTTTTGTAAAAAATATTGAATTTTTGTGTTTCTAAAAAATCTGTTTTTTTGTATATTTTTGAAAAAAATCAATTTTTTTATATTTAAAAAAAAACTCGAATTCTTGTATTTCCGAAAAAACTCGACTTTATCATATTTCAGAAAAAACTCAATTTTTTCATATTTGTGAAAAACACGACTTTTTCATATTTCCGAAAAAACTCTGCTTTTTCATATTTATGAAAAAACTCAATTTTTCATATTTCTGAAAAAATTAGACTTTTTCATATTTTCGGAAAAACTCGAATTTTATATATTTTTGAAAAAACTCAACTTTTTCGTATTTATGAAAAAACTCGACTTTTTCATATTTATGAAAAAACTCGAATTTTTCATATTTTCCAAAAAAACTCGATTTTTTCATATTTCCAAAAAAACTCGACTTTTTCATATTTCCGAAAAAAACTCGATTTTTTCATATTTTCGGAAAAACTCGACTTTTTCATATTTCTAAAAAACTCAACTTTTTCATATTTCCGAAAAAACCCGACTTTTACATATTTCCGAAAAAACTCACCTTTTACATATTTCTGAAAAAACTCGACTTTTTCATATTTCCGAAAAAACTCGACTTTTTCATATTTTCGAAAAAACTCGATTTTTTCATATTTCTGAAAACACTCAACTTTTTCATATTTCCGAAAATACTAGACTTTTACATATTTCCGAAAAAACTCTATTTTTTCATATTTTCGAAAAAACTTGATTTTTTCATATTTTCGAAAAAACTCGACTTTTTCATATTTCCGAAAAAACTTGACTATTTTTGAAAAAACTCGACTTTTTCATATTTCCTAAAAAGCTCGACTTTTTTCATATTTCCGAAAAAACTCGACTTTCATATTTCCGAAAAATCTTTACTTTTTCATATTTTTGAAAAAACTCGACTTTTTCATTTTTTCGAAAAATCTCGACTTTTCCATATTTTTGAAAAAACTTGACCTTTTCATATTTTCAAAAAAACTCGATTTTTTGTATTTCTAAAAAAATTAGATTTTTTTCGTATTTTTGAAAAAAAATCGATTTATTGTATTTCTGAAAAAAGTCGATGTTTCGTATTTTCGAAAAAAATCAATTTTTCGGACAGAATCGATATTAGTTTTTTTCTTCCAGGAAAAAAAATATTTTCAGGAAATAAAAAATATATTTTCTAGATTTTTTTTTTAATTTTCGGATTTTTTTTACCTTTAATAATTTTTTTATTCCTTTTATTAAAAACTAATTAACTTATATAATTAAAACAATTTATAAAAGAAAATTGGTTCTGAACCGGTTTTAAACTAAATTTGAATTGTTTTAATTAAATAGTTCAGTTAATTAACCATTTAAATGGTTCATTTTTTTTATAATGGAATACAGTTGAATTCTAGTATATAATTCACTTAATCTTATTTTTGAACATTCTTAGTAGAGGATAGTTTTTAAAAAAACAGTAGTTTTTCAATACTGACAATTAATATAAGTTAAATGAAAAAAAAGAGTAAAAATATATTCATTCTTAACCAAAGTTCAAAAATGATTAATAGGGTGTTGAAATATATTTCTAACTAAAAACTAGTCACCATGTTATATTACTTGTATATGCGCATAATAAAGTCATTAAAATAATTATTTTGTCTAATGATTTAATAAGTGTGACTTAATCGTTAGACATCATTAAATATAAAGAAGTTATTCTTAAAGTATATATATAGTTATGTTTTACTGTCAAATAGAACAACAATAATGCATAAAGACTATTATGTGAATAGACTGATGACTGTATCTCACAGGTCATAGATATGAGATATAGTCTTCACATAGGTATAAATATTAGAAGTAATATTTATATTAAATTGACGCATCATGAGAATAATCCATAGTATGTTATGCAAGTATCATAAGCTATTCTCGTAGTGGTAATGATTATACTACCTTTTGACCTGAAACTATTATGGACCCTAGATGTGGAGTCGAGTGTTTTATTAATGCCCATTAAACATTGTTCCTCCTATATATACAAGACTAATATTTATGGACCCCTTGATCGAATATGATTGTAAAATGCACGATCGTGCTCAAATAATTCAATATGAGATATTGGGCTTATTTGTTGTTATCAAATATACTCGGGAATCAACAAATATAACATTGGACTATCCAAGGGTGACACATTATATGCCTTGTGTTTAATAAGAGAAAATTGATAATTGTACACATGATCATTATCATAGAAATGTTATGTCAGATCACATGACATTCTCATTACTTGGATAACAATGATATGTTGCTTGATACTGCTTACTATTTAGAATTTAAATAGGTGATTTAATTTTGTCAACGTTACAAGAACCTATTGATTTAAACTCATCATAATGGAATGAATGATTAAATTAAATAAGATTTAGTTTAATTATGTATTAATAATATTTAAATTATTTAATATATTAACACATATATAATTTATTTAATTAAATATGATTTAATTAAATAAATGAGAATTGAGAGTTAATTAAATTAAATATAATATAATATAATTATTTTATTTAATTAAAAGAGTTTATTTAAATTTAACTAAGATTAGAATTTATTTTTAAAAAGTTCAAAATAAGGATAGTAGTGTTTTATTTATAAATAGATAATCTCTTTCCCCTCCAATTTTAATTTTAATTTTTGTCATTTTCAGAAAATGACTAACATTGTCCTTCATTTTACACTCGCGTAAAATTCGTAGATATTATAATATTTTCCACATTTTTTGTCAAAGATAAAAGACTCTTTAAAAAATATTTCGATAATCCGAATTATGCTTGATTTGTGATTAATAATTTCTTTAAGAGATATTTTGATAATCCTAATTATATTCTATCTGTGATTTATGATTTAATTAATATCCACTAATCGGATTGTTCCACAAAATCAAAATTTTAAAATACCCGACTTAAATCCCTACAATCATAACCCTACTTGATTCCTATACCAATAGAACAATCACATATACCATCTAAGAAAAAAGCCCTCACACAGGATCCAGATGAGATGGTAGTTCTAGTACTCTGGTTCCCTGTGCACCTGAGATATAGCCGCCATGAAATTCTCTTGTTGGATTTTACTAGAGGTTCAAATATAAATATAATCGTCAGGGGGATTTTGAATGAATCCAATACTCTATAGAGCCTAATCAGGTCTAGTTGATTAGTGTATAAACAAATTTTTTATAACATGTTTGGATTGACTTTTGGAAGATTGAGAATTAATTTTAGAGGTATAGAATTGATTCTTGGTGATTTTGAAGTGTCTGTTTTATCAAAAGTAAAATTGATTCTACTTTCTAAATTCATTCTATTTAAAACTAAAATTTATAGCTTCTACCTCTACTTGATCCAAACACACCCTTACTCTTTGTAAATTTAAGCCTAATACTTTTGTCACAAACCTTTATTTTTAAAATATTCTGTTTTCAACTTAGGACTAATTGTTTTCCTTTAATGTACACAGCGTTCCATCCAATTAGTGCTTGAGAAGAATTGAAAATCAATAAGAGGTGGTGGTTATTTGGTCCTTCTATTGCAATATCTGAGCTGGCTTATAGTTCCATCTTCATTGAATAGTAAAATACGACGGATACGTACTCAACTTGAACAATTTGTCTTGACACTTTGATATATTGGTTTGTAAAAATATCAGCAGATATGAAAATTACAAACTTTAATTTAATATCGATACTTTGATTTATAGATTACGGATTTTCAACAAATGATAAAATTTATTTTTAATAAGAACCACATTTATTCTTGGACGAATGATAAGAACCATATTCAAAGTTGGGTACGGTCGCATACTAGCACTATAAGTACATTAGTGGTCAAAGTGTTTTAACTTATTGACTTATTTCCCCCTCTTTCGTCCAAATAATTGTCGATAAAAGCTGCTACGTAATTGTCAAATATTCAAACTAAAAGGCGAAACGCTGTTCTCAAATATCAAAGCGTCGTGGATGCGTGAGGTATACGTTATATATTGTTTCTATCACTAAAAGTGTGCATGATTCCAAAACTAAATCAAATTGAATCAAATATATAGATCAGTTTGATTTTTAAAATTACTTTAATAAAACTAGTTTATTTTTTTTAAATTGATTTATATTTGATTCAATTTAGTTAATAACCGGTTTTCACAAAAAAACTAGTTTTTGTTTGAATCAATTTTAAAACCAAATTTCTCTCAAATTTGTTTTTGACTAAAACTTAATACCGTTTAAAATTTCTAAAACAACCGCGACAAAAAAATATCTGCAGATATCGATATTAATACCGTTATTATTGATTTATATGCTAAATATAAATTTGTGATAAATTTACACCACGACGATCGCAATCAGTGTTGTAGAGTCTGTATCGACCAAAATAGTGAAAGTCTTAATCCGATTGCAACTATTTTTTAAAATACCGTTCACAATGCCAAACACATCCTTAAAAATGCACATGCCTCTATTTTAGTTCATTGCTCTATCTTTTGTCTTTTTAGCTTCAGCTGAACACTTTATTAAAAGAATGCATTTTTAATTACCTCTATGTTGTATTTGTTAAGTTTTTTTAAGGACCAAAATGAAGTTTATATATACACTACTACTGTAGGTTTGTTACGTATTTTGAATTTTTTTTTTTTTTTTTGTTTTGTTTTTTTCTTTGATGCTCTAGCATAAAATTAGTGAAAGTGTAAAATTAAGAAAAACCGTGGAGACTTCGTGGATCAGACTTGAGATTTTTTTATCATATGAGACTGAACATTAATATTGAAATAGGCTCACATGAGTTATATATATATATATATATATATATATATATATATATATATATATATATATATATAATATTTATTTATTAAATATACATTACCTTAATTCTCACTTATGACTATAAAACAAAAACAAGATAAAGAGCAAATTATGTTTAAAAAGTAGACTAACCATTTATATATTGGTTTTAAAAAGTGGACATTGATTTTTTATGGTTTTAGTAAAATGAATTTGAACTAGTTTTTATACCAAATAATATCGACTTTTGAAATTGATGCACCATATTTTTAAATTTGGTTCTTGTGAACCAGGTTTTTTCCCACCCCTATCTATAACTATGTGGCCCAATTTTGAAGAAGAAATAAATGGAAGTGCATGTGAATAATAACCATGAATAGTATATATAATTGTTAAATCTAAAATGATAAATTAATCAATTAAGATTGATAAACAAACTATAATAATGTACATCAAATTTTGATTAGAGTTAAAAGGTGGTGATATATGATTTGATATTTAGTAATGTAGATTTTATAAAAAAAAATAATCAGGAACATTTTTATCTTTACAAGATCGTCGATTGTTGAGAAGGTCTTCGAAGATACGTGTATCTCACTTGCTTGAAAATAGTATCTTGATAGGTCGTCGAGGTGTGCTACTTTTTTGTCTAATTGGCTAGCGGGTCATATCCTTTACGTTCACCAATAGCAGTTCAAGTGTATGATCTCGCTTTTTTGAGGGTGTGGTTCTAAACAGGGCTTGAAGGTTTCTGATTTGTTGATGGTGGTTTGATTGTTCTAAGCTATAGTTTGGTTCTTTGTTGATTGCTTTGGTTTTGGCCTCAATCTGCCATGTTTTTTTTTTTTCATTTTTCTGCCACTTTTTTTCTTTGGTGGACTTTTAGTGAACTTTTTGTGCTACTCACTAACTTCACTTTGTATCTTGTACTTATGAATTTTCTTTTTTATATTTATTTATTTGCCATTAAATAAAGATGTGTAAAATTGCAACCTAACAAAGTAGAATTGAGTTTTCTCAAATTTACAGGGATCAGTGAGTGCCATTAGGCGCAAGGAAAATTCATAGTCTAGTAATAAAAGTTTAACAATAGGATACTTTAGGTCGTGTTTCATGGTTTTAGGCACCACTAACTGCAATTGACGAATTATTTGAAAAAGTAGAGAGAATACTCACACATTACCCGCATAAATTGCTGTGTGGAACAATATTTCTGTAGGTCTAGACTCTATGAATAATATGATAGTTTCCTTTGATAAAATCACAACTTGTAAATTATTCACATTTATCTCTTCTTTTAATTTTATTTACGCATTTCTTAGTTTAGTAGTTTCACATTTCTCATATGTTGTACCTAATATTTTATGGAGTTGATAAGGAACCAACAACTGGGGAACAAAGTTTCCCCCTCAATACAATCACTTGAAGAGAAGAAAATTATTGTTGGTTCATATATAACATATGCCTTTTACTTTTTGTAATTATAAGCCTGGTAATTTTTGTCACGACTAAACATAAGTGGAACCTAGGGGAAAACGATAATACAAAAAGGATAGTCTTCTATTTAAACAAGTAAATATGAAAATAACAACACCTGAGAAAGTCAGACAAATTATTATGCCACTAATATCTCCTTATGAAAACATTATGTAAGCAAATAACATGTCCCACCCTAGCGGAAATCCTTCACCTCAATAGAAATAGTAAAAAAAAACTAGTTGTAAGTTATTTGATTCAACAACCATGGAAAAGTAACCCATATATATCGGCTAATTGCACAATAAACCTAGCACAATCTAATTTACTTGCTCCACATATATGGGTTTGAGATATCCTGAGAAACTGTTGGTTTTGTTGGTTAACAACCATAAAATACAAATTTCACTTTACCAATATAATACACCATTAATATTTGTAACTCATAATAGAAACATTGTCAAGGTTAACCTAGTGTAAATCTGCTCTTGTCTCTAGACTTAGGACCTATGATAGGTTTTTAGTGATTTCAATAGATTATTTAATAGTTTTTTTGTGTGTGCTCCTTTAGGTTTGAATGATCCCATATATAAATATATATGATTTGAGAATGATTTATTGCATAAAACTGTTTTAATGATATTTTAACATGTTTTTGACTTGCATGAATTGATTCTTAATTATCTCTTAATCAATTCATAATGATTTCCTTGGTCCCTGACTTGTTTGAATAGATTCTAGTATTATAATAATTTGATCATTTTTCCTAGTAGACTGCATATTATCATAAGGCCATCTTTAAAAAAAGTGTGGCTAAAAATGTTTGTCTTTCACATTGATATGTGTGTCAGTTTACCCTGATCCATCAACATATGTAACAACCTACTAAGTGTCTCTTCAATAATGTAAAAGAGAAAAAGAGAAATATTGTCTAACACCTCTCGAGCAAGATAAAATGTTGCAGATTTTCCATTTAACATGATTAACGGTTTGAATGAGTGGAGAATGGTAAGAATCAAATCATAAAATTTTGATCAATCTAAATAATAAAAGACTTTTCCAATGTCTATCTTCAAATTCATACTACCTCCAAAGAATTTCTTGTCCAACACATTAATGGCTTTCAAAGTAATCCTGATGCACTCATAAATTTGTCTCTCCCTTAATGAAGCATGTGGAATGATCTTAGTGATGATTTTGAATTGAAATTTTGCAAGTGAAAGAGATCTATATTGCATAAAGAATTAATGACATTTGTCCTTAATATATTGTTATTCCTATTAGATTGACCCTGTGGATTGGTTGCATTTAAAAAAAAAAAACAACTTGGAGAAGCTGCATAAAGGACACATGCAGGGTGCGATGCTCCAACATGCAGGGACGACATCTGGAGCCTTGTGAAATAGGCTTCAGAATGATGCGTTTTGGAGTGTGTTCCATAGAAGATTCATTGATGATTTTATTGTTATTGATTTATCAATATGATTAGATAATTTGTTTGACAACTGGATGAAGTTTAATTCAAATTTAAATGAAGATTTGAATTTGAATTTGAATTAAAACAAATAATATCTTGGTGGAGATATTCAAGGATCAAATCAAATATCCAATAGATAGTGCATTTATTCTAGATGAATTCAAAGATACTATCCAAAGAGAAAAGCCCAGAGTTACATTATGATATAAAGAGCTTAAACCTACATTCGAAAGCAAGCACTCACATTGAAAATCCTAGAGTGTCTAGGTTTTTGTGTTGTGTGTTCACAATAATGCCCTAATAGGATTAGTGTTGAATCTTTATGTACACCTCAATGTTTCAGTAACTTGGCATAGATGGTTTGTCTAGTTGAGTTATAATCAATATTGTTTATGTACACCTCTATGTTTTAGTAACTTGGCATAGAAGGTTTGTTTAGTTGAGTTACAATATTCAACATTCTTTATCTTGTGAAGATTGAATTTGATCATTAGGGTTTAGTGGTTGTTTTCCCTTGTCATTAGAAATGTGGCATAGAAGAAAGTGAGTATGTTCTCATATTTAGGGGGAGGCTCTAAATAGAAAGTCATTGGTGAAAACATCCTTTGCCTTAGGTGAAAAGATGTTTGAAGAAAAACCTACCAAAAAGATTCTCAAATCATTACCTAAGAGGTTTGATATGAAAGTGACTTTTATTGAAGAAGATGATGACCTAAGTAGTATAAAGATTGATCAAATCATTGGTTCCTTACAAACCTTTGAGATATCCATCAATAAGAGGCCAGAAAATAAGAATAAAGGTATAAACTTTGTATCCATCACTAAGGAAGCTGGAAGTCAAGGTGTCAAAGAAGAGAGGTTGGTAGATGATATTGCATTTCTTGGGAAAAGTCTGACAAAACCTTGAAGTATCTAGACAGGATGTGGAGGACCAATGTCCTAGACAAGAGGTACAACATTGATTCCTAGAACAAAGACAGGAATGAAGAAGATCCCAAAAGTGGGAAAAGAGCTCAGTGCTTTGAATGTGGAGGCTATGGACACATTATACCAAAATGTCTTAACTTTCTAAGAAAACATAAAAGGGATTAAACACCACCTGACCTGATTCTGAATGTGAATGTGAAGGGAAAACTGTCAGCATTGTGATGGCATAATCAGAAAAAGATGAATATGAAGATGATTTTAACTCTGAAGAACTGGTTAGAGAAGATCTTTTGACAACATACAAACTTGTTCTCACCAAGTTGGAAAAACCGCACTTATCATCATAAAATCTGAAGAAAACCATATACACTCTTCAAAAGGAATTAGTAAAGGGTGCTTCTACCATCACAGCCTTAGAAAAACAGGTATCTTCCCTAAACTCCAATCTAGGAAATTTGATTCGTCTTGAAAGGAAGTTAAAGAATTCAAGTTTACCAGTTGAAAAATTAGAATGTAGAGAAATAACCAAGGATGTGAAAATAACCAATGAAAGGACGAACATGAAAGATGTGAACAACAAGATTCCCCCCAAGGAGGGTGCTATTTCTGGAATGAAGACAGAAGTTCTGAAGTTGGATCACATGTCACAACATTGTGCTCAACATGTGGGATCCCATCATAGAAAGAGCTAGAAACAACCTTTGATATGTTAGCACTATGGAATCCTAATACGACTTCAATTGGCTCCATGGAACACAGAGATTTCTCAAGTAAAAATTGGTATTTCAATAGTGTGGGAACCATGCACATGGCTAGAAATAAGACATCTTATGGGAATCATGGAAAAGGAAGAATCAAAGGCTCCGAGAGATTGGTTATTCCAAGTCCAAAAGAGGTTCCACTAAGAAGAGAGTCATCTACCAATGTGAATAAAATTTGAGTCAAAGGTAAAAAAGTTCTTATAAAGAAGGAGGAAGACGTCAGGAGTTTGCAAGACCTCGGGATTGATAAAGTTGTTATGCTTGAAGAAAGGTCCACCAAGATGTCAATAAAGATTGTCCAACATCTATCTCAGGAGTCTGGAGTAACTCATGAGGATTGTGTCATTGAAGGGAAGGTTGATGGTCAGGACGGAGGTTCTCCCAACTTTGAGCAATCTTCTAAAGTTCAGCTCAGGGAGAATAATGGTTATGATAAAAGTATATCTCATATATCTAAAAGCATGACAAATGAACAACTTGTCATGATGCTTGATGAATTGGAAGCGAGTGCACTAGAGTTTGTATCAGAAAAGTCTGATCTAGATGCTAAGGGAATTATGATTATAACTGTGAAAATATTTCAAGTTAAAGATTCCCAGAAATCTAGTTTGAGAAATCCTATTGGTGATTCCAATGTGTCAGACACCCTGTCCAACATGTTGTCTAAATCTCAAGTGCATAAGAAAGTTGATGGCCATGTCAACGAAGATGTTGATGATGATAATGACATATTTGATGATAGTGATCATGCATTGAAAGACGTGAAAACACAAGGTCAAAGTGTGATATTCAAGAATAAAAACATTCTTTTAGTTCGAACTTCAAACAATGATATGTCCCCTCAGAATGATGAAGACAATCCACAAGTGGAGATGGTGAGAAACAAGTTATTTCCTTAACATCTGCTGAATTAAATGTGAATTGTTTCTTGAATGCTTCCTCTGACAGTGTCATCCTAGTAGATAGTGAGGATCTATTGTTATACACAAGGATGAGAAGTATGACAATGTCGGATGCTAAACAAATGCTAACTGAGTATGAGTTCAGCAAGACAGAAGATGTGAGCTACCTTTCTAATTTTCAAGAAGAGAAAATGAAGAATTCATCTTGTGATTCCCTCGAAAGTAATTGCACTCAACTTGGATGGAGAAATACTATGAGAAAAGATATCATCAAAATTGATAAGGAAGATGTTATACAAGTTGTGAGTGACATAATGATGAAGAATGATCAAGCTAGTCTTGTTGTCTGTAGAGTAAAAAGAAGATCAAAATCTAAATCTGATGCTGAAGTAAATAACTTAGCTAGGAGGTCCAACATCCAGAGAAGGTTGAATGACAAAGAGATTCTCTCCCTTAAAGTGATTTTCTTAGTTGAAGAAGGCTTGGTGAAGAGTATATGGTTGTATCACAAAAGGATATGTCTTGAAAAGGAGATGGCAAAAGGGGTTTGGACATTCAAGGAAATGTTACATTTGTTTAAAGAAGCCCTTATGACAGACAAGGAGTTCATCCTGTTAAGTTATAAGTATCACATGATAAGTACATCTAATATATGCTCTTTTATTGCCTACAACATCATATCATGGGTCATCAAGGAATGAATTAATATGATCATACCTTCTGATGAAGTTAAATCATCTACTGCTTGGTGTAGTGGTAAGTAATTACTTTGTGTGAAACAAATGTTAAAGAAGTGTAATGTGAGACAAGATGTTATGACATTTGTCTCAGCATTCTTAAGTCATTATATGCAGTCAACTCTGAAAAGGGGGTATGCATTTGTGAGATTCAATGGAAATCAATTCTATGGAGTTATGCTAAGAGAGAAAAAGCGTTTCTTTCCCATAAGAGCACTTTGGCACAAAATTTTAGGCGAATTAGTTTGGTATCTCAAGTGTGGTATAATTTGGCTGTCTTTACAAGCAAGAGAGTCAAAAGTATGGCTTTACCTTATTATCACAATACATATCTCTCTCTTTATTTTAACATGAACCTAAACTTTGATAATTCGACTAGTGGGAGCACACCTGTTAAAAAAAATTAAGGTACCCAAGGATGTTGCTGATAAGCTGGAATCCTGATTAAAAGAGGCCAAGGAAGCTGGAGTTGTTAGGAACAAAATCACCATTGTTGAACCTTCTGATGGAACATCTTGCCCTAAGAAGATAATTCTCTTAAATATGCATCTTGAGAAGATAAAAAGGATAGAAGATGTTGTTGTAGAGCTAATGGAATCAAGTGACTCTAGTGATTCTGAGTTTGTTGAAGATAGCCTAAATTGGCTTTTGATCTAGGGAGCTGAAGTTTGGAGATTTCTTCCTAATGATTTCCTGGCTCTACTTTAATGTTCTGGCCTTTGTATTTGGGCATGTTATTTGGGGTTATGAAGGTTGTATAGTCTATTTTATCTATGTACTTGTAATATAAATCTTATGATTATGCATCTATTGATGTTGATTCTGGTTGTTTTTCATGATCTAGGTGTGTATGTGTTAACATAACCATTGCATGACTAACCTTGTGTATGTTATTCTCTATGTATACTGACATAGTTGAAGGACTAACTCTTTTCCAAATTATGGAAAAGGTGGAGTAATGAGATGAAGTGGTGTATCTGTTGTGTGTAGATAAACCTGGTGATGGTTAAGTACTACCCCATTTGGGAAAATGCTAATCTTTTGCTCCATGCTGGAGCATCGGGAAAGACATCTAGTCCTGGTCCTTGTATCTGTGAAAACACATAATATCTGTGTTAGTAGTATTCATTGATATGAACTACTAACATATTTTTGTGTGCATGGCTAAGTATGTGAATGATAGCATGCTGATATATGTTAGTTAATAGGATAATATACTACTAACTATAAGATACTAGATTCTTGCATGACTAAGTCTGCAAATGATTACATGATTTTCTTTGATGGACTTTTTTTTGGCGTGTTATTTGGGTTTGTAAAGGATCTATAGCCTATTTTATCTTTGTACTTGTAAGACAAATCATATGATTGTGCATCTGTTGATTCTAATTCTGGTTGTTTTTCATGATCTTGGTGTGTATGTGCTAACATAACCCTTGCATGAATAACCTTGTGTATGTTATTCTCTATGTATACTGACATCGTTGAAAGCCTAACCCTTTACCAAATTATGGAAAACGGAGAGTAATGAGATGAAGTGGTGTATCTACTGTGTGCAGATAAACCTGGTGATGGTTAAGTATTACCCCATTTGGGAAAATGCTAATGTTGTGTTCCATGTCGGAGCATCTGACAAGACATCTAGTCCTGGTCCCTGTATATGTGAAAACACATATATTTGTGTTAATAGTATTCATTGATATCAACTAGTAACTGATTTTTATGTGCATGACTAAGTATATGAATGATTGCATGTTTATATATGTTAGTTAGTAGGATTCTATACTGTTAACTATGAGATACTAGATTCATGCATGACTAAGTTTGTGAATGATTGCATGATTGTCTGTCTCGTTTAGAGCAAACTAAATGGACTATGTAAAAGCATTTGGATGGTCTTGCTTTTGACTTCAGCTGCTGGTAGTGCGTAAACTCTAATATATGGAAGCTACTGTTACTAAAATAATCTGAAGATCCATTATATCTGTCACACCCTAATTTTTGACCCTAAGATCCCCGCTTTGGTCTTTGCATAACATCTTAGGCCAATCATTCGTGCATAACTAACCGCTTTATCTAGTTTTTGTCTGCTTGCTTCATTTATGAACACAGGTGCTGCTGCAGAAGGCTTAAAGACTTGAAGGTTGTGATGTGTGTGTGTTTGTGGAGGTTTTTCTGGCCTTTACAAGATGTGTATGGATTCCTGTGAGAATACGTCTCTATCCTTCCTGATCCCTAAGCCACTACAAAGTCTTCATTCCCACAGATTTCCCAAAAGTCCCCCCCTCCATAGAAGATTAGGCCTTTATACCCTTTGATATGGAAATTTGGTCCCTGATGACTGGTCACTGGTTGTGTGGCAGCTAGATTACAAGATGGCATCTTCCCCCCTCTATCAACTCCTCAAGTTTGAGATATTGTGTTTGCTCTACGGTCTTAAATATTGGTTCATCAAAGAAAGTTCAATGTGGAGGAAGTAGAAGGTTGAATTTCAGAATGCAAATTCAAGTCCTTAGATTGGTTTTTGTTTACAAGATCAAGACATTTCAAGTTTCAAAGTTCATGCTCACGTCCAAATTCTTTCCCAAGTTTGATGATCATTTGGGTCAAAACTATTCAAGGAGGTTCCATGCAAATTAACACATTCAGTACAAAGTTCAAGTAAGGTTCGCAATTGGAATTCACGAGTTCATTATAAAGAAATTCAAGTTCATGTTGGTGATAGTTATCACGAATTTCAAATTTAAGTTTGAGTTCTAAATCAAAGTTTATTTGGAATTCACAAGCCCAAATGAGGAAGTCACCAAGTGATAATAGCCTAAACAACTGCTGCTGGTGTGATATTATAATTAATGTGGTCAAACACAATATTAATGGTTTATATGTACATATGGGAAGCATATTACAACTCCTTGTTCAGACTGTCGTACACTATTTTTTAGCTTGTATTGGATTGATAATAATACATATTTTTTCCTTATGACCTTAATTCGGTTTTCCGTTAATTAACAAAGCAGTGAGACGAAAATAAAATTAGGATTGTTCATATAAGAAGTTTTGGATACAATGAAGAACAATGACATCACTCGTTCAAATTACTTCCTAAACTACACCTTGAAGAAAAACAAGACAGGACTGATACTAAAAGCTTCGTGCCTCTCCATATTAACCAATGTACTCCAAGAGTTAAAGACCGTGGAAGTTCGATGCCACTAGTGGACCTTGTGACACATTTGGAAACCATTGCTTAGCTCATTATTTAGAGTGTAACAAATACACTCGTGTACCGCGCCATCATTTTCTTGCACAAAAGATAAGAAAAACCTCATCATGACTACAACTTTGAGGAAAACGAATTGCAGTATACACACAAAATTGGTGTTTGATGCTTCCAAGTTCACTTGATGTAAAAAATATGCTGGTGCAAATACTTGGTCCCACTTCTGGCACACGAAACAACCTATCCAAAGTGGTAGCCCGTGCATCATAAGGAAACTTGTTCATCAATAGAATCATGTACAAATGGACACAAAAAACTGAGAAGCACATATCGATTATCATCAAGGTGTTAAGCATGGCAGTTAGCAAATTTTGAAACAAAGCATCAAGTTATATTCCAAACATAAGAAAAACAGCAAGGATTCAAGACCTCAATTATCCTTCGCACTCTACTATTATTGACCGGACCCATGCTTGGATTATGCAATCACGTTGAAATCGGCATTTAAAAACACCTTCTGAGTTGTCAAGGAAAATGATCCAAAACTTGTTAGACATGTTTGAACATGTCGGAAATGAAATAGGAAATAAATAATCATCATAAAGCTGTGTTCACAGCAAAATAGTTTCTTTCCAAAACGGGATTCAACATGTCACAGACCAATTTCAAAAACCTTCCTAAACTTTCCAAAACAATTTATCAGACAACAGTTAATTTCATTTCCAAAATAGGATAAAACAGGCTTCATACGATTGTTAAGACTTTCTAAAACCACAACAACATGTTCTAGACAGATTTCAAAAACTTTCCTAAATGGACGAAACATGTTTGAACACCAAATTAAAGAGCATTCAACTGCTTCTTGTTGCATCACTAAGCCTATATAAGGGATCACGTATTCATTCGCAGGGGGAAGAGAAAAAAAATTCATATACAACAATCCACCAATTTCATATCAGCATACCGACCATTTACAGAATCAATACACAAAACGATTCACCAACCTTTACACGACCAAATTAATCATCAAACATCTTTAGACCAGTTCAAACCATTCCAACTATACACCAAACACCAAATCATACGCAAATCATACACAAACCCTGTACGAGCTCAAAACACATGAATTTGAATCAATTCACCATTCATAGAGTAACACAACATACACACGCAAGGCCAGGAACAACATAACAAATCACGACACACACACACACACGCAACCTACAACACAAAGAGGAGGAGATAGAAGACTCATCTTTGGATGGAGATCTTTGAAGCCTTTAGTCCCGTCCCTTCAACTTCAACCGTCAGCCTTCCCTTTTTTTCATTTTGTTTCAATATCTTTGTAATTGTAATCATCTGAACTTAATGGATTGTGGTATGGGATTGTTGGGGTTAGGGTTTCTATTTGTTATCATTGTTGATTTAGGGTTCGCGAGAAGGGGAAGACAGAATTAAGGGTTTCTGAAACCCTTTGAGAGGTGAACGGATGGACGAGAGTGAAACAAGGGATCCACAGCGAATTAGGTTTTCTCGTTTGGGGATTTTGGGAAGAGAGACATTATGAGAGAGAGTGGAAAGTGACGAAGGGGATAGACGAGAGTGTGCTGCTCCCCGTTCTTTCCATTTTGCTTTTTTTTTATCTTTTGATCACATACACGTGCACACACACTATGCCATCATGCACCCTCCCATCGTGAGCTTTGGATCGTGCACTGTTTACATCGTACGATTGAATCTGAGGATTCATCATGGACCTTCTCACTTGCGAAGCACAAGATCCCTCCGTTTTGTTTAACCAATTATGTTTTAATTATTTTATTTTCATAATAAACCAATCATAATTTTAGTATTTTAAAATAGGTTTTTTAATGATATTATTATTGGATTTAACCTTTTTAATATTTAGAATAAAACAGTTTCTCTTAAAAAAATAGAACTTTTCATATAACCTTTTTTTCTAGGTGGAAAAAGAATAATAGAATCTTGTAGAAATAGAAGACTAATTAAATCTTTTTTCCTAACTAAAATGAAAACTCCCTTTTTAATATAAACCTTTTAAGTAGGCTTTCTTAAACTAATCTTCTTAGCAGATAGTTTTGAATAATCCTTTAAAATTTTTACTTAATGTATGCACCTTATCTGTCTATGTTAATTTAACTTTAAACCATTTTCAAGAAGTAAAATTCTCGATCCAACGTCGAGCCACTTTCCCACCCATGTAAGTCGATTGCTTTTAAGCATCGCTATCAACCTTTCCGTCACTATACACAAGGCTAGCCCACTTTGCTAGTGTACACCTTTAAAATTCAACCCCTTTGTTTGATTAATCGATGACGTCTATTATAACTTTAACCTTTATGCTTTATGCTTTATTGCTTTATGCTTTATTGCTTTATGCCTTATTCTTATAATATTATATTCCATGTTCTATATCCAAGGGAAAATCCCATGCATGATAATCACTTGTCGTGCATGGTGCATGTTCATTTGCATTTCATCCTCCCCTTAGTGGTTGTAGGTACTCCCCTAAGAATCATTTCTTAGACAACTTTAGGATAGATTTTCCTAAGTTAGTCCCTCGTAATCTTGATTTTACAATCAATAACTTTAGATCACCTGATTCTCCCTACAAGAGAATTAGATGTGAATCATCTCAAAGAAGAGACATACAATCCCATACCCCACAATACAAACAAGATATGGATTCCTTTTCCACTTAGGAGAGGTATGTGGCATACTCGTCGATTTTATATCCGAGTTGAAGCTCTTCTCCTAAGATGAAGCAAAGGTCCATTCTCAAAAACTGTGGTGGTTCTTAAGATGACGACTCATCTTTTCTCCTTGACTTTTCAAAAAAATTCTAGTATCCCTCAGAGAGGAACTACAAGTGCTCTGATTCCACTCCGGCAGGATATGTAGGCACAAGATGCGATATCTTGTCGAGCACACTTAGGAATATAACTTTAGGTCTTCTTAACCCTTTACCCTTAGCAAACAAATAACAATTAATAGATAACATAGTATAAAACAAGAGGTTCCTGTAGAGTACTACAGATATCTAGGATGCTAACAACTTCCCTAGGAATAACCAACCCCCGAACCTTAGACTCTTAGCTTTGCATTTACATTGCATACTGTGCGTTATTCGATCTTTCTCCCTTCCCTTAGATAAATCAAAGACCGATGGTGAATAAACGATTTACGATTCAAGTTAATCAATAGCTTGATATCTAATTCTCACCGTGACAATATCTACTGGTTATTAATTGTTCTCATGGAAGAAGTGTTATTTATCTTGGATAGTTATTTTGCCATAATTTTCCAAGGGGGGGGGGGGGGGGGGGGGGGGGGGAGTTGGTTTGTTGTTCCTATTGGATTGGCTGCATTTTAGAAAAACAACTTTGAGAAGTTTCCAAATGTTCAAGATTGGTATAGCTTGCTGAAGTTATATGAAGCTACAAAAAGGACACATGTTGGGCGCGATACTCCAACATGATTGACCACCAAGTTATTTGGAAAATTAATAATATCCAAAAGATGGGTTGTTGACTCTGGGAACCTTTTAGAACCCTGTTCTGTAGATGATAAACCCTAGTACTTACCTTCTTGGGACGGGTAGACCTTGGCTCCATGCCATGACCTTTCAAACCTAGGACTTTTTGTCTGTTTGCTTGCTTGTGTGCGCTTTGTGTTTGTCTGTATGTTTACATACATGCATTCATGAGCATCATTTCATAAAGTTTCATGGAACTTAGCTTTGTTTGTAAACATCATAGGGATATCATGGACTCTGGAAGAAAGAAAACGTTGAAGTACACTTACAAGAGTTATGATCTGGATGATCTAAGGAGACTGGAGACCTTATTAACAGATAAAGAAGGGTTCAAGACCAGATATGGGAAGCTGTTATCTCTGTTGAATATGAAGATTGATAAGGGACTTTTATCTACTCTTTTGCTGTTTTATGACCCAGTTTCACATTTCCCAATTACTAGTTAGTCCATACCCTTGAAGAATATTCTCAACTGATTGGGTTACCTATTCAAGACAAGTATTCATTTCCTATCTTCGAGAAGGATTCTGAAGAAAAAGACATTGCTAAGGCTACTCACATACCTTTGGTGGATATTCGAGCTAATGTGACCTCAAAAGGAGGAATTTTTGGATTAACTACAAAGTTTTTGGTTGAGTAAACTCAGTATTATGCTGATCACTTAAGTATGGACGCATTCGAAGTTGTTTTCGCCCTGCTTATCTATGGCCTTTTCTTATTTCTAAGTTTTGAAGATTTTGTGGGTTTTAATGCCATCGAAATATTTCTGAAGAAGAAATCAAGAGACTCAAGAGAAGACCGTTCGAAGAGTCTCCTTAGATCTATCATTACTAGCTTTTATTTAGCTTTTATGTCATGACTTTTGTGAGGCGTACAGACGCGTTTTGTAATAAATACACCTTTTGGTATTCCGATACTAATGTTTGTAATCGACCTTTTTATGACTAATAAAAAATGAGTCTTTTGATATTCCTTGATGATTATAAATAGCTGAGTTCCATGAATCTTGTTGCATCGCATTTGAATTTTCATTCCCCCCCTTCAAGGAACTTAAAAGTTGTTTTGTAGGCATCGTAAGATGAATTACGGAAAGAAAGGAGTTTTACCGTACACCTTCAAGGTTCCTGATGTTGAACAGTTAAGGGAACTAAGAAATCAGATCAAAGATACTGAGGTTTTCACCAAGAAGTATGGAAGGATCCTCCCGCTGTTGCAAGTTCGAGTGGTTGCTGGTCTGTTAGAGACGCTTGTGCAACTCTATGACCCGATCTATCACTGCTTCATTTTCCTAAATTTCAAGTTGATGCTGACGTTGGAAGAGTATTCTGCCCTGTTGGGCATCCCTGTCAATGACTCACCTCCGTTCTCCGGTGCAGAAGGAAGACCCAGCCAAGAACATATTGCGAGAGTGTCCCGCATAAAGCTGTTCGATATTCGAACTCACATGACAGTCAAAGGCAGAATCGATGGTTTTCCTACTCAGTTCTTGTTCGAGAAAGCTCGACACTTCACTAACATGGGGAATAGTGAAGCCTTCGAGAACATTTTCGCATTTCTGGCTTATGGTTTGTTCTTATTTCCCAACATTGAAGATTTCGTCGACGTCCACTCAATCAAAATTTTCATGCTCAAGAATCTGGTTCCTACACTATTAGCCAACACTTACCATGCCATCCACTTGAAGGTTCTGAAAGGAGAAGGACGGATTATATGCTGCGCTGCTATCCTCTATAGGTGGTTTATTTTGCACCTACCGAGGTCTACAGCTTTTTGGGATGTGAAAGATGGTACGGAATGACCCGCGAAACTTATGGCTCTCACTTACTCGGATATTGAATGGCACGATTTGATGTATGGAGGAATTGTCATGATTCATAGCTGTGGAGACTTTCCCAATGTGCCTCTTCTTGGCATAAAGGGATGCATTAGTTACAACCCTGTGCTCGCTCGTCGACAACTCGGTCATCCAATGGAGGAAGTACCTGACCTAGAAAATCTGACCAGAATTTTCCTCTATCAAGGAGAGAACCTTGAACTGAAAACCAAAATTTTGTATGCATGGCGTCGCATAAATATGCAAAGAATTACCGTAACAGAGAATCCTGATTGTACACTCACTAAAGTCTGCCTA
The DNA here is from genome assembly GCA_022829125.1 of Lathyrus tuberosus. Lineage (NCBI taxonomy): Eukaryota > Viridiplantae > Streptophyta > Magnoliopsida > Fabales > Fabaceae > Lathyrus > Lathyrus tuberosus. The sequence continues at coordinate 4,504,032 of JALAZF010000436.1, read as the reverse complement.
GTTTGGGCACATGAAAAAGATCTCACTTTGATGATGCCCTATCCTCGCCCCAAGCCTTCTGTGACTGACTCAAGTGAAGTTTCGAGGTTGAAGGCGGAAATAGAGAGGCTTACCCTTGATAAGGCAAGGATTCAAGAACAGATCAACAAGTTGATTGAACAACTCCGTGGAAGAGAAGGGTCGTCGTCTAGTGGATTAGATTCCTAGTTTCTTTTGTGTTCTGTTGCTCATTGTAATAAAACTTTGAAGGTGCACTGGCCTATATGTAAAACTTTTTAAAATTTAATAAATAAAACAAGCTTTTGATTACGATGTTTACAAATACGCTTTCGAGTTCCTTGAAGTTCATGCTGCATCATACGCATCATTTGCATTTGCATTCTTTTACATTCCAGGTTCTCGTTCGAGTTTCTTCTCAGCCAAGTTATCACAAGTCATTACTCACGTCAGAAGATGGGAATGAACGTCATGAGAGACTCAGAGAAAATGTGGGAACTATTAAGGAGGCCTCTGCAATGAAAGGATTGATTAAACTAAGATACAAAACTCCTGAAGACTCCATTGAGTAGGGAAGCAAGCCACTCAAAGATTCAGATAATCTGGGGCAGTTAGGTCGAGATTCGACGAATCTCTCAAGGACCAGTTAATCATAAGCAATCAGGTAGAGATTAGACAAGTCTCTTGAAGGTAAATCTTCCAGGGCACCCAATTTGAAGGATTTGTTGATCAACCATTCCAAGGGTTGTTGAATCAGGGACAAAACTCTTCATAATATTGAGGTCATCTTATAGCAAGTAGCTTCCCAACTCTTTGCAAAGCTAAAATTCCAAAGACCGGCCAACAAAGGCAAGTCTGTTCCACAACTATTACTCCACAGTCTGAGGAACAAGTTCGAGGACTCTATTATGCAAGAATACAGACAGTATGGGGCAGTTACGTCAAGATTTGATAAATCTCTCCAAGTTGGAAGACTCTGTTTTACAGAACACCGTCGATTTGGGGCAGTTACGTCGAGATTCGACAAATCTCCCTAAGAGTTTGAAGACACTGGAATAGTTGGGTGCCAAGTTTTCTATAAAATCCTCTTGGGATGACTTCTTCTCATAAACCATGTGATCTGGGGCATTTGAGAATTGAAGTTTACTTTTCATCCATTCACAGCAACCGTTGTTCAAAATGGCGATTACCACACAGTTTATCAATGCAGAGCTACATTGTTCTCATAACATTCTTAATTCATACCTCAAAGAGTTTATATCTCAAGTAATGTGATGACTCCCCAGTAAGTCTTTACTTAAGGTAATCACGACTACTTCCCGGTGAATCTTTACTTCGAGCAGTTATGACATGTTTGATGCAGGATTTCCCCAGTTGGCAGCCTAAGAATCCCTAGTGAATTTCTTTGGTTTCAACCCTCCCCAGCGAAGTGAATGTTTATTTCATTCATCAGTGGGTTTTCTCACTACCTCAATCTTCTCCAGTAAAGGCGGATGTTTATTTCATCCCTATGAAGTTTTATCTCCAACGTCTTCAACTGCAATGCTTCCCCAATGAAGTGGATATTTATTCTATCCCTGTGAGGCCTCAGCTCTGGCAGTTACAAACTTTCATCCAGACTACTTCAGTTCGCGGTGGATATTTATTTTATCCCCATGAAGTCTCTTTGATCATGAGTTTGATCTTTTCCCAGTGGATCTTTCTCATCCCCAACAGAGTAAATGAATTCATCTTGACAATCCCCTAAGTGAAGTCATGATGTTCATCCTCAAGTAGAGTACTCTCTTTTCCCCAGAGTTTGAAGGCTTGATGCAGGACCATGTCTCCATATATGGCTCTCCTTTCATCCCCAGTGATGCTTCTATTTTGCGAAGATCGGCCGAGTATCCATGTCGAGATGTTTATTTCATCTCCGGTTTGCTTCTCTTTGTTTTGTTTTGTCAGCATAAGCATAGCATGACATACATTCATTCATATAGATTCATGGCATCTATGCATTTTTCATTTTTCATTGTTTGTTTGTTCGTTCTTTCACTTTGGTCGTGGATATCCCCAAGTGACTGGGTTAGTCTTCTCCCTCCAACTAGAGTCGTCAGTCCTAAGTAGAAAGAGCACAACCTTTCTAATTCCCCACTGAGTTTGATCCTCATGGAAGATGGTTGCTTTAGTTTTCTTTTCCATTTCTGGATAAAGACAAACTCCAATTGAGCTCATTCCTCAAAGGATGGAGTCTTGCTTGACCGTTTCTTTTCAGTTATTTCCTGAATTGAACTTTGGTCCCTGACAATCACATTTTTGGATATCTCTAGGCTGTTGAACCTAAACCGAGCGTGCATTTATTTTGCACCTTGTCTCCCTAGGATGAATTTACTTGAAGATCTCTATGGAAGACAGAAATTATTTCTCCAGCGGTTATTACAACATTTACGTGGAATTCATACCAGACAACAGGTGGCCACTCTTTATTCGAGCAACTTGTTTTGTTCTCAGGTTTTCTATTCGGATGACAAATGGCAGTCTCTCCTCAAAATAGTTCGTCTATCCCCAGTAGGAAATATTTTCTTTGTGGACTACCCAGTAAATTGGTAGCATGTGATATTTTCTTTGTGGACTACCCATTAAATGGGTAGCAAACAATCTTTTTTGTGGACTACCCTGTAAATCGGTAGCAAGTAATATTTTCTTCGTGGCTACCCAATAAATCGGTAGCAGATATTTTCCTTTGCTGACTACCCAGTAAACTGGTAGCAGAATTAACTTTTGTGGACTACCCAGTAAATCGATAGTAGATAATCTATCCCCATTGAAGTTATCAGCATATCTTTTTCTCCATCAAATGACATCTCTCTAGAAATCTGTCTGAGAAGTTTGTTGAAGATTTTACCAGTGTTTCTCTTTATTTGAGAATTCCTATTACAAAGATTTTATTTCAACTACAACAATATTACTTCTCAGTGGTATTCTCTCCAGTGAATCCACTAATCAAATTTACTTCCATCAAATGGTATCTCTTCGAGAAGGTTGGTGAAGATTCAGATATTTTTTCTCTTTATTTGAGAAGACGTGTTTACAAATAACTGGCTTACATCTCTTTTGAAAGATCCCCAGTGATAGTTTCCTAATATCCATTAAGTTACGGATTCTCGCTGAAGTCGTAGATCTCCAATGAAGTTCCAATTCACTGTGAAAGATACTCTCCCATAAGTATTCACCATTCCAGGAAGAAATTGAGACCAGTCTACGGTCCAAGACCCGGTACGAGGGGAGGTTTGTTTACCCTTTTCAAGCTAATTGAGCTTGGTCAAAGAAGAAACTGAGACCAGTCCGCGGTCTAAGACCCGGTACGAGGGGAGGTTTGTTTACCTTTCTCAAGCGAAGACCTTGATTAAAGAAGAAACCGAGACCAGTCCGTGGCTTACGACCTGAGATGAGGGGAGGTTTATTTTTACCCTTTTCAAGTAAAAGAAGAAACTGAGACCTGTTCGTGGCTTGTGACACGAGGCGAGGGGAGGTTTAGTATTTTCTCTTAGTTCTAGGTAAGTCTTGGCAGAAGATTTCCAAAAGACCTCTGCAGAAGGTATTTCTTGGCAAGTCTCGGTAGAAGATTTCCAGAAGACCTCGGTAGAAGGTATTCTCTTTTGTTTCGTGGTTATTCTCGGCAGAAGATTTTCAGAAGACCTCGGCAATAGGTATTTTCCTGGCAAATCTAGGCAGAAAATTTCTCGTAGACCTCGGTAGTAGGTATTTCATTTGTAAATTCTCTGGTTATTTTTGGCAGTAGATCTCCAGCAGATTTCAACAGAGGATGTTTCTCCATTTCCAGGATCTCGGCAGTAGATTCTCTGGTTAACTTAAAAATTTGACAGACAGTCATTTCTTTTCTCAGCATGATTCCCCAGCATTTTGATAATAGACACATTCTTCAATAAAACCTAGACAAAAGGTATTCTCAAGTGAGGTTCTGAGTCTCGACAATAGACTCCTTCAATTGATATCTCTGGAAATTCCCACGTTTGGCCTCGACAGTATGTTCTCCGAGTGGAATTTGTTAAAGATTTCATCGCAAGTTCATCACCATATACTTAAGATACATTGTGATTGTCAATGGGTAGTCTCTTTCCCCCAGTGTAGTTAGATCTTTCCCTGTGGAGTCTTGTTGAGTCGACTTCGTCGGGTCTTCCATTCTTTAACTATATTCCAGCGTTTCAACTATAGTTATCCCCTGTGACATTATTCCTCACAGGATCTTTTTCTTGCATTTCATATCATTTCATACCATATCATGTGCATTTTGTGGCATCTTAGGGACAAAAATTATGCATGTTTGTATTTAAGTCCCTCCTATCTTGTCGAGACAAAGATTTCGATCTCCATATCTCCGGGTAGGAGAAACTTAAATAGGGGCATCTATCACACCCTAATTTTTGACCCTAAGATCCCCGCTTTGCTCTTTGTATAACATCTTAGGCCAATTATTCGTGCATAACTAACCGGTTTATCTAGTTTTTGCCTGCTTGCTTCATTTATGAACACAGGTGCTGCTGCAGAAGGCTCAAAGACTTGAAGGCTGTGTTGTGTTGTGTGTTTGTGGTGGTTTCTCTGGCCTTTGTAAGATGTGTGTGGATTCCTATGAGAATGCGTCTCTATCCTTCCTGATCCCTAAGCCACTACAAAGCCTTCCTTCCCACAGATTTCTCAAAAGTTCCCCCCCCCAATAGAAGATTAGGCCTTTATACCCTTTGATATGGAAATTTGGTCCCTGGAGACTGGTCACTGGTTGTGTGGCAGCTAGATTGAAAGATGGCATCTTCCCTCCGCTGTCAACTCCTCAAGTTTGAGATATTGTGTTTGCTCTACGGTCTTAAATATTGGTTCATCAAAGAAAGTTCAATGTGGAGGAAGTAGAAGGTTGAATTTCAGAATGCAAATTCAAGTCCTTAGATTGGTTTAAGTTTACAAGATCAAGAAATTTCAAGTTTCAAAGTTCATGCTCACGTCCAAATTCTTTCACAAGTTGGATGATCATTTGGGTTAAAACTTATTCAAGGAGGTTCCATGCCAATTAACACATTCAGTACAAAGTTCAAGTAAGGTTCGCAATTGGAATTCACGAGTTCATTATAAAGAAATTCAAGTTCATGTTGGTGATAGTTATCATGAATTTCAAGTTTAAGGTTGAGTTCCAAATCAAAGTTTACTTGGAATTCACAAGCCCAAATGAGGAAGTCGCCAAGTGATATTAGCCTAAATAACCGCTGCCGGTATGATATTATAATTAATGTGGTCAAACACAATATTAATGGTTTATATGTACATATGGGAAGCATATTACAACTCCTTGTTCAGACTGTCGTACACTATTTTCAGCTCGTATTGGATTGATAACAATACATATTCTTTCCTTATGACCTTAATTCGGTTTTCCGTTAATTAACAAAGCAGTGAGACGGAAATAAAATCAGGATTGTTCATATAAGAAGTTTTGGATAGAATGAAGAACAATTACATCACTCGTTCAAATTACTTCCTAAACTACACCTTGAAGAAAAACAAGACAGGACAGATACTAAAAGCTTCGTGCCTCTCCATATTAACCAATGTACTCCAAGAGTCAAAGACCGTGGAAGTTCGATGTCACTAGTGGACCTTGTGACACATTTGGAAACCATTGCTTAACTCATTATTCAGAGTTTAACAAATACACTCGTGTACCGCGCCATCATTTTCCTGCACAAAAGATAAGAAGAACCTCATCATGACTACAACTTTGAGGAAAATGAATTGCAGTACACACACAAAATTGGTGTTTGATGCTACCAAGTTCACTTGATGTAAAAAATATGCCGGTGCAAATACTTGGTCCCACTTCTGGCACACGAAACAACCTATCCAAAACGGTAGCCCATGCTTCATAAGGAAACTTGTTCATCAATAGAATCATGTACAAATGGATACAAAAAACTGAAAAGCACATATCCATTATCATCAAGGTGTTAAGCATGGCAGTTAGCAAATTTTGAAACAAAGCATCAAGTTATATTCCAAACATAAGAAAAACAGCAAGGATTCACGCACCATTAAATTGAGGGTCGCGAAATAAAAGAAAGCTCATTTGGTCTGCTCGGCTGGACATACTTGAAGTGGAGATCAAGACCTCAATTGTCCTTCGTACTCTACTATTATTGACCAGACCCATGCTTGGATTATGCAATCACGGTTGAAATCGTCATTTAAAAACACCTTCTGAGTTGTCAAGGAAAGTGATCCAAAACTTGTTAGACATGTTTGAACATGTCGGAAACGAAACAGGAAATAAATAATCATCATAAAGCTGTGTTCACAGCAAAATAGTTTCTTTCCAAAATAGGATTCAACATGTCACAGACCAATTTCAAAAACCTTCCTAAACTTTCCAAAACAATTTATCAGACAACAGTTAATTTCATTTCCAAAATAGGATAAAACAGGCTTCATACGACTGTTAAGACTTTCTAAAACCACAACAACATGTTCTAGACAGATTTCAAAAACTTTCCTAAATGGACGAAACATGTTTGAACACCAAATTAAAGGGCATTCAACTGCTTCTTGTTGCATCACTAAGCCTATATAAGGGATCACGTATTCATTCGCAGGGGGAAGAGAAAAAAAACTCATATACAATAATCCACCAATTTCATATCAGCATACCGACCATTTACAGAATCAATACACAAAACGATTCACCAACCTTTACACGACCAAATTAATCATCAAACATCTTTAGACCAGTTCAAACCATTCTAACTATACACCAAACACCAAATCATACGCAAATCATACCCAAACCCTGTACGAGCTCAAAATACACGAATTTGAATCAATTCACCATTCATAGAGTAACACAACATACATACGCAAGGCCAGGAACAACATCACAAATCACGACACAGACACACGCAGCCTACAACGCAAAGAGGAGTAGATAGAATACTCATCTTTGGATGGAGATCTTTGAAGCCTTAGTCGCGTCCCTTCATCTTCAACCGCCGACCTTCCCTTTTTTTTCATTTTGTTTCAATATCTTTGTAATTGTAATCATCTGAACTTAATGGATTGGGGTATGGGATTGTTGGGGTTAGGGTTTCTATTTGTTACCGTTGTTGATTTAGGGTTTGCGAGAAGGGGAAGACGAAATTAAGGGTTTCTGAAACCCTTTGAGAGGTGAACGAATGGACAAGAGTGAAACAAGGGATCCACGGCGAATTAGGTTTTCTCGTTTGGGGATTTTGGGAAGAGAGACATTCTGAGAGAGAGTGGAAAGTGACGAAGGGGATAGACGAGAGTGTGCTGCTCCCCGTTCTTTCCATTTTGCTTTTTTTTAATCTTTTGATCACATACACGTGCACACACACTATGCCATCATGCACCCTCCCATCGTGAGCGTTGGATCGTGCCCTGTTTACATCGTACGATTGAATCTGAGGGTTCATCATGGACCTTCTCACTTGCGAAGCACAAGATCCCTCCGTTTTGTTTAACCAATTATGTTTTAATTATTTTATTTTCATAATAAACCAATCATAATTTTAGTATTTTAAAATAGGTTTTTTAATGATATTATTATTGGATTTAACCTTTTTAATATTTAGAATAAAACAATTTCTCTTAAAAAATAGAATTTTTCATATAACCTTTTTTTCTAGGTGGAAAAAGAATAATAGAATCTTGTAGAAATAGAAGACTAATTAAATCTTTTTTCCTAACTAAAATGAAAACTCCCTTTTTAATATAAACCTTTTAAGTAGGCTCTCTTAAACTAATCTTCTTATCAAATAGTTTTGAATAATCCTTTTAAAATTTTACTTAATGTATGCACCTTATCTGTCTATCTTAATTTTACTTTAAACCATTTTCAAGAAGTAAAATTCTCGATCCAACGTCGAGCCACTTTCCCACCCATGTAAGTCGATTGCTTTTAAGCATCGCTATCAACCTTTCCGTCACTATACACAAGGCTAGCCCATTTTGCTAGTGTACACGTTTAAAATTCAACCCCTTTGTTTGATTAATCGATGACGTCTATTATAACTTTAACCTTTATGCTTTATGCTTTATTGCTTTATGCCTTATTCTTATAATATTATATTGCATGTTCTATATCCAAGGGAAAATCCCATGCATAATAATCACTTGTTGTGCATGGTGCATGTTCATTTGCATTTCATCCTCCCCTTTGTGGTTGTAGGTACTCCCCTAAGAATCATTTCTTAGACAACTTTAGGATAGATTTTCCTAAGTTAGTCCCCCATAATCTTGATTTTACAATCAATAACTTTAGATCACCTGATTCTCCCTACAAGAGAATTAGATGTGAATCATCTCAAAGAAGAGACATACAATCCCATACCCCACAATACAAACAAGATATGGATTTCTTTTCCACTTAGGAGAGGTATGTGGCATACTCGTCGATTTTATATCCGAGTTGGAGCCCTTCTCATAAGATGAAGCAAAGGTTCATTCTCAAAAACTGTGGTGGTTCTTAAGATGACTACTCATCTTTTCTCCTAGACTTTTCAAAAAAAAACTCTAGTATCCCTCAGAGAGGAACTACAAGTGCTCTGATTCCACTCCCGACAAGATATGTAGGCACAAGATGCGATATCTCGTCGAGCACACTTAGGAATATAACTTTAGGTCTTCTTAACCCTTTACCCTTAGCAAACAGATAACAATTAGTAGATAACATAGTATAAAACAAGAGGTTCCTGTAGAGTACTACAGATATCTAGGATGCTAACACCTTCCCTAGGAATAACCAACCCCCGAACCTTAGGCTCTTAGCTTTGCATTTCCATTGCATACTGTGGGTTATTCGATCTTTCTCCCTTCCCTTAGATAAATCAAAGACCGATGGTGAATAAACGATTTACGATTCAAGTTAGTCAATAGCTTGATATCCAATTCTCACCGCGAAAATATCTACTGGTTATTAATTGTTCTCATGGAAGAAGTGTTATTTATCTTGGATAGTTATTTTGCCATAATTTTCCAAAGGGGGGGGGGGGAGGGGGTTTGTTGTTCCTATTAGATTGGCTGCATTTTAGAAAAACAAGTTTGAGAAGTTTCCAAATGTTCAAGATTGGTATAGCTTGCTAAAGTTATATGAAGCTGCAAAAAGGACACATGTTGGGCGCGATACTCCAACATGTTTGTACGAAATCTGGCCATGTGCAATAGATGCCAGAATGCTACATTTTGGAGTGTGTTATGCAGAATATTTATTGAAGATTTTATTGTTATTTATTTAACACTATGATTAGGTAACTTGTTTGAAAGCTGGAAGGTGTTTAATTTAAATTTAAATGAAGATTTAAATTTGAATTTGAATTAAAACAAAGCATATCTTGTTGAAGATATTCAAGGGGTAAATAAAATATCCAACATATACTACATTAATTCTGGATGAATTCAATGATAATATCCAAGGAGAAAATCCTAGAGTTACATTGCTATATAAAGAGCTAAAATTTGTATTGGAATTCATACACTCTCATTGAAGATCTTAGAGTGTTTAGGTTTTGTACCATATATTCACGCTAATGCCTTAATAGGATTATTGTTGAAACTTTATGTAGACCTTTATGTTTCAGTAACTTGGCATAAATGGTTTATCTAGTTGAGTTGTAATCGACATTGTTTATGCACACCTCTATGTTTCAGTAACTTAGCATATAAGTCAAAGACCGGTGGTTAATAAACGATTTGTGATTCAAGTTAATCAATAGCTTGATATCCAATTCTCATCGCGACATAAATGGCGACTTCACTGGGGATGTCTTTGAGGGTTCCCCCTAACTTGTTTATTTATGTTATTTGTTGTATACTTGTATATTTGTATCTGTTGCTATATCTGCTTGCTTGGGTTTTTCTGTATGCAGGGTTGTCACTTTGTGTGGTGAGATAAGTCCTACACCCGTACTTGAGTGAAAATTATGATAGGACGGTGATACATTCAAGGAGACTTTTAGGAAGTTGATTCCTGAAGAAGTTGAATTGAGACATCACCACTCAGTCGAGTACCTCTCGAACTTAATATTGTTTAACGAGTCTATTCATGAAGACGATATTATTTTCAACCTAGGAGCCCATGAAGCTGTGAACCGTAGTTACCTTTAACCCCACTTGGACTCTTAGGGCGTAGTGCGATGGCTATGAGGGAGTCGATTCCCAAAATAGTTGATACACGATACTACACTCAGACGAGATTCTCTTGAGAAAATTATTGACCACCAAGTTATTTGGAAAATTAATAATATCCGAAAGATGGGTTGTTGACTCTGGGAACCTTTTAGAACCCTGTTCTGTAGATGATAAACCCTAGTACTTACCTTCTTGGGACGGGTAGACCTTGGCTCCATGCCATGACCTTTCAAACCTAGGACTCTTTGTCTGTTTGCTTGCTTGTGTGCGCTTTGTGTTTGTCTGTATGTTTGCATACATGCATTCATGAGCATCATTTCATAAAGTTTCATGGAACTTAGCTTTGTTTGTAAACATCATAGGGATATCATAGACTCTGGAAGAAAGAAAACGTTGAAGTACACTTACAAGATTTATGATCTGGATGATCTAAGGAGACTGGAGACCTTATTAACAGATAAAGAAGGGTTCAAGACTGGATATGGGAAGCTGTTATCTCTGTTGAATGTGAAGATTGATAAGGGACTTCTATCTACTCTACTGCAGTTTTATGACCCAGTTTCGCATTTCCCAATTACTAGTTAGTCCATACCCTTGAAGAATATTCTCAACTAATTGGGTTACCTATTCAAGACAAGTATCCATTTCCTATCTTCGAGAAGGATTCTGAAGAAAAAGACATTGCTAAGGCTACTCACATACCTTTGGTGGATATTCGAGCTAATGTGACCTCAAAAGGAGGAATTTTTGGATAAACTACAAAGTTTTTGGTTGAGTAAACTCAGTATTATGCTGATCACTTAAGAATGGACGCATTCGAAGTTGTTTTCGCCCTGCTTATCTATGGCCTTTTCTTATTTCTAAGTTTTGAAGATTTTGTGGACCTCAATGCCATCGAAATATTTCTGAAGACGAAATCAAGAGACTCAAGAGAAGACCGTTGGAAGAGTATCCTTAGATCTATCATTACTAGCTTTTATTTAGCTTTTATTTCATGACTTTTGTGAGGCGTACAAACGCGTTTTGTAGTAAATACACCTTTTGGTATTCCGATACTAATGTTTGTAACCGACCTTTTTATGACTAATAAAAAATGAGTATTTTGATATTCCTTGATGATTATAAATAGCTGAGTTCCATGAATCTTGTTGCATCACATTTGAATTTTCATTCTCCCCCTTCAAGGAACTTAAAAGTTGTTTTGTAGGCATCGTAAGATGGATTACCGAAAGAAAGGAGTTTTACCGTACACCTTCAAGGTTCCTGATGTTGAACAGTTAAGGGAACTAGGAAATCAGATCAAAGATCCTGAGGTTTTCACCGAGAAGTATGGAAGGATCCTCCCGCTGTTGCAAGTTCGAGTGGTTGTTGGTCTGTTAGAGACGCTTGTGCAACTCTATGACCCGATCTACCACTGCTTCATTTTCCTAGATTTCCAGTTGATGCCGACGTTGGAAGAGTATTCCGCCCTGATGGGCATCCCTGTCAACGACTCACCTCCGTTCTCCGGTGCAGAAGGAAGACCCAGCCAAGAAGATATTGCGAGAGTGTCCCGCATAAAGCTGTTCGATATTCGAACTCATATGACAGTCAAAGGGAGAATCGATGGTTTTCCTGCTCAGTTCTTGTTCGAGAAAGCTCGACACTTCACTAACATGGGGAATAGTGAAGCCTTCGAGAACATTTTCGCACTGCTGGCTTATGGTTTGTTCTTATTTCCCAACATTGAAGATTTCGTCGACGTCCACTCAATCAAAATTTTCATGCTCAAGAATCCGGTTCCTACACTGTTAGCCGACACTTACCATGCCATCCACTCGAAGGTTTTGAAAGGAGAAGGACAGATTATATGCTGCGCTGCTATCCTCTATAGGTGGTTTATTTTGCACCTACCGAGGTCTACAGCTTTTTGGTATGTGAAAGATGGTACGGAATGACCCGTGAAACTTATCGCTCTCACTCACTCGGAAATTGAATGGAACGATCCGATGTATGAAGGAATTGTCATGATTCATAGCTGCAGAGACTTTCCCAATGTGCCTCTTCTTGGCATAAAGGGATACATTAGTTACAACCCTGTGCTCGCTCGTCGACAACTCGGTCATCCAACGGAGGAAGTACCTGACCTAGAAAATCTGACCAGAATTTTCCTCTATCAAGGAGAGAACCTTGAACTGAAAACCAAAATTTTGTATGCGTGGCATCGCATAAATAGGCAAAGAATGACCATAACAGAGAATCCTGATTGTACAGTCACTAAAGCCTGCCTAGTTTGGGCACATGAAAAGGATCTCACTTTGATGATGCCTTATCCTCGTCCCAAGCCTTCTATGACTGACTCAAGTGAAGTTTCAAGGTTGAAGGCGGAAATAGAGAGGCTTACCCTTGATAAGGAAAGGATTCAAGAACAGATCAACAAGTTGATTGAACAACTTCGTGGAAGAGAAGGGTCTTCGTCTAGTGGATTAGATTCCTAGTTTTTTTTGTGTTCTGTTGCTCATTGTAATAAAACTTTGAAGGTGCACTGGCCTATATGTAAAAAATTTTAAAATTTAATAAATAAAACAAGCTTTTGATTACGATGTTTACAAATACGCTTTCGAGTTCCTTGAAGTTCATGTTGCATCATACACATCATTTGCATTTGCATTCTTTTGCATTTCAGGTTCTCGTTCGAGTTTCTTCTCAGCCAAGTCATCACAAGTCATTACTCACGTCAGAAGATGGGAATGAACGTCATGAGAGAATCAGGGAAAATGTGGGAACTATTAAGGAGGCCTCTGCAATGAAAGAATTGATCAAACTAAGATACAAAACTCCTGAAGACTTCGTTGAGTAGGGAAGCAAGCCACTCAAAGATTCCGATAATCTGGGGTAGTTAGGTCGAGATTCGACGAATCTCTTAAGGACCAGTTAATCATAAGCAATCAGGTCGAGATTAGACAAGTCTCTCGAAGGTCAATTTTCCTGGGGCACCCAATTTGAAGGATTTGTTGATCAACCATTCCAAGAGTTGTTGAATCAGGGACAGAACTCTTCAGAATATTGAGGTCATCTTATAGCAAGTAGCTTCCCAACTCTTTGCAAGGCTAAAATTCCAAAGACCGGCCAACAAAGGCAAGTCTGTTCCACAACTATTACTCCACAGTCTGAGGAACAAGTTCGAGGACTCTATTATGCAAGAATACAGACAGTCTGGGGCAGTTACGTCAAGATTTGATAAATCTCTCCAAGTTGGAAGACTCTGTTTTACAGAACACCGTTGATCTGGGGCAGTTACGTCGAGATTCGACAAATCTCTCCAAGAGTTTGAAGACATTGGAACAGTTGGGTTCCAAGTTTTCTATAAAATCCTCTTGGAATGACTTCTTCTCATAAACCATGTGATCTGGGGTATTTGAGAATTAAAGATTACTTTTCATCCATTCACAGCAACTGTTGTTCAAAATGGCGATTACCACACAGTTCATCAATGCAGAGCTACATTGTTCTCATAACATTCTTAATTCATACCTCAAAGAGTTTATATCTCAAGTACTGTGATGACTCCCCAGTAAGTCTTTACTTAAGGTAATCACGACTACTCCCCGGTGAATCTCTACTTTGAGCAGTTATGACATGTTTGATGCAGGATTTCCCCAGTTGGCAGCAAGAATCCCTAGTGAATTTCTTTAGTTTCAACCCTCCCCAGCGAAGTGAATGTTTATTTCAGTCATCAGTGGGTTTTCTCACTACCTCAATCTTCTCCAGTAAAGGAGGATGTTTATTTCATCCCTATGAAGTTTTATCTCCGACGTCTTCAACTGCAATGCTTCCCCAATAAAGTGGATATTCATTCTATCCCCGTGAGGCCTCAGCTCTGGCAGTTACGAACATTCATCCAGAATACTTCAGTTCGCGGTGGATATTTATTTTATCCCCATGAAGTCTCTTTGATCATGAGTTTGATCTTTTCCCTGTGGATCTTTCTCATCCCCAACAGAGTAACTGAATTCATCTTGACAATCCCCTAAGTGAAGTCATGATGTTCATCCTCAAGTGGAGTACTCTCTTTTCCCCAGAGTTTGAAGGCTTGATGCAGGACCATGTCTCCATATATGGCTCTCCTTTCATCCCCAGTGATGCTTCTATTTTGCGAAGATCAGCCGAGTATCCGTGTCGAAATGTTTGTTTCATCTCCAGTTTGCTTCTCTTTGTTTTGTTTTGTCAGCATAAGTATAGCATGACATACATTCATTCATATAGATTCATGGCATCTATGCATTTTTCATTTTGCATTGTTTGTTTGTTCGTTCTTTCACTTTGGTCGTGGTTATCCCCAAGTGACTGGGTTAGTCTTCTCCCTCCAATCAGAGTCGTCAGTCCTAAGTAGAAAGAGCACAACCTTTCTAATTCCCCACTGAGTTTGATCCTCATGGAAGATGGTTGCTTTAGTTTTCTTTTCCATTTCTGGATAAAGACAAACTCCAATTGAGCTCATTCCTCAAAGGATGGAGTCTTGCTTGACCGTTTCTTTTCAGTTATTTCCTGAATTGAACTTTGGTCCCTGACAATCACATTTTTGGATATCTCTAGGCTGTTGAACCTAAACCGAGCGTGAATTTATTTTGAACCTTGTCTCCCCAAGATGAATTTACTTGAAGATCTCTATGGAAGACATAAATTATTTCTCCAGCGGTTATTACAACATTTTCGTGGAATTCATACCAGACAACAGGTGGCCACTCTTTATTCGAGTAACTTGTTTTGTTCTCAGGTTTTCTATTCGGATGACAAATGGCAGTCTCTCCTCAAAATAGTTCGTCTATCCCCAGCAGGAAATATTTTCTTTGTGGACTACCCAGTAAATCGGTAGCAGGTGATATTTTCTTTGTGGACTACCCATTAAATGGGTAGCAGACAATCTTTTTTGTGGACTACCCTGTAAATCGGTAGCAAGTAATATTTTCTTCGTGGCTTCCCAGTAAATCGGTAGCAGATGATTTTCCTTTGCTGACTACCCAGTAAACCGGTAGCAGAATTAACTTTTGTGGACTACCCAGTAAACCGGTAGTAGATAATCTATCCCCAATGAAGTTATCAGCATATCTTTTTCTCCATCAAATGACATCTCTCTAGAAATCTGTCCGAGAAGTTTGTTGAAGATTTTACCAGTGTTTCTCTTTATTTGAGAATTCCTATTACAAATATTTTATTTCAACTACAACAATATTACTTCTCAGTGGTATTCTATCCAGTGAATCCACTAATCAAATTTACTTCCATCAAATGGTATCTCTTCGAGAAGTTTGGTGAAGATTCATATATTTTTTCTCTTTATTTGAGAAGACGTGTTTACAAATAACTGGCTTACATCTCTTTTGAAAGATCCCCAGTGATTGTTTCCTAATCTCCATTAAGTTACGGATTCTCGCTGAAGTCGTAGATCTCCAATGAAGTTCCAATTCACTGTGAAAGATACTCTCCCATAAGTATTCACCATTCCAGGAAGAAATTGAGACCAGCCTACGGTCCAAGACCTGGTACGAGGGAAGGTTTGTTTACCCTTTTCAAGCTAATTGAGCTTGGTCAAAGAAGAAACTGAGACCAGTCCGCGGTCCAAGACCCAGTACGAGGGGAGGTTTGTTTACCTTTCTCAAGCGAAGACCTTGATTGAAGAAGAAACTGAGACCAGTCTGTGGCTTACGACCTGAGACGAGGGGAGGTTTATTTTTACCCTTTTCAAGTAAAAGAAGAAACTGAGACCTGTTCGTGGCTTGTGACACGAGGCGAGGGGAGGTTTAGTATTTTCTCTTAGTTCCAGGTAAGTCTTGGCAGAAGATTTCCAAAAGACCTCTGCAGAAGGTATTTCCTGGCAAGTCTCGGTAGAAGATTTCCAGAAGACCTCGGCAGAAGGTATTCTCTTTTGTTTCGTGGTTATTCTCGGCAGAAGATTTTCAGAAGACCTCGGCAGTAGGTATTTTCCTGGAAAATCTAGGCAGAAAATTTCCCGTAGACCTCGGTAGTAGGTATTTCATTTGTAAATTCTCTGGTTATTTTTGGCAGTAGATCTCCAGCAGATTTCAACAGATGATGTTTCTCCATTTCCAGGATCTCGGCAGTAGATTCTCTGGTTAACTTAAAAATTTGACAGACAATCATTTCTTTTCTCAGCATGATTCCCCAGCATTTTGATAATAGACACATTCTTCAATAAAACCTAGACAAAAGGTATTCTCAAGTGAGGTTCTGAGTCTCGACAATAGATTCCTTCAATTGATATCTCTGGAAATTCCCACGTTTAGCCTCGACAGTATGTTCTCCGAGTGGAATTTATTAAATATTTCATCGTAAGTTCATCACCATATGCTTAAGATACATTGTGATTGTCAATGGGTAGTCTATTTCCCCCAATGTAGTTATATCTTTCCCTGTGGATTCTTGTTGAGTCGACTTCGTCGGGTCTTCCATTCTTTAACTGTATTCCAGTGTTTCAACTACAGTTATCCCCTGTGACATTATTCCTCACAGGATCTTTTTCTTGCATTTCATATCATTTCATACCATATCATGTTCATTTTGTGGCATCTTAGGGACAAAAATTCTGCATGTTTGTATTTAAGTCCCTCTTATCTTGTCGAGACGAAGATTTCGATCTCCATATCTCCGGGTAGGAGAAACTTAAATAGGGGCATCTATCACACCCTAATTTTTGACCCTAAGATCCCCGCTTTGCTCTTTGTATAACATCTTAGGCCAATTATTCGTGCATAACTAACCGCTTTATCTAGTTTTTGTCTGCTTGCTTCATTTATGAACACAGGTGCTGCTGCAGAAGGCTCAAAGACTTGAAGGCTGTGTTGTGTTGTGTGTTTGTGGTGGTTTCTCTGGCCTTTGTAAGATGTGTGTGGATTCCTATGAGAATGCGTTTCTATCCTTCCTGATCCCTAAGCCACTACAAAGCCTTCCTTCCCACAGATTTCTCAAAAGTCCCCCCCCCCATAGAAGATTAGGCCTTTATACCCTTTGATATGGAAATTTGGTCCCTGGAGACTGGTCACTGGTTGTGTGGCAGCTAGATTGCAAGATGGCATCTTCCCCCCCTCTGTCAACTCCTCAAGTTTGAGATATTGTGTTTGCTCTACGGTCTTAAATATTGGTTCATCAAAGAAAGTTCAATGTGGAGGAAGTAGAAGGTTGAATTTCAGAATGCAAATTCAAGTCCTTTGATTGGTTTAAGTTTACAAGATCAAGACATTTCAAGTTTCAAATTTCATGCTCACGTCCAAATTCTTTCACAAGTTGGATGATTATTTGGGTTAAAACTTATTCAAGGAGGTTCCATGCCAATTAACACATTCAGTACAAAGTTCAAGTAAGGTTCGCAATTGGAATTCATGAGTTCATTATAAAGAAATTCAAGTTCATGTTGGTGATAGCTATCACGAATTTCAAGTTTAAGGTTGAGTTCCAAATCAAAGTTTACTTGGAACTCACAAGCCTAAATGAGGAAGTCGCCAAGTGATATTAGCCTAAACAACTGCTGCCGGTATGATATTATAATTAATGTGGTCAAACACAATATTAATGGTTTATATGTACATATGGGAAGCATATTACAACTCCTTGTTCAGACTGTTGTACACTATTTTCAGCTCGTATTGGATTGATAACAATACATATTCTTTCCTTATGACCTTAATTCGGTTTTCCGTTAATTAACAAAGCAGTGAGACGGAAATAAAATCAGTATTGTTCAAATAAGAAGTTTTGGATAGAATGAAGAACAATTACATCACTCGTTCAAATTACTTCCTAAACTACACCTTGAAGAAAAACAAGACAGGACAGATACTAAAAGCTTCGTGCCTCTCCATATTAACCAATGTACTCCAAGAGTCAAAGACCGTGGAAGTTCAATGTCACTAGTGGCCCTTGTGACACATTTGGAAACCATTGCTTAACTCATTATTCAGAGTTTAACAAATACACTCGTGTACCACGCCATCATTTTCCTGCACAAAAGATAAGAAGAACCTCATCAAGACTACAACTTTAAGGAAAACGAATTACAGTATACACATAAAATTGGTGTTTGATGCTACCAAGCTAACTTGATGCTATAAATATGCTGGTGCAAATACTTGATCCCAGTCCTGGCACACAAAACAACCCATCCAAAATAGTAGCCCCTGCATCATAAGGAAATTGTTCATCAATAGAATCATGAACAAATGGACACAAAAAACCGAGAAGCACATATCCATTATCATCAAGGTGTTAAGCATGACAGTTAGCAAATTTTGAAACAATGCATCAAGTTATATTCCAAACATAAGAAAAACAACAAGGATTCACGCACCATTAACTTGAGGGTCGCGGAATAAAAGAAAGCTCCTTTGGTCTGCTCGGCTGGACATACTTGAAGTGGAGATCAGGACCTCACTTGTCCTTCGCACTCTATTATTCGTGGCCCGACCCATGCTTGGATTATGCAATCACGGTTGAAATCGACATTCAAAAACACCTTCTGAGTTGTCAAAGAAAGAGATCCAAAACTTGTTTGGCATGTTTGAACATGTCGGAAACAAAACAGGAAATAAATAATCATCATAAAGCTGTGTTCACAGCAACATAGTTTCTTTCCAAAACCGGATCCAACAAGTCGCATACCAATTTCAAAATCCTTCCTAAACTTTCCAAAACAATTTATCAGACAACAGTTAATTTCATTTCCAAAACAGGATAAAACATGCTTCATACGACTGTTAAGACTTTCTAAAACCACAACAACATGTTATAGGCAGATTTCAAAAACTTTCCTAAATGGAAGAAACATGTTTGAACACCAAATTAAAGAGAATTCAATTGCTTCTTGTTGTATCACTAAGCCTATATAAGGGATCACGCATTCATTCGCAGGGGGAAGAGAAAAAAAACTCATATACAACAATACACCAATTTCATATCAGCATACCAACCATTAACAGAATCAATAAACAAAAAGATTCACCAACCTTTATACGACCAAATCAATTATCAAACAGCTTTAGACCAGTTCAAACCATTCCAACTATACACCAAACACCAAATCATATGTAAATCATACACAAACCCTGTACGAGCTCAAAACACATGAATTTGAATCAATTCACAATTCACAGAGTAACACAACATACACATGCAAGGCCAGGAACAACATCACAAATCATGACACACATACGCAATCTATAATGCAAAGAGGAGGAGATAGAAGACTCATCTTTGGACGGAGATCTTTGAAGCCTTGGTCGCGTCCCTTCATCTTTAACCGCCGGCCTTCCCTTTTTTTCATTCTGTTTCAATTTCTTTGTAATTGTAATCATATGAACTTAATGGATTGGGGTATGGGATTGTTGGGGTTAGGGTTTTAATTTATTTCCGTTGTTGATTTAGAGTTCGCAAGAAGGGGATGACGGAATTCAGGGTTTCTGAAACCCTTTGAGAGGTGAACGGATGGACGAGAGTGAAACACGGGATCCAAGGTGTTCGCCGGCGCGAACAACTTCTGGCCTTCCGTCGCAAGTTTACTTGTGGGATCAGCCACACAAATCCCAGAACAAGTTATTGAAAATGTATGCTTACGCGATATGACAATTTCTTGTCTTTTTGGAAAAGTTGTAGGGTTTGAATGATCAACCAAGTTTGGAACAAAACAAAAACAAACAAAAAAGAAAATAGCCAGCAGCAAAAGAAACAATAACTTAAACTCGGAAAATAAATTGTATTAAGTAAAGGTGGACGCCATTATACATTTTCGCGGGATTGAACTCGTTTCTCTCTAAGCTTGGTACTTTGAGTGTTTTCCCTTTACAATGTTACAAAATGTGACCCTCAAAAATAGAAAATACTATGCTTTATATAGGCCTAAAAAATAATTGTTCATCTGCCCAAATTTCCTTTGGTGTTGACACGTGTCACCCCATTCTCTTTTCAACTTCCCATATTCTTGGAACTTTCAAACTTTTTCCGCCCAAGTACCTATCCTTGAATTTGGGACTGGCCCTTCGCCTGGCTTTCCTCCGACACCATGGCTTGTCGCCTTCTCTCCGACGCACCTTTCTGACCTGTGTCAGATCGATGTTCTAAAAATCCCTTGGTGTCGACTTGCTGTTGACTTTCCTCTTATCCTTCTATCCCTGGTCGAAATCTCCTATCAACAAATTTCCCCCCAAAAGGCCAGTTTCGACTGAGCACTACGTCAATTGAGAAATCTGGATTTTTTTTGGTTTCTTATGAGATTTCGACAGCTTTTTCTTTGACACAATCACCAATCGTTTTGTCTTCTCCTAAGACACGTGTCCAACACCGTATGACATGATGATGGCAATCTCATACCACGACTTCCAAGAAAAACTCCATGATGGCTAGTCTCGTCTGAGTTATTGGCCTCGAAACCAACTCCTACTTAATTTCAGAAGTTGAAAAGTTTTGGTGATCTTTCACCTTTTGCATGCGTCTTATAAATAGTATCCCCCAAAAGCCGTTTCACCGTTTCACCGTTTCTCCATAACTTCTTCTTCAAACTTGTTCTTGAGATCAAACCTTTGCCCTTTTCTTCCCGAAATGCTCTTTGTCTCAGAACACCTTCTGCATTTCGTTCTTTCTAATGGCTTCGTCAAACACTGCTACCACTTATATTCCTCAAACTACCGGTAACAACCCAGTTGCATTTGTGCTTTCTGAAGCAGAAACCCTCTGTCTTCTTCCTCAACCGTCATCCGCTAACGAGACGGTGTTAGACAACTGGTGCCGCCAGATGGTTATCCCCTTCACGGTGGAGAACAAGCTTCATGCTTTTCATGGCCCCTTTCCAGACAAAACACCTAATCCACAAGAAGTCCAAAAGTTCTTTTCTTGCTTTGAACAAACAATTCCACCGACTTTCGAGAAAGGCGGCACTTTAGATCTCAAATTTATGGCGCCTAAATCTCGAGTCTTCAGATCTATGCCTACTCCAGGAAACAAATATTATATTGCTTGGCTCGACAAAGTTGAAGATCAACGGAAAAAGGAACGGAAAGAATATGGCATTTTCGACGCCATCCAACTCTCCAGAACTGCTAATAGGGTCAACCCTTGTTTGCTACTTGCGTTGATGTACTTCTGGGAAGGATCGACCAATACATTCCACCTCCCTTGTGGCATGTTCACACCAATTCTTTTCGATGTGGCGGCCATTAATGGCCTTTCGCCACTGGGTGACACGTTCGACCCGACCCTGGAGACCAACAATGCTTTCGACTTCGAACGTGCTAGCTTTCAGAACTATATTAAAGACCATCACGACATGCGCTCCAAAGAAGTCTCTGATGAGGAGCATATTGCCTTCCTGAAATTATGGCTGTCGTACTATATGTTTTGCCCTGGCTCCTTACAAATAGCCAAAAGTTTTATCAGCCTGGCCATTCAGATCCATGAAGGTCGACATATATCTTTGGCC
The DNA here is from genome assembly GCA_022829125.1 of Lathyrus tuberosus. Classification (NCBI taxonomy): domain Eukaryota; kingdom Viridiplantae; phylum Streptophyta; class Magnoliopsida; order Fabales; family Fabaceae; genus Lathyrus; species Lathyrus tuberosus. The sequence continues at coordinate 4,482,389 of JALAZF010000436.1, read as the reverse complement.
AAACTTTTACTTGCCTCTCTCTACCATTCTCTTGGCCTATCGGCTATAAGGATTAAACTCCTCCACCAGACCACCAAGGCTCTAAACGTCTCAGGGCCTATATGGTTGTTGCAGCATTAGCTCAACACCACTTTCGAGCATAAATTGGGGTATCCAGCTTCTGCGATAATGGAGCATCTAAACAGAGAGTGCTCTGTCGAAGGAATGCGACTTGCTCTGATGACTACCCAAAAGGCTCCAAAGAAAACCCTTTTTATGAGGTATCTCAGTATGTTTGTCGAGACCACTTCCTTTGTCCCCGACATAGCGCCGTTTGTGGAGCGTAAGTTTGGGCCTGAATGGTTTAAACATCCCTTTCCTGGAGTCTCCCCCAAAGCTGCTGCATAGTCGAATTCTATATGGCAGGCATTTCTTACTTCTACCATAATATCCTTTCGGATCGACCCAGGCAGAAATGGTTATGGTTTCATGAATTATCAGCCAAATTTGGTAGCCCGACAATTTGTCTTGAGCCAAATGTTGCCAAGGTCTCTGGTGAAACATGTTGACAATATAGTACGGTCTGGCCGACGCTTGACCCAGGTAGGTCATAGGGCTTGCATGAGGTTCTTCAGAGCCACTCAACATCTCAAACTGCCGGTATTCGTCTTCCAGCCTTCCTTTTTCACTACTCAAGAATTCGACGCCTGGTGGTCGGAGTACCAGGGCCAAACCTTCTCTCCAAACCTTTTCTTGGAGAATATGGTCGATGCTTTTGCTTCTCTAGCTGGTGGAGTTCCTAATCATCGACTGTCGCCTCTGTTGCAGACGTCGACACCACAGATGAGCCCTCCACAAAGGTGGATTTTGGACTTTGATTTTGTTTCGTCCGTGAGTTTGAACTAAATCATTTCAGCTTTGTTTTCAGGGACGCAAACGAGAAACAACTGCTGCGTTGACCTCCACTGGGCCTGCTAAAAAACCCAGGACCACCACTTCACATGTATATTTTATTCTCTTACCTTCTTTTCTTTTCTCTGTCTAACGGTATTTCTGAACAGGCCTCTGAGAAAGTACCTTCTCCTGAAAGGACTGAGTCGAATGAGAGTACTCACTCTCGAGTTTTCACCACAATAGTTCCGGTATCCCATCCATCCACACCTTTGGTGAGGAAGAAAAAAGCTTTGACAAAGAGAACACCTTCAAGAACCGGTACTTCTACGGTGGCCCCGGTTGTCCCCAAAAATCTCAAAGACGTATTTGAGCCAATCTCTACTGTCGTCCCTCTCAAGACAACTCCTTCTCAGCCTGTGAAGGTACTTCCTCTCTCCGTTAACCTTAGCTGATATTCAGGCGAAAAACTCACTGCACCTCATTTTGCAGGAAAATGTGGTCACTTCGACCACTGTCGATATTGGCAATACTGAACTGGCTGCCGACACCACTCCTGCTGGCATCACTATCATGCCAATTCCTCAGAAGGTTGATGAATTCCAGATACCCTTGTCAGAGGAAAACTTGGTGGCGAAGACGCCTCATTCCCAACCTGACAACCTTGGGACTGGGAATGAAGGTGCAACTCTTGGGGAGAATATTAATCCTTCACCTGTTGTCACCACTACCGAAGTCGAAGAGAAATTTCAAGCCCCTGAACATGGCCCAGAGAAAACCTTGCCTACTGTCGATAAGACCCCTACCCCAGAGGAACTCTTGGTGGCCAAGCAAATAAATCCAGCAGCGACCCTAAGGGCACTACACAGACTGCACAAAGAGACTGAAGAGATTCAACCTACCAGTTCGACAACCATCCCAACTCCAGATCTGGACGCCTCTTTCAATCTCAAACTTTAACAGATGCGGTCCTATCTTTTTGAAGAACAGTTCCTGGCGGCTGTCGCAGAATAGGCGGCCATAGCCAATGATGTTTTCAAACTTTTTGATGAACTTTCTGAATTCCAACTTCCTGCCTCCATGGCCACGTACCTGATCGAGTTCGAAGTCTTCTTCACTCAGTTGGCCAAAGATCTTTCCATGAATCATCAGGCCGATAGTCAAATTCGGTTTCGACATAATGATATGAAACGAGAATGGTACCTTAGCTCAGTTTGTGAACAGAAGCTTGGAGATTTTGAAACCAAAAAACAAGAGTGCTCCGACAAGTGTCAAGCCTTCAACCAACAGATATCTAACTATCAAGCTCAGATAGTAGAACTGACAAAAAAGATTGCTGAGGTCGAACAACAAAAAGCCTCCTTAGACTCAGCTGAGCCTCTGCCCTCTCAAGAAGCCATCGACCACGAGGTAGCCCAAGGAATTGCTCACGTCGAAGCGGCTATAAAGATCAAGGATGCTATTACCAGCATGCAGAGAAGAAATGTGCTCCTCGAGAGCAAGATTGTTCATGAGAAGACCCTTTTTGAAAACTTTAAGTCTAGATTCCCTGAGTTTCCCTAGCTTGTATGTCGAACTGATGTAACAACATTTTGTAAGCCATTTTTGGCCCACCAGCCTATTTTGGCTTTTAATTAATGAGAAAGCTATATTTTTATGTGAATCTCTTGTAGCATAGGTCTATATTTCTTTAAATATTTCCCATTTACTCTTAAGATTCGTTGGTCCATTTCCAACTCTTGCACTTCATATGCATTATTGCTAAACACTTAGGTCACCTTAAATGGTCCCTCCCAATTTGGTGACCATTTTCCCATTGTTCGATCCCGTCGATCCATGGGTAACACCGCTTTCCAGACATAGTCACTTGCGGCGAAGGTTTTTTCTTTGACCTTCTTGTTGTATGCCTTAGCAATTCGTACCTTCTAGCGTAGTAATACATTTAAAGCTATCATCATTTCCTCGTCTAAGTCCACGAGTTCGTCCAACATCATTTCCCAATATTGCTCCGATGGAATCTCATATTGTCGTTGTAATTTGACTGATTGTAGGCATACTTCTGCTGGTAGCACAGCGTCATGCCCGAAGGTTAAATGGAATGAAGTCGAATTAGTTGATTCCTTGGGTGACGTTCGACAAGCCCACAAAACCTGACTTAATGTTTCGTTCCAGTTCTTTGGATTTTTTGCAACATGCTTCTTGATTAGCCTAATTATCACCTTATTAGCTGCTTCAACCTGACCATTCTCCTGAGCATAGTATGGTGTCAAAGTAACCAGTTTGAAACCTGTTTCTGCTGCAAACTCTTGCATTTTCTGCCCAAAAAACACAGAGCCTTGATCCGTCGTGATTGTCTCAGGTATCCCAAATATATACAAGATATGATTCTGGATGAATTCTATCACGGTCTCTTGATCCGCTTTTCTAGAGGCACAACCTCTATCCACTTTGTGAAATAGTCTATTCCTATGAGGATAAATGTTTGCTGCTTCGACGATGCTGGCCGAATCTCTCCTATAACATCCAAAGCCCAACCTCGAAATGGCCAGGGTTTGACTATAACGTGCAACTCACTGGCTGGTACATGCTGAATATTTGCTTGTCTCTGGCAATCTTGGCACCCCTTCGCAAAGTTCATGCAATCTTTGAGCATACTTGGCCAATAAACACCTTGTCGAAACAAAAGCTATTTCATTTTGTGGCTAACTTGGCGAGCTCCACAAGTTTTTGAAATTGCCAAATAGGCATCTGTATCACCTAAGCATTTGAGCAATACTCCCTCTGGAGTTTTCTTCAATAACTCATTTCCCATAAGGACATAACTCGTTGCTCTGAACTTAGTCTTCCTATCAGTATCGCCTAACGGATTCTCCAAATACTCCATGATTGGCCTTCGTCAATCTGTTGGTGACATATTGTTAACAAAAACCTCATAACTTCCTAATCCTTCGAACCAACTCCTTGATTCCTGGGACATTGACCAACTTGATGGTGAATTCATAGTCGATACCATCTTGTCCCTAATTTCGATGAAATCTTTCAGCCTACCTTCTGACACTTTATAACCAGAGGCAATTTGTGCTAATTCATTTGCTTTATGATTTTCTACTCTAGGCACATGCAAAATGTTGACAACTTCAAAATGCTCTATCAAACGTCTCACCAATGAGAAGTAACTCAAAAGATGCTCTTTCACGCACTTGTATTCCCTTGTAATTTGTTTAATCACCAACTCTGAGTCCACTCTTATCTCGACCTCTTTGGCTCCCAAATCCTTCAGTATTTTGAGACCAGTGATTAAGGCTTCATACTCCGCCTCATTATTTGAGCATTTGCCATCAACTTTGCATTTAAATGTAGTTGGAATACCTTGTGGGGATATTATTAGGATTCCGATTCCTGCCCCATTTTTATGGCTTGACCCATCGAAGTACAACTTCCACGGAGCGATGTCGATACTGTGTATCGACATTTTGACTAGTGTGTGGTCGACAATGAAGTCTGCCACTATCTGACCCTTCATCGCCCTTAAAGGGACGTATGTCAGGGAAAACTCAGTTAATGCTAATACCCAATTCGATTGTGCAAAATACGTTTAGACAACATATGCTTGATAACATCAAAATGCGAGGAAACATAAACATCAACTGGTTTAATATATTGCTTTAGTTTCATACATGAGAAGTACAAGCATAGGCACAACTTTTCAATCATAGTGTACCTAGTTTCAGCATCTATTAACATCCTACTAAGGTAATAAATGGGTCTTTCGATGCCACTACTATCCTCTTGCGCTAACATACTGCCTATAGTCATATCCGACGCTGCAATGTACAACTTCATGTTTTTATTTACACTAGGTGGTAATAGGATCGGAGGCTTTGTAAGGTACTCCTTAATTGCGTCGAAAGCCTCCTGTTGCTCCTGTCTCCAATGGAACTCACTTTCCTTCTTGGTCTTGAGCAGTGGTGAAAACACTTTCGTCTTGCCACTTAGGTTCGAGATGAACCTCCTCATGAAGTTTATCTTCCCCAATACAGACTGGAGCTGTTTCTTTGTTGTCGGAGGCTTGATATCCAAGATTGTCTTCGTCTTGTTCTGGTTGATTTTGATGCCTCTCTTGTGGACCATGAATCCTAGAAAGTCTCCTGCATAATGTAGCGAACAATTTTTGTCGGTGACGCGACCACCTTATCGCTGGGTTTTCCTCACCGCAATGGTAGGAGGGTGTTACTTTCTGATTTCTTATTTATCCCATGAAGCTGGAAGGGAAAGGGGAGGTATTTAAAACTAACTTTGCACGCAGATGTTTAACTGAACAAATGCTTAAAAGAGATTCGGGGAGTCCAGGGTCAGGTTATACAATGGGTAGTTGTCAGTTACCCATCCTATATGTGGTTATCCATAGGATATCAACTTTAGGTTTCGCTTTGTAATTGATAGTGCTTATTTGTTAATGGGTTGGGAAAGTTTCTTGGGAAGTATGAGTGAGATTGAGTTTTTGTTGATGTTTTTGGTAAGGTACTGGACCTAAGGATTGATTGGTATGAAGGTCCTTGACCTAGGGTTTTTGAATAGTATACTCGCTAAGATTTCACAATCTTATGCCTACGTATTCCCGTTTAAACGAAACAGGGAAATCACAGCAATCGAAGTTCCTCCTATTCTAAGGGAGGAAAAAAATAATGTTTTGGTGTCTTGTTCGAAGCCCAAGACAAGGGCTGAAAGGTTGAGTATTTGTGTCTTGTTCAAAACCCAAGATTGAAGCTAAAAGGTTTGACTTAGAGAGAACTTGTCATCTCAAAAGGGAGACATTTGGTCTATTTATCACAACTGTTGGGTGACCAATTATAAAGGAGGATTACTTTAACTGGGATATGTGAATCCAGCAATGCCATAATTTCCTTTATAGGGGATTTTTGACCTGAAGGAGAAGACTTTAACTCAGTGTAGAGCAATGCCATATTTCCTTAGGAATTTCTTATGCTAAAAGAGGGACAGTGGCGTGGATGTAAATAATCCAGAGGCTTGCCGCTTACAGCAATTACATGAAGGAAAAGGAGTTTCTATTTTGACATATGATAAACAGAGAAATGACTTCCTATAGAGGGACTTTTGATTTCCTCTGAGGGTATGTTGATTTTTGTGTGCCTTGATCAAAGCCCAATATTGAAGCTAAGAGGTTGATTGACTCCACTGGGGAAGTCCTTATACAAAGCCTAAGAGGAGGCTGGGAATGACCGACTCAACAAGAGCGTGTTTATATATGTCTTGTACAACACCCAAGATTGAGGCTAAAAGAGATTGACTCTTTTGGGGATATCATTATACAAAGCCTAAGAGGAGGCTAGAAGTTTGACTTTTCTGGGGAAAATGTTCTATCTGTCTTGTACAAAGCCCAAGATTGAGGCTAAAAGGATTTCGACTCCGCTGGGGAGGTTTGTATGTGTCTTGTACGAAGCCCAAGATTGAGGCTGAAAAGAAGAATGACTCTACAGGAAAGAAATCTTTATCTGTCTTGTACAAAGCCCAAGATTGAGGCTGAAAGAGACTTTACTGACTCGGTTATAGGTATCTCGTACAAAGCCCAAGATAGAGGCTGAAAAGATTTTGATTCTGCTTGGGAAATTATTTCTCGAAGCCTAAAACAAGGCTAGGAGGAAATGACTCTGATGGGGAAGTTATTTGTCCCAAGCTTAAGAGAAGGTTATGAAATTTTATATCTCGTACAAAGCCCAAGATAGAGGCTAAAAAGGGTTTGACTCAACAAGAGAGTGCTTTTTATCTGTCCTGTACCAAGCCCAGGATTAAGGCAGAACAAGCTGAAGAAATCATCATACACAACATAAGAGGAGGTGAACTCCTGCTAGAGGAAATCATTATACAAATCCTAAGAGGGGGCTATTGACTCAACAAGAGAGTGTTTTTGATCTGTCTCATACAAAGCCCGAGATTGAGGTTAAACGGCTGACTCAACAAGAGAGTACTGAAAGGTGATTGACTCAACAAGAGAGTCTGGGACGGTGATTGACTCAACAAGAGAGTCTGAAAAGGTTAGCTCCGTTCGGGAGAATCATTGTACGAAGCCCAAGAGGAGGCTGACTGTGCCGAGGAAAGATCAGTATACAAAGCCTAAGAGGAGGCTATCTTCTGCTGGGAATTATTGAGATCCCGAGGCAGGTCCAAGTGGGGAATCAACTCTTGCTGAGGATTACAAAAGAGTTGATAGATCAGAGACCTTGAGGTTTTGATTTGAGATAGTGTTATGATGATGATAAACTAACCCTGGCTTAGGATTTTAGGAGAGACTGGGTTTTAAAACCCACAAGTTTTAGCTCTGCTGGAGATTAATCCAGAATCCGAGGTTTCTTCCTATGTTTGGAGGGAACTTGAGAATGTCTTTGAGACTCAAGAGGATTTTTAGACTGTCCAAGTCTACCGGTGTGGAAGAGTTTTATCTTTTGTATGATGCCCAAGAGGAGGCTGACTCTTTTAAGGGATGAATATCAACCTTAAAATTAGTCTGAGGTGTTGACTCTTTTTTAGAAAGACAGCTCTAATGAAGGATGACTAAGTTCTGTCCTATACCTTTAAGAGGTCGTCAGGGTCTTTGTATTAAGCCCAAGAGAAGGCATGAGAACTTCTAAGAAGCCGAAGGGTCCTTGTACAAAGCCCAAGAGGAGGTGAAGATGCTTTTAGGCTGCCTGTGGGTCCCAAACCTCAGATCATTTAGTGAAAGTTCTGAGGTTTGAAGAAACTCAAGAGATGCTATTCACCGAGAATAGATCAACTCTGGGGAGTAGAGTTTCTTTGATAATTTCTAGGGGTGACAGCCTGAGAAAAGGTTCACGAGGAATACTGCCTTCCTTTTTATTCCATATTGTTTAAGCCCAAGAGAAGGCAAGACTGTATCTGGAAATCCTATAGGGATCTAGTTTTGACTGTATTTAAAGAGTGACCAACATGGCTTTACCTAGTTCTAGACCTAGTTGTCGGGGAAAACTCTAAATAACTATACTAGTACATATACAGTTGATATATGACAAGTATTTAAAAGGGTATGAAAGAATACTAACCATGCTCAGCTTCCCGCAATACAGTTATATATATTTGACATGTATTTAAAAGAATGAAAGAAGACTCACAGTGTGCAGCTTCCCACAATACAGTTATATATATTAAAGCAGGTAAATGAAAGCAGATAAAAACTTACAGGTGAGCAAGCTTCCATGCTGTATTGTTAGTTGTTCAAAGAAATTAAAGAGAGTTTTGACAACAACTGTATATTTGAACCTAAATCAAAAGAGAAGTTGTTTTGATAAGATTGTACTGGGACTAATGCAATGACTGAGGCCCAAGAGATTTTCTGTACAAAGGTATGGGTCTTACAACTCAAGGAGAGGCCCAAAGAGTTTGAAAAATGAATAAAGATGGGTCTTATAGCTCAAGGAGAAGCCCAGATGATTTTGTTAAAAAGGCGACGATCGCGCCGTTGTTTTGAAAATGTACAGAGGGACTTATACAATAAGTGAGGCCCACAATGGTTTATTTACAAAGGGATTGGGTCTTACACTCTATTAGAGGTCCAAAAGGTTTACTTTTGTACAAGTGATGAGGCTTACAACTCAAGGAGAAGCCCAAGGTTATTTGTTTGAAAACGGCGATCGCGCCGAGGTTTTTGAAAATGTGTTGGGACTTATACAATACCTGAGGCCCAAATTATTTTGGTATTCAAAAGGGGTTGGGTCTTACTCTCTATTAGAGGCCCGTGAGTGTTTGAAAATTAAAAATCGGGAAGAAACCCTAATTATTGAATAAAAATGGTATTTTTCAAAGGTAATTTAAATAATAAATGATAAAATGTCAATTATATTCAAAAACAAGTTGTACACTTTGGAAAATATTTTGGAAAATCAAGTTTAATCATATGAAAGCTTAAAATCCAATTGATTTTGAAAGATTAAAGTGAGAATTTCATTTAAAAAATGTTTAAAAACAATTACAATGAAATTAATTACAAAAATTCTAATTATATTAAATAAATAATATAAATTGGATTTTTTTTGTGGAATAAAATATTTTAAAATTTTTGTGATTTTTTTGCAAAAAGAACCAATAAAAAATGATTAAAATTGAGAGAGAAATTAATTTTCCAAATCATTTAAAATAGTATGACAAATATTAAAAAAATGGAAAAAATGGTAAACAAGGGTCTGGGGCGAGGGGGATTCAAACCCCAGACCTCTTGGTTGCAGTGCGCGCCTTCTACCACTGGGGTGGTGATACATCCATGTATCAAAACCACTCCATGAATATATGAGGCATGCCTTGTTTTAGGCCTGACCAAGGCAAGGCAAGGCAAGACAAGACAAGGTTTTGGTCCAAAAACGTAAAGGTTGTAACTTTCTCATTTCTCCATGGATTGGGACAAAATTTAGGTCTATCCTGCCTAGAATTTCACAAGGAATCCAATGGTGGTGGTGGTTTTTTAAGATGAGGTCCCTATTTAAAAACCCGATAGTGTTTTTGAAATAGGCCTATAATTGCATTTTCTATACTAACACATGGTACAAGCAAGAATTACATGGAAAATTGGTTCAAACACAGCATATATAACATGTATGAGATGTTTATGATCAGAGGACTTCAAAGAAATGCATAGTTTAGAAAGTTCAAGTGATGATGCACCTACCTCTTGGAGCTTGTTGTGCAATCTGCCAAGCTTCTTGTGCCAGAAGTAATTTGATGCTTTGGACACTCTCAATTGATCCCTTAGAAGCTTTTAGAATGGTTAGAACCACCTGGAATCCTCAGGAACAAGTTTGAGCTCTTTCTTGCAAAAGGGGGCAAAAGTGACGAATATGGCAACTCTCTCAAATGGTGTTCCAGATGTGGGGAACCATTTGGGACAGTTCAAGGATGATATTTGGAGTGCGTTTGAGGTTTTATCTGGGTTTGAAAGTTCCTGAATCAAGACATGGCTTGAAAAATGCAAAAAAGTCCAATTTTGAGGTTTTGAGAGGGGACTTTGTGATTTTGGTGTTACAGATCACATGTGAGAGTTTGGACAACTTAGATATGACATATTGGATGTGTTTGGATCATGAGCTGTGATGGAATTGCTCTCTAACTCAAAAACTCAGAGGTACCTTTCAAAAGAAGGTATTTTGGCCTAAGGAGAGGGATTTTGAGGAAAGCATTAGTTTGGTTGCTTTGGTGTACTCAAAATTAGAATAAATGAGCTCTATTTATAGTAGAGTAAGTTTGTTTTGCAAGCAATAGTGAATGGAGGCTGCAGCAGGCCTTTGACCAATGTTATGCAAAAGGAATCTCAAGTCTCCTCTAGCCATTGACTAGAGGTTAGGAAACAGGCCTATGGTTCTTTGATTCAGAGCTTATCCTTGACTCATTCAGTTGGAATAGGCCCAGTTCACGCCACCTTGGTGTATGAATTGAATGCTTGGAAACAAAATTGGATATTTGGCATATTTTAGGCTTTTTAGGTTTGGCATGCTACTTGTAGAGTCATGGACTTGTGAGGCTTGGAGATCAGGTCACCCCCCTTGGATTTGATCCTCAGATGTGTCCAAATTGATGACAAGGCTTGTATTTATCAGATTTGGACAAATCGAGCAAAATGTACAAAATCTGCCAAATCTGTCTTGAAAAATCAGCTCATGATGCCATGTTTCAAGGGTTGTATCTCCTTGCTCAAATGGAATTTGGAGATGATATGGTACTTATTGGAAATCCCTCATGGCATACTTTAACTTTGATGTCCACCCCTAGACTTGGTTTAACTTGGATCAAGGTGAAAACTTCCCCTACATTTTGGAAAAAGTAAGGCAGATTTTGACTTAGTGAAAATTTCACTAAGTGTTGGAAAAAGTGGCATTTCATGTTTTCAGCCATTTTGATCACTCCATAACTAAAAATCCATGAGGAATTGGAGTGAGATGTAGTTGACACTTTTAAAGTATGCCATGAGAGCTACAAATCCATCTTAGGACCATCCAAAATGGTTGCTTGGATCTCAAGTTATGATCCTTGGAAGTTGGTACCCTAACCACTTTGTTTCATAACTTAGAAAAATTCTAAGTTTTTTAATGGTTACCCCTTTTACAAGTTAACTCACTTTTCTTGATTTTTCTTGATGAATGATGATTCCAATCACACATTAACATTGTTTTAGGGTTAAGGAACCTTGGTTGACCAAAAAATCAAAAAGTCAAACTTTGAATTTTTGTACAGTTGACTTTTCTTCAGATGAAATCCAAACTATGCGATCCTTTCTGAAATTAAGTCTTTCACCTAAATCAAAATTAATGGATGGACTCCATAGGTGATATAGGGTGTATTGAATCATTTCCCAAGGTTTGGGAGCATGTCTTTGTCAAAAGTCAAAGATACAGTTGACTTTTTCCCCAAAACCCTAATTGTGGTCCAGATGAAATTGAAACTTGTGAATCAAGCTTCCTGGTTTAATCCATTGTTGCAAATGGATCCATGTAATGTATTAGAGGCCCCCAAATCATGTCTTGAGGTCTTGGTTGTGGTGAATGCTCACCGCTCTTTGAGGAGATTAGTGAGGCATGATGGTTCATCCATTTTGTGATGATGATTTACACAATGATGGGGAATCTTGGTGGTCAAAATTTGGGGTATGACAGATGCCCATATTTAATCTTCTTGGACCCGAAGGTGTGAATGGCGAAGGTATTCGGGCATTCGGGGTGCAAGATGATTAAATATCAGAATACTTAAAATTTTGACGGTGGTTATGAATGACAGTTTGCTCATCCATCTTCTTTCACTAAGCAATGATGCTTAGAAAAGTTAAACTTCCCCTCGATCCTGGTCTTTAGCCAAGGAACTGGTCTCAGTTATATTTTGAAATTAACTTCCCCTCAATCCTGGTTTCCTACCAAGGAACTGGTCGCAGTTTCTGAAATAAACTTCCCCTCGATCCTGGTTTCCTACCAAGGAACTGGTATAAGTTTCTGAAATAAACTTCCCCTCGATCCTGGTTTCCTACCAAGTAACTGGTCTAAGTTTCTGAAATAAACTTCCCCTCGACCCTGGTTTCCTACCAAGGAAGTGGTCTAAGTTTCTGAACTAAACTTCCCCTCGATCCTGGTTTCCTACCAAGGAACTGGTCTAAGTTTCTGAAATAAACTTCCCCTCGATCCTGGTTTCCTACCAAGGAACTGGTCTCAGTTTCTGAAATAAATTTCCCCTCGATCCTGGTTTCCTACCAAGGAACTGATCTCAGTTTCTTTGGTCAATAAACTTTCTTGACAAGGGACGCTGTTTGTTGGCGGTTTTCCTCAAACTTCTAGCCGAATTTTCCTGGGGAGATGCTATTTGATGGGAAAAACTTTTGATGCCAAACTTGCTGGGGAACCCATTCGTCTGAACTGTAGAGGTATGCAAACTTCTCTGTTGGAGATGCCATTTGCCATCTCTACTGGGGAAAACGAGTCTCTTGAGAGACTGCTTTCCGCTTGGGGATATTACATCATACTTTTCTTCGAGATCTTCTCGGAGAAATGCCATATGATGTAATCCAATTTTGAGGTGCTGATGACCTCTTTGTCAGCAATCATTCAGAGAAAAACTGCTATACTGCCGAATCTGAGGATTTTCCTTAATCCGGGAAAGTGAATATATCATCTTCAATGGCGAAGAGTGACGTTTGTCGAAGGTTTTTCTTGTTTTTCAGAGGTTCAAGTTATCAAAGTGGTCAAGGGCCGTCTCTAATCCAGAAATAAACTGGAGGAGAGACCGCTTAGATGATTTGCCTCCTGACGAGGAAAGGACTGACAACTCGATTGAGAGGAATTTTATCACTAGGGGGCAAGACCGACTAAAGTGATAGTGATGCAATATGAATATGAATGTAAATCAATAATGCATGATGTATGTATGGTTATGCTGACAAAACTGACGCGACAAACAAACTAATAGATGAACACGACTGGATACTCGGCCACTGCAGGGGATGAAAAGTATCATCTGGTCCAAAATTAACAATTATGCCTTGCTTAGGAGAGATAATCCATGTGGGGAACAACCGTTGGTCGGACTTAGGAGGTAAGAACTCTGTCGGGGATGTCTGATGGAATATTTGCATCTGACATAGCTGATCCTTCATTCAGGCGCACTGGTTTAGAAGGAGTACTTTGATTATGCACTTTGAGGTTCAAACACCTTTGGAGATGCGATCGATGTTCTTTCGATGTTCAATAGTCAAAAGAAATTGTCATCTTTATTTAAAAAACATAAAAAGTTTGACAAGTAAATTCATTTTTGTTTTATTTCAAGAACCGTTAATCATGTTAAAATGTCATTCTGTAAAGCTAAAACAAATCAGAATTGCAAACAAAAGTACTAAGGCTCAAATTTTATTGATAGGATGGAAATCAACCAAGTGCGTGATTCCATAGAGTATTTACAAAGTTTATAAAATGGTAATTTAAGGGAAAAGGGCTACATTGAAACATAACGACCGTTATCCTTCTACCGACTTTGAATTCTGGACATTCTGAGCTTTTGTCGAAGATGACCTTGACTGGAGTTTTTCTGATGGATGGCGTGACTGCTACTATGGAATTTGCCCCTTGTTGGATGTAGTTACTTGCCATGAATCCCTAACTTTTTCCTGGATTGTACTTTGAGATTTCCAATCCATCGGGATTATTTTTGATTATGTCTCTAATTTTTTGTTGGACCTCCCTTTCGGGTTTTCAATCCACCGAGACATTTTTTTTTGTTTAGGCGAAGTATTTCTTGACTACATCAACATTTGTGGGGTAGGCAAATTCTTCTCCATCCATGGTTGCGAGTTTCAAGGCACCGTCTGAGAAAGCTTTCTTGACCACATAGGGGCCGTTATAATTCGGAGCCCATTTGCCCCGGGAATCAGTGAGAAATGATTGTATCTTCTTGAGCACAAGGTCTCCTTTCCTGAAGACGCGAGGTCGGACCTTTTTGTCAAACGCTCTCTTCATACTTTACTGATACAACTGACCATGGCATAAAGCCGTTATTCGCTTTTCTTCTATTAGATTTAGTTCGTCGTGTTGACTTTGACACCATTCAGCCTCTATTAGCTTAGCTTCCATCAATACCCAGATTGATGGGATCTCTACTTCTATGGGGAGCACTGCTTCCATGCCATATACTAAGGAGAAAGGGGTTGCCCCCGTTGAAGTTCGGACAGATGTGCGATAACCGTGAAGAGCAAAGGGTAGCATCTCGTGCCAGTCTTTGTAGGTTATAACCATCTTTTGAACAATCTTCTTGATGTTCTTATTAGCTGCTTCTACCGCTATGTTCATCTTAGGTCGGTAGGGAGATGAGTTATGGTGTTCGATCTTGAATTCAGTACATAACTCTTTCATCATCTTATTGTTCAAGTTGGATCCATTATCCATAATAATCTGGCTAGGAACACCATAACGGCAGATGATATTATTTTTTATAAAACGGAGCACGACTTGTCGGGTTACATTGGCATACGATGCTGCTTCGACCCACTTGGTGAAATAGTCAATGGCTACCAGGATGAACCGATGTCCATTTGAAGCGTTGAGTTCGATCATGTCAATCATGTTGATTCCCTATATGGAAAAAGGCCATGGGGAAGAGAGAACTTTGAGATGCGTTGGCGGTACATGGATTTTGTCTGAGTATATCTGACACTTGTGACACCTTCTCATGTACTTGTAGCAATCAGATTCCATGGTCAACTAGTAGTACCCTGCTCTCAGAATTTTTCTCGCCATTATGTGTCTGTTGGCATGAGTGCCAAAGGATCCTTCGTGAATTTCTTTCATCAGCATGTTTGCCTCAGGTCTGTCTACGCATCGGAGCAAGACCATGTCAAAGTTTCTCTTATAGAGCGTGTCACCGCTCAGGAAGAAATGACCTGCTAGCCTTTTGAGAGTTTTTCTATCTTTTCTTAGTGCCCCAGGTGGGTACTCTTGTTTCTGAAGGAAGCATTTGATATCGTGATACCAAGGTTTGTCATTTATGACTGCTTCAATCGTGAAGATGTAAGCGGGCCGTTCAAGGCGTATTATGTCAATCTTAGGTATGTCATTCCATTGACCTAAACTAATCATGGAATAGAGAGTGGCTAATGCATCAGCCATGTGATTCTCTTCACGAGGGATATAATGAAACTCGATTCTGTTGAACAATGGTAACAACCTTCTCGCGTAGTCTTTGTAACGAATCAGTCCTGATTGGTATGTGTTCCAATCTCCTTTGATTTGATTGATAACCAAGGCTGAGTCGCCATATACATCCAAGTTCCTGATCCTTAAGTCGATCGCTTCTTCGAGACCCATGATACAAGCTTCACATTCGGCCTTGTTGTTTGTACACTTGAATGTTAGTCTGGCAGTGAAAGGAATGTGGGTACCCTGAGGTTTTATGATGATTGCCCTAATTCCGTTTCCATAATGATTGACAGCTCCGTCAAAGATTAGTCCCCATTGGGAATCTGGTTCTGGGCCTTCGCTGGGTAGCGATTCATCGCAATCTTTCATTTTCAAGTACATGACATCTTTGTCTGGGAAGTCAAACCCGACCGATTCTTGATCGTCAATCAGTTGATGAGCCAAATGATAGGCTAAAACACTTCCCTTGACGGCTTTCTGAGCGTGGTACTCGATGTCGTATTCTGATAACAACATCTGCCAACGGGCAATCCTTCCCGTGAGAGCAGGATTTTCAAAGACGTACTTGATTGGATCCATTTCTGAGATTAACCAAGTAGTGTGACGAGTCATATACTATCAAAGACGTTTGGCTTCCCAAGCCAGAGCATGGTAAGTTTTCTCAATCATAGTGTACTGAGTCTCGCAGTCGATGAATTTCTTGCTCAGATAGTAGATGGCAAACTCTTTTCTTTTTGTTTCGTCTTGTTGGCCAAATACACAGCCCATAGAGTCTTCCAAGACTGTTAGGTAGATGATCAGTGGTCTTCCTTCCACTGGAGGTGATAGAATCGACGGATTCAACAGGTATTCCTTGATACCTTCGAAGGCGGTTTGGCAGTCTTTTGTCCAAACGCAGTCCTGATTCTTTTTGAGTAATTTGAAGATTGGCGCATATGTCGCGGTCATGAGGAATATAAATCTGGAAATGTAGTTCAAACGTCCCAGGAATCCCCTGACTTGTTTTTCAGTCTTTGGAGAAGGTATTTCTTGAATGGCCTTGACCTTGTCAGGATCAACCTCAATTCCTTTCTGACTGACGATGAACTATAAAAGTTTCCTTGAACGGACACCAAATGTGCACTTATTGGGATTCAAGCGGAGTTTGTACTTTCTCAACCGCTCGAATAGCTTTGACAGGTGGGTCACGTGCTCCTC
The DNA here is from genome assembly GCA_022829125.1 of Lathyrus tuberosus. Lineage (NCBI taxonomy): Eukaryota > Viridiplantae > Streptophyta > Magnoliopsida > Fabales > Fabaceae > Lathyrus > Lathyrus tuberosus. The sequence goes on along the minus strand of JALAZF010000436.1, from coordinate 4,466,136 downwards.
TTCTGTCTTAGATTTGGCAATTATATCATCGACATATACCTCGATTTCTTTGTGTATCATGTCATGAAACAGAGTAGTCATGGCCCTTTGATAGGTTGCCCCGGTGTTTTTCAAACCGAACGACATTACCTTGTAATAAAAAGTACCCCATGGAGTGATGAACGAAGTTTTCTCCTTGTCTTTCGGCGCTATTTTATCTGATTATAGCCCGAGAATCCATCCACAAAGGAGAATACTTTGAACTTTGTTGTACTGTCTACCAGCATGTCAATGTGTGGTTGGGGAAAGTCATCCTTTGGACTGGCTTTATTCAGATCCATGTAGTCTACACACATTCTGACCTTCCGTCCTTTTTTGGAACTGGCATGATGTTGGCTAGCCATTGAGGGATATTCAACCTTTATTTTACTGGCGGACATTCCGATCTTAACAGAAGATGATGTTCCACGATGCTGGTATCCAACCCTGGCATGTCCTGATAGGACCAAGCGAATACATCAGGAAATTCTTTAAGAAGCTTTATCAAACCTTCTTTGACAGTTGGACTGAGCAGTGCCCCAATCTTGACTTCTTTTCTCTCTTCTTCCGATCCCAAGTTGACTGTTTCCAACGACTCTTTGGGAGGTTCAATGGACCTTTCCTCTTGTCTGAGTAATCGGGAGATCTCTTCTGGAATTTCTTCGTCATTTTCTTCTTTAGCCTCAAATGCCGAGAATTCAAAGTAGGGAGAAGGCATTGGACCGTATGTTTCAATGGGGTTTAACACAAGTAATCTGCATGCCATGATGATTTGTTTTTAGAAGAGATAAAGAGAATGCAAGAGTGTGTGTGTAGCGGGGAAATTTGTGAGTGTAAGCTATTGATTAACTTAACTAAAAAATAAGCAAGAGTCACCACCTCACTTTTATTTTTATCCACAAAGGGAAAGGAAAAAGAGCTAACAAAACCTAAAGAGTTCTAAATAAACAAGAACAAACAGAGAATGGGTAAGGGGGGTTAGTTACGCAATGGGAAGGTGTTAGCACCCAAAACGTCTATAGTACTCTATAGGAGCCCTTTGAAATATCTACCGCTTTTGGTTTGAAAATGGTTTGCTTGTAAAGAGATTGAGGAGATGATAGGAGAATTATTTTTTAAGATTTTTGTGTTTGGAGAGACTTATCGCCTCATGCCTACGTACCCACGATGTGCAATGTAGGATCAAAACCCCGTAGTTCATGGTACAAAGAACAAAAATTATTGGTTATGGTTTATTTTATCTTGAAAAAGACAACCCGTCATTCTCAAGAGAGAATACTCAACTAATTACCCAAAGGTATGGGAAAGAGGCATTTGCATCACATTAAGATGGAGGATTTGCTTGGATTAACATTAACAAGACTAATCGCTTCAACATCTAAGTGGAAAATGACCATACTTTCAACAAAATACCATGGTTAGGAGTTTTACATCTCATCAAAAAAATGACTCATGTCTAATTCCTTTTGAAAAATTTAAAAGAAAAAGGTACATAAAGCACACAAAATTTGGATGAGTTTTGTATTTTTTATGTCTTTTTGAAATGGTCAAAGCATGATTAACATTGATTGACGTTTATTTATGAAGACATAGTTTGAAAAATCACTTGACCAAAGTCAAGGTTTTATTAAGAAAGCGGTTTTAAGTTTGAAAACAAGAAGGTTTTGAAAAAGGGAGATGATTTTGAAAATTTAAGAATGGGGAGGAGAAGAAGTGACTATCCTAGTGCATAAAATAAAAGCTAGCGAAAAGAAGAATCTAACCAAAATGGAGCCACTTCAAAGCAATATTAAAAGAATTACATCCTTAAGAAAATTGGCCACATGAAGGCAAGTCTTCAATCAATACTCCAAGCAAAGGGATAAGAAGTCCTAATTCTAGGTCCATAAGTCCAATATTACTTCAAAAGAGGTCCATAAAGAGATCACTCCAAAGCATAGGATAGTAACCAATAGTCCAAGAATTAAGAGCACAAGTCTTTTATTGGTTTAATCCTTTATTAATGTTTTAAGTCCAAATGGACAAAAGAAAAATGGCATAAGCATAAACATGTGTCGAACGGACAAAGGAAAAATTGCGGAAACATAAACATGTGTCCAACGGACAAAGGAAAAATATGCGGAAGCAGAAACATGTGTCCAACGGACAAAGGAAAAATTGCATAAAAGTAAAAGAGAGATAGGGAGCGAGAAGGAAATATAAAGAAGTTAGAAGTTAGTAATTAGTAATTAGTTGTTAGTGTTAGTGATCAATAACAATTGAGTAATTGCACTTAGGTCAAGGTTGATGAAACTCATTAGAGGATTGATAAGACCAAAGCCTCCTAACAACAAGTTTCATGAGTTTTGAACCATAAGACAAATAATCAACCATTCTTGATAGTTTTCCGATACGGGACAAATATTGCGCTATGTTAAGCAATCGCCGAGTAATTTACGGAGTAATTACCCTACAATGAGGTCAGTCAATAACCCTTTGTGCTAATGTATGCTAGATGAACGATATGTAGATCGTCATCCGAAAGCAATACCACACAAAAAGAAAAATGGTAGCGATCTAGTCTTGATCGAAATTCAACAACGGAATTCCAAGATCTTTTAGACTTTCATCGATCAAAAGAAAAGAGAAATAGATGAAGAGAAAGCCAAATTAAACCACACAAATATGTGATCTAAGGCTAAGAACAAAGAAAAGGGAAGAAAATGGCAAAAAAAACCAAAATAGTCCCAAAAACAAGCATTTTTCACATTCTGGATGCTGGTTAATCGATTAACCAACTCACAGTGTAATTATGTTAATCGATTAACCAGTGTAAACTTCCAGTTTTTTTGCGTAAAAACAAGCTGTTAATCGATTAACCTAATTGTACATGTTTTGGTTAATCGATTAACACTGTGAAAACAGCAGAAAATCAGTTTGAAAATTGCCAAATCCTTGATCACTCATTTCTTCAAACATCTTAGGATCAAGGATTCAATTGTGCACGAATTTTAGAGTAAAACAGCAGCAAAAACCAGCAATCAACACAAATTGCAAGATCCAAAGATCAAGCAAACAAGATCAACAAAAGATATACATTATGGAAGATGAAGATGAAGCTTCAACAATGGTGAAAAGTGAATTACGAATCTAAATCAGAAAATCCTTCCAAATTACAGCAAGATCTACACTCCAAAGCCTTGATATATAAACAAAAACAAGAATGGATGGAGGTTTAGCTCTAAATTAGTAAGAATCAATTTGAATTCTTACTAACTTATGAAAGAAGAAATTGAGCTTTTGGTGAATTTTGGTAGTTGGGGAGATATTTTGCAAGGGGTTTTTTGGCTATCAAAAGCTTGAGGAATGAATGAAATGAAGGCTCTATTTATAGAGTTTAGGCTTGGAAATTTGGTGGTTTGGAGTTAGGCTTGGATGATCAAAATTAGGATTGGAATTCAAATTTGGAGGGAAATCACAAAAGAGTGGTGATTAGTGAAGGTACATGGTGGGAAATGATCAAAGTGATGTAGGGAACTAAAATGAGATGGTCTAGAATATTCCACATGTGATCCAAATGGTGAAAATTGGCGCCAATTGCTGCAAAATTTGAATTTGGCACATTTTTTTCAAAAATTACACGTGTTAATCGATTAACCACTTCACAGTGCAATTAGGTTAATCGATTAACACAGTGAAAAATGGGGAAAAAATGGCTTTCTGATGTGCTGTCTTGGCTCTGGCTCGGTTTTCTTGCTTGTCAAAGAAGGCATGGAAATAAACACATGAACCTTGGAGTCCCTTGAATGATAATCAATTAAATCTTGGAAACTCTTGATCAGATAATTTTTGAATTAATTGCAGATCAACTTTGACTTTATTTAGATGAAATCCATTCGAGCCGAGGGACTGTTATTTTGGCATTTTTGACCTGTTCTTCCCCTGAAAAATGTTAGTGAAATAAAACAAAATATTTTTTGGCTTTTAATTAATAGTTAGTACAATATAAACAAATTAAACAAATCAAACGCACACAAACTCAAAGATCCCTGCAAGGCACAATCCTACAAAAGAGGGAACCAATGTGTGATCTTGTTTGTGGTATGCAAAAATGCAAATGACATGTGGGATCTTAGGGGTAAAAATTAGGGTATTACAGCTGCCCCTATTTAAGTGTTTTCTATCCAGAGATACGAAGATGGACATCTTTGTCTGGACGAGATAGAAGAGACTTAAATATAACAACAACCCAATTTTTGGTCCTACGAGACCATAAAATGATATGATCATGCAAATGATATGCAAACATAAGACCACTGTGGGGAAAATATGCCACATGATATAAACAAAAACCAGAGAGCAAAAGAAAAGAGAAAAGACTCCGCGGGGGGAAACACATCCCAACAAAGGGAGGAGACAAACTGGGGATAAGTGTATGCGGAAATAAACCACATCACAACAAGGATAAAACCCAACAGGAAAGACTTAGCATAACAAGGCTCCACTGGGAAAAACAATACCTCAACAATGAACTGTCCCTAGCATACCGAAGAGACTTACCATTCATCGGAGTCACAAAACCTCAACAACGAACTGTCCCATCAAACCGAAGAGACTTACCATTCATCGGAGTAACAAATCTCAACAACGAACCGTCCCATCAAACCGAAGAGACTTACCATTCATTGGAGTAACAAAATCCTCAACAACGAACTGTCCCATCAAACCGAAGAGACTTACCCTTCATCGGAGTCACAATATCTTAACAACGAATTGTCCCATCAAACCGAAGAGACTTATCATTCATCAGAGTAACAAATCTCAACAACAAACTGTCCCATCAAACCGAAGAGACTTACCATTCATCAGAGTAGAAGAATCTCAACAACGAACTGTCCCGTCTAACCGAAGAGACTTACCATTCATTGGAGTCACAAAATCTCAACAATGAACTGTCCCATCAAACCGAAGAGACTTACCATTCATTGGAGTCATAAAATCTCAACAACGAACTGTCCCATCAAACTGAAGAGACTTACCATTCATTGGAGTCACAAAATCTCAACAACGAACTGTCCCATCAAACCGAAGAGACTAACCATTCATTGGAGTCACGAAATCTCAACAACGAACTGTCTCGTCAAACCGAAGAGACTTACCATTCATTGGAGTAACAAATCTCAACAACGAACTGTCCCATCAAACCGAAGAGACTTACCATTCATTGGAGTCACAAAAGGTATTAACTGCATCGCCTCAGGCTTCTCAAATAAAGGAATGCCACGAAATAGTATTGAACCTTCCAAAAAGGGGAATCATATGCATATTTCAGCTGAAGAGCGCAGAATCCTCAAAGGTGCAAAATAAATGCATTCTAAATCTAGGTTTCACATCCTAGAGATCCAAAAAAAAGTTGCAGGGGACCAAAGTTCAATCCAAGAACAAGCTGGAGAGAAACTGTCAAACAAGACTCATCCCGAGGAGGAAATATCTCAACTGGGGACTAATTCCATCCAGATAATAAACTGGAGAGGAAACTGAATCAAAATCTTCCACGAGAAATAAACTCAGTGGGGAATTAACAAAGATAGGCATTTTTTGCTTACGGGTCGACACTCTAAATGGAGAGAGGACACACACGCTCTACGGGGAGAACAACACCAGAGAGCAAAGAAGCACCAACACAAATGTAAAATGCACAATGCAACAACAACATGCTATGCACAACAAAAATGAATGCGTATGCAATGCTTATGAGTATGAATATGCTAACAAAACAGACATAAAGGGTAAACAGAGGGTGGAATAAACATAACAACACCACTGAATGCTCGGCTAATCTCAACAAGATGGAGATATCATTAGCAAATCTGCTTGGGATTTAGATGAAGAAAACCTGCAAGAGATAAACAAAAGCCATCAAAGGAAAATAAATCCTACTACAAGGCTCAAATCTTGCTGGAGAAAGGAAGATACTGCTTGGGGAGAACCCAAATATCAATCTTCTAACATAGATGATCCATAAAAGAGGATAACAACATAAACTCTGCTTTAAGGATGACAGGAAAGCTATTGGGGAATCATACAACCCAAATCTTCTAATTCTTCCTGGGGATCGTAAAAATTCAAAGAAACTTCCATTTCAAAAGGATGAAGAGATCTGCTGAAGAGAAATAATGAATCTGTTGGGGATTGTAAACATATAAACATCTACGCGAAATCCACTGAGAAAACAAGGAAAATCTGCCAGAGATACGAGAACACTCTCATAGGATTAACTAATCTGAGCGAGGCATCTTGAACTTGCTGAGAAAATAGCAACAGGTTAAACTGTGGGGGATTTTAGATCAATACTCATCATAAATGAGAGAAAATCCAACAGGTGACTAAAAGAGATATCATCAGCGACTTCACTGGGGAATAGCCACAATAGTGATGCATAATCTTCACTTAGGAGGATAAATCTCTGAAAAACAATTCGGAGAGAAGTACTCCCTGGACCTGCCGGGGAAATGAGAAATTAACATCATTGCTCTATGCTTGGGAATGATAATACCCTGCCTCCGTTGGAGAATCGTCAAGGATAAATCCCTGGGTAGAACAACCTGGAGAGAAAAACATCCACAAGTCAAGATAAAACCGGACAAGCGGCCACCATGTCAATGCTTCTTAGAAGGGAATACCATTGCTCTCTGTTTAGGGACATCCAAATCAACAACAACACGTCTCTGAGTGAAGATTCCTCATATGATTTTGGTTGGGGATAGCAAAAAATGAATCTCTGGGTGGGAACTACCAATAAGGAGATGTGGACCTCAAAACTACTCAACTGCCTGACCATAACATAATCAACTGAAGAGGATTCAGATCAAGATCTAGCTGGGGGAGAAACCAAACAACATTGGACCACATCATAACAAACCCGTCATCTTATCATCAATTAATCACATTCATAGGCACAAACTCTGTTGAGGAAATATCAACAAATTCTACTGGGGAAATATCGACAAACTCTACTGGGGAGCTGTCAATAAATTCTGCCAAAGGAGCGAGAACGAACCCTGCTGAAGAAAACATCGATCTTACCATCCTTGGAATAACCATTGATGTTCCTTTTCACATTCATAACTCAAAGGAAAATGTTTTTATAATTTTCAAAAATTTAAATCAATTATTTACATTTTTTTTCAAAAATCATCATAAAAAATAAATGAAATTTTGCAAATAGAAACAAAATAAGAATTGCAAACAAAGGGACACAGGCCCAAATTTTATTAATAGAATGGAAGTCCGCAAATGGCGTAACTCCATGGATCATTACAAAGTTTGAAAAATGGTAAATACATGGAAAGGGTTACATTGAAATACAATGACCACTATTCTCCCTAACAACTTTGAATTCCCTTGTGCTCAAAACTTCAGTCGAGGATGATTGAAGCAGAATCCTTAATGGACAATGTTACTTTCAAATGATCAAGACTGGCCAGATGTAGTTACTTTCCATAATCCCTAACTTTTGCCTAGATTACCCTTTTGGGTTTTCAATCTACCAGGATGATTATTTCTGTTTTTGTCTCTAATTTTTGCCTGGACCGCCCTTTCGGGTTTTCAGCCCACCGAGAAGCTCATTTTAGCCTATGCCGCCCTTTCGGGTTTTTAACTTAGCGAGCTGTTCTTTTATTTTTAGGCGAAGTATTTCTTGACTTCATCGGCATTCACAGGACGAGTGAACTCTTCACCATCCATAGTTGTAAGAAGTAATGCACCGCCAGAGAAGGCTCTCTTAACAACATATGGGCCTTCATAATTAGGAGTCCACCCCTAGAATCATTGGTAGAAGTTGAGATCCTTTTGAGCACGAGGTCGCCTTCTCTGAACACACGAGGTCGAACCTTCTTGTCAAAAGTTTTCTTCATTCTTTGTTGATACAATTGGCCATGACACAAGGCCATCATTCTTTTCTCTTCAATCAAATTCAACTGATCATATCTGCTTTGGCACCATTCAGCCTCAGACAATTCAGCTTCCATCAAAACTCTCATAGAAGGGATTTCAACCTCTATCGGGAGCACCGCTTCCATACCATAAATAAGAGAGAAAGGAGTTTCCCCTGTTGAAGTGCGGACGGATGTACGATACCCATGCAAAGCAAAAGGGAGCATCTCATGCCAATCCTTGTAAGTAACAACCATCTTCTGAACAATCTTCTTAATATTCTTATTCGCAACTTTAACAGCCCCATTCATCTTGGGTTTGTAAGGAGAAGAATTACGATGCTCAATCTTAAACTCATCGCACAATTCTTTCATCTTCTTGTTATTTAGGTTCGACCCATTATCAGTGATAATCTTGCTCGGAACACCATACCGACAAATAATTTGGTTCTTGATAAACCGGATCACTACTTGCTTGGTCACATTGGCATATGATGCCGCTTCAACCCACTTGGTAAAATAATCAATAGCCACTAATATGAAACGGTGCCTGTTCGACGCTTTAGGCTCAATCATTCCAATCATATCAATGCCCCACATGGAGAAAGGCCATGGAGAAGAGATAACATTGAGAGGAATTGGAGGCACATGAATTTTGTCAGCATAAACCTGGCACTTATGGCACTTCTTCACAAATTTGCAACAGTCGGATTCCATTGTCAGCCAATAGTAACCTGCCCTTAACATTTTCTTAGCAATTGTATGCCCATTGGCATGAGTACCAAAGGATCCTTCATGAATTTCTTTCATTAACATGTCTGCTTCGTGTCTATCCACACATCTGAGCAAGACCATGTCATAATTTCTCTTATACAGCACATCATCATTCAAGAAGAAACTGCCAGCCAATCTTCTCAAAGTCTTCTTATCTTTCTTGGATGCCCCAAGCAGGTACTCTTGATTTTGAAGAAAGCATTTAATATCATAATACCATGGTTTATCATCAACAACCTCTTCAACCGCAAATACATGAGTTGGCCTATCAAGCCGTATAACATCGATTTTGGGCACATCATTCCACCGATTCACCACAATCATGGAGGATATAGTTGCTAAGGCATCTGCCATTCAATTTGCTGCCCTGGGTACATGGTGAAACTCAACCTTATTGAAGAAAGTTAACAATCTTTTTGCATAATCTCGATAAGGAATCAAATCAGGTTGACGCGTCTCCCATTCTCCTTTAATCTGATTAATCATTAGGGCTGAATCTCCGTATACATCAATAATCTTGATTCTTAAATCAATAGCTTCTTCCAAGCCCATAATACATGCTTCATACTCAGCCGCATTATTTGTACAAGTGAACATCAACCTTGCAGTGAAAGGAATGTGAGAACCATGAGGAGTAACAATTATTGCCCCAATACCATTGCCATACTCATTAACAGCTCCATCAAAAATCAAACCCCAACGGGATCCAGGCTCAGGCCCTTCATCAAGTAATGGTTCTTCACAATCTTTAACCTTTAGATACATCACATCTTCATCAGGAAAATCAAACCTGACAGGTTGGTAATCATCAATGGGCTGGTGTGCCAAATGGCCAGCCAAAACACTTCCTTTTATCGCTTTTTGAGTTCGGTACGGGATATCATATTCTGACAACAACATTTGCCAGCGAGCAGTCCTCCCAGTTAAAGCTGGCTTTTCAAAGATATACTTGATTGGATCCATTTTTTATATCAACCAAGTTGTATGATTCAACATATACCGGCGGAGGCGCTTGGCAGCCCAATCTAAAGCACAACATGTCTTTTCAAGCATTGAGTACCGAGACTCACAATCGGTGAACTTCTTGCTCAAATAATAAATGGCAAATTCTTTTCGACCAGATTCATCTTGTTGACCCAGAACACAACCCATAGATTCTTCTAGCACAGTCAAATACATGATTAAAGGTCTTCCTTCCACGGGAGGAGACAAAATCGAAGGTTCAAGCAGATACTCTTTAATTCTTTCAAAAGCTTTCTGACAATCCTCTGTCCAGACATAACCCTGATCTTTGCGAAGCAACTTGAAGATCGGTGCTCAAGTGGCAGTCATATTGGATATAAATTGGGAGATGTAATTCAAACGTCCCAAGAATCCTCTTACTTGTTTTTCTGTTTTGGGTGCAGGCATTTCCTGGATGGCTTTAACTTTACCAGGATCAACTTCAATGCCTTTTTGGCTGACAATAAAGCCCAACAATTTTCCAGAACGGACACCAAAAGTGCATTTATTAGGATTCAAACAGAGCTTAAACTTTCTCAAATGTTGAAACAGCTTCAATAAGTACTCAATATGATCTTCTTCAGTCTTCGACTTACAAATCATATCATCCATATAGACCTCAATTTCTTTATGCATCATATCATGGAACAAAGTGGTCATAGCTCTCTGGTACGTTGCACCAGCATTTTTCAAACCGAAGGGCATCACTCTATAACATAATGTTCCCCTAGGTGTAATGAATGTTGTTTTTTCCATATCCTCTGGTGCCATCTTTATTTGATTATAATCAGAAAATCCATCCATAAAAGAAAAGATACTGAATTTAGCAGTATTATCTACCAACATGTTAATGTGTGGCAGTGGAAAATCATCTGTTGGACTCGCTTTATTCAAATCTCTATAGTCAACGCACATTCGAACTTTTCCGTCTTTCTTTGGAACAGTCACAATATTGGCCACCCATTGAGGATACTCAGAAGTCACAAGAAAACCAGCATCAATCTGCTTTTGAACCTCCTCTTTGATCTTCACGGCCATGTCGGGATGAGTTCTTCTCAATTTCTGCTTCACCGGTGGATATTCAGGTTTCAATGGCAATCTATGCTCCACAATATCAGTATCAAGCCAGGCATGTCTTGATAGGACCAAGTAAACACGTCAACATATTCTTTAAGAAGCTCCACAATCCTCTTCTTAACATCTGACTGAAGCAGTGCCCCAATCTTGACTTCTCTTATATCATCATCTGAACCCAAATTAACCAATTCCACTGGCTCTTCATAAGGCTGAATGGCTTTTTCCTCGTGCTCAAGCAACCAAGAAATTTCATCTGGAATCTCCTCAATATCCTCTTCTTCAGCTCCAAACACAGGGAACTCAAAGTTGGGAGAGGGCATAGGGTCATTGTTTTCAATGGGTTTAACAATCAATCTGCACAATGATTTATGTTTGATTTTAGAATATGAACAAAAAGTGCAAGTATCATGCAGATAAAAGTGATTATCACATTATTATTATTTTTGGTTTTTTTATGTTACCATTTTTCAGAAATAAAGCGAAAAGGGAAAACAAAATAACATTTTATTGATGATGATAAAATTTGAAACAAAGCCCTCACAAATTCACTTTCACCTTGGGCAGAGTGAAAGGATTTTTGAAAGAAACAAAAACAAATTACTTTGAAATATGAACAACAGTGGGAACATCAACAGCTATCCAATTCTGGAAGACTTGTCCATGTGTCACAAAATTGGGAAGTTCTTCTTCTTCATCATCTTCAATGATGGCAGCAGTAGAGTGATCCTTGTGGATGAATCCGGCATTGTGAAAGGTCTCATTAATACGCTTCAAATCTCTTCTGACTGTACCAGGCATAAAGCCTAAACCAGTTTTTCCCAGGTTATCAACCACATCAATGACTTGGCCCCAACTATCGGACCGACCAGTTTCTAACACATACGGAGCATCTTTCAAAGAAGACATGGGTAACTCATTCTTCTTAACAGCTTTATCATCAAGATAAAGAGCTTGGAACGGAGTTCCAATAGTTTCATCAGCATCAACATACAAAAAGGATGAAATGTGGCTCACCAGGATCGCTTGCTCACCTCCAACAATTACCAGCTTATCATTCTTAACAAATTTCAACTTCTGATGGAGAGTCGAAGTCACTGCCCCAGCCTCATGAATCCAGGGTCGGCCAAGCAAACAACTATAAGCAGGACGAATATCCATTACTTGGAAAGTAATCTGGAAGAAGCACGATCCTATTTTGATCGGAAGATCAACCTCTCCAATCACAGTTTTTTGAGATCCATCAAAAGCTTTAACAACAACCCCACTATACCTCATGGGAGGACCTTGGTAAGAAAGCCTTGATAAAGTAGATTTTGGCAACACATTCAAAGAAGATCCAGTATCAACCAACACATTGGAAAGCACATCCTCTTGACAGTTCATGGAGATATGTAAAGCCAACTTGTGATTTCTCCTCTCCTCGGGTAACTCTTCATCATAGAAACTCAAATTATTACATGCGGTGAGGTTGGCAACAATGCCATCAAACTGGTTAACAGTCACATCATGCTCAACATATGCTTGTTCCAATACCTTCTTCACAGATTTCCTATGAGCTTCAGAATTCATCAGTAAGGACAACACTGAAATTTTGGACGGGGTGTGCAAGAGTTGATCCACAACACTTTAATCACTCTTCTTGATCAACTTCAATACTTCATCCTCAAAAGACTTTGAACTACTGCACTGACCAGAAACATCGACATTACTCTCATCTTGAGTTTGTTTACCAGCAATAACATTCTCCACAATCTTTGGAGGCTCAGGAGCAAAGACACGTCCACTTCGGGTCACGATACTCACATCAGTGATGCTTATCACAGAAGACAAAGAAGGAATGGGCACTTCCTTACCATCTTCTACCATGGTAGAATTGTACTTATACGAAACAGCTTTGTCAGATTCATATGGTACTGGTCCGGGCAATCGAATGACCAAAAGTGTAACAGCTGTCTTTCGACTATCAAAAGAGATAGCAACTCTTTCAGGAATATTAAAACGTGGCTCAATAACATTCACCTCATTCTGATATTCATCTCTTTTAGCAGTGACTTCAATTAAATTCTCATCCATCATCCTTTAAATATCCCTCTTCACTATCACACAACCACGAGGATTCACGGAACAGATGCAACAAGCTGCATAGTCATGATCAATATCATGGTATTCACTCAAAAGTGAATGCATTTCCACAAGAGATCTTCGGATCCAACGGATATCAAAATTTTTGAATGTACCAGGAAAACCATACACCATATTGACAGACGCCTTGCCATGATTAGCAGCGGATTCGATTGGACATTAGGGTAAGAAACTTCGAAAGACAAAATACCACTTCTAGCCAACCTTTGTACTTCCATCTTTAATGGATAACAATTCTCAGTATCATGCCCATCTCTTCCCTGATGGAAAGCACAATGAGCTTCAGGCTTATACCACCATGGTGAATCTTTTGGAACAGCAGGCGGTGGACGGGTCTGAACAAGATTCTTCTTAATTAAACAAGGAAGCAATTCTGTGTAGGTCATCGGAATCGGGTCAAAATCCTTCTGAAAACGGCCCCATTGATTATTTGGCTGATTAGAACGTTGTTGCTGAGCAGGAGCTGCTTGGATAGTAGGAGCTGAACTGATAACATGAGTGATAGATGCAACATGTTGCTGACACTGATTGTTTCTATTGCGAGGTCCTCTATACCTTTCTCGAGAAACAACATTGGTATCTCCTTCTTTCTTTTTGGCAAATCCTCCACTATATTTTTTGGAACTTCTAGTAGAATTTCCATCTTTCAACAAACGTCCCTCACGGACACCTTCTTCCAATCTCATCCCCATATTAACCATCTCAGTGAAATCACTTGGGGCACTAGCAATCATACATTCATAATAGAAAGGACTCAGAGTTTTCAGAAAAATCTTGGTTATCTCCTTTTCTTTCAAAGGAGGGTTGATCTGAGCAGCAATCTCGCGCCACCTCTGCGCGTATTCTTTGAATGTCTCCATATCTTTCTGAGCCATTGCCCAAAGCTGGTCACGATCAGGAGCCATGTCCACATTATACTTATACCGTTTCACAAACGCCTTACCCAAATCCTCGAAAGTGCGAATTCGAGTGCTGTCGAGTCCCATATACCATTTCAAACCTGCACCAGACAAACTATCTTGAAAGTAGTGAATGAGAAGCTAATCATTATCCTTATGAGCTGACATCTTACGAGCATACATAGTCAAGTGAGTCATCGGACAAGAGTTACCCTTATACTTTTCAAAGTCATGGACTTTGAACTTTTGCGGGATCTTCACATTTGGAACCAAGCATAACTCATAAGCATTCTTTCCAAACAGCTCTTTACCTCTCAGAGCTTTGATCTCTTTCTGCATTTCAGCAAACTAGTCTTGAATATCTTCCATTCTATCATAAGCACTGGCATTTTCACTTGGAGCAGTATGGAAAATTTTCTCTTCGCCAAAAGGAACAGTGTGATCCACAGGCGGTGGCACAGTCATCACAGGTTGAACGGTAGGAATGACTGGAACTTCAGGAGGTGGTGGTGGTTGATAACCCTCAGGAACAAAGTTAGGAGGCATGCCCTAGGGGAAACCGGGAGGCATGGAGTATTGAGGAACACTAGCAGGCGCCACAGATATGGGCGCAGAGACAATCTCAGAAATGATTGTCCTTTGTACAGGAGTTGAAAGCGGAGGAGGAGGAGGTGGTGGCTGATTCTGAGCAGCCACCAGAGCTTCCATCATAGCAGTGAGTCTTTCCAAACCATCCTTCAGAGTTGATACTTCTTCACGAAGCTCACGGTTCTCTTGTTGCAATTGATCCATCTTTGTTTTTCCAGATTAGTTCGAGTATTATACTGGTGCGACGGCTTGGCTGAATGAAGACCAAAGGGAAACAATAAGACACCTGGAAAAGGCAAGAAACAATGCAAAAGATGATGCTTGATGTGCAAATGCAGATGCAAAGTTTCAAGGAATTATAAGGCATATTGCAAACATTGTTATCTGAAATACCAAAATCTCATTCATTAATGATGGAAAAGACTACATCTCGGAAGTACAAATTCAAGAATCCTAAAATAATAGAGAATAAAGAAAACTAGATCCCTAGATAATTCTATGAGAAGAGGTCCCAGCTCCATCTTCTAGCTTCTTGATGTGCGCTTGCATCTGAGTCTTCTCAATCAGCAACTTATCGACGATCAACTTCCTAGGAGATTCTGAACTCTTCGGAATATCAGAAACTGGCTGAATGCGAGAGGAAAATAAATCCTCTTGCGCCTTTCTCTTCTTGTTGGCAACTTTATCTTCATTCTTCTTCTTGAAGTGCTCTTGAAGTCTTGCATTCTCTAACTCAACAATCTGATACTTGTTCTTCCAAGCATCTCTCTCTTGTTGCATCTCGGCCAAAGCGATCTGAAGCTTCTCTGTGTCTTCCATAAAGTAGAGAATAGGTTTCTTATCAGTTAGAGATAAAGGCTCCTGATGCTTATAAGGCATCTTCAAAGTAATAGCTCTACTTTTAACCCACTGGAGGTAAGGTTCCGAACAGACACAATTCAGATTTCCCAAACTTTCCTTTCCTTTTCTATGAATGTTGCACCAAGCTTCCACAATTTCTCTCTTGAGAGCAACATGAGATTCTTCATCCTTGAAAAAGAGACCAGCCAAATGAATGTTCTTCGGTACCTCTCGCAAAGGATATCCCAACTGACGACGAGCCAACACCGGATTGTAGTTGATTCCTCCCTTTGTACCAAGAAGAGGCACGTTGGGAAAATCACCACAACTATCAACAATCATCGCTCCAGAAGGAACACGGCTACACCAATCAATATCTGAATGAGTGAGAGACATGATTTCCTGCGACCAATATAAATCATCCTTTAGATTCCAGAAAGCTGCAGACTTCAAAAAATGAGAAATAAACCACTTGTAAAGCAAAGGTGCATAACAGATAATCATCCATTCACCATGGAAATTCCTGAGGTGAATAGAATGGTAAGTATCGGCAAGCAAAGTGGGAATTGGATTCCCAATCAAGAAGCTCTGAATAGCATTGATGTCGACAAAGTTTTCAACATTCGGGAAGAGGAACAGTCCATAAATAAGCAAGGCAAGAATAGCCTCAAAAGCAGCTGTGTTCTTCACACTAGCAAAGTGATGAGCTCTATCCATCAAGAACTTAGCGGGTAACCCAAGAATCTTTCCTTTGGTATCCATACGAGCCTTAATCTCAGAAACCTTCAAGTGAGTAACCTTCGCAATAACATCATGCTCGGGAGCGGGGTCCAAACCAGAGAAAATCCGACCTTAAACAGGCAAACCAAGCAGGAGAGAATACTCCTCTAGCGTAGGTACCAACTGATAATCGGGAAAAGTGAAACAATGCAGCAAAGGGTCATAGAACTGAACCAAAGTAGCAAGTAATCCTTCAGCCATATCAACCTTCAAGAGAGATAAAAGACTTCCATATCTGGAATCAAACTTCTTGGTATCAATAATCAAAGATCCTAGCTCTCCCAAACCCTCTAACTTAGGACTCTTGAAAGTGTACTTCTTGGTACTTCTCCTTCCAAAATCCATAACAAAAGTATCTGCAATGTTTGCAATAACACCTTTAAGTTCCTTGAAACCTTCCAAAAGAATGCTCATGAATGCATGAGTGCATGAATGCAACACCCACAAACAAGATCACACAAAGCACATGGGTCAAGGTTCAAGTCACGAGCATGAAGCTAAAGGTAAGAACAATCCCACAAAGGTGTGTACTAAGGTTTTGTCTTCATTGTACCTGCAGAAAACAGCGGTTCTAATAAAGTGCCCAGGGTCCACAATCCACTATCAGACACACCAGCACACAGATTTGCTCAGAGGTTGGTAGTTATCCTCAAGAGAATCTAACCTGAGTGAAGCATCGCGTGACAGCTAAGTCAGATTTGCATCTTCATAGCTTCCGCGCTACGATCTTAAAAAGGCTAGGATGGGTTAAGGGTTACTACGGTCCTCAGTGTTATAGGCTTATATGGAAAAAGTAATGCCTTCTCGATCGCTCGATCGACATCAGTAATTCCAAAGAGGCAACCACCGAGCGGATAGATTCTCAAGTTCTTCTTTTTCAGGATTCGACTCCTTCAAAGTTCCCTTGACTATACTATCCTCCTATCTCAAAGTGCACTCTGGTCCGGGTATAGGACCTATCTCACACACAGAGGAACTCTCAAACAGAACAAACAAGTAACAAGCAAATCAAATAAAAAGCAGTAAATAAATCAAAGTAGGCTAAACCCCTCAACCAGAGATTCCCCAGCAGAGTCACCACTTTTCTGTAGCTGTGAAATTTGTGAGTGTAAGCTATTGATTAACTTAACTAAAAAATAAGCAAGAGTCGCCACCACACTTTTATGTTTATCCACAAAGGGAAAGGAAAAAGAGAGAACAAAACCTAAAGAGTTCTAAAACAACAAGAACAAACAGAGAATGGGTAAGGGAGTTTGGTTACGCAATACGAAGGTATTAGCACCCAAAAGGTCTATAGTACTCTATAGGAGCCCTTTGAAATATCTATTGCTTTTGATTTGAAAATGGTTTGCTTATAAAGAGATTGAGGAGATGAGAGGAGAATTAGTTTTTAAGATTTTTGTGTTTGAAGAGACTTATCGCCTCATGCCTACGTACCCACGATATGTAATGTAGGATAAAAACCCTGTAGTTCGTGGTACAAAGAACAAAAATGATTGGTTATGGTTTATTTTATCTTGAAAAAGACAACCCATCATTCTCAAGGGAGAATACTCAACTAATTACCCTAAGGTAATGGAAAGAGGCATTTGCATCACATTAAGATGGAGGATTTGCTTGGATTAACATCAACAAGACTAATCACTTCAACATCTAAGTGGAAAATGACCATACTTTCAACAAAATACCATGGTTAGGAGTTTTACATCTCATCAAAAAAATGACTCATGTCTAATTCCTTTTGAAAATTTTAAAAGAAAAAGGTGCACAAAGCACAAAAAATTTGGATGAGTTTTGTATTTTTTATGTCTTTTTGAAATGGTCAAATCATGATTAACATTGATTGACGTTTATTTATGAAGACAAAGTTTGAAAAATCACTTGACCAAAGTCAAGGTTTTATTATGAAAGCGGTTTTAAGTTTGAAAACAAGAAGGTTTTGAAAAAGGGAGAGGTTTTTGAAAATTTAAGAATGGGGAGGAGAAGAAGTGACTATCCTAGTGCATAAAATAAAAGCTAGGGAAAAGAAGGATCTAACCAAAATGGAGCCACTTCAAAGCAATATTAAAAGAATTACATCCTTAAGCAAATTGGCCACATGAAGGCAAGTCTTCAATCAATACTCCATGCAAAGGGATAAGAAGTCCTAATTCTAGGTCCATAAGTCCAATATTACTTCAAAAGAGGTCCATAAAGAGATCACTCCAAAGCATAGGATAGTAACCAATAGTCCAAGAATTAAGAGCACAAGTCTTTTAGTGGTTTAATCCTTTATTAATATTTTAAGTCCAAATGGACAAAAGAAAAATGGCATAAGCATAAACATGTGTCCAACGGACAAAGGAAAAATTGCGGAAACATAAACATGTGTCCAACGGACAAAGGAAAAATATGCGGAAGCATAAACATGTGTCCAACGGACAAAGGAAAAATTGCATAAAAGTAAAAGAGTGATAGGGAGCGAGAAGGAAATATAAAGAAGTTAGAAGTTAGTAATTAGTAATTAGTTGTTAGTGTTAGTGATCTATAACAATTGAGTAATTGCACTTAGGTCAAGGTTAATGAAACTCATTTGAGGATTGATAAGACCAAAGCCTCCTAACAACAAGTTTCATGAGTTTTGAACCATAAGACAAATAATCAACCATTCTTGATAGTTTTCCGATACGGGACAAATATTACGCTATGTTAAGCAATCGCCGAGTAATTTATGGAGTAATTACCCTACAATGAGGCCGGTCAATAGCTCTTTGGGCTAATGTATGCTAGATGAACGATATGTAGATCGTCATCCGAAAGCAATACCGCACGAAAAGAAAAATGGTAACGATCTAGTCTTGATCGAAATTCAACAACGGAATTCCAAGATCTTTTAGACTTTCATCGATCAAATGAAAAGAGAAATAGATGAAGAGAAATCCAAATTAAACCACACAAATATGTGATCTAAGGCTAAGAACAAAGAAAAGGGAAGAAAATGGCAAAAAAAAACCAAAACAGTCCCAAAAACAAGCATTTTTCACATTCTGGATGCTGGTTAATCGATTAACCAACTCACAGTGTAATTATGTTAATCGATTAACCAGTGTAAACTTCCAGTTTTTTTGCGCAAAAACAAGCTGTTAATCGATTAACCTAATTGTACATGTTTTGGTTAATCGATTAACACTGTGAAAACAGTAGAAAATCAGTTTGAAAATTGCCAAATCCTTGATCACTCATTTCTTCAAACATATTAGGATCAAGGATTCAATTGTGCATGAATTTTGGAGTAAAACAGCAGCAAAAACCAGCAATCAACACAAATTGCAAGATCCAAAGATCAAGAAAACAAGATCAACAAAAGATCTACATTATGGAAGATGAAGATGAAGCTTCAACAATGGTGAAAAGTGAATTACCAATCCAAATCAGAAAATCCTTCCAAATTGCAGCAAGATCTACACTCCAAAGCCTTGATCTATGAACAAAAATAAGAATGGATGGAGGTTTAGCTCTAAATTAGTAAGAATCAATGTGAATTCTTACTAACTTATGAAAGAAGAAATTGAGCTTTTGGTGAATTTTGGTAGTTGGGGAGATATTTTGCAAATGGTTTTTTGGCTATCAAAAGCTTGAAGAAAGAATGAAATGAAGGCTCTATTTATAGAGTTTAGGCTTGGAAATTTGGTGGTTTGGAATTAGGCTTGGATGATCAAAATTAGGATTGGAATTCAAATTTGGAGGGAAATCACAAAAGAGTGGTGATTAGTGAAGGTACATGGTGGGAAATGATCAAAGTGATGTAGGGAATTAAAATGAGATGGTCTAGAATATTCCACATGTGATCAAAATGGTGAAAATTGGCGCCAATTGCTGCAAAATTTGAATTTGGCACATTTTTTTCAAAAAATGCACGTGTTAATCGATTAATCACTTCACAGTGCAATTAGGTTAATCGATTAACACAGTGAAAAATGGGAAAAAATGGCTTTCTGATGTGTTGTCTTGGCTCTGGCTCGGTTTTCTTGCTTGTCAAAGAAGGCATGGAAATAAACACATGAACCTTGGAGTCCCTTGAATGATAATTAATTAAATCTTGGAAACTCTTGATCAGATAATTTTTGAATTAATTGCAGATCAAGTTTGACTTTATTTAGATGAAATCCATTCAAGCTGAGGGACTTTTATTTTGGCATTTTTAACATGTTCTTCCCCTGAAAAATGTTAGTGAAATAAAACAAAATATTTTTTGGCTTTTAATTAATGGTTAGTACAATATAAACAAATTAAACAAATCAAATGCACACAAACTCAAAGATCCATGCAAGACACAATCCTACAAAAGAGGGAACCAATGTGTGATCTTGTTTGTGGTATGCAAAAATGCAAATGACATGTGGGATCTTAGGGGTAAAAATTAGGGTATTACAGTGTGCAGTGTATTTTTTGATAACTGCTTGATTTTATTATTTGAGTTGTTTTTTAGGATTACCATTTTCTGAAAAAGCAAAAAAAAGAAAACAATAATAAATGCGGAAATTACAGAACGACGTTATTTTATTTATGATCTTGTCGATTCTTGAAACTACAGCCCTATAAAACAAAACTATGACACTTTGGGCAAAGCGAAGAGGTACGTTTACAGAAAGTGAGCCCTATCAAACATCCGTTTCACCTGGGCAGGGTGAAAGGTTAAAGACGGCAATTACTTAGACTTATGAACGACTTTCGGAACGTCGATAGCAACCCATTGGCGGCGAACTCCTCGGTGAATCACAAAGTCGGGTACTTTCTTTCTTGACTTGTCTTCAGAAATAACGCTAATTTCTGGTGGAGCAAGATCATTGGAATCTGTTTCCCATGCAGTGTTGTCGTAGATGAACTCTTCTGTTGCATCTTGCACAGTGTTTGTACTCTCAAGTGGATCTCCCCATCCAGTTGGCTGGATGTCTTCGAGCCTGATACGAGAGCTTTCAGGAGCGGTGTACTTGAACAAGAAGTCGTATTTGCCACTTGGTTGTCCTAAGGTGTCCCACACTTCTTTGGAACTGGAGGAGTCATCTCGTTCGATGACGTTGACCTCGGGAAAAGCATAGTTAATGAACTCGAGCCCTGCAATCTTTGCAAATTCGTCGTCGTGCTGGATATTTTCTGAATGCCCTGAGCACTGATCCCATGACATGGTGGGGACGCAGATATTCTTTTCAATGATGCTCAACTAATATGCACCGTCGAGCTGACTTTCTTGCCCCAAGCCTCCTGGGTACGGCTACCAGATAGACAGGCCATCCATTGGGCCATAATAGTCATGGTCAAAGTTATATTTCATTAGAGTGTCTTCCTCTAATGAGTTTGGTGGAGCACGACATCCTTCTAGATCACAATCTCCGTATATCATCTTGACATCTGACCTTGGTATAAATCTCGGACTCTGTGTGGGATAGCAAAATGGCGTAGGCACCTCTTCCTGAGACATATAACTGTCCTCGTTAAGATAGGATTTTCACTCTTCATCAGTATCGGAGGAATCCCCCTCGTTGATGGTATGTACTTCTTGAGACACTGGGTGAAGGAAACCTCCACTATGGAAGAAGTTTTGAATGGGATAAAGACTTTCATCGTTAATAGCAGTCTGGGTATAGGTTGAGGAAAAACCAAGACCCTTCTTTGTTTTGTTATCAGTAGGAATGATAAGCTGTCCCCATCCTTTTGCGTCGTTACTTTTGATCACTTCGAGAGCATCTTTGTACGAGGAAATCGACGTTCCTCTTTTTGATTGGTTGTCATTGCTCACCAAAAGTGCTTGGAACTGGGTTCCAACAGTCTCATCTGGTTCTACACAAGTGGACGACGATAAGTTACTCACGATCAAGGCTTGTTCTCCACAGACTGTGACTAGTTGGTCATTCTTGACAAACTTCAGCTTCTGGTGAAGTGTCGAAGTGACAGCCCCTGCCTCGTATATCCAAGGTCTTCCTAACAAACAGCTGTATGCGGCCTGGATGTCCATGACCTGGAAAGTGTGAGGACCGATTGTTATAAGAAGATCGATTTCGTCGATAATTGTTTTCTGGGATCCGTCAAATGCTTTGACGATGACCTCATTGCCTCTCATCGGAGATCCTTTGAATGATAGTCGCATTAAAGTGGACTTCGGCATAACATTCAGAGCCAATCCGGTGTCCACTAGTACGCTGGCTAAAGCATTGTCCTGGCAGTTAACTGTAATATTGAGCGCCATATTGTGACCTTTTCCTTCTTCTGGAAATTCCTCGTCACTAAACCCCAAGTTGTTGCAGGAAGTGATGTTGGAAATGATGCTGTCGAATTGTCTTATCATTACATCTTGTTCTATAAAGGCTTGCTCTAAGACTTTCTGCAAAGCTTCCCTGTGAGCTTCAGAACTGAGTAAAAGAGATAACACAGAGATTTTTTAAGGAGTTTGCAATAGTTGATCAACAATGTTGTACTCACTCTTCTGGATGAGCTTCAACATCTCATCATTGTTCTTTGAAAGGTCGGGATCACTAGATTGACAGACTAGTTGATCGGGAACTTCTGTTTGCGGTTGGTAGGTTCTCTAACTCCTCGGTTGAAGATTCGACCGCTCCGTGTTACTCGACTGATGTCTGCAATATTCACGACGGAGGGTAACAGAACTTCTTTTCCATTCTCAACTATTGTTGCACCGTACTTGTAAGGGATAGCTTTATCAGACTTGTACGATACTGGTCCCAGAAGATAGATAACTACAGGAGCCTTTTGATTTTTATGACCATCATAACCGGCCTCAATTGGTTCGAGATTAAGAACCTTTCCACTATCAAGAGGGACTCTTGATTCACGGAGTAAAGGGATTATGGCGCACACATCCTTGGCCACTTCTCGCTTAGGGATTAAGACAACATCTTTGCCTCGATCAGGATGATAGTTTGACATTGAACCAGAGCTTAACCATGGTTGAATTTCATTATGGTCCAACTGATTTTGAAGGGCTGCTCGCATGAGGTAGCATCCTTGACTATTCTTTGAGCAAACTCTACAGCGCTCTTAGTTATGTGGTGGCACCCGGCCACGTCAGCTTTGAATGTAGTGTAACCTCACTAGGTCTGTTTCCATGGATCGAACGTCCTGATTGTGGTGCCTAGTAAGGTTCCCGTCGATCATACTGACTTGTTGTATGTCTTCATCTAGATAGATCGGAAGCCACCAGTGGTTTAATAAGTGTTGCAGTGTTCTTTGAACGAGTGCACAACCTTGGTCACTCTCACGACATAATCTTCAGTTCTGATACTCATGTGAAGTCAGAAAACCGAGCTAAACTTGCTTAGCATGTAATTCCGCCAAGCTGGTATTCATCAAGCGATTATCAAAGATTTGAATCATATTCACTTGGTAATGACTTCTATCGCGGTAATCCTGAATCCATCCAAGATTCATCTGACGCTGGAGGGCCTATTGTACAAAAGAGTATCCCTGATTGTCTTTCAAGCAGATATCAAACTGGTGATAGTTATGAGACGGTATATGACCGTATCCACTCTGCTTGCAATGCATCTTGACCAGGTTGGTTCCCAATAAGAGTACATCGTGAATTTGATAGTTGTGCTTAGACTCTTCCTCTATCAAATTTACCGCAGTTTTTTCGTGTTGAGGCAATGGGTTTGTCTGAACATTTGGATTTATATCCTTGAAGGATAAGACCCTGCCCTGACAAGCTTCTGCACATCAGATTTGAAGCTGAGACAGTTTTCTATGTTATGCCTTGGTCCTCATTGATGGTATGGACAAGTCTGATCCGTTTTGAACTAAAAAGGCGGATTCTCCGGTATTGGAAGAGGAGACCTGGTATGGACGTGCCCCTTGACCAGTAGTAACAGAAACAGTTCTGCGTACAACATTGGTATAGGGTCGAACCCCAGTGGTCGTGTTGTACGGTTATTGTTGTACTGAGGACGAGCCTGCCGAAGAGGCTGTTGTATCCTTTGCTGATATTGTTGCTGATTTGGTTGGCTTTGAGCAACCTGAGGTTGATACGTAGGAACAGGTACAGGGTTGATAGCAGGAGTTACAGCTGCTACTGGTTGGTACCTTCGCCTTTGCTTTTCGAGAGAGGTATTGCCAATATCCTGCTCTTTTTTCTTAGGGAAAACACTACTGTATCTTTTGGTACTGCTTGATGGTCCAACATCTTTAATTAAACGTCCTTCTCGGACAGCTTCTTCAAGACGAACTCCCATGCCTACCATTTCGGTGAAGTCACTGGGCACACTAGCGACCATTCTGTCGTAGTAAAATGAGCTCAAGGTTTTCAAGAAGATCTTTGTCATCTCTTTTTCTTCAAGAGGTGGACAAATCTGAGCGGAAATCTCATGCCATCTCTGAGCATATTCCTTAAAGGTTTCCTTGTCCTTCAGCGACATGGCTCTAAGTTAATCTCTGTCCGGTGCCATGTCCAGGTTATACTTATATTGTTGAACAAAGGCAGCGCCAAGATCTCTGAAAGTGACGATCTTGGTGCGATTTAAACCCATGTACCATTTGAGTGTGGCACCGGTTAAACTATCCTGGAAGTAATGGATCAGTAGCTGATGGTTCTCTGTCTGTGTTGACATCCTCCGAGCGTACATCACCAAATGACTTTGAGGGCAAGAGTTACCCTTGTGTTTTTCAAATTCGGGCAACTTGAATTTATGCGGAACTTTCACATTGGGGACCAAACAAAGGTCTGCGGCGTCCTTATCGAATAAATCCTGACCGCGAATGGCTTGCAGTTCCTTCTGCATCTTCAGGAGTTGTTCCTGGAATTCCTTCATTTTATCGTTCATATTTTCATTTCCACCAGAAGGTATTTGGGGAATTTGTCCTTCCGGGACAGTGTGTACCACGGGTGGTGGTATAGTCATTACGACAATGACTCTTGGTGTTTCCCTTTCCTGAAGTTTGTAACCTCCAGGAGTTGCTATCATACCCCTTGCATCTTCTCTTTCCTGGAGTTTGTAACCTTCAGGCCCAGCGACTCCTGCTGCAGTTTCTGGATCTTCCATGATCGGCAGAATATATCCTTCTGGGATATAGTTGGGTGGCAAGCCCCAGGGACGATCTTTAGGTATGTTGTACCGAGGATCATACTTTTCCACTATGGGCGTCGATGTGATCTCTGAGATCACAGTCCTTTGTTGTTGTATCTGGGCTGCTGCCAGAGATTGCATGTCATTGTGAAGTTTCCTCAAATCTTCTTTCAAAGTGTCGATTTCTTCTCTCAACTCTCTGTTCTCTTCCTCGAGATCATCCATTTTCTTTTGTCAATTAGCCCGAGTATTGTACGAATGAGACATTTTGATTCTAGAACCGAGACACAAACGTGAGATTCGTAGGGAAGAAGAATGCGTTATATGAGAATGATGAATGATATGCAATGATTATGTTGATTATTTTTATTTTGTTTAATCAAAATAAACTTTGATAATTGGATTGCAAACATCATACAGTGGGGGAAACCCCGTTTTATTGAATTCAAAGATTGTGGAAATGGAAACAAAGTAATTTACAAAGTGCTATAAAAGGAAATGTTTAAACTTATGGATCCTGAGTCCTCTTAGAGGAGGGCTCAGGTGCTGGTTCTGGTACTTTCCTTTTCTTTGACCGGGGCTCTTGAGCCTCTGTCGGGTTGTCATTCCTTTGCCAAGTGAAAGGAGCAAGCAAAATCCTTTGGTCTTCTTGATTTTCTACAGCATGTTGCTCTAAAATCTCGATCAGAGCATCTTTTTCTTTTAACAGTTGCTGTATTTTATTACACTCCACATTGAGAATGCGGTACTTATTCTTCCAAGACTTCTTCTCCTGTTGAACTTTTTTGAGAGTAACCTGGAGTTTTTCCGTATCAGACATAATATAAAGGACAGATTCCTTTAACGAAAGAACTTCTTGACGAGGGTAAGGCATCCTCAGCTTGAGAGCTCTAGTTTGTACCTAGTGGAGATAAGGTTCTACAGAGATACAGTATGGTTTCCCTAGAGACTCTCTTCCTTTCTTGTGAACATGTTTCCAGGCATGCACTATTTCTGTCTTTAGTGCCCTGCCATTTTCTCCTTCCTTGAAGAAAAGACCTTCCAGATGAACATTACGCGGGATATGTCTCTTTGGGTATCTGAATTGACGACGAACTAACACAGGATGATAATTGATTCCTCCTTTAGTTCCTATGAGGGGTACATCAGGGAAGTTTCCACAACGGTTAATGATTTTGATCCCGTCATAGATTCGATTGTACCAGTCTATGTCACTATAAAAAATCGCGTAAATTACGGCAGTTTAATTATGGCGTTTAATAAAAACCGCCACAATTATCGGTGGATTACGACGGTTTTCTTAAACGACAAATTTTTTTTAAAGTATGGCGGTTTGAAACGCCATTGTTTACATATTTGTTTTTAAAATTCAGCACATGTTTATCGCACGCTTTTTTCAACTTTCTCTCTATTTTTTTTTACGAAACTACTCTCTCCTCTTTTTTCTTTTTGTTAGTTTATCATAATTTCTTATTTATATAATAAAATAAATTTTAACTATTATTAAATAAATAATAATAATAATATCCATTAATGAGAAAACAAAACCTAATTTTAACTCCTCTCAGCTCCTTCATCTTCCAAGAACACGTTCCTCTTCAAAGAGAAAACTTAATCTTGAACCCTTCCTCTGCATCATTTGATTACCCTTTTTTTTTTTTTTTTTCCTGTTATCCACTTTCTTTCTTTTTTAATCGATATACACTCATAAATCATTCAATTTCAAACCTTAACAATGATTTGAAGTTAGGATTTCAATATCAGTATCACTATGGAACCCTAACAATCAATAATACCAATAATTTAAACCTTCATTTTCGCTTTGTTCTGTCGTAAATTTGTAATCCATAGTTCCGCAGTCAGGTGTCATGTTGCTCCGTTCTGCTATTCTGCATTCTGCAGTTACGTAATGTACCGTTCTGCTGCTCCATTATGTTACTCGGTGTTCCGTAGTTCCAAAATCGGCCATCTTCAAGGTAATATCGTTCTTTGTTTATGATATTGACAGATGTGTTATGCATTCTAAGATATAGATAAAGTATTTGCACTGTGGTTCTTTTGCATTTAATTAACGAGTTCTTTATTTCGTCCTAAATAATTTCTAGAGTATTTATTTGTTTGTTTCTATGATGAACTTGATTATGCTTTAATGTATCTTTGATGTTAGTTACAGTTGTTAATAGTTGTTAGGAATTTGTTAGAGGTGTTGCTTATGTAACTGACTCAGTTCCCTACATCAGTCCGAAACTCTGCATACAGTTTTAATTGTTTTGGATAATTAATTATTAGCTTATTTATAACATGAATTATGCATATTTGTCATGATATACACAATCAATCTTAGTTTGGATGAATTTGGATTTGAACCTATATACTTTGGAGTGAGTTAGTTAGGTAGTATTGTATGATGTGGAAGTGTTTTTCAACATTGAACTTGTTGATGAGTTTAAAGTGGTGTAGGAGGGAAGAATGGAAAAGAGAGAGGTTGTACACAAATTGTTGGATTTAACTAAATAAGCACGTAGTTCAGCTCATTTGGCAGTTGCAAGACGCAACCATGTTGTCTTGAGGCAGATTGTTGCATCCCTGCATAAGCTTGCTAAGGCTAGTGAGGTAAATAATGAAGCTCAGTCGCTTGTTACTGAGGTTCGAGCTGACGAGGCATCGACTTCTATTAATCTTCGTGATGCACCTGGTAGAGAGACACCTCGTCACTTGCAGTGCGTCTTAGGGATCATGTTTCTGCTTAGATATTCATGGTTGTTGGTGCTGATTGGAGTCTACATAATGAGTATGGTTGGAGTGATTTGCAAGAGGCAGTGTGCACTAGAGAAGAAGCTTATGTCATGATTATTTCACGACATTATCAGCCTCTGGCTTGGGCTAAATAATATTGTAGGCTTCCATGCATTATTGCTTCGGCAACTCATATTCGTGATTCCGTTTATTGGACGCATAACCCCTTATGATACTTATCGAATATGGAAGTGTGGTTCTAATCTCTGTGCTGATATGACCCTTGTTGGTTTTGAGGTTTTACACATCCAACAATCAAACCAAACATTTTTTTGGATGATAATTTAACTCTGCCACATGATGGATGGTCATGCGTTAAAAAAAGTCATCGTTGGTCCTTGCTTATAATTATGAGGATAACAATTGTCGAAGGGAAACATGAGATTTGAATTAATGTGGGCTTTTACTTTTTAAAAAGATACAATTGTAGTATCTTATGCCATCATAACTTGTGAAGTCAGTAGGCAGCATTGGCTTGAATTCTTTGTGTGGTTGGGGTTAGAGACTAGGAGAAGCATGCCATTTAGATACCAAAGGCCCCGGATTTGTGCATTAAGCTTGGAACTACTCTCAAGTTGGAGCTTCAATGGTTGTTTCCATTGCCATTATGCTAGACTATTTGGTTATGTCGTAATAGAATCATATATTTTTTAGAGCGGGGGGATTTTGAGCAATTTTGATCTATTTGGTATGCTGAAAATGCTCTCATGGAACTGGTTTTTATCTTGTAATTGTGGCAATATGAATTACAGTTGGAAAGTGTGATGTGCAAATCCGGGGTTGTATCTGTTTTAGGCTATTGTTAGCTTCTGGTGGCTGTTTCAATTTTTGAAAGCTTATTGTTTTCTTTTGGTTTCTATTTGTGATAGTATCTTGTTCTAGAGTCATGTATCTCTAGTCTGTTGTAGTTGTAGTTGTGTTACTTTTCTATTTGGGAAGCAACTGCCTTTTCTTCTCGTCAAGGAGATTGGATGCATTATTTTGGTTTGTTGGTTAGACATTTGCGGCCTTAGTGAGAATTCACTGTCTACTGAGTGAATCTTTGCAAGTTTATGTTTATATATGTTTGAGTGGTTGATAAGAAGTTATATCTGATGGAATACATCTGATATGATGTCTTGCAGGTGCTGGATGAATATCAAAACAGTTTTGGCGAATCATGGTGAACCGTTCAAGAAGGCAATACTCAAGCATGTCCCTATTTGAATGATGTTCTCATGGAATTCCAGGCATGTAATTTTTCCTTTTCTTCATTATATTGGCTTCGGATAGACGAGTTGTTGATTTTTATTAAAAAAGTGTATAATATTCAAAACTGCGTCAAAGCAACCTTTTTTTTCTTTTTTGTGCCAACCTTTGACGTTATGGATTTTGACTCAAACCCTCTTTTTTATGCCTCTGTCAAATTTCAGGATCCTGCAGGGGCTGACAAGTTGATGAGAATCCAGAGGGAGTTAGATGAAACAAATATCCCCCTTGTAGGCATTAAACATACATTTGCATTGCAAAGAAGCATAAGCTTTCCATGTACCTTTTGTCTTCCAAATTTAATTTGTCATGTAGTTATTCAATTTTTAACACAACAAATGATATGCTTGGTTGCAAATTTGATCATTTCTTAGCATCATGATGTGATGTCGACATGTCATAGATTTTAATAATGTCTGTTAGCTGGTTAGAAATAATTCAGTTGTTGTAATTATAAATTTTTTGCAATATGTTCATTTCTTAGTAATGTACATTTACTTAGTAATTTTATTTCGGTGAGTGGAATTTTCTCATTACCTCTTTGCTCTATTGACTTGTATACTGTGTCACCAGCTTAGCATACGCATTGTCCGTAGTTTTTGAACCTGGTGCAGCTCAGCTGGTGAGTATTAAAACCTGGAAAAAAAAAAGACAAAAATTATTGGTGTAGCACATACTGACCAAAGGACAAGTATAAACACAAAGATAAAGCACATATATGTTTTTATTTTGTAGAATCTATATGAATATGAGAATCTATAAATATAATTTTGAACATATTTTGTAAAAGAAATTTATGGCTTTGTTGATGATGTGTTTTTGTTAATTTTGTTGGAAAACATTTGAAGTCGTCACTGCTTAAAAATTGCTTTCTTTTATAACTCGGTATTAAATATGGCTCATAAGTTAATAATATAAGAAAAAATGGTATTTGGTGACACATGGTATCTATAAGAATCATTGACTGCATTTATGATATTTGAACATAACTTGTGACACATACTGTATTTATTTTATTTATATAGTCATGAATTAGATGAGTATTGGACTTTGCTGGTTATTTTATTCACATGCTGGATATTCATTTTTTAGTAAGTAGTAGGTATCATAGGACTAGGAGCAAATAATAAGTACAATATGCAACCAATAAGTACTATATATATATATATATATATATATGTGTGTGTGTGTGTTAAATTGTGACAAAAAAATTTAAATTTGTTTTAGCATATCTCAAATTGACCTTTTTAAAATTAATTTGAAAATTGTCGCGGTTTATACAATGATATTTTGGTGTAAATTAGGACGGTTTAAATTGAAGTAGTTTGTAGTTTATTACATCGGTTTTAATCGACGTAAAATTGGAAAATATTTGTTTATTAAATTGAAATGTATGGCATTTGAAACCACCACTTTTTCTAAACAAAAACCGCCACTTTTAACCATACATAATACGACGGTTTGCACGGCGTTTAAATTTAAACCACCATAATTTTCCTTGCGGCAGCCAAATTTACGGCGCTTTTAAAAACGCCGTATTTGTTAATTGTGGCGGTTGAAAATGCCATAATCTTCTTTAATTAACCGCCACAATTTACGCACTTTTTTTGTAGTGTGTCAGAGTTGGTAACAGACATGATTCTCTGCGACCAATGTAAAGTACTCTTATGATCCCAGAAAGTAGCAGACTTGGGCAAATGGGAAGTGAACCATTTGTATAGCAGGGGTACACAACATGTGATCATTCCTCCACTGTATAAATTCCTTAAGTATACAGAATGATAAGCATCTGCGAGCAAGGTTGGTACGGGATTTCCAATCAGAAATATCTTAATGGCATTGATATCAACGAAGCTATCAATGTTGGGAAACAGAAATACCCCGTAGGTGAGTAGTACAAAGATGCTCTCGAAAGTAGTCATGTTCCCTATACTAGAAAAGTACAGAGCTTTCTTTATCAAAAATTGGGCTGGTAAACCTTGGATTCCACCCTTAGTGGTCATGTGAGTCCTAACTTCTGACTCGTCCAAATAGATTGCTCTTGCAATGGTTTGATCCTTTGGAATTTCTTCCAGTCCAGAAAAGGGAGCTTGGTCAGTGATAGGTAAATCACTCAGGTGAGAGTACTCCTCCAGTGTTGGTTCCAGTTGGTAATTCGGGAATGTGAAACAGTGATAGACCGGATCGTAGAACTGAATTAGCGTAGCCAGGATTCCTTCAATTACAGGGACCCTTAACAGAGACAGGAGTCCTCCGTACTTAGCTTTGAAAGCATCAGGGTTGGTGATCATCCTTGCCAATCCTCTTAAATCCTCTAATTTTGGAACCTTGAAGGTGTACTTGTGAGTCCTTCTTCTACCGAAATCCATAACGTAATCTTTCTCTCTGACATTTGTAATCATTATCTCAGTTTAATTTGAAAAAGAGAGACTAGAAGAGAAAAATTTTCTTTGTTTTAAGTTTTTTAATGAAATGAATGCATGAATACATCACACAAAAACATAGAAAAAATATGGGGTTAAAGGTTCGGTGTCATGAAGTCATGGCTCTACCCATCCCCAAAGGTTATACTGGTTATTTTTTGTACCTGTCCGCAAAATCATTGACCCCTCTTGGGATAACAACAGCAGGCTGGTTCACCCGAGCGAGCTGATGTATCTTAGAGTGATCTCAAATAAGGGTAGTATCGTGTGACAACTATTTCCGATAGCTTTCGCACTACAAAATAGTAACAAGGTCTCAGCCTACTAAATCCCCAATTTCATGGACAACCACAATCGAACAATCTGCTTTCAACAACCGAAGTCGTATAGGCATTGAATCTGCAAAGGGTGTCTCCACTGATTCGATGGTCGACCAGGGTCTCTTATTTGGGAGTCACTCCTATAGCGAGCGATTTTAGACTCGGTTCTTAAGCGCTGGTCGCTCTCTGCGGTTTGAGCTTAAACTACATGCCGATTCATTTTTTATCTTATTGTGAGCTGAATAAGGAAGGGAAATAGATGTCTCCAATTAACCCTGCTTTGCATACTGAGTTTAAACAGCGGTCTGTTAGGTTACGGATGCTATTAATGTGGGGGGGCCTTTGTACTGGTTATTTGTATTTTTGCCAATACGGTTCTTCTTTCTTTCTAGGATCTTCTGGCGGGGAACAAGTGTTAGGATGTTAGGACTGATGCTTTTGAATGTGAGAGTATGGGATTTGGTTTTTTTTTTGTTGATTGTGCTCGCTAAGATTTTTCTTTCAATCTTATGCCTACGTATTCCCGTTTACCGAAACAGGGAAATCAGAGCGTTCGTAGTTCCCCCTATTCTATGGGAGGAAATGGTTGTTTTTGGTGTCTTGTTCAAAGCCCAAGACGTGAACCTAAAGGGTAGTTTTTATCTTGATCAAAGCCCAAGATGTGAAGCTGAAAGGTCTATTTGTATCTTGTTCAAAGCCCAAGATGTGAAGCTGAAAAGTCTCCACTTTAGAGAGAATTTGTCATCTCTAAAGAGGGGGTTATTTGTCACAACTGTTTTTAGAAAGGAGAATTACTTTAACCGGGATACGCGGATCCTAGCAATGCCATAATTTCCTTTAAAGGAGGTTTTTACCTGAAGGAGAAGACTTTAACTCAGTGTAGAGAAATGCTATCTTTCCTTAGGAATTTCTCATGCTAAAAGAGGGACAGTGGCATGGATGTAGATGATCCAGAGGCTTGCCGCTTACAGCGATTAGATGAAAGGGAAGGAGTTGTTGATGTTTGTGTACTGTGAACGAGGCACAACTTTGATGCTAAAAGGTTAATTGGATCAACTAGTGGTTTTCTTATACAAAGCCTAAGAGGAGGCTAATATGTCTCTCGTACAAAGCCCGAGAGAGAGGCTAAAAGGGGTTGATCCTACAAGAGGATCTTTTATACTCAACAAGAGAGTGTTTTTGTATCTCGCACAAAGCCCGAGATGGAGGCGAAAAGGTTTGACTCGACAAGGGAATCTTTTGGTATCTCGTATAAAGCCCGAGATGAAGGCTATTGTTTGTTTGGCTCAATAAGAACCTTTTTGTATCTCGTACAAAGCCCGAGATGGAGGCCAAATGGGTGATTGACTCAGCGAGGGAGTCTCATATGTGTCTCGTACAATGCCTGAGAGAGAGGCTAAACGTTGTTTGACTCCGCTGGGGAGAATCATTGTACAAAGCCCAAGAGGAGGCTATGGTGGCTATTTCAGTTGAGTGACAGGTCCGGTATACTGATTTTGAAAGGGAAAATCAGTTCTTATATGAGTAACACTGTACTCATGGATTTAATTCAAGAATCCGGGTTATTCCTGTTCTTTAAGGAAGCAGGAAATCCGAAGGGTATTGAGACTGTCCGAGTCTATGGGTTTCTTTCCTATTCTTGAAGGGTGCTTGAGAATGTCTTTGAGACTCAAGGAGATTAGACTGTCCAAGTCTAGAGTTTCATCTTTCGTACCATGCTTTGAGAAACAGTAGTAGACTCTATGAAAGGACTGTTCTATAAAGATGACTAGGTTCTGTTCCTATACCTCTAGGAGGTCGTCGGGACAATTTGTACGAATCCCAAGAGGAGGCTGGAAACTTTTAAGAAGCCGACGAGTCCTTGTACTAAGCCCAAGAGGAGGCTATCATTCCCGGAGGAAGAGATCCTTATACGAAGCCTAAGAGGAGGCTGTGAGTACTTCTAAGAAGCCGGCGGGTCCTTGTACTAAGCCCAAGAGGAGGCGGGGTTGCTTTTAGGAAGCCTGTGGGTCCTTGTACGATGCCGAAGAGGAGGCCGATGCTTTTAAGAAGCCCGTGGGTCCCCAAACCCCGAGAAATTCAAGGCAAGCTATTCACAAGGAATAGATCAAGTCATGAAAGTTCGAGAATTTGGAAGAAACTCAAAGATGCCATTCACGGAGAATACATTCATCTCTGGGAGTAGAGTTTCTTGACAATTCCTAATGAGGACAGCCAAAGAGAAGACTGTATCTGGTGATCCTATTGGGGATCTAGTTGTCTATTTCTACGAATAAACGAAACGGCGTCACCTAGTTCTAGACGTAGTTGCCGGGGAAACTCTAAATATCTATACTATTATTACACAGTCGATATGAGTTGATGAAAGAAGACTTACAGTGAAACAGCCCCACAATACAGTTATATGTATATGAAAGCGGTAAATGAAAGCAATAACCACTTACTCGGTTGTAGAGCTTCCATGTTGTTTGGTTAGTTGTTCAACAAAGAAAGAATGGAAACAACAGTATATTTCAAAATAAAAGGAGAAAGTGCATTGAAAAAGAAAGATTTGGGGCTTACAGCTCAAGGAGAGGCCCAGGGTTTTATCAGTGAGCGCACTGTTTGAATTTGTACAGAGGGACTTATACAAGTGACTGAGGCCCAAAAAGGTTTTCTGTACAAAGGGGTGGGTCTTACACTCTCTCAAGAGGCCCAAAAAGTTTTAAAGAAAAAGAGATGGGTCTTACTACACGAGGGTAGGCCCAGATGATTTTTCGTTTAAAAATGGCGATTGCGCCGAGGTTTTCTTTTAACGCAGAGGGACTTATACAATAAGTGAGGCCCAAAATGTTTTGGTTAAAAGGGTGTTGGGTCTTACACTCTAATAGAGGCCCAAAAGTATTTTAAATGGGTCTTATAGCTCGAGGAGTGGCCCAAGGTTATTTTTCAAAAGCCGACGATCGCGCCGTTGGTTTTTGACGGTATCGGATCTTATACAATACACTGAGGCCCAAAAATGATTTGGTCAAAAAAGGATTGGGTCTTACACTCTGTCAAGAGGCCCAAAGAGTTTTAAAAATGATTTATGAGGGTTGAATTAATCCAAAAACCCTAATTTGTTTTCAAAAATGTATTTAATTGAATAAAAATTCAATTAAAATGATCAAAATTGTTTAACATATGAAAAACAAATTGTGATCTTAGATTAATGCTTCAAAAATTAAGTATTGACTTACAAAATAATTAGAAAGCATTAAAAGTTGCAAAATCAAGGTGGAAAAAATATTTTAAATGTTAAAAACAATTAAAACATTAATTCTTTGCAAAAATATCAATTTTATAAAATAAATAATATTTTTGGGATTTTTTGGGAAAATAAAATATTTTAACATTTTTGTGAATTATTAAAAAAAGAATCAACTCAAAATCATTAAAACTCAGAGAGAAATTAATTTTTGAATCAATTAAACAAAATCACAAAATTCAAATATTCAAATTATTCAAAAATGGCGCCAAGAACACACCAAGAACACGCGCGTGTTCTGGGTTTGGTTGATTTGCGTTTTCCATCCAATCTCACTGAATACGTAATCATATCATGCAATCCACATATCATTATGCTCGTCTCAACCTCACGATCATGTCTATAACACTTAATTTCATTTAAATTAAACATAAAACATGAAATCACGAAGAAACCTCAAGAACCCTAATTTCTGCATGAAGGCTAGGATTTTTGATACACGATTCAAACAATGCAATTTATTGAGGGGAAACATTCCATGCATGATTATGAATATATGGCCAAATTATTGTGCGAGGAAATATGCATAGATTGAGAGATGACCAAGTATGTGCTTACCTCTAGGCCGTGACAGCAAGTGTAATGTGATTTTTGATTTGGAGGTGTTACAGATGAATGGTGATGATCTGAACAGCTTCCCTACACCCTATGGAGTGTGTTTGAATGCTTGGACCTGATTGAAAATGGCTGGAACAATTTGTGGTACCTCAGTTGCAACTTGATTGAAAATTTGAGCAACCAGCTGGTGATTTTGTGAAATCAGTGTTCCAATTGTTGTTTAAGTGTTTGATCAGCTCATATGTGATGTATGTGAGGTGTGTGAGTGATTGGTTTGATTGGAAAAGCTCTCAAACTCAAAACCCGATAGCTACCTTGCTAAGAAAGGCATTTTTGCCAAGAGAAAGAGATTTTGAGGAAAGCATCTGTTAGATGGCTTTGGTGTACTCAAACTGATCACAATTGAGCTCTATTTATAGTAGAGCAAGTTTGTTTGGCAAGGAATAGTGAATGGCAGCTGCTAAGTAGGTTTGGCCAATGTTGTCCAATGGAATTTCAAGTCTCCTCTAGCCATTGACTAGAGGTTAGGGCACAGAGCTTTGGTTCCCTTGGTCTTGGATAAGTCTTGACTGATTTCAGATGAGAATAGCTCAGTCCATGCCACCTTGATGCTTCCATTGAATGCTCCAATCCAAATTTAAAGTCTTGTCCCTATTTTGGCCATTCTAGGTTCAACATGCTATTTCTTGTTCCATGGAATTTGGAGGCTTGGCTCAGTGATTATCCCCTTTAGATTCAATCCTCTGAGGTGTCCAAGTGGATAGGAGCAATTGGATTTGGCTGAGTTTGGCAAATCGAGCAAAGTTGCAAATTCTGCCTTGCCTTGACAAATTTCAGCAAGGCAACTTTCCAATGTCATATCTCATGACTCAAATGGAATTTGGCAATGTTCTTGGTCATTTTGGAAAGCCCTTACATCATACAACAACTGTTTAAACATGTTTGGTTTTGATCTCTTTTGAATCCAAGTGAAAAATCCCCCTACATTTGGCAAAAAGTGAAGGTAGATTTGGACATAGTGAAAATTTCACTAAGTGTTGGAAAAAGTGACATTTTCACTTTTCAGCCATTTTGATCACTCCATAACTCAAAATCCTTAATGAATTGGAGTTAGGTCTAGTTGAAGTTTTTGTAGAGGGTAATGAGAGCTAAAAATCCATCTTTGGATGAGAGAAAATGGCCTTGTGGTTTAGGAGTTATGGTCCTCCAAAGTTGGTACCTTTGTCACTTTATTTTTAACTTAGAAAATTTTCTAAGTTTTTATGGTTACCCCTTTTACAAGTTATCCAAATTTTCTTAATTTTTATTGATGAATGATGATTCAAATCATACATTAACATCATTTTAGGGTTAAAAATCCATTTTGGTGAAAAATCTCAAAAAGTCAAAGTTGACTTTTGTGCACAGTTGACTTTTTATCAGATGAATTCCAAATTGTGCAATTCTTCAGGAAATCATGTCCTTGACCTAAATCAAACTTGATGGACATGTTCCATGGGTGTCATAGGGTATATTGAGGCATGTCCTAGGGTTTGGGAGCATGTCCTGGTCAAAAGTCAAAGTTACAATTGACTTTTCCCTTAAAACCCTAATTGTGGTGCAGATGAAATTGAGACTTGTTGCTCAAGCTTCTTGGATTAATCCATTGTTCCAAATGGATCAATGTAGTTCATTAGAGACCCTCAAACCCTCTCTTGTGGTCTTGGTTCATGATTTGCCCTAAAAGTCAACTTAGGGGTGAATTAGGTCAAGAAACCCTAATTTCTGATTTTTGATGAATGCATCCCCTGAGGTAAAATTAACTTAATGGTTGGGTCCATGAGGTTCCATGGAGTATATTAAGTTGTGTTTTGGAGCATTGGCTCATGCCCAGATGAAAATTTCCATCTGGGGGACCTGGTCGACCAAAACCCTAATTTGGTGACACTGGCGATCTTGAGACTTGATCCACCTAGAAGGGAGCAACCTTGTGCTTAATCCTTGAAGTGGGAGTCCTTTTGATCCATTGTGAATGTTTGAGAGGTTAGACAAGTTGAAGATCATGTCATTCCTTGATTTATCCTTTGTCTAAGCACTCAGAGAGGGCTTGAAACCCTAATTTTGATTGTAGTGGGTGCCCACCCATCTTTGGGGAGACTGATGAAGTATGATGGTTCCCCCATATTGTGATGATGATTTTCACAATGATGGGAAATCTTAGTGGTCAAAATTTGGGGTATGACAGATGCCCCTATTGAATCTTCTTGGACCCGAAGGTGTGAATGATGAAGGTATTCGGGCATTCGGGGTGCAAGAGGATTAAATATCGGAATACCCGAAATTTTGATGGTGGTTATGAATGGTAGCTTACGCGTTCATCTTCTTTAGCTAAGAAATGATGCTTAGAAAAGGTAAACTTCCCCTCGATCCTGGTTTCCAGCCAAGGAACTGGTCTCAGTTTCTTAAATAAACTTCCCCTCGATCCTAGTTTCCTACCAAGGAACTGGTCTCAGTTTCTAAAATGAACTTCCCCTCAATCCTGGCTTCCTACCAAGGAACTGGTCTCAGTTGCTGAAATAAACTTCCCCTCGTTCTTGGTTTCCTACCAAGGAACTGGTCTCAGTTGCTGAAATAAACTTCCCCTCGTTCTTGGTTTCCTACCAAGGAACTGGTCTTAGTTTCTTTTGTCAATAAACTTTATTGACAAGGGACGCTATTTGTAGCGGTTTTGCTCAAACTTCTCGCCGAATTTTCCCGGGGAGATGCCATTTGAGTGGAAAAAGTTTCGATGTCAGACTTGCTGGGGAACCCAGTTGTCTGAGTTGTAGAGTTGCACAAACTTCTCTGTTGGAGACGCCATTTGTCGATTCTACTGGAGGAAAGCAGGTCTCTTGGGAGACTGCTTTCGCTTGGGATCTTACATCATAATTTTCTCGGGATCTTCCCGGAGAAATGCCATATGATGGGGTCCATTTTGAGGTGCCGATGACCTTTTCATCAGCGATCTTTTCGGAGCGAAACTGGTGTGCTGCCGAATCTCTGATTACGAGGGGTCTCTGTGGATTTTCCTTAATCCGGGAAAGCAAGGATATTATCTTCAATGGTGAAGAGTGATGTTTATTGAAAGTTTTCTCTGGCTTTTCAGAGGTTCAAGTTATCAAAGTGGTCAAGGACCAATTTCTTTCCAGAATTAAACTGGAAGCGAGGTTGTTCAGACACAGTATTTCCTGACGAGGCAAGAACTGACAACTCGATTGAGAGGACTTCTACCGCTAGGGGACAAGACCGACTAGAGTGATAGTGATGCAATATGAAATGTGAATGCAAATAAAAAATGCATGATGTATGTATGTGTCGACGAAACTGACGCGACATACAAACTGATGGGTGAACACGACTGGATACTCGGCCATCGCGGGGCGTACAGATATATCGCTGGTTCAGAATAGCAATTCCACCTTGCTTAGGAGAGATAGTCCCGGTTGGGGACTATCGTTGATCGGGCTTAGGAGGTAAGAACTCGGCCGAGGTGTGTCAGACGAAACAAGGTCTCTGGCATAGTTGATCCCTTCATTCAGGCGTACTGGGCCTAGAAGGAGTACTTTGATTCTGCACTTTGAAGTTCGAACACCTTTGGAGACACGATTGATGTTCTTTCGATGTTTAACAGTCAAAAGAAATTGCCATCCTTTCTTAAAAAGCAGAAAAAGTTTTAATAAGTAAATTCATTTTTGTTTTATTTCAAGAATCATTAATCATGTTAACAACGTCGTTCTGTAAAGCTAAAACAAATAAAGATTATAAACAAAAGCACAAGGGCTCAAATTTTATTAATAAGATGGAGATCAGCCCAAACGCGTGATCCCAAAGAGTATATACAAAGTTTGAAAATGGTAATTTACAGGGAAAAGGGCTACGTTGAAACATAACGACCACCATCCTTCTACCATCTTTGAATTCGGGGCATCCTGAGCTTTTGTCGAAGATGACCTTGACTGGAGCTTTCAGACAGATGATGTAACTGCTGCTGCTGAGGGACTTGCCTCTGTTGAACATAGTTACTTGCCATTATCCCTAATTTTTGCCTGGATTGTACTTTAATGTTTCCAATCCACCGGGATGATTTTTTTCATGTCTCTAATTTATGCCTGGACCGCCCTTTCGGGTTTTCAATCCACCGAGACGTTTTTTTTAGTCGAAGCATTCCTTGACTACATCAACATTCGTGGGGTAGGAAAATTCCTCTCCGTCCATGGTTGCAAGTCTCAAGGCACCGCTTGAGAAAGCTTTCGTGACCACATAGGGGCCATCATAATTTGGGGTCCATTTGCCCCGAGAGTCAGTGAGAAATGATTGTATCTTCTTGAGCACGAGGTCTCCTTTTCTGAAGATTCGGGGTCGAACCTTTTTGTCGAACGCCTTCTTTATTCTTTGCTGATACAATTGACCGTGGCACAGTGCCGTGATTCGCTTATCTTCTATCAGATTCAATTCATCGTGTCGACTTTGATACCATTCAGCTTCGGTGAGCTTAGCTTCCATCAATACTCGGATTAACGGGATCTCTACTTCTATGGGGAGCACTACTTCCATGCCATACACTAGAGAGAAAGGGGTTGCCCCTGTTGAAGTGCGGACAAATGTGTGATAACCGTGAAGAGCAA
The DNA here is from genome assembly GCA_022829125.1 of Lathyrus tuberosus. NCBI lineage: Eukaryota > Viridiplantae > Streptophyta > Magnoliopsida > Fabales > Fabaceae > Lathyrus > Lathyrus tuberosus. Next base: position 4,425,776 of record JALAZF010000436.1, on the reverse strand, counting down.
AGGGTAGCATCTCGTGCCAGTCTTTGTAGGTTACAACCATCTTTTGAACGATCTTCTTGATGTTCTTGTTAGCCGCTTCTACTGCTCCGTTCATCTTGGGTCGGTAGGGAGATGAGTTATGGTGTTCGATCTTGAACTCTGCGCACAACTCTTTCATCATCTTATTGTTCAAGTTAGATCCATTATCAGTAATGATCTGGCTCGGAACACCATAACGGCAGATGATATTGTTTTTGATAAATCGGACCACCACTTGTCGGGTTACATTGGCGTATGACGCTGTTTTGACCCACTTGGTGAAGTAATCAATGGCTACCAGGATGAACTGATGTTCGTTTGAAGCCTTAGGTTCGATCAAGCTAATCATGTCGATTCCCCAAATGGAAAAAGGCCACGGGGAAGAGAGAACTTTGAGATGTGAAGGCGGTACATGAATTTTGTCGGAGTATATCTGACACTTGTGACACCTCCTCATGTACTTGTAGCAGTCGAATTCCATGGTCAACCAATAGTACCCTGCTCTTAAAAATTTTCTCGCCATTGTGTGTCCGTTGGCATGAGTGCCAAAGGATCCTTCATGAATTTCTTTCATAAGCATGTCTGCTTCTGGTCTGTCGACGCATCGGAGCAAAACCATGTCAAAATTCCTCTTATAAAGAGTGTCACCGCTCAGGAAGAAGTTTCCAGCCAATCTTCTGAGGGTTTTCCTGTCTTTTCTGAGTGCCCCAGATGGGTACTCTTGTTTCTGAAGGAAGCATTTGATATCATGATACCAAGGTTTGTCGTCTATGACTGCTTCAATCGTAAAGATGTAAGCGGGCCGTTCAAGGCGCATTATATCGATCTTAGGTATGTCATTCCATTGACCTACACTAATCATGGAAGAGATAGTGGCTAATGCATCAGCCATGTGATTCTCATCACGAGGGATGTGGTGAAACTCGATTCTGTTGAAGAAGGGTAACAATCTTCTTGCGTAATCTTTTTAAGGAATCAATCCTGATTGGTATGTGTTCCAATCTCCTTTTATTTGATTGATAACCAGGGCTGAGTCTCCGTATACGTCCAAATTTTTTATCTTAAATCAATCGCTTCTTCGAGACCCATAATACAAGCTTCGTATTCGGCCTCATTGTTCGTACACTTGAACGTAAGTCTGGCAGTGAAAGGAATGTGGGTACCCTGGGGTGTTATGATGATTGCCCCAATTCCATTTCCGTAATGATTAACTGCTCCGTCAAAGATAAGTCCCCATTGGGAACCTGGTTCTGGCCCTTCACTGGGTAGCGGTTCATCGCAATCTTTCATTTGTAGATACATGACATCTTCGTCTGGGAAGTCAAACCCGATTGATTCTTGATCGTCAATCGGTTGATGAGCCAAATGATCGGCTAAAATACTTTCCTTAACGAATTTCTGAGCGTGGTACTCTATGTCATATTCTGATAAAAGCATCTGCCAACGGGAAATTCTTCCCGTGAGAGCAGGTTTTTCGAAAACGTACTTGATTGGATCTATTTCGGAGATTAACCAAGTAGTGTGACAAATCATGTATTGGCGAAGACGTTTGGCTGCCCAAGCCAAAGCACAGCAAGTTTTCTCGAGCATCGTGTACCGAGTTTCACAGTCGGTGAATTTCTTGCTTAAATAGTAGATGGCAGACTCTTTCCTTTTAGTTTCGTCTTGTTGGCCAAGTACACATCCCATTGAGTCCTCTAGGACTGTGAGGTAAATGATCAGTGGTCTCCCTTCCACTGGAGGTGATAAAATCGGAGGATTCAACAGATATTCCTTGATACTGTCGAAGGCGGTTTGGCAATCTTCTGACCAAACGCAATCCTGGTTCTTTTTCAGTAGTTTGAACATCGGCGCAAAAGTGGCGGTCATAAGGAATATGAATCTGGAAATGTAATTTAGACGTCCCAAGAATCCTCTGACTTGTTTTTCAGTTTTCGGAGAAGGCATTTCTTGAATGGCCTTGACCTTGTCAAGATCAACCTCAATCCCTTTCTGGCTGACGATGAACCCTAGTAGTTTCCCTGAACAGACACCGAAGGTGCACTTGTTGGGATTCAAGCGGAGCTTGAATTTTCTTAGACGTTCGAACAATTTTGACAGATTTTCAACGTGCTCACTCTCTATTTTTTATTTTGCAATCATATCATCGACATATACCTCTATTTCTTTGTGTATCATGTCATGAAACAGAGTCGTCATGGCCCTTTGATAGGTTGCCCCGGCGTTCTTCATACCGAACGGCGTAACCTTGTAACAAAAGGTACCCCAAGGGGTAATGAACGAAGTTTTCTCCATGTCTTTCAGCGCCATTTTAATCTGGTTGTAGCCCGAAAATCCATCCATGAAGGAGAAAACTTTGAACTTTGCTGTGCTGTCTACCAGCATGTCGATGTGTTGTAAAGGAAAGTCGTCCTTTGGACTTGCCTTGTTCAAATCCCTGTAATCAACACACATTCTGACCTTTCCATCAATTTGGGAATGGGTACGATGTTGGCTAACCATTGAGGATATTCAGATGTGGCGAGGAAACCCGCGTCAATCTGTTTCTGTACCTCCTCCTTGATTTTGATGGCCATGTCCGGGTGAGTGCGTCTTAACTTTTGCTTTACTGGCGGACATTCCGATCTCAATGGTAAGTGATGTTCCACGATGCTGGTATCCAACCCTGGCATATCCTGATAGGACCAAGCAAATACATCAGGGAATTCTTTGAGAAGCTTTATCAAACCCTCTCTGGCAGTTGGACTGAGGAGTGCTCCGATCCTGATTTCTTTTCTCTCTTTTTCTGAACCCAAGTTTACCGTTTCCAACGGTTCTTTGTGAGGTTCAATGAACCTTTCCTCTTGTCTGAGTAGCCGGGAGATCTCTTCTGGAATTTCGTTGTCATTTTCTTCTTCAGCCTCGAAAATCGGGAACTCAAAGTTGGGCGAAGGCGTCGGATCGTATGTTTCAACTGGGTTTAAAACAAGCAATCTGCATGACGTGATGATTCGTGTTTAGAAGAGATAGAGAAAATGCAAGTGTGTGCAGTGTATTTGTTTTACTGCTTGTTTTTATTTTTGAATTGTTTTTTAGGATTACCATTTTCTGAAAAAGCAAAAAGAGAAAACAACAATTAATGCAGAAATTACAGAACGACGTTATTTTATTAATGAACAAGTCGAAACTTGAAACTACAGCCCTATAAAACAAAACTCTGTCGCTTTGGGCAAAGCAAAGAGGGAAATTTATAGAAAGCGAGCCCTATCAAAACATCCGCTTCACCTGGGCAGGGTGAAAGGTTAAAAGATGGCAATTACTTTGACTGATGAACGACCTTCGGAACCTCGATGGCAACCCATTTGCGGCGAACTCCTCGGTGAATCACAAAGTCTGGCACCTTCCTCGATTTGTCTTCAGAAATAACACTGATTTCTGGTGGAGCAGGATCATTAGAATCTGTTTCCCAGGCAGAATTGTCGTAGGAGGATTCCTCAATTGTATTTTGCATAGCATTTGTGCTCTCAGCTGTATCTTCCCATCCAGTTGGCTGGATATCTTCGAATCTGATACGAGAGCTTTCGGGCGCAGTGTACTTGACCATAAAGTAGTATTTTCCACTTGGTTGTCCCAGTGTGTCCCACACTTCTTTGGAACTGGAGGAGTCATCTCTCTCGATGACGTTGACCTCGGGAAAAGCATAGTTGATGAATTCAAGTCCTGTGAACTTTGCGAATTCATCTTCATGTTGAGTAGTTTCTGAATGACTTGAGTGTTGATCCCATGACATGGTGGGGACACAGGTATTCTGTTCAATGACAGTCAGCTGAGTTTCATTGTTCGGCTGACTTTCTTGCCCCAAGTCTCCTAGGTAAGGCTGCCACATTGGCAGACCATCCATTGGGCCATAGTAGTTGTGATCAAAGTTGTCTTTCATCAGAGTGTCTTCCTCTAATGAATTTGGTGGAGCACGGCATCCTTCTGGATCATAATCTCCATACATCATTTCGACATCTGATCTTGGTATAAATCTCAGACTTTATGTAGGAAAGAAAAAAGGCATAGGTACTTCTTCTTGAGACATATAACCGTCCTTGTTAAGAGAGGACTTCCATTCTTCATCCGTGTCAGAGGGATCTTCCTCATTGATAGCATGTACCGCCTGAGACACTAGGTGAAGGAAACCTCCACTGTGGAAGAAGTTTTAAAGTGGATGAAGACTTTCATCGTTGGCAGCTGTCTGGGTACAGGTTGCAGAAAAACCAAGACCCTTCTTTATCTTATTGTCAGTGGGAATGACGAGCGGTCCCCATCCGGTTGTATCGGTACTCTCGACCGCTTTGATAGCATCTTTGTATGAGGAAATCGAGGTTCCTCCTTTGAAATGATTGTTCTTGCTCACTGACAGTGCTTGGAACTGGGTTCCAATAACCTCCTCGGGTTCTATACCAGTAGATAATGACAAGTTGCTTACGAGCAAGGCCTGTTCTCCACAGACTGTGACAAGTTGATCGTTCTTGACGAACTTTAGCTTTTGGTGGAGGGTTGACGTAACCGCTCCAGCCTGATGTATCCAAGGTCTTCCTAATAAACAACTGTATGTTGCCCGAATGTCTATGACCTGGAAAGTGACTTGGAAAGTGTGAGGACCTATAGTTATGGGAAGATCAACTTCGCCGATAACTGTTTTTCTGGATCCGTCGAATGCTTTGACGATGACCTCGCTTGTTCTCATCGGAGAGCCTTTGAATGATAATTGCATCAAAGTAGACTTCGGCATAACATTCAGGGCTGACCCTGTGTCTACCAGTACGCTGGCTAAAGCATCGTCCTGGCAGTTAACTGTGATATTGAGCGCCATGTTATGACGGCGACCTTCTTCAGGTAATTCCTCATCACTAAATCCCAAATTATTGCAAGAAGTGATGTTAGAGACAATACTATCGAACTGTCTGATTTTTACATCCTGTTCCACAAAGGCTTGCTCCAAGACTTTCTGTAGAGCCTCCCTGTGCGCTTCTGAACAGAGTAATAGTGATAATACCGAGATCTTTGAAGGAGTTTGTAACAGTTGGTCAATAATGTTGTATTCACTCCTTTGGATGAGCTTCAGCATCTCATCGTTTTTTGAAATGTCGGGATTACTATATTGACCGACTGGTGGATCGGGAGCTTCTGTCTGAAGTTCCTTTTCCTTGTTAACTTCCTCAACCCCTCGGTTGAAGATTCTACCACTCCGTGTTACTCGACTGATGTCTGCAATGTTCACAATGGAGGGTAATGGAATTTCCTTTCCATTCTCAATTATCGTTGCACCGTATTTGTAAGGGATAGCCTTAGTTGATTCATACGGTAGTGGTCCCGGCAGATAGATGACTATGGGAACCTTCTGATTTTTCTGACCATCGTAAGTAATCTCGATCCGTTCCTGGTTGGGAACTTTAGATTCGTCAAGTAGAGGAATGATGGCGAAAACATCCCTGGTCCTATCATGACCAGAAATTATGACAACGTCCTCAATTTGATCGGCGAGGTAGTTCGGCGTCCAGTTGATGGGTCCAGAACCCGGATATGGGCGAATCTCTCCACGGTCCACTTGACCCTGAAGAGCTGCTCTCACAAGGTAACACCCTTGGTTACTTTCCGAACAGACACTACAACGGTCGTAATTGTGTGGTGGCACCTGGCCACGCCCACTTTGAATACAATGTAACCTCACTAGGTTACCTTCCACTGATCGGACATCCTAACTTTGATGCCGGGTAGGATTCCTGTTATTGATACTAATTTGCTGAGTATCTTCATCCATGTAGATTGGCATCCACCAGTGATTTAACAAGTGCTGAAGTGCCTCTTGGACAACGGTACAACCTCGATCGTTTTTGCAACCCGCTTTACAGCTTCGGTAGTCATGTGATATTAAGAATTCAAGTCGGACCTGCTCAGCATGTAACTCTACCAGGTTGGTATTCAACACGCGAATGTCAAAGATTTGAACCATGTTGATCTGATAGGAATTCCTATCATGGTAGTCTTGGATCCATCCAAGATCCATATGAGGCTAGAGGGCCTCTTGTATGAAAGAGCATACCTGTTTGTTTACCGAGCAAGTCAGACAGGAATTGTAATCATGCCGCGGCAGATTATGATACTGGCTTTGCCTTGAGTGCATTGCCACCAGATTGGCATTCATCGCACGATGTCGTGGTTCTGAATGATGTTAGAATTCGTGTAAACCATGTTAACTCCACGAACTCGGTGCTCTTGGATCCATCCGAGATCCATCTGTTCCTGTAGAGCTGCTTGCACCACAGAGCATCCCTGATTATTTTTAGAGCAGATATCACACTGATGATAATTATGAGGTGGCACATGGCCATATCCACTCTGTCTACAATGCATCTTGACTAGATTGGTTTTTAACAAGAGTACATCACGAATTTGATAGACGTTGTTAGTCTCTTTCTCAATCAGATTGACTGAAGCCTTCTCGTGTTGAGGCAGTGGGTTTGTAAGGACATTAGGATTCGTATCTTTGAAAGATAAGAGCCCGCTCCTAACCAGCTTTTGCACGTCGGACTTGAAATTAAGACAAGTTTCTATGTTATGCCCTGGACCTCCTTGATGATAAGGGCACGTCTGATCCACCTTAAACTAAAAAGGTGGATTTTCCGGTACTGTAAGAGGGGACTTAGTTAGAATGTGTCCCTTGGCTAGCAGTAATGGAAACAGTTCTGCGTACGTCACGAGTATAGGATCAAATCCTGGTGGCCGTGTTGTGCGGTTGTTGTTGTATTGGGGACAAGCCTGCTGAAGAGGCTGTTGCGTCCTTTGCTGATCAGGCTGGCTCTGCGCAACCTGAGGTTGATACGTAGGAATAGGCGCAGGGCTAATAGCAGGAGTCACAGCTGCTCCTGGTTGATATCGTCGCCTTTGCTTTCCAAGAGAGATATTCCCAATATCTTGTTCTTTTTTCTTAGGGAGAGCACTACCATATTTTTTAGTACCGCTCGATGATCCAGTGTCTTTTACCAAACGTCCTTCTCGGACGGCTTCCTCAAGACGTACACCCATGCCCACCATTTCGGTGAAATCACTGGGCGCACTGGCAACCATTCGGTCATAGTAAAACGAGCTTAAGGTCTTTAAGAAGATCTTTGTCATCTCTTTTCCCTCAAGAGGTGGACAAATTTGAGCGGCAATTTCACGCCACCTTTGAGCATACTCCTTAAAGGTTTCCTTGTCCTTTTGTGACATTGATCTGAGTTGGTCTCTGTCGGGTGCCATGTCCAAATTGTATTTGTATTGTTGGATGAAGGCAATACCAATATCTCTGAAAGTGCTGATCGTAGCACGGTTTTAACCCATGTACCATTTGAGTGCGGCACCAGTTAAACTATCCTGAAAGTAGTGAATCAGCAGGTCCTGATTCTCCGTCTGAGCTGACATCCGCCGAGCGTACATCACCAGATGGCTTTGAGGGCAAGAGTTACCCTTGTACTTTTCAAAGTCGGGCACTTGGAATTTGTGCGGACCTTTCACATGGGGAACCAAGCAGAGATCTGCGGCATCCTTTCCAAGTAGATCCTGACCGCGAATGGCTTGCAGTTCCTTCTGCATCTCCAGGAACTGTTCCTGGAATTTATCCATTCTATCGAACATAGTTTCCTTCTTACCGGAAGGTGTTGGTGGAATCTGTCCTTCCGGGACAGTGTGCACCACAGGGGGTGGTACCGTGATTACGGCAGTAAATCTTGGAGTTTCCCGAAGTTTGTAACCTTCAGGAGTCTTCAGTATGCCCCTGGCATCTTCGCTTTCCCGAAGTTTGTAACCTTCAGGTCCAGTGGCTTCTGTTGAGATTCCCTGATCTTCAGTGATCGGCGGAACATATCCTTCCGGGATATAGTTAACAGGTATGCCCCAAGGACGATCTTTCGACATTTGACACCTAGGATCATATTTCTCCACGATGGGCGTTGAGGTGATCTCGGAGATCACAGTCCATTGTAGCTGAGCTTCTGCCATGGCTTGCATGTCATTACGAAGCTTTCTCATATCCTCTCGTAGAGCGTTGATCTCTTCTTTCAACTCTCTGTTTTCTTCCTCAAGATCATCCATCTTTTTCTGACGATTGGCCCGAGTATTGTATGAATGAGACAGTTTGACTCTAGAATCGAGACACAAATGTGAGATTCGTAAGGAAGAAGAATACGCGATGTGAGAATGATGAATGCAATGATTATATTAATTGTTTTTTTGGTTTAATCAAAATAAACTTCGACAATTAGATTGCAAATATCAAACAGCGGGGAAACCCCTTTTTATTGAAATTCAAAGGATTACAGAAATGGAAATACAGTAGATTACAAAGTGCAGAAACAGAAACCTAAGCTAATGGGTCCCGATTCCTCTCTGAAGAGAAATCGGGTGCTGATTCTGGTATCTTCCTTTTCTTTGACCGGGGCTCTTGGGCCGTTGTCGGGTTGTCATTCCTTTGCCAGGTGAAATGAGTGAGCAAATTCCTTTGGTCATCTTGATTCTCTACAGCATGTTGCTCCAAAATCTCAATCAGAGCATCTTTCTCTTTCAGTAATTGCTGTATTTCGATGCACTCTATATCGAGGGTGCGATACTTGTTCTTCCAAGACCTCCTCTCCCGTTGAACTTTGTTGAGAGTAACCTGAAGCTTTTCAGTTTTCGTCATGAAGTACATGACAGATTCCCTTGGCGGAAGAATTCCATAACGAGGATAAGGCATCTTTAGCTTGAGAGCTCTAGTTTGTACCCAATGGAGATAAGGCTCCACCGAGACATAGTCCGGTTTTCCCAGAGACTCTCGTCCTTTCTTATGAACTTGTTTCCAAGCGTGCACTATTTCCATCTTTAATGCTCTGTCGTTTTCTCCTTCTTTGAAGAAAAGACCTTCCAGATGAACACCCCGGGGGATGTGTCTCATCGGGTATCCAAATTGACGGCGAACCAATACCGAATGGTAGTTGATTCCTCCTTTAGTTCCTATGAGGGGTACGTTGGGGAAGTTTCCACAACGGTCAATGATCCTGATTCCCTCATAAATCTTATTACACCAATCTATATTAGAGTTGGTAAGAGACATGATCTTCTGTGACCAACGTAAGGCACTCTTACAATCCCAAAAAGCAGCAGACTTGGGCAAGTGAGAGATAAACCATTTATAAAGTAGAGGTATACAGCATGTGATCTCCCCTTCGTTGTACAAATTTCCTAAGTGTACGGAATGATACGCATCTGCGAGCAAAGTCGGCACAGGATTTCCAATAAGAAAAACCTTAATAGCGTTGATATCGACGCAGTTATTGATGTTGGGAAACAAAAATAACCCGTAGGTGAGCAAGACAAAGATGCTTTCAAAAGCAGCCATGTTTCCTATACTGGCAAAATACAGGGCTTTCTTCGTCAAGAACTGGGCTGGAAAACCTTGGATGCCACCCTTAGTAGTCAGGTGAGTCCTGACCTTAGACTCGTCCAAATGAATTGCTCTTGCAATGGTTTGATTCTTTGGAATTTATTCCAGTCCAGAAAATGGAGCTCGATCAGTGATATGTAAATCAGCTAGATGAGAATACTCCTCCAGCGTTGGTGCCAGCTGGTAATCCGTGAATGTGAAACAGTGATAAACCGGATCGTAGAATTGAATGAGCGCATCCATGATTCCCTCAATCACATGGACTCTTAACAGTGGTAGCAGACCTCTGTGCTTGGCTCTGAAAGCCTCAGGGTTAGTGATCATCCTCGCTAACCTTCTCAAATTCTCTAGCTTTGGAACCTTGAAGGTATACCTATGGGTCTTCCTTCTACCGAAATCCATTAGTGCAATCTTCTTCTCTGATATTTGCAATCACAGTCTTAGTTTAATTTGAAAAACAGAGAGACCAGAAGAGAAGTTTTTTGAATGTTTTAATGTTTTTTAAATGAATGCATGAATGCAGCACACAAAAACATAGAAAAAACATGGGGTCAAAGGGTTGTTGTCATGAAGTCAAGGCTCTACCCATCCCCAAAGGTTTATACTAGGGTGATTTTTGTACCTGTACTCATTATCATCAGCTCCTCCCAGGAAAACAAAACAACAAGTGGATCGCCAGCGAGTTGTAGAGCAATCTTAGAGTAAGTGCCATTCACCGAGAATAGATCACCAGCCTCAAATGAGGGTAGTATCGCGTAACAACTATTTCTGATAGTTTTCGCACTACGAAAGGGTTTGGCTCCTCAACTTCTCAGACTTAACAACCAGCCCATTGTCTGGGTGAGAGAATGGGTTGCGTTGGTCAGCCTCCACCGAGGTTGATGGTCGACCCCGTCGCCATCACTTATCTTAAGTGTATACTCAATCTTTCCGCATACGGCATCACCCGCATTCCCATTAGCAGAAAAATAAACATGTATAGCAATTAAGAAAAGCAGTATATATATTTGTCTTAAACATCCTTGACCTTTAAAGCTAAGGATCCTAAGTTCCTGACTAAAATGGGTTCCCCGGCGGAAGCCCCAATCTGTGGTATTTCACACAAAAGGTGAAAAGGAAGACCGTGCCTAGATCTAATTTTGAAGTGCCCCACGGTGGGTGCCATTTTTCTGTAGCGAGCGATTTTGGACGCGGTTCTTAAGCGCAGGTCGCTCTCTGCGGTTTGAGCTTAAACTACAGGTCGATTCATTTTTTATCCTATTGTGAGCTGAATAAGGAAGGGAAATAGATGTCTCCAATTAACCCTGCTTTGCATACTGAGTTTAAACAGCGGTCTGTTAGGTTACGGATGCTATCAATGTGGGGGGGCCTTTGTACTGGTTATTTGTATTTTCGCCAATACAGTTCTTCTTTCTTTCTAGGATCTTCTGGCGGGGAACAAGTGTTAGGATGTTAGGACTGATGCTTTTGAATATGAGAGCAATGCTATCTTTCCTTAGGAATTTCTCATGCTAAAAGAGGGACAGTGGCATGGATGTAGATGATCCAGAGGCTTGCCGCTTACAGTGATTAGATGAAATGGAATGAGTTGTTGATGTTTGTGTACTGTGAACGAGGCACAACTTTGATGCTAAAAGGTTAATTGGATCAACCAGTGGTTTTCTTATACAAAGCCTAAAAGGAGGCTAATATGTGTCTCGTACAAAGCCCGAGAGAGAGGCTAAAAGGGGTTGATCCTACAAGAGGATCTTTTATACTCAACAAGAGAGTGTTTTTGTATCTCGACAAAGCCCGAGATGGAGGCGAAAAGGTTTGACTCGACAAGGGAATCTTTTGGTATCTAGATGAAGGCTATTGTTTGTTTGGCTCAATAAGAACCTTTTTGTATCTCGAACAAAGCCCGAGATGGAGGCCAAAGGGGTGATTGACTCAGCGAGGGAGTCTCATATGTGTCTCGTACAAAGCCCGAGAGAGAGGCTAAACGTTGTTTGACTCCGTTGGGGAGAATCATTGTACAAAGCCCAAGAGGAGGCTATGGTGGCTGTTTCAGTTGAGTGACAGGTCCGGTATACTGATTTTGAAAGAGAAAATCAGTTTTTATATGAGTAACACTGTACTCATGGATTTAATTCAAGAATCTGGGTTATTCCTGTTCTTTAAAGAAGCGGGAAATCCGAAGGGTATTGAGATTGTCCGAGTCTACGGGTTTCTTTGCTATTCTTGAAGGGTGCTTGAGAATGTCTTTGAGACTCAAGGAGATTAGACTGTCCAAGTCTAGAGTTTCATCTTTTGTACCATGCTTTGAGAAACAGTAGTAGACTCTATGAAAGGACTGTTCTATGAAGATGACTAGGTTCTGTTCCTATACCTCTAGGAGGTCGTCGGGACAATTTGTACGAAGCCCAAGAGGAGGCTGGAAACTTTTAAGAAGCTGACGAGTCCTTGTACTAAGCCCAAGAGGAGGCTATCATTCCCGGAGGAAGAGATCCTTATACGAAGCCTAAGAGGAGGCTGTGAGTACTTCTAAGAAGCTGGCAGGTCCTTGTACTAAGCCCAAGAGGAGGCGGGGTTGCTTTTAGGAAGCCTGTGGGTCCTTGTACGATGCCCAAGAGGAGGCCGATGCTTTTAAGAAGCCCGTGGGTCCCCAAACCTCGAGAAATTCAAGGCAAGCTATTCACAAGAAATAGATCAAGTCAGGAAAGTTCTAGAATTTGGAAGAAACTCAAAGATGCCATTCACGGAGAATACATTCATCTCTGGGGGTAGAGTTTCTTGACAATTCCTAATGAGGACAGCCGAAGAGAAGACTGTATCTGGTGATCCTATTGGGGATCTAGTTGTCTATTTCTACGAATAAACGAAACGGCGTCACCTAGTTCTAGACGTAGTTACCGGGGAAACTCTAAATATCTATACTATTATTACACAGTCGATATGTGTTTATGAAAGAAGACTTACAGTGAAACAGCCCCACAATACAGTTATATGTATATGAAAGCGGTAAATGAAAGCAATAACCACTTACTCGGTTGTAGAGCTTCCATGCTGTTTGGTTAGTTGTTCAACAAAGAAATATTGAAAACAATAGTATATTTCAAAATCAAAGGAGAAAGTGCTTTGAAAAAGAAAGATTTGGGGCTTATAGCTCAAGGAGAGCCCCAGGGTTTTATCAGTGAGCGCACTGTTTGAATTTGTACAGATGGACTTATACAAGTGACTGAGGCCCAAAAAGGATTTCTGTACAAAGGGGTGGGTCTTACACTCTCTCAAGAGGCCCAAAAAGTTTTAAAGAAAAAGGGATGGGTCTTACTACACGAGGGTAGGCCCAGATGATTTTTCGTTTAAAAATGGCGATCGCGCCGAGGTTTTCTTTTAACGCAGAGGGACTTATACAATAAGTGAGGCCCAAAATGTTTTGGTTAAAAAGGGGTTGGGTCTTACACTCTAATAGAGGCCCAAAAGTATTTTGAATGGGTCTTATAGCTCGAGGAGAGGCCCAAGGTTATTTTTCAAAAGGCGACGATCGCGCCGTTGGTTTTTGACGGTATCGAGACTTATACAATACACTGAGGCCCAAAAATGATTTGGTCAAAAAAGGATTGGGTCTTACACTCTCTCAAGAGGCCCAAAGAGTTTTAAAAATGATTTATGAGGGTTGAATTAATCCAAAAACCCTAATTTGTTTTCAAAAATGTATTTAATTGAATAAAAATTCAATTAAAATGATCAAAATTGTTTAACATATGAAAAACAAATTGTGATCTTGGATTAATGCTTCAAAAATTAAGTATTGACCTACAAAATAATTAGAAAGCATTAAAAGTTGCAAAATCAAGGTGGAAAAAATATTTTAAATGTTAAAAATAATTAAAACATTAATTCTTTGCAAAAATATCAATTATATAAAATAAATAATATTTTTGGGATTTTTTGGGAAAATAAAAAATTTTAACATTTTTGTGAATTATTAAAAAAAGAATCAACTCAAAATCATTAAAACTCAGAGAGAAATTAATTTTTGAATCAATTAAACAAAATCACAAAATTCAAATATTCAAATTATTCAAAAATGGCGCCAAGAACACACCAAGAACACGCGCGTGTTCTGGGTTTGGTTGATTTGCGTTTTCCATCCAATCTCACTGAATACGTAATCATATCATGCAATCCACATATCATTATGCTCGTCTCAACCTCACGATCATGTCTATAACACTTAATTTCATTTAAATTAAACATAAAACATGAAATCACGAAGAAACCTCAAGAACCCTAATTTCTGCATGAAGGCTAGGATTTTTGATACATGATTCAAACAATGCAATTTATTGAGGGGAAACATTCCATGCATGATTATGAACATATGGCCAAATTATTGTGCGAGGAAATATGCATAGATTGAGAGATGACCAAGTATGTGCTTACCTCTAGGCCGTGACAGCAAGTGCAATGTGATTTTTGATTTGGAGGTGTTACAGATGAATGGTGATGATCTGAACAGCTTCCCTACACCCTATGGAGTGTGTTTGAATGCTTGGACCTGATTGAAAATGGCTGGAACAATTTGTGGTACCTCAGTTGCAACTTGATTGAAAATTTGAGCAACCAGCTGGTGATTTTGTGAAATCAGTGTTCCAGTTGTTGTTTAAGTGTTTGATCAGCTCATATGTGATGTATGTGAGGTGTGTGAGTGATTGGTTTGATTGGAAAAGCTCTCAAACTCAAAACCCGATAGCTACCTTGCTAAGAAAGGCATTTTTGCCAAGAGAAAGAGATTTTGAGGAAAGCATCTGTTAGATGGCTTTGGTGTACTCAAACTGATCACAATTGAGCTCTATTTATAGTAAAGCAAGTTTGTTTTGCAAGGAATAGTGAATGGCAGCTGCTAAGTAGGTTTGGCCAATGTTGTCCAATGGAATTTCAAGTCTCCTCTAGCCATTGACTAGAGGTTAGGGCACAGAGCTTTGGTTCCCTTGGTCTTGGATAAGTCTTGACTGATTTCAGATGAGAATGGCTCAGCCCATGCCACCTTGATGCTTCCATTGAATGCTCCAATCCAAATTTGAAGTCTTGTCCCTATTTTGGCCATTCTAGGTTCAACATGCTATTTCTTGTTCCATGGACTTTGGAGGCTTGGCTAAGTGATTGTCCCCTTTAGATTCAATCCTCTGAGGTGTCCAAGTGGATAGGAGCAATTGGATTTGGCTGATTTTGGCAAATCGAGCAAAGTTGCAAATTCTGCCTTGCCTTGACAGATTTCAGCAAGGCAACTTTCCAATGTCATATCTCATGACTCAAATGGAATTTGGCAATGTTCTTGGTCATTTTGGAAAGCCCTTACATCATACAACAACTATTTTAACATGTTTGGTTTTGATCTCTTTTGAATCCAAGTGAAAAATCCCCCTACATTTGGCAAAAAGTGAAGGCAGATTTGGACTTAGTGAAAATTTCACTAAGTGTTGGAAAAAGTGACATTTTCACTTTTCAGCCATTTTGATCACTCCATAACTCAAAATCCTTAATGAATTGAAGTTAGGTCTAGTTGAAGTTTTTGTAGAGGGTAATGAGAGCTACAAATCCATCTTTGGATGAGAGAAAATGGCCTTGTGGTTTAGGAGTTATGGTCCTCCAAAGTTGGTACCTTTGTCACTTTATTTTTAACTTAGAAAATTTTCTAAGTTTTTATGGTTACCCCTTTTACAAGTTATCCAACTTTTCTTGATTTTTCTTGATGAATGATGATTCAAATCATACATTAACATCATTTTAGGGTTAAAAAACCATTTTGGTGAAAAATCTCAAAAAGTCAAAGTTGACTTTTGTGCACAGTTGACTTTTTATCAGATGAATTCCAAATTGTGCAATTCTTCAGGAAATCATGTCCTTGACCTAAATCAAACTTGATGGACATGTTCCATGGGTGTCATAGGGTATATTGAGGCATTTCCTAGGGTTTGGGAGCATGTCCTGGTCAAAAGTCAAAGTTGCAGTTACTTTTCCCTTAAAACCCTAATTGTGGTGCAGATGAAATTGAGACTTGTTGTTCAAGCTTCTTGGATTAATCCATAGTTCCAAATGTATCAATGTAGTTCATTAGAGACCCTCAAACCCTCTCTTGAGGTCTTGGTTCATGATTTGCCCTAAAAGTCAACTTAGGGGTGAATTAGGTCAAGAAACCCTAATTTCTGATTTTTGATGAATGCATCCCCTGAGGTAAAATTGACTTGATGGTTGGGTCCCTGAGGTTCCATGGAGTATATTAGGTTGTGTTTTGGAGCGCTGGCTCATGCCTAGATGAAAATTTCCATCTGGGGGACCTGGTCGACCAAAACCCTAATTTGGTGACACTGGCGATCTTGAGACTTGATCCACCTAGAAGGGAGCAAACTTGTGCTTAATCCTTGAAGTGGGAGTCCTTTTAATCCATTGTGAATGTTTGAGAGGTTAGACAAGTTGAAGATCATGTTATTCCTTGATTGATACTTTGTCTAAGCACTCAGAGAGGGCTTGAAACCCTAATTTTGATTGTAGTGGGTGCTCACCCATCTTTGGGGAGACTGATGAAGTATGATGGTTCCCCCATATTGTGATGATGATTTTCACAATGATGGGAAATCTTAGTGGTCAAAATTTGGGGTATGACAACTCCCTGTAAGATTAACCATCTAGTGTCATCACCTATCTTAGGTGTCACTCAAACTTTCCAGATGCGAAATCACCCGCAGTCCCATTAGCAGAAAAATAAACACGGATATTAATTAGGAAAAGCGATATATATATTTATCCTAAAACTAACATCCTAGACCTCTTAAGAGCTAGTCAATCAACTTAACAAACAAAATAACGTCCCCAGCAGAGTCGCCATTTTTCTGTAGCGAGCGATTTTTGTCGGTGACGCGACCACCTTATCGCTTGGTTTTCCTCACCGCAATGGTAGGAGGGGGTGCTACTTTCTGATTTCTTATTTATCCCATGAAGCTGGAAGGGAAAGGGAAGGTATCTAAAACTAACCTTGCACGCGGATGTTTAATTGAACAAATGCTTAAAAGAGATTCGGGGAGTCCGGGGTCAGGTTATACAATGGGTAGTTGTCAGTTATCCATCCTATATGTGGTTATCAATAGGATATCAGCTTTAGGTTTGGCTTTGTAATTGATAGTGCTTATCTGTTAATGGGTTGGGAAAGTTTCTTGGGAAGTATGAGTGAGATTGAGTTTTTGTTGATGTTTTTGGTAAGGTACTGGACCTAAGGATTGATTAGTATGAAGGTACTGGACCTAGGGTTTTTGATTAGTATGCTCGCTAAGATTTCGTAATCTTATGCCTACGCATTCCTGTTTAAACGAAACAGAGAAATCAGAGCAATTGTAGTTCCTCCTATTCTAAGGGAGGAAAAAGATAATGTTTTGGTGTCTTGTTCGAAGCCCAAGATAAAGGCTGAAAGGTTGAGTATTTGTGTCTTGTTCAAAGTCCAAAATTGAAGCTAAAAGGTTTGACTAAGAGAGAATTTGTCATCTCTAAAGGGAGACATTTGGTCTGTTTATCACAACTGTTGGGTGACCGATTATAAAGGAGGATTACTTTATAAAGGAGGATTACTTTAACTGGGATATGTGAATCCAACAATGCCATAATTTCCTTTATAGGGGATTTTTGACCTGAAGGAGAAGACTTTAACTCAGTGTAGAACAATGTCATCTTTCCTTAGGAATTTCTCATGCTAAAAGAGGGACAGTGGCGTGGATGTAAATAATACAAAGGTTTGCCGCTTACAGCAATTAGATGAAGGAAAAGGAGTTTCTGTTTTGACATATGATAAATAGAGAAATGACTTCCTATAGAGGGACTTTTGATTTCCTCGGAGGGTATGTTGATTTTTGTGTGCCTTGATCAAAGCCCAAGGTTGAAGCTAAGAGGTTGATTGACTCCACTGGGGAAGTCCTTATACAAAGCCTAAGAGGAGGTTGGGAATGATCGACTCAACAAGAGCGTGTTTATATATGTCTTGTACAACGCCCAAGATTGAGGCTAAAAAAGACTGACTCTTTTGGGGATATCATTATACAAAGCCTAAGAGGAGGCTAGAAGTTTGACTTTTTCGGGGAAAATGTTCTATCTGTCTTGTACAAAGCTCAAGATTGAGGCTAAAAGGATTTTGACTCCGCTGGGGAGGTTTATATGTGTCTTGTACGAAGCCCAAGATTGAGGCTGAAAAGAAGACTGACTCTACGAGAAAGAAATCTTTATTTGTCTTGTACAAAGCCCAAGATTGAGGCTGAAAGAGACTTTACTGACTCGGCTAAGGATATTTTAGGTATCTCGTACAAAGCCCAAGATAGAGGCTGAAAAGATTTTGATTCTGCTTGGGAAATCATTCCTCGAAGCCTAAAACAAGGCTGGGAGGAAATGACTCTAATGGGGAAGTTATTTATCCCAAGCTTAAGAGGAGGTTATGAAATTTTATATCTCGTACAAAGCCCAAGATAGAGGCTAAAAAGGGTTTGACTCAACAAGAGAGTGTTTTTTATCTGTCCTGTACCAAGCCCAGGATTGAGGTTGAATAAGCTGGACAAATCACCATATACAACTTGAGAGGAGGTGAACTCCTGCTAGAGGAAATCATTATACAAAGCCTAAGAGGGGGCTATTGACTCAACAAGAGTGTTTTTGATCTGTCTCGTACAAAGCCCAAGATTGAGGCTAAAGGGTTGACTCAACAAGAGAGTACTGAAAGGTTATTGACTCAACAAGAGAGTCTGGGACGGTGATTGACTTAACAAGAGATTCTGAAAAGGTTAGCTCTGTTGGGGAGAATCATTGTACAATGCCTAAGAGGAGGCTGATTGTGCTGAGGAAAGATCATTATACAAAGCCTAAGAGGAGTCTATCTTCTGCTGGGAATTATTGAGATCCCGAGGCAGGTCCAAATGGGGAATCAACTCTTGCTGAGGATTACAGAAGAGTTTATAGATCAGAAACCTTAAGGTTCTGATTTGAGATAGTGTTATGATGATGATAAACTAATCCTGGCTTGGGATTTTAGGAGAGACTGGGTTTTAGATTCCACAAGTTTTAGCTCTGCTGGAGATTAATCTAGAATATGGGGTTTCTTCCTATGTTTAGAGGGAACTTGAGAATGTCTTTGAGACTCAAGAGGATTTTTAGACTGTCCAAGTCTACCGGTGTGGAAGAGTTTTATCTTTTGTATGATGCCCAAGAGGAGGCCGGCTCTTTTAAGGGATGAGTATCAACCCTAAAATTAGTCTGAGGTGTTGACTCTTTTTTAGAAAGACAGCTCTAACGAAGGATGACTAAGTTTTGTCCTATACCTTTAAGAGGTCGTCAGGGTCCTTGTATTAAGCTGAAGAGAAGGCACGAGAACTTCTAAGAAGCCGAAGGCAAGACCGAGAATAGATCAACTCTGGGGAGTATAGTTTCTTTGACAATTTCTAGGGGTGACAGCCTGAGAAATGGTTCACGAGGAATACTGCCTTTCTCTTTGTTCCATATTGTTTAAGCCCAAGAGAAGGCAAGACTGTATCTGGAAATTCTATGGGGATCTAGTTTTGATTGTATTTAAAGAGTGACCAACATGGCTTTACCTAGTTCTAGACCTAGTTGTCGGGGAAAACTCTAAATAACTATACTAGTACATATACAGTTGATATATGACAAGTATTTAAAAGGTTATGAAAGAAGACTAACCATGTGCAGCTTCCTACAATACAGTTATATATATTTGACATGTATTTAAAAAAATGAAAGAAGACTCACTGTGTGCAGCTTCCCACAATACAGTTATATATATATTAAAGCGGGTAAATGAAAACGGATAAAAACTTACAGGTGAGCAAGCTTCTATGCTGTATTGTTAGTTGTTCAAAGAAATTAAATAAAGTTTTGACAACAACTGTATATTTAAACCTAAATAAAAAAGGAAGTTGTTTTGATAAGATTGTACTGGGACTTATGCAATGACTGAGGCCCAAGAGGTTTTCTTTACAAAGGTATGGGTCTTACAACTCAAGGGGAGGCCCAAAGAGTTTGAAAAATGAATAAAGATGGTTCTTATAGCTCAAGGAGAAGCCCGAATGATTTTGTTAAAAAGGCGACGATCACGCCGTTGTTTTGAAAATGTACAGAGGGACTTATACAATAAGTGAGGCCCACAATGGTTTATTTACAAAGGAATTAGGTCTTACACTCTATTAGAGGCCCAAAAGGTTTATTTTTGTACAAGTGATGGGGCTTACATCTCAAGGAGAGGCCCAAGGCTATTTGTTTGAAAACGACGATCGCGCCGAGGTTTTGGAAAATGTGTTGGGACTTATACAATACCTGACGCCCAAATTATTTTGGTTTTCAAAAGGGGTTGGGTCTTACACTCTATTAGAGGCCCATGGGTGTTTGAAAATTAAAAATCGGGAAGAAACCCTAATTTTTGAATAAAAATGGTATTTTTCAAAGGTAATTTAAATAATAAATGATAAAATATCAATTATATTCAAAAACAAGTTGTACAATTTGGAAAATCAAGTTTAATCATATAAAAGCTTAAAATCCAATTGATTTTGAAAGATTAAAGTGAGAATTTAATTTAAAAAATGTTTAAAAACAATTAAAATGAAATTAATTACAAAAATTCTAATTATATTAAATAAATAATATAAATTGGATTTTTTTTTGTGGAATAAAATATTTTAACATTTTTGTGATTTTTTGCAAAAAGAACCAATAAAAAATTATTAGAATTGAGAGAGAAATTAATTTTCCAAATCATTTAAAATAATATGACAAATATTAAAAAAGTGGAAAAAATGGTGAAAAGGGGTCTGGGGCGAGGGGGGTTCGAACCCCAGACCTCTTGGTTGCAGTGCGCGTCTTCTACCACTGGGGTGGTGATACATCCGTGTATCAATACCACCCCATGAATATATGAGGCATGCCTTGTTTTAGGCCTGGCTAAGGCAAGGCAAGGTTTTGGTCCAAAAACGTAAAGGTTGTAACTTTCTCATTTCTCCAGGGATTGGGACAAAATTTAGGTATATCTTGTTGTCATACCCCAAATTTTGACCACCAAGATTCCCCATCATTGTGTAAATCATCATCACAATATGGATGAACCATCATGCCTCACTAATCTCCTCAAAGAGGGGTAAGCATTCCCCACAACCAAGAATTAGGGTTTTGAGCCCTCTCTGAGCATTTAGACAAAGGATTAATCAAGGAATGACATGATCTTCAACTTTTCTGAACTCTCCAACACCTACAAAGGATCAAGAGGACTCCCACATCAAGAACCAAGCACAAAGTTGCTACATTCCAAGTAGATTAAGCCTCATAACATAACCCAAGATGGAAATTTTCATCTGGGCATGAGCCAATGCTTCAAAACATAACCCAAGATACTCCAAGGGACCTCATGGACTCAATCATCAAGTCAATTTAACCTTAGGGGATGCATTTACCAAAAATCAAGAATTAGGGTTTCTTGACCTAATTCACCCCTAAGTTGACTTTTGGATAAAACATGAGCCAAGACCTCAAGACATGATTTGGGGGTCTCTAATACACTACATTGATCCATTTACAACAATGGATTAACCCAGGAAACTTGATTCACAAGTTTCATTTTCATCTGGACCACAATTAGGGTTTTGGGGAAAAAGTCAACTGTACCTTTGACTTTTGACCAAGACATGCTCCCAAACCTTGGGACATGATTCAATACACCCTATAACACCTATGGAATCCATCCATTAAGTTTGATTTAGGTCAAGGACTTTATTTCACAAAGAATCGCACAGTTTGGATTTCATCTGATAAAAAGTCAACTGTACCAAAAGTCAAAGTTTGACTTTTTTATTTTTTTGTCAACCAAGGTTCCTTAACCCTAAAACAATGTTAATATGTGATTTGAATCATCATTCATCAAGAAAAATCAAAGAAAGTGAGTTAACTTGTAAAAGGGGTAACCATAAAAAACTTAGAATTTTTCTAAGTTATGAAACAAAGTGGTTAGGGTACCAACTTCCAAGGATCATAACTTGAGATCCAAGCAACCATTTTGGATGATCCAAATATGGATTTGTAGCTCTCATGGCATACTTTAAAAGTGTCAACTACACCTCATTCCAGTTCCTCGTGGATTTTTAGTTATGGAGTGATCAAAATGGCTGAAAACATAAAATGTCACTTTTTCCAACACTTCGTGAAATTTTCACTAAGTCAGAATCTGTCGTGCTTTTTTTCAAAATGTAGGGGTATTTTTCACTTGGATCCAAAAAGTTTCAAGACAAACTATGATCACACATGTGTTGTATCATATGAGGGCTTTCCAAAATGCTAAAGAACTCCATCAAACTCCATCTGAGCTAGGAGTTATGACAGCTGCAACATGCCTTGCTGCAAACTGTCTTGGCAAGGCAGATTTGTACATTAGTTCTCGAATTACTCAAATTGTGCAATTTCAAGCATGCTTATCCAACTGCACACCTCAAGGGGGAACAACCAAGGGACAAACACTAATCCATAAGCCTCCCAAGTCTTTGGAACTACATATAGGTTTGGCACCCCTAAAAGCTAAAGATGCCTCAAGACTCCAATTTTGTTTTGAGGCATTCAATGGATGCTTAGGGCAAAATGCGGCCTTCGACCCGCTTATCCTGCACTTTTCCTGAAAATCTTCCAAACTTTCGCCAGCCTGGGGATACACTGCTTCGAGTTCGCCCTCAGCTTTCTTGTCGGAACCTTCAGTAGTTTCGACCATCATGCACTCCACCACTTTAGTCATTGGTTGTTTGTCAAGACCCTCAGTAGCCTCGACCATCATACATTCGTACACCTCTGAGTACAAAGCCTCTTCGACCTTCAGTGGGTCAGTGTAAACCTCCATCTTTGGCTTTTCGCCAAATTGGAGTCGGCCCTCCTACAAAGCTTTCTACACCAAATCCCTGAAAAGAACACATTGAGCTATTTTATGACCAAGGAAATTATGAAATTTGCAAAATCCCCTCTTTCTCTTTTGTTCCAGAGGGGGTCTTTTAAACTAGGAGGAATAATTATTTGACCATCTTTAACCAGTAAATAAAATATTTCATCACATTTGGAAACATCAAAAGTATAAGTTTTAGCAACGTATTTATCCATTTTTTCGATTTCGGCGGGGTTTTTCCCGCTTGATGGTTTCAACAACTTGCACGTGTAGGGAGGTCCTAGCTTAAGTTCAGCCACATGGATCTCACTTTCATCGACGAATTCTTCATCTTCGGACGAATACTCGTCAGCAGCCACATATGACACTTT
This sequence comes from Lathyrus tuberosus, assembly GCA_022829125.1. Taxonomy (NCBI): domain Eukaryota; kingdom Viridiplantae; phylum Streptophyta; class Magnoliopsida; order Fabales; family Fabaceae; genus Lathyrus; species Lathyrus tuberosus. The sequence goes on along the minus strand of JALAZF010000436.1, from coordinate 4,403,026 downwards.
TTCTTTTTTACGATATCTGTTAGACTCTGTGGCCTCGCGTTTAACACTTTCCAACTCTTTCAGACTTATTTTCGACTGTCCCATTTAAAATTGTTCATGAAACAGTCTCTCCAATTATGCCCACGTGTGGATGGATTGAGGGGGGTAACGTGGTAAACCACGTAAATGCATTTTTTGTGAGGGAACTTGGGAAATATTTCATTTTTAAGTCCTCATTGTTTGCTATGTCGCCTGCTTCGGTTTGATACCTAGTGACGTGTTCAACGGTGGACTCCTCAGTCTCGCCAGCGAATTTGGTGAACTTTGGCACTTTCAACCCCTGGGTAACTCTGTTTGTAATACAAAATCTGGTAATGGGGACGTGTATGTCGGTTGTCGAAGGCCTAGATTTGCCCCATTACGAATCATGATATGTTCGACCACAGCCTCCAAGTTGTGTTCACCAGCCAAGGCGCCCTGTCGAACTTGTCGGACGACAAAGTCCGGATCTTGGTTCATATGGACTATAACAGGAGGCCTTTGGGCCATCCTAGGGATCTCTTCAAATTCACGGGGTTGTTCAATTGTTTCGTCGAAGACCTCATCCTGACGAATGGGCGTCTCCGGTCGAGACGGAGGGGTCTGTCGACCCTGAGCCCTAGGAGCCCCTAGAAAGTCACCTATACGTGTCATTTAAGTTGCCAGTTATTGGTAACTCTGCGTTGACTCTTGTATCAGTGGTCTCAATATTGTACCCATCTGTTGAGTCAACATATGGACCATCTCATGATTACTCTCATCCATTTATTGCCTCATAACCGCGACGGAACTAGAGGTAAATGTCAGTATGGATTGAGAAAAAAGATTAATACCCGGGGGTCGAACCATCTGGTTTGACAGATGCCCCGCCCCCTGATAGGGTGAAAACACTGGGGACGAACTTTCCCCAAACAAAGGGCCAGTAGAGTGCAAACTCGACATGAACTCTGTCAGCATCCCATAAGATTGAGGAATAGGCATGGTGATACGAGGCATATACTGCCCTGTAGTCCCTGCAATTGTTGATTTCAGGTCATGTCGACGTGACGTCGCGGTCGGCCCACTAGGGGTAGTGGAAACTGCTGACACGGTATCGGAGCCAACATTAATTGCTTGTGTCACAGCCGTACTTTCCATCGAAGACGGTTCGTCTTTCGGACGTGGTATTACCATCTTACCACTATGCAAAAACATACACTCAACTCACACGGGTCCCACCGGGTGTGCCAATTTGTTCGCTGGCGCGAACAACTGCTGGCCTTTCGTCGCAGGTTTACTCGCGGGATCGGCCACACAAATCCCAGAACAAGTGATTGAAAATGTATGCTTACGCGATATGATATTTTCTTCCCTTTTTGGAAAAGTTGTAAGGTTTGAATGATCAACCAAGTTTGGAAGAAAACAAAAACAAAGAAGAAAGAAAACAACTAGACAGCAAAAGAAACAATAACATAAACTCTGAAAATAAATTGCATTAAGTAAAGGTGGGCGCCATTATACATTTTCGCGGGATTGAACTCGTTTCTCTCTAAGCTTGGTACTATGAGTGTTTTCCCTTTACAATGTTACAAAATGAGACCCTCAAAAATGGAAAATACTATGCTTTATATAGGCCTAAAAAATAACTGTTCATCTTCCCAGATTTCCTTTAGTGTTGACACGTGTCACCCCACTTTCTTTTCAACTTCCCATATTCTTGGAACTTTCAAACTTTTCCCGCCCAAGTACCTGTCCTTGAATTTAGGGCTGCCCTTCGCCTGGCTTTCCTCCGACAGCATGGATTGTCGCCTTCTCTCCGACGCACCTTCCTGGCCTGTGTCGGATCGACGCTCTGAAAATCCCTTGGCGTCGACTTGCTGTTGACTTTCCTCTTATCCTTCTATCCCTGGTCGAAATCTCCTATCAACAGATGGCGAATTAGGTTTATTCGTTTGGGGAATTTAGGAAGAGAGACATTCTGAGAGATAAGGGAGAGTGACGAAGGGGATAGAAGAGAGAGTGTTACTCCCCGTTCTTTCCAATTTGCTTGTTTTTATCTTTTGCTCACATACACGTGCACACACACTATGCCATCATGCACCCTCCCATCGTGAGCGTTGGATCGTGCCCTGTTTACATCGTATGATTGAATCTGAGGGTCCATCGTGGACCTTCTCACTTGCGAAGCACAAGATCCCTCCGTTTTGTTTAACCAATTCTGTTTTAATTATTTTATTTTCATAATAAACCAATCATAATTTTAGTATTTTAAAATAGGTTTTTTAATGATATTATTATTGAATTTAACCTTTTTAATATTTAGAATAAAACAATTTCTCTTAAAAAATAGAACTCTTCATATAACCTTTTTTTCTAGGTGGAAAAAGAATAATAGAATCTTGTAGAAATAGAAGACTAATTAAATCTTTTTTCTTAACTAAAATGAAAACTCTCTTTTTAATATAAATCTTTTAAGTAGGCTCTCTTAAACTAATCTTCTTAGCAAATTGTTTTGAATAATCCTTTTAAAATTTTACTTGATGTATGCACCTTATCTGTCTATCTTAATTTTACTTTAAACCATTTTCAAGAAGTAAAATTCTCGATCCAACGTCGAGCCTCTTTCCCACCCATGTAAGTCGATTGCTTTTAAGCATTACTATCAACCTTTCGGTCACTATACACCAGGCTAGCCCACTTTGCTAGTGTACACTTTTAAAATTCAACCCCTTTGTTTGATTAATCGGCGACGTCTATTATAACTTTAACCTTTATGCTTTATGCTTTATGCTTTATTGCTTTATGCCTTATTCTTATAATATTATATTGCATGTCCTATATCCAAGGGAAAATTCTATGCATGATAATCACTTGTCGTGCATGGTGCATGTTCATTTGCATTTCATCCCCCCCTTAGTGGTTGTAGGTACTCCCCTGAGAATCATTTCTTAGACAACTTTAGGATAGATTTTCCTAAGTTAGTCCCTCGTAATCTTGATTTTACAATCAATAACTTTATATCACCTGATTCTCCCCACAAGATAATTAGATGTGAATCATCTCAAAGAAGAGACATACAATCTCATACCCCACAATACAAACAAGATGTGGATTCCTTTTCCACTTAGGAGAGGTATGTGGCATACTTGTCGATTTTATATCCAAGTTGGAGCCCTTCTCCTAAGATTAAGCAAAGGTCCATTCTCAAAAACTGTGGTGGTTTTTAAGATGACGACTCATCTTTTCTCCTAGACTTTTCAAACAAACTCTAGTATCCCTCAGAGAGGAACTACAAGTGCTCTGATTCCACTCCCGACAGGATATGTAGGCACAAGATGCGATATCTTGTCGAGCACACTTAGGAATAGAACTTTAGGCCTTCTTAACCCTTTACCCTTAGCAAACAGATAACAATTAGTAGCTAACATAGTATAAAACAAGAGGTTCTTGTAGAGTACTACATATATCTAGGATGCTAACACCTTCCCTAGGTATAACCAACCCCCGAACCTTAGACTTTTAGCTCTGCATTTGCATTACATACTGTGGGTTATTCGATCTTTCTCCCTTCCCTTGGATAAATCAAATATCGATGGTGAATAAACGATTTGCGATTCAAATTAATCAATAGCTTGATATCCCATTCTCACCGTGATAATATCTACTGGTTATTAATTGTTCTCATGGAAGAAGTGTTATTTATATTGAATAGTTATTTTGCCACAATTTTCCAAAGGGGGAGTTTGTTGTTCCTATTGGATTGGCTGCTATTATACCCCTTAAGATGTCATAACATCTTGCACTTACATTTAGGTCTCAATCATCTATGCATTGTTAACTAACCCATACCTTTGCTAGTTTTTCTTTTGTGAAAATCAGGATTGACACAAGAAGGAAGACATAAGCAATTGACCAAGTTCTCATGTATTTCAAGGTCTTCTAAGACTATTCTATGGCTCCTTACATCATCACAAGTGTTCACCAGTTTGAGATATCAATACTTTGGATCAAGTCAAGTCAACAAGAGACTATCATACCAAAGTTGTGGAATTATGGTTTTAACCTGAAGAATCACTGAAGAAGTTTGTCATGATCAGTCAAAGTTTGATTGGTTCATCAACCAATTCAATTTACCTACATTCAAGAGATCTTACTCCACAAGAAATCAAGTGTGTTTGGTTCCTATTACAAGTACCTTGAGCCACAAGCTCACCATACCTCAAACTAGGGTTTTGTCAAGACAAGTTAGCCATTGCCTTTGATTTTGATCAAGACATGTTTCCAAGCTTTGAGACATGGTTCCACATGTTCTTAAACATCCTTAAAGGTCATCTTTGAACCTTGGAAGAGATTGAAGAAGCAAGATTCTCAAAGATCATCTAGTGGAATTCCTGAGGAAATTAGGGTTTTGACTGACAAAGTCAAGCCTCTGACTTTGGTGTTATTGGCCCAAAAGGAAGTATTCAAGTCACACTCCAACTTAACATGTTCAATCCTTGAATGAGAGCATGAGATACCACTATTTGAAAGATTTCTTGCAAGAAGGACAGGGTTTTGTTCTTAAAATTTTCTAAGGAAGAATCCACTTCTTGTGCAAAATTGGAAAAGTCATAACTTCCAAACCACACATCCAAATTTTGTGATCCAAAGCTCAAATTAAAGCTCTCGTCATGAACTTCAAAACATATTAGAGGACCATTCTTAAGTTAAGGCTTGGTTTTTAAGTTACAAGGCTTGGAAGTTCAAAACACTTAAGGAATTAGTGAAATTTCACTACATTTTGCCTTAAAAACCAGCTGACTTCATCTCCATTTTTCACCAAGATCCCTTTTGATCCAGAACTTGGGGTGAACATGAAAGTTTTAGAGGACATTTGGGGCTTTCAAAAAAGTACAAGAACTCCTCAATCCATTGAGTGAGCTGGGAGATTCGATTGAAAGAAGTTTGAGGTCCATTTCTTGAGTTTTAAGTAACCAACTTATGCATAATGATGCATTGCACTTCTAATCACCAAGAATTTCACTCTTCTGATGTTCAGAGACCAGATTAGCTTGGTTTAGGGCCTCTGCCACGATTTTATCAAGTTGCACATTAAAATAACATAGTTTACGCAAAGGCAAGGCAAGTGGATCAAGTGGAAAGAGAAACTTTTCAACAAAAGCATGGTTACTCCTATTTTCCTTGAAACTTGGACTCTATACCAATCCCATCAGTCCACCAAATTCAAACTAAACCCTAGCCTGATCATCTATCAGAACTCTTGAATACTTTTGGACCAAAACCAGCTCACACGAAGAAATCTTCCAAGAAAGGCAAAGTTGGCAAAATCTGATTTCAAACCATACCTCTTGTCCTCAACATTTCCTATAAATAGATACTCAATCTATTCTCCAAAACACACCAGAATCACCCCCAAAAGAGGTTGATTGCTCACTCTATCCTCTCATTCATAAGTTCTTGCAAATTTGCAAGAACACCCCAAACACTTTCTCCATTCGTGCATTCACTCTCCAAGCTCCCCAAACCTTCTCTAAGCACTACATAGAGAAGCTTCAAGCACCTAAACCCTAGCTCTAACACCTTCATTTCCCTCTGCCATTCTTGAGCTCTAACTTACACAAGGAATCGGGTTGCATCATCCAGGCATATTCCAAGGTTTCTAATCATCTGCACCTTCTCTCCATGGACCAACAAAGTTCCAGGGGTGGTTTTCATCATTCACAAGTGTTGTAGAAGGAGCCTTGGACTTTCTCCAAGAGGTAATCCTTTAAAACTTTGAAGCTCATAAGCATGTTATGATATGGTTTGTTCTTTGATGCTGACATGTGCATGATATTATATTTAAGTTATGTGATTCATTGCATCATTATTATGGCTTATGCATTTGAAGTGCGCTGTTAAACTTGGTTGGTGGTGCACTGGTTTTGGTTGTTGTGTGTTTTGTATGTTTAGTCTTAGGGAAAACATATGGCATGGTTGAAATCCTTGATCTTTGCTGATTAATTTAGGCTTTTAGTTTGTGAAAAAAGATGAAGAAATGAGGTTGAACAAGGTCGGGAAAGAGAGGGGTTTTCCATGTTGTTTTCATGATGATTTTTGTCCAGATTTTGTTTACGTGCATGAGGGAGATGGTGCATGGCCGTGTGTGATTGACTGGGTGTGTTTTTTGTCACGTAGTAACTTAAACGCAGCTGACCGGTTGATGTATGTGTTAGTGTAAGTCCGTGTAACATTTTTATGTTTGTTTTTCATCTGGCCATTTTTAATTCGCTGTTGGAATATATACTTGTGTGGGTGGCTTATACAATGGATGTATAGCCACCCCAGTAGTAGGAGCAACGCGTGTGAAACCAAGGGGTCTAGGCCTTGTAACATTTTTATGTGTGTTTTTCATCTGGCCATTTTATTTTCCTTTTTGTTTTCCACTCTTTTGGGCCTGGGCTTACCATTTTTGCTACTCACACCCTCCCCGCCAAAGGCCCAAGTGCGCAGCAACTAAGTTTAGTTCAGTCTAAACTCTACTAATACACCCCCTTGTTATTTCATGACAATTGTTTTTATTTTTATTTTCATTTTCAAAATTGTTTTATTAAAAATAGTTTTTGATGATTAAAAATTCCAAAAAAATTCAAGTTAACACTTCAAGGTTTAATTTAATTTTCTAATATTTTTTATTTACATTTTTATTTAATTTTAATAATTCTTTCTAATTTTCTAAAATTAGAAGTAACTTGAACCTAATTTTTGAACCACCTTTACACAAACCCTTCGCTCTTTATCTTCGTGAGCTAATTTTCCCAAGTGTCTTAGGACACATTACAGGGATGTTTAAGGACCATTTCAATTTTGAGAGGGCTATCCTTGCCACACTTGCATGACACTTCACACACATTCTTAAAATGTTGTAACTTGAAGTATGCTTTGCCTTTGAATTTTGTCTTGGTTGTTTAACCATTTACTCATGCTTAAATTGTTGTACATCCCCCTGAATTCTTGCACTCATTTTGTTCATGTAATTTCAATCCCTTGTAACTTTCTTGTTCTTAAGAAGTTGTTATTCCCCTCCTTCCAAATGAAATACTCTCTATTGACTTTTAAGTCATAGATAGCTCATATACCCTCTTGGCCTCCTTAGAGCCATCATCCTCTCTTGGCCTCTTTAGAGCCACTTCCCATCCTTATTAGGATCAACCTTTAATCTCCTTAGAACCATCCTCCCTTGGAGTTCTTCAACTCTACTTGGATGCTATCATTATAGTATTCTCCACCCTTGGCCTTCTTAGAGCCTCTTCTCCTTGTTAGGTTCCCCTTTTGTGAGCACTATCCTCATAGTTGCTCACTTCCCTCTTTGGCCTCCTTAGAGCCACTTACCTAATGACTTGGATTTCACCCAAAGTTCCTCAACTCTATGTGAACATCATCATTATGATGTTCCTTCCCCTTTGGCCTCCTTAGAGCCATTTACCTTCAAACTTAGAATTAAGTTAGAGTTCTTCAACTCTATGTGACTCTCATCATCATGAATATTCACTTACCCTTACAACTTAGACTTAGAGAGTTTCTTAAACTCTATATGAGCTCATACTCATTCCCCTTGGAACTTTGGCCCTAGTTAATGGTTCCTCTTTCACCCTTAGTTAGGTGAACTACGGTTGCTCTGATTCTTTAGTCAGGATACGTAGGCACAAGATGCGACGTCTTGGCGAGCAAACTTAGTATATACCCCCTAGGTCCTTACCTTTAGCATTTTAGGTCTTTAACTTAACCTTAGAAGATTTTCCTAAGCAAGCAAACATAACATAACGCAAATACAAAAAAAAGGCTCCTGTAGAGTACTACAGATACTTAGGGTGCTAATACCTTCCCTTAGTATAACCAACCCCCGAACCCCCGATCTCTTAGCTGTGTCTTCACATGACGCAAAAGGGTTTTCTTTTGATCTTTACCCTTTCCTCTGGATAAATCAAAGCTCGGTGGTGAATTTCAAAGTTTTGTGATGCAAGTTAATTAATAGCTTGTTATCCGATTCTCACCGCAACAGAAATAGCGACTTAACTAGGGAAATATTTGTTCGAGGGTTAAGCCCATCTTGTTTGTGCTTGTGTGTTATTTATGTTTTTTTGCCTGTATATTTGTACATATCTGTATATCTGTATACATGTTTTGTTGGATTCTTCTGTTTGGCAGGGTGTTACTATTGAGTGGTGATATAAGTCCTAACCCGGACTTGAGTGCACTTATTATAGGATGATGGTATATTCAAGGAGGCTTTGAGGGAGTCGATTCCCGAAAAATTTGACTTGAGACACCATCACTCAGTTGAGGCCCTTTTGAGAGTCTAGTCATGTTGAAAGAGTCTATTCGGGAAAACGTGCTACTCTTGACCTAGGTGCCCTTGATATTGAGAACCGTAGTTGCCTCTAACGTCACTTGGCCTTTTTAGGATGTAGTGCAAGAACTATGAGGGAGTCTATTCCCGAATTGGTTGCTACGCGATACTACACTCAGACGAGATTCTCTTGAGAATATTATTGACTACCGAGTCATTCGGGAAATCAATAATATCCAAAAGATAGGTTGTCGACTCTGGGGACTTCTTAGAACCCTGTTCTACAATTGACAAACCAATAGTACATACCAATTAGGGAGGGTGAACCATGGATCCATGCTCATGACCTTAACCTAAGCCTTTTATCTGTGTGTTTGTACATTTGTGAATATGTGTGCATCTATGAGTTTGTGCTTGCTTTGCATTCATACATCATGAGCATTCATTTCATGCCAGTTTCATGGAACTCAGACCTCTTTTTTGTGAATATCATAGGGATATCATGGACAGTACAAGAAGGAATACCATGAAATACACTTTCAAGAGTCCTAAATTGGATGACCTAAGGAAATTGGGAAATTTGCTCACAGACCTTGAAGGATTCAAAGAGAGATAGGGGAAGCTGTGGATCTTGTTGAATAAGAAGATTGATGAAGGACTCCTCTCTACTTTGCTTCAGTTCTATTACTCAAAGTACCACTGCTTTACTTTCCCCGATTATCAACTCTTGCTAACCCTTGAAGAGTATTCTCAGATAGTTGGTTTACCTATTAAGAATGAGTCTCCTTTTCCTATCTTCGAGAGGACCCCAAACAAGAATAAATTTCTAAGAAGACTCACTTGGAGTTAGTTGACATCCAAAACAATATGACTGCCAGGGGAGGAATATTTGGTTTGACTGCTAAGTTCTTAATTGGGAAAGCTCAGTATTATGCTAAACACTCGAATAGGGATGCCTTTGAAGCCATTTTCACATTACTTATCTATGGGCTCTTTCTTTTCCCGAATATTGACAACTTTGTGGACATAAATGCTATTAAGATCTTTTTGAAGAAGAATCATGTACCAACCCTGCTAGCCGATGCTTACCATTCAGTCCATTTGAGGAATGCCCATGATGGAGGTCAGCTCACTTGTTATGCTCTTGTGTTGTATAGATGGTTTGTTTCACATTTGCCAAAGGCATGTGCTTTTTGGGACCCTAAGAAGGGATAGTGATCTAAGAAGATTATAGATCTTTCTCATTCTGATATTGATTGGTATAACCATGTGTATGATGGGATAATGATCACAGACAGTTGTGGGAACTTTGGTAATGTACCTCTTCTTGGTACCAAAAGAGGAATCAGCTACAACCTTGTGTTGGCTCGTCGACAATTGGGGTACCCTCTAAAAGATAAGCCTCTTGGTATTCATTTGGAAAACATCTTTTTTGAAGGATATGACAAGTATGAAGAGCAGAGAAGATTGATCTTGAGTTCTTGGGGTAGCAGGCACAAGAAGGGAATGAGTGCTATGGGAAAACCAAACTGTGTGTCCTTGGAACCCTATCTCCAATGGGTCTGAAGAAGAGCTATTGAGTTGAAGATGCCTTATTCTAGACAAGAGCCAATTACTTTGAAGGAAGAGCCCGTTCTGTATTTCATGTCAAGGGAATAAGAGTTGAAGATTTCATTGAATCAAGCCCAACAAACAGGAGAAGCTTGGAGGCACAAATATCAAGTGGTTGTTGAGGAGAACTTAGAGCTTCAAAAGCAACTACAAGCTAAGAGTAAAAAGCTGCTTTCGTGCAAGAAGAGGAAGACCCAAGAAGGACCAAGTACCTCTGATACTCAATCTACCCCATGGAAGTTGGATCGTTGACAAGCTCGTCAAGGAAAAGGCTCATATGGAGAAGGAAATTAAGAGGCTCAACATGAGGCTCCTAGGAGAATCTCCTTAGGTCTTTTTAGCTTTTATTTAGCCTTATCTTTAGGACTTTTGAAAGTGTATTGACTCTCTTGTAATTCACTTTTTATTAATGAGAATGAGACTTTTTGATATCCCTTGTGTCATACCCCAAATTTTGACCACTAAGATTTCCCATCATTGTGCAAATCATCATCACAATATGGGGGGACCATCTTATTTCATCAGTCTCCCCAAAGATGGGTGAGCATCCACTACAATCAAAATTAGGGTTTCAAGCCCTCTCAGAGCCTTAGACAAAGGGTCAATCAAGGAATGACATGATCTTTAACTTGTCTAAACCTCTCAAACATACACAAAGGATCAAAAAGGACTCCCACTCCAAGGATTAAGCACAAGGTTGCTCCCTTCTAGGTGGATCAAGCTTCAAGATCGCCAGTGTCACCAAATTAGGGTTTTGGTCGATCAGGGCCTCCAAAGGGAAATTTTCCTCTGGGCATGAGCCAAGGATCCAAAACACAACCTAATATACTCCATGGAACCTCATGGACCCAACCATCAAGTCAATTTTGCCTCAAGGGATGCATTCATCAAAAATCAGGAATTAGGGTTTCTTGACCTAATTCACCCCTGAGTTGACTTTTAGGGCAAATCATGAGCCAAGACCTCAAGAGAGGGTTTGAGGGTCTCTAATGAACTATATTGATCCATTTGGAACAATGGATTAATCCAAGAAGTTTGAGCAACAAGCCTCAATTTCATCTGCACCACAATTAGGGTTTCGCATGAAAAGTCAACTGTAACTTTGACTTTTGACTAGGACATGCTCCCAAAACCTAGGACATACCTCAATATACCCTATGACACCCATGGAACATGTCCATCAAGTTTTATTTAGGCCAAGGACATGATTTCCTGAAGAATTGCACAGTTTGGAATTCATCTGATAAAAAGTCAACTGTGCACAAAAGTCAACTTTGACTTTTTGAGATTTTTCACCAAAATGGATTTTTAACCCTAAAATGATGTTAATGTGTGATTTGAATCATCATTCATCAAGAAAAATCAAGAAAAGTTGGATAACTTGTAAAAGGGGTAACCATAAAAACTTAGAAAATTTTCTAAGTTAAAAATAAAGTGGCTAGGGTACCAACTTTGGAGGATCATAACTCCTAAACCACAAAGCCATTTTCTCCCATCCGAAGATGGATTTTTAGCCCTCATTACCCTCTACAAAAACTTCAACTAGACCTAAGTCCAATTCATTAAGGATTTTGAGTTATGGAGTGATCAAAATGGCTGAAAAATGAAAATGTCACTTTTTCCAACACTTAGTGAAATTTTCACTAAGTCCAAATCTGTCTTCATTTTTTTCCAAATGTAGGGGGATTTTTCACTTGGATTCAAAAGATATCAAAACCAAACATGTTCAAACAGTTGTTGTATCATGTAAGGGCTTTCCAAAATGGCCAAGAACATTGCCAAATTCCATTTGGGCTATGAGTTATGACATTGTCAAGTTGCCTTGTTGAAATCTGTCAAGGCAAGGCAGAATTTGCATTTTTGCTCGATTTGCCAAAATCAGCCAAATCCAAATGCTCCTATCCACTTGGACACCTCTGAGGATTGAATCTAAAGGGGACAATCACTGAGCCAAGCCTCCAAAGTCTTTGGAACAAGAAATAGCATGTTGAACCTAGAATTGCCAAAATAGGGACAAGACTCCAAATTTGGATTGGAGCATTCAATGGAAGCATCAAGGTGGCATGGACTGAGCCATTTTCATTTTAATTCAGTCAAGACTTATCCAAGACCAAGGGAACCAGCAGCCTGTGCCCTAACCTCTAGTCAATGGCTAGAGGAGACTTGGATTTTCATTTGCCAACATTGGCCAAACCTACTCAGCAGTTGCCATTCACTATTCCTTGCAAAACAAACTTGCTCTACTATAAATAGAGCTCAATTGTGATCAGTTTAAGTACACCAAAGGCCTACAACACTTGCCTTTCTCAAAATCTCTTTCTCTTGGCAAAAATGCCTTTCTTAGCAAGGTAGCTATCGGGTTTTGAGCTAGAGGGCAATTCCACTCAAACCAATCACTCACACACCTCACATACATCACATATGAGCTGATCAAACACTTAAACAACAACTGGAACACTGATTTCTCAGAATCACCAGTCAATTGCTCAAGGTTTTAACCAAAATGCAGTTGAGATACCATGAAGTGATCCAGCCAATTTCAATCAAGTCCAAGCATTCAAACACACTCCATAGGGTGTAGGGAAGCTGTTCAGATCATCACCGCTCATCTGTAACACCTCCAAATCAAAAATCACATTGCACTTGCTGTCACGGCCTAGAGGTAAGCATAAACTTGGTCATCTCTCAATCTATGCATATTTCCTCGCACAATAATTTTGCCAAATGTTCATAATCATGGATGGAATGTTTCCCCTTAATTAATTGCATTGTTTGAATCGTGTATCAAAAATCCCAGCCTTCATGCAAAATCTAGGGTTCTTGAGGATTTTTCGTGATTTATTGTTATATGTTTAATTTAAATGAAATTAATTGACATAGACATGATCGTGAGGTTGAGACGAGCATAATGATATGTGGATTACATGATATGATTAAGTATTCAGTGAGATTGGATAGAAAATGCAAATCTGGGCAAAACTGAAGAACGCGTGTGTTCTTCAGCTGTTCTTGGCGCCATTTCTCTGAAATTCAAATATTTGAATTTTGTGATTTTATTTAATTGATTCAAAAATTAATTTCTCTCTGAGTTTTAATGATTTTGAGTTGATTCTTTTTTTAATAATTCACAAAAATGTTAAAATATTTTATTTTCCCAAAAAATCCCAAAAATATTATTTATTTTGTATAATTGATATTTTTGCAAAGAATTAATGTTTTAATTGTTTTTAACATTTAAAATATTTTTTCCACCTTGATTTTGCAACTTTTAATGCCTTCTAATTATTTTGTAGGTCAATACTTGATTTTTGAAGCATTAATCCAAGATCACAATTTGTTTTTCATATGTTAAACAATTTTGATCATTTTAATTGAATTTTTATTCAATTAAATACATTTTTGAAAACAAATTAGGGTTTTTGGATTAATTCAACCCTCATAAATCATTTTCAAAACACTTTTGGGCCTCTAATAGAGTGTAAGACCCAACCCTTTGTAAATACAAACATTTTGGGCCTCACTTATTGTATAAGTCCCGTTGTATTTCAAAAAGTTTGACGCGATCATCGTCCGTTGAAAAAACAAACCTTGGGCCTCTCCTCGAGCTATAAGACCCATTCAAAACTCACTTGGGCCTCTAATAGAGTGTAAGACTCAATCCCCTTTTAACCAAAACATTTTGGGCCTCACTTATTGTATAAGTCCCTCTGCGTTAAAAGAAAATCTCGGCGCGACCGCCATTGTAAAAATCATCTGGGTCTACCCTCGTGTTATAAGCCCCACTCTTTTTCTTAAAACTTTTTGGGCCTCTATTAGAGTGTATGACCCAATCCCTTTGTACAGAAAACCTTTTTGTACGCCTCAGCCACTTGTATAAGTCCCTCTGTACAAATTCAAACAGTGCACTCACTGATAAAACTTAGGCCTCCCCTTGAGCTGTAAGCCCCAAATCTTCCTTTTTCAAAGCACTTTCTCCTTTGATTTTGAATTATATTGTTGTTTTAAATCTTTCCTTGTTGAACAACTAACCAAACAGCATGGAAGCTCTACAACCGAGTAAGTGGTTATTGCTTTCATTTACCGCTTTCATATACATATAACTGTATTGTGGGGCTGTTTCACCGTAAGTCTTCTTTCATAAACTCATATCAACTGTGTAATAATAGTATAGACATTTAGAGTTTCCCCGGCAACTACGTCTAGCATTAAGCCCGCTGATCACTCTTAGAAATAGTCTAAACTAGATCCCCATAGGATTACCAGACACAATCTTCCCTCCTCTTGGGGTTAAACAATATGGAGACATGAAAGGCAGCATTCTCGGTGAACCCTTTCATAGACTGCCACTCATAGAAGTTTTCAAAGAAACTCTATTCCCCAAAGATGATCTTTTCTCTGTGAATGGCATCTCTTGAGTTTCTTCCAAATTCTCGAACTTTCCTGACTTGATCTATTCCTTGTGAATAGCTTGCCTTGAATTTCTCGGGGTTTGGGGACCCATCGGCTTCTTAAAAGCATCGGCCTCCTCTTGGGCATCGTACAAGGACCCTCAGGCTTCCTAAAAGCAACCCCGCCTCCTCTTGGGCTTAGTACAAGGACCCGTCGGCTTCTTAGAAGTGTTTACAGCCTCCTCTTAGGCTTCGTATAATGATCTCTTCCTCCGGGAATGATATCCTCCTCTTAGGCTTCGTACTAGGACCGATCGGCTTCTTAAAAGATTCCAGCCTCCTCTTGGGCTTCGTACAAATTGTCCCGACGACCTCTTAAAGGTATAGGAATAGAACTTAGTCATCTGCATAGAACAGTCCTTTCAAAGAGTCTACTACTGTTTCTCAAAGCATAGTACAAAAGATGAAACTCTAGACTTGGACAGTCTACTCTCCTTAAGTCACAAAGACATTCTCAAGTGATCCCTTCATTGAATAGGGAGAAAACCCGTAGACTCGGACAGTCTCAATACCCTTCGGATCTCCCATTTCCTTAAAAAACGGGAATAGCCCGGATCCTTGAATCAAACCCTTGAGTACCGTGTTGCTCATATAAGAACTGATTTTCTCTTTCAAAATCGGTATACTGGACCTGTCACATAACTGAAACAACATTTAGCCTCTCTCTCGAGCTTTGTACGAGACACATAAGAGACTCCCTCGTTGAGTCAATCACCCTTTCGCCTCCATCTCGGGCTTTATACGAGATACAAAAAGGTTCTCATTGAGCCAAACAAACAATATCCTCCATCTCGGGCTTCATACGAGATACAAAATCACTCTCTTGTTGAGTATAAAAGATTCTCTTGGTGAGTCACCATCCTTAGCCTCCATCTCGGGCTTTATACGAGATACCAAAAGACTCCATCGTAGAGCCAAAACATTTTAGCCTCTCTCTCGGGCTTTGTACGAGACACATATCAGCCTCCTCTTAGGCTTTGTATAAGAAAACCACTGGTTAATCCAATTAACCTTTTAGCATCAAAACTGTGCCTCGTTCACAGTACACAAACATCAACAACTCCTTTCATCTAATCGCTGTAAGCGGCAAGCCTCTAGATCATCTACATCCATGCCAATGTCCCTCTTTTAGCATGAGAAATTCCTAAGGAAATATAGCATTGCTCTACATCTGAGTTAAAGTCTTCTCCTTCAAGTTAAAATCCCCTATAAAGGAAATTATGGCACTCCCGGATCCGCGTATCCCAGTTAAAGTAATTCTCTTTTATAAAACAGTTATGACATACAACCCCCTCTTTAGAGATGACAAATTCTCTCTAAAGTCAACCCCTTCAGCTTCATATCTTTGGCTTTGAACAAGATACAAATCACCTTTCGCTTCACGTCTTGGGCTTTGAACAAGACACCAAAAACACCCATTTCCTCCCATAGAATAGGAGGAACTACGAACGCTCTGATTTCCCTGTTTCGGTAAACGGAAATACGTAGGCATAAGATTGAAAGAAAAATCTTAGTGAGCACACTAAACAAAAACCCAAAATCCCATACTCTCATGTATCTATCAAAAAGCATCAGTCCTAACATCCTAATCCTTGTTCCCCGCCAGAAAATCCCAAAAAGAGAGAAAACTGTATTGGCAAAAATACAAATAACCAGTACAAGGCCCCCCACATTGATCGCATCTGTAACCTAACAGACCGCTGTTTAAACTCAGTATGCAAGCAGGGTTAATTGGAGACATCTATTTCCCTTCCTTCATCAGCTTTAATAGGATAAAAAATGAATCGACCTATAGTAAACTCAACCGCAGAGAGCGACCAGCGCTTAAGAACCGTGTCCAAAATCGCTCGCTACAGAAAAATGGCGCCCACCGTGGGGCCATCAATCTTTTTTCTCCTTTTCACCTCTTGTGTGAATACCACAGATTGGGGCTTCCGCCGGGGAACCCATTTTCTATCAGGAACTTAGGATTCATAGCTTTAAAGGCCTAGGATGTTTAGGACAAATATATATACTGCTTTTCCTAATTGTTATACGTGTTTATTTTTCTGCTAATGGGAATGCGTGTGATGCCGCATGTGGAAAGATTGAGTATACACTTAAGATAAGTGATGGCGACGAGGTCGACCATCAACCTCATTGGAGGCTGACCAATGCAACCCATTCTCTCACCTAGACAATTGGCCGATTGTGATGTCTGAGAAGCTGAGGAGCCAAACCCTTTTGTAGTGCGGAAACTATCGGGAATAGTTGTTATGCGATACTACCCTCATTTGAGGCTGGTGATCTATTCTCAGTGAATGGCACTTACTCTAAGATTGCTCTACAACTCGCTGGCGATCCGCTTGTTGTTTTGCTTTCCTGGGAGGAGCTGATGATAATGAGTACAGGTACAAAAATCACCCTAGTATAAACCTTTGGGGATGGGTAGAGCCTTGACTTCATGACAACGACCCTTTGACCCCATGTTTTTTCTATGTTTTTGTGTGCTGCATTCATGCATTCATTTAAAAAACATTAAAACATTCAAAAAAATTTCTCTTCTAGTCTCTCTGTTTTTCAAATTAAACTAAGACTGTGATTACAAATATCAGAGAAAGGGATTGCACTAATGGACTTCGGTAGAAGGAGAACTCATATGTATACCTTCAAGGTTCCAAAGTTAGAGGATTTGAGAAGGTTAGCAAAGATGATCACTAACCCTGAGGCTTTCAGAGCCAAGCACGGTGGTTTGCTACCACTGTTAGGAGTCCATGTGATTGAGGGAATCATGGATGCGCTCATTCAGTTCTACGATCCGATCTATCACTGTTTCACATTCCCGGTTTACCAGCTCGCACCAACGCTGGAGGAGTATTCTCATCTAATTGATCTACACATTACAGATCGAGCTCCATTTTTTGGACTGGAAGAAATTCCAAAGAATCAGACCATTGCAAGAGCAATTCATTTGGACGAGTCTGAGGTCAGGACTCACCTAACCACTAAGGGTGGCATCCAAGGTTTGCCAGCCCAGTTCTTGACAAAGAAAGCCCTGTATTTTGCCAGTATAGGAAACGTAACTGCTTTTGAAAGCATCTTTGTCTTGCTCACCTACGGGTTATTTTTATTTCCCAACATCAATAACTTCGTCGATATTAACTCCATTAAGGTTTTTCTCATTGGAAACCTTGTGCCGACTTTGCTCGCAGATGCGTATCATTCTGTACACTCAAGAAATTTGTACAGCGGAGGGGAGATCACAAGCTGTGTACCTCTGCTTTATAAATGGTTTATCTCCCACTTGCCCAAGTCTGCTGCTTTTTGGGATTGCAAGAGTGCCTTACGTTGGTCGCAGAAGATCATGTCTCTTACCAACTCTGATATAGATTGGTGTAATAGGATCTATGATGGAATTAGAATCATTGATCATTGTGGAAACTTCCCCAATGTACCCTTATAAGAACTAAAGGAGGAATCAACTATCATCCGATGTTGGTTCGCCATCAGTTTGGATACCCGATGAGACACGTCCCACGGGGTGTTCATCTGGAAGGTCTTTTCTTCAAGGAAGGAGAAAATGACAGAGCACTAAAGATGGAAATAGTGCATGCTTGGAAACAGGTTCATAAGAAAGGACGAGAGTCTCTAGGAAAACGGGACTGTGTCTCGGTGGAGCCTTATCTCCATTGGGTACAAACTAGAGCTCTCAAGCTAAAAATGCCTTATCCTCGTTACGGAATTCTTCCGCCAAAGGAATCTGTCATGTACTTCATGATGGAAACTGAAAAGCTTCAGGTTACTCTCAACAAAGTTCAAAAGGAGAGAAGGTCTTGGAAGAACAAGTACCGCACCCTCGACATAGAGTGCATCAAAATACAGCAATTACTAAAGAGAAAGACGCTCTGATTGAAATTGTAGAGCAACATGCTACGGAAAATCAAGATGACCAAAGAAATTTGCTCACTCCTTTCACCTGGAAAAGGAATGACAACCCGACAACGGCCTAAGAGCCCCGGTCAAAGAAAAGAAAAATACCAGAATCAGCACCCGATTTCTCTTCAGAGAGGACTCGGGACCCATTAGCTTAGGTTTCTGTTTTTGCACCTTGTAATCTACTGTGTTTCCATTTCTGTAATCCTTTGAATTTCAATAAAAAGGGGTTTCCCCACTGTTTGATATTTGCAATCTAATTGTCGAAGTTTATTTTGATTAAACCAAAAAACAATTAATATAATCATTGCATTCATCATTCTTACATCACGTATTCTTCTTCCCTACGAATCTCACGTTTGTGTCTCGATTCTAGAGTCAAACTATCTCATTCGTATAATACTCGGGCCAATCGTCAGAAAAAGATGGATGATCTTGAGGAAGAAAATAGAGAGTTGAAGGAAGATATCGACGCTCTGAGAGAGGATATGAGAAAGCTTCGTAAAGACATGCAAGCCATGGCAGAAGCTCAGCTACAAAGAACTGTGATCTCGGAGATCACCTCAACGCCCATAGTGGAGAAGTATGATCCTAGGTATCAAATGCCGAAAGATCGTCCTTGGGGCATGCATGTTAACTATATCCCGGAAGGATATGTTTCGCCGATCGCTGAAGATCAGGGAATCACAACAGAAGCCGCTGGGCCTGAAGGTTACAAACTTCTGGAAAGCGAAGATGCCAGGGGCATACTAAAGACTCCTGAAGGTTACAAACTTCGGGAAACGCCAAGATTCACTGTCGTAGTCACGGTACCACCCCCTGTGGTGCACACTGTCCCGGAAGGACAGATTCCGCCAATACCTGCTGGTAAAAAGGAAACTATGTTCGATAGAATGAATGAATTCCAGGAGCAGTTCTTGGAAATACAGAAGGAGCTGCAAGCCATTCGCGGTCAGGATCTATTTGGAAAGGATGCCGCAGACCTCTGCTTGGTCCCCAATGTGAAAGTCCCGTACAAGTTCCAAGTGGCCGACTTTGAAAAGTACAAGGGTAACTCTTGCCCTCAAAGCCATCTGGTGATGTACGCTCGGTGGATGTCAGCTCAGACGGAGAATCAGGACCTACTGATTCACTACTTCCAGGATAGTTTAACCGGTGCCGCATTAAAATGGTACATGGGTTTAAGCCGTACTACGATCAGTATATTCAGAGATCTTGGTACTGCCTTCGTCCAACAATACAAATACAATTTGGACATGGCACCCAACAGAGATCAACTCAGATCAATGTCGCAAAAGGACAAGGAAACCTTTAAGGAGAATGCTCAAAGGTGGCGTGAAATTGCCGCTCAAATTTGTCCACCTCTTGAGGAAAAAGAGATGACAAAGATCTTCTTAAAGACCTTAAGCTCATTTTACTATGACCGAATGGTTGCCAGTGCACCCAGTGATTTCACCGAGATGGTGGGCATGGGCGTACGTCTTGAGGAAGCCGTCCGAGAAGGACGTTTGGTAAAAGACACTGGATCGACGAGCGGTACAAAAAAATACGGTAGTACTCTCCCTAAGAAAAAAGAGCAAGATATTGGGAATATCTCTCTCGGAAAGCAAAGGCAACGTTATCAGCCGGTAGCAGCTGTAACTCCTGCTATCAGCCCTGCGCCTATTCCTAAGTATCAACCTCAGGTTGCGTAGAGCCAACCTGATCAGCAAAGGACACAACAGCCTCTTCAGCAGGCTCGTCTCCAATACAACAACAACCGTACAACACGGCCACCAGGATTTGATCCTATACCCGTGACGTACGTAGAGCTGTTTCCATTACTGCTAGCCAAGGGGCACATTCAGACTAAGTCCCCTCTTACAGTACCGAAAAATCTGCCTTTTTAGTTTAAGGTGGATCAAACTTGCCCTTATCATCAAGGAGGATCAGGGCATAACATTGAGACTTGTCTTAATTTCAAATCTGACGTGCAAAAGCTTGTTAGGAGCGGGGTCTTATCTTTCAAGGATACAAATCCCAATGTTCTTAAGAACCCGCTGCCTCAACACAAGAAAGCTGCAGTCAATCTGATTGAGGAAGAGACTAACAATGTCTATCAAATTCAGGATGTACTCTGGTTGAAAACCAATCTGGTCAAGATGCATTGTAGACAGAGTGGATATGGCCATTTGCCACCTCATAGCTATCACCAGTGTGATATCTGCTCAAAAGACAACCAGGGATGTTCTGTGGTGCAAGCAGCTCTACAGGAACAAATGGATCTCGGATGGATCCAAGAGCACCGAGTTCGTGGAGTTAACATGGTCTACACGAATTCCAACGTCATTTAGAACCACGACATCCGTGCGATGAATGTCAACTTGGTGACAATGCATTCAAGGCAAAGCCAGTATCATAATCTGCCGCGACACGATTACAATTCCTGTCTGACTTGCTCGGTAAACAAACAGGGTTGCTCTTTTGTACAAGAAGCCCTCCAGCGTCAGATGGATCTTGGATGGATCCAAGACTACCATGATAGGAATCCCTATCAGATCTTTGATATTCGCGTGATGAATACCAACCTGGTAGAGTTACATGCTGAACAGGTCCGACTCGGATTCCTGGTATCACACGACTATCAAAGCTGTAAAGCGGGTTGCGAAAACGACCGAGGTTGTACCCTTGTCCAAGAGGCACTTCAGTACTTGTTAAATCACTGGTGGATGCCAATTTATATGGATGAAGATACTCAGTAAATTAGTATCAGTAACAGGAATCCTACTCGGCGTCAGAGTCAGGATGTCCGTTCAGTGGAAGCTAACCTAGTGAGGTTACATTGTATTCAAAGTGGGTGTGGCCAGGTGCCACCACACAATTATGACCGTTGTAGCGTCTGTTCGGAAAGTAACCAAGGATGCTACCTTGTACGAGCAGCCCTTCAGGGTCAGGTGGATCGTGGAGAGATTCGTCCATATCCAGGTTCTGGACCTATCAACTGGACGCCGAACTACCTTGTCGATCAAATTGAAGATGTTGTCACAATCTCTGGTCATCATAGGACCATGGACGTTTATGCCATTATCCCTTTATTGGATGAATCTAAGGTTCCCCACCGAGAACAGATCGATATTACTTATGATGGTCAGAAAAATCAGAAGGTTCCCATAGTCATCTATCTGCCAGGACCATTACCGTGTGAATCAACTAAGGCTATCCCTTACAAATACGGTGCAACGACAATTGAAAATTGAAAGGAAATTCCATTACCCTCTGTCGTGAATATTGCAGACATCAGTCGAGTAACACAGAGTGGTAGAATCTTCAACTGAGGGGTTGGGGAACATAACAAAGAAAAGGAACTTCAGACGGAAGCTCCCGATCCACCAGTTAGTCAATCCAGTAATCCCGACCTTTCGAAAAATAATGATGAGATGCTGAAGCTTATCCAAAGGAGTGAATACAACATTGTTGATCAACTATTACAGACTCCTTCAAAGATCTCGGTATTATCACTGTTACTCAGTTCAGAAGCGCACAGGGAGGCTCTACAAAAAGTCTTGGAGCAAGCCTTTGTGGAACAGGATGTAACAATCAGACAGTTCGATAGTATTGTCTCTAACATCACTTCTTGCAACAATTTGGGATTTAGTGATGAGGAATTACCCGAAGAGGGTCGCCGTCATAACATGGCGCTCAATATCACAGTTAACTGCCAGGACAGTGCTTTAGCCAGCGTACTGGTAGACACAGGGTCAGCCCTGAATGTTATGCCGAAGTCCACTTTGATGCAATTATCGTTCAAGGGGCCTCCGATGAGAATCAGCGAGGTTGTCATCAAAGCATTCGACAGATCCAGAAAAGCGGTTATTGGCGAAGTTGATCTTCCTATAACTATTGGTCCTCACACTTTCCAAGTCACTTTCTAGGTCATGGACATCCGGGCAACATACAGTTGTTTATTAGGAAGACCTTGGATACACCAGGCTGGAGCGGTTACTTCAACCCTCCACCAAAAGCTAAAGTTCGTCAAGGACGATCAACTTGTCACGGTTTGTGGGGAACATGCCTTGCTTGTGAGTAACTTGTCATCATCTACTGGTATAGAACCCGAGGAGGTTATTGGAACACAGTTCCAAGCACTATCGGTGAGCAAGAACAATCAATTCAAAGAAGGAACTTCCATTTCTTCATACAACGATGCTATCAAAGCGGTCGAGAGTACCGATACAACTGGATGGGGACAGCTTGTCATTCCTACTGACAATAAAACAAAGAAGGGTCTTGGTTTTTCTGCAACCTGTACCCAGATAGCTGCCAACGATGAAAGTCTTCATCCCCTTCAAAACTTCTTCCACAGTGGAGGTTTCCTTCACCCAGTGTCTCAGACAGTTCATGCTATCAATAAGGAAGATCCCTCCGACACAGAGGAAGAATGGAAGTCTTATCTTAACGAGGACGGTTATATGTCTCAGGAAGAGGTGCCTACGCCATTTTTCTATCCCGCACAGAGTCCGAGATTTATACCACGGTCAGATGTCGAAATGATATATGGAGATTGTGATCCGGAAGGATGTCGTGCTCTGCCAAATTCATTAAAGGAAGACACTCTGATGAAAGACAACTTTGACTACAACTACTATGGCCCAATGGATGATCTGCCAATGTGGCAACCTTACCCAGGAAACTTGGGGCCGGAAAGTTAGCCGAGTAATGAAACTCAGCTGAGCATCATTGAACAGAATACCTGTGTCTCCTCCATGTCATGGGATCAACACTCAGGTCATTTAGAAACTACTCAACATGACGATGAATTTGCAACATTTGCAGGACTTGAATTCATCAACTATGCTTTTGCCGAGGTCAACGTCATCGAGAGGGATGACTCCTCCAGTTCGAAAGAAGGGTGGGACACCTTGGGACAATCGAGTGGAAAATACGACTATATGGTCAAGTACACCGCTCCCGAAAGCTCTCGTATCAGGCTCGAAGATATCCAGCCTACTGGATGGGGAGATACAGCTGAGAGCACAAATACTTTGCAAAATACAACAGAGGAATCCTCCTACGACAATTCTGCATGGGAGACAGATTCCAATGATCCTACTCCACCAGAAATCAACATTATTTCTGAAGACAAATCAAGGAAGGTGCCAGACTTTGTGATTCACCAAGGAGTTCGCCGCCAATGGGTTGCTGTCGATGTTCAGAAGGTCGTTCATCAGTCAAAGTAATTGCCATCTTTAACCTTTCACCCCGCCCAGGTGAAACGGATGTTTTGATAGGGCTCGCTTTCTGTAAATTTCCCTCTTCGCTTTGCCCAAAGCAACAGAGTTTTGTTTTATAGGGCTATAGTTTCAAGGATCGACTTGTTCATTAATAAAATAATGTCGTTCTGTAATTTCCGCATTAATTGCTGTTTTCTCTTTTCGCTTTTTCAGAAAATGGTAATCCTAAAAAATTTAAAAAAATAAAAACAAGCAGTAATAAAAATAATACACTGCACACACTCTTGCATTTTCTCTATCTCTTCTAAACACGAATCATCACGTCATGCAGATTGCTTGTTTTACACCCCGTTGAAACATACGATCCGATGCCTTCTCCCAACTTTGAGTTCCCGGTATTTAGGGCTGAAGAAGAAGATGACAATGAAATTCCAGAAGAGATCTCCGAATTACTCAGACAAGAGGAAATGTCCATTGAACCTCACAAAGAGCCGTTGGAAACGGTAGACTTGGGTTCAGAAAAAGAGAGAAAAGAAATCAGGATTGGGGCACTGCTCGGTCCAACTACCAGAGAGGGTTTGATAAAGCTTCTCAAAGAATTCCCCGATGTATTCGCTTGGTCCTATCAGGATATGCCAGGGTTGGATACCAGAATCGTGGAACATCACTTACCGCTAAGATCGGAATGTCCGCCAGTAAAGCAAAGGTTGAGACGCACTCACCCGGACATGGCCATTAAAATCAAAGAGGAGGTATAGAAACAGATTGACGCAGGTTTCCTTGCCACATCAAAATATCCTCAATGGTTAGCCAACATCGTACCTGTTCCCAAAAAGGACAGAAAGGTTAGAATGTGTGTAGATTACAGAGATCTGAACAAGGCTAGTCCAAAGGACGACTTCCCTTTACCACACATTGACATGCTGGTGGATAGTACATCAAAGTTCAAAGTCTTCTCCTTCATGGATGGATTCTCAGGCTATAACCAGATCAAAATGGCGCCGAAAGACATGGAGAAAACTTCGTTCATCACCCCATGGGGCACCTTTTGTTACAAGGTAATGTCGTTCGGTTTGAAGAACGCCGGGGCGACCTATCAAAGGGCCATGACTACTCTGTTTCATGACATGATACACAAATAAATCGAAGTGTATGTTGATGATATGATTGCCAAATAAAAAACATAGAGTGAGCACGTTGAACATCTGTCAAAATTGTTCGAACGTTTAAGAAAATTTAAGCTCCGCTTGAATCCCAACAAGTGCACCTTCGGTGTCCGTTCAGGGAAACTACTAGGGTTCATCGTCAACCAGAAAGGGATTGAGGTTGATCCTGACAAGGTCAAGGCCATTCAAGAAATTCCTTCTCCGAAAACTGAAAAACAAGTCAGAGGATTCCTGGGACGTTTGAACTACATCTCCAGATTCATATTCCTTATGACCGCGACATGTGCGCCGATTTTCAAATTACTCAAAAAGAACCAAGATTGCGTTTGGTCAGAGGATTGCCAAACCGCCTTCAATAGTATCAAGGAATATCTGTTGAATCCTCCGATTCTATCACCTCCAGTGGAAGGAAGACCACTGATCATTTACCTCACAGTTCTAGAGGACTCAATGGGATGTGTACTTGGCCAACAAGACGAAAATAAAAGGAAAGAGTCTACCATCTACTATTTGAGCAAGAAATTCACTGACTGCGAAACTCGGTACACGATGCTCGAGAAAACTTGTTGTGCTTTGGCTTGGGCAGCTAAACGTCTTCGCCAATACATGATTCGTCATACTACTTGGTTGGTCTCCGAAATGGATCCAATCAAATACGTTTTCGAAAAACCTGCTCTTACGGGAAGGATTGTCCGTTGGCAGATGTTGTTATCAGAATATGACATAGAGTACCACGCTCAGAAAGTTGTTAAGGGAAGTATTTTAGCCGATCATTTGGCTCATCAACCGATTGACGATCAAGAATCAGTCGGGTTTGACTTCCCAGACGAAGATGTCATGTATCTAAAAATGAAAGATTGCGATGAACCGTTACCCAGTGAAGGGCCAGAACCAGGTTCCCAATGGGGACTTATCTTTGACGGAGCAGTTAATCATTATGGAAACGGAATTGGGGCAATCATTGTTACCCCTCAGGGTACCCACATTCCTTTCACCGCCAGACTTACGTTCAAATGTACGAACAACGAGGCCGAATACGAAGCTTGTATTATGGGTCTCGAGGAAGCAATTGATTTAAGGATCAAAAACTTGGACGTATATGGCGACTCAGCCCTGGTTATCAATCAGATAAAAGGAGATCGGAACACATAGCAATCAGGGTTGATTCCTTACAAAGACTATGCAAGAAGGTTGTTACCCTTCTTCAACAGAGTTGAGTTTCATCACATCCCTCGTGATGAGAATCACATGGCTTATGCATTAGCCACTATCTCTTCCATGATTAGTGTAGGTTAATGGAATGACATACCTAAGATTGACATAATGCGCCTTGAAAGGCCCGCTTACATCTTCGCGATTGAAGCAGTCATAGATGACAGACCTTGGTATCACGATATCAAATGCTTCCTTCAGAAACAAGAGTACCCACCTGGGGCATCCAGGAAAGACAGAAAAACCCTTAGAAGATTGGCTGAAAACTTCTTCCTGAGCGGTGATACTCTCTATAAGAGAAATTTTGACATGGTTTTGCTCCGATGCGTCGACAGACCAGAAGCAGACATGCTTATGAAAGAAATTCATGAAGGATCCTTTGGAACTCATGCCAACAGACACACAATGGCGAGAAAAGTTCTGAGAGCAGGGTACTATTGGTTGACCATGGAATCCGACTGCTACAAGTACATGAGGAGGTGTCACAAGTGTCAGATATACTCCGACAAAATTCATGTACCGCCATCACATCTCAAAGTTCTTTCTTCCCCATGGCCATTCTCGATATGGGGAATCGACATGATTGGCATGATTGAGCCCAAGGCTTCAAACGGACATCGGTTCATCCTAGTAGCCATTGACTACTTCACCAAGTGGGTTGAAGCAGCGTCATTCGCCAATGTAACCCGACAAGTGGTGGTCCGATTTATCAAAAATAATATCATCTTCCGTTATGGTGTTCCAAGCGAGATCATTACTGATAATGGATCTAACTTGAACAACAAGATGAAAAAAGAGTTGTGTGCAGAGTTCAAGATCGAACATCATAACTCATCTCCCTACCGACCCAAGATGAACGGAGCGGTAGAAGCGGCCAATAAGAACATCAAGAAGATCGTTTAAAAGATGGTTGTAACCTACAAAGACTGGCACGAGATGCCCCCCTTTGCTCTTCACGGTTATCGCACATCTGTCCGCACTTCAACAGGGGCAACCCCTTTCTCTCTAGTGTATGTCATGGAAGCAGTGCTCCCCATAGAAGTAGAGATCCCGTCAATCCGAGTGTTGATGGAAGCTAAGCTCACCGAAGCTGAATGGTGTCAAAGTCGACACGATGAACTGAATCTGATCGAAGAAAAGAGAATAATGACATTATGCCACGGTCAGTTGCATCAGTAAAGAATGAAGAAGGCGTTTGACAAAAAAGTCCGACCTCGCGTCTTCAGGAAAGGAGACCTCGTGCTCAAGAAGATACAATCATTTCTCACTGATTCGCGAGGCAAGTGGACTCCGAATTATGATGGCCCCTATGTGGTCACGAAAGCTTTCTCGGGCGGCGCCTTGAGACTTGCAACCATGGACGGAGAAGAATTTGCCTACCCCACGAATGTTGATGTAGTCAAGAAATACTTTGCCTAAACTAAAAAAAAAACGTCTCGGTGGATTGAAAACCCGAAAGGGCGGTCCAGGCAAAAATTAGAGACATGAAAAAAAAATCATCCCGATGGATTGGAAACATCATAGTACAATCCAGGCAAAAATTAGGGATAATGGCAAGTAACTATGTTCAACAGAGGCAAGTCCCTCAACAACAGTTAAATTATCTATCAGAAAACTCCAGTCAAGGTCATCTTCGACAGAAGCCCAGGATGCCCAGAATTCAAAGTTGGTAGAAGGATAATGGTCGTTATGTTTCAACGTAGCCCTTTTCCCTGTAAATTACCATTTTCTAACTTTGTAATTACTCTTTGGAATCACGCGCTTGGCTGATTTCCATCCTATCAATAAAATTTGAGCCATTATGCTTTTGTTTGTAATTCTTGTTTGTTTTAGCGTTACAGAACGACATTTTAACATGATCAACGATTCTTGAAATAAAACAAAAATGAATTTACTTGTTAAAACTTTTTCTGCTTTTAAGATAAAGTTGGCAATTTCTTTTGACTGTTAAACATCAAAGGAACATTAACCGCCTCTCCAGAAGTAAGCGAACTTCAAAGTGCATAATCAAAGTACTCCTTCTAACCCGGTACGCCTGAATGAAGGATCAACTGTGTCTGAGACCTTGTTTTTGTCTGACACACCTCGGCCGAGTTCTCATCTCCTAAGCCTGACCAACCTAGCTCCCAACAGGGACTATCTCTCCTAAGCAAGGTGGAATTGCTATTCTAAACCAACGGTACTTCTTCGCCCCGCGATGGCCGAGTATCCAGTCGTGTTCACCCATCAGTTTGTATGTCGCGTCAGTTTTGTCAGCATATACATACCTACATCATGCATTATTGATTTGCATTCACATTTCATATTGCATCGCTATCACTCTAGTCGGTCTTGTCCCCTAGTGATAAACAGTTCTCTCAATCGAGTTGTCAGTCCCTGCCTCGTCAGGAAATACTGTGTTTGAACAACCTCGCTTCCAGTTTATTTCTGGAAGGAAGTTGGCCCTCGACCACTTTGATAACTTGAACCTTTGAAAAACCAGAGGAATCTTCAGTCGACATCACTCTTCGCCATTGAAGATGATATCATTGCTTTCCCGGATTAAGGAAAATCCGCAGAGAAAGCCTTGTAATCACAGATTCGGCAGCATGCCAGTTTCGCTCCGAAAAGATTGCTGATGAAAAGGTCATCGGCACCTCAAAATTGGACCCCATCATATGGCATTTCTCCGGGAAGATCCCGAGAAAAGTATGATGTAAGATCCCAAGCGACAGCAGTCTCCCAAGAGACCTGCTTTCCCCCAGTAGAAACAAATGGCGTCTCCAACAGAGAAGTTTGTGCAACTCTACAACTCAGACGACTGGGTCCCCCAGCGAGTCTGACTTCAAAACTTTTTCCACTCAAATGGCATCTCCCCAGAAAAATTCGGCGAGAAGTTTGAGGAAAACCGCTACACATAGCGTCCCTTGTCAATAAAGTTTATTGACAAAAGAAACTAAGACCAGTTCCTTGGTAGGAAACCAGAATCGAGGGGAAGTTGACAAAAGAAACTGAGACCAGTTCCTTGGCTGGAAACCAGGATCGAGGGGAAGTTGACAAAAGAAACTAAGACCAGTTCCTCGGTAGGAGACCAGGATCGAGGGGAAGTTTACCTTTTCTAAGCATCATTGCTTAGCTAAAGAAGATGAATGCGTAAGCTACCATTCATAACCACCATCAAAATTTCGGGTATTCCGATATTTAATCCTCTTGCACCCCGAATGCCCGAATACCTTCGTCATTCACACCTTCGGGTTCAAGAAGATTAAATAGGGGTATCTGTCATACCCCAAATTTTGACCACTAAGATTTCCCATCATTGTGCAAATCATCATCACAATATGGGGGAACCATCTTATTTCATCAGTTTCCCCAAAGATGGGTGAGCATCCACTACAATCAAAATTAGGGTTTCAAGCCCTCTCAGAGCCTTAGACAAAGGGTCAATCAAGGAATGACATGATCTTCAACTTGTCTAAACCTCTCAAACATACACAAAGGATAAAAAAGGACTCCCACTCTAAGGATTAAGCACAAGGTTGCTCCCTTCTAGGTGGATCAAGCTTCAAGATCGCCAGTGTCACCAAAGTAGGGTTTTGGTCGATCAGGGCCTCCAAAGGGAAATTTTCCTTTGGGAATGAGCTAAGGATCCAAAAAACAACCTAATATACTCCATGGAACCTCATGGACCCAACCATCAAGTTAATTTTTCCTCAGGGGATGCATTCATCAAAAATCAGGAATTAGGGTTTCTTGACCTAATTCACCCCTAAGTTGACTTTTAGGGCAAATCATGAGCCAAGACCTCAAGAGAGGGTTTGAGGGTCTCTAATGAACTATATTGATCCATTTGGAACAATGGATTAATCCAATAAGTTTGAGCAACAAGCCTCAATTTCATCTGCACCACAATTAGGGTTTCGCATGAAAAGTCAACTGTAACTTTGACTTTTGACTAGGACATGCTCCCAAAACCTAGGACATACCTCAATATACCCTATGACACCCATGGAACATGTCCATCAAGTTTGATTTAGGCCAAGGACATGATTTCCTGAAGAATTACAAAGTTTGGAATTCATCTGATAAAAAGTCAACTGTGCACAAAAGTAAACTTTGACTTTTTGAGATTTTTCACCAAAATGGATTTTTAACCCTAAAATGATGTTAATGTGTGATTTGAATCATCATTCATCAAGAAAAATCAAGAAAAGTTGGATAACTTGTAAAAGGGGTAACCATAAAAACTTAGAAAATTTTCTAAGTTAAAAATAAAGTGGCTAGGGTACCAACTTTGGAGGATCATAACTCCTAAACCACAAAGCCATTTTCTCCCATCCAAAGATGGATTTGTAGCCCTCATTACCCTCTACAAAAATTTCAACTAGACCTAAGTCCAATTCATTAAGGATTTTGAGTTATGGAGTGATCAAAATGGCTGAAAAATGAAAATGTCACTTTTTCCAACACTTAGTGAAATTTTCACTAAGTCCAAATCTGTCTTCATTTTTTTCCAAATGTAGGGGGATTTTTCACTTGGATTCAAAAGAGATCAAAACCAAACATGTTCAAACAGTTGTTGTATCATGTAAGGGCTTTCCAAAATGGCCAAGAACATTGCCAAATTCCATTTGGGCTATGAGTTATGACATTGTCAAGTTGCCTTGTTGAAATCTGTCAAGGCAAGGCAGAATTTGCATTTTTGCTCGATTTGCCAAAATCAGCCAAATCCAAATGCTCCTATCCACTTGGACACCTCTGAGGATTGAATCTAAAGGGGACAATCACTGAGCCAAGCCTCCAAAGTCTTTGGAACAAGAAATAGCATGTTGAACCTAGAATTGCCAAAATAGGGACAAGACTCCAAATTTGAATTGGAGCATTCAATGGAAGCATCAAGGTGGCATGGACTGAGCCATTTTAATTTGAATTCAGTCAAGACTTATCCAAGACCAACAGAACCAGCAGCATGTGCCCTAACCTCTAGTCAATGGCTAGAGGAGACTTTGATTTTCATTTGCCAAAATTGGCCAAACCTACTCAGCAGTTGCCATTCACTATTCCTTGCAAAACAAACTTGCTCTACTATAAATAGAGCTCAATTGTGATCAGTTTAAGTACACCAAAGGCCTACAACACTTGCCTTTCTCAAAATCTCTTTCTCTTGGCAAAAATGCCTTTCTTAGCAAGGTAGCTATCGGGTTTTGAGCTAGAGGGCAATTCCACTCAAACCAATCACTCACACACCTCACATACATCACATATGAGCTGATCAAACACTTAAACAACAACTGGAACATTGATTTCTCAGAATCACCAGTCAATTGCTCAAGGTTTTAACCAAAATGCAGTTGAGATGCCATGAAGTGATCCAGCCAATTTCAATCAAGTCCAAGCATTCAAACACACTCTATAGGGTGTAGGGAAGCTGTTCAGATCATCACGGCTCATCTGTAACACCTCCAAATCAAAAATCACATTGCACTTGCTGTCACGGCCTAGAGGTAAGCATAAACTTGGTCATCCCTCAATCTATGCATATTTCCTCGCACAATAATTTTGCCAAATGTTCATAATCATGCATGGAATGTTTCCCCTTAATTAATTGCATTGTTTGAATCGTGTATCAAAAATCCCAGCCTTCATGCAAAATCTAGGGTTCTTGAGGATTTTTCATGATTTCTTGTTATATGTTTAATTTAAATGAAATTAATTGACATAGGCATGATCGTGAGGTTGAGACGAGCATAATGATATGTGGATTACATGATATGATTAAGTATTCAGTGAGATTGGATAGGAAATGCAAATCTGGGCAAAACTGAAGAACGCGCGTGTTCTTCAGCTGTTCTTGGCGCCATTTCTCTCAAATTCAAATATTTGAATTTTGTGATTTTATTTAATTGATTCAAAAATTAATTTCTCTCTGAGTTTTAATGATTTTGAGTTGATTCTTTTTTTAATAATTCACAAAAATGTTAAAATATTTTATTTTCCCAAAAAATCCCAAAAATATTATTTATTTTGTGTAATTGATATTTTTGCAAAGAATTAATGTTTTAATTGTTTTTAACATTTAAAATATTTTTTCCACCTTGATTTTGCAACTTTTAATGCCTTCTAATTATTTTGTAGGTCAATACTTGATTTTTGAAGCATTAATCCAAGATCACAATTTGTTTTTCATATGTTAAACAATTTTGATCATTTTAATTGAATTTTTATTCAATTAAATACATTTTTGAAAACAAATTAGGGTTTTTGGATTAATTCAACCCTCATAAATCATTTTCAAAACACTTTTGGGCCTCTAATAGAGTGTAAGACCCAACCCTTTGTAAATACAAATATTTTGGGCCTCACTTATTGTATAAGTCCCGTTGTATTTCAAAAAGTTCGACGCGATCATCGTCCGTTGAAAAAACAAACCTTGGGCCTCTCCTCGAGCTATAAGACCCATTCAAAACTCACTTGGGCATCTAATAGAGTGTAAGACCCAATCCCCTTTTAACCAAAACATTTTGGGCCTCACTTATTGTATAAGTCCCTCTGCGTTAAAAGAAAATCTCGGCGCGACCGCCATTGTAAAAATCATCTGGGCCTACCCTCGTGTTATAAGCCCCACTCTTTTTCTTAAAATTTTTTGGGCCTCTGTTAGAGTGTAAGACCCAATTCCTTTGTACAGAAAACCTTTTTTGGGCCTCAGTCACTTGTATAAGTCCCTCTGTACAAATTCAAACAGTGCACTCACTGATAAAACTTGGGCCTCTCCTTGAGCTGTAAGCCCCAAATCTTCCTTTTTCGAAGCACTTTCTCCTTTGATTTTGAATTATATTGTTGTTTTCAATCTTTCCTTGTTGAACAACTACCCAAACAGCATGGAAGCTCTACAACCGAGTAAGTGGTTATTGCTTTCATTTACCGCTTTCATATACATATAACTATATTGTGGGGTTGTTTCACTGTAAGTCTTCTTTCATAAACTCATATCAACTGTGTAATAATAGTATAGATATTTAGAGTTTCCCCAGCAACTACGTCTAGCATTAAGCCCGCTGATCACTCTTAGAAATAGTCTAAACTAGATCCCCATAGGATTACCAGACACAGTCTTCCCTCCTCTTGGGGTTAAACAATATGGAGACATGAAAGGCAGCATTCTCGGTGAACCCTTTCATAGACTGTCACTCATAGAAGTTGTCAAAGAAACTCTATTCCCCAGAGATGATCTTTTCTCCGTGAATGGCATCTCTTGAGTTTCTTCCAAATTCTCGAACTTTCCTGACTTGATCTATTCCTTGTGAATAGCTTGCCTTGAATTTCTCGGGGTTTGGGGACCCATCGGCTTCTTAAAAGCATCGGCCTCCTCTTGGGCATCGTACAAGGACCCTCAGGCTTCCTAAAAGCAACCCCGCCTCCTCTTGGGCTTAGTACAAGGACCTGTCGGCTTCTTAGAAGTGTTTACATCCTCCTCTTAGGCTTCGTATAATGATCTCTTCCTCCGGGAATGATAGCCTCCTCTTGGGATTCGTACAAGGACCGATCGGCTTCTTAAAAGATTCCAGCCTCCTCTTGGGCTTCGTACAAATTATCCCGACGACCTCTTAAAGGTATAGGAACAAAACCTAATCATCTGCATAGAACAGTCCTTTCAAAGAGTCTACTACTGTTTCTCAAAGTATAGTACAAAAGATGAAACTCTAGACTTGGACAGTTTAATCTCCTTGAGTCTTAAACACATTCTCAAGTGACCCCTTCGTTGAATAAGGAGAAAACCCGTAGACTCGGACAGTCTCAATACCCTTCGGATCTCCCATTTCCTTAAAAAATGGGAATAACCCGGATCCTTGAATCAAACCCTTGAGTACAGTGTTGCTCATATAAGAACTGATTTTCTCTTTCAAAATCAGTATACTGGACCTGTCACATAACTGAAACAACATTTAGCCTCTCTCTCGGGCTTTGTACGAGACACATAAGAGACTCCCTGGTTGAGTCAATCACCCTTTCGCCTCCATCTCGGGCTTTATACAAGATACAAAAAGGTTCTCATTGAGCCAAACAAATAACAGCCTCCATCTCGGGCTTCATACGAGATACAAAATCACTCTCTTGTTGAGTATAAAAGATTCTCTTGGTGAGTCACCATCCTTAGCCTTCATCTCGGGCTTTATACGAGATACCAAAAGACTCCATCATAGAGTCAATACCTTTTAGCCTCTCTCTCAGGCTTTGTATGAGACACATATCAGCCTCCTCTTAGGCTTTGTATAAGAAAACCACTGGTTAATCCAATTAACCTTTTAGCATCAAAACTGTGCCTCGTTCACAGTACACAAACATCAACAACTCCTTTCATCTAATCGCTGTAAGCGGCAAGCCTCTGGATCATCTACATCCATGCCACTGCCCCTCTTTTAGCATGAGAAATTCCTAAGGAAAGATAGCATTGCTCTACATCTGAGTTAAAGTCTTCTCCTTCAGGTTAAAATCCCCTATAAAGGAAATTATGGCATTGCCGGATCCGCGTATCCCGGTTAAAGTAATTCTCCTTTATAAAATAGTTATGACATACAACCCCCTCTTTAGAGATGACAAATTCTCTCTAAAGTTAACCCCTTCAGCTTCACATCTTGGGCTTTGAACAAGATACAAATCACCTTTCGCTTCACGTCTTGGGCTTTGAACAAGACACCAAAAACACCCATTTCCTCCCACAGAATAGGAGGAACTACGAACGCTCTGATTTCCCTGTTTCGGTAAACGGGAATACGTAGGCATAAGATTGAAAGAAAAATCTTACCGAGCACACTAAACAAAAACCCAAAATCTCATACTCTCATGTATCTATCAAAAAGCATCAGTCCTAACATCCTAATCCTTGTTCCCCACCAGAAAATCCCAGAAAGAGAGAAAACCGTATTGGCGAAAATACAAATAACCAGTACAAGGCCCCCCCACATTGATCGCATTCGTAACCTAACAGACTGCTGTTTAAACTCAGTATGCAAGTAGGGTTAATTGGATACATCTATTTCCCTTCCTTCATCAGCTTTAATAAGATAAAAAATGAATCGACCTGTAGTAAACTCAACCGCAGAGAGCGACCAGCGCTTAAGAACCGCGTCTAAAATCGCTCGCTACACCTTGGTATTTTACGAGTGTCTGAATTCCATGAAACTTTGCATTTGTATCCCGTATTCTTTTGCTAAATTATCGAGAAACTAATTTTGTTTTGCAGACTTTGTAAAAATGGATGCTAGAAGAACATGGCCATATACTTTTGAGGTTCCCGAGTTGGAACAACTCTTGGGGTTGGGAGATATGATTGAAGACCCGTCGGCCTTCACTGACAAGTATGGGAGGATCCTATAATTGCTGAGACTCTAAGTGACTGAAGGACTGCTTTAGACTCTAGTCCAACTCTACCATCCTACTTACCACTGCTTTGTGTTCCCAGAATATCAACTAATGCCAACTTTGGAGGAGTACTCCGCGCTGATGGGCATCCCTGTCAATGACTCTCCTCCGTTCTCTGGATTAGAGGCGGAACTCGCTGACAAAGACATCGCAAGAGGAACGAGTCTGAGATTGTCTGACATCAGAACTCACTTAACCAACAAGGGAGGACGTCGTAGATTGCCCACTCAATTTTTGCTTGAAAAGGCACTCTACTTTGCTGAAAGGGGAAACTCCGCATTGTTTGAATCAACCTTTGCTTTACTTATCTATGGACTATTCCTGTTTCCTAATGCCAAGTACTTCGTCGATGTTCAAGCTATCCGAATCTTCATGCTTAACAATCCAGTTCCTACGCTGTTAGCTGACACCTGTCATGCTGTTCATACAAGATACATGCGGAATGGTGGGCCGGTTGTCTGTTGTGTTGCCCTATTCTATAAGTGGTTTATCTCGTACCTGCTGAAGACGCCAGCCTTTTGGGAATTTGAAGATAACACAATTTGGTCCAAGAATCTGATGGAATTGAGCCACACTGACATTGAATGGTATGATCCGATTTATGGAGGGATCC
The DNA here is from genome assembly GCA_022829125.1 of Lathyrus tuberosus. Lineage (NCBI taxonomy): Eukaryota > Viridiplantae > Streptophyta > Magnoliopsida > Fabales > Fabaceae > Lathyrus > Lathyrus tuberosus. The sequence goes on along the minus strand of JALAZF010000436.1, from coordinate 4,367,129 downwards.
TAATGATCCACAGCTGTGGGGACTTCCCCAATGTGCCTCTCATGGGAAGAAATGGGTGTATCAACTATAATCCTGTGCTTGCTCGCCATCAGTTAGGCCATCCAATGGAGGAGATTCCTGATTCAATGACCTTGAAATACTTTTTCTTGAGATGGATGAAGGTTTTGAGCTGAAGATCAGAGTGAAGCGTGCTTGGCATCAAATCAACAGACAAAGGTGGACCACTCTAGAAAAACCTGATCGTTCTGTTACCGAGGCTTGCTTACAGTGGTCTCGCGAAATAGCTCTCGTGATGAGGGTACCTTATCCCCATCACGAGTCAGCTACAGAGGAAGAGCTGAAGTTGAAGAATGCTCTAGGAGAATTGACCCTTGAAAAGGCAAAAGTCAAGGAGCGAATCAACAAGCTTATGAGAAAAATCAATGGAGGGAAGAGGCCATCTGCCAGTGGACCAGATGCTTAGTTTCCTTTATGTTGTATTTTCCATTTCCGCTTATGTATTTGAATTATGAAGATGTACTACCTCCGATGTAATATTTGCAAGAATTTCTAATGAAGAAGCTTATTTTGATGAACATCCTGTTATCTACAATGTTTGCAAAATTTCTTGGTTTTCTTGATAGTTTAGCTTGTATTTTCATCTGCATTTTCATTTGCATCATGTCATAACATGTGCATCCTCTTCCCTGTCTTATCTCATGTCACCTTGTTCTCTTCAGAATTATCACACTGATTCCCCGACGCCGCTACAACACACGAGCCCAAGCTCGTCAAAAGATGTCAGAACAGAATTTTGAAATGGACATAGTTAACAATGAGCTGAATGAGCTACGAGGAGGAATGAGGCAGATTCTGGAGGCTATTCAGGTCTTAAAAGCAAAGATGGATACACAGGCTACTGTGGTTTCCGAGATTATCACTCCAACTGTGGAACCTCCTACCACTACTTTGAACCCTACATTGGGTATGCATTTTGATTTTATACGTCCACCGGTTCCCACTTCTACTCAAGAAGTTGTTCCTTTTGGGTAATGAGAATCATCAAGCTATTCCTACCTTTACTCTAGCGGCTGTACAAACTCAAATGCACCCTGTTTTTCACAACCCGCCTCCGGTTTATGATTACCCTGAAATGTCTTAAGAAGGTGATGAGCGACATAAAAGACTGAAAGAGAGTGTAGAGACAATACAGAGGAAAATAAAGGCAATGGAGCGAAGCAATGTATTTAGTACTGATGCTAAAGACATGTGCTTAGTCTCAGGTTTGGTAATTCCACCCAAGTTTAAACTACCGAGTTTCGACTTATACTTTGGTGCAACGTGTCCTAAGGTACATCTGATTATGTATTACCAAAGAATGGTTGCATATATAGACAATGATAAGTTGATGATCCACTGCTTCTAAGATAGTCTGAAAGGGGCTGCTGCCAAGTGGTACTTAAATCTGGACCAGTCTAGAATCCATTGTTTTCAAGATGTATCTGATGCTTTTGTAAAGCATTACAAATATAACATGAACCTGGCGCCAGATCGTAGACAACTTCTGAGTATGTCACAAAACAATTCCGAGTCTTTTAAGGAATATGCGCAGAGATGGAGAGAGATGGCTTCACAGGTAGAGCCACCTTTGTCTGAAAAAGAATTGGCTGATTGGTTCATGGATACAATGAAGCTAGATTTCTATGAGAGGATGATTGGTAATGTCAGTACTAATTTCGCTGATATTGTCGCTGTAGGCGTGAAAGTAGAAGTTGGGCTGAAAAGCGGAAAAGTAGTCAGTTTTTCAAGCAGTTCAACCAATACCAATACCAAGAAACCTCCTAGCCACTTCCACAAAAAGAAAGAAGGAGAGACTAATGCCATCATGACAGGGAAGAAAAGGACCCAATGTGGAAGCAACCAATGTATCAACAATAGACGGTTCCAAACTTTACTCAACAGCCGATTTACCCCATGTAGTATGCTCCCCAACACTATGTAGCTGCTGTAACACCTACCTTTAATCATCAAGTGCCGCAGCAGGCGCCAGCCTATCAACAACAACCAGAAAATGCTCAGAATTATCAACAACAACAAAGACAACAAACTTCTCAATCAAGTGCTTCTTACAGAAGACAAGGGGGAACGACCACATTTCTGCCCTTACCAATGTTTTACACTGAACTCTATCCTTCATTAGTGCAATAAGGACTGATTGTTACCAGACCTTTGGGTCCACCCACAACAAAGTCTTTTCCTTTCCACAATCCAAATTTTAATTGTGCCTTTCATCAAGGGGGGCCGGCCATGACTTGGAGGGTTGCTTAGCATTGAAATATATAGTGAAAAGGTTGATGGAAAAGAAGATCCTATCTTTCGCAGACAATCAGCCAAACGTGAAAAACAATCCGTTACCCACGCATGGAACCACCAATGCCATTGAAGAAGAGAATGATGAGGTGTTAATAGTGGATGCATCAAAGATCAAACCTCCTATCAAGGACTTCCATGCTAAACTATTATTCGAAGCTGGATTGGTAAAAACCTGTCATGGTGATTGTGAAAAGTGTAATATCAGTGTCAAGGGTTTCCAATTAATCTGAGATGATGTTCAGAGGTTGATTGATGAAGGGTTTCTGCAAGTGTTCAGTAAAGAGAGGAAGGATGAAGTTCCAGTATTTGAGCCTGTATTCAACTTGCCAAAGTCAAAAGAAAAGGTGTCTGTGTTCAACATACCAAAGTCTGGTTCTGTGATTCCCGTGTTTAACAAACCAGTACCAATCTTCAACAATTCTGAATCCGTTGTTGCTTCCACTGCTAATCACTCAAAGCCAAGCAACATCTGACAACCCGTTCCATTCCGTTTTAGTGGTTCAAAAGTTGTGCCGTGGATTTATGATAATATTGTGGTTGACAAAAGACATGAAGAAGTGGTTCCCAGGAATGAGGTAGGAGCCACTAATGACGAGGTGACCAACATAGTAAGGATTGGCAAAATGACTCGCAGTGGTAGATTTTACACTCCTCTATTCAAAGGAAATGTGCCCAAGGAGATTGTTATTCCTTTACCCTCCAAAGATAAGGAAAAAAAGGTGGTTACGAAGGAGGATGATGATGAATTTCTGAGAATTATCAGGAGAAGTGATTACAAAGTGGTGGACCAGCTTCACCAAACTCCATCCAAGATTTCAATTTTGTCTCTGCTGATGAATTCTCCTACCCACAATGCAGCCTTGCAGAAAATTCTAGCCCAAGCACATGTAGCCCAAGACATTACTGCTGGACAATTTAACCACATCGTTGCAAACAACACAACCTGTAATACGCTCAGTTTCAGTGACGAAGAATTACCTCGAGGAGGCCGAAACCATAATCTTGCCTTGCATATATCCATAAAGTTCCAAGAGGATACTTTAGCCATAGTGCTGGAAGATATTGGTTCATCTCTGAATGTTCTGCCGAAGAGAACTCTGGAAAAGTTGACCTATCAAGGAGTTGGGATAAAGCCTACTTCACTCATTGTCAGCCTTTGATGGCTCGAGAAGATCAGTAATGGGGGAGATTGAGTTACCTATTTTGATTGGTCCTCATGTATTCAACATATTTTTCCAAGTCTTGGATATCAATCCCGCTTACAGTTGTCTGTTGGGGAGGCCTTGGATTCACGAAGCCGGTGCCGTAACTTCGACTTTGCATCAAAAGATGAAATTTGTAGCTGATGAGAAGTTGGTCATTATCCACGGTGAAGAAGATCTAATGGTCAGTAACCTGTCCTCTTTCCGATACATTGAAGCTGATGAAGATGCTTTGGAAACCTCTTTCCAAGCTCTTGAGATAGCTAATGCTGTTATGCTTGATGATGAAGAGCTAGTGGCCTCGAATAATCCCTCTTTTGCTTCTTTCAAGAGTATCCAATCTACCCTACAAGAAGGTGTGCCAGAAGGCTGGGGCAAAGTCATCGAGATTCAGGAAAGAGAAAAGTACCAAGGGATGGGTTACAAACTAACTCTTGAGGAAAAAGCTGCTATAACAAGATGACTGAAGAAGATTTGGGAAGTATTTGTCAGTGGAAGACATCAAGTTCATGCCATCATTGAAGACACGAAAGACAAGGACATTAGCCACTTGGTTTTTCAGTGTGACGCCGCATTGAGTAATTGGGAAGCTATTGAAATCCCTATTTTGTACCCTATGCCAGAGTAATTTGCTTGCTTTTATTGTTGTTTTCAATTCCGTAGCCTTGCCCGAGGCTATCGGATTATTTTGTATGGGCCACCGCTTTTAATTCTTATTAATCAATGAAGTTGATGTTTTGTTAATTTCTTTTGTCTTTATTTACTGTTTTTGCTTTTAAGGAAAAATGGCAATCTTTTCAAAACTACAAAAGCATTTTCTTCTTGCATTTGATTTTGTGCATTTTAATGAAATAAGTCCCTCCATCATGCAGAATAAATCCCAAACTTGCTGTATTCAATGAGCCTACTCTCACTATTGACTTTGATTCACCCATCTATCAAGCTGAGGATGAGGAAGAAGAAGATTATGAGGTCTCGGATGAGTTTACAAAAATGTGTCAGTACGAATACACGACTCTTCAGCCGCACGAGGAAGAAATTGACACCATCAATCTTGGTACTGATGAAGATAAGAAGGAAGTGAAGATTAGGGCAATGCTAGGGGCAGAGATCAGACGACGGCTAGTAAAGGTTCTTGAAGAATATGCAGATGTGTTTGCATGGTCTTATCAGGACATGCCAGGGTTGGATACAAATATTGTAGCTCATAAGCTACCGCTCAAGCCTGAATGCCCACCGGTAAAATAGAAACTTCGAAGAAGTAGACCCGACATGGCTCTCAAAATCAGAGATAAGGTAAAGCGACAATTGGATGCAGGTTTCTTAGCAGTTTCCAAGTACCCCGAATGGGTAGCCAACATCGTGCCAGCAATGAAGAAGAATGGTAAGGTGCGGATGTGCGTAGATTATAGGGACCTCAACAAAGCCAGTCCAAAGGATGATTTCCCTCTTCCGCATATTGACCCTCTTGTGGATAATATAGTCAGTTTTGCAGTTTTCTCCTTTATGGATGGTTTCTCAGGATACAGTAAGATCAGAATGGATCATGCTGATACGGATAAGACTACATTCATCACTCCTTGGGGAACTTATTGCTACAAAGTCGTGCCCTTCAGTTTGAAAAATGCAGGGGCAACCTATTAGAGGGTTATGGTGACCTTATTCCATGACATGATGCATAAAGAAAATGAAGTGTATGTGGATTATATAATTGCTAAATCTCAGAGTTAAGCGGAACATTTGGACCATCTTTTGAAGTTATTCAAGAGACTCCGTAAATATCAGCTAAAATTGAATCCTGCCAAATGTATTTTCGGTGTCAGATCAGGAAAGCTGCTGGGTTTTATCGTCAGCCAACGAGGAATTTAGGTAGACCCTGACAAAGTAAGAGTTATTCAAGAAATTCCAACTCCGCAGACTGAGTCGAAGGTAAGAGGTTTTCTGGCCCGTTTGATTTATATCTCCAGATTCATATCCAACATGACTCCCACTTGTGAGCCAATCTTCAAATTACTTCGCAAATACCAGATTGTAGAGTGGAATTCCGACTTCCAGCAGGCCTTTGACAAACTCAAGAGTTACTTGTAAGAATCACCGATCTTGATCCCACCTGTTCCTGGAAGACCTCTTTTCATATACATGACTGTATTGAAATGATACGTGGGTTACGTCTTGGGCCAGCATGATGAAACTGGTCGCAAGGAGCATGCCATCTATTATTTGAGCAAAAAGCTCACTGATTGTGAAAGCTGTTATTCATTGTAGAGAAGACCTGTTGTGCTCTAGCATGGGCCGCCAGACTTTTGAGGCAGTATTTGATATGTCACACTACTTTGTTGATCTCCAAAATGGATCCAATAAAGTATATCTTTGAGAAGTCTGCTCAAAGAGGAAGACTTGCCCGTTGGCACATGCTATTGTTAGAATATGATATCCAATATGTCACTCAGAAGGCTATCAAGGGAAGTGTCTTATCATAGTATCTTGCAGATCAGCCTGTTGAAGATTATAAGCCTCTCAAGTTTGATTTTCCTGATGAAGACATCATGGTGGTAAAGAATTGTTAAGAACCAGGCCCTGATGAAGGTCATGTACCTGGTTCTAGATGGAAGATGATTTTTGATGGTTCTTCCAACTACAAAGGACATGGTGTGGGTGTTTTGTTGATAAACCCTAATAGTGGTTATACTCCTTTCATAGCAAGGTTAGACTTTGGATGCACAAACAATGTTGCTGAGTATGAAACATTCATCTTAGGCATGGAAGTTGCAATTGATCTCAGAATCAAAATCCTAGAAGTCATTGGTGATTCTGCTTCAGTTATCTATCAAGTCAAAGGCGAATGGGAGACTAAAGATGAGAAATTGATCCCGTACTGAGCTTACATTGTGAAAATGATCCAATACTTTGACGAGATTACTTTCCGTCATGTTCCTCGCTCACAGAATCACATAGCGGACGTCCTAGCCATTTTAGCTTCAACATGGAAAGTTAATTTTGTTAATGAAGCACCGCTCATCAGCATTGAGCGCAAGACTGAACCAGCCTACTATCAGTCAATTGAAGAGGAAGTAGATGGGAAACCGTGGTTTCACGACATCTTGAATTATCTGAAGACTCAAGAGTATCCTACCAACGCTTCTAGTCTTGATAAGAAAACTTTGCGAAGATTATCATCTAAATTTTTCCTCAGCAATGATATACTCTACAAAAGGAATCACGACATGGTTTTGCTAAGATGTGTTGATAAACGAGAAGCAGACCTGTTGATTCACGATATTCATGAAGGAGCCTTTGGTACTCACGCCAGTGGGCATGTCATGGTTAAGAAAATCTTAAAGGCTGGGTATTATTGGTTGACTATGGAAGCTGACTGTATCCAATACGCCAGAAAATGTCACAAATGCCAGATCTATGCTGATAAGGTGCATGTACCTCCAATATTGTTGAATGTTTTGTCGACACCTTGGCATTTCTCTATGTGGGGCATTGATATGATTGGGGCTATTGAACCGAAAGCTTCCAACGGTCATCGTTTCATCTTAGTGGCCATTGACTACTTCACGAAATGGGTTGAAGCTGCTTTCTACACCAATGTGACCAAGCAAGTGGTTGCTCGTTTCATCAAGAATAATATCATTTGTTGTTATGGGATCCCTAACAGAATCATAACGGACAATGGAACCAATCTGAACAACAAAATAATGAAAGAGTTGTGTGACAATTTCAAGATTGAGCATCATAATTCCTCACCTTTCCGTCCAAAGATGAATGGAGCTGTCGAAGCTGCCAACAAAAACATCAAAAAGATCCTACAGAAAATGGCCAAAACTTATAAGGATTGGCATGAAATGTTACCATTTGCTTTGCATGGATACATAACTTCGGTTCAAACTTCGACAGGGGAAACTCCATTTTCTCTAGTATATGGGATGGATGTTATTCTCCCCATTGAAGTAGAGATACCATCGTTAAGAATTCTGATGGAGACCAAGCTTGATGAAGCATAGTGGATCAGAGAAAGATATGATCAACTAAACCTCGTTGATGAGAAACGATTGACTGCCATGTGTCATGGTCACTTGTATCAGAGAAGGATGAAAAGAGATTTTGACAAGAAGGTCTGTATTCGTGAATTCCGTGAAGATCTTGCCATCTCAGAGGGATACTCACGGAAAATGGGAGCCCAACTATGAGGGCCCATTTGTGGTAAAAACTGTGTTCTTAGGAGGTTCCTTATGCCTTACAATGATGGACGGTGAACAACTCTCACACCCTGTGAATGCTGACTCAGTACGAAAATATTACGCCTAAAAAACCCGCTAAGTCGAAAACCAGAAATGACGACTTAGGCAAAAAAAAAGGGTATCCCGGTGGGTCATAACCTATGAAGGAGACTCAGACAAAATTTAGGGATTAAATAAAGAGAAAAAAGAGCTCGCTAGGTTGAAAACCCGAAAGGGCGGCCTAGGCAAAAAAGAGCGTCCCGGTGGACTGAAAACCTAAAAAGGCGGTCCAGGCAAAAGTTAGGGACAAAGGCGTTTCACTGTGTCAGAAGGGGTTGCCACCTATGTCAAGGAATTCATGAAGAAAGTTCAAGTTCATTTTCCCTCATCAGCATCAAAGTTCATTTTTGGGACTCTTAGTCATTAGGGATGGTAGTGGTCATTGAATACGATGTAACCTTTTCCCAAATTTTCATTATTCCAATTGTAATGATCCATGAAGCTTCGCCATTGGCAAGTTACCATTCTAATAAAATCAGATTTTGGACCATTCTTTGTTTGAAATTTATCATTGCTCTATTATTTTCTTGTTATGCAAAACTTCACTTACTCATTAAAGCGGTTTTGAAAGCGAAAAATGTTTTGAAAAATATTTTGAGAAAACACAATGAAAATATAATTTGCTTTGGCATTAGGGACGATTTAGTGAAATCATTTGCCCTCTCCAATAAAGTCTGGATTGTGACGAAAACACTGTTAAACCATCTGGCGTATGTTTCCCCAGTGATAGAAGTTCAAAATCGACAATGTTTCCTGGATCAGACATGTCAGTAATGACTGACTACCAAGATACAAAGGATTTCTCCCCCCAGTATCTTCACAGATGTTTGTGGAAGATTTTATTTCCCCAATGAAAGAAGGTTATTCCCTATTCAATCCCTAGAGGGGTTGTTCTCTTCAGAATCAGTGTGACTCCTGGAAGTGGATGCATTATCCATCTACTCACTTTTCCCCAGTCTATCGTCTCTCGTTAGAATTGTCCCTTACATATCATTGAGCATTCGCATCATACCATATCATCCTGCATCTTTACATCTGGTTTGCCTTTGCTTGTGGGTATTTACCTCCCTTTACTTCTAATTTGTTGATCTATGATCTGTGTCCAGCTTGGGTTCGGTCTTCACCCGTGTGTGCCAGATTTTGCTCATTATCTATATCCCCCAAGAAACCTAATCTTCATTTATGCAACCCCGGTACTGACCTATCAGATACCAAAACTCAGGTCACCTATGAACCTAAAGTCCAGTAATTACTGGTATCGCTTGTTTCAGGTCAACTATGAACCTAAACATCATTCAGGTCAACTATGAACATTGGTCAACTATGAACCTAAAATTCAGGTCACCTATGAACCTAAAGTCCAGTAATTACTGGCATCGCTTGTTTCAGGTCAACTATGAACCTAAACATCATTCAGCTCAACTATGAACCTTGGTCACCTATGAACCAAAATCTCAGGTCAACTATGAACCAAAATCTCAGGTCAACTATGAACCTTGGTCACCTATGAACCAAAACCTCAGGTCAACTATGAAACTTGGTCACCTATGAACCAAAATCTCAGGTCAACTATGAACCTTGGTCACTTATGAACCAAAATCTCAGGTCAACTATGAACCTTGGTCACCTATGAACCAAAATCTCAGGTCAAATATGAACCTTGGTCAAACTTTGAACCAAAATCTCAGTTCAACTGTGAACCTGAACATCCCTCAGGTCATCTGTGAACCTCAACCTAAGCCCAACTCATATGGGTATTTTAAGTTCAGTCATTACTGGCAAACCAACTCAAATTGGTATCCTATCCAAATCATTTTATTTCCAAAGTCCAATCATTGTTGGCACCCTAATCTTGTTCCCAACAGAGGTTCAGTCATTATCAATATCTCTTTAAAAGTCCTTGCGATCTTCATTATTTGGTGTACCCAAAGCTTATGTTTGTCTCTGTCTTTTCCGGCTTTTCTTGAAGATCCCGTTTGAACTCTTCAATATAAGAAATCCCCATAAAATCTCTGTAGAATGTATATCCTCTTGTTTCAAGTTGATCCCCAGTAGAGATCATGTCTTCTTTCTGGTTTCATGCCCAGTAATAAAGTGTTTTATTTCCCCAGTGTCGTTCAGTCACCCATGAAACTGTCGTCCATCTCCTTGGACCTTCCCTAGTGGAGAACACCTCTCTGGCTCCTATCTCCAGTAAGGACCTGTGGGATTTTACCCTTTTATCTTTTTCTATCCCCAGTGTTTCCTCTGAGTCTCCCCAGTGAGTCTCTTTTGTTGGTCAGTCTGTATCCCCAGTAAGTCTTCCTTGTGGATATTAACCTTCATCCCTCCCCAGTAAAACTCACTTGTGGATATTTTCTTTTTGTCTCTGGTGTCTTGTTTTTCTGCATCTTTGCACTATCATGGCATCATATCATCATACTAGAAGTTCATGGCATGTCAGCATTTGCATGATTGTTGCTTGTCCTTAGCATCTGCATTCCATCTAAGGGCAAAATTTTCGGTTTGCTATATTTAAATACCTTTCACCCTGATGCCCCGAGGATTTCCATTCCTCGTGCCATCTGTTAAAGCTATTCAAATACGGGCAACTGTTATACCCAAAATTTTACCCCTTAGATGTCATAACATCTTGCACTTACATTTAGGTCTCAATTATCTATGCATTGTTAACTAACCCATACCTTTGCTAGTTTTTCTTTTGTGAAGATCAAGATTGACACAAGAAGGAAGACAGGAGCAATTGACCAAGTTCTCATGTGTTTCAAGGTATTCTAAGACTATTCTATGGCTCCTTACATCATCACAACTGCTCACCAGTTTGGGATCTCAAGACTTTGGATCAAGTCAAGTCAACAAGAGACTATCAGACCAAAGTTGTCGAATTAGGGTTTTAACCTGAAGAATCACTGAAGAAGTTTGTCATGATCAGTCAAGGTTTGATTGGTTCATCAACCAATTGAACTTACCTATATTCAAGAGATCTTACTCCACAAGAAATCAAGTGTGTTTGGTTCCTATTACAAGTACCTTGAGCCACAAGCTCACCATACCTCAAACTAGGGTTTTGTCAAGACAAGTTAGCCATTGCCTTTGATTTTGATCAAGACATGTTTCCAAGCTTTGAGACATGGTTCCACGTGTTCTTAAACATCCTTAAAGGTCATCTTTGAACCTTGGAAGAGATTGAAGAAGCAAGATCCTCAAAGATCATCCAGTGGAATTCCTGAGGAAATTAGGGTTTTGACTGACAAAGTCAAGCCTCTGACTTTGGTGTTATTGGTCCAAAAGGAAGTATTCAAGTCACACTCCACCTTAACATGTTCAATCCTTGAATGAGAGCATGGGAGACCACCATTTGAAATATTTCTTGCAAGAAGGACAAGGTTTTGTTCTTAAAATTTTCTAAGGAAGAATCCACTTCTTGTGCAAAATTGGAAAAGTCATAACTTCCAAACCACACATCCAAATTTTGTGATCCAAAACTCAAATTGAAGCTCTCATCATGAACTTCAAAACATATTAGAGGACCTTTCTAAAGTTAAGGCTTGGTTTTTAAGTTACAAGGCTTGGAAGTTCAAAACACTTAAGGATTTATTGAAATTTCACTACATTTTGCCTAAAAAACTAGTTGACTTCATCTCCATTTTTCACCAAGATCCCTTTTGATCCAGAACTTGGGGTGAAGACGAAAGTTTTAGGGGACATTTGAGGATTTCCAAAATGTACAAGAACTCCTCAATCCATTGAGTGAGCTGAGAGATTCGATTGAAAGAAGTTTGAGGTCCATTTCTTGAGTTTTAAGTAACCAACTTATGCATAATGATGCATTACACTTCTAATCACCAAAACTTTCACTCTTCTGATGTTTAGAGACCATATTAGATTGGTTTAGGACCTCTTCCATGATTTTATCAAGTTGCACATTAAAATAACATAGTTTATGCAAAGGCAAGGCAAGTGGAAAGAGAAACTTTTCAACAAAAGCATGGTTACTCCTATTTTCCTTGAAACTTGGACTCTATACCAATCCCATCAAAACCCTAGCCTGATCATTTATCAGAACTCTTGAAGACTTTTGGACCAAATCCAGCTCACTCGAAGAAATCTTCCAAGAAGGGCAAAGTTGGCAAAATCTGATTTCAGACCATACCTCTTGTCCTCAACATTTCCTATAAATAGATACTCAATCTACTCTTCAAAACACAACAGAATCACCCCCAAAAAAGGCTGATTGCTCAATTTATCCTCTCATTCACAAGTTCTTGCAAATTTGCAAGAACACCCCAAACACTTTTTCCATTCGTGCATTCACTCTCCAAGCTCCACAAACCTTCTCTAAGCACTACAAAGAGAAGCTTCAAGCACCTAAACCATAGCTGTAACACCTTCATTTCCCTCTTCCATTCTTGAGCTCCAACTTGTACAAGGAATCAGGTTGCATCATCCAGGCATATTCCAAGGTTTCTAATCATCTGCACCTAATCTCCAAGGACCAACAAAGTTCCAGGGGGTGGTTTTCATCATTCACAAGTGTTGTAGAAGGAGCCTTGGACTTTCTCCAAGAGGTAACCCTTTAAAACTTTGAAACTCATAAGCATATTATGATATGGTTATGTGATTCATTGCATCATTATTATGACTTATACATTTGAAGTTATGCGCTGTTAAACTTGGTTGGTGGTGCACTGGTTTAGGTTGTCGTATGTTTTGTATGTTTAGTCTTAGGGAAAATAGATGGCATGGTTGAAATCCTTGATCTTTACTGATTAATTTAGGTATTTAGTTTGTGAAAAAAGATGAAGAAATGAGGTTGAACAAGGCCGGGAAAGAGAGGGGTTTGCCATGTTGTTTTCACGATGATTTTTGGCCAGGTTTTGTTTACGTGCATGAATGAGATGGTGTGTGGCCGTGTGTGATTGGCTGGGTGTATTTTTTGTCATGTAGTAACTTAAACCCAGCTGACCGGTTGATGTATGTGTTAGTGTATGTCCGTGTAACATTTTTATATGTGTTTTTCATCTGGCCATTTTTAATTCGCTGTTGGAATATATACTTGTGTGGGTGGCTTATACAATGGATGTATAGCCACCCCAGTGGTAGGAGCAGCGCGTGTGAAACCAAGGGGTCTGGGGTTCGAATCCCCCTTGCCCCAGAAACCCTTTTGGCTTTTATTTTCTTTTTTGTTTTCAACTCTTTTGGGCTTGGGCTTGCCATTTTCGCTACTCACGCCCTCCCTGCCAAAGGCCCATGTGCGCAGTAATTGAGTTTAGTTCTGTCTAAGCTCTACTAATACACCACCTTGTTATTTCTTGACAAATGTTTTTATTTTTATTTTCATTTTAAAAATTTTTTTATTAAAAATTGTTTTTGATGATTAAAAATTCCAAAAAAAATTCAAGTTAACACTTCAAGGTTTAATTTAATTTTCTAATATTTTTTATTTTCATTTTTATTTAATTTTAATAATTATTTCTAATTTTCTAAAATTTAAAGTAACTTGAACCTAAATTTTGAACCACCTTTACACAAACCCTTCACTCTTTATCTTCGTGAGCTTATTTTCCCAAGTGTCTTAGGACACATTAGAGGGATGTTTGAGGACCATTTCAATTTTGAGAGGACTATCCTTGCCACACTTGCAGGCCACTTCACACACATTCTTAAAATATTGTAACTTGAAGTAGGCTTTGCCTTTGGATTTAGTCTTGGTTATTTAACCATTTACTCATGCTTAAATTGTTGTACATCCCCCTGAGTTCTTGCACTCATTTTATTCATGTAATTTCAATCCCTTGTAACTTTCTTGTTCTTAAGAAGTCGTTATTCCCCTCCTTCCAAAAGAAAGACTCTCTATTGACTTTTAAGTCATAGATAGCTCATATACCCTCTTGGCCTCCTTAGAGCCATCATCCTCTCCTGGCCTCTTTAGAGCCACTCCCCATCCTTATTAGGATCAACCTTTGGTCTCCTTAGAACCATCCTCCCTTGGAGTTCTTCAACTCAACTTGGATGATATCATTATAGTATTCTCCACCCTTGGCCTTCTTAGAGCCTCTTCTCCTTGTTAGGTTCCCCTTTTGTGAGCATTATCCTCATAGTTGCTCACTTCCCTCTTTGGCCTCCTTAGAGCCACTTACCTCATGACTTAGATTTCACCCAGAGTTCCTCAACTCTATGTGAACATCATTATTATGATGTTCCTTCCCCTTTGGCCTCCTTGGAGCCATTTACCTTCAAATTTAGAATTAAGTTAGAGTTCTTCAACTCTATGTGATTCTCATCATCATGAGTATTCACTTACACTTACAACTTAGACTTAGAGAGTTTCTTAAACTCTATATGAGCTCATACTCATTCCCCTTGGAACTTTGGCCCTAGTCAATGGTTCCTCTCTCACCCTTAGTTAGGTGAACTACGGGTGCTCTGATTCTTTAGTCAGGATACGTAGGCATAAGATGCGACGTCTTGGTGAGCAAGCTTAATATATACCCCTAGGTCCTTACTGTCATACCCCAAATTTTGACCACTAAGATTTCCCATCATTGTGCAAATCATCATCACAATATGGATGTACCTTTGTGCCTCATCAATCTCCTCAAAGATGGGTGAGCACCCACTACAATCAAAATTAGGGTTTCAAGCCCTCTCTGAGTGCTTAGACAAAGGATCAATCAAGGAATGATATGATCTTCAACTTTTCTAACCTCTCAAACATCCATAATGGATCAAAAGGACTCCCACTTTAAGGATTAAGCACAAGGATGCTCCCTTCCAGGTGGATTAAGTCTCAAGATCGCCAGTGTCACCAAATTAGGGTTTTGGTCGACCAGGGCCTCCAAATGGAAATTTTCATCTGGGCACAAGCCAAGGATCCAAAACATAACCTAATATACTCCATGGAACCTCATGGACCCAATCACCAACTCAATTTTGCCTCAGGGGATGTATACATCAAAAATCAGGAATTAAGGTTTCTTGACCTAATTCACCCCTAAGTTGACTTTTGGTGTAAATCATGAACCAAGACCTTAAGAGAGGGTTTTAAGGTCTCTAATGAACTACATTGATCCATTTGGAACAATGGATTAATCCAAGAAGCTTGAGCAACAAGTCTCAATTTCATCTCCACCACAATTAGGGTTTCGCGAGGAAAGTCAACTGTAGCTTTGACTTTTGACCAAGACATGCTCCCAAACCCTAGGACATGCCTCAATATACCCTATGACACCCTTGGAACATGTCCATCAAGTTTGATTTAGGTCAAGGACATGATTTCCTGAGGAATTACACAGTTTGGAATTCATCTGATAAAAAGTCAACTGTGCACAAAAGTTAACTTTCACTTTTTGAGATTTTTCACCAAAATGGTTTTTTAACCCTAAAATGATGTTTATGTATGATTTGAATCATCATTCATCAAGAAAAATCAAGAAAAATTGGATAACTTGTAAAAGGGGTAACCATAAAAAACTTAGAAAATTTTCTTAGTTAAAAATAAAGTGACAAGGGTATCAACTTTGGAGGACCATAACTCTTAAACCACAAGGCCATTTTTTCTCATCCAAAGATAGATTTGTAGCCCTCATTGCCCACTACAAAAACTTCAACTAGACCTAAGTCAAATTCATTAAGGATTTTGAGTTATGGAGTGATCAAAATGGCTGAAAAATAAAAATGTCACTTTTTCCAACACTTAGTGAAATTTTCACTAAGTCCAAATCTGTCTTCACTTTTTGCCAAATGTAGGGGGATTTTTCACTTGGACTCAAAAGAGATCAAAACCAAACATGTTCAAACAGTTGTTGTATGATGTAAGGGCTTTCCGAAATGACCAAGAACATTGCCAAATTCCATTTGAGTCATGAGATATGACATTGGAAAGTTGCCTTGCTGAAATCTGTCAAGGCAAGGCAGAATTTGCAACTTTGCTCGATTTGCCAAAATCAGCCAAATTCAAATGCTCTTATCTACTTGGACACCTCAGAGGATTGAATCTAAAGGGGACAATCACTGAGCCAAGCCTCCAAAGTCCATGGAACAAGAAATAGCATGTTGAACCTAGAATGGCCAAAATAGGGACAAGACTTCAAATTTGGATTAGAGCATTCAATGGAAGCATCAAGGTGGCATGGACTAAGCCATTCTCATCTGAAATCAGTCAAGACTTATCCAAGACCAAGGGAACCAAAGCTCTGTGCTCTAACCTCTAGTCAATGGCTAGAGGAGACTTGAAATTCCATTGGCCAACATTGAACAAACACCTGCTGCAGTTGCCATTCACTGTGGATCCCAAAACAAACTTGCTCTACTATAAATAGAGCTCAATTGTGATCAGTTTGAGTACACCAAAGCCATCTAACAGATGCTTTCCTCAAAATCTCTTTCTCTTGGCAAAAATGCCTTTCTTAGCTAGGTAGCTATCGGGTTTTGAGTTTGAGAACTTTCCCAATCAAACCAATCACTCACACACCTCACATACATCACATATGAGCTGATCAAACACTTAAACAACAACTGGAACACTGATTTCTCAGAATCACCAGTCAATTGCTCAAGGTTTTAACCAAAGTGCAGTTGAGATGCCATGAAGTGATCTAGCCAATTTCCATCAAGTCCAAGCATTCAAACACACTCCATAGGGTGTAGGGAAGCTGTTCAGATCATCACCACTCATCTGTAACACCTCCAAATCAAAAATCACATTGCACTTGCTGTCACGGCCTAGAGGTAAGCACATACTTGGTCATCTCTCAATCCATGCATATTTCCTCGCACAATAATTTGGCCATATGTTCATAATCATACATGGAATGTTTCCCCTCAATTAATTGCATTGTTTGAATCGTGTATAAAAAATTCTAGCCTTCATGCAGAAATTAGGGTTCTTGAGGTTTCTTCGTGATTTCATGTTGTATGTTTAATTTAAATGAAATTAAGTGTTATAGACATGATCGTGAGGTTGAGACGAGCATAATGATATGTGGATTGCATGATATGATTACGTATTCAGTGAGATTGGATGGAAAACGCAAATCAGCCAAACCCAGAAAAACGCGCGTGTTCTTGCTTGTGTTCTTGGCGCCTTTTTCACAAATTCAAATATTTGAATTTTGTGATTTTGTTTAATTGATTCAAAAATTAATTTCTCTCTGAGTTTCAATGATTTTGAGTTGATTCTTTTTTTAATAATTCACAAAAATGTTAAAATATTTTATTTTCCCAAAAAATCCCAAAAATATTATTTATTTTATATAATTGATATTTTTGCAAAGAATTAATGTTTTAATTGTTTTTAACATTTTAAATATTTTTTCTACATTGATTTTGCAACTTTTAATGCTTTCTAATTATTTTGTAGGTCAATACTTAATTTTTGAAGCATTAATCCAAGATCACAATTTGTTTTCCATATGGTAAACAATTTTGATCATTTTAATTGAATTTTTATTCAATTAAATACATTTTTGAAAACAAATTAGGGTTTTTGGATTAATTCAACCCTCATAAATCATTTTCAAAACACTTTGGGCCTCTAATAGAGTGTAAGACCCAATCCTTTTTTGACCAAATCATTTTTGGGCCTCAGTGTATTGTATAAGTCCCGATACCGTAAAAAATAAACGGCGCGATCGTCGCCTTTTAAAAAATAACCTTGGGCCTCTCCTCGAGCTATAAGACCCATTCAAAATATATTGGGCCTCTTTTAGAGTGTAAGACCCAACCCCCTTTTAACCAAAACATTTTGGGCCTCACTTATTGTATAAGTCCCTCTGCGTTAAAAGAAAACCTCGGTGTGATCGTCGTTTTTTAACGAAAAATCAATTGGGCCTACCCTCGTGTTATAAGCCCCACTCTATTTCTTTAAACTCTTTGGGCCTCTTGAGAGAGTGTAAAACCCATCCCTTTGTACAGAAAACCTTTTTGGGCCCCAGTCACTTGTATAAGTCCCTCTGTACAAATTCAAACAGTGCGCTCACTGATAAAACCCTGGGCCTCTCCTTGAGCTGTAAGCCCCGAATCTTTCTTTTTCAAAGCACTTTCTCCTTTGATTTTGAATATACTGTTGTTTTCAATCTTTCTTTGTTGAACAACTAACCAAACAGCATGGAAGCTCTACAATCGAGTAAGTGTTTATACGCTTTCATTTACCGCTTTCATATACATATAACTGTATTGTGGGGCTGTTTCACTGTAAGTCTTCTTTCATAAACTCATATCAACTGTGTAATAATAGTGTAGATATTTCGAGTTTCCCCGGCAACTACGTCTAGAACTAGGTGACGTCGTTTCGTTTAGAAATAGACAACTAGATCCCCAATAGGATCACCAGATACAGTCTTCTCTTCGGCTGTCCTCATTAGGAATCGTCAAGAAACTCTACTCCCCAAGATGAATGTATTCTCCGTGAATGGCATCTTTGAGTTTCTTCCAAATTCTCGAACTTTCCTGACTTTGATCTATTCTCAGTGAATAGCATTGCCTTGAATTTCTCGGGGTTTGGGGACCCACGGGCTTCTTAAAAGCATCGGCCTCCTCTTGGGCATCATACAAGGACCCACAGGCTTCCTAAAAGCAACCCCGCCTCCTCTTGGGCTTAGTACAAGGACCCTACGGCTTCTTAGAAGTATTCACAGCCTCCTCTTAGGCTTCGTATAATGATCTCTTCCTCCGGGAATGATAGCCTTCTCTTGGGCTTAGTACAAGGACCCGTCGACTTCTTAAAAGCTTCCAGCCTCCTCTTGGGCTTCGTACAAATTGTCCCGACGACCTCCTAGAGGTATAGGAACAGAACCTAGTCATCTTCATAGAACTGTCCTTTCATAGAGTCTACTACTGTTTCTCAAAGCATAGTACAAAAGACGGAACTCCAGACTTGGACAGTCTAATCTCCTTGAGTCTCAAAGACATTCTCAAGTGACCCCTTCATTAAATAGGAAGGAAACCCGTAGACTCGAACAGTCTCAATACCCTTCGGATTTCCCGCTTCCTTAAAGAACAGGAATAACCCGGATCCTCATATCAAATCCCTGAGTACAGTGTTGCTCATATAAAAACTGATTTTCTCTTTCACAATCAGTATACTGGACCTGTCACTCAACTGAAACAGTAACTATAACCTCCTCTTAGGCTTTGTATAATGATCCTTCTTCAGTGAAGTTAGCCTCTCTCTTGGGCTTTGTACAATGATTCTTCCCAGCGGAGTCAAACAAATAGCAGCCTCCATCTCGGGCTTCGTACGAGATACAAAAAACTCTTGTTGAGTCAAATAGCCTCCATCTCGGGCTTTATACGGGATACCAAAAGACTCCATCGTCGAGTCAAAACCTTTTAGCCTCTCTCTCGGGCTTTGTACGAGACACATATTAGCCTCCTCTTAGGCTTTGTATAAAAAAACCACTGTTTAATCCAATTAACCTTTTAGCATCAAAGCTGTGTCTCGTTCACAGTACACAAACATCAACAACTCCTTCCCCTTCATCTAATCGCTGTAAGCGGTAAGCCTCTGGATCATCTACATCCATGCCACTGTCCCTCTTTTAGCATGAGAAATTCCTAAGGAAAGATAGCATTGCTCTACACTAAGTTAAAGTCTTCTCCTTTAGGTTAAAATCCCCTTTAAAGGAAATTATGGCATTGCTAGGATCCGTGTATCTCAGTTAAAGTAATCCTCCTTTATAGTCAGTCACCCAATAGTCATGACAAACAGAACCCCTTTAGAGATGACAAATTATCTCTAAAGTCAACACCTTTAGCTTCACATCTTGGGCTTTGAATAAGACACAAATAGACCCTTCAGCTTCACGTCTTGGGCTTTGAACAAGACACAAACCACCTTTCACTTCACGTCTTGGGGTTTGAACAAGACACCAAAAACACCCATTTCCTCCCATAGAATAGGAGGAACTACGAACGCTCTGATTTCCCTGTTTCAGTTAACGGGAATACGTAGGCATAAGATCGAAAGAAAAGATCTTAGCGAGCACAATCAACACCCAAATCCCATACTCTCATGTATCTATCAAAAACATCAGTCCTAACATCCTAATCCTTGTTCCCCGCTAGAAAATCCTAGAAAGAAAGATAACAGTATTGGCAAAAATACAAATAACCAGTACAAAGGCCCCCCCACATTGATAGCATTCGTAACCTAACAGACCGCTGTTTAAACTCAGTATGCAAAGCAGGGTTAATTGGAGACATTTATTTCCCTTCCTTATTCAGCTCACAATAGGATAAAAAATGAATCGACCTGTAGTTTAAGCTCAAACCGCAGAGAGCGACCAGCGCTTAAGAACCGCGTCCAAAATCGCTCGCTACACTTAACTTTAACATTTTAGGTATTTACCTTAACCTTAGCATATTTTCCTTAGCAAGCAAACATAACAAAACGCAAATATAAACAAAATGCTCCTGTAGAGTACTACAGATACTTAGGGTGCTAATAGTTTCCCTTAGTATAACCAACCCCCGAACCCCCGATTTCTTAGCTGTGTCTTCACATGGCGCAAAAGAGTTTTCTTTCGATCTTTACCCTTTCCTTTGGATAAATCAAAGCTCGGTGGTGAATTTCAAAGTTTTGTGATGCAAGTAATTAATAGCTTGTTATCCGATTCTCACTGCAACAGCTGCATTTTAGAAAAACAACTTTGAGAAGTTTCCAAATGTTTAAGATTGGTATAGCTTGCTAAAGTTGTATGAAGCTGCAAAAAGGACACATGTTGGGCGCGATACTCCAACATGTTTGTACGAAATCTGGCCATGTGCAATAGATGCCCGAATGCTACATTTTGGAGTGTGTTATGCAGAATATTAATTAAAGATTTTATTATTATTTATTTAACAATATGATTAGGTGATTTGTTGGAAAGCTAGAAGGTGTTTAATTTAAATTTAAATGAATTTAAATTTGAATTTGAATTAAAACAAATCATATCTTGTTGAAGATATTCAAGGAGCAAATAAAATATCCAACATATACTACATTAATTCTGGATGAATTCAAAGATAATATCCAAGGAGAAAATCCTAGAGTTACATTGCTATATAAAGAGCTCAAATTTGTATAGGAATTCAAACACTCTCATTAAAGATATTAGAGTGTCTAGGTTTTGTACCGTGTATTCACGCTAATGCCCTAATAGGATTATTGTTGAAACTTTATGTAGACCTCTATGTTTCAGTAACTTGGCATAAATGGTTTATCTAGTTGAGTTGTAATCGACATTGTTTATGTACACCTCTATGTTTCAGTAACTTAGCATATAAGTTTTATCTAGTTGAATTGTAATATTCAAGATTCTTTATCTTGTGAAAATTGAAGTTGATCACTAGGGTTTAATGGTAGTTTACCCTTGTCACTGGGATTGTGGCAGAGAATAGATAGTGTAGCTTATCATATTTAGGGGGGTATCTAAATAGAAAGTCATTGGGTAGGGTTTGGAAGAGGCATTGCTTTCTTGGGTTGTGGACTTAGCCTCTCAGACGTAGGTGTAGTTTTACCGAATTGGGTAAACATTTTGATTGTGTTCTTTGTTTCTTTTCTACTCCTTTATCTATTCTAAGATGATGTATATTTTCTGGTGTATCTTGTCGCATATGTTATTGGAGCATCGTGTTCAACATTTGTCTCCTGAAAAATTAAATTTCATATATCCTAATAGGTTTGATGACATTTTCATGACATCCCCCAATCCCATTAATGCTTGAAGTTGAATTATCATCCATATTGTCCACTGCATTCTTAATTTTCTCTGGTTGACACATTCTAGTGAGATATTCATTATCTCCATTACTTATTAGTGGTGGGTTAGTTCTCTCCACCATATCAATATAGTTGTAATTGTTTTCTAAATTGAACATTTTTTGTAGAATTTAATAACATGATTATCTAATTCAATGCCTTCCTCGAAAAAAAAATATTGTCATGCTTGTGTCTAGTGATTTTGTTACTAACATATCTATATTTGACTGTGATGTAAAAAAACTCTGTTTTCCTATCGCCAGTCTTAAGCAAGATATACCTTGCTTTGTTCTTCTAAAACAGGTCCTACATATGCAATGCCTTATCTAACAAAGGTTGTGTATTTGTCCTCCAATCCATGATCATCATTGTAACCTACATCATTAATCAAATATTGTATCTTATTAACTTCATCAGTAGGTTGAGTGACTTTAAGATGAATATTTCCAAATATCCCTTTGTTCCATTTCCTAACAAAAGGTTTAAGAGATCTTAGCTTAATAGATAAAACAAACATAGGCATCCAACCACACCAATATTCCAATTATCAGTAACCAGTTGTCTGCAAATATCATACAGAGTCAAAACCTTCCGAATTTTAAATCGCCTTCCCGAATCAAACTTACCTTTGTCACAATGGAGAAGAATGGTAATTGTTTGATTGACTCTTGATCAAAGTGGGGCAATTGGTTGTGTTCTAATTATCTAGCCAATTCTAATTACAAATGGCTCTGTTAAGCACAACGGAAGAGTAAGCACCACATTTTCCCTATATTTGACGTATTTATAATGATTTCTCTGATTCTTCATCTTCTCTGTACATTTAAAATCTAATTGTTTTAGTTGAAAGTCATTATTATTTCTTTAATTCAAAAACCATTGCTGATTCTTCATCTTCCTCATTCATTTTTTATTATATTCTTATTTCTTTAAAGCATAGGTATCATGTACTCTCATACTGACTTGAGCCTATAGAACATACACAAAGAAAAAAAGAATGAAGATGTTGAACAATACCGTACTCTCATACTTTGAAGAATGATGATTTTACAACATAGCTGAAGGAAAAATATTTGAGCATATACTTCGTCTCTGGCTCGCTTGTTCGCCTAGGGCGTCTTATGAGAGAAATACAAATTAAGTTTTGTTTTTAATTTATCAGTAAACCATTAAATCTCAGTTGTGTTACTCAACCGTATTGGAAATGTGAGTCCTCTAACAACGATTGACATTCTTCACCGTTGTAAAATCATTTAAAATTTTATTTTTTTAATAATTCACATAAGTGACACAAGCGTATAACAACGGTTGTTTAAACTAACCGTTGTAAAATAATATACATTTTATTTTTTATTTAAAGGACTTAAGTGACACACGCTTAATGTACACTAAAAAATGGAAAAAATAATGTTGATGATAATCGAAGCTTGTCACACATCATTTTTACCACGGTTTTTAAAGACAACCGTCATTAAATCACTGTTTTTATATCCAGCTACTCACTAGGCGCGGAAATTTAATTTATTACAACGGTGTATATTTCTTCCGTGGTGAACCTGACGTTGTTGTTTACGCGTTTTGTAGTAATGTAATATCCTCTTTGTTCAACATTTTCCCTCTAATATGTTTGGATTTACTGTATACAACAATGATTATGTTTATGATTATGAACACATGCTAGCTTTTGGACAAACCTCCCTTTTCCATCACTTTTAATTTTTAGGAGTAAACTGAAATAGGTAAAGTTGTCACATATACGTATTGTGCATATGAAGAAATAGAAATGGAAACTTTACCCTATACAAATCATTCTATTTTTAAAAATATCAACTATGAGAATAAAAATCAAGAAAAGGAGAAGAGTAGGGCCAGCCTTGGCCAGGGCAACCATGTCCACGGTTTCTAGATTAAAAATAATGGGATTTCAAAATTTTGCGTAATAGATCTTGCAAATTAAATAGTAATATGTTTATATATACATCATATTAAAAAATTAATCTAAATTATAACTGCAACGCAGTTGAAAAAAATGTTTTTTTATAAGGTTAGGGTCGTGTGTTCCAACCTTGACTCTAGCATTTATAATTTAAGTAACTCTTTTAATAAATTGTCAAAAATAATGTAAAATAGAATCTAACTCATACAATTGAAAATAAAGGTTCTACCATGATCAACCAAACTAATCAAATCTTTTTGTTCGTATGCATTTTTATATTTATTTATAATCACTTCTTTATAATTAACCATTAATTTAAAATTTAAATAATACTTATTTTCATAATTAAATATTTAAAAAATTATTATATGATCAAAATCCAAGCTTAATTATTCAGTTTTTTATGAGGGATCTACTTTTATTATTATCCCTAGACTTTTAAAAAGTCTGGATCAACCCTAAAGAAGAGATACAGAAGATAGAAAGTTGTGTGGCTCTTTTTTATTTATTGAATAGAAATGAAAAGAATTTATATAATTGTCTTTAAATTATATTGATTAAATTAATAGGATGGGATAGATGAGTTTATGGATGAACTTCATATATATATATATATATATATATATATATATATATATATATATATATATATATATATATATATATATATATATATATATATATAAAATTTAAAGACAATTATATAATTTCTTTTCATTTCTATTCAATAAAAAAAAGAGCCACACATCTTTCTATCTTCTATATCTCTTCTTTATGGTTGATCCAGACTTTTTAAAAGTCTAGGGATAATAATAAAAGTAGATCCCTCATAAAAAACTGAATAATTAAGCTTGGATTTTGATCATATAATAATTTTTTAAATATTTAATTATGAAAATAAGTATTATTTAAATTTTAAATTAATGGTTAATTATAAAGAAGTGATTATAAATAAATATAAAAACGCATACAAACAAAAAGATTTGATTAGTTTGGTTGATCATGGTAGAACCTTTATTTTCAATTGTATGAGTTAGATTCTATTTTACATTATTTTTGACAATTTATTAAAAGAGTTACTTAAATTATAAATGCTAGAGTCAAGGTTGGAACACACGACCCTAACCTTATAAAAAAACATTTTTTTCAACTGCGTTGCAGTTATAATTTAGATTAATTTTTTAATATGATGTATATATAAACATATTACTATTTAATTTGCAAGATCTATTACGCAAAATTTTGATCTCCCATTATTTTTAATCTAGAAACCGTGGACATGGTTGCCCTGGCCAAGGCTGGCCCTACTCTTCTCCTTTTCTTGATTTTTATTCTCATAGTTGATATTTTTAAAATTAGAATGATTTGTATAGGGTAAAGTTTCCATTTCTATTTCTTCATATGCACAATACGTATATGTGAAAACTTTACCTATTTCAGTTTACTCCAAAATATTAAAAGTGATGGAAAAGGGAGGTTTGTCCAAAAGCTAGCATGTGTTCATAATCATAAACATAATCATGTATTTATACAGTAAATCCAAACATATTAGAACGAAAATGTTGAACAAAGAGGATATTACACTACTACAAAACGCGTAAACAACAACGCTAGGTTCACGACGGAAGAAATATACACCGTTGTAATAAATTAAATTTGCGCGCCAGTAGCTGGATATAAAAACAGTAATTTAATGACGGTTGTCTTTAAAAACCATGACAATAAATGATGTGTGACAAGCTTCGATACTCAGCAACATTATTTTTTTCAATTTTTTAGAGTACATTAAGTGTGTGTCACTTAAGTCCTTTAAATAAAAAATAAAATGTATATTATTTTACAACGGTTAGTTTAAACAACTGTTGTTATACGCTTGTGTCACTTATGTGAATTATTAAAAAAATAAAAATTTAAATGATTTTACAACGGTGAAGAAAGTCAACCGTTGTTAGAGGACTCACATTTTCAATACGGTTGAGTAACACAACCGAGATTTAATGGTTTACTGATAAATTAAAAACAAAACTTAATCTGTATTTCTTTCATAAGACGCCCTAGGCGAACAAGCGAGCCAGAGACGAAGTATATGCTTAAATATTTTTCCTTCAGCTATGTTGTAAAATCTTCATTCTTCAAAGTATGAGAGTACGGTATTCTTCAACATCTTCATTCTTTTTTCTTTGTGTATGTTCTATAGGCTCAAGTCTGTATGAGAGTACATGATTCATATGCTTTAAAGAAATAAGAATATAATAAAAAATGAATGAGGAAGATGAAGAATCAACAATAGTTTTTGAATTAAAAAAATGATAATGACTTTCAACTAAAACGATTAGATTTTCAATGTAAAGAGAAGATGAAGAATCAGAGAAATCATTATAAATACGTCATTCTTCTTCTTACCATCACACAAGCAGCATCATTGAAGAGAAATAATCAAAATGAATTCCAACAATGCATTCCAAGAAGTCCAACAAACTGTAGATGTTCAAGAAGAAGTTGTCCAAGAAGTCCAACAAACTGCGTGTGTGGTTAAAGATGTTGTAAATGTTCAAGAAGTTACCAAGGTAGTAGATGTCCAAGAAGTTGGACAAGTCGTAGAGGCTTCATAGGTCCAACCAGTTTTCCAGCCCGAACAAGCTGTACAGACCCAACAGGCGGTCGCCTTGCAAGAAATACGAGCCAGGAGGAGAAGAAGGAGATCAAAAAGAAAGAGAAGAAGGACAACTATTTTTGATTCAGATGATGAGGACGAAACACCGTTTGGTTGGAGTAATTTTATGTCAGCTAGGGCATTTAGATTTGATATTTAAAAGTTAAAAGTGTCTCTGTTATCTTCAATATTCAAGATTTTAATTTTGTTATTTTAAATATAAACTTGCATTTTGTTGAAGTTTACTTTATATGAAACTTGCATTTTGTTGTTATTCTTATTAATAATATTTACATATGTGGTAAATTCATTACATAACCTTGAATATATGAACTTGAATGAAAACTTTATCACATATGTGGTAAACTCATCACATAACCTTAAATGAAAAATATATTAACCCAAGTCACCACGGTTCTACCAACCTTGGTGATATCTCTAAACTCAGGCGCTAACTTTATATTATATTTTTTAATTAAAAAAATGTATATAGTATAATAACGGTTGTAAGTATAAATGATATGATAGGCGCTCCTTTCTTTTTTATTTATTTTTAAATAAGGGATATCACTACGGTTATTATATGTAACCGCCGTTATATAGTTTGCTATTATTTTAAAATATAAATTATAATTACGGTTTAGTTAACAACCATAACGAAAAGTGATAGTTTTTAATATATAAATGAAACTATATGTGACCTACTTCATATATGTCGTTTTTCTCTAAAGAAAACCCCAACACAACCCTCACATCTCATGAATCTTAACCAATATCCTACGGCGGTGAAGATGGTATGTTCTTCTGCTCTCTTCTTTCTAACATTATTGTTTTAGGTTTTGGTTTTAGGATGCCGCGGAAAACATTATGTTAATGATGTTTTAGGGTTAAGTTTAATTTTTGTTGTGTTTCTTTGTAGATACATGGTGATGATGGTGGTAGAAAGCGTATACTATGGTGAAATTTCATATGGTTTTTGAAGCAATGAATAAAAATATAAGAAGTATGAAGTTGTTGTATAAACTTCATCCACCTTATATTTCTTATTCAATGACCTCAAGGTCTTTGCAATAACTGATCTTGATGTCAACACCTCTACACATACCTTGATTTGATTCACCAGCTTTGTAACTCTGGTGAAGAAATCGGTTATACTTTCGTTGTCTTCCATCTGAAGCAACTCATAGGTTCTCTTGTGAGTTTGTAACCTTACCTCTTTCAACTTTTCTGCGCCTCCAAATGACTTTTAAAGAATCTCTCATGCTTCCTTCGCTGACTCTACATCGCTAACTTTTTCAAAGTTATCTGGATCAACACACTGATGGATTATAAAGAGAGCTTTATAATCTTTCTTCTTCAACTGTTTATGTGCAGCCTTTTCTTGATCCGTCGCGTTCCCCGTAAGCGGTGATACTCCTTCCTTCACAAGATCCCAAAGATCTTGATAACAGAAAACCACCTTGATCTGCTTGCACCAATTCTCATAATTGTCTTTCTTGAGAATCGGAATACTTGCCTGAAAGTTCCCGTTTGGATAGTTCATCGCCATCACAATTTTCCTCCCTTGAATCGCAACCGGAGCTCTAGATACCAGATGTTGGAATTAACCCACAACCTATGGGAATTCCTCTTCAATCTTGATCTCAAGATTGTTAACAAACCCACAAACACGCAATGACAATGAACGAGATTGAGAAAGAACGGCAAGAAAGAAACGAAAGAAAATAAATATTTGGAGGAGAATTGTTACCCACGAACTGTGGGATTTATGTTATTTCACTTGCTAACTGTAACTGTGAATTACAAAGTACTATGATTCTTCACTACTTGTTGTTATAAAATACAAGGGTTTCTCCCTATTTATAGATTTAGGTTCACTTGTACCCCAAGCCAAGGCCCAAAACTATAAAAGCCCAAAATATCTATTTTGGAATCATATCTAAATCAAATCTAAAACAAATCTCTGTGAAACAACTGTTTCGACACACCCTTCGACACTACTTCGACACTTCCTTGCTTCGACACTTCGACACAAGGAATTACAATTTAACACACCACCTAATTCATTATGTCTAAGCTGTCTACATTCATCATGGCTCTTAGTCTTCTGAAAGCTTTGACCTGCACTCCCTTCGTCATGATATTTGTAATCTGATTCTCAATTCTGCAATGTTCCAAGTTCATCTTCCCTTCTGCTACCTGCTCTCGAAGATAATTGAACCTTGTTTCGATGCGCTTGCTTCGACCGAGAGCTATTGGATTCTTCGCCAAGTTGATAGCTGGTATGCTGTCGATTTTCATGGTGATTACTCCATAACTCTTCCCTGTAATCTCTTCGAACAAGTTCACCATCCAGGTTGCTTGACATGCACAAAGTGAAGCAGCTATATATTCTACTTCCCATGATGACAATGCCACTACTGGCTCCTTTCTCGAACTCCAAGCAACTGGTGTACCACCTAACATAAACACATATCCATTTATGGATTTTCTATCCTCAACGTCACTACACCAGCTGGAGTCGGTGTATCCCACTAACTTGAATTCTTTCCCATCATCAACTGCAGGAAACAAAATGCCGTAGTCGAGAGTCCCTTTCAGATACCTCAGTATCCTCTTCGTCGCTGTTAGGTGTGATACCTTTGGCTTCTGCATGAATTTACTTACCATACCCACACTGTATGCTAAGTCAGGCCTTGTATGACAAAGGTATCTAAGTAACCCAATAAGTCTTCTGTATTGGGTTAGGTCGACATCATCTCCGTCTGAATCCTTCGACAGTTGCAGTCTGGTCTCAGCTGGAGTCGAAGTTGGGTTGCAATCATGCATCTCAAATCTCTCGAGTATTTCACCTGCATATCTTCTTTGGTGCATCATCAAACCTCTACTAGTCTTGTAGAATTCGATGCCAAGGAAATATGAGAGATTTCCCAAGTCTGACATTTCAAACTCCTCACTTAGGTCATGTTTGAAATCTTTGATCTCCTTCTTGCAACTCCCTGTTATCAACAAATCATCGACATAGAGGCATAGAATAAGCAATTCATTACTACTTCTCCTTACATACACTCTATGCTCAGTCGTACACTTAACAAATTCCTTCTCCCTTAAGAAGCTGTCGATTTTCTTATTCCAAGCTCTTGGAGCTTGCTTAAGTCCATACAGGGCTTTATGCAGCCTGTACACCTTTCCTTCTTCGCCTCGTTTCACATACCCAGCTGGTTGTGCGACATAAACTTCTTCATCTAAGGGGCCATTAAGGAATGCACACTTCACGTTCATCTGATATATGTGCCAATTATTCATATTTGCTAGACCAACAACCAACCTGATTATCTCGATCCTAGCAACAGGTGCGAACACTTCATCGAAGTCGATTCCTTCCTTCTGAAGAAATCCATTGCCACAAGTCTCGCCTTGTGCTGAGTTAGTTCTCCTCTAGTATTCACCTTGTAAACCCACTTCACGTTGATTGCCTTCTTACCTTGAGGCAATTCGACGAGTGATCAGGTGTTGTTGACTTCGATGGACTCTAACTCTTCATTCATTGCTTTCACCCACTTCGAATCTTTCAATGCCTCAGCTGCATTGACTGGTTCGACATCTGCGTAGAAAGCATAATGTACCAGCTCACCCGCTTTGTTAACCACATCATCTGATGTAATTTCACATTCTTGTAACCTTACAGGCATGTGTATTATTTGTCGAGGTCTGCTTGGGCCGACTTCATCTATGACTGGTTCCTATCGAACTACTCTTTCGACTTCAGTGGTTGGTTCTTCATAAGAGATTCTCACTGAATCCTTCTTGGCATTCTCAGTCCAATCCCATTCTTTAAGCTCATCTATGATCACGTCCCTGCTGATCACTACCTGCTTATTCCCTGGGTCGAACAGCTTGTAACCTCCAGTCGAATGATATCCTATCAAGATCATCTGATTTGACTTGTCATCAAGCTTCCTTCTCAACTGATCTGGCGCACCTCTATGTGCTATAGATCCAAAAAATTTCAAGTGACTGAGGTTAGGCTTGACACCAGACCAACATTCTTCTGGTGTGATTCCTTCAAGCTTCTTCGTCGGACATCTATTCAAAATATATGTTGCTGTCGAAACCGCTTCTCCCCATAATTCTTTGGGTAGATGCTTTCCATTTAACATACTTCTCACCATGTTCATGATGGTTCTGTTCTTTCGTTCTGCAACTCTATTTTGCTGTGGAGTATAGGGTGGCACCACCTCATGCATAATCCCTTCTTTTTCACATAATGCATCGAACTCTTTCGACACATACTCTCCACCACCATCAGTCCTCAGAATTTTCAGCTTTCGACCACTCATTCTTTCGACCATAGATTTGAATCTGGCAAATACCTCGATCACATCATTTTTCTTCTTGATGAGGTGAGTCCACAACTTTCGAATGTAATCATCTATGAACGTGACAAAGTACCTGTTTCCACCAATCGAATCCACTTGGATTGGATCACATACATCAGAGTATATGACTTCCAGAATTGCCTTCGACTTCCTTCCTGCATCTTTGCTGAAGCTATTCTTGTGTTGTTTCGACTGAAAATACTCTTCACATACGTCACTTGGAATGTCGATTTCTGGTAATCCTGAAACCATATTACTTCTCTTTAGCTCTCTGATGTCATTGAAGTTGAGATGGCCTAGTCGAAAATGCCATAAACACTCATCTCTGCTGACTGCAGTTGCTAGACACTTGTGCTCCATCACCTTGAGTTCAATGTTGAAGGTCTTATTCTGAGACATTGGAGCCTTCAAGATCAATCTACCACCTGCATCTTGGACTCTCATCATCTTGTCTTCGACAACTACCTTGTAGTTCTTTTCGACAAGCTGCCCTATACTGAGCAAATTACTCTTCATGCCTGGTATGTACAATATATTGGAAATTGTTGACCTTTTGCCATCTTTCCTCATAATCAGAACATCACCAACACCGTCAGCTTCTAGAGTGTTGTCATTTGCAAACATCACAGTGTTCTTTGACGAGGGCTTCATGTTACAAACCAACCTTTCCTTCCAGTCATGTGTGATGAGCATCCTGAGTCCAAGTACCACTGATCTTGGAATCTTTCGTCATCTCTTGTTGTGACCATCAGCAACGTCTCTTCTTCTTCATGTTTCACCAGCATTGTACCAGTTTCTTGATTTTTCTTCTTTTCTGGACAATCACTAACATAGTGACCATACTTCTGACAATTGAAACATTGAATGTGACTTTTGTCCGATTTTCTACCACCACCTCTTCCTTTACCTACAGCACCACCTCTTTGGTTTCCTTGGTTCCAGGGTTTCTTCTGATTGTTGTAGCCTCCTCTACCTTTGTTGCCATTCACGCTTCCTTTGCTTTTCCTTTCCTTTTCTGATTGCGCCTGCAAAGCCATATCGCTCTTCGACTTTCCTGCAGCTCTTTCAGCATCCTTTGTTCATGAGACTCAAGCGTCCCTTGAAGCTCTTTCTTCGTCAATACTGACAAATCTTTCGACTCTTCTATGGCAACTACCACGTGGTTGAACTTTGGAGCCAATGACCTCAAGATCTTTGCAACAACTGATCTTGATGTCAACACCTCTCCACATACCTTGATTTGATTTACCAGCTTTGTAACTCTGGTTAAGAAATCTGTTATACTTTTATTGTCTTCCATCTGAAGCAACTCATAGGTTCTCTTATGAGTTTGTAACCTCACCTCTTTCACCTTCTCCGCACCTCCAAACGACTTTTCAAGAATCTCCCATGCTTCCTTTGCTGACTCTACATCGCTAACTTTTTCAAAGTTATCTGGATCAACACGCTGATGGATTATAAAGAGAGCTTTATAATCTTTCTTCTTCAACTCTTTGTGTGCAGCCTTTTCTTGATCCGTCGCGTTCGCTGCAAGCGGTGTTACTCCTTCCTTCACAAGATCCCAAAGATCTTGATAACAGAAAACCACCTTGATCTACTTGCACCAATTCTCATAATTCTATTTCTTGAGAATCAGAAGACTCGCCGGAAAGTGCCCGTTTGGATAGTTCATCGCCATCACGATTTTCCTCCCTTGAATCGCAACCGGAGCTCTAGATACCAGATTTTGGAATTAACCCACAACCTATGGGAATTCCTCTTCAATCTTGATCTCAAGATTGTTAACAAACCCACAAACACGTAATGACAATGAACGAGATTGAGAAAGAACGGTAAGAAAGAAACGAAAGAAAAGGAATATTTGGAGGAGAATTGTTACCCACGAATTGTGGGATTTATGTTATTTCACTTGTTAACTGTAACTGTGAATTACAAAGTACTATGATTCTTCACTACTTGTTGTTATAAAATACAAGGGTTTCTCCCTATGGATTTTCTATCCTCAACGTCACCACACCAGCTGGAGTCGATGTATCCCACTAACTTGCATTCTTTCCCTTCATCAGTTGCAGGAAACAAAATGCCGTAGTCGAGAGTCCCTTTCAGATACCTCAGTATGCTCCTCGTCGCTGTTAGGTGTGATACCTTTGACTTCTGCATGAATTTACTTACCATACCCACACTGTATGCTAAGTCAGGCCTTGTATGACAAAGGTATTTAAGTGACCCAATAAGTCTTCTGTATTAGGTTGGGTCGACATCATCTCCGTCTGAACCCTTCGATAGTTGCAGTCTGGTCTCAGCTAGAGTCGAAGTTGGGTTGCAATCATGCATATCAAATATCTTGAGTATTTCACCTACATATCTTCTTTGGTGCATCATCAAACCTCTACTAGTCTTGTAGAATTCGATGCCAAGGAAATATGTGAGATTTCCTAAGTCTGACATTTCAAACTCCTCACTTAGGTCATGTTTGAAATCTTCGATCTCCTTCTTGCAACTCCCTGTTATTAACAAATCATCGATATAGAGGCATAGAATAAGCAATTCATTACTACTTCTCCTTACATACACTCTATGCTCAGTCGTACACTTCACAAATTCCTTCTCCCTTAAGAAGTTGTCGATTTTCTTATTCCAAGCTCTTGGAGCTTGCTTAAGTCCATACAGGGATTTATGCAGTGTGTACACCTTTCCTTCTTCGCCTCGTTTCACATACCCAGCTGGTTGTGCGACATAAAATTCTTCATCTAAAGGGCCATTAAGGAATGCACACTTCATGTTCATCTGACATATGTGACAATTGTTCATATTTGCTAGACCAACAACCAACCTGATTGTCTTGATCCTAGAAACAGGTGCGAACACTTCATCGAAGTCGATTCCTTCCTTCTGAAGAAATCCATTGCTACAAGTCTCGCCTTGTGCCGAGTTACTTCTCCTCTAGGATTCACCTTCACCTTGTAAACCCACTTCACGTCTATTTCCTTTTTGACTTGAGGCAATTCGACGAGTGACCAGGTGTTGTTGACTTCGATGGACTCTAACTCTTCATTCATTGCTTTCACCTACTTCAAATCTTTCAATACCTCAGCTGCATTGACTGGTTCGACATCTGCATAGAAACCATAACATACCATCTCACCCTCTTTGTTAACCACATCATCTGATGTAATTTCACATTCTTGCGACTTTGCAGGCATGTGTCTTGTTAGTCGAGGTCTGCTTGGGCCGACTTCATCTATGACTGGTTCCTGTCGAACTTCTCTTTCGAATTCAGTGGCTGGTTCTTCACAAGAGATTCTCACTGAATCCTTCTTGGAATTCTCAGTCTAATCCCATTCTTTAAGCTCATCTATGATCACGTCCCTGCTGATCACTACCTGCTTATTCACTGGGTCGATCAACTTGTAACCTTCAGTCGAATGATATCCTATCAAGATCATCTGATTCGACTTGTCATCAAGCTTCCTTCTCAACTAATCTGGCACACGTCTATGTGCTATAGATCCAAACACTTTCAAGTGACTGAGGTTAGGCTTGACACCAGACCAACATTCTTCTGGTGTGATTCCTTCAAGCTTCTTCGTCGGACATCTATTCAAAATATATGTTGCTGTCGAAATCGCTTCTCCCCATAATTATTTGGGTAGATGCTTTCCATTTAACATACTTCTCACCATGTTCATGATGGTTCTGTTCTTTCGTTCTGCAACTCCATTTTACTGTGGAGTATAGGGTGGCACCACCTCATGCACAACCCCTTCTTTTTCACATAATGCATCGAACTCTTTCGACACATACTCTCCACCACCATCAGTCCTCAGAATTTTCAGCTTTCGACAGCTCATTCTTTCGACCATAGATTTGAATCTGGCAAATACCTCGATCACATCACTTTTCTTCTTGATGAGGTGAGTCCACAACTTTCGACTGTAATCATCTATGAACGTGACAAAGTACCTGTTTCCACCAATCGAATCCACTTGGATTGGACCACATACATCAGAGTATATGACTTCCAGAATTGCCTTCGACTTCCTTCCTGCATCTTTGCTAAAGCTATTCTTGTGTTGTTTCGACTGAACACACTCTTCACAGACTTCACTTGGAATGTCGATTTCTGGTAATCCTGAAACCATATTTCTTCTCTTTAGCTCTCTGATGTAATTGAAGTTGAGATGGCCTAGTAAAAAATGCCATAAACACTTATCTCTACTGACTGCAGTTGCTAGACACTTGTGCTCCATCACCTTGAGTTCAATCTTGAAGATCTTATTCTGAGACATTGGAGCCTTCAAGATCAATCTACCACCTGCATCGAGGACTGTCATCATCTTGTCTTCGACAACTACCTTGTAGTTCTTTTCGATAAGCTGCCCTATACTGAGCAAATTACTCTTCATGCCTGGTATGTACAACATATTGGAAATTATTGACGTTTTGCCATCTTTCCTCATAATCAGAACATCACCAACACCTTCAGCTGCTAGAGTGTTGTCATTTGCAAACCTCACAGTGTTCTTCGACGAGGGCTTCATGTTACAAACCAATCTTTCCTTCCAGTCATGTGTGATGAGCATCCTGAGTCCAAGTACCACTGATCTTGGAATCTTTCGTCATCTCTTGTTGTGACCATCAGCAACGTCTCTTCTTCTTCATGTTTCGCCAGCATTGCATCAGTTTCTTAATTTTTCTTCTTTTCTGGACAATCACTAACATAGTGACCATACTTCTGACAATTGAAACATTGAATGTGACTTTTGTCCAATTTTCGACCACCACCTCTTCCTTTACCTGCAGCACCACCTCTTTGGTTGCCTTGGTTCCAGGGTTTCTTCTGATTTTTGTAGCCTCCTCTACCTTTGTTGCCATTCACACTTCCTTTGCTTTTCCATTCCTTTTCTGATTGCGCTTGCAAAGCCATATCGCTCTTCGACTTTCCTGCAACTCTTTCAGCCATCCTTTGTTCATGAGACTCAAGCATCCCTTGAAGCTCTTCCTTCGTCAATACTGACAAATCTTTCGACTCTTCTATGGCAACTACCACGTGGTCGAACTTTGGAGCCAATGACCTCAAGATCTTTGCAACAACTGATCTTGATGTCAACACCTCTCCACATACCTTGATTTGATTTACCAGCTTTATAACTCTGGTGAAGAAATCGGTTATACTTTCATTGTTTTCCATCTGAAGCAACTCATAGGTTATCTTATGAGTTTGTAACCTCACCTCTTTCGCTGACTCTACATCGCTAACTTTTTCAAAGTCATCTGGATCAACACACTGATGGATTATAAAGAGAGCTTTATAATCTTTCTTCTTCAACTCTTTGTGTTCAGCCTTTTCTTGATTCATCGCGTTCTCCGCAAGCGGTGTTACTTCTTCCTTCACATGATCCCAAAGATATTGATAACAGAAAACCACCTTGATCTACTTGCACCAATTCTCATAATTGTCTTTCTTGAGAATCAGAAGACTCGCCGGAAAGTGCCTGTTTGGATAGTTCATCGCCATCACGATTTTCCTCCCTTGAATCACAACCGGAGCTCTAGATACCAGATGTTGGAATTAACCCACAACCTATGGGAATTCCTCTTCATTCTTGATCTCAAGATTGTTAACAAACCCACAAACACGTAATGATAATGGACGAGATTGAGAAAGAACAGCAAGAAAGAAACAAAAGAAAAGGAATATTTGGAGGAGAATTGTTACCCACGAACTGTGGGATTTATGTTATTTCACTTGCTAACTGCAACAGTGAATTACAAAGTACTATGATTCTTCGCTACTTGTTGTTATAAAATATAAGGGTTTCTCCCTATTTATAAGTTTAGGTTTACCTGTACCCCAAGGCAAGCCCCAAAACTATAAAAGCCCAAAATATCTATTTTGGAATCATATCTAATCTAAATCATATCTAAATCAAATCTAAAACAAATCTGTGTGAAACAACTGTTTCGACACACCCTTCGACACTACTTTGACACTTCCTTGCTTCGACACTTCGACACAAGGAATTACAATTTAACATTTAGTTTATTATATACTATGTATATTGTTTGTTTCACTTAACTTTTAATGAAAATGCAATCATTTATATTGACATAGAAACTTATATTATGAAAATTAAGATGTATTTGAAAACCAATCTATATCAATCAATGTTTTTCGAATCGCATTCGTTTCATTCAGCATATTTTATGTTCCTTAACACATAATATATGGTTTAATGGTTAGTTTGCTTCAATTCATCGATATAATTTACAATCGCGTTGATAAGCGACAATGATGAGGTAAACTATAATAAAAGATATCGATGAGTAGAGGGAATTAGACCATTGAATCGTATATTATGTGTTAAAGAACATAAAATGTGTTGAATGAGACGGATGCAATTCGAAAAAAATTGGTGTGTTTAAGTTGGTTTTCAAGAATATTTTAATTTTCAAATTATATATTTCTTTGCAAATCTAAATGGTTGTATTTCTTTAAATAGGTGTATGGTAAACCAAGCAATATACATTTGTATATAATAAATTATGGGTACTTTTCACGACAGTTGTCTACAACAACCGTCATCTAATGTAATTAATTTTCTGCTGGGTTTCAAACCCAGTACCCTATGTATCACAACGGGTGTTAAGAATAACCGTTGTGATATACCGCACGCTTTTTAGATTACAACAACGGTCTCAGGGCCGTGATTATAAGTAGCGCATTTATCACAACACTATACACAACAACACCTTGATCTGCGTTATTACATGTATTTTTCAACCGTTGTTAAATGGGTTTTACGTAGTAGTGTTAATTACAGTCTCCAATTTACATATGGTCGACACATATATCAAAATTATATTACTAATTAGTATATACTAGAAAGAGACTCGTGTGATGCACAGGTCTAAAATGATTTTTTTTAATAGTATTATAAAATATAAATTTTTATTTTGTTTATTATAAAAAAATTATAATTAAGACGGTAAGATAAATGTGATAAAAAGAAATAATAAAAGTGTACGTGAAAAAATATATTTGAATCATATATATGCAAATAAGACATCACAATTTAATTTTAAAACATAAAATAAGTGTAAAGAATTTCAATAATTTTTTTTATTATTTCCTTTCCTTTTTTTCAATATCTCTAAGAATATTTGTTTTTCATTGTTTTGTGGATGAAAAACATTCTACATTCAAACTACTCACACTCTATATAAACCATTTATGAATGTTAACATTAAAATCTTAGATAAAATTCTCTATTTTATATAAGGGGGTTACAGCCAACTCAGAACTGTTCATGGACATTAAAGACCATTTTCAAGCACAAAGATATCTTGCTTAACTCGGAGGAGTGGAAGGAATTCCAAGAAACCGGCAGGTATTACACTAAGAAAATCTATAGGATGTTAAGGGGGAACAAGCCCAATGTTGATTGGAGAAGAGTTCTCAGAGGTAACTTGGCAAGACCTCGTGCCAACTTTACTTTGTGGATGTTATGCAACCAACGGCTCTTAACCAAGGACCGTATGAGGAAGTTTGGAGGCACTACGGATGGACTTTGTGTGTTCTGCGAGGGGATTGAAACAGGGAAGCACCTTTTTTTTTAGTGCAACAATACAAATAAAATCTGGAGGGAGATGTTGCAATGGCCGGGATATGACCATAGACTAGTTGAGTGGAATGCTGAAATTGTTTGGTTGGAAAAAAATACTAAAGGGAAGGGCAGCAAAAGAATGTTGTTGAAAATGGCATTGTCAGAAACTGTGTATGCTATTTGGAGAATTAGAAACAAGGTTATTTTTCAAGGTGGGACAAAAGAGGAGCTCCAAAGTCAAGACATAATTGAGACTATCTTACATAGAGCGGATATTAATAGAAAACTTTGGTTGTATTGTAATAGAACAAGATCAAGTTGATTTTGTTCGTTTCGCCAGTTAGGGCCTGGATCGATTGATCGGCGTGTATTGTATTGTCTTTTTGGTAATAAAATTTCTCATTTATTCCAAAAAAAAAAAGGAAGTGAGTATGACTATTGGATGAGTCTCTATCAGTTGGACGATGATTTTCGTATTTAAATATGCAAAGTGTTGTTTTTTTTACTATAGCATTCATTTTCAACGAATACCATTGATTTAATTCAATTGAATTAGCCCATCAATTTCAATTATTTACAATTTAACAATAAATTGTTGGACATTTTTATGTAATGAATTATAAATGATAGTTGAAAATTTATGATTTAATTTTGAAATATGTATCTCCAATTATTAATCAAAATAATATTTTATAAACAATTTGAGGTATTTTTTGTCAATTTAAAAATTATAAGTTAAAGATAAAATTTTGGAGCATATACTTGCATTTAAAAGAATTGCTTGATAAATTTTTTGACATTGATATGAGATTTAATATTTAAAGATAAAATTTTGGAATATATACCTGCATTTATAATTAAATTATATTTTAAAAAGAATATTATTTTTTTAAAATAATATTGATAGGAAAAAATATAGATAAAAAAAATAAAAATAATTACTAGTATATGAAAAATATTAGAAGTTGTATTTTTATAATTGTTTCTACATAATCAATTATTTCATTTTTATAGGAATTAAACTAGTTCTTAAAATTTTTTTTATCGAATTGTTTAAAAATTAATTAATTTTAGTTTTTTAGGAATTGAATAAAATCTTAAAGTTTTTTTATAGAATTATTAGAAAATTAATTAATTTAATCCTTTTTATTGAAATAAATGTACGTAATAGAAAATAAAATAAAATTTTAATAATTTGAGTTTTGATAAATATTGTATATATTAATTGTATATGTATGTAATTTATAATAATATGTGTCTCGATGTCCTATGAATGTACAATTTGTATAAATATGTGTCTCCATTATATATTGAATGGAGAAATTTTAAAATAGTTGTTTTGGCGAGTGACACATCATATTTTTAATCTTTTAACATGTAAGAAAATAAGTTGTAAAGAAAATAGTTTGTAACTCAATTTTAATATTTTTTAATAGTTTTTTATAATATTTTTAAAGTAAACATAATTTCAATTTTAATGTTTTGATTCATAAATAATTTTGCTTTGTAAAGTGTTGAGTTTGTGACCACTAATAAAGAATAACTAATATATTTGACCTTTTAAAAATAAATTTATGAGGCATCACATAAAATATTGGAATAATATAAATAAATTTAAAAAGGCTTAAATAGTTTTGGAATTTAGTTCCTGTAAAAATTCAAAATTTAGTCCCAATAATGACTGAATCCATGACCTTTCCAATTACAAACAATTATCTTCCCACTAAGCCAACCATTTCACTTGAAAATAATATTGCAACATGAATATATATTTCATAAGTAATTCAGTATTTAATAAATTACTTAATATTTAATAACATTACTTAATTTATTTCAACTATATATTACTTAATGTTCTATTAAGTGCTTTAGTATTAATATTTCATATTATTTAATAAATTAAATTTTATTTCATATTAATACTTATCTGTTTAATTAAGTAATTTTTATTTCATATTAATACTTATGTATTAAATTAACTAATTTTTATTTTATACTATTTAGTAATTAATTAATATTATATTTTAATTTTATTTTTATTGATACCATGAAATAATATTAATATTATTAAACAGTTTAAAAAATATTTCAACTACTTAGTTTATTAAAAAATAATTCAATTATATAGTTTATTAAATATTAAATAGTTGAAATATTAAATATTAAATGATTAATGAAATAATCTATTAAATAATTTATTTAATATATTTTTAAAATAATTTATTTAAATAGTTTTATAAAGTTTTAAAAAATACTTTTTTAATAGTTTATTAAATAGTTTTTTAAAATACTTGATAAATAGTTTTTCAATATTAAATATTTTATTAAGTAATTTATATTTCAACTATTAAAATATTAAATAGTTTATTAATTAATTTATATTTTAGATAGATAAAATAATTTATATTAAATAGATAAAATTGTTTATTTAAAATAGTTTATTAACTAATTTATATTTTATATTTTAATTTTTATTAACTAATGATATGAATTTGTTGCAATGATGCTAAGTAAATTATTAAATAGTTAATAATTAAACTATTTAGATAATTCTAGAATCATTTATTTAATAACTATATATTTATTACAATAAATTAAACAAATGTGTTGGTTGATTTAGTGATTATGTACTATCATATGAACTTAATGGTCATGAATTCAATTCTTTATGCGATCATTTTTAAAGAGACTAAAGGCAATAAAAAATAAGATATTAAAGACTTAGACAGAAGAAAATGATACAGCCAATTAATTTAATCTCCTTATCTCTTCATCTATTTGTCTCTTTTTCTCCACCAACCAAACCAAAAAGCATTTGATAATTATGGCTTGCTATTTTTAGTCCATTTCACTAACAAGATATGATTTTCAAATTAATAACCAAATTAAAAACTTTGACGCTGATCTAGAGCTTATTCTCAACCACGAAATCAACAAAAATCCTAGTGATGTGATTAGAGTTGTCAATTTTTATTCTTTAGTTACAATACAATAAAAGGACCTAAATCTACTACGGTCAGAGGAATCCTGCAGTCACAGGGTCATTTTTAAAGTTATTGAATTAAAGTTTAAGAACTCAAATCTGATGATGACAAATAAATAAAAATCAAAATAACTTAATAATAAAAATGAATTTTTAAAATATAAATACAGTCATTATGATTCAGTTTGTTTTACCTTTAAAAAGTGAATTTTTTCTTTGCATTTTTAAAAATGAATTCTACAAAAACGTTTTTTAAAATATTACAAGTTTTTTAAATTTGTTTTTTATAAATTAAAAGATTAATTTTGACATTCTATAACATAAATAAATAAATAAATAAATAAATAAATATATATATATATATATATATATATATATATATATATATATATATATATATATATATATATATATATATATATATATATATATACTCTTAAGTTATCTTATTATAATAGGTTGGTCTCTTAAGTTAGTTTTAATAGCGTGCTCATTTAAGTAACCAAACATGTACACTGTTACCTTTTTTTTTTTGTAAATTTGTTTCAAAAATAAATATGTGGCATTAACGAGTGAGGTGTCAGTTAACGATGTTGACATGAACCACAATGTCACCACAACACTCAGGTTTGTCGTTGCTGGAGACAGTCACTCATCATTGATTCGGATTCGAAACCGCCTCTATTCTTGATCGGTATTCTTTGGGCTCTGTGATTTCAATTCAATACTCGTTTGTTCTCCTTGATTTTATTTGGATCCAAGTTTTGCTCTTGATTTTTTCTGCTAAGAAGAAGAGAGTTAATTTGTTTTTTTTGTTGAGAAATTTGTGTGATGATTTTTATTTGAAGCAAGAGAGATGAGAGTTTGTATATGACTTAGAAGAGATAGTGTGAGATATTGGATCGAACTGTAACATTGTCGACAGATGTTTAACATGTCGTCGAAGTCTGCTCACATGCTGTTGTCGAAGACCTACATGGTGTAGTCGAATTGTGTTCTAGTATGTAGTTGTCGAATTGGGTCTTGTGTTAAGGATCCAATTGTTTAAGTTAGCTTGTACCCTAAGTTTGCTTGTAATGGGTAATTGTTAAAAAGCCCATTAGTTTAGTATGTTAGGTTTATTATAAATAGCATACTAGTCTCTCATCTTAAGTGTGACAAATCCTAATTAGGGTGAGAGGGTTATTTGTTATTCTTGAGTACTTGTAATCTGATTTAAAGAGAAAGTAAGAATCTCAGTTATAACCAATCTTTGTTGTTCTTCTTGATTTTTCGTTAACCCTAACCCTTGTCTGTTTCTTGATCATAAAGAAACCGTTTATAATTTGTTTCAAGACATCGTTTTTCACAACAAATTGGTGCGGTGAGCGTGAAGAAAGATGCCTTCAACAAAGTATGAGATTGAAAAGTTCACCGGAGTGAACGATTTTGGTCTGTGGCGCTTGAAGATGAAAGCCCTAATAGTTCAACAGGGTTGTTTGGAAGCGTTGAAGGGAGATGCAGCCATGGACAATGCGTTAATGAAAAATGAAAAGACGGCCATGATAGAGAAAACCCACAACGCAGTATTGTTGAGTCTTGGTGATAAGGTTCTCTGATACATATCAAAGGAGACTATGGCTTCGGGGTTATGGTTGAAACTTGAAAGTTTGTACATGACCAAATCTCTGGTGAATCGACTCTACCTGAAGCAAGCTTTGTATTCATTCAAGATG
The DNA here is from genome assembly GCA_022829125.1 of Lathyrus tuberosus. Classification (NCBI taxonomy): domain Eukaryota; kingdom Viridiplantae; phylum Streptophyta; class Magnoliopsida; order Fabales; family Fabaceae; genus Lathyrus; species Lathyrus tuberosus. The sequence continues at coordinate 4,324,272 of JALAZF010000436.1, read as the reverse complement.
AGTGAAGACAAAGTGTTGGCTGAGCAGTTGGATATGTTTAACAAGCTGATTCTTGATCTTGAAAATATTGATGCGAAGATCGATGATGAAGATCAAGCACTGTTGTTGTTGTGCGCTTTGCCCAAAACACATGCTCACTTCAAAGAAACTCTCCTGTATGGAAGGGAGTCCCTGAGCTTTGAATAAATTCAATCAGCCTTGTATCCTAAGGACTTGAACGAACTGAAGGAGCATAAGCCTTCGACAATTGGTGAAGGTTTGGCTGTTAGGGGAAAATTCTAGTGAAAGGAATGTAAGTTTGACAAGAAGAAATGTAAAAGTCAGCAGAAGTCTTATAGTGGCGAGACATTTGGTATTCGATGATATCACTATAATAAGGAGGATCACGCAAGAAAGGTGTGCCCTGAACGCCTGAAAATTCATGGAGGTAAGGATAATGGCAACACAACCATTGTTCAAGATGACTTCGACTCATCTGATGTTCTTGTGGTTTTAAGCAGCGACTCAAGAAAAGAGTGGATTATGGATTCAAGTTGCATTTGGCACATGACTCCAAACAAAGATGTGTTTGAGGAATTGTGTGATCAAGATGGTGGATCAGTGCTGCTGGGAAACATAAAAGCTTGCAAAATTGTAGGTATTAGATCTGTGAGATTCAAGCTCCATGATGAGTCAATAAGGCTATTGACTGAAGTCAGGTATGTACCTGATTTGAAGATAATTTTGATTTCTCTTGGTGAATGCGAAAAGAAGGGATATGTTTTTCAAGGAGAGAAAAGTATCCTAAGAGTCATGAAGGGGTTGAAGGAAGTCTTGAGGGGCGTGAAGAAACAAGGCTTGTATACCCTTGAGGCTGAAGTTGTAAGTGGTTCGACAAATGTTGCATCCACGAAACCTTTGTCGAAGACAGAAATTTGGCACATGAGATTAAGCCATGTCAGTGAAAGGGGTCTAGTCGAATTGGGGAAACAAAATCTGTTTGGAGGAGACAAAGTCGAAAAGCTGAAATTTTGTGAACCATGTGTACTTGGAAAATCTTGCAGAGTGAAGTTCAACAAAGGAAAACAAAGAACTCATGGATCCCTTGATTACATCCATGCTAATCTTTAGGGGCCTACAAGGTGTCCATCACATTTAGGAGCAAGGTATTTTCTATCCATAATCGATGATTATTCTAGAAAGTTATGGGTATTCATCCAGAAGACTAAGGATGCAACTTTTGAGAATTTCAAAGGTTGGAATACTTTGGTCAAAAATCAAGCTGGCAGAAAGGTCAAGAGGTTGAGAATCGACAATGGCCTTGAATTTTACAATGAGGTGTTCGACAGCTTTTGTGATGCCTCAGGTATTGCAAGGCACTAAACTACTCAGGTAATCCACAACAAAATGGTTTGGCATAAAGGTTTAATCGAACTATTTTTGAAAGAGTTAGTTGCATGTTGAATAGTGCTGGATTAAAGAAGGTGTTTTGGGCTGAGGCTATTTCGAAAGCAACATATCTGATAAACAGATGTCATTCGACTGCGTTAGATATGAAGACACCTAAAGAAGTTTGGTCGGTACATCAACCTAGTCTCGACAGACTGAGAGTATTTGGCTGCGTGGCCTATGCTTACATTAGGCAAGACAAGGTCGAACCTAGAGCTCTGAAATGCATGTTCATGGGATACTCTGAAGGAATCAAAGCTTATAGACTATGGTGCCTAGAGCTAGGTCACAGGAGGTGTATCACCAGTCGAGATGCAGTTTTTAATGAAGCTGAGATGGCCATCAAGAAAACTGATGATGCTGACGAAGAGCTGGAACAGGGAGAGATTCCTGTTGAGGTGAAGCACATTGATGTTGAATTACGTATCCCAGATGAAGTCGAAGAAGAAGCAGAAGCTGCTGTCGAAGATAAGGAAACTGATAATGACTACCTATTAGCAAGAGACAGGTCGAGGAGAGTCATCAAACCACCTCAGAGACTTGGTGTAATGCCCTGTATAATATATACCTAGAATAATACTATACAAGCATTTTATTTCGTACTGACACCATCATAAGTGCCAAATGGCGTAATTCACATACTTGACCATTTCAAAAACATAATACAATCTATGGTACAAGATATGGAAACTAGCCAAAATAATAAAAACTAAGATCAATATACAATATCCTCAATTGTATACAATAATTACACAGCGGAAATACTAAAGCTAAGCTTCTCTTGAAACATCCAAGCATAGCTCCACTTGTAAATCAAACCTGCAACACTGCCTGAAAAATAACAACAATAATGGGGTGAGATATTAATCTCAGTGAGTTCCCTATCTTATGGATTCTCTTGGCTTTACAGGGTTCTAGCCAAATCCTAACTTAAGTCAAGGAGAAGGGAAATGACCTTGAGTTCTCAATCTCACACTATATGGAAACATGCTTATGAGTCTGTTAACTCAAAATTAATTATCACTAATCGGTAACCTTGTCAAGGCATCCCCTTTTCACTACGCCAAAAATGGTTTTTGACATCGCCACAAAGACAACGCTTTTTGCACAAAGCGCTGCTATAGGCCTTTAAAAAATTTCGCTAAAAAAAAGCGCTGCAAAAGATAGCCTTTAGAAAGCGCTTTTTAAAAGCGCTGTTAAATGCCCTAAATTGAAGCCACCTTAGAAAGCGCTTTTTGAAAAGCGTTGCTATAGGTATTACCTTAGAAAGCGCTTTAAAAAAGCGCTGCTATAGGTTAACCTTAGAAAGCGCTTTTAGAAAGCGCTACTATATGTCTTAAATTCTCCCCACTTAAGAAAGTGCTTTCTAAGGAAAGCGCTCTTATAGGTAGCACTTAAGAAAACGCTTTTTGAAAAGCGCTCTCTAAGGTCAATTATGAATTAAAATATAAAACAATTTCTAATCATTTTCAGAAATTCTTTTTATTTTCTTCTCTCGACCGTTTCTTTCTGCTGAAACCCTTGCTATCGTTCTTGCATGCATTCTGAAACCCTTGCCATTGCCGTCGTTCTGAAACCTTTTCCGTCACCGTTTCCGTCGTTCTGAAACCCTTGCCGTCACCGTTGTCGTCGTTCATTCTTGCATTCGTGAAGGAGAAGACGAAAACGAAGAAGAGGTACGTTGTTGTTGTCGTTCTTGCTTCTTCCATTGTTCTTGCTGTCATATACATTGTTTTTGCCGTCGTTGTTGTTGTTGCCATTCATTCTTGTCGTCACCATTGTCGTCGTTCTGTTTTTGTTTTCGTCGTTGTGTTGTTGTTGTTGTCGTTCTGTGTTGTTGCTTCTGTCAATTTTTGTATCAGAATGAATGTTCTAGATTAACATGAAGATTAACATGACATAATGAATGTTACATGAACTTATACTAATGAATTAACATGAAGAGGTACGTTCTGTGTTGTTGCTTCTGTGTTGTCATGAAGATTAACACTAAATCTTGATGATGGCTTCCAAGGTTGATAACAGAAAATAATGTTTGATAACAGAAAATTAACACTAAATCACTTTAACACTTATTAACACTAAATCTTGATAATGAATTAGTATGTTTATCATGAAGATTAACACTAAATCACTTTAACACTTATTTGATAACAGAAAATAATGTTTACCTTCCAAGGTTGATGATGGATTCATTCCTCTTCCTCCTACTCCTCTTTTATATTAAATTTGAGTTATGATAGTTAATTGTATTGCATGGTCAAAGAAAGTATGGTATTTGTCTTTGCATGAGATGTTTATCTTGCTCAATAATTGCTTTGATGGTTATCTTTGTGATATGATGATTACTTGTTTAAGTATGCTTGCTCTTGAGTATTTGGTCAAGTACTTGGGATATGTAGGTGTTTACCTCTAATTGTTGCTTGTTTGTGATTACATGTTGCCACTTATCAAGTTATGACTCATAATTGGTCAATTAATGATATTTCTTTTTATGATACGTGTACAGGGGGATCTTGGTAATTCTAACCTATCTGGACACTGTGTGGGTCTAGAAGTTGTTTACATCTCTACAGGTAATTAGTTGTTCTCTCTCGCCACTGTAATTAGTAGTGCTTTGAATGAACTGATATGATAGGGTTACTAACTTATTGAATTTGCTATATATAGGGGTTACTTGTGATCAAAGTGTGAAAGTCGGATCGTTTCTGTACAGGTAAATATTTTTTATTTTTGTTTAGTTTAATTAGTATAACTATGGATAAGAAATGGATGTCCTCAAGTCGATTGTCGAAAGAGTACGAGAATGGGGTATCAGAATTCGTTAAGTTTGTTGTTGCGCACGCCAAAGACCCCAGTCGAATGATATGTCCTTGCTTGGGTTGCTGTTTTGGGAGTCGGGTTGACGCGGTTCAGTTGGCATCGCATTTAATGAGGCGTGGAATTGATAGAAGTTATACATGTTGGAATTTGCATGGTGAGAAAATTAAAATCTTGAACTGGGGGATAATACGACCTATGCTTCAAACGACAATGGCACAAATACATACGATTCTGATCGAGTCGAAGAGATTGCAAAAGCACTTGAAGAAGATCTTAAGGATTGTCCCAAAATGTTTGAGAGGTTGGTAAGCGATGCAGAGAAACTGTTGTATAATGGTTGCACTAAATTCACAAGATTGTCTGCGGTATTAAAGTTGTAAAACTTAAAGGCGGGAAATGGATGGTCGGATAAAAGTTTCACAGAGTTATTGGCCCTTATGAAAGATATGCTTCTAGAGGATAATGTTCTTCCCAATCGAACATATGAGGCCAAAAAGATGTTGTGCTCTATTGGCATGAGCTATGATAAGATACATGCTTGTCCAAACGATTGCATTTTGTTTTGAAATGAGTATGCATCGTTAAATGAGTGTCCTAAATGCGGTGTCTCTCGATATAAGAAAAAGTTGTCTCCAGCAAAAGTCTTATGGTATTTTCCTATAATTCCGAAATTTAGACGCATGTTTCGTAGTGAGACCGATTCAAGACACTTGACTTGGCATGCAGATGAAAGAATTATTGATGGAAAGTTTCGACATCCGGCAGATTCACCACAGTGGATGAAAATTGATGATGATTATCCTGAATTTGGAAAAGAAGCAAGAAACCTTCGCTTGGCATTATCTACTGATGGAATGAACCCACACGGTCTTCAAAGTATCTCACATAGCACTTAGCCTGTGATCATAATGATTTATAACCTACCTCCATGGCTATGTATGAAGCATAAGTACATGATGTTATCTATGTTAATTTCTGGGCCTAGACAACTAGGGAATGACATAGACGTATACTTGGCACCCTTAATCGAAGATTTAAAGTTTTTGTGGGAGAACGGTGTGGAGGTTTATGATGGGTATAGGAAAGAAAGTTTTAACTTGAGGGCGATGTTGTTTGGCACAATTAATGATTTTCCAGCATACGGAAATCTATCAGGGTACAACATAAAAGGTCAATGTGCGTGTCCTATTTGAGAAGATAAAACAGATTGGACGCGATTGGAGTTTGGTCAGAAGAATGTCTTTCTCGGTCATCGTAGATTCTTAAATTCTAATCATCACTATCGTGGGTGGAGAAAAGCATTCAATGGAGAGCCAGAACAAGGCAGAGCTCCAACTATATTGATAGGTGATCAAATTTTTGAAAAGATGAAAGATGTGAGTACTCAGTTTGGAAAGCCTTTTGCACATACACTTGTTAAGAGTGGGTGGAAGAAGAGGTCAATTTTTTTTAAACTTCCATATTGGAAGTCGTTGTATGTAAGACATTTTCTCGATGTTATGCATATTGAAAAAAATGTATTTGACAGAGTTATTGGTACGTTACTCAATATACAAGGAAAGTCTAAAGATGACCTTAAAACAAGAAAGGACTTGATAGCGATGGGGATAAGAACTGAATTAGGACCATTGAAGAAAGAAAAATGAACATATCTACCACCTGCTACGTATACTCTATCTAGAAAGGAGAAAAAAGTATTGTGTAATATTCTAAGTGAAGTTAAAGTTCCAGAAGGATACTCTTCAGATATTAGAAGACTTGTGTCTATGAAAGACCTCAAGTTAAAGAGTTTAAAGACGCATGACTGCCATGTTATAATGGAACATTTTCAACCAATAGGTATACGTTCTATTCTGCCAGAAAAAGTAAGAAGCGCAATAACTAAATTGTGTTTTTTCTTCAAGTCAATTTGCAGTAAGGTGATCGATCCTGCGATCTTACCAACATTGCAAAAAGAAATAGCTATTACTTTGTGTGATCTTGAAATGTATTTTCCTCCCTCATTTTTTGACATAATGGTTCATCTAGTTGTTCATCTGGTGAAAGAGACACAATTGTGTGGACCGGCTTATATGAGATGGATGTACCCTGCTAAACGTTATATGAAAATATTAAAAGGGTATGTGAAAAACCGAAGTCGACCAGAGGGTTGTATTGCCGAACGATACATTGTTGAAGAAGCGATTGAGTTTTATACTGAATATCTGTCCAATGTACAATCAATTGGACTCCCCAAATCTCATATTGTCGAAAAAAAAGAAGGAAAAAGTTAATTGGAAATGAAGTTGTGACAGTATCAAGGGTAGAACGGGATCAAGTGCATTTGTATGTTCTGCACAATGAGAATGAGGTTGAGACGTATGTTGAAATGCACAAGGATGTTCTCCGAGGTTTAAATCCGAATAGAAATGAGAATTGGATAGTACGAGAGCACAATCGAAGTTTCATACCTTGGTTTAAGGATCATATTTATTCAAAGTATTATTCAGATCCCGCTTCAATAACAGAAAGGTTGAGATGTTTAGCATATGGTCCAAGTTTGGTTGTGTTTTCTTATAGCGCATACGCAATTAATGGATACACATTTTATACCAAAGAACAAGATGATAAAAGTACTATGCAAAATAGTGGTGTCACCGTGGTAGCTGAAGCAATGCACATTTCAAGTGTGAAAGACTTAAACCCCAAATTTGCAAATCTGTCATATTTTGGGGTTATCGAGCGCATTTGGGTGTTTGATTATGAGAAGTTTCAAATTCCTATATTTCGTTGCAAGTGGGTTGAAAATAATAATGGCGTATGAATGGGTAAGTCAGGATTTTTGCAAGTGGATCTTAATAGGGTGGGGTACAAAGATGAGCCTTTTATTCTAGCCTCTCAAGCTAAACAAGTGTTCTATGTCACTGATCCGACAAGTACAAAATGGTCTATAGTGCTTTTATCTAACAAAGTAATTGATCAAAACATTGGAGATCAAGGTGATATTGATGTTGATATTGAATCATTTACTAGAAATGATCAAGATGAAAATATTATGGTGAATGAATCATATACTAGAAATGATCATAATGAGGGTATTTGGATCAATTCAACCATCTGTGTTGTTAAGAGACGGGTATAACATATTCCAACTAAGAAAAAAAAGAGACGTTAGTGAAAAAGGTACTAGTTATAAAATTTTAGCTTATATCATTCAATAATATTAATTAGCTGTCATGTTATATATAGCTTATATCATTCAATGGATTATGGATTATGGATTTTTATATTTGTCATTTAATTTTTGTTTTTTTCTTTCTTACAGGTAAAATGGCTAGTGACCAGGAAGACACACACAAGACACATGATACAAATGAAGCTCAGAGTGAAGCTTCGAATGTAGAAAGTGAAATAAAACGAGGAATAACTATTATGAAGTCAATCATCTGTGCTAGAGATAAAGGGATCAAATTTGATGTACATTGGAGTGCTGAGAACTAACTAATTGAGCCTAACGGTTCAATGTTGTCTTCATACATTGGTTCACTTGTCCGTCAGCACATTCCAATTACTAGTGATAATTGGAGGAATCCATTGTTGTAAGCTGGTAAAGATAAGATATGGACTGAGATACAGGTACTTACCAAATATGATTGATGTTATTAGATTTTTGTTGACGATTAAGTCTTTAATTTACTTATACTAACACACTTTATGTTTATATGTGTATTTTTTTTGTAGAGGTCCTTTAATATTGATGAAAGCCGGCGAAAGTATTGTCTTCAATTGGCCGGAAAGAGACACAGAGGGTTTCGAGCCTTATTATCAAACAAATATCTTAAGGATGAGGAAAAAAAATTTGTAGAAGCAGAACTTCCACAGTTGTTGCGGACTTGATTACACCGGAAGAATGGGGCACTTTTGTAGCCAAACGGAAAACCGAAAAATTTAATATAATGTTATCTTGTCATGTCTATTAATTGTATTATATACTTGTTGCATTAGTTTGTTCTGATATGACTTAAACTTGTTTATCCAGGAATTGAGTGCCATTAATCGCCAAAGAGCATCAAAACCCGCGTATCCGTACAGAAAAGGTCGAACGGGATATGCACAGTTACAACAAAAATTGGTAAGTATATATATTAATGCTATGATTTTATTAATTTTATTATTGTGTGATAATTGATGAACTTATTATTTAACTAAATGTGTAGTTAGAAGAGACGAAAAGTGAAGAATCATCACTTCCGGATCATGTTTTGTGGAAGGAAGCTCGTGTGGGTAAGGATGGAGTTGTTAGGGGAGATGTTCAGCATGTTTATGACGAATGTGTAAGTATAACATTATGTCTTTAAGTTAATCAAAATTTTATTAAAATATAATTAATTTTTAATCTCCACTAATAATTTTCGATATGTCAATGAATTTCAGGAGACTCTATCTAAATCCTTAACCACAGATGAGGAGGATTGCAGGAGCATTCTTAGTCGAGTACTAAATGTTCCTGAGTATTCCGGTCGGGTGAGAGGTAAAGGATTTAGTGTGACTCCATCTTCGTTGTATAAGCAACTAAAGAGAAAAAATCCCAGCAACCAATAAGTCATGCAATCACTGGAGGAACTAAAAGCGCAAGTCTGTGAATTGCAAAAGGATAAAGAGAGATATGAGGCGGAAAAGCGCGGTTCCGTGTTGAAAGATACTAGTGACAAAGCTAGTATCAATTGTCAAAATAAAAATTCCGAGGTAATTATCACATATTTATTTTAATTAAATTAACACATTTATTTTAATTGACCTTTATACACATTAACAGTTACATATTTATTATTGCTTCAGGGCATTTCATCTTGTCAGCTGTATTTGTCGTTACCGACTTATCGCATGGTTGACAAGGGAAAAGTGCATAACAAAGTCGGAGAGTTACTTCACCATAAACTGCTCCCTCATGGATATCACTACGCCAAAAAGCACATTCAATAGCACTTTTTTTGACATTTAATAGCGCTTTTAAGTGCTATTAAAGCTCCCGCTATTATATGTTAATCCTCTATAATAGCACTTTAAAGCGCTATCAAAAACACTTTCTTTAATAGCGTTTTCTATAAAAGAGCTATCATAGCCTCATTTTTTAAATAATATTTAATATCACTTTTACTATAAGTGCTATCATAACCTCATTTTATGAATAATATTTAATAGCACTTTTACTATAAGCGCTATCATAGCCTCCTTTTTATTATATAAAAAAGCCCTTTTTTTAATTTACTAACAAAAGCATAATGTGAGGTTTTGCAACTCATTATTCAAACAAAAATATAATGAGAGATTTTGCATCTCGTTACTCAAACAAAACAACACACTATTTCTTCTCAAAACAACTGCTACATTAAATTTCTATCATGGAAGCAACAACACACTATTTCTTCTCAAAACAACTGCTACATTAAATTTCTATCATGGAAGCAGGGTAATAATACCAGTACATTCAATTTCAATCATAAAAATAGGGTAATAATACCGTACATTCAACTACTACATAAAAATAGGGTAATCATACCAGTACATTGAATTCAATTTCAATCATAAATTACTGTTTTTAGGAGAAATCAAACTCAGTTGAACTTGTGATATATATATATATCAACTTTTCAACATATATGAGATTGTGTGCTATTAAGTGTCTTACTTATTTTGACTCAATATTTCTGTAAAAATAAGACAATCATTATTCTCAAAATACAATCATTAAATAAATAACAAGAAATTACATGTTCAATCAATTTGTGTCAATCAAAAATTTAATTACAATAATTTTTATTATTTATAAGAATCTGATTTATATTATTAAAAATAAATCATAGTTTATCCATTACATGCGACTAGCAAAGAAAATAAATAAAAAAAATCACAGCACTGCACCTCTAGATAACAACTTTAATTAGAAGAATCATACAGGGCCAATGTATTCATGCACCATGCTTTCTACATACAAATCCACATTCTTCCTGCACTTATGAAAGGTCTGCCCGCCAGTGTCTTGAGAAGAATATGAAATTCCCTTAGAATATTCTTGCAAAGAAATTTTCAAATAGCAACCTCTCAATTCAACAACATAACAAATTATTGCTATCATTACAAACTATCAATTCAAGTATACAAAACTTAACGTAAGTATAAACCACTCCAGACTTATTTTTTCAAGTATTAAAAGATATAGACATATTACTAAAAAAATAGATGTAAGATCAACAAAATAGATGTTAAATTTACTCAAAAACACTTCAATAATAATCAGTGAAGGAAAAATCAAAAGATTCCCCAATTTTATAATTCTCTAGTTTATTACTGCGTCTCTATGAACTAACATAGGATTAAATCTATAACCAAATAATTAAAAGGTTGAAATAGCTAACAAAAATAGCAATGCAGACTAAGTTTAACAACTTGTTTCATAACATCCTTTGAATATTGTTATCGACGAAGCTGGCTCTGAACAAGTGAGTCGTAGAAGGTACGAGGATCTTGCTTGCTACAGGCTCAATACATACATAACAACTCAACTAGAACTATCCCCAAATGAAAATTTGAGACATTGTTTTCGCTTTAAGGAAAAAATATAAATAAATCCATAGAGCACCAAAACAAAGGCACTAGTACCGGAACATTCAATCAAAGGTGAGAAAATTTTCGGAAGAGTCGTATGATGAAGTTAGAATAAATTAAACTACAAAAATCTACAATTTCAACTGATAAAACATCTTAACAACAGTTACAGTAACACATACATAAACACAAATCTTTGCACTATAGTTTCTTAAACAGGACATAGATACAATGCTATTAGGATCCATACGTATGATTTGGATCTTATTGGCTATACCAGAAAACATACTCACCAGTTTTCAACCCTATCTTAGTATCCAATTAAAATCACTAATGCAACCTTATTGGTTATAACTGAAGATTCCAAAACATATATACTAATTAATTTGTATAGGAAGATCATCCCCCTAAGCTAATTCTTCCAAAATAAAGGACTATTAATTATAACTCATAAAAAGACAAGAATGGGAGTTGTGTATAGAGAACTATCTTATCTTACTAGAAACAAATTCCACAATATAACACTATAAGAATGTCTTTTGAAAAAAGGCCCAAGAAAAATAACCAATAACAGTAACAAGTAACGATATAAAAATAAGTTATTAAATACCATATTGTATTGCTAGATTATGTAATACATTACATGAATTCAAATTGGGTAGTTTCCCTATTTTTCTCTTATGTAACATAAATAATATATTAACTTAATCATTAAAAAAACACATAAACAAGGAGAATTAAATGTCAAAAATGAAGAAGTCTAACAATACATGACTGAAGATATAAAGCTACCATAGATTGAGAGGCGCTCCATATATCTAGAAAAAATTGTATATGAACCATGACATCATACAAGAAACAACACAACTTTTAGACTTATCACATCTGCCTAGTTTTCCACATGCAAATCACTAATGTTTATTAAATTTTCAATACACATGCAAATCACTAATGTTTATTAAATTTTCAATACACAAGCAATTAATTTTTTTTACATAATTTCTATCAAATAATATTTATCATCTTAAAACCAAGCACCGACAAGGCATAGCAATAGAAACAGAGTTGCAGCCCATGTCCTCAAATGTTTTTGTTTGTTATCAAGGTTTTAAAAAACAACCGCAGTCGTGTAAAGACTTTTGCGGTTTCGGTCGGTATAGGTAACACGACACTAATGGCGATCATCACAATGTAAATTAACCACAATTTGTTCTTTAATGTAAAAATGGTGAATAACGATATTGATATCGGCATCTGCTGATACCATCTTCCTTAGCAGTTATCGCGGTCGCAGACCCTTTTTTTAAAACCCTTATGTCATCTGCCTTCCTTTTGGCTAATGTGTTGGATTTTTTTATTGCATTCAAACATCTTTAAATTTCATTTCATATGTTTTGTGGTAGTTAGGGAAGGGTCTTGTTAATGCATTGTAACCATAGTGTTAGCAGATCAAACCCATAAATATTTGCACAAAGTTTTTCCTTCCAATAACAGGACAATAACGATGTTTACAAGTTTTGATGTTATAAGCTTAAGGGCATTCATTTACTTTTTAACTAAAGGGATGAACTAGTCCTAACCTTAACTAAAATTCTTGTAATTTCCTAGGACTAACTTCTAGATTACTAAATAAATCCAATATAAAAATCAAAACATTAGCCTACTCAAGTGTCAGAAATAAAAATTTAATAGATTTGACCCAAGTAATTCAAGTCACGCACTAAGGATGAATAAGAAATGCATACCTCGACACTTTTGCAGTAAGTGCTGCAAAACTACAAAACTGAATTGGGCAAGCAGCAACTATATAATAAAACCATGAAAACTGAATTAAAAATATAAAAAAGAAATAGGATAATAAGACATTATTTTCAAAACAAAAATATATTTAAGTGGTGATTACCTGTGATTAATCATGAAAACAACAAGATACATTGTCACAAGTGGAATTAGGTTGAGAGTGTTATGTGTGATTTCACCAGAGATCTAAAAAAAATTATAGATCTCAAAAAATTAGCAATTTCGAATCATAAAATTAGGGTTATAAAAGAGGGGTTTTAGGTTTGAAGCATAAATTAAAGAAAATATTAGAATAGAAAAGAAGAGGATTGACGGCATTTGTACTTTTCGACGTCGATGACAATGGCCAGATCGTAAGACAAAAATGTCCAAATGAGAAATCTTATGATAAAGATCACAAATTCATTCCTAAAGTCTATAAAGAAGTTTGACCGAAAATAAGGTTAATGCGGTGGATCTCCGGCGTATACTTAGTCACTATGAAATTAGATAGATAGAGAGAAAGTAGAAGATAAGAGGAAGAGATTGGTGTTGTTGTTGGTGGTAGTAGACACAGAGAAAGTAGAAGATTCTGAGTTTGATGAAGTGAAGGTGAAGGTGATGTTGAGAAAGAGAGATAGATGAGTTACAACTTAAAATATGAAAGAAAAATATTAATGCGTTACTTTTCTATGATGCCGTATTTTTTTATGATATTTTACAAAACGAAAAATAAATATCATTACGAATTGTTTAGATTATAATAAAATGAAAAATATGTTAGGTGTGGATCGAACACGTGACATATAGACTACGTAAATTTGTAACAATTTTGTGAAAAGCTTTATAATAGTGCTTTTTAACAAAGCGCTATTATAAGAAATACCAATTTATAAGTGCCTGGCATATAAATACTATTAAACTTATGCGTTATTTTTTTTTCTTTTTTTGTTAGTAACGTATAATAGCATTTTTAAGAAAAGCGCTATTATATGTTTCAGTCCCAAATTTTTAATAGCACTTTAGTAAAAAGTGCTATTATATTAGGGCTATTAAAGATCAAAATTGTAGTAGTGTATCTTAAAGTGTCGGTTGATATCGCTTTAGATACGGATGCGGTACTACCTATGCCTGACTCGGTTTCAGAGGTTACATTGCTGCGGGATGCAATAGGTTCGTTTGTTGCATGGCCGTTAGACCTCATTTCCATAGATGATGAGGTATGTTGAAAACCATTACGCATCTCTTAGTATTCAAATGTCAATTCTGAACCATTATGAAAATCATTCTGAACCATTACGTACAGTTTTTTTACATGGTAATGTTAGACTCCTACAAAACCCGCAGCTAAGGATAGAGGAGTTTTGCAGCAAAACGAGTCTGTTTCATCACAAAGAGAGGTACATTTTAAGTGTTATTCTATTATCCGAATTCAAAAGTTTCATGATTTTCTACTTTACCTAACTAATATGATTGTTAGGTTCCTGCTCAAGCTTCACAACAGGCCAGCAAGAAAAAAGCTCCTATTAGGACCGTGCAGGAAAAAAGAGCTCCTCCTCACTTTCAGTCGTGTCTTGAAACACTTGTGGCAACATCAGATATGATGGATGGTGTTATTCGTCAAATAGACATGGTCGAAGGTGTTTCGGTTTTCCTCATTCCGAGATAATCGGAAAAGAGGACATGGAGAAAATTTTCAAGCATCTTGAATTAGGCATCGGTGTTATGCATTCATACATCTGGTACTCCGATCAATCTATTATTTATTTATTTGAATATTTTATTTACACATTTCAATGAAAATAGTCTAATGTTTATTATGTTTTTATTTAAGATGCTTGTATGAAAAATTGATGCGCGGGACGCAATTGTCAAACAGATTCCGTTTCTTGTCTTGCACCTGTGTCAATGCACCGGCAATTGGTATCAATCCACTTTCAGTAAGAGACCACTTAATTGAGAGATTTATGGCCAGCCAGACAGAAAGTTTGTTTCTTTTACCGTATAATACTGGAAACGGGTAAGATTTTCATTCTAATCTTTGTATCTTTTGCGTAGAAATTATCCATCTAAACTTTTGTTATATTTTACAGTGGACACTGGTTGTTGGTTGCCATTAATCCTACAAGAGAAGTGGTCTATTATCTGAATTCATTGGATCATGGTTGGTCAACATATGAGAGTATGAAGGATGTGGTTGATACGTAAGTGAGATTGTTCGAAATATTCGTGTGTATTTGTATATTTAATTATTTCTGTGAGATTGTTCTAAATTTACGTTTTTCTTTTATAGAGCAATACTAGTATACCGAGCACAAAGAGATGCTCGAGTAGCACGGGCTAAAGCAACCAGCGTTACATGGATCAAAGTGAAGGTATAGTAATTTTCACAATGTTGCTTATTAGTGATGCTACTTGATAACACAAAACAACTATATATTAATTCTTATTTGTTTGTCTATGTGTAGTGTCTACGTCAGCGTAATGGCATAGACTGCAGGTATTTCGTTTTGAGGTTTATGAGAGAAATCCTTCAAATGGACCGATTAGAGATTCCTATCATGGTATGCATGGATTTATAACTTAGGATTTATTTTAATACTTATCGGATATGTCATATAATTTATTATTTTATACTAAATAATGCATTTTTTTTTTGTTATGTAGTACTTTGATGAATACACGTGTTCTCATTACACGAAGGATAAATTGCAAGAAATTAAGGTGGACTTGTGCGAATACCTTATTGGAAAAAGAATCATATAAGGTATAGGATTATGGGATTATGTGAATGTATAGTTTTGTGAATGGTTTATTTTATGGGATTGTATATAGTTTTGTGAATGGTTTATGTTATTTATGTGATATTGGATTGTGATTGTATAGTTTTGTGAATGGTTAATGTAAATGACTTGAATTATAATGGAAATGGTTTATGTGGTTTATGTGATTTATGGGATTAGCGGAAATGGTTAATGAATCATACTAGAAATTGTTAATGGAAATGTGAATTATACAGGTTTATTGAAATGGCTTGAATTATACAGGTTTCTGCATAAAAAAAATGGTTAAAATGAGACTTTTAAAAAAATTCATTAAAATTATACGTCTAGAAAAAACAGCGCTTTCTAGAAAAAGCGCTGCCTATAGTTCACAAAAGAAAGCGCTTTTTCTAAAAAGCGCTGCCTATATTTCACAAAAGAAAGCGCTTTTTCTAAAAAGCGCTCTCTAAAGGTATAGAAAAAAATTCATTAAAATTATAGGTATACATTAGAGAGCGCTTTAAAAAGCGCTGTCTAAAGGGGACAAAAGAAAGCGCTTTTTCTTGTAAAAACGCTCTCTAAAGGTATAGAAAAAAATTCATTAAAATTATAGGTATACATTAGAGAGCGCTTTAAAAAGCGCTGTCTAAAGGGGACAAAAGAAAGCGCTTTTTCCTGTAAAAGCGCTCTCTAAAGGTATAGAAAAAATTCATTAAAATTATAGGTATACATTAGAGAGCGCTTTAAAAAGCGTTGTCTAAAGGTCCACTTTAGAGAGCGCTTTTTAAGGAAAAAGCGCTGCTAAAGGCCTACTTTAGAAAGCGCTTTTAAAGGTAAAGCGCTGCCTAAAGTAGGCCTTTAACAGTGTTTTTTCATTAAAAAAAAAAAAGCGTTGTCTTTACCTACGACAACGCCACCTTAGGCAGCGCTTTTAAGCGCTGTTAAAGGCCAAAAAAGCGCAGTCGTAGCCCTTGTTTGGCATAGTGTTTCCCGTCCTCTTCTACGTCTAGATGTCAGAACGAGTCATGGACCCTCGTAGATATCTTGGCATACGAGATGGATTCGGAACTAAGGGATACATTATCACCTTAATTCGTCACTTCACACAGTCCACACCGTCACAAGTCTCTTTACCATATAGATTCCATTCGTACTATAATCGGGAATAAAACCTACCAAGAAATCGTTACTCATGAAATGCCACATATTAGGGAAATGGTTACGATTACGTGATTTTACATACAACCATGATTGTATTCAACAATTACTAGGCCCATTCGCCTTTTCACATAAAACACAAAGGTTTACACACATGTTCCATACTAGTGTTTCACTCTCTCTTAGACTATTACTTGTCAAGGATGCACCTTTCTACATCGAATGCACGAGCATCACCATCTAGAGTTTCTATCAATTTCTAGTCACATTACTAGATTCCACTATCATTTTGTTTTGGGGTAAAGTTTCCTCACTCTTCCAAATTCATATTTTAAACATGTATTTCTCTCCTTCACAATTCATAATTTGATAGATATGGCATAACACAATTCGTATAAGTGAACATTTATCACAACATATCACATAACATTATTTCCACTCAATCACAAAGTTAACACAATTCTTAGGTTCCCTCCAATTCAATTAATCGGGTATCGAAATCAATATTTTTAACTTTTATCCCGTAGGATATTTTCACAGCTTTCCATCGACTATAACCATGCCTCGATCAGAATTACGATCCAAAAGATATTAATTTTCAAACATTTTTTCACAAATCATAACAGTGGTAACCGGTTACCTCAAAATAAGTAACCGGTTACTCAAGCTGCACTGTTCAAAACAGAATCAAAATGAGAGTTAGAGGCACATTTTGGTAACCGGTTACCTCAGAATGAGTAACCGGTTACTCAGTTCATTTTTCACGTAACACATCAATTTTTCCTTCAAGTAACCGGTTAACTCAAAATGAGTAACCGGTTACCACTGAACTAGAACATAAAAACCTGTTTTCAATGGTATATTTTCAATCTAATTTTAACCAAAAACATATTCCAACATACCAACAAGTATTCCCGATTATTCCCACATATAACTCGACTATATTACACAGTTTATTTCACGTTTTATCTGTTAGAAACATCGGTCTACATAATTTTCTCACAATATAATACTTTCTATTTTTAGGTTTTCAAACCCTAACTTCTACGCTTAGAGTTCTACCTAGAACCCACCTGATAATCGAAGAGAAGTTTGAAGAAGATGATGAATAATGATCCAAGCTTCTTCTTCTTCCCAAACTTTTCCTTCTTCTTCCATAGTTTCTCTTTTTTCTCCATTTCTTCTCTTTTCCCTTTTTTCTTCTTTTACTATCTTTTCGTCTTCATTTCTTTCCTTTTCTAGCAAATATATATATATAACACATTTTGTATAAAAAAATCCAATAGGGTAAAACATCTCTAATTGATTTTTCATCGTCTCACACCAATTGATCAATTGTTACTGTTACCTTCAAAATCCTTTCTTGAATTAAAATAATTGATCTGTCTCTTTCATCAATAATTGATCTCTTCAGAGTTCACTAGTTGCTCTATTGATCCCAATGTCAATACTTAAAGAACTTAGGAAATTCCATTATTCTAATTGATTAGAGATAGAGCACACAAAAGCTCATCCGATCTCATCTGATATCCAATTGATCGTTTAGAGAATATGGGGTATTACACTCCCCCCTTAAATTGAAATTCTCCCCCGAATTTCCTTCACTCAACAATAACCATAACTTACATCATTGTCTTAGATCCGCTCTTACATTTAGTTCTGTTCAAATTTTCTGACGTATTCCAATTCCAACTTGACTTCACAGACTAAAATCCTTATTTTCATGAATTATCAAACTTTAGGTCCTTAGTTATACTCTTATTCCAATATTGGGTTAATTCTAACTTTGCTTTTTCCGTAATTCATCTGTTGTCCCATAATAAAATACTTAGTCGCATTCTACATTCGGAAAAAATGTACCATTCCATATTCCTCTACTAAGTCACAAACAAAATCGTAACACCTTATCTTGGTTCAGGATAACAACCACTCGTCGAATCCTCATGAGGTAATTATGTGATTTCTTAACTTCATGCAATCATCGATGATTCATCTTTTCATAAATCTTTCAATGTCCAAAACCACTTCATAATTAGTCAAAAGACTTCTTTTACTAGTTCCATCTAGTCTGATGTTGTACACGGTACTCATTAAATTCGATATTCCATTTCTTTCGTATCACACCAAAAGGTAACATAATTTAGAACAAGATCTTCTTATTTATATGTTTATAAGCAACAATCTACCATTCCTTATTATTCTGACCGAACTCTTTCATCTGTCACTTTCGACTGCGCAATTCGAAATCCAACAGTGGAACACCACGGATTCTCAAGCACTACTAGGTAGCTAACAATCAGCGGAGAAACACACTTATCCAATGGGGTCCTTACTAACCAACGGTACAAGAAACTTACTGACGTCCTATGGTAGAACAATTTCCTTACCAACATACAATATTATAACATCAAACCAACATTCCATAATAATTCTTCTTACGGTTTTCCGACTCACTCAAGGTTTCTTGTTGACACGAAATCTCAACCAATAACACGTAACACCAACATGAAACTTTCAATCAAAAGCGAGTCACCACTTACCGAAAACTTAAACCATCCAAAGCGCAATTGTGAGTTTCCATACCACTCACCAATTCACATACAACACTCCACATACACAAACACTTTCGAAGACCATGCCATGCTTCTCAATTGAATCCACTTATCTTAATCGTTCTGTCCCACATACGATCCAAGTTACATGCTTAACTTCAGAACGCCCAATTCTCACTCTTACTTGGAAGGATAACCTTCAAATTTCCACCTCTGGGTAAATACAACTGTACACACCTGGTACCACTCTCACAGTCTAAATCCGATGTCCTGAACTCACGGGAGATAATAGTTACTAACTCTGACCAACTATTCATACCTTACTAATACCATAATTACACACCGAAATATTCCTTGCGAGATGAAAAATTTGTGAGCATTCTCTAACTTCGCCCTCAAGGCTTTCAACAGTAATGGTAATAATACACCTCAGACTTTCTCACACTCAACACAATTCACAAGCTTACTTCCCCATAAGTCGAATTCCCTTGTCGTCTTAAATAAATGATCAACTAAATAACACCCTTCAAAAAGTTCTAATTTCAAAACATAAATCCGACTTTCATTTACTTGCAATCCCATTTTCCATTCTCACAACACTCTACAATCTAGGTAACAAAACACAGATGATGGTTCCTAAGGGATTTCACAATTTACACATGTTAATTGATTAACCGCCTGAGCTAATCGGTTAACTCCTCAAAATTCAGTGCAAAGCACCATCCTTGCACGTGTTAATCGGTTAACCACATTGTGTTAATCGGTTAACACTGCTGCAGAAGCTGAAAACCAGTCTCGTTTAATTCCAAAGCCATCCTGACTCGAAACCATCAATCCGGCTTGTTCTACTTGAAATATCATCCTTAACTCGCGGCTCCTTAACTCTTATAATACTCACCAACAATGATATACTCAAGGTAATACCAAAGAAAGTCAAAAAATGTGGATGACACACTCCAACCACGTGACAAGGCAGAATTCCAATTTCTGACGCGATCACCCAACAAAACTTCAGCAGAATAGTTCATTCTCTGCTCAAATAACAACTACACTAGTGGGAAGCCAATGATGACGACATTCTAGGGCGTTAGCCACAACTCATACTCAATTCGTCCATAAGCAAAACCCAACACACAACCATTACACGGTACCACAAAAGCGATGGACATAACATGTTAACACTCAAACTTGTCCTCTCACTTGAACTTCTTGGTGAGAAATAAAACAACAACTTTCTTAGTCCAATAAAAGGTAGATTTTGAATATTCTGATTGTTCACAAATACAGAAGTTTCTCTATACTTGAAAATAAATCGGGGCAATGCATCCTCTTGAAGAACCTTTCCATTACTTCATACACATTAACCGCGATTTCTTGCCCTTCACTATCCATTACACACCCCACTTACACCAAATTACTTAATGGAAGATTCGTAACCGACAATTCTCATCAATGATTTACAAAACCCATCCAGTATAAACCATTCCATGATTTACAATTAGTCTGTAATAAGTCCTGATTTGCTTTTCTTTATTTTACTGCAATCTTGCTTCTTAAAAAAAATATTCACTGTTCTACAAGGTACGTCCCTCCACACTTGTCTCAAGAATAAGAATCCATCACATACACTTGTTCTTAATACCAAGGTGTAACTTTCTCATTTCACATCATACTACTAGGGTTCACGTGGGTGAACCATCCTTGATTACACTTCCTTAATTATAGGTTCATCAACACCTTAAAAACTCTATTGCTTACTCGTCTAAAACATATTTCGTTGTCACTTCCTCATAACATACTGTTAATACCATTTTCCACATCGCGTTTACTTTGATCTCCATGGTAATCCTCTTAGGTCCAATTATAAAATCATCTTACTAAGATTCCCTTAGATCCAAGATACTTACTCTGTTTCTTAATACAAACTTCTTCTGGTCCGTATCACTACACTTTTCGTTATTACATGAAGCTCATTCTTTCTCCAACACAATAGTTTATACTGTTCCTTGGGTAATTTAACAAATTCCAAATTGATCTCTTACTGAATACAAAAATCCTAAAGTATTATCTCGAACCTAATCTCCCTCCATAACTGAAGATACATAATTTTATCTCATACTCTACGTCTGGCGCACACTTGTTTCACCTGAAGCATGTAAACACATCATTGTGTTCCTTTTCATACTTCTCTACTACTGTAGGTTCCCACAAAAGCCAAAATTCCTTAACTCTCCACTTTAACCAGTTGGAAGATATTGCTCCGAACACATTCCTTAAGGTACTCTTGCCCATTCAAGATACCATAGCGATCTTAGAAACTGAAGCACCAATACTTATCTCACTTTCGGACCTTACGTCACACGTTCCACAAAACAACTTTTATTTTTCACAGGATGAGATTACCTGAAATCCTTATCCATACTAGTGGACAATCCAGCTCTACTAGCGATTTTACATATTCCTCAATACCTTAACCAATCGTCCAATAGAGATCCTTAACTTTTCCACTCCATTCATTCCAAAGGATTGAGTGAACAACACACCACTCTTCGATTCCATGCTACCCAAAGAACAATTTCTACTAAGACCTCAGCTGAGCTGACCAAAACTCCTCACTACTAACTCTTGGCTTGAGCCTACTCTCACGGCACAAGTTCTGACAACACTTCAGAGTCCTCGTGGACGCTCAACCCAGCATTAGGTTGATCAGGCCTAACACTACATAATATGATATTAAGAGTCATGCTGGCAAGACACACTTAAGAGGCAGGAATAGATTTACTTATTATGTTTCAAGGCTAGGTCGAGGACACGACCTGCTCTGATACCAACTGTAATGCCTTGTATAATATATACCTAGAATAATACTATACAAGCATTTTATTTGGTACTGACACCATCATAAGTGCCTAATGGCGTAATTCACATACTTGACCATTTCAAAAACATAATAAAATCTATGGTACAAGATATGGAAACTAGCCAAAATAATAAAAACTAAGATCAATATACAATATCCTCAATTGTATACAACAAATACACAGCGGAAATACTAAAGCTAAGCTTATCTTGAAACATCCAAGCATAGCTCCACTTGTAAATCAAACCTGCAACACTGCCTGAAAAATAACAACAATAATAGGGTGAGATATTAATCTCAGTGAGTTCCCTATCTTATGGATTCTCTTGGCTTTACAGGGTTCTAGCCAAATCCTAACTCAAGTCAAGGGGAAGAGAAATGACCTTGAGTTCTCAATCTCACACTATATGGAAACATGCTTATGAGTCTGTTAACTCAAAATTAATTATCACTAATCAGTAACCTCGTCATGGCATCCCCTTTTCTCGTCCTCTTCTATGTCTAGAAGTCGGAACGAGTCATGGAACCTCGTAGATTTCTAGGCATACGAGATGGATTCAAAACTAAGGGACACATTATCACCTTAATTCGTCACTTCACACGGTCAGTACACCGTCACAGGTCTCTTTACCATATAGGTTTCATTTGTACTATAATCGGGAATTAAACCTACCAAGTATCGTGCATTCATTTTAGAGGAGCTCGTTACTCATGAAACGACATATAGTAGGGAAATGGTTACGATTACGTGATTTTACATACAACCGTGATTGTATTCAACAATTACTAGGCTACTTTCGCCTTAAGGCCCATTCGTTTTTTCACATAAAACACAAAGGTTTACACACATGTTCCATACTAGTGTTTCACTATCTCCTAGACCATTACTCGTCAAGGATGCACCTTTCTACATCGAATGCACGAGCATCGCCATCTAGAGTTTCTATCAATTTCTAGTCACATTACTAGATTCCACTATCATTTTGTTTTGGGATAAAGTTTCCTCACTCTTTCTAATTCATATTTTAAACATGTATTTTCTCTCCTTCACAATTCATAATTTGATAGATATGGCATAACACAATTCGTATAAGTGAACATTTATCACAACATACCACATAACATTATTTTCACTCAATCACAAAGTTAACACAATTCTTACGTTCCCTCCGATTCATTTAATCGGGTATCGAAATCAATATTTTTTACTTTTATCCCGTAGGATATTTTCACAGTTTTCCATCGACTATAACCATGCCTTGATCGGAATTACGATCCAAAAGATATGAATTTTCAAACATTTTTTCACAAATCATAACAGTGGTAACCGGTTACCTCAAAATGAGTAACCGGTTACTCAAGCTGCACTGTTCAAAACAGAATCAAAATGAAAGTTAGAGGCACATTTTGGTAACCGGTTACCTCAGAATGAGTAACCGGTTACTCAGTTCATTTTTCACGTAACACATCAATTTTTCCTTCAAGTAACCGGTTACCTCAAAATGAGTAACCGGTTACCACTGAACCAGAACATAAAAACCTGTTTTCAATGGTATATTTTCAATCCAATTTTTACCAGAAACATATTCCAACATACCAACAAGTATTCACGAATATTCCCACATATAACCCGACTATATTAAGCGGTTTATTTCACGTTTTATCCGTTAGAAACATCGGTCTACACAATTTTCTCACAATCTAATACTTTCTATTTTTAGGTTTTCAAACCCTAACTTCTACTCTTAGAGTTCTACCTAGAACCCACCTGATAATCGAAGAAGAGTTTGAAGAAGATGATGAATAATGATCCAAGCTTCTTCTTCCTCCCAAACTTTTACTTCTTCTTCCATGGTTTCTCTTCTTTATCCCTTTCTTCTCTTTTTCCTCTTTTCTTCTTCCTTTCTTTCCTTTTCTAACAAATATATATATACATATATATATATATATATATATATATATATGTATATATGTATATATATATATATATGTATATGTATATGTATATATGTATATGCATATGTGTGTGTGTGTATATATATATATATATATATATATATAACACATTTTGTACAATAAAATCCAATAGGGTAAAACATCTCTAATTGATTTTTCATTGTCTCACACTAATTGAACAATTGTTAGAGTTACCTTCAAAATCCTTGAATTAAAATAATTGATCTGTCTCTTTCATCAATAATTGATCTCTTCAGAGTTCACTAGTTGTTCTGTTGATCCCAATGTCAATACTTAAAGAACTTAGGAAATTCCATTATTTCAATTGATCAGAGATAGAGCACACAAAAGCTCTTCTGATCTTATCTGATATCCAATTGATCGTTTAGAGAATATGGGGTATTACACTTGGGTATGCAGATCTTATAGCTTATGCCTTAATCTCTTCAAGTGAGGTTCTCGACGAAGAACCTAGAGACTATAAGGAAGTTATTAGGAGTCGAAAGAAGAATGAATGTCTGAAGGCCATGGATGATGAGATGAAATCTCTTCATGATAACAACATCTGGGAACTGATCACGAAACCTGTTGGAGTTAGGTTATTCAGCTGTAAATGGATTTTCAAAGTTAAGGAAGGAATCGAAGGAGGGGCGTCGAAGAGATACAGGGCAAGATTGGTCGCTAGGGGTTTCACTCAGAAATAAGGTGTCGACTTTAATGATGTGTTCTCTCCTGTTGTGAAGCACATATCCATTCGAATGTTGCTTGTCACGGTGGCACAGTTCGACCTTGAACTAGAACAGATGGATGTGAAGACTGCGTTCTTGTATGGTGATATAGATGAAACAATCCTAATGAGGAAACTTGAAGGGGTATGTCGAAAAGGGGAAGGAAAATTATGTGTGCAAGCTGAAGAGATCTTTATATGGACTGAAACAATCTCCTCGACAGTGGAATAGGAGATTTGACAAGTTCATGGCACGCATAAGTTTCATTAGAAGTCAGTTCAACCACTGTGTTTACTTCAGATTTCGACCTGGTATTTCATTTTTTATCTTGTTGTTTTATGTGGATGATATATTAATAGCAAGAAACAATGTCGAAGATGTAATAAGGTTAAAGGCTGAACTCAATGAGGAGTTCGACATGAAGGATCTGGGAGTTGGGTCCAGGATTCTTGGGATTGATATCCGAAGAAATAGAAAGCAGTCAAAATTATGCTTATCTCAAGAGGCATGCCTACGGAAGATTCTCGAAAAGTTTGGTATGTCGAATTTAAAGCCTATTGTGACTCTGACAAACCCTTAATTCAAGCTAAGTATAGATCAGTGTCCCAGTACTGATGTCAAAAGAGCTTATATGAATAGCATTTCATATGCTAATATAGTGGATTCTTTGATGTATGTTATGGTTTGTATTAGACCTGACATAGCATATGCAGTAAGTCTTGTAAGCAGGTACATGACGAATCCTGGAAAGGCTCACTAGCAAGCATTAAAGTGGATCCTAAGGTGCATAAATAGATCTCTGAACAGAGTCTTAATTTATGGTGGAGCCTTGGGTGAAGCTAGTAAATCAGCAATCGAAGGATATGTCGACTCTGATTATGCAGGTTGTATGGATTCTAGAAAATATATTTATGGATATGTGTTAACTATGTTTGGCACAACAATCAGTTGGAAAGCAACACTTCAGAAAGTTGTTAACCACTGAAGCAGAATATATCGCCCTAACTGAAGTTGTGAAGGAAGCATTGTGACTTGAAGGTTTTGCAAAGGAGCTGAAATTTCAAGGCCGAGTTATCACTGTTAAATGTGATAGTTAAAGTCCAATACACCTGTCAAAGAATTCAACCTATCATGAGCGAACCGAACACATCGATGTGAGGATGCATTTCGTCAAAAGGGTAATCAAGTATGGAGAAGTCCAAGTGCTGAAGGTTTTGACAGATCATAATGCTACTGATATAATTACCAAGACGTTGCCCTGTTACAAGTTTTTCCACTGTATGCAATTGATAAAGCTGCATGAAGAAAGCTAGTTTGTTTCTTGAGGTTATAAAATTTGTTCCAAGGTGGAGATTTGTGAGATATTGGACCGAACTCTAGTATTGTCGACAGAGGTTTAGCATGTTGTCGAAGTCTGCTCACATGCTGCAGTCGAATTGTGTTCTAGTATGTAGTTGTCGAATTGGGCCTTGTGTTAAGGATCCAATTGTTTAAGTTAGCTTGTACCCTAAGTTAGCTTGTAATTGATAATTGTTAAAAATCCCATTAGTTTAGTATGTTAGGTTTATTATAAATAGCATACTAGTCTCTCATCTTAAGTGTGACAAATCCTAATTAGGGTGAGAGGGTTATTTGTTATTCTTGAGTATTTGTAATCTGATTTAAAGAGAAAGTAAAGAATCACTACAAGAAAAATGCATTTTAGCATCAATATTTTAGCGTCAGCCACGACACCGACGCTATTAGTGGCTATTTAGTGTCGCTGGAAGCGGACGCTAACATGCTTTTTTATTTGATATTTATTTTTTAATATGTCTTACATAATGGCGTCGGCCAACACCGACGCTAATGAATTTCCAAACCAAAAGTATTATTTATTTATTATTTTATAAAAATCCTAGCGTCGCATGGAGGCCGACGCTAAATATTGATGTGAAATAAATTTCATTTCCCACCACTTTTTTCGTTTCCCTCCCTATTTATTTATATTTTTTATTTATTTTATTATTTTATAAAAACATTAACGTCGCATAATGTCCGACGCTATATTGGAGCGAAATATATTCCATTTCCCACCACTTTTTTCTTTTTCCCTGTTTATTTATTTATTTATTTTATTATTTTATAAAACATTAAAATTTGTAAAATAATTTGTAAACTAAACCATTCATCTTTTCATCTTCGTCTCAAAATCGCTTCTCATCTCAAAGCTTCATTCATCTGAAAATCACTTCATTTCATCTTCGTTTCAAAGCTTCTCATCTCAAAATCGCTTAAGCTTCATCTTCGAGTGAGTGTTTCTCATCTCATTGCGTTTATCATCTCATTTTCGTTCTAACTCATTTAGGGAATTTTTGGCAGAAACGCTCTTAGTCTCACGAAGCTTCTTAATCTTCGTTTGATTTGGTGTAAGTTTCTTCACATTTGATTTAGGGTTTTGGTGTAATCTCCATTTTGATTCGTTATTCACCATATTGTATCTTCTCATTTCTTTCATTTCACAAAACTTCAAGGGATCGCTTTAAGGGTTCGATTTGATCAGGAAATAGCTTTAAGGGTTCGATTGACATACTCTTCATCAAAGAATTTGATTTTAAGGTTAGAATATGCGTTTCTTCTTGTATATTAGGTTCGATTCTTCATTTCGGTTTGAATTTCAGGAACTTATATGTTCTTAAACTGTTTTCATACAAGTTGTTTTTATAAACTGTTAATTTCCATGAATATTTTTGATGATGAACCATACACATGTTTCAGAATGCAGTTGGAGTGAATTAGAATAGAAAATAGTTGGTTTGGTTAGGATTCTGTTATGTTAGTTAGTTGAAGTTAAGAGATTAGCTTGGTTAGGATCTAGTTGAACTATTCTGTTAGTTAAGAAATTGTATAGGTTGTTAGTAGTTTAAAATGTTAGGAAGGTTAGTTTGAACTATGTTAGAATTGTTAGGGACTGTTAGTAATGTTGACTGTTGTGTTGAATAAATGGAAACATTACGGAGCTCTGAAAATTCATGCTAGATTGTTCAATAATCAATAAAATGAATGAAAATATTAGAAATACATCTTCGAATTAAAATTTTATTTTAGTATAGGGTGACAATCATTTGACGTATTATACAATAATGTAAATGTTACATCCGAAGATGTATATCCGAAATCGTAAAAAACATTTTTGAATTTTCATATAATCAAAATCTTGTTTTTGTTTTCACTTTGTCTTGGATGGATCACTTGCCTTGACTGTTTTATGTATAATTGTGTGCCTGAAACCACCTTGCTATGCTTTGTGTTTAGGATGTGTGTGTGTATACTGTCAATATGCTACCTGATGTGTATTTAAGTTGTGAATGTGAAGATTATTACTAAGTTGTGCATCCAAGATGTGTATGCAAATCTGTTAACATGCTACCTGTTTAGACATACAAAGCTATGTTGTGCCATTTGATTTTGTTGTACACCTTGTGGCAGCTTGATTGTGCATATAGGAGATCTTGATTGTGCTTCAAGCTATTGTCACCGACAACGGAACACAGTTCACCGACAAGAACTTCCAAGACTTCGTCTCCAAGCTAGGCACGAAGCAGCACTTCACGTCGGTCGAACACCCTCAAACGAACAGACAGGATGAGGCGGCGAACAGAGTAATCATACAAGAACTGAAATGTCGATTAGGCGACGCCAAACAACGGTGGGTCGAAGAGCTACACAGCGTCCTCTGGGCCTACCGAACGACCCCACATTCCACAACCGGGGATACCCCCTTCCGCCTGACCTACGGAACGGAAGCGGTGATCCCCGTGGAAATCAGGGAACCCTCGAGGAGGACAGAAACCCCCCTCGACGGGGACGCGAACAACGAAGCCCTAAGGGAAGAACTCGATTTTGTCGAGGAGACACGTTCGGGCGCTTCTCTCCGAGAAGGTTCACTTAAGCAGAAAATAACACTGCGTTACAACGACAAAGTTATCAAACGTGATTTTTAGGTGGGCACCCTCATCCTACGAAGGAACCAGAAAGACTCGCGAGAAGGCAAACTCGCCACGAACTGGGAGGGCCCGTACCGCGTCCGCGCGAAAACGGGGACAGGAGCCTACTTCCTCTAAAATCTGCACGGGGAAGAACTTGCTCGACCATGGAACGCTGAGAAGCTCAAACAGTACTACAGTTAACCAATGCCCGTGACTCACTAACACCGCGATTACGGGGACACACTAAGGTACGAGCGCGACACCCCTATACAGAACACGATGATCAAAGGCCACATCGTGTGTGCGCGACGACTTTTGATCCGACGGGGATACCTCGATCGAGCTCCGCCGTCGTTGTACCAATTAGGCAGAACACCCAGCTCGTGACGGGAAGTTCACGCCACGAAGTTAAGACCTCGATCGAGCTCTTAGCCTCGTTGAAGGTCGGAATACGTCTCCGACCACCCGACCAGCTCTCCACGCGGTCGGGGACTATCAAGGTCGAGCAAATCCCAAAGTCCTTATTACTTAGACAAAAAACAAAGTATAACAAATGCAATAACATCACACACAGTATAAACCATACAAACAACACACGAGCAGATAAGAAAAAATGCATTGAAGCGGGCAGAAGCCCATTGTACAAATATTACAAACAAGTATCAAAAGCCCCTGGCACGCAGGCCAGGCATACGTATTGAAAAATAAATAAAATGGCTCGCAGGCCGCACAAAACGAAGAAGAAAAGCCTACTCGGCGACAGTCCCTTCGGGATCCTCGCGTTCATGAACCTCGTCCACCCGCATCGGCTGCACGATCTGACCGTCGACCACCTCGGAGTCGGGGTCAATCACTTCGGTTATGAGGTCGGGGTTGAGAACCCGAAGCTGCTGCATGGCGTTTCTGAATCCTATGTCGGCCGCTACGAGGTTGTCCTCCTCGGATTCCCGGAGCTTCGCTATGAGCACTGCCCGCGAGGTCAGCAACCTATCTTCCTCGGTTTCCTCATTAGCGGGGCGGACAACCTCCTCCAACTCAGCATTCCTTGCCAAGAGACGATTCCTCTCCTCTTCAATCCCGACGAGATGTCTCCGCTCTTCCTCAGCATTCTTCAACTTTTCCTCCAACTTCCCTTGGAGCTCGACCTGGGCCTGGTTCTGGCTTTTGCAGTCGGCAAGATCCTTGCCCACCTTCTCCATTTCGACTGAGATAGACTGGAAACTCTCGCGCAACCTGTTCAATTCGCCTTCCGGGCACGCCTCGTCTTTCAGAACCAAGGCAGCCGTACAAACCCGCATCACAGCGGACACATCCTCTACCAGCGCCTTTTTTCGAGAGACCTTGTCGACGCCTAAGATGGCCTGAGCTTTGGGGGCACCCACCCAAAGGGAATATTTCCCCATGAAAAAGTTCGGCCTCGAGTGACAAGGCGGGAGCACGAATTTTACAGCAGGGGGACCCTCGTTCTCAGTAAGGTCGATGGCCACTGTGTCTGCAACCCGCCGCCTCTTCGGGGAGACCTGGGGGCTGGGAGAATCACTATCCTGGTGAGAGCCAGAAGAACCCCCGGTTGTCTGAGTGGGAACGGGTTCCTGCCCTCGGATCTGCTCGAGACGGATTTTGCCCCCCTTCTTCGTAGCGCGGTTAGCCTTCAACTTTTTGAGACGCTCCTCGGCATTCGATATCTTACCTGCACAGAAAACAAAGAGGTCAGTAATTCGAAAAGAAAGACGAAGGAAAGGCATGTCGGGGAGGCCACCCCACCTAATGGCTCGAGAGCCTCCTCGTCAGAAAACATCTCGAGGAGAGCCCTGGTGTTGATCGAACGGCGCTTCGTTAAGATCTCCCCATCGTCGCCCAAAAGGAAGTCCCCGTTCGGTGTCACGAACTTGGCTTTTTTAAACCCGTTAACGAAAGCGACTATTCTCTCATAAGCCAGGCGATCCCCCTCGTCCAAATGGCCAGGACTGACTTTGTAGCTGTCCGCCCCCTTTTTGAAGTGTTCTTCCGTACAGAACAAGGGGAATCTTGGCTCGAGGACCTCCTCCGTTCGCCCATCCTCTTCACGGGTAACTCGACAATACACTGAATTCAAAGCTTCAAAAGTGATCGGCCTCACGATATAATACCGGTGTTTAAAGTCACGAACGGAATCCAAGTAGGTATGGAAGAGACTAGTCGTTTGTTTGAAAGACACCCAGCTGTGTCTGCCATCGGAGGCCTGCCGCTGGAGGTAGAAGATGCGAAAGAAGAGAGGCACGGTTGCCCCGATTCAGAGATATTTACAGACGAGCTCGAAAGCTCGGATGAAAGCGAGGAAGTTGGGGTGGAGCTGCAAAGGCGCCAAGCGCAACCAAACGAATACCGCCTGTTGAAAATCTGTAAAGGGCATACGCCACCCTGCCTTGTCGAACATGAACTCGTAAAGAGGGAACCTCATCCCTCGGTACGTCGAGCATGTGCGATGGTGTGCTTGAGGTCGGAACACCTTCCACGACTTTGAGGAACCCACCAGTTGGTGCTCGACTGTGCAAAAAATAGTGTCCTCGTCCTCGTCAACAAAGTGGAAAGCAATGTTCAACGGCTCATCGCTAACCCACTCCTCGATGGGACGTTCCTTGACCCTAGTGATTGGCGCCATTGGAGAGTCGGGTTGGTCGTCGATGTCCAAAGATCCCTCAGCCACGGGCAATACGTCCATTTACCTGAAAAGCAGAAGGAAATGGTGAATTCGATGACCCATATCAAATCCACCCCTTCCACCGCTGATCAAGTGAAAGGGCGAGGAGGGAACTTCGGGGAACGCGAACCCGCGACCATCCTCAGGTCCACTGGGAGCAAAATTGGGAGGGACCCCGGGGTATTCGACTCATATCCCCGAGATAAACTTCGGCTCCCCGGGTATTCTGTCCTTGATCCCCGAAATAGTCAACAAAGAGCTGAGAAACGTTCATCTCATGACCCTGAGATATTCTTCGTGTCCTCAGGGATATTCTTCGTGTCCTCGGGGATTTCATCGCCTCTCCCCGCGAGATTCAACAACTAAACTATGAAATTCCGCCGTTTTCCGCCAGATATTTCGTGATTTCCATGGGAACTTCATCAGTTCACCATAAGATTCACCCTACAAATGTAAACGAAAGGAGAAAAAAGAAAGAAACTTACTTGAAATACGCTTTTTAGGGTTCCGGCACGGCGATCGTCGGTGGAGAATGATGGAAGGCAGCGGCAGAAAAACGGAGAAGAATAGAGGGAGAATCTAAGAGGAAAAGAGCAAACGGTGCAAATGAAATGAGGTGGGGCCTATTTATAGGATCCTCACGGGATTCGAAGGGTTTTAGACTACTAGAGTACACTACCCTAGCCTAGTCTCCCCTAGGCAATGATGGCGTCTGACACGTGGCATACATGCGACAGTTCGCTCCCCAACACGCGTCTCTCCATTTGCTTTGACACCCAAGTTCAAACTTCTCGCATCTCCGCTGAGTCGACCATCCGCGAACTCCCACGCTCGAGTCTGCTCGTCGATTCCTACCCAATGAACATTTGGCTCCCCGACGATACGGCCAGTGGATCTCAAATAAGTTCCCCTCATCACGGTCACGCGATCGATACTTCCCCGACATGCTTGTTGGCCCTTAAGTCATTACTCAGAAACTTCGGAGCAACGACTTGGGGGCCCCTATTCTAGACTGGGCCAGGGTTTGCCCCTCAGTCGAAAAGGCCCAACCCACAGGACATGAGATGGCCCAACAAGGACCTCTTTACAAGACCACTGTCGAGCACAAACACGCCCCAACAGAGTCGGGCACGTGCCACCCCTCAACATCGTCGGGCTCAGCAGAGTCCGTCGAGCAGAGGCATTAAGCCCCTCAGGGCTCGCTCTTCCTCGACACTCAGGTGCTCCTCCTTGCGAGGAGCCATCTCCTTCCCACATAAGAGTCCTCCCCGCGAGGACACGTCTCTCCCCGACACGCAAGACTCCTCCCAGCGAGGACATGTTCTCATGTAACCACCCACTCCCGATGGAATCGGTCTGCCCTAATTCCTGAGATATAGGAACGGTTACCCCAGGGCGAAGACCACGTGCTGGTCTTCACTACGCCACGTAAGCCCTGGCAGTTACTTGGATTGGGCCTGGCAATCCAGGCCAATGCAAGTAACCGTTGGCCCCGTGCTGGGGGCTCTCTATAAATACCCTCTCACTTAAGAGGGTCAGGTTACACACACTTTCTTACTCTAACCTTGTACTTGCTTTTACTTGTGACCCTTGCCTTACTTGAGCGTCGGAGTACCTTGCAGGTACCCCTACCCCCCCCCCCCCCCCCCCCCCCCCCCCCCCCGCCGTCTTCCAACCTCACCAGAGCTGAAGTCCAGACGACGTTGTTGGCCACAGATACTATCTGATCCAGGTACGATCAATACTGATATGAAACAGAAGTTGTATGAGTATATATTGATAATTCTGCTATGTGAAATAAACACAGTATGTAACCGTAACTTAATTATACATACTACATTCAAAGAGAAACATAAACTCAATTGCGTTTGGATACGATTGTTCAAATCTATGTTTCTTATTGTGATTCTAACTAACTTGAGAGATGAACTACTGCAATATCCTAGTCATTGATAGAGTTCATAGGGTAAACGCGGTGTCAACAGAACTTGCAATGGAGTTAACTTAGGCAAAGTTATACCCAACCCTTCTTTCATATCAACAACTTCATCCCCCTGGCACTTCAAAATCAAAGCCATGAATCAAACGAGCAAGTGTAATAAGACTAACCTGTGTAGTAAACATAGATCCAGGACAAGCTCATCTACCTAATCCAAATGGAAGATGTTCAAAATGATGACCATCATGATCAATTTCACCTTTCTCATTAATAAACCTCCCATGTGAAAAATTTTCAGGCTCAAACCAAATACTTGGATCTCTATGTAATTTCCACACATTAGCAAACACACGTTTTCCTTTTGGTACATAACAATCTTGAATGTAACAATCTTCTGTTGCTTCATGTGGTACTAACAGTGGACCTGGGGGGTATAACCTTAAAGTTTCTTTGAAAATTGCTTGCAAATAAACAAGGTTTTTTTATGTCGGACGATTCTACCCTTCTGTTCTTGCCTATGTGATGATCAATCTCCTCTTGTGCAAGCTTTAAAGCATTCATATTATTCAACAATATGGCTAGGATCCATGTCATTGTTGTTGATGTTGTGTCTGATCCAGCTATAAAGCATTCATATTATTCAACAGTTGGTGTAAACAAGAAGAGAAAGGTTCATTAATATATAGACTTTTCCGAAATAGTTCAATGAAGGTCAAGCTTTTCGTTTTCTCTGTCAATGCTGCAGCTGTTTTGGATGGTTTTATTTTCTTCTTAGCTGTGGTCTATAAAATACTTTTCCGAAATAGTTAGAAAGATCATTCACTTTTTACAGATGTAGCACCTAAGCCCTCTTGCTCTCCTATGCAAGCAAGGTTCACATCATTGTGTTTATCATAAGTACAATATTGTGTTCTAATATGATGAGTCCAAAGGGAAGTAGCCCTAGTATGAGAATTTGACTAAAGGTTCAATATGCATGGAAACCTAGAAAGTTAACATTTGATCAGGAACCAGTAGCCTGTAGGCCTTGCTTATACTCAAGATTTATATAGTATGTAATCAGCGAGGAAGTAATTATTTTACCTTGACGACCCTTTAGACGAATCATAATTAATGGTGGAAGAATTTTGATTAAAGCATTTTATACACCGCAGTTTAAGACAATTTTGAAATCCAATTTCAAGCCTAGAAGAGAGACAACAAACCAACATAACTTAGAGATTGTTATCAATTTTAAAAAATGGGAGGTGCATCAGCAATTATCTTTACTTTAATATTTTAATTTATGTTGTCTTTCTAAAAGTGACGAAGGCATATAAGCCCTAAGTATTTAAGTAATTAATCAATAAGATTTTTAAAGTTTGTTTCTATGCATTTTTTCTTTACAATCTAGATCTACATTTTAGTTTTGTAATACCCTGATTCCTTAACCTTGTCTTAATCTTATATTAAGTAGTCAAATGAAGATTAGAAACTTATATTTGTTTTTTATGTAGAGAATGGATCGAAGTTGGATGTATGATAGAGTAAACTCCAATAGGTATGGTTTGAAAGATGAATTTATTAATGGAGTTGAAGAGTTTGTCAATAAAGCGATGAACCAGCCTCAGTTTTTAAACAAAGGAGGGATAAGGTGTCCGTGTGTAAATGGCGTCTGCATTTTCTTGAAAACGCCTAATGAGGTCAAACACCACTTGTACAAATATGGTTTTTTGTCCAACTATTATACATGGACTGGTCATGGAGAAGAGAATCAGAATGTGGATCTTGATGGTCATTCTAGTAGTGGCGGGAATGCTGGTGAGGATAATCTAGGTGATGAAGAACAATTTGATGCAATGAATGAAATGGTCTCTGATGTTTTCAGGCCATTTGTTAATGTCTCAAATGTGAATGCTAATATGGAAAACGAAACAATTAGTGAGGGTGAGGTACCAAATGAAAAAGCTCAATGATTTTATGATGAATTAATCTCTGCAAACCAACCCATTTATGAGGGAGCTTCTGAATCCAGACTATCTATTTTAGTTAAGTTGTTGGCCGCCATGTCTAGTTGGCATGTTCCTCAAAAGGCCATGGATTTTTTCTCTCAAATGCTCGTTGATGTTTGTCCAACTAAAGAATGCTTACCTGGAAAATATTACCAAGTGAAGAAATTGGTGTCAAAGTTGGGATTGGAAGTTGAGAAAATTGATTGTTGTATGAATGGATGCTTATTATATTTTAAAGAAGATAACACCTTAACTCAGTGCAGAGTGTGTGGAGCTGCTAGGTATGTTCCTCGAAAGTGTGGAATGGGAAAATACAAAGATGTGGCAGTGTAGAATGTTCTATTTTCCAATCATTCCTAGGTTACAACGACTTTATGCTTCAAAGGAATCTGCAGCTCAGATGAGATGGCATCGTGAGAACACCAACAATCCAAATGTTTTGCGTCACCCATTTGATGGAAAAGCTTAGAAACACTTCGATGAAGTTTATCCCGATTATGCTAGTGATCCAAGAAATGTAAGATTGGGTTTATGTACTGATGGGTTTACCCGTTATATTCAAGCCTCTAGTTCTCCATATTCATGTTGGCCAATAATAGTCACACCATACAATCTCCCTCCCGAAATGTGCATGACCAAACCATACATGTTTTTGACTTGTCTTGTACCTGGACCGTACAACCCGAAAGTTAAAATAGATGTCTACTTGCAACCTTTGATTGATGATTTGCAGCGCTTGTGGAAAGATGACATTGTGACATATGATATCTCTATGCAGCAGAATTTTGTTATGAGAGCACATTTAATGTGGACAATCAATGATTTTCCAGCATATGGTATGTTGTCTGGATGGGGGACACAAGGTAAATTAGCATGCCCTTATTGCATGGACAATACAGATTCCTTCACCTTACGATTTGGTGGAAAAAGTTGTTGGTTTGATTGTCATCGTAGGTTTTTACCAATGGATCATCCTTTCAGAAAAAGTAAAAAGAGATTTACAAAAAGCAAGATTGTGAAAAAAACCACCACCAATTTTTACCGGCCATGATGTTTGGGAAGCTATTCGTGATTTTCCAAAAGTCACAGACAGTGTCTGGGCCACCAAATTTCCAGGGTATGGGAAACAACATAATTGGAACAAAAGAAGTATATTTTGGGATCTTCCATACTAGAAGGACAACTTGTTAAGGCACAACCTTGATGTGATGCACATAGAGAAGAATGTATTTGATAATGTGTTTTACACTGTCAGGAATGATCCTGCAAAAACAAAGGACAATGAGAAGGCAAGATTGGATTTACCTCTTAACTATTTACGTGGGGATTTAGAGATGCGCCCTCTACCTAATGGAAAGATGGCTAAGCCAAAGGTAAAATTTTCATTGACACCCGAAGAGGCAAAGTTAGTCTGTAGATGGATTAAGGAACTAAAAATGCCGGATGGTTATTCCTCGAATCTTTCTAGGTGTGCTGATGCTACCAAGGGTAGGATGAAAGGGATGAAAAGCCATGACTGTCATGTATTCATGGAGTGTTTGCTTCCAATTGCTTTTCATTCCTTGCCTCTTGAGATATGGAAGCCGCTAACTGAGTTGAGTCTTTTTTTAAAGACTTGTGTTGTAATACATTGAAGTTGGAAGACCTTGTTAGGTTGGAACAAAACATTCCCATCATCATATTCAAGCTTGAAAGAATTTTTCCACCAGGTTTCTTTGACTCGATGGAACATCTCCCGATTCACCTACCTACTGAAGCAATCCTTGGTGGTCCTGTACATTATCGTTGGATGTATCCATTTGAAAGGTAATTGATGTTCTATTTTTGTAGATTAATTAAATGAAAAAACATTTTTTAATCGTTTCATGTGTAGATTGATGGGAGACTACAAGCGTTCGGTGAAAAATAAAGCCAGGGTTGAAGGTTCAATATGCACTGCCTACTTGCACAGTGAAACTACTCATTTTTCTCTCACTATTTCAAGACCTTTAGTTTGTTGCCAAATACAAGTTTAAGGAACGATCCTCGATCAGATAATGAGAATTCCCAACCAACACTTTCAGTTTTTAGTAAATGTGGTCGTCCTAGTGGAAAGGCTCGACTCTATTGGTTGATTGATAAGGAATAGAAGTCTGCTCACGTGCACGTCTTAATCAATTGTGATGAGGTTAAACCGTATCTCGAGTAAGTACATTTTTGTAAGACAACTGCGTTATTCTCAGCCAATTTTTATAAATAGAC
This sequence comes from Lathyrus tuberosus, assembly GCA_022829125.1. Lineage (NCBI taxonomy): Eukaryota > Viridiplantae > Streptophyta > Magnoliopsida > Fabales > Fabaceae > Lathyrus > Lathyrus tuberosus. Next base: position 4,286,822 of record JALAZF010000436.1, on the reverse strand, counting down.
TCATCAATTTTATGATCGATGTCAGATTGTTCATGCAATATCATTCTATCAATGAGGAAGATGCTTCCGGTCTTATACACGAGCAGTTTCCTTCATGGCTAAAGAACTATGTTAGTATATTTCTCACAATTTATATTATGTGTTTGAAAATAAACTATCTCTAAGGTTAGATATATATTTTTAGGTGAATGATGAGAGAAATGGAACGACTAGTCCATATCTGAAGGCCTTAGGTCTCAGCCCTAATCCGAAGGCAACATCATGGAACATATACTTTCTTAATGGGTACAAATTTCACACTCAAGAATGGAGTCGTGGTAAAAAGACTACTAATTGTGGGGTACATGTTAAAGGTGTTACAAATGGAGGAGAAAATGATTTTTATGGCATCATCCAACGTATCCTTCAATTGGAATACCATGGCTTTAGCAACAAGATTTCCCTATTTTATTGTGATTGGTTTGATCCTACAAATAATACTGGCACAAAAATTAATATTGAGTACAACATTGTTGACATTAAGATGAATAAGCGATATCGTCAATATGACCCGTTCATTCTTGCACAAGAAGCAAAACAAGTGTATTATGTCCCATATCCAGAAATGTGTAGGAATATGCATGGATGGTGTGCAGCAATCACCACAAAACCAAGGGGTTATGTCGAGATAGACAACACCGGGGATGCAATTCCTTATCAATTCAATAAAATGTTACCAGTTGTACCTATTACAGAAGTTGAAGAAATACATGGTTTAGCTGATGGAGGGTTAATTGACGAGGTCGAGCCAATAACAATGACAACTGACCCAATGACTCAAGATTGAGAGACCATTTTATCTTGTTTTTATTATTGACCTTTATGCACTTGTTTTTTCTCAAAGAACTATTTGGTTATCGAAAGAATGAGCCTATTTCACATGTATTAGAAATTCTCATAATTTTCTTTAGTATCAATGTTAACAATTCTGCCATCTATTATGTGTGTTATCCTATATATTGTAATTCTCTCTGTATTAATGAATGAATATGAGAAGAACTAGTTTTTATCACTTATCAATCATGAGAATGACATTAAAATAATAGTGCCTATATACATATCTGAACAATCAATCTAGTCATATATTGTATTTTTTTGGGTTAAATGTGTGACTAAAATTATGATCTAAAATACAATTGAAAACATATAGATGAGTGCAAGTATGATCTAAAATAATTTTTTCTTTTGTTAGTGATATTAACAAAAATTTGCAGGGGAAATAAAGAAAAAGAAACAAGTTCCCTACATTGTCTTGAAGGAAATGACTTCAATATCTGTCTTGTTTGCAAGCATTATCTATCAGTGAATTTAGTTCACTTTTAGGAAGTCAAAAATATAACAATGATGACGACGAAGTTGTAGAAGCTGTCGTTTTACTAATTGTCTTAGTTATTGAACTCTTTGGTTTGATGATATCAAAATTAGTCTTAATTTTTCCTTTTTCTCGTATAGGGCAATAATAAAAAGATAGATTGAAGGCCATGTGAAAAAGATAGATTGAAGCTGTCATATTCTTAAATGTATTAATAGTAAAATCCATTATAAAAGAGAGGAAAGTTATTGTGAGAAATGACTAGTATAATTGTGCTTCTAAAATCTGAGATATATATATTGTACTACAATGACGTTAAATATATCAATGAAGCTCTATTGTGAAGATAGCATACTCTGCTGGTGCATAACTAAGAGTACTAAGCAGTGATACTTTAGGAAATGATGTAAGGAATATAATATGTTAGCATGATTCTTATCTTATCTTGTTGTTACTAAGTGTTGTGCATATTGTTACTCAGTGTTGGCAGCTTTGATATACATTTTATTGAAATGAATGGACAAAATGGAAAGAGAAAAGCACCATCGAGCACATCTAAGTAAGATGACTAAACCGTTTCTCCTATTTGTTTTTTTTCCTAATCAATTAATAATGTTTGGATTTAGACTTATTTTTTTGATGGTTTCTTTGTAAAAAAGAGGTGTTGACAGGTTATGCCGTCAACGACAGATTCCACCTGGGACTCTTGCTATAAACAACTCTCGTAAGTTCCATAGAAAACCTGGTTCAACGACCCCACCACCACCTACTCAGAGAAGCCCACCACCACCTACTCAGAGAAACCCACCACTGCCTACTCAGCCTCCACCATTGGTTCAAACAAATCCAACATAATCACATACTCAACCTCCACCACCTACTCAGCCTTCACCACCTACTCAGCCTTCACCACCTACTTCACCTTCGCCACTTACTCAGCCTCCAGCACCGATTCCGACAAACCCAACACCACTGCCTACTCAGCCTCAACCGGCAACCCCGACTTCTGAGGAGTTCGTATTCATTCCTACTCCAGGATATACTCAGCCTTAGCCTCAAAGTCCTCCCCATCACAGCACAGACGAGGAAGTGCAGAGGGACCAAACACTCTCTAATGAGGAACAACAACAAGACGGTGGGAAAAAAATGAATATCTGGATTGTGGAAGCAACTAATGTAAATAATTCAAGTTATATATATATATTCTTACAAGTGTTTATCTGCCATCGCTGCTGCAATTATCTGCGTCTCTTGGATTATCATGATCACTATCGATGTTAAGAAAAGATGGAATGAAATGGTTCCATCAGTACTCGCAGATTATGATCAGAGTGGATAGAATAGAACCCGATTGCTATTTTTGTTTGCAGGTTCGAGGTGTTGTTTGCTTCAGAAAGTAGGTTGGAGTGAATATGCAGGAAATCGGTCTGTTGCTATTTCAGTTGATATGAATTTGAAGTTTCAATTTCTTCTCTAGTCAAGTCTTTATTTCTGATTTTGATATTAACTATTTCATGTAGGTGTTAAGTTTTCTAGTGTAAGAATTTAGTTTCACTTGTGAATAGAGTAAATGTTGTGATCTCTTCTTGGTAACAAGTTTTTTATGCTAATGTTGTTTGGATTCTCATCATCAAATACATACCTTTGAGTGCATAGATATGATTATGAGTGTAATTAGATAGCACAACAATTGGTTCCAATTTAGCCACACAAACAAATAGGTACAATTACCCCATCTGTTGTAGCTGAAAGAATTGTTAGTAGAATGACTATGCAAAGTTTTGATCCCAAACAAGAATTGATCTACTCCCTCAATTTTTTGGTCCCACTCTGTTGAATGAGTAGTAGATCAATTAGTCAACACTTGTTTGTAGTAAGCATAACTTATAGACATCTCAGCCAGTAATAATATAAAAATATGAGCTACATCACCATGCATTTTTACCCAACTCTCTTCATATTCTAAGTCAATTAATTTTTAGGTAAAATTCGTAATTGTATTTCTCCTCTATGATAAGAAAAAGATAATAGTAATACTTGCAAATTTTAAATACAGGTTTGAGCTAGTCCCACATGGTTTAAATTGCTAAATATATCTGTTAGCTAAATATATTATCAGATTGCAAGTAGAATTTGGCAGGAGTCCAGAAAATCCAGGGGCTGCCATTCTTTGCTTTGTATTTCCTGTATTTCTCCTTCATCATACACACACAAAATTGGAACTGATGGCATCTCTTTGTTGATTGGTTATTCTGTGTGATCTTTTTGGTTCTTGATTGCTTTTGTCATCTGTCTGATGTTAGGACTGATAATTTTATGGATATTTTGATGTTTATAATGGTATTCATGTTCTGCATATGGGGAAATGAATTTGAATCTTTCATGTGACTATGAAAGCTAGCTTATTAAATGGATATTTTTTGTGACCAAGCTGGCTAGTAATTTATTCATGCATTATATGTAGGTTAAGTCCAGGTGATCTTGTTGCCGCAATGATTCGAAAAGTTATTGAAAAGAATTATCAAGGAACCTTCTTTAATTATGGTGAGCTTAAACGCAACGGAAGAGACGACGTGAGAAAGGAGTGGTTCAACGAGTTTAAAGTAAGACATGGCATATCTTTTTTAGTAGTTTGATGATGATGTATATTGTTGAGTTTTATTTATTATTTGTATATTTTGTCAGAGGCTTGTATGTTGGGACCATTGTGATGATGCAAAAATGGAAGAATTGTTTCATCAGAAATGTGCAAAACGACTGTCTGATATACAACGAAAGGCTAGAGAAAAGGGGCGCAAGCCGGGTTGGATGGGCGTAGATACATGGACGTATCTTCTAGACAAGTGGAAGACAGATGAATTAAAAGTTGTATCCCAACAAAATAAGGTTAATCGAGCATCCAAGAAAGGTGGGGCAGTCCATACAAAAGGTCGTAGAGCTCACCACGATATTGCACTTGAATTGGTATATATATATATATATATATACTTTGTAATTACAATGCGTTAATATAATTATATCTGATATACATTGTGACCATATATATTGCCTCTAATGATAGGCTAAAACACTCAATCGACTTGCACATCCAGATAAGATTTTCATTGCCACCCATAAAAAGAAGAATGGGGAGTGGGTTGACGCTCGTGCAACGGCCACACATGTAAGTTAACGTTTCCGATCTTAATCTAAATTTTTAAGTATTTAACATTGAAGGTATGCCCTTTGTCAAGAATTCAGGTGCTATGATCTTGATTTATAGAGTGAAAATAGTGAGGGTAGATCAGGGAGTTACTAGGAGTTAGTTAAAGAAATTAGTTTGAAATTAGTGTACATTGTATGGCACCACAATTGGATATTAGTGTGCATAGTTTCAAAATTCAACTTTGTTTTTGATATGCTATACTTTGCCATTTCTGCAAATAAATACATATACACTTACATGTATATCTTTAATAGATGAATAGAATAGATAAGAATATTTACACATCAATGATAAGCAAGCTACTGCTGTTTACACATCAATGTATAAACATTGTCTGAATATACATTGTCTGTTGTGAATTTGCTCTGAAACTAGTGTGTGTATGTATTTATGGTTTTGCACTCTGTGAATGTGTATGTGAATGTTGTTCTCTTCAATTTTTTTGTGTGATACTGTGTTTATGAATCTTGCTTTCGTATGTGATGTTTTTTTGTCAATTTTTCTCCGTTGTGAGTGTATGTGAATCTTAGAGTTGTTTCAATGTATGATCTTTTTGCAGAACTTGTTTGTGTTGAACTCTCTCCTGTATGCGTATGAGTCCTTTCCGTTTTATACGATGCCAACATTGAATTTTTTGATCTTCACATGCTTGAATGCGCTCATCCTTTAAGAATACATGTTGAGTACGGTTTTGGAAGAATTTTGAAAAATGTCTGAAGCATGGGTGAAGTCAATTACATAAGTCAGATAAGAGTGGTGCATGGACGAAGATGAGACAAGTATCTCATGCAAAGGTGAAGTCAATTACATAAGTCAGATAAGAGTGGTGGTAAAAATCAGAGGTTTTTTACGGAGAGAAAGAAAGAGATGAGAGAAATAGAGAGAAGGAGAAAAGAGAGAGGTGACAACTAGGTTTTGGGGGAAAAGAGAATAAGTTTGCTTCATATATTATAATAAAATATTCTATGTATATTAAAAACAATTCCATGTTAGACAAATTAATACCAACTGGAGTGTCACGTCTACCCAACAAAACGTGATTTGATGAATGTAATACAAACGTTTATTAAATATGAGACGAAAGTGAAACATAAGATTAAGTTAAGGGATCAAAAGATTCATTATGCTATTAAGTTAAGGGATCAAACAGTGTACATGTTTGGTTACTTAAATGACCACGCTATTAAAAAAAATCTTAAAAGACCAACCTATTATAATAAGATAACTTAGTAGTACATATATATATATATATATATATATATATGGTCAATTGTTAAATTTAAAATGATAAATTAGTCAATTTAGATTAATAAACAAATTATTTTAGAGTTCATCGAATTTTGGTTAGGATTAAAGGTAGTTTTTATCATGATTTGACATTTAGTAGGGTAGACTTTATAAAAAAATCTAGAATAAGTTTATCTTTACAAGATTTCCAATTGACGATGAGGCCTTGAAAGATAAGTGTATCTCGCTTGCTTGAAAATGATTGGTAGTTCGTTGAGGTTTGCTGCTTCTTTCTCTAGTTGGCTAGCTCACCGTATCCTTTTCCCGTGCCAATAGCAGTTCAAGTGTGTCATCTGGGTTTCTTGAGGATGTGGTTCTAAATTGAGCATGAAAGTTTCTACTTTCTTGATGGTGGTTTTCTTATTATAAGCTCTAGCAGTCTAGCATTGTTTTATGGTGGGAATTTTGGATTTTTCCCCTATACTTACCTTGTTTTGTATCATTTTTTTTCACTTTTCGTTTTTTTTATAAGCAACTTGTATTAATAAGGAGAAAAAGGCTTCTCAAATCAATACAAGAAACGAAAATAAAGAAGCAGGAGCAAACTCCTGAAAATTACAAAAAATCAAGAGGGAATTTCAGCCAGTTATAAAAACTACACTTGACACCTCCAATCTCCAGCCATCTCCAAGAAAGAATCAAAATACGGTTAAATATATCGTCGGCATTTCCAAAATCCTCGCCGAAAATGATATTGTTCCTAGTACTCCAAATACACCAGATCACGATTTGCCAAATGTAAGTCGACATACCTATCTTACAAGAATCTCTCAAAGCATAAGACCAAGCCAAAGCATGGTTAGGAACGGAATTTGCAAGAACCGGCTGGATTCCCATCCAAGAGGAAATCTTACTCCACAGGGCTTGAATATTCAGACAAGAGAGAAAAAGATGGGACACATTTTCTTCTTCCAAAAAGCAAAAGGGACATACCTTATCATGAGAAGATAAAACTACACCTCTAGCCGTCAAATTATCGCGAGTGGGCAGTCTATTTATCAGCAACCTCCAAATGAAAATTTTGACTTTCATAGGAATTCTAGAATGCCACGTCTCTTCAAGAACAGAGACAACTTCTGCATTGATTACCAGGCCAGCAAACTCAGAACATAAAAAAGAATAGACAGATTTCACAGAAAATTCAGAATTGGATTCCAAGTTCCAGGCCCTATTTGGTGGACTTTTATATAAGTATTTCTTGAGGTTGTTTTCCATGGTTTTAGGCGCTACTAAACACAATTGACAAATTATATGGCAAAGTAGAGGGAATACTCACATTACTCACATAAATTATTGAATGGAACAACATTTCTATAGGTCTAGACTATATGAAAAGTATGATAGTTTCCTTTATTAATATCACAACTTGTAAATTATTCACATTTAGTCCATAAATCAAGCTAATTCTCACATTTATCTCTTCATTTAATTTTATTTATGTATTTCATAGTCTAGTAGTTTCTCATTTCCCATATGTTTGTACTTAGGCATGGCAACGGGGCGGGTCGGAGACATTTTTTACCTTCCCTAAACCCAAACCCTAATCCCCAAATAGTCTTATTCCTCGCCCATAACCTATCGGCGATGGAGAATTAAAACTCAAACTTATCCCAAACGGGTTCGGGTATCCCCGCCCCGCCCCATCCATTTAGTGAAATCAATTTTTTAGGAAAAATATTTATTTTTTCCAACAAAACAATCTCAAAAAATTCCATGCTTACATTTCAAATATTTTAAATAACAAACACAAATCAAAATATTAAAACATTAACCATATATTTAATATTTTAAATTATAAAAACTAAATAATAAAATACATAATGAAATATATAGGGCGGGTTCAGGGATGAGTTTGGGGTGGGTACTAGTGTCCCCATGACCCAATCCGTTCCCAAATTTTATAATCGGGGAATACCCGAACCCATAACCAATCATAGTAGGTTTTCCCTATCAAATTCAAGGTGTGTTTAGGTGGGTACCCGCGTGTATGAGTTATGTTGCCATGCTTACTTATACTTAACATTGTATGGAGTAGTTAAGGAACCCACAACCGAGGAACCCTCAATGCAATCACCTGAAGACAAGAAAATCATTTTTGAGAGATATCATTCGATCATTGGCTAACTTTTACAATTTGACAACAAATTCGGCACGTCCGATGCGACACTACAATCAATAGCACTGAAAAACTCTATTCACAAGGCAAAGAATATATTTATCATACGTACTTGCGGCATGGAAAGAACATTAGGATAATGGAGCTACCACTAGCATCATCAATGAAGAGGTCAAGTCGACAATGATATAATGTTTCTCTTGTATGCTTATATTGTAGTTTATGAGAAAGGGGTTAATTAGATTTTGATATTTTTTCGTATATTTTAGAGATGTTCTTATGTTCGTATTTTTTTAAACATGTTGATGAACGTATGAAATTAAGTGCATAATTTAAATGAGAATGTAAAGAACACAATGATATATACTAGTTCCCCTTATCAACCAAGAGTGCATCTAATCCCTTCACACCTCGTGAAAGATTTTCATTATTGACAGATTTTTATACAACCCTCACACCAAGACCTCTCCTAAAATCTTCTAACAACAACAAAGAAGCACACCACTTCCCTGATTTCCAAACACCAACAATTATGGCAGACTTTGAATCAACCCAATTCAAATGATATTTTCCAAAATCATCATCCACTATGATGATTCAAATGACACTTTCTGTTTACAATACTTAAAAAGCACACCAGTTTCTATTTACAAATAATTGTCACCATATACTTAGTGATAAAGTTATAACAAAATAAAACTTTTGAATAAAAGATCATTTTTGCACAATTTCGAAGAATAAATAATTCTTCTTAAAAGTATATAATTCAACAAAATTTTATTAGTCAATAGGTGTAATATATACACGATATCAAGTTTCTCAACTACTTGCATACTTTTTAAGGCCCATGATTCATAACAAGGTCTGACAGCCTAGTGAGTTAGAGATCAAACGAGTCAACACATGTGACTATTATGTCACGTATACCATAAAGAGAGTTCAAAGTTAAGTAGGAGTTTCCATTCAAAGCAAGTCGATTCATACAACTATAGAGCCTTCTTAGGTCCAGTTGATTCATATACAACCTATATCTTTTACTTTTTGTAATTTTAAGCCTATGATTTTTCCCACAACTAAACAAGAGAGGAACCTAGTGGAAAATGATAATAAAACAAGAATAATCTTCTATTTAGACAAGTAAATATGAAAATGATAACACGTGAGGAAGTTTGACAAATTATTATGTCGCAAGTATCTCCTTATGGAAATATTATGTAAGCAAACAACATGTCGCCTCACCGGAGGAAAATCCTTCACCTCAATAGCAATAATAAAAGAACTAGTTGCAAGTTATTTGATTCAAAAACCATGCAAAAGTTAGCCATATATATCATCTAATCCCGCAACAAACCTACCACAACTTGATTTACTTGCTCCCCCCCCTATGGGTTTGAGATACACTGAGCAGCTGTTGGTTTTGTTGGTTAACAACCATGAAATACAAATTCACTTTACCAATATAATACACCATTAATACTAGTAACTCATGGTAAACATTGCCAACGTGAACCTAGTGTAAATGTGCTCTTGTATCTAGACTTAGGGACCTAGAATAAGTTTTTAGTGTTTTCAATTGAATATTTAATAGTTTTTTTATGTGCTCCTCAAGGTTTGAATGATTCCATATATAAATATATGTTTTGAAAATTATTTATTGCATAAAACTTTGTTTTTCATGCCATTTTAAACAAGTCTTTGACTTGTGTGAATTGATTCTTAATTATTTGTGAATCAATTCATAATGGATTCCTTAGTCCCTAACTTGTTTGAATCAATTCTAGAATCATAATGATTTTTGCATTTTTGTCATCTTCAAAAAAGTGTGGCTCGGAAAAGTATGGAGATATCAAAAGAGCTATGCTCCAAGCTCTTTCCTTTCATTCTAGAAGTAAAGTTTCTTTTTGGTGGAGGGATTTATGCACTATTGACAAGGATTCAAATTGGTTCTCAAATTCTATTTCCTTCAAGCTTGGATCGGGGTTGTTTTTGGAATTTTGGTATGATAGGTGGTTAGGTACTTCTTCTCTTCACAATCTTTTTTCGGATCTTTTTTCTTTGGTTGGCGACCGTCATGCCAAGGTGTCGGATATGGGCTTTTGGAGTGGGGATGAGTGGAGGTGGTTGATTCCGTCCTTCGGTTGTCCGGACAATTCCGGGGCAGCATTGCAACGGCATGCGTTGATTGAGTTTCTCCGTGATGTGCGACCTAATTCTTCAGTGGAGGACGGGGTGGTGTGGTGGAAAAGTACTAAAGGTTTTTCGGTTAGTAATGCCTATCTTTCTATTTTGTCTTGTGACTCTAGAAATTCGGAGTTAAATGATGTTATTTCCTTGGCTTTGAATCGTCTTTGGCTTTCTAAAGTTCCTAGCAAAATTGCAATATTTGGTTGGAGATTAATTTGGAATAGACTTCCAACCAAATTGGAATTGTCTAAACGTGGTATTTTGGTGGGAACGCATTCTTTGGTTTGCCCTCTTTGTTTCCGTGTTGAAGAAAACTTGGATCATCTTTTCTTTGGTTGCTCGATTGCTAGAAGATGGTGGGAGTTATTTTGTTTGTGGCTTCGGGTGGATGTTACCCCCTTTGTCATTGTCTATTTTGGATTTGCTAATTCTTTTTGACATGAAATGTAAGATGGTTTGGAAGAAGGATTTGGGTTGGTTATTTGGCTTAGCTATGGTGTGGGTGATTTGGAATAGTAGGAATGAGATTCTTTTCAACGGTAGGCTTTTGGCTAACATCGATGGATTGGGGATTGTGAAAAAGCTTTCATGGGATTGGTTCTCGGTGTTATTTAGTAACGGCTCGAGCTTGTCTTGGTCGGAATGGTGCTTGGATCCTACTAGTGGTTTCTAGTGTTCTTTGAGTAGGTTGTCTTGATTTTGTTTCCTTGATGGTTGACTTTGTTATTGTTTTGTTCTCTTATTTGTACTTATTGGGTTTAAGCACCCCTAGTGCTTTTTAATTTAATCCCATTTTGCTTATCAAAAAAAAAAAGTGTGGCTAGGAATGATTATCTTACACATTGATATGCATGTCAGCTTACTCTAATCCACCAACATAGATAACAACATACTAAGTATTTCTTTAGCAATGCAGAAGAGCTAATGATACATAGGATCTCGTTGTCTCACTCCTCTAGAGTAATAGGAAATCTTGCAGTTTGCCCATTTATTGCGATTGACATTTTGGCTGAGTGTGGAGAATGGTAAGAATCCAATCATAAAACTTTTAATCAATCTAAAGAATAAAAGACTTTTCCGACTTCTATCTTCAAAGCCATGCTACCTCCCAAGGATTTCTTGTTCAAAAAATTAATGGCTTATGAGATAATCCCAATGCACTCATAAATATGTCTTCCCCTTAATGAAGCCCCTGCAATAATTTTAGTGATGATTTTGAATTGAAATTTTGCAAGTATAAGATGTCTATATTTCATAAATAATTGATGACATTTGTCCTTACGATTTTTCAATAGGCTTAAAAAAAATACATTCCCCAAAGCCATTAGGGCTCGAAGCCGAATTACTACCCATATTGTGCACTACATTCTTAATTCTAGTGAGATATTCATTATCCTCATTGAGTTATAAGTGGTGAGATAGTTCTCTCCACCAGATCATTATAGCTGCAATTGTTTTCTAAATTGAATATGTTTTTGTAGAATTTATAACATGATTATATAATTCAATGTCTTTCTCTAAAAATTATATTTCTATGCATCAGTCTAGTAATTTTGTTACTAGCATATCTCAATTTAATCGTGTTATAATTTTTTCCCCTATCTCCATCCTTAAACAATTTATTCCTTACCTTGTTCCTCCAAAATAGGTCTTGCATATGCAATGCCTTATCTAACAGAACTTGAGCATTTTTTCCTCCAATCCAAGATCATCATTGTAACCTGCATCATTAATCAAATTTTGTATCTTGTTAACTTCATCAATAGGTTAAGTGAATTTGAGATGGATATTTCCAAATGTCCCTTTGTTCAATTTTCTAACAATAGATTTAAGAGATCTCAGCTTAGTAGATAAAATAAACATAGGGCAACCAAGCACATAAGTATTCCAATTATCAACAATTAGTTGCATGTAGCTATCATACATAGTCCAAACCGTCAAAATTTTGAATGACCTTGCCAAAAACCCACCTTTGTCACAATGGAAAAGAATAGTAATGGTATGATAGATTCTTAATCAAAGGGAAGCAATTAGCTGTTTTCAAATTATCTAGCCAATTAAGTTTACAAGTGGCTCTGTCAAGTCTAACGGAAGAGTAAGCACCACATCTTTCCCATTTGTCTAAGTTTAATAGCTACCAATAGTGTAAATATGCATAAGCTCATTTTTATTGGTCCAACTAAAAAATTCATCAATAAAAGTTTTGTTTGGAGGACATCTATCAAATTTCTCATGGAAATTAATAACTGCATTGAAATGACCTACCATGCACTAAGGTCATGATTGGGTTGTTGATGATTGGTAAGTTCATTGCATAATTGTCTTCAAATCACATGAGAGTTATTTGCATATTCAGCTGCAATTAAGACTTTAGTTTAACCCACTTCTATAGAAAAAGTTGTATGTTCAGACAAACTCAATACAAAACCTATTACAAAACCTATTACAGAATTAAATATTTTGATTTATAATATTTTTTATAAATGAATTTCTTCATTATTTATATAAAAATTATATATATATATATATATATATATATATATATATATATATATATATATATATATATATATATATATATATATATATGAATTAATTTGATCAATAAACTGAACTATCACATACCACTAATTTAATTAATATAATTTAAAGATAATTATATATTTCTTTTCATTTTCTATTCAATCAACCAAAACAAATGGAGCCACACACATTTCTCTATCTTCTGTATCTCTTCTCCTTCACTTGATTTTTATTCTCATAGTTGATATTTTAAAAAATAGAATGATTTGTATAAGGTGATGTTTCCATTTCCATTTCTTCATATGCGCAATAAGTATATGAAAAAACTTTACCTATTTCAGTTTACTCCAAAAAATTAAAAGTGATGGAAAAGGGAGGTTTGTCCAATGGCTGTCAAGTGTTCATAGACATAATCATGTACTTATAAATCCAAACATATTAGAAGGAAAATGTTGAGCAAAGAGGAGATTAATTTGAGTCTCCAATTTATATGTGGTTGACACATATATACATAATTATACTACTAATTATATTTATTTATTTTTTTGGGACAAAGACGCATGAAGAAAGTTGATACTGCCAATTAATTCAATCTCCTTATCTCTTCATCTTATTTGTCTTTCTTTCTCGACCAACCAAATCAAAAAGCATTTGATAACTCTTTCTTAATCTCAAACTCACTAGCTAATGGCTAGCTAGTTTTGGTCCATTTTAGTATCAAGATTTATTTTTCAAAGTAATGATCAAGTTAAAGACTTTGACAGTGATCTAAACTTTATTCTCTACTACAAAATTAATAAAAATCCTAGTGATGTGGTCATAGCTGTCAAATGGACTGCTCAGGTTCAGCTCATTATGTTAGAATGAGAAGAATTTTGTCTTACATCCTAATAGTTACCATAATAGTTATATTTGACACTCACGTTATTAATATTTTTATTATCAAAATATTTTCATATTTAAAAAATTACAACTTGAATTATTTAAATTATCATTTTTCAAAATTTTTGAAAAAATTTAGATTTCTATCGCACTTTATGAAACTTATATCCGATAACTAAAAATTTAGATTTTTATCGCATTTTCCAATCATGATTAATGAAATGTGCAGTGAGACAAAGATAACTCAAATTTTGCACAAATATGATTTCTAAAATCAGTTGTAAGACACACATTGATGTGATTTATTTAACATACTTTTTAACTTATATGTTTCTAACTCGTGTATCAATCTCACACTACGCCAAAAATTAATTTTTGCAGCACAACAAAGACAACGCTTTTTGGCAGAAGCGCTGCTATATGTTTCTCTAAAAACAGAAATAAAAAACGAAAGAAGAAAAAGTGCTGCTATATGGGGGACATAAGACAACGCTTTTGAAAAGCGCTGCTAAAGGGGTAGCATAAGGCAGCGCTTTTGAAAAACGCTGCTAAAGGGGTAACAAAAGCGCTGTTAAAGGGGTACTATAAGGCAGCGCTTTTAAAAAGTGCTGCTAAAGGCCTTTCATTAATCCCACATAAGAAAGTGCTTTTACCCCAAAAGCGCTGCTAAAGGAGTAACATAAGAAAATGCTTTTTAAAAGCGCTGCCTTAGGTCTTTTAAAATATTAAAATTAAAACATAATCCCTCTATTTTCTTATGACCGTTTCTATTTCTCCATTCACCCTAACTCTCCGCTCGCGACACTGTTCATCTTCTTCCTTTTTTCTCCAAACGAACAAAACTCCATCTGCAACCGCCCGTTCGTTCGTTCGTTTCCTCCGTTCGTTCGTGGCTTTCCTCTGTTCGTTGATTTCCCCTTGTTCATGGCTTCCCTCCGTCCGCCATTGGTGAGTTTTTCTGAGGTTTTTACTCTTTTTTTCTGCTTTTCTTTCCATTAATGGAATTTGTTGTGAGATAAATTTGTGAGATAAATTTGTTGTATTATTAGTTGTTGATGTTAGGTTTTCATTTTTGGTTTGTAGAAATTTGTTAGTGATTAATTGGAAATGTGATTAGTAGTTGATTTTTGATTTGATTTGGTATTAGTTGTATTATTAGTTGATTTTTGATTTGATTTTTTATTGTTGATGTTAGTTGGTAAATTTGATTTGATATTAGTTGTTGATTTTTGATTTGTAGAAAAGTGATTAATTAGTAGAAGTTAGTATATAGTGATTATTGTGTAAAATGTGATTAATTTGTAGAAGTTAGTTTAATGATTAATTAGTAGAAGTTAGTATAGTGATTATTGTGTAAAATGTGATTAATTTGTAGAATAGTAGAAGTTAGTTTAATGTGTAAAATTTGTAGAATAGTGATTAATTAGAAAATTCAAGGTAGTTAATAGTGTTGTAGAAGTTAGATTGTTGAGGTTGTTATAGGGCTATTTGTAAAGTTAAAGTGAATATTTATCGAAAAATTTTAATGATGTAAGAATTTGGTTCTTATTGAAAATGATAATGAAATTAGTAGTTAAGTGAACTAGTGATTGAATTATTTTTTAGAGATGATTGAAATTAATTATAAAATTAATTGTTATTTTGAGAGTTGATTGAAAATGATAAATAGTGATTGAATTGTTAATTGAATTTGAATTAATGATAGAACTTTGAAGTTACTTGAACTTAAGCGTTGAAATTGTTTTTTTTTACAATGTTGAGTTGAAACTATACCATGCTATTTGATTTAATGATGATGTTTACTAAATTTGTTTCTTGAAACTATACCTATGCTTCAAACGACAATGCCACAGATACATACGATTGTGATCGAGTCGAAGAGATTGTAGAAGCACTTGAATAAGATCTTCAGGATTGCCCCAAAATGTTTGAGAGGTTGGTAAGCGATGCAGAGAAACCGTTGTATAAGGGTTGCACTAAATTCACAAGATTATCTGCGGTATTAAAGTTGTACAACTTAAAGGCGGGTAATGGATGGTCGGATAAAAGTTTTACAGAGTTATTAGCCCTTATGAAAGATATGCTTCCGGAGGATAATGTTCTTCCCAATCGAACATATGAGGCCAAAAAGATGTTGTGCTCTATTTGCATGAGCTATGATAAGATACATGCCTGTCCAAATGATTGCGTTTTGTTTCGAAATGAGTATGCATCGTTAAATGAGTGTCCTAAATGCGGTGTCTCGATATAAGAAAAAGTTGTCTCCATCAAAAGTCTTGTGGTATTTTCCTATAATTCCGAGATTCAGACGTATGTTCCGTAGTGAAACCGATGCAAGAAACTTGACTTGGCATGCAGATGAAAGAATTATAGATGGAAAGTTTCGACATCTGACAGATTCACCACAGTGGACGAAAATTGATAATGATTATTCTGAATTTGGAGAAGAAGCAAGAAACCTTCGCTTGGCATTATCTACTGATGGAATGAACCCACACGGTCTTCAAAGTATCTCACATACCACATGGCCTGTGATCCTTACGATTTATAACCTACCTCCATGGCTATGTATGAAGCGTAAGTACATGATGTTATCTATGTTAATTTCTGGGCCTAAACAACCAGGGAATGACATAGATGTATACTTGACACCCTTAATCGAAGATTTAAAGAGTTTGTGGGAGAACGGTGTGGAGGTTTATGATGGATATAGGAAATAAAATTTCAACTTGAGGGCGATGTTGTTTGGCACAATTAATGATTTTCCAGCATACGGAAATCTATCAGGGTATAGCATAAAAGGTCAATGTGCGTGTCCTATTTGTGAAGATAAAACAAATTGGACGCGATTGGAGTTTGGTCAGAAGAATGTATTTCTCGGTCATCGTAGATTCTTAAATTCTAATCATCACTATCGTGGGTGGAGAAAAGCCTTCAATGGAGAGGCAGAACATGGTAGAGCTCTACCTATATTGACAGGTGATCATGTTTTTGAAAATGTGAAAGATGTGAGTACTCAGTTTGGTAGGCCTTTTACACATACCCTTGTCAAGAGTGGGTGGAAGAAAAGGTCAATTTTTTTTTAATTGCCATATTGGAAGTCGTTGTATGTAAGACATTTTCTTGATGTTATGCATATTGAAAAAAATGTATTTGACAGTGTTATTGGTACGTTACTCAATATACAAGGAAAGTCTAAGGATGGCCTTAAAGCAAGAAAGGACTTGATAACGATGGGGATATGTAATACCCCATATTATCTAAATGCTCAATTGGATATCAGATGAGATCAGATGAGTATCTATGTGCTCTATCTTTGGTAAATTGGATTATTGGAATTCTCTAAATACTTTATGTATTATCAATTGGGATCAATAGAGCAGCTGATGAACTTTGAAGAGATCAATTATTTTAATTCGAGAAAGTAATTTTATGGTAACTCTGATAATTGATCAATTGGGTTGAGACGAAATGGTATCGATTGTGGTTATTTTGTCTTGAGATTCATGAAAGAAATTATTCTTTTGGAACAAATAGAGATTCCAACCATGGTATGAATTTATATATAAGTTATGATTTATTTTAAGATTTATTATCAGATATTTCATCTAATTAATTACTTTTAACTAAATCATGCATATTATGTAAAATGTAGTATTTTGATGAATTCAAGTGTACCACTTACACGAAAGACAAATTGGAAGAAATAAAGGAGGATTGGTGTCAATACATGGTTGAAATGAGAATTTGTTAGTTTTAGAAATTGTGTTAGGTTTATGGAAGGTGTTGTATATATAGGTGATGGATATATGGTGTATAAGGTTTCGAATTGGTGTATGGAATTCGTGTTGTGTTGTATAGTTTGTATATATATATATATATATATATATATATATATATATATATATATATATATATATATATATATATATATAATGGCTATTTTGGTGTTGTATATATAATGGTTTTTACCATTTATGTGTTGAATTTTAATCGTATAAAGGCCTATCGTTGAATTATAATGCTATAAGGCCTATGTGTTGACATATAATGGTATCAAAGGCCATGTGATGAATGATTATTAATTCTGATAAATTATACAGGTTTATACAGGTTTAATAATTGATTTAAAAAAAAGATTTTAAAAAGCACTTTTATAAAAGACAACGCTTTCTAAAAAAAGCGCTGCCTAAAGGGGTGTCATGGCGTATACATAAGGCAACGCTTTTTAAAGCGCTGCTAAAGGAGGCCCTACGAAAGCGATTTTCTTTGAAAAAACGCTGCCTAAAGGGGGACTTTTAGCAGCACTTTTCAAAGCGCTGCTAAAGGGGGTCCTACGAAAGCGCTTTTCTTTGAAAAAATGCTGCCTAAAGGGGGACCTATAGCAGCGCTTTTAAAAGCGCTACTAAAGGGGGTCATATGAAATCGCTTTTCTTTGGAAAAAAGCTGCTATATGGTGGTCATACGAAAGCGCTTTTCAAAGCGCTGCTAAAGGGGGTCCTATAGGGGGACCTAAGACAACGTTTTTTAAAGGAAAAAAAGCGTTGTCTTTACCTTTAGCAGCGCCATCTTTGGCAGCGCTTTTAAGCGCTACTAAAGGCCAAAAAAAGCGCTGCTAAAGGTCTTTTTTGGTGTAGTGTCAACAATCTCTAGCAATTGTAATCCTTTTAGGAATTGTGAGTTTAGGTTTCACGACACTCATAAAATAAAACAATTCGTCTCCCTCAACAAACTTAAAAGGAAACTCATCAACAATAATCATCCTAGCTAAAGTTTTCCTACAAGCCTCAACATCAAAATGTACACTAGTGAGGACACTACCAGATCCATTCCTTTCTTCTTTTTTCAATTGTTGAAGAACAAGAGTCTGTTGAGTGGGATCAAGAGACTCTTTGGGAAACTTCTTACATTGGTGCAACAAGTGATGTTTCAAATTACTAGTGCCATTTCTTTGTGAATCAGCAACATATGTTACATCACACCAATTACACTTAGCTCTTGATCCTATTTTTGTAAAATGTTGCCAAATCCAAGATCTAGGTTTAATAGGTTTTCTGTTACCTGAATCTCCAGCTGCAACATTAGGAAGCTTCTCCAACTTTTCTTTTCTTATTAGCATTGTCTTCATCATTGTTCACTTCATTACTCTGTACCAATGGAGGTGGAGGTTCAGTTGTTTCACGCTGAAAATAAAAAAAAATCATCATAAACTTGCATTTAAGTAAGGTTTATATGTAAACAATCGTCCAAAATTTGAGTCTAAGCCAACAAAAATCAGCACACAACAAATTGCCTCATAGATCTAGTTGGAAGACTACTGCATAAATCTAATCACATAGAAAATTAACTGGTGATAAAATTCAATCACATAGACTTCTAATGCAGTAGAAATTTAATCACATAGAAATTTCTAACCAAATTATTAACTGGTGATAAAATTTCTAACCACATAGACTTCTAATGCAGTAGTTCTATGTGATAAAATTTCTAACCAAATTGCCTCAATTGTAGAGTATAAGTATTAAGTATGCAGCAGGTCAATTCCAATTTCAAAAGAAAATTACCAGTTAACATTTTATCAGGACAAAATTTTATTAGTTCTGAAATTAATTAGAGAAAATTCATTTGCAGTGTAGTCATTTGCAGTTTTGAAATTAACTACCTGACTAAGGTTGCTAATAAGATCATATTGAGTAGATGAAATAACATTATCAGAGGATTTTACTTGGCTCATTCTTGTAAAAATATAACAAACTAAATATTTGAACAGATTGAGATGAAATCGAACAAATCGTAAAAAGCAAAAATCGAACAAACAATTAAAAAGCTAAAATCGAACAAATTAAAAAGCTTACTTACTGATATTAGAATGATGGTTCGAAACAAGAAAAAATTGAGATGAAATGAGCGAGATATCTGAGAATAAAAAAGAAGGTCGAAAATGAAATATGAGAAAGAGAACCTAAATATAAAATTGAAGAAGTTGACGGGCATATTTCATGCAGCTACAATGAATGTAATTCATTGTATTTAATTTTGAGGATGATTGAGAATCTCAGGAAGTTATTTTAGGGATGATTGAGATTTGAGAGTCTCAATAAAGCTTGGGCGGCTGAAGAATATACATAAGTTGGGGTTTAGGCGGCTAGACATAATTTGGGGAGAATAAATGTTGAGCAAATGGAATAAATACCGGTTCGGTTTGGATTGGTTCGGTTCTCATGACGCCAACCGTAAACCGAACCGAACTGGTCGGTTATGTTACATGGTGGTCCAAACACATCCAAAAGAAATCGTTTTTTTTTTTGTTTTTAGTTTTTTCAGTTCGGTTTTCGTTTTTTTTTTTGGATTGGATTGGATCTGAACACCCCTAGTAGTGGGTTACCAAATTTTTTTTCTTATTTAATTATAAATGATTTGTCACATTTTTCCTTAACAAATAATTTAACCTATTAACGCTATTTTTTAAAATTTCAAATGCCTAAATGCATAATAAAATTTATCATAAAAATAATTACAAAATTTAAAGTTACATTACAGTAATACCTAGAATTTATAAAATACTTACAACTTACTAGAATTAACATCAAAATAATCAAAGTGCAACATTCTAAATGTTAAAATTATTATTTATAAAATAAAAAATGTTCAAAAGATTGTAATTGAGGTAACCAACATTAAAGACATCAAAGTCATCACTCATAAAATTATAAAAAATAGCTAAAAAAAATAGTCACCCAATTATTTTATATGGTTTTTCATTTTGAAAACTGTGGTCACTTAATGACCCGACCCAACCCATTTTTTTGAGTCTGTATGGATTTTACTCGATTTGTTAAGTTTACCCAACTCATATACACCCCTATCTATTATTCAGGAACACATCTTATTATTCAATAGAAAATGGAAAAAAAAAATTTATGAATAGAGGAAAAAACTGTAATTTAGCTTTTTATTATTATTATTATTATTATAAATTTTTAGGGAATTATTTATTATTAGAGTTGGAGATGGTCGATAGAAGAAAATTAATAGTGGTAAGAGTTGAAAATACCAATTTTAGTTTTAAAAAATTTAAGAGAGAATAATTTAGGAACTTATTATAAAATTATAATTTAGTATGATATCTCATTGAGGTTGAGAAAATATTTTTTTTTTTTATACAAAATAGACAATGTTAGAATTTTTTACGAGTTTATAAACAATTTGGATTCGAAATTTTGGAATAAATATTTTAGTCTTTAATAGTTATAAATAAGTTTTATATTATTATTATTATT
This sequence comes from Lathyrus tuberosus, assembly GCA_022829125.1. NCBI lineage: Eukaryota > Viridiplantae > Streptophyta > Magnoliopsida > Fabales > Fabaceae > Lathyrus > Lathyrus tuberosus. The sequence continues at coordinate 4,265,994 of JALAZF010000436.1, read as the reverse complement.
ATATTAAATTTTGTATTTTATCTTAAATAATAACTTTGTTGACATTTTCTTTAATTTAATCATATTAAATCTTTACTATTTTATTTTTTAAATTAAAAACAATTTATATATTATCACCTTTGAAATTATCATTTATGGAGAAATCTTGTACTCCACATGAGTTTGAATCTCTACACTAATAAATTTGTGATTACTTTTATATTTTGGTTACGTCTTTCTTTTAATTTTATTTTGAAATAAAAAAACATGTAAATTTTCACTACAATTAATTAGTTTGTCAAATCGAGATGAAATGTTAGGCTATTTTTTTTTTTTTTTTTAAACAGTTAAAAAAATGGCGCTTGGATTAAATAAAAAATAAATAAATATATTTTAACAACGATTGTGATTTCTAACTATAACTAGTGAAAAACTCGTCCGCACGGATTTCGGTGTGGACCGCGGATTTCGGTGTGATTTCTAAAATATAAAAAAATCAAAAACATAAAAATTTTGTTGTAAATTTAAAAAAAAAATTAAAAGCATATCATCAAATAAAAAAACAACTATGTTCTCGTCAATATTTAATATTTTGATCGGAAACTTCATGTTCCCGTTAATTTTCAATATTCTGATAAGTAACTTCATGTTTCCATTAATATTCAATATTTTGATTAGTAACTTCATGCTTCCGTTAATATTCAACATTTTGCTCAGTAACTTCATGCTTCCGTTTTTTTTATAAGCTAAATTTATATATATATATATCAAGGATACAGAGGGGTATCCCAACCCGTATACAAGTAGACCCTTTTCACAAATCAAATGCCACAAAAATCACTTGGAGAATTTACCCAAGTGTAATAATTACAAATAGAAGAACTTTTGTGATATTTTCCTAACCACCACCAAGTAAAAATGAGAATACGATTCGAAATCGTATCTAGATCCCAAAATTCATCCTGAAATATAATATTATTACGGGATGACCAAATGATCCAGCATATATACAACCAAAATCCAACTGCATTACTAACAAAAAACTTCCTACCTACACACCCCATTACCCAACAAGAGATATGATTCAATATGTTACCGACCAAAATATTTGGAATGCCCAACCAATTACAAACAAAATTCCAAACCCGGTCAGATTTATAACATTGAAATAAAATGTGCTCTACAGTCTCGACTTCTAAAAAACAGAATGGACAAGACATTTCATATCGATTAGTAATGATACCTCTACGCACTAAGTTTTCACGCGTCGGAATTCTCTTATGCAACACTCGCCACCAAACACTTTAACTTTGAATGGAACCTGACCTAACCAAATTAGTTTAAAAGCGGCCCTGCAATCTTCACCTATTTGAGTAGCAAAAGTATCAGAATATTCCTGCAAAAACGAATATAAGGAAGAGACAGAGTAATTATCGTCATCGTTTAGCAACCAATGGACAGAATCTCGTGCTCCTACAGACGGTGAACAGCCAGACAGCATAGAAGTTAAAGTTGTGAGCTGCGACTGGACATGCTCAGGTAGAATATCATAATGAAGTTTAATGTTCCAAAGCCAGCGCCCCTCCACCCAAGAACCATAATCCACCACAAAGCTTCCCAAATTTTCTGCAAACTGACACAGATCTGGAAAATCATCAGCCAAAATCCTATCTCCAGCCCATCTTGACAACCAAAACAACACTCTACCACCATCTCCTATGTTGTAGGATATTAAATCAGAAACAGTACTCTTACCACACTGTTGTACCCCAAATTTTACCCTCATTTCCTGCTAATTGATGTTTGATTTATTTTTCTCTGCACTTCAATTTAATATGCATTTTTATTTATTGTTATTTTATTTAATATTTATTTTAATATTTTATTTGTTTCTTTTATTTTCATTTAATGTTTATTTTAAATATTCTATTTGTTTTTATTTTAATTTCAATATGGCTTACTTCATTTTTATTTATAGTTAAATTGCCCTATCTTTATTAATTTAATTTAATCTCAATTTAATTTAATTGTTCAAAATTATTAGTTTAACTAATTAGATTAATTGTTAGTTTAGTTTATCGTTTTAAGTTATTTAATTAGAATATTAATTAATTGTTATTTATTATTGTTATTTAAGCTATTATTTCAAAAAAAAGAAAGTTTATTCATTTTCCTAGCCAACTTGAGTGGTCCACCGTGTGCAATTTCTTAATTCATAATTGGAGGATTTCATTAACCAAACAACCAATGAGACTCAAGCATTTTCGGTTGACTTTTCAAACCCATTTCTTGGGCCCACGTTACAACAAATTATACAAAGAGAACACAAGTTTACACTCCAAGACCATATGCATGCGCTCCAATTCTACTGTTATCCGACTATGCCCCAAAACCCTATAAAATCTCTGCAACACATGCCATAAAGCTTCAAAACCTTGCCTGCTAGTGACAAGGACTTGTCACTACCGTAACCTGCGCCATAAGCATTAACGGAAGGATTCCTGCTGCGAGAGTTTTTAAAACTTCCATCACCCTTTAAATAGGAAAGGCTAACCTGTGGAGTGGAGGATGGCTTGGATCACAACCATCTAAGTTTGCTACTGACTGTGAGTAAAAGTCCTTCAATTTCATGTTCTTCTTCTTCCAAAACTTAAACCTCTTTCGAAAAACCAACCTTTTCCTTCCATCTTTTCAAACTTCTCATTAACCTCAATACTCAAAAACTATCTTCTTCACTGCGAACTCAAAACAACATTGAATCTTCATCAATACACTTCAGTTTCTTTATCATCTTACAACAACCAACCATAACACCACGTATAAACCTCTGCACCATCATAAACCTCACCTTCAATCTCAATCCCCAATCCAAATCCTTCTTCATTTTTCAACCTCAAACAATAGCCAAAGACCCAACAAAAACCACCTTCAATAACGTGCGGATATTTGGAAAACACCAACATCATAGTCTCTCTTTCAACCAAGCATCACCTTAGAGTATAAACAAGGAGGAGAAACGAAAAAGGGACGGGGGGAACCACAGAACAAAAAAACCAAATTACAAAAAGTCAAATCCTTCAACTCTGGTTTTCTTCTTCTTCGATTCCCCACGAACTCACAAAAGCCACATTCTGAACCGACCACTTCGCCTTCAACCTTCTCTTTCACGGACTCCGCACTTCATCACCATCTTCAATAACCCACCACCACCAGATTTTCTCTTCCATTTTCCAGACGTTAACCATAAACGAACCATCACCATCCTCCAAATCCTTCGACGCAACCCAGAAACTTATCAGCAAACACTCCGAATCGAACCCTTTTTCACCAAATCAAACCCACAAACACTTAATCATCACGGAAACAGAGAGAAATTGAGATGAAGAGATTTGAAATCCAAACACAAATCGTACTACAAACCTTGAATTGAACGCTAAAACACGGACGAACGAGAACAGAGACGAAACAAATCAAACCCGATTTGATTTCGAAAACGAGACTGGGTCACGAGAACGATCGTTGAGAGGTTGGGGATAAATTCATCATGTTTTTCCTGATGTTGCTCTTGGTGTTGACCGCTTGACCCTTTGGGGATTCCTTTTGCTTTTTTTCACCTTGTTTTGTCGTTTCGTTTTGTAAATAACCGGGGAGTTTCGTTGTTGTTTCATGTGTTTCAATGGCCATTAATTTTGTTTTAATGAGGATAAGCTGGTGATTTTATTCTTGGAGCAGGTTTTTTGGTTTTGGGCTTTGATTCCTTTGGGTTTCTCATTACCCCATTATTGTTAAAGGTTAATCGTGTTTCAATGATGGAAATAGGATAATGGGCTTGGTTCCAGCCAGTTTGATTTCTGGAGCACACCTCATTTTCAGCGCCTCACACCCTTTATTCATTTCAAACCCCTCCTTTTTATGTTTTTATTTAATTTGCTTAAAAAATCTTTTTGAATATTTTAGTTTCTGAACTTTAAATGGTTAGTGCTTATTTTTGATGTTGAGTTTTTCATATTTGTGGGCCGATGATATATAAAAATCTTGATTGGTTGATTTTATTCAAATCACTAAAAATCTAGATTTGTAGGAGGCCACTTTCTTTTTCCTTTATTTTGGTCGATGAAAGTTAAAAATCTGAGATTATCGATTTGTCGATTAAATCTTGATTTAAACGAGACCAACTTGTTTTTTATTCCGATTTTATTTTTGGTCGATGAAAGTTAAAAATCTAAGATTATCGATTTGTCGATTAAATCTTGATTTAAATGAGACCAACTTATTTTTTATTCCGATTATATTTTGGTCGATGAAAGTTAGAAATCTAAGATTATCGACTTATCGATTAAATCTTGATTTAAATGAGACCAATTTGATTTTTATTCCGATTCTATTTTGGCCGACGAAAGTCAAATGTCAAGATTATCGATTTACTGATTTAAATCTTGATTAAGACGAGATCAACCTTATTTTTATTTCTTAATCTTTATTTAGGCCGATGACGCTACACGAATCTTGACTTTGATCATTTCAAGTCAATAAAGTCTTGATAAATGTGAGGCCACTTTTTATTTATTTTTGTCGGTCAATGAAAGTAAAAAATATAAGATTATCAATTTCTCGATTAAATCTTGATTTAGACGAGACCGATTTTATTTTTCACTTCGATTCCACTTTCTTTATTTTTGGTCGATGACATAACAAACCTCATGGTTTGGTTGATTTCATTAAGTTGACAAGACTTTGATCAACACGAGACCACTTTCTCTCTATTTCAATTTTATTCACCTATTTAGTCGATGAAAGTCAAGAATCATTGATTATCGATTTCTCGATTAAATCACGATTAAGACGAAACTATTTATGTTTTATCTCATCTCTTTATCTTATTCATGTATTATTGCATCATCATATTTGCATTATAACTTGTTATTTCTTAGTAACTTACAACTGTTATTTTTCCCCCCATTCCAAAGGAAGGTGATTAATGTTGACTCTTAAAGTCATAGCCCCCATCTTACCTTAGTAGCCTTATAAGAGCTTGCCCTCATTTCTTGGCCTCATCAGAGCCATGGAATCATAACTAGCCTTAGGAAAGAGTTCTTACACTCTTGGTGATATTCATCCTAATGAATACTCACTTTCCCTATTGACTAAACATAACATAGGACCATTATGACTAGACTTAGAGAGTTTTTATACTCTACAATGAGGTCACACTCATTTCCCCTCTGAATATTGATCACAGTCAATCATTCAGTAGAAGTAGAACTACGCATACTCTGATTCTATTCCCGAGGATACGTAGGCGCATAGTGCGATGCTTTGTCGAGTATACTTAGATACTAACCTCTAGGGTTTTCAACCTTTAGCATAGTACCCTTAGCAAGCGAGTAAGATTTAACAAGTAAAACAAGAGGCTCCCATAGGGTACTACGGACGTTTAGGGTGCTAATACCTTCCCTAGGCGTAACCAACCCCAGAACCTTAGATCTCCCCCCTTAGGTTTTTCTAACGATCTTGAACCTTTCTTTTGGATAAATCAAAGTCGGTTGTAAAAGAAAATGATGCAAGCTAATTAATAGTTTGTTATCCAATTTTTACCGCAACACACACATGATTGAGACTTGTAGCAAATCACGCCACCAATTGGAGGGGGGAGTCAAATAATTGTAGCATTCACCGTTATGAAAACCGTGCGTGTTATTAGGATACCGGACCTCAATGAACTCCTTCCACAATGTATCCTTATTGACCAAAATTTTCCAAATCCATTTAAACAACAATGCTCTATTGAAAAGTTTTAAATCTTTCACCCCTAAGCCACCGTCTTCTCTTCTTCTACAAACCATATTCCAACTTACCCACGACACACCTCTTTTATTCACCATTCCATTCCACAAAAAGGACTTTTGAATAGAAGTAAGGATTCAAATCACTTGTGCAGGGAGTTTAAAGAAAGACATCAAATGAATCGGCAGGGAGTTGAAATTGATATCCATACCAGATATTAGGTGAAATCCTTTCAGAATGGTCTTTGCAGCCAGAATATTCTTCCAGGATCCATCGCCAAGTAATATCGAATCATCAGCATACTGCAGCAGCTGAAAAGAGAGATCAGGACTGATTTTGAACCCTGAATAGATGTCACTTTGCGAAGCTCTATTCATTTGAACAGCAAGCCCCTCCGCAGCAATAGTGAATAAGAGGGAAGCAAGGGGATCCCCTTGTTTAAGAGCCCTAGAAACACTAAAATCCAGAGTTGGACTCCCATTAACCAATACTGAAGAAAAACTATTGAAAACCCCGAACTCCATCCATCTCAACCATTTTTTGCCAAACCCCATGAGTTTCATAACATCTCGTAAATAATTCTAGTCGACACAATCATAAGCTTTAGCGAAGTCAACTTTTAGAAGCAACAATTCTTTCTTGGAACGCTTGGCGAAATCAACAATCTCATTTAGAACAAGAACACCATCTAACAAGTTCCTACCCTCTAAGAACGCCGTTTGGGTGTTTGAGATAATACCTCCAATCTTCTTTTTAAGCCTATTCGAAAGCATTTTAGACAGAACTTTATAGACAGAGCTGACTAGAGATATAGGTCTGTAATCTTCCAATTTATTAGGTCAGTCGTGTTTAAGAATAAGAACCACAAAAGAGGAAGCAAAAACCTTGTGTAACTTCTCTCCTTCGAAGAATTCCAATACACAATTTGTAAAATCTACTCCTACTATATCCCAACACCTTTTTAAGAACTCAAAGCTGAAGCCATCAGGGCCGGGACTGCGATCCCCAGCACACTCGAACACCACACCTTTAATCTCTTGATCATTCACAGCTGTCTCTAACTCCTCACTGTCCAGACTGGATAGAGGTTTGAAACCTGACTCACCAACATGAGGGAATGGTCTAGACACCCTGCTAAACCTCTTTGCAAAATGTTCCCTAACAACCTCTTTAACCCTTTTCATATCCTCCTCAAGTTTGCCATTTACACGAACCGCATTGATGGTATTCAAGTTCATACGATTCCTAAATGCAGCATGGAAGTACCTTGTATTGATGTCCCTGTCCTCAATCCATTTAGATCTTGATTTTTGTTTTAGGATACTTTCTTTTATCCTAATAGATTTCCAAAGATCATCTTCAGCATTATTTCTTTTCCTCAACTCCTTATTCGTTATATCTCCTCTCTTTAGAACCATCAAGTCTTCGAACTCATTAATTACACCTGTATCCGATTTGATTTTGGTATCAACCCAACCAAAAATATTTGTATTCCACAAACGAAGCCTTTCCCTAAGATGTTGCATCTTCCTGGCCAGAATAAAAGAAGCTTTCCCCTTCACCTTACATTCTTCCCACTCTTTCTTGATAAAAGGAATGAAACTTGAGTGATCAAATCAGCACGACATAACCTTGAATGGCTTGGGACCCCAATTAGTATTTTTAACTGAAATCCACACAGGCCGATGATCTGACACGTCACGTTCTCCAATCCTTTGAGTCACCATATTCCAATCATTACATACCCTAGGTGTAACTAAAAATCTACCGAGACGACTGCAGATTTTTCCTTTCGATTTAAACCAAGAGTATTTGAGACCACATAGAGGCAAATCGACACATCCGATCATACTAACAAACTCAGAGAATTCCAACATATGCCTTCTATTAAGACTTGTATAGCCAATCTGTTCCCATGTACACTTAATTGAGTTAAAATCTCCACCTAATATCCACTCCCCTAGTTCCAAGCTATTTTTAAGGTTGATAAGACAAGACCAGAGTTCTCTTTTCTCTGTTATAGCACAAGGTGAGTAAATATCAAAAATATAACACTTCATACCGCTCCAAATAACCTGCATACCCAAATAGCCTTTTCCCCTATAACTACAGATAGGAACCAAAACACCAACTTTCCAAATAGTTACTAATTACCTCCTGAAAACATGATAGAATTTACTGCAGACCACTGACAATTCCTATCCCCCCACTAACTGAACACTATATCATCAGTCACACAAGTACACTTAGTTTCCTGTATGAAACAAATTTCTGCACCAGCTTTGTAAAGAGTATCTCTAATATTCCTCCTTTTTAAAACTCCCCCACATCCTCTTACATTATACAATACAAGATTCATGATGAAACAGTAGCAGCCACCTTCTTGCCTTTCTTCGATTTCCTATCAGCCTCTTCTAGGTTTCTCAAAATGTTTTCAAAAACTTCATCACCCTCCTCCGCTTCTATGCCTAACGTTTTGATTGACTTCCACACTCTAGCATGGAGACTCTCTAACTTCTTAATTCTAGAATTACTTTGGATAAAACCAGAGTCAGAAATAGAGGTATCAATCGAATCTGGCACCTTACTGTCATGAACTGGGATAGATTTAACCATACTACTTTCGGGCTGTCTAATTAAAGCCTTAGCATACTTAGGGTGGGAACCCTCAGCATGTAACAGAGAAGCGTAATACGAGATAAAGAATGGGATCTTAATTTTCTGATAAATATCCTCCATAATTTTCTTTTTCTTCTTCTTCCTCAATAAAGGCATATTTTGATCAGTAACTACATGTTCCCGTTAATATTTAATATTTTAATCAGTAACATCGTGTTTCCGTTAATATTCAAAGTTTCTATCAATAACTTCAAATTCCCGTTAATATAGCATATTTTGATCAATAATTTCATGTTCATGTGATAATTATTTTAATTTGGTGTTTTAATAGTATGGATAAGTTGTGATTTGTTAAAAAATTAGTTTCTATCGTTGATAAACATAAAAAAAAATATGGACTAAAAAAAATAGAGTAATGATAAAATATTTATGCATTTATTGATTTAATGAAAAAAAAATTAAAATCAAAAGATATGGACTAAAATATAGAGTAACATTTGATCATAAAACTATTAGTATGCAAAATTTTAACAAACTTCAATTTAAAAGTTTGGTGTGTTAATAATGTATTAATATTATTATTATTATTATTATTATTATTATTATTATTATTATTATTATTATTATTATTATTATAAATTTTTTGTTTATACTATTAATTTATATTAAAATGTAAAAAATTAAATTAAATGTATTTATATGTAAATAATTGTAATACCCCGTAAATTCTGTTACTCGGGATAATATTAGTTGTGATCAACTGAGTCCCAGTGTACTCTGAGAAATTATCTGCAGAGATAATTAGGGTAACTGTTGAACTTAGAGTAAATCCAATTAATATTATCTGACTCTGAGATATTTAATATTTGGACTGTAGAGACTTTTTGGACAATTGGTAGTGTTGATATTTGATGATGTTTTACTATATCTTTTTCTTTTCCTTCATTTTCCTCTTTAGAAGCAAAGGGAGGAAAAGATAAAAAGAAGTGGAGAGAAAGAAAAGAGAAGGAATGGAAGAGAAAAAGAGGAAAGCTCAAGATCAAGAACATCATCAAATCTTCATCCAATCATCTTCAAATCTTCACCAACTTCATCTATTCAAGGTGGTTTCTAGATAGATGCTTTTGTTTTAGATTTTCTTGGATTCTAAGACTTAGGTTAGAATTGTAAGGAAATTGGATTAATTGCCAAATCTTGAAAATTAATGGTTGAAATGTGTTATAAACTGAGTAGTATGAGTTATATGAGTGTAGAATCATTTATGTTTGATTGTGGGATGTTTGGATATGTGTTGATGGGGTTTTGGAACCATGGGAGATCAGCTGTTACACTGATGAACTTTCTGCATTTTCCAGATCCGCACTGCGAATCCCCCAGCGAAGGGGGAAATCGTGCACTCCCTGGCAGCTCGCACTGCGAATGCGAAGGCGAGCATTCGCCAGTGGTTCGGACTGCGAACCTTACGTTGTTTTTGCTACTGCCTTGGTTCGCCAGCGTTCGCACTGCGAATGGTGCAGCGAGCAAGTGTTGGCTAGACATTTGCTGGACGCTTTGCACTGCGAATGGGTAGCGAGCATTCGCTGGCTAGTTCGCAATGTGAACATAGCAGAACATCCATTTTGTTTCTTGCATAACTTTTGACTCGGTTATCCGTTTTGCGTATTCTTCGTATCGTTGTGAAGCTAAGAACATATTCTAGCTGATGGTAGTGGGAAATATCTATTTATTGCCTGATTAAATGAATCGGAGGGAACCGTAAATTGGTATAAATTGTGGTATGTTGAATTTTGGTGTTCCATTATGTGATTGACGATTACATGCCTATGTTATTATTGTGAAACATGTTGGAATATGTATGCATGTTAAAATATGAATAGGTAGAGTGAGGAACATTACCGTAAATGATATCGAAAGTGTGTAAATGACATGGTGACAACGCTCGTGCAAAAGAGGCTGAGGCGTGTGTCTAGTAATCATAACCGATTGATCTTGCGGTGTAGTTTCATGAGACTCGAGCACCTCCTCTGAAACGTATGCACAATTACTTGGCAGGTTTGATTCCCGCGTATAGTACGATTGGAGCCTACGAGTAAAGAGACTTGTGACGGTGTACGGGCCGTGTGAAGTGACGGATCACGGTGTACGGGCCGATGATCCCGAATCCAATTCGTATGCCAAGTAAATACAAGGATCCATGACTCGGGTCGTCTTCTAGACGTAGAAGTGGACGGGAATAGGGGATGCCTTGGTACGGTTATTGATTTGTGAGATTCTGGAGTAACAGGCTCAGAATTTACTTTGGTATTATTGTGAGTTAACAGGCTCACGAGTGTGAATGTAGTTATATCGTGTGTGTACTCAAAGTCACTTCCCTTCCCTTTGACTTGAGTTAGGCTTATTAGAACCTTGTAAAGCCGAGAGGACTATAAGATAGCGAACTCACTGAGATTTGATGTATCTCACCCCACTGTTGTTGTTTACATCACAGGTTCTGCAGGTTCGGCGAAGGGTAAGGATAAAGTGGTTTGACTTTTCCTTACGGATTATAGCTTTTGAGATGGCATGGCTTCCGCTATGGCGTTTTATTTTGATATTATTGTATTGATCTAGTTCTTAGTGCATTTTGGGACATCTTGTGTACGTTATGCCGTAGGATTTAGAACTTTGTATTTAGGGCATTTAGTGTATACAATGTGTTAACTAGGAACTTATACATATATATTTCAGTGCCAGACGTACTATTCATGTATGATATATGCATTGATGTATGTATGTATATGTGGGCTTTACAATTGGTATCAGAGCAGGTCGTATCCTCGACCTAGCCATGAAATAGTATAAGTGTTTCTTTCCGTTTCATATGTGTTGTGTCGCCATTGGTCTTACGTGTTATATTTATGGTATTGAGCCTGATTAACTTAATCCTATCTATATGACATTTAGGAACATGGCCGACCGACGCATAAATAACTGTGGTAGACCGAGAAATACTCTAGTAGGGACAAATCCGCCAGGGGACGAAGGGAATGCCCCTTTGTATCAATTCATGCAACAGATGCAGCAGTAGCAAAATCAGTTTGTGCAACAGATGGTACATCAAGTGGCTGGTGGTGTGCATCCTCCAGTGGTTGTTCCGGAAGCTGCAGGGGGAACCTTTAGGGATTTCATTCGTATGAATCCTCTGGAGTTTCTGGGAGGGTTAGATCCAGTAAAGGCGCATGAATGTATATCCGGTATGGAGTGGATTTTCTTGATTGTTCAGTGTAGTGAAGAGAATAAGGTTGTCTTCGCTTCTCACTTGTTAAAGGGTCCTGCTCTGAGATGGTGGGAAAGCGCTTCAGCACTAGTGACAATTTAAGAGGTACCGAAAGTGTGGGAGCAGTTTAAGATAACTTTTATGGAGAAGTATTTTCCAAGTTCCTTAAGGTCTCAAAAAGAATTCGAATTTCAGCAGCTGAGGCAAGGTAACTTGACGGTGGCTTCTTATGCGGAAAAGTTCGAGGTTATGGCTGCTTATTCTAGACAAGCCATGTATGCTCCTGATGAAAGGTGGAAGATTGGTCAGTTTCTTTTTGGTTTAAGGGCTGAAATTTCACATAGTGTGTCTCAGAGAGAATTTACTAGCTATGCGGAATTGTTACGACAGTGTTATGTGGCGGAGCATAGTTTGAAAAAGGTACAAGTAGAAGGAGAGTTAAGTAGAGTGAATCAAAGTGATCGTGGGTGATCGAATCAACAATTTAGACCGAGGCAACAACCTTTCAAAGGGGTTCAGAGTTCTAAGTCTAGTGCGCCTCCGGTATGCCGTACTTGTGGTAGGAATCATTTTGGGAGGTGCAATTGGGAAGCACTAAGATGTTATCAGTGTAACAAGGTGGGTCACTTATCGAGGGATTGTCCTCAGAAGAGGAATCAGATACAAGAAAATAATACTGGATGAGTGTATACCTTGGATGCAAGGAAGACGAAGGGTGATAACTCCTTGATTGCGGGTACGTGTTTTGTGAATGGAAATCCTTGTTTTGTTTTATTTGATTGTGGGGCAACACATTCGTTTGTGTCCACGCGATGCGTGAAACAACTTGGGTTGCAAGTTGTTCCTTTGTCTCCACCCATGGTGGTTACTACTGCCATGGATGAAATTGTTGAAACACCGTTGATGTGTGAAAATTGTGTATTGTCGGTGAATGGAAGAGTTTCCCAAATTGATTTGATTTGCTTACCACTTAAGAAAGTGGATTCTGTTCTGGGAATGGATTGGCTTTCAGCTAATTTGGTTTTTATCGGTTGTGAGGAGAAGTTAATCATAATTCCATCTACTGAAGCTACTCCGAAGGATGTGTTAACTACTATTTTAGAAGGTACGGTTGGAATGATTAATTTCTTGTTTGAGGAGAAAAATCTGTTCTTTTGATTCTTACTAAGGAGGAGGGTAGTAACTGTCAAGTTGTGAGTATTCCGGTAGTTTGTGACTTTCCTGAAGTCTTTCCCGAGGATATCACTTCTCTTCCTCCGGAACGGGAAGTGGAATTCTCTATTGACCTGATACCGAGAACGGCTCCAATATCCGTTTCTCTGTATCGGATGGCACCACTTGAATTAAGCGAATTAAAGGACCAATTGGAAGAGTTGTTTGCTAAGCATTTTGTTCGACCAAGTGTTTCTCCCTGGGGAGCTCCAGTGTTGTTGGTAAAGAAAAAGGATGGGGGAATGCGGTTGTGTATTGATTACCGTCAATTGAATAAGGTCACCATCAAGAACAAATACCCATTGCCAAGGATAGACGATCTGTTAGATCAATTGAAAGGAGCCTGTGTGTTCTCGAAGATTGATTTACGGTTGGGTTATCATCAGATTCAGGTGAAGAGTTCAGATGTACCAAAGACTGCATTTAGAACTCGTTATGGTCATTATGAATTTTTGGTGATGCCTTTCGGTGTGACGAATGCTCCGGCAGTTTTCATGGATTATATGAATCGGATATTTCAACCTTACTTGGACCAATTTGTGGTGATTTTCATTGATGACATTCTTATCTATTGTCCTGACCTTCAAGAGCACGGAGAACACCTAAGAATCGTTTTATCCATTTTGCAAGAAAGACAACTTTTTGCCAAGCTAAGTAAGTGTGAATTTTGGATGTTGGAGGTGAATTTCCTTGGACATGTCATATCTCAAGGGGGTGTAGCGGTTGATCCATCCAAAGTTGAAGCAGTGATAAATTGGGAGAGACCGAAGAACGTGTCTGAAGTTAGAAGCTTTTTGGGACTAGCAGGTTATTATAGAAGGTTTATTAAAGGCTTTTCCCAACTGGCTTTACCGATGACGAGACTTAACCAGAAAGATTGTTCTTATGAATGGGATTCGGCTTGTGAGCAAAGTTTTATGAATTCGAAGGAAAGGTTGACGACCGCTCCTGTTTTGGTTATTCCTGATCCTTGCAAGTCGTATGAGGTATATTGTGATGCGTCTAAGATGGGATTAGGAGGGGTATTAATGCAAGATGGACATGTAGTGGCTTATGCTTCTAGACAGTTGAAAGTCCATGAAGAGAATTATCCAACGCATGACTTAGAATTGGTGGCGGTTGTATTTACCTTGAAAGTGTGGCGTCACTATTTGTATGGTGTACGTTTTGAGATGTTTAGCGACTACAATAGCTTACAGTACCTCTTTGATCAAAAGGAGTTGAACATGCGTCAAAGGAGGTGGATGGAATATTTGAAAGATTATGACTTGGAACTAAGATACCATCCGGGTAAAGCGAATAAAGTGACGGACGCTTTAAGCAGGAAAGTGTTGCATAGTGCCGACTTGATGATGCTAGAGTGTACTTTATTAGAGAAATTTTGAGATCTAAATCTTCAATTTAATTGGACTCCTAATTGTGTGATTATGGGGAATTTGGATATCAATTCTACTCTTAGGGAAGAAATCCAACAAGAGCAAGGGTTAGATGAGAAGTTGCAAGAAGTGTTATTGCAACCGGGTTTTGTGCGAGATACCGATGAAGTTATTGTATTTAACCAAAGGATTTGTATTCCGGACAACACGGAGTTAAAAAGAAAGATTTTAGATGAAGCGCATAAGGGTGCTTTTACTATACATCCGGGATCTTCAAAGATGTACCAAGACCTAAAGAGGGACTATTGGTGGTCCGGGATGAAAAGAGATATTGCGGTGTATGTGTCAGAATGTGCGGTGTGTCAACAAGTGAAGATCGAGCACCAAAGACCGGGTGGCTTGTTGCAACCTTTAGAAATTCCAGTGTGGAAATGGGATAGTATTTTGATGGACATCGCGGTAGGATTACCCCGTGCGCAAGGTGGTTATGATTCGATTTGGGTAATAGTAGATCGGTTAACGAAGTCTGCTCATTTCTTGGCCGTAAAGACTACTTATAAGGCGAGTTATCTCGCAAGGTTGTTCATTTCGGAGATAGTGAGGTTGCATGGTATTCCTACTAATATTGTTTCGGATAGAGATCCAAAATTTACTTCTAGATTTTGGAGAGCTTTTCAACAAGCTATGGGGACGAAGTTGTGTATGAGCACGTCGAATCATCCACAAACGGATGGTCAGACGGAACGGACAATACAGACCATGAAGGATATGTTGAGAGCTTGTGTGTTGGAAAGTGGCGGAAATTGGATAGAACTTTTGCCATTGATTGAATTCTCTTACAACAATAGTTATCACGCAAGTATTGGTATGGCTCCGTATGAGGCATTATATGGGAGGAAGTCTAGGACACCTCTATGTTGGGCAGAAGTAGGTGAAGATAGTATGTTGGGACCCGAGATTATTCACGAAACTACAGAGAAAATTAAGATGATCCGTGATAAGGTCAAACAAGCCCAAGATCGTCAGAAGAGTTATGCGGATAACCTTAGAAGACCTTTAGAATTTGAAGAAGACGATCACGTGTTTTTGAAAGTTACTCCGAGGTTGCGGTTGAAAGGACCGTTTCAATCGCGGAAGTTAAGTCCGAGATACGTAGGACCGTATCAGATCTTGGAGAGAATTGGTGAAGTAGCTTACAGATTGGCCTTACCGCCTTCTCTGTCAGAGATGCACGATGTTTTTCATGTATCTCAGCTTAGGAAATTTGTCCCAGATCCTCTTCGGCCAATTTTACCAAATACAATAGAGATAGAAGCAGGTTTGACCTTTGAGCCTCAACCGAGTCGTATCACCGGAAGAGAAACTAAAGTGTTAAGGAATAAAGAGATTCTTCTTGTTAAGGTCCAGTGGGATGAGACGCATCCGGGTGATGCAACTTGGGAATTGGAATCGGAGATGCATGAGGTCTACCCTCATCTTTTCAGGTAATTGTTTTAAATTCGTGGGCGAATTTCTATTTAAGGGGGGGAGGATGTAATACCCCGTAAATTCTGTTACTCTGGATAATATTAGTTATGATCAACTGAGTCCCATTGTACTCTGAGAAATTATCTGCAGAGATAATTAGGGTAACTGTTGAACTTAGAGTAAATCCAATTAATATTATCTGACTCTGAGATATTTAATATTCGGACTTTAGAGAATTTTTGGACAATTGGTAGTGTTGATATTTGATGATGGTTTACTATATCTTTTTCTTTTCCTTCATTTTCCTCTTTAGAAGCAAAGGGAGGAAAAGATAAAAAGAAGTGGAGAAAAAGAAAAGAGAAGGAAAGGAAGAGAAAAAGAGGAAAGCTCAAGATCAAGAACATCATTAAATCTTCATCCAATCATCTTCAAATCTTCACCATCTTCATCTATTCAAGGTGGGTTCTAGATAGATGCTTTTGTTTTAGATTTTCTTGGATTCTAAGACTTAGGTTAGAATTGTAAGGAAATTGGATTAATTGCCAAATCTTGAAAATTATCGGTTGAAATGTGTTATAAACTAAGTAGTATGATTTATATGAGTGTATAATCATTTATGTTTGATTGTGGGATGTTTGGATATGTGTTGGTGGGGTTTTGGAACCATGGGAGATCAGCTGTTATGCTGATGAACTTTCTGCATTTCCCAGATTCGCACTGCGAATCCCCCAGCGAAGGGGGAAATCCTGCACTCGCTGGCAGCTCGCACTGCGAATGCGAAGGCGAGCATTGACAGTGGTTCGCACTGCGAACCTTACGCTGTTTTTGCTACTGCCTTGGTTCGCCAGCGTTCGCACTGCGAATGGTGCAGCGAGCAAGTGTTGGCTAGGCATTCACTGGACGCTTCGCACTGCGAATGGGTAGTGAGCATTCCCTGGCTGCTTCGCAATGCGAACATAGCAGAACATCCATTTTGTTTCTTGCATAACTTTTGACTCGGTTATCCGTTTTGCGTATTCTTGGTATCCTTGTGAAGCTAAGAACATATTTTAGCTGATGGTAGTGGGAAATATCTGTTTATTGCCTGATTAAATAAATCGGAGGGAACCGTAAATTGGTATAAATTGTGGTATGTTGAATTTTGGTGTTCCATTATGTGATTGACGATTACATGCCTATGTTATTATTGTGAAACATGTTGGAATATGTATGCATGTTGAAATATGAATAGGTAGAGTGAGGAACATTGCCGTAAATGATATCGAAAGTGTGTAAATGACATGGTGACAACGCTCATGCACAAGAGGCCGAGGCGTGTGTCTAGTAATCATAACCGATTGATCTTGCGGTGTAGTTTCATGAGAGTCGAGCACCTCCTCTGAAACGTATGCACAATTACTTGGCAGGTTTGATTCCCGCGTATAGTACGATTGGAGCCTACGGGTAAGGAGACTTGTGACGGTGTACGGGCTGTGTGAAGTGACGGATCACGGTGTACGGGCCGATGATCCCGAATCCAATTCGTATGCCAAGTAAATACAAGGATCCATGACTCGGGTCATCTTCTAGATGTAGAAGCGGACGAGAATAGGGGATGCCTTGGTACGGTTATTGATTTGTGAGATTCTGGAGTAACAGGCTCAGAACTTACTTTGGTATTATTGTGAGTTAATAGACTCACGAGTGTGAATGTAGTTATATCGTGTGTACTCAAAGTCACTTCTCTTCCCTTTGACTTGAGTTATGCTTATTAGAACCTTGTAAAGCCGAGAGGACTATAAGATAGCGAACTCGCTGAGATTTGATGTATCTCACCTCACTGTTGTTGTTTACATCATAGGTTCTGCAGGTTCGGCGAAGGGTAAGGATAAAGTGGTTTGACTTTTCCTTACAGATCGTAGCTTTTGAGATGGCATGGCTTCCGCTATGGCGTTTTATTTTGAGATCATTGTATTGATCTAGTTCTTAGTGCATTTTGGGACATCTTGTGTACGTTATGCCGTAGGATTTAAAACTTTGTATTTAGGGCATTTAGTGTATACAATGTGTTAACTAGGAACTTGTACATATATATTTCATTACCAAACGTATTATTCATGTATGATATATGCATCGATGTATGTATGTATATGTGGGCTTTACAATAATAATTAAGTAATAATTATATAAATTATACATATAATGTAAAAAATTTAAAATTTATTAATATTATAATTTTAAATAAATTTAATACACAATTTAATTTAATTATTTTTATAAAATAATATTAAGAACTTTTAATATAATTAAATAAAAAATAAGAATCACATTTGTTTCATCCAATAAATATTAGAGAATAATAATGATTGCAGGATCTAAGCTGACATTTTAAAATTATATTGGTTCTAATAATCAGTGTAGTATTTGTTTGGAATTTCACTAAGTGAACTTCACTTGGTGAGTTGAGAGAAATTAGGAATGAAGTGAACTTTGGGTGCAGCGGTATAGCTCCTCCGACACAATCGCCTTCTTGTGCACGTTCCAGTGTTCTTGAGGGTCCATCCTCAAAAACTGATTTGAACTTAGGAAAATCATTTCTTAATGGGAGCATATGCCACAAAAGATTGAAGATTCACCAAAACTGCACTAAAATGAATTAATTTAAATTAAGAAGTAGATATAAAATATGATATAGGTAGTTAAACAGTAAAAAGCACTCACTGTATCTATTGAATTTAGCTTTTATGTTAACATTTCACCTCTTGAAAGGAGGAAAATTTTGATTAAGAAGCATTTACAACCTACAGGTTTGAAAACATAAAAATTTGATGAAAATGAGCAATTGACATTACATATTTATGAACTCTAAAGCCAAGTAAGTTAGAAACAAACAGACCATTTAAGGTAGGGTGCTATGATCTTCTGATCTCCACAGGTGAATGTAGCTTCCATACTAACAATTAACCTCCTGAAAATAGGAAAATCTGATTAAGAAGCATTCATGAAATATGGAATTTAATGCTTTAGCAGGATGTTGAGCAGGGCCAAGTACTGAAATATACAAACCAACTTCACTTGACAATTGAATCCTTACAATCACAGAAAAACCAATATATATTTTATTTTGAGAAAGAGACTTTTGCTTCCATTTTCTCATCCAATAGGTATATACAATTTCTAAAACTTCCATACCAAGATCATAATATCACAGGAAAAATTCATACTACAATAATAAACCTTCTCAAAAGTATCATTGCCAAGGATATTTGAATCAATACACTACTTATAAAGGATTTTAAAGAGAGAAAAGGGAAATTAGCATGTCTTATAACCTGTAATGTTAAGTGACAACAAATAAGCTCCAAAGCTACCAAATTCACAATTAATGTCCAGTGTTATTTGAACTTGTAATATTATAAGTTAAATAGAACAATTACACATAGTTTAGACCATAATACAAAAGAACAATTACAAAAATATTATAAACATCATACAAATAATACAAGTCTAAACACTAAGAAAACACTAAGCAAAATTAATTAGTTGTAGTAGAAATTACCCCTGCTTTGCTTTTCAAGTCCAAACCAGAACTGCCAATCCTATCAAAATAAAAATAAAATTTCAGAACCTATTTATCAAGTATGAACTACTATCATTTATCGTGGCCAAGTTGTTTATCATTTAGGTTTATAAATTAGTTGTATAAAATCTTCCGCAATGCTCTCATTTACTATAAGAAGACAACAAGTGATGCTTAACTGAACAAACAGTGTTGGATAAAAATTAGACAGAGAGACAAAAAGAACAATAAAATAATAAGAGCAAATTAAACTTCATTTGTCATAACCTGCATAAAAAATCTAAAACTGCCCCTGTTCATCATCTTCCTCATCGATTCATAACAACCTGTAACAACAGTAACAAATTACAAATCATCTTCTTGCTTCTGTGATGAAGTTTAATCACAAACCACAAACCATAAACAACATGTTCACAATCAACATATCCATAAAAATCACGAATTTAATTAAAAACAAAAACGGAAAGAAAACGAAATCGCGATCAAACCAAAGTTGAGTCGAAACCGTGTCGACCACTAACAATTCGTCATTGCAGATCCATCGCGAACTCACCCAACCTCTGCGATTCCGACGATGGCGTCCTCCGCATCTCACCCGTGGAACTTCTGATCTAACCGCAAATCCATACCCATCACGAATCTCCAATGCCGCGCATCACCACACACTGCTAGAGCCCTCCGCCGATACTATAATCACCGCGGGAGCTTTGAGTGATTTTTCTGGGTTTAATTATTTGGGTGCCTTGATTTAAAGAAGGGGAGGAAAGAGAATAGGAAAAGGAAGGAGAATAGGAAGAAGAGAGAGAGAGAGAGAGAGAGAGAGAGAGAGAGAGAGAGAGAGAGAGAGAGAGAGAGAGAGAGAGAGAGAGAGAGAGAGAGAGAGAGAGAGAGAGAGAGTGAGAGAAAGATTGTTGAAGGAACAATGATGTAATTCAAAATATGTTTACCACAAAACAAAAGTGGGTTTAAGAAATTGACACGCGGCCAAAGGGTAAAAGAGTATTTTTGGTGGTATAAGATTTTCTTATATGGTAGATGAAATAATTTATTTTATAAACTTATCTTGTCATGTCTCTTCAGTGTTATAGTGCCCTATAAAAATCACATCTATCCTTACAAAAATTACATTTAACCCTAACGAATTTTAACATCCCCATTAAAAATGAAATTCCTAAAAAACATGTCATCTCAAACTTGTTAACCATTATATTGTTTTCATTTCTTCACCATTATGGTTTTTCCAACTCATATAAATCAAGGAGTATGAAGAAAGATCTTGAAGGTGGAACTTGAACAATACTCACAAAAAGGAAAGAAAAAACTCATTTATTTGACTTCTTCATATTTTTGGTATGTGAAATATTTTCACTATCATTGTTGTTGAAACCCTAAAACACTAGAGGTTTAATATTATTGTTGTTTAGGTTGAGATTGAATTTTATATGTTGTATATTTTGTTGACATAAGTACATAATAAGTTTATATTGTTGATGTTGTTGTTGTTTTGTAGAGATTAATATTGTTGTTTTTGTGTTGTTGTTTAGTTGTTGTGTTTTGATCCTTCATCCTTAATTTTAGTTCAAAAAACATCAGATGTGGAAAATTTTTAAATACATAGCATTTTTTTTATGGTGTGGCAGGAAATTATTGGTCTTTTATAATCCAGGTTATTTTGTAATTGTTTCGTTGCAGCACTAGTAATGAAGAAGTTTACGAAAGCTATGATGAAAGTAAACTTTGTAAGTGATTCGATGATACAATTTCTTAGATCATAAGTTATAATTGTGATTCATCTTGAATTAAAGGTAATCTCTGATACGGTGGACAAAAAAATTGATTTATTTGTCAAATTTTAATATAAATTGAAAAACTAAATTTAATATTATGGCAATGTAAAAAGTTTTAAAATTATTATATAATCATAACCGGTAGATCGTTAAATATATTTATCTTATATTTTAAATTTCTATAAAACTATACACCTATAAATAATTGTCATTTGGTGACCCTTTAAAGTTGTTTAAACTAACAATAGATAATTATAAAACTAATTATTTGCATTTCTTAAAAGTATATGTGGCTATGTGCGTTAGATTGTGACATTATCCATGTTTTGTGTCGAGGAATAGCAAAGAACACCAAGAGAGCAGGAGGGGTAAGATAATACGATTAAACCAAACAAACACAACTTCCAAAATAAAAACGACAGCATAAATTATGTAATGTCATTCAATAATACAAATATTAGTGATAATGTATTATATAGTACAGCAGTTTCATCATAGCTTATTATACATAGCTCCATATTATGTATAAATACCATATTGTAATCATTTATTCATTAATCAATGAAACAGTTTAGATTACTCTCTTCTTCTTTTTCTTGAATGTAACAAACCCTAACTGTTTTTCACCTTCTCTAACTGTTTTTCACCTTCTTCAATGGTGAACTATTCTTTCCTTGATATGGTATCAGAGCTAATCAAGCTCTGGTAGCCATTGTTTTTCATTGATTCTTCATCTGAAGCTTTTCTTATTCTCTGCAACAATGGTTGCGCAGAGCTTTCTTGATTTCGCTACGAACTCTGCCAATCCCTATTACCTGCATCCTAACGAGAATCCGGCTCTCGTTCTCGTTCCTTCACCGCTCGATGACAAGAACTATCACACCTGGTCTCGTTCAATGCAAATTGCATTAATCTCCAAGAACAAAGACAAGTTTATTGACGGTACTCTTCCCAAACCTGCCGTCTCAGATGTTCTTTACGCGCCATGGATTCATTGTAACACGATGGTGCTGGCGTGGATTCAACGTTCAATCTCAGCTTCGATTGCTCGATCGGTTCTATGGATTGATACAGCAGCTGGTGTATGGAAGAATCTGCAGGTTAGGTTTTCTCATAGTGACATTTTCCGCATCTCTGACATTCAAGAAGATCTTTACAAGTTTCGCCAAGGATCTTTAGATGTTTCCAATTATTTTACGAATCTGAAGGTTTTATGGGATGAATTGGAAACCTATCGTCCAATTCCATCTTGTTCATGTGCTATTCCATGTTCTTGTGGTGCTTCTGCATCGATTCGTCGCTATAGAGATCAAGACTATGTGATTCGATTTCTCAAAGGTTTGAATGAAAAATTCACTCATTCCAAAAGTCAAATCATGATGATGAATCCTCTTCCTGACATTGACAAGACATTTTCCTTGGTTATTCAGCAAGAAAGAGAGCTGAATAATGCAATTTCTGCTGTTATTCCTATTGCTGGCAATACTGAAGAGAGTGTTGCTTTGAATGTATCTCATGATTCTCAATCAGTCAAATCTAATCCAAACAAAGGGAAGTATCAGGGAAATGTTGGTCCAAGAGGTTCAAATCGCGTTTGTTCTCACTGTGGCAGAACCAATCATACCATAGATACCTGCTTCATCAAACATGGCTATCCACCAGGTTTCAAACATAGATCCAAAGATAATGGAGGTGGTTCTCAGCAGTCTGCAACAGTGAACAATGCCTCAGAGGCATCTGCATCAGGTTCAAGTTCCACTAATCCCTCTTATGGTTTGACTCAAGAGCAATACAATAACATTTTAGCTTTGCTTCAACATTCAAAACCTGTTTCCACCACCAATTCAGTGTCTACCTCTCCTCTTGTGATGAACTCTTTGTCCTCCACTACCAATGGTAAGTCATCTTCTTTATGGATCCTTGATACAGGAGCCACAGATCATATTTCTTTTAATCTTTCAGCCTTTACTAGTTATCAAACTATTGTTCCAATTTCAGTTACTCTACCTAATGGTTCTCAATTATCTGCTTCCATATATGGTTCTGTTAAACTTTCCCAATCATTAACCTTACATAATGTGCTTTATATTCCTTCATTCAATGTCAATCTTATTTCCATAGCAAAATTGTCTCAAAACAATAATTGTTTTGTTCAATTCACTGCTAACTCTTGTTTCATTATGCAGAACCCTTCCATGGAAACGATTGGTATAGCTGAATTGCAATATGGCTTATATGTTCTTCATTCAAATGTCTTGCATAATTCTTGTAATTCTGTTTCAAATAGTTCTGTTTCTGATAGTGAGATATGGCATATGAGGCTAGGCCATCCCTCTCACAAAGGTTTACAAAATATTGCCAAGATTTTTCTTTTTGTTTCTTGTAAAGATCCTATTCATCCTTGTGATCCTTGTCATTATGCTAAACAAAGAAAGTTACCTTTTCCTGATAGTGTTACTTGTACCACTGATGTTTTGCAAATTATTCATGCTGATTTGTGGGGCCCTTTTTCTACTATCTCTTTGTTAGGACACAAATACTTTCTTACTTTAGTTGATGATCATTCTAGGTTCACATGGGTGATTTTTTTGAAAACTAAAGATCAAACTAGAGATAGTTTTATAAACTTTGTAGCATATGCTGAGAAACAATTCAATAAACATGTAAAATGCTTGAGATCTGATAATGGTACAGAATTTCTGACATTACACAATTTTCTATCCTCTAAGGGCATAATTCATCAAAAATCTTGTGTTGAAACCCCTCAACAAAATGACATTGTTGAGAGGAAACATCAACACATCCTTAATGTAGCTAAAGCTCACCAGTTTCAATCCAATGTCCCTTTAACTATGTGGAATTTCTGTGTGCAGCAAGCTATACATATCATTAATAGACTACCTACCCCTTTACTAAAGCTAAAGTGTCCTTATGAAATCCTGTATCAAGAACCTCCCTCTCTCATCCACCTTAAAGTGTTTGGTTGTCTGGCATATGCTACCTCCCTCATGTCTCATAGGACAAAATTTGATCCTAGGGCCCGCAAAACTGTTTTTATAGGTTTTAAAGAGGGAACAAAAGGCTATATCCTCTATGATTTGACTCATCACAATATATTTGTGTCAAGACATGTTCTTTTCTATGAAAACACTTTTCCATTCAAGTCTTCTATCCAAAGTACTGAGCATTCACATGCTGATAGTACAAATCCTGAGCCTACTCTATATGCTGATATTGTGCCTACTGAACATACTCCTTATCCTCTAGATAATAACATGTCTCCTGTACTTGATAATCCTTCTGTTACTGATCTCAGTCCTGCTACTACTGATCTCAGTACTCCAAGTACTCCTATCTCTCCTTTTGTTCCTGAAACAAGGTCTCCTTCTTCTTTATCCATCAGTCCTAACACTGCTCTTGATAAGACTGTACCTCCACAGCCTGTACAACCTCCTATAAGACACTCTTCTAGAGTTTCTCATCCTCCCTCCTATCTTGCTGACTATCATTGCTATGTTACTTCTACCAATTCTTCATCTTCCAAAACTTTATATCCATTGTCCTCAGTTCTGTCTTATAAAAATTGTTCTCCATCCTTTCATCATTTTTGTTGTTCCATTTCTTCTAATCCTAAACCATCTAGTTTCCAACAGGCTAACAAATTTGAATGTTGGAAGCATGCTATGAATGTTGAATTGCAGGCTCTTGCTGATAATCATACTTGGTCATTAGTGGATCTTCCACCTGGTAAGGTGCCTATTGGGTGCAGATGGGTCTACAAGGTGAAATATAGAGCAGATGGATCCATAGAAAGGTATAAAGCCAGACTTGTGGCAAAAGGCTATACACAGATGGAAGGAGTGGATTATTTTGACACCTTTTCTCATGTGGCTAAGATTACCACAGTCAGAGTTCTTTTATCTATAGCTTCAATAAAAGGTTGGCACCTAGAGCAATTAGATGTGAATAATGCATTTTTGCATGGAGATTTACATGAAGAGGTGTATATGACATTACCTCCTGGTTTGGCTACCTCAAATTCTTCACAAGTTTGCAAGCTTCATAAATCATTGTATGGCTTGAAGCAGGCAAGCAGGCAATGGTATGCTAAACTTTCTTCTTTTTTTATTTCTCTTGGATATACCCAGTCTCAAGCTGATTGTTCATTGTATGTCAAATCTACATCCACTGGTTTCACAGCTTTACTTGTGTATGTAGATGACATAGTTCTAGCTGGTAATTCTATTACTGAAATTCAGAATGTTAAACATCTTTTGGATCAGCAGTTTAGCATTAAAGACTTGGGTCAGTTGAGATATTTTTTAGGCTTTGAAATTGCTAGGTCTACTACAGGCATATTCATGAATCAAAGGAAGTACACTTTACAGTTACTTGAAGACACTGGTTATTTGGCAGCTAAGCCATCTTCTGTTCCCATTGATCCTAATCTCAAGTTATCTACCTCAGATGGCCAACCTCTTGATGATCCTTCTTCTTACAGAAGACTCATTGGTAGATTGATCTACCTTACAAATAGTAGACCTGACATATCATATGCTGTACAACATTTAAGCCAATATGTTTCAAAGCCCTTAGTCCCTCATTATCAAGCAACCACTAAGATTTTGAGGTATCTCAAGTCTGCACCAGCCAAGGGAGTTTTGTTTTCAGCCTCAAGTCCTCTTCAGCTTTATGGTTTTGCAGATTCTGATTGGGCAAGATGCTCAGAGACTAGAAAATCCATCACAGGCTTTTGTGTTATTCTTGGATCATCTCTTATTTGTTGGAAATCTAAGAAATAAAACACTGTTTCTCGATCCTCCACTGAAGCTGAGTACAGGGCTTTGGCTTCTTTATCTTGTGAGCTTCAATGGCTTCAATACCTTTTTCATGATTTCCTCATTGACTTTTCTCAACCTGCCTCTGTTTTCTGTGATAGTAAGTCAGCCATATATCTTGCTCATACTCCAACTTTTCATGAAAGGAGTAAACATATAGAGTTGGATTGTCATGTTATTAGAGAAAAGATTGTGTCCAAGTTTCTTCACTTATTGCCGGTTTCTACTAAGGAGCAATTAGCAGATGTTTTTACTAAGCCACTGCATTCTCCTCTTTTCAACTCCATTCTATCCAAGCTTGGTCTTTGTAGCATCCAAAGTCCACCTTGAGGGGGGATATTAGTGATAGTGTATTATATAGTACAACAGTTTCATCATAGCTTATTATACATAGCTCCATATTATGTATAAATACCATATTGTAATCATTTATTCATTAATCAATGAAACAGTTTAGATTACTCTCTTCTTCTTTTTCTTGAATGTAACAAACCCTAACTATTTTTCACCTTCTTCAATGGTGAACTATTCTTTCCTTGATAACAAATTAGACGAAAAAAATCAAATAATGAAACTTTTGTCACATAAACAAACAAGCACATACTACTATAGTCTAGCAAATGCAAAAGGAACAATTATTTACCAGTAGCAACTATGAAAAGGAAGTTTTTCAAAGTCTCACGTAATTTAGAGTCTAGAAATATATTGAAATCTATGGAAGAATAGTGAGAAATCACATTTCATTTTGTAGCTATTAAAAGCAAAGGTTGAGCAACATCACGTGTTCTTTTACGACACCTGTCAAATGCTGCTATGATTTTGGATCGGTTGTTGCTGTCCTAGGCAAACGTGATTGGACACTTGAACTTGTTATTTTTCACATTGTCACCATTGCTTAGAAAAAGATACTTGTAACTGTGTAGTATCCATTAACATCAACCACCTATTATTGTACTAGGAATTTAATTTAAGGGGAGATGAACAGGTAAATCCCTTGAATATTCTCCTAGATTCCGTTGAAACTATGAACGTGATGTTATGAATAAGTTCTGTGGTCCCAAAATAACTTTTGGAAATATCATTGACACATTAAGTGTTTTGTCCTTTTCTATCCATGTCTACATTATGAGTGTCTATTATAGACTTATAACTCTCCCATAGATTAGACTTATAACTCTCCCATAGATTTTGAATCATTTTAAAAGATAGTTCAAAGTGAGGTTATCTTCACATATTTAAACATTCAACGAAAATATAAGTAATATGAAATTCCTAAGACAATTTTAACATTAATTTATGTGAGAATAATAATTGATTTGGTAAAAATTAAAAATAGTTGTCTCTTTTTTAAAGTATATTTTGAAAAGGCATGCATTATATGTTAGTTGGAAGTATTTTGGACTAAATGCTTAGGAGATTGCACTTCTGTAAGAAGTGGTTGTTGAAATTAACTCAAAACCTTTTGAGAACTCCTATTCAATCGTGATCTCAAGATTGTTAACAATCACACGCAATGGCAATGAAAATAAAAATTGAAAAAGAAAGAAAGAGAAAAGAGAAATAGTAGCGTTGGAGAAGAAGATGAAAAACTGCAGAATTCTTTCTGCTCACAAACTGTGGAAACTTTCAATATTCACTTGCAACTGCTAACTGTGAATTATGAAACTTGATGATTACAATGAAAAGGGTTCCTCCCTATTTATAGATTTATGTTAACTTGCATCTCAAGCTAAAACCCAAACTATAGAAGCCCAAAAATATCTAATCTAATTTTTCTAAATCAAATCTGATCTTTCTAAATCAAATCTAATCTTTCTAAAACAATGAATTACATAGTTAACACACCACCTAATTCATTGTGTCTAAACTGTCTATATTCATCATGGCTCTTAGTCTTCTAAAAACTTCGACCGACACTCCCTTCGTCATGATATCTGCAATCTGATTTTCAGTTCTGCAGTGTTCCAAGTTCATCTTCCCTTCTGCTACATGCTCTCGAAGATAATGGAACCCCATTCCGATGTGCTTACTTCGACCATGTGCTATTGGATTCTTCATGGTGATTGCTCCATAACTCTTCCCTATGATTTCTTCGACCAGGTTCACCATTCAGGTTGCTTGACATGCACAAAAAGAAACAACTATGTACTCTGCTTCGCATGACGACAATGCCACTACTGGCTCCTTTCTCGAAATCTAAGTAACTGGTGCACCACCTAACATAAACATATAGCCAGCTGTGGATTTTCTATCCTCAACATCACTACACCAACTAGAGTCGGTGTATCCCATTATCTTGCATTCTTTTCCTTCATCAGCTTCAGGAAATAAAATTCCATAGTCGAGAGTCCCTTTCAGATACCTCAGTATCCTCTTCGTTACTGCTAGGTGTAATACCTTTAGCTTCTGCATGAATCTACTTACCATACCCACACTGTATGCTAAGTCAACCTTGTGTGACAAAGTTATCGAAGTGACCCAATAAGTCTTCTGTATTGGGTAGGGTCGAGATCATCTTCATCTAAATCTTTCGACAGTTGCAATCTGGTCTCAGCTGGAGTCGAAGTTGGGTTGCAATCTTACATCTCAAATCTCTTGAGTATTTTTCCTGCATATCTTCTTTGATGCATCATCAAACCTCTACTAGCCTTGTAGAATTCGATGCCAATGAAATATGAGAGATTTCCCAAGTCTGACATTTCAAACTCCTTACTTAGGTCATGTTTGAAATCTTCAATCTCCTTCTTGCAACTTCCTGTTATCAACAGGTCATCGAAATAGAGACATTGTACAAGCAATTCATTATTGATTCTCCTTACATATACTCCATGTTCCGTCGTACACTTCACAAATTCCTTCTTTCTTAAGAAGCTGTGGATTCTCTTATTCCAAGCTCTTGGAGCTTGCTTAAGTCCATACAGGGCTTTATGTAGCCTGTACACCTTTCCTTCTTCGCCTCGTTTCACACACTCAGCTGGTTGTGCGACATAAACTTCTTCGTCTAAGGGGCCATTAAGGAATGCACACTTCACGTCCATCTGGCGTGTGTGCCAATTGTTCATATTTGCTAGAGCAACAACCAACCTGATTGTTTCGATCCTAGCAACAGGTGCAAAAACTTCGTCGAAGTTGATTCTTTCCTTCTGAAGAAATCCTTTCGCCACAAGTCTCGCCTTGTGTCGAGTTACTTCTCCTTTAGGATTCACCTTTACCTTATAAACCCACTTCACATCAATTGCCTTCTTGCCTTGAGGAAATTCGACAAGTGACCAGGTGTTGTTGACTTCGATGGAGTCTAATTTCTCATTCATTGCTTTCACCCACTTCGAATCTTTCAATGCCTCAGCTGCATTGACTGACTCGACATCTGCGTAGAAAGAATAGTGTACCAGCTCACCCTCTTCATTAACCACATCATCATATATAATTACACATTATTGCAACCTTGCAGGCAAGTGTCTTGTTCATCGATGTCTACTTGGACCAGCTTTATCTATGACTTGTTTCTGTCGAACTTCTCTTTCGACTTCAGTGGCTGGTTCTTCACAAGAGATTCTCACTGAATCCTTCTTGACATTCCCAGTCCAATCCCATTCTTTAAGCCCATCTATGATCACGTCCCTGCTGATCACTACCTGCTTATTCACCGGTTCGAACAACTTATAACGTCCAGTAGAATGATATCTTATCAAGATCATCTGATTCAACTTGTCATCAAGCTTCCTTCTCAATTGATCTGGCACATGTATATCTGTTATAGATCTAAACACCTTCAAGTGACTGAGGCTAGGCTTGACACCGGACCAACATTATTCTGGTGTGATTCCTTCAAGCTTCTTCTTCGGACATCTGTTCAAAATATATGTTGCTTTCGAAACCGCTTCTCCCCATAATTCTTTGGGTTGATGCTTTCCATTCAACATACTTCTCACCATGTTCATGATGGTTCTGTTCTTCCTTTCTGCAATTCCATTTTGTTGTGGAGTGTAGAGTGCACCACCTCATGCACAATCCCTTCTTTCTCACATAATGCATCGAACTCTTTCGACACATACTCTCCACCACCATCAGTTCTCAGAATTTTCAACTTTCAACCACTTTGTTTTTCGACCATAGATTTAAATATGACAAATACCTCGACCACATCACTTTTCTTCTTGATGAGGTAAGTCCACAACTTTCGACTGTAATCATCTATAAACGTGACAAAGTATCTGTTACCACCTGGATTGAACCAGATACATCAGAGTATATAACTTCCAGAATTGCCTTCGACTTCCTTCATGCATCCTTGCTGAAGCTATTCTTGTGTTGTTTCGGCTGAACACACTCTTCACAGACTTCCCTTGGAATGTCAATTTCAGGTAATCCTGAAACCATATTTCTTCTCTTTAGCTCTCTTATGTCATTGAAGTTGAGATGACCTAGTCGAAAATGCCATAACCACTCATCTCTGCTGGTTGCAGTTGCTAGGCACTTGTACTCCATCACATTGAGTTCAATCTTGAAGGTCCTATTCTGAGACATTGGAGCCTTCAAGATCAACCTACCACCTACGTCGAGAACTCTTATCATCTTATCTTTGATCGACACCTTGTAGTTCTTTTCGACCAACTGCCATATACTGAGTAAATTACTCTTCATGCCTGGTATGTACAACACATTGGAAATTGTTGACCTCTTGCCATCTTTCCTCATAATCATAACATCACTACCACCTGCAGCTACTAGAGTGTTGTCATTTGCAAACTTCACCATGTTCTTAGACGAGGGCTTCATGATGACAAACCAATCTTTCCTTCCAGTCACGTGTGATGAGCATCCTGAGTCCAAGTACCACTGGTCCTGAAATCTCTCTTCGTCTCTTGTTGTGACCATCAGCAACATCTCTTCTTCTTCATGTTTCGCCAGCTTTGCATCTGTTTCTTGATTCTTCTTCTTTTATGGACAATTACTAAAATAGTGACCATACTTCTGACAATTGAAACATTGAATGTAACTTTTGTCCGGCTTTTGATCACTACCTCTTCCTCTACCGGAAGCACCACCTCTTTGGTTGCCTTGGTTCCAGGGTTTTCTTTGATTCGACCATTTTTCTTCATGCTGATTTCGACAAGTCAAATTGGTGTAGCCTCCTCTACCTTTGTTGCCATTCCAGCCTCCTTTGTCTTTCCTTTCTTTTTCTGACTGCCCCTGCAAAGCCATATCACTCTTCGACTTTCCTGCAGCTCTTTCAGCCATCCTTTGTTCATGAGACTCAAGCATCCCTTGAAGCTCTTCCTTCGTCAATACTGACAAGTCTTTCGACTCTTCTATGGGTACTACCACGTGGTCGAATTTTGGAGCCAATGACCTCAAGATCTTTGACACAACTGATCTTGATGTCAACACTTCTCCATATACCTTAATTTGATTCACCCGCTTTGTAACTCTGGTGAAGAAATCTATTATACTTTCATTGTCTTCCATCTGAAGCAATTGATAAGTCCTTTTGTGAGTTTTTAACATCACCTCTTTCACCTTCTCTGCGCCTCCAAACGATTTTTCAAGAATCTCTCAAGCTTTTTTTGCTGATTCTACATCACTAACCTTTTCAAAGTTATCTGGATCAACACATTGATGGATTATAAAGAGAGCTTTATAATCTTTCTTCTTCAATTCTTTATATGCTGCTTTCTCATTATCTATCGCAGTTTCTACAAGCGGTGATAATCCCTCCTTCACAAGATCCCAAAGATCTTGGTAACAGAAAACCACCTGAATCTGCTTACACCAATTCTCATAATTATCCTTCTTGAGAATTTGAAGATTTTCTGAAAACTGACCGTTCGGGTGACTCATCGCCATCACAGTTGTTCTTCCCTTGAATCATAACCGGAGCTCTAGATACCAGATGTTAGAATTAACCCAAATTTTTTTGAGAATTCCTATTCAATCTTGATCTCAAGTTTGTTAACAATCACACGTAATGGCGAAAGAAAAATTGAGAAAGAAAGAAAGAAAGAGAAAAGAGAAATAGTAGCGTTGGCGAAGAAGATGAAAAACTGCAGAATTCTTTCTGCCCACAAATTGTGGAAGTTTTCAATATTCACTTGCAACTGCAAACTGTGAATTATCAAACTTGATGATTACAATGAAAATGGTTCCTCCCTATTTATAGATTTAGGTTAACTTGCATCTCAAACTAAAGCTCAAACTATAAAAGCTTAAAAATATATAAACTAATATTTCTTAATCAAATATGATCTTTCTAACTCAAATCTAATCTTTCTAAAATAATGACTTACATATTTAAAAGTGGTGGCATTGTATACCAACTTGTATGCTTTTGAATAACTTTTTCATGATTGTTTTTAACTCAAAAAGTGAATATTCAAAGGGGGTCTTAAGTAATGGGATTTTTTTTAGGATTTTTTTTTTCATCCTATATGTTTCTTAGTCAACTCGCGAATTTCTAAAAATATCTCACGTTTTCAGATATATATCGTCGAATGCACTCTAATACACACATTTCATTCGTTTTTGAGTTAGACTTCAATTTTATAAATACATTTATTTCAAAAATATATCTCCGAAAAAATTTCAAAAATATATTTTTGGAACAAATAAATTAATCAAATATTTGTTTCAGCTACTGAAAAAACTAAAATAAACTAATCCAACTAAACTCAAACTTAATGTGTTCCTTCTTGATGAAAATTAAACAAAGCCATGAACATTAAGTTAAGAATTGAATTTTGACATACACGAAAAATTATAATCCTTTTAAGTGAGGCACATCCATTCATTATTAGTAATGGATTGCCATTGAGTTCATTGTCCCAGTGTAAATTATTGTGTTTGCAATTTTCAATACAGACAAGCTCATCCATGTTCTTTAAGTTCTTCAAGCTATTGATTGATTTGAATTAGAGCAACCAAGTTCTTCAAGCTAAAGACTGTTCATATAAAGATCATTGCAAGAAAAAAAGTTAGATAATATAGTTTCTAACGATGTTAAAAAATGGATGTAAAACTGGGTAATAAATATAACAGTGGGGGCTGCTTTATACGAGATGCTGCAACCACATTGCTTTATGTAGTTAAATCAAGATAGTATGATATAAAAATATTGTTTATGAAAATATATTTTCGGAATAAATGTATTCATGAAATTGGAGTCTGACTTAAAAATGAATGACATGTGTGTATAAGGGTGCGCTTGAAGATATATTTCTAAAAACGGGAGGAGTTTTTGAAAATTCGCGAGGTGGCTAAGAAACATATAAGGTGAAAAAAGAAATCCTTGTTGTCTTTCCTCTTCCTTCATGTATCTTGGGTATTTTTACTAACTTTTGGATTTTTGTTTTTAAATTTTGGTATCCGGCCTTCTACCGACTAATTCAAAAAGATCAATCACACCGTTCACTAGTGGAGATCCCAATTAAAGACTAACTTCCGAATTTAATATTTTAATACGGTTGTTTTTCATCTTCAATATGTAAATGATACTCTTATTTTGAGTAAGACTGCAGTTGAAAAATCTTTAAACTAATAAGTTGGTTCTTAGCTGTTTTGAAATAGCTTTAAGCCTACTAATTAATTGTAATTTTAGAGTATAATCTAACAGAAGATGAATTAGTTTTAAAAATGTTTTCAGATATTTATGATATTTTTCTGATTTTTTGAAAATTTTCGAAATTATGAGCAGGACGAATGATAAACAAAAAAAAAAAAAATCATCGTAAAATAAAATGATACAGAAAATTATACTAGTTCCCCTTTTTAATTAAGGGTACATCTAGTTCTCACACACCCTTGTGAGAGATTTTTATTATTAATAGATCTTTGTACAAACTTATACCTGATTTCTCTATACAATTTTCTAACAACAATTAAAAAGGAAATACCATCTTTTGATTTTAAAACACAAGAGAAAGAAACCTACTTTATCTTGAACAACACTTGTTACCACAAACTTGGTATACAAGTAACAATACAAATTTTCAAAGGATTTGAATAAGTATGAGTACGACAAAATTCCAATCCGAATTTCTTCTCTTTCAATATAACAATTCAAAATAAAGAATCACTAAGTGCTCAAAAATCTTTTATCTAATATGAAAGTTTGATGCATAAAAGTTTATAACAAATTTCAAAGTTACACAGTAAAATAGTTATGAAAATTGGATTGAAAGAGGTGAATTTGAATGATGATTTTTTATTTTATTTTAGTGTTCATGATATCTCTAGAAATCATGACATCCTTAAAAATATATTTATTATCAATTGGCATTGATTTGAAAACGGTATGATGAAAGTGTGCAAGAAAAAGGTGTGAAAATGGTTTAGAATTTTTTAACAAGTTGAAGAGGTAAACATGTTTACCAAAAGAGGAAAACAAATTTACCTACCTTGCAATGTACAAATATCTGAAATTTTACACTAGGTAAACAAGTTTAGCAGACAGGAAAACAAGTTTACCTTCTTTATTTTCATAAAATCTATTTTGGTAGAGAGAAGGTAAACAGATTTACCAATATAGGTAAATCGATTTACCTAAGTAAATACATGAAATTTTTACTAAGTTAAAAGCCATTTTAAAAGTGGATCGTGTAATAATATTTTTCCAAACTTCAGAATGTATGAGATAAGAGTTATGAGCATCTAATGCTATTAGATAATAAATTGAAACATTGTACCTTAACATAAATACCATATCTTGATTAGGACCAGTCTTTATCTTCTGTGATCTTTCCTCTTATAACAACCTTTTGTCTTCATCAAAATCAAGCTAAGAAGGATGAACATATCTTCTTCACAATCTCCCTATTTTTTATGATGACAAAACACATCTTCTTTACAAACTCCCCCTTTTTTATGATGACAAAACATATTAATGGAAAGTTTTTGCTTGACACTTGAATTCTCCTTCTATCTTGTACATTTCCCCATATCTTGCATATCTACCTCTATCTTTTGCAATATATGTTACAATATTTGGTATCCTGAAAAACAATAAAAAAAACAGCCATTTATTTTTCCCCTTTTTGACATTATCAGAAAGAAAAAGAGTAAACTCTAAAGGAGTATAATAATACAAGGGAAATGATACAACATATATAAAAAATACTTATCTTCTTTAGAAAGATTGAATTTCAAAGTTGAGATCAATGTTAATGCTTTTACAAATAATCTTTCATTCAATGAAACTTTTAGAACTACAGTATCATATGGTATTGTAACTTGAAGAATCAAACTTGAATTGACAATACTATCATATGATCTTAAAGTACCTACAAAACAATTAATAGTGCTTAGTTACCCAATATTCTTTGGGTCCTCTTGTGTTAGATCCCTTCATCACCCATACATACTAACCATAAGGAATACCATAACTTCTTATGTAGCAAACATTAGAAGTATGACCTTTTGTATTAAAATAAAAACAAATAGGTCTAAAAACATAATTTCTTTTATTGACATAAAATTTATTTCTATTCATCAGGCCTTTTATGATGATTTACAACATGTAATTTCTTTGATTCCTTATTGTTGAATTTATTAGTAGCATTTATAAAGATAGTTTGAGTTGTCCTAGGTTTATCAAAAATAGAAAAGCCAAGTCCACACTTATTATTTGAATATCTTTGACTACTCAACACATTATCCAAGCCAATTTTCTCTTTTCATATTTGGTAATGACTCGGTTCAATTCCCAAATTTTTTCCTCAAGAGATGAATAATTGTTGCATGCTAAAATTTTGATTAAGTCTAACTCCACTTTTGTGTTACTAGCCTCACTTTCTAGATTTAAAATAGTTTTCTTTTGTTTTGAACATTTTCTAGAAAGTTTCAAATTTTCATCATGCAATTCATTAAAAGCATTTTGTAATTCCTCATATGAAGGTTTATCATCAATTTCATAATCATTAACCTCATTTTATTCATTACTTGAATGATGTGATGCCATGAATGCCTTGTTTGCATGATCTTCATCTAAAGATGAACATATTTCATTGTTATCCCACGCTACATATGTTTTCATTGGCCTTTTTTTTCCATCTTGCTTTTGAAGTATTTATTCTTATTTTCAAGTGTTGGGCATTCACTCTTAACATGTCCTCTTTTTCCACATTCAAAGCATGTAACCTTCCCTATTGGTGCTTTTTTCTAAATGACCTCCTTTCTCCTTTCTTTTCTTAAGAACGTTTCAAAACTTTTGATAAGACTGTCATCTTCATCCTTACCAAATTCATCCTCATGATTGTTATCATAATTTTTTACTCTAGTCTTTAAGGAAATATTTTTATAATTATTTTCTTGATCTGCATGCTTATCCAATCTTTCAAAATCTATCTAATGCTCTTGGAGTTTTTCGAACAATGTTGCGAAAGTCATTTTGGATAGACTCTTATTTTTTGATATAGCCGTTACTTTGAGTTTCCATGCCTTTCTTAATGAACTGAGCACTTTGAGATTTAACTCATCATTAGTAGAAGTTTTATCGAATTCCATTAACTGTTCGTCAAGTGTGTGAATCTTTTCTGCAAGTCAAGAATTTATTATCTAGGCTACATCCTGAAAATTTCGTATTCTTTAGATAATGTGTTCAATTTTGACCTTTTCACTTCCACAGTCCTTCATGAGTGACTTCTAACGTTTCTCATATCTCTTTTGCTATTTTACAATGAGAGATACGAAAGAGCCCATCCCTACCAAGTGCTCATTGAAGCATAATCTCTGTCTTCTTGTCAAATAGGACTTTCTTCATATCATCACCATTCTAAAAATTTTGGCTCTTGGATGTACCAACGCCACTAACATCACTCATGGGAATGAACTGACCATTTTCAACCGCATCCCATATATCATTGCCTTATGCCTCAAGATATGATTGCATGTGAATTTTCCAAAAATCATAATGTTCACCAACAAAGTATGGATGTTTGTTGCTACTGCCACCATCTCTAAAAACCAGATTAGCGAAAGAAATTTTTACCTAAATCTAGGATCAAGTTACCTTAACCCACTATGATGCCAAATGCAAGTTTAGAATGTAATCAAAGAGAGGGGGTGAATTAGGTTTAATGATGTTTTTGGAGATTTATGATACTTCATTTGTTTCTTGAATTTTTTTGGATTTATGAAGGATGAACGAATGATAAATAAAAAAGTAAAGTGCAGTAAAATAAAGTGACACGGAGAATTATACTAGTTCCCTTTTCCAATCAAGGTTATATCTAGTCCCCTCTCACGCCTTTGAGAGATTTCTACTACTGTTAGATATTTGTACAAACATATACCTGACTTCTCTATACAATCTTCTAACAATAATCAACAAGGCAACACCACCTTTTGATTTTACAAAAAAAAAAGAGAAAGAAGTCTACTTTCTCTTGAAGCACACTTGTTACCACAAACTTAGTAATCAAGTAACAATACAATTTTACAATGTATTTGAATAAGTATGAGTACGAAAAAATTCTAATATGAATTTCTTCCCTTTCAATATAAAAATTCAGAATAAATAATCACTAAGTGCTCAAGAAACTTTTATTTGATATTAAACTTTTATGCAGAAAAGTGTTAACAAATTTCAAAGTTATGCAGTAGAATTGTTTAGAAATTGGATTGAAATAAGTGAATTTGAATGTTGAATTTTTTTTTATTTTATAGTGTTCATGATACCTCTAGAAATCATGACAACCTTTAAAAAATATTCATGATCAATTGTCATTGATTTGGAAAATGTATGATGAAAGTGTGCAAGGAAAAGATGTGAAAATCACTACTACAAAACGCGCAAACAACAACACCAGGTTTACAACGGATTCATATACACCGTTGTAAAAGGTTAAAATTTTTGTGCCCACTGAGTAGCTGAATATATAAACAATAATTTAATGATGGTTGTATCAAAACACCATAGTAATAGATGATGTGTAGCAGACTTCGATTCCAAGCAACTACATTTTTTCCATTCTTTAGAGTACATTAAGCGTGTGTCACTTAAGCCCATTATTTAAAAAATAAATTGTAAATGATTTTACAACGGTGAAGTAAACCAATCGTTGTTAGAGGACTTACGTCCATTATTTAAAAAATAAATTGTAAATGATTTTACAACGGTGAAGTAAACCAACCGTTGTTAGAGGACTTATAATTCCACTACAGTTAAGTTGTCCAACCGCGATTAAAGGGTTTACTAATAAATTAAAACAAAACTCATTATGTATTTCTTTCATAAGATGCCCTAGGCGAACAAGCGAGCCAGAGACGACAGCGGTGGCGTAATCTTTACCCTTTTCGTATCCATTCATTTGGAGCTCAAATCTTCACCCTCTTTGTTTATTTGATTCTTCAGCTTCGAAGTACGGTAATCTTCAACAACTTCATTCCTTTTTTCTTGGTTTATGTTGTATATGCTCAATTATTCACCCTCTTCGTTCATTTGATTCTTCAGCTTCGAAGTACGGTACTCTTCAACATCTTCATTCCTTACGTGCATAAGATTCTTCAGCTTCGAAGTACGGTATTCTTCAACATCTTCATTCCTTTTTCTTTGTTTATGTTGTATATGCTAAAGTCAGTATGAGAGTACATGTTTCATATGCCTTAGGTTTAGATTTGCATATGCATATGCTTAAGTTTTTGGATTAGATTTTGGTGTGTCATTCACATTATTATACGTGTACAAATTTTGGAAGTTATTAAGGATCATAGTTTGATGAAAGTCGATAGATTAGGTCCGGTTTATGAGAACGGAGTTCTTGAATTCCTTGAATACGCTGATAAACATCTTCTCGACAATAATGATATCTTTTATTTTCCTTGTGTTGTTTGCACGAATATAAAAAAGGGTACAAAGAAAGAAATATTTCATCACCTTTGTTGTGATGGTATATGTCAAAATTATATAATATGGACGTGCCATGGTGAGGTGGATAAAGAGGAAAGTCGGGCGTCACAAAGTCAAAGAGTGGATGAAGATGAATATATGGAAGATCAACTAGAGGATATGTTCCGTGATATTGGGGAATCTTCTTTTAAGAATACTTATATTTATGATACTTTATGTAGTGATAAAGGCACCCCTTTATATAAGGGATGCATAGATTTTACACGATTGCCGACGGTGTTAAAGTTGTTTAATTTGAAGGCAAAAAATGGATGGTCGGATAAAAGTTTCACAGAATTACTTGAATTGCTAAAAAAAATGTTACCAGAAGATAACAAATTGTCGGATCGTTGCTATGAGGCCAAGAAGATATTATTGTGGCCAATGGGTCTGGAGTATATCAAAATACATGCTTGCCCTAATTATTGCATATTATACCGAAAAGAATATGAAGGCTTGTATCAATGTCCGAAATATGGTGTGTCGCGTTACAAGCTGAAGGCCAACAATGGTGATTACAATGACTATGACAATGTTAGTAGGAAGCATCCTCCTGCTAAAGTTTTATGGTACTTGCCAATAATTTCACGATTTAAGAGACTTTTTGCTAATTCGAATGACGCAAAGAATCTTAGATGACATACATAAGAAAGAACTTGTGATGGAAACATTCGCCATGTAGCTGATTCGTTGCAATGGAAGAAAATGGATTCGTTGTTTTCGGATTTTGGAGTTGAGCCAAGAAACCTTAAGCTTGGGCTTGCCACCGATGGAATGAACCCCTTTGGTAATCTGAGCACTAATCATACTTCGTGGCCTGTTCTTCTCACTATTTACAACCTATCTCCTTGGTTGTGCATGAAGCGCAAGTATATACTGTTAAGTATGATAACTTCTGGACCACGACAACTTAGTAACGACATAGATGTTTATCTAAGTCCATTAATTGATGATTTACGGCTCTTGTGGGATGAAGGCATTGAAGTTGATGATGCATATTCTGGGGAAAATTTTGAGATGCGTGCAATGTTATTTTGCACAAAACTAGGAATGAGTAACTTACGTGGTCGAAGAGGATTTGAAGGGTCGAAGAGCTTGCTCGGAACTTTGTACGGTGGCTGATGCGGTGGCTGACGGCGGCGACTGGCTGGGAACTCAGAAAGAGGAACGAGGAAGGAGAGAGAAGTGAAAAATGCAAATGAGCAGCTTCTCCCTCTATTTATAGGAAGTTTGAAGGCACGTGCGACTAGAGGCATCATCATGACCCTAGCTTAGCCATCATGACGCATTTAATGCTGCACAAGGCTCGAGGCACACGTGTCGTCACGTCCCTTCAAAATACCTCAAACGATGGCCTCCCCGCACGCCGAGCAGACCAAACTATGTTACATATCCCGCAGGCACTGGAACCCCCGGGCATCCAAGGACAACTCCATCTCGTCGACAAACGACGATCCCTTCAGAGTTCCCCGAGGCTGCGAGCCATCCTTAAGTCATCACTCCCATGCTCGGGAGCAACAACTTGGGGCGCTTCTGTTCTGGACTAGACCAATGGCAAGGCCTGGCCCAATCCACTTCTGCTTCCAGAACGGCCCAATTGCCTGAGTCCAGCTGGTGCGGGGCAGCATTTACCTCTCTGCCCCTCTACCGGGCACATATGGACAGATGAACCTCAAGGTCATTTGCTCCTCCCCGACATTTCTGTCTGTTACGTATGGCTCCATCATCCAAGAACAGTCATAACGCTTGTGCCCGGAACTACGCCTTTGCCCGTGGCAACAGCTAGTTTTGGGCATCTCTGGCCGTCATAACGGCTAGTTTTTAGCAGTTACCTATTCTTCAGGAAACGGTTATTCCGCCCCAAAAATAGGGACCGTTGGCCACGCGCTGGGGGATTATAAAAACCCTATCATTTGAGAGGTTCTGGTATTCCAAATCATCCTAAGAAACACTTACTTTTGTACTTGCCTTTTTCCTCTCCCGATTCTTACTTTAGCATCTGAGTGCCTTGCAGGTACATCCCCTCCTCATCTCACAAGCCCAACATCACAGACGCTTCTCTTGGCCAGATTCAGGTTGTGATCAGCCTTCAAGATCATAACACAAGGATAATAAAAGGTTCCATTATTGTCAGAAAGATTTTGTTCCGCGTATTCAATGAATTCAAGAACTCCCTTTTCATACACCAGATCTAATCTATTAGCTTTCATCCAACTGCGGTCCATAATACATTCTGAAATTTATATCAAAATCTTGTAAAATTATTTAACA
The DNA here is from genome assembly GCA_022829125.1 of Lathyrus tuberosus. NCBI lineage: Eukaryota > Viridiplantae > Streptophyta > Magnoliopsida > Fabales > Fabaceae > Lathyrus > Lathyrus tuberosus. The sequence continues at coordinate 4,224,966 of JALAZF010000436.1, read as the reverse complement.
ATACAACAATACAACAACACAAAAACACAACAACATTCTGAATACAACAACTTACTAAATTAATTTTCAATAATATGGAAAAACAATATATACCATAATACAACAATATAACAACAACATTGTCAACAACACCTTAACAATCTCAATACAATAACCACTAAGAATAAAACAACTACAACAATAATATGTAACATTCTCAATAACACAAAACCTATGACTATTTCAACGAATAGCAAAAACCTAAAAATCAACATGAATGGTGATGAAATAGATAACGTACCATAATTGTGGAGAAAAGGAAGAGACAGAGAAATGATTTTCCTGTACACTTATTGAAGTTTTGTTTTTCCACTCCTTGATTTAAACCTGAAATGATGGAGTTTGCTTGGTATCTACTATCACTTTCTTATGTTATTTCGCTAGGGGACTTTGTGTTGTGAAGGAAATAAACTAAAATGTGTTATGTTTTCATTTTTTAGAAACACTTTTCACCACGGTTGACAAAAATAACCGTAGTGATATATTATACATATCACCATGGTTTCCATGAACAACCGTGGTGAAACTATTTAGGGATTTGTCTATAAAACACAACAAGCGCGTCATTCAACTTTTTATTAAGCCCAACACATTCCACTTTCAACTTGCATATTCCATTCTTCAAAAGTTAATACAATATATTAAAAAATTTAGTTTGAAGATTATGTTAAGATTCACTTTACCAATGACAACTTATCTATTGAATATTTTACCAAATAAAAAAGTTGAATTATCAATCACCTCTCAAAATTATTTTTCAAAGGACTCATCCCACTCTCATCTAAGAGTTTTTAGTTGTTTATGTTACTCCTTTTCCATCAACTACCATAAATAAACTCCGATCGAGTTCCATCCCACGCGTCTCTTTAGGATATCATTCAAATCATCACAGATACAAATTCTATGATTTATCACTAAATAAAATTCTCATTTGTCATCTTGTTATATTTGATGAATCAAAATTTCCTTTCTCTAAGTTGCACACTCCCAATCCCAAAAATTATCAATTTTTTGATAATGAATTATCACCTTACATAATAAACCATCTTATTACCCAACCTAGCCCAAATTCAATGACACCCGCCCGCATCACTCAATAAAATTCTCCACCACCTCATCAATTAGGATCAGCCTAACTTCCCCCATTTTACTCGGCCACATCCCCAACCAAACATAACACACCCCCACCCAAACACACAACTTGGTCCAATCCACCTCTTAATCGGCCCACACATTACCATCAATATTTACTCGGCCCAACCCATCAAATATCCAACTTCCTCCTATTTACCAGCCTACTCTTAGTTCCGACAACAAAACAGTTACGAGAAGCCAACATGACATTTTTAAACCCAACAAAAAATACATAAATCTTCACACACGTGTCACAAAATCTCCTCTCCCACGTAACCTCGTGTTAGCACTAAAAGACCTAAATTGACAAATAAATATGGATGATGAATACAATGCTCTTATTCAAAATAAGATTGTGGAATTTAGTACGCCTCCAGCTGATGCAAATGTTATTTGTTCTTTGTGGATTTTTAGGCATCAAAAAATATGACAATTCTTTGGAGAGGCATAAAGCCAGACTTGTAGGTAACAGTGCAGGTTAACAAGTTGGCATAAATTATGAAGACACTTTTAGTCCGGTTGTTAAACTAGCCACCATTTGAATGATACTCACTTTTTCCTTATCAAAAGCATGGAAAATTCATTAGTTAAACGTCAATAAATCTTTTCTCCATGGTGAAATAAAAGAAATAGTGTATATGTATCAATATTTTGGTTTCAAGGATCTGAATCATCCTTACCATGTCTGTCGTCTGATAAAATTGTGTATGGGATCAAGCAAGATCCAAGACCTTGATAGAAATGATTTGCAGATTATGTATATTCTATCATATTCTCTCAAAGCAAGTCAGAAAACTCTCTTTTCAACAACCGGAAAGATACATATATGCCATATCTTCTTCTTTATATGGACGACATCATTCGTATTGCCTTCTCTAATGTTTTTTGCAAGTCTATCATATCACGACTCAGATCTAAATTTTCTATGAAAGACTTGAGACCATTGAGTTATTTTTTAGGTATTGTAGTTACTCAGCATGATGATGGTCTCTTATTGTCTCAGAAAAGTATGCAGATGAAATTCTTGAATGAGTAGGCATGTCATCTTGCAAATCATGTTCCACTCCGATTGACACTAAACCGAAGCTTAGCTCCAAAGCTAGCACTCCCTATGAATACCCATCGTTATATCGTAGCCTTACTGGTGCTCTTCAATATCTCACTTTAACGACACCTGGTATATTATATGTAGTGCAACATATATGTCTTTTTTGCATGACCAAATAAACGATCACATGCCTCCGACGCATTATGCACTACATTTAGAGTACTAGTTAATACAATTTACATGTCTATCCCTCATCTGTTACACCATTGATTTCTTACATAGATGTTGACTGGGGTGGATGTCCCGACACTAGACGCTTTACTTCCTTTTATTGTTTTTTTTCATAGAGACAACTTACTTTCATGGTCTCCTAAACGCTAACCCACATTGTCCCGATCAAGTGTTGAAGCTAAGTATCGAGGGGTTGCCAATGTCGTCTCTGAACCATGCTTGTTAGGTAACTTATTCCTTAAACTACATTGTCCTATACACAAAACTACTATGAAATATTGTAATAATGTCAGTGACATATATCTTTATGATAATCCCGTTTAACATCAATGTACAAAACATATCGAGATGGACATTTATTTTGTATGTAAAAAAGTAGCTCATGGACAAATACGCATCATGCATGTTCCATCATGCTATCAAATTACGGATATCTTCACCAAGGGTCTTCCCCTAATACTCTTTCAAAATTTTTGAGACAGTTTAAACATACACCAACCTCCAACTTCAACTGCGAGGGTGTGACAGAACATGACAACACACACATATTGATATATTAGAAAGGAAATATTTGTATTTATAAGACATAATTAATTCCTATTATGCAATTTGTAATTCTTGTATATTATACATGTTTATGATCAATAAAATACATCAAAATATTTTTCTATTATATATATATATATATATATATATATATATATATATATATATATATATATATATATATATATATATATATATATATATATATATAATGAACTATCAAATACTACTAATTTAATTAGTATACTTTAAAGATAATTATATAATTTCTTTTCATTATTACTCAATCAACCAAAAAGAGCCACACACATTTCTCTATCTTCTGCATCTCTTCTCCTTCTCTTGATTTTATTCTCACAGTTGATATTTTAAAAAATAGAATGATTTGTATAAGGTGATGTTTCCATTTCCATTGCTTCTTATGCACAATAAGTATATGCAAAAACTTTACCCATTTTAGTTTATTCCAAAAAAATTAAAAGTGATGGAAAAGGGAGGTTTGTCCCAAAGCCATCAAGTGTTCATAAACATAATCATGTACTTATAAATCCAAGCATATTAGAAGGAAAATGTTGAGCAAAGAGGAGATTAATTTCAGTCTCCAATTTATACGTGGTTGACACATATATACACTGTTATACTTATACGAGTGGACTAAATTCCCGCTCGATTTCCTGTAATGTTTGTCCTTAGTTTTGGTGTTTTGCTGTTGTTGGTAGCTTTTGGATTTCTTGTAAGCAATGTTGTGTTCTTTGTTGGGTTTAGAGATTCCCTTAATCTCTGTTATTGATTGATTTGCTTATCAAAAAAAATACACTGTTATACTTATTTATTTTTTGCGACAAAGACGCAATATAGAAAAAGTTGATACTGCCCATTAATTCAATCTCATTATCTCTTCATCTTATTTGTCTTTCTTTCTCGACCAACCAAATCAAAAAGCATTTGATAACTCTTTCTTAATCTCAAACTCACTAGCTAATGGCTAGGTATTTTTGGTCCATTTTAGTATCAAGATTTGATTTTCAAATTAATGATCAAGTTAAAGAGTTTGACAGTGATCTAAACTTTATTCTCTACTACAAAATTAATAAAAATCCTAGTGACGTGGTCATAGCTGTCAAATGGGCTGCTCATGTCCAGCTCATTATGTTAGAATGAGAAGAATTTTATCTTACACCCTAATAGTTACCTTAATAGAACTTAAATTACAATACTTGACATTCTCACGTTATTAAAATTTTTATCATAACATTTTCATATTTAAAAATTACAACTTAAATTATCATTTTTCGAAATTTTTGAAAAAGCTTAAATTTCTACCGCATTTTATGAAGCTTATATCGGATATTTATAAGTAAGCAATATATATATATACAATTTTACATTTATATCAAAATTTTAATGAAAAATAAACATTTTTATCGGCATTTTAGAAATGTCTAAATAAATAAAAAATTGCTTGCATTTTAACCGACATTTTTTTAAAAAATGCAGTATCCTATGTGTTTTTATTGACATTTTTGAAATTGCATATAAAAATGCATACATGCATACTTAGCAACTTAAAAAATGTTGGCAAAAAAACATATAGGATACTACATTTTAAAAAATGTTAGTAAATCCATGGTCATGACCAAATATTTTAAAAAATTCTATAGTTCATTTTTTGTTTTTTTTTTCTTTAGTGAGGGAAAAAGGATGTGACATTAAGATTGTTCCTACATTGAGCAATAGAGCAGAGAGAGCACGTGGAGAGAGCTCTGGTGGAGGCGGCGGCGATGATGGAAAGCACTTGCATACTAAGGAAGGTAGAGTAGTCCCCATAGATTTTTATTGAAGGAGGATTGAGTAGTCTCGCAGATTGCGTACTCTCCAGCATAAATAAGATGGAGTTGGACAGGCTAGAGACCTTGATGTCAAACCAGATGTTGCCATTATTGATGATATAGAGTCAGCAGCTCTAGATGACATCGGGGTTGCTCCTCGGGCTGATATAGAGGTTCCTACAATAGCTGATATGATAGTGGAAACTCAGGATGACACATAGTCATCTATACACAAAGATGGATGGTTCCTTGGAGACCCTAGTGGCTATATCTTACTCACAAGGTATGTCGATCATGTGGCATTTAGATTATGGTAGGGAGAGACATAAATTTTTATTTTAAGTTGTTTTTATTTATTACTGGTTAATTGAAAGATACTGACGGTTTATGTTTTATTTGTTACAAGACCCGCCCCAATTGAAGGTGTCATCCCATGGGGTGAAGTAAAAGAAATTCTCTGATGTGTTGATGTAAGATGAGGTCATGGAAATCATCGCTGATGCAGTCATGCTTCTGTTGGTGTATTGTTCCCCCACCATGCTCATAAGGAGACATCCTTAATTCATATTTCATTTGGTGAAATGACAGTTGCCAAGAGTGATGTCTCAAAATTCTTCTATCTTCTTCTTGTTGGTAACTTTTAAACCGCTCATGTCATTAACTAAAACATTGTGTGTATGGCGGATGAGACATACATGGGGGTTACACAAATGTTGGTCTTGGATGAGTTCAGAGCTAATAGGGGTGCTCACTTCCGTCTCTCTTGACAATAAGATATGTATCGGAATATGGTGGAGCACTCAATGCATGAGGTGGACGTTGAGGTATACATTTTGCATCTTGTAGGATATACTATCTTAGAAGATAAGTCTCATGTATATATCAATGCCAGATACATATACCTGTTTACTAACTTTGTGCATCTCGGCTGGGCATTGAGTTGTGTTGCTTTGACGATATTATATATTGCCTTTGGAGAGCCAGCTGTCTTTGAGATGAGACATCTTGCCACTTACATGAGTCAATTTCACGTATGAATATTTATTATGTTTTATTTATTTCGTTCTTATTTATCAAAGACGTTTCATGTATGTAATTTGTGTTTCTTGTGCAATGTTGGATATGCAAGCATTTCCTTCCCATTTCTAACCGGGGTGATCGTGGTCCTATCACCGATGAAGCTCCACATGCCACCAGATAAATGGCCAAACATTCTCATCCAGACGGTCTTTAGGAGTACACACGGAGGGTCGATGCTTTGACTGTAGACGATGTTACATGGACACCTTATGCAGACCACATAATACATTGGGAGTTTGATGATACAACCCTTTTTTTGGGGTTATTTGTGCCAATTTTGGTATGCTCAAAGAATTCTTAGACCAGTCCTTGTTGTGCCATCTAGGGGCATTGACAAATGGTTTAGTCCTAACATTGTTAGCAGTGACATTACTATTATAGAGAATGCAGTGGAGGGGCAATTCCCTGGGAATTATCCGGATGGTTAATTAGAGTGGTACTTTACTATATCACACCCTTAAATCATCTCACCAGCTCAACCTACAGATGATGTTGGACCTTAATATGATGAAATACTTTTAGATGATATGCAACCGCATTCACTATCTCTACCTGATATGACAGACCAACATCGGCTACAGATGATAACACTTCTTTCAGATAATCTCATAGGTTATGTAAACCCAAATGGTGAGGTCTATATTGGGTTATCTCAGATAACATATATTGCTTGTGATGGACTTACGTATATTTTATTAGTTTGTTCATTAATTATTGTCACTGATATTATTTTGGGTTTCTAATGAATTATTTATATATTATTGACATTTTATCTTAACATTGTATTAGATGAAAATTAGCATTATATTATTGTGGGATTAACATAGCTTAACACAAACATTTTTAAAATAATTTAACAAGAAAATAACATGAACAAAATTTAAACATTACTAGATGATACAGGACGTTTCAACATCTTGATAATTTCATCAAAAGATTTCGCAACTATTAAACACCTCGTTCGAACCCCTTTATTTCGTATCGTTGATACACTTGCACACAGATCTTTAATTATATTCAATAGAAGTGATTTTGATGATATTTAATTTTTTGATTTGATTCAATAGAATAAGTTCCACATCATTTTTGTTATATTTAATTTGAATGTTCATATAATGTACATAAACAATACAATGTATTAGTTAGTGGATCAGAGAGATGGTTTTCTTAAGCCTAATAAATATATTTTAAAATTTGTATCAATAATGTGCTTTGACGATGTGCCATTTTTTAAATCATCTGACACGTAATATCTTGATGAGTCACAATCTAATTATATTAATGAATGACTTGTCATTTATATAATTACAAAATAAAAAGTAAATTCTTTTATAAAAAATATATAATTTAAATTGAATCCAAAAAAACATAGTTTTAAAAACCGGACCGGACCGGCCGGTCGGACCGGTTGGACCGGGAACCGGCCGGGTTCGCTTGCTGGATCGGCCATGTCATCGAATCGGTGAGAACCGGTGTGAACCGGTGCGAACCGGGAAAATCGGGAAAATCGGCGGATTTTGCAAACCGGCAGTTCAACTGCTTATTTTAAAAAAAAAATTATATTTTTTTTAATTTTTTTTTAATTTTTTTTTTAATTTTTAAAATTTTTTTTTTTAAATTTTTTTTACTCAAATACATAGGAACTTTTCTTCAAGAATAATAGTAATCACTCATTTAATTCAAGTGATACACAAATTAAGTTTTGTAATATCACAAAACTATTTTTACTATTTTGTATTTATATTGATTGAAAAACCATCATACAAATATTTGTATAGAAATTTAAGAATACAAATTAAGAAACTAAATATAATATAATTTTAGACTTAACTGATTTCCATTATATATATATATATATATATATATATATATATATATATATATATATATATATATATATATATATATTTATATATATATATATATATAGACTTGGAAAATTTATTATTTAAAATAATGTTAATATTTGTATTGTTTTAATTAGTAACATTAAAACTTATTTTTTATTAACATTAAAACTATGAATTTAAATTAGACTCTGTTTAATTTAGACTCTGTTTAAAATTTACAATTAGACTCTTTTAAAATTTGAATTTAAATTATGAACCTATGAATTTATGATATGATCTTTTCAAAAAATTTAAGTGCTAGTTATAGTTTTTAGAGACTGAATCATCCGGTTCGACCGATTTTACCGGTTTTATACCTATTATAATGACAGGTTTATTCAACCGAGTTATCTGGTTTAATCCGGTTTGGTCATGCGGTTCGACCAATGACTCAGTGGTTCGACTGATAAACCAGTGAACTAGTACCCCTCACCGGTTTGATGACCGGTCCGGTTTTTAAAACACTGCAAAAACAACATCTTTTTCTAAATTTTACCCACAAAAATTCAGGAACATAAACAGACAATCTCCCTCTTCTATTATTCAACCAAACATTTTATAATCAGAAATGTGTCATCAAATATGGAAAATATCTTATCATTTCAAACATTTATTATTAAGGGTATACATGAGTCGGTTTGGGTTGAATTTAACCAAAACCATGTCCTAACATATACAAAGTACACCAGTTTAGGTGAGGTAAAATAACTACCCATATTATCATTAGATCGGGTTGGGTAAAACCATAAATGTGTGGGTTCGATTTAAGTTGAGTAGTGGGTTACCCAATTTTTTGCTTTCTTATTTAATTATAAATGATTTGTCACATTTTTTCTTAATAAATAATTTCACATATTACCGCTATTTTTTTAAACATCAAATGTCAAAATACACAATAAAATTCATCATAAACATAATTACAAAAGCCAAAATTACATTATAGTAATACCTAGAATTTATAAAATACTTACAAATTACAAGAATTAACATCAAAATAATCAAAGTGCAACATCCTAAATAAGTTAAAATCATTATTTATAAAATAAAAGATGTTTAAAAGATTGTAATTGAGGTAACCAAGATTAAAGACATCAAAGTCATCACTCATAAAATTATAAAAAATAGTCACTAAATAACCCACGGGTTTTGTGGGTTAGGTGTGGGTCTACCCATAATCCAATTATTTTAAATGTTTTTTCGTTTTTGAAAACCGTGGTCACCCAATGACCCGACCCAACCCATTTTTTGGGTCAGTTTGTATGGGTTTTACTGGACTTGTTGGGTTTACCCAACCCATATACACCCCTATCTATTATTCAAGAACACATCTTATTATTCAATTGAAAATGGAAAGAAAATATTTATGTCAATAAAAATTCTATATTTTTATTCTTTGTTCTCAAATTAATAAAAAATTTCAAAAAATATTTATGTCAATAAAATTTTTAGATTTCTCAGAGTTCAGGAACCAACATCTTTATCAATACATTTTTCAAATTTTGAATCCATAGCAGATTTTACACCACTCTCCCCAGCTTTTGTCAAAAAGGGTGTCGTAGGAAGTAAGGGTGTTCAAAATCGAACCAACCCAATAAAAAACCGCAAACCAAACCAAACCAAACCGAAACTGCAAAAAATCGCATTTGGTTCAGATTTGTTCGGGCCATCTTTTAATAAAACCGCATGGTTCGGTTTGGTTTGCGGTTTGTATTTTGTAAACCGAACTAAACCAAACCAAACTGCATTATGTTACAACTCAAACTTCACTTATCTCACATCTAACCCAAAACTCAAACCCATTATGCCTTAACCTTACAATTACGAAATATTTTCTCTTACTTACACTTAACTTTTCAATTTTAATCTTCTCAAATCTCTCCTAATAGTATTGTGCATTCTTCTCATCTTCTTTGTCATGTACGTCTCGCCTCTTCTACACTAATCTCTCATCTCACATGTTCTTTCTTTTTCATCTTCTCATATTTATCTTACTATTTTCTCTTTTAATTATATTTTTATCGCACCTTTCTTCTCTAATCTCACATCTGTTATGTTCTTTCTTTTTCATCTTCTCTAATCTCCCTTCTCTTATATTTTCTGTTTTATTATAATATTTTGATATTGTTTTATGCTACTATTTTTTTTCACTTTTGTTTAAATTGATTTTTGTATATTGAATGAGAACTTTTTATCTAAATATGATGAGTTTTGTTGTTATTTGGCAATGTATGAATGACTAAACACAAAGTTATGTTGTTCTCTATATATGTAAATATCACTCAATGAAAATCTTGTAAAAAACCGAACCAACCGAACCAATCTAAACCGCATTGATTTGGTTTGGTTTGGTTCGGATTTTTTTTCAAAGCCAACCAAACCAAACCAAACCGCATGTTTTTTCCCTTGCGGTTCAGATGATTTTGAGCGTCAAAACCGCCCAAACCGCACCGCGAACACCCCTAGTAGAGAGGGTTCTACAATCATGAAAATTCAAACTTTGGGATAAACTAGGATAAAAACGAGGGTTTATCAAATAGGTCGAAAATGAGCGAATAAACGTGCATGTGACTGAAGATAAGAATTTTGAAGTTTGAAATAGTTTTTTTGTTTCTTATGCATAAGAAGAAAATTGATGAAACTGAGTCTCTAGCCATTGAAATTGAGGAACAAAAAAGAAGAAGAAAAATAGTGTATTCAAAAGAGGACACACATTTGAATGAGTTTTTTTAATGAGGTTTTTGAAGAAGAATGGTTTAGTAGAATTGAAAATTGAAAATGGAAAATGAGAAAAGGAGAGTGAAGCAGGGAAATCATCAAAATCCAAACCAACAAAGCTTTCCAGAACTCATTGGAGAATTGAATAAGGAAACAAATTTGTTCTTGAATTGAACACATATATAGCTAGATTGAACTCTATTTTCAATTCGATGTACTCTTAGATTAAAGATTTAACGCATAAACAACTATGTTTTTGGATTAGAAAGAAAATTAGAAAATTGATTTGTTATTTCTAATTGAGGATGAAACAGGAGCGGAAGAAAAATGAATATGAATTTGGGAAGTGGTAATGAAAGAGAAGGAGAAGAAAAGTAGAAACAGAAAGGATAAAACACATTTTCTTCAAAAATCATTTTTTCTTATTAATGTTATAATTACAATAACATAATTAATTATTATAATAAGTAATTAATTACATGATAATTAATAATTAATTTTTTCTTAAATATAATAATACTTGAATGGTATGAATATGATTTAAATGATTTTTAAATTTTTTGTTTGTTTTTTAAATATAATATTATATATTAGGGATTAAAGTAAAAAAAAATGACATGGTAAATAAAAAACAAAATTGTCTCATGTCAAGTCATCAAAAATGTGTTTAAAAATAAAATAGAAGGGTTGATTTTGTGAACAGGACAAAACAGGGGGACAAAAATTGTAATTTAGTCTATTAAAAAGATGGTTTAAATGCAGTTTTGGTCCCCATAATATCATTTTTCTAAATTTTTTATCCCCATTTAAAAAAATCCAGATTTTGGGTCTCTTGTTTTGAGTTTTTTTGGGATTTTTTTGGTCCCCTCTCCAAATTAGGGTATGTGGCATTTTTCTCGCTGATGTGGACTACTAATTGTTGTCCTAGTTGGGAATAAAGTTCCACGTCAGCACTTAAAAACATGGAACTTTATTAATTTATTTTTAATAAATTAATACTTTTAGTTTTTTTCAAAATTAATTTATGTAACATGTGATCCTGACACGTCACTCACTCCCTCAACCACTCTCCCTCTCTCTCACGTGTGATTCTCTTTGGAATTGATATATTTACCATACTATATTTTCATTATTTGAGAAATCGATGTGGGACTATTTTTTACACTATTTCAGTCACACTCTCTCTTTTCAACATGGAGTAATTTGTTGCAGTTTGAATCCAAGTGTGTGAAGTTCTTGTAGGTTGTAGTGTCAAACTTGATCCTGCTGCGGTGATTGATAAAGATGATTTTTGTCTCCATTTTCGTTCATTTTGATGGCTTTGCGTAACACTTGTTGTTTTTGTTGTTTTCCTGGCAGAATTGCTCTTATAAATTTACGGCATGCTAATGGTGATGGAGGCGGAGCAGTGCCATCAGGAAACATGGAATGTGATTCCCTCGGTCGTTACGAGATGCTTCTCCAAGGCTGGAATATTGGATTTTCTGCTGCTTGTTTTTTACATAACCTGCATCTCAGTTCTATATTAATCAGTTGATAGTTCGACAAGCAACCAAGGCAACTTCTCCTTTGAGACTTCACCCACATCCTAAGTGATTTTTTAGCAGAAGAATATCACAAATAGTAAGGAAAGGAGAAGGTTCATTGTTGTTTTGAATGACGATTGGAGTGGTGCGTCCAAGAAATTGAATTGCTTTGGTTTTGTAAAAACATCTTTAACTAGAGAAGACTGCTGCTGTTATTGCTCATTTCTCCTCTTAATTTAAATGAAATCCTAGAGTTGGAATTTAGCATCTATACACCAAAACACATAATGCTATAGATCCTAAGGTTGATACATATGATGGTGATGATGATCCCATTGCTTCGTGTTTTACACAATGCTATTTGTATTTATAGACAACTTAGAATGTACCAAAACATGATGATGTTTATGTAGGCTACTTTTAATGTGATAACTTTATGATGACAATGGAGCAAATCCTCCTTGTAAGATCTCCATGAAGTTGTAACTTGAATGGATTTTGCATATAAATAGTAAAACAGTAGTTTCAGAATTATTCTGATACAATTCCATTAAATCTATGAATACTATACAAAATACAAATGATGATTATTGTATAATAAGTGACATGAATGTAGCAAGTAAGAGCTTATTTAATTAAGTAGATACCAGTTTTACAGTTTTATGTAGTATACTGTGCATTCAGAAAACTACCAAATAGTTATTTAGAACATTAATCTTTATTGGAGGAATAAATGTAGTGATAGTTGAATGAGACAAGGAAGAAATGATATGGATTTATGTACTATATAGGTAATTAGTAAACCTGGGTTTGTTGTTTAGTAGCACAAGTGGAAACATATGGATTTATGTTCATGCCAATGATAGTGCATAAGTTGAGCTTGAGTTGTTTTGTTCATAACAAAGTCCCACATTGTTTTGTTTGTAAATAAAATAAGTGTTTATAAAATGAAATCACACAATGATTATTGTCACCTTGTGGGTTGAACCAATGTTAAGTGATATTGATGCTGATTAAATTGGTTTTAGGCCCAGTTATTATTTTCCAAAATTTGAATAATTAATATTTAGCCATCCATGAATAATTATTTATTAAATAGAAAATAGGCTTTTGAGTCTGGTCATCAAATAATTATTAATTTAATTAATTTCTAGCCATCATAAATTATAATTCACATGTGGCAAATGAGGTGACAATTGAGTCATCAAAATTGGTCAACAAAAACATTGTCATGTCATTATTTGGAGCGCCACATATGCTAAACTGGGAGGGGACCAAAATTTTCCCAAAAAAAATCAAAACAAGAGACCTAAAAGCTGGGTTTTTTTAAAGGGAGATCAATTGTTTAAAAAAAAATTAAACTATGGAGACCGAAAATGCATTTAAACCTAAAAAGATTAACACTTTGGTTGAAAATTAGGGATTAAGGCCCAAATTGTTTAAAAATAAAATAGGAGGACTGATAAAAACTATAAGTTTATTATTATTATTATTATTATTATTATTATTATTATTATTATTATTATTATTATTATTATTATTATTATTATTATTATTATTATTATTATATTATTATTATTATTATTATTATTATTATTATTATTATTATTATTATTATTATTATTATTATTATTATTATTATTTAGGAAATTATTTATTATTAGAGTTGGAGGTGGTTCATAGAAAAAATTAATAGTGGTAAGAGTTGAAAATACCAATTTTAATTTTAAAAATTTTAGTGAGAAAATTTAGGAAGTCATTATAGAGTCTCCAATAGTTATAAATAAGTATGACACTTCATTGAGGTTGAGAAAATATATTTTTTTATACAAAATAGACAATGTTATAATTTTTTACAAGTTTATAAACAATTTGGATTCTAAATTTTGGAATATATATTTTAGAGTCTCCAATAGTTATAAATAAGCTTTATATTATTATTATTATTATATTACATTTTGTATTTTATTTTAAATAATAACTTTGTTGACATTTTCTTTAATTTAATCGTATTAAATCTTTATTTTTTTTATTTTTTAATTTAAAAACAATTTATATTTTATGTTTTAATGACACCTTTCTTTCTATTTTATTTTAAAATAAAAAACAAGTCAATTTTCATTACGGTTGATTTGTCAAACCGAGGTGAAATAATATACTCTTTATTTTTTTTTAAACAGTTAAAAATGGCGCTTTGATTGAATAAAAATAAATAAATATATTTTAACAACGATTGTGATTTTTAATAGTAGTAAAATGATTTACTTTATAAGCTTGTCATGTTTTTTCAGTGCTACCGTGCCCTACAAAAACCACATCCAGCTCTGACAAAAACCATATTTAACCCCAATGAATTTTTTCATTCCCATTTAGAATGAAATTTCTAAAAATCATGTCATCTCCAACTCGTTAACCATTGTATCATCTCCATTTTTTCACCATCATGGTTTCTCCAACTCATAAATCAAGGATGAAGAAAGAACTTGAAGGTAGAATTCGAACAATACGTGCAAGAAGGAAAAACAAAACTCATTTATTTGACTTCTTCACGTTTTTTATACGTGAAATATTTCCACTGCCATTGTTGTTGAAACCCTAAAACAATAGAGGTTTAATGTTGTTGTTGTTTAGATTGAGATTAAATGTTATATGTTGTATATTTTATTGACATAAGTACATAATAGGTTAAAAACCAAATAATGAAACTTGTCACATAAACAAGCAAGCATATACTACTATAGTCTAGCAAATGCAAAAGGAACAATTATTTACCAGTAGCAACCTTAAAAAGGTAGTTTTTCAAACTCTCACGTAATTTAGAGTCTACAAATATATTGAAATCTATGGAAGAATCGTGAGAAATCACATTTCATTTGGTAGCTATTAAAAGCAAATGTTGAGCAACACCACGTGTTCTTTTACAACACCTGTCAAATGCTGCTATGACTTTGGATTGGTTGTTATTGTCCTAGGCAAACGTGATTGGACACTTGAACTTGTTATGTTTCACATTGTCACCATTGCTTAGAAAAAGTTACTAATTGTGAAGTATTCATTAACATCAACCACCTATTATTGTACTAGGAATTTAATTTAAGAGGAGATGAAGAGGTAGATCCCTTGAATATTCTCCTAGATTCCGTTGAAACTATGAACGTGATGTTATGAATAAGTTCTGCGGTCCCAAAATAACTTTTGGAAATGTCATTGGCACATCCACAGTTTTGTTCTTTTCTATCCATGTCTACATTATGTGAGTGTCTATTATAGACGTATAACTCTCACATAAATTTGAATTATTTTAAAAGATAGTATAAAATGAGGTTATCTTCACATATTTAAACATTCAACGAAAATCTAAGTAATATGAAACTCATAAAACAATTTTAACAATACCTTATGTGAGAATAATAATTGATGCAGGAAAAATTAAAAATAATTGTCTTTTTTAAAGTATAATTTGAAAAGGCGTGCATTGTGTGTTAGTTGGAGGTATTTTGGACTTAATGCTTAGGAGAATGCGCTTGAGTAAGGAGTGGTGACATTGTATGTCAACTTCTATGTTTTTGAATAGCTTTTTCATGTTTGTTTCCAACCTAAAAGGTGAATATTCAAAGGGGTCTTAAGTAATGAGATTTTTTTCGCCTTTCCTTTTTGTTCAATGTTGGAAATAAATGAAATTCCGACCCTATCTTAATAAATAAGAAGGGTTCTTAGCGCAACAATACCAAAGAAAAGAAGAAAATAGAGAAATAAATGAAATTAGGATTCTAATAGAATTTGGAGAAGAAGGTTGTTACCCACAAACTATAGGATTTTTCTTTTTTATTCACTTGCAACTGCAAACCGTGAATTACAATGTGTTGTGTTTTTTTACAAAAATAAGGGTTACTCCCTATTTATAAATTTAGGTTTACTTGTTCTCTAAGCCAAAGCCCAAAACTATAAAAGTCCAAAATACCTATTTTGGAACTATATCAAATCAAATCTAAATTAAATCTGTGTGAAACAACTGTTTCGACACACCCTTGCTTCAACACTTCGATACAAGAAATTACAATTTAACACACCACCTAATTCATTGTGTCTAAGCTGTCTACATTCAACATAGCTTTTAGTCTTCTGAAAACTTTGACCTGCACTCCCTTCGTCAAGATATCTGCAATCTGATTCTCAGTTCTGCAGTGTTCCAAGTTCATCTTCCCTTCTGCTACCTGCTCTCGAAGATAATGGAACCTCATTTCGATGTGCTTCATGACTCTTCCCTGTAATCTCTTCGACCAAGTTCACCATCCAGGTTGCTTGACATGCACAAAGAGAAGCAGCTATATATTCAGCTTCGCATGATGACAATGCCACTACTGGCTCTTTTCTCGAACTCCAAACAACTGGTGCACCACCTAACGTAAACACATATCCAACTGTGAATTTTCTATCCTCAACATCACTACACCAGCTAGAGTCGGTGTATCCCACTAACTTGCATTCTTTTCCTTCATTAGCTGCAGGAAACAAAATGCCGTAGTCGAGAGTTCCTTTCAGATACCTCAGTATCCTCTTCGTTGCAGCTAGGTGTGATACCTTTGACTTCTGCATGAATCTACTTACCATACCCACACTGTATGCTAAGTCAGGCCTTGTAGGACAAAGGTATCTAAGTGACCCAATAAGTCTTCTGTATTAGGTTGGGTCGACATCATCTTCATCTGAATCCTTTGACAGTTGCAGTCTGATCTCAGCTGGAGTCGAAGTTGGGTTGCAATCAGTTGGAGCGTTAAAGCGGCAAGCAAAAATATTTATTTTCGAAAGAATTTCCTCCGGGATTTATGTTGGGTCCACAGAGATCGGTTTGAGGGAAATAATGTCGTTCGACAATCTCAATGTTAAAGAGTTTGGGATTAAATTAAATGCGAGAACTAAAACTTATGAAAAGAAAAATAATTCATTCTGGGGAGAGTAGAGAACTCTCGAGTTTGTATTTCATCTACCCTAGCAAATACTTAAACTTACTACCCAGTTATACGCAACCTAAATCACTCGTCAACATTATCACGTATCGCTCACAACAAAGGTTATGTCTAACGCAAAGTTGAGAGAACAACCGCATTGCCTCATCGATGATGTCTCACGCAACTCGACCACACTGAAGCATTAAGAATCGATACCCAAGTGAATATTAAGTCTAAATCTATCTCTACATTCTAGAACCTAATAGATGTTCATCCTAAATCCGGTTTCAAATAGGATATGTCTACCGTAACTCAAAACCAAATAAAGAAAGCAATCATCAACATTAATTTGTAAAATGAGTTGTATACAACACCATGAGCAATAAATATACATATAATCAAGGTAAACATGCATACAAACTCACAACAAATAGAAACTACAAAGGGAAGAGAGAAGAGAAATCAAAATCTCTCATGGTATCAATCACGATCCAAGAGTCATCCACCCCCAATCGTCGAGTTGCAACCTCCATTGATGCTTTTCTAAGCTCTAAACTATCAAAAATGAAGTTTGACGGAGTGGGAACAAAAAATACCCAAACCATACCTAAAAAATGATTGAAAATGAACTTATAGTAATTACAAAATCTGTCAAGATCGCAAAGCGAACTCCAAAAAGTGGCACTTAAGTGCCTCAAACCGCCTCTGCAATTCTCTAGAAGTTTGCAATGCGAACTTTTATTCGCAAAGCGAATATTCGCTGGAAAGTTCGCAAAGCGAACTTTGGTCCCTTTTTCTACTGCCATAATTCTGGGAGCATTCGCTGGGAAGTTCGCAAAGCGAACTTGACAACAAACCAGACCTTCTTTTGACCACAACTTCTGAACCGTAACTCGTATTGACGCACGGTCGGAAGCGCTGGAAAGTTTATTCAATGCTCTATACAACAATGGCAAAATATCATTGCTTAAATACCTACAAAAATGAGATAAAATCAATTAAACTCAATGATATGTACATGATACGCAAAATATACTCTATAACGTAAACTAAACGTATTTACAAACAAAGAGGGGTTTATTCGTACGATATTAACAAAAAGTATCGATAAATGCAACAAAACTTATATACAAAAATAGTTACAATTTGCACTTATCAAACTCTCCCCAACTTAAACTTGTTTTTCCTCAAACAAGAATAAAAAAACTCAAAGAAACAGAGTGATAACCAAAGAATCACGAATCAACAGGTTTTGAAAAACGGAAACAAATGAATGGTTCAAATGAAAAATGGTACAGACAAAGTAAATACTTACCATTAAACTACAACGATTACATAGTCACGAAAAAAATGCAAGATACAAAAATCATGCCAAACATCCTAATACAACACAAGTTCAAACGTGAATCACACCTTGAAAAATCATCGGTAGATGAAAAACACAAAATGAGGTACTTTTCACTCACACAACAATCTTGCAAACAAAAGACTAAATTATGCAGCCATCCAAAAATTCACATTAAACATACAAAGGCAAGAATCACAAGGGCTTTCAAGGTTGTAGCGTGGTCAGGTAAACAAACAAGAGGCAATTTCTAAAGGTAATTGAAACAAAAACTTTTTTAAACCTGAGGGAGTGATCAACTCACAAAGAATCAACCAAAAAATTCCAATTAACTTATTCCAAAATCCCAAGTGTTACACAAAACACAATACTTATTTAGCACAACTATATGAACTCTTTTTGTTTCCTTTCACAAGGATTTTCTTTTTCTTTCTTTTTTCTTTTCTTTTCTTTTCTTTTCTTTTTCATAATTTTCTCGTTCTTTTCTTTTCTTTTTCAACCTCATAGAAACCAGTCAATGAGTAAACAATCATTTTCTCCCCAACTTGAATTCAACCACATCATCATGTGAATACTCCCTATTTTCTAAGGCAAGGTAAAAATTCATACAATAACACAAAGTTGAGGGCTCAAGAAAAAAAATCAATCAAAATCCATACAAAAAGTGAATTCAATACTCATAGACAAGCATTAAGTTCAAACAACATGGATAATGATAGAAAGGCACAAAGGGGTTACGAATGATCACACGCTCACAAGGTGAATGACTATTTAGTTAGGTAGTTGTGCTCAAAATGAAACAAAATGCCTTGATCCTTTTCATGCTTTCATATAATCAACACAAGCAAAAGATTAAGCATAATAAAATTCAGTTAGAACAAGAATGTTGGTACTCCGCGCATATATGAACAATGGAAAGCTACCTCACAAAAAGGTGGGAACTAAAGTGATTCACAACAAGAACAAGTATACAAAAGAATGAATGACATGAAAGTTTGTAAAATGCCTAAGTATCATGAATATGCTAAACTCTAGAAAGCGATAAACACATACCTTGGACGTGTACAAAACTTAAAAATATCATTACCATACATCCGCAAGTTGAAACGATCAAACTTGGAACATCACCATAAATTTCCTCAAGCTACTCAAAACAAGCTTTTAGACAAACACAAAAACTATTAATATAAACAAACTAAAAGACCGGGTGAAATTTGATTAAACAAGTTGTAAAGTGAAGATTTGAGAATTTACGAGAAATCCGAGTACAACTTGTTTAATGAAATTTCACCACACTACCTAAGCTAGAATGAAAAAGTAATAACGAAACAAAAAATGATAAAACATGCTTGTTTTACGTCGTAAGCTCGACGCCTTTACTGTGCTTAGCTAATAACTTACTTTATTTATGCCATGGTGATGCCTCACCGCGCAAACCAAAAGCAAGTGTCCTAACCAAACACTTGAAACAAACGTTACGGGAACAAAATATACAAGTATCAATATAAACAAGTGAAAATATACAATATGTACGATATCTACAAAACTCAAAAACAAAGAAACTATCGCAATGCAATTCAATATCAAAACTAATCACCGGCAACGACGCCATTTTGTTGGAGCGGTAAAGCGGCAAGCAAAAATATTTATTTTCAGAAGAATTCCCTCTGGGATTTATGTCGTGTCCACAAAGATCGGTTCGAGGGAAAGAATTTTGTTCGACAATCTCAATGTTAAAGAGTTTGGGTTTAAAATGGGTTTAAATTAAATGCAGGAACTAAAACTTATGAAAAGAAAAAGAATTCATTCTTGGGAGAGTAGAGAACTCTCGGGTTTGAATTTCATCTACCCTATCAAATACTTAAAGTTACTACCCAGTTATACGCAACCTAAATCACTCGTCAACATTATCACGTATCACTCACAACAAAGGTTGTGTCTAACGCAAAGTTAAGAGAACAACCGCATTGCCTCATCGATGATGTCTCACGCAACTCGACCACACGAAAGCATTAAGAATAGATACCGAAGTGAATATTAAGCCTAAATCTATCTCTAGAATCTAGAACCTAATAGATGTTCATCCTAAATCCGGATTCAAAGAGGATATGTCTACTGCAACTCAAAACCAAATAAAGAAAGCAATCATCAAGATTAATTTGTAAAATGAGTTATATACAACACCATGAGCAATAAATATACATATAATCAAGGTAAACATGCATACAAACTCACAACAAATGGAAACTACAAAGGGAAGAGATAAGAGGAATCAAAATCTCTCGCGGTGTCAATCACAATCCAAGAATCATCCACCCCCAATCGTCGAGTTGCAACCTCCATTGATGCTTTTCTAAGCTCTAAACTATCAAAAATGAAGTTTGATGGAGTGTGAACAAAAAATACCCAAACCATACCTAAAAAATGGCTAAAAATGAACTTATAGTAATTACA
This sequence comes from Lathyrus tuberosus, assembly GCA_022829125.1. Taxonomy (NCBI): domain Eukaryota; kingdom Viridiplantae; phylum Streptophyta; class Magnoliopsida; order Fabales; family Fabaceae; genus Lathyrus; species Lathyrus tuberosus. The sequence continues at coordinate 4,204,181 of JALAZF010000436.1, read as the reverse complement.
AAATCCGTCAAGTTCGCAAAGAGAACTTTTATTCGCAAAGCGAACGCCAAAAAGTGGTACATAAGTGCCTCAAAATAGTTAAACTGCCTCGGCAATTCTCCAGAAGTTCGCAATACGAACTTTTATTCGCAAAGCGAATATTCGCTGGAAAGTTCGGAAAGTGAACTTTGGTCCCTTTTTCTATTGCCATAATTCTGGGAGCATTCATTGGGAAGTTCGCAAAGCGAACATTCACTGGAAAGTTTGCAAACTGAACTTGACAGCAAACCAGCCCTTATTTTGACCACAACTTCTGAACCGTAACTCGGATTGACGCACGGTCGGAAGCGCTGGAAAGTTTATTCAATGATTTATACAACAATGAAAAAATATAATTGCTTGAATACCTACAAAAATGAGAGAAAAATAATTAAACTCAATGATATTTACATGATACACAAAATATACTCTATAACATAAACTAAATGTATTTACAAACAAAGCAAGGTTTATTCGTACGATATTAACAAAAAGTATCGATAAGTGCAACCAAACCTATATACAAAAATAGTTACAATTTGCAATTATCACAATCTTGCATCTCAAATCTCTTGAGTATTTCGCTTGCATATCTTCATTGGTGCATCATTAAACCTCTACTAGTCTTGTAGAATTCGATGCCAAGGAAATATGAGAGATTTCCCAAGTCTAACATTTCAAACTCCTCACTTAGGTCATGTTTGAAATCTTTGATCTCCTTCTTGCAACTCCCTGTTATCAACAAATCATCGACATAGAGGCATAGTATAAGCAATTCATTATTGCTTCTCCTTACATACACTCCATGCTCAGTCGTACACTTCATAAATTCCTTCTCCCTTAAGAAGTTGTCGATTTTCTTATTCCAAGCTCTTGGAGATTGCTTAAGTCCATACAGGGCTTTATGCAGCCTGTACACCTTTCCTTCTTTGCCTCGTTTCACATACCCAGCTAGTTGTACGACATAAGCTTCTTCATCTAAGGGGCCATTAAGGAACACACACTTCACGTCCATCTGACATGTGTGCCAATTGTTCATATTTGCTAGACCAACAACCAACCTGATTGTTTCGATCCTAGCAACAAGTGCGAACACTTCATCGAAGTTGATTCCTTCCTTATGTAGAAATCCTTTCGCCACAAGTATCGCCTTGTATCGAGTTACTTCTCCTCTAGGATTCACCTTCACCTTGTAAACCCACTTCACATCAATTGCCTTCTTGCCTTGAGGAAATTCAACAAGTGACCAGGTGTTGTTGACTTCGATGGACTCTAACTCCTCATTCATTGCTTTTACCCACTTCGAATCTTTCAATGCCTCAGCTGCATTGACTGGTTCGATATCCGCGTAGAAAGTATAATGTACCAGCTCACCCTCTTCATCGGCCACATCATCTTATGTAATTACACATTCTTGCAACCTTAGAGGCATGTGTCTTGTTCGTCGAGGTCTGCTTGGGCCTGCTTCATCTCTGACTTATTCTTGTCGAACTTCTCTTTCGACTTCAGTGGTTGGTTCTTCCCAAGAAATTCTCACTGAATCCTTCTTGACATTCTCAATCCAATCCTATTCGTTAAGCTCATCTATGATCACATCCCTGCTGATCACTACCTACTTATTCACTAGGTCAAATAGTTTGTAACCTCCAATCGAATGATATCCTGTCAAGATCATCTGATTCGACTTATCATCAAGCTTCTTTCTCAACTGATCTGGCACATGTATATGTGCTACTGATCCAAACACTTTCAAGTGACTAAGGCTAGGCTTAACACCAGGCCAACATTCTTCTGGTGTGATTCCTTCAAGCTTCTTCGTCGGACATCTGTTCAAAATATATGTTGCTGTCGAAACCGCTTCTCCCCATAATTCTTTGGGTAAATGCTTTCCATTCAACATACTTCTCACCATGTTCATGATGGTTCTGTTCTTTTGTTCTGCAATGCCATTTTGTTGTGGAGTGTAGGGTGGCACCACCTCATGCACAATCCCTTTCTTTTCACATAATGCATCGAAATCCTTCAAAACATACTCTCTACCACCATCAGTCCTCAGAATTTTCAACTTTCGATCACTCTGTCTTTCGACCATGGATTTGAATATGGAAAATACCTCGATCACATCACTTTTCTTCTTGATGAGGTAAGTCCATAACTTTTGACTGTAACCATCTATGAACGTGACAAAGTATTTGTTGCCACCAATCAAATCCACCTGGATTGGACCACATACATCAGAGTATATGACTTCCAGAATTGCCTTCGACTTCCTTCATGCATCCTTGCTAAAGCTATTTTTGTATTGTTTCAACTGAACACACTCTTCACAGACTTCACTTGGAATGTCGATTTCTGGTAATCTGAAACCATATTTCTTCTCTTTAGCTCTCTGATGTCATTGAAGTTGAGATGGCCTAGTCGAAAATGCCATAACCATTCATCTCTGTTGGCTGCAGTTGCTAGGCACTTGTGCTCCATCACCTTGAGTTCAATCTTGAAGGTCCTATTCTGGGACATTGGAGCCTTCAAGATCAACCTACCACCTCAGTCGAGGACTCTCATCATCTTGTCTTCGATAACTACCTTGTAGTTCTTTTCGACCAGCTGCCCTATACTGAGCAAATTACTCTTCATGCCTGGTATGTACAACACATTGGAAATTGTTGACCTCTTGCCATCTTTCCTCATAATCAGAACATCACCAACACCTTCAGCTGCTAGAGTGTTGTCTTTTGTAAACTTCACTGTGTTCTTTGATGAAGGCTTCATGTTGACAAACCAATCTTTCCTTTCAGTCAAGTGTGATGAGCATCCTAAGTCCAAGTACCACTGATCTTGGAATCTTTCTTCATCTCTTGTTGTGACCATCAGCAGCGTCTCTTCTTCTTCATGTTTCGTCAGCTTTGCATCAGATTCTTGATTTTTCTTCTTTTCTGGACAGTCACTAAAATAGTGGCCATACTTCTGACAATTGAAACATTGAATGTGACTCTTGTCAGATTTTCGACCACCGGCTCTTCCTCTACCTGCAGCACCACCTCTTTGGTTGCCTTGGTTCCAGGGTTTTCTCTGATTCCACCAGTTTCCTCCTCTACCTTTGTTGCCATTCCCGTTTCCTTTGCCTTTTCTTTCCTTTTCTGACTGCGCCTGTAAAGCCATATCGCTCTTCGACTTTCCTGCAACTCTTTCAGCCATCCTTTGTTCATGACACTCAAGCGTCCCTTGAAGCTCTTCCTTCGTCAATACTGATAAGTCTTTAGACTCTTCTATGGCTACTACCACGTGGTCGAACTTTGGAGCCAATGACCTCAAGATCTTTGCAACAATTGGTCTTGATGTCAACACCTCTCCACATACCTTGATTTGATTCACCAGCTTTGTAACTCTGGTGAAGAAATCTGTTGTACTCTCATTGTATTCCATCTAAAGCAACTCATAGGTTCTCTTGTAAGTTTGTAACCTCACCTCTTTCACCTTCTCTGCGTCTCCAAATGACTTTTCAAGAATCTCCCACGCTTCCTTCGCAGACTCTACATCACTAACCTTTTCAAAGTTATCGGGATCGACACACTGATGGATTATAAAGAGAGCTTTATAATATTTCTTCTTCAACTCTTTGTGTGCAGCCTTTTCTTGATCCGTCACGTTCTCCGCAAGCGGTGTTACTCCTTCCTTCACAAGATCCCAAAGATCTTGATAACAGAAAACCATCTTCATCTGCTTGCACCAATTCTCATAATTATCTTTCTTGAGAATGGGAAGACTCACCGGAATGTGCCCGTTTGGATGATTCATTGCCATCACAATTTTCCTTCCTTGAATAACAACCGGAGCTCTAGATACTAGATGTTGGAATTAACCAAAAACCTATAGGAATTCCGACCCTATTTTGATAAACAATAAGGGTTCTTAGCGCAGCAATACCAAAGAAAAAAACAAAATAGAGAAAGAAAGGAAATTAGGATTCTAAGAGAATTTGGAGAAGAAGGTTGTTACCCACAAACTGTGGGATTTTTCTTTTCTATTCACTTGCAACTGCAAACCGTGAATTACAATGTGTTGTGTTTTTTTACAAAAATAAGGGTTACTCCCTATTTATAGATTAAGGTTTACTTGTTCTCCAAGCCAAAGCCCAAAACTATAAAAGCCCAAAATACCTATTTTGGAACTATATCAAATCAAATCTAAATCAAATCTGTGTGAAACAACTGTTTCGACACACCCTTAATTCGACACTTCGACACAAGGAATTGCAATTTAACACATGTATCTTAGTCATTTTTATTATTTTATGGATTTCATTCTTAAATCTTGGTATTCAGCATTTACCAACTAATTCAAAAGGATCAATTTTATTGTTCACTAGCAAGAATCCCAATTAAAGACTAACTTTCGAATTTAATATTTTAGTACGGTTGTTTTGATCTTCAATATGTAAATGATACTCTTATTTTTATTAAGGCTATAATTGAAAAATCTTTATACTAAAAAGTTAATTCTTACCTTATGTTTTGATGATAACAATACATAGTGTTTCAAAGAACAATTTTATACCTTAATCTACTTTTTTAGTGTGCAGATACTAGACTCAAGTTCTGACTATGAATGAATGACATGTGATGTCATCAGATTTTGAACCTAGTGCACTCTGACTTTGAGATACGTGGTTTACATGATATTCAAGCTCTAGATTTTGTACTTCAACGCTTCTAATTCTACGCTCATCCAAAGCTTTTAAACTCTGATGATTCTGAAGTTGATATACTTTGAAGCCATGCTCTCACACAACTTTGAATTGTGTCACCAGACTCTAAAGACCAGGTTCTGAGGAACTGTATTAATACTCTGAGGTTCAAAAGATTCTCTCAGCCAAATTCTTATTCTTCTCTATGCATGCTGCATCACCTACTTATCAGAAGTGTAACACCCTTGCCCCCGCACATAAATTATCATGGAATTTGATTCAAACATAATACAACCTCAGGGTGTCACACATAACAAACACATAACCTGCTCCGTAACACGAGTTATAACATAATAGTTTAATATCCACATTTGTACCTAGGATGTTTACACGACATCCAACTCATCTTATCTGTACTTGAGATATTTACACGACATTCAACTCATCTGGTGTTTAAGGTATCATCGCAGCGGAATCATTAATAAAGCAATTAATAACAATATTGCAACTCATAATATCTAGTCTCATAAACGTTAACCTCATAACATAAACAAAAAGGAGTTCATAACATTCAACTCAAAATAACTTAAAAAATCTCAACTACATAAATAGTCTCGAATTTAAACATAAATGACATAAGAATCGATTCAAGAATTTATCCATCAACCTGATGTTACATGATTAGAGAAAGGCACCACTAGTCAAAACGATAAACTAAATAAGTAACTCAAAGAGCTATCTTCTAGTTACTTCAACAAAGTTACTCCTGAGTATCTGCACGATGCCTATGTAAAGCAAACATTCAAACAAAAGGGAAGAGAAATACATTCAAATAATTAACGATGCATAAACAATCAAAGTATATTAAATACAATACAGTTCAAACATAATCCACTATACAATACAACACATGTATTCAAGCTTCACCCACCTCACAATAATACACAATTAAAATACAATGTGACTCTCAACAATATTATAGACTCATATGCATGTGGAACCGATCTTAATAATGGTTCCAATTATGAACCAGGATCCGATCAACTGCGAACCCATGAGCCCCGCACTGAGCTCTAATCCACAATATCAAGCTTGGGATAATTACCAGTCACCAACATCGAAACTTGTAATCTCCTTTTTCACAACAACAACAACTCATGGTGTATGAATGAATGTATACATCATCACAACAACTCAACAACACAAACGGTATCACATCAACCACATAATTTCCTGTACGACATCAACAGGGTAGTTTCACATCGAACCCATGCATCACAACCCATATGTTATCAAAATACAATAAGAAAACTACCTGCAATTATATTATCAATTTACCACATCAATTCATCAACAACGAAAACTCAATGTTTCGCTAAACGGTTTATTACATCATCATGAAAACCACAACAATAGTACACACATAATACTAGTTTAATCATGCCAACTCTCTCTACTACTGTATAGTTTAACGTGTTATCTTTGTGACGCTTCTAACAGCATCTAAATAGGACTTACGAAATGAAAGTTATCACCAAAATCATCAGGATATGTCAACAATTCATTAACCAAACATATGAACAAAAACCTCACCCATACAATAGGCATAGTAATAATACTCAAATAATTCACCTATCACTATCTTGTTATAGCTTTGATCTTTAGCTTTCTAACACTTCAAACGACACTCAATTTTGACTTACGAATCAAAATTTATGACCGAAATCGTATTGGAACCCAAATCTTCCTGGCCGCGACGACCTCGTTGACACCTGACACCACCATGCCATTGCGTCTGCCACGGCCCCATGGAGACCGCCATGACCCAAAAAACAATCAAAAAGTGTTTTCACTGTTGGAGCCCTTCTGGAGTGTCGTAACCCAAAATTTGACCTCCTTTTTTTCTTTTCGCATAAGCACGTGCATTCGCATCGCTGGCATACACATCCACACTTTTTCTCTGTCACTTTGTTGCTGGAATATTCAGGTTCTCCAAGCCCGATTAATCGGATATTCACAAGGTCATCACATCATCAAAACAAGTACAAAACAAAGGTTTTTATGCCTATTCATCAAAACCAGAGGTGGAAAATAGAAACTGGGACTTCAACACTTGTTCCTGAGCAATCTGGGCAAATTTTGCCTAGAGTAACCGGTTACTCAATATAGGGTAACCGGTTACTCTGTATAGATTTGCAAATTTTGCTGCATTTTTGGGACACCAACTCTGCATTTTCTTTGGTCTTAGATTCTAAATAGTTCTAGCAGCATGTGGAATATTCTAGACTCTTCAAGTGATTCATTGGCATTTATTACAATGTTTCCTTTCTATGCAAGACTGCCATGCACTCTATTTCCATAAATTATGAACCCTTGGATTTGAAGCCTACATTTGGATTGCTACCGAGTTAACTTCCTAACTAACCAAGTTAACCGCCGACTCGGTGAGTCAAGTCTAACTAGCTCCTAGCCTAATTCCAAACCACCCAAAGCTAGCTCCTAGCCTAATTCCAAACCTCTCACACTCCAAACCAAAAGTTTATATAAACAAAACTTTAATCATTTTTCAAGGGGAGGAACCATTTCACACATTTCACTCTCAATTCTCTCACATTCTCTCTGAATTTTTCTGCAACTTCTTCATCTTCATCTACATTTTCTTCCCAAACCTCACTATAGCTCTTCACCATTGAAGAATAATCACTTTTCACATTGAAAGTGATTATTTCTTGATCTTGACCTTCATCATCTTGCAATTATACTTGGATTTCTGGAGTTTTATTAGCTTTCAAATTCATGTGTTTTCTTCAAGATTCAACGGTTCGAATTTGTACTTAGGAGTTTTCGTCGCAATTTGCTCGGTTTCAATACGATTCGGCTACGATTGAAGATTTCTCTGGTTTTTTTTATTATCTGCACCAAGATCTCTTTGCAACAATTACCAAGCCAATCCTTCGGCTTGTAGGTTGGTAGATCTCACTCATTTTACTGTTTCAAACGTTTTCGTATCATTTGCGATGTAGTTCGATACTTTTTGTGCGCGAATTAATTTTCCATTTACATGATCCATGATCTTGATGTGTTAATTGATTCCATCACTATTTTTTGCAGTTTTTAAGCTTGATTTTCGTGCACAAATTCATACCCTAGCATGTGGTAATTTAAACAAGTGATTTGGTTGCTTTAAGTGCTTTTTCAAAAGTTGTTTTGCCACTGTTATAGTGGTAACCGGTTACGCAATATAGGATAACTGGTTAGTCTTCACAAATTTTGCACCAGCGCTGCTTTTTTCAACTGAGTAACCGGTTACTCAATACAGGATAATCGGTTACCTTAACAATTTCCCCAGATTTGCTGTTTTCAACCAAGTAACCGGTTACTCACTTTGAGGTAACTAGTTACCACTGTAACAGAGTGCCATTTTGGGTGTTTTTCAAGCTTGTTTGCCATGCCTTATTCCTCTAACTTCCATGGATTAATATAATTGATTTTTATGCATGTTTTAGGTGCTGTTTCACTTCAGTTTAAAGCCTGATTGTGAATTTTCCGATCTTTCGATTTCATAATTATGCTCATTCTTGACATTTCATGCACATGCTTATTCTTGCACATTTTTATTCATATGATACATGATTTGTAATGCATGCTAAATGTCATTTGTTACTATTTTTCACTTTCATTCATGTTTGTATTAGGTTTATTCTTCAAAGGATAAGCTTAATCTTGTACAATCAATAATGCACCCTTTCCTTTAATGGTTTTTCAATTCATTTTGGAAAATTATTAGCATACTCTTCCCTTTTGATTAATTAATCGAAACTTTGTTTCGATTATTGATCCTCCCTTTGGCGCTTCTCTTTAGGTTCCCTTAAGAGCTTTCTTTCTCTCTTTCCCCGCGGAGTTGGAGTTTCGCACGACGCACTAGAGCACGCCACACTGGAGCACCGTATAAATTGGAGTTGTTGCACTACCCATTTGAATTTCTGCACTATACTTTGAGTGCTAGAGAAGGAATGAGGATGAAGTTATCCTACCCTCATTCTGACTATTTCTTGGGTAAGGGCGTCTGGTGTAACACCATTTTCTACCCCTAAGTAATATCAGAGTAAAGCATAAAAATTCCCTCGAAGGGTGCACATTTCCCATTAAATCAAAATAACACAATTACCCTATAAACAAAAAGGGTTTTTCCTCAAAGTTTCACAAAAAGCCTTCACATGGCAGCAGAACTCAAAATTCTCAATTAAAAGGTTTCCACAAACGTCGTAATAATAAAAAATAAAACCACATCATCGCATGACAACAAAATAAAGAAACAATATAGTTTGACTCAAAGGACCCCAACCCGATGTTACACTATCAGAGCAAGACCCTCTAAATCGACGAAAAGCAAATAACTTCAAGTCCTCGAAAGCATCCACGGCTAAGCTTGATCACCTGCACGTTACCCACGTGGAGGCAACATTCAAACAGGCAGGGTGAGTAATCACAATTCAATATAAATCATATAAAGAAAAGACATTAACAGGGCAACAATTGTTGTTATCAATTACTTCAATGACTCACCCAAAACATCATATAAAACATCACATCACCAATATCACTCATATGCACTCATGCGATGTTACCAAGAATGAAATGCAACGTCATAAAAATGCATGTGGTACCAAATCGTCATAATAATGGACACTAGGCCATCAACCCTCCACAAGGGAGCATGTCACAAACACCTCAATCCACACAATGAGATTGAAGCCACCACTGGACCGAAGTCCTAACATCATCAATAGACCGAAGTCTAAATGCTATGAATGCATGATGCACAATGTCAATATCATCATCATCAACAAAAGTCATTACGTGCATCAACATTCATCAAAATCTAATGTTAATCCATGTCATCATTTAATCATCAAAACATCATGAATCGTCATCTCATAATCATCAATATACTCATGGTACTTCACATCGTCATTCTATCCTCAAACATCACATATAAACATCTAATAATCATCAATAACATTATATCATCATCTAATCATCAAAACATCATTTTCATCACTAAATAATTCATCATATAACACGTCAACCCATAGCAGAAATTCACAGCAACATCACCGCATTAATATAATATAAAACAGATATTTTTCATGAATTTTAAATCAATAAAATAATATTTTTTCAGTTCCAGGTCGCGCTAAACGGGCCCCATCCGCGCTAAGCGTGCTACTCACTGCCTCAAGGAGGCGAAATTTCTCCAGACCGCGCTAAGCGGGCTCTGCGATTTCTACAGAAAAACCCTGCGATAACAGCACTCCTCCATCTGTGATCCTGTACTCCTAAACTAGTTTTTATCCTCAAATTTCCACAGATTATGTTATTATAACCTATAACTATCCCATATACATCAATAACAACAATCATCACATAGAAAATCATCAAAATCCATCATCTCTAACCTCCAATTCCTAGGTTTTCCCCCCAAACCCCAATTACCCACTAACACCTAATCTTTATATCAAAATATTGCAAGGTGATACTCCCCATACCTTAGAATATTGTCTCCTTTGACCTCTCTTGAAGTTTCACCAGAATTCTTCTATGCCCTAACCTCCTTCTCACTTGTTCTTCAGAGCACTTTTGCCTCTTCCTCAAAATAATACGAATAATGAGTTCCTTTCACTATTCTCTCTTAAAATACCCCTAAATGTTCTCTTTCCATTATACCCTCACTTATTCTCCTCAATTGTCCACTTTACCCTTAATTCCTCTAATATTATTTAAAATAAATAATAATAGAACTATATTCATATTATATACTAATATTTAAATAAAATAACCAAAACTTCACAAAATCACCGACATCGACACGAAACACCAAAATTCATAGAAATCCAAGAATATAATATTTAAATAAATTAAATAAATATTCTAGGAAATTTGGGGCGTTACAACTCTCTCCCACTCAAAGAATTTTCGCCCTTGAAAATTACCTCAAGGAAATAGAGTCGGATACGACTCCCTCATCTGATCTTCACGTTCCCAAGTCCAACTTTCGCCAGCTGGTCCACCCCACAACACCTTTACCAAAGTTATGCCTTTACCCTGCAGTTGTTTCGTCTCTCGACCATCAACACGCACCGGTAACGCTTCCACAATCAGATTATCCCTTACTTGTACATCATCCATCTGAATCACATGCGACGGATCCGGAAAGTACTTCCTCAATTGAGACACATGGAACACGTCATGCAAATTCGCAAGTGACGGCGGTAAAGCAATTTGATAGGCTACCTCTCCTATCCTCTGCGATATCTGAACCAACAAAACGTGGAGTGAGCTTCCTACACTTCAAAGCTTGACCCACACCAGTCACTGGCATTGTAACACCCTTCTACCCAACAAGAAATTTTAGAAAAGATAATTCATATTATCAGAGTAACATCAATGAGAAAGGTGCCACATATATTCAAAAACATCATTTAATAATCATTATCCTGTCCCGTAACACGGGTTACACACCCTTAGTAATAAAATCAACAACTACGCAACAGAAATCAACTTTTTATGTCAATTCAATAAAACAGTTCATACTAAATGTATCCAAATAAAATCATCACCAACAATGTAAAAATTCAACATAAAATAAAAGAACGCTAGGTTCACAACAAATCCCAACCCGATGTTACATGACACAGAGCAGGACGCCTCTAAACTTAAACAACGATAACAACACACTTCAAGGCTACATCCTCCATCGTCGCGAATCTACTCTTGGTTATCTGCAAGTTACCCACATAAGAGGCAACATTTCCAAGCAGGAAAGGTGAGAAATCACAATTCATTATAGTAATATAAGTACATGGAAAATGAACAGGAAGACAACAACAACATCATAGCATAGCCAACAACAGCAGCATAGCATAATCAATCATAACATCATAGCATAATCAACATCAACCTCATAGCGTAGTCAACAACAACATCATAGTATAATCAACAGTGACCTCATGATATAATCAACAACAACATCATGATACAATCAACATCAACATCATAGTATAATCAACAACAACATCATGATATAATCAACAACAACATCATAGTTTAATCAACAACAACATCATGATGTAATCAACATCAACATCATAGCATAATCAACAACATCATGATATCCACAATAAAACATACATATTATTCGACAATAAACTCATACACATGCAATGCCACTTAGAATGAAATGCAACTTCATCGGAAACATGCATGTGGTACCAATTCAACGTGTGATGGACACTGGCCATCAACCCTCCACAAGGGAGCACAACATAATCAACGTATCACTCCAATCCGCACAATGGGATTGGAGCTACCAATGGACCAAGCCCCAACATAAAATGCTATGAAATGCAATGATGCTAATTCTCCTCAACTCATCAAATATCAACGTGTGCATCATTCATTTCATATTCAACAGTTAATCACCATCTATCATGTTTTATCATCCATACAGCAGCAAACAACAAGACAACAATAATCAGCAAGAGAAAACATTAAAATAGCAAAAACGGCTAAAACAGTTGTCTGACACGGCCGCCCGTGTCCTGTGACATGGCTCGTGTCAGAAGGCCTGCACGAACAATCCAAACCAGAAAAATTATAGCAGAAGCAGAGGCCTGACACGGCCGCCCGTGTCCTGTGACACGACCCGTGTCAGAAGCTCTGTAACAAAAGTTTTCATTTTCTTCCCAACCAGCAAGCTGACATGGGTGCCCGTGTTGTGTGACACGGCCCGTGTCAGGGTGCGACAAAACCCCATTTTCCAAAAAGTGATTTTTCTACTGCATTTTCGACTCAGAATGCCCCAAAATTCAGTTTTGTCCAATACAAAATTTGATCACAAGATTCACACAATGCACATACATCAAATTGACCAATCTGTTTCACTCATTCTCATCACAACACTCACTCCTAACACAATCTATATCATCAAACACCACCATTATTCAAGAATCTACAAAACCTAACCTATTCATAAACCAATTCCTATAAAATTATAATAAACCGTGAAAACTCCCCATACCTTAGAGAAATCTGAAGCTTTATCCTTCTTTCTCTAAGATTCTCCTAGCAATCCTTTAAAACCCTTGGTTTCCTCCTCCTCTTCTCTTCTTCAGCGTTCTTCACAAAAATACGATCAGTTAGAAAATTGATCGATCTTTCTTCTTTAGTTACATTATCCCAGTTTATGAACTTCCAACTCTACCCTTACTCCTTTTCCTTTATGACCATCTTGCCCTTTTCTTAATATTATTAAATAATAAATAATAATCTAAATAATACATGATTATTCACTTTATTAAAATTATTTAAAAATACTCTTTTAATCCCTAATTCTCCAAATTACCAAAAACCTCTTAATTCCTTATAAATTAGTTAAATAAATAAATAAATGATTAATTTAGATTTTCGGGGTGTTACAACTCTCCCCTACTTTAAGAATTTTCGTCCTCGAAAATTTACTCGATGCCGACCACTTCAGATACGTTATCACCTCTGACTAATCAACTCTCATGCCACGTGTGGCAATACCACGAATAACGCAATACAACAATACACCTTATCAATGCCAACGACAATAAGATGAAATGCTCACGCGATGTACTCGACGACCAACTCAAAACACCGAGAATAATCAGGTTAGGAACATACAGGTTCATTATGAACCAGAATACAACACGATCGTTACCATCACCATAGGAAACGAGGCAACAACAAAGATAAGAACACAAAGGCCCAAAGCACAATTTCAACGTAACCAACTACCGACATCGTTGTTACCCACCTAAGAACCAACTGCACTACCCACGCTTTCGCTGCGCACTCTGAGTACTCGCAACTATCTAATCTACCAAGTTTACATCAACTTCCGACCATCAAAGAAGACATAAGAAAAGACCTTTCAACTTAACTCATCGAAAATTCCATCAAAATAGGCATTCTATACTCTTGTGATTACTGAATACTTCGAACTTAGATCCGTAACCAATACCTCCGAATATCCAACACAACTACAACTGCAGCCAATTCCAAATCTTGAATAGGATTAGATACTTTCAAGAATTCCTAATTATCGTCAACATAAGCTACAACTTCACCACCTTGTATTAACACATCATCAAAATTCATCTCAACGCATAACAACCTCACCACAGCATAAGGATACATATGTCCAATTAATCTCAACAAGAAAACAAAAAAATTATCTTCCAAACAGAGCTTAACATCCAATTGCCATAGATTTAGCCTCAATAACCTACACTTAACATGACATATTAACCAAACCAATCAAACAACTAATTCCTCAAGTCCTACTCATACTAGCACAATTCTCCAAAATCCCTCATCCGAATTAACACAACCAGTCAACTTCATCTTTACAAATCATAATTCACACCTTACTAACTCAGCATATAGCTTCACTTCTTTCAATACTTGCAACTCAACTCTCAAATACTCTACGCGCTCTTCTTCTGATTTTATAAAACATCAGAATATCCACAACGAACACCAGTTATAACTTATCCAAACAAGTATGGAAAATACCATTCATATTTCCATATATACACTTTAAGGCATACCAGCCACTACCCTTCTCGACCCGACATCCTTGGTCAAATCATAGTCTTACATTACTATTTACTTCCTACTTGGTTTATCTCTACAGTTCTTCAAGTCTCATGTCAGTCGAATTATCGATCCACAACAAGCCAAAACCCAAGTTATCTAGAACACAACTGTGAGTTTCCAAACTACTCACTGATCAACTTGCAACCTCATACTAACATCCTCAAGTCAGCCTCATTTCCCTATATAGGAATCCGCATCGACAACTCAAACAATTCATAAGCACTTGGCTCAACCCCAAACAATTCACTGCGCATACTATTCTAGTTGGCAAGACACGTCTACTCCATCCAACATGATTCCGTCGAATATCAACAAGAGATTAAGGGTGATCAGTTCCTCAATTTGTCAATAGACAGCCGGCAGCCATAATGGTGGCATAAATCATCATTACCCAACTACAATAGCGTCCTTTACCCTTTTCTTAAAGTTATCTAAGCACACTGCTCCACCATCTCTCTAAGGCTTATAGACGTTTTCTTAATTTTCTTATTTTCCATCTCGTCAATGATACGAAAAGTCCAAAATCCAGTACATATTCTCCTATACAAGTTAGTTGCACAACACAATCATTAAATATCCTTCTAATACCGAAAACGTTACCACATCACGTACAATCCAAATCGACCCACTTCAGTCGAAACATTTATCTAAGTTTAAACTTTTGATGACCCTAACCAATCCTTCATCTTCCTTTTTAATCTCACAACTTCGATGATCCGTATAATTTTACACTTGATCATCATTCCAATCAAAATCTCAACAATACCATCTCATCATCTGGTTGGTGATATAGCTACCAAAATTTCTGACTCATGTCGACACATCTCGCCAGTGACACCCAATCCACTTTACTATTTAACATCCCTCAAAGATTTCTATACTTTAATCATTATCAACTATCATGCGCCGCACTTCCACGTGCTTCTCCGATACTCTTCTTCTTATTACTAAACATTTTATACTTGACTTCATCTTACTATTTCCAGCAAGAATTGTCCAACTTCAAACACGATTATCTTATTCAATACAGACCTCCCAGACACAAAATTATATTCCCAAAAGAAGGGAATTTCGTGTAGATTCCAGAACTTCAAGAATCGCTCAAATCTGAATTACGAGTAAA
Source organism: Lathyrus tuberosus (assembly GCA_022829125.1). Taxonomy (NCBI): domain Eukaryota; kingdom Viridiplantae; phylum Streptophyta; class Magnoliopsida; order Fabales; family Fabaceae; genus Lathyrus; species Lathyrus tuberosus. The sequence continues at coordinate 4,188,669 of JALAZF010000436.1, read as the reverse complement.
AGTTATCGTCCTTGCAATGAGACTGGTGAGGAAATCTCGTATACAAACTTCCACCAAACAAAATCAGCATCAGACCCAACTATTCAAACGTGTCTTTCTCTCTCCTCATAAACATGTCGAAGACAAAATTTATATGCAAACTGTAGGGAATTTCGTAAACTTTCCGAAAAGTCCATAATCACTTTCATCGGAGTTACGAGTAGAAAGTTATGCCTCTTTTACTGAAGGCTGTTCCATAAATATGAAAATAAAAACCGAAATTGGTGAACATGAGTTCTACCTCTTTCTCTTACTTCCAAACTCTTCCAACTATCCTTGCTCTTCACCCAACTCTAAAATTTATCCGACTTCACTCCAGATATACAACACTTGCATATCACTATTCGTCACATTGCCCTATCTTCTCCGAGAAGCAAACATCAATCATACTGACTCGTCCTCCTTCAAATGTCTCAACTGGACCGACAGATAAAATCATGAGTCCATACTCTCGTCGATTCGCAACAACACAGTTCTGACAACACTTGCACAAAATCAAATCAACTCTAACAACACTTGTACTCTTACCCTTAATATCACCTTAAGTTAACTCCTCACACTAGAAACATCTCCGGGAAGCAAACTTCTCCCCCACTTGTTTCAAACCAACACCGGGAGCCAACGGTTAGAAAACAAAAAAGTACAGACAGTGTTCGACTCACTTGTCGCGTACCAAGGGATAAACGACATTAGACAACTTGGCCGGACAGACCGACCTGCTCTGATACCACTAATGTAACACCCTTCTACCCCACAAGAAATTTTAGAAAAGATAATTCATATTATCAGAGTAACATCAATGAGAAAGGTGCCACATATATTCAAAAACATCATTTAGTAATTAGTATCCTGTCCCGTAACACGGGTTACACACCCTTAGTAATAAAATCAACAACTACGCAGCGGAAATCAACTTTTTATGTCAATTCAATAAAACACTTCATACTAAATGTATCCAAATCAAATCATCACAAACAATGTAAAAATTCAACATAAAACAAAAGAACGCGAGGTTCACAATAAATCCCAACCCGATGTTACATGACACAGAGCAGGACGCCTCTAAACTTAAACAACGATAACGACACACTTCAAGGCTACATCCTCCATCGTCGCGAATCTACTCTTGGTTATCTGCAAGTTACCCACATAAGAGGCAACATTTCCAAGCAGGCAGGGTGAGAAATCACAATTCATTATAGTAATATAAGTACATGGAAAATGAACAGGAAGGCAACAACAACATCATAGCATAGCCAACAACAGCAGCATAGCATAATCAATCACAACATCATAGCATAATCAACATCAACCTCATAGCGTAGTCAACAACAACATCATAGTATAATCAACAACGATCTCATGATATAATCAACAACAACATCATGATACAATCAACATCAACATCATAGTATAATCAACAACAACATCATGATATAATCAATAACAACATCATAGTTTAATCAACAACAACATCATGATATAATCAACATCAACATCATAGTATAATCAACAACATCATGATATCCACAATAAAACATACATATTATTCGACAATCAACTCATACACATGCAATGCCACTTAGAATGAAATGCAACTTCATCGGAAACATGCATGTGGTACCAATTCAACGTGTGATGGACACTGACCATCAACCCTTCACAAGGGAGCACAACATAATCAACGTATCACTCCAATCCGCACAATGGGATTGGAGCTACCAATGGACCGAAGCCCCAACATAAAATGCTATGAAATGCAATGATGCTAATTCTCCTCAACTCATCAAATATCAACGTGTGCATCATTCATTTCATATTCAACAGTTAATCACCATTTATCATGTTTTATCATCCATACAGCAGCAAACAACAAGACAACAACAATCAGCAAGAGAAAACATTAAAACAACAAAAATGGCTAAAACAGTTGTCTGACACGGCCGCCCGTGTCCTGTGACACGACCCGTGTCAGAAGGCCTGCACGAACAATCTAAACCAGAAAAATTATAGCAGAAGCAGAGGCCTAACACGGCCGCCCGTGTCCTGTGACACGGCCTGTGTCAGAAGCTCTGTAACAAAAGTTTTCATTTTCTTCCCAACCAGCAAGCTGACACGGGTGCCCGTGTTGTGTGACACGGCCCGTGTCAGGGTGCGACAAAACCCCATTTTCCAAAAAGTGATTTTTCTACTGCGTTTTCGACTCTGAATGCCCCAAAATTCAGTTTTGTCCAATACAAAATTTGATCACAAGACTCATACAATGCACATACATCAAATACACCAATCTGTTTCACTCATTCTCATCACAACACTCACTCCTAACACAATCTATATCATCAAACACCACCATTATTCAAGAATCTACAAAACCTAATTTATTCATAAACCAATTCCTATAAAATTATAATAAATCGTGAAAACTCCCCATAGCTTAGAGAAATCCGAAGCTTTATCCTTCTTTCTCCAAGATTCTCCTAGCAATCCTTCAAAACCCTTGGTTTCCTCCTCCTCTTCTCTTCTTCAGCGTTCTTCACAAAAATACGATCAGTTAGAAAATTGATCGATCTTTCTTCTTTAGTTACATTATCCCAGTTTATGAACTTCCAACTCTACCCTTACTCCTTTTCCTTTATGACCATCTTGCCCTTTTCTTAATATTTTTAAATAATAAATAATAATCTAAATAATACATGATTATTCACTTTATTAAAATTATTTAAAAATACTCTTTTAATCCCTAATTCTCCAAATTACCAAAAACCTCTTAATTCCTTCTAAATTAGTTAAATAAATAAATAAATGATTAATTTAGATTTTCGGGGTGTTACAACTCTCCCCTACTTTAAGAATTTTCGTCCTCGAAAATTTACTCAATGCCGACCACTTCAGATACGTTATCACCTCCGACTAATCAACTCTCATGCCGCGTGTGGCAATACCACGAATAACGCAATACAACAATACACCTTATCAATGCCAACGACAACAAGATGAAATGCTCACGCGATGTACTCAACGACCAACTCAAAACACCTAGAATAATCAGGTTAGGAACATACAGGTTCACTATGAACCATAATACAACACGATCGTTACCATCACCATAGGAAACGAGGCAACAACAAAGGTAAGAACACAAAGGTCCAAAGCACAATTTCAACGAAACCAACTACCGACATCATTGTTACCCATCTAAGAACCAACTGCACTACCCACGCTTTCGTTGCGTACTCTGAGTACTCGCAACTATCTAATATACCAAGTTTACATCAACTTCCGACCATCAAAGCAGACATAAGAAAAAACCTTTCAACTTAACTCATCGGAAATTCCATCCAAACAGGCATTCTATACTCTTGTGATTACTGAATACTTCGAACTTAGATCTGTAACCAATACCTCCGAATATCCAACACAACTACAACTGCAGCTAACATAAGCTACAACTTCACCACCTTGTATTAACACATCATCAAAATTCATCTCAACGCATAACAACCTCACCACAGCATAAGGATACATGTGTCCAATTAATCTCAACAAGAAAAAAAAATTATCTTCCAAACAGAGCTTAACACCCAATAGCCATAGATTTAGCGTCAATAACCTACACTTAACATGACATATTAACCAAACCAATCAAACAACTAAATCCTTAAGTCCTACTCATACTAGCACAATTCTCCAAAATCCCTCATCCGAATTAACACAACTACTCATCTTCATCTTTACAAATCATAATTCACACATTGCTAACTCAGCATATAGCTTCACTTCTTTCAATACTTGTAACTCAACTCTCAAATACTCTACGCGCTCTTCTTCTGATTTTATAAAACATCAGAATATCCACAATGAACACCAATTATAACTTATCCAAACAAGTATGGAAAATACCATTCATATTTCCATATATACACTTTAAGGCATACCAGCCACTACCCTTCTCGATCCGACATCCTTGGTCAAATCATAGTCTTACATTACTATTTACTTCCTACTTGGTTTATCTCTACAGTTCTTCAAGTCTCATGTCAGTCGAATTATCGATCCACCACAAGCCAAAACCCAAGTTATCCAGAACACAACTGTGAGTTTCCAAACTACTCACTGATCAACTTGCAACCTCATACTAACATCCTCAAGTCCACCTCATTTCCCTATATGGGAATCCGCATCGACAACTCAAACAATTCATAAGCACTTGGCTCAACCCCAAACAATTCACTGCGCATACTATTCTAGTTGGCAAGACACGTCAACTCCATCCAACATGATTCTGTCGAATATCAACAAGAGATTAAGGGTGTTCAGTTCCTCAATTTGTCAATAGACAGCCGGCAACCATAATGGTGGCATAAATCATCATTACCCAACTACAATAACGTCCTTTACCCTTTTCTTAAAGTTATTTAAGCACACTGCTCCACCATCTCTCTAAGGCTTACAGACGTTTTCTTAATTTATTATTTTCCATCTCGTCAATGATACGAAAAGTCCAAAATCCAGTACATATTCTCCTATACAAGTTAGTTGCACAACACAATCATTAAATATCCTTCTAATACCGGAAACGTTACCACGTCACGTACAATCCAAATCGACCCACTTTAGTCGAAACATTTATCTAAGTTTAAACTTTTGACGACCCTAACCAATCCTTCATCTTCCTTTTTAATCTCACAACTTTGATGATCCATATAATTTTACACTTGATCATCATTCCAATCACAATCTCAATAATACCATCTCATCATCTGGTTGGTGATATAGCTTCCAAAAATTTCTGACTCATGTCGACACATCTCGCCAGTGACACCCAATCCACTTTACTATTTAACATCTCTCAAAGATTTCTATACTTTAATCATTCTCAACTATCATGCGCCGCACTTCCATGTGCTTCTCCGATACTCTTCTTCTTATTACTAAACATTTTATACTTGACTTCATCTTACTATTTCTAGCAAGAATTGTCCAACTTCAAACACGATTATCTTCTTCAATACAGACCTCCCAGACACAAAATTATATTCCCAAATGAAGGGAATTTCGTGTAGATTCCAGAACTTCAAGAATCCCTCAAATCTGAATTACGAGTAAAAGTTATCGTCCTTGCAATGGGACTGGTCAAGAAATCTCATATACAAACTTCCACCAAACAAAATCAGCATCAGACCCAACTATTCAAACGTGTCTTTCTCTCTCCTCAAAAACATGCCAAAGACAAAATTTATATGCAAACTGTAAGGAATTTCGTAAAATTTCCGAAAAGTCCAGAATCGCTTTCATCGGAGTTACGAGTAGAAAGTTATGCCTCTTTTACTGAAGGATGTTCCATAAATGTGAAAATAAAAACCGAAATTGGTGAACATGAGTTCTACCTCTTTCTCTTGCTTCCAAACTCTTCCAACTATCCTTTCTCTTCACCCAACTCTGAAAATCATCCGACTTCACTCCAGATATACTCCACTTGCATATCACTATTCGTCACATGCCCTATCTTCTCCGAGAAGCAAACATCAATCATACTGACTCATCCTCCTTCAAATGTCTCAACTAGACCGACAGATAAAATCATGAGTTCATACTCTCGTCGATTCGCAACAACACGGTTCTGACAACACTTGCACAAAATCAAATCAACTCCAACAACACTTATACTCTTACCCTTAATATCACCTTGAGTTAACTCCTCACACTAGAAACATCTCCGGGAAGCAAACTTCACCCCCACTTGTTTCAAACCAACACTGGGAGCCAACGGTTAGAAAACAAACAAGTACCGACAGTGTTCCACACACTTGTCGCGTACCAAGGGAAAAACGACATTAGACAACTTGGCCGGACAGACCGACCTGCTCTGATACCACTAATGTAACACCCTTCTACCCCACAAGAAATTTTAAAAAAGATAATTCATATTATCAGAGTAACATCAATGAGAAAGGTGCCACATATATTCAAAAACATCATTTAGTAATCATTATCCTGTCCCGTAACACAGGTTACACACCCTTAGTAATAAAATCAACAACTACGCAGCAAAAATCAACTATTTATGTCAATTCAATAAAACACTTCATACTAAATGTATCCAAGTCAAATCATCACCAACAATGTAAAAATTCAACATATAACAAAAGAACGCGAGGTTCACAACAAATCCCAACCCAATGTTACATGACACAGAGCATGACGCCTCTAAACTTAAACAATGATAACGATACACTTCAAGGCTACATCCTCCATCGTCGCGAATCTACTCTTGGTTATCTACAAGTTACCCACATAAGAGGCAACATTTCCAAGCAGGCAGGGTGAGAAATCATAATTCATTATAGTAATATAAGTACATGGCAAATGAACAGGAAGGCAACAACAACATCATAGCATAGCCAACAACAGCAGCATAGCATAATCAATCACAACATCATAGCATAATCTACATCAACCTCATAGAATAGTTAACAACAACATCATAGTATAATCAACAGCGACCTCATGATATAATCAACAACAACATCATGATACAATCAACATCAACATCATAGTATAATCAACAACGCATCATGATATAATCAACAATAACATCATAGTTTAATCAACAACAACATCATGATATAATCAACATCAACATCATAGTATAATCAACAACATCATGATATCCACAATAAAACATACATATTATTTGGCAATCAACTCATACACATGCAATGCCACTTAGAATGAAATGCAACTTCATCGGAAACATGCATGTGGTACCAATTCAACGTGTGATGGACACTGGCCATCAACCCTCCACAAGGGAGCACAACATAATCAACGTATCACTCCAATCCGCACAATGGGATTGGAGCTACCAATGGACCGAAGCCCCAACATAAAATGCTATGAAATGAAATGATGCTAATTCTCCTTAACTCATCAAATATCAACGTGTGCATCATTCATTTCATATTCAACAGTTAATCACCATCTATCATGTTTTATCATCCATACAGCAACAAATAACAAGACAACAATAATCAGCAAGAGAAAACATTAAAACAGCAAAAACAGCTAAAACAGTTGTCTGACACGGCCGCCCGTGTCCTGTGACACGTCCCGTGTCAGAAGGCCTGCACGAACAATCCAAACCAGAAAATTATAGCAGAAGTAGAGACCTGACACGGCCGCCCGTGTCCTATGACACGGCTTGTGTCAGAAGCTCTGTAACAAAAGTTTTCATTTTCTTCCCAACCAGCAAGCTAACACGGGTGCCCGTGTTGTGTGACACGACCCGTGTCAGGGTGCGACAAAACCCCATTTTCCAAAAAGTGATTTTTCTACTGCGTTTTCGACTCAGAATGCCCCAAAATTCAGTTTTGTCCAATACGAAATTTGATCACAAGACTCACACAATGCACATACATCAAATACACCAATCTGTTTCACTCATTCTCATCACAACACTCACTCCTAACACAATCTATATCATCAAACACCACCATTATTCAAGAATCTACAAAACCTAATTTATTCATAAACCAATTCCTATAAAATTATAATAAATCGTGAAAACTCCCCATAGCTTAGAGAAATTCGAAGCTTTATCCTTCTTTCTCCAAGATTCTCCTAGCAATCCTTCAAAACCCTTGGTTTCCTCCTCCTCTTCTCTTCTTCAGCGTTCTTCACAAAAATACAATCAGTTAGAAAATTGATCGATCTTTCTTCTTTAGTTACATTATCCCAGTTTATGAACTTCCAACTCTACCCTTACTCCTTTTCCTTTATGGCCATCTTGCCCTTTTCTTAATATTTTTAAATAATAAATAATAATCTAAATAATACATGATTATTCACTTTATTAAAATTATTTAAAAATACTTTTTTAATCCCTAATTCTCCAAATTACCAAAAACCTCTTAATTCCTTCTAAATTAGTTAAATAAATAAATAAATGATTAATTTAGATTTTCGGGGTGTTACAGGCGTCACCCTCAAAAACACGTGGTCTCCCTCTTGGAATTCAAGGCTTTCCTCCTCTTATCATGGTAGCTCTTCTGACGACTCTGTGAAGCTTTCATCCTCTCTTGGATCTTCCTAATATTCTCATTCGTCTCTTGCACAATTTCAGGTCTGAGTACATCACTCTCGCCCGATTCAGACCAACACAAAGGAGTCCTACACCTTCTCCCATATAAAGCTTCAGAAGGCGCTATTCCAATACTAGCATGAAAACTATTATTGTGCGTGAACTCAATCAACGACAAATGGCTATCCCACGATCCTCCATGATCCAACACACAAGCCCTCAACAAATCTTCTAAAGATAGGATAGTCCTTTCTGTCTGACCATCCGTCTGAGGATGATAGGCAGAAGTCATCCTCAACTTAGTACCCAAGGCATCTTGTAAACTTTTCCAGAACCTCGATGTAAACCTCGGGTCTCTATCCGACACAATACTCGAAGGTACCCCATGTAACTTCACAATCTCTTCAATATACATCTCGGCTAACTTTTGCATATAACTATTAATCTTCATCGACTAGAAATGAGCCGACTTAGTTAATCTATCCACGATCACCCAAATTGAATCATTTCCTTTAACAGTCTTCGGCAATCCCGACACAAAATCCATGGAAATACTATCCCATTTCCATTTTGGAATCCTCAATGGCTGCATCATACCTAAAGGCTTCTGATTCTCCACCTTCGACTTCTGATAAGTCAAACATGCATAAACAAACTCCGCAACATTCTTCTTCATACCCGACCACCAAAACAACTTTTTCAAATCTTGGTACATCTTCATAGCACCGGGATGAATGCTCAACCTACTTCGGTGTCCTTCTTCAAGAATGCTCTTCTTAATATCTGGAATATCTGGAACACACACCCTGTCTCTGAACATCATTACACCACTCCCATCAATTCGGAAATCTCCCCCGTTACCTTGGTTGATCAAAGTCAACTGGTCAACCAACTTCAAGTCAGATTGTTGTCCCACTCTGATTTCTTCCAGGATACCACTAGTCAACTTCAACATTCCCAACTTCACACTGTCAGAGGTCTCTTCACATACCAAACTCAAATCTCTGAATTGCTCAATTAATTCCAACTCTTTCACCATAAGCATTGATATATACAATGACTTTCTGCTCAACGCATCAGCCACTACATTTGCTTTTCCCGGATGATAACTCAAATCAAAATCAAAATCTTTCAACAACTCTAACCACCTCCGCTGCCTCATATTCAATTCCTTCTGATCAAATAAGTACTTCAGACTCTTATGATCATTGAACACCTCAAATTTAGAGCCAAATAGATAATGTCTCCAAATTTTCAACACAAACACCACAGCGGCTAATTCCAAGTCATGTGTAGGATAATTCCTCTCATGAACTCGCAATTGTCTCGAAGCATAGGCAATAACTTGTCCATTCTGCATCAATACTCCACCAAGACCCATCTTCGACGCATCATAATACACCACAAAAGATTCGCTCGGATTAGGCAAAATCAACACTGGAGCAATCGTCAACTTCTTCTTTAATTCCACAAAACTCTCTTCATAAGCTACATCCCACACAAAAGCTTGACCCTTTCGAGTCAACTGAGTCAAAGGTAACGCCAACTTAGAAAAGCCTTCAATAAACTTGCGGTAGTAACCCGCTAATCCCAGAAAACTCCGTATCTCAGTAGCAGACTTCGGAGTCTCCCACTGTAACACGACATCAATCTTAGAAGGATCAACAGCAATCCCGCCACTTGAAATCACATGGCCAAGGAAACTCACTTCCTTCAACTAGAACTCACACTTCGACAGCTTTGCATACAACTTATTCTCCTTCAACACTTGTAACACAACCCTCAAATGCTCGGCATATTCTTCTTCAGATCTAGAATATATCAAGATATCATCGATAAACATCACTACAAACTTATCCAAACACTCATGGAAAATTCGATTCATGTACTCCATGAACACACCAGGTGCATTAGATACACCAAACGGCATCACAGTGTATTCATAGTGTCCTTACCACGTCCTGAAAGCCGTCTTCAGAATATCGCCAGGCTTAACACGAATCTAATGATAGCCCGACATCAAATCAATCTTACTGAACACACAGGCACCTACTAATTGATCCATCAAATCGTCAATTCTCGGTAGCGGATACTTATTCTTGATAGTCACTTTATTCAGCTACTGATAATCAACACACAACCTCATACTCCCGTCTTTCTTTTTCACTAACAACACAGGAGCACCCCATGGAGAAACACTTGGTCGAACAAACCTCTTCTCAAGCAATTCTTCCAGTTGCTTCTTCAACTCACTTAACTCAGAAGCTGACATCCGATAAGGAGCCATTGACACTGGACTCGTACCTGGTACTAAGTCCACTGCAAACTCTACCTCACGCTCTGGAGGAAAATCACTGATGTCATCTGGAAACACATCTGGGAATTCACAGACAACCGGCAACTCCACACTCGTAGCTTCACGATCAATTTGCAACGATGCAAACATTACAAACACCAAAGCTTCATCCTCTACAAGTTCGTCTACTTGCTTGGCAGATAAGAACATCAACTCCCCACTGGCATCAATTTCAGGAAACTCTACAGCCTTGGTATAACAATTGATGTGAACCCGGTTGAACTCTAACCAGTTCATTCCAAAGATCACATCGATCTGGTGCAAGGGTAAGCACACCAAATCCATAACAAAACTGTACTAAAAAATTGTCACAGGACATCTCAAACACACAAGGGTAGTAGTAACAGAACCATTAGCTGGAGTTTCTATTACCATATTTCCATTCATATCAGATAACTTCAAACCCAATCTATTAGCACATTCAAGCAAGATAAAAGAATATGTAGCACCAGTATCAATAATAGCAACCAACTCGATATTATTAATAAAACAAGTACCTCAAATCAGGTTGTCCTTCTCTGGCGCCTCAGCACCACTCAAAGCAAACACTTTGCCACTGGTCTGGGCAGCAGTCGCGGTCTTCTTCGGCTTCTGACATTGAGCACTGATATGACCTTTCTCACCAAAATTGAAATAGGTCAGACCTTCATCTTTGCAGTCAGTAGCTATATGCCCCTTCTTACCACATCGATAGTACCTCACCACATTATTGGTGCACGCATCAGCACGGTGACCTTGCTCACCACACTTATGACACTTTCCAGAAGCATGAGTTGCTCCCCCACTTGTCTTTTTCTCATCTGAAGCCTTCTGCTTCCCTTTGTCAGCTGAAGTTGTATAAGGCTTACCCCTATACTGCCCTTTCTTTTCACTCAACTGTTTGTAGTGAGTAGATCAAGTTCGGCTGTCCTCGTCGTAGATTCTGCTCTTGTCAACCAACTCAGCATACATGCGGATCTGCTGATACCCAATACCCTGTTTAATCTCTGGTCTCAGCCCATTCTCAAACTTGAGACACTTAGACATCTCCGCATCAGCACGATTTTAGTGCGGACAAAACTTCACCAACTTCTCAAACTTCGCGGCATACTCTGCCATAATCATATCTCCTTCCTTCAGCTCAAGGAATTCCACTTCTCTCTTGCCACGAGCATCCTCTGGGAAATACTTTCCCAGAAACTCCTGCTTAAACACATCCCAAGTTATCACAGTGCCAACATCAGTAAGCCTCTGACGGGTGTTATCCCACTAGTCCTCAGCCTTTTCTTCTAGCATATGTGTTCCGAACTGAACCTGTTGCTCATCAGAACACCCCATCACCTGGAAGATCTTCTCGATCGCCTTCAGCCACTTGTGTGCACTTGCTGGATCATGCGTACCCACAAAAGTTGGTGGATTATTCCTCTGAAAGTTCCCCAAAGCACGAAACTCATCAGGAGCTCCACCATTCGGATTCAGCTGCGCCACCACGTTAGCAACCGATTCCAACGCATCTGCAATTGCACGATCATTTCTTCCAGCCATCCTGTACACCACCAACAAGGTTAGAAGAACTAAAACATCGACAGTGTACACACACTCGTCGACTGACAGGGACAGACATCAAGTAAAAACCTGGCCAGACAGACCGACCTGCTCTGATACCACTAATGTAACACCCTTTTCTACCCCCAAATAATGTTGCAGCAGAAACAACTCAAATATCAGAGTAAAGCATAAAAAATCCCTCGAAGGGTGCACATTTCCCATTAAATCAAAATAACACAATTACCTTATAAACAAAAAGGGTTTTTCCTCAAATTTTCACAAAAAGCCTTCACATGACAGCGGAACTCAAAATTCTCAATTAAAAGGTTTCCAAAAATGTCGTAATAATAAAAAATAAAACCACATCATTGCATGACAACAAAATAAAGAAACAACATAGTCCGACTCAAAGGACCCCAACCCAATGTTACACTATCAGAGCAAGACCCTCTAAATCGACCAAAAGCAAATAACTTCAAGTCCTCGAAAGCATCCACGACTAAGCCTGATCACCTGCACGTTACTCACGTGGAGGCAACATTCAAACAGGCAGGGTGAGTAATCACAATTCAATATAAATCATATAAAGAAAAGACATTAACAGTGCAACAGTTGTTTTTATCAATTACTTCAATGACTCGCCCAAAACATCATATAAAACATCACATCACCAATATCACTTATATGCACTCATGCGATGCCACCAAGAATGAAATGCAACGTCATAAAAATGTATGTGGCACCAAATAGTCATAATAATGGACACTAGGCCATCAACCCTCCACAAGGGAGCATGTCACAAACACCTCAATCCACACAATGGGATTGAAGCCACCACTGGACCGAAGTCCTAACATCATTAATAGATCGAAGTCTAAATGCTATGAATGTATGATGCACAATGTCAATATCATCATCATCAACAAAAGTCATTACGTGCATCAACATTCATCAAAATCTCATGTTAATCCATGTCATCATTTAATCATCAAAACATCATTAATCGTCATCTCATATTCATCAATATACTCATGGTACTTCACATCGTCATTCTATCCTCAAACATCACATATAAACATCTAATAATCATCAATAACATCATATCATCATCTAATCATCAAAACATCATTTTCATCACTAAATAATTCATCATATAACACGTCAACCCATAGAAGAAATTCACAGCAACATCACCACATTAATATAATATAAAACAGATATTGTTCATGAATTTTAAATCAATAAAATAATATTTTTTTCAGTTCCAGGTCGCGCTAAGCGGGCCCCATCCACGTTAAGCGCGCTACTCACTGTCTCGGGGAGGCGAAATTTCTCCAGACCGCGTTAAGCGGGCTCAGCGATTTCTGCAGAAAAACCCTGCGATAACAGCACTCCTCCATCTGCGATCCTGCACTCCTAAACTAGTTTTTATCCTCAAATTTCCACAGATTATGTTATTGTAACCTATAACTATCCCATATACATCAATAACAACAATCATCACATAGCAAATCATCAAAATCCATCATCTCTAACCTCCAATTCCTAGGTTTTCCCCCAAAAGCCAATTACCCACTAACACCTAATATTTATATCAAAATATTGCAAGGTGATACTCCCTATACCTTAGAATATTTTCTCCTTCGACCTATCTTGAAGTTTCGCCAGAATTCTTCTATGCCCTAGCCTCCTTCTCACTTGTTCTTCAAAGCACCTTTGCCTCTTCCTCAAAATAATACGAATAATGAGTTCCTTTCACTATTCTCTCATAAAATACCCCTAAATGTGATATTCCCATTAAACCCTCACTTATTCTCCTCAATTGTCCACCTTACCCTTAATTCCTCTAATATTATTTAAAATAAATAATAATACAAATATATTCATATTATATACTATTATTTTTAATTAAAATAACCAAAACTTCACAAAATCACCGACATCGACACGAAACACCAAAATTCACAGAAATCCACGAATATAATATTTAAATAAATTAAATAAATATTCTAGGAAATTTGGGGCGTTACATCTGGCCCTCTCGCTGAGAATAGTCACCTCTATCCTCAAGCTGTAGTGTTTCTTCTTCTCCCAGTCGAGTCGATCCTTGATCACTCTTGCTCTTTCAATCTCTCTTTTGATCCATCACCATCCTCTTGGTTAAAGATCATTGCCTTGAGTTAGCACCCATCTCATGCCTCATTTGTCCTTTTATTGGTGTCAGTCATTGCTTTCTTTGATTCCCCTTGAAGAGTCTCATCCCTTTTCTTCGGTTAATCACAGTATTTCTGTTAAACACCGAATCCCCAGGAGTTCGCAACCTACTCTTGGTTCTTCTCCCTTTGATTGTTTAACCACTGCCTGTCAGTTAAAACACCAATTTTCACTTCTTCTCGGTTAACCACAGTCTATCTGTTAACATACTGAGCTTCCTCTTCGAGTTAATCACTTTCTCTTGGTTAATCGCCCATTTTTCTTCAGTTAACCACAACCTGTCTGTTAAAACATTGAACCCTTTCAAGTTAATCACCTTCTCTTGGTTAATCACTCGCTTCCTTTTTGGTTAATCACAGTCTTTCTGTTAACACTGAATCCCTAGCGGTTAGCAACCTCTTTTGGTTCAATACCTCCTTTTGTTGGGCTAGTACTGTTTGCTCAGTCAGTACCAACGTCCTATGGGTCACGACCTTCGCTTGGTCCCACACCCGTCTATTTGCTCAGTCCCACACCAACGTCCTAAGGTGCTAGTACCTTCCTTTCGCATAACTGACCCCCGTTCCCGTTTCTCTTCCCCTTGGGTTTTATCGATATTTTCCCTGTCCTTTAGGACTAAATAAAGTTCAGTGGCAACTCTGTTGTATCTCTGAGTGTGCGATTCACTCAGGTATAGACCAACCATCTTCATGGAGGTCCTATTTTGATTTCGTAAAAAGCTCTGATATTCGAATTTGAAAGCCAACACTTATCCACTGATCAAAACATCAAATTTATGATTTATCACATATTGGAATCAATTAAGTCATATATTTCATAACTTTATCAATTCCAAAAACTTTCAAAACTCTCAACAATGGTGAATATATGCTAACTCGTCAAAACTTAATTTATGCACATATGATAGCAACAAAATTCACACTAAATTCATCATACAATAACAATTATAATAACAAATTCTGAATGAAACATTAGAACACCCAATCCTATTGGAGGTCAAGGACTCCTCCTTCTACCCATCATACTTAAACACCCATTAAAGAAGTAATCTCCCCCCTTACCTTAGATTTTCATAGTTTTCTAGCAAAAGCAAGGTGAATGGGTGTTCTTCCCTCAAGCCTTAGCACTCCTCTTCGAGCTTTCTCTCCAAAATCCTTTTTTATTTCATATACTGTTAGAATGAGCTATTTCTCTATAATTTTCTGGTTTTATAAATGATTAATTATCTCTCTTTATTTACATCTTTTGTCCAACTAACTAAATCTCTTACTCCTTGCTCCCCTTATTTCTATCAATTCACACTTTCCACCCCATTCTTACTAATTCTCCATTTCTATTATGTTATTTAATTAATTCTACCCAACCAACTAATTAACTGACCTAATTTACACAAAATAATTATTTAATTAATTTCGCACCAATTAAATTAAGTAAATAAATAGAATAATTGGTAATTCTAAATCGGGGTGTTACAAGAAGCCTCTGAAGATTGAAGATAAGATAAAATGGTTTTACGTGAGAAAAATAGTACATAGTACAAGATCAAATATTCCTTCCACTAGCTGATTTTGTGGAATAAGGACTGTACTATTGTACCATTTTGTCTCCCACCTTTGCAGACCGTTATGCAAGGTGTCGGCTCATTTGTGAAGATTTTCACCCACACTCTCCAACGGATCTTTCCTTGCCTATATAAGGAACACTTGGAAGAATGGAAAAGATGTTGCTTTTGAACATTTATACAATATCTCACAACACTTTTGGTGAACTGAAAACTATTCTTGTGATTATAGAAAAGAAAATACAGATAGAGCTTTTGTTCATTTTTGTGTGATAAATTCATCGTAATGAAATTTGTGTAATTTGCTTTCTTAGAAGAAATCTTGTAAACACATTTCTTGTATCTCATTGATTGAGTTTGTATTCCTTGAGAGACTAAGGTTTAGTCAAGATTCTAAAGAAGACATTGATGGGTTGTCTATGTGTGTCTGTAATCAATTGATTATAATGGATTAAGTCCTTGTTGATAAGGAGAAATCACCTTAGCGGGTGGACTAGGCTAGCTTCGTTAATACTGAATCAGGATAAAAATATTTATGTTCATTTATTTTTGTTCTTGTTTCATCTTTGAGTGTTTTGCGTACGAAAAGTTTTGATCTTAGAAACCCAATTACCCCCCCCCCCCTTTTATTGTGTTTCATGTCACTTTCAATTGACATCATAGCTCTGGTTCTGGTATTGATTGCGTATCAAACACCTCACCATGTCAGATAAAGATCCATCTTGTGAAACACAATGGCAGGAGTCCCTCCACCAGCTACACCTGCTGATATAGATCACTATAGTGCAAAGCCTCTAGTTTTTGATGGAGAAAAATTTGATTACTGGAAAGATAAAATAGAAACTTTTTTCCTTGGTCATGATGTAGTTATATAGGATATGGTAGTTGATGACTACGTTCATCCTGTAGATGCTATTGGTAACAAGGTGGAAAGAAGAGTGATGACGAATCAACAAAAGAAAGACTACGAAAATCATCACAAAGAAAGAACCATCTTGTTGAATCTTATTTCATACACTGAGTATGAAAAGATCACAAACAGAGATACAACAAATTATATATTTGACTATCTGAGAATCGCTCATGAAGGAAACACTCAAGTTAATGAAACCAATGCACTTGACTTGATTCAGAAGTATGAAGCCTTCAAGATGGAAGATAAACTATTGATAATGTGTTCTCAAGGTTTCAAACTCTTGTTGCAGGACTGAATTTCCTAGACAAAGGGTATTCTACTACTAATCATATAAAGAAGATCATCATAAGTCTACCTAAAAGATGGAGACCTATGGTAGCTGCATTGAAGTTATCAAAGGATCTGAACAACACCTTTCTTTAAGAACTTGTTAGTTCTTTAAGAAGTCACGAAATTGAGCTTGAAGAAGATGGGCCCTAGAGAAAGAGCAAATATGTTACTCTGAAGTCTTTGGGAAAGTTTGAAAAAACTAGAGCTTTTTAAGCAAAACAAGAAGAATAATCTGAAGAAGATTCTGAAGACAGAGATGAGTTATTTCTTCTGTCTAGAAGAATGAACCAACTCTGGGAGAAAAGACAAGGCATACTCAAAGGACAAAAAACAACATGCGTTAGTTCTGAGTCTACTTATGGATCCAAGAAATTTAGAGCCAGCAAGGAAGTTATTTGCTTTGAGTGCAAGGAGCCAAGTCATTACAAGAATGAATGTCCCAAGCTGAAGAAAAACCGACCAAAGAAGAAAGAGTTTGGAGGGAAGAAGGAGGGTCTGAAGGCTACCTGGGGTGATTCAGAATCCTCAAAATATGACTCTGAGGAAGAGCAAGCTAATGTTGCGCTGATGGCATGCACAAAAGCTCCCGCTGAGAAGATTCAATTAGAATCAGAATCTAAATCAGACTCTGAAAAGGTTTTCATTGAACTCTCTCGCTCTGAACTTGAATCTAGTTTAACAGAAGTTCTGGATAAGTATCAGAAGCTTCTGACTAAATACAAGGATCTGAAAAAGGTTCATGTATTTAAGTCAGAAGCATACTGTAAGCTTAAGAAATATTTCTCAAGTTTAAACAAAGAAAACTATTTTGAAAAATAATAACTCTGTGCTTCAGAGCAAAAGTTCCAAACTTAAGAAGGAAAATCTTTTAGAAGCCTTTACAGACTATGATGATGTCATAAATAAATATGACAAATCCTTCCAGAAATTTCTTTCTAGAAGTCTAAATAGAAGTGTAATTGATTCAATGATTTATGGCGTAAGAAGAAACGAAACAAGGGAATTGGTTATGATTCTGATGAAGAATCTACTTATGAAAAGGATGATAAACTAAAAACTATTTTTTCCCATTTTGTCCCTTCTGGTAAACAAAATGGTGTTGTGCCTAAAGGTAAAATATTTTCAAAACCTAAGGCTAAAGCAAAAGCTCATTCCCATTTCAACTATGCATACATGTATGAATATCCTACAAAGAAACCCAAGTTTGTTAAAAACTCTTGGAAGACTTTCCAAAAAGGACCCAAAAAATGTGGGTACCTAAGGATAAGATGATTTATATTGCAGACATCTTTAGCAGTGCAGTTAAGACACCAATCATGGTACCTGGACTTTGGTTGCTCGCGACACAGGACGGGAAGAAGGCATATGTTCCAAAGCTTGGAACTTAAGCCTGGATGCATCGTTGGTTTCAGAGGTGCTCAGAAAGGGAAAAGCATTGGCTTCAGAATAGTTGGTAAAAGCTTTCTCCTATCTATTACTAATGTTTTATTATTTGAATGATTAATTCATAACTTATTGTCCACAAGTCAATTAAGTGACAATGGTTATGATTAATCTTTAATCAAAAGTCTTATAAAGTTGTTAGTCAGAAGGATGGCTCTATCCTTTTCAATGGCAAGAGGAAGAATAAAATTTATAAGATTATACATTCTGATCTTAAAAATCAAAATGTAAAATATCTTATGCGTGTTAATGAAAAGCAATGGGTCTGGCATAGATGATTGGGTCATGTTAACACGAGGAGGATTTTTCAGCTAAATAAGTTTAACCTAGTCAGAGGTATCCCAAATCTAAAGTTCTCTTCAGATTCTCTTTGTGAAGCATGTCAGAAACGCAAGTTTTCAAAAACTTCTTTCAAAGCTAAGAATGTTATTTCTACCTCTAAGCCTTTGGAACTTCTGCACATTGACATTTTTGGACCAGTGAAAACTACTTCTGTCAATGGCAGGAAGCATGGATTAGTCATTCTAGATGAGTACAGTAGATGGACATGGGTTAAGTTTCTAAGACACAAGGATGAGTCACATTCTGTGTTTGCTACCTTATGCTCTCAAGTACAAAACGAGAAAGACTTTAGAATTGTTAAAGTCAGAAGTGATCATGATGGAGAATTTGAAAACAAATATTTTGAGAAACGTTTTGATGAGAATGGCATTTCCAATGATTTCTCCTACACTAGAATTCCACAACAGAATGGAGTTGTAGATAGCATGAATAGGACTCTACAAGATATGGCAAGGACCGTGATCAATGAGATTAATGTGGCTAAGCACTTCTAGGAAGAGGCAGTCATCACAGCGTGTTACATTCAGAACAAGATCTCTATAAGACCTATTATGGGTAAGACTCCCTATGAATTATGGAAGAACAGAAAACATAACATTTCATATTTTCATCCTTTTGGTTGTGATTGTGTTATGCTGAACACTAAAGACAATATG
This sequence comes from Lathyrus tuberosus, assembly GCA_022829125.1. Classification (NCBI taxonomy): domain Eukaryota; kingdom Viridiplantae; phylum Streptophyta; class Magnoliopsida; order Fabales; family Fabaceae; genus Lathyrus; species Lathyrus tuberosus. The sequence goes on along the minus strand of JALAZF010000436.1, from coordinate 4,169,205 downwards.
AACATATTTGATTCTAAGGCACAAAAGTGTATTATGTTAGGATACTCTGAACGCTCTAAGGGCTATAAAGTATATAACAAAGAAACATAAATTGTTGAGGAATCAATTCATGTTAGATTTGATGATAAGCTTGACCGTGAAAAGTCAAAGCTAGTTGAAAAGTTTGCAGATCTGGAAACCACTTATTCAAGCTCTGACGGTAAAGAATCAAAAGCCAAGGAATCTGAGACTAAAGACTCTAAAACTACTTAACCTAAAGTTGTTGAAGTTCAAACCCCTTTGAGGAAGCAATGACAAAGATCTTCACACTCTGAAGAATTGGTCTGGGAGATAAGACTGAACTATTTAGAACTAGATCCTCATTCAAACCTTCTGAAGAGACACTTATGGTTTTTTTGTCCCTTATAAAGCCTACATCTCTTGATGAAGCCCTTCTGGACACATAGTGGATTCTGGAAATGCAAGAAGATCTGAACTAATTCTCTAGAAGTGATGTGTGAACTTATGTGCCTAGATTTAAAGAAACTCATGTCATTGGGACAAAGCGGGTCTTCAGAAACAAGTTAAACGAACAAGGAGAGGTGGTAAGAAACAAGGCCGGACTGGTTGCAAAAGGCTATATTCAGCAAGAGTAAATTGACTATGCTGAAACCTTTGCACCATTTTACAAGTTAGAGTCAATTTGTCTCTTAATTTCTTTTACTGCTAATCATAACATCATCTTGTATAAGATGGATGTTAAGAGTACATTTCTGAATGGTTACATAACTGAAGAAGTGTATGTACACCAACCTCTTGGTTTTTAAAATCATAAAAATCCAGATTTTGTTTTCAAACTTAAGAAATATTTGTATGGTTTGAAACAAGCTCTTAGAGCATGGAATGAAAGACTAAGCAATTTTCTTTTAGAATTTTTTTTACCAGAGGGAACATTGATACAACTTTATTTTGTACAACATTCAAAAAGGATATTTTTGTTGTTCAAATTTATATAGATGATCTCATATTTGGGTCTGCTAATGCTACTTTATGCAAGGAATTTGCTAAGTCTATTTATTTAGAGTTTGAGATGAGTCTGATAGGAGAACTCAAGTTCTTTATGGGAATACAGATTAATCAAAGTCCAAAAGGAACCCATATTCATCAGAGTAAATATACCAAAGTACTTCTGAAGAAGTTTGACATATCAGAATGCAAGATAGCCAAAACTCATATGCATCCTACATGTATTCTTGAGAAGGCTGAGGTAAGCGGTAAGGTAGAACAAAAGGTATATAAAGGTAAGGTTGGATCTCTCTTATACTAACTGCTTCCAGACCTGACATTTTATTTAGTGTCTATTTATGTGCTTGCTTCCAATCAGATCCTAGAGAATCCCACTTAACAGCTATTAAGAGGATCTTCAAGTATCTGAAAGGTACTATTAACCTTGGCTTGTGTTATAGAAAATTAAAAGAGTACAAGCTAGTAGGTTACTATGATTCTGATTATGGTGGAGACAGACTTGAAAGAAAAACCACTTTTGGAAGTTGTCAATTTCTAGGAGACAATTTGATTTCATGGTCCACCTAGAGGCAATCAACTATAACACTCAGTTAGCTCCTAATTTCGACGCCTGATATTAAATTAAGAGGATTAATCAAAAGAGATAAAGTTTTAGAGATGTTTTGGAAGACTTCGACTGGAATGGCATTTCCAGAAATTCTAGTCGAAGGTGTCCTTGTGCAAGAGAGACATATTTTATGGACTTAGAAATATTTCTAACAATTTGGAAATATGGTTTGACGGAAGCGTTACTAATGACGTTCGATTCAAAATTTGAATTCAAATAAGGGAGGGAACTTTGTTCTTATCCAATTGATGGTAGAAGACACGTGGAGTGCATTTAAAGGACGAAGACATGCAGAATGCCATTTGTCTCGCTCTAATTAGAGGGCCGTTAGGGGTGGTTATTTTCGACTATTATAAATATCAAGTCTTAGTGTTAGGATTGGTGTGTTCAAGTTTGTACAAATTCCACAAATTACTCAAATTACCCGTGTGTAGAGAAACGAGTGTGTGAGAAATGTACGTTTGATGTAACACCATCTTTCTTATTCAATGCAATTCAGTTAATCTTTTCCCAAAAGTTATCTTTTACTTTTTGCAAGTTATTTTCCAACGCACTTTCGATCATTTTCTGCGTTACATTTTCTTTAGTATTGTCGAAGTAGACTTTCTTTAAAATCATGAATATTGTCGAAGTGTTCATATTTTTCCAAATATCCTTTTAAGTTATTTAGCACATGTCCTAGGATTTTGTATGGTCGATCCTGCAAGTTATCCCATTTCTTATTGATGTGGTAGACCAGAGGTTGTTTACTAATTTTCACAGTAAACAAATTGGCACGCCCAGTGGGACAGTGCTAAGTAATTTTTTAAAACAATTTTCTGTATTTTTTAGAGTTTATAATTCTGCATTTAGTTGTCTTTTCTCTTTCGAAAACTTCGTTGTATGTTATTAAGTAGTGGTAAAGTAGCCACCACTAACGAAGATAAACCAAGGAGAAGATACACGGGGAAAATGGCAAGTACAAACCAGCCAAATATTTCAAACCCTCAGCCAAATAATTCGAACCCTCAAACAATGCCCAATATTAATGTAGAACCACCCCCAGGATCTTTGACTAGGGGACCAACGGTTTCAGCGCCTATTTCTGAAGCCATATCGTCCATAGCGAGTTTGATCCCTACACATTCGATTTCCCATACTCAACCTATTTTGAATTATATCAGATCAAGGGGACCACCAAGGACTCCCACACAGGTCGGGAATTCTAGTTTCCAACCATTTGTTCCCCCTGGATTTTTGATGTCTTTACCTAGTCGAGACCCGCCTTTTGGGATGCCAACTTCGATGATGGTAAACTCACAGAATGCTCCTCTAGTATTTACGGAACCCATAGTGACGTCGCTATTACAAGGGCCAGGATCTGGGGTTAATATGGGTCGAAATAACCAATCCTTATGAATGGGATATTCAATCCAAATGCCAAACTTGACAAATAGTACTGCAGCATACTTAAGGCAACAAATGGACGAAAGTAACCATCAAATGGTCCAAATGATGTCCCAGACTATGGGAGAAATTTTTCAGCCTCTCATTCAAAATACTACCCGGACTAATCAGCAAATGACAGTGCAAATGACGCGCCTTGTAGATTTCTTTGGTGTACCAAACCCTCATCGACATCCACCGAGGGAATATATGACAAAAGACCAATGGGGTGTTTTCGAAGAGGACCCTACTATTAACAAACTCCAACAAAACCCTGGAAATATACTCTAGAATAATTTAGCAAACCAGGGAGTAGTCAAACGTCCTAGAGTCTAACCCCCTAGGAATCAACCACAAATTCCCGTAGGAGAGGAACCAAGAGTAGTTTTGGTAAATAGAAACCAAAATGCTGACAATGTCGTACAACAAGTTCGACGTAACGACGTGGCAACAGATAATAATTTAGCAGCCATGGTCAAAAGGATTATGGCGCGGAATGGAGTAAACTTTGGCCTTCGAAGGCCAAACTACACATCACCGTTGTCAGAATATATCCTTCAGTCAGATTTACCCCCTAGAACGAAGGTCCCAAAATTCACCAAGTTTTCTGGTGACACCACTAAATCCACTATCGAGCATGTGGCTAGGTATTTGATAGAAGCCGAGGAGATTTCGAATAATGAGAATCTAGGGTAAAATACTTCCCAAGTTCTTCGAAGAATGCCTTCACATGGTTCACAATGTTGCCACCAAATTCGATCCACTATTGAACCCAGTTGAAACGTTTATTTCATGAGCAGTTCTATATGGGACAAACTAAGATCAACCTAAAAGAGTTGGCTAGTATAAAAAGAAAATTTACTGAGCTAATAGATGATTATTTGAACATATTCTGACTGCTCAAGGCTAGATGTTTTACACAAGTACTAGAACACGAGTTGGTCGAAATGGCCGCTGGAGGCCTGGATTATTGCATTAGGAAGAAACTAGATACCGAATACTTGAGGGACATTGCCGAATTAGCTGACAGGGTTTGACAATTAGAACGCCTGAAAGAAGAGAAGGTTAGGGAAAATAAGAATAAAAGAATAGCCTACGTCGAATTCAATGAAGAAGATGAAAGACCTTATAATGAGTCATTGGTTTTCGACGAAAGCGAGATTGATCTTGCTGAATTAAAATAAGGCCCACCTTACTCTTGTAAGGTTTTGGCTCCTTCAAACAAAAAGAATCCGGTCAAAATAGAAAAAGGCGATGAATTTTCTAAGAAAACTTACACTTTCAACGTTACCAAATGTGACGAAATTTTCGATTTGTTAGTTAAGGATGGTCAAATGATAGTGCCTCCTGGTGCTAAAATGCCTCCTTTAGAACAAAGGAAAAAGATAGGTTTTTGTAAGTATCACAATTTCTTGGGTCATAAAACTTCTCAATGCTTTCTTTTCAGGGATCTTGTTCAAAATACTATCCAGGAAAGAAGATTGAAATTTGGAGATAAGTCGAAGAGCTAGATGAAGATTGACTCTGATCCTTTGCAAGTTGTTGACGCTCATTACACAGAGCTAACTGAAGTCAACATGGTCGAGATTACTGAAGATCTCGACAAATCTATCAATATAGTCGAAGTTACTGAGGACTTTAACAATGGAGATGTTATGGTCAAGATTACTGAGAATCTCGACCAAGAGTTTATGAAATTTTTTGCCAGTGAGGCTGCTCAAAGCTTCACCAAATTACTGATGGTTTCTACTTGGGAGTCATTGAATACTCTAATGGAGAAATCACTGAGGATTCCAATTTAATGATGATAACAAAAGAAACTGCTTATGGTTTCATTCGAATGGACAAGGCTACGGAAGGCCTTCAAATGAAGTTACATAGGTTGGACATCACTGATGATGTCAACATGGATATCAACATGGTGGAAATCTCACAAGAAACCCCCATAGAAGTCGACGAGGAGCGTCGACAAGAGGAGCATAATAAAATAGCTTACCCTAAACAAGAGGAGACATTGATGGATTTCTTCCATAGGTGCCAGAGGAAAAAATCAGAAGTGATGTTGTGTCCTCGATGCAGTGCTGTGTTTGATAAAAAGGCAGCCCAAAACCTTGAAGGAGTTAGGAAAGCCAAACAAAGACGCGAAGAAAGAGCCCTGCATGGTCAACGAGGCTTCGACCCGAGGAGATCTTCTTCGAAGCAGGAACAGGCTAAGTGTCATACCCTAAATTTTGACCACAAGATTTCCCATCATTGTGCAAAACATCACCATAATATAGATGTATCTTTATACCTCATCAATCCTCTCAAGGATTGTTGAGCATTCACCTCAATCAAGAATTAGGGTTTTGAGCCCTCTCAGAACACTCAGACAAATAATCAATCAAGAATTGACATGATCTTCAACTTTTCAAGCCTCTCAAACATCCATGAAGGATCAAGAGGTGTCCCACATCAAGAATCAAGCACAAAAGTGCAACATTTCAAGTGGATCAATCCTCAAGATCACCAATGTCACTAAATTAGGGTTTTAATCGACCAAGGCCTCCAGAGAGAAATTTTCATCTGGGCATAAGCCAATACTTCAAAAAATGATCCAAGAAGATCAAAGGGACCTCATGGATCCAATCATAAGTTCAAAATAGCCTCAGGGGATGCATTCATCAAAAATCGGGAATTAGGGTTTCTTGACGTAATTCACCCCTAAGTTGACTTTTGGAGCAAGGCATGAGCCAAAACCTCAAGGAATGTTTTGAAGACCTCCAAAATCTTATATTGATCCTCTTACAAGTTCAAATGGACATAAAGAACTTTGTCTATAAGAAATATAAAGATATAAATTCATCTGGACCACAAACTAGGGTTTCTAAGAAAAAGTCAACCCTACTTTTGACTTTTGAATAAGACATGATCTCAAACCTTGGGAAATGATTCAAGACACTATAAAACACCTATTGAATCCATTCATTAGGTTTGATTTAGCCCAAGGACTTGATTTCATAAAGGATCACAAAGTTCGAAATTCATCTGATAAAAGGTCAACTGTGCCCAAAAACCAAGTTTGACTTTTGAGAATTTTTGACAAACATGGCTTCTTTAAGTCAAAAAAAATGTTAACTCATGGTTTGGATCATCATCCATCAAGAAAAATCAAGAAAAGTGAGGTTACTTGTAAAAGGGGCAATCTTAAGAAACTTAAAATTTCACTAATTTATGGAAAAAAAGATGATTTTTACCCAACTTTGCAAGACCATAACGTTTGATCCAAGCAACCATTTTCTTCCATCCAAAGCTCAAATGAAAGCTCTCATTACATACTACAAAAGTGTCCTCCTGGCCCAAAAGATGCATGGATTTTGAGTTATTAAGCCATGAAGTTAGGGTTTCATGAGATTTTCACTTTTACACTTAGTGAAATTTTGGACAGAATCTGTTTGCATTTTTCCAACTTTGAGATCATTTTTCTCCATGGTCCACATTGATCCAATACCAAAGTTAAACATCAAAGTTGAAGTATGATATGCAAGCTTTCCAAAGAGTACAAGAACATCATCAAACTCCATTTGAGCAAAGAGATATGGAGTGGCCAACATGCCTTGCTGCAAACTGTTTTGCAAAATCAGTTTGGTTATTATTTGCCATACACGATTTTCTTGTCAAGAGCAATGATCAATGCCACTCACATTCATTGCATAACAGAAGAAATCATGGCAAGCCTGTAAATTTGAGTCAAAGGGTCAAGAAATCTTTCAACTTGGAGTAATGGCTTTTGTCACATTATGCCTTGAATTCAAAGGCATTTATGTGCAATAGTGTACATTAAACAAAAGGACATTCCTCACTCAAGATGCTCACATAAAAAACAATAAAAATGACTGAGGAATGTGGAATTGGTCAATTGGTAGCTAAGCTATTTGGACAAATTGGTGTACCTTGCATTAGGGGTAATGATACCATTCCAAAACCAATGAACTAAGATCTTATCTTCCAATATGAAGCTGTTCATCCAAGACAAACTTTCTATACTATAAATAGATGTCATGTGTGACTGATTAACACACACTAAATGTAGACATATCACATACATCATATATGAGTGATCCATAACCTCAAAACACATCTGGAACACCAGAATCATCAAGTCATTATCCATTTGCTCAAATTTTCTTCAAAGCTGCAGATAGGGTCGAGCCAAGTGATCCAGAGGTTTTCAATCCATTCTAATCATAGGAACGTCATCCTTGAGGTACAAGGAAGTTGTCCAGATCATCAAAACATTCTGTAACATCTCCAACTGAGGATTTGATTTCCTCTTGCAAGGTAAGCTTCCTCAAAACTGAACTCTATGATCCATGCATCATAAATGTGTTTTCAAGTTACCAACATATTTTTGCACTTATATAGAGTGTTTACCCTCAATTAATTGCTTTGTATCTATCGCGTATGAAGTTTCATGATGTTCTTGCAAAAATTAGGGTTCATCTGTTCTTCACTTGATTTCTCACTCCACACTTAAAATAAATGCAATTAATTGGTACCATTGGAATCCTTGTTAAAAAATGAGCAACTTTCATGTTTACAAAAGTCAAAACCATTACGTATTAAGGGAGATATGAGAGGTTTTGCAAATCTGTAAATGGTGGTTCACGCGAGGAAGAAGAAGATGGCCTTGGCACCATTTTTTTAATTTTTGGAAAAATAATCTTTTTCGTCCCTTAACTTTACACCAAGGTCCAATTTGGTCCCTTAACTTTAAAAAGTGGCGATTGCGTCCCTTAGCTTTTTAAAACGTGCCAAGTTAGTCCTTGTCGTTAGTTTGGTCAAACGTCTGTTTATATTTTGTTACGTGGCAGGTGACATGGACTATGTTTATCATCTTCTTCCTTCTTTGTACATTCTGCAGACGCGTTTCCCCCAATTTTTGTTAGGGAAAACTCAAATCATCTTCAATCCTTACAATTTGTCTCCAAAGTAAAAGTTAGGGTTTAGGGAAACATGAAATCGGGTAGTTCATCTTCTTCTTTGAGCAAGAGAAATGCAGAAAATGGGGATTCAACAGGCAGTGGAAATCGTTGGAGGAAGCCCATGTGCTATTGTGGAGACACAGTTATACTTCAAAGGGCGAAAATAGTGAAGAACATGGGAAAATTATTTTGGGGTTGTCCCAATTATAAGCAAGATGGATGAAATTACTTTGGTTGGTACCATGAGGATGCCTTTGATGAGAAAGAAGAGCTTTTAATGCATAGGATGAGGGTGGCTGTAAAGGGATTAGATGAAACAAAAAAGACATTGAAAAACTTGGGAAAAAGTTGATGAATATTGATGCTGAAATGAAGATGATCACGAAGTGGAAAAAAATATGGAATTTGTTGTTTTTAATTGTTATAGTTGTAATGTTTTTTAGGTTGTATTAGGTTAGTTATGTGGTCTATGTGAAAGTAGGTTTTGCTGTTTTTAAATGTTTTTTAGGTTGAATGTTGTTTTTAAATGTTTTATTAATGAAAAGATTTGCTATCATAGTTATGAAAGTATTTGGTGTTATATTGTATCAGTTGTAATATTTGGACATGACCTATAAGTATGGAACATGACCTATAATTTGGATTTGTAATATTTGGACATGACCTATAATATTTGGACTGTTATTAAAGCTTTGATCACAGACCAGAAAAAGTGCACAACCAGACATAACTAATTATTGCCTTGTTATTACCCTATAATTGGGACTTATATTATATCATTTGCTGTGACAAAATTGACCTATAACAGATTCATAACAGGTTCAGAACAGAAACATAATTAAAAACTGGTTCATAACAGGTTCAGAACCATAACAACATTCGTGTTCATTACATAACAGACCAGAAACATAACTAAAAACTGGTTCATAACAGGTTCAAAACCAAAACAACATTCTTGTTCATTACATCACAACCTTAAAAGTACCAAACAAAAAACAGGTTCATAACAGTTCAGAACCATAACAAAAACACAAAACCATAACCACTACATCAATACATCCTAAAACACTTCATCCTAAATATGTATAGGGATTCTTCTTTGCAGCTGTTCTCTTGGTGGGATTAGATCTCCTAGTGACTGGACCAACAGCATTCTTTGATGCAGTCAGCCTGGCTGTAGGGCCAGGTGGAACAAATGGCCTTGGAGCCTTCTTCACTGGTAGCTTCTGAGTCTTCCCCTTTGCAGGACCATGAGTCTTCTGAGAGGATTGAGCAGAATGTGGTGCAGACTGGGTTGTTGTCTAAGATGCTTGGGTAGTTTATACAGCAGGCTGAGTTACAGTTTGAGTAGATTCTTGAGCAGAGTGTTGAGGACTCTGTTGTGCAGCCTGACTTGGTGTGTCCTTACAAGTGGACTTGTAGTGCCCTGATTTGTTACACCTACTGTACTTCACCAAGAAACCAGTTCTTCTCATCTTTTTATCAGATCCATCTTTCTCTCCTTGTTCTAAATTTCTCCTTTTTTTGGGCCTACCATGAATCTTCTTGAACTTGGGTGGTTGCACATCAGGGTATGGTGTCTTAACCCATAAGTTAGACCCATTAACAGGGTAGATGATATGTTTGTAAAATGCCTTGTATTTTGAAACTCTATAATATTCAGGGATGTAACTCTCTATCCTGAAATTCCTACTCTTCATGGCAGACAAAGCATGGACACATGGGAGTCCTGTAAGTTCCCATCTTCTGCATGAACACATGTGCTCTTTTAGGTTCACAACATGCTTATCAGCTTGATTCTCCAAGTGCCTTACTTCAAACATATGCTCATCAGACATCCTAAAGAACCAAACAAAACAGAACAAATGATTCACTTGTATGCAATTGTTAAATCAACAGAATAAATGCTAGTGTATTGAGCTGACATACCTTACAAGCCAATTGTTGGTGTATGTGCTTGTAATATCAACTTTCTTTCTAATATTAGGCAATATGTCATTCTCATCCAAGGTACCAAACCTTATTCTGTTGATAGCCCATCTCTCCATCAAGTAGATTCTGATGTCTTCAAGCATAGTGATTAGAGGTTTTGCCCTTGCATCAAGAATTACACTATTGAAGGATTCAGACATGTTGTTGAGAACATCATCACATTTGTTTGTAGTCCTAAAGTAAGACCTACTCCAAAACCTTGGTGGGGTCTTCATCATATGCTTAAAAGCTTCCTCATTTATAGCCCTCATTCCCTTCATCTCTCTTTCCCATGCTTGTGGGTAAGTTGACTTGGCAGCCTTCCATATTATGTCCTTCAACATCTTGCCAGGAAACCTCTTCCTAAAGTTGTTATACAGGTGTCTAACACAAAACCTGTGCTCCACCCTAGGCAATAACTCTTCCATAGTGGGTAACAACCCCTGCAATATCATAAAATGTACCATAAGATATAGTATAGCATGTAGCATAAGATATAAGAAAAACATAAGAAACTTGCCTTTTGTTGGTCTGATATGAAGGTGTAAGTCATGCATTGCTCTTTGCCTCTAAGGTCATCAATTAGGAGCTGTAAGAACCAAGTCCAACTGTCCTTGTTTTCACCCTCCACAACTGCATATGCTATGGGGAGCATCTGATCATTAGGATCCCTCCCTATAGCAGCCAGAATCTACCCTCCACACAACCCCTTGAGAAAACATCCATCTAGACCTATTACATGCCTGAACAACTTAAAGCTTTCCTTACATACAGCATAGCATACATATAGCCTTCTAAATCATGGTCTATGATCCTCAACACCTTCGGGTACATGATCCACATTCAGCTTAACTGTTGATCCAGAATTGGCTCTTAACAATTCATGACAGTAGTCATACACCCTTGTGTAATCTCCCAAAAATGATCCATCAACAAAATCCCTTGCAGCATACCTTGCTCTTATTGCCTTTGTTTTGTTCACCCCAACATTCCATTTTTTTTGGGCCTTCTCTTTAATATCCTTTATCTTCAACCTTGGATTGTTTTCAAGCTATTTTGGATTCTTTTACTCAACCATTTTGTACTCATCAGTTTCACATTATCTTCCCTACTGCAACTATGCTCATCAACCACTTTCCTAAGTTGCCAAGTGTCTTCATTAGGCAGCTTGCTACAATATGCCTCCCACTTACAACCATCCTTACATTTAACCCTTACCCTAACTTTGTCATTCTTTACAAACCTTAGGTCTCTACCATTTTGCACAGCATAAGTTGTTATTGCCTCCTTAAAGTCACCCTTTGAACTAAAATAGACTCCCACATCCCACTTATAATCTGCCATGTCCTTTGGTTGTCTAAAAATAGGATGTTTTTTTCTTGAAACTCCACTACTTTCATCACTATCACAGCCACTTTCCAAGTCATCACTATCATTGTCACTGCCTTTATCTTCACCAGACTTCCCATTATGTTTATGGACTTTGCTACTACCTTTAATTTCATCAGCAATTAGGGCATCAACTTCATCCTCCTCAACCTCATCAAACCCATCAGACTCATCCTCAAAAGCCACCTCTTATGCACTATCATACTTGTAGCCCTCATCTTCACTATCATCAGTACTTAAACCATCATCAACTCCAACATTCACTTCTTTCTCAACATTAAATTGTTTCTCAACATTCACTTGTTCCCCAATATTAACATTCTCCTCAATATTCTCTTGTTCCTCACCAGTAACATGTTCCTCAACATTAACTTGTTCCTCTACATTAACTTGTTCTTCCACATTAACCTGAACATGGGTGATATTTTCACCATGAACAACTTCATTAACCAGCTTACTAAGTAACTCCTCCACCTCATCCACAATTTCTTCAAGGCCCTCATCAACTATGTCATCCACATCAACTTTGTCACAGTAGTTAGGTTGAGACAACGTGTGTTGAATGTAAATATCAACACGTTTGTGAACCCTATACAGGTCTGTTATTTCTAATGCACCCTGGTCATTAATTAGTGCATTCATACCAAACTGTGGATCCTTGTAGTAGATTATTTCAAAATCCCTATAACCCAAATCTTTTAACACACCTGCTAGCTCAAAATAACTCCATCTGTCTACATCTACCCTCAAATCATCAACTACACCATTCTCGTATACACTCAGACCCTGATCAGTAAATTCCCCACTGTGATGAATTTTGAGTTCAATAATTTCATCCATGACACCTAACCAGACCAGAATATCTAAAAAATTAGGGTTTACCCTAACAAATTTACAAGAACCTTAAAACTGAATACGAACCCTAATTTTCATAACTATGAACCCTAATTAATATGAAAAAGGAATTAACTAACCTTTTGATCAAATGCAGATGATAATCTTCAATCCTTCTCGTGTGGAACCGTCTCGTCTGGATGAAATCCTTCGTTTTGCACTTCGCTTCACCTCAGCTTCTCCACTTCGCTTGCCCTAGCAGAGCTACTCAAGCTTCTCCACTTAGAAATAGTTTGGTTGGACTCTTCATTTTCTGCAGATTAATTTAAGGCTACCAAGTTTCCACGTCACCCAAACAACGCCTACCTGGACAATATTTTCAAAAAAGGACTAACGGAAGCTAACAGAAGGATAAACGTGGGACATTTTAAAAAGTTAAGGGACGAACTCGCCACTTTTTAAAGTTAAGGGACCAAATTGGACCCTGGTATAAAGTTAAGGGACGAAAAAGCTTATTTCCCCTTAATTTTTCAAATATTTGAATTTTTGTTATTTTCTTATTGATTTCAAAAATTAATTTCTCTCTCAATTTTAATCATTTTTTATTGGTTCTTTTTTTCAAATTTCATAAAAATATTAAAATATTTTATTCCATAAAAAAAATCAAAAAAATATTATTTATTTAATATATTTTGAATTTTTGTAAAGAATTTCTTTTTAATTGTTTTTAAAACATTTTTAATGAAATCTTTCTCTTGATTTTTCAAACTCAAATGAATTTCAAGCTTTCATATAAATAAAACATGATTTTTCAAACATTTTTTAAAGTTCACAACATGTTTTTTTAAATATATATGGTATTTTATATAATCTTTTATTTAATTTAAAATTAGGGTTTTTTTCCTTAATTTTAAATTTTCAATCTTCATTTGAAACACTTTTGGGCCTCTTTGTAGAGTGTAAGACCCACTCCTTTTTGTACATAAATAATTTGGGTCTCGGTCATTGTATAAGTCCCATTGTGGTTTTCAAAACCGCGGCGCGATCGTCGCCTTTCAAATAAAAACTTTGGGCCTCTCCTTGAGTATAAGCCCAATTTTTCTTCTTTACAAACACTTTTTCACCTCTAATAGAGTGTAAGACCCAAACCCTTTTGTACATAAATAAATTTTTGGGCCTCTGCTATAGCATAAGTCCCACAACTTTTTCGGTATCGCAGTGCGATCACTGTTTTCAAAATAAGTCATCTGGGCCTCTCCTTGAGTATAAGCCCCAATCTTTTGTTCATAAACTTTGTTTTAAATAATAAACAACTTCCATGGGTCTCTCCTTGAGTTGTAAGCCCCATACCTCTGTTTACAAAATCATCTATCTGTTTTAAACTAGTACTAAGAGGAGCATTATTCCCGGTGAAACTGCTCTTAGACCACTTGGGCCTCTTTTTGAGTTATAAGCGCCAAACTTTTCTTTTAAACACATTTCTTTTAATTCAAATCCAAATTCAAAGTTTTCTCAAAAATTTCTTCAATTTCTGAAAACCCTAATTATACAACTGTAATCAATACAATCAATCACAATACACTTGGGCCTCTTCTCAGAGTGTAAGACCCAACATCTTTACAATTCAATGCACACTTGTTTATATACCTGTTAATTCACTTATTTGTATATACTCGTGCTTATCTGTCTAGAGTTTCCCCCAGCAGTTAGGTCTACATTGAGGTCAAACCAGAAGTTACTTCTAATTTAGTCAAAACTAGTTCCCTCATTGGAAATTCCCCTCGATACAGTCTGCCTCCTCTTGGGCTTATTCAATATGGAACATAGAAAGACATTTTCTCAAGACTGTCAAAACATAGAAATATATACAAGAAATTCATTTCCCCATAGAGGATTAATTCTCTCCAACCAAAGTCTACCTCTTCTTAAGAGACTTGGATAGTCTCAGCCTCCTCTTGGGCTTCATTCAAGTAGACTTAGAAATTCTCACTCTCATAGTCTCCTTTTTGACTAAACACTAAGACCCACAGGTTTCCTAAAGGCATGGAGTAAACCCTGATCATTTTACCAATACACCAGCCTCCAGCAGAGTTAAAAACTTATAAGGTTTTTCAAACTCACCTTTAAACTTCCTTGACCCCCAACAAGGCTTAACTTTCACTTTAAACATCCCATCCAGGGTCAGTTTACCATCAATAAACCCTCAACAGAATCAGAGCCTTATGGAATCTAGTAATTCAACTCTTCCCTGATTCCCCAGCAAGAGATAGTTTCCCTTTGGATTCCCTAATACAGTTTAGACCTTCTCCTGGATTTCAAGAATCCTCAGCAAGAGTCAGCCTCCTCTTAGGCTTCATATAAGAATTTCCCCAGTCAATCTCAATCTTGGGCTTTGTACAAGACAGATAAAACCCTCCCCATTGGAGTCAGTTTCCTTTAACTTCAACCTTGGGCTTTGATCAAGGCACACAAAAATCAACATCTCCTCAGATGAGACCATGAGTCCATTATGTAGGAAGATACATCTTCTATACATTACATATCAAAACAAACAATCAAAACCTTTATCTAGATAATTGATGTAACTGACACACTTGTTGATTCAAAATCCAAGCTGGAGTCCTTCCCTTATCCTGGCAAAAATTTATCTTTCATCTGACTGTTGTAAGTGGCAAGCCTCTGGATTCTATACATCCAAGCCAATGTCTCTCTCTTAGCATAAAAGATTCATAAAGGAAAAAGTGGCATTGCTCTACACTGAGTTAAAGCTTCTTCCTTCATGATATCCCTCTTATAAAGGAAATTATGGCATTGTTGGATTCTACATATCCCAGTTAAAGTAATTTCCCTTATAATCAATTCCTCAACATTTGTGATGAATAGGTGAGATATCTTCCTTTAGAGATGACAAATTCTCTCTCTCAATCACCCTTTTAGCTTCAATCTTGGGCTTTGAACAAGACACAAATACTCCGATAGCTTCAATCTTGGGCTTTGAACAAGACACCAACATTTTCCTCCCATAGAATATGAGGAACTACGATTGCTCTAATTTCCCAAATATCTTTACGGGAATACGTAGGCATAAGATTGCGAAATCTTAGTGAGGACACAAATAAAAAAATCTTAGGTCCAGGTACCTTCCCAAAAATAACAGAAAACCCGAAAATAACAAAAACATTCTCTCAACACTCCCAAAGGAGAAACTTTCCCAATCCACACCAGATAAACACAAGAAAGCATTTCAAATTAGCAGAAATACATGCAAAAGAAGGTTCCTATATATTACTATAGATACTCTGGGTGTTAGTAGCTTCCCTTTGTATAACCAGACCGCGATCTCCGATCTCTTAGCATTTGTTAAAGAAAACATTTGCGTGCAGGGTTAGTTTAAGATATCTTCCCCTTCCTTTCAAGCTTCATAGGTTAAATATAGAAATCATAAATTAGCACCAAACATGCGGTAGATGGTCGCGTCACCGAAAAAAATCGACTGCTACACTAAGATAAGGGTCCCATGTGCAAGACCTACCACTTTCAAGCTGTTTGCAAAGATTTCTAATTTAAAGTGGATAAGACCAAATGAAAACAAGGGAAAAAGCCAGCAGAAATGGCAAAGTTTAGACGTAGATAGAGGCTCATCAATGGCATACTACAGAGAATTCTAGACTTCGAAGCAGTCAGCCTACATCTCAGAAAATTATAAGGGAAAGAATCCCATGTCCAGATCACAATGGAGAAGGGAACAAAGAAGAAGGAAAGCTCAGAGAGAGGCTGGGGCAAAGGCAGAATCAAGTACCAATCTACTGACTGACAAGACAGACAAGGAAGCACCAAAGCCTGTCAAAAAGATGCCGGTGGGGAGAAAGTTATTTGCCACACAGGAAGTATAGGCCAAAGAAAAGCATGATCGAGCAGTTGCTGAGGATGAGATGCTTATTGACAATTTTGACTCAGGTTTGGAGCAGTCTTTGGATATCACAGTGAATGTGGTGTCAGTGCTCCCAAGGGAATTCGACCAAATAACTGAGGTCGAAGAGGTGGATAATAATACTGAATCGAAATGGCTGAACATAAACCTATGTGCTATTATGTGATGAACAACGGTTGTGTCGAGGAACAAAATACGTTCTTCGAACGCCCAGACGAGGCAATGAAAAGTCATTTGAAGCCTCTATTCATTACAAGTAAGGTCGAAGACGTTCCTGTTAATAAAATCTTAGTGGATTGTGGTGCGACAGTGAACTTAATGCCACACTTCATGCTGAGGAAAATCGGGAAGTTCAACACCAATACCAAGCCCCATAATATGGTACTCTCCAACTATGAAAGAAAGGTGGGTACTACTTTGGGGGTGATTCAGGTCGATCTTACCATAGGTACTGTTACAAGACTGACCGTGTTTATGGTTGTCGAAACGAAATCAAATTACAACCTGTTACTTGGTCGTGAATGGATACATGGGATATGGGTTGTACCTTCATCCATGAATTAGAGGATAACTATATGGTGCCCAGACGGCATTGTGGAAAACATTGAAGCAGACCAAGGTTATTTCAAGGCTGCAATAAATCATGTCGACCTATGCCATTTCGAAAAGCACTTGGCTAATACACCTCCATGCAACTCAGCCAACTTCGCATTTACTCCAGATGACAACGCACACTGTTCATTGTACTTGCATTCCACAAATGGATTTCATCAGGATCATGAGGTCATAGGAGAAGATGACCTTGCATATGAAGGGACGTCTGGAGTTGACCCTACTAGATGGGGAAGCGAATTCGGCGATGATGCCTGAGTTCGAAGCACTTAAAAGGATTTTGGCTTACATAGCCAAAAACAAACTATAAACGTCCCTAGAGGCTGAAGTGAAACATATGGCTGTCGAAGCCAAGAAGATTACACCAAGAAGGTCCTAGTAAGGACTTCGATCCAGAACCACCTGATAAGGTTCAGGATGAAGTATAAGACTAGAGGCTCGACGCCATCTACAATGATGAGCCTTTGGGTTTCGAGAAGGATCAGTTGGCAGCCAACATTAAAATGCTAGCGCAAGATCCTCTGGAAGAGATCGACTTGGGAGAGGGGGAAATGAAAAGGCCAACATATATCAATGCCAATATCATCCCACAACTCAAGGTAGAAGTGATCCAATTGTTAAAGGAGTTTAAAGACTGCTTTGCATGGGTTTACGACGAGATGCCTGGCTTGAGCAGAGATCTGGTCAAGTTGAAGCTGCCAATTAAGCCTGGAAAGAAGCCAATCAAGCAGAATAAAAGGCGGTTTGCATCGGTCATTCTATCGAAGATCATGGAGGAGGTCGAAAGGCTTCTTCGTTGCAGATTTATTCAAACAGCCAGGTATGTCGAATGGTTAGCAAATATTGTACCTGTTATTAAAAAGAATGATACTTTGAGGGTTTACATAGATTTTAGAGATTTAAACACTGCAACCCCAAAGGATGAATACTCAATGTCGGTGGCAGAAATGCTGGTCAATTTTGCCGCTGGCCATGAATACCTTAGTATGCTCGACGGGTATTCTGGGTATAATCAAATATTCATTGCTGAAGAGGATGTCCCTAAGACGGCGTTTCGATGCCCTGGGGCCTGAGGCACCTATGAGTGGGTAGTCATGCCTTTTGGTCTAAAGAATGCTGGGGTAACATACCAAAGAGCGATGAATTCGATCTTCCATGATTATATAGAGACTTTTGTGCAAATTTATATTGACGATATTGTTTTTAAGTTTGTTTCAGGGAAGAATCACATTAACCATCTTCGACAATCTTTTGAAAGGATGAGAAGACATGGTCTGAAAATGAATCCTCTCAAATGTGCTTTTTGTGTGCAGGCAGGGGATTTCTTAGGCTTTATGGTCCACAAAAAGGGAATTAAAATAAACCACAATAAGACCAAGGCCATTATGGAAGTGAAAGCACCATCAACAAAGAAGGAATTACAGTCGCTACTGGGAAAGATTAATTTCTTAAGGAGATTCATATCGAACCTTAGCAGAAAAACTCAAGCCTTCTCACCTCTGCTTCGAATCAACAAGGAAGGATTCGAATGGGGGTAAGCTCAACATGAAGCTTTCGACAAGATCAAGGAGTACTTGAGTCAGCCTCCAATTCTAGCACCACCTTGTAGAAATAGGAGTATGAGACTGTACATATCTGCGTCGGACAAAACTTTAGGGAGCATGTTGGCTCAAGAGAATGAAAATGGTGTTGAAAGAGCCCTTTACTACCTTAGTAGGGGTTTGAACGATGCAGAAACTAGGTATAGCATAGTTGAAAATTTGTGTTTATGTTTGTATTTTTCTTGTACAAAGTTGAAGCATTATATAAAACCTGTTGATGTTTATGTTTTGTCTCATTTTGATATCATTAAACATATGTTGTCTAAACCAATTTTGCACAGTCGAATTGGTAAATGGGCATTAGCTTTAACTGAGTATTCCCTAACTTACATGCCTTTGAAGGTTGTTAAGGGACAAGTGGTAGCTGACTTCATCGTCGACCACTCTATAAATGAAAATATGTTAAACTATCTTGAGCTCGAACCTTGGAAGTTTTATTTCGACGGTTCTAGTCATAAAGATGGTACAGGCATAGGAGTCTTGATTATTTCTCCTAACAAAATTTGCAACAAAATTCAATTATAAAGTCGAAGGTCTTTGTTCGAACAATGAGGCTGAATATGAGGCTTTAATAGTCAGACTTGAGATATTGTTGGAATTGGGGGCAACTCGAGTCGAAATAATGGGAGACTCAGAGTTGGTCATAAAACAAATCACAAAGGAGTACAAGTGTGTTAAAGAAAATCTCATTATGTACTTTGTAATAGCCAATCGATTACTAAAAAAGTTCGAAATGGTGAGCATTCGAAACATACCTCGACTGGAGAATCAAGGGGCTAATGACTTGGCTCAAATTGCTCCTGGGTATAAAATTTCGAAAGAAAAATTACAAGATGGAATCGAAGTCAGAGGAAGAGTTGTGTCAGCCAGATTGTCCCTATCAGATTTGGAAACAATGAAGCTAAGATACGCTGATAAAGAAAATTTTGAAATCTTAGCAGTAGATAACTTGACAGAAGAAGATTGGACAAAACCAATAGTGGAGTATCTGAAAAATCCAACAGCGTCCACAGAACAAAAAATCAGATATCAAGCTTTAAGTTATGTTCTTTTGGGTAATAAATTATTTAAAAAGACTCATGAGGGAGTTTTGCTTAAATGCCTTAGTGAGTCAGAGGCGTATCTAGCATTTTCGACTATTCATAGTGGGGCATGTGGGGCTCATCTGGTATGCCATAAGATGAAATAGCTTTTGTTTCGACAAGGGATGTATTGGCCTACTGTGTTGAAAGATTGTATCGAATCGCTAAGGGATGCCAAGAGTGCCAAGTGCATGCAGGTACACAGCATGTCCTTGCAAGTGAATTACACTATATAGTTAAGCCATGGCCTTTCAGAGGTTGGGCTTTGGATTTGGTTGGAGAAATTTGACCAGCGTCATCTAAAAATGAAAGGTGCATTTTGGTAGGCATTGACTATTTTATGAAATGGATCGAAGTTATACCATTGCCAAATGTTGACCAAGAAGACGTAATCGAATTCATTAAAAAACACATTATCTATAGGTTTGGAATCCCAATAACCATTACAACAGATCAAGGATCAGTGTTCACTGGTCGAAAGATGCAAGAATTTTCTAAGGAAATGGGTTTCAAATTATTAACCTCCACCCCTTATTACGCTCAGGCTAATGGTCAAGTCGAAGCAGCAAACAATGTAGTGATTAGTTTAATTAAGAAACATGTGGGAAAGAAGCCTAGAAATTGGCACAAGACTTTGGACCAGGTTCTCTGGGCATGCCGAACTTCCCCCAAAGAGGCTACTAATTCCACACCATTTCGATTGACTTTTGGTCATGATGCGGTATTACCAGTTGAGATCTATCTTCAGTCGACGAGAATTCAGAGGCATCATGATATCCCATCTGAGTCATATTGGAACATGATGTTAGATGAATTAGTGGACTTAGATGAGGAAAGGCGTAATGCTTTAGAGTTATTGAAAAGACAGAAGAAGAGAGTAGAAAAGTCTTATAATAAGAAAGTCAAAGTTAGGATGTTTTGGTCTTAAGAGTTGGTTTGGAAAGTAATCTTGCCTATGGATCGAAAAGATAAAGCCTTGGGTAAATGGTCCCCTAAATGGGAAGGTCCTTTTCAAATCATACAAGTCTTTTCGAA
Organism: Lathyrus tuberosus; assembly: GCA_022829125.1. Taxonomy (NCBI): domain Eukaryota; kingdom Viridiplantae; phylum Streptophyta; class Magnoliopsida; order Fabales; family Fabaceae; genus Lathyrus; species Lathyrus tuberosus. The sequence continues at coordinate 4,148,749 of JALAZF010000436.1, read as the reverse complement.
TGGTGCTTATGAGATCAAAGAGTTAGATCAAGATAAGTGAATTTTAAGGGTAAACAGGAAGTATTTGAAAAAAATACAAGCTTGCACTTCAAGAAGTAAAAATAGATAAAGAGTAATCGCATGCAAAATAATCGAAGCTAACATGGTAAAATGAAAATGGTTGCCAAAATGACTAAATCCGATACAATCAAAAGAACCACGAAGGTTTCAAAAAATTATTACATAATCTAAGAAGTGATGATAAATTTAAAATAAAGGGAACTAGAACTAAAATGGAAGGGTGACCTTCATGCTGAGGTAATTCGACTTCAGAAGTTCTAGCCACTTCTCACAGATGGACTTGGTCGACCTCATGACCTCCAGTTCTGTTTCTAACTTTTGATCCTTGTCAACAAAGCTCAGCCCAACTTCAAGCTCTTTCGCCGCTTTAGAGTTATCAAACTTCTGAAGTTGAGCATTCTGTTTCTTGGCTTTCGAAATTTTGGCCTATAGTTCTTTTATCTGTTCCTCCCAGGAATGGATATTTTGATCGTTGGTTTCGATTTCAACCTTGTTGTGTTCTTGGGTTTTTTCTAAGTTAGCCAAGCGACTAGTCGACTCCGAGGCAGAATCCCACGCAGCAGCTACAGAGCCAGTATGACTTTCGATGTCTTTAGAACTTTGCTTGATCTTGGCGACATCAGCTGCAACTTTATCAATCATTGAAGTCAGCTCCAAGATGACGTTTGCAACTTCAGGAGAGGCAGTCAGAATGTCAACCCTTTTGAGAAGACTTTTCAAGGCTAGCGGAGAAGTGGCATCAGACTCTATGAGTCGAAATAGGTCACCTTTGAAAACCTTTTCCTTGATCTTTGAAAGTATTTCGCTGGCAAGATTGTTGGTTGATCGACCACCAGACACTAAAGAATAGCTGAGACTTTTTTCAGATGAACTCCCTCTAGATCCAATCAAAGCCTTCAGGTATTCGCGAGGGTTGCTCTTTTTCAAGGCCTCCGGTTCTTCTGCAGAAAGGGTCACAAAGGTTCTGCCTGAATTTTTCGCAATCGACGGACCAGGATTAGGGTTCGGTTCGACGATTGTCTCATCATGGGTGTCTTCATCCTCTTCTTCCACTTTATCATCAGCCTCTTCGACATTTTCAAGGTCATCCATGAATTCCTCAATAGGCATCGAATAATGCTGGAATGCAGAGCGATCTTCCTTTCTCCCATGTCATCATCTTGATCTTGCTGAGTGACGTCCATACGTTCGACTCTTGGGGAGCCATCTTCAGATTCTTCTTCGACGGGGTTTTCAGGGTGATCCACTTCCATAATTGCTTCAGCTTCCATGTCCTTTTCCTGATCACCTTCGTGTTCAGAGCCACTGTTGTGAGAATTCCAGGTAGTAGTCTTGGGTAGGCAAAGTTTTGCGCTGTTCCCCAACTGTTTGATTTATTTCGCTCATCGAGCTCTTCTCAGAATCCTTTGCAGATGTGGGATGATACGTCAGTTCTCCTTCACTATAGAGGAATGTGGTGTTGGTTGATTTGGCAGCTGGCTGAGTAAAAACTCCTGCATCATCCTGAAAAAATAATCGAAGTCAGTAGTCGAATGAGATTACTAAGAACATAATGAGGTGTAAAAATTGGTACCTTAGGAGCTTTAGCCCCAGGGTTTGAGTTGTCACTTTCAGGCTGGTCCACAGCCTTCTTCGACATCTCTACAGGAGTTGGTTCAAAATTGTTAAGTTAGTGGGTTTCTTTGTTGGGGCCTTTACACCTTTTGTTTGAGATTGAGCCAGGGCTTCGCTCATCTTGAGTTGTCTCTTCTTTTTCTTTAGTGGCTGCTTGGCAATCGGAGATAGATCTTCATCATCTGATTCGACTACCACGACTGCATCCTCCTTTGCTTTCCGTTTTTGGGGAGTCGGGGGTAGCTTTCGAGCGCCCTGAAAAGGAAAATGTTAGAAAATAATAGGGTATATGAAAAGTGACAAAATTAATAAGGGGTGCGAAATACCTTTGTTGTTGTTGTTGCTGCTTTACTTCCTCCTTCTTCTTTTACTTCGGCAGGTTTCCTAACTGGTGGTTTCTTGGTAGGGATTTTCACGGCTAAAGTAAAATAGAAAGCAGTTATTATATGTGAAAGAAAATAAATAAGAAAAAATATTGGGTCGAAATCCTCCCATTCCACACCTTCATATATTTCAGATTCGATGCGAACATCTTCGATCCCAATATGAAGATGCCCTTTGAAATTTTCTAGTGTATGTTTGGTCGGAACCACCCGCTGCGCTTTTGGTTTTGATTGTTGGTGAAGGATTTTGATAGAATCCCCATAGATGAACCAGTCTGGGAATGAAGGGGCAAGGGCCACTCCAAAATCAGCGTTTGGCAGTCGAGGGAATTTGGGAGGAAACATATTGAAAGCTGTTTCGTACCGTTTCTCAGGAGGAACGTATAAAGGGATCTTTAAGTTCTCCATTTTCTTTAAAAAAAATTCCTTCAAAGTAATAGCTGCGTCGCGGACGGTTCTACCAAGATCATCTGGTCGATAAACAGTTTCAAAGTATTTCTGGAAGGCTTGGATTTCTTTAATGTGCGTCGAGGTACCTTTCTTAACTCTTTCCTGCACAGAGAGGAATGCCCTGTTAATGTGGTGTGTAAAAGCAGCCACGTCGAAAAATTCCTCTGCATAATAAGCTTTCCACCATTCATCAAATTGTTAGGTGCAGAGAAAGTTAGGTTTGAAAGCTACTGGAAGAAGTTGTGTTCGACCAGCATACCGCACAATTTGTTTGATAGCTACGACCTTAGAATGAACTGCGTTATAAAGGAGGAGGAGGTGTTTCTTCTCATACAGGGGTCTGTGTAAAACCTGAACCAGTCCAAATTTTTGGGCAACAAGATTTGGTTGATAAGCAATCAAAGTAACTTGGCTCTTCGAAAGGTTAAATCTGAGGGTTAAAACCCTAGGAGTCAGGTTGGCTTCCCAAATCACAGTAGATTCTGCTTCTTGAGCCTTCGACGGTGCTGTGAATGGCCTGGTGAACCACTCAGGACCATATTTCCTTGCAGCAAAGGGAGCCATATGGGGTGTGAAGTCATAACGTTTAGCAAACATCATGATAAAAATGGTAAATGTTTGTTGAATGGGTCGACCATCATCAACAGGAGTCATCTTCGCCAGGCGTGGACCTTCTACCCTCCTATTCTTCACTTCGTCAGTGTCTTCGTTGATTTGATTCTTGTGGGGAAGATAGGCTTCGAATGAAGTGTTCAACCACAGTTGTAGAAGCCATAAGGGTCCAGAAAGGAGGAGATTTCCTTTGTCACCCAGACACTTGAGTTGGGTAACACCTTCGCTCATGGATTCGTAGAGGCTAGCTAGAATCAGTTTGCTAAAACAAATGTCGTGGCCAGCGTGGAGTTGGTTTTCCATAGCCAGGAATTTCCTAGAAACTTGAAGTGACTTCGAGCAGAAGACACAGTGAGACAGCCATAGAGCTAAAAAAGTTATGTGTTCGACATCTGAAACCTCCTCTATGTCCTTATCGTGATAATACGCAATATGAGTTGAATACGATGCTCTAGTGGTCGAAAAATTAATACTATCATCAGCCAAAAATCAGGGTCGTAAGTGTTCCCACTTGGTTTGAGCCCTGTGATAGCTGCTACGTCGAACAGAGTCGGTGTCATCATTCCACATGTAAGATGGAGTGTGTAATGTGTGTTGTCCCAAAAATACAAAGACAAAACAAGCATGTTTGAGCAATATTCAGGTTCTACTTTCGACAGCATAATTAAATCATAAATACCCATTTCTTTCCAAACCTCAGATTTTGTTTTCTCTAACTTATTCAACCATCCTAAATAGTCAGAGGGGTTCTTCAAAGATGGACTAGCCCTAAATACCCTAAAATTGTTCATATACCTAAGATCAAAAGCCTCTTCAGTGGGAGGATTGTTCTGGTTAGTAGGATTAGGATCCTCGTTGCTAGCCCTAGGTTTCTTAACTTGACCCATAGGTTTATATTTGTGGTAAGTAGGGAAGAAATCCCTAAGCTTACTAAGATCAACATTGGGGTCAGACAGAGGACCACACAAAGCCAGATGCTTACTAGCAACAGTTAAAGGGATAAGTACATATGAAGCATAAATTCTTCTTTTCTCTTCAGCAAGAGGCTCAGGCAGGTACTGTTAATTTTCCACCATGGCAGGACCAGTGATGGAATCGAACGGGGGAAGTTGAGAGATCTTCTTAGGAGCTCTTGTAGGTTTGCCAGGTTCTTTGGTAGTCTTGTTAGCATTCTTAGTTGATCGTGTGGAGGAAGCCATTGTTGGAATAGAATGAAGAAAGCTGAGTTCTTTTGAAAAGTGAAAAATTTTCTGGAGATTTGAGAGTAAGAGAGCGTAAAAAGTGAAAAATATTGATGAAAGGGGTATTTATAAGGTTGGGAGTGGAAACAGTTTTAGAAGTTACTTTAATGGTAATATTAGGAGTGGGACGCGTGTCCTCCCCACGATCTTTAATGGAATAGTGGAAATTAATGCCTACCCCCATGATTTCCTAGACTCTAGGAAACGTGATGATGGTAGAGACTCTCGCACGGTTTGAGGGGACATGTCAGATATGATAATGATGGCTATGACGTCATAGGTCTGCTGAAAGGAAAGTGAACAGTTTTGTAACATTGGAACCTTAAGTAAACGTCGAAACTTCGCAAGGACTAAATGAGGCGTCAAAAGACATTATCAAAAAATGCCTTTTTCTTCAATGGTTTCGAAAATAACATTTTTGGGGGGCAATTTGTTAGCTCCTAATTTCGACGCTTGATATTGAATTAAGAGGATTAATCAAAAGAGATAGAGTTTTAGAGAAGTTTTGAAAGACTTTGACTGAAATGGTATTCCCAGAAATTCTAGTCGAAGGATTCCTTGTGCAAGAGAGACATATTTTATAGACTTAGAAATATTTCTAACAATTTGGAAATATGGTTCAACGGAAGCGTTGCTAATGACGTTCGATTCAAGATTTGAATTCAAATAAGGGAGGGAACTTTGTTCTTATCCAATTGATGGTAGAAGACACGTGGAGTGCATTTAAAGGACGAAGACATGCAGAAGGCCATTTGTCTCGCTCTAATTAGAGGGCCGTTAGGGGTAGTTATTTTTTACTATTATAAATAGCAAGTCTTAGTGTTAGGATTGGTGTGTTCAAGTTTGTACAAATTCCTCAAATTACTCAAATTACCCGCGTGTAGAGAAACGAGTGTGTGAGAAATGTACGTTTGATGTAACACCATCTTTCTTATTCAATGCAATTCAGTTAATCTTTTCCGAGAAGTTATCTTTTACTTTTTGAAAGTTATTTTCCAACGCACTTTCGATCATTTTCTGCGTTACAGTTTCTTTAGTATTGTCGAAGTAGACTTTCTTTAAAATCATGAATACTATCGAAGTGTTCATCTTTTTCCAAATATCCTTTTAATTTATTTATCACATGTCCTAGGATTTTGTATGGGCGATCCTGCAAGTTATCCCATTTCTTATTGATGTGGTAGACCAGAGGTTGTTTACTAATTTTCACAGTAAACAAACTCTCAACTACAGAAGTTAAGTACATTGCAGCTTCTGGATGCAACGCTCATATGCTTTGGATGAAAAGTCAGCTAGAAGATTTTTTAGATATATGAGAGTAACATTTCTATTCTCTATGATCATACTTCTGCTATTTGTTTGTCTAAGAATCCCATTTTACGTTCTAGAGATAAACATATTGAGATTAAACATCACTTTATATGTGACTATGTTCATAAGGGAATTTTAATTTTAAATTTATTGATACAAACCATCAATAGGTTGATATCTTTACAAACCCCTTGCTAAAGATAGATTCGTTTTCATCTGAAGAATCTAGACATGAATTTATGTCCATAATGAAAAAGATTATAATCTCAGGGTATTTAATTTCTCAGGATGGTTTAATGAGACTTTGAGCTATTCTTACTCTGAACAATTGATTTTTTTGAAGTGAGAAGGTTTCATAAGTTCAAAAGTACCCAGCCAGAACCTCATTATTGAACATTCTGTATTCTGGATATAGAACAGTTATTGCATTAATTAGCTATCAACCAGTCTTAAGTAGTGGATTAGTTTTAAAGACAGTTATCTCAAAAACTGAAATGCTTATAACAGCTGATTAAAGCATTAGGTACAAATATTTCTTGGGAATAGGTAAAATCTTTCTACGCATTCCCCCTTTTGTCAGATTTATTGTACTATTCTAGATTCTGTCATGATTACTAAAATCCTTTATAAACCCACTTCACTCACTTCACACGCTTACGCTACTTCACTTCCTACACTTTCTCTCTTTCAAACTAAAAGTTCTCTGCAACCCTAAAATTGTCCTTCATATTCAACAATGGCTTTTCAACAACAACTTGATTCAACTGCTCAAAAAGATGTTTGTGTTTTGTCATCGTCGTCACAACAACAACAACAAACTCATCATCTCCTTCAAACTAGTTCTTCGAAATCTGCTTTGGTATCTGCTCAAAAAGTGATCTATGAAGAACCCTATGATACGTCTAAACTCAATTTAAGTACTCTTGTAAATGACTTAGAAGTTCTCGGTGAGTTAATGGTTGATTTTAAGAATTTGAAAGATAATGGATTCGATTTTATGAATGATGTAAGACTTCAAGGCTGGGAGAAGTATTTTGACCGTCTTTATGGTACAATTTACTTTGACCTGGTTAGAGAGTTTTAGACCCATGCTAAGACTTCAGTTTTCCAAGTTACCTCCTTTTTTCTGGTAAAGGAAATAGTCATCACTAAAAAATGATTGCCAAACTCATTGGACATGATAGACCGGTAATGAGATGACATCAGATGATGGGGAAAATGTATGATCTTATTGAGATTTCAAAAGTGATTTTCACTTCTGGAGTTCACTCAAACAAGGTCAATGATCTTCTACCTCATCTAAGGATCTAGGCTAGAATCCTTCTGGGGTGTGTTCATCACAGAAAGCCAGTGAGTTTTGTAAACTACATCAATGGTGACCAGTAATATGTTCTCTATTATATTGCTTCTATTAAAAAGGTGAACCTCTTTTCACTTTTCTTTCAATACCTAAGGGAAATTATCTCCAATAGAAGGATCTCTTTAGATGACTTTCCAATCTTCACAAAGCAAGATCCTCTGAATGTTCTGATAAATTATCTTGCTAGTTGTCAAGTAGGTGACCAAGACGAAGCTTTTAAAACTCCTTCTAAGAAGAAGAGGAATATTTCTAAGAAGCATTCTGATGGAACGTCTAAGAAGGTTAAAACCTCTAGTTTTGCTATGAGGACTCTAGACACTTCTGCTCAAGAACCCAGAGCTACAGTTGTTACTCCTTATGTTGGAACTATCTTAAGTAAGTATGTTCCTTTTAAATCTCACTTTCAAGTTGTTGATAACAGTTCATCCTTTTCATCTACTAATATTCTTTCACCTACCCCCAATCTACTTTTGGTTTTATAACAAATCCTCGTCAGACAACCTGCATAACTACTCATGTTGAACCACCTCTAATGCAAACATCTCACTGAAGTTTGCACCTTTAATGCCAACATCTCTGAAGTTCATACTCTGTGTAACAACTCCAGAAGATGGATTGATTTCATTTTTAAAGAATTGGTGTGATCGTCTGATTTACTTACAAACATAGTAGCCTTCACATGGAATTGATGATGAGGCAAACCAGTTTGTGAGTTGGATCAAACATAGACCCATTTATTAAACTTTATCTTTCAATTTAAACTTAATTCATTTCATAGCTGCGATATCTTGAAAACAAAGTAGATGATGATATTTAGGCTAAATTACAGTTTTAGTGCCCTGATTTTGTCTGATTCATGAAATTGGTCCTCTTATTTTAAATTTAAACTGTTTTGATCCCCCTATTTTAAATTCAAATAGTTTAAGTCCCCCTATTACATTTTTTTTCATAGAAAATCGATGAGATTTTTTGTTTTTTAACTTATATTTTTATTTACAAAATTCAATAATAGATTTATATACGATGATTTGTCATCTTTTACGAGTAACTTGTCATTTAAAAAATGTAAACATGATTAATTTAAGGGCAAAGTATGAGAAGGAAACCAAAATTATTTAAATTTAAATAAAAATACAAAAAATATTTAAATTGAAAATAAGGAGGACCAAAATATAATTAAGTCCAATATTTATAAATTTTTCGATAAACTTTTCTCAAACTAATGTAGTTGTATATTTTTTTAACTACACTAAACTGTTATTGCACAAGGTTATGAAAACAAAGATAATGAGAGAATATTTATTACTCTACAATGACGGCTACACAAATTGTAAGAAAGATGATGGATATAAATGATATCTACCACTAGTCTATTTATACACAAATACTAGGGCCACATAGGCAGCATACTAAAATACTAAATTACCCTTCAATACCATCCCTTAATTTAGGATTTCCTAATCAAAACTAACAACACCAATTCCATCCCATATGTTGAAAAATTGATCCGTCTTGATCGCCTTTGTCAGAACATCTGCCAGCTGCTTTTGGGTGCTACAGTGCACAACTTCTAGCACTCCATTCTGGACTTGACTTCTCAGAAAATGATACTTTTCTCAATATGCTTGCTTCTCCCGTGCAAAATTGGGTTCTTGGCAAGATTGATTGCAGACTTGTTATTAATCATTAGCTTTAGAGAATTGTTTACTTTGATCTTCAGATCATGCAGCAAATTCATAAGCCATACAACTTGACATGCAGCTGCATCAACTACGATGTACTCATCTTCACACGTTGATAGGGCAACAACAAGTTGCTTCTTAGAACACTAAGAAATAGGAACTCCCAGAAACTTAAACAAGTATCCAGAAATACTTCTCCTGACAACTCTATCTCCACACCAATCAGAGTCTGAGTAACTCATTAGCTCTGAATTAGTCTTTCTTCCAGAAGGGAATAGTACTCCATACTTCAGAGTTCCCTTGATATACCTCAGAATCCTGATAGCAACTTGGTAATGGGACCACTTAGGTTTACTCTTGAACCTACTAACCATTCCAACTGCATAGCAGATATCATGTATGGTATTACATAGATACCTTAGAGAACCAATCAACTATTTGAAGGTTGTAGCATCCATATCCCCGCCTTCAGAATCAAAACCCAATTTGTGATTGGTTTATGAAGGTGTGACAACAGGTTTACAATTTTGCAGCTTAAACCTCTTTAAAAGCTCAATTTCATACTTCAGTTGACGCAAAATGATACCCTTATCAGAGTACATAAACTACATCCCTAGAAAATATGTCATTTTCTCGAGGTCAGTCATTTCAAACTCATTCATCAGCATCTTCTTGAACTTAGACATCTCTTATTCAGAACTTCTTGTCAGAAATATGTCATCAACATACAGACACACCAGAATCATATTGCCTTCAGAGGTATGCTGAACATAAACACCGTACTCCATCTCACATTTCTGAAACCCCTGCTCCTTGAAAAATGAATCAATCTTCAGATTCCAAGCTCTGGGCACTTGCTTCAATCCATACAAAGCTTTATGTAATATGTACACCATCCATTTCTGATTCCTTTTAACAAATCCAGGAGGTTGTGATACATATACCTCTTCTTTTAATGGACCGTTTAGAAATGCAAATTTCACATCTAAATGCATCAGAGGTCAATTCCTATTAGCAGCTATTGCAATCACCAGTCTGATTTTTTCATGTCTTGCTTCAGGTGCAAACACTTCAGAATAATCCATCCTGGGTTTCTGTAGAAATCCTCTTGCTACTAACCTCGCTTTGTGTTTTCCAATTGATCCATCTGGCTTTAGCTTCACCTTTAAAATCCATCTGACGCTGATGGATTTCTTGTCCTTTGGAAGCTTATTCAACTTTTAAGTCTTGTTTCTTTCAAAAGCCTCAAGTTCTTCTTTCAATGCCTTCAGCTAAACTTTCTTTTTTAGGGCGTCTTCTATACTTACTGGTTTAGAGTCTACTACCATGGCACACTGAATAACCTCTCCCTCATAGTCTATTTCAGTATCTCGTAGCATGTCATACTCTAAAAATTTTCTCAGGATGTTTCTAACTCTCTGTAGCCATTGACCTCGTTCAGAATCTCCTTCGGATACTGGAACCCTAGAAGTTCTATCTATAGAAGCTTCTCTTTCAAAATCTCTTGCTTCAAAAGGTTGACCTCTGTAACACGGTGGGAGAACTGACTTTTTTTTTGTTTTATTTTCGCAAAACATGTTGCGGTTAGCAAGAGTCACCACCGACTTTTCTTTTATCAAATAAGGAAAGGCTGAAAAGAACAGGAAAGACCTTGATAGATTTTGAGTTCGGGGGGTAAGTTATACAAAGGGAAGGTATTAGCACCCTTTGTATCCATGGTTATCCATGGGCTCTTAAATGCTTAGCTCACCTTTTTTACTTACTTTCTGAATGTGTGTGAACGTTTTTGAAAATATTTTGTAAAAGTTTGACTTTGTAATAATTCGTGTAAGAATGTATACAAAGGGTTTTTTTTTTTTTGAAAATATTTTTGGAAAAGTGAGATATGAAAAGTATTTGTTTTTGAGTTGTGAGCAAGCATTTAAAAGTTACTTACCCCTAATTTATAAGGTCTTTCTTGTACTTATCATTTTCCTTGAGAGATAGTACTATCCATACCATTAATGGGTAGGTAGTATTGTCTATTGGATGTTGAGGGACAGCGAAGGTTCATCGAATGGTCATAGAAGGCAACATGTAAGGATACCTTAGCTATGCGAAGGGACTATCATCATTTTTCCATAGGGTCGTCGAGGGACAAGATCATCTTTTTGTAGGCAGCTCGAAGGGTCATCGAGGGACTATGATCTTTATATCGAATGGACTATGATGATATTATTCGTAAGCGTCTTTTGCTAAAGTACCCCTACTTTCGAGGGACATGACCGTTTTAATCGTAAGGCAACAGAGAGAGGCTACCCTAGAGGTGAATGTGTGCAATGTGCGTTGATTCAATTATATTATCTTGAGTTATAGGCTATTCTAACGTTTGATTTTAGATCTTACCATACATGCCTATTTATCTAGCAAATAAAATATAAGTGCGAAAAATAAATACCTACACTATTACATGGCTTATGGGCAGTTACATGATATAATTGTGCGAGAATGTAACATAGACTATTACAAAGCTTATGGACAGTTACATAATATAATCGTGCGAGAAATGTAAACTACACTATTACAAGGCTTATGAACAGTTACATAATATAATCGTACAAGAAATGTAAACTACACTATTACAATTTATGCACAAACCTATACATTTATTCTAAGAAAATAAATGATAAACGAAAAGCAATTACATATTTAAAGTCAAGTTAAATGTCCTAAATATCTAAGTCAATATTCGTTTTTTTTCTTTTTTTTTAAGAAATAATTTTAAAATAAATAAACCTAATTTCTAATTCATCTGTACAAAAATTAATTAATTATAAGCCTAAGTCTAAAAAATTAATTTTAATAAAAATAATCTAAGTCTAAAAAATGATTACATAACCTAAACTATATTTTTTATTCTTTTAACGGTTCTACATTTTTTTATTGTTTTAATTTAATTGAAAAGAAATAAATAAATTAATTGAAATATGATAAAAGAAAGGGATTATAAAATGGTTAAAAAGAAATTGCATGGGGTGGGAATCGAACCTTCAGGATGAGTATTTAATCCTTGGTTTGGATTGAGAATGATTGGAAATGGAGTTTTGAATTTTCACCTTTTTTTTTCAAGAATTTTGTGATTTGGAAGCCTTCCTTTGTGAAGCCTCTTGCCCCTCTTCTCTTGTGTTTGAGCCTTGTATTTATAGGAGAAACATGGTAGACAAAGAATCATTGAAGAGCTAGGATCAAGGAACATGTTTCCAACCATTTTAAATTTTTTGAAAACTATGTTTCCTTCACTCTCTCCCACGGTTTTATTTGGGTTTTGATGGCCTTGAATGACATGTTTTAACCTTCTAGAAACTCCATTAAAAGGATCCATGTGCCCACAATTATTTGATTTATTTAATTTTGTTTATTTCTTTGAATAAAATCAAAATAAAATAAAATCAAAATCAAAATAATACCAAAGTGAACTTTGAGGTCTTTGAATATGTCATAAACATGCTTCAACCTTAAAAGATTGGCCCATTGGTCCAAAAGCTCAAAAATGTTCAATGTAGGTTTCATGCGTTTCTCAAATTTTGCTCAACTTGCACCAATCGTAACTCTCTCAATTTTTGTCATATGAAGGCGATCTCTGACTTTTTGGAACCCTCAAGATGTCCCCTACAACTTTCGTGTTGATCACTTTATCATTTGAAGTCTTTATTTTTGTGTAAATTGCTTTGACGAAAAGAGTGTCTTTTTGTTGACTTTCAAAATGACCTGTAAATTTTTGGTCCATATCTCTCAAACGAGGCATTTTTGGCCTTGAGCTTAGAGAGAAAAAGTTGTAGAGAATTGAATTTCTTTCAAAATGAGCTTTGGTTGAGGAATTTCTGATGAAGTATGTGAAAGTTGTGTGTGGTCAAAGTTCAGTTGACTTTTCCTTAAGAAAACCCTAATTTGGTAATTTTTGACTTTTGAGTAAATCTTGATTTTCTTGAGGAATCATGATTAACCCTCGATCAAATAATGAATGGGACTTCAAAATATTGATGTTGGCAAGAAATGATGATGTTTGACTGTAAATTGGTCAAAGTTGACTTTTGGTCCAATACAATCGACTGTTGATTATTTGAGCAATTGACTGAGCAAACTTGTGAAGCAAGGATTGAGACTTGACATGAGGATACCCTAGAGCACATAGAGAACCATGAAGTCAATCTGAGGTATTGAGAGCTCAATTCCTATTGAGAAAAATAAAACCCTAGTTGTAGGTTGATTGTTTAGGAGGAGAGCTTGTATGGTCAATCCTTGAGTAGTCTTGAGCTTTTGAGACTCCTAGGAGTATGAGGAAGCTTCTTGAATCAATTTGTCTCAAAGATGTGAGGGCAAATTTTGGGGTGCAACAGCTGCCCCTGTTCAATTTTCTTAAACCTGAAGAGTTAGATTGGCGCATCCGCCATTCGTGATCTGAAGGTGGAAGAGGATTGAACACTTAAGTGCCCAGAAATTTGCACTCACGGGTGCATGAAGTAATGCTGTTGGTTGATTGTATTGCTTAAATGGGCTTAAAGATGCCATTCGAAAAGATGACAGGACGAAGATGGGCTTATAGATGCCATCCAAAGTAACTGTTGACAGGAGTATCAGAAGGAGTCTAGGTTTGACTGTATCTGAGGAGTATACTAGAATGAGTCTGTGTCCAACTGTATCTAGTAGATGTGCTGGGGAATGTCAGAATGAATCTACGCCTTGATTATATCTGAGGATGTATTGGAATGAGTATCAGAATGAAATCTATATCTAGATCGTATATGAACCGTATATGGAAAATATACTTGACCATCTCTGAACTGAATCTGGAACATATTCTGGAATAAGTATCAGAATTAAATCTTCGTTTCGATCATCTCTGAACCATTTTTTTGGAAAATCTTCTGGGATAAGTGTCAGAATTAAATATCTGTCCTGATTATCTCTGAACTGTTGTAGTATTAGAATTAAATCTCTGGGTTAATTATCTCTGTGCTGTTGAAGTATCAGAATTAAATCTCTGGGTTGATTATCTCTGAGCTGTTAAAGTATCAGAATTAAATCTCTGGGTTAATTATCTCTGAACTGTTTAAGTATCAGAATTAAATCTCTGGGTTGATTATCTCTGAATTGTTTAAGTGTCAGAATTAAATCATCTGTCTTGATTATCTCTGAACTGTTGAAGTATCAGAATTAAATCATTTGTCTTGATTATTTCTGAACTGTTGAAGTATCAGAATTAAATCTGTCTTTGAATCAGTGTCAGAATTAAACTGTTGTTTCGATTATCTCTGCACCATATCTAGAAGATGATAATGTTTGTCTGATTGTAAACTTACCTGAAAAAGGCAAAGTTAGTTTTATGCAATGTCATGATGTATATAATGCATTACGTAATGATGCTCTCAAGATAAATGAGAATGTTATATGTTTTGTATGTATATGCTATGATATTCTGTACATGATGCATGAATGTAAATGTTGCTGACGATAGCGGTGGCTTTGAATAGTAACATCTGGCTGGGGAAAATAAATCCCTGTCTGTTGCTGGGAATGAAGAATATCACTCTTCATCTTTTGTTTGGAACGACTATATTGGGAATTCCCGCTTTTCTGTTTGGGAATACTCCGCTGGGGATCTTCGACTTCTGCTTGGGGATAAAAGCGTTCAAGGAGAGTTTGGCTGCATGTACCTTGACTGGGGATAAACGAGATGGATAATCCTCTGATGCAATATCTGCCCGGGTTCCAGATATGAGTGTCAACTATGTTGGGGGAGAGAATTCTGTTGGTGAATTTATAGTGTTAGAGGAATAAACTCAGCTGGGGAATTGAATTCTATATACTACAAAGAGGGAATAATCTCTGATGAGGATTAGAATTTCATAGGTTGTGCTGAGGAAATTGCTGCTGTATGCTGGGGAAATGATCAACTTCCTTATCTGCTAGGGGACCCATTGGGGAAGATGATCATGCCAAGCTGTCCATCAAATATATGGAAGTGAACCGCTGGAAGATGCCCCAATTTTTGTCTGAGGGCATACTAATTCTGTCGAGGAATATATCTTTGTTGGGGATGAGCTTGTGAAGATAGCTCTATAGAGATAGTTCCATGGAGATTGCTTTGTGGGGATATTTCCATGAAACTGGCTCTATGGGGGTTCGTGGACATCTTGAACATTATCCTAACTCCTAGAGTCCTTAGTAAATGCTATTCCTATTTTCACGTATAATTTTGGTAAACTTCAATCATATTCAAGTGCATATGTTCATTCAAAGTACCCATTGGATGTTTACGCAAACAAAACAGGGCAAGTAAAAACAATTTTGAATTTGAAAGTAGACTTGTATTGATTTTGAAATTGGCCTATAAACAGGCATTTTTGTACAAGGAGACAGAAATCCTAGTAAGAGGAAATTGTCGTAAAATTGAAAAGGTACCAAGTGATAAACAAAGAAAAACAGCTATGTGGAAATGATCCCATTGAGTTTCAACTCTACTATTGCCACTATATCTTCAAGCATCTCATCCCTTGCTATCGGAAGAAAGATGACTGGATTGATCTGCGCCGTTCGAACTTAATATTGATAACAAAACTAAGCTGGAAGTAGATAGGTGATCCAACGGGACATAGACGTACGCTTTAATCCCTAACTTTTGCCTAGACCACCTTTTCAGGTTTTCAGTCCACCGGGATACCCTTTTTTTGCCCAAACCGCCTTTTCAGGTTTTCGACTTGTCGGGTGTACAGTTCTTTTGTATATATGTCCCTAATTTTTGCCCAAACCCTTTTAGTTCGTCGGGATGCCCTTATTTTTGCCTAGTCCAGTTAACCTAGCGGGTCTCTTTTTATGCGTAGTATCTTTTGACTATGTCCGCGTTCACAGGGTGCGGGAAATCTTCACCGTCCATAGTAGTAAGCATCATAGTGCCGCCAGAAAATATTTTCTTGATTACAAATGGACCTTCATATGTGGGAGTCCATTTGCCCCTAGGATCACCCTGTGGTAGTATGATATGCTTTATTACCAAATCATCGGCCTGGTACACTTGGTGCTTGACTTTCTTGTTAAAGGCCTTGATCATACACTTCTGATACATCTAGCCATGACAGACAGATGCGAGCCTCTTCTCATCAATCAAATTTATCTGATCAAGTCGAGTCTGAACCCATTCGTCTTCGTCTAAGTCTGCATCTTTCATAATCCTTAGGGAAGGAATCTGAACTTCAACAGGTAAAACTGCCTCTATACCATAGACTAAAGAGAAAGGGGTTGCCCCTGTTGAGGTACGTACTGAGGTGCGATAACCATGAAGAGCAAATGGTAACATCTCATGCCAATCTTTGCATGTCACCGTCATCTTTTGCAAGATATTTTTAATATTCTTGTTGGCGGCTTCCACTGCGCCATTCATCTTTGGTCGATATGCAGAAGAATTGTGATGCTTAATCTTGAACTGCGTGCAGAGTTCAGTGATCATAGTGTTGTTCAGATTAGTACCATTATCTGTGATAATCCTTTCAGGGATTCCATACTGATAGATAAGATTATGCTTGATGAACCGAGCTACAACATTCTTGGTAACAGAAGCGAACGAGGCTGCTTCAACCCACTTTGTAAAGTAATCGATAGCAACAAGGATGAAATGATGTCCATTGGAAGCGGTAGGTTTAATCTCTCTTATCATATCAATGCCCCACATTGCAAAAGGCCAAGGAGAAGTCAGAACATTCAACGGAACCAGAGGTACATGTACTTTGTCAGCATAGATCTAGCACTTGTGACAAGTTCTGGAGTGATGATGGCAATCAGTTTCCATGGTAGACCAGTAATAACCTGCTCTCAAAATCTTCTTAGCCATTGTATTCCCGCTGGAGTGAGTGCCAAAGATCCCGTCATGCATCTCTTCCATAATCTTTTCTGCTTCCTTCTTGTCTACACAGCGAAGCAAGGTTGAATCATGGTTGCGTTTGTACAAAATTCCGTTACTCAGAAAGAACTTGGCAGAGAACCTCCTTAGAAACTTCTTGTCATTGATAGATGCCCCTTTAGGATATTCCTGAGTTTCGAGATATCTTTTCACTTCGTGGAACCAAGGTTTCTCTTCTACCCTATCAGTATCAACTTCATAACAGTATACCGGCTCGTCTAGTCTGTCAATAGTAATCCTAGGAGCCTCGTTGTCCCATCTGACTTTGAACATAGATAACATGGTGGCTAACGCGTCTGCCAACTGATTCTCTTCTCGTGGAATATGCTCAAAAGTGATTTTTTCAAAGTATGGAATCAAAGTCAACACATGTTCTCGGTAAGGAATGAGATTTGGATGCTTCGTGTCCCATTCTCCTTTAATCTGACTAATCACTAGGGCTGAGTCCCCATATACATTCAAGAATTTGATCCTCATATCAATGGCAGCTTTGATACCCATGATGCATGCTTCATATTCAGCCATATTTTTGGTACTGTCAAAGCAAAGTCTAGCAATAAAACGGCGTATGGCAACCCTTAGGAGAGATGATTACAACACCAACACCATTGCCAAGTGCGTTAGAAGCTCCATCAAAAACCATAGTCCATCGGGATCCCAGTTCAGGTCCTTCATATGGTCCAAGTTCTTCATAATCAGTAATAAGCATAATATTCTCATATGGGAACTCAAAATTCATAGACTGATAATCATCCACCGCTTGATGAGCCAAATGATCAGCTAGTACACTTCCTTTGATTGCTTTCTGCGTAGTGTACTGGATGTCGTATTCTGTCAAGACCATCTGCCATCTTGCTATTCGTCCGGAGAGAGCAGGTTTCTCAAATATGTATTTGATAGGATCCATCTTAGAGGTCAATAAAGTGGTATGAGTCAACATATACTATCTTAGTCGGCGAGCAACCCATGCCAAAGCGCAACAAGTTTTCTCAAGCAGTGAATATCTTGTTTCACAGTCGGTAAACTTTTTGCTAAGGTAGTATATTGCATGCTCTTTTCGACCAAGCTCGTCATGTTGCCCCAACACACACCCCATTGAATTCTCTAGCACTGTTAAGTACATGATTAGAGGTCTTCCTTCAACTGGTGGCATCAGAATCAGAGGTTCTTGGAGATACTCCTTGATCTTATCAAAAGCTATCTGACATTCGTCGTTCCACTTCACTACTTGATCTTTCCTCAGTAATTTGAAGATTGGCTCACAAGTAGCGGTCAAATGGGAGATAAATCTGGCAATATAGTTCAAACGTCCCAAGAAACCTCTGACTTCTCTCTTAGTACGGGGAGCGGGCATATCTTGTATAGCTTTTACCTTTGCAGGGTCGACTTCAATACCTTTACCACAGAAGACGAAACCCAAAAGTTTACCGGATCTAACCCCAAAGGTGCATTTGTTTGGATTCAATCTCAACTTGTACTTCTTCAACCTCTCAAACAGCTTGTGTAAGTGGTCAAGGTGCTCTTCTTCATTATGAAACTTGGCTATCATATCATCAACGTATACCTCTATCTCATGATGGATCATATCATGGAATAAAGCAACCATAGCACGCTGGTATGTTTCCCCTGCCTTCTTCAAACCAAATGGCATTACCTTGTAACAAAAGGTGCCCCACTGTGTAACGAACGTAGTCTTCTCCATGTCTTCAGGTGCCATCTTGATTTGATTATAACCTGAGAAACCATCTGTGAATGAGAATACCTTGTGCTGAGCAATGTTGTCTACCAGAACATCAATATGTGGGAGAGGAAAGTCATCTTTGGGGCTTGCCCTATTCAAATCCCTGTAGTCCACACACATACGAACTTTACCATCCTTCTTAGGCAGTGGTACCACATTTGCAATCCACTGAGGATATGATGTGACAACTAGAAAACCTGCATTGAATTGCTTCATAATCTCGGTTTTGATCTTTTCAGACATCTCAGGGCGCATACGACAAACCTTCTGCTTTATCAGATGACAACCTTCCTTCATCGGTAAACGGTGAACCACGATATCGGTATCAAGTCCTGGCATATCTTCATAAGACCAAGCGAAAATCTCAGCATAATCACGTAGCATCTAAATCAATCTTTTCTTGACACGCTCTTCTAATCCAGCGCCTATCTTGATTTCTTTCTTATCCTCCTCAGTACCTAGATTTACGACCTCGACTGGCTCTTCGTGCGGTTGTATGGTCTTTTCTTCTTGCTCTAATAGTCTAGCAAGCTCTCTAGGCACTTCACAATCTTCCTCACCTTCGTCCTCGGCTTGGTAGATCGGATTTTCGAAGTCATAATTGACAATAGCAGAACCGTTATCAATGGGATCCAGGGTGGATGTGGATCTGCAGTTTATCGCGAGGGTGTGTGTAAGAACACATAGCTATTTTGATGAAGATAACGTAAAAGAAAAGACAAAGAGCGCAAAATCTGAATGTAAAACGTCCATTGATTTATTGAATGAAAATATGCGATGAAATGACAACCCTAACAAATGGGCCATTGTGCCCCGGGCAAGGCAAAAGGCTTAAAAGTTTTATTGTTCAAATTACAAAACCAAACTTCGAAAATAAGAAAAACAGAAAATAGCATTTACTCCTGACTAAAGGAGATAGGAATAATGTCTTCAGTCTTCCAATTGTTGAGCCCACTGCCAATGGTAGGAAAGATCCAACTGTCTAGGTCACAGTCACTATCAGCATCTTCCACAGCGTTGACCTGATCTTTATGAACTCCTTTGTTGGTGATACGAATAGCACGAGCACGACGTACAACCCTCTGAGCCTCTGAAGTGAAGCCCAAACCAAATTTGTCAGACTTGTAAGGAAAGTCAGGAAGCTGACCCCAAATGGTACAACCACTTTCTTCAACCACAACTCTAGCATCCTTTAGGGAAGCCATTGTAGGAGGCACTCTAGTAATTTTGGGAACAGTAGGAACTGGTTTAGCAATAGGAACAGTCTGAGGAGCCAATTCAAATGTTTGACAAGGAGTCTCGCGGAATTTGACATCCATCTCAACATACTTGAAGGTATTCAAATGACTAACCATGTACTCTTCTTCACCACAGACGGTGACAATCT
Organism: Lathyrus tuberosus; assembly: GCA_022829125.1. Classification (NCBI taxonomy): domain Eukaryota; kingdom Viridiplantae; phylum Streptophyta; class Magnoliopsida; order Fabales; family Fabaceae; genus Lathyrus; species Lathyrus tuberosus. The sequence continues at coordinate 4,128,975 of JALAZF010000436.1, read as the reverse complement.
TGCCTTTCGCGGGATACTTCAACTTCTGATGTAAGGTAGAAGTCACAGCGCCTGCCCCATGTATCCAAGGGCGCCCAAGCAAACAGGAATATGCAGGACGAATATCCATTACATAGAAAGTAGAATCAAAGACTTGAGAACCCACTCTGATCAGGAGATCAACCTCTCCATGCACCATTCTCTTCGAACCATCAAAGGCTCTTACCACGACGTTACTAGGTTTTAGCACAACCCCTTCATAGTCGAGTTTGTCTAGAACAGCCTTTGGCAACACATTCAATGAGGAACCATTGTCCACCGATACATGAGATAGGGTAGTGCCCCTACACTCAATAGAGACGTGCAGGGCCTTATTGTGGTTCCTTCCGGCGGGAATCAGATCAGCATCAGAAAAATCTAGACCATTATTAGTTGTCAGGCTAGCGACACAATTTTCAAGCTGGTCAACACATATTTCTTGCAGCACGTGCGCAAATTTCAAAAACTTCACCAATGCTTTAGCATGGGCCTCGGAGCACAACAACAGAGATAACATAGAGATCTTGGAGGGGGTGTGCCCCAACTATTCAACAACATTGTAATCACTCTTGCGGATAATTTTCAGCACTTCCTCCATTTCTTGTTTGGAGGAATCTTCGATAGCAGTTTCACCCGGGGCCTCAATCTGGGCAGGCTCAATCATTGGTTCTTTGCCTCGAGTCTAAGTAATTGGCTTGGAGGCAGAGATACGAATTAGAGTAGTAACAGTCTTCGGAGAGATTTCTGGGGAGAAGATCCTTCCACTTCGGGTAACCTTACTAGTCCCAACGATATTGTCGACATCGGGATTAGTAACTTCAACAGTCCCATCAGTCAAAGGCTCTTGCTTGACACCATGAATGTAAACATCAGCACCATAATTCCAAGGGATAGCCTTGCTAGAGGAATATGGAATCGGACTGGGCGTAGTAATAATCAGGGGAGCCACTCTAGGCTCGGCAGTAATCTTCACAGGACCTTTAGAGGTGATCCTCACTGGAGTGGAATTAGTAACCACAGATACGTCCTCAAACTTCAGACCTCGGGACAAATTTTCACATAAGCTCTCCATAAAAGGAGTCTTCTCAAATGATATAGTACGGTCGTCCATCAAACGCTAAATGCCTTCTTTCAGCTTCACACAACCATTGGATTGAGATGCACAATAATAACAGTTTTCAACGCAGCCCAGAAATAAACCGGCTTGTAACAGCTTCTTCTTAACAATTGATAGAGGAACAATCAAGTTAACCATGGTAGAAACACAAGAACCATCGTCAATAGCATTAACGATCTTGTCATGATTCGGCATAGGAGCGGTAATCACATTAGGAGTCTCAGGGGGATCAAACTAAATCTCCTTAGCGTCAATCATGTCTTGAATCTTGTTCTTCAGTGCCTAACAGCTGTTCGTATCATGTCCAGCACTATTGGAATGGTATGCACACCTTGCATTGAGATTATAGCTAGGAGCCAAAGTATTAGGATTCCTAGGAGGATCCCTCAATGTAATCAATTCTGCCTTCAACATATGCTGCAACGCTTGAGCCAATGACATGTTGATCTTTGTAAACTGTCTCCTGGGTGCATCCTGCTTACACTGACTACCCTGTTGTTGTTGTGGCACCGGTGCAGAGATCAGAACTGCCCCAACAGATTGGTTGCGGTCATTCTTATTACGACCCTTCTGGCCATACACAGCATTAGACTCATTCTTCCCATTATGTGGCTTCTTTGTAGTGTTTGAAGATGTAGCCACTTGTATTTTACCACTTCGAATTCCACTTTTAACACGCTCTTCTGTCAATATCAGCTCGGTGAAACCGGATGACGAGCTTCCAAGTAGATGACTATAAAAAGGACCGGTTAATGTGCTCATGAACATGTTAACCAACTCTCTGTCAGCTAAAGGAGGCTGAACCCTACTTGCAAGATCTCTCCATTTCTAGGCGTACTCTTTGAAACTTTCATTAGGGCCCATGGACATACTTTGGAGTTGCATTCGAGTTGGTGCCAAATCAGAGTTATATTGGTATTGCCGGTAGAAAGCTTCAGCCAAATCATTCCAGACACGAATATTGGTACTCTCAAGTTGATAGTACCACTCCAGTTGAGCTCCAGACAAACTCTCTTGGAAAAAATGTATCCACAATCTTTTGTCAGTAGTATGTGGCTGAATCTTTCGGACATAAGATCTCAAATGCAGCTTCGGGCAAGACACACCGTCATATTGAGAAAACGTGGGAATTTTGAACCTAGGAGGAATGACAACTCCTGAAACCAAGCCCAAGTCCTCAAAATCCAAACCAGGTACTTTCTGAACCTCCATGGCCATTAGACGTTCTTCAAGTAATTTGTATTTCTCATCACCAGGGGGATACTGATCATCCAGATAATCATCTTCCTCTTCAAAGTGTCCACCGGTGCCGTGGTTACTATTTTCCTCATGTTTGTCACTTTCATAGTTGTCATCCAATTCATCATTTTGGTCTACCGGGATCCCAATTTCCTTGACCTGTTTAGCCGGACCTTTGAATCTCCTCCCCATGTTGATGATGCCAGTTGATTTTCTTGCTTTCTTTTTCTTCTTGGTCAGAAGTGCTTTCAGTTCTTCTTGCCCCTTGGACAAGTTCAGGATCAGCTCTTGGAACTGGGCATTCTGGGCCTGGAGATCTTTGACGGTTTGCTCGAGAGCCATTTCTGCTGAAATAAATAGCGAGAAGATGAGAAACCTGTCTTAGAAACCTAGTATGCAATGATTTCAAGGACTTTAGAGTTTATCTTTGCAAACAAACAGAAACACAAGGAAAACTTTTATTAGTAAACTCAAAATTCCCTTTTTTTTTCTTTTATGCCTCTTGGGCTACAATGAAAAGAAATTTCAAAAAGCAAATTCAAAAATGCCTAAGACCTAGGACTCAAGACTCAAGTCTCCCACGGGCACTTCCTCTTTGTGCCGATGTAAGAATTGATGCTCTACTCCTCATGAAGTAATTTCGTCAACTCCAACACCTTCTTCTCACTAGCATAGAACTGAGACTCAAAGGTGTCCCTTTCTTCTTTCATCTGAACCCAGGACTTCTGCAGCTCTTCAAGATCGGTAGGCATATCTGGATGGAGAATGACCTGAGGAACATCTCCTTCAAACTCAGGTTTAACAATCACTGGTCTGACAGCTGGATATGGCATAATAAGATCTCGAGCACGAATGCGCACCCATCTGAGGTAAGGTCCAAAGGAATGGAGTTCTTCTATCCTAAGGTCTTGCTTTCAATCTTATACGCCTTATTCCACGCGTGTATAAACCTTTGACGGTAACCTTGAGGATCATCTTCATTATCGAACACAATACCCTGAATAAGCATATTATGAGGACCATCCCTTCGAGCATAACCAAACTGGTGCAAAGCTAGCGAAGGATTATAGGTGATGCCTCCCCTAATGCCAAGGAGTGGCACATTAGGGAATTCCCCACAATGATCAATAAGAGTGAAGTCTTCAAGAGATCGGGCACACCAATAGATATCTGAATGGGAGAGTGACATTATCCTTCGAGACCACTGCAACCTTTGTTCATTCTTCAACACTGACCGGGGAAGGTGCGAAATAAACCACCTGGATAGTAAGGGTACGCAACATATGAGAGTCCCTCGCTCCTTGATAGTACGAGTGTGAAGCGAGTGTAGAATATCTCTGAGCAAGGTAGGTATCGGGTTATGATTCAGAAATATTTTGATAGTGTGCACGTCTATGAGTTGGTCTGGATTAGGGAACAACACCAACCCATAGATCAACAAAGCCAATACTTCCTCAAAAGCATGGTAACTCATAGCGCTTAGGAACAATTGAGCCTTCTCAATCAGGAACTTAGCAAGAAACCCCTTGACTCCACTCCTTGTTTCCCAATTGGACACAATGTCTGACCTCTTCAGATGTAAAGCAGCTGCAATGACTTCAGGCTTTGGAACGTCTTCTAGACCGGTAAAAGGTATCTGATCGAGAATAGGTATTCCAAGTAGCTTAGAGAACTCCTCCATCGTGGGCACCAATTGGTAATCCGGGAAGGTGAAACAGTGGTGCTTAGGATCAAAGAACTGGAATAGGACTCTCATCATGTCTTCTTCAAAACCTAAGGTAACTAAGTTGAGTAGAAAACCATGCCTTTCGGTGAATCGAGAGCCATCGAGAACCTTTGAGACCAATTCTTTAAGCTGGGAAGGAACCCTTACAAACTTGACTCGGATGAAATTTCTAGGAACGGAAGCCATGGCCTGCAACGACGAATAAAGATAAATTCGTTGGTCCTTGAAATGGTTAGTGAAAATGATATGTTATGATGTTATGATGTCATGTACATGTTAATAGTAAATAAGTAGCAAACACAAACAAGTCATACAAGAGCCTTAGGTTTAAAGGCTTGCATGAAGTCCAAAGGTAAGTACCCTTCCCCACTGAGGTTTAGTTGGCTCAACCTGTCCTAGAATAGTAACCGGGTTCTAAAGGACTCATATCACGGATCTTTCTCGAAGGCTTTATTTTAGTACGACACTCGAGTGGCCGACCAAAACATCCCGAAAGTCTGATCTCAATGAGCGTAGCCTCGAGTATCAACCAACTTCGGTCTAAATCCAAAGTCGGCCATCTCACTACCTTCAAATGGCCAAAGATGAGTTAACTAAGGTTCTAAAGACTATGACCATCATATCAACCATATCGGTATATGTCGTACAGTCTCCATGATCTATTGTCACTTACCTAAGGAATCACTAGGTCCGGGTGTAAGACCTTTCACACAAGTAACCCCAAAACAAAGTCCATTAGAAATAAAGCACATAAGTCAAACAATTTTAAGAAAGTGGTAAAGTGATCTAACTCTAAGGTAACCCCTCTTTTATTGTACTCCCCATCAGAGTCGCCAGTTCTGTAACACGGTGGGAGAACTAACTTTTTTGTTTTGTTTTGTTTTGTAAAACATGTTGCGGTTAGCAAGAGTCGCCATCGACTTTTCTTTTATCCAATAAGGAAAGGCTGAAAAGAACATGAAAGACCTTAATAGATTTTGAGTTCGGGGGGTAAGTTATACAAAGGGAAGGTATTAGCACCCTTTGTATCCATGGTTATCCATGGGATCTTAAATGCTTAGCTCACCTTTTTTACTTACTTTTTGAATGTGTGTGAATGTTTTTGAAAATATTTTGTAAAAATTTGACTTTGTAATAATTCGTGTAAGAATGTATACAAAGGGTTTTTTTTTTTTGAAAATATTTTTGGAAAAGTGAGATATGAAAAGTATTTGTTTTTTAGTTGTGAGCAAGCATTTAAAAGTTACTTACCCCTAATTTGTAAGGCCTTTCTTGTACTTATCATTTTTCTTGAGAGATAGTATTATCCATACCATTAATGGGTAGGTAGTACTGTCTATTGGATGTTGAGGGACAGCAAAGGGTCATCAAATGGTCATAGAAGGCAACATGTAAGGATACCTTAGCAATGCGAAGGGACTATCATCATTTTCCCATAGGGTCGTCGAGGGACAAGATCATCTTTTTGTAGGCAGCTCGAAGGGTCATCGAGGGACTATGATTTTTATATCGAAGGGACTATGATGATATTATTCGTAAGAGTCTTTTGCTAAAGTACCCCTACTTTCGAGGGACATGACCGTTTTAATCGTAAGGCAACAGAGAGAGGCTACCCTAGAGGTGAATGTGTGCAATGTGCGTTGATTCAATTATATTATCTTGAGTTATAGGTTATTCTAACGTTTGATTTTAGATCTTGCCATACATGCCTATTTATCTAGCAAATAAAATATAAGTGCGAAAAATAAATACCTACACTATTACATGGCTTATGGGCAGTTACATGATATAATTGTGCGAGAATGTAACATAGACTATTACAAGGCTTATGGACAGTTACATAATATAATCGTGCGAGAAATGTAAACTACACTATTACAAGGCTTATGAACAGTTACATAATATAATCGTACAAGAAATGTAAACTACACTATTACAATTTATGCACAAACCTATACATTTATTCTAAGAAAATAAATGATAAACGAAAAGCAATTACATATTTAAAGTCAAGTTAAATGTCCTAAATATCTAAGTCAATATTCATTTTTTTTTTGAGAAATAATTTTAAAATAAATAAACCTAATTTCTAATTCATTTGTACAAAAATTAATTAATTATAAGCTTGAGTCTAAAAAATTAATTTTAATAAAAATAATCTAAGTCTAAAAAAATGATTACATAACCTAAACTATATATTTTTATTCTTTTAACGGTTTTATGATTTTTTTATTGTTTTAATTTAATTGAAAAGAAATAAATAAATTAATTGAAATATGATAAAAGAAAGGGATTAGAAAATGGTTAAAAAGAAATTGCATGGGGTAGGAATCGAACCTTCAGGATGAGTATTTAATCCTTGGTTTGGATTGAGAATAATTGGAAATGGCGTTTTAAATTTTCACCTTTTTTTTTTCAAGAATTTCGTGATTTGGAAGCCTTCCTTTGTGAAGCCTCTTGCCCCTCTTCTCTTGTGTTTAAGCCTTGTATTTATAGGAGAAACATGGTAGACAAAGAATCATTGAAGAGCTAGGATCAAGGAACATCTTTCCAACCATTTTAAATTTTTTGAAAACTATGTTTCCTTCACTCTCTCCCACGGTTTTATTTGGGTTTTGATGGCCTTGAATGACATGTTTTAACCTTCTAGAAACTCCATTAAAAGGATCCATGTGCCCACCATTATTTGATTTATTTAATTTTGTTTATTTCTTTGAATAAAATCAAAATAAAATAAAATCAAAATCAAAATAATACCAAAGTGAACTTTGAGGTCTTTGAATATGTCATAAACATGATTCAACCTTAAAAGATAGACCCATTGGTCCAAAAGCTCAAAAATGTTCAATGTAGGTTTCATGTGTTTCTCAAATTTTGCTCAACTTGCACCAATCGTAACTCTCTCAATTTTTGTCATATGAAGGTGATCTTGAACTTTTTGGAACCCTCAAGATGTCCTCTACAACTTTCGTGTTGATCACTTTTTCATTTGAAGTCTTTATTTTTCTGTAAATTGCTTTGACGAAAAAAGTATCTTTTTGTTGACTTTCAAAATGACCTATAAAGTTGTGGTCCATATCTCTCAAACGAGGCATTTTTGGCCTTGAGCTTAGAGAGACAAAGTTGTAGAGAATTTATTTTCCTTCAAAATGAGCTTTGGTTGAGGAATTTCTGATGAAGTATGTGAAAGTTGTGCGTGGTCAAAGTTCAGTTGACTTTTCCTTAAGAAAACCCTAATTTGGCAATTTTTGACTTTTGAGTAAATCTTGATTTTCTTGAGGAATCATGATCAACCCTCGGTCAAATGATGAATGGGACTTCAAAATCTTGATGTTGGCAAGAAATGATGACGTTTGACTGTAAATTGGTCAAAGTTGACTTTTGGTCCAATACAATCGACTGTTGATTATTTGAGCAATTGACTGAGCAAACTTGTGAAGCAAGGCTTGAGACTTGACATGAGGATACCCTAGATCACATAGAGAACCATGAAGTCCATCTGAGGTATTGAGAGCTCAATTTCTTTTGAGAAAAATAAAACCCTAGTTGTAGGTTGATTGTTTAGGAGGAGAGCTTGTATGGTCAATCCTTGAGTAGTCTTGAGCTTTTGAGACTCCTAGGAGTGTGAGGAAGCTTCTTGAATCAATTTGTCTCAAAGATGTGAGGGCAAATTTTGGGGTGCAACAAACTCCTCCAAAACATTGACTACCTTCAAAGTCTGGAATCTTCCCAGAATTTGAATCACCATCAGAATCTGGATCAGAATCATCTTCACCTTCTGAGTCTCCTTCTGAGTCAGAATTACCATCAGAGTCAGACTCGCCTTCAGAGTTTACTCCGCCTTCAGAATCTTCTCCAGTTTTTTACTCATCTTCAGAAACTTCTAATTCTGACTTCAACTTTATTAGTTTCTGGACAATAAAGCTTGTACACACCTATACTGTGGTACCCCACCAGTAACATCCCTTTGCTTCTATCATCCAGCTTCTGTCTTCTGGCTTCTGGAACGTGTTTCTAACATACAGAACCAAACACCTTCAGATGGCTAACAATTTGCTTGTTTCCAGTCCATTTCTGAATATGAACTATTTCTTTCAGCTTCTTCGTTGGATATCTGTTGAGCACATATGCTGCGGTGGCAATAGCTTCTCCCCATAAGGTGTGAGGAAGCTTCTTCTCCGTCAACATGCTTCTCGTCATATCAAGCAAAGTATAATCTCTTCTCTCAGCAAGACCATTGTGTTGAGGAGTATAAGGAGCAGTAACCTCGTGCTCAATTCCATTCTTCTCATAAAACTTTCTGAACTAAGTCGAGTTATACTCACCTCTACCATTGGTTCTGAGAATCTTCAGAGTCTGACCACTCTGATTCTCATCTTTCATTCTGAATTTCTTGAATTCAGCAAACACCTCGTGTTTGAACTTTATAAGGGATACCCATGCCATCCTTGTGATTTCATCAACAAATGACACAAAGTATTTGTTCCATCCAATCGATGCTACTTAAAATGGACCACACACATCGCAATGCACTACTCCCAAGGCATGCTTTGCTCTTGAAGCTACTTCTGACGCAAATGGTAATCTTGTTTGCTTTCCTTCCATGCACACTTTGCATGACTTCTCAGGCTTCTTAATTGTAGGAATTCCATGTACTAGCTTCTTCGAATTCAGATGCTCTATGCTTCTAAAATTCAGATGACCAAATCTTCTGTGCCACAACTCACTTTCCTTCACAACACTTGTTGCACTAAGGCATTCAGAGTCTGCAGTTCTCACATTCACCATGAATGTTCTATTCCTTCCCTGTTATAACTCTATAATCAGCTTCTGATTACAGTCATACAACTTCAAAAGATCGTCCTTCAAGGTAATTGAAAAACCATTTCAAATAGTTGCCCTACACTCATCGGATTGCTTTTCATGCCAGGTATATACCACACATTCGGAATCAATGCTGTTTTCCCATTGTTCAGAACGACTCAGACATTTCTCATACCTTCAGTGTTGAGGTATTTATCATCAACACATTTGATCTAAGTCCTCTTTCCAGAGTCAAAGTTAACCAGCCATTTCTTTTTTCCAGTAAGATGATTTGAGCAGCCAGTGTCCATATACCACCAGTCTATCAAATTCGTATCATATGATTTAGAAGCCATCAGTAGCACAAATTCATCATAAGAATCTCTTCTGGCTACATTTGCTTCTTTTAACTTCCTTTCCTTGTTTGACCAACACTCAGTAGCGAAATGGTCAAACTTCTTACAACAGTAGAACTGGATCTTGTTCTTGTCATACCTGTCTTTTCCTTTCTGAGCATTCTTCTGCCTATTAGAAGTTGAGGTTTCTGATTTCTGAACACCATCAAATCTTCTCTTGGTTTCTGACCAAGACCTCTTCTGATGCTTCTTATAAGAAGCTACTTTCAGAGCCTGCTGCTCTACTTCTCTTTCAGAAGTTCTCTCAGTTAGACACAACTCTTGTGCTTCTAGACTGCTTTGCAGCTCTTCAATTCTCACGGTGTCTAGATCCTCAGAATGTTCTATTGCTACCACAATTTAATCAAACTGAGGAGTAAGGGATCTCAATTTCTCAATGATTACTTGTTCAGAAAGGGTTTCTCCACAAACTTTCATCTCATTAGTGATCAGAATCACTCTGGAGATGTACTTAGATATCGCCTCGTTGTCCTTCATGTTGAGATTCTCATACTACTTTCGTAGAGACTGAAGCTTCACCTTCTTCACTGATGCATCACCATCGTAACACTTAACCAGTGTGTCCCACGCAGCCTTCGCCGTCGTCGAGTCAGCAATTTTCTAAAACACGTTCACCTCCACATACTGATGGATGTAGAACAATGCCTTTTCATCTTTCTCAGATCACGCTGAGCATTTTTCTGCGCATCTGTTGCATTTTCTGGAAGTGCAACTGAAACGTAATCATCGCTGACGAAATCAAAAACATCTTGAGCGCCAAACAACACACGCATCTAAATCATCCAACGATTCCAGTTCTTGCCATCGAACACTGGAAGCTTGGTGCTCAGACTTCTATTTCCGTTCATCTTCAACCTTGTGCAAGTCACTCAGATCTCACCAAACACAGTGCTTTTCAGTCCCGCAGAATCAGGAAAATGTGATTCTGTTATGATTCCGTTCAAGATTCAACACGAATTCAAGAAACGAAATCAATCATACAACGCCTCACCGTTTCATTCGTGTTTCCCTGTGGGTACAAATTGGAGCTCTACATACCAATTGTTAGTGCACAAGGTTATGAAAACAAAATGAATGAGAGAATATTTATTGCTCTATAATGATGGCTACAAAAGCTATAAAAAAGATGATGGATATAAATGACATCTACCACTAATCTATTTATACACAAATACTTGAGGTACATAGGTAGCACACTAAAATATTAAAGTACCCTTTAATATAAACAACATATAATAGTATAATCTAGCCAATGCAAAAGGAACAATTATTTCCCAATAGCAACTATAAAAAGGAGTTTTTTCAAAGTCTCACGTAATTTAAAGCCTACAAATATATTGAAATCTATGGAAGGTGAGAAATTACATTTAATTTTGTAGCTATTAAGAGCAAATGTTGAGCAACATCACGTGTTCTTTTACAACACCTGTCAAATGCTGCTATGATTTTGGATCAGTTGTTACTGTCCTAGGCAAACGTGGTTGGACACTTGATCTTATTATGTTTCACATTGGCACTATTGCTTAGGAAATGTTACTAGCTAAAGCATTCATTAGTATGAACCACCTATTATTGTACTAGAAATTTAAGGGGAGATGAACAGGTAGATCCCTTGAATATTCTCCTAGATTCCGTTGAAACTATGAACATGATGTTATGAATAAGTTCTGCGGTCCCAAAATAACTTTTGAAAATATCATTGGCACATCCAGTGTTTTGTCCTTTTCTATCCTTGTCTACACTAGGAGGAGAGTGTCTATTATGGACTTATAACTCTTTACCTAGATTTGGATTTATTCCAAAAGATAGTTCATTTGGATTTATTCCAAAAGATAGCTCAAGGGTGAAGATTCTTGATCACGAGGGGGTCAGAAATTATCATATTGAAATAAGAGCAATTATATAATGAAATACCACATCTTAATCCAAAATTTTAAAACATTTAATTTATGGATCTTTTTAATTTATAAGGTGTTCAACATTCATTTTTCATCTAATCTAGGACTCATACTCACAAACAATCTTTCCTCAATTGTGAGTTTATCCATTCTTATGAGTATGCTCCCTTCAAATAAAATCTTGTTGATCTGTATCTACGTGCATTATCGTTGTTTCATCCACGAAATACATCGCTTGAGCATCTTTGTTAGGAAGACTTTTGATACAAGGAGCTCAGTTAGAATCAAATTTTTATACCACTGTTTGGTCATGACAGGGTTCGACGATCATCATATGGGATAAGAGAAACCACACAAGTGAGAGAGATACCATATTTTAATCGAAAATCTTATGGCATTGGATCTATGAGTCTTCTCATTTATGAAATGTTCAATATCTACTTTTTTATTTAACGTGGAACTCATACTCAATTGATATACAAACAAAGATGCAATCACATGTATTTAAACACCCAAGAGTCTCAGAAACTATGTAATGTGCATCTCCAACACAACTTTAACAATAACTTATGTGAAAATAATAATTGATTTGAGAAAGAAAACTAAAAACTTGTCTATTTTTAAATTATATTTCAAAAAAGCATGCTTAAAAGATTGCACTTCAGTAACCAGTGGTAGCATTCGATCCGAGCTTCTGTGTTTTCAAATAGCTTTTCAATGTTTATTAATGGTTGTAACATAAACTATTATTATTCAAAGGGATCTCAAGCAATGAGACACATTCTCCTTTTTAATGGACTTTCTCTTTAGGAGGAGAGAAAAAGAAAGCGTAAACACTATAACAAATTGTAAATAAACCTAAAGTTGATGAGACCTTTTAGTAAACTGATGGAAATAAAAAGAGAAAACTTATCTTTATATTAGAGTCGTCTATTTGTTGCATGCATTGACTATAAAATCATACTTTGATTTGTTTATAATATCATCAAGTGAAAGTCTTTTGAGATAAAAATCAAAGGAGAGTTTAAGCACCATTTGTGTTGGTGAGAATAGTAATAATCATTTTGGTATTCTCATTCATTTACAAAGAAGATAGACTCTTGGACTCTTTTGATTATGAATCATATGAGACATGCAGATATAGTTAGATTCAAATGATGACAAAGTCCCCATTCATAGGAAATGGTGAAAGGGCTAATGAACTTTTATCCTTATTGAACACACCAGCCAGATGAGATTTTTAGTACTTCATCACATTTAATGATGATTATAGTAGATATGGTTATGTGTATCTAATAAAACACAAATCTGAATCCCTTCGATCAAAGTTCAAAAATGAAGTACAAAACCAACTAGGCAATAATATTAAAACCCTTCGATCAAATCGAGGTGGTGAATGTTTAAGGTTAGAGTTTGATGACCATCTGAAAGAGTGTGGGATTATATCCCAACTAACTCCTCCTAGAACACCACAATAGAATGATGTATGTGAAAGAAGAAATCAAACCTTGTTAGACATGATTTATTGGTAGCAACTTACACACTTAACTGTGTTCCATCCAAAAATATTGAAAAGATACCATATGAGATATGGAGTGGTAAGAAACCACATATGTCTTACATGAAGATTTGGGTGGGTTGCGAAGTTTATGTGAAATAATAAATTCCACTAAGCTTGACCCCAAATCTTAAAAAATGCTTATTTGTAGGGTATCCTAAAGAAACAAAAGTACTTTACTTCTATAATCGTTCAGAGGACAAAGTGTTTGTCGCTCGAACTGGAGTATTCCTTGAAAAAGACTTTATTTCCAATGGAATCTGTGGGAGGAAAGTTAAGCTTGAAGATATTCAAGAATCACAAAGCATTAATTAACATGTGGAGGAACTAAAGCAGGAAACACAAGTAGTTATGGAAGAGCAACCTACTCAATTAGAACAAGACCAACATTGGTCAAACAAGATACATCACCAACCTGAGAGATATGGTTATCTCGTAACTGATTAAGGTGATGTATTACTCATGGATTAGGATGAACTAGTGACCTACCAAGAGGTCATCACTGGTCTTAAGTCTGAGTAGTGGCTATAAGCCATGAAATCTAAAATGGATTCTATGAACAAAAACTAGGTTTAGACCTTGTTAGAGCCTCCTATAGAAGTTAATCATATAGGATGCAAGTGGGTCTTCAAAATAAAGATTGACATGAATGGTAAGGTACATACGTATGATGCCAGACTGGTTTCTAAGGACTATAAACAGATTCATGGTGTAAACTATGATAAAAAGTGAAAGGTGGATGTCAAGACTGCTTTCCTTAATGGGAATCTTCTTGAGGATGTGTACATGACACAACCTGAAGGATTTGACATACCAGAGAAGCATAGAAGATATGGAACTTACAACGATCAATCTATGGATTGAAGCAAGCTTCTAGAAGCTGGAATCATTGTTTTGATGAAAAAGGTAAAACAAAATGGATTCATAAAAAATGAAGATGATCCTTGTGTCTATAAGAAGGTTAGTGGGAGGATGATCATCTTTCTAATATTATATGTGGATGACATTTTACTCATTGGAAATGATGTCCCTACCTTACTGCAAGTGAAAACTTGGATAGGAAAATGCTTTTCCATGAAGGATCTGGGTGAAACAACATATATATATATATATATATATATATATATATATATATATCAGGAATCAGGATCTATAGAGATAGATCATAAAGACTATTTGGCCTAAGTTAGAGTACATACATAGACAAAGGGTTGAGACGCTTTAATATGCATGATTCCAGAAAGGGATTCATACCTATGCAGCATTGCTTGTGTCTATCAAAATCACAATCTCTTTCAACTAAGGAAGAAAGGGATAACATGAATAATATTCCATATGCATTTGCAATTGGATCTATCATGTATGTCATGTTATGTACTCGACCAAATGTCTCGTATGTTTTAAGTGCAACGAGTAGGTACCAATCTAATCCCGGTGATGCTCATTGGATTGATGTCAAGAATATCCTTAAGTACTTGAGAAGGACTAAGGACTCATTCTTTACATATGAAGGTCAGGAAGAGCTCGTTGTAATTGAATACACCGACGCTAGCTTCCAGATAGATAAGGTTGACTTTAGATCGCAATGTGGTTATATGTTTTGCTTAAATGGCGGCGCTGTGAGCTGAAAAAGTTCAAAGCAGGATACAATTATTTATTCTACAACCGAGGTCGAGTATATTACTGCCTCAAATGTAGTAACGAAAGTTGTTTGGATCAATAAGTTCATTAGTGAACTTGGCATAATCTCTAGCATTGTAGATCCCATTGATCTCTATTGTGATAATAATGGTGTTATCGCACAAGCTAATGAGCCTAGATCTCACCAACGATCCAAACACATACTTAAGCAATATCACATCATTCGAGAGTTAATAGAAATAGGAGATGTGAAGACATGCAGAGTGCCAACACTTGAAAATATCGCTGACCCACTAACAAAGCCTTTTGCGCAGCAGAAGTATGATGGCCATACTAGTTCTATGGGTATTAAGGGTATGCCTGATTGGCTCTAGTGCTAGTGGGTGATTGTTGGTGTAATCCCTATAGGCCAATAGTTTTATTAGAACTTGGTACTTGTATCAAATTATTTATTAATAATTAAAAGACATTTCTTTATTATGTTCATTTTTCCAAAATACTAAAGTCCCTAGAATAGCTAATCCATTTAATGAAATGTTAAGTGTGACTTAATCACAAGATTCTAATAAACATAAGGACACTATTCTTAAAGTATATGTAGTCGAGCGTTATTGTGAAGTGGGATAACACTAAAGCACTGAGACTATTATATGTATAGACTGATGATCACATCTCATAGTTCATGGATAAAAAGTTATCAAGTCTTAACACAAGTATGAATATTAAGAGTAGTATTTATATTAGATTGACCCCCTATGATAATACTATATAGAATGTTATGCAAAGTGTCATAAGTTATTCTCATAGCGATAGTGATGTAGACCACTGATAAATGCAAAATGTAACTATTTTTGTATATAAGTTTTGTTGCACTTATCGATACTTTTTGCTTAATATCATTCGAATAAACCCCGATTTGTTTATAAATACGTTTACTTTACATTTTAGTGTATATATTGCGTATCGTGTAAATATCATTGAGTTTAATTGATTTTCTCTCAGTTTTTGTAGGTATTCAATCAAGGATATCTTTCCATATTCATAAAAAGCATTTAATAAGCTTTCCAGCGCTTCCGACCGTGCGTAAATCAGAGTTACGGTGCAGAAGTTGTGGTCCAAATAAGAGCTGGTTTGCTGTCATGTTCGCTTTGCGAGTGTGCCAGCGAATGTTTGCTTTGCGAATGCCTGGCGAGTTCCCAGCGAAGGCTCCCAGAATTGGACAGGGGAGAAAGAGACCAAAGTTCGCTTTGCGAACTGTGCAGCGAGTATTCGCTTTTAATAAATCATTCACACTGCGAACTTCTGGAATTTTGCAAAGGCAGTTTAGCATTTCAGAGGCACTTAAGTGCCATTTTGTGAGGCTCGCTTTGCTATTAAAACGTTCTCTTAGCGAATGTGACAGATTTTGTAATGTCTATAAGTTCATTTTTACCATTTTTTAGGTTATGTTTTGGGGTATTTGTTCCCAATTCATCAAATCTTCATTCTTTGTTAGTTTAGAGCTTAGAAAAGCATCAATGGAGGTTGCAACTCGACGATTAGGGGTGGATGATTCTTGGATCGTGATTGACACCGCGAGAGATTTTGATTCCTCTTCTCTCTTCCCTTTGTAGTTTCCAATTGTTGTGAGTTTGTATGTAAGTTTACCTTGATTATATGTATATTCATTGCTCATGGTGTTGTATAAAACTCAATTTACAAATTAATGTTGATGAATAATTTCTTTATTTGATTTTGAGTTGCGGTAGACATATCCTCGTTGAAGCCGAATTTAGAATGAACATCTATTAGGTTCTAGACTCTAGAGATAGATTTAGGTTTAATATTCACTAGAGTATCGATTCTTAATGCTTCCGTGTGGTCGAGTTGCATGAGACATCATCGATGAGGCGATGCGGTTGTTCTCTCAAGTTTGCGTTAGACATTACCTTTGTTGTGAGCGATACGTGATAATGTTGACGAGTGATTTAGGTTGCGTGCAACTGAGTAGTAAGTTTGAGTATTTGATAGGGTAGATGAAATGTAAACTCGAGAGTTCTCTACTCTCCGAAAAATGAATTCTTTTTATGTTCATAAGTTTCATTTCTCGCATTTAATTTAAACCCATTTTAAACCCGAACTCTTTAACATTTAAATTGTCGAACGACATTTTTTCCCTCGAACCGATCTCTGTGGACACGATAAATTCCCGGATAAATACTTCCAAATATTTTCGTTGCTTGCTGCTTTACCGATCCAACAAAATGGCGTCGTTGTCGGGGATCGGTTTTGATATTGAATCACATTGCGATAGTTTCTTTGTTTTTGAGTTTTGTATATATCGTATATATTGTCTATTTCCATTATGTTTGTTCAAGTGTTGTATACATTTTGTTCCCGTAACGTTTGTTTAAGTGTTTGGTTAGGGCACTTGCTTTTGGTTTGCGCGGTGAGGCATCACCATAGCATGAAGGAAGGAAGTTGCTAGCTAAGCATTGTAAAGGCATCGAGCTTACGACGTAAAACAAGCATGTTTTATTGTTTTTAGTTTCTAATGTTCTTGTTTGTTATTTAGACGCAAATTTTGGTCAACATTTGAGGATGCATTTTGTGATTTTCCAAGTTTGATCGTTTCAACTTGCGGATGTATGGTAATGATATTGTTAAGTTTTGTACACGTCCAAGGTATGTGTTTATCGCTTTCTTGACTTTAACATATTCATGATACTTGGGCTTTTTACGAACTTTCATGCCATTCATTCTTTTGTATACTTGTTCTTGTTGTGAATCACTTTAGTTCCCACCCTTTTTGTGAGGTAGCTTTCCATTGTTCATATATGTGCGGAGTACCAACATTCTTGTTTTAACTAGATTTTTTTATGCTTAATCTTTTGTTTGTGTTGATTATATGAAAGCATGATCCAAATAGTCATTCACCTTGTGAGCGTGTGATCATTCGTAACCCCTTTGAGATTTTTTGATCCATGTTTTATTTGAACTTAATGCTTGTCTAAGAGTATTTAGTTCACTTATTTTTGAATGGATTTTGTTTTTCATGAACCCTCAACTTTGTGTTGTTGTATGAAATTTTGCCTTGCCTTAGAAAGTAGGGAGTATTCACATGATAATGTAGTTGAATTCAAGTTGGGGAGAGAATGATTGTTAACTCATTGGTTGGTTTCTATGAGGTTGAAAAAGAAAAGAAAAAAGACAAAAATATAATAAAGAAAAGAAAAGAAAAAAAGAACGAAAAAGAAAATCCTTGAGAAAGGAAACAAAAAGAGTTCAAATAATTGTGCTAAATAAGTATTGTGTTTTGTGTAACACTTGGGATTTTGGAAGAAGTTGATTGGAATTTTGTGTTTAAGTCTTTGTGAGTTGATCACTCCCTTAGGTTTAGGCAAGTTTTTGTTTCAATTACCTTTAGAAATTGCCCCTTTGTTTGTTTACCCGACCACGCTACAACCTTGAAAGCCCTTGTGATTCTTCCCTTTGTATGTTCAATGTGAATTTTTAGATGTTTAACTAATTTAGTCTATTGTTTGTATGATTATTGTGTGAGTGATTAGTACCTCATTTTGTGTTTTTCATCTACCGATGATTGTTTTTGCTAGGTGTGATTCACTTTAGAACTTGTGTTGTTTTAGGACGTTTGGCATGATTTTTGTATTTTGCATTTGTTTCATGACTATGTTGTTGTCGTAGTTTAGTGGTAAGTATTTAATTTGTGTGTACCGTTTTTCATTTGAACCATACATTTGTTTTTGTTTTTCAAAACCTGTAGATTCGTGATTCTTTGGTTATTGCTTTTGTGTTTTTAAGTTGCTTGATTCTTGTTTGCGGACAAACAAGTTTAACTTGGGGAGAGTTTGATAAGTGCAAAATGTAACTATTTTTGTATATAAGTTTTGTTGCACTTATCGATACTTTTTGGTTAATATCGTTCGAATAAACCCCGATTTGTTTATAAATATGTTTAATTTACATTTTAGTGTATATATTGTGTATCGTGTAAATATCATTGAGTTTAATTGATTTTATATTATTTTTTGCAGGTATTCAATCAAGGATATCTTGCCATATTCATAAAGAGCATTTAATAAGCTTTCCATCACTTTCGACCGTGTGTAAATCAGAGTTACGGTGCAGAAGTTGTGGTCCAAATAAGAGCTGGTTTGCTGTCATGTTCGCTTTGTGAGTGTGCCAGCGAATGTTCGCTTTGCGAATGCCTGGAAAGTTCCCAGCGAAGGCTCCCAGAATTGGACAAGGAAGAAAGAGACCAAAATTCTCTTTGCGAACTATGTAGCGAGCATTCGCTTTGCGAATAAATCGTTCGCACTGCGAGAATTTTGCAAAGGTAGTTTAGCATTTCAGAGGCAATTAAGTGCCATTTTGTGAGGCTCGCTTTGCGAGTAAAACGTTCGCCTAGCAAAAGTGACAGATTTTGTAATGTCTATAAGTTCATTTTTACCATTTTTTAGGTTATGTTTTGGGGTATTTGTTCCCAATTCATCAAAACTTCATTCTTTGTTAGTTTAGAGCTTAGAAAAGCATCAATGGAGGTTGCAACTCGACGATTGGGGGTGGATGATTCTGTAAGTTATAAATGAGCCTAAGAGGGGGTGAATTAGGCCCTTAGTGGATTATCCCGATTTTTGACGTTTTCTTGTTTTTACTTTCCTAAAAGTTTCTAAGTGAGGAAAGCGGTAAATGCGGAAAGTAAAGAACACCGAGACGTATAGTGGTTCCCCTCACAGGTCGAGAGTACTCCACTCTTCTTTCAACATGAAAGAGAATTTACTATTGTTTTGACTTTACAAGACTCTTCCTAGTTTTTCTATACAAGTCACTCACAATCAACCACCAAGAACACCCTCTTGGATTTTACAATTTTAAAGTCCAACCAAGAATAACTCTTACAATGGACCTCTTGTATCCACAACCCGGTTCACAAGGAAAACAACCTCACAATCTTAATTTTTAACAATCCTAAAAATAAGATGTGATAAAGAACTTTAATTCTGAATTTGTATGAAAGGTTGAAGATGGATGTTGAAGTGTATCAATCAAAAGATTGATCTTCCCCTTTTTGTAACAATCACTCTTAATGATATTATACAAGTGTTCGACTTAATAAAAATGAAACTAGTGTAGTGAGTATGAAGGTTCAAGTGCAGAAGTTTCTGTTTGAAAAGTTTGAAGAACACTCTTGTAAACAAATGCAGAATGTTTAAGGGATTGAATGATTGAAAATTATAGCAAGAGGAGGTTAGTAGAAAAACTGAACTTATGCTCTTTATATAGCCCTAATACACCTCTACAAATGAGTGTTAAAATATGAAGAGATGCCATGAATCAATGAAAAAACGTTTGAAAAGAAATTTGAAAAGATGCAGAATTTTTCACACTGTTTCAGTGTTAATCGGTTAACACTTTGTGTTAATCGGTTAACACCTTTCCAACGTTAGAAAAATTTCAAAATTTTCACTGGTTAACCGGTTAACCTCAGGTGTTAATCGGTTAACACTGTTAGAAAATGCAGAAAAACATAATTTTAATGCAGTAAACACATGGCATTCTTTTCCAATCATTCTTAAACTTATAATGCATAATGAGATACTATTTGAACACTTGTATAATCATTATTAAGAGATGAAATGTTATACCTTTGATCAATCAAGATAATCTTCAATTCTTGAATAATATTTGAAACTTTGAGCTTGATTAGTCATGTCTTTTATCCACTTCCTTTTTGCAACCAATGTTATGAGCAAATAATGTTGTCTTCATCAAAATATCAATAGAAGAAGCTTGACTTCACAATCTCCCCCTTTTTGATGATGACAA
The DNA here is from genome assembly GCA_022829125.1 of Lathyrus tuberosus. NCBI lineage: Eukaryota > Viridiplantae > Streptophyta > Magnoliopsida > Fabales > Fabaceae > Lathyrus > Lathyrus tuberosus. The sequence goes on along the minus strand of JALAZF010000436.1, from coordinate 4,108,733 downwards.
CCTAAAACTTGAAATTTTTCCTCAATCTTGTTTCTTCAACAAATACTCCCCCTAAGTTGATACTTTTTAAAGGGCTTTTAATCTTTGAACTCTGCATTTAGTTAGAAGAACAACCAATAATACAATACAAGACTTCTCCCCCTTTGTCATTAGCAAAAAGGATGGGAAAAGACTTTCGAAAAAGGGAGTAGCATACATACATAACAATAACAGTAACATAAATCACACACATGAATATTAACTAAGTGCGCATACGTTACGGAACAGTGTACAGACATAACAAAGTACACCAAAATGCCTAACAAATAGGACTTAGAAACTTAAAACAAGAACTAAACTTAAATAGATATGAAATACATAAAAGGTCATGGTTTAATCACTTTCGGATTCTTCATCTTCTTCTTCTTCTTCATTTCCTCCTACATTTTCATTTACCTCTTCTTCTTCTTCACTTTCTTCAAACTCTTGAGTAGATTGATGGATGGACAAAACAAGTTTCCTGAGTACAGTAATAGCTCAAATAGTCTCGCGGTGATTACTAACCATTGTAGCATAAAGGAATTCATTTGTAATCCCGCCTTCCGGAATTTGAGGGTTCGACGAGGAGGAGGAACCATCTTTGTACCTGTAAACACCATCATCACCAATTACAATCCCATGTTCTTTAATGTGATTTTAGCGATGATTTCATTTGCCTTTGTAGTCATCCTTACAAACGGTTCACGTTTAAGATCCAACTCGGTAGATTCTAGAATACTGGAAATCATTCTACAATATGGGAGTCCACCGGTTAATGAAAGTTGATGCTACATATGATACATAATGGTAAGAGTCAAATTCACTTGAAGTTTGTTCTTGATAGCATAAAGGGCTTGCATCTCAAGATCATTGATTTGAGAGTGATTGGAGTCCTTAAGTAGAAGAACATAGAAAATGACATAGTGGAGCATCCGGTCGCTTACCGACAAATTTTTCGCATAGCATAGCACTCTAGAAGAAGACAACTTCTGTCCACTTAAAACTCCAGCCTTGGGAAATCTACATATACTTAAATAATACTTCATTTTTTCATAACCTTTCCACTCACCATCCTTATGATTTACCCCTTGTCTTAGAAAATATCCAGTGTTGGGAATGTCTAACAATGTTCCAATAGTGGTTAAATTCTCAAAAATCAGCTTATCTCTAACAGTAGCAGATAACATGTGTTGTTTCTCAGCATTCAAACCTATTTCTAACTTAGTATAGAAGACTTTAGCAAGATCAGGATAAAGCAGCCCCAAGTTTGATACAAAATTATCAATCTTTTGAATCTTAAGCAGTGCTGGAAATTCAAAACTATTTGCAGGAAAAGAGCTTAAGTTAACACACTTTACCGGCATAAATGAACTATTTCTAACTTTGAAATCCAACCTTCGAACCTTTGTTGGAGGTAATGGAGCTTCATCATTTCCCGAATCCGAGCCACCCATTGGAAGCTTTCCTTTGTCTTTTTTGGAAGGAACCATTGAAATGAATTGAAAGTTTAGGGTTTGAGGAGGATGATTTTCGGATTTGTTGAAGTGGTAGAGATGTGATGGAGAGTAAGAGTGATATGGGGTTTTTAAAGAGTGAAGGTGTGAGTGGGTTTTTAATGATGTTGAATGGAAGAGAGAGAGATGAAGTGAGTGAGTGAAGTTTGAAGAAGATGAATACCAAGAGAGAACAAATGAAACTTATTTGAGACTCACTTAAATTACATGCACTGAGTAATAATAAAATATAAAACATAAAGCATAAAAAATTCTGAAACTGAAATAAAAAAACTGCAGCATAACTGTGTTAATCGGTTACCACATATGGTAAACCGGTTAACACACCAAAAACGCGTACAAATAGGTCAGGAAAACATGCGTTAATCGGTTATCACAATTGGTTAATCGGTTAACAGGTGCCAGTGGTCAAAAATAGTAGCTTACCACAGCCCAACTCAAGAGATTTTTCCAAAAATATTTGTGTTGATATGATAAAACACATACTAATGCAACTTTGAGTCATATTTGCAGATCATGAAAATTAATTTAAGCAAGAACAAAATCAAGAAAAATCACATTCTCAATATAAAACACATTTTATCAAATAGTGCAAAAATTTATAAAATTAAAATAATTGATTTTGTGTGTACCTTGGCTTCATTATGACATATAATGAGAAAAAAATTGAAGATTAAATGTCACCTTCATCCAATATCCAAGTTCCCGACGAATCTTGAAAAAACGGTTCTTTTGCGAGAGGTTTTGTGAAAATGTCCGCAAGTTGATTATGTGTATCCACAAATGTGACTTCAACATCTCCCTTAAGCACATGATCACGTAAAAAATGATGTCGAATGTCTATGTGTTTGGTTCTTGAGTGCATGACCGGATTCTTTGTAATATTGATAGCACTTGTGTTATCACATCGAAGTGGTATGCATCCTAGATTGATTCCATAGTCACTCAATTGTTGTTTTAGCCAAAGAATTTGTGCACAACAACTCCCTGCTGCTATGTATTATGCTTCAGCCGTACTTAGAGTGACACACGCTTGTTTCTTACATGGCCAAGATACCAAAGCATTTCCTAGGATGTGACATGTTTCACTCGTGCTTTTTCTATCAATTTTGCAACCTGCATAATCCGCGTCAGAATAACTAACTAAATTACACATACTACCTTTTGGATACATAGACCAACGTTCGTCGTTCCCTTGAGATACTTCATGATTCTCTTCACGGCGGTGAGATGTGACTCCTTGAGATTTGCTTGAAAACGAGCACATAAACACACACTAAACATTATGTCAGGACGACTTGCCTTCAAATATAATAAAGAACCAATCATACCCCGATACTTCATAATATCAATGAAAGCACCTGATTCATCTTGATCAACATAGGTTCCAGATTGCATTGGTGTAGCCATAGCCTTGCAACTATCCATGTCGAATCTTTTCAACAATTCTTTGCAATACTTGGATTGGTTAATGAATATACCGTCCTTTAGTTGTTTGATATGAAGTCCAAGAAAGTAATTCATCTTTCCCATCATAGACATCTCAAACTCTCCTTGCATCATTAATGAGAATTCTTTACAAAGATCTTCGTTTGTTGAACTGAATATGATGTCATCAACATAGACTTAGACTAACAAATTATTACCTTTTGCTTTCTTAATGAACAATGTCTTGTCAACTTTGCCATTTACAAATCCCTTTTCACAAAGAAAATTGCTAAGACAATCATACCATGCTCTTGGTGCTTGCTTTAAGCCATAAAGAGTTTTCTTTAATTTGAAGACATGTGAAGGATTCTTGAAGTCTTCAAAGCTCGGGGGTTGTTTGACATAGACTTCTTCATTGATGTAGCCATTCAAGAATGCGCTTTTGACATCCATTTGATATAGTTGAAAATTTAATGAACATGTGTAAGCAAGTAATAAACGAATAACTTCTAACCTTGCAACCGGAGCGAATGTTTCCTCAAAATCAATGCCTTTCTCTTGATTGTAACCTTGAGCCACCAATCTTGCCTTGTTCTGAATAATTATCCCATTCTCATCAAGCTTGTTCTTAAACACCCATTTGGTACCAATGATGTGTTTATCACTTGGTCTAGGAACAAGTTCCCAAACTTGATTCCTTTTGAATTGGTTTAATTCTTCTTGCATAACAATAATCCAATGGTCGTCACTTAAGGCTTCACCAACTTTCGAAGGTTCAATTTGTGAGACAAACGCCATGTTTAAGAAAGCATCTTTAAGATTTAATTTTGTTGCTACACCTTGACTAATATCACCAATAACTTTGTCAATTGGATGATCTCTATGAGTCCTCCATTCTTTAGGTAGATCATTTAAATTTGTCTCTTGTTGAATCGGTTCTTCTTGGTATTCCACTTGATTTTCTCTTGAAGTATCTTCTTGAGGAACTTCTACAATTTCATCATCATCATCACATAAAACTATATCCTCCTTTGAGGGGTTAGATTCATCAAACTTAACATGCATAGATTCTTCAATCGTTAATGTTCTTTTATTATATATTCTAAAAGCCTTACTAGAAGGAGAATAACCAAGAAATATACCTTCATCAGATTTTTCATCAAACTTACCAAGATTGTCTTTGTCATTGTTTAAGACAAAACACTTGCATCCAAAAATGTGAAAGTAAGCAATGTTTGGTTTTCTCCCTTTGAAAAGTTCATAAGGGGTCTTCTTTAGAATAGGTATAATGTTAATACGATTACTTACAAAACATGCCGTGCTCACCGCATCCTCCCAAAAATACTTTGGAAGATTTGAGTCGCTAAGCATTGTCCTTGCAAGTTCCACCAATGACCTATTCTTTCGCTCCACCACTCCATTTTGTTGAGGAGTCCTTGGTGCCGAGAAGTTGTGAGATATTCCATGTTCTTCACAAAATTCTTCAAAGGAGGCATTTTGGAATTCTCCACCATGGTCGCTTCTTATGGAGGCAATTGAAAGTGACTTCTCATTTTGAATTTTCTTTGCAAATTTCTTGAACGCCTTGAATGCATCACTTTTCTGCACTAAAAAGAGTGTCCAAGTATATCTAGAAAAATCATCAACAATAACTAAAGCATATACATTACCTCCGAAGCTTCTTGTTCTTGATGGACCAAACAAGTCCATATGCAACAATTGTAGTGGCCTTGAAGTGGACACCACATCTTTAGATTTGAAAGTTGACTTGGTTTGTTTCCCCTTTTGACATGCATCACATAATTTATCTTTGACATATTTTATCTTTGGTAAACCAATAACTAAATCATGCTTAATTAATTTATTCAAATGCTCCATATGAATGTGAGCAATCCTTTTGTGCCAAAGCCATGAATCATTATTGCTTGCCATAAGACATTTAACCTTCAAAGAAGAGTCATCAAGGGAAATCATAAAAATATTGTTAATTCTATTACCTTTAAGCAATACCTCATTGGTGACTTCGTCTTCTATCAAACATTCATCTTTAGTGAACTTGATTTTGAATCCTTTGTCACAAAGTTGTCTTATGCTAATAAGATTATGCTTTAAGCCTTCAACATAAAGCACATCTTAAATTGTTGTGAAAGGTGGTGAACCAACATTTCCTACGCCAAGAATCTTTCCTTTATTGTTATCTCCATAAGTAACTTAACCCTTGGCCTTAAGCACTAGACTTGAAAATTTGTTTATGTCTCCGGTCATATGCTTCGAACAACCACTATCAAGATACCATAGATTTGAAGTGGTCTTCAAGCAAACCTACAAAACAAATTAAGTTTTGTTAGGTACCCAAATAGCCTTGGGTCCTTCATAATTAGTACCTTTATTTACCCACACATAATGCCCACTTGCAACACTAAAGTTTCTTACATAGCAAGCATTAGGTGTATGCCTAATAATACCACAATAAAAACAAGTAGGAACAAAATTGCTTTTATATCTAGGAACATATGATTTTTTTTAGGAAATCTTTTCTTAATAGGAGTTCTTTTCTTTTTAGGATAAGGATGCACATTCTTAGGTTTCTTCACTTTCTCCTTAGAAGTTTGGTCACTAGCCTTAACAAAGATTGTTTTACTAGAACTTGGTTTAGAAAATTTTGAATAACCAAGTCCTCTTTTATCATTTGAATATCTTTGTTGACTAAGGACCGCTTCTAAACCAATTTTTCCTTTCTCATATCTTTCTAGGACTCTTTTTAATTAAACAATTTGGAATGAAAGTGATTCACAATTTTTACACACCAACTCTTGTTTTTCTTCACTTTCTTTCTTTTGTTTTTCATCTTTTGACTCTTTTTCCATAACATCGACTTTTTCTTCTAAAGATGTTATTTGTCTTTTTTGTGAAGAAATTGTTTTACATAAAACCTTACATTCATTTAAGAGTTCATTTATGGCTTCTTGTGCATCATTATCATAAAGAGAAAATTTAGTACTAACCTCGTCATTTTCATCTTCGGAGTTTTGTGTAGCCATAAGTGCTAGTTTTGCGCTTTCATCGCTCTCTGAGTCGGATGATGAACTAATTTCGTTGTCTTCCCATGCAATGTATGCCTTCTTATTTTTTGATTCCTTCTTGCCTTTAAAACTTCCTTTCTTTGCAAGTTGTGGACATTCAGGTTTTATATGACCTTGCTTCCCACATTCATAACATGTAATGTCTTGAGATGAAGTTGAAGTATCCTTTTTCTTAAAGTGTTTCTTCCTTTTAGCATAAAAAGACTTATCTTTATTTCCAAAGAATTTTCCAAGTCTTTTTACTAGAAGCATGAAATTTTCGTCTTCCTCCGATGAGTCGTCATTTTGTTTTCCTTTTGCATCTACCTTTAAAGCAATACCTTTGGACTTCTTGTCTTGAAGTTCATGTTTTTCAAGTTGTCCAAGTTCTAACTCATGTTCTTGAAGTTTACCAAATAGAGATGCGGAAGTCATCGTAGAGAGGCTTTTCTTTTCCGATATTGTCGTTACTTTTGGTTGTCATTCTCTTGTCAAAGATCTTAGAATTTTGAGATTTAGTTCATCATTTGAGAATGTCTTACCAAGTGTTATTAAGTGGTTAGTCAAATGAACAAATCGTTTCTGTAATGCAACAATGGTTTCTCCGGGCTGTATTCGAAACATTTCATATTCTTGACTTAGAGTATTTAGTCTAGATCTTTTAACTTCAGTCGTTCCTTCATGTGTTTCTACCAAAGTATCCCATATTTCTTTTGCCAATTTACATTGACAAACACGAAAGAACTCATCAATACTTAAGGCACTTTGAAGAAGATTGATAGCTTTCTTTTCATTTAGAATTTTTCTCTTGTCTTCTTCATCATATGTACTTTTTAATTTTGCAGTACCAACACCATTGACTACATTCACAGGATTATGTGGACCATTCTCAATAGCTTCCCATATACCTTCTCCTTGTGCTTCAAGATGTGCTCTCATACAAATCTTCCAAAAATCAAAATACTCTCCAGAGAAAAGTGGGGGCTTGTTACTACTTCCACCGTTTTTGAAAACCGGGTTTGAACTTGCGAAAGCCATACTGGATCTTTAGGAACAGGCTACCTAAGACCTGTTCTGATGCCAATTGTAAGTTATAAATGAGCCTAAGAGGGGGGTGAATTAGGCACTTAGTGGATTATCCCGATTTTTGACGTTTTCTTGTTTTTACTTTCCTAAAAGTTTCTAAGTGAGGAAAGCGGTAAATGCGGAAAGTAAAGAACACCGAGACGTATAGTGGTTCCCCTCACAGGTCGAGATTACTCCACTCCCCTTTCAACATGAAAGAGAATTTACTATTGTTTTGACTTTACAAGACTCTTCCTAGTCTTTTTATACAAGTCACTCACAATCAACCACCAAGAACACCCTCTTGGATTTTACAATTTTAAAGTCCAACCAAGAATAACTCTTACAATGGACCTCTTGTATCCACAACCCGGATCACAAGGAAAACAACCTCACAATCTTAATTTTTAACAATCCTAAAAATAAGATGTGATAAAGAACTTTAATTCTGAATTTGTATGAAAGGTTGAAGATGGATGTTGAAGTGTATCAATCAAAAGATTGATCTTCCCCTTTTTGTAACAATCACTCTTAATGATATTATACAAGTGTTCGACTCAATAAAAATGAAACTAGTGCAGTGAGTATGAAGGTTCAAGTGCAGAAGTTTCTGTTTGAAAAGTTTGAAGAATACTCTTGTAAACAAATGCAGAATGTTTAAGGGATTGAATGATTGAAAATTATAGCAAGAGGAGGTCAGTAGAAAAACTGAACTTATGCTCTTTATATAGCCCTAATACACCTCTACAAATGAGTGTTAAAATATGAAGAGATGCCATGAATCAATGAAAAAAACGTTTGAAAAGAAATATGAAAAGATGCAGAATTTTTCACACTGTTTCAGTGTTAATCGGTTAACACTTTATGTTAATCGGTTAACACCTTTTCAACGTTAGAAAAATTTCAAAATTTTCACTGGTTAACCGGTTAACCTAAGGTGTTAATCGGTTAACACTGTTAGAAAATGCAGAAAAATATAATTTTAATGCAGTAAACACATGGCATTCTTTTCCAATCATTCTTAAACTTATAATGCATAAATGAGATACTATTTGAACACTTGTATAATCATTATTAAGAGATGAAATGTTATATCTTTGATCAATCAAGGTAATCTTCAATTCTTGAATAATATTTGAAACTTTGAGCTTGATTAGTCATGTCTTTTATCCACTTCCTTTTTGCAACCAATGTTATGAGCAAATAATGTTGTCTTCATCAAAATATCAATAGAAGAAGCTTGACTTCACCGATTCTTAGATCGTGATTAACACCGTGAGAGATTTTGATTCCTCTTCTCTCTTCCCTTTGTAGTTTCCATTTGTTGTGAGTTTGTATGTAAGTTTACCTTGATTATATGTATATTCATTGCTCATGGTGTTGCATAAAACTTATTTTACAAATTAATGTTGATGAATGATTTCTTTATTTGGTTTTGAGTTGCAGTAGACATATCCTCGTTGAAGCTGGATTTAGAATGAACATCTATTAGGTTCTCGACTCTAGAGATAGATTTAGGCTTAATATTCACTTGAGTATCGATTCTTAATGCTTCCGTGTGGTCGAGTTGCGTGAGACATCATCGATGAAGCGATGCGGTTGTTCTCTCAACTTTGCGTTAGACATAACCTTTATTGTGAGCGAACGTGATAATATTGACGAGTGGTTTAGGTTGCGTGCAACTGAGTAGTAAGTTTGAGTATTTGATAGGGTAGATGAAATGTAAACTCGAGAGTTCTCTACTCTCCGAAGAATGAATTCTTTTTATGCTCATAAGTTTTATTTCTCGCATTTAATTTAAACCCATTTTAAACCCAAACTCTTTAACATTTAAATTGTCGAACGATATTCTTTCCCTCGAACCGATCTCTGTGGACACGATAAATTCCCGGATAAATACTTCTAAATATTTTTGTTGCTTGCCGTTTTACCGATCCAACAACCACCCTTCGACCTGAAATCACTATGGACCCTAGATATGGAGTCGAGTACTTTAATGTTGATCAAACATTGTCTGTAACTGGATAACCATAAAGATAGTTGATGGGTACTCCACAAAGCATGATGAGGGACATGAGTGACCTAGATGGAAGTTTCTCACCCTGCGTAACAGGATAAATGTCTAACGACCCAATATTGAACTGGAAAATGGTGACACAATCTATGTCTTGTCTTCAATATAGACATAAGGGAAAAAAAGTAATTGTACACACAAACATTATCACGAAAAGGTTTTGTTATATCACATGAAATTTTCGTGACTTGGGTACCAGTGATGTGATGCTAGATACCACTCACTATTTATTATATTAAATGTGTGATTTAATATAATTGTCAACATCACGAGAACCTACAGGGTCACACACATAAGGACAAATAAATGATAGAGAAAAAATAAGAAACACCCTAAGGTATGATGTACTTGAGAGAATTATGGAACACTATAAGGTACGATGTACTTAAGTGGAATATAAAACATTATATAATATAATAATAATTATTATTATTATTATTATAATAGTTATTAAATATAATAATAATAATAATAATAAAAGTTTGTTTATTATAATAATAGTTATTATAATAATATAATAATATTATTATATATATGGTGCACTTAAGTTTGACTTTTTCAATTTATTTTCCACACAAGTAGTTCTATAAATAAAACCCTTGTGTAAAAGCCTTTTCAATTGATGAAATTAGGTTTGTGAAACTTTTGTCGTAATCTTTCTCTCTCTCTCTCTCTCTCTAAGTCTTCATTTGTAACAGCTAGCACTGTGATTTAATGCACTCTGTTCGTGTGCGTCCTACCCCAAATTTTGACATGCTCATGGCCCTTTATAAGGCATCTGGTCAATCCTAATGACCTAATAAGTCAAAAGGGGATCATTTTGACTTTTTAGTCCCTCTTAGAGATTTGTTTTAATTCAAAGATGTTGCTTTGAATGTTATATTTTGGGGAGTTATGCTAGAGGGATATTACCATTAGTAACTAGGACAATTTGTCTTATTAAAACATATTAGTAAAAAATAATAATAAGTATTAAGGGGATCCTTTGTTTTAATAGAAGGGGTAGAATAGATTATAATAACATTATTATTTAAGTGGGGTTAGATTAATATTAGTATTATTTTTATTATTAAGTCATAGATTAATATGAGGATTAATTAGGCTTAATTTAATTTTTTTATTAATCAAATTGTTATTAATTGATATATTATCTAATTAGGGTCATAATAACGTTATTAGAGCTTTAATATTAATATTAATATTATTATTAATATTAATGTTATCATGAAATTATTATTAAGATTATTATATACTCGTTAATGCTATTTTAGTTCGAATAAATGGAACAACCTAGTTGGTAGCAAGAGGAGTATAAGAGTATAAGGAGTTACAAGGGAGGAAGGTCATGAATTTGAATCCCACATTTCTCACTTTTAGTGTATTTTTTTCTTTTATGTCTTTCTTGTTCCTAACTTTTTGCATTAATTTCAAATCATAAAAAATCACAAAAAATAATACTTTTTTATCATTTTATTATTAATTTTCGTATTTCTTATTAATGTATTTTTTTTAAAATATTATTTTTTTTCATTAATATCTTGATTTTACGCATAAAATATAAAAAATCATAAAAATCAAAAAAATCAAAATCTTTTATTTTTATTAGATTATCACATTATTTTTATTATCAAAATTATTTTTTATTTAAATTCACAAAATCATTAATCCATCCAGATTCATTTGCTTGAGCTTTAAGAAATATGGAAAATCAGGTCAAATTAAATAATTCTAAAAATTGACAATCTCATTTAATTTTTGACCTAATTTTTTATCTATAAATAATACACACGTTCTACACTTTCTCTGATCCACAATTTATAAATCATACTCTAAGAAGGTGTTGTTCTTCACACTGATGAACAACAACACTAAAACTCTAAGCAACCATCAGCATCATCGATCTTTCAAAAAGGGTGCAGGCAAAGAAGAAAAATTGTGAAAAAGCTGGGATCGAAGACGTAATGAGCAAGAGGGAATAAAAAAAGCGAATATTGTTTTTTCACTGAAAACAATCTCCTTCCCGTAGATTGGTCTCTCTTAATACCTCATTGATAAAATTGTTTGAATCATTTATGTTTGGTGGATGTTTTATTTAGATCTGATGTCTGATGTTATTATGGTTTAAATTTGTTAATCAATTCTTTAATCTTTTTTTACTAACAATATAATGAATCAATTATTTCCTATGAATCAATTCTTTAAAAATAAGAAGAAAAAAATTAATTCCTTTGAATCAATTATTTTAACATATATCATGAATCAAATTAGTTTCTAAAGACAATATTATGAATCAAAATTAATTTTGTACAAACATGGGTCAAAGTTTCTTTAAGTCATAACATAGCCAAAATCAAGTCAAAGTATACCTTGTTTTAAAACTAAGAAGCACTCGGTTTAATATATCTGTAAAATGTTTTCAAAACATAAAAAAATATGCAATTCATTTAATTAGGGAAAATAAAAAAAAAACTAATAAATATTATAAATAAATAAATAAATAATAAGTTTTTTTAGTTAGAAACATTATTTAGGGTTATATAATTAAGGGTTAATGAAGTTTTTGGTCTTCATAAATATCTCAATTTCACTTTTAGTCCCTCAAAAAATTTCCTTCAAAGAATGATCCTCATAAAATTTTTAATTTTAACTTTTGGTCCCTCCTGCCAATTAGCGGCGATTTTTACAACTTAGAGACAGAATTAGCGACGGTTTTAGCCGGTTTTAGCGATGGTTTTTTATTTAGTGACGGAAATGGCGACGGTTTTAGCGACGATTTTGGCAGGAGGGATCCAAAGTTAAAATTAAAAATTTTATGACGACCATTCTTTAAAGGAAATTTTTGGAGGGACTAAAATTGAAAATCGCTATATTTATGAGGACCAATAACTTATTTAACCCTATAATTAATAGAATTTAATCAGGATTAATTAAATTTAATAATTGAATACTTAGTTTAATAAAAAAATTAAATTTTAGTTTTTTTAATAATTTTATTAATTACTAAAATAACAATAACTAAATCATAAAAAAAAAATATAAACGTTGGAAGGAGTATAAAATGGATCATGGGAGGTATATCATCACATGGGCATAAGACCCATATGCTATCTCTAAAACCCTAACTTAAAAAAATGGTAAAAAATAAAAACAATAAAAATATAAAAAAATATAATTAATTAGGATTATAAGGAAAATTAATATAATATGGGGATTAATTAACATGAAATAATTAGATAATTATAAACATGGAATAAAATACCAAAATAGGATTAGGGATTTAAATTAATGTTAGGGATTAATTTTTAAAATAGGTTAATATAAATAATTTAAGGAATATAGGGTTACTTAAGGAATATTATTTAATTATGTAATTATGGATAATTAGGGGATACCATAGGGATAGTAAGGGATAAAATTATTTGACAACTTTTAGGATTTTAAATCAGGGATAAGGGATAAAGGATATGGACTTTGGGTTTATCAAATTTTTAATATTGGAATAATTAATTATATAACATCACTATGGGGTTATTTTCTTAAATCAAAATAATGAGATTTTTGCAATCAATCAAAAAGGATAAAATCAATCTAACACACCTCAAATCATAAGTCATCTGCCCTTGTGCATTGAGGCGTTTTTCAAAAGCAAAGACTTCTTCGCCCCCGATGCGTGAGTATTGTTTTCAAGGGATAAAAACAACCAACCAACCAACATTTTTAAGATGAACTACACAGTTCTGATCCTTCAATAAACTTGAGGGTACATAGGCATAGAGTTGTAAGATTCTAGTGAGTATAATAATCAAAAACATCTTTAGGGTTTCCCTTTGTAAATATCAAAATAATTTTCTTTTAATAAATAAACATTTAAACTATTAATAATGAAAATAAAATATCTTAAAGACACACTAACCCTAGAATTGAAGGAGGATCTCTTTGACCGACTCAGGAACCTAGTCTTTCACCTTTAGTCATTAGGTTTTATCAGTGTTTCCCTGTTTCTTAGGAACGAATAAAGGATGATGGCGGCTATGTCATTTTGCCGGCCGCGACAGTGTGGACTGAGTATAGACGTAGTTCTTCATTCAACACATGTGATCGTTCCTTTGGTTCTGCATCAAAGTCATTAATCACCATAAGTGGTAACCATTCTATCAATGATCATGCATCATTCGTAAGGATCAACTTAAGGAAAAAATTTATTTTCCGCTATGTATCGTATCACAATTTTCCTTCAAACTCCACCTTTTTTGTAACCTTCTACACAGTCACTACCAATGTCACCTAGAGAGAAGAACTTCCTTCTTTTCATTGGAATTTTCAGCACCAATGACAATAACCTCAATCTTGAAGGTTTCTTGAAAAACCTTACCAAATCTTCATGAACAATTAGTTTCAAGACAACTTTTCCCTCAATCAATTACAAATCTCTCATTATCAAGATTTGAAATCAAAACTAGAGGTTATAGATGAAAGAATTTCTATTGCTAGAGTTTTGAGTTTTCAAAATGGAGAGTGTGTTGATTTTCCACAAAATCACAATGTTGATTATGAAATTATGTAAATTTTTGTTTTGAAATGAGATGAAAAAATGAATTTATATGTTCTTGAGATTAAGCCCAAATATGGATGAAAAAAGTTAGTAAGATTCGAGTCAAAAAAATTTCATGACTTGAGTCAAATGAGCAAGTGAAGTAGAATAAGAAAACATAAAGAATTTGACAAATTTCTCTTGTGATTCGAATCACCTTATATGTTTGATTCGAGTCTGGGAGGCTCATGATTCTAGTCGAGTACAAAGTCTATTTTGAGTTAATTTGAACAGAGCCAAACATAGGAATTTGAAAAGCTGTTTGATTCAAGTCAAGTGTAAAGTCTGATTCGAATTAAATAAAGTAGAGGTGACTCAGATCTGTCTAATTCAAATCAAGTGCATCTTGTGATTCAAGTCTCAAAGTTGCCCGATTTGAGTAATGTTAAAAGTCTTATTCGAGTCAGAGTGTTTGAAAAACTTTAGTTTGCATCTATTCAAATTGATTTCAGTTAGAATATGTACATGATTCGAATCATGCACACAAAATCTCAAATTTTCATGATTTTCAAAATACTTTGAGATTTTATTTTTGACCTAACTTGAATCAATAACACATATGGTTCTTGTTCCACTAACTCAATCAATTGACTAAAAGCATATTGATCAAACTCGAATATAACAATTAAACTATGCGTGCTAAAAAATGAATCGGTTTAAAACTTAATTTAGATATGTGTAATCATAAATGAGACTCAATTAACAATAATAAATGAAACAAAAGCGATACGACAAGAAACAAAACTGTATTGAGTTTCTCCCCCTGAATGTATTACGGACATGCAAATTCAGTCTCCCCCTTTTTAATGCTTGGAAAGCTTTCACTTGGAATTGAGTCAACTTTGAGCCAAAAGAAAAAACGCTTGTGCTCCCATAAAACATTGCACATATACAACATAACATAAACCACATAAAACAATTAAAGACTCACATTACAACTTCTCCCCCTTTGACAACATTCAAAAAGAGATAGATCAAATGAACACATGATCTAAAAAGCTAAGAAGAATATACAACAAAAAAGATCGGATACAGAACACGAGATAGACACACTACAGGAAACAAAATATAATATAGACATGCAACAACATTCAACAACATACTGTTAAGTGATCAAAATTATCATGAAAAAAAGGAAGATTAAATAATTCATTAACAAGTATACGAAAGCTTGAATGCACATAATTAGCAACACACATTTACAAAGACATTAAATGCAAATAAGAACAATAAAAATTTATGGAGATGAATGAGTAAAGTAAATAATGTAATAAATGAATATATCCACAACAAACATACATACAATGATATAAACTGGATACAAGAGTTATAGAGACATACCAATATAGTCAGTAAAATTATGATCTACTACAAAATAGTGTTAGTGAAAACAAAATGTACATAGAAAATGAAATTAAACCAAGTTCTCAATCAATTTAAAGCATAAAGTATCTAAGATTCACAAATCCCTACAAATATTGTGAAAAAGTTCTGATGATAATGGCTTTAAAAAAAATCAGCAAGCTGATTTTTAGTGTCAACGTATTCAAAAACAACATCCCCTTTTTCAACATGATCTCTAAGGAAATGGTGTCAGATCTCAATGTGCTTAGTTCATGAATGCAATATCAAATTCTTAGTGAGGCTTATCTCACTAGTACTATTGTACTTAAACTAGCAATTATTTCTTTAGCCATATGAGTTGTTCACAACAACTACTAGTGGCTACATATTTAGCCTCGTCGGTAGGAAGAGCAACACTATGTTACTTCTTAATGTGCCAAGAAACTAAATAACTTCCAAATAAATGACAAGTACCACTAGTACTTTTCCAATCCAACTTGCACCCTGCAAAATCAGAAACATAAAAACATACTAAGCTACATGCGTTATCTTCAGGATACCAAAGAATGCGTTGGGAGGTTTCGTTAAGTTACCTCAAAATTCTTCTTACGATCTTAACATGGGATTCCTTAGGTGACACTTGATATCTAGCACACATGCACACACTAAACAAGACATCTGGGTTACTCGTTGTTAAATAGAGTAAGGATCCAACTATACATCTATAATTGGTGATCTTGGAATCCTCTCTATTTTCGTATTTATCAATTAGCATATTTGAAGCCATAGAGGTTGAAATGTTCCTTGAATTTTGCATTTCGAACTTCTTGAGAAGCTCTAGGAAATACTTCGTCTGGCTTATGAAAGTTCCTTTTTTGACTTGAATGATTTGAAATCCTAGGAAATATGTGAGTTCTTCCATAAGAAACATTTCAAATTATCCTTTCATCAAACTTGCAAACTCTTAACAAAGAGGTTCATTAGTAGAACCGAAAATGATATAATCAACATATATTTGAGCTTAAAGAATATGCTTTTATTTGCGTCTAATAAAAAAGTTGTGTCTACTTTACCATAATTGAATCCTTGTTTGATTAAAAATCCACTCAATCGCTCATACCAAGCTCTTGGAGCTTCTTCGAGACCATAGATGGCTCTTTTGAGTTTAAAAATATAGTTAGGATTTTCGTGATCCTGAAACCCAGGAGGTTGAGAGACATATACCTCTTCATTTATATTAAGTGTTTATCATCAATGCTAGGACATGGTTGCCTAGAATACTACATTTAGCTTGGATTTGATCTAAAATATGCACTTCAAGCTTCTCCAATCAAATTCCTTATTGTGCCAATCGATTAGGCTTACGTCAGTCAACCTCCTTGGTACTTTTTAGGCCTTGTGCAGGATTTTATTGCTTTTTTGCACCCCTGTTCATCTTTATTTGCACCACTTTTCTTTTTCTTTGTGCATCTTCATTTAATATTAGCCAAGACCTCGACATGCAAAGCATACTAGAAAAACATACTAAGATTTCAACTTTGGTACTCAAGTTTTCTTTGCTCCAGGTGTGTTAGTTATTTTAAAAAGTCTAGGGTTATTACCTTTAGACCTTTTCAGTTTGTCAAAATAGAAGGGCTCTAAGTAGCCAACTCTCTTGCAGTGTGTGTATTTATAATATGAATTATTCTTTTTCTTATGATTAAAACCTTTGTTAGAACAAGATTTAGTTCTGCCAGATATCTCTAAGTTTTTATAATAACAAAGTAGTATTTGTGTGAGAACAATTTTGGTACTCTAACGTTTATTTTCTCAAGAATTAACAAACAGGATATGACTCTGATAGAGAAAGCTCTGACTCTGATAGAAACCATGTGCAACGTCACTCAGATTTGACCAAAATTCGCTTCTGTGCCAAAGAAGCAAGTCTGCTTCTGATCTACTCACATTCAGAAAGATTCTAAGAAGATAATATGTTTTTGCTGCAATGCTCTTTTAGATTCTACCTCTGAATATGACCCTAATGATTTACTTTTGAAGGCTTTCTAGCTTCTGAAGTCATTATCTTCTAAAGACTAAGTGCTGAAGACTTTGAAGACAAGGTTCTGCTGAACAATGTTTTGAAGACTCTGAAGACTTGAGTTTCTGAAGATTAAGTGCCGAAGACTCTGAAGACAAGGTTCTGCTAAACAATGTTCTGAAGACTCTAAAGACTTAAGTTTCCAAAGACCAAGGGTTCTGAAGACTGAGTGCTAAAGACTCTGTGGACAAGGTTCAGGTGAACAAGTTCTGAAGACTCTGATGACTCAAGACTCTGACAACCCAGTGATTAACTCTTCTATTCATGCTTCAATTATCTCTATTCAGAAGCCTCTGATAAATAGAAGAAGATGAAACGTTTGCGAGGGAGAGTAGTATGTAGTACGTATCAAACATGTTCTTTTCCACTATCATTCCACTACCCTGATTTGGTGGTACAAAGGACAACTTTTGTGTATGATTTTCATCCATGCATAACAAAATTATTTCAAGTCACCAGCAATCTTAATGATATTTTTTATCTTCCCTCCAACGGATCTCTTTCTAGCTATATAAAGACTTGATCACTTGAAGAAAACAAGAGAGACACATGCGTGAACAGTAAAACACCACAATACAAAGCAAGAAACATTGTTCTTACTGTATAGATTTTCTTTAAGTTATTTGAGTTATTCATTGTTTGTATTCCTTAATTGTTAGTCACCAGCAGTTGCTAGTACAGTGTAATCAATTGATTATAGTGGATTAAGTCCTTGTAAATAAGGCGAAATCGCCTTGGCGGGTGGACTGGATTAACTTGATAGTTTTCAAGTGAACCAGGATATATCGTGTTTCTTTCTCTCTTGTTAGTTTCTTTATTATCTTTGTTTGAGTTTCACAAAAAGCTTTCATTTTGAAAACCTAGTTTAAACCCTCTTTCTTGTGTTTTCTCACACCTTCAATTGGCATCAGAGCTTCGGTTCTGATTATGATAAAAGTTTTATCAACACTTCACTGTGTTCAGTACCGATCCAGTATTTGTGTGAGATATCATGGCTGCAACTAATGCTAATCCTATTCAAGAAGAGAAAGGTTATTACAGTGCCAAACCACCAGTCTTTGATGGTGAAAAGTTTGACTAATGGAAAGGTAGAATGTAAAGTTTCTTTTTGGTTACGATGTAGATCTTTGAGATCTTGTAGTCGATGACTAAACTCGCCCAGTTGATGCTACAGGAGTAAAAGTGTCTAGAAGTGCTATGACCAACCAACAAAAGAAAGACTACAAGAATCATCACAAGGCAAGAACTATACTGCTAAATGATATCTCTTATACTGAGTATGAGTAGATAACAAATAGAGATACTGCCAAATCCATTTTTGATTCTCTGAGAATGACTCATGAAGGAAATGCTCAAGTTAAGGAGACAAAGGCGCTTGCCCTAATCCAGAAATATGAGGCATTCAGAATGTAGGATGATGAAACAGTTGAGACTATGTTTTCAAGGTTTCAAATGTTAGTCGCAGGACTTAAAGTTCTGGACAAAGGATACTCAACTGCTGATCATGTTAAAAAGATCGTCAGAAGCCTTCCCAAGAAATGGAGACCTATGGTAACAGCTCTAAAGATATCCAAGGATCTGAACAACATAAGTCTTGAAGAACTTGTTAGTTCTTTAAGAATTCATGAGATAGAGCTGGAAGAAGATGAACCTCAGAAGAATAGTAAATTTATTTCTCTTAAGTCTAAACCTAAAAAGGAAAAGGCTTATAAAGCTGAGGAAGAATCAGAAGATTCTGATGAAGAATCAGAAGATGAGCTATCACTTATCTCCAGAAGGATCAACAAACTCTGGAAACATAGGCAAGGAAACTTCAGAGGATCAAAAAGGAACAAATGTTGTGCTGACTCATCATCTGGACAAAAGAAACAGAGTTCTGGAAAAGAAGTCATCTGCTATGAGTGTAATGAGCCAGTTCATTACAAGAACGAGTGTCCAGAGCTTAAGAAAGACGAATAGCCTAAGAAAAACTTCTCCAAAGCTAAGAAGGGACTCATGGCAACTTGGGATGACTCTGATTCTGAAGAAGAAGATTCTGATGAAGAACAAACAAATGTTGCGTTAGTGGCAACAACAATTGACGTTAAAGTCTTTGGAGAACTAGAAGAAAAAATGCGATCAGAACCAGAATCAGACTCGGACTCCGACTCAGAGGTATTATCTGAACTCTCTCGTTGTGAATTAGAGTCGTGTCTTTCAGAAATGCTGAAAAAATATCAAACTCTTCAAAGTAAATATAAAGATCTTAAAAAATCCCATGTAATTGCTTCTGAAGCAAGAGATAAGCTTGAGCAAAATAATTCTTCTCTAAATGAAAATATTTTTTATTTAAAAAATAGTAATTGTGCTTTGAAAAGCAAAATCTCCAAACTAGAAGAAGAATTAATCTCCAATGTCTCTGACACTATTTGTGTCAACAAGTATGATCGAGCATTCCAGTACTTTCTGGCTAAAAGCATAGATAGAAGCAGAATAGCTTCCATGATCTATGGAGTTAGCAAAAATGGCAAGAAAGGTTTGGAGTGTACATAAACACTTGAAATTGACAAAAGTAAACCTGTGAAACCAAAACCTCTCTATGACCATTTTGTGCCTTCTGGCACTGAGCTTGTTTGTTCTGAGCTTGCTCAGAAACCCCCACCGACACAAAAATCTATTTCTAAAGCTAAATATCATGCACAAATTCCACTTGATTATCCTGTTGCACATAAACCCAAGGTTGTCAAACACTCTGGGAAAACTAACAAAAGAGTACCCAGAAAGTGGGTACCTAAGAACAAGATAATCTATGTTGCAGATATCTTTAGCAGCTCAGTTGAAACACCAACATCTTACCTGGATAGTGGTTGCTCGCGACACATGATGTGAAGAAGGCATATGTTCCAAAGTCTGAAACTTAAGCCTGGAGGCTTCGTTGGTTTCGGAGGAAACCAGAAGGGAAAAATCATTGGCTCTGGAACTGTTGGTAATGGTAAACTTCCCTCTTTTACTAATGTTCTTCTGGTCGATGGTTTGATGCATAACTTACTGTCAATTAGTCAACTTAGTGACAATGGTTATGATATCATTTTTAATCAAAAAGTCCTGTAAGGCTGTCAGTCAGAAAGATGGCTCAATTCTTTTTATCGAAAAGAGGAAAAACAAAATTTATAAGATTAGACTTTTTGATCTCTGTGAACAGAATGTCAAATGCTCAATGTCTATTAACGAGGAGCAATGGTTATGGCATAGACGTTTAGGGCATGTTAGCATGAGGAGGATTTCTCAGCTAAATAAGCTTGAACTTGTCAGAGGCTTACCAAATCTGAAGTATTCTTCAGATACTCTTTGTGAAGCATGTCAGAAAGGAAAGTTTTCTATAACTTCCTTCAAAGAAAAAAATGTTGTGTCCACCTCTAGACCGTTATACCTTTTTCACATTGATTTATTTGGACCAGTGAAAACTGCTTCAATTAGTGGAAAGAAGTATGGATTAGTTATCGTTGATGACTACAGTCATTAGACATCGGTAAAATTCTTGAAACACAAGGATGAGGCATATTCTGTGTTCTCTACCTTTTGCTCACAAGTCCAAACAGAGAAGGATTGGAAAATTGTCAGAGTCAGAAGTGATCATGGTGGAGAATTTGAAAATAAATACTTTAAGAATCTTTTTGATTCCCATGGCATTTCCTATGATTTCTCCTGTCCCAGAACTCCACAACAGAATGGAGAAGTGGAAAGGAAGAATATGACTTTGCAAGAAATGGCTCGTACCATGCTCCAAGAAACTGACATGGCTAAGCACTTCAGGGCAGAGGCAGTAAATACAACATGTTATATTCAGAACAGGATCTCTATCTGACCTATTCTGGGTAAGACTCCCTATGAATTGTGGAAGAATAGAAAACCCAACATCTTGTATTTTCATCCTTTTGACTGTATTTGTTTTATGTTGAACACTAAAGAGAATCTTGGCAAGTTTGACTTAAAAGCTCAAAAGTGTTTACTGTTAGGATACTCTGAACACTCTAAAGGCTACAGAATCTATAACACAGAAACATGGATTGTTGAGGAATTAATTCATGTCAAATTCGATGATAAGCTTGACCCTAAAAAGTCAAAGCTAGTTGAAAAGTTTATAGATTTAAAGATTACTTTATCAGAATCCAAGGAGGAAGATTCAAAGGAAGGAGACAAAGATGCAGAATCTACAGAATCAGATACAACCTTACCAGAAACAACAAATAGTCCATCTCATCAGAAGAAGAATAGACTAAAGACTTCTCATTCTGAAGAATTGATTCGAGGAGACAAAGCTGATCCAGTCAGAACTCGTTCATCATTCAAACCTTCTGAAGAAACTCTTCTGGGTTTAGTGGCTTTGATAGAGCCAACATCAGTAGATGAAGCTCTTATGGATAATGAGTGGATTCTGGCCATGCAAGAAGAGCTGAATCAATTCACCAGAAATGATGTTTGGGATCTTGTTCAGAAACTAAAAGGTGTCCACGTAATTGGAACAAAGTGGGTATTCAGAAACAAGATAGATGAGAAAGGTGAAGTCGTAAGAAAAAAAGCACGACTGGTAGCACAAGGTTATAGTCAGCAAGAAGGGATAGACTATACAGAAACCTTTGAACCAGTTGTCAGGTTAGAATCTATTCGTATCTTAATTTCCTTTGTTGTAAATCATGACCTCACTTTATATTAGATGGATGTAAAAAGTACATTTTTAAACGAGTATATTTCTGAAGAAGTGTATGTGCACTAACCTCTTGGTTTTGAAAGTTCTGAAAACCCAGATTTTGTTTTCAAACTGAAAAAATTGTTATATGGTCTGAAACAGGCTCCCATAGCTTGGTATGAAAGGCTAAGTAACTTTCTTTTAGAGAATGACTTTACCAGAGGAAAAGTGGATACAACACTCTTTTGTAAAACCTTTAAAACTGATATTCTGGTTGTACAAATCTATGTTGATGATATTATATTTGGTTATGCTAATACTTCCTTGTGCAAGGAATTTTATAAGTTAATGCAGGCTGAATTTGAAATGAGTCTGATGGGAGAACTCAGATTCTTTCTAGGAATTCAGATTGATCAACGTCCAGAAGGAACGTACATTCATCAGAGCAAGTATGCAAGAGAACTTCTGAAGAAGTTCAATATGTCAAAAAGTAAACCTGCAAAGACTCCTATGTATCCGACATGCATTTTGGAGAAAGAAGTAGTGAGTAAAAAGGTTTTTCAGAAGCTCTATTGTGGTATGATAGGCTCTCTTCTGTATCTGACTGCTTCTCGTCCATATATTTTATTCAGTGTATGTCTTTGTGCCCGTTTCCAATCAGATCCAAGGGAAACTCACTTAATAACTGTTAAGTGAATCCTAAGGTATCTAAAAGGAACAAGTAACCTTGGCTTGATGTATAAGAAAACATCAGAGTACAAGCTTTCTGGTTATTGTGATGCAGATTATGCTGGAGACAGATTAGAAAGGAAAAGTACTTCTAGAAACTATTAGCTTCTGGGGAACAACCTCATCTCTTAGGAAAGCAAAAGACAATCAACAATTGCACTTTCAACTGCAGAAGCAGAATATATCTCAGTATCACTGTGCAGTACTCAGATACTCTGGATGAAGAATTAACTAGAAGATTATCAGATACATGAGAGTAACATTCCTATCTTTTGTGATAATACTTCTGCTATTTGTTTATCTAAGAATCCTATTTTGCATTCTAGGGCAAAACATATTGAAATAAAACATCATTTTTTACTTGACTATGTTTAGAAGGGTGCTTTTCAGTTAGAATTCGTGGATACAGACCACCAGTGGGCTGATATTTTCACAAAACCCCTTGTTGAGGATAGGATCATATTCATTCTGGAAAATCTATTTATAAAACCGTGTCCATAATGACTAGATGATATTTTGAGATGTCAAGTCACCAGAACTTTTGAAATAAGATTCTGACGTTAAGCAAATTGATTGTTATTTATTTAATATCTTTCTGATTAACGATACTTCTACATGTAAGAAGATGTCTGTTGTACCCCAAATTTTGACCCTTAGATGTCATCTTCATTTGTGCATTTTAGGTAAAGCATCTCTGCATTGTTTGAGCTAACCCATATCTTGCAGTTTATTTCTTTGTGTTTAAATTAGGTTTTGCATGTCACCATGAAGCTCCACAAGTTGTTTTGAAGCAAGTCAAGTCAACAAAAGATCTCCAGTGCAAGAACTTTGGAATTATGGTTTTGCTCTAAAGAAATCACTGAGAATTTGGCTCTATCAAGTCAAGATTTGTGTGGTTCACTTACCACTTAAGGTCATTCACATCCAAGAGGCATCATTCAACAGGAATCCAAGATCTATTGGTCCATAACAAGAGAAGTTTGAGCCTCAGCCTCACTATACCTCCAAATTAGGGTTTCTGTGACACTTATCAGTCAATGACTTTGATTTTAATCAAGATGAACTCCCAAACCCTAATTCATGATTCTATTGGTTTATCAACATCCTCTAGAGTCTCCTAAGACCTTTAGATGATGAGGAAGAAGCAAATTTACAAGATCTAACCTCAGTGCATTCACAGTCAAAATTAGGGTTTGACTGAAACCCTAATCCTTGGAAATTTTGGTTCAAATGAAGTGTCAATGGTTCTAATCATAATAGAATGTCTCATTAGGTATTCAAAGTATCCATATCAAGTTTCATGAGGTTTCTTGCAAGAGAAGTAGGGTTTTGGCCATGAAAGACTTCATATGTGAGATTTTCCCTCTAATAGCATAATTTGAAATGACCATAACTCCTAAACCACACACTCAAATGGAGTGACTCAAAGCTCATTGGAAAGCTCTTTTCAAGATATTCAATTTGTTCCATATGACCTTTTGTCCAAAAATGCTTGGTTTTTGAGTTATGAAGCTTGCAAGAAATTTTGACCAACACTTGGAAAATTTTCAAGTACTTTTCTCCACAATTTTCATCATACTTTAACCTCATTTTTCACCTATTTCCATTTGGATTCAAGACTTGGGTCCCAAATGAAAGTTGTAGAGCATGATGAGAGCTTTCCAACCATATGTGGAACACTTCATTTGAATGAACCATTCTCAAGTTATGAAGTTTTAAAGATAGGTACTTCAAGTTGTCAAATTTCTATAACTTAGAAATTTTCTAAGTTCTTTTTGGCAGTTTTGGGCACACGACTTTATGAGTGATTTTCCCACAATTCAAGAACTTATTTCAATTAGATATCCAAATAGAAGTTGTTGTATGAAATGCCTATTTTCTAATGCACCAAAGAGCATATAATTTGGACTTTTGGTTGGCAAGTTATCATGTGGTAAAGGAGGGTCCACGACTCTAATTTCATCACCCAAACCATATGTCATTTTGAACTGATTCATAACCATCCCTCCAAGTACATTCTGCAAACCCTCATCACATCATTTCCAACCTTTTGCTTTCCACCAAATCCTCCAAAAGCCAGCTGACAAAACATCCCTTTTGTACTTTCAAGTTGACATTTACAAGCAGCTTGCCAAGAGCATTTCGTACACATCCTTGGACTATCAGATACAAGCCAAAACACACTATATTTCTCTGACCTAGTTGCAAAAGAAGAAGTTCACTTGGCTCCATAAGATTGTGTTCAGAGCAGCCATAAATCTTTCCACGATTTTCTCTTCGCAAACAAATCCTTGGTCCATTGGTTCTTCACTCTCATTGTCCAGCTTGCACCACTATAAAAAGGACTCTTCTCTCATTTATTTCTCATTAACAATCAACACAAAAACAACTCTGAAAGACAAACACTTGGAGTGCCCGAGCTAGCTGCAAAAGAGGAAGCTCTTGTCACTTGTTTAGGAACCAGGTAAGTTCCTCAAACTTCCATTTATCATGCTTATCATGCTATGTTGAATACATTCTATCTTCATGTTAGAGATCATTTCTTTTTCTGTTTTAATGTTTAAGTGTTCATGGTATGCATCTTGTATTTACCTATGTTGAGATTGTTTTAAGAAGCTTCATACCTATCCATGGCTGCTCTAATGATTAAACATGTTTGTTTATGTTGGAAACTTGCTAACCATTGTTAAAATGAAATACTACTTGAATATATATGTGCTTTGATCATATGCATGCTGAGCATACCAACTCTGATATTTATCATGTGGAATCATAGCACTCATATGATGTTAAGTTTGTTTTGCATCCCAGCACGAATAACATGGCCGTTGGTTTGTTTAAGAGCTGCGTGCTCCTTTTATGGCTGGTATAAAATAAACAAGTTGTCCCTTTGATAAAGACAGTGGTAGTGATATGTTTGAACTGAGATGTCATTTAAAGAACTTGTTTTCCTGCCAACCACTTGAACACCAAATATGCTTTTTTTTTTACAATGTATGATGTGTGTTAGCTTTATGATAATATACTGCTAGGGTTTTGTTTTGCTCTTTGCATGGATAATATGGCTGAAGTAGAGATGTATGTGTTTGTTCTGGATGATGTTCATTATGTGTGTGAATGACTGTAATTTGCACTTGGATGTAGGCTAACTTGTTTGATGCTATAACCAACCTGTTTGATGCTTTTTTTCAAACTGTTTAAGTTTTAAATATTAAGGTTTGTTCATGTTATCGTGTGGATGAAGTTCAGGAGGTTGTAGCTTGTCCTACTATGATGTTGTTATTGAGTTTTGTAGAGTAGTTAAGGTTTATGTTGGTTACGAATGGAAACAGAGATTGTTTTTGCTAAGTTTTCATTTTGAGTGATGGATTTCTTTGGCTTTTTGCTCATGATATAGTCATTGTCTTGTTTAGATTAGGGCTCAGTCATGTTCTACATATAGAATGCTTCATTTCAGTATTTTATTTCATGATATTTGGTTGTGTATTGAAGGATTTATGTTGGATTGAAGTTTAATGTTTGTGTTGAGGTTTCAAGTTGGAAAACACGAGGGTTTGGTGTTCTGCATGGTTTAAAATCCATGCTTGCATTCTGATTTGATACCGGCGTTGGTTTTTGTCTTGTTGTGGCTTTAAATGATACAATGACCAATTGATACATGTTACTACACATCCAGTTTTCATGTGCGCACATGTTTTTCCATTTAATATATTTTATGATTTGTTTTGATTTATAATGAATTTGAAGCGTACATATATTGGATGAAACACGCCGTCCCAACGGTCACACACTAGCCATGCCTTTGCCATTCACTCGCCACACCCGGGTTCGATCCTGCGGATCAACCCTTTTGCTTTTTTTTTCATTTCGCCTGTTTTTTTCTTTTGGATGCTGGGCCTTGTGTAATTGCTAACGCCACCCCCACTTTCAGGCCCAATTCACACTCTGTTGTTTTTTTAACTAGCCCATTTACCTATTGCACCCCCCCTGCGTTTTTCTTTTTCTTTTCAGTTTTTTTAACTAATTATTTTCTTTCCAAATCCTTTTTTAAAAACCCTTTTATTTTATTTAGTTTATTTAAAATATTTTCTTTATTTCAAAAACTCCAAAATATTTTTTATCTTTATTTTTAATTAACAATTTATTCTAATTGTTAATTGTTGTGTTAATTTTAATTTTAATTGTTAATTTGTATTTTAATTTTTAATTGTTAATTGTTAATCAATTTGTATTTTAATTTTAAATTGTTAATTTGTATTTTAATTTAGTTGTTAATTGTTAACTTTTAATTTTTAATTATCAATATGTATTTTAATTGTTAATTGTTAATTGATTATCACCTTTGGATTAATTGTTAACATTATTTATGAGCATCTTTATTGATCTTATGTGTAATACCCCATAATTTTTGTGAACATTTTGGATAATATTATTATGATCAACTGGGTTCCGGGGTACTCTGAGCAATTATTGGATAAAGTAATTGGAGTAAACTGACGAACTCGGAATTTGATTAGATTAATATTGTTTAACTTGGAATTTTATTAATTGGTGCAATTGAGATAATTTGGATAATTAGTAGTATTACCAATTAATATTCCTTTGTATATTTTCTTTTCCTTTCCTTATTTGGCAAAAGTTAGAAACTTGGAGAAAGAAAAGTGAAAGAAGGAAAAAGGAAGGAAAAGGGAAGGGAGAAGAAGAGGAAAATTTTCTCAAGAGCTCAAGGACTAGGATCATCAACCAATCTTCATCTTTTCATCTCAGCTTCAACCTCCTCATCTTGTAATTCAGGTGGGTTCTAGCTAGAAGCTTTAGAGTAGAGTTTTATTGAGTTTAGAGTTAGTTTGGACATTGTTAGAAAATGAGAAATTTTGCACTAAAATCATGTTTTAATGTTCCTTATGATTGATACTTGTTACATATGTGTTGTTGTGTATCAAATTGGTATTTTTCTGGTGTTTAGAAGTGAATTGGAAAGGAAAATGGACCAATTTTCGCAAACCCATTATGCAGGAAATTTTCTGGTTTTCACGCTGCCCATACGCGTATCACCCAAGGCAATACGTGTATTGGTTAAGGCAATACGCGTATGGTTGTGCAGAAATGTGGGCAATACACATATGAGGTCGAATTTTCTCGGCCATCTGCCCATTTGCGTATTGGTACGCGTAGGGTTTTGGGCAATACGCGTATGAAGTAAGGCAATACGCGTATTGGGGTTTTAAAAGGATATTTTGGGAAAATCAGTCTCTGCCCATACGCGTATGACTTTGGGCAATACGCGTATGGCTGGGCGAGCCAGCTGGGCAATACGCGTATGGCACAAGGCAATACACGTACGGCCAGGAGGGTGAAAAATTGTGTTTTCTTGCGATACTATTTCTCGCTATGTCCATAACTTTTGACTCGTTTATCCGTTTTTAATATTCTTGATATCATTGGAAAGCTAACAGAATGTACTTTCTTATTAAAATGATTTTAAGATTTATTGGCCAATTTTATTATGTCGGGATTTTGGAATAGTGTCGTTTTGTCAACTTTTATCGTTTAATGTTGTGTAATTGTTGTTGAAAATGTATGCATGTTAAAATATGGAATAGGCAGAGTGAGGAGCATTACCATAAACAATGTTGGAAAGTGTGAATTGTCACAGTGACAATGCTCGTGCATGAAAGGCTGAGGCATGTGTATAATAATCATAACCAGTTTATCTTGCGGTGTAGTTTCATGAGACTCGAGCACCTCCTCTGAAACGTATGCACAATTACTTGGCAGGTTTGATTCCCGCGTATAGTACGAATGGAGCCTACGGGTAAAGAGACTAATGATGGTTAACAGGCCATGAGAAGTGACGGTTCACGGCTAACAGGCCGATGATCCCGAATCCATTTCGTATACTAAGTAACTACAAGGATCCATGACTCGGGTCATCTTTTAGACGTAGAAGCGAACGGGAACAGGGGATGCCTTGGTACGGTTATTGATTAGTGAGATTCTTGAGCTAACAGGCTCAGGACGTACTTTGGTACTAGTGTGAGTTAACAGGCTCACCGGTGTGGATACTTATATAGTGTGTGTACTCAAAGTCACTTCCCTTCCCTTTTGACTTGAGTTAGGTTTATTAGAACCTTGTAGAGCCGAGAGGGCTTTAAGATAGGGAACTCACTGAGATTTGATGTATCTCACCCCACTGTTGTTATTTACATCACAGGTACTGCAGGTTCCGCGAAGGGTAAGGATAAGGTTGTGTGACTATCCTTACTTATCTGATGGCTTTGCTTCAGTTGTGGAGTTTTTGAGATCATTAGTGATCTAGTTCTTAGTATTTGTCTTTGGAACATCTTGTAGATATACTATGCCGTAGTTTTTTTCTATTAGGGTTTTTGGGCATGTATATGTATAATGTGTTTACTAGGAACTTATTGTATATTTCAGTACCAAATGTATTATTCATGTATAATATATGCTTTGATGTATGTATATATATATGGGCTTTACAATTGGTATCAAAGAAGGTCGTATCCTCGACCTAGCCATGAAATAGAATAAGTTTTCTTTCCATTTCATATGCGGCGTGTCGCCATTGGTCTTGTCTGTTATATTTATGGTATTGAGTCTGATCAACTTAATCCTATCTGTATGAAATTCAGGAACATGGCTGACAGGCACAGAAACAACCGTGGTAGACTGAGAACCACTCCAGCAGGGACTAGTCCGCCGGGTGACTAGGGAAATGTACCTTTATACCAATTTATGCAACAGATGCAGCAACAGCAGAATCAGTTTGTACAACAAATGGTACAGCAAATGGCTGGTGGTGTGCATCCTCCAGTGGTGGTACCAGAAGCTGCAGGGGGAACCTTTAGGGATTTCATTCGTATGAATCCTCCGGAATTTCAGGGAGGGTTAGATCCAGTAAAGGCTCATGAATGGATATCAGGTATGGAACAGATTTTCCTAATAGTTCAGTGCAGTGAGGAAAACAATGTGGTCTTCGCTTCTCACTTGTTGAAGGGTTCTGCCATGAGGTGGTGGGAAAGTGCTTCAGCCTTAATGACAATTCAAGAGGTACCAAAGGTATGGGAGCAGTTTAAGGTAACTTTGATGGAGAAATATTTTCCAAGTTCCTTGAGGTCTCAGAAGGAATTCGAGTTTCAACAATTGAGACAAGGCAACTTAACTGTGGCTTCTTATGCTGAAAAGTTCGAGGTTATGGCTGCTTATTCTAGACAGGCTATGTATGCTCCTGATGAGAGGTGGAAGATTGATCAGTTTCTGTTTAGTTTAAGGGCTGAAATTTCACATAGTGTATCTCAGAGAGAATTCACTAGCTATGCCGAATTGTTAAGACAGTGTTATGTGGCTGAGCATAGTTTGAAGAAGGTACAAATGGAAGAAGACTTGAGTAGGATGAATCAAAGTGATCGAGGGAGATCGAATTAACAAGTTAGACCAAGGCAGCAATCATTCAAAGGGAAGCAAGTTCAGGGTTCTAGGACTAGTGTGCCTCCGGTATGCCATACTTGTGGAAGGAATCATTATGGTAGGTGCAGTTTGGAGGGAATGAGGTGTTATCAGTGTAATAAGGTGGGCCACATAGCGAAAGATTATCCTCAGGGTAGGAATCAGGCACAAGGGAAGAATACCGGCCGAGTGTATACCTTGGATGCGAGGAAAGAAAAGAATGATAACTCCTTGATTACGGGTACGTGTTTCGTAAATGGACATCCATGTTTTGTTTTATTTGATTGTGGGGCAACGCATTCTTTTGTGTCCACGCGTTGCGTGAAACGACTTGGGTTGCAAGTTGTTCCTTTTTTTCCTCCTATGGTGGTTACTACCGCCATGGATGAGATAGTTGAGACACCGTTGAAGTGTGAAAATTGTGTTTTATCAGTGAATGAAAGAGTTTTCCATATTGACCTTATATGTCTACCGCTTAAGAAAGTGGATGTTGTTCTGGGAATGGATTGGCTTTCTGCTAATTCGGTGTTTATTGGGTGTGAGGAAAAACTGATCATTATCCTATCTACCGAGGCCACTTCGAAGGATGTGTTAACTACTATTTTAGAAGGTACGGTTGGAATGATTAATTTCTTGTTTGAGGAAGAAAAGTCTGTTCTTTTGATTCTTACTAAGGAGGAGAGTAGTAACATCCCAGTTTTGAGTATTCCGGTAGTTTGTGACTTTCCTGAAGTTTTCCCCGAGGATATCACTTCTCTTCCTCCGGAGCGAGAAGTGGAATTCTCTATTGACCTGATACTGGGAACGGCTCCAATATCCATTTCTCCGTATCGGATGGCACCACTTGAATTAAGAGAATTAAAGGACCAATTGGAAGAATTGTTGGCTAAGCATTTTGTTCGACCCAGTGTTTCACCCTGGGGAGCTCCAGTGTTATTGGTAAAGAAAAAGGATGGTGGAATGCGGTTGTGTATTGATCATCGTCAATTGAATAAGGTCACCATCAAGAATAAATACCCATTACCAAGGATAGACGACCTGTTAGATCAATTGAAAGGAGCCTGTGTGTTCTCAAAGATTGATTTACGGTTGGGTTATCATCAGAATCGTGTGAAGAGTTCAGATGTACCAAAGACCGCGTTTAGAACCCGTTATGGTCATTATGAATTTTTGGTGATGCCTTTCGGTGTGACGAATGCTCCGGTAGTTTTCATGGATTATATGAATCGGATATTCCAACCTTACTTGGACCAATTTGTGGTGATTTTCATTGACGACATTCTTATTTATTCTCGTGATCCTCAAGAGCACGGAGAACACCTAAGGATTGTTTTATCCATCTTACAAGAGAAGCAACTTTTTGCTAAGTTAAGTAAGTGTGAGTTTTGGATGTCTGAGGTTAATTTTCTTGGTCATGTCATATCCCAGGGAGGTGTAGCGGTCGATCCATCAAAAGTTGATGCGGTGATTAATTGGGAGAGACCGAAGAATGCTTCTGAAGTTAGAAGTTTCTTGGGATTGGCAGGGTACTATAGAAGGTTTATCAAGGGTTTTTCGCAGTTGGCTTTACCATTGACAAGACTTACTCAGAAGGATTATTCGTATGAGTGGGATTCGGCTTGTGAAAGAAGTTTTAGGAGTTTGAAGGAGAGATTGACTGCCGCTCCTGTTTTGGTTATTCCTGATTCTAGCAAGTCGTATGAGGTATATTGTGATGCATCGAAGAAGGGATTAGGCGGGGTGTTAATGCAAGATGGACATGTAGTGGCATATGCTTCACGACAGTTGAAAGTCCATGAAGAGAATTACCCAACGCATGATTTAGAATTGGCGGCAGTTGTATTTACTTTGAAAGTGTGGCGTCACTATTTGTATGGTGTACGTTTTGAGATGTTTAGCGACCACAAGAGCTTAAAGTACTTATTCGATCAGAAGGAGTTGAACATGCGTCAGAGGAGATGGATGGAGTATTTGAAGGATTATGACTTGGAGTTAAAATACCATCCAGGTAAAGCAAATAAGGTGGCGGATGCATTGAGTAGGGAGGTGTTGCATAATGCGGAGTTGATGATGTTAGAGTATACCTTAATGGAAAAGTTTAGAGATCTAAATCTTCAATTTAACTGGACTCCAAATTGTGTAGTCATGGGAAATTTGAATGTCACTTCTACTCTTAGGGAAGAAATCCAGCAAGAGCAAGGGTTAGATGAGAAGTTGCAAGAAGTGTTATTGCAACCAGGTTTTGTGTGAGCTACCGACAGAACTATTTTGTTTAACCAAAGGATTTGTGTTCCGGATAGCACGAAGTTAAAAAGAAAGATCTTGGAAGAAGCGCATAAGGGTGCTTTTACTATACATCCTGGTGCTTCAAAGATGTATCAAGATTTAAAGAGGGACTATTGGTGGTTCGGAATGAAAAAGGATGTTTCGGTGTATGTGTCGTAATGTGCGGTGTGCCAACAAGTGAAGATTGAGCACCAAAGGCCAGGTGACTTGTTGCAACCTTTAGAAATTCCGACATGGAAATGGGATAGTATTTTGATGGACTTCGCAGTGGGATTACCCCGTTCACAGGGTGGTTATGATTTGATTTGGGTAATTGTGGATCGGTTAACAAAATCAGCGCATTTCTTAGCTGTGAAGACTACCTACAAGGCGAGTCATCTCGCAAGGTTGTTCATTTCAGAGATAGTGAGATTGCATGGTATTCCTACTAGCATCGTTTCGGATAGAGATCCAAAGTTTACTTCCAGATTTTGGAGAGCTTTTCAACAAGCCATGGGAACGAGGTTATGTTTGAGTACGTCGAATCATCCGCAAACGGACGGTCAGACGGAACGGACAATACAAACTATGGAAGACATGTTGAGAGCTTGTGTACTTGAAAGTGGAGGAAATTGGATAGAACTTTTGCCGTTGATCGAATTCTCTTATAATAACAGTTATCATGCAAGTATTGGTATGGCACCTTATGCGGCATTATATGGTAGGAAGTGTAGAATACCATTGTGTTGGGCGGAGGTTGGCGACGATAGAATTTTGGGACCCAGAATTATTCACGAGACCACGGAAAAGATTAGAATGATTCGTGGAAAAGTTAAACAAGCCCAAGATCGTCAGAAAAGTTATGCGGACAACCGTAGGAGACCGTTGGAGTTTGATGAGGGTGATCATGTATTTTTGAAGGTTACTCTGAGATTGAGATTGAAGGGACCATTTAAATCGCGGAAGTTAAGTCCAAGATACGTGGGACCATATCAAATCTTAGAAAGAATTAGAGAAGTAGCTTACAGATTAGCTTTACCGCATTCTCTGTCAGAGATGCACGACGTTTTTCATGTGTCTCAGCTTTAGATATTTGTCCCAGATCCTCTTCAGCCAATTTTACCAGATACAATTGAGATAGAAGCTGATTTGACATTTGAGCCTCAACCGAGTTGTATCACAGGAAGAGAAACTAAAGTGTTAAGGAATAAAGAGATTCCTCTTGTTAAGGTCCAATGGGATGAGACGCATCCAGGCGATGCAACTTGGGAATTGGAATCGGAAATGCGGGAGGTCTACCCTCATCTGTTCAGGTAATCCTTTAATTCGAGGGCGAATTTCTATTTAAGGGGGGAGGATGTAATACCCCATAATTTTTGTGAACATTTGGGATAATATTATTATGATCAACTGGGTTCCGGGGTACTCTGAGCAATTATTGGATAAAGTAATTGGAGTAAACTGACGAACTCGGAGTATTAAACTTGGAATTTTATTAATTGGTGCAATTGAGATAATTTGGATAATTAGTAGTATTACCAATTAATATTTCCTTTGTATATTTTCTTTTCCTTTCCTTATTTGGCAAAAGTTAGAAACTTGGAGAAAGAAAAGTGAAAGAAGGAAAAAGGAAGGAAAAGGGAAGGGAGAAGAAGAGGAAAAATTTCTCAAGAGCTCAAGGACTAGGATCATCAACCAATCTTCATCTTTTCATCTCAGCTTCAACCTCCTCATCTTGTAATCCAGGTGGGTTCTAGCTAGAAGCTTTAGAGTAAAGTTTTATTGAGTTTAGAGTTAGTTTGGACATTGTTAGAAAATGAGAAATTTTGCAATAAAATCAAGTTTTAATGTTCCTTATGATTAATACTTGTTACATATGTGTTGTTGTGTATCAAATTGGTATTTTTCTGGTGTTTAGAAGTGAATTGGAAAGGAAAATGGACCAATTTTCGCAAACCCATTATGCAGGAAATTTTCTGGTTTTCACGCTGCCCATACGCGTATCACCCAAGGCAATACGCGTATTAGTTAAGGCAATATGCGTATGGCTGTGCAGAAATGTGGGCAATACGCGTATGAGGTCCCATTTTCTCGGCCATCTGCGCATTTGCGTATTGGTACGCGTAGGGTTTTGGGCAATACGCGTATGAAGTAAGGCAATACGCGTATTGGGGGTTTAAAAGGAATTTTTGGGAAAAATCAGTCTCTACCCATACCCGTATGACTTTGGGCAATACGTGTATGGCTGGGCGAGCCAGCTGGGCAATACGCGTATGGCACAAGGCAATACGCGTACGGCCAGGAGGCTGGAAAATTGTGTTTTCTCGCGATACTATTTCTCGCTATGTCCATAACTTTTGACTCGTTTATCCGTTTTTAATATTCTTGATATCATTGGAAAGCTAACAGAATGTACTTTCTTATTAAAATGATTTTAAGATTTGTTGGCCGATTTAATTATGTCGGGATTTTGGAATAGTGTCGTTTTGTCGACTTTTATCGTTTAATAGTGTGTAATTGTTGTTGAAAATGTATGCATGTTAAAATATGGAATAGGTAGAGTGAGGAGCATTACCATAAACAATGTTGGAATGTGTGAATTGTCATAGTGACAACGCTCGGGCATGAAAGGCCGAGGCGTGGGTATAATAATCATAACCAGTTTATCTTGCGGTGTAGTTTCATGAGACTCGAGCACCTCCTCTGAAACGTATGCACAATTACTTGGCAGGTTTGATTACCGCGTATAGTACGAATGGAGCCTATGGGTAAAGAGACTTGTGATGGTTAACAGGCCATGAGAAGTGACGGTTCACGGCTAACAGGCCGATGATCCCGAATCCATTTCTTATGCCAAATAACTACAAGGATCCATGACTCGGGTCGTCTTCTAGACGTAGAAGCGGACGGGAAAAGGGGATGCCTTGGTACGGTTATTGATTAGTGAGATTCTTGAGCTAACAGGCTCAGGACGTACTTTGGTACTAGTGTGAGTTAACCGGCTCACCGGTGTGGATACTTATATAGTGTGTGTACTCAAAGTCACTTCCCTTCCCTTTTGACTTGAGTTAGGTTTATTAGAACCTTGCAGAGCCGAGAAGACTTTAAGATAGGGTACTCACTGAGATTTGATGTATCTCACCCCACTGTTGTTGTTTACATCACAGGTACTGCAGGTTCCGCGAAGGGTAAGGATAAGGTTGTGTGACTATCCTTAGTTATCTGATGGATTTGCTTCTGTTGTGGAGTTTTTGAGATCACTAGTGATCTAGTTCTTAGTATTTGTCATTGGAACATCTTGTAGATATACCATGCCGTAGTTTTTTTGTATTAGGGTTTTTGGGCATGTATATGTATAATGTGTTTACTAGGAACTTATTGTATATTTCAGTACCAAACGTATTATTCATGTATAATATATGCTTTGATGTATGTATATATATATGGGCTTTACATTATGAGTGTTATTCACTAATGTTTGTTTAAGTCTTGAACTAATCCATCCATGTTTGATTTATCATATATTTGACTTTAATGTGAATTTTATTCTTCTTTAAATATCATCCTTAATTAATATCATTCTCTTTATCTTGTGAGTGTTCTTTATGTTTGTCTTCCTTAAGATTGAAACATATTGATATGTCCTTATGATGATTATGTCCACTTTTATCCATACTTTATCATGAAGCATCTTGCCATCCTTATGCTTGTGTTGCTTTCATCTCATCATATTGTATAAATGTTTTATCTTTTATCATGTCTTTATCTATTGTTATATTATCCTACAACTGTTTTTATCTTCCCCCCATTCCAAAGGAAGGTGACTAATGTTGACTCTTAAAGTCATAGCCCCCACCTTAACCTAAGTAACCTCTTAGGAGAAAACTTTATTTCTTGGGCTCATCAGAGCCATAGAAATCACAACTAGCTTTAGGAGAGAGTTCTTAAACTCTTAGTGATGTTCATCCTAATGAATTATCACTTTCCCTACTGACTAAAACATAATCATAGGACCATCCAACTAAACTTAGAGAGTTCTTATACTCTACAATGAGCTTGTACTCATTTCCCCTCTGAATATTGACCACAGTCAATCATTTAGTAGAAGTAGAACTACGCATACTCTGATTCTATTTCCGAGGATACGTAGGCATAAGGTGCGATGCCTTATCGAGTATACTTAGATACTAACCCCTAGGGTTTTCAACCTTTAGCATAGAACCTTTAGCAAACATAATATAACTTAAACAAGAGGCTCCCGTAGAGTACTACAGACGTTTAGGGTGCTAATACCTTCCCTAGGCGTAACCAACCCCCGAACCTTAGATCTCCCCCCTTTAGGTTTTTCTAATGATCTTGAACCTTTCCTTTGGATAAATCAAAGTCGGTTGTAAGAGAAAATGATGCAAGTTAATTAATAGCTTGTTATCCGATTTTCACCGCAACAATGTCAAGATCAAAAACTCGTCCAGTCAGATACCTCTTGGTATTTTGGGAATATCAAACGTGCTCTCTTGAAATAAACGGCTATGATTATTTTGTGACACCTGTTCAAAATCAAATCATATCTTACTGAAGAGACACCTCGAGCGTTGTGATTTTGTGAGACTAGGTTTCAAATAATTATTTCCTATTACTCCCACCTTTTCATAATCATCAATTTTTTGTTATAAATACTCACTCTCTCACCATCACACACTACGCTACTTTCACTTCCCACACTTTTTCTTAGAAACCCTAAAACCCTTTTGTGCTCCTTAAACTCCATCATCTTCATCAATGGCTGAATCATCTCAAACTCTATCTCAATCTCAACTACTTGGACATCAGTTCACTATTCCAGAGAAATGTCCTATCACTCTCGACACGCCGGTTGCTGATCTTCGTGTTCTTTGTGAAACCATGGTGGAATTCAAAAATCTAAAGGATAATGGGTGTGATCTTACCCAAACACTTGATTTCCAAGGCTGGAACGGTTTCTTTAAAAGATTGCAAGGATCCACCTTTCCTATCTTGGTTAAAGATTTCTGGATTCATGCAACTACTAGTAGGAATGTCATCATTTCCTCTGTGTCTGGAAGACAAATCATCATTACAGAGAAGACTATTTGTGATTTAATCTCTCATGATGGAAAAGGGCTAAGAATCTTCAATGTTCAAGCAGATACGCAAATGGAAGCCAAAGTCACCACTTCTATCTTTAAAGAAGGAATTGTTTTGGATTCCAAGAAGGATATTTCCTCATCATTCTTAAAAGATTCTCTAAGAGTTTGGTTCAAAATCATGTTGGGAAGTATTTATCACCTTCATCCTACTCATTCTTCTGATTACATAAATTTGTCTCAGAAGTATGTTCTATACTTCCTGTTGAAAGAAAAGAAGATACGTCTCCCATTTATTCTGTTCAGTTTTCTAAGAGAGTCAATAGTAAACTCAAGGACTGGCTCTACCAAAAAGGAAAATCATATCCCTTATGGTAGACTCATCTCTGACATTCTTATTGAGTATGGATTAGTTGACGATCTATTAGTTGTTGGGCACACTAATGAGCTAGCAAAGGATTCTGGAAACATTTTCTGGGCTAAAAATTTGAAGAATATGAAGCTTATTAAAAAGATCACTCATCGAACCACTCTACCAACACAAAATGAACTTAACGCTGTTAGGTTTCCAATTTTTGGATTTCCACCCTTTTCAAGAACTTATAATCCAGATGAGCTTACAAACTACCTTGCTGGATGCAAAAATGAAGCACTGGATGTGTGGATCGACATGGGTAATCTTCCAGATACTCTTCCTGAGATGTTACAGAAAAAGGGAAAAGGCAAGAAAAAGAAAAGTGATGATAATGAAGGACCATCAACTAAGAAGATGAAGATGGCATCTACATCTGCTTCTCCTGCTGGCGAGCTGAGTAAGTCTTCTAAATCTTCTTCTGTATCTACATCTGTTATTACTAACAGAAATATATCTTCATCTCTTCCAACACCATCTCCACCTCCTTCAACACAACCACCAATATTTTCTACATCACCACCACTATTCTCAACTGTAGTCACCACCTTACCAATATCCATTTCTAAACCACCAATTGAAATAATTCCATCCTCTGCACCATCTATACAACTTCCACCACAAATACTCCAAATCACCTCAACTCAACCAACTTCCACCATTTCTGAACCAACCCCCATCATTACTGAACAACCATCTCCAACCATCTCCGTACTATTAACCAATCAATCTATTTCTGAAGAACTTCCTACTAAACTTCTTCAAACAACCAACTCTCCATCAACCACACCATCAACCTCTCCACAAATAGTACCAGAACCCATACTAAACAATCCTGAACCTTCTTCAAATAATGATATCACCAATTCGGGTGATTCTACTGAAGAAACACAACCATTCCCTGAGAATCAACCTTCTGACCTTCCCCCTCCTAACCTAGATAAATATATTTCTATTTTTAAGGACAATGTGGTTATGAAATTCAAGACACTCTCTGATGAATCCAATTCTAGCGAAGACCATTCTGCTTTGGGTGCTCCTTGGGATCAATTCAATCAGTGGATGTCAGAGGAATTTCAAAAGATCCAAAATCTCTCTGTTCAGACAAAATATTATTTTGTCCAGCAAGTTGAAAATAGAATGAAAGATAAGAAGGAAGCTGAAGCAAAGCTAGCCACTGAAAGGGAATTGGTTGAGAGGTTAGCAAAAAAAGCTCTTGACAGAGAAGCTGAAAGGTTGGCTAAGGAAGCTCAAGATCAAGCTGAGAGAGAAGCTGAATTGAAAAATCAAGAAGAAGTTCTGAAAGCTGCTGAAAAATCTATCTCTGATCCAGTGTTGAAGACTCTGGCTAGCATTCAGAAGGAGCAAGAGTTGTTTAGAACAAGAATGGACAAGCTAGATGAAGTCACTTCCATCATTCAGAATGCACTTACTCAGATTCTTCAGAGGCTCCCTCCTCCTTCTCAACCTTAGACACCTTTCTAGGCTACCCCTTAGTTTTCTTTGTCTGTTTGTTTATCCTATTTTGTACTATGGATTACCTTTCTAGTTTAACCTTTTTGATTATGACAAAAGGGGGGAGTATACGAATGGAAAATTATTTTGATAAAAATATCTTGTCTCTGAATCATAGCTCTGACATTCTAACTTTTTAAGTGCACAATTTTCTTCTTAGAATGTTTTTCAGGAATAATATTTATATTGGCAATCTGGCTCTGATTTAATCAGGCTCCGATTTAACCAATCAGGCTCTGTTATCAGACTCCATTACCACTATAATCAAGCTCTGATATTCTGGATCTGACTAGATCCTTGTAATCAGGCTTTGGTATCCCTAATTTGATAAGATTTTGTTTAAGTCTTAGATTCAGGGGGATCTTGATAAAGGGAAGTTAATTATAAACTTATCTTTGTCATTTCCTATTTGATTATCTTCATACAAAATTGTTTTATCAAAATACATTGTTTTGTCATTATAAAAAAGGCGGAGATTGTTAGAACAAGATTTGGTTCTGCTAGATATCTCTAAGTTTTGATAATAACAAAGTAATATTTGTGTGCGAACAATTTTGGTACTCTAACGTTTATTTTCTAAAGAATTAACAAACAGGATCTGACTCTGATAGAGAAAGCTCTAACTCTGATAGAAATCATGTGCGATGTCACTCTGATTTGACCAAAAGTCGCTTCTGCGCCAAAGAATCAAGTTTACTTCTGATCTACTCACATTCAGAAAGATTCTAAGAAGACAATA
Organism: Lathyrus tuberosus; assembly: GCA_022829125.1. Taxonomy (NCBI): domain Eukaryota; kingdom Viridiplantae; phylum Streptophyta; class Magnoliopsida; order Fabales; family Fabaceae; genus Lathyrus; species Lathyrus tuberosus. Next base: position 4,068,665 of record JALAZF010000436.1, on the reverse strand, counting down.
TGATGTTGCTGCAATGCTCTCTTGGATTCTTCCTCTAAATATAACTCTGATGATTTACTTCTGAAGGCTTTCTAGCTTCTGAAGTCATTATCTTCTAAAGACTAAGTGCTAAAGACTTTTAAGACAAGGTTCTGTTGAACAACGTTCTAAAGACTCTGAAGACTTGAGTTTCTGAAGATTAAGTGCTGAAGACCCTGAAGACAAAGTTCTGCTGAACAAAATTCTGAAGACTCTGAAGACTTAAGTTTCCAAAGACCAAGGGTTCTGAAGACTGAGTGCTAAATACTCTGAAGACAAGGTTCTGGTGAACAAGTTCTGAAGACTCTGATGACTCAAGACTGATGACCCAGTGATCAACTCTTCTATTCATGCTTCAATTATCTCTATTCAGAAGCCTCTGATAAATAGAAGAAGATGAAATGTTTGCAAGGAAGAATAATACATAGTACGTATCAAACACGTTCTTTTCCACTACCATTCCACTACCCTGATTTGGTGGTACAAAGTACAACTTTTGTGTATGATTTTCATCCCTGCATAACGACATTATTTCAAGTCGCTAGCAATCTTAATGATATTCTTGATCTGCCCTCCAACAGATCTCTTTCTGGCTATATAAAGACTTGATCACTTGAAGAAAACAAGAGAGACACATGCGTGAACAGTAAAGAACCACAATACAAAGCAAGAAACATTGTTCTTACTGTATAGATTTTCTTTAAGTAACTTGAGTTATTCATAGTGTTTATATCTGCTTGTGTAGAAGCAATTCATTGTAAACATTAATTTTGTTCAAACATTTGTTTGTATTCCTTAAGGGACCAGTTAAGTTAGAATCCTTAAGAAGAGACAATTAGTCTTTGATTGTTAGTCACCATCAGTTGCTAGTGCAGTGTAATCAGTTGATTATAGTGGATTAAGTCCTTGTGTATAAGGAGAAATCACCTTGGCGGGTGGACTGGATTAGCTTGATAGTTTTCAAGTAAACCAAGATATATCGTGTGTCTTTCTCTCTTGTTAGTTTCTTTGTGATCTTTGTTTAGGTTTCACAAAAAGCTTTCATTTTGAAAACCCAATTCAAACCCCCATTTCTTGTGTTTTCTCGCGCCTTCAACCTTTACTAGGTGTTCTATCTTGTTTGAATCCTGATCCATTTTATTTAAGGAAGGTCTTTTACTTAATAGGATAAAGTCAAGGTTTTATTTCCCTTTGGTAAATTAACCTAGGGTTTCAGGCAAGTCTGTTACTTTCTTTTTTAAAGAGATACAAGTCTCGCATGTTTCTCTTATATTTCTATTATTAGATATTTCTGACTTAAGTGATTTATTGTTTTCTTTAAGAAACCCTAAATATTCCTTAAGGTCTATGTTTCATTTTTATAAGCCTATTATTCCCTTCAACCAACTTAGCACTAATTTTAAACAATTACTTAGAGGATGGTTTAGTTACCTCATAACCATCTTCCTCGTAGGATGCCTTTAAGAAAACTTGACCTTCTTTGTTTAAAGAGGATTCTTTTATAGTTTTCCCCGAGGTTGATTCTTCTTATTTGTGAGTTCTTCGTCTTCTTTTCTTTCTTTGAAAATTCCATTGGATGATACTTCTTCAAATACTCTTACAAATCAGGTTCCTTCATTCAACATAGAATCTTTCGAAGATCGTTAACTATTGAGTATATTCTTTCAAAGAAAGACATGGGAGTTGTTTGATAAGAAATTTATGAATTTGATGATTCCACAGTTTTTGAGTTTGAACCTTAATCTTTGAGTAATTGAACTGATTCGTTCAATTTTTTATAATTTCCTCCTTCTTTTATTTTGCCTGAAATTTACAAACATTCTCATCTTTTGATTTATGTTTTGGATTGTGTTTCCAATTCTTAATTTGTAGTGACAGTAGTTCCAATATTGAAGAATAATATATTCATCTTCTTAACCTCGTGAGTTCATCTCCTCGAGACAAAAGTTCCAATTTTTAATTCTTAGATATTGATTAGCAATTCTAAGATTTTAAAAAAATTGATGAATAATATCTTCATCTTCTTCGCCTCGTGAGTTCATCTCCTCTTGTTTGATACTTGAAGGAATTACATGTATCATTTCAAGAGTATCACACATATCCTTAGAGGTTTTGCAATTATAGATATAAATAAGTTTATTATCATCTAGGGACATTACTAGAATTTTTTTGGTTTTGAAATCAATTTCAAAATTTCTCTTTTCCTCAACAGTCCAAAGGAAATCAGGTTTATCAACAACTTCTCCATTTAATAGGTAGGTAGAGGTAAACGGACTATTGATTAAGGTTTCCCCAAATTAAAAATTAATAATTTGAATAAATGTTCTAAATCTAGCTTTCCATATTTCATACCTATCACCATTAAATGGTGGATGTGTAATTAGGAAAGCTCTCTTGTTTAAGAGTGTGTTGGAAGTCATCTTCCTCTTGAGACGACTAGTCCATAAAGAAGAGTTAGGCTCTGATACCACTTGTTGGACATGTGACTCCATTCAAAAGAGGGAGGGTGAATTGTGTGTTTCAGAAAAAGGGTATTTTGAAAAACTTTTACTATTATTTTCAGAGTTTAAAATCATTTTTGAAAATGTTTTGAAATAAGCGACGAGAATTTAAGTTGTAGAAAGTAAAAGTTAAGGGAAGAGAGATTACACAAGAAATTATAGAGGTTCGATCGAAATAAAGTGACCTAATACTCTCTCCAAGATTTTATCTTGAGAGTATCCAATAAGTCTTAAGAGATTTTAGTAGGTTGAATTCTTGAACCCTCTTATACAAATAAAAATGATGTTTCTTGATAACTTTCAACCAAACAGTGAATAGAGGAGAGAAGCATTAATCTTCCTTCCAAACAAGGGATTGAAGTTGTTAGTATTCTTTTCAAACAACGAATTTAAGTGGTTAGTCCCTAAACTAAAATAAGATTTTATACATGCTTATCTCCAATGAAGGAAAGCTTTTAAATCGGGTTGAACTCACGAAATGAACCGAGGTTTTTGAACAGGCTAACCTCGAACCACTCAGATTTTAATCCAGGCTTATCTTGAACCAATGAAAGCTTTTCACGGGACTAAGTTAACAAACTAAACCAAGGTTTTACACAGGATAACCACAAACCAACTTGAGATTTTAATCTTGGCTAATCTCGAATTAAAGTAAGCTTTTAAACTGGGCTGAGCTCATGAACCTATGACTTTAAATCTAAATACCCTTCAAGAATACATAATTCTTCACCAAACAAAATACTTTTCTTTAAAGAACTATGATAATTTCTAAATGAGAGAAAGTGAGAAAATATTTTTACCTGTCACTCAGACACCATAGGGAGAGCTTTCACACTTCCTATCTTTCACACGTTGAAGCTTCAAGACTTGTCATATAATCCAGTCATGCAGATACATGCTTGAATTCTTCTTGGAGATGAGACTTGAGATTTATTCTAGTTAAGTGCCATCATCAGAGAATCTTTGCCTTGATCATTAAACCCTGTTTTTTTTTTTGCTTACATGTTTAACTGCTTGTTATGCTTGCAATTTAGTTGTTATCATAAAAAACTAGTTGTCATAATCAAAATCATATTTTCAAGATAGTTTCTTTGGTTGCTAACCAGCAAAACATGGTTCCACACATTGTACCTCAAGTAGAAAAGTTTAGGAAGGGTAAAGTGATAAACGTCACTTAGTGCTAGTCCATCAATTTGGGCTTGGGGAGAGTCTTTCAAATGTGTCTAGGGGAGAGTTCTTCAAGCGTGGGTTGGGGATATTCTTTCAAGTGTGGCTTGGGGCGAGTCCCTCAAGTTCCACATGGGGAAATTTCCTCAAGTGTGGCTTGTGGAAAGTCCTTGAAGCGTCACTTAGGGTGATTCCCTTAAGCATCACTTGGGGCGAATCTCTCAAGCATGACTTATGGAGAGTCCTTTTATCTTAACTTGGGGTGAGTCTCTCAATTGTCATTTGGGGAAATACATGCATCATTTATTGCTTAGGCATGCTAGCTGTAACACCTCATACTGCTTTCAGAATTACCGACTAACCCCACAAACCAGCATGGGTCTTTTCAACATGCTTTGTCATCACTCACACGCTTTCTAGGAAACTTTCTAGAAGGTCATCCATCCAAATACTACTCCAATTAAAGCAAACTTAACTATGGAGTTTTTATTTGTTAAGCTACTAAAAAGAAGATGCATCTTGTTGGTATAGGTAGTGCTGATAAATCATTATAAGCCTTCCTTCAACCATGCAGTCCCATACCTTCATAGTCTAAGGATCCTCTCATTTCGATGTGAATTCGGGCGACCACTCTTTGCTCTGTTCGGTCTCAGGTGTTACAAACACTCCCCGCTCTCTTCTACCTCAGGTGTTACATGCTCACCAGTTTCTGCTTGGTTCGTCCCAAAACCACATCGTAACGGAAGAGGTATGATTTGATACCATTTGTAACATCCCGGACTGCTTTCAGAATTACCGACTGACCCCTTAAACCAACACGGGTCTTTTCAACATGCTTTGTCCATACTCACACTCCTAATTTACTAGTCTATTTAATTTCTATATTCTATATTATTCTATTTTTAATTAATAAAATATTAGAGAATATAAAAATTAAATGAAATAGTAAGGTTAGGAGTGTGAGTGAGGACAAAGTAAGTTAAAAAGATTTGTGTTGGTTTGTAGGGTCAATCAATAATCTTGAGAACAGTCTAGGGTATTACACTATCTCTTGTCATTGGAAGGTGCGATAATTGTGAAGCGTTGATTATATGCATCCAGACATATCTACCAGTGGATGCTTTTAGCCTCCAATTGTTGGAGCACGCTTATGTTAGGGCAATGATAGCCTATGTGATATAGGAAATTCTCTTTACAGTAATAGGGATATGACTATTTTGTCTTCACGCTTTATCTACACTATGCATCTCCCAAGTACAAACCTTTACTCCATTTTTTTCTAAGCTCAAGTGCATCTCCTGAGTACGTATTAAGTTTTCCATTTTCTCTTCATCCCTTTCTTTCTCTGATAATGTCAATTATTAGGGATTTAAACGAGAGTGACAATATAGGTAAGCCCTCCACTAATAGGGAGTGCACAGAGATGTGAGAGTATTAGATGAAAAATGCTTGAAATCCAATGAGACCGTTGATTATAAACTTTTCGAAATAGGGATGATTGGAAGTTATAAAATAACTCTAACTTTAATAGTGATAGTGACTCTTTTTTCTTCAAGGAAAATCATCATCGTTAAGGGCATCCATCTCTTCTAAAAAATCCGAGATTGAAAATGACGAGACAATATAATAAATGAAAGCGCATAATCTCTTTCATTATTCTCTCTTCATAAGTTCTTCATAAATTCTCTCTTTTTAATTTCTCTCAAAACAAACACATAATTAAAATAACATACAGTAAATTTTAGTTAAGCACTACAAGAAAAAACGGGATTAGCTACCATAATTTAACTTCCAATTGTTTTCATAGTTAATCCCAATTAAAAAAACAACTATTTAACTTTAACTACTAACAAAAGCTACGCTCACTTTTTATTTTATTTTATTTATTTATTTCTAACTTAAAAATAAATAAAAAAATCTCTTCACGCTAGAGAAAAAGAAATCAGAAATGAAAAACCCTATTTCTATGGTACTCGTTTTCAATCGAATCACAAATTCTCTGAATCGATCAAACTCTCGCTCTGAATCGATAGTAAAATGTTCTCGTTCACACCGTCTTGCATAAAATCGAAAATGTTCGAACTGCGTTTCTCTGAATCACTGCGATTTTTTCCATCTACAACATCAATCTCCATATTTTATACTTAATCTAAGGTTTTGATCGCGTATCTAACACTTTCAATTATTTTTTTAGGGTTCCTGTTTTAGTGGTGTCTCAAGAGGCAATCTTAGCAATCGCAAGTGAAGTAAAGTTGTCTATGGAGGTGCATTCTATTTTCATTGCGATTGTGTTGTTATTCATCAATTTAATTAATTTGGGGGATGGGTTCAATTATCATTAACTGTTGCTCTTCTCTTGATATTTTAGATAAGGATTGCTATGTTCTATATCATGCAACATCAGTTTATGTGTATCTATGTTTATGTTATTGATTATAGATTACTCGTTTATCTGATATCTCAAAGTCAAAGATTATATTGCGCTTGTATTTTCATGTAATTTAGGAATGCCTCTGCACTACATGAGTTCTTTTCATTTTGTGAAGTTGTTTTTTGGGGTTTTCTCATCTATTACATAATAGGGTTCAATCCAAATATTGGCAGGTAAAGAGCCTTATTTGCAACATGTCAATACTACTAGTTCTAAATTTTTAAATACAGTCGAGCCCTGATCCTTTTGAAGGGCCTCAGTACTGTGTTGAAGTCCTAAAGATATCAAAAACCATGACTTCATAATAGCCGAGATCATGGTCGTTGACCTTCTTTTTTAAAACTTTGTTTCCCCCTTATACTGTGGTTCTCACTCATCTCCATCGTGAGTATCTTCAGATTCGATTATTTAAATTTCTCATGTTTGTGAAAATATTTCATTAACTAAGATGAATGATTTTTACAGCATTTGACATGCCACAAACTACAATAAATGAAGAATCAGAAGACACCTCAATAAATGGCACACTCCAAGAAGTTGAATTAGCGCATATAGGTGGTCTATCTTTTTCATACCAGTCATGAAAACACGATTCATAATGTCTTTAGAATCTTAACAAATTTGCAATTGTTACGCAGCAAGTTCAGGAGAATCTTATAATGGTGTGGAATCTAGACCCAGGCAGAAAAGAGGGACAGTTCTTCCTTTTGAGCCACATTTTATAACCTTTTACCAAGATGTATATTCTTTTGACATGCCACAGGTATGTAAATTTCAAAGTTTGCTAAAGTTGAAGATTCAGTTTCCTTTTAAAATTGAATGAATCATGATTATGACTAAATTTTTCAAAAAACTTGTAAATAGATGTTAAGAGTAGATATTGCAGCTGATACATCCTGTTTATACCTTAATTTTCTCCTATAAATGGATTGTTCAATCTTATGTGCTCTCACTGAATGTCCAGGCTTTTACGAATTTCATAATCTTTTTCATAAACTTGTTGAATTTCTAATTAACCTTTTAGAGTTTTGAATAGTTTTATCTTTTGGTGTTTAGATTAGAGGCAAATGATGAGGTGAGAATTGGAGTGAGTTGTTTAGTTTAGTATTCAGCCTATAACTGCGTTGTTTAGTATACGACAGTAAGTAGTAGGGAGTGTGATGTGTACAGCTACGAGGTAGTTTTGCTTGAGCTGATAACCAGAAAAAAGGTAGTAGATCCATCCTTTTCGGAGGGTACTGATATACTGAGTTGGGTTAGATTGTTGTGGAGTGAAACAGGAGAAATTAATCAAATTGTTGATTCAAGCCTTGCAAATGAGTGTCTAGATACAAATATAATGGAAAATGTTGCAAAAGTGCTTATGGTGGCTTTGAGATGTGCTGAGATGGATCCACACAAGAGGCCTAAGATGACCGATGTTACTAAGCAATTATCAGATTCTAATCCGCAGAAAATAAGTAAGAAGGGATAGTTTTTTTCAAAGATTTCTAACTTGTATCTATGATCACGATATTATAGAGATATCCCTTTTGTTGTATGCTTTGTGCTTCATATTTGGTGAATAATAATATCAAAATCCTATAAGCTCTTGTTGAAACATATATGTTGTGATCTTGAATTCAGATAATCTTTATTATTACCATGTTTTCGCCCATTGAAAACAAAACAAAAAAAAAATCTTGATGCAGATATTTCTCTTGGGACTTCTAAAATAAATACGGTGCGCAGATATTATTGTCTTTGTGGCATCGAATTGTATTTAAGTGATCAATATGAGCCAGATATCATCATAGTCTGATTAATCTCGATGCAGATTTTGATTTTGCGCTCTAAATTTTTCACTTTTAATTTTTAATAATAATTTTATCTTTTAATTTTTCACCTTACAAAACAATTAATGAGCAATTTGTTTTAACAGGCTGGAGAGTTACTAAATCATCCACATCTTCAGCCTTACATTCTTAAAGTTCACCAAAAACTAAATAGCCCCGGAAGAAGTACTTTTACATTCCAATGGTCCGAGTCAAACTATGCAAGGAGAACTCGCTTTGTGGAACCAGAATCTGTTCTACACTTTCTGACCGAGACAGGTACTTGTCCCTAAACAATCTCAGGGCCTTGAATCCTAGTATTTCTGGAACTGAGCAAAGTTCTCAATATTCAACTCAACGAGCTCAAGGATTATCCAATTGTTCAGAAGAGAAGCTCTATGGCTTATCTGCCAGCGGTGTCCGTGATTACTGTAATACTAACAAATCAAAAGCGATAAAGTCCTCGACTGGTGAGAGAACACCGAGACTTAGAGTAGCTAAGGATTCTGCCAGTGCCAGAAGACAGACAATGGCACCACCAAAGATATCGGCTACTGGTTCAAAGCGTGGATCAGTAAGTTTATCCTCTGCAAGGATCAATATTTTATTGATCAATAAGTTTCTCCTCTGCACTTGATCTTGGTAAATCAGAAATCTATCATCCACTCATAGCTCGTATACAAGGATCCAAAGTGCACAGGTTATATTTATGTTTTGCTAACAGTTGCTAAAATTTACTGTTGGTATTATGATGTCTGTGTACATAAGGTATTATAAGACCAAAGATAGCGGAAGGTGTGATGATAATAGCACTGCTCCTCCTTGTGTAGGGTAAGTAGTTGCACTATGCTACATGATTTTCTTTTAATTCCATTATTAAATGGTTTGTGATGTCAAATAGAATTTTTAATTTAACATGTAAAAAACTTGTTTTGCAGGTGGGTGGAAATGATGGCACCAGTGTTTTCTAAAAAATCTTGGCCATGTATATGGCATATGATCCAGGTATGGATAAGAATAAATAAGTTATCGTAGTACAAACCATACATATTATGAAAATTAAGATACTTATATTTGAAAATTTTCATCCTTTTTTGGTTATTCAAGTAAGCTTGTTGATAATAAACAAATAGTTCATCTTGGCCTGCCCATTCTTGGGGGATCTAATGGCAATGAGGCAAGTGATTTCATTTGGTTTCTGTGATTTGAATGACACTGGCAGTCTAAACTATTAATTAACAAACGAATTGTGTTTTGGTTTGGTTATTGTTTCAGCTTCTGGTACCTTCCACACCATCTGGTAAATCTACCATGTCAACTCGAAGAACATCGCTTCCGTTACCTACAAGAGGCAGGAACATAACAAACTTATACACCAATGTTAGTTATGTGAATTCTCCTGATGTTTCTATCAATGCACCACAAATCAACAAGATCGCAGAATTCCCAATGGCTTCCTACAAGGACTCATTCTTCCATGTTATTTGCAGACCATCATCACCATCAGCCAAACACTTTTCTACCTCGGCAGGGAGTAGTATCATTTTCTGCACTTGACTCATTAGTTGGGTGTGTGAGTTGCAATTTCAGGTCTTTGCTTCTTTTGTTACCCTTGTATGTATCATAACTTTGTTTGATTTATGTTCATTCTGCCCAATATATATGTAATTTCTTATTTTTCTGCACTCATTTGTGTTCCATTATCATATTAATTTCATAATAATGAATATCTTAATTAGAAATATTGAGGAAATAATTTATAAAAATTTTAACTAGCGTAATTAATTTTATGAATAATTTTAATCTTGCTTGATTAGTTTTAATTAGAATTAATTATAATATATAAAAAATTAGCTTGAGATTTGCTACGATATTTTTGTGGTAATATTAAAGTTATTTAGTTTGAAAATGTAAGTTTAAGGCCCCGGTTTTGCTACAGTTTAGTTTAGATTTAACTAAGAAAATTTAGATATTAGTTGGAGTTTTGCTAGGAAGTTTTGGCCTAGATAATTAGCCACTCAATCTATTCTACGATTTATATTGTAGTTAATTCACAACTAATTTCCAACTAAATCTATTTGATAGGAATTAACTTCAAATTAGCTACGGTTTTGGCCGTAGCTAATTACATATTTTCTTGTTGTGAAGCTTCATCAGAATTACTAGAATTTTACTCCTCACAGTTAAGATTTATAAAAGTAGTGTGATTGGTTTAGGCTATGATTGGTATAGGCTAATTTGTCAAAAAGTGATGTCCATAAACATCATTATGTACTATAAATCTAAACAATAGAAGGAAAATTTTGAGCAAAATGGAAATTTATTAAAGTCTCTAATTGACATGTGGTTGACACATATATAGACAATTATACTACCAATTATATATTTTTATGGGACAAAGACACATAAATAAAAGTTGATATCATTGCCACGCCAATTAATTCAATCTCCTTATCTCTTCATCTATTTGTCCCTCTTTCTCAACCAACCAAATCAAAAAGCCTTTTGGTAGCTCTTTTCTAATCTTAATCTCACTAGCTAATGGCTAGCTATTTTTGGTCCATTTTACTAACAAGATATGGTTTTCAAATTAATGACCAAAAGACCTTGACAGTGATTTATGCCTTATTTTCAACCATGTGATTAACTAAAATCCTAGTGATGTGATACATGAGTTGGAGGATATTTTGGTAACATATATTATGTGAGAAAAATATTTTGGTCATTTTCCAAGTGCCATGCGTTAATAAGTTGCCTCAATCGCATAAGGTTTCCACTTTGATGACCCAGATATATATGTTTTCTTTTGGATTTATGAGGTCCATCGAAGTATCTGTGCTCCCAGGACTGTCTCAGAAAATTTAGAGGCATATTCTAATTTTAAAATTTGGTCTTTATAAAAAAATATTTAAAAAAATTATATTTTATTAAAATTATAAATAAAATTTAAAAATAAAAAATAGATTATTTATATATATTTTAATACTATATTGTTTGTGGAATTTTAATTATTTATTTATATTTCAAAATTTATTTTTAAAATATCTAAATGTTTATATAGGCTGAAGGATTTAAATGTAAATTTAATAATATATATTTCTTTTAAAAGCTTAAAGTTTATGTTCGGTCAAGTGGCAATGTATGTAAGCAATTATTTTATAGGACGTGTGTTCAATTCCTTACTGCTTCACTTTGGCACTTATGTTTAAATAATACTATCTCCGTTCTTTTTTATAAGAGACAACTTGTTTTTCAGGTTCATTGAATAATCAATGTATCTAGTCTATAAACTGGCCAAATACATTAATTATTCAATGAACCTAAAAAATAAGTTGACTCTTATAAAAAAGAACGGAGGTAGTACTGTTTAGTTATAAAAATTGGCTTAGAAGGATCGAACCTTAGCCCTTTTGTACAAAAGAAAAAGACTTATCCACTGGGGCACTCGTTGTAGAATTATTTTATTTTGCCACACATTATATATATTATTATTATTTATTATATATAGTCTATAAAAAAATATTTTGAGGCCCTGATTTTTCGGAGACCCTGTGCAACGGGCCAGGTTGCACGGGCCCAAATCCGGCCCTGTGTGCTCCTAAGCTACTTAGAATGTGTAAAGACCATACCATGATTTTTCCTAGTAATGCAAGAGAGATAAAGCTGGCTGGAGCTTTTAGTGCTTTTAAATAGTAAGCTAACGATTACTAATGTCACCCAACTGACGTCAGACCATTAACATCATTCCATTAGATTAGTTATCCACAAATAAGGTTCTAGTGGTGTAGAATCTAAGACAGGGCATGACGTAGAAGGACACTTGTTCAAAGAAGACGGCAGGTCAATAATGGTTAGATTGCACTTTCAGGATTTATTGACATATTTCTACTCAATTAGTTATGGATAAAAGGAAGGTTTGAGATCTCCGAAATCTTAGAGCCCCAATATAAAAGTCTAATGAAGGTTGTACATTTAGATACATACTATTATTATAACTCTGAAATTTCTCACTTTCGGTCATCACTAACTTGGACGATAAAGTGTTTGTAGGTACCCCCACTGCCAGACTAGAACCGAAAGAGATCAAAACCTTCAATGAAATTTTCAATAAGATCTAACTTCAACCTCCGATTAGTGAACCAAAAAAATCTACACTAGGTCATTTTTAAAGTCGTATGTGGGAAAAGAATATGACATTTCCACTATCTCATTTAACATATCTAATGGTGGAGAAAGGAAGAAAGACAATAATGACATTCGTGACAAAGACACATTGATCTATAGCTAGAAATATTACTAGAATTATCCAAGAGCCACTAGATGGAGAAACGGTGTCTTCTTCATCCCAAGGAAAACATGTTCCCCCATTTCTATCATCAATTTCTTTTGTGGTATTATGTGCTTGCAAATACAGTATATGCAATAACCAGATATCCAAAATTGTTTTTATGATGGTAACATTATGATGTTAAGTCCTCATCTGAAGTGATGGCCAAGTCGTAGTATCAAGATGATTAAAATGTTTCATTTATGATATTAATATGTCAAAACCAATCTCCTAAGGATAACACATAATGTCAAATGACATTCGGTGGAATCGTTAATGATCTCTAGCCAGGCAATCTCTGATGATGGTGTCTATCATGAAGCCTTGTCTAGCCTCGTGTGTATGAAGAAGTCAAGCCACATATGAAGTGTTGAATCATAAATGAATCAAGCAAGAGATCTTAAAGCTTCAAAGATTATGAAAGAGAGAAAGCATGGAAGCCCGCTTAGTCTGTGTCTAAGTGATCAGAGTATTGTAAAGATATTAGAGTAAATCTAAAATTACTAAGACAATGCACACACTCAAATAAAAGTGTTTAGACCTCCCTAAATTTGTTAAAACGTCTTAAATCATATAGAGGAACCATATAGGTGCTTATGGGATTGATTAAGGATGTTCTTGGTCATTTAGGAAGCTTGTAGCTTATTATTTTTGGGTATTAGGGTTGTCGTATTTTGAAGCTCATAAGCATTTAACCATTTTCCTTTTTAAGCCAAACTTTTATCCTATAGATAGAGGGATTCTCCTCATTTTAAAAATACACCAAAAAGCATATTTCTAAATACTTTCTCACTTTCGACTCTCTTATTTCTCATTTCTTTCTTTTTAACTAAATTACCTTAATGCTTTGAGACAAAAAAATATCAAGCGAGATTTTGTTTGTTTTTGTACTGGGCTATTCTTGTAATTTACTTAAGCACTACTACAAAGTATACCTTTGGTAACACTATATTACAACGGTCTGACAGTTAACCGTGATAATACCTCATTTTCGGATGCGCTATATTTTTTTATATTTAGGAAAAAAACATTGGATTACGGTCAAACTAATTAACCGTGATTATATATTCATAAAGTGAAAGGATTCGAATCCCAGTTCCAATAATTTTCTGCTTTTCATTACAATGAGTGTTGTCCTTATAATATTATATATATATATATATATATATATATATATATATATATATATATATATATATATATATATATATAATAAAATTAAAATACATATCACCACGGTTGTTAATGTCAACTGTTGTTAAATGAATTACATTTCATCACGGTTTTTGAATATGACCATAGTAAAATTGTTTACCCATATATATGTGAATTAACTCTCGCTTCTTGACAGTATCGTTGTATCTCTCACAGCAAAACCCTAGTACACATTTTCTCTCTTCTTCTTCACCATTAGCTTTCATATTCAACAGAATGACCTCAATCTAGTTCTTCATACATAAAAGTATTATTTTTCTTCCTTATTCTCTAGTTTTCGTGTATGTTGTTGTTATGTTTCACATGATTTTAACATGATATTCTTCTTGTTCAAAAGTTTATGGGTTTTTTTTTGTTGTTGTATGTTATTTTGAAACATGGTTTCTCTTCTTGTTCAGATTTCATATCCTTCTCTCAACATGAATAGTGGAAGCAAACTTGTCCACGATATTGAGGCTTCAAAAGAGGTTATTGAGGTGGTGGATTTATGGTTGAACAAAGCCAAGTATGTTGAATTTGTTAGGGGTCACATTAGTGTTGTTGAATCATCTGGTGGAACAGGCTATAAGAAGATTCTTTTCAAGAATCTTAATCTTGCAAAGATAAAAAGGTAGAGGCTATTGTGAAGGACCTAATGAATTTGGATGCAACTGATTATGAATCATATGAAGACTTTGAGAACTGCACAAATTCAACTAAGCATGAAAATTGAAGACATTGTTATGTTTCACATGTTGTTGATTTAGTTTTTGTTGGATTGCAATGTACTGCTAGTTAAACTTTTTTGGATCATATGTTGTTGATTTAAACTTTTTTGTAGGTTGATAAATTTTTATTGGATTACAATGTTCTGTTATGTTAACATGCTAGTTTATGTTAACCTTTTATTGGATTAGATTATAATGTACTGCTAGTTTATGTTAAGATGTTATTTTCCATAAAAAATTTCAATTAAAGGTATGTATGTTGTTGATAAATGTTGTTGCATATTGTTGATGTTATTGTTGATGTTGTAGCTTGCAAGTGGTTATGCTTCTTTACTTATCATTAATGCAGTTGTTTGTGTGAACATGGATCTAAGAGCGAACTTGTGTTTGCTGTGAAAATATTATATGAGTCTTTCATATAATGTTCCCATAGTGAGCACATGTTTTCGAATTTCTGTTCTACTTTATCCTCTTCATAGCTTTAGGGAACGGTTAGTTATCAAGTTCTCTTAATCTATGTTAATTAATTAATGTTTTTGTTGATAAATGTTGTTTTTGAGTTTGTGATATCATATGTGATTGCTTGTTTCACTAACCCCTCATTGAACTTGCATTCATTAAATTTTTAGATAATAATTAGCAAAATTAAATTATTCTTTAAAACAATTTAGACGATCCAATGTTTATCGAATTGCATGTATCTTGTAACTCATAATTTCCTCTTTAGCCTATAAAATTTGATTCAATGCCACAAATTCTTCAAAACAATGATGATAAATGGGTGCCAGTCTGAGTTTTTCACATAGAATTTGATGTTTGCATAAACTAGAAGAAAAAAAAAAGGAAATTAAATTTTGTGTGAAAGACTTAGAAGATATTCATTCATTATCTTTACTTTGAATAATTTGGGATTGAATAAAATTATATAGGATAATGAGGAAATCATGAATTGCAATATGCATGCAATTTGATAAATATTGGACCATTTAAGTTGTATATGGTTAATGAGGGGTAGGGAAAACAAGTAATCCAATATTTTATAATAAACTCTTACACATACCATCACGGTTGGAACATATAACTGTGGTGAAATGTTATAAGTGGTCACGGTTCGAACCTATGACCTATAAATTATTTCACAACGGTTGTTTGACTTAACCATTTTTATAAGTGGCGCGCTACCTAACGTATAACCATGGTGCCTCTCCCGTTGTGGAAACCAGCATACATACAATTACACACTACCTAACAACAGACATGAAATCGTCATTATATGTGTTTCGCAATCGTCATTATATGTATTTTCTGTAGTATTGAAGAGAACTTTGTCTCTTCTATAATATCACTTGTGAGAAGTTGTTATTTAATTCGTGGGCTAAACTAGTAAAATAGGTTATTTGGTATGTGAGATTTTCTGTCAAATCTGTGTTTGATTCTTGAGCTTAGCCCCATGTAAAATCTCTCGTTTGGTTTGTGAGATTTGTGGAGCTATGTGCTTGCAGGTACAATCAAGACGTGATTAAAGACAAAGCTATTCATGTCTATCATTATTTGGTTTTGATAATGACAACTCAAGACAATATATTATTGATGATAATTCATGGAGATGCATTGATGACAACTTGACAACAAAGCATAAAGCCAAGAAAGAACTACAACTATCTCAAGCAATCAAAAATGCACAAGATAATTTGTTCAAGCTCTTCCTCTGAATCATGCTGGTGAACTAGGGTTTGATGATCTAAGTGATATCCTCTAATGATGACATCCAAATTGAAGATATCTCAACCCTTATCTCTAATAAGATTCAAGCAAGTGCTTATATGAGTGGTGTATTTGGAAAAGTTTTGAAGCTTCCGAGTATGAAAGAAAGGAAGTGTGAAAGCTCTCGTGATCGTGTCAGAGTGATCAATGTTTTGTAAGAAAATAAGGTTGTTTTCGTAAAGTAACATGAATAAATCATACACTCACTAAAAACTTTTTTAAAGCCTCTATTTCTCAAATGAAATAACCTAAAAGATTTTGGAGTCTAGCCAGATGAATCAAGAACTATTAGAATTATTTGGACACGTTTTTGAACTTTCTAATCGATTGGAGCATATTACCAATTGATTGGGTATGTTTAAATTGTGTCATAATTTCTTGTGACAATATCTTAATGAAATGCACCATCTATATATCAAAACCTTGCAAAATGGAGATTTGTAATTGACTGTTTTAAGTCATCCAATCAATTAGGATAAAGACTCAATCGATTTGACCATTAATTTGCTCTGTGGATTGTTTTCTTTTTTGTGCCAACCTCTAGTTTATAAATAGAAGCATCTGCCTTCATGTTTTCACATTTAGAACTGTGAGCAATCTCAATCTCCTCACTCCTTCTCTCTCTAAAAATATTTTTCTACTTTCTTTCACTTGAATTTAGCCACACTGCTTTGAGAAAGTCCTTGTGTTTATGTGAGGAATTTTGTTTAGGAGAGGGATAAAATTGTAAATTCACCAAGAGCTATTTTGTCTTGAGTGAATATCTATTCTTAGAAAGTGTTTTAGGTTAAAAGTTACACTCATTAAAAGTTTTGTTTGGGTATTTAATATTAAGTCGTCGTTTGGTTCATGAGCTGAGCCACTTAAGGAAAAACTTTCATTCTAGGTTCTTAGACATAAACATGTACTTATAAATCCAAACATATTAGAAGGAAAATGTTGAGCAAAGAGGAGATTAATTTCAGTCTCCAATTTACATGTTGGGACTAAGACGCATGAAGGAAAAGTTGATACGACTGCCACGCCAATACATTCAATCTCCTTAACTCTTCAACTATTATTCCCTCTTTCTTAACCAATCAAATCAAAACCTTTTGGTAGCACTTTTCTAATCTTAATTTCACCAGCTAATTGCTAGCTATTCTTGGTCCATTTTACTATCAAGATATGCTTTCCAAATTAATGACAAAATTAAAGACTTTGACAGTGATCTATACCTTATTCTCAACCACAAAAATCCTTGCGATGTGATTAGAATTGTAAAATGGACTACTCCGGTCCAGTTCATTCTGACATTGATGATGGACCAACATATATATTAATATGTCAGAAAGAATTGGTTCAATTATTGAATGAGATGTCAAAATTGAACTCGGTTCAATTATATATAATCTATAAGGTTAAATATATTTATGATTTTTCTAAATATCTCAAATTTTATTTTTAATCTTTCAAAATATTTTTCAAAGAATAGTTCTTCTAAAATTTTAAATTCACACTTATGATCCTTCCTGCAATTTAGCAACGATTTTTAGAATTTAACAATTGAATTAGTGACGATTGTAGAGACGTTTATTATTTAGCGATTGAATTAACGATAGTTTTAACGATAACTTTAGTTTTTATGAATAAAAAATGTAGATGAAAAATTTTAAGAGGATTATTCTTTGAAGAAAATATTTTAAGAAACTAAAAATTTTTTTTTGAGATATTTAAGAAGATTACAAATATATTTAACCCTAGTTTGAATGGTTCGATTATAAAATCTTTCATGTATTTTAATATTGCTACATTTTAGAAAATGTTTCAAGTAAAAATATAGAGTATTTGACATACATCATAAAACAGTGTTTGAAAAAATATAATGCAATTTACATTATAACAAAATAATTATCTATCTAACAATTCAAAATTAACTAAAGGACACTTGCGTGATGCGGAGTTATAAATTAATTTATTTATTTTTTATTGAATTTTAAATATGTTAAAAATTTGTTTTGACAAAATAAGATTAATAAATTTATATTATTATAATTTATCGTAAATTATAATTGACGTAAATTATAATTGAGAAAATGATACGAATTAATCACATCTAAAAATATATATTTTATTACAAAACAAAAATACATTCTTGGAAATTAAGATTGATATTGTTTTATTTTGATTTTCATATATTTTTTATGCTTATTTTTTATTTAGATATTTAATGTTAAGTCATTTAAGATATGTATTAATTTTTAGTGTTAAATAAAATTAAAAGTTTATATGTAATTATTATCAAACTTTAGTTATCTCGTGAATAAGGGTTGAAAATACTAGTTGTTATATTAGTTTAATTATTTTAATGTTTATTGATTAAAATGTAAACATTTATTTGACTTTGTTGTTGATATGATATCAGTTGAAATATGAGTTTTATTTTTTTAAACATTATTATTGTTTGTTTTTATTATACTATATATGGTCACTATTCTAAAAGAAAATTATAAATTATAAATCACTTTTAGAAAATCTCTATATTCAAATATGCGTGAAATCAATAATCTTATTGTTTGTCTTTAGATTATTATTTGAAATTATATGAAAAATATAGTAGTAAAATATATAGAAACGATAAAAGATTGTTGTATACACTATTATTTTTTTAGATCAACTCAATGACTTTTCTTTAAAAATTGTGTAAGAATTACTTTAAGATTAAAAAGATTTGTTTCAAGTGTTATTTTTATCGCTAGAATTTTAAGGAAATAAAATATTTTATTGTATTTGGATTCTCACATCTCTTTTGTTTTTGAAAATTAAAATAATTGTATTAGTTGAAGTAACTATTAGGATAATATACATAGTTAGAGAAATAGTTGGGTTGCTAGACCATTTTGTCCAAAATGAAATATTTTTCATCTTTTGAAGGATTTGAATCTGTGACCTCCAATAGAGTAGAAATATTTAATTTTCCTTTTTAAATAGTGAAAATGACTTTTGGAATGTGTCACATAGGAAGTAGAATTGTAAGTACGAGAATGTGTGTTGTGTTTTAATATATTAATAGAATAAAATTCGTGCGATGCGCAGTTGTAAATTAAATTTTATTTATTTTTTTAATTGTAATTATATTAAGAATTTCTTTTAAATAAATATGATCGTTAACTTTATATCACTAATAATTTATTATGAATTATAATTGATACTTATTGAATTAATTAATTTTGAAAAATTAAATAATTCAATAAGATATCACTTGTGGTTTATATGCTTTTTGTAATTTTGATTCTCATGTCTTTTTGGTATTTATCTCTTTTTAAAATATTTAAGTTTAGGTGATTAATGATATGTATTTATTATTAGTCTTGAATAAAATTTAAGTTTTATTTACAATTATTATCAAGTAAAGTTTTCAAAAGCTTTTAAAATTTATTCTATATTGTTAAGTAATATGATGAATAAAAGAGTTTCAAATGCTAGTTATTTGATAAACTTAGTTTTTTTCAATAATCAAATCCATTCAAATTCATTCATAAGGTCTAAAGTAGACAAAATACAAATGGACATAAACTATGTAATTACATACCCACCACATCAACAAGGCATTATGCAAACTATGTAAAGGTTCAGAAACTAATTGAACCAGAATCTAACAGAATCAATCATAAACTAATTCATTCTGCATCAGACCAACTAAACTGCTAAACCAGAGAATCAAATAAAATCCAATGGTGATTTATACCAATCATACCAGCTGCCAAGCGTCCCCCTTCTTTGATTTTTTTCTCTTCCAATTCCAAGAAAACAACTGGGTATCCTGCAGCATTCTCTTTGCACCAGCCACCCCCCCCCCCCCCCCTTAAAAATGACATTATTTCGTGTTCTCCATAAACACCAGCACGCTATCAACCATAAAAATGCCATTGATGAACCATTCTCATTAGCTTTAGCCCAACCTACAAACATGTCAATACAGCTTTCTTCTCTTGGAAGGTTAACTCCAATCCAATCTTTAAGGCCCCTCCACATCTATTTGGTCTTTTCACACCCGATAATGAGATGATTGATGTCCTCAATCTCCCTGAAATAGAAAACACACGATAATTGATGAGGGTCTGATATAATTCCCCTTCTGATGAGATTCCCTCGTGTCGGCAGCCTGTCTAGTAGGAGTCTCCAGCCAAAAATCAGGATTTTAAGTGGAATCTTGATCCTCCACAAGAAATCTAATGCCTCCTTTAGGTTACTATCCAAGATAACTACCTCATCTCTTTGATTCCATTGATTATATCAATCCTTAACACTAAAGGAGTTATCTATATTCCTAGGCCACCGAATCACATCCTCCTCCTGGCTATGTAATCGGACCTCCTCTAAGATTTGTTGTAATTCCCTAATTAAAATAACATCTTCTCCAGGCAGAACAACATTTCTACATGTGATTTCCCATGTCCAAATATTGTCTAACCAGCAGCCACAGTCCTTCACTAAAATATTCTGGTTTGGAGAGGAGAGAAATAATGATGGGAATTGGATGGCCAGGGCATCTCTACCAATCCATCTTGATTGCCAGAACAGGGTCTTTTCTCCATTACCAACTTTCCAACATAATTGACTAAACATGCCAAGTTTATTTGAATGTTTAGCAAGATGCACCAGATCCTTCCACCAGCTTGGCATGAGATTAGGAGACATCTTAAATTGGTTGAGAAATTAACTTGAGAAGTCTCCCTTGTACCTTGCCTTAATAAGATCAGACCAAATTGTATCTTTATCATAGGATATCCTCCAGAGCCATTTTGCCACTAAAGCATTATTGAATTTACTAATGTCCTTGATGCCTAAGCCACCCTGCTCTTTAGGTTTACATATTGCTGACCACTTTACCCAGGCTATACTCTCCTTTTCTCGATCTCCAGCCCATAGAAACCTTATCTGAATCTTTTTAATTTCTTTGATTACACTAACAGGTGCTAAATAAAAAGCTAGATAGTGGATTGGTAGGTTATTTAGAACAGAGTTTATTAATGTAACTCTCCCTCCAATGGAAATCATTCTTCCTCTCCATGCTGCTAGTCTATTCTTTATAGAAGAAATCACAGGTTTCCAAAATCCTAATGATTTATGCATCCCTCCAAAAGATAGCCCTAGGAATTTGAAAGGAAAATTTCTAACTCTACAGTTCAAAAAGGATGATGCAGCAACAATTCTATCCTTCTCTAATCCAATTCCCATCAGACTACTCTTGCTATAATTGATTCTCAGTCCAGTCAGTGCCTCAAAACCTCTTAGCACTGACTTAATACACCAGATATTCTCCCAAGCCTCATCACATTTAATAAGTGTGTCATCAGCAAATTGGAGGAGGAAATTGGTAGAACCACCTTTAATCTTAATACCCTTCAGCATACCTCTAGCTTCAGCTTTCTTAAGTAGCAAAGCCATACATTTAGAAATCAATACAAATAAGAATGGAGAAATAGGATCTCCTTGTTTAAGACCCTTAAACATTTTAAAATCCTTACTTGAACTCCCATTAACCAAGACAGAACCATAACAATTACACACTAAACCCTTCATCCACTCACTCCATTTAGGGCAGAAATTCATAGCCTTAAGAACCTTGCATAAGAAACTCCAATTTACACAGTCGTATGCCTGTGTAAAATCCACTTTGAACATATACCCTTTCTTCTTCCTTCTTTTTGCATAATCTAAAATTTCATTGGCTACTAGAACACCATCTAACAACTGCCTACCTGGCACAAAAGTTGTTTGACTAACAGAGACCAATTTATCAATAACCCTACTTAGTCTTGCAGCTAAGATCTTAGACACAATCTTATGTACACTACCTATCAAAGCAATTGGTCTATATTCCGATAGGTTTTGTGGATTATCAACCTATGGAATCAACACAAAGAAAGCTGAGCAGAAAGACTTTGAGAGGGTAGCTTTCTCATAGAATTCTGTAATACACTTGAAGAAGTCCTGCCCAACAATCTCCCAAGTTTTCTTTAGAAATTTGAAGTTAAATTCATCTGGACCTGGACTTCTGTCTCCCTCAATGGAGTTAATGATATCTACTATCTCCTCATAAGAGAAAGGTTCAGCTAGCTTACAGTTATCTTCCTCAGAGAGCTTGTTTAAGGAGGTAAGATCCATCTCAAAGCAATCATTAGTATTAGCCTTATACTTTTCTTCAAAAAAATCATGTATCACCTGTTTGACTTTAGCCACACCATCCTCTTCTTCAAGACCAACACAAGAAGCTGCAATAGAATTTAGTCTCTTTCTCCTGTTGATTACATTATGAAAGAATTTTGAGTTGTAATCTCCATCTTCCTTCCATTTTAACCTAGCTTTCTGATGAAGAATGCTCTCTTTAGCATGAAGATTGTTCCACAGCTCCTCTATAGCCTTCCCTCTAGCTTTCAATACTACCTCAGAGCTTGTATCTATAGATTCTGCCATCTCGTCTTCAATTTCGTTTATGTTTTTAATGTTATCCTCAATTTTCAGATCTTGAATTCCAAAAATATTAATGTTCCACCATCTTAACCTTTTCTTGAGATGCCTTAGCTTTTGAATCAATACATTACTCGCATTCCTAGAAGTACACACATCTTCCCAGCTTTCTCTTACAAATTCTAAGAAATTGGGGTGATCCAGCCAAGCATTTATAGATTTGAATGGCTTAGGACCCAAATTCTTATCATTTAAAACCAAAGAGATAGGCCTGTGATCTGATACATCTCTCAACCCAACCTTTTGGTTTACCACTTTCCAAAAGTTACATAAATCTTCACTAATGAGGAACCTATCCAGTCTACTTTTGCCCGATCCATTGGCCTTAAACCAAGTATATCTATTTCCCACAGTGGGCAGATCTAAAAGCTTCATATCCTCAATAAACATTTTGAATTCCTCCATCTCATTCCTTTTATAATTCCCACATCCTTTCCTCTCCTCCTTGCATTTGATTGAGTTAAAATCACCTCCTAAAATCCAATCCCCCCTTGGTATACTTGATTTTAAATGAATGAGTTTCTCCCACAACAGTCTTTTTTCAGTTATTCCGCATGGAGAATAAATGTTAATCACATAAATACACCTAAATATCCTCTGCCTGAAAAGCTAAAAATGGAACAAAATGATTGTTTACTCCAAATTGAGAGCATACCTCCAAACTGACCAATTGCATCTGAGGCTGACCAGTCAAAATCATCCCTGCCCAAATCCCCCTTACAAAGTTTTGCTCCACTTTTTTGAATTTTGTTTCCTGAATCAGAATAAAATCAGCTGCTTCTTTCTCAATCAATAGTTTGAGCCTTCTTCTCTTCATCAAAGAATTGCACCCACGAATATTATACGTTGTCAAATTCATGAGGCAGTGTTTGAAGCCACCTTCATACTTTGAATTCTGTTGTTACCTCTTACTTCCATTTTCCTCAGAATACCTTCTAATACCTCTTCATCTTCATCCCCTTCTATACCAAGATCCTTAAGGATAGACCAAACTTTGCTTGGCACATCATCCGATTTCCTCTTAATCCTCTCATTTCCCATTGCAACATCTGTATCAGAAATGGATCTGCAACATAAAATAGACCCACCAGAGTATTTGGATTCATTGTTTCTAGATTGTGTAGACAATTGTAAAGGACTACCCTCTTCCCCAGCTGCCCCCTTGAAAACTTTGTGCTCAATGGAAACATGTAGCAAAGCAGAATAATATGAAGGTTCATACGGGATCTGCACATTTTCGTATATCTCACTTAAGGACTTCTTTTTCCTAGATAAAATTTGGGTTGGCACCACAATCATACTTTGATCCATATTCACATTTTTAATGGGTCTGTCTCATAAGCCCACTTCCTCTAATATTGATGGGCCCCAGTTCACAACCTTCAGAGACTTGGAAACAACATCACGATTCTCAACCATACACTCAACCCTTTTAACTTTATCCTCAACTCTTATACTTTCACACCTTTTGTCTAAAATCGATGACTCTTGTCCTATCTGATTACCTTGAGACACCTCCTCATTAAATGCCGCCTCCTCTATTGTTCCCACGTGGCTATGACCCCTTTGTTTCTTGCCTCCAAAATTCACCTTTTTGACATTGCACTTCCCAATTTCCTGGTTATCATGTACAACATGGGCAACTTTATGATTATCTCCTATCCCCTGCCCACTGACGCTACCTATAGGGTCAGACTCCCCAATGACCCATTTTCCAACATCTTCTTCGTCTAGCTTAGAGGATTCAATTCCATCTGATTCATCCTCTTTGTTTGAAGATAATCTATCATTGTTATCTTCATCATCTGATTCGTCCTCAGTTTTGTTTACTACTGATTCGTCTGACTCCAAATTCCTTCTCCTCTTCGACTCCTCAATACTAATACGTTTTGGACCATGGTTATCCTCCACAAGTTTGATGATAAACACCACTCCATTGATTTCAACACTAATGATCTCATTCAAATTACCAGTGTATCTCATCTTTATCAGGATCCTTGCGACGTCAAAAGAGGAGAGAGAGGCCGTTTCATCATCACAGCAAATGAAATCTCTAACTCTGCTAAATATATATTTAAAGAAATCCTCTCTCCAAGCATGGCATGGAATGCCAAAGTATTTCACCCATGTGAGCCTTTCTTTGTCTACTTCAGCTAGAGACCAACTTCTTATGTCTGAGAACCAGTTTTATAACCAATCTTCGTCTTCCTCTATTAAAGTTTTAACTGCATTCTCAACCTCGTCTTTAATGAGGCACAAATTAGCACCCATAGGAGTAATTTTGATTTGAAAAATTCCTTCTTTGTGAAAGATTTCCTGAATGTTATAAGCATTTCCTGAACCCTTTAGTACTCCAACATACGCATTATCGAAATGCTTAATGTCTTTCTCTTCTATTTTGAATAGAAGACCTCTCCAGTTTTGATTAGACCGTCCTTCCTTCACCCTACATCCTGCAGCTTGCCTAAGTTCACCTCTTGCCACTTCAACATAGGACTTCCCTTGTCTAAAACCAAACTGTTTCTTTCTATCACCATATTACTTACGTTCCAAGTTCATCATCGGTTTAGCAAATGGAACCTTCTCAGGTTGTTCTTTTCTTCTATCAAATCTAGGAACATTAACATATATCTTCCTTTCATTAATTTGAATATTATCCAGCTTAATAGCTAAACTTCTCACATCGTCAACCTTCCTAAATCTGACAAACCATACCGTTTTCCTCTTTTGTCTTTCCTAGCTGGGATAAACACCTCATGTACCTGGCCAAACTCTTGAATACATTGAACATCTCTCTTGCATTATACCTTTCTGGGATTTCGGTAAAGAAGAATGAAGTTATGACTTCATTTCCACCAACATGTTTGCCTGACCTATCTTTCCAGACTGAAAAACCTTAAATTTTCAGTCCTGTTCTTCCTCCTCACAACTTCCCACTCCATAGTACACCAGTTCTCAAAATATAGCAAATCCAGGATACAAAAACGAAAAGTGCCAAGGCCCCTTGCCCTAAGGCAAGGAGTTTAAGCCGAAGACACTCTCCAAAGATGTACCCAGACAATACCACACAAAACGTAAACGATGCTTTTCAAAGTTTCCAATATTGCTGCAAAAGTTGAATGCATGCACTTAGAAAATTCCTCCCGAACTAGGTACTCTTTTTATTTAAAAATCATATTTCTTTAGAAACGATCAGTCTCTAGTAACTCAATTCTTGTGATGTTTCAAGTTCTTTTCCGTTCAGACTATGATCATCTACAATATTTCTATCACCTCATTTATTTGATATTTGATATCAGCTTCTTCATTTGATAAACTTAGTTAAAAAAAATAATTATATTAATTTATTAAGAATTATATTGTAAAATGTTTATGTGATTTTGTGGTTGATATTGGTTAAAATACGAGAGCTAGGTAGAAAATACTATCTTTGTATTTTATTATATTCATTGAGATCTTTATTAAAAAATATAATTGAGCAACGTTTAAAGTCAATTTTTTTATATGTGAAAAATTAAGAATCATGTTGTTTGTCTTTAGCTTATTTGTTCAACATGATATGAAGAATGTAGAAGAGAGAATTTAAAATTATTTGAGAGACATTTCATTTAAATGATTCATCAAAATTTCTTTTCTTTCATTTTTATACTTTAAAAATAACTGAAAGAAAATGAAAAACATTTTTTTATAAAATTAAAAAAAAAAAAATATATCAAAGTAAGTATTTGTTAGGATAATTTTTTATGAATGATATTGTAAAATGTTTTTATGTGATTTTGTTGTTGATATTAGTTGGAATATAAGAGTTATTTACAAAAATATTGTCTTTGCTTTTTATTATATTCATTGAGATCATTATTATAAAAAAAATATTCAAAAAAACTTTAAACTCTATTTTTGATCGTGAAGGTTGGATCAGATCCTGTAGAAGTGGGCCACCAAGTGCGTCTGGGTTGCTGGTCGTATGGAGAGGAGAGGGGTGTACCTGTAAGGCACTCCGACGCTCAAGTAAGAAAGGGTCAGAGAAAAGGGGCAAGTACAAAGTATGAGTTCTTAGGGTGAATATTGGATATCTGACCCTCTCAAGCGAGAGGGTTTATATAGAGCCCCCAGCGCGTGACCAACGGTCATATTTTCGGGGCGAAATAACTGTTTTCCCGAAGAATAGGTAACTGCCCAAATTAGCCATTATGTCGGGCAGGGATGACCGAAACTAGCCGTTATGTCGGGCATAAGCGTAGTTTCGGGCACCTGCCCTTAACTGTTCGGGGAGCAATGAAGTCGTGCGTAACGAGCAGTAATTCCGGGGAGGAACGATGTGTTCCTTGCCCGGTCGGAGGGGCAGAAAGGTAACTTTTGCCCCTTCGTGGATTGGACTCAGGCAATTTGGGCCGCTCTGGAGCAGAAGCGGATTGGGCCATGTCTAGCCATTCGTCCAGTCCAGAACAGGAGCCCCCCCAAGTCGTTGCTCCCGAGCATTAGAGTGATGACTTAAGGACAGCTCGTTGCTCCGGGGAGCTAGCATGGAGTCGTCGTTTGAAGACGAGGAGGATTGTCTCAATGTGCTCGTGACCCCCGGTGTCCGTGAAATTCGTGGTCGTGACCTTGTTGCCCGGTGTTTAGGGAGACTAATGGTCAGACAGAATTGGAAACGTTGGGTCGCCACGTGTGCCTAGAGCTCTGTATAGCTGTTACTAGGTAATGATGGCTAGTTGATAGCCATCATGGCCTACGAGCGCGCGTTCGCACGTGCCCCTTTGTATAAAAAGGGGAAATTCGTTCCATTTGGAACTTTTTTGCTCTGATTTCTCTTCGTCTCCTTCAACGTTCCTGCCCGTCACCGCCGTCTGCTTCTCCGACCACCATTCCAAGCTTTCGAGCAGCCACTTTCGTCTTCTTAAATCAAGTAAGTTTTCTGATCCTGTGCTTGTTCTACTCCTTTTGGTTGTCAATGGTAGATTGCATGTGGTTAGGGCTAGGTTTAGAGGCCGAAATAGGTGGATTTCCGGTGATTGTTGGTGGTGGGCGGTGGTTGTGCCATTTTTCCACTTCTAACATGTCGTCGGACTCATTAGTATGTTTCGGTTATGAGGGTGGTTGACAGCGTCGTTGTGATGGCGACGCTTGTGTAACTGTCGCGAATTTTCATCTTCTGAGTGGGTGATGAGTTTTCTGGTAGAATGCTCCCAGATTCCGGTGGAGCTTTGCGGTTTCTAGCGAAGCTTCGAACGAAATATGGGTATGAGCGCGGGGAAGATCCTCGCTTGGGGGTTACTTGCCGCGAGCGTCTCCACGCGGGGAGGTTTCCGCTTTTTGATGTTAGGGCTTAGGTCGGGGACGTTGTCCTCTGCCCTTTGCGCGCCCTTTCACTTGACTTAGCGGTGGAAGGGTGGATTTGATTTGTTGTCGAATTCACTTTTCTTTTCTGCTTTTCAGGTGATCGACATGGCGACGGGGCCAGATAGAGAGATTCTCTTAGATACGTCCGAGGAAGCAACAGGCCCTTCGGAAAATAGTAGCTCGACGACCTCGAGCACCTCCAGTGATGTCGGGGAGGAAGAAGAATTGGAAGTCATGGATGAGGACGCCGTTGAGGGTCCCGTGGAAGAGTGGGAGGTGGCCGAGCCTTCCGAACATGTGTCCACTTTTTCCCCGTATTTGGGTGACGTCTTTACGGAGGTTGGACCGGAGGGGGAGTGGAAGGTGCACTTCCCTTCTGAGGATGAGCGGGTCTGCACGGATTTCGGGGACCGCTTCACAATGTATGAATATGCTTTTAAGGAGCTGGGTCTGAGGCCGCCGCCGTTCACCAATTTTCAGCAGTCGATGTTTACACACTTGAAGTTGGCTCCCACGCATCTGCATCCCAACTCGTTGGCCTTCATTCGGGCATTCGAGATGGTGTGCGAATACTTCTCTATCGGGGTTACTCTCCCTTTATTCTTTACCGTCTTCCATCTTCAAAGGCAGTTGTCAGGGAGGAAGTATGGTTGGGTTTCCCTGAAGCAGCCCCGCAAATTGTTTAAACCGTTTTCGGAGTCGATGCAGATGTTCAATGAGCGTTATTACGTTGTCGAGCCCGTGTCCGAAGCTGCCCAGGACAGTGCATACTTCTGGGAGATTGAGGTGGATGAGGATGGGAACGACCTGCGCGACGAGGAGGGGAAGTTTATCGGGCAGTGAATCTACAAGTTCCCCATTCATTGGGCACCTGACCATTTCGCCAAGAAGCCCATCGACTATGTTCTCCAACTGAACGAGCTACACGGGTAGGACGCCGTGGCGTACGAGGAGTTGGTGAAGTACGTTAAATCCTTCCGGCTCGCTGAGTGCTGGACGAATAAGGGTAGCCCGATCTTTGAGGAGGACGGTAGCCAGAGGGTTGAGTACCGGTTTATCAATACCAAGGCACTGCTGGAGTGCAAGACTCCTGCAGATGTCGAGAAGCTGCTTGGTAGTTTTAATTATTTTAGATTTGCTCGTGTTATTTCTTTCCCTCGTGACTAACGTGTTCGTCTTTTTTTTGTGCAAGTGAGATGCCTCAGGCCCATGAGAGGGTTGTAAAGAACGCCCTTGCGAGGAACAAGGCCAGAGCGGTTCCTCTGAAGTCTCGGTTTGCTGGTGCTCATGCCCCTCCTCCGGCACAGTCTGCTACGGGAACCTCTTCTTCTCCTACTCCCGCTCCCCGGGGGTCTCCTCTTCCTTTGACCGGTCGATCCAAGCGGCCAAGGTTTAATGACGCTGTGGACCTCACTCGGGCATCGGAGAAGGGGAAGTTCGAGCTTTCTCCTTGCATCCTTGACACGAAATTATTCGAGGGGAATTCTTTGATCGTGCCTCGGGCGGAGTCTCTTTGCTTGGAAAGTATAGACCGCCCAAGCAAGAGGGTGTTGGTGGCTCAGGATGCTTCAGCTTTGGTTAAGATGCTGGAGATGGCAGCCGTTTATGCTGAAGGGGACTCTGCAACTGAGGCTGAACTCAACACTGCTCGGGCTACCATGGCGTCCCTCAGAGAAGAAGCCAAGGTTGCCTATGATGCTCGGAAGAAGGACGAGGAGGAGGTAGCTCGGTTGAAGAAGGAGAATTCCACGCTGGCGGCAGAGAAGAAAGCTTCTGAGGAGCTGGTCCAGCAGTTGAGAGCGGCCAATGCCCTGGGTGAGGAATAGCAGGAAGATGTGAAGGAATTGAAAACGAGATCCGAGTTGGTCGCCCGTATGCTGGTGGCCTAGGATGACAGCATTGCCGTCGCGGACGAATCCTTCAGAAACGCCGTGGCTCAACTGCGGGTGGTGAACCCCGAGTTTGGCTTTTATGTCGAGGGTACCCATTATCTGGCGCATGTTGAGGATGGCCGGATCGTTATGCCTGACGCTCTCCTTGAAGGGAACACCGAGGATCAGCCCGCGGAGGACCAGGGACCCCAGTCTGAGCCAGTCGAGCACGTGGACGAGTGAGGAGTCTATTTTTGTTGTTGTAATTTGTCCGGCCTGCGTGCCGCGTAGTTGTTGTAATTTATTTTTGGGGGGGCATGGCCCCTATTTTATGTAATCTAGTACAGCTGTGGTCCTAGTGGCCCCTTATTTATGTTTAACTTATACGCTCAATTCTGTTATCTGCATGATTTTACTTGCTTTTATTTTTTGCTAAATGTTGTACTCATGCTCGTTGTGAATGTATATCTGCCCGTGATTGGGAGTGTTTTAGGGGATTGCTCGTTGTAGATGTGTTCGGTAGTGAGGGGAACTGGTCAAACGACCGGGGACTGCCCTGGCGGGGATGCGGAGCTCAAGCCCCGTTTGAGGCCTGAGTTCGCGGCGTGAACGTCCCATCGCGAGCTGGGGTTCTGCCAATCATAGTACTTTGACGACGGCGATGCTCGATCAAGGACCACCGTCGAGCATTTACTCGGCTCGTTACTGAGCGGGGTTCTGCTTTATTGGTATGCGACGCTTGTACCTAGGCGTGCATAGTGGTCGGTAGCTGACGTCCGTCGTCATGACGGGTCGAACCGAGAACTAGGGCCTTAGCTATAGTATTGTTTTAGCTTTTTGGCGTTTCATGGTAGAGCAAGTTCTTCCCCGTTGAGATGTTCTAGGTAGTATGCCCCATTTTCCGTCTTTGCTCGGACGCGATAGGGTCCTTCCCAATTGGCTGCTAGTTTGCCTTCGCGAGAGTCTTTGTGGTTTCTTCTTAGAACAAGGCTTCCCACGTCGAACTCTCACCGTATCACCTTGGCGTTGTGCCTAATGGTAATTTTTTGTTTTAGTGAGGCTTCGCGGAGGGCTGCCCCGGTTCGAATTTCCTCGACGAGGTCGAGTTCTTCTCTTAGTGATTCGTCGTTCATTTCCTCGTCTAGGGGCGACTCTGTCCGCTTGGAGGGTACGTGAACTTCGACGAGGATCACAGCCTCAGTTTCGTATGCTAAACAGAAGGCCCGGTCATAGAGTGTGGGGTTGTATGGTATGCCCATAATACGCTGTGCAGTTCCTCGACCCAAGCCTTCTTCATTTCATTCAGCCTTCGTTTGAGGCCTCGAAGGATGACTCGGTTAGCTGCCTCAGCCTGCCCATTTGTTTGGGGGTGCTCGACGGATGCGAAGTGCTGCTTCGTGCCCAGTTGGGTGAAGAAGTCCTGAAACTTTCTGTCCGTGAATTGCGTCCCATTGTCCGTTACTATCGCCTGGGGAATGCCGAAGCATGCAAGGATGTTTCGTTTGTAGAAACTCAGTATGTTGAGGGCAGTTATTTTGGCTAGAGCTTCCACTTCTATCCATTTTGTGAAGTAGTCTACACCCACTATTAGGTATTTATTCTGATTTGATCCTACCACGAAGGGTCCTAGGATGTCTAGGCCCCACCAGGCGAATGGCCATGGGGAAGACATAGCCTTGAGCTCGTTAGGCGGAGCCATGTGCATGTCCCCGTGTCGTTGGTATTTATCGCATTTCTTCACGTGTTCTTTTGCGTCGTATTGCATGGTCGGCCAGTAGTATCCTACTCGGAGAGCCTTTCGAGCAAGGGACCTTCCTCCGAGATGCTGGGCATTGATTCCCTCGTGGATTTTGCGCAAGATGTGCGTGACCATTTCCTTCTCGACACATTTGAGCAGCGGAATAGAGAATCCCCACCTGTAGAGTTTATCTTCGACCAAGACATAAGAGCAGGCTCTTCGCCTAACTGTGCTGGTCTCCTTTGGGTCGGACGGAAGTTCGTCCTTGGCGAGATAGTTGTAGACAGGGGTCATCCAGCAGTTGTTGTCGCCGAACACCTGCACGTCGAGGGTCGGGGAGGCCTTCTCGATACTGGGTCGAGGAAGTACTTCTTGTATGACGGATTTGTTTCCGCCTTTCTTCTTAGTGCTGGCTAGTTTGGATAGTACGTCTGCTCGCACGTTATGTCCGTGGGGAACATGTTTCACTTCCACCGTTGTGAACTTCGCCATCTCCTTCTTGACCAGGGCCAAGTATTCGGTCAGGTTGTCGTTTTTGGCTTGATATTCTCCCCGGACCTAGAGGGTCACGAGTTATGAATCCGTGCAAATGACGACCTCTTCTGCGCCCAGGTCCTCGGCCAGGTGTAGCCCAGCGAAGAAGGCCTCGTATTCAGCCTGGTTGTTGGAGGTTGGGAAAGACAGGGTGAGTGATACTTCAATCGTATTCAGCCTGGTCCATTTGTGCATTTCGCTCGCGGGGGAGTTCGCGAACGTCATTTCTGCGACGAAGTCGGCCAGAGGTTGGGCCTTGAGGGCTTTCCTTCTTTCATATTGGATGTCAAATTCGGACAGCTCTATCGACCATTTGAGCATTCGGCCAGCCATATTTGGTCGTCCGAGCAGTTGCTTTATGGGTTGATCTGTTCGAATCACGATCGTGTGAGCCAGGAAGTAGTGTCTTAATCTTCTGGCTGCGTTGATGAGGGCTAGTGCTACTTTCTCTATCTGTTGATATCTTAACTCTGGTCCTTGCAGCGCTTTGCTCGTGAAATATATGGGTTTTTGCCTGTCAGGTGTCTCGCGGATGACAGCGACGCTCACTGCTTTGGTTGCTACGGCCAGGTACAGGTACAATGTTTCGCCATCGTCCGGACGAGAGAGGACCTGTGGCTCTGAGAGTGCTCGTTTCAGATAGAGGAGGGCCTTGTCACACTCCTCGGTCTATTTGAATGCTGCCTCCTTGCGGAGGAGTTTGAAGAACGGTAGGGCGTGCTGGGCAGACTTGGCCACGAAACGAGATAGTGACGCGAGCATCCCGTTGAGGGACTGGATGGATTTCTTAGACTTGGGCATAGGAAACTCGGAGAATGCTCGACATTTATCGGGATTGGCTTCTATTTCTCGTTCCATTAAGTAGAAGCTGAGGAATTTGCCTGCCCGGACGCCGAACATGCACTTCTCCGGATTAAAACGCATTTTGTATTTCCTGGCCTGTTCGAAGAACTTTCTCAAATGGGCAGTATAATCGGTTTCCTCGTGGGATTTCACGATCATGTCGTCCATGTAGACTTCGAGCATGTCGCCAATTCTCCCCAGAATACCTTGTTCATCATTCTTTGGTACGTTGCTCCGGCGTTCTTCAGGCCGAAGGGAATTACGTTGTAGTAATAGTTGCCCGATTCGGTCATGAAGGCCGTATATTTTTTGTCGGACATTGCCATCAGAATTTGATTATAGCCCGAGTAGGCGTCCATGAATGATAAAAGTTTAAAACCATCAGAATTATCAACAAGTTTATCAATATTAGGGAAGGGGTAGGCATCCTTCGGGCATGCCTTATTGAGATCGGTGTAATCAATGCACATGCGCCATTTTCCATTAGATTTTTTAACTAGTACAACGTTGGACAGCCAAGTGGTGTACTTGGCCTCCGAAATAAATTTGGCCTTGAGGAGGTCCTTTACAGCTTTTTCAGCAGCCTCTGTTTTCTCTGGAGACTGCTTTCTCCTACATTGTGCTACGGCCTTGATGGCCGGGTCGATTATCAGCTGGTGGCAGGCGACGGACGGATCTAAGCTGGGCATTTCGGCGGTGCTCCATGCGAAGAGGTCGGCATTCTCTCGGAGGCATGCTTTGAGCTGCTTCCTCACGCTGTTGGGTAGGTATGCTCCAATCTTCACTCCCCGTTGGGGATCTTCTCCGAACAGAACGATCTCGAAGTTGCCATCCGGGATAGGGCGCATCGGATGGGAGCTGCTGCTGGACAGTGTAGACGGGTTGGCTGAAGCTGCTCGTTCCTCCTGTTGGTCTTCTTCGGGGAAGCGATTGTCGAGGTCGATGGAGTCGAACTGGGGCAAAGGCTTGGCTTCCTCGGAGCTGCTTGGCAACGCTGGCTTGCCCGACGCTTTCGGCTTGGACGCAATGGCGTTGAGCCCCTTTGTAGCTGCCTCGAAACACCGTTGGGCGGCTTCGATGTCGCCGTGGAGGGTGGCGACCATTCCTTTTGAAGTGTAATACTTCATCTTCAGGTGGGCTATTAAAGGCACTTCTACCAACTCGGCCAGAGTTGGCCTTCCGAATATGCACTAGTAAAGCGACGGGCAGTCGATCACCAGAAATTGCACCTTAACTGATCTGGCCGTCTCAGCTGATCTGAAGGTAACGATCAGCTCGACGTATCCCCAAGGCTTGGTCACTGATCCGTTGAACCTCTGTAAATCAGATCCTATGTAGGGGGTTAGGTGCGATTCGTCCAGCTGAAGTGTTGCAAATAGCTGGGAGTACATGATGTCGACCGAGCTGCCATGGTCGACGAGGATTCTGCGAACGTCGAAGTTCGCCATTCGGGCTCGGACGAGCAGAGGAATGCTCGAGTTTGGGGATCCCCCGAGGAGCTCTTCCCGGTAGAAGAAGATGGGGACTAAGCCCTTCTGGGCCTGATCAAGCGTAGTCACCTTATTGGAGCTTGTGTTGATCAGATGCTCGAATTTTCGTTTCACGGAGCCTACCGTGACTTTGTTGAAGCCCCCGCCAGAGATAACCATGGCAGAGGGAAACGTCTCCCACGGGCTGTGGGCCGCAAAATAAGTTGGGGCGCTGAGCCCGTCCGGGACGTAGAAGTCCTCTGGTCGCGATACGGACATATCGACCTGTATGTTGGCGTCTTCCGAGGAGGGTACCTCCTCCTCTATCTTCTTGGACTCCTGGGCGTCCTGCCGAGGAGTGTCCTTCTTCTTCGTGAACTTTTTCAGGTGGCCGTCCCTGATCAGTATCTCAATGGCATCCTTCAGATGGATGCAGTCTTCTGTAGTGTGGCCGTGACTCTTGTGGAAACGGCAGTATTTCGATTTGTCCATGTTTGGTTTGTTCGCAGTTGTTTGGGGAAGTGGACCCCCGCCTGCTTGAACTCCGAATTGGCACATTCGGACAAAATCTTCTCCCTGGAGACGGTCATGGGGGTGTAGTCGTGGAACTTCCCGGAGGGCCCCTTGTTGTCATGGGAGTCACGAGGACGGTCCTCGCGTCTCCGTTCGCCTCGATGAGATGTTGAGGCCTCCTCGCCTCTGGAGGTCCGAGCGTTCTCCTGATGGCATGATGCTCGGACGTTGCAGGCCGCAACCTTCTCTTTATACTGAATGTGTGATTGGGCTTTGAGGAAGAGGGCGTCTAGGTTCCTCGATGGTGCGAGGCCGACGGCTTTAGAGAACTCAGAGCCCAGGCGGAGCCCTTGCTCGAGCAGAAACTTCTTCATTTCGTCCGTTGTAGGGACCTGTACTGCTTCCTTGTTGAACCTCTCGATGTATGTGTGGAGAGGTTCGTCTTTTCCTTGGATTATGGCCCCAAGGGAGGCCTCAGTTTTGGGGTGACGGCGAGATGCTGTGAAATGCCGCGAGAACATCCTGCTCAGTTGTCTCCACGAGGTAATGGACTCCTCGGGCAGCTGCTTGTACCATGTCATCGCTCCCTTTCGGAGCGTGGTTGGAAATAGTCGGCATTTGATGGCGCCTCGTACTCCACGGTAGTCCAACAGAGCATCGATGTTCTCGATGTGCTCGTCGGGGTCAGTGGTTCCGTCGTACGTGCCCTGTGACGGGGGCTTCTCCAGGCCTTTAGGGAAACGGGTGGCCAAGATTTCTTGGGACAATGGGCCGTGAGGCTCATCGTCGCTGCTAGAACTGGTGAACGATGGAGACCGAAGGGGACGCTCGCGGCGGCAGTACCTCCGAGGAAAAGGAGAGCGGTTCCTTTGAGGAGAAGGTGAGCGGTTCCTTCGGGGAGTAGGCGAACGGTTCCTTCGGGGAGAAGGTGAACGGGCCCGGCCTTTAGACTTGAACGGGGGAGATTGCTTGTTCCTTCGAGTCCTCTTATGGTCGGGAGAGTGTTGGTCACGCGGGGAAAACTGGTCACGCTTCTGGGCTGCGCGAGGGTCAGGCTCTTGGCGCAGTCTCCGGTCAATATCTCTCCGGGGCTACGGGCTCCTTGATCGTTGTTGGTTCCTCCGTGGAGGAGGGGATCTTGGACGCTTAGCTTCTTCTAACACCCCGATCTTCTCGTTCTGCTATAGGATCAGGGTTTTGGTTTTGTTGATCGCCTCCAGAAGGGCCGCCACGGTAGGGTCGGCGTTGGGCGGAATAGGAACAGGCTGGATGTCAAGCGAAGACTGATCGTTGTTGCGATCAGCGGGGGTAGGGGAAGGAGAAATAGTGGCTCCGTCCCTTAGAAAATGGGCATCTCTGAGGAGAGATGATTGGTCGTCAACGTCAAATTTGTTGACGGGGAGGACAGTGGTTTGGAGAGCATCCTTGGCACGATCTTGAGAGGCCATGATGATGATGATCTTTGAGGATTGTTTTGATCTTCGGTTTCCGAGGAAA
The DNA here is from genome assembly GCA_022829125.1 of Lathyrus tuberosus. NCBI lineage: Eukaryota > Viridiplantae > Streptophyta > Magnoliopsida > Fabales > Fabaceae > Lathyrus > Lathyrus tuberosus. Next base: position 4,032,403 of record JALAZF010000436.1, on the reverse strand, counting down.
GAAAGATGGGGAGAACAATGTTTCCCACAGACGGCGCCACTGATCGTGAAGGCTGGATCAGATTTTGTAGAAGTGGGCCACCAAATGCGTCTGGAATGCTGGTCGTATGGAGAGGAGGGGGGTGTACCTGCAAGGCACTCCGACGCTCAAGTAAGAAAGGGTCATAGAAAAGGGGCAAGTACAAAGTATGAGTTCTTAGGGTGAATATTGGATATCTGACCCTCTCAAGCGAGAGGGTTTATATAGAGCCCCCAGCGCGTGGCCAACGGTCCTATTTTCGGGGCGAAATAACCGTTTTCCCGAAGAATAGGTAACTACCCAAACTAGCCGTTATGTCGGGCAGGGATGCCCGAAACTAGCCGTTATGTCGGGCATAAGCGTAGTTTCTGGCAATTGCCCTTAACTGTTCGGGGAGCAATGAAGCCGTGCATAACGGGCATTAATTCCGAGGAGGAACGATGTGTTCCTTGCCCGGTCGGAGGGGCAGAAAGGTAACTTTTGCCCCTTCGTGGATTGGACTCAGGCAATTTGGGCCGCTCTGGAGCAGAAGCGGATTAGGCCATGTCTAGCCATTGGTCCAGTCCAGAACAATTTTATTATATGATATGAAGAATGTAGAATAGATAGAATTTAAAATTATTTTAGAGATATTTTAATAAAATGATACATCAAAATTTATCTTCTTTCATTTTTATAATTTAAAAATAACTATAACAAAATATAAATATTATTTTATAAATTTTATAAAAATAATATATATTAAATTAAGTATTTGTTAGGTTAATATTTTTTATGTTTTTATAAAAAAATAATTATATTAATTTTATAATAATGATATCGTAAAATTTTTATGTGTTTTTATTGTTGGTATTAGTTAAAATATTAGAGCTCTTATTTTAGACATTACGACCTAAGTTTTTTTATTATACTCCCTATGATCAAAGTAAGAAAAAATTGTGCAAACTATAAACCAATTTTGACAAATTATATATCCTTATACGTGAGAAATCAAGAATAATATTATCTATCTTTAATTTATTTGTCCAACATGATATGAAGAATATAGAACTGAAAGTAAAATTGAAAATATATATCAAAGTTTATTTTATTTACTCTGCATAATTACAAAAAAATTGCAAGAAAAATAAATAATGATATTATATAAGTTTTATGAAAATAATATATATTGAAGTTAATAAGTAATTGGTAAAATAATAAAAAATTTATATTTGTCAGGACTTGAACTTGTAATCTCTAATACTATGTGATTGTGTCTTTTGAGAAATAAAGATGAACCAAAAATTTTCCTCAGAAATCACCGCTCATACTAATACACATGATCCTTTGCACAACCCCCGAAATCCATATTATCTCCACCTCTGCGAAAACCCAAATTATGTTCTAGTCATACCACCGCATATTGATTCAAATTACCATAATTGAAGCAAGTCGATGAAAAGAGCTTTATTGTCCTAGAGCAAACTCACATTCATCAATGGCACTCTCCCACAACCTTCTTTAATATATGCAAATTTTGAATTGTGGGATAGATGCAACAACATAGTCTTATCTTGAATTACCCGAACTCTAAATCTCCAAATTGCTCGAAGCACGATTTGTTTTGACAATGTGGTGGAGTTATGGAAAGGTTTGTAATATTGTTACATTAAAAGAAACCACTTCCGATTATTTCAATTACTCAAAGAATTACACTTTATCAAACAAGGCGATCACAATGTTTCCATATATTTGATTGATCTGAAGATCGTCTAGCATGAACTCAAAATTGTCCATCTAACTCCTTCTTGCACGTGTTCACCAAAGTTTTCTGGCTCTCTTGGTTTATCTATGCATAAATTCATAAATTTGGAGTAAATCATTTTTTCCTTAGAGATCTTAATGACAACTACAACAACATTTGTACTCATATTCTTTTTATGGTTCCTCTTTATTTTCTCAACAAGGAATCCTATATGGTTATTCAACAAGATCCTTATCTTCATACTTTCTATATTGACTCCACTATTTTTTATGCCTATAGTTTTAATCCCAATAAAGATATACATTCCAATCATCAAGCCAAGGAAAAAAAAAACAAATGGCAACCAAGAAACCATGTGATATACCTCCATTAAAGCAAAATCAATCATACAATTTAAAAAATCTACTTCAAACATAGATTTCCCCTGAGGTAAAGGGCAAAGAATCAAATTATTCGTGACGACAATGATGAAAACAAGAAATAGATCAACAAATCACATTCACATATAACAAACAATCCATCAGCAAAGAAGACCATCAATACCTTCTAAGTCTACTAAACTTCTCCAAACTTGAAGCATCTCAACATATCAACAATGAAAAATCTACAGGTAAAATCTTACATATCATCTCTAGCATCTTCAAAATCGATAATCCCTTTCATTGCTCTAATAATATGGATATTAACTTCTTATGCATTCGATCATGTGTGTCCATTCATTAAATCTTTTCACACAATCAAGAAAATTGACACGTGTCTATCACTTTCTCTAATGGGCATAAATAACGGCACACTATGATGGTAAAATTTCTTTCACCAAGAATCTATACATCCACAATGTACTATATATCCCATAACTTCACTTGAATTTAATTTCTATATCTATGTTAACTAATACCCTTTAATATAATATCACTTATTTCATACAATTCTTGCATAATTCGAAATTTGGCCTCTAAGAAGATGATTCAGAATCAGGACCACATCAATAGTCTCCACATTCTCAATCGTGATCATATAGCTTATAGCTTGTATAGGATAAAAGTCAAAATTTCTTAAGGTACAAACTTTCTAACCATAAAAATTTCATGATCAATACTAACTTAGGAGTTTGAGGGTTTGAAGGTACTTTAAAGGTCCGCCACATGAATGGAAATTCATATCAAAATGGTAGTGTAATCATTCGTAGGTTAGTAGTCGTCATTGTAAATATAAGTTCTAGGGTGAAATATTGCTCTGATCTTGGACAAGGCCCAAAGTACAAAATTTATTTGTGCTACGGGGTTTTACAAAAGTTTGGGGAAAAGGCCGTCAAGTTCATCAATATACACACAAGAATCCTCTAGGAGCATCACTGTCCCTTAATTACTCAGAAGATCCTGGGACTTTGGTAAAATTCAATTCTAGTGATACACAAGAACCATATTTATTAGTTATATCACCTTAATTACTAACTTCTGGTCGGTAACAACATTCCTTTTAAGTAGTTTTCCACAATGAAGGTTATGTTAGATTTATCTAACATTTTGTGGGATACAATTAATTGTTACTACCTCCAATCATTTTTATAAGGAACACTTCACTTTTCTAGTTTCATTAAATAATTAATGTATTTGGTCTGCAATGCATACTAGGTACATTAATTATTTAATGAATCTAGAAAAGTTAAATGTTACTTATAAAAAGGACGAAATGGAATATTTTAGTTTGTGAAAAACGGGTTGATCATGATTTTGATAGGAATGCATAAATAAGCCTTTTTATTAATTAGGTGATCTTTTTAAGTAAAGGCAGAGTATCTCAAACCTATTTGGTGTGAGTAAAAGTGTGAACTTTAACTCTTGACCCATAATGACTAGGAACTCAGGTTTATATATATATATATATATATATATATATATATATATATATATATATATATATATATATATATATATATATATATTAAGTGTCACTTTTTTGAAAATTTCTTGTTCATTTTTAATTGTCACTTACAAAGTTAAAGGTAATATTAATTGCACTTTTGTTAAATTTACCCCTAAATAATTATATATATATATATATATATATATATATATATATATATATATATATATATATATATATATATATATATATATATATATATATATATATATATATATATATAATTATTTATGGGTAAATTTAACAAAAGTGCAATTAATATTACCTTTAACTTTGTAAGTGACAATTAAAAATGAACAAGAAATTTTCAAAAAAGTGACACTTAATATATATATATATATATATATATATATATATATATATATATATATATATATATATATATATATATATATATATATATATATATATATATTAAGTGTCACTTTTTTGAAAATTTCTTGTTCATTTTTAATTGTCACTTACAAAGTTAAAGGTAATATTAATTGCACTTTTGTTAAATTTACCCCTAAATAATTATATATATATATATATATATATATATAGAGAGAGAGAGAGAGAGAGAGTAAAATGAATGTAATATATAATTAAGGATATTATAGGTAAAAGGAGAATTATTGTTTGAAAAGTAAAATATTGAATAGATTTCTTGTTATGTGTAAAAAGTGAAAAAATGACACTTAAAAAGGAACGAAGTGAGTATATGGCTAGGTGCCCTCTGTAATAACAAAAATTCAGAAAGAGAACTGACAGCTCCACAACTTGCCTCATTAAGAATTGTGAACAAGAGTGTGAGATACAGAGGTAGATTCGGTCGCTTATCTTTTCAGGATTCCGATTCAAAATGACTTATTCCCAAATCATGTCTACAACAAGTAAGTGTTAATGTTTTGATTTCATATAATTGATCGGTGAATTTTTTTCCGCTTATATTTTGTATCAGAGCTTAGATTATATGCGTTAAGACTCAATTATTTATCACTAATATATTATTACAAATTGAGGATTTTAATCCAATTTTGAAGTATTACCGTAATCAATTTCCAACCATATGACTATGGTAGTGTGCGGCTAAATCCAATTAAATTTTATTTTATTAACGTGAATAGTTACTTTTAGGTTTATATATAATCATGTTGAAAAGAGGTTTTGATTGAAACCAAGTTATAATATATCAATTGAAAAAGATGGTTGATTTTTATATAATTATTATATAATTATATGATGAATTATTGTGATTGCTTCCAATTCCCAATTCCTAATTCCCACATTTCTTTAATTGCTTCGAATTGTCGTAACCAATGTCGTAATATGTGATTATGCGGTATTGCTATTGTGGCAGTGACAACGATTTATATTAAGGGTGCATATATGTATGGTAAATGGGCATACCTGTCCCGTTTAGGTCCACTCCACAAATGCCCGCACAAAAATAGGTCGGGACGGAGTAGTCATAGTTGAAGATACGGGCCTAAAACTTAGGTCCATCCTGCAAAAAACAGTGAGGGCGTGGCGGGGAAAGCCCACGGACACTGCACCTTTTAAGCCTAAAAATACAAAATTTTAGATAAATACTCGTGCCCATAATAGCCCGCGATGAAAACACGGTGGGGCTGACGGACATATTAGAGAGTGAGGGCCTAAATGCTTGGCCCACCCCGCACTAAAGTGAGGGTAAAACAAGCATGTCCAACGGAGCGGACCCATTTTTTCACCCCTAAGTGCATAGTGTATTGATGTTATAAGAAAAGATTAATAACAACCTCATCATGTGCTTAATTTATTTAATATATATAATAATATTTTAGTATTGTTATAACAATATTACATAAGGAAAGACTAATATTGTTATATATTAATAAATAGTATTATTTTAGTATTATAATAACAATAATAGTTTATAACAGTATAATAACAATCACATAATTATATTGAATAAATAGTATTATTTTAGATTTCTTATTAAATAGATATTAGTTTGTTTGATTTTGTGATACATTTGTTTTGCCTAATATTTTGAAATACTGTGTAATATCCCATATAATATTGAGATTATTACTGTTGAGGAAAAATATTTATTGGGAATGAATATTGTTTAATTTTAGGCAAGAGAAATTTGATTCCTATGCAAAAACTTCTATAAATAATTGTGTGTGATTACCACCGAAGTGAGATCAATCATTTTAATTTATAAAAATGGATCTCTTTGTAGTTTGAGGAATGGTTTTCAGTCATTAATATGATTGACTTCTCAAAGGACAATTGTATGTAGAGATTGTAGTTAATTAAGGATATAACTATTGAAGATGCTTTGGTCTAAGGGATTTATTAGCTGAAAGGAGATAAATTTCTAAACCTGATGTATGCTCACTGAGTAGCTTATTCTTGAAATTTGTGGATGAAGTTGTTAGAGGTGTTTTGGTTTAGAGAATTTATATACCCAAGGAAGATAGATTTTCGAACCCAATGTATGCTTATTGAGTAACTCATATAAGGTTCTGACCTTGGTTGTAACCTAGGTTTTTCGCATTCCACCCAAAGGGGATTGCGTGCTAATGTTGACCTCTTCGTGATAGCTTATGTTCATTAAATCTATATCTTGCATTTATTATTTGTTCTTATGCATTCCTATTTTGTCTACAATAATGACCTTCTCTATGAACAACTGTTCTACTTCTATTGAGATCCTGAATGGGTCTAATTTTAAGAAATGGAAGAAAGACTTAGAGTTTTCATTAGGGATTGATGATCTTGACATGGCACTGCGTGAAACCAAACATGTGATCAATTATCATAGTACACCTGAAGAGAAAGAAAAATTAGCTAAGTGGGAGAGGAGTGACAGACTTAGCTTGTGTGTTATTAAGAGGAACATTTCTGAACATTTGATAAGTGGATTTCGTGAGAAAGAGAATGCTAAAGAATATCTTACTGTTATTACCAAGTGTGTAGCTGAAGACGAGAAACTCAAGAAAGAAAGAAGTGATTTAGCCCTTCTGACTGTTCATGCTAAACCCTATTGTGGTAACAATTCTTGGAAAAATAAGAAATACACTCACAACGCTTCTCATAGGCATCTTGAGTTTTGGAAACCAGGTAATGGTCAACACCATAACATGGGAGGTCCTAAAACGGATACTTTTAAGAAATCCTTTTGGTATTTTTGGTGTAAGGAAAAGGGGCATAAGAAAAATGATTGACGTGCTTTTAAAACTTGGTTAGACAAAAAGAACAAAACTGGATGTAATCATTTAACTTTTGTCTGTTTTAAGTCTAACTTAGTTGATGTTCCCAATAATTCATGGTGGCTTGATAATGGTTATATAACCCATATTATTGTGTCCTTACATGGTTTCAGAAACCAATAAAGACCAAACTTGAGGGAAAACAAGCACATGGTAGGAAATAATCTTAAAGTCATTGTGGAGCTAGTGGGAGATGTCAGCTTAATTCTAGAAATTGATTTTAAACTTGTTTTGAAAGATACATTTTATCTACCTTCTTTTAGGAGGAATTTAATTTCAATATCTTGTTTGGATAGACTTGGATTTCAGTTTACCTTTTATGATGGGAAAATAAATTTGATGTTGAATTCTCAAGTTGTTGGTAATGGTATCTTGTTGGATGGTTTATATAAGTTGTCTTTGGATTGTGATAATATATTCTCATCCTTGAATGTTGAGAGCTCCATTGCTAAAATGTCTAAAAATAGAGAAAAATCCTCTTTTTTGTGGTACAAGCGTTTAGGCCATATCTCTATAGAAAGAGTTGAAAGATTAATTAGAGATGATAGTTTACCTTCCTTAGATTTCAATGATTTATGGACTTGTGTGGATTGCATTAGAGGAAAATTTACTAAGACCAAATAGAAGAGTTCAACTAGAAGTTCAGACCTTTTGAAAATAGTTCATATAGACATTAGCGGCCCCTTTTCTCCTATTATTTGTGGTAATAAATCTTTTATCACTTTCATCGATGAGTTTTCCCGGTATGGATATCTCTACTTGATTAAGAAAAAATCAGATGCACTTGAAAAGTTTAAAAACTTTAAAATTGAGGTTGAAAAGCAACTAGGAAAGGTGATAGAAGTTGTACGTTCTGACCGTGGTAGAAAAATTTATGGTAGATATGATTCTACTGGGCAACACATAGGGCCTTTTGCAAAATACTTGCAAGATTGTGGAATTGTTCCACAATACACCATGCCTGGTACTCCTGAACAAAACGGTGTAGCCGAAAGGAAAAACCACACTCTTAAGGATATGATGAGAAGCATGATGAGTAGGTGTAATTTACCATAATTTTTAAGGGGTGACACTTTGAAAACAACCCTTTATATACTTAACAGAGTTCCTAGTAAATCAGTTCAAAAAAACGCCTTTTAATTTGGACAGGTAGAAAATTCAATTTGAATCATCTCCGTGTCTAGGGTTTCCCCGCAGAGGTTAATATATATAATCCCTTTGAGACAAAGCATGACCGAAAAAACAAGTCTTTTTTCATTGGATATCCAGATCGAGCTTAAGGATATAGATTCTTCTGTCCTGGTAGGGGTAGTAAATTGTGGAGTCCATGCATGCAAAATTCCTTGAGCTTGATTTTGCTGAGCCTATCATTACATCTGATAATATTGATTTTGTTATGCCTGATGTTGTTACTTTGTCACTGTCTAATTTTGATAATGCTAGATCATCCACTTCTCATTGAGGTTTTGCTCCAAATGAGAATGTGGTTGAACATCCAGTTGAAGATGTGGTTGAACCACTTGTTGAAAAAGTAGTTGAACCTCATGTTATAACTGGGGTTACACAACCTGATGAGCCAGTTGGGCGAATTCATGCTAGAAGGTCAGTAAGACGAAAACGGCCTGCTATCCTTGATGATTTTATAGTTTATCTTAGTAAGGATGCTTATGATGTCAATATTGTTATAGATCCTAAAAATTATCTAGAAATTATTGCTTGTTCTCAATATAGCATGTGGACAGATGCAATGCATGATGAAATGTAATCCATGGTAAATAATGATGTTTGGGAACTATTGGAGTTACCAAGAAACTATAAGGCGATTGGGTGCAAGTGGATATTCAAAACAAAGAAGAACTCAAAAGGAAAAATTGATAGGTTTAAGGCAAGACTTGCGGATAAGGGATTCACATAAAAAGAGGGGATTGATTTTAATAAAACTTTTTCGTCTGTTTCCACTAAAGGCTCTTTTAGAATCATTATGGCCCTTGTAGCACATTTTGACTTGGAATTGCATCAGATGGATGTTAAGAGTGCTTTTCTGAATGGCGATCTTAATGAGGAGGTGTACATGCAGCAGCCTGAGGGTTTTATGATAAGTGGTAATGAGCATTTGGTTTGTAAATTAAGAAAATTTATTTATGGTTTGAAACAGACTTCCAAACAATGGTACTTGAAATTTGATGAGGTGGTGACTTCATTGAGTTTTGAAGAAAATAAAGTCGATCAGTGCATCTATTTTAAGGTTAGTGGGAGCAAATTCATATTTCTTGTGTTATATGTTGATGATATTTTGCTTGCCAAAAGTGATTTTGGTCTACTTCATGAGACCAAACTCATGCTAGCCAAGTTCTTGATATGAAATATCTTGGTGAAGCCTCTTTTGTGTTGAGAGTTAAAATACATAGAGATAGCTCACGGGGTGTACTTGGCTTGTCACAGAGGGCTTATATTGATAGTGTATTAGAGAGGTTCAATATACAAAATCGTAAGCCAGGTGATGTTCCAATTACTAAAGGATACAAATTCAGTAAAGATCAATGTCCTAAAAATGAGATTGAGCAAACAGAGTTGAAGGGAAAACCCTTTGACAGTGCATTGGGCAACTTGATGTATGCTCAAGTATGCACTAAGCATGACATTGCTTTCATAGTTGGCATTTTGAGACGATACCAGTCTAATCCTAGGAATGATCATTGGATAGCTACTAAGGAAGTGATGAGATATTTTCATAGAACTAAAGAGTATATGCTTGATTTTAGGAGAGTTGATAACTTGGAAATAGTTAGGTATACTGACTTTGATCTTGTTGGATGTGTTGATGGTAGGAAATCCATTTCTAGTTACATTTTTATGTTGGCTAGAGGTGCAATATCTTGGAAAAGTAAGAAGCAAGCTCTTGTTGCCTCTTCTACTAAGCAAGCAGAGTTTATTGATTATTATGTTGCTGCCACTTATGCAGTTTGAATAAGAAATTTAGTGACTGGACTTCGTATTGTTGATTCCATTATTATGCCACTAAAGCTTTATTGAGATAACAATGCATTTATTTTCTACTCTAAGAATAATAAAACGTATGGCGGTTCTAATCGTTTGAAATTGAAGTATTTAACAGTTAGAGATCTTGTAAAGAAAAATGACATTGTTGTTGAGTACATTAGTATTAATTTCATGCTAGTTGATCCCCTAACTAAGGGATTTAGGCCCATTGTGTTCAAAAACATGTTGAGAGCATGGGCATTGTGAGTTCTTTTGATGTACTTGGTTAGTGAGAATTTGTTCTTTATGCCATTTTCTTATCATGTTGTTTTTTATTTTCGACACTTTAAGTGTTGGATTTTCAAGTACTTTATATTTTTAGCAATTGATATTACAATGAATATTGTTATTATTATTTGTCATTGTTTATTTATATGTCAATTGTTAAAATTAATTCAATGTCATTGGAACCGTCGTGCCTATGGTCAACACTAGTTTGGAGTTCGAGGCATGGTTATAATTTTGAGCTCGACGTCTTCGAGACTACTATACTATTGTTCGATGCCATATTGGAGCTGATGTATGATTATAAGCTCGGCATTGTCGGAACCATTGTGTCGGTGGTCGACGATATATTGGAGCCGAGGCGTTATGTACTACAACAAATAACACTTTTCATGAAGAAGCTTTCACCTCGAACAATAGAAAATCGAGGTATATAGCCAAGGCGTGCTATTTTTTATTAATATTTTTAAAAAAACATACATTCCCTTGGTTTTTCATAACATCAAGGTGAAAAAACAACTTAGTACAAGCTTCGATTCTCAGGTATCACAGTTTATGATTTTATTTTTTTTATAAGTGTAAACAAAATGTTCTAACCCTTCGATTTTTTATTTAACCGAGGCATAAAATAATAAGATTTTACTATAAAAGCACTCATTAAATAGATTTTACCCTAAAAGGAGAAGATAAAAACGATGTTTAATAATCATATTTTACTATAAAAACACTCGCTAAACATATTTTGTCCTAAGAATAACTTATATGTAGCCGCCCCAAAGAGAGGAAATATTCACCAATGTCCATTTGATCATGAGTTGCTACTACAGATCTCTAGGATGGATTGCAAGTGCAAAAAATAAAAATTCTCATTAGGAAACAGATCTCTAGCATCTTGCATGGGACCTGGACATGAAAAATAAAAATTCTCATTGGGAAACATATTTTACAATGTATTTTTGATATTATGTGTAAACAATGTAATTTAAAAAATAAACAACTTATTCACCTTGGTTTTCTTCGTGACTGAAGGGATAGTTAAGCGTATTTTCTACTATATTCAACGCCCTTAAACAAATCTTTTCCATCCATTTAATATTTATCAACGCTCAAGAAACTGCCATTAGTGATCCGAGTGAAACCTAAGGGACATCAATTATAAAAGCATGTTGAATATTGAAAATCTAACCTAAATGGAACATGAAGCACTTGAAACATAAAGACGCTTGGAAAAGTTCTCTAAGATGGATTGCAAGTGCAGAAAATGACTTGGATTTAAGGTTTTGTTTTCTTAAATAAATATTTGAGCATAAAATCATATTTTTGAATATTGATTTTATTTATCTAACTCTTATTTTGTTTTACATTAGAATCAAATGTATTCAAAACCTTAGAAAATATATTTGAACCAACATTTGATCTTCACCCACCTAGAGAATTTGATTTTTATCTAGATCTATAGGAATTTGATATTTATTTTAATATTTTGCGTAAACAATGTAATATTCAGGGTAAACAATGTAATATTCTGGGTAAATAGTGTAATATTATGGGTAAACAATGTAACATTTGATCTTCACCCACCTAGAGAATTTGATTTTTATCTAGATCTATAGGAATTTGATATTTATTTTAATATTTTGCGTAAACAATGTAATATTCAGGGTAAACAATGTAATATTCTGGGTAAATAGTGTAATATTATGGGTAAACAATATAACGATTTTTTTAATAAAAAGAAATAATCTTTCCTCTCAGTTTTATTTGTAAACCGAAAGGTAAGATAAGCTAATTTTGAAAATAATAAAAGTGTAGCTGATGGGGCTCGAACCCATGTCCATAAAACTTTACCTCTCGCCTTTAATTCCACCGAGGTGATAAGTGGGGAGTTTTCATATCACCCTTCGTTACCTCGCTTCTTTAACCGAGGTATTATGCATTTCGCATCTGAGGTAAACACCGCTTTTTGTAGTAGTGATGGTTTGTAAAACCATGCAATTTTTTTGGTTTTAATGCATTTGAGAGAAATTGTTAAGGACTGACAAAGAAAATAGCAGTTGTTGTTGGATCAATTGGCATACTATTTTCTTGCCACACTCCACACTAATGACTAGTGACGGAGTCCATAGTATTTGTAACCACTTAAGGTTTTATGTCAATAAAGAATATAATAATCTTTGTGATTCAATACTGCTTGACTTTTGTTGGATGGAGTCATATTCAGATATTGCACTTGGAATCATGCATTTTATTAAAATGCGGCCGTGTTTTAAGAAATTAGTCATTAACCCGAGAGTCATTTTCAAAAAGTTTTTTAAAATTAAATTCACACAATTGTTATTTTAGTTTGTGAAGAACTGGTTAATAATGATTCTGATGGAGTGCATAAATAAGCCCCTTTATTGGTTAAGTGATATTATTAATTAAAGGTAGAGTAGCTGAAACCTGATTGGTGTGGACAACAGTGTGAGCTTTAACCATTGGTCTATAATGGGTAGGGACTATGGTTATATATATTATATGGCTAGGTCCTCTCTGTAATAACAAAAATTCAAAAAGAGAACTGACGACTCCACAACTTGCCCCATTGAAAGTTGTGAACATGAGTGTGAGATACAAAGAAAGATCTGATCACTCATCTTTTTAGGATTCTGAATCAAGGTGACTTATTCTCAAATCATGTCTACAACAAGTAAGTGTTGATGTTTTAATGTCATATAATTGATCGGTGAATTTTTTTTCGCTTATAGGTTATAGTACCATGGAATCTTACATGGACATGGCATACAAGGAAACCTTATCAAAGTTGGAAGGAAATCGAGAGCTTGTAGATTGTACTTGAAAGGATCCTTTAACATTTTTCCCTCATATAATTAGCCAAAGCATAAGGTTATAGGTATAAGAAAACCCTAGAAGCATACTTTCAACTGCGAATAAAAGCCTTTTCCTAAGGTACATGCATTCTAAGTTTATAATTGTTTATTTTTAGGCTCCGAATCATTGGGACAAGAAGCCAATCCACTGGCTCATTAATTTAGGCCCATGGATATTTCCTTTTTCGTGAAAACTTCTAGCATTCTATCTCATTCCTCACTCTCTATCTCTAAACAATTTTCTATTTTCTCTCACATTAATTTTAGTCGTTGCGCTTCAAAAAAGTCTTTGTATTTGGTGAGGAATTTTCTATTCTAGGAAGGGTATTATTGTAAGTTCACCACTGTTTTTTCTCCTAGTTGAAAAATTTATCATTAAGGGAGTGTTTGTTTGGGTTCAAAGTTAAACTCTTTAAAGGTTTTAGTTTAGAGATTTAGTTTTTAAGTCATCGGTTCGGTTCGTAAGCTCAACGAGTGTTAAAAGCTTACTTTGGCTTGAGATCAACCCGATTCAAAATCTCAACTCGTTTTGTGAGTTAAGCTTGGTTAAAAGCACACTTTGGTTCGAGATAAGCCTGATTGAAAATCTCATCTTGGTTCATGATCAGCCTGGTCAAAACCCTGGTTCAGTTAGATTTAAAACTCATATTACTTCGAGATAAGTCCGTAGAAAATCACGATTTAGCTTTGAGAATAATCATTTCAAATTCATTGTTTGGAAGGAAGACTAACCTCTTCAGTTTGTTGTTTGAAAGGAAGACTAACAACTTCTCTCCTTCGTTCATTGTTTGGTTGAAAGTTAGTCTGACACATCATTTTCCCTTGTATAAGTGGGTTCTAGAGTTTAACCTACTAAAAACTCTTAATATTACTGGATACTCCCAAGATTAAATATTGGAAACATAAATACGTCTTCTTGATTAAACCTCTTTAAATCTCTGATGTCATTTCTCTTACCCTTAACTCTTTATTTTTCACATATTTCTAATTTCTAAAACTTTTTTTATCAAAATATTTTTAAACTTTGTAAAACATAACTTAAGATTTTCAAACTATAGATTTTCTTAAACCCATCATTCACCCTATCTTAGGTGTGGCGTCACATGTCAAACACATTCTAATCTATATGTGAAGCTAACGTAATGGTATTCTTTTGGAGGTCAGCCAGTGGTTTTGAAAATGGTGTATAGATTCATTTTTTAGATGATAGGTCTTAATTTGTACCCTTTTCTTTTGTGTAGTACATATTCAAAGATCATTAATTTACTCTTAGGTTGAGTTATATTTATTACGTATATTTATATTCAAGGTCATTAATTATGTGGAAATTATAAAAATTCTTCTTAACTATCACTCAAAAATTTCACAAACAATTATGTTTAATATGTTGTTTTTTAAGATGCACTATAACTCTTCTAAACCAAATTGTTATAGACAAACTCTATACTATGATTATAATTGATGACTAGCTTACACTTATATCCAATCACATATATTATTAAAACAATTTCTTATCTCCCAAACCTTGGATTTTCATCTATCTCACACTTTTTTGTAGTCTAAGTCATTCAACAAACTTAGATTTAACGAAATTCTCAATCACCCACACCCACCAGAAAAATCACACCTCAATAATAATAATAATAATAATAATAATAATAATAATAATAATAATAATAATAATAATAATAATAATAATAATAATAATAATAATAATAATAATAATAATAATAATAATAATAATAATAATAATAATAATAATAATAATAATAATAATAATAATAATAATAATAATAATAATAATAATAATAATAATAATAATAATAATAATAATAATAATAATAATAATAATAATAATAATAATAATAATAATAATAATAATAATAATAATAATAATAATAATAATAATAATAATAATAATAATAATAATAATAATAATAATAATAATAATAATAATAATAATAATAATAATAATAATAATAATAATAATAATAATAATAATAATAATAATAATAATAATAATAATAATAATAATAATAATAATAATAATAATAATAATAATAATAATAATAATAATAATAATAATAATAATAATAATAATAATAATAATAATAATAATAATAATAATAATAATAATAATAATAATAATAATAATAATAATAATAATAATAATAATAATAATAATAATAATAATAATAATAATAATAATAATAATAATAATAATAATAATAATAATAATAATAATAATAATAATAATAATAATAATAATAATAATAATAATAATAATAATAATAATAATAATAATAATAATAATAATAATAATAATAATAATAATAATAATAATAATAATAATAATAATAATAATAATAATAATAATAATAATAATAATAATAATAATAATAATAATAATAATAATAATAATAATAATAATAATAATAATAATAATAATAATAATAATAATAATAATAATAATAATAATAATAATAATAATAATAATAATAATAATAATAATAATAATAATAATAATAATAATAATAATAATAATAATAATAATAATAATAATAATAATAATAATAATAATAATAATAATAATAATAATAATAATAATAATAATAATAATAATAATAATAATAATAATAATAATAATAATAATAATAATAATAATAATAATAATAATAATAATAATAATAATAATAATAATAATAATAATAATAATAATAATAATAATAATAATAATAATAATAATAATAATAATAATAATAATAATAATAATAATAATAATAATAATAATAATAATAATAATAATAATAATAATAATAATAATAATAATAATAATAATAATAATAATAATAATAATAATAATAATAATAATAATAATAATAATAATAATAATAATAATAATAATAATAATAATAATAATAATAATAATAATAATAATAATAATAATAATAATAATAATAATAATAATAATAATAATAATAATAATAATAATAATAATAATAATAATAATAATAATAATAATAATAATAATAATAATAATAATAATAATAATAATAATAATAATAATAATAATAATAATAATAATAATAATAATAATAATAATAATAATAATAATAATAATAATAATAATAATAATAATAATAATAATAATAATAATAATAATAATAATAATAATAATAATAATAATAATAATAATAATAATAATAATAATAATAATAATAATAATAATAATAATAATAATAATAATAATAATAATAATAATAATAATAATAATAATAATAATAATAATAATAATAATAATAATAATAATAATAATAATAATAATAATAATAATAATAATAATAATAATAATAATAATAATAATAATAATAATAATAATAATAATAATAATAATAATAATAATAATAATAATAATAATAATAATAATAATAATAATAATAATAATAATAATAATAATAATAATAATAATAATAATAATAATAATAATAATAATAATAATAATAATAATAATAATAATAATAATAATAATAATAATAATAATAATAATAATAATAATAATAATAATAATAATAATAATAATAATAATAATAATAATAATAATAATAATAATAATAATAATAATAATAATAATAATAATAATAATAATAATAATAATAATAATAATAATAATAATAATAATAATAATAATAATAATAATAATAATAATAATAATAATAATAATAATAATAATAATAATAATAATAATAATAATAATAATAATAATAATAATAATAATAATAATAATAATAATAATAATAATAATAATAATAATAATAATAATAATAATAATAATAATAATAATAATAATAATAATAATAATAATAATAATAATAATAATAATAATAATAATAATAATAATAATAATAATAATAATAATAATAATAATAATAATGCAAATTTATAGATCCCTCTCAAAGAACGCCAAATAAATCATAGAAAGTTAAAGATATAAAAAACGAGTCTTTTGAATCATATTTATTTTAAACTACATGTAAATCTTATAATACATTATAACATTACATAATCTTATTCAACTTAGTTATGCAAGATTTCTTTTGAAATAGAAAATATATTAATCACACATTATACTTAGTAGAGATATAGACAAATTTTCTATTAAATATACAGCTATAACAATAGATTTTTACATTTTTGTAGTGAATATCTAAATTTTCATATATTTTAAAATTTAATGATACATACGAGACCAATATAAAAATTAAAATTTATGATAAATATAAATTGAAGGTGGGAAATATCACAAGTGTATTGATACTATGACATAAACATATAAAAAAAAACAGGTTTGTAAGCAATATAAACTATTGTTCAATGCAGAATCATATGGGTACATAACGAATAAGATAGATTATGCTAACACATCTACATTGTTTGTTGTCGCACTTCACTATCATTGGTGGCTGACACCCATGATATTGTAAGCAATCTGGATCTTTTTGACATTTACCAATTCCTATATTGAAATATGAGAATAAAAATTTAGATAATATTTGATAAATCATTGTGTACAAAGCAACAAAGAAAATTTTTAAATATTAAAAAATATATTACTTCCACCGTTGGATGACACCATCAATATAGAAATAACGATAATCATAATATAAATAAATTTGACAATTCCAGTCATATTTCTTCCTTTGTATTTAAGAAATAGTTTTATCAATTATCAATTTATATCTTTTAAAGTTTGAATTCTCCTTACATCAATAAAACAATATTGTTCTTTATATAGTGGTAGAAAAGTTCTTCATAAATTAGAATTATTATTAAAAAATTAAATACATCAATATGTTGTATCGGCCTTTTAGCATATTTAGTAATTATTTTAGATTAAAAAAACTAACCAGTATTATCAAATAGTTCAAATCTTTCATGATATGAAAGATTAAAACAAAAAATAAAACTTACCAGTTTTTACTAAATAGTTCAAACCTCTCAAGACATGAAAGATTAAAACACAATAGATAAACAATATGGTAAGAAAGAAAATGTGTTTATGAATTAATGAAGTTTATTGTTGAATAAAATTTAACTTTGAAATGTGGTGCAATTGGTGTGATAGAGTGTATATTTGGATTAACTAGCAAGCACAATTTATTAGTTTTGATTGCTTCATATGTCACCTATAGGTTATAGCTAGTATGAATTTAGTACTTCAAGTTGATCAATAATTCCTAAAAATATCATTAAAAATTCATAATTGCTAATAATGTATATTTGGATGAACAGAATGCATATTTAAAATTTTATTTACATATTTAAATGTGTAAAATATTTATTTGTAGAAAATGTGTATCATTTGAAGGATTGAAATATAAAAATAAACGAAAATTATACTTTAAAAAAAATCTAATAGAGAAATAAAGACAATTTTAAATTATAGTTTAAATAATTTTTCTTTAAATAATTCATAAATAATTTAGTGGATTTTTTATTAATCCTTATAAATTTTTAGCGCACCGTTTGGATTTTCAATTATGCCTCCCGATTTCGAATATATATTTCCGGATGCACCCTTTATATATGCAACCAAAGCAATTTTGAGATACGCCTCATATATTTGGTCTATTTTTATTTGGGAGATATATCTCCGGAATGGTGGTATTTCTGAATATGCATCTCTGGAAGTATTTGATATAACTTGCAGCTGCATAATCAGTCCCCCATTGTTGCCATACTCCATTTTCAACAAAATCTCTCACCCTAAAAACCCTTCATTCTCAATCCATTTTTCACTCTAAATCTCCATCATTTTGGTTCAACCTATCACATGGAGCAAAAGAAGATTAAATTTCATGTAAATATTGTTGTTTATCATCTACATTGCTCACATTAATCATCATTTTTTTCTAAAAAAACTTATCCAGTGTCCGAAGATGTATCTCCGGAACATGTTTGAGTTTGAACTTTTCTGGAGATACATTTTCAGAATGTGTCTATGTTCATTTTCCAGCCCTTCTACAACAGTAGATTAATTAACGTTTTGTTATTTTTTAATTGTTTCCAATAGATATGGTGTACCCCGATGTTTTCCCAAAACAATTGGTTTCTCCTAACGTTGTTTCTCTGAATGTTCAAGAGATTGTTGTGAAGGCGGTAGATGTTGGCAACGACTTTAATAACAAGCAAGAGTTTTAAAATCGTGATAGAATGCTTGAAAGGATTTGCATGGAGGCATCTAGACTTGGATTTGGTATGGTAATCGGAAGGTCTGATAATGGCTCGAATAGAAGATGCGCCTTTGTGACAATGTTGTGCAAAAGAAGCGAGAGATATCAAACTCCTCTCCGGATACTTAAAAGAGACGACACGAGTAGTAAAAAATGTGAGTGTCCGTTTAAGGTTCGTGGTTACATGTTGGTAAACAAAAATTTGAGATTTAATGTGATATGTGGTTTGCATAACCATGATTTGTGTTTAAAATTAGTTGGTCATTCTAGTGTATGTCGGCTCAAGCCGGAAGAGAAGGAATGTACTAGTGACATGACCTTGAATCTTGTTCAACCGAAAAATATACTTGCAACATTTAAACGATAAAGTTGTTCAACACGTTTTCGACGGTGCTCATACTTGACTCAACCTACAAGACTAACAAGTATATATAGACTTCCATTATTTGAGATGGTTGGTGTTGCCTTATTATGTTGGTTTTGCATTCCTTGAGAGTGAAAAAGAGGACAATTTTACTTGGGCATTAGAGGTGTATCAGTCACTTTTGAAGGATCAAGGTGAGATGCCTAAAATGATCGTTACCGACCGCGATACCTGATTGATGAACTCGGTTGCTAAGGTATTTACTTCTTCTTATGCATTACACTACTACAAAACGCTAAAACAACAACGTCAGGCTTACAACGCATCCTTTTATGCCGTTGTAATAAGTTAAAAAGTCCGCGCCCATTTAAAAGCTGAGTCATTTAATGACGGTTGAATGAAACCACCGTAGTAATAAATAAAATGTATCAAGCTTCGATTCCCTGCAACTATATTTTTTCCAATTTTTAGAGTACATTTAGCGTGTGTCAATTAAGTCCATTATTTATAAAATAAATTGTAAATTATTTTACAACGGTTAAGATGAGCAACCGTAGTAATAAATGAAATGTATCAAGCTTCGATTCTCTGCAACTACATTTTTTCCATTTTTTAGAGTACATTTAGCGTGTGTCATTTAAGTCCATTATTTATAAAATAAATTGTAAATTATTTTACAACGGTTAAGATGAGCAACCGTAGTAATAAATGAAATGTATCAAGCTTTGATTCCCTGTAACTACATTTTTTCCATTTTTTAGAGTACATTTAGCGTGTGTCAATTAAGTCCATTATTTATAAAATAAATTGTAAATTATTTTACAACGGTTAAGATGAGAAACCGTAGTAATAGAGTACATTTCACTTAAGATTCCACTACGGTTTGTTTCTCCACCGAGATTAAAAGGTTTACTGATAAATTAAAACAAAACTTATTATGTATTTCTTTCATAAGACGCCCTAATCGAACAAGTGAGCCAGAGATGCCCTAACCTTTACCCTCTTCGTATCCATTCATTTGGAGCTCAAATATTGCTCAAATAAGGTACTCTTCAACATCTTCATTCCTTTTTTCTTGGTTTATGCTCAAATATTGACCGTCTTCATTCATTTGCTTCTTCAGCTTTGAAGTAAGGTTCTCTTCAACATCTTCATTCCTTTTTTCTTGGTTTATGCTCAAATATTGACCGTCTTCATCATTCATTTGCTTCTTCAGCTTCGAAGTAAGGTTCTCTTCAACATCTTCATTCCTTCTTTCTTTGTTCATATTGTATATGCTCAAGTCAGAATAAGATGTCTCATATGCTTTACGTTTAGTATTAGAGTACATCTTCATTGATTTTTTCTTTGTTCATATTGTATATACATATGCTTGAGTTTTTGGATTAAATTTTGGTGTGTCATTCACATTATTATACATGTATAAATTTCAGAAGTTGTAATGGATCGTAGTTAGATGAAAGCCAATAGATTAGATCCAGTTTATGAGAACGGAGTTTGTGAATTCCTTGAATATGCTGATAAACATCTTTCCGACAATGATGGTATCTTTTATTGTCCTTGTGTTGTTTACGCTAATATCAAAAAGGGTACAAAGAAAGAAATACACAATCACCTTTGTTGTGATGGTATATGTCAAAATTATATAATATGGGTGTGGCATGGTGAGGTGGATAATAAGGAAAGTCGGGCGTCACAAAGTCAAAGAGTGGAGGAAAATGAATATATGGAAGATCACCTAGAGGATATGTTCCGTGATATTGGGAAATCTTCTTTTATGAATGCTCATATTTATGATAATTTATGTAGTGATAAAGACACCCCTTTATATAAGGGATGTACAGAGTTCACACGATTGTCGGCGGTGTTAAAGTTGTTTAATCTGAAGGCAAAAAATAGATGGTCAGATAAAAGTTTCACGAAATTACTTGAATTGCTACAGCAATTGTTACTAGAAGATAACAAATTGTCGGATCGTTGCTATGAGGCCAAGAAGATATTGTGTCCACTGGGTCTGGAGTATATCAAGATACATGCTTGCCCTAATAATTGCATATTATTCCGAAAAGAGTATGAAGACTTGTTTCAATGTCCGAAATGTGGTGTGTCGCGTTACAAGCAGAAGGCTAGCAATGGTGATGACAATGATCACTATGACAATGTTAGTAGGAAGCATCCTCCTGCTAAAGTGTTATGGTACTTGCCAATACTTTCACTATTAAAGAGACTTTTTGCTAATTCGAATAACACAAAGAATCTTAGATGGCATGTAGATGAAAGGATTCGTGATGGAAACATTCGACATGTAGCTGATTCTTTGCAATGGAAGAAAATTGATTCGTTGTTTCCGGATTTTGGAGTCGAGCCAAGAAATCTTAGGCATGGGCTTGCCACCGATGGAATGAACCCCTTTGGTAATATGAGCACTAATCATACTTCGTGGCCTATTCTTCTCACTATTTACAACCTATCTCCTTGGTTGTGCATGAAGCGCAAGTATATACTGTTAAGTATGATGATTTCTGGACCACGACAACCTGGTAACGACATAGATGTTTATCTTAGTCCATTAATTGAAAATTTACGACTCTTGTGGGATGAAGGCGTTGAAGTTGATGATGCATATTCTGGGGAAAAGTTTAATATGCGTGCAATGTTATTTTGCACAATTAACGACTTTCCGGCTTATGGTAACTTGGCAGGATACAGTGTCAAAGGACATAAAGCGTGTCCTATATATGAAGATGATACTTGTTATCACCAACTTGAGTTTGGAAAAAAGACCGTTTACCTTGGGCATCGAAAATTTCTAAAATTGGGTCATCCTTATCGTAGATTGCGAAAGGCTTTTAATGGAGAGCAAGAGTTTGGTGAGGCTCCTAAACCTTTAACCGGTGATGAAGTTTATCAACGGCAGGAATACATTAATGTTGTCCTTGGGAAGAGAGAAAAAGAAAAAGGTGGGAAGAGAGAAAAAGAAAAAGGTGGGAAGAGAGGAAAAGAAAAAGAGGCAGTTGCAAAAAATATATGGAAAAAGAGGTCCATCTTCTTTGATCTTCCATATTGGTCAAGTCTTGATGTTAGACATTGTCTTGATGTGATGCACGTGGAGAAAAATGTGTGTGATAGTTTGATTGGCACACTTCTAAACATTCCGGGCTCCAATAGATATGGAGAAGATGGGTATACGAAAACAGTTGGCTCCAATAGAGAAAGGAAAAAGAACTTATCTGCCTCCAGCATGTCACACTCTATCTAAAAAGGAAAGGAAAATGTTCTGCGAGTGTTTGCAAGGTATTAAAGTTCCGCAAGGTTACTCATCAAACATGAAGAAACTTGTATCAATGAAAGGCCTCAAGTTAATTGGTTTAAAATCTCATGATTGTCATGTATTGATGCAACAACTTCTACCAGTGGCTATCCGTGGGATCCTTCCAAAAAATGTGAGAGTAACTATAACGAGACTGTGGTTATTCTTCAATGCCATATGTAATAAAGTTCTTGATTTCAAAAAATTGGATGAATTAGAAGATGAGGCTGCCATAATCTTGTGTCAATTGGAGAAGTATTTTCCGCCATCATTTTTTGACATTATCGTTCACTTACTTGTTCATCTTGTAAGAGAAATCAGAATTTGTGGTCCAGTTTATTTAAGGTGGATGTATCCAATAGAGCGATATATGAAGATCTTTAAAGGATATACGAAGAATCATCACCGACCGAAAGCTTCGATTGTTGAAAGGTACATCACAGAAGAAGCTGTTGAGTTTTGTACAAACTATTTGTCGGATGTAGATTCTATAGGAATTCCAAAGTCTCGTCATGCTGACACAGACGGAAGAGGTATTCAAGGTCTAAATGTTAGGTCAATGGCTCAGGATGTAGTTATTCAATCACATTTCTATATTTTGAATAATATAGATGAGGTTCAACCTTTCATAGATACTCACAAAAGACTTATGAAGAAAAAATATCCCTGAATGAATGACAAGTTGTTGTTGATAGAGCATAACAATAGATTCATGGATTGGTTTAATAAAAGTGTATCTAATGATCCTAGTGCATCCGAGATACTTAGATGGTTGTCGTACGGGCCAAAATTTTGTGTCATTACCTGGAGTGCATACAACATTGGTCATTATACCTTTTATACAAAATCAAAAGATGATCGTAGTACAACGCAAAATAGTGGGGTTATGATTGAAGTCGAATCGATGTATTTCTCTAGTTCGAAAGATAAGAATTCGGTATTGGCAACTACCGCGTTTTATGGTGTCATTGATGAGATTTGGGAGATTGATTATGTTATTTTCAAAGTGGCTTTATTTAAATACAAGTGGGTTCCCAATAATAATAATGGTGTAGACATTGATGACTTAGGATTCACCCGGGTCAACCTTGGCAAGGCATCTTTTAATACAGAACCATTCATCATGGCTTCTCAAGCAAAACAAGTTTTCTATGTTTCCGATCCATCAGACAAATCAGGGAAATGGTCAATCGTTCTCCAAGGAAAATACATTCCTCTTAGTGATGAAAGTCTTGATATTCCGTCCACACCCTCTTACACAACACAAGTTCCTATCTCATATGATGAAGTTGATGGAGATGTCGTGCATGCTATACGACTCGATCATGAAGAAGGCATATGGGAAAATTAACAAGTACGCAATTTATTAATTATTCATAATATATTAATTGTATGTTATAGTTTAGAAGTATTTTTACTAACAAGTATAATTATTTGAAAGCATAGGTATTTTGAGTCCAGACACCAGGCCAGGAGACAAGACACCAAGAGACAAGATACCAATACACCAAGTTACAATTATCTGAAGTTATGTAATGTGTGTAAACTGTAATATGATATATGTGATATTTTATTTATGTAGGTTGTTTGTTCTGATAAACTGTAATCTAGTATATGTGATATTATGAATATGACACGATTAATATTATTATGAAAACTGTATCACAAAATGTGAATTGTATTTTTCTGTTGTGCTGAGATATGGAGAACAATAATACAGGTAAAAAAATGGGATTAATTATAAAAGCAGGATGATATTTGTTAATTTTGCTGAAACTTTAGCGACGATTATATTTCCTAACCGTTATAATATCTGGCGCGTTGTCTAGCAAAAAATAAATATTAAAATTGTGTTGCTGGGAATCGAACCGAGGACAATTATATTTACTACAACGGTGTAATGTAAAACCGCTGCGATAGTTAGCGCGCTTTCCTCATTATTACAACGCAACACAAGGCCGTCGTCGTAAGTATCATATATACAACAAAAATCTACATAACAACGCCCTCGCCCGCATCATTATATGTCATTCCTAACCGTTGTTAAATGGGTTTTTCGTAATAGTGTTACTTTGTAAGTATTACATAACAAAGAATGTGAGAAGTCTAGTAAAACCCGTGGTGGGGACGAAACCAATAGAGTCCGAAGGTGGAAAATTGGTGAAGGCGGGTGTGATTGTGGAAAAAATAATGGATGCATGGAATCGTATAATAAATTCTTCCATAAAATAATTATATGCCGATTCTGTTATTCATTTTCGGAAAGTGTGTGAAAAGTATCCTGCTTTGTTGAAATATGTTGAAAGCACCATTCTTGATCGGGTGATGGAGAAGATAGTTTGCGCGTGGACTGATAATGTTAGACACCATGGAAATACAAGTACTAACAGAGTTGAGTCGGCCCATGCTACTTTGAAAATTTGGTTGGAAAATAGCAAGGGGGTTTGTGTCGAGACTAGGACTCCATGAACCACATGATTAAGAACCAACATAATAAGATACAAACAATGTTTGGTCGGAGCATCACGGTTTTGGAGCATCGATTTAAATATAACACTTTATATTCTCAGTTGGTCGGTAACATTTCTGGGGCGGGTTTGAACTATATTTTTCACGAAGGTAAACGAGCTGATAATGTAGGCTCCGATAGCGCAAAGTGTGGTTGCACTATTATGAAAACATATGGTCTCCCGTGTGCATGCACTCTTGCTAAAAAGGTGAAACTTGGTGAACCAATAAGAATGGACGAGGTTTGCTCTCATTGGAAAAGACTTAGGTTCGACGATGATAGATGCATGGATGACGGGAAATCGAATATCTCAATTTTGACCGAATGGGAAGCGATACAAGAGAGATTTTTGAAGGCCGGTGACATCATGAAACTACACATCAAAGAACAATTGAGTAAGATTTCCTATCCCGAAACCACCGATATGAAACCGCCTTCTCAACCGGTAAAAACAAAAGGTGCTTCGAAAAAAGTGAAGCCTACATCGAATGACAACTCGACTACACGGTCTTCTTCATATTTTGAACACATTGACAAAGTTTTTCCCAACTCACCAACTCCAAAATCTCTAAAAAGTGTTGTGAAAGGAGCCCGCATTAGCAAACCACCTCCGACGCCGCTTCCACCGAAGATTCCATTCATCGACGAGATGCTGATTTTTATGCACAAATATATCGAGTGGATCATCGATGTTGTAGGGGACGGTAATTGCGATTCCTGAGCTGTTTCGGCTTTACTCGGTAAAGGAGAAGATAATCATGCGCTTGTCCGACATCAACTTATCCAAGAGTTGAAGGCGCATAAAGAATTGTATACGCGGTTATATGAAAATAAAGAAAAATACAATGCGTTTTATGAGTCTTTTGTTCCCTGCTTGAGCGGTCTGGCACTAGAGTCAAAATGGATGAGCTTCCCATATATAGGTCACCTAATTGCATATGCAAATGATATGGTGTGCATTGGCCTGACACGCTACGGTTTTTCGGAAACCTTTTTCTCACTGCGCACCGCACCACACCAAAATCCAAATGATTGTATCATGTGTATTGAATAGCTTTCAAAATCAAATCATTTTGTTTAGGTTTACTTGAAACCGAGTTGCCCTATACCACCTACATCACCGAAGTGGACGACTCATTCAACCACAAAAGCCTAGGCGTGGCTGGATCATTTCATGGAAAGGATGCAACAATTCAAGAGATTGAACAACAATGAAAAAGAATCGAATGCACAAAACTCCAAGGGGGTACCACCTATTGATTTAGTCGGCGACACTTATTTCGATTCATTTTGATTTCTTGTTTAACCGAACAATAATTGTATATATTTGTATCTCAATATAAATGAAGTGTTATATATTCACTTTTTATTCATATTTGGTCTTTATGCATATTTGGTTTATATTTGGTCTTAATGTTAGTGTCTGTTATATGGTTCTGTTTTGGAAATGTTTCAGGGAAAGTTCTGGAGATACATCTCCGGAAGGTTATTTATTTGCTTTATTTTGAAATGGTTCGGGGAAAGTTCCGGAGATGCATCTCCGGAACAAGATAATAGGGTGCGTTTTCGAAGATATATATCCGGAATTAATATGATAGTCAATGAGTGGTCCATATTGAAATAGGTCTTCTACAAATTTAGGTGTTCTTGTGTTATATTTCACACAAACTTAAAATATCTCAAATGTCACAAATAAACATTTATTGGTATGTTGCAAGTGTCTCCTACTCCAACGGATCTACACTCGGGAGGGCGTTCAAGCTCATCAATCTCACCTCCCTCGAAGATATCTTAGACAAAATCTGATATCTTCTACCTTACAGAGACAAACGAAGGATTGTGAAGCTCGAGTACCATTCACCTTCAGTTGACAACAAAGGGAAAATTGTGTTCAACAAATTTGAGCTCAAGACTCGAGCGGATGTTAGGGTTATATGGGATACGTATTTTTGTTTCGAAGAGAAAGTTCCGCTCGAGTTGGAATCAACGCTACAAAGATCGGTCAAAGATATCCTGAAGATGTGCAAGCGTCAACCTGAATATTGAAATGTAATATTTAATTTTCTGTTGAAATCATGATTGTAATGATCATTTTATGTTATGAATATCAATTGCATTTTGGAAAGTCTATTTACTGAATGTATTTTTGGTTTCTTCCAGAAATGTAACTACAAACTTTTTCCGGAGATGCATCTCCAGAACAAATTAAACACAACATATAGGGCGCCTCTCATAATTGCCTTTGTTGAGTGAGAAAAGGGTGCGTCTAGAGATATAACTCTGGAACCTGGGGGTATTAATGGAATTTACCACGGTGCAGTAGAAACTTATAAGGTGCAAAAAGAAATTCTCAAAATTTATATTGAATGGTTAAGTTTAAAAAAGCTTAACAGTTTTTTTATTTTTAAAATTGGTCGGGTCTTTTTCTTACCTAGATCATAGCAGGTTTGAAACTGACCCATTAATGTAATCATTCATGGGCCTGAGTCATGACTAGCTCAAACTGGTATATGCTCCAAATGAAAAACACTAAATTTATCATGCATGCTCAAAAGACAAAGATATTTACGAAAAGGATGACATAAGACTAATTAAGTTAAGAATCGTTTACAAAGATGAAGGTTCTAGAACCTCAGGAGCAGGCAGAGACCTATCCTAAAAAACACCTTACGGAAGTAAAAAATAAAGGCATGATCGTCGCATAACTAAGCTGAATAATATTAGGTAAGCTTATAATTTGTTATAATATTTTAATGTAATTTAAAATGAATATGATTCAAAAGACTTGTTTTTTTATATCTTTAACTTTTTATGATTTTGTTGGTGTTCTTTGAGAGGCGTCTATAAATTTACATAATAATTATTGCTTTTATATACTAATTTTTTAGACTTAAATTGATGTGTAATTTTTAGACACACACATAAACACACAGACACACGCGCGCGCGCGTGCACACACACACACAAACAAACAAACAAAAATATATAATAAGCTTGTAACAACAACAAAAATTATTGTTGTTGAGATTGATAACAAGATAAAAAGACACCGGCCCAACGTGATTGGATGTCATCTATATCTTTTTGTGAGAATGGTGATTTGTTGCTAAACTTCTATAATTTAAACAAAATTTAAATTATGATAAGCAAATAACAACAACATCATTAACTTAAGAAATATACATAAATTATGTGTATATGGATTAAGCTAATACCTTAAGCTTAGTCCATCCATTTGTAATGCCTCCGAAGATAATATAAAACATTTGTCTCATTACATAGTATCCATAAGAATACTTGTCGGGTAGTTTTCGCGACTACAAATAATTTTCATATATTTATATCACTAATACACACAAATAAAAGAATGTCAAATAACACAAGTAATATATTAATATATTTTAGTGTATATATATATATATATATATATATATATATATATATATATTAATAAAGAGAAAAGAATTTAATAATAAACTAAAAGTATTTTAAATTAATAAATTAAATTCAGTTAATTAAAGAGATAAAGGAATATGTACTGATAGTGTAAAATATTTGTACACTATCAATCAATGAGAAACGTGTATCCTACCACATCACTATTTTATTTTTAAAATACTTATCTGATATGAAAATTTTAAGGACTTTGATTGGTTGTATGTGTAATTTTATTTTACATTTCCTCTACACTACCGTTAAACTCTTATTAAATAAATGTTATTTAATAGTTTCATTTTATTAAATTAAAATAATTTAAATTTATTACATAGTTATGTAAAATACATTTAAATGAGAAATTTTATCAAAACAACAAATTTAGAGTTGTACTATGCGGGAGAGGTAATAAGTTCAACTCCCATTGAGTGCAACATTTTAAATTATTCATCTTTTAAAGTTTCAAAGTTAAAAAAACAAAACAAAAAAAACAACATGGAATAAAAATAATTGAAAAATAATTACACAAAAGAGTCATTTTTTCATAAGGTCTAAAATAATATTATCTTCATGTGACAAAGTGAGTTTCACAACTTTTTTTTTACAGGGGAAAATCAGAAGTCGTCTATATGACAGGGGAAAAAATGCTATTAACCCATAATAGAAACTAGAACACACTTAAATCACGGAAAAAATAATACAACCAAATTATGGATATAAGCAACAAACATAATAAAAAATAACTCTTTTTTGAATTACAGATAGTAAATAAGGGATAATACAAGATTATCATGTTTATTTACTTCTCAATTCTTAGAGAACGTGAGAGCTATTGTAGAGGAGTTTCATTCTTTGCTGATGTTTGTGAATTTCTTGAGTTGCATATCAAGATTTAGTTTGTGTGGTGTTGCTGGAGTTTGGCAATCCAACAGGAAAAAGAAGTATTTGTCCCAAATTATATTGGTAGAGTTACGTGGAAGCCTACAGACGAAGTCTGAGTTTATGTGTTCTTCAAATATATCAATGTTCAAGGGACCGATTGGACCGAGTAAAGGTTGTTGTAGAACGTAGGATTGACAAAATTATTGATTCTAGAAGAGTTAAGTCAAGATTAGGTGGATCTTGCTAGATCGGTGAAGCAAACGCCGTATAACACAAGAGTGGATCAAGATAGAAGACTGGTTATGTTCAGGAGTATTTTGTATCAAATGGTTGTGTAATTTTTGTAAATAATTGTCATATTATTATTATTATTGGAATACTAATAAATTTTCAATGGGAAACCATTGGAGACTAGAGTAAGCGCAAAGCAGGGACAAACACCAAACTAGTATAAATCCTAATGTACATTTCTCTCTCTCTCTCTCTCTCTCTCTCTCTCTCTCTCTCTCTCTCTCACACACACACACACACACACACACATTTTTATATAGTTTGCATGCTTGGGTTTGTATCACTTTCATAGAATTATAGGTTGGTAGGTGTTTGCCGTGAATTTTGGTAAACAACCTCTGATCTATCAATCTAAACGCAAATTGATTTAACTTGCAGGATCTATCACACAAATCCTAGGACATGTGCTAAGTTTTAAGGGAAAATGTAACTGACGACAATAAATGCAAGAAATGTAAAATGAACTCCGCGTTCGACAGTAAAATAGACTACACGAACTCCACGTTCGACTACTTGCACTGTAAAGTAAAAAGCTTAAAAAGAGGGTTGTAAGTAAATGATGCAAACACTTTAAAGACGTCGGATGTAAAAGACAGAAATGTAAAGAGCTTTGAGAAATAAGGATACAGGAAATGTAAAGTTCTGTCGAGAGTAAATAATGAGAGAAAATGCTCAAACTCCACGTTCTTTGAAAAGTAAATACTGGCAAATGTAAAAGGCTGTCGAAAGTAATGCAGGGAGATGAAAGCTTTTGGAAATAAAGTGCAATGAACTCCACGTTCTTGAAGATAAAAAGGAAATTAAAAATAAATGCAGTAAAGGGAGAGGTTTGAAAGTAAAAGACTTTGAATGTAAAATGTGCAGAAAAATAGATGTCGAAGGCTTCTAAAGGAAAGTGCAACTGCAGTGTAACATAAGGCTGATTGAAAATACAATTCAAAGGACAAGATAAGACATGAAAGATTAAACTTAAGAAAATGTAAAGTGCTGAAACATAAACATGATGAAGAAAACAAATTGCATTGCTGAAGAAAGAGGTGGTGTTACATTACGTACATTCTCGCGAACTCGTTTCTCTACACGCGGGTACTTTGAGTTTCTTTGAGTCACAAGTACAAAAATATGAACACCCCTATTACATAAATCTAACTCCTATTTATAGTGCTAAGGGATAACTGCTAAGTAGTAGTTACTGCTCCAACGTGTCCCTTCTTGGCGCCTTCCTCCTAGTCTCAACTGTTCCCACGCTCACAACTGCCCTTATTTGAATTTCAAATATCTGAAATTCCCTCCAGCCCTTGCAGCGCGTATTCCACGTCCCCACGGTCGAAAGACTTTCCAACACTTAACCCTTTTGAGGGGTTTCAGCGTACTCTCTTCGACTCAAGCTTTATTCAGGACTTGGTCTAAAACCCTCTTCTAGTTAAAAACAATCTTTTAACAATTTGAACCAACATTTGCTCTTTCCTAGCGTCGAAAAATGAGGGTTAACAAATTACCCCCCAGGAATGACCTTTCGCCAGGATTGGTAGGAAGGCCATTTCTTGATCTAGAGACCCTTTCGACGCTTGTTTGCATGGCCCTTAGCCAAATACCCTATTAACCACTTTAGTGGCTGAACTGTTCAGTTCCTTTGAATTTTGTTGGAATTTTTCCAGGAGAAATAATGTATACTCCTACTCCTGTTCCATTTTTATGACTTGATCTGTCAAAGTATAATTTCCAAGATCTTAATTCGACGTAATTCAAATCATTTTCATTTATGGAATGGTCAACTATGAAGTCTGCAACTATTTGCCCTTTCACAGCTTTTAAAGGTTGATATGTTAAGGAAAATTCTGTTAATGCTAATGCCCATTTGCCAATTCGACTGTGCAAAATAGGTTTAGATAACATATGTTTTATAACATCAAAGCGAGACGAAACATACACATCAACAGGTTTTATATATTGCTTCAGTTTAGTACAAGAGAAATACAAGCATAAACATAACTTTTCAATCATGCTATACCTAGTTTCTGCATCATTTAAAACTCGACTAAGGTAATAAATGGCTCTTTCGACTCCATTCTCATCTTCCTGAGCTAACATGTTCCCTAGGGTTTTGTCTGATGCAGCTATGTACAATCTCATACTTTTGTTTCGACAAGGTGGTGAAAGAATTGGAGGGTGACTTAGGTACTCCTTGATCTTGTCAAAGGCTTCCTGTTGTAACTGCCCCCACTCGAAACCATCTTTACTAAAACGAAGCAATGACGAAAAAGCTTGTGTTTTGCCACTCAGGTTGGATATAAACCTTCTTAAGAAGTTGATTTTGCCCAACAACGACTGCAACTCCTTTTTAGTTGATGGCGCTTTCGCCTCCATTATGGCATTGTTTTTATTCTGATTTATTTCAATCCCTTTCTTGTGGACCACAAAGCCTAAGAAATCCCCTGCCTGCACACAAAAAGCACATTTAAGAGGATTCATTTTAAGACCATATTTTCTCATCCTTTCAAAGGATTGTCGAAGATGGTCAATGTGACTACTCCCAGAAACAGACTTTATAACAATATCATCAATATAAATTTGCATGAATGTGTCTATAAAATCGTGAAAAATTGAATTCATTGCCCTTTGGTAAGTGGCACCAGCATTCTTGAGACCAAAAGGCATCACTACCCATTCATAGGTGCCTAAGGCTCCAGGGCATCTAAAAGCAGTTTTATGAACATCTTCCTCAACAATGAATATTTGGTTGTAACCAGAATATCCATCCAGCATACTAAGATATTCATGTCCTGCTGCAGAATCTATTAACATTTCTGCTACCGGCATTGAATATTCATCTTTGGGAGTTGCAGAGTTTAAATCTCTAAAATCAATGCAAACTCTCAAAGACCCATTCTTTTTAATAACGGGTACTATATTAGCCAACCATTCGACATACCTTGTAGTGCGAATGAATTTGCAACGAAGCAGTCTTTCGACCTCCTCTTTGATTTTTGACAATATCTCTGGTGCAAACCGTCTTGGATTTTGCTTGACTTGTTTTTTCCCAGGTGTCATAGGCAACCTGTGTTCGACCAACTCCCTGCTCAAACCAGGCATCTCATCATAATCCCAGGCGAAGCAGTCTTTGAACTCTTTCAACAACTGAACTACTTTGACCTTCAACTAGGGATCAAGATTGGCACTGATGTAGGTAGGCCTTTTGGTTGTCCCTTCACTGAGGTCCACTTCTTCTAAGGGGTCTTGTGCTAGCATTTTTACATTATTTGCCAACGGATCTTTCTCAAATCCCAAAGGCTCATCTTCATAGATGGCGTCGAGCCTCTGGCTTTGCCCTCCAATTTCAACCTTATCTGGAGGTTTTGGGTCGAAGTCCTTGCCAGGACCTTCTTGATACACTTTAGAAATGACTTTACCAGCCATATAATCATTGGCGGCTTCCAAAGCCGCTTGTAGTTTTGTTTCGGCCACATAGGCCGAAATTCTTTTCAAAGCGTCGAACTCAGTCATGATCACTGAATTCATCTCCCCACCCTATGGGCTCTATTGGAGGCGTGCCTAGGCATGGAAATCTTCCTCCTGGTACTTCCCTGTCCCATCTGAAACCTTCAACAGGGTGCAAGTACAACGAATGAAACGTTTCCTCGTCAGGTGTAAACTCAAAATCAGCTGGAGGACATGGAGCAATGTTCGCCAGATGTTTCTCAAATTGCCTACTGTCCACATGATTAACAGGTACCTTGAAGTACCCTTGGTCAGCTTCAATGTTTTCCACTATCCCATCTGGTCTCCAGACTGTGATTCTCTGGTGCATAGACGAGGGTACTGCTCCTATCCCATGAATCCACTCCCTACCTAAGAGTAGATTATAATTAGCCTTTGTCTCGACGACCATGAACACTGTTGGTCTGGTAATAGTTCCCACAGTGAGATCTACCTGAATCACTCCCAGAGTAGAACCAACTTTGCCTTCATAGTTCGACAGAACCATGTTGTGGGGTTTAGTATCAGTTTCAAACTTTCCAATCTTGCTCAACAGAAACCTTGGCATCAGATTAACCGTCGCACCACAGTCTACCAGAATCTTGTTGACAGGAACGTTCTCCACTTTTCCAGTAATATAAAGAGGCTTCAAGTGACCCTTCATTGCCTCCGTGGGACGCTCAAAGAAAGCATTATGTTCTTTGACGCACCCATTGTTCATGATGTAATAGCACACAGGCTTGTGTGCCATCATCTCCAATTCAGCAGTTTGGTCTAAGTCTTCGACCTCTGAAACTTGACCAAACTCTCTTGGCATTACAGACACCACATTTACCAAAATGTCTAGGGAAGCTGTTGACTCATTGTCGAAGTTATCAGTCATATTCTCATCTTCTTCGACCTTCTTTTCTGGCTGACTAGTAAACAACTTTCGTCGTATGGGCATCCTCTCCATTGCCCCAGCCACATTGGTGCTTGACTCCCCTTGCACCTGAGCCTCCCTAACAGCTTTTCGCCTACGCTGCTCTCTTCGCCATTGCGATCTGGACATTGGGTTGTTACCCTTGTAATTCTGCGAAATGTATGCGGATTTGTTTGTGGTGCGATTCTCTTTTCTGTACTCAAAGGACGCACCTCTTTCCACATCGAACTTCTCCCACTTTTTCTTCCTTCCTTTCCCTTCGACAGGTTTGATCCAACTACCTATTGGCGCATTCACAGCAGGTTTGAATGTTCCTGGCTTGGTCCTTGGTACTTGGTTCTTTGGCCCTGTCGAAAGTCGCCTATGGTCAAAACCTCTGTGCCCCTTGTTCACCTTCTGCCCCCAGCTTTCGCCAGCCTTCTTAATGCCTTTCAGCTTGTGGGCAGCCTTTTCATCAAAAATGGCGCTGCACCTGGGACACAGCATTACTCCAGAGTCTTTTTTCTGGCAACGATGCAAGAAATCCACGATTGTCTCTTCTGGCTCAGGATAAGCCATTTGGTTAAGCTTCTCTTGCTCATCTACCTTACTCAATTATTCATCCTTTCGATCCGTAATTTCGACCATGTTGACATCCATTATGTCCTTCAGGCGCATCTTGGAGAAGCTGGCTTCCAGACTTCCAGTGGTCTTTGCCAAGCAGCCACCACCTACTGCTGCTTTTGCAGCTCTTTGGGAGGCTTTTTCCCAAGCAGCTTTCTCAGCCTCCACCATCTCCTCAGCGTTGACTCTTTCGACATCAGGAGACGTCTTGAAAAAATTTTCAGCAGCCATACAGATCCAATTTTCCACCAGACAACCATCCATGTCTAGCATCTCTCCAACCAAGAGCATGTCGTCTTCCAATTCCTTAACCACTTGAACTTTGGGGGCATTTCTACCCATAGCCTCCTTGGTGTTGATGCTATCTGAACTAGAATCAGACTCCTCAACCAACTCGACCAGATTTATTCCTTCATTGACAGTTATCTTCCAACCCCTCCTGGTTACATCAAAACCCTTAGCAGCATTATCCATTTCCACAAACTTATCAGCAGTTTCTTTGGTCACCAACATCAAACTGGTGCCATCAACGTTTAGGCCACCTGTAGCCTTACTAGAACCCTCAGTCATCACAGCACTGATGGCGAAGTCTTCAGTAACTTCTACCATGTTGACTGACTCGTCGAGTCCCCCTGTGGCTTCCACCATCTGAACCTCATGAGGCTCTGTATAGTTGGCCTCTGCAACTTGCAACGGGTCAGAGTCAATCTTCATTTGGGCTTTGCCTTTTTCTCCAAACTTCAACCTTCCTTCCTGGATAGCATTTTGCACCAAGTCCCTGAAAAGAAAACATTGAGAAGTTTTATGACCCAAAAAATTATGGTACTTACAAAAACCTATTTTCTTTCTTTGTTCTAAAGGTGGCGTTTTAGCACCAGCAGGCACTATCATTTGCCCATCTTTAACTAACAAATCGAAAATTTCATCACATTTAGTGACGTCGAAAGTATATGTTTTCTTAGGGAATTGGTCGTTAGATTCGACAGGATTTTTTCCTTCTGAAGGAGCTAATAATTTACAAGCGTAAGGTGGACCTTGTTTTAATTCAGCAACGTCAACCTCATTTTCGTCGAAACAAGATGGCTCGCCATACAGGCTCTCCACATCTTCCTTGCATTCGACAAACGCTACTTTTTTACCCCTACTGAATCTAGCTTTTTCTTCTTTTAGCCTTTCTAGCTGTCGAACCCTATCAGCCAGCTGGGCCATATCTCTAAGATATTGGGTATCTAATTTCTTCCTAATGGAATAATCAAGACCCCCAGCAGCCATTTCGACCAACTCATGTTCTGGTACTTGTGTAAAGCACCTGGCTTTAAGAAGTCGAAACCTATTCAGGTAATCGTCAATTGGCTCAGTGATCTTGCGCCTAATGCTAACCAATTCTTTCAAACTAATCTTAGTTTGCCCCATATAGAACTGTTCATGGAACAAACGTTCTAATTGGGTCCAATTGTATATGGAATTTGGAGGCAACGTGGTAAACCATGTGAAGGCATTCTTGGTAAGGGAACTTGGGAAGTATTTGATCCTAAGGCTCTCGTCAGCTGCAATCTCGCCCTCTTCGATCAAATATCTAGCCACATGTTCGACAGTAGACTCAGTAATATCTCCTGAAAATTTGCTAAACTTTGGAACCTTCATCCTAGGGGAAAGTTCTGCTTGGAGAATGTAGTCCACTATAGGTGATGTATAATTTGGCCTGGTGAAGCCAAAATTCATACCATTTCTAGTCATTATACTTTCGACCATGGCTGCAAGATTATTTTCTTCTGCTTGATTCTGGTGTCGAACCTGCCTAAGCAATTGATCTGTGTGTTGGTTCCTGTTCACCATCACTACTGGTTCCTCCTCCATCTGGTATGGCATCTGGTTCCTCGGAGGTTCGACTCTAAAATGGTCAACCATCTCTTGATCCTCCAAGTTAGCATCAGGTATCTGACGTGGATGACGTCTTGGGACATCTTCGACGACCGTTGCTCTTTGATCTACTGCTGGCACTCCCATGAAATCCGCCATGCGTGCCACTTGTGCAGCCAGTTGTTGGTTAGTTTGGGTTGTATTTTGGATCAAAGGTTGAAAAACTTCTCCCATCGTCTGAGACAACGTATGCACCATTTGCATGTTACTTTCATCCATCTGCTGTCTCAAACAGTTTATGGATGTATTTGTAAGGCTAGGCGTTTGCACAGAGTAACCCACACCTATATCTTGGCTGTTTCGTCTTCCTGATCCTTGTAGTGGCGAAGACACAACAGTTTTTGAAAACACAGGCGGAGCACTTTGTAGGTTTTGCATCATTGATGTAGGCATACCATAGGGTTGACTCCTTGACCCAATACTGCTACTGGATTGAGTGTTTGAAATGCTCCCTTGAGGATCAACTTGTTGATTGGCACTGGTTTCCATTTTCTTAGTGTATCTTCTCTTTGGTATCCCTTCGTTTGTTGTGGCTAACTTCCCACTTCTCAATAACATACAACGAAAGTAGATCTTCACCAAGACAAATGAGACTGACAAAGGTTTGACTTAGCACTGGGTCCCACCGGGTGTGCCAATTTGTTTGCCGTGAATTTTGGTAAACAACCTCTGATCTATCAATCTAAACGCAAATTAATTTAACTTGCAGGATCGATCACACAAATCCTAGGACATGTGCTAAGTTTTAAGGGAAAATGTAACTGACGACAATAAATACAAGAAATGTAAAATAAACTCCGCGTTCGACAGTAAAATAGACTACACGAACTCCACGTTCGACTACTTGCGCAGTAAAGTAAAAAGCTTAAAAAGAGGGCTGTAAGTAAATGATGCAAAAACTTTAAAGACGTCGGATGTAAAAGACAGAAATGTAAAGAGCTTTGAGAAATAAGGATACAGGAAATGTAAAGTTCTGTCGAGAGTAAATAATGAGAGAAAATGCTCGAACTCCACGTTCTTTGAAAAGTAAATACTGGCAAATGTAAAAGGCTGTCGAAAGTAATGCAGGGAGATGAAAGCTTTTGGAAATAAAGTGCAATGAACTCCACGTTCTTGAAGATAAAAAGGAAATTAAAAATAAATGCAGTAAAGGGAGAGGTTTGAAAGTAAAAGACTTTGAATGTAAAATGTGTAGAAAAATAGATGTTGAAGGCTTCTAAAGGAAAGTGCAACTGCAGTGTAACATAAGGCTGATTGAAAATACAGTTCAAAGGACAAGATAAGACATGAAAGATTAAACTTAAGAAAATGTAAAGTGCTGAAACATAAACATGATGAAGAAAACAAATTGCATTGCTGAAGAAAGAGGTGGTGTTACATTACGTACATTCTCGCGAACTCGTTTCTCTACACGCGGGTACTTTGAGTTTCTTTGAGTCACAAGTACAAAAATATGAACACCCCTATTACATAAATCTAACTCCTATTTATAGTGCTAAGGGATAACTGCTAAGTAGTAATTACTGCTCCAACGTGTCCCTTCTTGGCGCCTTCCTCCTAGTCTCAACTGTTCCCACGCTCACAACTGCCCTTATTTGAATTTCAAATATCTGAAATTCCCTCCAGCCCTTGCAGCGCGTATTCCACATCCCCACGGTCGAAAGACTTTCCAACACTTAACCATTTTGAGGGGTTTCAGCGTACTCTCTTCGACTCAAGCTTTATTCAGGACTTGGTCTAAAACCCTCTTCTAGTTAAAAACAATCTTTTAACAATTTGAACCAACATTTGCTCTTTCCTAGCGTCGAAAAATGAGGGTTAACAGTAGGTTTATTTGCTTATAGCGCTTTTGTGATTAAAGTTTAAGTCTGTGATAGATCTAGTCATTTGAATATTCTCTATTGCGATTATTGCTGTATAAAATCTTCTTGTTAGATTGATTTTTTTTATTACTCAAATTCAATTTGAGATTTATGTGAAATTTAAATGATGGTAATTGTTAAACTACTTGTTTAAGCAACTTCATTTTTCTCAGTTGTTGTGATTACTGATAATCTGAGTTAATTGTAATATCTATTTAATCGTATATTTTATAAAACTGCCGCTATCTTTCACTTTTGTTTGTAATATGCTCTCTTGATATCAACAATTGGCTTCATAGCTTGTATTATGCGCATCTGTTTGTAAAATTATGTTTTTGTAAAAGGAAACTTTTTTAAAAATGGTTTTAGGGGAACGGTCTATTCAACCCCTCCCCCTTTCTAGACCATTTTATCCCCATATCCTCCACCAACAATTACCTCCTTGAGAGATGCATTTTCATCATAAAAAAAGGGGAGAATATGGATATATATGCTTTTAGGTATAAAGTTGATGATTGTGATGTGAACCTTCCTAATATTTTAATGATGACAACACCAATGACTGTTGAAGTCTGTTGAAATAGCTTTCCAACCCTCCTATGACGGTGACTATACTTAAATACATCTCAAGCCTCATTAAGTACGAGACTCAATATTCTATTGAAATGCTTATATGATCGATGTATATAGAAAATGAGCCTGAAAGCCTTAGGGTTGTGAAAGATAGAAAGTGTGAAAGCTCGTTTGGTCGTGTTTGTCTGAGTGACCAGAGTTTTGTGAAAGTAGGAGAGTAACTCCTAATATACTAAGGCAACACACACACCCATACATTAGGAGGACTACATTACTTAAGATTTAGGTATAAGTATAATATTATGTTATTGAGAATTCGGATATAGTTGTCTCATGTTAAGGGTTATTACTTTTTTTCGTTGGAAATATCCAATATGTTGAAAGGTATACCATTTCGAGTACAATTCTAGGTCTTCTAATATTGCACTATCAGATGTTTCACGCCTTGTGTGTCTAAGGCACCCTTCCTATTATGGGTTATCGTATGATTTAATATGGGAGGTCAGTTTATTTTTTTATAGATGAATAAGAACATAATCTTTTCTTTGGTTTGGCCTTATATTCTAGGCATCTTATGTGGAACCATGTTTTACGGGAAGTAATCAAATGAGCTTTTGATAATGTGTTTTTGATAATGACAACTAAAAGGATATTTTGATACTACAAGTGGTAATGTCGACATGCATAAAAACATTTAAAACCTATAAGGATTCAAGTATGACAAGCGCCAAAAGGATTAAGCAAACAAATTAGAGTTTGGTGATCACTGCAAACATCCTTTGATGATGGTAGTCAACTTAAATAAATATCAAGTCTCATCTTCAAGAAGATTCAAGCAAGTTCCTATTTGATTAATTTACTTGACTAGTCATGAAGCTTCTAAGTATGAAAGAGAGGAAGTGCGGAAGTTCGCCAAGTTGCGTTAGAATGAGCTGTGTTTTGTAAAAACACATGGGATTTTTCGTAAAGCTATACATATAACGTACACACACACACACAAAACAAGATTTTAAGCCTCTATTTCTTAAGAAAACATTCCTAAAAATTATTTATAGACATGCCAGTTGAATCAGGAAATGTCAGAATAGTTTTGGACATGTTGTTTATTTGTCCAATAGATTGGCACATATACCCAATCAATTAGGTTAATGCAAGAGACGTCCTTATCAATTGTGACAGTGTCTTAATAAAGAGGAGCATATTTGTATCCATTATTTCCATTTTAAGCATTTATAGTCATTTATTTTTGGGCTCCCAATCAATTGGGACAAGAAGCCAATTCATTAGCTCATTAATTTATGCCCATGGATATTTCCTTTTTTATGCAAACCTCTAGCCTTTTATCACATTCGTCACTCTCTATCTCCAATCTATTTTCTACTTTCTCTCAAATTAGTTTTGGTCGTTGCGCTTCGAGAAAGTCTTTGTGTTTGGTGAGGAATTTTCCATTCTAAGAAAGGTATTACTGTAAGTTCAGCAAGGAGTGTTATTTCTCTTGGTTGAAAAATTTATCCTTAAGGGAGTGTTTTTTTGGGTTCAAAGTTAAACCCTTTAAAAGCTTTGGTTTGGAGATTTAGTTTCTAAGTCGTCGGCTCGGTTCGGTTTGTAAGCTTAACCCGTGTTAAAAGCTTGCTTTGGCTTGAGATCAACCCGAATCAAAATTTCAACTCAGTTTGTGAGTTAAGCATGATTAAAAGCTCTCTTTGATTCGAGATAAGTCTAATTTAAAATCTCATCTTGGTTCTTGGTCACCCTGGTCAAAACCCTGGTTAAAACCCTGGTTCAGTATGGTTCGAGATAAGTCCGTAGAAAATCACGATTTAACTTTGGGAATAACCACTTCAAGTTAGCTGTTTGGAAGGAAGACTAACCTCTTCAATTTTCTATTTGGAAGGAAGACTAACCACTTCTCTCCATCGTTCATTGTTTGGTTGAAAGTTAGCCTGAAACTTCAATTTTCCTTGTATAAAGGGGTTCTAAAGTTTAACCTACTAAAAACTCTTAAGTATTACTAGATACTCTCAAGATCAAATATACGAGACATGAATACGTCTTTTTTATTAAACTTGTTTAAATCTCTGGTGTCATTTCTCTTGCCCTTAACTCTTTATTTTTCACATATTTGCTTTCCGCTGCTAATTTCTAAAACTTTTTTATCAAAATATTTTTAAACTTTAAAAATGATAATGTAAGATTTTTAAAGTATAGTTTTTCTTAAACCCATAATTCACCCTTTTTGGGTGTGGCGTCACATGTCAAACATATTCTAATCTATATGTAAAGCTAACTTAATGGTATTATTTTGGAGGTCAGCTGGTGGTTTTGTAAATGGTGTATGGATTGCAAAAGGTTAAGATCATTTTGTAGATGATAGGTCTTAATTTGTACCCTTTTCTTTTGTGTATGTTAGTATATATTCAAAGATCATTAATTTACTCTTAGGTTGTATTATATGTATTATGTATATTTATATTCTAGGTCATTAATTATGTGGAACTTATAAAAATTCTTCTTAAATATCACTCAAAAATTTCACAAACAATTATGTTTAATGTGTTGTTTTTTAAGATGCACTATGACTCTTCGAAACCAAATTGTTAGGCGCTGTCTATTGTGAGAGATGTGAGCAATGCCCTTTTCAATAATTAGCGATGGTTTTTAACTGTCACTAAATATTACTATTCATTTAGCAACGATTTTTAAGCGTCACTAAATGTTACTATTCATTTAACGACGGTTTTTAGCGACAGTTTTTGACCGTCCCTAAATGTTACTGTTTATTTTGCGACGCTTTTTACCGTCACTAGAAATGAATAGTAACATTTAGTGACGGTTAAAAACCGTGGCTAAGGGCATTGCTCACGTAAGACGGCGCCAAATTGTTATAGACAAACTCAGTACTATGATAATTCATGAGTAATTTACATTTATATCCAATCATATTTAATATTAAAACTATATATATATATATATATATATATATATATATATATATATATATTGTCATCTACATCACACACGCATTTACGCTCGTCACACAGATAAAAAAACCTTGCATTTTTATCTATTTCAGACTTTTTGTATTCTAAGTCATTCAACAAATTTAGATTTAACGAAATTCTGAACCACCCACGTTCACAAGAAAAATCACACCTCAATTTAAATATAAAAATTAATATAATAATAATGCACATTTATAGACCCCTCTTAAAGAACACAAAAAAACAAATCATAAAAATTTAAAGATATAAAAAAAACCTGAATCTTTTGAATCATATTCATTTTAAATTACATTTAAATCTTATAATAAATTATAACCTTACATAATCTTATTCAACTTAATTGCAAAATTTCTTTTAAATTAGAAAATATATCATACATACGAGACTAATATAAAAGTTAAAATCTAAGAGATATATGAATTGATGGTGGGAAAGATCACAAGTGTATTGATACTATGACATGAACATATAAAGAAAACAAAAATAGGTTTGTAAGCAATATAATCTATTGTTCAACTTAACTATTACGAATGAAGTAGCTCACGGTAACACATCTACATTGTTTATTGTCACACTTCACTACAAATGGTGGCTGACACACAAGATATTGTAAACAATCCGAATCTTTTTTACATTTAGCAGTCCCTATATTGAAAAAAAGAGAATAAAAGTTTAGATAATATTTGATAAAAAACATTATGTGCAAAGTAACAATGAAAATTTTTAAATATCAAAAGATATATTACTTACTTCCACCGTTGGATGGCACCAACAATATAGAAATAACGATAATCATACTATAAATAAACTTGATAATTCCAGCCATATTTCTTCCTTTGTATTTAAGAAAAAGCTTTTATCAATTTATCTCTTTTAAAGTTCGAACTCTCCTTACATCAATTAAACAATATTGTTCTTTATATAGTGGTAGAAAAGTTCTTCATAAAATTAAAATTATTATTAAAAAATTAAATGCATCAATGTGTTGTATTGTCCTTCTAGCATATTTAATAAGCATTTTAGATTAAAAAACTAATCAGTATTATCAAATAGTTCAAATCCTTCATGACATGAAAGATTAAAACAAAAAAACTAAAACTAACGAATTTTTATTAAATAGTTCAAACCTTTCTAGACATGGAAGATTAAAACACAAAAGATAAACAATATGGTGAAAATGTGTTTATGAATTCATGAAGTGTATTTTTGAATAAAATTTTACTTTGAAATGGGGTGCAGTCGGTGTGATAGAGTGTATATTTGAATTAAAGTTAACTAGCAAGCACAATTCATTTGTTTTGATTGCTTCATATGTAACCCATAGGTTATAACTAATATGAATTTAGTACTTCAAGTTGATATAATTCCAAAAGATAACATTAAAAATTCATAATTGGTAATAATGTATATTTAGATGAACGAAAATGCATGTTTAAAATTTTGTTTACATACTTAAATGTGTAAAATATTTATTTGTAGAAAATGTGTATCATTGAAGGATTGAAATATATAAAAACAAAAAAACAAAAAAACAAAAAATTATAATAAAAACAAAAACAAAAAATCTAAAAGAGAAATAAAGACAAATTTAAATTATTTTTTAAATAATTTATCTTGAATGGTTAAGTTTAAAAAAGTTTAACAATTTTTTTATTTTTTTTGAAATTGATCGGATCCTTTTTCTACCTATATTTTGAAATTGGCTCATTAATGTAATAATTTAGAAGATTTTTTATTGTATCCTATACACCTCTAACATACCGTGTGTATTTTCACATATGCCTCCTGGTTTCGTCGATATATCTCTAGACACACCCTATACATACGCAACTTAGGCCATTCGGAGATACGCTTCATACGTTTGAGTTTGTTTGTTCCAGAGATATATCTCCGGAAATATTTGAAAAACATTTTAATTGTTATGTTCAGTGGATATTTCAAAGATGTATCTCCGGAATTGTGGGCGGCAATTTGAATTTTTCTGTCACTTTTACATGTCAGGTATTTCCCGAGATCCATCTCCGGAAATATTTGATATAGCTTCCAACTGCATGATCAGTCCCCCTATTGTTACCATACTTCATTCTCAACATAAACCCTCATCCTAAAAGTCCTTCATTTTCAATCTACTTTTTCACTCCAAATCTCCATCCTTTTGGTTTAACATATCAGAGCGAGCAAAAGAAAATAGAATTTCAGTAAAAGATTGTCCTTTTTCCTCTATATTGCTCATATTAATCATGATTTTTTTCTAAAAAAACTTACGTTGTGTCCAGAGATATATCCCTGGAACGTGTATGAACTTGTCTGGAGATACATTTTCGAAATGTGTCGGTGTTCATTTTCTAGCCCTTCTGCAGCAGTAGATTAATTAATGTTCTGTAAT
This sequence comes from Lathyrus tuberosus, assembly GCA_022829125.1. NCBI lineage: Eukaryota > Viridiplantae > Streptophyta > Magnoliopsida > Fabales > Fabaceae > Lathyrus > Lathyrus tuberosus. The sequence continues at coordinate 3,987,570 of JALAZF010000436.1, read as the reverse complement.
TGTTTTAATTGTTTCCAATAGATATGGTGCACCCCAATATTTTCCCAAAACAAGTAGTTTCTCTTAACGATGTTTCTCTGAATGTTCAAGGGGATTGTTGTGAAGGCGATAGATGTTGGCAATGACTTTAATAATAAGCAAGAGTTTGAAAATCGTGATAAAATGCTTGAATGGGTTTGCATGAAGGCATCTAGACTTGGATTTGGTATGGTTATTGGAAGGTTCGATAATGGCTCGGATAGAAGATGTGTCTTTGTGAAAATGATCTGCGAAAGAAGCGGGAGATATCAAACTCCTCTCTGTAAATTTAAAAGAGACAACATGGGTAGTAGAAAATGTGAGTGTCTGTTTAAGGTTCGTGGTTACATGTTGTTAAACAAAAATTGGAGATTTAATGTGATATGTGGTTTGCATAACCATAATTTGTGTTTATAATTAGCCAGTCATCCTAGTGTATGTCGGCTCAAGACGGAAGAGGAGGAATGTATTAGTGACATGACCTTGAATCTTGTTCAACTGAAAAATATACTTGCAACATTTAAACTGAAGCAACCCGACAATATAGAAAATATCAAGCAAGTGTATAACATTCGGTACCTCATTAACAAGGCGATTAGGGGGGTAGAACTGAGATGAAACAACTCTTGAAACTGTTGGACGATGACAGTTACGTGTCCCAGTACAGAACGTGCAATGATGGAGTTACAGTTAGAGATATTTTATGGACTCATCCTGATTCGATAAAGTTTTTTAACACGTTTTCGACGGTGCTCATACTTAACTCAACCTACAAGACCAAAAAGTATAAACTTTCATTATTTGAGATGGTTGGTGTTACCTTAACTGAGAAGACATATTATGTTGGTTTTTCATTTGTTGAGAGTGAAAAAGAGGACAATTTTACTTGGGAATAAGAGGCGTGTCAGTCACTTTTGAAGGATCAAGGTGAAATGCCTAAAACGATCGTTACCGACCGCGATACCGCATTGATGAACTCGGTTGCTAAGGTGTTTCCTTCTTCTTATGCATTACTTTGTAAGTATCACATAACAAAGAATGTGAGAAGTCGGGTAAAACCCGCGGTAGGGACGAAACTAATAAAGTCTGAATGTGGAAAATTGGTGAAGGTGGGTGTGATTGTGGAAAAAATAATGGATGCATAGAATCGTATAATAAATTCTTCCACAAAAGAATTATATGCCGATTCCGTTATTCATTTTCGGAAAGTGTGTGAAAAGTATCTTGCTTTGTTGAAATATGTTGAAAGAAATATTCTTGATCATGTGAAGGAGAAGACAGCTTGTGCGTGGATTGATAATGTTAGACATCTTGGAAATACAAGTACTAACAGAGTTGAGTCGGCCCATGCTACTTTGAAAATTTGGTTGAAAAATAGCAAAGGGGTATGTGTGTAGACTGGGACTCCGTGAACCACATGATTCATAACCAACATAATGAGATACAAAGAACATTTGGTCGAAGCATCACAGTTTTGGAACACCAAATTAAAGACAACACTTTATATTCTCATTTGGTTGGTAACATTTATGGGGCGAGTTTGAACTATATTTTTCATGAAGCTAAACAAGTTGATAATGTAGGCTTAGATAGCGCAAAGTGTGGTTGCACTATTATGAAAACATATGGTCTCCCGCGTGCTTGTACTCTTGCTAAAAGGGTGAAACTTGGTGAACTAATAAGAATGGACGAGGTTTGCTCTCATTGGAAGAGACTTAGGTTCGACGATGATGGATGCATAGATGACGCGAAATCGAATATCTCAATTTTAACCGAATGGGAAGCAATACAAGAGAGATTTTTGAAGGTCGGTGACATCATGAAACTACACATCAAAGAACAATTGAGGAAGATTCTCTATCCCAAAACCACTTATATGAAACCACCTTCTCAACTGGTAAAACCAAAAGGTGCTCCAAAGAAAGTGAATCCTACATCGAATGACAACTTGACTACACGGTCTCCTTCATATTTTAAACACGTTGACAAAGTTTTTCTCGACTCACCGACTCCAAAATCTCTAAAAAAAATGTTGTGAAAGGAGCCTGCATTAGCAAACCACCTCCAACACCGCTTCCACCGAAGATTCCATTCATCAACGAGGTGCTAGTTTTTATGCACAAATATATCGAGTGGATCGTCGATGTTGTAGGGGACGGTAATTGCGGTTGTCGAGATCTTTCGGCTTTACTCGGTAAAGGAGAATATAGTCACTCACTTGTCTGACATCAACTTATCCAAGAGTTGAAGACGCATAAAGAATCGTTCACGTGGTTCTATGGAAATAAAGAAAAATTCAATGCGGTTTATGAGTCTCTTGTTCCTTGCTTGAGCGGTCTGGAACTGGAGTTAAAATGGATGAGCTTCCTGTATATAGGTCACCTAATTGCATGTGCATATGATAGGGTGTGCATTTACTTGACACGCTACGGTTTTTCAGAAACCTTTTTCCCGCTGCGCACCGTACCACACCAAAATCCAAATGATCGTATCATGTATATTGGATGGCTTTCAAAATCAAGTTATTTTGTTCAAGTTTACTTGAAATCGGGTTGCCCCATACCACCTACATCACCGAAGTGGATGACTGATTCAACCACAAAAGCCTAGATCACAAGATAATAGGGTGCATTTCCAGAGATATATATCTGGAATTAATATGACTGTCAATGAGCGGTCCATATTGAACTAGGTCTTCTATAAGTTTAGGTGTTCTTGTGTTATATTTCACACAAACTCAAAATATCTCAAATGTCACAAATAAACATTTGTTGGTATGTCGCAAGTGTCTCCTACTCCGACGGATCTACACTCGGAAGGACGTTCAAGCTCACCGATCTCACCTCCCTCGAAGATATCTTAGACAAAATCCACTATCTTTTACCTTACGGAGACAAACGAAGGGTTGTGAAGTTCAAATACCGTTCACCTTCAGTTGACAATGAAGGGAATATTGGGTTCAACAAATTTGAGCTCATGACCCAAGCAAATGTTAGGGCTATGTGAGATACCCTGGAGATGTGCAAGCATCCACCGAAATATTGAAATGTAATATTTAATTTTCTGTTGAAATCATGATTGTAATGATCATTTTATGTTATGAATATCAATTGCATTTTGGAAAGTCTATTTACTGAATGTGTTTTTGGTTTCTTCCAGAAATGTAACTACGAACGTTTTTCGGAGATGCATCTCCGAAACAAATTAAACCCAACATATAGGGCGCCTCTCATAATTGCTTTTCTTGAGTGAGCAAAGGGTGCATCTAAAGATATAACTCTAGAACCTGGGGGCATTAATGGAATTTTGCACGGTGCGGTAGAAACTTATAGGGTGCAAAAAGAAGTTCTCATAATTTATAATGAATGGTTAAGTTTAAACAAGCTTAACAATTTTTTATTTTTAAAATTGGTCGGGTCCTTTTCTTACCTCGATCAAGGCAGGTTTAAAACTAGCCCATTAATGTAATAATTTATGGGCCTGAGGTATGACTAGCTCAAACTGATATATGCTCCACATGAAAAATACTAAATTTAACATGCATGCCCAAAAGATAAAGATATTTACGAAAAGGATGACATAAGACTAATTAAGTTAGAAATTTTTTACAAAAATGAAGTTTCTAGAGCCTTAGGAGCAGGCAAAGACCTATCCTAAAAAAGACCCGATGGAAGTAAAAATAAAGGCATGGTTGTCGCATAACTAAGCTGAATAATATTAGGAAAGCTTATAATTTGTTATAATATTTTCATGTAATTTAAAATGAATATGATTCAAAAGACTTGTTTTTTTTATATCTTTAACCTTCTATGATTTTGTTGGTGTTCTTTGAGAGAAGTCTATAAATTTACATGATTATTATTGTTTGTATATACTAATTTTTTAGACTTAAATTGATGTGTGAGTTATATATATATATATATATATATATATATATATATATATATATATATATATATATATATATATATATATATATATATATATATATATATATATTATACGCTTGTAACAACAACAACAACAAAAAATGATTGTTGTTGAGGTTCATAAAAAGATAAGAAGAAACTAGCCCAGCGTAATTGAATGTCATCTATATCTTTTTGTGAGAATGGTGATTTGTTGTTAAACTTCTATAATTTAAACAAAATTTAAATTATAATAAGCTAACAACAACAACAACAACATCATTAACTTAAGAAATATACATGAATTACGTGCATATCGATTAAGCTAATACCTTTAGCTTATTCCATCCATTTGTAATGCCTCTCAAGATAATATAAAACATTTGTCTCATAACATAGTATCCACAAGAATAGTTGTCGGGTTGTTTTCGCGAGTACAAATAATTATCATATATTTATATCACTAATACACACAAATAAAAGAATGTCACATAACACAAATAATATATTAATACATTTCAGTTTATTAATATATTTATTTATATATTTAAGCGCGCGCACACAGAGACAGACACACAATCACGCGCGCGCACACACACACACACGCGCGCGCGCACGTGCTTGCACACACACACACACGCACGCACGTACGCGCACACACACACACACACGTGTGCGCGTGCACAGTCACACACACACATACACACACACACACACACCCACGCACACACACCCACGCACGCGCGCGCGCACACACACAGAATTTAATAATAAATTAAAATTATTTTAAATTAATAAATTGAAATTATTAAATTAAATTATGTTTATTAAAGAGATAAAGGAATATGTAGTGATAGTGTCAAATATTTTTACACTATCAATCAATGAGAGACGTGTATCCTACCACATCACTATTTTATTTTTTAAATAATCAAATGATATGAAAATTTTAAAGACTTTGATTGGTTGTATGTGTAATGTTGTTTTACATTGTCTCGGCACTACCGTTAAACTCTTTTTAAATAAATGTTATTTAATAATTTCATTTTATTAAATTAAAATAATTTCAATGTATTACATAATTATGTAATATACATTTAAATGAGAAATTTTATCAAAACAACAAATTTAGAGTTGTACTATGTGGGAGAGGTCATAAGTTCGATTCCCAATGAGTGCAGCATTTTGAATTATTCATCTTTTAAAATTTCAAAGTTAAAAAAACAAAAACATAACAACATGGAATAAAAAATAATTGAAAAATATTAAAAATAATTACACAGAAGATTCATTTTTCATAAGGTCTAAAATAATATAATCTTCGTGTGGTAAGGTGAGTTTCACAAATTTTTTTACAGGGGAAAATAAGAAGTCGTCTATATGACTGGGACAAAAATTCTATTAACCCATAATAAAAACTAGAACACACTTAAATCACAGAAAAAATAATACAACCAAATTATGGATATAAGCAACAAACATGATAAAAAAAAACCATTCTTTTAATTACAGATAGTAAATAAGGGATAATGCAAGATTATAATGTTTATTTACTTCTCAATTGTTAGAGAACGTGAGTGCTATTGTAGAGGAGTTTCATTCTTTGCTAATGTTTACGAATTTCTTGATTTGCATATCAAGATTTAGTTTGTGTGGTGTTGCTGGAGTTTGGCAATCCAACAGGAAAAAGAAGAAGTATTTTTCCCAAATTACTTTGGTAGAGTTGCGTGGAAGCCTACAGACAAAATCGGAGTTTATGTGTTCTTCAAATATATCAATGTTCAAGGGACCGATTGGACCGAGTAAAGGTTGTTGTCGAACATAGGCTTGACAAAATTATTGATTCTAGAAGAGTTGAGTCAAAATTAGGTGGTTCTTGCTAGATCAGTGAAGCAGATTCCGTATAACACAATAGTGGATCAAGATAGAAGACTAGTTATGTTCAGGAGTTTATTATTATTGGAATACTAATAAATTTTCAATGGGAAACCATTGTAGAATAGAGTAGGCGCAACGCGGGGACAAACACCAAACTAGTATAAATCCTATTGTACATTTCTCTCTCTCTCTCTCTCACACACACACACACACACACACACACACACACACACACACATACACACACACACACAATCTCTCTATCTATCTATCTATCTCTCATTTTTATATAACTTGCACGCTTAGGTTTGTATCACTTTCATAGAATTGTGTGTTGGTAGGTTTATCTGCTTATAACAATTTTGTGATTAAAGTTTAGGTCTGTGATAGATCTAGTGATTTGAATATTCTCTCTTGCAATTATTGTTGTATAAAATCTTCTTGTTAGATTAATTTTTTCAATTACTCAAATTCAATTTGTGCTTTATGTGAAATTTAAATTATGATAATTGTTCAACTACTTGTTTAAGCAACTTCATCTTTCTCAGTTGTTGTGATTACTAATAATCTGAGTTAATTGTAATATCCATTTAATCATATATTTTATAAAACAACCGCTATCTTTCACTTTTGTTTGTAATATGCTCCCTTGATATCAACAATTAGCCTCATAGCTTGTATTATGCACATTTGTTTGTAAAATTATGTTTTTATAAAAGGAAAATTTTTTTAAAATGGTTTTAGTGGAACAGTCTATTCAACCCCCTCCCCCTTTCTAGACCATTTGATTCCTATATCCTCCACCAACAATCACCTCCTTGAGAGATGTATTGTAATCATCAAAAAAGGGGAGAATATGGATATATGTGCTTTTAGGTCTAAAGTTGATGAATGTGATGAGAACCTTCCTAATATTTTAATGACGACAACACCAATGACTGTCAAAGTCCATTGTAATAGCTTTCTAACCCTCTTATAACAGTGACCATACTTAAATACATCTCAAGCCTTATTAAGTAGGAGACTCAATATTCTATTGAAGTGCTTATATGATCTATGTATATATAAAATGAGCTTGAAAGCCTTAGGGTTGTGAAAGAGAGAAAATGTGAAAGCTCGTTTGGTCGTGCTTGTCTGAATGGCCAGAGTTTGTGAAAGTAGGAGAGTAACTCCTAATATACTAAGGCAACACACACACACACACACACATTTGGAGGACTACATTACTTATGATTTAGGTATAAGTGTAGTATTATGTTATTGAGAATTCGGATATAGTTGTCTCATGTTAAGGGTTATTACTTTTTTTCGTTGGAAATATCCTATATGTTGAAAGGTATACCATTTCGAATACAATTCTAGGTCTTCTAATTTTACACTATCATATGTTTCACGCATTGTATGTAGAAGGAACCCTTCCTATTATGAGTTATGGTATGATTTAATATAGGATGTCGAGTTTATTTATTTTTAGATGAATAGGAACATAATCTTTTCTTTGGTTTGGCCTTATATTCTAGGCATCTTATGTGGAACCATGTTTTACGGGAAGTAATCAAATGATCTTTTGATAATGTGCTTTTGATAACGATAACTAAAAGGATATTTTGATAATACAAGTGATAATGTCGACATGCATAAACACATTTAAAACTTGTAAGGATTCAAGTATGACAATCTCCTAAAGGATTAAGCAGACGAATTAGAGTTTGATGATCACTGAAAACATCCTTTAATGAAGGTACTCAACTTAAATAAATAGCAAGTCTCATCTTCAAGAAGATTCAATCAAGTTTCTATATGATTAGTTTACTTGAAAAATCCTGAAGGTTCAAAGTATGAAAGAGATGAAGCGTGAAAGCTCACCAAGTTGCGTTAGAATGAGCTGTGTTTTGTAAAAACACATAAGCTTTTTCGTAAAGCTATACAATTAAATAACACACACACACACATAACTAGTTTTTAAGCCTCTATTTCTCAATAAAACATTCCTAAAAAAAATTTAGAGACATGCCTGTTGAGTCAGGAAATGTCAGAATAGTTTTGGACAAGTTTTTGATTTGTCCAATAGATTGTCACATATACCCAATCAATTAGGTTAGTGCAAGAGACGTCCTTATCAATTGTGACAGTGTCTTAATAAAGAGAAGCACCTTTGTATCCATTATTTCGATTTTAAGCATTTATAGTCATTTATTTTTGGGCTCCCAATCAATTGGGACAAGAAGTCAATTGATTAACTCATTAATTTAGGCCCATGGATATTTCTTTTTTTGTGCAAACCTCTAGCCTTTTATCATATTCATCACTCTCTATCTCCAAACTATTTTCTACTTTCTCTCACATTAGTTTTAGTCGTTGCGCTTCGAGAAAGTCTTTGTGTTTGGTGAGGAATTTTCTATTCTAGAAAAGGTATTATTGTAAGTTCACCAATGAGTGTTATTTCTCTTGGTTGAAAAATTTAGCCTCGAGGGAGTGTTTGTTTGGGTTCAAAATTAAACCCTTTAAAATCTTTGGTTTGGAGATTTAGTTTCTAAGTCGCCGGTTCATTTCGTAAGCTTAACCCGTGTTAAAAGCTTACTTTGGCTTGAGATCAACCCGAATCAAAGTCTCAACTCATTTTGTGAGTTAAGCATGGTTAAAAGCTCATTTTGATTCGAGATAAGCCTAATTTAAAATCTCACCTTGGTTCTTGGCCACCCTAGTCAAAACCCTGGTTCAATACGCTTCGAGATAAGTCCTTAGAAAATCACAATTTAGCTTTGGGACTAACCACTTCAAGTTAGTTGTTTGGAAGGAAGACTAACCTCTTCAGTTTGCTGTTTGGAAGAAAGATTAACCACTTCTCTCCATCATTCATTGTTTGGTTAAAAGTTAGCCTGAAACTTCATTATTCCTTGAATAAGGGGGTTCTAGAGTTTAACCTACTAAAAAATTTTAAGTATTACTAGATAATCTCAAGATCAAATATAGGGAACATGAATACGTCTTTTTATTAAACTTATTTAAATTTATGGTGTCATTTCTCTTACCCTTAACTCTTTATTTTCTACATATTTACTTTCCGCTGCTAATTTCTAAAACATTTTTATCAAAATGTTTTTAAACTTTTAAAATGATAACATAGGATTTTTAAACTATAGTTTTTCGTAAACCCATAATTTACCCCTCTTAGATGTTGCGTTACATGTCAAACATATTCTAATCTATATGTGAAGCTAACTTAATGGTATTCTTTTAGAGGTCAGCCGGTGGTTTTAAAAATGGTGTATAGATTTCAAAAGGTTAAGATCATTATGTAGATGATAGGTCTTAATTTGTACCATTTACTTTTGTGTATGTTAGTACATATTCAAAGATCATTAATTTACTCTTAGGTTGTATTATATTTATTATGTATATTTATATTCTAGGTCATTAATTATGTGGAACTTATTAAAATTCTTCTTAACTATCACTCAAAAATTTCACAAACAATTATGTTTAATATGTTGTTTTTCAATATGCACTATGACTCTTCGAAACCAAATTGTTATAGACAAACTCAATATTATGATAATTCATGAGTAGTTTACATTAATATCCATTCATATTTAATATTAAAACTATATATATATATATATATATATATATATATATATATATATATATATATATATATATATTGTCATCTACGTCAAACACGCATATACGCACGTCACACAGATAAAAAAAAATACTTATCTCCCAAACCTTGCATTTTCATCTATCTCAAACTTTTTGTATTCTAAGACTTTCAACAAACTTAGATTTAACGGAATTCTCAACCACCCATATTCACACAAAAAATCACACCTCAATTTAAATATAAAAATTAGTATAATAATAAAGCAAATTTATAGACCCCTCTTAAAGAACACCAAAAAAAAAATCATAGAAATTTAAAGATATAAAAAAACCCGAGTCTTTTGAATCATATTCATTTTAAATTACATATAAATCTTATAATAAATTATAACCTTACATAATCTTATTCAACTTAATTATGCAAAATTTCTTTTAAAATAGAAAATATATTATACATAGGAGACTAATATAAAAGTTAAAATCACAAGTGTATTGATACTATGACATGAACATATAAAGAAAACAAAAATAGGTTTGTAAGCAATATAATCTATTGTTCAACTTAACTATTACGAATGAAGAAGCTCACAGGAACACATCTACATTGTTTGTTGTCACACTTCACTAAAAATGGGGGCTGACACACATAACAATCTAAACAATCCGAATCTTTTCGACATTTAGCAATTCCTATATTGAAAAAAAGAGAATAAAAGTTTAGATAATATTTGATAAAAAACATTATGTGCAAAGTAACAATGAAAATTTTTAAATATCAAAAGATATATTACTTACTTCCACCGTTGGATGGCACCAACAATATAGAAATAACGATAATCATAATATAAATAAACTTGATAATTCCAGCCATATTTCTTCCTTTCTATTTAAGAAATAGTTTTATCAAGTTATATCTTTTAAAGTTCGAACTCTCTTTACATCAATTAAACAATATTGTTCTTTATATAGTGGTAGAAAAGTTCTTCAAATTAGAATTATTATTAAAAAATTAAATACATCAATGTCCTTCTAGCATATTTAATAAGCATCTTAGATTAAAAAACTAATCAATATTATCAAATAGTTCAATTAATCTTTCATGACATGAAAGATTAAAACAAATAATAAAACTAACGAATTTTTATTAAATAGTTCAAACCTTTCATGACATGAAAGATTAAAACACAATAGATAAACAATATGGTAAGAAAGAAAATGTGTTTATGAATTCATGAAGTGTATTGTCGAATAAATTTTAACTTTGAAATGTGGTGCAATTGTTGTGATAGAGTGTATATTTGGATTAACTAGCAAGCACAATTTATTAGTTTTTATTGCTTCATATGTCACCGTGGGGCATAGCTAATATGAATTTAGTACTTCAAGTTGATCAATAATTCCAAAAAATAATATTAAAGATTCATAATTGATAAATGTATATTTGGGTGAACGGAAATGCATATTTAAAAATTTATTTATATATTTAAATGTGTAAAATATTTATTTGTAAAAAATGTGTATCATTGAAGGATTGAAATATAAAAATAAACGAAAATCATAATTAAAAAAAAAACTAAAAAGAGAAATAAAGACAATTTTAAAGTATAGTTTAAATAATTTCCTTTAAATAATTCATAAAAAAATTATCTTGGATGGTTAAGCGTAAAAAAACTTAGCAGTTTTTTTTTTTAATTGGTTGGGTACTTTTCCTACGTAGACCGAGACAAGTTTGAAATTGACTCATTAATGTAATAATTTATGGGAAAATTTTATCTCATATTCCTACAATTATACTCATACCCCTATACTAAAAAATTTTGGACCAAAATACCCTCATATAAATAGTTATAATTTTAAAAATTCTTCTTTCCATTTCCATTTTCATCTGAAGTCTTCCGAGAGACACTTTTTGCTAATGTATACCGGAACTCATATCACAAGTCTTCCGATTCATAAAGTGCATACTGGAACTCATATCACAAGTCTTCCGGTTCATAAAGTGCATATTAGAGGTGTTAGAGTAAGTCTTTCGGTTCTGTTTTCGTACCGGAAGTCATTGAAGAAGTCTTGCGATATTCTGGTTTTTTGTGTTTATTACCGGAAGTGTTAATGCAAGTCTTCCGGTTCGTTTACGTGAAGGTTCATAACGGAACTCTTATTTGAAGTGTTCCGGTTTTTTTTTTTTTTTTTTACTTTTTTTAATTTTTTTATGTTTTTTTTTTTTGCAGTGGTGCGCACACGAGACAAAGATGGTAAGATCCCTATTCGCGATCTAGGACGGGGCGAATCATCGAGAATGGCTGAGGAAGAGCATATTGGGGCATCTGCATCAGCAACACAGCCAGTTGGATATCCAGGAGGACCGCACGATACCTCTCTTTTGGTTAAGTACGAACATCATATTGCTAGACATATATGGTTCGGTGAGGTAAGTAAACGACAATTATTTGATATTGAATAAAATCTTAATTTTTAATTTTGTATTTTTTTAATATATTTACTTTTAATTGTTTTCAAGAGAGAGGTCCGAAGAAAGAGTTGAAGGTAGCAGGACATGGGTTGAAGCTGACTCAGAGGGTTCCTCTACAGCTTCCTAGAGAGATGGAGGATTGGGTATCTAGGTTGGTTTCTGCATTTGCAGAGAGATGGCATCTAGAGACATCTTCATTTCACATGACGTTGGGTGAGATGACAATTACTCTGGATGACGTCTCTTGTCTGCTTCTCTTGCCCATCGAGGGAGTCTTTTGGAGCCCTCAAGATATCAGTGAAGGGATTGCTATTGAGTGGGATGTTGATTACTTAGGAGTGTCACAGAGAGTGACACAATAACAAGTTCGTGACTGCAAGGGTTCGTACTATAAGTTGGAGTGTTTATACGATCGATTCGTAGAGCATAAAGCTGCTTCTAGATGGGCATATGCGACTAGAGCTTATTTGTTGATGTTAGTGGGTTCCACGATTTTTGCGGACAAGACCTTTACGCTTGTTGATCGGAAAAATAGCAAGTGTACTATTTTTACCGATGTAGTAATAGTTGGGGTTATCCCCAGAATCGATCTCTTGGGGACTGTGTGTGATTGTAAGTGCAGATTTTATTTCAATTAAACAAAAATGCCTGTGGGGGTTTGTTTGTTATAAAAATTATAATAACTATTGAACAAATAAGCAGAACGAGTAAAAATGACTTAAACAAATATGAGAAGTATGCCAGGGCAAGGTGTATGAAATTCCTTATAATAATAACAATCCTTATTTTTCAAATCATTGCTTAAACCAATCATTATCGGCTTTTAAGAACATTTTTCTCTAATTCCTTAGTAAGAAAAACCTTTCGTATTCCCTCTATACCCCAATTCCTTAGCGGTATAGGAAGAATAACAAGCAATTATTTTTATCAAAAGCTTTGCGGTTACTATAGGGCATCCCTATTCCTAGGCGATATCTACTATAGTATTATCGTATAAAAAGCATTAACAATGGTTTTTCTGACCAAAAGTTAACCGTAAATCAAATCCTATTTTCCAATATGGACAAACATTAAGAACATTATACAATAAACATGATTATGAGAAAGCATTGAATTTTCTATTGCAAAGGACAAATTGTCATTACAGGAAAAATCAGGGACACCCCCCTGGCATTGGGGGGTTTAGCCTCTCATAGTTCTAAAAACAAAAACAAAAATATAATTAAAAGTAGACATTACAATTTAATCGGAGGAATTTTGATCTTCAATGGCGAAAGCTCATCAATGATCTCCCTTCTTCCAATCTCCTTGATAGCATAAGAACTCAAGCGTAAAATAATTCGTAAGAGTAAAAATCTTTCTCTCTTCTAAAAAACTAGCTTAAGTAATTCCTAATCCAACATAATAGTATGGAATACCCAGAATGCCCCTTCAGGACACTTAATCTATCAAAGTCATAAAAATTGAAATTTTCTTCGCACAAGCCAACACGGGTCGTGTCAGCTGACACTGCAGGCCGTGTTGGCTCTCTGCACCAAAGAAAATACAAGTTTTTGCACCAGAACTCCTGACACGGGCTGTATCAGCTACACGGACACCCGTGTCAGGCCTCTGCCTTCAATTACAAATGGCGTGTTGCTCCAGACCTGCTGACACGGGTTGTGTCAGCTGACACGGGCACCCGTGTCAGCTCCCTGTCTCCATCTCTACACTTCTTTCTTGGCTGTTCTCCTGACACGGCCCATGTCAGGCGACACTGGGGCCCGTGTCAGGCCACTGCTACTTTGCGAAATTGCTTCCGGAGCTCCCCGAAACCTCCATTCCTCGCACAAGTCATCCTGGGCTTCCAACTATGATCTGAAAATACTCGAAAACAACAAAACACGCGTAAAGTGCAACAAAATCATAAAAACTAATGAAAGAAACAATAATAGACAGTCGAAGCGAAAAGTAGAAATAAGGTGAAAAAACAACAATAATACCAAACAATGTGTTACCGAGTGCTGTTTCGTGCCGAATAATAGACGAAGGACAAGAGGAAATGGTGACCAATCACTTGTCGAGGCACGATACCTCTCACTATTTATGGACTTAGAGGGCTTATCAAGACACAGTTGGGGAGCAGCTGCGTTGGTTACCCTTTATAGATATCTCGGAGATGCTTCCATGTTCAGTTGTAAGCAGCTCGATGGTTATCCGACTCTCCTACAGGTATTTATTTTAATTTAGTTTATTTTTTAAATTAATTTTATTTAGTATATTAATTTTATTTATCTAGTTTATTATGTTATAATTAATTATTTTAAATTAACTAATAGTATTAATTTTGTAAGAATATTGGATTCATGAGTATTTTCCAAAACTTGGAAAAAAAGGAGAGAATTGGATACCAGCTAATAATGTTGGTCTCCCTCGAGCGATGAGATGGTCCTATAGGCAAGGTGTCCTAAAGGTGGATGACTTGCGACATATTCTGAACGAGCTGACACCTATCGATGTCATATGGCGCCCATTCGATAATCATAGAGTATGGCGTCAGTTTGATGAGTTATGTCTATACAGGGGGTGTCTGAGGTGGGGTGACACTATTGTTCCATACTTGCCTGACAGATGTATGCGTCAGTTTGGATATAGGCAGTATGTTCCACCTCCACCTCTTAATTATACGATGGCTGGTGATATTGAAGTTGAGTGGATTAGTTACCATCAGAGTGTTGGGGATGTGATTCGTCCGACAGCCTGGCCACCACCCCATCTGAGACAGATCATGGATGTCTTCAGTGGTATTATCGTGTTTCGCATCATCGTTTGATACTGCCCCATCGTGATGCACCAAGAGAGGTGCCAGTTCCTGTTTACGAAGCAGGACTATCTGATCCTAGTTGGGCTCGTGTTTCTTCATTGATTCATCGTTATCTTCATAGGCTGGTGCTGAGCAGGATGATCCACAGTTTGCTAAGTTGTTCGAAGCTTTACGTATTGCTCGTTCACATTGACTTATATTTATGTTTATTTTTATGTGTTAACATTTAGACTTAGTGACTTATGTTTATGTTTATGTATTAACTTTTAGACTCACTTGACCTAGTTGGGATATGTTTATGTGTTAACTTGTAGACTTATGTTTAGGTTTGAATCCAGTTATCTGTTATTGAAATTTAAAATGAATAACATAATTCATGATTCATATTTTGAAATTAAAAATGAATAACATAATTCATGATTCGTGTTTTGAAATTAAAAATGAATAACATAATTCATGATTCGTGTTTTGAAATAAAAAATGAATAACATAATTTATAATTCATAATGTGTTGATAATATAGGCGTAAGTTGTTGCCAATGTTGTAGACGTCCTGCAAATCCTAGCATCCAAGATGTTGCTGCTGGAGAACGACACTTCTTCCAATCTACTGTCACTGGTGGCAATGGAAACCCTTCTTTCATGTGTACCTGAATAAAAAAAATAATCAAAACGTTAAGTAAAAATAACTAGGAAATTAGGTTAGTCACATTAATTAAAAATAACTAAGTACCTGAACCCAATGATTTGTGTTTACAAAACCAATGCAGTAAAACGATACATTTGGTGAAAATGAAGTTCTCATGGGGAAAAAAGTCCAGCATTCAAATCCTACACAAACAAGTTCAACATTATAACGATTCGCTATCAAGTAACCCATATCTGGTAGAGTCAGCCATTTATGTGGTGGTTGAGGACCAAATGCCTCTATCATCAAAGATTCTCTCACTTTTGCTAATCGATCAGCAAATAAATTGGCATACAAACTTGATATTTCATTATGTATTATTTCCAACCCCAAGTCTCGACGAACCATTGGCCAACTATCTTCACCATATCCATGCAATGAAACAATGACTCTAAATTCACAATTACCATCTGATACAACATTAACTACATCATCAATATATGACCTGAAGTGATTAGGACAATTGAAGGATGAACTACTTAGATGACTGTGAAGATTGTAATAATTTCAACTTCTTCGAAGCCTGTGATGGGTGAGATTTCTTCTATGAAGATTGTGATAATTTCAACTTCTTCGAAGTCTGTGATGGTTGAGATTTCCTCTGTGAAGATTGAGATGCTTGATCAATATACTCATGATACGAAGGGTCCCTATAAACATCATACCCTACTGGTTTTTGCCTTTCTTCTTGGCTCCCCCTTTGGTTTTTATTTTCTCAAGTGGTGGACACAAAGAAGTCACTGTGGGGAAGGCAAATTCAAAAACCCTACTTTTTAATGCCCTTTTCCCAACAACATCTAGTGACCTAAACCATTTCCATAACTCATCTATTGCACTACTCATATTCACCTCTGATCCTTCATCTACGTCTTCCTCCAACTTAACTTCCATACTTAGTTTCCTCCAATGAACATGCACATCATCTATTGGTATCGGTGTACCACCAATTTTATATCCTGTCAACTCACAAGTACAATGTAATCCATTACTCAAACAGGTCTATGTTTTACATGAGAAAGACCAAATTAATCATGCATGCTCAAAAGACAAACATATTTATAAAAATGATAACATAAGACTAATTAAGTTAGGAATCTTTTACAAAGATGAAAGTTCTACAGCCTCGGGAGCAGGCGAAGACCTATCTTAAAAAACACCTGATCGAAGCAAACAATCAAGACATGATCGTAGGATAACATAACAAAATATATCCTCATATTCTAGTATAAACGATATTTATTAAGTTAAAGTTACAAGGAACTTACAAAATCGAATAATATTCCTATAAAAGATGCTTATGAAAAGAGAAATGGATACAATAATTGTTAGTAGGAAAGGGATGTCCAGATATACACTCGGTGGTAAATTTGGCCACAACTTAAAGGAAAGAACCAAGTTCTTAAAAAATAAATAAATGACCAATCTGGTGTAATTTTTCTATTTTTATATTTCAATCCTTCAATGATACACATTTCATAAAAATAAATATTTTACACATTTAAATATGTAAATAAAATTTTAAAAATGCATTTTTGTTCATCCAAATATTCATTATTATCAATCATGAACTTTGTAATGTTATCTTTTGGAGTTATTGATCAACTTGATGTACTAAATTCATATTAGCTATAACTTATGGTTCCATATGAAGCAATCAAAACTAATGAATTGTGCTTCCTAGTTAACTTTAATCCAAATATCCACTCTATCACACCAATTGCACCTTAAATTTATCCAACAATACACTTCATTAATTAATAAACACATTTTCTTACCATATTGTTTGTCTTTGGTGTTTTAATCTTTCATATCTTTTAAGGTTTGAACTATTTAGTAGAACTTGGCTAGTTTTTTTTTTTTGTTCTAATCTTTCATTTCATGAAAGATTTGAATTATGTAATAATTCTGGTTAGTTTGCTAATCTAAAATGCTTACTAAATATGCTAGAAGGACGAATAACACATTGAAGTATTTAATATTTTAATAATTATTCTAATATTAAGAAGAATTTTTTACCACTATATAAAGGACAATATTCTTTAATTGATGTAAGGAGAGTTTGAGTTTTAAAAGGTATAAATTGATTAAATTATTTCTTAAATATAAAGGAAGAAGTATGTTTAGAATTTGTTAGAATAAGATTTGTTCATGACCTTAAAAGGTTTTGATGATAACAAAGTATTGAAAGAACAATAGGATTTTCTAACATATGGTCAAGTGTGAAGGATCATAAACTAAAGAATTCATCATTAATCATGTTGAAATCATAAGCAAAGAAGCTATACTCAGATTCTAACTAATTAGAATATGAATATATTCATCAGACCATGAAGGCATCAGACTTTGGAATCATGATCCTGTGTCTGATGACATATCAGTTTCTGATAGACGTGGAAACCAGTTGATCTGTACACTACACCAAAGCGGACTTGTCTTTTCAGAACACCATATTTCTGGATAGATTCAACTAGGATTTGGTTTTGTAAGACTCAAGGATGACGATGTGACCTCTTAAGTTTGTGTTACCTTTTGGTAAATATCTAGTTACTCAAAAGGTTCAATGGACAATGCTATTATTCAATGGATATTAAAACTGCAATAAAGCGGTAAGAAGCAAAAATTTAGATTTGGAAGGATTTCCTCCGGAATTTATATCGTCTCCACAGGGATCGTTGCGAGGGAAATAATTCCGTTTAACGGTCTATATATTTCTAAGCTTGTGGTGCAAAAGTTTTGGTTGAAAGATTTATGGCACAAAAAATAAAGGCAGAAAATATAAAGACGGAAAATATAAAGAAAAGGCTGAATTATAAACGGAGCCTTATTCAGATTAAATCTCATCAACTGATAAAACATGCATTCTTTTGATCATGTTATGCATAACTCAAAAGTTCGTCTAATACCATCACGTATCACCCACAATAATGGTTATGTCTAACGCAAAGTCGAGAGGCCAACCTTATTGTCTCATCGGTGATGTCTCACGCAAAAAAACCAACACAAAGCATTAAGAACTGATACTCACGTGAATGTTAAACCTAAATCTATGTCTAGAGTTTAGACCTAACATATATTCAAATAACATCCATATCAAATTAATGGTTTAATTCATATATAACACCATGATCTGAATACGTACACATGATTAACCCTTTTTGCATTTATTCAACTAATTTGCTAAATGTATGTGAACATAGTTCTTCATCTCTATCATCACGCATCCTCACAATAACGCTTGTGTCAAAAACTTTATCGTGGTGTTTACCGTATTGATCCTACTCATGCTACTCATGCTACTAATCTACACAATAAAATAAAAGTGATACTAGTGAATATCAACTTGCAAGACTATGTCAAAAGCTTGCTCATTGATAGATTAATATCTAAGATCAATGATTTGAAAAGGTTTTGTCAAGACCAACAAATAAGAAATAAAAGACAACATCAATATTGAATCAAAACTTGTTCACAAACATATATTAGATGAAATACATAAGGTAACAAAAAATTACATCCAAACCCAACAATAGATCAAAGATCTTACCTTCTCCCTCTTAGGGTTTGTGTTTCTCTCTCTAAAATATACATGGATTGAAGAAAGATAAAGTTTTGATCCCAAAAAGTACAATTATGTCTAAAAAAGCAAGAAAAGTACTTAAATAGTATTTACAAAATCTGTCATGTCCGCCTAGAGAATAACCTATTCACCCAGCAAAGTCTACATTTGGGTACTTCAAGTGCCTCAAGAACAGTTAAACCGCCTTTGGAAAATATATGAGTTCGTCGTGCGAACACTTCTTCGCACAGCAAACTGCTTTGATTCAACTTTGCCCAGCGAACTTTTGGGCCTTTTCCTACTGCCTCTAATCAGAGATGGTTCGCTGGGGATTCTCCGGGACCTCACACAACGATCATTCGCTTTCACTTCACTAGTGTTCGCACAGTGAACTTGCTGATTCTTCTTCATTTCTTTGGCTTTTTTGTCCAATCCTTTGTGTCTTAATCATTGATATTTTATGCCTATATTCTGCACAATAACACACACATCAAAGAATCCAAAGGTATTTGCAATATATTTGAAGAATCACAAAAGAACAAGAAATAAATCCATTAAAACATGAGAAATAAGTTGAAAAATCCCAAGAAAGATGGTTAAATTTAAGTCATATTTTGTACTTAACAAACTCTCCCCAACTAGATTTTTATTTGTCCTCAAGCAAAGTATGCCCCTCATGAAAACAAGAGGATTTGCTCAAGCATAAGATTCAACCAAGAAAAGATTAACGTTTCAAATTCAAACAAGAGAAATTTGCTCATATAAGAGGATTCGGTCAAGCATGAAAATACGCACAAGCAACGTTCACCACTCAATAGAATCGAACAATGACAAAGAATTTAGTTCTTAATATCATACAGTGTTTCAAATAAAAACTAAATTCTTATACTTGAATCACTCTAACACTCCTCTTTAAAATAAGAACGAAGAAATTAACGCGTTTGCAACCGCGGAAAAATTTCACTCATCTGAAAAACAATGATAATAGCAATTCAATTCATACATTCATCTAACAATCAAAAAATGAAAATATGGAAGTAAAAAGATCACTAAGTCTTTTAAGGTTGTAGCTTGGTCGGGTTCACAACAAAGGGTCATTTCTAAAGGCCATTGAATTGGAATTGTCGATGCAAAAGAAACATTAACTATACATGGTATTTACACATCCCAACTTCATTCACCACTTTCTTTCCTCTATTGCAAACCTTCTCAAACTTCCTTTTGCACAATTATTTCATTCTCTATTTTTCTTTTTCAAACAAGCATTCTTTTTCTTTTGTTTTTCACATTCAAATTCACAATTTTTTTTCAATTCTTGTTTGAAATTTTTTAAAAATTTTTGAGTAACCTACCACTTTATTTTCACTCTCCCCAACTTGAATTCAACCAAACCTCAAGTGAATGCTCCTTGCTTTTTATGGCAAGGAAATCAATTTAACAATGTTCAAAGGTTTCAAGAATTTTTTTTTAGAATCTCACAAAATTCAATGATGAACTAAACTTTCAAATTATGTACAAACATCAAGTTCATCACTAAAATGAGATATAAACTATTTAGGCTCAAAGGGGTTAACAAATTCTCACTACTCACGGGCAAGGTACTTTTTTTGGATACAATTGTGATCAATATAAACAAATTCTAATGCTTCCACAAAATCACAATAATCAAAAGATAAAGCATGAATTAAACGAATTAAATAAAGTTATCAGTCATCCTAGCATATAGTAAACAATGGAGGTTTCTCACAATTTCTGGCTTTTGGACCTAAGTGAAACAAGCATTCAAACAAGTTGCAACATGAAACAAGAATACACATTTGCACAAAGCAAGAAATTCTTAAATCATTCTAACATTCTATAAAGTGGTACAATTTATCTCGCTTGCATTCACATGCTCAACATCCTACCATCACCATCCAAACTCGGTTGAAGCTTCATTGAATACTTTTATACAAATAGCAACCAATCTAGAAGGAGTTCTCATCATTCATCCCTAATCAACACTAGAGAAAACGTGAAAAGAAACAAATATATACAATATAAACAAATGTATAAAGCTTAAAAATATAGAAACTATTGCAATACGAATCAATATCTAAACACCAATCCTGGGCAACGACGCCATTTTGTTCAAACTGCAGTAAAGCGGCAAGAAACAAAAAATTTAGATTTGGAAGGATTCCCTCTGGGATTTATATCGTCTCCATAGGGATCGGTGTGAGAGAAATAATGTTGTTCAACGGTCTATATATTTCTAAGCGTGTGGTGCAAAAATTTTGGTTGAAAGATTTACGACACCAAAAATAAAGGCAGAAAATATAAAGACGGAAAATATAAAGTAAAGACTGAATTATAAACGGAGCCTTGTTGGGATTGGATCTCATCAATTGATAACACATGCAATCTTCTGATCATGTTATACACAACTCAAACGTTCATCTAATACCATCACGTATCACCCATAACAGAGGTTATGTCTAACGCAAAGTCGAGAGGTCTGCCGTATTGTCTCATCGGTGATGTCTCACCCAACAAAACCAACACAAAGAATTAAGAACTAATACTCGCGTGAATGTTAAACCTAAGTATATGTTTAGAGTTTAGACCTAACAGATATTCAAATAACATCCATATTAAATTATTGGTTTAATTCATATATAACGCCATGATTAGAATACGTGCACATGATTAACCCTTTTTACATGTGTTCAACTAATTTTCCAAATGTATGTGAACATAGTTCTTCATCTCTATTATCACGCATCCTCACAATACCGCTTGTGTAAAAAATGTTATCGTGGTCTTTACCGTATTGATCCTACTCATGCTAATAACCAACACAATAAAATAAAAGTGATACTAGTGAATATCAACTTGCAAGACTATGTAAAAAGTTTCCTCATTGATAGATGAATATCTAATATCTAAGATTTGAAAAGGTTTTTTCAAGACGAACAAATAAGAAATAAAAGACAACATCAATATTGAATCAAAACTAGTTCACAAACATATATTAGATGAAATACATAAGGTAACAAAAAATTACATCCAAACCCAACAAGAGATTGAAGATCTTACCTTCTCCCCCTTAGAGTTTATGTTTCTCTCTCTTTAAAATATACTTGGAATGAAGAGAGATAAAGTTCTGATCCCAAAAAGTACAAGTTATGTCTAAAAAAGTAAGAAAATTACTTAAATAGTATTTACAAAATTTGTCATGTTCACCTAGCGAACAACATATTCGCCCAACGAAGTCTACTTTTGGGCACTTAAAGTGCCTCAGGAACAATTAAACCGCCCTTGGAAAATATTTGAGTTCGTCGTGCGAACACTTCTTCGCACAGCAAACTGCTTCGCTTCAACTTCACCCAGCGAACTTTAGGTTCTTTTCCTACTGCCTCTAATCTGAGATGGTTCGCTGGGGCTTCTCCAGGACCTCGCACAACGAGCATTCACTTTCACTTCGCTGGTGTTCGCACAACGAACTTGCTGATTCTTCTTCATTTCTTTGGCTTCCTTGTCCAATCCTTTGTGTCTTAATCATTGATGTTTTATGCCTATATTCTGCATAATAACACACATCAAAAAATCCAAAGGTATTTGCAATATATTTGAAGAATCACACAAGAACAAGAAATAAATCCATTAAAATATGTGAAGTGAGTTGAAAAATGCCAAGAAAGATGGTTCGATTTAATTCATATTTTGTACTTAACAATGGACAGAGCTTTTGGCCAAATGCAAATCTCCAACGTCTCTCTTGGCGTACTTCTTCACTAAGTTTGTTGTTGTTAAACCCTTCAGATACTATTTTTCTATCTCTATAAAAGGAAGTCGAAAAGTCAAAGGAAGGTTACAACATCATAACATATAGAAAGATTTTAGCATAACTCTGAGTTGTTTTTGTAACTGTTATAGCATAAGATCTTAAGATTTTTATCTTAGATTTATCTTACAAATGTTAGAAAGGTTGAAGACCTTTGTGATTGTTGCACAACAATTATACTTCTGATTATGTATCAAAGTATAATAATTATCTTGTCTACTAAACTATTTGTTTAAAGTATAAGAAGTCTCTCGCATGCCTGCTTGAGCAAGGAAATCTTGAACCGAGAGGTTAGCATGAAATCTCATTCATGGTTGATTTAGCAAGGAAGTCTTGAATCATAGGGTTTAAGCAAAAAGTCTTGAACCAGAGGGTTTAAGTAGGAAGTCTTGAGCAGTGTCTTAAGCAAGAAAGTCTCATTCATAGTTGATTAAGCAGTAAGTCTTGAGCAGTGGCTTAAGCATTTGTAATCTAATTGGTTATAGTGAAAAGCTCTTGTTGAGGCAAGGGGACTGGACTACTCTCAGTTTAAGAGAGGATTCGGGATAACTTTTGTTTGTTGATTGCATTTACTTTTAAACTTTATTTTCTGTTGCTATACATTCGGTTAATAGACTCTGAACTTAGTTCAGATTCTAAACTTCGGAGTTCAGAAGGAAAACGATTTTTAAGCACGCAATTCAATCCCCCTCCCCCGTCCTTCTTTTGTATTTTTCTCATTTTTAGAATTATCAAGTTTATTTATATTATGATTACTTTTATTTCTATATTGCTAATGTCATGGAAGTAATCCATTTTTTAATATTTAAAAGTTTGTTACTTTGTATGTAATATTTTATCAAATATTATCTAAATTTTTATCCTCATTTTTCAATATATGAATTACTAGATGTGTAAAAGACATTGATTGTTTATAACATTATAGGTGCCAGCCAGGGACGGAGCTACTTACACCATTATGAGGGCCTATGCCCAAGTGATATTCTAAACATACTTATATTATTATTGATATATACTTATTATTGATATTCAAAAAAACTTTTATTCTACACATACTTATATTATTATTGATATATACTTGATCATTTGCGGACGTGGTTGGAAGGCGAGAAGGAGTGGCTTCAGACGCTTATCCTAGAAAGACAAACGTTTGTTTAGAATGCTTCACAAAGGAGGACAAAGTTGAGAGATTCAGGAAGGCCTTCTTGGGAGTAGTGATCATTCTGGGTTCATCCTACAATATCCAAACTCATTTTGAGATGGAGGGATACTTCTCGATTAAAGTTACTCTGTTGGGAGCTAACATCTGTTTGTTGGAAGAGATGGAAGAAAGGGATATTTAGGACCTCACTAGAGATGAAAAAAAGCTGGTGGAGCTAGTGGTTTTCTGAGATTTCGAAATGGAGCGAAACTGATGTGGATAAAGAGAGGGTTATATGGATAAGATGCTTCGGAATTCCTTGTCAAGTGTGGAATCATTCGTTTTTTGAATTTCTGGATAAAATCGTGGGATATTTGGTTTGTTCACATGATAACAGTATGGTGCTTTAATGTATGGATGTCACTCGTATTCTCGTTCGAACAAGATGTGTGATGGCCTTGAACGACTCCTTTCGTATCAAGATTAACGGAGAAGTGTTTACTATCAAAATGGTATAGGATTCAGATGCCCTAATGAGGATTAATGTTAAGAAGATGGAGGTGGATAGGGTGTCTTCGTCTGCTTCTTCGAAAGATGAACGGGTTAAGATTTTTCTAGGCTCAGATGATGATTCAGAAACTGCATCGGTCAAGGAGTTTGAAACCATTGTGCCTGAGGAGTTTTTGGCTTCGGATATCGAGGAGGGCAAAATTCTAAGCAGTGTGAAGCAGAAAGTTAATTGTAAGAATAAGGGAAGGCACGTTTGCAGGAAGAATAAGGTTTCTATAGTAGGTCATAAGAAAGAGTTGAGTAAAATGGTGACTTTTGATTTGGGTATTGAGGAAGCAAGAAAGGGACGTAATAGTTTGACCCCAAAAGTTTCTACTTTATTGGGTGACATAAATAATGATGACGAGGTAGAGGGGAATAGCAAGGACAACTTTTTTGCAGAAGCATTTTTTAAGAGTGACACCTGTGTCGGTTTGGTGGTATTTGTGGTTCAGCCTATACTTTTAGGTGGACATGGATTGGAGAGTGAGGGCAGGGATATTGGGCTTGTGGTTTTTAAGCCCATCTTACTTTCTGACGCTAGGAGGTCCATTTTGGAGGATGGGGGTACTCATAATTCTGCTTTGTTTTCTGAAGGTGAAAATGTCGCTAACTCGGTGGCTTCTTCCCCTCTGCTTTTGCCTATTATGAAAATCAACGCTACCCTTTCTTCTTCGAATAAAATTGAGCCCTATTTTTCTGGAGGGGACATGTTGTACTGCGAATCTACAAATGATTCGGATATTCGTCAAGGGAACTCGAGGTTTTGGGTGAACATGGAATCGAATGTAGGGAAGAAAGTTTAGAGATCTATTTCTAAATTGGGGGTGGTGACTAAGGACAGGGGTACGGATTATAAGAAGAAGATAGATGAGATGGAAGTTAATGATAAAAAAAGGATGGCAGCATTTAAAGTGACTAACAAATGGGGAAAATGATAGTTGGCTCTTTGAACATAAAAGGGGGCGGTAACGCAATCCAAAGACGAAGAATTAGTGCTAGTATTGAAGCAAGCAAGGGAGATGTCTTTTTTATTCAGGAATTGAAATTGAAGTTTATCAATGAAGATTTAGCTTGTAGTTTTTGGCCTCAACACAAGGTATGGTGGTTTTTCTCAGCGTCGGAGGGATTTTCATGAAGGTTGTTAATGTTGTGAAAAGTAGGAGTTTTTGAGCCTATTTTCTCCTTTCAGAGGTGACGGGTATCTGGACCTGAAAGCATTATGGAGGGGAAAATATTACTTTCTTATGAACGTTTATTCTTCCTATTATTTGAACAAGAAGAAGATTTTGTGGAATGAGACTATTGATTTGAAGAGGAAGTTTGGGAATGGGGATTGGTGCGTAGGTGGAGATTTCAACTAACTGGTTTGCAACCAATAGAGGAAAGACAGTTCTTTTGTGAATATATCTACTAAGATGAGTCTTTTTGCAGGTTTTATGGAGAAAGCTGATTTGGTTAATCTACCTTACAAGGGTAACAATTTCTCTTGGTATAGTGGTGATGGGAAGTCAATTAGTCGTCTCGACCATTTTTTACTGTCTGAAGGTCTGATTGATCGATAGAGTATGGTAGCTCAATTGATTGGTAAAATGGATGTTTCAGATCACTGTCATATTTGGTTGGTGATTAACAAAGACGATTGGGGACCTAAATCGTTTAGGGTGGTTGACTACTGGTTCGACCACAAGGATTTTGTTAGCTTTGTGGAAGATGTTTGGAAGGACATTTCAGTTGTCGGTAAAAGTGACTATGTGCTTAAGGAAAAGTTTAGGATTCTTAAAGAAAGTCTTAAGGTTTGGAACTACGATATTTTTGGGAAAAATTTGTTGGAGGTTGAGGACAAGAAGGAAGAGATGAATTCCATTTACGCTTTGCTTGTCAGTTAGAAGAAGGATCAGGCGGATGATCTGGTGGTTGGTAGAAGCAAGGTTACGAGTGAATATTGGAGGAAGTTATTTATTCAAGAGCGCATATTAATTCAGAAGTCTCGTCAGAAGTGGAAAAGCAATGGAGATCAGAACTCTTCTTATTTCCATAACATATTGAAAGGTCGTCGCAGACACAACTTTATCGGAGCATTAGATTCTCAGCATGGTTTGTGTGAATCAGCGAAGGATGTTAAGGAGGAGGTTAGGAGATTCTTTTCAGAGAAGTTCAAAGAACCAGATGCTAGCAGACCTTATCTCGATGGTTTAGATTTCAAATTTCTGTAAGATCTGGATAGATCTTTTCTTGAGGTATATTTTTCAGTGGAGGAAATAAAGGGAGCTGTTTGGAGTTGCGATAGGTCACGTAGTCCCGGACCTGATGGCTTCAACTTTGTGTTTTTTAGGAAATGTTGGCATATTATTAAGGAGGATACCCTGCGATTTATCAAGTACTTTCACATCAACGCGAAACTTATTAAATCATTTACTTCTTCTTTTCTGTGCTTAGTTCCCAAATCCATCAATCCTGTTAATTTGGACGGGTATAGGCCGATTTTCCTCGTAGGCAGATATATAAAATTATGAGTAAACTGCTAGCAGGGCGTTTGAAGTATGTTTTGGGGTCGTTGATCTCTAGGTGCCAAACTACTTTCGTTCCCGGTAGGCAGCTTTTGGACGGAGTTTTGGTGGCCAATGAAACAGTGGACTTTTCCACAAGAACTAATAAAGAATGCCTCCTATTTAAGGTTGCTTTTGAGAAGGCGTACGATAAGGTGAATTGGTATTTTCTCAAATATATGTTGAAGAGAATGGGGTTCAGTACAGTTTGGATGAGTTGGATGGAAGCCATGGTGTTTTCGAGTCACATTTCAGTTACTGTAAACATGAGCCCTACTAAAGATTTTATTGTGCGACAAGGAGATCCTATTTCTCCTTTCCTTTTTGTTATCATTGCCGAAGGGCTAGCTGGTTTGGTTAGGAAGGCTTCCGAGATCGGAGAATTTAAAGTTTTTTCTTTTGATGGCGAATGTAGTGTTAATTTGTTACAGTTTACGGATGACACTTTAATTGTCGGAGAAGCTAATTGGAAGAATGTGTGGGCTATCAAATCTATTTTGTGGGGGTTCGAAATCGTTTCAGGTTTAGGAGTTAATTTTCATAAAAGTAGGTTGATTGGGATCAACCTGAATAATAATTTCCTATTTGCTGCTGCCTCTTTTCTTTCTTGCAGAGTTGATAACAAAGAGTTTTCATTTCTCAGTATCCCAATTGGAGATAATCCAATAAGGGTAGCAACTTAGAAACCATTGTTGGCTAAGGTGTTAGATGTCAATCATGACATATATTTGTACGAATTACTTGGCATTTTTCATTTCTTTCCATGTGGAATATGTTGATTTTAGTGTGGAATGATGTTGTTGTGCATTCATTGAAATATACTTGTGGTGCTTGTAATTTGTGTGCTAATGTGCAGGAATAGGCATAAAAAGATCAAGATTGTGAGACGCAAAGAATGGAAGCAAGTTGCCATTGAAGGAAGAAATCAACAACAGAATTTGCTGGGCGAATGATGGCGAAGTTACCAGCGAAGGTTCGCCTAGCGAACGTTAGCGAGTGTGCCAGCGAAGGGTGGCAGAAAGTTGCAAAAAGTTACAGTAGGAAAACTGGGTAAATTCGCTGGGCGAGAAAGCCAGCGAAGGCTCGGTGATGTGCTCGCTAGGCGAAGGTGCCAGCGAAGGGTGGCAGAAAGTTCCACTTTTGAAAACACCCAAACTTCGCTGGGGCGAATGTGGTAGCGAAGGCTCGCCTCGCGAGTGATTTGGTTCGCCTAGCGAACCCACGATAATTCTTGTGGGCGGTTTAAGTCTGAGGCACTTAAAGTGCCATGTTTTAGTTCATTCGCTAGGCGAATGAAGCCTTCGCTAGGCGAAGGGTGCTGAGATTTTAATTGTATAAATAGATTTTCATTTTATGTAAAGAGGATCTCTTGTCCATTTTGAGCAAAAAAATCATAGTTTTCAGTATTTTTATCATTGAAGATTGTAATTTCACTTGGAGAAGCTGAAGTCGCATCCATTCTCGATTATTCGACGTGGATGTTCATTCATCTCCTCTCTTTACTTGTTATCCAAACTACCATGAGAATGGGTAGCTAAACACTCAATGTTGAGGTTAGATGTAGTTGATCCTGATTTTATGTATTGCATTTGATCTATTGTATATGAACAAAGTCTTTGATCAATATAGATGATGTTGTTTTCTCTTAATGCTCCATGTGTGATTTGTATTGCCCTAGACATAGATTCTACAAATCATGACCTAACAATTTCATCTCTTAAAAACCAAACTCTAGACATAGATTTGGGATTTGCTATTCGCATTGTGTTGCTCTTAACGATTGTTGTTTAGATTGTTAGCGTGAGACATCATCTGACGGTCTAAACAATGATACTCACGACTTCGCTTTAGACATAAACTTAGTCGGGAGGATACGCGGTTGTATTGGTCGAAAATCGAGTTCATATGCTTGATTATTCGTTTATACGTGAAAAGGATTAGTGAAACCTAACCTTGACATGCTTTTATCAAAACATTCACAAACTCTTTGTCACCAATTACTCTTTGCTACCAATTAATGTTAACAACAATTGAGAACCTTTTGAAACCATTGAACTTAAAATATCACAACTATTGAACGTCACGCATCAAATATCAAACAATCCCTGTGGAGACGATTAAAAACACCCCCACTATTACTCTACTAACATAAGGTCAGAAATAGACTGGCATGTTGGAAAGTAAGGCTTCTGTCGATAGGAGGTAGAATCACCCTGATTAAATCAGTTTTGGGAAGTTTATCTATTTTTTCATGTCGTTTTATAAAGACCCAGTTGATGTTTGGAAAGAAATTTAGAGTATTTGTAATCGTTTTCTTTGGAGCGATTCAAAGGAAAATTCGAAGATATACTGGGTTGCTTGGGACAACGTCTGCAACCCGATTAAGCTAGGAGGTTTAGGGGTCAAGAAGATTAGGGAAGTCAATTTGGCGCTTTTATCAAAATGGAAATGGAGGATTTTGTTAGAAAAAAAGCTTTATGGGTGGATGTCCTAAAGGCAAGTTATGGTGATATCAAGTTATCTGATTTGGATGGAAACATCAAGGACCTTAAGAAGCCAGGCTCCTCTTGGTGGAAGGACCTGTTCTCATCTGATAGAGTTGGATCAGATGCGTCTTTCTCCTTTTCGAATAATATCTCGATTAGAAATGGTGACGGTTCTACTGCCAGATTATGGCTTTTGGGTGGGTGTTGTCCCACTGAAAGTGTTGTTTCCTAATCTTGTTTCGATTATTTCTTTGAAAAATAATAAAGTTTGCGACATGGGCGATTGGAACGAAGGTAGTTGGTCGTGGGGTAATTTTGGTTTGCTGGACCAGGCTATGTCAGATTTTGCGGACAGCCTGGTTTTGTTTTGCAGGTTCTGTCAGTTGGAGTTGTTTCGCAGGGTAAGGATGATACTTTTGATTGGATTGCAGAGTTGAGGGACGATTTTTCCATCAAATCCTATACCCATATCATTGAAAGCGGTAGGTTGGAGGGAAAGGTTGATTTAAATCAACAAAAGGCCTTCTGTTCTTTGTGGAAAGTCAATTCTCCGTTCAGAATTCGGGCTTTCTTTTGGAGATGTTTTGTTAACAGAATTTCGACCAAGGATCAGCTCTTCCAAAGACGAGTTATTTCTTCTCCCCACGACCTTCCTTGTGTTTTTTGTTTCAACGAATTCGAAGATTTGATTCACTTGTTTTTTAGGTGTAGGGTGGCGAAGACGGTTTGGGATCTAGTGGGACAATGGATTCGTATTGATCGGTCTTTTGAGGCGCAGATGTGGAAGAATTTTCTGAATTGCTTAGAGTTTGATAAATACAACATGTTGAAGAAAGGTAACGAAGATTTAGTGTGGATGGCGATGATTTGGAACATCTGGACTTCTGGAAACACTATTTTATTCAAAGGCGCTTTTTGTGTTATATCGAATTTGCTGTGGGACATTAAAGTATTGGTGTGGAAGTGATCCATAGTAGGTAATAATTCATATTTTAACTGTAATTTTTATGATTTTTGTCAGGATCCTTTGATTAGTTTATCATAGTTTCAATTGGTTTGGATTATTTCTATCCCGTTTTTTTTCGGGGTTGTTTTTTTGTATCGAGGGTTAGAATACACTATAACTCTCTTAATTTATTCCTTGCCTAAAAAAATCATTGAACTTTAAAAGATATGAAAAATTTAAATATTCCCTACAAAAACGCAAAAATCTATTGTTATAACTGCATATTTAATAAAAGATTTATCTATATTTTTACTAACTAAATATAATGTGTGATTAATATATTTTCTATTTCAAATTAAATCATGTATAACTAAGCTGAATAATATTAGGTAAGGTTATAATTTGTTATAATATTTGAGGGTTTCTTAATACACCACCCATGTTTCTTAGACACCATGTGAAATTTCGTTTTTGCCCATAATTTTCGGATGATCACATCCGGATGCACCCTTTTTTTTTTAATTTTTCAGTTTTTTCCGGATGTGCACATCAGAAAAAATTTCTGATCTGCAAATTCGGAAAAATCAAAAAAATTCTATAAAATCATTTACTTCTAAATATAATTAAATCCAATATAATTAAAATCCAACATAATTAAAATTAATATGATTTTTTTAATATAATTAAATCCAATATAATTAAAATTAATATGATTTTTTTTCTAAATGATTAATATGGTATTTACTTCTAAATTATTATTTTTATATTGAAAAAATTAATTTAATTATATTGAATTTTAAATTATATGGTATTTTCTAAAATTGGATTTAATTATATTGATATTTAAAATTATATGGTATTTACTTCTAAATTATATGGTATTTACTTCTACATTATAATTAAAATTATATGGTATTTACTTCTAAAATTAATTTAATTAGATTAGATTTAATTATATTGAAAAAATCATATTAATTTTAATTATATTGAATTTAATTATATTGAAAAAATAATATTAATTTTAATTATGTTGGATTTTAATTATATTGGATTTAATTATATTTAGAAGTAAATGATTTTATGAAATTCTTTTGATTTTTTTCGGATTTGCAGATCAAGATTTCTTCCGGATGTACACATCTGAAAAAAACTGAAAACTTTTAAAGAAACGGTGCGTTTAGATTTGCACATCTGAAAGGCAAGAGTATTTTCGTCAGCGCGCATAGTGCCTAAGAAAGTTGGGTGGTGTGATAAGAAATTTC
This sequence comes from Lathyrus tuberosus, assembly GCA_022829125.1. NCBI lineage: Eukaryota > Viridiplantae > Streptophyta > Magnoliopsida > Fabales > Fabaceae > Lathyrus > Lathyrus tuberosus. The sequence continues at coordinate 3,955,884 of JALAZF010000436.1, read as the reverse complement.
CTAATATTTTCTTGTAATTTAAAATGAATATGATTCAAAAGACTTGTTTTTATATATCTTTAAATTTCTATAGTGTTCTTTGAGAGGGGTCTATAAATTTACATTATTGTTATTATTATTGTTCTTATTTATTAATTTTTTAACTTAAATTGAGGTGTAATTTTTCTGATGATCGTGGGTGGTTTAGAATTTCTTTAAATCTATGTTTGTCGTTATAAAAAGTGTGACATAGATTAAAATGCAAGATTTGGAAGAAGACATTTTTTTTATGTGCATGTGTGTGAGCATGACAATGTGTTTTTCTAAGGATTGGTGAGAATTATAGTTTTATTTGAGAACATGATAATGAATTCGAACTATTAAATTTTAAAATAAATGGTAGAGATTATGTATCAGTTTTTTTTTCTTTCTCCTCCATCATTTATTTTAACAATGAAGGAGAGAGAAAAACAAAAACCACGCATAATCTCTACCATTTATTTTAAAATTTAATGATTCAGATTCATTCTCACGTTCTTATATAAAAATGATATTTTCATAGGATATGAATTATATATATATATATATATATATATATATATATATATATATATATATATATATATATATAATTTTACAAGTTTAAATTAAAATTTGAATGCATTGTTAAGTTAGCACGTATGTTTACTTAAAATATCTATGATGAAATCGATGATGATTAATGTTGTCTTTTATATCATTAAATATATGTATTAATTATTTTAATATTACATATGATTGAATATAAATGTAAGCAGAGTTTGTCTATTGTAACACCTTAGTTTTGAAGAGTAAAAGTGCATTTTAAAAAACAACAACATAGTAAACAGAACTGTCTTTGAAATTTTTGAGTGACAATTAAGAAGAATTTGTATAAAGTTCTATATAATTAATGAACTAGAATATAAATATGCATCATAAATATAATACAATCTAAGATTAAATTAATGATTCTTGAATGTGTGTTAACATACACAAAAGAATATCAATGGTCTAGATTAAAAACAGAATACATAGTTTAATTAAGAGTTTCGATCTACTCCATTATCTTATCCTCAATTTAATCCATTTCATTTAATATATATTTGACACGTGGCATTAAAGAATAACAATGGTCTAGATTGAAAACAGAATACATAGTTTAATTAAAAAATTAAACTATCTAAAATATAATCTTTTTAATTTTTCACAATGCCACAAATATTTCTTATTTATTTTTCTGTGTTCCTTCATCTTCCTCCTTCCTCCGTTATCATCACAAGTCCATATTTTTCCTTGATATTTCATTTTAAAATTTTCAACAAAATACTATCAGAGTCAAATGAGTGGAGTCCAAATCAAACCTGCATTGACTCCGCGAGATTTTGATCTTGAATGATGAACAAATCTTCAAAACAACTAGCATCATCGTTATAGACCAGCGGCGGTGAAATCGTAAAATTTTAAACTTAGGATGTGCAAATTGCACTGTGCTTTTCTCTACAAGACTTAGATTTGGATGGATAAACAAATCATTGAAATTTTCAGCACAATTCTTCTAAACGACCGCGAAGAAATCACTTTCAGATCTCAGAGCTATGAAATCAGAATCGCATTGTGCACTGGTTTTTTGAGACTAAATCTAAATCGATGAACCTCGAATCCTTCAGCATCATGATGATGAGGAGTGGTGGAGAATCAAAATAAAAAATCAAAGAAGTAAGTACTGATGCAAAATTAATTGAAAAGAGAATGAGGTTTGATATGCAAAATGAGATCTGTAGTTGAAAAAAACAACAAGGTTAGAGATGCAGCGTGTTTCGGTGAAGGAGAAACATATTTTTTTTATTAAAATATTTGTTTAGTTCTTAATCTTGACCGTTCAAATCATTAAATACTACGTTGCAAAAATCTGTTAAAAAAACTTGAATAAATGGAGGATAAGCAAATGGAGTGGATCTGGACTCATAAATTAAGACCTATCTGTAAGACCCTAATTTTTTACCCCTAAGATTCTACATATCATTCACATCTCATTTTTCATCTTTACCACAAAACAAGATCACGCATTGGTTCCTTTATCCCTCTCATTCTTTGGGTTTATGTCTTGCAGGAATCGCCGAACATCTGTGTGTTTCTTATTCACTTTATTGCTTTATTTGTTTATATTTTACTAACCTTAACCAAAACCCAAAAATATTTTGTTTTCTCTTTATTGACATTTTCAAGGGAAGAACAGGTTAAAAGTGCCAAAATACCAGTCCCACAGCTCGAATGAATTTTATCTGAGAAAAGTCAAAGTTGATCTGCAATCATGTCAAATTTATCTGGTCAAGGATTCCCCAAGTTTTAATTGATTATTATTCAAGGAATTCCAAGGTTCATGTGTTTATTTCCATGCCTTCTTTGACAATCAAAAGAATTAAGCCGGAACCACAACAGTGCAACAAAATGCTCATTTTTCACAAATTTTGCACTGAGTAACCGGTTACCTTGTGGTGAGAAACCGGTTATCCTCGTGAAAATTTGAAAAACAATTCAGCAAATTCAAATTCAGCAATTTTGCACCAATATCAGCCCTTGATCACATTTGGAATATTCTAGACCATCTCATTTTAATTCCCCTACATCACTTTGATCATTTCCTACCATACACCTTCACTAATCACCACTCTTTTATGAATTTCCCTCCAAATTCAAATTCCAAGCCTAATTTTCATTTCCAAACCAAATTCCAAAACACCCATTTTTCCAAGCCTAAACTCTATAAATAGAATCCTCATTTCATTCATTCTTCAAGCTTTGGAGAGCCAAATTTACCTTGCTAAAATTTCTCTTGAGGCTTTTGATAGCCAAGGAACCTCTTACAAATTCTCTCCCCAACCACAAAATTCACCAAAGCTCACTTTTCTTCTTTTGAAAGTTAACAAGAATTCACATTGAATCTTGTTCAACTTTGAGCTAAACCTTCATCCAAACTTGTTTTCTTCATCAATTCTCATAGATCAAGGCTTTGGAGTTTGGATCTTGAAGTAATTTGAAGGAATTTTCAGATTTGAAGTGGTAATTCATCTTTCACCATTGTTGAAGCTTCATCTTCATCTTCCATAATGTAGATCTTTGGTGATCTTTGTTGCTTGATCCTTTGGATCATGTAATTGTGTTTAATTGTTGTTTTTCACTATTGTTTTACTATAAATTTCGTGTAATTTCAGTTCCATGATCATAAGGTGTTTGTAAAAAAGTTTTGAAAGTGGATCATGCTAAATTTTGCACAATTTTCTGCATTCTGGTGCAGAGTAACCGGTTAACGTCTGGTGAGTAATCGGTTACTCTGTGTTAATTTTGAAAAATTGTGCTTATTTTGAACCAAGTAACCGGTTATCATCTGGTGAGTAACCGGTTACTCTGAGTCAGAATGCACATTTTTGGCTTATTTTTGGGATTGTTTTGGTTCCTTTTCCATTTTCTCCCCTTTCCTTTTGTGGTTTAATTTGGCTCTCTCTTCATCTATTTCTCTTTTATTTGGATCGATGAAAGTCTTATGGATCATAGAATTCCGTTGTCAAATTTTGATCAAGACGAGATCGTTACTTTCTTTTCTTTTCGTGCGGTATTGCTTTCGGATGACGATTTACATATCATTCATCTAGCATGCATTAGCACAAAGAGCTATTGACTGGCGTCATTGTAGGGTAATTACTCCGTAAATTACTCGACGATTGCTTAACATAGCGCAACATTATGTCCTGTATCGGAAAACAACTCAATGTTGATTGATTTTTTTGTATTATGAAGCTTGTTGTTGTAGAGGCTTTTATTCTATCAATCTTCTAACAAGTCTTCATTAACCTTAACCTAAGTACACTATTCAATCATTATTGATCACGGCTTTGAGTTGATTTCTGGTTTGAAAATCAATTTCAATAAAAGCAGACTTATCGGGTTGAATATATACCGATTGGCTTCAATCCTAGGAGGATCATTGGATGGAATCCTGTTATTGAGAAAATCAGAAGGAAACTGAGCTCTTGGAGAGCTAGATCTCTGTCTCTGGCTGGTAGGGCTCTGTTGATCAATTTTGTCCTCTCTAGCCTTCCTACTTTCTGGTTTTCTTTTTACAAGGCTCCTAAGGCGGTTCTTAAGAAGATTGATTCCATTAGAAGTCATTTCTTATGGGGAGGGACGGAGGAGAAGAACAAAATCCATTGGATCAGTTGGGAAACTTGCTGCTCTCCTAAGGCGAAAGGTGGTCTTGGCATTAGAAAAATAGAAGAGTTCAATTATGCCTTGCTAACTAAATGGAAGTGGAGGATTGTTGCAGATAAACCTAACCTTTGGAAGGACTTATTAAAGGCCAGATATGGAGCTATTCAACATTATGTTTTATCAGACAAACTGACGTCTTCATACTCCTCTTCTCAATGGTGGAAAGACCTCATAAACAGTGGGAAGTCTCTTTCTAACAAAAATTTTTATTTTACAGATAAAGTCTTGTTTCAACTGGGAGACGGCTCTAATACCCCTTTCTGGTCCGCGAAGTGGGGGAATGGAAAAATTTTATCTAAGGAATTTCCTGAACTTTATAACTCCAGTTTGGACAAGGATGTTTTTGTCAAAGATTTGTTGATGGCAGGTTATCAAGGTTGGAACTGGCACTCTGTGGGTCTGTCATTATCAGTTCAGTCGGAGAACTCAACTCGAATTCTTGAGTTGCAGAGTTTCATTGGCGACAGGATTCAAACTCAGGAAGGAGATCTTGATTCTGTTAGTTGGATCGATGAGGAGGCTAAGAGTTTTTCGACTAAGCAGGTCTACAATCTTCTGGTGAACAATTCCTCAAACTTAATCTATCCCTCATCTAATCATTCTAGTTTTTTAGCTTTTGATATGCTATGGAAACTAAAAGCTGCTCCTAAAATGATTTTCTTTGGTTGGAGAGTCTTATGGGGTAGGATAGCGGTTAAATTTGAATTTATAAGGAGAGGAATTGTTGTGAACCCTATCTGTGGCATTTGTGAATTGGAAGAAGAAGATGTTGGACACCTTTGCTTTGCCTGTGTTCCTGTTCTTGCAGCTTGGGAAAGAATTGGTGATTGGTGCGGTTATGGTAGTTTTTATGGGGGAAATAGAATTGACTTCTTCTTGGATTGGTGTGGAGTCGGTAATTCCTCTGAAGGGAATATGAAGCTGGGAGTGATATGGCTTATAACAGTCTGGAGTATTTGGTATTGTAGAAACCGTATCATTTTCGAAAACGAGAATTTCAATTTGGACAACTTGTGTTGGGACATTAAGATAAGGGCTTGGAATTGGTTAAAGAGGGGTGATATTTGTAAATCCAATTCTAATTTTTTAGCTTTTGGTATGGACCCTTTAAGAGGGTAGCTAGGAATGAGTTGGCTGGAAATCTCATTCTGTATCTATTTAGTCTGTGTACTCTGTAATTTGAACAATGTTCGTGTTCTTTCATTAATTCCATTGGCTTTAAGAAAAAAAAACTTACTCTAACAACTAATTACTAATTGCTAACTTCTAACTTCTTTACAATTCCTTTTCGTTCCCTATCTCTCTTTTAATTTTATGCAATTTTTTCTTTGTCCGTTGGACATATGTTTATGCTTCCGCATATTTTTCCTTTGTTCGTTGGACACTTGTTTATGCTTCCTTAATTTTTCCTTTGTCCGTTGGACACATGTTTATGCTTATGCCTTTTTCTCTGTCCACTTGGACCAAAAACATTAATAAAGGCCAAAACCTCTAAAAAACTTGTGCTTCTAATCTTGGACTATGGTTATTATCCTTTACAATGGACATGAAATTTCACACCTAGACCTTGGACTTCAATGCTATTCTTGAATCCTTGGACTTAGAACTTGGACATCCAATGTTATTCTTGGAACCTTGGACTTAGAACTAGGACCTTTTCCCTTTGCTTTGGAATTATGGTTCGAAGACTTCGAATACTTATGCTTTTGCATGGTTTATGGTGAAAATAGCTACATTTATGGTTAGATCTTTCTTATCCTTAGCTTTTACTTTATGCTTTAGGATAGTCACTTCTTCTCCACCCATTCTTCAATTTTCAAAACTTTCTCCCTTTTTCAAAACTTTCTTGATTTCAAACTATCACCTCTATCATAATCAAACCTTGATTTTTTCAAGTGATTTTATTCTTTTCTTTTCATTTCTTAACAAATGCTAAACTACATAAGCATATTGACACCTTTTTCAAAAGACTTTAAAAAACCCCAAACTCATCAATATCTTTTTGTGCCCTTGTGCACTTTCTCTCTTAAAACTTTTTCATAAGTTTAGACATGATTCATTTCTTTAAGCGGAATTATTCGCTTGGAAATGACGACTTGTCTTTACATTTAAAATCAACCAAAACAAACAAATTTCATTCTTTGTACCACGAACTACGGGGTTTTGATCCTACATTGCACATCGTGGGTACGTAGGCATGAGACGACAAGCCTCTCCAAACATAAAAAATCTTAAAAAAGCAATTTCTCTTCTCATCTCCTTAATCACTTTTCAAGCAAACCTTTTCAGACCAAAAGCGTAAATATTTCAAAGGGTTCCCGTGGAGTACCACTGATGTTTTGGGTGCGTAAAACATTCCCTCTGCATAACCAACCCCCCTTACCCAGTCTCTCTTCACTTGTTCTTGTTTTAGAGCTTGTGTAGGTTTTGTTCGCTCTTTTTCCTTTCCTTTTTGGATAAAATAAAAGTGCAGTGGCGACTCTTGCTTTATGAGTTAAGTTAATCAATAGTTTACACTCACGATTTTGCCACTACAGAAAAGTGGCGACTATGCTGGGGAAATCCTCCCTTGAGGGGTTTAGCCTGCTTTGATTTATTTACTGCTTTTTGTCTGATTTTCCTGTTACCTGCTTGTTCTGTTTGGGAGTTCCTCTGTGTGTGCAAGATAGGTCCTATACCCGGACCAACGTGTACTTTGAGATAGGAGGATGGTATAGTCAAGGGAGCTTTGAGGGAGTCGAACCCCAAAAAATCAGAACTTAAGAATCCATCCACTCGGTGGTTGCCTCTTTGGAATTACTGATGTTGATCGAGCGATCGTTGAAGGCATTAATTTTTCCATAGAAGCCTATAACACTGAGGACCGTAGTAACCCTTAACCCATCTTAGCCTTTTTAGGAACGTGGCGCGGAAGCTATGAGGATACAAATCCGATTTAGCTTTTACGCAATGCTACACTCAGGTTAGATTCTCTTGAGGATAACTACCAACCTCCGAGTAAATCGGTGCGCTGGTGTGTCTGATAGTGGATTGTGGACCCTGGGCACTCTGTTAGAACCACTGTTTTCTGCAGGTACAAAGAAGACAAACCTTAGTACTCACCTTTTGTGGGAGGTTCTTACCCTTGACTCCATGCTCATGACTCGAACCTTTGAACCCGTGTGCTTTGAGTGATCTTGTTTGTGGTTATTGCATTCATGCACTCTTGCATCCATGAGCATACATCTGCATTCTTCCCAGTTGTCCAGAAACTCATTTCAACTGTCTCCTTCTCCAGTTATCTGTTCACCATCAAGATGTTTCCTCAACACAACTACGGAACTAAAGCTGCTGTCAGATTGAGAATGGAAAACCAAGAACAACACAATGCCGAAGTCATAATGGAAATTGATGAGTTGAAGGCCAACATGACCAAACTCACAGAAATGATGCAAGTTCTGATTGCTAGAGGGGAACCACCTCAGAGGACTGTGATTGTTGAAACTTCAACTGTTGCTATTGACCCTCCACTGACTCAGCAACTAGCTTCTACTTTGCCAGAATTTGGGTTACCTCTGAATTACTCGCCATCCTTTGCAACTACTCCTGTGGTTGTCCCATCTGTATTGCCAGTATCTTCAGCTTCATTGTTCATTGAACCTCAGCCTGTTGTGCATTGTGTTGCTCAAGTTATTCCTGAGAATCCTCCTTTCGTGTACAATGTTGCTGGTCCATAATCTGAAAGTCAGGGAGAACCTGGAAACATTGAAGAAGTCAAAGAGCAATGGCAAACTCTGGACAAAAGGATAAGAGTCGTGGAAGGAAGTGATGTATTTAGTGCTGCCGCAATGGACATGTGCTTGGTTTCAGACTTGGTTATGCCTGCAAAATTTAAAACTCCTGATTTTGGGAAATACAAGGGGCACACCAGTCCCAGAAGCCACTTGGTGATGTACTGCTGCAAGATGGTTGCTCATGCCAAAAATGACAAACTGCTCATTCACTGTTTCCAAGACAGCTTGAGTGGGGCTTCAATGAAATGGTATATGGAACTTGAGAAGAACCGTATCCAAAGCTGGAAGGACTTAGCTGATGCTTTCTTAAAGAAATATAAGTACAATTTGGACATGGAACCTGATCGTCGTCAATTGCAAAATATGTCTCAGAAAGAAAAAGAATCCTTTAAAGAGTACGCTCAGCGCTGGAGAGAGCTAGCTGCTCAAGTGGAGCCACTCTTGGCTGAAAAAGAATTGACTGGATTGTTTATGGACACTCTTAAGCCACTCTTTTGGGAAAAGATGATAGGCAGTGTATCATCTGGTTTTGCTGACCTAGTCACTATTGGAGAAAGACTAGAAGAAGGTATCAAGAAAGGAAAGATTGCCAATGCTGAAGCCTTTAGTGGTGCTAAAAAGTATGCTGGGAATTTTCAAAAGAAAAAGGATGGCGATACCCATGCTGTTTCAGTTAAAGGGAAACCTCGTCACAGGAAACAACAATATGTAGCTGCAGTTGCTCCTGTTGTCAATGCTCAAACAGTTCAAGCTCCTCGTCAGACTGTTAGATAAAATCAGAATCGCAATAGGGTTAACTTTGATCCTATCCCGATATCCTACACTGAGTTGTATCCATGTCTTGTAAAGAAAGGTTTGATTACAACGAGGGATCTACCTCCTCCTCCAAATCCTCTCCCAGCCGGCTATAGGGCTGATCTTCACTGTGAGTTCCATCGAGGTGGGGCAGGCCATAACTTGGAAGGTTGCTTTGCATTGAAAGCTAGAGTACAAGAATTGGTGAACTTAAAAATTCTGGACTTTGTTGATAATAATCCCAATGTTGTCAACAATCCTTTTCCAGAGCATGCCAAGTGAAGTTTGAGTCAGTTCAGACAGATCATCTCCTGAAGCCAGTGTTTCAGACAGGACAGCTCATCCTCGTTGCTGATTAATCACTAGGCATTGTTTCTTTCTGTTTGCATTTTTCTTTGATTGTATTGACTGTTTGCTTTTGAACTTTATTTGTACTTTCATGCTAATTTCAATGAAATGAGCATTGCAATGTTTTGATTCAATTCACTTATATCCAATGTGTGCATCTTTATTCTTTCTTTTTAACAAAAACAAAAATATATCTCCTGTTCACTTTTTTTATCAAGCTTTTGTTTATGCAAAGATTGGAGGGAGGATGATGAAAACTAAATACCTGAAATTGTTGGATTGTATGCCTTCAATTAAAACTTGGCTGATGATGTACATGCATTGTTTCAACTCCTAAACACTAGAGAAATAAGGAAGTTAATCCATTGTCAACCCCTTTGAACCTAGAAGTTGGAGTTTCTTCCTGTACGAAAAAACTTACAATTTAACCTAGGGATGGGTAGTTCTTAGTTAATTTGATTGTGCATGCAAGACGCCTTCCAATAAAGGTTGCAATCACAAGTTTTCCTTCGCACACATCAAAGAAGTGTCGAAGATGTCTTTCAAATCAAAAGCCAATGATGGTTCACTGTAATCATTATGCCAGGCAGTCACTATCTTTCCAAAAAAAAGAGAATGAAAAAAAATCAAAAGAAAAGCCGGTTGAGTCAAAACCTATGAAGGAGACTTAGGCAAAAAAATTGGGGCATCCCGCTGACTGTAAAATCAAATGACACAGTTCAGGAAAAAGTTAGGGATAACAAAAGAAAAATCAAGAGGTTACCAAAATCCTCAAACACAAAACGAGTTGACTAAGGTCCTCATCAAAGACAACCAAATGTCGCAAGAAAAAGTGACTGCCATCTCAAAAATCATTTGGTCCTTGAGCCATCATCATAACAGTGTTGCAATTCCAAAATCACTTGGAACCTGAATGCATAGTTTGAATTAACTGAGCATAGGACTGGAGATCATCACGAATAATGGGTTGGGAACAAATAAACTTTGAGCTTATATCCTTTGTTTCGAAAACCGTGAACCAAACCACATTACAACCTTTAAAAGACCTAATTGAAGCCAGGTTTCTTTTGAAAGCATACTACAACAAGGTTGCGTAAATTGACTCCCAAGTTTGTTGCCAATCATTTGTTTTTCTTTGTCTTTCATTTTGAATGTCTAAACCACCGTGTTTTGACAAGTGTTTCATTTGCTATACATCAATAATGTCATTCCAAAAATGATTTTTGATTTCAAAAATTGCATGAGCTTTGCATTAAAATTACCATGTTTGTTTGAATAATCCTATTTGCAGGCAAACTTTCCTCATCAAGAATTTTCAAACAGTTGAAAAACTTGGTCAATGATCCTATCAGGGGCACATTACTTCCAGATCCTGTTGTGAATCAATTCAAGATTTATTGCTCAGTGCAAGTTATTCTTAGAATTGGTTAGCCAGAATATCTCTTTCAAGATTTATACTGAGTTTAGACTTCTCAGCATTCATTTCAAGAACTGAAGCCATGATCAGTTCATCCTCAACAATAGCCAAGCTGAAGCCATGATCAGTTTATCCTCAGCATTTGTTTCAAGAATTGAAGCCATGATCAGTTCATTCTCCCATGCAGTAGTCAAACTGAAGCTATGACCAGTTTTTCTTCAGCTAATCAATCTGGGGCAGTCTTCTTCAAGAATCCTCAAGATGTCTTTCCTCAAAAGACCATCATCCTGATACAAATCATAAGTGTGACAGAGACGTGCTCAACATCTTCTCTTCAAGCAGAGTGGTCAGTGTTCCCTGTGTTGAGGAATCAGTGTCCCCTTTCTTCCCTCACGAAGGAGTCTATCTCAGTTGTCCTATCATATGCATTGCATACATAAATCATTCATATACCATACATAGAAAGATTTCATAGCTCGAAGTGTGATTCACGCTCATATGCATTTCCTGAGGTCATGTTGTTATCAACATCTTACCTTGTGATCAAAGTCCAACTTACTTGGCGCCTACCAAAAATTTTACCTGCCTGCCATTCCTGGATGTTGTCGTTTACCTGTCTTCTTTCTTTCCAGTGTCATTCTTGGATATTGTCGTTTCCCTGTACATCCATTGCCATTCCTAGGTATTTGTTTTCTTTCACTCCAGTGCCATTCCTGGATATTTTTATTCCCCTTGTTTCTCCCAGTGCTATTCCTGGAAGTTTTGCCCCTCTTCTATCCCCAACAGATTTTTGGATATCTTTCAGTGTCATTCCTGAAAGTTTTATCTGTTCATTCAGTGCCATTCCTGGATGATTTTTCTCCTTTACATTCAGTGTCATTCCTAGATCTCTCTCTCACTATCATTCAGTGCCATTCCTGAATGTATTGATTTACCTTTACTTTCAGTGCCATTCCTAAAAGTTTTATCTGTTCATTCAGTGCCATTCCAGGATAATTTTTCTCCTTTACATTCAGTGTCATTCCTGGATGTCTCTCTCACTATCATTCAGTGACATTCCTGAATGTAGTGATTTACCTTTACTTTCAGTGCCATTCCTGAAAGTTTTATCTGTTCATTCAGTGCCATTCCGGGATGATTTTTCTCCTTTGCATTCAGTGCCATTCCTGGATGTCCCTCTCACTATCATTCAGTACCATTCCTGAATGTAGTGATTTTCCTTTACTTTATGTTCCATTCCTAAAAGTTTCATATGTTCATTCAATGCCATTTCTGAAAGTTCTTTTCGCTTTATCCAATGCCATTCTTGGATATCTTTTCCTCAACAGAGTCCAATGCTATTCTTGGATATTTTTTATGCTTATCCTCTTTTATCCAATGTCGTTCTTGGATACCTTTTCCCCAGCCAAGTCCAATACTATTGATGGATATCTATGATTGTTTAACCTTGCCATCCAATGCCATTCTTGGATGTCCCCAATAAAGTTTTTAAATAGAATTTTGTTTATATCCAATGCTATTCTTGGATGTCTCTGATGTTTGTTGTTGCCCCATCCAATGCCATTCTTGAATATCTTATCCCCAATAGAGTGTTCTTCACCTCAATCCAATGTTATTCTTAGATGACATTGTTGTTTTTACCAGAAACTTTCTTGATGTTGTCCAATGCCATTCTTGGACATCTTTTGACATACCTTTTGTCTCGTTCGTAGTTTCCATCCAATGCCATTCTTGGATGTCACTACTCGTTTTCTCAGGGTCTTGTCCTTCTCTTTCCAACTATTGATGGATACTTCTCGTCACATTGACAAATATCCAAAGATATCTTGTGTTCCCCGGCGTGTCTTTTCGCGTCATCTCTCTCAATTTACCGTAAATCCGTTGTTTTATGTCTCTCCGCAGAGTGTTTTATCCTTTGCATTCATATCATACTTGTGGCATCTTAGGGTTAAAAAATATAGTTTTTTGTATTTAAGTATCTTCATATCTCCCGATAGAAGAAACTTAAATAGGGGCAACTGTAAGACCCTAATTTTTGACCCCTAAGATTCCACATATCATTCACATCTCATTTTAAATCTATACCACAAAACAAGATCACGCATTGGTTCCCTTATCCCTCTCATTCTTTGGGTTCATGTCTTGCAGGAATCGCCGAGCATCTGTGTATTTCTTATTCACTTTATTGCTTTATTTGTTTATATTATACTAAACTTAACCAAAACCCAAAAATATTTTGTTTTCTCTTTATTGACATTTTCAGGGGAATAACAGGTTAAAACTGCTAAAATAACAGTCCCACAGCTCGAATGAATTTTATCTGAGAAAAGTCAAAGTTGATCCGCAATCATGTCAAATTTATCTGGTCAAGTATTCCCCAAGTTTTAATTGATTATTATTCAAGGAATTCCAAGGTTCATGTGTTTATTTCCATGCCTTCTTTGACAAGCAAAAGAATCGAGTCGGAACCACAACAGTGCAACAAAATGCTCATTTTTCACAAATTTTGAACTGAGTAATCGGTTACCTTGTGGTGAGTAACCGGTTACCCTCATGAAAATTTGAAAAAAAATTCAGTAAATTCAAATTCAGCAATTTTGCACCAATATCAACCCTTGATCACATTTGGAATTTTCTAGAGCATCTCATTTTAATTCCCCTACATCACTTTGATCATTTCCTACCATACACCTTCACTAATCACCACTCTTTAATGAATTTCCCTCCAAATTCAAATTCCAAGCCTAATTTTCATTTCCAAACCAAATTCCAAACCACCAATTTTTTCAAGCCTAAACTCTATAAATAGAACCCTCATTTCATTCATTCTTAAAGCTTTGGAGAGCCAAATTCACCTTGCTAAAATTTTTCTTGAGGCTTTTGATAGCCAAGGAACCTCTTGCAAATTCTCTCCCCAACCACAAAATTCACTAAAGCTCACTTTTCTTCTTTTGAAAGTTAACAAGAATTCACATTGAATCTTGTTCAACTTTGAGCTAAACCTTCATCCAAACTTGTTTTCTTCATCAATTCTCATATATCAAGGCTTTGGAGTTTGGATCTTGAAGTAATCTGAAGGAATTTTCAGACTTGAAGTGGTAATTCATCTTTCACCATTGTTGAAGCTTCATCTTCATCTTTCATAATGTAGATCTTTCGTGACCTTTGTTGCTTGATCCTTTGGATCTTGTAATTGTGTTTAATTGCTGTTTTTCACTGTTGTTTTACTGTAAATTTCCTGCAATTTCAGTTCCATGATCATAAGGTGTTTGTAAAAGAGTTTTGAAAGTGGACCATCTGGTGAGTATCCGGTTACTTTGAGTCAGAATGCACATTTTTTGCTTATTTTTGGGACTGTTTTGGTTCCTTTTCCATTTTCTCCCATTTCCTTCTGTTCTTAGCCTTAGATCACATATTTTTGTGGTTTAATTTGGCTCTCTCTTCATCTATTTCTCTTTTATTTGGATCGATGAAAGTCTTATGGATCATAGAATTCCGTTGTCGAATTTTGATCAAGACGAGATCGTTACTTTCTTTTCTTTTCGTGCGGTATTGCTTTCGGATGACGATCTACATATCGTTCATCTAGCATGCATTAGCACAAAGAGCTATTGACCGGCCTCATTGTAGGGTAATTACTCCGTAAATTACTCGGCGATTGCTTAACATAGCGCAACATTATGTCTCGTATCGAAAAACAACTCAATGTTGATTGATTTTTTTGTATTAGGTTCAAAATCTATGAAGCTTGTTGTTGTAGAGGCTTTGATTCTATCAATCTTCTAACAAGTCTTCATTAACCTTAACCTAAGTACACTATTCAATCATTATTGATCACTTACTCTAACAACTAATTACTAATTGCTAACTTCTAACTTCTTTACAATTCATTCTCGCTCCCTATCCCTCTTTTACTTTTATGCAATTTTTCCTTTGTTCGTTGGACACATGTTTATGCTTCTGCATATTTTTCCTTTGTACGTTGGACACATGTTTATGCTTCTGCAATTTATCCTTTGTCCGTTGGACACGTGTTTATGCTTATTCCTTTTTCTCTTTGTCCACTTGGACCAAAAACATTAATAAAGGCCAAAACGTCTAAAAAACGTGTGCTTCTAATCTTGGACTATGGTTACTATCCTTTGCAATGGACATGAAATTTTGCACCTAGACCTTGGACTACAATGCTATTCTTGAATCATTGGACTTAGAACTTGGACATCCAATGCTATTCTTGGAACCTTGGACTTAGAACTAGGACCTTTTCCCTTTGCTTTGGAATGAAGGTTCGAAGACTTCGAAGGCTTGTGCTTTTGCATGGTTTATGGTGAAAATAGCTACATTTGTGGTTAGATCTTTCTTATCCTTAGTTTTTACTTTATGCTTTAGAATAGTCACTTATTCTCCACCCATTCTTCAATTTTCAAAACTTTCTCCCTTTTTCAAAACTTTCTTGATTTCAAACTATCACCTCTTTCATAATCAAACCTTGACTTTGTCAAGTGATTTTACTCTTTTCTTTTCATTTCTTAACAAATGCTAAACTACATAAGCATATTGACACATTTTTCAAAAGACTTTAAAAAACACCAAACTCATCAATCTCTTTTTGTGCCCTCGTGCACTTTCTCTCTTAAAACTTTTTCATAAGTTTAGACATGATTCATTTATTTAAGAGGAATTATTCGCTAGGAAATGACAACTTGTCTTTACATTTAAAATCAACCAAAACAAACAAATTTCATTCTTTGTAACACGAAATACGGGGTTTTGATCCTACATTGCACATCGTGGGTACGTAGGCATGAGACGACAAGTCTCTCCAAACACAAAAAATCTTAAAAAAATAATTTCTCTTCTCATCTCCTCAATCACTTTTCAAGCAAACCTTTTCAGACCAAAAGCGTAAATATTTCAAAGGGTTCCCGTGGAGTACCACAAATGTTTTGGGTGCGTAAAACCTTCCCTCTGCATAACCAGCCCCCCTTACCCAGTCTCTCTTCACTTGTTCTTGTTTTAGAGCTTGTGTAGGTTTTGTTCGCTCTTTTTCCTTTCCTTTTTGGATAAAATAAAAGTGCGGTGGCGACTCTTGCTTTATGAATTAAGTTAATCAATAGCTAACACTCACAATTTTGCCGCTACACTGCCATCTACAAATAATTTCAACATTTCAAAATCTATATGTAACACCTTAAAATCTTAAAGACTTATTTTATAAAATTATATAGATAATTTATTCAAAAATAGGGTGTCACATTTTCTCAGCATAAACATCATTTTTAATTATCATATTATAGCATCGAAAATAATTAATAATAACTTAACTTTAATTGCCTCGTAAATAAAAATCAACTTCATTTAAAATCATAAAAGTAATAGTTCAATAACTCCCAGAACATAAAACAGAAAGATAACTCGTCCCAATGTTACACTAACAGAGCGACACATGGAAAACTAAAATAAACTAAAAAACAATCAATGACGAAGAAGACCAATGCATCATCCTCCAACACACGATAGCAGCTAAGACTCATCTACCTGAATATATGCACCACTGGCATAAAGAATAACACAGACAAAAAAATAGGGGGTGAGAATACATTCATATATGTTAGTGGTGCATACAACAACAGTGCAATTAATATCAATCATCAATTACATAAATTATCCACAACAATAATCAATCACGAACGCAGTTATGTATGCCATGTATTCATCTCCTCCACTCCAATACATGTGGTACCAAAGTTTTGGATATCAGAGGTATGTTACTGATTCATCCATTCGTCATTGGTTCCCCTCTAAACCTGATTCCTCTCTGAACCATGCAACTCGTTGTTGGTTCCTCTTTAAACCTGAGACTTGTCACTGGACCGAAGTCCTACCTATCTTCTATATGCATTATGCATTTGGATATGAATTGTGTGACTTTTGCATGCCAAAGTCACGTAACCTTTTCTTATTCTGGTTCATTAGATCCATCTAACATCTGTGACGGTGCCACGTGAAAAACTTTTTTCTTTCTTTTTTTCAATTAAAAACAAATTCAACTCCAGTCTCATCTCCCTCGTTGTCGCTCTAATCGATAGGCCACCCCTTCAATTGTCAAGTCAATCGCAACAAAACTTCCTCCAAGGACTCTGACGATATCCTATGTCTTAACTTTACCCACCACAATCACGTCCACACAACCTCTTGACTCGCTATCTGCAGTTTCTTGCATGCATAGGCATCTAAGCCAATTTTCCAGACCTCCACCATTGACTCCGAGTCTATGACCACCGTTTACATTTAACTTTGAGAGTTTCAATGGAGAACGGTTTGAACTCGCATGCAAGTTGGTGATAGCGAAAACAAAAGGACATGTTGATGTGGTTGGCATTAGTCGAAGTTTATGCAGGCAGCCCTACAAATCTGAAATGGAGAAGATGATGAAATAGATGAAATGGAGAGAGATGCAAATAAAGATGGTCTCATATGCCAATTTTTTGTAACTTTATAATTCATTTTCTAGGTGCGTATTTTCTGACTGAGTTAAGTTTGGTTAATGAGGATATGGAAGTGGATCCTAGAAACCACTACATTAATTACTATAAGTTTCAATTTATTGATCATGTTTCAAAATCCTTCTTTTGCAAACATATTTGGTACTCTAACATTTTTTCTATCTGATTAAGTTATTGAATGTGGATGTTAATTGGGCTGTGATAAAAGGTTGGGATAAAAAGATAAGTAACTTTGCTCGGATTGATGAAACTTACTTAGCTCTTATGTGCTTACTGGTAAGTAAAACCAAGGTTAAGAAATTAACCCTATCAATATTCAGCTCCCCAATGGAGCCATGATTAAGACTTGTTTTCCTGGAACTATTTTCTTCAATAATGATTTTTATCTACATGATGTTCTGTATATTTCTGATTTTAATTCTAATCTAATTTTGGTTCCCAAACTCACCATGTCCTAATGACTGCAAATTAATTTTCAATTCATTTGGTTGTATCATACAAGGGAGTCGTACCCTGATGAAGATTGGTGTAACTAAGCTTCTGTTGTTTGTTGTTTGTTTCAATTCTAGGATCGACAATTGTAATTTGTGGCACCATATACTATGTCACCCTTCCCATGATATTGTTGTTTATATAAATACAAAATTTCCATTACAAAACCTTTCTAAACATTTGATTCCTTGTGATGTATGTGTTTATGCTAAACATAAGAGACTGTCTTTTTAACTCAGTCAAACTAATTCTTTACAATGCTTTGCCTTAATTCACATTGATATATAGGGCCCTATATCTACCTCATCCATGCTAGGTTATAGGTATTTTTGACTATTATGGACGATCATAGCAGATTTTGTTGGATTTTTCTTATGAGGCTTAAATCTGAAACCTCTGTTTTTGTTAAATCTTTTGTGCAATTTGTTAAAACTCAATTTCAAACCAATATCAAATGTATTAGATCTGATAATGAATTTGAGTTTCTCCTAAAAGATTTTTATCTTACTCATGGCACCATTCATCAGACTAGTTGCATTGATACGCCAACAAAATGGGTTGGTGGAGAGAAAACACTGACATCTTTTAAGTGTCACTCAGGCTCTTCTCTTCTAATCCAAACTTCCCTCAATTTTTTGGGCTCATGCCCTTAGTTATGTTATTCATATTATAAATACGCTCCCTACCAAAATTCTCAATAATAAATCCCTTTATTTCATCCTTCACGAGTCTCAACCCAATTATGATAACCTTAAGGTTTTTAGATGTCTTGTTTATGCTTGCTTATCCAAAAGAAATAAGTATAAACTTGATTATAGATCTAGAAAATACTTTTACTTGGGTAACAAGTCTGACACCATTTTTCATGAGTCTTTATTTCCTTACCACGTCAATCCTCCCTATTGTACCACAAACACTCAACCTTTAGATCATTCTTATTTGGATTTTAATGGTAATTACCTTAACTATAACACCAATCCTCCCACTTCAACAAACAATACAAACCTCCTTATACATTATGACTCTCCCATATCTACTCACATAACCACATCCATCAACCATGACATTACCACCAACTCCCCTCTAAATATTCCTATTACTACTACCTCTTCTCATCTTCATATTCTTAACCCTTTCCTAAGAAGTTCCACTAGAATATCTCATCCTCCGACCTATCTCAAAGATTTTCATTGTGCTCTCATTCAAGGTAATCCCATACCTTCTCCTTCTAACCAAACAGGTATTATTCCTTATCCATTTTTTTATTATTGAAGTTACAATTATTTATCTCCTAAACATAAAAAATTTAAATAAAAAATCGACATTATTTTTTAACCTCAAAGTTATTCCTCTGCTATTAAAGACCCCAATTGGTCGCAAGACATTCATAATGAGCTTCAATCTCTTATTAGGATTGACACTTGGGATCTTGCCACTTTACCTCCAAATAAAAAAGACATTGGTCGTAAATGGGTTTTTAAATAAATAAAAATTTCTTAATGGGAACATTGAGAGATAGAAGGCTCGCCTTATGGCCAAGGGCTTCAATCAAACAGAAGGAATAAACTACTTTGAAACTTTCAATTTAGTTATAAAAATGACTACCATTAGACTCCTTATCTCTATAACCTCCTCACACAATTGGCACTCACATCGGTTAGATGTAAATACAACTTTTCTTCATGGAAACCTAGAAGAAGAAGTCTACATGAAATGTCCCCTTGGTCTGACAGTTTCTAACAAACACATGGTCTGCAAGCTCAAAAAGTCCATATGTGACCTGAAACAAACTAGCAGACAATGGAATCAAAAGTTAACTTCTACTCTTTCTGATTTAGGTTATAGCCAATCTAGGACAAATTATTCTTTATTTACAAAATCTACTGACTCTTTTTTTTAGTGTATGTAGATGACTTAATTCTTGTAGAAAACAATATCTCGTAAATCAATCAAATCAAAACAATATTAGATGCCAAATTCATTATTAAGGATTCAGGAAATTTTAAGTATTTCCTAGGTTTTGAAATTTCTAGATCAGCCAAAGGCATTGCTCTTTGTCAAAGAAAGTGCAGTCTAGATTTACTGCAACATGTTGGTCTTAATTCTTGCAACAAAACCAGACACCACACCAGTGGATCCCATTCAAAAATTAGACAATGACAATGATGAACCATTTCCTGATCCCACTCAATTTAGAAGCTTGATTGGTAAATTATTGTACTCGACAAATTCTAGGGTTGACATATGATATTTTGTTTGCAGTTGTCACACATATGTAGACAGATCTTAAGATTGTAAAATACATCAAGAATGCTCAAGCTCTTGGTCTTTTCTTCAACAAAGACTCAAACCTAGTGTTAACATGCTTCATGGATTCTGATTGGGTTGCTTGCTTCATCACAAGAATATTTACCACCGGTTTCATCTTTTATCTGGGTTCAAGCATCATAAGCTAGAAGTGTAAAAAAAATAAAAGGTTGTGTCTCGTTCATCATTAGAAGCTGAATATAGAGCCTTAGACAACACTTCTTGTGAGACTCGGTGGTTGTTATATTTACTAAAAGACTTTGGTATTCCACACCCACAACTTGTCAACTTCTTTTGCAACAACACAATCCCAATTCACATTGCCACAAACCCAATCTTCCATGAACGCAAGAAGCACATTGAACTCGACTGCCATCTAGTTTGTGACAAAATCTAAGACAAAGTTATTTGCTACCAATTAATTCACACAATAAAGTTGTTGACCTCTTCATGAAACCACTTCACCTGGGTCCTTTCTCCAGCTTAGTTTTCAAACTACAAATGTTGAATATCCATTCCAATTTGAGGGGAGATGTTACAATACATTAGTTTATTTTTTGTCTTTCCTTTTTAATCGTTTTAGTTAGTTTTGTAACTGATGGTTGTTAGAGATATTTACTCTAACAACTTTCATACAATAGGTCTATATAGTACTTAGTTTTTAGTTTTTTAATATAATAGAATTACTTTAATTTTCTTTTTCTGAGGTGCATTATGAAATGCACGATATATTTGTGCATAATTCAGCAGGTCTGAAGATAGTGATGGTCTGTTGACAAGATTTCATGGGAATTTTAAAGATGAGTATTAAGACATGAGGATCTGAAAAAAAGAGTCTAAAAAAAATTACTTTGTATCCGAAAATGTATCTTCAGAACGTGTATGAACTTGTTCGAATATGCATTTCTGGAAGTTGTTTGTGTTCATTTTTGCAGTCATTCTGCAGCAGTAGTTGACCTTATATTCTGTTATTGTTTTAATTGTTTTCATTAGATATGGTGCACCCCGATGTTTTCCCAAAACAAGTTGTTTCTCCAAACGTCCAAGGTGTGGTTGTTTCTCCGAATGCTCAAGGGGTTGTTGTGAAGGAGGTAGATGTTGGAAATGACTTTAAAAACAAGCAAGAGTTTGAATCTCGTGATAAAATGCTTGAATGGATTTGTATGGAGACCTCTAAACTTGGATTTGGTGTGGTTATCGGAAGTTCCGATAATGGTTCGGATAGAAGATGCGCCTTTGTGACAATGATGTGCGAAAGAAGCGGGAAATATCGAACTCCTCTCCAGAATTTTAAAAGAGACGGCACGGGTAGTAGAAAATGTGAGTGTTCGTTTAAGGTTCATGGTTACATGTTGACAAACAAAAACTGGAGATAAAATGTAATATGTGGTTTGCATAACCATTATTTGTGTTTAATATTAGTCGGTCATCCTAGTGTCTGTTGGCTCAAGCCAGAAGAGAAGGAATGTATTGCTGACATGACCTTGAATCTTTTTCAACCAAAAAATATACTTGCAACATTGAAACAGAAACGACTCAAAAATATATCAAATATCAGGCAAGTGTATAATATTCGGTACCTCACTAATAAGGAACTTATGGGGATAGAACTGTGATGCAACAACTTTTGAAACTGTTGAATGATAACAGTTACGTGTCCAGGTACCGAACGTGCGGTGGTGGAGCTATGGTTAAGGATATTTTTTGGACTCATCCCGATTCCATAAAGTTGTTCAACACGTTTCCTACGGTGGTGATACTTGATTCAACCTACAAGACTAACAAGTATAGACTTTCATTATTTGAGATGGTTGGTGTTACCTCAACTGAGAAGACATATTTTGTTGGCTTTGCATTTCTTGAGTGTGAAAGAAAGGAAAACTTTACTTGGGCATTAGAGGTGTGTCGGTCACCTTTGAAGGTCCAAGGTGAGATGCCTAAAGCGATTGTTACCGGCCACGATACCACATTGATGAATTCAGTTGCAAAGGTATTTCTGTTAGACGATGGCTATGGATCTAGAAGGGGGTTGAATAGATCCCTTGAGTTTTACACGCAAATGGACTACAAAATTCTGTTTTAAAAAATTCTGTTTAACGGAAGCCGCTGCTGGATAAATCGTCTACAACGAACCTTCTACCAAAAGGATCGGATATGCACGAATATATTTTGGATGAGTATGAAGGAGAAAAATTCAGTTCTGAATATTTCACTTACAAACGCAGACAACAAATTAATCACTTGCTTGATGTTTATTCCAATCCAATGAGGTTAATTGATAAACAATTAAAAGAACTGTGTTCGAATTTTGCTTGAAAACAAATTATCAAACACGTAGTGTGCGTAAACACACTATGTGCAGAATTTCTATGGAGAATAATGTGCAGCTGCTCCAGAACACAATTCAACGAATTCTATTGATTTAACCAAAAAGCAGTTTATCAGCGTACAATTATTCCACGAAAGAAATTACGATAGTTTGCAACGTTACGAAATCGAACACTACTGAAATGTAAAAGAGTTAAGGGAAAGAAAGAGAACACCCGAGATTTGATTAGGCAGTTCCCCAATCGTCCTCGCTTTGGGTACGTCTGCCCCCAACTCCGCAAACGGAATTGAGATATAT
Organism: Lathyrus tuberosus; assembly: GCA_022829125.1. Lineage (NCBI taxonomy): Eukaryota > Viridiplantae > Streptophyta > Magnoliopsida > Fabales > Fabaceae > Lathyrus > Lathyrus tuberosus. The sequence goes on along the minus strand of JALAZF010000436.1, from coordinate 3,933,354 downwards.
ATATATATGTTGCTGTTGCAAATTGTTTGTTACAAGAGAAAACTATGAACATACAAACCCCGAACGTCTTCGATCGTCGATGCAGAATTTTCTCTTCCCTTGATTCAAGATGAATCAAGTGCTCCGAATTTGGTTGATTCAATTACCGTCCCACGCTACTAAACCGAAAGAAAACTTCGTTCTTCAGTTACCTTCACTCGGTCAATTGAAATCTTCCAAGAATTCGAACCCAAACCTTCTTCTACGATCCTCTGATTACAGCTACTAAACCGAAACAGTTGCGCCAATTTCCGGTTACCTTCGCCCAGTCGAATCCCTGTAGAAAGAACAGTTTGTGCAAAAACCCCCAAAATCTCCTCGATTCTTGGAGGACAAACCCAACTGATTTGATTCAAGAAACACCTGCCAAACTCTCAACCCAGAAGATGAAGATCACACTTCCTAAATTCTGAACGTTATCACTTCTAACAATGGGTGACACAAACAAAGATGATTATGTGTGATTGTTTGTTTGCACAATGAAGAAGATGAAGATGAAGAGAGAACTGGCATATATTTTTCACGTTTCTTGTTCTATTTAAAAATGAAGACCCAAAACTATTTATATCAAAAAATATGACCAAAAGAATTAACAGAAAGTAACAGAAACGAAGTTAAGTGGAAAGGGCAAAAAACAAGGTCATGCGTCGACATGTGGACTTGATGCGTCGATGCATAAAATGTCAATTTTTGAGTTATCACCCACGGGTAAGCGCATGACCTTTTTGAGGTCAGCGCATGATTGCTGAGGTCGACGCATAAGGCAGTTTTTTTAAGAAAATTCAATTTTGAATTGTTTTTCACCAGACCAGAGTCAGACATACATGCTAGACACTATTAGATCACTTGTGGACATATATTTTTGGAAAGAATAAGATCTTATACATCTAGACACACGACCAACACGGACATGACCGACAAGTGAAGTGATACCGCTCAAATTACAATCTAATGCATTTGTTGACATCATTAAAACAAGAAAGCTAGAAGGGTATCCCTCACATACTCCCACTTTTTGATGATGGCAACACTTCCTTGATTGTTACGAAAGATGTAATTTGAGATGATCAATGCTCCCCCTGTCTTTAACACTTTAACATTTCTGTAGCTCTGTAGCTTGTATGTAGTTATTCTTCTCCCCCTTTGACAACATCAAAAAGACGAGAGAACAGTGGTCAAAATAGCATATGAAAATATGTAGTGGGTCATCAAATATTTGCAACAACAAAAACAATTACCAGTATCAACATATGATACCGCTAATGTAAACAAGTAATGATTAAATACAAAACAACGATATTAAAGCATAACAAGTAAAGATGACAATTGGTTAGACAGGTTGGTAAGCTGTTCTTGTTGAGTCAGGTATCGAGTTTCCTGCTGCGCTTGAAATTCTTGATGTTGCAGAGATAACTCAGTCAGTCTTGCCAAAATTTCATCATTGGATTGTAAATAATGCTGAGACGGTGGAGTTGGTGGAGCAGAATTTTCTGGAATCTGCCATTCAGAGTCAGCATCATAAGATGGAGGAACATATGCAGCGCCAAGGTTGGTCCAGCAGTTTTGTTGATTCCACTGACCCCAGCCTTGATTGGCATAGGATTCTTCTGGTTGATATCCCATCCATGCCTGATTGTCTTCTTGATTGTCTTCTTCTTCCGGTGGATTGTCTTGCATGACAACGTCTTCCTGTATCACCACATTTTTATTATTACCAACATGGTCTCCATTACCTTGACTTCCTTCATCCTCACTTGCTTCAAGATGGACAGGTTCAGGATGGGTAGCTCTTGATCTATAGATGAACCTTCGCTCATGTGAGTTCCAATAGTAACCCATCATGGACAAAGTTCTAGCCAGAAACTGTTGTTCAGCAGTTATGTGAATATGACAAATCTGTGGAATAGGAATGTCAAAGTGATTCAAAAAATTTGCCACAGCAGATGCATATCCAAGTGCTAGAAACTTTCCAGAGCTGCGAGTTGTAAACATTCTAGAAGCAAAGTAGTAAGGCCAGTTGATTTTAATCTTTTCCCTCAGGATGTAGATGAGATGCACCTCTGCTTGTTCAACTCTTGAGAAGCCTCCTTTCTTAGGCCTCAAGATGCGAGCAGCGATCCACTGAAGAATACGTTCCTTAAATTTCAAGTGACCTGTGGTGACACTCTTAGGAAATGCTTCACTTGCCACAATCTCAGCTGGATATGGTTCCCTCAACATTGAATTCAGAGCAGTTTTGAATTCATAGCCCTGAACAAAGGTGTTATCAGTAACCTTTGGGAGATTTTCATCAGTTTCCAACACAAACAATGTGGACCATACATTGTTTGTCACCTGATATTCGGTTGTGAGGATGAGCTTCTTGTTGGTTCTTGTTGTGATGTGGATCCTCTTCCTCCTCTTGTACCAGCCTTTCTTCTGGAAGCCATTGTTGAAAAAGGGTTCAAGAAAGATTCTCAAACTTGATAGTTGCAGAGGTGGAAGAGAAGATGTGTGAAATCCTTTGAATGCTTTGCAGTAGATATATAGAGCCTTCCCCCTTTTGCTAATTATTAGGGTGTTGATGAGGGTTTAGTGGAGATTTACTGAGATTAATGAGGTTTAAAGGAGTAGAATAGGGAGAGATTGACCACAAAAACTAATTAGATGACATGCAATAATCATAGTTTAATGTGCAATGAGAAAACATAGGGAAGGTAAAGCATTTATAGGTCGGCGCACGCAACCCAGAAACATAAAGAAGACTGAACGAATTCTTCATGCGTCGACCTGTAAACCTTGTGCGTCGGTGCATGCTTTCTGAAAAATTTAAAATTGCTTGACCATGTGGCTATGCGCTTACCCATGAGTTTAATGGGTCAGCGCATGAAATCAGGCGTCGACGCATGGAAGTGAAAAAGTGAGATTTTTGAAAAATTCTTATTTCAAGCAGATAAATACACATATACACACAGAACCAAACATTCACATGAATGATAAGTGCTCAAAATGAAATAAACATCAAGATTAGAGTAAGTAACATGGCACAAAATGTTGATTAACCTCTATAAGTTGGAACGATATTACCTTGAACGTCATGACGGAGAGATCCCTCACATATGAATGTATTTCTCTTTGCATTGTTAGTAAAATAACACAAGCATATACATATATATATATATATATATATATATATATATATATATATATATATATGTGAAGATCATAATTCTAAAAGATGTTATGCACGATCCGAGATATCGAGAATGCCAAGTTCTCTACGGATATGAAAGAAAGGCTCTGTAGCTAATGGTTTTGTGAATATATCAGCAAGTTGATTCTTAGTGTCAACATGCTCAAAGATAACATCACCTTTCTCTACATGATCCCTAAGAAAATGATGGCGTATTTCGATATGCTTGGTGCGTGAATGTAGTACAGGGTTCTTAGTTAGATTAATCGCACTAGTGTTATCGCACAAAATTGGAATACGTTCAAGTTTTAAGTTGAAGTCGAGTAATTGTTGTTTAAGCCATAAGACTTGAGCACAACAACTACCGGCGACAACATATTCCGCCTCGGCTGTTGACAAAGCAACGGAAACATGTTTCTTGCTGTGCCAACTCACCAAGGAGTTTGCGAAAAAGTGACACGTGCCACTAGTACTTTTCCTATCCAACTTGCACCCGGCAAAGTCGGAGTCGGAGTAGCCAACTAAAGAACAAGCACCTCCTTTGGAATACCACAGCCCATACTTTGGAGTACCAGATAGGTATCGAAGTATGCGCTTAACTGCCTTCAGGTGGGATTCCTTGGGATGTGCTGATACCTTGCACACATGCATACACTAAACTTTATATCGGGACGTGATGCGGTAAGATAAAGAAGAGATCCTATCATACCTCGGTACTTCTTTACCTCAACATCCTTACCCTTTTCGTCACGATCGAGGTTAACACTAGTAGGCATAGGAGTATCTATTGCTTTGCAGTTCAGCATATCAAAACGTTTTAGTAACTCAAGACAATATTTCGTTTGACTCACGAATGTCCCCTCTTCAAGTTGTTTCATTTGCAATCCGAGGAAATAGTTGAGCTCCCCCATCATGCTCATTTCAAACTCCCCCTGCATCAAACTAGAAAACTCCTTAACCAAGGTCATGTTAGTAGACCCAAATATAATATCGTCAACATAAATTTGTACCAAAATTAAGTGTTTTCCTTGACGTTTAATAAAGAGGGTTGTGTCAACCTTTCCTCTTGAATACCCTTGATCAAGTAGAAATTTGCTTAGACGTTCATACCAAGCCCTAGGGGCTTGTTTAAGTCCGTATAAAGCTCGCTTAAGTTTATAGACATGATCAGGATATTCATGTGATTCAAAACCTGGAGGTTGGGCGACATACACCTCTTCATTTATATACCCGTTAAGGAATGCACTTTTAACATCCATTTGGAATAATTTAAAGTTCTTTGTGCAAGCGTAGGCAAGTAGAAGGCGTATGGCCTCGAGTCGGGCAACCGGCGCATAAGTTTCCTCATAGTCGATTCCTTCCTCTTGGTTATAACCTTGCGCTACAAGCCTAGCTTTGTTACGCGTTATTACTCCATTTTCATCAAGTTTATTCCTAAACACCCATCGGGTGCCTATTACTCGATGATCTCGTAGAGGGGGGACAAGGTCCTAAGCCTCATTTCTCCAGAATTGATTTAGTTCATCTTGCATTGATAGATACCAATGCTCATCGAGTAACGCTTCCTTAGAGTTTTTAGGTTCAACTTGGGAGACAAAAGCAGAGTAATAACAAAAGTTACTAAGTTTAGAGCGAGTAGTTACTCCCTTAGAGATATCACCGAGAATGTTGTCAATTGGATGGTCTTTTGAAGACTTCCAAGCTGGAGGAAGTTCATCTTCATTAGTATGATGATCATCCTCACTTTTCACTGGTTGGTAATCCTTTTCCTCCTCAATACGCACTGCTTCAGGCTGATCAATTCCCTTATCAGTGTCCTTGAGTATGTCTTCAGTAGGTACACCTGCACCATGAAAAGAACTACCTTCTCCAACATTTCTCGGATAAGACTCGTCAAAAGAAACATGAACTGACTCTTCAACTACACGTAACCTTTTATTATAGATTCTATAAGCTTTACTTGACTGAGAGTATCCCAGAAAAATACCCTCGTCAGCCTTGGCATCAAATTTGCCGAGAGTCTCTTTTCCATTATTTAACACAAAGCATTTGCAACCAAATACATGAAGGTGAGAGATATTTGGCTTACGCCCTTTTAAAAGCTCATACGGTGTCTTGTTTAGAATAGGCCGGATGAGCACCCTATTCAAAACGTAACAAGCCGTACTTATGGCGTCTGCCTAAAAGTATTTTGGTAATCCACTATCATTGATCATAGTCCTTCCAAGTTCTTCCCAAACTCTATTTTTACGTTCCACTACCCCATTTTGTTGAGGAGTACGTGGTGCGGAAAAATTATGATCAATTCCGTTGGAATCACAAAATGCTTCAAATAAATGATTTTCAAACTCGCCCCCATGATCACTTCTGATTGAACCAATGTTTGTGTTTAACTTGTTTTGAGATAACTTAGAAAATCGTTCAAAGGCTGAAAAAGTATCACTCTTATTTGCCAAGAAAATTGTCCAGCAAAACCTAGAAAAATCATCGACTATAACAAACCCATAGTAGTTACCACCTAGGCTTTTAACCCTAGATGGTCCAAAGAGATCCATATGGAGGAGCTCAAGAGGTCTCATAGTTGAAACAATGTTTTTAGATTTAAAAGAGATCCTTGTTTGCTTCCCCATTTGGCATGCATCGCAAAGATGATCCTTTGTAAATTTAATTTTGGGCAAACCGATGACTAGGTCTTTAGAGACAATTTTATTAAGCAAATCAAAATTGATATGAGCCAAGCGTCTATGCCACAACCATGAATCTTCATTCATAGTGACTAAACACTTGTCTCCATCCAATGATACCTCGTTTAAGTCTAGCATATAGACGTTATTCACCCTCAAGCCCTTAAACACATTCTTCTTGTCGCAATCTTCAACTACGCAACAATCCTTTGAAAAAGAGACTTTATAATTTTTGTCGCATAGTTGACTAATGCTTAAAAGGTTGTGTCTAAGGCCCTCCACAAGAAGTACATCAGAGATAGTAGTAGATGAGGGGTTACCTATACTACCTTTACCGAGAATCTGTCCCTTGTTGTTATCTCTGTAAGTGACAAACCCCTTTTTCTTCGCCACAAAGTCGATGAAAAGAGATATGTCTCCGGTCATATGTCTTGAGCAGCCACTATCTAGAACCCATCTTCTTTCGGTGGTCTCAAGACTTTGTACCTACAAAAATAATCAAGGGAAAGTAGGTACCCAATTCTCATTGGGTCCTTTATGGTAAGTGAAACCAATATTGCCCTTGGGCAGCCATTGATAAATGCCCTTTGGAACAAGATATCTCCGAAAGCGGCACTTAGCAATAGTATGTCCGGGCTTACAACAATATAAGCAATCACGATTTGTTTGGAGTTTACCTTTGCTATCACTATCTCGAATCACATACGTGTATTTTTGATACGGATTATTCATTATTTCATGATAATGTGATCGATCAATAGCAAACGTAATCTTAGGCTTGAGAGCCTTATCTAACTTGGCTTTGAGGGTTCTCACCTCTTTATGCCAAATGTGACAAGTACCACAGCCCCCAAGGTCAAACCATGTATATTCATCCTTATTGATATTAGTTTTTGATACATTCACCATAGAGTTTTTAAGATCTTCCAATTCCTTTTGGGAATCGGAAACCTTTTTCTCCAAATAAGAAAAAATCCTTTTATTCGAAGCTAAGCGTTGAAATGCTTCCTTAGCTTCGTGGTGTAATATGTCAAAAGCTCTTTTAAATTCAGCATGAGACATATTTTGACAGTTTTCATATTTAGAGTGTTTTACCTCTTTTCCTTTGTTGTGACGTGCCATGAGACAAAGGTTGACGGATTCACTTTCGTCACTTGAGGAGTCATCTTTCTCCGACTCGCTATCGCTTTCCCAAGCGATATACGCTCGTCGAGACTTGTTGGAATTTTTGTTTGAGCGACTCTTGTCTTTATCCTTATCTTTATCTTTCTTTAGGGATGGACAATCCGGCTTGTAGTGCCCAGATTTTCCACAATTGTAGCACGTCCCCTTTACATTGCCATTTTTATTTCCTTCACTTCTAGATTGCTTTCGGAACTTGACAAGATTTCTGTCCGAGTGCTGAATATCATTCTTGCGAATGTATCTATTGTATCTCTTCACAAATAAGCTCATATCATCACCGGATTCTTCATCCTTGTCATCTTTGGCTTCATCATCACTTAGCTCTTGATGTGTGGACTTTGAACAAGAAGCCTTAAGAGCTATCGACTTCTTTTCCGTATCTTTTGCCTTCTCTTTCTTTATACTCTTCTCATACTTATCCAAGCTAATGAGCACATGCTCATGCTCATCGAGTTTACCAAAGAGTGTTGTGAGGTCTAATGTAGCAAGATCATTGGCCTCCTTGATAGCGGTAACCTTTGGTTGCCATTCCCTGCTAAGACACCTCAGAATTTTATTAGTAGAAACCTCATTTGGAATTGGTTTACCAAGGACATGCAATTTGTTGATAATGTGAGTGAATCGTTTTTGCATATCCGCAATGGTTTCCCCTTGCTTCGTGTAAAACAAATCAAACTCTTGCGTAAGTGTATTAATACGAGCCAACTTAACATCATTTGTGCCTTCGTGAGCTACTTGTAAAGCATCCCACATGGCTTTGGTCGTTTCACAATGAGAGACTCTATAATACTCGTCAACTCCCAAGGAGGAGATGATCATATTACGAGCCTTCCAATCATAACTGTACTTTTTCTCGTCCTCCTCATTCCATTGAGCTTCGGGTTTAGGAACGACACGCCTTCTGCGTTAGTCATAGTAATTGCCATGGGACCGTTTAAAATAACGTTCCAAACCTTCCGATCTAAGGAATTAATATGAACGCGCATACAATCCTTCCAGTAGCTGTAGTTTTCACCTGTAAAAACTGGAGCTCTATTATAAGCTCCCTTAGGTTCGTTCGCCATGATCCAAGAAGTTTTACCGAAGCACCAGAATTAACCGGAGCTCGTGATACCACTTGTTAGACAATGGCTATGGATCTAGAAGGGGGTTGAATAGATCCCTTGAGTTTTACACGCAAATGGACTACAAAATTCTGTTTTAAAAAATTCTGTTTAACGGAAGCCGCTGCTGGATAAATCGTCTACAACGAACCTTCTACCAAAAGGATCGGATATGCACGAATATATTTTGGATGAGTATGAAGGAGAAAAATTCAGTTCTGAATATTTCACTTACAAACGCAGACAACAAATTAATCACTTGCTTGATGTTTATTCCAATCCAATGAGGTTAATTGATAAACAATTAAAAGCATTGTGTTCGAATTTTGCTTGAAAACAAATTATCAAACACGTAGTGTGCGTAAACACACTATGTGCAGAATTTCTATGGAAAATAATGTGCAGCTACTCCAGAACACAATTCAACGAATTGTATTGATTTAACCAAAAAGCAATTTATCAGCGTACAATTATTCCACGACAGAAATTACGATAGTTTGCAAAGTTACGAAATCGAACACTACTGAAATGTAAAAGAGTTAAGGGAAAGAAAGAGAACACCCGAGATTTGATTAGGCAGATCCCCAATCGTCCTCGCTTTGGGTACGTCTGCCCCCAACTCCGCAAACGGAATTGAGATATATATATATATATATATATATATATATATATATATATATATATATATATATATATATGTTGCTGTTGCAAATTGTTTGTTACAAGAGAAAACTATGAACATATAAACCCCGAACGTCTTCGATCGTCGATGCAGAATTTTCTCTTCCCTTGATTCAAGATGAATCAAGTGCTCCGAATTTGGTTGATTCAATTACCGTCCCACGCTACTAAACTGAAAGAAAACTTCGTTCTTCAGTTACCTTCACTCGGTCAATTGAAATCTTCCAAGAATTCGAACCCAAACCTTCTTCTACGATCCTCTGATTACAGCTACTAAACCGAAACAGTTGCGCCAATTTCCGGTTACCTTCGCCCAGTCGAATCCCTGTAGAAAGAACAGTTTGTGCAAAAACCCCCAAAATCTCCTCGATTCTTGGAGGACAAACCCAACTGATTTGATTCAAGAAACACCTGCCAAACTCTCAACCCAGAAGATGAAGATCACACTTCCTAAATTCTGAACGTTATCACTTCTAACAATGGGTGACACAAACAAAGATGATTATGTGTGATTGTTTGTTTGCACAATGAAGAAGATGAAGATGAAGAGAGAACTGACATATATTTTTCACGTTTCTTGTTCTATTTAAAAATGAAGACCCAAAACTATTTATATCAAAAAATATGACCAAAAGAATTAACAGAAAGTAACAGAAACGAAGTTAAGTGGAAAGGGCAAAAAACAAGGTCATGCGTCGACCTGTGGACTTTATGCGTTGACGCATAAAATGTCAATTTTTGAGTTATCACCCACGGGTAAGCGCATGACCTTTTTAAGGTCAGCGCATGATTGCTGAGGTCGACGCATAAGGCCGTTTTTTTAAGAAAATTCAATTTTGAATTGTTTTTCACCAGACCAGAGTCAGACATACATGCTAGACACTATTAGATCACTTGTGGACATATATTTTTGGAAAGAATAAGATCTTATACATCTAGACACACGACCAACACGGACATGACCAACACGTGAAGTGATACCGCTCAAATTACAATCTAATGCATTTGTTGACATCATTAAAACAAGAAAGCTAGAAGGGTATCCCTCAAAATTTCCTTCTTCTTGTGCATTACTTTGTAAGTATCATATAACAAAGAATGTAAGAAGTCAGGTTAAACCCGCGGTAGGGACGAAACAAATAGAGTCTGAAGGTGGAAAATTGGTGAAGGCAGGTGTGGTTGTGGAAAAAATAATGGATGCATGGAATCGTAAAGTAAATTCTTCCCCAAAATAACTATATGTCGATTCTGTAATTCATATCAAGAAAGTGTGTGAAAAGTATCCAGATTTGTTGAAATATGTTGAAAGCACAATTCTTAACCAGATGAAGGAGAAGATAGTTTGTGCATGGACTGATAATGTAAGACACCTTGGAAATACAACAACTAACAAAGTTGAGTCTGCCCATGCTACTTTGAAAAATTGTTTGGGATATAGTAAGGGGGATTTGTGTAGAGACTGGGACATAGTGAACCGCATGATTCAAAACCACCATAATTAGATACTAACAACATTTGGTCGGAACACTACTACAAAACGCACAAACAACAATGTCGGGTTTACAATGGATTCATATACACCGTTGTAATAGGTTAAAATTTTCGCGCCCAGTGAGTAGCTGGATTTATAAACAATAATTTAATGACGGTTGTCTTAAAACACCGTAGTAATAAATGATGTGTAGCAAGCTTCGGTTCCCAGCAACTACATTTTTTTCATTTTTTAGAGTACATTAAGTGTGTATCACTTACGTCCATTATTTAAAAAATGTATTGTAAATGATTTTACAACGGTGAAGTAAACCAACCGTTGTTAGAGGACTTACAATTCCACTACGGTTGGGTTGTCCAACCGCGATTAAAGGGTTTACTGATAAATTAAAATAAAACGTATTCTATATTTCTTTCATAAGATGCCCTAGGCGAACAAGCAAGCCAGAGACGACAGTGGTGGTATAATCTTTACCCTCTTCGTATCCATTCATTTGGAGCTCAAATCTTAGACCTCTTTGTTCATTTGATTCTTCAGCTTCGAAGTACGGTACTACAATACAACCGATTTATAAATAAATAAAAAATTGAAATTTATTTAACCAAGTTATTTAACCACAATTTTACAATACAACGGTTGTAAATTTTGAAAATTGCATCACGATTTTTCTTTCTAACCATGATGAAAAGTGATATCTATCATTCAATACATAACATTTGTTTCTCTCAAAGAAAACCTTAACATATTTCACTCTTCTCTCTCATAACATAACCCTAACATCCATGTTACTCTTTAAACATACTTCAACCTTCAGATACGTCTTCAGATTCGTCTTCACCAATCGCAAACTTGAGGTTCGTTCATTAAACTTATGTTTCGATTTCGTTTATGTTTCTTGTTAAAAATGGGTTCTCATTTTTTCATTTGGTGAATGTTCTCATTTTTTCAGATTCGTCTTCACCACCTTAACAAAACGCATACTTTGGTTATGATACACATGGTTTGTGTAGCTATGAAGAAAAATACAAGAAGTATGAAGCTATTGTATAAATTTTATTCACCTTGTACTTCTTCTTCATAGCTTCATAAAATAGATGAACTTCATAATTTGTTCGAGATCCAAGATTAATTAAAAAAAAGGTGCATTCTTGAAACATTACATAATATCTTGTGTTGTTGTATGTTGTTGTTGTTGATTAATATTCTCAGAACTTTATAATTTGTTGTTGTTTTTATTTATTATATCTTGCGTTCTTGAACCTTTTTTTTTGTTGTATATTATTGTGTTGTCGATAAATGTTGTTGTATGTTGTTGTTGTTGATTAATGTTTATAGAACAAGAACAAAACATTGCTAAGTCACAAGAAAGAAGCTTCTTGTGACTTAGCAATGTTTTGTTCTTGTTCTGAAAATATTGATAAATATTTTGGTCTTGTTGATAAATGTTGTTGTATGCTGTTATTATTGATTAATGATTGTAGTACAATGAAAAATAGTGGGGTTATGGTTGAAGCTGAATCGATGTATTTCTCTATTTCGAAAGATAAGAATCCTGTATTGGCAACTACCGCGTTTTATGGTGTCATTGATGAGATTTGGGAGATTGATTATGTTATTTTCAAAGTGGCTTTATTTAAATGCAAGTGGGTTCCCAATAATAATAATGGTGTACACATTGATGACTTAGGATTCACCCGGGTCGACCTTGGCAAGGCATCTTTTATGACCGAACCATTCATCATGGCCTCTCAAGCAAAACAAGTTTTCTATGTTACCGACCCATCGGACATATCGGGGAAATGGTCAATCGTTCTCCAAGGAAAACACATTCCTTTTAGTGATGAAAATCTTGATGTTTCGTCCACACCTTCTTACACAACGTAAGTTCCTACCTCATATGATGAAGTTGATGGAGATGTTGTGCATGTTATTCGAATCGATCATGAAGAAGGCATATGGGAAAATTAACAAGTACGTAATTTATTCTTTATTCATAATATATTAATTGTATGTTATAGTTTCTAAATATTTTTGCTAACAAGTATAATTATTTGAAATCATAGGTCTTTAGAGTCAAGACACTAAGAGACAAGACACCAAGAGACAAGAAACCAAAACACCAAGTTACAATTATGTGATGTTATGTAATGTGTAAACTGTAGGTTGTTTGTTCTGATAAATTGTAGGATGTTTGTTCTGATACAATTGAATATGATGCAATTATGTGATATTATAAATATGATACAATTAATATTATTATGATAACTTTATCACAAATGTGAGTTGTATTTTCTGTTGTGATATGGTGAACAATAGTACAGGTCAAAAAATGAGATTAATTATAAAAGCAGGATAATATTTGTTAATTCTGCAGAAAATGTAACAACGGTTATATATCATAACCGTTATAATATCTCGCGCGCTGTCCAGAAAAAAATAAATATCAAAACGGTGCAGCTGGGAATCGGACCTAGGACCATTATTTTTATCACAACGGTCTTTTGGCAAACCTATTGTGATAGGGCGCGCGCTTTCCAGTTTATTACAACGGTTACTGGATCGTGATTGTAAGTATCATATATACAACCACACTCTACATAACAACGCCTGGGCCCGCGTGATTATATATCTTTCCCAACCGTTGTTAAATGGGTTTTTCGTAGTAGTGGAGCATCATAGTTTTGGTATACAAAGACAACACTCTATATTCTCAGTTGGTTGGTAACATTTCTCGTGCGGGTTTAAACTATATTTTTTATGAGGCTAAACGAGCTGATAATGTAGGTTTCAATAGCACAAAGTGTTGATGCACAATTGTGAAAACATATGGTCTCCCATGTGCTTGTGTTATTACTAAAAAATTAAACTTAGTGAACCAATAAGGATGGATAAGGTTTGCACTCATTCGAAGAGACTAAGTTTTATGATGATAGATGCATGGATGACGATAAATCAAATATCTCTATTTTGACTGAATAGGAAGTAATACAAAAGAGATTTTTGAAGGCCGGTGACAACATGAAACTCCACACTAAAGAATAATTGAGGAAGACTACCTATCCAAAAACCACCGACATGAAACCGCCTTCTCAACCGGTAAAAACAAAAAGTGATCCAAAGAAAATGAAGCCTACACCAAATGGCAACTCGACTACACGGCCTCCTTCATATTTTGAACACGTTGACAAATTTTTTCCTAACTCGCCAACTCCAAAATCTCAAAAAAGTGTTGTGAAAGGAGCTAACATTAGCAAACCACCTCCGACGCCGCATCCACCGAAGATTCCATTCATTGACGAGATGTCGGTTTTTATGTACAAATATATTGAGCAGATCGTCAATGTTGTAGGGGATGGTAATTGGGGTTACCGAGCCGTTTCGACTTTACTCGGTAAAAGAGAAGATAGTCATACATTTGTCCGACATCAACTTATCCAAGAGTTGAAGACTCATAAATAATCGTACATGCGCTTGTACAGAAATAAAGAAAAATTCAATGCGGTTTTGTGAGTCTCTTGTTCCTTGCTTGAGTGGTCCGGCACCCGAGGCAAAATGGATGTGCTTCCCTGATATGGGTCACATAATAGCATATGTGTATGATAGAGTGTGTGTTGACCTGCCACACTATGATTTTTCAAAAACCTTTTTCCCACTGCGCACGCCCCACCCCAAAATCTAAATGATCGTATCATGTGTATTGGATGGCTTTCAAAATCAAGTCATTTTATTCAAGTGTCCTTGAAACTGGGATGCCTTATACCACTTACATCACTAGACTGGACGACTCATTCAACCATAAAAGCTGAGACTTGGTTGGATCATTTTGTGGAAAGGATACAAGAATTCGAGAGATTTTACAATATTGAAAAAGAATCGAATGCACAAAAGTCCAAGGGGGTACTACCTATAGATTTAGCTGGAGACATAAGTTTTGATCCGTTTTAATTTCTTGTTTAACCGAACAAATAATTATATGTATTTGTGTATGAATATAAATGAAGTGTTATATATTCACCTTTTGTTCATATTTTGTCTTTATGCATTTTTTATCTTTCCCATATCAACATGTGTTATCTTCTCAATGAAAAAAAAGGTTGTATTAAATGGTTATGTTGTGAAACTGGTTCAGGAGAAGTTCCGTAGAAGCATCTCTGAAACAAGATAATAGGGTGTGATTCTGAAGATATATCTCCAGAATCAATATGCTAGTTAATTAGTGGTCCAAATTGATCTTTTCCTTCAATAAATTTAGGTGCTCTAATGTTATATTTCACACAAACTCAAAATGTCTCAAATGTCACAAATAAAAATCTATTGGTATGTTGCAAATATCTTCTTCTCTGACTTTACACCCGGGCGAATGTTCAAGCTCACCGACTTCACCTCCCTCGATACTCTTAGCCACCTAACACATTTTCTTTTATGCCCTTTGCTTTCAGAGTTGTATCTTCGAAGGTACCCTTTTTTTTCTTTATGCTGGATGCTTCCGGAGACACATCTATGAAAAAAGTTTTGTAGATGCATCTTCGAAATCTTATCAGAACAGTTTTTTTTTTTAAATCCAGTTTTGTTGGTCGCAGATGGAAATTAACTGTTGCAGATAAATATAAAATAACATACATCCGTAAATAAAATAATATGATATATATATATATATATATATATATATATATATATATATATATATATATATATATATATATATATATAAAGTCATATGTCATAAATATCATAAAAAAATAGTACATCAATGTCATTAAAATATAGTACATAAAAAAACACCACAGTCACTACTGTGTGTGTCTGACAACATCTCTATATGTAGCGTGCGATTTTTGTCGGTGACGCGACCACCTTACCGTAATGTTGGAATTGGGTGCTACTTTATGATTTATTATTTATCCTATGAAGCTGGAAAGGAAAGGGAAGATATCTAAAACTTACCTTGCACGCAAATGTTTTCTTTAACAAATGCTAAGAGATCGGGAATCGGGGTCTGGTTATACAAAGGGAGCTATTAACACCCAGCGTATCTATGGTAATCCATAGGAACCTTTTGTTGCATATATCTCTGTTAATTTAAAATGCTTTCTTGTGTTTATTTGTTGTGGATTGGAAAAGTTTCTCCTTTGGGAGAATTAAGAGAATGTTTTTGTGGTTTTCGGGTTTTTCGTTGTTTTTAGGAAGGTACTGGACCTAAAGTTTTTGATTTATGTGCTCGCTAAGATTTCACAATCTTATGCCTACGTATTCCCGTAAAGAGATTTGGGAAATCAGAGCAATCGTAGTTCCTCCTATTCTATGGGAGGAAATTGTTTGGTGTCTTGTTTAAAGCCCAAGATTGAAGTTGTTTGAGTACTTGTGTCTTGTTCAAAGCCTAAGATTGATGCTAAAGGGGGTGATTGAGAGAGAATTTATCATCTCTAAAGGGAGAATATCTCTCCTATTTATCATAAATGTTGAGTAATTGGTTATAAGGGAAATTACTTTAACTGGGATATATAGAATCCAGTAATGCCATAATTTCCTTTATAAAATGGATATCATGAAGGAAGAAAGCTTTAACTCAGTGTAGAGCAATGCCACTTTTTCCTTATGAATCTTTCATGCTAAGAGAGGGACATTGGCTTAGATGTTAGGAATCCAGAGGCTTGCCACTTACAGCTGTTAGATGAAAGATGAATTTTAGCCAAGATAAAGGAAGGACTCCAGCTTGGATTTCAATTCAACAAGTGTGCCACTTACAGCAATTATCTGGAAAAGTTTTGATTATTTGTTTTGATATGTGATGTATAGAGGAAATGTCTTCCTACAGAGTGGGCTCATGGTTTCATCTGAGGGGATGTTGATTTTTGTGTGCCTTGATCAAACCCCAAGGTTGAAGCTAAAAGAAACTGACTCCACTGGGGAGGGTTTTATCTGTCTTGTACAACGCCCAAGATTGAGGCTGGCTAAGGAAATTCTTATATGAAGCCTAAGAGGAGACTATCTTTTGCTGAGGATTATTGAAATCCAGAAGCATGTCCAAATTGTGTTAGGGAAACCAAAGGGTTTACTCTTGCTGAGAATCAGGGAAGAGTTGAGATACCAGATGCCATGAGGCTCTGATTCTGTTGAGAATTTGTTGATGGTTAATTGACCCTGGTTGAGGATTTCTTAAAATGAAAGCTTAAGCCTTGTTGGGGGGTCAGAGGGGTTTAAAGTTGAGTTTGAAAACCTATGGAGGTTTTAACTCTGCTGGAGATTAGTATATTGGTAAAATGATCAGGGTTGTTCCTATGCTTTTAGGAAACTTGAGGGTCTTTGTGTGAGATAAAAGAGGAAATGAGCTATTCCAAGTCTAATTGAATGAAGCCCAATAGGAGGCTAAGATTGTCCAAGTCTTTCAAGAAGTGGTAGGCTCTGGTTGAGAGGGGTCTTTTTATGATGCCCAAGAGGAGGCTGAGGGTTTAAGGGATGAAGATCAACCCTAGAATGGTATGATGTTCTGAAATTTGACTCTCTTGAGGATTGAACTAGTAGAGATGACTAATTTCTATCTTATGCCTTTAGGAGGCCTTTGGGTCCTTGTACTAAGCCTAAGAGGAGGCTGGGGGAACTTCTAAGAAGCCTGTGGGTCCTTGTACTAAGCTCAAGAGGAGGCTGGGGATGCTTTTAGGAAGCCTGTCAGTCCAATCCTAAGAAGAGTTCAAGAAAGGTTTCACCGGGAATTAATCTCTTCTTTGCTGAACAGTTCTAAGGTTTGAAGAAATTCAAAAGAGGTTTCACCCGAAATTAATCCTCGCTGGGGAGATGAATTTCTTGTATACATATATATATATATATATATATATATATATATATATATATATATATATATATATATATATATATATATAAGTTTGACAATCTTGAGAAAAGTTTCACCGAGAATAATGCATTTCTGTGTTCCATATTGAATAAGCCCGAGATATACACAAGTATATACAGACAATTATATTGACATGTAGATATATATATATATATATATAAACAAATATGCATGGAAAAAGATATTGGGACTTACATTCTGAGAGGAGGCCCAAGTGTACTGTGATCTGTTGTATTGACTACAACTGTATGATTGACTAGGGTTTCAAGAAATTGAAGAAAGTTTTTGAGAAAATTTTGAATTTGAATTTGAATTAAAAGAAGTTTGTTTGAAAAGAAAATAAATGTTTGGGGCTTATAGCTCAAGGAGATGCCTAGATGAAAAACCGCGATCGCACCGTTTATTATGAAAATCGTATTGGGACTTATACAATGACTGAGACCCAAAATGGTATATTTACAAAGGGGGTGGGTCTTACACTCTATTAGAGGCCCAAAAGTTTATTTTGAAAGATTTGAAAAATCAAAATTAAGAAAAACCCAAATTTTAATTTAAAAAATACAATTTTCAAAAGAAATTAAATAAAAAATTATATAAAATATCAAATATATTCAAAAACAAGTTTTCAACTTTGAAAAATGTTTTGAAAAATCATGTTTAATCACATGAAAACTTGGAATTCATTTGAATTTGAAAAACCAAGGTGGAAATTTCATTTAAAAATGTTTAAAAACAAATAAAATGAAATTATTTACAAAAATTCAAACTATATTAAATAAATAATATAAATTTGATTTTTTTGTAGAATAAAATATTTTAACATTTTTGTAAATTAAAAAAAACAATAAAAAATGATAAAAAATGAGAGAGAAATTAATTTTTGAAATCAACTAAGAAAATAACCTAAAAATTCAAAAATTCAAAATATGGCGCCAACAGTCATCTTCTTCCTCACGACCTCCCTCCATGGCCGTTTTTCAAAACCTCATATATCTCTCTCAATACATAATGGTTTTGACTTTTGTAAACACGAAAGTTGTTTATTTTTTAATAAGGATTTCAATGATATAAATTAATTGCATTTATATTAAGTGTGGAGTGAGAAATCAAAAGATGAACACATGAACCCTAACTTCTGCAAGAACACTATGAAATCCTATACACGATAGCTACAAAGCAATTGATTGAGGGGAAACACTCTACATAAGTGCAGAAACATGTTTGTAACTTGAAAACACATTTATAATGCATGGATCATAGAGTTTGAGAGTGTCAGGATTACCTTTGCTAGAGGAAATTGAATCCTCAGTTGTAGGTGTTACAAGAGTGTTTTGATGATCTGGACAGCTCCCTTGGACCTCAAGTAGTGTGTTTGGAAGCTTGGGATGCATTGAAACAACCTGGAACTTGTTGTGGCACCTCAACTGCAACCTTGCCAAAAAGCTTGAGCAAATGGGGGGTGACTTTGTGATTCTGGTGTTCCAGATGTGTTTTGAGGTTATGGATCACTTGTATATGGCATATGTGAGGTGTTAGGATGGTTGGTTTGGACGGAATTGCTCTCTATTTGAAAATTCGAATGTGACTTGTAAGAGAAGTAAATTCTGGTTTTTTAGAGTGATTGGAAGGAAAGCATGAGTTGTTATGCTTTGGTGTACTCAAATTGATCAGAAAGAACCTCTATTTATAGTAGAGTAACTTTGTTTTGAAAGCAATAGTGATTGGAGGCTGGATCACTCCATTATCCATTGAACTTTGTCATGTAGCCAAAGTCTCCTCTAGCCATTGACTTGAGTCAATCTTGCAGGCTATGAGTCTTCTGTTGCAGGGAAAAGGCTTGACTCCTTTAGTGATCAATTACTCAGTCCATGCCACCTCAATGTATCTCTTGAATGCCTTGAAACAAAATTGAAGTTTTTGGAATTGCATGTTTAAAGATCACATGCCTAAATGATAGGCTTCTTGACTTGTGAGGCATTGTGATCAGGTTCTCCATCATTTGGGTTGATTTTGGACATAAATGAAATGATGCAAGGTCAAAAATTGGCTCAAGAAATCGTGGGAACCAAGTCATGTTTTCATGCCTTTGTGTGGGCAGGGTGAAAAATGCCATTTTTGTAGGCTTATAACTTCATGCTCAAGTTGAACCATGAGAGGCTCTTGTACTTTTTGCAAAGCCCCAATATCATACTCCAACTTTGATGTCCAACTTTGGTCTTAAATCATCTTGGATCATAATGAAAATGGCCTCAAAGTTGGTGAAAATGCAAAACAGATTATGTCCAAAATTTCACTTTGGAAAAATGGCCATTTTCATATTTTTGTGATTTTGATCAATCCATAACTCAAAATACATGTGGATTTGGAATCTGTTGCAGTTGACAATCATGAATTATGTAATGAGAGCTTTTATTTGAGATTTGAATGGAAGAAAAGGTTACTTGGATCACAAGTTATGGTCTTGCAAAGTTGGGTATAAATCACTTTTTTCATAACTTAGCGAAATTTCAAGTTTCTTATGGTTGCCCCTTTTGCAAGTAACCCTACTTTTCTTGACTTTTCTTGTTTGATGATGATCTAAACCATAAGTTAACTTTGTTTTTGACTTAGGGAAGCCTTGTTTGTCAAGAAATTCAAAAAGTCAAACTTGGTTTTTGGCACAGTTGACTTTTTATCAGATGATTTTCAACCTTTGTGATCCTCTATGAAATCAAGTCCTTGACCTAATTCAAACCTAATGGATGGATTCCATAGGTGTTTTAAAGTGTCTTGGATCATGTCCCAAGGTTTGGGATCATGTCTTGGTCAAAAGTCAAAGGTATAGTTGACTTTTCATCAGGAAACCCTAATTGGTCTAGATGAATTTGAATCCTTGTATTGCTTGTGAACCAAGTTCTTTGAATCAATCCAATCTTGTAAATGGATCAATATGATGTATTGGAGGTCTTCAAAACACTTTTTGGGGTCTTGGCTCATGCCTTGCTTCAAAAGTCAACTTAGGGGTGAATTAGGTCAAGAAACCTTAATTCCTGATTTTTTATGAATGCATCCCCTAAGGCTATTTTGACTCTATGATTGGGTCCATGAGGTCCCTTTAAGCTTCTTGAATCATGTTTTGAAGTATTGGCTCATGCCCAGATGAACATTTCTCTATGGAGGCCTTGGTCGACCAAAACCCTAATTTGGTGACACTGATGATCATGAGGCTTGATCCACTTGAAATGTTGCACTCTTGTGCTTGATTCTTGATGTGGGAGACCTCTTGACCCTTTATGTGTGTTTGAGAGGCTTGACAAGTTGAGAATCATGTCCATTTCTTGATTGATCCTTTGTCTGAGTACTCTGAGAGGGCTCAAAACCCTAATTCTTGGCTGAGGTGAATGTTCAACAATCTTTGAGAGGATTGATTAGGCATGAAGGTACATCCATATTGTGGTTATGATTTGCACAATGATAGGAAATCTTGTGGTCAAATTTTGGGGTATGATAGATGCCCCTATTTAATCTTCTTAGACCTGAAGGTGTGAATGGCGAAGACGTTCGGACATTCAAGGTAAAAGAGGATTAAATATCGGAATACCCGAAATTTTGATTGTGGTAATGAATGGCAGTTATTTGCTCATCCATCTTCTTTTGCTAAGCAATGCTACTTAGAAAAGGGTAAAACTTCCCCTCGATCCCGGTCTTCGGCCACGGAACTGATCTTAGTTTCTTTTTGAAATAAACCTCCCCTTCGATCCTGGTCTTCAGCCATGGAACTGGTCTTAGTTTTTAATGAACTTCCCCTCGATCCTGGTCTTCAACCATGGAACTGGTCTTAGTTTCTTCTTGTCGAGTTCCTTCCTCGACAAGGAACACTATTTGTAGCGGTCTTCATCAAACTTTTTGCCGAGTTTTACTGGGGAGACGCCATTTGATGGAAAAATATTTGATGTCAGACTTGCTGGGGAGAACCATTTGTCTGAACTGCAGAGGTGTGCAAACTTCTCTGTGGAGATGCCATTTGTCGACCTCTGGGGAAAAATAAATCTCTTGAGAGATTGTTTTGCATGATGTGGAATTACGTCATACCTCCTCTTCTTTGAGGGATGCCATGTGATGTAATCCGATTTTGAGGTGCTGATGACTTTATTAAAAACAATATTTTTGGGGAGAAATCGCCGTATTGCCGAGAGTCTTCCGTTGAGAGGCTTTCTCTATGGATTTTTCCTTAATTCGGGAAAGCAAAATATCATCTTTAATGGTGAAGAGTGATGTTTCAAAAAATGCGCATATCCAAATGGCTTATTGCCCTTCAGAGGTTCAAGTTATCAAAGTGGTTTGAGGACCGATTTCAATCTAGGAATGCACTGGAGAGAGATTGTTTAGACGGTACATTTTCCTGATGAGGAAAGAACTTAAACCAGAATTTCGTCCTATCAGACGTGGTAAGGAAAACTGACAACTCTATCGGAGAGAGGACACTTATCACTAGGGATGGGAATGACTAGAGTGATATTAATGCAACATGTGTATGAATATAAATCAGTTATGCATGATGTATGTATGTTTATGCTGACAAAACAGACACGACGTACAGACTGGTGAGGAATACAGCTGGATACTCTGCCACTTTGGGAGATAGGGGTATCACTGGAGATTCTGAAAGTTGTATGTTTACTCGGGAATAGGGATTCATGTATTCGTTCCGATTTCCGGAGGTACAAACCTGCTAGGGATAGAAATCTGTCCTTGTTTTTTTTTTCAAAGGTGAATCCTACTGGGGACAAAAACCAACAATTGATTTTCAGAGGTAAGAACTCTGTCGAGGATGATAGATAGATCATTGCGTCTGAAATAGTTAATCCTTTATTTAGGAAGTACTTTGATTCTGTATTTTGAAGTTAGACCACTACCGAAGAAGCAACTGATATTCCTTTTTGTGCTCATTAATCAAAAAGAAATTACCATCTTTGTTTTAAAAGCAGAAGCAAATTTGACAAGTAAATTCTTTTTTTTTCTCAAGAATTGTTGATCATATTAAAATGTCATTCTGCAAAGCAAAATAAATGAGAATTGCAAATAAAAGGCACACAGGTTCAAACACTACAAGAAAATTGGCAAATTGCGACGGTTCATTTTGGTAGATTACGACGGTTAGAACCGTCGCAATTTGTAAGTTACGAAGGTTTCAGTACTGTCGTAGAAACGTGCGTTGCGAGACCATTTTGCGACGGTTGTGAAAACTGTCGTACAAACCATCATTATTTTCACGACGGGTAGCTAACTGTCGTAATCTCTATATTGTGACGGTTTCCAACCGTCTTAACTTGCTTAATGATTTTTGTTTGCATTGTTGATTGCGAAGGTATATTGTGGTAGTTTGAACCGCCGCAAGTTGCAAATATTTAATAAAAAAAATCTAAGGTATATTGTGGCGGTTTGAACCGCCGCAAGTTGCAAATATTTTTAAAAAAAAAATCTGCACTCAATTTTTTTGTTATTATAAAAAAACAAAATAAAAAATAAAAATGATACGGAAATATCTGCTAAAAAAACAAATTAAAAATAAAAAACAACACATCAAAATATAGTGAATGATGACAGAAATATCTGTCAAGTAACAATAAAATGAAGATGCTCAGTGAGCATTCAACACAACAGCAGCATCAAATGCCTGCAAAGCCTCCATGAACTCCTTGGTTCCGGACCTTGCAATAGTACCCAAGTTATTCACCAAATCTGAAAAAAAAAAAAAAAAAAAAAAAGGACCCACATATGAGCATTTAGAAACAGGTTCCAAATTCCAAATAAATAATGGCTTAATACCCTTTTTGGTCCTCTAACTATAGGGGTGGGTCCAATTTAATCCTCTTTCTTTTAAAAGTTCCAATTTGGTCCCTTACGTTATCTAACAGAATCAAATTAGTCTTTTCCGTCAAATATTGATAACGGCGTTAGAAATAAGTGACGTGGCATCTGAGGTGGCGATTTTTTATGATGTGGCATACGATTTATTAATTTTTTATTATTCATATTTTTTTCATTATCCTTGTCATTTTATTAGTAAATTATTAATTAATTTTTTTCATTAATTTTTTATTTTGAAATTCATATAGAATTAAATTTATACAAATTTTAAAAACAAATTTATTGTATCAAATGGCTGGCTCATTTCTTTACCCCACAAACTTTTATAAAGCATTATTTGTGTTATATATATATATATATATATATATATATATATATATATACAATCAATATAAGCATCATCCACACAATGTGGGACTTTAAAACCTACCACAAACCTTCACTTGTGACTACTGCTATAAATCAAACCGCTCTAAACAAATCATTTTGGGACGCTGGAGCCTTCACAACAATACCAAATCCTTCCATCATCTTCTTTCTACGCAACAAATTCATCCCATAACCATATAAAACCATAGCAACAACAAGATGCCGCTATATGTTCGTAGAAGACAACACATTCCGACTCTCCTACAGCCAACGTCAACAACAACCTCGAATCTACCCCCAATCCGTCATGGCCGGTTCGAACAACAACACCAAACCATAAAAATAATGAAAAGAAAAAGGTTGAAGCAGAGATAGAATTGCGAGCAGCACCTCAGATCCTTATCTCCTCCGCTTCCACCAAGTTTTATTATGCGAAACCACTACACATAACACCTACCTTCAAACTGATCATCAAAACCATCAACCTTAAACCACTGCTTAACCGATACTCACTCCCTCCGAGCCGTACAATAACCTCTCACCGCGCCACCACGACACATCCCTCCATCGACCCAATCGCACCACGTGAGAAACGCACGCAGGAGAGAGACGAAGTAACAGAAGCACCACACTGCTGATCGAGCAAAACACCTCGACGCCGCTGCAGATTAAGTTTGAGAGAGGTAGAAAGGAAAAGGTTTGTGGTAGGTTTTAAAGTCCCACATTGTGTGAATGATGCTTATATTGATTGTATATATATAACACAAAGAATGCTTTATAAAAGTTTGTGGGGTAAAGAAATGAGCCAGCCATTTAATTCAATAAATTTGTTTTTAAAATTTGTATAAATTTAATTCTATATGAATTTCAAAATAAAAAATTAATGAAAAAAATTAATTAATAATTTACTAATAAAATGACAAGGATAATGAAAAAAATATGAATAATAAAAAATTAATAAATCGTATGCCACGTCATCAAAAATCGCCACCTCAGATGCCACGTCACTTATTTCTAACGCCATTATCAATATTTGACGGAAAAGACTAATTTGATTCTGTTAGATAACGTAAGGGACCAAATTGGAACTTTTAAAAGAAAGAGGATTAAATTGGACCCACCCCTATAGTTAGAGGACCAAAAAGGGTATTAAGCCATAAATAATCTTTGAATGCATATTTTGAATTACATTAAGTTTGATAGAATCAAAATGTGTCACCATACTTTAACAAAAACTACAGTTTACACTTTGAAGATCATAACACCATAATTTCAGCAGATTCCCCTCAATTCAAACAAGCAGTTAATCTTTTAAAAATATGAAATTAAGACATTACATGCTTTGGTCATTCAAATGCCACTGTCTATGATGGACAATGTCTTGTTAGCTTTGTCAGGCACAAGCCTAATGAAAAGTTCTAGCTGGGCATCCAGCTTGCTTTTATCAGTCAAACTCTCAAAACGAATTTTATCTAAAGCCTGTTGCACCAAAAACCACATAAAAAACTATTGATGACAATTGAATTACATAAAGCTCATGAGATTATTTTTGTAGTTTCTTTCATGATGAAAGATGATGCTTAAAGCCAAACACAAGTTAACTGATGATAATCAATATGATATCACTTACTGGTTCTTTAAATAAGACATATTGGTAATCAATATTAACATTGCAGTAACAAATTTTAGAAGTTACAAATTCAATTTAATCAACAAAATGCATATTGATAAACCGATTAAATTGAGATTATAAAAAGTAAAACCGATTAAATTGATTACTAATTGAAATGTGAGCAAATCAAAGATGAATTAACAAAGTAAGATAAAGGAGGGATCGGAGAGGCGTGTGCTTACATCGGAAGAATTGCTGATAAGTTCACGCAAGAAAATCTCTTTGTTGCTGTAGAAAGTGTTGATGATAAGGCTAAGAAGTTGGTTGATCTCAGCCTGGAATGTGAATGTCTCAGTGTCTGCCATTGTTATGAACCTCAGAGAGAGAGAGTAAATTACAGAGAGATTGTAGCATTGCCGCATGGAGGTAAACATTGTCCTGATGTTGTGATTGGGTTATTCATTGAAATCTCATATTCCAAAGTCAACTCATTTTGTAAAGTGAAGGATGACTCTCACTTTTAAATCCTATTAAGTGATCAGATCCAACAGAAAACTGAACTACAATAACAATTACAAGGAAATGGCCTGCCTTCAAAACCTGTAAAAAAAATTACTATTAAGTTATCAGATCCAACCATGGATATTTAAGTCATAAAGAGTTGGAAGGTGTGTACAACAAATTAACATTACATAGACAGTACCACTAGCAAAATATTTGGCAAAATAATTTAGATTCAATCGGATATGCCTAGGAATTAATGTGATTCGAAAAAGAAGACGAAGGAGGAGTTAGGGTAACTGGCATTGAACAATAGTGTCCAGCTCTTCTTTTATATAGGCCAAACACTTAGAGTCCTTGGTGGGCTCCAGTTTGTATTCTTCTTCTACTAAAATTATGCAGGCTGCCTTTGATTGTGGGTCCATGTTACTTAGGTGACATTGCAGCCTATGTCCACTAAAATTGCTTATATTTCTGACACTGCAGGTCATGACTTAAGACATTGAACTGAAGCTTCCCCCACCTAAAGCCCAACCCCTCAATTCCTAAAAACCACACAAGAACCCTTTAAAGAAAATTCTATTGAATTCCATCAATGGATCTTAAACCATTGTTGCAAAACACCCAAAATACATCTGCTACAAAATACATTAAATAATACACCTGCTACAAAATAATACATTTTGTTGGTTATGGAGCATTGGCTCATTTCCTCTTATTAGCAGATGCAGTGTGGCTTATAACTTTGTTGGTTATAGTGCTTTGGATATAATAAAGCTTAATTCATTATTTCATTTTAGCAACTTGACTTTAATACTGTATTAAAGTCAAGTTGCTGAAATGAAATAATGAATTAAGCTTTATTATATCCAAAGCACCATCAAATACTTTAGTCAAGTCTGTTAGATCATTGATAAGCAAATAGGCACAAAGAGCAGGGAACAACCGAGTATTATTAATATAAACTAGATATTACCAAGTTCAATGATTTCTTACTTCACAGTCATTGATCACTAGTTGGAATCATGCCCTTCTCACAGCTTCTCATAAATAGAATGCCAACAACGGTTTTGCATCTTAATTCATCGTACTATAATAAACCTTTTAATCAACTTCCAGACTACAAATTCCACAAAATATTTGGGTTTGCCTTCTATTCCTTAGACACTTTTAATCCATAAGATTGTCTAACAACTGTCAGAATTGCATATTTTCTCGGGTTATTCATCCTCTTCTTGAAAAAAGTGTGCCTGCTAGTTGCTACTCATAAATCAGATACTCTGTGAATGAAGAAAACATTATTTATTAATCAAAAGCATCTCAAATATTAGACTCAACATCTGTTCAGAGACATAACAAAGCCAAGCACCCTAATAAGCTATTCTTGTTCTAAGTTGAAGTATGATAATCTAAAATAGAATAAAATTCTGAAATAGCAAGTAAGAATAAATAATATCAAAAATCAAAAGCCATATTTATGACACTTACACTCTAAATAACTTACCAAAACTAACCTCCCAGTCTATGACAGATCTTTGTTTGCACATACTTATTTGAACATGGTTTCTAATCGTGCTTAAAGGTTAGCAGTAATTTTATAGCGACAACAACAGTGTTATCAATGGCAGGTAGCGGCAGATCGTCGTGGCCAGCCTTAAACATGCCATATAAACATGGTGTTGTGGTCTATGGCGGAAACATGGCGAGTATAACCGGTGTTACGTCTTATGGTGGTTGTCACATATCTGTCATGCTACAAAGCCGTGGTGGAAATTTAACACCATTAAATTAAGGTAGATTACAAACACAAACCAACAGCTATGGACTTGCTCTCCCATTAAATATAGCCCTCATACCAACGAAATTTTTCCAATTCTTTTTATGGTTTTGTAACAAATGCACATTATCAAAACATAATTGATTTCATCCTCCTAGGAGTCCCAAATTGGAGTTGGAAAGCAACAAATAAGCATCAGAGATCCCAAACCTATTATGAAATAAAACCTATGTTTCGGTGCATTCTAGAGTGACAACGAGCATTAGTAAGTAGTTTCCATGATAGTTAACACGGAAACACGTGACATAAACTATAGACTACGGAACAAATAAAAGAGATAAGAAAGTATAATAGAAATAAAAAGGATAAGTGTCATGTTTACTAGGTTCCAAGTGGAAAAAAACTTTGAAGTCGTGAAATGTGATTACATGTCTACCAATTATGATGATTGAAGGTATAATCAAGAGCCATGGAGCATGTGCCAATGCAGCAACTATAATAGGTCTAGTACATAACAAGATCAACGTGGTAGAAACCATGAGCTGCAATCAGTTTCACTACTAATTAAATCCACATATTACATAAATAAACTTCTAATTAAAATAAAAGTTAAGGATAATGACCTTGTCCGCTACCGGATCTAAAAGTGCACCAAATGAAGATTTTAATTTCATCTGCATTGCAAGTATTTAAAAGAACACCTTTAAATCAATAACTAAAATAAAAGTTAAAGATAATGACCTTGTCCGCTACCGAATCAATAGGGCATGACTGAACAAACTTGCTAACTTGTTTCAATGGTCTCCAATCTGACCCAAACTAAAATATTACACAGAAAACAATTGATGTTCAGATTCAAATATAACGAGTGATTATTTTACAAAATATTAATAAAATACACCATTAAAAAATATAATATTATATAGAAAATTAATAGTTGTGTTGGCACAGACTGCCACCCCGGCTTGTGGCCCTCTGCTGGATGGTTTTAATAGCATGATTTGCTGCATCCTGAACTGTAGGGTCTTTTATTGGCACAGACTGCCACCCCGTCTTGTGGCCCTCTGATAACAAAAGCAAAACAGCAGAAGATAGTATTAGCAAACACCTGAACTTTATGCATCAATTATTAGCTAATAACTAGTATGATGATAATAGCTAGATTGTCCTTTTTACTTGATACAAGCCTTTTTCTATATTTCCAATGGAAATTATCCATGGATAAATACCACTGCAAACATATCCAATGGAAAGGAAACTCTAAAAAATCACATCTTGATGTAACACAAAATATGAGGTCATACATTCCAATATGACATGAAACCGTCTAATTTTTAATCTTTTCCAACTTTAAGAATTCTACAAATTCTTCAATGGATAGAGATTCAATTAAATGGTAACACTCCATCTTCCATTCAATGGTCCTCATCACTTACCTCACTAATTAAAACCAACATTCAATGGTCCTCATCACTTACACCTCACTAATTAAAACCAACATTAACTTCAAGTTCACTTTAATGCAGAGGATTTATGATGATTATTCACAACAATTTTAGCCATTTGTGAACCTTCCAAGTTTTAATCACTCAAATGCAGAGAATTTAGGGTTGTTTTGCATAAACTAAGAAATATTTACTCTTACCTCTCATTGGTGCTCTCACTCATTGCAAAACCACTCGCAATAAATATCCATAATAATTTAGCGACACAGGGGCAGTAGTTCCTGCTGCTTATCTAGGATGGTGATACTTGCATGAAGCACCAAATTTGCACGATCCCATCCTTGTATTATTATGCACAATAGAAATGAATAATAGTGTCAATTGTGAAACTCAATCATCAATCGATATACATGCAACACATAATTTAGCAGAAGCATAACAAATTACCTAATACACTGGCTATCCAACACGTTCCGGATACTCCCCTGCAATCATCGCAGTTCCAATAATCTACGCAGCACAAAAACAAATCCTCAAATTTCAAGATCAAGCTACACACAGAAACAAGATCAAACAGATTCACAGAAAATAATATTGCGATTTTAGATATAAATGGAATTACTACAAAGCTGGTAATTCCTTGAATAATATGGCACATAATTTATATTCCTCTACTGTCATTAGTCACAACAAAATATCTAGAACTAAGCAAACTAGATGTAGTTGCTCACCTCTTATAAAGCTTTCAATTACCAAAGAAACTTATAGAATTGAGTAATGTTTCTATAGGTGTGAGAAAAATGGAATTGATTGAAAGCTTATAACAGAATCTAGGAAATTCTACGATATTACTCCAAATAGTAGTAAAATGGAACTAATTGAAAGATGTCATTAAATGTATTCCTTTACGTGCCTTGTCACCAAATTCTTTTGGTTTACTTAAACTTTAACGTCCAATATGCACATCAATACTCCACCTGTTCACAACAAACTTCTCTCGGTTTTAATAAATACAAGTCTCAACCTATTCAACGTCAGAAATAGTTCAAATACCTCAACTCCATTTCCTCTCCATAGCTTAATTTCCATCCCTACGACTGACACAATAATGGTTGAGGTTGATTCTTTTACATTCATAGAAAAGAGTTTAAGTTTTCTTCTGTTGCTGAAGTTCAGTTTTGAAAGCATCTTTTTCCAGGAAAGATTTATATATATTACATGCAAAATCAAATCCAACAACAGAAAAAATAAAATAAAGCCAATCGGTATGAATATAAACAAAATAAAATTTAATCTATCTCGCAAATAATATGATATTCAATTTGGGGAGGAACAAGGTTAGGGTTACAAAAAATTGGGGCTGTTAGGTTTTTAACCACATATTAGGCATAATAAGAAAGAAGAAGACTAACCCTTAAAGAAAATCAACACGAATCTTCAACTTCTGCATGGCGGTGGTGTCACAAAACACTGTTAAACAACAAAAAATGAAAGAGAATGTGGAATTCATCACAAAGAAGAAAGAATATGAAAATGGAAGAATAAGAAGAGTGAAGAAAGACGGCTGAAGCAAGGAATTACCTTGGCAGAGGGGTGGATGAAGAAGGAAATTGCTCCAAATTACAAACTCATCAGGTTAAGCAAGCAAATCTCGCATTAGGGAGCTCCAGTACGCCAATCATTTTTTCTATCCATGAACATGGTGACCGGAGCTACACCGTGAAATGGTTGGAGCGGAGGTTAATTTGAGGCAGTGGCTAGGTTTGAAAGGCAAAATACGAGTCACGAGTAGAGTGGGGGAGAGAGAGTTATTCATTTTATGATGATAGAGATTTTTTATATTTGATTATTATGATAGAGATTTTTTTATTTGATTATTATGATAGATTTTTTTATTTCTATTTTTTTTATAGAATGTTGTAATATGGATATTACTATTATATTATAAATAAATAATTATAATAATTATTTATAAAAATTAATTAATAAAATTGAAAAGGTTGGAAAATAAAAATGAAAGAAAAAAGTGGGAAATTAAAGGAAAAAAATAGTGATGATGATTGGCTAAAGTAATTGTGACAGTTCGCCTTAACTGTCGCGAGTGTGGAAAAATGGCGGTTCTTTGGTAACTGTCGCAATTATTTTATACAACATGCCTAAAAAATCTGCGACGGTTGGCTCAAACCATCGTGAGAACTGTCATAGTCCAGGAATAAGGACGGTTTTTTGATAACTGTCGCAAAAAATCTACGACAGTTGACCCTAACTGCCGTGACAATCGTCGCAATCCAGGAATAAGGGCGGTTTTGTGATAACTGTCACAACTTAAGTGTCGTAAATCTCCTTTTTTTTTGTAGTGAAATTTTATTGATATAATGGTAATCAGCCGAATGCGTGATCCCCTGGAGCATTACAAAGTTTAGAAAATGGTAATTTAAAAGGAAAGGGGCTACATTGAAACATAACGACCACTATCCTCCCACCAACTTTGAATTCTGGACATTCTGGGCTTCTGTCGAAGATGACCTTGACTGAAGTTTTCTTGACGGATGACGTTACCGCTGAGGAGTCAATCTTGTCGGATATAGTTACTTGCCATGAATCCCTAATTTTTGCCTAAATTGCCCTTTCAGGTTTTCAATCTATCGGGATGGTCATTGGTTGAGTCTCTAATTTTTGCCTGGACTGCCCTTTCGGGTTTTCAATCCACCGAGATGCTTTATTTATTTATTTAGGCGAAGTATTTCTTAACAACATCAGGGCCATCGAAAATCAGAGTCCATTTTCCCCTGGAATCAGTGAGAAATGATTGTATCTTCTTGAGCACAAGGTCTCCTTCTCCGAAGACACGGGGTCGGCCCTTTTTATCAAACGCCTTCTTCATTCTTTGCTGATATAACTGACCATGGTATAAAGCCGTCATTCTTTTCTATTCGATCAAATTCAGTTCGTCCTGTCGGCTCTGACGCCATTCAGCTTATATTAACTTGGCTTCCATCAATACCCTGATTGATGGTATCTCTACTTCTATGGGGAGTACTGCTTCCATGCCATATACTAGAGAGAAAGGGGTTACCCCTGTTAAAGTGCGGACAGACGTGCGATAACCGTGAAGAGCAAAGGGTAGCATCTCGTGCCAATCTTTGTAGGTTACAAGCATCTTCTGAATGATTTTCTTGATATTTTTATTAGCCATTTCTATCGCTCCATTCATTTTAGGTCGGTAGGGAGATGAGTTATGGTGTTCGATCTTGAACTCAACACACAACTCTTTCATCATCTTGTTGTTCAAGTTGGATCCATTATCCGTAATGATCTGGCTTACAACACCATAACGGAAGATGAGATTGTTTTTGATAAATCGTAGCACCACTTGTCGAGTTACATTGGTGTATGACACTGCTTCGACCCACTTGGTGAAGTAGTCAATGGCTACCAGGATGAACCGATGCCTGTTCGAGGCTTTGGGTTCAATCATGCTAATCATGTTGATTCCCCATATAGAAAAAAGCCATGGAGAAGAAAGAACTTTGAGATGCGTTGGCGGTACATGGATTTTGTCAGCGTATATCTGACACTTGTGACACCTCCTCATGTACTTGTAGCAATCGGATTCCATTGTCAGCCAATAATATCATGCTCTCATAATTTTTCTTGCCATTGTATGTCCATTGGCATGAGTGCCAAAGGAGCCTTCGTGAATTTCTCTCATTAACATGTTCGCTTCTTGTCTGTCTACGCATCTGAGCAAAACCATGTCGAAGTTTCTCTTGTAGAGTGTATCATTGTTTAGGAAGAAGTTGCCAGTCAGTCTTCTGAGAGTCTTCCTATCTTTTCTTGATGCCCCGGGTGGGTATTCTTGTCTTTGAAGGAAGCACTTGATATCATGATACCATGGTTTGTCATCTATGACTGCTTTAATTGTGAAGACGTAAGCGGGCATATCAAGGCGGATTATGTCAATTTTAGGTACGTCGTTCCATTGACTCACACTAATCATGGAGGATAGGGTGGCTAATGCATCAGCCATGTGATTTTCTTCACGAGGGATATGATGAAACTCGATTCTGTTTAAGAATGGTAATAACCTTATCGCGTAGTCTTTATAAGGAATCAATCATGATTGATATGTATTCCACTCTCCTTTGATCTGATTTACAACCAGAGCTAAGTCTCCATACATATCCAAATTTTTTATCCTTAGGTCAATAGCTTCTTCGAGACCCATGATACAAGCTTCATACTCAGCCTCATTGTTCATGCATTTGAATGTCAATCTGGCAGTGAAAGGGATATGGGTACCCTGAGGTGTTACGATGATTTCCCCAATTCTGTTTCCATAGGTATTGACGGCTCCGTCGAATATTAGTCCCCAATGGGAACCTGGTTCTGGCCCTTCGCAGGGTAGCGGTTCATCGCAATCTTTCATTTTCAAGTACATGACATCTTCGCTTGGGAAGTTAAATTTGACTGATTCCTGATCGTCAATCGGTTAACGAGCCAAATAATCGGCTAAAATACTTCCTTTAACGACTTTCTGAGCATGGTACTCGATGTCATATTCTAATAGCAACATCTGCCAACGCGCAATCCTTCCCGTGAGAGCAAACTTTTCAAAGAAGTACTTGATTAGATCCATTTCGGAGATTAACCAAGTAGTATGACAAATCATGTACTAGCGAAGACGTTTGGCTACCCAAGTCAAAGCACAACAAGTTTTCTCGAGCATAGTGTATCGAGTTTCACAATTTGTGAACTTCTTGCTTAAGTAGTAAATGGCAGACTTTTTTCTTTTTGTCTCGTCTTGTTGACCAAGTACGCAACCCATAGAGTCTTCCAAGACTGTTAAGTAAATGATCAGTGGTCTTCCTTCCACTGGAGGAGACAAAATAGGTGGATTCAACAGATATTCCTTGATATTGTCGAAAGTTTTTCAGCAATCTTCTGTCCATATACAGTTTTGGTTCTTTCTGAGTAGTTTGAAGATCGGCGCGCATGTCGCAGTCATGAGGGATATGTATCTTGAGATGTAATTCAGACGTCCTAAAAATCCTCTGACCTGTTTTTCGATCTTTGGAGAAGGCATTTCTTGAATAGCCCTGACTTTGTCGGGATCGACCTCAATTCCCTTTTGGCTGACGATAAATCCCAAGAGTTTTCCTAAGCGAACATCGAATGTGCACTTATTGGGATTCAAGCGGAGTTTGTATTTTCTCAGACGCTCGAATAACTTTGATAGGTGTTCCATATGCTCTTCTTCTGTTTTAGATTTAGCAATCATGTCATCAACGTACACTTCAATCTCTTTGTGCATCATTTCATGAAACAGAGTTATCATGGCCCTTTGATAGGTTACCCCTGCGTTCTTTAGACCGAACGGCATTACCTTGTAACAAAAGGTGTCCCATGGGGTGATGAATGAAGTTTTCTCCATATCTTTCGGCGCCATTTTGATTTGATTATAGCCCGAGAATCCATTCATGAAGGAGAAGACTTTTAATTTCGTTGTGCTGTCTACCAGCATGTCTATGTGTGGTAGGGGGAAGTCATCTTTTGGACTTGCTCTGTTCAGATCCCTTTAGTCTACACACATTCTAACTTTTCCGTCCTTTTTCGGAACTGGCACTATGTTGGCTAACCATTGAGGATATTCTGAGGTGGCGAGGAAACCTGCGTCGATCTGCTTCTGCACTTCCTCCTTAATTTTGATGGCCATATCTGATGAGTCCTTCTCAGTCTTTGTTTTACTAGAGGACATTCTGGTTTCAGTGGTAAGTGGTGTTCCACGATGATGGTATCCAACCCTAGCATGTCCTGATAGGACCAAGCAAATACGTCTGGAAACTATTTGAGAAGTTTTATCAAGTCTTCTCTAATAGTTGGACTGAGCAGTGCTCCAATCTCAACTTCTTTATTTTCTTCTTCTGAACCTAAATTGATTGTATCCAACGACTCTTTGTAAGGTTTAATAGACCTTTCCTCTTGCCTGAGTAGTCGGGAGATCTCTTCTGGAATTTCTCCGTCCTCTTCTTCTTCAGCTTCAAATACTGGGAATTCAAAGTTGGGAGAATGCATTGGATCGTATGTTTCAATGGGGTTTAAAAGAAGTAATCTCTTGCATGACGTGATGATTCCTTTATTTTAGAAAAGACAGAGAGAATGCAAAAGTGTGTGCAGTGTATTTTCTGAAAATGCTTGTTTTTATTTTGGGTTGTTTTTTTAGGATTACCACTTTCTGAAAAACGAAAAGTGAAAACAACAATAAATGCGGGAATTCAGAATGTCATTATTTATTCACGATTTGTCGATTCTTGAAAGACAACCCTATAAAACAAAACTCTATCACTTCGGGCAAAGTGGAGAGGGAAATTTACTGAAAAGTGAGCCCTATAAAACATCCATTTCACCCGGGCAAGGTGAAAGGTCAAAACAAAGATGGTAATTACTTCTACTTATGGACGACTTTCGGGACATCGACTGCAACCCAATGGCGGCGAACTCCTCTGTGGATCACAAAGTCTGGTACTTCCCTTCTTGATTTGTCTTCAGAAATGGTAGTGATTTCTGGCGGAGTAGGATCATTGGAGTCGTCTTCCCATGCAGAGTTATCATAAGAGGACTCTTATGTCGCATTTTCCATAGTGTTTTCACTCTCAAGAGGATCTCCCCATCCAGTTGGATGGATGTCCTCGTATCTGATGCGATAACTTTCGGGAGCAGTGTACTTTACTAGAAAGTTGTACTTACCGCTTGGCTGCCCCAAGGTATCCCAGGTTTATGTGGGAATAGATGAATCATCTTCTGTAATGACGTTGACCTCAAGAAATGCATAATTAATGAATTCTTGTCCTGCAATCTTTGTAAATTCATCACCATAGTGTCGGACATTTTTGGAATGTTCTGAGTAAGAATTCCATGACTCTGTGGGAACATGGGTATTCTTTTCAAGATTACTCAGTTGATAGGCATGGTCTGGCTGACTCTTTTGCCCCAAGTCCTCCGTGTATGGCTTCCAGATAGGCAAGTTATCCAGGGGATCATAATAATCATAGTCAATGTTGTCTTTCATCAGATTGTCTTCCTATAATGAGTTGGGCGGAACACGACATCCTTCAGGATCATAATCTCCATAGATCATTCTGATGTCTGATCTGGGTATATATCTTGGGCTCTGCTATGGAAAACAGAATGGCATGTGCATTTCTCCCTAAGATATATAACCTTCATCGTTGAGATAAGACTTCCATTCCTCTTCTGTATCATAAGAGTTGTTCCCATTGATAGTGTGGACTTCTTGAGATACTGGGTGGAGGAAGCCACCACTGTGGAAGAAATCCTGAATGGGACGAAAACTTTCATCCTTCTTTATAGTCTGGGTACAGGTTAGAGAGAAACCAAGACCTTTTCTTGTCTTGTTATCAGTAGGAATTACAATTTGTCCCCATCCTTTTATGTCATTGCTCTTTATTACTTTGAGAGCGTCTTTATATGAGGAAATCGATGTTCCTCTTTCTTGGTGATTCTCGTTGCTCACCGAGAGTGCTTGGAACTGAGTTTCAACAACTTCCTCTGGCTCTACATAGGAGAATGATGATAAGTTGCTCACGATTAAGGCTTTCTCTCCATATACCGTGACTAATTTGTTATTCTTGACGAACTTCAACTTCTGGTGAAGTGTCGAAGTGACTGCCCCAACTTCG
Source organism: Lathyrus tuberosus (assembly GCA_022829125.1). NCBI lineage: Eukaryota > Viridiplantae > Streptophyta > Magnoliopsida > Fabales > Fabaceae > Lathyrus > Lathyrus tuberosus. The sequence goes on along the minus strand of JALAZF010000436.1, from coordinate 3,896,894 downwards.
TGTATCCAAGGTCTTCCTAATAAACAGTTGTATGTTGTTCAGATGTCCATGACCTGGAAAGTGACTTGGAAAGTGTGAGGACCAATGGTTATGAGAAGAACGACTTTGCCGATAATTGTTTTTCTGGATCCGTCAAAGGCTTTGACGATGATCTCACTGCCTCTCATCAGAGTTCCTTGAAAAGAAAGTCGAACCAAAGTTGACCTTGGAATGACATTTAAAGATGAAACTGTGTCTACCAGTATGTTGGCTAGAGCATCGTCTTGGCAATTGACTGTGATATTTAGTGCCATATTATGGTTCTTGCCTTCCTCTATAAGTTCTTCATCACTGAATACCAAGTTGTTGTAGGAAGTGATGTTGGAGATGATGCTGTCAAATTATCCTACTGTCACATATTGTTCCACAAAGGCTTGTTCTAAGATTCTCTGTAGAGCTTCTCTGTGAGCTTTTTAACTAAGCAGGAGAGATAGTACAAAAATTTGAGATGGAGTTTGCAACAATTGATCCACAATGTTGTACTCGCTTTTCTGGATGAGCTTCAGCATTTCATCATTGTTCCTTACAAGTTCCGGATTACTGGATTGACCGACTTGTTGGTTAGGAACTTCGACTTGAGGTTCCTTTTCTTTGGTAGGCTCTCCAACTCCTCTGTTGAAGATTCGCCACTCTGGGTAACTCGACTGATGCCAGAAATGTTCACAATGGAGGGTAATGGAGTTTCTTTTCCATTCTCTATGGTCGTTGCACCGTACTTGTATGGGATCGCCTTTTCTGATTTGTACGGTACCGGACCTGGCAAGTAGACGACCACAGGGGTTTTTTGGGCCTTTTGACCGTCGTAGGCCACCTCAATTAACTCTAAGTTTGGAATTCTTCTATTACCAAAAGAGACTTTTGACTCATCGAGCATAGGAATTATGGCACAAACATCCTTGGTTATCCCATGATTAGGGATTATGACAGTGCTTTTGCTCTGAAAAGGGATGTAATCTTGTATCATGTTGATTGATTCAGAATTCAAACATGATTGAATCTCTTTTCGATCCAACTGATGTTGGAGGGCTGATCGCACTAGATAGTATCCTTGGTTATTTTCTGAGCATACTGTGCAACGTTCATAGTTGTGAGGTGGTACCCGACCATATCCGCTTTGTATGCAGTGCATCCTTACTAGATCTGTTTCTATTGAGCGGACATCACGACTTTGCTACTAAGAAAAACCCATTTAGCAACGGTTGGAAATGACATATAATGACGCGGGCGAAGGCGTTGTTATGTAGATTGTTGTTGTAAGTTCGTCGTTTCTACAACGGTCTGGAAACCGTTGTTGTATTCTGGAAGCGCGCGATATATTACAACGGTTAGGTATTTCAACCGTTGTAATATATATTAACTATCACAAAGGTTATCAGTATCAACCGTTGTCATATATATTAACTATCATAACAGTTATGTATTTCAACCGTTGTGGAAGTACCCTTAGTTTATTAAATACAAATGTATATTGCTTGTTTTACCATCCACCTAATTAAAGAAATACAACCATTAAAATTGGTAAGAACTATATAATCTGAAAATTAAATTGTTCTTGAAAACCAACTTAAACACACCACTGTTTTTCGAATTGCATCCATTTCATTCGGCACATTTTATGTTCCTTAACATAAAATTTATGGTTCAATGGTCAGTTTCCTTCAATCCATCGATATCTTTTATTATAGTTTACCTCATCATCGCCCAAAAACATCGCGATTTTATCATCATAACAATTATGATCTTAACAACCACGATGATTAGTGACGACGATGAGGTAAACTATAAGAAAAGATATCGATGAATTGAAGCAAATGGACCATTGGACCATAAATTTCATGTTAAGGAACATTAAATGTGCTGAATGAAATGGATGCAATTCGGAAAACATTGACATGATAAAGGTTGATTTTCAAATACATCCTAATTTTCAGATTATAAGTTTCTATATCAATTTAACTGATTTCATTTTTAATAAAAGGATAGAGAAACAAACAATATACATAGTATATAATAAACTAAATTTCATATACAATATCAGAATGAATTCATATATATGTACCTTATCAGAATGAATTCATATGTATGTACCACCATCATCATCACCATGTGAAACAAACCCTAAGAAGTGGGAAGCAATGAAGAAAATTAGTTAGTATTAAATTTAACTATATACAATATACATAGTATATATATAATAAACTAATGTTCTATATCAATTTAACTGATTGCATTTTCAATAAAAGGATAGCGAAACAAACAATATATATAGTATATAATAAACTAAATTTCATGTACAATATAAGAATGAATTCATATATATGTACCTTATCAGAATGAATTCATATATATATATATATATATATATATATATATATATATGTACCACCATCATCATCACCATGTGAAACAAACCCTAAGAAGTGGGAAGCAATGAAGAAAATTAGTTAGTATTCAAAATAAAACAACCAAAAGTTGAAACAAAACCCTAAGAAGTGGGACTGTACCATTACAATGAAGTTCACCTTGCTTGTGATGCATTGAAGTTGAATCTGCACAAAATGAGAACAATCAACAAAAACAACATGAAGCAAACGAGATAATGGGAACTATCTAACAAAAAGATTGAAGTAGAAGACTACCTTATTTTCCATAAACAATATGTACATTATGCTTGCTACCGCCAGCATCATCACCATGTTCATCTAGTTTTAGATTATGCAAGAAGAACTACAAGGAGGAAGAAGCTTAAATCAAAAGCTTCATACTTCTTGTATTTCTTCTCGCGGATTCTATAAAAAGATGAAGTTTGCTGCCAAAAATGAGTGCTAGGGTTTCACTGTGAAGGAAACATCGCTACTGTCAATAATAGAATGTTAATTCCCTTATATAGGTAAATATTTCACAACGGTTTTCTAAAATAACCGTAATGATAAGTATATATATTATTTTAATAATATCACAACGGTTAGTTATATTAACCGTAGTGATAACCCTTCTAATTGGTACAAGGTTCGACTCCAGGCAATAACATTTTTCTATAATTACGTAAAATAGAAAAATGTTGTTGCCTAGTATAAGGGGTATCGCTACGGTTATTATTACCAACCGTTGTAATATTATTAACCCTTGCTCTTTCCGGGGTAGAGAACACTCTGGCCATAATGATTTAAAATTTTCTCCATTTTTCAAAAAATATCATTCCAGAATACCAACCATTTACAAGTTATCATCATTGCAAGCATTAAACTATCAGACTTTTCATCTTCAACCTCATCTATAAATAGACAACTTTACATTTCTTCATAATATATTCTTCGTAACAATGAGTAGTTCTACAAATGAGAATGCTAGAATCACTAATGAGGAACGTCAGGCGCCAATAGAGGAGGTCCAACCAGCGGCCAGGGATGCCTTAAGGGTGAGGAAGGATAAGAAGAAGAAAAAGAAGAAGCTGAAGAAGAAAAAGAAAAAGAAGAAAAGGAGAACAGTTTATTATGATTCCGATGAGGGGAGTGAGGAGAGATGTCTGGATTATGAAGATGCATTTGCAGCAATGGGCTCTGACATTGATTAATATATGTAATATGATTATCAATGTACTCTTTTTAATGGAATCTTAATAAAATATTATTTTATATATGCTCATCTCTTACAGTTTTATTTTTAAAGTTATATATACTATTCTCTTGCACTTAAAAACACTAACAAAAGAAATAAAATATATGTTCAAAAGAAAAACAATGATGAATTTTGAGTTTTGAGGTTAAATCCCCGTAACACTAACAAAAGAAATAAAATATATGTTTAAAATACAAAAACATGACAAAAAATATAGTTGCTGGGAATCGAAGCTTGTTACATGTATTACAACGGTGTTTTAATACAACCGTGTTTAAAATGTAAAAATATGGAAAAAAATGTAGTAGCTGGGAATCGAAGCTTGTTACACAGCTTGTATTACAACGGTTCTTTAGTACAATCGTCGTTAAATATGGCGTTATACATTTTTTAACGTATTACAATGTTGGGATACGAATCTGTGGTAAACCTGGCATCGTTAAATGGGTTTTTCGTAGTAGTGTTTTGATGTTTACCTGGATTCTCATCAGTCATGCTAACTTGTTGTGTGTCTTCATCCAGGTAGATCGGAAGCCACCAGTGGTCCAACAGATGTTGAAGAGTCCTTTGCACAAGCGCACACCCTTGGTCATTTTCGTAGCATTCTTTACAGTCTTGATAATCATGTGAGGCCAGAAAACCAAGTCTGACCTGCTTAGCATGTAATTCCACTAGACTGGTATTCATTAAGTGTATGTCAAAGATTTAAACCATATTGACTTGATGATCACTTTTTTCATGGTAGTCTTGGATCCATCCGAGATCCATTTGACGTGGAGGGCCTCTTGTACAAAAGAGCATCCCTGATTGTCTTTTGAGCAGATCGAACAAGTGCTGTAATCGTGCCGCGACAGATTGTAATACTGACTTTGTCTTGAATGCAATGCCACTAGATTGACGTTCATTGCACGAATGTCATGGTTTTGAACAATGTTTGGATGTGCATGGGCCATGTTTACTTCACGAATCCTGTGATCCTGAATCCAGCCCAGATCCATTTATTCTTGGAGATCTGCTTGTACTATAGCACACCCTTGATTGTCCTTGGAGTAGATATCACACTGATGATAGTTGTGAGATGGCACATGGTCGTACCCGCTCTGTTTGCAATGTATCTTTACCAAGTTGGTTCCCAGTAAGCGTACATTGTGAATTTGATAACTATTGATAGGTTCTCCTTCTATCAAATTCAATGTAGTCTTTTCATGTTGTGGTAATGGTGTAGCGTGCGATTTTTGTCGGTGACGCGACCACCTTATCGCCATTGGTTGAAATTGGGTGCTACTTTCTGATTTCTTATTTATCCTATGAAGCTGGAAAGGAAAGGGAAGTTATCTAAAGTTAACCTTGCTTGCAAATGTTTTCTTTAACAAATGCTAAGAGATTGGGGGTCTGGGGTCAGGTTATACAATGGGGAGTTATCAATTACCCATCCTATATATGGTTATCCATAGATTGTTTAGCAAACTATACTGTTATCTACTTACTGGTGTTTATCAGTCGTGGGTTGGGAAAGTTTCTCCTTTGGGAATGTTTGAGAGAGTATTTTTTGTTGTTTTCGGGTTTTTCGGTGTTTTTGGTAAGGTACTGGACCTAAGGTTTTTGTTATGTGTGCTCGCTAAGATATCGCAATCTTATGCCTACGTATTCCCGTTAAAGAAAACAGGGAAATCAGAGCAATAGTAGTTCCTCCTATTTCTATGGGAGGAAAGATGTTTGGTGTCTTGTTTAAAGCCCAAGATTGAAGCTAAAGGGTATTTGTGTCTTGTTCAAAGCCCAAGATTGAAGCTAAAGGTTTGACTGAGAGAGAATTTGTCATCTCTAAAGGAGATATCTCAATGTTCATCACAGTTGTTGGGTGACTGGTTATAAAGGAGAATTACTTTAACTGGGATATGTGAATCCAGCAATGCCATAATTTCCTTTATAAGGGATTTGTCCTAAAGGAGAAAACTTTAACTCAGTGTAGAGCAATGCCATTTTTCCTTAGGAATCTTTCATGCTAAGAGAGGGACATTGTCTTGGATGTAAATAATCCAGAGGCTTGCCACTTACAACAATTAGATGAAAGAATGGGTTTACCAGGATAAGAGATGGACTGCAGCTTGGATTTTTGAATCAACAAGTGTGCCACTTATAGCAGTTATCTGGGATTAGGGTTTATTTTGATTGTCTGTTTTGATATGTGATATACAGAGAAATGTCTTTCTGCAGAGAGTTTTTAATTTCCTCTGAGGGGATTTTGATTTTATGTGTGCCTTGATCAAAGCCCAAGGTTGAAGCTAAAGGGTTGACTCTATTAAGGAGTTTTATATCTGTCTTGTACAAAGCCCAAGATTGAGGCTGAAAAGAGACTGACTCTTTTGGGGATATCATTATACAAAGCCTACGAGGAGGCTGGAAGGAATTAACTTTTTCCGGGGAATATTTTGTCTGTCTTATACAAAGCCCAAGATTGAGGCTAAAAAGAGACTGACTCTACTGGTGAGAGGTTTTATCTGTCTTGTACAAAGCCCAAGATTGAGGCTAAAAGAGATTGACTCCACTGGGGAGATTTTATATGTGTCTTGTACAAAGCCCAAGATTGAGGCTAAAAAAGGTGATTGACTGACTCAGCTGGAGAATATTTATATGTGTCTTGTACAAAGCCCAGGATTGAGGCTAAAAAAGGTGCTGAGGGATTATCATTATACAAAGCCTAAGAGGAGGCTGGTTGGGGAATTTCTTATATGAAGCCTAAGAGGAGGCTAACTTCTGCAGAGGATTATTGAGATCCAGAGATAGGTCCAAATTGGGGAATCAACTCTTGCTGAGGATTACAGAAGAGTTGAAATATCAGAGACCATGATGTTTTGACTGAGGTTTATTGATAGTAATTTGAGCCTAGCTAGGGAAATTTAAAGTGAGAGTTTAAATATTGAGTTTTAAAAACCTATAGAGGTTTGGTGATTTGTTAAGGGTTTTTCCTGTGTTTTTAGGAAACTTGAGGGTTTCTTGAGATCCAAAAGGAGGTGAGACTGTCCAAGCCTACTGGTATGAGAAAGGTTTATCTTTGTATGATGCCCAAGAGGAGGCTGATGTTCTAAGGGATGAGAATCAACCCTAAATTGTTATGATGTTTTGAGATTCTGACTCTCTGGAGGATTGAACTATCAAAGGATGACTAAGTTTTGTCCTATACCTGTAGGAGGTCTTTGGGTCCTTGTACTAAGCCCAAGAGGAGGCATGAGAACTTCTAAGAAGCCTGAGGGTCCTTGTACAAAGCCCAAGAGGAGGTTGGGGATGCTTTTAGGAAGCCCGTGGGTCCAAACCTAAGAAAAGTTCAAGAAAGGTTTCACCGAGAATAATCCTTTCTTTAGTGAATAGTTCTAATCCTCCCTGGGGGAAATGAATTTCTTAGACAAATTTCTAGATAGTGACAGTCTTGAGAAAAGTTTCACCAGGAATAATGCCTTTCTCTGTTCTATATTGTATAAGCCCAAGAGGAGGCAAGACTGTATCTGGAATTTCCTATGGGGAACTAGTTTTAACTGTGTTGAAAGAGTGACCACTGATTTGATCTAATTCTAGACCTAGTTGTCGGGGAAAACTCTAAGCAAGATAATATACAAGCATATATATACAGATGAAATATATACAAGTATGTAAAAGAAAGCTGATAGAACTTACAGGTGAGCAAGCTTCCAGTACTACAGTTGTATGGTTAGTTATTCAAGAAATTAAAGAAATTTTTTATAACAACTATGAATTTGAATTTAAATCAAAAAGGGAAGTTGTTTGAAAAGAAGATTGGGGCTTATACTCAAGGAGAGGCCCAAAAATAACAGTGATCGCACCGTTGTTCTGAAAATTGTACCAGGACTTATACAATGACTGAGGCCCAAATTTATTGTACTTACAAAAGAGGTTGGGTCTTACACTCTATTAGAGGCCCAAAGTTTATTTTTATATAAGAGATAGGGCTTACAACTCAAGGAGAGGCCCAAAAATAACAGTGATCGCACCGTTATTTTTGAAATCGTATCGGGACTTATACAATGACTGAGACCCAAAAATGTTTTATGTACAAAAGGATGGGTCTTACACTCTATTAGAGGCCCAAAGAAAGTTTGAAAAAAGAAAGATGGGACTTACAACACAAAGGAGGCCCAGAAAGATTTTGTTTAAAAGGCGACGATCGCGCCGCGGTTTTTAGAAAACACAGTGGGACTTATACAATGACTGAGGCCCAAACTTTATTATATTTGACAAGGGATAGGTCTTACACTCTATTAGAGACCCAAAGTGTTTGAAAAAGATTTGTGAGGGTATGAATGATCAAAACCCTAATTTGATTAAAAATGTATTTTTATTTGAATAAAAAATCAAATAAAAATTATCAAAATTATCAAATATGTGTAAAACAAGTTATGATCTAGGATAAATGTTTGAAAAATTATGTTTTATCCCTAGGATGATTTAAAAATCATTTGAGTTTGAAAAATCAAGAAAATAAATATTTTTAAAACGTTGAAAACAAGTAAAAAATAAATTCTTTATGAAAATATTAAATATATAAAATAAATAATATTTTTGTGAAATTTTTGTAGGATAAAATATTTTAACATTGTAATGAATTTTGAAAAAAAAAGAATCAATTCAAAAACATAAAAATTCAGAGAGAAATTAATTTTTGAATCAATTAAACAAAATAACCAAAATTCAAATATTTAAAAATTCGAAAAAGGGCGCCAAGAACACTTGGTTCTTGCCCGCGTCCCCTGTTTTCCCCAGATTTGCATTTTCTCACTTTTCTCTCTGATTACTCAATGGTTTTGCACGATTCAAACACCAATCTTGCTCGTTTTTGAACAAGGATCACAACCATATAGATTATTTGCATTTATATTAAGTATGGAGCGAGAAATCAGAAGATTAGCTCAAGAAACCTAGTTTCAACATGAACACAATGAAATTACATACACGATTGATTCAGGGCAATTGATTGAGGGTTATTACTCTATATACATGCAGGAACAAGATGGTAACTCAAAAATTCATTTATGATGCATGGAATATAGAGTTTGAAGGCTTCAGGCTTACCTCTTGCAACTGGTGATCAAGCTTGATGATGGAGATGTTACATATGTGTTGTAAGGACCTGGACAGCTTCACTATACCCTATAGAGTGTGTTGAGATGCTTAGCCTTGATTGGAGATGTTTGGATCACCTTCTGGTACCTCAACAGCAACCTTGTCAAAAGCTTGAGCAACTGACTGGTGATTTTGTGATTCAAGTGTTTCAGATGTGTTTCAAGGCCATGGATCACACATATATGATGTATATGAGGTGTTGGCATGATTGGTTTGGTTTGAATCACTTCCAATTTCAAAACCCGATAGTGATTTGAAGTGGAAGGCAAATTTGGAGTGAAAGATAGATTTTGAGGAAAGCATCAGTTTGGGTGATTTGGTGTACTCAAACTGATCACAAATGAGCTCTATTTATAGTAGAGCAAGTTTGTTTTCCAAGCAATAGTGAATGGCAACTGGTACAGGTCTGTGGCCAATGGTTGCATAAAGGAATCCAAGTCTTCTATAGCCATTGACTTAAGGTTAGAGCACATGCCTATGGTCTTCTGTTGCAGGGATAAGGCTTGACTCATTCAGTTGGGTTTGCTTTAGTCCATGCCACCTTGATGTATCCATTGAATGCTTGATGCCAAATTTGAATTTCAAGGTTCCTTTCATGATGATTTTGCACATGGAAGACTAGGTTCTTGGCATTTTATGTTATGGATCATATTCCTCATTCATTTGTGTTGTAATTGGACAGAAATTGAATGATCAAAGTGTCCAAAATTAGTCTAAGGAATCTTGGGATGCAAGTTTGTACCAAATACTGTCAAAAAACAGTTTGTGTTTAGGTAACTTGTGAGATCCATAACTCCTAGCTCAAATGGAGTTTGATTGAGTTCTTTGACATTTTGGAAAGCCCTCATGAGATACTTCAACTTTGATGTCCACCAATGGACTTGGTTCAGCTTGGATCAAGGTGAAAAATGACCTCAAAGTTTGGAAAAAGTGAAACAGATTCTGACTTGTTGAAATTTTCACTAAGTGTTGGAAAAAGTGGTCATTTCCCTTTTTTTTTGTGATTTTGATCAATCCATAACTCAAAATCCATGAGGATTTGGAACTCTTGTAGTTGACATATTTGAAGTATGTAAGATGAACTTTCATTTGAGATTTGGATGGGATAAAAAGGCCTTATGGTTTAGGAGTTATGACCTTGGAAAGTTGCTATAAAATCACTTTTGTTCCATAACTTAGAAAAATTTTGGTTTCTCAAGGTTTCCCCTTTTGCAAGAAACCTCACTTTTCTTGATTTTTCTTGATAAATGATGATCAAAATCATACATTAACATTGTTTTTGACTTAGGGGAACCATATTTGTGAAAAATTCCAAAAAGTCAAACTTGATTTTGGGCACAGTTGACTTTTTGTCAAATGAAATCCAAAATGTGTGATCCTTTGTGCAATCAAGTGCTTGACCTAATTTAAACCTAATGGATGGATTCCATAGGTATTTTAGGGTGTATTGAATCATGTCCCAAGGTTTGGTAGCATGTCTTGGTCAAAAGTCAAAGACACAGTTGACTTTTTCTTCAAAACCCTAATTGTGGTCCAGATGAGATTGAAACTTATGAATCAAGTTTCTTGGATCAATCCATTATTGTAAATGGATCAATGTAGTGTATTTGAGGCCCTCAAATCATGTCTTGAGGTCTTGGTTCATGTCTTGCCTCAAAATTCAACTTAGGGGTGAATTAGGTCAAGAAACCCTAATTCCTGATTTTTTATGAATGCATCCCCTGAGGCTATTTTGACTTGATGATGGAACTCATAAGGTTCCTTGGAGTATCTCGGGTTATGCTTTGAATCATTGGCTCATGCCCAGATGAAAATTTTCATCTGGAGGCCTTGGTCAACCAAAACCCTAATTTGGTGACACTGGCGATCTCGAGGCTTGATCCACTTGGAATGTTGCAACCTTGTGCTTGATTCTTGATATGGGAGTCCTATTGATCCTTTATGGGTGTTTGAGAGGTTAGACAAGTTGAAGATCATGTCATTTCTTGATTGATCTTTTATCTAAATGCTCTGAGAGGGCTTAAAATCCTAATTCTTGATTGTGGTGAATGCTCGACAATCCTTGAGGAGATTGATGAGGCATGAAGGTACATCCATATTGTGATGATGATTCTCACAATGATGGGAAATCTTGGTGGTCAAAATTTGGGGTATGACAAATGGGTTCGTCTGGACATTTGGATTAGTATATTTGAAGGATAAAACCTCGTTCCTGACGAGCTTCTGTACATCAGACTTGAAGCTGAGACAATTCTCGATGTTATGTCCCGATCCTCCTTGATGGTAAGGGCAAGTTTGATCTGCTTTGAACCAAAAAGGTGGATTTTTTGGTATCGTAAAAGGAATCCTGGTTTGAACGTGCCCCTTGGACAGTATAAGTGGAAATAGTTCTGCGTACAACATTGGTATATGGTCGAACCCTAATGGCGTGTAGTACAATTATTATTATTGTACTGAGGGCGAGCCTCCTGAAGAGGCTGCTGCAGCCTTTGTTGATACTGTTTTTGAATTGGTTGGCTCTGAGCAACCCGAGGTTGATAAGTTTGAGCCAGTGCTGGGTTGATAGCGGGAGTTACCGCTGCTACCGGTTAATACCTACGCCTTTACTTTCCCAGACAGATATTACTGATATATTACTGCTAGATGGGTCTGCATTTTTTACCAGTCGTCCTTCTCGGACTAATTCTTCAAGGCGTACTCCCATGTTCACCATTTCAATGAAGTCACTGGGTGCACTGGCGACCATTCGATCGTAATAAAACGAGCTTAAGGTTTTTAGGAAGATCTTTGTCATTTCCTTTTCTTCGAGAGCGGGACAGATCTGGGTGTCATATACCCCAAATTTTGACCACCAAGATTTCCCATCATTGTGCAAATCATTGCCACAATATGGATGTGCCATCATGCCTCATCAATTTCCTCAAGGATTGTTGAGCTTTCACTTCAACCAAGAATTAGGGTTTTGAGCCCTCTCAGAGCACTTAGACAAAGGATCAATCAAGGAATGACATGATCTTCAACTTTTCTAACCTCTCAAACACCCATAAAGGATCAAGAGGACTCCCATATCAAGAATCAAGCACAAAGTTGCAACATTCCAAGTGGATCAAGCCTCAAGATCGCCAGTGTCACCAAATTAGGGTTTTGGTCTACCAAGGCCTCCAGATGGAATTTTTCCTCTGGGCATGAGCCAATGCTTCAAATCACAACCTAAGATACTCCAAGGGACCACATGAACCTAATCATCAAGTCAATTTAGCCTCAGGGGATGCATTCACAAAAAATCAGGAATTAGGGTTTCTTGACCTAATTCACCCCTAAGTTGACTTTGGGGGCAAAGCATGAGCCAAGACCTCAAGACATGATTTGAGGGCCACAAATACACCACATTGATCCATCTGCAACAATGGATTGATCCAAGAAGCTTGATTCACAAGTTTCAATTTCATCTGGACCACAATTAGGGTTTTTAAGGAAAAGTCAACTGTACCTTTGACTTTTGACCAAGACATGCTCCCAAACCTTGGGACATGATTCAATACACCCTAAAATACCTATGGAATCCATCCATTAGGTTTAAATTAGGTCAAGAACTTGATTTCACAAAGGATCGCACAGTTTAGATTTCATCCGATAAAAAGTCAACTGTGCGCAAAATCAAGTTTGACTTTTTGGAATTTTTCACAAATATGGTTCCCCTGAGTAAAAAATAATGTTAATGTATGGTATTTATCATCATTCATTAAGAAAAATCAAGAAAAGTAAGGTTTCTTGCAAAAGGGGCAACCATGTGAAACCAAAATTTTTCTAAGTTATGGAACAAAAGTGATTTTATACCAACTTTGCAAGGTCATAACTCCTAAACCACAAGACCTTTTTCTCCCATTCAAAGCTCAAATGAAAGTCCATCTGACATAATTTAAAAGTTTCAACTACAAGATATTCTAAATCCTCATGGATTTTGAGTTATGGACAGATCAAAATGACAAAAATGAAGAAAATGGCACTTTTCCAACACTTATTGAAAATCTGCCTATGTACAGCCTTGGACATCAATGTTCATGAGTATTTTTCAGCTGGATTCAAATATTTTCAAGACAAACTATGATCACACATGTATTGTATCATATAAGGGCTTTCTAAAAAGCACAAGAGCCTCCCATAACTCAACCTGAGCAAGGAGATATGATCCCCTCAAAATCACCATTTCCAACTGACTTGTACAAGGCAGAATTTCGCATTTGCTCGATTTGGCAAAATTGGACAACTCCAAGCCTTGTCATTCATTTGGACACATCAGAGGATAAAATCCAAGGGGAATGATCTGATCCCCAAGCCCCCCAAGTCCAAGAATCTACATATAGCCATAACAAACCTAAAAAGGCTAAAAAGTGCAAAAGACTCTAATTTTGTTTCCAAGCATTTAATGGATGCATCAAGGTGGCTTGCACTGAGACATTTCTAACTGAATGAGTCAAGATTCAGCTCTGAATCAAAGGACCATAGGCATGTGCCCTAACCTCAAGTCAATGGCTAGAGGAGACTAAAGATTCCCTTGGATCAACATTGGCCAAAGGCCTGTACCAGCTGCCATTCACTATTGCTTGCAAAATAAACTTGTTGCACTATAAATAGAGCTCATTTGTGCTCAGTTTGAGTACACCAAAGCACTACAACACTTGCTTTCCTCAAAATCTCTCTCTTTAGGCCAAAATGCCTTCTTTTGCAAGTCATCTCTGAGTTTTTGAGTTAGAGAGCAATTCCACCGTAGCTCATGATCCAAACACATCCAATATGTCATATCTAAGCTGTTCAAACACTCACTTGTGATCTGAAACACCAAAATCAGAAAGTCAAACTCCAAAACCTCAAATTTTGACTTTTCTGCATTTTTCAAGCCATGTCTTTATTCAGTCACTTCCAAAACTAAACCAGACCTCAAACACTCTCCAAATATCATCCTCAAACTATCCCAATTGGTTTCCCTCATCTGGAACACCATTTGAGAGAGTTACTATCTTGGTCACTTTTGCCCCTTTTGCAAGAAAATGCCTATACTTGTTCCTGAGGATTCCAACTGGTTTTGATTATCGTGAAAGCTTCTAAGGGATCAATCAAGAGTGTTCAAAGCATTGAATTACTTCTTGCACAAGGAACTTGGCAGATATCACAAGAAGCTCCAAAAGGTAAGTGCATCATAACTTGAACTCTCTAAATCATGCATTGATTTGAGGTCCATTGATCATGGACCTCTCATACATATCATATGTGTTGTGTTTGAACCAATTTATCATGCTATTATTGCCTGTACCATGAGATAGCATACAACTTGCAAAATTTGGCCTATTTTGAAATCACTATCAGATTTTAAAATGCAAACATTTTCTGAAAATTCCAAGGGCACCATTGGATTCCTCATTAAATTCTAGGCAGGATACACCTAAATTTTGTCCCAATCCATGGAGAAATTAGTAAGTTAGAGGCTTCATGCAAATTGCCAAAACTAGGCCTTGCCTTGGGCAAGGGCCAGGCCATGGCGCCTTGGCCAGGCCTAGAAACTTGGCACCCTTATGTATTAATGGGGTGGCTTTGATACACGGATGTATCACCACCCCAGTAGTAGCGCGCATGTGTGTTTGTTGTTGAGGTCGTGGGTTCAACGCCCACCCAGACCATTTTATCATTTTGCCATATTTTGCTATTTTTTCATTTTTTATGGTTTTTGTTTAATTAATTCCAAAATTAATTTCTCTCTCAATTTTAATTATTTTTTATTGATTCTTTTATTGAAAATTCCCAAAAATGTTAAAATATTTTATTCCATAAAAATTTCACAAAAATATTATTTATTTCATATATTTAGTATTTTTTTAAAGAATTATGTTTTATTTGTTTTTAAAACATTTCAAAACATTTATTTCTCTTGATTTTGCAAATTAAAATGATTTTCGAATCATTCTATGAATGAAACATAATTTTTCAAACATTAATCTAAGATCACAACTTGTTTTTCACACATGTTTGATAATTTGGATCATTTTAATTGAATTTTTATTCAATTAAAATACATTTAAAAATCAAATTAGGGTTTTGATTATTCTCACCCTCACAAATCTTTTTCAAAACACTTTGGGCCTCTAATAGAGTGTAAGTCCCAACCCTTTTAGTAGATAAACCTTTTTGGGCCTCAGTCATTGTATAAGTCTCGATACGATAAAATCTCGGCGTGACCGCCATTTCAAAACACAATCATCTGGGCCTACCCTTGTGTTGTAAGTCCCATTTCTTTTCTTTTTTCGAACTTCTGGGCCTCTCCTTGAGTTGTAAGACCCATCTCTTTGTACAGAAAACCTTTTTTGGGTCTCAGTCATTCTATAAGTCCCGATACAATTTTCAAATCAACGGTACGATTACTGTTTTTCATCTGGGCCTCTCCTTGAGTATAAGCCCCAATCTTTTCAAAAACAAATTCCCCTTTTGATTTAGGTTCAAACTCATAGTTGTTATCAAAACTTTATTTAATTTCTTGAACAACTAACCATACAGCTGTTACAATGGAAGTTTGCTCACCTGTAAGTTTTATCAGCTTTCTTTTACATACTTGCACATATATATATTTGTTTGTGCTGGAAGCTTGCTCACCTGTAAGTCCTCCTACCCTCTTTTACATACAGTATATATTTCATCTGTATATATATACTTGTATATCTGCATAGAGTTTTCCCCAGCAATTAGGTCTAGGAATAGATAAAGCCAGTGGTCACTCTTTCAATAGTCAAAACTAGTTCCCCATAAGAATTCCAGATACAGTCTTGCCTCCTCTTGGGCTTATACAATATGGAACAAAGAGAAAGGCATTATTCTCGGTGAAACTTTTCTCAGACTGTCACTATTAGAAATTGTCAAAGAAATTCACTTCCCCGGAGAGAATTAATTCCCGGTGAAACCTCTCTTGAATTTCTTCAAACCCTAGAACTGTTCACTAAAGAAAAGATTATTCCCGGTGAAACTTTTCTTAGGTTTAGACCCACAGGCTTCCTAAAAGCATCCCTAGCCTCTTCTTGGGCTTTGTACAAGGACCCTCCGGCTTCTTAGAAGTTTTCATGTCTTCTCTTGGGCTTAATACAAGGACCCTGAAGACCTCTTAAAGATATAGGACAGAACCTAGTCATCCTTTGTTAGAGCAGTCTTTCCAAATAGTCAAAACCTCAGACCAATTTAAGGGTTGACACTCATCCCTTAAAACACCAGCCTCTTCTTGGGCATCATACAAAGATAAACTTTTCCATACCAGTAGACTTGGACAGTCTAATCTCCTCTTGGATCTCAAAGACATTCTCAAGTTCCCTACAAACACAGGAAAAAACCCTAGTCATTTAACCAATCTCCAGTAGAGTTAAAACCCCTGGGATCTAAAACTCAGTCTTTCATCTTAAATTTCCCCATCTAGGGTCAGCTTATCATCAGTATAACACTATCCCAAATCAGAACCTCAAGGTCTCTGATCCCTCAACTCTTCTGTAATTCTCAGCAAGAGTTAATTCCCTATTTTGGACCTGCCTCTGGATCTCAATAATCCTCAGCAGAAGCCAGCCTCCTCTTAGGCTTTGTATAATGATTTTCCTCAGCAGAGTTAGCCTCAAAAGCATCCTTTTTGTTTAGTCCATCTTCTTTCTTAAAACACTCTCTTGTTTAGTTAACCTTTTTTAGCATCAATCTTGGGCTTTGTACAAGATAAACAAAGTACTCTCTTGTTGAGTCAATCACCTTTCCACACTCTCTTGTTGAGTCAATGGTACAAAACAAAAGCACTCTCTTGTTGAGTTAACCTTTTCCAGCCTCCTCTTAGGCTTTGTATAATGATTTCCCTCAGTAGAGTTAGCCTCAAAAGCACTCTCTTGTTGAGTCAAATATCCTTCAGCCTCAATCTTGGGCTTTGTACAAGACACCCATAAATATCTTCAGCTGAGTCAGTCAAATATCTTTAGCCTCAATCTTGGGCTTTGTACAAGACATATAAATCTCCCTAAGTAGAGTCAATCCTCTTTTCAGCCTCAATCTTGGGCTTTGTATAAGACAAATCATACTCTACAGCAGAATCAATCTTCTTTCAGCCACAATCTTGGGCTTTGTACAAGACAGATAAAACCTCTCACCAGTAGAGTCAAAAACCCCTTTTAGCCTGAATCTTGGGCTTTGTAAGTGGCACACTTGTTGATTCAAAAATCCAAGTTGTAGTCCATCTTTTATCCTGGTAAATCCTCTCTTTCACCTAATTGCTGTAAGTGGCAAGCCTCTGGATTATTTACATCCACGCCACTGTCCCTCTCTTAGCATGAAATATTCCTAAGGAAAAATGGCATTGCTCTACACTGAGTTAAAGTTTTCTCCTTCAGGACAAATCCCCTATAAAGGAAATTATGGCATTGCTGGATTCACATATCCCAGTTAAAGTAATTCTCCTTTATAATCAATTACCCAACAGTTGTGATAAATAGACGAGATGTCTCCTTTTAGAGATGACAAATTCTCTCTCAGTCAAACCTTTTAGCTTCAATCTTGGGCTTTGAACAAGACACAAATCACCTTTAGCTTCAATCTTGGGCTTTGAACAAGACACCAAACATCTTTTTCCTCCCACAGAATAGGAGGAACTACGATTGCTCTGATTTCCCTGTTTATCTTTAATGGGAATACGTAGGCATAAGATTGCAAAATGTTAGCGAGCACACTCATCAAAAACCTCAGAAAACCCGAAATCAACAAAATTACTCTCTCTCACAGACATCCCCACAAAGAAGAAACTTTCTCATTTACAGATAAACACCCTCAAATATAAAGCATAACCTAATGTTAATCAACCTGTGGATAACCACATATAGGATGGGTAATTGACAACTCCCCATTGTATAACCTGACCCCGAACTCCACGAATCTCTTTAAAGCATTTGTTCAGTTAAACATCTGCGTGCAAGGTTAGTTTTAGATAGCTTCCCTTTCTTTTCCAGCTTCACAGGATAAATCAGAAATCAGAAAGTAGTACCCCACTCCTACCATTGCGGTGAGGAGAAACCTATGGCGATAAGGTGGTCACGTCACCGACAAAAATCGCACGCTACAGTAAAATGGCGACTCTGTTGGGGAGTCATTTTATCTTTCTAGGACTAGGATTAGAATTCCTAAGAGGTCTAGGATGATTAGTTTCTGGTATTATATATATATATATATATATATATATATATATATATATATATACTGCTTTTCCTACTTGATATCCGTGTTTATTTTTCTGTCAATGGGAATGCAACTGATGTCGCATGTGGAAAGTTTGAGAGAACCCTAAGATAGGCAATGGCATAGACAGGTGGTCTTATAGGGAGTGATTCCCAAATAAGCGATCTTGGTAGACCATCAAATCAGGTGAGGGCCCGTGTGGATACTATGTTGAACGACTAATGTCGTGAAAATAGATGTTATCCGAGTGCGGCACCCATGACCTTGAGGATATAGTAGACATTAACCATGTCGCCATTTGGTAGTGCAGTAGCTATCGGAAATAGTTAATACACGATACTACACCCAAATTTAGATTACCCTAGGATGCTACAGCTCGCTCGGGTGAACCAGCTTGATGTTGTTATCCCTAGGGGAATCAATCATTTTGGGAACCTTTAACATGTTCTACAGGTACAAATTTACCAGAATACAACCTTAGGGGATGGGTAGAGCCATGACTCCATGCTCGTGATGTTGAACCCTTGAACCCATGTTTTTTCAATGTTTTTATGTGCTGCATTCATGCATTCATTTAAAAAACTCTTAAACAAAGAAAAAATCTTCTCCTTTCTCCTCTCTTTCTTTTTCAAAATAAACTAAAATAATAATTGTAAATATCAAAGAGAAAGATTGCGTTATGGATTTCGGTAGAAGAAAGACGCACAAGTACACCTTCAAGGCTCCTAAACTAGAGGATTTAAGAAGGTTGGCAATGATGATTACAAACCCTGATGCTTTCAGAGCTAAGCACGGAGGGCTGGTGTCTCTGTTAAGGGTCCACGTAGTTGAAGGAATACTGTCTACATTAATTCAGTTTTATGATCCGATTTATCACTGCTTCATATTCCCAGATTATCAACTTGCACCAACATTGGAGGAGTACTCTCACCTGACTGATTTACCCATCACTGACCAAGGTCCCTTTTCTGGACTGGAAGAAATTCCAAAAGAACAAACCATTGTAAGAGCAATCTATTTGGACGAGTCAGAAGTCAGGACTCACATGACCACTAAGGAAGGAATCCAAGGTTTACTAGCCAAGTTTTTGGTAGAGAAAGCCCTATACTTTGCCAGTATAGGAAATATAACTGCTTTCGAAGATATCTTTGTTTTGCTCACATATGGGTTATTTCTTTTTCCCAACATCGATAACTTCGTCGATACCAATGCCATTAAGATATTTCTGATTGGAAACCCCGTACCAACCTTGCTCGCAGATGCTTATCATTCTGTACACTTAAGGAATTTGTACAGTGGAGGAATGATCACATGCTGTGTACCCTTACTTTACAAATGGTTCACTTCCTATTTACCCAAGTCTGCTGCTTTTTGGGACCGTAAGAGTACTCTACGTTGGTCATAGAGAATCATGTCTCTTACCAACTCTGACATAGATTGGTATAATATGATTTATGAGGGGATAAAGATCATCGACAGATGCGGAAATTTCCCTAACGTACCCCTCATAGGAACTAAAGGAGGAATCAACTATCATTCAATTTTAGTTCGCCGTCAACTCGGATACCCGATGAAGCATATCCCGCGTAATGTTCATCTGGAAGGTCTTTTCTTCAAGGAAAGAGAAAATGACAGAGCACTAAAGAAGAAAATAGTGCATGCCTGGAAACATGTTCACAAGAAAGGAAGAGAGTTTATAGGAAGACCAGACTGTATCTCCGTGGAACCTTATCTCCACTGGGTACAAACTAGAGCCCTCAAGCTAAAGATGCATTACCCTCGTCAAGAAGTTCTTCCGTTAAAGGAATCTTTCCTTTATTTTATGTATGATATGGAAAAACTCAAGGGCGCTCTCAACAAGGTTCAACGGGAGAAAAGCTCTTGGAAAAATAAGTACCGAATCCTCAATGTGGAGTGTACTAAGATTCAGGAACTATTAAAGGAAAAGGATGCTCTGATTAAAATACTAGAGCAGCATGTTGTAGAAAATTAGGAAGACCGAAGAAATTTGCTCGCTCCTTTCACTTGGCAAAGGACTGACGACCCGACAACAGCTGAAGAGCCCCGGTCAAAAAAAAGGAAAATACCAGAACCAGCATCTGAGTTCTCCTCAGAGAGGACTCAGGATCCATGAACTTAGACGTTTCCTTTTACATCACTTTGTAAAAAACTGTATTTTCCCTTTCTGCAATCTTTCAAATTCAATAAAAAAGGGTCTTCCCACTGTACGATATTTGCAATCTATTTGTTGAAGTTTCTTTTTTATTAAAACAAACAAAATATATATATATATATATATATATATATATCATTGCATTCATCATTCTCACATAATGCGTTCTTCTTATCTTCGAATCTCACGTATGTGTCACGATTCTAGAGTCAAACTGTCTCATTCGTACAATACTCGGGCCAATTGACAAAAGAAAATGGATGATCTCGAGGAAGAGAACAGAGAGCTGAGAGAAGAAATCGACGCTCTGAAGGAAGATCTGAAAAAACTTCACAGTGACATGCAATCCCTGGCAACAGCTTAGAGGCAACAACAAAGGACTGTGATCTCAGAGATCACATCTACGCCCATAGTGGAGACATATGATCCTCAGTATAACATGCCTAAAGATCTCCCCTGGGGCATGCCTATCAACTTTGTCCCTGAGGGATACATCCTGCCAGTCACTGAAGACCAAGAAACTGCAACAGGAACCGCTGGGCATGAAGGTTACAAACTTCGGGAAAGCGAGGACGCAAGAGTTATGACAGAAACTCCTGAAGGTTACAAACTTCGGGGCATGGAAGCACCAAGGATCACCGCCGAAATAACTATACCACAACCAGTGGTACATGTAGCGAGCGATTTTGGACGCGGTTCTTAAGCATTGGTCGCTCTCACTACGGTTGAGTTTTAACTACAGGTCGATTCATTTTTTATCCTATTAAAGCTGATGAAGGAAGGGAAATAGATGTCTCCAACTAACCCTGCTTGCATACTGAGTTTAAACAGCGGTCTGTTAGGTTACGGATGCGATCAATGTGGGGGGCCTTTGTATCGGTTATTTGTATTTTCGCCAATACTGATTTCTCTCTGGGATTTTGTTAAGATACTGCTTCAGATTAGGATATATGGGATTTTGGGTTTTTGTTTAGTGTGCTCGCTAAGATTTTTTCTTTCAATCTTATGCCTACGTATTCCCGTTTACCGAAACAGGGAAATCAGAGCATTCGTAGTTCCTCCTATTCTATGGGAGGAAATGGTTTTTGGTGTCTTGTTCAAAGCCCAAGACGTGAAACGAAAGGTAGTTTGTATCTTGTTCAAAGCCCAAGATGTGAAGCTGAAGGTGTTGACTTTAGAGAGAATTTGTCATCTCTAAAGGGGTCTGTTTGTCACAACTGTTGGGTGACTGACTGTAAAGGAGGATTACTTTAACCGGGATGTGTGAATCCGACAATGCCATAATTTCCTTTATAGAGGATTTTAACCTGAAGGAGAAGACTTTAACTCAGTGTACAACAATGCTATCTTTCCTTAGGAATTTCTCATGCTAAAAGAGGGACAGTGGCATGGATGTAGATGATCCAGAGGCTTGCCGCTTACAGCGATTAGATGAAGGGGAAAGAGTTATTGATGTTTGTGTACTGTGAACGAGGCACAGCTTTGATGCTAAAAGGTTGATTAGATCAACTAGTGGTTTTCTTATACAAAGCCTAAGAGGAGGCTAATATGTGTTTCATACAAAGCCCGAGAGAGAGGCTAAAAGGTTTTGACTCGACGATGGAGTCTTTTGGTATCTCGTATAAAGCCCGAGATGGAGGCGATTGACTTAACAAGGGAGTTTTTGTATCTCGTACGAAGCCCGAGATGGAGGCTAAAATTTGTTTGGCTCAATAAGAACCTTTTTGTATCTCGTATAAAGCCCGAGATGGAGGTGAAAGGGGGATTGACTCAACGAGGGAGTCTCTTATGTGTCTCGTACAAAGCCCGAGAGAGAGGCTAAACGTTGTTTGACTCCGCTAGGGAGAATCATTGTACAAATCCCAAGAGAGAGGCTATAGTAACTGGAGAAGGATCATTATACAAAGCCTAAGAGGAGGCGATGGTTACTGTTTCAGTTGAGTGACAGGTCCAGTATACTAATTTTTAAAGAGAAAATCAGTTCTTATATGAGCAACATTGTACTCGAGGATTTGGTTCGAGGATCCGGGTTATTCCTGTTCTTTAAGGAAGTGGGAAATCCGAAGGGTATTGAGAGTGTCCGAGTCTACGGGTTTTCTTCCTATTTAACGAAGGGGACACTTGAGAATGTCTTTGAGACTCAAGGAAATAAGACTGTCCAAGTCTAGAGTTTCATCTTTTGTACCATGCTTTGAGAAACAGTAGAAGACTATATGAAAGGACTGTTCTATGCAGATGACTAAGTTCTGTTCCTATACCTCTAGGAGGTCATCGGGACAATTTGTACGAAGCCCAAGAGGAGGCTAGAAACTTTTAAGAAGCCGATCGGTTCTTGTACAAAGCCCAAGAGGAGGCTATCATTCCCGGAGGAAGAGATCATTATACGAAGCCTAAGAGGAGGCTGTGAATACTTCTAAGAAGCCGGGGGGTCCTTGTACTAAGCCCAAGAGGAGGCTAGGGTGCTTTTAGGAAGCCTGTGGGTCCTTGTACGATGCCTAAGAGGAGGCCGATGCTTTTAAGAAGCTCGTGGGTCCCCAAACCCCGAGAAATTCAAGGCAAGCTATTCACAAGGAATAGATCAAGTCAGGAAAGTTCTAGAATTTGGAAGAAACTCAAAGATGCCATTCACAGAGAATACATTCATCTCTGGGAGTAGAGTTTCTTGACAATTCCTAATGAGGACAGCCGAAGAGAAGACTGTATCTGGTGATCCTATTGGGGATCTAGTTGTCTATTTTTACGAATAAACGAAACGGCGTCACCTAGTTCTAGACGTAGTTGCCGGGGAAACTCTAAATATCTATACTATTATTACACAGTTGATATGAGTTTATGAAAGAAGACTTACAGTGAAACAGCCCCACAATACAGTTATATGTATATGAAAGCAGTAAATGAAAGCAATAACCACTTACTCAGTTGTAGAGCTTTCATGCTGTTTGGTTAGTTGTTCAACAAAGAAAGATTGAAAACAACACTATATTTCAAAATGAAAGGAGAAAGTGCTTTTGAAAAAGAAAGATTTGGGGCTTACAGCTCAAGGAGAGGCCTAGAGTTTTATCAGTGAGCGCACTGTTGTTTTTGTACAGAAGGATTTATACAAGTGACTGAGGCCCAAAAATTGTTTTCTGTACAAGGGGGTTGGGTCTTACACTCTCTCAAGAGGCCCAAAAAGGTTTAAAGAAAAAGAGTGGGGCTTATAACACGAGGGTAGGCCCAGATGATTTTTCCGTTTAAAATGGTGATTGCGCCGAGGTTTTCTTTTAACGCAGAGGGACTTATACAACAAGTTAGGCCCAAGATTGTTTTTGGTTAAAAGGGGATTGGGTCTTACACTCTATTAGAGGCCCAAAAGTTTTGAATAAGTCTTAAAGCTCGAGGAGAGGCCCAAGATTTGTTTCTCAACTGATGACGATCGCGTCGAACTTTTTGAAATACAACGGGACTTATACAATAAGTGAGGCCCAAAATGTTTTGTATTTCACAAAAAAAAGGGTTGGGTCTTACACTCTAATAGAGGCCCATGAGTGTTTGACAATGATTTGTTTGAGTGAAAATCAAAGAAACCCTAATTTTATTCTTTAAAAGTAAATATTTAAAGAAAATCAATGAAAAATACCAAATAGGTTTGAATAAACCACTTGTGATTTTTGTTTAAGGTTTGAAAAATGAGGTATAAATCACAAGAGATATTAAAACTCATTTGGTCTTGATTTTTCAAGATGAATATTCATTTTAAAATGTTTAAAAACAAATAAAATGAATTTATTCACAAAAATACTAATTACATTAAATAAATAATATAAACTCAATTTTTTTGTGGAATAAAATATTCCAACATTTTTGTGATTTTTTGCAAAAGGAACCAATCAAAAATAATTAAAATTGAAAGAGTTATTAATTTTCCAATTAATTAATAAACCATGAAAATATTGGAAAAAATGGCAAAATGTGAAAAAACACAAAATGGCATAGGTGGGGTTTGAACCCGAGACCTCAAGCTTACAAGGCGCGCGCCTTACCAGTAGGGTGGTGATACATCCATTGTTTGAAACAAAACAACAAATATACAAGTCATGCCTTGGTTTTAGGCCTGGCCCAAGGCAAGTTTTGGCTCAGAAAAGTGAAGGTCATAACTTTCTCAATTCTTAATGGTTTGAGACAAAATTTATATGCATCTGGACCAGAATTTCATAAGGAATCCAATGGTGGTAGTAGTTTTTTCAGATCACACTCCCTCCTCAAAACCCGATAGTGGTTTTGAAAATGACCTATAATTGCATTTTCTATGCTACAACTTGGTACAAGCATGGATTACATGGTGAATTTGCTCAAACACAACATATACAACATGTATGAGATGTTTATGATCGGTGGACTTCAAAGCATTGCATGATTCAAAGATTCCAAGTTGTGAGGCTTACCTCTTTTTTTGAGATTTTGGAGCTTTTGTGCAATCTGTCAAACCTCTTGTTCCAGAAATGATTTGATGCTTTAGACACACTCAAATGATCCCTTAGAAGCTTTTAGGATGATTGGAATTGACTGGTACCTGCAAAAACACAAACAGTCCCTTTCTTGCAAAAGGGGTTAAAAGTGACCAAAATAGCAACTCTCTCAAATGGTGTTCCAGATGAGGGGAACCATTTGGGACAGTTCAAGGATGATATTTGGAGTGTGTTTGAGGTTTTATCTGGTTTGGATTGAAAAATGCAAAAAAAAAAGCCTATTTTGAGGTTTTGAGAGGTGACTTTGTGATTTTGTGATTACAGGTCACTTGTGATAGTTTGCACAGCTTACATATGATATATATGAGGTGTGTGTGTGATTGATTGTGATGGAAAAGCTCTCAAGCTCAAAAACTCAAAGTTGCCTTGCTAAAGAAGGCATTTTTGCCAAGAGAAAGATGTTTTGAGGAAAGCATCTATTTGATGGCTTTGGTGTACTCAAACTGATCATAATTAAGCTCTATTTATAGTAGAGCAAGTTTGTTTTGGGATCCACAGTGAATGGCAACTGCAGCAGGTGTTTGTTCAATGTTGGCCAATGGAAATCCAAGTCTCCTCTAGCCATTGACTAGAGGTTAGGGAACAGGGTTGTGGTTCCCTTGGTCTTGGATAAGTCTTGACTGAATTCAGTTGAGAATGGCTCAGTCCATGCCACCTTGATGCTTTCATTGAATGCTCCAATCCAAAATTGGAGTCTTGTCCCTATTTTGGCCATTCTAGGTTCAACATGCTATTTCTTGTTCCAAAGACTTTGGAGGCTTGGCTCAGTGATTGTCCCCTTTAGATTCAATCCTCAGAGGTGTCCAAGTGGATAGGAGCATTTGGATTTGGCTAATTTTGGCAAATCGAGCAAAAATGCAAATTCTGCCTTGCCTTGGCAGATTTCAGCAAGGCAACTTTCAAATGTCATATCTCATGGCTCAAATTGAATTTGGTAATGTTCTTGGCCATTTTGGAAAGCCCTTACATGATACAACAACTGTTTGAACATGTTTGGTTTTGATCTCTTTTGAATCCAATTGAAAAATCCCCCTACATTTGGCAAAAAGTAGGGTAAAATCTGACTTAGTGAAATTTTCACCAAGTGTTGGAACAAAGTGACTTTTCTTGATTTTGATCACTCCATAACTCAAAATCCATGAGGAATTTGGACATAGGTCAGTATGAAGCTTTTGTAGAGGGAAATGAGATCTACAAATCAAGCTTTGAATGGGGAACAATGGCCTTGTGGTTTAGGAGTTATGGTCCTCCAAAGTTGGCACATTAGTGTCACTTTTTCCATAACTTAGAAATTTTTCTAAGTTTTTATGGTTACCCCTTTTACAAGTTATCCCACTTTCTTTGATTTTTCTTGATGAATGATGATTCAAATCATATATTAACATCATTTTAGGGTTAAAAATCCATTTTGGTGAAAAATCTCAAAAAGTCAAAGTTGACTTTTGTGCATAGTTGACTTTTTATTCGATGAATTCCAAACTGTGCAATTCTTCATGAAATCATGTCCTTGACCTAAATCAAACTTGATGGAAATTTTCTATGGATGGTATAGAGGATATTGAATCATGTCTTAGGGCTTAGGAGCATGTCCTGGTCAAAAGTCAAAGTTACAGTTGACTTTTCCCGCGAAACCCTAATTGTGGTTCAGATGAAATTGAAACTTATTGCTCAAGCTTCTTGGATTAATCCATTGTTCCAAATGGATCAATATGGTATATTAGAGACCCTCAAATCATGTCTTGAGGTCTTGGTTCATGATTTGCCCTAAAAGTCAATTTAGGGGTGAATTAGGTCAAGAAACCCTAATTCCTGATTTTTTATGAATGCATCTCCTGAGGCAAAATTGACTTGATGAATGGGTCCATGAGGTTCCATGGAGTATATTAGGTTGTGTTTTGGATCTTTGGCTCATGCCTAGAGGAAAACTTCCATTTGGAGGCCCTGGTCGACCAAAACCCTAATTTGGTGATACTGTCGATCTTGAGACTTGATCCACCTAGAAGGGAACAACCTTGTGCTTAATCCTTGAAGTGGGAGTCCTCTTGATCCATTGTGGATGTTTGAGAGGTTAGACAAGTTGAAGATCAAGACATTCCTTGATTGATCCTTTGTCTAAGGCTCTGAGAGGGCTTAAAACCCTAATTTTGATTGTAATGAATGCTCAACAACCCTTGAGGCATTTGATGAGGCATGATGGTTCATCCATATTGTGATGATGATTTACACAATGATGGGAAATCTTAGTGGTCAAAATTTGGGGTATGACAGATGCCCCTATTTAATCTTCTTGGACCCGAAGGTGTGAATGACGAAGGTATTCGGGCATTCGGGGTGCAAGAGGATTAAATATCGGAATATCCAAAATTTTGACGGTGTCTATGAATGGTGGTTTAGTCATTCATCTTCTTTAGCTAAGCGATGATGCTTAGAAAAGGTAAACTTCCCCTCGATCCTGGTCTTCGACCAAGGAACTGGTCTTAGTTTCTGGAATAAACTTCCCCTCGATCCTGGTTTCCTACCAAGGAACTGGTCTTAGTTTTTGATTTAAACTTCCCCTCGATCCTGGTTTCCTACCAAGGAACTGGTCTTAGTTTCTTTTGTCAATAAACTTTATTGACAAGGGACGCTATTCGTAGCGGTTTTCCTCAAACTTCTCGCCGAATTTTCCTGGGAAGATGCCATTTGATGGAAAAAGTTGACGTCAGACTTGCTGGGGAACCCAATCGTCTGAATTGTAGAGTTGTACAAACTTCTCTATTTGGAGACGCCATTTGTTGAATCTACTGGGGAAAACGAGTCTCTTGAGAGACTGCTTCCGCTTGGGGTCTTACATCATACTTTTCTCAGAGATCTTCTCGGAGAAATGCCATATGATGTGATCCAATTTTGAGGTGCCGATGACCTTTTCATCAGCGGTCTTTTCAAAGCGAAACTGGCATGCTGCCGAACCTCTGATTACGAGGCTTCCTCTGTGGATTTTCCTTAATCTGGGAAAGCAAGGATATCATCTTCAATGGCGAAGAGTGATGCTGACTGAAAGTTTCTCTGGTTTTTCAGAGGTTCAAGTTATCAAAGTGGTCAAGGGCCAACTTCCTTCCAGAAATAAACTAGAGGCTAGGCTGTTCAGACACAGCGTTTCCTGACGAGGCAAGAACTGACGACTCGATTGAGAGAACTTCTATCACTAGGGGACAAGACCGACTAGAGTGATAGTGATGCAATATAAAATGTGAATGGAAATCAATAATGCATGATGTGTGTATGTATATGCTGACAAAATTGACGCGACACACAACTGAAAGATGAAGATGACTGGATACTCGGACATCGCGGGGCGTGTAGAAATATCGCGGGTTCAAGATAGCAATTCCACCTTGCTTAGGAAAAGTAGTCCTCGCAGGGAACTATGTTGGTCGGGCTTAGGAGATAAGAACTCGGTCGTGGCTTGTCAAACGAAACAAGGTTTCTGACATAGTTGATCCCTTCATTCAGGCGTACTGGGTTAGAAGGAATACTTTGATTCTGCACTTTGAGGTTCGATTACTTCTGGAGAAGCGACCGATGTTCTTCTGATGTTCAACAGTCAAAAGAAATTGCCATCTTTATTTTAAAAGCAGAAAAAGTTTTAGCAAGTAAATTCATTTTTGTTTTATTTCAAGAATCGATAATCATGTTAAAAGTCGTTCTGTAAAGCTAAAATAAATAAGAATTACAAACAAAAGCACAAGGGCTCAAATTTTATTGATAAGATGGAGATCAGCCAAACGCGTGATTCCAAAGAGTATATACAAAGTTAGAAAATGGTAATTTACAGGGAAAAGGGCTACGTTAAAACATAACAACCACTATCCTTCTACCAACTTTGAATTCGGGACATCCTGAGCTTCTGTCAAAGATGACCTTGACTGGAGTTTTCTGGCGGATGATGTAACTGCTGCTGCTGAGGGACTTGCCTCTGTTGAACATAGTTACTTGCCATTATCCCTAATTTTTCCTGGATTGTACTATGATGCTTCCAATCCATCGGGATGATTTTTTTTTATGTCTCTAACTTTTGCCTGGACCGCCCTTTCGGGTTTTCAATCCACCGAGACGTTTTTTTTTTTTTAGTTTAGGCGAAGTATTTCTTGACTACATCAACATTTGTGGGGTAGGAAAATTCCTCTCCGTCCATGGTTGCAAGTCTCAAGGCGCCACCTGAGAAAGATTTCGTGACCACATAGGGGCCATCATAGTTCGGAGTCCACTTGCCACGGGAGTCAGTGAGAAATGATTATATCTTCTTGAGCACGAGGTCTCCTTTTCTGAAAACACGAGGTCGGACCTTTTTGTCAAACACCATCTTCATTCTCTGTTGATACAATTGACCGTGGCATAGTGCCGTGATTCGCTTCTCCTCGATCAGATTCAATTCATCGTGTCGGCTTTGACACCATTCAGCTTCTGAAAGCTTAGCTTCCATCTGTCGCTCCCAGGATTTTCATCCAGGTATAAACGCGAGAGTGGCGCGGAAAACAGAGTCGCCAACCATGTAAATTTATCCCAAGAGAGGGAAAGGGAACACTGCATAAACCTGAGGAAGAGGGAAAGGAATGGTCATCGCAACCATAACCTGGGTTCGGGAGTCGGTTACGCGAGGGGAAGGTGCTAGCACCCCACGCGTCCATCGTACTCGATGGGATCCACGCTTGTTGTCTATTCTAAGGGTGAGTTATCCTATCATCTATGGTTGTACTAAGACGGGAGAGGGGAAAAACAAAGACAGACTCGGTAGGACGTCAACGTCCTAGGCCTACGTACCCCCTTGTGCAATGGGGAATTCAGAGTCAACGTAGTTCGGACCAAGTTCTTTTTGTGTTTTTTATAAGCGACGTTAAGTTCGCGTCCGGCAGTTAGGGTCGATGCCTGTTTGCTACTCAGACGGAAGGTAACGTGCCCTTTTTGAAAATAGCCTTTAGGTTGACGATCCCGAAGGACAAAAAAAAAGTTTGAAGTTGGTTTGTATTTTTTAGGACAGAAGTGGCTTAAGTTAGTTCATAAATTGCATTGCACCATAGTCTAGGGCACAGGGGCGAATACTTAACGCATCTTCCCAAGACAGGACGCTCGCTATGCACTCTAGAAAGATGAGAGGAAGCCCCTCATTTCTCATTCCCCACGCTTAAGGCTCGTGCGCAATACACTTTATACTTATTACGTGTTTTCAAGAAGTTTGAGATGAGAAGAGAGAAGACACAAAGGAAACTCTAAGGGGGACTAAGAGTCCTAATGTTATCATGCACGGGTGACCTACGGTTAGTGAGGTTTGACGACAACCTAAGCCTATAGAAAGGAGAAGATGAGAGAAGGAAATAGTAAGGGTGACCATGGATACTTATCCACACCCTTGAAGAACTTACCTTAGTCCCTGCATAAAAGGTTAGTACCAAACGGACATAAATAATATCAAAGCAAATGGAAACCAAACAATGGCATATAATAGTGATAACAATCTAAACATGGATTAAGAAGTCAAATAAATAACCCCAAGACAATGGCACAAGTACCCTTTCAAACAGATAATCAGACAAGATCAAGGATACGCATACAGGAAAATCTCACACAAAGAGCCATTAAACAGATAGTAAAACAATTTCTAAAATCACCAAATTAAATATCAAAGTTACTCAACCAGAAACAAACCAAATACCAAAAACTCCTGCAAAAAACCAAGATGTTAGTCACTTAAACAATTGGGCAAAGCTCAGGTGAGAAGTAGGGTTCAATGTGCCAAAGGGAATGACTAAAATGCAATATGCAATAATTTTAAAAAATGAAAGAAAAATATTTTAATTCACTTCAGAATGTTATTTAACAAATGCAAAAAGAAAGGATTAAAAATATTTTATGGATGCAGAGAAATAAAATAAACAAATTAGGTATGCATTATATGGATAATTCAAAAAGAAAATAAACTAAATAATTAATATAGATGATAAAAAATAAAATAAAAATAAAAAATAAAATTTGTGAAAATTTTATAAAATGATAAAAAGTATGCATGAATTTTCTTGGAATTTTTAAATGCAATTATGTATCTTTAAAAAATTAAAAATGAAAATGTAACAATTTAATACAAATATGAAAATAGGCATGGGGGTGCAGTGAGTAAGAAAAATGCGTTGGAATTGTTAATGGGCTAAGGGATGGGGGTGCGAATAATAAGGCCCAGTCATTGAGTCCAACAAAAAATAAAAAAAATAGAAAAAAGGAATATGCGTGGGTCTTAGTCAGCCAGTTGACTACTTGCCTACCTTTGGATTGATCTCACAGTTATCATCCAGTAAACAAAACCTGCATGTAAGCACGATCTACGGCTATGATGAAAAGGGACACATTAATTAACATGTACGCGCCATAGTAAAGCCAGCAGCATACCATGTACTCCCACGTGCCAGGCACGTGTTTATTTTAATTCAGTGGCATCATTGTGGCCACATGATTCATCAAACGGTCCACCATTGGTCAACGTATATAAAAAGTAAATAAAATAGAAAACATGATTGGATGTACACCATAGCAATGGTGGGGTAATGAACACCTGAACAAAAAACAAAAATCAGAAAAAAAATAAAAAGGAGAAAACGTGGCAGCGTGAGAGCCACCGGATCCAGCGAATCAACGGCCTGGATTGCGTCTTCTTCGTTGGAATCCCTCACCGGCCGGCCACCACACCAGTCCCCAGAACTAGGGTTCCGGTCGACTCCTCCATCACCTGCATTTCAAAACTCGCCCAGAAAACGCAAAGGAGTACATGTTCTTGACCAGAAAATTCTATGGATTACGAATATCCCATCCAAATTTGCAAACAACCAAAGCATACTAAAAAACAAACGAAACAAGTTAAGATTCACAAACTTTAAACGCACCATATGCACATAATACACATCCACATTCAAAACAAATTATATCAGCATAACCAGGGGACATCACACATCAATTTACGCATTTAAAAACTGAGTTTTAGGATGATCAAAAGAATGGCTAACCTGAGATGGCACAACACGTTTCTCCACTATTAGCTTCAAAGGGTGATTGGTTCGTGCTCTAGAGATCCCAAGGGTTCTGCTGGTGAAAGAATTTCTTGGAAACTCCTTGTAGATTGAGAGATATGAATGTGAGATGCTTTAGGGTTCAAGCTTTCTACTCCTCCAAATATCAAGTGTAATCTCCCCTAACCAGTGCATGGATGAGTTTAAATAGACTAAGGTTTTTCACTGATAATGATTTGGGCTTGGGCAATTCTTTGTTTAATGAGTTTTTGAATAATTTTGGAAAATCACACAATATTAGATACACCTCCTTCCATGCATGGATATCCAGATATTTCATGATGGATCACTTAACTTCTAATTGCTAATCACACCCACATTTGATTGGGCCTTGAAACAATTTGATTCATGAGTTTTTAATGACTTAGCTTTTTTGGAATAATGGAGAATAAGTGAAAAATAACCCATGAAACCACTTGATTAAAAGGCCAAAAATGTTCCTTAGGGATTTTTCTTGGATGTTGGAACATGTCCTGAAGCAATGGAATTAATTATAGGTCACTATGCCAAAGTTTGTGAAAATGGAATCATGAGAAACCCAAAAAACCACTTTGCTTTCTTTTGACCATAACCTGAGTTTCACAAATGATATGGAGACCCACTAGTACTTGTTGGAAAGAGGAGAAAAAGATCTTCAACTTTCATGTTGGAGAAAAATTCATTTGAAGCTTTATTTATGATGAAAAGTTAAGTTGAATGTAGCATAGGAACTTGCCCAAAAAGGAAACTTTCAAATTATAGGTCATTTCCATTTTTAGTAACTTTTGCACCAACTCCTGATTCTTGATAAATGGTATGAAGTTTGACCCTTGAAGACCATATGAGGATGTGTGACCTTGAAAACCTTGGAGAGAACCTCAAAATTCCACAGTTGACTTCCCCTCTCACTGTTGACTTTCACCCAATTCCCCTGATTCCCAATCCATTGGCCAATTGAACTTCTCCTGAACCAAACTGATGGACAATCTTCCATTCATAGATACTTAGGGACCCAAGGAATACCATAGAATCAAGTATTTCCCAAAAAATCAGAAATAAACTGACTTTATAGCAAACCCTAGTTTTGGTACCCTCAGTCTAGGAGGAAATAGCACAGTCTCCAAATCCAAATTCCTCTGAATATGATGTGTATCCTCTCCAACAAAGATAAGATATGACATTTAGTGATGATAAAAACCCAAGGAGCTTGCCCATTGGAGCAATAAACCCAAGAATTTCAAAACCCTAATTTATGCACTGGTTAGGAGAGAGTGGTCCACTTGAGCTCTCTTGCTTGACCCTTTGAAGAATACCTTCTCCTCTTGAACATGCCTCAGGCACCTTGACCCCATGCTAAGAACCAATGATATGCACACATGATAATGCAAGAAATGAAATGAAACATAAGCCAGTTAGTAAAAGAGTAAGGAGAGCAAATTTTGGGGTACAACACCATCAATACCCGGATTGATGGGATCTCTACTTCTATGGGGAGAACTGCCTCCATGACATATACTAGAGAGAAAGGGGTTGCCCCTGTTGAAGTGCGGACAGATGTCCGATAACCGTGAAGCGCAAAGGGTAACATCTCGTGCCAGTCTTTGTAGGTTACAACCATTTCTTGATGTTCTTGTTAGCCGCTTCTACCGCTCTGTTCATCTTGGGTCGGTAGTGAGATGAGTTATGGTGTTCGATCTTGAACTCTGCGCACAACTCTTTCATCATCTTGTTGTTCAAGTTAGATCCATTATCTGTAATGATCTCGCTTGGAACACCATAACGGCAGATGATATTGTTTTTGATAAAGCGGACCACCACTTGTCGGGTTACATTAACGTACGATGCTGCTTCGATTCCCCATATGGAAAAAGGCCACGGGGAAGAGAGAACTTTGAGATGCGTTGGTGGTACATGAATTTTGTCGGTGTATATCTGACATTTGTGACACCTCCTCATGTACTTGTAGCAATCGGATTCAGTTGTCAACCAATAGTACCCTGCTCTTAGAATTTTTCTCGCCATTGTGTGTCCGTTGGCATGAGTGCCAAAGGATCCTTCATGAATTTCTTTCATAAGCATGTCTGCTTCTGGTCTTTCTACGCATCGGAGCAAGACCATGTCAAAATTTCTCTTATAGAGAGTGTCACCGCTCAGGAAGAAGTTTCCAGCCAATCTTCTGAGGGTCTTTCTATCTTTCCTGGATGCCCCAGGTGGGTACTCTTGTTTCTGAAGGAAGCATTTGATATCATGATACCAAGGTTTGTCGTCTATGACTGCTTCAATCGTGAAGATGTAAGTGGGCCTTTCAAGGCGCATTATGTCGATCTTAGGTAGGTTATTCCATTGACCTACACTAATCATGGAAAAGAAAATGGCTAATGCATCATCCATGTGATTCTCATCACGAGGGATGTGATGAAACTCAACTCTGTTGAAGAAAGGTAGCAACCTTCTTGCGTAGTCTTTGTAAGGAATCAATCCTGATTGGTATGTGTTCCAATCTCCTTTTATCTGATTGATAACCAAGGCTGAATCGCCGTATACGTCCAAGTTTTTGATCCTTAAATCAATCGCTTCTTCGAGACCCATAATACAAGCTTCGTTTTCGGCCTCGTTATTCGTACATTTGAACGTAAGTCTGGCAGTGAAAGGAATGTGGGTACCCTGAGGGGTAACAATGATTGCCCCAATTTCGTTTCCATAATGATTAACTTCTCCGTCAAAGATTAGTCCCCATTGGGAATCTGGTTCTGGCCCTTCACTGGGTAGCGGTTCATCGCAATCTTTCATTTTTAGATACATGACATCTTCGTCTGGGAAGTCAAACCCGATTGATTCTTGATTATCAATCGGTTGATGAGCCAAATGATCTGCTAAAATACTCCCCTTAACGGCTTTCTGAGCGTGGTACTCTATGTCGTATTCGGATAACAACATCTGCCAACGGGCAATTCTTCCCGTGAGAGCAGACCTTTCGAAGACATACTTGATTGGATCCATTTCGGAGATTAACCAAGTAGTATGATGAATCATGTATTGGCGAAGACGTTTGGCTGCCCAAGCCAAAGCGCAATAAGTTTTCTCAAGCATCGTGTACCGAGTTTCACAGTCGGTGAATTTCTTGCTTAGATAGTAGATGGAAGACTCTCTCCGTTTGGTTTCGTCCTGTTGGCCAAGTACACATCCCATTGAGTCCTCTAAGACTGTGAGGTAAATGATCAGCGGTCTTCCTTCCATTGGAGGTGATAGAATCGGAGGATTCAACAGATATTCCTTGATACTGTCGAAGGCGGTTTGACAATCTTCTATCCAAACGCAATCCTGGTTCTTTTTTAGTAATTTGAAAATCGGCGCACACGTGGCGGTCATGAGGAATATAAATCTGGAGATGTAGTTCAAACGTCCCAAGAATCCTCTGACTTGTTTTTCAGTTTTCGGAGAAGGCATTTCTCGAATGGCCTTGACCTTGTCATGATCAACCTCAATTCCTTTCTGGCTGACGATGAACCCTAAGAGTTTCCCTGAACGGACACCGAAGGTGCACTTGTTGGGATTCAAGCGGAGTTTGTACTTCCTCAAACGCTCGAATAGTTTTGACAGGTGGGTCACATGCTCCTCTTCTGTCTTAGATTTTTCAATCATATCATCAACATATACCTCGATTTATTTGTGTATCATGTCATTAAAAAGAGTAGTCATTGCCCTTTGATAGGTTGCCCCGACGTTCTTTAAACCGAACGGCATTACCTTGTAACAAAAGGTACCCCATGGGGTGATGAACGAAGTTTTCTCCATGTGTTTCGGCGCCATTTTGATCTGATTATAGCCCGAGAATCCATCCATGAAGGAGAAAACTTTGAACTTTGTTGTACTGTCCACCAGCATGTCAATGTGTGGTAAAGGAAAGTCGTCCTTTGAACTAGCCTTGTTCAGATCTCGGTAGTCGACACACATTCTGACCTTTCTGTCCTTTTTGGGGACGAGTAAGATGTTGGCTAACCATTGAGGATATTCAGATGTAGCGAGGAAACCCGCGTCAATCTATTTATGTACCTCCTCTTTGATTTTGATGGCCATGTCTGGGTGAGTCCGTCTCAGCCTTTGTTTTACTAGCGAACATTCCAATCTTAATGGTAAGTGATGTTCCACGATGCTGGTATCCAACCCTGGCATATCCTGATAGGACCAAGCGAATACATCGGGAAATTCTCTGAGAAGCTTTATCAAACTCTCTTTGGCAGTTGGACTGAGCAGTGCCCCAATCCTGATTTCTTTTCTCTCTTTTTCCGAACCCACATTGATCATTTCCAACGGCTCTTTGTAAGGTTCAATGGACCTTTCCTCTTGTCTGAGTAGTCGGGAGATCTCTTCTAGAATTTCGTTGTCAACTTCTTCTTCAGCCTCGAATACCGAGAACTCAAAGTTGGGAGAAGGCATCGGATCGTATGTTTCAACGGGGTTTAAAACAAGCAATCTGCATGACGTGATGATTCGTGTTTAGAAGAGATAGAGAAAATGCAAGTGTGTGCAGTGTATTTATTTTACTGCTTATTTTTATTTGAATTGTTTTTTAGGATTACCATTTTCTGAAAAAGCAAAAAGAGAAAACAGCAATTGATGCGGAAATTACATAACGACGTTATTTTATTAATGAACAAGTCGAATCTTGAAACTACAGCCCTATAAAACAAAACTCTGTCGCTTTGGGCGAAGCGAAGAGGGAAAATTTACAGAAAGCGAGCCCTATCAAAACATTCGTTTCACCTGGGCAGGGTGAAAGGTTAAAGATGGCAATTACTTTGACTGATGAACGATCCTCGGAACCTCGACGGCAACCCATTGGCGGCGAACTCCTCGGTGAATCACAAAGTCTGGCACCTTCCTTGATTTGTCTTCAGAAATGACGCTGATTTCTGGTGGAGCAGGATCATTGGAATCTGTCTCCCAGGCAGAGTTGTCGTAGGAGAATACCTCTGTTGCATTTTGTATAGTATTTGTGCTCTCAGTTGTGTCTCCCCATCCAGTAGGCTGGATATCTTCGAGCCTGATACGAGAGCTTTCGGGAGCGGTGTACTTGACCATATAGTCAAATTTTCCACTCGGTTGTCCCAAGGTGCCCCAAACTTCTTTGGAACTGGAGGAGTCATCTCTCTCGATAACGTTGACCTCGGGAAAAGCATAGTTGATGAATTCAAGTCCTGCAAACGTTGCAAATTCATCGTCATGTTGAGTAGTTTCTGAATGACATGAGTGTAGATCCCATGACATGGTGGGGACACAGGTATTCTGTTCAATGACGGTCAGCCGATTTTCGTTGTTTGGCTGACTTTCTTGCCCTAAATCTCCTGGATAAGGTTGCCACATTGGCAGACCATCCATTAGGCCATAGTAGTTGTAGTCAAAGTTGTCTTTCATCAAAGTGTCTTCCTCTAATGAATTTGGCGGAGCACGACATCCTTTCGGATCACAATCTCCATATATCATTTCGACGTCTGACCTTGGTATAAATCTCGGACTCTGTGCGGGATAGCAAAATGGCGTAGGTACCTCTTCCTGAGACATATAACCGTCCTCATTAAGGTAGGACTTCCATTCTTTATCCGTGTCAGAGGGATCTTCCTCATTGATAGCATGTACTGCTTGAGACACTGGGTGAAGAAAACCTCCACTGTGAAAGAAGTTTTGAAGGGGATGAAGACTTTCATCATTGGCAGTTGTCCGGGTACAGGTTGCAGAAAAACCAAGACCCTTCTTTGTTTTATTGTCAATAGGAATGACAAGCTGTCCCCATCCGGTTGTATCGGTACTCTCGACCGCTTTGATAACATCTTTGTATGAGGAAATTGAGGTTCCTCCTTGGGATTGATTGTCCTTGCTCACCGACAGTGCTTGGAACTGAGTTCCAATAACCTCCTCGGGTTCTATACCAGCAGATGATGACAAGTTACTCACAAGCAAGGCTTGTTCCCCACAAACTGTGACAAGTTGATCGTTCTTGACGAACTTTAGCTTTTGGTGGAGGGTTGAAGTAACCGCTCCAGCCTGATGTATCCAAGGTCTTCCTAATAAACAACTGTACGTTGCCCGGATGTCCATGACCTGGAAAGTGACTTGGAAAGTGTGAGGACCGATAGTTATGGGAAGATCAACTTCGCCGATAACTGTTTTTCTGGATCCGTCGAATGCTTTGACGACGACCTCGCTGATTCTCATCGGAGGGCCTTTGAATGATAATTGCATCAAAGTGGACTTCGGCATAACATTCAGGGTTGACCCTGTGTCTACCAGTACACTGGCTAAAGCATCGTCCTGGCAGTTAACTGTGATATTGAGCGCCATGTTATAACGGCGACCCTCTTCGGGTAATTCCTCATCACTAAATCCCAAATTATTGCAGGAAGTGATGTTAGAGACAATGCTATCGAACTGTCTGATTGTTACATCCTGTTCCACAAAGGCTTGCTCCAAGACTTTCTGTAGAGCCTCCCTATGCGCTTCTGAACTGAGTAAAAGTGATAACACAGAGATCTTTGAAGGAGTTTGTAACAGTTGATCGACAATGTTATATTCACTCCTTTGGATGAGCTTCAATATCTCATCATTATTTTTCGAAAGGTCGGGATCACTGGATTGACCGACTGATGGATCAGGAGCTTCTGTCTGAAGTTCCTTTTCCTTGTTAGGTTCTCCAACTCCTCGGTTGAAGATTCGACCACTCCGTGTTACACGACTGATGTCTGCAATATTCACAACGGAGGGTAATGGAATTTCCTTTCCATTCTCGACTATTGTTGTACCGTATTTGTAAGGGATTGCCTTAGCTGATTCATACGGTAGTGGTCCCGGTAGATAGATGACTATGGGAACCTTCTGATTTTTCCGACCATCATAAGTAATCTCGATCCGTTCCCGGTTGGGAACTTTAGATTCGACAAGTAGAGGGATAATGGCAAAAACATCCCTGGTCCTGTGATGACCAGCGATTGTGACAACATCCTCAACTTGATCGGCAAGGTAGTTCAGCGTCCAGTTGATGGGTCCAGAACCCGGATATGGGCGGATCTCTCCATGATCTACCTGACCCTGAAGAGCTGCTCTCACAAGGTAACACCCTTGGTTACTTTCCGAACAGACGCTACAACGGTCATAATTGTGTGGTGGCACCTGACCACGCCCACTTTGAATACAATGTAACCTCACTAGGTTAGCTTCCATAAATCGGACGTCCTGACTCTGACGCCGAGTAGGATTCCTGTTACTGATACTAATTTGCTGAGTATCTTCATCCATGTAGATTGGCATCCACCAATGATTTAACAAGTGCTGAAGTGCTTCCTGGACAAGGGTACAACCTCGATCATTTTCGCAACCCGCCTTACAGCTTTGATAGTCGTGTGATATCAGGAATCTAAGTCAGACCTACTCAGCATGTAACTCTACCAAGTTGGTATTCATCACGCAAATATCGAAGATCTAAACCATGTTGATCTGATAAGGGTTCCTATCATGGTAGTCTTGGATCCATCCAAGATCCATCTGACGCTGGAGGGCCTCTTGTATGAAAGAGCAACCCTGTTTATTTACCGAGCAAGTCAGACAGGAACTGTAATCGTGCCGCGGCAGATTATGATACTGGCTTTGCCTTGAGTGCATCGCCACCAGGTTGGCATTCATCGCACAGATGTCGTGGTTCTGAATGACGTTGGAGTTCGTGTAGACCATGTTAACTCCACGAACTCGGTGCTCCTGGATCCATCCGAGATCCATCTGTTCCTGTAGAGCTGATTGCACTACCGAACATCCTTGATTGTTTTTAGAGCAGATATCACACTGGTGATAGTTATGAGGTGGCACATGGCCATATCCACTCTGTCTACAATGCATCTTGACCAGATTGGTCTTTAACAAGAGTACATCGTGAATTTGATAGACATTGTTAGTTTCTCCTTCTAACAAATTGACTGGAGCCTTCTCATGTTGAGGCAGCGGGTTTGTGAGAACATTAGGATTTGTATCCTTGAAGGATAAGACCCCGCTCCTAACAAGTTTTTGCACGTCGGACTTGAAATTGAGACAAGTCTCGATGTTATGCCCTGATCCTCCTTGGTGATAAGGGCATGTCTGATCCGCTTTGAACCAAAAAGGCGGATTTTCCGGTACTGTAAGAGGAGATTTAGTCTGGATGTGCCCCTTGGCTAGCAGTAATGGAAACAACTCTGCGTACGACACGGGTATAGGATCAAATCCTGGTGGTCGTGTTGTACAGTTTTTATTATATGGAGGACGAGCCTGCTGAAGAGGTTGTTGGGTCCTTTGCTGATTAGGTTGGCTCTGCGCAACCTGAGGTTGATACGTAGGAATAGGCCCAGGGTTGATAGCAGGAGTCACAGCTGCTACCGGTTGATAACGTCTCCTTTGCTTTCTGAGAGAGATATTCCTAATATCTTGCTCTTTTTTCTTAGGGAGAGCACTACCGTATTTTTTAGTACCGCTCTTCGATCCAGTGTCTTTTACTAAACGTCCTTCTCGGACGGCTTCCTCAAGACATACGCCCATGCCCACCATTTCGGTGAAATCACTGGGTGCACTGGCAACCATTCGGTCATAGTAAAATGAGCTTAAGGTCTTTAAGAAGATCTTTGTCATCTCTTTTTCCTCCAGAGGTAGACAAATTTGAGCGACAATTTCACGCCACCTTTGAGCATACTCCTTAAAGGTTTCCTTATCCTTTTGCGACATCGATCTGAGTTGATCTCTGTCGGGTGCCATGTCCAAATTGTATTTGTATTGTTGGACGAAGGCAGTGCCAAGATCTCTGAATGTACTGATCGTAGTACGGTTTAAACCCATGTACCATTTGAGTGCGGCACCGATTAAACTATCCTGAAAGTAGTGAATCAGTAGGTCCTGATTCTCCGTCTGAGCTGACATTCGCCGAGCGTACATCACCAGATGGCTTTGAGGGCAAGAGTTACCCTTGTACTTTTCAAAGTCGGGCACTTGGAACTTGTGTGGGACTTTCACATTGGGGACCAAGCAGAGGTCTGCGGCGTCCTTTTCAAATAAATTCTGACCGCGAATGGCTTGCAGCTCCTTCTGCATTTCCAGGAACTGCTCCTGGAATTCCTCCATTCTGTCAAACATAGTTTCCTTCTTACCAGAAGGTATCTGTGGAATCTGTCCTTCCGGGACAGTGTACACCATAGGGGGTGGTACCGTGACTATGGTAGTGAGTCCTGGCGTTTCCCGAAGTTTGTAACCTTCATGAGTCTTCAGTATGCCCCTGGCATCTTCGCTTTCCCGAAGTTTGTAACCTTCAGGCCCAGCGGCTTCTGTTGTGATTCCCTGATCTTCAGTGATCGGCGGAACATATCCTTCCGGGATATAGTTAACAGGCATGCCCCAAGGACGATCTTTCGGCATTTGATACCTAGGATCAAACTTCTCCGCAATGGGCGTTGAGGTGACCTCTGAGATCACAGTCCTTTGTAGCTGTGCTTCTTCCATGGCTTGTATGTCGTTACGAAGCTTTCTCATATCCTCTCTCAGAGCGTCGATCTCTTCTTTCAACTCTCTGTTTTCTTCCTCAAGATCATCCATCTTTTTCTGACGATTGGCCCGAGTATTATACGAATGAGACAGTTTGACTCTAGAACCGAGACACAAACGTGAGATTCGTAGGTAAGAAGAATACGCGATGTGAGAATGATGAATGCAATGATTATATTAATTATTTTTTGGTTTAATCAAAATAAACTTCGACAATTAGATTGCAAATATAAAACAGTGGGGAAACCCCTTTTTATTAAAATTCAAAGGATTACAGAAATGGAAATACAGTAGATTACAAAGTGCAGAAACAGAAACCTAAGCTAATGGGTCCCGAGTCCTCTCTGAAGAGAAATCGGGTGTTGATTCTGGTATCTTTGTTTTCTTTGACCGGGGCTCTTGGGCCGTTGTCGGGTTGTCATTCCTTTGCCAGGTGAAAGGAGCGAGCAAATTCCTTTGGTCATCTTGATTCTCTACAGCATGTTGCTCAAAAATTTCAATCAGAGCATCCTTCTCTTTCAGTAATTGTTGTATTTTGATTCACTCTATGTTGAGGGTGCGGTACTTGTTCTTCCAAGACCTTCTCTCCTTTTGAACTTTGTTGAGAGTAACCTGAAGCTTTTCAGTTTCTGTCATGAAGTACATGACAGATTCCTTTGGCGGAAGAATTTCGTAACGAGGATAAGGCATTTTTAGCTTGAGAGCTCTAGTTTGTACCCAATGGATATAAGGCTCCACTGAGACATAGTCCGGTTTTCCTAGAGACTCCCGTCCTTTCTTATGAACATGTTTCCAGATGAAAAAACCTTCCAGATGAACACCCCGTGGGACGTGTCTCATCGGGTATCCAAATTGACGATGAACGAGAACTGGATGGTAATTGATTCCTCCCTTCGTTCCTATAAGGGGTACGTTGGGGAAGTTTCCACAACGATCAATGATTCTGATTCCATCATAGATCCTATTACACCAATCTATATCAGAGTTGGTGAGGGACATTATCTTCTGCGACCAACGTAAGGCACTCTTGCAATCCCAAAAAGCAGCAGACTTGGGCAAGTGGGAGACAAACCATTTGTAAAGCAGAGGTGCACAGCATGTGATCTCCCCTCCGATGTACAAATTTCCCAAATGTACAGAATGATACGCATATGCGAGCAAAGTCGGCACAGGGTTTCCAATGAGAAAAACCTTAATGGAGTTAATATCGACGAAGTTATTGATGTTGGGAAACAAAAATAACCGGTAGGTGAGCAAGACAAAGATGCTTTCAAAAGC
Organism: Lathyrus tuberosus; assembly: GCA_022829125.1. Taxonomy (NCBI): domain Eukaryota; kingdom Viridiplantae; phylum Streptophyta; class Magnoliopsida; order Fabales; family Fabaceae; genus Lathyrus; species Lathyrus tuberosus. The sequence continues at coordinate 3,854,292 of JALAZF010000436.1, read as the reverse complement.
AGTCACGTTCCCTATACTGTCAAAATACAGGGCTTTCTTTGTCAAGAACTGGGCTGGCAAACCTTGGATGCCACCCTTAGTGGTCAGGTGAGTCCTGACCTCAGACTCGTCCAAATGAATTGCTCTTGCAATGGTCTGATTCTTTGGAATTTCTTCCAGTCCAGAAAATGGAGCTCGATCTGTGATATGCAAATCGATCAGATGAGAATACTCCTCCAGCGTTGGTGCGAGCTGGTAATCTGGGAATGTGAAACAGTGATAAACCGGATCGTAAAACTGAATGAGCGCATCCATGATTCCCTCAATCACATGGACTCTTAATAGTGGTAGAAAACCTCCGTGCTTGGCTCTGAAAGCCTCTGGGTTAGTGATCATTCCTGCTAACCTTCTCAAATCCTCTAGCTTTGGAACCTTGAAGGTGTACGTATGAATTCTCCTTCTACCGTAATCCATTAGCGCAATCTTTTTCTCTGATATTTGCAATCACAGTCTTAGTTTAATTTGAAAAACAGAGAGACTACAAGAGAAATTTTTTCTTGTTTTAATGTTTTTTAAATGAATGCATGAATGCAGCACACAAAAACATAGAAAAAACATGGGGTCAAAGGGTCGTTGTCATGAAGTCAAGGCTCTACCCATCCCCAAAGGTTTATACTAAGGTGATTTTTGTACCTGTACTCATTATCATCAGCTCCTCCCAGGAAAGCAAAACAACAAGCGGATCGCCAGTGAATTGTAGAGCAATCTTAGAGTAAGTGCCATTCACCGAGAATAGATCACCAGCCTCAAATGAGGGTAGTATCGCGTAACAACTATTTCCGATAGTTTCCGCACTACGAAAGGGTTTGACTCCTCAGCTTCTCAGACATCACAATCGGCCCATTGTCTAGGTGAGAGAATGGGTTACATTGGTCAGCCTCCACTGAGGTTAATGGTCGACCTCGTCGCCATCACTTATCTTAAGTGTATACTCAATCTTTCCACATGCGGCATCACACGTATTCCCATTAGCAGAAAAATAAACATGTATAGCAATTAGGAAAAACAGTATATATATTTGTCCTAAACATCCTAGACCTTTTAAAGCTATGAATCCTAATTTCCTGACAGAAAATGGATTCCCCGGCGGAAGCCCCAATCTGTGGTATTCACACAAGTGAAGAGAAAAAAGGTTAAGGGCCCCACGGTGGGCGCCACTTTTCTGTAGCGAGCGATTTTGGACGCGGTTCTTAAGCGCTGGTCGCTCTCACTGCGGTTGAGTTTTAACTACAGGTCGATTCATTTTTTATCCTATTAAAGCTGATGAAGGAAGGGAAATAGATGTCTCCAACTAACCCTGCTTGCATACTGAGTTTAAACAGCGGTCTGTTAGGTTACGGATGCGATCAATGTGGGGGGCCTTTGTATCGGTTATTTGTATTTTCGCCAATACTGATTTCTCTCTGGGATTTTGTTAGGATACTGCTTCAGATTAGGATATATGGGATTTTGGGTTTTTGTTTAGTGTGCTCGCTAAGATTTTTTCTTTCAATCTTATGCCTACGTATTCCCGTTTACCGAAATAGGGAAATCAGAGTGTTCGTAGTTCCTCCTATTCTATGGGAGGAAATGGTTTTTGGTGTCTTGTTCAAAGCCCAAGACGTGAAGCGAAAGGTAGTTTGTATCTTGTTCAAAGCCCAAGATGTGAAGCTGAAGGTGTTGACTTTAGAGAGAATTTGTCATCTCTAAAGGGGTCTGTTTGTCACAATTGTTGGGTGACTGACTGTAAAGGAGGATTACTTTAACCGGGATGTGTGAATCCGGCAATGCCATAATTTCCTTTATAGGGGATTTTAACCTGAAGGAGAAGACTTTAACTCAGTGTAGAGCAATGCTATCTTTCCTTAGGAATTTCTCATGCTAAAAGAGGGACAGTGGCATGGATGTAGATGATCCAGAGGCTTGCCGCTTACAGCGATTAGATGAAGGGGAAGGAGTTGTTGATGTTTGTGTACTGTGAACGAGGCACAACTTTGATGCTAAAAGGTTGATTGGATCAACCGGTGGTTTTCTTATACAAAGCCTAAGAAGAGGCTAATATGTGTCTCGTACAAAGCCCGAGAGAGAGGCTAAAAGGTTTTGACTCGACGATGGAGTCTTTTGGTATCTCGTATAAAGCCCGAGATGGAGGTGATTGACTTAACAAGAGAGTTTTTGTATCTTGTACGAAGCCCGAGATGGAGGCTAAAATTTGTTTGGCTCAATAAGAACCTTTTTGTATCTCGTATAAAGCTCGAGATGGAGGCGAAAGGGGGATTGACTCAACGAGGGAGTCTCTTATGTGTCTCGTACAAAGCCCGAGAGAGAGGCTAAACGTTGTTTGACTCCGTTGGGGAGAATCATTGTACAAAGTCCAAGAGAGAGGCTATAGTAACTGGAGAATGATCATTATACAAAGCCTAAGATGAGGCGATGGTTACTGTTTCAGTTGAGTGACAGGTCCAGTATACTGATTTTTAAAGAGAAAATCAGTTCTTATATGAGCAACACTGTACTCGAGGATTTGGTTCAAGGATCCGTGTTATTCCTCTTCTTTAAGGAAGTGGGAAATCCGAAGGGTATTGAGACTGTCCGAGTCTACGGGTTTTCTTCCTATTTAACGAAGGGGTCACTTGAGAATGTCTTTGAGACTCAAGGAAATTAGACTGTCCAAGTCTAGAGTTTCATCTTTTGTACCATGCTTTGAGAAACAGTAGTAGACTCTATGAAAGGATTATTCTATGCAGATGACTAAATTATGTTCCTATACCTCTAGGAGGCCGTCGGGACAATTTGTACGAAGCCCAAGAGGAGGCTGGAAACTTTTAAGAAGCCGATCGGTCCTTGTACAAAGCCCAAGAGGAGGCTATCATTCCCGGAGGAAGAGATCATTATACGAAGCCTAAGAGGAGGCTGTGAATACTTCTAAGAAGCCGGCGGGTCCTTGTACTAAGCCCAAGAGGAGGCTAGGGTGCTTTTAGGAAGCCTGTGGGTCCTTGTACGATGCCCAAGAGGAGGCCGATGCTTTTAAGAAGCCCGTGGGTCCCCAAACCCCGAGAAATTCAAGGCAAGCTATTCACAAGGAATAGATCAAGTCAGGAAAGTTCGAGAATTTGGAAGAAACTCAAAGATGCCATTCACGGAGAATACATTCATCTCTGGGAGTAGAGTTTCTTTACAATTCCTAATGAGGACAGCCGAAGAGAAGACTGTATATGGCGATCCTATTGGGGATCTAGTTGTCTATTTCCACGAATAAACGAAACGGCGTCACCTAGTTCTAGACGTAGTTGCCGGGGAAACTCTAAATATCTATACTATTATTACATAGTTGATATAAGTTTATGAAAGAAGACTTACAGCGAAACAGCCCCACAATACAGTTATATGTATATGAAAGCGGTAAATGAAAGCAATAACCACTTACTCGGTTGTAGAGCTTCCATGCTGTTTGGTTAGTTGTTCAACAAAGAAAGATTGAAAACAACAGTATATTTCAAAATCAAAGGAGAAAGTGCTTTTGAAAAAGAAAGATTTGGGGCTTACAGCTCAAGGAGAGGCCCAGGGTTTTATCAGTGAGCGCACTGTTGTTTTTGTACAGAGGGACTTATACAAGTGACTGAGGCCCAAAAATTGTTTTATGTACAAGGGGGGTTGGGTCTTACACTCTCTCAAGAGGCCCAAAAAGGTTTAAAGAAAAAGAGTGGGGCTTATAACACGAGGGTAGGCCCAGATGATTTTTTCGTTTAAAATGGCGATCGCGCAAAGGTTTTCTTTTAACGCAGAGGGACTTATACAATAAGTGAGGCCCAAGATTGTTTTTGGTTAAAAGGGGATTGGGTCTTACACTCTATTAGAGGCCCAAAAGTTTTGAATAAGTCTTAAAGCTCGAGGAGAGGCCCAAGATTTGTTTCTCAACTGATGATGATCGCGTCGAACTTTTTGAAATACAACGGGACTTATACAATAAGTGAGGCCCAAAATGTTTTGTATTTCACAAAAAAAAGGGTTGGGTCTTACACTCTAATAGAGGCCCATGAGTGTTTGACAATGATTTGTTTGAGTGAAAATCAAAGAAACCCTAATTTTATTCTTTAAAAGTAAATATTTAAAGAAAATCAATGAAAAATACCAAATAGGTTTGAATAAACCACTTGTGATTTTTGTTTAAGGTTTGAAAAATGAGGTATAAATCACAAGAGATATTAAAACTCATTTGGTCTTGATTTTTCAAGATGAATATTCATTTTAAAATGTTTAAAAACAAATAAAATGAATTTATTCACAAAAATACTAATTACATTAAATAAATAATATAAACTCAATTTTTTTGTGGAATAAAATATTCCAACATTTTTCTGATTTTTTGCAAAAGGAACCAATAAAAAATAATTAAAATTGAAAGAGTTATTAATTTTCCAATTAATTAATAAACCATGAAAATATTGGAAAAATGGCAAAATGTGAAAAAACACAAAATGGCATAGGTGGGGTTTGAACCCGAGACCTAAAGGTTACAAGGCGTGCGCCTTACCACTGGGGTGGTGATACATCCATTGTTTGAAACAAAACAACAAATATACAAGTCATGCCTTGGTTTTAGGCCTGGCCCAAGGCAAGTTTTGGCTCAGAAACGTGAAGGTCGTAACTTTCTCAATTCTTAATGGTTTGAGACAAAATTTATATGCATCTGGACCAGAATTTCATAAGGAATCCAATGGTGGTGGTAGTTTTTTCAGATCACACTCCCTCCTCAAAACCCGATAGTGGTTTTGAAAATGACCTATAATTGCATTTTCTATGCTACAACTTGGTACAAGCATGGATTACATGGTGAATTAGCTCAAACACAACATATATAACATGTATGAGATGTTTATGATCAGTGGACTTCAAAGCATTGCATGATTCAAAGATTCCAAGTTGCGAGGCTTACCTTTTTTTTTGAGATTTTGGAGCTTTTGTGCAATCTGTCAAACCTCTTGTTCCAGAAATGATTTGATGCTTTAGACACACTCAAATGATCCCTTAGAAGCTTTTAGGATGATTGGAATTGACTGGTACCTGCAAAAACACAAACAGTCCCTTTCTTGCAAAAGGGGTTAAAAGTGACCAAAATAACAACTCTCTCAAATGGTGTTCCAGATGAGGGGAACCATTTGGGACAATTCAAGGATGATATTTGGAGTGTGTTTGAGGTTTTATCTGGTTTGGAAAGTGACTGAATCAAGACATGGCTTGAAAAATGCAAAAAAAAAAAAGCCTATTTTGAGGTTTTGAAATGTGACTTTGTGATTTTGTGATTCAAGGTCACTTGTGATAGTTTGCACAGCTTACATATGATATATATATGAGGTGTGTGTGTGATTGATTGTGATGGAAAAGCTCTCAAGCTCAAAGTTGCCTTGCTAAAGAAGGCATTTTTGCCAAGAGAAAGAGGTTTTGAGGAAAGCAACTGTTTGATGGCTTTGGTGTACTCAAACTGATCATAATTGAGCTCTATTTATAGTAGAGCAAGTTTGTTTTGGGATCCACAGTGAATGGTAACTGCAGCAGGTGTTTGTTCAATGTTGGCCAATGGAAATCCAAGTCTCCTCTAGCCATTTACTAGAGGTTAGGGCACAGGGCTGTGGTTCCCTTGGTCTTGGATAAGTCTTGACTGAATTCAGTTGAGAATGGCTTAGTCCATGCCACCTTGATGCTTCCATTGAATGCTCCAATCCAAAATTGGAGTCTTGTCCCTATTTTGGCCATTCTAGGTTCAACATGCTATTTCATGTTCCAAAGACTTTGGAGGCTTGGCTCAGTGATTGTCCCCTTTAGATTCAATCCTCAGAGGTGTCCAAGTGGATAGGAGCATTTGGATTTGGCTGATTTTGGCAAATCGAGCAAAAATGCAAATTCTGCCTTGCCTTGGCAGATTTCAGCAAGGCAACTTTCCAATGTCATATCTCATGGCTCAAATTGAATTTGGTAATGTTCTTGGCCATTTTGGAAAGCCCTTACATGATACAACAACTGTTTGAACATGTTTGGTTTTGATCTCTTTTGAATCCAAGTGAAAAATCCCCCTACATTTGGCAAAAAGTAGGGTAAAATCTGACTTAGTGAAATTTTCACTAAGTGTTGGAACAAAGTGACTTTTCTTGATTTTGATCACTCCATAACTCAAAATCCATGAGGAATTTGGACATAGGTCAGTATGAAGCTTTTGTAGAGGGCAATGAGATCTACAAATCAAGCTTTGAATGGGGAACAATGGCCTTGTGGTTTAGGAGTTATGGTCCTCCAAAGTTGGCACATTAGTGTCACTTTTTCCATAACTTAGAAATTTTTCTAAGTTTTTATGGTTACCCCTTTTACAAGTTATCCCACTTTCTTTGATTTTTCTTGATGAATGATGATTCAAATCATACATTAACATCATTTTAGGGTTAAAAATCCATTTTGGTGAAAAATCTCAAAAAGTCAAAGTTGACTTTTGTGCACAGTTGACTTTTTATCCGATGAATTCCAAACTATGCAATTCTTCATGAAATCATGTCCTTGACCTAAATCAAACTTGATGGACATGTTCTATGGATGGTATAGAGGATATTGAATCATGTCTTAGGGCTTGGGAGCATGTCCTGGTCAAAAGTCAAAGTTACAGTTGACTTTTTCCGCGAAACCCTAACTGTGGTTCAGATGAAATTGAAACTTTTTGCTCAAGCTTCTTGGATTAATCCATTGTTCCAAATGGATCAATATGGTATATTAGAGACCCTCAAATCATGTCTTGAGGTCTTGGTTCATGATTTGCCCTAAAAGTCAATTTAGGGGTGAATTAGGTCAAGAAACCCTAATTCCTGGTTTTTGATGAATGCATCCCCTGAGGCAAAATTGACTTGATTAATGGGTCCATGAGGTTCCATGGAGTATATTAGGTTGTGTTTTGGATCTTTGGCTCATGCCTAGAGGAAAATTTCCATCTGGTCGACCAAAACCCTAATTTGGTGATACTGTCGATCTTGAGACTTGATCCACCTAGAAGGGAGCAGCCTTGTGCTTAATCCTTGAAGTGGGAGTCCTCTTGATCCATTGTGGATGTTTGAGAGGTTAGAAAAGTTGAAGATCAAGACATTCCTTGATTGATCCTTTGTCTAAGGCTCTGAGAGGGCTTAAAACCCTAATTTTGATTGTAGTGAATGCTCAACAACCCTTGAGGCATTTGATGAGGCATGATGGTTCATCCATATTATGATGATGATTTACACAATGATGGGAAATCTTAGTGGTCAAAATTTGGGGTATGACAGTACACACTGTCCGGGAAGGACAGATTCCACAAGTAATTTCTAGTGAAAACAAAGACATGTACGAAAGAATGAATGAGTTCCAGGAGCAATTCCTGGAGATGCAGAAGGAATTGCATGCCATTCGCGGTCAGGATTTATTCAGAAAGGATGCCGCAGACCTTTGTCTGGTAGCTAACATAAAAATACCGCACAAATTCAAGTTGCCTGACTTTGAAAAATATAAGGGCAACTCTTGCCCTCAAAGTCATTTGGTGATGTACGCTCGAAAGATGTCAACTCAGACAAAAAATCAACAGCTACTGATCCATTACTTCCAAGACAGTTTAACCTGTGTCGCACTCAAATGGTACATGGGTTTAAACCGCACCAAGATCAACATTTTTAGAGATCTCGGCGCTGCCTTCGTTCAGCAGTATAAGTATAACCTGGACATGGCACCAGACAGAGATCAACTCAGAGCAATGTCGCAGAAAGACAAGGAAACTTTTAAGGAATATGTTCAGAGATGGCGAGAAATTACCGCCCAGGTCTGTCCCCCTCTTGAGGAAAAAGAGATGACAAAGATCTTTTTGAAAACCTTAAGCTCGTTCTATTACGACCGAATGGTCGCCAGTGCATCCAGCGACTTCACTGAAATGGTGAACATGGGGGTACGCCTTGTAGAAGCAGTCCGAGAAGGATGATTGGTCAAAAACACAGAGCCATCAAGTAGTACCAAAAGATATGGTAGTGTTTTCCCAAAGAAAAAAGAGCAAGATATTGGTAATATCTCTCTCGGAAAGCAAAGGCGAAGGTATCAACCAGTAGTAGCAGTAACTCCTGCTGTTAACCCTGCGCCGGCTCCAACGTATCAACCTCAGGTTGCTCAGAGCCAACTAAATCAACAATAGTATCAGCAAAGGACACAATAGCCTCTTCAGCAGGCTCGTCCTCAGTACAACAATAACAATAGTTCGACACGACCACCAGGATTTGACCCTATACCGATGTTGTACGCAGAGTTATTTCCACTTCTACTGGTCAAGGGGCACGTCCAAACTAGGTCTCTTCTTACAGTACCGGAAAATCCACCTTCTTGGTTCAAAGCGGATCAAACATGCCCTTATCATCAAGGAGGATCGGGGCACAACATTGAAAACTGTCTCAGCTTCAAGTCTGACGTGCAGAAGCTTGTCAGAAACCGGGTCCTATCTTTCAAAGATATTAATCCAAATGTTCAGACGAACCCGTTGCCGCAACATGAGAAGACTGCAGTAAATTTAATAGAGGAGGAATTTAGCCGCAGTTATCAAATTCACGATGTACTCCTATTAGGAACCAATCTGGTCAGGATGCATTGCAGACAGAGCGGGTATGGTCATGTACCACCTCACAATTATCACCAGTGTGATATATGCTTAATAAGAAATCTGGGATGCTCTTTTGTACAAGAGGCCCTCCAGCGTCAGATGGATCTCAGATGGATTCAGGACTATCAGGAGAGAAATAACCATCAAGTCAATATGATTAAGATCTTTGATATTCGCTTGATGAATACCAGTCTGTTAAAATTACACGCTAAGCAAATCAGGCTCGGTTTTCTGGCTTCGCATGATTATCAAAGCTGTAAAGTGTGTCGTAAAGACAACCAAGGATGTGCACTTGTCCAAAGAACACTTCAACACTTGTTGGACCACTGGTGGCTTCCAATCTACTTGGATGAAGCTACACAACAAATCAGTATGACTGAGGAGAATCCTGATAGGTATCAAAGTCAGGATGTCCGCTCAATGGAAACAAATCTAGTAAAGTTGCACTGCATACAAAGCGAACGTGGTCGGGTGCCACCACACAATTATGAGCGTTGTAGAGTTTGCTCAGAGAACAACCAAGGATGCTACCTCGTACGAGCGGCTCTTCAAGATCAGTTGGATTAGAAAGAGATTCGACCATGTTCAAGTTCTGGGTTGATCAACGTAATACAAAACTATCTCCCTGATCAAAGCAAAGACGTTGTCTTGATCTCTAATCATGAAATGGGCAAAGATGTATGCGCCATAATCCCTCTACTCTATGAATTAAGAGTTCCTCTTGATAGTAGAAAGATTCTCAACCTCGAACCAATCGAGGCCGGCTATGATGGTCAGAAAAATCAAAAGGATCATGTGGTTATCTATCTGCCATGACCAATACCGTACAAATCCGATAAGGCTATCCCTTACAAGTACGGTGTAACAACAATCAAGAATGGAAAGGAAACTCTATTACCCTCCGTCATAAACATTACTTACATCAGTCGGGTGACACGGAGCGGTCGGATCTTCAACCGAGGAATTGGTGAGCCCGCCAAAGAAAAGGAACCTCAAATAGAAGTTCCCAATCAACCAGTCGGTCAATCAAGTAATCCTGACCTTTCAAAGAACAACGATGAGATGCTGAAGCTCATCTAGAAAAAGCGAGTACAACATTGTAGACCAACAGTTGCAAACTCCTTCGAGAATCTCTGTGTTATCTCTCTTACTCAGTTTCGAAGCTCACAGGGAAGCTATACAGAAAGTCTTAAAGCAACCTTTCGTGGAACAAGATGTGACGACAAAATAGTTTAATAGCATCATCTCCAACATCACATCCTGCAACAACTTAGGATTCAGTGATGAGGAACTGCCAGAAGAAGGCAAAGATCACAATATGGCACTTAACATTACAGTCAACTGCCATGACGATGCTTTAGCCAGTGTACTGGTAGACACCGGATCAGCTCTAAATGTTATGCAAAAATCTACTCTGATGCGACTATCATTTCAAGGATCTCCGATGAGAAGCAGCGAGGTCATCGTCAAAGCCTTTGACGGATCCAGAAAAATAGTTATCAGCGAAGTTGATCTTCCCATAATTATCGGTCCTCACACTTTCCAAGTCACTTTCCAGGTCATGGACATTCGGGCAACATACAACTGTTTATTAGGAAGACCTTGGATACACGAGGCTAGGGTAGTCACTTCGACACTTCACCAGAAGCTGAAGTTCGTCAAGAATGACAAGCTAGTCACAGTCTGTAGAGAGCGAGCCTTAATCGTGAGCAACTTATCATAATTCTCATGTGTAGAACCCGAGGAGGTTGTTGGAACTCAGTTTCAAGCACTCTCTGTAAGCAATGAGAATCGATCAGAGAGAGGGACATCGATTTCCTCATACAAAGATGCTCTCAAAGTGATCGAGGGTAATAACGCAAAAGGATGGGGACAGCTCGTAATTCCTACTGATAACAAGACGAAGAAAGGTCTTTGTTTTTCTACAGCCTGTACCCAAACTGTAAAGAAGGATGGAAGTTTTCATCCCATTCAGAACTTCTTCCATAGTGGAGGCTTCCTCCAGCCAGTGTCTCAAGAAGTACACACCATCAATGAGGGTGACTCTTCCGATACAGATGAAGAGTGGAAATCCTATCTCAACGATGACAGTTATATGTCTCAAGGAGAGGCACATATGCCATTTTGCTATCCCACGCAGAGTTCGAGATATATACCGAGATCAGATGTCAAGATGATGTACGGAGACTGTGATCCGGAAGGATGTCGTGCTCCGCCAAACTCATTAGAGGAGGACACGTGATAAGTGCAAAATGTACCTATTTTTATATATAAGTTTTGTTGCACTTATCTATACTTTTTGTTAAATATCATACGAATAAACCCTGCTTTGTTTATAAATATGTTTACTTTACGTTTTCGTGTGTATATTGCATTTTCTTGAAAATATCATTGATTTTAATTGATTTTATCTCATTTTTGTAGGTATTCAATCAAGGATAACTTGCCATTGTTGCATAGATCATTGAATAAGCTTTCCATTGCTTCAAACCGGGCGAAAAACGGAGTTACGATTCAAAAGTTACGAATAAAATACTGCAGAATTTTTGTTGTCTGGTGTGCTGCGCCCCTGCAGCGCCGGGCGGTGCAGGGGTGGTAGAAAAAATTGAAATATGAATTCCAGTGGCGTTCTAGGAATTTTGACTAGCGTCGGGCGACCCAAACCACCGTCGGGCGATATTGGACGGGCTGAAACACCATTTAAGGGCCAAAAACACAATTTTTAGGTTATGGTTTTGGGGTTTTGTGATCCTGATAACACGAAAATGTATCGTATTTTGGCCTTGATTTACATTCAATTATTATATCGTTTTCGTCTAATATCCGATTTTCTCGAGAATATTTAAGTGTTTTTGCAGGTATTTCTATTTCCAAGTTAAAAGTATGCAAAGTGGAGAAAAGAAGCAAAACAAGGAAGAAAAGATGCAGAAAAGAGCAGAAAACAGCAGAATCTAAATTCTGCTAGTGTGACGACCGTGGCAGGTCCACCACGATCGTGGCAGACTCAAAATGCATCACGAGCGTCACAGAAACATCACGATCGTCATGGATCCAAAACAGATTTAATACGTTGTGCATAGACGTGGACACGAAGCATCAGAAGTTCAGATTTTCACAGTTACACACGTTCAACCATTTTCTCCGAAGACTTCTCCAACCTCCCACTTTCTCCACCACTCACTTATGCTCTATGGAAGTTACAGAACGGAATCTCCCTATATATATAGGATTTCCCTTGTTATTTTGAGGCATCCAAGTTTCTGGGCGCGAAAGCGCTGTTCATAGTTTTAGGCAGTAAATTACCATTGTAAAAGTGGTAGTTATCTCACATTGAGGAACTACCACACCATTAGTATTTAGGTCTTTAATTTGTAATGCTTGGATCAAAGCTTGTCGTCATTATTAAAGTTAATTCAAGTTCTTTATTTCCGCATTCTACTTCAAGTCTTTACAGGTTCTTTATCACATTGCTTATTATTATTATTATTATTATTATTATTATTATTATTTATCGCTTTCATAAATTAATTATCGTGATGCTTTCAAATTCAATTACCATTTCTGTGTTGTTTTCATTTAATTCCATGTCCGGCTAAATGTTTAGAGTCCGGTGTATGAGGATCGTCGTTACCGACGGGACTCGGTAGAAAATAATAGGTGCGAACTTATGATTAAAAATCCTGTTTTGGTTTTAATTTCCAAGTATAAATTAAATAACTTTGTCATGAGAGTGAGAGGTTATTTAACACGATTTTGTCACGAAAGTGAGAAATTAATTAAGGTTAGAGCCGGCACTGCGAGAGTGTGGGGATCGAACTGGATAGTGGAAATTAGGAACCATATCTAAATACAGCGGGAGCGCTTTAGATGTTGGTTAGGATATTATCGGCTTTCAAAATATATTTCCTAGTTACCGGGTGAGCGAGAGCAAAATCTTGGGATTATGAGGTATGGCTTTAGTTAATACCGCGAGAGCGTGAGGCAGAGTCTTTAAGTTGGTATATTCTACGGAACTAAGTTATAGTCGTAATTAGTACCCAAATTCTACAAAAGTCCTTTAGGAACGCGGAATCCATATTAATGCCTCTCTTTATTATCATATTTTCTTAGTTTTATTTTAGTTCTAGTCTTAGTTTCCCTTCTATCAACTATCATTAGCCTTAGCTTTACAACGCAGCGATAGATAACGGTAGGTTGACATTGGTCTCTGTGGGTTCGACAATCTTTTATATTACTTCGATAAATCCGTGCGCTTGCGGAGCATCAAGTTTTTGGCGCCGTTGCCGGGGACCAACAGTCAATATTGTGATTCTATTGTTGCACCGTATAGACTAAGACACTCCTATAAAAAAATAATAATAATAATAATAAAAAAATTTAAAAAAATAAAATAAAATAAAAACTATGTATTACCCAAATTTTCTCTATGATAACCACTCACAATATCTTGAGGAGCCGCACCCAAATTTTTTCTACAATTACCAACCGCAATACTCCCAATATTTTGAGGAACCGCAACCAAATTTTTCCTATGATTACCATTCCCAAAATTTTGAGGAACCCCAAGAATCGTACAATTCCAACCTCGAAATACTAATGGAAGATTTCCACGTGACGCTATCTCATTTCCGCCCAAATCACCACTCTCAATATTTTGAAGAACCGCAAGAATTCGTTCAGTCCAACCTCGAAACATTAATGGAGGATTTCATTGAAACATCAACCAATGCTAGACTAGAATCTATGATGGAGCACTTTGTGGACGCACAAACTATCCAGAATGAAGAGCTTAAAAGACAACATCTCGATAATCATGAGACCCTTAGGCGGCTGAACACCGTGGTCGAGTCCCTTGTGACTCACACTGAGGCATTGGAGACCCAAACCTTACTGCTTGCACTGACACCTATAGGTCCCTCCCTTGAGGAGAATGCGTATGTTATAACAACCAGTAGTGAAGGACAACTCAAAAATCCTGAGGAGAGTGATAATGAGGTTGATGAGAGTTATGGTGAGAAAAGAGTTGAGATTGAGACAAATTCACCAACATCATCCACAAACGAGGTTATCGAAGAGGTAGAGAATGAAGCACGAATTATTGATCACCCTCCATATACCCCACCATATCCTTTCCCGTATAAGTTTGCAGACTCCAAAACGTATGTGCATGTATGAAAAATTATCCACGCACCCTTGTCTGAGGTCTTGCATAAAAAGAGAAAATTTGAAGACCAAACTAAGAAAATCATTAGTTTTAAGAGGGTAAGGTTAGACTTTAAGGTGATGGATGAAATGACTAAGCCCAAACTAGAAAAGCGAGTACTTAGCATAGATCCAGAACCACCACCACAAGTTCAAAAGAATGAACCACCCCACAGAAGGAAGAAAAGGAAAGGTGAAGGATATGTTAGACGGCTTGATAAATGGCCATGGAAATCGAAGATCGACACTCATAACCGTCGAGCTATCGACGTTAAATAAAACTCTGTGTGGGTGGAAACCCACGAGTTTTTAATTTAATGTTTTCCTTTTATTGTTTGTGTTTGCAGAAAATAAAGAATTGTATCGCTTGTCACGTCTCAGCTACATTTAGGCGAATGATCTCTTGATGACAATCCCTTAAGATGAGTTGGTGCCCACGCACATTCCTACGAATGTCACTGCTGGTGGTGACACCGATGATGAGTATGATAGGAGAAGGTACTTCCTTCGAAAATAAGCCATATAATGAGCGGCTTCAAGAAAGTAAAGTTTCAGCAAATTCAGATATCTCGTAGTACAAGACGCCAGAGTAGAAGTGGTCAGCAAAGACAAGGACAACAAGGGAAGAATCAGAGTGAATTTGGCTATGGTAGCACGCATTGGCAGTCATACAGGTTCTATCTTTCCTTTACCACCTTTTATCAAAACATTGAGGACAATGTTTGGTTTAAGTGTGGGGGAGGAACTCTACCGCTTTCATTTTAACGCATTTTAGTTAGATTTATTGCTTTCTAGCATGATTTTAATTTTTTTTTCTATTTTTGTTGCGTCTTTGCATGTGCTGTCAAGTCTTTATATGCGATTTTGTGTTTATCGATTTCCCACTCCCTTGAGCCACACCAAATATTTTGAAAATTTTTGCGTTAAAAATAGGGTTTCTTTTGAAAATCTTAGGTTACAGACGAAATTAAGGTTAGATTGTGAGTCGTGGGAAAAATTCCGCAAAATCGATATCGTCTTAACACCGTGAGCCTCCCTATTATGGAAATCGATTTGAGTACTTGTTATGCTGTAGCCTTAAGTTCTCACCCCTTTAGTAGTCCCTAATTAGTTTATTTAATAGCCAGCACCATCCTAAGCACGCACTAAGTAGGAAGCCGATGCAAATAAGTGTATGATCTCATGTTTAAATGGTAAATTGAAAAGAAAAAAAAATGAATGAAAAGAAATGCTCCTTCTAAGTTAGGTGATCCTCACCCGATCATTTAGCCCAACGGTGCAAACCTCTTTATTTTATTGATATTTAAGCCAATGTGCAAAAGAAAAAAAAAATTGGTAATAATAATGAGATCATAGTCACTAACAGGTTATCCTACCATGAGTGTGAAAGGATAACGGGCTTAATGTGATTGCGTCGGAATGAAAAGGGATAAAAGAAGGATGAGTTAGTTAGGCTTAGGTATAATGACATGATTCGAATTGGTTTGTATAGGAGGGAGGTTGATGACCGCAAAAGTGGAATTGTGTTGTTACGATATCCTTAGTGTGTAAGCTAGTACCTATGACACAAACTTAACCAAAGTAGAGTTGGTAGCCTAGGATGAGTATCTGTATGCACTATTTTTCTTACGAGTCATGGTTTGCTTGAGGACAAGCAAAGGTTTAAGTGTGGGGGTGTTTGATAACACGAAAATGTATCGTATTTTGGCCTTGATTTACATTCAATTATTATATCGTTTTCGTCTAATATCCGATTTTCTCGAGAATATTTAAGTGTTTTTGCAAGTATTTCTATTTCCAAGTTAAAAGTATGCAAAGTGGAGAAAAGAAGCAAAACAAGGAAGAAAAGATGCAGAAAAGAGCAAAACACAGCAGAATCCAAATTCTGCTGGTGTGACGACCGTGGCAGGTCCACCAAGACCGTGGCAGACTCAAAATTCATCACGAGCGTCACAGAAACATCACGATCGTCATGGATCCAAAACAGATTTAATACGTTGTGCACAGACGTGGACACGAAGCATCAGAAGTTCATATTTTCACAGTTACACACGTTCAACCATTTTCTCCGAAGACTTCTCCAACCTCCCACTTTCTCCACCACTCACTTATGCTCTATGGAAGTTACAGAACGGAATCTCCCTCTATATATAGGATTTCCCTTGTTATTTTGAGGCATCCAAGTTTCTGGGCGCGAAAGCGCTGGTCATAGTTTTAGGCAGTAAATTACCATTGTAAAAGTGGTAGTTATCTCACATTGAGGAACTACCACACCATTAGTATTTAGGCCTTTAATTTGTAATGCTTGGATCAAAGCTTGCCGTCATTATTAAAGTTAATTCAAGTTCTTTATTTCCGTATTCTACTTCAAGTCTTTACAGGTTCTTTATCGCATTGCTTATTATTATTATTATTATTATTTATCGCTTTCATAAATTAATTATCGTGATGTTTTCAAATTCAATTACCATTTCTGTGTTGTTTTCATTTAATTCCATGTCCGGCTAAATGTTTAGAGTCCAGTGTATGAGGACCGTCGTTACCGACGGGACTCGGTAGAAAATAATAGGTGCGAACTTATGATTAAAAATCCTGTTTTGGTTTTACTTTCCAAGTATAATTTAAATAACTTTGTCATGAGAGTGAGAGGTTATTTAACACGATTTTGTCACGAGAGTGAGAAATTAATTAAGGTTAGAGCCGGCACTACGAGAGCGTGGGGATCGAACCGGATAGTGGAAATTAGGCACCATATCTAAATACAGCGGGAGCGCTTTAGATGTTGGTTAGGATATTATCAGCTTTCAAAATATATTTCCTAGTTACCGGGCGAGCGAGAGCAAAATCTTGGGATTAGGAGGTATGGCTTTAGTTAATACCGCGAGAGCGTGAGGCAGAGTCTTTAAGTTGGTATATTCTACGGAACTAAGTTATAGTCGTAATTAGTACCCGAATTGTACAAAAGTCCTTTAGGAACGCGGAATCCATATTCCGGCCTCTCTTTATTATCATATTTTCTTAGTTTTATTTTAGTTCTAGTCTTAGTTTCCCTTCTATCAACTATCATTAGCCTTAGCTTTATAACACAACGATAGATAACGGTAGGTTGACATTGGTCTCTGTGGGTTCGACAATCTTTTATATTACTTCGATAAATCCGTGCGCTTGCGGAGCATCAGATCCCAACTCCATCAAACTTTATTTTTCATAGGATTAGCTTGAAAACAACATGGAAGCTTGCACACGGATGAACCGGGGTGGATTGATCGTCGATCGGCTCTGACAAACCGCGAGATGTTTGGTTCATTTCTCTTCTTCTTTGTGTTTTTCTTCTTTGTTGGGTTTTGTATATGTATTGACTATGATCTCATGTATATTTTTTGCCCATGGCATTGTATAAAACTTGCTTTACAAATCTTTATTGGTGATTGTCTCTGATTTTTGCTTTATGCGCGGGGTTTGAGTTGCGTTAGAGATAATCCTCGCAAACTTCTTTTAGGGATGATTATCTGTTAGTTTCTGGACTCTAGAGATAGATTTATGAGCTAACAATCTTTAATAGGCGTCAAAAATTAATGCCTCTGTGCCTTGAGTCGCGTGCGAGAGTGTCGGCGAGGGTAACACGGTTGTTCTCTCAACTTTGTGTTAGACATAACCTTTGTTGTGAGCGATGTTGGGTGATATTGAGGAGTATTGTAGGTGGATTATAACTGGTCGGTAAGTTTAAGTTTGTGAGGAGTCGATTATGTGCATGCCGAATAGGTTTGTCTTGCTGAAGAATGAATTTGTTTTATGTTTTAATGTTTACTTTTTCGCATTTCCGCTTTAAACCATTTTAATCCAAACTCATAAACGCGAGAGACTGTCGAACGACATTCTTTCCCTCGAACCGATCTCTGTGGACACGACATAAATCTCGGAGGGAATTCTTCCGAAAATAAATATTTTTGCTTGCTTGCCCTATTCTGCAATCAACAAAATGGCGCCGTTGCCAGGGATTGGTTTTGATATTGAATCGTATTGCGATAGTTTCTTTGTTTTTGAGTTTTGTAGGTATCGTATATATTGTATATTTTCACTTGTTTATATTGATACTTATACTTATGAATTTTTTTTTGTTTGCTTCTTTTCACGTTTGTTTAAGTGTTTGGTTAGGGCACTTGCTTTTGGTTTGCGCGGTGAGGCATCACCATGGCATGAAGGAAGGAAGTTGTTAGCTAAGCACAGTAAATGCGTCGAGCTTACGACGTAAAACAAGCATGGTGTATTCTTTTCTTTTGTTTTTGTTTAGCTTAGGTAGTGTGGTAAACATTCATTAAACAAGTTGTACTCGGATTTTTCGTAAATTCTCAAATCTTCACTTTACAACTTGTTTAATGAATTTTCTACCGGTTTTTCAACTTGATTTGAATAGCTTGAGGAAATTTGGTGATGTTCTAAGTTTGATCGTTTCAACTTGCGGATGTATGCTAATGATTTTGTTAAGTTTTGTACACGTCCAAGGTATGTGTTTATCGTTTTCTTGACTTTAGCATATTCATGTTACTTAGGCATTTTACAAACTTCCATGTCATTCATTCTTTTGTATATTTGTTCTTGTTGTGAATCACTTTAGTTCCCACCTTTTTTGTGAGGAAGTCTTCTATTGTTCATATATGCACGGAGTACCAACATTCTTATTTTAACTGGATTTTATTATGCTTAATCTTTTGTTTGTGTTGATTATATGAAAGCATGAAAAGGATCAAGGCATTTTGTTTCATTTTGAGCACAACTACCTAGTCGAATAGTCAATTCACCTTATGAGTGTGTGATCATTCGTAACCCCTTTGAGTTTTTTGATCCATGTTTTATTTGAATCTAATGCTTGTCTATGAGTATTTAGTTCACTTATTTTTGAATGCATTTTGTTTTTACTTGAGCCCTCAACTTTGTGTTGTTGTATAAATTTTTACCTTGCCTTAGAAAGTAGGGAGTATTCACATGATGATGTGGTTGAATTCAAGTTGGGGAGATAATGGTTGTTTACTCATTGGTTGGTTTCTATGAGGTTGAAAAAGAAAAAAAAAAGAAAAATATAACAAAGAAAAGAAAATAAAAAGGTGAAAAAGAAAGAAACAGAAAATCCTTGAAAAAGAAAACAAAAAGAGTTCAAATAATTGTGCTAAATAAGTATTGTGTTTTGTGTAACACTTGGGATGAAAGAAGAAGTTGATTGGAATTTAGTGTTTGAACTTTTGTGAGTTGATCACTCCCTTAGGTTTAGGCAAGTTTTTGTTTCAACTACCTTTAGAAATTGCCCCTTGTTTGTTTACCCAACCACGCTACATCCTTGAAAGTCCTTGTGATTCTTGCATTTGTATGTTCAATGTGAATTTTTGGATGGTTGCATAATTTAGTCTATTGTTTGCATGATTGTTGTGTGAGTGATAAGTACCTCATTTTATGTTTTTCATCTACCGATGATTATTTTTGCTAGGTGTGATTCACATTTGAACTTGTGTTGTTTTAGGATGGTTTGGTATGATTTTTGTATTTTGCATTTGTTTCGTGACTATGTTATCGTCGTAGTTTAGTGGTAAGTATTTACTTTGTGTGTATCGTTTTCATTTGAACCATACATTAGTTTCCGTTTTTCAAAACCAGTTGATTCGTGATTCTTTGGTTTTCACTCTGTTTCTTTGAGTTGTTTGATTTTTGTTTGACGACAAAAAATTATGTAAGTTGGGGAGAGTTGATAAGTACAAAATGTACCTATTTTTGTATATAAGTTTTGTTGCACTTATCTATACTTTTTGTTAAATATCATACGAATAAACCCTGCTTTGTTTATAAATACGTTTACTTTACGTTTTCGTGTGTATATTGCGTTTTCTTTTAAATATTATTGAGTTTAATTGATTTTATCTTATTTTTGCAGGTATTCAATCAAGGATATCTTACCTTTGTTGTATAGAGCATTGAATAAGCTTTCCAGCGCTTCAAACAGGGCGAAAAACGGAGTTACGGTTCAAAAGTTACGAATAAAACACTGCAGAATTTTTGTTGTCTGGTGTGTTGCGCCCCTGCAGCGCCGGGCGGTGCAGGGGCGGTAGAAAAAATTGAAATATGAATTCCAGTGGCATTCCAAGAATTTTGGCTAGCACTGGGCGACCCAAACCACCGCCGGGCGATATTGGACGGGCTGAAACACCATTTAAGGGCCAAAAACACGATTTTTAGGTTATGGTTTTGGGGTTTTGTGATCCCAACTCCATCAAACTTCATTTTTCATAGGATTAGCTTGAAAACAACATGGAAGCTTGCACACGGATGAACTGCGATGGATTGATCGTCGATCGGCTCTGACAAACCGCAAGATGTTTGGTTCATTTCTCTTCTTCTTTGTGTTTTTCTTCTTTGTTGGGTTTTGTATATGTATTGACTATGATCTCATGTATATTTGTCGCCCATGGCATTGTATAAAACTTGCTTTACAAATCTTATTGGTGATTGTCTCTGATTTTTTCTTTATGCGCGGAGTTTGAGTTGCGTTAAAGATAATCCTCGCAAACTTCGATTAGGGATGATTATCTGTTAGTTTCTGGACTCTAGAGATAGATTTAAGAGCTAACAATCTTCAATAGGCGTTGAATCTTAATGCCTCCATGCCTTGAGTCGCGTGCGAGAGTGTCGGCGAGGGTAACACGGTTGTTCTCTCAACTTTGCGTTAGACATAACCTTTGTTGTGAGCGATACTAGGTGATATTAAGGAGTATTGTAGTGGGAGTATAACTGGTAGGTAAGTTTAAGTTTGTGAGGAGTCGATTATGTGCATGCCGGATAAGTTTGTCTTGCTGAAGAATGAATTTGTTTTATGTTTTAATGTTTACTTTTCCGTATTTCCGCTTTAAACCATTTTAATCCAAACTCATAAACGCGAGAGACTGTCGAACGACATTCTTTCCCTCCAATCGATCTCTGTGGACACGACATAAATCCCGGAGGGAATTCTTCCAAAATTAAATATTTTTGTTTGCTTGCCCTATTCTGCAACCAAAAACACTCCGATGATCCCTTGGATGACTTGCCTATCTGGCAGTCGTACCTAGAAGACTTGGGGCAAAAGAGTCAGCCCAACGATACATATCAGTTGAGCATCATTGAAAAGAATACTTACGTCCCCACCAAATCGTGGGATCATTACTTAAGACATTCTGAAGATATCCAGCACAACGATGAATCTGCAAAGATTGCAGGACAAGAGTTCATCAACTATGCTTTTCCCGAGGTCAACGTCATCGAGAAAGATGACTCCTCTCGTCCCACCGAAGTATGGGACACCTTAGGACAACCGAGTGGCAAGTACGACTTCCTGGTCAAGTACACTGCTCCTGAAAGCTCTCGTATCAGGCTCGAAGACATCCAGCCAACTGGATGGGGAGATCCGCCTGAGAGTGAAAACATTATGCAAGATACAACAAAAGAGTTCGTTTACGACAACTCTGCCTGGAAGAAAGACTCCAACGATCCTGCTCCGCCAAAAATCAGCGTCATTTCTGAGGACAAATCAAGAAAGAAGGTGCCAGACTTTGTGATTCACCGAGGAGTTCGCCGCCAATGGATTGCTGTCGATGTCCCGAAAGTCATCCATAAGTCTAAGTAATTGTCATCTTTGTTTTAACCTTTCACCCTGCCCAGGTGAAACAGATGTTTTCATAGGGCTCACTTTCTGTAAATGTCCCTCTTCGCTTCGCCCAAAGCGACAGAGTTTTGTTTTATATGGCTGTAGTTTCAAGAATCGACAAAATCATAAATAAATAAATGTCATTCTGTAATTTCCGCATTTTATTCTGTTTTCACTTTTCGTTTTTCAGAAAATGGTAATCCTAAAACAACCAAAAACAATAACAAGCATTTTTCAGAAAATACACTGCACATACTCTTGCATTTCTCTCTATCTCTTCTAAAAAAACAAATCATCACGTCATGCAGATTTCTTGTTTTAAACCCCGTTGAAACATACGATCCAATGACTTCTCCCAACTTTGAATTCCTAGTATTTAAAGCTGAAGAAGAAGAAGACGAAGAAATTTTGGAAGAGATCTCCCGATTACTCAGACAAGAGGAAAGGTCCATTGAACCTCATAAAGAGCTGTTGGAAACGGTCAACTTGGGTTCAGAAGAAGAGAGGAAAAAAGTCAAGATTGGGGCACTGCTCAGTCCAACTGTCAGAAAAGGTTGATAGAACTTCTCAAAGAATTTCCCGATGTATTTGCTTGGTCCTATCAGGACATGCCAGGATTGGATACCAGCATCGTGGAACATCATCTACCGTTGAGATCAGAATATCCGCTCGTAAAACAAAGACTGAGAGGACTCAACGAGATATGGCTATCAAAATCAAAGAGGAAGTGCAGAAATAGATTGATGCAGGTTTCCTTGCCACCTCATAATATCCTCAATGGCTAGCTAACATAGTGCCAGTTCTGAAAAAGGATGGAAAAGTCAGAATGTGCGTAGACTACAGGGATCTGAACAAAGCCAGTCCAAAGGATGACTTTCCCTTGCCACACATAGACATGCTGGTAGACAGTATAACAAAGTTCAAAGTCTTCTCCTTTATGGATGGATTCTCGGGCTATAATCAAATCAAAATGGCACCATAAGACATGGAGAAAACTTCATTCATCACCCCATGGGGCACCTTTTGTTATAAGGTAATGCGGTTCGGTTTGAAGAACGTCGGGGCAACCTATCAAAGGGCTATGACTACTCTGTTTCATGACATGATGCACAAAGAAATTGAAGTGTATGTCGATGATATAATTGCCAAATCTAAAACAGAAGAGGAGCATGTGACCCACTTGTTAAAGTTATTTGAGTGTCTGAGAAAAAACAAACTCCACTTAAATCCTAACAAGTGCATGTTTGGTGTTCGCTCAGGGAAACATTTTGGGTTCATCGTCAGCCAGAAAGGAATTGAGGTTGATCCTGACAAGGTCAAGGCCATTCGAGAAATGCCTTCGCAAAAGACTGAAAAACAAGTCAGAGGATTCCTGGGACGTCTGAATTACATTTCCAGATTATATCACTCATGACCGCGACATGCGCGCCAATCTTCAAACTACTAAAAAAGAATCAAAGTTGTGTATGGACAGAAGACTACCAAACAGCCTTCGACAGTATCAAAGAATATATGTTGAATCCACCTATTCTATCACCTCCAATGAAGGGAAGGCCACTGATCATCTACCTAACAGTCTTGGAAGATTCAATGGGTTGTGTACTTGGCCAACAAGACGAAACGAAGAGAAAAGAGTCTGCTATCTACTATTTGAGCAAGAAATTTACCGACTCTGAGACTCGGTACATTATGCTTGAGAAAACTTGTTGTGCTCTGGCTTGGGCAGCCAAACGTCTTCGCCAGTACATGATTTGTCACACTACTTGGTTAATCTTCGAAATGGATCCGATCAAGTATGTCTTTGAAAAACCTGCTCTCACGGGAAGGATTGCCCGTGATGTTGTTATCAGAATACGACATTGAGTACCATGCTCAGAAAGCCATCAAAGGAAGTATTTTAGCCGATCATTTGGCTCATCAACCGATTGACGATCAAGAATCAGTCGGATTTGACTTCCCAGACGAAGATGTCATGTATTTGAAAATGAAAGATTGCGATGAACCGCTACCCAGTGAAGGGTAAGAATCGGGTTCCCAGTGGGGACTAATATTTGACGAAGTTGTCAACAATTATGGAAACAGAATTGGGGCAATCATCATAACACCTCAGGTTACTCACATTCCTTTCACCGCCCGACTGACATTCAAGTGTACAAACAACGAGGCCGAATACGAAGCTTGTATCATGGGTCTCGAAGAAGCAATTAACTTAAGGATAAAGAACTTAGATGTGTATGGAGACTCAGTCCTGGTTATCAATCAGATCAAAGGAGATTGGAATACATACCAATCAGGACTGATTCCTTACAAAGATTACGCGAGAAGGTGGTTTCCGTTCTTCAACAGAATTGAGTTTCATCACATCCCTCGTGAAGAGAATCACATGGCTGATGCACTAGCCACTCTCTCTTCCATGATTAGTGTAGGTCAATGGAACGACGTACCTAAGATTGATATAATGCGCCTAGAACGACCCGTTTACATCTTCGCGATCGAATCGGTCATAGACGACAAACTTTGGTATCACGATATGAAATTCTCCCTTCAGAAACAAGAGTACCCACCTGGGGTATCAAGAAAAGACAGGAAAACCCTCAGAAGGTTGGCAGGCAACTTCTTCCTGAGCGGTGATACACTTTATAAGAGAAACTTTAACATGGTCTTGCTCCGATGTGTAGACAGACCAGAAGCAAACATGCTGATGAAAGAAATTCATGAAGGATCCTTTGGCACTCATGCCAACGAACACACAATGGCAACAAAAATTCTGAGAGCATGATATTATTGGTTGACCATGGAATCCGATTGCTAGAAGTACATGAGGAGGTGTCACAAGTGTCAGATATACGCTGACAAAATTCATGTACCGCCAATGCATCTCAAAGTCCTTTCTTCTCCATGACCTTTTTTCTATATGGGGAATCGACATGATTGGCATGATTGAACCCAAGGCTTCGAACGGACATCGGTTCATCCTGGTAGCCATTGACTACTTCACAAAGTGGGTCGAAGCAGCATCATATGCCAATGTGACCAGTCAAGTGGTGGTCTGATTTATCAAGAACAATATCATCTGCCATTATGGTGTTCTGAGCCAGATCATTACTGATAATGGATCTAACTTGAACAACAAGATGATGAAGGAGTTGTGCGATGAGTTCAAGATCGAACACCATAACTCATCTCCCTACCGACCTAAGATGAACGGGACGGTAGAAGCGGCTAACAAGAACATCAAGAAGATTGTTCAGAAGATGGTTGTAACCTACAAAGACTGGCACGAGATGCTACCCTTTGCTCTTCACGGTTATCGCACATCTGTCCGCACTTCAACAGGGGCAACCCTTTTCTCTCTAGTATATGGCATGGAAGCAGTGCTCCCCATAGAAGTAGAGATCCCATCAATATGGGTATTGATGGAAGCTAAGCTAACAGATGCTGAATGGTGTCAAAGTCGACACGATGAGTTGAATCTGATCGAAGAAAAGCGAATAACAGCTTTGTGCCATGGTCAGTTGTATCAACAAAGAATGAAGAAAGCGTTTGACAAAAAGGTCCGACTCCGTGTCTTCAAAAAAGGAGACCTCGTGCTCAAGAAGATACAATCATTCCTCACTGGTTCCTGGGGCAAATGGACTCCGAATTATGATGGCCCCTGTGTGGTCAAGAAAGCCTTCTCAGGCGGCGCCTTAAGACTCGCAACCATGGATGGAGAGGAGTTTGCCTACCCCACGAATGTTGATGTAGTCAAGAAATACTTCGCCTAAATAAAAAAAACGTCTCGGTGGATTGAAAACCCGAAAAGGCAGTCCAGGAAAAAATTAGAGATATAAGCAAAAAAAAAACATTATCCCGATGGATTGGAAATTTAAAAGTACAATCTAGGAAAAAGTTAGGGATTAATGGCAAGTAACTACGTCTGATCAGTTTAACTCCTCAGCAGTCATGCCATCCATCAGGAAAACTCCAGTCAAGGTGATCTTCGACAGAAGCTCAGGATGTCCAGAATTCAAAGTTGGTAGAAGGATAACGGTCGTTATGTTTCAATGTAGCCCTTTTCCCTTAAATTACTATTTTCTAAACTTTGTAAATACTCTATGGAATCAAGCGCTTGGCTGATTTCCATCCTATCAATTAAATTTGAGCCCTAGTGCTTTTGTTTGCAATTCTCATTTGTTTTAGCGTTACAGAATGACATTGTTAACATGATCAACGATTCTTGAAATAAAACAAAAATGAATTTACTTGTCAAAAATTTTCTGCTTTTAAAATAAAGATGGCAATTCCTTTTGACTGATGAACATCAAAAAGAACATTAATCGCTTTTCCAGAGGTGAGTGAACCTCAAAGTGCAGAATCAGATTACTCCTTCTAAACCAGTACGCCTGAATTAAGGATCAACTGTGTCAGATACCATGTTTCATCTGACATCCCCGGCAGAGATCTTACCTCTTAAGACCGATTGAACAATATTGTCACCCCCACAGGGTCTACCTTTCTTAAGCAAGGCAGGATTGTTATTTTGAAACAGTGATACTTTTCATCCCCCGTAGTGGCCGAGTATCTAGTCATGTTCATTCACCAGTTTGTATGTCGCGTCAGTTTTGTCAGCATAAACATACATACATCATGCATAATTGATTCACATTCATATTCATATTGCATTACTATCACTCTGGTCAGTCTTATCCCCAAGTGATAAAGTCCTCTCATTAATCGAGTTGTCGATTCTTTCCTCGTCAGGAAATGATTTGCCTAAACAATCTCTCCCCCAGTTTATTTCTGGATTGGAGACGGTCCTCGACCACTTTGATAACTTGAACCTCTGAAAGGCAAAAAGACATTCGAAAAATGTCACTCTTCACCATTGAGGATGACATTTTCTCTTTCCCGGATTAACGAAAATCCCCAGAGAAAGCCTTTCAACCGAAGACTCTCAGCAACACATTGGCTTTTCACCCAAGAAATTCGATGTTAATGAAGTCATCAGCACCTCAAAATTGGATTACATCACATTGCATTTCTCCGAAAAGATCTCGAAGAAAAGTATGATGTAATATCCCCAAGTGAAAAGCAGTCTCTCAAGAGACTCATTTTCCCCAGTAGAGTCAACAAATGGCATCTCCAACAGAGAAGTTTGCACACCTCTACAGGTCAGACGAATGGGTGTCCCCAGCAAGTCTGACCTCAAAACTTTTCCATCAAATGGCATCTCCCTCAGTAGAAAACTAGGTGAGAAGCTTGATGAAAACCGCTACACATAGCGCCCCCTTTGTCAAGAAAAAAACTTGACAAGAAGAAACTGAGACCAGTTCCTGGCTGAAAACCAGGATCGAGGGGAAGTTTATATCAGAAACTAAGACTAGTTCCTTGGCTGAAGACAAGGATCTAGGGGAGGTTTATTTCTTCAAGAAACTAAGACCAGACCTGTGGCTGAAGACTAGGATCGAGGGGAAGTTTTACCCTTTCCTAAGTAACATTGCTTAGCGAAAGAAGATGGATGAGCAAACTACCATTCATAGCTACCGTCAAAATTTCGGGTATTCCGGTATTTAATCCTCTTGCACCCTGAATGTACGAATATCTTCGTCATTCACACCTTCGGGTCCAAGAAGATTAAATAGGGGCATCTATCATACCCCACATTTAGACCACCAAGATTTCCCTTCATTATGCAAATCATTTCCACAATATGGATGTGTCATCATGCCTCATCAATTTCCTCAAGGATTGTTGAGCTTTCACTTCAACCAAGAATTAGGGTTTTGAGCCCTCTCATAGCACTTAGACAAAGGATCAATCAAGAAATGACATGATATTTAACTTGTCTAACCTCTCAAACACCCATAAAGGATTAAGAGGACTCCCATATCAAGAATCAAGCACAAAGTTGCAACATTCCAAGTGGATCAAGCCTCAAGATCAGCAGTGTCACCAAATTAGGGTTTTGGTCGACCAAGGCCTCCAGATGGAATTTTTCCTCTGGGCATGAGCCAATGCTTCAAAGCATAATCCAAGATACTCCAAGGGACCTCATGAACCCAATCATCAAGTCAATTTAGCCTCAGGGGATACATTCACAAAAAAATCAGGAATTAGGGTTTCTTGACCTAATTCACCCCTAAGTTGACTTTTGGGGAAAAGCATGAGCCAAGACCTCAAGAAATGTTTTTAGGGTCTCAAATACACCACATTGATCCATTTGCAACAATGGATTGATCCAAGAAGCTTGATTCACAAGTTTCAATTTCATCTGGACCACAATTAGGGTTTTGAAGGAAAAGTCAACTGTACCTTTGACTTTTGACCAAGACATGCTCCCAAACCTTGGGAAATGATTCAATACACCCTATAATACCTATGGAATCCATCCATTAGGTTTTAATTATGTCAAGAACTTGAATTCACAAAGGATCGCACAGTTTGGATTTCATCCGATAAAAAGTTAACTGTGCACAAAATCAAGTTTGACTTTTTGGAATTTTTCACAAATATGGTTCCCCTAAGTCAAAAATAATGTTAATGTATGGTATTAATCATCATTCATTAAGAAAAATCAAGAAAAGTGAGGTTTCTTGCAAAAGGGGCAACCATGTGAAACCAAAAATTTTCTAAGTTATGGAACAAAAGTGATTTTGTACCAACTTTGCAAGGTCATAACTCCTAAACCACAAGGCCTTTTTCTCCCATTCAAAGCTCAAATGAAAGTCCATCTGACATACTTTAAAAGTATCAACTACAATAGATTCCAAATCCTCATGGATTTTGAGTTATGGACTGATCAAAATGACAAAAATGAAGAAAATGGCACTTTTCCAACACTTAGTGAAAATCTGCCTAAGTTACCAGCCTTGGACATCAATGTTCATGAGTATTTTTCAGTTGGATTCAAATAGTTTCAAGACAAACTATGATCACACATGTATTGTATCATATGAGGGCTTTTTAAAAAGCACAAGAGCCTCTCATAACTCAACCTGAGCAAGGATATATGATCCCCTCAAAATCACCATTTCCAATTGTCTTGTACAAGGCAGAATTTGGCATTTTGCTCGATTTTGCAAAATTGGACAACTCCAAGCCTTGTCATCCATTTGGACACATCAGAGGATAAAATCCAAGGGGAATGATCTGATCCCCAAGCCTCCCAAGTCCAAGAATCTACATATAGCCATAACAAACCTAAAAAGGCTAAAAAGTGCAAAAGACTCCAATTTTGTTTCCAAGCATTTAATGGATGCATCAAGGTGGCATGGACTGAGACATTTCTAATTGAATGAGTCAAGATTCAGCTCTGAATCAAAGGACCATAGGCCTGTGCCTTAACCTCAAGTCAATGGCTTGAGGAGACTAAAGATTCCCTTGGATCAACATTGGCCAAAGGCCTGTACCAGCTGCCATTCACTATTGCTTGCAAAACAAACTTGTTGAACTATAAATAGAGCTCATTTGTGCTCAGTTTGAGTACACCAAAGCACTAAAACACTTGCTTTCCTCAAAATCTCTCTCTTTAGGTCAAAATGCCTTCTTTTGCAAGTCATCTCTGAGTTTTTGAGTTAGAAAGCAATTCCACCACAGCTCATGATCCAAACACATCCAATATGTCATATCTAAGTTGTTCAAACACTCACTTGTGATCTAAAACACCAAAATCAGAAAGTCAAACTCCAAAACCTCAAAATTTGACTTTTCTGCATTTTTCAAGCCATGTCTTGATTCAGTCACTTCCAAAACCAAATCAGGCCTCAAACACACTCCAAATATCATCCTCAAACTGTCCCAATTGGTTTCCCTTATCTGGAACACCATTTGAGAGAGTTACTATCTTGGTCACTTTTGCCCCTTTTGCAAGAAAAGGCCTATACTTGTTCCTGAGGATTCCAGCTGGTTTATATCATCCTGAAAGCTTCTAAGGGATCAATCAAGAGTGTTCAAAGTATTGAATTACTTCTGGCACAAGGAACTTGGCAGATAGCACAAGAAGCTCCAAGAGGTAAGTGCATCATAACTTGAACTCTCTAAATCACGCATTGCTTTGAGGTCCATTGATCATGGACCTCTCATACATATCATATGTGTTGTGTTTGAACCAATTTATCATGCTATTATTGCATGTACCATGAGATAGCATAGAACATGCAAAATTTGGCCTATTTTAAAATCACTATCGGATTTTAAAATGCAAACATTTTCTGAAAATTCCAAGGGTACCATTGGATTCCTCATGAAATTCTAGGCAGGATACACCTAAATTTTGTCCCAATCCATGGAGAAATGAGAAAGTTAGAGGCTTCATGCAAATTGCCAAAACTAGGCCTTGCCTTAAGCAAGGGCCAGGCCATGGCGCCTTGGCCAGGCCTAGAAACTTGGCACCCTTATGTATTAATGGGGTGGCTTTGATACACGGATGTATCACCAGCCCAGTGGTAGCGCGCATGTGTGTTTGTTGTTGAGGTCGTGGGTTCAACACCCACCCAGACCATTTTATCATTTTGCCATATTTTGCTATTTTTTCATTTTTTATGGTTTTGTTTAATTAATTCCAAAATTAATTTCTCTCTCAATTTTAATTATTTTTTATTGAATCTTTTTTTGAAAATTCCCAAAAATGTTAAAATATTTTATTCCATAAAAATTTCACAAAAATATTATTTATTTCATATATTTAGTATTTTTGTAAAGAATTATGTTTTATTTGTTTTTAAAGCATTTCAAAACATTTCTTTCTCTTGATTTTGCAAATTAAAATGATTTTCAAATCATTCTATGAATGAAACATAATTTTTCAAACATTAATCCATGATCACAACTTGTTTTTCACACATGTTTGATAATTTTGATCATTTTAATTGAATTTTTATTCAATTAAAATACATTTAAAAATCAAATTAGGGTTTTGATTATTCTCACCCTCACAAATATTTTTCAAAACACTTTGGGCCTCTAATAGAGTGTAAGTCCCAACCCTTTTTGTAGATAAACCTTTTTGGGCCTCAGTCATTATATAAGTCCCGATACGATAAAATCTCGGCGCGATCGCCATTTCAAAACACAATCATCTGGGCCTACCCTTGTGTTATAAGTCCCATTTCTTTTCTTTTTTCAAACTTCTGGGCCTCTCCTTGAGTTGTAAGACTCATCTCTTCGTACAGAAAACCTTTTTTGGGCCTCAGTCATTATATAAGTCCTGATACAATTTTAAGATCAACGGTACGATTACTGTTTTTCATCTGGGTCTCTCCTTGAGTATAAGCCCCAATCTTTTCAAAAACAACTTTCCCTTTTGATTTAGGTTCAAACTCATAGTTGTTATAAAAACTTTCTTTAATTTCTAGAACAACTAACCATACAGCTGTTACAATGGAAGCTTGCTCACCTGTAAGTTTTATCAGCTTTCTTTTACATACTTGCACATATATATATATATATATATATATATATATATATATATATATATTTGTTTGTGCTGGAAGCTTGCTCACCTGTAAGTCCTCCTACCCTCTTTTACATATAGTATATATTTCATTTGTATATATATATGCCTGTATATCTGCATAGAGTTTTCCCCGACAATTAGGTCTAGGATTAGATAAAGCCAGTGGTCACTCTTTCAACAGTCAAAACTAGTTCCCCATAGGAATTCCAGATACAGTCTTGCTTCCTCTTGGGCTTATACAATATGGAACAAAGAGAAAGGCATTATTCCCGGTGAAACTTTTCTCAGACTGTCACTATTAGAAATTGTCAAAGAAATTCACTTCCCCAGAGATGATTAATTCCCGGTGAAACCTCTCTTGAATTTCTTCAAACCCTAGAATTGTTCACTAAAGAAAAGATTATTCCCGGTGAAACTTTTCTTGAACTTTTCTTAGGTTTGGACCCACAGGCTTCCTAAAAGCATCCCCAGCCTCCTCTTGGGATTTGTACAAGGACCCTCCGGCTTCTTAGAAGTTCTCATGCCTTCTCTTGGGCTTAATACAAGGACCCTGAAGGCCTCTTAAAGGTATAGGACAGAACCTAGTCATCCTTTGTTAGAGCAGTCTTTCCAAATAGTCAAAACCTCATACCAATTTAAGGGTTGACACTCATCCCTTAAAACACCAGCCTCATCTTGGACATCATGCAAAGATAAACTCTTCCATACCAGTAGACTTGGACAGTCTAATCTCCTCTTGGATCTCAAAGACATTCTCAAGTTCCCTACAAACACAAGAAAAAACCCTGGTCATTTAACCAATCTCCAGTAGAGTTAAAACCCCCGGGATCTAAAACTCAGTGTTTCATCCTAAATTTTCCCAGCTAGGGTCAGCTTATCAACAGTATAACATTATCCCAAATCAGAACCTCAAGGTCTCTGATCCCTCAACTCTTTTGTAATTCTCAGTAAGAGTTGATTCCCCATTTTGGACCTGTCTCTGGATCTCAATAATCCTCAGCAGAAGCCAGCCTCCTCTTAGGCTTTGTATAATGATTTTCCTCAATAGAGTTAGCCTCAAAGGCATTCTTTTTGTTGAGTCCATCTTCTTTCTTAAAACACTCTCTTGTTGAGTTAACCTTTTTTAGCCTCAATCTTGGGCTTTGTACAAGACAAACAAAGTACTCTCTTGTTGAGTCAATCACCTTTCCACACTCTCTTGTTGAGTCAATGGTACAAAACAAAAGCACTCTCTTGTTGAGTTAACCTTTTCCAGACTCCTCTTAGGCTTTGTATAATGATTTCCCTCAGTAGAGTTAGCCTCAAAAGCACTCTCTTGTTGAGTCAAATATCTTTCAGCCTCAATCTTGGGCTTTGTACAAGACACCTATAAATATCTTCAGCTGAGTTAGTCAAATATATTTTAGCCTCAATCTTGGGCTTTGTACAAGACATATAAATCTACCTAAGTAGAGTCAATCCTCTTTTCAGCCTCAATCTTGGGCTTTGTACAAGACAAATCATACTCTCCAGCAGAGTCAATCTTCTTTCAGTCACAATCTTGGGCTTTGTACAAGACAGATAAAACCTTTCACCAGTAGAGTCAAAAACCCTATTAGCCTCAATCTTGGGCTTTGTACAAGACAGACAAAATATTTCCCCGGAAAAGTCAAACTTTAGCCTCCTCTTAGGCTTTGTATAATGATATCCTCAAAAGAGTCAATTCTCTTTTAGCCTCCTCTTAGGCTTTGTATAAATATTTTTCCCCACTCTCTTGTTGAGTAAGTCTTTTGCAGCCTCCTCTTAGGCTTTGTATAAGGACTTCCTAAATGGAGTCAATCAACCTTTTAGCTTTAACCTTGGGTTTTGATCAAGGCACACAAAAATCAACATCCCCTCAGAGGAAATAAAAAACTCTCTGTAGGAAGACATTTCTCTGTATAATCACAGATCAAAACAGATAATCAAAACAAACCTTAATCCCAGATAACTGCTCTAAGTGGCACACTTGTTGATTCAAAAATCCAAGCTGTAGTCCATTTTTTATCCTGGTAAATCCTCTCTTTCACCTAATTGCTGTAAGTGGCAAGCCTCTGGATTATTTACATCCACGCCACTGTCCCTCTCTTAGCATGAAAGATTCCTAAGGAAAAATGGCATTGTTCTACACTGAGTTAAAGTTTTCTCCTTCAGGGTAAATACCCTATAAAGGAAATTATGGCATTGTTGGATTCACATATCCCAGTTAAAGTAATTCTCCTTTATAATCAATCACCCAACAGTTGTGATAAATAGACGAGATGTCTCCCTTTAGAGATGACAAATTCTCTCTCAGTCAAACCTTTTAGCTTCAATCTTGGGCTTTGAACAAGACACAAATCACCTTTAGCTTCAATCTTGGGCTTTGAACAAGACACCAAACATCTTTTTCCTCCCATAGAATAGGAGGAACTACGATTGCTCTGATTTCCCTGTTTATCTTTAACGGGAATACGTAGGCATAAGATTGTGAAATCTTAGCGAGAACACTCGTAAAAAACCGCAAAAAACCCGACACAAAGAAGAAACTTTCCCATTTACAGATAAACACTCTCAGGTATAAAGCAGAACCTAATGCTAATCAACCTGTGGATAACCACAAATAGGATGGGTAATTAACAACTCCCTATTGTATAACCTGACCCCGAACTCCCCGAATCTCTTTAAAGCATTTGTTCAGTTAAACATCTGCGTGCAAGGTTAGTTTTAGATAGCTTCCCTTTCCTTTCCAACTTCACAGGATAAATAAGAAATCAGAAAGTAGCACCCCACTCCTACCATTGCGGTAAGGAGAAACCCATGGCGATAAGGTGGTCGTGTCACCGACAAAAATCATACGCTACACTGGGCAGCAATTTCACGCCATCTCTGAGCATATTCTTTGAAGGTTTCTTTATCATTTTTGACATTGCTCTAAGTTGGTCCCTATCTGGTGCCATGTCCAAGTTGTATTTATACTGCTGAACAAAAGCTACCCCGAGATCTCTGAAAGTACTGATCTTTGTGCGGTTTAAACCCATGTACCATTTGAGTGCGGCACCGGTTAAACTGTCTTAGAAGTAATGGATTAGTAGTTGTTTATTGTCTGTCTGGGTAGACATTTTCCGAGTGTACATCACCAAACGACTTTGAGGGCAAGAGTTGCCTTTGTATTTTTCAAAGTCAGGCACCTTGAATTTGTGCGGTAACTTTACTTTAGGGACCAAACAAAGGTCAGCAGCGTCTTTACAAAATAAGTCTTGACCGCGAATGGCATGCAGTTCCTTCTGCATTTCTAGGAATTGTTCGTGGAACTCATTCATCCTTTCGTATACGTCTTTGTTTCTTCCATAAATTGCTTGCGGAATCTGTTCTTCCGAGATAGTGTGTACCAATGGCTGTGGTATAGTCATTACGGCGGTAACTCCTGGTGCTTCAGTGACCTAAAGTTTGTAACCTTCAGGAGTTTCTACTGTAACCCTTGCATCTTCATTTACCGGAAGTTTGTAACCTTCAGTTCTGGTGGTCCCTGCTACGACTTCTGGGTCTTCAGTGACCGGTGGGATGTATCCTTCAGGTATAAAGTTGAGAGGCATGCCCCAGGGAAATCCTTTAGGCATGTTGTACTGAGGATGACTGTCAGGTGTCTCAAACATTGGTGTAGACGTAATCTTCGAGATCACAGTCCTTTGATGTTGTTGTTCCTAGGCTGTTGCCAGGGATTGCATGTGCTGGTGGAGTTTCTCTAAACTCTTCTTTAGAGCATTGATTTCTTCTCTCAGCTCTCTGTTCTCTTCCTCGAGATGGCCCATTTTATTTTGTCGATTAGCCCGAGTATTGTACAAATGAGACAATTTGACTCTAGAGTACGACACATATGTGAGACTCAAAGACAAAGATGTGTTATGTGAGAATGATGAATGATATGCAAAGAATGTTATATATATTTTTTAGCTTTTGTTTTAAAAAGAAACTTCAACAATTATATTGCAAATACCACACAGCGGGGGAAGACCCTTTTATTGAACTCGAAAGATTGTAGTATTTTACAAGGAAAAGTACAGTTTTTTACAAAGTGAGAGAAGGAAAATTAGGCCTATGGTTCCTGAATTCTCTCTGAGGAGAGCTCAGATGCTGGTTCCTGAACTTTTCTTTTCTTTGATTGGGCTCCTTCAGCCGTTGTCGTGTCGACAATCCTTTGCCAAGTGAAAGGAGAGAGCAAATTTCTTCGTTCCTCCTGACTTTCTATAGCATGTTACTCTAATATCTCAATCAAAGCATCCTTTTCCTTTAGCATTTCCTGAATCTTGGTACATTCCAAATTAAGGATCTGGTATTTGTTCATCCAAGAGTTCCTCTCACGTTGGACTTTGTTGAGAGCGGCCTGGAGTTTTTCCGCATCAGACATGAAATAAAAGACAGATTCCTTCAAGGGAAAAACTTCTTGACGAGGGTAAGGCATCCTCAGTTTGATAGCTCTAGTTTGTACCTAGTGGAGATAAGGTTCTACAAAGGAACAATTTAGTCTTCCCATGGATTCTCTCCCTTTCCTGTGAATATGTTGTCAGGCATGCACTATTTCTTTCTTTAGTGCCCTGTCATTTTCCCCTTCCTTGAAGAATAGTCCTTCCCGATGAGCATTATGTGGGATATTCTTCATCGGGTATCCGAGTTGACAAGGAGCTAAAATTAGTTGATAGTTGATCCCTCCTTTAGTACAAATGAGGGGTACAATGGGGAATTTCCACATCCGTCGATAATCTTTATCCCTTCGTAAATCCGATTTTTACCAATCTATGTCTAAATTGGTAAGAAACATAATCTTCTACGACCATCGCAGATTACTCTTGTGATCCCAAAAAGCATCAGACTTGGGCAAGTGGGAAATAAACCATTTGTATAGTAATGGTACACAACATGTGATTATCCCTCCACTGTACAGATTCCTTAAGTGTACAGAATGGTAAGCATCCGCGAGTAAGGTTGGTACCAGGTTTCCAATCAAGAATATCTTAACAGCATTGGTGTCAATGAAGTTGTCAATGTTGGGAAAGAGGAATAACCCGTACATGAGCAGAACAAAGACATCCTCGAAAGCAGTTATATTTCCTATACTGGCAAAGTATAGAGCTTTCTCCATCAGGAATTTAGCTGGTAAACCCTGGATTCCTCCTTTGGTGGTCATGTGAGTCCTGACTTCTGACTCATACAAAGAGATTATTCTTGTAATGGCTTGATCCTTTGGAATTTCTTCCAGTTCAGAAAATGGATCTTGATCAGTGATAGGTAAGTCAATCAGATGGGAGTACTCTTCCAGTGTTGGTGTGAGCTGATAATTTGGGAAAGTGAAGTAGTGGTAAACCGGATCGTAGAACTGAACCAGTGTAGGCATGATCCCTTCAACCATGTTGACCTTCAGAAGAGATAACAATCCTCCATGCTTAGCTCTGAAAGCTTCGGGATTAGTAATCATCCTTCCCAATTTCCTTAGGTCTTCCAGTTTTGGAACCTTGAAGGTGTACTTGTGCGTTTTTCTTCTTCCGAAATCCATAACGCAACCTCTCTGATATTTGCAATTATTGTGTTAGTTCTTTTAGAAAAATATTTTTTCTTGTTTTAAAAAAGGGTTTTTAATGAATGCATGGATGCATGAATGCAGCAAATAAAAACACTTGAAAACATGGGTTTAGGGGTTCATCATCACAAGCATGGAGCCATGGATCTACCCATCCTCAAAGGTGTGTACTAATTGGTCAATTTTTATACCTGTAGAACAGGTTCTAACAAAGGTTCCCAAAATCATTGACCCCTCTTAGGGATATTAACAGCAAACTGATTGACTCAGTAGAGCTGTAATATCCTAAGATGAATCTACTTTGAGTGTAGTATTACGTATCAACTATTCCCGATAGTCACCGCACTAACTAATGGCCAAATGGTTTAGTGTCTACTAAATACTCAGTGTCATGGGTACTGCACTGGGAAAACTATGCTTTCACGATGTGGTCGTTCAACATTAGCAAGTCCACACGGGTACCTCGACTGATTCAGTGGACTGCCAGGTTAACTTGGTCGGGATTCACTCCCTATAAGCCTTCCTAGAGACGCCACCACTTATCTTAATTTTCTCTCAGACCCACCACATGCGTATCAATCGCATTCCCAGATAACGGTAATTTAAACACAGGTATCAAGTAAGGTGACAGAATATGATACATATATATATATATATATATATATATATATATATATATATGTAGCAGAAAATTGAGAAAGCAAGTAAATAAATAGAGAAATAAATACAAAGCAAAGCCTAGACCTCTTAGGAACTCTAATCCTAGACACAGTCTCCAGCAGAGTCGCCATTTTTCGGTAGCGTGCGATTTTTGTCGGTGACGCGACCACCTTACCGCAATGTTGGAATTGGGTGCTACTTTCTGATTTCTTATTTATCCTATGAAGCTGGAAAGAAAAGAGAAGATATCTAAAACTAACCTTGCATGCAAATGTTTTCTTTAACAAATGCTAAGAGATCGGGGATCGAGGTCTGGTTATATAAAGGGAAGCTATTAATACCCAGTGTATCTATGGTAATCCATAGGAACCTTTTATTGCATGTATCTCTGTTAATTTGAAATGCTTTCTAGTGTTTATCTGCTGTGGATTGGGAAAGTTTCTCCTTTGGGAGAATTGAGAGAATGTTTTTGTGGTTTTTGGGTTTTCCGTTGTTTTTTGGAAGGTATTGGACCTAAAGTTTTTGATTTGTGTGCTCGCTAAGATTTCGCAATCTTATATCTACGTATTCACGTAAAGAGATTTGGGAAATCAGAGCGATCGTAGTTCCTCCTATTCTATGGGAGGAAATTGTTTGCTTTCCTGTTCAAAGCCCAAGATTAAAGCTGTTTGAGTATTTGTGTCTAGTTCAAATCCCAAGATTGAAGCTAAAAGGGGTGATTGAGAGAGAATTTGTCATCTCTAAAGGGAGAATATCTCACTTATTCATCACAAATGTTGAGTAATTGGTTATAAGGGAAATTACTTTAACTGGAATATGTAGAATCCAGCAATGCCATTATTTCCTTTATAAAATAGATATCATGAAGGAAGAAAGCTTTAACTCAGTGTAGAGCAATGCCACTTTTCCTTATGAATCTTTCATGCTAAGAGAGGGACAATTGCTTGGATGTTAGGAATCCAGAGGCTTGCCACTTACAGCTGTTAGATGAAAGATGAATTTTAGCCAGGATAAAGGAAGGACTCTAGCTTGGATTTTGAATCAACAAGTGTGCCACTTACAGTAATTATCTGGAAAATTTTGATTATTTGTTTTGATATGTGATGTATAGAGGAAATGTCTTCCTACATAGTAGACTCATGGTCTCATCTGAGGGGATGTTGATTTTTGTGTGCATTGATCAAAACCCAAGGTTGAAGCTAAAAGAAACTGACTCCACTGGGGAGGGTTTTATCTGTCTTGTACAAAGCCTGAGATTGAGGCTGGCTGAGGAAATTATTATATTAAGCCTAAGAAGAGGCTATCTTTTGCTGAGGATTATTGAAATCCAGAAGCATATCCAAATTGTGTTGGGGAAACCAAAGGGTTTACTCTTGCTGAGAATTATGGAAAAGTTGAGATAACAGATGCCATGAGGCTCTGATTCTGTTGAAGATTTGTTGATGGTTAATTGACCCTGGTTGGGGATTTCTTAAAATGAAAGCTTAAGCCTTGTTGGGGGTCAGAGGAGTTTAAAGTTGAGTTTGAAAACCTATGGAGGTTTTAACTCTGTTGGAGATTAGTATATTGGTAAAAATGATTAGGGTTGTTCCTATTCTTTTAGGAAACTTGAGGGTCTTTGTGTGAGATAAAAGGGGGAATGAGACTTTCCAAATCTAACTGAATGAAGCCCAGAAGGAGGCTGAGACTGTCCAAGTCTTTCAAGAAGTGGTAGGCTCTGGTTGAGAGGGGTTTTTGTATGATGCCCAAGAGGAGGCTGAGGGTTTAAGGGATGAAGATCAACCCTAGAATGGTATGATGTTCTGAAATTTGACTCTCTTGAGGATTGAACTAGTAGAGATGACTAATTTCTATCCTATGCTTTTAGGAGGCCTTTGGGTCCTTGTACTAAGCCCAAGTAGAGGCTGGGGGAACTTCTAAGAAGTCTGTGGGTCCTTGTACTAAGCCCAAGAGGAGGCTGGGGATGCTTTTAGGAAGCCTGTGGGTCCAAGCCTAAGAAGAGTTCAAGAAAGGTTTCACCGGGAATTAATCATTTCTTTGCTGAACAGTTCTAAGGTTTGAAGAAATTCAAAAGAGGTTTCACCGGGAATTAATCCTCTCTGGGGAGATAAATTTCTTGTATACATATATATATTTCTAAGTTTGACAGTCTTGAGAAAAGTTTCATCGGGAATAATGTCTTTCTTTGTTCCATATTGAATAAGCCCAAGAGGAGGCAGACTGTATAGGGAATTTCCTATGAGGGAACTAGTTTTGACTAAGTTGAAAGTAACCACCGGTTTGACAGATATATATAAACAAATATGCATGGAAAAAGATATTGGGACTTACATTCTGAGAAGAGGCCCAAGTGTACTGTGATCTGTTGTATTGACTACGACTGTATGATTGATTAAGGTTTCAAAAAATTAAAGAAAGTTTTTGAGAAAACTTTGAATTTGAATTTGAATTAAAAGAAGTTTGTTTGATAATAAAATAAATGTTTGGGGCTTATAACTCAAGGAGAGGCCCAAGTGGTCTAAGAGCAGTTTCACCGGGAATAATGCTCCTCTTAGTACCAGTTTAAAAACAGACAGATGATTTTAAAAATAGGGGTATGGGGCTTACAACTCAAGGAGAGGCCCATGAAAGTTGTTTATTGTTAAAAAC
Source organism: Lathyrus tuberosus (assembly GCA_022829125.1). NCBI lineage: Eukaryota > Viridiplantae > Streptophyta > Magnoliopsida > Fabales > Fabaceae > Lathyrus > Lathyrus tuberosus. The sequence continues at coordinate 3,814,442 of JALAZF010000436.1, read as the reverse complement.
AAAGTTTATGTACAAAAATTGGGGCTTATATTCAAGAAGAGGCCCAGATGACTTATTTGAAAACATTGATCGGACTGCGATACTGAAAGACATTATGGGACTTATACTATAGCAGAGGCCCAAAAATGTTTTTGTACAAAGAGGGGTTGGGTCTTACACTCTAATAGAGGCCCAAAAGTGTTTGTGAAGAAAATAATGGGGCTTATACTCAAGGAGATGCCCAACTGATTTATTTGAAAAGGTGACGATCGCGCCGTGATTTTGAAAACCACAAAGGGACTTATACAATGATTGAGGCCCAAATTATTTATGTACAAAGAAGGAATTGGTCTTACACTCTATTAGAGGCCCAAAAGTTTATTTTTATACAAGAGATATGGCTTATATCTCAAGGAGATGCCCAGATGAAAAACAACGATCGCACCGTTTATTTTGAAAATCGTATCGGGACTTATACAATGACTGAGACCCAAAATGGTATATTTACAAAGGGGATGGGTCTTACACTCTATTATAGGCCCAAAAGTTTATTTTTAAAGATTTGAATAATCAAAATTAAAAAAACCCCTAATTTTAATTTAAAAAATACAATTTTCAAAGGAAATTAAATAAAAAATGATATAAAATATCAAATATATTCAAAAACAAGTTGTCAACTTCGAAAAATATTTTGAAAAATCATGTTTAAACACATGAAAACTTGGAATTCATTTGAATTTGAAAAACCAAGGTGGAAATTTCATTTAAAAATGTTTTAAAACAAATAAAATGAAATTATTTACAAAAATTCACACTATATTAAATAAATAATATAAGAAAATGACCTAAAAATTCAAATATTCAAAATATGGCGCCAACGGTCATCTTCTTCCTCACAACCTCCCTCAGTAACACCCCCAATCTATACCCCCAAGCTATTATAGCGATAAATAAAAATTTAAAATTTCATCAGAGTATATTTAAAACATTCACGGCATAGACCGAGGGGTCACATCAATTTGAAACAATATACACATAAACCGGCTCATAAAGATATGCAACAATCAGGTAGCAATTAACAGAGGAACTTAGTTCCTATTTCCCACAATTCAGATACAGAATACAAGCGGAAAATCTGTATCGAAATCTCATATATATATATATATATATATAATGAAAAGTTTGTCTGCCAAATACCATCATACATGTACAATCCCAAAAGAAACATATACATATACACGCAAATCACCAACGGTCTCCCTAACTACCCGGTGTCACATATCAGAGCCGACCGACAAAAGAATGAAGACCTAAGCTTCACAAAAAGACCTCCAGCAATCTAATCTGCAATGCCTCATGGAGCATTATAAAATAGCAGAAGGGGTGAGAAACACAATCATAATATAATTGCATACAATTATATATTAACACAAAAGTACACTTATTCTCGCATTTATTACCAACACAAATATATATATATATATATATATATATATATATATATATCTTCTCATCAACTCCATTCACAATTCCACAAAATCAATCCATTCATGATTCAATACAAATGCACAGAGACCGACACAACGACTCTATGCGATGCAATGCGGTACCGACATCAACATCTCAACACCAGTTCACTCAGGAACTATTGGAACCATCGCTCGTTACATAATGTAACTCCCCGTCGGGCATACGATGTTCCCCGTCGCTCACACCCCACACGGGCACACGACGTTTATGGATCGCTCACACCCCACACGGGCACACGACCCGGTCGCTCACACCCCACACGGACACACGATCGTCTATAACCATCGCTCACAGCCCACACGGGCACACGACCTTATAGCGGATTCCCTCTGGAATCGATTCGTCGCTCATACCCCACACGGGCACACGACATCACAAGAATGCATATCATGATGCTTGGCATACAATGACTCATGACATTCAAATGCACACATACATGCAATCATCTCAATCAACCTTAATCATACCTTGCAATTCAAGCCCAAAACAATGCATTTATTTGTCATACGGCCATAACCATCATCACGCCATCTAAACACATGCATTTACACCATACAACAACACACAAGTCATACCATATCCATATCAACAGCACATTGCATTATACACATCAATTACCCACAATTATAACGACAAAAGTCGACAAAACAACACTATTCCAAATTCCCGACATAATTAAATTGGGCAACAATCCCAAAACCATCATCATCAGAAAGTACAGTTCAATAGCTATTCAACGATACCAAGAATGTTAAAAACGGATAATCGGAACACAAGTTACGGACTAAACAAGAAAAGACATCGCGAAAAGACAACATTTTACACTCATGCTGGCCATACGCGTATTGCCCAAAATCTTACGCGTACCATTATGCGTTTCAGTAGATGGCCGAGAAAAATGAAATTCATTACGCGTATTGCCCTCAAATGCACCTCCCATACGCGTATTGCCCAAGCCAATACGCGTATGGACATGCCTGATACGCGTAACGGCAGTGGAAATCCAGAATTTTTCTGCAGAATTTTTTCTGCGTTTTCAACCCAAAATCAATCCAATTTTCACCTATACACCAGAAAAATTACCAATACAATGCCTAACAACATGTATCTAACATGTATCAACAACAAGAGACCTGAAAACATGATTTCCGACACAATTTAATCGAATTGTAACAATTTCCACATATTATGGTTTTTCACTCTATATTCAATTTCCATCCAATATCAACCAAAAACATACATACATAATCATACACAAGTATATAATAATCAAGTTTCGCACCCTTACCCGATTTAATCGTGTTTGAAAAGTCGGGTGGATTAGTTTTCTTCTTTTCCAAGTTTTCTCTCTTTTCTTCTTTCTTTCTCTTTTCTTCCCCTTTTCCTTCTTCTCTTTTTCTTTCTCTCTATTTTTCTCTCTTTCTATTTCTATTATGTTTCTAACTTAACAAAATAAATGAAAAGACCAAAATACCCCTACACTCAAATATCTCGCAAACGTTCCCAAAACGCGATAAAATATCACAACATTGAAAAGTAACATATTTCCAAATAAAAGTCGAAAATAAAATAATATAATAATAAAATAATCAAAACGACTCGATTAAATAAAACGGACAAAACTGGGGCGTTACAACTCTCCCCCACTTAGAAATTTTCGTCCTCGAAAATATACCTGAGACGAACAACTCTGGATACGATTCCTGCATCCTACTCTCCAACTCCCAAGTCAAGTTGCCCTCAGCAGCGCCTCCCCACGCTACCTTCATAAGTACAATATCCTTGCCCCTTAACCGCTTCAACTCACGATCCAAAATCCTCACTGGTAATGCCTCAACCGTAAGGTTCTCCCTTACCTCTACCTCATCCATCGGAATCACATGCGAGGGATCCGGAACATACTTCTGAAGCTGTGAAACATGGAACACATCATGCAAATTAGACAGACTCGGCGGCAACGCCACCCTATAAGCCATAGCACCCACTCTCGTGGATATCTGGTAAGGACCAATAAATCGAGAAGTAAGTTTCTTCGACTTCAATGCACGACCAACACCCGTTACCGGTGTAACCCTCAAAAATACATGATCGCCCTCTTGAAACTCGAGATCTTTCCTTCGTCGATCATGATAACTCTTTTGCCTACTCTGAGAAGCGTTCATTTTCTCACGAATAAGCTTCACTTTTTCCGTAGTCTGTTGAACCAATTCGGGCCCAACCACCGAACTCTCACCAGATTCGTGCCAACACAACGGTGTTCGACATCTTCGTCCATACAGTGCTTCAAAAGGTGTCATTCCTATACTTGAATAGAAACTGTTATTATACGTGAATTCAACCAATGCAAGATAACTATCCCACGCACCACCTTGTTCAAGAACACAAGCCCTCAACAAATCTTCCAACGACTGAATCGTTCTCTCTGTCTATCCATCCGTTTGAGGATGATAAGCAGAACTCAACCTCAATTTAGATCCTAAAGCCTTCTGTAAACTTTCCCAAAATCTCGAGGTAAACCTAGGATCTCGATCAGAAACAATGCTCAATGGAACACCATGCAATTTCACAATCACACTGATATAAATCTCAGCTAGCCTCTCCAAACAAAAACTGATGTCAATCGGAATGAAATGCGCCGATTTAGTTAGTCTGTCCACCACCACCCAAATAGCATTGTGCCCTCGCTGAGTATTCGGCAACCCTGTCACAAAATCCATAGAAATGTTGTCCCATTTCCACTCAGGAATATCCAACGGTTGCAACAAACCACTAGGCCTCAGATGTTCTACCTTTGATTTCTGACAAGTCAAACATGCATACACAAACTGGGCCACATCTCTTTTCAATCCAGACCACCAGAAAATCTTCTTCAAATCTTGGTACATTTTATTAGCTCCCGGATGTATACTCAAATTACTTCGGTGTCCTTCCTCTAAAATCATCCTTTTCAAATCCGCATCATCCGGAATACAAATTCTACCTCGGAATCTCAAAACACCATTAACATCCACTTTAAAATCACTATTCGCATCTTTTTCTCCCACCAACATCAAATCCACAAATTTCACATCCAGCTTCTGTTTCTCACTAACAGTTATCAGAAAATCATTAGTAACCTTTAGCATACCCAGCTTCACGCTGTTGGACGTCACCTCACACACCAAACTCAAGTCCCTAAAAGCTTCCAAAAGTTCCCACTCCTTAACCATTAAAGCGGACATATGTAACGATTTCCGACTCAATGCATCGGCTACCACATTCGCTTTACCAGGATGGTAATTCAAGCCAAAGTCGTAGTCCTTCAAAAATTCCAACCATCTCCGCTGCCTCATATTTAACTCTTTCTGATCAAACAAATATTTCAAACTTTTGTGATCACTAAAGACTTCAAATCTAGCACCAAAGAGATAATGCCTCCAAATTTTCAACACAAAGACCACAGCCGCTAATTCCAAATCATGAGTAGGGTCATTTTTCTCATGCACTCTCAACTGCCTCGAAGCATAAGCCACGACCTTACCCTCTTGCATTAGCACCCCACCTAGACCAATCAAAGACGCATCACAATACACCACAAATGGTTCAGTAGGATTCAACAAAATCAAAATCGGAGTTCTCGTCAATCTTCTCTTCAGCTCATTAAAACTTTCCTCGCACCGAATATCCCAAATGAACGTTTGCCCTTTACAAGCCAACTGGGTCAAAGGAAGTGCTAGCTTAGAAAAACCTTTAATGAACCTTCGATAATATCCGGCCAAACCCAAAAAGCTTCGAATTTCAGTAACGGATCTCGGAGCCTCCCATTGTAGAACTGCTTCTACTTTAGATGGATCCACAGAAATACCATTACCTGAAATCACGTGCCCAAGAAAACTCACCTCCGACAACCAGAACTCACACTTGGACAATTTAGCAAAAAGCTTTCTTTCTTTCAAAACCTGCAAAATAATACGCAAATGCTCCGCGTGCTCATCGCGAGACTTAGAATAAATTAAGATATCATCAATAAACACCACGACAAAACGATCCAAATGCTCGTGGAAAATATGATTCATGTACTCCATAAACATACCTGGCGCATTAGAAACCCCGAACGGCATCACAGAATATTCATAATGACCGTAACGTGTCCTAAAAGCTGTCTTCTGAATATCTTCCTCTTTCACCCTAATCTGATGATACCCTGACCTCAAGTCAATCTTACTAAACACACAAGCACCTACCAACTGGTCCATCAAATCATCAATCCTTGGAAGAGGATATTTATTCTTAATCGTCACCTTATTCAACTGGCGATAATCAATACACAACCGCATACTTCCATCTTTCTTTTTCACCAATAAAACTGGAGCACCCCAAGGAGAAATGCTTGGTCTCACAAACCTCTTTTCCAATAATTCATTCAACTGCTTCTTTAACTCAACCAACTCAGATGCCGACATACGATAAGGTGCCATAGAAACAGGTCTAGTACCAGGAACTAGATCTATAGAAAACTCCACCTCTCTCTCTGGCGGTAAGTCTAAAATATCTTCAGGAAACACTTCCGGGAAATCACACACAACAGGAAACACGTCAAGTGAAACTTGACTATCCACAGTCAATGATGCAAACAACCCAAACAACTGAGCTTCATCCGCCAAAAGTTTCTTCAACTCTTTGGTAGATAAGAAACTCGAGTCTTCTTCTTCCTCAAGAGAAGGAAATCTTACCAGCTTATGATAACAATCAATATGAACCCTATTGAACTGTAACCAAATCATTCCCAGAATCACATCTAAACCCTCCAACGGTAAACACACCAAATCCATCTCAAAGTATTTACCATAAATGGTCAAAGGACAACTTAAACAAACCAAAGAAGTAGCTATTGACCCCATTGCTGGAGTATCAATAACTATCTCACCACCCATCAAAGATAACACAAGATTTAAACGCTTCGCGCACTCAGACGAAATAAACGAATGAGTCGCTCCTGTATCAATAATAGCAACTAAAGGCGTACTATTAATAAAACAAGTACCTCTGATCATACGGTCTGCACTTGAAGTCTGAGTTCCTGCCAATGCAAACACTTTCCCACCTGCTGGAGCTTGCTTCGGTTTCGGACACTTTGTGCTAATATGACCAGGTTCGCCACAGTTGAAACACTTCACCACATTCTGCCTCTTACAATCAGTCGCTACATGCCCTAAACCTCCGCAATTAGTACATTTCCTCATATCTTTCCTACATTCAAACTGACGATGCCCCAATTCACCACATCTATAACATCTCAAAGAATTAGACATACCTCCTCCATTGGGCCTTCAATCAAAAGTACCCCTTTGCTTACCCTTATCCGCTGGTGTCACATAAGGACCACCACGAAACTGTTGCTTCCCTTTCCTGTCACTCACACTCTTATAGTGAGTAGAACGAGCTTTACTATCTTCTTCATAAATCCTACAACAGTCTACCAAATCAGAAAACCTCCTAATCCTTTGAGACCCGATTGCCTGCTTGATCTCAGGACGCAATCCGCTCTCAAACTTTACACACTTAGAAAACTTCGCGGTCGCTTCAGCATAATGGGGATAAAACTGCACAAGTTCCACAAACTTAGCAGTATAATCAACGACAGATATATTACCTTGTTTCAACTCCAAGAACTCTATCTCCTTCTTTCCTCTTACATCTTTGGGAAAATACTTCCTCAGAAACTCAATGCTAAACACAGCCCAAGTGACTTCCTCCTCTGCAGCTTCCAACACACGACGAGTACTGACCCACCAATCATCCGCCTCTTCCTGTAACATGTGAGTACCCAGTCTCACCTTTTAATCCTCCGCACAATCCATCACCCAAAAAATCCTTTCAATCTCTTTCAGCCAGATCTGAGCACCATCAGGATCGTGTTTCCCTTTGAAGAAAGGCGGTTTATTCTTTCTGAACTCATCATTTCCAGCAGCATGAGGTGCACCCTGCACAGCCCGAGCCACAGCTTGCATAGCAGTAGCCAAAGCAGTGTCATTCCTACCAGCCATATTATGTTTATTTCCAATAACAGCAACTATGGTTAAACAAACAACTCACCCAACTACAACGACCAACAAGGACTGACACAAACTGGCTCTGATACCACTTAATGTAACACCCCCAATCTATACCCCCAAGCTATTATAGCGATAAATAAAAATTTAAAATTTTATCAGAGTATATTTAAAACATTCACGGCATAAACCGAGGGGTCACATCAATTTGAAACAATATACACATAAACCTGCTCATAAAGATATGCAACAATCAGGTAGCAATTAACAGAGGAACTTAGTTCCTACTACCCACAATTCAGATACAGAATACAAGCAAAAAATTTGTACTGAAATCTCATATATATATATATATATATATATATATATATATATATATATCATGAAAAGTTTGTCTGCCAAATACCATCGTACATGTACAATCCCAAAAGAAACATATACATATACACGCAAATCACCAACGGTCTCCCTAACTACCCGGTGTCACATATCAGAGCCGACCGACAAAAGAATGAAGACCTAAGCTTCACAAAAAGACCTCCAGCAATCTAATCTGCAATGCCTCATAGAGCATTATAAAACAGCAGAAGGGGTGAGAAAGACAATCATAATATAATTGCATACAATTATATATTAACACAAAAGTACACCTATTCTCGCATTTATTACCAACACAATTATTTTCTCACCAACACAAATATATATATATATATATATATATATATATATATATATATATATATATATATATCTCATCAACTCCATTCACAATTCCACAAAATCAATCCATTCATGATTCAATACAAATGCACAGAGACCGACACAACGACTCTATGCGATGCAATGCGGTACCGACATCAACATCTCAACACCAGTTCACTCAGGAACTATTGGAACCATCGCTCGTTACATAATGTAACTCCCCGTCGGGCATACGACGTTCCCCGTCGCTCACACCCCACACGGGCACACGACGTTTATGGATCGCTCACACCCCACACGGGCACACGACTCGATCACTCACACCCCCACACGGGCACACGGTCGTCTATAACCATCGGTCACACCCCACACGGGCACACGACCTTATAGAGGATTCCCTCTGGAATCGATTCGTCGCTCACACCCTACACGGGCACACGACATCACAAGAATGCATATCATGATGCTTGGCATACAATGACTCATGACATTCAAATGCACACATACATGCAATCATCTTAATCAACCTTAATCATACTTTGCAATTCAAGCCCAAAACAATGCATTTATTTGTCATACGGCCACAACCATCATCACTCCATCTAAACACATACATTTACACCATACAACAACACACAAGTCATACCATATCCATATCAACAGCACATTGCATGATACACATCAATTACCCACAATTATAACGACAAAAGTCGACAAAACAACACTATTCCAAATTCCCGACATAATTAAATCAGGAAATAATCCCAAAACCATCATCATCAGAAAGTACAGTTCAATAGCTATTCAACGATACCAAGAATGTTAAAAACAGATAATCGGAACACAAGTTACGGACTAAACAAGAAAAGACATCGCGAAAAGACAACATTTTACACTCATGCTGGCCATACGCGTATTGCCCTGAGCCATACGCGTATTGCCCAAAATCTTACGCGTACCATTATGCGTTTCAGCAGATGGCCAAGAAAAATGAAATTCATTACGCGTATTGCCCTCAAATGCACCTCTCATACGCGTATTGCCCAAGCCAATACGCGTATGGACATGCCTGATACGCGTAACGGCAGTGGAAATCCAGAATTTTTCTACAAAAAATTTTCTACGTTTTCAACCCAAAATCAATCCAATTTTCACCTATACACTAGAAAAATTACCAATACAATGCCTAACAACATGTATCAACAACAAGAGACCTGAAAACATGATTTCCAACACAATTTAATCGAATTGTAACAATTTCCACATATTATGGTTTTTCACTCTATATTCAATTTCCATCCAATATCAACCAAAAACATACATACATAATCATACACAAGTATATAATAATCAAGTTTCGCACCCTTACCCGATTTAATCGTGTTTGAAAAGTCGGGTGGATTAGTTTTCTTCTTTTCCAAGTTTTCTCTCTCTTCTTCTTTCGTTCTCTTTTCTTCCCCTTTTCCTTCTTCTCTTTTTCTTTCTCTCTATTTTTCTCTCTTTCTATTTCTATTATGTTTCTAACTTAACAAAATAAATGAAAAGACCAAAATACCCCTACACTCAAATATCTCGCAAACGTTCCCAAAACGCGATAAAATATCACAACATTGAAAAGTAACATATTTCCAAATAAAAGTCGAAAATGAAATAATATAATAATAAAATAATCAAAACGACTGATTAAATAAAACGGACAAAACTGGGGCGTTACACCCTCCAAGGCCGTTTTGCAAAACCTCACATATCTCTCTCAATACGTAATGGTTGACTTTTGTAAACACGGAAGTTGTTTATTTTTTAACAAGGATTTCAATGATATAAATTAATTGCATTTATATTATGTGTGGAGTGAGAAATCAAAAGATGAACCCTAATTTCTGCAAGAACACTATAAAATCCTATACACGATGCCTACAAAGCAATTGATTGAGGGGAAACACTCTACATGAGTGCAGAAACATGTTTGTAACTTGAAAACACATTTATGATGCATGGATCATAGAGTTTGAGAGTGTCAGTCTTACCTCTGCAAGAGGAAATCGAAACCTCGGTTGTAGGTGTTACAAAAGTGTTTTGATGATCTGGAAAGCTCCCTTAGACCTCAAGTAGTGTGTTTGGAAGCTTGAGATGGATTGAAACAACCTGGAACTTGTTGTGGCAACTCAACTGCAACCTTGCCAAAAAAGCTTGAGCAAATGGGGAGTGACTTTGTGATTCTGGTGTTCCAGATGTGTTTTGAGGTTATGAATTACTTGTATATGACATATGTGAGGTGTTAGGATGGTTGATTTGGATGGAATTGCTCTCTATTTGAAAATTCGAATGTGACTTGTAAGAGAAGCAAATTCTGGTTTTTTAGAGTGATTGGAAGGAAAGCATGAGTTGTTATGCTTTGGTGTACTCAAACTAATCAGAAAGAACCTATATTTATAGTGGAGCAACTTTGTTTTGGGAGCAATAGTGATTAGAGGCTGGAACACTCTATTATCCATTGAACTTTGTCATGTAGCCAAAGTTTCCTCTAGCCATTGACTTGAGTCAATCTTGCAGGCTATGAGTCTTCTGTTGTAGGGATAAAGCTTGACTCCTTTAGTGATCAATGACTCAGTCCATGCCACCTCAATGTATCTCTTGAATGCCTTGAAACAAAATTGAAGTTTTTGGAATTGCATATTTAACGATCACAAGCTTAAATGATAGGCTTCTTGACTTGTGAGGCTTTATGATCAGGTTCTCCATAATTTGGGTTGATTTTGAACAGAAATGAAATGATGCAAGTGTCCAAAATTGGCTCAAGAAATCGTGGGAACCAAGTCATGTTTTCATGCCTTTGTGTGGGCAGGGTGAAAATGCCATTTTTGGAGGCTTATAACTCCTTGCTCAAGTTGAACCATGGGAGGCTCTTGTACTTTTTGGAAAGCCTCAATATCATACTCCAACTTTGGTCTTGAATCATCTTGGATCATAATGAAAAATGGCCTCAAAGTTGGTGAAAATGCAAAACAGATTCTGTCCAAAATTTCACTAAGTGTTGGAAAAATGACCATTTTCATATTTTTGTGATTTTGATCAATCCATAAATCAAAATCCATGAGGATTTGGAGTCTGTTGTAGTTGACACTCTTGAAGTATGTAATGAGAGCTTTCATTTGAGCTTTGAATGGAAGAAAAAGGTTACTTGGATCACAAGTTATGGTCTTGCAAATTTGGGTATAAATCACTTTTTTTCATAACTTAGTGAAATTTCAAGTTTCTTATGGTTGCCCCTTTTGCAAGTAACCCTACTTTTCTTGACTTTTCTTGATGGATGATGATCCAAACCATAAATTAACATTGTTTTTTACTTAGGGAAGCCTTGTTTGTCAAGAAATTCAAAAAGTCAAACTTGGTTTTTGGCACAGTTGACTTTTTATCAGATGATTTTCAACCTTTGTGATCCTCTATGAAATCAAGTTCTTGACCTAATTCAAACCTAATGGATGGATTCCATAGGTGTTTTAGAGTGTCTTGAATCATGTCCCAAGGTTTGGGATCATGTCTTGGTCAAAAGTCAAAGGTACAGTTGACTTTTCATCAGGAAACCCTAATTGGTCCAAATGAATTTGAATCCTTGTATTGCTTGTGAACCAAGTTCTTTGAATTAATCCAATCTTGTAAATGGATCAATATGATGTATTGGAGGTCTTCAAAACACTTCTTGAGGTCTTGGCTCATGCCTTGCTTCAAAAGTCAACTTAGGGTGAATTAGGTCAAGAAACCTTAATTCCTGATTTTTGATGAATGCATCCCCTAGGAGTGTGTTTGGATGAAGCATTTTAATGAGGGAAAGTAATTTTTTGAGGGAATTTAAAATGATTTGACCAAAATCCATTGTTTGGATAAAAAATATAGAGAATTGTTAAATGATGTAAATTTTTGAAGTATTTTATTCAAGTTAAATTTAAGGAATTTTAAATGACACAAAAAAGTAAGGAATTTGAAATTACTCTTTCAGTCTATATCATGCAATTGTTAAATTGTTCGTTATCAATTTTTCAAATTTTGCAAGATAGTCCTCATATTTTATGAAAATTTCAAATTCACTCCTAAAATTTTTTAAAAATTGCAAATAAGTCCCTAAAATTTTTCAACTTTTACAAATTAGTCCCTTCAAGTTTTCAAAAATTGCAAATTGGTCCCTATTTTTCATATTTTAAATTTGGCTCAAAAGTTTTAAAATTTATGAAAATGACCCTAAAAATTTAATAATGAATCATTTTAATACTCTATCCAAACAAAATAATTTTAAAATAAATGGATTTCAATTAAATCATTTAAATTGCTTAGGATTTTGAATTCCTTAAAAATTCTCAATTACCTCATCCAACCAAACGCACTCTAAGGCTATTTTGACTCTATGATTGGGTCCATGAGGTCCCTTTGAGCTTCTTGAATCATGTTTTGAAGTATTGGCTCATGCCCAGATGAAAATTTCTCTGTGGAGGCCTTGGTCAACCAAAACCCTAATTTGGTGACACTGATGATCTTGAGGCTTGATCCACTTGAAATGTTGCACTCTTGTGCTTGATTCTTGATGTGGGAGACCTCTTGACCCTTTATGGATGTTTGAGATGCTTGACAAGTTGAGGATCATGTCCATTTCTTGATTGATCATTTGTCTGAGTACTCTGAGAGGGCTCAAAACCCTAATTCTTGGTTGAGGTGAATGCTCAACAATCTTTGAGAGGATTGATGAGGCATGAAGGTACATCCATATTATGGTGATGATTTACACAATGATGGGAAATATTGTGGTCAAAATTTGGGGTATGAAACCATCATCTCCTCTGTCTATGCCTCTGCCGCCTCCTCGACCGCCCGGTCTGCGTCCTCGACCATCGATCCCACCCGTCCTGGCACGATGTCTGAGGTATATAAGTGCCCCATCTGCCTCCGCAATCATCCCATCCAATATACGCTATGGTTAGACCCCTCAGGAAATAAACCGGCGTTAATGCCTGCATGCCCCATCTCCATTATCTGACCACAGCGAGGCAAGACATCCTTAGTGTGGTCCAACTGAGACTGCTGCTCCACTAAAATCTCTTAATGAGCTGGTCTGGACGGTGATTCTTCTGCAGTGGGAACCATGTAGGGGCGTGAGACGGGAAAGAACCATATGATGTAGCCATCAACGCAACTCCAATCTCTCAGCGCTTTGGTCGCCCGAGCCTCGTTCGGTACCATGTGCCTCTGATAGTCAGCATAGATCTCCTCTATCTGCATACGGGTCAAGCCGAGAGGAGCGGAGGCAACTGGGTGTCTGGGTATCGTCTGTGTGTACTCGAACTGTCGCATGACGCGCTCGGGCAAATATGGAACATTGATGGTCGAACTGCATGCCAACCATCCTGAGAATAATGAGATGTCATCAAACGGGCGTGTCGTCCGTGTGGAATCCAAAAAGTACCTGAGATAAGCGACATCGGTATATGTAGACCTCGTGTCCACAAATAGTTGAGTGTCGACTAAAAATAGAAAATAACACCTCAGCACACGCTGCCTGTGTATCTTAACCTCAGCTGGATCACCATCTGCCTGCCGTGCAGCAGCGGACGCCTCACCAAATCTACGCGTCAGAAAGGAGAACCTCACATGAGCCCCTCTGGTCTCATCCACCTCCTCAAGCGCATCCAGCGGATCAACCCCAAGCTCCTCCACCAACATCCCTCTCGCATCCTCCTTCATCATCCTACCGTAACGGATAAGGGTACCATTGATCGGTATATGTAACAGACAAGAGATGTCGTCCAGTGTAATCGTGATTTCGCTGTGCGGTAGATGGAAGGAGGACGTCTCAGGGTGCCATATCTCCGCAAAGTCCATCAGCATCCCGTTGTGGATCAGGCCGTAACCGATCTCACAAAGGTCCTTCAAACTAGAGACGGCAAGGACTTCCTCAAACCAAGCCTCATGTGGTTGATCCAAAGCTAATATCTTTCACCTATGGTTATAGAACTTCTGCGGACGACGAGTCTAAAAATTTTCATAAATAAGAAACAATGTTAATAAGAAACAATGGTACAAATTATAAATTTTCAATGAAAATAAATAAATAATCTGAGTAATGTTACCTCTCCATCCTAGACATGTTTGGCAGTATGGTCAGTGTACCCTGTCAGCAGGGACATATCTGAGGGACCCCCTGGGAAACCCCTAGACTCATCATCGTCATCGTCACCAGCATCCTCCAGTGGTGGGTCATCACCCTGTAGAGGTGGCACCGGATCAACATCATCGGAAGGAGGAGGAACATGAGTATCTAGGGCATGTGATGAAGAAGGTTGTGCAGTAGGTTGTGCCTCAGTTGTAGACTCTACTGGAACAAGTTTATCGGCCTCGGTAACGGCCTGGCTTCGCTCGCGTCTGACAGATGCATGCTGTGAAACACGTCCAAGTTGCAATCTATCGTCTCTGTCTGCCATAATGTCTACAAGGTATAACTAAGAAAAAACAATTAGATATAAATAAATTTAAAAAATAAAAAAGAACCAAAAAATTAACATTTTTTTATTTCGGGATATGTACACACGGAAAACTTCTGTAGATGTATCTACGGAAGTACCCAGAATTCACAACGTTTGATTTGTTCCGGAGCTGCATCTACGGAATTGCCATAACGTTAATTTGTTCCGTAGATGTAGCTCCGAACTTTCCGCAACTCCAACAGTCACGACAATGGCGTCCCCTAAAACAATACCTACATTGTCTCTAAACTATGTTTCTAAAACTATCTAAGGATTTCTACCCCTAAAACTATATTCTAACTCGTTTACGGAAAATACTCGAAAATACCTTGAAAATTTACTGATTATATTGAGCTTTGAATGATTTGATTTGGAGTGTCTTGATCGTTGAAATAAATGCTCCTTGTTGAACTCAATTGGAAAAAATTAAGTTTGGTGAAAAATGATTTTTTAAGGATTGAGAGAGTTTGAAGAGTTTGAGAGTGAAGAAGATGAAAAATGAAGAATGAGAGAGAAGAAGGGATTCTGGCGCAAATGTATTCTAATATGTTCCGGAGCTATATAAACGGAAACATTCCGTAGATATAGTTCCGAGAAAAAACTAACGTTGAGTAAAAAAAATGTGCGTCCGGAGATACATCTCCGGAAGCAGAGGGTATTTTTGGAAGCGCACATGGTGCCTAAGAACCCCAAGAGGTGGGATAATAAATTCTCTTTCCTAAAAGTATCTCATTACTGAAGAATTGGATACTGAAGCGAACACAGATATATGTCAGTGTTGATAAAATAGAAATAACATCAATGTAGCCTATTCGCCTATTCCACTTGAATTATAAATAAAGAAATGAGAAATCAATATTCAATAGTTAAGACTATAACTAGGATAGAGTTGGCTGGAAATCTCATTCTGTTTCTTGTAGTCTGTGTAATTTGTTTTTGAACACTGTTCGTGTTCCCTCTTTAATTCCATTGGCTTTAAGAAAAAAAAAATATTCAATGGTTAAGACTATAACAGATTATGTAACTTTGTAAGCTTGAAAATTAAAGTTAACAAGAACCCTTCAGTTTGCACTACGAGTCCTTCTGAATCACAAGGAAGGAATCCAACAGTATCCTCAAGGTCCACTAAGCTCTCCCGTCATCAGAACGCAATCGCTAAAACACATCACACATTTCCATAAACATCTCCAATTTAACTATTGCATTTATCATTAAAAAATGAAATTCTTTTTTTTTTTTATAAGCTAAAAAAAAATGAAATTCTGTCAAACCAAGTTCAAAGTTGGCCAGAAAGATAACTTCGTGTCTAAACAATACACAAAAGTGTATGCAAGAATTAATGCACTTGCAAATGACCAAGCACTATAAAACGATGCAGTTGCTAGCTTTTTTCATTTGTATCTCATGATGATAGACGATAGTTGCTAAGTAAAATAAAGAAGGCGTCAATCATCATTTATAGTAGAGATGTTCAAAATTTTAGTTAAATGATTCAAACACCTAATCTAAACTAAATTGAACCATAATAATCTTGAATCATTTAAATAGTTAATAAACTGAATTATTTATTTTAACCAATTCAATTAATATAATTTAATTTAAAAACTAGTTTAAATTAGTATAAACTCTTTCCATAGTTTTATCTAAAATTTAAAATTATTATTTAACAAATATTTTAATTATAATATTTATTATTATTTTTTCACATTTTCTCTCAGTTCTTCCCCAAACTTGAACCCTAGATTCTCAAATTTCAGAAAACGTGTTTCTCTCCAATTCAAATTCATCTTCAATTTCAATTTCACCTTATATCTATTTTCATTCAATTTCAATTTCACTTGATTTCAATTTTCACTCGGTTTCGATTTCAGTGATTTCACCGGATTTCACCTTCTCTACTATAATCTTGTTTGTGCAAACTCTTCTCTCGGCTCTTTTTGAAGTAAACCCGTTATTTCTACTTTCAATTTCACTTTAAATTGAAATAACTTACTTATTGTCGTCTTAATCATTATCTGTTTGATGTGTTTTGTGTTTTGGATGTAAAAATTGATGAGAAATTTGGATTGCTATTTTATTCTAACATGAAACCTTTATGTAACTGGAATCTCTTGATAGAGCATAATTGATTACCCTATTAATTTATGTGATGTTAAATTGTGTTATGATGTTTGTTATTGGATTTTGCTTGGTATTTCTGTGAAAAATCTGGGTCGCTATACTGAGTATGGAAAGCTCGCTATACAGAAATTATGAATCACTTTTAATACAACTACTACATAATTAGCATTATCTTAAAAAAAAACAGTACAATTTTATAGACTGCATAAACTTTAAACCTAAGGAGGTTCCAAACAATTAAGAAATTGAACATAAGTTTGTTTCCACTTGTGCATTGATGTCATGTTTTTTTGCCAAGTAAGACATGAATACCTATGCCACCCAATACTAGAATGGTTCCAAAACAGAAATTATGTAGTAGTTGATATTAAAAGTGATTCATAATTATGTAGGAGGCTCCAAAACATAGACATGAATAACTATGCCACCCAATACTAGAATGGTTCCAACGATGCAATGGAAGGGTGCCAAGTTATGTAGCTAACTTACTATATAATTATGTAGGCAAAAAACACGACAGCAAAGTTGTACTGTTTTTTAAAAACTATGCCACCCAATACTAGAATGGTTCCAACGATGCAATGGAAGGGGGCCAAAACTTGCAAAGCATATTAGACTATGCAGTTTTTTTCCTTTGTCCAACAGAAAAACATGTAGAGAATGTGTATTTATTACAAGTAGGTATCTTTCATGTATATAAACAAATTCTTAAAGATGAAGAAGACTCTTCCTGAATGGAACAATGCTTAGATAATCATGGACGAATACCTGAAGAAGCATGAGGGAGGGTCTGTCAAAGCTCCATTGAGAAATTTCAATTAGCTTTTGGAATTGAATAGACCCCAACACAGGACGGAAATATATGGAGTAAAACGAACAGGTGTGAAGGGCGGATGTCTCAAAAAAAGGATAAGACAATGCAACCATCAACAGTTTTTGCTCATTTCCTTTTACCAATTGACAAGAGCTCAAAGCCCTTGAGTGTATCATCGCGACTACCTCGTGTCCCTGCGGTGGCGGCACAGGTGAATGATGATTTGGATTCAAAACCTGGTTGAACCCTCTGAGTAGTAGATAGACGACTACTGCTTGAGACCAGTCGGCCTGATCGGCCTTCACTAGGCTCCCCGGAAGAGCTTGGTCTGCTGCTTGATATCATAGGCCTTTTTGAAGAATTGCCATTACGAGTTGAACTGCGAGCCCTGTCAGAATCAGGTTGCTGCAAAGGCATGCCACTTGTTGATAATCTCACTTTCTTTATTGGCCTTTTTCGTAACAAGAAAAAACTGAGTAGTGTTACCCATTTGTCATAAACTCATTTTAATGTATATTCTACTGTTTATTATACTTTTTTAAATGATCAAATATAGTTTAGAAGTGTTATTGTTGGTTAGGCGTAAATACGAGATTAAAATGGCCCTCTGTTGGCCTTCTGTTGACATGAGTGAGGAGTGTTTATTCACTCTCATCTCAATTAATTCAGTTGTCCCTTTTAGTTTTTAAGTTGATATGTTGTGTTTGTATTGCTTTCTGTTCCACAGGTCCATGTGATCAAAATTTGGACTGATACTTGTCAGAAAAAAGGTCTACATGTTCCACTCGTCCCCCAGTTTTAGTATGACAAGCTTTTGTTTAGCTCAATAGTCAATAATGTTAGTAACTTTAAAATATATACAATAGCTACTTAAACAAAGTATGACACTTAACTCCAGTAGTAAGCTGGATTTTGATGTAGACAAATGAAAAACCTGTAAACCGCATTAATTTTTATGGAAAGAGCAAAATGTGTTGAACAAGAATTTTTTTTATGGCTTTTGCTTTTAGCTTCTCCTTATAGATCTGACTAGTGCTTAAAACTTTTCAGCAAAATTGTAGCAACTTTGATATGGATAGTCATGACAGCGTTACAGACTGAGACAGAAGAACATATCGGTTCTACACCTCCAGTTTCTAATAATGCTGATTTGTAGCCTCAGAAGCGTAAAAATCGATCAGAAGCATGGAATCATTTTACACCGATGCCGCCGAACACGGAAATGTTTAAGTCAGCAAAATGCAAGCATTGTGGCTCCTTGATCAAGTATAATGGTGGAACAAGCGCTATGCTAGCTCATTTGAGAAGATGTAGTGATAATCTAGATAATTCGGTGAATGTGACAATGCATGAACCATCTTCAAGTTCAATGGAAAATAGGGAAGCAGTTGTTAATTCATCCCCTTCGGTTCCCAAATTTGACCAAGAAGTAAGCCGAATGGAGTTGACAAAAATGTTTGAAGCCATGGAACTTCCATTTCAAAAGGTAGAGCATCCATATTTTCATAGGTTCATTTATGGCTTACAACCAAAATTTAAGTTCCCATCACACAATACATTGGCACGCGATATTTTGAAGAATTGGGACGTGGAGAAAGCAAAGATGAAGACTATTTTGTCACAAAATTGTCGTCGAGTTTGTATCACTACAGACACATGGACATCTACCCAAGACTCTAATTACATGTGTCTCACAGGGCATTACATTGATAACAATTGGAAGCTACACAGAGATTTTGAAGTTTACTGAAGTCGCAGACTACATAGGAGAGATTATGGCCAAAATAGTTAAGAAGTGCTTAAATGATTAGGAACTAAATCGTGTGCTTAGTGTGACAGTGGACAATGCATCCTCAAATGATGTTGGAATTCAACATCTCAAAAGATGGCTTCTGTCAAAAGAACTGAATATTAGGGAAATGCTTGAGTGAAAAAGCACTCAAGAGATCTGAATATATATACACATGAGAGTTATTACAGGAAACTATTTCCTAGGTACATATATGTGTTTTACAAGGCATAGACTCTTTAACTCCTAGATACATGGACAGACTCCTAAATACAAAATTATAATTCCAATAATTTGTAGTTCCAATAATTGAAATAATTCCAATAATTCCAACACTCCCCCTCAAGCTGGTGAATGGATATCAATCATTCCCAGCTTGCAAGTCAATTGATGGAAACGATCCGGTGGCAAGCCCTTTGTCAACACATCTGCTATTTGATGTCCAGAAGGAATATAGGATGTAGTTATTAAACCATTATCTAGTTTTTCCTTGATGAAATGGCGGTCAATCTCTATATGTTTGGTCCTGTCATGCTGAACAGGATTATGAGCAATACTAATTGCTGACTTGTTGTCACAAAACAACTTCATAGGCCCTTCACATTGTATTTTCAGATCATTTAGAATGATCTTTATCCAGAGTAATTCACAGATTCCCTGTGCCAAAGCTCGAAATTCTGCTTCCGCACTTGATCGAGCCACTACATTTTGTTTCTTACTTCTCCATGTGACAAGGTTCCCACACAAGAGGGTGCAAAAACCCGAAGTGGATCTTCTATCACTTATCGATCCTGCATAGTCAGCATCGGTGTAGGCTTCTACAGTTAAGCTTCCACCTCCTTTGAACAATAGTCCTCTTCCCGGAGTAGACTTGAGGTATTGTAGAATGCGATCAACCGCTTGTAAGTGTCGCATCCTCGGGTCATGCATAAATTGGCTCACCACACTGACAGCATACGCCAAGTCAGGTCTAGTGTGTGCCAGGTAAATCAACTTTCCCACCAACCTCTGATATTGGATTTTGTCAACTTTGGCACTCTCTTCTTCAAGGCTCAACTTGTGGTTTTGCTCTATAGGAACACTTGAAGGTTTGCATCCCAATTTCCCAGTTTCCTGCAAGAGATCGAGTATATACTTCCTTTGAGATATGAAAATGCCTTGATTTGAGTAGGCAACCTCAATTCCCAAGAAGTATTTGAGTTGTCCAAGGTCCTTCATTTCAAATTCTACCGATAGTTTTTCCTTTAACAATTGTCTCTCTGCCAAGTCATTTCCTGTAATAATAATACCATCAACATAAACAAGAAGGATAGTTAATTTTCCCTTTTGTGAGTGCTTGAAAAAAAGAGTGTGATCTCCTTGGCTTTGCTTGTAGCCTAAGTACACCATTGCTTTTGTGAATCGTCCAAACCATGCTCTAGGAGATTGTTTTAGTCCATATAGGGCTTTCCTTAATCGACACACTTTATTGGATCCACATGTAGGGCTAAATCCAGGTGGGATCTCCATGTATACTTCTTCTTCTAAGTCTCCATGCAAGAATGCATTTTTGACATCAAATTGATGTAATTCCCATCCAGAGTGAGCAGCAAGAGATAATAAAATCCGAACAGTGTTCATTTTTGCAACTGGAGCGAAGGTTTCTTCATAATCTATGCCATAAGTCTGTGTGTATCCTTTGGCCACTAGTCTAGCTTTGTATCGATCAAGTGATCCGTCTGACTTGTGTTTAACTGTATAGATCCATTTGCAGCCAACCGGTTTCTTGTCTTCCCGCCTCTCAACGATATCCCAAGTTCTATTTCTTTCAAGGGCTTTCATCTCCTCATTCATAGCTTGGACCCAATTTTGATCTTTCAATGCCTCTTGAACAGATGATGGGATAACCACAGAGTCAACTGCAGAAATAAAACTCTGATGCTGCAAGGAAAGGTTTTTTGTGGAGACAAATTGGGAAATAGGATACTTAGCACAAGATCTTTTCTCTTTCCTTAAAGCAATTGGCAACTCATGTTTATTAGTGTTACAATTTTCAGAACTTTTAAACTCAGTAACAGGTGGGTTAATTTCAGTACTTACCTCTGTTTCAGGTGATTGAGGCTGTTTCTGGAGTAGGTCTAGTTTACTTCTCCTTTGGTACACTAAGGTTGGTTCACCAGCCTTAGTTTTTTCTGGAAGAGTTGAAGGTGATGGTTCTTGCAAGACAGACAATGAAGGAGGATCTGAACCAGAAATGGATGACTCTAAGGAAGGAGCCAAGGGCTCTGACCCTGATGAGGGTATAGGACTGGGACTTGAAGTGTCCGAACCAGACTCAGATGTGGGTATAGGATTAGGACTTGGAGTGGGAGATTCAAGTAGGTCTAGAAACACAGACTCAGACTCAGATTCCAAGTCATTAGAATTCTCCCCCTGAAGCTGAGGACGAGTGAAGTAAGACACATTTTCATGAAACGTGACATCTTTGGAGACAAAGTGCCTCCGACTAGGAGGATGGTAGCATTTGTATCCTCTTTTGTCGGGAGCATAACCAACAAAGACACATCTGACTGCACGAGGGTCCAACTTACTTCGATTCTGTTTGTGAATATGGACGAAGGTAACACAACCAAACACTCGAGGCTCAAGTTTTGAAATATGAACAGAGGGAAATTGAACAGACAGAAACTGAACAGGACTGATATTTCCTAACAGACGAGATGGTACGCGATTAATCAAGTAGGCAGCAGTCAATACTGCTTCCCCCCAATAGGATTTGGGTACAGACATTTGAAAGAGGAGAGCTCTAGTAACTTCAAGTAAGTGGCGATTTTTTCTTTCGGCGACACCATTTTGTTGAGGCGTGTCGACACATGTAAATTCTTGGAGTATTCCATGTTCACTGGAAAAATTTGACAAGACATGATTTGTATATTCTGTGCCATTATCGGAGCGAAGTCTCTTAATGCCTCGTCCAAATTGGTTGTGCACCATATGATAAAATTTAATAAACAGTTGTGGGACTTCGGATTTGTCCTTCATCAAAAAAATCCAAGTGACTCTAGTACAATCATCAATAAAAGTAATAAACCATTTTGCACCGGAAACATTAGAAATGGGTGCGGGACCCCAAACGTCAGAATGAATAAGATCAAAAGGTTCAGCACTTTTATTACAACTAGGAAGAAAAGAAACTCGATGATGTTTAGCAAATTGACAAGTATCACAATTAAATGATTCGACTGAATGATGCAAAAATAAAGTTGGAAACATAGACTTAATTAAGGAAAATGGGGGGTGTCCAAGACGTTTGTGGAGAAGCCAAATTTGTGCGGCAGATTGGGAAGACTCAGACTTGAAGCAAGAAGACAACACCTTCGAACCATCAATTTTTCCAGAGAGGTAGTACAACCCTTCCTTTTCCTTACATGCCCCAATCACCCGATCCGTTGGAAGATCCTGAAAGACACCATAAGAAGAGAAAAGAGTTACTTTACAATTATGATCACGGGCAAGTTTATGAGCAGATATAAGATTGTGAGAGAGTTTGGGAACATGCAACACATTTTTCAATTCAAGGAATGGTTGCAATTGAACGTTGCCAAAACCCTCAATGCGGGCATATGAACCATTAGCAACTGTAATACATTGATTGCTTGTAGAGGGAGTATAAGAAGAAAATAGTGTGGAGTCGGGTGTCATATGGTCAGTGGCACCAGAGTCAAGAAGCCAAGCATCTTTTGGAATAGTACCATAGACACTAAAGGAGCGAGAGCATAAACCCTTACCTGTCATAACTAGAGAACAAGATCCAGAGGGCTTACTGAGAGAGTCAAGTAGGGACTTCAACCGATTCAAATCATCCGTACTGAGAAGAGAGTCAGTTTCTACTGTTTTGGAGTTTCCTGTGGCTGGAGACATAGTGGTAGCATGGGCTTGGCTCTGATGTATACCTTTGAAACCTCCAGAGCGATTGAGAACTTGATTTTTCCCATGTAATTTGAAGCACCGGTCCTTTGTATGACCTGTCCTTTTGCAATGGTCACAATAACGATCATCTCTACCTGATTTACTGAATGGTTGCTTTCCTGCTGTGTTGGCAACAAGGGCAGTACCTTCAGAAGGCTTGTTACCGAGCATGACGTCACGACGACTTTCTTCTCCCCGCACTATGGAGAAAACTTCAGCAAGTGGAGGAAGGCGGTCCTTGCCTAAAATTTGCACTCGAATAGGGTCATAATCAGAGGTCAATCCAGCCAAGAACTCAAAGATCCGATCGGTTTCAATACAAGTATTCAAAGCGACCGTGTCATTGGCGGTTTCCATCTTGAGAGTTTGGTATTGATCCAACTCAATCCAATAACCTTTCATAGTGGCAAAATACTCAGAGACAGACATGGTTCCTTGTTTAGTATTGAAGATCTTGTTCTTCAGATCAAAGCGGGCAGAGAGATCCTGTTTCTTAGAGTATGTTTGCATCAGATTCTCCCAAATATCTCGTGCAGTAGGAAGAAACATATACTGACTACTAATTTCTGGAATCATACTATTCCACATCCATGACATGATGAGTGAGTCTTCATTGTCCCAAAGAGTGAAGCCGGGATCAGTGGCAGGAAGAGGGTCACCTTCAATGTGGTTCAATTTTCCACGACCTTTCAAATTTGCACGCATGAACTGGGCCCAACTGAAATAGTTCCTCCCATTGAGGCGATGACTTTGATGCAGTGTTGGTAGCGAGTTAGCATTCATTAGGTTTGAAGTTTCAACAAGAGGTGGTGGAGGTGGCGGAGGATTCTGGACACCACCATTATCATTCTCCCCTTCCATCTCAATAAGTCAGATAACTGAGAGTAAAAAAAACTGATGAGGTGGGATGAGCAGTGTGGAGCGATGTGATGGGTAATTTCTGGAAAGGAGAAAAAAAGATTCTGCAATGAAGGCAGCAAGAAAAAAAAACTGAATATGGTAGTGCTGCAATGGAGGCAGCAGTTAACCTGCTCTTGATACCATGTCAAAAGAACTGAATATTAGGGAAATGCTTGAGTGAAAAAGCACTCAAGAGATCTGAATATATATACACATGAGAGTTATTACAGGAAACTATTTCCTAGGTACATATATGTGTTTTACAAGGCATAGACTCTTTAACTCCTAGATACATGGACAGACTCCTAAATACAAAATTATAATTCCAATAATTTGTAGTTCCAATAATTGAAATAATTCCAATAATTCCAACAGCTTCTTTCTCAGAATGGCCTAGTTTTGAATGGAAAGTACCTTCATACACGTTGTTGTGCCCATATATTAAACCTTATTGTGAATGAAGAGTACCTTCATACACGCTGTTGTGTCCATATATTAAACCTTATTGTGAAGGATGAAATGAAAGAAGTTGATGATTCTATTGTAAGAATTTGTGCAGCGGTGAGGTATGTAAGGCAACTCCTTCGAGGTTTAGAAGATTTAAGAAATGTATTGATCATGAAACAATTGGATATACAGGTTATGTTGGGAGAGATTGTGAGACTCGGTGGAACTCAACATATCTAATGTTAAAAGGTGCATTAAAACATATCAAGACCTTTACAGAGTTAGAATTCAGAGACCGGAAATATTTTAATGAAATGAGTAAGGATAAAGGAGTGCCTAGACAAGAAGATTGGGAGCATGTTGAGTTAATCCTTCAATTTCTACAGATATTTCATGAAGCTACAGAGCACATTTCAGGATCTTCTTATGTGACAAGCAACATGTATATGCTTGAGGTTTTTGGCATTGGAAGAAGCATTTTGAACATGTGTAATTCAGAAAATGTAAAGGTAAGGTCAATGGCTATAAATATGAAGGCAAAGTACAATAAATATTGGGGAAAACCTGGCCATCTTAACATGTTGTTGTTGATTGCAATGGTATTAGACCCTGGATGTAAAATAAAGCTTGTGGTATGGATGGCAGCTAGGATTTATGATAGTGGTGACGCAGAATATTTGAAAACTAAATTGGATATTTATGTGACAGAAGCATGGCTTTGTTTTGTGATGCAGAATATTTGAAAACTAAATTGGATATTTATTTGAAAACTAGTGGTGATGGCAGCTAAATTTGAAAAATAAAACTATATTTGAAGTCTATTTATGTAACAGAAGCATGGCTTTGTTTTATGATCCATAAGCATGCTTTTATGGTTCTTACTTACTAGTTATTTCTTTTCTTAGTTATTGCATTAATGCCAAATTTCTCACTGATTGATTGTATGGTAAATATCAAAACCAATGAAGATAAGAAAAGGTTAGAGATAACATTGTCCAGATTGGTACTCAAGCAGATGAGGTATGTTAGGATGTATGGCATTGAAATACAACTTTACCTACTGTCAGCACACCTGTTTCTAACAGAAGTTCTTGTAGAACAAGCCTAGTAATAAGTTATTTTATTGTCTTAAACTTGCAATTAATATTACTATTTTCTTTATACGTTGCTAATCCTAAATTAGTTTAGGAAAATCCTAAAGATTGTCGTCCTGTGGAACAGTTCGATAAATTCCGATGAGAATCTGGATTGTGAGATATAGATTTATCAAAGGATTAAAAGGATTTCTTGAAACATGTTTTGGCTGATTGTGCCCTAAGTAATGTGCCAGAACAACATTTCTAACTGCATTTGATGACAGAGACTAAATTGATTGATGAGGTCTTCAATTTCAAGGATTAATTTTGCATTTCATAAATTTAATGAACTGCATTGTCTAACCCTTACGGTTTTATGGAACAAAATGATACTCAAAATTTTATGGATGGGACAAAGAAGGAAATAATTATTGAACAACAAATGGATTATCAATAAGTTTTGTGTATGTAGTATTATGCTGGGGGAGATGTGGTTTGAATTGTCTTCTTTTCAGGAGAAACTAAGTGGATGGATGATTAGAAGACAAAAAGGGTGCATGCTATTGTTGTGGTTCTTCTTGTAAACTTGTTTTGGAGGAACCAAGTGATTTCCATTGATTTCTGCAAGATTTGATTTACTTAGCTAATATTAAGTCTATATTTTATCATTATTTGATTGCATCTCTGAGTATTGTTCGTAAACTGCACAAGTTAGTGAGACTCGTAGTAAGTTTTGTAATATTTTCGTATGCTCATATGATTCAAAATTTTTTTTTTTTTTTTTTTTAAGCAAGTAGTATTAAAAGGAGTACAAAGGGTACTCAAACCTGATTACAAAAGACGCGATAGACAATCACGACAAAAAGAGATTACCCACCAATTGAACCTAAGACAACATTAACAAAAGGTCTTTGTTGAATTCGTAAAAGGTGAAATTGGAGTAGGTAATTTCTCCAATAAAAGCCCATCTCCAAACCGTATATTTAACCTTCCGTACTATATCGACAACATTCCAACCAATCTTCCTAAAAACAATGGATTTTAGTATATGCAAATTGTTTGAGACATTTCTATAAAACTGACTTTAGTAATATAAGCAGCAGCTATGAGTCCAATGACACTTCTAATGAAGAAAATATGATAAGAAAAATTCATAATTGAAGAAAATATGATAAGGAACATCCACAATTGATGATACAAAAATTGCTATTTAAACCAGAAAGTTTTAAAAAATCTAGATTTGAATCCAATTTTATTAAAAAAATCACAAACAACGATTTTTTTAATATATAAGAAAACCAGTTTGAAATTTGGTGAAAAAAATAATCCAGTTCTTTCAAAAAATTGGTTTTAAACTGGTTAAATTAAATTAAACTGGTTTAAAATTATGAACTGGTTCTAAATCGAATTGAATTGGTTTAACAGATTAACCACTTTTTGTTGAAGTGGTTTTTAAGAACTGCACTAAACCACTAATATGGTTCGGTTCAATTCAATTCATGAATCACGAACACCCCTAATTCATAGCGTCAATTTTGCAAACCGGTACATCAAGTGATTAAACATGCAATTTGAAAAAAGGATTCAAAAACAGAAAAATAACACGCCTAAATTTCCAACCAACTGGTTACTCAATGCATGACTAGTATCAACATGATGACCAAAATCATTTGGTGATAAAATCAGCATAAGCTCATGAGATGACTATTTATTCCAGCAAAGTTAATCATAACTAAATATGAACAAATATTTCATTGATAACAGATATCTAACACTGCTTTGATTCAATATTTATTGGTACAGTTTATCCTTTATTTAAATTAATATTATGTACAACAATGAATTAAGGAGTTAATCACAAAAGATTTTTATGTAGCAGAGATACCAGATGTCCAAATAACCTTGCAATGGTTTTCGAATTTTGGAGAATGATTCCAATCCACATCATCGGAAACATCTTATTTTAACTTGATGACTTCTATATTCTAACTTTAGAAAATGTTCCAAACAATAAGTTGCTATCACTCCTTGTATCACACACTTATATTCAGGACAATATGATAAAACATAAAATGCAGCACAATGAGATATGACCAGAAATTACCAATAATGATAAACCATGATATCAAGGCTTTTTTTGAATTTTACAGTGAAAAGAGTTTTCAAAATTTTAAAAGCCATGACATTGGTAACAAACCATGAGATCAGTCAATATAAAAAGTTTACCACCAATTTTCATCAAATAAAGATATACGTAACTTACAGTATTGGAGGGAGATGGCCAGCCATGCAAAGCCGCACTGGTATGAACAACTTCACCCGAACCAGATGCACAGGTTGGTGATCGTGTCTTCCCAAAACTTCCTGGCAACAATCCCATAATACACAAATGCATTTAGCCCATATATTATCATCTCAAGAGTTAATCGGAGGAGACAGAACAACCTAAGTCTACTACATAATGTAAGCGTCTATACTCCTTTTTATCACCTGTACATTAATTCATTTGCATAACACTATAGCACCTCATCCGACCTCAATTTATCAGAGTTTCTTGGTGTTGCTGTCAAGTAAATATAATGTTACGAATGAAAACGGCAGAAATTGCAATAGCAGTAGTTGTAAAGAAGAAAAAAAATCAAGACACGGTACGTCACTAAAAAAAACAAGAGTTTCTATATAAAATGTATTACTAGAAAACTCAATTGTTCAATTCAAAACAAAATATCACGATAAAAGTTTAAAAATTGTGTTAAATTACCATAACAAAGAAACTAAAATTGTCATATTACATTGATATAGGAAAAAAACTCACAAATTTCACTAAAAACTAAATAATAATAATAAAAATAAAAATAAAGTACCAAAAGTAACTGTAGAACTAGAAATACCATTCTTGGAATTGTAAACTATAAACTTCTTTCTTGAACTCTCCTTAAATAGCAGCACTTAGTCTTGAAAAATAATTCTGGCATTACGAGCAAGGTGATATCAAACTCTCAACACACAGTTGTGGGAAGCCGTCTTTCAACATAAAACTAACTTTAGAAGTGTCATTCTTGGAATTGTAAACGATGAACATACTTTCATTAGCCTTTTGAAACAGCAGCAGCAGTTGATCGTCTTGAAAAATATATAATAGATTTGTCAAGGCAAAAGACTTAAATGGAGGATCTAGCAAGTGAGTAAGGTTGAACAATTTAGTCCAAGACTCTTTAACTCCGTATTCCTTCCTGACCCAAACATCATGATCAAAAATTATGCACAACCAATCCCTCAACACACACAATATCGGAGTCCTAGGTGCCGCCCTTTCCAGTCCAGGTGGCATAGTAATCATTTGGTAAGACTCGTGGCCTAAATCAAAAGAAATAATGCAGCGTTGATAGGCCACTCTAGAATAGGCCATCCAACTAATTGAACCGCTTACATATCTTCCTTGTTGATAATCAGAGATAGAATCAAAAGGGAAAGGTTGAATGGTTCTCCAAGAATCAGTACTCAAAGTATAAACCTTTGCTTTAGTTGGGTCTAGAACAATACCCCACTTACTACAACGGGGGTTGTAAATAACAACCACTTTGTAATCATGAGAAACATGATCATAGCCGAAGCCATATGACATATGAAGGCGATCGGGCTCCGGTGGGTTTTCAAAAGGGGGCAATTCCTTAAATTTTCTAATAGAAGGATTCCACAATACAACTAAAGGTTTAAAATCACTGAAAAAACGACAAGTGGCAACACAAAGGATTCCGTCACAAGAGCCGACGGCGTAATGAGACAAGGCGCCTTTGCAAAAATTATGGGGTGGAAAGTCCAATCGAGTGAAGTCATAGTCTGTGTCTGTGAAAATGGATTGGAGTGAGTAAGAATATAGAATAAACCTGTGCGAGGGTCTGTCGTAGTTAAAACGGAGGAGTCGGCGCGTGGTTGAGAGGTTAAGGTGGTTTCTAGCAAAAATAGGATCGGAGATGAGTGATTTCCAAGATTTGGAGACACATCGGAATTGGAGAAGGGACTTCACCGGTAACCTAGATAGTATTTCTGAAATTATATCAAAAGGAAGATCGGCGGGAGAGAAGATGTTAGGGTTTGTTCTCATCAGTTTGCGAGATGTCATGTCTCTGGATTTGAATCTAGCCTAACTAAAGCAACATATATATACATATTGCCTGAGTACGGATTGCAAAACTCCCACTACAAATCTTATCTTATTTTATTTTATTAATTTTTAAATATCACTAAAAAGTAGGACTGAAATTTAGGCATAGGACACGTATTCAAAACAACCTTCCACTATTAATTCAAAAATAATTAGTATAACTTAATTATTAACTCTTATTTTATTAATCCAAAAAACTAAATAAAGTACACGGATCGCCCTCAAAAAAGATAAGAAATTATTAACTCCTTTTATTAATTTAAAAACTGTTTCTTAATTATTCATTAATAATAATTATAAATATTTTTAAAAAAATAACATATCCATATTTTAGTTTTAATTTTAATGGTCATGCTAATAAGTGCCGCGACTGGTTAAAAATTTTAAATAAAAAAATATTATATTTTAGTGTATTAAATATACATAATATTTTTTAAAAAAATTATTTTTTTTATTTTTAGTAAATTAAATAAACATATTTTTAGAAGAAATAAAATATCTTTTAGTTTTTTAGAGAATGATCAACTTTCCTTTTTATTCTCTTAATTAATGTCTGGGGCATTAATGTCTGGGGCATTCATTAGCATTTCACCTAATTACTTTATGGGTTTAATGGATATGTACTGACTGACAATTTAAATAATTTTTTACACCATCATCTAATAAAAATCAACCGTCTACTATGTTATTGAAAGAATTTTAAAATATAAACGTGATGTAACCGCATATATGATCGTCATTAGTTAATCGTATAAAAATAATTTTCATTGTCAATGCATCACTCATTATTTCTAATGTTATATTACATTAATAAAAATTTGTATTTCTGCATAATTAAAAAAATACCATATATTCTTGTAATCTCACTCCAACACATCCCACCATAATTAAAAAAATCTTGCTTTTTCTACTTTGAATAGATGAATTGTTATACATGTAAAAAAATCAATTGTTATTTTTTTCACCCAAAATATTCAAGTTTATGTTTCTTAATGCATGTCAATGAAACTAAAATTTCCATATCCGTGAATGTCTCTTATTCAAATGTATGTTGTAAAATGTAAATTGTAACACCATATTTTATTTTAATTATTTTTCGTAATTAAAATTATGTGATTGATGTATATGTATGTGATTATGCTTGTTTTATTGTGTTTGGGATACTTTTGATGTGAGGTAGTAACTTTAAGCCTAAACCTTGAAGAAATGGTTTGGAGTATGTGACCAATTAGATAGAGATGGGTGGTGTGGTTAGTAACTAATTAATAATATTAGTTAGTAATTATTTATTTGAAAAATAGTAGGTGAATATTATTTAAATTAAATAATTAGTATTATTACTATTATTTGTTATTATTTAATTAGATGAAGATAATAATAATAATAATAATAATAATAATAATAATAATAGGGATTGAGAATAGAAGTGTTAGTATGTGTTTTGAAGAGAAAGTTGAGAATGGGAGAGCTAGAGCAAAGGGAGAATCACCATTGTTGAGGTAGAGGAAGCTTTGTCACAAGAACTCTAAGGTAAGGGTGGAGTTCTAATTATCTAAGGGAATACATGATGAAAGGTGGGTAGATCATAACATGTAGGGTTTGTGTTTTCTTCTCTATCCATGTTCTTGATGAATGAATGATATATAGTGTAAATTATGATATTATAATTGAATTACATGTTATGTGTTGATGTTGTTGTTGTAATTGTTGTTAGAATGATACATTGATGCAATTGTTGTTGTTAAAACCATATAATTGATGATCCTTATGATGTTGTAGAAGTTGTGGTCGTGTGTGATAACGAGTCAGAGTCGGAACAAGGTTATGGATAATTTTGATGAAAAAGATTTGGGGTTTGGGACTTTAGAAAAGTGTTTTTTGTGTTTAAATTTGTTCCAAGTGATTTATAAGAAAAATTGAGTTTTGGGAGGGTTCAAAAGTGATTTTCGTGTAAAAAGTTGCAGAAAAAGTGCTTCTGTAGCAGGTGTAATCGGTTACACTAAATGTGGAAACCGGTTACCACTGAAAATGTGAAAATTGGATTTTTAGGGGTGTAACCGGTTACCAGTTTTGTGGTAATCGATTACACTGGGACTAATTTTTTTGGAAAACTTCGAAAATTCATAACTTGAGTTTCGGATGTCCGATTTGTGCGTCGTTCGAAGCGTAGGAACGTTAACGCGACGAACTACCTTATAAAAATGGTTTTAGTTCTAGAATTGGATTATTTTACTGTGTGATGGCTTAAATTCAATTGTAGTGTTTATGTTGTGATGTGACATAATTCGAAATGTATCGTTGTTGATTGCTATGCTGTTGTATAATGCTTGCATTATGCTTTTGGATGTTGGTGGCCAGTATTGGCATAATACATTGATTAATGGTGAACATCATTGTACATATTGTTTTTGTTGTATGTCTTGTATGAATCATGCATCATGGTGTTTGGACGGTGGTCTGTTTTGGTGAGCCTCAATCCTATGGTGGGGATTGGGTGCGAGTAGCTGATTTCTATGGCGATAGAATTAGTGAAACGTTACCTATGGTGATGGTAACAGTATTTTGGTGAGCATCGATCCCATTGTGATGGATCGGGTGCGAGTAGCTGGTTCCAGGTGGGAATCGGTGAAGCGTTGCTTATGGTGATGTTGACGATTTTTGGTGGGCTCTGATCCTATGGTGGGGATCAGAGCGAGTGAACTTGAGAGTTCAATATTGGTACCAGTGTATTGAGTCTGGTTGTGAGTCTCATTGCATTACATATTAGTTGCATTTGTTGTTGTGCTTGAATGTTGTAGTAGCATATTGGATGTTGTTGTTATATGTTATACTTGAATGTTGAATGTTGTAGTTGTATGCTAGATGTTGTTGTTGATGTGTAGAATGAGTGAGTTCATGTGATAATATGTTGCTTACTTATTATCATGCTTTCTTTTATATAATTGTGATATCTCACCCCTTCTGTTTGAATGTTTCCTCCATGTGGGTAACGTGCAGATATTTCGGAGTAGCTGACTGAATTAAGTATGATAGCTTATTAGAGCATTTTAGTAGTTATCGTTAAATTAGAGGTGTCTTGCTCTGATATGTAACATCGGGCTGGAAACGCTTGATTGAATGCTTTTCGTTATATCTATGTTGGAACCTTTACAAGGATTTTTTATTGTTAAACTATTTTGATTTCAATTCTATTATGAGACTAGATGTCATGAGATTTAAAGTTGAGAATATTTATTTAATGAAGATTTCTGCTGCGATGTTTTTAATATAATGATAAGTTGCATAAATATTATGAATGTGCATGTTTAAGAAAAGTTAATATTATTTCTATAACCCGTGTTATGGAACAGGACTGATTTATATTTTTATGATGTGTGACGCCCCTGTGTGGTGATTCTAATTAAATTATACATGAATTCTATGTGGGGTTTAGAAGGGTGTTACATTAGTGGTATCAGAGCAGGTCGGTTCGTCCGACCAGGTTGTTTAATTATCTTGTTCCCTAATATGCGACATGTGTGCGAAAACACTGTTGATGCTTGTTCTGTTTTCAATTTGCAGGTCGGGAATGAAACAAGTGGGGGAAAAGCGTCTACTTCTCTTGGATATTCCAACTGTTAAGAGATTGGATATCGTGTTGCTGCATTCGAGAGTGCGGGGTTGGATAGTTCAACTGTTTTGAGAGTGGTGTGATCCTTGAGGGAATACGATCAGGTGTTCTCATTGTTCACTTCCTTGTGAAGGGGAAGGTGGTGTTTTGGCTAGAGATGGGCCAGTGATGTGTGGAGTATCCTGACGTGTTTCCTAAGGATGGGCACAATTTGTCTTTGGTTGAAACAAGTTGATGTTATTCTTGGAGCGGATTGGTGTGAATTAAACCATATGTTTACCAATCGTTTGGATGAGTGGTGTAGTGTGTTACTGATTACGGGAGCTCAGGCAATGCCGAAGCTATGTTATTCCTGACACTGAAGATGTTGTGGATTCGAGATTCCTGCCAGATGGCTAAGTTGGGATATCTTTAGGGAGAATGATCAGGTTTTGTTGATGTTGGATTCTCTGAGTGTAGAGAGCGATGTGACGGCTAGTGTTATGTCAATATTGTGTGATCCCTGATGTTTTTCCTGAAAGATATCCGTGACTTACCTTCAGACCATGAAGTCGAGTTCGATGAAGGTAAAGAGTTTTCCATCCACTACGCAAGTAGAACGATTCTTAGAAGGTGAGGCTTGTGTGGAAGGGTTAGACCTTGTCGTTTCTTCTATGTCGGGAGAGATGGTTATCAAAACTTCTGCTAAGATATCGTTGACTACTTCTCTGGTTTGTTTGAATTGTCCTCTGTCGATCTTTGATAGAGACTTTGGTGTTGATCTTATTTGTTTGTCATTGGGAAATATTGATGTTATCTTGGGAATAAACTGGTGGAATTCAATCATGTTCATATCAACTGTTATAACAATTCAGTGCGGTTTCTTCCTCCTGATGATGAGGAAGAAACTAGTTTTTTATCTGCTAGAGAGCTGAGAGAGCTTTTGGGAGAGGAAGCTCAGGTGCTTGCGTTGTTTTCTTCCTTGTCGATGGAGAGTCGATCAGTGATTGATGAGTTGCAGGTGATGCGCGAATCCCCAAAGGTGTTTCCAGATGATATTTCAGATGTGCCGCTAGAGAGAGAAGTGAAGTTTGCTATTGAACTTGTCCCTGGTACCAGACCTGATTCTATGGAACCATACAGGATGTCAGCATCGGAGCTAGCGAAGTTGAAGAAGAAATTAGAAAGGTTGCTGGAAAAGAAATTTGTGAGGCCAAGTGTGTCGCCTTGGGGAGCTCCGGTGTTGTTGGTAAAGAAAAAAATGGTAGTATGAGATTATATGTGGATTACAGACAGTTGAATAAAGTGGCGATTAAGAACAAATATCCACTTCCAAGAATAGATGACTTGATGGATCAGTTGGTGGGTGCTCGTGTGTTTAGTAAAATTGACTTGAGGCCGGGTTATCATCAAATTCGAGTGAAGGATGAGGATATTCAGAAGACAGCTTTCAGGACTCGGTATAGACATTATGAGTATTTGGTGATGTCGTTCGGAGTGTCTAATGCACCTAGTGTGTTCATGGAGTATATGAATCGAATCTTTTATACTCACTTGGATAAATTTGTGGTGGTCTTCATTGATGACATTCTGATCTATTCTAAATCAGAAGAGGAACATGATGAGCATTCGAGAATTGGGTTGCAAGTGTTGAAAGAGAAGAACATTTATGTTAAGTTGTCGAAGTGTGAATTCTGGTTGCAAGAGGTGAGTTTTCTTGGTCATTTACTTCAGGCGATGGTATTGATGTGGATCCATCCATGGTAGATGCATTTCTACAATGGGAGGCTCCAAAGTCGGTGACTGAGATTAGAATTTTTTTTGGGCTTAGCTGGTTATTACCATTAGTTTATTGAAGGCTTATCTAAGTTGGCACTTCCGTTGACTCAGTTGACTTGTAAAGGTCAAGCTTTTGTGTGGGATATTCACGGTGAAAAGAGTTTCATTGAGCTGAAGAAGAGATTGACTACGACTCCAGTTTTGATTCTACCTGAACCGGATGAACCGTTTGTGGTGTATTGTGATGCGTCTTTGATGGGTTTAAGTGGTGTGTTGATGCAAGATGGTAAGGTTGTGGCTTATGCTTCACGATAATTAAGAGTTTATGAGAGAAATTATCCTACTCATGATTTGGAGTTGACTGCAATGGTGTTTATGTTGAAGATATGAAGGCGTTATCTTTATGGTTCCAGATTTGAAGTGTGTAGTGATCACAAAAGTTTGAGGTACCTGTTGGATCAGAAAGAATTGAATATAAGGCAGATAAGATGGTTAGAATTTTTTAAGGATTATGACTTTGGTTTGAATTATCATCCCGGTAAAGCTAATGTCGTGGCTGATGCGTTAAGTCGGAAGTCTTTGCATGTGTCTGTTATGATGGTTAGGGAATTGGAATTGATTGAGTAGTTCAGAGACTTGAGTTTGGTCTGTGAGTTGACACCACAGAGTGTGATGTTGTGTATGTTGAAGATCAACAATGATTTTCTTAATAATATTAAAGAGAGTCAGAAGTTGGATGTAAAGTTGGTGGATTTAATGGTTGGAAGTAATCAGGCTGATAATAGTGACTTTAGAGTGGTGTACTGATATTCCGTGATAAAAATTTTATTCCGAATGATACTGAGTTGAAAAAGATGATTCTGGAAGAATGTCATAAGAGTAGCTTGAGTATTCATCCAGGAGCTACAAAGATGTATGAGGATTTGAAGAAAATATTTTGGTGGTTTGGATTAAAACGTGATGTGGCTCAATTTGTGTATGCTTGCTTGACTTGTCAGAAGTCGAAAGTGGAACATAAAAAACATGTTGGTTTGATGCAACCATTGGATATTCCAGAGTAGAAATGGGACAACATTTCGATGGATTTTGTGACTGGGTTGCTGAATACTCAGAGTGGGCATGATGCCATTTGGGTGGTTGTTAATGGACTGACGAAATCGGCGCATTTTATTCCGATTAACATTAGTTTTTCCTTGGAGAAGTTAGCAGAGATTTATATTCGTGTGATTGTAAAGCTGCATGGAGTTCCTTTGAGTATTGTGTCAAATAGAGATCCGAGGTTCACTTCCAGATTTTGGGAAAATTTGGAAGAGGCTTTGGGTTTGAAGTTGAGGTTGAGTTCAGCTTATCATCCACAGACAGATGGTCAAACTGAGAGGACTATACAGTCCTTGGGGGATTTTTTTAAGGGCTTGTGTTCTTGAACAAAGAGGTGTTTGGG
Organism: Lathyrus tuberosus; assembly: GCA_022829125.1. Classification (NCBI taxonomy): domain Eukaryota; kingdom Viridiplantae; phylum Streptophyta; class Magnoliopsida; order Fabales; family Fabaceae; genus Lathyrus; species Lathyrus tuberosus. The sequence goes on along the minus strand of JALAZF010000436.1, from coordinate 3,777,621 downwards.
ATAGTCATTTGTCATTGATTGAGTTTATTTATAATAGCAGTTATCATTCTAGTATTGGAATGGCACCTTTTGAAGCTTTGTATGGTCGAAGGTGTAGGACACCTCTGTGTTGGCATGAATCTGGTGAGAGTGTGGTGCTTGGACATGAGTTGGTCCAATAAAATACTGAGAAGGTGAAGCAGATTAGAGAGAAGATGAAATCTTCGCAGAGTAGGCGGAAGAGTTACCATGATAAGAGGAGGAAAGACCTTGAGTTTCAAGAAGGAGACCGTGTGTTCTTAAGAGTCACTCTGATGACCAGTGTTGGGCGTGCTTTGAAGTCGAGGAAGCTTACTCCTCATTTTATTGAACTGTATCAGATTTCAGCAAGAGTTGGAGTTGTTGCTTATAGAGTAGCGTTGCCACCAAATTGGTCGAATTTTCACTATGTGTTCCATATTTCATAGCTTCGGAAGTATGTTTCAGATCCGTCGCAGGTGATTCTGATGGATGATGTTCAGGTAAGGGATAACCTTACAGTGAAGGCTTTGCCTGTACGGATTGAAGACTGAGAGATGAAGCAGTTGAGAGGCAAAGAGATTTCTCTTGTGAAGGTAGTGTGGGGAGGCGCTGCCAGTGGAAATATGACTTAGGAGTTGGAAAGTGGGATGCGTGAGGCGTATCCTGAGTTGTTCGTATCAGGTAATTTTCGAGGACGGAAATATTCTAAGTGGGAGAGAGTTGTAACACTCCGTTTTATTTTAATTGTTTTTCATAGTTAAAATTATGTGATTGGTGTATATGTGTGTAATTATGCGTGTTTTGTTGTGTTTGGGGTACCTTTGGTGTGGGGTAGTAACTTTAATACTAGACCTTGAGGAAATGGTTGGGGGGTGTGACCAATTGCATAGAGATGGCTGGTGTGGTTAGTAGGGATGGCAATTTGGCCCATCTCCAGTGGGTACCCACAACGGGTAGGGTAAAAACCCGCAAAAATGGGTACGGGTACGGGCTCGGGTAATTACCTACTTAAATAAGCGGGGATGGGTGCGGGGATGGGCACCTTAGTACCCAGCCCCCCCATACCCGCACAATATATATTTATATATTTTAATTTTTATTATTATATAAAAGTAAATGTTTATAATATTTATAAAAAAAATCAATTTTAAACTACTACATATTTAATAGGGTTAAATATGTTTGTGGTCCTACTAAATATCTCAAATTTCATTTTTAGTCCCTCCAAATATTTCCTTCAAAGAATGGTCCTCCTAAAAAATTTTATCCACACTATGTCCAAGAGTGCCATCTCTTTATACAAGAGTTGTATCAAATAAAATAATATTTCATAAAAAATTAATATATAATATATTATAAAAAAATAAATTAATTAAAAAGGAGACTCCAAGGGGTATGGCGCCCCCCTTTATATTTAAAGGGTGACTCCAAAAGGAATGGCGCCCCCCTTTAAATATAAAGTGTGACTCCAAATGCAATGGCGCCCCCCTATAAACATATATCAAGACTCCCTTTGCAATGGCGACATCTGACAATTTTACATGGGGGAGCCAAAACTGATGGCGCCCCCTATAAATACACGTTTTTTTTTTTTTGAAACATGGGTAGATTGGAAAATTTGAAGAAAAGTTGGGTATTTTGGAATATGTTATACTTAAATATGGTTATATAGGTAAAAAATTCCAATATTTATTTTTTAAAAGATAATTATTGGAAAAAAAAAAGATACATAAAACTTAATCAATCAAACAATTAGTAAAAATGGTACTATAGAAGGATATTCAACATATTTTTTTTCAAAAAATTCAAAAGCACGAATAAAAATTAAATCTCATCAAATAGAATTATCAATAAATTTGCAATCACTAATAAATATGCAAAGGTATTTCTCTCTGAAAATATAAGATATTTTGAATCTAAAGAAGCATATAGTGTGTAAAGTATTTTTCTATTTAATTAAAAGATGTCAATGGATAATATGCACATTAGAAAATGTATAAAATGACAAGTATTTAGTCAGTTTCGTTATGGGTCGACCATGTCGACTCCGACCGACAAGAATCTTTCCAAAACCTTTCTAGCACACAAGAATTTTCGTCCCAGTGATCACCAATGATCTTAATTACATTCACATCTGACGGCTCTCTGTGATTTACTCTTAACAAATAGAAAGTTTGTTATTTTTCTCCTTTTATATATAGAAAAAACGCTAAATTGAGGTAACAAGTTTCAAACATAATTTGAATCCACTCTTCTTCCTCACATAATGACTTATCGTTAGAGTGATACCCTTGCAGATCCCTTATTTCTACTGCGTCGTAAGCTCAAAACCACCATCACTTTCGATCCTCACTCCATTTCTGGTTCTAGTACGAAACAGTATCGCCGTTTGTGGGAATCAACTTCTGATTCCTACGATTTCCACGATTTTATGTTTGTTATCTGATTCATTAGTTTGTAACCTCCTCATGTCACTGAATCAAGAGCATTCATAATCGAACACGAAGATCTATCGTGTTTGGTTGAATCAAGCATCATTTTAGTTTCAGTTCTTCGGATTTTAGATCTCTAGTATATATGATTCCAATTAATGGTTGGATCCAAAGTTACTCGACCCGTTGTTGCGCGTGAAGCTATTGTTGTTGCTTTGGCAGCGATCAATCAACCAGTTCCACCTCCTTCGCAAAGCATCACAAATCTTGGAACAAAGGTTCCTCTACATTCAAATTTGGTACAGGCTCCTAAGATAGTGGGGTATGTCCAGGCGCCTCTAGTTGGACCTTCACTTCCACCTTCAGTCTTGTTTCCTGAAGCCTTACCTAGTGTACATTTGTTGTAAGCAAACCTTGGATTTCAAGGTGCGAACGAGCTGTTAAACAGTATGTATAACATTGTTCGGCATTAGAATTCACACGCAATCAAGGAGAGGTTACATCGCCTCGAAGAAATTCTCCACAGCGTGTCTCCGTATGGCAACACCATTTAAGACCCAATAAGCACCAATGAGGCTGAATTACAAAACCCCAGTCAATTGGGGCCACAATCCAGTTGATTAGGTTACCTTTTCCCTTCAATTTTCAAATCAAATCAGTTAGAAACTTTGCCTCCAAGTCAATCAAATATGTGCATTGATGGAAAACGCACGAAATCCATGAATATATTAGGATTTAATCGATTAAAGCCTAAATTTAATAGATTAGATAAGTTGATTAGGGAAGATTTAGTTCTGGCCTTTATTGGACATAATCCTCGTTGATTTTGTGCAAGTTTTACACGCCCAAAATCTCCAAAGGCTTGTTATAAATAGGTAACCCTTTTTTACTCTCTTACATCTCAAATTCTCTTTCTCTCAATATGTGTGTGTGTGTGTGTGTGTGTGTGTGTGTGTGTGTGATTATTACTTCAATATTCCATCATCATCAACATGGCACCTGGGAGGCTAATATTTTCATTTAGCCATCTGATTGATGATTTCACATCTCAACAACAAGAAGAAAGATTCTTACATGACTTCGCAAGTAGAACCATCTTGAGAATCCATACCTTGGACTCTGAAATATTTATGGAATGTGAATTTTTCAAGATCTTTGAAGAGTTAAATTTAGCCACATTCATCTGCATCCTTCCAAGAAAGGTGTATCCATCACTGATCAAGATGTTATTCTCAAATCTTTATTTCCCTGATGAGATCATTTATTCCAATTTAACAAAACACAATATATCTCTATATCTAGATGAATTCGTAAACATATTGGATCTTCCCCATGAAGTACCTGTCTTCAAGCCAGAAGAACAAGGCAACAACTTCAACTTTTAGGCCTCTGTCACCTCGTTCTTGAAAAACTAAAAATCCCTAGTGCTTTCTCCCTTCACTTTAGGTTATATATAAACTGACATTCGTCTGATCCACTATTTGACCAATCACATACTCTTCCTGAGAAAAAGATAATTGCAGTCACCTAATTAGGTTTGATGTTAAAATTGTATGGATGATTGCAAACAAAATCAACACAAACTGGGTAAGTGAAATAATTCAATACATGTTGGCAAGAGAAAAGGAACATGCTTACTATATGGTAACCTGGTCACAAAAAAATTTACAACACACTGGCTTCAACCTTGAGAAATAAGATTTTGAAGAAGATGTGGCAAAATTAGGAGAATCATCTCTAGCAACAATGAGGTATGAGATCATTGATGGAAAAATAATTGAAAAACTCCAAAGGAAAGAAGATAAGAAATGAAGATAAAAAAGAACTCATGAACCTAGGAGATTTTAATTATGGCATCCCCGAAGTACCATCTGATAAAGATTTACTCAAGAATATAATCAAGAGATTAAAGAGGACAAATGATAAGGTCAACTTCCTGTATTTCCATTTTGTCCAAGACCTATCTCCAGGATTGTTCAACGGTGATGATGAAGATGATGAAGAATAGTATCACCTATGTGTTTTAGTCTTTAAGTGTGTTTGATTTTTCTTTTGCGTTGTTTTAATTCCTGCAATTTCTATACTTTTTGTACTTTAAATTCCAGTATAATTTGAATCAATGAAATTTTTTCTTTTCCCTTCTTGCATCTTTACCCACCTTTTTTATTATGACAAATGGGGAAAAGTATACTCTCAAAGGGAGTAAATCATACTCTCTACTTTTTTTAAGGGGTGTTTAAACACTACAAATTAATACACATGTCTTTTCTTTTGCCACTTCCCTGAGAGATGCATTGTCATTGTAAAAAATGGAGAGAATGTGAAACTATGTGTCTGCATGTTTAATCAGGAAGTGATCAAAGCTAAAATAAGACATAGAAAATGTGCATAAACATGTCAACGTCATGGTTTTGATGATGACAACCTCATGAAGATGAAACATGAATTTAATGACAACTCATAAAGATGCAACACGACTTCTATGACTACTCATGACAACAAATCATAAACAAAAGCAAGTACTAAAACTATTTCAAGCGGTCAAAGATGCACAAAAAAGTTTGAGTAAACTCTTCCTTTGAATAAAGCCGAAGAGTTAGGGTTTAATGATCACGATTGATATTATCTGATAATGGTGTCTGAATTGAAGATATCTCAAGCCTCATCTCCAATAAGATTCAAGTGACGTGTTTATTTGATTGGTGTATGCGGCAAAAGACTTGAAGCTTTTGTGTGTGAAAGAAAGGAAGTGTGAAAGCTCATCTGATTGTGTCTGATTAATCACTGTTTTGTAAAAACACAAGGGAGTTTTCGTAAAGTAATGTGGCTAAATCACACACTCACTAAAACTCCTTTTTTAAGCCTCTATTTCTCATAGAAAATCACTTAAAATTGTTTTGAAACCTGCCTAATTGATTAAGAAACAGTCAATTTTATTTAAAGCATTTTTGAACTATCTACTCGATTGGGGCCTATATACAATTGATTGGAAGAAGCAAATTCAATTATGAAAGTGTCTTAATTATTGGTAACTGCTCGCTATCCAAAATTTCCAAAATTAGCTCAAATAATCGACTATTTAGGTCATCTAATTGATTGGAATAAATACTTAATAGATTGGACAATTAGTTTTCCCCATGAACCATTTCCTTTTTTGAATCATCTTATGGCCTGTAAATAGAGGCCTTCCCTTTCATTTTTTCATATCCAGAAATGTGAGGTATATCACCTCTCTCTCTCTCTCTCTCTCTCTCTCTCTCTCTCTCTCTCTCTCTCTCTCTCACACACACACACACACACACACACACACACACACACTCTCTCTCTCTGCTTGTTTGGGACAAGTTCATATAAATTCTTAGTTTATCTTGGAGAATAATCGCTCGAAGTTGTTCATTGTTTGACGTGAAAAGAGACAACTTTACTATTCATTATTTAGTTAGAAGTAATCATACTTTATTGTTTTAAGTCTACATTGACGACATCATATTCGGCTCAACAAACAAAGAACTATGTGAAGAATTTTCATTGATGATGCAAGGAGAGTTCGAAATGTCTATGATGGGTAAAATGAACTATTTTCTTGGACTTCATATTAAGAAACTAAAGAATGGTATATTCATCAACTAATCCAATATTGCAAAGAATTGTTGAAAATATTTGATATAGACAATTACAAAGTGATGGCTACTCCAATGGGATCCAAAACGTATGTAGATCAAGATGAATCTGGTGTTTCAATTGATATCACAAAATATCGAGACATAATTGGTTCATTATTATATTTGACAGAAAGTTGTCTTGAAATAATGTTTATTGTTTGTCTTTGTGTGTGGTTTCAAGTCAATCCTAAGGAATCATATATTGCCTCCGTGAAGACAATCATGAAGTACCTCAAAGAAACAGCAAACGTCGACTTATGGTATCCTAAAGGTAGTGTATGTGACTTAATTAGTTATACTGACTTAGATTACGCAAGTTGTAAAATAGACCAGAAAAGCACAAGCGACATATGTCATATTCTAGGAAACACATTTGTATCGTGGTCCTGCAAAAAACAAGCATGCATGGCTCTTAATATAGTTGGAGCAGAATATATTGCAGCGGGAAGTTGTTGTGCACAACTCCTTTGGTTAAAGCAACAACTTTGTGACTACGACGTGAATCTTGGATGCATTCCATTGAAGTGTGATAATACAAGTGCAGTAAACATAATCAAGAATCCATTCATGCACTCAAGGACAAAACATATAGACATTCGACATCTTTTCTTACGAGACCATGTGTTTAAAGGTGATGTTGAAGTTACATTTGTTGATACGCATAACCAATTGGCAGATATTTTCACAAAACCTCTTGCAAAGGAATCGTTCTACAAGATTCAAAGAGAATTAGGCATATTGGATGATCATGATGTGTAATTCTCAATAAAAAGACATTTTTCAATTATACTTTAAGAGCATCAACTCTCATTCATTAAGGTACATGTTATCTCAAACAACTTTTTATAATAATTCACAATTCCATTTGTGAATTACCCTTTTTTATTATGATGATTCTTCATTTAATGGCATGAACTATGTTTTGTATGTTGCTTCTATATGGTATTTATGTGTTAGAAATATTGTGTTTACTTTTATAATTGTTATTCATGTGTTAAAAATGTTTTTGTGTTACTTTATGCAGTCTCTGTTAAAGTATTTTTCAAACTTTTTCTGCATGATTGGTCACCTGAAATGGTGTAACTTGTTACCAATTTGAAAAACCTATTTTATTTTTTTAATTTTGTTGTCTAGCGCGTGTTGGCAACCAGTTAGTAGAAACCATGTAACTGGTTACCGAAAAGTACTTTTTAATAGCTTTAATGGCTTTTATTGGTTGGTCAATTTTTCTTCCACTCACTTTTATCTTGGAAATACCTTATCCTTTAATAGCCACTCATCTATCAGCAACTACCAACAAAATCCATTAATTTACACTTATCAAAACCCTATATAAATTCTCTATTCCTCACAAATCAAAACCCCCCAACACTCAAAAAGAGCTTAAATTCGAAAATCACTTAAACCTACAACACCAAACCCTAATTTTTTTCATCCTTCCTCTCAAGCTCCTTTAATTGATCCAACTAGAAGAGAGTAAAGCAAGGGAAAAGATAATGAATTTTCCTCAGCTCCAGATCCACTGAACCATGGCAGATTGGTAGAAGAGATTGCTGCTCAGCTTCAGAAATCGCTATCTAACTCCACAAGTATGGTAATTTATCAACTTTTCCATCTTCAAGTTTTGATTTTCCAACATTTTTTCACTTTCAAGGGTTGGATGTTTTGATTGGTGACTCTGGACCCATATACCCTGATTTGGTTAAGACTTTTTATGTTAATCTGTCTATTGGAAAAGGTTGTATTTTCTCTTCTATTATCTAAGGAAGAGAGATTGTGTTGAAAATGGAAGAATTTGGAAAATGTTTAGAAGTTCCATTTGTAGGTGAACGAATCTGTCATGAGTATACTTGTGATTGGGATGGTGAAGCAAGGTTAACTATTATTTTAGTATAAGTAGGTTAATTGGGCATGGGATTTACAACAAGAGAGCTCGCAACACTACTTCAAACCGACTAATTTTATCTGCCTATAACATGTCCGTTAGTGATAGGATGCTTCACTATTTCATAGCCTACATCCTTATGCCTAAGCACTCCAACCACTCACAAATCAATGATATTGAAATGCAATTCATTTATGCAGTAAAGAATAGATTAAAGATCAACTGGGCATATGTTATCATGTACCATATGCACCACCAAAGAGGTATTGGTGGTGGACTCCCTTATGTTAGGTTGGTAACGAAAACTATGGAGTATTGTGATATTGACTTAAGAGGAGAACCTAAGAAGAAAATAAGTTCAAAAAAATGTGAAATCAACATTGGGGCAGCGGGGAAAACATGGTCATTTTCAAAGACAAAGATGGACTTTTTCAAGCATAGAGATGTTGCTTCTTCCTCTTCATCGACTCCACCTGTTCCCAAAGGCGACTACACTAATGAGGTTATCTACAACAAGATGTTCGCTTTAGAGAATCTTGTGACTACCAGCTTTCGTGACCCCCGACTTGAGATAGCCACACTTAGGAATCAAAACCAAGATGAGGAAAGTGAGGAAAGTGAGGATGAAGAGATGGAAGAATACGAAAATGACTAAAAGGACATTATGTTATGTTATGTTGTGTTGTTTTTTGTCTTTCTTTATGTTTTAAAACTATCATGGTGTTATGTTGTTCCCATTTCTGTTTGATTTCCTTATGTATTGGTGTTGTATTGTTATGCTTCATTATTGAGTCATATTATGTTGTTATCGTTATGTTATTGTTATGTAAAAGCATTGTGTTGTGCTTTACTTGCAAAAGTTTATGTTTTTACTTCATTTATGCTTTAACAACTTTCAATACTTTTCCCCGTCCTTTTTGCTAATGACAATGGGGGAGAAAATATATGTGTTTATGTATGCTTGCTTGTATCTAACTTATGCAGCGACAAAGTTGTCAAATTCTCTATGAATCAATGAAAAGCTTTGATCAAGGGTTGTTATCAAAGTTAGGGGGAGCATTTACTCAAGAATTTTTATTTTTTCTACAAGATTCAAGCACTTCAATTTTCAATGGTTGTCATCACCAAAAAGGGGGGAGATTATGAAGTCAAGTTTCTCCAACATTGTGTTTTGATGAAGACAACTTTAAACTCTCAAGACCATATACATACATCAAAGGTTGAGTAAAAGCATCTTGTATCAAGGCTAAAGTATCAAGTCTTATTTCAATAAATATCAACTAGCTTTGGAACTTAAAACCATTGATCACATTTTTTTGAGGTACAAGTTGCAAATCTATTATGCTATACTATAGTGCTGAAAAAAATATGTTTATTATTTCATCTTAGTGCATGCATTCATTTTAGCATCATGTGGAAACTTGTTGAACCTTATTTTTAAGTATTTTTTCAAAACTATGCCAGGTGTAACCGGTTACACCATTTTAGGTAACCGGTTACACAAATAAATTTTTGAATTATTTGTTTTGCAATGTCAGGTGTAATCGATTACACCATTTTAGTAAGCAGTTACACACACAAAAATTTCAATTTTTTCATATAACGCCTCAGGTGTAACTGGTTACGATTATGTGTTAACCGGTTACCACTGAAGCAGTGACACTTTTTCACTCAAAATTTGATTTTAACGAATTTCATTTTGCATCCTTCAAGCATGACATCTCTTCATGTTTACATGCTTGTTCAGAAAGGTATTATGATAGTATAAATACCTATCATATCAGATTTTGTTTCTTTACCTCTTTCATTGTAATTCAAACTTATTCTTCTCTCAAAATTTCAAACAAGTGTCTTGTGATATAAACTTTTGTGTGAAACTTACTGCATTAAATTTCATTGCATCATTTAAAGTTTGAACATTACTTCTAATCACTTGTATAACATCTTGTAAACTGTTTGCTTGAAAGAGAAGATAAATTCTAGCAATTGGTACATACCATCCAAATTTAACTTCTTGTATAAAATTCAGAATTGTGTGTATACCTTGTTTTCCATGATTGTTGGAAGCAAGAGAGTGAAAAAGAGATGATTGTTTTCTTCTTTCACTTTGTAAGATCATAAGGGCTTTGTCCTTATTGATTAAGTTAGTAAGTTTTGTATCATGGATGGGATAGGCTTGTACAAGGTTTTAACACTTATTGGAATCTATTAGACGATGGCTAGGATCTAGAATGGGGGTTGAATAGATCCCACGAGTTTTACACGCAAATGGCTTTCCAAAAAATTGGTTTTAAAAGTTTGACGGAAGCGGCCACTGAATTACGTCTACAACGAACCTCTACTAGAGGGGTCGGATATGCACGACAATATTTGGAATGAAATACGGATGAGAAAAATTCAGATTATTCAACATAATTTGAACGTAATCAACAATGTTTTATTTGCTTGATATTAATCCAATTCAACGAGATAGGTCGACAAACAATTAAATGCAAATGCATTCGATTTTGCGTTGAAACAAATTATCGAACACTTGGTGTGCGTAAAACACACTAAGTGCAGATTTTAAAGTAATGTGATGTTGAGCTGCTCCTAAATACAATCCAAGGGATTGTATCAGATTTACGAAACAATTTAACAGCTCAATATAACACTAGATCACAAATTTCGATCAATTTAAACTTCACAAATTCGAATGATATCAAACGTAAAGAGTTAAGGGAAAGAGAGGACCAACATGATTTGATTAGGCAGTTCCCCAATCGTCCTCACTTTGGGTACCTCTGCCCCCAATTCCACAATTAGAATTGAGATATATATATATATATATATATATATATATATATATATATATATGTATGTATATGTTGATGTTTGCAAATTGTTTATACAAGAGAAGAACAATGAACATCAAAACTCTCAAACGTATTTGATTGTTGATGCAGAGTCTTCTCTCCCCTTGATTCAAGACGAATCAAGTCCCTCGAATCTGGTTGAACAAATCACCCTCCCACGCTACTAGACTGCAAGAACCCACCGTTCTTCAGTCACCTTCACTCGGTCGACTTCGATCTTCCACGATCCGATCCCCAAACCTTTCTTCTATGATCCTCCGACTGTAGCTACTAAACCGAACAAATACTTTGTTCTTCGATTACCTTCGCACGACTGAATCCCTGTAGAACGAAATGTTTTGTACAAAACCCCCCAAAATCATCGTCTCACGCTACTAGATTGAAAGAACCCGCAGCTCTTCAATCACCTTCACTCGGTCGATTCTTGGAGGACAAAACCTGAGGTTTTATTCAAGAAACACCTACCGATTCTCAACCCAGAAATGAAGATCACAATACTTCCTAATTCTGAACGTTATCACTTCAAAACAATGGGTGACACAAACAAAAATGATTATGTGTAATTGTTTGTTTACTCAAGGTTGAAGATGAAGATGAAGAGAAAAATTGGTATGAATTTTCACGTTTCTTGTTATTTTGAAATGTGAGTTGACCCAACTATTTATAATGAGTAATGTGACCCACAATATGAAGTAACAGATATAACAGAAAAAACTAATGCAGAAAAATCAGCTCAGGCAAGGTTGGGTCGTCTGCCCTTTTAATAAGGGTCGGCGTGAGCTATCCCACAGGGTTGTCTGTGCAAATTTGGAAGCCATGCGTCGACCCATCCACACCTTGCGTCGATGCAAGTCTACAGATTTTGTAGAAAATCAAATTTCCAGAAGCATGCGTCGACCCATGCAACAGGGGGGTCAGCGTGCGCTTTCCAGAACATTTCAAAAATCTTGTTCAAACTAGCATGCGTCGACTCATGCTCACTTTGGGTCGACTCATGACCTGCATATTTTTAAAAATTCATTTTTCTACACGTTTTAGCTAACCAAGACTCGAGACACACATACCAAACATCAATATTATGATCATGCACATGTAATTTTAGGTTAGACCTTTTCCTATATGTTTAGATGCATAAAAATCGACGGTTAGATGCAATTTTCCCGACAATGAAGTGATACCTCTCAAATTACAATCTAATGCCTAGCGTATTTGTTGACATCATTAAAACCGAAATAGATGAAAGACCTTAGCCCTCACATACTCCCCCTTTTTGATGATGGCAACACTGTCTATCTTTCTCTTGATTGTAATTTGAGAACGGAGAAACTCCCCCTATCTTTAACACTTTAATATCTGTTGCTTTAGTATTTTCTGCTGCTAGTATCCTTCTCCCCCTTTGACAACATCAAAAAGAGTAAAGAAGGTGGTTAAAGAGATATCATCATAACAAGTAATGGTTCATTCACCAATTTGCAAAACAGCGACACTAACAAGCATCCACATATGATACAGTTAATGCAATAGTATAAACGGATAAACATGGAACATAAGAAGCAAACATAATTCATTATATAATAGTGAAAAATAGTAACATAGTCCTAAATGAAAAGCAAAAGCAAAACATTATGCAAGAAAAGAACAAGTCATACAATCAAAACACAAAATACAACATGCACCTTCTCTTGAAAAATTGGACCATTCTTGAGTCAACCCATGACACACTTTAGTCGACTCAACCAAGTATAAAATGGAAGAATTTAAGTTTGTACATACATATGCACCAATACATGATAAATAAACATGCTAACACATAATTCAAACATCCAAATGAATCATATATGCTTAAAATGTGTAATAAACATCAATTTTGAACATCCAACATGGTACATATATTAAGGAAAACATATGAAGTGGAACGATATTACCTTGACCATGAACGATGATGAGAGCCCTCACATATTGCTCAATAACTCTTGGCATAGTTAGTCAAAACCATAAACAAGAATATATATATATGTGTGTGTGTGTGTGTGTGTGTGTGTGAAGATCTACTATCTTAAAGAATTATCAAACACGATCCGAAATATTGAGAACGCCTAGTTCCCTACGGATGTGAAAGAAAGGCTCAGTAGCTAGTGGTTTTGTAAAGATGTCAGCAAGTTGATTTTTAGTGTCAACGTGCTCAAAGACCGCATCACCTTTCTCTACATGATCCCTAAGGAAATGATGACGTATTTCGATGTGCTTGGTGCGTGAATGTAATACAGGATTCTTAGTTAGGTTAATAGCACTAGTGTTATCGTACTAAATGGGAATACGCTCAAGTTTTAAATTGAAATCAAGCAATTGTTATTTAAGCCATAGGACTTGAGCACAACAACTATCGGCGGCAACGTATTCCGCCTCAGCCGTTGACAAAGCAACGGAAACCTATTTCTTGCTGTGCCAACTCACCAAGGAATTTGCGAAAAAGTGACACGTGCCACTAGTACTTTTCCTATCCGATTTGCACCCGACAAAGTCGGAATCGGAATAGCCAACTAAGAAACAAACACTACCTTTAGAATACCACAACCCATACTTTAGAGTACCGGAAAGGTATCGAAGTATGTGCTTAACTGCTTTTAAGTGGGATTCCTTGGGACGTGCTTGATACCTCGTACACATGCATACACTGAACGTAATGTCGGGTCGTGATGCGGTAAGATAAAGAAGAGATCCAATCATACCTCGATACTTCTTTACCTCTACATCCTTACCATTTTCTTCACGATCAAGATTGGCACAAGTAGGCATAGGAGTATCTATTGCCTTGCAGTTTAGCATGTCGAAGCGTTTGAGAAGCTCAAGACAATATTTTGTTTGACTCACAAACATGCCCTCTTCGAGTTGTTTGATTTGCAATCTGAGGAAATAGTTGAGCTCCCCCATCATGCTCATTTTAAACTCCCCCTGCATCAAACTAGAAAACTCCTTGACCAAGGTCATGTTAGTAGACCCAGAGATAATATCGGCAACATAAATTTGTACCAAGATTAAATGTTTTACTTGACGTTTAATAAAGAGGGTTGTGTCAACCTTCCCTCTTGAATACCCTTGATCAAGTAAAATTTTTCTTAAACGTTCATACCAAGCCCTAGGGGCTTGTTTAAGTCCGTACAAAGCACGTTTAAGTTTGTAGACTTGATCAGGATATTCATGGGATTCAAAACCCGGAGGTTGGGCAACATAAACCTCTTCATTTATATATCCATTAAGGAGAGCACTTTTAACATCCATTTGTAATAATTTGAAGTTCTTAGTGCAAGCATAAGCAAGTAAAAGGTGTATAGCCTCGAGTCGGGTAATCGGCGCATAAGTTTCCTCATAGTCGATTCCTTCCTCTTGGTTATAGCCTTGTGCTACAAGCCGCGCTTTGTTACGTGTTATAACTCTGTTTTCATCAATTTTATTCCTAAACACCCATCGGGTGCCGATTACTCGATGATCTCGCGGAGGGGGGACAAGGTCCCAAACCTCAACGCAAACACCATCGTTGGAGGCTTTGCTGGTGGAGGTAACTCTAGATATTGTCGGAGAAAGTGCGCAAGGCAGGTATTTACGACAAATGTAATATCCATTGGCTTTCCTAAAATCTCTCAAGGGAAAACACGGGTCAATATCATCTTTTTCGAGGAGGATTCCCTTGGACTCAGTCCTCAGAATGATGATCTTTTGGTCATCACTATTCAACAAGGAATTAAGACATCAAGCGTGTCTTGATAGACCTTGGTTGCTCTACTGACGTCCTGTTTTAGGACACCTTACAGAAACTGCAACTCAACCTAAATGACATAAAAATGTCCAATGGTTCTTTTACGGGGTTATCGAGCGGACATGTATAAATAATGGGCCACTTAACCTTGGAAACCACATGTGGATAAGGAACTAAAGTCAGGGTGATTGGCATCAGCTGCCTCATTGTGGACGATGTATCACAATATAACATCATTCTTGGGTGGCCGACTATCAACGCCTTGGGAGAAGTGGTATACACTCTATACTTGACATTGAAATATTTGTTCCCTGATGGGAGAGTTGTTATAATCTGAGAGGATTAACAAACAACCCGTGAAAGTTATCCGAGTAACCAGAAGACAGCCATAGATGAGCTCACCCTTTTTGATGTCCCCCTTCTAAAGTTCCAAATACTGACTTCAAGTTTTAGTGCCTTAAATTAGGAGTGGAGGCGGAAAGGATCACTCCCACGATATATTTGAAAAAAGGTTCTTATAGGTCATCGTGCCCATCAGGCGACGAAGATAGGTACATTTCTGTCTGTGGAGGAGGAAAGAGAATTAGTCGGCCAACTCATTAAGAATGTTGACTTATTCACTTAAGCTTCCTCCGATATGCCAGAAATAGACACCAAAGTCGAGATCCATTGCCTCACCATCCACCTTTCCACCAAACTAGTGGTGCAGAGGAAAAATAAAGTTGGCGTGATAAAGAGGGCCACCATTGATGAAAAGGTGGGAAAGTTATTTGACGTTGGGCTCATCACAGAAACGAAGTATCCAACCTTGCTGGCTAACGTTGTTCTAGTATGAAAAGCTAACAACAGGTGGTGAATGTGCATAGGTTTCACCGATTTGAACGTTGCCTACCCTAAAGATCTGTACCCATTGCCAAAAATTCATCGCCTCATTGACAGATCATCAGGCCACCGCACGTTGAGCTTCATGAATGCGTATTCAAGGTACAACCAGATTCGGATGGATCCCTGGAAGCACCCAAAGTAACCTTTATGGATGTTGTTTTCACACACCAAATAGGGCGAAACCTGGAGGTCTACGTCGATGATATGATAGTTAACACTATCGAGGGGCGCAGTCATGCAGAGGACTTGGAAGATGTCACGTAGTCCATCAAGAAATATGATATGCGGCTAAACCCCTCCAAGTGTTCTTTTAGGGTCCAGGAATGGGAGTTTTTAGGCTTCATGTTGACATGGAGAGGCATTGAGGCCAACCCAGACAAGTGCCAAGAATTCATCACCATGAGGATCCCCACTAACATAAAGGAAGTGCAACAACTCACATGTCATCTCACCGCCCTATCTCGCTTCCTTTCCTGCGCGGACGGCAAAGCCTTCCTCTTTTTTGCCACCTTAAAGAAGAAGGGGAGGTTTGAGTGGACTCTCGAGTGGGAGGTGTTTTCACCAAAGTTAAGAACTTCCTCACATCACCTCTCATTCTATCTCACCCGAGAGAGGGGTCATCATTGTTACTCTACCTCTCGGTCACTGATCAGACGATGAACTCAGTCCTCATCCAAGAAATTGACAGGGCAGAGAAACCTATGTATTTCATAAGCAAAGTGTTCATAGGCACCAAATCATGCTATCAAAAGATCAAAAAATTGGCACTAGACATCGTCATTGTGCCGAGGAAATTGAGACCATATTTTCTGAGTTACAAAATCCTGGTAAAATCTAACTATCATGTTTAACAAGTCTTGAAGAAGCCTGATCTAGAAGGAAGGATGGTACCCTGGGTGGTGGAGCTCTTGGAATACGATATCTAATATGTTCTGAGGGGAAGCATTAAGTCACAAGCTCTAGAAGATTGTATGGAAGAATTTATCTCGCATGTAGACGTGGAGACGTCCACAGAGTGGGCGCTATCTGTAGATGGTGCTTCCAACATAAAAGGAAGTTATGCCTGAATATTCCTAGAAGGAACTTGTGATATACTCATCGAGTAAGCCTTAAAATTCTAGTTCGCCACCAATAATAACCAGGACGAGTACGGGGCTCTCATCGTCGAAATGATCCTCGCCTTAGAAATGGGAGCCTCCAGGTTGAAAGCCTAAATTGATTCCCAACTTGTCGCCAACCAAGTCTCTAGGTTGTATCAGGCCAAGGAGACTCAACTGATAAGATGTCTTCAAAAGGTATGTAATCTATCTTCTCGTTTTTGCTCCTTTAAAATAGAGCACGTCCCCCGCGAAAAAAATTTAAGCGAAGACATTATGTCCAAGCTAGCCACATAAAAAAACGAAGGGGTTCAACGATAAATTTATCTAAAGACCCTCGTCTTTCCCAGCATATAGGTAGACGAGGTGTACTCACTAGAAGTTATCCAAGAATCTAGTTGAATGTCGCCCATACTACGATATCTGCAGGCATGTGAACTACTATTAAACGAGGGAGATGCAAGAAGGATCTAAAAATAGGCTGCTAAGCACACCCTACTCTCTTGAAAATTATATAAAATGGGGAGAGTCTCTCCCATGTTTCAATGTCTGGGCGAGCATGAAACCACCCTAGTTCTTGCAAAGGTACACAAAGGTGCATGTAACAGCAACATAGGCATGAAAACTCTAGCACGCAAACTATTAAGCACGGGGTATTATTGGCATACACTAATGAAAGATAGCAACACCTTTGTCAAGAGGTGTGATCGATGTCATAGACATGCTAACCTTCACCATTCCCCAACAGAACTTCTCCAATCGATGACTTCACCCTATAATTTCTACCAATAGGGCATGGACATCCTTGGCTCGTTCCCCTTGGCACCAATTCAAAGAAAATTCCTAATAGTAGGAGTCGAATACTTCACTAAATGGATATAAGCAGAAGCAATAGGCAAAATTACGGCGGGAAGAGTGCATCGTTTCTACTAGCAGAAGGTTATGTGTAAATATGGACTCCCTGGAGCCATCATCTCTGACAATGTAACCCAGTTTGCCAGTGCTATGGTCACCGACTTCTGTGAGGATTTAGGAGTGCAAACGAAATTCGTATCTGTTGTACATCCTTAAGGTAACGGTCAGGCAGAGTCGGCGAACAATTAATTCTTAAAGGACTCAAGAAGAAGTTTGACGATTCCAAAGGCTTATGGGAGAAACTATTCCCCGAGATATTATGGTTGTACCACACCATTCAACATTCCACCACCAAGGAAACCCTGTTTTCCATGGTCTATGAAACGGATACCATGCTGCCTGTGGAGATCGAAACGCCCTCATTGTGACTGTCTCAATTTAATGAAAACCCGAACGAGATAGGCTTAAAGTGCACAATAGACCTAATCGAAGAAGTATGGTAAGTTTCCCACATCCGAGAGTTCGCCACCAAACATAAGGCCGCCATGAGATATAACTCCAAAGTCAAGCCGAGAGAGATGCAAGAGGGCAATCTGGTCTTGAAAGAAGTGGTTTTACCCGCACAATATGGAAAGTTGCAGCCTAACTAGGAAGGACCATATCACATGTGTCATAAGCTCCCACACAGAGTGCATAAGTTGCAGGAACTAGAAAGGTCGCTTTTGCCTAGAACTTGGAACGCTCTTCATCTTAGATACTATTATAGTTAGAATTATTTGTAATTCTCTATTAAACATTATGTCTATGTATCTTTGAATAGTTATATAATGACTTATTTCCAACATGGATGTTCTTTCTTGAAAATGTTGTATGATGGACTTCATAGAGAAGATCCTTGTCATCCCTCAGGGTAACATCTCCCTTGTTGAACTTCATAGCAAAGATCTTTTTCTTCCCCTTAGGAAATATCTCTTTCTTGGACTTCATAGCAAAGATCCTTGTCTCCCCTCAGGGAAACATCTCTTTGGTGGACTTCATAGCAAATATCCTTTTCACCCCTCAGGACATCATCTTCTTGCTGGACTTTATAGTGAAGATCCTTGTCGCCCCACAGGGAAACATCTCACTTGTTGGACTTCATAACAAAGATCATTTATGCCCCCTAGTGCAACATATCCTTGATATACTTCATCGTGAATATCATTGTCGGCCCTCAAGGGAACATCTCTTATGTTAGACTTCATGGTGAAAATCCTTCTCGCCCCATAGGGCAATACAGATAACCCATCTAGCATCTTGTCTGAGGGACTTAGTGTTTTCTCGGGCAAGATAAGAATCAAGAATCACGCCTAAGAGGCTTGACAGATATCCATCTTGAGAGACTTAATAACAAGTCTTGCCTGAGGGCTCGATGGAAGTCCCGCCCAAGTAGCTAAAACGCCTCGCCTGAGGGACTTATTATCTCATCAGCTAGGGGATATACAATTTTGTCTGGAAGACTTAGATTCTCCAAGCTAATTAAACTCTCGCTTGAGGGACTTAATGTCTCCTAGGGTGTGAAAATATTATCTAAATTCCCTCATGGTTTTAGAAAAACTCATCACATTTCTTACACGTGCCACTAACGTTTAAGACCTCGAAAAATAGGCCATCATTTATTACATTAAATAAGAGCAAGCACAAACACATGGTGATTGATTGACATCCTTGGCTGACATTTCCTAGCTAAGTAGGGGGCATCTGACAACTGACTCATCTGTTTTGGTCATGAGAAATAAACGCCTTCAGTTGAGGGACTTGCACCTAGTTGAAGGACTCGCCCCGTGAGCATGGTCGCCCTCAACTGAGGAAGGCATGGCCTAGTTCTGAGACTAGACTTTGGTTGATTTTTTATGCATCAGGAGATCAAGTTCCGAATTTTGAGGATATTATTGAGTTTTCACTAGAGTGTGTGAGCTCCATTAAGATTGCTAAAATAAATGCCCGAGGTGGTAAGCATAAATTTTGTTTTTAAGCATGAGATATATTAATATGGTTCATAATTTAAAATCGTATAAGCCCGCACAAATTGAGTTGAGGATTTCTTAATGCATTATATATGTTACTTACGCACCACGCAAAAATACTAAAATGCCCCTTAAATTCCGTAGATGCATCTCCTGACGCACCCAATACACACACAACGTATTTCATTCTAAATGACACCCTATTATTTTGTTTTTTTAATACCGGAGATGCATCTCCGGTATATTCGTAGATGCATTTCCGTAACATATACACAGCAGTAGCAGAGGCAGAAACCAAAAAATTGTAATTTGACAAAATAAAATTAACATTCATAACATAAAATAAGAATTACATAGATGATTTCAACATAAAATGCAACATTACACTTCAATATACAGGTGAACGCTTCAACATCTTCACAATGTCTTCAACCGATCTTGAAGTCGTCGCTTCCAAATCGAGTAGAACTTTTGTTTCGAAACGGAAATATGTATTCCAGATAACCCTTACATCTGCATCCGTCTTGAGCTTAAAGTTGTTGAACTCAATCTTTCCTCTATTGTCAATCGACGGTGAACGGTACTCAAGCTTCACAATTTTTCGATTGTCTCCGTAAGGTAGGAGATTATGGATTTCGTATTTCAAATCTGCAAAAGAGTTGTACTCGGTGAGCTTAAACTTTCGCCCGGATGTCACGCTGGAGAAGGAGACATTTGCGACATACCAGATAATGTTTATTCATGACATTTAAGACATTTTCAGTTTGTGTGGAAGAAAAAAATAAGAGCCCCTAAATTTATAGAAGTTTTATACAAATATGGACCACAAAAATTCTGAGGCATCGGTGGTGGATTCTGAGATGCATTTCTGAAACCGCCATATTGTCTTATTCCGGAGATACATCTCTGGAACATCTCTTGAATCAGGCATAATGAAACAGACTGAAAACAGAACCTAATATATGGCTTTGTTTGGAAAACGAACAAATGTTATGGGAAAGATAAAAAAAATGTATTAAAATATTAAGAAATTAAATGTATTACACTTCATTAATATTGAGACACAATTACATACACTTATTTGTTCGGCTAAACACAAATGCATTCCTTCTCTTATAGCAAGAGGTGACACGCAATTGGATGATCGACTAACTTTTCAAACAAGTCATGGTTATGCAAACCACATATGACATTAAATCTCCAATTATTGTTTGCCAACATATAATCACGCAACTTAAACGAACACTCACATTTTCTTGAACCGGTGTCGTCTCATTTAAAATTTCGGAGAGGAGATCTATCTGACATGCAAAGGTGACATAAAATTTCAAAATCTCGCGCAAAACTTTCGAAGATGCATTTCCGGAATGTCCACTAGGCTGATCAACCATTATTATATTTGTGTATCTCTGGAAATTTTTAGTATTCATCTATGGTGGCACTCATTTGGTGCGCTATAACGTTGGTGCATGGTACGTCCGGAGATGCATCGCCGAAATTTAAGGGACATTTTAATATTTTCACATGGTATGGAAGTAACATATAGGATGCATTACGAAATTCTCTTTTGTTTACCTTAGTCTATTATGTTTTTGAAGAAAAAAAACTGTGATGTCAAAAATGGAGCAGGTTGCAATTTTTCATTCAACTTCAATTTATCATGGATCAATATGCTAACAGTATAGCTGGGAAAAAGAGGTTGATTGTAGAAAATATCATGGATCAATATGGTACCAGTAGCTGGGAAATAGAGTTTGATTGTAGAAAACACATGAAGAGTAACATTAAAGAAACTAGAAAGTAAGAATTAGATCTTGCAACTAACTAATTTTAGGGCATAGTAAAACCAACAACAAGTCGATAAACTTTCATTTCATAAAATTGAATAAATGCAACTGTTTATGTACTATTATTAGGATTAATGAAACTGGTGATTATTGTTCTAATGTCACTCCTCAATTCTCATGATAAGGGACAGTCTGTCCAAATTATGTATCATATGAAACCAGGTATGCTAGCTTAATTAGAACTAATAATTGCATCAACCCAAACCCTCAATGCAAGGCAATGATACCATACTTATCTTTGTGAACAAACTAATCCTTCACTTTCTTACTAACAATATTTACATCAAATAGCTAGCATGTTTTTCCAAAACATATAATTATGCTGCTAACTTGACAACACACTTATTCACCACTGACAAAAAGAAAAGACAGGGCAGCTTAATTACCATCATTATTAAGCACCTTGTCTGCTATGTGTTGGAGAAATGGATCGGGTGCCGAACACGGTTCTGGATCGGACGACCCGGGTCACAACCTGGCGACTCAGGGTGACGCCTGCCCAATTCCTTCCACGCCCTTTAGGCTTTTTCCAGGTCCAATAAAGTTCTTCCAATCCTATAATAGTACTACTTAAGCACAAAGCATATTCATGCAACCATCTCAATTCATACCATAAGAGTCCTCAAAATTATATAATCTCTATGAGAGTGACTATCAGAGGGAAATCATCATTCACCTAGATATGATTTATGAAACTACCATCTCATTAATCTATAACAGAAACTAAATCAAAAAAACAAATTAGAGAAAAACACACAACTCAAGCAGTTAATCAAGCAAACTTCCACCACCAATTCAATCAATATCAGAACAGCATAAGCTTTGTATATTTTCATTTCAGTTTGAAAACCTCAAAAGATCAACTCTTAGCTTATAATAGTGATAATCAGGAAGCAAAATAATTGAATCCTACTTCCTCAGTTCTTTCCCCAAATCACTTTTTCTCAAAGCACTATCCCAAAATCACTTATTCAACTAGATCAAACCAAAATCCTACATACCCAATTACCAAAAACCGAAAAAGCTAAAAACTTTATTGATAAAAACGAAAATGAAAATACAGATGAATACTTTTACAACTGGGTTCATCACAATTAACACATAGAAAGAACTATAGTATACAAAGAGATGAACAAGAACAACAAAAACCCAAAAGGATCAAGTATCAGTAGATTGACGATAATCAATAACCTCAGAAGCAGCATGAGATCTAGACCCAAGAACAATCGCACGCCCAATTGAATTGATCCAATCTTCTTTATCTTTATCATTATCGGCGATGAAGAACATAGTGGACTCCGGCGTTGAGAGTTCAAAGGCGGAGGCTTTGTGAAGAACATCTTCAGCGCCTTTGACAGTGAGGCAGGTGGACACCGAGATGACGCCGCGGGGGACGGAGGAGTGTGAGGCGGCGGAGGATTGGTCTTTGAACCAGAAGAGTTTGCCTTGTTTGAGAACGAACCAACGGCGGCGCCAGGTTTTGATGTAGTCGCCTTGTTTTGTTAACCAGCCGGAGCGTTCTGGGTTTGACCAGAATTCGATTCCGGCGTAGTCTTCTGGGTTGGGTTCTTGACCTGTCGCTGCTCGCCATAGATTCTCCATTTCGTCTCTCTCTCTCTCTCTAAAAGGGGAAAATGTAATCACTGTCTGAAAAATTGGGCAGAAAAGTTGTGAGAAGTTAGAACTTAGAAGTGTAGTTTTTTTAAGTACTTTTATTTTGAGGATTTCTATGCATTTATGTTTTTTATTTATCTAGCGGAATTATTTAAATATTTTTAGTTTTAAGAGATTAGTAATCTACTCTATTAAATTTTGAAGGAACATTTAAATATTTCGAAAAATATATCTTCGTAACAATTTAAAACAATTAATACATCTCACTCAAAAATCATTATACACTTGAATTGGATCGGAGATACATATTTGTAACGTATCAAAACTTGATCTTTCATGTTATATTTTGTTTATCTATATTCATATGAAGATTTAAACTATATCATACAATCGAAAATAAAAAACCTACGTACATAATTCTAGATAGTCCAAAAATGTCATACATAAATAAAATATCAATAAATGTCGAAAATGTCATACAATCGAGATCAATACAGTAGCAAGACCGTCAAAATAAAATACAGACCATTGTACTACTACTATATACTAAGACACTAATGTGTATGTCTGACTACCCCTCCTCTACCTCATCAATCCCCCATGTCCTCCGACGATGTCTCCAGTACAACAATGCTCTATGTGCCTCCGTCATGATGGCATCTAAGACTTGCCTCACATCAGACCCATCAGGCAAGATACTTGTGTTAATGTCTGCCTGCTTAATCTCCACTATGCGACGACATTTAAGTAAGACATACTTGTCATACCCCAAATTTTGACCACTAAGATTTCCCATCATTGTGCAAATCATCATCACAATATGGAGGAACCATCATACTTCATCAGTCTCCCCAAAGATGGGTGAGCATCCACTACAATCAAAATTAGGGTTTCAATCCCTCTCAGAGCTCTTAGACAAATGATCAATCAAGGAATGACATGATCTTCAACTTGTCTAACCTCTCAAACATCCACAATGGATCAAAAGGACTCCCACTTCAAGGATTAAGCACAAGGTTGCTCCCTTCTAGGTGGATCAAGCCTCAAGATCGACAATGTCACCAAATTAGGGTTTTGGTCGACCAGGGCCTCCGGATGGAAAGTTTCATCTGGGCACAGGCCAAAGATCCAAAACACAACCTAATGTACTCCATGGAACCTCATGGACCCATTCATCAAGTCAATTTTTCCTCAGGGGATGCATTCATAAAAAATCAGGAATTAGGGTTTCTTAACCTAATTCACCCCTAAGTTGACTTTTAGGGCAAAACATGAGCCAAGACCTCAAGAGAGGGTTTGAGGGTCTCTAATGAACTATATTGATCCATTTGGAACAATGGATTAATCCAAGAAGCTTGAGCAACAAGTCTCAATTTCATCTGCACCACAATTAGGGTTTCGCGAGAAAAGTCAACTGTAACTTTGACTTTTGAACAGGACATGCTCCCAAGCCCTAGGACATGCCCCAATATACCCTATGACACCCTTGGAACATGTCCATCAAGTTTGATTTAGGTCAAGGACATGATTTCATGAAGAATTGCACAGTTTGGAATTCATCTGATAAAAAGTCAACTATGCACAAAAGTCAACTTTGACTTTTTGAGATTTTTCACCAAAATGGATTTTTAACCCTAAAATGATGTTAATGTATGATTTGAATCATCATTCATCAAGAAAAATCAAAGAAAGTGGGATAACTTGTAAAAGGGGTAACCATAAAACTTAGAAATTTTTCTAAGTTATGGAAAAAGTACCACTAATGCACCAACTTTGGAGGACCATAACTCCTAAACCACAAGGCCATTTTTTCCCATCCAAAGATGGATTTGTAGCCCTCATTACCCTCTACAAAAACTTCAACTAGACCTAAGTCCAATTCATTAAGGATTTTGAGTTATGGAGTGATCAAAATCAAGAAATCACACTTTGTTCCAACACTTAGTGAAAATTTCACTAAGTCAGATTTTGCTTCACTTTTTGCCAAATGTAGAGGGATTTTTCACTTGGAATCAGAAGAGATCAAAATCAAACATGTTCAAACAGTTGTTGTATCATGTAAGGGCTTTCCAAAGTGGCCAAGAACATTTCCAAATTCAACTTACACCATGAGATATGACATTGTCAAGTTGCCTTGCTGAAATCTGTCAAAGGCAAGGCAGATTTTGCATTTTGGCTCGATTTGCCAAAATCATCCAAATTCAAATGCTCCTATCCACTTGGACACATCTGAGGATTGAATCTAAAGGGGACAATCACTGAGCCAAACCTCCAAAGTCCATGGAACAAGAAATAGCATGTTGAACCTAGAATGGCCAAAATAGGGACAAGACTCCAAATTTGGATTGAAGCATTCAATGGAAGCATCAAGGTGGCATGGACTGAGCCATTCTCATCTGAAATCAGTCAAGACTTATCCAAGACCAAGGGAACCAAAGCTCTGTGCCCTAACCTCTAGTCAATTGCTAGAGGAGACTTGGATTTCCATTGGACAACATTGGCCAAACCTACTTACCAGCTGCCATTCACTATTCCTTGCAAAACAAACTTGCTCTACTATAAATAGAGCTCAATTGTGATCAGTTTGAGTACACCAAAGCCATCTAACAGATGCTTTCCTCAAAATCTCTTCCTCTTGGCAAAAATGCCTTTCTTAGCAAGGTAGCTATCGGGTTTTGAGTTTGAGAGCTTTTCCAATCAAACCAATCACTCACACACCTCACATACATCACATATGAGCTGATCAAACACTTAGATCACTTCTGAAACACCAATTTCACAAAATCACCAGCTGGTTGCTCAAATTTTCAATCAAGTTGCAGCTGAGATGCCATGAATTGATCCAGCCAATTTCCATCAAGTCCAAGCATTCAAACACACTCCACAGGGTGTAGGGAAGCTGTTCAGATCATCACCACTCATCTGTAACACCTCCAAAACAAAAATCACATTGCACTTGCTGTCACGGCTTAGAGGTAAGCATATACTTGGTCATCTCTCAATCTATGCATATTTCCTCGCACAATAATTTGGCCATATGTTCATAATCATGCATGGAATGTTTTCCCTCAATTAATTGCATTGTTTGAATCGTGTATCAAAAATCCTAGCCTTCATGCAGAAATTAGGGTTCTTGAGGTTTCTTCGTGATTTCATGTTTTATGTTTAATTTAAATGAAATTAAGTGTTATAGACATGATCGTGAGGTTGAGACGAACATAATGATACGTGGATTGCATGTTATAATCAAGTATTCAGTGAGATTGAGGAGAAAATGCAAATCAGCCAAACCCAGAACACGCGCGTGTTCTTGGCGCCATTTTTGAATAATTCAAATATTTGAATTTTGTGATTTTATTTAATTGATTCAAAAATTAATTTCTCTCTGAGTTTTAATGATTTTGAGTTGATTCTTTTTTTAATATTTCACAAAAATGTTAAAATATTTTATTTTATCAAAAAATCCCAAAAATATTATTTATTTCATATAATTGATATTTTTGCAAAGAATTAATATTTTAATTGTTTTTGACATTTTAAATATTTTTTCCACATTGATTTTGCAACTTTTAATGCTTTCTAATTATTTTGTAGGTCAATACTTAATTTTTGAAGCATTAATCCAAGATCACAATTTGTTTTTCACATGTTAAACAATTTTAATCATTTTTAATTGAATTTTATTCAATTAAATACATTTTTTGAAAACAAATTAGGGTTTTTGGATTAATTCAACCCTCATAAATCATTTTCAAAACTTTGGGCCTCTAATAGAGTGTAAGACCCAATCCTTTTTTTGACCAAATCATTTTTGGGCCTCAGTGTATTGTATAAGTCCCGATACCGTCAAAAAACAAACGGCGCGATCGTCGCCTATTCAAAAATCAATTGGGCCTCTCCTTGAGCTATAAGACCCATTCAAACTTTTTGGGCCTCTATTAGAGTGTAAGACCCAATCCCCTTTTAACCAAAATATTTTGGGCCTCACTTATTGTATAAGTCCCTCCGCGTTAAAAGAAAACCTCGGCGCGATCGCCATTTCAAACGGAAAAATCATCTGGGCCTACCCTCGTGTTATAAGCCCCACTATTTTTCTTTAAACCTTTTGGGCCTCTTGAAAGAGTGTAAGACCCATCTCTTTGTATAGAAAACCTTTTTGGGCCTCAGTCACTTGTATAAGTCCCTCTGTACAAATTCAACAGTGCAATCACTGATAAAACCCTGGGCCTCTCCTTGAGCTGTAAGCCCCAAATCTTTCTTTTTCAAAGCACTTTCTCCTTTAATTTTGAATATACTGTCGTTTTCAATCTTTTTTTGTTGAACAACTAACCAAACAGCATGGAAGCTCTACAACCGAGTAAGTGGTTATCACTTTCATTTACCGCTTTCATATACATATAACTGTATTGTGGGGCTGTTTCACTGTAAGTCTTCTTTCATAAACTCATATCAACTGTGTAATAATAGTATAGATATTTAGAGTTTCCCCGGCAACTACGTCTAGAACTAGTTGACGCCGTTTCGTTTATTTGTAGAAATAGACAACTAGATCCCCAATAGGATCACCAGATACAGTCTTCTCTCAGGCTGTCCTCATTAGGAATTATCAAGAAACTCTACTCCCCAAGATGAATGTATTCTCCGTGAATGGCATCTTTGAGTTTCTTCCAAATTCTCGAACTTTCCTGACTTTGATCTATTCTCGGTGAATAGCATTGCCTTGAATTTCTCGGGGTTTGGGGACCCACGGGCTTCTTAAAAGCATCGGCCTCTTCTTGGGCATCGTACAAGGACCCACAGGCTTCCTAAAAGCAACCCTGCCTCCTCTTGGGCTTAGTACAAGGACCCTACGGCTTCTTAGAAGTATTCACAACCTCCTCTTAGGCTTCGTATAATGATCTCTTCCTCCGGGAATGATAGCCTCCTCTTGGGCTTCGTACAAGGACCGATCGGCTTCTTAAAAGTTTCCAGCCTCCTCTTGGGCTTCGTACAAATTGTCCCGACGACCTCCTAGAGGTATAGGAATAGAACTTAGTCATCTGCCTAGAACGGTCCTTTCAAAAGAGTCTACTACTGTTTCTCAAAGCATAGTACAAAAGATAAAACTCTGGACATGGACAGTCTAATATCCTTGAGTCTCAAAGACATTCTCAAGTGACCCCTTCGTTAAATAAGAAGGAAACCCGCAGACTCGGACAATCTCAATACCCTTCGGATTTCCCACTTCCTTAAAGAACAGGAATAACCCGGATCCTCGAATCAAATCCTTGAGTACAATGTTGCTCATATAAGAACTGATTTTCTATTTAAAATCAGTATACTGGACCTGTCACTTAATCGAACAGTCACCATAGCCTCCATCTCGGGCTTTGTACGAGACACAAAAACTCTCTTGTTGAGTCAAACAGCCTCCACCTCGGGCTTTATACGAGATACCAAAGGATTCCCTCGTTGAGTCAAAACCTTTTAGCCTCTCTCTCAGGCTTTGTACGAGATACATAATAGCCTCCTCTTAGGCTTTGTATAAGAAAACCACTGGTTGATCCAATCAACCTTTTAGCATCTAAGTTGTGCCTCGTTCACAGTATACAAACATCAACAACTCCTTCCCCTTCATCTAATCGTTGTAAGTGGAAAGCCTCTGGATCATCTACATCCATGCCACTGTCCCTCTTTTAGCATGAGAAATTCCTAAGGAAAGATAGCATTGCTCTACACTGAGTTAAAGTCTTCCCCTTCAGGTTAAAACCCCTATAAAGGAAATTATGGCATTGCTAGGATCCGCGTATCCCGGTTAAAGTAATTCTCCTTTATAAACAGTTGTGACATACAACCCCCTCTTTAGAGATGACAAATTCTCTCTAAAGTTGAGACCTTTCAGCTTCATATCTTGGGCTTTGAACAAGATACAAATAGACTTTTCAGCTTCACATCTTGGGCTTTGAATAAGATATAAATCACCTTTCGCTTCACGTCTTGGGCTTTGAACAAGACACCAAAAACACCCATTTCCTCCCATAGAATAGGAGGAACTACGAACGCTCTGATTTCCCTGTTTCGGTAAACGGGAATACGTAGGCATAAGATTGAAAGAAAAATCTTAGCGAGCACACTAAACAAAAACCCAAAATCACATACTCTCACATATCTATCAAAAAGTATCAGTCCTAACATCCTAATCCTTGTTCCCCGCCAGAAACCTTCTGCCTAGATAAAAACCAGTATTGGCGAAAATACAAATAACTAGTACAAAGGCCCCCCCACATTGATAACATCCGTAACCTAACAGACCGCTGTTTAAACTCAGTATGCAAAGCAGGGTTAATTGGAGACATCTATTTCCCTTCCTTATTCAGCTCACAATAGGATAAAAAATGAATCGACCTGTAGTTTTAAGCTCAACCGCAGAGAGCGACCAGCGCTTAAGAACCGCGTCCAAAATCGCTCGCTACAATACTCAGCATGATTGTTGGAGCGGTAAAACAGCAAGTAAAAATATTATTTTCGGAAGAATTCCCTCTGGGATTTATGTCGTCTCCACAGGGATCGGTGTGAGGGAAAGAATGTCGTTCGACAATCTCTACATCTCTAAGCTTGAGTTTAAATGGTTTGGGATAAAAGGGCAAAAGGAAAAGCATAAAACAAGAAAATAAATACATCCTTAAGAAATGAGAAAACTCGTTAGGAGTTGTGTTTCGTTCTACCTATCATGTTTTAAAAAATCTATGGATCAGATGCACGCAACCAAATCACTCGTCAAAATCCCCACGTATCGCTCACGACAAGAGGTTATGTCTAACGCAAAAGTCGGGAGATCAACCACATTCTCTCGTAGGTGATTTTTCACGCAACTAAACAACACGGAGCATTAAGATCCGACACACATGTGAATATTAGACCGCTTCCCACATCCAATAGACATTCATCTTAGGTCGAGTTCGAAAAGTATATATCTATAGCAAATCAAACTCATTAAGATAGAGATTAAATCAAAGATGACATCGATTAAGAGTTGTAAAAGAGATTTTATACAAAGATCCATAAATATACATACAATCAAGATAAACTTACATGCAAAACCCCAAAAAATGAAAAATACATAGAGAGGAAGGAAGAAGAACACAAATCTCACGGTTTGTCAACTCAGATTGAAGTGGATTCGACTCCGGATCGTCAAGATATACACTTCATGTGTTGTTTCTAAGCTAAATTTACTCAAGAATGTGCTTGATGAAGTTAGGGTAAAAAGTTCCCAACAACATAACCTAAAAAATATCTAAAAATTGACTATATAGACAAATTTGGGGTCCCGTGTTCGCACTGCGAACTCCCGTTTGCCCAGCGAACATATGGCGCCTTAGCTACTGCTAAAACAGTGTTTTCCACGCTTCTAGGAAATTTCTGTTCAGCTTGAGTTCGTAGTCCGGACTCTTGGCGAATTCGCTCGCCTCCAGTTCGCACAACGAATATGATAGCAAACCAGCATTTGTTTCGACCATAACTTTTGAATCATAACTCCGTTTTACGCGCGGTCGGAAGCGTTAGAAAGCTTATTCAATGCTCTATACGACAATGACAAAATATCATTGCTTGTATACCTAGAAAATGAGAGAAAATAAATTAAACTCAATGATATTTATACGATACGCAATATATACATTATAATGTAAACAATACAACATATACACAAAAATGGGAGATTATTAACGAAAAACCAGCGAATCAAGACAATAAATGCCAATTATTCACACTCAAAATCTGTACATTTTAGCACTTATCAACTCTCCACAACTTAAACTTGTTTTTCCTCAAACAAGAATCGATCAACTTAAAGAAACAAAAGTAATTTTCAAGAATATCATGCCCAACAAGTTTCGAAAAACAAAAACAAATGTATGGTACACAAATCAATAGTACACGTAAGGCAATGCTTACCACTAAACTACAACGACACAATGACTATGAAACAAATTCTAAGTACAAAACATATGTCAAAATGTCTAAAGCAATACAAATGTTCAAGAATGAATCACACCTAACGCACAACTTTATCAAGAGATGAAGAAAAAACAACATGAGGGACAAATTCACACACAACAATCTTGCTAACAAAAATTCAAATTATGCATTCATCTAAAAAACTCATATTGAAAGTATTAAAGCAAAAATCACAAGGGCTTTAAGGGTTGTAATGTGGCTTGGGTAACAAACAATTGTTTTTCTCAAGGTAAAAGAAACAAAAACTTGCCTGATTAAATGAGAGTGACCATTTCTCACAATCTTAAGCACTCACAAATTCCAATCACCTTTTTCTCTTTTCCAAATTGTTACACCATTCCACACAACTTATTAGCACAACATTATTCTATTTTTTTTCTTCATTTTTAATGCTTTTTCCTTTTTTTATTATCTTTTCTTTTTCACTTGTTTTCTTTCTTTTTCAAACTTTTTCTTTTTCTTAACCTCTTAGCAACCAACCTTTCTTCTCTCCAACTTGAATACAACCAACATGTAAAGTGAATGCTCCCAAACTTATTAGGCAAGGAAAAAAACTCAAATGACAAGTCATGGTTATGGTTCAAGAAAAAATATTAGAATCCATACAAAAATTGAACTCAACACCAACATGGATTCTAACAAAGGCTCAAAGGGGTAAGCAAATTCTCACTCACTCACAAGGTAGACTGACTATTTGGTCAAGTGGTTGTGCTCAAAATCAAACAAAATGCCTTGATCATTTTAGTGTTATCATACAAATAACACAAATACAAGATTAAACATAATTCAAACAAGTTAAACAACGAAGTTGGTCTCCATGAAATTTAGTAAACAATGGAAGGTTCCTCACATTGGGATATGTACTAAAGTGATTCAAAATTGAACAAAAATTGCAACAGAAAAAATGTCATATAATTTGTACAAAGCGTAAGGTTCATAAACATGTAATGTTCTAGAAAAGCAATAAACACAAACCTTAGCCATGCAACTTTCTTTAAACTTTTCATATTACCAGAACCTGTCATGTTCGCAGTGCGAACAATTATTCGCCTAGCGAACTCATTCACCACAGGTTCGCACAAAAATTCTGGTTTTTCTACTTGTGATTTATTATAACACTCTTTCACCATAACATTTTCTTGTTGAAACAATCAAACTTGAACAATCACAAAATGCATCCTCAAGCTAATAAAAAATGACGCTTGAGAAAAAACACAAAAATTTCCTAGCAACCTAACAAAATTGAATCAAACTAAATAAACATAAAGCTATACAAACTCAAAAACCGTTGGGATGCCTTCCAACAAGCGCTTGTTTCACGTCGTTAGCTCGACGCCTTATTTACGTACAAGCTCCTCCATGTTGCCTCGTTCACCGGTAGATACCAAATAAAACCTGCAACACTTAAGCAAGCGTAAACCAAAAACAAAAATATGTACAAACACGTACACAAACATGATAGACAACACATATATACAATAAGTGAACAAACGAAACGGAAACGAATATGTACAATAGCATATGAAAAACAACTATGGACAAGTATGTACAAAGCTTAAAAACATAAAAACTATCGCAGTGCGATTCAATATCAAAACCAATCCCCGGCAACGGCGCCATTTTGTTGGAGTGGTAAAGCGGCAAGCAAAAATATTATTTTCGGAAGAATTCCCTCTGGGGTTTATGTCATCTCCACAGGGATCGGTGTGAGGGAAAGAATGTCGTTCGACTATCTCTACATCTCTAAGCTTGAGTTTAAATGGTTTGGGATAAAAGTGCAAAAGGAAAAACATAAAACAAGAAAATAAATACATCCTTAAGAAATGAGAAAACTCGTCAGGAGTTGTGTTTCGTTCTACCCACCATGTACTAAAAAATCTATGGATCAGATGCACGCAACCTAAATCACTCGTCAAAATCCCCACGTATCACTCATGATAAGAGGTTATGTCTAACGCAAAAGTCGAGAGATCAACCACATTCTCTGGTAGGTGATTTCTCAAGTAACTAAAAAACACGGAGCATTAAGATCCGACACACATGTGAATATTAGACCGCTTCCCACAACCAATAGATATTCATCTTAGGTCGAGTTCGAAAAGTATATATCAATAGCAAATCAAACCCATTAAGATAGAGATTAAATCAAAGATGACATCGATTAAGAGTTGTAAAAGAGATTTTATAAAAAGATCCATAAATATACATACAATCAAGATACACTTACATACAAAACCCCAACAAATGACAAATACATAGAAAGGAAGGAATAAGAACACAAATCTCATTGTTTGTCATCTCCGATTGAAGTGGATTCGACTTCGGATCGTCAAGATATACACTCCATGTGTTGTTTCTAAGCTAAATCTACTCAAGAATGTGTGTTGATGAAGTTGGGTAAAAAGTTCCCAACAACATAACCTAAAAAATATCTAAAAATTGTCTTTATAAACAAATTTGGGGTCCCGTGTTCGCACTGCGAACTCCTGTTCTCCCAACGAACATATGCCGCCATAGCTACTGCCAAAACAGTGTTTTCCAAGCTTCTGGGAAATTTTTGTTCGCCTTGAGTTCGCAGTGCAAACTCTTGGCAAATTCGCACAGCGAACATGACAGCAAACCAGCACCTGTTTCGACCATAACTTTTGAACCGTAACTTTGTTTTACGCGCGGTCGGAAGCGTTGGAAAGCTTAATCAATGCTTTATAAGACAATGACAAAATATCATTGCTTGTATACCAACAAAAATGAGAGAAAATCAATTAAACTCAATGATATTTACACGATATGCAATATATACACTATAATGTAAACTATACAACATATACACAAAAATGGGGGATTATTAACGAAAATCCAACGAATCAAGCCAATAAATGCCAATTATTCACACTCAAAATCTGTACATTTTAGCACTTATCAACTCTCCCCAACTTAAACTTATTTGTCCTTAAACAAGAATCGATCCATTCAAAGAAACAAAAGTAATTTTCAAGAATATCGTGCCCAACAAGTTTCAAAAAATAAAAACAAATGTATGGTACACAAATCAAAAGTACACGTAAGGCAATGCTTACCACTAAACTACAACGAAACAATGACTATGAAACAAATTCTAAGTACAAAACAAATGTAAAAAATTCTAAAGGAATACTAATGTTCAAGAATGAATCACATCTAACGCACAACTTCATCAAGAGATGAAGAAAAAACAACACGAGGGACAAACTCACACACAACAATCTTGCTAACAAAAATTCAAATTATGCATTCATCTAAAAGAAACTCATATTAAAAGTATAAAAGCAAAAATCACAAGGGCTTTGAGGGTTGTAATGTGGCTTATGTAACAAACAATCGTTTTTCTCAAGGTAAAAGAAATAAAAACTTGCCTAATCAAATGAGAGGGATCATTTCTCACAATCTCAAGCACTCACAAATTCCAATCACCTTTTTCTCTTTTTCAAATTGTTACAACATTCCACACAACTTATTAGCACAACATTATTCTATTTTTTTCTTCTTTTTCAATGCTTTTTCCTTTTTTCTTATCTTTTCTTTTTCACTTTATTTTCTTTCTTTTTCAAAATTTTCTTTTTCTCAACCTCTTAGCAACCAACATTTCTTCTCCCCAACTTGAATACAACCAACATGTAAAGTGAATGCTCCCAAACTTATTAGGCAAGAAAAAAAAACTCAAATGACAAGTCATGGTTATGGTTCAAGAAAAAATATTAGAATCCATACAAAAATTGAACTCAAAACCAACATGGATTCTAACAAAGGCTCAATGGGGTAAGAAAATTCTCACTCACTCACAAGGTAGATTGACTATTTGGTCAAGTGGTTGTGCTCAAAATCAAACAAAATGTCTTGATCATTTTAGTGCTATCATACAAATAACACAAATACAAGATTAAACATAATTCAAACAAGTTAAACAAGAAAGTTGTTCTCCATGAAATTTAGTAAACAATGAAAGGTTCCTCACATTGGGCTATGAACTAAAGTGAATCAAAATTGAACAAAAATTGCAACAGAAAAAATATCATGTAATTTGTATAAAGTATAAGGTTCATAAACATGTAATGTTCTAGAAAAGCAATAAACACAAACCTTAGCCATGGAACTCTCTTTAAACTTTTCACATTGCCAGAATCTGTCATGTCCGCAATACGAAAAATTATTTGCCTAGCGAACTCATTCGCCCCAGGTTCGCATAGCGAACTCAGGGCGAACATGACAGTAACTCAAAATCTAATGAGAAACCAAATCAAAAGTTTGAGGATTAATCAATACAAATAATACCACTTTAGTTTGTCCAAATTTCAATGACTTATGATGTGTAAACTTAATTTGACAGTATCACAAACAGTTTGTGTGCGATCAATTCGTCGAACACTTGGTGTGCAAAACACCCCAAGTATTATTTCCTATGTAATGTTAGTGTTAAATTTTTCACAATTACAATCCAAGTGATTTTAATGAGTTTTCAAAACAGATTTTCTGCACTACTCGACAACAAAAATTTATCGATCAATTGATATTACACAAACGTGAACAATTCAAAATAAAGAGATAGAGAAAGAGAGAACAACACCGGATTTATTTAGGCAGATCCCCTTTCGTCCTCGCTTCGGGTACGTCTGCCCCTAATTCTAAAAACTAGAATTGAGATATGTATTATCTTGTTGCAAAAGTTTATACAAGAGAAGCAATAGTCACCACACACTCAAGCCAAATTGTTGAAGTTGATACTATGCCTTCTCTCCCCTTGATTCAAGTCTAATTAAGTCCCTCGAACGTGTTGAACAAACCTCTGATTCCCGCTACTTGTCTGAACAAACCCACCGGTCTTCAAACCTTTCGCTCGGCTGATTTCAATCACACACCGTTCGAACCCAAATCTTTCTACACAATACTCCGGTTACCGCTACTTGATTGAACGAACCCACCGTTCTTCAATCCCTTCGCTCGGCTGAATCTGTGAAGTAAAGATTTGTGCAAAAATCCCCAAATCCTCAAGATCTTGGAGAACAAAACCCTAACGGTTTTATTCAAGAAAAATCCACCGAATTCTCAACCCAAACTAGATACACAATCCTACGTTTGGAAGTTATCACCTCGATGATGCAAAAGATCATCAAAAATTATTATGTAAAATTGTTGAGAAAATGCAAGAATGAGGATGAAGATGATGAGAGAAATTTAGTGTATATCTTTCACTTTTCTTGTTGTATGTTAAAATGACGAGACAAAATGAATATATATGATGCCTAGACCCACTAACAAACATAACAACATTTTAAAACATAACAGATCATAAAATTTGTCACAAGTCAGCGAACGGTCGACCAAAGTAACAAGGGGGTCAACCTGAGCACACCCGAATGCAAAACTGTAAAAAAAAAGTTATGCGTCGACCAGAACAGGGTCATGCGTCAACGTAAGCTTGCTTTAAAACAACAAATTTAAATGCTTACAGTATGAGTCGACTAATGGGTCGACGTGAGCATACCCAAGAGCAAAGGAGTGCAGATCAACATTTATTCATCGACCTAAGCAGGGCTTTGAATCGACGCAAGCATCCTAAACATCAAAAAACATTTTCTTTGCTCATATTTTGGTCCACCTAAGCCATGTTTGTGTAGACCTAAGTTTCCTAACATGATCAAATGCACACATAACATATATGAGATGCTCCTATATGTATAGACACATGACCATAGAATATTTTGTGTATTGTAAAGCATGAATGCAAACTAATATGTGATGATATCGTCCAAAGTACAAAGTACAATCTAATATAAGTTTTGACATCATTAAAATAAGTACTAGGGCACCTCTCCCTCACATACTCCCCCTTTTGGATGATGGTAAAATAGTTGCAAAATCTTCAACTTATCGAGTACTTTGAGAATCATCCTCCCCCTGATTTTATGCATTCTTCCAAAAGAAAATCTTATCTATCTTTGTGAAATGAAGTGTTGCTTTTTGCATTATCTTCTCCCCCTTTGACAACATCAAAAAAGCGAAACACAAGGTCAACAAAACCAGAATATATCCATATGAACACAATCATATACTTTGCAACAGATGCACGTTAACAAACATTCACATAAAATGATGTTAATGCAAGGATTATGAACATAAATAAAACAAGAAGCATATAAAGAAAATTTAGTGCATTACACAACCAAAATGTTCAATACAACTTCAAGTCATAAAACTAACATAGATAACAAAACATAAAATGACATGCAAATTGAAACATGAAATGCACTACATCAAAACAACTCAGCCCTCTAAGGTCTCCTCCCCCTATATGGATGACCCCTCCCTCTAAAATAGTAATCTAGAGGTGGTGCTTGTTGCTCATCCAAGCATTCAGTAAGTTCCAAGACAGCCCTGTTGAGAGTATTGAAGTTGTTCATAAGAGCGTGATTCTGACCATCAGCTGTTTCAGCCATAGTATCAAACCGTTTTATCACAGTGGAGGAAAACAAATCAAAGTTCTCACTTTGAGGTTGAAGCTGGTCCTGCAAAGCGGTGTACCTTTCCTCTTGAGCAGTAGCAAAATTTTGTTGTTGAAGCTGCATGTTTCTCAACATGTCAAGAACTTCATCATTGTTTTGTTGACGTCTAGGTGGAGACGGAGGCATGTAGTATGAATCTTGATGATTCCAGTCATTTGTTGGAGGCATGTATGATGAGCCTAGAGTTGTTCATCCTGTGTGTTGCCACTCACCCCAGCCTTGATGGGCATAAGGATCCTGAGCAGGTGAGTGACCTAACCTATCACTGTCATCATAATCACCGTCATGATGGTCAGTCTCCATCTCATGAGCTTCCCCTTCCTCCTCTTCATCTTTATCTTCATCTTCATCTGAATCCTGAACCCTTGAACTTGAGGCTTTTACCTTGAACCTGTAGCATTTATCTTGACGATCCCAAATGTAACTCATCATAGTTAGGGTCTTTTGACTAATTTCTTGATCATCCGTCAAAGAAACGTATGGAATACCTTGAACAACAACCTTATCCCGATTAAGAACACTTTGAATAAAAGAGGCATAGCACAAAGCAGTACCTCGACCAGATTCCTTCAGAGCAAATATCGTACTAGCAATGTAATGAGGCCAATGAATCCTTATCTTATTCTTCAACACATAAACCAAATGTACCTCAGCTTGGTAAACTCTAGAGTAACCTCCCTTCTTGGGACGGAGGATGTGAGATACGATCCATTGTAGAATTCTATCAATTGGCTTCAAACGAGCAGTAGTAACAGTCTTAGGAAACAAATCACTAGCCACAATATGATTAGGATAGGGATCCTTCAACATTGAGTTCAGAGCATTCTTAAACTCATATCCCGTAGCCAATTTTGTGTCGGTGATCTTAGGATTAGGTGACAATCGTGGACACATATCAAATAAATCTTTCCAAACATTGGCATCACTCGAGAGACTTTTATCGCCTATCTTATAGTAATAATCAAAACCATCAAACTTACCATGTATACCCGTATAGAATAACCTGACCAAATCTTCATTATATTTTGTATCACATTCTAAAAACTGATCAAACTTTTGAAAATCAAGCAGTTCAACAATTTCTCGAATATGCATGTGTTCAGCCCTTTTTGGATAATACACAAATTGCTTGACAATTGATCTTTTACTAAAATTCTCCCTATAGGTTGCAGCCAGCTCATCAGTGAGTTAGGAAAGAGCATTTACCGGACTGTTTCACCGAGGTTGTGAAGTACCTGCCTGAGAGGTTGAAGCTCTTGTGGTTTTTTTCCTGTTGCTCTTATAGAAGCCATGGAAACTCTAATTTTGGTGAAGGATGAACAGTACCCGAGTATGGATTGATGATGAGAAACCCACTTGAAGGCTTATGAAAACTTGAAATTTTTGTTTTTATGAAGTTTTGAAAATGGGTTTTGAGGGTTTGTATAGAGTTTTAGAGAGTGGGAGAGGAGAAGTGAGAGAAAGAGATGCAAATGATGATGGTATAAACGTTTTAAAATGAGTCAGTACAATAAATAAGTCAAAATTTCCAAGAAAAAGCTGAAGCGCTTCATTTTCCAAGGAAATTTATGCATTTTGCAGCGACGCGTCGATCTAAACCTAGGATGCGTCGACGTAAGCAGTGTAAAAATGCACAAATTTGAATATCAACAGTATGAATCAACCCATGGGTCGACCTGTGCTAACCCGATTCAAAATATATTGAAATGGAAAAGGCATGAGTCGACCTATGCCCTATTTTAGTCGACGCATGCAGTGCAAACATGGGAAAATGGAATATTTCAAGTTATGTATACATCAACCAAGAATAAATAACAAGCTCACACATATTTCAATCATTAAAATGGATAAAAATTGGTCCAAACCATAGAATAAACATCAAGATAACACACATCATAGTACAATTTCTTATACATACATGTATGATCAAGATAGGTTAAATAAAGACGAACGATATTACCTCCAATGAAAATGGATGATGGATGCCCTCATATAGCTTGATCTTCTCAATATAGTTAATCAAAGTATAGACAAGCATAGATATAGAGCATGCAACCATACAATTTTAAACACGGTCCGAGATATCGAGAATACCAAGTTCCCTACGGATGTTAAAGAAAGGCTCTGTCGCAAGTGATTTTGTGAAAATATCAGCAAGTTGATTCTTGGTATCAACATGCTCAAACACAACATCACCTTTCTCTACATTATCCCTAAGGAAATGATGGTGAATTTCAATATGTTTCGTGCGTGAATGTAGTACAGGGTTTTTGGCTAAGTTAATGGCACTTGTATTATCACACAAAATGGGAATACGTTCAAGTTTAACATTGAAGTCAAGTAATTGTTGCTTGAGCCACAAGACTTGGGCAGAACAACTACCGACCGCAACATATTCTGCCTCGGCTGTTGACAAAACAACATAAACTTGCTTTTTGCTATGCCAACTCACTAAGGAATTTGAGAAGAAATGACAAGTGTCACTAGTGCTTTTCCTATCCGACTTGCAACCGGCAAAGTCGGAATCAGAATAGCTAACCAAAGAGCAATCACTTCCCTTAGAATACTAAACCATGTACTTTAGAGTATCACATAGGTATCTAAGTATGCGCTTGATAGCTTTTAAATGCGATTCCTTGGGACATGATTGATACCTAGCACACATACATACACTAAACATGATATCCGGTCGAGATGCGGTAAGATAGAGGAGAGAACCTATCATACATCTATAATTCTTTACATCCACATCCTTAAAATTCTCATCTCGATTCAAGTTTACTCATGTAGGCATTGGAGTGTCAATTGCTTTAGAGTTAGCCATGTCGAAGCGCTTGAGTAGCTCATAGCAATACTTCGTCTGGCTCACGAACATTCCTTCTTTGAGTTGCTTTATTTTCAATCTGAGGAAGTAGTTTAGCTCCCCCATCATGCTCATCTCGAACTCTCCCTGCATCAACTTAGAGAACTCCTTGACCATATTCATGTTAGTAGATCCATCTACATATACTTGTACCAAAATAGAGTGTTTTCCTTGACATTTAATGAAGAAAGTTGTATCAACCTTCCCTCTTGAGTACCCTTGGTCTAGTAAAAAATTTCTAAGATGCTCATACCAAGCCCTAGGGGCTTGCTCGAGACCGTACAAAGTGTGTTTAAGCTTATAAACATGATTAGGATACTCATGAGATTCAAAACCAGGAGGTTGAGCTACATAGATCTCTTCATTAATGTATCCGTTTAGAAAAGCACTCTTTACATCCATTTGAAATAATTTTAAATTTGTAGCACATGTGTAAGCAAGTAAAAGACGTATAGCCTCGAGTCGAGCAATAAGAGCATAAGTTTTCTCATTGTCTATGCCCTCCTTTTGGTTATACCCTTGTGCCACTAAGCACACTTTGTTTCT
The DNA here is from genome assembly GCA_022829125.1 of Lathyrus tuberosus. Classification (NCBI taxonomy): domain Eukaryota; kingdom Viridiplantae; phylum Streptophyta; class Magnoliopsida; order Fabales; family Fabaceae; genus Lathyrus; species Lathyrus tuberosus. The sequence continues at coordinate 3,736,786 of JALAZF010000436.1, read as the reverse complement.
TGTTATGACTCCATTTTCGTCAAGCTTGTTCCTAAACACCTATCTGGTGCCAATTACTCGATGGCCTCGCGGAGGAGGGACAAGGTCCCAAACCTCATTCCTTTTAAATTGATTTAATTTCTCTTGCATTGATAAAAACTAGTGTTCATCGACTAAGGCCTCTTTAGAGATTTTAGGCACAATCTGAGAGACGAAAGCAAAATGATAACAAAAGTTACTTAGCTTGGATTTCGTAGTTACTCCCTTTGAAATGTCACCGAGTATGTTGTCGATGGGATGATCTTTAGAGGACTTCCAAGCTGGAGAAAGGTCATCATTGTTAGTCGGATGATCCTCCTCAATCTCCTCAAAATGGTGATCTTTTTCCTCCTGAATTTTCACTGTTTCAGGTTGATCAGTCCCTTTTTTAGTGTCCTTGAGTATGTCTTCTGAAGATACACCTGCACCATGAAAAGAAATACCTTTTGCGACATTTTTCGGATAAGATTCATCAAAAGTAACATGTACGGATTCTCCAACAGTAAGTAACCTTTTATTATATATCTTATATGCCTTACTAGTTTGAGAGCATCCAAGAAAGATACCTTCATCGGCCTTAGAATCAAACTTGCCAAGGTTCTCCTTACCATTATTCAACACAAAACATTTACAACCAAAAAAGTGAAGGTGTAATACGTTGGGCTTCCTCCCTTTCAAAAGCTCATACGGAGTTTTGTTTAGAATAGGACGGATGAGCACCCTATTCAAAACATAACAAGCCGTACTAATGGCATCAGCCCAAAAGTATTTAGGAATGTCACGTTCATTGATCATAGTTCTTATCAATTCTTTCAAAATTCGATTTTTATGTTCCACAACCCCGTTTTGTTGAGGAGTACGTGGTGCAGAAAAATTATGATTAATCTCATTCCTATCACAAAATTCTTCAAAGAGATGATTTTCAAATTCACCTTCATGATCACTTCGGATTGTTATAATGTTTGTGTTTAATTTATTTTGAGAGAGCTTGGAAAACTTCTCAAAAGCCGAAAAAGTATCGCTCTTGCTTGCTAAGAAAATAGTCCAACAAAACCTAGAGTAGTCGTCGACAATCACAAAACCGTAGTAGTTACCACCTAAGCTTTTAATCCTAGATGGTCCAAAGAGGTCATATGGAGGAGTTCAAGGGTCCCGTGGTTGAAACAATATTTTTAGACTTAAACGAGACCCTTGTTCGCTTCCCCATTTGGCACGCATCATATAAGTGATCCTTTGAAAACTTGATTTTGGGTAAGCCGACTACTGGGTCCTTAGAGACTACCTTATTTAGCAAATCGAAATTGACATGCGCCAAATGCCTAGGCCATAACCATGAATCTTCACTCATGGTGACAAGACATTTGTCGCTACTCAACGATACCTCACTCAAGATAAGCATATAGACGTTGTTAACCCTCAGGCCTTTAAACACATCCACTTTCTTATCATTATTTTCAATTATGCAGCAATATTTTGAAAATGAGACTTTATAACCCTTGTCGCATAATTGACTAATGCTAGTTAGGTTGTGTTTAAAACCCTCAACTAATAGCACGTCTGAGATAATAGTAGAAGAAGGATTACCTACACTACCTTTGCTGAGTATTGCCCCTTTATTGTTGTCTCCGTAGGTCACAAATCCCTTCTTCTTTGCCACAAAGTCAATGAATAGGGAAATGTCTTTCGTCATGTGTCTTGAGCATCCACTATCGAGGACCCATCTTCTCTCCGTAGACTCAAGACATTGTACCTACATAATCAAACAAGGGAAATAGGTACCCAATTTTTATTGGGTCCTTGGTTGTTAGTGAATCTTTGGTTGCATTTGGGCAACCTGTTGTACCCCAAATTTTACCCCTTAGATGTCATATTCTCTTGCACCTGCATCTAGACCTCAATCATGTATGCATTGTTAACTAACCATTTCTTGTTGCAAGTTGTTTATTTTTATGGTGAAAGATAGGGTTTACACAAAGACGGTAAGGTCTCCCTAGGACGTCTTTTGGCCAAATGCAACCATTTGAATCTACATGCATCCAAGAAGACTTTTTCAGCAAGAAATCAAATGTTTCACCAAGACAAGACGACCATTGCCTTTCATGTCAAGCAAAGTGTGATCCCAAATCTTGAGAAATTATACCATGTGATAACAAACATCCTTAGAATCCATTTTTGGGCCTTAAAGATTTTTCTCTCAAGTGCAAGAATTTTTCATAGAGATAAATATTTATCAAGGTGTGACATATCAAAGTGGTGCCATGGGAGGATTTAATTTTGCAAAAATTTTGTCCCCGTAACACTTCTTTTTTGTCATGGACATATGGTTTGTCTCAAATTTCTTTTGGGCCCAAAAGGTGTCATTTGGATCAAAGGCTTTAAGATGGTGAAAATTCCAAGTTTTGTTCCCGTATGGATTAAGTAGCAAGGCCTTGTACATCTAGCTAGCCCATGTGCCATTTGTTAGTTGAAAATTCTGAAGATGCTTTGCTTCAAAAACAAGTTTCGTGGAATCACTACATATTACTCTTCTAAGCTCACCCATTCTTGACAAAGCCAAAAGTTACTGAGATTTCATGTTGAATTAGTGAAATAAGGAGGCTCAGCACAAGAGACCTGCATGCATGAGCAGAGAACCTGTATGTCAAAATTCAAATTGTTACTCCTTTTTGCTTTCTCTCTCATGGCACATTAAAAAGTGGTTTTGGAATAACCATTAAAGAAAGAAAGTCACAGACTGTACCGCCACCTCCTCCGCTGCACTTGTCCAGCGTGGTGATCTCCAAAGGATTGACCAAGATCAACGACTAAGGAGATTGATACACAAACCCTAATTCTTTACTCAGCAGACCATACAAACCCTAATTTCTTATCCTATGGACAAACCAATTATCCACTGTATTTCCCATACCCGGATCCATTTGCTTGGCCTATAAAAGGAGGTCGTTTTTCCTTTGTTCATCACACCAGAAATTACCAAGAATTTCTCTCTACCTCTTCCTCCCATAGTCTTGCAAAGTAATACTCCAAAGCTTGCAAGAAATTATCTATTTCCATTTCCTCTGTAACACACAGAAACATCACAACAAACCCTCTGAAAAAATACAAAGAAAACTCATCAAAACCTCTCCACTTTTCCTTTTTTTTTTAAGTTCTGCAAATAACCAAAGCTTGCAAGAGATTTATCCTTTTTATACCCTCTGTAAACACATCAAACCTCCAACACCTTAACCACCAAAAGCTTGTGTGTCTTTATGAAAGTGTGGCTCTGTAGCAGTTGAGGAAAGCACGTCCACCACTTCCAGAAACTTTCACCGGTGAAGAAGCAGTGGACTTTCTCCACTAGGTATCACTCTATCTCACTCTGTTTTACACACACGATGATCATGTGATACATATTTGCACCATACTGTTATCATGCTTGTTGTCTCATTACTGTCTAATTTTGGGTTTATATTGTTATCATGTCGTGATTTTTTTGTTGTCTGATTATTGTTTGTTGTTTCTATGAAAATAAGTCAGTAGCATGTTGGTTTGTTAATCGTTAATTGGTTTGTATTCGTCTTCGTTTAGGAAAAAAACTGAAAAAAATAAATAAGAAGGTTAAGGTGGCGTTCGCCATGTTGATATGGTGGCTCCCGCCACACATCACAAATGCATAAAACAAATAATAAACTAATACAAAAAAAAAATAATGAAATGAATTAGTGGTACCCACCATGGGTGGGGTGGCGCAAGCCACCCTTTGTTGTTCAATGGAGGTGGCGCAAGCCACCCTTTTGGGGAGGAAGTGGCGCAAGCCACATTGGGTGGCGGGGGCCACCCTTTGTTTTTTATCCTTTTATTTGTTTTACATCTTATTTCATTCTTTTTCTTTCTTGCCAAAGATACTGAAAATAATAATAACTGAAACACTAAAAATATGCATGATTTATTTTCAATTCTCAGACATTTTGGTAAATAAAATCTACTGTGTTTTTTTACAAAGGAAAGGAAACTTTAAACTGGTTTGTTTTGGAATATGTTGTGACTCGTGTAACTTTGTTTCCTGACTTTGAACAAAACCTCATCAATGAAAATGTTGTCTTGGTTTTTCTGTTTGCTGATTGTTAGGCTGCATGATTCCAAATGCCTTTGTTTCCAAACTTTGAGAATTCTGTTGGTTTCCTTTGTTCTTTGTTGAAGTTGCATGATCTTAAATCCATTTGTTTCTGGTGCTTTCCATGCCATGCTTGATATAATTATGTGACTACTGATTCTGAATTGAGTTTTCTATGAAATGTGCTTGATTTGTAAAAGTTCTGTTCCTGACTTTAACAAAATCTTACTATGCAATGTTGATTGTTTTGCTCTTGGATGCTAAGTTGCATATGTATTTGGTTTCAAATTGTGAATGTCCTCTTTGCCATGCTTGTCACGTTTATGTGTCCACATATCATTGTTGTTTACCATGTTCATATTTGAAATTCTATTTCATATGTTGATCGCTGCTCACTGTTTGGAATTATTAAACTCATATGCTTAATTATATTTCAACCCCACTATAACTCTTGTTTACAAGATGTTATTCTTCCCCTTCCTTCTAAAGGAAAAGTTTTTCTATTGATTTCAAGATCATAGATAGCTCATTGCTATCTTGGACCTCATAGTCTTAGGCAACCTTCCCCCCATTGACCTCATAGTAAATAGGATCCCCTCTTGACCTCATAGTCATAGAGTCGCACACCAACCTTTGGCCTCATAGTCATATGTAGCTCTTGGCCTCATAGTCATTAGTAATATCTTCAACCTTTGGCCTCATAGTCATAAGTAGCTATTGGCCTCATAGTCATTAGCAACATTTTCAACCTTTGGCCTCATAGTCATAGGTAGCTCTTGACCTCATAGTCATTAGCAACATCTTTAACCTTTGACCTCATAGTCATAGGCAAGCTTTGGCCTCATAGTCATAGCAACCCTCCAGCGACCTCATAGTCATGGAAAAGTCTCTCTATTGACCTCATAGTCATAGATAGCTCATTACCCCTCTTGGCCTCATAGCCACCTCACCTTGACCTCATAGTCATAGGATATCATCTTGACCTCATAGTCATCTTACCATTTTGACCTCACAGTCACCTTACCATCTTGACCTCATAGTCATCTTTACCTTATCCTTAGCAAGAAAACATGACTTAACATAAACCTAAACAAGAGGTTCCTGTAGAGTACTACAGATATTAAGGGTGCTAATACCTTCCGTTAGTATAACCAACCCCCGAACCTTAGATATCCCCCTTTTAGGTTTTTTAACGATCTTGAACCTTTTCTTTGGATAAATCAAAGTCGGTTGTAAAAGAAATATGATGCAAGTTAATTAATAGCTTGTTATCCGATTTTCACCGCAACAGAAATGGCGACTTCACTGGGGAAACATTTTGAGGGTTAAGCCCACCTTGCTTTTGCTTATGTTATTCATGTTTGTTTGCTATATTTGTACATATCCCTTGTATTTATGCTCAGCTTGAGATCTCCTGTTGGCATGGTACCATTGAGTGGTGAGATAAGTCTTAACCCGGACTTGAGAGCACATATTATAGGATAGTGGTGTAATCAATAGTCGGTTGTTGGCAGTAGTACTAACAATCTATGGCATATAATGACCACACTCAGATGAGGCCCTTTGGGATTGTTGATGTCTGATGTGAGCAGTCACATTGATATTACTTTTTCAATTGGGAGCTAGGGATTCTGAGGACCGTAGTTACCTTCACCCTACTCGACCTTTTAAGATGTAGTGCGGTGGCTACAAGGGAGCAAGTCCTAAGTAGTTGTCACGCGATACTACACATAAACGAGTTTATCTTGAGAATATTATTAACCCGTGTAAGTAGTTACATGGACCGATAATGTCCGAAGGATTTACGTAGACTCTTGGAACTTTTAGAACCTTGTTCTACAGTTGATGAACCTATAGTCCACACCTTGTTGGGATGGGTAGACCATGGCTCCATTCATGTGACCTCTAAACCTAAGACTCATGTGCTGTGCTGTGTACATATATCTATGTATATCTACCCGTGTTTATGCATTGCATACATCTCATTTGCATCCATTATTGGTTTCAAGGAATTCAGACATTCATTTCCTTTTCAAAACAGCAATAGAGCTTGGATCCTAAAAACAAAAACTTCTTCAATTTTTCCACAATTTTTTTTGCAACTTTCCTTTGAGTTCCTTGAAACCACTTGGCTTGTATTAGCATTCCATGCGCACTCGCATATCATTTGCATTTCTCGGTCTTGAGTCTCTTCCTCTATGTCTGAAGGATACCTAGCACCTATTCAAGTCAATGGCAACAATGAATGAAGTTCTTAAGAACCAAGAAGAGGAAGTCAGAATCCTCAGATGCCAGATGAATTGGGTTCTGAAAACTTTGCAAGCACTGATGAAAAAAGAGGAGCACGCTCTCCCTGTCACTCCTAGAGAGGTTGTCAGTTCATCACCTCTTGTGGATCCTCCAACTCGAGGACCTCCTCAGTATCAAGGACTAGACCGCCGTCAGCCGCGTCAGTATGTACGACCAAGGCCAAGAAAGCCAGAAAGAAATTACACTCAGCTGCCAATGACATACAGTCAATTACTGCCAGTTTTGATCAAAGCAGGATTGATAGTGCCAAAAGAATTAAAGCTAGTACCATTTCCATACCAGCCAGGCTTTGACGCCAATGCTCGATGTGACTACCATGCTAGGGCGCAGGGGAATTCAACTGAAGACTGTAAGGTGCTCCCGAGTAAGGTTCAGAACCTGTTAGACTCTGAGAGGATCTCATTCACGCCTCAAGGCATTCAAATCAACAATCCTTCGCCATCTTCTGTGGGTCTCCCATATCAAGGATTTTCCTTGGGAGAAACTTCACGCTAACCAATCTTTGGCCTTGGTCCTGCACCGGAATGTAATCTTCATCAGGTGTCTACCGAAAGGGTGTTTCAACCTCCAACTGTTGTTTCTCCTCACCAAGGTAAAAAGAGGTGCTCTATCAAAAGGGGCAAAGTTCACTACACACCTATCCCGGTGCCACTAAGAAAACTGTTCCCACTGCTAATTCAGAACAAGTTGGTGACTCCCCGACCTTACAACCCTGTGCCAGGACCATGGCACAATGCAAATCTGACTTGCAACTTTCATGAAGGGGCGGGAGGACATAATTTGGATGGTTTCCTGGTTTTAGAAGCCACTGTGCAAAATCTGATCCACAACAAGATTTGATCTTCGAGGAGGATCATCCAGAGATTGAATGCAAATTCCGTACTGGGACAATGGGGCACCCCATTGAAGAATGCAAAGAGTTCGAAACGAGACTGCTAAACCTGCTAAGAACACTGCAACCTCAAGAAGGTACACCAGATGTCAATGTCTCAATTTCTGAAGCGAAAGGCAAAAGACTTGAGAGGCCTCTCAAGATTCTGTATCACAAGGAACTAGTGATTAGTGGCAAAGGTGTTCCCGCGCTTGGGCCCGGAAACTGAAATCTTTTGAAAACAATTCGCCAAAGCTGGCTGTATTTTGTTCATTTCAGTATTTTCAATTGTATTTCCTTAACTTTGAATTTATATTTGCTTATAAGCATTGTTGTACTTTCAAATTGGCAGCATTAATGAAATGTTTATGCATCTTTTGATAAAATCCATTCGTTTCACTCATTTACTGTTATTTTCATAAAATCAAAAAATATATATCTTGTTCCACTCCCTTTATCAAACTGTTTGTTTAAGCAAAGATTGGGGAGGATCATGAAAAATCCTTAACTATTGTGGTATGCTTTCAATTAAATGTTACCGAGGATGTAAGGCATTGTTTCAATTCCTAAACACTGGAGAAATAAGGAAGATAATCCCTCGCTAACCCCTTTGAGCCTAGAAGTAGGAGTTTTCTTTTCTTACACAAAAAACCCTTAAATCTCAAACTTGGGGCAGGGTAGTTCTCAGTTTAGCTTGGTTATGCATTCGAATGAAAGCGCTTCATACAAGACGCCAGTCAGCTCTCTCCAATCAAGTCAATAAATGTTGTACAAGTTGTTCCTGAAGCGACAAACAAGGAAGGATCGTTAAGAAATCCTTAATCAAAGAATGAGCCGAGTCCCTTTCAAGGCAAGAGCTGAGAAAGGTGGAAAACCCAAACTTTGCCTTATATAAGAAGGCTTGTCCAACAACAAAGACAAGAGGTATCAAAACCTCAGTAAAGACAAGAAGAGGTCTTAAAACCTCAATCCAGACAAGAGGTCTCAAAACCTCAGCGAAGATAAAGAAGAAGTCTCAAAACCCCAACGAAGATAAAGAAGAGGTCTCAAAACCTCAGCGAAGATAAAGAAGAAGTCTCAAAACCCCAGCGAAGATAAAGAAGAAGTCTCAAAACCTCATCAATAAAGGATAACCAATGCTGTAAGGGAGCAATGACTACAAAGGTGTCTGAATCATCGTCAACTATCAACAATTCATTCCTAACCTAGAGGGACCTGAATGTATAGCTTGAGTTAATTGAGTGTAGGATTGGAGTTCATCACGAAGATGGGGTGGGTACAAATAAACTTTGAGCCTTTATCTTTTGTTTCATAAACCGTGAACCAGGCCACGTTACAACCCTTAAAAGACCTAATTGAGGTAAGGTTTTTTTGAAAGCATACTACAACAAGGTTGATTAACCTGACTCCTAATGATCTTTGCTTATTGCATGTGTTCACCATTTCATCTGTCATTCTGTAAATGACTAGATCCCCTCTGTTTTGATTTAATGATTCCACCGTGTGTGTTTCATCAATAAACTTTGATTTCAAAATCTTGCATGAATTTTGCATTGAAATTGCCAATTTTAAATGAACAAAACTTGCCTGCAAAATGAATTCAATATCAAAAGAATCCCAACAAATACAGCCAGCTAAGGAATTTGACTTGATAAAGGGCTCAGTCTGGGGCATCTCCTCCATAGATCCAGCACCTCAAGAGCTACTAAATCAAGGGGCAAGAACTCTTCAAATTTAGGATATTGGGGCATGCTTTCTTGAGGTCATCTTACAACAAATTTAGACTCCAATGACCTACCAATAGGGGAAAGAGTATTCCCTAGTTGTTTCTACCATAATCTGAGGACTTTGTATCACGAATACCATTAATCAGGGGCAATCAGGTCGAGATTCGGTATATCTCTAAAAGGTCAATTGGTCTGGGGCACCTCCTTCACGGATCAACCAGTCTGAAGAATAAGTTCAAGGACCTTGTTGTATAGATGCAGTAAAACTAGGGCAAATATGTCAAGATCCATGAATCTCTTTAATAGTTTGGAGATATTGGAGCACCTGGTATACCAATTCTTCTGTAAAATCCTTTTGATGACTTATCCTCACAGACCAGTTAATCAGAAGCAGTCAGGTCGAGATTAGAAAAATCTCTCGAAGGTCAGTTAGTCTGGGGCATCTACTTAGGATGGCACAAGTCTGTTTCCCCGTTGCTACTCCCACAGTATAAAGAGCAGGCTCAAAGACTTTGTTGTGCAAGTGTCGTCTATCTGGGACAGTTATGCTGAGATCTATGAATCTCTCCAAGAGTTTGAAGATATTAAAGCATTTCGTATGCCAATTCTTCTTTAAAATCCTCTTGGTATCTTCTCCCAAAGACCATGCAATCTGGGGCAGTGAAGATTTGAACATTACCTGTTGAAAGAGCCGTTGTTTATTATGACGCAGAATGACTCTATTCCTATGATATCCTTTGCCAGCTTCCCAGTAAATTATCATTTCGGTCGAGCTTGGCTAATGTCCATGGATCTTCCTCCTCCATTAAGGAAATCAAGGTCATGATGGCAATCCTAGTGAAGTCACGCTATACCTCCAGTGGAATACTCTTTTCCCCAGTGAAGTTGTCGATTCTTCTTCTTCACCCCTAGTAATGGTCCAATCTGTTGAGTTCGGCTGGGTATCCTTGTCGAGATGTTTATTTCATGTCCAGTCTTACTTCATTTTGTCTGTTTTGTCATCATAAGCATAAGCATGGCATGAGCATGGCATAAGCACTCATATGCATAGCATCTTAGCATTTTGCTATCTTCCTGGTGTTTACCTGTTTTGTTCACTTTGGCGTTTATCTCCCCAAGTGACCGGGTTTGTCTATTCACTCCAATAGAAAGTCAGCCCTAGGCATAAAGTGCCCATCCTTTCTGAATTCCCCACAGAGTTTGATTCTCGCGGATGATGGTTGGTTCAGTTATCTTTTCCATATGTGGATAAGATAAGTCCTCATTTGAGTTCATCCCCCAATTGGAGTCTTGTTTGACCGTTTCTTTCTAGCTTGTCCCTAGATCAAACTTTGGTCCCTAGCAGGTGTGGTTGTTGAACCTAGTTTGAGCGTGCATTTATTTTGCATTGTATCTCGCAAAAGGAATCTTTTACAGATCCTCGTTGAAGACAAAATCATTTCTCCAGCAGTGTGGTGATATAAACATCTCCTTGGAATTCATAAACAATAACAAGTAGCAATATCCTGGAGAAGCTTGTTTTTCTACTACGATAAGTGACGATCTCTCCTGAAAGGTTTATCCATCCTTGGTTTTACAGTTACCATCAGTGTTATCTTTAACCAGTCACTTTGCATCAACCTGTTTGATACGATCCCTATTTGAGGTGTTCCGAGCTCAGGTTTCGTACCTCCGAATATGTTTGGCTTCTTCCTATCACTCTGTTTGTCGATGTGTTTCGAGTCTTATTTCTTGCCATCAACTTTGTTGTTGATGTCTTTCGAGCTCAGGTTCCGTACCTTCGGATATGTTTGTTGATGCGTTCCGAGCTCAGGTTCAGTACCTTCGGATATGTCTTATCCTTTGTCATCAATATCATCTTGGCCTCAAAGCCATCTATTTCACCTTTGACCTCATAGTCATGGGTAAGCTTTGACCTTATAGTCATAGCCAGTTCCCTTTTGACCTCATAGTCATAGGATTCCTTCATAGTCAAAAGTCCATCTCATGTTGGCACTTCAAATCCAGCTCATACTGGTACCCAAGGTTTATCTCTGTCTGTTCTGGTTTTTCTTGAAGATCCCGTTTGAACTCTTCAGCATAAGAAAATCCCAGAAAATCTTTGGTTAATGCCTATCTGTTTATCCAGATCAATGGTTTCTTATTGGTTTCATGCCCAGCAAGAATACGTCTTATTACCCAGTACCTCCATAGATGTTTGTGGAAAATGTGAAAAGCTTATTTCACTAGTGAAGTGAAGACATTCCCGGATTATCTCCAAAACCTTTGTTCGGGCTAGGCTTACGTTCGGTCTTCAAGCGCCAGATTCCATTTCTCTGTGCATTATTCCCAAGAAAGTCTAATTTGCAACCCTGGTTTTAACTTGCCAGTTCATGCTGGTATCCAAAATCCAGTTCATGCTGGTATCCAAAAATCCAGTTCATGCTGGTATCCAAAAGTCCAATTCATGTTGGCAATTAAAATCCAGTTCATGCTGGTATCCCAAAATCCAGTTCATGCTGGTATCTAAAAATCCAGTTCATGCTGGTATCCAAAAATCCAGTTCAAGTTGGTATCCAAAGTCCAATTCATGTTGGCATTTAAAATCCAATTCATGTTGGTATCCAAAGTCCAATTCATGTTGGCATTTAAAATCCAGTTCATGCTGGTATCCCAAAATCCAGTTCATGCTGGTATCCAAAAGTCCAATTCATGTTGGCATTTAAAATCTAGTTCATGCTGGTATCCCAAAATCCAGTTCATGCTGGTGTCCCAAAATCCAATTCATGTTGGTATCCCAAATCCAGTTCATGCTGGTATTCAAAATCCAATTCATGTTGGTATCCCAAATCCAGTTCATGCTGGTATCCAAAGTCCAATTCATGTTGGCATTTAAAATCCAGTTCATGCTGGTATCCAAAGTCCAATTCATGTTGGCATTTAAAATCCAGTTCATGCTGGTATCCCAAAATCCAGTTTATGCTGGTATCTAAAAATCCAGTTCATGCTGGTATCCAAAAATCCAGTTCAAGCTGGTATCCAAAGTCCAATTCATGTTGGCATTTAAAATCCAGTTCATGCTGGTATCCAAAGTCCAATTCATGTTGGCATTTAAAATCCAGTTCATGCTAGTATCCCAAAATCCAGTTCATGCTGGTATCCAAAAGTCCAATTCATGTTGGCATTTAAAATCCAGTTCATGCTGGTATCCCAAAATCCAGTTCATGCTGGTATCCAAAATCCAGTTCATGCTGGTATCCAAATCCAGTTCATGCTGGTATCCAAACCCAGTTCATGCTGGTGTCCCAAAATCCAATTCATGTTGGTATCCCAAATCCAGTTCATGCTGGTATTCAAAATCCAATTCATGTTGGTATCCCAAATCCAGTTCATGCTGGTATCCAAAGTCCAATTCATGTTGGCATTTAAAATCCAGTTCATACTGGTATCCAAAGTCCAATTCATGTTGGCATTTAAAATCCAGTTCATAATGGTATCCCAAAATCTAGTTCATGCTAGTATCCAAAAGTCCAATTCATGTTGGCATTTAAAATCCAGTTTATGCTGGTATCCAAAAATCCAGTTCATGTTGGTATCCAAAGTCCAATTCATGTTGGCATTTAAAATCCAGTTCATGCTGGTATCCAAAGTCCAATTCATGTTGGCATTTAAAATCCAGTTCATGCTGGTATCCCAAAATCCAGTTTATGCTGGTATCCAAAAGTCCAATTCATGTTGGCATTTAAAATCCAGTTCATGCTGGTATCCCAAAATCCAGTTCATGCTGGTATCTAAAATCCAGTTCATGCTGGTATCCAAACCCAGTTCATGCTGGTATCCAAAATCCAGTTCATGCTGGTATCCCAAAATCCAGTTCATGCTGGTATCCAAAAGTCCAATTCATGTTGGCATTTAAAATCCAGTTTATGCTGGTATCCAAAAATCCAGTTCATGCTGGTATCCAAAGTCCAATTCATGTTGGCATTTAAAATCCAGTTCATGCTGGTATCCAAAGTCTAATTCATGTTGGCATTTAAAATCCAGTTCATGCTGGTATCCCCAAATCCAGTTCATGCTGGTATCAAAAAGTCCAATTCATGTTGGCATTTAAAATCCAGTTCATGCTGGTATCCCAAAATCCAGTTCATGCTGGTATCCAAAACTAGTTCATGCTGGCATCTAAATCCAGTTCATGCTGGTATCCAAACCCAGTTCATGCTGGTGTCCCAAAATCTAATTCATGTTGGTATCCCAAATCCAGTTCATGCTGGTATTCAAAATCCAATTCATGTTGGTATCCTAAATCCAGTTCATGCTGGTATTCAGAGTCCAATTCATGTTGGCATTTAAAATCCAGTTTATGCTGGTATCCCAAAATCCAGTTCATGCTGGTATCCCAAAATCCAGTTCATGCTGGTATCCAAAAGTCCAATTCATGTTGGCATTTAAAATCCAGTTCATGCTGGTATCCCAAAATCCAGTTCATGCTGGTATCTAAAATCCAGTTCATGCTGGTATCCAAATCTAGTTCATGCTGGTATCCAAACCCAGTTCATGCTGGTGCCCCAAAATCTAATTCATGTTGGTATCCCAAATCCAGTTCATGCTGGTATTCAAAATCCAATTCATGTTGGTATCCCAAATCCAGTTCATGCTGGTATTCAGAGTCCGATTCATGTTGGCATTCAAAATCCAGTTCATGCTGGTATTCAAAATCCAATTCATGTTGGTATCCCAAATCCAGTTCATGCTGGAATTCAAAATCCAATTCATGTTGGTATCCCAAATCCAGTTCATGCAGGTATTCGGAGTCCGGTTCATGTTGGCATTCAAAATCCAGTTCAGGCTGGTATTCAAAATCCAATTCATGTCGGTATCCCAAATTCAGCTCATACTGGTAGTCAAACTGTAACCCTAAAACTGATGTCGTCCCAACTTATATCGATACCCGAATTCAATCAATAATGGTGCATTAGCCTTACTTCTAGTCATCTTTGCATCTGGTGCACAAAGTATGTTGTTGTTATTTCTGGTTCTTCTTGAAGATCCCGTTTGAACTCTTCAGTATAAGAAATCCCCAAAAAATCTTTTAGTGAGTGTCTATCATCTTATTTCAAAATGATTCCCCATTGGAGATCATGTCTTGTTTCTGGTTTCATGCCCAGTAAGAGTAAGTTTTCATTTCCCCAGTGGAGAACTCCTCTCTGGCTCTTATCTCCAGTGAGGATCTGTTGGTTTTCCCCTTTATTTCTCTTTCCCCAGTGTTTCCTTTGGGTCTCCCCAGTGAGTATTTTTTTGTCGGTTAGTTTGTATCCCCAGTGAGTCTTTCTGGTGGATACTTCCTTCATCCTTCCCCAGTAAAGCTCACCCGTGTTTGGTAGCTCTTTGGTGTCCTGTTTGTCTGCATTTTTGCACTGTCATATCATCATATCATCATATTAGAGTTCATGGCATGTCAGCATATGCATGTTTGTTGCTTGTCTTTAGCATCTGCATTCCATCTAAGGGAAAAATTTTCGGTTTGCTATATTTAAATATCTTCCACCTTGACGTCCCGAGGATTTCCATTCCTCGTGCCATCCGGTGAAGCTATTTAAATAGGGGCAACTGTTGTACTCCAAATTTTACCCCTTAGATGTCATATTCTCTTGCACCTGCATCTAGACCTCAATCATGTATGCATTGTTAACTAACCATTTCTTGTTGCAAGTTGTTTATTTTTATGGTGAAAGATAGGGTTTACACAAAGACGGTAAGGTCTCCCTAGGACGTCTTTTGGCCAAATGCAACCATTTGAATCTACATGCATCCAAGAAGACTTTTTCAGCAAGAAATCAAATGTTTCACCAAGACAAGACGACCATTGCCTTTCATGTCAAGCAAAGTGTGATCCCAAATCTTGAGAAATTATACCATGTGATAACAAACATACTTAGAATCCATTTTTGGGCCTTAAAGATTTTTCTCTCAAGTGCAAGAATTTTTCATGGAGATAAATATTCATCAAGGTGTGACATATCAAAGTGGTGCCATGGGAGGATTTAATTTTGCAATAAGTTTGTCCCTGTAACACTTCTTTTTGGTCATGGACATATGGTTTGTCTCAAATTTCTTTTGGGCCCAAAAGGTGTCATTTGGATCAAAGGCTTTAAGATGGTGAAAATTCCAAGTTTTGTTCTCGTATGGATTAAGTAGCAAGGCCTTGTACATCTAGCTAGCCTATGTGCCATTTGTTAGTTGAAAATTCTGAAGATGCTTTGCTTCAAAAACAAGTTTCGTGGAGTCACTACATATTACTCTTCTAAGCTCACCCATTCTTGACAAAGCCAAAAGTTACTGAGATTCCATGTTGAATTAGTGAAATAAGGAGGCTCAGCACAAGAGACCTGCATGCATGAGCAGAGAACCCGTATGTCAAAATTCAAATTGTTACTCCTTTTAGCTTTCTCTCTCATGGCACATTAAAAAGTGGTTTTGGAATAACCATTAAAGAAAGAAAGTCACATACTGTATCGCCACCTCCTCCGCTGCACTTGTCCAGCGTGGTGATCTCCAAAGGATTGACCAAGATCAACGGCTAAGGAGATTGATACACAAACCCTAATTCTTTACTCAGCAGACCATACAAACCCTAATTTCTTATCCTATGGACAAACCAATTATCCACTGTATTTCCCATACCCGGATCCATTTGCTTGGCCTATAAAAGGAGGTCGTTTTTCCTTTGTTCATCACACCAGAAATTGCCAAGAATTTCTCTCTACCTCTTCCTCCTATAGTCTTGCAAAGTAATACTCCAAAGCTTGCAAGAAATTCTCTATTTCCATTTCCTCTGTAACACACAGAAACATCACAACAAACCCTCTGAAAAAATACAAAGAAAACTCATCAAAACCTCTTCACTTTTCCTTTTTTTTTAAGTTCTGCAAATAACCAAAGCTTGCAAGAGATTTATCCTTTTTATACCCTCTGTAAACACATCAAACCTCCAACACCTTAACCACCAAAAGCTTGTGTGTCTTTATGAAAGTGTGGCTCTGTAGCAGTTGAGGAAAGCAGGTCCACCACTTCCAGAAACTTTCACCGGTGAAGAAGCAGTGGACTTTCTCCACTAGGTATCACTCTATCTCACTCTGTTTTACACACACGATGATCATGTGATACATATTTGCACCATACTATTATCATGCTTGTTGTCTCCTTACTGTCTAATTCTGGGTTTATATTGTTATCATGTCGTGATTTTGTTATTGTCTGATTATTGTTTGTTGTTTCTGTGAAAATAAGTCAGTAGCATGTTGGTTTGTTAATCATTAATTGGTTTGTATTCGTCTTCGTTTAGGAAAAAACTGAAAAAAATAAATAAGAAGGTTAAGGTGGCGTTCGCCATGTTGATATGGTGGCTCCCGCCACACATCACAAATGCATAAAATAAATAATAAACTAATACAAAAAAAACAAATAATGAAATGAATTAGTGGTCCCTACCATGGGTGGAGTGGCGCAAGCCACCCTTTGTTGTTCAATGGAGGTGGCGCAAGCCACCCTTTTGGGGAGGAAGTGGCGCAAGCCACATTGGGTGGCGGGGGCCACCCTTTGTTTTTTATCCTTTTATTTGTTTTACATCTTATTTCATTCTTTTTCTTTCTTGCCAAAGATACTGAAAATAATAATAACTGAAACACTAAAAATATGCATGATTTATTTTCAATTCTCAGACATTTTGGTAAATAAAATCTACTGTGTTTTTTTACAAAGGAAAGGAAACTTTAAACTGGTTTGTTTTGGAATATGCTGTGACTCGTGTAACTTTGTTTCCTGACTTTGAACAAAACCTCATCAATGAAAATGTTGTCTTGGTTTTTCTGTTTGCTGATTGTTAGGCTGCATGATTCCAAATGCCTTTGTTTCCAAACTTTGAGAATTCTGTTGGTTTCCTTTGTTCTCTGTTGAAGTTGCATGATCTTAAATCCATTTGTTTCTGGTGCTTTCCATGCCATGCTTGATATAATTATGTGACTACTGATTCTGAATTGAGTTTTTTATGAAATGTGCTTGATTTGTAAAAGTTCTGTTCCCGACTTTAACAAAATCTTACTATGCAATGTTGATTGTTTTGCTCTTGGATGCTAAGTTGCATATGTATTTGGTTTCAAATTGTGAATGTCCTCTTTGCCATGCTTGTCACGTTTATGTGGCCACTTATCATTGCTGTTTACCATGTTCATATTTGAAATTCTATTTCATATGTTGATCGCTGCTCACTGTTTGGAATTATTAAACTCATATGCTTAATTATATTTCAACCCCACTATAACTCTTGTTTACAAGATTTTATTCTTCCCCTTCCTTTCAAAGGAAAAGTTTTTCTATTGATTTCAAGATCATAGATAGCTCATTGCTATCTTGGACCTCATAGTCTTAGGCAACCTTCCCCCCATTGACCTCATAGTCAATAGGATCCCCTCTTGACCTCATAGTCATAGAGTCGCACACCAACCTTTGGCCTAATAGTCATAGGTAGCTCTTGGCCTCATAGTCATTAGCAATTTCTTCAACCTTTGGCCTCATAGTCATAGGTAGTTATTGGCCTCATAGTCATTAGCAACATTTTCAACCTTTGGCCTCATAGTCATAGGTAGCTCTTGACCTGATAGTCATTAGCAACATCTTTAACCTTTGACCTCATAGTCATAGGCAAGCTTTGGCCTCATAGTCATAGCAACCCTCCATCGACCTCATTGTCATGGAAAAGTCTCTCTATTGACCTCATAGTCATAGATAGCTCATTACCCCTCTTGGCCTCATAGGCACCTCACCTTGACCTCATAGTCATAGGATATCATCTCGACCTCATAGTCATCTTACCATTTTGACCTCACAGTCACCTTACCATCTTGACCTCATAGTCATCTTTACCTTATCCTTAGCAAGCAAACATGACTTAACATAAACCTAAACAAAAGGTTCCTGTAGAGTACTACAGATATTAAGGGTGCTAATACCTTCCCTTAGTATAACCAACCCCCGAACCTTAGATCTTCCCCCTTTAGGTTTTTTAACGATCTTGAACCTTTCCTTTGGATAAATCAAATTCGGTTGTAAAAGAAATATGATGCAAGTTAATTAATAGCTTGTTATCCGATTTTCACCGCAACACAACCATTTAAACGCCTTTAGGAACTAGAAACCTCCTAAAGCGACATTTGGCAATGGTATGACCCCTCTTGCAACAATACAAGCAAGTAAGATTAACATTGGTGTCACTTTTGTTAACTTGATCTTTAATCACATAAGTGTATTTTTAGTAGGGGTTATTCATTCTTTTCTTAAAATGTGATCTATCAATAGCTAAAGTGACCTTTGGTTCTAAAGCCTTGTCAAGTTTGGCTCTAAGAGTTCTCACCTCTTTTTGCCAAATGTGACAAGTTTCACAACCCCAATTTAACCAAATACTCTTGTCTTCCTCAACTTTTGCTTTTGTTGCTTCCACCATAGACTTTTTGAGAGCCTCTAATTCCTTTTCAGAATCAGAGATCTTTTTCTCCAAATGAGAGAAATTTTGTTTGTTTGAAGCTAAACGTTTAAAGGCTTCTTTAGCCTCATGGTGTAAAGTATCAAAAGCATGTTGTAATTCAGAATGAGACATTTTATTAGAGTTCTCATATTTAGCATGTTTTACCTTTTTGTTCTTCTTCTTTTGATGAGCGGAGAGACAAAGGTTGACGGACTCTTCTTCGTCACTTAAACTATCTTCACTAGATGGCTCACTGTCGCTTTCCCAAGCAATGTAAGCTCTTCTAGGTTTACTTTGTTTCTTTTGTGGATGATTCTTTTCCTTCCACTTGTCCTTCTTCATCAATGGACAATCCAGCTTATAATGGCCGACTTTTCCATAATTATAGCAAGACCTTTTTTGTTTTACCACTCTTGTTTCCTTCATTCTTGGAAGACCTTGTTTGTCTTCTAAAGTTGACGAGATTCTTTTCCGAATGTTGAATGTTGTTTTTCTTTATATAGTGATTGTATCGCCTCACAAACAATCCCATATCCTCATTCATATCTTCATCATCGTCATCACTCGATTCACTATCACTTAGCTCTTTTGCGGAGGACTTTGAGCTAGAAGCCTTTAGAGCTATTGACTTCTTTTCCGCATCCTTGGTCTTCTCTTTCTTTTCCTTTTTCTCAAATTGGTCAAGACTAATGAGCACTTGCTCATGTTCCTCAAGATTGCCAAATAAAGTTGTGATGTCCAAATTCATGAGGTCATTTGCTTCCTTTATGGTCGTAACCTTTGGTTGCCACTCCCTAGTAAGACACCTCAAAATTTTATTAGTAGCAACGTTATTGGAAACCGGTCTACCAAGTGAGTTTTGTCGATTGATTAAATGAGTAAATCTCTTTTTCATGTCGGCAATGGTTTCCCCTTGCTTCATGTGAAAGATATCAAACTCTTGTGTTAAAGTGTTGATTCGAGCTAGTTTGACGTCATTAGTTCCCTCATGGGCAACTTGCAATGTGTCCCACATAGCTTTAGCAGTGGTAAAATGTGAAACTCTATAATACTCATCAACTCCTAAAGAGGATATCAGAATATTTCTAGCTTTCCAATCGTAGTTATACTTTTTCTCATCTTCTTCGTTCCATTGTGCTTCCGGCTTAGGCACAACAACGTTATCCGCATTGGTCATGGTAATTTCCATAGGACCATTTTGTATAACGTTCCATACCTTTCTATCAATAGAATTGATATGCACGCCCATACAATCTTTCCAATAACTATAGTTCTCACCGTTAAAAACCAGTGCTCTATTGTACGCCCCTTTTGGTTCGTTAGCCATTTTCTAAAAAGTTATATGCGAAGTACTAGATGAACTGGTGCTCTTGATACCACTTGTTAGACGATGGCAATGATCTAGAAGGGGGGTTGAATAGATCACTAATTTTTAAACAGAGTCGGTGCTTAAAAAATTTGTTTTAAAAAAGTGTGGAAGCATCCGAGGAACCAAATCGTCTAAACAAGCCGTTATCGAAAAGATCAGATATGCGACAAGCCAAATGAAATAACAAATCTAATAAGAAACCGAATCAATAGTTTGAGGATTAATCAATACAAATAATACCACTTTAGTTTGCCAAATTTTCAATGACTTATGAAGTGTAAACTTAATTTGACAATATCACAAATAGTTTGTGTGCGATCAATTCATCGAACACTTGGTGTGCAAAACTCCCCAAGTATTATTTCCTATGTAATGTTAGCGCATAATTTTTCATAATTATAATCTAAGTGATTGTAATGAGTTTTCAAAATAGATTTTCTGCACTACATGACAACAAAAATTTATCGATCAATTGATATTACACAAACATGAATAATTCAAAATAAAGAGACAGAGAAAGAGAGAACAACACCAGATTTGTTTAGGCAGTTCGCCTTTCGTCCTCACTTCGGGTACGTCTGCCCCTAATTCTAAAAACTAGAATTGAGATATGTATTATCTTGTTGCAAAATTTTATACAAGAGAAGCAATAGTCACTACACACTCAAGCCAAATTGTTGAAGTTGATATTATGCCTTCTCTCCCCTTGATTCAAGTCGAAACAAGTCCCTCGAACGTGTTGAACAAACCTTTGATTCCCGCTACTTGTCTGAACAAACCTACCGGTCTTCAAACCTTTCGCTCGGCTGATTTCGATCATACACCGTTCGAATCCAAATCTTTCTACATAATCCTCCAGTTACCGCTACTTGATTGAACGAACCCACCGTTCTTCAATCCCTTCGCTCGGTTGAATCTGTGAAGCAAAGATTTGTGCACAAAACCCCAAATCCTCAAGATTTTGGAGGACAAAACCCTAGCGGTTTTATTCAAGAAAAACCCACCAAATTCTCAACCCAAACTAGATACACAATCCCACGTTTGGACGTTATCACCTCGATGATGCAAAAGATTAACAAAAATTGTTATGTGTAATTGTTGAGAAAATGCAAGAATGATGATGAAGATGATGAGAAAAATTCAGTGTATATCTGTTGGATTTTGCAAGCATCTCTTTGATTGCATTTTGCACTAGATCCCAGAAAATGAAACATTGAGACGTTTTATGACCCAAAAAATTATGGTATTTGCAAAAACCTCTCTTTTTCTGTTGTTCTAAAGGAGGCACTTTAGTACCAGGTGGCACTATCATTTGGCCATCCTTGACTGACAAATCAAATATTTCGTCACACTTTGTGACGTCGAACGTATAAGTTCTTTTGGGGAACTTGTAGTTCTTTTCCGATTCGATTGGGTTTTTCCCATTCGACGGAGCCAAGACTTTGCAAGCATATGGCGGCCCCTATTTTAATTCCGCTAAGTTGACTTCTTGTTCGTCGAAATTTGATGATTCGTATTTGTCATCATCCTCACAAACTCCGACATACGCTACCCTTTCTTTTTTGTTCTTATTAGCCCTAGCTTTTTCAGCTTTTAGTCGTTCGACCTGTCTAACCCTATCAGCCAATTGGGCCACATCTCTTAAGTACTAGGTATCTCATTTATTTCTAATTGAATAGTCGAGGCCACCAGCGGCCATTTCTACTAACTCGTGTTCAGGCACTTGTGTAAAACACCTTGCCTTGAGCAACCTAAACCTATTCAGGTAATCATCAATTGGCTCTGAGAATTTTCTCTTGACGCTAGCCAATTCCTTCAAACTTATCTTTGTTTGTCCCATGTAGAATGTTCATGGAACAATCTCTCCAATTGGGTCCGGGTATGTATCGAGTTTGCGGGTAAGGTGGTAAACCAAGTAAAAGCATTTTTTGTCAGCGAACTTGGGAAATATTTTATTTTCAAATTTTCATTGTTCGCTATTTCGCCCGCTTCAATCAAATATCGGGCCACATGTTCGACCGTTGATTCACTCGTATCCCCTGAGAATTTCGTAAACTTGGGAACCTTCCATCTTGGAGGTAAATCTGCCTGCAAGATATATTTAGATAAAGGGGACGTATAACTGGGCCTCTGCAAGCCCACATTCATTCCATTTCGAACCATAATCCTTTCGACCATGGCTGCCAAATTATTTTCTGCTGGCATATCATTACAACGCATTTGTTGTATAACATTATCAGCATTTTGGTTTCTATTAACTAACACCACCCTTGGTTCTTGTGGGATAGGAATTTCGGCTCCTGGCTGTTCGACTGCCCCTCCTTGGTTCAACATGTTCGCCTGAGGGACATTTGGTTGATTTATAGTAGGTTCTTCTTCAACGGCTACTCATGGATTCTGAATTACACGTTCCCTTTGGGGAGTTTGAGGGACACCAAAGAAATCGGCAATGCGCGTCATCTGCGCTGTCAATTGTTGATTTGTTTGTGTACTGTTTTGGATCAAAGGGTTAAATATAACCCCCATTTGTTGGGCTAGCATCTAAACCATATCATGGTTACTCTCAAAGACTTAGAAATATTTTCTTCCTTGGGAGGAAGACTCTGATCCCAACATCAGGCGTCGAAATTAGGAGCCAACAAAATCTTTCACTTTTCTTGTTGTATGTTAAAATGATGAGACAAAATGAATATATATGATGCCTAGACCCACTAACAAACATTACAGCATTTTAAAACATAACATATCAGAAAATTAGTCACAAGTCAGTGAACGGTCGACCAAAGTAACAAGGGGGTCGACCTGAGCACACCCGAATGCAAAACTGCACAAAAAAAAGTTATACGGCAACCGGAACAGGGTCATGCGTCGACGCAAGCTTGCTTTAAAACAACACATTTAAATACTTACAGTATGAGTCTACCAAAGGGACGACGTGAGCATACCCGAGAGCAAAGAAGTGCAGATCAACAATTATTCATCGACCTAAACAGGGCTTTGAGTCGATGCAAGCACCCTAAACATCTAAAAACGTTTTATTTGCTCATATTTTGGTCCACCTAAGCCATGTTTATGCAGACCTAAGTTTCCTAACATGATCAAATGAACACATAACATATATGAGATGCTCCTATATGTATAGACACATGACCATAGAATATTTTGTGCATTGTAAAGCATGAATGCAAACTAATATTCAATGATACCGTCCAAAGTACAAAGTACAAGCTAATACAAGGTTTGAAATCATTAAAATAAGGACTAGAGCACCTTGCCCTCACAAGATCCACATGCCAACCATCCAGAGTATAGCAATATCTTGTCAAATGGTCGAGTCTCATGGTGAACAACATAGTTGTTGAAGTGCATGTCCTCAGTGTAAGACGGTAAACTCGCTCAGCCAAATATGTGCGGGAAGTACTGGAGGATCCAAACCTGAAACGAAAAGTATGGAACACACGAATCATCAGTAATAGATTCGCAAAGATGAAATGAAAATGACAAAAAAACATTCAAAGACCAAAAATTATTACCGTCAGTAGTGTGATGTTGTCTGTGACCTGCTTCGTCTTCCACATACAACCCTCTCTCAACTTTGAATATAGGTAGACCAAACAAGCTGCCCCCCCCCCCCCAATTGTACTCATGGATCTGCTCGAAATCCATGAAGTACCGTAGGTAGACGACGTTTGTATAAGTGTCACTCTTGTCCATAAAATTTGCAGTGTCGACCAAATAAAACAGGTATGCTTTCAAACATGAGACATCGTCGAGTGTGATAGACATCTCATAATATGAGAGATGAAATGATGAGGTCTCTAAGTGTCATCTCTCCACGGATGCATTAAGCATCTCATGGTTGACTGTAGTATAACCAATCATGCACAAGTACTTCTGATGAGATAAGGACAAAGCTGACTGAAACCAATCCTCATTAGTCCGAGGCAAGGCAGCAATCTTCCTCTCGTGGTTAAGAAACTTTTGTGGATTATGCTCCTGGAAAAAAACCAATGTCTGAAATTTGTCAATTAAAATTAACGTAAAAAACAATGAATCCAACTAATGCTACCTCTCCGTCCCAGATATGTCTGGCAATATGGTCTGGATACATAGGCAGTAATGACAAATCAACTGGGCCTCCTCCAAATGCCTCTGGCTCAGCATCCTCCTCAGCCTCACCCTCCAGAGGTGTCACTGGATCAGTAGTAGGAAGTGGGATTGGATCAGCAGCATCAATAATATGAGGTGGCATTGGTGAAACCTAGCGCCTGTGAGGGGTGGAGGGAGTGATGCGTCAGATGGTGAATCCCATCTCCTATGGGAATAAGAATATAGAGTGGCATGAGGAGAAGCACAAGCCCTAGAAGTAGATGGCTCTGCCTGACCAGAGGGACCAGGAGCCTCCGGAACCTGCTGACTCTTCTCCCGCCGCACTGATGTGTGCTGAGCAACCCTCTTGTGCCTCAGTTTATCTTGTCAATCATCCATTATGCATGTAAGTTAAAGTAAAGTAGACCAATAATGCAGGAAAACAACACACAAGCAAGAAAATAAAATAAAAATACTGTAGGAAATTTCAGAGATGCATCTCTGGAATTTCTTGCAACACTGAAGTTGCGTCAATGGTGTCAATGTTCCCCATGCAATCTAAAAAAAAAAATATTTTGGTCATCATTTTCAACCAACAAACATCTAATACACTATTTATAAACTATCTTAAATTATATTTCTACTCATTTTTAACTCTAATCATTGATTTATACTCATTTACACAAAAACTCAAAAATTTATTGAAAATTCAAAAAATTACAAGAAATTGATGTTTCAGATGTTGTTTCTGATGTTAGAGATGATGATTGAAATTTCGTTAAGCCTTAATGATTGAGTTTTGAGTTGGCGCAGAGAAACATTTGAGAGAGTTTGAAGAATGGTTTTAAGGAAAATGAGAAATGAGGAAGGAGAATGGTCTAACGCGATTTAATCTCCAAAATATTTCTGAGATGCATCTCCAGAATATTTTAACGTTAACTGACCTTTTGGTGCTTCTGAAGACGCATCTCTGGAATATGGAGGCATTTGTGGATTTTTGTGTAGTGCGTAAGAAGCATATGAGGTGCATTAAAAATTCCTCTTTATTTTATTCTTTTTTTAATAGTATAATTCAACTTTTAGTCCATTATCAAAAACAGTATAGTGTCACGGTGCATGTACTTTGAAAATACTTTGTAGAATTTATTCTCCCTGTATCATCAAAAATAATAATAAAATTTATAAAAAAATGTAAGAGTATCATATTAATACACAACACTTTAAAATAATAAATTAATGCATGACACTTTAGACGACATAACTTGTATTGGTATATTTGCAAATAGTTCACAAAGGATTACGTGAAAGGGGGATGACATAACACATTCTTTACAATAGCTTCATGATCTCCTGTTTATTAGATTGAGTGCTCATCATTTCGATGTGACGCTCATTTATCAGGTTGACTGCCTTCCTATGGAAACTTTGAGGTGATGTATCTCAGTCCACAATGATGCAAAGAGGGAGTCAAGAGAGGATTTATCCCATTCTCCAGAATAATAAGAGATTAATTTCCACATTGCCACGCTCCTATAAGCGCTTGTTACTTACTTGGGGAGCCTAAGATTTAGGCCAAATGATTTCTATAAATAGCTCAACCCTAAGGCTGAGGGAGAGGTCAATTCATTACGCAAAAATACTACATATTGAGCTTTTCAAGTCCATGTGAAAGCTATCTTTAACACCATAACAGACACTAAAAATATCTGACAACCCTTAATTGTTAGGGTTATCATGTATTATACTTTTAAAAGTTACAGTTGACTCCCACCATAAGGCCCTAGTAAAACTGAATTAAGTTACCATTACAATATTCAACTAGATGATTGTCCTCGCATTCAACCCTCTATTCATCATCGTGAACAAGAAGGAAGCAACTCTAGCCAACGATGAGTTTGAAGATGAGGAGAGCTCCATCGTAGAGATGTGCTCTGCCATGGATGCCTTATGCCGCCATAATTAGACTTTGGAGAATAACATCCTCCATATCCAACATTACTAGCAAAATATTAGCCCTACAAAAGAGATTGAAATACTGGACCCACATCCTCTTTCAGATGAAATATGGGAAACGACGATACTAGAGAATTTCAAGTTACTCTCATTGGCCAAGTTGGATAGACGTAGTGACCCATACGAGCATGTCACCTACATTAACACGTAGATGGAAATCATTGGAGCTTCTGATTTCTTAAAATGCAAGCTTCTCTCTAATACATTCAAAGAGGCATTTTTAAGATGGTTTAAGGGCCTACCTCTTCTCTCGGTCACCAGTTATCAGGACTCGGTGAAGAAACCAGTCCATCAGTTTGCAACAACCAGACACAAAAATATGATCACCACTGTCCTTTTCAATATTCATCAAGGTATTTCTTAATCTCTAAGAGAGTATCTTGCTCACTTAAATGAGGTGACTATCAATGTTGTCAACCACAATCAGTATATGTTCATATAAGCATTTCAAAATGGGTTGAAGGCGAGACACTTTAATGAATCCATTGCCTAGAGGCCTGTAACTTCCTTGGCTGAAGTGGTAACACGTGCAGAATTCTATATAAAGGGAAAGGAAAACATCGTTGAGAAGAAGGCTAAAAATGTCAAAGAGAGTACCATTAGTAAGCGTGACAGCTCACAGAAGCCACTGAATAATCACCACACCTTACCCATCAAAGAGAGGATGTCGTTCAAACGAAGTAGAAAACATGCATAGAGCTTCATACCATTGCACGCTCGTTGTGAACAGATATGACAAGAAGTCCCCCACATGAACGACATTCCACAACTGCCAACACCAAAGTCAAATGTCATGGGGCTCGAGCATAACAGGTGGTGACAAATCCACAAAAGAGGCACCACACTAAGGAATGCTATCAACATAAGAAGTAGATATAACGTATGATCCAAGAAGGTCATCTAAAAAAATATGTCAAAGGCGACTCGACCCAAATGCCACTCGGATCCAGCTGTCATGGGTGGGACGCTTCAGGGAATCTTGGGTCCATACAGGGCAAAAAATAAAGCAAAGGGGACGGGGGCAAAACCGTACGCCACACCCTTAATGCCATCACGTGAGGATTCGTCAGAGATGGATAGACCAATTCCTGCTTCAGAAGATACACTTTCCAAATCCTGATAATTGAAGGCTCAACCACCAATTTCAATTTGGGCGATATGGTAGCCCCGAAATCTGAGATTTCCTTTTCTGAGAAGGATGTTGCAGACATCCACCCGCATGATGATAATGAAATTGCAGTCATGTTATTGTATGGTATCACTTTCTTTATTTTGATGTTTTTGTCAATTTGAGTACATATGATAGTGTTTATTTGCTTATTTTTAATTTGCTTGTTATTCAAATATTTCACATGTTTGTAATTCATTCATAAATTGAGTTGTATTGTGATCGCTTCAACTATTTAGTATTGCACCATAAATACCTTTCATTATTCAATTGATTAGATATTTGATCCATGATACTGTTCCTTTTTTAGCCTACCAAGTTTTTTTTCTTTTTTGTTTCTTTAGTTGTTGCTTGAATCCCAAGTTAGAACACTTAAATCAAGGTGTCAAGACATTTGATTTGAATCATGTATAATATGTGACTCGAATCATGGACATCGTGAAAATTGGAATTTTCCTCTGGATAATTTGATTTGAATCATGATTTCTTCTTGAATCGAATCATAGCTCTCCATGTAAGCTAAGATTGGGCTCTTCCTAATTTTACTCGAATCGTAAGTTGAACTGACTCGAATCACGATTTCTTCTTGACTCGAATCATAGGTTAAAATATTCAATTTTCCACCTTAGATTTAAATAGTTGTTACTTTGATCCAAAACAAGATGATGGAAAACACAGTGAGGGAAACCCACTGAGAGAAAATTTCATTTTGTCTTCTCTTCTTTGGTGTGTCCATTCCTAGCTTCTTTGAACCTTTCTCTTGTTTTTCTAGAACAACTTCTTGAATGTTAATTCCTGTCAGATTCACTTCTTTTTTTTACACATTGTTTTTGTGTAATTTTTTTGTTGTTTCAGGAAAATTTGAGTGAGTGAGTTAATCAATACTATAGTGATTCATGGTTGATAAAGCTTATGATATCCATCAAGAACCAAGACCCATTTATCCATAAATCAGAGAGAACCTTTGTGCGTGTTCTTCAAATTCCTTGACTAACACCTTGTGAATTATAGTGTGTGTGAGATTTCCTTGGCACTATTCATCATCTTCAACCTTAGTCTTCATCCATTATTGTGGATCTTCATCTCTAAAGATTGAGTGTTTGACGGGGACTAGTAGTACATTAGGGTATCTAATGTTTTTGTGTGAAGTTTGTTGTTTTTAATAAGTGTAGGGATCGTTTCTTGAATGCAGTTTGGTTCTTATTGGTATTCATCAAGAATAGAGTTTCATTATACTCTATTGAAGACTTTAGTGAGGTTGAGTACAAATTGCCCATAAGACTGAGTTGGAAGTTGTCCAACTTTGGTGGAGTTATGTAAAGATTGTTCATAGACAAAGTTAGGAGTTGTCCAATCAATGTTTATCTAATGGAAACTGGTCATACAATAAATTGGTGGGATCATGTGGATTTCCACACACGAATACTTGGAGCAGGTTATTGTGGATAGCATGGCTATTGGAACAATATCTTTGGGGATCTTGTGTTTGTTAGTAGTTTGAGTGTCTGCATCAACAGAGGGAATTCTCATGTGATATTTCATTGTAACCAAAATGGTTGTATCCAACTTATCAAAATGGTGCAAGATCATGATTATTTCCCAATGGTTTTAACACCATTGAAGAATGGAGTAGGCAAGGCGATGACAAACGTCGAACCACTATATATCTTTGTGTATATTTTCTCTCTTCCCTTATCTCCTTTAATATTCCAACATTCATTACTATGGCTATTGCATTATGGAATAATTGCATCGTTTGTATGTCATTTAGGTTAGACATTGCTTATAAATATTTGATGTATAAGCTTAAGTCTATGATGCATCAAACATATTGAATAACCATAAATTCAATTATGTCTTGAATGAAATTCTACATAAAGTTTTTTTAAATCTCTTTATTTAAAGAATATTTGGTTATCTTGTAATTGTCATACCCCAAAATTTGTCCTACTTCTTTCCACTTTTCATCTGGCTAATGGTCTTGGGTTCATATGCATACTTATAGTCATTTAGATCATTCATTAACAATGACATCCTCAAATATACATCCTTGATTCAAAAGTTCTTGTTATTTATACCAAACATTGAATTGTGACAAATGACTTAGGTTTTCATGAGTTACTTATAAATCAAGCATATGGTATCTTGGTGCTACACTTGATTGAGGGATGTTTATTTCTTTTGAGCCTAAGTCTTTGAGACTTTAATCCTTGGTCTATGATTTTTGCTTGTGTTGGATAATTCATGGATGATTGATTTGGAAGACATGCTTCAAATTTGATCTTCGTCAACAAAAGTCAACCATGTAAGGTTGCCTTTTTGTTGACCATTATTTATTGAATCTTACATGGTTAACTGGTCCAAGGCAATGCAATTCAAAATCAATTCAAAGGTTCAAGACCAAATCAGGGTCAAATATTCAAAATGCAAATTTAAAGGGAAATGTCACTTTTCTTAGAATGCAAGCTACAATTCAATTAAAGGATCATTTTCATTAAAAAGACATCAAATACATTACAAAAGAAGTCCAA
Source organism: Lathyrus tuberosus (assembly GCA_022829125.1). Classification (NCBI taxonomy): domain Eukaryota; kingdom Viridiplantae; phylum Streptophyta; class Magnoliopsida; order Fabales; family Fabaceae; genus Lathyrus; species Lathyrus tuberosus. Next base: position 3,707,098 of record JALAZF010000436.1, on the reverse strand, counting down.
AAATAAAATTCTACACGAAAAGACACATTTGACCTAGAGTTGACTTTTGGTTAGTTGTTGACTTCTGTAGCGAGCGATTTTTGTCGGTGACGCGACCACCTTATCGCTGAAATTGGGTTTTATCCCCACAATAAGGAGGGGGTGCTACTTTCTGATTTCTTATTTATCCCGTGAAGCTGGAAGGGAAAGGGAAGCTATCTAAAACTAACCTTGCACGCGATTGTTTAACTGAACAAACGCTTTAAAGAGATTGGGGGGTTCGGGGTCAGGTTATACAACGGGGAGTTGTCAATTACCCATCCTATATGTGGTTATCCATAGACTGTTGGCTTTAGGTTTCGCTTTGTGCTTGATGGTGTTTATCCGTTAATGGGTTGGGAAAGTTTCTTGGGAAATATGAGTGAGTGAGTGAATTTTTGTTGATGTTCGGGTGTTTTTTGTAACGCCCCAGTTTTGTCAGTTTTTATTTAATCGAGTCGTTTTGATTATTTTATTATTATTTTATTTTATTTTCGACTTTTATGTGAAAATATGTTATTTTTCGTCGTGAATATATTTTATCGCGTTTTGGGAACGTTTGCGAGATATTTGAGTGTGGGGGTATTTTGGTCATTTCATCTTATTTTTCTTTAAGTTAGAAAATAGAAAATAGAAAGAGAGAAAAATAGAGAGAAAGAAAAAGAGAAGAAGGAAAAGGGAAAGAAAAGAGAAGAAGAGAAGAAAAAGAGGAAAAAACTTGGAAATCAAGGAAATCGATCTCCCGACTTTTCTAAATGCGGTTAAATCGGGTAAGGGTGCGAAACTCGATTATTATATGCTTGTGTATGATTATGTATGTATGTTTTTTATTGTTATTGGATTGAAATGGAAAAAATATAGTAAAACCCATATTATGTAGGAATTGGTTAGAAATCGATTAAATCGTGTTGGAAATCATGTTTAAGTGTTCCTTATTGTTGATACATGTTAGATACATGTTGTTAGGCATTATATTAGTAATTTTCTGGTGTATAGGTGAAAATGGGTTGATTTTGGTTTGAAAACGCAGAACAAAATTCTGCAGAAAGAATTCTGGATTTCCACTGCCCATACGCGTATCACTCAAGGCAATACGCGTATTGGTCAAGGCAATACGCGTATGGCATTGAAGAAAGATGGGCAATAAGCATATGGAGCTTCAATTTTCTCGGCCATCTGCCCATTTGCGTATGGTACGTGTAACGTTTAGGGCAATACGCGTATGATGGAAGGCACTACGCATATTGGAATTTCAATGGGAATTTTAGGGGAAAATGGTCTCTGCACATACGCGTATGACCTTGGGCAATACGCGTATGGAATGAGCGAGGAATCAAGGCAATACGCGTATGGCTCATGGCAATACGCGTATTGTCAGGAAAATTGCAAAATATAGTTTTTTCGCGATGTCTTTTCTTGTTTAGTCCGTAACTTGTGTTCCGTTTATCCGTTTTTAACATTCTTGGTATCGTTGAGTAGCTATTGAACTGTACTTTCTTATTATAATAATTTTGATATTGTTAGCTGATTTAATGATGTCGGGAATTTGAATCGTGTCGTTTTGTCGACTTTTGTCGTTATAATTATGTGTAATTGGTGTGTATCATGCAATGTGCTATTGTTATGGATATGGTATGACTTGCGTGCTGTTGTGTGGTATAAATGCATTGTTTTGGGCTTGAATTGCAAAGCATGATTTATGTTAAGTGAGATGGTTGCATATATGTGTGCATTTGAATGTCATGGGTCATTGTATGTTGAGCATCATGATATGCATTCTTGTGACGTCCTGAGTGACGGATTGATTCCAGAGGGAATCTGCTATAACATCGTGAGCCTTAAAAATAAGAGGACTAAAAACGATCTGATTGGATCGTGAGCCTTAAAAATAAGAGGACCGAAAGCGATGGTTATAGACGATCGTGTGCCCATGTGGGGTGTGAGCGATCAGATCGCGAGCCTTATATAAAGAGGACCGAAAGCGATCCATAAACGTCGTGAGCCTTATACAAAGAGGACCGAAAACGATGGGGAACATCGTATGCCTGAAGAGGAGTTACACTAAGTAACGAGCGATGGTTCCAATAGTTCCTGAGTGAACTGGTGTTGAGAATTGATGGAAGTCGGTACCCGCATGTACATATGCATAAGAGTCGTTGTGTTGGTCTCTTGCATTTGCATAAATCATTAATGGTTTGTTTATGTGTGGAATTGTGGATAAAGTTCATAAATTGATATATGGATATGTGTTGGTGATACTTGTATTGTGCATGGTTGGTATACCTTGGTAATGGAAATATGAATTATACATTGTGTTGTTTTGTGCCTGAATACTGGTATGAGTTGTGGTGAGAACAGTATATATGTGTATTTTTGTGTTATATACAATTGTATGCAATTATATTATGATTGTTTTTCTCACCCTTCTGCTGTTTTATAATGCTCTATGAGGCATTGCAGATTAGAGTTGCTGGAGGTCTTTTTGTGAAGCTTAGGACTTCATTCTTTTGTCGGTCGGCTCTGATATGTGGCACATGGTAGTCAGGGGGATCGTTTTGTAGTTTGATGTGTATATATATATATATATCTTTTGGCTTGTGCATGTATGACTTGATGTATGACAAACTTTTTATGATATATATATATATATCAGATTCAGTACAGATTTTCTGCTTCATTCTGTATTTGAATGGTGGGTAGTAGGAACTAAGTTCCTCTGTTTAATTGCTACCTGTGAGTGTTGCATATCTTTATGGGCAGGTGTTGTATGTTTTGTTTCAATTTGATGTGACCCCTCGGTCTATGTTGTGAATTTTTAAATATACTCTGATGAAATTTTGAATTTTTTTTACTGGTTTACTTAATTGGGGGTATAGATTCGGGGTGTTACATTAAGTGATATCAGAGCCAGTCCATGTCAGTTGTGTCAGTCCTTGTCGGTCTTGGTGTTTGGATGAGCTGTTTGTTTAACCATAGTTGCTGTTATTGGAAATGAACAGAATATGGCTGATAGGAATGACACTGCTTTGGCTGCTGCTATGCAAGCTATGGCTCGGGCTGTGCAGGGTGCACCTAATGCTGCTGGTAATGATGAGTTCAGGAAGAACAAACCGCCTGTCTTCAAAGGAAGATATGATCCTGGTGGTGCTCAGATTTGGCTGAAAGAGATTGAAAGGATTTTCTGAGTGATGGATTGTGCTGAGGATTAGAAGGTGAGACTGGGTACTCACATGTTACTGGAAGAAGCTGATGATTGGTGGGTTAGTACATGTCATGTGTTGGAAGCTGCAGAGGAAGAGATCACTTGGGCTGTGTTTAGTATTGAGTTTCTGAGGAAGTATTTTCCTGAAGATGTAAGAGGAAAGAAGGAAATTGAGTTCTTGGAGTAAAAACAAGGTCATATGTCTGTTGTTGATTATACTGCTAAGTTTGTGGAACTTGTGCAGTTTTATCCACATTATGCTGAAGCGACCGCGGAATTTTCTAAGTGTGTAAAGTTTGAGAATGGATTGCGTCCTGAGATAAAGCAGGCAATTGGTTATCAAAGGATTCAGAGGTTTTCTGATTTGGTGGATTATTGTAGGATTTATGAGGAGGATAGTAAGGCTCGTTCTACTCACTATAAGAGTGTGAGCGAGAGGAAAGGGAAGCAACAGTTCTGTGGTGGTCCGTATGTAACACCAGCTGATAAGGGTAAACAAAGGGGTAATTTTGAGAGAAGGTCAAGTGGGGGAGGAATGTATGGTCATCTGAGATGTTATAGATGTGGTGATGTGGGACATCGTCAGTCCGAATGTAGGAAATATTTGAGGAAGTGTTCTAATTGTGGAGGTTTAGGACATGCCGCAGCTGATTGTGCAAGGAAGAATATGGTGAAGTGTTTCAACTGTGGTGAACCTGGTCACATTAGTACAAAGTGTCCGAAATCGAAGCAAGCTCCAGCTGGTGGGAAAGTTTTTTCCTTGGCAGGAACTCAGACTTCCAGTGCAGATCGTCTGATCAGAGGTACTTGTTTTATTAATAGTACTCCTTTAGTTGCTATTATTGATACTGGAGTGACTCATTCGTTTATTTTGTCTGAGTGCGTGAAGCGTTTGAATCTTGTGTTGTCTTCGATGGGTGGTGAAATGGTTATTGATACTCCAGTAATGGGGACAGTAACTACTTCTTTGGTTTGTCTAAGTTTTCCTTTGACCATTTATGGTAAAGACTTTGAGATGGATTTGGTGTGTCTGCCGTTGGAGGGTTTAGATGTGGTTCTGGGAATGAATTAGTTGCAGTTCAATAGGGTTCATATTGATTGTTATCATAAGCTGGTAAGGTTTCCTTCTCTTGAGGAAGACGAAGACTCGAGTTTCTTATCTACCAAAGAGCTGAAGAAACTTTTGGTGGATGAAGCTCAGTTGTTCGGGTTGTTTGCATCATTGACTGTGGATAGTCAAGTTTCACTTGAGGTATTCCCTGTGGTGTGTTATTTTCCTGAAGTGTTTCCCGAGGATATTTCAGACTTGCCGCAGAGAGAGAGGTGGAGTTTTCTATAGATCTAGTTCCTGGTACTAGACCTGTTTCTATGGCACCTTATCGTATGTCGGCATCTGAGTTGGTTGAGTTAAAGAAACAGTTGAATGAATTGTTGGAAAAGAGGTTTGTGAGGCCAAGCGTTTCTCCTTGGGGTGCTCCAGTTTTATTGGTGAAAAAGAAAGATGGAAGTATGCGGTTGTGTATTGATTATCGCCAATTGAATAAGGTGACGCTTAAGAATAAGTATCCTCTTCCAAGGATTGATGATCTGATGGATCAGTTAGTTGGTGTGTGTGTGTGTGTTCAGTAAGATTGACTTGAGGTCAGGGTATCATCAGATTAGGGTGAAGGAGGAAGATATTCAGAAGACGGCTTTTAGGACACGTTACGGTCATTATGAATATTCGGTGATGTCGTTCGGGGTTTCTAATGTGCCCGGTGTGTTTATGGAGTACATGAATCGTATTTTTCACGAGCATTTGGATCGATTTGTTGTTGTGTTTATTGATGACATTTTGATTTATTCTAAGTCTCGGGAGGAGCACGCGGAGCATTTGCGTATTGTTTTGCAGGTTTTGAAAGAAAGGAAGCTTTTTGCCAAGTTGTCCAAGTGTGAATTCTGGTTGTCGGAGGTGAGTTTTCTTGGGAACGTGATTTCAGGTAATGGTATTTCTGTGGATCCATCTAAAGTAGAAGCAGTTCTACAATGGGAGGCTCCAAGATCTGGTACCGAAATTCGAAGCTTTTTGGGTTTGGCCGGATATTATCGAAGGTTTATTGAAGGTTTTTCTAAGCTAGCACTTCCTTTGACCCAGTTGACTTGTAAGGGGCAAGCGTTCATTTGGGATATTCGGTGTGAGGAAAGTTTTAATGAGCTGAAGAGAAGATTGACGACAGCTCCAATTTTGATTTTGTCGAATCCTAATAAACCATTTGTGGTTTATTATGATGCTTCTTTGATTGGTCTAGGTGGTGTTCTGATGCAGGAAGGTAAGGTCGTGGCTTATGCTTCAAGGCAACTGAGAGTGCATGAGAAAAATTATCCTACTCATGATCTTGAATTAGCGGCTGTGGTTTTTGTGTTGAAGATTTGGAGGCATTATCTCTACGGTGCAAGGTTTGAAGTCTTTAGTGATCATAAAAGTTTGAAATATTTGTTTGATCAGAAAGAGCTAAATATGAGGCAGCGAGGATGGTTGGAATTTTTGAAGGACTACGACTTTGGCTTGAATTACCATCCTGGTAAAGCTAATGTGGTAGCCGATGCATTGAGCCGGAAATCGTTACATATGTCCGCCTTAATGGTTAAAGAGTGGGAGCTTTTGGAATCGTTTAGAGACTTGAGTTTGGTATGTGAAGTGATATCTGATAGTGTGAGGCTTGGAATGCTAACGATTACTAATGATTTTCTGATGACTGTTAGTGAGAAACAGAAGCTAGATGTGAAATTTGTGGATTTGATGTTGGTTGGAGAAAAAGATGCGGATAGTGATTTTCAAGTGGATATCAATGGTGTTTTGAGATTCCAAGGTAGAATTTGTATTCCGGATGATGCAGAGTTGAAAAAGATGATTTTGGAGGAAGGACACCGGAGTAATCTGAGTATACATCCGGGAGCGAATAAGATGTACCAAGATTTGAAGAAGATTTTCTGGTGGTCTGGATTGAAAAGAGACGTGGCTCAGTTTGTTTATGCATGTTTGACTTGCCAGAAATCAAAGGTGGAACATCTGAGGCCTAGTGGTTTGTTGCAACCGTTGGATATTCCTGAGTGGAAGTGGGATAACATCTCCATGGATTTTGTGACGGGGTTGCCGAATACTCAGCGAGGGCATAATGCTATTTGGGTGGTTGTTGATAGGCTGACTAAATTGGCTCATTTCATTCCGATTGACATCAGTTTTTCTTTGGAGAGGTTGGTGGAGATTTACATCAGTGTGATTGTGAAGTTGCATGGGGTTCCGTTGAGTATTATTTCGGATCGAGATCCTAGGTTTACTTCGAGATTTTGGGAAAGTTTACAGAAGGCGTTGGGTTCTAAATTGAGATTGAGTTCGGCTTATCATCCACAGACGGATGGTCAGATGGAGAGAACGATTCACTCTTTGGAGGATTTGTTGAGAGCTTGTGTTCTTGAGCAAGGTGGTGCGTGGGATAGTTATCTTGTATTGATTGAATTCACGTATAATAACAGTTTCCATTCGAGTGTTAGAATGGCACCGTTTGAAGCGTTGTATGGACAAAGGTGTCGAACACCGTTGTGTTGGCACGAATCAGGTGAGAGTTCGGTAGTTGGACCAGAATTGGTGCAACAGACTACGGAGAAAGTGAAGTTTATTCATGAGAAAATGAAGGCTTCTCAGAGTAGGCAAAAGAGTTATCATGATCGGAGAAGAAAAGATCTTGAGTTCCAAGAGGGCGATCATGTATTTTTGAGAGTTACACCGGTAACGGGTGTGGGTCGTGCATTGAAATTGAAGAAACTTACTTCTCAGTTTATTGGTCCTTACCAGATATCCGCGAGAGTGGGTGATGTGGCTTATAGGGTGGCGTTGCCGCCGAATCTGTCGAATTTACACGATGTGTTCCATGTTTCACAGCTTCGGAAGTATGTTCCGGATCCCTCGCATGTGATTCCGATGGATGAGGTTGAGGTAAGGGAGAACCTTACAGTTGAGGCATTACCAGTTAGGAGTTTGGATCGCGAGGTGAAGCGGTTGAGAGGCAAGGATATTGCACTTGTGAAAGTGGCGTGGGGAGGCGCTGCTGAGGGAAATTTGACGTGGGAGTTGGAGAGTCGGATGCGGGAGTTGTATCCAGAGTTGTTCGTCTCAGGTATATTTTCGAGGACGAAAGTTTCTAAGTGGGGGAGAGTTGTAACGCCCCAGTTTTGTCAGTTTTTATTTAATCGAGTCATTTTGATTATTTATTATTATTTTATTTTATTTTTGACTTTTATGTGAAAATATGTTATTTTTCGTCGTGAATATATTTTATCGCGTTTTGGGAACGTTTGTGAGATATTTGAGTGTGGGGGTATTTTGGTCATTTCATCTTATTTTTCTTTAAGTTAGAAAATAGAAAATAGAAAGAGAGAAAAATAGAGAGAAAGAAAAAGAGAAGAAGGAAAACGGAAAGAAAAGAGAAGAAGAGAAGAAAAAGAGGAAAAAACTTGGAAATCAAGGAAATCGATCTCCCGACTTTTCTAAACGCGATTAAATCGGGTAAGGATGTGAAACTCGATTATTATATGCTTGTGTATGATTATGTATGTATGTTTTTTATTGTTATTGGATTGAAATGGAAAAAAATATAGTAAAACCCATATTATGTAGAAATTGGTTAGAAATAGATTAAATCGTGTTGGAAATCATGTTTAAGTGTTCCTTATTGTTGATACATGTTAGATACATGTTTTTAGGCATTGTATTGGTAATTTTCTGGTGTATAGGTGAAAATGGGTTGATTTTAGTTGGAAAACGCAGAACAAAATTCTGCAGAAAAAATTCTGGATTTCCATTGCCCATACGCGTATCACTCAAGGCAATACGCGTATTGGTCAAGGCAATACGCGTATGACATTGAAGAAAAATGGGCAATACGCGTATGGAGCTTCAATTTTCTCGGCCATCTGCCCATTTGCGTATGGTACGCGTAACGTTTAGGGCAATACGCGTATGATGGAAGGCACTACGCGTATTGGAATTTTAATGGGAATTTTAGGGAAAAATGGTCTCTGCCTATACGCGTATGACCTTGGGCAATACGCGTATGGAATGGGTGAGGAATCAAGGAAATACGCGTATGGCTCATGGCAATACGCGTATTGTCAGGAAAATTGTAAAATGTAGTTTTTTCACGATGTCTTTTCTTGTTTAGTCCGTAACTTGTGTTCCGTTTATCCGTTTTTAACATTCTTGGTATCGTTGAGAAGCTATTGAACTGTACTTTCTTATTATAATAATTTTGAGATTGTTAGCTGATTTAATGATGTCGGGAATTTGGAATCGTGTCATTTTGTCAATTTTTGTCGTTATAATTGTGTGTAATTGGTGTGTATTATGCAATGTGCTGTTGTTATGGATATGGTATGACTTGCGTGCTGTTGTGTGGTATAAATGCATTATTTTGGGCTTGAATTGCAAAGCATGATTTATGTTAAGTGAGATGGTTTCATATATGTGTGCATTTGAATGTCATGGGTCATTATATGCGGGGCATCATGATATGCATTCTTGTGACGTCCTGAGTGACGGATTGATTCCAGAGGGAATCTGTTATAACATCGTGAGCCTTAAAAATAAGAGGACTAAAAGCGGTCTGATTGGATCGTGAGCCTTAAAAATAAGAGGACTAAAAGCGATCTGATTGGATCGCTGTAATACCCCAAAAATTTGCTCTCCCTTTTTGTCATCTTAGCATAGCATTATCATATATCATATCATATCTATCTCATTAGCATTGCATTGCATTTTAACATAGAAAAATGAATCATAGCATCCTTCTTACCATCAGGGCATGTGATCAAGTGAAAGGTGGTCAATCAAGCAATAATTCAAGGCACAAAAGGTCAAACAAGTTCACTCAAGGTAAGCTAAGAGGTCTCTCATGTCTCATACCATCTCAATTGATCATCCACAATCTCAAGGAAGTGAGATCCAATGGGAGATTGAAGCAATACATACTTCAACATGCAAGAGGTTCAAAAACTGAAGGAAAACCCTCAAAAGAGATAGCTCATTGATCCAAAATCAATCTCAAATGGCATATCTCATCATCCTTTAAAGGGATACACAACATACTCTGAGGAATTTGAAATTGAAGACTGCACATTTTTCTCCTAGGAGGAGGGCACCAAAATTAGGGTTTCTGATTAAATCAGGGAATCTTTGATTTTTTGGACAAAACTTGATGTCATGGTATTCTACATGTCCTTAAGTGTATGTAGGTGGAAAATTCCCTCTCAATTGGTTTTAGAAGTGGTTCAATTGGAAGAAAGATAAAAAATCAGAGAAATTGGGGCAAAGTCAAATAATCAGAGGAAAAAGTCAACTCTTGACTTTTTGAGGCCAAATTCATGAAATTCATGTTATATGTGTCCAATATGCAAAATTTGATCAAGAAACTCCAAAGGAATCATGAAAAAATCAAGATGTGAAAAGTTGCCATTTTTGGGTGAAGAAGGGTTATTAAAAATAGTAATTTTGGTCCATTTTGGAGGAAAGTAGGCCAAAACTAGGTCATGACCAAGGATTTTCAGATCATGCGCGCAGTCATTTCATCAAACATGTGGTGGGCCAAATGTCCACCTATTTTTTTATCAAGAAGGAAGCTTCAAATGGAAAACTTTTCAACATCAAAGTTGTTCCTTGTAGTGTCATCTTCAACATTGGTGTTGGACAAATTTTGGTTTGATCAAGTTATGAGATAGTTTTAAGGGTTCAAAGTCAGGTTGATTGTGCTGAAATTTTGTGTGCCAAGTTGCCTTGCCAGCCAACCTTTTGCCATGCCCACCAACCAGTTTTGAACCATTGTGTTCATAGCTATTTTTAGACATGGTTGAGACCTCATTTCACTTCAATTTTCAAACCAATATTGTTCCCCAATGTACCCTCTTTCAAATGAACCCATGAACTCACCAAATCATCCACATTTCATGTAGTAATGCAACCTCAAACAACCCTATCTCCATCTGTTTTCAACTGTCACATAAAACCAGAAAAAGCAAGGGGAGTTTATTGTTGATTGAATTAGCTTGCGCATGCTTGATCACACTCACCAACCTTTGCTTCATTTAGCCAAACACCTTTACATTCACCAGGTCACGTGTTTTGCTCATGCATAGAAGTGGAAAGAATACAAACTGGTATAGCAAGTTTGCTTGTAGCAGCTACACTTTCATTTCTCCCTTCCACCACAACTGTTATGAACCACCAGCACCATAACAAACCTCCCCAACTCGTGCTAATAACCAACCCAACTCAGTTAGTTAGATCTAACTCAGTTAACCAACTCAATTAACCCCTCTCCCAACTGTCAACTACACTGGTTAATTTCTAACTCAACATATAAATTCACATTTTCACTTCACAATTCATTTTCAGCTTCATTTCTCATTTTTCCACTTCAAACTCTCTCTCACATTCTCTCTACTTCCCCTCTGATTTCACACGAGTTCACCTTCTTTCATTCATACTTCATCATCCTCATCATCAATGGCATTGGATTGAAGGAGTTTCTACATAGTCCTCAAGTTTTGTTTCAAGCATTGTTCAACATTGAATCTCTCTGATCTCAAGACAACAAGCCACACTGCATTTATTTTGCACGAATCAAGCTCCATATCAAGAGTGGATCTCTGGTTTTCTTTTGCCTCAAGGATCTACAAATTTCAGGTTTCAATCACTCCAACTCTAGTGCATTGTTTCAGCTTGTTTTTGTGGTGTTTATGGCCTAATAGAGGTCGCGTGCGTCCTGGCTAGATGATATGCCTTCTAGAGGTTTAGTTGCAAAACCTAGGGCTTAATGTGATCTCTTCTGTTCTTGCTATGTGTGTGTGTTTTTGTGGATTTCATGAGCATATTCATAATGTACGTGAGCTCAGCATCATTTTGATATACATTTTGTGCATTTTGGTGAAGTTTGAAAGTTGCAGACGGTGGTGGTGTAGCCGGAGAAGGTGACCGGAGGTCACCTCCGGCCGGTGACTTCAATAGCTAGGGTTTTCTCATGTTTTAATCTGGTCCGTTTATGTTTTCTGATCATGTGGCTAAGAGCATGACAACGCATTAAAACGCATGTGCATGTCATATGCATCTTTTCTGATTTCATTTAAACGTTATGTGGTGTGGTGCATGGTGTGTTGTGTGGTCCTTCACGCATGTGTGTTGATTCCAATTACTTTGACTGAATCTTGACCTTGACTTGATCTAATGGCTGTTAATGAGTCAATTTTTGTTGACTGAAGTGCATGGTTACTAATGTGTTTTGCGCGTAAATGGACCTAATCAGATTGCTATCCACACCTCCATTTTTGAAAGCCCAATTAATTTGAACTGTTCAATTGCTATGTTCACACCCCCCAGTCTTCATTTCTATTTCATTTTATTTTTCCATTTTTCTACACGTTTACTTTTCAATTTTTAAAAATATCAAATATCATCATAAAATTCCACAAAAATTCATGAGATTTATTAAGACATTTATAAAATTTTTCATGATTTTATTTCTTGATTTTATGACCTTTTTGCCCCTGTTCCATTATTTTCTTTGATTTTTCATTTGTGTGCATGCTTAATGTGATACATAGATTTGTGCATTTTTGTTCTTGATCATTAAAAATTGTTTTGATGCTCTTATTTTTGCATTAAGTCATTAGCATCTTGAGGTATGTTGAGTGATTTTTATTTGATTTTTTTAGGTCATTTTATGGCATGTTTGGTGTTCATTTTTGTGTTACTTTGTATGATGTGTATACTTGACCTAAGTGCATTGTATAAAGCCTTTTTGCCTTGATTTCTTGCATGTTATCTTGGTATATGATTCACCTCTGATTTGTGTATCTTTAAACCATGCTTGCTTAATTTCCATGAGTCCATTTAATTTTTGTTTAAGGCATTACATTTGAAGCATAATAACATGTCATATCATCTTAATTTTTGTGCATGTTTACATGATTTCTTTTGTACATACTTGCATGATCATTTGCATATTTGGTGAACCATTCATGTGACATAATAGGTAATTGATACATATTATATGTCATCTTTGCATTTTGATTATCATTTGAACCTTGTGCACCTTTAGCATGTTGTGTTTGCACTTTCCTTTTTGAACTTCCGTTTCAATTCTACTTCTTCTATCACTTCTTAAATGTCTTGTTGTGTTATGCATGAACACTTGTGAGATGTTTGTGAATCATTTTTCATTTCATTTCAATTCTGATCCTTAGATTACATGTTCCATTCATGCATGTTTTTTTTTATTTCTTTTCATCTTTCATTCTCCCTTTTCTTATGGTAGCATGTTCTAATGTCATGGATGATGTTTGTTGCCTATCCACTTGGACTTGCATGATAATCATCATTTGTTTTCCATATGATGCACATTCTGGTTGTGGCCAATAGGATTTGATTTGTCATCTAATTCTTTTGAGTTTTATGGTGCATTAAATGCTCTTTTACTTCTTATACTTCTTATACATGTTTACTAACCATGTAGGGGCTTTGGTAAGTTGCAATTGAGTGTGGATAAGGAATCCACATTCAAACTTCTATCCCTTCATCTTTTACAATTCAATTTTGTGTTTTGTTAAGCACTTATGTGTTTTCTTTGTTAATAACTTATTACTTTCCCTTTTGAATTACAATTCATCTTCTACTTTAGAAGTGAGTTGTTTAATTCATTCTTTCTTTAGACTTTAGGTTTTGAAACCTCACAATCCATTAGGATCACTCCCTTAACTAATCAATTAGGATTGAGTCTTAGATAACATAGATTTTACCTTTTCTCCTCTCTTGAGTCTCTCTTCTCATCTCAAAGAAATTTCAAAATATCTAATAAAGGTAGGCACTTATTGCATTTAGGCCTTTCATATAAAGAAAAGATTATAAAGGGGTCTTCTCTTATAATCTTAGAATGTGTAGCATATAGCCCATCTTGGGTCAATGTGTTAAACATTTGATCTTGTATGAGGGACTTAAATGCAATACTTGTTGAAGGTACAAATAATAAAAAACATTTCTTTATTTCATAATCAACAAAAACACTTAATAAACACAAGTATGCTAGTGTGTTTGAACCTTGATAATTGGAAATAAGTGTGGGGGTCTTCTTCACCCTTAGTGTGCTTTCTTACTCATTCCATCTTGGAATGTGAGAATGTACACATTCCAATGACTAAGATTCAGATACACTATCATATGCAAACAAATGGAAAAAACTCTTAAAAGACAAAAACAAACAATAACGTCTTTCCTTCAGGAATTCTTTTCTCACCTCATTCACTCCTTTCCTTAAGGATGCGTCATTTCCGTTCTACCGCAAACAGGTAACGCCTAAGTCTCCCTACAGCAAGCTGCAACACCTAAACTGCTAGAACGCGAACGCTGACGTATTCCACTAAAAAACACAAACAATCCATCCCTAGTGAGGGGAACTACGTCGCTCTGATTCTCATGTTCCCGATGAGATACGTAGGCAGTGGGGTAGGGCCCATGCGAGCACTTCTTTTATTTTCCCTACACTTGTTTCTCTTTCTCTTTCCATTCCTTTTCCAGTTCTTTTTCCAGTATCATTTCCTTACACCCTTTGATTGAAACAAGCAAGCGTGGATCCCATCAGGTACGATGGACGCGTGGGGGTGCTAATACCTTCCCTTCGCGTAACCGACTCCTGAATCCAGTTCTCTTGGTCGCAAGACCACACTTTTCCTTTCTTCAGGTTTATGCAGTGTTTCCTTTCCCTCTCATGGGATAAGTACACATTGCTGGCGACTCTGTTTTGTGCCACTTTCGCGTTTGTACTAGGATAAAAATCCCGGGAGCGACAGCTGGCGACTCTGCTGGGGACTAGGTTGACCTATCGCTGGTTCATCCTAAGCGAGTCAATCCTAGCGCTTGTTTGCTTTTCTTTCATCGGGTTTTTACTGTTATCTTATATTTGCTGTTTACTGTATCTTATTACTTGTACCATATTTACAGCATGTTAGCATTTACATTTCATATATTATACTGTGTTGCACTGTTCTGTCTGTTTGGCGGGATGGGATTTCTGAGAGATGAGCTCAGTACACAGGCTCGAGTATACACTTAGACTTAGAGTGGAGAGTAGTGGGACCTACGTGCCATCTGTGTACGTGGGTAATCACGAAATTCACAGCTAGACGAGGCTATCTTGGGACCCATCATGGCGTGCGCATCTTGCGTATTCCAGGATGTCGATCTAGAGAGCTGTCGACTCTAGTGACCGATCATGAGGACCTTAGTGGAAACATCTCTCTTTAGTGGTGACAGTGGCAGACTACATTCTGTGGCAAACCCATTCGCACCCAAGGGCCCACTTTGGTACTTGCATAGGATGACCTTTATTTTCTAAGGTGAGTCAGTGGACGACCTCTTTGATTGGCATAGCATTGTATCCTACGGGCTGAATGTGCTATCGCTTCTCAAACCTCCGAAGCTGACAAACCTTATTTTCTAGGAACCACATGTGAGTATGGGTGGGATGTTTACAGGTTTGCAGGTAACCCAGCCTCCTACATACCTTACTTGTGATTCTATGATTATTACAGACAGTGTATCCTATGACAGTGGTTTGAGTATTCATCTCAGATACATATTGCCAGATTCAGTGCAGAGACACAGTGCACACAGTTCAACACAGACACAGACACCTGGATACCTGATCACATGCCTTTTGCATTTGCATAATCATATCATAACAGGTTATGTTTGTCATTTTCAGGTACTTACCATATTGTCTGATTCCAATCATGAGTTGCCAAGAAGTTGAGGTTAAAAGGAAGAATAATGTGTCATACAAATTCCCTGATCCTAAGCTGGATTTATTGAACAAGATGATAGGTATGGCTGGTTCTGATGTTCTCAGGACTTTTCAGAAGGAGTATGGAGAGCTGATTAAGATGGTCTGTGCATTCACAAAGTATGAGAAAGATGGGTTACATACTTTCTTACAGTTCTATGAGCCATCAATGAGATGTTTCCTATTCCCTGACTACATTCTGATGCCCACTCTGGAGGAATTCTCATTTATTTTGGGAATTCCAATCACGTCTGCTATACCGTATTTTTCTGAAGGTGCTCTTGCCCCTGAAGTAATTGCTGTTGTTCTACATCTAGACCTGTTTGTTGTGAAAAGTGGCCTAAGCAGACTCAAAGAAGATGAAGGATTTCATTTGGAGTTTCTTTTTCAACAAGCTCAGGAAGCTGCCAAGGCTAACAATTGGACTACTTACAACGCTGTGTTAGCTCTTTGTATCTATGGTTTAGTGCTTTTCCCCGGCCAACCTGACTTTGTTGATATGCAAGCGATGAAAGTGTTCGTTTTGAAGAATCCGATTCCTACCCTGCTAGGGGATTTTTATTACTCTGTGCACTACAAAAATGAGAAAGCAAGAGGGAGTTTGGTTAGTTGTTGTACCCAATTGTTATGTCATTGGCTCTTCAAACATTTACCTCGGACTGGTGCGTTTGTAGAAACTGCTGAGACAATGAAGTGGTCCAAGAGACTGATAGGTTTGACTGCCAATAATATTATTTGGTTTGATTCCAAATCACTGACGATAGAGCTTACTGTCAAATGTGGAAGTTTTCCGAATGTGCCTCTACTTGGAAGAAGAGGTGGGATTAATTACAACCCAGTGTTGGCAGTTAGACAATTTGGTTATGCTTCGAGAAATCCTCCTGCCGATAAAGAGGTTAGCGCTTCTCTGTATTTCGTGGGAACCAAGAATGAAAGAGTGCCAGAAATAATAAATGCTTGGAAATTTAGGCAGAGAGAGGGAAAGTTGACTTTCGGCAAAGGAGACTGTAGATCATACCCTGCCTATGATGCTTGGATTGAGATGAAGGTCAAAAAGTTGTTGCTACCCTTTTCCAGAGAAGTTCTCCTATGTCCAGATCAACATTCCATGGTACCGGCCGAAGAGTACGAGAAATTGAAGAAAATGGTCAGGGAATTGCAGATAGAGAACTCTGGAATGAGCAGATGTCTTCAGAAAGCTCTAGCTGACAACAAAGAGTTGGAAAAGAGAGCGTCGAAAGCAGAAAAAATCCTGGCGGACAAAGAAGAAGATTTTGATGAGAGAGCTCGATACTTCCGGAAGCTTACTTTGGGAGCAGATGATACTAGTCAGGCTCATAAGGCTACAAAGCAGGCGCTAGCCCGAAGCAAGGATTCGTTAGCTAAACTCCGTCAAGCTTGGGATGAGGTCAGAATTGAGAACTCTGAATTGCGGGCCCAGTTAAAAGATAAAGATGAAGAGCTGAAGAAAGCACACGTGGAACGAAGAAAGTATCGAGAAGATCTTGGCGAAAGTCAAGAATAAGTGAGAAATGCTGAAGAAAGGCTGAAAATCGCCAACAAGGAGCTTGAAGATGTCACAGCAGAGCTGAAACTGGTTAAAATTCAAGCTGGAATCAAGAGGCGCAAAGGAGCCAATGAAGATGAAGCCTTGCTGATGCACGTGGGGTCATTAGAGGATGCCTTGGAAAAAAGGGACGTAGTAATCAAAGAGATGATTGAAAAGCCACACCATCAGCGTACCCGCATCCTGTTTGAAGATATTAAGTACTCCAGCCAGAAGCTGAAGGATGTAGAGCTGACGGATTAGAGTTTTTTTTTGTCGTTTCTTTGTAATTTGCAATGGTTACCATCAGAATTGTTGATGGATCCATTTGACTGCTTGTTTCTTATTTTGTTGCTGAAACTACGAAAAACGTGCTTGAGAAGTTTTTGGGAATTTGTATGAAAGGAGCTATTGTTGTTCACAATTTCTGGTCTTCAGATATATGTGATGTGATATCTGCACACTGGCACACTACAAAGTCACTATTTTTGGTCTTCAGATATTTGTGATCGATGTATATGAATATCTCTTCATGGCAAAACTCAATAATCGTGACTCCTGGTCTTCAGGAATTCATGGTTACGATTGGAATCAGGATATGAAAAGTATCTTGAAATGACAAACATAACTTTGCATTTGCATTTGCATATCATTTTTGCATTGCAGGTTTTCCTTTTGCAGGCGCCTGCTAACCTTTATTTGGTTTTCAGGCACGATAGCTGATACCCCAGTTCACCGATATTCTACCCGACGCAATCAAGCAAGAGTAATGGAGCAAGTTCAGACAGAGTTAGCTGATTTAAGGGGAAGGATGAAACAGTTCATGAACCTTATGCAGGGGATTGCTCAAGGGCAGCAGGAACTGAGGACTGGTCAAGAAAACATGAGGATTGGACAAGAAGCTATGAGAACCACTATCTAGAGGCTGGAAACTGAAATCCCAAATTGCACTGTGCGCACTCCTCCTGTCGGCACAATCCCTGCTGGTGGGGTACATCTGGGATTTAATAACAATGAGGATGGTCAAGATGACCAGTTCACTGCATTCAACAATGACATGGGTTTCTATAATGACGACCGGAAGTACGAAGGGTTAGATGAAAGACTCAAGGCTATTAAGAGCCAAAATCCTCTGGGAATTGATGTAGAAGACATGGGTCTCGTGCAGGGTGTGCGAATCCCTCCCAAGTTCAAACTTCCTGCTTTGGATAAGTATAATGGCAGTACCTATCCCAAAACACATTTGCAAGCTTACAATCGCAAAGTTGCCGCTTATACTGATGACCAGAAGCTCTGGATGTATTTTTTCCAGGATAGCCTGTCAGGCGCCTCCTTGGAATGGTATGTTAAGCAGGACAGGGTTCATATCAAGAGCTGGAAAGATTTGTGGGCTGCGTTTCTGAAGCAGTATCAATATAATTTGGATATGGCACCTAATCGTACTCAGCTGCAGAGTATGACTCAGGATCCTAAGGAAGGCTTTAAGCAATATGCGCAAAGATGGAGGGTGTTGGCTGCACGAGTTCAACCACCTTTGGGTGATCGTGAGATGGCTGATATGTTCATGAGCACACTCTAGGGGTCGTATTTGGATAGATTGGCTGCGTGTCCTTCCACAGGGTTTGCTGATATTGTTGTTGCTGGGGAACGAATAGAGAGTCTGCTGAAATTGGGTAAGATTCAAGACGTCGGTGGGACTAGTGCTTCGAGTTCGAGAAAACCCTTTGCCAACGGATCAAGGAAAAGAGAAGGGGAGTCCAGTGCTGTGCATAGAGGAGGGGGCAGAGGTAGGAATCAGTCCTATCATCAGGTGGATGATGTAACCATTCCGGTTCCAGCTAGACAGCAAGCTCCAGATCAGCAAGGTAGACCCCGATTCCAGAATAACAGACCAAGGGACCGTAAGTTTGATCCTTTGCCTATGTCATATGCTGCTTTGTTACCCCAACTGCTCAAAGAGAAGTTGGTTGAACTACGGACTATGAGACCGCTAGACTCTGGAAAATTGCCTCAAGGTTATGATGCCAATGCTAGATGTGAATTTCATTCTGGCGCGCAAGGTCACTCGATAGAGAAGTGCTGGGCTTTTCACCATAAGGTTCAAGACCTGATTGACGCAAAAGCTATTAATTTCTCTAAGCCGCCGAATGTTCGTGATAATCCAATGCCCCATCATGGAGGTGCAAGTATGAATGTTATTTCTGATGGTGAGAAACTGAATCTGATTACTGATGTGAATTTGGTAAAGACTCCGCTGTTGATTGTAAAAGAGCATTTGTTAAAAGGAAAAGTGTTTCCTGGATGTGGCTCTGATTGTGAAGATTGTTCAAGACAGATTAATGGCTGCAGTAAGTTGAAAGTTGGACTGTAGGATCTTATGGACGAAGGAAGACTTCAGTTTGATAAGATAGAGAGAGAAAAGATGTTTCTGCCGTTACTATTTACTATAATCCAGTTGAGATACAGGTGCCTGTTGAGGAGCCTGTTGCTATCATCGTGCCCGAGAGGCCGAGACCAGTTACGATTATAGTTCCTGAATCGGCTGCTTATGTGTCCAATAGGGCAGTTCCATGGCAATATGGAACTGATACTCATCAAGGAAGGAGCCGACAGAGAGCAGAGGTTATTGGTACCAGTGTTGAGAATGTCAGTGGACCAAGTGGTTTCACCAGGAGTGGTCGACTATTTGCTCCCCAGACTCTAAGGAGTGATAAAGAAGCTGAAGTCGCTGCAAGAGCGAAAGGAAAACAGGTTGTTGATGACAAGGTGCCAGCTCAGGAAGAGGACCCTAAAGTCAATTTTGATAATGATGTCGAGGAATTTATGAGGGTCATCAAAAAGAGTGATTACAAGATCATTGACCAGCTTAATCAGACACCCTCTAAAATTTCGATATTATCCCTGCTAATGAGTTCAGATGCACACCGGGCTGCTTTGTTGAAGGTTCTGAATATGGCATATGTTCCCCAAGAGATTACAGTGAATCAGTTGGAGGGAGTAATTTCGAATGTGAATGTGAGCCACGGGTTGGGGTTTACGAATAGGGATTTGACTCCAGAAGGACGTAATCACAACAAGGCGTTGCACATCACACTTAAATGCAAAGGGGTTGTTTTATCGCATGTGCTGGTTGACACAGGTTCTTCCTTGAATGTGTTACCCAAAAAGGCCCTGATGAAAATTGAAGTAGATGGATTGGTTCTGAGACCCAGCGATCTGATTGTGAGAGCTTTCGATGGATCCCAAAGATCGGTGTTTGGAGAGGTTGAACTACCAATACAGGTTGGTCCACAGATATTCAAGACGATCTTTCATGTTATGGACATTCAGCCTGCTTATAGCTATTTGTTGGGCCGACCATGGATTCACGCAGCAGGCGCAGTTACCTCAACACTTCATCAGAAGCTCAAATATGTGTTCGAGGGTCAAGTGGTTACTGTTTGCGGCGAGGAAGATATATTTGTGAGTCATCTATCCACTTTCAAATATGTGGAAATGGATGGAGAAATTCATGAAACCTTGTGCCAATATTTTGAAACCCTGAACATCAATAACTTACCGGAGTCTACCTCAGCAGCGGTGGTGTTGAATGCGCCAGGTGGGCCTAGTGCATCAATTGCGTCATACAAGCAGGCCAGAGAAGTGGTCGAGAGCGGAAATGCCCAGGGTTGGGGTAAAGCCATTGATGTATTTGTGAAAGAAGATAAGTTTGGTATTAGATACCAGCCGGGACGAACGCCAGTTCCCCGATTCCGTGGGCCAATCAGCTTCAACAGTGGAGGAATTATCAACCCTAATCAGTCCTGCTCAGCAATAGAGGATGACGCTGAAAGCTCAGATTATCTGGACAAATGGGTGTATGCACTGGCTCCGGGCGAAGTATTGCAGAACTGGTCTAGTGAAGAGATCGTTCATGTTGTACACCATTTAGAGTAATAATTCTTGTCTTTCATAATGCATAAAATCCCACACTCTGCCCAAGGTGTGAGGATCCATTTGTAGGGCCACCATATTTTCTCATATAATGTTCAAATATCAATAAAAGGACGTTTTTGTTTACAAATTTGTGTTCCTTTATTCTTTCTTTATTTTTATTTTGCACAAAGAAAATAAAAATGATAATGCACTTTCTTTTCTTTTGTTTTCAAGCAAAATAATCTAAAATAAAGCATAAATCCAATCATGCAGACTTGATTCTGTGAATTCCTCTGAAAATGATTTTGTTATGCCCACGTATGATTTCGACAATTCGATCTATCAAGCCGAGGAAGAAAGTGATGAAGACTATGAACTCCCGAAAGAATTGGCTAGATTGTTGAAACAGGAAGAAAAAGCCATTCAGCCTCATCAGGAAGCTCTCGAGGTTATCAATATTGGTTCGGAGGAAAGCAAGAAAGAGATCAAGATCGGCGCAAGTCTGCGGGCTGATGTAAAGCAGGAGTTGATAGTCATGCTACGTGAATACGTTGACATCTTTGCTTAGTCATATCAGGATATGCCAGGTTTAGATACCGACATAGTTGTGCATAGACTACCGTTGAAAGAGGATTGTCCACCGGTCAAGCAAAAGCTACGCAGAACGAAACCAGAAATGGCTTTGAAGATCAAGGAAGAAGTACAGAAACAGTTGGATGCAGGTTTTCTGGCAGTAACTAACTAT
Source organism: Lathyrus tuberosus (assembly GCA_022829125.1). Lineage (NCBI taxonomy): Eukaryota > Viridiplantae > Streptophyta > Magnoliopsida > Fabales > Fabaceae > Lathyrus > Lathyrus tuberosus. The sequence continues at coordinate 3,685,811 of JALAZF010000436.1, read as the reverse complement.
CCTCCTTGGGTGGCCAACATAGTACCGGTGCCGAAGAAAGATGGCAAAGTCAGAATGTGTGTGGATTACATAGATCTCAATAGGGCGAACCCTAAAGATGACTTTCCACTCCCTCATATTGATGTGCTGGTTGATAATACCGCTCAGTTTTCAGTGTTCTCATTTATGGATGGATTCTCCGGGTACAATCAGATAAAGATGGCGCCAGAAGACATGGAGAAGACGACATTCATTACCCCGTGGGGTACCTTCTGTTACAAAGTAATGCCTTTTGGGTTGAAAAATGCAGGGGCAACTTATCAAAGAGCAATGGTGACGTTATTCCACGATCTAATTCATAAAGAGATCGAGTGCTATGTGGATGACATGATTGCTAAATCAAAGACAGAAGAGGAACATCTGATCAACTTGAAGAAGTTGTTTGAGAGGCTGAGGAAATTCAGGTTGAGACTGAATCCTAACAAGTGTACTTTCGGCGTGCGGTCCAGAAAATTGTTTGGTTTCATTGTCAGTGAAAAAGGGATAGAGGTTGATCCTGCTAAGGTGAAAGCTATACAAGATATGCCTGTACCGAGAACCGAGAAAGAAGTTCGTGGATTTCTAGGGAGATTGAACTACATTTCAAGGTTCATATCTCACCTAACTACCACTTGCGAACCGATATTCAAAATGCTAAGAAAAGATCAAACGGTCAGGTGGAATGATGATTGTCAAAATGCATTCGATAAAATTAAAAGATATTTGCAGGAACCTCCGATTCTGATACCTCCAGTTCAAGGGAGACCACTGATTATGTACTTGACAGTGCTCGAAGGATCCATGGGTTGTGTTCTCGGTCAACACGACGAGACAGGTAGGAAAGAACATGCTATCTACTACCTGAGCAAGAAGTTTACAGATTGTGAATCGCGTTATTCAATGCTTGAGAAAACATGCTGTGCACTCGCATGGGCCGCCAAGCGATTGAGACAATACATGCTTACACATACAACCCTGTTGATCTCAAAATTGGATCCGGTCAAGTACATTTTTGAGAAACCAGCACTTACAGGCAGAGTTGCAAGGTGGCAGATGGTATTGACAGAGTACGATATTCAATTTACTTCGCAAAAAGCAATCAAAGGAAGTATATTGTCAGATTATCTGGCGCAACAGCCTCTTAATGATTACCAGCCCATGAGATTTGATTTCCCTGATGAGGACATCATGTTTCTCAAAGCGAAAGACTGCGAGGAACCACTTCTGGAGGAGGGGCCTGACCCTGAATCCAAATGGAGTTTGATGTTTGATGGGGCAGTTAATATGAATGGGTGCGGAGTTGGTGCAATCCTCATTACGCCAGAAGGTGTTCACATGCCCTTCACTGCCCGAGTAACTTTCGGGTGTACCAACAATGAAGCAGAATACGAAGCTTGCATACTAGGGATCGAGGAAGCTATTGATTTACGAATCAAGACCCTCGATATCTTTGGTGATTCAACACTGGTAATCAATCAAGTAAAGGGAACTTGGCACACACATCAGCAGAATTTGATTCCGTATAGGGATTATACGAGGAGATTGCTGACATTCTTTACAACTGTCAAGCTGTACCATGTTCCTAGAGATGAGAATAAGTTTGCAGATGCCTTGGCCACTATATCTTCGATGATCAAAGTGCATGGTTGGAACTTTGTACCCAGGATTGATGTATCTCGTCTTGATAGGCCTGCTTTTGTGTTTGAGGTTGATGCAGTGTCTGACGATAAGCCTTGGTACCATGACATCAAATGCTTCTTAAAAAATCAAGAATACCCGCCTGGGGCATCTTCCAATGACAAGAAGACATTAAGAAGGCTAGCTGGTAGTTTCTTCTTGAATAAAGATGGCGTGCTGTATAAGAGGAATTTTGACACGGTTCTGCTCAGATGTGTGGATAGACACGAGGCAGACCTGTTGATGATTGAAGTGCACGAAGGCTCTTTCGGTACCCATGCCGGAGGACATGCGATGGCTAAGAAATTGTTGAGATTGGGGTATTATTGGTTTACAATGTAGTCAGATTGCTGCAAGTATGCTCCCAAGTGTCACAAATGCCAGATCTATGCAGATAAAGTGCACGTTCCTCCCAATCCGTTGAGTATCATGTCTTCTCCGTGGCCATTTGCGATGTGGGGCATTGACATGATCGGAAAAATTGAGCCTACTGCTTCAAACGGCCATCGTTTCATCTTGGTCGCCATTGATTACTTTACTAAATGGGTTGAAGCAGCGTCTTATGCCAATGTCACCAAGCAAGTGGTGGCTCGTTTCTTGAAGCAAGATATCATTTGTCGATATGGAGTTCCCGAAAGAATCATTACTGATAATGGTTCCAATTTGAATAATAAGATGATGGCTGAACTATGCCGGGACTTCAAAATCGAGCATCACAATTCTTCTCCGTACCGCCCGAAGATGAATGGCGCGGTCGAAGCGGCCAACAAAAATATCAAGAAGATTGTGCAGAAGATGGTTGTCACGTACAAAGATTGGCATGAGATGTTACCACTGGCTTTGCATGGGTATCGAACATCAGTCCACACGTCCACTGGGGCAACACCATACTCACTTGTATACGGTATGGAGGCAGTTCTACCGATAGAAGTGGAGATTCCTTCTCTCCGAGTATTGATGGACGTTAAGCTAGATGAAGCTGAATGGGTACGAGCCAGATTTGATCAGCTGAGCCTTATTGAGGAGAAGCGACTAGCAGCAGTATGTCATGGCCAGCTATACCAGCGCAGAATGAAGAGGGCATTCGATCAAAAGGTTCGACCTCAAGTCTACAAGGCCGGGGATGTGGTAATCAAGAGAATACTTCCTCCGAGTACAGATCACAGGGGCAAATGGACTCCTAATTATGAAGGTCCATTCGTGGTTAAAAAGGTTTTCTCAGGTGGAGCCTTATTCCTGACAACCATGGATGGTGAAGACTTTTCATCCCCTGTTAATTCAGATGCAGTTAAAAAATACTTCGTATAAAGAGACCCGCTGGATAAAAAAAAAAGAGAAAGAAAAAATCCAGACAAAAAAGGGCATCCCGGCGAACCAAAAACAGAATAAAGGTTCGGGCAAAAATTAGGGATATAATTGAAAAAATTGTACACCCGGTAAGTTGAAAACCCGAAAGGGCAACTTAGGCAAAAAAGGGTATCCCGGTGGATTGAAAACCTGAAAAGGCGATTCACGCAAAAGAGGGAGTAAAGCGAATGACTGCAGTCTGAATTAATCTGTACGTTTTCTACTCTTCAGCAAACTGGCAAAATTCCGAAGGAGGAATTGGCCCGACCACGAGCTTCCGAAGGCGAAGATAATCAGGAGAGTTGGAATACATACTGGCTATAACAGAATCAGAAATCAGTTGGAATCCAATTTCCGCATTATCATTAGGATAAATTTCTTTTCTCAATTTTATGGCAATCGCCTCTTTCAGGGGTTTGCTTCTGATTGTAAATCCGCCAATTTTGGCATTTCATCAATAAAATTGAATATTCAGTCACGAGCTTTTATTTTCATTTTACTGTTTTGTTTGCAAAAACGTCCGATTTTTGATAATAAAACGTTATTTTGAAAATATCTTGGCCTTGCAAAAACATGCACAAAGACAATTGAAATTACTTTGCTTGTTGGACAACCTTGGTTGGTGGACTCAAAAGACCACGCAATATCCTGGGGCATGTGCATATTCTTTTTCTGTTGCAGGTAATGAGCGCGATCGATCCAAGTAGCATGATCGTAACCACGAGCAGATATTTGCTATGACTTGATACTGTTGTATCTTATTAAGTCGATTCTTCCATTCAAGAGTTCCCACCGAGTTTCGTGACGGCAACGGTGGTCGAAGATGGATTTCTTCTGTGTTAATAACGGTTATTAATGCAGTGAAGACTTCGGGTCAATAACAAGTGCCAATCCTCTAGTACCTTGCATACGATGTGATGGGTAGTTCAAGGCAGAATGTTCGTATAAGAGTTTGAAAACGTTTGGTTTTCTATAAAATCCTCTTAAGAGACGAAACTTTTAGTACTAACATCCCTTGTGGAATTTACTCTTGGCAGGATGTACCAGCAAGTGGTAGTATCATATATCCCGCAGGTTTCAGCATGTGAAATTTGTCAAAGAATAATCCCCATCAGAGTTATTGGCCATCCCATGCATGGGGCATGTTATCTCCCCAGCAAAAGATGTTCCCGATCTGCTATCCCCAGTAGAGTTTGAAGAGGTTTGGTCTTCTGTAAAATCCTCTCGAAGGGCAGCCCCAGCACAAGACGCTCTAAAGCAGTTTTCTCTAGCAGAGTGTGTTGTAAACTCATTATCCCCAGCGGAGTTGTCAAAGGGAAAGTTTGCCCAACATGGGGCATTGTGACATTTATCCTAAGCTTGACAGTCATCTTCCTCAGCAGAGTACCGAGGAATTACTTTGGGTTTCCCTAACAGATCCCTAGGGACTCTTTCTCAGCATGTTGCAGCAGGTTATCTTTCAACCAAGATTTGTATATCCCCGGCAGAGCAGCCTTGATCCCCAGCAAGATCATATCTCTGGTAATGGTACCCCCACAGAGTTCAGCATTAAATCTTGTCTGCTATACTCCCCAGCCGAGTCGCGGTATTTTCCCCAGCAAAGTTTAAAGAGATCGACAGAATCTCTCCTTTAGCAAGGTGTCAACATATGATATTACCCAGCAGGTGGTGTAATTCTCAGCAGTGTTCATTTACAATCTAAAGTCCAATTTATTTTTGGCATGCGTACAGTTTGTCCATGTTATTCCAGCAGGTGGAGTGATCATTTGGCAATTTTGAGCTTCCAACGACAGTTTGGTAAGCCCCGAAGTCCAACGACAGTTTGGCAAAGCTTCCCACGATAGTTTGGTAAGCACCGAAGTCCAACGACAGTTTAGCAAAGCTTCCAAAGCCGGTTTGGTAAGCACTGAAATCCAACGACAGTTTGGTGAAAGCTGTAAAAGTCCATCTGAAGATGGAAAGTTTGAGATCCCAAACGCCGGTTTGGTAATCTTTGAAGTCTAACGACAGATTGGCAGAAATCCAGCACAAATTGGTGAAAGTCCAACGACGGTTTGGCAGAAAGTCCAACGACAGATTGGCAGAGCAGCTAAAGTCCATCGACAGTATGGCAAGCCAGTAGTCGTCTGGCGTCGTTCAAAAAGACATTGTTGAGTCCATCGACAGTATGGCAAGCCAGTAGTCGCCTGGCGTCGTTCAAAAAGACATTGTTGAAAGTCCATCGACGGTATGGCAAGCCAGTAGTTGTCTGGCATCATTCAAAAAACAGATCTCTCCGACAACGTTTCATTTGAAGATTCAATCCAGCAGTCTCGTTGGGTTTATATCCCTTTTGTTTTTCATCATCCAGAGCAAATTTTTGGTTATATTTGGTATTAAATCGCTATATACCTTGAACGTCTGAAAGCAATCGCTCTCAGGCATTCAGGTCTACAGCGTTTGAATAGGGGCAGCTGTAATACCCCAAAATTTGCTCTCCCTTTTTGTCATCTTAGCATAGCATTATCATATATCATATCATATCCATCTCATTAGCATTGCATTGCATTTTAACATAGAAAAATGAATCATAGCATCCTTCTTACCATCAGGGCATGTGATCAAGTGCAGGTGGTCAATCAAGCAATAATTCAAGGCAAAAAAGGTCAAACAAGTTCACTCAAGGCAAGCTAAGAGGTCTCTCATGTCTCATACCATCTCAATTGATCATCCACAATCTCAAGGAAGTGAGATCCAATGGGAGATTGAAGCAATACATACTTCAACATGCAAGAGGTTCAAAAACTGAAGGAAAACCCTCAAAAGAGATAGCTCATTGATCCAAAATCAATCTCAAATGGCATATCTCATCATCCTTTAAAGGGATACACAACATACTCTGAGGAATTTGAAATTGAAGACTGCACATTTTTCTCCTAGGAGGAGGGCACCAAAATTAGGGTTTCTGATTAAATCAGGGAATCTTTGATTTTTTGGACAAAACTTGATGTCATGGTATTCTACATGTCCTTAAGTGTATGTAGGTGGAAAATTCCCTCTCAATTGGTTTTAGAAGTGGTTCAATTGGAAGAAAGATAAAAAATCAGAGAAATTGGGGCAAAGTCAAATAATCAGAGGAAAAAGTCAACTCTTGACTTTTTGAGGCCAAATTCATGAAATTCATGTTATATGTGTCCAATATGCAAAATTTGATCAAGAAACTCCAAAGGAATCATGAAAAAATCAAGATGTGAAAAGTTGCCATTTTTGGGTGAAGAAGGGTTATTAAAAATAGTAATTTTGGTCCATTTTGGAGGAAAGTAGGCCAAAACTAGGTCATGACCAAGGATTTTCAGATCATGCGCGCAGTCATTTCATCAAACATGTGGTGGGCCAAATGTCCACCTATTTTTTTATCAAGAAGGAAGCTTCAAATGGAAAACTTTTCAACATCAAAGTTGTTCCTTGTAGTGTCATCTTCAACATTGGTGTTGGACAAATTTTGGTTTGATCAAGTTATGAGATAGTTTTAAGGGTTCAAAGTCAGGTTGATTGTGCTGAAATTTTGTGTGCCAAGTTGCCTTGCCAGCCAACCTTTTGCCATGCCCACCAACCAGTTTTGAACCATTGTGTTCATAGCTATTTTTAGACATGGTTGAGACCTCATTTCACTTCAATTTTCAAACCAATATTGTTCCCCAATGTACCCTCTTTCAAATGAACCCATGAACTCACCAAATCATCCACATTTCATGTAGTAATGCAACCTCAAACAACCCTATCTCCATCTGTTTTCAACTGTCACATAAAACCAGAAAAAGCAAGGGGAGTTTATTGTTGATTGAATTAGCTTGCGCATGCTTGATCACACTCACCAACCTTTGCTTCATTTAGCCAAACACCTTTACATTCACCAGGTCACGTGTTTTGCTCATGCATAGAAGTGGAAAGAATACAAACTGGTATAGCAAGTTTGCTTGTAGCAGCTACACTTTCATTTCTCCCTTCCACCACAACTGTTATGAACCACCAGCACCATAACAAACCTCCCCAACTCGTGCTAATAACCAACCCAACTCAGTTAGTTAGATCTAACTCAGTTAACCAACTCAATTAACCCCTCTCCCAACTGTCAACTACACTGGTTAATTTCTAACTCAACATATAAATTCACATTTTCACTTCACAATTCATTTTCAGCTTCATTTCTCATTTTTCCACTTCAAACTCTCTCTCACATTCTCTCTACTTCCCCTCTGATTTCACACGAGTTCACCTTCTTTCATTCATACTTCATCATCCTCATCATCAATGGCATTGGATTGAAGGAGTTTCTACATAGTCCTCAAGTTTTGTTTCAAGCATTGTTCAACATTGAATCTCTCTGATCTCAAGACAACAAGCCACACTGCATTTATTTTGCACGAATCAAGCTCCATATCAAGAGTGGATCTCTGGTTTTCTTTTGCCTCAAGGATCTACAAATTTCAGGTTTCAATCACTCCAACTCTAGTGCATTGTTTCAGCTTGTTTTTGTGGTGTTTATGGCCTAATAGAGGTCGCGTGCGTCCTGGCTAGATGATAGGCCTTCTAGAGGTTTAGTTGCAAAACCTAGGGCTTAATGTGATCTCTTCTGTTCTTGCTATGTGTGTGTGTTTTTGTGGATTTCATGAGCATATTCATGATGTACGTGAGCTCAGCATCATTTTGATATACATTTTGTGCATTTTGGTGAAGTTTGAAAGTTGCAGACGGTGGTGGTGTAGCCGGAGAAGGTGACCGGAGGTCACCTCCGGCCGGTGACTTCAATAGCTAGGGTTTTCTCATGTTTTAATCTGGTCCGTTTATGTTTTCTGATCATGTGGCTAAGAGCATGACAACGCATTAAAACGCATGTGCATGTCATATGCATCTTTTCTGATTTCATTTAAACGTTATGTGGTGTGGTGCATGGTGTGTTGTGTGGTCCTTCACGCATGTGTGTTGATTCCAATTACTTTGACTGAATCTTGACCTTGACTTGATCTAATGGCTGTTAATGAGTCAATTTTTGTTGACTGAAGTGCATGGTTACTAATGTGTTTTGCGCGTAAATGGACCTAATCAGATTGCTATCCACACCTCCATTTTTGAAAGCCCAATTAATTTGAACTGTTCAATTGCTATGTTCACACCCCCCAGTCTTCATTTCTATTTCATTTTATTTTTCCATTTTTCTACACGTTTACTTTTCAATTTTTAAAAATATCAAATATCATCATAAAATTCCACAAAAATTCATGAGATTTATTAAGACATTTATAAAAATTTTCATGATTTTATTTCTTGATTTTATGACCTTTTTGCCCCTGTTCCATTATTTTCTTTGATTTTTCATTTGTGTGCATGCTTAATGTGATACATAGATTTGTGCATTTTTGTTCTTGATCATTAAAAATTGTTTTGATGCTCTTCTTTTTGTATTAAGTCATTAGCATCTTGAGGTATGTTGAGTGATTTTTATTTGATTTTTTTAGGTCAGTTTATGGCATGTTTGGTGTTCATTTTTGTGTTACTTTGTATGATGTGTATACTTGACCTAAGTGCATTGTATAAAGCCTTTTTGCCTTGATTTCTTGCATGTTATCTTGGTATATGATTCACCTCTGATTTGTGTATCTTTAAACCATGCTTGCTTAATTTCCATGAGTCCATTTAATTTTTGTTTAAGGCATTACATTTGAAGCATAATAACATGTCATATCATCTTAATTTTTGTGCATGTTTACATGATTTCTTTTGTACATACTTGCATGATCATTTGCATATTTGGTGAACCATTCATGTGACATAATAGGTAATTGATACATATTATATGTCATCTTTGCATTTTGATTATCATTTGAACCTTGTGCACCTTTAGCATGTTGTGTTTGCACTTTCCTTTTTGAACTTCCGTTTCAATTCTACTTCTTCTATCACTTCTTAAATGTCTTGTTGTGTTATGCATGAACACTTGTGAGATGTTTGTGAATCATTTTTCATTTCATTTCAATTCTGATCCTTAGATTACATGTTCCATTCATGCATGTTTTTTTTTATTTCTTTTCATCTTTCATTCTCCCTTTTCTTATGGTAGCATGTTCTAATGTCATGGATGATGTTTGTTGCCTATCCACTTGGACTTGCATGATAATCATCATTTGTTTTCCATATGATGCACATTCTGGTTGTGGCCAATAGGATTTGATTTGTCATCTAATTCTTTTGAGTTTTATGGTGCATTAAATGCTCTTTTACTTCTTATACTTCTTATACATGTTTACTAACCATGTAGGGGCTTTGGTAAGTTGCAATTGAGTGTGGATAAGGAATCCACATTCAAACTTCTATCCCTTCATCTTTTACAATTCAATTTTGTGTTTTGTTAAGCACTTATGTGTTTTCTTTGTTAATAACTTATTACTTTCCCTTTTGAATTACAATTCATCTTCTACTTTAGAAGTGAGTTGTTTAATTCATTCTTTCTTTAGACTTTAGGTTTTGAAACCTCACAATCCATTAGGATCACTCCCTTAACTAATCAATTAGGATTGAGTCTTAGATAACATAGATTTTACCTTTTCTCCTCTCTTGAGTCTCTCTTCTCATCTCAAAGAAATTTCAAAATATCTAATAAAGGTAGGCACTTATTGCATTTAGGCCTTTCATATAAAGAAAAGATTATAAAGGGGTCTTCTCTTATAATCTTAGAATGTGTAGCATATAGCCCATCTTGGGTCAATGTGTTAAACATTTGATCTTGTATGAGGGACTTAAATGCAATACTTGTTGAAGGTACAAATAATAAAAAACATTTCTTTATTTCATAATCAACAAAAACACTTAATAAACACAAGTATGCTAGTGTGTTTGAACCTTGATAATTGGAAATAAGTGTGAGGGTCTTCTTCACCCTTAGTGTGCTTTCTTACTCATTCCATCTTGGAATGTGAGAATGTACACATTCCAATGACTAAGATTCAGATACACTATCATATGCAAACAAATGGAAAAAACTCTTAAAAGACAAAAACAAACAATAACGTCTTTCCTTCAGGAATTCTTTTCTCACCTCATTCACTCCTTTCCTTAAGGATGCGTCATTTCCGTTCTACCGCAAACAGGTAACGCCTAAGTCTCCCTACAGCGAGCTGCAACACCTAAACTGCTAGAACGCGAACGCTGACGTATTCCACTAAAAAACACAAACAATCCATCCCTAGTGAGGGGAACTACGTCGCTCTGATTCTCATGTTCCCGATGAGATACGTAGGCAGTGGGGTAGGGCCCATGCGAGCACTTCTTTTATTTTCCCTACACTTGTTTCTCTTTCTCTTTCCATTCCTTTTCCAGTTCTTTTTCCAGTATCATTTCCTTACACCCTTTGATTGAAACAAGCAAGCGTGGATCCCATCAGGTACGATGGACGCGTGGGGGTGCTAATACCTTCCCTTCGCGTAACCGACTCCTGAATCCAGTTCTCTTGGTCGCAAGACCACACTTTTCCTTTCTTCAGGTTTATGCAGTGTTTCCTTTCCCTCTCATAGGATAAGTACACATTGCTGGCGACTCTGTTTTGTGCCACTTTCGTGTTTGTACTAGGATAAAAATCCCGGGAGCGACAGCTGGCGACTCTGCTGGGGACTAGGTTGACCTATCGCTGGTTCATCCTAAGCGAGTCAATCCTAGCGCTTGTTTGCTTTTCTTTCATCGGGTGTTTACTATTATCTTATATTTGCTGTTTACTGTATCTTATTACTTGTACCATATTTACAGCATGTTAGCATTTACATTTCATATATTATACTGTGTTGCACTGTTCTGTCTGTTTGGCGGGATGGGATTTCTGAGAGATGAGCTCAGTACACAGGCTCGAGTATACACTTAGACTTAGAGTGGAGAGTAGTGGGACCTACGTGCCATCTGTGTACGTGGGTAATCACGAAATTCACAGCTAGACGAGGCTATCTTGGGACCCATCATGGCGTGCGCATCTTGCGTATTCCAGGATGTCGATCTAGAGAGCTGTCGACTCTAGTGACCGATCATGAGGACCTTAGTGGAAACATCTCTCTTTAGTGGTGACAGTGGCAGACTACATTCTGTGGCAAACCCATTCGCACCCAAGGGCCCACTTTGGTACTTGCATAGGATGACCTTTATTTTCTAAGGTGAGTCAGTGGACGACCTCTTTGATTGGCATAGCATTGTATCCTACGGGCTGAATGTGCTATCGCTTCTCAAACCTCCGAAGCTGACAAACCTTATTTTCTAGGAACCACATGTGAGTATGGGTGGGATGTTTACAGGTTTGCAGGTAACCTAGCCTCCTACATACCTTACTTGTGATTCTATGATTATTACAGACAATGTATCCTATGACAGTGGTTTGAGTATTCATCTCAGATACATATTGCCAGATTCAGTGCAGAGACACAGTGCACACAGTTCAACACAGACACAGACACCTGGATACCTGATCACATGCCTTTTGCATTTGCATAATCATATCATAACAGGTTATGTTTGTCATTTTCAGGTACTTACCATATTGTCTGATTCCAATCATGAGTTGCCAAGAAGTTGAGGTTAAAAGGAAGAATAATGTGTCATACAAATTCCCTGATCCTAAGCTGGATTTATTGAACAAGATGATAGGTATGGCTGGTTCTGATGTTCTCAGGACTTTTCAGAAGGAGTATGGAGAGCTGATTAAGATGGTCTGTGCATTCACAAAGTATGAGAAAGATGGGTTACATACTTTCTTACAGTTCTATGAGCCATCAATGAGATGTTTCCTATTCCCTGACTACATTCTGATGCCCACTCTGGAGGAATTCTCATTTATTTTGGGAATTCCAATCACGTCTGCTATACCGTATTTTTCTGAAGGTGCTCTTGCCCCTGAAGTAATTGCTGTTGTTCTACATCTAGACCTGTTTGTTGTGAAAAGTGGCCTAAGCAGACTCAAAGAAGATGAAGGATTTCATTTGGAGTTTCTTTTTCAACAAGCTTAGGAAGCTGCCAAGGCTAACAATTGGACTACTTACAACGCTGTGTTAGCTCTTTGTATCTATGGTTTAGTGCTTTTCCCCGGCCAACCTGACTTTGTTGATATGCAAGCGATGAAAGTGTTCGTTTTGAAGAATCCGATTCCTACCCTGCTAGGGGATTTTTATTACTCTGTGCACTACAAAAATGAGAAAGCAAGAGGGAGTTTGGTTAGTTGTTGTACCCAATTGTTATGTCATTGGCTCTTCAAACATTTACCTCGGACTGGTGCGTTTGTAGAAACTGCTGAGACAATGAAGTGGTCCAAGAGACTGATAGGTTTGACTGCCAATAATATTATTTGGTTTGATTCCAAATCACTGACGATAGAGCTTACTGTCAAATGTGGAAGTTTTCCGAATGTGCCTCTACTTGGAAGAAGAGGTGGGATTAATTACAACCCAGTGTTGGCAGTTAGACAATTTGGTTATGCTTCGAGAAATCCTCCTGCCGATAAAGAGGTTAGCGCTTCTCTGTATTTCGTGGGAACCAAGAATGAAAGAGTGCTAGAAATAATAAATGCTTGGAAATTTAGGCAGAGAGAGGGAAAGTTGACTTTCGGCAAAGGAGACTGTAGATCATACCCTGCCTATGATGCTTGGATTGAGATGAAGGTCAAAAAGTTGTTGCTACCCTTTTCCAGAGAAGTTCTCCTATGTCCAGATCAACATTCCATGGTACCGGCCGAAGAGTACGAGAAATTGAAGAAAATGGTCAGGGAATTGCAGATAGAGAACTCTGGAATGAGCAGATGTCTTCAGAAAGCTCTAGCTGACAACAAAGAGTTGGAAAAGAGAGCGTCGAAAGCAGAAAAAATCCTGGCGGACAAAGAAGAAGATTTTGATGAGAGAGCTCGATACTTCCGGAAGCTTACTTTGGGAGCAGATGATACTAGTCAGGCTCATAAGGCTACAAAGCAGGCGCTAGCCCGAAGCAAGGATTCGTTAGCTAAACTCCGTCAAGCTTGGGATGAGGTCAGAATTGAGAACTCTGAATTGCGGGCCCAGTTAAAAGATAAAGATGAAGAGCTGAAGAAAGCACACGTGGAACGAAGAAAGTATCGAGAAGATCTTGGCGAAAGTCAAGAATAAGTGAGAAATGCTGAAGAAAGGCTGAAAATCGCCAACAAGGAGCTTGAAGATGTCACAGCAGAGCTGAAACTGGTTAAAATTCAAGCTGGAATCAAGAGGCGCAAAGGAGCCAATGAAGATGAAGCCTTGCTGATGCACGTGGGGTCATTAGAGGATGCCTTGGAAAAAAGGGACGTAGTAATCAAAGAGATGATTGAAAAGCCACACCATCAGCGTACCCGCATCCTGTTTGAAGATATTAAGTACTCCAGCCAGAAGCTGAAGGATGTAGAGCTGACGGATTAGAGTTTTTTTTTGTCGTTTCTTTGTAATTTGCAATGGTTACCATCAGAATTGTTGATGGATCCATTTGACTGCTTGTTTCTTATTTTGTTGCTGAAACTACGAAAAACGTGCTTGAGAAGTTTTTGGGAATTTGTATGAAAGGAGCTATTGTTGTTCACAATTTCTGGTCTTCAGATATATGTGATGTGATATCTGCACACTGGCACACTACAAAGTCACTATTTTTGGTCTTCAGATATTTGTGATCGATGTATATGAATATCTCTTCATGGCAAAACTCAATAATCGTGACTCCTGGTCTTCAGGAATTCATGGTTACGATTGGAATCAGGATATGAAAAGTATCTTGAAATGACAAACATAACTTTGCATTTGCATTTGCATATCATTTTTGCATTGCAGGTTTTCCTTTTGCAGGCGCCTGCTAACCTTTATTTGGTTTTCAGGCACGATAGCTGATACCCCAGTTCACCGATATTCTACCCGACGCAATCAAGCAAGAGTAATGGAGCAAGTTCAGACAGAGTTAGCTGATTTAAGGGGAAGGATGAAACAGTTCATGAACCTTATGCAGGGGATTGCTCAAGGGCAGCAGGAACTGAGGACTGGTCAAGAAAACATGAGGATTGGACAAGAAGCTATGAGAACCACTATCTAGAGGCTGGAAACTGAAATCCCAAATTGCACTGTGCGCACTCCTCCTGTCGGCACAATCCCTGCTGGTGGGGTACATCTGGGATTTAATAACAATGAGGATGGTCAAGATGACCAGTTCACTGCATTCAACAATGACATGGGTTTCTATAATGACGACCGGAAGTACGAAGGGTTAGATGAAAGACTCAAGGCTATTAAGAGCCAAAATCCTCTGGGAATTGATGTAGAAGACATGGGTCTCGTGCAGGGTGTGCGAATCCCTCCCAAGTTCAAACTTCCTGCTTTGGATAAGTATAATGGCAGTACCTATCCCAAAACACATTTGCAAGCTTACAATCGCAAAGTTGCCGCTTATACTGATGACCAGAAGCTCTGGATGTATTTTTTCCAGGATAGCCTGTCAGGCGCCTCCTTGGAATGGTATGTTAAGCAGGACAGGGTTCATATCAAGAGCTGGAAAGATTTGTGGGCTGCGTTTCTGAAGCAGTATCAATATAATTTGGATATGGCACCTAATCGTACTCAGCTGCAGAGTATGACTCAGGATCCTAAGGAAGGCTTTAAGCAATATGCGCAAAGATGGAGGGTGTTGGCTGCACGAGTTCAACCACCTTTGGGTGATCGTGAGATGGCTGATATGTTCATGAGCACACTCTAGGGGTCGTATTTGGATAGATTGGCTGCGTGTCCTTCCACAGGGTTTGCTGATATTGTTGTGGTGAGAACAGTATATATGTGTATTTTTGTGTTATATATAATTGTATGCAATTATATTATGAATGTTTTTCTCACCCTTCTGCTGTTTTATAATGCTCTATGAGGCATTGCAGATTAGAGTTGCTGGAGGTCTTTTTGTGAAGCTTAGGACTTCATTCTTTTGTCGGTCGGCTCTGATATGTGGCACAGGGTAGTCAGGGGGATCGTTTTGTAGTTTGATGTGTATATATATATATATATATATATATATATATATATATATATATATATATATATATATATATATATATATATATATTTTGGCTTGTGCATGTATGACTTGATGTATGACAAACTTTTTATGAGATATATATATATATATATGAGATTCAGTACAGATTTTCCGCTTTATTCTGTATTTGAATGGTGGGTAGTAGGAACTAAGTTCCTCTGTTTAATTGCTACCTGTGAGTGTTGCATATCTTTATGGGCAGGCGTTGTATGTTTTGTTTCAATTTGATGTGACCCCTCGGCCTATGCTGTGAATTTTTAAATATACTCTGATGAAATTTTGAATTTTCTTTTACTGCTTTATTTAATTGGGGGTATAGATTGGGGGTGTTACATTTTTTGGTAAGGTACTGGACCTAAGTTTTGATTGATATGAAGGTACTGGACCTAGAGTTTTAGATTAGTATGCTCGCTAAGATTTCGCAATCTTATGCCTACGTATTCCCGTTTAAATGAAACATGGAAATCAGAGCAATCGTAGTTCCTCCTATTCTATGGGAGGAAAAGATATTTGGTGTCTTGTTCAAAGCCCGAGATTGAAGCTAAAAGGTTGAGTATCTGTGTCTTGTTCAAAGCCCAAGATTGAAGCTAAAAGGTTTGACTGAGAGAGAACTTGTCATCTCTAAAGAGGGAGTGGACTTTCTTTGAGGGGATTGTTGATTTTTGTGTGCCTTGATCAAAGCCCAAGGTTGAAGCTAAGAGGTTGGTTGACTTCACTTGGGAAGTCTTTATAAATAGCCTAAGAGTAGGCTGCAGAGATTCGGCTCTTTGGGGATGTCATTATATAAAGCCTAAGAGGAGGCTGGAAGCTTGACTTTTCCGGGGGAAATGTTATGTCTGTCTTGTACAAAGCCCAAGATTGAGGCTAAAAGGGATTTTGACTCCGTCGGGGAGGATTTGTATGTGTCCTGTACAAAGCCCGAGATTGAGGCTGAAATGAAATTGACTCTGTGGGAAAGAAATCTTTATCTGTCTTGTACAAAGCCCAAGATTGAGGCTAAAGTGAGACTTTACTGACTCAGTTGAAGGTATTTTAAGTGTCTTGTACAAAGCCCAAGATTGAGGCTGAAAAGGAGAGGATTGATTCTACTTAGGGATATCATCTCTCAAAGCCTAAAAGTAGACAGAGAGGAATTGACTCAGCTGGGGAAGATATTGGCCTACGCTTAAGAGAAGGTTATGAAGATTTATGTCTTGTACAAAGCCCAAGATTGAGGCTAAAAAAGGGTTTGACTCAACAAGAGAGTGCTTTTATATGTCCTGTACGAACCACAGGATTGTGGCTGAACAAGCTGGAGAAATTATTATACAAAGCCTAAGAGGAGGCTAACTTCTGCTAGGGGAAATCTTTATACCAGGCCTAAAAAGGAGGCTGGAAAAAGATTGACTCAACAAGATAGTCTTTTTATCTGCCTTGTACAAAGCCCAAGATTGAGGCTAAATGGGTTGACTCAACAAGAGAGTCCGAAGAGTGATTGACTCAACAAGAGAGTCTGAAGAATGATTGGCTCAACAAGATAGTCTAAAAAGGTTAGCTCTGCTGGGGAGAATCATTGTATAAAGCCCAAGAGGAGGAAGACTTTGCTGAGGAAGGATCATTATACAAAGCCTAAGAGGAGGCTATCTTTCTGCTGGGGATTATTGAGATCCCTAGGCAGGTCCAAGTGGGGGAACTCTTGCTGAGGGTTCCCGAAGAGTTGAAATATCAGATGCCTTGAAGCTGTAATTTGGGATAGTGTTATACTGATGATAAGCCGACCCTAGTGGGGATTGATCTAGAATGACCAGGGCTTCTCCTATGTTTGTAGGAAACTTGAGAATGTCTTTGAGACTCAAGAGGGAATTTAGATTGTCCAAGTCTAATGGTGTGGAAGAGTTTTATCTTTTGTATGATGCCCAAGAGGAGGCATATGTTTTAAGGGATGAGAATCAATCCTAAACTGGCTTGATGTTTTGACACTGGAAAGACTGCTCTAGCAAAGGATGACAAAGTTTTGTCTTATACCTTTAAGAGTTCTTCAGGGTCCTTGTATTAAGCCCAAGAGAAGGCATGAGAACTTCTAAGAAGCCAAAGGGTCCTTGTACAAAGCCCAAGAGGAGGCGGGGATGCTTTTAGGAAGCCTGTGGGTCCCACAACAAAGAAAGGTTTAAGAAATACTATTCACAAAGAATAGATCATCTAGTGAAAGTTCTGAGGTTTGAAGAAATTCAAAAGATGCCATTCACCGAGAATGGATCACCTCCGGGGAATATAATTTCTTTGACAATTTCTAGGGGTGAGAGTCTGAGAAAAAGTTCACCGAGAATACTGCCTTTCTCTTTGTTCCATATTGTTTAAGCCCAAGAGAAGGGAAGACTGTATCTGGAAGTCCTATGGGGATCTAGTTTTGACCGTATTAAAGAGCGACCAACTGGCTTTACCTCATTCTAGACCTAGTTGTCGGGAAAAACTCTAAATAACTATACTAGTATATATAGAGTTGATATATGACAAGTATTTAAAAGGATATGAAAGAAGGACTTACAGAGGAGCAACTTCCCACAATACAGTTATATATATTAAAGCATGTAAATGAAAGCTGATAAAACTTACAGGTGAGCAAGCTTCCATGCTGTATTGTTAGTTGTTTAGAGAAATTAAAGAAAGTTTTGATAACAACTGTATATTTGAACCTAAATCAAAAGAGAAGTTGTTTTTGAAAAGATTGTTGGGGCTTATACTTAAAGAGAGGCCCAAGGTTGAACACTGATCGCACCGTTGTTTTAAAGATTGCATCGGGACTTATACAGCGACTGAGGTCCGAGATGGTTTATTTACAAAGGGATGGGTCTTATAACTCAAGGAGAGACCCAAAAAGTATTTTGAAAAAGAAATATGGGACATACAACACGAGGGGAGACCTAGATGATTTTTGTTTTGAAATGGCGACCCACCGAGATTTGTTTGACGCAGAGGGACTTATACAATATCTGAGGCCCAAAAATGGTTTTGGTCAAAAGGGGGTTGGGTCTTACACTCTATTAGAGGCCCAACGATTTATTTTTGTACAAGTGATGAGGCTTACAACTCAAGGAGAGGCCCAGATTAAAAACAGTGATTGCACCGTTGTTTTTTAAAATTGTACTGGGACTTATACAATGACTGAGGCCCAAAATTATTTATGTACAAAAGAGGGTTGGGTCTTACACTCTATTAGAGGTCAATGAGTGTTTGAAAAAGATTTGTTAGGGTGAAAATCAAAGAAACCCTAATTTCATTTTCTTTTAAAAGTAATCCTTTTAATAAAAGGAATAAAAATGACAAAAATACCAAATAAGTCTAAATAAGCTACTTGTGATTTTTTATTAAGGTTTGAAAAATGAGGTTTTAATCACAAGATGATTTAGGACTCATTTGATTTTGATTTTCAAGATGAATATTCATTTTTGAAATGTTTAAAAACAATAAAAATGAATTTATTTACAAAAATATCAACTATATTAAATAAATAATATAAATTTGATTTTTTGGTGAAATAAAATATTTCCTCATTTTTGTGATTTTTTGCAAAAAGAATCAATAAAAAATAATTAAAATTGAGAGAGAAATTAATTTTCCAAATCATTTAAAACAATATGACAAATATTAAAAAATGGGAAAAAAAATAGTAAAAAAATGGTCTGAGGCGAGGGGGATTCGAACCCCAAACCTCCAAGTTACAGTGCGCGCCTTCTACCACTGGGGTGGTGATACATCCATGTATCAAAACCACCCCATGAATACATAAGGAGTGCCTTGTTTTAGGCCTGGCCAAGGCAAGGCAAGGCAAGACAAGTTCTTGGGCCAAAAACGTAAAGGCTGTAACTTTCTCATTTCTCCATGGATTGGGACAAAATTTAGCTCTATCCTGTCTAGAATTTCACAAGGAATCCAATGGTGCCCTTGGTTTTTTCAGATGAGGTCCCTATTTTAAAACCCAATAGTGGTTTTGAAATAGGCCACCATTTGCATTTTCTGTGCTACCTCATGGTACGGGCAAGAATTGTATGATGAATTGATTCAAACACAACATGTATGAGATGTTTATGATTAGTGGACTTCAAAGCAATGCATAATTCAAAGAGTTCAAGTTGTGATGCTTACCTCTTTGGGAGCTTTTTGTGCTTTCTGCCAAGTTTCTTGTGCCAAAAACAATTTGATGCTTTGGACACTCTCAAATGATCCCTTAGGAGCTTTTAGAATGGTTGGAACCAGCTGGAATCCTCAGGAACAAGTTTGAGCTCTTTCTTGCAAAAGGGGCAAAAGTGACCAATATGGCAACTCTCTCAAATGGTGTTCTAGATGTGGGGAACCATTTGGGACAGTTCAAGGATGATATTTGGAGTGTGTTTGAGGTTTTATTTGGTTTTGAAAGTGACTGAATCAAGACATGACTTGAAAAATGCAAAAAGGTCCAATTTTGAGGTTTTGGAGGTGGACTTTGAGATTTTGGTGTTACAGGTCACATGTTTGAGTTTGAACAGCTTAGATACAACATATTAGAGGTGTTTGGATCATGAGCTGTGATGGAAATGCTCTCTAACTCAAAAACTCAGAGATACCTTGTAAAAGAAGGCAGTTTGGCCTAAAGAGAGGGATTTTGAGGAAAGCATCAATTTGGGTGCTTTGTTGTATTCAAACTTATCACAATTGATGTCTATTTATAGTGTGTCAAGTTTGTTTTGGCATCAATAGTGAATGGCAACTACAGCAGGCCTTTGGCATATGTTATGCAAAAGGAATCTCAAGTCTCCTCTAGCCATTGACTTGAGATTAGAGCACAGGCTTTGTAGCTTTGGTTCAGAGATAAGTTTGGACTGAATTCAGTCGGAATAGGCTCAGTTCATGCCACCTTGATGCATTCATTAAAGGCTTGGGGACAAAATTGAAGTCTTGGCACTTTTTAGCTCTTTTAGGTTTGGCATGGCTATTGTAGATTCTTGGACTTTGGAGGCTTGGGGATCAGATCATTCCCTTCTTGTTTTATCCTCAAATGTGTCCAAATGGATGACAAGGCTTGGATTTATCAGATTTGGACAAATCGAGCAAAATGCATAAATTTTGCCTTGTGAAACCAGATCATGATGCCATGTTTCAAGGGTTGTATCTCCTTGCTCAAATGGAATTTGGAGATGATCTGGTACTTATTGGAAAGCCCTCATGGCATACTTCAACTTTGATGTCCACACCTAGACCTGGTTTGACTTGGATCAAGGTGAAAAATGTCCCTACATTTTGGAAAAAGTAAGGCAGATTCTGACTTAGTGAAAATTCCACCGTGTTGGAAAGTATCATTTTCATGTTTTCAGCCATTTTGATCACTCCATAACTAAAAATCCATGAGAAATTGAAATGAGATGTAGTTGAAGCTTTTGTAGAGTGTAGAAAGACCTGCAAATCCAGCTTTGGATCACCTAAAATGGTTGCTTGGATCTCAAGTTATGATCTTTGGAAGTTGGTACCCTAGCCACTTTGTTCCATAACTTAGAAAAATTCTAAGTTTTTTATGGTTACCCCTTTTACAAGTTAACTAACTTTCTTTAATTTTTCTTGATGAATGAGGATTCAAATCACATATTAACATTGTTTTAGGGTCATGGAACCATAATTGTGAAAATTTCCAAAAAGTCAAACTTGATTTTGTGCACAGTTGACTTTTTATCGGATGAAATCCAAACTGTGCGATCCTTTGTGAAATCAAGTCCTTGACCTAAATCAAACCTAATGGATATATTCCATAGGTGTTATAGGGTGTATTGAATCATGTCCCAAGGTTTGGGAACATGTCTTGATCAAAAGTCAAAGGTACAGTTGACTTTTTCCTCGAAACCCTTATTGTGGTCCTGATGAAATTGAAACTTGTGGATCAAGCTTCTTGGATCAATCCATTGTTGCAAATGGATCAATGTAATGTATTGGAGGCCCTCAAATCATGTCTTGAGGTCTTGGCTCATGTTTTATCCCAAAAGTCAACTTAGGGGTGAATTAGGTCAAGAAACCCTAATTCCTCATTTTTTGATAGATGGACTTTCAAGGTGATTTGGCCATAGTGGATGGGCTCTTGAGATCCTTTTGAGCTTATTGGACCATAAATTGAGGTTGTTGTTTATGCCCAGATGAAAATTTTGATCTGGAGGCCCCAGTCGACCAAAACCCTAATTTGGCGACAGAGGCGATTTTGAAGCTTGATCCACTTGGGATGTTGCAACTTTGTGCTTAATTCTTGATGTGGGAGTCCCTTTGACCCTTTGTGGATGTTTGAGATCTAGACAAGTTGAAGATCATGTCATTTCTTGATTGATCCTTTGTCTAAGTGCTCTGAGAGGGCTCAAAATTCTGCTTCTTGATTGTGGTGAATGCTCAATCATCTTTGAGGAGACTGATGAGGCATAAAAGTACATCCATATTGTGGTGATGATTTTCACAATGATGGGAAATCTTGGTGGTCAAAATTTGGGGTATGACAACTTCTTGGTCAAATTGTTGACCAAAGTCAAACTGACCCATAAGACTAGTTTGGTTTTCATTCCCATATATCTTTTGTCCTTGTGCCCTCAAACTTATACATGTCTTGACGGTATGCCCCATACCTTACCAACTTTGATCAATGCCATGCCAAACCCTTCATAAGAGTTGTCTCATATCAAGCCAATAACACTCCTACCATATGCACACCTGCCCTGTAAAAGCACACCAGCACACATACATGTACATAATCATCATTCATACATTTACACACCATCATAAACCAAAACCAACCATTCAAAGTCATGAAATCATAAGCCTCAACAAACCAAAACTTGGCATATTCATTATGTAATCCAAAAAAAATTGACACATACACATAGTTGCATTCAAGCTAGCCTGAACCCGCATGCTTTGACATAACTAGTTACATATAATTCTGACTAGTTTAACATACATCACAGTTCAACCATAAAACTCCCACCACTAACATTAGCATAACATCAATCATATTTGTTCCATTACATATTACTAGCTGATTACAAATTCACAAAACACTCATAATCAGTTCAACTAAGCATTTGTAGTCCAGTTAGAATCCTAATAGACCAAATAACTTTTACCATTTGTTTCAAACTCACAGGGCATTGAGTTCTTCTAATTCATAGTAATCCCTACAAACAACAATAACAGTTCATTTAGCACAATCCATTAACAAGTCAACATAACCTAGTTCAATTCACTAACTAATTCACCCAGTTCTAACTGTTTTTGAGTCCACTAACAACCCTAACCAATAAACATCTAGCTATTTTAACAAGATTGACTAATTGACACAACAATAACAATTAAGTTTAACAAATTCAAACTAACTGTCAAATAAACTAACTCATTAACTAATTCACCTAGTTCAATTCACTAACTAATTCACCTAGTTCTAACGGTTTTTGAATCCACTAACAACCCTAACCAATAAACATCTAGTTGTTTTAACAAGATTGACTAATTGACACAATAATAACAATTCAGTTTAACAAATTCAAACTAACTGTCAAATTAACTAACTCATTAATCGTACAAATTCACTTCTAACAGAAGTTAATAGAGTTAATTGATCTAACTAATTTTTTCACGAAACTCATTAACATTAACTGCTTTCCTAACAGCAACAGAACTGCCTTAAATCATTGCCCAATTTAGTTACACTAGAACCTCTATATAAGCACACTCACCTTCAATCTCCTTCAACCTCATTCATTCTAAGCCTTGATCACTCTCACAATTCCCCATTTTCTCTTCAATCCATCAATCTCTCCTTCACCTACCAAAGCTCACAAAGTCCTTCATTGTTGAACAAGCTTCATCTTGAAGCTTTCCACAATATGAGATTAGCCTCTTATATATTATACTACTCTTTATACACCACACTCACATCATCAACAACAACACAAGGACTCATCCTACGGACTAAGACTAAGGAAGAAGAAGAAATTTGTGCAAGGAAAGTTACAATTTCAAGTAGTTACATGAATATCTCGGGTCTCCTTTTTTTTCTCAGCTTCATCTTCTTCAACTCCTACAAACTTTGGGGCCAATCTCTGCCCTGCAGGTAGGCTCCTCATTCTTTCCTCCTTAATTCACATTGAAATAGTTAGCACGGTGTAGCATTGAAGTATATGAACCAAACCCCTAAGGTTTGAGTTCAGATTAAGTCTCCATCTTCATTTAATTTTGATTTTAAATCCTATGGTTCTTGGCTATTTAGCTTGATTTTGAGAAATTTAGTGAGATTTTGGTGAAACGAGTACGAGAAAAGGATATAGGAGGTTGAGAGGGTTGGAATATGGGTTATTAATGGTGTTTCTAATCAGTTATACCACCTCCGACACGGTGGAGTGATTTGTGGTGGCTAGAAGTAAGGTAGAGGGAGAGAGAGAGAGAGAGAGAGAGAGAGGGGGGGAGACAGAGAGGGAGAGAGAGAGAGGTTGAAACAAAATGAAATGAGTAATCTGATGCTCTACACTCAGCCTTTGTGTAGCGTGCGATTTTTGTCGGTGACGCGACCACCTTACCGTAATGGTTGGAATTGGGTGCTACTTTCTGATTTCTTATTTATCCTATGAAACTGGAAAGGAAAGGGAAGCTATCTAAAACTAACCTTGCACGTAAATGTTTTCTCTAACAAATGCTAAGAGATTGGGGGGTCCGGGGTTAGGTTATACAAAGGGGAGTTGTTAATTACCCATTGTATATATGGTTATCCATAGATCATTTGGCATGTTCTTCTATTATCTACTTACTAGTGTTTATCTGTATTAAATTGGGAAGGTTTCTCATTTGGGAAAGTTGAGAGAGCATTTTTGTTGTTTTTGGGTTTTTTGATGTTTTTGGTAAGGTACTGGACCTAAAGTTTTTGTTAAGTGTGCTCTCTAAGATTTCGCAATCTTATGCCTACGTATTCCCGTAAAGATAACAGGGAAATCAGAGCAATCGTAGTTCCTCCTATTCTATGGGGGGAAAAAGATGTTTGGTGTCTTGTTCAAAGCTCAAGATTGAAGCTAAAGGTTATTTGTGTCTTGTTCAAAGCCCAAGATTGAAGCTAAAGGGGTTTGACTGAGAGAGAATTTGTCATCTCTAAAGGGAGATATCTCACCTATTCATCACAAGTTGTTGGGTACTTGGCTATAAAGAGGAATTACTTTAACTAGGATATATGAATCCAGCAATGCCATAATTTCCTTTATAAAGGTGGTGTCATGAAGGAAGAAACTTTAACTCAGTATTGAGCAATACCATTTTTCCTTATGAATCTTTCATGCTAAGGGAAGGACATTGGCATGGATATAAATAATCCAGAGGCTTGCCGCTTATAGCAGTTAGATGAAAGATGATTTTTGACCAGGATAAAAGAAGGACCACAACTTGGATTTTTTGAATCAACAAGTGTGCCACTTACAGCAGTTATCTGGGATTAGGGTTTTTTTATTTGTCTATTTTGATGTGTGATGTACAGAGAAATGTCTTCCTACAAAGAGAACTTTTGATCTCTCTGAGGGGATTTTGGTTTTTGTGTGCCTTGATCAAAGCCCAAGGTTGAAGATAAAAGGTTGACTCTACTAGGGAGTTCTATATCTGTCTTGTATAAACCCCAAAGATTTAGGCTGAAAAGAGGTTGACTCTTTTGGGGAATATTTTATCTGTCTTGTACAAAGCCCAAGATTGAGGCTAAAAGAAATGACTCCACTAGGGAGAGGTTTTATCTATCTTGTACAAAGCCCAAGATTGAGGCTAAAAGATATTGACTCAGCTGGAGAATATGGTATGTAAAGCCCAAGATTGAGGCTAACTCAGCTAATGAAAAATCATTATACAAAGTCTAAGAGGAGGCTGGTTTAGGGAAATTCTTATATGAAGCCTAAGAGGAGGCTAGCTTCTGCTGAGGATTATTGAGATCCAGAGACAGGTCTAAAGTGGGGAATCAGCTCTTGCTGGGGATTAAAGAAGAGTTGAAAATATCAGAGACCATGAGATTCTGATTCTGTTAGTGTTGTATTGATGGTAAGTTGACCCTAGCTGGGGAACTTAGGATGAAAGGTTTTTAACTTTGTTGGTGAATTGATGAAATCATCAGGGTTTTTGCTGTGTTTTTAGGAAACTTGAGGGTTTCTTTGAGATCCAAGAGGAGATGAGACTTTCCAAGTCTGCTGGTATGAAGAAGTTTATCTTTGTATGATGCCCAAGAGGAGGCTGATGTTTTAAGGGATGAGAATCAACCCTAAACTAATCTGATGTTCTGACTCACTGGAGGATTGAACTAGCAAAAGAGGACTAGGTTTTGTCCTATACCTGTAGGAGGTCTTCAGGTACTTGTACTAAGCCCAAGAGGAGGCTGAGAACTTCTAAGAAGCCTGAGGGTCCTTGTCCAAAGCCCAAGAGGAGGTTGGGGATGCATTTAGGATACCTGGTGTGTCCAAGCCTGAGAAAAGTTCAAGAAAAGGTTTCACTGGGAATAATCCTTTCTTTAGTGAACAGTTATAGGGTTTAAAGAAATCCAAAAGATGTTTCACTGGGAATTATCCTCTCTAGGGAAATGAATTTCTTGTACCGATATTTCTAAGTTAGTGACAGTCTTGAGAAAAGTTTCACCGGGAATAACGTCTTTCTCTGTTCCATATTGTATAAGCCCAAAAGGAGGCAAGACTGTATCTGGAATTTCCTATGGGGGAACTAGTTTTGACTGTGTTGAAAGAGTAACCACTGGTTTGATCTAAACCTATACCTAATTGTTGGGGGAAAACTCTAAGCAAGCATATATACAAGT
The DNA here is from genome assembly GCA_022829125.1 of Lathyrus tuberosus. Lineage (NCBI taxonomy): Eukaryota > Viridiplantae > Streptophyta > Magnoliopsida > Fabales > Fabaceae > Lathyrus > Lathyrus tuberosus. The sequence goes on along the minus strand of JALAZF010000436.1, from coordinate 3,659,893 downwards.
ATATACTAATGAAATATATAAACAAGTATGTTGAAAACAGTATAACTTGCAGGTGTGCAAGCTCCAGCATTGTAACTTCAGTTGTATAGTTAGTTATTCAAGAAATTGAAGAAAGTTTTGATAACACTTTGAATTAGAATCTAAATCAAAAAGAAAGTTGTTTTTAAAGGAAGTTTGGGGCTTGGACTCAAGGAGAGGCCCAGATGATTTCTTTCGAAAAGGCGACGATCGCGTCGTTATTTTGAAAATCACAGAGGGACTGAGACAATGAATGAGGCCCAAAATTATTACATTTACAAAGAGGATGTGTATTACACTCTATTAGAGGCCCCAAAGTTTACTTTAATACAAGAGATAGGGCTTATAGCTCAAGGAGAGGCCCAGATGAAAAACAACGATCGCACCGTTATTTTGAAAATTGTATCGGGACTTATACAATGACTGAGGCCCAAAAAGGTTTATTTACAAAGGGGGCGGGTCTTACACTCTAATAGAGACCCAGAGTGTTTTGAAAAAGATTTGTAAGGGTGAAAAATAATCAAACCCTAATTTGATTTTAAAAATGTATTTTAATTGAATAAAATTCAATTAAAATGATCAAAATTATCAAACAAGTGTGAAAAACAAGTTGTGATCTTGGGTTAATGTTTGAAAAATCATGTTTCATTAATAGAATGATTTAAAAATCATTTGAATTTGAAAACATCAAGAGAAAGAAATATTTTTAAATGCCTAAAAACAAATAAAAATTATTTCTTTACAAAAAATATAAAATAAATAATATTTTTGTGAGATTTTTGTAGAATAAAATATTTTAACATTTTTGTGAATTTTCAAAAAAAAGAACCAATAAAAAATAATTAAAATTGAGAGAGAAATTAATTTTTCAATTAATTAATAAAAAACCATAAAAAATATGGAAAATAGCAAAATATGAGAGAAGTGGCAAAATGGTCTGGGTGGGTCTTGAACCCACGACCTCCAACCAAACACAAGCGTGCTTTTACCACTGCGATGGTGATACATCCATTGTATCACCCCCATTCATAAATTGATAAGGCTAAAATGCCTTATGGCTAGGCCAAGCAACAAGGGCGTCATGGTTGGCCTGCCCAAGTTTTCAAGCTTTGCAAGAGGGATCATATTTCCCTCATTTCTCCATGAAATTAGACAAAATTTAGATGGATCCTGCCTAGAATTTCATGAGGAATCCAATGGTGCTTTTAGAATTTTCTAAAGATGCTTCTATTTTAAAACCCGATAGTGGTTTCAAAATAGGCCAAGATTTGCAAGTTTTATGCTATCTTGTCATACAAGCAACAATAGCATGATAAATTGGTTCAAACACAACACATTGGATATATATGACATGTTTATGATCAATGGACATCAAAGCAATGCAAATTTTAAGAGGTCAAGTTGTGATGCACTTACCTCTTGAAGCTCCTTATGCTAACTGTCAAGATCCTTATGTCAGAAGTAATCCAATGCTTTAGACACTCTTGATTGATCCCTTATAAGCTTTTAGGATGATCAAATCTAGCTGGAAACCTCAGGAACAAGAATTGGCTCTTTCTTGCAAAAGTGGCAAAAGGACCAAAATGGTAACTCACTCAAATGGTGTTACAGTTGAGGGAAACCTGTTGGGACAATTTGAGGATGATATTTGGAGTGTGTTTGTAACTTTGTTTGGTTTTGAAAGTGACTGAATCAAGACATGGCTTGTAAAATGCTGAAAAGTCAAATTTGAGGTTTTGGAGGTTGACTTTCTGATTTTGAGGTTATGCAATGTGGATGAAGGTTTAAACACCTCCGATGGATGATTTATGATGTTTTTGGATGGTTATTTGAGTGGTTTTTGCTCTGGTTTCAAGAATTCCCAAATTGCTTCAATGTGACTTGAAATTGAAGTAAGAGAGGGAGAGTGAGAAAACAAGGCTTTAGTATTGTTTTGGTGTGGTTTGAAACATCAGAAATGACCTCTATTTATAGGAGAGGAGTTTTGTTTTTGAAGGAATAGTGTTGGATGAGGGATCACTCTATTATCCAATGGATATGCCCATGTATCACTTCCTTAAATGCCAAGGTACCAAGTCTTCACTTGGCCATTGACTAGAGCTGATATTTGTAGCTCTAAGTCTTCTGATCTTTGCAACAAACTTGACTCAATTGGACTGATAGGCTTGGTTCATGACAGCTCCATGTACCACATCAATTCAAAATGACAAAATTGAAGTTTTTGGAATTGAAACTTGAATGATCACATGCCAAAGGATAGGATCCTTGACTTGGAGTCCAAGCTTGCAGGTTTTTCATGATTGACTGAGATTCTTGTTGAATTTGGATGAGGATCAGTCTTGCATAGTCACCAAAATTGGACTCAAGAATCGTGTGCCACAAGTAATGCACAATTCTGTCTTGGAAATCAGTTTGAGCAAGGTATGTTGTGAGGTTCATAACTCCTTGATTAAGTTGAATCAATGGGAGTTATTGTATTCTTTGGAAAGCTCTCATGACATACTTTAACTTTGATGTTCACAAAAGGACCTAGTTCAACTTGGATCATGATGAAAAATGACCTCAAAGTTGGTAAAAAATGAAACAGATTCTGACTTTTTTGAAAATTTCACTAAGTGATGGAAAAAGTGGTCATTTTCACTTTTTTTGAATTTGATCAATCCATAACTCAAAATCCACGATGATTTGGAATTTGATGTAGTTGACACTTTTGAAGTGTTCCATGTGAACTTTCGTTTGAGCTTTGGATGGAAGAAAAAGGCCTTAGGGTTTGGGAGTTATGACCTTGCAAAGTGGGTACCAAATCCATTTTGTTCCATAACTTAGAAAAATTTAAGTTTCCTATGGTTGCCCCTTTTGCAAGAAACCTTACTTTTCTTGATTTTTCTTGATGGATGATGATCAAAACCATATAATATTTTTTTTTTTACTTAGGGGAGCCACATTTTTGAAAAATTCCAAAAAGTCAAACTTGATTTTGGGCACAATTGACTTTTTGTCAGATGAATTCTAAACTGTGTGATTCTCTATGCAATCAAGTTCTTGACATAATTCAAACCTAATAGATGGATTCCATAGGTGTTTTAGGGTTTTTTTTTATCATGTCCCAAGATTTGGGAGCATGTCTTGGTCTAAAGTCAAAGGTACAGTTGACTTTTTTCTCCAAAACCCTAACTGTGGTCCTGATGAAATTGAAACTCGTGAATAAAGCTTCTTGTATCAATACATTCTTGTAAATGGATCAATGTGGTGTATTTAAGGCCCTCAAATCATGTCTTGAGGTATTGGTACATGTCTTGCCTCAAAAGTCAACTTAGGGGTGAATTAGGTCAAGAAACCTTAATTCCTGATTTTTTATTAATGCATCCCCTGAGGCTAATTTGAATTGATGATGGGACTCATAAGGTTCCTTTGAGCATTTTGGATCATGTTTTGAAGTATTGGCGCATACCCAGAGGAAAATTTTAATCTGGAGGCCTTGGTCGACCAAAACCCTAATTTGGTGACACTGGCGATCTTGAGGCTTGATCCACTTGGAATGTTGCAACCTTGTGCTTGATTCTTGATGTGGGAGACCTATTGATCCTTTATGGGTGTTTGAGAGGCTATACAAGTTGAAGATCAGGTCATTTCTTGATTGATCCTTTGTCTAAGTGCTCTGAAAGGGCCTAAAACCCCAATTCTTGATTGTAGTGAAGGCTCAACAATCTTTGAGGAGATTGATGAGGTATGATGGTACATCCATATTGTGGTGATTGTTTACACAATTATGGGAAATATTATGGTCAAAATTTGGGGTATGACACTTTGCCCATGTTTCGTTAGGCTTCAAGTGCCCCAAGCCCAAAGGCTTTTGCTGGAAACACTCCCTAATTAATCACTGCACTTCCCCCTGAATGCAATCGGCAACCACACCATAAGCCCTCAACATAGATCCCAACGCGCCTTATCTTGGCCACACACACCTTTCTTGTCCAATTGTACCCCATGCAAAATTGTTTTTTTAATTACTAGTTTTTGCCTCATTTTCCTTAACATTTTAAAACACATGAAAAATACTAAAAAAATTCACAAATAAAATAGCATAATTCTTGGATTAGACCTTAATTAGTATTAGTTTGATTTTGATTAATTGTTTAGAATTTTTATACTAATTAAAGATTAGGTCTAACTTTGGGTTAATTTCAATTTTTAAATGCCTTGTTGCTTTCTCATATTTTCAGGTGCTTACTGTATACTTTTGGCATGTTCATCCCTTTGATTAGGTGATCATGTTCATTATTGATTAATTAATTACATTTGAATTAGACCTTTTATGTGACTTTGCATGGACAATTGCATGTTCCCTTAAGGTTTTATCCATTTGAGTGATGACAAGCCCTTTTGATCACTTAAATTGGATTAGATCTTTGACTTGATTTCATACTTGATCCTTTAGATTCATCATCCATCCTTTCACTTTTCAAAACCCTAGAATCAATGCATGACAACATGGCGCTTTAACCCATTCACATCCATTTCTTTCCTTTGTTTATTTAAGACTAAAATCTTTTTGCAAATAAAATCAAAAACACTTAAAATACAATTTGAATTGTATGCCATGAGCCTTGAGAAATGGAGAATAATGAGAGGGATCATTCCTATCCTTATTTTGAATATCGTTGAATATGATACATAGGCCTCAGTTATTCAAAGTATTCACCTCCATTCATAGACTTTAGTGCAATTTAAATCAAGACAATTTTTTCAAATTTAAAATAGATTACAACCCATCAAATTCATTTTTCCACCTTAGGGCATTCAAAGTTTTTCACAAAGAACATGTTATTTTCGTTCTTCCGCAATACAAAGAAGCGCTTAAATTTCACACAAGTGAGTATACAAGCAACATTTAACTTCTAGAACACGAACGTTAACATCGTCCAATAAAAACAATCAACATACACTTCTTTTCTACCCATGAACTACGAATCTCTGATTTTCTCATTGCACTATGAGAATACGTAGGCACGAGGGTTTGAATCCTCAGAGAGCACATTAATTTAAAACTTATTTTTCCCTCAATTAAAACCAATTGCAAGTAACCTTTAGATAATAACACCCATCTATGCAAAGAACAATCAAAACGGTTCCCATTGACTACAACAAACGTGAGTGGTGCTAATACCTTCCCCTTGCATAACCGACTTTCGAATCCGCTCTTGGTTGTGACGACCATTTTCTTTACACTATAGGGGTTTTATCAATATTTTCCCTACCCTTTAGAATAAATAAAGTTCAATGGCGACTTTGTATTTTTCGCGTAACAACAATTGGCGACTCTGTTGGGGACTTAATTGCTCCTACAAGAAATAGTCTAGCCTAGTTTTTCTATTTGCTTGTATGTTTGGGTGTTTGTACTTACTGTTTAATTTCTTTATATTTATTTCATTTATCACATTTTATTTCTTTGAATATTCTGTCATATTCTGGATATCTGTTATGTTCTCTTTTGTGGGTTTGTGCTTTATGATGTTACATGAGAGAAAAGCTCTATACCCGAGCTTGAGTATACACACATGATAGTATGTGGCAAGAGTCGTGTTGAACTACTTAGTTTTATGCCTCAATCGTGGTCAATACCAGTGTCATGCCTATAGTAGATCCTCTTGGGAGCATCATGGCCCAACGAGTCATTCGTTCCAGGCAGTGGTATCTCAAAATGGATCTATGACTCTAGGGGCCTTTTTAGGAACCTCCTTCTTTGAATACTAGTACCTACCTATGAGAGGATATTGGGTTTTTGCAGGAAACCAAAATCTTATCTATCTTTATTATCATGTATATGTCATACATTTGAACCTGCATTGAGAAGTATATACATATTATCCATAATATGTTGAAGCTTTGAATCAATGGATGTTGCATATATACTTGCACTTTATCCACATGAAGATCATTTTATCATGTGCATATTTCCAGGGAATCCACAGTCTGTCACTCATAGTAGATCATTCAATTATGGAGAAATCTAACTGAAGAAACTCATACCAATACAAACTCAGGGAACCTAAGCTTTATTAGTTGAAGAAGCTTGGATCTCTTTTAATTAATGATCACAGGGATGCCTTTAAGAAGACTTATGGCAACTTGTTGAGTATTCTATAAACCAAGGAGGAGACTGGCTTGATCCTCGCCTTTGCTCAGTTCTATGACCCTACTCTGCGTTACTTTACTTTCCAAGATTTCCTTTTGGCTCCCACTCTGGAGGAGTTTGCCCACATCTTGCGTATTCCTGTCAATGACCAAATTCCTTACATGAGCATCGATGGTTTTCATAGTCTGCAGTGATTGCACAAGCTCTTCATCTCAAGAAGGAAGTGGTTGAATCCAATCTTCGTACCAAAGGCAACACCAAAGGGCTTCCTTCAAAGTTTCTCATTAAAAAGGCTAACACGTTTGCTGATAGTGGAAGTCGGGATGCTTTCCATGCCATCTTCGCTCTCCTCATCTATGGTTTGGTACTTTTCCCAAATGTTGAAGGTTTCATTGATAAAGTTGTTATCAACATCTTTCTCTCTAGAAATTTGGTTCCCACGCTTCTAGCCGATGTATATTTATCCTTCCATTAAAGGAGAAAGAATAAGGGTGAAATGATCAACTGTTGTGTTACTTTGCTTTATAAGTGGCTCTTGACCCACTTCTCAAGGAAAAGGCCTTTTATTGATAATGTGGGGGCATTAAAGTGGTATCAAATGTTGATGTCTTTGAACGCCGAGGACATAGTGTGGTATAGCCGCGACTATGATGGGGTTGAGCTTATCATGTTATTTCACTGTGTCAACTTGGTTACCTGTTGAAAGATAAGCCTGGAGATATATTATGGGAAAAATTTGTGCTAGTTGAAGGGGTTGATGATCCTAAGTTGCTGAAGCAAATATGCCGTGCATGGGGCAAAGTCCATCTTATTGCGAAAAAGGAACTTGGAAAGCAAAACTGCATTGCTTTGAAGCGTTATACTGATTCGTTCAAAGAAAGAGTCAAGATTGTCAAGCTGCCATACCCTTGGAAACCTTCTATGAGCCTCAAGCCTCCTAGACCTTCTGTTGTTCCTATCTCTGAAGTTGACAAGCTTAAGGAGACTATCAAGATGTTGGAAAAGGAGAACGTAAATCTACGATTCGACCTTGGTAAACTTGTGCAAGAGAAGGATAGCTTAAAGATTAACCTTAACTAGCAGAGATAGAGTATGCTCAAAGTAGTTAAAGTTGCTCAAGTGGAGCAAGACAAGCGAAGGAAAGTTGATGATGCTCTTAAGGGTACCTATGTTGGCCTTTATACCAAGAAGAAGCAACTTGCCAAGACTCAAAATCATGCTGGCAAAATGGCTAGTGTCTAGAACCAAACTCTAAAATCTCGTAAAGAGATGGAAGAGAGATACAAAACCCAACTTGAAGAGCTTAAAGGCTAATTGAAGGATTTCAAAGAAGAGTTGAAGAAAGAAAAAAGTCGTGCTGAAAAGCTTGAAGCTTCTCTCTCCCAATGTTAGTGTGATCTAGAAAAGGTTTTTGAAGAGATTAGAGGGCTAAAGATTTAAGCACATCATAATCAATGAGTGTTAATCAACTTAGTCAAGAGGTCTCTCATTGGGAACGACACTGCTGCCATCTCGAAGTTATCCTCGATCAGAAGGAAGTTTTTTTGCAAATCCTCTTACATGGACCTAACCATACTTTATTGCATAATCTTCTCAATGATGCGCAATATTGGAGGGAAAGGCATGCACGCTTAGCCAAGGTTGTTGACCATGCAGTTGAAGACCTCCCAGGATTGTTGAAGGAAGCCTATGCTGATATGTTTCCCCACAATACTCCTATGGTTGTTTTCCACTTTGTTGTTGTCTATAAGGTTGTATTTTAGCGGTTTAAAGTTGATCTTGTTGTAGCTCATCAAGCAAATCCCCGAGTTGTAATAATTGTACTCTTTATTCTCCCCTAAATGAATAAAATGATTATTTTTCCATTACTGGCTTCCTCTTCTGTCTTATTTTCTAAAATTTTATGTCTATTTATATGCAATAGACAAATCTCAAGATTCCCTGGAAACATAAAAACTTTTTGAATACATTGATGAATCACTTTGCATTTCATAAAACAAAACAAAGAAATCTCATTATCACTTGGCCTTTTGCTCAGAATCTTCGACCATTAAACTGACTTCCCAACATCGTTATAGTACTCGTAACAACCAAAGGTTTTTGATAGATCAAATAGAGAAAAATAAAGTTGTAATGAGAGAAGGCATGCTCACCACGAGGACCCAAATGAGCCAGCTCATGGAAACCATTCAAGATATGGCTAGAACCCAAGAAGAGTTCAGACAGGCCACCCTAAGGGCTTCTGCTGTGAATCCTCCTGTGCCACCCCCGGTGAATCCGACAGTTGGTACCCATCCGCCTCCCAAGGGAGGTCCCTTGAATCAAAACTTTGGACCCATACTCGAGCCTCCTATTAATGGGAGAGGTCAACTTGAAGTAGATGATCATCATGACACTTTCTTCATTCCAAATGCTGATTTAACATTTGACGCCTTTGGACCACCAACTACTGAGGTAAATAAAAATTTTCGTGTCTTGGAAGAGAAGATGAAGGCCATTGAGGATTCCAATGCATTTGGCTTAGATGTTGCTGACATGTGTCTGGTTCTAGGCGTTAAAATCCCTGCGAAGTTCAAAGTCCCTAACTTTGAGATATATAAGGAAGTTAGTTGTCCCATAACTCATATCAGATCTTACTGTAGGAAGATGGCTGCCTATTTGGACGATGAGGAGTTACTGATGCATTTCTTTCAAGATAGCCTTAGTGGGGTGTCTCTTGAATGGTACATGCAATCGAGCGCACTTACATCAGAACATGGAAAGAGTTAGCAGAGGTGTTTCTCAAGCACTACTAATACAATACTGATATGCCTCCTAATAGGACTCAACTTCAAAGTTTAACTCAAAAGAATGATGAGTCCTTCAAAGAGTATGCATAGAGGTGGAGGGAGTTAGCTGCTGGAGTTCAACCTCCCTTGCTGGAACGATAACTTGTGGATATGTTTATGAGCACTCTCCAAGGTCCCTACTTTGACAAAATGGTTAGAAGTGCCTCTTCCAGTTTTTCAAATTTGGTTGTCGCATGGGAACGAATTGAGAATTATCTCAAATATGGGAAAATTCAAGGTGTTGTCGTTGTTTCTAATAGAGCGAAAAAGCCCTATTCCAAATTTACAAAGAAGAAGGAAGGGGAAACTAACGTTACCACGATAACTAAGGGGAAGACTGAGGCTTACCAAGTGCCTTACTACCAAGTAGCAGAGATAGCACCAAATCAGTAACCACAACAAGCTTATATAATTCCTGTAGGGAAACAGCCAGTACAGTATCAACAACCTTAGCTCCATAACGACATAACTATTATCAACAAGGCCAGCAGAGACAAAGGAGGCCAGAGAAAAAGTTTAACCTAATTCCCATGCCTTATGGTCAACTACTCCCTCATTTGCTCCAAGGTTCATTGGTACAGTTGAGAGATTTAAAGTTTGCTCTAACACCTCTTCCTCTCGGCTATGATGCGAACACTAGATGTGAATTCCACTTCGGAGCACCCGGACATACATTTTAGAACTGCAAGGCTCTCAAGTACAACGCATAAGAATTAATTGATTCCAAAGCTATCACTTTCATGATCAATGCCCTAATGTGAATAATAATCACATGCCTACTCATGATGGTCCTTCTGTGAGTGTCATAGAAGAATTTGAAGGGTGAAATATAGTGTCAAAAATAGATAAAGTGAAGACTTCAATGGCAGTAGTCAATTACCAACTGCTGAAAAATTATATGTTCTCTGGGTGCCAAATTGACTATAAGCAATGTCTTTTGAACCCTCAAACATGTGAAGAGTTTAGACTCGACATTCAACAACAAATGGATCAAGGAGCCATCCAAGTAGAACAAGTTCCCATTGATGAAGATGTTGCTACCTTGGAAATTCCATATTATCAAGCTCAGATACTGGTACCAGCAAACCCAGTGACTCCTTTCGTAATCATTGTACCATCTCATTTCCCCCATAAAAGTACAAGCGTCATTCCTTGGAATTACGATTTTGTGGTCTATATACAAGGGCAAAAGAAAAAAGGTAAACTGCCTTTGATTAAAGAACCAGTTGTTACTAATATTTCCGAAATGGGAGGAATGACTAGAAGTGGTCGAGTATTCACATCTGCACCACCTCCAAAGGAAAATAACAATGAAGCCTCGACCAAAGCTAAAGGAAAAAAGGTTGTCAACACCAATCAGGGGGGAATCCTCCTCATAATAAATCTCCTTCAGAAGAGGTCAGAGAATTTATTCGGATCATAACAAAAAGTGACTACAAAGTGGTTGACCAACTTAACCAAACATCTTCAAGGCCAACATCGCAGCAGGAAATTGTCTAGGGTTCATTGACAATAAATTACCACCTGAAGGGAAAGCTCGTAATAAGGCATTACACATTTCTATTGAGTGCGTGGACACTATTTTATCCAGAGTTTTGGTTGACACATGATCATCCTTGAATGTCTTACCTAAACATTCCTTGGAAAAGCTAACAATAGCAAGACTACTGATGAAACCTGGCACTCTAGTGGTGAGAGCATTTGATGGCTCTAGAAGATCAGTTATTGGAGAAGCAAATTACCCCATTAAGATTGGTCCCCATACATTATTCATCACCTTTTATGTTATGGATATATACCTTGCGTGCAATTGTCTCTTGGGGCGACCTTGGATTCACTCAGCCAGGGCAATCACTTCGACTCTTCGTCATAAACTCAAGTTCATAGTCAATGGTAAAATGATCGTCGTAGACGGTGAAGAAGACATACTTGTGAGCCATCTGACATCATTCAAATATGTTGAAGTAGAAAGGGAAATTCATGAAATTCATTTCCAAGCCTTTGAGATAGAGAATATAATAATGGCTCCTCTCTCCAAAGAACCCAAAAGGCCTGAACTTTCCATGACCTCCTGGAAAGAAGCAAAAATGGTAGTAGAAGTTGGTCACCCTGAAGGTTGGGGCAGATTACTTAAGCTACCTACAAAGAAAGATCGATATGGAATATGATATCAATTACCTTATGTGGCATAGAAGATGACAACCCTGAAAGCAGTCAAAGGGAAAATGCTCCCATTGCCAAAAACTTTTACCAGTGTTGGACACCTTAAAGAAGGCCAGATTTCCCTCGTGGACGATGAAAACAACAACATTGATGCAACATGTCTTGTGTACCAGAAAGCTCAAGGCGAAGAACTCAACAATTGGACTTCCATGGACATACCCAAAGCCATTTTAATTGAAAAGTAGTTCTCTTGTTTTGGTTTTAAACCCCTATGTTTTTTCCAAGGCATATTGGAAGCTTGTAGGGCCCCCGTTATTTTCAATCAATGTTTATCATGAATAAAAAGTACATTTTACATTCAAATGTGTTCACTGTCTTTCATTTTTCTTTTACAACTATGGCAATGTTTTTTTTTCATACACTTTTCTTCTCTGTCATTCTAAAATAAAGCATGAATCATAAATCATGCAGATCCGCCTCGGATTCCATTAATAATAATACTGACATGGTTCGTTATGACTTTGATAATCCAATTAACCACGTCGACGAGGATTGTAAGGAAGATTGTGAACTCCTTAAAGAGTTGGCCAGATTATTACAACAAGAATCAAGGGTTATTCAACCACATCAAAAATTAGTGGAAATCATTAACCTTGGGACTGAGGACGATAAAAAAAAGAAGTCAAAATAGGTGTCACCCTAGAAGATGATGAGAAGAAGAAGTTAATTAAGCTTTTGCATGAGTATGTAGATGTATTAGCCTAGTCGTACCAATATCTGTCGGGACTCGATACATGTATTGTTGTGCACAAATTGCCTCTCAAAGAAGAATGTCCGCTGATAAAGCTAAATTTAAGAAGAACTCGACCTGATATGGCTATCAAGATCAAATAAGAGGTTCAAAAACAACTTGACACATGTCTCTTGGCAGTGGCAAATTATCCTCAATGGGTTGCGAACATTGTACATATACCAAAGAAAATGGAAAGGTACAAATGTGTGTTGATTACAAGGATCTAAATAAAGAGAGCCAGAAAGATGACTTCCCACTACCTCACATTGACGTGTTGGTGGATAATACGACTCAATTCTCTGTATTTTCATTCATGGATGGATTTTCTGGATACAACCAGGTTAAAATGGACTTGGAAGTTATGGAAAAAACTACATTCATCGCCCCTTGGGGAAATTTGTGTTACTAGGTTATGCCTTTCGGTTTAAAGAACGTCAGTGCAACATATCAACGAACAATGGTGACTCTTTTTCATGACAAGATTCATAAAGAGATTGAAGTATATGTCAACGATATGATTGCAAAGTCCCTGAATAAAGAAGAACACATTGTCCATCTGCAAAAGTTGTTTGCAAGATTGAGAAAATTCTGGCTGAGGCTAAATCCCAATAAATGTACCTTTGGGATAAGATCTGGCAAACAATAGGGTTTCATTGTAAGCCAACGGGGAATTGAGGTTGATCCTGATAAGGTTAAGGCCATACAAGTTATGCCGACACCAAGAACGGAGAATGAGGTTTGTGGTTTCATGGGAATGTTGAACTACATCTCTAGATTCAAATCACACCTAACAGCCACTTATGAACCTATATTCAAGCTACTCCGCGAAGATCAAGTTGTCGAGTGGAATGATAACTACCAGAAAGCATTCGAAAGAATAAAGTAGTATCTGCAAGATCCACCTATCTTAATGCCTGATGTGCCGGGTAGACCCTTCATCATGTATCTAACGGTTCTTGAGGAATTTATGGGATGTATTCATGAGCAACATGACGAGACAAGTAGAAAATAGCATGCCATTACCACATAAGCAAGAAGTTCACTGATTGTGAAAAGAGATATTCACTGCTTGAGAAAACTTGTTGTGCACTTGCATGGTCTGCCAAACACCTGAGACAATACATGTTGACCCATACAACACTGTTAATATGAAAGATAGATCCGATCAAGTACATATCTGAGAAGCTTGCTCTCGGAGGAAGAATTGTCTATTGGCAAATGGTATTAAGAAAATACAACACCCAATATGTAATATAAAAGGTCGTCAAAGGGAGTGTGTTGTCATATTATCTCGCACACCAACCCGTGGAGGATTATCAGCCAATGAGGTTTGATTTCCCATATGAAAATATCCTGTTTATCAGAGACTATGAAATCCCAGGCCCTGACGAAGGACCCAAACCATGATCGGGACGAACACTCATGTTCTATGGTGCCCCTAATGCACAAGGTCATTGGATTGGGGCAATCATTACTTCTCCAAAAGTCTTTCACCTTTCTTTCACAAAAAGAATATGTTTCGACAGCACCAACAATATGGCAGAATATGAAGCGTATCTTCGGAATTGAAACAACCATTGATTTGAGGATCAAAATCCTCGAAGTATACATAGATTCAGCTCTGGTTATCAGTCAAATAAAAGGAGAATGGGAAGCTTGAGATTACAAGTTGACTCTATACCGAGAGCATGTCCCGAAGTTGATTCTCTCTATAACTATTGAACACCTGGATGAACCGGCATATTGTATAGTAACTGAGGGAAAATCTAATGATAAACTTTAGTTCTACGACTTTATAAGGTATATATAGAAAAACAAGATTATCCCGAGAACGTGTCCATTAAAGATATGAAGACCTTGAGGAAACTCACAGTTAAATTCTTCTTCAATGGGGACGTGCTCTACAAAAGGAATTATGACTCGGTCTTGCTCACATACATGGATAGACACGAAGCAAACATGATTATAAAATAAGTCCATGAAGGCTCATTTGGGACCTATTCTAGTGGGCACACAATGGCTAAAAATATCTTGATGGTGGGTTATTACTGGTTAACAATGGAAGCTGACTGTTATCACCATGTACAAATGTGCCACAAATTCCAGATCTATGCAGAAAAAGTACATGTACCACCAACTCCCTTGAACGTCCTAACATCACCTTGCCTTTCACCATGTGGGCATATATGTGATTGGACGCATTTAAACCAACTATTCCAATGGACACCAATTTATCTTGGTAGCCATCGATTACTTCACCAAGTGGGTGGAAACTGTTTCTTATGCAAATGTCACCAAGCAAGTAGTTGCTCGCTTCATAAAAAAAAGGAAATCATATGTCGTTATGGGATTCTCAACAAGATCATTACTGGCAATGGATCGAATCTTAATAACAAGATAATCAAAGAATTATGCAAAGGTTTCAAGATTGAACACCATAACTCATCGCCATATCATCTGAAAATGAATGGCGTTGTTGAGGCAGCAAACAAGAACATTAAGAAGATTATTCAGAAGATGGTGAAAACGTACAAGGACTTACACAAAATGTTGCCTTTCTCTTTATATGGCTATCCTACTTTAGTACGCACGTCAACTGGGTCAACTTCATTCTCTATTGTATACAACATGGATGCAGTTCTTCCTGTTGAAGTAGAAATTCCCTCCCTGAGGATCTTAGCAGATACCAAGCTTGAAGAAGTTGAATGGGTTCAAACGAGGCGTGATCAACTCAAAATTGTTGAAGATAAACGTATGACAACCCTTTGCCATGGTCGACCATACCAAAAGCAAATGAAGAAGACATTTGACAAGAAGGTTCTTCCTCGAAGTTTCCAAGTAAGAGACCTGGTGTTGAAGAAGATTCTGCCAATCCATATAATTTCACAGAGCAAGTGGACACCCAACTACGAAGGACCATATGGTGTAAATAAGGTTTTCATTGGAAGAGCTTTGACTCTCTTCACTATGGACGGTGAAAACCTCTCATCCCCAGTGAACACAGACATAGTCAAAAGATACTTCACCTAAAAAATAGACCCACTATGTAGAAAACCCTAAGGGACGACTTAGGCAAAAATGGGCATCTCGATGGACCACAAAAAGAAAAGGTCCAGACAAAAATTAGGGATAAAATCAAAAGAAATGAAAAACCCGCTGAGTTGAAAACCCTAAGGGACAACTTAGGCAAAAAAAAGGGTATCCCGGTAGACTGAAAACTCGAAAGGGAGGTCTAGGCAAAAGTTAGGGATCTAAAAGGCAAGAGGTTATTGCCTGTGAAGAATATGTGAATCCATCACTACAAGAATGGAAACCTCGAACGGGAATAATCAATATAGTCACTCTCCTCAAAAGCAAAGTACTAGGATCTTCAAGGATACAGGGACTATAACAGAATTGGAACTCAGTGAAAATCTGAGCTTTTTTCATTGCCGTTGTATTTTTACCTTTTTGCAATTACCTCTTTTAAGATTGCTTCCTTATGTAATCACCCATTTATGGGTCACTTTCTCATCAATAAAGTTTCTTTTATCAAAAGTGTTTCTCGTTTTTACTTTTTCTGCTTAATTGTGAAATGTGAATTTATTTTTAATAAACAATGCATTGAAAATTTAGGGGATAATAATAAAAGTGTTGAAAGAAAACACGAAATTACTTTGATTTTAAAATGTCTGAAGGATAACCACGGTTTCCAAATAACGCATATGGTGCACAAGGACACAAAATCACAAAAGTCACCTTAACCTAACATATCACAAGAATCATCGTTCACTCAGGATAATCGACACTCAACTAGCCTGCTCAGATCAAGCTTAGGGCATTGGAAAAGATCCAAACCTGTCTCACTACTACAACAGTATCAAGAGACCAAGATGTCGGGAAGTCAAGACCTTTCTGCAAACAAAGTCAAAGCCCAATCTTTATTGGCACCTCTAAAGTCCAGTCACCATTAGCAATTCATCATCATTAACGCGAGTCACTTTGATCCTTTTGACAAAGAGCGTCGGGTCCTACCTATCATATTCATAACCCAAGTCTGGTCATACATCGACATCTTGCATATAAGTAATCATCATTACATAGCATCACATCATTAAAAGGCGTAGCATATCCATTGAGATGGAGTATTACGCCATACAAAAATGCATACTTAGCTTAATCCTGATTCAAGTCTTTCTCAAAATTATAAATAAATTCTCAACTAAGACAATATCATTTCTCCGACAAGAACATCATCCCCATGAGAGTCCTAGTTGGCATCCCCAACAGGTTCCTCAAAACATATCTCCTTTATTTACCCTTCTTCTCCTTGCCTTTTGCATGGGAAATCTCTCTCTTTGCTCATCTTTTGTAAGCGTCTTGCCTTTTGTAAGTCTTCTCTGACTTTTGCATAGAGAATATTATGTTGTTTTCACTTGCCTTTTGTAATATCTTTTGTTGCCTTTTGCACAAAATCATGTCTCCTCACTTATCTTTTGTAAGTTCTCGCTGCTTTTTGCACAATAAAGTTATCCTTATTAGAACCTTACATCCCGAGTACAAAATAAAGGAATGGACGTATGACTTACTTTCTTCCTGGCCACTCGGACACTAGACTTATGTTTGGCAGTGCAAGTGATTGCCACATTTCAAGAACTTCATCTCCGCCATCGTGCCTAAAAGATATCATGTCTTTCCCCTGCCTTTTGCAAGCTTCATCCGCCTTTTACATGAGGATTATCATCTCCTTTACACTTGCCTTTTGCAAGTCCCCTTTACCTTTTGCATGGTAAATCCCTCTTTCTACTTACCTTTTGTAAGTATCCCCATTTCCTTTTTCATAGGAAGTTTATCTTTATGCTTACCTTTTGTAAGTACCTCTTGCCTTTTGCACGTGGATATTCTTCGGGTTACTTCTTCTTGCTTACCTCTTGTAAGTATCCTCTGCCTTTTGCATTGGAAAATATACTTCTACATCTGCTTACCTTTTGTAACTATTCTCCTCCTTTTGTTTGAGAATAGCGTATGTATCATTTGCTTTCCTTTTGCAAGTCTTATCTTCCTTTTGCAAAGGAAAATTTACTTCATCTTATACTTGCCTTTTACAAGCCCTCTCAGTCTTTTGCGCGAATAAAGTCCTTCATTGCCTTTTGCGTGAAGGATTGTGTTTACTATTTGTCATACCCTAAATTTTGACCATAAGATTCCACCATCTTTGTGCATCATCTCGCATATCTACGTGCTTTATTACTAATAGGTTTGTGCAGGTTTTTTCAAGTGGAGATAGTTTATCTTTCTCACAATTCAGTGTTTCAAAACGTGACCATTCAAGGAGCTTTTAGGGTTTTCTACTGGTTGTTCTCTTCAAGATTTCTCAGAAGCTCTGCGTATGTCTCAAGGAAAATCAGGGTTTTTTGCTGTTGGTATTGAGTACGGTCGTTTATGGTCTGGTTAAGATTTTCGTGACAAGTTGCAAGTGGTGTTATTTGTTTTCAAAATATTTCTTAGGGCATGACTCTCGTACCTAATTCATCTTCGATTGTGAGGGTAACACAGTTCATTATTTATGCTCTTTTAAAATCTAAGAGAATGAAGTTGGGATTTCCCTATAGTTGATTTGAAGAGTGAGTTCGAATAAAAAAAATCTTGAATCAAGTTATAGCAAAGAGTTTTCAAAAGTGAAGTTCCAAAATTCTTGTTCTTTACAAAGAGTTCAAGTTGATTCATCATTTCAAGTCCAAATTCAAGTTCAAGTCAAGAGAGGTTGAATCCCAAGATTCAAAATTCCAAGAGATTCATGTCTAGTTCAAATTCATTTTTTTCTTTAACAAGGTTACGAATCCCAAGTTGAAAATCCATCCTATTGCAAGAAGTTCAAAGCCAAGCATAAAAATTCAAGATTAATTTCGAGAAAGTTTCGTATATTTGTTCTCTTGCAATTGAGTTTCACCAGATTTAAGAATTCAAAATGTTCCATGTTTTGTTTACAAGGCAAATCCAAGTCCCAGATTTCAAGCAGTTGACCATTAATGATATCAAATATACTGGAAAGTACCATCCCAGCACATTATACCCACAAGAAAAAATCATTAGCCATGTTCCAGTATGACTCAAGTTATATGGCACTTCTGATGGTTGAGAGCGCTACATTGGGTCTTGATTTGAATTTTGTTACACATGTATTTTTAATGGAGCCAACTTGGAATAGAAGTATGAGGAACAAGTCATTAGTCGTGCCCATCATGTGGATGCTTCTCGAGGGAACATTACCAATGCATGTTATTACAATTGAAGATAAATTATGTCAGAAAAACAACAAAAGCAGCACATCAACATACAATAATGTTTGATAAAGTTATATTGGCCATTGTTCCTTCATTTTACACTAAAAGCTTCTATGTTAAACATTTCAAAAGGGCTTGAAACAAGATTCACAAAAAAACTCGTCATCTGGATATCATAATGGTTTTGGTACTTGTTGACTTTCTATTCTCATGCTGCAATCTATTTTAAGTCATTGTCTGGTCTGAGTAGACAATCCAAACGATGCATACCATCACTGTCATATCCTCTTGAGTACATATCCAATAAGTTAGGAAATTATGATCCTGTCCAAGACAAGAAAAGCTTTTAGACTTGATGTGAATTAAAGCAAAATCAAGTACATCACTTTTTCAAGAATCACTCATCATCAATAACGTTCACTACACAAAATCAATAGAAGGTACAGCTTGCTATGTTTCCATAATAACACACGACATGTCGGTTTGAAGACGGAAACGAAATCAGTAACGTGAAGGAATGTTCTAGACAGAATCGGTTTCTTTCCAAAACAGTTCAAGAACAAGATTCAACCAAGTTTCCAAAACAGTCAAGAAACACAATCAAGCAATCATCATCATTAAACCAAACAAATCAAGGAGAATTAAACGTGTCCAGGCATGTCTGAATTGAAAAGGAAAAATCAAGAACATGTTTTGTTGAGTTTAGAAAGGTTTTCAAATTAGTAGTATATTCTGCTTTCATTGCAAACATTAGGATTCAAATTTCTCAGGCCTATAAAAAGGACGCGCATTCACAAGAGCAGGGGAAGCAACAACATACAGAACAAAAGAGCAGAAAATCACATAAAAAAACCATACACACACGCTGTAGAAGCAGCTTTCCACACGAAAAACAAACACACAAATTGAAAAAACACAGAATAAGCTCATATTAGAACATACCTGAGTACACTGAGAAATAGTCACGCACATACAATTGAGAACATACACAAAATCACCAGAAAAGTATCACATACATTACACAGAGAAACACGCAGAGGAAAATTTGAGTGAAGGAATAGCTCACACGGTTTAGAAGAGGAATCGCAACCACACATCGCAAAATGTTGTTGTTGAAACCAGTTCGGCCTCCGTTCACTGCCAACCATCGCCGCATGCCCTCCTCCATTTACGCCCTCGATTCGCCGCTCCGGTCGCACCTCCACCACTACCAGAGTTGTCAAAAACAAACCACCGTTCGCCGCGAAAGGGCCTCCGTTGAAGTCCTAGTTGCGTCAAGCCTCCCTAGCCTCAATACTCTTTGATTCTGGTACTTGCACCCTCTTTTGATTTCCTTGGATATCTGTTTGATTTAATTTCATTTTACTTTGTGGATTTGAGAAACATGGCATCGAGAGTGTGAGAGAGAATAGCGATCCAGAGAGAGTAGGTTAGTACTGAACGTGTGTTGTTGTGTCTTTTTTTTTCCTTTTCCAAATGTGCAAAGTTGATGGACCGGGTAGATAAAATAACAATCCTGACCCAATGTTTTCCAACCGTGTGTTTTGTTGTTGATGAGAAAAATGGGCTCATGACCACAAGCTCATGATCATGTTTTTTTTCATTTAAAAGACTACTACTCCTAATTTATTTATTTTTCACCATTTTATTTTGTATTTTTACAATTTAGTTTTTTTCATTTATTTTTATATAAATTAAACTTTTAATTTCGATTGATTGGGTTTATAATTGACTAATTCTGATTGATTAATTTTCCCATTAATCTTAATTTTTACTTTGATTGCTTATCTGTCAATGTTCTTATGAAGTTGCTCATTGACGATTTTGATTTCTCATGTTCCCTTAGGTTATCGATTCAACTTCATCCTCGATGAATCGAATCAGTTTTTAATCTTAGATCAGTATCTTGCATAATAAGCTTATAGGATAGTTTCCTTTTCAATCTTACACTAAATCACCTTCAATCCATTCCAAAGGGAAGGACCCCCCTCTTGTGTTCTGTCATGGACACTTAATCTACCCTTTTCAACTTAACCTTAACTTTAGAGTCGCCGCACTCTATGTAGCGCCTTGCCATAGACGCTACCTCCCCCTGAATCCTTGATCACAGTCAAGAGTTCCTCACCCTCATTGAGGGGAACTACGAATACTCTGATTCCACTCCCGTCAGGATACGTAGGCACAAGATGCGATGTCTTGGCGAGTATACTGAGATACTAACCCCTAGGTCTTTACCTTAGCAGATACCTTTAGCAAGCAAGCAATAGATAACAAAAATACTAACAAGAGGTTCCTGTAGAGTACTACAGATGTTTAGGATGCTAATACCTTCCCTAGGCGTAACCAACCCCCAAACTTAGATTCTCTTAATTTAGGTTTTTTCGTTCTTGAACCTTTCCTTCGGATAAATTAAAGACGGTGGTGAATTAAAAATTGTGATTCAAGTTAATCCAATAGCTTGGTATCCAATTCTCACCGCGACAGAAATGGCGACTTCACTGGGGACATTTTATTTTTATTGAGGGTTTCCCCTAACTTGTTTATTTATGTTATTATATATATTATTTACTTGCTTGGTTTTCTTTTTTGTGCAGGTTTGGCACTTAGTGTGGTGAGACAAAGTCCTACACCCGGACTAGAGTGAAATTAAGATAGGAAAACGGTGAGAATTCAAAGATACTTTGAGGGAGTCGATTCCTGAAAAAGTGAATTGAGACTTCACCACTCAGTCTAGGCCCTCTCGAATAAAATATTTGTCCAACGAGTTCATTCGTGAAGACGATATGGTTTCGATCTAAAGGCCGTCGGGACTGGGGACCGTAGTTACCTTTAAACCAATTTGGCCTATTAGGGCGTAGTGCGGGGACTATGTGGGAGTTTATTTCTGCAATAGTCGCTACGCGATACTACACTCAGACGAGATTCTCTTAAGGATATTATTGACTACCAAGTGATCTGGAAAATCGATAATATCCGAATGATGGGTTGCAGACTCTGGGAACTTGGTAGAACCCGTTCGGCAGGTACAAATAAACCTCTAGTACATACCCTGTGGTTGGTTTGTCACCCAGAATCAATGTTGTGATCTCGAACCTTTAATCCTACTATGTGTGATTTGCATCCTGTCATGCGTTGCATTGCATACCATTTGCATCTTTGCATGCGTCCGTTTATCCAGTAACTCGTGTCCAGATGTCTCTATCTTCCAGTGTCACCTGTGGGTCATCAAGCTGATTCCTCGACACATATATCGGACTAGAGCTAACTACAGACACATAATGTCAGAGCAAGAAGCACACAACGCTGAGATCCGAATGGAGATCGATGACCTTAAGTCAGGCATGACCAAGCTCATAGGGATGCTTCAAGTTTTGATCACTAGAGGAGAACCAACTCAAAAGACTGTCATTCAGGAAGTTTCAAATGCTGATCCTCATCCTGTTCAGGTGCCACCTTCAACCTGGCCAGAGTTTGGTTTACCTCCCGACTATTCTCCACATCTTGCATCTACTGCTATGATTGGTCAGACTCCCAGACCAGTGTTTCAAGCTCCAGTTTTCTCCGAGCCTAGACCCGTGGTTCATGTTGTTGCCCAAACCACTCGACCTCCATTTGAGAACCCTCTTTATGAGTATAATGCTGACAGTGCTCAGGGTGAAGACCATGAAGATTTTGTTGAACCCGCGATTGTCCGTGAACATTTTCAAACTATAGACAAGAGACTTAAAGCCGTAGAGGGTACTGATTTCTTCAACATAGATGCAGAAAACATGGGTTTGGTTTCTGACCTTGTTATGCCTGCTAAATTCAAGACTATCGATTTTGTGAAGTACAAAGGTGATTCTTGTCCAAGAGCTCATTTGGTCATGTATACCCGAAAGAT
Organism: Lathyrus tuberosus; assembly: GCA_022829125.1. Classification (NCBI taxonomy): domain Eukaryota; kingdom Viridiplantae; phylum Streptophyta; class Magnoliopsida; order Fabales; family Fabaceae; genus Lathyrus; species Lathyrus tuberosus. Next base: position 3,637,809 of record JALAZF010000436.1, on the reverse strand, counting down.
GGCTGCTCATGCCAAGAATCAGAAGTTGCTTATCCATTATTTTCAAGACAGTCTGAGTGGAGCTTCTCTCAAATGGTATATGAATCTTGAACAGAACAGCATTCACTGTTTCCAGGATCTTATTAATGCCTTCATGAAGCAATACAAGTACAACCTCGACATGGCTCCTGACCGCCGTCAGCTGCAAAACATGTCTCAGAAGGATAAAGAGTCTTTCAAGGAATATGCTCAGTGCTGGAGAGAGTTGGCTTCTCAAGTTGAACCTCCTTTGGCAGAGAAAGAATTAACTGGATTTTTTATGGACACCTTGTCTCCATTCTACTGGGAGAAGATGATTGGTAGTGTTTCCTCCAGCTTCACTGATTTGGTTACTATTGGTCAGAGACTCGAGGAAGGACTTAAGAATGGTAAAGTATCCAAGGTTGCTGAATCTTCTAATGGTGCTAAGAAATTCTATGGGAATTTCCAGAAGAAGAGAGAAGATCAGACCAATGCTGTTATGTTTGAAACCAGGAGGCCTCGTCCTCGACCACAGTATGCTGACCACCCTAATATTGCTGTTGTTACTCCTGTGGTTACTGCTCCACGACCAGCTCAAGCTCCTCAACGTCCAGCTGTAGGATAGAATCAGTACCGTAATAGGAATAATTTTGATCCCATCCCAATGACATACACTGAACTTTATCCTGGGCTGGTTCAGAAAGGTTTGATCACTACAAGGCCTTTGCCTTCTCCGCCAGATCCACTTCCACTTGGATTCAGATCTGATCTCCATTGTACATTCCATGAAGGTGCCGCAGGCCATGACTTGGAACATTGCTTTGCATTGAAGGCTAGAGTACAAGAGCTGATCAAAATTGGTATTCTCTCCTTTCGTGACACCAATCCAAATGTCAAGAACAATCCTTTACCAGAGCACGCTAAGTGAAGCTTCGGTCGACCTCAGCCAGCTATCCTCTTAAGAGCCAGTGTTTCAGACAGGACAACTCACTCTTGTTTCTGATTAGTCACTAGACTTTTGTTTCTTATTGTTTGCATTTTTCTTATTTGTATTAGCTGTTTGCTTTCGATTTATGTTTGTACTTTCATAATTAATAAAATGAGCATTGCAACTTTTGAATTCAATTCATTTGTGTTTGCTATTTACATCTTTTTATGCTTTCCTTTTCAAAAAAAATAAAAACAAAAACAAAAAAAAACAAAAAACAAAAACAAAAAATTTACCTCTTTTCCACTTTCTTTTTTGATTATGCAAAGATTGGAGGGAGGATGATGAAAACATTATACTCATAATTGTTGTTGGTATGCTTTCAAATCAAAACTTTGCTGAAGATGTAAGGCATTGTTTCAATTCCCAAACACTGGAGAAATAAGGAAGATAATCCCTCGTCAACCCCTTTGAGCCTTGAAGTAGGAGTTTCTTTTCTTTACAAATAAAAACCTGCAATCTTAACCTGGGGCAGGGTAGTTCTCAGTTAACTGGATTGTGCATTCAAATACAAGAGTTTCATGCAAAACATCTTTCAACAAAAAGGTTGCATTCTCAATTTTTCCTTCGCACGCAACAAGCAAGTGTCGAAGATGTCTTTCAAGTCAAAAGTCGATGATGGTTCACCGTAATCATTAAGCCAAGCAGTCACTTTCTTTCAAAAAAAAAGGATAAAAAAATCAAAAAAAAAGAAAAAGCCCGCTAAGTCGAAACCTGTGAAGGAGACTTAGGCAGACAAAAAACTGGGGGCATCCCGCTGATTGTAAGATTCACGAGAAACAGTTCAGGAAAAAGTTAGGGATAATAAAAAGGAGAAATCTTTAAATCCTTACCATGAAATCCTCAATGAAAAAAAAAACAACCAAGAGTTATAAGGAAGTAGTGAATGTCACCTCAAATGTCCCTTAACTTCTAAACCATCATCACTATCATCAATGAATCCCTAACGTATGGGAACCTAGTGCAAAGTCTGAGTTAACTGAGTGTAGGACTGGAGATCATCATGAAGATTGGGTGGGTACAAATAAACTTTGAGCCTTTATCCTTTGTTTCTTAAACCGTGAACCAGACCACGTTATAACCCTCAAAAGACCTAATTGAAGCAAGGTTATTTTGAAAGCAAACTACAACGAGGTTGCGTAAACTGACTCCTAAAGATCTTTGCAGATCATTTTTTTTTGCATCACGCCTTTTTGCTTTATCTTTCACTTTTAAACATCTTGAACCACCGTGTTCTGACCAGTGACCCTATTGTTTTACCTCTTTCCAAAAATGATTTTGATTTCAAAAGTTGCATGAACTTTGCATTTACTATGTTTGTATGAACACTTTTGTTTGCAATCTGGCTTCCGCTTAAGGAATTTTCAAACATTTGAGAAACTTGGTCAGTGATCCAATCAGGAGCAAGTTCCTTCCAGATCCTATTGAGAATCAGTTCAAGATTTGTTCAGTGCAAGTCCTTCTCAGAATTGGTTTATACAGAAGACTTTTTCAAGACTCATACTGGGGCAAGTTTTCCAAGTGCACAGTAATTGAGTCATTTTCAGCATCAATCCAAGCTGAAGCAATTATCAGTTCATATACAACAGTCAACTAATCTGGGCAGTTTACTTGAAGAATCCCCATGCAGCTTTCCATTCATCCTACAAGGATCATCAACTTAATACAGTTTACCAGTGTGGCAGATTTGTGTTCAGTAGCATCTTTAGTTCCAAAGTAGAATGGCAATGACATCTGTGTTGAGGAATCAGTCTTCCAGTCTTGTCTTCTGCACAAAGAGTCGGGCCGTGTCGTCGACGTCTGCATTGCACCTGCATTTGCATCATGGCATAATTCATATACATATGCATAGCAAGAGTGTCGTCCTCATTTTCACTCATTTGCATTTTCCATAGGTCGTGTTGTCATCCACGTCTTACCTTATCGTCTAAGTCCAACTCACTTGGCACCTACCAAACAGATATTGTCGCGTCTATCCAATGCTTTCTTAGGTATCTCCTTGTTCATATTCGTTCAATGCTTTCTTGGACGTTGTGGTTTCTTTGTCCAATGCTTTCTTGGATCTCACCTTTTTACCTCACAGTCATCTAAAGCCATTATCAGATATCGTGATTACACCTTTCATTCAAAGCCATTATTGGATTATCAGTTCCTTTGCATTCAATGCCATTCTTGAATGTCATCTTCGTTCACAATCATCTAAAGCCATTATTAGATATTGTGATTGTACCTTTCATTCAAAGCCATTATTGGATGTCTGGTTTCTTTACCATCTGATGTTCTTCCGGATGAGTCCCTCTTTCTGATGTTCTTCCAGATAGAGTCTTTGTTCACAGTCATCTAAAGCCATTATTAGATATTGTGATTATACCTTTCATCCAAAGCCATTATTGGATGTCTGGTTTCTTTACCATCTGATGTTCTTTCGGATGGGTCCCTCTTTCTGATATTCTTCCAGATCGAGTCTTTGCTCACACATCTAAAGCCATTATTAGATATTGTGATTGTACCTTTCATTCAAAGCCATTATTGGATGACTGGTTTCTTTACCATCTGATGCTTTTCCGAATGGGTCCCTCTTTCTGACGTTCTTCCAGATCGAGTCTTTGTTCACAGTCGTCTAAAGCCATTATTAGATATTGTGATTATACCTTTCATTCAAAGCCATTATTGGATGTGTGGTTTCTTTACCTTGTTCACTTTCATCTGAAGCCATTATCAAATATTGTGAGTGTACCTTTCATTCAAAGCCATTATTGGATGACTGGTTTCTTTGTGTCAAATGCCTTCTCAGATTACATTATTTTGTCTCATTCTCATCTGTTGCCTTCTTAGATATTGTGAGTTTACCTTTCATCCAAAGCCATTATTGGATGTTTGGTGCTTTTTTTTTCATCCAATGTCATTCTTGGATGATGTTTTCCAGATACTTTGCTATGTCTTCAATTTGTTTCCAACTATAACACTCTTCCCCTATGGCACCATTCCACAGGATTCTCCTTGTCTTTGCATTCATCCCATATCATATCATTCCATGTCATATCATAAGCATTTTGTGGCATCTTAGGGCCAAAATTTGCGCATGTTTGTATTTAAGTCTCTCCTATCTCGTCGAGACGAAGATTTCAATCTCTATATCTCCGGATAGAAGAAACTTAAATAGGGGCATCTGTCATACCCTAAATTTTGACCATAAGATTCCACCATCTTTGTGCATCATCTCGCATATCTACGTGTTTTATTACTAACAGGTTTGTGCAGGTTTTTTCAAGTGGAGATAGTTTCTCTTTCTCACAATTCAGTGTTTCAAAACGTGACCATTCAAGGAGCTTTTAGGGTTTTCTACTGGTTGTTCTCTTCAAGATTTCTCAGAAGCTCTGCGTATGTCTCAAGGAAAATCAGGGTTTTTTGCTGTTGGTATTGAGTACGGTCGTTTATGGTCTGGTTAAGATTTTCGTGACAAGTTGCAAGTGGTGTTATTTGTTTTCAAAAGATTTCTTAGGGCATGACTCTCGTACCTAATTCATCTTCGATTGTGAGGGTAACACAGTTCATTATTTATGCTCTTTTAAAATCTAAGAGAATGAAGTTGGGATTTCCCTATAGTTGATTTGAAGAGTGAGTTCGAATAAAAAAAATCTTGAATCAAGTTATAGCAAAGAGTTTTCAAAAGTGAAGTTCCAAAATTCTTGTTCTTTACAAAGAGTTCAAGTTGATTCATCATTTCAAGTCCAAATTCAAGTTCAAGTCAAGAGAGGTTGAATCCCAAGATTCAAAATTCCAAGAGATTCATGTCTAGTTCAAATTCATTTTTTTCTTTAACAAGGTTACGAATCCCAAGTTGAAAATCCATCCTATTGCAAGAAGTTCAAAGCCAAGCATAAAAATTCAAGATTAATTTCGAGAAAGTTTCGTATATTTGTTCTCTTGCAATTGAGTTTCACCAGATTTAAGAATTCAAAATGTTCCATGTTTTGTTTACAAGGCAAATCCAAGTCCCAGATTTCAAGCAGTTGACCATTAATGATATCAAATATACTGGAAAGTACCATCCCAGCGCATTATACCCACAAGAAAAAATCATTAGCCATGTTCCAGTATGACTCAAGTTATATGGCACTTCTGATGGTTGAGAGCGCTACATTGGGTCTTGATTTGAATTTTGTTACACATGTATTTTTAATGGAGCCAACTTGGAATAGAAGTATGGAGGAACAAGTCATTAGTCGTGCCCATCATGTGGATGCTTCTCGAGGGAACATTACCAATGCATGTTATTACAATTGAAGATAAATTATGTCAGAAAAACAACAAAAGCAGCGCATCAACATACAATTATGTTTGATAAAGTTATATTGGCCACTGTTCCTTCATTTTACACTAAAAGCTTCTATGTTAAATATTTCAAAAGGGCTTGAAACAAGATTCACAAAAAAACTCGTCATCTGGTTATCATAGTGGTTTTGGTACTTGTTGACTTTCTATTCTCATTCTGCAAGCTGTTTTAAGTCATTGTCTGGTCTGAGTAGACAATCCAAACGATGCATACCATCACTGTCATATCCTCTTGAGTACATATCCAATAAGTTAGGAAATTATGATCCTGTCCAAGACAAAAAAAAGCTTTTAGACTTGATGTGAATTAAAGCAAAATCTAGTACATCACTTTTTCAAGAATCACTCATCATCAATAATGTTCACTACACAAAATCAATAGAAATTACAACTTGCTATGTTTCCATAATAACACACGACATGTCGGTTCGAAGACGGAAACGAAATCAGTAACGTGAAGGACTGTTCTAGACAGAATCGGTTTCTTTCCAAAACAGTTCAAGAACAAGATTCAACCAAGATCAACCAAGTTTCCAAAATAGTCAAGAAACACAATCAAGCAATCATCATCATTAAACCAAACAAATCAAGGAGAATTAAACGTGTCCAGGCATGTCTGAATTGAAAAGGAAAAATCAAGAACATGTTTTGTTGAGTTTAGAAAGGTTTTCAAATTAGTAGTATATTCTGCTTTCATTGCAAACATTAGGATTCAAATTTCTCAGGCCTATAAAAAGGACACGCATTCACAAGAGCAGGGGAAGCAACAACATACAGAACAAAAGAGTAGAAAATCACATAAAAAAACCATACACACACGCTGTAGAAGTAGCTTTCCACACGAAAAAATAAACACACGAATTGAAAAAACACAGAACAAGCTCATATTAGAACATACTTGAGTACACTGAGAAATAGTCACGCACATACAATTGAGAACATACACAAAATCACCAGAAGAGTATCACATACATTACACAGAGAAACACGCAGAGGAAAATTTGAGTGAAGGAATAGCTCACACGGTTTAGAAGAGGAATCGCAACCACACATCGCAAAACGCTGTTGTTGAAACCAGTTCGGCCTCCGTTCACTGCCAACCATCGCCGCATGCCCTCCTCCATTTATGCCCTCGATTCGCCGCTCCGGTTGCACCTCCACCACTACCAGAGTTGTTAAAAACAAACCACCGTTCGCCGCGAAAGGGCCTCCGTTGAAGTCCTAGTTGCGTCAAGCCGCCCCTCAATACTCTTTGATTCTGGAACTTGCACCCTCTTTTGATTTCCTTGGATATCTGTTTGATTTAATTTCATTTTACTTTGTGGATTTGAGAAACATGGCATCGAGAGTGTGAGACAGAATAGCGATCCAGAGAGAGTAGGTTAGTACTGAACGTGTGCTGTTGTGTCTTTTTTTTTCCTTTTCCAAATGTGCAAAGTTGTTGGACCGGGTAGATAAAATAACAATCCTGACCCAATTTTTTCCAACCGTGTGTTTTGTTGTTGATGAGAAAAATGGGCTCATGACCACAAGCTCATGATCATGTTTTTTTTTTCATTTAAAAGACTACTACTCCTAATTTATTTATTTTTCACCATTTTATTTTGTATTTTTACAATTTAGTTTTTTTCATTTATTTTTATATAAATTAAACTTTTAATTTCGATTGATTGGGTTTATAATTGACTAATTCTGATTGATTAATTTTCCCATTAATCTTAATTTTTACTTTGATTGCTTATCTGTCAATGTTCTTATGAAGTTGCTCATTGACGATTCTGATTTCTCATGTTCCCTTAGGTTATCAATTCAACTTCATCCTCGATGAATCGAATCAGTTTTTAATCTTAGATCAGTATCTTGCATAATAAGCTTATAGGATAATTTCCTTTTTAATCTTACACTAAATCACCTTCAATCCATTCCAAAGGGAAGGACCCCCCTCTTGTGCTCTGTCATGGACACCTAATCTACCCTTTTCAACTTAACCTTAACTTTAGAGTCGCCGCACTCTATGTAGCGCCTTGCCATAGACGCTACCTTCCCCTGAAACCTTGATCACAGTCAAGAGTTCCTCACCCTCATTGAGGGGAACTGCAAATACTCTGATTCCACTCCCGTTAGGATACGTAGGCACAAGATGCGACGTCTTAGCGAGTATACTTAGATACTAACCCCTAGGTCTTTACCTTAGCAGATACCTTTAGCAAGCAAGCAATAGATAACATAAATAGTAACAAGAGGTTCCTGTAGAGTACTACAAACGTTTAGGATGCTAATACCTTCCCTAAGCGTAACCAACCCCCGAACTTAGATTCTCTTAATTTAGGTTTTTTTGTTCTTGAACCTTTCCTTCGGATAAATTAAAGACGGTGGTGAATTAAAAATTGTGATTCAAGTTAATCCAATAGCTTGGTATCCAATTCTTACCGCGACACTATTCACCTGCCTTTTGCAAATCTTATTAGCCTTTTGCTAAGGATTCTCATTACCTTTTGTATGAGAAAACATCTGACTTCTTAGCCTTTTGCTAAGGAATTCTCATTATCTTTTGTATGAGAAAGCACCTTTCTTCTTAGCCTTTCGCTAAGGAGTTCCGGTTGTCTTTTAGAATGAGAAATCATATTCAGTGTCATCCTTCTTACTAGCCTTTTGCGAAGAAATTCTCGTTGCCTTTTGCGTGAGATATCACAGTCAAATTCCCGTATCTTCTTGGCCTTTTGCTAAGGAATCCTCATTTTCCTTTTGCATGACGAAATGTCATACTCTTTTACTTGCCTTTTGCAAATCGTATTTACTTTTTGTAGCGAAAAATCCTGTTATTCCCCAGCCAAGTCTCAATAGTCTTTTGCAAGACATCTTTATGCCGTTTGCAGAAGAAAAAAATTAAATTACCTATATACCCCCCTGTTATTTGCCTTTTGAAAGTACACAATTGATCCTCTTACCTTTGTGAAACCCTGCGGGAATGTCTCAAATACCAATACCCGTTGAAGCTCATTAGTGGAGGCAAAATAATATACCATGAACATTTCTACCTATCTCTTTTCTTTAGAGTGCAAATTGTCAAGTCTTTGTATTTAATCCTCTTCTACCTTGAATGCCCGAAAAGTTGTCGTCGTTCATACATTAAAGTCCAAGATGATTAAATAGGGGCATCAAATTTGCCCTACTTCTTTCCACTTTTCATCTGGCTCGTGGTCTTGGGTTCATCTGCATACTCAGAGTCATTTAGGTCATTCATTTACAATGGCATCCTCAAATACACATCCTTGATTCAAAAGTTCTTGTTATTTATACCAAACATTGAATTGTAATAAATGACTTAGGGTTTTCATGAGTTGCTTATGAATCAACGCTAAAGCTTTGAGACTCTAATCCTTTGTGATTTTTGGTTGTGTTAGATACATCATGGATGATTGATTTGGAAGACATGCTTCAAGTTTGAACTTAGTAACAAAAGTCAACAATGAAAGGTTGACTTTTTGTTTACCATTCTTTATTGAATCTTACATGGTTAATTGGTCCAAGGCATTGCAATTCAAAATCAAGTCAAAGGTTCAAGACCAATTCAGTGTCAAATATTTAAAATGCAAATTTGGAGGGAAAAGTCACTTTTCTTAGAATGCACACTACAATTCAATTCAAGGATCATTTTCATTACAAAGACATCAAATACATTACAAAAGAAGTCCAAAGTTAAATTCTACAAGAAAAAAAAGATACATTTGACTTAGAGTTGACTTTTTGTAAACTGTTGACTTTCTGGTTAAACTGTTGACCAAAGTCAAACCGACCCCTAAGTTTGCTTTGGTTTTCATTCCCATAGATCTTCTATCCTTGTGCCTTCAAACTTCTTCATGTCTTTATGGTATGCGCCATGCTTTGCCAACTTCGATAAATGCCATGCCAAACCTTTCATAAGCATTGTCTCATATCAAGCCAAGTACACTCCTACCATATGCACACCTGCCCTGCAAAAGCACACCAACACAAATACATGTACATAATCATCATTCATACATTTACACATCATCATAAACCAAAACCAACCATTCAAAGTCATGAAATCATAAGCCTCAACAAACCAAAACTTGGCATACTCATTATGCAATCCAAACAGATCTGACACCTATAGATAGTTGTATTCAAACTAGCCTGAACCCACATGCTTTGACATAACTAGTTACATATGATTCTGAGTAATTTAACATACATCATAGTTCAAACATCAAATTCACACTACTAACATTAGCATAACATCAATCATATTTGTTCCATTACATATTACTAGCTGATTACAAATTCACCAAACTCTCATAATTAATTCAACTAAGCATCTGCAATCCATTTAGAATCCTAATAGAGCAAACTAACTTTTACCATTTGTTTCAAACTCACAAGGCGCTGATTTCTTCTAATTCATAGTAATTCCTACTAACAACAATAACGGTTTATTTAACACAATCCATTAACAAGTTAACATAACCCAGTTCAATTCACTAACTAATTCACCTAGTTCTAGCTGTTCTTAAATCCACTATTCAATTTAACAAATTTAAGCTAACTGTCAAATAAACTAACTCACTAACTGCACATATTCACTTCTAACAGAAGTTAACAGAGTTAATTGATCTAACTAATTTCTTCATGAAACTCATTAACATTAATTGATGCCATAACTGCAACAGAACTGCACTAAATCATTGCCCAATGCAGTTACATTAGAACCTCTGTATAATCACACTCACCTCCAATCTCTTTCAACCTCATTCATTCTAAACCTTTATCACTTTCAGAATTTCCCTCTCTCTCTCTCTCTGCAATTCATCACTCTCTCCTTCACCTACCAAAGCTCACAAAGTCCTCCATTTTTGAATGAGCTTCATCTTGAAGCTTTCCACAACAATAGCTTAACCTTCTATACACTCTACTACTCTCTATACTCCACACTCACATCATCAACAACAACACAAACACTCGTCCTACAGACTAAGACTAAAAAAGAAGATGAAGTAGAAGAAATTTGTGCAAGGAAAGTTGCAGTTTCAAGTAGTTACATGAATATCTATGGTCTTCTTATTTTTTCAGTTTCATCTTCTCCAACTCATACAAACTATGGGGCTAATCTCTGCCCTGTATGTAAGCTCCTCCTTTGTTTCTCCTTGATTTGCATTGAAATAGTTACCACTGTGTAGCATTGAAGTATCCGAACCAAACCCCTAAGGTTTGAGTTCGGATTAAGCCTCAATATTCATTTAGTTTTGATTTCAAATCCTAGGGCTCTTGGCTATTAAGCTTGATTTTGGGAAATTTAGTGAGATTTTGGCGAAACAAGTATGAGAATAGGATATATGAGGTTGAAAGGGTTGGAATAGGGGTGATTAATTGTGTTTCTGACCAGCTTCGCCGCCTCTGGCGCGGTAGAGCGAATCTTGATGGCTAGAGGTAAGGTAGAGGGAGAGAGAAGTTGAAACAAAATGAAATGAGCAATTTGATGCTCTACACTCAGCCTTTGCCTATGCTTCGCTGGGCTTCAAGCTCCCCAAGCCCAGAGGCTTTTGCTGGCCACACACCGTTATTACTCACTGCACCTCCCTTGAATGCAATCAGCAAGCATGCCTTTGGCCTTCAGTATAGAGCCTAGTGCGCCTTGTCTTAGCCACACTCGCCTCCTTAGTCCAAGTGTACCCCATGCATAATTGTTTTTTTTTAATTACTATTTTTGGCCTCATTTTCATTTTCCTTAAGATTTTAATACACATGAAAAATACTAAAAAAATGCACAAATAAAATAACATAATTCTCATATTAGACCTTAATTAGAATTAGTTTGATTTTGATTATTTGTTCAGAATTTTTAGACTAATAAAAAGTTAGGTCTAACTTTGGGTTAATTTCAATTTTAAAATGCCTTGTTGCTTTCTCATATTTTCATGTGCTTAATTAGTGTATGTTTTTGGCATGTTCATCCCTTTGATTAGTTGATCAAGTTTATTCTTGATCAATTAATTACATTTGAATTATACATTTTATGTGACTTTGCATGGACAATTGCATGCTCCCTTAGGTTTTTATCCATTTAAGTGATCACATACCCCTTTGATCACTTAAATTAGATTAGATCTTTGACTTGATTCCATACTTAATTATTTAGATCCATCATCCATCCTTTCACATTTCAAAACCCTAAAACCAATGCATGACAACCTGATGCTTTACCTCATTCACATCCATTTCTTTCCCTTGTTCATTTAAGACTAAAATCTTTTTGCTAATAAACTAAAAAACACTTAAAAATACGATTTGAATTGCACACCATGAGCCTTGAGAAATGGAAAAGAATGAGAAGGATCATTCATATCCCTATTCTGAATACCTTTGAATACAGGACGTAGGCCCCAATTATTCAAAGTATTCGCCTCCATTCATATACTTTAGTGCAATTCAAATCAAGACAAATTTTTCAAATTTAAAATCAATCACAACCCATCAAATTAATTTTTCCGCCTTAGGGCATTCAAAGCTTTTCATAAAGGACATATTATTTTTGTTCTACCGCAATACAAACAAACGCTTAAACCTCCACGTGTGAGTATACAAGCAATGTTTAACTGCTAGAACGTGAACGTTAACAACGTCCAATAAAAACAATCAACGAACACTTATTTTCTACCCATGAACTACAAATCTATGATTTTCTCATTGCACTATGAGAATACGTAAGCACGAGGGTTTGAATCTTTGGCGAGCACATTAATTAAAAACTTATTTTTTCCTCAATTAAAACCAATCACAAGTAACCTTTAGATAATAACACTCATTCACGCAAAGAACAATCAAAATGGTTCCCGTTGAGTGAAACGAATGTGAGGGGTGATAATACCTTCCTCTTACATATCCGGCTTTCAAATCCACTCTTGGTTGTGACGAGTATTTTCTTTACCTTTTAGGAGTTTTATCGATATTTTCCCTTTCCTTTGGAATAAATAAAGTTTGGTGGCGACTCTGTAGTTTTCGTGTAACGACAATATTTGACTAGCATTAGAAGTAATCAAGTCCTTAGAGACATATTTTAATAATTTAATTGGTTTAATTTCTTGAGATGCTTCAAAGCTCTTTTAATTTTGTGTTTTGCTTATGCATTCGTTAAAATATCTGATTTTGCTCATGGGACCTTAAATGTTTTGAAATTTTCTTTTTGGGGATAAGTCTAGTTAACCCCCTACCCAAATTCTAGACCTCCTGCGTCCGTATTTTCACCCAACAGACGACCCCATGGTCATAACCGTAAGGTGTGACGATTGGGAGATTAGAGTATGTTGATTGATCAAGGAAGCTCTTTAAACATCCTTTACAGGGATGATTTTGAAAGGCTTCCTGTAACGCCCCATTTTGTCTTATTTATTTAATCGAGTCGATTTAATTATTTTTGTTTTTATATTATTTTATTCTTGACTTTTATTTGACAATATATTATTTTCCATCGATGTTTATGTTTTATCGCATTTTGAGAGCGTTTGGGAGATATTTGAGCTGAGGGGTAATTTGGTCTTTTTGGGGTAGATATTTTTATAAATAGAAAGTGGAGAGAAAAAGAGAGGAAAGAAAAAGAAAAGAAAGAGAAGAGAAGAGAAAGGAGAAGAAAGAAAGAGAGAAGAGGAGAAAGAGGAAAAAGTGAAGATTCATCAGTTTCAAGCGCGAATAATCGGGTAAGGGTGAGAAGTTTCGATTATATCTTACTTGTATATGTATATGTGTGTGATTGTGTGAATGTTTTACTTGTTTTTCATAATTTTTCAATTCTAGGTCGAAATGAGAAAAATGATTAGAAATCGATGTTTTTACAGACGAAAGTCGGAATAAATCGCGTAGTAGAGTCGTGTGATGTTGGGTCTTGATTTAGCGTGATCGTTTGATTGAATCGAGTTGAATTTATAACTTTTGAGTTTTTTATATATATTGATGTTTTTGTGCAAATTGATGTTGTGATCGAGTAAAAGTGTTTGGATATGTCTGGTAACATTGGTATAGGTTGATATTTAATCGGGTCAGGATAGGAATTAATCGGGAATGATTATTTGTGTGTTTTTTAGTGGTTTTGAGCGAGTTTAGAGTTGGGATAAATTGATAAAAATATGTTTCAAAATATTTCAAAAATGGAAAATGTGTTGGATGGCTTTTTAATGGTGAAAATATTGTAGTATGTTGAATTCTGAGATCGCAGCTTTTTACGGAATCGAAATCGAAGATCCGGATGTCATTTAACGATCGAAAACTGAGTTTTTAACAAATTCTGCGCAGTATGTGTCGACCTGAAGGACTTTTACGTCGACCCAAAGTGCTTTGCATCGACCTATAGACTCGACCTGAGCATACTCGCAAGTGACACAAATTTTCCAAAATGTCCGATTTTGTTTTCTTCATAACTTTTGAACCGTAAGTCCGTTTTGACCCCCGTTTGAAGCATTGGAAAGCTAATGAAAAGTTATTTCTATTAAAGATGGTTTGGAGGGAAAAAGATGATTTAATTAATTCGTGTTTTTGGAAAAATAGTCGGGTTGTCGGGTTTTTATCGAGTACAATGTGTGCGGTTGATGTGTTATCATGCTATATGCTTTTAATATGTAACGTGTAGCTTGTGTGCCGTTATATGATGTGAATATACATGATGGAATGTTGTGATGATGGTTTGTGACTTTATGGAAAATATGTGCATTGTTTTGAATTAGACTTCGATGCGGGATTAATGATGTTGTTGTGTGGTAAAATACATTGTTTGATTGAATATCAATGTATGTTGTTATGATGTGTTGTGGGTAGCCTTTGTGGTGTGAATCCCTTGTGGAAGTAATTGTGATGGCATGATTGTTGTGGTTTGTAGTTTGTGGTGAAATGCATTGTTTATGTGAAATTCAATGTATGTTGTGTGGTGGCCTTTATGGTTTGAAATGCATTGTTTGAATTGATTTGCAATGCATGAATGTGATGAGGTTGATTAATTCATATGGTTGAATTGTGAATGTATGGAATTGATGAGTTGAAATATATGCATGGTTGTGGTTGCATATATGTGTGAAGATGCATGTGATGTCATGAGTCATTGTATGCCAAGCATCATGATATGCATTGTTGTGACGTCCTGAGTGACGGTTTGGTTCCAGAGGGAATCTGCTATAACATCGTGTGCCCATGTGGGGACCTAAAGCGATGATTATAGACGATCGTGAGCCTTATACAAAGAGGACTGCAAGCGATCGGATCGTGAGCCTTATACAAAGAGGACTGCAAGCGATCCATAAACACCGTGAGCCTTATACAAAGAGGACTGCAAGCGACGGGTGAACATCGTTGGCCCAACGGGGTGTTACTTCTAGTAACAAGCGATGGTTCCAACAGAGTTCCTGAGTGAACTAGTGATGAGAAATGATGAAGTCGGTACCGCATATGCATTTGCATAGAGTCGTTGTGTCGGTCTCTTTGCATCTGCATGAATTATGATTGCATTGTTTATATGTGGAAAATCATGGATTGATTATGTGTGAGAATTGTGAATGGATGCATTATGTGTGGAAAATCATGATTTGATTGATTATGTGTGGAAATTGTGCATCGATTTGTTATGTGTGGAGATTGTGATAGCATTGGTAATTTGATATGCATATGTGATAAATGCATTGGTTGTGGATAATATGCTTATACGTAGACATGTGCTATGTGATGTGTGATGTGTTTCTAAATGTTATGACTTGGTATGCCTTATGTGCAAATATGTGAGTATATTGGGTACTTGATATATGCTATATTGTTGGATTAATAGATATATGTTACGTATATGTGGTATGTTATATGTATTAGTATGTGGTGTTTGTGGTGAGAATAGCTATGCTTGTGAATTGTTATGTATTTGCATATTATTATGCAATCTTGATTTTAGTTGTTATTTCTCACCCTTCTGCTATTTTATAATGCTCTATGAGGCATTGCAGATTAGAGTTGCTGGAGGTCTTTTTGTGAAGATTAGTCCTCCGTTCTTTTGTCGGTCTTGGTGTCTGCTCTGATACGTAGCACGAGAGTCGGGGAACGATTATGTTATATGTATACTCTTGTTAGATTTATTTTGTATTAACTTTGTAGAAATATTTTGATGTTATAAAACACTTTATGTTGTAAAACAATTCAGTTATAGATCTTCCGCTTTATTCCATAATTGAACTTCATTTTGTTGGAAAAAGTTGCCCTTTGAGGCTTACTCCATTTTGTGTTATGTATCAAATAATTGAGCAGGGATTGTGTTTTCTTACTTTAAAATGTGGCATCCTTGTTTCTGTCGGAAAAATAAATTTTTAGTTACTCTGATTTTATTTATGTATTATTTATTCGCGATGGGAATTGGGGTGTTACATTAGTGGTATCAGAGCAGGTCGGTCCGTCCGGCCAAGTTGTTGAGTCAGTTGGTGTGACAGTTGAATACTGTCGATGTTGTTTGTTCCTTAGTACGTGATATGTGTGTGGAACACTGTCAGTGCTTTCTGGTTTTCTAATCTTTTGTCTTCAGGATTGAGACTGAGATAAGTGGGGGAGAAGCTGGTACTTCTCCAAGTTGCTTCAGTTGTGGAACATTGGCTCAGTGTGCCGTTGGTTGCAAGATTGTAAGTGCTCTTTGGACAGTATTGTTCCCGATTCCGGAGGGAATACGGAGGTAACGGTTATGTCGACTAAGGATTTTTGCCTTAGGTAGTTTTGTGCACAGGATGCAAGAAACGCTATTATAGTTTGGTGAAGACGGTTTATGCCCCATCATGATTGTCGGTTGTCTATTGGCAAATTGAGGAAGTGATCACCCTTAATCTCTTGTTAATAGCAGACGGAAACTATGTTGGATGGAATAGGCGTATCTTTCCGGCTTTGATAGTGTGTGCAATGAATTGTTTTGAATTAAGAAAATGATTACGGATTATTTCGATGAGTTGATGAAGATTCTTATACTGAAAGATGAGACGGATTAGAGGCTTTGGTATGTTGGTCCAGTTGGGAAGTTTTGAGAGAGAATGATTGGGCATCGTTATTGGTTGTTCTTAGAGAGAAGAGTGTGAACTCAAATTGGACGAAGGTAAGGATTTGAGGTTTGGATCTGCTAAGTAAATAGAAGAACTTTTAGGAAGTGAAACTCAGATTGAAAGAGTGGTTGGAAGATTTACTGGAAAAAGGGATTTGTGATACCAAGTGTGTCGTCTTAGAGAGCTCCAGTATTGATAGTAATACAAGGAACTGATGATTGAATGTAATAACAAGCATGATGTGTATGAAGGTATTGAGACTATGGAAAGTAAAACTTGGAGTTCTGGTGAGGTTTGGAGTCTTTGGAGTTTTAGAGCATTAATGGAAATTTCAAGAGAACCCTTAGGTGTGGATGTAATATTTGAGAGTTCTTTTTGGATTGGTTGTTGTGACATGTTGGGATTTATGGAATTTGGATTGTTAAGAGAAGAAATTGTGTATGGATTGCTAACAGTGGAATAAGGTAACGATTGAGAACGTTCGGATCTGTTATAAACCCAGAGGAAGAACAGGTAGAGTGTTTGAGATTTGAATTACAATTGTTGAAAAGAGACGAAGTTTTATGCTAAGTTATTCAAGTGAGAATCTTGGTTGAAAAGGTTAGTTTCTTGGATACGTTATTTCAGATGAGAGTATGATTATGGATCCATTGGAAGTAGATGTAGTTCTACAATGAGAGGCTCCGAAGTAGTTAGGGAGATTAGAAACTTTTGGGCTCAGTTGGTTGTTATTGCAGGCTATGGAAGACTTTGCTAAGTTCGTACTTTTGTTATCTCAGTTGACTTGCAAATGGTGAGTCGTTTGTTTTGGATGTTCGTTGAAAGGAAAGTTTCAGAGGGCTGAAGTAGAAGTTGTCTACGGCTCCAGTTTTGATTCTGTGTGATCCTGTTCAATCGTTTGTGAGGTTTTGGGATGTGTCTTTGATGAGTTTAGTCAGTGTGTTAATGTAAAAAAGTAAAGTCGTAGCTTATGCTTTACGACAATTGAGGATTTATAAAAGGATCTATACTATTCTGGATTTGGAATTAGTCGCGGGTGTATTGTGTTGGAATATTTAGAGGTATTATCTTTATGGTTCTGGGTTCGAAATGTTTGGTAATCACAAGAGTTTAGAGTAATTGTTTGGTTGGAAGGAATAGAGTATGAGACAACGAGGAGGATTAGAATTCGTGGCGAGTTATGAATTTGGCTTGGATTATCCTTCGGGAAAAGCTGATGTCGTGCGTGATAAGTTAAGTCGAAAGTTTTCATGCATGTCAGTTTTGATGGTCAGGGAGTTAGAATTATTTGAGCAGTTCAGAGACTTGTGTCTGGTGTGTGAGATAACACAGTGGAGTGTGAGGTTGGGAATATCATCAGTGAACAGTGATTTTTGGTGAATATGAGAAAGAGTTAGACTTTGGACGTGAGATTGGTAGTTTTGATGGTTACGAGTAATCAGAGTGCGCAACGAAAGTGTGTTGTGGCACATTTCGTATATGCATGCGTGACTGGTAAGAGTTCATAGGTTGAACATTGGAAGCATGTAGGAGTGTTGAGACCATTGGATGTTTCAGGATGGAAGTGGTATGTGAAAGGTTTAACTATTATTCATGGGTTACTGTGTTGATGGATGTTTTGGTTGTATGTTCGATTGGTGAATCGTAGCATTGCGGTAATATTGTTGTGTGACAAGGATGTTTGGTATCCTGGTTTAGTCGAGGTTGTTGAAATGATGTTGTGTCATGGGACTTTATGTTCTTGTTTCTGTTGTTGCCTCGTTTCCATGGTGATGGTTCAAGTGCGAGTAGCTAATTCCTGTGTCGGGAATTAGGGGAGTGTTACCGGTGGTGAGGGTAATGATCTTGTTGTGTTTTGGTTCTAGAGTGAACCTGTGTGTTCGTAACTTGTGTATTATTTGAGTTGTGAGTTGGTCGTCAAGTGCATTGTATGGGCTTTGCATCTTGTCGTTGTTGTTGTCGTCGTGTCGTGTTGTTGTAGTAGTTGTTGTTAGCGAGGTTGTTTGTCAGTTTGTGTTATTCGTGGTGTGCTTTTGTTGGCATGTTAGTTTGTTGGTCGGATGCGAGAGTCGTGTCCGGAGTTGTTCGTCTCAGTATATTTTCGAGGACGAAAATTTCTAAGTGGGGGAGAATTGTAATGCCCCATTTTGTCTTATTTATTTAATCGAGTCGATTTAATTATTTTTGTTTTTATATTATTTTATTCTTGACTTTTATTTGACAATATATTATTTTTCATCGATGTTTATGTTTTATCGCATTTTGAGAGCGTTTGGGAGATATTTGAGCTGAGGGGTATTTGGGTCTTTTTGGGGGTAGATATTTTTATAAATAGAAAGTGGAGAGAAAAAGAGAGGAAAGAAAAAGAAAAGAAATAGAAGAGAAGAGAAAGGAGAAGAAAGAAAGAGAGAAGGGGAGAAAGAGGAAAAAGTGAAGATTCATCTGTTTCAAGCGCGAATAATCGGGTAAGGGTGAGAAGTTTCGATTATATCTTGCTTGTATATATATATGTGTGTGATTGTGTGAATGTTTTACTTGTTTTTCATAATTTTTCAATTCTAGGTCGAAATGAGAAAAACGATTAGAAATCGATGTTTTTACGGACGAAAGTCGGAATAAATCGCGTAGTAGAGTCGTGTGATGTTGGGTCTTGATTTAGTGTGATCGTTTGATTGAATCGAGTTGAATTTATAACTTTTGAGTTTTTGATATATATTGATGTTTTTGTGCAAATTGATGTTGTGATCGAGTAAAAGTGTTTGGATATGTCTGGTAACATTGGTATAGGTTGATATTTAATCGGGTCAGGATAGGAATTAATCGGGAATGATTATTTGTGTGTTTTGGAGTGGTTTTGAGCGAGTTTGGAGTTGGGATAAATTGATAAAACTATGTTTCAAAATATTTCAAAAATGGAAAATATGTTGGATGGCTTTTTAATGGTGAAAATATTGTAGTATGTTGAATTCTGAGATCGCAGCTTTTTACGGAATCGAAATCGGAGGTCCGGAAGTCATTTAACGATCGAAAACTGAGTTTTTAACAAATTCTGCGCAGTATGTGTCGACCTGAAGGACTTTTACGTCGACCTAAAGTGCTTTGCATCGACCTATAGACTCGACCTGAGCATACTCACAAGTGACACAAATTTTCCAAAATGTCCGATTTTGTTTTCTTCATAACTTTTGAACCGTAAGTCCGTTTTGACCCCGGTTTGAAGCGTTGGAAAGCTAATGAAAAGTTTTGTCTATTAAAGATGGTTTGGTGGGTAAAATATGATTTAATTAATTCGTGTTTTTGGAAAAATAGTCGGGTTGTCGGGTTTTTATCGAGTACAATGTGTGTGATTGATGTGTTATCATGTTATATGCTTTTAATATGTAACGTGTAGCTTATGTGCCGTTATATGATGTGAATATACATGATGGAATGTTGTGATGATGGTTTGTGGATTTATGGCAAATATGTGCATTGTTTTCAATTAGACTTCGATGCGGGATTAATGATGTTGTTGTGTGGTAAAATACATTGTTTGATTGAATATTAATGTATGTTGTTATGATGTGTTGTGGGTAGCTTTTGTGGTGTGAATCCCTTGTGGAAGTAATTGTGATGGCATGATTGTTGTGGTTTGTAGTTTGTGGTGAAATGCATTGTTTATGTGAAATTCAATGTATGTTGTGTGGTGGCCTTTATGGTTTGAAATGCATTGTTTGAATTGATTTGCAATGCATGAATGTGATGAGGTTGATTAATTCATATGGTTGAATTGTGAATGTATGGAATTAATGAGTTGAAATATATGCATGGTTGTGGTTACATATATGTGTGAAGATGCATGTGATGTCATGAGTCATTGTATGCCAAGCATCATGATATGCATTGTTGTGACGTCCTGAGTGACGGTTTGGTTCCAGAAGGAATCTTCTATAACATCGTGTGCCCATGTGGGGACCTAAAGTGATGATTATAGACGATTGTGAGCCTTATACAAAGAGGACTACAAGCGATCGGATCGTGAGCCTTATACAAAGAGGACTGCAAGCGATCCATAAACATCGTGAGCCTTATACAAAGAGGACTGCAAGCGACGGGTGAACATCGTTGGCCCGACGGGGTGTTACTTCTAGTAACAAGCGATGGTTCCAGCAGAGTTCCTGAGTGAACTAGTGATGAGAAATGATGAAGTCGGTACCGCATATGCATTTGCATAGAGTCGTTGTGTCGGTCTCTTTGCATCTGCATGAATTATGATTGCATTGTTTATATGTGGAAAATCATGGATTGATTATGTGTGAGAATTGTGAATGGATGCATTATGTGTGGAAAATCATGATTTGATTGATTATGTGTGGAAATTGTGCGTCGATTTGTTATGTGTTGAGATTGTGATAGCATTGGTAATTTTATGTGCATATGTGATAAATACATTGGTTGTGGATAATATGCTTATACGTAGACATGTGTTATGTGATGTGTGATGTGTTTCTAAATGTTATGACTTGGTATGCCTTATGTGCAAATATGTGAGTATATTGGGTACTTGATATATGCTATATTGTTGGATTAATATATATATGTTACGTATATGTGGTATGTTATATGTATTAGTATGTGGTGTTTGTGGTGAGAATAGTTATGCTTGTGAATTGTTATGTATTTGCATATTATTATGCAATCTTGATTTTAGTTGTTATTTCTCACCCTTCTGTTGTTTTATAATGCTCTATGAGGCATTGCAGATTAGAGTTGTTGGAGGTCTTTTTGTGAGGATTATTCCTCCGTTCTTTTGTCGGTCTTGGTGTCTGCTCTGATACGTAGCACGAGAGTCGGGGAACGATTATGTTATATGTATACTCTTGTTAGATTTATTTTGTATTAACTTTGTAGAAATATTTTGATGTTATAAAACACTTTATGTTGTAAAACAATTTAGTTATAGATCTTCCGCTTTATTCCATAATTGAACTTCATTTTGTTGGAAAAAGTTGCCCTTTGAGGCTTACTCCATTTTGTGTTATGTATCAAATAATTGAGCAGGGATTGTGTTTTCTTACTTTAAAATGTGGCATCCTTGTTTCTGTCGGAAAAATAAATTTTTAGTTACTCTGATTTTATTTATGTATTATTTATTCGCGATGGGAATTGGGGTGTTACATTAGTGGTATCAGAGCAGGTCGGTCCGTCCGGCCAAGTTGTTGAGTCAGTTGGTGTGACAGTTGAATACTGTCGATGTTGTTTGTTCCTTAGTACGTGATATGTGTGTGGAACACTGTCAGTGCTTTCTGGTTTTCTAATCTTTTGTCTTCAGGATTGAGACTGAGATAAGTGGGGGAGAAGCTGGTACTTCTCCAAGTTGCTTCAGTTGTGGAACATTGGCTCAGTGTGCCGTTGGTTGCAAGATTGTAAGTGCTCTTTGGACAGTATTGTTCCCGATTCCGGAGGGAATACGGAGGTAACGGTTATGTCGACTAAGGATTTTTGCCTTAGGTAGTTTTGTGCACAGGATGCAAGAAACGCTATTATAGTTTGGTGAAGACGGTTTATGCCCCATCATGATTGTCGGTTGTCTATTGGCAAATTGAGGAAGTGATCACCCTTAATCTCTTGTTAATAGCAGACGGAAATTATGTTGGATGGAATAGGCGTATCTTTCCGGCTTTGATAGTGTGTGCAATGAATTGTTTTGAATTAAGAAAATGATTACGGATTATTTCGATGAGTTGATGAAGATTCTTATACTGAAAGATGAGACGGATTAGAGGCTTTGGTATGTTGGTCCAGTTGGGAAGTTTTGAGAGAGAATGATTGGGCATCGTTATTGGTTGTTCTTAGAGAGAAGAGTGTGAACTCAAATTGGACGAAGGTAAGGATTTGAGGTTTGGATCTGCTAAGTAAGTAGAAGAACTTTTAGGAAGTGAAACTCAGATTGAAAGAGTGGTTGGAAGATTTACTGGAAAAAGGGATTTGTGATACCAAGTGTGTCGTCTTAGAGAGCTCCAGTATTGATAGTAATACAAGGAACTGATGATTGAATGTAATAACAAGCATGATGTGTATGAAGGTATTGAGACTATGGAAAGTAAAACTTGGAGTTCTGGTGAGGTTTGGAGTCTTTGGAGTTTTAGAGCATTAATGGAAATTTCAAGAGAACCCTTAGGTGTGGATGTAATATTTGAGAGTTCTTTTTGGATTGGTTGTTGTGACATGTTGGGATTTATGGAATTTGGATTGTTAAGAGAAGAAATTGTGTATGGATTGCTAACAGTGGAATAAGGTAACGATTGAGAACGTTCGGATCTGTTATAAACCCAGAGGAAGAACAGGTAGAGTGTTTGAGATTTGAATTACAATTGTTGAAAAGAGACGAAGTTTTATGCTAAGTTATTCAAGTGAGAATCTTGGTTGAAAAGGTTAGTTTCTTGGATACGTTATTTCAGATGAGAGTATGATTATGGATCCATCGGAAGTAGATGTAGTTCTACAATGAGAGGCTCCGAAGTAGTTAGGGAGATTAGAAACTTTTGGGCTCAGTTGGTTGTTATTGCAGGCTATGGAAGACTTTGCTAAGTTCGTACTTTTGTTATCTCAGTTGACTTGCAAATGGTGAGTCGTTTGTTTTGGATGTTCGTTGAAAGGAAAGTTTCAGAGGGCTGAAGTAGAAGTTGTCTACGGCTCCAGTTTTGATTCTGTGTGATCCTGTTCAATCGTTTGTGAGGTTTTGGGATGTGTCTTTGATGAGTTTAGTCAGTGTGTTAATGTAAAAAAGTAAAGTCGTAGCTTATGCTTTACGACAATTGAGGATTTATAAAAGGATCTATACTATTCTGGATTTGGAATTAGTCGCGGGTGTATTGTGTTGGAATATTTAGAGGTATTATCTTTATGGTTCTGGGTTCGAAATGTTTGGTAATCACAAGAGTTTAGAGTAATTGTTTGGTTGGAAGGAATAGAGTATGAGACAACGAGGAGGATTAGAATTCGTGGCGAGTTATGAATTTGGCTTGGATTATCCTTCGGGAAAAGCTGATGTCGTGCGTGATAAGTTAAGTCGAAAGTTTTCATGCATGTCAGTTTTGATGGTCAGGGAGTTAGAATTATTTGAGCAGTTCAGAGACTTGTGTCTGGTGTGTGAGATAACACAGTGGAGTGTGAGGTTGGGAATATCATCAGTGAACAGTGATTTTTGGTGAATATGAGAAAGAGTTAGACTTTGGACGTGAGATTGGTAGTTTTGATGGTTACGAGTAATCAGAGTGCGCAACGAAAGTGTGTTGTGGCACATTTCGTATATGCATGCGTGACTGGTAAGAGTTCATAGGTTGAACATTGGAAGCATGTAGGAGTGTTGAGACCATTGGATGTTTCAGGATGGAAGTGGTATGTGAAAGGTTTAACTATTATTCATGGGTTACTGTGTTGATGGATGTTTTGGTTGTATGTTCGATTGGTGAATCGTAGCATTGCGGTAATATTGTTGTGTGACAAGGATGTTTGGTATCCTGGTTTAGTCGAGGTTGTTGAAATGATGTTGTGTCATGGGACTTTATGTTCTTGTTTCTGTTGTTGCCTCGTTTCCATGGTGATGGTTCAAGTGCGAGTAGCTAATTCCTGTGTCGGGAATTAGGGGAGTGTTACCGGTGGTGAGGGTAATGATCTTGTTGTGTTTTGGTTCTAGAGTGAACCTGTGTGTTCGTAACTTGTGTATTATTTGAGTTGTGAGTTGGTCGTCAAGTGCATTGTATGGGCTTTGCATCTTGTCGTTGTTGTTGTCGTCGTGTCGTGTTGTTGTAGTAGTTGTTGTTAGCGAGGTTGTTTGTCAGTTTGTGTTATTCGTGGTGTGCTTTTGTTGGCATGTTAGTTTGTTGGTCGGATGCGAGAGTCGTGTCCGGAGTTGTTCGTCTCAGTATATTTTCGAGGACGAAAATTTCTAAGTGGGGGAGAATTGTAATGCCCCATTTTGTCTTATTTATTTAATCGAGTCGATTTAATTATTTTTGTTTTTATATTATTTTATTCTTGACTTTTATTTGACAATATATTATTTTTCATCGATGTTTATGTTTTATCGCATTTTGAGAGCGTTTGGGAGATATTTGAGCTGAGGGGTATTTGGGTCTTTTTGGGGGTAGATATTTTTATAAATAGAAAGTGGAGAGAAAAAGAGAGGAAAGAAAAAGAAAAGAAATAGAAGAGAAGAGAAAGGAGAAGAAAGAAAGAGAGAAGGGGAGAAAGAGGAAAAAGTGAAGATTCATCTGTTTCAAGCGCGAATAATCGGGTAAGGGTGAGAAGTTTCGATTATATCTTGCTTGTATATATATATGTGTGTGATTGTGTGAATGTTTTACTTGTTTTTCATAATTTTTCAATTCTAGGTCGAAATGAGAAAAACGATTAGAAATCGATGTTTTTACGGACGAAAGTCGGAATAAATCGCGTAGTAGAGTCGTGTGATGTTGGGTCTTGATTTAGTGTGATCGTTTGATTGAATCGAGTTGAATTTATAACTTTTGAGTTTTTGATATATATTGATGTTTTTGTGCAAATTGATGTTGTGATCGAGTAAAAGTGTTTGGATATGTCTGGTAACATTGGTATAGGTTGATATTTAATCGGGTCAGGATAGGAATTAATCGGGAATGATTATTTGTGTGTTTTGGAGTGGTTTTGAGCGAGTTTGGAGTTGGGATAAATTGATAAAACTATGTTTCAAAATATTTCAAAAATGGAAAATATGTTGGATGGCTTTTTAATGGTGAAAATATTGTAGTATGTTGAATTCTGAGATCGCAGCTTTTTACGGAATCGAAATCGGAGGTCCGGAAGTCATTTAACGATCGAAAACTGAGTTTTTAACAAATTCTGCGCAGTATGTGTCGACCTGAAGGACTTTTACGTCGACCTAAAGTGCTTTGCATCGACCTATAGACTCGACCTGAGCATACTCACAAGTGACACAAATTTTCCAAAATGTCCGATTTTGTTTTCTTCATAACTTTTGAACCGTAAGTCCGTTTTGACCCCGGTTTGAAGCGTTGGAAAGCTAATGAAAAGTTTTGTCTATTAAAGATGGTTTGGTGGGTAAAATATGATTTAATTAATTCGTGTTTTTGGAAAAATAGTCGGGTTGTCGGGTTTTTATCGAGTACAATGTGTGTGATTGATGTGTTATCATGTTATATGCTTTTAATATGTAACGTGTAGCTTATGTGCCGTTATATGATGTGAATATACATGATGGAATGTTGTGATGATGGTTTGTGGATTTATGGCAAATATGTGCATTGTTTTCAATTAGACTTCGATGCGGGATTAATGATGTTGTTGTGTGGTAAAATACATTGTTTGATTGAATATTAATGTATGTTGTTATGATGTGTTGTGGGTAGCTTTTGTGGTGTGAATCCCTTGTGGAAGTAATTGTGATGGCATGATTGTTGTGGTTTGTAGTTTGTGGTGAAATGCATTGTTTATGTGAAATTCAATGTATGTTGTGTGGTGGCCTTTATGGTTTGAAATGCATTGTTTGAATTGATTTGCAATGCATGAATGTGATGAGGTTGATTAATTCATATGGTTGAATTGTGAATGTATGGAATTAATGAGTTGAAATATATGCATGGTTGTGGTTACATATATGTGTGAAGATGCATGTGATGTCATGAGTCATTGTATGCCAAGCATCATGATATGCATTGTTGTGACGTCCTGAGTGACGGTTTGGTTCCAGAAGGAATCTTCTATAACATCGTGTGCCCATGTGGGGACCTAAAGTGATGATTATAGACGATTGTGAGCCTTATACAAAGAGGACTACAAGCGATCGGATCGTGAGCCTTATACAAAGAGGACTGCAAGCGATCCATAAACGTCGTGAGCCTTATACAAAGAGGACTGCAAGCGACGGGTGAACATCGTTGGCCCGACGGGGTGTTACTTCTAGTAACAAGCGATGGTTCCAGCAGAGTTCCTGAGTGAACTAGTGATGAGAAATGATGAAGTCGGTACCGCATATGCATTTGCATAGAGTCGTTGTGTCGGTCTCTTTGCATCTGCATGAATTATGATTGCATTGTTTATATGTGGAAAATCATGGATTGATTATGTGTGAGAATTGTGAATGGATGCATTATGTGTGGAAAATCATGATTTGATTGATTATGTGTGGAAATTGTGCGTCGATTTGTTATGTGTTGAGATTGTGATAGCATTGGTAATTTTATGTGCATATGTGATAAATACATTGGTTGTGGATAATATGCTTATACGTAGACATGTGTTATGTGATGTGTGATGTGTTTCTAAATGTTATGACTTGGTATGCCTTATGTGCAAATATGTGAGTATATTGGGTACTTGATATATGCTATATTGTTGGATTAATATATATATGTTACGTATATGTGGTATGTTATATGTATTAGTATGTGGTGTTTGTGGTGAGAATAGTTATGCTTGTGAATTGTTATGTATTTGCATATTATTATGCAATCTTGATTTTAGTTGTTATTTCTCACCCTTCTGTTGTTTTATAATGCTCTATGAGGCATTGCAGATTAGAGTTGTTGGAGGTCTTTTTGTGAAGATTATTCCTCCGTTCTTTTGTCGGTCTTGGTGTCTGCTCTGATACGTAGCACGAGAGTCGGGGAACGATTATGTTATATGTATACTCTTGTTAGATTTATTTTGTATTAACTTTGTAGAAATATTTTGATGTTATAAAACACTTTATGTTGTAAAACAATTTAGTTATAGATCTTCCGCTTTATTCCATAATTGAACTTCATTTTGTTGGAAAAAGTTGCCCTTTGAGGCTTACTCCATTTTGTGTTATGTATCAAATAATTGAGCAGGGATTGTGTTTTCTTACTTTAAAATGTGGCATCCTTGTTTCTGTCGGAAAAATAAATTTTTAGTTACTCTGATTTTATTTATGTATTATTTATTCGCGATGGGAATTGGGGTGTTACATTAGTGGTATCAGAGCAGGTCGGTCCGTCCGGCCAAGTTGTTGAGTCAGTTGGTGTGACAGTTGAATACTGTCGATGTTGTTTGTTCCTTAGTACGTGATATGTGTGTGGAACACTGTCAGTGCTTTCTGGTTTTCTAATCTTTTGTCTTCAGGATTGAGACTGAGATAAGTGGGGGAGAAGCTGGTACTTCTCCAAGTTGCTTCAGTTGTGGAACATTGGCTCAGTGTGCCGTTGGTTGCAAGATTGTAAGTGCTCTTTGGACAGTATTGTTCCCGATTCCGGAGGGAATACGGAGGTAACGGTTATGTCGACTAAGGATTTTTGCCTTAGGTAGTTTTGTGCACAGGATGCAAGAAACGCTATTATAGTTTGGTGAAGACGGTTTATGCCCCATCATGATTGTCGGTTGTCTATTGGCAAATTGAGGAAGTGATCACCCTTAATCTCTTGTTAATAGCAGACGGAAATTATGTTGGATGGAATAGGCGTATCTTTCCGGCTTTGATAGTGTGTGCAATGAATTGTTTTGAATTAAGAAAATGATTACGGATTATTTCGATGAGTTGATGAAGATTCTTATACTGAAAGATGAGACGGATTAGAGGCTTTGGTATGTTGGTCCAGTTGGGAAGTTTTGAGAGAGAATGATTGGGCATCGTTATTGGTTGTTCTTAGAGAGAAGAGTGTGAACTCAAATTGGACGAAGGTAAGGATTTGAGGTTTGGATCTGCTAAGTAAGTAGAAGAACTTTTAGGAAGTGAAACTCAGATTGAAAGAGTGGTTGGAAGATTTACTGGAAAAAGGGATTTGTGATACCAAGTGTGTCGTCTTAGAGAGCTCCAGTATTGATAGTAATACAAGGAACTGATGATTGAATGTAATAACAAGCATGATGTGTATGAAGGTATTGAGACTATGGAAAGTAAAACTTGGAGTTCTGGTGAGGTTTGGAGTCTTTGGAGTTTTAGAGCATTAATGGAAATTTCAAGAGAACCCTTAGGTGTGGATGTAATATTTGAGAGTTCTTTTTGGATTGGTTGTTGTGACATGTTGGGATTTATGGAATTTGGATTGTTAAGAGAAGAAATTGTGTATGGATTGCTAACAGTGGAATAAGGTAACGATTGAGAACGTTCGGATCTGTTATAAACCCAGAGGAAGAACAGGTAGAGTGTTTGAGATTTGAATTACAATTGTTGAAAAGAGACGAAGTTTTATGCTAAGTTATTCAAGTGAGAATCTTGGTTGAAAAGGTTAGTTTCTTGGATACGTTATTTCAGATGAGAGTATGATTATGGATCCATCGGAAGTAGATGTAGTTCTACAATGAGAGGCTCCGAAGTAGTTAGGGAGATTAGAAACTTTTGGGCTCAGTTGGTTGTTATTGCAGGCTATGGAAGACTTTGCTAAGTTCGTACTTTTGTTATCTCAGTTGACTTGCAAATGGTGAGTCGTTTGTTTTGGATGTTCGTTGAAAGGAAAGTTTCAGAGGGCTGAAGTAGAAGTTGTCTACGGCTCCAGTTTTGATTCTGTGTGATCCTGTTCAATCGTTTGTGAGGTTTTGGGATGTGTCTTTGATGAGTTTAGTCAGTGTGTTAATGTAAAAAAGTAAAGTCGTAGCTTATGCTTTACGACAATTGAGGATTTATAAAAGGATCTATACTATTCTGGATTTGGAATTAGTCGCGGGTGTATTGTGTTGGAATATTTAGAGGTATTATCTTTATGGTTCTGGGTTCGAAATGTTTGGTAATCACAAGAGTTTAGAGTAATTGTTTGGTTGGAAGGAATAGAGTATGAGACAACGAGGAGGATTAGAATTCGTGGCGAGTTATGAATTTGGCTTGGATTATCCTTCGGGAAAAGCTGATGTCGTGCGTGATAAGTTAAGTCGAAAGTTTTCATGCATGTCAGTTTTGATGGTCAGGGAGTTAGAATTATTTGAGCAGTTCAGAGACTTGTGTCTGGTGTGTGAGATAACACAGTGGAGTGTGAGGTTGGGAATATCATCAGTGAACAGTGATTTTTGGTGAATATGAGAAAGAGTTAGACTTTGGACGTGAGATTGGTAGTTTTGATGGTTACGAGTAATCAGAGTGCGCAACGAAAGTGTGTTGTGGCACATTTCGTATATGCATGCGTGACTGGTAAGAGTTCATAGGTTGAACATTGGAAGCATGTAGGAGTGTTGAGACCATTGGATGTTTCAGGATGGAAGTGGTATGTGAAAGGTTTAACTATTATTCATGGGTTACTGTGTTGATGGATGTTTTGGTTGTATGTTCGATTGGTGAATCGTAGCATTGCGGTAATATTGTTGTGTGACAAGGATGTTTGGTATCCTGGTTTAGTCGAGGTTGTTGAAATGATGTTGTGTCATGGGACTTTATGTTCTTGTTTCTGTTGTTGCCTCGTTTCCATGGTGATGGTTCAAGTGCGAGTAGCTAATTCCTGTGTCGGGAATTAGGGGAGTGTTACCGGTGGTGAGGGTAATGATCTTGTTGTGTTTTGGTTCTAGAGTGAACCTGTGTGTTCGTAACTTGTGTATTATTTGAGTTGTGAGTTGGTCGTCAAGTGCATTGTATGGGCTTTGCATCTTGTCGTTGTTGTTGTCGTCGTGTCGTGTTGTTGTAGTAGTTGTTGTTAGCGAGGTTGTTTGTCAGTTTGTGTTATTCGTGGTGTGCTTTTGTTGGCATGTTAGTTTGTTGGTCGGATGCGAGAGTCGTGTCCGGAGTTGTTCGTCTCAGTATATTTTCGAGGACGAAAATTTCTAAGTGGGGGAGAATTGTAATGCCCCATTTTGTCTTATTTATTTAATCGAGTCGATTTAATTATTTTTGTTTTTATATTATTTTATTCTTGACTTTTATTTGACAATATATTATTTTTCATCGATGTTTATGTTTTATCGCATTTTGAGAGCGTTTGGGAGATATTTGAGCTGAGGGGTATTTGGGTCTTTTTGGGGGTAGATATTTTTATAAATAGAAAGTGGAGAGAAAAAGAGAGGAAAGAAAAAGAAAAGAAATAGAAGAGAAGAGAAAGGAGAAGAAAGAAAGAGAGAAGGGGAGAAAGAGGAAAAAGTGAAGATTCATCTGTTTCAAGCGCGAATAATCGGGTAAGGGTGAGAAGTTTCGATTATATCTTGCTTGTATATATATATGTGTGTGATTGTGTGAATGTTTTACTTGTTTTTCATAATTTTTCAATTCTAGGTCGAAATGAGAAAAACGATTAGAAATCGATGTTTTTACGGACGAAAGTCGGAATAAATCGCGTAGTAGAGTCGTGTGATGTTGGGTCTTGATTTAGTGTGATCGTTTGATTGAATCGAGTTGAATTTATAACTTTTGAGTTTTTGATATATATTGATGTTTTTGTGCAAATTGATGTTGTGATCGAGTAAAAGTGTTTGGATATGTCTGGTAACATTGGTATAGGTTGATATTTAATCGGGTCAGGATAGGAATTAATCGGGAATGATTATTTGTGTGTTTTGGAGTGGTTTTGAGCGAGTTTGGAGTTGGGATAAATTGATAAAACTATGTTTCAAAATATTTCAAAAATGGAAAATATGTTGGATGGCTTTTTAATGGTGAAAATATTGTAGTATGTTGAATTCTGAGATCGCAGCTTTTTACGGAATCGAAATCGGAGGTCCGGAAGTCATTTAACGATCGAAAACTGAGTTTTTAACAAATTCTGCGCAGTATGTGTCGACCTGAAGGACTTTTACGTCGACCTAAAGTGCTTTGCATCGACCTATAGACTCGACCTGAGCATACTCACAAGTGACACAAATTTTCCAAAACGTCCGATTTTGTTTTCTTCATAACTTTTGAACCGTAAGTCCGTTTTGACCCCGGTTTGAAGCGTTGGAAAGCTAATGAAAAGTTCTTTCTATTAAAGATGGTTTGGTGGGTAAAATATGATTTAATTAATTCGTGTTTTTGGAAAAATAGTCGGGTTGTCGGGTTTTTATCGAGTACAATGTGTGTGATTGATGTGTTATCATGCTATATGCTTTTAATATGTAAAGTGTAGCTTATGTGCCGTTATATGATGTGAATATACATGCTGGAATGTTGTGATGATGGTTTGTGGATTTATGGCAAATATGTGCATTGTTTTGAATTAGACTTCGATGCGGGATTAATGATGTTGTTGTGTGGTAAAATACATTGTTTGATTGAATATTAATGTATGTTGTTATGATGTGTTGTGGGTAGCCTTTGTGGTGTGAATCCCTTGTGGAAGTAATTGTGATGACATGATTGTTGTGGTTTGTAGTTTGTGGTGAAATGCATTGTTTATGTGAAATTCAATGTATGTTGTGTGGTGGCCTTTATGGTTTGAAATGCATTGTTTGAATTGATTTGCAATGCATGAATGTGATGAGGTTGATTAATTCATATGGTTGAATTGTGAATGTATGGAATTAATGAGTTGAAATATATGCATGGTTGTGGTTACATATATGTGTGAAGATGCATGTGATGTCATGAGTCATTGTATGCCAAGCATCATGATATGCATTGTTGTGACGTCCTGAGTGACGGTTTGGTTCCAGAAGGAATCTTCTATAACATCGTGTGCCCATGTGGGGACCTAAAGTGATGATTATAGACGATTGTGAGCCTTATACAAAGAGGACTACAAGCGATCGGATCGTGAGCCTTATACAAAGAGGACTGCAAGCGATCCATAAACGTCGTGAGCCTTATACAAAGAGGACTGCAAGCGACGGGTGAACATCGTTGGCCCGACGGGGTGTTACTTCTAGTAACAAGCGATGGTTCCAGCAGAGTTCCTGAGTGAACTAGTGATGAGAAATGATGAAGTCGGTACCCGCATATGCATTTGCATAGAGTAGTTGTGTCGGTCTCTTTGCATCTTCATGAATTATGATTGCATTGTTTATATGTGGAAAATCATGGATTGATTATGTGTGAGAATTGTGAATGGATGCATTATGTGTGGAAAATCATGATTTGATTGATTATGTGTGGAAATTGTGCGTCGATTTGTTATGTGTTGAGATTGTGATAGCATTGGTAATTTTATGTGCATATGTGATAAATACATTGGTTGTGGATAATATGCTTATACGTAGACATGTGTTATGTGATGTGTGATGTGTTTCTAAATGTTATGACTTGGTATGCCTTATGTGCAAATATGTGAGTATATTGGGTACTTGATATATGCTATATTGTTGGATTAATATATATATGTTACGTATATGTGGTATGTTATATGTATAGTATGTGGTGTTTGTGGTGAGAATAGTTATGCTTGTGAATTGTTATGTATTTGCATATTATTATGCAATCTTGATTTTAGTTGTTATTTCTCACCCTTCTGTTGTTTTATAATGCTCTATGAGGCATTGCAGATTAGAGTTATTGGAGGTCTTTTTGTGAAGATTATTCCTCCGTTCTTTTGTCGGTCTTGGTGTCTGCTCTAATACGTAGCACGAGAGTCGGGGAACGATTATGTTATATGTATACTCTTGTTAGATTTATTTTGTATTAACTTTGTAGAAATATTTTGATGTTATAAAACACTTTATGTTGTAAAACAATTCAGTTATAGATCTTCCGCTTTATTCCATAATTGAACTTCATTTTGTTGGAAAAAGTTGCCCTTTGAGGCTTACTCCATTTTGTGTTATGTATCAAATAATTGAGCAGGGATTGTGTTTTCTTACTTTAAAATGTGGCATCCTTGTTTCTGTCGGAAAAATAAATTTTTAGTTACTCTGATTTTATTTATGTATTATTTATTCGCGATGGGAATTGGGGTGTTACACTTCCCCCCAGACCTTGGCAACCTCAAAGCTTTTCAAGGATCATTTATGGGATTCTTAGGCAATCAAGTACATGTGAATGGTTATATTACACTGAATACCATGTTTGGAGTTAAGGAGAGTGCCAAAAAGGTCAAGTTAAGATAAGTAGTTATAAGTGTACATTTCTCATATAACATGGGTATACTTTCAATCAACTTAGACTTTCCCTATATATTTTTTATCTATGCATGAAATGCCCTCTCCCAACCGGGATGGTAAGGGTTATTCATGGAAATCAGGAGATCTCAAGAAAGTCCTACGTATAAATCTTGAACCTAAAGAAGATTAATATCGTTAACATCATAGACGTAAAGACATAGGATAAGCCACAATAAATATGGTATAAAGATGAAGACTCAGTCACTTTACTCCAAGAAAGAATGAAGGTGATAAATATTTGTTTAAAGCCTTTAATTATTTAGATGTTAATCCATGTTTAGCTTTATTTAATTTACCTGTTTGGTTTGCTTAAGGCGGTATGTCGTCCATGTCATTTGTATGGTTAATTTAGGACTTTTTTGTCTGTGGGGGCACTATTTTCCCCTACATTGTCAATAAAGCACATGATTTTTTAATGAGGTACCTCACATTTTTATATATTCAGATTTATTATTGTTGTTTTTTTCATGAACTTAAGAAAGATGAAACCTTATTGGGGTCGCACATAAAGGTGGTGATACACTTTGGATACTCATTGAGGAATCCTTTATGTCCATCAAGGCGATTACACATGTTGGATACTCATGGAGGAATCCTTGTCGCCCTTTGAGGCAACTACATATGTTTGATCCTCACGAAGGAGTCCTTGTCTCCCTTCAATGCGATTAGATATGATGGACCCTCGTGAAGGAGTCATTGCCACCCTTTGAAGTTATCACATATGTTGGATCCTCACGAAGGAATCCTTGTTTCCCTATGGGCAACATTATCATATTCACTACAAATACCACATGTTTCATTCTGGAACCAGAAATGAGTGTAGTAGCTGCGCCGATGGCGGATCTTAGCTTTTGATGCTATACAGTAGGGGGCATGCAAGGTTAGCACTCAGACGCTCAAGCTAATATATGAGGAAAAAGAGTGAAATGAAATTGAATTTGAAACTTGTTAACTCAAATTGACGCCTTCTCAATATATAGTCTCCTTGTTTGAGAACGAACCAACGACGACACCAGGTTTTGATGTAGTTTCCTTATTTTGTTAACGACTCAGAGCATTCACGGTTGGACCAAAATTTGATTATTTTGGCATAGTCTTTTAGGCCAGGTTCTTGACCTATCGCTGCTCGCCATAGACTCTCCATCCCCCCCCCCTCTCTCTCTCAGGGGAAAATGTAACCACTGTCAAAAAATTGGGCAGAAAAGTTGTGATAAGTTAGAATTTATAAGTGTGGTTTTATTTAACTCAAAAAGTATCATATTTTTTTTGCAATATAGTATAGTTCAACTTTTAGTCCATTATAGAAAATAGTATAGAGTCATACTGCACGTTACTTTGAAAATACTTTGTAGAGTTTATTCTCCCTATATCATAAAAAATAATGAAAATTAAAAAAACGTAGGAGTATCATATAATAATGCATAACATTTTAAAATAACAAATTAATGCATAACGATTTAGACTACATAACTTGTATTGGTATATTTAAAAGGGTCCATAAAGGACGACGTGAAAGGGGAATGACGTAACACATTGTCTAAAATAGTTTATTGATCCCTCATTTATTAGATCGAGTGTACATCATTTTGATGCGACACTCATTTCTCAGATTGATTGTTTTCTCGTGGAAACATGGAGGTGATGTGTCCTAGCCCACAACGATGTGAATACTGAATCATTGGATGATTTATCCCATTCTCCTGAATAATAATAGATTAATTGCCACATAGCCACACTTCTATAAGCGGTTGTTACTTTCTAGGATTCTAAGATCTAGGCCAAAGGATTTCTATAAATAACTCAACCCTAAGGTTGAGGGAGATGCTAATTCATTACGCAAAAATATTACATACCTAGTTTTTCACGTCCATGTGCGAGCTAACTCTAACACCACAACAAACCCTAACAATCTCTGAAAACCATTAACCACTAAGGGTTATCATGTATTGTACTTTTAAAAAGTATAATTGACTCACACCTAAGTATTCACATATACTTGTAAAGTCAAACTTCATTCATATACTAGCTCGAGCGATAAAGTGTTGCGAAACTTTTTGTAGGTACCACCCTCTAATCACTATAGAATCATGACATCTGAATTAAAAGCTTCATCGTGGTGGTCATCTTCAACCTAGAATCCATTTTTGTTCCAGTACGGAACAATGGCAACATCTGTGGAAACCGTCTTCTGATTCTAAAGAATATTCTTTTAGTTCTTTCAAGTTTTTTAGTTGCGCCGCCGCAACTGCTTTTTGTTACAACTCTAAGCAACCATAATTATTTTCTAAACAATTTTCCTGCTACATCTTTTATCGTCAGTTCAAAAGGAGCACACAATCACAATGCAACTAACGATCTCTGATTAATTATTTAAATTTTTTTAACAAAATGCTTTACCGGTTCTCTTCGGCATAAATGAAGATCCACGTGTTTCATCTATGATCACTTTACCACCAGTTCATAATACTCATTCAATTCCTCCATAAAAGATCCTAATTCTCCCACCTCAAGATTCCTTTCATCCACTACAATCTAATTGTTTTACTTTACAACCTCACATTTTGATTGCTCTGTTGTTTCATCTTCTCCAACATCTTGAAGCCTTTTTAGTGGCTCTGAATGCTAGTGAGCTTCTGTTGAACATTTTAAACCTTTTGCAGTAACTAAACCCGAGGTTCTTTCACGTAGAAGAATATCAGTGGAGGATTCCAATTGAGATTGCAATGCCATTAGAAGTTTTGTAGTCACTTAAAATCTATTTTTTACTCCTTATTTTTCAAATCATATTTTTTTTAGGAAGGAGATTCCAAAAAGCTACATAGATAAGCTTTTAATTTATTACAACAACAACAACAACAACAACAACAACAATAAACAACAACCAAGCTTTATCCCATTAAGTGAGGTCAGTTACATATATCAAGTTCTGCCATAATGTTTTATCAAAGACCATGTTTCTATCCAATTTATTTATCTAAAGATCTTTCTTAATAGTTTCTATTATAGTTTTTCTTGGTTTTTCTCTACCTCTAGGTGTTTGACTTTTCTCTATCTGATTTATTGTTCTTACAGCTGTTGAGTGATAAATTGTTGTTATTTTTAGTGTGAATAATTATCATCCAACATTCTGTAATTTTCCACCATCTTTTATACCATAGGTGTTACCCCAACACTCTATCTAATATTGTAATTTTGAATATTGTCTCATGTAGTCTTAACACACATCCAACATAATATCCTCATCCCATATACACTTACTTTATCTTAGTGTTGAATCTTAACCCTCTTAACATTCTGTCTCGTGAAACATCGCATGTCTTATCGATGTCCGATAAAATGTTCCCTTTAACTTGAGTGGCACTTTTGTGCCACATAAAACCTCAATTCCATATACTTCATCTTACTTCTACTTAGGAGAAAGCCATTTGTTTATAAGGTTTGTCTCCAAGTCTTCAACCTCTCATTTAAAGCCTTCTTCGACTATCTAAGTATGACTACATCTCTTCAAAAAGTATCACCTCAGTGCTAGCTCTTTGATGTGTTTTGTGAGTACGTAGTAAAAAGATAGGAGTTTAAGGTTAAACCTTGGTGTGATAATATTGTAATGCAGAAACCGTCTATGTATCCACCCTATGTCCACACACTAGTCGATATCACTTCACACATATATTGGATAACTCGACTATCGATAATCCTAGCCCGTTTCATCTCTAGGACTTTCCACATAATCTTTATAGGAATTCTATCATATAATTACACGTCATAGTAGATAGATCGCTTCCATGGTCATCCTCCCAAGCATAAAACCAAATTGATTCTCACTAACTTGAGTCTATTTTCTTATTCTTTGTTCAATTACTTTTTTCCATAAATTCATGGTATGACTCATAAGTTTACCCCCCCCCCCCCCCCCCCCCCCCCCCCCCCCGCGGTTATAATTTGCAAAATTTTGTATACCCATTGTTCTTATAGATTGGAAATAAAGTGTTTTTCTCCATTCATTTGATACTAAAGAGTTTGGTAATCCACTCAATGTCTCTATCTCCAAGAATGGGCATCATCACCATGGCGGGTTACCTGTCACGCACCCAAAGTGAGTGTAATGAGATCTGGTGTGTGGAATTGAGTTTCGATTCCAGTTTTTTTCTACTGTATGATGAATTTAGGTGTTTTTGGATACTATTTAGTTACTATGATTAATTATTAGTCATGCTTAATTAATTTTAACATGATTTAAATGTAGTATTTTGTGTGGTACAAACGGTGAATGTTATGGCGATATTTGTTGTGACTAAATGCTGTTGTATGTTGATATATTTCCTATTATGATTATGTTGTTGGTATTATTGGTGTTGTCCAATGTCATAATAGGGGTCATGTGTGCATGTGTTTAAGTGCACGTCTTTGTGTCATGCATTCATGTTGTACGAACTTCGGTTCAGTTTTGTTGTGCTTTGGTCTTATGGTGGGGATCGAAAGCGAGTAGCTGGTTCTGGTGGGAATCGACGAAGTGTTACCTATGGTGATGGTAGCGATTTTGGCGTGCTTTGGTTCCATAGAGGAAATCGCTAGTGAGATGAACCTGGGTCTTCATATTGGTACCACATGCATGTTGAGTCAGTTGTTGCGTAAAGTTGCATTAGTGTTTCATTTATGAATGATCATTTGGTTATGTGTTGTATGGATGAGAATACTTGATGTGTGGGTGTTGGTATGATTAACATGTGTACTTGTTGTTATGTGATATTCTACATTTGCTTGTTTATACCGCTAAATTACGAAAGTGTATTCTCACCCCCTCTGTTTTAATGTTGTCCATCACGGACATCTCGCAGATAATAAGGAGTAAGCTGCATGGTTGCTTGTTATGTTTGGAAGAGATCTTTGAAGAGTTATCTTCGTTTATTTTTTGGTTTTCATTTGTTTTAGTGGTTATCCTCTAATTATGTAACATCAGAATGAGAACTTTTTCTTTTGATGTAGAGTTAAAATGTTACATGACTATTTCATGGAGATTTTTCTAAAGTTAATTGAAAAATGTTATTTTCCACTACGAAGTTGTCGAATACATGTAATAGACAAATGTGTGTTACAATTGGTATCAGAGCATGTCGGTCTATCCGTACAGGTTTTGTAATGTCGTCGAGTCCCTGGTATGCGATATGTGTGTGTACACAGTCAATTAATTATTTCTTCTAATGTCTATTCGATGGTGTGGATAATGGTTGGATGAAACAATCGTGTTATTGCCAATGGTTTAGAGTCAGTGGCTCAGGCACTGCACGAATAATAGAATCGGGCATGTGATGAGTTTTGTGGGTTGGGGTAATTTCAGAGGAATATTCTGCTGACTTTCAAGGGCAAGTATGATTCGGATGGCACTCATATGTGGCTCCGAGAGATCGAGAATTTTTTTTGAGTAATGGCTTATACTGAAGAACATGATGTATTGTTTGGTACTCACATGTTGTTTGAGGAAGCTGAGGACTGGTGGGATAATGCTCGCCAGAGACTAGAAGCTATAGGTGTTGATATAACTTGGACCATGTTCAGAGTGCAATTCTTTGAGAAGTATTTTCCTAAAGATGTGCATCGCAAGAAGGAAGTTGAATTCCTTAAGCTTAAGTAAGGAAACATGATGGTTATTGAGTATGCTGCCAAGTTTGAGGAGCTTGTGAAGTTATGTCCATGATACAATGGTGCAGCTGTGGATGGGAGAAGTGCATTAAGTTTGAAAATGGACTACGACCTGAGATTAAGCAGGGTATTGTCTACCATGAGATTCGCAGGTTTCCTACTCTTGTGAATAAGTGTGGGATTTATGATGAGGACTGCAGAGCTCATTTTGCTCACTACAAGAGCGTTATTGAAAGGAAGAGAAAGACTTAGTTTAAGGGAAAACCATTCAATGCTCTAGCTAGCAGAGTAAAGTAGAGAGTTGCAGATGAGAAAAAGCCACGTGGGGGAGGGATTCCCGCTTTTGTCAAGTGCTTCGAGTGTGGCGAGTTGGGCCACCGTGCTAGAGAATGCAAGATTAATGTTCTAAGGTGCTTTAAGAGTGGGAAGATAGGTCATTATGTGGTATATTATAGGAGTGATAGACTAGTTTGTTATGAGTTCGGCGAACAGGTTTATATCAGTACCAATTGTTAGAAGCCGAAGAAGGCATAGTCTAGAGGAAAGGTATTTGCTTTGACTGGGATAGAGACTACTAGTGATGATCGTTTGATTCAAGCTATGTGTTTTATAAATAGTATTCCACTGATTGCTATTATTGACATGGGTGAAACATATTTGTTTGTTTCACTTTATTGTGTTGAGAGGTTGGGTTTGAAATTGTCTTATATGGATGGAAATATGATTATTGATACCCCGATTCTAGGTCCGGTAACCACTTCGTGGGTTTATTCGAATTGTCCACTTAATATTTATGGTAAGAGTTTTGGGATGGATTTAATATGTCTACCTTTGAGTAATATTGATGTTATCTTTGGAATTAACTGGTTGGAGTTCAACCATGTTCATATCAACAGTTTCGACAAGACTGTGTCATTTCCAGAGTTTAATGCAAATGATGACTTATTCGCATTAGCCAAACAAGTGGATGAGTTAGTGAAGGATGATGTTACAGTGTTTATGGTACTAGCTTTTACTAAGGAATAAAGCAAAGTAGTGATTAACGAGCCACCAACGGTGTTTGATTTTCCAGAAGTCTTTCTAGACGATATCAGTGATTTGCCGCCAGAGCGCGGAGTTGAGTTTATTATTGAAGATGGCTGGTTTATACCTGAGTGAATCGCACACTCAAAGATAACACAGAGATGCCACCGAACTTTATGTACTCCCAAAGGACAGGGAAAATGTCGATAAAACCCCAAGGGGAAGAGAACGGGAATGGGGGTCAGTTATGCGAAAGGAAGGTACTAGCACCTTACGCATCCGTCGTACTCGACGGGAACCATTTCGCTTGCTTCTAGGCTTAGATGGGATATCTATCTAAAGGATTCTAGCTAAAAGAAAGAGGAGAGAGAAGAAAGGGGAAAAAGAAAAGAAAGAAAGAAAGTGCTCGCGAAGGATTGGGGCCCTCGTGCCTATGTACCCTCATAGTGCAATGAGGAAATCAGAGCGCCGTAGTTTATGGAACCAGGGAAAAGAAATAGGAAGAACGGAGAAGGGTGGAAGAAGGGTGGAAGTGTGCTCGCCAAGATCATTGTGATCTCGTTCCTACGTATCATACATTATAAAGAGTGCAGAATCAGAGCTTCCGTAGTTTGTGGAACTAAGACGGAAAACAAAGGAAAGAAAGGAAAATGGGTGTCAAAACCAAGAGCGAAAGGGGGTAGAGAAAGATCCGTTGGGGATAACAAAAAGGAGTGGTGTCGAAACCAAGAAAAGAGTACAAAGGAAAGACAAAAGTTAGACTGAGAATAATATGCAAGCGTGGTGTCGAAACCAAGAACGTAAAGGAACAAAAGGTATAAAAGAAACTCCACTGGGGAACAAGAGAATAAAGAAAAATGTTGGGGACCAGAAGGTAGCAACCCTTACTGGGGAACAAAAGAACGAGGATTCGGTATATTAACTGACTGACAGTGGTTAACCGAAGAGAAAGAGATAGACTCTGTGGGGAAAGAAAAGAGAATGGTGTCAATAGACAGGCTGTGATGAACCAAAAGGAGAGCAAAGAGTGCTGACCCTAACTGATCAACAAAAAGGAGTATTGAACCAAAAGGGGTTGCCAACTCTGGGGGAACAAATGGTTTTAACAGATAAACTGTGATTAACCAGAAGAAAACGAGTGATTAACCAAGAGATGGTGATTAACTCGAAAAGAAGGGTTCAGTGTTTTAACAGACTGGCTGTGGTTTACTGAAAAAAAATGGGTGATTAACCAAGAGAATGTGATTAACCCAAAGGAAGTTTAGTATATTAACAGATAGACTGTGGTTAACTGAAGAAATCGTGCAAATTGGTGTTTTAAATGACAGGCAGTGATTAACCAATCAAAGGGAGAAGAACCAAGAAAAGGTTGTGAACTCCTGGGGATTTGGTCTTAACAGTAAACCTGTGTTTAACCGAACGAAAAAGGAATTAGCGACTCTTCAAGGGAATCAAAAAGCAAATGACCAACCACAAGAAAAGGATAGTGAAGCAAAAGAAAGGCAATGATCTTTAACCAAGAGAATGGTGATTGATCAAAAGAGAAATTAAAAGAGCAAGGGTAAGAGTGAGAATGATCAAGGATCGACTCGACTGGGGAAGGAGAAACACTACAGCTTGAGGATAGAGGTGACTATTCTCAGCGAGAGGGCCAAACGCCTTACCCAATAAATAGTCAGAATGATGGTAGGACAATTCCATCCTCATTCCTTCTCTATCACTTAAAGTATAGTGCAGAAATTGAAACGGACAGCGTAACAGCTCAAATTTGTACAGTGCTCCAATGCGGTGCGTTGCGCGTCATACGCCGTGCAAACTCCAACTCTGCGGGGGATCAAGCAAGAGAAGATTTAAAGAGATCCTAAAGAGAAGGAAGGGGAAGATCAACTAATCGAAACATGGTTTCGATCAATTAATCAAAGGAGTGATTTGCTAATAATTTTCCAAAGAGAATGAACAATTATTAAAGCAAAAGGTGTGAATTATTGATTAAACATGATTAAATTTGCTCAATAAAGAACAAACTTAATGCAATCAAGAAACAAATATGCAAAACAGTACCAAATGCTATTTAGTATGCAATGCAAAACATGTTAACAAGTGATCAAATGAAATGCAAGATGTTCATGAACAAACATTGCCAAAAATATGAATAAGTTGAATAATAAAAATCGTGCATCGAAAGTTCATAAACATGCTTCAAACAGAGGTTAAATGACACTTAAAACATCCATAAAAATCAAGCACATTAATCCATGGAAGTTAGAAGAAGAAAGGATACCAAACAAGCTTGAAAAAACTCAAAATTGGCCATTCTGTTCAGTGGTAACTGGTTACTGCATATCTGTTAACCGGTTACTTACTTGAAAATCAGTGTTTTTGGTGAAATTTACACTGAGTAACCGGTTA
This sequence comes from Lathyrus tuberosus, assembly GCA_022829125.1. Taxonomy (NCBI): domain Eukaryota; kingdom Viridiplantae; phylum Streptophyta; class Magnoliopsida; order Fabales; family Fabaceae; genus Lathyrus; species Lathyrus tuberosus. Next base: position 3,595,374 of record JALAZF010000436.1, on the reverse strand, counting down.
GCAGATATGCTGTAACCGGTTACCACTGAGACACTGGCAAAAATAACAGCAAAAACAACTTTTCAAAAGTAGTTTTCAGCACATAATCACTTATGTCAAACACCACATGCTTGGCCACGAATTTGTGCATGAAATTGAACTTGAAAACAGCAAATAAGCAGGGATAGAATCAATTAACACATCAAGATCATGGATCCAATAATGCAAAATCAATTCACACGCAAAATTATCGACTACATCGCGAATGATGCGAAAATGCTAGAAACAGTCAAATTAGTGAGATCCACCAACCTACAAGCCGGAGATTTGGCTTGGTGAATGTTGCAAAGTGATCTTGATGCAGAAAATCAAAGAAAACCAGAGGAATCTTCAATTTGTAGACGAAACGCATCGAAACCGAGCAAAATACGTCGAAACTCTGAAATGCGAATTCGAACCGTTGAAAGTTGAAGCAAATACTTGAGATTAATCCACAAGCTAAAATAACTCCAGAAATCCAATAGAATTGCAAAATTGATGGAGCTTAAGCTCAAGAAATAATCATTTTCAATGTGAAAAGTGATTATCCTTCAAGAATTAAGAGCTTTTGGTGAGGTTTTGGAAAGAAGAGGAAGTAAAGTGTGTAGAAGTTGCAGAAAAATCAGAGAGAATGTGAGAGATTAGAGAGTGTAATGTGTGAAAATGGTTGTGAATGATTGTCCCTTGAAAAATGAGTGAGGGTTTGTTTGTATAGACTTTTGGTTGGGAGTGTGATAGCTTTGGAGCTAGATTTGGACTTAGCTTTGGGAGGTTTAGAGTTAGGGTTGGAGTTAGTTACACTTGACTCACTGAGTCAAGGCGGTTAACTCGGTTAGTTAGGATCAACTCGGTAACAATCCCAATGTGAGCTCCAACATCCAAAGGTTGACATGCTTGGAAATCAAGGAGCATGGTGCATTTAAATTAGAGTGAAGCATTGGAATAAATGCAAGTGAAGTGTCTTGAATAGCCTTGAAATGTCCAGAATATTCCTCATGCTGCTTATAATAATGTAGAAACAAAGACCAAAAAGAGTGTACCCCTGCTGTCCCAAAAATGCAGCAAAATCTGCAACTTTGTACAGAGTAACCGGTTACTGCATATATGTTAACCGGTTACTTTGCTTGAAAATCTGCGTTTCTGGTGAAAAATACACTGAGTAACCAGTTACTGCATATCTGCTAACTAGTTACTTCAGCCCATTTTTCCCAGATTTGCTTGGAAAATGATGCTGAAATGCCGGTTTCGATTTTCCACCTCTTATTTTGATGAGTAAACATGGAAACCTTTATTTTGAGCTTGTTTTGGTGATGAAATAATCTTAAGAGGATGCGATTAATTGGGCTTGGAAAAACCTGCAGATCCTGCAACAAGAAACACACAGAGAAAAGTGCGAATGCGTATGTCGATGATGCTAATGCACATGCTTATGCAAAAAGCAAAAGAGGAGGTCAAATTTTGGGTTACGACAGCTGCCCCTATTTAATCCACTTGGACCTGAATGCACGAATTGCTCTAGCTTTTCGATGATTCGAGGTAGAAGGGGATTAAACAAAAGAGTAGCTCGAAAATTTGGCTGATGGCGGCAAAAGGAGCAGTGCAAAGGTAGAATAGATAGGTGCAAAGTTTGGCTGAAAATCTGTTGGGAGATAAGTCAGGCAAAGGGGAGCATGCTATGATGCATATGCTATGTATACGATTCTACATGATTCTTGATACAATGCAATACAAAGGCGCGAGGTAAGGCATAATGTGAAGCGTTTAGGCAGAAATCGTAGCAAAATGACTTTGACACCCTCGGTTGGGGAGAGAACCTGTGGATAAAGACAATATCTGCTGGCGAAGAGAGTTCACAAAGGATGATGACTCCGCCGGGGAAAGAAACTGAGAACATCTCAGGTTTCTAAATCACCATGGCTGTCACTGCTGGGGATGAAAGAATCAGATCAATCCTTCCTGCCAGGATTGACTCTGCATAGAGAAATACATCCTTCCAAATCAGCCTGACTTTACTGAGGAAAACCCACTACTACTGGGGATAGATAGTTTCAAATTACTGGAGATGATGTACAACCCTTGTTGGGGAAAAGAAAGCAAAGTGTCTCTATTGGGAACATTTTGGCAATCTGCCTGGGGACATTACAAATCTATCGGAGAAAAGAGATGTAAACAAACAAACTTTTCGACAAATCGCAATGGCGCTTACTGGAGAGAATGATGACTCTGTTGGGAAGGATACTGTATTTTCAAAGAACCACCATAGTATTGGTCGAGTATCAAGCTTGCTGATGGATATGACCGATCATCCTATAAGAGTTACCAGTGAAAGATGCAATGCATAATGCTTTCTCTACTGATTTAGCTTTTATTATTCTCAACATTTTTTGGTATTATGTGATCACAAATAATTGTTTATTTTGCAAACAAAATACTGAAAAGAAAATGATTGAGAAGTGAAATGATGAATTTTTATTGAAATGTAAAGAAGTTTGTACATAAGATGTGTACAAGGATGCAAAAATCCTTGATGAGGAAATTTGCAATAAAGTTGAAAAACAAATGTAAATGGCAAAGGGAAATCATTCTTTGCATTGATTACAACATTGGCTACCATCCACAGTAAGTCTAGGTTCCAACGCCTTGCATCAGTTGATGATGATTTAACCCCTCTGTTATCGTCTGAGGTCCAGCTATGATGAAGAAAGGCTCAAGTGTTCACAGTCAAATGCCTTTATCCCTAATTTTTTCCTGGACATTTTCCACCGGGATACTCATTTTTGCCTAAGTCGCCCTTTCGGGTTTTCAACTTAGCGGGCTATTATTGTTTTTTCATTGTCCCTAACTTTTGCATGGACATTTCTTTTTTTTGGTCCATCGGGACGTCCATTTTTGCCTAGATTGTCCTTGCGGAAGTCAATCTAGCAGACTCTTATCCACTTTTTTTTTTCAGGCATAATATTTTTTTGACTGCATCGGAGTTCACGGGCGACGACAACTCCTCTCCATCCATGGTGGTGAGGATCAGGGCTCCGCCTGAGAAGGCCTTCTTAACAACAAAAGGTCCTTCATAGTTGGGAGTCCACTTGCCTCGTGGATCTGAGTGAACGTGTGAATACCTCTTGAGCACGAGCTCACCTTCATGGAATGCTCGAGGGAGAACTTTCTTGTCAAAAGCTCGCTTGAGGCGTCTCTGATATAATTGACCATGACAAATGGCTGTAAGGCGCTTCTCTTCAATGAGATTCAGCTGATCGTATCTGGATTGAACCCATTCAGCTTCGTCAAGACCTGCTTCCGTGATGACTCTGAGAGAAGGAATTTCGCCTTCAATGGGTAGAACAAACTCCATACCATACACAAGCGAATACGGAGTTGCCCCAGTAGAAGTACAAATTGAAGTTCTGTAGCCATGTAGTGCAAAAGGAAGCATTTCATGCCAATCCTTATATGTCTTGACCATTTTCTAGACAATCCTCTTAATTTTCTTGTTTGCTGCTTCGACGACACCATTCATCTTGGGCCGATATGGTGAAGAGTTGTGGTGCTCGATCTTGAATTCTTGACACAACTCCTTCATCATCTTGTTGTTTAGGTTGCTTGCATTGTCAGTGATAATGCTACTAGGAATACCATAGCGACATATTATCTCTTTCTTGATGAATCTGGCAACCACTTATCGTGTAACGTTGGCATAAGAAGCAGCTTTAACCCACTTGGTGAAGTAGTCGATAGCAACTAGAATGAATCGATGACCGTTGAAAGCCTTCGGTTCGATCATTCCAATCATATCGATACCCCCACATGGAGAATGGCCAGGGTGAAGTCAAAACATTCAATGGAGTTGGAGGCACATGGATCTTGTATTCGTAGATTTGGCATTTGTGACATCTTTTGGCAAAGTTGTAACTATCTACCTCCATTGTTGTCCAATAATACCCAGCTCGAAGGATCTTCTTGGCCATAGCATGACCTTTAGCATGTACACCCTCGCAGCCCTCATGTATGGACCTTATGATCGTGTTTGCTTCGTATCTATCCACGCATCTGAGCAACACGGAATCATAATTCCTCTTGTACAGTACAACACCACTTAAGAAGAATTTGGCGCAAAGCCGCCTAAGAGCTTTCTTGTCAGTGATAGTGACACCCTCGGGATATTCCTGTTTTTCCAGATATCTCTTGATGTCGTAGAACCAAGGTTTGACATCAGACTCATCCTCGACCGCTAAACAGTGTGCTGGTTCGTTCAAATGATCAATGCAGATAGAAGGGGCTTCGTTCTTCCACTTGACTTTGTACATGGATGCTAGAGTGGCAAGAGCATCAGCTAATTGATTTTCCTCTCTAGGGATATGATGAAAAGAATTTTCATCAAAGTAAGGAATCAACTTTGCTATGTGTCTTTGATACAGAACCAACTTAGAATCCCGAGTCACAAAATTCCCTCTGACTTGGCCGATAACCAAAGTAGAATCTCCATAGACCTCAAGAATCTTGATTCTCATGTCAATTTCCGCTTCAATACCGTAGATACATGCTTCATATTCAGCCATTGTTGGTGCATGCAAAGCATAATCTGGCATTGAAGGGAAGGTGAAAACCTGTTGGAGAGATGAGGATAGCCTCAATTCCATGACCTTTAGCATTGGAGGCACCATCGAACACGAGCGTCCATCACGCCCCTGGTTCGGGTCCTATATCAGGGTCTGGAGTCTCGTAATCTCTGATAAACAGAACATCCTCATCGGGAAAGTCAAACTTTATTTGTTGATAACCCTCCACAGGTTGATGAGCAAGGTAGTTAGACAAGATGCTCCCTTTTATTGCTTTCTGGGTGACATGTTGGATATTATACTCAGTTGACAGCATTTGCCACCGAGCAATTCTTCCAGAGATAGCAGGCTTTTCGAATATGTACTTTATCCATCTTGGATATCAACAAAGTAGTATGGTAAATCATGTATTGTCTTAGGCGTCGAGCAGCCCAGACCAGAGCACATCAAGTTTTCTCCAAGAGTGAGTATCTGGTCTCACAATCAGTGAACTTCTTGTTCAGATAGTAAATTGCATGTTCTTTTCTGCCAGTGTCATCATGCTGACCCAATACATATCCCATCGATTCATAGAGAATAATGAGATACATGATTAAAGGCCTACCAGGAACCGGTGGTACTAAGATCGGTGGTTCTTGCAAGTATTGTTTTATTTTGTCAAATGCTTCTTGACAATCATTATTCCATTCGACCGATTGATTTTTTCTTAGTAATTTGAACATCGGTTCACAGGTAGCCATCAATTGTGAAATGAATCTTGAAATGTAATTAAGTCTGCCCAGAAAGCCACGGACTTCTTTTTCTGTTTTGGGAGGCGGCATGTTCTGAATTGCCCAAACCTTGTCAGGATCAACTTCAATGCCCTTCTGACTTACAATAAAGCCCAACAGTTTACCAGATCGAACTCCGAAGGTACACTTCTCAGGATTCAACCGCAATCTAAACTTCTGGAGTCTGTCAAACAGTTTTCTCAGATGAACCAAATGATCGTCCTCAGTCTCAGACTTGGCAATCATATCGTCCACGTAAACCTCAATCTCCTTATGCATCATATCGTGAAAGAGGGTTGTCATGGCACGTTGGTAAGTTGCCCCTGCATTCTTCAAACCGAATGGCATGACTTTGTAACAATATGTACCCCATGGTGTGATGAAAGTAGTCTTCTCCATATCATCTGGGGACATCTTGATCTGATTATATCCTGAGAAACCGTCCATGAAGGAAAAGACAGAGAATTGTGCGATGTTGTCTACCAAGACATCAATGTGAGGCAAAGGAAAATCATCCTTCAGGCTTGCCTTGTTGAGATCTCGATAATCCACAGACATCCTAAACTTCCCATCTTTCTTTGGAACCGGGACGATGTTACCAATCCATTCAGGATATTCAAAAGTGGCTAGGAACCCAGCATCAAGCTGTTTCTTTACCTCTTCTCTGATTTTGAGTGCCATGTCGGGTTTAGTCCTTCTAAGTTTCTGCTTGACAGGAGGACATCCGGGCTTGAGTGGCAAGAAGTGTTCAACGATGTTGGTATCCAACCCAGGCATATCTTGATAAGACCAGGCAAATATATCAGCATACTCTTTCAATAGCTTGACCAACTCGGAGTGTACATGCTCTGCGAGGGATGCGCCAACCTTGACTTCTCTTCTTACCTCATCAGTACCAAGATTGACAACTTCCACTGGCTCTTTATGTGGCTGAATCTCTTTATGCTCGTGCTCAAGGAGCCTTGATAGTTCAGCCAGTAATTCACAATTTTCCTCACGATCTTCTTCGGCTTGGTTAATTGGAATTCTAAAATTACAATGGATGTTTGCCATGTTGTTATCAATGCATTTATTAGTTCTGCATGTTTATGAATATGTTTAGAATGAGCTATTAAAAAAAGGTAAAATAAAAGAAAAATTTTGCCATTTGTTTGTGAAAAGGTAAAATAAATAAAGAAATAGAGCATGATTTTGAATGCAAAAAACTTTATTTATTGATCACATAATATTTCAAAAGCGTAAGGCCCATTACAAGCTATCCACTAGTCTCAGGGAGGACGAGGGAAGGAAAAAGCAAAATGCATTACATGTTCGTCGGAAAAACCACATGAATCACGATTGATGTCCAGTTGTTGAGCTTGAACCCAGGCGGACACTTGCGCACAAAGCTAGAAGTCTGATGACTATGACCAACATCATCAGTAGCTGCCACGATGTCACCATGCTGAAAACCCGCGCTATTGAACTTGACAAAGTTGCACTGCTTCTGACCAGAGGAACCAGATTGATGACCGGGATGGTAGCCCAATCCGAACCGATTATGTTTTTCAACCACATCAATCACATGCCCCCAGCCTGACAAAGCACCTTTCTGGATAGTCTCCTTAGCACTTTTAGCAGACGCTAAAGCCAGTTGTGGTGATCTACTTTGACTAGCTGAAGCTGAACTGGCATCTTTAAACTCGAGACACTGCAACGGCACCTCAGTTATGCCTTCCTCGGTCTCGATGTATCAGAAAGATGACAATTCGCTTACAATCAGATCCTCTTCACCACAGACGATGAGTAGCTGATCGTCAACATAAACTTCAATTTCTGATGCAAAATGGACGTGACTGCCCCTGCGGCGTGAATCCATGGTCGACCCAAAAGACAACTGTACGCTGGATTGATATCCATCACTTGGAAAGTAATGGTAAACAAATGCGGTCCAACTTTGATGGGTAGGTCCACCTCTCCCATAACTTTTCTTCGAGAACCATCAAAGGCTCTGATAACTAAGAAACTTGGCCTCATCTCGCTTCCCTCCACCGGTAATTGACTTAATGTGCCCTTAGGCATGATATTAAGGGAATAACCGGTATCAACTAGAACACGAGATAATAGGTTGTCCATGCAAGTTTCAGATATGTGCAGTGCTTTGTTGTGGGCGGCTCCTTCAGGAGGCAATTCTGATTCATTGAAACCCAGGTATCTGCTTGCAGCTATGTTGGCTACTACATCATCAAAATCGACGAGGGATATATCGTGTATAACATGAGCAGTGTTTAATACTTTCAACAGAGCTGACCGATGCGCAGGCGAGTTCATGAGCAAAGACAAAATCGAGATCCTGGAGGGAGTCTGCCCTAGCTGATCCATAATTTTAAAATCACTTTTCTTGATTATCTTAAGGAATTCCTGATCATCAAGTGTCTCCTTGTTCTTCGAAACATCCTCAGACAGAATATTCGGCAATGGAACCGCAGTAGATGCTCCTTGCTGAACAATAGGGGTTATAGATGTAGGCTTCTCCTGTGAAGGAACGACTGTTGGAACTTGAATAAGCTTTGTAGTGACCTTCGGAGCGAACACACGTCCATTACAAGTCATACCTCCAGTGGTGACATTCACAATCTCAGACTCAGCAAGCCTTACTCTTGTCCTCCAGAAAACACAGTAGACCCATATCTCCAAGGTACCTCCTTAGAATTATGATACGGAAACGGCTTTGGCGGGAAAACAACGATAGGCTGTATCTTCTTCTTGGGAGATTCAGTAGGAACCTTCCTATAGATGATGGTGAATGGCTCGATAGCAGCAACTTCCTTAATAGGTTTAGATCTGTAAAATTGAACTTCACCACGGTTCATCAAAATTTGGACACAACCCTTCAACCTTCGACACTGGTTAGAATTATCGTCACAGATCTGACATTTGCCATGCAATCCTTTCAACAGCCCATGCTCATTCAATCTCTTGAAAACCACAGTCATCGGGGTTTTTACCTTCAATCATGTTAACTGCGGGTCCACCGTGATTCGGCAACGGATTATTCTGAATGTTAGGTCCTTCCTCAGTGAAAGTTAGAATCTTCTTATCAATGAGTTCCTGAACCTTGGTTTTGAAAACAAAACAGTCCTCTGTTGCATGTCCTATATATCCAACATGATAAGCACAAGACGCATTTGGATTATGCTTCGGGCCAAATGGAGGAATTGCAGGAGCGATTTGCTTGGGAACAATTGCCCCTTGGTGAGCCAAGTAAGGAAACAATTCAGTGTATAACACTGGAATTCTGTCGAAATTCGGCCGTTTATGATTTCCCTGATTATTGTTGTTTTGTCGATTCTGATTCTGCTGATTCTTGTTATTATGCTGAGACTGTTGCTGACGTTGCGGTTGTTGCTGATTCTGAGCAGGTTGTTATGGATGATACTGATAGGGAAATTGTTGATATTGCGCAGCAACAGTGTATGGATATGGATAGTACGGCATTGGAGCCATGTGAGCTTGATACTGAGGAGAAACTTGAGCTATCATAGCATTGGCTTCACCTTCCTTCCTCTTTGATTGACTATTTTGAGATTTTCTGGTAGCAGGATGCTGAGAAGCAGTTCCAGGAATCTTTCCAGTCTTCAAACCATTATCGATTTGCTCACCAATGGTTACAATGTCGGCAAAGTTCAAAGAACAACTACCCACCATTTTCTCATAGTAAGATCCTTGCAAAGTACTCATAAAGATGTCAACTAACTCATTATCAGAGAGAGCAGGTCGCACACGAGATGCCATCTCATGCCATCTTTGTGCATACTCCTTGAATGTTTCAGCTGAGCGCTGAGACTGATTATGTAACTGCAATCTGGTAGGCGCCAGGTCAAGATTATATTTGTATTGCTTCACGAACGCTTCCGACAAATTCCTCCAAGTACGGATTTTGCTGCGCTCTAAGCCCATGTACCAATCCAATGAAGCACCAGACAAACTATCTTGAAAATAATGAACCAGCAATTCATCATTATCAATATAGGATGCCATCTTCCTACAGTACATAGTGATGTGACTACGCGGGCAACTCAAGCCTTTATACTTCGGAAGTTCAGGTATCTTGAATTTATGCGGCAATACAATATTCGGAACCAAGCATAAGTCTTTGGCCTCCAAGCCAAAAGCATAAAACCCTTCAATAACTCTTATACGGTCTTCCAATAACTTGTAACCAGCAAATTTGTCTTGGTTAGCAGGCCTAACAAGAATTTGAGGATTTGGCAGCTGAGATGCGGCCGGAGCGTGCACTTGCGGAGTAACAAACTGAGAAGGATACACCAAACTCGGATTAACCATCTGACCAGCATTCTGACCCATCTGAACACCAAACAAATAATTCGAAGGAGGTACCATAGCGGCTGAGGAAGATGCCCCGGGATAGAACATCCCAGGATAAACATTTTAAATAGCAGTTTGAACAGCTTGCGATGAAACCGGAACATGAATAGGAGGACCCCTATACACATGCTCTTCTTCCTCAGGAACTTCAATGTCAGCCAACCCAGAAGTCTGACGAGTCTGTCCTTGAAGATTCTCAGGATCATCATTCACCATTGGAGGTGGAACCGGAGTAGACATACCCCATGGATAAGTAGCAGCGTTCCCATTAGACATGGGCACAACATAAGGTTGATATGGTACAAAGGCACTACCATTATTTGCAATCTGAGGAGTGTAATTCGGAGGCATGCCCCAAGGAAAACCAGTGGGCATTTTGTTTAAACCAGATTGAGAATTTGTCGGATGAACAACAGACTAATTCACAGGCTCAACTGGCACTTCCACAATAGCAGGAGAAGTAATAACAGCAGGAGTAGTTGTAACAACGGGAGGAGTAGTCACAACAGGAGTGGCAATAGTTGCATCGGTGACAGTTGCAACAACAGCGGCAGCAGCGGTAGCATCCTTTTGAGCACGAAGGAGTTCCATTATGACATCCATGTTCGTCTGAAACTGATCCATCTGACCTTGAAATTGGGCCAGAGTTTCCTTATAAGCAGCGTTCTCAGCTTCGAAGTCAGCCATGATTATGGATTTGTTTGAGTGGGTGAAATACTGATGTCGAGTCGTCGTCTTGCTACAAGGCGAAAATGATCAGAGTAAGCAAAGGTTTCTTGGATGAAGGGACGTGCATATGCGGGCATGGATGAATGCAATGTATGCGAAAATGAAGTTTTTAAATGCATATGCAAAAATAATTTTGATATGATGGAATGACATGCAACACCAAAAACAAGGGGCCGGCACAACCTGAATAATCAAATCTAGACAATCTGAACATCTGCAAAGGTAATTCTGTGTCGGTGCAGAATCTGAAACAGTGAGAGAACAGAGGTTGGAAGAGTCTTGGTTTCCTGTAGAAAAACCCAATACACCCCTCACCGGTATGATCTAGTCAAGGGTCATCCTATAGCAAGTCCACAGCTTTGGGTCCTCGGATCAAGAAGCGTAATGGGTTTGCCATTTCTGGTCTGCCATTATCGTTCCTTGGGAGGAGTGCCTCAACTGAGTCCTCAGGAATGGTCGCCAGAGTCGACAGCTCTCTAGGTTACATTCTATAGTCTGCACTAATGCGCAGGATAGAACATTACCAAAGAAACCCTCGTATGGATGTGGAATTTTCGTGTATACTAAGTCTAGCCAAATGCCACACAAGTCACACTACTTTCGACTCTATTATTGGATGTATACTCAAGCCAGGGTATTGGGCTTATCTCTCAAATAGCAACCCCAACCGACAACAGCAAAGAATAGCATATATCTAGAATATGCAGCATATGAATATTCAAAGCAGTAAAGAAAGGCAGTAAATAAACATAAAGCTAAAGTAAAGCGTAAAGCGTAAAGATGAATCTAGGAAAGCGCAGAAGGTAAACACCCTAACAAGCAAAAAAGCGAACAAAACTAGGTGAGACCCCAAACTTGCAAGAGCAAGAACTCCCTAGCAGAGTCGCCAGCTGAAGATGGCTGGTTTATACCTGAGTGAATCGCACACTCAAAGATAACACAGAGTCACCACCAAACTTTATTTAGTCCCAAAGGACAGGGAAAATATCGATAAAACCCAAGGGGAAGAGAACGGGAACGGGGGTCGATTATGTGAAAGGAAGGTACGACGGGAACCATTTCACTTGCTTCTTGGCTTGGATGGGTTATCTATCTAAAGGCTTCTAGCTAAAAGAAAGAGGAGAGAGAAGAAAGGGGAAAAAGAAAAGAAAGAAAGAAAGTGTTCGGGGAGGATTGGGGCCTCGTGCCTACGTAACCTCATAGTGCAATGAGGAAATCAGAGCGCCGTAGTTCATGGAACCAGGGACAAGAAAGAGGAAGAACGGAGAAGGGTGGAAGAAGGGTGGAAGTGTGCTCGCCAAGATCATTGTGATCTCGTGCCTACGTATCATACATTCGAAAGAATGCAGAATCAGAGCTTTTGTAGTTCGTGGAACTAAGACGGAAAACAAAGGAAAGAAAGGAAAATAGAGTCAAAACCAAGAGCGAAAGGGGGTAGAGAAAGATCTGCTGGGGATAACAAAAAGGAGTGGTGTCAAAACCAAGAAAGGAGTACAAAGGAAAGACAAAAGCTGTACTGAGAATAACGTGCAAGAGGGGTGTCGAAACCAAGAATGTAAAGGAACAAAAGGTATAAAAGAAACTCCACTAGGGAACAAGATAATAAAGAAAAATGTTGGGGACCAGAAGGTAGCGACCCTTACTGGGGAACAAAAGAACGAGGATTCGGTATATTAACTGACTGGCAGTGATTAACCAAAGAGAAAGATATAGACTCTGTGGGGAAAGAAAAGAGAATGGTGTCAACAGACGGGCTGTGATGAACCAAAAGGAGAGCAAAGAGTGCTGACCCAAGAGAAGGTGTTTGACTCTGAGGGGATTGTTGATCTTGACTGAATAAACAGTAACTGGTCAACAAAAAGGAGTATTGAACCAAAAGGGGTTGCCAACTCTGGGGGAACAAATGGTTTTAACAGATAAACTGTGATTAACCAGAAGAAAACGAGTGATTAACCATGAGATGGTGATTAACTCGAAAAGAAGGGTTTAGTGTTTTAACAGACTGGTTATGGTTTATTGGAAAAAATCGGGTGATTAACCAAGAGAAGGTGATTAACCCAAAAGAAAGTTCAGTATATTAACATATAGACTATGGTTAACTGAATAAATCGTGCAAATTGGTGTTTTAACTGACAGGCAGTGATTAACCAATCAAAGGGAGAAGAACCAAGAAAAGGTTGTGAACTCTTGGGGATTCGGTCTTAACAGTAAACCTGTGTTTAACCGAAGAAAAAGGAATTAGCGACTCTTTAATGGAATCAAAAAGCAAATGACCGACCACAAGAAAAGGATAGCGAAGCAAAAGAAAGGCAATGTTCTTTAACCAAGAGAATGGTGATTGATCAAAAGAGAAATTAAAAGAGCAAGGGTAAGAGTGAGAATGATCAAGGATTGACTCGACTGGGGAAGGAGAAACACTACAGCTTGAGGATAGAGGCGACTATTCTCAGCGAGAGGGCCAAACGCCCTTACCCAAGAAATAGTCAGAATGAGGGTAGGACAATTCCATCCTCATTCCATCTCTATCACTCAAAGTATAGTGTGAAAATTGAAACGGACAGCGTAACAGCTCCAATTGTACAGTGCTCCAGTGCGGTACGTTGCGCGTCATGCACCGTGCAAACTCCAACTCCGAGGGGGATCAAGCAAGAGAAGATCTAAAGAGATCCTAAAGAGAAGGAAGGGGAAGATTAACTAATCGAAACATGGTTTCGATCAATTAATCAAAGGGAGTGATTTACTAACAATTTTCCAAAGAGAATGAACAATCATTAAAGCAAAAGGTGTGAATTATTGATTAAACATGATTAAATTTACTCAATAAAGAACAAACTTAATGCAATCAAGAAACAAATATGCAAAACAGTACCAAATGTTGTTTAGTATGCAATGCAAAACATGTTAACAAGTGATCAAATGGAATGCAAGATGTTTATGAACAAACATTGCCAAAAATTTGAATAAGTTGAATAATCAAAATCGTGCATCGAAAATTTATAAACATGCTTCAAACAGAGGTTAAATGACACTTAAAACATCCATAAAATCAAGCACATTAATCCATGGAAGTTAGAAGAAGAAAGGATACCAAACAAGCTTGAAAAAACTCAAAATTGGCCATTCTGTTCAGTGGTAACCGGTTACTGCATATCTGCTAACCGGTTACTTACTTGAAAATCAGCGTTTTTGGTGAAATTTACACTGAGTAACCAGTTAGCAGATATGCTGTAACTGGTTACCACTGAGACAGTGGCAAAAATAACAGCAAAAACAACTTTTCAAAAGTAGTTTTCAGCACATAATCACTTATGTCAAACACCACATGCTAGGGCACGAATTTATGCACAAAAATTGAACTTGAAAACAGCAAATAAGCAGGGATAGAATCAATTAACACATCAAGATCATGGGTCCAAAAATGCAAAATTAATTCACACGCAAAATTATCGACTACATCGCGAGTGATGCGAAAATACGCGAAACAGTCAAATTAGTGAGATCCACCAACCTACAAGCCGGAGATTTGGCTTGGTGAATGTTGCAAAGTGATCTTTATGCAGAAAATCAAAGAAAACTAGAGGAATCTTCAATTTGTAGACGAAACGTATCGAAACCGAGCAAAATACGTCGAAACTCCGAAATGCGAATTCGAACCGTTGAAAGTTGAAGCAAATACTTGAGATTAATCCACAAGCTAAAATAACTCCAGAAATCCAAGTAAAATTGCAAAATTGATGGAGCTTAAGCTCAAGAAATAATCACTTTCAATGTGAAAAGTGATTATCCTTCAAGAATTAAGAGCTTTTGGTGAGGTTTTGGAAAGAAGAGGAAGTAGAGTGTGTAGAAGTTGCAGAAAAATCAGAGAGAATATGAGAGATTAGAGAGTGCAATGTGTGAAAATGGGTGTGAATGATTGTCCCTTGAAAAATGAGTGAGGGTTTGTTTATATAGACTTTTGGTTAGGAGTGTGATAGCTTTGGAGCTAGCTTTGGACTTAGCTTTGGGAGGTTTGGAGTTAGGATTGGAGTTAGTTACACTTGACTCATTGAGTCAAGGCGGTTAACTCGGTTAGTTAGGATCAACTCGATAACAATCCCAATGTGAGCTCCAACATCCAAAGGTTGATATGCTTGGAAATCAAGGAACATGGTGCATTTAAATTAGAGTGAAGCATTGGAATAAATGCAAGTGAAGTGTCTTGAATAGCCTTGAAATGTATTCCACATGTTGCTATAATAATGTAGAAACAAAGACCAAAGAGAGTGTACCCCTGCTATCCCAAAAATGTAGCAAAATCTGCAACTTTGTACAGAGTAACCGGTTACTGCATATATGCTAACCGATTACTTGCTTGAAAATCTACGTTTCTAGAGAAAAATACACGGAGTAATCGGTTACTGCATATCTGCTAACCGGTTACTGCATATCTGCTAACCGGTTACTTCAGCCTATTTTCCCCAGATTTGCTTGGAAAATGATGCTGAATTGCCGGTTTCGATTTTCCACCTCTTGTTTTAATGAGTAAATATTGAAACCTTTATTTTAAGTTTGTTTTGGTGATGAAATAATCTTGAGAGGATGCGATTAACCGGGCTTGGAAAACCTGCAAATATTGCAACAAGAAACACACAGAGAAAAGTGTGAATGCGTATGTCGACGATGCTAATGCACATGCTTATGCCAAAAGCAAAAGAGGAGGTTAAATTTTGGGTTACGACAACTATAGACTTAGTATGTGGTACTATTCCGGTGTCGATGGCTCTTTATAGAATGTCTGCTTCAGAGTTGAGTGAATTAAAGAAGCAACCGGAAGATCTGCTTGAGAATAAGTTTGTTCGTCCGAGTGTCTCGTTGTGGGGTGCGTCGGTGTTACTCATAAAGAAGAAAGATGGTAGTATGAGGTTGTGTGTGGATTATCGGAAGCTAAATAAAGGTACAATCAAGAACAAGTATCCACTTCTGAAGATTGATGATATGATGGACCAGTTGGTAGGTGATTATGTGTTTAGAAAGATTGATATGTGTTCGGGTTATCATCAGATTTGTGTGAAGCCAGAAGATATTCTGAAGACTATTTTCAAAAAAAGGTATGGTAATTACGAATATTCATCAAGGTTGTTTGGTGTGTCTTATGTGAATGAAGTGTTCGTGTAATACACGAGTAGAATACTCCATTGGTACTTAATTCAGTTTATGGTTGTGTTAATCGACGGCATTTTGATATATTCGAAGTTTGATGAAAAGCATGTGGAGAATCTGAGAGTTGTATTGCATATTTTGAGAGAAGCAGTTGTACGTGGAGTTATCCTAGTGCGAGTTCTCGTTGTGAGAAGTGAGTTTCCTTGGTCATGTTATTTCTAGTGGTGGTATAGTTGTGGATCTATCGAAGATAAATGTTGTGTTACATTGTTAGACTCCAAAGTCTGTTATGAAGATTAGAAGTTTTCTTGGGTTGGATGGTTACTACAGGAAGTTCATTGAAGGTTTTTCGAAGTTAGCAATTCCTTTGACTCAGTTGACTCAAAAGGGTCAAGCTTATGTTTGGGATGTGCGTTGTGAATAGAGTTTCCAATAACCCAAGAAGAAGTTGATGTTTGCTCCAGTTTTGATTTTGCTAAATCCAAGTGAGTCCTTTGTTATGTATTGTGATGCTTTAAAGACGGGTCTATGGGGTGTGTTGATGCAGAATAGAGAGGTTGTGGCTTACGCTTCTAGATAGTTGAGAGTTCATGAGAAAAATTATTCTACTCGTGATCTTGAGTTAGCAACTGTGGTATTCATGTTGAAGATTTGGGGGCAATATCTGTTTGGCTCCAGATTTGAAGATTTTAGTGATCACAAAAGTTTGAAGTATTCGCTCGGTAAGAAAAAGTTGAATATGAGGCAGAGGAGATGGCTCGAATTTCTGAATAACTATGATTTTGGTTTGAATTACCATCTTGGTAAATCCAATGTCGTAGCAGTTGCTTTGAATAGGAAGTCGTTGCTAACGTCGAAGCTTATGGTTCGAGAATTGGAGTTGATAAAGTAGTTCACAGATCTCAATTTGGTGTGTGAGAAGAATCCTAATAGTGTGAAGTTGGGTATGTTGAAAATGACAAGTGGCATTCTAGAAGAGATTATAGAAAGTCAAAAGTCATACTTGAAACTGATTGATCGTCTCGTGTTAATAGATCAATGTAATAAAGGTGCTATTGGGATTTAAAGAGGGGTTTTTCAAAAAATTTAGCCTCTTAGTGAAACAATCCCGATGAATGAATCTTGATTAAACCATTAATCACAAATGAAATACAACAAAAGGATTCTGAATTACCTCTTGAAGCGTGCTTTAACTTTGATCACGAACGAGGAAAATACCATCGTCTCTACGAAGTCCAGGCGAGTACAAAGTGGAACGCGGTGCTAGCCGTCTCTTGTTCTGAGAAAATTGACAATTAGGATTGGTAGGAAAAATAGATCCTCTATTTATAGAGAGCTACTAAAACCCTAATGCTCTTGTTTTGGACTTTTCCAAAATAAGCCCTACCTTATTTAATTAAAACTATTTTAATTAAATAGATATTATTTATATTTAATTAAACTCTTTTAATTAAATAAAGTAAAAAAGTTAATTAAATTAAATCATATTTAGTTTAACAACTGTCAATTCTCATTTATTTAATTAAATCAAATTTAATCAAATAAATTATATATGTGCTAATGTATTAAACAATTTGAATACTATAAACACATAATTAAATTAAATCTTATTTAATTTAATCGTCAATTCCACTATCAGTACTCTATGCGTCTGACCCTGTAGATTCTCGCAACGTTGGCAATAATATTAAATTACCTATTTAATACTATAAACAATGAGCGGTATCTAGCAACACATCACTACTGCCCAAGTGACGAGAATGTCATGTGATCTGACATAACCTTTCAGTGATAATGATCATATGTACAATTACCCTTTTGCCCTTTTATCTGTATTGAACACAAGACATAGAATGTGTCACCCTTGTATAGTCCAATATTTTATTCCTTGATCCTGAGTATACTTGATAACAACAAATAAGCCCAATATCTGATATTGACTTATTTGAGCGCGACCATGCATTTTACAGTCATACTCTATCAAGGGGAGCACATATATTACTCTCGTATATGTAGGAGGGGCAAGTCCCATATTGGTCACTCATGTCCCTAACATGATTTGTAAAGTAACCATAAACCATGTTTATGATCATCCTGTTACGGACAATGTTTGATTGACAATAAAATACTTGACTCCACATCTAGGGTCCATAGTGGTTTCAGGTCAAAGGGTGGTATACATCACTATTAATATGAGAATAACTTATGAAACTTACATAACAAACTTTGTATTATTCTCATGGTGGGTCAATCCAGTATAAATATTACTCCTAATATTTATACCTACGCGAAGACTTGATATCTCATATCCATGACATGTGAGATACAGTCATCAGTCTACTCATACATAGTCTCTATGCATTACTGTTGTCCTATTTGACAGTAAAGGTTGGCTATGGATACTTTAAGAATAATATCCTTATGTTTAATAAGGTCTCATGATTAAGTCACACTTAACAGGTCATTAATAGACTAATTATTCTAAGGACTTTATTGTGTCATATACAAATAACACAATAAATGCAATGCCTAGTGAGTATATATATTAACAAACAATATATATCAAGGTCATGATACAAAAGCATATAAAGCCAATATTGATTGGCTATTAGGGCTTACTCCAACAATCTCCCACTAGCACTAGAGCCAATCTGATATTAACTTAACATCTATCTGCCTATTGTGTGCGTCAAGCATTATTTAAGCATGATACTTTTGTAGGGTATAAGGAACTATTTCCTATGCTGGTAATATACACCTCTTCCAATTTAAACTTTTGATCTTCTATCGAAATAAATTGAAGTGCCAAAATATATATACATGGATCGCTAATGAGATATAGTTTTCTGAACTTGCAAGATTAACCTATTATCATCGTGAATGAGATCAATAGGATCTGCAATACAAGAAACACAACTTTCCTCCCAAGAATTAGAAAAGCGATCCAAATCATATATTTGACCTTTGTACTAGAAACGAAAATTGTCTAAAGTTTTTTTTTCAACTTATACAGTTGTCATCCAAGCATAACATTTAATTTATATTGTGATATGAATATATAGTTCATAAATTTTAGAATAACATCATTGTAACTCCTTTACAATGATTATTTCCATCTACTCTTGAGAAAAGGAACACCAGGTCCTTTTAACATATTCATAGACCTTCTTGATAGTGATATAGTGATGAACACTTCAATCAATTTGGTACTTATTGTTTATGCTCATAGCATATGGTGCATCTAGTGCAGTACATATCATGGTGTCATTTTTCTCATCCAATGAGGTAAGACATTGTCTATTAGACAAAACATCATGCCACACATGCAATAATCTTAACGTGATATTATGCATATTAGGTGTCTCAAAACTTCATCAGAATATGTACTTGTGCCAGGATTGAGATTCATCAACCATCTATCTCTATAGATTCTGATTCCTAACCTTTTAGGAAACCTCGCCCAAACACTTCATTAAAACCATTTCCTTAACCATGTTCTACATTGATGTTGTAGGGAATTTGTTTTGATAGTCAGTATGTCGCCTACATACTATACTACATTAATGCAAATACTCCCACTAACCTTCTTGTGTACACAAGATTTAAACTTGACATTTATTGATCCAAGTTTTCACAAAACTTCATTAATAAAATAATTTAATTCCAAGAAGTTTTCTTTAATCCATAAATGGATATAGACAACTTACATACTTTTCCAGTATCTTGTGCCACACGAACCAATTATCCAACAAAAACTCCTTTGTTGAATTGGTTCATATTCCATTCTTATGAAGATATGTATTTTATGGTACTTGAATTTCTTCAAGTTCTACATCACTCCTACTGACTCCTTTAGATACATATTATCTCTAATGGAAGACTTCACTTCTAGAAACAAAACATATTTGTCCCATAACGTGTTATAGAATGTGTGTCCCTTATTTCCATTGAGATACATCCATAAATACATCTCCATCTAGATTATGATCAAGTTTACTTAATAGACCTTACAACCCAGATGATCATAAAGACAAACTAGGTACTCTTACCTCCATATCAAATATGGTGTCTCTACGACTACTTTAAATGGAATTGGTTATGGACATGAATAATTATATGTAAAATGATTTATAAAGAAGAGTCACAAAGATATAATTGAACTATATTAGATTGAATAATGTCAAACATGATATGATTTAAATGGTCATTATATTCTTTATATAAGTATTTACCACAACTAACATTTCGTAAGGTCTTAATACTTTTCAAGTTCTTTCCTTCTACTTCATTCTTGAACTCTTCCCAAAAGAATTCTAACTCGTGTCACATACACAAAGCCATAATTACTGAGTTTGTCAGTAATATAAATGAAGTAAGATAAACAAAATTCATATAGCAAATATGTTTAGATGTCCATATACATCACACATGTATATAATCAAGATATATCACATGTCCTTTCACTTACCCGATGATTTGAGACATTAGATATATCTTCCAAAATCAAGATTTGCATATATCAACTGATATAATACCAAATGAATCCGATAATCTATTCTCATAAACTTTGAAAATGCATCTCTCACTTATTATACTAATATTAATGCTATTGATATACATAAGGTTCAAATCTTATTTGATTCATCCTAAATTTGTTATAGATGAGCTTATCAAGATCGTATAACTCAAATACACTACTTGATTTAGTATTAAAACCACAATTTTAGATAATCATAACAACACTTGTCCATTATCAAAACATGCATTCCTCATCTTGTCAATACAAGACTTAGAATTAGTGTTTATTACTAAATTAAACTTAATAACAACTATTTGGTTTCATTCCTAGCTCTAATTTAAGTCTAATCATAAGCTCTTATAGTCAATGAAACACATTGTTCCATTCTAGACGTAAGTTGACTCAAATTATAATCAATGTCCTACTTCTTAAAAGACTCCTCGTACTCTTATAAATGTGAGATCAACATCTAGTATCATATACCCAAGATGTAGAAGTAGACAATTTGATTTTATATAACAAATCGTATGAAGAAAAAGTCTTACTCATTTCTTCTATTTTGACTCTTTTGATAACCATTAACAATTTTCTTCTTTCAACACATGAAATCACTGTCTTCCTTTAGAACCGTGTTTTTTCTGCCAAAATTCAAAGGAATATAAAATGAATCTCATTCCTTTTATAATTCATCTATTTAGCATCATAAACTACTTTCTTTTCTTTCCAATAAGAAGTGGTGGATATATTTAAAATTCATTCATAATGAATCTAATATACCTATTCGAGACAATCTCAAATAAAACTTGGTGACCAACTATTTGGTCTATAAAGAAATCCAAAATTTTAAATCTAAAAAATGTTTTAGATCCATTTGGATTCCTAATTTGTATAGAAAAGACATTGGGAAGTTTTACATTTTCTCACATCTTGTATTTCTTATTTAAAAGAAAATTACCGAGGTTAATGATCATATCATTCTCCGTGACGACTACAACTATGATATATGTTATATCTAGACATTCGACTTGAACCTTCTCATAAGTATCGTTTATTCGAATCTAGTTATAATTCGGTTGTTAGAAATTGGGTTGCTTGAGAACATACAATTTTTCTCGTGCTTGAGAACAATTCTCAATTTCTGTACCAATTCAGAAACTCTTTTATGATCTTTACATCCTTCATAAGGACATTTCACGGTAAAATATAAAATAAAAATGCAAAAGAAATTA
This sequence comes from Lathyrus tuberosus, assembly GCA_022829125.1. Lineage (NCBI taxonomy): Eukaryota > Viridiplantae > Streptophyta > Magnoliopsida > Fabales > Fabaceae > Lathyrus > Lathyrus tuberosus. Next base: position 3,574,049 of record JALAZF010000436.1, on the reverse strand, counting down.
CAACTACAAACGTGTAAAAATTGTATCAAATTAAATCATTTTAATAAGGACTTTTATTAAAATGCTCCCACTATTTTTGCTCAAACCAATGACCCTCAACATTTGATTCGGAAAAATTCCGTTGAAAGATTTTCTAGAGGGTCGAGATCCATGTTTCACTTTGTTTTAAGTCCGTATAGGCAGATTACACAAAACTCCGTTATTTAGGTAGGAACTCTTTCCAATTGTATCTAATACAATTCTCGAATTTTATCAATTGAGTGAATAAGTCCTTATTCTAATTCATCTTATGGATTGTTCTCAACTATTGCTTTTAAACATATATAATTCTATTATAATTAGTTTAGTTAAGTCAAACCCAAAAATTTAGCAGTTGGATATTACTTTTATCCCATCGCACCTTACTAATATAAAACATGCACCTCGCGTTAGGCGAAACCTACATTATTCGATACTAGTCTTGATGAGTGCTAAATTTTGCAAAGCAATTAACTTAATATTTAATTGAAGGGATTTTAATTAAATTTGATCTCACCGGTTTGTATATCTCATACACTCGCATAATTGTATATCTTATACACACGCATATAAACATACATTTCACGAATCACATACATAAAATAAAAGTTGGTAATACGATTATGACCACCTAAAATGCAAGAATTAAATAAACTACTTTATTACAATTCTTTGACCCACGAGCAAGCTTCTCAAGCCTCTCCACCGGCGTCATCGTTTGGCATTGTTTTCTATTCAACTCTTGAACTCGAATAATTTATAATATTTAAATAAATAAAATAATAATTAAATGGCACGACACCCAGGTCGTATTTAATTACAATAAACCACGACATGCATGCCGTATTTAAATAAAATAAATCGCGACATGCATGTCGTATTTAAAATAAACAAATGCCAAAATCTAAGCTCATAACCGTATACCAATTTATTTAGTAATAAATAATTAAATAATAAATAATAGTAAATTTTCAAATTATAAATTTTGACGCATCAACACTTGACGTTTTTGTGAACCCTAAAGGCACAACTCTTGCACCGACACAAACTCTAATGCATAAGTGTTCATACCATCAAAACGTAATGATAGGTTATTCAATATAATTGATCGAAATGTCATTGCTTCACCATACAAATGTCAGATTCCGAAGCAAAATGCACATTGATCATTCAAATGTATAATAATCATTACACTAATTTAATGGACGAAACAAAATAGTGTATCAAATACACCAATTTCGCATTAGAAATATTTATATCGTATATAAACTTATCAATTATATTTGTATCACTTATGGATGATCGAAATATCGCTACTTCACCATACTAATGTCGGATTTGAAGCATAGTCAACAACGAACATCCAAATTATACAAACACGTGATATTAATATTTAATTTTAAATAATAAACACTTTACTACTTCATTATTATTTATAATAATGAAATTTTATTATTATTATTATTATTATTATTATTATTATTATTATTATTATTATAAATTAATATTAAACAAACTTGCAATTACAAAGGACCAATATGTCGTTGCAAATGGCATGACATCATTCTCGGAAACGAAATAGAAATTTGGTTATTAAGTAACACATCCAGTTAATAGAAACAGCTACCATACTTAGCTATTAGGTTACAGTTTCGCAACCCTTTCGGCATATGTAATGAAATTAAAAATTGGATTGTAACCACAAACATCCATATCAATGGATACACATCTCATATAACAAATATAACAAACACATGGTTATCAAAAAATAAGGCATGTTATACAAAAGATTTTGTCATTACGAAATCACATATAAGCTATTTACTTAACCAAACCTAGCGATTGAAACAACAATATACCATGCGGCAACCATTACCACAATTGATAAAACTATGAATTTTGCACAAAATTATAACCACGTGCACATAATTATGACTATATATATATATATATATATATATATATATATATATATATATATATATATCACTATAAATAAATCATATTCAACTATAATGATTTAATCAGAATTAGGTTTTGATACCACTATTGAGATGAACGAATCTTGATTAAACCATTAATCACAAATTAAACACAACAAAAGGATTCTGAATTACCTCTTGAAGCGTGATTTAACTTTGATCACGAACGAAGAAAATACCATCGTCTCTACGAAGTCCACGCGAGTACAAAGTGGAACGCGGTGCTAGCCGTCTCTTATTCTGAGAAAATTGACAATTAGGATTGGTAGGGGAAATAGCTCCTCTATTTATAGAGCTACTAAAACACTAATGCTCTTATTTTAGACTTTTCCAAAATAAGTCGAACCTTATTTAATTAAAATTATTTTAATTAAATATATTTTATTTATTTAATTAAACCCTTTTAATTAAATAAAGTAAAAATGTTAATTAAATTAAATCATATTTAATTTAACAACTGTCAATTCTCATTTATTTAATCAAATAAATTATATATGTGCTAATGTATTAAACAATTTGAATACTATTAACACATAATTAAATTAAATCTTATGACTCGGTGTCGAAAAAAATCACTAACACCTAAAAAATGTAAAAATATCATAATTTTACAAGTTTATAATTTAAATTCAAATTTGAATCAATTATAAATTTAAGTCAAGTAATTGATTTAAAAATTTAAAAAAAGTATCAATCTCAAATACAAACTTATATTTGTTATCTATATAACATGCATTACCATTTACTTTACGCAACACTTCAGCCCAACTAATAAAAACCAATGATATCAATCATATAGGAGAGAAAATAGATTATGTTTAAATTCCACAACCTATCAATGCTATAATACTGCAGTAGCCTCTACTTATTATATTTAATCGTTGTTACCAATTTTTAAAGAAAAGAATATTAACTTTCTCTTATATTTTTATTTATTCTTTTTTTAAATAATGAAAAATGACGTCGTTTTAATTTAAAAAAAAACATGCATTTGAACCGCCGGTTCTCACCGGTTCAACTGCATATCCGATCTAACAATTGAACCAGACCAGTTACCACCCCGGTTCCCGGTTCAACCGGTCCGACCGGCCGGTCCGATCCAGTTTTTAAAACTATGGTCAATTCCACTATCAGTATTCTATACGTGTGGCCCTGTAGGTTCTCGCAACGTTGACAATAATATTAAATTACCTATTTAATATTCAAAATAGTGAGCGGTATCTAGCAACATATCACTGCTACACAAGTGACGGAAATGTCATGTGATCTGACATAACCTTTCTGTGATAATGATCATATATACAATTACCATTTTGCCCTTATATCTATATTGAACACAAGACATAGAATGTGTCACCCTTGTATAGTCCAATATTTTATTCCTTGATCCCTGAGTATACTTGATAACAATAAATAAACCCCATATCTGATATCGACTTATTTGAGCACGACCATGCATTTTACAGTCATACTATATCAAGGGGCCCATAGATATTACTCACGTACGTGTAGGAGGGGTAAATCCCATCTAGGTCACTCTTGTCCCTCAGCATGATTTGTAAAGTACCCATAAACCATCTTTATGATCATCCTATTACGGACAACGTTTGATTGGCAATAAAGTACTCGACTCCACATCTAGGGTCCATAGTGGTTTCAGGTCGAAGGGTGGTATACATCACTATTACTATGATAATAACTTATGATACTTACATAACAAGCTATGTAGTATTCTCATGGTGGGTCAATCCAGTGTAAATATTACTCCTAATATTTATACCTACATGAAGACTTGATATCTCATATCCATGACATGTGAGATACAATCATCAATCTACTCACATAATAGTCTCTATGCATTACTGTTGTCCTATTTGACAATAAAGCTTGACTATGTATACTTTAAGAATAATGTCCTTATGTTTAATGAGGTCCCATGATTAAGTCACACTTAACAGGTTATTAATAGACTAATTATTCTAAGGAATTTATTGTGTCATATACAAATAACACAATAAATACAATGCCTAGTAAGTATATATATATTAACAAACAATATATATCAAGATCATGATACATAAGCATATTAAGCCAATATTTATTGGTTATTAGGGCTTAATCCAACACAAAGGTGATTTCAGAATCGATGAGAATGGTGTTACGAGGTTTCGTGACAGAGTTTGTGTACTAGATGTGCCAGAACTTAAGAAGAGTATTCTTGGGGAAGGTCATAGGTCTGATTTGAGTATTCATCTTGATGCTACTAAAATTGATCAATATTTGAAGAAAATGTTTTGGTTTCCAGAAATAAAGAAGGAAGCTGTAGAGTTTGTTTATGTGTGTTTGACTTTCCAGAAGTCAAAGATTGAACATCAGAAGTTGTTGGGTCTGATGCAACCGCTGAGTATTCTATAGTGGAAGTGGGACAACATTTACATGGATTTTGAGACGAGTTTCTCGAAGACAAAGAAAGGATGTGATTCCATATAGGTTATCATCGATATGCTGAATAAACCGGCTCATTTCATTATAATTAAGATCAGATTTCCTTTGCAGAAGTTGGATGAGTTGTATGTGATAAGATTGTTAGCCTGCATGGTATTTCGTCGAACATTGTGTTAGATATAGGTCTGAGGTTCACGTCGAGATTTTGGCGTGGTTTGCAAGAAGTGTTGGGTACTAAGTTGAAGTTGAGTTCCACTTATCACCCACAAACTGATAGCCAAACAAAGAGGATTATCCAATCCTTTGAGCATTTGTTGAGGGCTTGTGTAATATAACAAAGAGGTGCTTGGGATATCTACTTACCACTGATTGAGTTTGCTTACAACAACAATTTCCATTCAAGTATTGGGATGACCCTATTTGAGGCATTGTATGGTAAGAGATGTAGGACACCTCTGTGTTGGTATGAATCAGGTGAGAGTGTTGTAATTAGACCTAAGATTGTACAACAAACTTCTGAGAATATCAAGATGATCCAAGAGAAGATTAAAACTTCACAGAGTTACCATGATAAAAGTGAAGAGAAATATGTGATCCAAAATGCAACAGAAAATAAAAAAATTCCCTTTAGTGATCCTTAAGAACGGTCATGATCAGTGATAGAACGATTACCTCTTGTGGCGATGAAACCTTTGATTCTGAATTGAAGGAGTGGTCATGAGCAATGTATGATGAACAATGACTCTACTCAGTCCACATGAACAGATTTCTCCAGTTTCAGTGCTAGCTACTACGATTGAAGGTTTTGAGTGAGAGAAAGAGAAGGAAAAATACGGCTAGGGTTTCACAGTCTGAATTTTCATCGAGAGTGTATGCTTCTGCACAAGGGTTTTATTTATAGAACCACTTGTGTGGGCTGCATGCTAAAAAGCCCACTTAAGTGTATGCACACCATATCTTATGGTGTACTGTATATCACCTAAGCGCGTGGTACCTTACCACATTCCGTATTCTACTTAAGTGCACCGTACCTTACGATGTTCTACATTTACTTAAGTGCAATGTACTTTACGGTGTTCCTTATTTACTCTACCTCTTATCAATTTGTCCTTATGTGCGTGACCTATAGGTTTTCGTGACATTCATAATTATATTAAATTACGCATTTAACATATTAAATAGTGAGTGGTATCTAGCAACACATCACTACTACCCAAGTCACGAAAATGTCATGTGATATGACAAAACCTTTTGTGACAATACTTGTGTGTACAATTACCCTTTTGCCTCTATGTCTATATTTAACATGAGACATATATCGTGTCATCCTTGTCCAGTTCAATATTGGGCCCTTAGACATTTATTCTGTTACGTAGGATGGATAAATTCCATCTAGGTCACTCATGCCCCTCAGTATGCTTTGTAGAGTACCCATCAACTGTCTTTATGGTTGTCCAGTTACGGACAATGTTAGATCAACAATAAAGTACTCGACTCTACATCTATGGTCCATAGTGGTTTTAGGTCGAAGGGTGGTATACACCACTATCACCATGAGAGTAACTTATGACACTTTGCATAACATTCTATGTAGCACTCTCATAGCGAGTCAATCCAATTATAAATATTACTCCTAATATTCATACTTATGTTAAGACTTTATAACTCCTTATCTATGATCCATGAGATGTGATCATCAGTCTATCTACATAATAGTCTTAATGCTTTAAGGTTATCCTGCTTCACAGTAAAGCTCGACTACAAATACTTTAAGAATAATGTCCTTATGTTTAATGAGATCTCATGATTAAGTCACACTTAATATTTCATTAAATGAAATATCTATTCTAGAGACTTTATTATCTTGGAAAAAACAAACATAATAAAGAAATGTCTTTTATTATTAATAAATAATTCGATGCAAGTACCCAAAGTAATGGCCTCTAAGGCCTACACCAATAGGGAGACGGTGTCTTTTTTAGAGTTACTCCAGAAACTAACCGTTGATTGTCGAGCTTTGAAGTCTCAGAAGCTCGTACCATGTTTTGTTGGTCCATACCAGATCTTGTAGAGGATAGAAGAGGCGACCTATCTGATTGCATTGCCACAATGGTTTGTTAATCTTCATGATGTGTTTCATGTGTCTCAATTGAGGAGATACATTCCAGATCCATCCCATGTGATCACAATGGACGATATACATGTGAGAGAGAACCTGACTATTAAGGTATCACCTATGCGGATAGAGGATCGTGAAGTGAAGTAGTTGCGTGGTAAGGAGATTGCCTTAGTGAAGGTAGTGTGGGGAGGACCAATTGGTGAAAGCATAACTTAGGAGTTGGAGGGTCAAATGAGAGAGTCGTATCTGATTATGTTTCTTTCAGGTAATATTCGAGGGTGAAAATGTTTCTAAGTGGGGGAGAGTTGTAACACCCAAAATTTAATTAAAATTATTTAATTGAATTATGTGGATTTATTTGATTAAATCACTTGATGTTGGTGTGAATTAAAATAAAATTATATGATTATATGTTATTGGGGTGCAGTGATAATAATATATTAGTATGGTGTGGTGAGAAGGTAGAATCAATTAGAGTAATTGAAATTTTAATTATTATTATTATTATTATTATTAATAAAATGATAAAATTTGGGAATTAGTAGAATAATGGGGTGAAAGAGTAAGAGGGGAATATATGTGGGGAGGAAAATATAAATATTGGAAGTGAGAAAGTTAGGTTAGGCCTGATATAAAGTTACAGATAACCTAGTTCGAAAGGAGATACGTAGAAACTTTGGAAAAGAGGCAAGGAGGCAAAAGTGAGATAAAAAAAGGCTAGAGGTAGAAGAAGAAGAACCCAAGTGTGAGATTCCTTTGTTGCGAGGAAAACAAGGTAAGGGGGGAGATTTCTTCTTTATTGGGTGTTAGGCACGAGGGGTGGGGTTGAGGAATCATTTACATCAAATATGATTGTATGTGTTGTATATGAAATCAACATAATTATGTTGTGTTGAGGTTATATGATGATTTTGAAGATCAAATTTGTGTACCAATATGTGCTAAATACTATGTTATAAGTGTTTTCATGTTTATGCCATTGTTGATGTCATTAAAGGTTTGAAGGGTGTTGTGAAAATATGAAACTAATTGATTAAAGATGTTAATTTGATGTAATAATAGGATATATAGGTGTATATGATGTTTTGGTATTGTTTTGGATCAAATTTTTTAGTGTGTGTGATTTAGCCATAATATTTCCAAAAATACTCTTGTGTCTTTTCAAGACATTGGTCACTCAGACGAACACGACCAAACGAGTTTTACACTTCCTTTCTATCACAACTCCGAACCTTCAAGTTTTGACATCATCATATTTGTCCTTAGTATCATACAAGAGTCTTGAATCTTTTTAGTGAGTCTTGACATATCTTCAAGTTGAATAGCATCATTTGAGAGTTGGGAGTTCAACCACAATTGATCCTGAAAACATAAGTTTTCACTTAAGTATCATTTGACTACAATGTTGACTTCAAATGAATGTCTTGATCTTCAAGAGTATGACTTGATTTAGGAGGATAACTTATTCAATCATGTCAAACATCTTCGACCGCTTGAGCTATCTTCAACAAATATTGACTTTGCTGAATATAATTTAGTCTTAATTTATGAAAATTAATAAAGAATGATTTATATAATTTTTTTATATGCATACATTTAAAATCACATAAATAATAAAATCAAAACTAAAATATGATCTGAACTTGTTTACCATTAGATTGAAACTAAACAATTATATAAATATTTGCGGAGGCATTACTATATATATATATATATATTTTAAATTGGAACCCTTCACCTATGACTAAAATTTTAAAATTGGCAATTCCCACACCCCCCACCTTTATATGTTCTCTCAAACTCTTGGCGAAAAGTCAAAAATACCCTTAATTTTTGGAGATGCATCTCCAAATGCACTATTTCATCACTTTTCCAAAATTTAATTCAGAGATGCATTTTCGAATTTGCTTTAGGGTTCGTTCGTAAATACATCTCTGAAATAACCATTAATTTCAAATCCAAGGAAAAATTCGGAGATGTATCTCCGAAAGTGTTTAATGTATATATAACGTGCGCTAGACTCTCCCTTTTCTCCTTCTTCATTTTTAGAAACTTTTTTTTCGTTACCATTGGAGCTCGTGAGCAAAATACATCCAGTCTATTTTTCAAGCTTCTTCAAGGATAAACATTACTTATACTTCAAGCATTTCAGTCCCAACTAACACCACGCATTCATCTCAACACTTTTTTGAGTAATTTCTCATTTAACTTATGCGGATTACGTATGATGGCATATAGTCTAGGCTATTTGAGAGATGTGGTGATGATGATGTTGTTATAACACATTTCATTCTTACCGAGACACAAAAAGATTTGGGTTACCGACAACAAAGGAGGACCCATGGGGTTAGGATTAGGCATACACAGTAGGTTGTGCTTTTATTTGTATTTTGAGATGTTTTTGTTATTTTTTTACCATACTTTGAGAACAATGTTCGTAATATGATTGGATGTTTTTTTAATTAACGCATTACATTGTTCTACAATATTCGTGTTTATTAATTGTTCTGGACTAGACCAATGGCTAGGCATGACCCAATCCACGTCTGCTCCCAGAACGGCCCAATGCCCAATCCATAAAGGGGCAAAAGTTACCTTTCTGCCCCTCCAACCGGGCAAGAACTGTATTGCTCCTCCCCGGAACCGCTGCCCGTTCTGCACGACTTCTTCTGCCCCGGAACAGCTGAGGGCACGTACCTGAAACTACGCCTATGCCCGACATAACGGTTAGTTTTGGGCACCCTGCCCGACATAACGACTAGTTTTAGGCAGTTACCTATTCTTCAGGAAAACAGTTATTTCGCCTCGAAAATAGGGTCGTTGGCCACGCGCTGGGGGCATTATATAAACCCTCTCACTTGAGAGGGTCAGGTATCCAAAAATCATCCTAAGAACTCATACTTTGTCCTTGCCCCTTGTAAGACCCTAATTTTTGACCCCTAAGATTCCACATATCATTCACATCTCATTTTGCATCTTTACCACAAACAAGATCATGCTTTGGTTCCATTGTCCCTCTCTTCTTTGGGTTTATGTCTTGCAGGAATCGCCGAGCATCTGTGTGTTTCTTATTCACTTTATTGCTTTATTTGTTTATATTTTACTAACCTTAACCAAAACCCAAAAATATTTTGTTTTCTCTTTATTGACATTTTCATGGGAAGAACAGGTTAAAAATGCCAAAATAACAGTCCCTCAGCTCGAATGAATTTTATCTGAGAAAAGTCAAAGTTGATCCGCAATCATATCAAACTTATCTGGTCAAGGAATTCCAAGGTTCATGTGTTTATTTCCATGCCTTCTTTGACAAGCAAAAGAATCGAGCCGGAACCACAACAGTGCAACAAAATGCTCATTTTTCACAAATTTTGCACTGAGTAACCGGTTAACGTCTGGTGAGTAACCGGTTACTCTCGTGAAAATTTGAAAAAAATTCAGCAAATTCAAATTCAGCAATTTTACACCAATCTCAGCCCTTGATCACATTTGGAATATTCTAGACCATCTCATTTTAATTCCCCTACATCACTTTGATCATTTCCTACCATACACCTTCACTAATCACCACTCTTTTTTGAATTTCCCTCCAAATTCAAATTCCAATCCTAATTTTCATTTCCAAACCAAACTCCAATCCACCAAATTTTCCAAGCCTAAACTCTATAAATAGAGCCTTCATTTCATTCATTCTTCAAGCTTTTGAGAGCCAAATTCACCTTGCTAAAATTTCTCTTGAAGCTTTTGAGAGCCAAATTCACCTTGCTAAAATTTCATTCAAGCTTTTGAGAGCCAAAGAACCTCTTGCAATTTCTCTCCCCAACCACAAAATTCACCAAAGCTCGCATTTCTTCTTTTGAAAGTTAACAAGAATTCACATTGAATCTTGTTTAACTTTGAGCTAAACCTTCATCCAAACTTGTTTTCTTCATCAATTCTCATAGATCAAGGCATTGGAGTTTGGATCTTGAAGCAATTTGAAGGAATTTTCAGATTTGGAGTGGTAATCTCATTTTCCACCATTGTTGTTCTTGATTCATCTTCCACAATGTAGATCCTTGTTGATCTTGTTTGCTTGATCTTTGGATCTTGCAATTTGTGTTTAATTGCTGTTTTCACTGTTGTTTTACTTTAAATTTCGTGCAATTTCAGTTCCATTATCATAAGGTGTTTGCAAAAAAGTTTGAAAGATGATCATGCTGAATTTTGCACAAATTTATGCATTCTGGTGCAGATTAACCGGTTAGCGTCTGGTGAGTAACCGGTTACTCTGTGTTAGTTCCTTTTCCATTTTCTTCCCTTTCCTTTTGTTCTTAGCCTTAAATCACATAATTGTGTGGTTTAATTTGGCTTTCTCTTCATCTATTTCTCTTTTCTTTTTTATCGATGAAAGTCTAAGAGATCTTGGAATTCCTTTGTTGAATTTCGATCAAGACTAGATCATTACCATTTTTCTTTTCATGCGATATTGCTTTCGGATGACGATCTACATATCATTCATCTAGCATGCATTAGCACAAAGAGCTATTGACCAGCCTCATTGTAGGGTAATTACTTCTTAAATTACTCGGCGATTGCTTAACATAGCGCAACATTATGTACCGCATCGGAAAACCACTCAATGTTGATTGATCTTTTGTATTAGGTTCAAAATCTATGAAGCTTGTTGTTGTAGAGGCTTTGATTCTATCAATCTTCTAACAAGTCTTCATTAACCTTGACCTAAGTACACTATTCAATCATTATTGATCACTTACTCTAACAACTAATTACTAATTACTAACTTCTAACTTCTTTACAATTCCTTCTCGCTCCCTATCTCTCTTTTACTTTTATACAATTTTTCCTTTGTCCGTTGGACACATGTTTATGCTTCCGCATATTTTTCCTTTGTCCGTTGGACACATATTTATGCTTCCACAATTTTTCCTTTGTCCGTTGGACATGTGTTTATGCTTATGCCTTTTTCTCTTTGTCCACTTGGACCAAAAACATTAATAAAGGCTAAAACCTCTAAAAAACTTGTGCTTCTAATCTTGGACTATGGTTACTATCCTTTGCAATGGACATGGAGTTTTGCACCTAGACCTTGGACTTCAATGCTATTCTTGAATCCTTGGACTTAGAACTTGGACATCCAATGCAATTCTTGGAACCTTGGACTTAGACTTAGTACCTTTCTCCCTTTGCTTTGGAATTATGGTTCGAAGACTATGGAGCTTACCTGTGTGGTTAGGCTATTCTTATCCTTAGCTTTTACTTTATGCTTTAGGATAGTCACTTCTTCTCCTCCCCATTCTTCAATTTTCAAAACTCTCTCCCTTTTTCAAAACTTTCTTGATTTCAAACTTTCACCTCTTTCATAATCAAACCTTGACTTTGTCAAGTGATTTTACCCTTTTCTTTTCATTTCTTAACAAATGCTAAACTACATAAGCATGTTGACATTTCTTTCAAAAGACTTTAAAAAACATCAAACTCATCAAACTTTCTTTTTGTGCCCTCGTGCTCGTTTCTCTTTCAAAACTTTTTCATAAGTTTAGACATGATTCATTTCTTTAAGCGGAATTATTCGCTTGGAAATAACGACTTGTCTTTGCATTTAAAAACAACCAAAACAAACAATTTCATTCTTTGTACCACGAACTACGGGGTTTGATCCTACATTGCACATCGTGGGTACGTAGGCATGAGGCGACAAGTCTCTCCAAACACAAAAATCTTAAAAAAAACAATTTCTCTTCTCATCACCTCAATCACTTTTCAAGCAAACATTTTCAGACCAAAAGCGGTAGATATTTCAAAGGGCTTCTATAGAGTACTATAGGCGTTTTGGGTGCTAACACCTTCCCATTGCGTAACCAACCCCCCTTACCCGGACTCTCTTCACTTGTTCTTGTTTAGAGCTTGTGTAGGTTTTGTTCGCTCTTTTTCCTTTCCTTTTTGGATAAAATAAAAGTACGGTGGCGACTCTTGGTTTTCGAGTTAAGTTAATCAATAGCTTACACTCACGATTTTGCCGCTACAGAAAAGTGGCGACTCTGCTGGGGATCCTCCCTTGAGGGGTTTAGCCTACTTTGATTTATTTACTGCCTTTTGCCTGATTTGCTTGTTACTTGATTGTTCTGTTTTGGAGTTCCTCTGTGTGTGAGATAGGTCTTATACCCAGACCAGAGTGTACTTTGAGATAGGAGGATGGTATAGTCAAGGGAACTTTGAGGGAGTCGAATCCTAAAAAAGAAGAACTTGAGAATCCATCCACTCGGTGGTTGCCTCTTTGGAATTACTGATGCCGATCGAGCGATCGTGAAGGCATTACTTTTTCCATAGAAGCCTATAACACTGAGGACCATAGTAACCCTTAACCCATCTTAGCCTTTTTTAGGATCGTGGCGCGGAAGCTATAAAGATGCAAATCTAACTTAGCTGTCACGCGATGCCACACTCAGGTTAGATTCTCTTGAGGATAACTACCAACCTCCGAGCAAATTGGTGCGCTGGTGTGTCTGATAGTGGATTGTGAACCCTGGGCACTCTGTTATAACCGCTGTTTTCTGCAGGTACAATGAAGACAAACCTTAGTACACACCTTTGTGGGACTGGTTCTTAACCTTGACTTTATGCTCGTGACTCGGACCTTTGAACTCGTGTGCTTTGAGTGATCTTGTTTGTGGTTGTTGCATCCATGCACTCTTGCATCCATGAGCATACATATGCATTCTTCCAAGTTGTCCAAAAACTCATTTCAATTGTCTTCTTGTCCAGTTATTGTTCACCGTCAAGCTGTTTCCTCCACACAACTACGGAACTAGAGTTACTGTCAGATTGAGAATGGAAAATCAAGAATAACACAACGCCGAAGTCAGAATGGAAATTGATGAGTTGAAGGCCGGCAGACCAGACTCACAGAAATGCTGCAAGTTCTGATTGCTAGAGGTGAACCACCTCAGAGGACTGTGATTGTCGAAACCTCAACTGCTGCTGTTGACCCTCCACTGACTCAGCAACCAACTTCTACTTGGCCAGAATTTGCGTTACCTCCGAATTACTCGCCACCCTTTGCAACTACTCCTGTGTTTATCTCACCAGTATCTTCAACTCCATGTTCACTGAACCTCAGCCTGTTGTGCATTCTGTTGCTCAAGCTATTCCTGAGAATCCTTTCGTGTACCATGTTGCTGGTCCACAATCTAAAAGTCAGGGAGAACCTGGATACATTGAAGAAATCAGAGAGCAATGGCAAACTCTAGACAAAAGGATAAGAGCCGTGGAAGGAAGTGATGTCTTTAATGCTGCCGCAATGGACATGTGCTTGGTTTCCGATTTGGTTATTCCTCCAAAATTCAAGACTCCTGATTTTGAGAAATACAAGGGGCACACCTGTCCCAGAACCCACTTGGTGATGTACTGCTACAAGATGGTTGCTCATGCCAAAAATGATAAACTGCTCATTCACTGTTTCCAAGACACCTTGAGTGGGGCTTCAATGAAATGGTATATGGAACTTGATAAGAACCGTATCCAAAGCTGGAACGACTTGGGTGATACTTTCTTAAAGCAATATAAGTACAATCTGGACATGGCACCTGATTGCCATTGCCGTCAACTGCAAAACATGTCTCAGAAAGAAAAAGAATCCTTTAAGGAGTATGCTCAGTGCTGGAGAGAGCTAGCTGCTCAAGTGGTGCCACCCTTGGCTGAAAAAGAATTGACTGGATTGTTCATGGACACTCTTCAGCCACTCTTTTGGGAAAAGATGATAGGCAGTGTAATCATCTGGTTTTGCTGACCCTAGTAACTATTGGAGAAAAACTAGAAGAAGTATCAAGAAAGGAAAAATTACCAATGTTGAAGCTTTAGTGGTGCTAAAAAGTATGCTGGGAATTTTCAAAAGAAAAAGGACGGAGATACCCATTTTGTTTCAGTTGAAGGGAAACCTCATCGCAGACAACATACAATATGTAGCTGCAGTCGCTCCTGTTGTCAATTCTCAACCAGTTCAAGCTCCTCGTCAGACTGTTAGACAGAATCAGAATTGCAATAGGGTTAACTTTGATCCTATCCCGATGTCCTATCAACTGAGTTGTATCCATGTCTTGTTCAGAAAGGTTTGATTACAATGAGGGATGTACCTCCTTCTCCAAATTCTCTCCCAGCGGCTATAGGGCTGATCTTCACTATGAGTTCCATCGAGGTGGGGCAGGCCATAACTTGGAGGGTTGCTATGCATTGAAATCTAGAGTACAAGAACTTAGTGAACTCAAAGATTCTGACTTTTCTTGATGACAATCCCAATGTTGTCAATAATTCTTTGCCAGAGCATGCCAAGTGAAGTTTGAGTTAGTTCAGACGAATCATCTCCTAAAGCCAGTGTTTCAGACAGGACAGCTCATCCTGGTTGCTGATTAATCACTAGGCCTTGTTTCTTTCTGTTTGCATTTTTCTTTGATTGTATTGACTGTTTGCTTTCGAACTTTATTTGTGCTTCATGGTAATTTCAATGAAACGAGCATTACAATGTTTTGATTCAATTCATTTATATCCACTGTGTGCATCTTTATGCTTTCTTTTTTAGAAATATATCTCTGTTCACTCTCTTTATCAAACTTTTGTTTATGCAAGATTGGAGGGAGGATGATGAAAACGAAATACCTAAAATTGCTGGGTTGTATGCTTTCAATTAAAACTTGGCCGATGATGTACATGCATTGTTTCAACTCCCAAACAGTGGAGAAATAAGGAGGAAGTTAATCCTTTGTCAACCCCTTCAAGCCTAGAAGTTGGAGTTTCTTTCTGTATAAAAAAACCCGCAATTTTAACCTGGGGATGGGTAGTTCTCAGTTAATTTGACTGTGCATGCAAAACACTTTTCAATAAAGGTTGCAATCACAAGCTTTCCTTCGCACACATCAAAGAAGTGTCGAAGATGTCTTTCAAATCAAAATCCAATGATGATTCACCGTAATCATTAAGCCAGGCAGTCACTATCTTTCAAAAAAAAAGAGAATGAAAAAAATCGAAAGAAAAGCCCGCTAAGTCAAAACCTATGAAGGAGACTTAGGCAAAAATTGGGGCATCCCGCTGACTGTAAGCTCAAATGACACAGTTCAGGCAAAAGTTAGGGATAACAAAAGAAAAATCAAGAGGTTACCAAAATCCTCAAAGACAAAATGAGTTGACTGAGGTCCTCATCAAAAACAACAAAATATTGTGATTGCCATTTCAAAAAAATCCCTTGGTCCTTGAGCCATCATCATAACAGTGATGCAATTCCAAAATCTCTTGGAACCTGAATGCATAGTTTGAATTAGCTGAGCATAGGACTGGATATCATCACGAAGAATGGGTTGGGTACAAATAAACTTTGAGCATATATCCTTTGTTTCGAAAACCGTGAACCATACCACGTTACAACCTTCAAAAGACCTAATTGAAGCCAGGTTTCTTTTGAAAGCATACTACTGCAAGGTTGTGTAAATTGACTCCTATGTTTGTTGCCAATCATTTGCTTTGATGTCTTACCTTTGCTTTATCTTTCATTTTGAATGTCTAAACCGCCGTGTTTTGACAAGTGATTCATTTTGCTTTACATCAATAATATCATTCCAAAAATGATTTTGATTTCAAAATTGCATGAGCTTTGCATTAAAATTACCATGTTTGTTTGAATAATCTTATTTGCAGGTAAACTTTCCTCATCAAGAATTTTCAAACAGTTGAGAAACTTGGCCAGTGATCTTATCAGGCACATTACTTTCAGATCCTGTTGTGAATCAGTTCAAGATTTATTGCTCAATGCAAGTTATTCTCAGAATTGGTTAACCAGAAGATCTCTTTCAAGACCCATACCGAGTTTAGCCTTCTCAACAGTATTTTCAAGAACTGAAGCCATGATCAGTTCATCCCCAACAATAGCAACTGAAGCCATGATCAGTTTATCCTCAACATTCATTTCAAGAATTGAAGCCATGATCAGTTCATTTTTTCCCCTACAGCAGTAAAACTGAAGCCATGATCAGTTTATTTTCACCAGTCAATCAATCTAGGGCAGTATTCTTCAAGAATCATCAAGATGTCTTTCCTCAAAAGACCATCAGCCTGATACAATTCACAAGTGTGATAGAGATATGTTCAGTATCTTCTCTCCAAGCAGAGTGGGCAGTTTTCCCTGTGTTGAGGAATCAGAGTTCCCTTTCTTCCCTCACAAAAGAGTTTATCTCAGTTGTCTCTATCATTTGCATTGCATACATAAATCATTCATCTATCATACATAGAAAGATTTTCATAGCTCGAAGTGTGCTTCGCGCTCATATGCATTTCCCGAGGTCCTGTTGCTTTCAACATCTTACCTTGAGATCAAATTCCAACTTACTTGGCGCCTACCAAAATGTTTGCCTGTCTTTTCACCCAGTGCTATTCTTGGATGTCTTATTTATTTCTTTTCATTCAGTGCCATTCCTAAATGTTGTTGTTTACCTGTCTTCTTTCTTTCCAGTGCGATTCCTGGATGTTGTCGTTTCCCTGTGCATCTTGTCCTGTTGTTAGATGTTTGTTTTCTTCCATTCCAGTGATATTCCTGGATCTTTTCTTTCTTTCACTCCAGTGCCATTCCTGGATGTCTGTCTCTTTTGATTTCCAGTGCCATTCCTGGATATCTTGTTCCTCTTGTTTCCCCCAGTGATATTCCTGGAAGTTTCTCTCCTCTGTAATCCCCATCATATTTGCTTGGATACCTTTCAGTGCCATTCCTGAAAGTCTTATCTATTCATTCAGTGCCATTCCTGAATGAGTTTTCTCCTTTGTATTCAGTGTCATTCCTGGATGTCTTTCTCTTTACCATTCAGTGCCATTCCTGAATGTAGTGATTTACCTTTACCTTTCAGTGCCATTCCTGAAAGTCCCTGCTCACTTTATCCAATGCCATTCTTGGATACTTCTAATATATTTTCCATAAATTTTCTCACTACATTCAATGCCATTCTTGGATGTTGTGATTTCTTCTGTCAGATGCCATTCTTGGACACCTTTTTCCCAGCCAAGTCCAATGCTATTCTTGGTAGGGGTGGCAAACGGGCATGCCCGCCCCGTTTAGGCCCACCCCACAAATGCCCGTAAAAAAACGGGGCGGGGCGGGGCGGTCATAGTTGAGGATGCGGGCCTAAAACCTAGGCCCACCCCGCAAAAAAGTGAGGGCGGGGCAGGGAAAGCCCGCGGGCACTGTACCTTTTAAGCCTAAAAATGTAAAATTTTATATAAAAGCTTGTGTCCGCAAAAGCCCGCGAAGAAAATAGGGCAGGGCGGGGCGGACATAAAGATGGCTGGTTTCTACCTGAGTGAATCGCACACTCAAAGATACAACAGAGTCGCCACCAAACTTTATTTAGTCCCAAAGGACAGGGAAAATATCGATAAAACCCAAGGGAAGAGGAACGGGAATAGGGGGTCGGTTATGCGAAAGGAAGGTATTAGCACCTAACGCATCCGTCGTACTCGACGGGAACCATTTCGCTTGCTTCTAGGCTTGGATGGGTTATCTATCTAAGCAATGAGGAAATCAGAGCGCCGTAGTTATTGGAACTAGGGGACAGAGAGGAAGGAAGAAAAGGAGAAGGAAGGAAAGGTGGAAAACGGTGGAAGTGTGATCGCCGAGATCATTGCGATCTCATGCCTACGTATCATACATTCAAAAGAATGCAGAATCAGAGCTTCCGTAGTTCGGGGAACTAAACGGAAAAGGAAAAGGAAAAGAAAGTGGTGTCAAAACCAAGAGCAAAGGAAAGAAGGAAACTCCATAAGAGATTCCAAGAAAATGGTGTCGAAACCAAGAAAATAGTGTAAAGGAAAGAAATAGCAACTGTATTGAGAATAAAGTGCAAGAATGGTGTCGAAACCAAAAGAATAAAGGAATAAGAGAGAAATGGTGTCCAAACCAGGAGAATAAGGGAATAAGAGAGAAATGGTGTCCAAACCAAGAGAATAAGAGATAAGAGAGAAATGGTGTCCAAACCAAGAGAATAAGGAGTAAGAAAGAAATGGTGTCCAAACCAAGAGAATAGGGAGTAAGAGAGAAATGGTGTCCAAACCAAGAGGATAAGAGATAAAGAAAGAGATGGTGTCCAAACTAAGCAATAAGAGGATTAAAACTCTGTGGGGAAAAGAGGTTTTAACAGATAAGAAATGTGATCAACCAAGGAACAGATGTAGGACCGAGCGAAGGTCGTGACCCAAAGGACCGGTGTAGGACCGAGCAAAGGTCGTGACCCAAAGGACGGGTGTAGGACCGAGCAAAGGTCGTGACCCAAAGGACGGGTGTAGGACCGAGCAAAGGTTATAACCCAAAGGACGAGTGTAGGACCGAGCAAAGGTCGTGACCCAAAGGACGGGTGTAGGACCGAGCAAAGGTCGTGACCCAAAGGACGGGTGTAGGACCGAGCGAAGGTCGTGACCCAAAGGACGGGTGTAGGACCGATCAAAGGTCGCGACCCAAAGAACGGGTGTAGGACCAATCAAAGGTCGTGATCCAAAGGACGGGTGTAGGACCGATCAAAGGTCGTGACCCAAAGGACGGGTGTAGGACCGATCAAAGGTCGTGACCCAAAGGAGTTCGGTACACTGACTGAATAAGCAGTACCTGACCGAAGAAAGGGTATTTGAACCAAAGAAAGGTTACCAACCCGAAGATACAAGTATTCGAACCAAGAGGAAGTTGCCAACTGCTGGGGATTCAGTGTTTATAGACGGACTGTGATCAACCGAAGAGAAAAGCGAGTGATTAACCAAGAGAAGGTGATTAACTCGAAAAAGGGTTCAGTATTTTAACAGACGGACTGTGGTTAACTGAAGAAAAGGGTGATTAACCAAGATTAGGTGATTAACCCAAGAGGGACTCAGTGTTTTAACAGACGGACTGTGATTAACTGAAGAAATGGGTGATTAACCAAGAGAAGGTGATTAACCCGAGAGGAGCTCAGTATTAACAGACGGACTGTGATTAACTGAAGAAACGGGTGATTAACCAAGAGAAGGTGACTAACCCAAGAGGAATTCAGTATTAACAGACGGACTGTGATTAATTGAAGAAACGGGTGATTAACCAAGAGAAGGTGATTAACCCAAGAGGAGCTCAGTATTAACAGACGGACTGTAGTTAACTGAGTAAGAGATCAAAATTGGTGTTATAACTGACAGACAGTGGTTAACCAATCAAAGGGAGAAGAACCAAAAGAAGGTTGCAAAATCCATAAGGGGTTCGGTATTTAACAGGAATACTGTATTTTACCGAAGAAAGAGAAAAGAGACTCTCCAGGGGAATTAAAAGAACAATGATTGATTGCCAGAAGAGAATATGGTGTTGAAACGAAGAAAGCTTGCTAACCCAATGAATAAAGGATCGTAACCAAGAAGAATGGTGGTAGATCAAGAGAGAGATTGAAAGAGATAGGAGTGATCAAGGATCGAAAGAGATCACAAAGAGAAAAGAGTGATCAAGGATCGAAAGAGGTTGCAACGAACAAAGAGTGAGAGAGATCGCAAAGAACAAAGAGTGATCAAGGATCGACTCGACTGGGGAAAGAAAGCACATTACCGCCTGGAGTTAGAGATGACTAAGCCAAGCATATGGTCATTCATCCCCTACCTGAAGTAGTCAGAATGAGAGTAGGAATTCTCCCTTCTCATTCCTTCTCTAACACACACAGTGTGTAGTGCAGAAGTTGAAACTGACAGCGTAACAGCTCCAAGTTGTACAGTGCTCCAGCGTGTTGTGAAGTGAACAGTGTAGTAACTTTGACTTGTACAGTTCTCCAAAGTGCGCGTAGTGCGTCGTGCCGAACTCCAACTCCGCGGGGGGAAAGAGAGAAAGAGCTCTAAAGGAAGCCTAAAGAGGGGGAAAGGGAATGATCAATTGATCAAAACATGGTTTCGATTAACTAATCAAAAGGGAATGTTATGCTAACAACTTTCCAAAGAGAATGGAAAATCATTAAAGCAAAAGGTGTAAATTATTGATTATGCAAGATTAAGTTCATCCATGAAGAATAAACTTAATGCAAAGAAAAGAGAGGGAGTGTAAAACAGTACCACATGACATTGAAAATACAACACAAATCATGTATCATGTAGCTAAAGAAAGTGCAAGAATTAGCCTGTTCAAACAAAAATCAAGAACACACATAATTGTAAGAATTGATAAATCAATCATTGAATTAATGTAAATATGCTTTAAACAGAGGTTAACAACATTAAAAACATCCCTAAATATGAAGCATATCAATCCATGGAAGTTAGAATGAGAAAGCATGGTAAACACACTTGAAAAAGCATGAAAATGACATTCTGGTTCAGTGTTAATCGATTAACACTATTGCACTGCAAAGTGTTAATCGATTAACACTTGAAAAAGTGCAAAAAAACACTGGTTAATCGATTAACACTATTGCACTGCAAAGTGTTAATCGATTAACACTGCTGCAGAGGTAAAAAACAGTGTTCCAAAAGTGCTTCCAACAGTTAATCACTTATTTAAACTACCACATGCTATGGTATGAACTTGTGCACGTAAATTAAAGGAAATAGGATCAATTAATCATCAATTGAAGGCATGAACATGCATATCAAAGATCAAACAATCACATGATTAATCAAAACGAAAAAACTATCGAAACTACAACGTAAACGCGTAAAAATGAACGAAACGATAAATTAAGTGAGAATCGACCAACCTACAAGCCGGAGGTTTAGCTTGGTAATTGTTGTAAAGGATGCTTGATGAAGATAATCAAAGAAAACCAGAGGAATCTTCACTCGTAGCCGAATCGTATCGAAATCGAGCAAAATTGCGACAAAGCTCCGAAATGCGAATTCGAACTGTAACGCCCCGTTGTTATTAATTATTATTTGTAAATATAATAATGAGTAGTTGTAGTTGATTGTACGTTTGATGTGTATTTGTTATGTTTTATGTACCCGTAGTGAGGGGTAGTGGCCTTAAGATTAAGTCTTGAGGGTAGTAGGGGTGTATGACTAATAACGTAGAGATTAGTGGTGTGTGGGGTAAGGTTAATTAGATTATTTTAGTTAATAATTGCTCAACCATAATATAAAATGGATAATTAGTATAATTATGGGAGTAATGGAAATTATTATTATTATTATGGTCACTATTATTATATCATTATTATTAGTATTATTATTAATATTATTATTATTGTAAAAATTAAAAAGTCAAATTAATTTGGTAATGAGGGGAGGAAAATAAGGAGAATAAATAGGTTATATGAAGACTAAGTTGGGAGTTAAGAAAAAGAGAAGTGACAGTTAAAGAAAATAAGGGTTTGAGAGAGAGATACATAAAAGTTGCAAAGAAGAGGAAAAGAGGAAAAAGGCAAAGCTAGGTTCGACCGGAGAGTGTTAGAGCAACCTTCAATTCAAGGTAAGGGTGGGGTTCTGATTCTATAACTGGATAATTGATGAATGATATGTGGGGTTAGTTTATAGGATTGCCTCTATTGTATTTTTCTAATTTTGTTGATACCGAAGTTGAATTCTAAGTTGATCGGTTGTGGAAATTAGTCTGTGTTGTTTAATTGTGGTTTATATGTTGTTGTTGATGAATTGGTCGTAGAAAATTAGTTTATGTTGCTTTAGAGTAAAAATTATATCGTGTTTCTGTTGCACTGTGATGAGTGAATTTGGTCCTAGAATTCTGAAGGAAAGAAGGGGAATGAATTACACTGAAGCGAAGGGATTGGGGGTGTGGCAACCGTGATGGAGGTCGTAACGACCGTCACGAAGGTTAGGTGCGGGTGATGACTGTCACACTTGTGACGAGGGCCATGGAGTGGTGGCGAGCGCCACACGGGCTGACTATATGTTTCCGTTTCCATTCTGTTCATTCTGTCTGTTATGTCTGCTATGGTTTCACTTGTTTTTGTTCCATTTAGTTTTAGTTTGAAAGGTTTGGTATACAGGTCAGTAGTACTGGACAGAGAACTGGTAATGAAACTAATTAATCGATCTTTAGTCTAAAACTACCACTTGTAGTATATTTTAGTTGGTACAGAGTATGTTATAGTTGCTGTGATGTTGTTGTTGGGAATTATAAAGTTGCAGGTGTGAAACATGTTGCATTGCCTCTTGTTATTGTCAAGAATAAGTTGTAGGCCTATGGCCAATGTTGAATTGTTGTGGTGCTGATTTTTATAATTATCGTTGATTATTTTGATGTTTGAGTTGAGTCGCATTGCATAGCATATCAAGTTGGAGCTGTTGCTCGGTAAGTTAGCCTGGATTGGCAAAAATATTAAGTTGAAGGCTTATGCCTTGTTAACGTCAATATTAATTGGCAAATTTCTAAGTTGGGAGTTCTGCTCCAATGGTACCACATGCATATTACGAGTCGCATTTCAAAGTTGCATAATTATATTGTTATGTTGTTTATTATGTTGATTGATGTTGATTGTGAGTTGTGAAGTGGTGATTGTTTATAGTCTAATCTAATATGTTATTTATCATATATTTGATTATATTGTTTGATATCTCACCCCTTCTGTGTATGGTGATGGTTTATACGCCATCCTGCAGGTAATCCGGGGTGAAGGCTGTCTACCTTCGTTAGTTCGAGTCGGTGTCGTCGCTCTGATACGTAACACTCGGGGGGATGAGCGCTTGTTTCTTTTATTGTTGCTTTTCGTATTGTTGCTGAATTTTTAACTTGTTTCCTTTAAAGATTATTATTTTGAAGATGTTTTAAGTTGGATAAAGTTGTTATGTCATTTAAGTTGAAGTTTGTGACTCCGCTGCTTAATTATAAAAGTTGTTTTGGTTTACAAAGACTAAATTATGTTGTTATAATTTCACCCAAGCTTTTAGTGTTATGTATCTATGTTAAAATGCGATTAAATGTTGTTGTTGTAAGTTGTGAATGTAGCATCCTATTCGTATGTTGAAATTTCGTAACTCTGATTTTATGAATATTCGTCGGGTAGAAATGGGGTGTTACACTAGTGGTATCAAAGCTGGTCGGTTCGCCCGGCCAAGTTGTCTAATGTTGTTTATTCCTTAGTATGTGGCATGTATGTGAAACACTGTCGGTACTTGCTTATTAGTTTTCTAACCCTTTGTCTCCAGGAGTTGGTTTGAAACAAGTGAGGGAGAATCTTACTTCCCGAAAATGTTAATGGTATGTGAAGTTGGATCAAGGTGATATTGATTGCAAGAGTGCAAATGTTGTTGGAACTGTGTTGTGAACCTACGAGAGTATGGACTCATGATTCTTATTGGTCAAGTTTGAGATGCCTTTTAGGGAGGACGAGCCGATAATTGCAATTTGCCTCTGAAGTGTAGATCAGAGTTTGGAGACAGTTAGGAGATGATGTTTTTACCTACTAAGCGAGTAAGATAACTCTTACAGGATGGAGCTTATATGAGCGCATGTGGGTGATAACGGTTATTTGAGAGGTGCGTAGACTACTGACAGCGGATTAAAGAGATGATTAAGATTAAGGATCCACTCCAAAGAAAATGATAATTCGATGAATCAACTGGTAGACTAGTATGTCCTGAGTATAATTGGATTGAAGTCGGATGATTTTCAGAGTTGGGTGAAAAGCAAGGATAGTTGGAGGATCTCAGAAGCAAGAGAGAGGTAGAACTCATGTTCACCAATTTCAATTTTCATTTTCGCAATTATGGAACAGCATTCAGAAAAAGGGGTATAACTTTTCACTCGTAACTCCGATGGAAGCGAATCTGGATTTTTTGGAAAGCTTACGAAATTCCCTACAGTTTGCATATAAATTTTGTCTTCGGCATTGTTCTGGACTGGGCCAGGGCATGCCCATCAGTCGAGCAGGCCCAACCCACAAGGCCAGGGACGGCTCATTAAGGGCTCCTAACAATATCACCGCCGAGCACGGGATCACCTCCACATGTCGGGCATACGCCTAACCTTGGATGAGTGCGGTACCCTCGGTTGGCCGTCGGGTGCAGGTCCTAAGCTCCCGGGCTTGCCTCTCCTCGACGTTCTGTGTGCTCCTCCCCGGGAGGATCCGTCTTCGCCCCGCAAGTCAGGCCTCCCCGCGAGGACACGTCTCTCCCCGACACGCAAGACTCCTCCCCGTGAGGACACGTTCTCATGTAACCGCTCCACTCCCGATGGAATCGGTCTGCCCTAATTCCGGAGATATAGGAACGGTTATCCCAGGGCGAAGACCACGTGCTGGTCTTCACTACTCCACGTAAGCCCTGGCAGTTACTTGGATTGGGCCTGACAATCCAACCCAATGCAAGTAACCGTTGGCCCCGCGCTGGAGGCTCTCTATAAATACCCTCTCACTTGAGAGGGTCAGGTAACGTTCACTTTCACTCTCATCTCTGTACTTGCTATTCTCTGACAGTCACCTTACTTGAGCGTCAGAGTACCTTACAGGTACGCCCCCCCCGGCCGTCTTTCAACCGCGTCGGAGCTGAAGCCCAGACAACGTTGTTGGCCACACAAACTGTCTGATCTAGGTACGATCAGTGGCGCCGTCTATGGGAACCCTTTGCTTCCCCGTTTTTCCTCCGTTAAACTAAAGCAACTCTCATTCATCACCATCATGGCCGGCAATCCATCCGCTACCAAAGCTTTGGACACCGTCCTCGCGCAACTCGAGAAAGGGAACCACCGCGAAGATGCTGCTGCCCTCCACGTCGAAGAGGGCTACGTGAGAGACGGGAAAACCGCCTCCCCAGACTCCCAAGACGTGGCTTACCACGCCGCCTACCAAGACGATTAGCAGACTGTTTTTCAGCCAGTTGCTCCTCCACCCAATGCAGACGCGAGCACCGTGGCCCTGTTCGCCTTGATCAATCAGACCAATCAGCTGATCGTGCACCAGAATACCAGAATTGAAGTGTTGGAGCAGGGAGGGCACGACGATCTTCCCCGCGAAGACATCGATGTCCACCGTCGCCTCGCCGTTCCCCTTCCCCGCGAAGGACTCCTTCAGACGAGTCTCGGACCCCGTCGCCGGTACGCGAGGGTCGTCGACCACGTCTCGAGCACCCCCAGCCGACGATCTCCCAGAAACGCCCTCGTTCCCTACCTCAGAAGGAACCCAGGGCCTCTACCACTACCAAGAAGTCCAAGCAGATCGAAGAGAGGCTGAGACACCGCTCGAGGAATTCCCCTCCACGACATCAATGATCTCCTTCGGTATCCCCGACAGGAAGTGACGATGACGACCAGAGGACCCCGTTGTCGTGGGAGATCATGAATGCCCCAATCCCCGCGGGCATGGAGAAACCTCCACCATTAGGGACCTATGACGGTCTCTCCGACCCCGATGATCACATCGAGAGTTTTAAAGCAATGCTCGACTTCCGAAATGTCAGAGGAGCCATCAGGTGCAGGCTTTTCCCCACCACCTTGCGAAAGGGCGCGATGACTTGGTACAAGGGTTTGGAACCTGGGTCGATCACGTCCTGGAAGCAGCTAAGACGACGCTTCACCAAACACTTTACTACGTCTCGGCAACACCCGAAGACGGAAGCTGCTTTAGAAAGCATCTTCTAGGGGAAGAACGAACCTCTCTGAAATTACATCGAGAGATTCAACAGAGAAGCTGTCGAGGTCCATACGACCGATGACATGAAGAAGTATTTAATCATCCATGGACTGCGTTCCGGATCTGAGGTTTAACCCCGACAAGTGCACCTTCGGCGTTCGGGCAGGTAAGTTCCTCGGGTTTTACCTCACAGAACGAGGAATCGAGGCCAACACCGACAAGTGTAGGGCTTTCTCCGAGCTCCCTACCCCGGACTCAAAGAAGTCGATACAATCATTGAACGGGATGCTCACCACCCTTTCCCGCTTCGTCGCCAAATCCGCACAGTACGCACTCCCATTTTTTAAACTTCTTCGACAAAAAGCGGAGTTTGATTAGAGCAAGGAATGCGAGCAGGCGCTCGTCCACTTAAAACAAGTCTTATCATAACCCCCGGTCCTCTCACGGTCTGAGAACGGGGAGACACTCTTTTTGTATCTTGCGATCACGAGTGAAGCAGTCAGCGCCGTCCTCATTCGAGAAACCCCGGACGGGCAGAAACCAGTTTACTTCACGAGCAAAGCCCTCCAAGGACTCGAGCTCAGATATCAGCAGATTGAGAAAGTCGCCCTGGGCCTCGTCACCACGGCCAGGAGTCTGCGCCACTACTTCCTCACCCACACCGTCGTCGTAAGGACCGAACAGCCTATAAGGCAGCTCCTCGGGCGGCCGAACATGGCGGGGAGGATGCTCAGGTGGTCACTCGAGCTCGCCGAGTTTGACATCTAATACGAAGGGAGGAAATCCCTGAAGGCACAAGTACTGGCCGACTTCATAGCAGAGATGACCGTCCCGGAACCTTCGACCAACGGATCATAGAAATGGACGATCTATGTCGACGGAGCATCCAGCCCAAAGGGAAGCGGGTCGGGCATCATCCTCGAAAACGAGGAAGGCGTCTTGATCGAGGTATCCCTCAAACTGTCCTTCCCGATATCGAACAACCAAGCCGAATACGAGGCCTTCCTCACAGGACTCTGGCTGGCCGAAGACCTCGGCGCCAAGGAGGTCAAACTTTTCACCGACTCCCAGCTCGTGGCCTCGCAAGTCCGAGGAGAGTACCAAGCCAAGAACGATAGCCTCATAGAATACTTGGCCTTGGTAAAAGAAAAGATGAAAAAGTTCACCTCCACAGAAGTAACTCACATCCCCCGCGAGCACAATGCCCGAGCAGATGTCTTGTCCAAATTGGTGAGCACAAAGAAGAAAGGCGGAAACAAATCCGTCATACAAGAAGTGCTTTCCCACCCGAGCATCGACAAACTGGCCATGGTTTCAGACATCAATGCCATCGGGGACAACAACTGCTAGATGACCCCAGTATACAAATACCTCATGACAGGCAAACTGCCCGAAGATCCCAAAGAAGCAGGAATGGTCAAGAGGCGGGCGTGCTCGTACACTATAGTCGAGGATAAGCTATACCGACGAGGGTTTTCTATTCCCCTCCTCAGATGTGTCGAGGAGACCAAGGTCCCCGACATACTCCAGGAGATCCATGAGGAAATCAATGCACAACACCTCGGCGGGCGATCGTTAGCCCGTAAGGCGCTTCGAGCAGGGTATTACTGGCCCACCATGCAACAGGACACCAAGGAACACGTCAAGAAATGCGACAGATGCCAACGACACGGGGATATGCACCTCGCTCCTCCTAACGAGCTCAGTCCGCTGTCCTCCCCGTGGCCGTTTGCATGGTGGGGAATGGATATCCTCGGACCTTTCGTCCAGGGGTCGTATTAAAACAAATACCTCATTGTCGGGGTGGACTACGTCACGAAGTGGATTGAGGCAGAAGCATTGGCCAAAATCACGGCCTTCAACATACTACATTTTTACAAAAGAAACATCCTTGCCCGGTTCGGCGTGCCCCAAGCCATCGTCACCGACAACGGAACACAGTTCACTGACAGGAACTTCCAAGACTTCATCGCAAAACTAGGCACGAAGCAACACTTCACGTCGGTCGAACACCCTCAAACGAACGGACAGGCGGAGGCGGTGAATAGGGTGATCCTCCGAGGATTAAGATGTCGACTAGGCGACGCCAAGCAACAGTGGGTCGAGGAGCTACACAGCGTCCTCTGGGCCTACCGGACGACCCCACACTCCACAACTGGGGAGACCCCCTTCCGTTTGACCTACGGAACCGAAGAGGTGATCCCCGTGGAGATCAGGGAGCCCTCGAGGAGGACAGAAGCCCCCCTCGACGGGGACGCGAATGACGAAGTCTTGAGAGAAGAGCTCGATTTTGTCGAGGAGATACGTTCGGGCGCTTCTCTTCGAGAAGCTTCGCTTAAGCAGAAAATAACACTGCGTTATAACAACAAAGTTATTAAACGCGATTTTCAGGTAGGCACCCTCGTCCTGCAAAGGAACCAAAAAGACTCGCGAGAAGGCAAACTCGCCGTGAACTGGGAGGGCTCGTACCACGTCCGCGCGAAAACGGGGACATGAGCCTATTTCCTCGAAAATCTGCACGGGGAAGAACTTGCTCGACCGTGGAACACTGAAAAGCTAAAACAATATTACAGTTAAGCACTGTCCGCGACGCACTAGCACCGCGACTACGGGGACGCACTAAGGTACGAGTGCGACACCCCTAGACAGAACACGATGATCGAAGACTGCGTTGTGTGTGCGCGAGGACTTTGATTCGACGAGGATACCTCGATCGAGCTCCGCCGTCGTTGTACCAATCAGGCAGAACACCCAGCTCGCGATGGGAAGTTCACGCCACGAAGCTAAGACCTCGACCGAGCCCTTAGCCTCGTTGAAGGTCGGAATACATCTCCGACCACCCAACCAGCTCTCCACGCGGTCGGGGACTATCAAGGTCGACCAATCCCAAAATCTTTGTTACTTACAGAAAAACAAAGTATAAAAGCCTTAAATACTTAGACAAAAAAACAAAGCATAGCAAATGCGTTAACATCACCCACAATTAAAACCATGCAAACAACACTAACAGATAAATGAAGGTACATTAAAACGAGCAGAAGCCCAATGTACAAATATTACAATCAGATGTCAAAAAGCCCCTGGCACGCAGGCCGGGCAGAAATATTACAATAAATAAAAATAGCTCGCAGGCCAAATAGAACGGGGAGAAAATCCTACTCAGCGGCGGTCCCTTCAGGCTGCTCGGGATCATGGACCTCGTCGACTCTCATCGGTTGCACGATCTGACCATCGACCACCTCGTAGTCGGGGTCAATCCCCTCGGTCGAGAGGTCGGGGTAGAGGACCCTAAACTGCTCTACCGTGTTCTTGAAACCTATGTCTGCCACCACGAGATTGTCTTCCTCGGCTTCACGGAGCTTCGCTATCAGTGCGGCCCGCGAAGTCAACAACTTATCCTCTTCGGTTTCCTCCTCAGCGGGGCAGACAGCCTCCTCCAACTCAGCGTTCCTCGCCAAGAGACGATCCATCTCCTCCTCGACACCGGCTAGACATTTCCGCTCCTCCCCGGCACTCTTCAGCTTTTCCTCCATTTTCTGTTGAAGCTCGAGCTGGGCCTGGTCCTGGCTTTTGCAGTCAGCCAACTCCTTACCCATCTTCTCCATTTCAGCCGAGATGGATTGAAAACTCTCCCTCAACCTGTTCAGCTCGCTTGCGGGGCACGCCTCATCGTTCAGAACCTAGGCGGCCGCACAAACCCGCATCACGGCAGACACGTCCTCCACCAACATCCCCTGTCGAGAAGCCTTATCGACGCTTAAGATGGCCTGAGTTTCGGAGCCACCCACGCATAGCTAATTGTTCTCCGTAAAGAAGTTCGGCCTTGTGTGACAAGGCGGGAGCACAAATTTCACGGCAGAGGGACTCTCGTGCTCGGTAAGGTCGATGTCCACCGTGTCTGCAAGCCTTTGCCTCTTCGGAGAGCTCTGGGGACTGACGGAGTCACTACCTTGGTAAGAGCCAGAGGAACCCCCGGGTGTCAGGGCGGGAACGGACATCTGCACTCGGAGTTGGTCGACACGACTCTTGCCTCCTTTCTTCGCAACACGGTTGACCTTCAGCTTCTTGAAGCGCTCCTCAGCATTCGACATCTTATCTGCAAAGAAAACAAAGAGGTTAGTAGTTCGAAAAGAAAGGTAAAAGGAAGGACATGTCGGGGAGACCACCCCCACCTAACAACTCAAGGGCCTCCTCGTCAGAAAACGTCTCGAGAAGAGCCCTAGTATTGATCACTCGACGCCTCGTCAAGACCTGCCCGTGATCACCCCGAATGAAGTGCCCGTTTGGCGTCACGAGCTTTGCTTTATTAAAACCATTAATGAATGCTACTATCTGCTCGTAGGCCAAGCGACCCCCCTCGTCGAGACGGCTAGGCCTGACGATATAGTTGTCCGTTCCCCTCGTAAAGTGTTCTTCAGTCCAGAATAATGGGAACTTAGGCACAAGGGTCTCCTCTCACCGTCCGCCCACCTGTTTGACGACCCAAGTGTACATAGTATTCACCGCCTCATGTGTGACCACCTCACGAGGTAATACCGGTACTTGAAATTTCACACGGAGTCCATATACGTGTGAAACAGGTTGTTCACCTGTTTGAAGGACACCCAACCGTGCCTACCGTCCTCGGCCTGTCGCTGGAGGTGGAAAATGCGGAAAAATAAGGGCACAGTCGCCTCAATCTTCAGATACTTGCATACCAGCTCGAAGGCCCTAATAAATGCAAGAGAGTTGGGGTGGAGTTGAGAGGGGGACAAATGCATCCAGATGAATAAGACCTGCTGGAAGTCCGTGAAAGGCAGACGCCACCCCGCCTCGTCGAACATAAACTCGTAGATGGGGAACCGCATCCCGCTGTACATCGAGCAAATTTGATGGTGTGGCAGAGGCCTAAACACGTTCCACGACTTCGGGGAGCCGATAAGGCGGTGCTCGACAGTGCAAAATATTCCCTCTTCATCCAGGTCGACGAACTCGGACATCATATTCACGGCCTCCTCGCAGGCCCAATCGTCAGGCGTCCTCTCCCCGGCGCTGGATGTCTCCGCCATAGGTGAACTAGGCCCGTTGTAGATATCCAAATACCCCACAGCCACTTGCAACACGTCCATTTACCTGAAAAGCAGAAGGAAACGGTGAATTCGATGACCCGTATCAAATCCATCCCTTCCACCGCTGATTAAGTGAAAGGGCGAGGAGGGAACGTCGGGGAACGCGACCCCGCGATCGTCCTCAGGTCCGCGGGAGCACACCGAGATATTCAACCCACGTCCCCGTGACATTTCACCATTTATCCTCGGGAGATTCAACAAAAAGAACTTAGAGACGTTCATCCCACGACCCCGGGACATTCTTCATGTCCTCGGGAATTTCATCATCTCTCCCCGCGAGATTCAACAGATAAACTATGAAATTCCGTCGTTTTCGCGGGATATTTCGTGATTTCCATGGGAACTTCATCAGTTCACCTTAAAAATCACCATACAAATGCAAAACAAAAGAGGGAAAAGAGAGAACTTACTTCAAAAAGTACTTCTGGTAGGGTTCCGGTGCGGCTGTCTGCGGCGGCGAACGGAGGCGATCGGAGGTTAAAGAGAGAGCGAAGGAAGAGAAAATTAGAGCAAAGGGAGAGCGAAAAATGTGCAAATGGCACGGGCTTCCCCTATTTATGGGGCTCTCACGAGTCTCGAGGGCTCCTAGGCAATCGATTGCGCTACCCTAGGGTAGCCGCCCTAGGGAATGATGAGTCGTGACGCGTGGCACACGTCTCCCCACACGCGTCTTTTCATTTCCTAACGGACGCCTTCCCATTCGCCTCGCTTCAGACTTCTCACCTCCCTACGGCATCGCTCAGATTCGGTCAGCCAATCCCGAGGGTCAATTTGTCTCTCCCTACTTGACCTACAGCTCCTCGTCAGCATTCACTCCTCGATGCTTCCTCGACATGGCTAGCCCTTAAGTCATCACTTTGATGCTCAGAGCAACGACTTGGGGGGCTCCTGTTCTGGACTGGGCCAGGGCATGCCCATCAGTCGAGCAGGCCCAACCCACAAGGCCAGGGACGGCCTATTAAGGGCTCTTAACAATATCACCGCTGAGCACGGGTTCACCTCCACATGTCGGGCATACGCCTAACCTCGGATGTGTGCGCCATCCTCGGTTGGCCGTCGGGTGTAGGTCCTAAGCTCCCGGGCTCACCTCTCCTCGACGTTCTGTGTGCTCCTCCCCGGGAGGAGCCGTCTTCGCCCTGCAAGTCAGGCCTCCCCGCGATGACACGTCTCTCCCCGACACGCAAGACTCCTCCCCGCGAGGACACGTTCTCATGTAACCGCTCCACTCCCAATGGAATCGGTCTGCCCTAATTCCGGAGATATAGGAATGGTTACCCCAGGGCGAATACCACGTGCTGGTCTTCACTACGCCACGTAAGCCCTGGCAGTTACTTGGATTGGGCCTGACAATCCAGCCCAATGCAAGTAACCGTTGGCCCCGCGCTGGGGGCTCTCTATAAATACCCTCTCACTTGAGAGGGTCAAGTAACATTCACTTTCACTATCATCTCTGTACTTGCTATTCTCTGACAGTCACCTTACTTGAGCGTCGGAGTACCTTACAGGTACCCCCCCCCCCCCCCCCCCGCCGTCTTTCAACCGCGCCGGAGCTGAAGCCCAGACGACGTTGTTGGCCACAGAAACTGTCTGATCTAGGTACGATCAGGAATGTTTTTGTAGAGAGAGAAAAACACGTTTGAATATTTGGGTCTGATGCTGATTTTGGTGGAAGTGTGTATACGGGATTTCTGGATCAGCCGCAATTGCACAGGCGATAACTTTTTACTCGTAACTCGGATTTAAGCGGTTCTTGAAGTTCTGAAATCTACATGAAATTCCCTTCATTTTGGATTATAATTTTGTGTTTGGGAGGTCCGTATTGAAAGAGATAATTATGTTAGAAGTTGAACGATTCTTACTAGAGATGAGTAAGATAAGATCAAGTGTAAAATGTTTGGAAATAGGAAGGAGGTAAGGATATCGAAGGAGCACATAGAGATGCGGCGTATGCCAGTGGAGAATTATTAGAATATAGATTTCTTTGAGGAAGGTTAAATAGTAAAGTGGACTGTGTGTTATTATTGATATGGTGTCGACATGTGTCGGGAAAATTTTGGAAGTTTGTATCACCAACCAGATGATGAGGTGGTACTATTGAGAGTGTGATTTGAATGAGAATCAAGTGTGAAACTATATGGATTATAGAGGTTCTGAGATTAAAGGAGAGACGAAGGATTGGTTAGTGTTGTTGAAGTTCTTAACTTGAATAAAGGTTTCGATTGGAGCAAACCGATTTGGATTGTACTTGGTGTCGTAGTAGTTTCGGTATTGGGAGAATATTCAGCAAATGTGTTGTGCTACGAGCGTGTATAGGAGAATATGTACTGGATTTTGGACTTTTTGTATCATTGACGAGGTGGAAAATAAGAAAATTAAGAAAATGTTTGTAAGCCTTAGATATAAGGTGGAGCATTATGCTTAGGTAATTTTGAGCACAAGGTAAAGGACGCTATTGTAGTTGGGTAATGACGATTTATGCCACCGTTATGGTTGTCGGCAGTCTATTGACAAATTGAGGAACTGATCACCCTTAATCTCTTGTTGATAGTAGACGAAATCATGTTGGATGGAATAGACATGTCTTGCCAACTGAGATTGTATGTATAGTGAATTGATCGGAGTTGAGCCAAGTGCTTAAGGATTGTTTTGATTAGTCAATGTAAATTCTTATATAGGAAGATGAGGCGAACTCGAGGATGATAGCATGAGGTTGCGAGTTGATCGGTGAGTAGTATGGAAACTCATAGTTGTATTCGGGATAACTTGAGTTTTGATTTGCAATGAGTCGAGAATCCGATTGACATAAGACTTGAAGCATTATAGAGATGAACCAAGGAGGAAGTAAATGGAAATGTAAGACCACGATTTGACCAAGGATGTCGGATAGAGAATAGTAGTGGCTAGTATGCCTTAAAGTGTATATAAGGAATATGAATCGTATCTTCAATACTTGTTTGGATAAGTTGGAACCGGTGTTTGTTGTGGATGTTCTGATCTAGTATAAAATCAGAAGAAGAGCACGTAGAGTATTTGAGGATTGAGTTACAAGTATTGAAAGAAGCGAAGTTATATGTTAAGTTATCGAAGTGTATTTTTGGTTAGTAAAGATGAGTTTACTTGGTTGTGTTAATTCAGATGAAGTTTTATGAAGAATTGTGTTAGTATGAGTAGGAATTGATGAATTGGTTTGTTGGACTGGTTTGGTTAATGTGCATAGGTTGGGTGTGGAGTATGGATGAAAAATCTGTGGTTAATTGGTGTTAAAGAACTGTTTGGAAAGTGTTAAGTCGCAGCAGGACATGTGTCTTTCGCAGGGTTTTCCTGCAGAATTCACAAATCCCACTTAGCACGGTCTGGGAGTGAAAGAGATGATTTATCTTATTGAGATTAATTGGACACATGTAGCTTATGCTGTTGGAATGTTGTATTGTTGCTGTTATGGCATTGGTAGGTGTTTATGATGAGTTTGGACATCATGTTAATACAAGATGGTAAAGTTGTAGCTTATGTTTTACGATAATTGGGGATTCATGAAAGTATTTATTCTATTCAAGATTTGGAATTAGCTGCGGTTGTAGTTGTGTTGAATATTCGGAGGTATTATTTTTATGTAATCGGAGTTCGATGTATTCAGTAATCACAAGAGTATAGAATGTCTGTTTGGTTGGAATTTATGATGAGTTAAGTCGAAAGTCTTTTCTTATGTCTGCTTTGATGGTCGGAAGTTTGTTATAAACTTGGTAGATTAGATAGTTGCGAGTACTTAGAGTGCGCAACAAAAGCGTGGTGTAGCGCAGTTGGTTCTTATATGGGTAACAACGATGTCGGTAGTTTGGTTACGTTGATGTTGTGCTATGGGCTTTTATGTTCTTATCTTTGTTGTTGCCTCGTTACCTATGGTGATGGTTCGAGTGCGAGTAGCTAATTCCTATGATGGGGAATTAGGGGAGTGTTACCTACGGTGATGGTAACGATCGTGTTGTGTTTCATTTCTAGAATGAACTTATGTGTTCGTAACTTAGTTATTCTTTGTGTCTTGAGTTGATCATCGAGTGCATTGCGGGAGCATTGCATCTTGTTGTTGTTGTTGACGTTGATAAGGTATTTTGTTGTTTTATGTTATTCGTGGCGTTGCCTTTCATGGCATGGGAGTGGCTATTTGGATGCGAGAGCGTATCCGGGGTAGTTAGTAGTAGGAAAATTTTTTAGGACAAAAATATTCTAAGTGGGGGAGAGTTGTAACGCCCCGTTGTTAATAATTATTATTTGTAAATATAATAATGAGTAGTTGTAGTTGATTGTACGTTTGTTTTGTATTTGTTATGTTTTATGTACCCGTAGTGAGGGGTAGTGGCCTTAAGATTAAGTCTTGAGGGTAGTAGGGGTGTATGACTAATAACGTAGAGATTAGTGGTGTGTGGAGTAAGGTTAATTAGATTATTTTAATTAATAATTGCTCAACCATAATATAAAATGGATAATTAGTATAATTATGGGAGTAATGGAAATTATTATTATTATTATGGTCACTATTATTATATCATTATTATTAGTATTATTATTAATATTATTATTAATATTATTATTAATATTAATATTATTGTAAAAATTAAAAATTCAAATTGATTTGGTAATGGGGGGAGGAAAATAA
Organism: Lathyrus tuberosus; assembly: GCA_022829125.1. Classification (NCBI taxonomy): domain Eukaryota; kingdom Viridiplantae; phylum Streptophyta; class Magnoliopsida; order Fabales; family Fabaceae; genus Lathyrus; species Lathyrus tuberosus. Next base: position 3,538,182 of record JALAZF010000436.1, on the reverse strand, counting down.
GGAAAATAAATAGGTTATAGGTAGACTAAGTTGGGAGTTAATAAAAAGAGAAGTGACAGTTGAAGAAATAAGGGTTTGAGAGAAGAGATGCGTAAAAGTTGCAGAGAAGAGGAAAAGAGGAAAAAGGCAAAGCTAGGTTCGATCGGAGAGTGTTAGAGCAACCTTCAATTCAAGGTAAGGGTGGGGTTTTGACTCTATAATTGGATAATTGATGAATGATATGTGGGGTTAGTTTATAGGATTGCCTCTGTTGTATTTTTCTGATTTTGTTGATACCGAAGTTGAATTCTAAGTTGATCGGTTGTGGAAATTAGTCTGTGTTGTTTAATTGTGGTTTATATGTTGTTGTTGATGAATTGGTCGTAGAAAATTAGTTTTTGTTGCTTTAGAGTAAAAATTATATCGTGTTTCTGTTGCACTGTGATGAGTGAATTTGGTCCTGGAATTCTGAAGGAAACAAGGGGAATGAATTACACTGAAGCGAAGGGATTGGGGGTGTGGCGACTGTGATGGAGGTCGTAACGACAGTCACGAAGGTTAGGTGCGGGTGACGATCGTCACCCATGTGTTACGACCCTCACACTTGTGACGAGGGCCATGGAGTGGTGGCGAGCGCCACGCGGGCTGACTATATGTTTCCGTTTCCATTCTGTTCGTTCTGTCTGTTATGTCTGCTATGTTTTCACTTGTTTCTGTTCCATTTAATTTTAGTTTCAAAGGTTTGGTATACAGGTCAGTAGTACTGGACAGAGAACTGGTAATGAAACTAATTAATCGATCTTCAGTCGAAAACTACCACTTGTAGTATATTTTAGTTGGTACAGAGTATGTTATAGTTGTTGTGATGTTGTTGTTGGGAATTATAAAGTTGCAGGTGTGAAACATGTTGCATTGCCTCTTGTTATTGGCAGGAATAAGTTGTAGGCCTATGGCCAATGTTGAATTGTTGTGGTGCTGATTTTTATAATTATCTTTGATTATTTTGATGTTTGAGTTTAGTCGCATTGCATAGCATATCAAGTTGGAGCTGTTGCTCGGTAAGTTGGCCTGGATTGGCAAAAATATTAAGTTGAAGGCTTATGCCTTGTTGACGTCAATATTAATTGGAAAATTTCTAAGTTGGGAGTTCTGCTCTAATGGTACCACATGCATATTACGAGTCGCATTTCAAAGTTGCATAATTATGTTGTTATGTTGTTTATTATGTTGATTGATGTTGATTGTGAGTTGTGAAGTGGTGATTGGTTATAGTTTAATCTAATATGTTATTTATCATATATTCGATTATATTGTTCGATATCTCACCCCTTCTATGTATAGTGATGGTTTATACGCCATCCTGCAGGTAATCAGGAGTGAAGGATGTCAACCTTCGTTAGTTCGAGTCGGTGTCGTCGCTCTGATACGTAACACTCGGGGGGATGAACGCTTGTTTCTTTTATTGTTGCTTTTCGTATTGTTGCTGAATTTTTAAGTTGTCTCCTTTAAAGATTATTATTTTGAAGATGTTTTAAGTTGGATAAAGTTGTTATGTCATTTTAAGTTGAAGTTTGTGACTCTGCTGCTTAATTATAAAAGTTGTTTTGGTTTACAAAAACTAAATTATGTTGTTATCATTTCACCCAAGCTTTTAGTGTTATGTATCTATGTTAAAATGCGATTAAATGTTGTTGCTGTAAGTTATGAATGTAGCATCCTATTCGTATGTTGAAATTTCGTAACTCTGATTTTATTAATATTCGTCGGGTAGAAATGGGGTGTTACACGAACCGTATAATCTTGAAGCAACCACTTGAGATGAATCCAAAAGTTAATATAGTTCCAGAAACTCAAATATAATAGCAAGATGATGAAGATAATCGAAGAAAACTAGAAGAATCTTCAAGCATGGCCGAATCGTATCGAAACCGTACAAATTGCGACGAAAACTCCGAAATAAGAATTATCACCGAAGAAGCTTGAAGTGATTACTTGAGATGAATCTAAAAGCTACTGAAGCTCCACAAAATTTAGTAGAATGGAATAATGATGAAGGTTAAGCTCAAGAAAAAGTACTTCCAAGGTGAAAGTAGCTTTTCTTTAATGGTGAATTAAGAGCTTTAGTGTGGTTTGGTGAAGAAGATGAAGAGGAATGTGTAGAAGTTGCAGAAAAATGCAGAGGAGAATGAGAGAATAGAGAGTGAAAAAAGTGTGAATTTGTGTGAATGATTATGGAGGATTTGCAAAATGGTGAAGCTTGGCTTATATAGAGTTTAGGTATGGAGTGTGAGAGGTTTGGAGCTAGCTTTGGATTTAACTTTGGGAGGTTTGGAGTTAGGGTTGGAGTTAGTTACACTTGACTCACCGAGTCAAGGTAGTTAACTCGGTTAGTTAGGATCAACTCGGTAACAATCCCAAGGTGCACTCCATCATCCAAAGATCCACATTACTTGGAAAACAAGGAACATGGTGCACTTAATTTGAAGTGAAATATTAGAATAAATACACTTGGATTGAATTGAATAGCCTTGGAATGTCTAGAGATGTCTAGAATATTCCACATGCTGCTAGAATACTGTAGAATCAATGACCAAAGTGTGTGCAAAGGTGCTGCCATGAAAAAGTAGCAGATTATGCATATTTTGTCTGTGTTAATCGATTAACACAATTGCACTGCAAATGGTTAATCAATTAACCAGGCCAAAATATGCCCAATTTGCCTAAAAAATGGTGTTGTGGTCCCGGTTCCGATTTTCGACCTCTTGCTTTGATAAATAGGCATAAAAACCCTTGTTTTGTGCTTGTTTTGATAATGTGATGGCCTTGTGATGAGGCGATTAATAGATATTGAAAACCTAAACATTCCTGTAATCAAAACACTAAGGAAAAATGCAAATGCGTATGCTATCGATGCGAGTGCACATGCTTATGCAAAAAACAAAAAAGGAGGTCAAATTTCGGGTTACGACAGCTGCCCCTATTTAATCCACTTAGACCTGAATGTACGAATTGCGCTAGCTTTTCGAGGATTTGGGGTAGAATGGGATTAAATAAAAGAGTAGCTCGTAAATTTGGCCGACGGCGGCAAAAGGAAAAGGTGCAAATGCATAATTGACAGGTGCAGAGTTTGGCTGAAAATCTGCTGGGAGACAAGTCAAGCAAGGGGAAGCATACCATGATGCATATGCTATGTGATGTGTGATCATGATGTTTGATATCATGCAATGCAAGGATGCAAGGTTAAGGTACCGTATCGCAAGTTTGCAAGTGCTGGACGGACCAGAAAAGGTTTGGACGGACCAGGGAATTGAAAAGGTTATGGAAAGGTTTGCCAGACGAAAACTGGATTTTGATTGGGACGCATGTTTAAACCTGTATGGTGTAATGCTCCTTGTTGGTGAATATGATATGCGTTTGAGGATGCAATGATATGCGAGGATGATTACTATATGCAGAATGCAAGTGATCAGATTTTGAAGAGATGTCAGATATGATCGGGCTTAAGTTAAGACTTCATGCTATGGGAAATGAACGATATGCAAGAGTGAAGCGACATGATCAACGCATGAGAATGGTCTATGCAATGGTTCAAGTATTTTATTGTGGGAAGCGGAAGAGTTGAGGTTAGGGTGTAAGCCACAAAAAGACGTGATTCCCCGACACCTACTTTATGATCAGCAGTTGTTGTTGATGCATTGCTCTTGCCTCCACATAGGGAGAAAACTTGTACCTTGGTAGTTTGTCTCTGCCCCAATCTGTTGGGTATAAGCATGGATTGCCCCAGTTACAAGGTTAACTTGCCCCAGTGTATTGGAATAGTATGACCTTGATTAACCGTCTCTTGGAGAGGTAGACTTCTTGTGCTCTTGAGGTGACCTGCCCCAATGTAAGCTCTGAAGTGATTTTCCCCCTGGCTGATTGATCTTTGGAGGAATGCCCCTGACCAATGAACATGGAGAGATTTGTCTAATCTCATCGTGATTGACTCGGATTGACTGAATCCTGAGGTGGCTAGGCCCTTTTGCTCAACAGAGTTTCCAGGCGTTTTGCCCCTTGAGATGATCAAACTTTCCATTGTGGAAACTTTCTTGATGTCAAGTGCTTGTTTGCAAGTAAAAAGTGTTTGTTTTGAAAATGATAATGTTAATGCTATGCATATGTCAGTTTTGAAAATCCAAGTATGTTCACTAAGATTATGACATATAGTGAATGGATCACCATTTAGAATGCCATGTCAGTATCGACACAAATGATAAGCAAATCTTTTGGGAGTCAGCTCGGACATGATTTTACCGTAGTATGCTTTCGAAATAACCTGCTTCAATTAGGTCTTTTGTAGGTTGTAACGTGGCCTGGCTCACGCTTTAAGAAAGAAAGGATATAAGGCTAAAAAATTATTTTACCCCACCCATTCTCCTTGATGTTCTCCAGTCATACGTTCAATTAGTTTGACACAAGCGTTCACCTTTCAAAAAGGGCTTTGAATGATGGAAGTGATGGTAGAGGAACCGACAAGGGTTTTAGAGCGGCAGTTGCTCACCTTTTGTTTTTGTCACATGTGATCACGCGAACTTGTTCTCATTGAGGATTTTTGCTTTTGATTCTCTGTTTTGTCCTTTTTATTTTCCCTAATTTTTACGTAGGCTGATTATTTTGAACCTGCAGTCTACCGGGATACCCTAATTTTTACCTAAGTCATTTGTTTTTGAGTTTTTGACTTAGCGGGCTTTTATTCTTTTTCTTTTTTTTTTTGCTTTTGTGATTTTGGTTTTTTCTCTTGAACAAAATCGTGTGACCCGTGTTTATTTGATTTGTTAGGGTGAGTTGTGACTGCCTCATTCCTTTGGTCGATGAGAGACAACCATTGTGGATTTGTGATTCTTCCTACCTCTTGAGAGGGATAGGACGCGGTTGATCCTTAGAATGGGGTGCTCCTCTTTTGAAATTTGAACGCATGGTCAAACTAACTGAAGACTACCCTGCCCCTGGTTAAGATTGAGGGTTTTTTGTGTACAGAAAGAAACTCCTACTTCAAGGCCCAAAGGGGTTGACTAGGGATTATCTTCCTTATAACTCCTGTGTTTGGGGATTTGAACAAATGCCTTACATCCTCAGCAGGGTCTTATTCAAAAGCATACAGACAGTAATCTCATGTCCTTTTGGTTTCATCATTCTCTTTTTGATTTTGCTTGAATCAAATGTGCGATACAGATAAAAAGTATGAGTGAACACGAATGCATTTATTCAAAACATGCATATTCATTTCATTATCATTATCATAAAAAACAAACAAGTTTTACAAATGAACAATGCTTGACAAACAAAAGAGATTACAAATGGAAAAGATGGAATGATATGATGATTGCCGATGTTGAGGAAGTGCTCACAGGCTTATTCAAGGGATTTTTTTTTTATCTTGGCTCTTACACGGACAAGGGATTTCCGTTCACCCACAGATTCTCACCTTGAATGGTTAAGTGCTTCTTGTCAATCAACTGTTGGACCTTAGCTTTGAAAGCGTTGCAATCCTCAGTCGAATGTCCAGCCGACCCAGCATGATATCCGCACCGCATATTGGGATCATACCCAGGTGGGAATGGTTTTGGTGGAGGCTTCAGAGCTTTGGGAACCACCAGTGAGTTCTGAACCATATGTGGGAGAAGTTGACTGTATGTCTCGGGAATCGGATCTAGAGGAGCATTCCTTCGTTCTAGATTATTTCAGGGCTTGTACTTTTTTTGGCGCTCTCGGCCTTGGGCTTGCTAATTATGAGCCTGAGGAGGCTGTTAATGTTGGGTTGCGGTAACACGCGAGAAGGAATAATACGGCGTAGGAGCCAGAGGTGCTTGAGGATGAACCTGATGAGTAGCGTATCGCGGGAACACTTAAGCAGGGTGCATTAAACCAGGATTACCCATCTGATTAACAGTCTGACCAAAATGGATCCCATATGGAGTGTAGGGTGCCCCAAGATAAGTAACTGAAGGTACAACAACAGAGGGTGCCCCAGGATAGGCAAAAGGTGTTCCAAAGTTAGCAAACTGAAAACTTTGGTAGGGGTATTGCACAACAGGTTGAACAGCTGGAGGAATTTGCACATGAATAAGAGGACCTCTATTCTCAGCTTCGGCAGATGTTTCTGCAATCACAGGTGCAGACTTCTAGCAAGGCTTCTCTGTAAAGCAAAGCAACTCCTGATCGAGGAGCTCTTGGACTTTGTTCTTAAAGATGACACAGACTTCTGTAGAATGCCCCACATATCCAGCATGGTATCCACATGTGGCATTAGGATCATGCTTAGGATGATAAGGAAACTTGGCCGACTTTATTTCTTTAGGAACAATTGCCCCAGCATGAATCAGAATAGGCAGTAGATGCGTGTAAGTCACGGGAATTAGATCATGACGAGGACATCTCCTCCCTTGATTATTGCTCCCTTTGCTGAGTTGCTTACGCTTTTGTTTCTGATTGCTTTGAGTGGTCTTCTGATTAGACAAGGGGTGAACCGTCAAATTTGCTTGCATCCGCATGCATGACTTTATCCACTTTTTGGCAATCCTGGGTTTGCTCATCCATCACAACCTGATCAGAGGGGTTCATTGTCATACTATCCAGAAGTATTTCCACAACCATGTCAACCTTGCCTTCCTTGTGCATTGTGCTCTCATACCCAGCTTGTTCCATGATTCTTTGGCTTTTAGCGTCGAAGAATCGTTGTCTTTGGGCTGATGAAGGGAAGAAAGTGAGCTTTCTCTGGTTTGTATGCAATGCAATTGTATGTATGCACATGTTGTTTATGTAGGTGGAATGTAAATGAGATATGCAACAGCTAATGATGCGAAGGTTAGATGATGCAAAAGTTAAGCATACATATGATGGTGCAATAACTCAAGTTCAAAAGTTCGGCATACATGATGATGCAATAACATTATGTAATAATGTAAGTTAGATATGCAACATCTTCTGGATAATCTGCCCATGTAGCTATGTGTAGATGGGAAGATCTGACGCGCATGAGAGAACAAAGGTATGAAGTGGCTCGGTTTCCTGAAAAAACTCATCCCCCTCATAGATGTGATCTAGACACAACAAGGTGGTCCCTAGAAAAGGTCGCCCAAACCATAGGACTCAGAGTGAAAACCCCCCGCCGTAGTGAATTCTCACAAGACAGAAGTATTCTCAAGCAAATCACGATCTGGGATGTGGCTCTCATGATAACCCAACGCGCAAAACACATGCCTCACGACTATCCATGTTCTAGCCTATGTGTATACTAGGCCCGGTGTTAGGACCTTTCTCTCCAATAATATCTACCCATCCCAACAACAGCAGAAAATAGCAGATATCCAGAATATGCAGCAAATGAATATTCAAAGCAGTAAAGAAATACGATAAATAAACATAAAGCTAAAGCATGAAAATAAAGCTAGTAAAGCGCTAAAGATAAACACCCAATCAAGCAAGAAATCAAGCAAAACTAGGCGAGACCCCTCAAGGGATGGACCAGCAAGAGGTCAACCAGTCCCCAGCAGAGTCGCCAGCTGAAGATGGCTGGTTTCTACCTGAGTGAATTGCACACTCAAAGATACAACAGAGTCGCCGCCGAATTTTATTTAGTCCCAAAGGACAGAGAAAATATCGATAAAACCCAATGGAAGAGGAACGGGAACGGGGGTAGGTTATGCGAAAGGAAGGTATTAGCACCCAATGCATCCATCGTACTCGACGGGAACCATTTCGCTTGCTTCTAGGCTTGGATGAGTTATCTATCTAAAGGCTTCTAGCTAAAGAAAGGAGAGAGAGAAGAAAGAGGAAAAAGAAAAGAAAGAAAGAAGGTGCTCGAGGAAGATTGTGGACCTCATGCCTACGTACCCTCATAGTGCAATGAGGAAATCAGAGCGCCGTAGTTCTTGGAACCAGGGGACAGAGAGGAAGGAAGAAAAGGAGAAGGAAGGAAAGGTGGAAGACGGTGGAAGTGTGCTCGCCGAGATCATTGCGATCTCATGCCTACGTATCATACATTCAAAAGAATGCAGAATCAGAGCTTCCGTAGTTCGGAGAACTGAACGGAAAAGGAAAAGGAAAAGAAAGTGGTGTCAAAACCAAGAGCAAAGGAAAGAAGGAAACTCCGCAGGAGATTCCAAAGAAAATGGTGTCGAAACCAAGAAAAGAGTGTAAAGGAAAGAAATAGCAACTGTATTGAGAATAAAGTGCAAGAATGGTGTCGAAACCAAAAGAATAAAGGAATAAGAGAGAAATGGTGTCCAAACCAGGAGAATAAGGGAATAAGAGAGAAATGGTGTCCAAACCAAGAGAATAAGAGATAAGAGAGAAATGGTTTCCAAACCAAGAGAATAAGGAGTAAGAGAGAAATGGTGTCCAAACCAAGAGAATAAGGAGTAAGAGAGAAATGGTGTCCAAACCAAGAGGATAAAAGATAAAGAAAGAGATGGTGTCCAAACTAAGCAATAAAAGGATTAAGACTCTGTGGGGAAAAGAGGTTTTAACAGATAAGAAATGTGATCAACCAAGGAACAGATGTAGGACCGAGCGAAGGTCGTGACCCAAAGGACGGGTGTAGGACCGAGCAAAGGTCGTGACCCAAAGGACGGGTGTAAGTCCGAGCAAAGGTCGTGACCCAAAGGACGGGTGTAGGACCGAGCAAAGGTCGTGACCCAAAGGACGGGCGTAGGACCGAGCAAAGGTCGTGATCCAAAGGACAGGTGTAGGACCGAGCGAAGGTCGTGACCCAAAGGACGGGTGTAGGACCGATCAAAGGTCGTGACCCAAAGGATGGGTGTAGGACAGATCAAAGGTCGTGACCCAAAGGACGGGTGTAGGACCGATCAAAGGTCGTGACCCAAAGGACGGGTGTAGGATCGATCAAAGGTCGTGACCTAAAGGAGTTCGGTACACTGACTGAATAAGTAGTACCTGACCGAAGAAAGGGTATTCAAACCAAAGAAAGGTTACCAACCCGAAGATGCAAGTATTCAAACCAAGAGGAAGTTGCCAACTGCTGGGGATTTGGTGTTTACAGACGGACTGTGATCAACCGAAAAGAAAAGCGAGTGATTAACCAAGAGAAGGTGATTAACTCGAAAAAGGGTTCAGTATTTTAACAGATGGACTATGGTTAACTGAAGAAAAGGGTGATTAACCAAGAATAGGTGATTAACCCAAGAGGGACTCAGTGTTTTAATAGACGGACTGTGATTAACTGAAGAAACGGTTGATTAACCAAGAGAAGGTGACTAACCCAAGAGGAATTCAGTATTAACAGACGAATTGTGATTAACTGAAGAAACGAGTGATTAACAAAGAGAAGGTGATTAACCCAAGAGGAGCTCAGTATTAACAGACAGATTGTAGTTAACTGAGTAAGAGATCAAAATTGGTGTTATAACTGACAGACAGTGGTTAACCAATCAAAGGGAGAAGAACCAAAAGAAGGTTACAAAATCCACAAGGGGTTCGGTATTTAACAGGAATATTGTATTTAACCGAAGCAAGAGAAAAGAGACTCTCCAGGGGAATCAAAAGAACAATGATTGACCGCCAGAAGAGAATAGGGTGTTGAAACAAAGAAAGCTTGCTAACCCAATGAACAAAGGATCGTAACCAAGAAGAATGGTGGTAGATCAAGAGAGAGATTGAAAGAGATAGGAGTGATCAAGGATCGAAAGAGATCGCAAAGAGCAAAGAGTGATCAAGGATCGACTCAACTGGGGAAAGAAAGCACACTACCGCCTGGAGTTAAAGATGACTAAGCCAAGCATAGGGTCATTCGTCCCCTACCTGAAGTAGTCAGAATGAGAGTAGGACTTCCCCCTTCTCATTCCTTCTCTAACACACACAGGGTGTAGTGCAGAAGTTGAAACTGACAGCGTAATAGATCCAAGTTGTACAGTGCTCCAGCTTGTTGTGAAGTGAACAGTGTAGTAACTTCGACTTGTACAGTGCTCCAAAGTGCGCGTAGTGCGTCGTGCCGAACTCCAACTCCGCGGGGGGAAAGAGAGAAAGAGCTCTAAAGGAAGCCTAAAGAGGGGGAAAGGGAAGGATCAATTGATTGAAACATGGTTTCGATTAACTAATCAAAAGGGAATGTTATGCTAACAACTTTCCAAAGAGAATGGAAAATCATTAAAGCAAAAGGTGTAAATTATTGATTATGCAAGATTAAGTTCATCTATGAAGAATAAACTTATTGCAAAGAAAAGAGAGGGAGTGCAAAACAGTACCACATGACATTGAAAATACAACACAAATCATGTATCATGTAGCTAAAGAAAGTGCAAGAATTAGCATGTTCAAACAAAAATCAAGAACACACATAATTGTAAGAATTGATAAATCAATCATTGAATTAATGTAAATATGCTTTAAACAGAGGTTAACAGCATTAAAAACATCCATAAATATGAAGCATATCAATCCATGGAAGTTAGAATGAGAAAGCATGGTAAACACACTTGAAAAAGCATGAAAATGACATTCTGGTTCAGTGTTAATCGATTAACAATATTGCACTGCAAAGTGTTAATCGATTAACACTTGAAAAAGTGCAAAAAAACACTGGTTAATCGATTAACACTATTGCACTGCAAAGTGTTAATCGATTAACACTGCTGCAGAGGTAAAAAACAGTTTTCCAAAAGTGCTTCCAACAGTTAATCACTTATTTGAACTACCACATGCTATGGTATGAACTTGTGCATGAAAATTAAAGGAAATAGGATCAATTAATCATCAATTAAAGGCATGAACATGCATATCAAAGATCAAACAATCACATGATTAATCAAAATGAAAAAACTATCGAAACTACAACGTAAACGCGTAAAAATGAACGAAATGATAAATTAAGTGAGAATCGACCAACCTACAAGCCGGAGGGTTGGCTTGGTAATTGTTGCAAAGGATGCTTGATGAAGATAATCAAAGCAAACTAGAGGAATCTTCACTCGTAGCCGAATCATATCGAAACCGAGCAAAATTGCGACAAAGCTCCGAAATGCGAATTCGAACCGTATAATCTTGAAGCAACCACTTGAGATGAATCCAAAAGTTAATATAGTTCCAGAAACTCAAATATAATAGCAAGATGATGAAGATAATCGAAGAAAACTAGAAGAATCTTCAAGCATGGCCGAATCGTATCGAAACCGTACAAATTGCGACGAAAACTCCAAAATAAAAATTATCACGGAAGAAGCTTGAAGTGATTACTTGAGATGAATCTAAAAGCTACTGAAGCTCCACAAAATTCAGTAGAATGGAATAATGATGAAGGTTAAGCTCAAGAAAAAGCACTTCCAAGGTGAAAGTAGTTTTTCTTCAATGGTGAATTAAGAGCTTTAGTGTGGTTTGGTGAAGAAGATGAAGAGGAATGTGTAGAAGTTGCAGAAAAATGTAGAGGAGAATGAGAGAATAGAGAGTGAAAAAAGTGTGAATTTGTGTGAATGATTGTGGAGGATTTGGAAAATGGTGAAGCTTGACTTATATAGAGTTTAGGTATGGAGTGTGAGAGGTTTGGAGCTAGCTTTGGATTTAGCTTTGGGAGGTTTGGAGTTAGGGTTGGAGTTAGTTACACTTGACTCACCGAGTCAAGGTAGTTAACTCGGTTAGTTAGGATAAACTCGATAACAATCCCAAGGTGCACTCCATCATCCAAAGATCCACATTACTTGGAAAATAAGGAACATGGTGCACTTAATTTGAAGTGAAGTATTAGAATAAATACACTTGGATTGAATTGAATAGCTTTGGAATGTCTAGAGATGTCTAGAATATTCCACATGCTGCTAGAATACTGTAGAATCAATGACCAAAGTGTGTGCAAAGGTGCTGTCATGAAAAAGTAGCAGATTATGCCTATTCTTCCTGTGTTAATCGATTAACACAATTGCACTGCAAATGGTTAATCGATTAACCAGGCCAAAATATGCCCAATTTGCCTAAAAAATGGTGTTGTTGCCCCGGTTCCGATTTTCGACCTCTTGCTTTGATAAATAGGCATAGAAACCCTTGTTTTGTGCTTGTTTTGATAATGTGATGACCTTGTGATGAGGCGATTAATCGAGCTTGAAAACTTGAACATTCCTGTAATCAAAACACCAAGGAAAAATGCAAATGCGTATGCTATCGATGCGAGTGCACATGCTTATGCAAAAAACAAAAAAGGAGGTCAAATTTCGGGTCACGACATAACACATTACAGGATGAGGGCCTAAACCCTTGGCCTACCCCGCACTAAAGTGCGGGTAAAACGGGCATGCCCAACGGGCCGGACCCGTTTTGCCACCCTAATTCTTGGATATCTCTGATGTTTAACCCTTGCCATCTAATGTTATTCTTGGATGTCCCCAATGAAATTTTCAAATGGAATTTTGTTTATATCCAATGCTATTCCTGGATGTCTCTGATGTTTGTTGTTGCCTCATTCAATGCCATTCTTGAATGTTGTAGTTCCTTTCATCCAATGCCATTCTTGGATATTTTACCCCCCAATAGAGTGTTTTTCACCTCCATCTAATGCTATTCTTGGATGACGCTGTTGTTTTTACCAGAAACTTTCTTGTTGATGTCCAATGCCATTCTTGGACATCTTTTGACATACCTTTTGTCTCGTTCGTAGTTTCTATCCAATGTTATTCTTGGATGTCACTACTCGTCTTCCAGGGTCTTGTCCCTCTGTTTCCAACTATTGTTGGATACTTCTTGTCACCTTGACAAATATCCAGAAATAGCTTGTGTTCCCCGGTGTGTCTTTTCACGTCATCTCTCTTAATTTACCGTAACTCTCTTGTTTCAAGTTTCCCCGCAGTCTATTTCATCCTTTGCATTCATATCATCTTGTGGTATCTTAGGGCTAAAAAATATAGCTTTTTGTATTTAAGTATCTTCGTATCTCCCGATAGAAGAGACTTAAATAGGGGCAGCTGTAAGACCCTAATTTTTGACCGCTAAGATTCCACATATCATTCACATCTCATTTTGCATCTTTACCACAAACAAGATCATGCTTTGGTTCCCTTGTCCCTCTCTTCTTTGGGTTTATGTCTTGCAGGAATCGCCGAGCATCTATGTGTTTCTTATTCACTTTATTGCTTTATTTGTTTATTGATCGTGAAGGCTGGATCAAATCCTGTAGAATTGGGCCGCCAAGTGCGTCAGGGATGCTGGTCATATGGAGGGGAGGGGGTGTACCTGCAAGGTACTCCGACGCTCAAGTAAGAAAGGGTCAGAGAAAAGGGGCAAGTACAAAGTACGAATTCTTAGGGTGAATATTGGATACCTGACCCTCTCAAGCGAAAGGGTTTATATAGAGCCCCCAACGCGTGGCCAATGGTCCTATTTTCGGGGCGAAATAACCGTTTTCCCCAAAGAATAGGTAACTACCCAAACTAGCCGTTATGTCGAGCAGGGTGCCCAAAACTAGCCGTTATGTCGGGCATATGCATAGTTCCGGACACCTGCCCATAGCTGTTCGGGGAGCAATGAAGTCGTGCGTGACGGGCAGTAATTTCGGGGAGAAACGTTGCATTCCTTGCCCGGTTGGAGGGGAAGAAAAGTAACTTTTACCCCTCTGTGGATTGGACTTAGGCAATTTGGGCCGCTCTGGAGCAGAAGCGGATTGGGCCATGTCTATCCATTGGTCCAGTCCAGAACAGGAGCCCCCTAAGTCGTTGCTCCCGAGCATGGGAGTAATGACTTAAGGATAGTTCGTTGCTCCGGGGAGCTAGTATGGAGTCGTCGTTTAAAGACAAGGAGGATTGTCTTAATGCGCCCATGACCCCTGGTGTTTGTGAAATTCGTGGTCGTGACCTTGTTGCCCGGTGTTCGGGGAGAGTAACGGTCAGACAGAATTGGAAACGATGGGATGCCACGTGTGCCTAGAGCTCCATGTAGTAGTTAATAGGCAATGATGGCTAGTGGATAGCCATCATGGCCTACGAGCGCGTGTTCGCACGTGCCCCTTTGTATAAAAAGGGGAAAATCGTTCCATTTGGAACTTTTTGCTCTAATTTCTCTCCGTTTCCTTCAGCATTCTTGCCCATAACCGCCGTTTGCCTACTCCGACCACCACCTCAAGCTTCGAGCAGCTACTTTCGTCTACTTAAATCAAGTAAGTTTTCTGATCCTCTGCTTGTTTTACTCCTTTTTGTTGTCAATGGTAGGTTGCATGTGGTTAGGGCTAGGTTTAGAGGACGAAATGGGTGAGTTTCCGGCGATTGTTGGTGGTGGGCAGTGGTTATGCCATTTTTCTACCTTTGACATGTCGCCGGAGTTAGTAGTATGTTTCAGCGAGCAGGGTGGTCCACGATGATATTGCGACAGCTATGGATGTGTGACCGCCGCGTCTGTTCATCTTCTGAGTGGGTGATGAGTTTCCCGGTAGGACATTCCCAGATTCTGGTGACGCTTTGCGATTTTTGGCGAAGCTTCAAACAAAAACTGGGTATGAGTGCGGGGAAGCTCCTCGCTCGGGGATGATTAGCTTCGAGCATCTCCTCGCGGGGAGGTGTCAGATTTTCTTTTGACGTTAGGGCTTAGGCCGAGGACGTTGTCCTCAGCCCTTTGCGCGCCCTTTCACTTGACTTGGCGGTGGAAGGGTGAATTTGATTTGCTGTCGAATTCACTTTCTTCTCTGCTTTTCAGGTGATTGTAATGGCGACGGGGCCAGATAGAGAGGTTATCCTAGATACATCCGAGGAAGAAACAGGCTCTTCGGAAAATAGTAGCTCGACGGCGTCGAGCACCTCCAGTGATGTCGGGGAGGAAGAAGACTTGGAAGTTATGGACGAGGACACCGCTGAAGGTCCTGATGAAGAATGGGAGGTGGCTGAGCCTTCTAAACATGTGTCCACTTTCGCAACATATTTGGGCAATGTCTTCATGGAGGTTGGACCGGAGGGGGAGTGGAAGGTGCACTTCCCTACTGAGGAAGAGCGGGTCTGCACGATCTTCGGGGACCATTTTACGATGTATGAATATGCCTTTAAGGAGTTGGGTTGAGGTTGCCGTTCACTGAATTTTAGCAGTCAGTGTTCGTTTATTTGAGATTGGCCCATACGCAACTGCATCCCAACTCGTTGGCCTTTATCCGGGAGTTCGAGCTGGTATGTGAGCATATCTCCATAGGGGCTACTCTTCCTCTGTTCTTCACTGTCTTCCATCTTCAAAGGCAGCTATCGGGGAGGAAGTACGGCTGGGTTTCTTTGAAGCAGCCGCGTAAGCTGTTCAAGCCTTTCTCCGAATCGATACGGACATTAAAGGAGTGATATTATGTTGTTGACCCCCTGTCCAAAACTGCCTAGGACAGTACATACGTCTAAGAGATTGAGGTGGACGAGGATGGGAACGGCCTGCGTGACGAGGAGGGGAAACTTATTGGGCGGAGAATCTATAAGTTCCCCATCTATTGGGCGCCCAATCATTTCGCCAAGAAGCCCAGTGACTATATCCTACAGCCGAACGAGCTCCACTGGCAAGATGCCGTGACGTATGAGGAGTTGGTGAAGTGGGTCAACTCCTTCCGGCTTGCTGAGTGCTGGACGAGCAAGGGTAATCCGATCTTCGAGGAAGATGGGAGTAAGAGGGTTGAGCATCGATTTATCAATATTAAGGCACTGCTGGAGTGCAAGACCCCCGTGGATGCCGAGAAGCTGCTTGGTAGTCTTAGTTATTTAGATTTTGTTCACGTCATTTCTTTTCCTTTCCTCGTATCTAACATGCTCGTATTTTGTTTGTGCAGGTGAGATGCCTCAGGCCCACGACAGAGTTGTGAGGAATGCTCTTGCGAGGAACAAGGTCGGGGCATCCCCTCCGAAGTCTCGGTTTGCTGGTACCCGTGTTCCTCCTCCCGTGCAGTCTCCTACGGGGACCTCTTCTTCTCCTACTCCTGCTCCCTGGGGGTCTCCTCTTCCTTTGACCGGTCGATCCAAGCGGCAAAGGTTTAATGACGCTGTGGACCTCACTCGAGCGTCGGAGAAAGGGAAGTTCGAGCTTCCTCCTTGCATCCATGATCGGAAGTTCTTCGAGGGGAACTCTCTGATTGTGCCTCGGGCGGAGTCTCTTCACTTGGAAAGTATGGATCGCCCGAGCAAGAGGGCGTTGGTGGCTCAGGACGCTTCTGCCTTGGTCAGGATGTTGGAGATGGAAGTTGTGTACGCCGAAGGGGACTCGGCGACTGAGGCCAAACTTACTGCTGCCCGTGCTACCATGGCCTCCCTCAAGGAAGAAGTTAAGGGTGTCGACGATGCTCGGAAGAAAGCTGAGAAGGAGGTAGCTCGGTTGAAGGAGGAGAACTCGACGCTGGCGGCGGAGAAGAAGTCTGCCGAGGAGTTGATCCAGCGGCTGAAGGCGGCCAATGCCCCAGGTGACGATGAGCCGGAAGACGTGAAGGAATTGAAGACAAGATCCGAGTTGGTTGCCCGTTTGCTGACGGGCGAGGATGATGGTATTGTCTTCGCGGAGGAGTCTTTCGGGAATGTCGTGGCTCAACTGCGGGTGGTGAACCCTGATCTTGACTTTTCTGTCGAGGGCACCCACTATCTGGTGCACGTTGAGGATGGTCGGATCGTCATGCCCGGTGCTCTCCTTGGAGGGAATAACGAGGATCAGCCCACGGAGAACCAGGGGCCTCAGTCCGAGCCTGCCGAGCATGTGGATGAGTGAGGAGTTTGTATTTTTAATGTTGTAATTTGTCCGGCCTGCGTGCCGTGTAACCGTTGTAATTTAATTTTTGGGGGGCGTGGCCCCCGTTTCATGTAACTTAGTACAATCGTGGCCCTTGCGGTCATTTATTATGTTAAATTATTACATGTTTGATTCTGTTATCTGCATGAATTTACTTGCTTTTATTTTTTGGCTAAGTGTTGTACTCATGCTCGTTGTGAAATGTATGTCTGCCCGTGATAGGGGGTATTTGACTTGTGCGAATAATTTGGTGGGATTGCTCGTTGTAGATGTGTTCGGCAGTGAGGGGAACTGGTCGAACGACTGGGGAATATCCTGGCGGGGGTGCGGAGCTCAGGTCGCGTTTGAGGCCTGAGTTCGCGGCGTGAACGTCCCATCGCGAGCTAGGGTTCTGCCAGTCATGGTACTTTGACGACAGCGATGCTCGATCGAGGACCGTTGTCGAGCAGTTACCCGGCTCGTTACTGAGCGAGGTTCTGCTTTATTCGTATGCGACGCTAGTACCTAGACGTGCATAGTGGTCGGTAGCTGACGTCCGTCGTTGTGACGGGTCGAACCGAGAATTTAGCTGTAGTATTGTTTTAGCTTTTCAGCGTTCCATGGTCGAGCAAGTTCTTCCCCGGTGAGATGTTCCAGGTAGTAGGCCCCATTTTCTATTTTTGCTCGGACGCGATAGGGCCCCTCCCAGTTGGCTGCTAGTTTACCTTCTCGAGAGTCTTTGTGGTTTCTTTTTAGAACAAGGCTTCCCACGTCGAACTCTCATCGTATCACCTTGATGTTGTGCCTGATGGTCATTTTTTGTTTTAGTGAGGCTTCGCGGAGGACTGCTCCGATTCGGATTTCCTCGACAAGGTCGAGTTCTTCTTGCAATGACTCGTCATTCATCTCCTCGTCTAGGGGAGATTCTGTCCACCTAGAGGGCACGTGAACTTCGACGGGAATTACAGCCTCGGTCCCGTATGCTAGACGGAAAGGTGTTTCCCCAGTCGTTGAGTGTGGAGTTGTGCGGTATGCCCAGAGTACGCTGTGCAATTCCTCTACCCATGTCTTCTTTATTTCGTCCAGCCTACGCTTGAGGCCACGAAGGATGACTCGGTTGGCTGCTTCAGCCTGTCCATTTGTTTGAGGGTGCTCTACGGATGCAAAGTGCTGCTTCGTGCCCAGTTGGGCGACGAAGTCTTGGAACTTCTTGTCCGTGAATTGCATCCCGTTGTCCATTACTATCGCTTGGGGGATACCGAAATATGCAAGGATGTTTCGTTTGTAGAAACGCAGGATGTTGAGGGCAGTTATTTTGGATAAAGCTTCCGCTTCTATCCATTTTGTGAAATAGTCTACGCCCACTATTAGGTACTTGTTTTGGCTTGATCCTACCACGAAGGGTCCTAGGATGTCTAGGCCCCACCGGGCGAATGGCCACAGGGAGGACATAGCCTTGAGCTCGTTAGGCGGATCTAGGTGCATGTCCTCGTGTTGTTGGCATTTATCGCATTTCTTTACGTGTTCTTTCGCGTCGTGCTGCATGGTCGGTCAATAGTACCCTGCTCTGAGGGCCTTTCTGGCAAGCGACCTTCCGCCGAGATGTTGGGCGTTGATTCCTTCGTGGATTTCACGCAGGATGTGTGCGACCATTTCTTCCTCGACACACTTGAGTAGCGGAATGGAGAATCCCCACCTGTAGAGTTTATCTTCGACCAAGACGTAAGAGCAGGCTCTTCGCCTGACTGTGCTGGCCTCCTTTGGGTCGGATGAAAGTTCGTCTTTGGCGAGATAGTTGTAGATAGGGGTCATCCAGCAGTTGTTGTCGCCGATCACCTGCACGTCGAGTGTCAGGGAGGTTTTCTCGATGTTGGGTCGAGGAAGTACTTCCTGTATGACAGATTTGTTTCTGTCTTTCTTCTTTGTGCTGGCTAGTTTGGATAACACGTCTGCTCGCACGTTATGTTTGCGGGGGACATGTTTCACTTTCACTGTTTTGAACTTCGCCATCTCCTTCTTGACCAGGGCCAAGTATTCGGTCAGGTTGTCGTTTTTGGCTTGGTATTCTCCCCGGACCTGGAGGGCCACGAGTTGTGAATCCGTGCAAATGACGACTTCTTCTGCGCCCAGGTCCTTGGTAAGGCGTAGCCCCGCGAGGAAGGCCTCGTATTCAGCCTGGTTATTGGAGTTTGGGAAGGACAAGGTGAGTGAAACTTCAACAGTGATTCCTTCATCGCTCTCCAGTATGATGCCCGCGCCGCTCCCTGCCGAGCTCGAGGCACCGTCAATGAAAATGGTCCATTTGTGCGTTTTGCTCGCGGGGGAGTCTGCGAATGTCATTTTTGCGACGAAGTCGGCCAAAGCTTGGGCCTTGAGGGCTTTTCTGCTTTCATATTGGATGTCGAATTTAGACAGTTCCAACGACCATTTGAGCATCCGACCGACCATGTCTGGTCGTCCGAGCAGCTGCTTTATGGGTTGATCTGTTCGAATCACGATCGTGTGAGCTAGGAAGTAGTGTCTTAACCTTCTGGCTGCATTGATGAGGGTCAGCGCCACCTTCTCTATCTGTTGGTATCTTAACTTTGGTCCTTGCAGCGCTTTGCTCGTGAAATAAATGGGCTTCTGCCCGTCAGGTGTCTCACGGATGAGAGCAACGCTCACTGCTTCGGTTGCCACGGCGAGGTACAGGTACAACGTTTCGCCATTGTCTGGGCTAGAGAGGACCGGTGGCTTTAAAAGTGCTCGTTTTAAATGGATAAGGGCCTCGTCACACTCCTTGGTCCATTCGAACGCTGCCTCTTTGCGGAGGAGTTTGAAGAATGGTAGGGCGTGCTGGACGGACTTGGCCACGAAACGAGATAGTGACGCGAGCATCCCGTTGAGGGACTGGATGGATTTTTTGGACTTGGACGTAGGAAACTCGGAGAATGCCCAGAATTTGTCGGGATTGGCTTCGATTCCTCGTTCCGTTAAGTAGAAGCCGAGGAATTTGCCTGCCCAGACACCGAACGTGCACTTCTCCGGGTTAAAACGCATTTTGAATTTTCTGGTCTATTCGAAGACCTTTCTCAAATGGGCAGTATGATCGGTTTCCTCGTGGGATTTCACGATCATGTCGTCCATGTAGACTTCGAGCATGTCGCCTATTTCTCCCCGGAATACCTTGTTCATCATTCGTTGGTACGTTGCTCCGGCGTTCTTCAGGCCGAAGGGCATTACGTTGTAGTAATAGTTGCCCGATTCGGTCATGAAGGCCGTATATTTTTTGTCGGACATTGCCATCGGAATTTGATTGTAGCCTGAGTAGGCGTCCATGAACGATAAAAGTTTAAAACCAGCAGAATTATCAACAAGTTTATCAATATTGGGGAGGGGGTAGGCATCCTTCGGGCATGCGTTATTGAGATCGGTGTAATCAATGCACATGCGCCATTTTCCATTAGATTTTTTAACTAATACAACTTTGGACAACCAAGTGGTGTAATTGGCTTCTGAAATAAATTTGGCCTCGAGGAGGTCCTTTATAGCTTTTTCAGCACCCTCTGTCTTCTCCGGAGACTGCTTTCTCCTACGTTGTGCTACGGCCTTGACGACCGGGTTAATTGTCAGCTGGTGGCATGCGACAGATGGATCCAAGCCGAGCATTTCGGCGGCGCTCCATACGAAGAGGTCGGCATTTTCGTGGAGGTATGCCTTAAGCTGCTTCCTCGCGATGTTGGGCATATCTGCTCCAATCTTCACTCCCCGCTGAGAGTCATCACCGAACAGAACGATCTCAAAGTTGCCATCTGGTATTGGGCGCATCGGATGGGAGCCACTGCTGGACGATGTGGACGGGTTGGCTGAAGCTGCTCATTCCTCCTGCTGGTCTTCTTCCTGGAAGCGACTGTCAAGATCGATGGAGTCGACCTAGGGAAGAGGCTTGGCTTCCTCGGAGCTGCTTGGCAATGCTGGCTTGCCCGATGCTTTTGGCTTGGATGCAATGGCGTTGAGCCCCTTTGTAGCTGCCTCGAAACACCTACGTGCAGCTTCGATATCGCCATGCAGGTTGGCGACCATTCCTTTTGAAGTGTAATACTTCATCTTCAGGTGGACTGTTGAGGGTACCGCTACCAACTCGGCCAGAGTTGGCCTTCCGAAAATGCACTGGTATAGCGACGGGCAGTCGATCACCAGGAATTGCACCTTAATGGATCTGGCCGTCTCAGCTGATCCGAAGGTCACGATCAGTTCGACGTAGCCCCACGGCTTGGTCACTGATCTATTGAATCCCTGTAAATCGGACCCTACATAGGGGGTAAGGTGCAATTCGTCCAGCTGAAGTGTTGAGAACAGCTGGGAGTACATGATGTCGACCGAGCTGCCCTGGTCGACGAGTATTCTGCGAACGTCGAAGTTCACCATTCGGGCTCTGACGAGCAAAGGTATGCTCGAGTTCGGGGATCCACCGAGGAGCTCTTCCCGGTAGAAGGAGATAGGGACGGAGCCCTTCTGGGCATGATCGAACGTGGTCACTTTATTGGAGCTCGTGTTGATCAGATGCTCGAACTTGCATTTCACGGAGCCCGCAGTGACTTTGTTGAAGCCCCCGCCAAAGATGACCATGGCTGAGGGAAAAGTCTCCCACGGGCTGTGAGCCGCGAAATAAGCAGGGGCGCTGAGCCCGTCCAAGACGTAGAAGTCCTCTGGTCGCGATATGGACATAACGACCTGTATGTTGGCGTCTTCCGAGGAGGTCACTTCCTCCTCTATCTTCTTAGACTCCTGGGCATCCTACCGAGGAGTGTCCTTCTTCGCGAACTGTTTCAGGTGCCTGCCCCTGATCAGTATCTCAATGGTATCCTTCAGATGGATGCAGTCCTCCGTAGTATGGTCGTGACTCTTGTGGAAACGGCAGTATTTTGATTTGTCTACGTTTGGTCTGTTTGGCAGTTGCTTGGGGAAGCGGACCCCTGCCTACTTTAACTCCGAATTGGCACATTCGGACAAGATCTTTTCCCTGGAGATGGTCAGGGGAGTGTATGTCGCTCCCGAAAGATTCGTATCTAATGGTACAAATGCGAGAGTGGCGCGGAAAACACAGAGTCGCCAGCAATGTGTATTTATCCCAAGAGAGGGAAAGGAAACACTGCATAAACCTGAAGAGAAAGGGGGAAAGACATGGTCATCGCAACCATAGTTAGGGTTCGGGAGTCAGTTATGCGAGGGGAAGTTGTTAGCACCCCACGCATCCATCGTACTCGATGAGATCCACGCTTGTTGTCTAAATGGAGGGTGAGTTGTCCTACTATCTATGGCTGAACAAAAGAAAACAGGGATGGGGTGACTAAGACGGACTCGGTAGGACATATTTTATGCCCTAGGCCTACGTACTCCCTCAGTGCAATGGGAAAGTCAAAGTCAACCTAGTTCGGACGGGAACTGTGGGGGAAGGTTGCTCGCCAAGACAATCGCTGTCCTGTGCCTACATATCCTCAATCGGACGAGAGAGAGGAATCAGAGCTAATGTAGTTCGTGGGTACGACCACGAATGGGTAAGTGTTTTTTACGTGAGCGACGAGCTCTTTTCTGAAAATGAAATTTGAAACCCAACAATCCCGAAGGATAAAAAGATTTGAATTTGTTTTGTGTTTTTTAGACATAAGTGTTTTCTTAAGTTAATTCATAACTTGCATTGCACCAAAGTCTAGGGCACACAGACGAATACTTAACGAATCGTCCCAAGACAGGACGCCCGCTAAGCACTCTAGAAAGATGAGAGGAAGCCCCTCATTTCTCATTCCCCACGCTTAAGGCTCGTGCGCAATACACTTTATCTTTATTAAGTGTTTTCAAGAAGTTTTGAGATGAGAAGAGAGAAGACCCAAAGGAAACTCTAAAGGGAAACTAAGAGTCCTAATGTTATCATGCATGGTTAACCTATGGTTAGTGAGGCTTAGGAGAGACGGCTACCTAAAACCTAATGCTAATCCTACTCCAATCTTAATCAAAAATTAAGTTGGACTAGGTAGCTCTAAGGGGAGAGAATCCAAGACTTAAACAAGTCTTGAGATCCATGGGAGAAAGAGAGTGAAAGAGAAGAATGAGAAAGAGAAGGATGAGATAAGAAACAAGATAGGGCAGCAAGCATATCATGTCAAGTACATCCAAATCACATCAATAAACAAGTCTCAAAGATCATGCAAAACATCTCAAGTAAGCATGCAAAGATAATCATGAAAGAATGCAAGCATACTTATATGAAATGCACAATTAAGCATCAATGAACTTCATATCAAGATGAAATGAGAAAAATAAGATGAAGATGAAAGCAAGTCAGAATCAAGATCATACCATCATCAATAATTCTCATGTGCAAGAGAAGATCAAAACATGAAACATTATGCACCAAAGAAAGTCCACAAAAGGAAGTCAAAGCACAAGCACTTAAAGCATATCCAAACATGATCCACAAAGTTCAAAATTTGGTCACAAGGGACCTCAACCAGGGGTAAACATCATAGCAAATATTCATGCAAATAATCACAAAGAAACTCAATCAAACAAGCATGGCAAAACAATTAGGGTTAAGAGATGTCAAGAGATGATCATGCATAATTCACTTAAGCACAAATAATCAAACATATATCAAATGACATTAAAAAATTTTGAAATTAAAACCCAAGTGACCTAAGTAAGAATCTAGCAACATGCCGAAATATCACACAAAAAATCACAAGTTAAGTACCTCAAACGATGCTTCAAAGTTGTATAAGAACAAAGAAGAACAATGCACAAATAGAGGGACTAAAATGCAATATTAAATGAGTTTAAAAATATGATAAAAATACTTTTGAGGACCTAAAGATGTCCTCTAAAATATGCAAAAAGAATGGGATGCAAATCATGTACCAATGATGAGAACAAAAATCAACAAGGTAGGGTGTGCACAATGGAAGAAATTCACAAAGAAATTAATCAAAAAATTAATTCAGATGCACAAAATAAAATAAAAATAGAAAATAAAATTTGAAATTTTTTTATAAAATCCTAAAGATGCTTCATGATTTTTTTTATAATTTTTAGATGCATAAAACTATTTTTAAAAATTAAAAATGAAAACTATGCACAAAGAAAATAAAAATAAAAAGATATGATGTCAGGGGGTGCTGACAAAGTAAAATCACTTTCAAAATCCACAATGGGCCCAAAAGGGGGGTTTGGAAAGCAAATCAAGGCCTGGTCCAGTCCAAAGCACAAGTCAACATAAAAAAAGGAATCAGTCAACATGATTGACTCACACACCCCCTCATATTAATCCAGCGCATGATATTCAATCAATCACAAAACAAAGTAAACAAATCAATGGTCAGGATCAAGAGTTCATGATAGCCAAGGTACACGTGCGTACATCCAATCACTCAGAAATTAAAATCAAAGCACGTGGGAAGCACATGATATTTTAATGCGCTGGCACAACATAAACCATCAAATCAATCCAACGCATACAAATGAGTCAACAAATCAAAGATTATGCAAGATGAGTGGCTCAGATTTGAAGCACATTATAACAATCATGGATTAGCACACACACATTAAAATAAACACGTGAAAATTAAATGTGCTGGCAACACAAGGACCATCAGATCTGGACAACCAACGACTATGATTTCATCTCCTTCCTTTATCACCTGAAAATGAACCAGACGTCGGAGCCCTAGCTTCGGTCGTCTTCTCCAGCAACACCAAACGGAGATCCAACAATAGTTTTCCAGAAATCAAAAACAAGTACACCATTCCACTCAGAATTTCACAAGGATCATGAATATCAAGTTTAAATTAACAGATCATGCAAGAATAAACCAAATCGAAGGAAAAAAGTTTGAACATAAAAATTCCAGATCCACATTACAACCATAATACACGTCCAAATCAAGATCTAAACACATCAGGATGATCAGCAAAGCACAAGGAACATTATGCACATAAGAAAATCAAGTTCTAGGATCATGAATTTCACACTAACCTGAAACTTGTAAAGCTCAAAATACACCAAGAAATCCTTCAGAAAGCTGTAGATCTACTCCTTAGGACCTCTGATTGCAAAATAAATGCAACTAGAGACTTAAATCAAGCTGGATCTTGGATTTTGAAAGTGAGCACCTCAAATTCGTATATGGTGAAAACCTTGCTTAGAGCTTCAAACAATGGTTGATTCTTGTTCTATGGAGTGTGTAGATCAAGAATATGAAAAAAAATCTTCATAAACCCTTGTGAGGAGAGAGTTTCGAAGGAGAGAAAGTTTGAGTGAAAAATGGAATTCTGAGCAAATGAGGGTGCATGATGTGTGAATGAACGTGTGAGTCTTCTTATATAGACTTGGTTAGAGCTCTGAGCATGATTAGGGTTTGATTAATCCCTTAATTAAGGCTATCCAAAGTGATTTGCAAAAATACAATTTGTGATGCACACCCTTGTTCACACGTGCATTGGTCATGAAATAAGTATGATTCATCTCCATTTTACTTGCTGATCACAATGGAATTGGGTTTGGGCTTTGTGGATGCTTAATTTGTGAGATTCAATCCATCTTGCAAATTTGCATTTTGTGAAATTCATGAAGTACATGGCACGGATTGGAGTGATTCAAGGGTAAAAAATGGTTCTCATGGAGTGTACTTGAATATGGCAATGTGACTTAAGTCATTAGAAACAATTACAAGTCATTTTGAACCAAAATGCAAAAGGTGGAAAAATGGATACATGAGAAAACCTTAAAAAGCACTTTGCCTTCTTTTGATCATAACTTGAGAACCACAAATGGTATGGAGACAGTCTAGCACCTTGCCTTCTCCGACAACGTTTCATTGAAGATTCAATCCAGCGGTCTCGTTGGGTTTATATACCTTTTGTTCTTTGTCATCCAGAGCAAATTTTTGGTTATATTTGGTATTCAATCACTATATACCTTGAAAGTCTGAAAGCAATCGCTTTCAGGCATTCAGGTCTATAGCGTTTGAATAGGGGCAGCTGTAATACCCCAAAATTTGCTCTCTCTTTTGTCATCATATCATAGCATTATCATATATCATATCATATCCATCTCATTAGCCTTGCATTGCATCTTTAACATAGAAAAATGAAGCATAGCATCCCTCTTACCATCAAGGCATGTGATCAGGTAAAAGGTGGACAATCAAGGAATCATTCAAGGCACAAAAGGTCAAACAAGTTGTTTCAAGGCAAGCCAAGAGGTCTTTCATGTCTCATACTATCTCAATTGATCATCCAAAACCTCAAGAAAGTGAGATTCAATAGGAGATTGAAGCATTACATCCTTCACTATACAAGAGGTCCAAAAACAGAAGGAAAACCCTCAAGAGAGATAGCTTATTGGTTCAAAGTCACCCTCAAGTGGTATATCTCATCATCCTTTAAGAGGATACACAACATACTCAGAGGAATTTGGATTTGGAAGATATGCAATTTCCTCCTAACCAGAAGGGGCCAAAATTAGGGTTTGACCTAAAATCAGGTTATCTCTGATTTTTTGGACAAAACTTGATGTCATGGTATTCTGCATGTCCTTAAGTGTATGTGTGTGGAAAATTGCCTCTCAATTGTTTTTAGAAGTGGTTCAATTGGAAGAAAGATCAAAAATCATGAAAATTGGGGCTAAGTCAAATAATCAGAGGAAAAAGTCAACTCTTGACTTTTTGAGGCCAAATTCATGAAATTCATGTTATATGTGACCAATGTACAAAATTTGATCAAGAAACTCCAAAAGGATCATGAAAAATCAAGATTTGAAGAGTTGCCATTTTTGGAAGAAATAGGGCTTCTAAATAAGGAAAGTTTTGGCAATTTTGCACCAGACTTTGAACTAAGGCCATTCAAAATTGAGACATCAAATGAAAATTCCACTCGACCACAACAAAATATCTTGTTTTAAGCTTCAAATCCATGTGTAGAACACTTCCATTGGATAAAAATTGAGTGAGATATGATTGATCAAAGTTTGAGCAAAGTAGGTCCAAATCAGGTCATGACCAAGGATTCCTAGGCCCACGCGCAATCATTTCTACAAACAGGTGGTGTGCCAAATGTTCACCCATTTTTCTCATGATTAGAGGCTTCATATGAAAAACTTGTCAACATCAAAATTGTTCCTTGCAATGCCCTCTTCAATGTTCATGTTGGACAAAATTTCATTTGGTCAAGCTATGAGGTAGAAATATTGGTCTCAAGATAGGGTGATCATGCTGAAATTCCATGCCATGCTTGCCTTGCCAATCAACCACTTGATACGCCCATCAACCAGTCTTGTATCCTTGAGTTCATAGTCATTTTGGAGCATGTTTGAGGCATCATTTCAACTCAATTCTCATACCAAACATGTTCTCTCATATTCCCTCCTTCCAATGACTCCAAAAACTCATCAAACCATCCATTGATTAGAGAGAAAATCATCACCAAACCACCATGTTTGCATTGGTTCCAAACTGTCATAAAAATCAGAAAAACAAATGTTGTTGATGTTGTTATTACAAAGCCTGCACGTACATTGCTCACACTATACAACCATTTCCACATTAAACCAAACATATTTCTCATATACTTGTCATAGCACGTGCCATACATGAGATTGGAAAGAACAAACTTGTCGAACAAGTTTCTGCTACACTAGTCATGCCATTTCAAGTTCACTCTCACCTCCACCATAGCTCACCATAAGTCACCATCACCATATCACAACCATTGTTAAATCGTCCCCTAACTAACTTGACTCAGTTAGTTAGGATGGACTCACCTAAACCATCATGACTCAGTTAACCAACTCATGTTAACCATAGTTAAGCCAACTTATAAATAGAAACCTCACTCTCAAAATTCATTTTCAACACTCATTTTCCACATTCACTTCAGAACCTCTCTCTTCTTCTCTTAATCTCTCACCATTGCAACTGGTTTTCGAACTTCATTTTGTTCAGTTTCTCTTCAGAACTACTCTTCTTTCTCTCTTAATTTCTCACCATTGCAACTGGTTTTGAATCTTGATTCCAATTTCTCTCCACTGAATCATCATCAACTACTTCATCTAAGCCTTTATTTGGCCAAGAGTGGATCAAAAACAGCTTGGAATCTCTGGTTTTCTGAAGAACATATCAAGGTCACAAATCTTCAGGTACGAATTTCAGCCATTTTGGACATGCTTTGAAGATGTTATCAGGTTCTTGAAGCTTCTTATAAGCTCAAGAACTTGTCTGACTAGTTGATAGGCCTTTAGAGGCATAGTTGAAAAGTTAGGGCAAAACTTCTTCTATTCGATTCTCTTATTTCATGAACCTTTTGTGCATTTTATTACTGGATTCATGCTCCTCATCACTTCAGCTTTCCAATGATGTATATTTTGTCCATTTGTGCTTTCCTGAAAATCATTGTCACCGGAGGTTGGCCGGAGAAGATGACCGGAGGTCTCCTCCGGCCGGTGGTTTGAATTGCTAGGGTTTTACTCAGGTTTTAATCGTGACCGTTGGATGTGCATGATCTGATGGCCATAACGCTTCCAGAGCATTAAAATAAGTGTGCATCTCACGTGCTTATTTTCTGATTTCATTTAAACAATATGTGGTGCAGTGCATGGTAGGGAGTGTATTCCTTCACGCATGTGTGTTGGATTTGATTACTTTGACTATTGTGTTGACTGGACTGGATCTAGTGGTGCCCATTATTTTGACTTTATTTTGACTGAGTGTGCACCATTGTTGGTATGGACTGCGCGTACATGGACCTTGGATCAATGCTATTTACACCTCATGTTTTAAAGCCCAAGCAATTTTGAACTGATGGTTTACTATGCATGCACCCCCTTTCTTATTTCATTTCTTTCTATTTTCTTCATTTCATACACGTTTCTTTTTTAATTTTTAAAATTACAAAACAACATCATAAAATTCTATAAAAATTTATGAGTGTTATCAAGACATTTAGGAAATTTTTGATATTTTTATTTCATGGTTTTATTACATTTTTACCCCTGTTTCATAATTTTCTTTGAATTTCCATTTGTATGCATTCCAAGTATGATACATGAATTTGTAGAATTTTGTTCTTGCTTATTACAAACTTTTTTGACTTGATTATTTTTGCATTGAGTCACTAAGACATTGAAGCACGTTATATGATTTTTTATTGATTTTTTAGGTCATTTTATGACATGTTTTGATGCTTATCTTTGCACCACTTTGTATGATGTTTCAACTTGACCTAATTGCTTTGTTTGAAGTCATTTTGCTTTGAATTTTGACATGCTATCTTGATGTATGATTTTTTTATGATTTAGGAATTCACATACCATGCTTGAATAATTTTCATAGGTCCATTTGATTTTTTTTTTGATGCATTACATTTGAAGCCTAATGCATGTCATATCATTCTAACCTTTAGTGCATGTTTACATGAATTCTTTTGTGCACATTTGTATGAGCATTTGCATATTTTATGAACCATTCATATGAAATTATAGGTCTTTGGTACACATTATAGGTCATCTTTATATGTCCATTTTCGACTTGAATTTTGTGCATCCTTAACATGTATTGTGTGCATTTTCTTTTTGAACTTTCACTTCAATTCTTCTTCTACCACTTCTTGAATGTTTTGATTGTTGATTCATGAATACTCTTGAGATGTTTATAGACCATTTTTCATTTAGTTTCAATTCTGATTGTTGGATTACATGTTCCATTTATGCATGTTCTTTTCATTTCTTTTCACCTTTCATCTATCATTTCTTATGGTAACATGTTTAAATGCTATGGATGATGATTGTTGCTTATTCAATTGAACTTGTATGATGATAATCACTTGTTGTCCATATGGTTCACATTCTGGTTGTGATATTAAGATTTGATTCTTCATCTTATTCTTTTGAACTTTAATGTGCATTAAGTACTTTTTACTTGTTATACATGTTTCCATGTTTACTAACCATGTAGGGGCTTTGGTAAGTTGAAATTGAGTGTGGATAAGGAATCCGCATTCAAACTTCTCTCCTTTCATCTTTTACAATTCAATCTTGTGTTTTGTTAAGTACTTATGTGCTTTCTTTTATTAACTCATTACTTTCCCTTTTGAGTTACAATTCATCTTCTACTTTAGAAGTGAATTGTTTAATTCATTCCTTCTTTAGACTTTAGGTTTTGCAACCTCACAAACCTTTAGGATCACTCCCTTAACTAATCAATTAGGATTGAGTCTTAGGTCACATAGATTTTACCTTTCTCTCCCTTGAGTCTTTCATCTTCTCATCTCAAAGAAAATTCAAAATATCTAATAAAGGTAGGCACTTATTGCATTTAGGCCTTTCATATAAAGAAAAAATTATAAGGGGTCTTCTCTTATAATCTTAGAATGTGTAGCATATAGCCCATCTTGGGTCAATGTGTTAAACATTTGATCTTGTATGAGGGACTTAAATGCAATACTTGTTGAAGGTATAAATAAAGAAAAACATTTCTTCATTTCATAATCAACAAAAACACTTAATAAATACAAGTATGCTAGTGTGTTTGAACCTTAATAATTGGAACTAAATGTGAGGGTCTTCTTCACACTTAGTGTATTTTCTTACTCATTCCATCTTGGAATGTGAGGATGTATACATTCCAATGATTAAGATTTAGATACACTATCATATGCAAACAAATGAAAAACTTTTAAAAGACAAAAAACAAACAACAACCTCTTTCCTTCGGGAATTCTTTTTCTCATCTCACTCATTCTCAACGTATGAACGTGCTTCTTCTCGTTCTCTTGCAAGATGGTAACGCACTCGGACCAGCGAGCCTGCAACACCTGAACTAGAACGTTAGCCGTTCCTTAAAAAACACAAACAATCCATCCTTAGTGAGGGGAACTACGTCACTCTGATTCTCATGTTCCCGATGAGATACGTAGGCAGTGGGGTAGGGCCCATTCGAGCACTTCTTTTATTTTCCCTACATTTGTTTCTCTTTCTCTTCCCATTCCTTTTCCAGTTCTTTTTCCAGCATCTTTCCTTACACCCTTTGATTGAGACAAGCAAGCGTGGATCCCATCGGGTACGATGGACGCGAGGGGGTGCTAATACCTTCCCTTCGCGTAACCGACTCCCGAATCCTTTCTCTTGGTCGCAAGACCATGCTCTTTCCTTCCTTCAGGTTTATGCGGTGTACCCTTTCCCTCTCTTGGGATAAATACACATTGATGGCGACTCTGTTTCGTGCCACTTTCGCGTTTGTACTTGGATGAAAATCCCGGGAGCGACAGCTGGCGACTCTGCTGGGGACGGGTTGACCTATTGCTGGTCCATCCTAAGTGAGTCAATCCTAGCGCTTGTTTGCTTTTCTTTCATTGGGTGTTTACTGTTATCTTGTATTTGCTATTTACTGTATTTTATTACTTGTACCATATTTACAGCATGTTAGCATTTACATTTCATATATTATACTGTGTCGCATTGTTCTGTCTGTTTGGCGGGATGGGATTTCTGAGAGATGAGCCCATTACCAAGGCTCGAGTGCATACTTAGATTTAGAGTGAAGAGTAGTGGGACCTACATACCATCTGTGTATGTTGGGTAATCACGAAATTCACAGCTAGACGAGGCTATCTTGGGACCCATCATGGCGTACGCATCTTGCGTATTCCAGGATGTCGATCTAGAGAGCTGTCGACTCTAGTGACCGATCATGAGTACCTTAGTGGAAACATCTCTCTTTAGTGATGATAGTGGCAGACCACATTCTGTGGCAAACCCACTCGCACCCTAGGGCCCACTTTGGAACTTGCATAGGATGACCTTTATTTTCTAAGGTGAGTTAGTGGACGACCTCTTTGATTGGCATAGCATTGTATCCTACGGGCTGAATGTGCTATCACTTCTCAAACCTCCGAAGCTGACAAGCCTTATTTTCTAGGAACCACATGTGAGTATGGGCGGGATGTTTACAGGTTTGCAGGTAACCTAGCCTCCTACATACCTTTACTTATGATTCTATGATTGTTACAGACAGTGTATCCTATAACAGTGGTTTGAGTATTCATCTCAGATATATTGCCAGATTCAGTACAGAGACACAGTGCACACAGTTCAACACAGACACAGACATCAGAATACTTGATCACATGCCTTTTGCATTTGCATACTCATATCATAACAGGTTATGTTTGTCATTTTCAGGTACCTACCATATTGTCTGATTCCAATCATGAGTTTACAAGAAGTTGAGGTTAAAAGGAAGAATAATGTGTCATATAAATTCCCTGATCCTAAGCTGGATTCATTGAACAAGATGATAGGCATGGATGGTTCTGGCGTTCTCAACATTTTTCAGAAGGAATATGGAGAGCTGATTAAAATGGTATGTGCATTCACAAAGTATGAGAAGGATGGGTTGCACACTTTCTTACAGTTCTATGAACCATCAATGAGATGTTTCCTGTTCCCTGACTACATTTTGATGCCCACTTTGGAGGAATTCTCATTTATTTTTGGGAATTCCAGTCACGTCCTCTATACCATATTTTTCTGAAGATGCTCTTACCCCCAAAGTAATTGCTGCTGCTTTACATCTGGACATGTCTATTGTGAAAAGTGGCCTGAGTAAACTTAAAGAAGGTGAAGGATTTCATTTGGAGTTTCTTTTCCAACAAGCTCAGGAGGCTGCCAAGGCTAAAAACTGGACTACTTACAATGCTGTGTTAGCTCTTTGTATCTATGGTTTGGTGCTTTTCCCCGGTCAACCTGACTTTGTTGATATGCAGGCGATGAAAGTGCTCGTTTCAAAGAATCTGATTCCTACCCTGCTAGGGGATTTTTATTACTCAGTACACTACAAGAATGAGAAGGCAAGAGGAAGTCTGGTTAGTTGCTGTACCCAATTATTATATCATTGGCTCTTCAAACATTTGCCTCGAGCTGGTGTTTTCGTAGAAACTATTGAGACAATGAAATGGTCCAAGAGGTTGATAGGTTTGACTGCCAATAACATCATTTGGTTTAATCCCAAATTACTGACAATAGAGCTTACTGTTAAATGTGGAAGTTTTCCGAATGTGCCTCTACTTGGAAGAAGAGGTGGGATTAACTACAACCCGGTGTTGGCTGTTAGACAATTTGGTTATGCTTCGAGAAATCCTCCTGCTGATGATGAGATTGGTGCTTCTCTGTTTTTCGTGGGAACTAAGAATGAAAGAGTGCCAGAAGTAATAAATGCCTGGAAATTTAGGCAAAGAGAGGGAAAGTTAATTTTTGGCAAAGGAGACTATAGATCATACCCTGACTACGATGCTTGGATTGAGATGAAGGTCTTCTCTTATAATCTTATAATGTGTAGCATATAGCCCATCTTGGGTCAATGTGTTAAACATTTGATCTTGTATGAGGGACTTAAATGCAATACTTGTTGAAGGTATAAATAAAGAAAAACATTTCTTTATTTCATAATCAACAAAAACACTTAATAAATACAAGTATGCTAGTGTGTTTGAACCTTAATAATTGGAACTAAATGCGAGGGTCTTCTTCACACTTAGTGTATTTTCTTACTCATTCCATCTTGGAATGTGAGGATGTATACATTCCAATGATTAAGATTTAGATACACTATCATATGCAAACAAATGAAAAACTCTTAAAAGACAAAAAACAAACAACAACCTCTTTCCTTCGGGAATTCTTTTTCTCATCTCACTCATTCTCAACGTATGAACGTGCTTCTTCTCGTTCTCTTGCAAGATGGTAACGCACTCGGACCAGCGAGCCTGCAACACCTGAACTAGAACGTTAGCCGTTCCTTAAAAAACACAAACAATTCATCCTTAGTGAGGGGAACTACGTCACTCTGATTCTCATGTTCCCGATGAGATACGTAGGCAGTGGGGTAGGGCCCATTCGAGCACTTCTTTTATTTTCCCTACATTTGTTTCTCTTTCTCTTCCCATTCCTTTTCCAGTTCTTTTTCCAGCATCTTTCCTTACACCATTTGATTGAGACAAGCAAGCGTGGATCCCATCGGGTACGATGGACGCAAGGGGGTGCTAATACCTTCCCTTCGCGTAACCGACTCCCGAATCCTTTCTCTTGGTCGCAAGACCATGCTCTTTCCTTCCTTCAGGTTTATGCGGTGTTCCCTTTCCCTCTCTTAGGATAAATACACATTGTTGGCGACTCTGTTTCGTGCCACTTTCGCGTTTGTACTTGGATGAAAATCCCGGGAGCGACAGCGGGTATTGAAAATATACACGGACGGGTGTAAAAGGGGTTCAATACGGACGAGTATCGAAGAAAATACACGGACGAGTGTAAAAAGGGTTCAATACGGATGGGTATCGAAGAAAATACACGGACAGGTGCAAAAGGGGTTCAATACGGACGAGTATCGAAGAGATAAACGGACGGGTGTAAAGAGTTTCAATACGGACGGGTATCGAAAAGGTACACGGACGGGTGTAAAAGGGTTTCAATACGGACAGGTATCGAAAAGGTACACAGACGGGTGTAAAAGGGTTCAATACGGACGGGTATCGAAAAGGTACACGGACGGGTGTAAAAAGGTTCAATACGGACGGGTATCGAAAAAATACACGGATGGGTGTAAAGAGGTTTAAATTTACTAGGGATTGGTCTTATTGGGGATTAAAATGATGAACTGAACACGGACGAGCGTTATCAACGGGTCAATACGGACGGGTATTGAAATCAAAGGTTCAAACACGGACGGGTGTCGAAGGAAAAACCTTGAAGGGATGAATCAAAAGACCACCTGGACGAAAGGGGTGAAAAGAGATCATGGGTTCACAATCCTAGCAAAACACTCTGCAGTGGGGCTGTCAAATATTGCTTTGAATGACTGATCCCAACACTTGTGGAGTAAAGTCGAATGATATCTTCCTGAAATCCGATTTTCCTGACGAAGGAAAACTCAAACCTGGCTTATGCTTCGGATGCATATGTTTGAATTTTGCCGTAATGCTCCACACGAAGTGGAAATGCTACGTATTTAGGAGGATGCCATGTAAAAAATGCTTATGCAATGCAAAAAGACCGTCTCAGCGAAATAAACGCTGAGAACAGAAGCAACTCCACCGAGGACGACAAACTACACTGTCATCAAACCAAAGAAATCATGTTGAGGAAAACTTCACCCTGCTAGGGAAGACCACAATCACCAATTCTGCTGGAGATGGACGAATCTCCAAGAGAAAACCCACTCAATCGGGGAGGAACTGAAAACTGAAGATGGAAACTCCTCCGCCGAGGATGACCAAATGTTTCAGAACCTGGATACAAAACCTGTTGGGGATACTAATCGCCAATAAACTCTGCTTGGGGATATGAGCACCTTTATCTTGCTGAAGAGTACTGATCATCATCGACACATCTGCTTAGAAAATAGTAGTTGTCAACATCCAATCTACTAGGGGATAAACAAATGTTTCCTGACTAGCTGAGGAAAAACGACTGCCCCATATTCTGTGGGGAAACACCATCTTTGATCAAACGAAGATGCTCCATCAATCTCTTGCTGGAGAGGCTGTAAAAATAACAACTTCTGGCTACCTGCTGAGGAAAGATGAGCCAAATCACAACTCTGGCTAGGGGTAAACCTCTTATGTCCTGCTGAGGGGGACGATCCTCAACGACTCCGCTTGGGGAATCACTTCTTTATACTCTGTTGAGGGAGACGATCCTCGATACTCTGACTAGGGAGAGCAGCAAACTGCTGAGGATGATCAGACTTCAAAGTTGAAGAGAGCAACTCTACTAGGGAGGTACCTGTCATTTTACAAAACCAACAGAAAGGTCTACGTGCAAAAATGATTACTTTGATCATCATCATAGTGACTGTCGCCTAAGCAATTGCCACGGTTTTCCAACTTGTTTCACAAAGCTCAACATTTTAGCATGTAATGTTTATAAAAAATATCGGACATTTTCACAAACAAAACAGGTAAAACAATAAACAAAAGTTCTTTGACTGAAATGCAAACTTTATTGAATGATCATCCTGTAAATAGGCATTTACATTTGGAAGCAATTCCTAAAAAGAGGTAATTGCGCAAAAAGTAAAAGAAAATACACATGTCGCAATGTGGGGAACAGACATCCACCATGACTCGACTCAACTATAACCCTTATGACTTATTTATCCGCAGATGTTTTGGCCTTTGAAGATGACTGACTGGACTGATTCCTTTCCTTCGAATTTTCCAAGTGTGAATAGCGATCACAGATCGAACACGGATCGTAGTCTTTGCTTTTAAATCCCTAACTTTTGCCTAGATCACCCTTTTCGGGTTTTCAATTCACCAGGATACCCATTTTTGCCAAAGTTGCCTTTTCAGGTTTTCAACCTTGCGGGTTTATTTCTTTTTCCTTTTTATCCATAATTTTTGCCCGAACCTTTTCTTTTTATGGTTCGCCAGGATGCCCCATTTTTGCCTGAACCTTCTTTTTATGTCCAACGGGTCTTTTTATGCAAAGTATTTTTTGACTACATCCGCGTTCACAGGGGACGTAAAACCTTCGCCATCCATAGTTAAGAGTAATAAGGCTCCACCATAGAAAACCTGTCTTACTACATATGGCCCTTCGTAATTCGGAGTCCACTTGCCCCTGTGATCTGTTTGAGGAGGAGTGATCCTTTTCAGGACTAATTCACCAGTTTGGAAACACCGAGGATGCACTTTCTGATTAAATGCTTTTTTCATCCTGCTCTGATACAACCGGTCATGCGCAATGGCTTTCAATCTCTTCTCTTCAATGAGGTTCAGTTCATTCAGCCGGGAACGCACCCACTCAGCTTCATCAAGTTTCACATCTGTCAGAATTCTCAAAGAAGGAATCTCAACTTCTAATGGCATAACTGCTTCCATACCATACACCGGTGAGAAAGGGGTTGCCCCAGTTGATGTGCGTACCGAAGTACGATATCCGTGCAAAGCGTAAGGCAACATCTCATGCCAGTCCTTATATGTCACTACCATCTTCTGCACAATCTTCTTTATATTCTTATTAGCCGCTTCAACAGCCCCATTCATCTTCGGGCGATAGGGAGAAGAATTGTGATGTTCAATCTTAAAGCTCTGGCATAGCTCCTTCATCATCTTATTACTCAAATTTGAACCATTATCAGTAATGATCCTTTCCGGGACTCCATACCGGCAGATGATGTCCTTCTTAATAAACCGGGCTACCACTTGTCTGGTGACGTTGGCATACGATGCTGCTTCCACCCACTTCGTGAAATAATCAATAGCCACCAGGATAAAATGATGTCCATTCGAAGCAGTCGGCTCGATCTTCCCAATCATGTCAATGTCCCACATGGCAAAAGGCCAAGGTGACGACAAAACATTCAGAGGAGTAGGCGGTACGTGCACCTTATCAGCATAAATATGGCATTTATGACATTTCTGGGCGTATTTAAAACAATCAAACTCCATAGTCATCCAATAATACCCTGCTCTTAACAATTTTCTTGCCATAGCATGCCCATTGACATGGGTACCAAAGGAACCTTCGTGAACTTCTTCCATTAACAGGCCTGCCTCGTGTTCATCAACATAACGCAGCAAGACCATGTCAAAGTTTCTCTTGTACAACACATCGTCTTTGTTCAAAAAGAAGTTTCCTGATAACCTCCTCAATGTCTTCTTATCCTTGGAAGATGCCCCAGTTGGGTATTCTTGACTCTTCAAAAAGACTTTGATATCATGATACCAAGGCTTGCCATCTGGTACATCTTCAACCGCAAATACAAAAGCAGGTCTGTCCAAGCGCATGATTCTGATTGAAGGAGTTTCATTGCAACGATTCACATGATACATCGATGACAACGTTGCCAACGCATCAGCCATCTGATTCTCTATCCGGGGAATGCGATGAAAGTCTACTCTGTCAAAGAAAGGTAACAACCTCCTGGCATAGTTGTTATACGGAACAAGATTCGCTTGACGAGTCTCCCATTCACCTGTAATCTGATTAACCACCAACGCAGAATCACCATAAACATCGAGGTTCTTGATTCTCAAATCAATTGCTTCTTCTAACCCCATGATGCATGCTTCATACTTGCCTCATTGTTGGTGCATACGAACGTCAATCGGGCAGTGAAGGGTATATGAGAACCCTTTGGAGTCGTAATGATTGCCCCGATTCCGTTACCATATGAATTAATGGCCCCATCAAAAACCATCTTCCACTGAGATCCAATCTTGGGTCCTTCATCAGGCAAAGGTTCTTCACAATCCTTCATCTTCAGATACATGACATGCTCATCCAAAAATTCAAACTTCATCGGTTGATAATCCTCAATTGGCTGTTCGGCAAGATATTCTGACAAAACACTTCCCTTAATGGCCTTTTGGGAAACATACTGGATATCGTATTCTGTCAGAACCATCTGCCAACGGGCTATTCTACCAGAAAGTACTTGCTTCTCAAACACATACTTGATCGGATCCATCTTTGCAATTAAAAGGGTTGTATGGTTTAACATATACTGCCTTAAACGCTTAGTGGCCCAAGCGAGTGCACAACATGTTTTCTCCAGCATCGAGTACCTTGACTCGCAATCAGTAAACTTTTTACTCAGGTAGTAGATGGCGTGCTCTTTTCTACCTGACTCGTCTTGTTGATCGAGCACACAACCTATTGAATTCTCAAGAACCTTGAGATACATAATCAAAGGTCGTCTTGGCACTGGCGGCATAAGGATCGGAGGTTCCTGCAAGTATTCTTTAATCTTTCCAAATGCCTTTTGACAATTTTCATTCCACCTGACCGCTTGATCTTTTCTTAGCAACTTGAAGATTGGTTCACACGTGGCTGTGAGATGCGAGATGAACCTAGCAATGTAGTTTAATCTCCCCAAGAAACCACAAACCTCTTTTTCTGTTTTCGGCACAGGCATTTCTTATATGGCTTTTACCTTCGCAGGATCAACCTCGATACCTTTTTCACTAACAATAAACCCCAGCAATTTTCCTGATATCACCTCAAAGGTGCATTTGTTTGGATTCAACCTCAGTCTGAATTTTCTCAATCTTTCAAATAGCTTCTGAAGATTCACCAGATGTTCTTCCTCCGACTGTGACTTCGCAATCATGTCATCAATATAGACCTCAATCTCTTTGTGAATCATATCATGAAAGAGAGTCACCATCGCCCGCTGGTAAGTTGCCCCTGCATTTTTCAATCCAAAGGGCATCACTTTGTAGCAAAAAGTTCTCCACGGTGTTATGAATGTTGTTTTCTCCATGTCCTCTGGGGCCATCTTGATTTGGTTATACCCAGAGAAGCCATCCATGAAGGAAAACACCGAATACTGAGCAGTATTGTCAACTAACACGTCAATGTGAGGGAGCAGGAAATCATCCTTTGGGTTTGCTCTGTTCAAAACCCTGTAATCAACACACATCCTGACCTTCCCATCCTTCTTAGGTACAGGCACGATGTTAGCAACCCATGGAGGATAATTTGTTACGGCAAGAAAACCGACATCTAGCTGTTTCTGAACCTCTTCCTTGATTTTGACAGACATCTCCGGTTTAGTTCTTCTCAACTTTTGTTTGACCGGAGCACAACCTTCTTTAAGTGGTAGCCGGTGTACAACAATATCAGTATCGAGCCCAGGCATGTCTTGGTAATACCAGGCGAAGATGTCCACATACTCACAGAGCATTTCAATCAATCTTCCCTTGACACTGTCTTCCAATGCAGCCCCTATCCTTACTTCTTTTCTGGCGTCCTCGGTTCCCGGATTCACAATCTCAATTTCCTCCTAATGAGGTAGGATGACTTTCTCCTCTTGCTTTAATAATCTGGCCAACTCTTCGGGCAGTTCACAATCTTTGTCAGTCTCATCTTCAGCCTGATAGGTTGGATTGTCAAAGTCATACCGAGCTATAGCTGAGTCATGATCGATGTCATCTGAACAAAAAGACCTGCATGATTGATGAGGTGTGTTTTATTATGTATGCAACAAATGAAACACATTGCCATTTTGATGTGGGTTTTTAATGCATAAAAATAAAACAGAAAGACAGAGATCAAAATATTTGAGTGTGAAAAGTCCTTTATTGATGATAAAGCAAAACATGCAATAGTTAAAAGCCCTACAAATAAAATCACTACGTCTTGGGCAGAATGCAGGATTAAAATAATAGGAAAACAAAGCAATTACTCGAAGCCAGTCACTTGAATGACTTTTTCAGAAGACCAGTTGCACAGACTTTCTCCTGGGACGCAAGGGCGGATCCAGCTATCCATGTCATAATCACTGTCCCCTTCTTCCTCAATGGCATTAACTCTGTCGAAGAAAACACCGGCACTGGTGAAACGGACTAGGCCATAGGCTTTGGGAGGATCCCCGACTTTCTTGGGTGGCTTGTATCCCAATCCATAGGTATTCCCTTTTGGCTAAACTTTAATCACCTGGCCCCACTTCTGTGAGCTACCAACTTCGACTATAGCCTTGGCGTCTTTAAACGAAGACATAGAAACCTCAGGTTAATCTGCCACTGCGGGCTGCTCTGTGGTCTCGGACTGACCCTCAAACTGAATAACCTCTTCAGACACCTTCACTTTTTCAAACCCCTGACACAGCGTCTCATGGATTTCACCATCCACTTCCACGTATTTAAAGGTTGACAGCTGACTAATCATTATGTCCTCCTTTCCGCATACTGTCACCACGTGACCATCTACCATGTATTTCAGCTTTTGATGCAAAGTGGAGGTTACAGCGCCTGGACCATGAATCCAAGGATGACCCAACAGACAACTGTATGCTGGCTGAATATCCATTATATAAAATGTTGTATCAAAGATTTCCGGCCCAACCTTGATCGGAAGCACAATCTCACCAAAGACAGATCTCTTCGAGCCATCAAAAGCTTGCACTACCAAGTCGTTTGGTGTACAATTAAGTCCCCTGGTATCTAACTTCATTAATGCTTTCTTTGGCAATACATTCAACGATGATCCAGTATCAACCAACACATGTGACATCAGTGAACCACGACACTCAATCGAAATATGCAGGGCATTGTTATGATTCCTCCCAGTGGGAGTCAAATCAAGATCTGTAAAACCCAAGCCATTACCCGCATTCACGTGCGCCACAACCCCTTCAAGTTGGTTAACAGAAATCTCTTGAGGAACATATGCCGCAATCAAAACTTTCAGAAGAGCATTCCTATGAGCTTCAGAACACAATAGCAACGACAGAATAGAAACCTTGGACGGGGTCTGATGTAACTGGTCCACAATTTTGTAATCACTTTTCTGGATGAGTCTCATAAACTCCTTGACATTTTCAGAAAAAGCATCACCAGTTGGCTTTACCGTAGAATCCACAATCCCTGGAGTCTGGACAGAACCATCCATTACCTGTTTTCCCTTATCCTGCCTAGAAGTACTGGGTTGATCATTAACAGGACTAAGCACTCTACCACTTCTCGTTATAGCATCGGTCTCAACTTTAGCTTCTGAACTAGTACTCACTGGTGAAGTAGTCATTAATTCCTACTTTTGTCCATTGACAAACACCTCTGCGCCGTAATTCCAGGGAATAGCCTTAGTACTTTCATACGGAATGGGTCCAGCCCTTGTGATAATAACTGGAGGTGGCCTTGCCGGACCTGAAATAGTAATTGTTTTGAATGGAATAGTGATAGTAGCAACCTTCTCACTAACAACCTCTTCTTGTTGATTACCTCTATCAAACTATAAGCACCCCTCATCAATCATATTCTGGATACCCATCTTCAATGAATCATAACCATTATCCTTCGTCAAATAATCTGAACAGTTCTCATCACAACCCGAATAGACGCCACCCTTCAATAACCTGTTTTTAACCACAGCCAGCGGAGTCTTCAGCTCCTCAATATCCATGATCAAATTCAAAGCTTCACATTCCTCAATTATCGCATTCACCCTCAGCCCATTGTGTTTAGGCATTGGGTTTTGAATAACATTGGGCCTATCATTCGAGAAATTGATAGCCTTGGAGTCTACAAGGTCTTGTACCTTGTGATGAAATGCCCTACATTTCTCCACAGTATGCCCCGGAGCACCAGAGTGAAAATCGCAGTGTGCGTTAGCATCGTAGCCTCGTGGGAGTTCCCCTGTTGGTGGAGCCAGGGTACAAAGCTCAACTAGACGCAACTGCAGCAAATGTTGCAACAACTGTGCATACGACCTCGGTGGTTGCTCAAAATGCCTCTCTGCATTTCTCTGTCTATTCTGATACTGACCCTGCTGCCTGTTCTGATTAGCATTATTCCTTTATTGCTGTGGTGGAGGTAATGTTGCTGGGATAGTTACCGATGCTACTTGTTGATTATTGTTCTGGCGCTGTTTCCCTTTTCCTTTGTAAGATGATACAGCATTGGCCTCTCCTTTCTTCTTATAACCATCAAATGACTTCTTTCCATGCCCGGAGTACGATCCGTCACCACTAGAAATTTTCCAGCCTTAATTCCAACCTCTACCTTCTGTCCGATCACAATCACATCTGCAAACTTGCCTAGTGAATAAGGCAATAGCTTTTCATAATAGTGCTTAGATAGTGTGTCCATAAACATATCCAACATCTCCTTCTCCAGCATTGGTGGCTGTACCCTAGCCGCCAGTTCACGCCACCTTTGCGCGTATTCCTTGAAACTTTCATCATTTTTCTGGGACATGCTCAACAGCTGAGTTCTGTTGGGAGCCATGCCTGTGTTGTATTGGTAATGCTTGATAAAAGTTGCAGCTAACTCTCTCCAAGTACGAACATCTCTACTTTCCAGCGCCATATACCATTCTAAAGACGCGCTGGACAGGCTGTCTTGGAAAAAGTGCATCATTAGCCTTTCGTCCTTGGCATGGGCAACCATCTTCCTGGTATACGCCTTTACATGAGTTATCGGGCAGGTAGAACCATTATACTTCTCCAGTGTAGGAATCTGAATCTTGTACGAAATAACAATATCAGGGACTAACCCTGGGTCGTCCAAATCTATTCCCAGATCATCCTGTTTCACAACCACTTTCAATTGCGCCTCAATTAAATGGATCCTCTCATCACTGACCACAGGAGGGCCAGCGTCCAAGCTTCTGACTGAAAAAACATCATCCTGTTGATCATCAAAACGATGGCCATGGATAGCTCGAATAGTGCTTCCTTCTCTAACCACTGAAGGAATTCCACCCTGTCCACCAGCACCAGGGATAGGAATGTTGATACCAGCACCACCTCCGCCCGGAGGAATAACACGATTAAGAAGACCACTATGTAAGATACCATTTTCATTAACCTGTGCCACCAAAGGTTGAACCAGAGTTCTGAATTAATTCTGACTCTGCACCACACCTTGCATCATCTCCATGAATTGATCGATGCGAGCTTGCATAGCTGTCATGTCTGCCTAAACTTTGTCCATCACTCTGCTTTGATTAAGCCTAGTAGAATACCGATGAGCTGGTTGATCAATCTTGACTGTCAAAAAGAGAGAGCATAAGAAATCCAGAGAATCTGAGATAACCTGCTATGCAAAATGAGATGATTATGCAAATGCAAATGCAAACATGTATGAACATTATCAAGGCGATCTATCTCTTGATTCCAGTTTTAACAATAGAAGAGAACTGAATTCCTGATTATATAAAGAGAGTAAGCATCTGTTACAGCACAAGTCTGAATAAGCATAAACAAAGACCCCGACCAACAAGCCTGGCGGTGATCCCGGAAATACAAAGAAAACAGCAGCAAGGAAACTAAGGTATATCATCAAGACTCAGCCGTGCTAGAATTCCCCATTCGTCATTCTTTTTGCACCAATTCTGCACTTCCTTGAGAAGCTTCTTGGTATTAGGATGCTCTGGTATGCGAATCAACTCCTGAATCAAAAGATCCCTCCTATGCAAGATCCATGTTAAATAACGACTATGCAATTCCCAATCATCTTCTCCAGAAGCTCCACCTGAACTTGGACCTTCGCCTCTGGCTCTTTTCACTTCGGCTTGGATCTTCAGCTGTTCCATATCTGCCATGGTTTCCTTGAGCTTTTCCTCAATTGTTCTCCTCTCAAAGATCCCTGATAAAATCTCTTTATCCTTTTTCCGAAGCTTTGTCTTCAAACCTTCAATCTGCTCCAGATAC
The DNA here is from genome assembly GCA_022829125.1 of Lathyrus tuberosus. NCBI lineage: Eukaryota > Viridiplantae > Streptophyta > Magnoliopsida > Fabales > Fabaceae > Lathyrus > Lathyrus tuberosus. The sequence continues at coordinate 3,494,344 of JALAZF010000436.1, read as the reverse complement.
TTGTCCTCTTTCAACCTGTTAGCAGTAATTGTTGTATTCCGACGGTCACGAAACCTGTGAATTCTTGACATAGCATAAACTAACTCTTTCTTTTTGGACGAAAGGACCTTGCTAACACTTTTCAACGCTTGAGCCACTTTCTCTCTGGCAGTGGCTTCTTTAGACAATTCTTTCTCCTTCGCAGCCAAAAGTTCTGATTTCAGCCTGGCAACATGGATAACTTCGCTTTTTTCGTGCTTCAACTGACCAACCTCTCTGCCCAGCTCACGATTCTCCTCTCGGAGTTTCTCCTTCTCAGCCCATAACTTATCATACTTCTCTATATCAACAGTCGTGGGAGCCTCGATCATCAAAGGATACAAAGGTGGTTCCATCGGGAAAGGAAGAAGCTCCTCTTCTGCTCTTTTCTTAATCCACTTTTCATATGAAGGAAAAGTCCGGTTATTACATTTCCCGAATGAAGTTTTTCTCTTCTTGGTCACCTGCTTCCAAGCATTCACAATCTTCCTTATCATCTCTTGATCCCCAGTACCATTAAAGAATAAGGACTCTCTGATATCTCGCTCTTCGGGTGGACCTCTCAAAGGATAACCAAACTGCCTGATAACAAGGGAAGAATTATAGTTAATTCCACCTCTTCTCCCTATCAAGGGTACATTAGGGAATTCTTCGCACCTGCAAATAATCTCCATCCCTAGCAAGTCATGGTTGAACCAAACAATGTTGTCAGCAGTCAATCCCATTAACCTCTTTGACCACTTCAGAGAATCTCTCGTATCAACGAAAGCGCCAGCTTCAGGGAGATGACTCAGAAACCAAGTAGATAAGAGTGGTGCACAGCAACTCACAGTTTTTCCACGCCTGTTTTCATTCTTGTAGTGGACTGAGTGATACACATCACCTAGCAAGGTAGGTATAGGATTCTTTGAAATAAAGATTCTAACAGCATGCATATCCACCAGATCAGGAACATTGGGAAACAGGACAATCCCATAGATGCACATAGCCAGAATAGCTTGGAAAGCAGTCCAATTCCCCTCCTTAACATGTATACACGCTTAATCAAACAAGAACTTCAATAAGAAACCCTTAGCTCCTTGTTTCTCCACAATATTACTGCTCAGCGCGGATTCACCAATATGAAGAGCAATGACCATTTCTCCTATCCCGGGACGTTCTTTAGAAAAGAATACTATGTCATGCCTGATGGGGATTCCCAAAATAAATGAGAATTCCTCCAACGTTGGAGCCAATATATAGTCTGGAAAAGTGAAGCAACGCAAAGACGGGTCATAAAACTGAAGAAGTGTATGAATGGCATCCTTCTCATACTTGGAGATATTGTAGACAAACTTCAGAAGTCTCCCATACTATCCACTGAATTATGTACGAACTCCGGGACCAGCCATACTAATCAGCTTGTGAATCAACGTCAAGGTCGGGTCTGGGAACGAATAAGCAATAGTCTTCTTTCTCTGGACATCCATGCTAAGGCAACCTCAAAAAATCAGAATCAAGAGTAATATGCAAGCCCTGAAAAATGTTAAACATGTTAGAATGCAAGAAAAATGATATGCACATGCAAGCATGGGATCAAGGCATCACTGCTGGATGTGTTGTGCTGTTAACTAAACGAGAACCACAACCCAGAAAACCAGAATTCTAGAATACCGAACCACTGAGATAACCAGAAACCCAGATAATCAAACACTGATGAGAAATCCAGAAAATCAGGTAGGTTGAAGGTTTCGGTTTCCTGCAAGCCTGTAAACACCCATCCCATCTCACATGTGGGTTATAGAAAGGAGAGGATCCTCAATATCACGGGCTCTCAGGTCGAGAAATGATGATACGTTCACCATTTCTGGTTTGGCATCATCACCAATCGAGGAGGCCTCAACTGATTCCCCTAAAAAATAAGGTCATCCTATGCGAGTCCCTCAGCATTGGGTCCTCGGATCGACAAGTGTAATGGGTTTTCCATTTCTGGTCTGCCATTATCACAGGCCGGGAGGAGAGGCGCAACTGAGGTATCGGAGAAATGGTCACCAGAGTCGACAACTCTCTAGATTAACACCCTGAAATGCGCAAGACACACACGTCAGAATGCGTCCCAAGATAGCCTCGTCTGGTTGTGAATTTCGTGAACACACAAACGCACCAAGATGGCACGTAGGTCCCACTACTCTCCACTCTAGTCCTAGGGTGTACTCAAGCCTGGGTATTGGGCTTATCTCTCAGAATAACCCAACTTGCCAAACAGAAACCAGCCAGCACAACACAGCAATATCCAGTATAACAGTAATAACATGAAATGCAATGCAATAAAAGTTGTAAAACAGTAATATACAACATAATAAAGCACAACAAATAAACACCCAGCGAAAAGAAAAACAAATAAGCGCTAGGATCGACTCGCTAAAGGGGATGGACCAGCAAGAGGTCAACCAGAGTCCCCAGCAGAGTCGCCAGCTGGTGCTCCCGAAAGATTCGCATCCAACGGTACAAACTTGAGAGTGGCGCGGGAAACACAGAGTCGCCAGCAATGTGTATTTATCCCAAGAGAGAGAAAGAAACCCTGCATAAACCTGAAAAGAAAGGGGGAAAAGACATGGTCATTGCAACCATAATCAGGGTTCGGGAGTCGGTTATGCGAGGGGAAGGTGTTAGCACCCCACGCATCCATCGTACTCGATGAGATCCACGCTTATTGTCTAAACAGAGGGTGAGCTGTCCTACTATCTATGGCTGAACAAAAGAAAACGGGGATGGGGGTGACTAAGACGGACTCGGTAGGACATATTCAATGCCCTAGGCCTACGTACTCCCTCAGTGCAACGGGAAAGTCAGAGTCAACGTAGTTCGGACGGGAACTGTGGGGGAAGGTTGCTCGCCAAGACAATCGCTGTCTTGTGCCTACATATCCTCAATCGGACGAGAGAGAGGAATCAGAGCTAATGTAGTTCGTGGGTACGACCACGAATGGGTAAGTGTTTTTTACGTGAGCGACGAGCTCTTTTCTGAAAATGAAATTTGAAACCCAACAATCCCGAAGGATAAAAAGATTTGAATTTGTTTTGTGTTTTATAGACAGAAGTGTTTTCTTAAGTTAATTCATAACTTGCATTGCACCAGAGTCTAGGGCACAGGGACGAATACTTAACGAATTGTCCCAAGACAGGACGCCCGCTAAGCACTCTAGAAAGATGAGAGGAAGCCCCTCATTTCTCATTCCCCACGCTTAAGGCTCGTGCGCAATACACTTTATCTTTATTAAGTGTTTTCAAGAAGTTTTGAGATGAGAAGAGAGAAGACCCAAAGGAAACTCTAAAGGGAAACTAAGAATCCTAATGTTATCATGCATGGGTAACCTATGGTTAGTGAGGCCTAGGAGAGACGACTACCTAAAACCTAATGCTAATCCTACTCCAAGCTTAATCAAAAATTAAGTTGGACTAGGTAGCTCTAAGGGGAGAGAATCCAAGACTTAAACAAGTCTTGAGATCCATGGGAGAAAGAGAGTGAAAGAGAAGAATGAGAAAGAGAAGGATGAGATAAGAAACAAGATAGGGCAGCAAGCACATCATGTCAAGTACATCCAACTCACATCAATAAACAAGTCTCAAAGATCATGCAAAATATCTCAAGTAAGCATGCAAAGATAATCATGAAAGAATGCAAGCATACTTATATGAAATGCACAATTAAGCACCAATGAACTTCATATCAAGATGAAATGAGAAAAATAAGATGAAGATGAAAGCAAGTCAGAACAAGATCATACCATCATCAACAATTCTCATGTGCAAGAGAAGATCAAAACATGAAACATTATGCACCAAAGAAAGTCCACAAAAGGAAGTCAAAGCACAAGCACTTAAAGCATACCCAAACATGATCCACAAAGTGCAAAATTTGGTCACAAGGGACCTCAACCAGGGGTAAACATCATAGCAAATATTCATGCAAAGAATCACAAATAAACTCAATCAAACAAGCATGGTAAAACAATTAGGGTTAAGAGATGTCAAGAGATGATCATGCATAATTCACTTAAGCACAAATAATCAAACATATATCAAATTACATTCAAAAATTGTGAAATTAAAACCCAAGTGACCTAAGTAAGAATCTAGCAACATGCCGAAAGATCACACAAAAAATCACAAGTTAAGTACCTCAAACGATGCTTCAAAGTTGTATAAGAACAAAGAATAATAATGCACAAATAGAGGGACTAAAATGCAATATGAAATGAGTTTAAAAATATGAGAAAAATACTTTTAAGGACCTCAAGATTTCCTCTAAAATATGCAAAAATAATGGGATGAAATCATGTACCAATGATGAGAACAAAAATCAACAAGGCAGGGTGTGCACAATGGAAGAAATTCACAAAGAAATTAATCAAACAATTAATTCAGATGCACAAAATAATATAAAAATGGAAAATAAAATTTGAAATTTTTTTATAAAATCCTAAAGATGCTTCATGATTTTTTTTATAATTTTTAGATGCATAAAACTATTTTTAAAAATTAAAAATGAAAACTATGCACAAAGAAAATAAAAATAAAAAGATATGATGTCAGGGGGTGCAGACAAAGTAAAATCACTTTCAAAATCCACAATGGGCCCAAAAGGGGGGTTTGGAAAGCAAATCAAGGTCTGGTCCAGTCCAAAGCGCAAGTCAACATAATAAAAAGGAATCAGTCAACATGATTGACTCACACACACCCTCAGATTAATCCAGCGCATGATATTCAATCAATCACAAAACAAAGTAAACAAATTAATGGTCGGGATCAAGAGTTCATGATAGCCAAGGTACACGCGCGTACATCCAATCACTCAGAAATTAAAATCAAAGCACGTGGGAAGCACATGATATTTTAATGCGTTGGCACAACATAAACCATCAAATCAATCCAACGCATACAAATGAGTCAACAAATCAAAGATTATGCAAGATGTGTGGCTCAGATTTAAAGCACATTATAACAATCATGGATTAGCACACACTCACACATTAAAATAAACACGTGAAAATTAAATGTGTTGGCAACACAAGGACCATCAGATCTAGACAACCAACGGCTATGATTTCATCTCCTTCCTTTATCACCTGAAAATGAACCAGACGCTGGAGCCCTAGCTCCGGTCGTCTTCTCCGGCAACACCAAACGGAGATCCAACAATAGTTTTCCAGAAATAAAAAACAAGTACACCATTCCACTCAGAATTTCACAAGGATCATGAATATCAAGTTTAAATTAACAGATCATGCAAGAATAAACCAAATCGAAGGAAAAAAGTTTGAACATAAAAATTTCAGATCCACATTACAACCATAATACACGTCCAAATCAAGATCTAAACACATCAAGACGATCAGCAAAGCACAAGGAACATTATGCACATAAGAAAATCAAGTTCTAGGATCATGAATTTCACACTAACCTGAAACTTGTAGAGCTCAAAATACACCAAGAAATCCTTCAGAAAGCTGCAGATCTACTCCTTAGGACCTCTGATTGCAAAATAAATGCAACTAGAGACTTGAATCAAGCTGGATCTTGGATTTTGAAAGTGAGCACCTCAAATTCGTATATGGTGAAAACCTTGCTTAGAGCTTCAAACAATGGTTGATTCTTGTTCTATGGAGTGTGTAGATCAAGAATATGAAAAAAAATCTTCAGAAACCCTTGTGAGGAGAGAGTTTCGAATGAGAGAAAGTTTGAGTGAAAAATGGAATTCTGAGCAAATGAGGGTGCATGATGTGTGAATGAACGTGTGAGTCTTCTTATATAGACTTGGTTAGAGCTCTGAGCATGATTAGAGTTTGATTAATCCCTTGATTAAGGCTATCCAAAGTGATTTGTAAAAATGCAATTTGTGATGCACACCCTTGTTCACACGTGCATTGGTCATGAAATAAGTATGATTCATCTCCATTTTACTTGCTGATCACAATGGAATTGGGTTTGGGCTTTGTGGGTGCTTAATTTGTGAGATTCAATCCATCTTGCAAATTTGCATTTTGTGAAATTCATGAAGCACATGGCACGGATTGGAGTGATTCAAGGGTAAAAAATGGTTCTCAAGGAGTGTACTTGAATATGGCAATGTGACTTGAGTCATTAGAAACAATTACAAGTCATTTTGAACCAAAATGCAAAAGGTGGAAAAATGGATACATGAGAAAACCTTAAAAAGCACCTTGCCTTCTTTTGATCATAACTTGAGAACCACAAATGGTATGGAGACAATCTAGTACTTTTTGGAAAAGGGAGAGAGAGATCTTCAACTTTCATGTTTGAGGAAAATTCATTTGAAGCTTCTTTGATGATGAAAAGCCAAGTTGAAGATGGTTTGAGAAGTTGCCAAAAATGGAAGTTTCACATTATATGTCATTTTCCAAAACTAGTAACTTTTGCACAAACTCTTGATTCTTGATGAATGGTATAAATCCTAGCCTTTGAGGACCATATGAGGGCATAAGACCTTAAAAATCATGAAGAGGGCCTCAAAATTCCATGGTTGACTTTCCTCTCCACTGTTGACTTTTCTTGGTTTACAAGCAACTGATCCACTGAACATCTTCCACAATGAACCACTAACCAAGCCTTCCTCTATGAGTGTTTGTGAGCATATGGAATACTATGAGAACATGATTGAATCCACAAAGTTTTCTCAAGAAACTCTTTGAACCCAAAAACCCTAATTTGGTCCCTCTGGTTAGGAGGGAAAGATTCACTTGAAATCCTTTGCCATTCTTGATCTTATGAAGATATGATGACCTCCACAAAACACCTTGAGGCTTGAGACTCCTTTGAGATGACCAAGTACCTTGATCCCATGCTAAGAACCAATGCTATGCGCATATGCTAATGCAAGAAATGCAAAGAAACATAAGCCAGTTAGCTTCAAAACAAAAGAGCAAATTTTTTGGTGTTACAGTGTATTCATGGAACCGCCCGGAGGGCCCCTTATTGTCGCGGGAGTCACGAGGATGATCCTCGCGCCTCCGTTCGCCCCGACGAGATGTCGAGGCTTCCTCTCCTCTGGATGCCCGAGCATTCTCCTGATGGCGTGATGCTCGGACGTTGCTGGCCACAACCTTCTCTTCGTATTGAATGTGTGATTGGGCTTTGAGGAGGAGGGCATCTAAGTTCCTCGGTGGTGCGAGGCCAATGGCTTTAGAAAACTCGGAGCCTGGGCGGAGCCCTTGCTCGAGCAGAAACTTCTTCATTTCGTCCGTTGTAGGGACTTGTACAGCTTCCTTGTTGAACCTCTCGATATATGTGCAGAGAGGTTCATCTTTTCCTTGGATTATGGCTCCAAGGGAGGCCTCAGTTTTGGGGTGGCGGCGAGATGCTGTGAAGTGCCGCGAGAATATCCTGCCCAGCTGTCTCCACGAGGTAATGGACTCCTCGGGCAGTTGCTTGTACCATGTCATCGCTCCCTTGCGGAGCATGGTCGGGAACAGTCGGCATTTGATGGCGCCTCATACGCCGCGGTAGTCTAACAGCACATCGATGTTCTCGATGTGCTCGTCGGGGTCAGTGGTTCTGTCATACGTGCCAAGTGACGGGGGTTTCTCCAAGCCTTTTGGGAGACGGGTAGCCAACATCTCCTGGGACAACGGGCCGCGGGGTTCGTCGTCGTTGCTAGAACTGGTGTATGATGGAGACCGAATGGGATGCTCGCAGCGGCGGTTCCTCTGGGGAGGAGGGGAGCGGTTCCTTTGCGAAGAAGGTGAGTGGTTCCTTCGAGGTGAAGGCGATCGGTTCCTTCGAGGGGAATGTGAGTGGGCCTGTCCTTTAGACTTTACCGGTGGAGATTGCTCGTTCCTTCGAGTCCTCTTGCGGTCGTGAACGGCTGGTCACGCGGGGAGATTTGGTCGCGCTTCCGGTCTGCGCGAGGATCAGGCTCTTGGCGCAGTCTTCGGTCGATGTCTCTCCGGGGATGCGGGCTCCTTGATCGTCTTTAGTTCCTCCGCGTGGGAGGGGATCTTGGACGGTTGGACTATTCTAATGCCCCGATCCTCTCGTTTTGCTGCAGGATCAGTGTGTTGGTTTTGTTGATCGCCTCCAGGAGGGCTGCCACGGCCGGGTTGGCGTTGGGCGGAACAAGAACGGGTTGGATGTTAAGTGAAGGTTGATCATTGTTGCGATCAGCAGGGGTAGGGGAAGGAGAAGCAGTGGCCCCGTCCCTGAGGAAACGGGTATCTCGGAGGAGAGATGACTGGCCGTCAACGTCAGATTTGTTGACGGGGAGGATGGTGGTTTGGAGAGCATCCTTGGTGCAATCTTGGGAGGCCATGATCGTGATGATGTTTGAGAATTATTTTGATCTTCGGTTTCTGAGGAAAGAAAGATGGGGAGAACAATGTTTCCCACAGACGACGCCACTGATCGTGAAGGCTGGATCAGATCCTGTAGAATTGGGTCGCCAAGTGCGTCAGGGATGTTGGTCGTATGGAGAAGATGAGGTGTACCTGCAAGGTACTCCGACGCTCAAGTAAGAAAGGGTCAGAGAAAAGGGACAAGTACAAAGTATGAATTCTTAGGGTGAATATTGGATACCTGACCCTCTCAAGCGAGAGGGTTTATATAGAGCCCCCAGCGCGTGGCCAACGGTCCTATTTTCGGGGCGAAATAACTGTTTTCCCCAAAGAATAGGTAACTACCCAAACTAGTCGTTATGTCGGGCAGGGTGCCCAAAACTAGCTGTTATGTCGGGCATATGCATAGTTCCGGGCACCTGTCCATAGCTGTTCGGGGAGCAATGAAGCCGTGCATGACGGGCAGTAATTCCGGGGAGGAACGTTGCATTCCTTGCCCGATTGGAGGGGCAGAAAGGTAACTTTTGCCCCTCTGTGGATTGGACTTAGGCAATTTGGGCCGCTCTGGAGCAGAAGCGGATTGGGCCATGTCTAGCCATTGGTCCAGTCCAGAACATTTATATTTTACTAACCTTAACCAAAACCCAAAAATATTTTGTTTTCTCTTTATTGACATTTTCAGGGGAAGAGCAGGTTAAAAATGCCAAAATAACAGTCCCTCAGCTCGAATAAATTTTATCTGAGAAAAGTCAAAGTTGATCCGCAATCATGTCAAACTTATCTGGTCAAGGAATTCCAAGGTTCATGTGTTTATTTCCATGCCTTATTTGACAAGAAAAAGAATCGAGCCGGAACCACAACAGTGCAACAAAATGCTCATTTTTCACAAATTTTGCACTGAGTAACCGGTTAACGTCTTGTGAGTAACCGATTACTCTCGTGAAAATTTGAAAAAAATTCAGCAAATTCAAATTCAGCAATTTTACACCAATCTCAGCCCTTGATCACGTTTGGAATATTCTAGACCATCTCATTTTAATTCCCCTACATCACTTTGATCATTTCCTACCATACACCTTCACTAATCACCACTCTTTTTTGAAAATCCCTCCAAATTCAAATTCCAATCCTAATTTTCATTTCCAAACCAAACTCCAATCCACCAAATTTTCCAAGCCTAAACTCTATAAATAGAGCCTTCATTTCATTCATTCTTCAAGCTTTTGAAAGCCAAATTCACCTTGCTAAAATTTCATTCAAGCTTTTGAGAGCCAAATAACCTCTTGCAATTTCTCTCCCCAACCACAAAATTCACCAAAGCTCACATTTCTTCTTTTGAAAGTTAACAAGAATTCACATTGAATCTTGTTCAACTTTGAACTAAACCTTCATCCAAACTTGTTTTCTTCATCAATCTCATAGATCAAGGCATTGGAGTTTGGATCTTGAAGCAATTTGAAGGAATTTTTAGATTTGGAGTGGTAATCTCATTTTCCACCATTGTTGTTCTTGATTCATCTTCCACAATGTAGATCCTTGTTGATCTTGTTTGTTTGATCTTTGGATCTTGCAATTTGTGTTTAATTGCTGTTTTTCACTGTTGTTTTACTTTAAATTTCGTGCAATTTCAGTTCCATGATCATAAGGTGTTTGCAAAAAGGTTTGAAAGATGATCATGCTGAATTTTGCACAAATTTCTGCATTCTGGTGCAGAGTAACCGGTTAACGTCTGGTGAGTAACCGATTACTCTGTGTTAATTTTGAAAAATTATGCTTATTTTGAACTAAGTAAGCGGTAAACACCTGGTGAGTAACCGGTTACTTCGAACCAGAATGCATGTTTTGCCTTGTTTTTGGGGCTGTTTTAGTTCCTTTTCCATTTTCTTCCCTTTCCTTTTGTTCTTAGCCTTAGATCACATAATTGTGTGATTTAATTTGGCTTTCTCTTCATCTATTTCTCTTTTCTTTTTTATCGATGAAAGTCTAAGAGATCTTGGAATTCCTTTGTTGAATTTCGATCAAGACTAGATCGTTACCATTTTTCTTTTCGTGCGGTATTGCTTTCGGATGACGATCTACATATCGTTCATCTAGCATGCATTAGCACAAAGAGCTATTGACCGGCCTCATTGTAGGGTAATTACTCCGTAAATTACTCGGTGATTGCTTAACATAGCGCAACATTTTGTCCCGCATCGGAAAACCACTCAATGTTGATTGATCTTTTGTATTAGGTTCAAAATCTATGAAGCTTGTTGTTGTAGAGGCTTTGATTCTATCAATCTTCTAACAAGTCTTCATTAACCTTGACCTAAGCACACTATTCAATCGTTATTGATCACTTACTCTAACAACTAATTACTAATTACTAACTTCTAACTTCTTTACAATTCCTTCTCGCTCCCTATCTCTCTTTTACTTTTATGCAATTTTTCCTTTGTCCGTTGGACACATGTTTATGCTTCCGCATATTTTTCCTTTGTCCGTTGGACACATGTTTATGCTTCCGCAATTTTTCCTTTGTCCGTTGGACAGATGTTTATGCTTATGCCTTTTTCTCTTTGTCCACTTGGACCAAAAACATTAATAAAGGCAAAAACCTCTAAAAAACTTGTGCTTCTAATCTTGGACTATGGTTACTATCCTTTGCAATGGACATGGAGTTTCGCACCTAGATCTTGGACTTCAATGCTATTCTTGAATCCTTGGACTTAGAACTTGGACATCCAATGCAATTCTTGGAACCTTGGACTTAGACTTAGGACCTTTCTCCCTTTGCTTTGGAATTATGGTTCGAAGACTATGGAGCTTACTTGTGTAGTTAGGCTATTCTTATCCTTAGCTTTTACTTTATGCTTTAGGATAGTCACTTCTTCTCCTCCCCATTCTTCAATTTTCAAAACTCTCTCCCTTTTTCAAAACTTTCTTGATTTCAAACTTTCACTCTTTCATAATCAAACCTTGACTTTGTCAAGTGATTTTACTATTTTCTTTTCATTTCTTAACAAATGCTAAACTACATAAGCATGTTGACATTTCTTTCAAAAGACTTTAAAAAACATCAAACTCATCAAACTTTCTTTTTGTGCCCTCGTGCACGTTTCTCTTTCAAAACTTTTTCATAAGTTTAGACATGATTCATTTCTTTAAGCGGAATTATTCGCTTGGAAATGACGACTTGTCTTTGCATTTAAAAACAACCAAAACAAACAATTTCATTCTTTGTACCACGAACTACGGGGTTTTGATCCAACATTGCACATCGTGGGTACGTAGGCATGAGGCGACAAGTCTCTCCAAACACAAAAATCTTAAAAAAACAATTTCTCTTCTCATATCCTCAATCACTTTTCATGCTAACATTTTCAGACCAAAAGCGGTAGATATTTCAAAGGGCTCCTATAGAGTACTATAGACATTTTGGGTGCTAACACCTTCCCATTGCGTAACCAACCCCTTACCCGGACTTTCTTCACTTGTTCTTGTTTAGAGCTTGTGTAGGTTTTGTTCGCTCTTTTTCCTTTCCTTTTTGAATAAAATAAAAGTGCGGTGGCGACTCTTGCTTTTCTAGTTAAGTTAATCAATAGCTTACACTCACGATTTTGCCGCTACAGAAAAGTGGCGACTCTGCTGGGGATCCTCCCTTGAGGGGTTTAGCCTACTTTGATTTATTTACTGCCTTTTGCCTGATTTGCTTGTTACTTGATTGTTCTGTTTTGGAGTTCCTCTGTGTGTGAGATAGGTTCTATACCCGGACCAGAGTGTACTTTGAGATAGGAGGATGGTATAGTCAAGGGAACTTTGAGGGGGTCGAATCCTGAAAAAGAAGAACTTGAGAATCCATCCACTCAGTGGTTGCCTCTTTGGAATTATTGATGCCGATCGAGCGATCGTGAAGGCATTACTTTTTCCATAGAAGCCTATAACACTGAGGACCATAGTAACCCTTGACCCATCTTAGCCTTTTTTAGGATCGTGGCGCGGAAGCTATGAAGATGCAAATCTAACTTAGCTGTCACGCGATGCCATACTCAGGTTAGATTCTCTTGAGGATAACTACCTACCTCCGAGCAAATCGGTGCGCTGATGTGTCTGATAGTGGATTGTGGACCCAGGTCACTCTGTTAAAACCGTTGTTTTCTGGAGGTACAATGAAGACAAACCTTAGTACACACCTTTGTGGGACTGGTTCTTAACCTTGACTTCATGCTCGTGACTCGGACCTTTGAACCTGTGTGCTTTGAGTGATCTTGTTTGTGGTTGTTGCATCCATGCACTCTTGCATCCATGAGCATACATATGCATTCTTCCAAGTTGTCCAGAAACTCATTTCAACTGTCTCCTTCTCCAGTTATCTATTCACCGTCAAGCTGTTTCCTCAACACAACTACGGAACTAGATCTACTGTTAGATTGAGAATGGAAAATCAAGAACAACACAACGCCGAAGTCAGAATGGAAATTGATGAGTTGAAGGCCGGCATGACCAGACTCACAGAAATGCTGCAAGTTCTGATTACTAGAGGTGAACCACCTCAGAGGACTATGATTATTGAAACCTCAACTGCTGCTATTGACCCTCCACTGACTCAGCAACCAGCTTCTACTTGGCCAGAATTTGCGTTACCTCCGAATTACTCGCCACCCTTTGCAACTACTCCTGTGTTTGTCTCGCCAGTATCTTCAGCTCCATTGTTCACTGAACCTCAGCCCATTGTGCATTCTGTTGCTCAAGCTATTCTTGAGAATCCTTTCGTGTACCATGCTGCTGGTCCACAATCTGAAAGTCAGGGAGAACCTGGATACATTGAAGAAGTCAGAGAGCAATGGCAAACTCTAGACAAAAGGATAAGAGTCGTGGAAGGAAGTGATGTCTTTAATGTTGCCGCAATGGACATGTGCTTGGTTTCCGACTTGGTTATTCCTCCAAAATTCAAGACTCCTGATTTTGAGAAATACAAGGGGCACACCTGTCCCAGAACCCACTTGGTGATGTACTGCTGCAAGATGGCTGCTCATGCCAAAAATGACAAACTGCTCATTCACTATTTCCAAGACACCTTTAGTGGGGCTTCAATGAAATGGTATATGGGACTTGATAAGAACCGTATCCAAAGCTGGAAAGACTTGGGTGATGCTTTCTTAAAACAATATAAGTATAATCTGGACATGGCACCTGATCGCCGTCAACTGCAAAACATGTCTCAGAAAGAAAAAGAATCCTTTAAGGAGTATGCTCAGCGCTGGAGAGAGCTAGCTGCTCAATTGGAGCCACCCTTGGCTGAAAAAGAATTGACTGACGATTTCACGACTACACCCCCCTGACCGTCTCCAGGGAAAAGATACTGTCCGAATGCGCGAATTCGGAATTCAAACAAGCTGGGGTCAGCTTCCCCAAACAAATACCGGCAAGGCCAACGCCGACAAATCAAAGTACGTCGTTTCCATAAGAGTCATGGCCACACCACCGAAGATTGCATCCATTTGAAGGATGCTATCGAAATACTGATCAGGGATGGCCACCTGAAACAGTTCACGAAAAAGAAAGACGCTCCCCGACAAGACGCCCAGGAGTCCAAGAAGGTAGAGGAAGAGGTGCCTTCCTCGGAAGAGGCCAACATTCAGGTCGCCATGTCCGTATCGCGTCCATAGGACTTCTACGTCCCAAACGAGCTCAGCACTCCTGCTTACTTCGCGGCCCACAGCCGTGGGAAACGTTTCCCTTCACCATGGTCATCTCGGGTGGAGGCTTCAATAAAGTCACGGTGGGCTCCGTGAAAAGGAAATTCGAGCACCTGATCAGCACGAGCTCCAACAGGGTGACCACACTCGACCAAGCCCAGAAGGGCTCCATCCCTATCTCCTTCTACAGGGAAGAGCTCCTCGGTGGATCTCCAAACTCGAGCATTCCCCTGCTCGTCAGAGCTCGGATGGCGAACTTTGACGTTCGCAGGATTCTCGTCGACCAAGGCAGCTCGGTCGACATTATGTACTCCCAGCTGTTCTCAACGCTCCAGCTGGATGAGTCCCACCTCACTCTCTATGTGGGTTCTGACTTGCAAGGATTCAATGGGCCAGTGACCAAACCCTAGGGATATGTCGAATTGATCGTAACTTTCGGGTCAGTGGAGATGGCCAGATCCGTCAAAGTGCAGTTTCTGGTAATCGACAGCCCGTCTCTGTACTACTTCATCTTCGGAAGACCAACGTTGGCTGAGTTGGTAGCTGTGCCTTCAACCGTCCACCTCAAGATGAAGTACTACACTTCAAAGGGGATGGTCGCCACCCTCCACGGCGACATCGAAGCCGCACGATGATGTTTCGAAGCAGCCACCAAGCGACTCAACGCCATCACGTCCAAGCCAAAGGTATCCAACAAGCCAGCCTTGCCAAGCAGCTCCGGGGAGTCCAAGCCACTACCTCAGGCCGACTCCATTGACCTCGACTGTCGTTTCCCCGAAGAGGACTAGAAGAAAGACCAAGCAGCTTCGAGCAGCTCGTCCGCCCCAACCATCAGCGGCTCCTATTCGATGCGCCCCATCCCGGATGGCGACTTCGAGCTTGTCTTGTTCGGCGACGACCCCCAGCGGGGAGTAAAGATTGGAGCAGATCTCCCCGACATCGCAAGGAAGTAACTCAAAGCCTGCCTCCATGAGAACGTTGATCTGTTCACTTGGAGCGCCGCCGAGATGCCCGGCTTGGACCCATCCGTCGCCTGCCATCAACTCACAATTGACCCAGCAGTCAAAGCAGTGGCACAACGTAGGAGAAAGTAATCTCCGGAGAAAACGGAGGCTGCAGAAAAAGCTGTAAAAGACCTCCTCGAGGCAAAGTTGATCCGGAAGCCAAGTACACCACTTGGCTGTCCAACGTTGTACTTGTGAAAAAATCTAATGGCAAATGGCAAATGTGTATCGACTATACCGATCTTAACAAGGCATGCCCGAAGGATGCCTACCCCCTCCTCAATATTGATAAACTTGTTGATAACTCTGCCGGTTTTAAAATATTATCATTCATCTACTCCTACTTAGGCTATAATCAAATACCAATGGCCGTGAGCGATAAAAAATACATGGCCTTCATGATCGAATCAAGCAACTATTACTACAACATAATGCCCTTCGACCTAAAAAACGCCGGCGCGACCTATCAGAGGATGATGAACAAGGTCTTCCGGGGAGAAATAGGCGACATGCTCGAAGTCTATATGGACGACATGATCGTAAAATCCCACGAGGAAACTGATCACACTGCCCATTTAAGAAAGGTCTTCGAACATGCCAGGAAGTACCAGATGCGTTTCAACCCGGAGAAGTGCACGTTCGATGTCCGAGCAGGCAAATACCTCGGCTTCTACTTAACAGAACGAGGAATCGAAGCTAACCCCAATAAGTGTCGGGCATTCTCCTAGTTTCCAACGCCCAAGTCTAAGAAATCCATCTAGTCCCTGAACGGGATGCTCGCATCGTTGTCCCGTTTCGTGGCCAAATCTGCCCAACACGCCCTACCATTCTTCAAACTCCCCTGCAAGGAGGCAGCGTTTGAATGGACCGAGCAATGTGACCAGACTCTCCTCCATCTGAAACGAGCACTCTCAGAGCCGTCAGTCCTCTCTCGCCCGGACAACGACGAAACTCTGTACTTGTATCTCGCCGTAGCAACCGAGGTAGTGAGTGCCGCTCTTATCCGCGAGATACCTGACGGGCAGAAGTCCATATATTTCACGAGCAAAGCACTGCAGGGACCAGAGCTGAGGTACCAACAGATAGAAAAGGTGGCATTGGCCCTCATCAAAGCAGCTAGAAGATTAAGACATTACTTTCTAGCCCACACAATCGTGGTTCGAACAGATCAACCTGTAAAGCAGCTGCTAGGACGACCATACATGGCCGGTAGAATGCCCAAATGGTCGCTAAACCTGTCAGAATTCGAAATCCAGTATGAAAGTAGAAAAGCCCTCAAAGCCCAGGCTTTGGCTGACTTCGTCGTAGAAATGACGTTCACAGATTCCCCGCCCTGCGGGGCGCGTAAATGGACCATTTTCGTAGATGGGGCATCCAACTCAGCTAGATGCGGGGCAGACATCATATTGGAGAATGACGAGGGAATCATCATTGAAGTATCCCTTACCATATCCTTCCCCACCTCTAACAACCAGGCTGAGTATGGAGCCTTCCTCGTCGGCTTACGCCTAGCCGAAGATCTCAGCGCAGATGAAGTTGTCATCTACACAGATTCGCAACTCGTGGCCCTCCAAGTTCGAGGAGAGTATCAAGCCAAAAACGACAACCTGTTCGAATACTTAGCCTTGGTCAAGGAGAAAATGAAGAAGTTTGTAGCAGTAGAGGTAAAGCACGTTCCCCACGAACACAACGTCCAGGCAGACGTTTTGTCTAAACTAGCAAGCACGAAGAAGAAAGGCGGAAACAAGTCCGTCATACAGGAGGTACTTCCTCGACCCAGTATCGAGAAAACTTCCCCGACCATTGACGTACAAATGATCGGCGACAACAACTACTGGATGACCCCCGTTTACAATTACCTCGCTAGGGACGAACTTCCGTCCGACCCCAGAGAAGCCAACGTAGTTAGGCGAAGAGCCTGCTCATACGTCCTGGTCGAAGATAAACTCTACAGGCGAGGGTTCTCCATCCCGTTACTCAAGTGTGTCGAGGAAGAGATGGTCGCCCACATCTTGCGCGAAATTCACGAAGGAATCAACGTCCAACACCTCGGAGGAAGGTCCCTCGCCCGGAAGGCCCTTCGAGTAGGATACTACTGGCCAACCATGAAGCAAGACGCTAAGGAACACGTGAATAAATGCGATAAATGCCAACGGCATGGGGACATGCACCTAGCTTCACCTAACGAGCTCAAGACTATGTCCTCCCCGTGGCCATTCGCCTGGTGGGGCCTGGACATCCTGGGGCCATTCGTGGTAGGATCAAACCAGAACAAGTACCTAATAGTAGGCGTGGATTACTTCACAAAATGGATAGAAGTGGGGGCTCTAGCCAAGATAAATGCCCTTAACATACTGTATTTTTACAAACGAAACATCCATGCACGTTTTGGCATCCCCCAGGCGATAGTCACGGACAATGGGACACAGTTCACAGACAGGAAGTTCCAAGACTTCGTCGCCCAACTGGGCACGAAGCAATACTTCGCATCTGTCGAACATCCCCAGACAAACGGGCAAGCTGAAGCGGCGAACCGAGTCATCCTTCAAGGCCTCAAAATATGGCTGGACAAAACGAAGAAAGCTTGGGTCGAGGGGCTGCACATCGTCTTATAGGCATACCGCACAACTCCGCACTCTTTAACCGGGGAAACACCCTTTCGCCTGGCCTACGGGACCGAAGCTGTAATTCCCATTGAAGTTCACGTACCCTCCAGGCGAACAGAATCTCCCCTGGATGAGGAAATGAATGACGAAGCATTAAGGGAGGAACTCGACCTCGTCGAGGAAGTCCGGTCAGGGGAAGCTCTCCGCGAAGCCTCATTAAAAAAAATCACCATCAGGCGCAACGCCAAAGTCATACGACGAGAGTTCGACGTGGGCAACCTTGTCCTAAGAAGAAACCATAAAGACTCTCACGAAGGTAAACTAGCCGCTAACTAGGAAGGACCCTATCATGTCCGGGCAAAAATGGAGAATGGGGCCTATTACCTAGAACATCTCAACGGGGAAGAACTTGCTCGACCATGGAACGCCGAAAAGCTAAAACAATACTACAGCTAAGGCCTAAACTGTCGCTTTGATCCGTCACAATGACGAGCATCACATATCGACCACGATGCGCGCCTAGGTACAAGCGTCGCATGCCAGTAAAGCAGAACCCCGCTTAGGAACGAGCCAGGTCTCTGCTCGACAACGGTCCCTCAATCGAGCACCGTCGTCGTCAAAGTACCATGACAGGAAGAACACCCAGCTCGCGATGGGAGGTTCATGCCGCGAACTCAGGCCTCAAACGCGACCTGAGCTCCACTCCCTCGCCCAGACATTCCCTGGTCATTCGACCAGTACCCCTCACTGCCAAACACATCTACAACGAGCAATCCCCTGAAATTTAAAAGCAAACAAAAGTAACCCCTATTACGGGCATACACGTATATCGAGCAAAAGTACAACACTTAGCAGAATTTAAAGTAGACAAAGCCACGCAAATCACAAAACCCGCCACAAGGACCGGGGACATAATTAAAGTAATTAGTGGTTGCAAGGATCACAATTATGCTTGTTACATAAACCGAGGGCCACGCCCCCATTCAAAATAAGTTACAAAGATACACGGCACGCAGGCCGGACAAATTACAACAACAACAACAACAAAAACCTTCACTCGTCCATCCGATCACACTGTTCGGCGTTAGGCTGAGGCTCCTGGCTTTCCCCGTCCAGATTTTCGGCATGCTCATCTCCAATGAGGAGGGAGTTCGGACTGACTATCCGGCTGTCCTCGACATGTGCCAGATAGTGAGTACCCTCAGTGGAGATATCAAGCCTGGGGTTAACCACCCGCAGTTAGGCCACTGCATTCCTAAAGGACTCGTCCCCAATGACGATGTTGTCATCCTCAGCCCTCAACATACGAGCAACCAACTCGACCCTTGTCTTTATTTCCTTCACATCCTTAGGTTCATCCTCGCCCGGAGCGCTTGCCAACCTCAGCTGCTCGACCAGCTACTCAGCTGCCTTCTTCTCTACGGCCAGCGTAGAGTTCTCCCCCTTTAGCCTGGTCACCTCCTCGTCCGCCTTCTTTCGGGCATCATCACCACTCTTAGCCTCCTCCTTGGCTTTCCTCGCTGCCTCTTCAAGAGATACCATGGTATCCCCGACAACTTTAAGTTCAGACTCAGTTGCAGAGTCCCCTTCAGCATAGATGGCCGCCATCTCCAAAACTCTAACTAGTGCAGGGGCATCTTGGCCCACCAGCGCCCTCTTGCTCGAGCGATCCATGCCTTCCAACCGGAGAGATTCTGCCCGCGGCACAACCAAGGACGTCCCCTCGAAGAAATTTCTGTCAAGGATGCACGGAGGAAGCTCAAACTTCCCTTTTTCTGGTGCCCAGCTGAGGTCTACCCCTTCGCTAGGCCTGGACCGCTTGAACCTTGAGGCCAGAGGGAATGGGGATCCTTGGGCAGGAATAGGCAAAGCACTCCCCAACGCAGTTTGAGGAGGAGGAGGAGGAGCACACTAAGGAAACCGAGTCTTGGGAACAACCGTTCCGGGCTTGTTCCTCGTAGTCACATTCTTTACCATCCTTTCATGGGCGGAAGGCATCTCACCTGCACAAATGAAATAAAAACGTTAGATGACGAAGAAGAAATATGTCAGACAGATCAAATAACTAAGACTACCAAGCAATTTATAGGCATTTGCAGGAGTCTTGCACTCCAAAAGCGCCTTGGTGTTAATAAAACGATACTCCACGCGCTGGCTACCGTCCTCTTCGTAAATCGGGGACCCTTTCTTCATCCAACATTCAGCAAGCCGGAAAGAGTTGACAAAGTTTACCAGCGTGTCATAGGCAACGACATCCTGCCCGTCTAGCATGTGTGGCTAGGCAACATACTCATTGGGCTCCTTGGAGAAGTGGCTAGGCCCCCAGTGAAACAGAAACTTAAATTCTCTATCCCCGATCAGCTTCCCATTCTCATTGTCCATATCCTTACCATCCTCGTCAAGGGAAACTGCCCAGACATACGTGCTATCTTGGGCCCTCTCCGATACTGGCTCTATGATATAGAACCTTTTCTTGAACGTCTGAATTGACTCTGAAAAGGGCTTGGACAACTTGCGGGGCTGTTTCAACGAAACCTAGCCATACCTCCTCCCCGTCAAATGCCGCTGAAGATGAAAATCAGTGAAAAACAAAGGGAGAGTAACCCCTATCCTCAAATACTCTCACGTCAACTCGAAAGCACGGATAAACACCAGCGAGTTGGGGTGCAGCTGCGACGGAGCCAGGTCCAGGTGCGCGAAGATTGACTGCTGAAAATCGGTGAAGGGCAGCCTCAATCCCAGCTCTTTAAATGCGTATTCGTACATGGCGAAACGCTCCCCGAAGTTGGTGCAGACCCTATCGTCCTCGGAGGGGAAGTGCACCTTCCACTCCCCCTCTGGCCCAACGACCGTGAAGACATCCCCCAGATATGTCGCAAAAGTAGATATGTGCTCGGTCCATTGAGTCTTCAACAACCTCTTCCTCCCCGACTTCGCTAGGAACAGTTGAGGCCTCCGTACTGCTGCTATCCGAGGAGCTCTCCTCGAACGAGTCTAGTATAATCTCCCCGTCTGGCCCTGTCACCATATCGATCACCTGAAAAGCAGAGAAAAAATTGAATTCGACGAAGAATCAAATCCACCCTTCCACCGCTAGTCAAGTGAAAGGGCGCACAAAGGGCTGAGGACGACGTCCCCGACCTAAGCCCTAACATCAAACAAAAAACTCAAGAGTCTCCCACGAGGAGACGCTCGGGACAAACCACTCCCATACGAGGAACTTCCTCGAGCCACTTCCAAGTTTCCGTTTGAGGGTTCACCGGAAATCGCAGACGTTCACCGAAAACTTCATTAAAGCACCAGAATCTGAGTAACTGCGATGGTTACACATGCATCATCATCGCGACTACGCCGGAAACCGCCCTACTCACGAGATATCCAAAAGATCCAGCAGCCTCGTCGGCGGCAGAAGATGGCCTAACCACCGTCCACCACCAACAGCCACCGGGGAAAAGCGGCAATTCGTCTTCTAACCCTAAACCTAGCCACATGCAATCTACAAACAACCGTAAAAGAGGCAAAGAAACGCAAGATCAGTGGACTTACTTGGTTAAAAGGCTGAAAAACGGTTGCTCGGAACTGGTGGCGGCGGTCGGAACAGCGAACGGCGGTGGCGGGCAAGTGCTTCGAGGAAGACGAAGAAGAGAGAGAAGCGAAAGTTCCAAATGGCCTGAGTCTCTCTCCTTTTATACTGAGGGGCACGTGCTATGGCACACCCTCGTAGGTCATAATGGCTATCAACTAGACATCATTGCCTAGTAACCGCGACACAGGGCTCGAGGCGCACGTGGCGCCCTAACGTTTCAATTCCTCCTAACCGTTGGTCTCCCCGTATGACGGGCAATCCAGACACGGAGATGGATCTCACGAACACCAGGGGTCACGGGCACCACAAGACAACTCCCTCCATCACCAAACGACGACTCCACACTAGTTCCCCGGAACCACGGGCTGTCCTTAAGTCATCACTCCCATGCTCGGGAGCAACGACTTAGGGGGACTCCTGTTCTGGACTGGACCAATGGCTAGGCATGGCCCAATCCACGTTTGTTCCCAGAACGGCCAAATTGCCTAAGTCCAATCCATAAAGGGGCAAAAGTTACCTTTCCGCCCCTCCAACCGGGCAAGGACTGCATTGCTCCTCCCCGAAACCGCTGCCCGTTCCGCACGACTTCTTCTGCCCCCGAACAGCTGAGGGCACGTACCCGAAACTACGCCTATGCCCGACATAACAACTAGTTTTGGACACCCTGCCCGACATAACGGCTAGTTTTGGGCAGTTACCTATTCTTCGGGAAAACGACTATTTTGCCTCGAAAATAGGGCCGTTGGCCACGCGCTGGGGGCATTATATAAACCCTATCACTTGAGAGGGTCAGGTATCCAAAAATCATCCTAAGAACTCATACTTTATACTTGCCCCTTTTCTCTGACCCTTTCTTACTTGAGCGTCGGAGTGCCTTGCAGGTACACCCCTCATCCTCTTCATACGCCCAACATCTCAGACGTACTTGGTGGCCCACATCACAGGATCTGATCAAGCCTTCACGATCATTAATGTTTGAATCAAATAATGACAATGTTAGTCTAATTAAAACAACTTTGAATTCATAAAAAATACAAATTTAAGACAATGTTTATGCCAAGAAACATGCAGGGAAGATTTCAGAGATCCATTTGCTAATTAACCCCATAAATTTTCGCTGATGCATCTCCGAACTAAATTTTGATAAAAATTATTTTTGATGCGTTCAGAGATGCATCTCTGAAAAATCTGAGATCATTTTTAGATTTTCAAAGGTGCGACATACCATATAAATAAAAAATAAATTACCTTAAAATTTTAAGACCTAAACCCTAACTTTAAGGACATTAAGGTTGGACCGGCCTTATTTTTTTTTTATACCAAAGATAATATATTAGGAAGCAGAAAATGCCAAATTGGCTACAACAAAAGGATCACCCACATATGGGATGTGATTAGACCAAGATCTAGAACCAATGGTCTTGCCAATCTCAACCATAAAATGGGCATCAAGGTTCAGATTCCTACTAATGAAAACAACAAAGGAATTACAAATAGTGCTAAGAATAGTTCTACAATCAACAACAATATGGTCAACAAATGCTCTAAAGTCATACTTATTAATACAATCAACCATCACAAAAGCATCAGACCGAAAAATAACATTACTTAAATTGAAACTCTTTGTTAATTGGAGCCCCTAACGGATAGCCAGCATCTCCGCTAAAGCAGGGTCCGCAAGACTTGCGAACCTGTGAGACGCAGACAAAAACACCTTATTATCCGGATACCTGATAATACAACCCAACGAGATCATTCCATCCTTGAAGCATCCGACATCCGTTTAGACAATCCACCCTCCATGACCAAGTTTTTCCGCACCAGAAGAATTAGTGACGATAGCTCCGCCCTTAACCTTCCCATGTTCCTCCAAGTGGTTCCAAATGTTCATTGCTAACGGACACGACTCAACAGAAACAGAGTTGAAAACCTTATCATTTATAGCCTTCCAAATCATCCACAAACCACTGAAAATTGTTCTTGCTATTACCTTTTCATTGCATCCAAGGGTACTTTCCAGCCAATCCAATAGTTCCCCATCAGGAGGAACGTGCAAATCAATTGAAAGAGCAAAGAACGTTGGCTTGACGGAGTCATAGCGAAGAAAAAGATGAAGAGGAGTTTTAGCATGGGAATTACACAAAGAACAAGTTTCATCAAGAATAATACCTTTCCTCTGCATATTAGTTTTGGTAGGCAAAATATCTTTAGCGAGATGCCACACAAAATTTTTGATACGAAGGTTCACATCAAAACCCTAAGGTTGAAACGACCTTGTTAAACAAGTGGGCATTCCATAATAATTATTAGGTTATTGAAAAAAGATGATTTATGTATGTTTTTGAACTTGATTTAAAAAAATAAAAACGGTAAATTTTTACATAAAAATAGTGTAATTATTATAGTTGAAATAATTATAATTATAATTTTAAAATTTTATTCGACTTTAAAATTTAATCTTCCATTTTAAAATAATTCAATTTTGATATCTAACTTTTTATTATTAAAAAAATGGTTAAATATACAACCCCCTATAATGTTAGCGAGTTCTCATTTTAACCCCTAGTAAATTTTTTTATTTAAAATCCCTTCATCTTAGTTAGATTCCCTCACTTAGGCTACTGATTGCTATATTGCAGCAAAACTTCTTTCATATTGCCTGCGTGGCAGTCCACGTGACATTTTTTATTTTTATTTATTTATTTTTAAATTCCATGTGGATTTATTTTAATATTATACTTTTATTTTTAATTTTAGTTTTTTTTTGTATTTTTTTAATATTTTTAATATTTTAATATTTTATATTTTTATTAAATTTTATTTATTTATTTTTAAATTTTGTTTTAATTTTTTTTTAATTCATTTTTTTTAAATAAAAAAAAGCAAAAAAAATAGCCACGTGGACTACAACGCAAACAATATGAAAGAATCTTTGTTGCAATATAGCAATCAGGCGCCTAAGTGAGGGAATCTGAGTATTACGAAGAGGGTTTTCAAAAAAAAAAATTACAGAGATTAAAATGAGAACTCGCTAACATCATAGGTTTAACCCTTACAAAAATAGTGTTGTTTCATGTTTTAAAATATGTAAAATAGGAATTATTGATAAAAACCAAACCACTCATATAAATTAATAATTTGCTTATTATCGATTAATTTACAAAAATAAATAATTAAGTAATTGAAATTAAAAAACTTCTTACAATTTTATTAGTATTGATCATTTCAAATTATTATATTATATGTAATTTATTTTAAATATATCATATTAATTTTTTAATTCAAAAATATATAAAATGGATTATAAAATTTAATAATTTTAAAATTAATGTACCAAGTGAACGAGTTTAAATAAATAGACTAAAAACCAAATTCAATGTGTATATATATATAAAACGAGGATCAGTTTTTATGGTTTTTCTTAAATAATAAAATGACGCAACCCAAATATTTAGAATTTTATTTATTTATTTATTTTCATTAATTATTTAACAGCAAACGTTGCAACCCAAAACATTTCCCGAACGAAAATGAAACCATGGAGCGGGAAAACGAAAACACCGCGCCAATCTATTCCCGCTCAACACAAACTACAAAACCCTCAACGTTTTCTCCATTCTTCAGTTTCAATTCTCAATCTGAATCTGAATCTCAGTTACTTCAATTTTCTGATTCTCATTTCCATTTCCCTATTGGTTCCTGAATTCAACAATGCCTTCAGTTTCCTCCAAACGCAGATTCAGATCTCCTGCACCACCTACTCCGGCCGCCGCTTCTCCGCCCAGCCGGAAATCTTCCCGTCATTGCATCGATGCATCTCCCAATCCTGTTCCGTCTGTAGCTCGCAGACTCATCACCGATGAGAATCTAATCGAGTCATGTGAAACTGTATCCGTGAAGTCCAAATGGAATCCCAAAGGTAAGACTAATTACTCAATTAGCCATTAATCAGTCAATTAATTAGTTAATTATTTAGTTAATTAATTACTGGAGCGTTGTTTTACATGTGTGATAATTGTGATAGTTGATTCTTTGTTGTATATGTGGTGTGAAATGATAGATGGAGAGCAATTGAGGATTGTGAAGGAGGTGTTACACTTGTCTACTGCACCGTCCACAATAGTGTGTCGTGAGGAGGAGCAAGATGTGGTGTTAGGGTTTTGTAAAGGGTCTGTTGAGCATGAAAAGGCTGGGAGTCTTTACATATGCGGGTGTCCTGGAACAGGAAAATCGCTTTCTATGGAGAAAGTTAAAGTGAATTTACTTAATTGGGCTGAAGAGGTATATCTATCACACTATTTTGTTGATTTGGGTGAATTGAAATTAATTGAATATTTGTTATTTTGATGAAAATTTGTGAGAGAATGTCCTATGATTGATAATTGATACAATTAACAAATGGTATTAATGTGATAGGATTAAAGGATATAAATACAATTAATAAATGGTGTAATGTGATAGAATTAATTGATATCGATTCAATAACAGTGCATTATTTTGATATATTGTCCCTCTTTGGCAATTGCATATTTAGATTAAACTCTAATGCTTATGGATTCATGACTTGGGTGTTGATGGCTATTTTCTAGTTTAATTTTATTTGTTTGATTAGAATATGATAGTTTTGTATAATTACAATACCAATAGTATACCCTTTTAATGTCAGCTTGTTAATAGTTTGTAATTTGATGATCTCATTCAATGTATTTGGAAGAAGAAATACACTCCTAGTAGATCTTTTAAACTGATATGATTATTGTATTTTTATTTCTTCTGTTAATGCAATTTCATTTTCAGGCAGGATTGCCACTGCCGGATGTTTTATCTGTAAATTGTACATCCCTGTCAAACACTTCTGATATTTTTGCAAAGGTAAGAACATAGAATGCCTAGACACATTTTATTGGATATTGCATTACTTAGTTGACTGACCAATTTGATGATCTGTGTAGATACTTGGATTACACAAAACTCCGGGGAAGAAGGGTTCAGGCACAGCCTTGCAGCAACTTCAGAATATGTATTCTCATGAATCACGTTCAAAGAATATGATGTAAGAAACATATTCTTGCCATGGCTTTGATTTAAACAAGAATGTTTTCTTTTTCTTTCATAAATTCTTATGTCAGTTGTCTCTGTAATTTGGATGACAACAATATGCCACCATTACACAGATTGATAGTAGCAGATGAATTGGATTATCTTATAACCAAAGACAGAGCCGTGCTCCATGATCTTTTCATGCTTACCACTTTCCCGTTTTCCAGATGTATACTGATAGGTAAATTTGTGAAACAGAAAATTTTCTATTCTCTTTCAATCCCTTAGATTGTAAAACAGTTTGAGCTGTTCAGGATCATGACTAATTGTGCTTGGTTTTACAGGTGTCGCTAATGCAATTGACCTAGCAGATCGATTTCTTCCAAGGCTTACTGCATTAAATTGTGAGTAAAGTAAATCAAATCAGTCATATGAAGAACTTTCACTTCATTTTCAAATTATTTAATATTAAGATTGAAGCTGCCGTCTTCATTGGACATTGTTCTCTTTTTAATTATTCCATTTTTCTGTTTCAGGCAAGCCGACTGTTGTAACTTTTCGAGCATACACAAAAGATCAGATCCTTAAGATTCTAAAAGAAAGGCTACATGTAAGATTATTGTTTTATAACTTTTGAGTAATACAGTTCTGCCATTTTCTCCTTAAAAACAAAAGTATCTTGGAACCCAAAATAATATTTTTCCTTTTTAAAATATTTTGTTAATGGGTTTTGGTTTTGTCATCAGGAACTTCCTTACACAGTCTTCCAACATCAAGCATTAGAACTATGTGCCAGGGTAAGTATATTTAACATTGTCCAAGTTACTTCAGAGTCACATATAAATGATTTTGATTTATAGTTTAATGTTACAATAAGGAGCACAAGAAATGGATATTATATCTAATCTTTAATTAATTTTCTAAGAGTCTAATTAGCAATGCACATTGCAGAAAGTTGCTGCAGCTTCTGGAGATATGCGAAATGCTCTTTCCATATGCAGGTCTGTCTTGTGTCCTTATTATTTACTGTTTATTGAATAAATAATGGCACCTACATTTGAAATCCACTATTTGCATATAAACTGAGTGCTTAAATTTGCATCCTTTGTTCACAATTCTGGTTCCAAAGAAGCCTTGAGTTATTTGATATTTGAAATGAACTTTTGTTATGGCTAGAAGTTATCCTTAATTTTTCTTTATCAAGCTTAAATTTGCAATGGTTGATTTGAACCAAAAATTTGGAGATTTGTAGATACATTATTTAATTTGGCTAATTAGACTGAGCAAAATCCATGAAATAATGTTTTTTTGAATATTCTTTCAGGAGTGCAATCGAGATGTTAGAAGCAGAAATTAGAGATTCTGCTTCCAATTTGAATGCTTTAGAAGAGAAATCAGCCTCAGAACAAAATCTTCCTACAGCTCTGGATGACGTAAAAAAACAAGAACTTGATATGGTAAGTTGATGATTTGTATCTAGTTTTGTATGATTGCCCACATTCCCCCGGATTGATTTACACTAATGCCAAATGAACAACTATTCAAGGATAAAACTCAGTGATCAATGTGTACAACTTTGCATTTGTCATGCTTCTAAGTTTCAAATTCACATGGCTATTATCCTCCCTTTTGTAGCTAATATAGGCCTAATATCCTTTACTTTCATTGCAGGTAAGGATTGATCATATGGCTCTTGCGTTGTCCAAAACATATAGATCACCAGTGGTGGATACAATACAATCTCTGCCACATCATCAACAGGTAACCTTGAACTATGAATAAACAAACATGGAACAAGTCCAATAGACTGTTTAAAAATACATGCAGTTGTCTATTTTATGTAACTTACTTTCTAAGATGAAAAAAACTTATTTTCTAGTCCTCCAATGTTTGCAGATTATACTCTGCTCTACAATGAAACATTTCCGTGGAGCCAAGAAGGACTCAATCCTGGGCGAGGTATGCTATATCAGCTCTGTGACTGTTTGCAGATTGCCTCATTTAAAACTTTATATTGGTCACTAACACTGTAACAATGATGCAGTTGTATAAATCTTATGCGGCGATATGCAAATCATCACTAATTCCCCCAGCTGGAATAATGGAATTTTCAAACATGTGCAGAGTGTTGAATGACCAGGTATCATATAATTTGATTATGAGTTTCTTGATATAGTTTTTGCCATTACATAGTTTTAAAATTGGAGTGGCAAAGATTTACCTATAATAATTTGATTATAAATTTTGATTATGTTTCATAAATTATACCACAGGGTCTTATAAAACTAGGACAATCCCGAGATGATAAATTGAGAAGAGTGACGCCCAAAGTAGATGAATGTGATATTACTTTTGCATTGCAGGTAATCTTTCATCTGATTTTTAATCCTCTATGATTATTGTGCTTGAATTGATAGCTATATCACTTTTTTTTTGCAACTAATAAATTTTTTATCAAACAGGGAATCCGCTTTTTTCGAAATTGTCTTCAATAATCCTGCTTGTTGGTACAGAAGCAAGAAATGTTAGAGGAATTCTATTTATTTCTTTTTAGAGAATAATATAGCAATTGATGTAATAATTAATTAATTAATTATCTTTGATTTCTCTCATTAATAAAGTGATTATTTTCTCCTATATTGTACCAGCCTCAAGTATTGAGTTTTGAGATTCTTTGCACAACCTTCTTCAATCCAATGCAATTAACACAACCTTCAATCCAATGCAATTAACACTTTAATTGATATATGGTAATTCTTATTTTTTAAATTGTCAATCAACAATTTAGGACTTCTTATATGGGTGTAGGTATTTGAATCAACTAACATTGCACAGATAAACAAAACAATATTGTACATACTTTTAAATTGTCAGCCACGATTATGGACTTACATATATCGGTGTAAGTATTTGAATCTAGAGCCTTTTCAATCTTTTGAGAGGCCATACGAAAGCAGAGGAAATTAGTTTATTATTTTATATAACTCAGTGTGGTTGTACATTTTAAAGAAATTACATGTCAACACACCTATGCCAATGAAAGAGGTACACTCATTGAAAAAGATTTCAGTTTGATTACGATGGTATTATAAAAGATGATAAAAATATAAGGATCTGTTATGGAAGAGTGAAAGGTGATTAAAAATATTTAAGAAATATGATTACAATATAAAGCTGCAAATAAAAGAGCACATTTCATCCATATGTTATATTACAATATACTAAGAAGCATATTTGATTGACCAAAATACAGTCAAAAGTATGCGTTTATGTGCAAAAGTTTAATGGTAGTGCACTGACAGTGTAAAAAAGTTTTACACTGTCATCTAATAAAAACATAATGTTTTGCCATGTCATATAAATTTTTTAAAAATTACAATTTGACTTGGCGGGATTCATGATCGTGATTGGTTGACAGTGTAAAATTTTTT
Source organism: Lathyrus tuberosus (assembly GCA_022829125.1). NCBI lineage: Eukaryota > Viridiplantae > Streptophyta > Magnoliopsida > Fabales > Fabaceae > Lathyrus > Lathyrus tuberosus. The sequence continues at coordinate 3,464,649 of JALAZF010000436.1, read as the reverse complement.
TATATTGTCACTGCATCACCTATTTTCTCTATACGTAATGGTATGCCTCCCTATGTGGAGAAAGGAATCAGGCCTGAGGAAAGTATTTCCGTATCCATCGATAAGACTCCATGTAGCGATAATTAAAAAATCTTGCAATACATCCTCGCGTGTGAGTAATCTTCAAATAGGTCTCAGTATCAACTCTAATTGTTCAACCATTATGTCTAATGAATCAACCATAGGAATAGTAGAGTAATCCAACAGTTTGTCTCTTACAGGAATAATGTTTGTCTCTGACAGGAATGATGAGTAGGTATGAATCACCTTTTAGAGTGGGGATCATATATGGAAGGTCAATATTTTGAATTCCATATCTCAAATATGAAGTTTTATGTTCCTAACACATTTAGTGGGAGAACTCCAATACGATTTAGGGGAAGAACTCTAATACATATCTGCTGCTTGTCTTGATACTTTCATGTCATTTAGTATTGTTTATCGAGTCTCATTTATGACTGCATATCTGTCAATAAAGTTTTAAATCGATTCATTTTTTAGCATGCATAATTCAATAGTTATATTTGAGTTTGATCATGATGCTTTTAGTCAATTGGTTGAGTTAGTAGAACAAGAACCATATATATATTGTTGATTCAAGTTAGGTTGAAAGGAAAATCTCAAAGTATATTGAAAATTATGAAAAATTGAGACTTTATGTGCATGACTTAAATCATGTACATATCCTGACTCGAATCAAATTGAACAGAGACAAATATAAACTATTCAAAACTAGTGACTCAAATCACACTTTTAACTTGATTCAAATCAGACAACCTTGTGATTCAAATCGAAAGTTGCACATGATTTGAATTAGATAGATCTGGACAGCCTCTGCCTCATTTGATTTGAATAACACTTCATACTTGACTCAAATCACGCAGTTTCTCATATTTCTATGTTTGGCTCTGTCTAAACTGACTCGCATCAAACTTTGTATTTGATTCGATTCATGAGCCTTCATGACTCGAATCAGAGTTATAAGGTGATTCGAATCACACGAGAAATGAGTCAAATTCTTTATGTTTTCTTATTTCACTTTACTTACTCATTTAACTCAAATCATGTAATGTTCTTTACTCGAATCCAACTAGCATTTTCCATCAATTTTTTGTTCTTAATCTCAAGCACATATAAATTCATTTTTGTCATCTTATTTTCAAAGAGCAATTTCATAATCCACATTGTGATTTTGTGAAATCAACACCCTTTCATTTTTGAAAACTCGAAGACTCTTGCAAACATAATTTCTTTCATCTTCGACTTCTAGTTTGAATTCAGATATTGATAATGAGAGATTTGTAATTGTTGAGGGAGACATTGTCTTGAAACTACTTGTTCTTGAAGGTTTGGTAAGGATTTTCTAGAAGTTTGCAATATTGAGGTTGTTGTCATTGGTAGTGACAAATTCCAGTGAGAAGAAGGAGGTTTTTGTCTCTAGGTGACCTTGATAGTGACTGTGTGGAAGACTACATATAAGCTGGAGTTCTTCTCAAATCTTCATACATTTCATTGGTCAAGAAAACAGTGGGATCAAGGGGTGATTGCCATACACGAAGACTGTGCGCAGATTGGTGAAGCTAGAAGATTCAAGAAGCGAAAACCGAGTAATGATTTTGCAGAAGAGTTTAACATTAGGCTGTATACACGTCAAGATCAAGATATGAGATTTATTTTTCTCAGCATTGTTGTGGATTAGCGATTGCATGTACTCTTGCGGTATTTGTCAAAATAAAAAGGAACAAAACAGGTTCAGATGAGAAACCATTGAAGAGCGAAGTAGGCAAAGAGAGGATAAAATTCTAACCACTATAAATCTTAGTGTACTCTGTGTATGTGTGTGTGTGTGTGTGTGTGTCTCTCTCTCTCTCTCTCTCTCTCTCTCCCTCTCTCTCTCTTTCTCTCTCTCTCTCTCTCATATTTTAATTTTTTTAAAGATATTGCATACTTAGGTTTTAAATTTTTAGCGTAGTTTATCATTTATTTTAGTTGGTAGCGATTTATTACGTAAGGTTATGTTTTGTTAGAATTGGTACCTAATTAAGCTTTAATGTTGATTAAACTCTGAAAAATAGTGTTGTTAGAATCCAATATCAATTGAATTATTGTACAAGACACATTTTGTGTAATTTACAATTACTCAATTAATCATTGTATCTGAATAATCTGTGAATCCAATACAAGCATAAGATCTATATTTCTGCTTTAAGACTTACATGCATTTTTGAAAAACCTCTGATATTCTATTTTGAAAATCGGTTGAATATTTTAATAAGGATCCATTCACCCCCTATAGACCATTTCTCTAATTCATATTCTCACCCAACAATTGGCACAAAGAGTTGTTCGTTTGATCTTGTCTAATTGACTCAAAAGTTTGAGAATATGGTAGACGATGATGATCCAAAGGGAGCGTATAATAGAGCATCTATTTTTAAAGGTGAGAACTACGCTTATTAGAAAGAGAACATGTACGTACATTTACTATCAATTGACAAAAATCTATGGGTAGTCATCCCGGAAGGACCTTTTATTACAATGACATTGTTAAAAACCCAAAGGATTGAACAGATAATGAAACCAAACAAGCTTCATCTGATATGAAAGCGATAAACATACTTATATCCGCTTTATGCGTAAAAGTATATTACTAAATTTTACATAATAAAAGTACTAAAGGTATATGAGACACTTTTCAAATCTTTCATGAAGGAACGAATGACGTCAAGGATTCTAAGATCAACATGTTTACAAAGGAGTTCGAACTATTCCGTATGGAACCCGTAGAATATGTGGATTCCATGTAGACTAGATTCCTCCACTTAATCAACAAACTAAGCAACATGGGAGAACTCTTTTCTAACAAATATTGTGCTAACAAGATATTAAAGCGAAGATAACGAAGTAAGGTCTAAAAAGAAAGATAAAGGGAAAGAAGAGAAAAAAGATCTTCCTTGGAAAGCTTCACCATATAAAGCGAAGAAGTCAAAGGAAGAAAATAATAACTCTGACGAAGACGCTCCTAAAGAAGAGGAGACGGGTTTATTTGTCAGGTGCTATAATAGATACTTGAAAAGAAACAAGCTTAAGCGTTCTGACAAAGGTTTGGTAAATTTTAAAAATATCACCCGCCTAAAAAATAACACAAGAAAAAGGATGAAGATATTACATGTTATAAGTGCGGAAAATTGGGACATTATATAACTGCTTGTCCATGTCTCACCAAAAATCATAAAAAGAAAGATAAGGAAGTCTACAAGATAAAAGGCAAAAGCGCCAAAGGTCGTATAACCTATATTGTAACACCTGAGGCCGACAAGGGCGGGGAGTGGGTGCCGGTGCACAAGGCATGAAAATGAGAGGCTCTTGGAAGCTTCTAGGAAAAAACCAAATTCACATCGGAATAAGAGGGATCTTGAGGCTGTGCAGACATGTGTCTGCATGGTTGAAGGAACACTTATAAGGATTGATTGGTACTACCTATACCAACAAGATGCATATTCTTTTCGATAGCATAAAAAATAAAAACTCCATTGTTAAACGTGCTTGACTTGGACTAGTATTTGGAAGGGTGAACTTCTAGGAAGTTTCCTGAAAAGTGTGTGAGTGAGGATAAAACATGTTGAAAAAGAACCGTGTTGGTTTATGGGGTCAGTCGGTAATCCTTAAAGCAATTTGGGGCGTTACAAATGGTATCAGAGCAGATCTCTCCCAATACGATGTGGTTCAGGGACAATCCAAACGGAAGCTGGTGGGCATGTAACACTCGAGGCCGACGAGGGAGGGAAGTGTCTCTGTAACACCCTAAACTACTTTCATGATTACGACTAACCCCAAAAACTAACACGGGTCTTTTTAGCATGTTTTTTCCTCACTCACACGCTTTCTGGGAAACTTCCAAGAAGGCTATCCATCCAAATACTACTCCAAGTCAAACACACTTAACTATGGAGTTCTTATTGATTAGGTTACCGGAAAAAAGATGCATCTTGTTTGTATAGGTAGTAACAATCAATACTTATAAGCCTTCCTTCAACCATGCAGTCCCATACATGCACAACCTCAGTATCCTCTCATTCCGATGTGAATTCGGTGACCATTCCCCTCCGTCTTCAACCTCGGGTGTTACAATCACCCCCACCCTCTTCGACCTCGGGTGTTACATGCCCACCAACTTCCACTTGGTTCGTCCCCGAACCACATCGTACTGGGAGAGGCATACTCTGATACAATTTGTAACCCTCAGACTACTTTCAGGATTACTGACTAACCCCATAAACCAACACAAGTCTTTTCAACAAGTTTTGTCCCCGCTCACACGCTTTCCGAGAAACTTCCTAGAAGGTCACCCATTTAAATACTACTCAATGTCAAGCACGCTTAAATATGGAGTTCTTATTTATTAGGCTATCGAAAAGAAGATGCATCTTGTTTGTATAGGTAGTACCAATTAATCCTGATAAGCATTTCTACAACCATGCAGTCTCATACCTACAAAACCACATGATCCTCTCATTATGATGTGAATTCGGGTGACCACTCCCCGCCCTCTTCGGCCTCGGGTGTTACAACCACCCACGCCCTCTTCGGCCTTGGCTGTTACAATTGTCAGCGCACAAGGCATGACAATGAGCGGATCCTGGAAGCTTCTAGGCAAAAACCAAATTCACATCGGAATGAGAGGGATCATGAGACTATACATGTATGGGACTGCATGGTTGAGGAATGCTTATAAATATTGATTGGTACTACCTATACCAACAAGATGCATCTTCTTTTCGGTAGCCTAACAAATAAGAACTCCATAGTTAAGCGTGCTTGACTTTGATTAGTATTTGGATGAGTGACATCATGAGAAGTTTCCCAGAAATCGTGTGAGTGACAACAATGCATGCTGGAAAAGACCCGTGTTGGTTTGCAGGGTTAGTCGGTAATCTTGAAAGCAATTTGGGGTGTTACATATATCGCGTGGGAAGAAGACGACGAGAGTTCCTCCTCATATTCTTGCTCAAGTTTAGATGATGAATGTGCCAACCTATGTTTAATGGCACATAAGAAAGGTGAAAGCTCACAGGTATATGCTTCTAATCCTGATGATGAATATTCATATAATGAATTGTCGAAAGCTTTTAATGGTATGTATGCAGACTCTATAAACGATTTTAAGGAAATTTCTCTCCTAAAATAAATGGTTTTAAAACATGAAAAGAAGATAAATGATCTTAATAGCGATTTGGATTCCCTTAAGGAAACGCATACATCTCTAGCAGAAGAGCGTTTTACTGTTTCTGATACTTGTTGCGGTGAAAATTGGATAACAAGCTATTAATTAACTTGAATCATTTTCTTTTACAACCGACTTTGATTTATCCAAAGGAAAGGTTCAAGATCGTTAAGAAACCTAAAGGGGGGAGATCTAAGGTTCGGGGGTTGGTTATACAAAGGGAAGGTATTAACACTCTAAGTATATGTAGTACTCTACAGGAACCTCTTGTTTTAGTTTGTGTTATGTTATGTTTACTTGCTAAGATATCTGCTAAGGGTAAGGTAAAGACCTAAGTATGTACACTAAGTTTGCTCGCCAAGACGTCGCATCTTGTGCCTACGTATCTGACTAAAAAATCAGAGCAACCGTAGTTCACCTAACTAAGGGTGAAAGAAGAACCATTGACTATGGTCAAAGTTCCAAAGGGAAATGAGTACGAGCTCATTTAGAGTTCACGATAACTCTCTAAGTCTAAGTTAAAGGGGGAAAGTGAGTTCTCATGATGATGAGAATCACATAGAGTTCACGATAACTCTATAAGTCTAAGTAAAGGAAAGTGAGTTCTCGTGATAGAGAATCACATAGAGTTCTCGATAACTCTATCCTATTACCAAACTATGGGGGAAAATGGCTCTAGGAGGCCAAGGTGAAATGTGAGTGGTTTATTGACTTAGGAGTCAAAATAAAAGAACTTTCCTTTGGAAGGAGGGTCAGATGAACAAGTATGAACATGATAAATATGAACAATAATATAATCAAGATAATATGAATAAAAATAATAATCAAGATAATATTTGACAGAAAATAAATCAAGATGTATTGACTGAAAGTAAATTTAGTGGTTAGTGATTAATTTATCGGATTGAAGAATCGGGTCCAATGTAGTGCTAAACCGTCGTAGCGCGATCTATAAGGAAGACCACACTATAGGAGGATGCACAATTCGATCTTCGTGCTAAAACACGATGGATAAGTGATATTGAGAATCATTCTCCAAAGAAATCGTGTCACACGAAAAGAAAAGGTGGAGATCTCGTCTTAATCACAAACTTTCGTTGATCAGTCGAAGGTAACCTATCACGATCCCAAAGTATAGAAAGAAATCTCGATGATCACTCACTACAGATTTGAAATAATGAAGGTTGATCACCTCGACAATTAACGTTCGTGAACAAAGAACTTCATCGATCAAAAATAAAAATGAAGATAAAAAAATAGATGCGATATGAAGTGAGAATAAAGCCGGTCTCGTCTTAATCATGACTTAATCGAGAACTCGATAGTCCTTGATTTTGACTTTCATTGACCAACAAACTAAAAAATAGAATGGCCTCATATTTATCAAGACTTTAGTGATTTTGAATAAATTAACCAAGTCATGATTTTTATGATATCATCGGCCAAGAAAATGAAATAAAATAAGGTTGATCTCGTCTTAATCAAGATTTAATCGGAGGATCGATAATCTTTTGATATTCGACTTTCATTGATCAACAAAGATAAAGAAATGAAAAGTGGCCTCATACTAATCAAAACTTATTGATTTGAAATAACCAACAAAGTTAAGATTTTTTCTATGTCATTGGCCCCAAAATAAAAAAATAAAAAAACAAATAGAAATTGGGATTAAGAAAAATATTCAAATGAAATAGCTCACTAAGAATCACTATTCTTAAAGAAAAAACTTTTTGGAATCAAATAGAAAACAAAAAAAAAAGAGGAGGGGTCAGCAGGATTTGCCAGATGGTGCGTATACTATGTAGAATCATTATGGGCTTGGAGCCCATTCATCCACACTCGACCAAAACAAAAACGGGCGAAAGGAAAATAGGAAGGGTGGGTTTACGAAACAAAACGGGCCTCAAGCCCAGTCACAGTGACAACAACATCAGGGTTTCTTTAAAAAGAAAAACACGGTTGACAATTCCTCATGAGCAGCTTTCATAATCTTAAACACAACAATAAATAAACAACGAGGAAAATGGAGAAAACGAGTAATAAGGTTACGGAGTCAAAACAATCACGACGAATCTCTTCGAAACTTCCACTGCGCAATCGTGATTCTTCTCCTTCCTTCCAATTGCAGAAGAACAAACTACATGTAAAAAAAAAACTCTCTCTCAGAAGAAAATCTCATCACACTCTTGGATCGTCTCTCTTCACCCTTTCTAATTCATGGTTCTGTTTTGAAATGATCTGGGTATGAGTTTTGAACATGGGTTGAAGGTTGGGTTACGAATGAGGTTGAAGTGTTTCCATAGTGATTTCCAGAAAGCAAGATCGGAGGAGGGTGTTCGCAGGGGTTCTTGATTGGATGCCACGGTGGGTTCAAGGTTTGAAATTAGAGGACACAGAGATGTGTGTTTGTGATTTGAAGAAAGAAAATGGTGGTTTGCTGAAAACCTGAACGAAGGTATTTGTTGGGAATGTTTGTTGACAGAGCTGCTGTGAGTTGTTTTGTGTTGATAAAAATGAAAGTGCTAAGTGTGGTGATGTTATGGTTTTGTCGATGATGGCATGAGAAGCAAGAGGGTTAGTAAAGATGGAGGAAAGAAGCCGGGTTGTGTTGTTGATTGTGCCGTTCGGTTTATGAGTAGTGTGGTGTATTTTTTCCTTCCTTTTATGATTTCTCCTTTCTTAAATCAAAACACAAACTTGTTGAATAAGTCTTATGGTACAAATTTTTGTCTTGTTGTTCATGTTCTATCCTTTTCATATGCAGGCTTTGTTGTTGGTTGAGCAGAGGTAGCAGGGTATGCTGGCTTTGGCTGGTACGGTTTTGGGAGATTGTGGAGGCAATTGATTTCTAGCTAAATAAAACAATCAGAACAACACTGACCTAACATAAAAGAACAATAAACATAGAAAATAAACAATAATACATATTAAAAAAATGATAACAATAATAATAATAATAATAATAATAATAATAATAATAATGAAAAGGAAGGTAAACATAATAATAATAAAAGGATGGAATAACAAAATAGAAAATAATAGTAAAATAAATGATAAAAGATAAATAAATAGCTAAAAATAAAATATATCAAGAAAAAGAGAAAATAAATTTTAAAATTAAATATGTAATTTAAAAGTAATGAAAAAGCAAAAGTTCTAAATTAAAAAGGAAAAATTCTAAATCTTATGAACTAATTGAATAAAAATAAAAGAGAATAGGTGACAAAAATGAGATAAAAATGCGCGACTATGATTGATGGACCAAAAGACTGCGAATGTTAAAAAGAGATGACCTAAGATCATATGACAGAAAATCAAGGTATCTGAGGGTAAAATTTGGGGTACAACAATACTTTAGTTGAAAAGATAGAAAAAGTTGAGTGCGTTACTTGTCCAAATTTAAAATTTAAAATTGAAACTCTCAAAGGACAATTAACACATGCTATTTCACTATTTACTACTAGTTCTAGTTATTCAAGTGATATAGCTACCAATTTTAAGAAAAACCCTCATGTCACTAGGAGAAATGGAAAAAGTATTTCATTTAAAACTATTTGTCATTATTGTGGTGATAAGGGTCACATTAGGCCTCTGTGTCACATTAGTAACATTCAAGTTCCCAATGGTAAAATGACTTGTCTCCACAAAAAGATTATGGTTCCTAGATAATGGATGTTTAAAACACTTGATGAGAGATGCTTCCATGTTTATCAAGTTCGATGAGAAATAAATAGGTCACGCCACGTATGGGTACAACACAAGATGTAAAATTTTTGGTGAATGTATTGTGGAAAATCCCTCCACAATCACCATTGAAGATGTGCTTTTAATTAAAGGGCTTAAATACAACCCACTTAGCATTATCCAATTATGAGACAAAGGGTAATATGTGGTTTTTGATACTCTAAGTTGTTCAAATGAGCTTAAGGCAAGTAAGAACCTTGTGATTAAGGGTTCTAGGATTGATAATGTTTATATGCTTAATCTAGATGACGTGGCAATGCATGGAACTAAGTGCTTAGTCGCTCAGGGTGAAGATTTTTGGTTATGGCATAGACACTTAAGTCACATGCATTTCTACTTAATCAATATAATAGCATCCAAGAATCTAATGATTGGTCTTTCAAAGATTAAATTTTCTAAAGAAAAATTACGTGATGCTTGCCAAATGGGAAATAAAGCGAAAGTGTCTTTTAAATCGAAAAAGGTTGTTTCTACATCAAAACCTCTCGAGCTTCTCTACCTAAACTCGTTTGGCCCTTTGCAAACAAGAAGTTTAAGAGGAAATTATTACCGACTTGTGATTGTTGATGACTACTCTAGATTCACTTGGACGTTATTTCTAACCCATAAGGATGAAACTTTTTAAGCTTTCGTTAATTTTTCCAAGCTTGTCCAAAATGTTTTTAGTTTGAAAATTATCACACTCCATAGTGATCATGGTGGTGAATTTTTTAACCGTCAATTTCAAAACTTTTATATCGAAGAAAGGATTGCCTATAACTTCTCATGTCTGAGAACTCCACACTAAAATGGTGTTGTTGGGCGTAAAAACTATGTTTTTAGAAGAATTGACTCAAACCATGATAAGTGAAATGAGCTTACCTAAGTACTTTTGGGCAGATGCGATTAATACCACATGCCATGTCTTAAACAGGGCGATCATACGAGTCATCCTAGAGAAGACGACCTATGAGTTACTTAAAGGTAGGAAACCAAACATTTCTTACTTTTGCATTTTCGATTGCAAATGTTTCATTTTAATTAACGGAAAGGAAAATATTGGTAAGTTTGATGCTAAGTTTGATGAAGGGATATTCTTAAGGTACTCATATTCAAGTAAAGCTTATAGAGTTTACAATCACAGAATAAATTATGTAGAATAATTTATTCATGTTGCATTTGATAAGTCCTCACCATCGCAGTGAGAATTAGAGACCATAGCTATTGAGTTAACTAGGCTCACAAATCTTAATTCACCACCGATCTTTAATTTATCCAAGGGAAAGGAAAAAGAACAAATAAACCCATAAGTATGCAATGCAAAAACAAAGCAAAAGAGAATCTAAGGTTCAGGGATTGGTTATACTTAGGGAATGTACTAGCACCCTAAGTATCTATAGTACTCTATAGGAACCTCTTGTTGTATTGTGTTATTTGTTAATTTGTTTGCCAAAGGGTAGAATATGGGTAAAGTAAAAAGAAAAGGTGGAAAAAGAAAAAGGTAGCTCGCTAGGATCATCGCAATCCTATGCCTACATATCCTGTATAGGAAATCAGAGCAATCGTAGTTCAGATAACTACGAGTAAAAGCAATGTTTGTTGGTTTTAGGAGAAGAGACAAGTTGTCATCTTAAGGAGAATACTCAACTAAACCACCACAAACATGTGGAAGATGGATTTTTGCTTCACATTGAGAGAAGGGCTCCAACTCGGATATAGAATCGACGAGTATGCCACATACCTCTCTTGAGTGGAAAAAATCAACATCTTTATCAACTATGTCATGGGATAGGAGAATTACATCTCTACTAAGGATGACTAGTATCTAATTCTCTCATGAGAAAAGGGAACTTAACTGTAAATTATCTAAATTTGAAAAATCTTAATGGTAATTACCTAAAAGGATAAACAAACTAATTATATACAACCTAAGGTAATCAATCTAAAAGGGGAACAAAGATCACACAATGGATGAAAGATGCAAAAGAGAAATGCAATGTACATGACTAAATAGTCAACCATGAACCCTTCCCTTGGATTTTGGGCATAAGCAAGCAACATCAATGGAGCACAAAGAAAAGGACTTCAAGGCAAAGCCAAGGTCATGAATGAATGTCAACATATGCTAAGGCAAATGCTAAAGCAAGTGAATCAACTCAAGGATTAAAGCAACAAGTCACCAATAAGGCACACAACATGTTAGAGATGAAGGCAAACAAGTAATGCAAACATTTGTATCTTAAAGTGCCAAACAAACATCATTATCTAATACACAAAGCCAAGAGGAACCAAATAAGATGAGAACTCAATTAGGTCAGTAGCTACACTACATCATGTTCAACATATTCAAAAGATTAAGAAATGATCACAAGAACAACAAACATGCATCACATGATAGCTAAACAAATGTCAACAACTAGCACATAAGAAATAAGTCTCAAATGAATCAAACAATGAAATTAGGTCAAAAAACCAAGATGGGACAGTAGCATACTCAAACATCTCAAATAAAAGCAAGACTCATGTCAAGAAAGGTTCAATAGGCATCATGCTCAAAATATAGACAAGGAACCAAGCAAGCATTACTCAATGTTATCCACAAAAGGGAGCAAACATTCATGAGTGAAAGTGACAAATGAGCAAGCAAATAGGTATGAAAACATTGAAGTCAGAAGCTAAAACATTTCATTCAAGTCACTTAAAAGCACCAAGCATCAAAGAGATTCATACAAGAAACATGTCCAAAAACTAGGTCAAAACAAACCAAAATCATGTTCAAAGCAACCCTAACTTGAGGCATCAATAAAAAATAGTGAAATGACCAAATAAATTCAAGTTAATGGCTCTACCTCATGGAAATACATTCAAAAATATTTTTTGAAAATATCTCTAAAAGAAATGCACAAATGCTCACACAAAATCAATCAACAAGCTCATGGTACTCCACTAATCGAGCATAAATCGAGGGTCAAATTAAACCGCATGAAAACAAATCAAAATGCAACATTGAAACACCAAACCAGCACTCAAACAAATCTTATTCATATACCAAAGCATCACCAAAAACATGGCTCAAGAAAGCACACACAAGGCTTCAAAAATCAAAACCCTAATTCAAGGGTAGTTTGGTAAACACCTTTCATAAATAAATAAAAATAAAATAAGAAAGTAATTTTAAAAATAAAAATAAAAATATGATAAAAATTTTAAAACATGACATAATTTAAAAATATTTTTTATAGATTTTTTTAATGTAAATATTAAAAATAAAATAGAAATGTAAAAGAAAAAGATGAAAATAAAATGTGAAAGAAATAAAGGAAGGGGGTGTGTCAGCAAAACTGAAAGAAGAAGGGATTATGTTAAAGTGCGCTGATGGGTCAGGAAGGAGGAGGGTGTGAAAAGAAAGTGATTCAGGCCCATGCATTTTTTTTAAAACAAGTTTCAGAAAACAAAAAAAAATGCCACATGTTCCATTCATTAATTGACGTGGCCAATATATCATTGCCACACAAGCCATTGACCAGGACACGTAGGCAAAAGAGAGGCGGGTTGACTCAGGTGACCAGTCAGATGCTGGAGCCCTAGCTGCAGTCGTCTTCTCCGGCGGCCCTCGCCGGAGCTGGCACGTGACCTCATCAAAACTCAAAAACGTTGAATCCTTCCCACTCGAAATTTCACGTAGAACCCATTTCTGACATTATTTTTAGCATTTGAAGCCACTAAAACACTCAAATATGGCCACAAAATTTTATCATGTATTATGGAACTTTAACCAGACAAGACAACAACAACACAAGCATGCTTCTTATACTTCCAGAAATCAAAACAAATCAATCATATGTTCAAATAGGCAACAAGAAGTGAGAAAAGAATGAGAGAAGAAGTTACCCAAATGAAGCTTGTATGTTACTGACCTTGCTTCAAACCTTCAACTAAGCTCCTCTTTTTGCTTCTATGGAACCTTAGGATGAAGATGAGAGCAGTGAGATGAATAGAAAACCCTTAAGAAATGAGTTTTGAAGAGTGGAAAAAATTCAAAAAATGAGAGAGAGAGTGTTCTTTGTGGTTGGCTACAAAATGAAGCCCCCTTTGTGTTGGCTAGGGTTTTTACGATATATAGGGTGGGTTTGTACGGTTAAAAGGACAGTTTACTGAGGTTAAATGTTGTAGTTAATCTTTCTTGAGAAATTTGAAATATGGAGGGAATTGGTGATGGTACACACATGGCCTTGCATGGAGGTGTTGTTGTGGTTTTGTGTGGTTGTCTTCTTGTCCTTAGTATGGTCAAAGAAATCAGGATAAGATAGAGAAAGGTTAGTAACCTTGTTGAACAAGTTTTGCTTGTTTTCTCTTTTGGTTAAATGTTTCAAAATGGTACAAATGTATGTCATACATGTTGAGCTTAAAGTGGTAATCTTTGGTGATGTAAATGAGGTGGTTATGCGCATGGTTTGAGGCACAAAAGTTGCTGTAAGACAAAGATTCAAGTGTGCATGAAACAATACAACATTGTATGGCTATGGATTAAGTGCATGAATCCACCTTTGAACCACCATAACTCCATGAACTTTGGTCCATATGGTGAGGTATTGGGTTCAATGGAAAGTAGGAAGATTGGTGAACAAATTCCATGTTGAAATCATCTTGAAATTATGCTTGGAACCATGAGAAAGAATGAGTTGAAGTTGTCTCCAAAACCTTGTCCCAAAGTGACCTAAAAATTTCTAAGTCAAGAACCTTTTACAACTTTGAAATCCTAACTTTATAACCTCATAACTTGAGTTGTGTTGATCCAATGAAGGAGTTCTTGGTATGGATGGAAAGCTTGAAACATAAGGAACAACTTTCATGTTGAAAGATTTTTTAATTGGATCCTAGAACCATGAGAAAAATGGCCTTGAAAACTCATCCTCCAAGTTGAGGTTCAACACTTAGAAAAAATTCTAAGTACAGAATTCCAAAATCTTGTTTTTCTCAACTTCATGCTATCATAACTTGAAATTTATTTGTGAATTCCTCCTCATTGACAAAGTTGTAGTATGGAATGAGCTCTTAAAATTGATATTTAGATCAAAGAAAATGGATGTCTAGATTGGAAGTTATGACCTTGGCAAGTTAGCCCCAAACTAGGGTTTTTCCATGACTTAGAAATTTCACTTTCTTCCAAGTTGCCCTTTTTGCAAGTAACCTCAATTCTCTTGATTTTTCTTGATCAAACTCAATCATAAGACATGTTTTCATGGAATTTGACTTGAAAAGTTCATGTTTAACAAAAAAACCCTAAAGTCAAAGATTTGACTTTACAGTTAATGACTTGTGTATCAGATGAATCTTCAATTCTTGATCTTTAATGAAATCAATCTCCTGAGCCATTTGAGCACCATGGATGGACTCCAAGGGTGTATTTGAATGTAAGTCTTGAAATCATGTCTTGATCAAAAGTCAAAGATGCAGTTGACTTTGGTTGAGAAACCCTAGTTTCATGGCCAGATGAATTTGAATTTTGAAGAACTTGTAATGAAACCATGTTGCACTTGATATTTGACGGAGAGAGATATCATGAGGGTATGGGGACTTGATTAATTGATGATCCACCTAAAACTTTGATTGATCAACCCCTTGAGCCTCTTTAAACAAGCCCTAATTCACAGGTGAATAAAAGCAAATAAAGCAATGCCTGATAACTTGGTTAGCTATGCATGAATGGTTGACCTAGAATGTTATGCAAAATGATGCAAAAAGAGGTGGAGTCTTAGGGTTAAAAATTAGGGTGTGAAAGATGCCCCTATTTAAGTTTCTTCTATCCGGAGATATGGAGATTAAAATCTTCGTCTCGACGAGATAGGAGAGACTTAAATACAAACATGCAAATTTTTTGGCCCTAATATGCCACAAAATGCTTATGATATGACATGAAATGATATGAATGTGAGACAAGGATTATGTAGGGAAATATGCCACAAGAGAAAAGTGTATACTGGGAAAAGGTTGCAACTCCACTGGGGAAGATTGACAACTTCACGGGGGAAGAGACTATCTACTACCACTGGGGATAGCTTAAGCACATAGTACTTCCAATAGAAAAATGATATGTATTACCTACTACTAAATATATGGTAGCCTAAGCAACAAGCAATAAACTTGAAAGGGAAAGATGACCTACTACCAAACATATGGCAACCTAAGCAAAGGCATCTGACCAAAAAAGGATGTGTATTACCTACTATCAAACATATGATAGCCTAAGCAAAGGTAACAAGTTTGAAAGGAAGGATGAACTAGTACCAAACGTATGGTAGCCTAATCAAAGGAATCTAATGAAATAGAGGAATGTATATTACCTACTATCAAATATATGATATCCTAAGCAAAGGTAAATAACTGAATGGAAATAGTACCTACTACCAGACATATGGTAGCTTAAACAAAGGTAACTGACCAAAAAGATACGGTGTATTACCTACTATCAAACATATGATAGCCTAAGCAAAGTGTAACACCCAAAAATTCCCCTCCTATTTATACCCAATAAGTGGCTTATACTTCACCTTTCATATGCATTTAGGTCATAAACATTACACATATATCATTGGTCTTCCCAAGGCATGGTATCAAGGGTTCTCCATTATTGATTCAGCAAACCAAAGAGAATGGGATATACTCAAGCACTCAAGCAACAAAGGCTCCTCAAGACTTAAGACACCTCATTTGGTTCATCATTTCATCAAGAGCTTGAGATGAACAAGAAACTTGAAGAGGATTACCTACTCATGTCTCTTGATTCTCCAACTAGGGTTTTGGTCATCTGAACATCTGAAAATTCCACTGAGAAAGCATTTTGGATCTTTTATACCATCTCATCACCTATAGCAGTTTAGTTTAAGAAGATCTCCATTATCTCCAGAGGAATTAGGGTTGTGATCATCAATCAATATCTCCTATCATCTAGTGCCAAAACTAGAGTTTTGCCTAAAATTAGTTTATTTCTGATTTTTTGGACAAGACTTGATTCCATGGATCTCTATGTATTCCCAAGTATCTAGAGGTGGATTATGGACCATCAATGTCTTTCACAAGGGTTTCAATGGGCCAGATGATTGAAAATCAGACAGATTGGGAATAAAGTCAACTGATCAAGGAAAAAGTCAACTCTTGACTTTTTGAGGTCAAAATCATGTTCATCATGTCAAATATGGTCAATGGATAAGATTTGATCAAGAAACATCCAAGGAATCATGAAAAATCAAAAGTTGTGGAGACTTGCCATTTTTGGAAAATTTAGGGTTTTAGAAACTTTCCATTTATGGAAAGTTTTCATGTTTTTCAGCCATCTTCAAGCCCAGATTTAGGCATGATGCAAGCCTCATTTGAAAATATTTTTCAAAGGAAATTTGTAGAGGGATCTTTCACCTTTCCAACCATATAAACAATGCCTCATTTGGATTCTTGAGTCAAAAGTTATGATGCTTCAAAGTCATGATCATGCAAGTTGTTCAACATGGAATTAACTTAGAAAATTTTTCAGCATCAAGGCAGCCCATGTCCTACAATGTTCAAGCTCATTTTTCATCATGATTGAGGCTCTAAATTCACTTCCATCCAACATGAAAAGTGTAGTATCAAAACTCTCCTTCAATTTGGTAACAAGAACTATGGCTTTTGGTTCAAAATTCATGGAGATCTATCACCTTAAAATCACCAAAAATCATCCTTTTGAAGCCCATGCAAAACTCATATCATGTTCCATGCCATGGCAGCCTTGGTGCACTTGTTTTCAACCCTAATTTTCATCATGCTAGAGACCTCAATTGAGTTTTCCATAAACATCAAATATGTTGTATGAAATGCCATCTTTTCAAAGCCACAAAAACCATCATTTTTGATTCACAATTCACCAAGATATGTCATCCCAAACTCCACACCATGAATAGGTTTGTCAAGTTCAAACCATGTCATTCCACCAAAATTCCAAAACCAAGTAAATGTTCCTACTACCTCTTGTACCATGCACATACACTTCATGTCACCATCATTCCATAATAAACCAAGCCAAACTTCACATAATCATGCACATGCCAAACTTACTTCAAATGGCCATGGGAAAAAGGAAAAGAATAAAAACTTAGAGGATAAGAATCATGCTGTACCAGCTCATATATTCCACACATCACCATGACCATCAATACACATCATCATTATCATCTTTGTACACCATAACAATGACCATAACCATACATATGGAAGCCAAACCCGTGCCACTTACTAGGTACCCTCTCATGTTCATTTTTCTTAACCACACTTGTAACTATTAACTAATCACTTTTAACCCTGATCAACTCATTAAACACACATATAAAAATCCCTAACAACCACTAACTAATTCAGTTAGACACATTCACCAAAATCAGAGCAAAAACTCCATTCTGGAGCACATACACTGAAGCTTTCAAACCTCTCATATCTCTAAGGATTCCACTGAAGTTTCTTCACAAATATCATCACCATACTTGCTTCTCTCTTCTGTATGAATTATCTTTGATTTGGTAGCCACCGTTGCCGCATACCAGCTCAACAACTTCATCATCACTTTGGGATTTCAAGCAAGAATCAAATAAGATTGAGCATTTATTTTGCTCACAAAGTTGATTAGAAGGTTTACAAGAAGTATTATGGGTTTCTTAGGAGCTTGGGTCGCATCTCAGATCAAGTATGTTTCTCAATCTTGCAGCATCATATTAGGTTAATTTATAGTGATTGGAAGCATGTAGTCCATTTCATTTGAAGTCCTACCTCTGGTAGGCAATGGTTCTGGTTAAATTAAGGCTGTTTGTGTTGATTTTTGTTTGTTAGGGTTTAGTTTAATCCCTTTCATTTTTTACAAATGTAAGGATCTTTTAGAAAAACCAAGCTTGGATCTAAAATCTACGTAATAAACTGAGCAAGATGGTGGCGTTGTTTTTTATTTCTGGGTTTAGTCACCGCCGACCAGGGTGGATTCCCGCCGGAGAAGACAACCAGAAGTCTTCTCCGGCCACCCTTTAAGTCAAAACCCTAACATAGTTGAAACCTTAATCAGCCCTTGCGTTTTAATCATGGCCATACGTTTTTTGTTGATCCAACAGCTGTGGAAATGCCAACGCATTAATGAACTGTGTGCCTCTCACGTGCTTCATTATTTTCTTGTTCTTTCTGAGTAATTTCAAAAGGGACATTTTTGGCAGCATTGGGCTTAACCCAATTGCTCTTTGCACACCCAACTCTGGGCCCATGTGGGAATTGAACATGGATTTTACTATGTACGCACCCCTCCCTTGTTTTCATGTTTTTTAATTTCTTTCTTTTACACGTTTCAAATTTGAATATTAAAAATCATAAAGTTCATCCAAAAATTCTGAAATAATTCATGGGGGATTTTGAGGGCTTTAATTAATTTTTGGTGAATTTTATTTTCATTTTTGAACTGTTTTGATATTTTTCTTGAATTTTGGTTTGAATAATGCACATTTGACACACCTTGTGATGCAAGCCTTGAAAAATGACTTTCCTCTAATAGTTTTGATCCAATTTTTTTGTGTGAACTTTGACACTTGGTAATAGGATATTTTTATGTTCAATTTATGTTTTGATCATGATTTTTGAGTGACTTTCTAAATGCTTTTTGTGACTTGTGTTTGTATGGTCCTTAATTGAAACATGCCCAATGCTAGCAATTTTTTTGAGCACCCTTAGTGCATACTTTTAATCCAATTTTTTTTACATGATCACCCACTGACCTTATCATGATATGGTTAATTTCTCATAATTTTCCAAAGCCTCTAACAATTTTCCATGGATATTTCAATGTGTGCTTGTTGTATGGATGTATGCATAGAACTAGGTTAAATTTGACAATTGTTTGTGGTAACTTTAGGCCAACTTTGAGAACAAATTGGAGCATATTAATGATCACATTTTGATGTGCTATTGTGATACTTTCATTTTGCTTTTTGATCATGACTCACACGATTCTTTTGAACCCTAAGTTGCCTACCCGATCTTACTCGATGCTTGCTTAGATGCCTTGGTTTGATGATGCATTTGTGCAACCCTCTTTGGGATATTTTTGTGCATCATTTCACATGTGGTTTAACATGAAGTAGGTCATGTTCATATTAGTTTACAGGTCATTTTACATGATCGTAATTGATGTTATGCTTTCACAAGTTTGAACATGAATGAGCATTTAACCTTGATGTTCTCACTTGAACTTTGGGTGTGCCATATTTGTCCAATGCTTTTGATATTTAAATGTGCCTTTCCACATATCATTTACCACTGACTTATGTGTGTGAATACTTGATTTACTTGACCTTGTCCTTACTTTTACATGTTTGGATGTGTCTTGCTTCTAGTGGAAGATAAGGTTGATTTTTGACCACTACTTGTGTTATCTTTTGAGAACATGTTGCCATGATGATTCTGTGAAATCTAAATGATCATTTTGAATATGGATAACATGTACGCATTGACATGAGAATTAGTAGGAACTTCCTCATCCCATTTATAGGTCATTTGTGTACCTTGAGTGCTTACTTTTGTGTGAAGGAGAACATGATTTGTGCACTAACTTTGATCACTTCCTTAACATCATTTGTGTGTCATCTTTACTCATTGCTTTTGGTATTTAAACATGAGATATTATAGGTCTATTACCTCGGATGTGTATGCCTTGACATTGCCTTACCATGTTCTTTCTTTTCTCTTTGCTTGAGTGACAAGTTACATGCTTTAGAAGATGTTTAAGTTTGGTTTTGGCCCTTACTTACTTTAGCCTTGGAGATTGAGTTTGACATGAAATGTTGTGAAAATTTGAGAATTATCTTGAGCATTGGATACATGTTTCTAATTATGACCTAAGTCTTATGAGTTCATCTCACACTTGTTTGCTCATTATGTAACCATGGATGATTAAAGCTTGCTTAAAATGACATCTTTGAATGCAACTTTTAAACCTCTTGGACATGATTGATGTACATTCCATGATTACTTATTAATACTTCTGTCATACCCCAAATTTTTACCACTAAGATTTCCCATCATTGTGCAAATCATCATCACAATATGGATGTACCTTTATGCCTCATCAATCTCCTCAAGGATTGTTGAGCATTCACTACAATCAAAGATTAGGGTTTTAAGCCCTCTCAGAGCCTTAGACAAAGGATCAATCAAGAAATGACATGATCTTCAACTTGTCTAACCTCTCAAACACCTACAAAGGATCAAGATGACTCCCACATCAAGAATCAAGCACAAGGTTATAGCATTTGATGCGTATTTTTTCGCAAGTGTACGAACGCGTCAGAGTAATATAAAAGATTATCGTATCCACAGAGACCAAGTGTCAATCTATCGCTATCTATTGTTAAGGTGTGTATCTAAGGTGATTGAAAATAGTAGTTTTGAAGAGTGCACGGTAGTAAATAAAGTAATTAAAATTAATTGATAAAGACAGGTTCGAATGCAATTCACACAACCAATTGATAATCCAAGTACTTGCTAATAGAACTACTTACGGGCAATGTTTTCTACTTTGAAAAGAACTAATTTGACAGGAACTGTCGCTTTCGCGTACTCAGAACCGAGTTGTACCCCCTAATCAAACCCTCTTATTGTCACGGATAAAAAGGCGCGCATTGCGTTAGAGTAGTAAACCTATTTTTAAGAAATATAGTATCTTGACCAAGTTGAAAAGTATTTTAACCTGGATTTTCTAAAAAAAGAGGTTCTTACGAACCAGACTTTAAACTTCTTAACGCGTCCGAAAATGGTTTTAAAATCTCTTTTCCTTTTAAATTAAAAACTCCTAATAAACTAAACAAAGCGCTTTCGCTGTTTTTGAAATAGTTTAAAAACAATTAAGTTTAGATAGGCGTTGGACGACTTTCGATCTTACCCAACGGAATTTGAGAACAGGAAAACTTATATTGAAAGTTAAAATAGCCCTTAAGTGTTTCCACTAACAATTGTACAGATTATCGGTTCGGTTATGATCTTCACATTCTAACCTTTATAAAATTAGCCAGACATGGTAAAGTAAAAGTTCATTTTTAGATTTTTCATAAAAAAGGTATTTAAGTGCGTGTGCGGAAAGTAAATGAAAGTAGTGCGAGTGCGGAAAGTAAATGAAAGTAATGCGAGTGTGGAAAGTAAATGAAAGTAAAGCAGTGCGGAAAATAAATGAAATTAAAAGACAGTGCAAGAAATAAAGTTGACAAAAGGTAAAGTAATAAAAACCTGCTCCAATCGGAGTGGTTGAATAAAATGCGAACTGAAAGTAAAATGGCGGCAGGATTAACTTCCTTCCAGAGTGCTCCAAGACTCAATCTCACAGGCTCTTACAGACTCGATCTCTCGAATGTAGTAACACCTCGATGTGAAGCGATTACCACTATTACACTGATATATGCTTATGAACAACTGAACTTGGATGAAGAAAAACGAAAATCTAAAGTCCTATTTATAGGCAAGGAAACATGTGGAAAAGACAAGGATGCCCCTAGCATTTGAATTTGGGCGGGAACTTGTTTTGCTCTTGTGGCGCCCACCACAACACCATGGCGCCCGCTATGAGTGTAAAATTGCTTGGGCAGTTGGAGATCGTGGGGAAAAACAGTTGGGAGGAGTTTGAGACATGGCCACATCATGGAAGACCCTGTGGCGGCCGCCAGAGTGGATGCCATAAGTGCAAAATGCTGATTTTCTCTATTTTAGCTCATTTCGGCTCCTTTTTCGCTCCTTTTCTCGCTTGGGGCTCCGATTAGACTAAAAACCTGAAAACAAAGAAAAACATAATAATAACATAATAAAATGACATTAAAAGACTAATAATGCATGCGAAACCGGAGTCAAAAATACGGTGAAATTCAGTGTCATCAGCATTCCAAGTGGATCAAGCCTTAAGATCGCCAGTGTCACCAAATTAGGGTTTTGGTCGACCAGGGCCTCCAGATGGAAATTTTCATCTGAGCATGAGCCAATGCTTCAAAGAAAAACTTAAGATGCTCCAAGGGAGATCATGAACCCAATCATCAAGTCAATTTAACCTCAGGGGAAGCATTCATAAAAAAACCAGGAATTAGGGTTTCTTGACCTAATTCACCCCTAAGTTGACTTTTGTGACAACACCTGAGCCAAGACCTCAAGACCTGATTTAAGGGTCTCTAACATACTATATTGATCCATTTGCAACAATGGATTGACCCAAGAAGCTTGGTTCACAAGTTTCAATCTCATCAGAACCACAGTTAGGGTTTTGTAGAAAAAGTCAACAGTGCCTTTGACTTTTGACTAGGACATGCTCCCAAACCCTGGGACATGATTCAATACACCCCATAACACCTATGAAATCAATCCAGCAAGTTTAATTTAGGTCAAGGACTTGATTTCATAGAGGATTGTATAGTTTGGAATTCATCTGATAAAAAATCAACTGTGCCCAAAAGTCAAAGTTTGACTTTTTGATTTTTTGATCAATTATGGTTCCTTAACCCTAAAATGATGTTAATGTGTGTTTGGGATCATCATTCATCAAGAAAAATCAAGAAAAGTGAGATAACTTGTAAAAGGGGTAACCATAAAAAACTTAGAAATTTTCTAAGTTATGGAACAAAGTGGCTAGGGTACCAACTTCCAAGGATCATAACTTGTGATCCAAGCAACCATTTTGGCTAATCCAAAGATGGATTTGTAGATCTCATGGCATACTTTAAAAGTGTCAACTACACCTCATTCCAATTCTTCATGGATTTTTAGTTATGGAGTGACCAAAATGACAAAAACATGAAAATGCCACTTTTTCCAACACTTAGTGAAATTTTCACTAAGTCAGAATCTGTTTCACTTTTTTCAAAATGTAGGGGCATTTTTCACTTGGATCAAAAAACTGTCAAGACAAACTATGATCACCCATATGTTGTATCACATGAGAGCAATTCCACTCAAACCAATTGCTCTAACACCTCATAAACATCATATGTAAGCTGATAAAACACTAAACACACAACTGTAACACTGAGATGCCAGTTGCTCATGTTTTCAACCAAGTTGCATCTGAGATGCCATGAAGTGATCCAGCCATTTCCAATCAAGTCCAAGCATTAAAACACACTCCATATGGTGTAGGGAAGCTGTTCAGATCATCATAACTCATCTGTAACATCTCTAACTCAAAAATCACATTGCTCTTGCTGTCACGACCTTCAAGTAAGCCTAAACTTGGTCATCTCTTAATCTATGCATATTTCCTCGCACAATACTTTTGCCAAATGTTCATAATCATGCATAGAATGTTTCCCCTCAATTAATTGCTTTGTTTGAATCGTGTATCAAAATTCTCATCCTTCATGCAAATTTTAGGGTTCTTGAGGTTTTGTCTTGATTTCTTATTCCATGCTTAAAATAAATGGAATTAAAGACCATAGACATGATCGTGAGGTGAAAACGAGCAGATTGATATGTGAATTGTGTGATTTCATCAAGTATTCAGTGAGATTGGATAGAAAATGCAAATCTGAACAAAACTCCCTTCGCGCGTGTTCTTGGCGCCTTTTTCACAAATTTGAATATTTGAATTTTGTGATTTTATTTAATTGATTCAAAAATTAATTTCTCTCTGAGTTTTAATGATTTTGAGTTGGTTCTTTTTTTAATAATTCACAAAAATGTTAAAATATTTTATTTTGCCAAAAATTCCCAAAAATATTATTTATTTGATATACTTGATATTTTTGCAAATAATTAATCTTTTATTTGTTTTTTAACATTTAAAATATTTTTTCCTCCTTGATTTTCCAAATTTAATTGGTTTCCAATCATTTTGTGGATATAAACATGATTTTTGAAACATTGATCCAAGATCACCACTCATTTTTCACATGTTTTCAATACTTTTTATTAATTTTTTTACCAAAATTAATTCCCTTTTAAACAAAATTAGGGTTTTGATTAATTCAACCCTCATCAATCATTTTCAAACACTCATGGGCCTCTAATAGAGTGTAAGACCTAACCTTTTTGTAAATAAACATTTTTGGGCCTCACACATTGTATAAGTCCCTCTGTATATTTTCAAAAACAACGGCGCGATAGTCGCCTTTTCAAAATCATATGGGTTTCTCCTTGAGCTATAAGACCCATCTTTATTCATTTTCAAACTCTTTGGGCCTCTAATAGAGTGTAAGACCCAATCCCCTTTTAACCAAAACCTTTTTGGGCCTCAGATATTGTATAAGTCCCTCTGCGTTAAAAGAAAAATCTCGGCGCGATTGCCAGTTTAAAACAAAAACAATTGGGCCTCTCCTTGAATTGTAAGCCCTATCTCTTGTACAAAAATAAATCTTCGGGCCTCTAATAGAGTGTAAGCCCCATCCCCTTGTACATAAATACTTTTTGGGCCTCACATATTGTATAAGTCCCTCTGTACAGTTTTCAAAACAACGGTGCGATCATCGTTAAAACTTGGGCCTCTCCTTGAGTTGTAAGCCCCAACAATCTTTTCAAAGCACTTCCTCTTTTGATTTTGAATTCAAATATATGTTGTTATCAAAACTTTCTTTAATTTCTTTGTTGAACAACTAACAAAATAGCATGGAAGCTCTAAAACGGGTAAGTGTTTATCCGCTTTCATTTACCGCTTTCATATGTATATAACTGTATTGTGGGGCTGTTTCACTGTAAGTCTTCTTTCAAATCATTTTATATACTTGTCACATATCCACTGTGTAATACTAATATAGTTATTTAGAGTTTTGCCCGGCAACTACGTCTAGAACTAGGTAATACCATGTTGGTCACTCTTAAATACAAACAAAACTAGATCCCCCGTAGGATTCCAGATACAGTCTTCCCTCCTCTTGGGGTTAAACAATATGGAACAAAGAGAAAGGCAGTATTCTCGGTGAATCTTTTCTCAGACTGTCACCCTTAGAAATTGTCAAAGAAACTCTAACTCCCCAGAGATGATCTTTTCTCCGTGAATGGTATCTCTTGAGTTTCTTTCAAATCCTCAAACTTTCCTGGAATGATCTCTTCTCTGTGAATTGCATTTCTTGAACTTCTCTTGGTTTGGGGACCCACAAGCTTCCTAAAAGCATCCCCGCCTCCTCTTGGGCGTTGTACAAGGACCCTTCGGCTTCTTAGAAGTTCTCATGCCTTCTCTTGGGCTTAATACAAGGACCCTGACGACCTCTTAAAGGTATAAGACAGAACTTAGTCATCCTTTGCTAGAGCAATCTTTCCAGTGTCAAAACTATCGGCCATTTTAGGGTTGATTCTCATCCCTTAATGCCCGTGCCTCCTCTTGAGCATCATACAAAAGATAAAACTTTAGACTTGGAAGGTCTAAGCCTCTTGAGTCTCAAATACATTCTCAAGTTCCTTCTAAACATAAGCAGGAACCCGGTCTCTCTCATGAGAGTTCCCCATACTCGGACCCGCTTCAGAATCTCAATAATCCTCAGCAGTAAGTCAGCCTCCTCTTGGGCTTTGTACAAATGATTCTCCTCAGCGGAGCTAACCTTTTCAGACTCTCTTGTTGAGTCAACCCTTTTTTAGCCTCCGTCTTGGGCTTCGTACAAGACATATATATCTACACTCTCTTGTTGAGTATACAAGATTGTCTTGTTGAATCAACTTTCAGCCTCCGTCTTGGGCTTCGTACAAGACATATAATAAACACTCTCTTGTTGAGTATAAAAGATTCTCTTGTTGAATCAACTTTCAGCCTCCGTCTTGGGCTTCGTACAAGATATATAAAAAACACTCTCTTGTTGAGTCAAACTCATTTCAGCCTCCATCTTGGGCTTTGTACAAGATACATATAAACCTCCCCAATGGAGTCAAAAATCCCTTTTAGCCTCAATCTTGGGCTTTGTACAAGACAGAAAGAACATTTTCCCTGGAAAAGTCAAACTTCCAGCCTCCTCTTAGGCTCTGTATAAAGAAACCCCCGATTGAGTCAATCAACCTTTTAGCATCAAATTTGGGCTTTGCTCACAGCATACAAACATCAACAGTTCCTCTTTAGAGATGACAAATTCTCTCTCAGTCAAAACCCTTTAGCTTCACATCTTGGGCTTTGAACAAGATACAAATCACCTTTAGTTTCAATCTTGGGATTTGAACAAGACACCAAAACACCTTTTCCTCCCATAGAATAGGAGGAACTACGATCACTCTGATTTCCCTATTTCGTTAAACGGAAATATGTAGGCATAAGATTGCGAAGTATTAGCAAGCATACTAATCAAAAACCCTCAGTCCAGTACCCTCATACCTCAATCAGAAACATCATACCTAGTACCTTACCAAAAGCCCCCTGTACAGTCACGACACTCCGTTCTTAAACGAAATAACCTAAAGACAGACCCCCTATTTTGATAGCATCTGTAAACCAACAATTTTGACTGTTTAACCTTAGTATGGAAGCAGGGTTAATTGGAGACATCTATTTCCCTTCCTTAATCAGCTTCACAGGATAAAAAATGAATCGAACTGTAGTACCAAAGCGATAGTGATTCGAAACCACAAAAATCGCGCTACAGAAAAAATGGCGACCACAGTGGGAGAGCATTCTTTCTTACAGTATTAGGTAGAAAACTTTAAATTCACAAAGTGTCACAGAAATGACGATTCGGCTGGGGAGTCATTGTCTGTTAGGATTATAGGATTATAGAGGTCTAGGATATTAGGACAAATATATATACTGCTTTTCCTAATTGATATCCGTGTTTATTTTTCTGCTAATGGGAATGTGTGTGATGCCGCATCTGGAAAGATTGAGTATACACCTAATATAAGTGATGGCACTAGACGAGTAATCTTACGGGGAGTGAATCCCAGATAAGAGGTCCTGGTCGACCATCGAATCAGTGGAGATGCCCTTTGCGGATTCAATGCCTATACGACTTCGGTTGTTGAAAGCAGATTGTTCGATTGGGTTATCTGAGAAACTGAGGATTTTAGTAGACTGAAACTATTTTGTAGTGAGGAAGCTATCAGAAATAGTTGTCACGCGATACTACCCTCATTTGAGACTACTCTAAGATACTACAGCTCGCTGGAAGTCCGCTTGCTGTCGTTATCCCAAGAGGGGTCAGTGATTTTGAGGACAAGTACAAAAAAGCACCAGTATAAACCTTTGAGGATGGGTAGAGCCTTGACTTCATGACACCGAACCTTTGACCCCATGTTTTTTCTATGTTTTTGTGTGCTGCATTCATGCATTCATTTTATTAAAAAACATTAAAACAAAGAAAAATCTTCTCTTCTAGTCTCTATTTTTCAAATTAGACTAAGACAATGATTGCAAATGTCAGATAAAGAGATTGCATTATGGATTTCGGTAGAAGGAAGACTCACAAGTATATCTTCAAGGTTCCAAAACTAGAGGATTTAAGAGG
The DNA here is from genome assembly GCA_022829125.1 of Lathyrus tuberosus. Classification (NCBI taxonomy): domain Eukaryota; kingdom Viridiplantae; phylum Streptophyta; class Magnoliopsida; order Fabales; family Fabaceae; genus Lathyrus; species Lathyrus tuberosus. The sequence goes on along the minus strand of JALAZF010000436.1, from coordinate 3,437,220 downwards.
GTTGGCAAGGATGATAACCAACCCTGGGGCTTTCAGAGCTAAGTAATGGAGGACTGTTGTCTCTGTTAAGGGTCCATGTAATTGAAGGAATCCTGTCTATACTAATCCAGTTCTACGATCCGGTCTATCACTGTTTCACATTCCCGGATTATCAACTAGCACCAACACTGGAGGAGTACTCTCACCTGACTGATTTACCCATTACTGACCAAGCTCCCTTTTCTGGACTGGAAGAAATTCCAAAGGATCAAACCATTGCAAGAGCAATCTATTTGGATGAGTCAGAAGTCAGGACTCACATGATCATTAAGGGTGGTATCCAGGGTTTTCTAGCCCAGTTCTTGATAAAGAAAGCTCTGTACTTTGCTAGTATAGGGAACATGGCCGCTTTCGAAATCATCTTTATTTTGCTTACATACGGGTTATTTCTGTTTCCCAACATTGATAACTTTGTTGATGTCAATGCCATTAATATTTTTCTAATTGGAAACCCTGTACTGACCCTGCTCGCAGATGCTTATCATTCGGTATGCTTAAGGAATTTGTATAGCGGAGGAATGATCACATGCTGTGTACCCCTGCTATACAAATGGTTCATTTCTCATTTTCCCAAGTCTGCTACATTTTGGGATCCTAAGAGTTCTTTACGTTGGTCACAGAGAATCATGTCTCTTACCAAATCTGACATCGATTGGTACAATCGAATCTATGACGGGATCAGGATCATTGACCGTTGTGGAAACTCCCTAAATGGACCCCTTATAGGAACTAAAGGAGGAATCAATTATCATCCAGTTTTAGTTCGTCGTCAACTCGGATACCCGATGAGGCATGTCCTGCGTAATGCTCATCTAGAAGGTCTTTTCTTCAAGGAAGGAGAAAATGACAGAGCACTAAAGACAAAAATAGTGCATGTCTGGAAACACGTTCATAGAAAAGGACGAGAGTCTCTAGGAAAGTCGGATTGTGTCTCGGTGGAGCCTTATCTCCACTGGGTACAAACTAGAGCTCTCAAACTGAGGATGCCTTACCCTCGTCAGGAAGTACTTCCATTAAGGGACCCTGTCCTTTATTTTATGTCAGATACGGAAAAACTTCAGGTGACTCTCAACAGAGTTCAACAGAAGAAGAAGTCTTGGAAGAACAAGTACCGTATTCTCAATGTGGAGTGTAAGAAAATATAGCAACTATTGAAAGATAAAGATGCTCTGATCGAGATTTTAGAGCAACATGCTGTAGAGAATCAAGAAGACCAAAGGAATTTGCTCGCTCCTTTCACTTGGAAAAGGAATGACAACCCGACAACGGCTCAAGAGCCCCGGTCAAAGAAAAGGAAAATACCTGAACCAGCACCTGAGCTCTCCTCAGAGAGGACTCAGGGTCCATTAGCTTAGACATTTCCTTTTACAGCACTTTGTAAATTACTGTATTTCCATTCCGCAATCTTTGAATTCAATAAAACGGGGTCTCCCCACTGTTTGATATTTGCAATCCAATTGTCGAAGTTTATTTTGATTAAACAAAAAAAATAACTAATATAATCATTGAATATCATTCATCATTCTCGCGTAAACGCATTCTTCTTCCCTACGAATCTCACGTTTCTGTCTCGATTCTAGAGTCAAACTGTCTCATTCGTACAATACTCGGGCCAATCGACAGAAAAAGATGGATGATCTCGAGGAAGAGAACAGAGAGTTGAGGGAAGAGATCGTCACTCTGAAAGAAGATCTGAGAAAGCTTCATAACAACATGCAAGCTCTAGCAGAAGCTCAGATGCAACAACAAAGGACTGTGATCTCAGAGATCACACCAACGCACATAGTGGAGAAGTATGATCCTAGGTTTAAAATGCCAAAATATCGTCCCTGGGGCATGCCACTCAACTATATCCCGGAAGGATATATTCTGCCGATCACTGAAGATCCGGGAACTACAGCAGGAACCGTTGGGCTTGAAGGTTACAAACTTCGGGAAGGCGAAGATGCCCGGGGCATGACAACAACTCCTGAAGGTTACAAACTTCGGGAGACGCCAAGAGTCTCTGCCGTAATGACTATACCACCACCTGTGGTACACATTGTCCCGGAAGGACAGATTTCCCATATACCATCTGGTGGAAATGAAAGTATGTTCGACATAATGAATAAGTTCCAGGAACAGTTCCTGGAGTTGCAGAAAGAACAGCAAGCCCTTCGCGGTCAGGATCTATTTGGAAAAGATGCCGCAGACCTTTGTTTGGTCCCCAATGTGAAAGTTCCGCACAAATTCAAGGTGCCCGAATTTGAGAAGTACAAGGGTAATTCTTGCCCTTAAAGCCATTTGGTGATGTACGCTCGACGAATGTCAACTCAGACAAAGAACCATGTTTGAATAATTTTATTTGCAGGCAAACATTCCTCATTTAAGAAAATTTCAAATAGTCGAGACTTGGTCAGTGATCCTATCAGGGGCACATTACTTCCAAATCCTGTTCAAGATTTGTTGCTCAGTGCAAGTTATTCTCATATTTGGTTAACCAGAAGATCTTTTTAAAGACCCATACTGAGTTTAACTTTCTCAACAGTTATCCTCAACATTCATTTCAAGAATTAAAGACATGGTCAGTTCATTTTCCCCTACAACAGTCAAACTAAAGCCATGATCAGTTTATTTTCACCAGTCAATCAATCTGGGGCAGTATTCTTCAAGAATCATCAAGATGTCTTTCCTCAAAAGACCATCAGCCTGATACAATTCACAAGTGTGACAGAGATATGTTCAGTATCTTCTCTCCAAGCAGAGTGGGCAATTTTCCCTGTGTTGAGGAATCAGAGTTCCATTCTTCCCTCACAAAAGAGTCTATCTCAGTTGTCCCTATCATTTGCATTGCATACATAAATCATTAATCTATCATACATAGAAAGATTTTCATAGCTCGGAGTGTGCTTCACGCTCATATGCATTTCCTGAGGTCCTGTTGCTGTCAACATCTTACCTTGTGATCAAAGTCCAACTTACTTGGCACCTACCCAAAACATTACCTGTCTTCTCACCCAGTGCTATTCCTGGATGTCTTATTTATTTTCTTTCTTTCCAGTGCCATTCCTGGATGTTGTCATTTCCCTGTGCATCTATTACTGTTGTTAGATGTTTGTTTTCTTTCATTCCAGTGCTATTCCTGGATCTTTGTTTTCTTTTACTCAAGTGCCATCCCTGGATGTCTTTCTCTTTTGATCTCTAGTGCCGTTCCTGGATACCTTGTTCCTCTTGTTTCTCCCAGTACTATTCCTGGAAGTTTTGCCTCTCTTATGTAATCCCCAACAGATTTGCTTGGATATCTTTCAGTGCCATTCCTGAAAGTTTTACTTGTTCATTCAGCGCCATTCATGAATGAGTTTTCTCCTTTACATTCAGTGCCATTCCTGGATGTCTTTCTCACTATCATTCAACGTCATCCCTGAATGTAGTGATTTACCTTTTCCTTTCAGTGCCATTCCTGAAAGTCCCTGCTCACTTTATTCAATACCAATCTTGGATATTGTGAACTCTTTTTATCCAATGCCATTCTTAGATACTTATGATATATTTTCCAGAACCTTTCTCACTTTATTCAATGACATTCTTGGATGTTGAGATTTCTTTTGTCCAATGCCATTCTTGGACACCTTTTCCCCAGCCAAGTCCAATGCTATTCTTGGATATCTCTGATGTTTAATCTAGCCATCCAATGCCATTCTTGGGTGTCCCCAGTAATGTTTTTCAAACGAAATTTTGTTTACATCCAATGCTATTCTTGGAGGTCGATTGATATATCGTCAATTGAAGTTTGTCTACGTCCAATGTCATTCTTGGATGACTCTGATGTTTGTTATTGCCCCATTCATTGCCATTCTTGAATGTTATAGCGCCTTTATCCAATGCCATTCTTGGATATCTTATACCCAATAGAGTGTTTTTTCACCCCCATCCAATGCTATTCTTGGATGACGCTGCCGGTTTTACCTTAAACTTTCTTGTTTTTATCCAATGCCATTCTTGGACATCTTTTAGCATACATTTTGTCTCGTTCGTAGTTTCTATCCAAAGCTATTCTTGGATGTCACTACTTGTCTTCCCAGAGTCTTGTCCCTCTCTTTCCAACTATTGATGGATACTTCTTGTCACCTTGATATATCTCCAGAAATAGCTTGTGTCCCCCGGCGTGTCTTTTCATACCGTCTCTCTCAATGTACTATAAATCCCTTATTTCAAGTTTCCCCGCAGAGTGTTTCATCCTTTGCATTCATATCATCTTGTGGCATCTTAGGGCTTAAAAATGTGGCTTTTGTATTTAAGTATCTTCATATCTCCCGATAGAAGAGACTTAAATAGGGGCAGTTGTAAGACCCTAATTTTTGACCCCAAAGATTCCACATATCATTCATATTTTCATTTGCATTTTTACCACAAGCAAGATCACACATTGATTCCCTTATCCCTCTCATCTTTGGGTTTATGCCTTGCAGGGTTTACTGATCATCTGTGTGTTTTCTTATTCACTTTATTGCTTTATTTGATTATATTTTACTAACCTTAACCAAAACCCAAAAATATTTTGTTTTTTTCTTTATTGACATTTTCAGGGGAAGAACGTGTTAAAAATGCCAAAATAACAGTCCCACAGCTCGAATGAATTTTATCTGAGAAAAGTCAAAATTTATCCGCAATCAATTCAAAATTACCTGATCAAGAGTTTCCAAGATTTAATTGTTTATTATTCAAGAGACTCCAAGGTTCATGTGTTTATTTCCGTGCCTTATTTGACAAATCAAAAGAATCGACCCGAACCACAGCAGTGCATTCAAAAGAAGTATTTTTCAAAATTTGCACTAAGTAACCAGTTAGCATATAGTCAGTAACCAGTTACCCTCGTGGAAATTTGAAAAAATTCAGTAAATTCAAATTCAACAATTTTCACACCAATTCTCATCATTTTGATCACATTTAGAATCTTCTAGACCACCTCATTTTAATTCCCTACATCATCATAATTAATTCCTACCATACACCTTCACTAATCACCACTCTTTTATGAATTTCCCTCCAATTTCAAATTCCAAGCCTAATTTTGATCTTCCAAACCAAATTCTAAACCACCAAATTCCCAAGCCTAAACTCCTTAAATAGAGCCCTCATTTCATTCATTTCACAAGCTTTTTATAGCCAAATTCACCTTGCTAAAATTTCTCTTGAAGCTTTTGATAGCCAACAAACCTCTTGCAATTTCTCTCCCCAACCACAAAATTCACTCAAAGCTCACTTTTCTTCTTTTGAAAGTTAACAAGAATTCACATTGAATCTTGTTCAACTTTGAGCTAAACCTTCATCCAAACTTGTTTTCTTCATCAATTCTCATAGATCAAGGCTTTGGTGTTTGGATCTTGAAGCAATTTGAAGGAATTTTCAGATTTGAAGTGGTAATTCACCTTTCACCATTGTTGAAGCTTCATCTTCATCTTCCATAATATAGATCTTTGGAGATCTTTGTTACTTGATCCTTTGGATCTTGTAATTGTGTTTAATTGTTGTTTTTCACTGTTGTTTTACTTTAAATTTCGTGCAATTTCAGTTCCATGATCATAAGGTGTTTGTAAAAAAGTTTTGAAAATGGATCATGCTGAATTTTGCACATTTTTCTGCATTCTGGTGCAGAGTAACCGGTTAGCAGATATGCAGTAACCGGTTACTCTGTGTTAATTTTGAAAAACTGCACTTATTTTGAACTAAGTAACTGGTTAGCAGATATGCAGTAACCGGTTACTTCGAAACAGAATGCAATTTTTGCCTTGTTCTTGGGACTGGTTTGGTTCCTTTTCCATTTTCTTCCCTTTCCTTTTGTTCTTAGCCTTAGATCACATAATTGTGTGGTTAATTTGGCTTTCTCTTCATCTATTTCTCCTTTTAATTTGATCGATGAAAGTCTTATGGATCATAGAATTTCGTTGTTGAATTTTGATCAAGACTAGATCACTACCTTCTTTTCTTTTCGTTCGGTATTGCTTTCAGATGACGATCTACATATTGTTCATCTAGCATGCATTAACACAAAGAGCTATTGACCAGCCTCATTATAGGGTAATTACTCAGTAAATTACTCGGCGATTGCTTAACATAGCGCAACATTATGTCCCGCATCGGAAAACAACTCAATGTTGATTGATCTTTTGTATTAGGTTCAAAATCTATGAAGCTTGTTGTTATAGAGGCTTTGATTCTATCAATCTTCTAACAAGTCTTCATTAACCTTGACCTAAGTACACTATTCAATCATTATTGATCACTTACTCTGACAACTAACAACTAATTACTAGCTTCTAACTTCTTTACAATTCCTTCTTGCTCCCTATCTCTCTTTTACTTTTATGCAATTTTTCCTTTGTCCATTGGACACATGTTTATGCTTCCGCAATTTTTTCCTTTGTCCGTTGGACACATGTTTATACTTATGTCTTTTTCTCTTTGTCCACTTGGACCAAAAACATTAATAAAGGCCAAAACCTCTAAAAAACTTGTGCTTCTAATCTTGGACTATGGTTACTATCTTGTGCAATGGACATGGAATTTTGCACCTAGACTTTGGGCTTCAATGCTATTCTTGAATCCTTGGACTTAGAACTCGGACATCCAATGCAATTCTTGGACCCTTGGACTTAGAACTTGGACCTTTTCCCTTTGCTCTTGAATTATGGTTCGAAGACTTTGAAGACTTGTGCTTTTGCTTGGTTTATGGTGAAGATAACTACATTTGTGGTTAGATCATTCTTATCCTTAGCTTTTACTTTGTGCTTTAGGATAGTCACTTCTTCTCCTCCCCATTCTTCAATTTTCAAAACTCTCTCCCTTTTTCAAAACTTTCTTGATTTCAAACTATCACCTCTTTCATAAGCAAACCTTGACTTTGTCAAGTGATTTTACTCTTTTCTTTTCATTTCTTAACAAATGCTAAACTACATAAGCATATTGACACCTTTTTTTTAAAAAAGACTTTAAAAAACACGAAACTCATAAAACTCTCTTTTGTGCCCTCATGCACTTTTCCTTTAACTTTTTCATAAGTTTATACATGATTCATTTATTTAAGCGGAATTATTCGCTTGGAAATGACGACTTGTCTTTACATTTAAAAACAACAAAAAAAAAACAAATTTCATTCTTTGTACCACGAACTACGTGGTTTTGATCCTACATTGCACTTCGTGGGTACGTAGGCATGAGGCGACAAGTCTCTCCAAACACAAAAATCTAAAAAATACTTCTCTTCTCATCTCCTCAATCTCTTTTTAAACAAACATTTTCAGACCAAAAGCGTAAATATTTCAAAGGGTTCCTATAGAGTACTATAGACGTTTTGGGTGCTAACACCTTCCCTTAACGTAACCAACCCCCCTTACCCAGTCTCGTTTCACTTGTTATTGTTTTAGAGCTTGTGTAGGTTTTGTTCGCTCTTTTTCCTTTCATTTTTGGATAAAATAAAAGTGTGGTGACGACTCTTGCTTTTTCGAGTTAAGTTAATTAATAGCTTACACTCACGATTTTGCCGCTACAGAAAAGTGGTGACTCTGCTGGGGATCACTCCCTTGAGGGGTTTAGCCTACTTTGATTTATTTACTACTTTTTGTCTGATTTGCTTGTTACTTGATTGTTCAGTTTGGGAGTTCCTCTGTGTGTGAGATAGGTCCTATACCCGGACCAGAGTGTACTTTGAGATAGGAGGATGGTATAGTCAAGGGAGCTTTGAGGGAGTCGAATCCTGAAAAAGCAGAACTTGAGAATTCATCCGCTCGGTGGTTGCCTCTTTGGAATTACTGATGCTGATCGAGCGATCGTTGAAGGCATTACTTTTTCCATAGAAGCCTATAACACTGTGGACCGTAGTAACCCTTAACCCATCTTAGCCTTTTTAGGATCATGGCGCGGAAGCTATGAAGATGCAAATCCGACTTAGCTTTTACGCGATGCCACACTCAGGTTAGATTCTCTTGAGGATAACTACCAACCTCCGAGCAAATCGGTGCGCTGGTGTGTCTGATCGTGGATTGTGGACCCTAGGCACTCTGTTAGAACCGCTGTTTTCTGCAGGTACAATGAAGACAAAACCTTAGCACATACCTTTTGTGGGTTGGTTCTTACCCTTGGCTTCATGCTCGTGACTCGAACCTTTGAACCTGTGTGCTTTGAGTGATCTTGTTTGTGGTTGTTGCATCCATGCACTCTTGCATCCATGAGCATACATCTGCATTCTTCCTAGTTGTCTCAGAAACTCATTTCAACTGTCTTCCTCTTCAGTTATCTGTTCACCGTCAAGCTGTTTCCTCAACACAACTATGAAACTAGAGCTGCTGTCAAATTGAGAATGGAAAACCAAGAACAACACAACGCCGAAGTAAGAATGGAAATTGATGAGTTAAAGGCCGACATGACCAAACTCACAGAAATGATGTAAGTTCTGATTGCTAGAGGTGAACCACATCAGAGGACTGTGATCTCTGAAATCTTACGTGCTACTGTTGACCCTCCACTGACTCAGCAACCAACTTTTACTTGGCCAGAAATTGGGTTACCTCCGAATTACTCGCCACCCTTTGCAACTACTCCTGTGTTTGTCTCGTTTATACTGCCAGTATCTTCAGCTCCATTGTTCACTGAACCTCAACCTGTTATGCGTTCTGTGGCTCAAGTCATTCCTGAGAATCCTCTTTTCGTGTACCATGCTGCTGGTCCACAATCTGAAAGTCAGGGAGAACCTGGATACATTGAAGAAGTCAGTGATCAATGGCAAACTCTAGACAAAAGGATAAGAGCCGTGGAAGGAAGTGATATCTTTAGTGCTGCCGCAATGGACATGTACTTGGTTTCATATTTGGTTATGCCTGCAAAATTCAAAACTCCTGATTTTGAGAAATACAAGGGGCACACCTGTCCTAGAATCCACTTGGTGATGTACTGCCGCAAGATGGCTGCTCATGCCAAAAACGACAAACTGCCCATTCACTGTTTCCAAGACAACTTGAGTGGGGCTTCAATGAAATGGTATATGGGACTTGAGAAGAACCGTATCCAAAGTTGGAAAGACTTGGCTGATGCTTTCTTAAAGCAGTATAAGTACAATCTGGACATGGCACCTGATCGCTGCCAACTGCAAAACATGTCTTAGAAAGAAAAAGAATCCTTTAAAGAGTACGCTCAGCGCTGGAGAGAGCTAGCTGCTCAAGTGGAGCCACCCTTGGCAGAAAAAGAATTGACTGGATTGTTCATGGACACTCTTCAGCCACTCTTTTGGGAAAAGATGATAGGCAGTGTATCATCTGGTTTTGCTGACCTAGTCACTATTGGAGAAAGACTAGAAGAAGGTATCAAGAAAGGAAAGATTTCTAATGCTGAAGCCTTTAGTGGTGCTAAAAAGTATGCTGGGAATTTTCAAAAGAAAAAGGATGGCGATACCCATGCTATTTCAGTTGAAGGGAAACCTCGTCACAGGCAACAACAATATGTAGCTGCAGTTGCTCCTATTGTCAATGATCAACCAGTTCAAGCTCCTCGTCAGACTATTAGACAAAATCAGAATCGTAATAGGGTTAACTTTGATCCTATCCCGATGTCCTATACTGAGCTGTATCCATGTCTTGTAAAGAAAGGTTTGATTACAACGAGGGATCTACCTCCTCCTCAAAATCCTCTCCCAGCCGGCTATAGGGCTGATCTTCACTGTGAGTTCCATCGAGGTGGGGCAGGCCATAACTTGGAAGGTTGCTATGCATTGAAAGCTAGAGTACAAGAATTGGTGAACTCAAAGATTCTGACTTTTCTTGATTATAATCCCAATGTTGTCGACAATCCTTTGCCAGAGCATGCCAAGTGAAGTTTGATTCAGTGTTTCAGACAAGACAACTCATCTTTGTTGCTGATTAATCACTAGGCCTTGTTTCTTTCTGTTTGCATTTTTTTTGATTGTATTGACTGTTTGCTTTCGAACTTTATTTGTACTTTCATGGTAATTTCAATGAAATGAGCATTGCTATTTTTGATTCAATTCATTTATATCCACTGTGTGCATCTTTATGCTTTATTTTTCACAAAACAAAAATATATCTCCTGTTCACTATCTTTATCAAACTTTTGTTTATGCAAAGATTGGAGGGAGGATGATGAAAGCGAAATACCTAAAATTGCTGAACTGTATGATTTCAATTAAAACTTGGCTGATGATGTACATGCATTGTTTCAACTCCCAAACACTGGAGAAATAAGGAAGTTAATCCCTTGTCAACCCCTTTGAGCCTAGAAGTTGGAGTTTCTTTCTGTACGAAAAAACCCGCAATCTTAACCTGTGGATGGGTAGTTCTCAGTTAATTTGACTGTGTATTTAAACACAAGAGAATCATTGCAATCACAAACTTTCCGTCACACACATCAAAGAAGTGTCGAAGATGTCTTTCAAATCAAAAGCCAATGATGGTTCACTATAATCATTTAGCCAGGCAGTCACTATTTAAAAAAAAAGAATGAAAAATCAAATGAAAATCCCGCTAATCAAAGCCTATGAAGGAAACTTAGGCAAAAATTGGGGCATCCCGCTGACTGTAAACTCAAATGACACAGGTCAGGCAAAAGTTAGGGATAACAAAAGAAAAATCAAGAGGTTACCAAAATCCTCAAAGACAAAACAAGTTAACTGAGGTCCTCATCAAAAACAAAATGTTGTAAGAAAGAGTGACTGCCATCTCAAAAATCTCTTGAACCATCATCATAACTGTGTTGCAATTCCAAAATCTCCTGGAACCTGAATGCATAGTTTGAATTAACTGAGCATAGGACTGGAGATCATCACGAAGAATGGGTTGGGTACAAATAAACTTTGAGCCTATATCCTTTGTTTCGAAAACCCGTGAACCAGACCACGTTACAACCTTCAAAAGACCTAATTGAAGCTAGGTTTCTTTTGAAAGCATACTATAGCAAGGTTGCGTAAACTGACTCCTATGTTGTTGCCAATCATTTGTTTTGATGTCACACCTTTGTTTTATCTTTCATTTTGAATGTCTAAACCTCCGTGTTTTGACAAATGATTCATTTGCTTTACATCATTAATATCATTCCAAAAATGATTTTTGATTTCAAAATTGCATGAGCTTTGCATTAAAATTACCATGTTTGAATAATTTTATTTGCAGGCAAACTTTCCTCATTTAAGAAAATTTCAAACAGTTGAGAGACTTGGTCAGTGATCATATCAGGGGCACATTACTTCCAAATCCTGTTCAAGATTTATTGCTCAGTGCAAGTTATTCTCATATTTGGTTAACCAGAAGATCTTTTTAAAGACCCATACTGAGTTTAACTTTCTCAACAGTAATTTCAAGAACTGAAGCCATGGTCGGTTCATCCCCAACAATAGCAACTGAAGCCATGATCAGTTTATCCTCAACATTCATTTCAAGAATTGAAGCCATGATCAGTTCATTTTTTCCCCTACAGCAGTCAAACTGAAGCCATGATCAGTTTATTTTCACCAGTCAATCAATCTAGGGCAGTATTCTTCAAGAATCATCAAGATGTCTTTCCTTAAAAGACCATCAGCCTGATACAATTCACAAGTGTGATAGAGATATGTTCAGTATCTTCTCTCCAAGCAGAGTGGGCAGTTTTCCCTGTGTTGAGGAATCAGAGTTCCATTCTTCCCTCACAAAAGAGTCTATCTCAGTTGTCCCTATCATTTGTATTGCATACATAAATCATTCATCTATCATACATAGAAAGATTTTCATAGCTCGGAGTGTGCTTCGCGCTCATATGCATTTCCTGAGGTCCTGTTTCTGTCAACATCTTACCTTGTGATCAAAGTCCAACTTACTTGGCACCTACCCAAAACATTACCTGTCTTCTCACCCAGTGCTATTCCTGGATGTCTTGTTTATTTTCTTTCTTTCCAGTGCCATTCCTGGATGTTTTCGTTTCCCTGTGCATCTATTACTGTTGTTAGATGTTTGTTTTCTTTCATTCCAGTGCTATTCCTGGATCTTTGCTTTCTTTCACTCCAGTGCCATCCCTGGATGTCTTTCTCTTTTGATCTCTAGTGCAGTTCCTGGATATCTTGTTCCTCTTGTTTCTCCCAGTACTATTCCTAGAAGTTTTTCCTCTCTTATGTAATCCCCAACAGATTTACTTGGATATCTTTCAGTGCTATTCCTGAAAGTTTTACCTGTTCATTCAGCGCCATTCCTGAATGAGTTTTCTCTTTTGCATTCAGTGCCATTCCTGGATGTCTTTCTCACTATCATTCAATGCCACTCCTGAATGTAGTGATTTACCTTTACCTTTCAGTGCCATTCCTGAAAGTCCCTGCTCACTTTATTCAATACCAATATTGGATATTGTGAACTCTTTTTATCCAATGCCATTCTTGGATACTTATGATATATTTTCCAGAACCTTTCTCACTTCATTCAATGCCATTCTTGGATGTTGAGATTTCTTTTGTCTAATGCCATTCTTGGACACCTTTTCCCCAGCCAAGTCCAATGCTATTCTTGGATATCTCTGATGTTTAACCTTGCCATCCAATGCCATTCTTGGGTGTCCCCAGTGAAGTGTTTCAAACAAAATTTTGTTTAAATCCAATGCTATTCTTGGAGGTTGATTGATATATCATCAATTGAAGTTTGTCTACGTCCAATGTCATTCTTGGATGACTCTGATGTTTGTTATTGCCCATTTCATTGCCATTCTTGAATGTTGTAGCGCCTTTATCCAATGCCATTCTTGGATATCTTATACCCAATAGAGTGTTTTTCACCCCCATCCAATGCTATTCTTGGATGACGCTGCCGCTTTTACCTTAAACTTTCTTGTTTTTATCCAATGCCATTCTTGGACATCTTTTAGCATACCTTTTGTCTCATTCCTAGTTTCTATCCAAAGCTATTCTTGGATGTCACTACTTGTCTTCCCAGAGTCTTGTCCCTCTCTTTCCAACTATTGATGGATACTTCTTGTCACCTTGATATATCTCCAGAAATAGCTTGTGTCCCCCGGCGTGTCTTTTCATGCCGTCTCTCTCAATGTACTGTAAATCCCTTGTTTCAAGTTTCCCCGCAGAGTGTTTCAACGTTTGCATTCATATCATCTTGTGGCATATTAGGGCTTAAAAATGTGGCTTTTGTATTTAAGTATCTTCATATCTCCTGATAGAAGAGACTTAAATAGGGGCAGCTGTAAGACCCTAATTTTTGACCCCTAAGATTCCACATATCATTCATATTTTCATTTGCATTTTTACCACAAGCAAGATCACACATTGATTCCCTTATCCCTCTCATCTTTGGGTTTATGCCTTGCAGGGTTTACTGATCATCTGTGTGTTTTCTTATTCACTTTATTGCTTTATTTGATTATATTTTACTAACCTTAACCAAAACCCAAAAATATTTTGTTTTTTTCTTTATTGACATTTTCAGGGGAAGAACGTGTTAAAAATGCCAAAATAACAGTCCCACAGCTCGAATGAATTTTATCTGAGAAAAGTCAAAGTTTATCCGCAATCAATTCAAAATTACCTGATCAAAAGTTTCCAAGATTTAATTGTTTATTATTCAAGAGACTCCAAGGTTCATGTGTTTATTTCCGTGCCTTCTTTGACAAATCAAAAGAATCGAGCCGAACCACAACAGTGCATTCAAAAGAAGTATTTTTCAAAATTTGCACTAAGTAACCAGTTAGCATATAGTCAGTAACCGGTTACCCTCGTGGAAATTTGAAAAAATTCAGCAAATTCAAATTCAGCAATTTTCACACCAATTCTCATCATTTTGATCACATTTAGAATATTCTAGACCACCTCATTTTAATTCCCTACACCATCATAATTAATTCCTACCATACACCTTCACTAATCACCACTCTTTTATGAATTTCCCTCCAATTTCAAATTCCAAGCCTAATTTTGATCTTCCAAACCAAATTCCAAACCACCAAATTCCCAAGCCTAAACTCCTTAAATAGAGCCCTTATTTCATTCATTTCACAAGCTTTTTATAGCCAAATTCACCTTGCTAAAATTTCTCTTGAAGCTTTTGATAGCCAACAAACCTCTTGCAATTTCTCTCCCCAACCACAAAATTCACTCAAAGCTCACTTTTCTTCTTTTGAAAGTTAACAAGAATTCACATTGAATCTTGTTCAACTTTGAGCTAAACCTTCATCCAAACTTGTTTTCTTCATCAATTCTCATAGATCAAGGCTTTGGTGTTTGGATCTTGGAGCAATTTGAAGGAATTTTCAGATTTGAAGTGGTAATTCACCTTTCACCATTGTTGAAGCTTCATCTTCATCTTCCATAATGTAGATCTTTGGAGATCTTTGTTACTTGATCCTTTGGATCTTGTAATTGTGTTTAATTGTTGTTTTTCACTGTTGTTTTACTTTAAATTTCGTGCAATTTCAGTTCCATGATCATAAGGTGTTTGTAAAAAAGTTTTGAAAATGGATCATGCTGAATTTTGCACATTTTTCTGCATTCTGGTGCAGAGTAACCGGTTAGCAGATATGCAGTAACCGGTTACTCTGTGTTAATTTTGAAAAACTGCACTTATTTTGAACTAAGTAACTGGTTAGCAGATATGTAGTAACCGGTTACTTCGAAACAGAATGCAATTTTTGCCTTGTTCTTGGGACTGTTTTGGTTCCTTTTCCATTTTCTTCCCTTTCCTTTTGTTCTTAGCCTTAGATCACATAATTGTGTGGTTTAATTTGGCTTTCTCTTCATCTATTTCTCCTTTTAATTTGATCGATGAAAGTCTTATGGATCATAGAATTTCGTTGTTGAATTTTGATCAAGACTAGATCACTACCTTCTTTTCTTTTCGTGCGGTATTGCTTTCAGATGACGACCTACATATCGTTCATCTAGCATGCATTAACATAAAGAGCTATTGACCAGCCTCATTATAGGGTAATTACTCAGTAAATTACTCGGCGATTGCTTAACATAGCGCAACATTATGTCCCGCGTCAGAAAATAACTCAATGTTGATTGATCTTTTGTATTAGGTTCAAAATCTATGAAGCTTGTTGTTGTAGAGGCTTTGATTCTATCAATCTTCTAACAAGTCTTCATTAACCTTGACCTAAGTACACTATTCAATCATTATTGATCACTTACTCTGACAACTAACAACTAATTACTAACTTCTAACTTCTTTACAATTCCTTCTTGCTCTCTATCTCTCTTTTACTTTTATGTAATTTTTCCTTTGTCCGTTGGACACATGTTTATGCTTCCGCAATTTTTTCCTTTGTCCGTTGGACACATGTTTATACTTATACCTTTTTCTCTTTGTCCACTTGGACCAAAAACATGTAATGGACATGGAATTTTGCACCTAGACTTTGGACTTCAATGCTATTCTTGAATCCTTGGACTTAGAACTCGGACATCCAATGCAATTCTTGGAACCTTGGACTTAGAACTTGGACCCTTTTCCTTTGCTCTAGAATTATGGTTCGAAGACTTTGAAGACTTGTGCTTTTGCTTGGTTTATGGTGAAGATAACTACATTTGTGGTTAGATCATTCTTATCCTTAGCTTTTACTTTGTGCTTTAGGATAGTCACTTCTTCTCCTCCCCATTCTTCAATTTTCAAAACTCTCTCCCTTTTTCAAAACTTTCTTGATTTCAAACTATCACCTCTTTCATAAGCAAACCTTGACTTTGTCAAGTGATTTTACTCTTTTCTTTTCATTTCTTAACAAATGCTAAACTACATAAGCATATTGACACCTTTTTTTTAAAAAAGACTTTAAAAAACACCAAACTCATAAAACTCTCTTTTGTGCCCTCGTGCACTTTTCCTTTAACTTTTTCATAAGTTTAGACATGATTCATTTCTTTAAGCGGAATTATTCGCTTGGAAATGACGACTTGTCTTTACATTTAAAAACAAACAAAACAAACAAATTTCATTCTTTGTACCACGAACTACGGGGTTTTGATCCTACATTGCACTTCGTGGGTACGTAGGCATGAGGCGACAAGTCTCTCCAAACACAAAAATCTAAAAAATACTTCTCTTCTCATCTCCTCAATCTCTTTTCAAACAAACATTTTCAGACCAAAAGTGTAAATATTTCAAAGGGTTCCTATAGAGTACTATAGACGTTTTGGGTGCTAACACCTTCCCTTAACGTAACCAACCCCCATACCCAGTCTCTTTTCACTTGTTCTTGTTTTAGAGCTTGTGTAGGTTTTGTTCGCTCTTTTTCCTTTCCTTTTTGGATAAATAAAAGTGCGGTGGCGACTCTTGCTTTTTCGAGTTAAGTTAATCAATAGCTTACACTCACGATTTTGCCGCTACACCGCCCAAAGCGTAGAGATTCATTGTAGGGCTTACATTGTTACACATTCAATTTTATCATTAATAAAGGACTTTTTTTTTGCATTCAAATATTTTGCTCCCTATCTTTCCCTTTTTACTTTTTAATAATACATGGCAATGTTTGTTTTTTTGCACTCATAAAGCGTGAATAATCATTCATGCAGATGCATTTCACCGGATTTCATTGATAACGATTATGCTATGGCTTATTATGCCTTTGACAATCCGATTTACCAAGCCGAAGAGGATGGTGAAGAAGATTGTGACTTCCTAAGGAATTAGCCAGGTGTTGAAATAGGAGGAAAGGGCCATTCAACCACATGAAGAGGCACGGGAAGTTATTAATCTGGGAACCGAGGATGCTAAGAAAGAAGTCAAGATTGGGGCTGCCCTAGATGAGAACGTAAAGAAGGGGTTGATTGAAATGCTACATGAATATGTTGACATCTTCGTTTGGTGGTATCAAGATATGCCAGGGCTTGACACCAATATTGTTATGCACAAATTGCCTCTCAAAGAGGGTTGTTCTCCCGTCAAGCAGAAGCTTAGAAGAATGAAACTAGAAATGGCAATCAAGATCAAGGAAGAAGTCCAGAAGCAGTTAGATGCAGGTTTCTTGGCTGTTACCAGCTATCCACCATGGGTTGCAAATATTCTGCCGGTACCTAAGAAGGATGGCAAGGTCCAGATGCGTGTTGATTACCGTGATCTAAATAGAGCGAGTCCGAAGGATGACTTCCCATTACCTCACTGTAGTACCTCAAAATTTTCCCTCTTGCTTTTAGATTTTACTGGCTTATGTTGCATTGCATTTTTGCATAATCATCATTTGCATTTCATTGGTTCTTTGGTATGAGATCATGGTTTCTTATCCTCTGCGCGAATCGGTTGATATTCGTCAATTCAAGATCATGAAGACAAAGCATGGATGGATTGATTTAAAGGACATTGGGTCCGGGTTAATTGAGTTTACTGATTGAATCTTGGAACTCATGAAAGATAAGAGTTTGGTGTGAATCGGGTATTCGAGTGGGATTGGGCATGTTAAGATTGGTTATATGGATTACTTAGAATTCAAGATACAAGTCCATCTTTTATCCATTTCAATTCGTTTCTCATTTTTTCCACTTTAAAACCATATTTTTTACCCATTTTCTCAAAATAACTCCATCACCCATTTTTAACCATTTTCAAAACCAAGCTTATCCATATCCACCTCCAAAACCAATTCAATATCCATTTAGATTTTAAATTCAATTTGTCCATTTAAATTATCAAACCAATTCCATTTATTGATCCATATCCATTCCCATTGTCCAATTATCCAATACTTAAAACCCATTTTCATAACCATTTCAAATCACCAAAAATCCATACCCAAATTTCCTAAATTCAAATTCTATTCCAAACTTATTCATAAACCAATATCCAAACCCATTTCAAATGTCCATTTTTATCCATATTACATTATTAAATTCATTTGTTAAAACAAAAAAATCAAATAATCCATGTCCCAAGTAAGCGCAATTCCATCTTTAATCAACCTCCAATTCAAAGCCATGGATGAAACGTCCAAACTTAGACAACAACTACTCAAACTGGTCTTTTATTAGAGTGATGAAGGTGGTTTAGAACAAGAGTATTAGTGGACTCATGGAACTCTAGACGAGGTAGAACATGTTTGGCTAGTTTCTTCTGCATACTATCCTCTTCCTCTAGTTGAGGAAAGGCTCGTTTGTCAAGCAACATGTGCTGGCTGGGCAGACAGGGTTGCTAAGTGTATTCCAATTTCTTCTGAAACCGCTCCTATTAATGCTGAATCAGACCCTTCTAAAACAGAACTAGACAATGACGAAGAAATGATTATATGTTCAGAAACTAGGCATGATGCCAAGGAACTAGAAAGCACTAGCAGCGAGGAGGCTGATGAGTTAGTGTTTTTCGGTGACATGCCTCACCTCTACCCGCGGGAACCTAGAACATGTAATGAAGCTGCATCCAAATGGCAATTACAAGGAAAGAGAAATAACCGGAACCTTGTAAAAAGGTATGATGTTGCTTCTGATGGGAGAGGGGCTGTTTTATATGGAGCAGATGTTGTAAAACAAAGAGTACTGCATTGAAAGTTCATGGAAATATTGAAGTCACAGCAGTGTGAATAAATTACATAGCAGCTTTAAAGAAAAAACCAATTTTTAGTAGAAAAGGAAATATCAATAGAAATTCAGTCTAAAATTCATGATAGGTAAAAAAAAAGGAAAAGTTACATAGCCACGCTCGCTTACAACGGAAATTCGGTAGCAAAGTTCCAAAGAGGAATATGTAGCAGTTCACTATCAAAGCATTCAAAGTAGGGGTGTGCAAAAAAACTGGTTCACAAGAACCAAATTTAAAAATATGGTGCACCAATTTCTAAAATCCATATTATTTGGTTTAAAAACTAGTCCAAATTCATTTTACTAAAACCATAAAAAACCAATGTCCACTTTTTAAACATAATTTGCTTTTTGTCTTATATATATATATATATATATATATATATATATATATATATATATATATATATATTAAAGGAACTTTGTGTTCTCATAGTCTCATAATGATGTATTTAGGGCCTGTTTGAATTAGTTTTCAGAAACTGTATTTTAGTTTTTAAAATTTAAAAAATAGAAACTTGTTTGGATCTACTATTTTACAAAACTCTATCGAAAAACCATTTTTAGAATCATTATTTTTAAAATAAAAAAAAGTAGAACTGATAATACAAGTTTTCGTTTTCTACTTTTCAATTTTGAACTAAAATTCAGAACGAAAACACACGAAAAAGTGGTTCTTTTCATTAATGGTAATCTTGTAATTTTTTGCAACTTATTTATAAAAAGTCAAATTATTATTATACTAAAGCACGTAGATGATATTAGTTACCACTTCAAATAATTTAAATTTAAGTTTTAAATATTTGATAAATTAAAGTATCATTCAACTTATTTATTAAATAATAATAAATAACATTAATCAACTTACTGCCAATTAATTTCATTTAATTAGTCAAAATAAGGTTAAGGAAAATTTGATTTTAAAACTGGTCCAAACAAAAACTATTTTTTTGGTGCAAACCGGTTATAACCAAACTGATCCAAACATAAACCGGTTTTAGAAAAATAAACCAGTTTTATCAAAGTGGTTTTAAAAACCAAACTGATCCATATATTTGGTTCAATTTGGTTTGGTTTTAGAATCATGCACACCCCTAATTCAAAGAAACTCTAACAGGACTTCTCTTTTTTCATTTTTCACTGATAACAGAAATGGAATTTTTCTAACCGAATTTCTACCTCCATAACCAACCAACTCTAACAGAAAATTGATTCTTCCAATTCTTCTAACCAATCTTCAATCTCTAATCTCTCTCCATCTTCATCAATTCTCCGACTTGCAGAAACCGAAAAAAAAAACTCAGAACAGAAATAACAAACTTTTCTCTCCTCTCGATTTCCTCACACACACTTGGATATCCTTTTTCGATCCGTCTTTAACCTCGAACCGAATAATCTTCAATCAATCAACGAGCTCCAACCTTCATCCCCAGTCATCCACGACCAAAACCTTCTATCCGTCATCGTCTTCAATTTTTTTCCACGACCTTGAATTCGACAACCGCAACAATATCTTCGATTCACATCAACTAAGAAGATGAAGGCAAGGTAAAGAGCACGGCCGGATTGACGAGCGATTACCTCAAGGCAGTCGTAGCAGAGCACTCCAACGTCGCACCTTCGATCGTCATCGTCTTCATCATCAATTATGTACCCGAGCAAATTGAACAACAACCGCGAAGATTGTATCAAATCTATGAATCCTCATCCGTCAGCGTATCAAGACGGTAATATCGATTTGAACCGCGATTTGTGTTGAATTGTTTGATGGTTATGAACTAGGGTCGATGAATCGGATCCGAGTCATAGTGTGTGAGGGTTAGATCATTGCTAGTGGCTGAGATGTTTTCTTAGTTTTGGTGATACGAACGATTTAAGCCGAGACGGAGGAAGATTGTCGCCGGTGTGGAATTGCGATGAAGACAAAGACAGGGAGTGAGACGAGGGAGAAAGAGGATTTTTCGGTGGGAGGAGGTGACGGTGCGGTGAGAGGAGAACGGAGGGTAATGTGCTACGGCGAGTGTTACTGGAGAATATCATAGAGAGAGAGAGGGACGGTTGAGAAAGAGAGACGCTTTAGGGATGTTCTGATCCTTGTGATTCTTATGATAATATGAAGAGATAAGATTGTGGTGGTGGCAGTCCACTCCAGCAGTGACACTTGTCACCGTCCGATAGGCCTTTTGGATATTTTTAATTCCATTTTGGGGGCTGTTTGATATTTTTCTTGGATTTTGGAAAGGAATGTGTTCTTAATGGTGTATCTTGTGATGCAAGTTCTAAAAGGTGATCTTCCCTTGACCATTTGGAGCTAATTTTTGTTGTGAATTTAGAACTATGATTATATGACCTAATGATGTTTGATTGGTACCTTGGCCATGATTATTGAATTGCTTTTGAGCATCATCTTTGTGCCTTGTCTTGTAAGAGCATCATTGATAAATTGATCCATGTTTGCAATTGATTGAGTATGCTTGGTGCATGTTTTATACCCTATCTTTTGCATGTGATTACCTACTAGACTTGGAATGACTTGGTTGATTACCCATAATTTTCAAAGGTATTTTGCTATTCTTCACGAATTTTCCAATGTGAACATATTATGTGTAAGCATGCATAGAGATAGGATATGTTTAGGACTTGTATGAGGACACTTTGAGCCAACTTTGAATATGAGTTTTAGCACATTATTAAGTGTATTTTGATGCACAATTGAGACATGCTTGAGTATTGCATTTGATCATTTCACATGGCTTAAATGATGCCTTCTTTGTGCGTATGTGAACTTGAATTTGTGTTTCACTTTGGCCACTTCTTTTGATGCCACTTGTATGCCATGTTCATGATTGTTTTTTGGGATTCAATTAGGAAATTTTATAGGTCATTTGCCTCTGTTGTGTGAGCTTTAACATTGCCTTACCATTTTATAGTTTTGATCCTTACTTGAGTGACAATTTTACATACTTGTATGAGAAGTTTAAATGTGATTTTGCTCATGGAATGAATTGACTTTGGAGAGAGAGTTTAATGCAAACCTTGGTGACACTTTGAGATTGGCTTTAAGCATGCGTATAAGATGTTTCACTTCTAACCTTGGTCCATCTTCACGTTTTAATTCAATTCATCTAACTTGTAACCCTTAGGTGATTTCTTTTGTTGGTTTACCTTTAACTCCAAAGTAGATTAATCTTGTAGCATAGTTGTAACTTGAATTGTAATTTCATAATCCTTTTACGTCTTTCACTTTGACTAATGCGACTCAAGTGTACATAGTCATTAGACTTAGGTTTCATGTTGTACATACACTTTCTTGTTATTACTAATGTCTTTGGTTCACATGTGCAAGGTACATAAAGGGGACATTCCAAAGGGGGTTTGACCATTTAATTTTGTAAATAAAAACTTGCTTCTAACTTGGTTTGCTATTTGTTTATAGGTGCTTCCGTGACTTTCTTTCGTTGTGCTTTCGTTGCTTTGCTACGGATTCATATCCGTTTGGTAGGACCTCTTATCTCTTCACTTCTCTTTAATGCTTTCAAATGCCATGAGAAGTAGGAATAGTCGATGCCATGATAAGTAGGATTATATGGAAAGCCCTAAAGTGAGGCCATGATAATGCTTGTTTAATATTGTGCTGAAGACCTCCCAAGAGGCATCCCATTCCCGTGTTCCCTTGTAAGACCTCCAAGAAGGCAGTCGAAGGAAGGTAGGGTTCGCAATCGACCCCTGTTATTCTAGTTGAGTCGTTCTTAGCTCTCATTACATGATTGAAGCTTTGAGCATCACCTACTCTTGTTATCGAGTCGGTCAAGTGGAATGAGGGTTTAGGAATCAAACCCCCACGCCTTGTCTATAGCTCACATTGACCAATGCTGATGCTTATGTGATCTGATTCACATCTTCCCCTTTCTTACTCTGCTCTCCATGATTCTTGATACCATTGGGTGAACCTCCCTACTTCCCACACCTAGCTTGTTTGCCTCGGTTAATATGAGCCCTTGGCTAAAGCTCCCTCTTTCTTATTGTGATTGTGTGATATTGTTGTTAACTGACACTGTTTACTCCTTAGTTGATTTTATTTCATTTTGTGATTGATTCATCTTGTGTTTACTTGTCTGATGACATGATCCTGTAGGATTCCTAGATCCACTTAATTTTCGATTAAGTTAGGGGTAGGAGAGGCATTAGGATAGCAATTCGTGCATACTGACATAGGTAGCATCCCCCTTCTAAACCTTGAACTTAGGGCCACTGTTGCATGATAACATTAGGAACAAGCTAGATTCCCTTAGTGTTTTCTTTTCAACTTGAGTCTTCTCTTCTCATCTCATAATTCTCCTAAAAAACTTAATAAAGGTTAAAACGGTTTTGCGCATGAGCCTTACATGTGGGAAATGGAAGGAGGAGGGTTTCCCTACGCCTTTCTAGAGTGTTTAGCATACGCCCTGTTAGGACGACCATGCGACGCATTCGATCCTATGTTATAGACTTGGGTGCAATGCAAGTTACAAACAACTTCATAACACTTCTGTCTAAAAAACACAAAACAAACTCAAACCTTTTTATCCTTCGGGATCGTTAAGTTTCAAACCTCATTTTTAGAAAAGGGCACATTACTTCTGTCTCATCGCAAACAGGCATCGACCCTAACTGTCGGACGCGAACTTAACGTAGCTCATAAAAAATGCAGACTTGGTTAGGTCAAACTACGACTGCTCTGATTTCCTCCGTCTGGTTAGATTGAGGATACGTAGGCACAAGACGGCGATGTCTCGGCGAGCAACCTCCCCCCTTAGTTCGTGTCCGAATTACCTTGACTATGACTTTCCCATTGCACCGAGGGAATACGTAGGCCTAGGACTTCGCGGATGTCCTATCGAGTCACTTCTTTTTCTCTTCTTCCTCGTTCCTTCGTTCTTTTCCGTTCTCGTTCCTTCTCCGGTCCAGTAGCAGTGGATCTCCAGACGACGACACCCTTTGATCGAGATAACAAGCGTGGATCCCATCAGGTACGATGGACGTGTTGGGTGCTAATACCTTCCCTTCGCGTAACCGACTCCCGAACCCAGATCTCTTGGTCGCAAGACCATGCTCTATCCTTCCCCTCAGGTTTACACAGTGTTTCCTTTCCCTCTCTTGGGATAAATGCACATTGCTGGAGACTCTGTTTCGGTGCCACTTTCGCATTTGTACTTGGATGAAAATCCCGGGAGCGACAGCTGGCGACTCTACTGGGGATCGAACCCAGAATCTCTGGTTCCCTAAGTGAGTCAATCCTAGCGCTTTCCTGTTTTCTTTCATTGGGTGTTTACTGTGGTGCTGTGTTTTGCTATTTTACTGTTTTACTGTATTGCTGTTTACCGCTTTACTGTACTTTACTGTATTTATCACATTCACTGCATTACATATCATTATAATGCTGGACTGTGCTGTTATTTTCTGTTTGGCGGGCAGGGTCTTCTGAGAGATAAGCCCACTACCCAGGCTTGAGCACACACATAGGTATTAGAGTGGATAGTCATGACGCTTGCGTGGTGGTGACCACATATAGTTGTTCATGAGACCCACAACCAGACGAGGTTCTATCAGGAGCTATCTGCTACTGTATGTTTATACAGGCCAGTAGTTATTCTCTTGAGGAATTGTCGACTCTGGTGACCATTCCCGAGGACTCAGTTGTGGCACTCCTCCTGAGATGTGACAGTGGCAGACCACATTCTGTGGCAAACCCATTGCACATTCTCGATCCGAGGACCCAATGCTAAGAACTTGCTATAGGATGTCCCTTTTGAAAGAGAATCAGTGGAGGCACTCCTCTATTGGCGATAGTACTATACCCCGAGGGATGAATGTACTATTGCTTCTCGACCTCAGTGCAAAAGCTGAGGACCTTTCATTTTGGAGAATCAGTTGAGGCCTCCTCGATTGATGATGATGCCAAACCAGAAGTGGTGAACGTATAATCATTTCTCGACCTGAGAGCCCAGGATACTGAGGATCCTAGTACCCACATGTGAGAGGGGTGGGTTGTTTACAGGTTTGCAGTTAACCTTGACCTTCAACATACCCGGTATTATGGATTTCCTATCAGTGTGGACTTATCAACCTGGTATTATGCTATTCTAATTATTCGGATATTTTGGTATTCTGATTATGCCGATATTCTGGCATTTTGGTATTCTGGTTATTCAGATATTCTGGTATTCCGGTGTTCTCTTCAGAGCAGACCTGTGAACTTATTCAGACATCAGTCCAGCACAGTGATTATTCATACCATATGGAAGCTTTGATGCCATGTCTGTTGCATCTGCATCATCATTTTTGCATACATGTTCTTGTATTTCCAAGGGATATTAACTTTGAGATTTGCTACTGAGCATTTTGTTAGATGTCAAACATGTTATATATTTGTATGAAATACTTGGCATTTTTCATTTCTTTCCAATGGTAAATTGTGGATTTAAGTGATTAATTGTGTTGTAGTGCGTACATTGGAATACATGTGTGGAGCTTGTAATTTGTGTGTTAATGTGCAGGTTTAGGCATAAAAGGAGCAAAAGTGTGAGACACATGGAGTGGATGCAAGTTTCCACTGATATTTAGCTGCAACAGAGCATTCGCAGTGAGAAGGATCTGGCGAAGGCCCAGCGAAGGTTCGCACTGCGAACGACAGCGAAGGCGCCAGCGAATAATGGCAGTGAGTTCCACTTTTGAGATGACAAAGAGTTCGCACTGCGAACTCGTGGCGAGGGTCCAGCGAAGGCTCGCTGGTTGTTTCGCAGTGCGAATATGCCAGCGAAGGGAGGCAGTAAGTTCTGGAATTTGATTGTCCTGGCTTGCTAGTTTATTCGCAGTGCGAATGAGCTAGCGAATGATTCACTGTGCGAAGGAATGGTTCGCACTACGAACGTACGATTTCTGCTTGGGGCGGTTTAAGTCTCAGAGGCACTTAAGGTGCCATTTTCTCTCATTCGCAGTGCGAATGATGCACTCGCAGTGCGAATCCTGCAGAATTCAGGAGTGTATAAATAGATTTTCACTTTATTTGTTTGGGATATCTTGTTCATTTTCAGTAGAAAACATAGTTTACAGTATTTTGATCATCAAAGAGTGTATTTTCACTTGGAGAAGCTGAAGTCGCATCCATTCTCGATTATTCGTCGTGGATGCTCATTCATCTCCTCTCTTTACTTGTTATCCAATCTACCATGAGAAGTGGTAGCTAAACACTCAATGTTGAGGTTAGAGGTAGTTGATCCTAATTTTATGTATTTCTTTTGATCTATTGTGTATGAACAAAGTCTTTGATCAATATAGATGATGTTGTTTTCTCTTAATGATCCATGTGTGATTTGTTTTACTCTAGACATAGATTCTACAAATCATGACCTAACAATTTTATCTCTAAAAAACGAAACTCTAGACATAGATTTGGGGTTTGGGAATTCGCATTGTGTTGATCTTAATGATCGTTGTTTAGATTGTTAGCGTGAGACATCATCTAACGGTCTAAACATCGACACTCACGACTTCGGTTTAGACATAAACTTAGTCGGGAGAATATGCAGTTATATTGGTCGGAAACCAAGTTCATATGCTTGATTAATCGTTTATACGTGAAAAGGATTAGCGAAACCTAACCTTAACATGCTTTTATCAAAACTTTTACAAAATCTTTGTCACCAATTAATCTTTGCTACAAGTGAATGTTAACAACAATTGAGAAACTTTTGAAACCATTGAACTTAGAATATCACAACTATTGAAAGACACGCATCAAATATCAAACAATCCATGTGGATATGATTAAAAATAACCCCCACTAATACTCTACTAACACATTTCCATCTTTTTCTTGTGGTTAGTGTAATGAAAAATTTGAATCAAAGCATAATGATTCCTTGGAAATATTCGAACATGGCATTCTGCTTTGCATTCTCATACTCATATGCATGATAGGTGTTCCGGAGCGGATTTCTCATTCTAATTTGGTATTATCTCTTGGACAACCAGCTTGACCTGCCACCACTACTCGATCTGTGATAATTAGAGGATAGCCATGGAACAACTCCGTGCAGAAATGACCAAAATAAAGATTCAGATGGGGCAGTTTATGGGGAAGATGCAAGCCTTGGTTCAAGACTAGAAAGTGCTGAAGGAAGAGGTCAATCAACGGAAGGCACAGATGAGCCTGGTTATGGAGATCGTGAGAGGTGTGTTAAACAAAGATAATACTCTCATGCCTGAAGCTGCGGCTGGAATTATCTCTACTCCATTGTTTAAGGGATCCCTCCCAAAAAGTGAGCAAATTGCCACTGTGACCATCCCGGCTGTATCTCAACAGCAACAGAATCGTGCTCCACGCCATCAACAATTTACGCCTAAGCAGAATAGGCATTTTGAAACTCCACCAGTGCCATATTCTCAGCTATTCCAGCATCTCCTTCAATTGCAACTGGTACAGAAAAGGACTCTGGCTCCTATTACTGGCACTCCCCCACCGGGTTATGATGCAAAAGCTCATTGTGATTTCCACTCTGGTGCGCCGGGGCATAATGTGAAAGATTGTAGGGCATTTCATCATGCTGTACAGGATCTGGTCAATTCGAAGGAAATTGAATTCATGCCGAGCGGCGTAAGTATACAAGGTGGTCCTATTCTAGCTGCTGAACAAGAAGTGGATATGCCTATGGATTCTCCCAAAGCCACGTCAAGTCAGGGGCATTTCTTACAATCCTTGGTCTTAAAATCCCCACGTCTGCAACTGCTGCCTACTCATCGATTAAGTCTGAGGGGAAAAGCGCCTGAGCCATAGGAATACACAAATCAGAATCAACAGTAGAATAGTTCTCAATCGGGCCGACGAAAGTCAAGAAACAGACAGTTTGTTGTACTACTAAAGCTGTATGGTCAGATATTGCCAGAGTTGGTTAAAAGAGGTTTGATTGTGCCAAGGAAACCAAATCCGATCATTCCTCCATATCCACCAGGGTTTAATGCCAATGCTCGATGTGGATACCATGCTGGGGCACGAGGGCATTCAACTGAGGATTGTAAGGCGCTCCCACTAGAAGTACAAGAGCTGATTGATGCAGGGGTCATTACTTTCACTGCAGATGGTATGCATTTCAACTGAAGCTTCCCAAGGGGGCACTTGGGACTGCAGGGATATTATCGAGAGCAATAAGTCCTGATGGAGTCAAGTCTTCTCAACAATGGCAATCTTCGGCTTCTTTACTGCATTTTCATATGTAGCTTTCATTTGTTTGTTTAAACAGTGCTTGCATGAAAACTTGTTTGTATTTTGAATGTTGATTTTAATGCAATGAATGTGTTGTTCGTGAAGTAATTTACTTCTATGCACTCATATCATGTTTATATGCATTGCAATACCAACTTTCTTGCCTAAACTCTTGAGGGAGGATGACGAGATGAAAACGCAAAAATCTCTAATTGTGTGCTTTCGGATAAAACCCTGTTGAGGATGTACAGGAATTGTTTCAAATCCCCAAACACTGGAGATATAAGGGAGATAGACCCTCATTAACCCCTTTGAGCCTTGAAGTAGGAGTTTCTTTCCGTATGAAAAAACCCTCGCATTTAACCCAGGGGCAGGGTAGGCGTCAGTTAATTTGACCGAGTGCTCAAATTTCAAAAAGGAGTGTGCATCTGAGGATCCATTACCTTCTATTCCACCGTCAAGAGGTCAAGAGATGTGAGACCACAATGGTTATTCATCAACAATCAAGGAGCGAGATAGTCACAACCCTTTCAACAAAATCGAGACAGGCCTGTGTCACACGATTTATTCCGAAAAAAAGAGAATAAGAAAAAAAGAAAAAGCCTACTAAGTCGAAACTTGAAAACAAGCGACTTAGGCAAAAGATAGGGTATCCCGCTGGACGTCAAAATCGAAAAACTCAAAAGAGTCGGTCCAGGCAAAATCAGGGGTCAAAAGAATGAAAAGCAAAAAGCGGAAAAGGATTACAA
The DNA here is from genome assembly GCA_022829125.1 of Lathyrus tuberosus. NCBI lineage: Eukaryota > Viridiplantae > Streptophyta > Magnoliopsida > Fabales > Fabaceae > Lathyrus > Lathyrus tuberosus. The sequence goes on along the minus strand of JALAZF010000436.1, from coordinate 3,408,683 downwards.
AAGAAAAATCCTCGAGCAAGAACAAAGTCGTGTGACTACGAACAAAAGACAAAAGGGGTGACTGTTGCTCTAAAACCTCATCAGGTCTCAAACCATCAGTGCATGGATTCCTTAAAGATCATAACATTTTTTTGAGAGATGAACGCTTGTGTCAGATTAGCTGAACATAGGACCGGAGAACATCACGAAGAGTGGGTGGGCACCAATAAACTTTGAGCCTCAAATCCTTTTTTATCAAAACCGGGAACCAGGCCACGTTACAACCCTTAAAAAGTCCTAATTGAAACAGGGTTTATTTCGAGAGCGTACTCCGATGAGATAGCGTTCCTGACTCCTATGAGTTATGCTAATAAGATTTTTTTTGGTATTGCATGCGCGTATTGTTTTCCATTAAAAAATCAATGTCGCATCCTAGCTAGTGATTCGTTCACAAGGCTTGGCGACACATTTTCAATAAAACTTCAGGTTAACACGTGTGTTGCATTAGAATTGTCATTCTCATAATAAACATGTTCTGCTTGCACGTGTTTGACATCAAAGAAGCTTACATGATGAACATCAGTTGAGAAGCTCGATCACGCCAAGTTGAGATGAGATAGCGTACTCCGATGAGATAGCGTACTCCGATGAGATAGCGTTCCTGACTCCTATGAGTTATGCTAATAAGATTTTTTTTGGTATTGCATGCGCGTATTGTTTTCCATTAAAAAATCAATGTCGCATCCTAGCTAGTGATTCGTTCACAAGGCTTGGCGACACATTTTCAATAAAACTTCAGGTTAACACGTGTGTTGCATTAGAATTGTCATTCTCATAATAAACATGTTCTGCTTGCACGTGTTTGACATCAAAGAAGCTTATTTCGAGAGCGTACTCCGATGAGATAGCGTTCCTGACTCCTATGAGTTATGCTAATAAGATTTTTTTTGGTATTGCATGCGCGTATTGTTTTCCATTAAAAAATCAATGTCGCATCCTAGCTAGTGATTCGTTCACAAGGCTTGGCGACACATTTTCAATAAAACTTCAGGTTAACACGTGTGTTGCATTAGAATTGTCATTCTCATAATAAACATGTTCTGCTTGCACGTGTTTGACATCAAAGAAGCTTACATGATGAACATCAGTTGAGAAGCTCGATCACGCCAAGTTGAGATGGTAGAAACCCCGAAGGACAGTCATGTCAAGGGGTATGTGGCCAAGAGACTATGCGCAGCTTGGGGGTACCCGATAAATGGTGATAAGATGCAGCCAATCTAGAGCAGTCACATTGAAAACTCTCCCCAAGTTCAGCCAAACTGGGGCAATTATGTCGAGATTCAATAAATCTCTCCATGAGCAGTTAATATGGGGCAGTCAGGTCGATTTGACAAATCTCTGTAAGATCAGTCAGGGGCAAAGTTTCTTCAAGACTCGGGGCAGGTCACCTCTAGAGCGTGAAAAGTTGTCCACTCCTGAAGACGATTAATTGAAAACACCTCTTCAAAGTTCAGAATAATGGGGCAGAGTATTTTCAAGTCATTACAAATCATTTCGAGGTAATTTACTTCAGGGATTATGAAGTCTGGGGCAGTTGCGTCGAGATCTAATAAATCTCTCCAAGAGTTTGAAGACCCTGGGGGCAGTGTGAACGCCCGGTCTTCTATAAAATCCTCTTGAGATGATTTCTTCCTTTAGACTTGGTGGTCTGGGGCAAATGGAGAGGTCAAAGGGCTGTTTATGACCATAGAGACAGGTCAGGCAGGGTAGCAGGATTTTGCCCCAGTAGAGTTCCTCTCCTCAGCATCTGAAAGATCATCATCCTCAGCAGAGCTTGATCTATTACTCCACGGCAAGCAGTCAGAGGTCTGGTATTTAGTTACCTCCTCAGGAGAGGAGACGCTTGTTTCACTAGCAGCTGAGTGCTCTAATCCTCAACAGGGTTAGGTGAATCTTTTCCTCAGCAGGTTATTACTCTCCCCAGCCAGAGTACAGAGTATTATATCCCCAGCTAGAGTGGTGGTTGGTCCATTACTCTCTTAGCAAATAGCCAGAAGTTGATACGTCTGTATCCCCAGCAAGAGACTGTTGGAGTATTTTATTTGGACAAAGATGTTATTTCCCCACAGAGTCTGAACGCCTATCTTTCTCAGCTGATCAAGAAAAGGTTGCCTCACCGACAATGGTCTGGTCTGATCCCCAACAGAGGATTAATCTTGGTGGTATCCCTTAGCTGATGTAATCAATCAACATTCCCCAAGCAGATTTGTTGGTGCTGGCTGATATTCCCCAGCAGGATAAAGGTAAGAGTATCTCCCAACAGCAGGGCAAGTTCAGTAATACCCCAAGCAGGATTCGGTATTATTGCCTTGTTCTCCCAAGCAGAGTGTGGTGGTGATCCTCTCGGTGGTTTGTTTAATAGCAGTTGATATCCCCAGCAGGTCTTAAGTCTAATTGTTATTGGCATTCTTTCAGATTCAGGTAGAAGTTATTGGTAATCCCCAGCGGAGAGCATTTCTCTTTGGGATTCACTTCAATAGTTCAATCCATCCCCAACAGAGTGGAAGTTCTCTCGGAGTTTTCATCTCCAGCAGAGTTTGGGATCAGGAAGTCATTCCTGGAAGCCTTCCTCAGCAAGGTTTGTTAATTCAGAGGACAATTTAGTTTGTCGTCCCTGGTGGAGCTGCCTTGGTCTTCAGCATTTATTTTACTGGAGCGCTTCTTTTGCATTGCATAAGCATTCTTGCATGGCATCCTCCCAAACGCGTAGCATTTCCATTTCGTATGGAGCATTACGCCATAGAAATTCAAACATATGCATTCAAAGCATAAGCCATGTTTGATATCTGTGACCAGTATCTTTCCCCAGAAGAAAGAGATGACATTCAAGAGATGTTGTTTGACATTACACTGCAATCAGTGGGCCTTTCTTACTGTTGTTCCTTCTAGTGCTCCCCTACAGAGTTGTCTGTGTAGACTTCTCTTTTCCCCCAACGGAGTCATCTTCTTTTCAGGTCGTAAGTCCATTGATTCTACTTCCTGTGCATTTACGGTGGTTATTCCAACTTTTGGTTGGTACCCTTTGTTCATCCTAACTTTTGGTTGGTTTTCTCTTGGTTATTCCAACTTTTGGTTGGTACCCTTCGTTCATCCCAACTTTTGGTTGGTATTCTCTTGGTTATCCCAACTTTTGGTTGGTACCCTTTGCTCATCCCAACTTTTGGTTAGTATTCTCTTGGTTATTCCAACTTTTGGTTGGTACCCTTTGTTCATCCCAACTTTTGGTTGGTATTCTCTTGGTTATTCCAACTTTTGGTTGGTACCCTTTGTTCATCCCAACTTTTGGTTGGTATTCTCTTGGTTATTCCAACTTTTGGTTGGTACCCTTTGTTCATCCCAACTTTTGGTTAGTATTATCTTGGTTATTCCAACTTTTGGTTGGTACCCTTTGTTCATCCCAACTTTTGGTTAGTATTCTCTTGGTTATTCCAACTTTTGGTTGATACCCTTTGTTCATCCCAACTTTTGGTTGGTATTCTCTTGGTTATTCTAACTTTTGGTTGGTACCCTTTGTTCATCCCAACTTTTGGTTGGTATTCTCTTGGTTATTCCAACTTTTGGTTGGTACCCTTTGTTCATCCCAACTTTTGGTTGGTATTCTCTTGGTTATTCCAACTTTTGGTTGATACCCTTTGATACGCTTTGTTCATCCTAACTTTTGGTTGGTATTCTCTTGGTTATTCCAACTTTTGGTTGGTACCCTTTGTTCATCCCAACTTTTGGTTGGTATTCTCTTGGTTATTCCAAATTTTGGTTGGTACCCTTTGTTCATCCCAACTTTTGGTTGGTATTCTCTTGGTTATTCCAACTTTTGGTTGGTACCCTTCGTTCATCCCAGCTTTCGGTTGATATTCTCTTGGTTATTCCAACTTTTGTTTGGTACACCTTTTGTTGTATCCCAACTTTTGGTTGGTATCCCTTGCTTTTGAGTCCACCTTTGGGTGGCGAGCACTTTATTTCGTATCTCTCCGCAGTGTGCAAATTTCTAGGTTATTTTGGTATTCAAACCCCGTGTATCTCGATCGTCTGAAAGCCATCGTTATCATACCCTCGGATCCAAGAAGTTTGAATAGGGGCAGCTGTAGCACCTCAAAATTTGCCCTTTTAGCTTTTACTGGCTTATGTTGCATTGCATTTTTGCATAATCATCATTTGCATTTCATTGGTTCTTGGGCATGGGATCATGGTTTCTTATCCTCTGCGCGAATCGATTGATATTCGTCAATTCAAGATCATGAAGACAAAGCATGGATGGATTGATTTAAAGGACATTGGGTCCGGGTTAATTGAGTTTACTGATTGAATCTTGGAACTCATGGAAGATAAGAGTTTGGTGTGAATCGAGTATTCGAGTGGGATTGGGCATGTTAAGATTGGTTATGTGGATTACTTGGAATTCAAGATACAAGTCCATCTTTTATCCATTTCAATCCGTTTCTCATTTTTATCCACTTTAAAACCATATTTTTTACCCATTTTCTCAAAATAACTCCATCACCCATTTTTAACCATTTTCAAAACCAACCTTATCCATATCCACCTCCAAAACCAATTCAATATCCATTTAGATTTTAAATTCAATTTGTCCATTTAAATAATCAAACCAATTCCATTTATTGATCCATATCCATTCCCATTGTCCAATTATCCAATACTTAAAACCCATTTTCATAACCATTTCAAATCACCAAAAATCCATACCCAAAATTCCTAAATTCAAATTCTATTCCAAACTTATTCATAAACCAATATCCAAACCCATTTCAAATGTCCATTTTTATCCATGTTCCATTATTAAATTCAGTTGTTAAAATAAAAAAATCAAATAATCCATGTCCCAAGTAAGCCCAATTCCATCTTTAATTAACCTCCAATTCAAAGCCATGGATGAAACGTCCAAACTTAGACAACAACTACTCAAACTGGTCTTTTGTTAGAGTGATGAAGGTGGTTTAGAACAAGAGTATTCGTGGACTCATGGAAATCTAGATGAGGTAGAACATGCTTGGCTAGTTTCTTCTGCATACTACCCTCTTCCTCTGGTTGAGGAAAGGCTCGTTTGTCAAGCAATATGTGCTGGCTGGGCAGACAGGGTTGCTAAGTGTATTCCAATTTCTTCTGAAACCGCTCCTATTAATGCTGAATCAGACCCTTCTGAAACAGAACTAGACAATGACGAAGAAATGATTATATGTTCAGAAACTAGGCATGATGCCAAGGAACTAGAAAGCACTAGCAGCGAGGAGGCTGATGAGTTAGCGTTTTCCGGTGACATGCCTCACCTCTACCCGCGGGAACCTAGAACATGTAATGAAGCTGTATCCAAATGGCAATTGCAAGGAAAGAGAAATAACCGAAACCTTGTAAAAAGGTCTGTTGTTTCTTCTGATGGGAGAGGGGCTGTTTTATATGGAGCAGATGTTGAAAAACAAAGAGTACTGCATTGAAAGTTCATGGAAATATTGAAGTCACAGCAGTGTGAATAAATTACATAGCAGCTTTAAAGAAAAAACCAATTTTTAGTAGAAAAGGAAATATCAATAGAAATTCAGTCTAAAATTCATGACAGGTAAAAAAAAAAGGAAAAGTTACATAGCCACGCTCGCTTACAATGGAAATTCGGTAGCAAAGTTCCAAAGAGGAATATGTAGCAGTTCACTATCAAAGCATTCAAAGAAACTCTAACAGGACTTTTCTTTTTTCATTTTTCACTGATAACAGAAACGGAATTTTTCTAACCGAATTTCTAACTCCATAACCAACCAACTCTAATAGAAAATTGATTCTTCTAATTCTTCTAACCAATCTTCAATCTCTAATCTCTCTCCATCTTCATCAATTCTCCGACTTACAGAAACCGAAAAAAAAACCCAGAACAGAAATAACAAACTTTTCTCTCCTCTCGATTTCCTTACACACACTTGGATATTCTTTTTCGATCCGTCTTCAACTTCGAACCGAATAATCTTCAATCAATCAACGAGCTCCAACCTTCATCCCCGTTCATCCATGGCGAAAACCTTCTATTCGTCATCGTCTTCAATTTTCTTCCACGACCTTGAATTCGACAACCGCAACAATATCTTCGATTCACATCAACTAAGAATTTCATCAAATCAAGAACCTGTAGAACGCAACGATTCGACGTCAACACACGCACAACAATTCACTCAAAGAATCAGAGAAGAAGATGAAGGCAAGGTAAAGAGCACGGCCGGATTGACGAGCGATTACCTCAAGGCAGTCGTAGCAGAGCACTCCAATGTCGCACCTTCGATCATCATCGTCTTCATCATCAATTCTGTACCCAAGCAAATCACAACAACAACTGCGAAGATTGCATCAAATCTATGAATCCTCATCCGTCAGCGTATCAACACGGTAATGTCGATTTGAACCGCGATTTGTGTTGAATTGTTTGATGGTTATGAACTAGGGTCGATGAATCGGATCTGAGTCATAGTGTGTGAGGGTTAGATCATTGCTAGTGGCTGAGATGTTTTCTTAGTTTCGGTGATACGAACGATTTAAGCCGAGACGGAGGAAGATTGTCGCCGATTTGGAATTGCGATGAAGACAAAGACAGGGAGTGAGACGAGGGAGAAAGAGGATTTTTCGGTGGGAGGAGGTGACGGTGCGGTGAGTGGAGAATGAAGGGTGGTGTGCTACGGCGAGTGTTACTGGAGAATATCATAGAGAGAGAGAGAGGGACGGTTGAGAAAGAGAGACGCTTGAGGGATGTTCTGATCCTTGTGATTCTTATGATAATATGAAGAGATAAGATTGTGGTGGTGGCGGTCCACTCCGGCGGTGACACTTGTCACCGTCTGGTAGGTCTTTTGTTATAATCTCATGTGTGCAATCCCATAGCAGTTAAGGCGCACCTCCTAATTATCACCTTCAGATCATCCATCATCATCAGCCCTACGAATCAACGGTCGTGATTTAATCCTTATAGTTAACTGAAGAGCACGGTAAGGAGACAATGCGCCCTCAAGACTTAAACTTCTTGGGCCTATATCCAGTCTGCTATTCGCACCCCTCAGCTTGAGCCCAATGAAGAAGTGAAATGGAATCTCTGCTATAGTGCACCCCCTTGGATTCTTGTGTATGTTTACTTCATCCTTTGTACACGTTTCAAATGTGTTTACTAAAAATAGTTTCATACCTCATAAAATTCTAATAAAATTCATGTATGTTGTTGAGTGTCTTAATTAATTTTTGGATATTTTTAATTCCATTTTGGGGGCTGTTTGATATTTTTCTTAGATTTTGGAAAGGAATGTGTTCTTAATGGTGTATCTTGTGATGCAAGTTCTAAAAGGTGATCTTCCCTTGGCCATTTGGAGCTAATTTTTGTTGTACAATTAGACCTCTGATTATATGACCTTATGATATTTGATTGGTACCTTGGACATGATTATTGAATTGCTTTTGAGCATCATCTTTGTGCCTTGTCTTGTAAGAGCATCATTGATAAATTGATCAATGTTTGCAACTGATTGAGTATGTTTGGTGCATGTTTTGTACCCTATATTTTGCATGTGATTACCTACTGGACTTGGAATGACTTGGTTGATTACCCATAATTTTCAAAGGCATTTTGCTATTCTTCACGAATTTTCCAATGTGAACATATTATGTGTAAGCATGCATAGAGATAGGATATGTTTAGGACTTGTATGAGGGCACTTTGAGCCAACTTTGAATATGATTTTTAGCACATTATTAAGTGTATTTTGATGCACAATTGAGACATGCTTGAGTATTGCATTTGATCATTTCACATGCCTTAAATGATGCCTTCTTTGTGCGTATGTGAACTTGAATTTGTGTTTCTCTTTGGCCACTTCTTTTGATGCCACTTGTATGCCATGTTCATGATTGTTTTTTGGGATTCAATTAGGAAATTTTATAGGTCATTTTCCTCTGTTGTGTGAGCTTTAAAATTGCCTTACCATTTTATAGTTTTGATCCTTACTTGAGTGACAATTTTACATACTTGTATGAGAAGTTTAAATGTGATTTTGCTCATGGAATGAATTGACTTTGGAGAGAGAGTTTAATGCAAACCTTGGTGACACTTTGAGATTGGTTTTAAGCATGCGTATAATATGTTTCAATTCTGACCTTGGTCCATTTTCACGTTTTAATTCAATTCATCTAACTTGTAACCCTTAGGTGATTTCTTTTGTTGGTTTACCTTTAACTCCAAAGTAGATTAGTCTTGTAGCATAGTTGTAACTTGAATTGTAATTTCATAATCCTTTTACGTCTTTCACTTTGACTAATGCGACTCAAGTGTACATAGTCATTAGACTTAGGTTTCATGTTGTACATACACTTTCTTGTTATTACTAATGTCTTTGGTTCACATGTGCAAGGTACATAAAGGAGACATTCCAAAGGGGGTTTGACCATTTAATTTTGTAAATAAAAACTTGTTTCTAACTTGGTTTGCTATTTGTTTATTGGTGCTTCCGTGACTTTCTTTCGTTGCGCTTTCGTTGCTTTGCTACGGATTCATATCCGTTTGGTAGGACCTCTTATCTCTTCACTTCTCTTTAATGCTTTCAAATGCCATGAGAAGTAGGAATAGTCGATGCCATGATAAGTAGGATTGTATGGAAAGCCCTCAAGTGACTCCATGACTGTGCTTGTTTAATATTGTGCTGAAGACCTCCCAAGAGGCATCCCATTCCCGTGTTCCCTTGTAAGACCTCCAAGAAGGCAGTCGACGGAAGGTAGGGTTCGTAATCGACCCCTGTTATTCTAGTTGAGTCGTTCTTAGCTCTCATTACATGATTGAAGCCTTGAACATCACCTACTCTTGTTATCGAGTCGGTCAAGTGGAATGAGGGTTTAGCAATCGAACCCCCACGCCTTGTCTATAGCTCGTATTGACCAATGCTGATGCTTATGTGATCTGATTCACATCTTCCCCTTTCTTACTCTACTTTCCATGATTCTTGATACCATTGGGTGAGCCTCCCTACTTCCCACACCTAGCTTGTTTGCCTCGGTTAATATGACCCCTTGGCTAAAGCTCCCTCTTTCTTATTATGATTGTGTGATATTGTTGTTAACTGACACTGTTTACTCCTTAGTTGCTTTTATTTCATTTTGTGATTGATTCATCCTGTGTTTACTTGTCTGATGACATGATCCCGTAGGATTCCTAGCTCCACTTAATTTTCGATTAAGTTGGGGGTAGGAGAGGCATTAGGATAGAAATTTGTGCATACTGACATAGGTAGCATCCCCCTTCTAAACCTTGACCTTAGGGCCACTGTTGCATGATAACATTAGGAACAAGCTAGATTCCCTTAGTGTTTTCTTTTCAACTTGAGTCTTCTCTTCTCATCTCATAATTCTCCTTAAACACTTAAAAAAGGTTAAACGGGTATTACACATGAGCCTTACATGTGGGAAATGGAAGGAGGAGGGTTTCCCTCCGCCTTTCTAGAGTGTTTAGCATACGCCCTGTTAGGACGACCATGCGACGCATTCGATCCTACGTTATAGACTTGGGTACAATGCAAGTTACAAACAACTTTAGAACACTTCTGTCTAAAAAACACAAAACAAACTCAAACCTTTTTATCCTTCGGGATCGTTAAGTTTCAAACCTCATATTCAGAAAAGGGCACGTTACTTCCGTCTCGTCGCAAACAGGCATCGACCCTAACTGCCGGACACGAACTTAACGTCGCTCATAAAAAATGCAGACTTGGTTAGGTCGAACTACGACTGCTCTGATTTCCTCCTTCTAGTTAGATTGAGGATACGTAGGCACAAGACGACGATGTCTTGGCGAGCAACCTCCCCCCTTAGTTCGTGTCCGAACTACGTTGACTCTGACTTTTCCATTGCACTGAGGGAATACGTAGGCCTAGGACTCCGTGGATGTCCTATCGAGTCACTTCTTTTTCTCTTCTTCCTCGTTCCTTCGTTCTTTTCCATTCTCGTTCCTTCTCCGGTCCAGTAGCAGTGGAGCTCCAGACGACGACACCCTTTGATCGAGACAACAAGCGTGGATCCCATCGGGTACGATGGACGTGTTGGGTGCTAACACCTTCCCTTCGCATAACCGACTCCCGAACTCAGATCTCTTGGTTGCAATACCATGCTCTATCCTTCCCCTTAAGTTTACGCAGTGTTTCCTTTCCCTCTCTTGGGATAAATACACATTGCTGGCGACTCTATTTTGGTGCCACTTTCGCGTTTGTACTTTGATGAAAATCCCAGGAGAGACACTCACATTGACGTTTTGGTTGACAATACAACTCAGTTCTTGGTGTTTTCTTTCATGGATGACTTCTCTGGCTCAATCAGATTAAGATGGCACTAGAGGACATGGAGAAAACAACATTCATTACCCCATGGGGAACCTTCTTTTATAAAGTGACGCCCTTCGGTTTAAAGAACGCAGGGGCAACCTATTAACGCACAATGGTGACCCTCTTTCATGATATGATTCATAAGGAGATTGAAGTCTACGTTGATGACATGATCGTGAAGTCACAGACCGAAGAGGAACACTTGGTGAATTTGCAGAAACTCTTTGAGTGGTTGAGAAAATTCAAGTTGAGGCTGAATCCGAATAAATGCAATTTCGGGGTGCGGTCTGGAAAATTGTTGGGCTTTATCGTTAGTGAAAAAGGTATCGAGGTTGATCCAGCAAAAGTAAAAGCAATTCAAGAGATGCCCGAGCCTAGAACGGAGAAATAGGTTCGTGGTTTCCTAGGGAGGTTGAACTACATTGCTAGATTCATCTCTCATCTTACGACCACTTGTGAACCAATTTTTAAGCTGCTGAGAAAAGATCAGGCTATCAGGTGGAATGATGACTGCCAAAGGGCATTTGAAAAAATAAAAGAATATCTTCAACAATCTCCGATCCTTATACCTCCAGTTCCAGGGAGACCACTGATAATGTATTTGACAGCACTTAAAAACTCAATGGGTTGTGTGCTCGGTCAACACGACGAGACAGGTAGGAAAGAACACGCCATCTACTACCCGAGCAAGAAATTCAATGATTGCGAGTTAAGATACTCAATGCTTGAGAAGACATGCTGTGCACTTGCATGGGCTGCTAAACGTTTGAGACAATACATGCTAACTCACATAACTCTGTTAATATCCAAGATGGATCCAGTCAAGTACATCTTTGAGAAGCCAACTCTCACCATAAGGGTTGCTCGTTGGCAAATGGTCCTGACATAATATGACATTCAGTATATTTCCAAGGAAGCCATCAAGGGTAGTGTTCTGTCTGACTATCTTGCCCAACAACCACTTGATGATTATCAGCCGATGAAATTTGAATTCCCTGATGAAGACATCATGTATTTGAAAATGAAGGACTGTGAAGAACCGTTAGTTGACGAAGGGCCAAATCCTGATTCTAAGTGGTGTTTGATGTTTGATGGGGCCGTTAATGTAAATGGTAATGGAGTTGGGGCAGTTATTGTCGCTCTGAAGGGTTCTCATATACCTCTCACCGCCAGAATGACTTTTGAATGCACCAACAATGAAGCTGAGTATGAAGTTTGCATTATGGGTATCGAAGAGGCTATTGATATGAGGATTAAAACTCTTGATATATTTGGGGATTCCGCTTTAGTGATCAATCAGGTCAACGGAGACTGGAATACTCATCAGCCCAATTGATTCCGTACAGAGATTACACGAGAAGACTGTTAACTTTCTTTAATACAGTGAAGCTTTACCACATACCTCGTGACGAAAATCAGATGGCAGACGCTCTGGCTACATTATCCTCGATGATCAAAGTGAATTGGTGGAATCACGTGACCAAAATTAATGTGACACGCCTTGATAGTCCCGCTTATGTTTTTGCAGCCGAGACAGTTGTAGATAGTAAACCTTGGTATCATGATATAAAGTGCTTTCTGAAAAATCAAGAGTACTCGGCAGAGGCATCCAACTATGATAAGAAGACTATGAGAAGATTGGCTGATAGTTTCTTCTTGAATGAGGATGACGTGTTGTATAAGCAGAATTTCGACATGGTCCTGCTCAGATGCATGGATAGACACGAAGCAGACATGTTGATGCAAGAAGTGCACGAATGTACCTTTGGCACCCATGCAAGAAGTTGTTGAGAGCAGGTTATTACTGGATGACCATGGAATCAGATTGTTTCAAATATGCTTAAAAGTGCCATAAATGCCAGATTTATGCTGACAAAGTGCATGTGCCTCCGAATCCTTTGATTGTTATGAATTCTCCGTGGCTCTTTGCTATGTGGGGAATTGATATGATCGGAAAGATCTAGCCCACTACTTCCAATGGGCACCGTTTCATTCTAGTTGCCATCAATTATTTCACCAAGTGTGTGGAGGCAGCTTCCTTTGCAAATGTCACCAAACAGGTGGTTGCCCGGTTTATTAAGAAGAAGATCATTTGTCGTTGTGGGGCTCCTGAAAGAATCATCACTGATAACGGTTCGAACCTCAATAACAAGATGATGCAAGAGTTGTGCCAGAGCTTCAAGATCGAACACCACAATTCTTCTCCGTATCGTCCAAAGATGAACGATGCTGTTGAAGCAGCCAACAAGAATATTAAGAAGATTATGCAAAAGATGGTTGTGACGTACAAGGATTGGCACGAGATGTTGCCTTTCACTTTCAGTGTGTATGTCAACTGGTGCAACCCCGTTTTCACTCGTGTATGGTATGGAAGCAGCTCTGTAAGTTGAGGTTGAAATTCCTTCTCTGAGGGTTATGATGGATGTGAAGCTAGAAGAAGATGAATGGGTCCGAACAAGATTCAATGAGCTGAGCCTCATTGAAGAAAGAAGAATAGTAGCTGTATGCCACAGGCAGTTATATCAGAGGAGGATGAAAAAGGAATTTGATCAGAAAGTGCGTCCTCGTTGTTTTGAGGCTGGTGATTTGGTGTTGAAATGAATTCTTCCTCCACAGATAGATCACAGGGGCAAATGGACCCCGAATTATGAAGGCTCATACGTTGTTAAGAAGGCTTTCTCTGGAGGAGCCTTGATGCTTTCAACTATGGACGGTGAAGACTTTACGTCCCCTGTGAACTCAGATGCAGTTAAAAAATACTTTGCATAAAAGAGACCCGCTGGACAGCAAAAAGAATAAGTCCAGGCAAAAAGGGGCATCCCGGCGAACCAAAAAAAAAAGAAAAGAAAAAGGTCCAGGAAAAAATTAGGGATAAAAGAAAAAAATGAGTAAACTCGCTAAGTTGAAAACCTGAAAAGGCAACTTAGGAAAAAATGGGTATCCAGGTGGATTGAAAACATGTAAAGGGTGATCCAGGCAAAAGTTAGGGATTAAAGTGAAAGGCTGCGATCTGAGTAGTCTGTGCTTCATCTCTTTTCAACATCTGGGAATCTCGAAGGGTAGGAATCTATCCAATCACCTTTCTCGGAAAGTAGAGTATTCGGAGCGTTTTGAAGACATACGAGTCATAGCAGAATTGAAACTCAATGTGAATCCATTTTTACATTGCCACTAGTGTAGTTTCTTTTATTTTTATTCAATTACCTCTTTCTAGGAATTGCTTCCTAATGTAAATGCCTATTTACAGGCCAATACAATCAATAAATTCATTTTCATTCAAATAGATTTCTCTCTTGTTTTCATCTTACTATTTTGTTTGCAAAAGACGTCCGAATTTTTGATAAACATTGCATTGGAAAACAATAAAGATTTACAAGAACAGGCGTGAAAACATTTAAAATTGCTTTGAATGTTGAGTGTCCTTGGGTGGTAAATTCAGACCATATAATACCCCGGGGCACATGTGTGTATCTTTTTGTGTTTGCAGGCACATGTATTCATACTCAATGGTCAGTGTGCAGATCAGAGACCATTTTCCTCTCACAGTAATGGTGACATCGTTCAGATATGTGAATGAATGTCTCCCCAGTAGAAGTAGCTAAGGCTATGTCGTCCTTGGCAGAGCGCTATGCTTTCTTATTATCCTCCCCCAGTGAGAGTCTAGAGATTTGGTATCCCCAGTCAGAGTTGGATTCATCTCTTCTCCCGTAGGAGTTCAAGCCCCAGACATGGTAAAGATGGTTTGTTCTTGCTCTCCAAGCAAGTTGACGTCCCCAGCTTGAGGCTCGTTCGATCTCCCGTCTCCAGTAGCATTTCTCTCCCCCATAGAGTACTGGTGTATAATTTCCTCATCAAGTCAGGAAGTGTTTTCTTCCTCAGCAAAGGTTGTTTGATCTCAGTTCCCTTAGCAGTCGGGTCAGAAGATTGTTATTTCTCTAGAAAATTCATATGGTTGTAGGTTCTCCTCAATCAGGACTGGTTTAGGTGATGTCTCCCCAACAGGGTCATCATTCCCCGCAATCCAGAGTCCAGATGTATCAACATTTCTCCCCCAGCCGAGTTGTTGATATTTTCCCCATAGACAATCAGAAGATCAGATCAATAATCACTTCCTTAGCAGAGTTTCTAATCATCGTCCCTAGCTGATGATTCTTTTTGCATCTTGCATATAGTAATCATTGCATCCTCAAAACGCATAACATTTCCAGTTGATGTGGAGCATTACACCATAGAAAAATTTAAACATACGCATTCGAAGCATAAGCGAGGTTTGGATATTCTCATTGCCAGACGTCCCCAACAGAAAGTGGATCAACCCAAGATGTTCATTCCTACTTTATCCCCGGTGAAGTTGTCAATAAACATGTTTATCTCCCTGGTATTCCCCTACAGAGTTGTCTGTTCAGACTTCTCTTTTCCCCAGCAGAAAATGATGTAACCGTAGCCCCAAGTAGGTGCTTCAACCAGTTTTTAAGGTAGTAGATCTGTAAATTATACCCTTTTGATCTTTGTTCCCTAGCAGGGTCGTCTGACTAGGACTCTATTATCTCCTCAGAGTCATCCCTCATACCCATCATCCAAGGTTTGGATGCGTTAATATTGATATTTTCGAGGCACTGTTCGTTCAGCACTCGTCCGTGTTTGTTTCATTTCTTCAATACTTCGTCCGTATTGATCCCCTATCCCTTTTAACACTCGTTCGTGTTCGTTTAGTATCTCCAATATTCATCCATATTGATCCTTCAACACTCGTTCGTGTTTGTTTCAGGTTCATCAATACTCGTTTGTATTGATCCTAGATTCATAGACACTTTTCCGTGGTCTTTCAACACTCGTTCGTGTTTGTTTCAGGTTCATTAATACTCGTTCGTATTGATCCTAGATTTGTAGTCACTCGTCCGTGTTCTTTCGACACTCGTCCGTGTTTGTTTCAGTTTCGCCAATACTCGTTCGTATTGATTCTGGGTTCTTAGCCACTCGTCTGTGTTCGTTCGACACCCGTTCGTGTTCGATTTCACATCCTCAATACTTCGACTATATTGATCTTAGGCACTCATCTGTGTTTGTTTCGGCTCAATCAATACTCGTCCGTGATGATCCTAGAGTCCATGTGCTCACAGTAATTTCTCCAACACTAGTCTATATTGATACTAAGCACTCGTTTGTGTTTATCCCCAGCGCAGTTAAGAACCCATCCATGTTTGTTTCGCTCGGTTTCAATACTATGTCTGTAACACCCTTTTTCTACTCAACAAACATCACGAATAAAATGACAAATAATTCAGAGTAAATTCCCAAAAGGGCATCACATATCGTCAAAAATCATAAAAAATCCACGTGTCCCGTAACACGGGTTTTACCATCATAATTTAATTAAACACCACGCAGCGGAAAATTAAGTCTAAATGAAACACTTTTATAATTCAAAACTTCTCAAATAAAACTCATGAAAAACATCATGTCCACAAAACAAAAGAACGTAATCGTTCGACTCAAATGTCCCGACCCGATGTTACATATCAGAGCAAGACCCTCTAATAGACAGAGAAAAACAAAAATGCTTCAAAATCAATCTTCATGCGCCAAGGGAGCTAAGCCTGATCACCTGCACGTTACCCACGTGGAGGCAACATTCAAACAGGCAGGGTGAGTAATCACAGAATCCATACATAAGATATAAGTGAAAGATAAAGCACAAGCAACAACATCATCAAGTCATCCAGAATGTCAAGAACACATCAATCACATCAATATAATGCAATGCCACACAATATGCAATGCAACATCATAGACTTATGTATGTGGTACCAACTCGTCATAATCGATGGACACTGGGCCATCACCCTCCAAAGATCCCCACCAATAGGATCGATTCTACACAAGAACCAGAGCACGTCATAAAACACTCCAATCCAGACAATGGGATTGAAGCCACCAAATGGACAGAAGTCCCAACTATGCCATAAATGCATGATGCAAATCGTCATAATAAACATCATCATAAAATCCTCATAATTGCACCATCATTCATGAATCACCATCAAACAAACATCAATATGTCACACCAAGTCGCACTCGTCGAAGTTCGTCATTACACCTCACAATTCCTCATGTTTTATTCATCACATAAAAATCTCCGATTTTATCTCGTTCATCATCATTACTAGATTACTAGTGTCTTATTATCCCATCATAACCCTACGTCTCAAGGAAACCACGTCACAAGCGAAATCGGGACAGAAATCGCAAAAACAGGAAAATCTGCCCACATCACTGCCCATACGCGTAAGGACCACCCTATTACGCGTATGGCTCAAACTTCACGCCACCCCTTACACGTACAATACGCGTATCAACAGAGAGGGTTTTCCTCTCAATTCTCCCCCAGATTCCCCCTTACGTGTAATGGCTAGTCCATACGCGTAAGGCACTTTTCCCAATCCCATACGCGTAAGCATCTCCTCTTACGCGTATTCCCCTTTTCCCAGTCATCCAATACGCGTAATACCTCCTCTTACGCGTATTGCCCACCATCCCATATGCGTACGCTACACGTACTAGTAGAGGGCTGTGCCAGCCCTTGGGGACGGGTACGTACGCTACGCGTATCACCCTGGGAAGCCCCCTCATTACGCGTAACACCTTCATTACGCGTATCAATAGGAACTACTCCAAAACTCAGATCTCGCATCTGGACACAAACCTCCTCATTCCAGCATCTTCGATCTACTAAAATCAGCCTCAAATTAGGTTCGATTCATCCCAGATCTATGTTATTCATCCTACTTCATTGTCTACATCAGTTTCTTCCTAATTATTAAGTCATAACCAGTTATTATCAGTTTCGATTTTCAGATCTGGTTTACCCACATGTTCATCACAGCAGCATCAACATCCACATGAAATTTACAGCAAATATGGCAAATCTCACCGAGTTCATCACAGAAATCATACACATATAATTACGAAATTTCATTACAGATTCGTCACAGATCAGCATAAAATCATCAAAAACGAAAACACACAATTACCTCTACCTTAAACCCATATCAAATGTATTAACCCAGATTACCCCCTATACCTCAAATTTTCCAGCAGAAATTCTTCGTTTCTGGGGTTCTACGGTTAATTCCTCGTTCTAGCCTCCTTTCCTCAGCTCTCTTATCACTTCTCAGGGTTGCACAAAACTAATTCTCATAATCCTTATTTTTCTTTTGTTAAACCTATGTTTTGGGCCTTAATTATGATTTACCGTATTATCCTTCATTAATCCCCTCCACATTACCGTCTTACCCTTAATGGTCTCTGTAGCGAGTGATTTTTGGATGTGGTTGCGAAGCACGATTGCTCTGGTACTACAGCTCGATTCATTTTTTATCCTATTAAGCTGATGAAGGAAGGGAAATAGATGTCTCCAATTAACCCTGCTTGCATACTGAGATTAAACAGTCAAAACTGTTGGTTTACAGATGCTACAAAGATTCGGGGTTTCTCCTAGGTTATTTTGTTGACGAGGGGTGCTTTAGGCTATCGGTTGGGATGTTAGGACGAATGTATGAGAGTATGGGATTTTGGGTTTTTGTTTAGTGTGCTCGCTAAGTTTTTTTCTTTCAATCTTATGCCTACGTATTCCCGTTTACTGAAACAGGGAAATCAGAGCGATCGTAGTTCCTCCTATTCTATGGGAGGAAATGGTTGTTTTGGTGTCTTGTTCAAAGCCCAAGACGTGAAGCTAGAGAGTCTATTTGTATCTTGTTCAAAGCCCAAGATGTGAAGCTGAAAGCGTTGACCTTAGAGAGAATTTGTCATCTCTAAAGGGGCCTGTTTGTTACAACTGTTGGGTGACATACTATAAAGGAGGATTACTTTAACCGGGATTTGTGAATCCGGCAATGCCATAATTTCCTTTATAGGGGATTTTAACCTAAAGGAGAAGACTTTAACTCAGTTTAGAGCAATGCCATCTTTCCTTAGGAATTTCTCATACTAAAAGAGGGACATTGGCATGGATGTAGATGATCCAGAGGCTTGCCGCTTACAGCGATTAGATGAAGGGGAAGGAGTTGTTGATGTTTGTGTATTGTGAACGAGGTACAACTTTGATGCTAAAAGGTTGATTGGATCAACCAGTGGTTTTCTTATATAAAGCCTAAGAGGAGGCTATTTATGTGTCTCGTACAAAGCCCGAGAGAGAGAGGCTAAAAGGTTTTGACTCGACGATGGAGTCTTTTGGTATCTCGTACGAAGCCCGAGATGAAGGCTACTTGACTTAACAAGAGAGTTTTTTGTATCTCGTACGAAGCCCGAGATGGAGGCTAAAATTTGTTTGGCTCAATAAGAACCTTTTTGTATCTCGTATAAAGCCCGAGATGGAGGAGAAAGGGTGATTGACTCAACGAGGAAGTCTCTTATGTGTCTCGTACAAAGCCTGAGAGAGAGGCTAAACGCTGTTTGACTCCGCTGGGGAGAATCATTGTATAAAGCCCAAGAGAGAGGCTATTGTAACTGGAGAAGTATCATTATAAAAAGCCTAAGAAGAGGCTATGGTTACTGTCTCAGTTGAGTGACAGGTCCAGTATCCTGATTTAAAGAGAAAATTAGTTCTTATATGAGCAACACTGTACTCGAGGATTTGATTCAAGGATCCGAGCTATTCCTATTCTTTAAGGAATTGGGAAATCCGAAGGGTATTGAGACTGTCCGAGTCCACGGGTTTTCTTCCTTTTTAACGAAGGGGTCACTTGAGAATGTCTGGAAAACTCAAGGAGATTAGACTGTCCGTGTCTAGAGTTTCATCTTTTGTACCATGCTTTGAGAAACAGTAGTAGACTCTTTGAAAGGACTGCTCTATGCAGATAACTAATTTCTGTTCCTATACCTCTAGGAGGTCGTCGGGACAATTTGTACGAAGCCCAAGAGGAGGCTGGAAACTTTTAAGAAGCCGATCGGTCCTTGTACGAAGCCCAAGAGGAGGCTATCATTCCCGGAGGCAGAATCATTATACGAAGCCTAAGAGGAGGCTGTGAATACTTCTAAGAAGCCGACGGGTCCTTGTACTAAGCCCAAGAGGAGGCGGGGTTGCTTTTAGGAAGCCTGTGGGTCCTTGTGTGATGCCCAAGAGGAGGCCGATGCTTTTAAGAAGCCCGTGGGTCCCCAAACCCCGAGAAATTCAAGGCAAGCTATTCACAAGGAATAGATCAAGTCAGGAAAGTTCGAGAATTTGGAAGAAACTCAAAGATGCCATTCACGGAGAATACATTCATCTCTGGGAGTAGAGTTTCTTGACAATTCCTAATGAGGACAGCCGAAGAGAAGACTGTATCTGGTGATCCTATTGGGGATCTAGTTGTCTATTTCTAAGAATAAACGAAACGGCGTCACCTAGTTCTAGACGTAGTTGCCGGGGAAACTCGAAATATCTATACTATTATTACACAGTTGATATGAGTTTATGAAAGAAGACTTACAGCGAAACAGCCCCACAATACAGTTATATGTATATGAAAGCGGTAAATGAAAGCGTATAAACACTTACTCGGTTGTAGAGCTTCCATGCTGTTTGGTTAGTTGTTCAACAAAGAAAGTTTGAAAACAATAGTATACTCAAAATCAAAGGAGAAAATGCTTTGAAAAAGAAAGATTTGGGGCTTACAGCTCTAGGAGAGGCCCAGGGTTTTATCAGTGAGCGCACTGTTGTTTTGTACGGAGGAACTTATACAAGTGACTGAGGCCCAAAAGGTTTTCTGTACAAAGGGGTTGGGTCTTACACTCTAATAGAGGCCCAAAAGGTTTTGAATGGGTCTTATAGCTCAAGGAGAGGCCCAATTGGTTTTTTAAAAAGGCGACGATTGCGTCGTTTATTTGAAAATGTACAGAGGGACTTATACAACGAATGAGGCCCAAAAAATTTTCTGTACAAGGGGGTTGGGTCTTACACTCTAATAGAGGCCCAAAGAGTTTTAAGAAAAGAAATGGGTCTTACTACTCGAGGGTAGGCCCAGGTTTGTTTTGAAAAGGCGACGATCGCGCCGTTTGTTTTTGACGGTATTGGGACTTATACAATATACTGAGGCCCAAAAATGATTTGGTCAAAAAAAGGATTGGGTCTTACACTCTATTAGAGGCCCAAAGTGTTTTGAAAATGATTTATGAGGGTTGAATTAATCCAAAAACCCTAATTTGTTTTCAAAAATGTATTTAATTGAATAAAAATTCAATTAAAATGATCAAAATTGTTTAACATAGGAAAAACAAATTGTGATCTTGGATTAATGCTTCAAAAATTAAGTATTGACCTACAAAATAATTAGAAAATATTAAAAGTTGCAAAATCAAGGTGGAAAAAAATTTTAAATGTTAAAAACAATTAAAACATTAATTCTTTGCAAAAATATCAATTATATAAAATAAATAATATTTTTGGGATTTTTTGGGAAAATAAAATATTTTAACATTTTTGTGAATTATTAAAAAAAGAATCAACTCAAAATCATTAAAACTCAGAGAGAAATTAATTTTTGAATCAATTAAATAAAATCACAAAATTCAAATATTCAAAATTTGAAAAAATGGCGCCAAGAACACCCAAGAACACACGCGTGTTTTGGGCTTGCCCAAATTTGCATTTTCTCTCTAATCTCACTGAATACTTGATTATATCATGTAATCCACATACCAATCAACTCGTTTCAACCTCACGATCATGTTTATGACAATTAATTTCATTTAAATTAAACATATAACAAGAAATCATGAAAAATCCTCAAGAACCCTAATTTCTGCATGAAGGCTAGGATTTTTGATACACGATTCAAACAATGCAATTAATTAAGGGGAAACATTCCATGCATGATTATGAACATATGGCCAAATTATTGTGCAGCAAAAATTCCATGGATCATAGAGTTAGAAGAGCTCATGCTTACCACTTGCAACTGGTGATCGTGATTTGTGTTGGAGGTGTTACAGCTAGGTTCCAATGATCTGGATAGCTTCCCTAGGTGCCATAGAGTGTGTATGAATGCTTGGAATGGATTGAAATGGTTTGGAGTTGAAGATGGTACCTCAACTGCAAAACTGTCAAGAACTTGAGCAACTGGCTGGTGATTTTGTGAAATCTGTGTTCCAGATGTGTCCAAGTGGATAGGAGCATTTGGATTTGGCTGATTTTGGCAAATCGACCAAAAGTGTAAAAATCTGCCTTGCCTTGGCAGATTTCAGCAAGGCAACTTGCCAATGTCATATCTCATGGCTCAAGTTGAATTTGGTAATGTTCTTGGTCATTTTGGAAAGCCCTTACATGATACAACAACTTTTTGAACATGTTTGGTTTTGATCTCTTTTGAATCCAAGTGAAAAATCCCCCTACATTTGGCAAAAAGTAGGGTAAAATCTGACTTAGTGAAATTTTCACTAAGTGTTGGAACAAAGTGACTTTTCTTGATTTTGATCACTCCATAACTCAAAATCCATGAGGAATTTGGACATAGGCCAGTATGAAGCTTTTGTAGAGGTCAATGAGATCTACAAATCAAGCTTTGAATGGGGAATAATGGCCTTGTGGTTTAGGAGTTATGGTCTGTCATACCCCAAATTTTGACCACTAAAGTTTCCCATCATTGTGCAAATCATCATCACAATATGGATGAATCATCATGCCTCATTAATCTCCTCAAAAGATGGGTGAGCATCCACTACAATCAAAATTAGGGTTTCGAGCCCTCTCTGAGCTTTAGACAAAGGCTCAATCAAGAAATGACTTGATTTTCAACTTGTCTAATCTCTCAAACATCCTCAAAGGATCAAAAGGACTCCCACTTCAAGGATTAAGCACAAGGTTGCTCCCTTCTAGGTGGATCAAGCCTCAAGATCGCCAGTGTCACCAAATTAGGGTTTTGATCACCCAGGGCCTCCAGATGAAAAGTTTCATCTGGGCATAAACCATTGATCCAAAACATAACCTAATATACTTCATGGAACCTCATGAACCCATGCATCAAGTCAATTTTGCCTCAAGGGATGTATTCATCAAAAATCAGGAATTAGGGTTTCTTGACCTAATTCACCCCTAAGTTGACTTTTGGGACAAATCATGAGCCAAGACCTCAAGAGATGATTTGAGGGTCTCTAATATACCATATTGATACATTTGGGACAATGGATTAATCCAAAAAGTTTGAGCAACAAGTCTCAATTCCATCTGCACCACAATTAGGGTTTTAAGGGAAAAGTCAACTATAACTTTGACTTTTGACCAAGACATGCTCCCAAACCCTAATACATGATTGAATATACCCTATGACACCCATGGAACATGTCCATCAAGTTTGATTTAGGTCAAGGACATGATTTCCTGAAGAATTGCACAGTTTGGAATTCATCTGATAAAAAGTCAACTGTGCACAAAAGTCAAACTTTGACTTTTTGAGATTTTTCACCAAAATGGATTTTTAACCCCAAAATGATGTTAATGTATGATTTGAATCATCATTCATCAAGAAAAATAAGAAAAGTGAGATAACTTGTAAAAGGGGTAACCATAAAACTTAGAAATTTTTCTAAGTTAAAAATAAAATGGCAAGGGTACCAACTTTGAAGGACCATAACTCCTAAACCACAAGGCTATTTTTCTCATCCAAAGATGGATTTGTAGCCCTCATTATCACCTACAAAAACTTCAACTACAAGTCATTCCAATTCATTAAGGATTTTGAGTTATGGAGTGATCAAAGTGGCTGAAAAGTGAAAATGTCACTTTTTCCAACACTTAGTGAAATTTTCACTAAGTCAGATTCTGCCTCACTTTTTGCCAAATGTAGGGGGATTTTTCACTTGGAATCAAAAGAGATCAAAACCAAACTTGTTCAAACAGTTGTTGTATCATGTAAGAGCTTTCCAAAATGGCCAAGAACATTACCAAATTCAACTTACACCATGAGATATGACATTGGCAAGTTGCCTTGCTAAAATCTGTCAAGGCAAGGCAGAATTTGCAACTTTGGTCGATTTGCCAAAATCAGCCAAATTCAATTGCTCCTATCCACTTGGACACCTCAGAGGATTGAATCTAAAGGGGACAATCACTGAGCCAAGCCTCCAAAGTCCATGGAACAAGAAATAGCACGTTGAACCTAGAATGGCCAAAATAGGGACAAGACTTCAAATTTGGAATGAGGCATTCAATGGAACCATCAAGGTGGCATGGAATGAGCCATTCTCATCTGAAATCAGTCAAGACTTATCCAAGACCAAGGGAACCAAAGCTCTGTGCCCTAACCTCAAGTCAATGGCTAGAGGAGACTTGGATTTTCATTTGCCAACATTGGCCAAACCTACTTATCAGTTGCCATGCACTATTCCTTGCAAAACAAACTTGCTCTACTATAAATAGAGCTCAATTGTGGTCAGTTTAAGTACACCAAAGCCATCTAACAGATGCTTTCCTCAAAATCTCTTCTTTCACTCCAATTTTGCCTTCTAAGGCAAGTCACTATCGGGTTTTGAGTTTGAGAGCAATTCCAATCAAACCAATCACTCACACACCTCACATACATCACATATGAGCTGATCAAACACTTAGATTACTTCTGAAACATCAATTTCACAAAATCACCAGCTGGTTGCTCAAGGTTTTAACCAAAGTGCAGCTGAGGTACCACAAAATGATCCAGCCAATTTCAATCAAGTCCAACCATCCAAACACAATCCATAGGGTGTAGGGAAGCTGTTCAGATCATCACAACTCATTTGTAACACCTCCAGATCAAAAATCACTTTGAACTTGCTGTCACGGCCTAGAGGTAAGCACATGCTTGGTCATCTCTCAATCTATGCATATTTCCTCGCACAATAATTTGGCCATATGTTCATAATCATGCATGAAATGTTTTCCCTCAATTAATTGCATTGTTTGAATCGTGTATCAATAATCCTAGACTTCATGCAGAAATTAGGGTTCTTGAGGTCTCTTCGTGATTTCTTGTTGTATGTTTAATTTAAATGAAATTAAAGTACATAGACATGATCGTGAGGTTGAGACGAGCATAATGATATGTGGATTGCATGATATGATTACGTATTCATGGAGATTGGATAGAAAATGCAAATCTGAGAAACCAAGAACACGTGCGTGTTCTTCAGCTTGTTCTTGGCGCCATTTTTAGAAATTCAAATATTTGAATTTTGTGATTTTGTTTAATTGATTCAAAAATTAATTTCTCTCTGAGTTTTAATAATTTTGAGTTGATTCTTTTTTTAATAATTCACAAAAATGTTAAAATATTTTATTTTATCAAAAAATCCCAAAAATATTATTTATTTCATATAATTGATATTTTTGTAAAGAATTAATATTTTGATTGTTTTTGGCATTTTAAATATTTTTTCTACATTGATTTTGCAACTTTTAATGCTTTCTAATTATTTTGTAGGTCAATACTTAATTTTTGAAGCATTAATCCAAGATCACAATTTGTTTTCCATGTGTTAAACAATTTTTGATCATTTTAATTGAATTTTTATTCAATTAAATACATTTTGAAAACAAATTAGGGTTTTGGATTAATTCAACCCTCATAAATCATTTTCAAAACTTCTTGGGCCTCTTGAGAGAGTGTAAGACCCATCCCCCCTTGTACAAAAACTTTTTGGGCCTCATTCATTGTATAAGTCCTTCTGTACAAGTAAACGGCGCGATCGTCGCCTTTTTTAAAATAAACCTGGGCCTACCCTCGAGTAGTAAGACCCATTTATTTTTCTTAAAACTTTTTGGGCCTCTAATAGAGTGTAAGACCCAATCCTTTTTTGACCAAATCATTTTGGGCCTCAGTATATTGTATAAGTCCCGATACCGTCAAAAACAAACGGCGCGATCGTCGCCCTTTTCAAAATAACCCTTGGGTCTCTCCTTGAGCTATAAGACCCGTTCAAAACACTTTGGGCCTCTATTAGAGTGGAAGACCCAATCCCCCTTTTAACCAAAACATCTTGGGCCTCACTTATTGTATAAGTCCCTCCACGTTAAAAGAAAACCTCGGCGCGATCGCCATTTTTAAACGAAAAATCATTTGGGCCTACCCTCGTGTTATAAGCCCCACTCTTTTTCCTTTAAACCTTTCTGGGCCTCTTGAGAGAGTGTAAGACCCATCCCTTTGTACAGAAAACCATTTTGGGCCCCAGTCACTCGTATAAGTCCCTCTGTACAAAGTCAAACAGTGCGCTCATTGATAAAACCCTGGGCCTCTCCTCAAGCTGTAAGCCCCAAATCTTTCTTTTTCAAAGCACTTTCTCCTTTGATTTTGAATATACTGTTGTTTTCAATCTTTCTTTGTTGAACAACTAACCAAACAGCATGGAAGCACTCCAACCGAGTAAGTGGTTATCGCTTTCGTTTACTGCTTTCATATTATAAACTGTATTGTGGGGCTGCTCACTGTAAGTCTCCTTTCATAAACTCATATCTACTGTGTAATAATGTATAGATATTTCGAGTTTCCCCGGCAACTACGTCTAGAACTAGGTGACGCCGTTTCATTTATTCGTAGAAATAGACGCCTAGATCCCCAATAGGAGCACCAGATACAGTCTTCTCTTCGGCTGTCCTCCTTGGGAATCGTCAAGAAGCTCTACTCCCCAAGATGAATGTATTCTCCGTGAATGGCATCTTTGAGTTTCTTCCAAATTCTCGAACTTTCCTGACTTGATCTATTCCTTGTGGATAGCTTGCCTTAAATGTCTCGGGGTTTGGGTACCCACTACGGTCATAATCTTGGACCTTAACTAAGGAACCCTCTTTAAAAGCTAAAAGTCGCTGGAGAGTAAACCTCGCACGTTTACCAGTGGTTTTTATCTTTAAAAGAGTTATCTCTCCTAATGGAAAGGAGATGATAGACCCACGGGCTTCTTAAAAGCATCGGCCTCCTCTTGGGCATTATACAAGGACCCACAAGCTTCCTAAAATCAACCCCGCCTCCTCTTGGGCATTATTCAAGGACCCTACGGCTTCTTAGAAGTATTCACAGCCTCCTCTTAGGCTTCGTATAATGATCTATTCCTCCGGGAATGATAGCCTCCTCTTGGGCTTAGTACAAGGACCCGTCGGCTTCTTAAAAGTTTCCAGCCTCCTCTTGGGCTTCGTACAAATTGTCCCGACGACCTCTAGAGGTATAGGAACAGAACTTAGTCATCTGCATAGAACAGTCCTTTCATAGAGTCTACTACTGTTTCTCACAGCATAGTACAAAAGATGAAACTCTAGACTTGGACAGTCTAACTTCCTTGAGTCTCAAAGACATTCTCAAGCGATCCCTTCGTTAAATAGGAAGGAAACCCGCAGACTCGGACAATCTCAATACCCTTTGGATTTCCCGTTTCCTCAAAGAGAAGGAAATATCCCTGATCCTCGAATCAAATCCCTGAGTACAGTGTTGCTCATATAAGAACTGATTTTCTTTTTAAATCAGTATACTGGACCTATCACTTAACTGAAACAGTCACCATGGCCTCCTCTTGGGCTTTGTACAATGATTCTCCCCAGCGGAGTCAAACAATGTTTAGCCTCTCTCTCGGGCTTTGTACGAGACACATAAGAGACTCCCTCGTTGAGTCAATCACCCCTTTTGCCTCCATCTCGGGCTTTGTACGAGACACATAAAAGACTCTCTTGTTGGGTCAAACCTTTTAGCCTTCATCTCGGGCTTCGTGCGAGATACAAAAACACTCTCTTGTTGAGTATAAAAGATTCTCCTATTGAGTCAACCCTTTTAGCCTCTCTCTCGGGCTTCGTACGAGACACATAATAGCCTCCTCTTAGGCTTTGTATAAGAAAACCACTGGTTGATCCAATCAACCTTTTAGCATCAAAGCTGTGCCTCGTTCACAGTACACAAACATCAACAACTCCTTTCCCTTCATCTAATCGCTGTAAGCGGCAAGCCTCTGGATCATCTATATCCACGCCACTGTCCCTCTTTTAGCATGAGAAATTCCTAAGGAAAGATGGCATTGCTCTACACTGAGTTAAAGTCTTCTCCTTCAGGTTAAAACCCTTTCTTCGAAAATTATGGCATTGCTCGGATCCGCGTATCCCAGTTAAAGTAATTCTCCTTCTCCCCTCTTTAGAGATGGTAAAATCTCTCTAAAGCCGAGGTCTTTCAGCTTCACGTCTTGGGCTTTGAACAAGACACAAATAGACTTTTCAGCTTCACATCTTGGGCTTTGAACAAGATACAAACCACCTTTCGCTTCACGTCTTGGGCTTTGAACAAGACACCAAAACACCCATTTCCTCCCATAGAATAGGAGGAACTACGAACGCTCTGATTTCCCTGTTTCGGTAAACGGGAATACGTAGGCATAAGATCGAAAGAAAAGATTTTAGCGAGCGCAATCAACAAAAAACCTAAATTCCATATCTCCATCAATCAAAAAGCAGTAATTCAAAAGCATCAGTCCTAGCATCCTAATCCTTGTTCCCCGCCAGAAACCTTCTGTCTAGATAAAACAGTATTGGCAAAAATACAAATAACCAGTACAAAGGGCCCCCCACATTGATAGCATTCGTAACCTAACAGACCGCTGTTTAAACTCAGTATGCAAAGCAGGGTTAATTGGAGACATCTATTTCCCTTCCTTATTCAGCTCACAATAGGATAAAAAATGAATCGACCTGTAGTCAAAGCTCAAACCGCAGAGAGCGACCAGCGCTTAAGAACCGCGTCCAAAATCGCTCGCTACAGAAAAAATGGCGCCCACCGTGGGGCCGATCAAAGTTAGATCTAGGCACGGTCTTCCTTTTCACCTCTTGTGTGAAAAACTACAGAGTGGTAACTCAGCCAGGGAGCCATTTCTGTCAGGAACTTAGGATTCTTAGCTTTATAGGTCTAGGATGTTTAGGACAAATATATATACTGCTTTTCCTAATTGCTATACATGTTTATTTTTCTGCTAATGGGAATGCGGGTGTGTAGCGAGCGATTTTGGACTCGGTTCTTAAGCGCTGGTCGCTCTCTGCGGTTTGAGCTTTAAACTACAGGTCGATTCATTTTTTATCCTATTGTGAGCTGAATAAGGAAGGGAAATAGATGTCTCCAATTAACCCTGCTTGCATACTGAGTTTAAACAGCGGTCTATTAGGTTACGAATGCTATCAATGTGGGGGGGCCTTTGTACTGGTTATTTGTATTTTCGCCAATACGGTTTTCTTTCTTTTTATCTAGGCAGAAGGTTTCTGGCGGGGAACAAGGATTAGGATGTTAGGACTGATGCTTTTGAATTACTGCTTTTTGATTGATGGAGATATGGGATTTGGGTTTTTTGTTGCGCTCGCTAAGATCTTTTCTTTCGATCTTATGCCTACGTATTCCTGTTTACCGAAACAGGGAAATCAGAGCGTTCGTAGTTCCTCCTATTTTATGGGAGGAAATGGGTGTTTTGGTGTCTTGTTCAAAGCCCAAGACGTGAAGCGAAAGGTGGTTTGTATCTTGTTCAAAGCCCAAGATATGAAGCTAAAAGGTCTATTTGTGTCTTGTTCAAAGCCCAAGACGTGAAGCTGAAAGACCTCGGCTTTAGAGAGAATTTGTCATCTCTAAAGAGGGGAGGAGGAGAATTACTTTAACTGGGATACGCGGATCCGAGTAATGCCATAATTTCCGAAGAAAGGGTTTTAACCTGAAGGAGAAGACTTTAACTCAGTGTAGAGCAATGCCATCTTTCCTTAGGAATTTCTCATGCTAAAAGAGGGACAGTGGCGTGTATATAGATGATCCAGAGGCTTGCCGCTTACAGCGATTAGATGAAGGGAAAGGAGTTGTTGATGTTTGTGTACTGTGAACGAGGCACAACTTTAATGCTAAAAGGTTGATTGGATCAACCAGTGGTTTTCTTATACAAAGCCTAAGAGGAGGCTATTATGTGCCTCGTACAAAGCCCGAGAGAGAGGCTAAAAGGTTTTGACTCAATGGTGGAATCTTTTGGTCTCTCGTATAAAGCCCGAGATGGAGGCTAAAAGGTTTGACTCAACGGTGGAATCTTTTGGTATCTCGTATAAAGCCCGAGATGGAGGCTAAAAGTTGTTTGACTCCGCTAGGGAGAGTCCTTTATGTGTCTCGTACAAAGCCCGAGATGGAGGCGAAATGGGTGATTGGCTCAACGAGGGAGTCTCTTATGTGTCTCGTACAAAGCCCGAGAGAGAGGCTAAACATTGTTTGACTCCGCTGGGGAGAATCATTGTACAAAGCCCAAGAGGAGGCCATGGTAACTGTTTCAGTTTAGTGACAGGTCCAGTATACTGATTTTAAAAAGAAAACCAGTTCTTATATGAGCAACACTGTACTCAGGGATTTGATTCGAGGATCGGGGATATTTCCTTCTCTTTGAGGAAATGGGAAATTCAAAGGGTATTGAGACTGTCCGAGTCTGCGGGTTTCCTTCCTATTTAACGAAGGGGTCGCTTGAGAATGTCTTTGAGACTCAAGGAAGTTAGACTGTCCGTGTCTAGAGTTTCATCTTTTGTACTATGCTGTGAGAAACAGTAGTAGACTCTATGAAAGGACTGTTCTATGCAGATGACTAAGTTCTGTTCCTATACCTCTAGGAGGTCGTCGGGACAATTTGTACGAAGCCCAAGAGGAGGCTGGAAACTTTTAAGAAGCCGACGGGTCCTTGTACTAAGCCCAAGAGGAGGCTGTCATTCCCGGAGGAAGAGATCATTATACGAAGCCTAAGAGGAGGCTGTGAATACTTCTAAGAAGCCGTAGGGTCCTTGAATAATGCCCAAGAGGAGGCGGGGTTGCTTTTAGGAAGCCTGTGGGTCCTTGTATAATGCCCAAGAGGAGGCCGATGCTTTTAAGAAGCCCGTGGGTCTATCATCTCCTTTCCATTAGGAGAGATAACTCTTTTAAAGATAAAAACCACTGGTAAACGTGCGAAGTTTACTATCCAGCGACTTTTAGCTTTTAAAGAGGGCTCCTTAGTTAAGGTCCAAGATTATGACCGTAGTGGGTACCCAAACCCCGAGACATTCAAGGCAAGCTATCCACAAGGAATAGATCAAGTCAGAAAAGTTCGAGAATTTGGAAGAAACTCAAAGATGCCATTCACGGAGAATACATTCATCTTGGGGAGTAGAGCTTCTTGACGATTCCTAAGGAGGACAGCCGAAGACAAGACTGTATCTAGTGCTTCTATTGGGGATCTAGGCGTCTATTTCTACGAATAAATGAAACGGCGTCACCTAGTTCTAGACGTAGTTGCCGGGGAAACTCGAAATATCTATACTATTATTACACAGTAGATATGAGTTTATGAAAGGAGACTTACAGTGAGCATCCCCACAATACAGTTTATAATATGAAAGCAGTAAACGAAAGCGATAACCACTTACTCGGTTGGAGTGCTTCCATGTTGTTTGGTTAGTTGTTCAACAAAGAAAGATTGAAAACAACAGTATATTCAAAATCAAAGGAGAAAGTGCTTTGAAAAAGAAAGATTTGGAGCTTACAGCTCGAGGAAAGGCCCAGGGTTTTATCAATGAGCGCACTGTTTGACTTTGTACAGAGGGACTTATACAAGTGACTGGGGCCCAAAATGGTTTTCTGTACAAAGGGATGGGTCTTACACTCTCTCAAGAGGCCCAGAAAGGTTTAAAGGAAAAAGAGTGGGGCTTATAACACGAGGGTAGGCCCAAATGATTTTTCGTTTAAAAATGGCGATCGCGCCGAGGTTTTCTTTTAACGCGGAGGGACTTATACAATAAGTGAGGCCCAAGATGTTTTGGTTAAAAGGGGGATTGGGACTTACACTCTAATAGAGGCCCAAAGTGTTTTGAACGGGTCTTATAGCTCAAGGAGAGGCCCAAGGGTTATTTTGAAAAGGGCGACGATCGCGCCGTTTGTTTTTTACGGTATCGGGACTTATACAATATACTGAGGCCCAAAATGATTTGGTCAAAAAAGGATTGGGTCTTACACTCTATTAGAGGCCCAAAAAGTTTTAAGAAAAAGAAATGGGTCTTACTACTCGAGGGTAGGCCCAGGTTTATTTTAAAAAAGGCGACGATCGCGCCGTTTACTTGTATAGAGGGACTTATACAATGAATGAGGCCCAAAAAGTTTTTGTACAAGGGGGGATGGGTCTTACACTCTCTCAAGAGGCCCAAGAAGTTTTGAAAATGATTTATGAGGGTTGAATTAATCCAAAACACTAATTTGTTTTCAAAATGTATTTAATTGAATAAAAATTCAATTAAAATGATCAAAAATTGTTTAACACATGGAAAACAAATTGTGATCTTGGATTAATGCTTCAAAAATTAAGTATTGACCTACAAAATAATTAGAAAGCATTAAAAGTTGCAAAATCAATGTAGAAAAAATATTTAAAATGCCAAAAACAATCAAAATATTAATTCTTTACAAAAATATCAATTATATGAAATAAATAATATTTTTGGGATTTTTTGATAAAATAAAATATTTTAACATTTTTGTGAATTTTTAAAAAAAGAATCAACTCAAAATCATTAAAACTCAGAGAGAAATTAATTTTTGAATCAATTAAACAAAATCACAAAATTCAAATATTTGAATTTCTAAAAATGGCGCCAAGAACAAGCTGAAGAACACGCGCGTGTTCTTGGTTTCTCAGATTTGCATTTTCTATCCAATCTCCATGAATACGTAATCATATCATGCAATCCACATATCATTATGCTCGTCTCAACCTCACGATCATGTCTATGTACTTTAATTTCATTTAAATTAAACATACAACAAGAAATCACGAAGAGACCTCAAGAACCCTAATTTCTGCATGAAGGCTAGGATTTTTGATACACGATTCAAACAATGCAATTAATTGAGGGAAAACATTCCATGCATGATTATGAACATATGGCCAAATTATTGTGCGAGGAAATATGCATAGATTGAGAGATGACCAAGCATGTGCTTACCTCTAGGCCGTGACAGCAAGTTCAAAGTGATTTTTGCTTTGGAGGTGTTACAGATGGGTGGTGATGATCTGAACAGCTTCCCTACACCCTATGGATTGTGTTTGGATGGTTGGACTTGATTGAAATTGGCTGGATCATTTTGTGGTACCTCAGCTGCACTTTGGTTAAAACCTTGAGCAACCAGCTGGTGATTTTGTGAAATTGATGTTTCAGAAGTAATCTAAGTGTTTGATCAGCTCATATGTGATGTATGTGAGGTGTGCGAGTGATTGGTTTGATTGGAATTGCTCTCAAACTCAAAACCCGATAGTGACTTGCCTTAGAAGGCAAAATTGGAGTGAAAGAAGAGATTTTGAGGAAAGCATCTGTTAGATGGCTTTGGTGTACTCAAACTGACCACAATTGAGCTCTATTTATAGTAGAGCAAGTTTGTTTTGGGATCCACAGTGAATGGCAACTGCAGCAGGTGTTTCCTCAATGTTGGCCAATGGAAATGCAAGTCTCCTCTAGCCATTGACTAGAGGTTAGGGCACAGAGCTATGGTCCCCTTGGTCTTGGATAAGTCTTGACTGATTTTAGATGAGAATGGCTCAGTCCATGCCACCTTGATGGTTCCATTGAATGCCTCATTCCAAATTTGAAGTCTTGTCCCTATTTTGGCCATTCTAGGTTCAACATGCTATTTCTTGTTCCATGGACTTTGGAGGCTTGGCTCAGTGATTGTCCCCTTTAGATTCAATCCTCTGAGGTGTCCAAGTGGATAGGAGCAATTGAATTTGGCTGAT
This sequence comes from Lathyrus tuberosus, assembly GCA_022829125.1. NCBI lineage: Eukaryota > Viridiplantae > Streptophyta > Magnoliopsida > Fabales > Fabaceae > Lathyrus > Lathyrus tuberosus. The sequence goes on along the minus strand of JALAZF010000436.1, from coordinate 3,375,570 downwards.
TTTGGCAAATCGACCAAAGTTGCAAATTCTGCCTTGCCTTGACAGATTTTAGCAAGGCAACTTGCCAATGTCATATCTCATGGTGTAAGTTGAATTTGGCAATGTTCTTGGCCATTTTGGAAAGCTCTTACATGATACAACAACTGTTTGAACAAGTTTGGTTTTGATCTCTTTTGATTCCAAGTGAAAAATCCCCCTACATTTGGCAAAAAGTGAGGCAGAATCTGACTTAGTGAAAATTTCACTAAGTGTTGGAAAAAGTGACATTTTCACTTTTCAGCCACTTTGATCACTCCATAACTCAAAATCCTTAATGAATTGGAATGACTTGTAGTTGAAGTTTTTGTAGGTGATAATGAGGGCTACAAATCCATCTTTGGATGAGAAAAAAATGGCCTTGTGGTTTAGGAGTTATGGTCCTTCAAAGTTGGTACCCTTGCCACTTTATTTTTAACTTAGAAAAATTTCTAAGTTTTATGGTTACCCCTTTTACAAGTTATCTCACTTTTCTTGATTTTTCTTGATGAATGATGATTCAAATCATACATTAACATCATTTTAGGGTTAAAAATCCATTTTGGTGAAAAATCTCAAAAATTCAAAGTTGACTTTTGTGCACAGTTGACTTTTTATCAGATGAATTCCAAATTGTGAAATTCTTCAGGAAATCATGTCCTTGACCTAAATCAAACTTGATGAACATGTTCCATGGGTGTCATAGGGTATATTCAATCATGTATTAGGGTTTGGGAGCATGTCTTGGTCAAAAGTCAAAGTTACAGTTGACTTTTCCCTTAAAACCCTAATTGTGGTGCAGATGGAATTGAGACTTGTTGCTCAAACTTCTTGGATTAATCCATTGTCACAAATGGATCAATATGGTATATTAGAGACCCTTAAATCATCTCTTGAGGTCTTGGCTCATGATTTGTCCCAAAAGTCAACTTAGGGGTGAATTAGGTCAAGAAACCCTAATTCCTGATTTTTGATGAATGCATCCCTTGAGGAAAAATTGACTTGATGCATGGGTTCATGAGGTTCCATGAAGTATATTAGGTTATGTTTTGGATCAATGGCTTGTGCCCAGATGAAACTTTTCATCTGGAGGCCCTGGGTGATCAAAACCCTAATTTGGTGACACTGACGATCTTGAGGCTTGATCCACCTAGAAGGGATCAACCTTGTGCTTAATCCTTGAAGTGGGAGTCCTTTTGATCCTTTGAGGATGTTTGAGAGATTAGACAAATTGAAAATCAAGTCATTTCTTGATTGAGCCTTTGTCTAAAGCTCAGAGAGGGCTTGAAACCCTAATTTTGATTGTAGTGGATGCTCACCCATCTTTGGGGAGACTGATGAGGCAAAATGGTTCATCCATATTGTGATGATGATTTGCACAATGATGGGAAATCTTAGTGGTCAAAATTTGGGGTATGACAGGGTGATGCCGTATGTGGAAAGAATGAGTATACACTTAAGATAAGTGATGGCGACGGGGTCGACCATCAACCTCAGTGGAGGCTGACCAACGCAACCCATTCACTCTTATAGCCAATGGGCCCGTTGTTAAGTCTGAGAAGCTGAGGAGCCAAACCCTTTCGTAGTGAGGAAACTATCGGAAATAGTTGTTACGCGATACTACCCTCATTTGAGGCTGGTGATTTATTCTCGGTGAATGGCACTTACTCTAAGATTGCTTTACAACTCGCTGGCGTTCCGCTTGTTGTTTTGCTTTCCTGGGAGGAGCTGATGATAATGAGTACAGGTACAAAAATCACCCTAGTATAAACCTTTGGGGATGGGTAAAGCCTTGACTTCATGACAACGACCCTTTGACCCCATGTTTTTTCTATGTTTTTGTGTGCTGCATTCATGCATCCATTTAATAAAACATTAAAACAATAAAAAAAAACTTCTCTTCTAGTCTCTCTGTTTTTAAAATTAAACTAAGACTGTGATTGCAAATATCAGAGAAAAAGATTGCATTAATGGATTTCGGTAGAAGGAGAATTCACCAGTATACCTTCAAGGTTCCAAAGCTAGAGGATTTGAGAAAGTTAGCGAGGATGATCGTTAACCCAGAGGCTTTCAGAGCCAAGCACGGTGGTTTGCTACCACTGTTAAGAGTCCATGTGATTAAGGGGATCATGGACGCGCTCATTCAGTTCTACGATCCGGTTTATCATTGTTTCACATTCCCGAATTACCAGCTATCACCAACGCTAGAGGAGTATTCTCATCTGACTAATTTACATATCCCTGATCGAGCTCCATTTTCTGGACTGGAAGAAATTCCAAAGAATCAGACTATTGCAATAGCAATTCATTTGGACGAGTCTGAGGTCAGGACTCACATGACCACTAAGGGTGGCATCCAAGGTTTGCCAGCCCAGTTCTTGACAAAGAAAGCCCTGTACTTCGCTAGTATAGGGAACATGACTGCTTTTGAAAGCATCTTTGTCTTGCTCACCTACGGGTTATTTTTGTTTCCTAACATCAATAACTTCGTCGATATCAACGTTATTAAGGTTTTTCTCATTGGAAACCCTGTGCCGACTTTGTTCGCAGATGCGTATCATTCTGTACACTTGGGAAATTTGTACAGCGGAGGGGGGATCACATGCTGTGTACCTTTGCTCTACAAATGGTTTATCTCTCAGTGCCCAAGTCTGCTGCTTTTTGGGATTGCAAGAGTGTCTTACGTTGGTCGCAGAAGATCATGTCTCTCACCAATTCCGATATAGATTGGTGTAATAGGATTTATGAGGGAATCAGAATCATTGACCGTTGTGGAAACTTCCCCAGCATCCCCCTCATAGGAACTAAAGCAGGAATCAACTATCATCCGACATTGGTTCTTCGTCAATTTGGATACCCGATGAGACACATCCCACTGGGTGTTCATCTGGAAGGTCTTTTCTTCAAAGAAGGAGAAAATGACAGAGCACTAAAGATGGAAATAGTGCAAGCTTGGAAACATGTTCATAAGAAAGGACGAGAGTCTCTGGGAAAACCGGACTGTGTCTCGGTGGAGCCTTATCTCCATTGGGTACAAACTAGAGCTCTCAAGCTAAAGATGCGTTATCCTCATTACGGAATTCTTCCACCGAGGGAAACTGTCATGTACTTCATGACGGAAACTGAAAAGCTTCAGGTTACTCTCAACAAAGTTCAAAAGGAAAGAAGGTCTTGGAAGAACAAGTACCGCACCCTCGACGTAGAGTGTATCCAAATACAGCAACTACTAAAAGAGAAAGATGCTCTGATTGAAATTTTGGAGCAGCATGCTGTAGAGAATCAAGATGACCAAAGGAATTTGCTCGCTCCTTTCACCTGGCAAAGGAATGACAACCCGACAACGGCCCAAGCGCCCCGGTCAAAGAAGAGGACTCGGGACCCATTAGTTTAGGTTTCTGTTTCTGCACTTTGTAATCTACTGTATTTCCATTTCTGTAATCCTTTGGAATTCAATAAAAAGGGGTTTCCCCACTATTTGATATTTGCAATCTAATTGTCGAAGTTTATTTTGATTAAACCAAAAACAACAATTAATATAATCATTGCATTCATCATTCTCACATCGCGTATTCTTCTTACCTATGAATCTCACGTTTATGTCTCGATTCTAGAGTCAAACTGTCTCATTCGTATAATACTCGGGCCAATCGTCAGAAAAAGATGGATGATCTTGAGGAAGAAAACAGAGAGTTGAAAGAAGAGATCGACGCTCTGAGAGAGGATATGAGAAAGCTTCGTAACGACATGCAAGCCATGGCAGAAGCTCAGCTACAAAGAACTGTGATCTCAGAGATCACCTCAACGCCCATCATAGAAAAGTATGATCCTAGGTATCAGATGCCGAAAGATCGTCCGTGGGCATGCCTGTTAACTATATCTCGGAAGGATATGTTCTGCCGATCACTGAAGATCAGGGAATCGCAACAGAAGCCGCTGGGTCTGAAGGTTACAAACTTTGGGAAAGCGAAGATGCCAGGGGCATACTCATGACTCCTGAAGGTTACAAACTTCGGGAGGCGCCAAGACTTACTGCCGTAGTCACGGTACCACCCCCCGTGGTGCACACTGTCCCAGAAGGACAGATCCCACAGACACCTTCTGGTAAGAAGGAAACTATGTTTGACAGAATGGATGAATTCCAGGAGCAGTTCTTGAAAATGCAGAAAGAGCTGCAAGCCATTCCCGGTCAGGATCTATTTGGAAAGGACGCCGCAGACCTCTGCTTGGTCCCAAATGTGAAAGTCCCGCACAAGTTCCAAGTGCCCGACTTTGTAAAATACATGGGTAACTCTTGCCCTCAGAGCCATCTGGTGATGTACGCTCGGCGGATGTCAGCTCAGACGGAGAATCAGGACCTGCTGATTCACTACTTCCAAGATAGTTTAACCGGTGCCGCACTCAAATGGTACATGGGTTTAAACCGTACTACGATCAGTACATTCAGAGATCTTGGTACTGCCTTCGTCCAACAATACAAGTACAATTTGGACATGGCACCCGACAGAGATCAACTCAGATCGATGTCGCAAAAGGACAAAGAAACCTTTAAGGAGTATGCTCAAAGGTGGCGTGAAATTGCCGCTCAAATTTGTCCACCTCTTGAGGAAAAAGAGATGACAAAGATCTTCTTAAAGACCTTAAGCTCATTTTACTATGACCGAATGGTTGCCAGTGCGCCCAGTGATTTCACCGAAATGGTCGGCATGGGCGTACGTCTTGAGGAAGCCGTCCGAGAAGGACGTTTGGTAAAAGACACTGGATCGACGAGCGGTACTAAAAAATACGGTAGTGCTTTCCCTAAGAAAAAAGAGCAAGATATTGGGAGTATCTCTCTCGGAAAGCAAAGGCGACGTTATTAGCCAGTTCCTATGTATCAACCTCAAGTTGCGCAGAGCCGACCTGACCAACAAAGGACACAACAGCTTCTTCAGCAGGCTCGTCCTCCATATAACAACAACCGTACAACACGGCCACCAGGATTTGATCCTATACCCGTATCGTACACTGAATTGTTTCCGTTACTGCTAGCCAAGGGGCACATTCAGACTAAGTCTCCTCTTACAGTTCCGAAAAATCCGCCTTTTTGGTTTAAGGTGGATCAAACATGCCCTTATCATCAAGGAGGTTCAGGGCATAACATTGAGACTTGTCTCAATTTCAAATCCGACGTGCAAAAGCTTGTTAGGAGCGGGCTCTTATCTTTCAAAGATACGAATCCCAACGTTCTCACGAACCCGCTGCCTCAACATGAGAAAACTGCAGTCAATCTGATTGAGAAAGAGACTAACAATGTCTATCAAATTCACGATGTACTCTTATTGGAGACCAATCTGGTCAAGATGCATTATAAACAGAGTGGATATGGCCATGTGCCACCTCATAACTATCACCAGTGTGATATCTGCTCTAAAGACAACCAGGGATGTTCGGTAGTGCAATCAGCTCTACAGGAACAGATGGATCTCAGATGGATCCAAGAGCACCGAGTTCGTGGAGTTAACATGGTTTACACGAATTCCAACGTCATTCAAAACCACGACATCCGTACGATGAATGTCAACTTGGTGACGATGCACTCAAGGCAAAGTCAGTATCATAATCTGCCGCGACACGATTACAGTTCCTGTCTGATTTGCTCGGTAAACAAACAGGGATACTCTTTCATACAAGAGGCCCTCCAGCGTCAGATGGATCTTGGATGGATCCAAGACTACCATGATAGGGATCCCTATCAAATTAACATGGTTCAGATCTTTGATATCCGCATAATGAATACCAACCTGGTAGAGTTACATGCTGAGCGGGTCCGACTTGGATTCTTAATATCACATGACTATCAAAATTGTAAAGCGGGTTGCGAAAACGATCGAGGTTGTACCCTTGTCCAGGAGGCACTTCAGCACTTGTTAAATCACTGGTGGATGCCAATCTACATGGATGAAGATACTCAGCAAATTAGTATCAATAACAGGAATCCTACTCGTCGTCAAAGTCAGGATGTCCGATCAATGGAAGATAACCTAGTGAGGTTACATTGTATTCAAAGTGGGCGTGGCCAGGTGCCTCCACACAACTATGACAGTTGTAGCGTCTGTTCGGAAAGTAACCAAGGGTGTTACCTTGTGAGAGCAGCTCTTCAGGGTCGGGTCGATCATGGAGAAATTCGTCCATATCCAGGTTCTGGACCCATCAACTGGACGCCGAACTACCTTGCTGATCAAGTTGAGGATGTTGTCACAATCTCTGGTCATCATATGACCAGGGATGTTTTTGCCATCATTCCTCTACTTGACGAATCTAAAGTTCCCAACCAGGAACGGATCGAGATTACTTATGATGGTCAGAAAAATCGGAAGGTTCCCATAGTCATCTATCTACCGGGGCCACTACCGTATGAATCAGCTAAGGCAATCCCTTACAAATACAGTGCAACAATAATCGAGAATGGAAAGGAAATTCCATTACCCTCCGTTGTGAATATTGCAGACATCAGTCGTGTAACACGGAGCGGTCGAATCTTCAACCGAGGGGTTGGAGAATCCAACAAAGAAAAGGAACTTCAGGCAGAAATTCCTGATCCGCCAGTCGGTCAATCTAGTAATCCCGACTTTTCAAAAGACAACGATGAGATGCTAAAGCTCATCCAAAGGAGTGAATATAACATTGTTGATCAACTGTTACAGACTCCTTCAAAGATCTCGGTATTATCACTGTTACTCAGTTCAGAAGCACACAGAGAGGCTCTACAGAAAGTCTTGGAGCAAGCCTTTGTGGAACAGGATGTAACAATCAGACAATTCGATAGCATTGTCTCTAACATCACTTCCTGCAATAATTTGGGATTTAGTGATGAAGAATTACCTGAAGAGGGTCGCCGTCATAACATGGCACTCAACATTACAGTTAACTGCCAGGGCGATGCTTTAGCCAACGTACTGGTAGACACAGGGTCAGCCCTGAATGTTATGCCAAAGTCCACTTTGATGCAATTATCATTTACGGGCCCTCCGATGAGAATCAACGAGGTCGTCGTCAAAGCATTCGACGGATCCAGAAAAATGGTTATCGGCGAAGTTGATCTTCCCATAACTATCGGTCCTCACACTTTCCAAGTCACTTTCCAGGTCATGGACATCCGGGCAACGTACAGTTGTTTATTAGGAAGACCTTGGATACATCAGGCTGGAGCGGTTACTTCGACCCTCCACCAAAAGCTAAAGTTCGTCAAGAACGATCAACTTGTCACAGTTTGTGGGGAACAAGCCTTACTTGTGAGTAACCTATCATCATCTACTTGTGCGGAACTCGAGGAGGTTATTGGAACTCAGTTCCAAGCACTATCGGTGAGCAAGGACAATAAGTTCAAAGAAGGAACTTCAATTTCTTCATACAAAGATGCTATCAAAGTGGTCGAGAGTACCAATACGACAGGATGGGGACGGCTTGTCATTCCTATTGACAATAAAACAAAGAAGGGTCTTAATTTTTCTGCAACCTGTACCCAGACAGTTGCCAATGATGAAAGTCTTCATCCTCTTCAAAACTTCTTCCACAGTGGAGGTTTCCTTCACCCAGTGTCTCAAGTAGTACATGCTATCAATGAGGAAGATCCCTCTGACACAGATGAAGAATGGAAGTCCTACCTTAACGAGGATGGTTATATGTCTTAGGAAGAGGTGCCTATGCCTTTTTGCTTTCCTACAGAAAGTCCGAGATTTATACCAAGATCAGATGTCGAAATGATCTACGGAGATTGTGATCCGGAAGGATGTCGTGCTCCGCCAAATTCATTAGAGGAGGACATTCTGATGAAAGACAACTTTGACCACAATTACTATGGCCCGATGGATGGCCTGCCAATGTGGCGGCCTTACCCAGGAAACTTGGGGAAAGAGAGGCAGCCGAACAGTGAAACTCAGCTGAGCGTCATTAAACAGAATACCTATGTCCCCACCATGTCATGGGATCAACACTCAGGTCATTCGGAAATTACTCAACATGACGATGAATTCGCAACGTTTGCAGGACTAGAATTCATCAATTATGCTTTTCCCGAGGTCAACGTCATCGAGAGGGATGACTTCTCCAGTTCCAAAGAAGTTTGGGACACTCTGGGACAACCAAGTGGAAAATACAACTTTATGGTCAAGTACACTGCTCCCGAAAGCTCTCGTATCAAGCTCGAAGATATCCAGCCAACTGGATGGGGAGATACAGCTGAGAGCACCAATGCTATGCAAAATGCAACAGAGGAATCCTCCTACGACAATTCTGCCTGGGAAACAGATTCCAATGATCCTGCTCCACCAGAAATCAGCGTCATTTCTGAAGACAAATCAAGGAAGGTGCCAGACTTTGTGATTCACCGAGGAGTTCGCCGCCAATGGGTTGCCGTCGAGGTTCCGAAGGTCGTTCATCAGTCAAAGTAATTTCCATCTTTAACCTTTCACCCTGCCCAGGTGAAACGGATGTTTTGATAGGGCTCGTTTTCTGTAAATTTCCCTCTTCGCTTTGCCCAAAGCGACAGAGTTTTGTTTTATAGGGTTGTAGTTTCAAGGATCGACTTGTTCATTAATAAAATAACGTCGTTCTGTAATTTCCGCATTAATTGCTGTTTTCTCTTTTTGCTTTTTCAGAAAATGGTAATCCTAAAAAACATTCAAAAATAAAAAACAAGCAATAAAATAAAACACTGCACACACTTGCATTTTCTCTATCTCTTCTAAACACGAATCATCACGTCATGCAGATTGCTTGTTTTACACCCCGTTGAAACATACGATCCAATGCCTTCTCCCAACTTTGAATTCTCGGTATTCGAGGCTGAAGAAGAAAATGACAACGAAATTCCAGATGAGATCTCTCGATTACTCAGATAAGAGGAAGGGTCCATTGAACCTCACAAAGAGCCGTTGGAAACGGTAAACTTGGGTTCAGAGCAAGAGAGAAAAGAAATCAGGATTGGGGCACTGCTCAGTCCAACTGCCAGAGAGGGTTTGATAAAGCTTCTCCAGAAATTCCCCGATGTGTTCGCTTGGTCCTATCAGGATATGCCAGGGTTGGATACCAGCATCGTGGAACATCACTTACCGTTGAGATCGGAATGTCCGCCAGTAAAGCAAAGGTTGAGACGCACTCACCCGAACATGGCCATCAAAATCAAGGAGGAGGTACAGAAACAGATTGACGCGGGTTTCCTTGCTACATCTGAATATCCTCAATGGTTAGCCAACATCGTACCCGTTCCCAAAAAGGATGGAAAGGTCAGAATGTGTGTTGATTATAGAGATCTAAACAAGGCAAGTCCAAAGGACGACTTTCCTTTACCACACATTGACATGTTGGTTGACAACACAACAAAGTTCAAAGTATTCTCCTTCATGGATGGATTCTCGGGCTATAACCAGATCAAAATGGCGCCGAAAGACATGGAGAAAACTTCATTCATTACCCCATGGGGTACCTTTTGTTACAAGGTAATACCGTTCGGTTTGAAGAATGCCGGGGCAACCTATCAAAGGGCCATGACTACTCTGTTTCATGACATGATACACAAGGAAATCGAAGTGTATGTCGATGATATGATTGCAAAATAAAAAACAGAGGATGAGCACGTTGAACATCTGTCAAAATTGTTCTAACGTCTAAGAAAATTCAAGCTCCTCTTGAATCCTAACAAGTGCACCTTCGGTGTCCGTTCAGGGAAACTACTAGGGTTCATCGTCAGCCAGAAAGGGATTGAAGTTGATCCTGACAAGGTCAAGGCCATTCAAGAAATGCCTTCTCCGAAAACTGAAAAATAAGTCAGAGGATTCCTGGGACGTTTGAACTACATCTCCAGATTCATATTCCTTATGACCGCGACGTGTGCGCCGATTTTCAAATTACTCAAAAAGAATCAGGATTGCGTTTGGTCAGATAATTGCCAAACCGCCTTCAACAGTATTAAGGATTATCTATTGAATCCTCCGATTCTATCACCTCCAGTGGAAGAAAGACCACTGATCATTTACCTCACAGTCCTAGAGGACTCAATGGGATGTGTACTTGGCCAACAAGACGAAACTAAACGGAAAGAGTCTGCCATTTACTATCTAAGCAAGAAATTCACCGACTGCGAGACTCGGTACACAATGCTTGAGAAAACTTGTTGCACTTTGGCTTGGGCAGCCAAACGTCTTCGCCAGTACATGATTCGTCATACTACTTGGTTGGTCTCCAAAATGGATCCAATCAAGTACGTTTTCGAAAAACCTGCTCTCACGGGAAGGATTGCCCGTTGGCAGATGCTGTTATCAGAATATGACATAGAGTACCACGCTCAGAAATCCGTTAAAGGAAGTATTTTAGCCGATCATTTGGCTCATCAACCGATTGGCGATCAAGAATCAATCGGGTTTGACTTCCCAGACGAAGATGTCATGTATCTAAAAATGAAAGATTGCGATGAACCGATACCCAGTGAAGGGCCAGAACCAGGTTCCCAGTGGGGACTTATCTTTGACGGAGCAGTCAATCATTATGGGAACGGAATTGGGGCAATCATTGTTACCCGTCAGGGTTCCCACATTCCTTTCACTGCCAGACTTACGTTCAAATGTACGAACAACGAGGCCGAATACGAAGCATGTATCATGGGTCTTGAAGAAGCGATTGATTTAAGGATCAAAAACTTGGACGTATACGGCGATTCAGCCTTGGTTATTAACCAGATAAAAGGAGATTGGAACACATACCAATCATGATTGATTCCTTACAAAGACTATGCAAGAAGGTTGTTACCCTTCTTCAACAGAGTCGACTTTCATCACATCCCTCGTGATGAGAATCACATGGCTGATGCATTAGCCACTCTCTCTTCCATGATTAGTGTAGGTCGATGGAATGACATACCTAAGATCGACATCATGCGCCTTGAACGACCCGCTTACGTCTTCACGATTGAAGCAGTCATAGATGATAGACCTTGGTATCACGATATCAAATGCTTCCTTCAGAAACAAGAGTACCCATCTGGGGCACTCAGAAAAGACAGGAAAACCCTCAGAAGATTGGCTGGAAACTTCTTCCTGAGTGGTGACACTCTTTATAAGAGAAATTTTGACATGGTCTTGCTCCGATGCGTCGACAGACCAGAAGCAGACATGCTCATGAAAGAAATTCATGAAGGATCCTTTGGCACTCATGCCAACGGACACACAATGGCGAGAAAAATTCTCAGGGCCGGGTACTATTGGTTGACCATGGAATCCGACTGCTACAAGTACATGAGGAGGTGTCACAAGTGTCAGATATACTCCGACAAAATTCATGTACCGCCATCACATCTCAAAGTTCTTTCTTCCCCGTGGCCTTTTTCCATATGGGGAATCAACATGATTGGTATGATTGAGCCCAAGGCTTCAAACGGACATCGGTTCATCCTGGTAGCCATTGACTATTTCACCAAGTGGGTCGAAGCAGCGTCATTCGCCAATGTAACCCGACAAGTGGTGGTCCGATTTATCAAAAACAATATCATCTGCCGTTATGGTGTTCCAAGCGAGATCATTACTGATAATGGATTTAACTTGAACAATAAGATGATGAAAGAGTTGTGTGCAGAGTTCAAGATCGAACACCATAACTCATCTCCCTACCGACCCAAGATGAACGGAGCGGTAGAAGCGGCTAACAAGAACATCAAGAAGATCGTTCAAAAGATGGTTGTAACCTACAAAGATTGGCACGAGATGCTACCCTTTGCTCTTCACGGTTATCGCACATCTGTCCGCACTTCAACAGGGGCCACCCTTTTCTCTCTAGTATATGGCATGGAAGCAGTGCTCCCCATAGAAGTAGAGATCCCATCAATCCGGGTATTGATGGAAGCTAAGCTTACCGAAGCTGAATGGTGTCAAAATCGACACGACGAACTGAACCTGATCAAAGAGAAGCGAATCACAGCACTATGCCATGGTCAGCTGTATCAACAGAGAATGAAGAGGGCGTTTGACAAAAAGGTCCGACCTCGTGTCTTCAGGAAAGGAGACCTTGTGCTCAAGAAGATTCAATCATTTATCACTGATTCTCGGGGCAAGTGGACTTTAAATTATGATGGCCCCTATGTGGTCACGAAAGCTTTCTCAGGCGGCGCCTTGAGACTTGCAACCATGGACGGAGAGGAATTTGCCTACCCCACGAATGTTGATGTAGTCAAGAAATACTTCGCCTAAAACTAAAAAAAAAAACGTCTCGGTGGATTGAAAACCCGAAAGGGCAGTCCAGGAAAAAGTTAGAGACATGAAAAAAAATCATCCCGATGGATTGGAAATCTCATAGTACAATCCAGGCAAAAGTTAGGGATAATGGCAAGTAACTATGTTCAACAGAGGCAAGTCCCTCAGCAGCAACAACAGTTGCATCATTCATCGGAGGAAATCTCCCGTCAAAGGTCATCTTCGACAGAAGCTCAGGATGTCCCGAACTCAAAGTTGGTAGAAGGATAGTGGTCGTTATGTTTCAACGTAGCCCTTTTCCCTGTAAATTACCATTTTCTAACTTTGTATATACTCTTTGGAATCACGCGTTTGGCTGATCTCCATCTTATCAATAAAATTTGAGCCCTTGTGCTTTTGTTTGTAATTCTTTACTTGTTTTAGCTTTACAGAACGACGTTGTTTAAACTTAATCAGTGATTCTTGAAATGAAACAAAAATAAATTTACTTGTTAAACTTTTTCTGCTTTTTAAAAAAATAGAGATGGTAATTTCTTTTGACTGTTAAACATCGAAAGAACATCAATCGCATCTCCAAAGGCGTTTGAACTTCAAAGTGCAGAATCAAAGTACTCCTTCCAGACCAGTACGCCTGAATGAAGGATCAATAATGTCAGAGACCATGTTTCGTCTGACATCCTCGGCCGAGTTCTCATCTCCTAAGCCCGATCAACATAGCTCCCAACGGGACTATCTCTCCTAAGCAAGGTGAAATTGCTATTTTGAATCAACGGTACTTCTTCGCCCCGCGATGGCCGAGTATCCAATTGTGTTCATCCATTAGTATGTATGTCGCGTCTGTTTTGTCAGCATATACATACATACATCATGCATTATTGATTTGCATTCACATTTCATAGTGCATCACTATCACTCTAGTCGGTTTTGTCCCCTAGTGGTAGAAGTCATCTCAATCGAGTTGTCAGTTCTTGCCTCGTCAGGAAATACTGTGTCTGAACAACCTCGCTTCCAGTTTAATTCTGGAAAGAAGTTGGTCCTTGACCACTTTGATAACTTGAACCTCTGAAAAGCCAGAGAAAACTTTCAATAAACATCACTCTTCGCCATTGAAGATGATATCCTTGCTTTCCCAGATTGAGGAAAATCCACAGAGAAAGCCTCGTGATCAGAGATTCGGCAACACGCCAGTTTTACTCCGAAAAACCACTGATGAGAAGGTCATTGGCACCTCAAAATTGGATCCCATCATATGGCATTTCTCCGGGAAGATCCCGAGAAAAGTATGATGTAACCCCAAACAAAAACAGTCTCTCAAGAGACTCGCTTTCCCCAGTAGAATCGACAAATGGCATCTCCAAAACAGAGAAGTTTGTGTACCTCTACAATTCAGACGAATAGGTTCCCCAGCAAGTCTGACATCAAAACTTTTTCTACTCAAATGGCATCTCCCCAGGAAAATTCGGCGAGAAGTTTGAAGGAAAGCCGCTACGAATAGCGTCCCTTGTCAGTAAAGTTTATTGACAAAAGAAACTAAGACCAGTTCCTTGGTAGGAAACCAGGATCGAGGGGAAGTTTAAATCAGAAACTAAGACCAGTTCCTTGGTAGGAAACCAAGAACGAGGGGAATTTGACAAAAGAAACTAAGACCAGTTCCTTGGTAGGAAACCAAGAACGAGGGGAAGTTGACAAAAGAAACTAAGACCAGTTCCTTGGTAGGAAACCAGGATCGAGGGGAAGTTTAAATCAGAAACTAAGACCAGTTCCTTGGTAGGAAACCAGGATCGAAGGGAAGTTTAAATCAGAAACTAAGACCAGTTCCTTGGTAGGAAACCAGGATCGAGGGGAAGTTTAAATCAGAAACTAAGACCAGTTCCTTGGTAGGAAACCAAGAACGAGGGGAAATTGACAAAAGAAACTAAGACCAGATCCTTGGTAGGAGACCAGGATCGAGGGGAAGTTTACCTTTTCTAAGAATCATCGCTTAGCTAAAGAAGATGAATGCGTAAGCTACCATTCATAACCACCATCAAAATTTCGGGTATTCCGATATTTAATCCTCTTGCACCCCGAATGCCCGAACACCTTCGTCATTCACACCTTCGGGTCCAAGAAGATTAAATAGGGGCATCTGTCATACCCCAAATTTTGACCACTAAAGTTTCCCATCATTGTGCAAATCATCATCACAATATGGATGAATCATCATGCCTCATCAATCTCCTCAAAAGATGGGTGAGCATCCACTACAATCAAAATTAGGGTTTCAAGCCCTCTCTGAGCTTTAGACAAAGGCTCAATTAAGAAATGACTTGATTTTCAACTTGTCTAATCTCTCAAACATCCTCAAAGGATCAAAAGGACTCCCACTTCAAGGATTAAGCACAAGGTTGCTCCCTTCTAGGTGGATCAAGCCTCAAGATCGCCAGTGTCACCAAATTAGGGTTTTGATCACCCATGGCCTCCAGATGAAAAGTTTCATCTGGGCACAAGCCATTGATCCAAAACATAACCTAATATACTTCATGGAACCTCATGAACCCATGCATCAAGTCAATTTTGCCTCAAGGGATGCATTCATCAAAAATCAGGAATTAGGGTTTCTTGACCTAATTCACCCCTAAGTTGACTTTTGGGACAAATCATGAGCCAAGACCTCAAGAGATGATTTGAGGGTCTCTAATATACCATATTGATCCATTTGGGACAATGGATTAATCCAAGAAGTTTGAGCAACAAGTCTCAATTCCATCTGCACCACAATTAGGGTTTTAAGGGAAAAGTCAACTGTAACTTTGACTTTTGACCAAGACATGCTCCCAAACCCTAATACATGATTGAATATACCCTATGACACCCATGGAACATGTCCATCAAGTTTGATTTAGGTCAAGGACATGATTTCCTGAAGAATTGCACAGTTTGGAATTCATCTGATAAAAAGTCAACTGTGCACAAAAGTCAAACTTTGACTTTTTGAGATTTTTCACCAAAATGGATTTTTAACCCCAAAATGATGTTAATGTATGATTTGAATCATCATTCATCAAGAAAAATCAAGAAAAGTGAGATAACTTGTAAAAGGGGTAACCATAAAACTTAGAAATTTTTCTAAGTTAAAAATAAAGTGGCAAGGGTACCAACTTTGAAGGACCATAACTCCTAAACCACAAGGCTATTTTTCTCATCCAAAGATGGATTTGTAGCCCTCATTATCACCTACAAAAACTTCAACTACAAGTCATTCCAATTCATTAAGGATTTTGAGTTATGGAGTGATCAACGTGGCTGAAAAGTGAAAATGTCACTTTTTCCAACACTTAGTGAAATTTTCACTAAGTCAGATTCTGCCTCACTTTTTGCCAAATGTAGGGGGATTTTTCACTTGGAATCAAAAGAGATCAAAACCAAACTTGTTCAAACAGTTGTTGTATCATGTAAGAGCTTTCCAAAATGGCCAAGAACATTGCCAAATTCAACTTACACCATGAGATATGACATTGGCAAGTTGCCTTGCTAAAATCTGTCAAGGCAAGGCAGAATTTGCAACTTTGGTCGATTTGCCAAAATCAGCCAAATTCAATTGCTCCTATCCACTTGGACACCTCAGAGGATTGAATCTAAAGGGGACAATCACTGAGCCCAGCCTCCAAAGTCCATGGAACAAGAAATAACATGTTGAACCTAGAATGGCCAAAATAGGGACAAGACTTCAAATTTGGAATGAGGCATTCAATGGAACCATCAAGGTGGCATGGACTGAGCCATTCTCATCTGAAATCAGTCAAGACTTATCCAAGACTAAGGGAACCAAAGCTCTGTGCCCTAACCTCTAGTCAATGGCTAGAGGAGACTTGGATTTTCATTTGCCAACATTGGCCAAACCTACTTACCAGCTGCCATGCACTATTCCTTGCAAAAAAAACTTGCTCTACTATAAATAGAGCTCAATTATGGTCAGTTTAAGTACACCAAAGCCATCTAACAGATGCTTTCCTCAAAATCTCTTCTTTCACTCCAATTTTGCCTTCTAAGGCAAGTCACTATCGGGTTTTGAGTTTGAGAGCAATTCCAATCAAACCAATCACTCACACACCTCACATACATCACATATGAGCTGATCAAACACTTAGATTACTTCTGAAACATCAATTTCACAAAATCACCAGCTGGTTGCTCAAGGTTTTAACCAAAGTGCAGCTGAGGTACCACAAAATGATCCAGCCAATTTCAATCAAGTCCAACCATCCAAACACAATCCATAGGGTGTAGGGAAGTTGTTCAGATCATCACAACTCATCTGTAACACCTCCAGATCAAAAATCACTTTGAACTTGCTGTCACGGCCTAGAGGTAAGCACATGCTTGGTCATCTCTCAATCTATGCATATTTCCTCGCACAATAATTTGGCCATATGTTCATAATCATGCATGGAATGTTTTCCCTCAATTAATTGCATTGTTTGAATCGTGTATCAAAAATCATAGCCTTCATGCAGAAATTAGGGTTCTTGAGGTCTCTTCGTGATTTCTTGTTGTATGTTTAATTTAAATGAAATTAAAGTACATAGACATGATCGTGAGGTTGAGACGAGCATAATGATATGTGGATTGCATGATATGATTACGTATTCATGGAGATTGGATAGAAAATGCAAATCTGAGAAACCAAGAACACGCGCGTGTTCTTCAGCTTGTTCTTGGCGCCATTTTTAGAAATTCAAATATTTGAATTTTGTGATTTTGTTTAATTGATTCAAAAATTAATTTCTCTCTGAGTTTTAATGATTTTGAGTTGATTCTTTTTTTAATAATTCACAAAAATGTTAAAATATTTTATTTTATCAAAAAATCCCAAAAATATTATTTATTTCATATAATAGATATTTTTGTAAAGAATTAATATTTTGATTGTTTTTGGCATTTTAAATATTTTTTCTACATTGATTTTGCAACTTTTAATGCTTTCTAATTATTTTGTAGGTCAATACTTAATTTTTGAAGCATTAATCTAAGATCACAATTTGTTTTCCATGTGTTAAACAATTTTTGATCATTTTAATTGAATTTTTATTCAATTAAATACATTTTGAAAACAAATTAGGGTTTTGGATTAATTCAACCCTCATAAATCATTTTCAAAACTTCTTAGGCCTCTTGAGAGAGTGTAAGACCCATCCCCCCTTGTACAAAAACGTTTTGGGCCTCATTCATTGTATAAGTCCCTCTGTACAAGTAAACGGCGCGATCGTCGCCTTTTTTAAAATAAACCTGGGCCTACCCTCGAGTAGTAAGACCCATTTCTTTTTCTTAAAACTTTTTGGGCCTCTAATAGAGTGTAAGACCCTATCCTTTTTTGACCAAATCATTTTGGGCCTCAGTATATTGTATAAGTCCCGATACCGTCAAAAACAAACGGCGCGATCA
Organism: Lathyrus tuberosus; assembly: GCA_022829125.1. Taxonomy (NCBI): domain Eukaryota; kingdom Viridiplantae; phylum Streptophyta; class Magnoliopsida; order Fabales; family Fabaceae; genus Lathyrus; species Lathyrus tuberosus. Next base: position 3,357,913 of record JALAZF010000436.1, on the reverse strand, counting down.
TCGTACTTTTCAAAATAACCCTTGGGCCTCTCCTTGAGCTATAAGACCCGTTCAAAACACTTTGGGCCTCTATTAGAGTGTAAGACCCAATCCCCCTTTTAACCAAAACATCTTGGGCCTCACTTATTGTATAAGTTCCTCCGCGTTAAAAGAAAACCTCGGCGCGATCGCCATTTTTAAACGAAAAATCATTTGGGCCTACCCTCGTGTTATAAGCCCCACTCTTTTTCCTTTAAACCTTTCTGGGCCTCTTGAGAGAGTGTAAGACCCATCCCTTTGTACAGAAAACCATTTTGGGCCCCAGTCACTTGTATAAGTCCCTCTGTACAAAGTCAAACAGTGCGCTCACTGATAAAACCCTGGGCCTCTCCTCGAGCTGTAAGCCCCAAATCTTTCTTTTTCAAAGCACTTTCTCCTTTGATTTTGAATATACTGTTGTTTTCAATCTTTCTTTGTTGAACAACTAACCAAACAGCATGGAAGCACTCCAACCGAGTAAGTGGTTATCGCTTTCGTTTACTGCTTTCATATTATAAACTGTATTGTGGGGCTGCTCACTGTAAGTATCCTTTCATAAACTCATATCTACTGTGTAATAATAGTATAGATATTTCGAGTTTCCCCGGCAACTACGTCTAGAACTAGGTGACGCCGTTTCATTTATTCGTAGAAATAGACGCCTAGATCCCCAATAGGAGCACCAGATACAGTCTTCTCTTCGGCTGTCCTCCTTAAGAATCGTCAAGAAGCTCTACTCCCCAAGATGAATGTATTCTCCGTGAATGGCATCTTTGAGTTTCTTCCAAATTCTCGAACTTTCCTGACTTGATCTATTCCTTGTGAATAGCTTGCCTTGAATTTCTCGGGGTTTGGGTACCCACTACGGTCATAATCTTGGACCTTAACTAAGGAACCCTCTTTAAAAGCTAAAAGTCGCTGGAGAGTAAACCTCGCACGTTTACCAGTGGTTTTTATCTTTAAAAGAGTTATCTCTCCTAATGGAAAGGAGATGATAGACCCACGGGCTTCTTAAAAGCATCGGCCTCCTCTTGGGCATTATACAAGGACCCACAGGCTTCCTAAAATCAACCCCGCCTCCTCTTGGGCATTATTCAAGGACCCTACGGCTTCTTAGAAGTATTCATAGCCTCCTCTTAGGCTTCGTATAATGATCTATTCCTCCGAGAATGATAGCCTCCTCTTGGGCTTAGTACAAGGACCCGTCGGCTTCTTAAAAGTTTCCAGCCTCCTCTTGGGCTTCGTACAAATTGTCCTGACGACCTCTAGAGGTATAGGAACAGAACTTAGTCATCTACATAGAACAGTCCTTTCATAGAGTCTACTACTGTTTCTCACAGCATAGTACAAAAGATGAAACTCTAGACTTGGACAGTCTAACTTCCTTGAGTCTCAAAGACATTCTCAAACGATCCCTTCGTTAAATAGGAAGGAAACCCGCAGACTCGGACAGTCTCAATACCCTTTGGATTTCCCGTTTCCTCAAAGAGAAGGAAATATCCCTGATCCTCGAATCAAATCCCTGAGTACAGTGTTGCTCATATAAGAACTGATTTTCTTTTTAAATCAGTATACTGGACCTATCACTTAACTGAAACAGTCACCATGGCCTCCTCTTGGGCTTTGTACAATGATTCTCCCCAGCGGAGTCAAACAATGTTTAGCCTCTCTCTCAGGCTTTGTATGAGACACATAAGAGACTCCCTCGTTGAGTCAATCACCCCTTTCGCCTCCATCTCGGGCTTTGTACGAGACACATAAAAGACTCTCTTGTTGGGTCAAACCATTTAGCCTCCATCTCGGGCTTCATGCGAGTACAAAAACACTCTCTTGTTGAGTATAAAAGATTCTCCTGTTGAGTCAACCCTTTTAGCCTCTCTCTCGGGCTTCGTACGAGACACATAATAGCCTCCTCTTAGGCTTTGTATAAGAAAACCACTGGTTGATCCAATCAACCTTTTAGCATCAAAGTTGTGCCTCGTTCACAGTACACAAACATCAACAACTCCTTTCCCTTCATCTAATCACTGTAAGCGGCAAGCCTCTGGATCATCTATATCCACGCCACTGTCCCTCTTTTAGCATGAGAAATTCCTAAGGAAAGATGGCATTGCTCTACACTGAGTTAAAGTCTTCTCCTTCAGGTTAAAACCCTTTCTTCAAAAATTATGGCATTGCTCGGATCCGCGTATCCCAGTTAAAGTAATTCTCCTTCTCCCCTCTTTAGAGATGACAAATTCTCTCTAAAGCCGAGGTCTTTCAGTTTCACGTCTTGGGCTTTGAACAAGACACAAATAGACTTTTCAGCTTCACATCTTGGGCTTTGAACAAGATACAAACCACCTTTCGCTTCACGTCTTGGGCTTTGAACAAGACACCAAAACACCCATTTCCTCCCATAGAATAGGAGGAACTACGAACGCTCTGATTTCCCTGTTTCGGTAAACGGGAATACGTAGGCATAAGATCGAAAGAAAAGATCTTAGCAAGCGCAATCAACAAAAAACCCAAATCCCATATCTCCATCAATCAAAAAGCAGTAATTCAAAAGCATCAGTCCTAACATCCTAATCCTTGTTCCCCGCCAGAAACCTTCTGTCTAGATAAAACAGTATTGGCGAAAATACAAATAACCAGTACAAAGGCCCCCCCACATTGATAGCATTCGTAACCTAACAGACCGCTGTTTAAACTCAGTATGCAAAGCAGGGTTAATTGGAGACATCTATTTCCCTTCCTTATTCAGCTCACAATAGGATAAAAAATGAATCGACCTGTAGTCAAAGCTCAAACCGCAGAGAGCGACCAGCGCTTAAGAACCGCGTCCAAAATCGCTCGCTACATGGTCCTCCAAAGTTGGCACATTAGTGTCACTTTTTCCATACCTTAGAAAATTTTCTAAGTTTTTATGGTTACCCCTTTTACAAGTTATCCCACTTTCTTTGATTTTTCTTGATGAATGATGATTCAAATCATACATTAACATCATTTTAGGGTTAAAAATCCATTTTGGTGAAAAATCTCAAAAAGTCAAAGTTGACTTTTGTGCACAGTTGACTTTTTATCAGATGAATTCCAAACTGTGCAATTCTTCATGAAATCATGTCCTTGACCTAAATCAAACTTGATGGACATGTTCCATGGGTGTCATAGGGTATATTGAATCATGTTTTAGGGTTTGGGAGCATGTCCTGGTCAAAAGTCAAAGTTATAGTTGACTTTCCTCGTGAAACCCTAATTGTGGTGCAGATGAAATTGAAACTTGTTGCTCAAGCTTCTTGGATTAATCCATTGTTCCAAATGGATCAATATGGTATATTAGAGACCCTCCAATCCTCCTTTGAGGTCTTGGCTCATGTTTTGTCCCAAAAGTCAACTTAGGGGTGAATTAGGTCAAGAAACCCTAATTCCTGATTTTTGATGAATGCATCCTGTGAGGCAAAATTGACTTGATGATTGGATCCATAAGGTCCCATGAAGTATATTAGGTTACGTTTTGGATCATTGGCTTGTGCCCAGATGAAAAATTTCCATTTGGAGGCCCTGGTCGACCAAAACCCTAATTTGGTGACACTGTCAATCTTGAGACTTGATCCCCCTAGAAGGGAGCAACCTTGTGCTTAATCCTTGATGTGGGAGTCCTTTTGATCCATTATGGATATTTTGAGAGGTTAGACAAGTTGAAGATCATGTCATTCCTTGATTGATCCTTTGTCTAAGGCTCTGAGAGGGCTTGAAACCCTAATTTTGATTGTAGTGAATGCTCACCCATCTTTGGGGAGACTGATGAAGTATGATGGTTCCTCCATATTGTGATGATGATTTGCACAATGATGGGAAATCTTAGTGGTCAAAATTTGGGGTATGACAGATGCCCCTATTTAATCTTCTTGGACCCGAAGGTGTGAATGACGAAGGTATTCGGGCATTCGGGGTACAAGAGGATTAAATATCGGAATACCCGAAATTTTGACGGCGTCTATGAATGGTAATTCATGCATTCATCTTCTTTCGCTAAGCAATGATGCTTAGAAAAGGTAAACTTCCCCTCAATCCTAGTCTTCAGCCAAGGAACTGGTCTCAGTTTCTGATTTAAATTTCCCCTCGATCCTGGTTTCCTACCAAGGAACTGGTCTTAGTTTCTGATGTAAACTTCCCCTCGATCCTGGTTTCCTACCAAGGAACTGGTCTTAGTTTCTTTCGTCAATAAACTTTATTGACAAGGGACGCTATTCGTAGCGGCTTTCCTTCAAACTTCTCGCCGAATTTTCCTGGGGAGATGACATTTGAGTGAAAAAAGTTTTGATGTCAGACTTGCTGGGGAACCCAGTCGTCTGAGTTATAGAGGTGCACAAACTTCTCTGTTTGGAGACGCCATTTGTCGAATCTATTGGGGAAAATGAGTCTCTTGAAAGACTGCTTTCGTTTGGGGTCTTTACATCACACTTTTCTCGGAGATCTTCTCGGAGAAATGCCATATGATGTGATCCAATTTTGAGGTGCCGATGACCTTTTTATCAGTGGGTTTTTTGGAGAAAAACTGCCGTACTGCCGAATCTCTGATTTAGGAGGCTTTCTCTCGGGATTTTCTTTAATCTGGGAAAACAAGGATATCATCTTCAATGGCGAAGAGTGTTGTTAACTGAGGGCTCTCTGGTCTTTTAGAGGTTCAAGTTATCAAAGTGGTCGAGGACCCAACTTCAATCCAGAAATAAACTGGAGGAGAGAGATTGTTCAGACGTAACACTTCCTGATGAGGAAAGGGCTGACAACTCGATTGAGAGGACTTTTATCACTAGGGGACAAGACCGACTAGAGTGATAGTGATGCAATATGACTGTGAATGTAAATCAATAATGCATGATGCATGTATGTATATGCTGACAAAACTGACGCAACATACAAACTAAAAAATAAACACGACTGGATACTCGGCCATCGCGGGGCAAAGAAGTATCGCTGGTTCAAGATAGCAATTCCACCTTGCTTAGGAAAGATAGTCCCTGTTGGGAGCTATGTTGATCGGGCTTAGGAGATGAGAACTCGCCCGAAGCATGTCAGACGAAACAAGGTCTCTAACACAGTTGATCCCTTCATTCAGGTGTACTGGCGTAGAAGGAGTACTTTGATTCCATACTTTGAGGTTCGATTACTTTTGGAGAAGCGACCGATGTTCTTCTGATGTTCAACAGTCAAAAGAAATTGCCGTCTTTATTAAAAAGCATAAAAAGTTTTAACAAGTAAATTCATTTTTGTTTTATTTCAAGAATCGTTAATCATGTTAACAACGTCGTTCTGTAAAGCTAAAACAAATAAGAATTACAAACAAAAGCACAAGGGCTCAAATTTTATTGATAAAATGGAGATCAGCCAAACACGTGATTCCAAAGAGTATATACAAAGTTAGAAAAATGGTAATTTACAGGGAAAAGGGCTACGTTGAAACATAACGACCACTATCATTCTACCAACTTTGAATTCGGGGCATCCTGAGCTTCTGTCGAAGATGACCGTGACTGGAGTTTTCCTCTGATGGATGGTGTAACTGCTGCTGAGGGACCTACCTCTGTTGAACATAGTTACTTGCTATTATCCCTAACTTTTGCCTGGATTGTAGTGTGATGTTTCCAATCCACCGGGATGATTTTTTTCTCTGTCTCTAACTTTTGCCTGGACCGCCCTTTTGGGTTTTCAATCCACCGAGACGTTTTTTTTAGTTTAGTTTAGGCGAAGTATTTCTTGACTACATCAACATTTGTGGGGTAGGCAAATTCCTCTCCGTCCATGGTTGTAAGTCTCAAGGCGCCGCCTGAGAAAGCTTTTGTGACCACATAGGGGCCGTCATAATTCGGAGTCCATTTACCTCGCGAATCAGTGAGAAATGATTGTATCTTTTTGAGCACGAGGTCTCCTTTCCTGAAGACACGAGGTCGGACCTTTTTGTCAAACGCCTTCTTCATTCTCTGCTGATACAACTGACCGTGGCATAGTGTCGTGATTCACTTCTCTTTGATCAGGTTTAACTCGTCGTGTCGACTTTGACACCATTCAGCTTCTGAAAGCTTAGCTTCCATCAATACTCGGATTGACGGGATCTCTACTTCTATGGGGAGCACTGCTTCCATGCCATACACTAGAGAGAAAGGGGTTGCCCATGTTGAAGTGCGGACAGATGTGCGATAACCGTGAAGAGCAAAGGGTAGCATCTCGTGCCAGTCTTTGTAGGTTACAACCATCTTTTGAACGATCTTCTTGATGTTCTTATTGGACGCTTCTACCGCTCCGTTCATCTTGGGTCGGTAGGGAGATGAGTTATGATGTTCAATCTTGAACTATACGCACAACTCCTTCATCATCTTGTTGTTCAAGTTAGATCCATTGTCAGTAATGATCTCACTTGGAACACCATAACGGTAGATGATATTGTTTTTAATAAATCGGACCACCACTTGTCGGGTTACATTGGCGAATGACGCTGCTTCGACCCACTTGGTGAAATAGTCAATGGCTATCAGGATGAACCGATGTCCGTTTGAAGCCTTAGGTTCAATCATGCCGATCATGTCAATTCCCCATATGGAAAAAGGCCACGGGGAAGAGAGAACTTTGAGATGCGATGGCGGTACATGAATTTTGTCGGAGTATATCTGACACTTGTGACACCTCCTCATGTACTTGTAGCAGTTGGATTCCATGGTCAACCAGTAGTACCCTGCTCTTAGAATTTTTCTCGTCATTGTGTGTCCGTTGGCATGAGTGCCAAAGGATCCTTCATGAATTTCTTTCATCAGCATTTCTGCTTCTGGTCTGTCTACGCATCGGAGCAAGACCAAGTCAAAATTCCTCTTATAAAGAGTGTCACCGCTCAGGAAGAAGTTTCCAGCCAGTCTTCTGAGGGTTTTCCTGTCTTTGCTGAGTGCCCCAGATGGGTACTCTTATTTCTGAAGGAAGCACTTGATATCGTGATACCAAGGTTTGTCGTCTATGACAGCTTCAATTGTGAAGATGTAGCGGGCCTTTCAAGGCGCGTTATGTCGATCTTAGGTATGTTATTCCATTGACCTACACTAATCATGGAAGAGAGAGTGGCTAATGCATCAACCATGTGATTCTCCTCACGAGGGATATGATGAAACTCAACTCTGTTGAAGAAGGGTAACAACCTTCTTGCATAGTCCTTGTAAGGAATCAATCCTGATTGGTATGTGTTCCAATCTCCTTTTATCTGATTGATAACCAGGGTTGAATCGCCGTATACGTCCAAGGTTTTGATCCTTAAATCAATCGTTTCTTCGAGACCCATAATACAAGCTTCATATTCGGCCTCGTTGTTCGTACATTTGAATGTAAGTCTGGCAGTGAAAGGAATGTGGGTATCCTGAGGGGTAACAATGAATGCCCCAATTCTGTTTCCATAATGATTAACTGCTCTGTCAAAGACAAGTCCCTATTGGGAACCTGGTTCTGGCCCTTCACTGGGTAACAGTTCATCGTAATCTTTCATTTTTAGATACATGACATCTTCGTCTGGGAAGTCAAACCCGATTGATTCTTGATCATCAATCGGTTGATGAGCCAAATGGTCGGCTAAAATACTTCCTTTAACGGCTTTCTGAGCGTGGTACTCTATGTCATATTTTGATAACAGCATCTGCCAACGGGCAATCCTTCCTGTGAGAGCAGGTTTTTCGAAGACATACTTGATTGGATCCATCTCGGAGACCAACCAAGTAGTATGATGAATCATGTATCGGCGAAGACGTTTGGCAACCCAAGCCAAAGCGCAGCAAGTTTTCTCAAGCATTGTGTATCGAGTTTCGCAGCCGGTGAATTTCTTGCTTAGATAGTAAATGGCAGACTCTTTCTGTTTGGTTTCGTCTTGTTGGCCAAGTACACATCCCATTGAGTCCTCTAGGACTGTGAGGTAGATGATCAGTGGTCTTCCTTCCATTGGAGGTGATAGAATCAGCGGATTCAACAGGTATTCCTTAATATTGTCGAAGGCGGTTTGGCAATCTTCTGACCAAACGCAATCCTGGTTCTTTTTGAGTAATTTAAAAATCGGCGCACATGTGGCGGTCATGAGGAATATGAATCTGGAAATGTAGTTCAAACGTCCCAGGAATCCTCTGACTTGTTTTTCAGTTTTCGGAGAAGGCATTTCTTGAATGGCCTTGACCTTGTCAGGATCAACCTCAATTCCTTTCTGGCTGATGATGAACCCTAGTAGTTTCCCTGAAAGACACCGAAGGTGCACTTGTTGGGATTCAAGCGGAGTTTGTACTTTTGCAAACGCTCGAATAGTTTTGACAGGTGGGTCACATGCTCCTCTTCTGTCTTAGATTTTGCAATCATATCATCGACATATACCTCGATCTCTTTGTGTATCATGTCATGAAAAAGAGTTGTCATGGCCCTTTGATAGGTTGCCCCGGCGTTCTTTAAACCGAACGACATCACCTTGTAACAAAAGGTACCCCATGGGGTAATGAACGAAGTTTTATCCATGTCTTTTGGCGCCATTTTGATCTGATTATAGCCCGAGAATCCATCCATGAAGGAGAAGACTTTGAACTTTGCTGTGCTGTCTACCAGCATGTCAATGTGTGGTAAAGGAAAGTCGTCCATTGGACTTGCCATGTTTAGATCTCTGTAGTCAACACACATTCTGACCTTTCCGTCCTTTTTGGGAACGGGTACAATGTTGGCTAACCATTGAGGATATTCAGATGTAGCGAGGAAACCTGCGTCGATCTATTTCTGTACCTCCTCTTTGATTTTGATGGCCATGTCCGGGTGAGTCCGTCTCAACCTTTGCTTTACTGGCGGACATTCCGATCTTAACGGTAACTGATGTTCCACGATGCTGGTATCCAACCCTGGCATGTCCTGATAGGACCAAGCGAATACATCGGGGAATTCTTTGAGAAGCTTTATCAAACTCTCTTTGGCAGTTGGACTGAGCAGTGCCCCAATCCTGATTTCTTTTCTCTCCTTTTCTGAACACAAGTTTACCGTTTCGAATGGTTCTTTGTAAGGTTCAATGGACCTTTCCTCTTGTCTGAGTAGTCGGGAGATCTCTTCTGGAATTTCATTGTCAACTTTTTCTTCATCCCCAAATACCGGGAACTCAAAGTTGGGAGAAGGCATCGGATCGTATGTTTCAATGGGGTTTAAAACAAGCAATCTGCATGACGTGATTATTCGTGTTTAGAAGAGATAAAGAGAATTCAAGTGTGTGCAGTGTATTATTTTTATTACTGCTTGTTTTTATTATTGAATTGTTTTTTAGGATTACCATTTTCTGAAAAACGAAAAGAGAAAACAACAATTAATGCAGAAATTACAGAACGACGTTATTTTATTAATGAACAAGTCGATCCTTGAAACTACAGCCCTATAAAACAAAACTCTGTCGCTTTGGACGAAGCGAAGAGGGATATTTACAGAAAGCGAGCCCTATCAAAACATCCGTTTCACCTGAGCAGGGTGAAAGGTTAAAGATGGCAATTACTTTGACTGATGAACGACCTTTGGAACCTCGACGGCAACCCATTGGCGGCGAACTCCTCGGTGAATCACAAAGTCTGGCACCTTCCTTGATTTTTCTTCAGAAATGACGCTGATTTCTGGTGGAGCAGGATCATTGGAATCTGTCTCCCAGGCATAATTGTCGTAGGAGAATTCCTCAGCTGTATTTTGCATAGTATTTGTGCTCTCAGCTGTATCTCCCCATCCAGTTAGCTGGATATCTTCAAGCCTGATACGAGAGCTTTCGAGAGCGGTGTACTTGACCATGAAGTCGTACTTTCCACTTGGTTGTCACAGGGTGTCCCACACTTATTTCGAACTGGAGGAGTCATCTCTCTCGATGACGTTGACCTCGAGAAAAGTATAGTTGATGAATTCAAGTCCTGCAAACATTGCGAATTCATCTTCATGTTGAGCAGCTTCAAGATGACCTGAGTGTTGATCCCATGACATGGTGGGGACACAAGTATTCTGTTTAATGAGACTCATCTAATTTTCATTGTTCGACTGACTTTCTTGCCCCAAATCTCCTGGATAAGGTTGCCACATTGGCAGACCATCCATTGGGCCATAGTAGGTGTAGTCATAGTTGTCTTTCATCGGAGTGTCTTCCTCTAATGAATTTGGTGGAGCACGACATCCTTCCAGATCACAATATCCATATATCATTTCGACATCTGACCGTGGTATAAATCTCGGATTTTGTGCGGGATAGCAAAATGGCGTAGGCACTTCTTCCTAAGACATATAACCGTCCTCGTTAAGGTAGGACTTCCACTCTTCCTCTGTGTCAGAGGGATCTTCCTCATTGATAGCATGTACTGCTTGAGACACTGGGTGAAGGAAACCTCCACTGTGGAAGAAGTTTTGAAGGGGATGAAGACTTTCATCGTTGGCAGCTGTCTGGGTACAGGTTGCAGAAAAACCAAGACCCTTCTTTGTTGTATTGCCAGTAGGAATGACAAGCTGTCCCCATCCGGTCGTATCGGTACTCTCGACTGCTTTGATAGCATCGTTGTATAAAGAAATGGAAGTTCCTTCTTTGAACTGATTGTTCTTGCTCACCGACAGTGCTTAGAACTGAGTTCCAATAACCTCCTCGGGTTCTATACCAGCAGATGATGACAAGTTACTCACCAGCAAGGCCTGCTCCCCGCAGACTATGATGAGTTGGCCGTTCTGGACGAACTTTAGCTTATGGTGGAGGGTGGAAGTAACTGCTCCAGCCTGATGTATCCAAGGTCTTCCTAATAAACAATTGTACGTTGCCCGGATGTCCATGACCTGGAAAGTGACTTGGAAAGTATGAGGCCCAATAGTTATAGGAAGATCAATTTCGCCGATAACCATTTTTCTGGATCCATCACACGCTTTGACGATGACCTCGCTGGTTCTCATCGGCAGTCCTTTGAAAGATAATTGCATCAAAGTGGACTTTGGCATAACATTCAGGGCTAACCCTGTGTCTACCAGTACGCTGGCTAAAGCATCGCCCTGGCAGCTGACCGTGATATTGAGCGCCATGTCACGACGGCGACCTTCTTTAGGTAATTCCTCATCGTTAAATCCCAAGTTATTGCAGGAAGTGATGTTAGAGACAATACTATCGAACTGTCTAATTGTAACATCCTGTTCCACAAAGGCTCGCTCCAAGACTTTCTGTAGAGCCTCCCTGTGCGCTTCTAAACTGAGTAACAATGATAATACTGAGATCTTTGAAGGAGTTTGTAACAGTTGATCGACAATGTTGTATTCACTCCTTTGGATGAGCTTCAACATCTCATCATTATTTTTTGAAAGGTCGGGATTACTGGATTGACCGACTGGTAGATCAGGAGTTTCCTTCTGAAGTTCCTTTTCTTTGTTAGCTTCCCCAACCCCTCGGTTGAAGATTCTTCCACTCTGTGTTACTCGACTGATGTCTGCAATGTTCACAACGGAGGGTAATGGAATTTCCTTTCCATTTTCAATTATCGTTGCACCGTATTTGTAAGGGATTGCCTTAGCTGATTCATACGGTAACGGTCCTGGCAGATAGATGACTACGGGAGCCCTCTGATTTTTCTGACCATCATAAGTAATCTCGATCCGTTCCCGGTTGGGAACTTTAGATTCGTCAAGTAGAGGGATAATGGTAAAAACATCCCTGGTCCTGTGATGACCAGAGATCGTGACAACATACTCAACTTGATCGGCAAGGTAGTTCGGCGTCCAATTGATGGGTCCAGAACCCAGATATGGACGAATTTCTCCACGATCCACCTGACCCTGAAGAGCTGCTCTCACAAGGTAACACCCTTGGTTACTTTCCGAACAGACGCTACAACGGTCATAATTGTGTGGTGGCACCTGGCCACGCCCACTTTGAATACAATGTAACCTCACTAGGTTAGCTTCCACAGATCGGACATCCTGACTCTGACGCCGAGTGGGGTTTCTGTTATTGATACTAATTTGCTGAGTATCTTCATCCATATAAATTGGCATCCACCAGTGATTTAACAAGTGCTAAAGTGCCTCCTGGACAAGGGTACAACCTCGATCGTTTTTGTAACCCGCTTTATAGCTTTGATAGTCGTGTGATATTAAGAATCCGAGTCAGACCTGCTCAGCATGTAACTCTACCAGGTTGGTATTCATCACGCGAATATCGAAGATCTGAACCATGTTGATTTGTTAGGAATTCCTATCATGGTAGTCCTGGATCCATTCAAGATCCATCTGACGCTGGAAGGCCTCCTGTATGAAAGAGCATCCGTGTTTGTTTACCGAGCAAGTCAGACAGGAAATGTAATCGTGCCGCGATAGATTATGATACTGGCTTTGCCTTGAGTGCATCGCCACCAGGTTGGCATTCATCGTACAGATGTCGTGGTTTTGAATGACGTTAGAATTCGTGTAGACCATGTTAACTCCATGAACTCGATGCTCTTGGATCCATCCGAGATCCATCTGTTCCTGTAGAGCTGCTTGCACTACAGAACATCCTTGATTGTTTTTAGAGCAGACATCACATTGATGATAATTATGAGGTGGCACATGGCCATATCCACTCTGTCTACAATGCATCTTGACCAGATTGGTCTTTAACAAGAGTACATCGTGAATTTGATAGACATTGTTAGACTCTCCTTCTATCAAATTGACTGTAGCCTTCTCATGTTGAGGCAGCGGATTCGTGAGAACATTAGGATTTGTATCCTTGAAGGATAAGACCCCACTCCTAACAAGTTTTTGCACATCGGACTTGAAATTGAGACAAGTCTCTATGTTATGCCCATATCCTCCTTGGTGGTAAGGGCAAGTTTGATCCACCTTAAACCAAAAAGGCAGATTTTTCGGTACTGTAATAGGAGATTTAGTCTGAATATGCCCCTTAGCCAGTAGTAATGGAAATAGCTTTGCGTACGACACGGGTATAGGATCAAATCCTGGTGGTCGTGTTGTACGGTTGTTGTTATATGGAGGACGAGCCTGCTGAAGAGGCTGTTGTGTCCTTTGCTGATTAGGCTGCCTCTGCGCAACCTGAGGTTGATATGTAGGCGCGGTGCTGATAACAGGAGTTACATCTGCTACTGGTTGATACCGTCGCCTTTGCTTTCTGAGAGAGATATTCCCAATATCTTGCTTTTTTTTCTTAGGGAGAACACTACCGTATTTTTTAATACCGCTTGTCGATCCAGTGTCTTTTACCAAACGTCCTTCTCGGACGGCTTCCTCAAGACGTACGCCCATGTCCACCATCTCGGTGAAATCACTGGGTGCACTGGCAACCATTCGGTCATAGTAAAATGAGCTTAAGGTTTTTAAGAAGATCTTTGTCATCTCTTTTTCCTCAAGAGGTGGACAAATTTGAGCGGCAATCTCACGCCACCTTTGAGCATACTCCTTAAAGGTTTCCTTGTCCTTTTACGACATCGATCTAAGTTGATCTCTGTCGGGTACCATGTCCAAATTGTATTTGTATTATTGGACGAAGGCAGTGCCAAGATCTCTGAATATGCTAATCGTAGCACGGTTTAAACCCATGTACCATTTGAGTGCAGCACCGGTTAAACTATCCTGGAAGTAGTGAATAAGTAGGTCCTGATTCTCCGTCTGAGCTGACATCCGCCGAGCGTACATCACCAGATGGCTTTGAGGGCAAGAGTTACCCTTGTATTTTTCAAAGTCGGGAACTTGAAATTTGTGCGGAACTTTTACATTGGGGACCAAGAAGAGGTCTGCGGCGTCCTTTCCAAATAAATCCTGACCGCGAATGGCTTGCAGCTCCTTCTGCATTTCCAGAAACTGCTCCTGGAATTCATCTGTTCTGTCGAACATGGTTTCCTTTTTACCAGAAGGTATCTGTGGAATCTGTCCTTCCGGGACAGTGTGCACCACATGGGGTGGTACCGTGACTACGGCAGTGAATCTTGGCGTTTCCCAAAGTTTGTAACCTTCAGGAGTCTTCAGTATGCCCCTGGCATCTTTGCTTTCCCGAAGTTTGTAACCTTCAGGCCCAACGGCTTCTGTTGAGATTCCCTGATCTTTAGTGATCGGTGGAACATATCCTTCCGGGATATATTTAACAGGCATGCCCCAGGGACGATCTTTCAGCATTTCATACCTAGGATCATACTTCTCCACTATGGGCGTTGAGGTGATCTCTGAGATCACAGTCCTTTGTAGCTGAGCTTCTGCCATGGCTTGCATGTCATTACGAAGCTTTCTCATATCCTCTCTCAGAGCGTCGATCTCTTCTTTCAACTCTCTGTTTTCTTCCTCAAGATCATCCATCTTTTTCTGACGATTGTCCTGAGTATTGTACGAATGAGACAGTTTGACTCTAGAACCGAGACACAAACGTGAGATTCGTAGGTAAGAAGAATTCGCGATGTGAAAATGATGAATGCAATGATTATATTAATTGTTTTTTGGTTTAATCAAAATAAACTTCGACAATTAGATTGCAAATATCAAACGGTGGGGAAACCCCTTTTTATTGAAATTCAAAGGATTGCGAAAACGAAAATACAGTAGATTACAAAGTGCAGAAATAGAAACCTAAGCTAATGGGTCCCGAGAGAACTCGGGTGCTGATTCTGGTACTTTCCTTTTCTTTGACCGGGGCTCTTGGGCCATTGTCGGGTTGTCATTCCTTTGCCAGGTGAAAGGAGTGAGCAAATTCCTTTGGTCATCTTGATTCTCTACAGTATGTTGCTCAAAAATTTCAATCAGAGCATCCTTTTTCTTTTAGTAATTGCTGTATTTTGATGCACTCTACGTTGAGGGTGCGGTACTTGTTCTTCAAAGACCTTCTCTCCTTTTTAACTTTGTTGAGAGTAACCTGAAGCTTTTCAGCTTTCGTCATGAAATACATGACAGATTCCCTCGGTGGAAGAATTCCATAACGAGGATAAGGAATTTTTAGCTTGAGAGCTCTAGTTTGTACCCAATGGAGATAAGGCTCCATCGAGACACATTCCAGTTTTCCTAGAGACTCTTGTCCTTTCTTATGAACGTGTTTCCAAGCGTGCACTATTTCCATCTTTAGTGCTCTGTCGTTTTCTCCTTCCTTGAAGAAAAGACCTTCCAGATGAACACCCCGTGGGATGTGTCTCATCAGGTATCCAAAATGACGGCGAACCAACACCGGATGATAATTGATTCCTCCTTTAGTTCCTATGAGGGGTACGTTGCGGAAGTTTCCACAACGGTCAATGATCCTGATTCCATCATAAATCCTATTACACCAATCTATGTCAGAGTTGGTGAGAGACATGATCTTCTGCGACCAACGTAAGGCACTCTTGCAATCCCAAAAAGCAGCAGACTTGGGCAAGTGGGAGATAAACCATTTGTAAAGCAAAGGTACACAGCATGTGATCTCCCCTCCACTGTACAAATTTCCCAAATGTACAGAATGATACGCATCTGCGAGCAAAGTCGGCACAGGGTTTCCAATGAGAAAAACCTTAATAGCATTGATATCGACGAAGTTATTAATGTTGGGAAACAAAAATAACCCGTAGGTGAGTAAAACAAAGAAGCTTTCAAAAGCATTCCCGTTCCCGATACTGGCAAAATACAGGGCCTTCTTTGTTAAGAACTGGGCTGGAGGAGTATTCTCATCTGATCGATTTACATATCACTGATCGAGCGCCATTTTCTGGACTAGAAGAAATTCCAAAGAATCAGACCATTGCAAGACCAATTCATTTGGACGAGTCTGAGGTATCCCAAAAAGCAGCAGACTTGGGCAAGTGGGAGATAAACCATTTGTAAAGCAAAGGTACACAGCATGTGATCTCCCCTCCACTGTACAAATTTCCCAAATGTACAGAATGATACGCATCTGCGAGCAAAGTCGGCACAGGGTTTCCAATGAGAAAAACCTTAATAGCATTGATATCGACGAAGTTATTAATGTTGGGAAACAAAAATAACCCGTAGGTGAGTAAAACAAAGAAGCTTTCAAAAGCATTCCCGTTCCCGATACTGGCAAAATACAGGGCCTTCTTTGTTAAGAACTTGATTCCTCCTTTAGTTCCTATGAGGGGTACGTTGCGGAAGTTTCCACAACGGTCAATGATCCTGATTCCATCATAAATCCTATTACACCAATCTATGTCAGAGTTGGTGAGAGACATGATCTTCTGCGACCAACGTAAGGCACTCTTGCAATCCCAAAAAGTAGCAGACTTGGGCAAGTGGGAGATAAACCATTTGTAAAGCAAAGGTACACAGCATGTGATCTCCCCTCCACTGTACAAATTTCCCAAATGTACAGAATGATACGCATCTGCGAGCAAAGTCGGCACAGGGTTTCCAATGAGAAAAACCTTAATAGCATTGATATCGACGAAGTTATTAATGTTGGGAAACAAAAATAACCCGTAGGTGAGTAAAACAAAGAAGCTTTCAAAAGCATTCCCGTTCCCGATACTGGAAAAATACAGGGCCTTCTTTGTTAAGAACTGGGCTGGCAAACCTTGGATGCCACCCTTAGTGGTTAGGTGAGTCCTAACCTCAGACTCGTCCAAATGAATTGCTCTTGCAATGGTCTGATTCTTTGGAATTTCTTCCAGTCCAGAAAATGGAGCTCGATCAGTGATATGTAAATCGATCAGATGAGAATACTCCTCCAGCGTTGGCGTGAGCTGGTAATCCGGGAAAGTGAAACAGTGATAAACTGGATCATAAAACTGAATGAGCGCATCCATGATTCCCTCAATCACATGGACTCTTAACAGTGGTAGCAGACCTCCGTGCTTGGCTCTGAAAGCCTCAGGGTTAGTGATCATCCTCGCCAAACCTCTTAATCCTCTAGTTTTGGAACCTTGAAGGTATACCTATGAGTTCTCCTTCTACCGAAATCCATTAGCGCAATCCTTTTCTCTGATATTTGCAATCACAGTCTTAGTTTAATTTGAAAAACAGAGAGACTATAGGAGAAATTTTTTGAATGTTTGAATGTTTTTTAGATGAATGCATGAATGCATCACACAAAAAGATAGAAAAAACATGGGGTCAAAGGGTCGTTGTCATGAAGTCAAGGCTCTACCCATCCCCAAAGGTTTATACTAGGGTGATTTTTGTACCTATACTCATTATCATCAGCTCCTCCCAGGAAAGCAAAACAACAAGCGGATCGCCAGCGAGTTGTAGAGCGATCTTAGAGTAAGTGCCATTCACCGAGAATAGATCACCAGCCTCAAATGAGGGTAGTATCACGTAACAACTATTCCCGATAGTTTCCGCAGTACAAAAGGGTTTGGCTCCTCAGCTTCTCAGACATCACAATTGGCCCATTGTCTAGGTGAGAGAATGGGTTGCATTGGTCAGCCTCCACTGAGGTTGATGGTCGACCTCGTCGCCATCACTTATCTTAAGTGTATACTCAATCTTTCCACATGCGGCATCACACGCATTCCCATTAGCAGAAAAATAAACACGTATAGCAATTAGGAAAAGCAGTATATATATTTGTCCTAATCATCCTAGACCTTTAAAGCTATGAATCCTAAGTTCCTGACAGAAAATGGGTTCCCCGGCAGAATTACCATCCTGTGGTTTCATTCCAAGTTAACAGCGTTTTGACCTAAGATCCTAATGACGTCAAGGTTTCTATCTAGGGGACAAAAAAAAAAGAACAAGATCCCTAAAGAGACCTGTAATTCTCCCCAGCAGAGTCGCCATTTCTCTGTAGCGAGTGATTTTTGGATGTGGTTGCGAAACACGATCGCTCTGGTACTACAACTCGATTCATTTTTTTATCCTATTAAAGCTGATGAAGGAAGGGAAATAGATGTCTCCAATTAACCCTGCTTGCATACTGAGATTAAACAGTCAAAACTGTTGGTTTATAGATGCTACAAAGATTCGGGGTTTCTCCTAGGTTATTTTGTTGACGAGGGGTGCTTTAGGCTATCGGTTGGGATGTTAGGACGAATGTATGAGAGTATGGGATTTTGGGTTTTTGTTTAGTGTGCTCGCTAAGATTTTTTCTTTCAATCTTATGCCTACGTATTCCTGTTTACCGAAATAGGGAAATCAGAGCGATCGTAGTTCCTCCTATTCTATGGGAGGAAATGGTTGTTTTGGTGTCTTGTTCAAAGCCCAAGCCGTGAAGCTAGAGGGTCTATTTGTATCTTGTTCAAAGCCCAAGATGTGAAGCTGAAAGCGTTGACCTTAGAGAGAATTTGTCATCTCTAAAGGGGGCTGTTTGTCACAACTGTTGGGTGACTGACTATAAAGGAGGATTACTTTAACCGGGATTTGTGAATCCGGCAATGCCATAATTTCCTTTATAGGGGATTTTAACCTAAAGGAGAAGACTTTAACTCAGTTTAGAGCAATGCCATCTTTCCTTAGGAATTTCTCATACTAAAAGAGGGACATTGGCATGGATGTAGATGATCCAGAGGCTTGCCGCTTACAGCGATTAGATGAAGGGGAAGGAGTTGTTGATGTTTGTGTACTGTGAACGAGGCACAGCTTTGATGCTAAAAGGTTGATTGGATCAACCAGTGGTTTTCTTATACAAAGCCTAAGAGGAGGCTATTTATGTGTCTGGTACAAAGCCCGAGAGAGAGGCTAAAAGGTTTTGACTCGACGATGGAGTCTTTTGGTATCTCGTACGAAGCCCGAGATGAAGGCTACTTCACTTAACAAGAGAGTTTTTTGTATCTTGTACGAAGCTCGAGATGGAGGCTAAAATTTGTTTGGCTCAATAAGAACCTTTTTGTATCTCGTATAAAGCCCGAGATGGAGGCGAAAGGGTGATCGACTCAACGAGGAAGTCTCTTATGTGTCTCGTACAAAGCCCGAGAGAGAGGCTAAACGCTGTTTGACTCCGTTGGGGAGAATAATTGTATAAAGCTCAAGAGAGAGGCTGTTGTAACTGGAGAAGGATCATTATACAAAGCCTAAGAGGAGGCTATGGTTACTGTTTCAGTTGAGTGACAGGTCCAATATGCTGATTTAAAGAGAAAATCAGTTCTTATATGAGCAACACTGTACTCGAGGATTTGATTCGAGGATCCGAGCTATTCCTGTTGTTTAAGGAATTGGGAAATCCAAAGGGTATTGAGACTGTCCGAGTCCACGGGTTTTCTTCCTATTTAACGAAGGGGTCACTTGAGAATGTCTGGAAAACTCAAGGAGATTAGACTGTCCGTGTCTAGAGTTTCATCTTTTGTACCATGCTTTGAGAAACAGTAGTAGACTCTTTGAAAGGACTGTTCTATGCAGTTGACTAATTTCTGTTCCTATACCTCTAGGAGGTCGTCGGGACAATTTGTACGAAGCCCAAGAGGAGGCTGGAAACTTTTAAAAAGCTGATCGGTCCTTGTACGAAGCCCGAGAGGAGGCTATCATTCCCGAAGGAAGAATCATTATGTGAAGCCTAAGAGGAGGCTGTGAATACTTCTAAGAAGCCGACGGGTCCTTGTACTAAGCCCAAGAGGAGGCGGGGTTGCTTTTAGGAAGCCTGTGGGTCCTTGTATGATGCCCAAGAGGAGGCCGATGCTTTTAAGAAGCCCGTGGGTCCCCAAACCCCGAGAAATTCAAGGCAAGCTATTCACAAGGAATAGATCAAGTCAGGAAAGTTCGAGAATTTGGAAGAAACTCAAAGATGCCATTCACAGAGAATACATTCATCTCTGGGAGTAGAGTTTCTTGACAATTCCTAATGAGGACAACCGAAGAGAAGACTATATCTGGTGATCCTATTGGAGATCTAGTTGTCTATTTCTATGAATAAACGAAACGACGTCACCTAGTTCTAGACGTAGTTTCTGGGGAAACTCGAAATATCTATACTATTATTACACAGTTGATATGAGTTTATGAAAGAAGACTTACAGCGAAACAGCCCCACAATACAGTTATATGTATATGAAAGCGGTAAATGAAAGCGTATAAACACTTACTCGGTTGTAAAGCTTCCATGCTGTTTGGTTAGTTGTTCAACAAAGAAAGATTGAAAACAACAGTATATTCAAAATCAAAGGAGAAAGTGCTTTGAAAAAGAAAGATTTGGGGCTTACAGCTCAAGGAGAGGCCCAGGGTTTTATCAGTGAGCACACTGTTGTTTTGTACGGAGGGACTTATACAAGTGACTGAGACCCAAAAGGTTTTCTGTACAAAGGGGTTGGGTCTTACACTCTAATAGAGGCCCAAAAGGTTTTGAATGGGTCTTATAGCTCAAGGAGAGGCCCAATTGGTTTTTTGAAAATGCGATGATTACGTCGTTTATTTGAAAATGTACAGAGGGACTTATACAACGAATGAGGCCCAAAAAATTTTCTGTACAAGGGGGTTGGGTCTTACATTCTAATAGAGGCCCAAAGAGTTTTAAGAAAAGAAATGGGTCTTACTACTCGAGGGTAGGCCCAGGTTTGTTTTGAAAAGGCGACGATCGCGCAGTTTATTTTTTACGGTATCGGGACTTATACAATATACTGAGGCCCAAAAATGATTTGGTCAAAAAAAGGATTGGGTCTTACACTCTATTAGAGGCCCAAAGTGTTTTGAAAATGATTTATGAGGGTTGAATTAATCCAAAAACCCTAATTTGTTTTCAAAAATGTATTTAATTGAATAAAACTTCAATTAAAATGATCAAAATTGTTTAACATAGGAAAAACAAATTGTGATCTTGGATTAATGCTTCAAAAATTAAGTATTGACCTACAAAATAATTAGAAAGCATTAAAAGTTGCAAAATCAAGGTGGAAAAAATATTTTAAATGTTAAAAACAATTAAAACATTAATTCTTTGCAAAAATATCAATTATATAAAATAAATAATATTTTTGGGATTTTTTGGGAAAATAAAATATTTTAACATTTTTGTGAATTATTAAAAAAAGAATCAACTCAAAATCATTAAAACTCAGAGAGAAATTAATTTTTGAATCAATTAAATAAAATCACAAAATTCAAATATTCAAATTTTGAAAAAATGGCGCCAAGAACACCCAAGAACACGCGCGTGTTCTGGGCTTGCCCAGATTTGCATTTTCTCTCCAATCTCACTGAATACTTGATTATATCATGTAATCCACATACCAATCAACTCGTTTCAACCTCACGATCATGTCTATGACAATTAATTTCACTTAAATTAAACGTATAACAAGAAATCATGAAAAATCCTTAAGAACCCTAATTTCTGCATGAAGGCTAGAATTTTTTATACACGATTCAAATAATGCAATTAATTGAGGGGAAACATTCCATGCATGATTATGAACATATGGCCAAATTATTGTGCAGCAAAAATTGCATGGATCATAGAGTTAGAAGAGCTCATGCTTACCACTTGAAGCTGGTGATCGTGATTTGTGTTGGAGGTGTTACATCTAGGTTCCAATGATCTGGATAGCTTCCCTAGGTGCCATGGAGTGTGTATGAATGCTTAGAATGGATTGAAATGGTTTGGAGTTGAAGATGGTACCTCAACTGCAAAACTGTCAAGAACTTGAGCAACTGGCTGGTGATTTTGTGAAATCTGTGTTCAGATGTTATGTGAGTGTTTGGATCACTTCTATATGATGTATGTGAGGTGTGTGAGTGATTGGTTTAATTGGAAAAGCTCCTAAACTCAAAACCCGATAGTGACTTGCTTTGGAAGGCAAAATTGGAGTGAAAGAAGAGATTTTGAGGAAAGCATCTGTTTGATGGCTTTGGTGTACTCAAACTGATCACAATTGAGCTCTATTTATAGTAGAGCAAGTTTGTTTTGGGATCCACAGTGAATGGCAACTGCAGCAGAGGTTTGGCCAATGTTGTCCAATGGAAATCCAAGTCTCCTCTAGCCATTGACTAGAGGTTAGGGCACAGGGTTGTGGTTCCCTTGGTCTTGGATAAGTCTTGACTGAATTCAGTTGAGAATGGCTCAGTCCATGCCACCTTGATGCTTCCATTGAATGCTCCAATCCAAAATTGGAGTCTTGTCCCTATTTTGGCAATTCTAGGTTCAACATGCTATTTCTTGTTCCAAAGACTTTGGAGGCTTGGCTCAGTGAGTGTCCCCTTTAGATTCAATCCTCAGAGGTGTCCAAGTGGATAGGAGCATTTGGATTTGGCTGATTTTGGCAAATCGACCAAAAGTGTAAAAATCTGCCTTGCCTTGGCAGATTTCAGCAAGGCAACTTGCCAATGTCATATCTCATGGCTCAAGTTGAATTTGGTAATGTTCTTGGTCATTTTGGATAGCCCTTACATGATACAACAACTGTTTGAACATGTTTGGTTTTGATCTCTTTTGAATCCAAGTGAAAAATCCCCCTACATTTGGCAAAAAGTAGGGTAAAATCTGACTTAGTGAAATTTTCACTAAGTGTTGGAACAAAGTGACTTTTCTTGATTTTGATCACTCCATAACTCAAAATCCATGAGGAATTTGGACATAGGTCAGTATGAAGCTTTTGTAGAGGGCAATGATATCTACAAATCAAGCTTTGAATGGGGAACAATGGCCTTGTGGTTTAGGAGTTATGGTCCTCCAAAGTTGGCACATTAGTGTCACTTTTTCCATAACTTAGAAATTTTTCTAAGTTTTTATGGTTACCCCTTTTACAAGTTATCCCACTTTCTTTGATTTTTCTTGATTAATGATGATTCAAATCATACATTAACATCATTTTAGGGTTAAAAATCCATTTTGGTGAAAAATCTCAAAAAGTCAAAGTTGACTTTTGTGCACAGTTGACTTTTTATTAGATGAATTCCAAACTGTGCAATTCTTCATGAAATCATGTCCTTGACCTAAATCAAACTTGATGGACATGTTCCATGGGTGTAATAGGGTATATTGAATCATGTTTTAGGGTTTGGGAGCATGTCCTGGTCAAAAGTCAAAGTTACAGTTGACTTTTCTCGCGAAACCCTAATTGTGGTGTAGATGAAATTGAAACTTGTTGCTCAAGCTTCTTGGATTAATCCATTGTTCCAAATGGATCAATATGGTATATTAGAGACCCTCCAATCCTCCTTTGAGGTCTTGGCTCATGTTTTGTCCCAAAAGTCAACTTAGGGGTGAATTAGGTCAAGAAACCCTAATTCCTGATTTTTGATGAATGCATCCCGTGAGGCAAAATTGACTTGATGATTGGGTCCATGAGGTCCCATGAAGTATATTAGGTTATGTTTTGGATCATTGGCTTGTGCCCAGATGAAAAATTTCCATTTGGAGGCCCTGGTCGACCAAAACCCTAATTTGGTGACACTGTCGATCTTGAGACTTGATCCCTCTAGAAGGGAGCAACCTTGTGCTTAATCCTTGATGTGGGAGTCCTTTTGATCCATTGTGGATATTTTGAGAGGTTATACAAGTTAAAGATCATGTCATTCCTTGATTGATCCTTTGTCTAAGGCTCTGAGAGGGCTTGAAACCCTAATTTTGATTGTAGTGAATGCTCACCCATCTTTGGGGAGACTGATGAAGTATGATGGTTCCTCCATATTGTGATGATGATTTGCACAATGATGGGAAATCTTAGTGGTCAAAATTTTGGGTATGACAGTCTCCTAATTATTTTAATTAACAAGAATAATAATAATCTAAATAATATTCTAATTACTCAAATTATTCTAATATTATTATTAATAAAATAATTCAATTAACTACTACTTCTAAAAGGTCTCAATGTTCTCTTAACTCAAGGCTACCCCACAACACCACATAAATTCATCAATGTCACAATTTATCACAAAGCACCAAAACACCGAATAATCATAATAATTTAATTAAATAAATATTATAATTATTTGGGGCGTTACATCGTCCGTATTGATTTTTTATACACGTCCATGTTCTTGGTTATACCTCTTATTACTTGTTCCCAAGCGGAGTCGTCCCTCCCCGCGCAGGTTGCGAATTTGATGTGCTTATCTTTGTATTCAATTTTCTTCTTGACCCTCGTCCATGCTCACTCTCATCTTTCTTTGATACTCGTCTGTATCATCTATTGATACTCGTCCGTGTCGTTAACCTAAACACTCGTCTGTGTTTATCTTTCCTTGATACATGTAAATATCATCTCTCGATACTCGTCAGTGACGTTAATTGAAACACTTGTTCATATTTGTTCTCATTCTTTGACACCCGTTCGTATCATCTTTCGATACTCGTTTATATCGTTAACCCAAACCTACGTCTACGTCTTATCCCATGATTTTAGACACCCGTCTGTGTCATTCCCTATCCCTAATAGATTTTTCGATCTCACCTACCCTTTCATCCCCAGTAGAGTTTTACACTCGTCTGATTTTCTACCCTTATTTTATACCCACAGAGTGAAAATTTGCTGTTTCCTTTGGTACTCAATCCCCATTTACCTCGAATGTATGAAAGGCGACACTCTCATCCCTTCAGGTCCACAGTTGATTGAATAGGGGCAGCTATAACACCCCAAAATTTGCCCTTCTATTTATACCCAATAAGTGGCTTATACTTCACCTTTCATATGCATTTAGGTCATAAATATTGCACATACCTCATTGGTCTTCCCAAGGCATGGTATCAAGGGTTCTCCATCATTGATTGTGCAAAGCAAAGAGAATGGGATATACTCAAGCACTCAAGCCACAAAGGCTCCTTAAGACTCAAGACACCTCATTTGGTTCACCATTTCATCAAGAGCTTGAGATGCACAAGAAACTTGAAGAGGATTACCTCCTCCTGTCTCTTGATTCTCCAACTAGGGTTTTGGTCATATGAACATCTTACAATTCCACTGAGAAAGCATCTTGGAGCTTTGATACCATCTCATCACCTATAACATCTTAGTTTAAGAAGATCTCTATTATCTCCAGAGGAATTAGGGTTTTGATTATCAGTCAATATCTCCTATCATCTAGTGCCAAAACTAGAGTTTTGCCTAAAATCAGTTTATTTCTGATTTTTTGGACAATACTTGATTCCATGGCTCTCTCTATCTGTTCCCAAGTATCTAAAGGTGGATTATGGACCATCAATGTCTTTCACAAGGGTTTCAATGGGCCAGATGATTGAAAATTAGACAGATTGAGAATAAAGTCAACTAATCAAGGAAAAAGTCAACTCTTGACTTTTTGAGGTCAAAATCATGTTCATCATGTCAAATATGGTCAATGGATAAGATTTGATCAAGAAGCATCCAAGGAATCATGAAAAATCAAAAGTTGTGGAGACTTGCCATTTTTGGAAAATTTAGGGTTTTAGAAACTTTCCATTTATGGAAAGTTTTCATGTTTTTTAGCCATCTTCAAGCCAAGATTTAGGCATGATACAAGCCTCATTTGAAAATATTTTTCAAAGGAAAGTTGTAGAGGGATCTTTCACCTTTCCAACCATATAAACAATGCCTCATTTGGATTCGTGAGTCAAAAGTTATGATGCTTCAAAGTCATGATCATGCAAGTTGTTCAACATAAAATTAACTTAGAAATTTTTTCAGCATCAAGGCAGCTCGTGTCCTACAATGTTCAAGCTCATTTTTCATCATGATTGAGGCTCCAAATTCACTTCCATCCAACATGAAAAGTGTAGTATCAAACCTCTCCTTCAATTTGGTAACAAGAACTATGGCTTTTGGTTCAAAATTCATGGAGACCTATCACCTTAAAATCACCAAAAATATCCTTTTGAAGCCCATGCAAAACTCATATCATGTTCCATGCCATGGCATCCTTGGTGCACTTGTTTTCAACCCTAATTTTCATCATGCTAGATACCTCAATTGAGTTTTCCATAAACATCAAATATGTTGTATGAAATGCCATCTTTTCAAAGCCACAAAAACCATCATTTTTTATTCACAATTCACCAAGATATGTCATCCCAAACTCCACACCATGAATAGGTTTGTCAAGTTTAAACCATGTCATTCCACCAAAATGCCAAAACCAAGTAAATGTTCCTACTACCTCTTGTACCATGCGCATACACTTCATGTCACCATCATTCCATAATAAACCAAGCCAAACTTCACATAATCATGAACATGCCAAACTACCTTCAAATGGCCATGGGTAAAAGGAAAAGAATAAAAACTTAGAGGATAAGAATCATGTTGTACCAGCTCATATATTCCACACATTACCATGACCATCAATACACATCATCATTATCATCTTTTTACACCATAACAATGACCATAACCATACATATGGAAGCCAAACCCGTGCCACTTACTAGGTCCCCCTCTCATGTTCATTTTTCTTAACCACACTTGCAACTGTTAACTAATCACTTTTAACCCTGATCAACTCATTAACCACACATATAAAAATCCCTAACAACCACTAACTAATTCAGTTAGACACATTCACCAAAATCAGAGCAAAAACTCCATTCTTGAGCACACACATTGAAGCTTTCGAACCTCTCATATCTCTGAGGATTCCACTGAAGTTTCTTCACAAATATCATCACCATACTTGCTTCTCTCTTCTGTATACATTATCTTTGATCTGGGAGCCACCGTTGCCGCAAACTAGCTCAACAACTTCATCATCACTTTGGGATTTCAAGCAAGAATCAAAGAAGATTGAGCATTTATTTTGCTCACAAAGTTGATTAGAAGGTTTGCAAGAAGTATTCTGGGTTTCTTAGGAGCTTGGGTCGCATCTCAGATCAGGTATGTTTCTCAATCTTGCAGCATCATATTAGGTTAATTTATAGTGATTGGAAGCATGTAGTCCATTTCATTTGAAGTCCTACCTCTGGTAGGCAATGGTTCTAGTTAAATTAAGGCTGTTTGTGTTGATTTTTGTTTGTTAGGGTTTAGTTTAAACCCTTTTGTTTTTTTTACAAATGTAAGGATCTTTTAGAAAAACCAAGCTTGGATCTAAAATCTACCTAAAAAACTGAGCAAGATGATGGCGTTGTTTTTTATTTCTGGGTTTAGACACCGCCGGCCATGGTGGATTCCCACCGGAGAAGACGACCAGAAGTCTTCTCCGGACACCCTTTAAGTCAAAACCCTAACCTAGTTAAAACCTTAGCCAGCCCTTGTGTTTTAATCATGGCCATACGTTTTTTGTTGATCCAACAGCTGTGGAAATGCCAACACATTAATGAACCGTGTGCCTCTCACGTGCTTCATTATTTCCCTGTTCCTTCTGAGTAATTTCAAAAGGGACATTTTTGGTAGCATTGGGCTTAACCCAATTTCTCTTTTCACACCCAACTCTGGGCCCATGTGGGAATTGAACATGGATTTTACTATGTACGCACCCCTCCATTGTTTTCATGTTTTTTAATTTCTTTCTTTTACACGTTTCAAATTTGAATATTAAAAATAGTAAATTCATCCAAAAATTCTGAAATAATTCATGGGGGCTCTTGAGGGCTTTAATTAATTTTTAGTGAATTTTATTTTCATTTTTGGATTGTTTTGATATTTTTCTTGAATTTTGGTTTGAATAATACACATTTGACACACCTTGTGATGCAAGCCTTGAAAAATGACTTTGCTCTAATAGTTTTGATCTAATTTTTTTGTGTGCACTTTGACACTTGGTAATAGGATCTTTGTATGTTAAATTTATGTTTTGATCATGATTTTTGAGTCACTTTCTAAATGCTTTTTGTGACTTGTGTTTGTATGGTCCTTAATTGAAACATTCCCAATGCTAACAATTTTTTTGAGCACCCTTAGTGCATACTTTTGATCCATTTTTTTTACATGATCACCCACTGACCTTATCATGATATGGTTAATTTATCATAATTTTCCAAATCCTCTAACCATTTTCCATGGATATTTCAATGTGTGCTTGTTGTATGGGTGTATGCCTAGAACTAGGTTAAATTTGACAATTGTTTGTGGTCACTTTAGGCCAACTTTGAGAACACGTTGGAGCATATTAATGATGAAATTTTGATGTGCTATTGTGATACTTTCATTTTGCTTTTTGATCATGACTCACATGATTCTTTTGAACCCTAAGTTGCCTACCCGATCTTACTCGATGCTTGCTTAGATGCCTTGGTTTGATGATGCATTTGTGAAACCCTCTTTGGGATATTTTGGTGCATAATTTCACATGTGGTTTAGTATGAAGTAGGGCCTGTTAATATTAGTTTATAGTTCATTTTACATGATCCTAATTGATGTTATGCTTTCACAAGTTTGAACATGAATGAGCATTTAACCTTGGTGTTTTCACTTGAGCTTTGGGTGTGCCATATTTGTCCAATGATTTTTATATTTAAATGTGCCATTCCATATATCATTTACCACTTCCTTATGTGTGTGAATACTTTATTTACTTGACCTTGGCCTTACTTTTACATGTTTGGATGTGTCTTGCTTCTAGTGGAAGATAAGGTTGATTTTTGACCACTACTTGTGTTATCTTTTGAGAAGATGTTGCCATGATGATTCTGTGAGATCTAAATGATCATTTTGAATATAGATAACATGTATGAATTGACATGATCATGAGTAGGAACTTACTCATCCTATTTATAGGTCATTTGTGTACCTTGAGTGCTTACATTTGTGTGAATGAAAACATGATTTGTGCACTACCTTTGATCACTTCCTTAACATCATTTGTGTGTCATCTTTACTCATTGATTTTGGTATTCAAACATGAGATATTATAGGTCTCTTACCTCTTATGTGTATGCCTTGACATTGCCTTACCATGTTCTTTCTTTTCTCTTTGCTTGAGTGACAAGTTACATGCTTTAGAAGATGTTTAAGTTTAGTTTTGGCCCTTACTTACTTTAGCCTTGGAGATGAGTTTGACATGAATTGTTGTGACAATTTGAGATTGATCTTGAGCACTGGATACATGTTTCTAATTCTGACCTAAGTCTTATGAGTTCATCTCACACTTGTTTGCTCATTATGCAACCATGGATGATTAAAGCTTGCTTAAGATGACATCTTTGAATGCAACTCTCAAACCTCTTGAACATGATTGATGTACATTCCATGATTACTTCTTAATACTTCAAGCTTGTATTTGACATGTTTATATCATATATGTTTCTTGAATACTTGACTTGACTCCCATTTGTGTGACTTTTAGAAGTCATTTTGGCATAGTTTGTAAATGACAAATGTTTGTGTGTTGATGTAGGACATAACTTGTAATCTTTTGACAATGTTTAGGACATTAACATAGATAGGATAAAGTAGGTTTAGCTACTTACCCTCTTAGGTTCATGTACCTTTAGGGTTCACTTTTCATTGCTTATTGTTTAACTTTGCTTCTAGATTAGAATTAGAACATTTGCTTGTGAATTATGACATAGTTTTGCATTTTGCTTTCAACTACTTGGTGGTTGAGCTTGGCTTGGAGATGGTAAGTTACTTGTGACACTTTACATGATTTTTTACACTTACATGATTCCTTTTTCATCTCATTTCTCCTTTACTTATCTCTTTTGTGATTGATTAGAATAATGTTTACTTGTGTTTGTTCACATGATCCCATAGGATTCCTAGCTCAACTTAATTTCCGATTAAGTTTGAGGTAGGAGAGAAATTAGGCTAGCAATCCAAGTATGATAACAATAGGTTAGATCCCTCCTAAACTCAACTATAGGGCCAGAATGCATGACAACATTAGGACTTAGTCTCCCTTAGTTGTTTTCTTTTCAAAATTTGAGTCCTTTCTCTTCTCCTCTCTAAACAAGTTCAAAACACTTAATAAATACTATATGTTGAGTGCGCCACGAGCCTTAAGTACATGGGAAATGGAGAGTAAGGGGTTTCCCTTTGCTTTTCTAGAGTGTTTAGCATACATCCCGTCTTGGGTCGAGTTGCAACCCATTTGATCCTGTGTCATAAACTTTAGCACGAAACATGTTACAAACAATAAATCAAAACACTTCTTCTAAAAAATATAAACAAACATTCGTCTTCCTCCGAGATTCTCTTCTCATCTCCCTCACTCCAATCATAAAGGATACGTTATTTCTGTTCTACCGCAAACAGGTAAACGCGTAAGACTCCACGCAACAAGCGACAACACCTAAACTGCTAGAACGTAAACGTTAGCATCTTCCATTTAAAAAACACAAACAAAACCGACCCCGTAGGTCGAACTACGACTGCTCTGATTTCCTCTCTCTCGTCCGATTGAGGATACGTAGGCACAAGACAACATTGTCTTGGCGATTAACCTTCCCCCACAATCCCGTAGTCCTTCGAACTACGTTGACTCTGACTTTCCCGTTCCCGAGGGAATACGTAGGCCTAGGACGACGATGTCCTATCGAGTCACCTTTTCTTTTCTTTTCACCTTTTGTTTTCAGTTCCCGTTTAGCAGTAAGCTTCAGATACCCACACCCTTTGATCAGAACAACAAGCGTGGATCTCATCGAGTACGATGGACGCGAGGAGGTGCTAATACCTTCCTCTCGCGTAACCGACTCCTGAGCCCAGGCTATGGTTGCGATGACCATGTCTTTCCCTTTTTCAAGTCTTTGTTGATTGTTTCCTTTCCCTGCGTCAGGATAAATAACATTGGTGGCGACTCTTCTGTCTTTTCCGCCGATTGATTTCACAGATGCAACACAAAGGTAATAACCTGAAAGGAAAGATCACCTACTACCAACTTGTGGCAGCCTAAGCAAAAGGTGTCTGAATATGAAGGAAATATTACCTACTACTGAGTGGTAGCCTAAACAAAGTTAACTGACCAAGAAGATACGGTGTATTACCTACTATCAAACATATGATAGCCTAAGAAAAGGTAATAACCTGAAAGGAAAGATCACCTACTTCTAACTTGTGGCAGCCTGAGCAAAAGGTGTCTGAATATGAAGGCAAGATTACCTACTACCGAGTGGTAGCCAAAACAAAGGTAACTGACCAAGAAGATACGGTGTATTACCTACTATCAAACATATGATAGCCTAAGTAAAGGTAATAACTTGAATGGAAAGATCACCTACTACCAACTTGTGGCAGCCTAAGCAAGAGGTGTTTGAATATGAAGGAAAGATTACCTACTACCGAGTATATGGTAACCTAAGCAACAGGTATCTGACCAAAATAAGCTTCTATGATCAGAATATGATCCAGCTTCTTCTTTTAACTAAATGATCCATTTAGAAAAGGGTAAATAAACTTTCCCAACGCTCCGAGGTTGTACGCCATGAGCAGGTCTCAGTTTCTTCTTTTACTTGAAAAGGGTAAAAAAATAGTTTCAGTGCTCCGAGGTTGTATGCCACGAGCAAAGTCTTGGTTTTGAATGCTGCGAGGTTGTATGCCACAAGCATAACTTGAGTTCTTCCTGGAAAATAAATACTTATGGGAAAGCATCTTCACAGGGGATTGGAATTTCACTGGAGATTTATGACTGCGGCGGGGATCCATAACTTACTGGAGATTAGGAAACTCCATCGGGGATCTTCAAAAGGGATGCATGCCGGTTGTTTTGTAAAACATGTCTTCTCAAATAAAGAGAAAGATCATCCTAAACTTCACCAAACTTCTCGGAGAGATGCCATTTGATGGGAGTAAATCGAATAGTGGGCTCACTGGGGAGAATATCGTTGAGGAGCAATATTGCTGTAGTTTGAAATTGCATCGAAGCAAATAAAATCCTTGCTACAAGAGATCTAAAATAAAGAGAAATACTCGTAAGGTCTTCAACAAACTTCTCTGACGGATTTCTGGAGAGATGTCATTTGATGAAAAAATGGTTGATAATCTTGATAACTTGCTGGGAATAGATAAAATGTCTTGAAAAGAGAATGCCACTTGCCATCTTATAGAAAACATGAGAATAAAACAAGCTGCTCAAATAAAGAGGTTGTCACTTGCCATATTATAGAAAACTTGAGAATAAAACAAGCTGCTCAAATAAAGAGGCTGCCACTTGTTGTCCGGGTATGAATTCCAAAGGAATGTTACCACACTGCTGGAGAAAAGGACTTTGTTTTCAATGGTAATCTTCAAATAGACTCTTCTTGGGAAGACAAAGTGAAAAATAAATGCACACTTGATCTAGGTTTAACAGCCTAGAGAGATTCAAAATTGATTGTCAAAGACCAAAGTTTAATCTAGGAAATAACTGAAGAGAAACGGTCAAGCAAGACTCTATCCGTTGAAGAACGAACTCAACCGAGGGTTCATCTTTATCTAAAAAATGGAAAAGAAAACTAAAGCAACAATTCTCCACGAGGATCAAACTCAATGGGGAATTAGAAGGGATGTAAACTTTTTGCTTAAGGTTGACGACTCTACTGGGGAGAGAAGACAAACCAAGTCACTTAGGGATAAACGCAGCCAAAGTGAATGAACAAACAAGCATCATAAAAAATGCAAAATGTACATATGCCATGTATATCTGTATGAATGAATGTATGTCATATTATGCTTATGCTGACAAAACAAACAAGGAGAAGTAATCTGGAGATGAAATAAGCATCTCGACATGGATACTCGGCCAATCTTCACAAGATAGAAACATCACTAGGGATGAATGGGAAACCACATATGGACTCACAGTCCTGCATCAAGGATTAAAACTTCTCTAGGGAAAAGAGTACTCCACTTGGGAATATAACATCGTGACTTCACTTAGGGGATCGTCAAGATGAATCTGACGACTCTGTTAGGGATGAGAAAGATCCACTAGGAAAGGATCAAACTCATGATCAGAGAGACTTCATGGGGGATAAAATAAATATCCACTTCATTGGGGAAGCTTGGATCAAAGTCATATAGCTATGGATGTCAGAGTTAAGACTCCATGGGGATGAAATAAACATCCACTTCGCTGGGGAGGATTGAGTTGTAAGAGATTCACCGAGGAATGAAACAAACATCCATTTCACTAGGGAAGGATGAAGCTAAGGTGATTCATTGGGAACTCGTAAGTCACCAACTAGGGAAATCTTGCATCAAACCTACCTTAACTGCTTGAAGTAGATTCATCGGGGAATTGTCATAACCACCTGGAGTAGGAACTTTCTGGGGACATGGGTGAAGAATGTTGTAAGAATGTGGTTCTGCATTTCAAAGTCTACCTTTCTTGGAGAAACTATTAATGTCCTTTTAGTGTTCATAAATCAAAGTAAAACACACACGCATTTTAGAAAACAATTTTAAGTTTGTTTCAAAAACTGCTATAAAAAATAAAAGACATTTTGCAAGATATAAATAAACATAAGGATTACCAACAGATGGAAAAGGCTCAAATTTTATTAATTGAATGGTAGTCAGCAAATGGCGCGACTCCATGGATCATTACAAATTTGGAAAATGGTAAATAATGGAAAAGGTTACATAAAAAACAATGACCACTATCCTCATAGATAACTTTGAATTTCCTATGCTCTGGGCTTCTGACGGTCTGACTGATGAGTCTTCGATGACAAAAATGGCTTTCGACGATCCAATCTGGTTTGATGTAGTTGACTATCCTTATCCCTAACTTTTTCCTAGATTGCCTTTTCAGGTTTTCAATCTACCGAGATGATTTTTCTATTTTATGTCTCTAATTTTTGCCTGAACCGCCCTTTCAGGTTTTTCAGTCCACCGAGACGCTTATTTTCGCCTAAGCCTCCCTTTCGGGTTTTCGACTTAGACAACCGTTCTTTTCATTTTTAGGCGTAGTACTTTTTAACTGCATCAACATTCACAGGACGTGTGATCTCCTCCCCATCCATAGTTGCTAGAATTAAAGCACCTCCTGAGAATACTTTCTTGACAACATACGGGCCATCATAGTTAGGAGTCCACTTGCCCCTAGAATCAGTGAGGAAATATTGGATTTTCTTAAGCACGAGGTCGCCTTCTCTGAATTCACGAGGTCGAAGCTTCTTGTCAAAAGCTTTCTTCATCCTCTACTGGTACAACTGACCATGGCATAAAGTCGTCATCCTCTTTTCTTCGATTAAGTTCAGTTGGTCATATCTGTTTTGGCACCATTCAGCCTCTGAGAGCTAAGCCTCCATCAGTACTCGCATAAAAGGAATCTCAACTTTTATTGGGAGTACGACTTCCATACCATAAACAAGTGAAAAAGGAGTTGCCCCTGTTGATGTGCGTACTGAAGTACAATATCCATGCAAAGCAAATGGGAGCATCTCATGCCAGTCCCTATAAGTGACAACCATTTTCTGAATGATCTTCTTTATATTCTTGTTTTCACCCTCAACATCGCCATTCATCTTAGGTCGGTAAGGAGAAGAGTTATGATGTTCAATCTTGAACTCCTCACACAGCTCCTTCATCATTCTGTTGTTTAAATTTGATCCATTATCAGTGATGATTTTACTCAGTACACCATAACGGATGATGAGTTGATTCTTGATAAATATGACAACCACTTGTTTGGTGACACTTGCATATGAAGCAGCTTCGACCCATTTAGTGAAGTACTCAATTGCCACCAAGATAAAGTGATGTCCATTAGAAGCTTTTGGTTCTATCATGCCAATCATGTCAATTCCCTACATGGAGAAAGGCCATGGAGAAGAGATGACATTAAGAAGAGTTGGTGGTACATGAATTTTGTCAGCGTAGATTTGGCACTTGTGGCACTTCTTAGCAAACTTTTAACAATCAGATTCCATCGTTATCCAATAGTAGCCTGCTCTTAAGAGTTTCTTTACCATCGCATGTCCATTGGCATGAGTGCCAAAGGAACCTTCATGAGTTTCAGTCATTAACATGTCTGTTTCTCGCTTGTCAACACATCTTAGCAAGACCATGCCAAAGTTTCTCTTATAAAGCACATCGTTGTTCAAGAAGAAGTTACCAACTAATCTTCTCAACGTCTTCCTATCCTTGTTGGATGCCCCATATGGGTATTCTTGTTTTCGAAGAAACAACTCAATATCATGATATCAAGGCTTATCATCACTGACTTCTTCTATTGAAAACACATGAGCAGGTATGTCGAGACGCATGACGTTGATCTTGGGACAATCATTCCAACGGTTCACCACAATTATGGAAGCCAAAGTTGCCAAAGCGTCCGCCATTCTATTCTCATCACGAGGAATATGATGGAACTCAACTTTTTTAAAGAAGGGGAGCAATCTTCTTGCATAATCTCTGTATGGAAACAAGCTATCTTGACGAGTTTCCCACTCTCCTTTAATTTGGTTGATCACCAAAGCAGAATCACCATACACATCCAACTTCTTGATTCTCAGATCGATTGCCTCTTCAAGGCCCATGATGCGTGCTTCGTACTCATCCTCATTATTTGTACATGTGAAGGTCAATCTGGCAGTAGATGGGATGTAGGATCCATGAGGAGTTACAATAATTGCCCCAATCCTTTTTCCATAGGCGTTGACAGCACCATCAAAGATTAAACCCCATTGAGAATCTGGCTCAGGTCCTTCATCGGGCAATGGCTCTTCACAATCTTTCATATTTAAGTACATCACATCTTCGTCGGGGAAATCATCCTGGACAGACTGATAATCTTCAATAGGCTGATGAGCTAGGTGGTTAGCCAAGACACTTCCTTTGATAGCTTTTTGAGTGTAGTATTCAAGTCATACTCTGACAACATCATCTGCCATCGAGAAATTTTTCTAGTCAGAGCAGGCTTCTTGAAAATGTATTTGATCGGATCCATCTTAGAAATCAGCCAAGTTGTGTGGCTTAGCATGTATTGACGCAGACGTTGTGTAGCCCAAGCTAAAGCGCAACAGGTTTTCTCTAGCATTGAGTATCGAGACTCACAGTAAGTGAATTTCTTACTCAAATAGTAGATATCATGTTCTTTCTTTCCTGTCTCGTCTTGCTGACCGAGTACACACCCCATGGAATCTTCCAAAATGGTAAAATACATGATCAATGGTCTTCCTTCAACCGGAGGGATCAGAATGGGAGGCTCAAGAAGGTATTCCTTGATACTGTCGAATGCTTTATGGTAATCATCAGTCCAAACACAACCCTGGTCTTTTCTGAGAAGCTTGAAAATTGGTCCACAAGTGGCATCTCTGACCTGATTTTCTGTAGTTGGAGCTGGCATCTCTTGTCTGGATTTAACTTTGTCAGGGTCTACCTCAATTCCTCTTTGGCTAACAATGAAACCTAAGAGCTTTCCTAAGCGAACACCAAATGTACATTTGTTTGGATTCAAACGAAGTTGACGTTTCCTCAACCATTGAAACAATTTCAACAAATATTCAACACGGTCCTCTTTAGTCTTGGACTTAGTAATCATGTCTTCCACATAAACTTCGATCTTCTTATGCATCATATCATGGAAAAGAGTAGTCATGGCCCTTTGATATGTTGTGCTAGTATTTTTCAGACCGAACGACATAACTCTGTAGCAAAAGGTGCCCCAAGGTGTAATGAATAATGTCTTCTCCATATCTTCGGGAGCCATCCTGATTTGATTATAACACGAGAAACCATCCATAAAGGAGAATACCTTGTATTTTGCAGTTCTGTCTACCAACATGTCAATGTGTGGTAGAGGAAAGTCATCTTTCGGACTAGCTTTATTCAAGTCTCGGTAATCAACGCACATCCAGACCTTACCATCTTTCTTTGGAACCGGTACAATATTGGCTAACCACTATGGATATTTAGACTTGACGAGGAAACCAACATCAATTTGCTTATGTACCTCTTCTTTGATCTTCAAGGCCATGTCGGGACGATCTGAGCTTCTGTTTGACTGGCGGACACTCTGGCTTCAAAGGTAGTCGATGCTCCACTATATCGTCAAGACCGGGCATATCTTGGTATGACCAAGCAAACACATCAACATACTCCTTGAGTAGCTCAATCAATCTTTCTTTCACAACAGGCACAAATAAAGCTCCAACCTTCACTTCTTTACGATCTTCTTATGTACCCAAGTTGATGAACTCTATAGGTTCCTTGTGAGGCTGAATGACCTTGTCTTCATTCTCAAGTAATCGGGAGATCTCATCGGGAATCTCCTATTCTTCCTCTTCTTCGGCTTTGAACATAGGAAACTCAAATTTTGGTGAAGGCATTGGGTCATTGTTTTTTATTGTTTGTTCGTGCAATAATCTGTACATGTGATTTTGCTTTATTTTAGAATTTTGTGAAAGTGAGAGTGTGTGAAAAATATGTAAAGTGATTAGATTTTTGGGTTTTTTATGATTACCATTTTTCCAGAAAAGCAGAAAAAGTAAAAACAAATAAGATGGAATCACAAAATGATGATTTTATTAATGATAGCAGTTTTTCAAACAAAAGCCCTAACATAAGATCACCTTTGCCTTGGGAAGAGCAAAGGGAATTATGAAAATAAAGCCCATACAACAATTTTCTCGCCTTGGGCAGAGCGAGGAGCTTAAAACACAACAAAAGAAAATTACTTAGATAGATGAATAATGACAGGGACATTGACATCACTCTAATTTTGGGCTACTACTCCATGTATCACAAAGTCAGGTTGATCTTTGTCAGACTCAGCTTCAATTATAGCGTTGACTTTAGGCGGATGAATGATCCCTCAATTATAGAAAACCTCTTCAATGGGCGGAATAATCACATCATTTGCAGCAGCCTTGGTGGAATTGACAGTCGAGAAGCCAAGACCTTCTCTGTTCCTATTTTTAGGCAAAGTCAGTACTTGCCCCCACCCTTCTTGAGAACCACTCTCCATAACACGCCGAGCTTCTTTGAGAGATGAAATAGAGACTCCACTCTTCTTGGTGCTACTACCAGCCATTGAAAGAGCCTGGAACTGAGTTCCTATTTCCTCATCTACATCAATGTAAGAGAAAGAAGAGAGATGGCTCACCACCAATGCTCGCGCCCTACAAACTGTAACCATCTTTCCTTCACAAACAAACTTTAGTTTCTGGTGTAGTGTAGACGTGACCACTCGTACCTAATGTATCCATGGCCTACCCAACAAACAGCTATAGGAAGCACGAATGCCCATGACCTGAAAGGTGATTTGGAAAATATGGAGCCCAATGGTCATAGGTAGGTCAACCTCTCCAATCACGGTCTTCCTTGACCCATCGAAAGCTTTGACAATAATACCGCTTGGTCTCATAGGCGCTCCTTGGTACGACAATCTTGCTAGAGTCGCTTTAGGCATCTCATTTAATAATGATCCAGTGTCAACCAGCACACTAGATAATGCATCATTCATGCAATTCATAGAAATGTGTAGTGCCAAGTTGTGCTTCATCCCCTCCTCTGGGAGCTCTTCTTCACAAAATCCAAGATTATTGCACGAGGTAATGTTGCTTATAATTCCATCAAATTGATCGACGGTCACGTCATGGTCGATATAAGCTTGTTCGAGGACTTTCTGTAGCTCCTCTCTGTGTGCTTCAGAGCTCATCAATAATTGCAACACAGAGATCTTGGACGCATTTGCAGAAGCTGGTCCACGATCTTATATTAACTTCTTTTAATCATCTTTAGAACTTCATCAGATTTAGAAAAGGGATTAGTCCCACTAGACTGCCCTATGGTTGAATCTTTCACGGTCGGTGGCTCGAAGGAGATCTCATTCTCCTTTGGAGGCATTGAAGAGAAAACATGGCCACTCCTTGTAACCTTGGTGACGTCGGCAATATTAAAAATGGATGGTAAGACAGGTAGAGGTACCTCCCTTCCATTTTCTAGCATGGTTACATTATATTTGTAAGGAATCGCCCTATCAGAGACATAGGGGATTAGGACGGGCACATTGATAACCAAAGGAGTTATAGAAGAGCTTCTGCTATCATAAGTGAACTATATACGCTCTGATTCTTTGAATTGAGGCACTATTACAAACACCTCTTTGTTTTCATCCATGGGATCTAGAGTTCTATTGTAGGTGATTGTAATAGTCCTTCTATCCAATAAGTCTTAGATATCTTCCCTCATAAGGCGACAGCCTTGAGGGGCATCCTTGTTTCTATAGCATTTGAGGAGCCCTCAGTCCATGAGATCTTAAAGATCGCTCCTCACGACTTGGCACCCCCATCTAGGACTTCTTGTACAGATCCTGCAAGCAGCATAATCATGTGGCAGTAGATGACCACACTTGACCCTGCTTTCATGTAGAGTGACCATATCATCATTCAAATATCACACATCACAAATTCTGAAGTCACCGGGATAGCCATACACCATGTTCACACTGGCTGACCCATGTTGTGGGAGAGGGTTGACTTGACATTTGGATTTGTGTCTTTGAAGGACAAAATCCCACATTTAATCAACCTTTGCACATCTACTTTAAGCCCATAACAGTTTTCAATGTTGTGACCTGGGGCGCCTTGATGATACGAACATAATTGATCTGCTTTATACCAATAAAGAAGGTCCTTGGGAATTTCTAATGGAGCTTAGTCTGAATATGTCCTTTTTGCAACAAAGCTGGAAATAGCTCTGCGTAAGACATAGGGATAAGATCAAAATTTGGCTTTCTCTGCACACGATTTTGATTGTTGAACGGTTGACAAGCCTGTTGGGAAGGCTGTTGATTTTGCTGACGATGATGATGTTATTGTTATGCCTATTATGGCAGTTGATATTGTTGTACAAACTGTGGTTGATAAGCGGGAGTATTAATGACTAGTGAGACGGCTGCAACGTGTTGTTGTTGGTATCTTCTTTTTGATCGACCATGATGTACAACTCATACTTCTTGCTCTTTATTTTTCGCGAAGCTACTTCCATGTTTCTTTACACTGCTAGAAGTACTTCCTTCCTTGGTCAGCCTACCCTCACGAACCCCTTCTTCCAAACGCATTCCCATGTTTACCATCTCAGTAAAATCACCGGGTGCACTGGCTACCATCCTTTTGTAGAAAAATGGACTCAACGTATTCAAGAAGATTTTGGTAATTTCCTTTTCTTCCAGAGGTGGTGTGATTTGAGCAGCCACTTCGCGCCAGCGTTGGGCACACTCTTTGAAGTTCTCTTTATCTTTCTGGGTCATGGCTCTCAACTGATCCCTGTCGGTAGGGGTGGACAAAAGTCCACTGTGTTACTATTCGACCGGCCTATACAATCCGAATCATTTCCGTCGGGTCAAATTCGGGTCTTCGGGTCAAACGGGTGAAGTTGTCGGTTTATGGTGGATAATAACAGTTCGGTTCGGTTGATTAAAATGAATAAAAAAAACCGAACCCGACCATATTAATACTGTTATTTTTATTATTTTATTTTAAATAATACTGGGTTGGATTTGCTTGTTTCTGAAGCCCAAAAAATATCCATATATACTATAAAAACATAACACTTCAGTTAAGAGAAGTAAAAACCCTAGCCGCTACAATATTCCTTTTTTCCTTTCTCTCACAATCACAACTTATCGCTACATCTGCAATCCATTTCTCTTCTCTTTCTCTCACAATCACAACTTCTGCAGTCTATTTCTCTTTCCTTTCTCTCACAAGAGCAAGAGAACTTCTACATCTATCCTTTATGTACCTCTTTTGAGCAAGAGAACAGTTGTGTTTTTTTGGTTGTTTAGACTTTATTTATGTGGTAAATGGGGTTTAGCTTGAGGTTATGATTTTGTAAGGTTTGGTGTGACTTTATGCAGTGCTGGATTACTGGTTTGTAATATAATATTTTAAGACTTGTTTGATGTTTTTTTGTTGGATATATTTTAAGTATTATAAGTATATTTACTCATTATTAGAATTTGTAGATCCGGCTCTCCAATTGACGAAATAAGCCAACATAATATTATTCACTATTAAAAATTTGTAGATTTGACTCCATTTAAAAACATAGGCGTCATTACATTCATTATCTTTATTTTATTCTTGTGATTAACATAGTTAACCTACTATGTCTTCAAAGGAAAAAAATTACCAATGTCCAAATTTAAATTAAAAAAAAATATGGAAAAAATTGATAATAACCGAATTTTATGAAATTAAAAATAAAAAAAAAACATTTTTTTTTCAAATGAACCTGAATATAAAAACCCGAAAAAAACGAATATTAAAACCGAATCCGAAAATAACCGAACTTGAAAAAACCGATTGTTGAATCGGTCGAAAGTGGGTCTCTATTTTTAAACAGAGGGTTGGGCTGGTTTGGGGTTTTCGGCCCGAAACCGAACCGGCCCAACCGAATGTCAACCCCTACCTGTCGGGTGCCATATCAACATTATATTTGTATTGCTTGATGAAAGCTTCACAAAGATCATTGAAGGTTTGAATCCTTCACTGTCAAGCCCCATGTACCACTTAAGGGCTGCATCTGTCAGATTATCTTAGATATAATGAATAAGCAGTTGATCATTGTCGGTTTGTGTTGACATCTTGCGAGCATACATAACGATATGACTTTGGGGGCAAGAGTTGTCTTTGTATTTCTCAAAGTCTGGAACCTTAAACTTGTGAGGAATTTTGACGTTTAGGACCAAACAGAGGTCAGAAGCACTCTTCCCAAATTGGTCTTTCCCACGGAGGGCTTTAATCTCTTTTTGCATCTCCAAGAATCGATCTTGGAATTCATCCATCCTTTCTTCAATTCCAACACTATCACTAGGTGCGGTGTGGAACACTAGTTCTTCATGGTTGTAAGGAACAGAATTCACCAAGGGCAATGGCATAGTCATTACAGCAGTCACAACTGGGGCTTTGGAAACTGGTAGGTAGTATCCGGGTGGAACAAAGTTATGAGGCATACCTCACGGATAACCGGGAGGCATAGTGTACTAAGGTTCACTTGTTGGTGCCACTGGGATCGGTGTAGATACAATTTTTGAGATCACAGTCCTCTGAATATGTTCCTGGGAGTTGTGTG
Organism: Lathyrus tuberosus; assembly: GCA_022829125.1. Classification (NCBI taxonomy): domain Eukaryota; kingdom Viridiplantae; phylum Streptophyta; class Magnoliopsida; order Fabales; family Fabaceae; genus Lathyrus; species Lathyrus tuberosus. The sequence continues at coordinate 3,316,190 of JALAZF010000436.1, read as the reverse complement.
ACGACTGATTCTAGGCAGCCGCCAACGCTTCCATCACACCATTGAGTCTCTCCAAGCTCTCTTTTAGTGTAGTAACTTCCTCACGGAGTACCCGATTTTCTTGTTCTAGCTGGTTCATTCTTCGTTGATGGCTAGCTCGAGTATTGTATCGATGATTCAACTTGTCTATTGGAAGGAAGAAGCAAGAGTGAGAACCTGGAATGCAAAGGATGCAATGATAATGATGTATGCGAATGCAAAATGCAAACGAACTTCAAGGAACTCAATAATTATATTTGCAAACATTATAAAAATGGAGAACACATCTTTTGATAACAAAAGAGAATCTCATTTCATTGATTTAACATTGAAGTTTACAAAATGGATTACACTTTCAAGAGTCAAACAAACTGGAAAAGTACAGTAAAAGGAAACTAAAAGGTCCTAAGCCATCTAATGAGAAAACCCTTCCCCTCCTTACAACTTCTTCGTGAGCTTCTTGATTTACTCTTGCATCTTGGCTTTCTCGAGGATAAGCTCGTCCACATATAGTTTCCATGCGCCTGAAGTAGGAGGAATGTCAGAACTGGCAGTAGGCACCGATGGTACGCTAAAGGAAAATAAATCCTCTCGCGCCTTCCTTTTCTTAGCATTATCCACTTCATCTTTTTCCTTGAGGAGCTTTTAAAGTTCTTCATTCTCGTGGTTTACAACCTGATACTTGTTCTTCCAAGCATCCCTCTCTCGCTTCACCTTAGTCAGAGAAATCTTCAACTTCTCCTCCTTGCTCATAAAGATTAGAGTGGTGTCTCTAGGAGGCAAGGATATGGGCTCATGACGAGGATAAGGCATCTTTAGCTTGATAGCCCTATCTTGCACCCATTGGAGATAAGGCTCCAAATCAGTACAATCAGGCGTTCCCAATACAGTCATCCCTTTCCTATGTACGTGACGCCAGGCATGCATGATCTTCTCCTTAAGCACGGGATTCTGACCTTCCTTGAAGAAAAGTCCCTCCAAATAAATGGTGTTAGACTTATCCTTCATAGGATAACCAAGCTGATGGCGAGCTAAGACCGGGTTATAGCTTATACATCCCTTCATACAAAGAAGAGGTACGTTAGGGAATTCTCCACAGTTGTCAATCATATTCACTCCTCCAAAAACAGGATTATACCACTCGATGTTAGAATACGTGAGCAACATAATCTTCTGCGACCAAAGAAAACCATCTTTAAGATCCCAAAATGTGGCTGAGCGAGGCAAGTACAAAATAAACCACTTGTATAGCAAGGAAGTACAACAAGTTATCATCCCTCCTCTATGAGAGTTCCTCAAAAGCACATAATGATAGGCGTCGGCAAGCAGAGTTGGGGCTGGATTCCCAAGCCAGAGAACAGAGCTTGAAAAGTGTTGGGAAGTCCAACCAAAGTAGAATATTCCTCTAAAGTAGGAATCAGTTGGTAATCAGGGAAAGTAAAACAGTGGTACAATGGGTCATAGAACTGCACGAGATTAGAAAGAATCTCATCCACCATCTTGAGCTTTAACAAAGGCAATATCCTCCCATACTTATCCTTGAATGTCGGAGGATCCTCAACCAATTCTCATAGCTTCCGCAAGTCCTCCAACTTTGGGCTCTTGAAAGTATATTTCTGTGTTCTGCTCCTTCCAAAATCCATCCTATAAGGTTTACAAAACAACACTGAGTTCCTTGAAGATGGTTAGGAAAAGGATGCATGGATGAATGCAGTAATGTATGCACAAACACACATTATTGCATGCAGAAATGGGGTTTAGGTTTCAAGATCACGAGCACAGAGTCATTGTCTACCCTCCCAAAGGTATGAGCTATGGGTTTTGCACCTGCAGAACAAAGGTTCTAAGATGTTCCCAAAGTCATCGACCCATCTTTCGGATATTATTGACACACCAATTACTTGGAAATCAATAATATTCTCAAGAGACTATCGTATGAGTGTAGTATTGCGTATCAACTACTTCGGGTTTACACCCTCAAAGTCACTGCACTACATCCTAAAAAGGCCAAATGGGGTAAGAGGTAACTAAAGGTCCTCAGTGTCACGGGCTCCTAGGTTAAAAGTAGTAATGCATTCACGACTACTCATTCAATAATACTACCCCAAGAGGGCCTCCACTGAGCGGGGGATCTCAAGTCAACTTCTTCAAGATTACTCCCTCAAAGTCTCTTTGACTATACCACCCATCCTATTGTAAGTGCACTCAAGTCCGGGTATAGGACTTATCTCACCACTCAAAAGGTCACAACCCTGCACGCAGAAAAACCAAGGCAATACAAATATACAAGTATACAAGTAAGCAAAAACAACACAAATACAAATAAGATAGACTTAACCCTATTAGGGGATTTGTTTCCCTAGTGAAGTCACCATTTCTATCACAGTGAGAATCAAAGACCATAGCTATTGAGTTAACTAGGCTCATAAATCTTAATTCACCACCGATCTTTAATTTATCTAAGGGAAGGGAAAAAGAACAAATAAACCCATAAGTATGCAATGCAAAAACAAAGCAAAAGAGAATCTAAGGTTTGGGGGGTTGGTTATACTAAGGGAAGGTACTAGCACCCTAAGTATCTATAGTACTCTATAGGAACCTCTTGTTGTATTGTGTTATTTGTCAATTTGTTTGCTAAAGGGTAGAAGATGGGTAAAGTAAAAAGAAAAGGTGGAAAAAGAAAAAGGTAGCTCTCTAGGATCATCGCAATTCTATGCCTACGTATCCCGTGTAGGAAATCAGAGCAATCGTAGTTCGGCTAACTATGAGTAAAAGCAATGTTTGTTGGTTTTAGGAGAAGAGACAAGTTGTCATCTTAAGGAGAATACTCAACTAAACCACCACAAACATATGGAAGATGGATATTTGCTTCACATTGAGAGAAGGGATCCAACTCGGATATAGAATCGACGAGTATCCCACATACCTCTCTTGAGTGGAAAAGAATCAACATCTTTCTTAACTATGTCATGGGGTAGGAGAATTACATCTCTACTAAGGATGACTAGTGTCAAATTCTCTCATGAGAAAAGGGAACTTAACTGTAAGTTATCTAAAGTTGAAAAATCCTAATGGTAATTACCTAAAAGGATAAACAAACTAAATATATACAACCTAAGGTAATCAATCTAAAAGGGGAACAAAGATCACGCAATGAATGAAAGATGCAAAAGAGAAATGCAATGTACATGACTAAATAGTCAACCATGAACCCTTCCCTTGGATTTTGGGCATAAGCAAGCAACATCAATGGAGCACAAAGAAAATGACTTCAAGGAAAAGCCAAGATCATGAATAAATGGTAACATATGCTAAGGCAAATGCTAAAGTAACCAAATCAACTCAAGGAGTAAAGCAACAAGTCACCAATAAGGCACACAACATGTTAGAGATGAAGGCAAACAAGTAATGCAAACAATTGTATCTTAAAGTGCCAAACAAACATCATTATCTAATACACAAAGACAAGAGGAACCAAATAAGATGAGAACTCAAGTAGGTCAGTAGCTACACTACATCATGTTTAACATATTCAAAAGATTAAGAAATGATCACAAGAACATCAAACATGCATCACACGATAGCTAAACCAATGTCAACAACTAGCACATAAGAAACAAGTCTCAAATGAATCAAACAATGAAATTAGGTCAAGAAACCAAGACGGGGAAGTAGCATACTCAAACATCTCAAATCAAATCAAGACTCATGTCAAGAAAGGTTCAATAAACATTATGCTCAAAATATAGACAAGGAACCAATCAAGCATTACTCAACGTTATCCACAAAAGGGAGAAAACATTCATGAGAAGTGAAAGTGACAAATGAGCAAGCAAATAGGTATGAAAACATGGAAGTCAAAAGCTTAACTAGGTCAAAACAAACCAAAATCATGTTCAAAAACCAAAACAACCCTAACTTGAGGCATCAATCAAAAATATTAAAATGGCCAAATAAATTCAAGTTAATGGCTATACCTCATGACAATACATTCAAGAATATGTCTGGAAAATATCTCTAAAAGAAATGCACAAATGCTCACACAAAATAAATCAACAAACTCATGGTACTCCACTAATCGAGCATAAATCGAGGGTCAAATTAAACCACATGAAAAAAATCAAAGTGCAACATTCAAACACTAAACCAGCACTCAAATAAAGCTCATTCATATACCAAAGCATCACCAAAAACATGGCTCAAGAAAGCACACACAAGGCTTAAAAAATCAAAACCCTAATTCAAGGGTAGTTTGGTAAACACCTTTCATAAATAAATAAATAAAAAAAAAAAGAAAGTAATTTTAAAAATAAAAATAAAAATATGATAAAAATTTTAAGACATGACAGAATTTAAAAATATTTTTTGTAGATTTTTAATGTAAAAGAAATATTAAAAATGAAATAGAAATGTAAAAGAAAAAGATGAAAATAAAATGTGAAAGAAATAAAAGAGGGTGTGTGTGTTAGCAAAACTGAAAGAAGAAGGGATTATGTTAAAGTGCGCTGATGGGCCCGGAAGGAGAAGGGTGTGAAAAGAAAGTGAGTTAGGCCCATGCATTTTTTTAAAACAAGTTTCAGAAAAAAAATGCTACATGTTCCATTCATTAATTGACGTGGCCAGTATATCATTCCCACACAAGCCACTGACCAGTACATGCAGGCAAAAGAGAGGGGGTTGAATCAGGTGACCAGTCAGATGCCGGAGCCCTAGCTCCGGCCGTCTTCTCTGGCGACCCTCGTTGGAGCTGACACGGGACCTCACCAAAACTCAAAAATGTTGACTCCTTCCCACTCGAAATTTCACGTAGAACCCATTCTGACATTATTTTCAGAGGCTGAAGCCTCTAAAACACTTAAATATGGCCACAAAATTTTATCATGCATTATGGAACTTCAACCAAACAAGACAACACACAAGCATACTTCTTATACTTTCAGAAATCAAAACAAATAAATCACATGTTCAAATAGGCAACAAGAAGTGAGAAAAGAATGAGAGAAGAAGTTACCCAAATGAAGCTTGTATGTTGTTGACCTTGCTTCAAACCTTCAACTAAGCTCCTCTTTTTGCTTCTATGGAACCTTAGGATGAAGATGAGAGCAGTGAGATAAATACAAAACCATTTAGGAATGAGTTTCGAAGAGTGGAAAAAATTGAAAATGAGAGAGAGTGTTGTTTGTGGTTGGCTGTGTAACGCCCCGATTTATTTTATTTATTCTCGTAATTTAAAGTTATGATGTTGTGTGTATGTATGTGTTTATGTGTGTTGGGTTACGTTTGGATTTACCTTAGTATGGGGTAGTGACCCTAGAGTTATAGAGAATAAAGTATTGGGGGGGGTGTGTGACCAATTGTGTAGAGATGAGTGGTGTGGTTAGTAATTAATTATCAATATTAGTTAGTAATTATTTATTGGAATAATATTATATGGGTAATAATAATTAGATAATTATTAATTTAAATAATTTAGTTGGAATTATTTAGATTTAAAATAATCAGCTTAATTATTTTATTTATATAAAAATTGGATAGTAGGAGTAGAAGAATAAGGAGGGCAAAGTGGACTATTCATGAGGATTAGTAAGTGTAAGGAAGGAAAACCATATTAGGGGTCTAAGGGTTATAGTAGGAAAGAAGAAAATTGAGAAAGGAGAAAATCATTTGTGAACGATCGTGTTTGGATAAAAGAGGAACAGAAGAGAGAAGCAGAGCTAGAGCTTAGAGAATTCCATTAAGGAGCTTCGAGGAATCTTCATCTAAGGTAAGGGTGGGTTCTTTGATCACTTAAGGGATAAATAATGTATGTATAAGGGTAGACAAATCATTAGGTTCATATCTATGTGTTTCTCTCGTTGTGTTGGTTGTTTTGGTGCAAAGTTAAGGTTCTGCGTGTCGATGAGTCTAATAATATGTAAATTGTACACATTGATTGGATGAATTATGATTTTGTGTAGAAAGTGATTATAATTGATGTGTGTTCTGTTGTATGGTAATCATGTATTCTATGTGCATTCTTGGACTGTATGCTATTGAAATTGAAGAAGTGTTAGGGGTTTGGACAGTGCAGAATCGCAACTGCAGGGTTGTTGATTCGCACATTTTCGTCGGGCGAATAGGGTGTCTCGCCGGCGAAGCAATATCGCTTGGAGGTCGCCGGGCGAAATGTGAGGCGAGCGAAGGGTGGAAAATAGGTGCTACTGGAATTTGTATGGGGGAGGAATTTCGCTTCTGCTTCGCCGGGCGAGCCTCGGGCGAAAGGGAAATTTCGCCGGGCGAATGGGGTTTCATTGGGTGAAGGTGAGTTCGCTGGCGTGTCACTGGGCGAACATCAAGCAAACAGAAACAGTATTTGGCTGCCATTGGAACAAACATAATTTTCTAAAACTTTAAAAATTCATATCTTTTGATCCGTAGGTCCGTTTAGTCGCCGTTCGAATCGTTGGAAAGCTGGTTTCGTGTACTTTCTGTTAAAATTATTTTCAATGCCAGAATTCCAACTATTCGACATGTTAATTATGTTTCCGTGTACATTGTGATATGTTGAATGTTGAGATGTTGAGTTCGGCTGTGCGAAGGTGTGTTGTAGCTGTGGATTGCAATTGTTGCATGTTTTGACAGGTATATGATGTGTGTTGGACAGTTGTGGTGTGATGTATTGTCTGTATGATATTCATATGCATTGGTCATCGTTGTTTGTTGTCGTTGAATGCATATCATGTTGCATAAGTTGCATGGTAAGTCATGTGCCCATGTGGGGTGTGAGCGCCTTATCCGGATTCCTTTAAATGGAATCGTGTTGTTGTTGTTGTTGTTGTTGAGGTAATCGTGTGCCCATATGGGGTGTGAGTGATTACGGGTGTTCGTGTGCCCATGTGGGGTGTGAGCGATCACGGATGTAGTGTGCCCATGTGGGGTGTGAGCGACTCATATGGAAATTTCAACGAGAATTATGATCATAAAAAAGAGATCGAATTGGTACCACATGCACTGAGTCGAGTTGTGAGTCTCATTGCATTGCATTATGTTGTGGATTATATGACTGTCTGCTTGTGTGGGAAATTGTAATTGCGTTGATGTTGTGATGATAAGGTGAATTGTGTAATGATCATATGCTCTTATATTTATATTATACATTTCTTTTGTTGATTGAGAAAAGGGATATTGTTTTTGAATACTTTTACACTAAAAATTATCTTGCTCATACTTTTACAAAACCATTGTCATCAGAACCTTTTCACTAGATTTGTAGGGATTTGGGAATCTTAGATTCCTAGTGCTTTAAATAGATCGAGAATTCTATTTAATTTCATTTTCTATGTATATTTTGTTTTCACTAACATTATTTTCTAGGAAATCATAGTTTCATTTACTATATTGTTATGTCTCTATAACTCTTGTATCTAGTTTTATATCATTATGTGTATGTTTGTTCTAGATATGTTCATTGGTTTGCTTATTATCTTCTTTATTTTACTCATTCATCTCTAGCAGATTTTTGAGTGTTCTTCTTTGCATTTAATATCTTTTTTAAATGCGTGTTGCTAATTATGTGCATTTGAGCATTCTTATAATTGTTCATGCATTATTAAATCTTCATATCTTGATAGTTTTGATCACTTAATTGTATGTTGTTGAATATTATTGCATGTAGCATGTCGATTTTCATGTTTTGTATTCGATATTTGTTGTTGTATATTCTTCTTAGCTATTTAGCTCATATGTTCATATGGAATTATTGTTTTGTGGTTGGTTATTTGGTTTTTAGACTCATTCTGATATATCTCTTTTTGATGTTGTCAAAGAGGGAAAAGTTGTAATGTGAGTATAAATTTGTTTTATGCGTTTTATGATGCATTGTACATGTGCAATGTTTCAGAGGGAGCACAAGTGTTTTTGCTTTTGGCTCAAATTCGATTCAATTTCAAGTGAAAGCTTGCCATGTATCAAAAAGGGGGAGACTGAAGTTGCATGTCCCTAATACATTAAGTGGGATAACCACTATACAATTTTGCTACTTGTCTTGTCGATTTTGTTTGGTTTATTACAGTTTATTGAGTCTCCTTCATGATTGCACATCTCTAAATCAAGTTTTAAATCAATTAGTTTTTTTAGCATGCATAATTCAATTATTATATTTGGGTTTGATGATAATACTTTTAGTCAATTGGTTAAGTTAGTAGAGCAAGAACCACATGTGTTATTGATTTAATTTAGGTTGAAAGAAAAATCTCAAAGTATTTTGAAAATCATGAAAAATTGAGACTTTATGTGCATAACTCAAATCATGTACATATCAGGACTCAAATAAAATTTAACAGAGGCAGACATATACTTTTCAAAACCTGTAACTCGAATCACACATTTAAATTGATTCAAATCAGACAACCTTGTGACTCAAATTGAAATTTGTATTTGATTCGAATCAGATAGATCTGGACATCCTATGCCTCATTTGATTAGAATCACAATTCTAACTTGACTTGAATCACACAGTTTCTCACTTTTTTTTGTTTGGCTCTGTCTAAATTGACTCGAATCAGACTTTGTACTTAATTCGAATCATGAGCCTTCATGACTCGAATTAGAGTTATAAGGTGATCTGAATCACACGAGAAATGGGTCAAATTCTTTATGTTTTTTTATTCCACTCACTTGTTTGTTTGACTCAAATCATGAAATATTCTTGATTCAAATCTAACTTACTTTTTCCATCCATTTTTTGTGCTTAATCTCAAGCACATATAAATTCATTTTTGTCATCTTATTTTCAAAGAGAAATTTCATAATTTACATTGTGATTTTGTGAAATCAACACCCTCTCATTTTTGAAAACTCAAATAGTATTGAAAACATAATTTCTATCATCTTTAACCTATAGTTTGAATTCAAATATTGATAATGAGAGATTTGTAATTGTTGGGGGAAACATTGTCTTGAAACTACTCGTTCTTGAAGATTTGGTAAGAATTTTTTAGAAGCTTGCAAGATTGAGGTTGTTGTCATTGGTAGTAACAAGTTCCAGTGAGAATAAGGAGGTTCTTGTCTCCAGGTGACCTTGGTAATGACTGTGTGGAAGGCTATGGAAAAGGTGGAGTTCTTCTCAAATCTTCAGACAATTTTTTCTCAAGAAAACTGTGGGATGAAGGGGTGATTGCCACACACGAAGACTGTGAGCAGATTGGTGAAGCTAGAAGATTAAAGAAGCGAAAACCAAGTAACGATTTTGTAGAAGAGTTTAACATTAGGTTGTATACTAGTCAAGATCCAGATAGGAGTTTTATTTTTCTCAGCATTGTTGTCGATTAGTGATTGTATGTACTCTTGCAATATTTGTCAAAATAAAAAGGAACAAAACTGGTTCAGATGAGAAACCATTGAAGAGTGGAGTAGGCAAAGGGAGGATGAAATCTGAACCACTATAAATCCCAGTGTACTCTCTCTCTCTCTATCTATCTCTCTCTCTCTCTCTCTCTCTCTCTTTCTTTCTCTCCCACCCTCTCTCTCTCATTTTAATTTTTGTAGGATATTGCATGGTTAGATTTTCATTTCTTAGTGTAGTTTATCATTTATTTCAGTTGGTAGCGATTTATTACTTAAGGTTAGGTTTTGTTAGAGTTGGTACCTAATTGAGGTTTAGTGCTCATTAAACTTTGGAAAACTAGTGCTGTTAGAATGTAATATTAATTGAATTGTTATACATGACACATCTCGTGTAATCTACAATTACTCAATTAATCATTATCTTTTAACAGTATGTGAATTTTGTGAATTGTGTATTTGTCAACGTGGTTGAATTTCAATACAAGCATAAGATCTTTATTTTTTGCCTTAATACTGCTGCACATTTTTGAAAAACCTATTATATTCTATTTTTTGTAAATCAGTTGAATTTTTTAATTAGGGTATATTAACCCCCTTCTAGACCATTTCTCTACTCCATATTTTCACCCAACAAAACATTGACAACATCTATGGTGTATAAATGTGTATGCGGTCAACACAAAATTCTCCACCCCAGTTTCTTTAAGCACATCCTAAAACTGTGTGTGTGTGTGTGTGTGTGTCAGCACAAAATTCTTCAACCTAAATTTGATATCTTTTAGTCATGGTTGACACACTTTAGTATCTCACAATAATGTAATATATATGCTTCTTTTAGTTGATAAATCAAAATTAAATATTTACCTCTTCTTTCCATATGCTACTAACGATATGATACTCATAAAGGAAAGAAGAGATAGTTTTGATGGCCCCACAATTCCTAATCATACTATTCCTAGCCAATTAGAGAATTCAACAGTTAAAGTAGTTCAGATAAATAACCCTAAGGTTAGTAGTCACTACTTATCAATATCGATTTGAATGCCGTAATAATAAAAGAGTAATGCACACAATTATTAACTGAATAATAAAAATAATTCAAAACAAAAACATTAACATCATCCGATCATATGTCCCAATCAAGAAAAAATAGGTTCATCATCAAATTTGACCTAACCTAAAGGAATCTAGCTATTCATAATGAATTAAATCAATACCAATAGCTTAGATGCAAATAACATAAAAATTTATTGAAGAAAAAGCTCTCCAATGGCCTCCAAAAGCTCCAAAAACCGCTCTAAATGTCACTTTCTCTCCATGGTAGTTGAATCCCTCTATATTCTCTCTCTCTCTCTCTCTCTCTCTCTCTCTCTCTCTCTCTCTCCCTCCCCCCTTATAAAGTTGTTGAAAAACGTGTCAGTGAATAGATCCAACAGGGGCGTGCCACTTATTTACACAGGCGCGTTGTTTTTTTGCGTAGACGCGTTATATGGCAGCGTGGGTGTGTTATGGGCGCGTATAATCCAAGGGCTTCATCGTCTTTTTCATCCCTTTTTCACCAATTTTCTCACTAAGTCCCTTTATTCACCCAAAAACGCTTTTTCCCAACCTTTTCACTAAAATACTTCTCACCTGCTCAATTCATTTCAGAATTCGACAGTTTTTCTTGCTAAATGACATACAATGATAGCTCGTCATCACAACCCAAAACTTGAACTGTTGCTTGTCCTTAAGTAACCTGTTGGTACACTGAAAATTTGTTAGAATAAATAGAAACCTTACCAAATGAATGTCACATACTTTTGCTAATTGAGACATTTGTTCCCTAATTTGATCCTATCAACTCAGATAAATTATTCCAACACCACTACTTAACCCGTCTCTATACCCACTGTGATGCACTCAATTGCAAGGGTGTTCACTCAATCAACATACAAGAGCAAAAATCAGTGAATTTGTAATTTATCTGCAAAATCAGTCAGATCATATTTAAACATACACATTTGAGGACTTTTTTGGTTGTAACGTGTCTTATGTCAGGATAGGATAATTTTTGGATAATTAGGTTAAACCTTGGAGTTAAGTACCTCTTTGAACTTCATTTATCTTTTCCCTTTCATATCACTTTTTCTTTCATATTGGGTATTAAATATTTTTCAAATTTCTGGTATTTTTCATTTCATTTTCATCAATTTTTTTGGTTGAAAATGCCATGTTTAGATATCTTATTTTTATTTACTTTTCTTTTCCTATACCGAATTCTCTAGTACCCCCAACCTCAAACTTAAATTTGCTAACTTCCAAAAGCACACCCAAACTTATTGATTAGCTTATACCAAAATTAAAATCTATCTACTTAACTCTAAGGAGGGTGGAAATATTTCTATCTTTCAAGTTAAGGCTTATAATAGGCTAAGTCACCGAAGGAAAGGTTAAGGCTCAAATTGGTTAATAATGGATATCAATCATAATACAAGTCTGGTTTATAAGACCGCAAAGTTTTCACAAACAACTGCCTCTATGTGTGTTTATCAAATCAACTTAATTCAAACAAATAAATAAAAATTCTAGATATTACAATTGCATGGATACACTTAGAAAAAGAAATAAGTAAACAGTGGAAATATTTTGGCTCATACCTCACTTGTTTAGATATTTGGAGGTTGAGTACAAACAGTGGTGTCCCTTTTCTTCCTCAATCATCACTCAATTTGGGCACTTCAATCTCGATCACTTTGTGCACTTTTTTGTGTGACTTCTTTTCTATTCAATGGTAAGGTAGTAACTCAACTAAAAAATAAACAAGCACAAACAAATTCATTAATCAGGGAGAATGAAACAATACAAAATTAGGGACATGAAAATTTTTAGTAGCTCCCCTCTCTTCATCAGATTGGTCCATATGGGACACATAATAAAATAAAAATAAATGCAACCAAGACTGTTTAATCATATACTATTGTCCAGGCGGCAGAAGTCACAAAGCTGATTGCTGCTTCCGCTTACCTTTAGATTTTATACACATTCAACACACACATTAAAAATACCAAAACACCAAAAACTCAAAACGTGATAAAATTTAAAATTGACCGTTTAAGGTCCTTAGCTTATTTAAGGTCCTTAGCTTGACCGTTTTCTCCTCTGTTAGGGCGACATATATGATACGAAGAACACATAATCCTTCTTCTTCCTCTTGTTTGGTAGGATTCCCATGAACTTGAGGAATTGATGATGCGGTTCCCAAATCTTCTTCGACTCAGTAATAGTGAACAAAGCATATATGGAGTCCAATACTTTATCAATTTCTTCACTTCCATCTGTTTTGTTGCCAAAATAGCTCTTAGGGACATGTTGAGGTTGAAGATGTTTAGGTTGGATATCTATGTCTAAGAAAGTTTTTGCCTTTGAAACTTCATCCATAACCAGACCATCCTCTATTGGCTTTCTTGCTCTTTTCCCAAAGCTATTCTTCACCTCAAAATTTTCCATTCCTAATTCAATAATTTCTTCCAATGGTGTGCATGTGTCTTCTTTTCCATCCCCACTAGTATTTTGGGTAGAGCTCACCACTCCACTTCTCAACTCAATGAAGCTATAATTATCGTTCTTTAAGTTATCCATCGTATTACCGATAAATCCCCTACTCGAACTAGCCTGAGCTGCCATTTGTCATGACAACTGGCCAATTTGTAACTCTAAATTCTTAATAGGGGCCTTGGTGTTCTTGTTCATTTTGATTTGCTTCTTTATCATCTCTTCACGATTCTTCTTTACTCTATCAAAATCTACTTAAGTGGTTTACATAAAACTTACCAAGGCTTCTTTTAATTGGGATGATATCCTTAGTGGTGGATCTTGAGGCATTTTTGGGATGAAACTTTGAAGGTGATTATTGTACCAATTATAACTCGCATACTTATCCCTCCTTGAATAGGCATTGAAGGAAGGGTTTGGCTCGTGATAGCTTCTCGCATACTGCGCCTCTCCAATGTAACTCTTTGGTGTACAATGACTATTTTGGTGACCTTCATCACAGAAGTTACATCATACCACTGCGACAGGATTAACAATTATTGAACTTAGATTCGAGGCTGCAATTTGCTATTTTAAGGTTTCAATCCGTACTAAGAGAACATGTTGAAGATCCTCTCCATTGTACATTCCTTCTTTACCTAGCATGCACAATCAAAAGAAAAATACCTTAGCAGCACTGCACTAGCTGATAAAACTAAATAAGAACAAAAATTTAGAAACAAAACTAAAAGGAAAAGAAGGAAAACTATTTACAAAAAATTCAAAAACTCAAAATAACTAAACATAAAATTTACGAACGTCACACACTATCCATTGTTGAAAATATCAACAATCCCCAACAACAATGCCAAAAACTTGATGGATAATTTATTAGCAAGTGTACTAGTGCTACTATCGAATAATAAAATAAATTCGTCTCCACAGAAATTGTGCACTTAAAACAAGAGATATTGTGCGATGTAAATAAAAACAATAATCGGGGAGGGGGGGGGGGGGGTTAAGCTTGTTTTGGTTAAAAACACATGAAAATATTTTTATAATGACGATCAGAAAGGTTGTCAAGTCGCATTATCGGAATACCCTATTTTTACTTGATTAGTGAAACTCTACCACTACACTCAATCCCTTAGCGTGTAACTCATTAATCTATGCGTCAACTCCCCGATCACTCAGGCCAATTGTCCCTCCAGATTAGGCAACAGAGCATGTTAATACCTAAGTCACAATTCCTAATTATACTATCCCTAGCCAATTAGAGAATTCAACAGTTAAAATAGTTAAGATAAACAGCCCTAGGGTTAGTAGTCATTACTTATCAATATTGTAACGCCTCAGATTTTTGGTCCAAGACATTATTTAAGAAATTATTTTTACTTAGAAAATTTAAATATTTGTTTAACTTTAAAAATAATAATTTATATTTAAATGAAAGTTTTACTATTTCTTAGCAGAATAAAAGCTAACTCCAAAATTCAAATCCACGTCTAACATAAATAAATTAACAAATTTAAATATTTTATTTTATTTAAAATTAAATTACGATTCCATGTTTAGAAATATATCTGATTTAAAGTAAAATAAATAAGTTCGATAAAAACCCATTTTTGTCTCACGATCACATACAACGTCGAGTCATTTTCACTTCAAATCTTCAAATTCGTTAGTACCTAAAATATTGGTTGTAAGGGGTCAACTTCTATAATCCACAATCATATTAAACTAAACTACACAGAATTAAGAATCAGATTAATATAAATATAACTTATTTTCTGAAAATGGATTAAATAGAATATTGTCAAATATTTCAACATTAGATAACAAAATATAATAAAATATTATTCTCAAATAAATGTATATCCACACTCACATAATTAAAATAAAGATTTATTATACTTTAAATAGAAATAAATCATAACAACCATATATATATATATATATATATATATATATATATATATATATATATATATATATATATATATATATATAGTCAAGCGCTGATCTTTACCATTCACATATATCTCAAAACATAAATCAATCGATAAAATCTCTAAAATGAAAAAAAATGCATGTTCTTATAACTACATGATACAGATATAATTAACCGCTACTAAGGCCCCACACATAATTCATCACATACCAATGGAGAAAATAACTTGCCACTAAGGCACCACATAGAAATGCATATGCCATGTCATGATGATGAAATACAAGCACACCACTAAGGCAAATCCCGTCACACAGGCAATTACACAGTTCAAATAATCATTACATCATCACGCACATGACTAAAATCATAAATTTTAATATACCATTCCACCATTTTAGAAAACAACATTTATGCACACATCACTTAGGCAAACAGATAACCACTTAACAACAGCAAACAATCACATAGTCCATTATTTCAAACAATAACATTCCCTATAATCATACATAAAAAAATTGTATATTATTTCAAATTTATAATAATTCATTAGCAACTATCACAAAAATGTTAAAACATAGATTATAATATTTAAATGGAATTATATATATATTTTAAAAATTATTAATTAATACTCTAACAAAATCACTACAACATCAACAACCAAAAATTAGTGATCATATATTCTTAATAAAATTTAAATATCCAAAATTAAAACCCATCATTTATTTCATATAATAAAAATGTATCTAAATTTATGTATAGAAAGATTCAAATAGGTAAGAAGAAAAATATCAATGACTACAAAATATTTTTTTTTTCTAAAATTAAATTCCATTAGTCATCTCAAAAATAACATATAAACTGATTTATACTAGTATTCACATAAATAAGGGCAACAAATCTATCAGGAATAAATACAAAAATATATTAATTTATTCTTTTTTTTTCAATTATGATATCTAACCCACAATTACTACGAAATATGGAATTATTAGTTCTGATTTCTCTCTTTTGTGGTTATCCTTGTATTGGTTGGTGTTTTTGTTTCTCTTGGATTAGGTTGGAAATTCTCTTAATCTTCTTTAATGAATACTTGATTATTAAAAAATATATATATTTTCCTTATTATTAATATAATTCATGTATTATAATTTTATTTCATTTATTAGTTTAGAATTAAGTTTTTATTTATTCAAGCATCAAAGTAATATATAAATATTATACCGACTCTTAACTCTAAGTATAGTCCAAAGTTGTACGGGGTAGAACCCGTATCTTAGACTCTTTTCTTTATTTCAATGCTCCTAATTTCACATGTGAAGAACTCACACAAAATGGCAAAGAAAGCATGAAAGAAGTAATTATTTTTTTCTTTTCTTTTTGGTTAAACAATAACCATTTATAATTATTTATGTTTCCATTAAATATCGAAAATACTTGATAAAGAAAATATAATTTTTATTTATTTATTTAAACAAAACAAATCTCTCTGTAAAAAAAAACAAATACCGTAAACAACTCACATAAATTTTATTTTTCGTAATGGTCAAAAGTCAAAACAGTAATAAATAAATTTAATTATGTCATAATTTAATGCATTTATTTTATATGTGTTCTGGACTGGACCAATGACTAGGCATTGCTCAATCCACTTCTGCTCTCAGAGCGACCCAATTGCCTATGTCCAACTAACATAGGTGTTAGGTGTCAAGAAGTATTTATTTTCATAATTTATTTTGATGACTTTAAGCTCTTTTAATCGTTTTAATCGGGAAACGACTTATTAATTAAGCGATTCTTGCAATTTATGAATATTAGGTATTTTGATTTGTTTGTGTATTTTTGTTGAATTTTAGGTGAAAAGATCGCAGCTCGATTCGTATGGAAACGCTAAAATTAGAAAGCTGTGTGTCGTAAATTAGGCCCCTGCACCGCCCGGCCATGCTAAGGCGCAGGATGGCTGCATCGCCCGGCGCTGCTAAGGCGCAACATCCCTCCATTTTGTTCAACTTCCAGAATTGTTCCTTGCTGCGCCTCTTCAATATCGCCCGGCCGTGGAAGCATCGCCTGGCGCTGTGATTGTATCACCCGACGCTGGAAGATATTTTGGGAGGTCCACGTGACACTGTAGCTGTCACATGGCCTCACTTTTGGCCACCGCCCGACGCTGAAAAGCATCGCCCGACGCTTCTTTCTGGGTTGAACATGTATTTAGACACATTTGGTAGATATTTTTGGGACATGATCACTTTTCATTATCCTCTTTTGTAACCTAGAACCTTGTTTGAAGAGAAAAACTCCATTGTTACTATTTTTCTTAGTTTCAAAGCTTTTATGCTTCAATCCTTGAATCTTTGAAGATTGATGCTCTAAAAGCTTTGTAAGTTTGTGAACTTTGTTGATAATGAATATAGAGGAAAAACTTTTTTTTATGGTTGATATTTTGTTTTAATCCATGTTCGAGAGAAATGTTTTAAAACTTGACATAAGTTTCAATCCATCAATATTCATAAGGCTAGAGATAGTTTTAAATATTGATGTTCATAAATATTAAGCTTGAATGTTATCATTTTGGTAGTTTGTGTGAGATATCAACAAAGGATTAATATGATAAATCCCACTACAAGTGTTCGAGAGAAACTTGTTGAGAGGACATGTGGTTATATTTATTGTTAATAAGTTCACACGCTTTGTCGAGTTGATACGTACGAAACGGATTATCGAAAACTAATCTTGACATGTTTTTACCAAAACCCTAAAACCAATCTTTTTACCGTTGATTTCTAAAGTTCGAATGCAAACGATCCGATTGAAAATTACCAAAACTTTTGTTACGATTAAAGTTTGAAGCCCTTTTAACTGTCGAACAACGGCAATATACACAATCTTTGTGGATACGATAAAACACCCCCTAAATACTTTTCAACAAATTGGCGTCGTTGCTGGGGATTGTTGTTATATTGCGAGCATTGCAATAGTTATTGAGTTTTGAACTTGTTAACTTCTTATTGTGCTTGTTGATTTGTTTGGTTTAGTGTGCAGACTTTGTTTTATGTGAGGGAAGTTACCCGTAGACCAGCTTCTTTTTTATCATGAAATCGAAAGAACCGCACGTAAAATCAATAGCAGAACAAGGCGGAGGAGGCAACTTGCCAAAGAAAGACGAGAGCAAGACAAAAGTTCAACTTTGACGCAAATACCACAGTTACCGCCAACTATGACTAAACCACCACCACCACCAACTGCTTCTAGACCTTGTACTAATAGTCCGAGACATACATCACAATTTGCACGCAATGCTCAGAATGGTTGGCATTCAGAAATGAAAACTGGTATCCTCTTGCTTCTATATCAGAATCCTTTTACTGGTATGGATCACGAGGATCCTTTTACACACTTGACTAAGTTCTATGAGATTGCGGGAGCAACTGGTGCACCCGAAGCTGAAGAGGAATCACTGTTTAAGAGACTATTCCCGCATTCCCTCATTAGGAAGGCCAAGGAATGGTATCTTGACCAATCTACGACAATCATGACGGACTGGAATGTACTTGAGGAAAAGTTTTTGGAACAATTTTTTCCACACAATCGTTTCATGGAGGCGAAGACAGCAATTACAGTTTTCACTCAAGGTGGAAATGAATCTCTCAATGAAGCTTGGGAGAGATTCAAATCCATGTTGAGAAAGTGTAAAGGGCATGATTTCGATGAGCTTTCTCAAATTCATATTTTCCGTAATGGTCTTCAATTAGTGCAGAAAACATTGTTGGATGCCACCGCGGGTGGATCCTTAATGAGCAAAAGTGCCGAAGAAGCCATTGCCATAATTGACAAGATGACTTTAAATGACCATCAGGGGAACCATAATCGTGGCTCTTCTCAAAAGAAATCTGGAGTGCTCGAGTTGGGGACGAATGATGCAATACTTGCCCAAAACAAATTGCTATCTCAACGGGTTGAGTTGTCAACAGATCAAAGAGATGCATGAACTTCCTAAAAAAAGGTGCAAGTATCGGTTTGTGAGTTATGTAAAGGTGATCATCCAACCGACTATTTTCCTTCTCCTTGTCCTAAAATTGAAGAAGAAGTGAATTACATGAACAATCCAAACCAGCAACAAGGTTATCAAAGGCAACAACAACGTTATCAACAAGGGTACCAAAATCAACAACCAAGAGGAAATTTTTATCAAAATCAAGGATATCAACAAAATCGACAAAATCCTTATCAACCTCAAGGTGGGAGTTCCAAGCTTGAAGAAACTCTTAACCAATTTATTCAAATGTCCATGGCAAATCAAAAGTCAAATGAAGCATCGATCAAGAATCTAGAGAATCAAGTTGGGCAACTTGCAAAACAAGTGGCCGAACAACAAACTGGACCTTCTTTTTCCGCCAATACTCAAAACAACCCAAAGGAGCATTGTAAAGCAATTGTTACTCGAATTGGGAGAGAGTTGGGAGAAGGAGAAAAAAATGAGAAAAATGATGATGTGATAATTAAGGAGGTTGAGGAGGAAGAGAAAGTTGATGATGTTGTTGTTGAAAATAATGATAAGGATGAAGTTGAAAAAGATAACCTGGAAAAAGAAAAGATTGAAAAAAAGAAAATAAGAGTGAAAAAAGGGAAGGAGATAGTGAATCTAATTCCGATCCAAAACTTACCTTACCCTCATGTACCCACCAAGAAAGACAACGAACGACATTACGCTCGTTTCATGGACATTTTCAAACAATTACAAGTAAATATTCCGTTTGCCGAAGCTCTTGAACAAATGCCAAAGTATGCTAAGTTCATGAAGGATATCCTCACAAAGAAAAGAAGATATTCGGAGTCGGAAACAATTGTCCTTGATGCTAGTTGTAGTACTATCATTCAAAGAATTTTACTAAGAAAAGAAGTCGATCCGGGACGTGTTACTTTGCCGGTAACAATTGGTGATGTCTATGTTGGAAAGGGCTTAATTGATTTGGGCTCAAGCATAAATTTAATTCCACTGTCCATTGTGAAAAGGCTTGGGAACATTGAGATGAAGGCAATTCGGATGGCGTTACAATTGGCCGACAAGTCCACAACTCATCCGCATGGGATGGCTCAATATGTCTTGGTCAAAGTTGATAAGTTTTTCTTTCCGGTAGACTTTATTGTTATTAATATGGAAGAAGATGAGGATGCTCCATTAATACTTGGACGCCCTTTCATGAAGACTGCCTGTATGATGATAGATGTTGATGACGGTCTAATGAAAGTGCGAGTTCAAAATGAAGAAGTGATTTTTAATCTCTTTGAAGCAATGAAGCATTCTAAGGACAAACATGATAGCTTCCGTATTGATGCAATGGAAGAAGCCGTAGTGGAAGTTTCAAAGCAAGTTCATGTAGCGTCTCCTTTGCAAAGAGCTCTTGATGATTCCTTTGAAGTATTTTCCGATGAAGAAGAAAGGGCACTTGAAGAGTGTTTGAGGGAACTTGAATCTTTGGAGGAGTTACAACCTTGGGAATGTGAAGAGGAAGTGTTAAAGAAAGAAGTGAGTGATGATAAGTATCAACTTGAATTGAAGGTGTTGCCTTCTAATTTAAAATATGTGTTCCTTGGCGACGGTTGTAACAAACCGGTTATCATTAGCAGCATCTTGACCGACAAAGAGGAGGACCGTTTGATTCAAGTTTTGAAGAAAAATCAAGAAGCTTTAGGTTGGGTTCTTTCCGATTTGAAGGGAATTAGTCCGGCTTATTGCATGCATAAGATTTTAATGAAAGAAGATTTCAAGGCGGTAGCCTAACCACAATGTCGTTTGAATCCAACGATGAAAGAAGTAGTGAGAAAAGAGGTTGTCAAGCTCTTGGATGCCGGTATGATTTACCTGAATTCCGATAGTCCTTGGGTAAGTCCTGTTCAAGTTGTGCCTAAAAAGGGAGGAATGACTATAATACGAAATGAAAAAATGAGTTGATCCCGACAAGAACGGTGACGGGTTGGAGGATGTGTATAGATTATAGGAGGCTAAACACCGCTACAAGAAAAGACCATTTTCCACTTCTGTTTATAGACCAAATGTTAGAAAGATTGTCGGGCCAATAATTTTATTGCTTTTTGGATGGTTACTCAGGTTATAACCAAATTTCGGTTGACCCGGAAGACCATGAGAAGACGGCATTCACATGTCCTTTTGGGATTTTTGCTTACCGAAAGATGCCGTTTGGTTTGTGCAACGTACCGACAACGTTTCAACGTTGTGTGCAAGCAATTTTCTCCGATCTTATTGAAAAAACGATGGAGGTATTCATGGACGACTTCTCTATTTTTGGAGCGCCTTTTGATCTTTGTTTGAGAAATTTGGAGGCCGTTCTTGAAAGGTGTGTTGAGACAAATTTGGTATTGAACTGGGAGAAGTGCAATTTTATGGTAACGGAGGGGATTGTGCTTGGCCACAAAGTCTCCTCTAAAGGTCTTGAGGTTGATCAAGCAAAAATTGAAGTGATTGAAAAGTTGCCTCCTCCAACCAATGTCAAAGGCATCCGAAGTTTTCTTGGTCATGCTGGCTTTTATTGGCGGTTTATCAAAGACTTCTCCAAAGTTGCAAGGCCATTGAGTAATCTACTCAACAAAGATAAGTCCTTCTCCTTTGATGATGATTGTTTAAATGCCTTTAAAATTTTGAAAGAGAAACTCATCACCGCACCCATAATCGTTGCTCCAAATTGGACTTTGAATTTTGAATTAATGTGTGATGCTAGCGATTATGCCGTTGGTATGGTGCTTGGGCAAAGAAAGGCCAAAAATTTTCATGTTATTCATTATGCGAGTAAAGTTCTTAATGAGGCACAAGTTAACTATGCCACCACTGAAAAAGAATTACTCGCTATTGTTTATGAACTTGAGAAATTTCGGTCTTATCTGATTGGTTCTAAGGTGGTAGTCTACAATGACCACTCGGCAATTAAATATCTACTTACCAAGATGGATTAGAAGCAAAGGCTCATCCGATGGATCCTTTTGTTACAAGAGTTTGATTTGGAAATCCGTGACAAGAAAGGATCAGAAAACTTGGTAGCAGATCATTTGTCTAGGTTAGTCAATGTAGAGGTAACTCATCGTGAGAATGAGGCCCGTGAATAATTTCTGGATGAAAAGCTTTTTCGAGTACAAGTTAGGCCGTGGTTTGCAGATTTTGCTAACCACAAAGCCATCGATTTTATACCGGAGGACCTAACTTGGAATCAAAGACGGAAATTCCTCTCGGATGCTAATTTCTATGTTTGGGATGAGCCATACTTGTTTAAGTTAGGAGGTGACAATTTGTTAAGAAGGTGTCTCACTCTTGATGAAGCCAAAAGTATCCTTTGGCATTGTCACAACTCGCCGTATAGAGGGCATTACAATGGTTTAAGAACGGCAACTAAAGTCCTCCAATCGAGCTTTTATTGGCCTACATTGTTCAAAGATATCAATCGCCATGCTAAAAGTTGTGATACATACCAGAGAAGTGGCGGGATTGGAAAAAGAAATGAAATGTCTTTGCATACTATTTTAGAAGTCGAAGTTTTCGATTATTGGGGCATTGATTTTGTTGGACCATTCCCACCATCTTTTTTAAACGAGTATATTTTAGTTGCGGTTGACTATGTTTCCAAGTGGGTGGAAGCAATTGCGTCATCGAGGGCCGATGGCAAGACGGTGATAAATTTTTTAAAGAAAAACATATTCTCCCGTTTTGGCGCCCCTCGTGTGTTAATTAGTGACGGAGGTTCGCATTTTTGCAATGCACCGCTCGAAAAGGTCTTAAAGCATTATGGTGTAAAGCACAAAGTTACAACTCCGTACCATCCACAAACAAATGGTCAAGCCGAGGTGTCTAATAGAGAAGTAAAAAGAATTTTGGAGAAAACTGTGTCAAGTTCGAGGAAAGATTGGTCACAAAAGTTAGATGAGGCTTTGTGGGCGTATCGTACCCTAATCCTCGTGCCTTGAGTGCACACTTATGAAACAAATGACTAGATGAGGACCAAAACCCTGATTCAGAATCTCTGCCACGGCCTGATAACCTGATACTGATACAAACCACTTGTTTTCTGACGCCCCCAATCTATACCCCCAATTAACATGCAATTAAAGCAGTTAAAAGAAAATTTGAAAATTCGTCAGAGTATGTTTGAAACACGGCATAGAAAGGGAGAATCCACATCAAAGTAACCAAACACATAACATACAACACCTGCCCATAATGATATGCAACCGTGGGGTAGCAATCAACAGAGGAAACTTTGTTCCTTACACCCACTTTCAGAAATTAGAATTAAAGCGGAAAATCTAAAATCTGAATAACATATATACATATAAACATGTCTGTCATACATCAAGTTATACATGTACAACCAAAATATATCATCAGATATACAAAACAATCACAAACGGCCACCCTAGCTACCCGGAGTCACATATCAGAGCCGACCGACAAAAGAATGAAGACGCAAAGCTTCATAAAAGATTACCTCTAGCAACTCTAATCTGCAACGCCTCATAGAGCGTTATAAAACAGCAGAAGGGTGAGAAAAACAACCATAATATAATTGCATAAAATTATATATTAACACAAACATACGCAAGTAAACACATTTCTCACCACAGTTGCACCAAAATTTCTCAAAGATCAAACATAACATAATACAGCACAATTCTCAAGCATTGACACCACTACACATCAAACATACAACATACAATTACACATATTACATCTCATTAATCACATTCACAATTCCATGCACAAATAATTCATGATTTATGCAAATGCACAGAGACCGACACAACGACTCTATGCACATGCCATGCGGTACCGACTTCCATTGTCACGTCATCAGTTTACTCAGGAACTATTGGAACCATCGCTCGTTACTGAGGATCTCAAGTAACACCCCGTCGAGCATACGATGTTCACCCGTCGCTTTAGGTCCTCAGGCATCGCCTCATATTTTCGAGGCACACGACGTTATGGATTGCTTTAAGTCATCTCTAAGGCACACAATCCGATCGCTTTAAGTACACGATCGTCTATAACCACCGCTTTAAGTCCTCAGGCATCGCCTCATATTTTAGAGGCACACGATGTTATAGCAGATTCCCTCTGGAACCAAACCGCCACTCAGGACGTTTCAACAATGCATATCATGATGCTTGGCATACAATGACTCATGACATTCTCATTGCATACATACACACATTCATAATCATGCATATATCATCAAATACCACACTTAGCATTTTCTTGCCTTACGGCCACAAATCATCATCACAACAGCACATAAGTCATACCACATTCAAAGCAACACCATATAGCATAATACACGTCAAATATGCACCATTAAAACGACAAAAGTCGAGATTCGACGCTATTCTCATTTCCCAACAAAAATTAAATCGGCTAACGATTTCCAAAACATCATAATCATAAAGTACAGCTCGATAGCTTTCCAACGACACCAAGAATGCAAAAATCGGATAATCGGAACAAAAGTTACGGACGAAAACGAAAACGACATTTTCAAAAATCACATTTTCAACATTCTCCTGTCCATACGCGTACCACCCTATGTCCATACGCGTATCACCAGAATCAATTTCCTTCACAAAGCCATGTTTTCAAAATCCATACGCGTACGCCCATGGCCCTTACGCGTATCACCAGAGGGCCGTGAAAACATGCATTTCATACGCGTAATGGCCCAAAAACCAGCCAATGTTACGCGTAACGCCTAGGCTCATACGCGTATTGGCATGTCCCTACGCGTATCACCAGGACAGACCCAGAAAAATTCTGCAGAACAATTTTCTGCGTTTTCCAACCAAAATCAACCAATTTTTCACTTATACACCAGAAAATTACCAATTTGAGTTGTAATAACACTTAACAAACATGCATAGCCAATCAAGGATGCAATCAACAACAGTTTTGACACAAAAATTCCATTTCTAATCAATTTTACCAAATATGGGCTTTTACTCATTTTCCTCTAATTCAATCCAAAACAACAACAAACACACATACATAATCGTATACAATCATATAATAATCGAGTTTCGCACCCTTACCCGATTTAATCGACTCTAGAACTTGTTCTTGATGATTTTTCCACACTTCCTCCAATTTTTCTCTCTTCTCTTCTTTTCTTCTCTTTTTCCCCTCTTCCACTTTCTTTCTCTCTAATTTTCTTTCTATTTTCTTTTCTTTTCTAACTTAGTAAAAATAAATGTGAAAAGACCAAAATACCCCTACACTCAATTATCTCGCAAATGTTCCCAAAACGCGATAAAATATAATCACAACGAAAAATAACATATTTTCACACAAAAGTCGAAAATAAAATAAAATAATAATAAAATAATCAAAAGACTCAATAAAACACAACTGCCAAAACGGGGCGTTACAACTCTCCCCCACTTAGAAATTTTCGTCCTCGAAAATATTACCTGATACAAACAACTCTGGATACGACTCCCGCATCCTACTCTCCAACTCCCACGTCAAATTCCCCTCAGCAGCGCCTCCCCACACCACTTTCACAAGTGCAATCTCTTTACCCCTCAACCGCTTCACCTCGCGATCCAAAATACTAACCGGTAATGCCTCGACCGTAAGGTTATCCCTTACCTCAACCTCGTCCATCAGAATCACATGTGAAGGGTCCGGAACATACTTCCGAAGCTGTGAAACATGGAAAACGTCATGCAAATTCGAAAGATTCGGAGGCAACGCCACACGATAAGCCACAGCGCCAACACGTGCAGATATCTGGTAAGGACCAATAAATCGAGAAGTAAGCTTCTTAGATTTCAAAGCACGACCAACACCCGTTACCGGCGTAACTCTCAGAAATACGTGATCACCCTCTTGAAACTCAAGATCCTTCCGACTTCGATCATGATAACTCTTTTGCCTACTCTGAGAAACCTTCATTTTCTCACGAATAAACTTTACCTTCTCCGTCGTCTGTTGCACCAATTCCGATCCAACCACCGAACTTTCACCAATTTCGTGCCAACACAACGGCGTTCGACATCTTCGTCCATACAAAGCCTCAAAAGGTGCCATTCCAATACTAGAATGGAAACTATTATTATACGTAAACTCAACCAAATCAAGATAACTGTCCCACGCACCACGTTGTTCCAAAACACACGCTCTCAACAAATCCTCCAAAGACTGAATAGTTCTTTCGGTCTGACCATCCGTCTGCGGATGGTAAGCCGAACTCAACCTCAATCTAGAACCCAAAGCCTTCTGTAAACTTTCCCAAAATCTCGATGTAAACCTAGGATCTCAATCAGAAACAATACTCAAAGGAACCCCATGCAATTTCACAACCACACTAATATAGATCTCTGCTAACCTCTCCAAAGAAAAACTGATGTCAATCGGAATAAAATGTGCCGATTTAGTCAGCCTTTCCACAATCACCCAAATAGCATTATACCCTCGCTGAGTGTTTGGTAATCCCGTTACAAAATCCATCGAAATGATATCCCATTTCCACTCAGGAATATCCAACGGTTGCAACAAACCACTAGGCCTCAAATGTTCCACCTTCGATTTCTGACAAGTCAAACATGCATACACAAACTGAGCCACATCTCTTTTCAAACCAGACTGTAGCGAGCGATTTTGGACGCGGTTCTTAAGCGCTGGTCGCTCTCTGCGGTTTGAGCTTAAAACTACAGGTCGATTCATTTTTTATCCTATTGTGAGCTGAATAAGGAAGGGAAATAAATGTCTCCAATTAACCCTACTTGCATACTGAGTTTAAACAGCGGTCTGTTAGGTTACGGATGCTATCAATGTGGGGGGCCTTTGTACTGGTTATTCGTATTTCGCCAATACAGGTTTCTTTCTTTCTAGGGCTCGGGCAAAAGGTTTCTGGTGGGGAACAAGGATTAGGATGTTAGGACTGATGCTTTTGAATTACTGCTTTTGATTGACGGAGATATGGGATTTGGGTTTTTTGTTGATTGCGCTCGCTAAGATCTTTTCTTTCGATCTTATGCCTACGTATTCCCGTTTACTGAAACAGGGAAATCAGAGCGTTCGTAGTTCCTCCTATTCTATGGGAGGAAATGGTGTTTTGGTGTCTTGTTCAAAGCCCAAGACATGAAGCGAAAGGTGATTTGTATCTTGTTCAAAGCCCAAGATGTGAAGTTAAAAGGTATATTTGTGTCTTGTTCAAAGCCCAAGACGTGAAGCTGAAAGACCTCGACTTTAGAGAGAATTTGTCATCTCTAAAGAGGGGAGAAGGAGAATTACTTTAACTGGGATACGCGGATTCGAGCAATGCCATAATTTCCGAAGAAAGGGTTTTAACCTGAAGGAGAAGACTTTAACTCAGTGTAGAACAATGCCATCTTTCCTTAGGAATTTCTCAGGCTAAAAGAGGGACAGTGGCATGGATGTAGATGATCCAGAGGCTTGCCGCTTACAGCGATTAGATGAAGGGAAAGGAGTTGTTGATGTTTGTGTACTGTGAACGAGGCACAGTTTTGATGCTAAAAGGTTGATTGGATCAACCAGTGGTTTTCTTATACAAAGCCTAAGAGGAGGCTAATTTCTGCTAGGAAAATCATTATACAAAGCCTAAGAGGAGGCTATTTTGTGTCTCGTACAAAGCCCGAGAGAGAGAGGCTAAAGGTTTTTGACCCAGTGGGGCATATCGTTATACAAAGCCTAAGAGTAGGCTAGCAAAGAGTTGACTCAGTTGGAGAATCTTTATACTCAGTAAGAGAGTGTTTTTGTATCTCGTACAAAGCCCGAGAGAGAGGCGAAAAGTTTGTTTTGACTCCACTGGGGAGAATTTTGGTATCTCGTACGAAGCCCGAGATGGAGGCTATTGTAACTGTTTCAGTTGAGTAACAGATCCAATATACTGATTTAAAAGAGAAAATCAGTTCTTATATGAGTAATACTGTACACAGGGATTTAATTTGAGGAACAGGGATATTTCCTTCTCTTTGAGGAAACGGGATCCAAAGGGTATCGAGACTATCTGAGTCTGCGGGTTTCCTTCCTATTTAACGAAGGGTGCTTGAGAATGTCTTTGAGACTCAAGGAAGTTAGACTGTCCAAGTCTAGAGTTTTATCTTTTGTACTATGCTTCGAGAAATAGTAGTAGACTCTATGAAAGGACTGTTCTATGCAGATGACTAAGTTCTGTTCCTATACCTCTAGGAGGTCGTCGGGATAATTTGTACGAAGCCCAAGAGGAGGCTGGAATCTTTTAAGAAGCCGACGGGTCCTTGTATGAAGCCCAAGAGGAGGCTATTATTCCCGGAGGAAGAGATCATTATACGAAGCCTAAGAGGAGGCTGTGAATACTTCTAAGAAGCCGACGGGTCCTTGAATAATGCCCAAGAGGAGGTCGATGCTTTTAAGAAGCCCGTGGGTCTATCATCTCCTTTCCAATAGGAGAGATAACTCTTTTAAAGATAAAAACCACTGGTAAACGTGCGAGGTTTACTATCCAGCGACTTTTAACTTTTAAAGAGGGTTCCTTAGTTAAGGTCCAAGATTATGACCGTAGTGGGTACCCAAACCCCGAGACATTCAAGGCAAGCTATCCACAAGGAATAGATCAAGTCAGGAAAGTTCGAGAATTTGGGAAGAAACTCAAAGATGCCATTCATGGAGAATACATTCATCTTAGGGAGTAGAGCTTCTTGACGATTCCTAAGGAGGACAGCCGAAGAGAAGACTGTATCTGGTGCTCCTATTGGGGATCTAGGCGTCTATTTCTACGAATAAATGAAACGGCGTCACCTAGTTCTAGACGTAGTTGCCGGGGAAACTCGAAATATCTATACTATTATTACACAGTAGATATGAGTTTATGAAAGGAGACTTACAGTGAGCAGCTCCACAATACAGTTTATAATATGAAAGCAGTAAATGAAAGCGATAACCACTTACTCGGTTGTAGTGCTTCCATGCTGTTTGGTTAGTTGTTCAACAAAGAAAGATTGAAAACAACAGTATATTCAAAATCAAATAGAGGCCCAAAGTGTTTTGAATGGGTCTTATAGCTCAAGGAGAGGCCCAAGGTTATTTCTTAAAAAGGCGACGATCGCGCCGTTTGTTTTTGACGGTATCGGGACTTATACAATGAATGAGGCCCAAAACTGATTTGGTCAAAAAAGGATTGGGTCTTACACTCTATTAGAGGCCCAAAGTGTTTTGAAAATGATTTATGAGGGTTGAATTAATCCAAAACCCTAATTTGTTTTCAAAATGTATTTAATTGAATAAAAATTCAATTAAAATGATCAAAAATTGTTTAACACATGGAAAACAAATTGTGATCTTGGATTAATGCTTCAAAAATTAAGTATTGACCTACAAAATAATTAGAAAGCATTAAAAGTTGCAAAATCAATGTAGAAAAAATATTTAAAATGCCAAAAACAATCAAAATATTAATTCTTTACAAAAATATCAATTATATGAAATAAATAATATTTATGGGATTTTTTGTGAAAATAAAATATTTTAACATTTTTGTGAATTATTAAAAAAAGAATCAACTCAAAATCATTAAAACTCAGAGAGAAATTAATTTTTGAATCAATTAAACAAAATCACAAAATTCAAATATTTGAATTTGAAAAAAAGGCGCCAAGAACAAGCTGAAGAACACGCGCGTGTTCTTGGTTTCTCAGATTTGCGTTTTCTATCCAATCTCCATGAATACGTAATCATATCATGCAATCCATATATCATTATGCTCGTCTCAACCTCACGATCATGTCTATGTACTTTAATTTCATTTAAATTAAACATACAACAAGAAATCACGAAGAAACCTCAAGAACCCTAATGTCTGCATGAAGGCTAGGATTTTTGATACACGATTCAAACAATGCAATTAATTGAGGGAAAATATTCCATGCATGATTATAAACATATGGCCAAATTATTGTGCGAGGAAATATGCATAGATTGAGAGATGACCAAGTTTAGGCTTACCTTCAAGTCGTGACAGCAAGTTCAAAGTGATTTTTGATTTGGAGGTGTTACAGATGAGTGGTGATGATCTGAACAGCTTCCCTACACCCTATGGATTGTGTTTGGATGGTTGGACTTGATTGAAATTGGCTGGATCATTTTGTGGTACCTCAGCTGCACCTTGTTTGAAAATTTGAGCAACCAGCTGGTGATTTCATGAAATTGATGTTTCAGAAGTTATGTGAGTGTTTGATCAGCTCATATGTGATGTATGTGAGGTGTGTGAGTGATTGGTTTGTGCAGAATTGCTCTCAAACTCAAAACCCGATAGCTACCTTGCTAAGAAAGGCATTTTTGCCAAGAGAAAGAGATTTTGAGGAAAGCATCTGTTAGATGGCTTTGGTGTACTTAAACTGACCACAATTGAGCTCTATTTATAGTAGAGCAAGTTTGTTTTGCAAGGAATAGTGAATGGCAGCTGGTAAGTAGGTTTGGCCAATGTTGGCAAATGAAAATCCAAGTCTCCTCTAGCCATTGACTAGAGGTTAGGGCACAGAGCTTTGGTCCCCTTGGTCTTGGATAAGTCTTGACTGATTTCAGATGAGAATGGCTCAGTCCATGCCACCTTGATGGTTCCATTGAATGCCTCATTCCAAATTTGAAGTCTTGTCCCTATTTTGGCAACTCTAGGTTCAACATGTTATTCCTTGTTCCTTGGACCTTGGAGGCTTGGCTCAGTGATTGTCCCCTTTAGATTCAATCCTCTGAGGTGTCCAAGTGGATTGGAGCAATTGAATTTGGCTGATTTTGGCAAATCGACCAAAGTTGCAAATTCTGCCTTGCCTTGACAGATTTCAGCAAGGCAACTTGGCAATGTTGTATCTCATGATGTAGGTTGAATTTGGCAATGTTCTTGGCCATTTTGGAAAGCTCTTACATGATACAACAACTGTTTGAACAAGTTTGGTTTTGATCTCTTTTGATTCCAAGTGAAAAATCCCCCTACATTTGGCAAAAAGTGAAGGCAAATTCTGACTTAGTGAAAATTTCACTAAGTGTTGGAAAAAGTGACATTTTCACTTTTCAGCCACTTTGATCACTCCATAACTCAAAATCCTTAATGAATTGGAATGACTTGTAGTTGAAGTTTTTGTAGGTGATAATGAGGGCTACAAATCCATCTTTGGATGAGAAAAAATGGCCTTGTGGTTTAGGAGTTATGGTCCTCCAAAGTTGGTACCTTTGCCACTTTATTTTTAACTTAGAAAAATTTCTAAGTTTTATGGTTACCCCTTTTACAAGTTATCTCACTTTCCTTGATTTTTCTTGATGAATGATGATTCAAATCATACATTAACATCATTTTAGGGTTAAAAATCCATTTTGGTCAAAAATCTCAAAAAGTCAAAGTTGACTTTTGTGCACAGTTGACTTTTTATCAGATGAATTCCAAACTGTGCAATTCTTCAGGAAATCATGTCCTTGACCTAAATAAAACTTGATGGACATGTTCCATGGGTGTCATAGGGTATATTCAATCATGTATTAGGGTTTGGGAGCATGTCTTGGTCAAAAGTCAAAGTTACAGTTGACTTTTCCCTTAAAACCCTAATTGTGGTGCAGATGAAATTGAGACTTGTTGCTCAAGCTTCTTGGATCAATCCATTGTTCCAAATGGATCAATATGGTGTATTAGAGACCCTCAAATCATCTCTTGAGGTCTTGGCTCATGGTTTGTCCCAAAAGTCAACTTAGGGGTGAATTAGGTCAAGAAACCCTAATTCCTGATTTTTGATGAATGCATCCCCTGAGGCAAAATTGACTTGATGCATGGGTTCATGAGGTTCCATGAAGCATATTAGGTCATGTTTTGGATCATTGCCTTGTACCCAGATGAAAATTTCCATCTGGAGACCCTGGTCGACCAAAACCCTAATTTGGTGACACTATCGATCTTGAGACTTGATCCACCTAGAAGGGAGCAGCCTTGTGCTTAATCCTTGAAGTGGGAGTCCTTTTTGATCCATTGTGGATGTTTGAGAGATTAGACAAGTTGAAGATCATGCCATTTCTTGATTGATCCTTTATCTAAGCACTCAGAGAGGGCTTGAAACCCTAATTTTGATTGTATTAGATGCTCACCCATCTTTGGGGAGACTGATGAAGCATGATGGTTCATCCATATTGTGATGATGATTTTCACAATGATGGGAAATCTAAGTGGTCAAAATTTGGGGTATTACACAGACCACCAGAAAATCTTCTTCAAATCTTGGTACATCTTATTCGCTCCCAGATGAATACTTAAGTTACTCCTGTGTCCTTCCTCCAAAGTCATTCTTTTCAACTCCGCATCATCAGGAATGCAAATACGACCACGAAACCTCAAAACACCAAAATTATCCACCTTGAAATCCACATTCTCATTCATCATCAAATCAACGAATTTCAAATCCAGCTTTTGTTTCTCACTAACCGACAACATAAATTCATTAGTAACTTTCAACATTCCAAGCCTTACACTAACCGACGTCACTTCACAAACCAAACTCAAATCTCTGAACGATTCTAAAAGTTCCCACTCTTTCACCATCAATGCGGACATATGCAACGATTTACGACTCAATGCATCGTCTACCACATTAGCTTTACCAGGATGGTAATTCAAGCCAAAGTCGTAGTCTTTCAAGAATTCCAACCATCTTCGCTGCCTCATGTTCAACTCTTTCTGATCAAATAAATATTTCAAGCTTTTATGATCACTGAATACTTCGAACCTCGCACCATAGAGATAGTGCCTCCAAATCTTCAACACAAAAACCACAGCCGCTAATTCAAGATCATGAGTAGGATAGTTTTTCTCATGAACTCTTAACTGCCTTGAAGCATAAGCTACAACCTTACCTTCCTGCATCAAAACACCACCCAAACCAATTAAAAAAGCATCACAATACACAACAAATGGCTCATTAGGATTAGGTAAAATAAGAATCGGAGCTGTCGTCAATCTTCTCTTCAGCTCACAAAAACTCTCTTCACATTGAATATCCCAAATGAACCCTTTGCCCTTACAAGTCAACTGCGTCAAAGGTAATGCTAGCTTAGAAAAACCTTCAATGAACCTCCGATAATAACCAGCCAAACCTAGAAAGCTTCAAATTTCAGTAACGGATCTAGGAGCCTCCCATTGTAGAACTGCTTCTACTTTAGATGGATCCACTGCAATACCATTACCTGAAATTACGTGCCCAAGAAAACTCACCTCAGACAACCAGAATTCACACTTGGACAATTTGGCAAAAAGCTTCCTTTCCTTTAAAACCTGCAAAACAATATGCAAATGCTCTGCATGTTCTTCACGAGACTTAAAATAGATTAAAATATCATCAATAAACACCACGACAAAACGATCCAAATGCTCGTGGAAAATACGATTCATGTATTCCATAAACACACCAGGCGCATTAGAAATCCCAAACAGCATCACCGAATATTCATAATGACCGTAACGTGTTCTAAAGGCCGTCTTCTGAATATCCTCTTCTTTCACTCTTATCTGATGATACCCCGATCTCAAATCAATCTTAATAAATACACAAGCACCAACCAACTGATCCATCAGATCATCAATCCTTGGAAGCGGATACTTATTCTTAATCGTCACTTTGTTCAACTGGCGATAATCAATACATAAACGCATACTCCCATCTTTCTTTTTCACCAACAAAACTGGAGCACCCCAAGGAGAAACACTTGGTCTCACAAACCTTTTTTCCAATAACTTATTTAACTGCTTTTTCAACTCCACCAACTCAGATGCCGACATTCAATAAGGTGCCATAGAAACAGGTCTAGTACCAGGAACTAGCTCTATCGAAAATTCAACCTCTCTCTCTGGCGGTACATTTGAAATATCCTCCGAAAACACTTCAGGAAAATCACACACAACAGGAAACACATCAAGAGAAACTTGACTACCCACAGTTAATGATGCAAACAAACCAAACAACTGAGCTTCATCCGCCAAAAGTCTCTTCAACTCTTTGGTAGATAAGAAACTCGAGTCTTCATCTTCCTCAAGAGAAGGAAACCTCACTAGCTTATGATAACAATCAATGTGAACCCGATTGAATTGCAACCAATTCATTCCCAACACCACATCTAAACCTTCCAACGGTAAACACACCAAATCCATCACAAAGTCTTTACCATAAATGGTCAAAGAACAACTTAGATAGACCAAAGAAGTAGTTACTGACCCCATCGTTGGAGTATCAATAACCATCTCAAAACCCATCACAGACGACACAAGATTCAAACGCTTCGCGCACTCAGACGAAATAAACGAATGAGTCGCTCCAGTATCAATAATAGCAATTAAAGGCGTATTATTAATAAAGCAACTACCTCTTATCAGACGATCAGCACTTGAAGACTGAGTTCCCGCCAATGAAAACACTTTCCCACTAGTCTGAGCTTTCTTCGGATTAGGACACTTCGAACTAATGTGACCAGGTTCCCCACAACTGTAACACTTCAACACATTCTTCCTTTTACAATCAACTAGAACATGTCCAATACCACCACAATTAGAACACTTATCCAACTTCTTCCTACATTCATGCTGGCGATGACCCAATTCACCACATTTAAAACACCTAGGAGAATTAGACATACCTCCTCCACCTGACCTCCGATCAAAAGTTCCCCTTTGTTTACCTTTATCTGCCGGTGTCACATACGGACCACCACGGAACTGTTGTTTCCCTTTCCTGTCACTTACACTTTTATAGTGAGCAAAACGAGCCTTACTATCTTCATCATAAATCCTACAGCATTCCACCAAATTAGCAAACCTTCGAATCCTCTGATAACCAATAGCCTGCTTTATCTCAGGATGCAAACCACTTTCATACTTCACACACTTAGAAAATTCAGCAGTCGCTTCCACATAATGAGGATAAAACTGCACAAGTTCCACAAACTTAGCAGTATATTCAACAACAGACATATTACCTTGTTTTAGTTCCAAAAACTCAATCTCTTTCTTTCCTCGGACATCCTCGGGAAAATACTTCCTTAGAAACTCTCGACTAAACACCTCCCAAGTAATCTCTTCTTCTTCCTCCTCAGCTTCCAACACCTGACGAGTACTGATCCACCAGTCGTCAACCTCTTCATGTAACATATGAGTGCCCAGCCTCACCTTATCATCATCGTCACAATCCATTACCCTGAAAATCCTCTCAATCTCTTTCAACCACATCTGTGCACCATCCGGATCATGTTTCCCTTTAAAGACCGGCGGCTTATTCTTTCTAAACTCATCATTCCCTGCAGCATTCGGTGCACCCTGCACAGCTCGTGCCATAGCCTCCATCGCCGCAGCCAAAGCAGCATCATTACAACCAGCCATATTCTGTTCGTCCAAAACAGAAACTATAGTTAAACAACAACCCGCTCACCACAACTCGCCCAATACCAGACACAACAGATACAACTGACACAACAAACACAACTGACACGGACTGGCTCTGATACCACTTAATGTGACGCCCCCAATCTATACCCCCAATTAACATGCAATTAAAGCAGTTAAAAGAAAATTCGAAAATTTGTCAGAGTATGTTTGAAACACGGCATAGAAAGGGAGAATCCACATCAAAGTAACCAAACACATAACATACAACACCTGCCCATAATGATATGCAACCGTGGGGTAGCAATCAACAGAGGAAACTTTGTTCCTTACACCCACTTTCAGAAATTAGAATTAAAGCAGAAAATCTAAAATCTGAATAACATATATACATATAAACATGTCTGTCATACATCAAGTTATACATGTACAACCAAAATATATCATCAGATATACAAAACAATCACAAACGGCCACCCTAGCTACCCAGAGTCACATATCAGAGCCGACCGACAAAAGAATGAAGACGCAAAGCTTCACAAAAGAATACCTCCAGCAACTCTAATCTGCAACGCCTCATAGAGCGTTATAAAACAGCATAAGGGTGAGAAAAACAACCATAATATAATTGCATAAAATTATATATTAACACAAACATACGCAAGTAAACACATTTCTCACCACAGTTGCACCACAATTTCTCAAAGATCAAACATAACATAATACAGCACAATTCTCAAGCATTGACACCACTACACATCAAACATACAACATACAATTACACATATTCCATCTCATTAATCACATTCACAATTCCATGCACAAATAATTCATGATTTATGCAAATGCACAGAGACCGACACAACGACTCTATGCACATGCCATGCGGTACCGACTTCCATTGTCATGTCATCAGTTCACTCGGGAACTATTGGAACCATCGCTCGTTACTGAGGATCTCAAGTAACACCCAGTCGGGCCTACGATGTTCACCCGTCGCTTTAGGTCCTCAGGCATCGCCTCATATTTTCGAGGCACACGACGTTATGGATTGCTTTAAGTCCTCTCTAAGGCACACAATCCGATCGCTTTAAGTACACGATCGTCTATAACCACCGCTTTAAGTCCTCAGGCATCGCCTCATATTTTCGAGGCACACGATGTTATAGCAAATTCCCTCTGGAACCAAACCGCCACTCAGGACGTTTCAACAATGCATATCATGATGCTTGGCATACAATGACTCATGACATTCTCATTGCATACATACACACATTCATAATCATGCATATATCATCAAATACCACACTTAGCATTTTCTTGCCTTACGGCCACAAATCATCATCACAACAGCACATAAGTCATACCACATTCAAAGCAACACCATATAGCATAATACACGTCAAATACGCACCATTAAAATGACAAAAGTCGAAATTCGACGCTATTCACATTTCCCGACAAAAATTAAATCGGCTAACGATTTCCAAAACATCATAATCATAAAGTACAGCTCGATAGCTTTCCAACGACACCAAGAATGCAAAAATCGGATAATCGGAACAAAAGTTACGGACGAAAACGAAAACGACATTTTCAAAAATCACATTTTCAACATTCTCCTGTCCATACGCGTACCACCCTATGTCCATACGCGTATCACCAGAATCAATTTCCTTCACAAAACCACGTTTTCAAAATCCATACGCGTACGCCCATAGCCCTTACGCGTATCACTAGAGGGCCGTGAAAACATGCATTTCATACGCGTAATGGCCCAAAAACCAGCCAATGTTACGCGTAACGCCTAGGCTCATACGTGTATTGGCATGTCCCTACGCGTATCACCAGGACAGACCCAGAAAAATTCTGCAGAACAATTTTCTGCGTTTTCCAACCAAAATCAACCAATTTTTCACTTATACACCAGAAAATTACCAATTTGAGTTGTAATAACACTTAACAAACATGCATAGCCAATCAAGGATGCTATCAACAACAGTTTTGACACAAAAATTCCATTTCTAATCAATTTTACCAAATATGGGTTTTTACTCATTTTCCTCCAATTCAATCCAAAACAACAACAAACACACATACATAATCGTATACAATCATATAATAATCGAGTTTCGCACCCTTACCCGATTTAATCGACTCTAGAACTTGTTCTTGATGATTTTTCCACACTTCCTCCAATTTTTCTCTCTTCTCTTCTTTTCTTCTCTTTTTCCTCTCTTCCACTTTCTTTCTCTCTAATTTTCTTTCTATTTTCTTTTCTTTTCTAACTTAGTAAAAATAAATGTGAAAAGACCAAAATACCCCTACACTCAATTATCTCGCAAATGTTCCCAAAACGCGATAAAATATAATCACAACGAAAAATAACATATTTTCACACAAAAGTCGAAAATAAAATAAAATAATAATAAAATAATCAAAAGACTCAATAAAACAAAACTGCCAAAACGGGGCGTTACATGTTTGACCAAGATTAGGTCAAACTTCCACTGAATCTCAAACCATACCACACAAACCCTTAACCTGACGACCTTGCCTGATCCTTGAGGAAGAAATTGTGATGAAAGCAAATCACATTGGATTATTAAGGAGAGGAGGTCTCTGAGGAGTATGAGAACTTGATTGGTTAGTGATCTATTTAAAATCTTGATTGATCAACCCTTGAGGCCTCTTGAAATAAAACCTGATTCACGAATGAAACAAAACGAACAAAAACTGATAAAATGGTTAGTTATGCAATGATTGACATATGATGCTCATGCAAAAGATGTTATGACATCTAAGGGGTAAAATTTAGGGTACAACAGTTGCCCCTATTTAAATAGCTTTACCGGATGACACGAGGAACGGAAGTCCTCAAGGCATCAAGGTGAAAGGTATTTAAATATAGCAAACCGAAAATTTTGCCCTTAGATGGAATGCATATGCTAAGGGCAGGCAACCGACATGCAGATGCTGATATGCCATAAACTTCTAGTATGATGGTATGATGTTATGATAGTGCAAAGATGCAGACAAACAAGATTCCGAAGATAAAGAGCTACTAAACACAGGTGAGCTTCACTGGGGAAGGATGAAGGTTAGTATCCACAAGGAAGACTCACTGGGTATACAGGCTAACCAACAAAAGAGACTCACTGGGGAGACTCTGAGGAAACACTGGGGATAGAAAAAAAAATGAAACTGAGGGGAAACCCTAACAGGTCCTTACTGGAGATAGGAGCCAGAAAGGTATTCTCCACTGGGGAAAGATCCAGGGAGATGGACGACAGGTTCATATGTGACCGGACGACACTGGGGAAATGAAACACATTCTTACTGGGCATGAAACCAGAAAGAAGACATGATATCCATTGGAGGATCAATTTGAAATAAAAGGATAGACATCCTACAAAGATTTTCTGGGGATTTCTTATACTGAAGAGTTCAAACGGGGTCTTCAAGAAAAGCCAGAAAAGACAGAGACAAACTATGCGTGCGCCAAATGATGATCAATCACAAGGACTTTCAAAGAGATACTGATAATGACTGAACTTCTGCTGGGAACCAGATTAAAGTGCCAACAAGGATTGGACTCAGAAGTGACGTGTCAGTATACACAAATTTGAATAAGATAACAATTTGAGTTGGGTTGCCAGCAAGGACTGGACTTTGGACACTAATATGAGGTGCGATTTTGAATACCAGTATGAGCTGGATTTTGAAGTTTAGGTTCATCCGACCTGGTTTTCAAACAACGGGTTCACATTTGACCTGAAGTTTAGGTTCATATTTGACCTGGATTCAAACAACAGGTTCACGATAAACTGAAGTTTAGGTTCACGATAACCTGATTTCAAACAACGGGTTCACGATAACTGAAGTTTAGGTTCACGATAACCTGATTTCAAACAACGGGTTCACGATAACCTGAAGTTTAGGTTCACGATAACCTGATTTCAAACAACGGGTTCACGATAACCTGAAGTTTAGGTTCACGATAACCTGATTTCAAACAACGGGTTCACGATAACCTGAAGTTTAGATTCACGATAACCTCATTCGACGAGAAGAAAAATAACACACCCGAAGGTACGAAACCTGAGCTCGGAACACCTCATCAAACAGATTGACGGGAAGAAACACCTCAAATAGGGATCACATCAAACAGGTTGATGGAAAGGAATAATAACATATCCGAAGGTACGGAACCTGAACTCGGAACACCTCATCAAACAGGTTGACGGGAAGGAATAATAACACATCCGAAGGTACGAAACCTGAACTCGAAACACCTCATCAAACAGATTGACGGGAAGGAAATAATACATATCCGAGGGTATAAAACCGAAACTCGGAACACCTCATCAAACAGATTGACGGCAAGGAAATAATACATATCCGAGGGTATGAAACCTGAACTCGGAACACCTTATCAAATAGATTGACGGCAAGGAAACAAAACATATCCGAAGGTATGAAACCTGAACTCGGAACACCTCATCAAACAGATTGACGGGAAGAAACACCTCAAATAGGGATCACATCAAACAGGTTGATGGAAAGGAATAATAACATATCCGAAGGTACGAAACCTGAACTCGAAACACCTCATCAAACAGATTGACGGGAAGGAAATAATACATATTCGAGGGTATAAAACCTGAACTCGGAACACCTCATCAAACAGATTGACGGCAAGGAAATAATACATATCCGAGGGTATGAAACCTGAACTCGGAACACCTCATCAAACAGATTGACGGGAAGGAAATAATACATATCCGAGGGTATAAAACCCGAACTCGAAACACCTCATCAAACAGATTGATGGCAAGGAAATAATACATATCCGAGGGTATAAAACCTGAACTCGGAACACCTCATCAAACAGATTGACGGCAAGGAAATAATACATATCCGAGGGTATGAAACCTGAACTCGGAACACCTCATCAAACAGATTGACGGGAAGGAAATAATACATATCCGGGGGTATAAAACCTGAACTCGGAACACCTCATCAAACAGATTGACGGCAAGGAAATAATACACATCCGAGGGTATGAAACTTGAACTCGGAACACCTCATCAAACAGATTGACGGCAAGGAAACAAAACATATCCGAAGGTACGAAACCTGAGCTCGGAACACCTCATCAAACAGATTGACGGGAAGAAACACCTCAAATAGGGATCACATCAAACAGGTTGATGGAAAGGAATAATAACATATCCGACGGTACGAAACCTGAACTCGAAACACCTCATCAAAGAGATTGACGGGAAGGAAATAATACATATCCGAGGGTATAAAACCTGAACTCGGAACACCTCATCAAACAGATTGACGGGAAGGAAATAATACATATCCGAGGGTATAAAACCTGAACTCAGAACACCTCATCAAACAGATTGACGGCAAGGAAATAATACATATCCGAGGGTATGAAACCTGAACTGGGGACACCTCATCAAACAGATTGACGGGAAGGAAATAATACATATCCGAGGGTATAAAACCTGAACTCGGAACACCTCATCAAACAGATTGACGGCAAGGAAATAATACATATCCGAGGGTATGAAACCTGAACTCAGAACACCTCATCAAACAGATTGACGGGAAGGAAAACCTGAACTCGGAACACCTCATCAAACAGATTGACGGCAAGGAAATAATACATATCCGAGGGTATGAAACCTGAACTCGGAACACCTCATCAAACAGATTGACGGGAAGAAACACCTCAAATAGGGATCACATCAAACGGGTTGATGGAAAGTGACTGATTAAAGGTAACACCACTGGTAACTGTAGAAGTATGAATAAAACCAAGGACAGATAAGCTTCTCGGGAAAGAGATTGCCACTTATTGTTGCAGAGGTAATGATAGTAAAACAAGCTTCTCAAGGAGATTGCCACTTGTTGTTGGGTATAAATTCCAAAGAGATGTTGATATTACAACACTGCTGGAGAAGTAATTGTCTTCAATTACGGTCTGCAAAAGATTATTCCTGCAAGATACAGTGCAAAATAAATGCACGTTCAAGATGGGCTCAGAAACCACACCTGCCAGGGATTAAAGTTCAATCTAGGAACAAACTAGAAAGAAACGGTCAAACAAGACTCCAATTGAGGAATGAACTCAAATAGGGATTTATCTTATCCAAATGTGGAAAAGATAACTAAACCAACCATCATCCACGAGAATCAAACTCTGTGGGGAATTCAGAAAAGATGGGCACTTTATGCCTAAAGCTGACTTTCTATTGGAGTGAATAGACAAACCCAGTCACTTGGGGAGATAAACGCCAAAGTGAACAAAAATAGGTAAACACCAGGAAGATAGCAAAATGCTAAGATGCTATGCATATGAGTGCTTATGCCATGCTTATGCTTATGCTGACAAAACAGACAAAAGGAAACGAGACTGGAGATGAAATAAACATCTCGACAAGGATACCCAGCCAAACTCATCAGATTGGACCATTACTGGGGATGAATAAGTAGGATCATCAGATCTACTTCACTGGGGAAAAGAGTATTCCACTGGAGGTATAGCATTAAGACTTCACTAGGATTGCCATCATGAGCTTGATTTCCTTACTGGAGGAGGAAGATCCATGGAGATTGGCCAAGCTCGACCGAAGTAACAATTTACTGGGAAACTGGCAAAGGATATCACAAGAATAGAGTAATTCTGCATCCTGACTTGTATGATGATCACCATAATAAACAACAGCTCTTGCAACAGGTAATCTTCAAATCTTCTCTGCCCCAGATTACATGGTATGTTGGGAGAAAATACCAAGAGGGTTTTACAGAAGAATCGGCATACGAAATGCCTCAATATCTTCAAACTTTAGATTCGTGAATCTCGACGTAACTGCCCTAGATTAACAGCGTTTGCACGACAAAGTCTTTAAACTTTCTCTTCATACTGGTTGCTCTGTGAAGGAAGTGCCCCAGACCAATTGAATTTTTAGAGATTTACCGAATCTCAACTTGACTGCTTCTGATTAATTGCTCTCGTGAGAGTAAGTCGTCAAAAGAATTTTACAGAAGAATTGGCATACCAGATGCTTCAATATCTTCAAACTTTTGAAGAGAAATGAACCCCGGCATAACTGCCCCAGTTCAACTGTATTCATAATAAAAAGTGATCAGACTGTAGTAGAAACCACTGGAGAAACAAACCTGCCCCTGCTGATGGGTTACTGGAGTCCACAATTGTCATAAGATGGCCTGGAGAAGACTTGCCCCAATATTCTGAACTTGAAGAATTCCTGCCCTTGATTGGCGAATCCTTCCGCTTGGCTGCCCCTGGCTGAGCTTCCTTTATCCAGTCAAAATCCCTAGCTGGCTGCATTTGTCGGGATTCCTTTGATATTGAATTGGTTGCAAACAAGTATTGTTCATTTAAAATTGGCAATTTCAATGCAAAATTCATGCAAGCTTTTGAAATCAAAGTTTTATTGATGAAACACACACGGTGGAGTGATTAAATAATAAAAAACAAAATGGATCTAGTCATTTACAGAATGACAGATGAAGTGATCAACACACACAATTTTCAAAGATTATTAGGAGTCAGGTTAATTAACCTTGTTGTACTGTGCTTTCAAAACAAACTTACCTCAATTAGGTCTTTTAAGGGTTGTAACGTGGCTTGGTTCACGGTTCATGAAACAAAGGATAAAGGCTCAAAGTTTATTTGTCTCTACCCCATTTTCGTGATGAACTCCAGTCCTATGCTCAGTTAGCTTAATTTACACATTTACGTTCCTATAGACTAGGAATGAATTTATGATAGTTGATGATGATTCAGACACCTTGGTAGTCATTACTCCCTTGCAGAATTTGGTCATCCTTTATTGCTGAGGTTTTGAGATCTCTTCTTGTCTTTACTGAGGTTTTGAGACCTCTTCTTTGCTTGATTGATATTATGAGATTATGCTTTGTCTTGATTGTTGTACGAATCTTCTTGTATAAGGCAAAGTTTTGGGCTTCCCATCTTTCTTGGCTTTCGCCTTGAAAGGGACTCGGCTCACTCTTCGATTAAGGATTTCTCAATGATCCTCCCTTATTTGCTGTTTGGAGGAACACTTGTA
Source organism: Lathyrus tuberosus (assembly GCA_022829125.1). Taxonomy (NCBI): domain Eukaryota; kingdom Viridiplantae; phylum Streptophyta; class Magnoliopsida; order Fabales; family Fabaceae; genus Lathyrus; species Lathyrus tuberosus. Next base: position 3,272,871 of record JALAZF010000436.1, on the reverse strand, counting down.
TAATGTTAACTCATTTGTTCTGAGAGAGCTGACTGGTGTCTTGCATGAAGCGTTTGTGTCCGAATGCATAACCAAGTTAAACTGAGAACTATCCACCCCAAGGTTGAGATTTAAGGGTTTTTGTGTAAGGAAAGAAAACTCCTACTTCTAGGCTCGAAGGGGTTAACGGGGGATTATCTTCCTTATTTCTCCAGTGTTTGGGAATTGAAACAATGCCTTACATCCTCGGCAAGGTTTAATTGGCAGCATACCACAATAATTATGAATATAAGGTTTTCATCATCCTCCCCAATCTTTGCTTGAACAAATAGTTTGATGAGCGGAAGGAAACAAGATAAAGATATATTTTTTTTTTGTTTTTCGTAAAAGTAAATGAGTGAAACGAATGGACTTAATCAAAAGATGCATTAAACACTTCATTAATCTTGCCAATTTGGAGAAAAAAAAACTTATAAGCAAATACAAATTCAAACATACAAAGAAAAATACAACAAAATGCTGAAACAACCAAAATAATGCCAGCTTCAGGGAACTGAGCTTTCCTTTCTTGATTTGCCAAGCTGAGATAAACATCTTCAGAGTTGTTTGTCGAGATTAGTCTGAGAATCATCTTCACATATACTCTCGGAAATTTCTTCCGCTTCAGAGTCTGATGAATCGGCTTAATTAGGCGAAGGATTGTTGATTTGAATGCCTTGAGGTGTGAATGAGATCTTCTCAGAGTCTAACAGATTCTGAACCTTACTCCTGAGCACCTTACAATCTTCAGTTGAATGCCCCTGTGCCCCAGCATGGTAGTCGCATTGAGCATTGGCGTCAAAGCCTGGTGGATACAGAAACAGGACTGGCTCTAATTCCTTTGGCACTATCAATCCACCTTCGATCAGGACTAGTAAAATCTCACTGTATGACATGGGTAACGGAGAGAAGTGCCTCTCTGGCTTCCTTGGCCTTGGTTGTGCATGATGACGAGGTTGACAGCAGTCTGACCTTTGATACTGAGGAGGTCCTTGAGTGAGAGGAGCCACAAAGAGTGATGGACTGACAACTTTTCTAGGAGCAACTGGGTGAGCGTGCTCCTCTTTTTCCATTAGAGTTTGCAAAGTTTTCAGAACCCAATTCGTCTGGCATTTGAGGATTCTGACTTTCTCTTTCAAATCTTCTTGGTTCTTCAGAATTTCATTCATTGTCGCCATTGTCTTGAATGGGTGCTAGGTATCCTTCAGACACAGAGGAAGAAACGCAAGACTGAGAAATGCGAATGTGATGCGAATGCACATGAAATGTAATGCAAGCCAAGTGGTTTCAAGGAACTCAAAGGAAAGCTGCAAAAAAAATTGTGGAAAAACTGAGGAGTTTTATTTTTTAAAATCATAATCTCTATTGATCTTTACAAAGGAAATAAACGTTTGAGTTCCTTGAAACCAAAGGACTATCATGAATGTATAAATGTATGCACAAACACACATATCCAGGTATCCACAAATATGCACAAGCACACAAGAGAGGGTTTAGGTTTGAAGATCACGAGCATGGAGCCATGGTCTACCCATCCCAAAAGGTGTGTACTATGGGTTTTCATCTGCAGAACAGGGTTCTAAAAAGTTCCCAGAGTCGACAATCCATCTTTCGGATATTATCGACTTCCCAAATGACTCGGTAATCAATAATATTCTCAAGAGAATCTCGTATGAGTGTAGTATCGCGTGACAACCATTTCAGAAATAGACTCCATCATGGTCACCGCACTACATCTTAAAAGGCCAAGTGGGATTTGGTAACTACGGTTCTCAATATCAAGGGCACCTAGGTCGAGAGTAGCACGTTTTCACGAATAGACTCATTCAACATAACTAGACTCTCAAGAGGGCCTCAACTGAGTGATGGTGTCTCAAGTCAACTTTTTCAGGAATCGACTCCCTCAAAGCCTCCTTGAATATACCATCGTCCTATAACAAGTGCGCTCAAGTCTAGGTTAGGACTTATCTCACCACTCAAAAGTAGCACCCTGCACATAGAAGATCCTAAGCAAAACAGGTATACAGATATATACAGATATGTACAAGTATAGCAAATAAACATAAATAACATAAACAAAACAAGGTGGGCTTAACCCTCAAAATAAACTCTTCCCCAGTGAAGTCGCCATCTCTGTTGCGGTGAGAATCGGATAACAAGCTATTAATTAACTTGCATCACAAAACTTTGAATTCACCATCGAAATTGATTTATCCAAAGGAAAGGTTCAAGATCGAGAAAAAACCTAAAGGGGGAAGATCTAAGGTTCGGGGGTTGGTTATACTAAGGGAAGGTATTAGCACCCTAAGTATCTGTAGTACTCTATAGGAACCTCTTGTTTAGTTTATGTTATGTTATGTTTGCTTGCTAAAGGAATCTGCTAATGGTAAGGTAAAGACCTAAGGGTATGTACACTAAGTTTACTCGCCAAGACGTCGCATCTCGTGCCTACGTATCTGACTAAAGAATCAGAGCAACTGTAGTTCACCTAACTAAGGGTGAATGAGGAACCATTGACTATGGCCAAAGTTCCAAGGGGAAATGAGTGTGAGCTCATTTTAGAGTTCACGATAACTCTCTAAATCTAAGTTATAGGGGGAAAGTGAGTTCTCATGATGGTGAGAATCACATAGAGTTCAAAACTCTAGCCTATTGCTAAGTTATGATTCAATGGCTCTTATGAGGCCAAGAAAAGGGAAAGACTCTTATGAGGACAAGGTGGGATGATTTGTTTATTGACTTATGAGTCAACTGAGGAGAACTTTCCTTTAGAAGGGTATTGAGGATGTGTCAAATGAAACAGGCAACCACAGTCATAACAGAATAGTTGTCCACAAGACTTTATCAGAAAATATGTACAAGTCCCACCAAAGGGGGAAATGAAGAGTTAGTATTCAAAGAAATTAAAAATTGAAATGAAATAGAAATAGTCTCATCTTAATCATGATTTAATCGAGAAATCGATAATCAATGATTCTTGACTTTCATCGACTAAAAAGTAAATAAAACTGAAATAAAGAGAACGTGGTCTCATATTGATCAAAGTTTTGTCGCTTTAATGAGATCAACCAAACCATGAAGTTTGTTATATCATCGACCAAAATGGTGAAAATGGAATTGAAATGAAAAATAAGGTTGGTCTCGTCTTAATCAAGATTTAAATCGATAATCTTAGATTTTTGACTTTCATCGACCAATAAAGATAAATAAAAAAGTGTGCCTCATACAAATCAAGATTTTTAGTGATTTAACATAAATCCACCAAGTCATGATTTTTGTAATATCATTGGCCCAAAATAAAGATAATGGAATTGAAGTGAAAATAAAGGTGGTCTCATCTAAATCAAGATTTAACTCGATAAAATCGATAATCTTTTTGTTAGAATTTCATTGACCAACTAAAAGGAAAAATAAAAATGGCCTCATATGAATCAAGATATTTAGTGATTTGAAATAAACCACCAAGTCATGATTTTTATATATCATTGGCCCATAATCGAAATAGAATCGAAATAAAGAGAAATAAAAGACCAAATTAATATAAAGCTTAACATTAATACATAAAAAAGAGAAACACAAAAGAGACAATGGAATTAACAATAAAATGCTAGAAATTGTGATTTTAAAACTAAAAACAAAACAAATTAAAACTAAGAGAAGGGGGCGCGCTGCTGGATAAGGGTGAATGTGGAGATCTCACACGGGCCTCCAAGCCCATTAATCGAACATCATATTTTTTAAATTAACAAAAATGACTCAAATTTAAGACAAGACCAAGGTCTTTTACGATAATCGTGGTCATCATGTTAAAAAATAAGTAAATAACCCCATCAGATTAAGAAACCAAATCGACAGACTTTAAATCAAATTAAAAAGTCAAAAGGGACCGAGAAAACAACAGTATCATAGTCAACAAAGACCAACACAACATCTCATTCAATCCGCCCTTCTTCATGTTTAAAAGCTTCTGTCTCAATTCCGTATTTCACTTTTCAGATCCAGATCCAGTTCAGGTTTGTATTTCAATCTCTCTGTTCGTCTTCTCTTCTTCTACTTCTGAATTGATTATTTTCTGGGTTTTGATGGGTTTCAGGTTGATTTAGGTTTTGGAGTTTATGAAGAGTTAAAGATTTGAATGAGATTTGGGTTGTAGGTGAGAGTGAGAGGCGGACAGAGGGAAGTATTGAGAGGATTTGGAGAAGGTGAAGGGTTTGAAGAGAGAAGTTTGAAGGAGGAGGGTTAAAGATTGGAACAGAGGAAATGTTGTGGTGCTTTTATGGTGGTTTGTTACGGCTGGGTTGTGTTTGTTTATGGTTTTGATTTGTGGGTTGATGAAGATGTGATAGGAAAAGTGCTTGGTTGAGTTTTTGTTTGATTGGGATTTTGAAGAAGATTTTAAGAGAGGTTTTGTGCGATTTGAAAGGGTGAAGGTTGGGTTACGAATGAGGTTGAAGAAGAGGAAGGAGGTTGAACGGTTTGATGAAGTTTGTGAGTGAATGAAAGAGAATGTGGTCCGATTGAGGTTTGGAGAGAGGGTCTTTGTGTTAGCGTAAGTGAGGGAGAAGCAAAGGTTGAATGGGAAGGAGACGATTTAAAGCTGTTGGTCCGATTTTGTGGTAAAGAATGAGAAGGTTTGTTTTCAGAATTTTCTCTTCAATTTCTTTGAAAGTTTCGGTCGATTCCCCCCCCCCCCCCCCTCCCTAAATTCTCTTCATCTGTTCCCTTTTAAAATACCATTAGACTTGTTGAGTAAGTCCTTAATTGATGGGTCTCTTTCAACTCACAGGCCACTTTTCGATGCAGAGAGTTTGGTTGAGATGTGCAGGGCTCATTGAATAGTTGTTGTCATCTGTTTGGTCTGTGAAAAATTTCAGGATCTGAGTTTGTGAGAATTGCAGAGATTTCTGGCCTTGATTAAGTGTAGATACTATTTGGTATAAAGAGGTGTTGCAGAAAACAAGGGTCTTGTTTGGTGAATGAAATTCGTACGTCTTATGTCATCTATTTTGTGTGTTTTGTGAAGAAGGCTTATGTTGGTAGAAGGGTTTGTGAAGGCTCATATTGTGTAGCCTTTTTAACCTTTTAGCAATGGTACAGTCGCTGTAGGCGGAAGGAAGGATGTACGGTTTTTTAACATAGCTTTGGAGTGTTTTCACTTGCAGGTTAGGGTCAAAAAGTCTTGGCTGTGAAAGTAACTTTGGCATTTTGTCATTGTTTGGTGCTAGTCTTCGTAGTTGTTGTAGTTTGGTGCAGGGTGCTGCACACGACTTTAGGATATTTGTGGGTCATACGACTTCATGTCCTCTCCTTTTTTTATTTTCCTCTTGTAAAAAAAATGTAATGGACTTACGAACATACAATGGATTAATTACTATTTTTATGGGCTTACTTCTTTGTAATAATGGACTGGATCCTTTTATTTTTTAATTATGGATGGATTAAAAAGAGATATTAAATAGATGGACTTGGGAGATTTTTGTGACATGTTGTAACCAAAAATGGATTTAGAATGAAAATTTGGTCAAATGGATAATTGATATGGAAAATATGGATATAGAAAAAAATGTGGATATGGATAAAAAAGGTTAAATGGATTATATTGGAAATGGGATGAAAAGAATTGGTTTATGAAAAAAAATGGATGAGGTTTGGAATGAAAGTGGGATTGAAAAATGGATAAAACGGTTACGGGAATGAATAGGCACTTCCACTCTTGAACAACACCTAAACCTTGACAATTGCGCTGACTGCCACAACTCTTGAACTACATGACCAAATACTTGCACACAAACTGAAACGTACCAACTGATCTAATCTCTTTGATGGCTTTACAATCTCAATTGAACTGAAATAGTACGTCACACACCATGAACCAGCTAGCCTTAGGAGACTCAACTGAACGATATTTGTCAATCATAAACTCCAAGGGTGAGAAACCCTAATCCTCGTGCCTTGAGTGCACACTTATGAAACAAATGACTGGATGAGGACCAAAACCCTGATTCAGAATCTCTGTCACGGCCTGATAACCTGATACTCAAACCACTTGTTTGACCAAGATTAGGTCAAACTTCCACTGAATCCCAAACCATACCACACAAACCCTTAACCTGACGACCTTGCCTGATCCTTGAAGAAGAACTTGTGATGAAAGCAAATCACATTGGATTATTGAGGAGATGAGGTCTCTTAGGAGTATGAGAACTTGATTGGTTAGTGATGTATTCAAAATCTTGATTGATAAACCCTTGAGGCCTCTTGAAATAAAACCTGATTCACGAATGAAACAAAATGAACAAAAACTGATAAAATGGTTAGTTATGCAATGATTGACATATGATGCTCATGCAAAAGATGTTATGACTTTTAAGGGGTAAAATTTGGGGTACAACAATTGGGTTCTAGATTCTAGAGATAGATTTAGGCTTAATATTCACTTGGGTATCGATTCTTAATGCTTCCGTGTGGTCGAGTTGCGTGAGACATCATCGATGAGGCAATGCGGTTATTCTTTCAACTTTGCGTTAGACATAACCGTTGTTGTGAGCGGTACGTGATAATGTTGACGAGTGATTTAGGTTGCGTACAACTGGGTAGTAAGTTTAAGTATTTGATAGGGTAGATGAAATGTAAACTCGAGAGTTCTCTGCTCTCCATGAATGAATTATTTTTATGTTCATAAGTTTTATTTTCTGTTTTTACCTTCAACCAATTCTAAAACCAAACTCTTTAACAATTAAACCGTCGAATGGCAGTTCAATCCCAATCTCTGTGGACACGATAAATTCCCAGAAAAATACTTCTAAAACTTTTGTTGCTTGCTGCTATTCCGCATCAACAAAATGGCGTCGTTGCCGGGGATTGGTTTATTGTTCTTGCATTGCGATAGTTTCGTTGTTTTTGAGTTTTATAGATATTGTACATATTGTATATTTTCGCCTGTTTATATTGGTACTTGTATATTTTTAACATTTGTTCAAGTGTTTGGTTAGGGCACTTGCTTTTGGTTGCACGGTGAGGCATCACCATGGCATGAAGAGAGGAAGTTTCTAGATAAGCACCGTAAAGGCGTCGAGCTTACGACGTAAAACAAGCATGTTGTATTTTCTTTTGTTGTTGTTTATTTTAGGTAATATGTGTCATACCCCAAATTTTGACCACTAAGATTGCCATCATTATGAAAATCATCACCACAATATGGGTAATCCATCATGCCTCATTAGTTTCCCCAAAGATGGGTGAGCATCCACTACAATCAAACTTAGGGTTTCAAGCCCTCTCAGAGCTCTTAGACAAAGGATCAATCAAGGAATGACATGATCTTCAACTTGTCTAACCTCTCAAATATCCACAAGGGATCAAGAGGACTCCCACATCAAGGATTAAGCACAAGGCTGCTCCCTTCTAGGTGGATCAAGCCTCAAGATCGCCAGTGTCACCAAATTAGGGTTTTGGTCGACCAGGGCCTCCAGATGGAAATTTTCCTCTAGGAATGAGCCAATGCTTCAAAGCATGACCTAATATACTCCATGGAACATCATGGACCCAATCAGCAAGTCAATTTAACCTCAGGGGATGCATTCATCAAAAATCAGGAATTAGGGTTTCTTGACCTAATTCACCCCTAAGTTTGCTTTTGGGACAAAACATGAGCTAAGACCTCAAGAGAGGATTTGAGGGTATCTAACATACTACATTGATACATTTGCAACAATGGATTGATCCAAGAAGCTTGATTCCCAAGTTTCAAGTTCATCTGAACCACAATTAGGGTTTCGCGGAAAAAGTTAACTGTAGCTTTGACTTTTGACCAGGACATGCTCCCAAACCCTAGGACATGATTTAATACACCCTATGACACCTATGGAACATGTACATCAAGTTTGATTTAGGCCAAGGACTTGATTTCATAGAGGATCGCACAGTTTGAAATTCATCTGACAAAAAGTCAACTGTGCACAAAAGTCAACTTTGACTTTTTGAGATTTTTCACAAATATGGTTCTTTGACCCTAAAATGATGTTAATGTGTGATTTGAATCATCATTCATCAATAAAAATCAAGAAAAGTGGGATAACTTGTAAAAGGGGTAACCATAAAAACTTAGAAATTTTTCTAAGTTATGGAATAAAGTGGCTAGGGTATCAACTTTGGAGGATCATAACTCCTAAACCACAAAGCCATTTTTCCCCATTCAAAGCTGGATTTGTAGCCCTCATGGCCCTCTACAAAAGCTTCAACTACACCTCATTCCAATTCATTATGGATTTTGAGTTATGGAATGATCAAAATGGCTGAAAACATGGAATGCCACTTTTTCCAACACTTAGTGAAATTTTCACTAAGTCAGAATCTGCCTTCACTTTTTCCCAAATGTAGGGACATTTTTCACTTGGATCCAAAAAGTATCAAAACCAACTATGATCAAACAGTTGTTGTATCATAGGAGGGCTTTCCAAAATGACCAAGAACATCATCAAATTCCACTTGAGCCATGAGATATGACAATGGCAATATGCCTTGCAGAAAACTGCCAAGGCTAGGCAGAATTTTACACTTTGGCTCGATTTGGAAAAATTAGATAATTCCAAGCCTTGTCATCACTTTGGACACATCTGAGGATCAAATCTAAAGGGGACAAACACTGATCCAAGCCTCCAAAGTCCTTGGAACAAGAAGTAGCATGCCAACCCTAGAATTTCCTAAAAGAGGGACAAGACTCCAATTTTGGATTGGAGCATTCAATGTATACACCAAGGTGGCATGGACTGAGTTATTTGCAACTGAATTCAGTCAAGACTTATCCAAGACCAAGGGGACCAGCAGCCTGTGCCCTAACCTCTAGTCAATGGCTAGAGGAGACTTGGATTCTCATTGCTCAACATTAGCCAAACCTCTGCTGCAGTTGCCATTCACTATTGCAGCCAAAACAAACTTGCTCTACTATAAATAGAGCTCAATTGTGTTCAGTTTGAGTACACCAAAGCCATCAAATAGATGTTTTCCTCAAAATCTCCTTCTTCACTCCAATTTTGCCTTCTAAGGCAAGTCAATATCGGGTTTTGAGTTTGAGAGCAATTCCAATCAAACCAATCACACACACACCTCATAAACATCATATAGAAGTGGTCCAAACACTCACATGACATCTGGAACACCAAAATCACAAAACCACCAGCCAATTGCTCAAGTTCTTGACAGATTTGCAGTTGGGGTACCATCTCAAGTTCCAGATCATTTCAATCCACTCCAAGCATCCAGACACACTCCATGGCACCTAGGGAAGCTATCCACATCATTTGAACCTAGCTGTAACACCTCTAACACAAAACACGATCACCAGCTGCAAGAGGTAAGCATGAGTTCTTCTAACTCTATGATCCATGCATTTTTTGCTGCACAATAATTTGGCCATATGTTCATAATCATACATGGAGTGTTTTCCCTCAATCAATTGCATTGTTTGAATCGTGTGTGGAATTTCTGAACCTTCATGCAAATTTTAGGGTTCTTAAGGTTTCTCTTTGATTTCTTATTCCATGCTTAAAATAAATGAAATTAAAGACCATAGACATGATCGTGAGGTTGAAACGAGTAGATTGATATGTAAATTGCATGATATAATCAAGTATTCGGTGAGATTGGATAGAAAACACAAATCTGCAGAAACAGAGGAAGGGCGCGTGTTCTTGCCATGTTCTTGGCGCCCTTTTTCAAAAATTTGAATATTTGAATTTTGTGATTTTATTTAATTGATTCAAAAATTAATTTCTCTCTGAGTTTTAATGATTTTGAGTTGATTCTTTTTTTATTAATTTACAAAAATGTTAAAATATTTTATTTTCCCAAAAAATCTCAAAAATATTATTTATTGCATATAATTGATATTTTTGCAAAGAATTAATATTTTAATTGTTTTTGACATTTAAAATATCTTTTCCTTCTTGATTTTGCAAATTTTAATGATTTCTAATAATTTTGTAGGTCAAAACTTGATTTTTGAAACATTAATCCAAGATCACAATTTGTTTTCCACATGTTAAACAATTTTGATCATTTAATTGAATTTTTTATTCAATTAAAATACATTTTGAAAACAAATTAGGGTTTTTGATTAATTCAACCCTCATCAAACTTTTTCAAACCTTTGGGCCTCTAATAGAGTGTAAGACCCAACCCCTTTGAAAACCAAAACCTTTTTGGGCCTCAGTCATTGTATAAGACCCACCGCGTTTTCAAAAATCTCGGCGCGATCGCCATTTCAAAACGAAAAACTTTTGGGCTTACCCTCGTGTTATAAGCCCCCATTTATTTTCTTTAAACACCTTTGGGCCTCTAATAGAGTGTAAGACCCAATCCCTTTTTGACAAACCTTTTTGGGCCTCAGTGTATTATATAAGTCCTGATACCGTCAAAAAGCTCGGCGCGATCGTCGCCTTTTTAACAAAAACCCTGGGCCTCTCCTTGAGCTGTAAGCCCCACCACTCATATAAAAATAAACCTTTGGGCCTCTTGAGAGAGTGTAAGACCCATCCCTTTGTACAAAAAACCTTTTGGGCCTCAGTCACTTGTATAAGACCCTGTACAAATTTAAAACAACGGTGCAATCATCGTTAAAACCTTGGGCCTCTCCTTGAGCTGTAAGCCCCAACAATATTTTCAAAGCACTTTCTCCTTTGATTTTGAATATAAGATTGTTATCAAAGTTTTCTTTGTGGAACAACTAACCAAACAGCATGGAAGCTCTACAATCGAGTAAGTGTTTATCCACTTTCTTTATCCGCTTTCATATATATATATATATATATATATATATATATATATATATATAAATGTATTGTGGGGTTGCTCGCTGTAAGTCTTCTTTCACAAACTCTTATATACCTGTCAAATATCCACTGTGTAACACTAGTATAGTTATTTAGAGTTTTCCCCGGCAACTACGTCTAGCACTAGGTTAAGCCCCATTGATCGCTCTTAAATACAGTCAAAATTAGATCCCCGTAGAATTACCAGACACAGTCTTCCCTCCTTTTGGGGTTAAACAATATGGAGATGTGAAAGGCAGATTCTTTTTGAACCCTTTCTCAGACTGTCACCCTTAGAAGTTGTCAAAGAGACTCTACTCCCCAGAGATGATCTTTTCTCCATGAATGGCATCTCTTGATCTTTTTCCAAATTCTCGGACTTTCCTGGCTTGATCTATTCTCAGTGAATAGCAGGTCTTGAACTTCTCGGGGTTTGGGGACCCACAGGCTTCTTAAAAGCACCCTTAGAAATTGTCAAAAGAGCTCTAACTCCCCAAAGATGATCTTTTCTCCGTGAATGGCATCTCTTGAGCTTCTTCCAAATTCTCGAACTTTCCTGGCTTGATCTATTCTCAGTGAATAGCATGTCTTGAACTTCTCGGGGTTTGGGGACCCACAGGCTTCCTAAAAGCATCCCCGCCTCCTCTTGGGCGTTGTACAAGGACCCTTTCGGCTTCTTAAAAGCTCTCATGCCTTCTCTTGGGCTTAGTACAAGGACCCGAAGACCTCTACATGTATAGGAACAAAACCTAGTCATCAATTTGCTAGAGCTGTCTTTCTGAGTCAAGTGTCAGACCAGTTAATGGGTTGACCTTCATCCTTTAAACCAACCTTCTCTTGGGCATTATACAAAGATCATTCACTTATCTGAGAATCGATATCTCAAAACACCAGTAGACTTGGACAACCTCAATACCCTTTGGATTTCCTATTTCCTTAAAGAACAGGAAATAACCCTGATCCTCTGATCAATACCAAAACACAACAAAACCTTTAATCGTTCCCTTCATAAGAACTGATTTTCTCTTTTTACTGGACCTGTCACTAAACTGAAACAGTCGCCAATGGATAGCCTCCTCTTAGGCTTTGTATAATGATCCTTTCCTCAGGAAAGTTAGCCTCCTCTTGGGCTTTGTACAATGATTCTCCCCTGCGGAGCTAACCTTTTCAGACTCTCTTGTTGAGTATAAAAGACTCTCTTGTTGAGTGAAACACTTTTAGCCTACATCTCGGGCTTTGTATGAGATACCAAAACACTCTCTTATTGAGTATAAAAGACTCTCTTATTGAGTCAATCCCTTTCAGCCTCCATCTCGGGCTTCGTGCGAGATACAAAAACACTCTCTTGTTGAGTATAAAAGACTCTCTTATTGAGTCAACCCTTTTAGCCTCCGTCTTGGGCTTTGTACAAGACACATACAAATAGACTCTCTTGTTGAGTCACAACCCTTTTAGCCTCTCTCTCGGGCTTTGTACGAGACACATAAAAGCACCCTCTTGTTGGGTCAATAGCCTCCTCTTAGGCTTTGTATAAAGAAAACCCTGGTTGAGTCAATCAACCTTTTAGCATCAAAGTTGTGCCTTGTCCATAGTATACAAACATCAAATCCAGCACCTATCCAAAATCCCCATGAATAGTCTCGTCATTTCATTCTTAACAAAATAAGCAGAGAGAGGCCCACAATCACAACCGCATCTGTAACCAATAGTTTTGACTATTTAACCTCAGTATGCAAGCAGGGTTAATTGGAGACATCTATTTCCCTTCCTTACTCAGCTTAATAGGATAAAAAATTAATCGACCTGTAGTACCCCAGAGCGATAGTGCTTAAGAACCACGTCCAAAATCGCTCGCTACAGAGAAAAATGGCGCCCACCGTGGGGCCACGCAGGGCATCTTGTCCCTCTTATCTCTCTGAGTGAAACCTTAAGTCTGAAAACTGCCAGAGAAATGGCGACTTCACTGGGGAAGTTCTTTTGTCCTTATCGGATGTTCTCATCTCGTAGGCAGAGACCTTGAGTTCACATTCATTTCACAGAAATGACAGCTCTGCTGGGGTGTCATTGTCTGTATAGGATCATAAGACTAAAGGTCTAAGATGATTAAGACAAATATATATACTGCTTTTCCTAATTGATATATGTGTTTATTTTTCTGCTAATGGGAATGTGTGTGATGCCGCATGTGGAAAGATTGAGTATACACCTAAGATAGGTGATGGCAATGCGGGTAATCTTACTGGGAGTGAATTCCAGTTAAGAGCCCCCGATCGACCATCAAACTCAGTGGAGACTCCCTTTGCAGATACATTGCCTATACGACTTCGGTTGTTAAAAGTAGTGTGGTCGACTGGGTTATCTGAGAAGCTGAGGTTTTTAGCAGACTTAAGCCATTTTGTAGTGCGGAAGCTATCAAAAATAGTTGTCACGCGATACTACCCTCATCTGAGATCACTCCAGGATACATCAGCTCGCTGGCGATCCGCTTGCTGTTGTTATCCCAGAGGGGTCAATGATTTTGTGGACAAGTACAAAAAATCACCAGTATAAACCTTTGGGGGGGGGTAGAACCTTGACTTCATGACACCGACCCTTTGACCCCATGTTTTCTCTATGTTTTTGTGTGCTACATTCATGCATTCATTTAAAAAAAACATTAAAACAAAAAAAAAAATCTTCTCTTCTAGTCTCTCATTTTCAAATTAAACTGAGACAATGATTGCAAATATCAGAGAAAGGAGATTGCGCTAATGGATTTCGGTAGAAGGAAAACTCATAAGTACACCTTCAAGGTTCCAAAGTTAGAGGATTTGAGAGGTTTGGCGAGAATGATCACCAACCACGAGGCTTTCAGAGCCAAGTATGGAGGACTGCTGTCCTTATTAAGGGTCTATGTAATCGAGGGAATCTTGTCCACGCTAATCTAGTTCTATGATCCAGTTTATCACTGTTTCACATTCCCGGATTATCAGCTTGCACCAACGCTGGAGGAGTACTCTCACCTGACTGATCTGCATATCACGGATCAGGATCCTTTTTCTGGACTGGAAGAAATTCCAAAGGAACATACCATTACAAGAGCAATTCATTTGGACGAGTCAGAAGTCAGGACTCACATGACCACTAAGGGTGGCATCCAAGGTTTTCCAGCCCAGTTCTTGACAAAGAAAGCCCTATACTTTGCTAGTATAGGGAATGTGGCTGCTTTTGAGAGCATATTTGTTTTGCTCACCTACGTGTTATTTTTGTTTCCCAACATTGATAACTTCGTAGACATCAATGCCATTAAGATTTTCCTGATTGGAAACCCTGTACCGACCTTACTCGCAGATGCGTATCATTCGGTACATTTAAGGAATTTATACAGCGGAGGAATGATCACGTGTTGTGTACCTTTGCTTTACAAATGGTGCACTTCCCATTTGTCCAAGTCTGCTGCATTTTGGGATCAAAAGAATACTTTACGTTGGTCGCAGAGATTCATGTCTCTTACCAACTCGGACATCAATTGATACAATCGAATCTATGATGGGATCAGAATCATTGACCATTGTCAAAATTTCCCAAATGTACCCCTTATAGTAACTAAGGGAGGAATTAACTATCATCTGGTATTAGTTCGTCGTCAATTTGGAGACTCGATGAGGCATGTCCCGCGAAGTGCTCATCTGGAAGGTCTTTTCTTCAAGGAATGAGAAAATGACAGGGCACAAAAGACGGAAATAGTGCACGCTTGGAAACAAGTTCACAGGAAAGGACGAGAGTATCCAGGTAAACCAGACTGTGTCTCGATGGAGCCTTATCTCCACTGGGTACAAACTAGAGCTCTCAAGCTGAGGATGACATACCCTCGTCAGGAAGTTCTTCCATTAAGGGACTCTGCCCTTTATTTCATGTCTGAAACGAAAAAGCTTCAGGTTACTCTCAGCAAAGTTCAACAGGAGAAGAGGTCTTGGAGGAACAAGTATCGTATTCTTAATGTGGAATGCAAGAAAATACAGCAACTGTTAAGAGAAAAAGATGCTCTGATTGAGATTTTAGAGCAACATGTTGTAGAAAATCAGGATGACCAAAGGAGTTTGCTCACACCTTTCACTTGGCAAAGGAATGACAACCCGACAATGGCCCAGGAGCCCCGGTCAAAGAAGAGGAAAGCACCAGAACCAGCACTTGAGCTCTCTTCAGAGAGGACTCGGGATCCATTAGTTTAGATTTCCTTTTTCAGCACTTTGTAATCTACTGTATTTCCATTACCGCAATCCTTTAAATTCAATAAAACGGGGTCTTCCACACTGTTTGATATTTGCAATCTAATTGTCGAAGTTTACTTTGAATAAATAAAAATAATTAATAATCATTGCATTCATCATTCTCATAAACGCGTTCTTCTTACCTACGAATCTCACGTTTGCGTCTCGATTCTAGAGTCAAACTGTCTCATTCGTACAATACTCGGGCCAATCGTCAGAAAAAGATGGATGATCTCGAGGAAGAGAACTGAGAGTTGAGGGAAGAGATTGATACTCTGAAAGAGGATCTGAGAAAGCTTCATAACGACATGCAAGCTCTAGTAGAAGCTCAGATACAACAACAAAGGACTGTGATCTCAGAGATCACATCGGCGCCTATAGTGGAGAAGTCCGATCCTAGGTACAAGATGCCGAAAGATCGTCCCTGGGGCATGCCTACCAACTATATCCTGAAAAGATATGTTCCATCGATCAATGAGGATCAAGGAACCGCAGCAGGAGCCGCTGGGCCTGGAGGTTACAAACTTCGGGAAAGCGAAGATGCCAGGGGCATGACAATAACTCCTGAAGGTTACAAACTTCGGGAGGCACCAAGAGTCTCGGCCATAATGACTATACCACCGCCCGTGGTACACGCTGTCCCGGAAGGACAGATTCCACATATACATTCTGGTGGAAACGACAGCATGATTGACAGAATGAATGAATTCCAGGAATAGTTCCTGAAAATGCAGAAAGAACTGCAAGCCCCTCGCGGTCAGGATTTATTTGGAAAGGACGTCACGGACCTCTGCTTGGTCCCCAATGTGAAGGTTCCACACAAGTTCCAAGTGCTCAACTTTGAAAAGTACAAGGGTAACTCTTGCCCTCAGAGTCACTTGGTGATATACGCTCGACGAATGTCAGCTCAGACGGAGAACCAGGAGCTGCTCATTCATTACTTTCGGGATAGTTTAACCGGTGCCGCCTTAAAATGGTACATGGGGTTAAATCGTGCCACGATCAGCATATTCAGAGATCTTGGCGCTGCCTTCGTCCAATAATACAAATACAATTTGGAAATGGCACCGGACAGATATCAACTCAGATCGATGTCCCAAAAGGACAAGGAAACCTTTAAGGAATACGCTCAGAGATGGAGTGAAATTGCCGCTCAGATTTGTGCACCTCTAGAGGAAAAGGAGATGACAAAGATCTTCTTAAAGACCTTGAGCTCATTTTACCACGACCGAATGGTCGCCAGTGCGCCCAGTGACTTCACCGAGATGGTGGGCATGGGAGTTCGTCTTGAGGAAGCCGTCCGGGAAGGATGTTTAGTAAAAGACGCTGGATCATCAAGTAGTACAAAGCTATACGGTAGTGCTCTCCCTAAGAAAAAAGAGCAGGATATTGGGAATATCTCTCTCGGAAAGCAAAGGCGGCGTTATCAACCAGTAGCAGCTGTAACTCCTGCTATAAATTTTGTGCCTATTCATACGTATCAACCTCAGGTTGCACAAAGCCAACCGAATCAACAACAATATCAGCAAAGGATACAACAATCTTTTCAGCAGGCTCGTCCTCCATATAACAACAATCGTGCAACACGACCACCAGGGTTCGACCCTATACCAATGTTGTACACAGAGCTATTTCCATTACTACTGGTCAAGGGGCATGTCCAAACTAGGTCTCCTCTTACAGTACCGGAAAATCCGCCTTTCTGGTTCAAAGCGGATCAGACTTGTCTTTACCATCAAGGAGGACCAGGGCATAACATAGAAAACTGTCTCATTTTCAAATCCGATGTGCAAAAGCTTGTTAGGAGCGGGGTCTTATCTTTCAAAGATACAAATCCGAATGTTCTGACAAACCCGCTGCCTCAACACGAGAAAGCTGCAGTCAATTTGATAGAGGGAGAGTCTAACAATACCTATCAAATTCACGATGTACTCTTGTTAAGGGCCAACTTGGTCAAGATGCATTATAGACATAGTGGATATGGCCATGTGCCACCTCATAACTATGTGATATCTGCTCTAAAAATAATCACGGATGTTTTGTGGTGCAATCAGCTATACAGGAACAATTGAATCTCGGATGGATCCAAGAGCATCGAGTTCGTGGAGTCAACATGACGTATACGAATTCCAGCATCATTCAGAATCACGACATCCGTGCAATGAATGTCAACTTGGTGGCGATGCACTCAAGGCAAAGCCAGTATCATAATCTGTCGCGGTACGATTACAATTCCTGTCTGACTTGCTCGGTAAACAAACAGGGATGCTCTTTTGTACAAGAGGCCCTCCAGCGTCAGATGGATCTTGGATGGATCCAGGACTACCATGATAGAAATCCTTATCAGATCAACATGATTCAAATCTTTGATATTCGTCTGATGAATACCATCTTGGTGGAGTTACATGCCAAGCAAGTCCAATTTGGTTTTCTCACTTCTCACGATTATCTGAACTGTAAAATATGCAGTGAAAGTAACCAAGGTTGTGCTCTCGTGCAAAGAACTTTACAACACTTATTAAACCACTGTTGGCTTCCAATCTATCTGGATGAAGACACGCAACAAATCAGTGTGCTTAATGGAAACCTTACTCGGCGTCAAAGTCAGGATGTCTGATCTATGGAAACAAACCTGGTAAGGTTGCACTGCATTCAAAGCGGGCGTGGACAGGTGCCACCACACAACTATGAACTTTGTAGAGTTTGTTCGGAGAATAATCAAGGATGCTACCTTGTGCGGGCAGCTCTTCAGGGCCAGGTGGATCGTAGAGAAATTCACCCATGTCCGGGTTCCGAACCAATCAATTGGACACCGGACTACTTTGCTGATCAGATTAGAGACGTGGTTGTAATCTCTAACCCTGAGAGGAACAAGGATGTTTGTACCAACATCCCTCTACTGGACGAATCAAAGGTTATTAGCCAGGAACTGATTGAAGTTACTTACGACAGTCAGAAAAGTCAGAAGGCTCCTGTAGTTATCTATCTACTAGGACCATTACCATATGAATCAGCTAAGGCAATCCCTTACAAATACGGTGCAACAATAATTGAGAATGGAAAGGAAATTCCATTACCCTCCATCGTGAATATTGCAGACATCAGTCGAGTAACACGAAGTGGTCGAATCTTCAACCGAGGAGTTGGGGAACCTAACAAAGAAAAGGAACTTCAGACAGAAGCTCCTGATCCACCAATCAGTCAATCCAGTAATCCTGACCTTTCAAAAAACAATGATGAGATGCTGAAGCTCATCCAAAGGAGTGAATACAACATTGTTGATCAACTGTTACAGACTCCTTCAAAGATCTCAGTGATATCACTTTTACTCAGTTCCGAAGCCCACAAGGAGGCTTTACATAAAGTCTTAGAGCAGGCCTTCGTGGAACAGGATGTGTCAATACAACAGTTCGATAACATCATCTCTAACATCACTTCCTGTAACAACGTAGGATTCAGTGATGAGGACTTGCCAGAGGGGGGCAAAAGTCACAACATGGCGCTCAATATCACAGTTAACTTCCAGGACGATGCTTTAGCCAGCGTACTGGTAGACACAGGATCGGCCATCAATGTTATGCCAAAGTCCACTCTAATGCTACTATCATTCAAAGGATCCCCGATGAGGGGCAGTGAGGTCAGCATCAAAGCTTTTGACGGATTTTAGAAAGCAGTTATTGGCGAAGTCGACCTTCCCATAACTATTGGTCCTCACACTTTCTTAATCACTTTCCAGATCATAGACATCCGGGCAGCGTACATCTGTTTATTAGGAAGACCTTGGATACACCAGGTTAGGGCAGTCACTTCGACGCTGCACCAGAACTGAAGTTCATCAAGAACGATCAACTCATCACGGTCTGTGGAGAGCAAGCCTTGCTCGTGAGTAACTTATCATCGTCTACTTATGTAGAACTCGAGGAGGCTGTTGGGACTCAGTTCCAAGCACTTTCATTGTGCAATGAAAATCGATCAGAGAAAGGAACCTCGATTTCCTCGTACGGAGATGCTCTCAAAGCGATCAAAAGCAACAATACAAAAGGGTAGGGACAGGTTGTCATTCCTCCCGATAACAAAACAAAGAAGGGTCAAGGTTTTTCTGCAACCTGTACCCAGACAGCTGCTAACGATGAAAGTCTTTATCCCATTCAGGACTTCTTCCGCAGTGGAGGTTTCCTTCACCCAGTTCCTCAAACAGTCCATACTATCAACGAGGAGGATTCCTCTAATATGGATGAGGAATGGAAGTCCTATCTTACCGAAGACGGTTATATGTCTTAGGAAGAGGTGCCTACGCCATTTTGCTATCCCGCACAAAGTCTGAGATTTATACCCAGGTCAGACGTCGAAATGATATATGGAGATTGTGATCCGGAAGGATGTCGTGCTCCACCAAACTCATTAGAGGAGGACACTCTAATGAAAGATAACTTTGACCACGACTATTATGGCCCAATGGATGGCCTGCCTATCTGGCAACCTTACCCAGGAGACTTGGGGCAAGAAAATCAGCCGAACAATGAAAATCAGCTAAGCATCATTGAACAGAATACCTGTGTCCCCATCATGTTATGGGATCAACACTCAGGTTATTCAGAACCTATCCCATACAACGATGAATTGGCAAAGTTTTCCGGACTAGAATTCATCAACTATGCTTTTCCTGAGGTCAACGACATCGAGAGAGATGACTCCTCCAGTTCCAAAGAAGTGTGGGACACCTTGGGATAACCGAGTGGTAAATATGACTTCTTGGTCAAGTACACCGCTCCCAAAAGCTCTCGTATCAGGCTCGAAGACATCCAACCAACTGGATGGGGAGATTTGCCTAAGAGCACAAATACTATGCAAAATACAACCGAGGAATCCTCCTACGACAATTCTGCCTGGGAGACAGATTCCAATGATCCAGCTTCGCCAGAAATCAGCGTCATTTCTGAGAGGAGGCCAAGAAAGAAGGTACCAGACTTTGTGATTCACCGAGGAGTTCACCACCAATGGGTTGCTGTCGATGTTCCGAAGATTGTTCATAAGTCAAAGTAATGGCCGTCTTTTACCTTTCACCTTACCCCGGTGAAACGGATGTTTTGATAGGGCTTGCTTTCTGTAAATTTCCCTCTTCGCTTCGCCCAAAGCGATAGAGTTTTGTTTTATAGGGCTGTAGTTTCAAGAATCGACTTGTTCATTAATAAAATAACATCGTTTTGTAATTTCCGCATTAATTGCTGTTTTCTCTTTTCGCTTTTCTCAGAAAATGGTAATCCTAAAAAATAATTCAAAATAAACAAGCAGTAAATAAAATATACACTGCACACACTTGCATTCTCTCTATCTCTTCTAAACTCAAATCATACTGTCATGCAGATTGCTTGTTTTAAACCCCGTTGAAACATACGATCCAATGCTTTCTCCCAACTTTGAGTTCCCGGTATTTGGGGCTGAAGAAGAAGTTGACGACGAAATTCCAGAAGAGATCTCTCGATTACTCAAACAGGAGGAAAGGTCCATTGAACCTCACAAAGAGCCGTTGGAAATGATCAACGTGGGTTCAGAAAAAGAGAGAAAAGAAATCAGGATTGGGGCACTGCTCAGTCCAACTGCCAAAGACAGTCTGACAAAGCTTCTCAGAGAATTCCCCGATGTGTTTGCTTGGTCCTATCAGGATATGCCATGGTTAGATACCAGCACCGTGGAACATCATTTACCATTAAAATCGGAATGTCCGCCAGTAAAACAGAGGTTGAGACAGACTCACCCGGACATGGCCATCAAAATCAAAGAGGAGGTACAGAAATAGATTGACGCTGGTTTCCTCGCCACGTCAGAGTATCCTCAATGGTTAGCCAACATAGTACCAGTTCTGAAAAAGGACGGAAAAGTCAGAATGTGTGTCGATTACAAAGATCTAAATAAGGCTAGTCCAAAGGACGACTTTCCTTTGCCACACATTGACATACTGGTTGACAGTACAGCAAAGTTCAAAGTTTTCTCCTTCATGGATGGATTCTCGGGCTACAATCAGATTAAAATGGCACCGAAAGACATGGAGAAAACTTCGTTCATTACCCCATGGGGTACCTTTTGTTACAAGGTAATGTCATTCGGTTTGAAGAATGTCGGGGCAACCTATCAAAGGGCCATGACTACTCTCTTTCATGACATGATACACAAAGAAATTGAGGTATATGTCGATGATATGATTGCAAAATCTAAGACAGAGGAGGAGCATGTGACCCACCTGTCAAAACTATTCGAGCGGTTAAGAAAGTACAAACTCCGCTTGAATCCCAACAAGTGCACCTTTGGTGTCCGTTCAGGGAAACTCTTAGGGTTCATCGTCAGCCAGAAAGGAATTGAGGTTGATCCTGACAAGGTCAAGGCCATTCAAGAAATGCCTTCTCCGAAAACTGAAAAACAAGTCAGAGGATTCCTAAGACGTTTGAACTACATCTCCATATTCATATTCCTCATGACCGCAACCTGCGCGCCGATTTTCAAATTACTCAAAAAGAATCTGGACTGCATTTGGACATAAGATTGCCAAACCGCCTTCGACAGTATCAAGGAATACCTATTGAATCCGCCGATTCTATCACCTCCAGTGGAAGGAAGACCGCTGATCATCTACCTAACAGTCTTGGAAGACTCGATGGGTTGTGTACTTTGCCAACAAGACAAAATCAAATGGAAAGAGTCTGCCATCTACTATCTGAGCAAGAAATTCACCGACTGCGAGACTCGGTACACTATGCTCAAGAAAACTTGCTACGCTTTGGCTTGGGCAGCCAAACGTCTTCGCCAATACATAATTCGTCACACTACTTGGTTGGTATCCGAAATGGATCCAATCAAGTATGTATTTGAAAAGCCTGCTCTCACGGGAAGGATTGCCCATTGGCAGATGTTGTTATCAGAATATGACATAGAATACCACGCTCAGAAAGTCGTTAAGGGAAGTATTTTAGCTGATCATTTGGCTCATCAACCGATTGAGGATCAAGAATCAATCGGGTTTGATTTCCCAGACGAAGATGTCATGTATCTAAAAATGAAAGATCGCGATGAACCGCTACCCAGTGAAGGGCCAGAACCAGGTTCCCAATGGGGACTAATCTTTGACGGAGCTGTCAATCATTATGGGAACGGAATTGGGGCAATCATTGTTACCCCTCAGGGTACCCACATTCCTTTCACCGCCAGACTTACGTTCAAGTGTACAAACAATGAGGCCGAATACGAAGCTTGTATCATGGGTCTCGAAGAAGCGATTGACTTAAGGATCAAAAACTTGGACGTATATGGCGACTCAGCCCTGGTCATCAATCAGATCAAAGGAGATTGGAACACATACCAATTAGGATTGATTCCTTACAAAGATTATGCAAGAAGGTTGCTACCCTTCTTCAACAGAATCGAGTTTCATCACATCCCTCGTGATGAGAATCACATGGCTGATGCATTAGCCATTCTCTCTTCCATGATTAGCGTAGGTTAATGGAATAACCTACCTAAGATCGACATAATGCGTGTTGAATGGCCCGCTTACATCTTCACGATTGAAGCAGTCATAGATGACAAACATTGGTATCAAGATATCAAATGCTTCCTTCAGAAACAAGAGTACCCACCTGGGGCACTAAGAAAAGACAGAAAAACCCTCAGAAGACTGGCTGGCAGTTTCTTTCTGAGCGGTGATACTCTCTATAAGAGAAATTTTGACATGGTCTTGCTTCGATGCGTAGACAGACCAGAAGCAGACATGCTGATAAAAGAAATTCACGAAGGATACTTTGGCACTCATGCCAATGGACACACAATGGCGAGAAAAGTTCTGAGAGTAGGGTACTACTGGTTGACCATGGAATCCGACTGCTACAAGTACATGAGGAGGTGTCACAAGTGTCAGATATACTCTGACAAAATCCATGTACCGCCAACACATCTCAAAGTTCTCTCTTCCCCATGGCCTTTTTCCATATGGGGAATCGACATGATTGGCATGATTGAACCTAAGGCTTCAAATGGACATCGGTTCATCCTGGTAGCCATCGACTACTTTACCAAGTGGGTCGAAGCAGCGTCGTAGGCTAATGTAACCCGACAGGTCGTGGTCCGCTTTATAAAAAACAATCTCATCTGTCGTTATGGTGTTCCGAGCCAGATCATTACAGATAATGGATCTAACTTGAATAATAAGATGATGAAAGAGTTGTGCGCAGAGTTTAAGATCAAACACCATAACTCATCTCCCTACCAACCCAAGATGAACGGAGCGGTAGAAGCGGCTAATAAGAATATCAAGAAGATCATTCAAAAGATGGTTATAACCTACAAAGACTGGCACGAAATGCTACCTTTTGCTCTTCACGGTTATCGAACATCTATCCGCACTTCAACAGGGGCAACCCCTTTCTCTCTAGTATATGGCATGGAGGCAGTGCTTCCCATAGAAGTAGAGATCCCATCAATCCGGGTATTGATGGAAGCTAAGCTTACAGAAGCTGAATGGTGTCAAAGTTGACACGACGAACTGAACCTGATTGAAGAAAAGTGAATCACGGCACTATGCCACGGTCAGTTGTATCAACAAAGGATGAAGAAGGCGTTCGACAAAAAGGTCCGACCTCGCATCTTCAGGAAAGGAGACCTTGTGCTCAAAAAGATACAATTATTTCTTACTGATTCCTGGGGCAAATGGACCCCGAATTATGACGGCCCCTATGTGGTCAAGAAAGCCTTCTCAGGCGACGCCTTGAGACTCGCAACCATGGACGGAGAGGAATTTTCCTACCCCACGAATGTTGATGTAGTCAAGAAATACTTCGCCTAAACTAAAAAAAACGTCTCGGTGGATTGAAAACCCGAAAGGGCGGTCCAGGCAAAAATTAGAGACATGATCAAAAATCATCCCGGTGGATTGGAAACACCACAGTACAATCCAGGAAAAAGTTAGGGATAATGGCAAGTAACTATGTTTAACAAAGGGGCGAGTCCCTCAGCAGCAGTTACACCATCCATCAGAAAACTCCAGTCAAGGTCATCTTCGACAGAAGCTCAGGATGCCCAGAATTCAAAGTTGGTAGAAGGATAGTGGTCGTTATGTTTCAATGTAGCCCTCTTCCCGTAAATTACCATTTTCTAAACTTTGTAAATACTTAATGGAATCACGCGTTTGGCTGATCTCCATCCTATCAATAAAATTTGAGCCCTTGTACTTTTGTTTGCAAGTCTTATTTATTTTAGCTTTATAGAATGACATTTTAATATGATCAACTATTCTTGAAACGAAACAAAAATGAATTTACTGGTTAAAACTTTTTCTGCTTTTAAAATAAAGATGGCAATTTCTTTTGATCGTTGAACATCGGAAGAATGTCGCCCGCTTCTCCAGAAGTAATCGAACTTCAAAGTGCAGGATCAAAGTACTCCTTCTAAGCCAGTGCGCCTGAATGAAGGATCAACTGTGTCAGAGACCATGTTTCGTCTGACACCCTCGACAGAGTTCTTACCTCCTAAGCCCGACCAACGGTTGTCCCCGCAGGGACTATCTCTCCTAAGCAAGGCAGAATTGCTATCGTGAACCATTGATACTTTTCATCCCCCGCAGTGGCCGAGTATCCAGTCATGTTCATCCGTCACTTTGTATGTCGTGTCAATTTTGTCAGCATAAATATACATACATCATGCATTATTGATTTACATTCGCATTCATATTGCATCACTATCGCTCTAGTCGGTCTTATCCCCTAGTGATAAAAGTCCTCTCAATCGAGTTGTCAGTTCTTTCCTTGTCGGGAAATGTTGCGTCTGAACAATCTCTCCTCCAGTTTATTTCTGGATTAGAATTGACCCTTGACCACTTTGATAACTTGAACCTCTGAAGAACAAGAAAACGTTCGACAAACATCACTCTTCGCCAGTGAAGATGATATCTCCGCTTTCCAAGATTAAGGAAAATCTCCAGAGAAAGCCTCTTAATCAGAGATTCGACAATACAGCAGTTTTTCTCTGAAAAATCCGATGATGAAAAGATCATCAGCACCTCAAAATTGGATCACATCATATGGCATTTCTCCGGGAAGATCCCGAGAAAAGTATGATGTAAGACCCCAAGCGTAAACAGTCTCTCAAGAGACTCGTTTTCTCCAGTAGAGTCGACAAATGGCGTCTCCAAACAGAGAAGTTTGTGTACCTCTACAACTCAGACGACTGGGTTCCCCAGCAACTCTGACATCAAAATTTTTTCTATCAAATAGCATTTCCTCAGGAAAATTCAGCGAGAAGTTTGAGGAAAACCGCTACACATAGCGTCCCTTGTCAAGAAAGTTTATTGACAAAAGAAACTAAGACCAGTTCCTTGGGAGGAAACCAGGATCGAGGGGAAGTTTATTTCAGAAACTTAGACCAGTTCCTTGGTAGGAAACCAGGATCGAGGGGAAGTTTATTTCAGAAACTGAGACCAGTTCCTTGGTAGGAAACCAAGATCGAGGGGAAGTTTAAAAAAGAAACTGAGACCAGTTCCTTGGTAGGAAACCAGGATCGAGGGGAAGTTTAAATCAAAAACTGAGACCAGTTCCTTGGTAGGAAACCAGGATCGAGGGGAAGTTTATTTCAGAAACTGAGATCAGTTCCTTGGCTGAAGACCAGGATCGAGGGGAAGTTTACCTTTTCTAAGCATCATTGCTTAGCAAAAGAAGAAGGATGTGTGAACTTCCATTCTTAACCACCATCAAAATTTCGGGTATTCCGATATTTAATCCTCTTGCACCCCGAATGCCCGAATACCTTCGCCATTCACACCTTCGGATCCAAGAAGATTAAATAGGGGCATCTGTCATACCCCAAATTTTGACCACTAAGATTCCCATCATTATGAAAATCATCACCACAATATGGGTAATCCATCATGCCTCATTAGTCTCCACAAAGATTGGTGAGCATCCACTAAAATCAAACCTAGGGTTTCAAGCCCTCTCAGAGATCTAAGACAAATGATCAATCAAGGAATGACATGATCTTCAACTTGTCTAACCTCTCAAACATCTACAAGGGATCAAGAGGACTCCCACATCAAGGATTAAGCACAAGGTTGCTCCCTTCTAGGTGGATCAAGCCTCAAGATCGCCAGTGTCACCAAATTAGGGTTTTGGTCGACCAGGGCCTTCAGATGGAAATTTTCCTCTGGGCATGAGCCAATGCTTCAAAGCATGACCTAATATACTCCGTGGAACATCATGGACTCAATCAGCAAGTCAATTTAACCTCAGGGGATGCATTCATCAAAAATCAGGAATTAGGGTTTCTTGACCTAATTCACCCCTAAGTTGGCTTTTGGGACAAAACATGAGCTAAGACCTCAAGAGAGGATTTGAGGGTCTCTAACATACTACATTGATCCATTTGCAACAATGGATTGATCCAAGAAGCTTGATTCCCAAGTTTCAAGTTCATCTGAACCACAGTTAAGGTTTCGCGGGAAAAGTCAACTGTAGCTTTGACTTTTGACCAGGACATGCTCCCAAACCCTAGGACATGATTTAATACACCCTATGACACCTATGGAACATGTCCATCAAGTTTGATTTAGGCCAAGGACTTGATTTCATAGAGGATAGCACAGTTTGGAATTCATCTGACAAAAAGTCAACTGTGCACAAAAGTCAACTTTGACTTTTTGAGATTTTTCACAAATATGGTTCTTTGACCCTAAAATGATGTTAATGTGTGATTTGAATCATCATTCATCAAGAAAAATCAAGAAAAGTGGGATAACTTGTAAAAGGGGTAACCACAAAAACTTAGAAATTTTTCTAAGTTATGGAATAAAGTGGCTAAGGTACCAACTTTGGAGGATCATAACTCCTAAACCACAAAGTCATTTTTCCCCATTCAAAGTTGGATTTGTAGCCCTCATGGCCCTCTACAAAAGCTTCAACTACACCTCATTCCAATTCATTATGGATTTTGAGTTATGGAATGTTCAAAATGGCTGAAAACATGAAATGCCACTTTTTCCAACACAGTGTGAAATTTTCACTAAGTCATAATCTGCCTTCACTTTTTCCCAAATTTAGGGGCATTTTTCACTTGGATCCAAAAAGTATCAAAACCAACTATGATCAAACAGTTGTTGTATCATAGGAGGGCTTTCCAAAATGACAAAGAACATCATCAAATTCCACTTGAGCCATGAGATATGACAATGGCAATATGCCTTGCTGAAAACTGCCAAGGCTAGGCAGAATTTTACACTTTGGCTCGATTTGGCAAAATCAGATAATTCCAAGCCTTGTCATCACTTTGGACACATCTGAGGATCAAATCTAAAGGGGACAAACACTGATCCAAGCCTCCAAAGTCCTTGGAACAAGAAGTAGCATGCCAAACCTAGAATTGCCTAAAAGAGGGACAAGACTCCAATTTTGGATTGGAGCATTCAATGCATACACCAAGGTGGCATGGACTGAGCTATTTGCAACTGAATTCAGTCAAGACTTATCCAATACCAAGGGGACCAGCAACCTGTGCCCTAACCTCTAGTCAATGGCTAGAGGAGACTTGGATTCTCATTGCTCAACATTGGCAAAACCTCTGCTGCAGTTGCCATTCACTATTGCAGCCAAAACAAACTTCCTCTACTATAAATAGAGCTCAATTGTGTTCGGTTTGAGTACACCAAAGCCATCAAACAAATGTTTTCCTCAAAATCTCCTTCTTCACTCCAATTTTGCCTTCTAAGGCAAGTCACTATCGGGTTTTGAGTTTGAGAGAAATTCCAATCAAAACAATCACACACACACCTCATATACATCATATAGAAGTGATCCAAACACTCACATGACATCTGGAACACCAAAATCACAAAACCACCAGCTAATTGCTCAAGTGCTTGACAGATTTGCAGTTGGGGTACCATCTCAAGTTCCAGATCATTTCAATCCACTCTAAGCATCCAGACACACTCCATGGCACCTAGGGAAGCTATCCACATCATTGGAACCTAGCTGTAACACCTCTAACACAAAACACGATCACCAGCTGCAAGAGGTAAACATGAGCTCTTCTAACTCTATGATCCATGCATTTTTTGCTGCACAATAATTTGGCCATATGTTCATAATCATACATGGAGTGTTTTCCCTCAATCAATTGCATTGTTTGAATCGTGTGTGGAATTTCTGAACCTTCATGCAAATTTTAGGGTTCTTGAGGTTTCTCTTTGATTTCTTATTCCATGCTTAAAATAAATGAAATTAAAGACCATAGACATGATCGTGAGGTTGAAACGAGTAGATTGATATGTAGATTGCATGATATAATCAAGTATTCAATGAGATTGGATAGAAAAAGCAAATCTGCAGAAAAAGAGGAAGGGCGCGTGTTCTTGCCATGTTCTTGGCGCCCTTTTTCAAAAATTTGAATATTTGAATTTTGTGATTTTATTTAGTTGATTCAAAAATTAATTTCTCTCTGAGTTTTAATGATTTTGAGTTGATTCTTTTTTTAATAATTCACAAAAATGTTAAAATATTTTATTTTCCCAAAAAATCCCAAAAATATTATTTATTTCATATAATTGATATTTTTTGCAAAGAATTAATATTTTAATTGTTTTTGATATTTAAAATATCTTTTCCTTCTTGATTTTGCAAATTTTAATGATTTCTAATCATTTTGTAGGTCAAAACTTGATTTTTGAAACCTTAATCCAAGATCACAATTTGTTTTCCACATGTTAAACAATTTTGATCATTTAATTGAATTTTTTATTTAATTAAATTACATTTTGAAAACAAATTAGGGTTTTTGATTAATTCAACCCTCATCAAACTTTTTCAAACCTTTGGGCCTATAATAGAGTGTAAGACCCAACCCCTTTGAAAACCAAAACCTTTTTGCGCCTTAGTCATTGTATAAGACCCACTGCGTTTTCAAAAATCTCGACGCGATCGCCATTTCAAAACGAAAAACTTTTGGGCCTACCCTCGTGTTATAAGCCCCATTTCTTTTCTTTAAACACCTTTGGGCCTCTAATAGAGTGTAAGACCCAATCCCTTTTTGACAAACCTTTTTGGGCCTCAGTGTATTGTATAAGTCCCGATACCGTCAAAAAGCTTGGCGCGATCGTCGCCTTTTTAACAAAAACCCTGGGCCTCTCCTTGAGCTGTAAGCCCCACCACTTGTATAAAAATAAACCTTTGGGCCTCTTGAGAGAGTGTAAGACCCATCCCTTTGTACAAAAAACCCTTTGGGCCTCAGTCACTTGTATAAGACCCTGTACAAATTCAAAACAATGGTGCAATCATCGTTAAAACCTTGGGCCTCTCCTTGAGCTGTAAGCCACAACAATCTTTTCAAAGCACTTTCTCCTTTGATTTTGAATATAATATTGTTATCAAAGTTTTCTTTGTTGAACAATTAACCAAACAGCATGGAAGCTCTACAATCGAGTAAGTGTTTACCTGCTTTCTTTATCCGCTTTCATATATATATAACTGTATTGTGGGGCTGCTCGCTGTAAGTCTTCTTTCACAAACTCTTATATACATGTCAAATATCCACTGTGTAATACTTGTATAGTTATTTAGAGTTTTCCCCGGCAACTACGTCTAGCACTAGGTAAAGCCCCGTTGATCGCTCTTAAATACAGTCAAAATTAGATCCCCGTAGGAGTACCAGACACAGTCTTCTCTCCTCTTGGGGTTAAACAATATGGAGATGTGAAAGGCAGATTCTTTTTGAACCCTTTCTCAGACTGACACCCTTAGAAGTTGTCAAAGAGACTCTACTCCCCAGAGATGATCTTTTCTACGTGAATGGCATCTCTTGAGATTCTTCCAACTTCTCGGACTTTCCTGGCTTGATCTATTCTCAGTGAATAGTATGTCTTGAACTTCTCGGGGTTTGGGGACCCACAGGCTTCTTAAAAGCACCCTTAGAAATTGTCAAAAGAGCTCTAACTCCCCAGAGATGATCTTTTCTCCGTGAATGGCATCTCTTGAGCTTCTTCCAAATTCTCGGACTTTCCTGGCTTGATCTATTCTCATTGAATAACATGTCTTGAACTTCTCGGGGTTTGGGGACCCACAGGCTTCCTAAAAGCATCCCCGCCTCCTCTTGGGCGTTGTACAAGGACCCTTTCGGATTCTTAAAAGCTCTCATGCCTTCTCTTGGGCTTAGTACAAGGACCTAGAGACCTCTACAGGTATAGGAACAGAACCTAGTCATCAATTTGCTAGAGCTGTCTTTCTGAGTCAAGTGTCAGACCAGTTAATGGGTTGACCTTCATCCTTTAAACCAGCCTTCTCTTGGGCATTATACAAAGATCATTCACTTATCTGAGAATCGATATCTCAAAACACCAGTAGACTTGGACAGTCTCAATACCCTTTGGATTTCCTATTTCCTTAAAGAACAGGAAATAACCCTGATCCTCTGATCAGTACCAAAACACAACAAAACCTTTAATCGTTCCCTTCATAAGAACTGATTTTCTCTTTTTACTGGACCTGTCACTAAACTGAAACAGTTGCCAATGGATAGCCTCCTTTTAGGCTTCGTACGAGACACATAAAAGCACCCTCTTGCTGAGTCAATCAACCTTTTAGCATCAAAGTTGTGCCTTGTCCATAGCATATAAACATCAAATCCAGCACCTATCCAAAATCCCTATTAATAGTCCCGTCATTTCATTCTTAACAAAATAAGAAGAGAGAGGGCCACAATCACAACCGCATCTGTAAACCAACAGTTTTGACTGTTTAACCTCAGTATGCAAGCAGGGTTAATTGGAGACATCTATTTCCCTTCCTTAGTCAGCTTAATAGGATCAAAAATGAATCGACCTGTAGTACCCCAGAGTGACAGTGCTTAAGAACCACGTCCAAAATCGCTCGCTATAGTATGGTGCAATTGTCTAAACAAATTTAGATCGGACCAGCTCTTAAATTTCAAATCTTCACTTTTAAATTTGTTTAGACAATTTTTGCCGATTTTTAGTTTGTGTATATTAATGGTTTGTGTGTTTGCCTTTGAACTTGTTTTGAGTAGCTTGAGGAACTTTTGGTGATGTTCCAAGTTTGATCGTTTCAACTTGCGGATGTATGGTAATGATCTTGTTAAGTTTTGTACACGTCCGAGGTATGTGTTTATCGCTTTCTATACTTTAGCATATTCACGATACTTAGGCTTTTTACAAACTTTCATGTCATTCATTCTTTTGTATACTTATTCTTGATGTGAATCACTTTAGTTCCCACCCTTTTGTGAGGTAGCCTTCTATTGTTCATATATGTGCGGATTACCAACATTCTTGTTCTAACTGGATTTTATTATGTTTAATCTTTTGTTTGTATTGATTATATGAAAGCATGAAAAGGATCAAGGCATTTTGTTTCATTTTGAGCACAACTACCTAGCCAAATAGTCATTCACCTTGTGAGTGTGTGATCATTTGTAACCCCTTTGAGCTTTTTGATCCATGTTTTATTTGAACTTAATGCTTGTCTTTGAGTATTTAGTTCACTTATTTTTGAATGGTTTTTTTTCTTGAACCCTCAACTTTGTGTTGTTGTATGAATTTTTACCTTGCCTTAGAAAGTAGGGAGTATTCACATGATGATGTGGTTGAATTCAAGTTGGGGAGAGAATGGTTGTTTACTCATTGGTTGGTTTCTATGAGGTTGAAAAAGAAAAGAAAAAAAAAAGAGAAAAATATGAAAAAGAAAAGAAAAGAAAAAAAGAAAGAAAAAGAAAATCCTTGAAAAAGAAAAACAAAAAAGAGTTCAAATAACTGTGCTAAATAAGTATTGTGTGTTGTGTAACACTTGGGATTTTAGAAGAAGTTGATTGGAATGTTGTGTTTGAGTCTTTGTGAGTTGATCACTCCCTTAGGTTTATGCAAGTTTTTGTTTCAATTACCTTTAGAAATTGCCCCTTGTTTGTTTGCCAAGCCACGCTACAACCTTGAAAGTCCTTGTGATTCTTGCCTTAGTATGTTCAATATAATTTTTGGATGCTTGCGTAATTTAGTCTTTTGTTTGCAAGATTGTTGTGTGAGTGAAAAGTCCCTCATTTTGTGTTTTTCATCTACCGATGATTATTTTTTCTAGGTGTGACTCACGTTGGAACTTGTGTTGTTTTAGGATGTTTGGCATATTTTTGTATTTTGCATTTGTTTCATGACTATGTTATCGTCATAGTTTAGTGGTAAGTATTTACTTTGTGTGTATCATTTTTCATTTGAACCATACATGTGTTTTTCGTTTTTCAAAATTTGTTGATTCGTGATTCTCTGGTTGTCACTTTGTTTCTTTGAGTTGGTTGATTCTTGTTTGAGGACAAACAATTATGTAAGTTGGGGAGAGTTTGATAAGTGCAAAATGTACCTATTTTTGTATATAATTTTTGTTGCACTTATCGTTACTTTATGTTAAAGTTGGTTGAATAAACCCCATTTTATGTGTAAATACATTTACTTTACGTTTTCGTGTGTATATTGCGGTTTCTTGTAAATATCATTGAGTTTAATTGATTTTATCTCATTTTTGTAGGTATTCAAGCAATAAGATTTTGCCATTGTTGTATAGAGCATTGAATAAGCTTTCCAACTCTTCCGACCGTGCGTCAATATGAGTTACGGTTCAAAAGTTATGAAGAAAACAAATTCTGGTTTGCTGTCATGTTCGCTTGGCGAACGGAGGCGAGCGTATTCGCTGGCGAGTTCGCTAGGCAAACCCGGGGCGAATAAACGCTGTTTTAGGCAGTAGCTAAGGCGGTTTATTGTTTGCTAGGCGAACGGGGGTTCGCTAGGCGAACCCTGGAAACCATTTTTTCCTATTTAAGTCATATTTCAGCATTTTTTAGGTTATGTTTTGGGGTATTTGTTCCCAACTCATCAAACCTTCATTTTTGGTAGTTTAGAGCTTAGAAAAGCTTCAATGGAGGTTGCAAATCGACGATGGAGGGCGGATGATTCTTGGATCGTGTTGACACCGCGAGAGATTTTGATTCCTCTTCTCTCTTCCCTTTATAGTTTTCATTTGTTGTGAGTTTATATGTAAGTTTACCTTGATTATATGTATATTTATTGCTCATGGTGTTATATAAAACTCATTTTACAAATTAATGTTGATGATTGCTTTCTTTATTTGGGTTTGAGTTGCGGTAGACATATCCTCTTTGAATCCGGATTTAGGATGAACATCTATTGGGTTCTAGATTCTAGAGATAGATTTAGGCTTAATATTCACTTGGGTATCGATTCTTAATGCTTCCGTGTGGTTGAGTTGTGTGAGACATCATCGATGAGGCGATGCGGTTGTTCTCTCAACTTTGCGTTAGACATAACCGTTGTTGTGAGCAATACGTGATAATATTGACGAGTGATTTAGGTTGCGTACAACTGGGTAGTAAGTTTAAGTATTTGATAGGGTAGATGAAATGTAGACTCGAGAGTTCTCTACTCTCCAAGAATGGATTCTTTTTATGTTCATAAGTTTTATTTTCTGTTTTTACCTTCAACCAATTCTAAAACCAAACTCTTTAACAATTAAACCGTCGAATGGCAGTTCAATCCCAATCTCTGTGGACACGATAAATTCCCGAAAAAATACTTCTAAAACTTTTGTTGCTTGCTGCTATTCCGCATCAACATCAAGGAGGTTAAGCATTATGGAGCTGTCGTGATAGAGGATTTACAGAAAAAAGAAAGTTGGACCGTGAACGGCCAACGCTTGAAAATTTATCTTGGAGGCGATTTTGATAGCGAGATGGGTTCCGTGTTTCTTGATGAATGTTGATCATCTTGGACCGTCGAGCTTAGCCGACGTTAAACAAACGCTTTTTGGGAGGCACCCCAACATTGTAATTATTTCTTGCCTTTTTATTGTTTCTATGTTTGCATTACCTTTTGAGTGAAAATTTAAAGTTTATGCATGTTGTGAGTTGAGTTGTGATTTTTTGGCTTTAACAAAAACTGGTTTGAATCACCATAGCCGGGCGGTGCGTGAAATTAACAGAGGCCTCGCCTCTGAGTGGCCAGGCGAGAGAGTTGAGAGGGGGGAATTTTTGAAACGTTTTCTGATTTAATTAGGGGATTAGTGATTCCAATTGGGTGTTTTTCCAATTTTTCCCCTGTGTTATATAAGACTTGAGAGAAAGTGTAGAAACTTTTCTCTCATTCTTCCCTTTGGCAAACCCTAGCTCTTGCTCTCTCACTCTTTGCTCCCTCACGCTCTCTCATTTCAGAACTTTCCAAACTCAAGGTATGCATGCTCTCACTTTAAGTTTTGTCTTTCTTTTCTTCATCATGCTTCATTAGAAAAATGTGGTTAGGTTTGTGTTGATTGGTAGATTTAGATAAATGTTAGCTTGATGCCCTTCTTCAAACTTGCATGTCTTGATTTTTGCAATCTCTGTTGTTTACTGGTTATGGGTTTAAAGAAGGATGTTTTGGAAAAGAACAGTGCTGCTTTTAGCATTTTTTTCCCGATTTCGCATGTACCGCCTGACGGTATAGGGGCGCAGCAGCGCTCTTGCTTCGTCCGACGCTGCTAAGGCTGCAGCCCTGTTTTGCCCAGTTTGGGTTTACACTGTTGTTTTGTTTTTTTCTTATGTTCTGACAGTGCTAATGTGTATACGTCTGTGCTGGGCTATTTTTGTTTGGTTTTGTGCAGATGTCTGGCCGTTTCGCTCCATAACACGCTTCAAAGAAGAAACAAAAGAACGTTGCTACTACATCAAATGTTCAAGATGTTCCACTTGAATTTGATAGCAGTCATTTTTTGTCCGCAGAACATGAAGCTAGGATAAAATCCCTTGAAGGAAGATCTGTTCTCTCAGAAAAGAGGTTTATGATAAACCGTGAGGGGGACTACAGAAGGATTCAGGCAATCTTCGAGAAGAAAAAGTGGGGTATTCTGATGAACCCGACTGACCGCGTATGCTATCAACTGATTAGAGAATTTTAGGCAAATGTGCTGCAACCTGAAGGTGAATTCTACCGATTTAAGATTTTTGTAAGGGGCCGAGAAATCAGCTTCAGCCAGGACGCAATTAATTGGATCTTGGGCAATCCAAGTAATTTAGGAAGTCTTCAAACTGATGACTTCGTGAAGCTTTCCAAAGAAGCCCACGATCACAAAATGGTTGCAAAAGCAATTCTCAAACCGGGATGTAAGGTGGATTGGAATGCAAAAAGGGAGCCTATCAAGTACGGTCATAAGAACATGACTCCGGAGGCTCAAGCCGTCCTTCTTTTGCTATGCTATAACATGAGGCCGAGGTTTCACCTGTCTTCTATCCCTCTTGATACAGGACTTATCATGTACTGTATCATGGAGGACAAGGAGGTGGACATCGCCCAAATAATTTCTCATGAGATGAAGACTTTTGTTGACAACACACGGAGGCCTGGAGTTCATGATGATGCTCCAATCATTTTTCCTTGCCTGGTTCAAGCTTGGATTTATCAAACTGACATTCTCATTCTGGGAGTGATTAATGAGAAGCTGAAATATCTGGTTAATGATGACTATTTGGATCGTTTTTGCAAGTCCAAAGAAGAGAGGAAGAAGAAGAAAGCGGCTGAAATAGGTAGTAGCTCAGGAGGTCAAGGAAGTGAGCAGGCGAACGAAAGTGACTCATCCGTTTTCGATATGAAAGCGACATTTAATTACACTTGGGATATGGGTGAGTCACTGCACAGATCTAATCAATTTAATTTTGATTGTATGCAGTAACTTTATCATTTTCAGACGCATCCGGAGGAGTTTACTCCTTTTCCTACAAGGGAGTCATTCGATGCTTATGCTAATTGGCCTGGGGACAGGTGCCCGTTCTATTCGGAGGGGGCAAGCACCAGTGGTGTTAATGTGGATGATGATGATGATGATGATGATGGTGAAGAGATGGAAGATGATCTTAATGACATGATTAATTAAGGGAACTACAAAGTGAAGGATTTTTTATGTTGTTTTGTTATTTATTTCATGTAGTTTATTTTCAGTTTTTTTTATAGCAAGTACTTTTGGATTGCTTCGGCGAGAATTCTGTTGTAGTGTTTTTTCGCTTCGGCGAGTACAATTTTGGTGTTTTTACACCATAGTTTATAGTATTTCCAGTTTGGTTAAATTCTGTTTTTATTTTATGTTGTGTTTGTACAATGAAAATGATGGTTGTCCTCAAAATTTGGAACATTTTGGTGTTAGCACAAGAAGAGAAAAGAGTACTTTGTTGACCTTAAACATTGATGGTGATGATAGAATTCTTGATTGTGTGCACAATCAAGGTATGGAATTGAGTTTGTAGAATCATAATGTGAATGTGAAATTTTTACTTTTTGTAAAATTGGTCAATGCAATGTTTTGTAAACTCTTGTTCATTTTGAATCAATTAGGACATTACCACAAATGTGAGTTGCCCCATTGTTCACAAATTCTTGAGGGATTCATGTAGTTGTTGCTTACTCAAATAGTTTATGTTTAATCTTGATTGTTATTTTGAAATTGTTGAAACATTGAAATGATCAAGGAAATGTTTGTACACTTTGAGTATAACCACCATTCCAAAAAAAACACTTCAAGTCACCTTGTGAGTGTGTGCGCATTTGAAACCTCTTTTGAGCCGAAAAGAAAAAATTTGTTTGAATCGTGAACCCGAATTTTAACCCGTTTTGAAGAGAATTTAAGCTAAGCTTATGGCAATGTTGAAGTTGGGGAGAATGATTTATTTTGAAAAGAGAAAAAGGATTTGGTGATACAATGCATTCTTGGACAAAGAAATCAAAAAGAAAAAAAAAAAGAAGAAAGAAAAAGAACAACAAGAAAAGAAAGTCCAGAGAAGAGAATGAATTGTGAAAGAAAGAAATAAGGATTGAACAAGATTGAAATTTTGAAAAAAAAAATTTTGCTCTTCATAGTTTTTACCCTTTCTTGTTTCAGTGGTCGTGTACATATGTCCTTTGTTTTTAACCCCGGCCAAGTTACAACTGATAAAAAACCTTTTGTGATCTTTGTTTCCGTAGTTTTCATGAGTAGTAAGATGAGTGCATAAATTATTTTGGATGTGGCACGATTACTTATGAGTGTGTTTTGTCCCGTGTAAATAATGCGTGTAAATATTTAGGTGATTCAATTCGAGCTTGAGGGTACTTGGTGTTACATTGTATAATTTTGTGATTAGGATTTGAGTCATATTCATGTTTTGATCCTATGAGTGATTAGAAATACTTTGTGCATGTATTTGTCGAGTTTGAACCATTGATGTTTTCGGTTGATCTGGTGTTTGGAAATCTTGCTTGTGGTTGTTGACACTTACTTTTGTTTGAGGACAAACAAATATGCAAGTTAGGGAAAGTTTGTTAGGTGTCAAGAAGTGTTTATTTTCATAATTTATTTTGATGCCTTTAAGCTCTTTTAATCGCTTTAATTGGAAACGACTTATTAATTAAGTGATTCTTGTAATTTTGTGAATATTAGGTATTTTGATTTGTTTATGTATTTTTGTTGAATTTTAGGTGAAAAGATCACAGCTCGATTCGCATGGAAATGCTAAAATTGGAAAACTGCGTGTCGCAAATTAGGCCCCTGCACCGCCCGGACCTGCTAAGGTGCAGGATGGCTGCATCGCCCGGCGCTGCTAAGGCGCAACATCCCTCCATTTTGTTCAACTTCCAGAATTGTTCCTTACTCCGGCTCTTCAATACTGCCCGACCGTGGAAGCATCGCCCGGCGCTGTGATTGTATTGCCCGGCGCAGGAAGATATTTTGGGAGGTCCACATGACACTTTAGCTGTCACGTGGCCTCACTTTTGGCCACCGCCCGGCGCTGAAAAGCATCGCCCGACGCTTCTTTCTGGGCTGAACATGTATTTAGGCACATTTGGTAGATATTTTTGGGACATGATCACTTTTCATTATCCTCTTTTGTAACCTAGAACCTTGTTTGAAGAGAAAAACTCCATTGTTACTATTTTTCTTAGTTTCAAAGCTTTTATGCTTCAATCCTTGAATCTTTGAAGATTGATGCTCCAAAAGCTTTGCAACTTACTTGTCAAGCAAGCTACCATGTCTATGGCTAGCTAAAGCACTTTTGTGTCAAGATTAGAGG
The DNA here is from genome assembly GCA_022829125.1 of Lathyrus tuberosus. Taxonomy (NCBI): domain Eukaryota; kingdom Viridiplantae; phylum Streptophyta; class Magnoliopsida; order Fabales; family Fabaceae; genus Lathyrus; species Lathyrus tuberosus. The sequence goes on along the minus strand of JALAZF010000436.1, from coordinate 3,234,686 downwards.
TAGATAATCCTCTCTTTTGTATGTATTGACCTTGATTGTAAGTTTGTGAACTTTGTTGATAATGAATATAGAGGAAAAACTTTGTTTTATGGTTGATATTTTGTTTTAATCCATGTTCGAGAGAAATGTTTTAAAACTTGACATAAGTTTCAATCCATCAATATTCATAAGGCTAGAGATAGTTTTGAATATTGATGTTCATAAATATTAAGCTTGAATGTTATCATTTTGGTAGTTTATGTGAGAGATCAACAAATGATCAATATGATAAATCCCACGACAAGTGTTCAAGAGAAACTTGTTGAGAGGATATGTGGTTATATTTATTGTTAATAAGTTCACACGCTTTGTCGAGTTGATACGTACGAAACGGATTATCGAAAACTAATCTTGACATGTTTTTACCAAAACCCTAAAACCAATCTTTTTACCGTTGATTTCTAAAATTCGAATGCAAACGATCCGATTGAAAATGACCAAAACTTTTGTTACGATTAAAGTTTGAAACCCTTTTAACTGTCGAACAGCGACAATATACACAATCTCTGTGGATACGATAAAACACCCCCTAAATACTTTTCAATAATGGGGCAGCATTTACACTTCTGCCCCTCCACCGGGCATATACGGGCAGATGAACCTCGGGGTCATTTGCTTCTCCCCGGCATTCCTGCCCGTTACGCACGGCTCCACCATACAGAAACAGTCCTGACGCCCGTGCCTGGAACTACGCCTTTTCCCGTAGCAACGGCTAGTTTCGAACACCTCTGGCCGTCATAACGGCTAGTTTTTGGCAGTTACCTATTTTTCGGGAAACAGTTATTTCGCCCCGAAAATAGGGACCGTTGGCCACACGCTGGGGGCATTATAAAAACCCTTTTATTTAAGAGAGTCAGGTATTCCAAATCATCCTAAGAAACACATACTATTGTACTTGCCTTTTTCCTCTCCCGATTCTTACTTTAGCATCGGAGTGCCTTGCAGGTACACCCCCTCCTCATCTCACACACCCAGCATCGCAGACGTCCCTCTTAGCCCACTTCAGGTTCTGATCAGCCTTCAAGATCAGTGGAGCCGTCTGTGGGAACTTGTTATCCCCGTTTTAACATCCACCTCAGATTCAAGACTAAGATGCTTGCAATCCTGCTTTCTTCCCCGTCAACAAAACTGACGCTGACGAATCCACATCTTTCCTCGGAGGAGACGCTCGTCGTCAAAGAGACAGAGCTACTGCGTCTCCTTCCCCCAGTCGTACTGATCATGCTAAAAACAGCCCTCACTGGGCCTTCAGCTCGTTTTAGCTCCACCCAACGGCGACCCAGCCATGGTGGCCCTCCTTGAAGCAATCAACAAGACCAACCTTTTGATCCTCCAACAAAATGAGAGGATTGGGGCGTTGGAAGAGTCTGCCCGACAAAGATCCCCTTAGTCGAGGAAAGATCGCCGACGATCCAAAAGTCCACATCCCCGACGAGAAGGTGATCGTCGAGTGCACCAAGAGCCAAAATCCCATGCCTTCCGGAAGCGTGACCACGTTTCCCCGCGAAACCAACATTCCCCGGGCAACAAGAGAACCCGGAGTGACCAACATTTACCCCCAGTCAGATCGAAGGGTCGGGCACGAACATCGTCTCCCCGCAGAAATTGCCGCCCTGTCCCTGATCGAAGTATCCGCTCCCCTTCCTGGACCAGTTCTAGCAGCGACGATGAGCCCTACGACCCGTTGTCTCAAGAGATCCTGGCTACACACCTCCCCAAAGGCTTGGAGAAACCACAGTCTTTGGGCGCTTATGACGAAACAACATACCCATATGAGCACATTGAGAATATCGATGTGCTGCTCGATTATCGTGGCGTCCGGGGCGCCATCAAATGTCGTCCCTACCATGCTCTGGAAAGGGGCCATGACCTGGTACAAACAGCTGCCTGAGGAGTCCATCACCTCTTGGAAACAGCTGGGAAGAACATTTTCCAGACACTTTACGGCATCACGTGCCATCCAAAGACCAAAACCTCCCTTGAGGCCATAATTCAAGGGAAGGATGAGCCTACCACCGATGACACTTATGAGAGGTTTAATAAAGAAGTTGTGCAAGTCCCTACCACCGATGACATGAGGAAGTTCCTGCTTGAACGCGGACTTCGCCCCCATTCAAAATTTTCCAAAGTTGTTGGCCTTGCACCTCCAAGGAGCCTGGACGCCTTCCTCCTCAAGGCACAGGCATATATTCAGTACGAGGAGAAAGAAGCGGCCAGCTTTTCCCGAGCCTCACGCCATCAAGAAAGTGTCCGGGCCTCCAAAAGCGATAAACCCTCGACATCCCGTCGGGGAGACCGAGGACGTGAAGACCATCCTCGGGAATCCAGGGACAATAAAGGGCCCTCCGGTCGCTTCCATGATTACACTTCCCTGACTATCTTCAGGGAAAACATTCTCTCTAAATGTGCTAACTCGGAGTTTAAACAAGCGGGGGTTCGATTCCCTAAGCAGGTACCGGCTAAGCCGAACGCCGATAAATCGAAATACTGCTGTTTCCACAAAAGTCACGACCACACCACTGAAGACTGCATCCACCTGAAGGATGCCATAGAAATACTGATCAAGGACGGCCACCTGAAATAGTTTACGAAGAAGAAGGAAGCTCCCCGACAAGACGCCCAGGAGTCGAAGAAGATCGAGAAAGAGGTGTCTTCCTCAGAAGAGACAAACCTCTAAGTCGCCATGAATATATCGCGGCCGAAGGACTTCTATGTTCCCGAGGAGCTCAGCGCTCCTGCATATTTCGTCGCCCATATCCCATGAGAAACTTTCCCCTCCGCCATGGTCATCTCTGGAGAGGGCTTCAACAAAGTCACCGTGGACTCTGTGAAAAGAAAGTTTGAGCACTTACTCAGCATGAGCTCTAACAAGAGTACGACACTCGACAAGGCCCGGGGAAAATTGTTCCCTATCTCTTTCTACAGAGAAGAACTCCTCGGAGGTGCCCCGAACTCGAGCATCCCACTGCTCGTAAGAGCCCAGATGGAAAATTTTGATGTTCGTCGAATCTTAGTCGACTAAGGCAGCTCGGTCGACATTATGTACTCATAATTTTTCTCAACCCTCCAGCAAGATGAATCACACCCCACTCCCTACGTGGGCTCTGACCTGCAGAGTTTCAACGGGTCGGTCATGAAACCCTGGGGGTATGTCGAATTAATCGTGACCTTTGGATATGCAGAGATGGCCAGATCTATTAAGGTCCAATTCCTAGTTGAAAGCACCTGATGTTTGACTAAATTTTGCTAAAACATTCTGATGATATAATTAAAGAATCTGCAGAAGAAAAAGATATCAAAGGAGATGTCCCAGCTTGGTGACTCGACATCCTGACTGGCTTACTAAGTTAGCAGGTTTTAATCTGTTGTAAGAATTAAGGAGCGGATCAAGGAATCACAGGATCAAAGATAGAAAGCCCAACAGAAGACTATATAAGGAGACTTGGACCTAGGGTTTTGATATCGAATGTACCTTTTGTATCACTTGTAACTTTGTACCTAGTTCTCTTGTATTGAATAAGGGTTTAGGGTTTGAGAGTCGTTGGCTCTCTGAGGAGTTGTAAGTCTCCCTCTGTAGTATGAGATACAGAGTGAAAGGCATAGGTACAGGGACAGAACCAAAAGCCTTTAGGTAATGGTCTATGTATCGTTCTAGGACAAAGCTTTAAAGTAAGTCCAAGATGACTTGTTGGTCAAGAAAGCATGATAGAGATTCTGAATTGGCGAAAGACAGAGATATCACAGGTTGTGATTAAGGAAGTGAGTAGGTTTCTCATATCAGAGTTGTCAACGATGGAGTTTAACTGTGATAAAGATGTTCATTAAGGGTAGTGATTAGGATAAAGTTGTAAATGGGGGAATTTAACTTTAGGGTAATACTACAAGATAGTGAAGTGTTCTTCCTGGATTGGTATCCCCAGAGTAGGTGAATTGCACCGAACTGGGTTAGCACATACTGTCTTATTTAACATTATGCAATTTACAGTTTTGATATTGTTCTTGATTGACATGTTGGATCAGATGTCGTGACATCTGTGATTCTATAGTACTGATATTCAAGGTATCAGTCTATTGTTGCGCCTCTGTGTTTAAATGATTATGTAGCACAATGTCTTGACAAGTGTTAGGACATCTTCTGTCTGCATATGCCAGAATTTCAATTGGTATCAGAGTAGGCATCCTGTCTGGTTCTGGATGAGATCTTTGGGAGATACTTTATGGCGTTTAAACAAGGAGGAGTTTTGAAGATCAGATCAATCAACTAAGACATACTCAAGGGTATTAATGGATGAGATGGATGTTCTGGATCGAAGGTAACAACCCAGAGGTTGTTCATGTTGCTGAGGAGGTTCTACAACAACTGCAGGAGAAGTGGCTAGTTCTCTTGTTGGGGTATCTTATAATATGTTCGGACATCTTATTAGGGAAAGCAGGATATGTTCCTAGGTGGTTCCGTTGCATGTGTTTCTGATGGAAGAGCTCTAGAATTATGGGATTCTGGAGTTGTAACTGAAGACAGCTGGTGGAAGATCTCAATCGTCGGCCTCTATATGTGAAGATATCTGCATTCTTTTATTTCAAAGTCGGGAGCGATGGAATAAAGGGAGTTGTTGGTAGATATCTGGTATGGTGACTTGGTACTTGGAAGCTTGGTTTCTTGGTGCAGTTGAAGTTAGTTGAAGAGGAGAAGAGTTGACTATAAGTTTATCAAGTTCTTGCTCTGGGAGTTTGATAAATTATGGATCGGCTAGGTTGTCAAAGATACTTGAGAATTCTCTTAAGTCCACTCATAAAGGCGTCTCAGTCGTGCATCTGTAGTCTTCTAGTTATTCTTCTGACTAGAAGGTGTTTCTTTGAAACACAATCTGACGAAAGTGGAGGTGATTTATTTTCACCATCCAAAAATAGCAAGGAAGGATTCATCTCTCTTAACCCTAAGATGTTGATGTTCACAAGGATTTAAGATCAATTTCTATTTGTGGAGTTCACAAGTATTTAATTGATTATCCTTGATAGTCAAGATTGTTGATGTTCAATAAGATGTTGGAGCATCTCATCATCAGAGTTTGTGCAAAATCATGGGAGGGGTACTGCATATGCTTTAGCATCATTTTTTATCTTAGGTGTTGACCTAAGAATGGGCTTCAGTCAGGTGTGACAGAAGCATGTGTTCTCTGGAGAGTTTCCTGGCAAGAAACTGGTCTGGACTTTGATGTTGTTGAAGATGAAGATGAAGGCATCATAATCTTGATGGTTACTGCTTGGATCAGTTTATTTTTTATCTAGGTACTTGGGAGCATGGGATTTGGCTTAGTTTGAAGGTCAAAGTTAAGTGACAGTTATCTCTGACTTTCTACAAACTGCTCTACTAAGGAAAGTGGCATTCTTTGGTATGGCTATGGTGTAGTCTTGGACTACTTATCTTCTGAAGATTCAGACGTGGCAGGTGTGAAGTCTTTGGAGTTTCAAAGCAGGATGGAGGTTGTCTACTCAAACTTGGTTATTGAATCAAGTCTATGAGAGCATGGAACTCTTGTTGTGCAAAGGGAGGAGGTTCTTCTAAGTGGCAGAAGGAGAAGCTGAATTCAGCAGTTGGATGTCGTATCAGAATGTTCTGACATCTAGCTTAACATCAGAATCTCAGCTGGTGATGTAGCACATCAGCTTAAGATTAGGTGATCTATAGGAGAATGGAAATTATGGATGCTTCAAAAAGGTCGATCTCATACAGTTTGCGGGAGCTGTGGATGGGAAGATGTTACATGTCTAGAGGCTTGGTGGATCCAAGATGTCTTGCTATGGTGCAAGTAGTTCATGTGACTTGAAGATCTGATTTCATTGATAGATCAGTGTATCTTGTGGGAGTTCTAAAGAAGAGTTAGATCAATCAAAAGGTGGCATTTGGTTGGTTTCATAGTGTGCATTCAAGCAGGATGCTTGAAACTGATTTCTCTTGTGCAGAAGAGTAGTTAGTTTAAAACGTAAGGAGGTTCTGGTTCTCTTGGAGCTTGTGGTAGAAGTTCTAGGTTGAGGATGGAAGTATACCTTTTTTTGGTGGGTGAGAGTTTATTTCTCTCTGTGTTTCTGAAGTTCTCTTTGTTCAAGCTGGTGGCACAGTGTTGTTTGAAGATCTTCAGTTTGGATTACTATGCTGATAGTAAGCCCAGTGGTGGAGCATATCAAGAACCATGGTGTGTGGTGTCTATGATGTGTGAAGAATGTCCTAACTGATGTTAGAACATTTTTGGGTTGGTTATCCTTGGTGGAGGATTATTAAGTTCTGGTCTAGGAACTTGTTGGCTACATCATGGCTAAGGAGTATCTATCTTGTCATACGGGAGAATGATGAAGTAGAAGAACTTCCTTGGGAGGATGGTGTGGAGAAGACTAAAGTGGATCATGTGTTGATTGCATGGAAGTCTGAATATGGATATTCACCAGAAAATGAGAAGTATTCCAGGTTATCATACGAGAGAATAATGAAGGAATGACTGTCTTGGATTATGGGGTGTTTATCTCAGTTGCTGGCCTTGGTACGGTCAGTGGAAAATCTTGTGAAGGGGATACTGCCCCTTGCTGCAAGTCATGCTAGTAGTGGATCAGTTTGGCAGTTGTGAAGTTCTGGAGCATGTATACAATATCTGACATCGTTATAACAAACTAAGGGGCCCTGTGCATCTCTTTGAGGAATGTGAAGCATTCTGATTCAATTGGGTTGTGTCTCAGGGAACAAGGAGGCCTATACATGAGAATTCAGAAAGAATTCGTGTGGTGTATGGATAGTTTCTAGATGAGAGGGATCAATGGAGCTTTGATCTTAATCTAAGAGTTTGTTATGGTAGGATGGTGATCCTAATATTTCCTCACAGGTAGCATGATGGCGTTCATGCGTGAGTGATTATTGGTTCTTGTCAGAAGAAGCAATAAGAGGGTTGATGATTATGTTGAGTAGGTAGTTTGGATTGAGGGTGCGCTCTTAAAGACATGAAGATGTGTCTTATGTTTTCCATTCATCAGCTTAGTGTTCTATGGAGGAGCACTGGTTATCTTAGATAGGGGGAGTTGTTCCTTGATCTAAGATGTATTACTGCGAGGGTGTAGTTGAAGTTCCAGTTTGTATTGTGCGTCAAGCAAGCTGTGATTATGTGTCCATCCTGGGAGGATGAGATGTCGAGAAGGATATCTTGACATATTTGTATTGTTGCAAGTTGGGGGAGACTTGGCACTGCAAGTTACATGGTTCTTAATGGATGCTTAAGAATCATTGGTTAGGTCTGGGAGAATTTATTTTTCTCTGCAGAATATGATCATAATTATGTGAAGAAGTCTTGGTAATGTCAAATCAGAAAAAGAACCTGGGAAGAATAGACAATGTCTGACATAATGTCAGGATATTGTTATAAAACATGTTTGCATGTAATGGATTCTTTGATCGGCGTTCTTAAAAGAAGAAACAGTCAAAGCAGTCTTGGTCAGTGCGCTATTGGTGGAGTTATTGCCTTCGATTAAGGGTCCTTTGAATTCACTAGCGTTATTTTCTGTGGTTCGTTACTTTCTAAGGAAATTGCTCCACTATAAATAGGATTGCTTTGGTATTCTTTAGTCTTAATACTCTCTCTTTGGGTTAGTGACATAAGGGGTTTTTCAAATTCTGGGTGTGTTGCGTCTGGGTTTGGGGCTGTCTTGGTCACTTTTGCCAAGTTTTGGCTAAAAAGGGGGAGAATGGTTTTCTGATGCTGTCTGGGATTGGGTACATTCCTGCAGTTGTTTTGAAAGAATGTTGGGTACGATGTTTTGACATCTTAACAATCTTATTTTCCTTGTGTCTTGTGATCTGAGTTGTGAAGCAGGTTCTGTCTTGTGACCTAAGTTACGCAATCTATGCTCTCAGTGTTACGAAGCCTACAACTATTGTTCCTTTTCTAGAGGAGTCTTCTAGTTCTCAAGACCTCTCTTGAAAGGAGGGGGAATGTGTTGAGGGGGAGACTCTCTCAGACCTTAGCTCCAATCAATTCTCAAGATGAAGGAGTCTTGATGTAGGAGTCTTGCTGATTGCAGAATGCAGAAGAAAATGTTTTAGCCAAAATTTGTCAAAAGGGGGAGATTGAAAGCACCTGATGTTTAACTAAATTTTTCTAAAACATTCTGATGATATAATTGAAGAATCTGCAGAAGAAAAAGATATCGAAGGAGATGTCCCAACTTGGTGACTCGACATCTTGACTGACTTGCTAAGTTAGCAGGTTTTAATCTGTTGTAAGAATTAAGAAGCGGATCAAGTAATCACAGGATCAAAGATAGAAAGCCCAACAGAAGACTATATAAGGAGACTTAGACCTAGGGTTTTATATCGAATGTACCTTTTGTATCACTTGTAACTTTGTAACCTAGTTCTCTGTATTGAATAAGGGTTTAGGGTTTGAGAGTCGTTGGCTCGCTGAGGAGTTGTAAGTCTCCCTCTGTAGTATAAGATACAGAGTGAAAGGCATAGGTACAGGGACAAAACCAGAAGCCTTTAGGTAATGGTCTGTGTATCGTTCTAGGACAAAGCTTTGAAGCAAGTCCAAGATGACTTGTTGGTCAAGAAAGCATGACAGAGATTCTGAATTGGCAGAAGACAGAGATATCACAGGTTGTGATTAAGGAAGTGAGTAGGTCTGTCATATCAGAGTTGTAAACGATGGAGTTTAACTGTGATAAAGATGTTCATTAAGGGTAGTGATTAGGATAAATTAGTAAACAGGGGAGTTTAACTTTAGGGTAATACTACAAGATAGAGAAGTCTTCTTCCTGGATTGGTATCCCTCAGAGTAGGTGAATTGTACCAAACTGGGTTAAAACATACTCTCTTATTTAATATTCTGCAATTTACAGTTTTGATATTGTTCTTGACTGACATGTTGGATCAGATGTCGTGACATCTGTGATTCTGCAGTACTGATATTCAAGGTATCAGTTTGCTGTTGCGCCTCTATGTTTAAATGATTATGTAGCATAATGTCTTGACAAGTGTTAGGACATCTGTTGTCTGCATATGCCAGAATTTCAATGGTAATTGACTTCCCGTCTCTCTATCAGTGCATATTCGGGCAGCCAACCCTAGCTGAATTGGTGGTCATGCGATCAACTGTCCATCTCAAAATGAAGTACTACACTTCGAAGGGTATGATCACCACCTTACACTGGGACATTGAGGCTGCACGGAGATGCTTCGAAGCATCCACCAAGGGACTCAACACCATTGCTGCCAAGCCAAAGACGTCCAGCAAGTCAGCCTTACCCAACAGCTCAGAGGAAGCCAAGCCACTACCACGCGTCGACACTATCGACCTCGACAGCTGCTTCTCCAAAGACGATCAAAAGGAGGACCAGACTTGCCCGAGCAGCTCATCCACTACGACCAGCACCAGCAACGGCTCACATCCAATACGCCCAATTCCGGACAACGAGTTTGATCTCATCCAGCTCGGCGATGACCCTCAACGAGGAGTAAAGATAGGGACTGGCCTCCCCGACATAGCGAGGAGACAACTCAAAGCTTGCCTACGAGAAAACGCCGACTTGTTCGCCTGGAGTGATGTGGAAATGCCCGGCTTGGATCCTGCTGTCGTCTGCCATTAACTCACAATTGACCCCACCGTCAAAGCAGTAGCACAACATAGGAGAAAGCAGTCTCCGGAGAAAACGGAGGCTGCAGAACAAGCTGTAAAAGACCTCCTCGAGGCAAACTTTATTTCGGAAGACAAGTACACCACTTGGCTGTTCAATGTTATACTCGTCAAAAAATCTAATGGAAAGTGGCGTATGTGTGTTGATTATACTGATCTCAATGAGGCATGCCCGAAAGATGCCTACCCCTCCCCAATATTGATAAACTTGTTGATAATTCTGCCAGTTTTAAAGTGTTATCATTCATGGACGCCTATTCGGGCTACAATCAAATACCAATGGTGAAAAGTGATAAGAAAATACACGGCCTTCATGACTGAGTCGGGCAATTATTACTACAACGTAATGCCCTTCGACTTGAAGAACGCCGCTGCGACCTGCCAAAGGATGATGAACAAGGTCTTCCGGGGAGAAATCAGCAACATGCTCGAAGTTTATATGGGCGATATGATCGTGAAATCCCACGAGGAAACCGATCACACGGCCCATTTAAGAAAGGTCTTCGAACAGGCCAGGAAATACCGAATGCGTTTCAACCCAGAGAAATGCACTTTCGGGGTACGGGCGGGCAAGTTCCTCGGCTTCTATCCCACGGAACGAGGAATCAAAGCCAACCCCGACAAGTTCAGGGCATTCTTTGAATTTCCAACACCTAAATCGAAGAAGTCCATCCAATCCCTCAACGGGATGCTCGCTTCCTTGCCTCGTTTCATGGCCAAGTCTGTCCAGCATGCTCTGCCCCTCTTCAAACTCCTCCGCAAGGAGGCCGCATTTGAATGAACAGAGGAATACGACCAGGCTCTCCTACATCTAAAATAAGCACTGTCAGAACCGCCAGTTCTCTCTCGGCCAAACAACGGTGAAACTCTGTACCTTTACCTTGCTGTAGCAACCGAGGCCGTTAGCGCCATCCTCATTCGTGAAATGCTCGACGGGCAAAAACCTATATACTTCATGAGCAAAGTATTACAGAGACCAGAGCTGAGATACCAACAAATAGAAAAGGTGGCACTGGCCCTCATCAATGTTGCGCGAAGGCTAAGACATTATTTCTTGGCCCACACGATCGTGGTCCGAACAGATCAACCCATGAAGCAACTGCTAGGACGACCCGAATGGGCGGCATGATGCTTAAGTGGTCGTTAGAACTGTCCAATTTCGACAATCAATATGAAAGCAGAAAGGCCCTCAAGGCCCAGGAGTTAGCCAATTTCGTCACAGAAATGACGTTCGCAGATTCCCCCACCTACGGGTCACGCAGGTGGACCATCTTCATTGACGGAGCATCCATCTCGGCGGGGAGCGGGGCAAGTATCATCCTGGAAAACGACGAAGGAATCATCGTCGAGGTATCCCTCACTTTATCTTTCCCTACTTCCAACAACCAGGCTGAGTACGAAGCCTTCCTCGCTGGCATGCGCCTGGCCGAGGACCTGGGAGCTAAAGTGGTCGTCATCTACACCGATTCGCAACTCGTAGCCCTTCAAGTTCGAGGAGAATATCAGGCCAAGAGCGACAACCTGTCCGAATATTTGTCCCTAGTCAAAGAAAAAATGACGAAGTTCGCCACAGTAGAGGTGAAGCACGTTCCCCGTGAACATAACATCTGAGCAGACGTGTTGTCTAAATTGGCGAGCACAAAGAAAAAGGGTGGAAACAAATCCATCATCCAGAAGGTGCTCCCTCGACCCAGCATCGAGAAAACCTCCACGACCCTCGCAGTGCAAGTCATCGGCGACAGCAACTGTTGGATGACCCCCATTTATAATTATCTCGCTAAGGATGAACTCCTGTCCGACCCCAAAGAAGCCAGCATAGTCAGGCGCCGAGCCTGCTCCTATGTCCTGGTCGAAGACAAGCTCTATAGGCGAGGGTTCTCCATCCCCTTACTCAGATGCATTGAGGAAGAGATGGTCACCCACGTCTTGCATAAGATCCACGAAGGAATCAACGCCCAACACCTCGGGGGAAGATCCCTCGCCAAGATAGCCCTACGAGCAGGGTATTACTGGCCAACCATGCAGCAGGATGCAAAAGAACACGTAAAGAAGTACGACAAATGCCAACGGCACGAGTACATGCACTTGGCTCCGCCTAACGAGCTCAAAGTTATGTCCTCCCCGTGGCCCTTCGCGTGGTGGGGGTCTGGACATCCTGGGACCATTCACAGTAGAGTTAAACCAGAACAAGTATTTAATAGTGGGTGTTGACTACTTCACAAAGTGGATAGAGGTGGAGGCTTTGGCCAAAATAATGGCCCACAACATACTTCGCTTCTACAAGCAAAACATCCTCGCCTACTTCGGCATCCCACAAGCAATAGTCACCGACAATAGGATGCAGTTTACGGACAAAGAGTTTTAGGACTTCGTCGCCTAGTTAGGCATGAAACAATATTTCGTGTCCGTCGAGCATCCCCAAACCAACGGGCAGGCTGAAGCGGCAAACAAAGTGATCCTGCGAGGCCTCAAACGAAGGCTGGAAGAAACAAAGAAAGCCTGGGTCGAGGAACTACACAGCATACTCTAGGCTTACCGCACTATGCCCCACTCCTCGGCCAAGGAAACCTCTTTCCGCTTAGCCTACGGGACCGAGACAGTGATCCTCATCGAGATACACGTGCCATCCTGGCAGACTGAATCACCTTTGGACGAGGAGACAAACAACGAGGCATTAAGAAAAGAGCTCGACCTTGTCGAAGAGGTCTGATCCAGAGCAGCTCTCTGCGAGGCCTCATTGAAGCAGAAAATCATAATCAGGCACAACGCCAAGGTTATACAGCGAGAATTCCAAGTGGGCAGCCTTGTCTTAAGAAGAAACCACAAGGATTCTCGAGAGGGGAAACTCGCCGCAAACTGGGAAGGACCCTATCGCGGCCGAGCAAAGACGGAGAATGGGGCCTACTACCTAGAACACCTCAACGGGGAAGAACTTGCTCGACCATGGAACGCCGAAAAGCTAAAACAATATTATTGCTAAGGCCCAGATCGTCGGTTTGCTTCGTCAATGTGATGAACATAACATCCCGGCTATAGTGCACACCCAGGTACAAGCGTCACATACCAACTAAGACAGGATCCCACTCAAGAGCGAGCAGGATTCCTGCCCGACGGCGGTTCCTCAACCGAGCCCGCGACGTCAAAGTACCACGATGGGCAGAACACCCAGCTCGTGATGGGAGGTTTACGCTGCAAGCTCAAGCCTCAAACGCGACCTGAGTTCTGCTCTCATGCCCAGAAGCTACCCAGGCCGTCGGCCAGTCCCCCTCACTGCCGAACACATCTACGTCGAGCAAACCCCTGAACTGCAAATCACTCGAAGTTACCCCTACTACGGGCACAAACACGTATCAAGTAAAGTTTCTACACTTAGCAACAATAAAAACAAACAAAACCAAGCACAAGTGTTAAACATACAAAACCGACCAAAACGGCCGGATACATACATATCAAAAATAATTAGTGGCCACAAGGGCCACGATTGTACTTGTTACATGATAAAGGGACCAAGCCCATACAAAACAACAATAAAATTACATCAGACATGGCACGCAGGCCAGATACATTACAATAACAAAAAAAGGAGACATCATTCCTCTATCTGCTCAGTCTGCTCGGGGATAGCGGTGACGGCTGAGGCTCCTCGTTAAGGAGGCGAGCATGCTCATCGCCAATCTGGAGGAAGTCTGGATTAACAATTTTTCCATCCTCAACATGGCTCAGAAAACTGGTCCCCTCAGTGGATAGCAGGACCCCAGGATTCACCACCTTGAGTTGAGCCACAACATTGTTGAACGACTCCTCCCCGATGGCATAGACATCACCCTCTGCATGCACAATTCGAGCAACCAGCTCAACCCTAGTTTTCAGCGCCTTCACCTCCTCAGGCTCATCTTCAGCCGGGGCCGCCGCGAACCTCATCTGCTCGACCAAATCCTCAGTAGCCTTCTTTTCAGTAACCAGAGTCTCCCTCTCCCCTTTCAGCCTAGCAGCCTCCTCCCGGGACTTCTTCCTTGCGTCGTCAACAGCCTTAGCCTCCTCCTTGGCCTTCTTCACTTTTTCCTCTAGAGCAGATATCGCCGCCTGGGCCTTCTTAAGCTCGGATTCAGAGGGGGAGTCTTCCTCGGCGTAGACCGCTGCCATCTCTAGTACCCGGACCAATGCAAAAGCATCTTGAGCCAGCATGGCCCTCTTGCTCGGACGGTCCATGCCCTCGAGCTTTAGGGACTCCGCCCGAGGAACCGTCAGAGATGTTCCCTCGAAGAACTTCTTGTCATGAAGGCAAGGAGGAAGCTCAAACTTGCCCTTCTCCGCCGCTCGACTGAGATCCACCAGCTCGTTTGGTCTGGTTCGCTTTAACCTTAAGGCCCCAGGCACAAGAGATCCCTGGGCAGGAGAAGAAACAGGCAAGGAGCTCCCCGTAGCTAGTTGAGGAGGAGGCACCCGCTGAGTAAACTGAGATTTTGGGTTGGTCGCGCCCGCCTTGCCCCTCGTTAGAGCATTCTTCACCATCCTCTCATGAGCAGAAGGCATTTCACTTGCAAAAAACGTTACAAGCACGTTAGCAACTGAGGAAATCATAATCCGGGATAGCTAAAAATGTAAAAACTACCAAGCAACTTAAGGGCGTCAGCATGGGTCTTGCACTCTAGAAGCGTTTTCGTGTTGATATAGCGGTGTTCCACTCTTTACCCACCATCGTCGTCAAAGATCGGGTCCCTCTTTTTTCGTCCAGCACTCCGCGAACTTGAAACTGTTAACATATTTGACCAGCACCTCGTAGCTGGCTGTGTCATCCTCGTTCAGAATCTCCATTTGAGCGAGATAATAGTCAGTACCCCGGGAAAAATGGCTCCCGCTCCAACAGAAGGGGAACTTGAATACTCTGTCCGCCAACCACTTCCTATGCTCATCGTACATGTCATTGTCGTCCTCGTTCGTTGACACTGCCCAGGCGTACGTGGTGTCCTGGGCCTTCTCCGACACAGGTCCAATAATATAGAACCTCTCCTTAAAGGTTCAGATAGACTCAGAGAAGGGCTTGAACACTTTTCTCGCTTGCTTCAGCGAAACCCAGTCGTACCTTCTCCCCGAAACCTGCCTCTGAAGTTGGAAGATTGTGAAGAACAAGGGCAAGGTAGCTCCTATCTTCAGGAACTCGTAGGTTAGCTCAAAAGCACGGATGGACGCTAACAAGTTAGGGTGCAGCTGCGACGGGGCCAGGTCAAAGTGGACGAAGATGGACCGCTGGAAGTCGGTAAAGAGAAGCCTCAGACCTGTGTCCTTAAAAGCATACTCGTACATCGGGAACCTCTCCCTGTAATCCATACATATTTGATCGTCCTAACTTGGGAAGTGCACCTTCCACTCCCCTTCCTGACCTACATTCGTGAAGACGTCCCCAATGTAGGAAGCAAAGACGGAAGCGTGCTAAGCAGGTTATGCGACCATCCATTCCTCCGCGGAAACATGCTCAGGGTTCTTCCCGACGTCGTTGGGGGCGGTTGAGGCCTCAGTATCACTGCTCTCCGAAGAGCTCTCCTCGGACGAGTCTATGAGAATCTCCTTCTCGGGTTCATGTGCCATCTCGCTCACCTGAAAAGCAGAGGATAAAAGTGAATTCGACTACAAAATTAAATCCACCTTTCCACCGCTAGTCAAGTGAAAGGGCGTGCAAAGGGCCAAGGACAACGTCCCCGACCTAAGCCCTAAATCAAATGGCACGAGGGTATTGTGCGAGGAGATGCCTGGAGGCAACCCCTCCTACACGTACGGGAGATTTTCCCCAGAACGCTACCTAGTTTTCCGTCTGAAGCTCCACCGGAAAACTCATACATTCATCAGAAACCCAGGGACTCAGCCGGTTACGCTCGCGTTTGTCATTGCAACGACGTCAAAAACAACCTAAATCTACAGTTCCTAAAAGCTCCAGCGACCACGCCATCAGTAGAAAGTGGCCAAACCACCGTCTACCACCAACAGTCACCGGAAAAAGCTGCGGTATCTACCTAAAAGCCATCCTAACCACATGCATTCTAGCTAAACGAAAGCAAAAAGCCAGAAACAAAGCTAGAAATGAGTAACTTACGTGGTCGAAGAGGATTTGGAGGGTCGAAGAGCTTGCTCGGAGCTTTTTACGGTGGCTGATGCGGTGGCTAACGGCGGCGACGAACTGGAAACTCAGAGAGAAAGACGAAGGAGGAGAGAGAAGCGAAAAGCCCAAATGACTGGCTTCTCCCTCTATTTATAAGCACTCTGAAGGCACGTGCACGAGCACGCACAGCTAGGGGCATCATCATGACCCTAGCCTAGCCATCATGGCGCATTTAATGCTGCACAAGGCTCGAGGTACACATGGCGTCACGTCTCTTCAGACTACCTCAACCGTTGGTTTCCCCGCATGTCGGGCATACCAGACAACGCTACGTATCCCGCGGGCACTAAAACCCCTGGGCATCACAGGACAATTTCACCTCGTCGACAAGCGACGACCCCTTCGGAGTTCCCCGGGACTGCGAGTTATCCTTAAGTCATCACTCCCGTGCTCGGGAGCAACGACTTGGAGGGCTCCTGTTTCGGACTGGACCAATGGCTAGGCATGGCCTAATCCACTTCTGTTTTCAGAACGACCCAATTGCCTATGTCCAGCCAACATGAGGCAGCATTTACCCTTATGCCCCTTCACCGGGAATATACAGACAAATGAACCTCGGGGTCATTTGCTCCTCCCCGGCATTCCTGCCCATTACGCACGGCTCCACCATACAAAAATAGTCCTGGCGCGCGTGGCCGGAACTACGCCTTTGTCCGTGGCAACGACTAGTTTCGGACACCTCTGCCCGTCATAACGGCTGGTTTTTGGCAGTTACCTATTCTTCGGGAAACAGTTATTTCGCCCCGAAAATAGGGACCGTTGGCCACGCGCTGGGGGCATTATACAGCCCCTCTCATTTTAGAGGGTCAAGTATTCCAAATCATCCTAAGAAACACATACTATTGTACTTTCCTTTTTCCTTTCCCGGTTCTTACTTTAGCATCGGAGTGCCTTGCAGGTATACCTCCTCCTCATCTCACACACCTAGCATCGTAAACGTCCCTCTTGGCCCACTTCAGATTCTGATCAGCCTTCAAGATCAATATGTAATCGAGCAAATAAACACAAATATCATTTTTTCCACCAAAAGTCATAATTATGCTTATAGAAGCATATACACAAAATATAAATTACCAAAATTTTATATATTCCCAAATATTTTCTTATATATATAATATAAAACTACCAAAGTACTATTCATAAAAAAAAATTATAGTCACACATCGATCAAATTTTAATCCCACATCAATCTATTTTATAATCACACATCAGTCCAACATTATAATCACACATCAATTAAAAACACGCATCTTATAAAATCGTCCCACCCAAAAAATAATTTTTTTATCCGAGGATTATTACTCTGATACCAATTAATATATCTTGGGTTTTGATCAAAGATATTATTTAAATACTTCTCCAATTTTTTTCAAAAAAAAAATTACCTTTCTTTTTTATAATATATATATATATATATATATATATATATATATATATATATATATATATATATATATATATATATATATATATATATATATATATATATATATATAATGTTAAGAATTATTGTGATGGTAAAAATAACTTAAACATCTAATTAAATAACAAGGAAAAAAAATTTCAATTCAACTTCACGTCCAAATTTAGTTAAAATTACAATTCCAAAAATATACAATTACAAAATAAGTAAATCAATGATGATTAAAAATCCATTTTCCTCACGATCACATAACGTCAATCATTGTTTCTTCAAACCTTCATGGTACTTATAATGTTGGTGGTAAGGGTCAGCTTCTAAAACCACAACCATACAAAACGGAATTAAATAAAGAATAAAAAGTCATAAAACATGAAATACCATTCTTTTGCAAAACTATTTAATTAATAAAACTATCCAATTATTTCTAAAACTAGAGGATAAGGGAAAAAATGAATATTTTTAAAACATATACACATATTACATACAAATAATTTTCCTCATCTAAATACAAATATATTAAAATCTTATCACCATCGTACACAAATATTTAAAAAAAAAAATCAGATGAATCTTACGAAATAAAGACCATGCATGCGCTAATTAGGGGTGGGAATAGGCCAGGTCAGGCCAACTAACAGGGGCCTACGGCCTAGCCTACATAGGCTCAAGTCAGGCCAGGCTTTTTCTTAAATAGAAAAGGCCTAGGCTTTTTTATAAGTCTATTTAGCTAAAGAGGCTAGGCTACGGGCCGTCAGAAAAGCCTTTTAAGCTTATCAGGCTGACCTATTTAAGAAAAAATTAATAAATTTATTATTATTATATTCTATTTTGTACTTTGAATTAAAATACGAAAATAAAACTTAGTTATCTTGAAGAACTTACGAAAATAAGTTGAAAAAACATTATAAACAATGTCATAAGTTGTTGTCATAAGGTTTTCTCATAAGTTATCTTCAACAAATAGTATCACCAAACTTATGCTAATAAGAAAACTTGAATGAAACAATGAAAATAAACATTTAATCTCATTGATCTTTTAACTTGTTAGTCTATTTAACATTAGTTGAATTTTTTATTTATAGATGTTCAAATGAAGTATGCTTTTAAATAGGCTAGTAGACTAATTAGGCATTCGAAAAGGCAAGGTTTAGGCCTAAAAATAAGCCTATGATAGGCTACAGGCCAAACTTAGGCTTTGAATTTTTTAGCAGGCCAGGCTCAGGCTTGGCAAAGTCTAGCTCGGCCCAACCTATTCCCACCCCTAGCGCTAATACTATATGATCCGGATATTTCAGCCCGCCACTAAAGTACCACAAAGAATTCATCACATATTAATGGGAAAATTAACCCGCCACTAAGACACCACACAGAAATGCATAGGCTGATGAACAAAATAATCACTTAGGCAATCACACATTTCAAACAAGTATACATCATCATGCCTATGATATTTTTTTAATCCATTACATCCATTATCTCAAAAATCATACAATTTTTCAATACAATTAACTTCATTGTATATATATTTCTTTATTTATTATTAAAAGATTTAACCCTTCTGCACAATCAATATAGTATATTTATACTATTTTTTTAACACATAAATTCATAAATTCATAGTAGTTTTATTGTTTCAAAATCAAATCTTCATATCATTATTTTTTATTTGCACAATCAGTTCACGAATTTTCAAAATAGTTTTCAGTTTTATGATTATTATTATTATTACTATTTTTAAATAAAAAAACATCCATATATAAGACCACGGATTTTAAAAAATATTTTTATTATTAAAGAACCCAAATAGAAAATTTTGTTCTATCAACTTTAAAATCAAGTCTAATTACGAGTTACATGAGAAAAGCCCTTACCTTTAAGACTTTTCTTCCTATGAATACTCCTAATTCCATAGGTGAAGAACTCAAACAAAATGACACAGAATGCATGAAATAAGTAATTGTTTTTTTGTTTTCTATACAATTCTTGACACTCAAAATGGGAAAGGAAAACAAAATCTCCATTATAAGTAAATAATAAAACTAAAGAGGTAGAAATTGAAGGGAATAAGTTAGAGAAATTAAATAAAAAACAGAATTAAATTTGAGTAATTGAATATAAATTAAATTTATTATGTTTCCATAACATTTGGTTTCTAATTCATGAACAGAAATGGTAACATTCCAAAATATCAAATTTAATTATCTATTGAGTTATTTATCAAAGAATGGCGATTACGGCATAAACTTAAAATTGTTCGATATCTTATTTATTTTATGGGCAATAATGGAAAATTTTGATTTTTGAGACAGAGCTTACCAATTAAAATTCAAAATCAAAATTTTCCATGAGTTAAATAAATCTAAAAATAGTAAAATAAATAAAATTGGTAGTTTTAATTAAAAATTAATTATTATAAAGTTCAAAAATTTAAATTCAATGAATTAAGTAAATAAATTTCAAGTATATAATTTAATAAAATTGATGGTTTTATAATTTATTTAGATGTCTAATGCATAAAATAATTTATTAAATAAATCATAAATTATAAACATTAAAGAGAAATATTTATAATTTATATTTAAAATTTTAGAATATTACATTCTTACCCCTTCAAATAATTTCGTACTTGAAACTACATAATTTTTTTTCAATATACATGAATACTCGAGACACAAAATATTTCAACTATTTTATTTAAATTCAAACTTCAAAAGCAATTAATTTTTTTTTTCTTTTCAAAAGGAAAAATATGTAAATTATTTTTTAAACCGGCACCACAAAAATAAAATAAAATATACGGAAAAATTAAATATCTACAGTTAAATAATATAAAGCCATATATTTCTGATGTGTACTCTTATATCAATAATTTTATAAGATTTTACTAATCAATTTATTAAAAATATTTAAATCATGAGTGTAGCTCTTATATACTCAATTTATTTTAAAATTATATCTAAAATAAATTCAAATTTATTTTGTCAAAAATACTACACGTCCTAGATTTAATTCTAAAAAAAAATGTTATACTTTATATTTGACCATTAACATAAATAAAACAAAACCTACAAAAAAAAAATCAACTTTCCACATCAAAATTCAAAAGCAAAAATTTACAAGTAAATCTCTCATCAATAAATGTATTAAAGAAAAATTTCATCGATGAAATATAATATGATCCTCGCGAATTCTTATTGACATAAATAAGAATCAATCCGATAAAAAAAATATTTTTTTCAGGATATAATAGAGAAAATTAAGGGAAAAATTAAAAATTTATTTTCACAGGAACACATTATTCATTTTAATAAACATGATCATACAATTATTTTAAGAAATAAATCATATTATTATTCACTTCTAACCCTTTTTGGTTGAAATTATAAGTTACTCCCTCAAACAAATACAATTAAATACAAATAGTTTAAGAATACAACCATACTTTCAAATAAAATATTTTGTTGCACATTATATATCAACACCTTTTAATAATCATAAAATCAATTTATTAGAATATGAGTTTTCAAGTAAATAATTTAATCCTTGTAAAATAAATTCATTTTACAATTAGATGCATAAAAATTTACAATTAGTTTTGAAAAAAAATTATGAATCCAAATAAAATGTTATAATTAACATCTGAACATGTAAATAATTTGTGATGTTCATTCATCATTATTACAATTCGTTTTTCTGTTTGAAATGTGTAGTTGCATGCGAGTTACTTGAGGACAAGCAACGGTTCAAGTTTGGGGTTGTGATGACACTCTACCATTGCATGATTTCGGTAGAAGAAACGAATCAAATCAAGCTAAAGAGGATCAAAAATGAAGAATAAAGGCCAAAGAATGAAGAAAAAAAGTCTAAGTATGGAGAAATAAGGACTTAGTGAAAATCAGGTGAAAAAAGGAGGAAAAGCGTGCAGCTACTGAAATAATCATGTGCATCATCGCACGTGCAATAGGGAAGTAAAAGCTGCATCATGCGCATGATAAAATTTATCACGCACGCTATGACCCTTTTTCTGGGATTTTTCTAACACGTTCTGATCCATTCCGAAGGCTTTAAAAGGGGAAAGTTGGTGTTTTTTCAAGGGTTTTGAATTTTTACACGTGAAGGAAGAGTTTACAGCATCATATGGCACATTTGGAGAGCATTTAAAGCTATTGGAGGCCAATTCTTCAAAGGATTTCTTATGCAACCTTCTTATTTGATTTTGATATTGTAATTTGCACTATGAGTAGCTAATTCTCCTTAGGTTAGGTTGTGTTTGATGAACCGATTTTGATATTGTTGGGACATATGTTTGATTTGATATTGCATGAGTAATTTGATATATAATTCTATTCAATTTCACCTTGTTCTTAATGCTTTTTATGTTAGATACTCTTATAATCTGATTTTGGGCACATAGGGAATGCTGACCATTAGTCTATATGTTGGACCTAGGCAATTGTTGTGCTTACGCTGGTGGACTAGGGATAGGAAACTCTTAGTATTGGCTTAATAATTAACGCTATATTGCATTGCCTAATATTGCTTACGCTAGTGGACTAAGGATATACGACTCCGAGTATAGATTAGTGATCTATACACCAAGGGATTCAATATAGAGGTTTTGCTAATTCTCTGTGGGATTATAATGACGATATCATTCATGTAATGCATCGAACGTCAACAATAGAGAAATAAAGAATTCTATACACAACCTGGCCGCTTTGTAAATTTGTCAGAACATTTTATTTTATTTTTGCAATTAAAACTCGAAAACCCCCATTTAGTATTTTCCACGTGTCGCGTCTGCGAAAATCAACCGGCGGAAAAGACAGAAGAGTCGCCACCGAACATTATTTATCCCGACGCAGGGAAAAGAAACGATTGAAGAAAACCTCAACAAAGGGAAAGACATGGTCATCGCAACCATAGCCTGGGTTCGGGAGTCGGTTACGCGAGAGAAAGGTATTAGCACCCCTCGCGTCCATCGTACTCGATGGGATCCACGCTTGTTGTATTGATCAAAGGGTGAGTTATCAGAAGCTCTAATGCTAACGGAAATAAAAACAAAAGGTGACTCGATATGACATCGCCGTCCTAGGCCTACGTATTCCCTTGGGAATGGGAAAATCAGATTCAACGTAGTTCGGAGGACTACGGGATTGTCGGAGAAGGTTGCTCGCTAAGATATCTCCGTCTTGTGCCTACGTATCCTCAATCGGACGGGAGAGAGGAAATCAGAGCATCTGTAGTTCACGCTACTACGGGAAAACAGGATCTCGATCGCACCGGTGCGAGAGAAAAGAGATAGCACAGAAGGTCTATGGGAAACTAAATCCTACAAGTTATCATGCATTGTGGCCCTAAGGTCAGGATCAGGGGGGAAGTCTACCTAATGTTGTCATGCATGGATTGAAAGCCTAATGTCTCTCCTACCTTCAACTTAATCAGAAATTAAGTGGAGCTAGGAATTCTAAGGGATCATGTGAGTACAAAGCAACCAGCAAGTAAACACGAAGCAACTCATTCACAAAATGAATGATGTCATGATCTCAGCTAAGAAACAAAATTGAGTGACTCCTCGTCCTCCAACAGAAAAGAAATGCAACAGAAATGGACGATGTCGTGATCTCAACTATGAGGAAGTTGAGTGACTCTTCGTCAACCACAAGATGAAAACGATGTCGTGATCTCAACTACGAGGAAGTTGAGTGACTCTTCGTCCATCACAAATTAAGACAAACAGGGAAGCCAACAACAGCAGAGTATCAGTGAATTGGCAACCACGCCAAGTATACAACTAGGAGTGAAACTCCTCACTCAATAACAAGTTGTAAGCAGAAATGCTAAACCCTAGGCATGCTTCATACAAGTGTGCAAGTGGTACCTAACAAAGAAGGTCTGTTGCCTCTTCAAAGCGTGCAAAAAGCTCCAGACTAAGTTCCAAGGCGGAAGAGAATCAGGTTATCAAGTGTTTTGAGCAAATAAGCAAGTCCAATAGTCAAGCATCTAACATCAAGTTCAAACAATGTCCAGAATTAACATCAGGAATCGGTCCAAACGATATTCGGGATTAAGTATAATCTGCATCATGAAATCTTATCAGTACAAACAATGTTATGAAAAATAATCCATACAAAATCAAGAGAAACAATCAAAATTCTAAACAAACATCCACAATCACAACAGTCAAAATTAGAATAAAACCTAACCAAAATTAGTCTACAATTAATCAACTACTAGTCCGTGTTAAAAGTCAAGATTGATTTCTAACTAAACAAGATTAAGTTCTTAATTCAAAATTAATATCAAAGTCTAAAGTTATAAAATAATTCTAATCCTAAAATTATGAACCAATATTGAAATCTAAATTCTAATTAAAAAAAGGATTAAAAGTTAATCAAAATTAATTCAAAATTAAAACACCTAGAAAATCTAGTTCTAATGTTAACAAACCAAACACAATTATCCAAAAAATCATTATCAAAATCTAAAAACTCTAAATAAAAACAAAAATTAAAAAATCTAAAAAAGAAAAACTAAAAACAACATTAAAGAGGGGTGCGGCAGTGATTTAAGGGTGCGATGAACGGGCTTGGCGGCGTGATGAAGACTGCGTATGGGCTTACAAGCCCGGTTCCATGTTGGTACAAGTTAGGGGAAAAATCTTGAGATAAAACCCTAAAATGCCAGATATCTCATCCGTCATTTCCCTCTGCTTCTCATCTCAAAATATCTCCGCCGTCTCTCTTTCCTTTCCATCTCAGTCATCTTCTTCTAAGATGAAACACAGCCGCGAAATGCTTGTTCCCACGACCTTATCTTCGCTCAACCTCGGCGTCTCCATCTCATTCTCACGGATCGCCTTCTTCCTCTCAACACTTAGGCCTCCGCTCTTCTCTTTTTCACCATCAGCAATTACGTCGCGACGCCGTGGAAGAAAACATCCTATTCACGCTTGCTCACTCTCCAAACACCAATGGCGAAATGGTAGCTTCACCTCCACTCATCATCGTTTACAGATACGTAATTAACACGAAAGAGATGAAGCGTACTCACTTGCGAACGATGCTCAGGTATGTTATGGCTTCGAATCTTCACTTATTCTTCTTCTATGCTTCCTCTTCCGGACCGTTCTTGGATTGGTGTTGCGTGTTGAATTGCGGTTTGGATCCGCTTCTGAAATTGTTGTTGAATTTTATGTTGTAGGTTTGAGAATTGATGTCGAATTGTAGAATTTGAAGATAATGAGTAAGTTTGGAGAATTGCAGAAATTGAAGATAGAAAGGTGAAGCTCTCAATTCCGTAGCAGCTTTTTGCTGTTTTAAGTTTGTTGAGGGGTTCAGAATTGAAGATTGTTGCGATGAAGCTTGGTGAATTGATGATGAGAGATGAGGGATTCAACTCACGGTTGCCGATTTCGAGAGAGTGAGAAGAGAGTGAAGTGGAAGATGAAGAAGTTGGTTCAATTTTTTTCTGTTAGAAATTTTTTGTTAGTTTCTGTTAGGAAGATGTTTGAGGAATTGGATTGGAGAAAGATTAGTGGTGGGTTGGTAGTTAGAGGAATTGTTTCTGTTATAAATTTCTTTCCTGTTGCTATGTTTCTGCAACACTTTTCCTTTTGCTTTATGGACTTGCTGTGATTGAATTCAGTTGGGAATTTGTTTTTGAATCCAACCTGCTATGTATATTCCGTTAGATCCTGTTATGAGTTTTTCTTTGGAATATTTTATGCCCTGTGAAATCTGTTATGAATTAGAATTGATGAAAACCGTGGCCTCTCTATTACTGCTATGTATTCTCTGTTGTTTTTAGTTTTTTATTATTTGTTGCTATTATATGAGCTGCTGTCACATTTCTCTGCGTTTTTGTTTCCTGTTATGACCTGCTATGTACTTTTTGCTCTGGCTCCTAATATTTGAACGTGGTGTATGATATGCTCACTGAACATAAGTCTACCAATGTATCACATGAAAATCGCGCTCCTAGCACGTGCAGGAACTTCATTACGAAGTAACAAGAGTTTGAACCTCTCAGTTTGGAGATTAATCCATTCCTCATCTCGGTCATCATATTTGATATGGTGAAGCCTCTGTGACTCGTCATACTCATTGACAAGGCCATAATACCAACTCTGGTCCAAAGGCCAAAATACTTTAATTCTACGGTTCAGTACCCAATATGCATCTACATCACCAGGCAAAATTTCATAAAAATGGCGCCTCTTCCTAAATTTTTCCTTATCTTTGTCTTGCTTCCTTGGCCTCAAATGTCTGCCAGCAGTATTAACTGAAGCTGATTCCAAACCTGAACGAGACTTTGAGCCATGGTTAACAATATTTGACTAGAAGATAGCAAAAAGGACAAACCATTTGCTGATGACCAGGGAGAAGACTTGCTACTAGAAGAAAACCCAGTACAGCTTGGATCAAACCTTGAAGAAAGCATCTTGGCTGCATTCTCCTCAAGATTTTCCTCATCATCATCCTGCAAATCAACAGATATTGTACAACTATCAACCAAAGGCTCAGCCTCCTTGGAAACCCTAGGTTTATCTGAAGCCAGAGTCTTTCGCTTCCTATCCCTCTTTTTTTATTTTTTTTAAGAAGAAAGACCACTATTTACAACAAAATTTGGGCCATGATCCCCATTCTCCGTGACATGCTGAACTGAAATTGAATTTGAATCATTATTCCTATTTTTTTGCTTTAGAAACTGTGTCGTAGTGATATGCGTCTCCAAGAAGCTTGTCACCACAAAGAATGCCCGTTGATGTTTTTTCAACATACATGCCTTGCTAACATCACAATATTGTGCCTCAACTCTTATTTCAAAAACTTGGCCATTGATTTAAAAATGAAAAATTGGATATGGTTAGTAAACATGGAACTGGATAATTGGTTAAGAAATGGACATTGGTTCAATTATTTGGATAATTAAAGTGATTTAAAGGTTGAAAATGGAATATCTTGAACTTGACATCTTGAAACCATGGTATATGCCTTTGTAGCTTATATGTTATGAAATCACTTGAATGAAGCTTTGAATCACACACTGACAAACCATGATTTTGGTCTTGAGCCAATACTTGCCCTTCACGACAAGGTGCAATCATGCCATGTTTCCATCTCAACTCCACAATGACACCCTGATGCATAATTCTCCTCAGTGAAGTCCTAACTCAATTCTTCGGTCCATAAGTGATTTTCATCACAAGCAATAAATCATTGAGGATATAAGGAGACCTTGATCATCACTTCATCTCTTGACTTGACGAGTAACACCCTAATATTTCCTGGAAGAAACCTTAATGATAGGACTAAAACTTAGAATGGATATCACCTTGCCATGAAAGGCTAATTCTCTTGCATTAGATGCACCATGACTTGAAAAGATGAGGAAGATGATGTTGCACCTTCAGGAACCCTTGATAGTAAGATGATACGGATTCAAACCTCTTGTATAAGCCTGATTACATGAACCCAAAAGCAAGTAGAAAGCCTTGATTTAGATGACCTCGTAGCTTGCTGATCTTGACAAAAGAGAAACCTTGATACTTAATGAACTCGTGATAGAGAGATACTCATAATGTTGAGAGCTCAGACCTTCGTCTTACCTTGAGATAGGGAAAACCAGAAATCACAAGAAATATGCTTTAATCCCATGTCTCAAGATCCCAATGAAATGCAAATGAATGAATATGAGTGTGACATAATGGATATGCAAAATGATTGCGAAGCTAAAGCCAGAAAAAGGTTGAAAAAGGTAGGGCAAATTTTGGGGTGTTACAGCTGCCCCTTCAATCAACTTGGACCCGAAATGATGATAGCAACTGCTTTCAAACGTTCAAGGTAGAATGTGATTGAATATAAAAAGAACCGCGAAATTTGCAAACCGCGGGGAGAGAAAATATATTTGGAGCCCAGTCACACCTCGTCAAAGGGGTCTGATGGAAAGAAACATGCCCTAAGAACCACATCGTCAAAGGGATTTGACGGAAAGAAAATATGGAAACCCAACCGAAGGGACACATCATCAAAGGATTGACGGAAAGAAAACGGAACCCAAAGGAAACACATCGTCAAAGGGGTTTGACGGAAAGAACCTATCCGGAGAAACACATCGTCAAAGGGATTTGATAGAAAGGAAATAGAACCCAAGGAATCACCTCGTCAAAGGGATTTGACGGAAAGAGAACCTACCCGAAGAAACACATCGTCAAAGGGGTTTGACGAAAAGAAATTAGAACCCAAGGAAACACATCGTCAAATGGATTTGGCGGAAAGAAAACCTGAAAACCCGACCGAAGGGACACTTCGTCAAAGGATTGACGGAAAGAAATTGGAACCCAGGGAAACACATCGTCAAAGGGGTTTGACAGAAAAGATCTATCCGGAGAAATACATCTTCAAAGGGATTTGATGGAAAGAAAACCTGACCGAAGAAATACATCGTCAAAGGGATATGACGGAAAGAAAACCTGACCGAAGGAATACATCATCAAAGGGATTTAACGGAAAGAAAACCTGGTAAGATCGACGTATGATCTACGACCTGAAGAAAGGTAAACAGAGGTTGACTGAAATATCTACTGGGGAATGACTTGGCATTTTATCTGAGGATATGTCACTGTCTTAACTGGAAATTAATTCGGGCTTCTACGCAAGATACCAAATCTGGCTTATGCTTCGCATGCATATGTTTGAATTTTCTTTTCATGGCGTAATTCTCCATATGAAATGGAAATGCTACGCGATTTGAGGATGCAATGATTACTATATGCAGAATGCCGATGTATGCTCGGGCTACCGGGGAAAGAATAATGTGTCAAGTATGGTTGGGCTTTGCTGCCGAGGACATGTGAAACCTGATGGAGATTGTTTTTTGAAGATGAGATTTTTCTAGGTACCAATGTGGATTGGGTTTTGGAATGAGGTGCCAATAGGGATTGGACTTTCGGTGATTGCCAATAGGGATTGGACTTTGGATGAGGTGCCAAGCAAGGTTGGGTTCTGGATTTTCTGTTCGGTTGTACAAGGCTTCATGCTATGATATGTTATGAAAATGATTATGCAATGATATGATTATGCAATAATGATGACGGCTCAATCAGTAGTTTTGAGGTAGGCCATGTACGACTGACGTTGGAAAGATGTCTTGTCTGGCTACACGATTTCTAGTTGAAAGGTTAGGGAATGGTTAGCATGGCTTCTCAACATTCGTCTTCAACTTGAAGATTGACAGAACCTACTCAAATAACTCTGAAAGAATGGAGGCATTCCATTGTTACATATCTTGCCCCAGCTCGTGGGATCTCTGTAAGAATCTGCCTCAAAAGGACAACTGAAACTTATGTACCTTGATGGTTTGAAGTGGACTGCCCAATATTCTGAACCTCGGAGAGATAGTTTAGATTAATCGCCTTCTGGAAAGGATAACCTCTGTGCTCTTGGGGTGACCTGCCCCAGTTTGACTGAATCTTTTGCTCAACGGAGTCTTGAAACGATTTTGCCCCTGATTGGCTGATCTGTGAAGGAGTGCCTCTGACTGACTGACCTTCGAGAGATTTGTTGAATCTCGACCTGATTGCCCCAGATTAGCTAAATCTTGGAATGAATTACCCTCATGACGGGATCATATGACAACTTGCCCCTGCTCAACGGAGTACTCAGGCATTTTGCATCTCATCTTGATCATTCCTTCCATTGAAGAAACTCTCCTGATGTCAAGTGTTTACTCGTAAGTAAAACAATTCGTTTTGAAAAGATAATTTTAATGCAATGCATATGACAGTTTTGAAATCCAAGTATGTTCACTAGAATTATATCGTGACACACAGTGAACGAATCACTGATCAGAATGTCACATCGATACCAGCATGAATGGTAAGAAAAACCTTTTAGGAGTCATCTTTGACGCAATCTTTACCGAGGTATGCTTTCGAAACAACCTTGCTTCAATTAGGTCTTTTGAGGGTTGTAACGTTGCCTGGTTCGCGGTTTGAGAAAGAAAGGATATACAGCTCAAAGTTTTGTTTTAACCCACCCATTCTCCTTGATGTTCTCCAATCCTACGTTCAGCTAACTCGACACAGACGCTCACCTTTCAAAAAGCTTTTGAATGGTAGGAGTGATGGTTAAGGAACCCACACGGTTTTCGGAGTGACAATCACCCCTTTTGTCTTTGGTGTCTGTGGTCACACGACTTTGTTCTTTGCTCGAGGATTTTTCTTTTTGTAATCCTTTTCATTTTTCGCTTTTTTACTTTCCCTTATTTTTTCCTGGACTGATTCTTTTTCGATTTTGAAGTCCAGCGGGATGCCCTAACTTTTGCCTAAGTCACTTGTTTTCAAGTTTCGACTTAGCGAGCTTTCTTTTTTATTTTTTTCATTCGGTTTTTTTTCTTTTGAACAAATCGTGTGACACTGGTTTGTCTGACTTATTTGGTTTGTGACTGCCTCACTCTTCGGTTGGTGAGGGATGACCAAAGATGTAATTGATCTTCGAATGGGGCACTCATTTTGAAATATGAACACATGGTCAAATTAACTGACACCTACCCTACCCCAGGTTAAGATTAAGGGTTTTTTGTTTTTAGAAATAAACTCCTACTACTAGGCTCAACAGGGTTTACAAGGGATTATCTTCCTTGTCTCAGGTGTTTAGGGATTCGAAACAATGCTTGTACATCATCAATAGGGTTTTTGCTTCAAAAGCATACAATCAGAAGTTTTGCGTCTTTCAATTTCGTCATCCTCCCTCGGATTCTGCTTAACCAAGCATTTGATATTGATAAAAAAGTACGAGAGAACACGAATGGATTTAATCAAAATATGCATATTCATTTCATTATCATTATCAATCGAAACAAACAAGTTTTACAAATGAGTTTGTACTTTAACAATAAAGAAATTACAAATGCAAAGAAATTATATAATCTAAAAGATTGCCAGCTTCGGGGAACTGGGCTTTCCAAGCTTGATTTGCTACTGAGCTATCAATCTTCAGAATTGCTCGTCGAAGTCAGTCTGATAATCATTTGCACAACTGCTCTCGGTGACTTCTTCCATAAGCTAGACTGAAGGACCCACACGACTGGATGAAGGAGAATTGTTGATCTGAATACCCTGAGGCATGAATGCGAATGTATTGGAGTGAAGAAGTGTCTGAATCTTGCTCTTGAGCACCTTACAGTCTTCAGTTGAATGCCCTTGTGCCCCAGCATGGTAGTCATAACGGGCGTTGACATCAAAACCTGGTGGGTACGGAAAAGGCACTAGGTTCAATTCCTTCGGCACTATTAATCCACCTTTGATCAAATTTGGCAAAATCTGACCGTATGACATTGGAGATTAAGTGAAATTCCTTTCTGGCTTCCTTGGTCTTTGTCGGGCGTGCTGACGCGGCAGACGGCGATATGACCGTTGATTCTGAGGAAGTCCCTGATTCGGAGAAAGATATTGTCCCTGTGGAGAAAATGGTATCTGATACAAAGACCCGAAAGATTGCTGACTCTGAGCAGTTGAAATGCCTGAACGCTGAGAATAAGGTAGTGGAGATTCCCGGATGGAACTATTTCTTCCTCCCATTCTTCATGAGAACTGACAGCTGATTCATTTTCACTTCCTGGGATGTTCGAGACGTCTTGGATCTTTCCACATTTGAGCAGGCTCTTGATGCGTTCTCCCACTATTACCAAGTCAGAGAAGTTCGATGTCCCGTTGCCAATCATCTTATCGTAATACGGGCCTTGCAAAGTGTCCATGAACACGTCAACTAATTCTCTGTCTAGAAGTGGTGGTCAAACACGAGCAACTAACTCTCTCCATCTCTGACCATACCCTCTGAATGATTCATTATCCACTTGAGATAAACCTTACAACTGAATGCGGCTAGGAGCCATGTCAAGATTGTAGATGTATTGCTTCACAAAGGCATTGGCTAGATCTAACCATGATTGGATGCTACCACTTTCTAACTGCATATACCAACTCAATGATGCTCTATTCAGACTGTCCTGGAAACAGTGAATCATGAGTTTGTTGTTGTGGACATAAGAGGTCATTCTTCTGCAAAACATCACCAAATATTGCTTTGGGCAGCTATCCCCTTTGTACTGCTCAAACTTCGGTGTCTTGAACTTTGGAGACATTACAAGGCCAGGTACCAGACATATGTTTGAAGCATTCAGATCAAAAGTATCACGACCCTCAAGGGCTTTAAATTTTTTTGTCTAACACACAATATCTCTCCATAAACTCAACAGATCATGGATCCTTAGGTTTCATCTTTGGAACCACCCCTTGGAAATCTAGCATAAAAAATTCAAAACTCCGATAGTCTGCAGCATCAAGAGAAGATGAATGTCCGCCTCGGACAATAGGATGCTCTTGTATAACTTGATTCTCAACAGGGATTCACACAGACTGAGCTTGAGCAACATTGTTCACTGGAGGTGGAATAACAGTCTCAGTTCTCTGAATATTGGCCTCTCCCCTTGTCATGGCGGCCATAGCTTCCATTAGTTGATCCAAATTACTTTTCATCAATTCAACATCGGCCCTAGTCACAAACTGATTTTGCTTTCCTGAGTTCATGATCCTTCTAAAAGCTGATTCAAGTCCAATACGAAAGTTGGGAAATCAACTGCAGGTCGAGGACAAAGGATGGATGAGCTCACTATTCCGGCCTGCGGAAATATATGCAAAATGATGCACAAATGCAAATGCAAATGCAATGTTCTAAATGCAACAGACATGGGATCAAAGCTTCCATATATTCTGAATAACCACCGCGATGATGACTGAATAAGTTCATAAGTCTGCTCTGAAGAGAATACCGGAATACCAGAATACTGGATAATCAGAATGCCAGAATACCAATCTAATAAGTCCACACTGGTAAGAAAACCAGAAAATCGGGTAGTCTGAAGGTCAAGGTTACCTGCAAACCTGTAAACACCCAGCCCCTCTCACATGCGGGTTCTAAAACCAAGGATCCTCAGTGTCATGGACTCTCAGGTCGAGAAATGATTATACGTTCACCATTTCTGGTTTGGCATCATCATCAATCGAGGAGGCCTCAACTGATTCCCCTCAAAAAGGTCATCCTATGGCAAGTTCTCAGCTTCGGGTCCTCGGATCAAGAAACGTAATGTGTTTGCCATTTCTGGTATGACATTATCGCCCCTTGGGAGGAGTGCCTCAACTGAGTCCTCGGGAATGGTCACTAGAGTCGACAGCTTTCTAAGTTGACACCCCGAAATGCACAAGATGCTCAAATCAGAATATCTCCCAAGAAAACCTCGTCTGGGTGTGGGTTTCGTGAAAACCAAACGTACTAAGATGCTACATAGGCCACACTACTTTACACTCTAGTCCTATGTGTACACTCAAGCCTGTATATTGGGCTTATCTCTCATAACACCCTGCCCACCAAAGAAAACAACAGTCCAACACAGTCCAGTATATATGGCAATAATGAATGTAAAGCAAGTAAATGTGATAAAACGAATAAACATGCAATAAAGCCATATATAAAGCAAGTAAAGCATATAGATAAACACCCAATAACCAAAAACAAACAGGCGCTAGGATTGAATCGCTTAGTGAACTAGTATCCCCAGCAAAGTCGTCAGCTATCGCATCTGCGAAAATCAATCTGTGGAAAAGACAGAAGAGTCGCCACCGAACATTATTTATCCTGACGTAGGGAAAGGAAACGATCGAAGAAAACCTCAACAAAGGGAAAGACATGGTCATCGCAACCATAGCCTGGGTTCGATAGTCGGTTACGCGAGAGGAAGGTATTATCACCCCCTCGCGTCCATCGTTCTCGATGGGATCCACGCTACTTGTATCGATCAAAGAGTGAGTTATCTGAAGCTCTAATGCTAACGGATAGAAAAACAAAATGTGACTCGATAGAACATCGACGTCCTAGGCCTACGTATTCCCTCGGGAATGGTAAAATCAGAGTCAATGTAGTTCGGAGGACTACAGGATTGTGGGGGAAGGTTGCTCGCCAAGACATCACCGTTTTGTGCCTACGTATTCTCAATCGGACGGGAGAGAGGAAATTAGAGCATCCGTAGTTCATGCTACTACGGGAAAACAAGATCTCGATCGCACGAGTGCGAGAGAAAAGGGAGAGACACACAGAAGGTCTAAGGGAAACTAAATCCTACAAGTTATCATGCATTGTGGCCCTAAGGCCAGGATCAGGGGGGAAGTCTACCTAATGTTGTCATGCATGGATTGAAAGCCTAATGTCCCTCCTACCTTCAACTTAATCAAAAATTAAGTGGAGCTAGGAATCCTAAGGGATCATGTGAATACAAAGCAGTCAGAAAGTAAACACAAAGCAACTCAATCACAAAATGAACGATGTCGTGATCTCAGCTAAGAAACAAAACTGAGTGACTCCTCATCCTCCAACAGAAAAGAAATGCAACAGAAACGGACGATGTCGTGATCTCAAATATAAGGAAGTTGAGTGACTCTTCGTCAACCACAAGATTAAAATGATGTCGTGATCTCAACTATGAGGAAGTTGAGTGAATCTTCGTCCATCACAAAGTAAGACAAACAGGGAAGCCAACAACAGCAGAGTATCAGTGAATTGGCAACCACGCCAAGTATACAACTAGGAGTAAAACTCCTAACTCAACAAAAAGTTGTAAGCAGAAATGCTAAACCCTAGGCATGCTTCATACAAGTGTGCAAATGGTACCTAACGGAGAAGGTTCGTTGCCTCTTCAAAGCGTGCAAAAAGCTCCAGACTAAGTTCCAAGGCGAAAGAGAATTAGGCTATCAAGTGCTTCGAACAAATAAGCAAGTCCAGTAGTCAAGCATCTAACATCAAGTTCAAACAATGTCAGAATTTAATAAGCATCAAGTGTAAGTAACTATCATCAAAGGTAAACAACCAAGAGAACCAGAATTAACATCAGGAATCGGTCCAAACGATATCCGGGACTAAGTATAACCTGCATCATGAAATCTTATCAGTCCAAACAATGTTATGAAAAATAGTCCATACAAAATAATGAGAAATAATCAAAATTCTAAACAAACATCCATGATCACTACCGTCAAAATTAGAATAAAACCTAACCAGAATTAGTCTACAATTAATCAACTACTAGTCCATGTTAAAAGTCAAGATTAATTTCTAACTAAACAAGATTAAGTTCTTAATTCAAAATTAATATCAAAGTATAAAGTTATAAATTAATTCTAATCCTAAAATTATGAACCAATATTGAAATCTAAATTCTAATTAAAATAAGGATTAAAAGTTAATCAAAATTAATTCAAAATTAAAACTCCTAGAAAATCTTGTTCTAATGTTAACAAACCAAACACAATTATCCAAAAAATCATTATCAAAATCTAAAAACTCTAAACAAAAACAAAAATCGAAAAATCTAAAAAAGAAAAACTAAAAACAACATTAAAGAGGGGTGCGACAGTGATTTAAGGGTGTGATGAACGGGCTTGGCGGCGTGATGAAGACTGCTTATGGGCTTACAAGCCCGGTTCCATGTCGGTACAAGTTAGGGGAAAAATATTGAGATAAAACCCTAAAATGCCAGATATTCCATCCGTCGTTTCCCTCTGCTTCTCTTCTCAAAACATCTCCGCCGTCTCTCTTTCCTTTCCGTCTCACTCATCTTCTTTTCAGATGAAACACCGCCGCGAAAGGCTTGTTCCCACGACCTTATCTCCGCTCAACCTCGGCGTCTCCATCTCATTCTCACGGATCGCCTTCTTCATCTCAACGCTCAGGCCGCCGCTCTTCTCTCTTTCACCATCGGCGATTACGCCGCGACGTCGTGGAAGAAAATATCCTATTAACGCTTGCTCACTCTCCAAACACCAATGGCGAAATGGTAGCTTCCCATCCACTCATCATCGTTTACAGATACGTAACTAACACAAAAGAGATGAAGCGTACTCACCTGCGAACGATGCTCAGGATGTTACGGCTTCGAATCTTCACTTATTCTTTTTCTACGCTTCCTCTTCCGTTGTTATTGTTGTCGTTGACCGATTTTGGATTGGTGTTGCATGTTGAATTGCTGTTTGGAACCGCTTCTGAAATTGTTGTTGAATTTTCTATTGCATGTTTGAGAATTGATGTCGAATTGCAGAATTTGAAGATGATGAGTGAGTTTGGAGAATTGCAGAAATTGAAGATAGAAAGGTGAAGTTCTCAATTCTGTTGCAGCCTTTTGCTGTTTGAAGTTTGTTGAGGGGTTCAGAATTGAAGATTGTTGCGATGAAGCTTGGTGAATTGATGATGAGAGATGTAGGATTCAACTCACGGTTGCAGATTGAAGATGACTTGCGAGAGAGTGAGAAGAGAGTGAAGTGGAAGATGAAGAAGTTGGTTCGGTTTTTTTCTGTTAGAAATTTTCTGTTAGTTTCTGTTAGAGTAATTGGATTGGAGAAATATTAGTGATGGGTTGGTAGTTAGAGGAATTGTTTCTGTTATAAATATCTTTCCTGTTGCTATGTTTCTGCAACACTTTTCTTTTTGCTTTATGGACTTGTTGTGATTGAATTCAGTTAGGAATTTGTTTTTGAACCCAACCTGCTATGTAAATTCCGTTAGATCCTGTTATGAATTTTTCTTTGGAATATTGTTATGCCCTGTGAAATCTGTTATGAATTGGAATTGATGAAAACCGTGGCCTCTCTATTACTGCTATGTATTCTCTGCTGTTTTTAGTTTTTTATTATTTGCTGCTATTATATGAGCTGCTGTCACATTTCTCTGCGTTTTCGTTTCCTGTTATGACCTGCTATGTACTTTTTGCGCTGGCTCCTAATATTTAAACGTGGTGTATAATATGCTCACTGAACATAAGTCTACCAATGTATCACATGAAAGTCACGCTCCTAGCACGTGAAGGAACTTCATTACGAAGTAACAAGAGTTTGAACCTCTTAGTTTGGAGATTAATCCATTCCTCATCTCGGTCATCATATTTGATATGGTGAAGCCTTTGTGACTCGTCATACTCATTGACAAGGCCATAATACCAACTCTGGTCCAAAGGCCAAAATACTTTAATTCTACGGTTCAGTACCCAATATATATCTACATCACCCGGAAAAATTTCATAAAAATTACGCCTCTTCCTGGATTTTTCCTTATCTTTGTCTTGCTTCCTTGGCCTCAAATGTCTGTCAGCAATGTCAACTGAAGATGATTCCGAACCTGAACGAGACTTTGAGCCATGGTTAACAATATTTTGACTAGAAGATAGCAAAAAGGACAAACCATTTGCTGATGGCTGGGGAGAAGACTTGCTACTAGAAGAAAACCCAGTACATATTGGATCAAACCTTGAAGAAAGCATCTTGGCTGCATTCTCCTCAAGATTTTCCTCATCATCATCCTACAAATCAACAGATATTGTACAACTATCAACCAAAGGCTCAGCCTCCTTGGAAACCCTAGGTTTATCTGAAGCCAGAGTCTTTTGCTTCCTATCCCTCTTTTTTTAACTTTTTTTTAAGAAGAAAGACCACTATCTACAATAGAATTAGGGCCATGATCCCCATTCTCCGTGACATGCTGAACTGAAATTCAATTTGAATCATTATTCCTATTTTTTTGCTTTTGAAACCGTGCCGTAGTGATATGCGTCTCCAAGAAGCTTGTCACCACAAAGAATGCCCGCTGATGTTTTTTCAACATACATGTCTTGCTAACATCACAATATTGTGCCTCAACTCAAAAACTTGGCCATTGATTTAAAAATGAAAAATTGGATATCGTTAGTAAACATGGAACTGGATAATTGGTTAAGAAATGGACATTGGTTCAATTATTTGGACAATGAAAGTGATTTAAAGGTTGAAAATGGAATATCTTGAACTTGACATCTTGAAACCATGGTATATGCCTTTGTAGCTTATATGTTACGAAATCACTTGAATGAAGCTTTGAATCACACACTAACAAACCATGATTCTGCTCTTGAGCCAATAATTGCCCTTCACGACAAGGTGCAATCATGCCATGTTTCCATCTCAACTCCACAATGACACCCTGATGCATAATTCTCCTCTGTGAAGTCCTAACTCAATTCTTCGGTCCATAAGTGTTTTTCATCACAAACAATAAATCATTGAGGATATAAGGAGACCTTGATCATCACTTCATCTCTTGACTTGACAAGTAACACCCTAATATTACCTGGAAGAAACCTTGATGATAGGACTAAAACTTAGAATGGATATCACCTTGCCATGAAAGGCTAATTCTCTTGCATAAGTCTGATTACATGAACCTAAAAGCAAGTAGAAAGTCTTGATTTAGATGACCTCGTAGCTTGATGATCTTAACAAAAGAGAAGCCTTGATACTTCATGAACTCGTGATAGAGAGATACTCATGATGTTGAGAGCTCAGAGCTTCGTCTCACCTTGAGATAGGGAATACCAGAAATCACAAGAAAGCTGCTTTGATCCCATGTCTAAAGATCCCAATGAAATGCAAATGAATGAATATGAGTGTGACCTAATGGATATGCAAAATGAATGCAAAACGAAAGCCAAAAAAAGGTTGAAAAAGGTAGGGCAAATTTTGGGGTGTTACACCACGCATTACATAATTTTGTCTTGTTAATTAGCATTCCCCGTGGATTCCATCTTTTTATTACTACGACATTATCGGCACACTTGCCGAGAAGTCATCATGGGCCAATAATACACAACCAATATACGATTTGGACGACTTGTTATAACATAAATGTGTCCCACCTAATTATTTATGAAAGGAAAATAATAGCGTAAACAAAGTTAAATAAAGTGAATTTGAATTGTTTTTTGGAATCTGAAGCGTATATATGGTTATTTAAGTGGACGTTAAATTGAAAAAGGAAGTTTATAATTAATTGGGTTGGTAATAGTAACAGACAATTCCAAAGTAATGTGAAAAACATTAGTAAAAGAGAAAAGAAGAAAAAGTTGGATTGAATTGGTTGCTTTGTAACCAATTAGGCAAAACTAGTTAAAAGGTTTGGTAAAGTGAAAGAAAGTATAAAATTTACCAACCAAATCGGCTGACAATGCTAGTTTGGTTGAAAATTGAAAATTTTGGACAAAAATTGCTCCTATTTTGGGGAGGTGGTATATTTTGTGTTTGATCGAAAATACAGGTATGTAATGTAAAGATGTTAGTTTAGTCAAAGGGTACCTTTTTCAAAATTCAACAATGTCAAACACTTCTTCAACCATAATGAGATTTGTCATATTATACGTATTGGACATTGATAGAGGATACTTCCCTTTATGAGTATATAAACATTCAAAGGGATTAGTTCAATGATTAATTTTAAACTGATGATAAAGCCACAACATAGAAAATTAAGAAAACTTACCTTTCTTTTTCACTTTCGCATACAGTAGTAATACGATTGTCGGCCATTGATCCTTCCTTTGTTGGCTGTAGTTAATGAATTTTAATGCATATGATCCCCAAAGTGCACAATTCAAAGTGTTTTCCCTATGATTTCTGAATGATATAGGATTTCATAAAAATATAATAGTGGAAGTTTTAAAAATGTTCATTAACATAATTATAAAAAGGCAGAAAATTTACCCTAAATCTTTTAAAATTAGGTTCACTTGTTATTTCTTGCTGCCAACATGCAATTGTGAATAGTTAAGTTCTTCAACCATGCCAATAACATCTAATATGAAGATGGTGTTACATACATGAGATGCAATGATTGAATAAATACAAATATATGATACAATATAATTATTGATAATAAATAACCTATTAAGAGATCTTTCTTCCATTTTCCAGATATGATATCAACAAAAGGTTTGAAATTTATCTTTTTTTTTGCAGGAATTTCATGTTTGTTTATATCTGACACTATGGTTCCACCAGTAAATTTGATCAGAAACTTACGTTCGGAAGTTTTGAATATCAGATCATTTGGTTGTTAAATTGTAATTCCTAGTGTATAAGTGTGTCGAAGTCAAAACTTTCAGTGTGTCGAAACAGTTTGTTTCACACAGATTTGTTTTGATATGATTTAGATTTGATTTGATTTAGTTCAAATAGATATTTTGGGCCTTTGTAAATCTAAATCTATAAATAGGGAGTATCCCTTGTACTTTGTAATATGCAATATAACAAGCAGTGAAGATAATCACAGTGTTTGTATTCACAATTGCAAGTTTGCAAGTGAAATAGAACCTGAAATCCCACAGTTCGTGGGTAACATTTTTCTCCAAATGTTTCTCCTCTCTCTCGTTTCTTTTCTTGCTGTTTTGTTCTTCATCTTCTTCATTGCCATTGCATATTGTGTGGGTTGTTATAATCTTGAGAATAAGATTGAAAGAGGAATTACCATAGTTTGTGGTTAAATTCCAATATCTGGTATCTAGAGCTCCAGTTGCGATTCAAGGAGGAAAATCGTGATGGCTATGAATAATTCAAACGGGCACTTTCTGGCGACCCTACCAATTCTCAAGAAAGATAATTATGAGAATTGGTGCAAGCAGATCAAGGTGGTTTTCTGTTATCAAGATCTTTGGGATCTTGTGAAGGAAGGAGTAACACCGCTTGGGGAAAACGCGACGGATCAAGAAAAGGCTGCACACAAAGAAATGAAGAAGAAAGATTATAAAACGCTTTTATAATCCATCAATGTGTTGATCCAGATAACTTTGAAAAAGTTAGTGATGCAGGGTCAGCGAAGGAAGCATGGGAGATTCTTGAAAAGTCGTTTGGAGGCGCAGAAAAGGTGAAAGAGGTGAGGTTACAAACTCACAAGAGAACCTATGAGTTGCTTCAGATGGAAGACAACAAAAGTATTACAGATTTCTTCACCAGAGTTACAAAGTTGGTGAATCAAATCAAGGTATGTGGAGAGGTGTTGACATCAAGATCAGTTGTTGCAAAGATCTTGAGGTCATTGGCTCCAAAATTCAACCACGAGGTAGTAGCCATAGAAGAGTCGAAAGACTTGTCAGTATTGACAAAGGAAGAGCTTCAAGGGATGCTTGAGTCTCATGAACAAAGGATGGCTGAAAGAGCTGCAGCAAAGTCGAAGAGTGATATGGCTTTGCAGGCACAGTCAGAAAAGGAAAGGAATGGCAAAGGAAATGTGAATGACAACAAAGGTAAATGAGGCTACAATTCGACTCAGAAGAAACCTTGGAACCAAGGCAACCAAAGAGGTGGTGTTGCAGGTAAAGGAAGAGGTGGTGGTCGAAAGCCAGACAAAAGTCACATTAAATGTTTCAATTATCAGAAGTATGGTCACTATGTTAGTGATTGTCCAGAAAAGAAGAAAAATCAAGAATCTGATGCAAAGCTGGCGAAACATGAAGAAGAAGAGACGTTGCTGATGGTCACAACAAAAGATGAAGAAAGATTCCAAGATCAGTGGTACTTGGACTCAGGATGCTCATCACACATGACTGGAAGGAAATATTGGTTTGTCAACATGAAGCCCTCGTCGAAGAACACGGTGAAGTTTGCAAATGACAACACTCTAGCAGCTGAAGGTGTTGGTGATGTTCTGATTATGAGGAAAGATGGCAAAAGGTCAACAATTTCCAATGTGTTGTATATACCAGGCATGAAGAGTAATTTGCTCAGTATAGGGCAACTTGTCGAAAAGAACTACAAGGTAGTTGTCGAAGACAAGATGACGAGAGTTTTTGACGCAGGTGGTAGGTTGATCTTGAAGGCTCAAATGTCTCAGAATAGGACCTTCAAGATTGAACTCAAGGTGATGGAGCACAAGTGTCTAGCAACGGCAGCCAGCAGAGATGAATGGTTATGAAATTTTTTACTAGGCCATCTCAACTTCAATGACATCAGGATTACCAGAAATCGACATTCCAAGTGAAGTCTGTGAGGAGTGTGTTCAGTTAAAACAACACAAGAATAACTTCAGCAAGGATGCAGGAAGGAAGTCGAAGGTAATTCTGGAAGTCATATACTCTGATGTATGTGGTCCAATCCAGGTGGATTCGATTGGTGGCAACAGATATTTTGTCACGTTTATAGATGATTTCAGTCAAAAATTGTGGACTTACCTCATCAAGAAGAAAAGTGATGTGATTGAGGTATTTTCCATATTCAAATCTGTGGTCGAAAGACAGAGTGGTCAAAAGTTGAAAATTCTGAGGACAGATGGTGGTGGAGAGTATGTGTCGAAAGAGTTCGATGCATTATGTGAAAAAGAAGGGATTGTGTATGAGGTGGTGCCACCCTATACACCACAGCAAAATGGAGTTGCAGAACGAAAGAACAGAACCATCATGAATATGGTGAGAAGTATGTTGAATGGAAAGCATCTACCCAAAGAATTATGGGGAGAAGCGGTTTCGACAGCAACATATATTTTGAACAGATGTCCGACGAAGAAGCTTGAAGGAATCACACCAGAAGAATGTTGGTCTGGTGTCAAGCCTAGCCTCAGTCACCTAAAGGTGTTTGGATCTATAGCATATAGACATGTGCCAGATCAGTTGAGAAGGAAGCTTGATGACAAGTCGAATCAGATGATCTTGATAGGATATCATTCGACTGGAGGTTACAAGTTGTTCGACCCAGTGAATAAGCAGGTAGTGATCAGCAGGGACGTGATCATAGATGAGCTTAAATAATGGGATTGGACAAAGAATGCCAAGAAGGATTCAGTGAGAATCTCTTGTGAAGAACTAGCAACTGAAGTCGAAAGAGAAGTTCGATAGGAACCAGTCGCAGATGAAGTAAGTTCAAGCAGACCTCGACGAACAAGACACATGCCTGCAAGGTTGCAATAATGTGTAATTACATCAGATGATGTGGTCGATGAAGAGGGTGAGCTGGTACATTATGCTTTCTACGCAGATGTCGAACCAGTCAATGCAGCTGAGGCATTGAAAGATTCGAAGTGGGTGAAAGCAATGAATGAAGAGTTAGAGTCCATCGAAGTCAACAACACCTGGTCACTTGTCGAATTGCCTCAAGACAAGAAGACAATTTATGTGAAGTGGGTTTACAAGGTGAAGGTGAATCCTAGAGAAGAAGTAAATCGAAACAAGGCGAGACTTGTGGCGAAATGATTTCTACAGAAGGAAGTAATCGACTTCGATGAAGTAATCGCACCTGTTGCTAGAATCGAAACAATCAGGTTGGTTGTTGGTCTAGCAAATATGAACAATTGGCACACATGTCAGATGGACGTGAAGTGTGCGTTCCTTAATTAATGGCCCCTTAGATGAAGAAGTTTATGTCGCACAAACATCTGGGTATGTGAAACGAGGCGAAGAAGGAAAGGTGTACAGGCTGTACAAAGCCCTGTACGGATTTAAGCAAGCTCCAAGAGCTTGGAATAAGAAAATCGACAGCTTCTTAAGGGAGAAGGAATTTGTGAAGTGTACGACTGAGCATGGAGTGTATGTAAGGAGAAGCAATAATGAATTGCTTATACTATGCCTCTATGTCGATGATTTGTTGATAACAGGGAGTTGCAAGAAGGAGATCAAATATTTCAAACATCACCTGAGTAAGGAGTTTGAAATGTCAGACTTGGGAAATCTCTCATATTTCCTTGGCATCGAATTCTACAAGACTATTAGAGGTTTGATGATGCACCAAAGAAGATATGCAGGCGAAATACTCAAGAGATTTGAGATGCAAGATTGCAACCCAACTTCGATTCCAGCTGAGACCAGACTACAACTGTCGAAGGATTCATATGAATATGATGTCGACCCAACCCAATACAGAAGACTTATTGGGTCACTTAGATACCTTTGTCACACAAGGTCTGACTTAGCATACATTATGGGTATGGCAAGTAGATTCATGCAGAAGCCAAAGGTATCACACCTAACAGCGACGAAGAGGATACCGAGGTATCTGAAAGGGACTCTCGACTACGTCATTTTGTTTCCTGCAGTTGATGAAGGGAAAGAATGCAAGTTAGTGGGATACACCGACTACAGCTGGTGTAGTGACATTGAGGATAGAAAATCCACAGCTGGATATGTGTTTATGTTAGGTGGTGCACCAGTTGCTTGGAGTTCGAGAAAGGAGCCAGTAGTGGCATTGTCATCATGCGAAGCAGAATATATAGCTGTTTCTCTTTGTGTATGTCAAGCAACCTGGATGGTGAACTTGGTCGAAGAGATTACAGGGAAGAATCATGGAGCAATTACCATGAAGATAGACAGCATGTCAGCTATCAACTTGGCGAAGAATCCAATAGCTCACGGTCGAAGCAAGCACATCGAAATGAGGTTCCATTATCTTCGAGAGCAGGTAGCAGAAGGGAAGATGAATCTGGAACACTGCAAAACCGAGAATCAGATTGCAGATATCATGACGAAGGGAGTGCAGGTCAAAGTCTTCAAAAGACTAAGAGCCGTGATGAATGTAGACAACTTAGACACAATGAATTATGTGGTGTGTTAAATTGTAATTCTTAGTGTCTAAGTGTGTCGAAGTCGAAACTTTCAGTGTGTCGAAACAGTTTGTTTCACACAGATTTGTTTTGATAAGATTTGATATGATTTAGATTAGACTTGATTTAGTTCAAATAGATATTTTGGGCCTTTAGAGTTTTGGGCCTTTGTAAATCTAAATCTATAAATAGGGAGTATCCCTTGTACTTTGTAATATGCAATATAACAAGCAGTGAAGATAATCACAGTGTTTGTATTCATAATTGCAAGTTTGCAAGTGAAATAGAACCTGA
The DNA here is from genome assembly GCA_022829125.1 of Lathyrus tuberosus. Classification (NCBI taxonomy): domain Eukaryota; kingdom Viridiplantae; phylum Streptophyta; class Magnoliopsida; order Fabales; family Fabaceae; genus Lathyrus; species Lathyrus tuberosus. The sequence continues at coordinate 3,190,679 of JALAZF010000436.1, read as the reverse complement.
AATCCCACAGTTCGTGGGTAACATTTTTCTCCAAATGTTTCTCCTCTCTCTCGTTTCTTTTCTTGTTGTTTTGTTCTTCATCTTCTTCATTTCCATTACGTATTGTGTGGGTTGTTATCAATCTTGAGAACAATATTGAAAGAGGAATTACCATAGTTTGTGGTTGAATTCCAACATTGATTAAGGGAGAAAGTTTGTAACAGTGTATGTGTTGTTTATAGATAAAACTGAATCAAACGCAACCTTCAATGCAATCGGTATTACAACATGAGTATCAGTCCTTTGGAAATAAAAAAGTGTACGTTTGTTATCATTAATAGAAGTAAACAATGAACTAATTGAAAAAATTTAAAACTAATAAGAAGAACAAACACAACATTAACATATTTTACACAAATAACCCATGAATGACAACAATCTATTTTTAAATACGCATTACAAAAGAAGACTCATGAAGGACTTACATCTACATAAAAAAAAGACGGGTTTCAAGTGCTCCTTGTTGTTGGTAAGTACGCACTATTTGTGATGAACTTTTACAACTACTTTCCACAATTCTTTCCGGTCAGTAATGTCAGCGATCTTCTTATAGGGCTTTTCCATTTTATCCTTGCTGCGAATATGTTGAAAACATAAATATTAATAGATAAACACAAACAATAACACAAACACAAACATATATACAAACACAAATAGAAAGATGAACACAAAAGGTAACAAAAACACAAACATTAAGACAAATACAAACAGAAAGATGAACACAAAGAGTAACCGAAAGATAAACATAAAGGCATACATAAACAAAAAGAATGCATACAAAGATGAACAAAAATACAGTCAGAAAAATTAACACAAACATAGTCAGAAAGATGAACACAAACATAGTCTAAATTAACACAAATATGAACACAAATATAAACACAAACACAAAATCAAAAAGATGAACACAAACACAAACACAGTCATAAAAGATTAACATAAATATAAACACAAAAACAAAATCAGAAAGATTAACACAAATATGAACACAAATATAAACACAAACACAAAATCAGAAAGATGAACACAAAGAGTAACACAAAAAGAAACAAAAAATGATAACTTTTTTCGTACACCATATAAAACACAAACACAAAAAGAAATATCAAACTTTTATCTGTTAAGAATTTTTCCGCCAACCAAATCAATACAACTTTGCTTCAGAATGTTTAACAAAGCATAAGAAAAAAATAGAATACATAAATACAAAAATAGTTGAAGAGGAAAGAAGGCATAACATAATATTTTTTGGATGAAGCAGCGAGAGAGACCTAAAATTTTTCTTAAGCGAAAAATATAGAAAACATTGAAGAAGAAGATGAATGAGACGAAACATGAAAAGAGAGAAAGGATGACAAAGTTGTAGGAGAACAAAAGACAAAATGCTTTTTTTTTTTGGAGATTTATTTTGAAGTTCAAAAGTGATATGAAAAAATATTGGTAAAATAGAAAATAAGGGTGTGTTTGGAATAAGAAAAAAACATAAGAGACACATACAAGAGAGAGAAACTACTTCTTCTATTTTGGACCGAAGAGAAATTGGAGAGAGAGCCTAAATTTGTATGGGACCCACACCTTTTACTATTCTCTCCAATTTGAGAAGAAATAAGGTGAAGGAAATATGCTTCCGATTTTATCCATGTTATTTATGTAGCACCCTTCTAAACCCCGCATAGAATTCACATATAATTTAATTGGAATCACCACACAAGGGCGTCACACGTCATAAAACCATAAATCAGTCCTGCTCCGTAACACGGGTTGTAGAAATAATATTAACTTTTCATAAACATGCACATTCATAATATTTATGCAACTTATCGTTATATAAAAAACATCGCAGCGGAAATCCTCATTAAATAAATATTCTCAACTTTCAATCTCATGACATCTAGTCTCATAATAGAATTGAAATCAAAATAGTTCAACAATAAAAAAATCCTTGCAAAGGTTCCAACATAGATATAACAAAAAGCATTCAATAAAGCGTTCCCAACCCGATGTTACATATCAGGGCAAGACACCTCTAAATTAACGGTAACTACTAAAATGCTCTAATGAGCTATCATCCTTACTTCAGCAAGCTACTCCGGAATATCTGCACGTTACCCACGTGGAGGAAACATTCAAACAAAAGGAGTGAGATATCATAATTATATAAAAGAAAACATGGTAATAAGTAAGCAACAGATTATCACATGAACATCACCCATTCCACACATCAACAACAACATCCAACGTACAACTGCACCATTTAACATACAAGTATAACATATAACAACAACATCCAACATGCTACTACAACATTCAAGCACAACAATAAATGCAACCAATATGCAATGCAATGAGACTCACAACCAGACTCAATACATGTGGTACCAATATTGAACTCTCAGGTTCACTCGCTCTGATCCCCACCATAGGATCAGAGCCCACCAAAAATCGTCACCATCACCATAGGCAATGCTTCACGGATTCCCACCAGGAACCAGCTACTCACACCCGATCCATCACAATAGGATCGAGGCTCACCAAAATATCGTTACCATCACCATAGGTAATGCTTCACTAATTCCATCGCCATAGGAATCAACTACTCGCACCCAATCCCCACCATAGGATTGAGGCTCACCAAAACAGACCAACGTCTAAACACCATGATGCATGATTCATACAAGGCATACAACAAAAATAATATGTACAATGATGTTCACCATTAATCAATGTATTATACCAATACTGGCCACCAGCATCCAAAAGCATAATGCAAGCATTATACGACAGCATATCAAGCAACAACGATACATTTCGAATTATGTCACATCACAACATAAACACTAGAATTGAATTTAAGCCATCACATAGTAAAATAATCCAATTATGGAATAGAAACCATTTTTATAAGGTAGTTCGTCGCGTTAGCTTTCTAATGCTTCGAACGGCGCGCAAATCTGACACCCGGGACTCAAGTTATGAATTTTCGAAGTTTTCCAAAAAAATCAGTCCCAATGTAATCGGTTACCACAAAACCGGTTACCAGTTACACCCCCAAAAATCCAATTTTCATGTTTTCAGTGGTAACCGGTTCCCACATTTAGTGTAACCGATTACACCTGCTACAGAAGCACCTTTTCTGCAACTTTTTACACGAAAATCACTTTTGAACCCTCCTAAAATTCAATTTTTTCTTATAAATCATTTGGAACACATTTTAACACAAAAAAACACTTTTCTAAAGTCCCAAACCCCAAATATTTTTCATCAAAATTACCCATAACCTTTTTTCGACTCTGACTCGTGATCACACACGACCACAACTTCTACAACATCATAAGGATCATCAATCATATAATTTCAACAATAACAATTGCATCAATGTTTCATTCTACCTACAATTACAACATCAACATCAACACATAACATGCAATTCAATCATAATATTATAATTTACACAATCATTCATTCATCAAGAACATGGATAGAGAAGAAAACACAAACCCTACATGTTATGATCTACCCACCATTCATCTTGTAATCCCTTAGATAATTAGAACCCCACCCTTACCTTAGAGTTCTTGTGACAAAGCTTCCTCTAATTCAACAATGGTGATTCTCCCTTTGCCCTAGCTCTCCCCTTCTCAACTTTCTCTCCAAAACACATATTGACACTTCTATTCCCAATTCCTCTTATATAATAATAATAATAATAATAATAATAATAATAATAATAATAATAATAATAATTATTATTATTATTATCTTCATCTAATTAAATAATAACAAACAATAGTAATAATACTAATTATTTAATTTAAAAAATATTCACCTACTATTATTCAAATAAAAAATTACTAACTAATATTACTAATTAGTTACTAACCACTAGGTATGGCAATGGGCAGGGTATGGGTAGGGTACTATAGTATCCGTCCCCATACCCGCATTTGAAAAAAATCCCCGTACCCGAGCTCATACCCGCTTGGGTATCAAAATTGACACCCGTCCCCGTACCCTACGGGTATATAAGTGTCCGTACCCGTACCCGTTACCCGCATTTCTAATAAAAATAAATATATCAAGTATAAAATATCATAATATTTTAAGTTTTTAAAAATATTAAAAAGTTTTTTAAAATTTGTATTGTTGAATTATGAAATAAATGATCACTTATATTAAATAGGGTTAACTATGCTTGTGATCCTCCTAAATATCTCAAATTTCATTTTTAGTCCCTCAAAATATTTCCTTCAAAGAATGGTCCTCCTAAAATTTTTTATCCACACTTTTTGTCCTTCCTGCAACTTAGTGACGAATTTCATAACTTAGCGACTGAGTTAGCGACGATTTTAGGAACGGTTTATTACTTAGCGGCTGAATTGGTGACAGTTTTAGCAACGATTTTAGTATTAGTATCTTAAAATTTTAGCAGATTCAATCATGTATCTCAGAAGATACGGTCATGTTATTTTTTCAAGAACGAAGCCGCCGATAAGGATGCTGTTCTGGAATATCCAAAGCTTAGAGCAACTACGAAGGAATTTGAATCAATGGTTAGAAGGAGACATTGCAGATGGTGAACGAATTAGAAGTATTGAAAGACAAGTTTCTTACTTCTCGATCGAAGATGGAAATATTTGACGTGAGTGGCTACGAATTAGAAATGACAACGACGTTAGGTCTATGATGTTTGGAACTGATGATATTGTTTTGATTGTTGTAATTTCTTAGTTTATGTTGTATTAATCTTGATATAATTAATGGATTAAGTGTTGCTGTAGAAGTATTTTAATTTGTTTTCTTGTAACCAGTAGTTGTTATAAATATTAAATTCAAATGTTACAACTCTTCTAATGACAAAAGTAAATCTATCTAGAACTTGTTCCAACATTTGGACAAGTTTTCCGTGTATGCCCGGGTAGACGACATATTCCACACAGTCTTTCCATTTTCTCATATGTGTCCATTTCAGTTCTAATTCGCGTGCTTTTGGGGCGGCCCTTTTTGTTTCTTCTCATGTCTTCGTTGTGGTAAATTGTGTCCCCATGATAGGTTGGCCAATAGTCCTCACTAGCTACCACTGGAAAGTTGTTACTGTAGATACCGAATAAGTTCATAACCTTGTAAACTTCTGATAGCTGCAAGAACGGATCATGAAGAGCACTAGAACATGCCGCAATGACATGTGAACAAGGCATACGGAGCGCTTGAAACTTTCCGCAGTCGCACCAATATTTATGAATTTTCACCCTGTATTGTCCCATTGGCCGACCCTCATTGTGATCCTTTGTCTCTTCAACAATGAAGCTGTAATCGTGACGGTCAAACGATGTAACTCGATGTGAGGTCGCTTTATCAGTTTCGTCCTTCATAAATGTCATGCAGCTTTCGCTGAATAACTGCCCTGATTCCAAAACAGCGCTCCATTTTTTGCCTCTTGTTGCAAATAGTGACCCCAACCTGTAATAGGTTGCTCTAACTAACGCAGTGATGGGTAGGTTTCTAGTTCCCTTGAAAACGTTGTTCAGGGATTCTACAAGGTTGGTGGTCATGTGACCCCATCAACATCTTCCATCAAATGCCCTTGTCCACTTCTCCACCGGAATGCTGTCCACCCAGCTTAATGCTTATGTGTTTGACAATCTTATTTCTTCGCGGTAATACCTGAATGATGGTTGGTTTAATGCATACCCCGTGTTCACGAATTTTTTCTTGAGGTTTTTGTCTTTAAATTCCCGCATAAAATTCTGCGACATGTGTCTTATGCAATAAATATGGATAAAAGGAGGATTATGCCAACCATTTGCAGGATTATTGTAAGCCCTGACAATAGAAGCGTGCCTGTCGGAAATCAGACATAAGTTGGGTTGCGGGGCTACACGTGTTCTGAGATTTTTGAGGAAGAAACTCCAAGCCTCACCTGTCTCACCTTCTACCAGAGTAAATGCAATTGGAAATATATTATTATTTCCGTCTTGTGCTACCGCCATCAGCAATGTTCCTTTGTATTTTCCATACAACCATGTGTTGTCCACTTGAATAACAGGTTTGCAGAAAGAAAAACCTTTGATGCACGGTTGGAATGCCCAGAAGAGGCGAGAGAATATCCTACAGCCATCCACACATGTTCCATCAGGAGTCAACCCATTATTGACTCGTCTGCATGGTCACTATTTCTTCAGATGACGGACGACAACCAATTAACAACATCCGCACCTGTGGACCCGACACCGCCGCCGCCGCCACCGCGAAGAGAACGAAGACACGTACGTACACGAGGATGTGGTACGGGCGGAAATTTGCCTCGACCTCGTCGACAAAATTAATGTACTGTGTTTCGCCTTTTGGCTATGTAATTTGTAATTATTAAAAAGAAATATTTAGAATGAGTAATAATTATTAAAATTATTAAATATTATTTATGAATTATTATTATTTATGTATTAATGTTAATTTATTTGAAAAATTTTAAAAAAAATTCGTCACAATGGGGGCTCCAGAGGGTATGGCGCCTCCCTTTAAAATCCAAGGGGGTATCCCTTACCAATGGCGCCTCCCTTTCAAATTCAATAGGGTAACCATTTCTAATGGCGCCCCCCTTCAATGTCTTTTTTTTTTTTTTGAAACATGAGTATATTGGTGTTAATGGTGAAAACATGGGTATAATGAAATTATATACTTGGAAACATGATTATTTAGATAAAAAATTCTAAATATTGATCAATTAATTATTATTAATTAAATTACATTGACCTTTAACTCGGCCATATTAAAAAATATCCTTATAACATAAAAAAATAAAATAAAAAATAGAAGATTATCGTTGAATAAAATATTTTAAAAACATATAAAAAATTGATTACAAAAATTTCAAAACATTATTACAACGGTTGAATTTTAACAAGCATCTTAATATTTATTAACATTTTTTTCACTAAACTTTATTCAAATATGGTCAAAGTTTGGTTCTAGAAAAAACCACTTCTACTATATGAGCCATGTCAGAAACCGTTGAACGTTGAAACAATGCCTTTTATTTCAATAAGCAATTATTTGAACCGGGAAAGTGAAAAACCAAAAAGCAATTTTTTGTGGGCCCCATTACAAGCTGGACGGTAAAGATAAACGTGCTTTTCTTTTCCGCTTTTTCTCAAATCACTTTCTCTACCAAACGCTGCTATCATTATTCTTGTAATAAAATTACATTTTACCCTCTAATATAAATTCCACATTATTGCTTCACTATGTGGCAAATGCGAATGTGAAAATCCAACTTTTGTTCTTTCTCTCTTTGTTCAACCATCACCATCACTCTCACTTCATAGTTTTTGAATTCTCGCGAAGAATCAAGGTATGATCTTCAATCTGGTCAACTTTGTTATTTATATGTATATGTATATCTATATGTATATGTGTGTGTTAGTATCATATTTTATTGTTTTCAGATTCTGAGTTTGCTTCTAAGTTTCAGATCATAGTTTGTTAGTTTTCAAATTTTTCATGTGGTTGTTGACTGTGTTTGAGTATCATTTCAGTTAGCTTGATTTTTTTTTTTTTTGTTGATTTTGGTTGGGATTTCGTGTATTGGTGAAGAAAAATATCTGATAATTGAGGCAATTTTTCTGAGTCAACAGTTTAGATTTCTTGCCGCCAATTGAGTGTGTGTTTGGTTCTGCAGTGAGGAGAATTGATTTTGAGTGAATTGATTTTGTAAAATTGATTCTGGTTAAAATTGAGTTAGATGTAAAGTGATTATGTTTGGAAACATTTATGTAAAATTGAGTTGAACAACAAATTTCAGTGTAAAAATCACGTTCAAACTCAAAAGTTACAAATTTTAGCTTCAAGTAGAATCAATTAAGGAGACATAATCAATTATACTTTAGAAGAACCAAACACCTCAAAATCATTCCAAAATAAATTTTACACCTTTAGAATTACTTTTTGCCTCTTCCAAAAGATAAACCAAACATATACAGAACAAAGTTTCGGCTTTCCGCTTTTCCAATAGATGTAGATGTTTGAAATTTGATGTATGATGATTTTAAATCTATAGAAAATTGCAATTCAAATTGAAAGTTATTAAGTTGAATGAGGAAACAAAATATGTAAATTCTTAAGCCTAGGTGAAGATAATTCTTTATCAAATTTCTCAATTGTTGGCCATCCTAGTTGCTCGAGCAGCATAATGCTATATTAACAAGAAAAATATGGATAATAACATAATATATTTGATTGCTATTCTTTCAATGCAACCATACATGTTTGAGATTATTTGCATGATAGTAGGATATGTTAGCATGGATTGGTTTATTTACGAAATCAAAAGTTCTGGGCTATTTCTAAACCTGCATGTGTTAATCTTGGATTGCAGAATAATCTAGTGTTGCTTTTGACTTGGTGAAGTATTAGAGCTATAAAGACAATGCCTATTATCAATAAAGACTTGGATCCCGCATTCCAAACGGCGGGGGCGAATCCGTATCCTTACAATGATTTTTTTTTCGAAATTGTCTTATAATTTTTGTTAGCCTAACTAAGTGATAGTTGTCCTTAGGCTCAAGTTGTTCAGTGTAAAAAGTGACGATTTATTGGGGAATCTAGGGGAGCGTTGAGAGCAGCAATGGACTAAACTTAAACGTCTAGAACCCCTAATGGATCTTGACACCACATAATTATCCAAAGCTTTAAGGCAATAGGTATACGGGCCACATCTCTTATATATATATATATCCAACATTTCCTCCATTCAAAGTCGATGTAGGACTAACCGTTCACAATTGATTCTGGATGACAACTTTACCAAAAGCCATGTGGTAAACTTGCATTAGCTCAATGACATTGTCATCCATTGGAGACAAAAATAAAAATAATTAAATTAAGTTAGATATCTCCTAGTTCTTTCAAATTTCTGCTTCTAAATCAGCAATGAATTTAATTTTAAAATGTATCATATTTTTAAGTTCAAGTTTTCTGCTTTGTATACTTAACTTTATATTGTCAGTGGTTTGGAAGTTTGGTGTATTGAAAACCAGGAGTTGGTGCTAATGTCAGAGTCAGACCATAGAAAATTCTATACCGGAAGTGCATACATAGTTCTGAATGTAAGATACTCCTCAATGCGTGCTTTATTTTCTCGATGATCCTCTTAAACCTATAAAAAAATTTGAGGACTTAAATGCATAAAGCAGATAGTGACTGATATTTTAAAATACAAAATTTTAAAAGATCATCATCATTATAGTGGAGTTCTTTATATTCATTTGAATTATTTTGAGATGTAACCGATCTCGAGTATTTTACATGATTGTGTGAACAGGCAGTTTTCCCCAAAAATGGCCCTCCTCATTATGACATTCATTACTGGCTTGGAAATGACACAAAAAAGGTTTGCATCATTATGTCTTTCGTTCTCATCATGTTCACTGCAGTTGATTTTATTATTTCTGTAATTTTTCATCGGGATTTATGTATTTTCAGGTGGATTCAAGCTTGGCATCAGACAAGGCACTTGAGTTGGATGCGGCCTTAGGATCCTGCAGCGTTCAATATAGGGAAATTCAAGGCCAAGAGTCACAGAAGTTTTTATCATATTTCAAGCCTTGTTTAATACCCATCGAAGGAGTGTTTACTTCAAAGCAAGGGAATTTGAATGGTGAATACCAAGTCAGCCTGTACTCATGTAAGGGAGACTATGTTGTCCATGTGAGAGAGGTGAGTTGTCTTTTATAAGTTTGACTATTAACTTCTTCTGTTGTTTAATAGTAATAGTATGAATTATTGTGTCTCCACATGTTATCTGACTGTTTGATCATTAACTCGTTCATTTTCGTTAGGTTCCTTTTCAGAGGTCATCGTTGAATCACGAAGATGTATTTATACTAGACACTGCATTAAAAATCTTCCTATTTAGTGGTTGCAACTCTACGATTCAAGAAAGAGCCAAAGGTTTGGAGGTTGTTCAATATATCACGGAGAACAAGCATGGTGGAAAATGTGAGGTGGCCACAATAGGTTGGAATATATGCTACTCTTTTCCCCTTCCTTTGTTAGTGCTTATATTTGTTTTCTAAGGGAAAGATATTGCAAGTCATAAATATACAATTATTGTAGAGGATGGAAAATTTGTTGGTGATTCTGATGTGGGAGAGTTCTGGAGTTTATTTGGTGGTTATGCTCCAATTCCTCGAGAACCGCCTGCTAGTCAGGAATCCGTGGCTCCATCTGCAAAGCCATTTTGGTGAGGTTCATACATCTGTTTGTACAATACTTTCATGAATGCATCAACTTTATTTCTCTTACTTTGATAAATACTTTTGTTCCTCTTAACTAAGGACCGGTTATCGTTAATTCCATGACAGGATAAATCTACAGGGAAAAATTTGTCCAATTGGAAGCAACACATTCAGCAAAGAAATGTTGGAGTCAGACAAGTGTTATATGTTAGACTGCGATAGTGAAATTTTTGTCTGGATGGGTAGGCAGACCTTATTGACTGAAAGAAGAACATCGATCAAAGCTGCTGAGGTAAGTGTTTCTTGTTTCTCGGTCTGCAGTTCCATCATTTATACTTCCTTAAAAGTCTTTTAATTCTATATGCGTTGGATCCAAATTTCTTTTTATTACTCCCTCCGTTCCTTTTTAAGTGTCATTTTTAGAATAATTTTTTGTTTCTTTTTAATAGTCACTTGCAAAGTTCAAGGTAGTATTAATTGCAATTTTGTCAAAATTACCCTTAAATAATCATTACAGAAAGAGAAAAAGTTAGATGAATGTAATAAATAATTAGGGGTATTATAGGTAAAAGGAGAATTGTTATTTAAAAAGTAACTATATTGATTAGTTTTCTTGGTAAGTGTAAAAAGTAAAAAAATGACACTTAAAAAGGAACGGAGGGAGTAATTGATAGTGAAGTCCACTTAGGTCTTAGCAAATATAACCGTATGAAATGTCGGTTACTATAATGCATGTTGCCAAGCATTGGATTAAGGAATTTGCCTATTCTCATAACCATTTTCATTTTTCTAGGATTTTGTCAGAAACGAAGGAAGATCGAGCAAGACTCATTTGACATTTTTGTCAGAGGGATTGGAAAGTACTGTCTTTCGGTCATACTTTACTAATTGGCCTAAAACAGTAGAACCTAAGCTTTACGAAGAAGGACGAGAAAAAGTGGCAGGTTTAGTACCATTCACAATTTAATTGTTTAAGAAATGTGCAATCAATACGTCATCCGTAGTTCATTTCTTCATATTTATTTTTCTGCCTCAGCCATATTCAAGCATCAGGGTTATGATGTGAAAGAGCTTCCTGATGAAAAGGATGATGAGCCATCAATAGATTATGGTGGCACAATAAAAGTAACTTCTTGATCAAAATCTGGATGCTCCTTATCATCCTATGGTCATATTTGCCTTTGCATGTGCTAACTGTTAACTGGCTACTGCAATTTCAGGTTTGGCGAGTGGATGGTGATGAATTGTCCCTTCTTCCAGTTACCGAACACACGAGATTTTACAGTGGAGATTGCTATATAGTACAGTATACATTTCCAGGAAATGGAAGGGATGAGACTCTGTTTTATGCTTGGATTGGCTGCAGATGTGTAGTGGTAGATGTTTTACCTATAATTCATAGAAATGGATTAATCCGTCATTATTAGATTAATCTATTTCTATAAAAACTGCAATAAAAACTTGCTACTTAGATTTGGTGAAATAGTTGCCAATGAAATAATATTAGGTTTTAAAATATTCAGAAATCGTTCCTGATGTACACAGTAGTCCCCGTTTGTGACCCTTCTTGATAACCTCAATATCATCTAGTTGGATTAGGCTTAGTTGATGTTGCTCTTGATAATTTTTAATACAAGGTTCCTCTTTTTCTATGATTTTGTCTCACAGGAGGATAAAACAGCCGCTATTTCCCACATCAATACTATGGTTGATTCGTCCAGAACTAATCCAGTCATGGTTAGTTATGTTCTTACAATGTTAAAGTGAAACATTTCAAATTTTTGGATAATATTTGTACAATTTTGATCTTGTAAATTAGTGCTAGATTCGTATTTAAGCAGTCTGCTTCTTAAGCACATTGTATAAACGAATTTTCCCCCTACTTTACTCTGCCTAATTTGCATTACATTGCACGTCTTTTCAGGCTCAAATTCACGAGGGCAAAGAGCCAGCTCTGTTTTTCTCAATACTCAAGAGGTTAATCGTATTCAAGGTATGTACTCACTATGATCTCATAATAAGGTTTGTATGTAATAATATTACAAAAACTGAAACATGCACCAATTCTTAAATTTTTCATTTTGTGTCAAGGGGGGAAACAGTTCAGGATATAAGAAGTTTATAGAAGAAAAAGGTATAGTGGATGAAACTTCCAATGAAAACTTGGTAGCCTTGTTTCGAGTTCAAGGCACAAGTCCAGATAATATGCAGGCCATCCAAGTCGATCAAGTATGGTTCAATGACTTCACATTTTTTTTATTCATGATGGATCCCTTTTGTATCTTCATTATATCTTATCTCTATCGAGTCTTTTTTTCTTTTCCTTTTTGCATCAATTGGTTTTTTATTACTCGAAAAGTTATATCCAGGCTTGAAAAAAGCTATTATTTTAATGTTAATTTATGTTTTATTCCTTAGTATTCGTTGATTATTGATTATCATGGATTACAATTGTTATAGGTTTCAAGTTCCTTGAATTCGTCCTATTGCTATATTGTCCGAAGTGAAGCTGCTATGTATACTTGGATTGGGGGCCTATCTTCAGCAAGAGACCATAATCTTCTTGATAGAATGGTGGAACTGTTTAATGTATGTCATTGCAATATGAGACCTTGCTATAAATTTTTATCTTGGCAATATCTTCAAAGGAAGTAATTGATAATAAGTTTTGAGCATTTGTTTATGCAAATTGCAGCCGACACAGCTACCTGTATCTGTGAGGGAAGGGAATGAACCCGATATTTTTTGGGATGTTCTTGGCGGAAAGGCAGAATATCCAAGAGAGAAAGAGATTCAAGGATTCATAGATGATCCACATCTGTTTGCCTTAAAAATAACCAGAGGTAACAAAATGAACCTTTTGAGAAAATAATCTAGATCTCGCTTGGTTTAGAATTATCGTGCGTGAATTGACAGGGAAAACATGTCTAATTGATGGTTATGTTTCTCACGCAAATTTATTGGAATTTCAACTCAGGAGACTTCAAGGTATATTACTTCTAGATATTCAAAAGTTTCATGTAACTACTATGAATTGAATGTGGTTAATTCAATGCTACCTTCATGTAATGTTTCAGATGAAAGAGGTATACAATTATACACAGGATGACTTAATAACTGAAGATGTTTTATTGCTCGATTGCCAAAGAGAGATTTATATTTGGGTTGGTTTACATTCGGTCGTCAAATCGAAACAAGAAGCTCTCAACCTTGGCTTGGTAAGTTGTCTTTTTTCCACCTTTATTGATCAAGTTTGTTAGTTATGTCTCCATTTTTCTATATTCGCTAGTTCAAAATATGCAAGTATCAATGTAATATGGATTCACTCTTTCCTCTAATATGTTTTTCTTATCATGAAAATTTGTCACGAGCAGAAATTTTCGGAATTGGATGTCCTTGTTGAAGGCCTATCCTTGGAAGTCCCTATTTATGTTGTAATGGAAGGTTACGAGCCTCCATTTTTCACTCGTTTCTTTTCATGGGATCACTCGAAAGCAAATGTAAGTCTTCTCCCTTTGAAGCTATCAATACCAATCAGTGATCAAATGTCATTTTTCATGGGATCACTGACTATGAATCATGGACATGGACATGACACCGGCATAGACACGTTGATACTGGTAATAATTTGAAAAAACGAATACAATGAAGGTGATCACAAGTGTCGGTGTCGGTGTCCGACACTGACACGGACAGAGACATGCCTTTTTTCAGAGGTGTCGGTGCTACGGATATCACTGATCAACATACAGTGATGCTTGAATTTAAGAAACATTCAAGGTAGTTGTCATGCATCTTATTAATTATGTTAAATTAAATGGTATTGTTGCAGATTCTTGGTAATTCATTTGAGAGAAAACTTGCAATTCTGAAAGGAAACTCCAGGGACTCTACCCCTAATGGTCATAAAAGCAGTTCTAACATTCCCAGTGGCCGTCGTAGAAGTAGTTCGCCTCTACCTCGGAGTGCAGGCTCAGACTATAGGCAATCGGGCAATCGGCTTTTTTCAAGCCCTACTCCAGTTGGCAAGAAACTCTTTGAAGGATCTCCTGCCAATAACAGAGCTGGTAACAATAATCCTTTTTATCAACTTACGATACGAAATTTAGGGTCTGTTTGGATTAATTTATTTGAGCATATCATCTGACATAAGCACTTGTCAGATTGTTTGGAAAAGTATAGAGAAACACATCAAATACATATCCTTTAATCTTTGTTATTTTTCATTACCAATAATTTCTGCAGAACAAACAACAACGCCACTGTCTGATTCTCCATCAACAGAACTGACCTCCTCAAAGGAGACTGCAAGTTTCAACGAGAAGAACAAAATTATTGACCGTGAGGGTTTGTCGATACACCCATACGAGCGCCTTCGAGTGGTTTCTCCGAATCCAGTAACCGGCATCGATTTAACCAAACGAGAGGTACTTCCTGAACTAAAGTAATCTAGCATTCAGTTTTCGAACATTTCACCCATGCTTAACTGTTGTTATCTGCATTGCATTATTGTGATGAAACTGTAGGCATATTTATCTCATGAAGAGTTCCACGAAAAGTTCGGAATGCCAAAATCTTCCTTCTATAAACTCCCTAGATGGAAACAAAACAAGCTGAAGATTTCACTGGATCTATTTTAGAGGATGAACAACAAATGTCTGTGTTTTACTCGTGGCACTATATTTCAACACTATGTATAGCATGATACAGTTTTACCTCTTGAGTGTGTATTATGCATGCGTGAATAGCTTACTACACATTTATTCTTTCATTTTGTTTTATGATAATATACTATTGTGATGTAGAACTTGTTCTGTTTTTCACTAAAAGATAAAGATGGGTTGAAGTATACTCATTTTTACTTGTTGATGTAATTTTTTTGCTTTTGGCTATACAAGTACGCGGACCATAATAGTTTCTAAATTACAAAGAAAATTTGGGTTCAACATGAAAAGATTGTTGAAGAAAATCAAAGGGTTATTTGCCTATTTACTATTTATCTCTATTACAGCTATTATGATTTTAGGATTTTCTATTATTATCATTCTCCTTAATTTAAGGAGATAATTAAGTTGTTATCTCTCTTTTTAAATCAGCTCATGCTGAGGAATAACTCAGTAGAGCTTGTCTATTTTATCAGCAGCTCTAACTTCACAATCTAAGTTTTTTTTTTTTTAATATAAAATAAACACTGTTACATTCCAACCCTAATTCACAGCCTCCAACCAAACTCAATGGAGGCAGACACTTACCGGATCTTCCATCAACGACAATGAAGAGTTCCTGCAATCGGCACTGGCCATGACAATAGAAATAGGCAGGGTGAAGACTCGGATACAAGTAACAATGGAAATGGCGGCGGTGGCTGCAACTCTGTTAATGACGACTGTGGTCGTGGCTTCGGTAACGGCAGTAGCCGCATCAATGAAAACTGAGGTGATGATGTTATCTTAGATTTTTGAAACATGTAATAGTGGTTTTGGTGAAAAATCGAAACGGTGTGCTATGAGGCTTTCGACGGTTTCGATTTGTCGAAGGTAGTGCTAACTTTGGTCAATATTGCAATGAGTAAGAGACCAGGAGTTTTGTTGGTTATGGAACGTAGTGAAATTCAGGGTTCCCAAGAGGTTTTACTCTATGTAGTCGAAGGAAGTGTAATTGGGCAAGATCAAACAGTTACTCAAGGACACATGGAAGCTTGTCGAAGGTGAAGGCTGCATGGAAACGAAGACGTGTCATAGTTTACTTAGTCGACCCTTGTAGACGGTTCTTTTAGAACTAGTATATAAATAGGAGTTCGCTTATGTTTAAGGGTCCACAATTGTACACAAATTCTGCAAAACTCAGTAACCGTGTGTTTGTGAGAAAAGAGTCAAGAATGTACGCATGCGTTCCACTTTTATAAATTAAAGTCTTTATGTTTGAATCATTTATTGAATTGAATTTAGTTTTCACTCACTTCTAAGTCTTCTTAGCATTTCGATTTCAGTTTAATTCTAGTCATTATTCTCAAAACTTTACATTTTGATTTTGATGTCAAAATTGCATGAAACTCATGATTCACACAAATATGTCTTGCAATCTGTTCGAGTTTAATCTCTTAAGTATTAATTGAAACTTGTTTTTGTTTACCAAATTTCACAGTATAAAAATTGGCACACCCAGTGAAACACTTTTTGTGTGAATTTATACTTTTTAATTTTGAAAATTATTTTTGTGAATTTTTTCGTTTAAGAAACTTCTCAAAGTGTGAGTGTGCATGAGATTGAGGAGTGGTAAGATAACAAAAAAAGAAGTTAGAAAACCAACGAGGAAATACGCTAGAAGAATGGTTTCTCCAAGAAACAATAATGGAAAACAACCATCTAATAGCACGGGGGCAGGCATGATTACTGCGAGATCGACTGAGCCAATTCCTTCTATTGCTAGCACGACAGCCATACCGTCAACGACGATTATGCCATCAACTGCACGGGAAGGGATAATTTTATCTCCTTCGATAACGCAAAGTCACCTAGTGACTCCCAGACCGACTATGACAACAAATTTTAGACCTTTTGCCACAAATTTCACAATGCATATGCCTGGGCGTGAACAACCGTATGGTATACCAACTTCAATGATGGGAAATTCAAATACTAACCCTTCGATATTTGCTGACAATGCTGCAAATGCGTATTCACCAATTTTGGCATCAAGATCGGCTATAGGAAACCCTGGTCGAACCACACAACCCTAACTGGGGATGAGATTCGGTTCCCAAGCGATACTAACATTCACTACGATTCTGTGATGGCAATGAGACAACATATGGACGAGAGTAACCATTATATGATCAATACTCTTACCCAACAAATGGGTACCATATTTAACCCATTGATTCAAAATACAAATCAGAGTTACCAACAATTGGCAACTCAAATGAATCGAATTACTGACTTCTTAGGCGCGCCTCTAGCACAAGTTCGATCCATAATACAACCTCAAGTGGCCAAGCCAATTCAAAACGAAGGGATAGTCCTTGAGGAAAACATAGTGAATTGTTCGAACTGTACTATAGGTGGGTTTTTGTTATCGTTTCCACAAGGATTGTAGATATTTTGATGCTTGGCTTTCAATAGCTTATCGTTTCAAGATAAAGGATTTTCAAAGTTTGGTTCATAAATTGTCACGTTTTTAGTAGCAAAGCTTATAAATCAAAAGTTGTTTGATTAACAAGGTATATCAAAATTAGTTTTCATCTACCCTAACTTATATGTATTCTTTCAATCTTGTATGTGAAGTCGGATCCGATTAATATTGTCGAGTATTCTCTCAACACCGTCTATCTCTTGAGCGGCATCGTGAGAAATACCGTATTCATCGGTACACGATTTCTCCATATAACAACCAATATAATAAGCTTTAAGTTCAACATAAAGCAACTATCAACCATGTACCGATTTCTCTAATCTATAAATTGATAGATGAATATTTTAGGTCAAGTTTCACAAAATCTATGTCTAGAGTTTTACAAAATAAGAATGGATCATTAAGAACACAAATATTCATCATATATTAATCATCACTTGTTCACATACAAGGTTAATAAAAAAAAATACATACAAGCTAATGGTAGACTACCTCTACCTTTGATACAAAAGGATTTAGCAACCCCTAACCATGGTAGTTTGCTTTACAAGTCTTGGAAGAAGATGAATGAACATCCACGTCGAAGAATCGAACTCAGATGCGAATCCAGCTTCTATTTGCAAAATATCACCTTTTGGTGAAGAAATGCTAAAAAATGAAGTTTTGGTGTGAAAAATGGGTTTTCTAGGTTATGATCCCTAAAAAATGTAAAAAGTACATATATAGAACAAATAGAATCTGTCAAGTTCGCCCAACGAACTCCATTTTAGGCACCTAAAGTGCCTCTGAACAGTTAAACCGCCCCTGAGAAATATCTGAAGTTCGTTGTGCGAGCAATTCTTCGCACTGCGAACTACTTTGCTACAAGTTCGCACAGTGAACTTAGGGTCCTTTAGCTACTGACTTCAATCTGAGATAGTTCACTGGTCCTTCGCTGTAACTTCGCCCAACGAATATTCGCTACCAGTTCGCCCAGCGAACTTAGTGCCTTTTTCTTACTGCTAACATTCTGAGATGGTTCGCTGGGGCTTCGCCATGAGCTCGCCCAGCGAACATTCGCTGCTACTCCTCGTTGGCTGTTCTCCCAACGAACATGCTGAATCTCTTCTTTTCCTTTGGCTTTCTTGTCCAATTACTTGTGTCTTACACTTTGATGTTTTATGCCTAATTCCTACACAATAACACACAAATCATAGCAACCAAAGATATTTTCAACAATATTGAAGATTAGCATGAAAACATGGAGTAAATTCAACAAAACATAACAATTGAGATGAAAAATGCCAATAGAGATGGATCAATTTAAAGCATATTTGGCATTCAACAAACTCTCCCCAACTAGATTTTTGCTTGTCCTCAAGCAAAGTATGCCTCTCATTGAAACAAGAGGATTTACTCAAGCATTTAGTTCAACCAAGAATGGACTTATGGCTCAAATAAACAAAAGAACACGCACAAACAATGTTCACCACTTCTTAGAATCGAACAATGAAAAAGAATTTAGTTCTTAAATAAATATCATGCAATGTTTCAATTAACAACTAAATTCTCATGATTGAATCACTCTAACACTCCTCTTCGAATAAGAATGAAGAAATAAACGCGTTTACAACCGCGGGGAAATTTCACTCACCTGACAAATAATGTAAATACAATCCAATTCATACATTCATCTAATCAATCATCAAAGACTTCATGGAAGCAAGAAGATCACTAAGGTCTTTTAAAGGTTGTAGCTTGGTTAGGTTCACAACAAAGGGACATTTATAAGTCCATGGATTCAAAGTTGCCAAATGCAAAAGAAACATTCACTATACAAGGTTATGTACACACAACAACTTTATCCACTACTTTCTTTTCTCAATTTCTCACCCTTCCAACACCCTTTATGTACATTATTCATTTTCTATTTTTTTTCTCATTCAAACAAGCATGCTTTTCTTTTTCTTTTTCACAATTCATATTCACAACTTTCTTTTCAATGCTTGTTTGATTTTTTTTCAAAATTTTTGAGTAACCTACCACTTTCTTTTTACTCTCCCCAACTTGAATTCAACCAAACCTCAAGTGAATGCTCCTTGCTTTTTATGGCAAGGAAAACATTTTAGGACATTGTTCTAAGGTTCAAGAATTTTTTTTAGAATCCTACACAATTCAATGATGAACTAACTTTTGATTTATGTACAAACACCAAGTTCAACACTAATTTAGGATCTAAACTATTAAGCTCAAAGGGGTTAGCAAATTCTCTCTACTCACAGGGTAAGTTATTGTTTTGGGATATGGTTGTGCTCAATATCAACAATTGCCTTGATCATTTCTAATGCTTCCACAAAATCAAAATAATCACAAGATTAAGCATGAATCAAATGTATTCAACAAGTTTTATTAGTCATCCTATGCATTTAGTAAACAATGGAGGTTTCTCACAAATTATTGGCTATTGGAACCTAAGTGAAACAAGCATTCAAACAAAGTTGCAAAATGAAACAAAATTACATTTGCACAAATAAAAAAAAATCTTAAGCATTCTAGCATCCTAGAAAGAGGTAACCATGTACCTTGTCTGTATTCACATGATCAAATACTATCATCACCATCCAAACTTGGGAGACTCTTCATTGGATACTTTTATCAAATAACAACCAATCTAGAAGAAGTTCTCACATTTCATCACCAAAAAGGGAAACATTAAAAAGCAAAACAAACTACCAATAATCATAAAAAAATACACTAGAGATGAACATTCCTGCCCCTTCCTTTTCAAAAAGGCCTGCCCTCAGGTCCACTACAGAAAAGACAATGCAACAGTAATACACAAACATTACAAAAGTGTTGTAGCAAAAACTGTCATCCTACCAGAATCTGTCATGTTCGCCGTGCGAACAATTATTCTCCTAGCGAACTAATGCGCCCCAGGTTTGCACAACGAACTCGTGGCGAACATGACAGTACTAAAAAATTTTGGTTTCTCAAAATTTGTTTTGTCACAACACTCTTACATAATAACAAGCTAACAAATGCAGTAAAAAAATAGGAATACTGACAATGCTCCTAACAAGCACTTTGTTTAACGTCGTTTGAGCTCGACGGTCCGAAGGTTGAAACCTTAGAACTAAAAGCGATTGAATTAGCCTCTAGAAAAACCACTCTACCACAAGAGTCTTCAACCGTTATCATGACCTGTTCTTGGTCCACTTCTCCTAAAAAATGAGAAATCCCAACATGAATTCATCATATCCTCCTTGGCCTCTTCATCCTTCTTTTTGAACACCACTTCCATTTTTCTTTGTCGACATTCTTTTTCATTGAAGCGACTTTAGCATCTTCGTTTTTATTTTTCCTCCATTCAATTTTACCCTTTTCGTTTTTATTTTTTCCCATTGCAACTCTAGCATCTTCCTTATGATCATTATCCTTTAATTGGTTTGAATACACCATACCTTTGAAAAGTGTAAAATACACTTCCTCATCATTAGTCCTCACCTTCATTATACCCTCATCGACATCAATTAACATCCTAGCGGTCTTCATGAAGGGTCTTCCAAGGATTATTGGTGTATCCTCGTCTCTTACATGTCCATGACTACGAAATCAACCAGAAATAAAAATTTGTCAACTTTTAATAGCACATCTTCAAAAACACCATGTGGACGAGTTCTTAACTTGTCCGCAAGTTGCAATGTCATGTTGGTTGCTTTCATCTACATGTTCTCGAGTCTTTTGACCACAGACAAAGGAATCAAATTAATACTAGCTCACATATCGACCAAAGCCTTGCATTTTAAATCACTACCTATAGTTATAGGTAGAGCTACTCTTCCCGGATCTCCTTCTTTCCGTGGAAGAATGCTTTGGACGATTGCACTACAGTTTGCGTTGAGCTCAATGGTTTCTTTATCAGTATATCTCTTCTTCTTTGTAAGTATGTCCTTCATGAATTTGGCATACTTCGGCATTTTCGCTAGAGCCTTGGAAAAGGGTATGGTTATTGTTGAAGCGGTAAAGCGGCAAGCAACAAAACTATTTGGAAGTATTTATCCGGGAATTTACCGTGTCCACAGAGATCGGTTTGAGGGAAAGAATGTCGTTCGACAATTTAAATGTTAAAGAGTTTGGGTTTAAAATGGGTTTAAATTAAATGCGAGAATTAAAACTTATGAACATAAAAAGAATTCATTCTTTGGAGAGTAGAGAGCTCTCGAGTTTACATTTCATCTACCCTATCAAATACTCAAACTTACTACTCAGTTGCACGCAACCAAAATCACTCGTCAACATTATCACGTATCGTTCACAACAAAGGTTATGTCTAACGCAAAGTTGAGAGAACATCCGCATCGCCTCAGAGGTGATGTCTCACGCAACTCGACCACACGGAAGCATTAAGAATCGATACTCAAGTGAATATTAAGGCTAAATCTATCTCTAGAGTCTAGAACCTAATAGATGTTCATTCTAAATCTGGATTCAATGAGGATATGTCTACCGCAACTCAAACCCAAATAAAGAAATCATCCATCAACATTAATTTGTAAAATGTGTTTTATACAACATCATGAGCAATAAATATACATATAATCAAGGTAAACTTACATACAAACTCACAACAAATGGAAACTACAAAGGGAAAAGAGAAGAGGAATCAAAATCTCTCGCGGTGTCAATCACGATCCAAGAATCATCCACCCCCAATCGTCAAGTTGCAACCTCCATTGATGCTTTTCTAAGCTCTAAACTAACAAAGAATGAAGATTTGATGAATTGGGAACAAAGACCCCAAAACATCCCTTAAAAAAATGACTGAAAATGAACTTATAATATTACAAAATCTGTCACGTTCGCTAAGCGAACGTTTTACTCGCAAAGCGAGTCTAAAAAAATGGCACTTAAGTGCCTCTGAAATGCTAAACCACCTTTGCAAAATTCCAGAAGTTCACAGTGCAAACGATTTATTTGCAAAGCGAATGCTCGCTGCACAGTTCACAAAGCAAACTTTGGTCCTTTTCTCCCCTGTCCAATTCTGGGAGCTTTCGCTGGGAACTCGCCAGGCATTCACAAAGCGAACATTCGTTGGCACACTCGCAAAGCGAACATGACAGCAAACCAGCTCTTATTTGGACCACAATTCTGCATCGTAACTCTGATTTACGCACGGTCGGAAGCGCTGGAAAGCTTATTTAATTCTCTTTACGACAATGGCCAGATATTCTTAATTGAATACCTGCAAAAATGAGAGAAAATCAGTTAATCTCATTGATATTTACACTATACACAATATATACACTAAAATATAAAGTAAACGTATTTATAAACAAATCGGGGTTTATTCGAACGATATTAACCAAAAAGTATCGATAAGTGCAACAAAACTTATATACAAAAATAGTTACATTTTGCACTTATCAAACTCTCCCCAACTTAAACTAGTTTGTCCGCAAACAAGAATCAAGCAAACTTAAAAACATAAAAGCAATAACCAAAGAATCACGAATCAACCGGTTTTGAAAAATGGAAGCAAATGTATGGTTCAAATGAAAAACGGTACACACAAAGTAAATACTTACCACTAAACTACGACGACAACATAGTTACGAAACAAATGCAAAATACAAAAATCATGCCAAACATCCTAAAATAACACAAGTTCAAACGTGAATCACACCTAGCAAAAACAATCATCGGTAGATGAAAAACATAAAATGAGGTACTTATCACTCACACAACAATCATGCAAATGATAGACTAAATTATGCAAACATCCAAAAATTCACATTGAACATACAAAGGCAAGAATCACAAGGGCTTTCAAGGTTGTAGCGTGGTCGGGTAAACAAACAAAGGGCAATTTCTAAAGGTAATTGAAACAAAAACTTGCCTAAACCTAAGAGAGTGATCAACTCACAAAGACTCAAATACAAAATTCCAATCAACTTCTTCCAAAATCCCAAGTGTTACACAATACACAATACTTATTTAGCACAATTATTTGAACTCTTTTTGTTTCCTTTCTCAAGGATTTTCTTTTCCTTTCTTTTTCACATTTTTATTTTCTTTTCTTTGTCATATTTTTCTCTTTTTTTCTTTTCTTTTTCATCCTCATAGAAACCAATCAATGAGTAAACAATCATTCTCTCCCTAACTTGAATTCAACCACATCATCATGTGAATACTCCCTACTTTCAAAGGCAAGGTAAAAATTCATACAACAACACAAAGTTGAGGGTTCAAGAAAAAACAAAATCCATTCAAAAATAAGTGAACTAAATACTCATAGACAAGCATTAAGTTCAATTAAAACATGAATAAAAAATCTCAAAGGGGTTACAAATGATCGCACACTCACAAGGTGAATGACTATTTGGCTAGGTAGTTGTGCTCAAAATGAAACAAAATGCCTTGATCCTTTTCATGCTTTCATATAATCAACAAAAACAACAGATTAAGCATAATAAAATCCAGTTAGAACAAGAATGTTGGTACTCCGCATATATGAACAATGGAAAGCTACCTCACAAAAAGGTGGGAACTAAAGTGATTCACAACAAGAACAAGTATACAAAAGAATGAATGGCATGGAAGTTTGTAAAATGCCTAAGTATCATGAATATGCTAAAGTCTAGAAAGCGATAAATACATACCTTGGACGTGTACAAAACTTAACAATATCATTACCATACATCCGCAAGTTGAAATGATCAAACTTGGAACATCACTTTAAATGAATCCTCAAATTAGCCAACCAAAATTTGCGTCCAAACAACAAACAAAAACATTAGAAACTAAAAACAATAAAACATGCTTGTTTTACGTCGTAAGCTCGACGCCTTTACAGTGCTTAGCTAGCAACTTCCTTCCTTCATGCCTTGGTGATGCCTCACCGCGCAAACCAAAAGCAAGTGTCCTAACTAAACACTTGAACAAACGTTACGGGAACAAAATGTATACAACACTTGAACAAACATAATGGAAATAGAAAATATATATGATATATACAAAACTCAAAAATAAAGAAACTATCGCAATGCGATTCAATATCAAAACCTATCCCCGACAACGGCGCCATTTTGTTGAAGCGGTAAAGCGGTAAGCAACAAAAATATTTGGAAGTACTTATCCGGGAATCTACCGTGTCCACAGAGATCGGTTCGAGGGAAAGAATATCGTTCAAAAATTTAAATGTTAAAGAGTTTGGGTTTAAAATGGGTTTAAATTAAATGCGAGAATTAAAACTTATGAACGTAAAAAGAATTCATTCTTTGGAGAGTAGAGAACTCTCGAGTTTACATTTCATCTACCCTATCAAATACTCAAACTTACTACTCAGTTGCACGCAACCAAAATCACTCGTCAACATTATCACATATCGCTCATAACAAAGGTTATGTCTAACACAAAGTTGAGAGAACAACCGCATCGCCTCGGAGGTGATGTCTCACGCAACTCGACCACACGGAAGAATTAAGAATCGATACTTAAGTGAATATTATGCCTAAATCTATCTCTAGAGTCTAGAACCTAATAGATGTTCATTCTAAATCTGGATTCAACGAGGATATGTCTACCGCAACTCAAACCCAAATAAAGAAATCATCCATCAACATTAATTTGTAAAATGAGTTTTATACAACACCATGAGCAATAAATATACATATAATCAAGGTAAACTTACATACAAACTCACAACAAATGGAAACTACAAAGGGAAGAGAGAAGAGGAATCAAAATCTCTCGCGGTGTCAATCACGATCCAAGAATCATCCACCCCTAATTTTCGAGTTGCAACCTCCATTGATGCTTTTCTAAGCTCTAAACTAACAAAGAATGAAGATTTGATGAATTGGGAACAAATACCCCAAAACATCCCCTAAAAAAATGACTGAAAATGAACTTATAGTATTACAAAATCTGTCACGTTTGCTAAGCGAGCCTAAAAAAATGGCACTTAAGTGCCTCTGAAATGCTAAACCGCCTTTACAAAATTCCAGAAGTTCGTAGTGCGAACGATTTATTCGCAAAGCGAATTCTCGCTGCACAATTCGCAAAGCGAACTTTGGTCCTTTTCTCCCCTGTCCAATTCTAGGAGCCTTCGCTGGGAACTCGCCAGGCATTCACAAAGCGAACAGTCGCTGGCACACTCGCAAAGCGAACATGGCAGCAAACCAGCTCTTATTTGGACCACAACTTCTGCACCGTAACTCTGATTTACGCACGGTCGAAAGCGCTGGAAAGCTTATTCAATGCTATTTACGACAATGGCAAGATATCCTTGATGTCGCGGTGAAAATTGGATAACAAGCTATTAGTTAACTTGTATCGCATATTTTTAATGTCACCACTGTCTTTGATTTTATCCAAGGGAAGGGAGAAAGACCGAATACCCACAATGCAATGCAAATGCACTAAGATTCTAAGTTCGGGGTTTGGTTATACCTAGGGAAGGTGTTAGCATCCTAGATATCTGTAGTACTCTACAGGAACCTCTTGATTTATTTTATGTTATCTGTTATCTGTTTTGCTAAGGGTTTAAGGGTAGGTGATTTATTATTTTATTCCTAAGTGTGCTCGACAAGATATCGCATCTTGTGCCTACATATCCTGTCAGGAGGGAATCAGAGCAGTTGTAGTTCCTTATTAAGGATACTAAATTTGTTTAAAGGTTTAGGAGAAAAGATGAGTCATCATTTTAAGAAAACCACCACAGTTTTTGAAAATGTTTGTATTGGTGGGGTATGGGATTGTATGTCCCTTTCTTTGAGATGATTAACATCTAATTCTCTTGTGTGGAGAATTAGGTAGGCTAAAGTTTGATTTGAAATCAAAATTAAGGGGGACTAACCTAGGAAGTCTATCCTAGAGTTGTCTAATTGTCTTATCTTAAGGGTGTCGAGTATGAAATGCAAATGATATGCACCATGCACAATAACACGGTTATCATGCATGGGATTTTCCCTTGGATATTAACGGTTAATTATATTATTTAGGCGAGGGTGCTAGCAAAGTGATGCTAGACTTGTGTCTCGTGACCAAAAGGTTGAATGCGATGCCCTAAGGCGATTGACTTACATAGGTAGAAAATGGGCTCGACGTTGGATCGAGGATTTTTTAATCTTTTGAAAGGGTTTGAAGATAATAAAACATAAGTTAAGTAGAGGACATACAAGTAAACAAACGAAGATTAACACACGAGCGCTCACGAACTTAGGACTAAGCGAGAGATCTCTAATCGGGGACGATTATTAAGAAAAAAAAGTTTGACTGGAATATGATTGCATTCAGTTAACCGTTAGAGATTTAAAGTTATTAGAATTGTAAGTCTTGTCAAGTCCTGAGTTAAAACTCTAAATTAAATTATTAAGAAAAATTAAATTAATTACTATAAAGCCTTAAGGTTAATTACTAATAGAAGTTAATTTTAAATAGAAAAATTTGATTTTAAATTATTATTGTAAAAAAAGGGTTTAGATTAGTTATAAAAGGGAGGCCTCAAATTTACTGTAAAAGAAAATTAAGTTGATTATTATAAAAAGTTAAGTTAATTATTATTAAAAGGGTTTAAATTAGATTAAGATCTTAAATTAAATTATTAGTAAAAGTTTTTATTCTTAATTAGAAAAGACTTTTTACTGTTAAGTTTTAATTTGATTAAAAAAGTTTTAATTTTAAGCTAAATAAAAAAAAGACCTAACGAAAGAGAAGAAAGAGTCTCTCCCATTCTCAACTCTCGTTCTCTCTCGATGACGGAAAGAAACTAGGGTTTCCAATCCGCCGCCGCCGATCTCACTATTTCTCCCGTTCTCTCTCGATCTCTCGCAATCAGCAAACATAAACCCTTCCCCCATGGTTCCCGTCCTCGATTTCACTATATTTTCAGTTTACAGATTACAATGATGCAAAAAAAATGAAATAAGAGCGAGAAAAAAAGGCGAATGGTTGCGATGGCACGGACGGCTCCTTTGAGGGAAGTTTCTTTCTCCTCCTTTACCTGTTTGCGTGCTTTATCTTCTCCTTGTCTGTGCGATTGTCTCTTTCTGAAATTGAAATTGGTGGATTTGTACTGTTGATGTTTGCTCCGTCTATTGGCGTGATTTTGAGAGATGATGATGAACCGGGTGTTCTTCTGATCTCTGGGTTTCTCGGTGGCTTTTGATTGATTTTTTTTTGAGGGTTTTGGGTATTGTGTATAGAATGATAGAGTGACTTCACGGTTGATTTTTTTCGTGTCCCTTCTAGGTTTGTGTGACGTCCCTTTTATAGGCCAATGATGAGTATGGAAGATTTGGGAATCGTTAATGTTTGATTGATTCTGTGTTTAATGCTGATTTGATGGTGTGGTAACGTGTGATCTGTGAATTGATTATTCAGTGATTATTTGGGAAGTTGCGGTTGGGCCTGATATGATTTGATTTGGAAAGCTGATTTGGAAAGTTTTTGAATTTGACCGATACTCTTTGTGATTCGGTTTTTAAATTTGAAAAGTTTTGGAAACTTGGTATCTTGAAATGTTTTGGGATACGATTTGGTTTTAATGTTTGAATCGTTGCCCTGTCCAAATTGGGAATGCATTGATGTTGGTGGTATCCTTTGATATTGCCCATCAATCCTTATTTTGAAAATGATGAATAAATATCTTTCTGATTCAAAACATATCTGAGGCCCGAGTCTTTAATTCTTCCTGATTCTTGCTTAATGGTTATGATTCCCTAAAAAATCTGAGGCCTACTGTTTTATTTTTTGGAAAGAAATTGTTGGTTAACTCCTGTTTTGGAATGGATTTGATTTCGTCCGGTAATATTTGAATGATTTTCGATTTCAAAGTAGATAAGTTGGAGCCCAATTGGAATGAAATTAATGTCCGCTCTGAACATGCTTCAATTTCTTGCCGTTTGAGATATCACGCTTGATTGTGGTGTTGGGGTTCCTTTGAAATCTTTGCCTTGAATGCTAGAAGATAGTCTGATATGTGTAGATGCCACTTTGGAAAGTTTTGAACGTGTCTGGAAAGTATTTGGAATTGGCTTCTAACATGTTTGTTGCAACCTGATATTGTGATTTGTAAGGATCTCCCTCTTTTGGTTACCATTTATTTTGATCCAAATATTAATGACTCGGAATGAGGTAGATTCTAATCACTCTATTCTCTTCTTTCATGTATTACCTTTGGAGTAGCGGTTCGCTTGGCAGGAATTCGGAAGAGCTTTTCTTTGCACGGGATCACATTTGGAGTTGGAGGTGTTTATCGCTAAAGGTCAGGTATGAAGTGATTTGGACTATCGACTTGGAATATCTTCGTTACTTGAACAAGGTCCTAATATCCAAAACCTTTTGACTGAAGAAACTTGACGCTTGCAGGTTGAACCATGAGCGGAAAGATTTGATCGTGATGATCCACTTCGAGCTGCTTGGAGAATGAATGGGTGAAGGCGTCGTCAAACCTTGGGCCGTTTATGACGTCAATATCTGCTGTTTGTGAATTATCATGGAGTATTTGCCAACTTCCTTGTTATTTGGTTCAGCCCCCTTTTTTTTTAGTTAATTTTAAACATCCCTGAACTGATGCACGTTGTTTTCTTGGCAATGACCGAATGATTAAGAACTTCAAGTTTCTCTTTTCCTTTATGCAGGATGTAGGCCGCAATTCTGGATTGTTGCCGGTTGGAATTTGAAGACTGTATTACAGGACTGGGATAGCAGTGGTAAGGATTCAACTTGCTGACATTTTCATGTGTGTTAGAATGGGTTGAAATTGGATTATTCATTTGTAAGAGTAGGTTGTAAATGTGTGGACTTGTGTATGATTGTTGACAGCTCCTTTTCTTTAATTTTCACGAGTACCAGCCATAACGACTCTTATTGCTTACAAATCCAGGTGAAGTACTGGCCCTTGAACCGTCAATTGAAAGTGTGTGGGTATGGAGTCTTCTATCCCTTTTTAGGAACTTTAGGAATCTTTAAAGTAGTTTGTAATTGCCATGAGTTGTAATGTTCCTGCACTAATCCTTATTTGTCTTTCATGCGTATTGGTTTGAGGTATCCGGTGAAGACCAAGAGGCTTGGCTGTGTGTGATGTAAGGATTGGCATGGAAAGACGAGGAGGCTGTGATTCGTAAGAATCCAAATACTGATACTGTCGTCACGCTCATGGTATATAAACAAGAATTTCCTTGATATTATTCCAGCATTTATCAACTTCCTTGGTACTTGTCTAACGTTTGGTTTTTGACAGCAATTTCCGAATTTCCTGGACCGTAGTTGTTGAGAATTTCCTTAGAGTTACCGCATCAACGGCAGAAGAACAGTCTTCAGGAAAAAGGAAGTTTGCAGATTAGACGGCTCCGAGTCCTTGTGTGAGAGAAATCTGGTTGCGGCAATGAACTGTGACGTGTGAATACATGTTGGTTCAGACTCCTTGGGATACACATGCCCGAATCCTCGAAAGCTGTTAGTAAACTCCTCATAACCGAGATCAATGGCCTGCAAAAAAAAAAGAAGTCGATAACTTTGTTGACAACTAGGATCAATATCGCCTCGTTCCAGCTTTGGTTTCAACAAAACTGCAACCGCCACGCTATTAATTGAGTCTTCAGGTCCAAAAATCGTCAATAAGGGCTTTGTGAGGTCCTTGTAGGTTCTAACTTTGACTTGCAAGTCCTTATATATGTTTTTTTTTATTGTTGACGACTTGTAAATAAGATGAAGATGGTGGGCGGCTGGCCGGCTTAATCATTTGTAACTAGTGGGAATGAAAATTCAAACACCAATGTACAGGATTTATCTTGACGCTCCTTGAGTAACAAAGTTCATGACAGGAACAAATTTGCTTAATCATTTTCTTAACTTATGAACCCTTTCTTTTTGAATAATCTTACATCACCGTTTTTGTTTTACATTCCAAAGCAATCATCCAATTCTATGAATTTGTTAAACTCGCCATTATTTCATCCCTTACATCTTTTAAAATGAATTTTGTCAAGCCGTAAACTTATCCTCGCTTTAAGATGGATTTCAACGTTGGTGGAGGGTTCAGCAATGGCTTCAATATTGAAACCAGCATGATAGTCTTTGAATTTCCAACAAAAGAGTCATGGAGGACTTCCGTCAATTTTCTTCACGAAAGGGATACGAATTTGGGTCATTGTGGGTCTTAGGCTTGCAAGTCTTCAGGATTTATGCTTGTATCATGAGTCTGTAAGATTGTAAGAACTTAATGCAAAACTCTGTAACCTGGATACTTTGAAAGAGGGATTGGATGTAACTCATTTTCTTAACTTGAATGCTGATGAGTGACGCTGGTTTGAAGTTAGACTTGCAATTTCGAATCTCCTGAGTAGAACTTGATGTAGGTACATAAGGTCCCTTTGCGGCTAACTCTCGAATGTTGGGTTCTTCATGGTGAAACTGGAACCAATCTTGTACCTCCTATCCACAACTTTTAATCATAAATCGGACAGCCACAAATTAGATGATGACGAAATTCAACACAAACCACGTCCTGAGTGCTCTAATGGATGTGACACCTTAATCCTCCTTAGGGAAGTCTTTGAGAAATATCGAGGACAAAATGAACCTGTACTGATTAAAGAGATCATGAGAATGAGGCATACCCTCCCCTTTATCTCCCTTTGGAATCGTCGTATCTACACAAACTGGTTAGTGATAAAAAAATAATACACACAAAGACCTAAAGATGCTATGCAAAAGAAAAAAAAAAAAGGGATCTTAGGGTCAAAAATTAGGGTGCGACAGATGCCCCTATTTAAGTTTCTCCTATTCGGAGATATGGAGATCGAAATCTTCGTCTCAACGAGATAGGAGGGACTTAAATACAAACATGCACAAATTTTTGGCCCTAAGATGCCGCCAAATGCACATGATATGATATGAAAAAGATACGCTATGCAATACAAGGAAACTGTGAGGAAAACCGTCACAGGGGATAACTGATGTTAAGACACAAGGAAAGAAAGAACCGACGAGGGCAACTCAGCGAGACAAGACTCCACGGGGAAAGATCCAACTCCACTGGGGGAAAAGAGACTACCAACTGACAATCACATGGTAGCTTAAGCATAAGGCAAGAAACTCGAAAGGAAGGATAACTTACTACCAGCATCAGGTAGCCTAAGCCAAGGTATCCAGTTGCAAAAAAATGACGTATATTACCTATTATCACACAAGATAGCCTAAGCAGAGGTAATAAACTGGGGAGGAAAGATCACCTACTACCAAACACGGTAGCCTAAGCAAAGGCGTCCGGCCTAAAAGAAAGGTGTGTTACCTACTATCAAGCATATGATAGCCTAAGCCAGGTAAACACAAGAACGAAAGATGACCTACTACCACCACGGTAGCCTAAGCGAGGCATCTGACCAAAATACAGACTTATTACCTACTATCCCATGATAGCCTAAGCCAGGTAATAGACTGGAAAAGAAGGATCACCTACTGCCAACTTGTGGCAGCCTGAGCAAAGGCGTCCAACCAGAAGGTGTGTTACCTACTATCAAGCATATGATAGCCTAAGCCAGGTAAACACAAGAAGGACAGATGACCTACTACCACCACGGTAGCCTAAGCGAGGCATCTGACCCAAATACAGACATATTACCTACTATCCCACGATAGCCTAAGCAGAGGTAATAGACTGGAGTAAGCTTCAACGATCAAGATGATGATTCAGCTTCTTTGAATGTTCCGTTCAGGAAGAGTAAATACTTTCCCATGCCCAAAGGCTGTATACCACGGGCAAGTCTTGAAAATAAATGTTGTGAGGTTCTCTGCCTCAAACAAGAACTTGAATTTCCCACCCTTTTCAAAGAGATGTCATCTGGTGGGAGTAACTTGAATAATGGATTCACTGGAGGTAGCCATTGTAGAGCGACATGGCTGTAGTTGAAATTTCAATGAAGTAAATAGAATTCTTGTAACGGGAGTTCTCAAATAAAGAGAATGCCTGCAAAGTCTTCAATAAGTTTCTCTGACGGATTTTCGAGGATGTAACATCTGACGGAGAATAAATGGAAAATCTTGATAACTTGTTGGGGGATAGACAAACTGTCTTAAGGAGACTGCCATTTGTCGTAGAAATCTCGATAACCGGGTTGCTTAAATAAAGAGATGTTACTTGTTGTCTGGGTGTAAATTCCTTGAAAATGTAATAATCATTGTTAAAGAAAAATTTATGTCTTCCATAGAGATCTTCAAGTAAACTCTTCTTGGGGAGATACAGTGCGACATAAATGCACGCTTAGTCCAGGCTCAACATCTCAGAAATATCCAAAATTGTGATTGTCAGGGACCAAAGTTCAATCCAGGAAATAACTAGAGGGAAACGGTCAAACAAGGACTCCATCCATTGAGGATTGAACTCAACGGGTTTATCTTTATCCAGAAAATGGAAAAGAAAGCTAAAGCAACCATCTTCCACGAGGATCGAACTCAGTGGGGAATTAGAAAGGGTGTGCTTTTTCTGCCTAGGGCTGCTGACTCTACTTGGAGGGAGCAGACAAAACCCAGTCACTTGGGGATAACCACGACCAAAGTGAAAGAACCAAACAATGACACAAAAATGCAAGATGCAAAATACCACATGCCATTAATCTATATGAAAGGATGCCATGCTATGCTTATGCTTATGCTGACAAAACCAAAAGCAAACTGGAGACGAAAACAAGCATCTCGATACGGATACTCGACCAATCTTTGCAATATAAGAAGCATCACTGGGGATGAATGGAAAACCAAACAAGCCCCACTTCACAGATTCAAACTTTCTCTAGGGAAAAAAAGAGCATTCCACTTGGGGATGAACATCGTGACTTCACTTAGGATTGTTAAGATGAGTCTGGCCGCTCTGTTGGAGATGAGAAAGATTCACTGGGAACGAATCAGACTCATTGATCCAAGATACTTCAAGGGGGATAAAATAAATATCCGTTGCGAGCTGAAGTAGCCTGTAGCTGGATAAAATAAATATCCACTTGTCGGGGAAGATTGAGAAAATCCAACGAGGAGTGAAATAAACACTCGCTTCGCTGGGGAAGGCTGAAACTGAAGAAATTCACCGGGGAGCAGTCGCGACTACCTGAAATAAAACTCACTGGGGAGCTGCCACCTTACCTGGGGTAGAAACTCTCTGAGCCATGGCTTATGGAGGCTGTCAACATCCCTTTTAGTGTTCGTAAATCAAAGTAATCCGTACACAAGACAGTTTGAAATTTATTATCAAAGGATACAAAAAAATCATTTTGCAAGATAAAACAATTTGCTGATAAATGACAATTGCAACTTTATTTCATAAAATGGTGATCAGCAAATTGCGTGATTCCATATGTTATTACAATGTCGGAAAATGGTAGTAAAAGAAAGTACATCAAAAACAAAACAATGTTATTTCTTAAGCGAACTAGAGTTTCCCATGTTCTAGGCCCCTTGAAGGCCCTGTCCTCAACTGTTGTAATAAACTCTGGCGAACCAAACTGAGCCAACCTCTCTAGGTGTAGTACTTCTTGATTGCATCCACATTCACGGGACGGGTGATCTCCTCTCCATCCATAGTTGCTAACATCACAGCACCCCCTGAAAAGACCTTCTTGACTATGTAAGGACCATCATAGTTAGGAGCCCATTTCCCCCTGGAATCGGTAAGGAAAGACTGGATCTTCTTAAGAACAAGGTCTCCTTCTTTGATCTTGCGAGGTCGAACCTTCTTATCAAAAGCATTCTTCATCTTCTGCTGGTATAGTTGTCCACGACATAGAGCTGTCAATCTCTTTTCCTCAACCAGATTCAATTGGTCATATCTGCTTTGACACCATTCAGCTTCCAAAAGCTTTGCCTCCATCAGAACCCTCATAGAAGGGATCTCGACTTCTACCGGGAGCACATCTTCCATACCATAAACGAGTGAAAAAGGTGTTGCCCCTGTTGACGTACGCACGGTAGTGCGGTACCCATGTAAAGCAAATGGGAGCATCTCATGCCAGTCCTTATAAGTGACCACCATTTTCTGAATAATCTTCTTTATATTCTTATTTGCTGCTTCGACCGCTCCATTCATCTTTGGACGATACGGAGAAGAGTTGTGATGCTCAATATTGAACTCTTCGCATAATTCCTTCATCATCTTGTTATTCAGATTTGACCCATTATCAGTGATGATTTTACTCGGCACACCATATCTGCAAATAAGCTGGTTCTTGATGAATTTGACGACCACCTGTCTAGTAACATTCGCATATGAAGCGGCTTCAACCCATTTGGTGAAGTAATTAATCGCCACTAGGATAAAGCGATGTCCATTAAATGCTTTCGGTTCTATCATACCAATCATATCGATGCCCCACATAGAGAAGGGCCACGGAGACGATATAACATTCAGGAGAGTTGGTGGTACATGAATTTTATCCGCATAGATTTGACACTTATGGCACTTCTTTGCGAACTTGTAACAATCTGATTCCATCGTTATCCAATAATATCCGGCTCTCAAGAGTTTCTTTGCCATAGCATGACCGTTGGCATGGGTACCAAAAGATCCTTCATGAATTTCGGTCATTAACATATACGATTCTCGCTTGTCAACACATCTCAGCAAGACCATGTCGAAATTCCTCTTGTAAAGTACATCATTGTTCAGGAAAAAGTTACCAGCTAGTCATCTCAAAGTCTTCTTGTCCTTGTTAGATGCCCCAGGTGGGTACTCTTGCTTTCGGAGAAACAATTCAATATCATAGTACCAGGGTTTCTCATCAATAACTTCTTCTACAGAGAACACATAAGCAGGCCTGTCGAGGCACATAACATTAATCTTAGGACAGTCATTCCAGCGGTTTACCACAATCATAGAAGCCAGAGTTGCCAATGCATCTGCCATCCTATTCTCGGTACGAGGAATATGGTGGAATTCAACTCTGTTGAAGAAAGGGAGTAGTCTTCTTGTGTAATCTCTGTATGGAACCAAATTGTCTTGTTGGGTCACCCACTCCCCTGTGATTTGGTATATCACCACAGCAGAATCGCCGTATACATCCAAATTCTTGATTCTTAAATCCATTGCCTCTTCAAGGCCCATGATGCATGCTTCATACTCGGCCTCATTATTCGTACATGGAAACGTCAATCTTGAGGTGAAAGGGATATGAGATCCATGAGGAGTCACAATAATTGCCCCGATCCCTTTACCGTAGCTGTTGACAGCACCGTCAAAAATCAAACCCCACTGAGAATCTGGTTCAGGCCCTTCATCTGGTAATGGTTCTTCACAGTCTTTCATTTTTAGATACATCACGTTCTCATCAGGGAAATCGTCTTCCACAGACTGGTGGTCTTCAATAGGTTGATGAGCTAGGTGATCTGCTAAAATGCTTCCTTTAATTGCCTTCTGAGTGTGGTATTCGATATCGTATTCGGATAACAGCATCTGCCATCTGGCAATCCTTTCCGTCAGGGCTGGCTTCTCAAAAATGTACTTGATGGGATCCATCTTAGATATCAGCCAAGTGGTATGATTTAGCATGTATTGGCGCAAACGGCGAGCCGCCCATGCTAAGGCACAATAGGTCTTCTCTAGCATTGAATATCTGGACTCACAGTCGGTGAACTTCTTACTGAGGTAATAAATGGCATGTTCCTGCTTCCCGGATTCGTCTTGTTGACCGAGTACACACCCCATGGAATCTTCTAAAACCGTCAGATACATGATCAAAGGTCTGCCCCTAACCGGAGGAATCAAAATAGGAGGCTCCAAGAGATACTCTTTAATACTATCAAATGCCTTCTGGCATTGTTCAGTCCAAACATAACCTTGTTCTTTTCTGAGAAGCTTGAAAATGGGTCCACAAGTAGCAGTCATATTAGAGATAAACCGACAGATATAGTTCAAACGACCCAGGAACCCTCTGACCTGTTTTTCCGTAGTCGGAGCTGGAATTTCCCGTATGGCTTTGACTTTATCTGGATTCAATTCGATTCCCTCTTGGCTAACAATGAAACCTAGCAGCTTTCCTGAGCGGACACCAAATGTGCACTTGTTAGGATTCAAACGTAGCTGATGCTTTCTCAAACGCTGAAACAACTTCAACAGATGTTCGACATGGTCTTCTTCAGTCTTGGACTTGGCTATCATGTCGTCTACGTAAACTTCAATCTCTTTGTGCATCATATCATGGAAAAGGGTAGTCATAGCTCTTTGATATGTTGCACCGGCATTCTTTAGACCGAACGACATAACTCTGTAACAAAACGTGCCCCAGGGTGTGATGAATAATGTCTTCTCCATGTCTTCGGGAGCCATCCTGATTTGATTGTAACCCGAGAACCCATCCATAAAAGAGAAAATTTTATACCTTGCAGTACTATCCACCAACATGTCAATGTGGGGGAGAGGAAAATCATCTTTAGGACTAGCTTTGTTCAAATCTCTGTAGTCGACACACATGCGAACTTTACCATCCTTCTTTGGCACAGGCACGATATTGGCTAACCACTGCGGGTACTCGGATGTAACGAGAAAACCTGCATCAATCTGCTTCTGTACCTCTTCTTTAATCTTCAAGGCCATGTCAGGGCGAGTCCTTCTGAGCTTCTGCTTGACTGGCGGACACTCCGGCTTCAAAGGTAGACGATGCTCCACTATGGCAGTGTCGAGACCAGGCATGTCTTGGTACGACCAAGCGAACACATCGACATATTCCTTGAGTAATTCAATCAACCTTTCTTTCACATTAGACGCAAGCAAAGCTCCAATCTTCACTTCTTTACGGAGCTCTTCGGTACCCAAATTAATAACCTCTACTGGCTCTTTGTGAGGCTGAATGGCTTTATCTTCATTCTCAAGTAACCGGGATATTTCCTCAGGGATCTCTTCTTCCTCTTCTTCGGCTTCGAACACAGGGGACTCAAAGTTCGGAGAAGGCATTGGGTCATTGTTTTTGATGTTCAATTCGTGCAGTAATCTGCACACGTGACGTGATTTTATTTTAGATTTTGAGCAAGTGAGAGTGTGTGCACGAACGTGCAAAGTGATTTAAAATTGTGATTACCATTTTCCTTAAAGTAATAATAAACAGAAACAACAGATAGGAATGCAAAATGATAATTTATTGATGATAGCAAATTTCAAACAAAGGCCCCAACACAAAATCACCTTTGCCTTGGGCAGAGCAAAGGGAATTATGAAAAGTAAAGCCCACACACAAATCTTATCGCCTTGGGCAGAGCGAATAGACTAAAACAAACGAAAACAACCAGACAATTACTTTGATAAAGGGATCACAACAGGAACATTAACAGCACTCCAATTTTGAGCCATTGCCCCATGCGTCACAAAATTAGGTTGGTCTTCGACAGACTCATCTTCAAGAATGGCACTGGCTTCATATTCGGGTCCTTGGACTTCTGGTTGAGGAGGAAATAGAGGAATGACAGCATCTTCAGAAACTTCTTCCACGATATTTACCTCTGGCGAGTGGATAGTCCCTCCGCTGTGAAACACATTCTTGATAGGGAGAATAACCATATTTCCTATGGGAGTCTTCTCGGAATTGTTACCTTTGAAACCCAAACCTTTCTTGTCTTTGTTTTCGGGTAACTCCAGCATTTGTCCCCACTTCCCTTGAGAACCACCTTCCACCACTCGCTGTGCGTCTTTGAAAGATGCCATAGAAGCTCTATTATTATTAGTATTGTTAACAATCGAGAGGGCTTGAAACTGAGTCCCCACCTCTTCTTCTGCATCGACGTAAGAAAAGGAAGAAAGATGGCTTACTACTAGAGCCCTTTCACCACAAACTGTGACCAATTGTCCATCGCAAACATATTTCAATTTTTGGTGAAGAGTGGATGTGACAGCTCCAGCCTCATGTATCCATGGCCTGCCTAATAAGCAACTGTAGGAGGCATGAATGTCCATGACCTGGAATGTAATCTGAAAAACACTGAGCCCGATAGTCATGGGTAGATCCACTTCTCCAATCACCGTCTTCCGCGAACCGTCAAAGGCTTTGACCACAACACCACTTGGTCTCATTGGTGGTCCCTGATAAGTCAGCCTTGCGAGAGTTGTTCTTGGCATCACGTTCAACGAAGAACCAGTATCAACCAAAACCCCAGATAACATGTCGTTCATGCAATTTATGGAAATGTGCAGAGCCAGATTATGCTTCCTCCCTTCTTCGGGTAACTCCTCATCGCAGAATCCCAGATTGTTACATGCAGTGATGTTACCCACTATTCCACTAAACTGCTCTATAGTTGCATCATGGTCAATGTATGCCTGCTCAAGTACTTCTTGCAATGCCTGCCTATGGGCCTCGGAGCTCATCAATAATTGTAATACGGATATTTTAGATGGCGTCTGTAGCAGCTGATCCACCACCTTGTATTCACTTCTCTTGATCATTTTTAGAACCTCATCAGATTTGTCTACAGAATCATTTCCACTAGACTACCCCAGAGTCGTATCCTTTACAACCGGCTGCTCAGAAGGGACCTCTTTATCTTTTGGCGCTGAGTAAACTCGACCACTCCTTGTAACCCGGCTAACATCAGCAATGTTGACCACAGATGACAAATTAGGCAAAGGCACCTCCTTACCATTTTCAAACATAGTAGCGTTATACCTGTAGGGAATAGCCTTGCTGGAAGTATAAGGAACTGGACCAGGTACATTAATAACCAGAGGATTAGCAACAGTCTTCCGGCTATCATAAGTAAACTCAATTCGTTCCAGATCTTTGATGTGGGGAACTATCACAAATACCTCTTCATCCTCATCTGTAAGACACTCTTGGATCATGTTCACATTGGCCGCTCCATGCTGCGGTAAAGGATTGTTCTGCATATTTGGATTCGAATCTTTGAAAGTCAGGATTCCACTCTTGACTAATCTCTGAACATCGGCTTTCAATCCATAACAATTCTCAATATTATGGCCTGGCGCACCCTGATGATATGGACAAAACTGATCAGCTCTGTACCAATAAGGAAGGTCCTTAGGCACCGCTGGTGGGGACTTAGTCTGGATATGGCCTTTTTGCAACAATGCTGGGAAGAGCTCTGCATATAACATAGGAATCAGATCGAAATTTGGTTTCCTGACCACACGACCGGGGCTGTTGAAAGGCTGTCGAGCTTGTTGAGGAGATGGCTGATTTTGTTGACGATATTGTTGTTGTGGTGAAGCAGGTGGAGTTTGAGGTAATGGTTGATAAGGTTGTGCAAACTGTGGTTGGTAAGCTGGAGCATTGATAACTGGGGTCACAGCAGCGACCTGCGGGTGTTGGTGATATCTTCCTTTCGACCGTCCTTGGTGCACAGCACTTACTTCTTGTTCTTTCTTTTTCCCAAAATTACTTCCATACTTCTTGGCATTGCTGGAAGCACTTCCTTCCCTCACCAATCTTCCTTCACGGACACCTTTTTCCAATCGCATTCCCATGTTGACCATTTCAGTAAAATCACTAGGGGCGCTCGCTACCATTCTCTCATAAAAAAATGGGTTCAGTGTTTTCAGGAAAATTCTAGTCATCTCCTTCTCCTCCAGAGGTGGAGTGACTTGAGCAGCAAGTTCACGCCAGCGCTGGGCGTA
Organism: Lathyrus tuberosus; assembly: GCA_022829125.1. Lineage (NCBI taxonomy): Eukaryota > Viridiplantae > Streptophyta > Magnoliopsida > Fabales > Fabaceae > Lathyrus > Lathyrus tuberosus. Next base: position 3,150,689 of record JALAZF010000436.1, on the reverse strand, counting down.
CTCCTTAAAATTCTCTCTTTCCTTCTGGGCCATGGCTCTCAGCTGGTCTCTATCTGGCGCCATGTCGACATTATATTTATATTGCTTGATGAAAAGCTCACAGAGGTCATTAAAGTTGCGGACCTTTGAACTATCTAGCCCCATGTACCACTTGAGGGCTGCGCCAGTCAAACTGTCTTGGAAGTAATGTATCAATAGGGAATCATCATCCTTATGAGCAGACATTTTCCGTGCATACATAACTATGTGACTATGTGGGCAAGAATTTCCTTTATACTTTTCCAGATCAGGGAGCTTGAACTTTGGAGGAATCTTAACATTAGGCAGCAAGCATAGCTCAGAGGCACTCTTTTCGAACAGCTCTTTCCCACGAAGGGCCTTGATCTCTTTCTTCATTTCTAGAAATTGGTCCTGGAAATCATCCATTCGCTCTTCCATTCCAACACTCTCACTAGGTTCAGCATGAAACACAGGTTCTTCCAGATGAAAATGAGTAGCATTCACCACAGGTGGTGGCGCAGTCATTACAGCAGTTGTGGCAATAGCTTGAGAAACAGGCGGACGGTATCCAGCTGGAGTAAAATTAGGAGGCATACCCCACGGATAACCAGGAGGCATAGAATACTGAACTTCATTTGTAGTGGGCACCACTGGGATCGGTGCTGATATTATTTCGGAGATAACAGCGCTGTGTGATGTCGTATTATGTGATGGCTGATTCTGAGCAGCCATCAAAGCTTCCATCATCCCATTGATCTTCTCTAGACTCTCTTTCAGTGTTGAAACTTCTTCCCGGAGTGCTCTGTTTTCCTGCTCGAGTTGATCCATTCTCTTCTTACAACCGGCTCGAGTATTGTATCGACGACTCAGCTTGTCTTCTGAAAGGAGACACGGATAAGAACATGGAATGCAAAGAAATGCAAATGCAGATGCGAATGATGCGTATGATGCAGCATGCACTTCAAGGAACTCAAAAGCGTATTTTAAATATCATAATTGGAAATTTATTTTATTTAAAATTTTAATTTTTCATAACAACGATACACCTTCAGGGCTTTATTACAATAAATAAATAGAACATAAAGGGAACTAGGGCTTCGATCCACTGGATGATGCTCCTTTCCTTCCACTGAGTTCTTCCATCAGCTTATCAATCCGTTCCTGCAATATAAACTTGTCCAGTGTCAGCTTCTCCCCTTCTGCTTTCAGTCTTGAAACTTCATCTGATTCCACTACGGGAGGCTTGGGCCGCGGATACGGCATTGTCAGAACGAGAGCTCGTTTGCGTGACCACTCCAGGCAAGATTCTGTAACTGTGCAGTCGGGGTCTGTTATTGCAGTCATCCCTTGTCTGTTGATTCGACGCCAAGCAAATAAAATCCGAATCTTCAGCTGAAGGTCTTCTCCCTCATATAGGAAAATTCTCTTCAAGTTCTCTGGATCAGGTATTTCATTCATCGGATGTCCGAGCTGGCGACGAGCAAGAATAGGATTGTAACTAGTGCATCCTTGTGTGCTAAGGAGAGGCACATTGGGAAAATCTCCACAGCTGTGAATCATGGGAATTCCTCCGTACATTGGATCATGCCAAATAATATCCGTATGAGTGAGAGCCATAAGTTTAGCGGGCCATTCAGAACCGTCTTTCACATCCCAAAAGGTCGCGGACCTCGGTAGGTGCGAAATAAACCACCTATAGAGGATAGCAGTGCAGCAAACAATCTGACCTTCTCCTTTCAGAATCTTTGAATGAATTGAATGGTATGCATCGGCCAACAACGTTGGAACAGGATTCTTGAGCATGAAGATTCTGACCGCGTGGACATCGACAAAATCTTCGACATTAGGAAACAGGAACAAACCATAAGCTAGTAACGCGAACAGGTTCTCAAAGGCCTCAGTACTCCCCTTGTTGGCGAATTGTTGAGCTTTCTTGAATAAGAACTGAGCAGGCAAACCGTCGATTCCTCCTCTGACCGTCATGTGAGTCTGGATCTCCAACAGCTTGATGCGAGTCACTCTTGCAATGTCTTCCTGCCTGGGTCTTCCTTCTCCACCGTAGAACGGGGGTGAGTCTTTGACGGGGATCCCCAATAAAGCGGAGTACTCCTCCAATGTGGGCATCAACTGGAAATCTTGAAAGATGAAGCAGTGGTAGATTACATGGTAGAGTTGAACCAGCGTCTCCAATAGACCAGCAGCTACTTGTACCTGCAATAAAGAGAGAATTTGTCCATGCTTTGCAGTGAAGGCCTCTGGATCCTTTGTCTGACCTCCTAGTTCCCTTAATTGTTCCACATTAAAGACCCCGAAGGTGTATGGAAAAGCTCCTTTCCTTCCATAATCCATTTTACGATATCTAAAAACAACAAGCTTTGAGTTCTTTGAAGAAAAAAACAAAAAGAGAATGCAAATGCAGATGAGATGCAAAAGTTCGTGGAATTTGAGTATTTATAGTCGTCATAGAATACCAAAGGACACAAATTTTATTAATCATAAAAAACTGTTACAAATAAAGGAAACAGGAATTAAAAACTCATAATGAAAACGTTACAACCGTTGGTATTCTCACAAGTGCTTCTAACGATAATTAAATAAAAGCTAATAAAAGGCCTAAGGAGACTCCCCCAATAATCTCAGCTTGTACCTCTTAATTTCCTCTTCCATTCGAGATTTCTCGAGAATTAGCTCATCCACTATCCACTCCCACGACGTAGACTCAGAGTTTGAGGGACTTGGGCCTTCATGTAACTTCCTTTTTTTGTAGGAGAGAACTTCCTCACTCTTTGCTTTCAGTCTTCCTTGAAGTGCTTCATTCTCTTCCACAACTACTTCATACTTATCCTTCCAAGCGTTCCCTATTTGCTGAGCTTTCCTTAAGGCAATCTTTAATTCCTCTGTTTCAGATGCAAAGATGAAGACAGGTTCTTCGTTCAGGACCATAGGTTCTTGGCGGTCGTAGGGCATCCTAAGCTCGATGGCTCTCCTTCTAACCCATTGTAGATAAGGGTCTAAAGAGACACAATTACGCTTCCCCATGGCATTCCTATCCTTCTTGCTCTTGTCCTTCAAAGCTTCTAAAATCCTAACCCTCAATTCCTCCTGCTTTTCATAACCTTTAGAGAAAAATCCTTCTGTATGAATACCAAGAGGCTTTACCTTCAAAGGGTACCCCAACTGTCTGCGAGCTAAGACCGGATTGTAACTGGTTATTCCTTGTATGCCAAGAAGAGGCACATTCCCGAACTCTCCGCAGCTATCGATGATTACGACTTCATCATACCTATGATTATACCAAACGACGTCAGAATGAGTGAGGGCCATGATTTTCTTAGACCACCAGCCCTTATTAGGATCCCAGAAAGCAATGGCTTTGGGCAAGTGTTGAGTAAACCACTTGTATAATAGGGGCACACAACAGGTGATTTGTCCTCCTTTAACATGCTTCAGATGGATGGAGTGATAAGCTTCTGCTAATAGAGTAGGGACTGGGTTCCTTTTTATGAATATCTTAATAGCATTGAGATCCACAAAGTCTTTGAGATTGGGAAACAGAAAGGTACCATAAATCATCAAAGCAAAGATAGCCTCAAATGCAGCCATGTCTGAACGTTTGGCATAATGTTGAGCTTTCTCCATCAGAAACTTCATAGGAAAAACAGAAATCCCTCCTTTAGTAGTCATTTTCTTTCGGATGTCCACTAACTCCAAATGCGTTGCATTAGCAATCTCTTGTTCCTTAGGATCCTTATAAAAAATGGGGAAAGGAGACTTATCCAGAATAGATAAACCAGTCAGACTAGAATATTCCTCAAGAGTAGGTACCAACTGGTAGTCAGGAAAAGTAAAGCAGTGATAGAGTGGGTCATAAAACTGAAGTAGGGTGGAGAGAAGTCCTTGATCAACCCTCACCTTCAATAAAGACAATAGTGCCCCATACCTACGTTGGAATCCTTCTGAATCAGCCAACAGAGTCTCCAACCTCCTTAGATTAATCATATCAAAGCTCTTGTAAGTATACTTCACGGTATTCCTTCTTTCATTGTCCATGGTACCCTACGATGTAAATAAAAGACTCAGATTCCACGAACTTGAATGAAAATGATGCTTATGTACGTATGCACAAACACAAACAAAAGGGCACACAAACAACCAAACAAAAGGTCCTAGGTTCAAAGGAGCATGAATGGAGTCAAGGGTCTACCCATCCCATAAGGTAGTGTGGTTTCAAATGTACCTGCCGAACGGGTTCTAGAAGTTCCCAGAGTCTACAACCCATCTTTCAAATATTATCGACTTCCCAAATTACTCGGTTAGTCAATAATATTCTCAAGAGAATCTCGTCTGAGTGTAGTATCGCGTGACAACTATTTGGAAATAGACTCCCGCATAGTCACCGCACTACATCCTAAGAGGCCAAGTGGGGTTAAAGGTGCTACGGTCCTCAGTCTTATGGGTTCTTGGTCAAAGTTAATACCGTTCTCACGAATGGACTCGTTCAAACAATATTAATTTCAAAAGAACCTAAACTGAACGATGATTTTCTCAATTCGACTTTTCGGGAATCGACTCCGTCAAAGTACCCTTGACCATATCATCTCCTATAATTACACTCAAGTCCGGGTCTAGGACTCTCACCACTCAAGAATCCCTCCAAACAGCAAAACAAGTATATAACAGATAAATTAAAAGATCAAGTTAGGGGGAACCCTCTTATGAGAGTCCCCAGTGAAGTCGCCATTTCTGTCGCGGTGAAAATTGGATAACAAGCTATTAGTTAACTTGTATCGCATATTTTTAATGTCACCACCGTCATTGATTTTATCCAAGGGAAGGGAGAAAGACCGAATACCCACAATGCAATGCAAATGCACTAAGATTCTAAGTTCGGGGGTTGGTTATACCTAGGGAAGGTGTTAGCATCCTAGATATCTGTAGTACTCTACAGGAACCTCTTGATTTATTTTATGTTATCTGTTATCTGTTTTGCTAAGGGTTTAAGGGTAGGTGATTTATTATTTTATTCCTAAGTGTGCTAGACAAGATATCGCATCTTGTGCCTACATATCCTGTCAGGAGGGAATCAGAGCACTTGTAGTTCCTTATTAAGGATACTAAATTTGTTTAAAGGTTTAGGAGAAAAGATGAGTCATCATTTTAAGAAAACCACCACAGTTTTTGAAAATGTTTGTATTGGTGGGGTATGGGATTGTATGTCCCTTTCTTTGAGATGATTAACATCTAATTCTCTTGTGTGGAGAATTAGGTAGGCTAAAGTTTGATTTGAAATCAAAATTAAGGGGGACTAACCTAGGAAGTCTATCCTAGAGTTGTCTAATTGTCTTATCTTAAGGGTGTCGAGTATGAAATGCAAATGATATGCACCATGCACAATAACACGGTTATCATGCATGGGATTTTCCCTTGGATATTAACGGTTAATTATATTATTTAGGCGAGGGTGCTAGCAAAGTGATGCTAGACTTGTGTCTCGTGACCAAAAGGTTGAATGCGATGCCCTAAGGCGATCGACTTACATAGGTAGAAAATGGGCTCGACGTTGGATCGAGGATTTTTTAATCTTTTGAAAGGGTTTGAAGATAATAAAACATAAGTTAAATAGAGGACATACAAGCAAACAAACGAAGATTAACACACGAGCGCTCACGAACTTAGGACTAAGCGAGAGATCTCTAATCGGGGACGATTATTAAGAAAAGAAAGTTTGACTCGAATATGATTGCATTCAGTTAACCGTTAGAGATTTAAAGTTATTAGAATTGTAAGTCTTGTCAAGTCCTGAGTTAAAACTCTAAATTAAATTATTAAGAAAAATTAAATTAATTACTATAAAGCCTTAAGGTTAATTACTAATAGAAGTTAATTTTAAATAGAAAAATTTGATTTTAAATTATTATTGTAAAAAAAGGGTTTAGATTAGTTATAAAAGGGAGGCCTCAAATTTACTGTAAAAGAAAATTAAGTTGATTATTATAAAAAGTTAAGTTAATTATTATTAAAAGGGTTTAAATTAGATTAAGATCTTAAATTAAATTATTAGTAAAAGTTTTTATTCTTAATTAGAAAAGCGATTTACTGTTAAGTTTTAATTTGATTAAAAAAGTTTTAATTTTAAGCTAAATAAAAAAAAGACCTAACGAAAGAGAAGAAAAAGTCTCTCCCATTCTCAACTCTCGTTCTCTCTCGATGACGGAAAGAAACTAGGGTTTCCAATCCGCCGCCGCCGATCTCACTATTTCTCCCGTTCTCTCTCGATCTCTCGCAATCAGCAAACATAAACCCTTCCCCCATGGTTCCCGTCCCCGATTTCACTATATTTTCAGTTTATAGATTACAATGATGCAAAAAAAAATGAAATAAGAGCGAGAAAAAAAGGCGAATGGTTGTGATGGCACGGACGGCTCCTTTGAGGGAAGTTTCTTTCTCCTCCTTTACCTGTTTGCGTGCTTTATCTTCTCCTTGTCTGTGCGATTGTCTCTTTCTGAAATTGAAATTGGTGGATTTGTACTGTTGATGTTTGCTCCGTCTATTGGCGTGATTTTGAGAGATGATGATGAACCGGGTGTTCTTCTGATCTCTGGGTTTCTCGGTGGCTTTTGATTGATTTTTTTTTTAGGGTTTTGGGTATTGTGTATAGAATGATAGAGTGACTTCACGGTTGATTTTTTGTGTGTCCCTTCTAGGTTTGTGTGACGTCCCTTTTATAGGCCAATGATGAGTATGGAAGATTTGGGAATCGTTAATGTTTGATTGATTCTGTGTTTAATGCTGATTTGATGGTGTGGTAACGTGTGATCTGTGAATTGATTATTCAGTGATTATTTGGGAAGTTGCGGTTGGGCCTGATATGATTTGATTTGGAAAGCTGATTTGGAAAGTTTTTGAATTTGACCGATACTCTTTGTGATTCGGTTTTTAAATTTGAAAAGTTTTGGAAACTTGGTATCTTGAAATGTTTTGGGATACGATTTGGTTTTAATGTTTGAATCGTTGCCCTGTCCAAATTGGGAATGCATTGATGTTGGTGGTATCCTTTGATATTGCCCATCAATCCTTATTTTGAAAATGATGAATAAATATCTTTCTGATTCAAAACATATCTGAGGCCCGAGTCTTTAATTCTTCCTGATTCTTGCTTAATGGTTATGATTCCCTAAAAAATCTGAGGCCTACTGTTTTATTTTTTGGAAAGAAATTTTTGGTTAACTCCTGTTTTGGAATGGATTTGATTTCGTCCGGTAATATTTGAATGATTTTCGATTTCAAAGTAGATAAGTTGGAGCCCAATTGGAATGAAATTAATGTCCGCTCTGAACATGCTTCAATTTCTTGCCGTTTGAGATATCACGCTTGATTGTGGTGTTGGGGTTCCTTTGAAATCTTTGCCTTGAATGCTAGAAGATAGTCTGATATGTGTAGATGCCACTTTGGAAAGTTTTGAACGTGTCTGGCAAGTATTTGGAATTGGCTTCTAACATGTTTGTTGCAACCTGATATTGTGATTTGTAAGGATCTCCCTCTTTGTGGTTACCATTTATTTTGATCCAAATATTAATGACTCGGAATAAGGTCGATTCTAATCACTCTATTCTCTTCTTTCATGTATTACCTTTGGAGTAGCGGTTCGCTTGGCAGGAATTCGGAAGAGCTTTTCTTTGCACGGGATCACATTTGGAGTTGGAGGTGTTTATCGCTAAAGGTCAGGTATGAAGTGATTTGGACTATCGACTTGGAATATCTTCGTTACTTGAACAAGGTCCTAATATCCAAAACCTTTTGACTGATGAAACTTGACGCTTGCAGGTTGAACCATGAGCGGAAAGATTTGATCGTGATGATCCACTTCGAGCTGCTTGGAGAATGAATGGGTGAAGGCGTCGTCAAACCTTGGGCCGTTTATGACGTCAATATCTGCTGTTTGTGAATTATCATGGAGTATTTGCCAACTTCCTTGTTATTTGGTTCAGCCCCCTTTTTTTTAGTTAATTTTAAACATCCCTGAACTGATGCACGTTGTTTTCTTGGCAATGACCGAATGATTAAGAACTTCAAGTTTCTCTTTTCCTTTATGTAGGATGTAGGCCGCAATTCCGGATTGTTGCCGGTTGGAATTTGAAGACTGTATTACAGCACTGGGATAGCAGTGGTAAGGATTCAACTTGCTGACATTTTCATGTGTGTTAGAATGGGTTGAAATTGGATTATTCATTTGTAAGAGTAGGTTGTAAATGTGTGGACTTGTGTATGATTGTTGACAGCTCCTTTTCTTTAATTTTCACGAGTACCAGCCATAACGACTCTTATTGCTTACAAATCCAGGTGAAGTACTGGCCCTTGAACCGTCAATTGAAAGTGTGTGGGTATGGAGTCTTCTATCCCTTTTTAGGAACTTTAGGAATCTTTAAAGTAGTTTGTAATTGCCATGAGTTGTAATGTTCCTGCACTAATCCTTATTTGTCTTTCATGCGTATTGGTTTGAGGTATCCGGTGAAGACCAAGAGGCTTGGCTGTGTGTGATGTAAGGATTGGCATGGAAAGACGAGGAGGCTGTGATTCGTAAGAATCCAAATACTGATACTGTCGTCACGCTCATGGTATATAAACAAGAATTTCCTTGATATTATTCCAGCATTTATCAACTTCCTTGGTACTTGTCTAACGTTTGGTTTTTGACAGCAATTTCCGAATTTCCTGGACCATAGTTGTTGAGAATTTCCTTAGAGTTACCGCATCAACGGCAGAAGAACAGTCTTCAGGAAAAAGGAAGTTTGCAGATTAGACGGCTCCGAGTCCTTGTGTGAGAGAAATCTGGTTGCGGCAATGAACTGTGACGTGTGAATACATGTTGGTTCAGACTCCTTGGGATACACATGCCCGAATCCTCGAAAGCTGTTAGTAAACTCCTCATAACCGAGATCAATGGCCTGCAAAAAAAAAGAAGTCGATAACTTTGTTGACAACTAGGATCAATATCGCCTCGTTCCAGCTTTGGTTTCAACAAAACTGCAACCGCCACGCTATTAATTGAGTCTTCAGGTCCAAAAATCGTCAATAAGGGCTTTGTGAGGTCCTTGTAGGTTCTAACTTTGACTTGCAAGTCCTTATATATGTTTTTTTTTATTGTTGACGACTTGTAAATAAGATGAAGATGGTGGGCGGCTGGCCGGCTTAATCATTTATAACTAGTGGGAATGAAAATTCAAACACCAATGTACAGGATTTATCTTGACGCTCCTTGAGTAACAAAGTTCATGACAGGAACAAATTTGCTTAATCATTTTCTTAACTTATGAACCCTTTCTTTTTGAATAATCTTACATCACCGTTTTTGTTTTACATTCCAAAGCAATCATCCAATTCTATGAATTTGTTAAACTCGCCATTATTTCATCCCTTACATCTTTTAAAATGAATTTTGTCAAGCCGTAAACTTATCCTCGCTTTAAGATGGATTTCAACGTTGGTGGAGGGTTCAGCAATGGCTTCAATATTGAAACCAGCATGATAGTCTTTGAATTTCCAACAAAAGAGTCATGGGGGACTTCCGTCAATTTTCTTCACGAAAGGGATACGAATTTGGGTCATTGTGGGTCTTAGGCTTGCAAGTCTTCAGGATTTATGCTTGTATCATGAGTCTGTAAGATTGTAAGAACTTAATGCAAAACTCTGTAACCTGGATACTTTGAAAGAGGGATTGGATGTAACTCATTTTCTTAACTTGAATGCTGATGAGTGACACTGGTTTGAAGTTAGACTTGCAATTTCGAATCTCCTGAGTAGAACTTGATGTAGGTACATAAGGTCCCTTTGCGGCTAACTCTCGAATGTTGGGTTCTTCATGGTGAAACTAGAACCAATCTTGTACCTCCTATCCACAACTTTTAATCATAAATCGGACAGCCACAAATTAGATGATGACGAAATTCAACACAAACCACGTCCTGAGGGCTCTAATGGATGTGACACCTTAATCCTCCTTAGGGAAGTCTTTGAGAAATATCGAGGATAAAATGAACCTGTACTGATTAAAGAGATCATGAGAATGAGGCATACCCTCCCCTTTATCTCCCTTTGGAATCGTCGTATCTACACAAACTGGTTAGTGATAAAAAAATAATACACACAAAGACCTAAAGATGCTATGCAAAAGAAAAAAAAACAAGGGATCTTAGGGTCAAAAATTAGGGTGCGACACTTGATTGAATACCTGCAAAAATGAGAGAAAATCAGTTAAACTCATTGATATTTACACTATACACAATATATACACTAAAATGTAAATTAAACGTATTTATAAACAAATCGGTGTTTATTCGAACGATATTAACCAAAAAGTATCGATAAGTGCTACAAAACTTATATACAAAAATAGTTACATTTTGCACTTATCAGTTATCTTCAACCGACTAAACATGTCCAAGAATCTAGCATAATGCTTCTCATTGTCGTTTTTTGTAGGAGCAATAGGATACAATAACTTTTTCATTGGAACTTCACCTTCATACTCCTTTCCTTTTTCACTTTTTTTCAACTTATCCTCTTTCAACTTCATTTCTACATCCTTCTTTTCAACTACCACCTTATCATTCTTTTTTTCAACTTCTTCCACTATTTCATCCTCCTCTTCAACTTCACTATTTTTATCAACTCCCACCATAATTGTTCTTCCACTCCTTATAAAGATGACTTTCCAATGCTCCTTCAGATTCACTTGAGTATTAGCCGGAAAGGTTTCTTTATGTTGGTCGGCTAGTTGCTTGGAAAATTGTCCAACTTGAGTCTGAAGATTCCGAATTACCGCATCCGTACTCTTTTGAGTGGAGATAGACATTTGCATAAATTGGTTGAAAGTTTCCTCAATCTTAGAACCTCCTCCTTGATTTTGTTGCAGTTGGTTGTAGCTTTAGTTCCATCCTATCAATGATGGACACCGCATCTTCCGCACTTTCTGACATGAGAAAACCACCCGCCGTAGCATCAAAAAGAGTTTTATGAATGGGTTGAAGTCCGTTGTGGAAAATGTGAACTTGAGTCAAATCATCAAAACCATGTCCCTTGCACTTTCTCAGCATAGATTTGAATTTCTCCCAAGCTTCATTGAGAGATTCGCTTCCTCCTTGCGCAAACACAGAAATCGCCTTCTTGGCATCCATAAACCGATTGCGAGGGAAGAATCATTCAATTAACTTATCCTTCAATATGTTTCAATCCGTCATCACAAGAGTAGGTTGGTCAAGATACCATTCCTCCGCCTTCCCAATTAAGGAATGCAGGAAAAGTCTCTTGAACAAAGGTTCCTCTTCGGTTTTCGGAGCTCTAGTTCCACCCGATATCTCATAGAACTTTGTGAGATGTGTAAACGGATCCTCATGGTCCATCCCCACAAAGGGATTTGCATATAAAAGAGAAAGGATTCCCGTTTTCATCTCAAAATGCCTCCCGTTGTAAGCATTGCGTGCAAACTAAGTGTTGTGTCTTGGACTGCTAACACATGGGGTTGAAGTAGGGGGTGGTGGTGGTGGTATTTCTGCCATGATTGGCGTAATAATTGGTGTAGATGAATAAGTTTCTCCGCGCACTTGTTTTTCCTTGGCAATTTGCCTCCTCCGCCTAGTTCTTCTACTGAGCCTACGAGCGGTTCTTTCAATCTCATGATAAAAAAGAAGTTGGTCCGCAAGTACACTCCCTCACATAAACAAAATCTACACACTTAACCAAACAAATTAAGCACCACAAGAAAAATAAACAGAGGTGGGAATAGCAATAGAAAGATCATAAATCAATAAACTATTACTATGCTTGCAATATCAAACAATCTCCGACAAAGATGCCATTTTGTTAGAACTGTACTATAGGTGGGTTTTTGTATCGTCTCCACAAGGATTGTAGATATTTTGATGCTTGCCTTTCAATAGCTTATCGTTTCAAGATAAAGGGTTTTCAAAGTTTTGTTCATAAGTTGTCACGTTTTTAGTAGCAAAGCTTATAAATCAAAAGTTGTTTGATTAACAAGGTATATAAAAAGTAGTTTTCATCTACCCTAACTTATACGTATTCTTTCAATCTTCTATGTGAAGTCGGATCCGATTAATATCATCACGTATTCTCTCAACACCTTCTATCTCTAGAGCGGCGTCGTGAGAAATATTGTATTCATCGCTACACGATTTCTCCATATAACAACCAATATAGTAAGCTTTAAGTTCAACACAAAGCAACTAACAACCATAGACCTATTTCTCCAATCTATAAATTGATAGATGAATATTTTGGGTCAAGTTTCACAAAATCTATGTCTAGAGTTTTACAAAACAAGAAAGGATCATTAAGAACAAAAATATTCATCATATATTAATCGTCACTTGTTCACATACAAGGCCAATCAAAAGAAATACATACAAGCTAATGGTAGACTACCTTTACCTTTGATACAAAAGGATTTAGCTACCCATAACCATGGTATCTTGCTTTACAAGTCTTGGAAGAAGATGAATGAGCATCCACGTTGAAGAATCGAACTCGGATGCGAATCCAGCTCCTATTTGCAAAATATTACCTTTTGGTGAAGAAATGCTGAAAAATGAAGTTTTCGTGTGAAAAATGGGATTTCTAGGTTATGATCCCCAAAAAATGTAAAAAGTACATATATAGTACAAACATAATCTATCAATTTCGCCCAACAAACTCCATTTTAGGCACCCTAAGTGCCTCTGAATAGTTAAACCGCCCTTGAGAAATATTTGAAGTTCGCTGTGCGAACAATTCTTCGCACTACGAACTACTTCGTTCAAGTTCGCACAACGAACTTAGGGTCCTTTAGCTACTGACTTCAGTCTGAGATGGTTCACTGGTCTTTCACTGTAACTCCGCCCAGCAAATGTTCTCTACTAGTTCGCCCAACGAACTTAGTGCCCTTTTCTTACTGCCAACATTCTGAGATGGTTCGCTGGGGGCTTTGCCATGAGCTCGCCCAACGAACATTTGTTACCACTCCTCGCTAGTTGTTCACCCAGCGAACATTCTGAATCTCTTCTTTTCCTTTGGCTTCCTTGTCCAATTACTTGTCTCTTACACTTTGATGTTTTATTCCTAATTCCTGCACAATAACACACAAATCAAAGCAACCAAAGGTATTTTCAACAATATTGAAGATTAGCATGAAAACATGGAGTAAATCCAACAAAACATAACAATTGAGATGAAAAATGCCAATAAAGATGGATCAATTTAAAGCATATTTGTCATTCAACATGAATCAGGGGCAACAATTTGTGTCCCACGTAGTCGAACAAGATAGGCCTAAAGAAGCTGAATGCCCACCGATTTCAGTAGTTAATCGAAATCAGGACGTGACCAAGTGATCCATCAAGTTCGACAGGATAACCCGATGGGGAAAAATAATATTACATCCATGGTCGAAAGGATAATGACGCAGAATGGTGTGAACATGGGCCTACAAAGGCCAAATTATACATCTTCTTTGTCAGAATATGTGTTACAGACTAAACTTCAAAGGGGATGGAAAGTTCTTATGTTCACTAAATTTGCTCGTGATACAAATGAATCCACAGTCGAACATATCGCTCGTTATTTGACTGAAGCGGGGGATATAACAAATAACTTGAACTTGAGGATGAGATATTTTCCTAGTTCTCTTACAAAAAACGATTTTACATAGTTTACATCCCTCCCTGCCCATTCCATTAATGATTGGACTCGCCTAGAAAGGTTTTTCCATGAACAGTTTTATATGGGGCAATCTAAGATCAATCTGAAAGAATTGTCGAGTGTGAAACGAAAGTTCACTGAGTTAATCGACGACTACCTTAACAGGTTTTGACTTTTGAAAACAAGGTGCTTTACTAAAGTGCCTGAACAAGACCTCATCGAAATGACCGTTGGGATTTTGGACTATTCTATTAGGAAGAAATTAGATACACAATACCTAAGGGATATGGCCCGACTAGCAGATAGAGTTCGACAAGTCGAACGGTCAAAAGCTGAAAAAGCTAGAGTGAACAAGGGTAAGAAGGAACGTGTGGCTTATGTTGATATGGAATATAATGTCCTAATGTTAGACGTCGAATATAGCCACGTAGAATATACCCACGTCGAAGAGAACGAGGTCGCCGTGGCTGAGTTAAAGCCAAGACCTCCATATGTGTGTAAACTTCTTACACCATCAAATGGGAAGAATCCTTCTGAACCTGAGAAAAGTAATAAGTTCCCTAAGAGAACCTATACCTTCGAAGTGACCAAATGTGATGAGGTTTTCGACTTGTTGGTTACAGATGGCCAAATATTAGTGCCACCGGGCATAAAAGTATCACCATTAGAACAAAGAAAGAAACGAGGGATTTGTAAATATCATAATTTTCAGGGGCATAAAACCTCACAATGTTTTCTTTTCAGGGATCTTGTTCAGAATACTTTGAATGATGGAAGGTTGAAATTTGCCAAGGGAAAAGCTTCCATGAAGATCGACTCTGACCCTCTGCAAGTCGAGGAGGCCAGTTATGTTGAACCTGTGGAAATCAACATGGTCGAGATGACTGAGGATTTCGACATGGAATCTGAGGATGAAGCTCTCAAAGACAGTGAGAACCAGATTGAGTCTGTCTACCCCAAAGCGGGAGAAGGTTTACTTAATTTCCTTCACCGATGCAAGGCTAAGGATTCAGAAGTGATGTTGTTCCCTGTTGAAGCGCAATAGCGGCAAGCAGCAAAAATATTTATTTTCGGAAGAATTCCCTCGGGGATTTATGTCGTGTCCACAGAGATCGGTTCAAGGGAAAGAATTTCGTTCGACAATCTCTCGCGTTTATGAGTTTGGATTTAAATGGGTTTAAAGTAAATGCAGAAAAGTAAACATTAGAACAAAAAGAATTCATTAATCAGAGAGACGAACTTATCCGGCATGCACATAATCGACTCCTCACAAACTTAAACTTACCGAACAATTATACTCCACCTACAATACTCCTCAATATCACCCAGCCTCGCTCACAACAATGGTTATGTCTAACACAAAGTTGAGAGAATAACTGTGTTAACATCGTCGACACTCTCGCACGTGACTCAAGACACGGAGGCATTAAGCTTCGACGCCTATTAAAGATTGTTAGCTCTAAATCTATCTCTAGAATCCAGAAACTAACAGATAATCATCCCTAATCAAAGTTTGCGAGGATTATCTCTAACACAACCTAAACCCCGCGCATAAAGCAAAAATCAGAGGCAATCACCAATAAAGATTTGTAAAGCAAGTTTAATACAACGCCATGGGTGACAAATATACATGAGATCATAGTCAATACATATACAAAACCCAACAAAGAAGAAAAACACAAAGAAGAAGAGAAATGAACCAAACATCTCACGGATTATCAGAGCCGATCGATGATCAATCCACCCCTGTTCATCCGTGTGCAAGCATCAATGTTGTTTTCTAAGCTAGTCTACTGAAAAATGAAGCTTGATGGAGTTGGAGGAAGAATCCCCAAAACCATAACCTAAAAAATGGTAAAAATGAACTTATAAACATTGAAAATTCTGTCACGTTCGCTAAGCGAACGATTTACTCGCAAAGCGAGCCTAAAAAAGTGGCACTTAAGTGCCTATTGAACAGTTAAACCGACTCTGCACGAGCATTCGCTGAAAAGTTTTCTTTGTGAACTTTCTGGTGAACATTCGCTGGGAAGTTTGCTTTGCTAACTTTGGTCCCTTTTTCTACTATCTCGTTCGCTGGGGAGTTCGCAAAGCAAACATTCGCTGGAAAGTTCGCAAAGCGAACTTGACAGCAAACCAACCCTTATTTGGACCACAACTTTCGAACTGTAACTCGGATTGACGCACGGTCGGAAGCGTTGGAAAGCTTATTCAACGCTCTATACAACTTTAGCAAGATATCCTTGATTGAATACCTGCAAAAATGAGAGAAAATCAATTAAAATCATTGATATTTACACGATACGCAATATATACACTAAAATGTAAACTAAACATATTTATAAACAAATAGGGGTTTATTCAAACGATATTAACTAAGAAGTATCGATAAGTGCAACAACACTTATATACAAAATTAGTTACAATTTGCACTTATAAAACTCTCTCCAACTTAAACTTGTTTGTCCGCAAACAAGAATCAAGCAAACTTAAAAACACAAAAGCAATAACCAAAGAAATACGAATCAACAAGTTTTATAAAACAGAAACAAATGTATGGTTCAAATGAAAAACGGCACACACAAAGTAAACACTTACCACTAAACTACAACGACAACATAGACACGAAACAAATGCAAAATACAAAAATCATGCCAAACATCCTAAAACAACACAAGTCCCAAAGTGAATCACACCTAGCAAAATAATCATCGGTAGATGAAAAACACAAAATAAGGTACTTTTCACTCACACAACAATCATGGAAACAATAGACTAAATTATGCAACCATCCAAAAATTCACATTGAACATACAAAGGCAAGAATCACAAGGACTTTCAAGGTTGTAGCGTGGTCGGGTAAACAAACAAGGGGCAATTTCTAAAGGTAATTGAAACAAAAACTTGCCTAAACCCAAGGGAGTGTAAACTCACAAAGACTCAAACACAAAATTCCAATAAACTTCTTCCAAAATACCAAGTGTTACACAAAACACAATACTTATTTAGCATAATTATTTGAACTCTTTTTGCTTCCTTTCTCAAGGATTTTCTTTTTCTTTCTTTTTTTCTTTTATTTTTCATGTTTTTCTATTTTTTCTTTTCTTTTTCAAGCTCATAAAAACCAACCAATGAGTAAACAACCATTATCTCCCCAACTTGAATTCAACCACATCATCATGTGAATACTCCATACTTTCTAAGGCAAGGAAAAAATTCATACAACAACACAAAGTTGAGGGTTCAAGAAAAAACAAAAATCCATTCAAAAATAAGTGAACTAAATACTCGTAGACAAGCATTAAGTTCAAATAAAACATGGATCAAAAAGCTCAAAGGGGTTACGAATGATCACACGATCACAAGGTGAATAACTATTTGGCTAGGTAGTTGTGCTTAAAATGAAACAAAATGCCTTGATCCTTTTCATGCTTTCACATAATCAACACAAACAAAAGATTAAGCATAATAAAATCCAGTTAGAACAAGAA
The DNA here is from genome assembly GCA_022829125.1 of Lathyrus tuberosus. NCBI lineage: Eukaryota > Viridiplantae > Streptophyta > Magnoliopsida > Fabales > Fabaceae > Lathyrus > Lathyrus tuberosus. The sequence continues at coordinate 3,133,509 of JALAZF010000436.1, read as the reverse complement.
TGTTGGTACTCCGCGCATATATGAACAATGGAAAGCTACCTCACAAAAAGGGTGGGAACTAAAGTGATTCACACAAGAACAAGTATACAAAAGAATGAATGGCATGGAAGTATGTAAAATGCCTAAGTATCATGAATATGCTAAAGTCAAGAAAGCGATAAACACATACCTTGGACGTGTACAAAACTTAACAATATCATTACCATACATCCGCAAGTTGAAACGATCAAACTTGGAACATCACCTTAAATTTCCTCAAGCTACTCAAAACAAGCTCATTGACAAGCACAAGAATTATTAATATAAACATACTAAAAGACCGGGTGAAAATGCATTAAACAAGTTGTAAAGTGAAGATTTGAGAATTTCACGAAAAATCCGAGTACAACTTGTTTAATGAATGTTCACCACACTACCTAAGCTAAACCACAACATAAGAAAAACAATAAAACATGCTTGTTTTACGTCGTAAGCTCGATGCCTTTACAGTGCTTAGCTAGCAACTTCCTTCCTTCATGCCATGGTGATGCCTCACCGCGCAAACCAAAAGCAAGTGCCCTAACTAAACACTTAAACAAACGTTACGGGAACAAAATGTATACAACACTTGAACAAACATAATGGAAATAGACAATATATACGATATATACAAAACTAAAAAACAAAGAAACTATCACAATGCGATTCAATATCAAAACCAATCCCCGGAAACGGCGCCATTTTGTTGAAGCGGAATAGCGGCAAGCAGCAAAAATATTTATTTTCGAAAGAATTCCCTTCGGGATTTATGTCGTGTCCACAGAGATCGGTTCGAGGGAAAGAATGTCGTTCTACAATCTCTCGCGTTTATGAGTTTGGATTTAAATGAGTTTAAAGTAAATGCATAAAAGTAAACATTAAAACAAAAAAAATTCATTAATCAGAGAGGCGAACTTATCCGACATGCTCATAATCGACTCCTCACAAACTTAAACTTACCGACCAGTTATACTCCACCTACAATACTCCTCAATATCACCCAGCCTCGCTCACAATAAAGGTTATGTCTAACGCAAAGTTGAGAGAACAACCGTGTTACCATCGTCGACACTCTCGCACGCGACTCAAGACACTGAGGCATTAAGCTTCGACGCCTATTGAAGATTGTTAGCTCTAAATCTATCTCTAGAATCCAGAAACTAACAGATAATTATCCCTAATCGAAGTTTGCGAGGATTATCTCTAACGCAACCCAAACCCCGCGCATAAAGCAAAAATCAGAGACAATCACCAATAAAGATTTGTAAAGCAAGTTTTATACAACTCCATGGGCGACAAATATACATGAGATCATAGTCAATACATATAAAAAACTCAACAAAGAAGAAAAACACAAAGAAGAAGAGAAATGATCCAAACATCTCGCAGATTGTTAGAGCCGATCGATGATCAATCCACCCCGGTTCATCCGTGTGCAAGCTTCAATGTTGTTTTCTAAGCTATTCTACTGAAAAATGAAGTTTGATGGAGTTGGAGTAAGAATCCCCAAAACCATTACCTAAAAACTGGTAAAAATGAACTTATAAACATTACACATTCTGTCACGTTCGCTAAGCGAACGATTTACTCGCAAAGCGAGCCTCAAAAAGTGGTACTTAAGTGCCTATTGAACAGTTAAATTGACTATGCACGAGCATTCGCTGGAAAGTTCGTTTTGCTAACTTTGGTCCCTTTTTCTACTGTCTCGTTCGCTGGGGAGTTCGCAAAGTGATTTTCGCTGGAAAGTTCGCAAATCGAAATTGACAGCAAACCAGCCCTTATTTGGACCACAACTTCTAAACCGTAACTCGGATTGACGCACAGTCGGAAGCGTTGGAAATCTTATTCAATGCTCTATACATCAATGGCAAGATATCCTTGATTGAATACCTGCAAAAATGAGAGAAAATCAATTAAACTCATTGATATTTACACGATACGCAATATATACACTAAAATGTAAAGTAAACGTATTTATAAACAAATAGGGGTTTATTCGAACGATATTAACAAAAAAGTATCGATAAGTGCAACAAAACTTATATACAAAATTAGTTACAATTTGCACTTATCATTCCCTAGGTGCAGCGCTGTGTTCGACAAGAAAGTTGCAAAGAAGGTGGAAAGCGTTCAGTAGGCGAAGAGGAAGGAAACCTGGAGGAAGAATAAGCCTAGTTTTATTTCAACAAGAGGGGTGTCCCTCAGAAAAAAAGAGTAATTTCCTACCCACCAGAGGGGCAAGCCAGCCACTTATGTGCCAACATTCAATGCTCCCCATGGGAGATGGATGAGGCCTGATAATAAGGAGAAATCAGGCAATCAGAAGTGGAGAAATTTTGAAATGGGTCGAGGTTATTCATTGACCTATCGAGAAAATTTTCAGGTATCAGAGAGGTACTCATATGGTCCAGTAATTATGAAGGGAAGAACACGATGTCGAGAACTCAATGGAGAGTATTTCAAAGGAAAAAGAAAAATGAGAGAGAAGTTGTTGAATCAAGTAATAACAACCCATACCAAAGTCAAGTGGATGACCAGATCAAGAAACCAGTCGGGAGATAATTGTTTTCTCCTAAACGAGTAAAGTCGAAGGGAAAGGAAAAGGAAGAGGCACCATCTAAGGAAGATGAATTGGTAACTGATAATTTTGACTCTGTATAGGAGGATGATTTCGATGTATTATGCAATGTGGTGTCAGTGTTTCCAAGGGAGTACGATTTGGTTACAAAGGTGGTTGAACCAGCGGATAGTGAGGAGGAGAAATGACAAGGCACAAACCTGTGTGCTATTTCGTGATGGGCAATGGCTACATCAAAGAGCAGAATGCATTTTATGAAATACTACATGAAGGAATTAAGAGTCACCTCAAGCCTCTTTTCATAAGAGCTAAAGTGGAAAACACTACAATGAATAAGATTCTAGTGGGTGGAGGGGCTGCTGTAAATCTCATGCCTCATTTCTTGTTGGGAAATATAGGAAAATTTGACACTAATTTGAGGCCACATAATATGGTTCTCTCGAATTATGAAGGAAAAACAGGTCAGCCAATGGGTGTTATCCATTTTGATGTGACGGTTGGGTCGATAACTTGATCTACTATTTTCATGGTTATTGCGTCGAAGGCGAGCTATAATCTACCCCTTGGTCGAGAATGAATACATGGCCTGGGAGATGTACCTTCGTCACTTCATAAGAGGATAACTATTTGGAGGAGCGACAAATTAGTGGAAAATGTAGAAGCTGACCAAGGGTATTTCATGGTGGACCTAAATCATGTAGATAAGAGAAACTTTGACAAGAATCTAGCTAAAATAGCATATTGCACTCCAGCAAGGTTTACTTACATGCCTCTAAAAGAGGCGTTTTATTCTCTCAGGCTACACCCCACCCATGGATTCATGAGGGATATGGAAATCATGGGCGAGAGAAGTTATGACACCATCCGCCCAACTGGCTGGGGTGAGGAGTTTGGCGACGATGTCTGAATACAACGTGTTAAAGTGAATTTTGGCTTACGTAGCCGATATCAGATTAAAGAAGGCCTTAGAGGCCGAAATAAAATATATGGAGGTCGAAGCCAATGAACTAGAAGTGTTCGACGTGGCTCAGAGGGTAAACATTGAGCCTAAATCACTTGAAAAGCCGCATTCAGTAGGCACAAGAAATGATGGCATAAAAGGCCAGAGGTTCGATTGCATTTATGATGATAAACCTTTGGGCTTCGAAAAGGATCTTGTTGCGTTACTGAGAAAGATGCATCCTCAGGATCCATTGGAAGAAATTGACTTGGGCGAAGAAGCTAATAGAAGGACGACATATATCAGTGCCAACCTCGAATCGACTCTAAGGTTAGAGGTAATTAATTTACTTTAAGAATTCATAGACTGTTTTGCTTGGGATTATAACTAAATTGCATGTTTAAGCAGTGATTTGGTGGAATTAAAACTGCTAATATAGCATGGGAAGAAATCGGTCAAACAGATGCCTAGTCGGTTTGCACCAGAGGTGATCTTCAAAATAAAAGAGGAAATCGAAAGACTCTTGAAAAGAAAGTTCAAAAGGACGGCAATGTATGTCGAATGGCTTGCAAATATTGTTCTAGTGATTAAGAAAAATAGAACATTGATGGTTTGCATTGACTTCAGAGATCTGAATGTAACAACCCCAAAGGACGAATACCCAATGTCTGTCACTGAGATGTTGGTAGACTCAGCAGCGGGTTTTGAATATCTCAGTTGCTTGATGGTTTTGAATGTACCGAAGACCACACTTCCATGTTCAAGAGACTTAGGAACCTTTGAATGGGTGGTGATGACATTTGGATTAAAGAACATTAAGGAAACTTACCAGAGGGTGATGAATTCAATTTTTCATGATTATATCGAAACATTTATGCAAATATATTTTGATGATATAGTCATTAAGTCTGTGTCAGGAAATGGTCATATCAACCACCTTTGACAATCTTTCGAAAGAATGAGAAAGTACAAACTAAAGATGAATCCTCTTAAGTGTGCTTTTTGTGTGCAGGCTGGAGATTTTCTTGGTTTTGTTGTCCACAGGAAGGGCATTGAGATTAACCATAACAAGACTAAGTCTATCATGGAGACTCAACCTCCTTCGACTAAGAAAGAACTCCAATATTTATTAGGGAAGATAAATTTTTTGAGGAGGTTTATTTCAAACCTTAGTGGAAATATTCGAGCGTTTTCTCCATTATTTCGCCTAAAAAAGGAAGAGTTCAGATGGCAGCCAGAGCATCAAAGGGTATTCGACGAAATAAAGGAGTACTTAACGAATCCTCCAATTTTGTACCCTCCTGTTAGAAATAGTTGCATGAGGTTTGAAATTCTGGCACACAAATACTAGATGTCAAGACAGATGCCAGGACACTAGGATCAAGACAGCAAACAATACTTATGCAGAAAAGTAAAAACTTGAATGTGAACAATAACACAATCAATTGTTAATCCAGTTTAGTGCAACATCACCTACATAAGGGGGCATCCAAGCCAGGAAGGAAACCCACTCTAATAGTATTAGTTCAAAGCCACAACAAACACCCACAGGTTTACAAGCTTCTCACCTAATCATTGCCCATGCTAACTTCTATCTAGGAACTCCTAGATATGAGACCCCTATCACTTTCCACCAGTCACACAACAGTGATAAAACTCAACAATAAAGAAGAAAGGAAGTCACACTTCCAAAGACACACAAATCCACTCTTTGCTTAAAAGATTAGGAGTGATTACAACTCAAAAACACAGTCCAATTCAAGTACCTAAGGAGTACATGAATGGCTTACAAATGCACAAACAAAAACAGTCCTACTCAAATGTCAAACAACATAAGAGAGGATCACAACGAACAAATAACAAAAAGAACAAACTCTCTAAACCCCAATCCCCATTCTTTCAATACACGGCCTCTCACTTTCATTAGGTTTAGAACTCCTCTTTAAATAGCCTTTAGATGAGCATGGGCTTGGGCTCTTTAATAAAATAAAACGCAAATCACAAAATAACAACTTCAAATCTTCTGCACATAAACAGGAACTAAATTGAAAGTTTCATAAAAAGTCTCCAAGATCCTTTTTATGAAAAACATGCAAATCTGTCAAGACAGAAGTTCCTAAAATATCCCTCATTGGATTGCGACATTGTGTGAATTAAGATACAATCAAATTTCACACTTTAAATACCAAATCGTCCCAGACCTAATCTTATGATATAACATGTCCTGCCACATATCCCAATATCATGCTGAACATGTTGTCTGACTGACTTGTCAAGACATCTGTCTCAACATCTTGCTGAGAACTTGTTTTAACAAAATTGTTGCCAAACTAAAAACCATAGAACTTACAAGGTTGTATATTTCTGCCTCAGACTCGACTACAGGAAGTATGTAAGCACAAGAGGATGATAATTGTGTCGAAAAGACCATTTATTACCTCATTCGAGTCTTGAACGATGTAGAAACTAGGTATAGTCTTATAGAAAAGACGTGCCTTTATTTGTATTTCTCATGTATTAAATTAAAACACTGTATAAATCCAGTTGATGTGTATGTGTCTTCACATTTTGACATTATTATGCACGTGTTATCTAAACCAATTTTGCATATTCGAATTAGAAAATGAGCTTTAGCCTTGAAGGAATACTCCCTAACATATGTGCCTTTGAAGGCCATGAAGGGTAGGTGGTCGTCGACTTCATTATGGATCATTTGATAGTCGAGGCACCTCAAAATTATTTGGATCCAGAACCTTGGAAGTTATACTTCGACGACTCCAACCGTAAAAATGGAGCTAGTATAGGAATTTTAATAATTTCCCTTGATAAAATTCTGATGAGATTCAAATATAGGATTGATGGCTCTTGCTCAAATAATGAGGTCGAGTATATGGCTTTAATAGCTAGTCTCAAAATCTTGTTGGACTTGGGGGAAAAAGAGTCGAAGTAAGAGGAGACTCTGAGTTAGTTGTAAAACAAATAATGAAGGAGTACAAATGCATTAAGGAAAACTTGAGCATGTACTTTGTTATAGTCAATCGACTAATTAAGTGTTTCGATTTTGTGGACATTCAGGATGTACCTAGAATTGAAAACCAAGAGGCAAATGAATTGGCACAAATTGCCTCTGGGTACAAAGTGCCAAAAGAAAAGCTATTAGAGTTGATTGAAATTCGAGGAAGAGTGAAATCGACAAGATTTTCTACTTAGAATCTATTAATGACGAAGTTATGGTCACCAGATCCTAAAAACTTTAAAGTCTTTGCCATTGAAGGTTTGACTGATACTGACTGGCGAAGACCAATAGTCGAATAATTAAAGAATCCAACTGGATCAACTGATCGAAAGGTTAAATATCGATCTCTAAGATACGTTATTATAGGAAATAAAGTATTCAAAAAGACACCTGAAGGTATTTTGCTTAAATGCCTTGGTGAAAGTGAGGTATTTCTGGCAGTATCAAACGTCCATAGTGGAACATGTGGTGCCCATCAAGTCAGACACAAAATGAGGTGGTTATTGTTTCGACAAGGCGTTTATTGGCTTACTATGTTAAAGGATTATATTGAGTTCGCCAAGGGTTGTCAAGAGTGTCAAGTGCATCCAGGCATTTAACATGTTCATGCAAGTGAATTGCATGCTATTGTGAAACCATGGCCATTCAGAGGTTGGGCTTTGGATTTGATTGGTGAAATTTAACAAGCATCCTCTAAAAGTCAGAAGCATATTTTAGTTGGTATTGACTATTTCACTCAGTGGATAGAGGCAATTCCTCTAGTCAATGATGACAAAGAAGCAATAATAAAGTTTATTCAAAAATACATTATTTATATATTTGGGATTCCCGAGACTCTTACGACTGATTAAGGGGCGATATTCATTGGTCGAAAGATACAGGAATTTGCCTGAAATGGGGATTAGATTATTAACGTCTACGCCTTATTACGCACAAGCTAATGGCCAGGTCGAGGCGGCTAATAAGGTCATTATTGGGTTGATTAAGAAGCATGTGGGGAAGAAGCCAAAGAATTGGCATATGACCCTAGACCAAGTTTTATGGGCATGTCGAACATCTCCTAAGGAGGCGATGAATATGACTCCCTTTCGATTGACCTGTGGACATAAGGCTATCTTACCTTTCGGAATTTATTTACAGTCAACTCGAATTCAAAGATAGGATGAGATTTCATTTGATCATTATTGGAGTTTGATGTTCGATGAGATGGTCAGTTTGGATGAAGAAAGGTTAGCAAAATTGGATGTTCTGATAAGGAAAAAAGAGCGAGTAGCTAAGGCCTATAATAAAAAGGTTAAGGTAAAAATATTTTTAGTTGGTGACTACGTATGGAAGGTTATTTTGCCTATGGATCAAAGAAGTAGAGTTTTGAGTAAATGGTCCCCTACTTAAAAAGGCCCATTTCAAATCATTCAAGTGTTTTCTAAAAATGCTTATGAAATCGATGAATTAACAATTGATCATCAAATCATGAGAGTAAATGGTAAATACTTGAAAGGTATAAACTTATGCTACAGGAAATTCGAATTGTAATAGAATAATATGCATTAAAAGCGAAAGCGCTAAAATAGTATTAATAAAAGTTCCAAAATGGCAATGTCATTACAAAACATTTAAAATAAGAAAATCAAAGTACAAGTTAAACGAGAAATTTGGATTCGAAATCCTCAAGCTTGGTATTCGAAAAGTTGAGCCTTATGGTCAGTCGTTCACGGGTCTCTTCCACAGAGTCAATTTCAAGTCCCGGGTTGAGAGAAACTTCAACATGTTCGACACCTTTGATGGCCTCTTGATCTATCATTTCTCTGGTAGGTAATGGATTTTCCCATGCAAGCTCAGCCTTTTGCTTTTCCAGGTTGTTGATTTCCTAGCCAATTTAAGAACTTTGGCTCAATGTTGTGCAATCTGATCATCGAGTAAAGCCTTCTTGTCAGCATATTCTTGGAGTTTAATTTTAAGCCCGTCGACCTCGTTTTCAAACGCACCACTCAAGTCCCATGCTATAGCCATGGCATATTTCACTTCTTAGAGTCGGGCGTAATTGGTTCTTTTGAGGTCAATGTCCCGACAGACCTGGTCGAAGTATGCTTCGAATTCAAACAAGAAATAGACCAAAGGATTAGAAACCCTTTGGTTGTTAAGTTCGGCCACTAACTTTCGAATGCCAGTTTCAAGTTGAGCATCTCCTTCAATAACATTGAGGAGATCAACTTCAAATATATGTGTTTTTAGTTGCTGGATCAAGAGGTTTACCAAATCTTCACTTTTATCAACCTGTAGCACCCCAAAATTTGCCCTCCTTACCTTAGTACTAACTGGCTTATGTTTCATTTCATTTTTTGCATTATCATGTATGCATATCATTAGCATGGGGTCAAGGCGCTTGAGGTAGTTCAAGAAGGTCCTATCTGGTATATCACATCATTAAGAGTTCACAAGTGGCAAGGGATTTCAAGTGGATCACTCTCTCCTAACCAGTGCATAAATTAGGGTTTTGAAATTCTTGGGTTTATTGCTCCAATGGGCAAGCTCCTTGGGTTTTTCTCATCACCAAATGTCATACCTTATCTTTGTTGGAGAGGATACACATCATATTCAGAGGAATTTGGATTTGGAGACTGTGCTATTTCCTCATAGACCGAGGGTACCAAAACTAGGGTTTGCTATAAAGTCAGTTTATTTCTGATTTTTTGGGCAAGACTTGGTTCTATGGCATTCCTTGGGTCCCTAAGTATCTAGGGGTGGGAGGTTGTCCATCAGTTTGGTTCAGGAGGAGTTCAATTGGCCAATGGATTGGGCATCAGGTGAATTGGGCAAAAGTCAACAGTGAGAGGAGAATTCAACTGTGGAATTTTAAGGTTCTCTCCAGGGTTTTAAAGGTATCATATCTTCATATGGTCATCAAAAGTCAAGTTTCACGCCATTTATCAAAAATCAGGAGTTGGTGCAAAAGTTACTAAAAATGGAAATGACCCATAATTTGAAAGTTTCCTTTTTGGGCAAGTTCCTGCACTGCATTCAACTTGACTTTTCATCATCAAGAAAGCTTCAAATGAATTTTTCTCCAACATGAAAGTTGAAGATATTTTTATCCTCTTTCCAAAAAGTACTAGTCGGTCTCCATATCATTTGTGAAACTCCACTTATGATCAAAATAAGGAAAAGTGGTTTTTAGGGCTTCTCATGATCCCATTTTCACAACTTTGGGCATAATGACCTATAATCAATTCCATTGCTTCAGGCCACATTCTAATATCAAAAGACATTCCTTGAGGATCATTTTGGGCCCAAGAATTAAGAAATTCCATGGTGTGTTCTTCACTTATTCTCCATTATTCAAAATTGACAAATTATTTAAAACTCATGAATCAAATGGTTTCAAGGCCCAATGTCAATGTGGGTGTAATTAGCAATTCAAACACAAGTGATCCATCATAGAATATTGAGATATCCATGCATGGAAGAGGTGTATCCAACATTATGTGATTTTCCAAAATAATTCAAAAACTCATTAAACAAATAATTACCCAAGCCCAATTCATTATCAGTGAAAAACCATAGTCTATATAAGCTCATTCATGCACTGGTTAGGGTTTCATCACGTGACATTTGGAGGAGTGGAGAATTTGAACCCTAAAGCATCTCACATCCATATCTCTCAATATACAAGGTTTTTTCCAAAGGTTCTTCCACAATATTCGTTCTGGGGATCCACAGAGTAAAAACCAACCATCATTCGCAGCTAAAAGCAAGGATTAGGAGTGCACCATCTCAGGTTAACCATTCTTTTGGCCATCATAAAACTCTCTTTTTTTTACGTGTATATCGTTGTGTGATTGTCACTGATCATCCTGATATAATTTGTTTGGTGTTTGGACGTATGTATTGGTTGTTCTATGTGTTTAAAGTTTTGAGCCATAACAATATTTCATGCGTTTTTTATTGTGTGCTAATGGTTTGGAATTTTTGACAGCATATTCGTAATCCTTGCGAAAATCTGGTCAGAATGGTATATGGGTTCGTGTGTTCTGGGCAAGTTTTAATTTGCAGGTGAAGCAAAGAGGCGGCCGGAGCTAGGGCTCCGACGACTGTGGCGGTCCGGCGAGGGGAAGAGTTCCAACGGAGAAGACACAATCCTGACCCTTCATTCTCACGATCTGAGGGCTACCACGCTGCCACATGTCTTTTGTTTTATTTTTTTTTCTGATTTTTATTTTATGATTGTGTGTTTACCACCCTATCGTTCATACCGTGTGCAACCAGTTATATTTTCTTATTTTGATTACTTTCATTTATGTTGACCAATTGTAAGACGTTGGATGAATCACATGGACGAAATCATGCCAGCACATTAAAAAAGCCATGTGCCTGGCACATGGGGATCACACGGTATGCTGGACAGTTGGGTGCGTGCGTGCGTATCATTGTTATCGTGTATTTCTAATCGTGGCCCTTTATCTTAATTACTCTACATTTGGTTTGACTTGTTTTGAGACGCAGGATTGATCCAAAGGCAGGTAAGCAGTCAACCCAGTTGACTGAGGCCCACCCTTATTCTTTTTATTTTATTTTAGTTTCTTTTTCGCTGATGGGTTGGGCTGCTATTCGCACCCTCCACTCTACAACCCATATCATTCCCAATGCATTTTCCTACTCGTTGCACCCCCATGCATTTTCAATTCATTTTATTTTTATTTTAATTATTATTTTCATTTTTAATTATTAAAATTAGTTAATTGCATTTTAAAAATCCCAGAAAATTCATGCATCATTTTTATTATTTTATAAAATTTTCACAAATATTATTTTTATTTTTACTTTATTTTTTATCATCTAAATCAAATATTTATTCATTTTCTTTTTGAATTATCCACCTCATGCATATCTAATTTTGTTTATTTTATGTCTTTACAACCATAAAATATTTTTGATCCGTTCTTTTTGAATTTGTTCACTAACATTCTAAAATGCATTAAAATATTTTTCTATAATTTTTTTTATTGTATATTGCATTTTAGTCCTTCCCCCTGGCACATTGAACCCTACTTCTCACCTGAACGTTGCCTAATTGTTTAAGTGACTAACATCTTGATTTTTTGCAGGAGTTTTTGGTATTTGGGTTGTTTCTGGTTGAGTAGCTTTGATTTTTAATTTGGGAATTTTAGGAGTTATTTCTCTAATTATTTAATTACTTTCACTTGAGATCGGCTTATATGTGTATTTCTGATCATGCCTAAGTCCTTGCTTGAAAGGCACTTGTGCCATTTGCTTTGGGGTTGTTTCTTTGATTTCTGAATTCATGTTTGGATTGATATCACTATTATATGCCATTGTTTGGTTTTCATTTGCTTTGATATTATTTATGTTTGTTTCGTACCCTTTTCTCCTCTCATCTTCCCCTTTCTTTAGGCTTAGGTTGTCGTCAAACCTCACTAACCGTAGGTCACCCATGCATGATAACTTTAGGACTCATAGTCCCCCTTTAGAGTTACCCTTGTGTCTTCTCTCTTCTCATCTCAAACTTCTTTAAAATACTTAATAAGGATGAATTATATTGCGCACGAGCCTTAAGCGTGGGGAATGAGAAATGAGGGGCTTCCTCTCATCTTTCTAGAGTGCTTAGCGAGCGTCCTGTCTTGGGACGATGCGTTAAGTATTCGCCCCTGTGCCCTAGACTTTGGTGCAATGCGACTTATAAACTAACTTAAGTCACTTCTGTCCTAAAAAAAACACAAACCAACTCCAAACCTTTTTGTCCTTCGGGATTTTCAAACTAAAGACTATTTTCAAAAAGGGCACGTTACCTTTCGTCTGAGACGCAAACAGGCATCGATCCTAACTGCCGGACGCGAACTTAACGTCGCTCATAAAAAAACACAAAAAAGAACTTGGTCCGAACTACGTTGACTCTGAATTCCCCATTTTATAAAGGGGGTACGTAGGCCTAGGACGTCGATGTCCTACCGAGTCGGTCTTTGTCTTTCCCTCTCCGTTTTAGTACAGCCCTAGATGATAGTATAACTCACCCTTAGAATAGACAACAAGCGTGGATCCCATCGAGTACGATGGACGCGTGGGGTGCTAGCACCTTCCCCTCGCGTAACTGACTCCCGAACCCAGGTTATGGTTACGATGACCATTCCTTTCCCTCTTCCTAAGGTTTATGCGATGTTCCCTTTCCCTCTCTTGGGATAAATTTACATGGCTGGTGACTCTGTTTTTCCGTGCCACTCTCGCGTTTGTACCTGGACAAAAATCCTGGGAGCGACAGCTGGCGACTCTGCTGGGGAAATGGTTGACCTATGCTGGTCCATCCCTAAGCGAGTCAATCCTAGCGCTTGCTTGTCTTTGTTCTCTTTGGGTGTCTTTGTGTTTGTTTTGTTTTATTTGTTGTATTTTATTTTTACAGCTTTTCTGCATTGCATTCCATTTTTATTACTGTCATACTGCTGTGTTGTGCTGGCTGTTCTTGTTTTGCAGGTTGGGGGGTCTGAGAGATAAGCTCAATACCCAGGCTTGAGTATACCCTAGGACTAGAGTGGAAAGTAGTGGGACCTACGTGCCCGCTTGGTACGTTTGTGTGTTCACGAAATTCACAACCAGACGAGGTTATCTTGGGACGTATTCTAACGTGTGTGTCTTGCGCATGTTGGGGTGTTGATCTAGAGAGCTGTCGACTCTGGTGACCGATCATCGAGGACCTTAGTGGAAACATCTCTCTTTAGTGGTGACAGTGGCAGACCACATCCTGTGGCAAACCCATTCGCACCCGAGGGCCCGCTTTGGAACTCGCATAGGACGGCCCCTACTTTTTGAAGAAAATCAGTGGAGGCACTCCTCGATTGACGATAGTACTGTACCCCGAGGGATGAATGTACTATTGTTTCTCGACCTTAGTGCCAAAGTTGAGGACCTTCCGCTTTGGAGAATTAGTTGAGGCCTCCTCGATTGATGATGATGCCAAACCAGAAATGGTGAACGTATCATCATTTCTCGACCTGAGAGCCCGGGATACTGAACATCCTAGTACCCACATGTGAGAGGGGATGGGCATTTGCAGGTTTGCAGGTAACCGAGACCTTCAACCCACCCGGTTTTCTGGATTTCTCATCAATGTTTGATTATTTGGGTTCCTGGTTATCTCAGTGGTTCGGAATTCTGGTTCTCGTTCAGTTAACAGCACAACACATCCAGCAGTGACACCTTGATCCCATGTTTACATGAGCATATCATTTTCTTGCATTCTGACATGTTTGACATTTTTCAGGGCTTGCATCTTACTCTTGATTATGGTTTTCTGAGGTTACTTCAGCATGGATGTCCAGAGAAAGAAGACTGTCGCCTATTCGTTCCCAGATCCGACTTTGACATTGATTCACAAATTGATTAATATGGCTGGTCCTGGAGTTCATACATAGTTCAGTGGAGGGTATGGGAGACTTTTGAAGTTTGTTTATAATATTTCCAAGTATGAGAAGGATGCCATCCATACACTTCTTCAATTCTACGATCCCTCTTTGTGTTGCTTCACTTTCCCGGACTACATCTTGGCCCCAACGTTGGAGGAGTTCTCATTTATTTTGGGAATCCCCATCAGGCATGATATAGTTTTCTTTTCTAAAGAACACCCCGGGGTAAAAGAAATGGCTGTTGCTCTTCATATTAGTGAATCCGTTCTGAACAGTAATATTGAAGAAAAACAAGGAGTTAAGGGTTTCCTATTGAAGTTCCTGTTTGATCAAGCCTGCATACATGTCAAAAAGAAGAATTGGACTGCTTTCCAAGCTATCCTAGCTATGTTCATCTATGTGATTATCCTGTTTCTGAATATTCCTGATCTGGTGGATATGCATGCCGTCAGAATCTTTATTTCGAAGAATCCTATACCTACCTTGCTAGGTGATGTGTATCACTCAGTTCACTACAAGAATGAGAATAGGCGTGGAAAAACTGTGAGTTGTTGTGCATCACTCTTAGCTACTTGGTTTCTGAGTCGTCTCCCCGAATCTGGCGCTTTCGTTGATACGAAAGATTCTCTGAAGTGGTCAAAGAGGGTTATGGGCTTGACTGCTGACAACATTGTGTGGATCAATCATGACTTGCTAGGAATGGAGATTATTTACAAGTATGGAGAATTCCCTAATGTACCCTTGATAGGGAGGAAAGGTGGAATCAACTACAATCCTTCCCTAGCTATCAGACAATTTGGTTATCCTTTGAGAGGTCCACCTGATGAGAGAGACATCAGAGAGTCCTTATTCTTCAATGGTATTGAGGATCAAGAGATGATGAGGAAGATTGTGAATGCTTGGAAACAGGTGGCCAAGAAGGGTAAAATTTCGTTCGGAAAATGTAATAACCGGGCTTTTCCTTCCTATAAAGAGTGGATCAAGAAGAGAGCAGAAGAAGAGCTTCTTCCCTTCCCGGTGGAACCACCTTTGTATCCTTTGGTGATCGAGCCTCCTACCACAGTTGAGTTGGAGAAGTATAACAAATTATGGGCTGAAAAGGAAAGGTTGCGGGAAGAAAACAGTGAGCTAAAAAGAGAGATTTATCAGTGGAAGCATGAGTGGGGTGAAGCTGTTCATACCGCCAGGTTGAAGACAGAGCTCCTTGCTAAAGCAGAAAAAGAGCTAGTGGACATGGTCACATCCAGACAAAAGATGAAGGAAGCTTTGGATGGTATCAGTAAGGTTCTCGAATCTAAGAAAGAGGAATTAGACAAGGCTTTGCTGAAAATCCACAGGTTCAATGATCACCAAGAAACTGCCATGGCCGAGAATAAGAGAAAGGAAGACGACTACCTAGCTAAGATTGATCAGTTGAAGTCGACGCTCAAGAAGAAAGACGCTGAGATCTTGTCAGGGGTATTCAAGAAACAAGCAGTCGAGGGTCGACTTAATGAAGCCATAGCCTCCATAGAAGAACTGAAGGTCCAAGCTGAAGTAAAGAGATCTAGACATGAGGGACCTAGCATAGATGGTGTTTCTGGAGACGACGCTTGGGAGTTACATTGCCGATACTTGGATGGGATCATACACAGGAGAGACCTTCTCATTCAAGAACTAATTCAGAGACCAAAGCATCCCGACACCAGAAAGCTGTTCAAGGAGATTCAGGACTGGTGCAGAAAGCATAATGGATGGGGGGATTGACACTTGTGAATTTTGATGACATGCCGTAGTTTCTTACTCTTTTTATTGTATTTGGATCACCACCAGGCTTGTTGGTTGGGACCTATGATTCTTATGTTCAGACTTGTTACCTCAGATTATGATTGTTGACATTTGGCTTTTCTCTGGTTTTCTTAATATATGAGCAGAAGTTCCGTTCTATCTTGTTATTAAACTGGAATCAAGGGGTGGATCGCCCTGCTAATATTCAAACATGTTCATTTGCATTTGCATAATCATTTTGCATAATCATTCTGCATGACAGGTATTTATCTCCGGTGTTCTTATCTTGTTCCCATCTCAGAATTGCAGATTTAACTCCTCAGGCCATTCAAGAGTTGATCATGGAGCGAGTTCAAGCTGAGTTGGGTGAACTGAAGGTTTAGATGAGGCAATTTGGGGAAGACATGCCCCAGGAACAGAGGATGCTAAGGGAGGAGATCAGTCAGATGAAGACTCAGATCGGTTTGGTCATAGAGATTTTGAAAACAGTGTTGAAGAAGGAAGACAGTTCTGTGCCCGCTTCCACAACAGAGATCCTTACTCCTCCCATCTCTTTGGAATTTGATTTAAATCGTGGATTACCTCATGCGTATCTTCCACAAGCGGAAGTTCCAGAACTCTCCCAACAGCAGTTAGGTCTTGGCTCCCAAGAGAAGCCCAAGTGCAAAAAGTGTACACAGGGGCAGAAGAAGTCTGAAAGAGTTTTTCATCCGCTCCCTATACCATATTCTCAACTATTGCCGTATCTCCTTCAGTTTCAACTGGTACAGAAAAGGACTTTGGCTCCTCACACCGGCAATCCTCCACCAGGCTATGATGCAGGAGCCCATTGTGATTTCCATTCTGGGGCACCAGGGCATACCGTGGAGGAATGTAGGGCCTTTCAGCACCGAGTCCAGGATTTGATTGATGCAGGGACAATTGAGTTCACGTCGGGCGACGTGAATATGCAAGGTGATTTTACCCCAACTGTTGCAAAAGAAGTGAAGACTCCTCCCCTCTTTGCAGGATCCACCTCATGTCATGGACTTTCTCCACAACCTTTCGCTACAGAAGCTCTACGCCAGCAACCTTTGTTTGTGCCTCAGCCAAATGTGGAACGGAAAGTGCAAGCGCAGGTGAGGTGCCCAAATCAGCACCGACAACAGAATTATCAGCAACAGGGGCAACCGAGATCAAGAAGGCCCAAGAGGATATTTGATCCTATTCCTATCCCTTATAGTCAGCTGTTTACTCGTCTGCTCAAGAACTCTCTGATTCAAACGAGGGGTACCGCGCCCGTACCGTACCCTATTCCTCCGGATTATGACATGACTGCTAGGTGCGAGTTCCACTCGGGAACATTTGGGCACACAATTGATGAGTGTAATGTATTCAAGCACAAGGTACAAGACCTGGTGGACTCAGAGATCATTGTATTCACTGAAGATGATATGTACATCAATGGAGGCCTCCTTTCTCAAACGAACACTCAGTCTGCAAGTACGTCCAGACAGAATTAAGCTTCCTCAGCAATGGCAATCTTCAGCTTCTTTACTTGCATTTTCATTTGTAGTTTTTCATTTCTTGTTAAAGCATCGTATGTATGCAAGACTTGTTTGTTTTTTTTATGATGATATTAATGCAATTAGTATGTTTTTCTTGAAGTAATCCATTCGTTTTCACTCTTAAATGTTTATATGCACTGCAATACCAATTTTCTTGTTTAGAACTCTTGAGGGAGGATGATGAGACGAAAACACAAAATCTCTGGTCGTATGTTCAAGGATAGAACCCTGTTGAGGATGTACAGGCATTGTTTCAAACCCCTAAACACTGGAGATATAAGGGAGATAAACCCTCGTTAACCCCTTTGAGCCTCGAAGTAGGAGTTTCTGTCGTACAAAAAAACCCTCACACTTAACCCAGGGGCAGGGTAGGCGTCAGTTAGTTTGACCGAGCGTTCAAATTTCAAGGAGAGTGTGCATCCGAGGAACCATTACCTTCTATCCCACCATCAAGAGGTCAAGAGATGTGAAACCACAATGGTTATCCATCAACAATCAAGGAGTGAGGCAGTCACAACCCTTTCAAGCAAGTAAGACAACCAGTGTCACACGCTTTGCTCGAAAAGGGGAATAAAAAAAGAAAAGCCCGCTAAGTCGAAACTTGAAAACAAGTGACTTAGGCAAAAGTTAGGGCATCCCGCTGGATTTCAAAATCGAAAAAAACTCAAAGGAGTCAGTCCAGGCAAAAATTAGGGATCAAAGAAAAAAGCAAAAGAAAGAAGAAGCGAAAAGCGTTACAACAGAAAATCCTCGATAAGAACAAATTTGTGTGATTACAGGCACAAAAGATAAAAAGGGGTGACTGTCATTCCAAAACTCCCTTAGGTGCCAAACCATTAGTGGCATAGGTTCCTTAAAGATTATAAACCTTTTGAGAGGTGAGCGTTTGTGTCAGATTAACTGAACATAGGACTGGAGAACATCACGAAGAGTGGGTGGGCACCGATAAATTTTGAGCCATAAATCCTTTTTCTGAAACCGTGAACCAGACCACGTTACAACCCTTAAAAGTCCTAATTGAAACAGGGTTTATTCCGAAAGCGTACTTCAACAGGATAGCGTTCCTGACTCCTAACGAGTTGTACTAATAAGATTTGTTGGTATTGCATGTGCGCATTGTTTTGCCATTCAAAAATCAAGGTCGCATCCCAACTAGTGATTCGTTCACAGGGTTTTGCGACGTATTTTTAATAAACTTCAAGGTTAACATGAGTGTTGCATTAGAATTATCATTCTCGTAATAAACATTTTCTGTTTGCATATATGTGCCTAAGCATTAATGCAGCCTACACAGTGAACGTCAGTCAAGAAGCTTGATCCTGCCAAGTTGGGATACTTGAAAATTCTGAAGGACAAATCATATCAAGGGGCATGCTGCCAAGAGACTCAGTGTAGAGGGGGCTCTCTTCAGTAAGTCGTGTTAAGATGTAGCCAATCTGGGGCGGTCACGTCGAGAAATCTCTCCGAAATTCAATTATTCTGGGGTATTCATTCTGAGATCAGGGGCAAAGTCACTTCAAAGCTCATATTGGGGCAGGCCACCTCTAGAGCGTGGGAGATTATCCACTCTTGAAAATGGTTAATTGAGAACACCCCCTCAAGGTTCAAGGTACTAAAGAAGAGTATTTTCAAGTCATTAAAATCCCTTTCGAGGTAATGTACGTCATGGATTATGAAGACTGGGGCAGTTATGTCGAGATATGATAAATCTCTCCAAGAGTTTGAAGACCCTAGGGCAGTGCGAACGCCCGATCTTCTGTAAAATCCTCTTGAGATGAAAAGTTCAAAGAGCCGATTATGACCATAAAGACAAGTCAGGTTGCAGGGAAACAGGATTATACATCCCCAGCAGTTGGCTCTCCCCAGCATTGAGATTGTTCCTTCCCCAGCAGGACAAACTTTCCTCAGCAGAGCAGACCGCCCCCAGCAGGAGACCTGGAAAGTATTTTCTCTGAATCAAGACGTTATCTCCCCACAGAATCAGGGTTCATCTTCCCCATCCAATCAGGAAGCGTGCTTTCACCGATGATGTCATATTCTAGTCCCCAGCAAGGTGGGAGTAAAGTCATTCTCCCCATCAGCAGGCTAAGTTCAGCAGTATCCCCAAGCAGGATGGTATTATGGACAGTTTTCCCCAAGCAGGATGATTATGAGCTGGCATCCCCCAGCAGGTCCTAAGCCCATATGTTATTGGCAGTCTTCAGTAACAGGCTTCCGGTTCCGTTATTGGCATTCATTCTCAACTCCCCTAGCAGAGGAGGAATCTCAGGTTTTGGATGTTACCTTCAGTATAGGACATGTATAATCCCCAGTAATATGGATGTTCTTTTGGGATTTCATCCCTAGTAGAAGTTGTTGATCCGAAGAGTCGATCAATATGATCCTTCTCAGCAGAGTTCCTGGATTCAGAGGACAATTTATTTTTGTCATCCCCAGCTAAATTGATCTTCTCCCTCAAGCATTTATTTTGCCGGAAGGACCCCTTTTGCATATCATAAGAATTTGCATTGCATCCTCAAAACGCGTAGCATTTTCACTTCGTGTGGAGCATTGTGGCAAAATTCAATCATTTGCATTCAAAGCATAAGCCAGGTTTGACGCTTTCCTTGCCGGTCCTCCTTCCCAGCAGAGATGGCATAACTCAGGAGATTTTGGAGGGATGCGTTCCTCATGTTTGTGCTCCTCGACAGAGTCTTTTATTTAGACTTCTCCTTTCCCCAGCGGAGTCATCTTATATGTGGATCTTGAGTCCGTTAGAAATTTGCTTTTGTTTGGCCTTTCTCTTTTGTGAGATCCAGTTTACCAGTATCCTTTTCTCAATAGGGGTGGTATGAACCAGAAGTTTTGTTTCACGTTATCCCCAGTGAAGTCGCCACTTTATGATGGTTATCCTTTGTGGGTGCGATTGAGGTCGTATTCACATTTTTCTTTGTGGGTAGAGTGATTGAGGTCAGTCTTCCTTTGTGGGTACAATTGAGGTTGTATTCGTTTTGTGGGTGCGATTGAGGTCGTATTCGTGTTTTTCTTTGTGGGTAGAGTGATTGAGGCCAGTCTTCCTTTATGGGTACAATTGAGGTTGTATTCGTTTTGTGGATGCGATCGAGGCCGTATTCGTATTTTCTTTGTGGGTAGAGTGATTGAGGTCAGTCTTCCTTTGTGGGTACAATTGAGGTTGTATTCGTTTTGTGGATGCGATCGAGGTCGTATTCGTATTTTCTTTGTGGGTAGAGTGATTGAGGCCAGTCTTCCTTTTGTGGGTACAATTGAGGTTGTATTCGTTTTGTGGATGCGATTGAGGTCGTATTCGTATTTTTCTTTGTGGGTAGAGTGATTGAGGTCAGTCTTCCTTTGTGGGTACAATTGAGGTTGTATTCGTTTTGTGGATGCGATTGAGGTCGTATTCGTATTTTTCTTTGTGGGTAGAGTGATTGAGGTCAGTCTTCCTTTGTGGGTACAATTGAAGTTGTATTCGTTTTGTGGGTGCGATTGAGGTCGTATTCGTATTTTTCTTTATGGGTAGAGTGATTGAGGTCAGTCTTCCTTTTGTGGGTACAATTGAGGTTGTATTCGTTTTGTGGATGCGATTGAGGTTGTATTCGTATTTTTCTTTGTGGGTAGAGTGATTAAGGTCAGTCTTCCTTTGTGGGTACAATTGACGTTGTATTCGTTTTGTGGATGCGATTGAGGTCGTATTCGTATTTTTCTTTGTGGGTAGAGTGATTGAGGTCAGTCTTCCTTTGTGGGTACAATTGAAGTTGTATTCGTTTTGTGGGTGCGATTGAGGTCGTATTCGCATTTTTCTTTGTGGGTAGAGTGATTGAGGTCAGTCTTCCTTCGTGGGTACAATTGAGGTTGTATTCGTTTTGTGGGTGCGATTGAGGTCGTATTCGTGTTTTTCTTTGTGGGTAGAGTGATTGAGGTCAGTCTTCCTTTGTGGGTACAATTGAGGTTGCATTCGTTTTGTGGATGCAATCGAGGTCGTATTCGTATTTTCTTTGTGGGTAGAGTGATTGAGGTCAGTCTTCCTTTGTGGGTACAATTGAGGTTGTATTCGTTTTGTGGATGCGATCGAGGTCGTATTCGTATTTTCTTTGTGGGTAGAGTGATTGAGGTCAGTCTTCCTTTGTGGGTGCAATTGAGGTTGTATTCGTTTTGTGGATGCGATTGAGGCCGTATTCGTATTTTCTTTGTGGGTGGAGTGATCGAGGTCAGTCTTCCTTTGCGGGTGCAATTGAGGTTGTATTCGTTTTGTGGATGCGATTGAGGTCGTATTCGTGTTTTCTTTGTGGGTGGAGTGATCGAGGCCAGTCTTCCTTTTTGGGTGCGATCGAGGTCGTATTCGTTGTTTTCTTGTGGATATGGTTGAGGTCATATTCCTTATTTTTTCAGCACGCTCCATTTCGTTATTCTCATCATTAGCAAATTTCTGGAGCTCTTTCAGTATTCAATCCCCGTGTATCCTGGAATGTCTGAGAGCCGTTGCTATCATACCTTCAGGACCAAGTTGATTGAATAGGGGCAGCTGTAGCACCCCAAAATTTGCCCTCCTTACTTTAGTACTAACTGGCTTATGTTTCATTTCATTTTTTGCATATCATTAGCATGGGGTCAAGGCACTTGAGGCAATTCAAGAAGGTCCTATCTGGTCTATCACATCATTAAGAGTTCACAAGTGGCAAGGGATTTCAAGTGGATCACTCTCTCCTAAGCAGTGCATAAATTAGGGTTTTGAAATTCTTGGGTTTATTGCTCCAATGGGCAAGCTCCTTGGGTTTTTCTCATCACCAAATGTCATACCTTATCTTTGTTGGAGAGGATACACATCATATTCAGAGGAATTTGGATTTGGAGACTGTGCTATTTCCTCCTAGACTGAGGGTACCAAAACTAGGGTTTGCTATAAAGTCAGTTTATTTCTGATTTTTTGGGCAAGACTTGGTTCTATGGCATTCCTTGGGTACCTAAGTATCTAGGGGTGGGAGGTTGTCCATCAGTTTGGTTCAGGAGGAGTTCAATTGGCCAATGGATTGGGCATCAGGTGAATTGGGCAAAAGTCAACAGTGAGAGGAGAATTCAACTGTGGAATTTTGAGGTTCTCTCTAGGGTTTTCAAGGTATCACATCTTCATATGGTCATCAAAAGTCAAGTTTCACTCCATTTATCAAAAATCAGGAGTTGGTGCAAAAGTTACTAAAAATGGAAATGACCCATAATTTGAAAGTTTCCTTTTTGGGCAAGTTCCTGCACTGCATTCAACTTGACTTTTCATCATCAAGAAAGCTTCAAATGAATTTTTCTCCAACATGAAAGTTGAAGATATTTTTATCCTCTTTCCAACAAGTACTAGTGGGTCTCCATATCATTTGTGAAACTCCAGTTATGATCAAAATAAGGCAAAGTGGTTTTTAGGGCTTCTCATGATCCCATTTTCACAACTTTGGGCATAATGACCTATAATCAATTCCATTACTTCAGGCCACATTCTAATATCAAAAGACATTCCTTGAGTATTATTTTGGGCCCAAGAATTAAGAAATTCCATGGTGTGTTCTTCACTTATTCTCCATTATTCAAAATTGACAAATTATTTAAAACTCATGAATCAAATGGTTTCAAGGCCCAATGTCAATGTGGGTGTAATTAGCAATTCAAACACAAGTGATCCATCATAGAATATTGAGATATCCATGCATGGAAGAGGTGTATCCAACATTATGTGATTTTCCAAAATAATTCAAAAACTCATTAAACAAATAATTACCCAAGCCCAATTCATTATCAGTGAAAAACCATAGTCTATATAAGCTCATTCATGCACTGGTTAGGGTTTCATCACGTGACATTTGGAGGAGTGGAGAATTTGAACCCTAAAGCATCTCACATCCACATCTCTCAATATACAAGGTTTTTTCCAAAGGTTCTTCCACAATATTCGTTTTGGGGATCCACAGAGTAAAAACCAACCATCATTCGCAGCTAAAAGCAAGGATTATGAGTGCACCATCTCAGGTTAACCATTCTTTTGGCCATCATAAAACTCTCTTTTTTGACGTGTATATCGTTGTGTGATTGTCACTGATCATCCTGATATAATTTGTTTGGTGTTTGGACGTATGTATTGTTTGTTCTATGTGTTTAAAGTTTTGAGCCATAACAATATTTCATTCGTTTTTTATTGTGTGCTAATGGTTTGGAATTTTTGATAGCATATTCGTAATCCTTGCGAAAATCTGGTCGGAATGGTATATGGGTTCGTGTTTTCTAGGCAAGTTTTAATTTGCAGGTGAAGCAAAGGGGCGGCCGGAGCTAGGGCTCCGACGACTGTGGCGGTCCGGCGAGGGGAAGAGTTCCAACGGAGAAGACACAATCCTGACCCTTCATTCTCACGATCTGAGGGCTACCACGCTGCCACATGTCTTTTGTTTTATTTTTTTTTCTGATTTTTATTTTATGATTGCGTGTTTACCACCCCATCGTTCATACCGTGTGCAGCCAGTTATATTTTCTTATTTTGATTACTTTCATTTATGTTGACCAATTGTAAGACGTTGGATGAATCACATGGACGAAATCATGCCAGCACATTAAAAAAGCCATGTGCCTGGCACATGGGGATCACACGGTATGCTGGACAGTTGGGTGCGTGCGTGCGTATCATTGTTATCGTGTATTTCTAATCGCGGCCCTTTATCTTAATTACTCTACATTTGGTTTGACTTGTTTTGAGACGCAGGATTGATCCAAAGGCAGGTAAGCAGTCAACCCAGTTGACTGAGGCCCACCCTTATTCTTTTTATTTTATTTTTTTTTCTTTTTCGCTGATGGGTTGGGCTGCTATTCGCACCCTCCACTCTACAGCCCATATCATTCCCAATGCATTTTCCTACTCGTTGCACCCCCATGCATTTTCAATTCATTTTATTTTTATTTTAATTATTATTTTCATTTTTAATTATTAAAATTAGTTAACTGCATTTTAAAAATCCCATAAAATTCATGCATCATTTTTATTATTTTATAAAATTTTCACAAATATTATTTTTATTTTTATTTTATTTTTTATCATCTAAATCAAATATTTATTCATTTTCTTTTTGAATTATCCACCTCATGCATATCTAATTTTGTTTATTTTATGTCTTTACAACCATAAAATATTTTTGATCCGTTCGTTTTGCATTTGTTCACTAACATTCTAAAATGCATTAAAATATTTTTCTATCATTTTTTATTGCATATTGCATTTTAGTCCTTCCCCCTGGCACATTGAACCCTACTTCTCACCTGAACGTTGCCTAATTGTTTAAGTGACTAACATCTTGATTTTTTGCAGGAGTTTTTGGTATTTGGTTTGTTTTTGGTTGAGTAGCTTTGATTTTTAATTTGGGAATTTTAGGAGTTATTTCTCTAATTATTTATTTACTTTCACTTGAGATCGGCTTATATGTGTATTTCTGATCATGCCTAAGTCCTTGCTTGAAAGGCACTTGTGCCATTTGCTTTGGGGTTGTTTCTTTGATTTCTGAATTCATGTTTGGATTGATATCACTATTATATGCCATTGTTTGGTTTTCATTTGCTTTGATATTACTTATGTTTGTTTCGTACTAACCTTTTATGCAGGAACTAAGGTAAGTTCTTTAAGGGTATGGATAAGTATCCACATTCACCTTTACCCTTTTCTCCTCTCATCTTCCCCTTTATTTAGGCTTAGGTTGTCGTCAAACCTCACTAACCGTAGGTCACCCATGCATGATAACTTTAGGACTCATAGTCCCCCTTTAGAGTTACCCTTGTGTCTTCTCTCTTCTCATCTCAAACTTCTTTAAAATACTTAATAAGGATGAATTGTATTGCGCACGAGCCTTAAGCGTGGGGAATGAGAAATGAGGGGCTTCCTCTCATCTTTCTAGAGTGCTTAGCGAGCGTCCTGTCTTGGGACGATGCGTTAAGTATTCGCCCCTGTGCCCTAGACTTTGGTGCAATGCGACTTATAAACTAACTTAAGTCACTTCTGTCCTAAAAAAAATACAAACCAACTCCAAACCTTTTTGTCCTTCGGGATTTTCAAACTAAAGGCTATTTTCAAAAAGGGCACGCTACCTTCCGTCTGAGACGCAAACAGGCATCGACCCTAACTGCCGGACGCGAACTTAACGTTGCTCATAAAAAACACAAAAAAGAACTTGGTCCGAACTACGTTGACTCTGAATTCCCCATTGCACAAAGGGGGTACGTAGGCCTAGGACGTCGACGTCCTACTGAGTCGGTCTTTGTCTTTCCCTCTCCGTTTTAGTACAGACCTAGATGATAGTATAACTCACCCTTAGAATAGACAACAAGCGTGGATCCCATCGAGTACGATGGACGCGTGGGGTGCTAGCACCTTCCCCTCGCGTAACCGACTCCCGAACCCAGGTTATGGTTGCGATGACCATTCCTTTCCCTCTTCCTAAGGTTTATGCGGTGTTCCCTTTCCCTCTCTTGGGATAATTTTACACGGCTGGCGACTCTGTTTTTCTGCGCCACTCTCGCGTTTGTACCTGGACGAAAATCCTGGGAGCGACACAACCAATGAAGCATCAGAAGAATGAGAGGATCTTGCGCCAGTCGAGAGTTTGCGAAGTCTATGAAGTCCTCTCAGTGCTTCTGTAGGGTTTTTCCTTTTGAGGGAAAAAAATTCTTCTTGGCTTAGGGATGTGTTGGAATATGTATGTGAGAAAAGGTTTCATAGGGAATTGAATGAGAGATACCTCCATGTTCTCGTCTAGCTTTGATGGTTCCTGAAAATTAGGAAATTGGTTGGTGGAAATTAAAGTTGAGGAGACATGAAGAAAAGTTTGTTACTTTGTATAGGGAAATACCTTGGCATCGTTGGTCTCCTGTTCTTCGATGAGAAGGTATTAGGTTCATCCCGTGTTGAGTCATCAGGAAAACTCAACTCTTCTTTCCCTTTGTCTTTGGTAGAAGGACCAGCAGTTGAAACAATTATTTTCTTTTGAGGTCTGGTTTTTTGAGCGGAGTCTTTCTTTTTGCTGACACTTGGTTTTGGAGAAGCCTTTAGCTTAGGTCTGGAGAAAATTAGAGTTTGCTCACTGTCTTTTGAACTCTCGACTTCAACCAAGGTCTCTGTTGGTTTTGGAATAGCTTGGAGAAATTAATCGGGTTAAATAAAGTAGAAGCAAAGACTCAGCGAATCTTATCCTGAAAATTCATTATTGCAAAACGACAAAAAATTTAAACAAAGTGGGCTGCTGACATGATTGGGAAATCTTGTTGGTACTAGTGCCATGGTTTCGGCCCCTCCTCGTCAGACGCGGATGTCTCCATCTTCCATTTGAACACTCCTCCCCATCCCTCCATACAGCCATCCGTTTCTAGTATGATGTATGCATGTTCAGGTGGGATCTCCAGATCAGGAAATTTTTGCACTATTTCTTTGATTTGGCGAACGATTTTCCAGTCAACGCTCTTCATTCTCTTATCACCATGAGGGCTAGTTTTCGTGTGTAATGGGCCTGTTAGAGTTCCTAAGTTCGGGATGTAACTACGGGTGTAGTTTAGTATTCCCAAAAAGCCTTGTAACCCCTTTTGTCCATCAATTTTGCTTCATCAAAATCCAGTATTTTCTTGGTGATGTGCGGTTGTAATCTAATCTTTCCTTGCCTGATGATTGCGCCTAGGAATTCAATTTCCTTGTTTGCTAGCTTCATTTTTTTTCGGGAGAGAATTAAGCAATGTCTCCTTATGATTTCTGTGAACTGCTGTCGGTGCTTTGCATGTTCCTCCTCGTTCATGGAGAAGACCAAGATGTCATCTATGTATACTGCAATTAAATGTTCAGTGCCTTTGAAGCAATTATCCATTTTTCGCAGGAACATTGCAGGTGCATTCTTGAGTCCGAACAACAAAACTAAACATTCATACAGGCCTCTCGGGATAATGAAGGCCGTCCAAGGGATAGATTCTTCATCCATTGCAATTTGATGAAAACCAGATTTTAAATCAAACTTTGAATAAATTTTACTGTTTCCAATCCTTTTGAGAATTATGTTGATCCCTGGAAAACTGTATTGATCCTTGTAGGTGTTATCATTCAAGGTTCTATAGTTGAAGACCATCCTTTCCTTGCCCTTTGTTTCCTTTCCAGAAATAGGATCAATCTCTGTCCCTGATTTGACAATTATGGCCATGGTTCTATGTTTGCTCTTACTGGGTTGTATAACCTTGAGTTCATGCAAAGCATTGACATGCTGTAGCGAGTGATTTTTGGATGTGGTTGCTAAGCACGATCGCTCTGGTACTACAGTTCGATTCATTTTTTATCCTATTAAAGCTGATGAAGGAAGGGAAATAGATGTCTCCAACTAACCCTGCTTGCATACTGAGATTAAACAGCGGTCTATTAGGTTACAGATGCTACAAAGATTCGGGGGTTCTCTTAGATTTATTTTGTTGACGAGGGGTGCTTTAAGCTATTGGTTGAGATGTTAGGACAAATATATATATATATGAAAGTATGGGATTTTGGGTTTTTGTTTAGTGTGCTCGCTAAGATTTTTCTTTCAATCTCATGCCTACGTATTCCCGTTTACCGAAACAGGGAAATCCGAGTGTTCGTAGTTCCTCCTATTCTATGGGAGGAAATGGTTGTTTTGGTGTCTTGTTCAAAGCCCAAGACGTGAAGCGAAAGGTGGTTTGTATCTTGTTCAAAGCCCAAGATGTGAAGCTGAAGGGTTTATTTGTATCTTGTTTAAAGCCCAAGATATGAAGCTAAAAGGTCTCACCTTTAGAGAGAATTTGTCATCTCTAAAGAGGGGTTTGTCTGTTACGACTGTTTATAAAGGAGAATTACTTTAACCAGGATTTGTGAATCCGGCAATGCCATAATTTCCTTTATGGGGGATTTCAACCTAAAGGAGAAGACTTTAACTCAGTGTAGAGCAATGCCATCTTTCCTTAGGAATTTCTCATACTAAAAGAGGGACATTGGCATAGATGTAGATGATCCAGAGGCTTGCCGCTTACAGCAGTTAGATGGAGGGGAAGGAGTTGTTGATGTTTGTGTACTGTGAACGAGGCACAACTTTGATGCTAAAAGGTTAATTGAATCAACCAGTGGTTTTCTTATACAAAGCCTAAGAGAAGGCTAAAATGTGTCTCGTACAAAGCCCGAGAGAGAGGCTAAAAGGTTTTGACTCAACGAGGGAATCTTTTGGTATCTCGTATAAAGCCCGATATGGAGTCTATTTGACTCAACAAGAGAGTTTTTGTATCTCGTACAAATCCCGAGATGGAGGCTGAAGGCTTGTTTGGCTCAATAAGAGCCTTTTTGTATCTCGTATAAAGCCCGAGATGGAGGCGAAAGGGTGATCGACTCAACGAGGGAGTCTCTTATGTGTCTTGTACAAAGCCCGAGAGAGAGGCTAAACGTTGTTTGACCCCACTGGGGAGAATCATTGTATAAAGCCCAAGAGAGAGGCTAACTTCACGGGAGAAGGATCATTATACAAAGCCTAAGAGGAGGTTATGGCGACTGTTAAGTTAAGTGACAGGTCCAGTAGACTGATTGTTAAAGAGAAAATCAGTTGTTATATGAGCAACACTGTACTCGAGGATTTGATTCGAGGATTCGGGTTATTCCTGTTCTTTAAGGAAGTGGGAAATCCGAAGGGTATTGAGACTGTCCGAGTCTGTGGGTTTTCTTCCTATTTAACAAAGGGGTCACTTGAGAATGTCTTTGAGACTCAAGGAGATTAGACTGTCCAAGTCTAGAGTGTCATCTTTTGTACCATGCTTTGGGAAACAATAGTAGACTCTTTGAAAGGACTGTTCTATGCAGATTACTAATTTATGTTCCTATACCTCTAGGAGGTCGTCGGGACAATTTGTATGAAGCCCAAGAGGAGGCTAGAAGCTTTTAAGAAGCCGATCGGTCTTTGTACAAAGCCCAAGAGGAGGCTATCATTCTCGGAGGAAGAATCATTATACGAAGCCTAAGATGAGGCTGTGAATACTTCTAAGAAGCCGACGTGTCCTTGTACTAAGCCCAAGAGGAGGCAGGGTTACTTTTAGGAAGCCTGTGGGTCCTTGTACGATGCCCAAGAGGAGGCCGATGCTTTTAAGAAGCCCGTAGGTCCCCAAACCCCGAGAAATTCAAGGCAAGCTATTCACAAGGAATATATCAAGTCAGGAAAGTTCGAGAATTTGGAAGAAACTCAAAGATGCCATTCACGGAGAATACATTCATCTCTGGGAATAGAGTTTCTTGACAATTCCTAATGAGGACAGCCGAAGAGAAGACTGTATCTGGTGATCCTATTGGGGATCTAGTTGTCTATTTCTACGAATAAACGAAACAGCGTCACCTAGTTCTAGACGTAGTTGCCGGGGAAACTCTAAATATCTATACTATTATTACACTGTTGATATGAGTTTATGAAAGAAGACTTACAGTGAAACAGCCCCACAATACAGTTATATGTATATGAAAGCGGTAAATGAAAGCAATAACCACTTACTCGGTTGTAGAGCTTCCATGATGTTTGGTTAGTTGTTCAACAAAGAAAGATTGAAAACAATAGTATATTCAAAATCAAAGGAGAAAGTGTTTTGAAAAAGAAAGATTTGGGGCTTACAGCTCAAGGAGAGGCCCAGGGTTTTATCAGTGAGCCCACTGCTTGAATTTGTACAGAGGGACTTATACAAGTGACTGTGGCCCAAAAATTGTTTTCTGTACAAAGGGATGGGTCTTACACTCTCTCAAGAGGCCCAAAAAGTTTAAAGAAAAAGAGTGGGGCTTATAACACGAGGGTAGGCCCATGGTTTTATCGTTTGAAATGGCGATCGCGCCGAGGTTTTCTTTTAACGCAGAGGGGCTTATACAATATCTGAGGCCCACAGTGATTTTGGTTAAAAGGGGGTTGGGTCTTACACTCTATTAGAGGCCCAAAAAGTTTTAAATGGGTCTTATAGCTCGAGGAGAGGCCCAAAAAGGTTATTTTTCAAAAGGCGACGATCGCGCCGTTTGTTTTTGACGGTATCGGGACTTCTACAATACACTGAGGCCCAAAGTGATTTTGTCAAAAAAAAAGGATTGGGTCTTACACCCTATTAGAGGCCCAAAAAGTTTTAAATGATTTATGAGGGTTGAATTAATCCAAAAACCCTAATTTATTTTCAAAAATGTATTTAATTGAATAAAAATTCAATTAAAATGATCAAAATTGTTTAACATATGGAAAACAAATTGTGATCTTGGATTAATGCTTCAAAAATTAAGTATTGACCTACAAAATAATTAGAAAGCATTAAAAGTTGCAAAATCAAGGTGGAAAAAATATTTCAAATGTCAAAAACACTTAAAACATTAATTCTTTGCAAAAATATCAATTATACACAATAAATAATATTTTTGGGATTTTTTGGGAAAATAAAATATTTTAACATTTTTGTGAATTATTAAAAAAAGAATCAACTCAAAATCATTAAAACTCAGAGAGAAATTAATTTTTGAATCAATTAAATAAAATCACAAAATTCAAATATTTGAATTTATGAAAATGGCGCCAAGAATAGCTGAAGAACACGCGCGTGTTTCAGCTTGACCCAGATTTGCATTTTTGATCCAATCTCACTGAATACTTAATCATATCATGTAATCCACATACCAATCAACTCGTTTCAACCTCACGATCATGTCTATGGTATTTAATTTCATTTAAATTAAACATATAACTAGAAATCATGAAAAATCCTCAAGAACCCTAATTTCGGCATGAAGGCTAGGATTTTTTATACACGATTCAAACAAAGCAATTACTTGAGGGGAAACATTCCATGCATGATTATGAACATTTGGCAAAAGTATTGTGCGAGGAAATATGCATAGATTGAGAGATGCCCAAGTTTAAGCTTACCTCTAGGTCGTGACAGCAAGAGCAAATTGATTTCTGAGTAGGAGGTGTTACAGATGAATTGTGATGATCTGAACAGCTTCCCTACACCCTATAGAGTGTGTTTGAATGCTTGGACTTGACTGAGAATGGCTGGATCACTTCATGGCATCTCAACTGCACTTTGGTTAAAACCTTGAGCAATTGACTGGTGATTCTAAGAAATCAGTGTTCCAGTTGTTGTTTAAGTGTTTAATCAGCTCACATATGATGTATATGAGGTGTGTGTGTGATTGGTTTGAGTGGAATTACTCTCTAATGAAAAACCCGATAGTGACTTGCTAAGAAAGGCATTTTTGAGAGTGAGAAGTGGTTTTTGAGAAAGGCAAGTGTTGTAGGCCTTTGGTGTACTTAAACTGATCACAATTGAGCTCTATTTATAGTAGAGCAAGTTTGTTTTGGGATCCACAGTGAATGGCAACTGCAGCAGGTGTTTGTTCAATGTTGGCCAATGGAAATCCAAGTCTCCTCTAGCCATTGACTAGAGGTTAGGGCACAGGGCTGTGGTTCCCTTGGTCTTGGATAAGTCTTGACTGAATTCAGTTGCAAATGGCTCAGTCCATGCCACCTTGATGCTTCCATTGAATGCTCCAATCCAAAATTGGAGTCTTGTCCCTATTTTGGCCATTCTAGGTTCAACATGCTATTTCTTGTTCCAAAGACTTCGGAGGCTTGGCTCAGTGATTGTCCCCTTTAGATTCAATCCTCAGAGGTGTCCAAGTGGATAGGAGCATTTGGATTTGGCTGATTTTGGCAAATCGAGGAAAAATGCAAATTCTTCCTTGCCTTGGCAGATTTCAGCAAGGCAACTTTCCAATGTCATATCTCATGACTCGAATGGAATTTGGTAATGTTCTTGGCCATTTTGGAAAGCCCTTACATGATACAACAACTGTTTGAACATGTTTGGTTTTGATCTCTTTTGAATCCAAGTGAAAAATCCCCCTACATTTGGCAAAAAGTAGGGTAAAATCTGACTTAGTGAAATTTTCACAAAGTGTTGGAACAAAGTGACTTTTC
This sequence comes from Lathyrus tuberosus, assembly GCA_022829125.1. Taxonomy (NCBI): domain Eukaryota; kingdom Viridiplantae; phylum Streptophyta; class Magnoliopsida; order Fabales; family Fabaceae; genus Lathyrus; species Lathyrus tuberosus. Next base: position 3,101,259 of record JALAZF010000436.1, on the reverse strand, counting down.
TTGATTTTGATCACTCCATAACTCAAAATCCACAATGAATTGGAATTAGGTCTAGTTGAAGTTTTTGTAGAGGGCAATGAGATCTACAAATCAAGCCTTGGATGGGAGAAAATGGCTTTGTGGTTTAGGAGTTATGACCCTCCAAAGTTAGTACCCTAGCCACTTTATTTTTAACTTAGAAAATTTTCTATGTTTTTTATGGTTACCCCTTTTACAAGTTACCCAACTTTTATTGATTTTTCTTGATGAATGATGATTTAAATCATACATTAACATCATTTTAGGGTTAAAAAACCATTTTGGTGAAAAATCTCAAAAAGTCAAAGTTGACTTTTGTGCACAGTTGACTTTTTATTAGATGAATTCCAAACTGTGCAATTCTTCAGGAAATCATGTCCTTGACCTAAATCAAACTTGATGGACATATTCCATGGGTGTCATAGGGTATATTGATGCATGTTATAGGGCTTGGGAGCATGTCCTGGTCAAAAGTCAAAGTTACAGTTGACTTTTTCCTTAAAACCCTAACTGTGGTGCAGATGAAATTGAGACTTGTTGCTCAAGCTTCTTGGATTAATCCATTGTTCCAAATGGATCAATATAGTATGTTGGAGACCCTCAAATCATGTCTTGAGGCCTTGGCTCATGATTTTCCCTAAAAGTCAACTTAGGGGTGAATTAGGTCAAGAAACCCTAATTCCTGATTTTTTATGAATGCATCCCCTGAGGCAAAATTGACTTGATGATTGGGTCTATGAGGTCCCATGGAGTATATTAGGTTAGGTTTTGGATCATAGGCTTGTGCCCAGATGAAAAATTTCCATCTGGAGGCCCTGGTCGACCAAAACCCTACTTTGGTGACACTGTCGATCTTGAGACTTGATCCACCTAGAAGGGAGCAGCCTTGTGCTTGATCCTTGAAGTGGGAGTCCTTTTGATCCATTGTGGATGTTTGAGAGGTTAGACAAGTTGAAGATCATGTCATTCCTTGATTGATCCTTTGTCTAAGAACTCTGAAAGGGCTTGAAACCCTAATTCTTGATTGTAGTGGATGCTCACCCATCTTTGGGGAGACTGATGAAGTATGATGGTTCATCAATATTGTGGTGATGATTTGCACAATGATGGGAAATCTTAGTGGTCAAAATTTGGGGTATGACACATGCTTTTGGAAGGACTCCTCCATTGCAGGCGTGACATGTTTTAAGGGTTTATCTTCCACCGTTAAGTCTTTGTTGATGACCTCTATTTTGCATTTGATATTATTCTTTGCCCAATGCACCAACAGATTGCTACCAATATACTCTGTTTCCTGCAATTCTTTGATTGTTTTGTAGAATTTCTTCAAAAATTCAGGGATTGGTTGTCCCACATTCATGAAGACTGCCTCCTGTATGCCAAGATATTCTTCTTCCTCCATTCCAAGTTCTTCCAGGGTTGGGGCTGCTACTACTGCTTCTTCAGTAGTATTGATGGAGGTGATATTTTTATAAAACGTGAGGATGTTTCTCTCTATTCATATTCCTCTATACATGGACCTGATAAAATTGCATCCAATAAGCATTTGTATGTCATCTAAGGTGTTCATGTCAAAGGCATGGATTAGGGGGGTCCTGAAGCAGTTTTCCCCTATCTTCAATACTCCAGGTCTTAGCTTCCTTTTCGCCTATTGCCTGGAGCTGATCCCACTGAAAAAGGTGAGGATGGGATTTGGTTCCATAGCCTTTTTTGGTACCGCATTCTCTGCGACTTTTAAGGTTTTTTCTTCCTGCCAAAATGTTACTATCTCTTCTTCCGTGCTACTTTCTTCTTCTCCTTTCTTTGTGATCTTTGTTAAATAGTCATTTTTCTCTTGAAGAAAATCCACATATTAGCACAGCTCCCTTATGAGGATTTCTTTGTCTCCTGCATATTTCCTTTGGCTTTCAGGAATTTGGATGGGCATTTGAATGTAGTAATTCGCACAAAGTGCTCGCACCATATTCTCCTGGTTTGGCTTGTTCTCTCCTTGTAGATGGTGCATGTAACCTGTGGGTGTGGGTCTGCCTGTCCTTTTACTCTGGCCGTCCAGGTATGGTTGCAGGATTCTTTCTTCGGCCTGACTTTTACTCTCTTTCGCCATCCATAATCTTCAGCGCCTAACATGAAGGCGTCTTCTTCAGTAGGTATTTGCTCTACTGCTGCTTTGGCATTGAGAGAAGTTCTTCCTACCTCCCCTTCGGAGATACTGCAGATTACATCACTGTCTGGTTCATCCTGACCTACTGAGAGCATATCCCAGTTTTCCGGCAGGTCTAATTCTTCCAAAATGGCTGCTCTGGCAATGTTACCATTTTTATTACGACATTCTCGCGCAAAATGTCCTTCTATGCCGCAAATGTAACATTTAAATTTTCTCTGTCTATCTTGGTGACGCTTTTTGAAGACTTGGACATGAGACTCATGAGGTTTGCCTTTGTAGGATTTGGCTTTTCTTAGGCCATACCGTTTTCCAGTGGTTTTGTAGTAACCTAGTATAGGGATTTGACTGCAAAAGGTGAAATATTTTAAATCTCGCTGAAGCACAGCCTTTTTACACAATTCCACCATATATTGGTAGGTGAAGTGTATTCTAGGCATTACTCCGGCAGTGTTTCCTGGGTACTTTTCTTCATAAGCCTTTTTTACTTCTTCCCTGATTGTGGGTGGGAGTTTCCTAAAAAATTTATCTGAGAGATCTACTGAAATAAACATTCTCCCTGGTTTGGCAGCAAGGACCTTGTAACCATTCATGTATTTGATTACATCTTTCATACTGTCGCACGTTAATCTCTCTAGATCCCTATAGGCTCTGTTCTGCTCCTCTGTGGATCCTTGATAAGGATCTTCCAGTACCATTATCCTTTGTATTTGCGAAGTCATGTTCTGAGGGTCATCCGCGATGTTTTCAAGTGATTCGTATTCCGAAGGGTACTCCATCCTCCACTGGATCCATATTTTCTTTTCATTTTCCCCCAGGAGATTCTCTATATATGCTATTTTGCTTTGGTTGCTGTCAAATTGTCGCTCATTCAATAGGTTCAGGGTTATTAATTCCCATATGGAAATAACATCATCGTACATCCCTACATTTTCTGGTGGGACTAGTAATGCACCATTGTTTTGCTGGGCTGAGGGAAGAACCCATTGTTCATTGTTGTTTCCTCCCTTGAATCTTCCAATGAAAGGTCTCAAACTTGAGAATTTGTCACTGTCTTGTATGTTGGAGTTTGCACGCCGGGGGGGGGGGGGGTGGTAGTTTACTCCATCCATAGTTGCTTCTGGAGGTCATGTGTATGACATCATTTCGGATGTTAACGAAGAAGGACAAGCTCGTTTTAGCTTTCTGAGTGCTGGGTATGGTAGTTCGTCAATGTCTTCCGCCTTTGTTACATACGCCTTTTCTTCTACTAAAAACGGGTTTACGAAGTCTTCTTCTTTTTGAGGATCCTTTTGAGGGACCTCGTAGAGTCCTTGGAGGTATTGGCAAGATTGCTCAAAGTCTTCTAAGTTGGCTTCTTTGATCAAGTCACCATCCTCTTCTTCAGCTTCTTGTGTCGAGCCACCTTCCTCTTCCTTTGATGGTGGTTTTTCTGCATCCTCCCATCCCGATGGTTGGATATCTTCCAACTTGATTTGGGAACTTTCAGGGGCAGTGTATTTTACTAGGAAGTCATACTTGCCGCTTGGTTCTCCCAGTGTATCCCAGGTTTCATTTTGTTCTTGTTCCTCTTCACACCAAACTGCTATGATTTGTTCTTCATCTGCATCTAGGGCTTCTGCGTCCTGGTCATTGACCTGGAAGTTTTGTGGTAGTGGAAGGCTGTAGTAATCACGAAACCTTATGGATGTTGATCCATCAGATCTTCTTCTGGTGTGTACATCTGTTGGGACCGAGTAGCTTTTTCTCTCGGGTGGCTTTAAGATCCATAGATTTCCTTGTAATTCCACGGCTGTGGGCTTTTGTCCTGGGATTGCTTTTACCCCTCTGCTAGATAAGTATTATAAGACATCATATCAGAATGACGCAAAACTTGTATTTGTTATTCTGGCAATAAGCGCTCTTGAGATTAACAAGTTACTTTCTGCTCCCTGCCACCCTTCATAACCATGTGTCTGGATTACGAGTTGTACATGATTATAGAAATCATGAATGCTCATCATGATTTCAGGTGCAATATTTGTCAGTTGCGTCCCTTCTGATAGATCGATTTCCATAGAGCTTATGATTGCTCTTTCATCACTCCATCTGGTGTCGCGTAAAACGATCATTGCATTAGTTCCTGCATATCAGTTATGCAAGGGATGTAGCCTGATCATTATTAGGCCCAGGTGAATGTGTTGGAATCCTTCCCTCCTCAAGGTTTCATAACTTGTATCATTTATAAACCCAAGATCCAACTGTTGGTTTTCTCCTGTTACAAGGATTTTTTCCTCAGACCTATGTTGATATACTCGATGTTTTGGTTCGTTCCATCTTGATTCATACAGGACTTCCGCAGGGACCATCATGGCTCTTCTTCTTTGAGATATGTCCAATTCCTGATTGGGATCTAGTTGGCTTTCCAGGCTTCTTTGGTAACTTCGGCCAAATAGCCTAGGGATGCGTCTCTGCATTTCATACCGAATCCTGCTCCCAGTTCTGTAATCTCTTATCTGGTCCTCTTGAGATGGTGTTCTTTCATTTTTGCTTAGCCCAGTTACGGGTGGTAAGCTTCGGCTCTGACTCATATTGCAAGGTTTTTGACTTTTTCTCGGAGGGAGGCTCTAATTTCCTTGTAGTATGTAACCAGTTCGTGGTAAATTTGATCTCCTTCTTCGAGGAATCTGATTACGTCAGTTAACCACTTTAACTGAGTTTTTGCTTCAGTTAGGTCTGTGTGCTGATGTTTGAGTATTATCGTGCTTCGGGTCAGCTTCCTGTTTGGTGATTTTAGGAAGCCGGGGACACTAAACATCAAGGGTTCTTTTGCTTTTCTTCTTTGAAAATCTGATTTGGATCCTTAAAGATGTAAAAAGCTCCTTTCTTCTTCGGAGGTCTTCTTGCAGGTTCTCCAAGAGATATTCCGGCGAGATTTTTCTGGATTTCTTCCAATGCTTTTTCTAGCACCAAGCTTTGGACTACCTTTTCTTTCTGCAAAGGCTTTAGGTGTTTTAGCGCTTCAACACAGTCGTCTATTTTCTCGTCAATTCTAACAAGAAACTGTATACTGTGTTATTTTCTTTGATTATGGTTGATAAACCAGTGATTGTTCCTTTTGAGGAGTCGATAGGTTTAGCGAACCCTACCACTGGCTCTTCTATGGATTCGGTCGCCTTGACTACTTCTTTGTATGAAGTGCTTTAAGCAGAAATTCTCCAGCTCATGAAGTAAGGAGATTCCTTACCTCTTGAATTGTGCGTTCAACCTTTTGGAGCCTTAGGTTGAGATCTTGCAACTGAGACCCTAGTTTTTGGTTAACTTCCTGAATTTGGTAGAAGTGTTTCAAGCTGGCTTTTGACAAGAGGAGTAATCAATCATATATGACACTAATGTTGTTATGGGAAATTTTTATCAATTCTAACTGGTGAGGGTTTGACACAGATAAATCAAGGTATTCTAGGTTAGCAGTTCGGGATTCCTCATACCATGTATTTATATTTTTCTCAAATCTTTCGGACATTTAGTAACCAATGTGTTGGTGGACTGAAATTTCTTGGGACTCCCTCCCTCATTTCAGAACTGCAACACCCTTTTGTTAAACTAAATATCCGTCTCTTTTGAAAAGATAAAGTAGTACGAGGAACCCTTACTTTTGCCTTCCCAGAATACTTGTGATTTAGTTAGCCATCTGAGCTTTTTCAAGCTTTGATACCAACAAGGTGGTGGTGCGGAAACATGATTGGATCGTGAAGAGAGAAGCTTAAAACTCCACTTCAAACAAAATATGGAAAAACAAAACAAGAAAACAAGATTAGAAGAAAAATACTTACTTTTATTATTCAGGTTAATGTTTACAGTTTTGCAAGAAAAACTTAGACTCTAGGAATTTGTATTAGTTTCAGAGAAAAGAAGAGTTGTGTTCTTCGATGCCCTGATTAATCAAGAAACCATGCTACTTATAATGAATTATGAGGGAGTGAAGACACGAGATAGGGTGCTCATTGGGCCCCATCGACATCAAACATGTCTCTTTTCTGAAATAATTCACCTATGGGTAAATCTTATCTTGATTTCCCTAATTACAAACGACAAGAAACTTTTGATAAAAGGGAATCTACACCTGTCCCCCATTATTACAAAAAGGACAAACAATTTTTCCCAAAAGTAGAAGCTAGGACTCAGCGAATCTTATCCTAAAGATTCATTATTGCAAAACGATAAAAACATTAAACAAAGTGGGCTGCTGACATGATTGGGGAATCTTGTTGGTACTGGTCCCATGGTTCCGTCGCGTCCTCGTCAGACGCGGATGTCTCCATGTTCCCTGATCCACCGCTGCAATTTCTGGTGTATCTTCTCCAATTCTTTGGTAGCTCTGTTGGTATGTGGCATGTGATCGTTTCAGTAATTGTAGCTGGTGGAGAGCCTTCTACATTCTTTGGCTCTTGCTTCAACCATTTGGTTGAGTAAACTGAGATCGGCTTGCACTCTTTTCCCAGGGTGAGTGGACCAGATAATTGTCTTGTTTGTACAGATGCTCCAGGATAGTGAGGGGATCTATTGAGAAGTTATCTGGATTAGTCTCTTGGCATACTGGTCCTGTTGGTGTTGCGGAGTTTTCTTCCATTCTTGAATTGCTTCCTCTAAAAGAAGAAGGTGGTTGTGTACTAGAACTTCCTGTTCCTGGCATCCTGCATATGCAACAAAGTGAGCAATTCTGGAGAAAGTATCGGTTAAGATATTTTGTTTTCCCTCAATATGCTCAAAGTGAATTTTGACTCCTAATCGAGTTATGAAATCCGTGAATTCTAACCACCTAACTCTTGATGGTTTGTTTTGGGTAAACTTATTGTAGAAGCTTATAATAGCTTGGCAGTCTGTTCTAAGGGTTATTTCTCCTTTGTCTAGGTAATGAATCTTAAAATTTTCCAGAGAACCCATGCAGGCATAGATTTCCGCATCTATGGTTGATTTAATCTTAGGAAATTTTCCTGATGCATAGGCACAAATCTTTTCTGAACTTCTTGGGTCGTGCCTTTGGTTCTTCCATTTGCACACTCCTCCTCATCCCTCCATACAGCCATCCGTTTCTAGGATGATGTATGCATGTTTGGGTGGTATCTCCAGATCAGACAATTTTTGCACTATTTCTTTCATTTGGCGAACGATTTTCCAATTACCGCTCTTTATTCTCTTATCACCACGGGGGCTATTTTTCGTGTGTAATGGGCCGTTAGAGTTCCTAAGTTCGGGATGTAACTACGGGCGTAGTTTAGTATTCCCAAAAAGCCTCGTAACCCCTTTTTGTCCATCAATTTTGCTTCATCAAAATCGAGTATTTTCTTGATGATGTGCAGTTGTAATCTAATCTTTCCTTGCCTGATGATTGCGCCTAGGAATTCAACTTTATTGGTTGCTAACTTCATTTTTGTTGGGGAGAGAATTAAACCACGTCTCCTTATGATTTTTGTGAACTATTGTAGGTGCTTTGCATGTTCCTCCTCGTTCATGAAGAAGACCAAGATGTCATCTATGTATACTGCAATGAAATGTTCAGTGCCTTTGAAGCAATTATCCCTTTTTCGCTGGAAAATTGCAGGTGTATTCTTGAGTTCGAATGACATAACTGACCATTCATACAGGCCTCCCGAGACAATGAAGGTTGTCCAAGGGATAGATTCTTCATCCATTGCAATTTGATGGAAACCAGATTTTAAATCAAACCATGAATAAATTTGGCTGTTTCCAATCCTTTTGAGAATTGTGTTGATCCCTGGAAAACTGTATTGATCCTTGTAGGTGTTATCATTCAAGGTTCTATAGTTGAAGAGCATCCTTTCCTTTCCCTTTGTTTCCTTTCCAGAAATAGCATTAATCTCTGTCCCTGATTTGACAGTTATGGTCATGGTTCTATGTCTGCTTTTACTGGGTCGTATGACCTTGAGTTCAAGCAAAGCATTGACATGCTTTCGGAAGGACTCCTCCATTGCAGGCGTGACATGTTTTAAGGGTTTATCTTCCACCGTTAAGTCTTTGTTGATGACATCTATTTTGCATTTGATATTATTCTTTGCCCAATGCGCCAACGGATTGCCACCAATATACTCTGTTTCCTGCACTACTTTGATTATTTTGTAGAATTTCTTCAAAAATTCTGGGATTGGTTGTTCCACATTCATGAAGACTGCCTCTTGTATGCCAAGATATTCTTCTTCCTCCATTCCAAGTTCTTCCAGGGCTGGGGCTGCTACTCCTGCTTCTTCAGTAGTATTGATGGAGGTGATATTTTTATAAAATTTGAGGATGATTCTCTCTATTCTTATTCCTCCATACATAGACCTGATAAAATTGTATCCAATAAGAATTTGTATGCCATCTAAGGTTTTCATGTAAAAGGCATGGATTAGGGGGGTCCTGAGGCGGTTTTCCCCTATCTTCATTACTCCGGGTCTTAGCTTCCATTTCGTCTCTTGCCTGGAGCTGATCCCACTGAAAAAGGTGAGGATGAGATTTGGTTCTAAAGCCTTTTCTGGTACTGCAAACTGGTGAAGGCAACATGAGGTTGCTCCAGTGTCTAAGATTGCCTGTACTAAAAATGACTTTATACCTGAAATTTCAAATTCAATTGACATGTTGTATAGTTTGTTTATCACTTTTCTGTGTTTTGCATTCTCTGCGACTTTCAAGGTTTTTTCTTTTTGCCAAAATGTTACTATCTTTGCTTCCGTGCTACTTTCTTCTTCTCCTTTCTTTGTGATCTTTGTTAAATAGTCATTTTTCGCTTGATGAAAATCCACATATTGGCACAGCTCCCTTATGAGGATTTCTTTGTCTCCCGCATATTTCCTTTGGCTTTCAGGAATTTGGATAAGCATTTTAAAGTAGTAATTCGCATAAACTGCACAGGCCAACATTTTGCATTGCTCGCACCATATTCTCCTAGTTTGGCTTGTTCTCTCCTTGCAGATAGTGCATGTAACCTGTGGGTGTGGGTCTGACTGTCCTTCTGTTCTAGCCGTCCAGGTATGGTTGCAGGATTCTTGCTCCGGCCTGACTTGTACTCTCTTTCGCCATCCACAATCTTCAGCGCCTAACATGAAGACATATTCTTCAGTAGGTATTTGCTCTACTGCTGCTTTGGCATTGAGATAAGTTCTTCCTACCTCCCCTTCGGAGATACTGCTGATTGCATCATTGTCTGGTTCATCCTGATCTACTGAGAGCACATCCCAGTTTTCTGGCAGGTCTAATTCTTCCAAAATGGCTGCTCTGGCAATGTTACCATTTTTATTACGACATTCTCGCGCAAAATGTCCTTCCGTGCCGCAAATGTAACATTTGCATTTTCTCTGTCTATCTTGGTGACGCTTTTTAAAGACTCAAACATGAGACTCATGAGGTTTACCTTTGTAGGATTTGGCTTTCCTTAGGCCATACGGTTTGCCAATGGTTTTGTAGTAACCTGGTATAGGGATTTGACTGCAGAAGGTGAAATCTTTCAAATCTCGCTGAAGCGCAGCCTTTTTACACAATTTGGCCATATATTGGTAGGTGAAGTGTATTCTAGGCATTACTCCGGCAGTGTTTCTTGGGTACTTTTCTTCATAAGCCTTTTTTACTTCTTCCCTGATTATGGGTGGGAGTTTCCTAAAAAATTTATCTGAGAGATCTCCTGAAATAAGCATTCTCCCTGATTTGGCAGCAAGGACCTTGTAATTATTCACGTATTTGATTACATCTTTCTTACTGTCGCACATTAATCTCTCTAGATCCCTATAGGCTCTGTTCTGCTCCTCTGTGGATCCTTGATAAGGATCTTCCAGTACCATTATCCTTCGTATTTGCGAAGTCACGTTTTGAGGGCCATTCGCGATGTTTACAAGTGATTCGTATTCCGAAGGGTATGCTATCTTCCACTGGATCCATATTTTCTTTTCATTTTCCCCCATGAGATTTTCTATATATGCTATTTTGCTTTTGTTGCTGTCAAATTGTCGCTCATTCAATAGGTTTGGGGTTATTGATTCCCATCTGGCAATAACATCCTCGTACATCCCTATGTTTTCTAGTAGGACTAGTACTGCACCATTGTTTTGTTGGGCAGAGGGTAGAACCCATTGCTCATTGTTGTTTCCTCCCTTGAATCTTCCAATGAAAGGTCTCAGACTTGAGAATTTGTCATTGTCTTGTATGTTGGAGTTTGCGCAGGGGGGGGGGTAGTTTACTCCACCCATAGTCACTTCCGGAGGTCGTGTGTATGACGTAATTTCGGGTGTTAACGAAGAAGGACAAGCTCGTTCTAGCTTTCTGAGTGCTGGGTATGGTAGTTCATCAACGTCTTCGTCCTTTGTTACATACGCCTTTTCTTCTAGTGAAAACGGGTTTACGAAGTCTTCTTCTTTCCGAGGATCATTTTGAGGGACGTCGTCGAGTCCTTGGAGGTATTGGTAATATTGCTCAAATTCTTCTAAGTCGGCTTCTTGTATCAAGTCACCATCCTCTTCTTCAGCTTCTTGTGTCGAGCCACCTTCCTCTTCCTTTGATGGTTGTTTTTCTCCATCCTCTCATCCTGATGGTTAGATATCTTGCAACTTGATTTGGGAACTTTCAGGGGCAGTGTATTTTACTAGGAAGTCATACTTGCCGCTTGGTTCTCCCAGTGTATCCCAGGTTTCATTTTGATCCTGTTCCTCTTCACACCAAACTGCTATGATTTGTTCTTCATCTGCATCTAGGGCTTCTGCATCCTGGTCATTGACCTGGAAGTTTTGTCGGGGTGGATGGTTGTAGTAATCATGAAACCTTATGGATGTTGATCCGTCAGATCTTCTTCTTGTGTCTACATCTGTTGGGACCGAGTAGCTCTTTCTCTCGGGTGGCTTTAAGATGCATCGCTTTCCTTGTAATTCCATGACTGTGTGCTTTTGTCTTGGGATTGCTTTTACCCCTCAGCTGGATAAGTATTCTGAGACATTTTTGACATCATATCAGAATGATGCATAACTTGTATTTGTTATTCTGGCAATAAGCGCTCTGGAGATTAACAAGTTACTTTCTTTTCCCTGCCACCCTTCATAACCATGTGTCTGAATTGCGAGTTGTACATGATTATAGAAATCATGAATGCTCATCATGATTTCAGGTGCAATATATGTCAGTTTCGTCCCTTCTTATAGATCGATTTCCATAGAGCCTATGATTGCTCTTTCATCACTCGATCTGGTGTCGCGTAAAACGATCATTGCATTAGTTCCTACATATCGGTTATGCAAGGGATGCAGCCTGATCATTATTAGGCCCAGGTGAATGTGTTGGAATCCTTCCCTCCTCAAGGTTTGATAACTTGTATCATTTATAAACCCAAGATCCAACTGCTGGTTTTCTCCTATTACAAGGATTCTTGCCTCAGACCTATGTTAATATACTCAATGTTTTGGTTCGTTTCATCTTGATTCATACAGGACTTCCGCGGGGACCATCATGGCTCTTCTTCTTTGAGACATGTCCAATTCCTGATTGGGATCTAGTTGGATTTCCAGGCTTCTTTGGTAACTTCGGCCAAATAGCCTAGGGAAGCGTCTCTGCATTTCATACCAAATCCTGCTCCCAGTTCTGTAATCACTTATCTGGTCCTCTTGAGATGGTGTCTTTCATTATTTTTTAGCCCAGTTACGTGTGGTAAGCTTCAGCTCTGACTCATATTGCAAAGTTTTTGACTTTTTCTCGGAGGGAGGCTCTAAACTCCTTGTAGTATGTAACCAATTCGTGGTCAATTTGATCTTCTCCTTCGAGGAATCTAATTACGTTGGTTAACCACTTTAACTGAGTTTTTGCTTCAGTTAGGACTGTGTGCCGAGGTTTGAGTATTATCGTGCTTCGGATCAGCTTCCCCTTTGGTGATTTTAGGAAGCCGGGGACACTGAACCTCAAGGGTTCTTCTGCTTTTCTTCTTTGAAAATATGATTTGGGGCCTTAAAGACGTAAAAAGCTCCTTTCTTCCTCGGTGGTCTTCTTGCAGGTTCTTTGAGAGATAATTCGACGAGATTTTTCTCGATTTCTTCCAATGCTTTTTCTACCTCCAAGCTTTGGACTTCCTTTTCTTTCTGCAAAGGCTTTAGGTGTTTTAGCACTTCAACACAGTCGTCTATTTTCTCGTCAATTCTAACAAGAAACTGTATTACTGTGTTATTTTGTTTGATTATGGTTGATAAACCAGTGATTTTTCCTTTTGAGGAGTCTATAGGTTTAGCGAACCCTACTGCTGGCTCTTCTATGGATTCGGTCTCCTTGACTGCTTCTTTGTATGAAGTGCTTTTAGCAGAAATTCTCCACCTCATGAAGTAAGGAGATTCCTTACCTCTTGAATTATGCGTTCAACCTTTTGGAGCCTTAGGTTGAGATCTTGCAACTGAGACCCTAGTTTTTGGTTTACTTCCTGAATTTGGTAGAACTGCTTCAAGTTGACTTTTGACAAGAGGAGTAATCGATCATATATGACACTAATGTTGTTATAGAAAATTTTTATCAATTCTAACTGGTGAGGGTTTGACACAGATAAATCAAGGTATTCTAGGTTATCAGTTCGGGATTCCTCATACCATGTTTTTATATTTTTCTCAAATCCTTCGGACATTTAGTAACTCATGTGTTGGTGGACTGAAATTTCTTGGGACTCCCTCCCTTATCTCAGAACTGCAACACCCTTTTGTTAAACTAAATATCCGTCTTTTTTGAAAACATAAAGTAGTACTAGGAACCCTTACTTTTGCCTTCCCAGAATACTTGTGATTTAGTTAGCCATCTGAGCTTTTTCAAGCTCCGATACCAACAAGGTGGTGGTGCGGAAACATATTTGGATTGTGAAGAGAGAAGCTTAAAACTCTACTTCAAACAAAATATGCAAAAACAAAACAAGAAAACAAGATTAGAAGAAAAACACTTACTTTTATTATACAGGATAATGTTTACAAGACTTGCAAGAAAAACTTGGACTCTAGGAATTTTGATTAGTTTCAGAGAAAAGAAGAGTTGTGTTCTTCCATTTGCACACTCCTCCCCATCCCTCCATACAACCATCTGTTTCTAAGATGATGTATGCATGTTCAGGTGGGATCTCCAGATCAGGCAATTTTTGCACTATTTCTTTGATTTGGCGAACGATTTTCCAGTCACCGCTCTTTATTCTCTTATCACCATGGGGGCTAGTTTTCGTGTGTAATGGGCCTGTTAGAGTTCCTAAGTTCGGGATGTAACTACAGGCGTAGTTTAGTATTCTCAAAAAGCCTCGTAACCTCTTTTTGTCCATCAATTTTGCTTCATCAAAATCCAGTATTTTCTTGATGATGTGCGGTTGTAATCTAATCTTTTCTTGCCTGATGATTGCGCCTAGGAATTCAACTTCCTATGTTGCTAGCTTCCTTTTTGTTGGGGAGAAAATAAAACCATGTCTCCTTATGGTTTCTGTGAACTGCTGTAGGTGCTTTGCATGTTCCTCCACATTCATGGAGAAGACCAAGATGTCATATATGTATACTACAATGAAATGTTCAGTGCCTTTGAAGCAATTATCCATTTTTCACTGGAAAATTGCAGGTGCATTCTTGAGTTCGAACAGCATAACTAACCATTCATACAGGCCTCCCGGGACAATGAAGGCCGTCCAAGGAATAGATTCTTCATCCATTGCAATTTTATGGAAACCAGATTTTAAATCAAAATTTGAATAAATTTTTCTGTTTCCAATCCTTTTGATAATTATGTTGATCTCTGGAAAACTGTATTGATCCTTGTAGGTGTTATCATTCAAGGTTATATAGTTGAAGACCATCCTTTCCTTTCCCTTTGTTTCCTTTCCAGAAATAGGATCAATCTCTGTCTCTGATTTTACAATTATGGCCATGGTTCTATGTCTGCTCTTACTAGGTCGTATGACCTTGAGTTCAAGCAAAGCATTGCCATGCTTTCGGATGGACTCCTCCATTGCAGGCATGACATGTTTTAAGGGTTTATCTTCCACCGTTAAGTCTTTGTTGATGACCTCTATTTTGCATTTGATATTATTCTTTGCCCAATGCGCCAACGGATTGCTACCAATATATTCTGTTTCCTGCAATTCTTTGACTGTTTTGTAGAATTTCTTCAAAATTTCAGGGATTGGTTGTCCCACATTCATGAAGACTGCCTCTTGTATGCCAAGATATTCTTCTTCCTCGATTCCAAGTTCTTCCAGGGCTGGGGCTGCTACTCCTGCTTCTTCAGTAGTATTGATGGAGGTGATATTTTTATAAAACGTGAGGATGTTTCTCTCCATTCTTATTCCTCCATACATAGACCTGATAAAATTGCATCCAATAAGCATTTGTATGCCATCTAAGGTGTTCATGTCAAAGGCATGGGTTAGGGGGGTCCTGAAGCGGTTTTCCCCTATCTTCATTACTCCGGGTCTTAGCTTCCATTTCACCTCTAGCATGGAGCTTATCCCACTGAAAAAGGTGAGGATGGGATTTGGTTCTAAAGCCTTTTCTGGTACCGCAAACTGGTGGAGGCAGCACGAGGTTGCTCAAGTGTCTAAGATTTCCTGTACTGAAAATGACTTTATACCTGGTATTTCAAATTCAACTGACATGTTGTACATTTTGTTTATCACTTTTTTGGGCTTTGCATTCTCTGCGACTTTCAAGGTTTTTTCTTCCTGCCAAAATGTTACTATCTTTGCTTCCGTGCTACTTTCTTCTTCTCTTTTCTTTGTGATCTTTGTTAAATAGTCATTTTTCTCTTGAAGAAAATCCACATATTGGCACAACTCCCTTATGAGGATTTCTTTGTCTCCCGCATATTTCCTTTGGCTTTTAGGAATTTGCATGGGCAGTTGAAAGTAGTAATTCGTTCAAAGTTCACAGACCAACATTTTGCATTTCTCGCACCATATTCTCCTAGTTTGGCTTGTTCTCTCCTCGCGGATAGTGCATGTAACCTACGGGTGTGGGTCTGCCTGTCCTTCTATTCTAGCCGTCCAGGTATGGTTGTAGGATTCTTGCTCCGACCTGACTTGTACTCTCTTTCGCCATCCACAATCTTCAGCGCCTAACATAAAGGCGTATTCTTCAGTAGGTATTTGCTCTACTGCTACTTTGGCATTAAGAGAAGTTCTCCATACCTCCCCTTCGGAGAGACTGCATATTGCATCACTCTCTGGTTCATCCTGA
Organism: Lathyrus tuberosus; assembly: GCA_022829125.1. NCBI lineage: Eukaryota > Viridiplantae > Streptophyta > Magnoliopsida > Fabales > Fabaceae > Lathyrus > Lathyrus tuberosus. Next base: position 3,085,893 of record JALAZF010000436.1, on the reverse strand, counting down.
TCTACTGAGAGCACATCCCAGTTTTCTGGCAGGTCTAATTCTTCCAAAATGGCTGCTCTGGGAATGTTACCATTTTTATTACGACATTCTCACGCAAAATGTCCTTCCATGTCGCAAATGTATCATTTGCATTTTATCTGTCTATCTTGGTGACGCTTTTTAAAGACTCGGACATGAGATTCATGAGGTTTGCCTTTGTAGGATTTGGCTTTCCTTAGGCCATACTGTTTGCCAGTGGTTTTGTAGTAACCTGGTATAGGGATTTGACTGCAGAAGGTGAAATATTTTAAATCTCGCTGAAGCGCAGCCTTTTTACACAATTCCACCATATATTGGTAGGTGAAGTGTATTCTAGGCATTACTCCAGCAGTGTTTCCTGGGTACTTTTCTTCATAAGCCTTTTTTACTTCTTCCCCGATTGTGGGTGGGAGTTTCCTAAAAAATTTATCTGAGAGATCTCCTGAAATAAACATTCTCCCTGATTTGGAAGCAAGGACCTTGTAACCATTCATGTATTTGATTACATCTTTCATACTGTCGCACGTTAATCTCTCTAGATCCCTATAGGCTCTGTTCTGCTCCTCTGTGGATCCTTGATAAGGATCTTCCAGTACCATTATCCTTCATATTTGTGAAGTCACGTTTTGAGGGTCATCCGCGATGTTTTCAAGCGATTCGTATTCCAAAGGGTACGCCATCCTCCACTGGATCCATATTTTCTTTTCATTTTCCCCCAGGAGATTCTCTATATATGCTATTTTGTTATTGTTGCTGTCAAATTGTCGCTCATTCAATAGGTTCAGGGTTATTGATTCCCATCTGGAAATAACATCCTCGTACATCCCCACGTTTACTGGTAGGACTAGTACTGCACCATTGTTTTGCTGGGTTGAGGGTAGAACCCATTGTTCATTGTTATTTCCTCCCTTGAATCTTCCAATGAAAGGTCTCAGACTTGAGAATTTGTCACTGCCTTATATGTTGGAGTTTGCAGGGGGGTAGTTTACTCCACCTATAGTTGCTTTCGGAGGTCATGTGTATGACGTAATTCCGGATGTTAACGAAGAAGGACAAGCTCGTTCTAGCTTTCTGATTGCTGGGTATGGTAGTTCGTCAACGTCTTCCTCCTTTGTTACATATGCATTTTCTTCTACTGAAAACAGGTTTACAAAGTCTTCTTCTTTCTGAGGATCCTTTTGAGGGACCTCGTAGAGTCCTTGGAGGTATTGGCAATATTGGTCAAAGTCTTCTAAGTCAGCTTCTTGTATCAAGTCACCATCCTCTTCTTCAGATTCTTGTGTCGAGCCACCTTCCTCTTCCTTTGATGGTGGTTTTTCTGCATCCTCCCATCCTGATGGTTGGTATCTTCCAACTTGATTTGGGAACTTTCAGGGGCAATGTATTTTACTAGGAAGTCATACTTTCCGCTTGGTACTCCCAGTGTATCCCAGGTTTCATTTCGATCCTGTTCCTCTTCACACCAAACTGCTATGATTTAATCTTCATCAGCATCTAGGGCTTCTGCATCCTGGTCGTTGACCTGGAAGTTTTGTAGGGGTGGAAGGTTCTAGTAATCATGAAACCTTATGGATGTTAATACGTCAGATCTTCTTCTTGTGTCTACATCTGTTGGGACCGAGTAGCTCTTTCTCTCGGGTGGCTTTAAGATCCATCGCTTTCCTTGTAATTCCACGGCTGTGTGCTTTTGTCCTGGGATTGCTTTTACCCCTCTGCTGGATAAGTATTCTGAGACATTTTTGACATCATATCGGAATTGACGCATAACTTGTATTTGTTATTCTGGCAATAAGTGCCCTGGAGATTAATAAGTTACTTTCTGCTCCCTGCCACCCTTCATAACCATGTGTCTGGATTACGAGTTGTACATGATTATAGAAATCATGAATGCTCATCATGATTTCAGGTGCAATTTATGTCAGCTGCGTCCCTTCTGATAGATCGATTTCCCTAGAGCCTATAATTGCGCTTTCATCACTCCATCTGGTGTCGCGTAAAATGATAATTGCATTAGTTCCCGCATATCAGTTTTGCAAGGGATGAAACCTGATCATTATTCGGCCCAGGTGAATGTGTTGGAATCCTTCCCTCCTCAAGGTTTCAAAACTTGAATAATTTATAAACCCAAGATCCAACTGCTGGTTTTCTCCTGTTACAAGGATTCTTTCCTCAGACCTATGTTGATATACTCGATATTTTGGTTCGTTCCATCTTGATTCATATAGGATTTCCGCGGGGACCATCATGGCTCTTATTCTTTGAGACATGTCCAATTCCTGATTGGGATCTAGTTGGCTTTCCATGCTTTTTTGGTAACTTCGGCCAAATAGCCTAGGGATGCGTCTCTGCATTTCATATCGAATCCTGCTCCCAGTTCTGTAATCTCTTATCTGGTCCTCTTGAGATGGTGTTCTTTCATTATTGCTTAGCCCAATTACGGGTGGTAAGCTTCAGCTCTGACTCATATTGCAAAGTTTTTGACTTTTTCTCGGAGGGAGGCTCTAAAATCCTTGTAGTATGTAACCAATTCGTGGTCAATTTGATCTCCTTCTTCGAGGAATCTGATTACGTCGGTTAACCACTTTAACTGAGTTTTTGCTTCAGCTAGGTCTGTGTGCCGAGGTTTGAGTATTATCGTGCATCGGATCAGCTTCCCGTTTGGTGATTTTAGGAAGCCGGGGACACTGAACATCAAGGGTTCTTCTGCTTTTCTTCTTTGAAAATCTGATTTGGGTCCTTAAAGACGTAAAAAGCTCCTTTCTTCTTCGGAGGTCTGCTTGCAGGTTCTTCAAGAGATAATCTGACGAGATTTTTCTGGATTTCTTCCAATGCTTTTTCTACCTCCAAGCTTTGGACTTCCTTTTCTTTCTGTAAAGGCTTTAGGTGTTTTAGAACTTCAACACAATCGTCTATTTTCTCGTTAATTCTAACAAGAAACTGTATTAATGTGTTATTTTGTTTGATTATGGTTGATAACCAGTGATTGTTCCTTTCGAGGAGTCTATAGGTTTAGCGAACCCTACCGCTGGCTCTTCTATGGATTCGGTCGCCTTCACTGCTTCTTTGTATGAAGTGCTTTTAGCAGAAATTCTCCAGCTCATGAAGTAAGGAGATTCCTTACCTCTTGAATTGTGCGCTATACCTTTTGGAGCCTTAGGTTGAGATCTTGCAACTGAGACCCTAGTTTTTGGTTTACTTCCTGAATTTGGTAGAAGTGTTTCAAGCTGACTTTTGACAAGAGGAGTACTCGATCATATATGACACTAATGTTGTTATGGGAAATTTTTATCAATTCTAACTGGTGAGGGTTTGACACCGATAAATTAAGGTATTCTAGGTTAACAGTTCGGGATTCCTCATACCATGTTTTTATATTTTTCTCAAATCTTTAGGACATTTAGTAACTCATGTGTTGGTGGAGAGAGAAGCTTAAAACTCTACTTCAAACAAAATATGGAAAAACAAAATAAGAAAACAAGATTAGAAGAAAAGCACTTACTTTTATTATACAGGATAATATTTACAAGACTTGCAAGAAAAACTTGGACTCTTGGAATTTTGATTAGTTTCAGAGAAAAGAAGAGTTGTGTTCTTCCATTTGAACACTCCTCCCCATCCCTCCATACAGCCATCCGTTTCTAGGATGATGTATGCATGTTCTGGTGGGATCTCCAGATCAGGCAATTTTTGCACTATTTCTTTGATTTGGCGAACGATTTTCCAGTCACCGCTCTTCATTCTCTTATCACCACGGGGGTTAGTTTTCATGTGTAATGGGCCTGTTAGAGTTACTAAGTTCGGGATGTAACTACAGGCGTAGTTTAGTATTCTCAAAAAGCCTCGTAACCTCTTTTTGTCCATCAATTTTGCTTCATCAAAATCCAGTATTTTCTTGATGATGTGCGGTTGTAATCTAATCTTTCCTTGCCTGATGATTGCGCCTAGGAATTCAACTTCCTTGGTTGCTAGCTTCATTTTTGTTGGGGAGAAAATTAAACCATGTCTCCTTATGGTTTCTGTGAACTGCTGTAGGTGCTTTGCATGTTCCTTCTCGTTCATGGAAAAGACCAAGATGTCATCTATGTATACTACAATGAAATGTTCAGTGCCTTTGAAGCAATTATCCATTTTTCGCTTGAAAATTGCAGGTGCATTCTTAAGTTCGAACGACATAACTAACCATTCATACAGGCCTCCCAGGACAATGAAGGCCGTCCAAGGAATAGATTCTTCATCCATTGCAATTTGATGGAAACTAGATTTTAAATCAAACTTTGAATAAATTTTGCTGTTTCCAATCCTTTAGAGAATTGTGTTGATCTCTGGCAAACTATATTGATCCTTGTAGGTGTTATCATTCAAGGTTCTATAGTTGAAGACCATCATTTCCTTTCCCTTTGTTTCCTTCCCAGAAATAGGATCAATCTCTGTCCCTAATTTGACAATTATGGCCATGGTTCTATGTCTGCTCTTACTGGGTCGTATGACCTTGAGTTCAAGCAAAGCATTGACATGCTTTCGGAAGGACTCCTCCATTGCAGGTGTGACATGTTTTAAGGGTTTATCTTCCACCGTTAAGTCTTTGTTGATGACCTTTATTTTGCATTCGATATTATTCTTTGCCCAATGTGCCAACAGATTGCTACCAATATACTCTGTTTCCTGCAATTCTTTGATTGTTTTGTAGAATTTCTTCAAAAATTCAGGGATTGGTTGTCCCACATTCATGAAGACTGCCTCTTGTATGCCAAGATATTCTTCTTCCTCCATTCCAAGTTCTTCCAGGGCTGGGGCTGCTACTCCTGCTTCTTCAGTAGTATTGATGGAGGTGATATTTTTATAAAACGTGAGGATGTTTCTCTCTATTCTTATTCCTCCATACATAGACCTGATAAAATTGCATCCAATAAGCATTTGTATGCCATCTAAGGTGTTCATGTCAAAGGCATGGATTAGGGGGGTCCTGAAGCGGTTTTCCCCTATCTTCATTACTCTGGGTATTAGCTTCCATTTCGCCTCTTTCCTGGAGCTGATCCCACTGAAAAAGGTGAGGATGGGATTTGGTTCCAAAGCCTTTTTTGGTACCGCAAACTGGTGGAGGCAGCATGAAGTTTCTCCAGTGTCTAAGATTGCCTGTACTGAAAATGACTTTATAGCTGGTATTTCAAATTCAACTGACATGTTGTACAATTTGTTTATCACTTATATGGGTTTTGCATTCTCTACGACTTTCAAGGTTTTTTCTTCCTTCCAAAATGTTACTATCTCTGCTTCCATGCTACTTTCTTCTTCTCCTTTATTTGTGATCTTTGTTAAATAGTCATTTTTCTCTTGAAGAAAATCCACATATTGGCACAGCTCCCTTATGAGGATTTCTTTGCCTCCCGCATATTTCCTTTGGCTTTCAGGAATTTGAGGAGTGTGCAAATGGAAGAACCAAAGGCACGACCCAAGAAATTCTAAAAAGATTTGTGCCTATGCACAAGGAAAATTTCAGAAGATTAAATCAACCATAGATGCGGAAATCTATGCCTGCATGGGTTCTCTGGAAAATTTTAAGATCCATTACCTAGACAAAGGAGAAATAACCCTTAGAATAGACTGCCAAGCTATTATAAACTTCTACAATAAGTCTACCCAAAACATACCATCAAGAGTTAGGTGGTTAGCATTCACGGATTTCATAACTGGATCAGGAGTCAATATTCACTTTGAGCATTTTGAGGGAAAACAAAATATCTTAGCCGATACTTTATCCAGAATTGCTCACTTTGTTGCATATGCAGGATGCCAGGAACAGGAAGTTCGAGTACACAACCACCTTTTTCTTTTAGAGGAAGCAAATCAAGAATAGAAGAAAACTCCACAACACCAACATGACCAGTATGCCAAGTGTAACGCCCCAGTTTAGTATTTTCATTTAATTGAGTCGTTTTTGATTATTTGATTATTATATTATTTTATATTCGACTTTTATGTGAAAATATGTTATTTTTCGATGTTATGATATTTCATCGGGTTTTGGGAACGTTTGTGAGATATTTGAGTGTGGGGGTATTTTGGACATTTCATAATATTTTGTTAAGTTAGAATAGAAATGAAAATAGAAAGAGAGAAAAATAGAAAGAAAGAAAGGGGAAAGAAAGAAAAAGAGGAGAAAAATAGAAGAAGAAGAGAAATAGTAAGAAAACTTGGAAAAATCAAAGAAAACAACTCCTAGAATTGATTTAATCGGGTAAGGGTGCGAAACTCGATTATTGTATGATTGTGTATGATTATGTATGTGTGTTTATGATTGTTTTTGGATTGAAATGATAAAAATATTAAAAACCTAATTGTGTAGAAATTGGTAAAAATTGATTCAAATGTGTTTAAACTTATGTTGATTGTGTTCTTGGTTGTTTATACATGTTGGATATGAATTGTTATACCTCAAATTGGTGTTTTTCTGAGTTTAGATGATGATTTTGGTGGATTTGGGGTGGAAAACGCAGAAACTTGTTCTGCAGAATTTTTCTGGTTTTGCCCAGGTCATACGCGTATGAAATGTGTATTTTCCCAGCCACCTGGTGATACGCGTATGGTCTTGGTGATACGCGTATGGGCTTTGAAACGTGAAAATTGTGAAGGAAAATGATTATGTCCATACGCGTATGGGCAATGGTGATACGCGTATGGTCAGGCCAAGTGTAAAAATGGGATTTTTCAAAATGTCGTTTTCGTTTTCTTTCGTAACTTTTGTTCCGTTTATCTGATTTTTACATTCTTGGTATCGTTGGAAAGCTATTGAGCTGTAATTTCTTATTATGATGATTTGGAATTTGTTAGCCAATTTTATTTTGTCGGGAAATTGGCATAGTGTCGTTTTGTCGACTTTTGTGGTTATGATTGTGCGTAATTGGTGTGTTTTATGCAATGTGCTGTTAATATGGATATGATATGATTGCGTGCTGTTGTATGGTATAAAATGCATTGTTTTGGGCTTATATTGCAAGCATGAATTATGTTAAGTGTGATGGATGCATATATGTGCGCATACTAAATGTCATGAGTCATTGTATGCCAAGCATCATGATATGCATTGTTGTGACGTCCTGAGTGGCGGTTTGGTTCCAGAGGGAATCTGCTATAACATCGTGTGCCTATGTGAGGACCTATAGTGATCGGATTGTGTGCCTATGTGAGGACCTAAAGCAATCCATAAACGTCGTGTGCCCATGTGGGGACCTAAAGCGACGGGTGAACATCGTAGGCCCGACGGGGAGTTACACTAAGTAACGAGCGATGGTTCCAATAGTTCCTGAGTGAACTGGTGATGAGATATGAGAAACATTGGAGGTCGGTACCGCATGGCATGTGCATAGAGTCGTTGTGTCGGTCTCTGTGCATTTGCATAATCATGGATAAATTGTGCATGTTAATTGTGAATGTGATTCGATGAGTTGGAATATGTGTATAAATGTGTTGATGAATGATGTGCAGTGGTATTTGATACTTGAGAATTGTATTGTGTTGTGTTTTATTCAATTGTGGTGCATTTGTGGTGAGCATATTATACTTGTGCATTTTGTGTTAATATATAATTTTATGCAACTGTATAATGATTGTTTTTCTCACCCTTCTGCTGTTTTATAATGCTCTATGAGGCATTGCAGATTAGAGTTGCTGGAGGTCTTTTTTGTGAAGCTTTGCGTCTTCATTCTTTTGTCGGTCGGCTCTGATATGTGACACCGGGTAGTTAGGGAGGCCGTTTTGTGATTATTTGTGTATTATGTATATATATATATTTTGACTTGTACATGTATAACTTGGTGTATGACAAACTTTCATGATATATATATATATATATATATATATATATATATATATATATATATATATATATATATATATATATATATGTTTTTCAGTTTTAGATTTTCCGCTTTTATTCTAAAACATGAAATGTGGGTGTAAGGAACTGAGTTCCTCTGTGGATGCTACCCCACTGTTGCATATCTTTATGAGTAGGTGTTGTATGTTATGTTTTGTTTCAAATTGATGTGATGCTCCCTGTCTATGCCGTGTTTTCAATTATACTCTGATGAAATTTCGTATTTTTATTTTTATTGTTTATGATTTAGTAGCTTGGGGGTATAGATTGGGGGTGTTACATTAAGTGGTATCAGAGCCAGTTTGTGCCAGTCTGTGTCAGTTGTGTCAGTCCTTGTTGGTCGTTGTGTTTTGGGGAGCTATTTGTTTAACCGTAAGTTCTGTTATTGGAAATGAACAGAATATGGCTGGAAGGAACGATGCTTCTCTAGCTGCTGCTATGCAGGCTATGGCTCGTGCTGTGCAGGGTGCATCGAATGCAGGAGTGAATGATGAGTTTAGAAAGAATAGACCGCCTGTCTTCAAAGGGAGACATAATCCTGATGGAGCGCAGATTTGGATGAAAGAGATTGAGAGGATTTTCAGAGTTATGGATTGTGATGAGGACAGTAAGGTGAGACTGGGAACTCGCATGTTACCGGAAGAAGCAGATGACTGGTGGATTAGTACACGTCCTGTGTTAGAAGCTGATGATGAAGAAGTTACTTGGGAATTGTTTAGCCAGGAGTTTATGAGGAAGTATTTTCCCGAGGATGTGAGAGGAAAGAAGGAGATTGATTTTTTGGAACTAAAGCAAGGTAATATGTCTGTAATTGATTATACTCATAAGTTTGTGGAACTTGTGCAGTTTTATCCTCATTATGCTGAAGCGACCGCAGAATTCTCTAAGTGTGTGAAGTATGAAAGTGGATTGCATCCTGAGATAAAACAGGCAATCGGTTACCAGAGGATAAGGAGGTTTGCTGATTTGGTGGAATGTTGTAGGATTTATGAAGAGGATAGTAAGGCTCGATCTACTCATTACAAAAGTGTAAGTGACCGAAAAGGGAAGCAGCAGTTTCGTAGTGGTCCGTATGTAACACCGGCGGATAAAGGTAAACAAAGAGGTACTTTTGATCGAAGGTCAGGTGGAGGTGGTATGTCTAATGCTCCAAGGTGTTTTAGATGTGGTGGATTGGGACACCGTCAGTCCGAGTGTAGGAAGAATTTGGACAAGTGTTCTAACTGTGGAGGTGAAGGGCATGTTGTAGCTGATTGTAAAAGGAAGAATGTGGTGAAATGTTATAACTGTGGGGAACCTGGTCACATTAGCACGAAGTGTCCGAATCAGAAGAAAGCTCCAACTAGTGGCAAGGTATTTTCTTTGGCAGGAACTCAGACTTCAAGTGCAGATCGTCTGATTAGAGGTACTTTCTTTATTACTAGTACGCCTTTGATTGCTATTATTGATACTAGAGCGACTCATTCGTTTATTATGTCTGAGTGCGCGAAGCGTTTGAATCTTGTGTTGTCTTTGATGGGTGGTGAGATGGTTATTGATACTCCAGCGATGGGGTCAGTAACTACTTCTTTGGTTTGTTTGAGTTGTCCTTTGACCATTTATGGTAAAGACTTTGAGATGGATTTAGTGTGTTTGCCGTTGGGAGGTTTGGATGTGGTTTTGGGAATGAATTGGTTGCAGTTTAATAGGGTTCATATTGATTGTTATCATAAGCTGGTAAGGTTTCCTTCTCTTGAGGAAGACGAAGACTCGAGTTTCTTATCTACCAAAGAGTTGAAGACACTTTTGGCGGACGAAGCTCAGTTGTTTGGATTGTTTGTATCTTTGACTGTGGATAGTCAAGTGTCACTTGATGTGTTTCCTGTTGTGTGTGATTTTCCTGAAGTGTTTCCTGAGGATATTTCAGACTTGCCGCCAGAGAGAGAGGTGGAGTTCTCGATAGATCTAGTTCCTGGTACTAGACCTGTTTCTATGGCACCTTATAGAATGTCGACATCTGAGTTGGTTGAATTGAAGAAGCAGTTGAATGACTTGTTGGAAAAGAGGTTTGTGAGGCCAAGTGTTTCTCCTTGGGGTGCGCCAGTTTTGTTGGTGAAAAAGAAGGATGGAAGTATGCGATTATGCATAGATTATCGTCAGTTGAATAAGGTGACGATTAAGAATAAGTATCCTCTTCCAAGGATTGATGATCTGATGGATCAGTTGTTTGGTGCTTGTGTGTTCAGTAAGATTGATTTGAGATCAGGATATCATCAGATTAGGGTGAAGGAGGAAGATATTCGGAAGACGGCCTTTAGGACACGATACGGTCATTATGAATATTCTGTGATGCCGTTCGGGGTTTCTAATGCACCTGGTGTGTTTATGGAATACATGAATCAGATTTTTCATGAGCATTTGGATCGATTTGTTGTTGTATTTATTGATGACATATTGATTTATTCTAAGTCTCGCGAGGAGCACGCGAAACATTTGCGTATTGTTTTGCAGGTTCTGAAGGAAAGGAAGCTTTTTGCAAAATTGTCCAAGTGTGAATTCTGGTTATCGGAAGTGAGTTTTCTGGGGCACGTGATTTCAGGTAACAGTATTTCTGTGGATCCATCTAAAGTAGAAGCAGTTCTACAATGGGAGGCTCCGAGATCTGTTACGGAAATTCGTAGCTTTTTGGGTTTGGCCGGTTATTATCGACGGTTCATCGAAGGGTTTTCTAAGCTAGCATTACCTTTGACCCAGTCGACTTGCAAAGGTCAAGCGTTCATTTGGGATATTCGGTGTGAGGAGAGTTTTAATGAGCTGAAGAGAAGATTGACGACAGCTCCGATTTTGATTTTGCCGAATCCTAATGAACCATTTGTGGTGTATTGTGATGCTTCGTTGATTGGTCTAGGTGGTGTTCTGATGCAAGAAGGTAAGGTTGTGGCTTATGCTTCAAGGCAGTTGAGAGTGCATGAGAAAAATTATCCTACTCATGATCTTGAGTTAGCGGCTGCGGTCTTTGTGTTAAAGATTTGGAGGCATTATCTTTTTGGTGCGAGGTTTGAAGTTTTTAGTGATCACAAGAGCTTGAAATATTTGTTTGATCAGAAGGAATTGAATATGAGGCAACGTAGGTGGTTGGAATTCTTGAAAGACTACGAATTTGGCTTGAATTACCATCCTGGTAAAGCTAACGTGGTAGCTGATGCGTTGAGTCGGAAATCGTTGCATATGTCGGCTTTAATGGTTAAGGAGTGGGAACTTTTGGAATCGTTTAGAGACTTGAGTTTGGTATGTGAAGTGACTTCGGATAGTGTAAGGCTTGGAATGTTGAAGGTTACTAATGATTTTCTGATGACGGTTAGTGAGAAACAGAAGTTGGATTTGAAATTTGTGGATTTGATGTTGGTTGGGGGAAAAGATGCGAATAGTGATTTTCAAGTGGATTCTAATGGTGTTTTGAGGTTTCGTGGACGAATTTGTATTCCGGATGATTCGGAGTTGAAAAGGATGATTTTAGAGGAAGGGCACCGGAGTAATTTAAGTATACATCCGGGAGCGAATAAGATGTACCAAGATTTGAAGAAGATTTTCTGGTGGTCTGGGTTGAAAAGAGATGTGGCTCAATTTGTTTATGCTTGTTTGACTTGTCAGAAATCGAAAGTGGGACATCTGAGGCCTAGTGGTTTGTTGCAGCCGTTGGATATTCCTGAGTGGAAGTGGGATAGCATTTCGATGGATTTTGTAACGGGATTACCGAACACTCAGAGAGGGCATAATGCTATTTGGGTGATTGTTGATAGGCTGACTAAATCGGCTCATTTTATTCCGATTGACATCAGTTTCTCTTTGGAGCGGTTAGCTGAGATTTATATCAATGTGATTGTGAAGTTGCATGGGGTTCTATTGAGTATTGTTTCCGATCGAGATCCAAGGTTTACATCGAGATTTTGGGAAAGTTTACAGAAGGCTTTGGGTTCTAAATTGAGATTGAGTTCGGCTTATCATCCGCAGACGGATGGTCAGACAGAGAGGACGATTCAGTCTTTGGAGGATATGTTGTGGGCTTGTGTTTTGGAACAAGGTTGTATGTGGGATAGTTATCTTGCGTTGATTGAATTCACGTATAATAACAGTTTTCATTCTAGTATTGGTATGGCGCCGTTTGAAGCATTGTATGGACGAAGGTGTCGAACACCGTTGTGTTGGCACGAATCTGGTGAGAGAACGGTGGTAGGGCCGGAATTAGTACAGCAGACTACGGAGAAAGTGAAGCTTATTCGAGAGAAAATGAAGGCTTCGCAGAGTAGGCAAAAGAGTTATCATGATCGGAGACGGAAGGATCTTGAGTTTCAAGAGGGCGATCATGTATTTTTGAGAGTTACACCGGTAACGGGTGTTCGTCGTGCATTGAAATCGAAGAAACTTACTTCTCGGTTTATTGGTCCTTACCAGATATCCGCGAGAGTGGGTGCTGTGGCGTACAGGGTGGCGTTGCCGCCGAATCTGTCGAATTTGCACGATGTGTTCCATGTTTCGCAGCTTCGGAAGTATGTTCCGGATCCGTCACATGTGATTCTGATGGACGAGGTTGAGGTAAGGGAGAACCTTACGGTTGAGGCTTTACCTGTTAGGGTTTTGGATCACGAAGTGAAGCAGTTGAGAGGCAAGGCTATTGCACTTGTGAAAGTGGCGTGGGGAGGCGCTGCTGAGGGTAATTTGACTTGGGAGTTGGAGAGCCGGATGCGGGAGTCGTATCCAGAGTTGTTTGTTTCAGGTAAGATTTTCGGGGACGAAAATTTCTAAGTGGGGGAGAGTTGTAACGCCCCAGTTTTAGTATTTTTATTTAATTGAGTCGTTTTTGATTATTTTATTATTATATTATTTTATTTTTAACTTTTATGTGAAAATATGTTATTTTTCGATGTTATGATATTTCATCGGGTTTTGGGAACGTTTGTGAGATATTTGAGTGTGGGGGTATTTTGGACATTTCATAATATTTTGTTAAGTTAGAATATAAAGGAAAATAGAAAGAGAGAAAAATAGAAAGAAAGAAAGGGGAAAGAAAGAAAAAGAGGAGAAAAAGAGAAGAAGAAGAGAAATAGTAAGAAAACTTGGAAAAATCAAAGAAAACAACTCCTAGAATTGATTTAATCGGGTAAGGGTGCGAAACTCGATTATTGTATGATTGTGTATGATTATGTAAGTGTGTTTATGATTGTTTTTGGATTGAAATGATAAAAATAGTAAAAACCTAATTGTGTAGAAATTGGTAAAAATTGATTCAAATGTGTTTAAACTTATGTTGATTGTGTTCTTGGTTGTTTATACATGTTGGATATGAATTGTTATACCTCAAATTGGTGTTTTTCTGAGTTTAGATGATGATTTTGGTGGATTTGGGGTGGAAAACGCAGAAACTTATTCTGCAGAATTTTTCTGGTTTTGCCCAGGTCATACGCGTATGGGGCATGTTCATACGCATATGGGACTAGGCGTTACGCGTATCATTGGCCTGTGTTTTGGTCAATAAGCGTGAAATGTGTATTTTCCCGGCCACCTGGTGATACGCGTATGGTCTTGGTGATACGCGTATGGGCTTTGAAACGTGAAAATTGTGAAGGAAAATGATTCTGTCCATACGCGTATGGGCAATGGTGATACGCGTATGGTCAGGCCAAGTGTAAAAATGGGATTTTTCAAAAGTCATTTTCGTTTTCTTTCGTAACTTTTGTTCCGTTTATCTGATTTTTACATTCTTGGTATCGTCGGAAAGCTATTGAGCTGTACTTTCTTATTATGATGATTTGGAATTTGTTAGCCGATTTTATTTTGTCGGGAAATTGGAATAGTGTCATTTTGTCGACTTTTGTGGTTATGATTGTGCGTAATTGGTGTGTTTTATGCAATGTGCTGTTAATATGGATATGATATGATTGCGTGCTGTTGTATGGTATAAAATGCATTGTTTTGGGCTTATATTGCAAGCATGAATTATGTTAAGTGTGATGGATGCATATATGTGCGCATACTAAAGGTCATGAGTCATTGTATGCCAAGCATCATGATATGCATTATTGTGACGTCCTGAGTGGCGGTTTGGTTCCAGAGGGAATCTGCTATAACATCGTGTGCCTATGTGAGGACCTAAAGCGATCGGATTGTGTGCCTATGTGAGGACCTAAAGCAATCCATAAACGTCGTGTGCCCATGTGGGGACCTAAAGCGACGGGTGAACATCATAGGCCCGACGGGGAGTTACACTAAGTAACGAGCGATGGTTCCAATAGTTCCTGAGTGAACTGGTGATGAGATATGAGAAACATTGGAAGTCGGTACCGCATGGCATGTGCATAGAGTCATTGTGTCGGTCTCTGTGCATTTGCATAATCATGGATAAACTGTGCATATTAATTGTGAATGTGATTCGATGAGTTGGAATATGTGTATAAATGTGTTGATGAATGATGTGCAGTGGTATTTGATACTTGAGAATTGTACTGTGTTGTGTTTTATTCAATTGTGGTGCATTTGTGGTGAGCATATTATACTTGTGCATTTTGTGTTAATATATAATTTTATGCAACTGTATAATGATTATTTTTCTCACCCTTCTGCTGTTTTATAATGCTCTATGAGGCATTGCAGATTAGAGTTGCTGGAGGTCTTTTTTGTGAAGCTTTGCGTCTTCATTCTTTTGTCGGTCGGCTCTGATATGTGACACCGGGTAGTTAGGGAGGCCGTGTTGTGATTATTTGTGTATTATGTATATATATCTTTTAAATTGTACATGTATAACTTGGTGTATGACAAACTTTCATGATATATATATATATATATATATATATATATATATATATATATGTTATTCAGTTTTAGATTTTCCGCTTTTATTCTAAAACATGAAATGTGGGTGTAAGGAACTGAGTTCCTCTGTGGATGCTACCCCACTGTTGCATATCTTTATGAGCAGGTGTTGTATGTTATGTTTTGTTTCAAATTGATGTGATGCTCCCTGTCTATGCCGTGTTTTCAATTATACTCTGATGAAATTTCGTATTTTTATTTTTATTGTTTATGCTTTAGTAGCTTAGGGGTATAGATTGGGGGTGTTACACCAAGAGACTAATCCAAATAACTTCTCAACAGATCCCATCACTATCCTGGAGAAGCTGTACAAAACAAGACAATCATCCGGTCCACTTACCTTGGAAGCATTTTCAAAGATGGGAGAGGTCGCAGATGAATTCTTCAATAGACAAGGGAAAAGAGTGCAAGCCGAGCTCAGTTTACTCAACCAAATGGTTGAAGCAAGAGCCAAAGAATGTAGAAGGCTCTCCACCAGCTACAATTACTGGAACGATCACATGCCACATACCAACAGAGCTACCAAAGAACTAGAGAAGATACACCGGAAATTGCAGCGGTGGATCCGGGAACATGGAGACATCCGCGTCTGACGAGGACGCGCCGGAACCATGGGACCAGTACCTGTAGCGAGCGAATTTGGGATGCCATTCTTAGGCGTTGTCGCTCTTTGGGGTTTACTACAGTTCGATTCATTTTTTATCCTATTGAAGCTGATGAAGGAAGGGAAATAGATGTCTCCAATTAACCCTGCTTGCATACTGAGTTTAAACAGCGGTCTGTTAAGTTACATATGCTATATGGTAATGGGGCCTCTTTTTTCTTCTTATTTATTTAAGGTTGAAATGACAGGACGATTCATGGGGAATTTGTTAGGATACTGCGCCAAATTGGGTGAAGGTAGGGGACTTTAGGTTTTGGATTAGTGTGCTCGCTAAGATTTTTCTTTCAATCTTATGCCTACGTATTCAAGTTTTTCCGAAACAGGGAAACCAGAGCGATCGTAGTTCCTCCTATTCTATGGGAGGAAATGGTGTTTTGGTGTCTTGTTCAAAGACCAAGACGTGAAGCGAAAGGTGGTTTATATCTTGTTCAAAGCCCAATATGTGAAGCTGAAGGGTCTATTTGTATCTTGTTCGAAGCCCAAGATGTGAAGCTAAAGTTGGTTGGTATCTTGTTCAAAGCCCAAGATATGAAGCTGAAAGGTCTCGACTTTAGAGAGAATTTATCATCTCTAAAAGAGGGGTCTGTCTGTCACAACTGTTGTGTGACTGATTACAAAGGAGAATTACTTTAACCGGGATATGTGAATCCGACAATGCCATAATTTCCTTCATAGGGGATTTCCAACCTGAAGGAGAAGACTTTAACTCAGTGTAGAGCAATGCCATCTTTCCTTAGGAATTTCTCATTCTAAAAGAGGGACAGTGGCATGGATGTAAATGATCCAGAGGCCTGCCGCTTACAGCAATTAGATGAAGGGAAAGGAGTTGTTGATGCTTGTATACTGTGAACGAGGCACAACTTTGATGCTAAAAGGTTGATTGACTCAACCGGGGTTTCCTTATACAAAGCCTAAGAGGAGGCTAGTGGCCCAACAAGAGGGTGTTTTTATGTGTCCCGTACGAAGCCCGAGATAACGGCTAAAAGGGTTGACTCAACAAGAGAGTGCTTTTATATGTGTCTTATACGATGCCCAAGACGGAAGCTAAAAGTTGTTTGACTCAATAAGAGAGTCTTTTTGTATCTCATATAAAGCCCGAGATGGAGGCTAAAAGATGTTTGACTCAACAAGAGAGTCTTTTTGTATCTTGTACAAAGCCCGAGATGGAGGCTGAAAGATGTCTGACTCAACAAGAGAGTCTTTTTGTATCTCGTACAAAGCCCGAGATGGAGGCTGAAAGTTGTTTGACTCAACAAGAGAGTCTTTTTGTATCTCGTACAAAGCCCGAGATGGAGGCTGAAAGATGTTTTTGTATCTCGTACGAAGCCCGAGATAGAGGCTAAAAGAGTTTGACTAAACAAGCGAGTATTTTTGTATCTCGTACAAAGCCCGAGATAACGGCTAAAAGGTTAGCTCCGCTGGGGAGGATCATTGTACAAAGCCCAAGAGGAGGCTATTGTAACTGTTTCAGTTGAGTGAAAGGTCCAATATGTTGGTTCAAAGAGAAAATCAGTTCTTATATGAGTAATGTTGTACTCATGGCTTTGGTCTGAGGACCGGGATTATTTCCTTTTCTTTTGAGGAAACGGGAAATCCAAAGGGTATTGAGACTGTCCGAGTCTGCGGGTTTTATCTTTTATACTATGCTTTAGAAACAGTAGTAGCAGGATCTAGACTCTTTGAAAGACTGTTCTATTTAAGATGACTAATTTCTATTCCTATACCTCTAGGAGGTCGTCGGGACAATTTGTACGAAGCCCAAGAGGAGGCTGGAAACTTTTAAGAAGCCGAGGGACAATTTGTACGAAGTCCAAGAGGAGACTATCATTCCCGGAGGAAGAAATCATTTATACGAAGCCTAAGAGGAGGCTGTGAATACTTCTAAGAAGCCGACGGGTCCTTGTACAACGCCCAAGAGGAGGCGGGGATGCTTTTAGGAAACCTTTGGGTCCTTGTACTAAGCCCAAGAGGAGGCTGATTGAACAGTTCCGGAAGGGGTTTCACATGGAACAATGGCCTTCTGTATGTGAACTGTTCAAAGGGGAAGATTTCCTAGATCTAGTTATCTAACGTTGATGTGAAGTTCTGTCTAGTTCTAGAAGTATTTGTCGGGGAAACTCTAAATATCTATACTATTATTACACAGTTGATATGAGTTTATGAAAGCGGTAAATGAAAGCTTATAAACACTTACTCAGTTGTAGACCTTCCATGATGTTTGGTTAGTTGTTCAACAAAGAAAGATTGAAAACAATAGTATATTCAAAATCAAAGGAGAAAATGCTTTGAAAAGAAATATCGGGGCTTACAGCTAAAGGAGAGGCCCAGGGTTTTATTAGTGATCGCACTGTTGTTTTTGTACAGAGGGATTTATACAAGTGACTGAGGTCAAAGAAAGGTTTTCTGTACAAAGGGATGGGTTTTACACTCTCTCAAGAGGCCCAAAGAGTTTTTTTTAAAGAAAAAAGAAATGGGCCTTACTACTCGAGGGTTGGGTCTTACACTCGAGGATTGTTTTGGTTATACGGGGATTGGGTCTTACACTCTAATAGAGGCCCATGAGTTCTTGAAAATATTTGATGAGGGTTGAATTAATCAAAGCCCTAATTTGTTTCCAAAATGTATTTTAATTGAATAAAAAATTCAATTAAAATGATCAAAAATTGTTTAACACGTGGAAAACAAATTTTGATCTTGGATTAATGTTTCAAAAATCAAGTTTTGACCTACAAAATGATTAGAAGTCATTAAAATTTGCAAAATCAAGAAGGAAAAAATATTTTAAATGTCAAAAACAATTAAAATATTAATTCTTTGCAAAAATATCAATTATATGAAATAAATAATATTTTTGAGATTTTTTGGTAAAATAAAATATTTTAACATTTTTGTGAATTATTAAAAAAAGAATCAACTCAAAATCATTAAAACTCAGAGAGAAATTATTTTTTGAATCAATTAAATAAAATCACAAAATTCAAATATTCAAATTTTGAAAAAGGGCGCCTAGAACATGGCAAGAACACGCGCCCTTCCTCTGTTTCTGCATATTTGCGTTTTCTATCCAATCTCACTGAATACTTGATTATATCATGCAATCTACATATCAATCTACTCGTTTCAACCTCACGATCATGTCTATGGTCTTTAATTTCATTTATTTTTAACATGGAATAAGAAATCAAGACAAAACCTCAAGAACCCTAAAATTTGCATGAAGGCTGAGAATTTTGATACACGATTCAAACAAAGTAATTAATTGAGGGGAAACATTCTATGCATGATTATGAACATTTGGCAAAAGTATTGTGCGAGAAAATATGCATAGATTAAGAGATGACCAAGTTTAGGCTTACTTGAAGGTTGTGACAGCAAGAGCAATGTCATTTTTGAGTTGGAGGTGTTACAGATGAGTTGTGATGATCTGAACAGCTTCCCTACACCCTATGGAGTGTGTTTGAATGCTTAGACTTGATTGGAAATGGCTGGATCACTTCATGGCATCTCAGCTGCAACTTGGTTAAAACCTTGAGCAACTGGCTGGTGATTATGAGAAATCAGTGTTCCAGATGTTGTTTAAGTGTTTGGATCACTTCTATATGATGTTTATGAGGGGTGTGTGTGTGTGTGTGATTGGTTTTATTGGAATTGCTCTCAAACTCAAAACCTGATAATGACTTGCTTTGGAAGGCAAATTTGGAGTGAAAGAAGAGATTTTAAGGAAAGCATCTGTTTGATGGCTTTGGTGTACTCAAACTGATCACAATTGAGCTCTATTTATAGTAGAGCAAGTTTGTTTTGCAAGGAATAGTGAATGGCAACTGCTGCATAGGTTTGGCCAATGTTGAGCAATGAGAATCCAAGTCTCCTCTAGCCATTGACTAGAGGTTAGGGCACAGGCTGCTGGTCCCCTTGGTCTTGGATGAGTCTTGACTAAATTTAGTTGAGAATGGCTCAGTCCATGCCACCTTGGTGCATCCATTAAATGCTTCAATCCAAAATTGAAGTCTTGTCCCTCTTTTAGGCAATTCTAGGTTTATCATGCTACTTCTTGTTCCAAAGACTTTGGAGGCTTGGCTCAGTGATTGTCCCCTTTAGATTTGATCCTCAGAGGTGTCCAAAGTGATGACAAGGCTTGGAATTATCTGATTTTTCCAAATCGAGCAAAAATGCAAAATTCTGCCTAGCCTTGACAGTTTTCAGCAAGGCATATTGCCAATGTCATATCTCATGACTCAAGTTGAGTTTGGTGATGTTCTTGGCCATTTTAGAACGCCATCATATGATACAACAACTGTTTGATCATATTTGGTTTTGATACTTTTTGGATCCAAGTGAAAAATGTCCCTACATTTGAAATAAAGTAAGGCAGATTCTGACTTAGTGAAAATTTCACTAAGTGTTGGAAAAAAGTGACATTTTCACTTTTTGTGATGTTGATCATTCCATAACTCAAAATCCATGATGAATTTGGAAGGAGGCCAGTTTTAAGCTTTTTTAGAGGGCCATGAGATCTACAAATCATGCTTTGGATGAGGAAAAATGGCTTTGAGGTTTAGGAGTCATGATCCTCCAAAGTTGGTACCCTTGTCACTTTGTTCATAACTTAGAAAATTTTCTAAGTTTTTATGGTTACCCCTTTTACAAGTTATCCCACTTTCTTTGATTTTTCTTAATGAATGATGATTCAAATCATACATTAACATCATTTTAGGGTTAAAAATCCATTTTTGTGAAAAATCTCAAAAAGTCAAAGTTGACTTTTGTGCACAGTTGACTTTTTGTCAGATGAATTCCAAACTGTGCGATCCTCTATGAAATCAAGTCCTTGGCCAAAATCAAACTTGATGGATTGATTTCATAGGTGTTATAGGGTGTATTGAATCATTTCCTAGGGTTAGGGAGCATGTCCTAGTCAAAAGTCAAAGCTACAGTTGACTTGGTCGCGAAACCCTAATTGTGGTTTAGATGAAATTGAAACTTATTGCTCAAGCTTCTTGGATCAATCCATTGTTGAAAATGGATCAATGTAGTGTGTTAGAGACCCTCAAATCCTCTCTTGAGGTCTTGGCTCATGATTTGTCCCAAAAGTCAACTTAGGGGTGAATTAGTTCAAGAAACCCTAATTCCTGATTTTTTATGAATGCATCCCCTGTGTCTAAATTGACTTGATGCTTGGGTTCATGATGTTCCATCGAGTATATTAGGTTATGCTTTGAAGCATTGGCTCATTCCCAGAGGAAATTTTCCATCTGGAGGCCCTGGTCGACCAAAACCCTAATTTGGTGACACTAGCGATCTTGAGGCTGGATCCACCTGGAAGGGAGCAGCCTTGTGCTTAATCCTTGAAGTGGGAGTCCTCTTGATCCTTTGTGGATGTTTGAGAAGTTAGACAAGTTGAAGATGATGTTATTCCTTGATTGATCCTTTGTCTAAGAGCTCTGAGAGGGCCTGAAACCCTAATTTTGATAGTAGTGAATGCTCACCCACCTTTGGGGAGACTAATGAGGCATAAAGGTACATCCATATTGTGATGATGATTTGCACAATCTAGGTGGTCAAAATTTGGGGTATGACATTAGGGAATTTGTACAGCGGAGGGGAGATCACATGTTGTGTACCTATGCTATACAAATGGTTTATCTCCCATTTGCCTAAGTCTGCCACTTTTTGGGATCATAAGAGTGCCTTACGTTGGTCGCAGAAAATCATGTCTCTCACCAACTCTGACATAGATTGGTGCAATAGGATTTATGAGGGAATCAGGATCATTGACAGTTGTGGAAACTTCCCCAACGTACCCCTTATAGGAACTAAGGGAGGAATCAATTACCATCCAGTTCTCGTTCGTCGTCAATTTGGATACCCGATGAGGCATGTACCGCGTAATTCTCATCTAGAAGGTCTTTTCTTCAAGGAAGGAGAAAATGACAGAGCACTAAAGACAGAAATAGTGCATGCTTGGAAACATGTTCATAAGAAAGGACGGGAGTCTCTAGGAAAACTGGACTGTGTCTCGGTGGAGCCTTATCTCCACTGGGTACAAACTAGAGCTCTCAAGCTAAAAATGCCTTATCCTCATCACGGAGTTCTTCCTCCAAGGGAATCTGTCATGTACTTCATGACTGAGACGGAAAAACTTCAGGTTACTCTCAACAAAGTTCAACGGGAGGGGAGGTCTTGGAAGAACAAATACCGCATTCTCAATGTGGAGTGTATCAAAATACATCAATTACTGAAAGATAAGGATGCTCTGATTGAGATTTTGGAGCAGCACACTGTAGAGAATCAGGATGACCAAAGAAATTTGCTCACTCCTTTCACCTGGCAAATTTGCTCACTCCTTTCACCTGGCAAAGGAATGACAACCCGACAACGGCCCAAGAGCCTCGGTCCAAGAAGAGGAAAGTACCAGAATCATCACCCGAGTTCTCCTCAGAGAGGACTCGGGACCCATTAGCTTAGGTTTCTGTTTCCATACCTTGTAATTTACTGTATTTTCGTTTATGTAATCCTTTGAATTCAATAAAATGGGGCTTCCCCACTATTTTATATTTGCAATCTAATTGTCGAAGTTTATTTTGATTAAACCAAAAAATAATTAATATAATCATTGCATTCATCATTCTCCCGTCACGTATTCTTCTTACCTACGAATCTCACGTTTGTGTCTCGGTTCTAGAGTCAAACTGTCTCATTCGTACAATACTCAGGCCAGTCGTCAGAAAAAGATGGATGATCTTGAGGATGAGAACAAAGAGTTGAAAGAAGAGATTGACGCTCTAAGGGAGGATATGAGAAAGCTTCGTAAGGACATGCCAGCCAAGGCAGAAGCTCAACAACAAAGAACTATGATCTCAGAGATCGCCTCGACGCCCATAGTGGAGAAGTATGATCCTAGGTATCAAATGCCAAAAGATCGTCCCTGGGGCATGCCTGTTAACTATATCCCAGAAGGATATGTTTCGCCGATCACTGAAGATCAGGGAATCATAGCAGAAGCCGCTGGGCCAAAAGGTTACAAACTTTAGGAAAGCGAGGATGCCAGAGGCATATTGAGGACTCCTGAAGGTTACAAACTTCGGGAAACACCAAGATTCCCTACCGTAGTCACGGTACCACCCCCTGTGGTGCACACTGTCCCGGAAGGACAGATTCCACAGATAACTTCTGGTAGAAAGGAAACTATGTTTGACAGAATGGATGAATTCTAGGAGCAGTTCCTGGAAATGCAGAAGGAACTGCAAGCCATTCGTGGTCAGGATTTATTTGGAAAGGACGCCGCAGACCTTTGTCTGGTCCCCAATGTGAAAGTTCCGCACAAGTTCCAAGTGCCTGACTTTGAAAAATACAAGGGTAACTCTTGTCCTCAGAGTCACTTGGTGATGTACGCTCGGCGAATGTCAGCCCAGACAGAGAATCAGGACTTACTGATTCACTAATTTCAGGATAGCTTAACAGGTGCCGCTTTAAAATGGTACATGGGTTTAAACCGTGCTACGATTAGTACATTCAGAGATCTTGGCACTGCCTTCGTCCAACAATACAAATACAATTTGGACATGGCACTGGACAGAGATCAGCTCAGATCAACGTCACAAAAGGACAAGGAAACCTTTAAGGAGTACGCTTAAAGATGGCGTGAGATCGCCGCCCAAATTTGTCCACCTCTTGAGGAAAAAGAGATGATAAAGATCTTCTTAAAGACCTTGAGCTCATTTTACTATGACAGAATGGTTGCCAGTGCGCCAAGTGATTTCACCGAGATGGTGGGCATGGGAGTTCTTCTCGAGGAAGCCGTCCGAGAAGGACGTCTAGTCAAAGATGCTAGATCATCAAGTAGTAAAAAACGATATGGTAGTGCTCTCCCTAAGAAAAAAGAGCAAGATATTGGGAATATCTCTCTCGGAAAGCAAAGGCGACGTTATCAACCAGTAGCAGCTATGACTCATGCTATTAACCCTGCGCTTATTCCTACGTATCAACCTCAGGTTGCGCAGAGCCAACCTAATCAACAGCAATGGACACAACAGCCTCTTCAGCAGGCTCGTCCTCAATACAAAAACAACCGTACAATGCGGCCACAAGGATTTGATCTTATACCCGTATCGCACGCAGAACTATTTCCATTACTACTAGCCAAGGGGCACATCCAGACTAAGTCTCCTCTTACAGTACCGAAAAATCCACCTTTTTGGTTTGAGGTGGATCAGACATGCCCTTATCATCAAGGAGGATCAGGGCATAACATAGAGAACTATCTTAATTTCAAATCCGACGTGCAAAATCTTGTTAGGAGCGGGCTCTTATCTTTCAAAGATACGAATCCAAATGTTCTTACGAACCCGCTGCCTTAGCATGAGAAAGCTGCAGTCAACCTGATAGAGGGAGAGTCTAACAATGTCTATCAAATTCATGATGTACTCCTGCTAAGGACCAATTTGGTTAAGATGCATTGTAGACAGAGTGGATATGGCCATGCGCCACATCATAATTATCCTCAATGTGATGTCTGCTCTAAAAATATTCAAGGATGTTCTGTGGTGCAATCAGCTCTACAGGAACAGATGGATCTCGGATGGATCCAAGAGCACCGAGTTCGTGGAGTTAACATGGTCTGTACAAATTCCAACATCATTCAAAACCATGACATCCGTGCAATGAATGTCAACTTGGTGGCAATGCACTCAAGGCAAAGCCAGTATCATAATCTGCTACGGCACGATTACAGTTCTTGCCTGACTTGCTCGGTAAACAAACAGGGATACTCTTTCATACAAGAGGCCCTCCAGCGTCAGATGGATCTTGGATGGATCCAGGACTACCATGATAGGAATCACTATCAGATTAACATGGTTCAGATCTTCGATATTCGCTTAATGAATACCAACCTGGTAGAGTTACATGCTGAGCAGGTCTGACTCGGTTTCTTGATATCACATGACTATCAAAGCTGTAAAGCGGGTTGCGAAAATGATCAAGGTTGTGCCCTTGTCCAGGAAGCACTTTAGTACTTGTTAAATCATTAGTGGCTTCCCATCTATATGGATGAAGACACTCAGCAAATTAGTATCAATAACAGGAACCCTACTCGGCGTCAAAGTCAGGATGTCCGATCTGTAGAAGCTAACCTAGTGAGGTTACATTGCATTCAAAGCGGGCGTGGCCAGGTGCCACCACACAACTATGAATGTTGTAGAGTCTGTTCAGAAAGTAACCAAGGATGCTACCTTGTTCGAGCAGCTCTTCAGGGTCAGGTGGATCGTGGAGAGATTCGCCGATATCCGGGCTCCGAACCAATCAACTGGACGCCGAACTACCTTGCCGATCAAATCGAGGATGTTGTCGTAATCTCTGATCACCAGAGGGCCAGGGATGTTTTTGCCATCATCCCTCTACTTGACGAATCAAGAGTTCCTAACCAGGAACGGATCGAGATTACTTACGATGGTCAGAAAAACCAGAAGGTTCCCATAGTCATCTACTTACCATGACCACTACCGTATGAATCAACTAAGGCTATCCCTTACAAATACAGTGCAACAACGGTTGAAAATGGAAAGGAAATTCCATTACCCTCCGTCGTAAATATTGCAGACATCATTCGTGTAACACGGAGTGGTAGAATCTTCAATAGAGGAGTTGGAGAGTCCAACAAAGAAAAGGAACTTCAGACGGAACTTCCCGATCCACCAGTCGGTCAATCCAGTAATCCCAACCTTTCAAAAAATGATGATGAGGTGCTGAAACTCATCCAAAGGAGTGAATACAACATTGTTGATCAGCTGTTACAAACTCCTTCGAAGATCTCGGTATTATCATTGTTACTAAGTTCAGAAGCGCACAGGGAGGCTCTACAGAAAGTCTTGGAGCAAGCCTTTGTGGAACAGGATGTAACAATCAGACAGTTCAATAGCATTGTCTCTAACATCACTTCCTGCAACAATTTGGGGTTTAGTGATGAGGAATTACCTGAAGAGGGTCGCCGTCATAACATGGCGCTCAATATTACAGTCAACTGCCAGGACGATGCTTTAGCCAGCGTACTGGTAGACACAGGGTCAGCCCTGAATGTTATGCCGAAGTCCACTTTGACGCAATTATCATTCAAAGGCCCTCCGATGAGAACCAGCGAGGTCGTCGTCAAAGCATTTGACGAATCCAGAAAAATGGTTATCGGCGAAGTCGACCTTCCCATAACTATCGGTCCTCACACTTTCCAAGTCACTTTCCAGGTCATGGACATCCGGGAAATGTACAGTTTGTTATTAGGAAGACCTTGGATACACCAGGCTGGGGCGGTCACCTCGACCCTCCACTAAAAGCTAAAGTTCGTCCAGAATGGTCAACTCTTTACAGTCTGTGGGGAACAGGCTTTGCTCGTAAGCAATTTATCGTCATCCACTTATGTGGAACCGGAAGGGATAATCGGAACCCAGTTCCAAACGCTTTCGCTACACACCAGCGATCAATCCAAAGGGGGAACTTCGATTTCCTCATACAAAGATGCTATCAAAGCGGTCGAAGGTGCCAATACAACAGGATAGGGACAACTTGTCATTCCTACTGACAATAAAACAAAGAAGGGTCTTGGCTTTTCTGCAACTTGTACCCAGACAGCTTCCAACGATGAAAGTCTTCATCCCATTCAGAATTTCTTCCACAGTGGAGGCTTCCTTCAACCAGTGACTCAAGAAGTACACACTGTCAATGAGGAGGATCCCTCTGACACAGATGAGGAATGGAAGTCCTACCTCAACGAGGACGGGTATGTCTCAGGATGAAACACATACTCCTTTTTGCTTTCCTACACAGAGTCCGAGATTTATACCCAGGTCGGAGGTCGAAATGATATATGGAGATTGTGATCCGGAAGGATGCCTTGCTCCACCAAATTCATTAGAGGAAGACACTCCGATGAAGGACAATTTTGACTACACCTACTATGGCCCGATGGATGGTCTGCCGATGTGGCAACCTTACCCAGGAAACTCAGGGCAAGAAAATCAGCCGAACAATGAAAATCGGCTGAGCATCATTGAACAAAATACCTATGTTCCCACCATGTCATGGGATCAACACCCGGGTTATCTTGAAACTACTCAACATGACGATGAATTCGCAGCATTTGTAGGACTAGAATTCATTAACTATGCTTTTCCCGAGGTCAACGTCATCGAGAGAGATGACTCCTCCAGTTCCAAAGAAGTGTGGGACACCTTGGGACAACCGAGTGGAAAATACGACTACATGGTCAAGTACACCGCTCCCAAAAGCTCTCGTATCAGGCTCGAAGAAATCCAGCCAACTGGATGGGGAGATACAGCCGAGAGTACCAATACTATGCAAAATGCAACTGAGGAATCCTCCTACGACAGCTCTGCCTGGGAGACAGATTCCAACGATTCTGCTCCACCAGAAATCAGCATTATTTCTAAAGACAAATCAAGGAAGGTGCCAGACTTTGTGATTCACCGAGGAGTTCGCCGCCAATGGGTTGCTATCGATGTTCCGAAGATTGTTCATAAGTCAAAGTAATTGCCGTCTTTAAACTTTCACCCTGCCCAGGTGAAATGGATGTTTTGATAGGGCTCGCTTTCTGTAAATTTTCCCTCTTCACTTCGCCCAAAGCGGCAGAGTCTTGTTTTATAGGGCTGTAGTTTCAAGAATCGACTTGTTCATTAATAAAATAATGTCGTTCTGTAATTTCCGCATTAATTGTTGTTTTCTCTTTTCGTTTTTTAGAAAATGGTAATCCTAAAAAACAATTCAAATAATAAAAGCAAGCAGTAATAAAAGAATATACACTGCACACACTTGTATTTTCTCTATCTCTTCTAAACACGAATCATCACGTCATACAGATTGCTTGTTTTAAACCCAGTTGAAACGTACGATCCGATGCCTTCTCCCGACTTTGAATTCCTGGTATTTGGGGCTGAAGAAGAAGTTGATGACGAAATTCCAGAAGAGATCTCCCGACTACTCAGACAAGAGGAAAGGTCCATTGAACCTCACAAAGAGCCGTTGGAAACGGTAAACTTGGGTTCGGAAAAAGAGAGAAAAGAAATCAAGATTGGGGCACTGCTCAGTCCAACTGCTAAAGAGAGCTTAACAAAGCTTCTCAGAGAGTTTCCCGATGTATTTACTTGGTCCTATCAGGACATGCCAGGATTGGATACCAGCATCGTGGAACATCATTTACCGTTAAGATCGGAATGTCCGCCAGTAAAACAGAGGTTGAGAAGAAATCATCCAGACATGGCCATCAAAATCAAAGAGGAGGTACAAAAATAGATTGACGCAGGTTTCCTCGCCACATCAGAATATCCTCAATGGCTAGCCAACATCGTCCCCATTCCAAAAAAGGACGGAAAAGTTAGAATGTGTGTCGACTACAGGGATCTAAACAAGGCTAGTCCAAAGGACGACTTTCCTTTACCACACATTGACATGCTGGTGGACAGTACAACAAAGTTCAAAATTTTCTCCTTCATGGATGGATTCTCGGGCTATAACCAAATCAAAATGGCGCCGAAAGACATGGAGAAAACTTCATTCATTACCCCATGGGGTACCTTTTGTTACAAGGTAATTCCGTTCGGTTTAAAGAACGCTGGGGCAACCTATCAAAGGGCCATAACTACTCTGTTTCATGACATGATACACAAGGAAATCGAGGTATATGTCGATGATATGATTGCAGAATCTAAGACAGAAGAGGAGCATGTGACCCACCTATCAAAACTATTCGAGCGTTTGAGAAAGTACAAACTCCGCTTGAATCCCAAAAAGTGCACCTTCGGTGTCCGTTCAGGGAAACTATTAGGGTTCATCGTCATCCAGAAAGGGATTGAAGTTGATCCTGACAAGGTCAAGGCCATTCAAGAAATGCCTTCTCCGAAAACTGAAAAACAAGTCAGGGGATTCCTGGGACGTTTAAACTACATCTCCAGATTCATATTCCTTATGACCGCGACATGTGCGCCGATTTTTAAATTACTAAAAAAGAATCAGGATTGCCTTTGGACAGAAGATTGCCAAACCGCCTTCGACAGTATTAAGGAATATCTGTTGAACCCACCGATTCTATCACCTCCAGTGGAAGGAAAACCACTGATCATCTACCTCATAGTCTTGGAAGACTCCATGGGATGTGTACTTGGCCAACAAGACGAAACCAAAAGGAAAGAGTCTGCCATCTACTATCTGAGCAAAAAGTTTACCGACTGTGAAACTCGGTACACTATGCTTGAGGAAACTTGTTGTGCTTTGGCTTGGGCAGCCAAACGTCTTCGCCAGTACATGATTCATCACACCACTTGGTTGGTCTCCGAGATGGATCCAATCAAGTACGTCTTTGAAAAGCCTGCTCTCACGGGAAGGATTGCCCGTTGGCAGATGTTGCTATCAGAATATGACATAGAGTACCATGCTCAGAAAGCTGTTAAAGGAAGTATTTTAGCCGATCATTTGGCTCATCAACCGATTGATGATCAAGAATCAGTCGGGTTTGACTTCCTAGACGAAGATGTCATGTATCTAAAAATGAAAGATTGCAATGAACCGCTACCCAGTGAAGGGCCAGAACCAGGTTCCCAATGGGGACTAATCTTTGACGGTGCTGTCAATCATTAGGAAAACAGAATTGTGGCAATTATCATTACACCTCAGGGTACCCACATTCCTTTCACCGCCATACTTAAGTTCAAGTGTACGAACAACGAGGCCGAATACGAAGCTTGTATCATGGGTCTCGAAGAAGCGATTGATTTAAGGATAAAAAACTTGGACGTATATGGCGACTCAACTTTGGTCGTCAATCAGATCAAAGGAGATTGGAACACATACCAATTCGGATAGATTCCTTACAAAGACTATGCGAGAAATTTGTTACCATTCTTCAATAGAATCGAGTTTCATCACATCCCTCGTGAAGAGAATCACATGGCTGATGCATTAGCCACTCTTTCTTCCATGATTAGCATAGGTCAATTGAATGACCTACCTAAGATCGACATCATGCGCCTTGAACGGCCTGCTTATGTCTTCACGATCGAAGCAGTCATAGACGACAAACCTTGGTATCACGATATCAAATGCTTCCTTCAGAAACAAGAGTACCCACCTGGGGCACTAAGGAAGGACAGAAAAACCCTCAGAAGGCTAGCAGGCAGCTTCTTCCTGAGCGGTGATACCCTCTATAAGAGAAACTTTGACATGGTTTTGCTTTGATGTGTAGACAGACCAGAAGCAGACATGCTAATAAAAGAAATTCACGAAGGATGCCAAAGGACACACAATGGCGAGAAAAATTTTGAGAGAAGGGTACTACTGGTTGCATATGGGATCCGATTGCTACAAGTACATGAGGAAATGTCACAAGTGTCAGATATACTTCGACAAAATCCATGTACCTCCGACACATCTCAAAGTTCTCTCTTACCCATGACCTTTTTCCATATGGGGAATTGACATGATTGGCATGATTGAGCCCAAGGCTTCAAACGGACATTGGTTCATCCTGGTAGCCATTGACTATTTCACCAAGTGGGTCGAAGCAGCATCATACGCTAATGTAACCTGACAAGTGGTGGTCCGATTTATCAAAAACAATATCATATGCCGTTATGGTGTTCCAAGCCAGATAATTACTGATAATGGATATAACTTGAACAATAAGATGACGAAGGAGTTGTGCGCAGAGTTCAAGATCGAACACCAAACTCATCTCCCTACCGACCCAAGATGAACGGAGCGGTAGAGGCGGCTAACAAGAACATCAAGAAGATTGTTTAGAAGATGGTTGTAACTTACAAAGATTGGCACGAGATGCTGCCCTTTGTTCTTCACGGTTATCGCACATCTGTCCGCACTTCAACAGGGGCAATCCCTTTCTCTTTAGTATATGGCATAGAGGCAGTACTCCTCATAGAAGTAGAGATCCCATCAATCTAGGTATTGATGGAAGCTAAGGTAACAGAGGCTGAGTGGTGTCAAAGTCGACACGACGAATTAAACCTGATTGAGGAAAAATGAATCACGTCACTATGCCACGGGCAGTTGTATCAACAAAGAATGAAGAGGGCGTTTGACAAAATGGTCCGACCTCGCGTCTTGAGAAAAGGAGACCTCGTGCTCAAGAAGATACAATCTTTTCTCACTGATTCCCGGGGCAAATGGACTCTGAATTATGATGGCCCCTATGTGGTCAAGAAAGCTTTCTCAAGCGTCGTCTTGAGACTTGCAACCATGGACGGAGAGGAATTTTCCTACCCCACGAATGTTGATGTAGTCAAGAAATACTTCGCCTAAAAAAAACGTCTCGGTGGATTGAAAACCCGAAAGGGCGGTCCAGGCAAAAATTAGAGACAAAATAAAAAAAATCGTCCCGGTGGATTGGAAATCTCAAAGTACAATCCAGGCAAAAGTTAGGGATAATGGCAAGTAACTACGTCCAACAGAGGCAGACCCCTCGGTAGCAGTTACGTCATCCATCGAAAATCTCCGGTCAAGGTCATCTTCGACAGAAGCTCAGGATGTACCGAATTCAAAGTTGGTAGAAGAATAGTGGTCGTTATGTTTCTACGTAGCCCCTTTTCCCTGTAAATTAGCTTTTTCTAACTTTGTAAATACTCTTTGGAATCAGGCGTTTGGCTGATTTCCATTCTATCAATAAAATTTGAGCCCTTGTGCTTTTGTTTGCAATTCTCATTTGTTTTAGCTTTACAGAACGACATTTTAACATGATCAGCGATTCTTGAAATAAAACAAAAATGAATTTACTTGTTAAAAATTTTTCTGCTTTTAAAATAAAGATGGCAATTTTTTGACTGTTGAACATCGCTCGCTTCTCCAGAAGTAATCAAGCTTCAAAGTGCAGAATCAAAGTACTCCTTCTAAACCAGTACACCTGAATGAAGGATCAACTATGTCAGACGCGAATACTCCATATGACATCTTCGGTCGAGTTCTTATCTCTTAAGCCCGACCAACGGTATTCCCCGCAGGGACTATCTCTCCTAAGCAAGCCAGAATTGCTACTTTTGGACCAACGGTACTTCTTCACCCTGCGATGGCCGAGTATCTAGTCATTTTCACCCGTCAGTCTGTATGTTGTGTCAGTTTTGTCAGCATATACATACATACATCATGCATTATTTATTTGCATTCATATTCATATTGCATCACTATCACTCTAGTCGGTCTTATCCCCTAGTGATAACGGTCATCTCAATCGATTGTCAGCCCTTTCCTCGTCTGGAAATGTTGCGTCTGAACAATCTCGCCTCCAGTTTATTTCTGGATTGAAGTTGGGTCTTCGACCACCTTGATAACTTGAACCTCTGAAAGGCCAGAGGAAACATTTAACAAATATCCCTCTTCGCCATTGAAGATGATATCCTTGCTTTCCCGGATTAAGGAAAATCCCCAGAGAAAGCCTCTTATGCAGAGATTCGGCAATACGACAGTTTTTCTCTGAAAAAACACTGATGAAAAGGTCATCGGCACCTCAAAATTGGATCCCATCATATGGCATTTCTCTGGGAAGATCCCTGAGAAAAGTATGATGTAAGACCCCAAGCGGGAGCAGTCTCTCAAGAAACTCGCTTTCCCCCAGAAACAAATGGCATCTCCAATAGAGAAGTTTGTGCAACTCTGCAACTCAGACAGATGGGTCCCCCAGCAAGTCTGACGTTAAAACTTTTTTTTTCTTCAAATGGCATCTCCCTAGGAAAATTCGGCGAGAAGTTTGAGGAAAACCGCTACGCATAGCATCCCTTGTCAAGAAAGTTTATTGACAAAAAAAACTAAGACCAGTTCCTTGGTAGGAAACCAGGATCGAGGGGAAGTTTGTATTAAAAACTAAGACCAGTTCCTTGGTAGGAAACCAGGATCGAGGGGAAGTTTGTATCAGAAACTAAGACCAGAGCCTTGGTAGGAAACCAGGATCGAGGGGAAGTTTGTATCAGAAACTAAGACCAGTTCCTTGGTAAAAAACCGGGATCGAGGGGAAGTTTTTACCTTTTCTAAGCATAATTGCCTAGCAAAAGAAGAAGGATGTGTGAACTACCATTATTAACCACCATCAAAATTTCGGATATTCCGATATTTAATCCTCTTGCAACCCGAATGCCCGAAAAGCCATTCACACCTTCAGGTCCAAGAAGATTAAATAGGGGCATCTGTCATACCCCAAATTTTGACCACCTAGATTGTGCAAATCATCATCATAATATGGATGTACCTTTATGCCTCATTAGTCTCCCCAAAGGTGGGTGAGCATTCACTACTATAAAAATTAGGGTTTCAAGCCCTCTCAGAGCTCTTAGACAAAGGATCAATCAAGGAATGACATGATCTTCAACTTTTCTAACTTCTTAAACATCCACAATGGATCAAGAGGACTCCCACTTCAAGGATTAAGCACAAGGTTGCTCCCTTGTAGGTGGATCAAGCCGCAAGATCGCCAGTGTCACCAAATTAGGGTTTTGGTCGACCAGGGCCTCCAGATGGAAAATTTCCGCTGGGCATGAGCCAATGCTTCAAACAATAACCTAATATACTCCATGGAACATCATGAACCCAAGCATCAAGTATATTTAGACATAGGGGATGCATTCATCAAAAATCAGGAATTAGGGTTTCTTGACCTAATTCACCCCTAAGTTGACTTTTGGGACAAATCATGAGCCAAGACCTCAAGATATGATTTGAGGGTCTCTAACACACTACATTGATCCATTTACAACAATGGATTGATCCAAGAAGCTTAAGCAATAAGTTTCAATTTCATCTAAACCACAATTAGGGTTTCGCGAGAAAAGTCAACTGTAGCTTTTACTTTTGACTAGGAGATGCTCCCTAACCCTAGGACATGATTCAATACACCATATAAAACCTATGAAATCAATCCATCAAGTTTGATTTTGGCCAAGGACTTGATTTCATAGAGGATCGTGCAGTTTGGAATTCATTTGACAAAAAGTCAACTGTGCACAAAAGTCAACTTTGACTTTTTGAGATTTTTCACAAAAATGGATTTTTAACCCTAAAATGATGTTAATGTATGATTTGAATCATCATTCATCAAGAAAAATCGAACAAAGTGGGGTAACTTGTAAAAGGGGTAACCATAAAAACTTAGAAAATTTTCTAAGTTATGAACAAAGTGGCAAGGGTACCAACTTTGGAGGATCATAACTCCTAAACCACAAAGCCATTTTTCCTCATCCAAAGCTTGATTTTTAGATCTCATGGCCCTCTAAAAAAGCTTAAAACTGACCCCCTTCCAAATTCATCATGGATTTTGAGTTATGGAATGATCAAAATCACAAAAAGTGAAAATGTCACTTTTTTCCAACACTTAGTGAAATTTTCACTAAGTCAGAATCTGCCTTACTTTTTTTTTCCGAATGTAGGGACATTTTTCACTTGGATCCAAAAAGTATCAAAACCAAATATGATCAAACAGTTGTTGTATCATATGAGGGCTTTCCAAAATGGCCAAGAACATCACCAAACTCAACTTGAGTCATGAGATATGACATTGGTAATATGCCTTGCTGAAAACTGCCAATGCTAGGCAGAATTTTGCATTTTTGCTCGATTTGGTAAAATCAGAAAATTCCAAGCCTTGTCATCACTTTGGACACCTCTGAGGATCAAATCTAAAGGGGACAATCACTGAGCCAAGCCTCCAAAGTCTTTGGAACAAGAAGTAGCATGCCAAACCTAGAATTGCCTAAAAGAGGGACAAGACTCCAATTTTGGATTGAAGCATTTAATGGATGCACCAAGGTGGCATAGACTGAGCCATTCTCAACTGAATTCAGTCAAGACTTATCCAAGACCAAGGGGACCAGCAGCCTGTGCCCTAACCTCTAGTCAATGGCTAGAGGTGACTTGGATTCTCATTGCTCAACATTGGCCAAACCTATGCAGCAGTTGCCATTCACTATTCCTTGCAAAACAAAGTTGCTCTACTATAAATAGAGCTCAATTGTGGTCAGTTTGAGTACACCAAAGCCATCAAACATATGCTTTCCTCAAAATCTCTTCTTTCACTCCAAATTTGCCTTCCAAAGCAAGTCACTATCGGGTTTTGAGTTTGAGAGCAATTCCAATCAAACCAATCACACACACACACACGCACACCTCATAAACATCATATAGAAGTGATCCAAACACTTAAACAACATCTGGAACACTGATTTCTCATAATCACCAGCCAGTTGCTCAAGGTTTTAACCAAGTTACAGCTGAGATGCCATGAAGTGATCCAGCCATTTCCAATCAAGTCCAAGCATTCGAACACACTCCATAGGGTGTAGGGAAGCTGTTCAGATCATCACAACTCATCTGTAACACCTCCAACTAAAAAATCACATTGCTTTTGCTGTCACGACCTTCAAGTAAGCCTAAACTTGGTCATTTCTTAATCTATGCATATTTCCCCGCACAATATTTTTGCCAAATGTTCATAATCATGCATTGAATGTTTCCCCTCAATTAATTGCTTTGTTTGAATCGTGTATCAAAATTCTCAGCCTTCATGCAAATTTTAGGGTTCTTGAGTTTTTGTCTTGATTTCTAATTCATGTTAAAAATAAATGAAATTAAAGACCATAGACATGATCGTGAGGTTGAAACGAGTAGATTGATATATAGATTGCATGATATAATCAAGTATTCAGTGAGATTGGATAGAAAACGCAAATCTCCATAAACAGAGGAAGGGCATGTGTTCTTGCCATGTTCTTGGCGACCTTTTTCAAAATTTGAATATTTGAATTTTGTGATTTTATTTAATTGATTCAAAAATTAATTTCTCTCTGAGTTTTAATGATTTTGAGTTGATTTTTTTTTAATAATTCACAAAAATGTTAAAATATTTTATTTTACCAAAAAATCCCAAAAATATTATTTATTTCATATAATTGATATTTATGCAAAGAATTAATATTTTAATTGTTTTTGACATTTAAAATATTTTTTCCTTCTTGATTTTGCAAATTTTAATGACTTCTAATCATTTTGTAGGTCAAAACTTGATTTTTGAAACATTAATCTAAGATCACAATTTATTTTCCACACGTTAAACAATTTTTGATCATTTTAATTGAATTTTTTATTCAATTAAAATACATTTTGGAAACAAATTAGGGTTTTGATTAATTCAACCCTCATCAAATATTTTCAAGCACTCATGGGCCTCTATTAGAGTGTAAGACCCAATCCCCTTTTAACCAAAACAATTTTTGGGCCTCAGATATTGTATAAGTCCCTCTGCGTTAAAAGAAACCTCGGCGCGATCGCCAGTTCAAAAATCAAACCATCTGGGCCTCTCCTCGAGCTATAAGACCCATTCAAAACTTTTGGGCCTCTATTAGAGTGTAAGACCGAGCCCCTCTTGAAAACCAAACTTTTTTTGGGCCTCAGTCATTGTATAAGACCCACTGCATTTTCAAAACCTCGGCGCAATCGCCATTTCAAAACAAAAAACATCTGGGCCTACCCTCGAGTAGTATGACCCATTTCTTTTTTCTTAAAAAAAAACTCTTTGGGCCTCTTGAGAGAGTGTAAGACCCATCCCTTTGTACAGAAAACCTTTCTTTGACCTCAGTCACTTGTATAAATCCCTCTGTACAAAAACAACAGTGCGATCACTAATAAAACCATTACTACGAAAAACCCATTTAACAACGGTTGGAAATGACATATAATGACGCGGGCGAAGGCGTTGTTATGTAGATTATCGTTGTAAGTTCGTTGTTTCTACAACGGTCTGGAAACCGTTGTTGAAAGGCAGGACGCGCGCCATATATCACAACGGTTATGATAATAAACTGTTGCGATACATACACTTAGGTTCTGGGTTCGAAACCCATCAGTAGCGAATTTATATAAAACATAAATTACTTATGATATCGGTTAAAATATATAACCGTTGTTGTAAGTACCCTATGTTTATTATATTAAATGTAGATTGCTTGTTTTCCAAACACCTCACTAAATAAATATACATGGATTAAATTTGATGAAGATGTCTATAATCTGAAAATTAAACTGTTCTTGAAAACCAACTTAAACAAACCAATGTTGTTTTCTGATTGCATTCGTCTCATCGTGCATTTCACGCTCTTTTACATATATTGTGGTTTATTGATCTGACTCCTTCGAGCCTCATCTCTGATTTAACTATATTGGAAGATGCCGATGCATCTAAGGAGCCAGATCATTATAGAATAATCTATATATAAAAGAACGTGAGATAAATGATGAGAGGAATGCAATCAGAAAACAACATTGGTTTGTTTAAGTTGGTTTTCAAATACAACTTAACTTGCAGATTATAAGTATCTACGTCAAATTAACTGAATGTATTTTAAGTGAGGGTTAGTGAAACAAACAATCTACATAGAATATAATAAACTCAAACAAAATTCTATACCAGATCCAGATATTATAAACTCATATAATACGCTTGCTACCACCAGCAAACTTTAAGTGAGGGTTAGTTAAACAAACAATGTAAATAGAATATGATAAACTCAAACAACATTCTATACCAGATCCAGAAATTATAAACTGATATAATACGCTTGCTTCCACCAGCATCATCACCCTGTATCATCCCCTTAACCTGAAAGGAAACAAAGAAAACTTCAAAAATGAGCATCCTCAGTTGAAAACAAACCCTAAAACCATAATCCAGTGATGAGTAAAGAGAGGAACAGGAATAACGCACCTTTTAATGAAACTAATCGCGGAACAGGAATCAATTATGATGTTGAACTAGTTTGGGAAGCCATGAAAAAGAAACATAAGGAGGAAGAAGCTTACACAAAAGCTTCATACTTCTTATACTTCTTTTCATTGCTTCTAAAACTAGATAAAGTTTGCTTACGCTGTTGTTTCTTCATTTACTAACATCTTGTTCGTGATGCTATGAAAAAAAATACAAGGTGGATGAAGTTTCCATCATAGCTTCATGCTTCTTATACATTTTTCCATAGCAACACAAACATTATGAAGTTTCCAAAGTATGGTCTTTGTTAAGGTAGTGAAAACGAATCTGAAAAAATGAGAACAATCAACAAAAACAACATGCAACAAACAAGATAATGGGAAATATCTAACAATAGATGGAAGAAGAAGAATACCTTAATGTATGAAGCACAAGATTCACGACTAATGGTGAAAATGAAGAGAAAAAATGGGTTCTAGGGTTTCACTTTGAAGGCAACGACATTACTGTCAATTAAGTGAAAGTTATTTCGCTTATATATGGGTAAACTATTTCACAACGGTTAACAATAACAACCGTATAGATATGTATTTACTTATTATAAATATATCACTACGGTTTACCAGAATAACCGTAGTGATAACCCTTTTATCTGTGAATTTTAAAATAAATAAAAACAATATAGATATGTATTTATTTATTATAAATATATCACTACGGTTAACCAGAAGAACCGTAGTGATAACCCTTTTATTTATGAATTTTAAAATAAATGAAAAAGAAAAGGTGCGCCTTAACTTCTAACTTAATGCATCTGCAGTTTAAACATTAACAATGTAATTCACAATGCATCTGCAGTTTAAACATCAACAATGTAATTCGAACCCTAATTCAACTATTACATTTCATAACAAAGTAAATATTAAACATAAAGGAGACAAAAAAACATAACATCTTGATATTTCTAGAAAATATCTCTGATTTCAGTTTGTTCTTCAAATTCTTGTTCTTTTTCTTTAAATCCTCATACATAACCTTCAGATAGCCCACAACTTCCAACTCTAACTTCATAATGCTCTCATCGTCATTTCCATCTCTTTCTCCCACGTCTTCATCCCATATGAACAAATTACATGTTTCATCGCTCCTCCAAAATGGACATCTCCAAAAAAGCCTTCCTTTATTTTGTCCCTTCTTGCATTGATACGAAACCATACGACCATCACAACCACAAAAATTTCCAGATCGAGATTTTACACTGGAACAAGACGTAGAAACACCTTTGGATGATTTTGTCTTCAAATGTGACATTGCAACACCTTAAAGTAGAACACTTTGTTGTTGTTGTTATCTTCTTCCCGACAATAGTGACGGTGTTGGTGTTAGGATTGTTTCAATGGATAAATTGATATATATACTTGGTGTTTAAAATACATAAAAAGAAGTTTCAATTTGTAACAACGGTTTTGAGAAATATCCGTCGTGATATCCTTATTATTTTTTAGTTAAATATTAATAAAACTTAAAAAGGGAGCATTTACATCAAAGGGATAAACTATATGAGGGCGATGAGGTTCGAACCCATGATAGCTAGATTGTATCACCACGGTTTTCATAAAAACCGTTATTATACCCTTGAGATTTCTAATTAAAATAATGCGCGCGCATCCAGTACGCACTACAAGAATGGTGTATAGGATGCCGTTGTAAACCTGGCGTTGTTGTTTGGCCGTTTTGTAGTAGTGAACCCTGGGCCTCTCCTTGAGCTGTAAGGCCCGATATTCCTTTTCAAAGCACTTTCTCCTTTGATTTTGAATATACTGTTGTTTTCAATCTTTCTTTGTTGAACAACTAACCAAACAGCATGGAAGCTCTACAACTGAGTAAGTGTTTATACGCTTTCATTTACAGCTTTCATATACATATAACTGTATTGTGGGGCTGTTTCGCTGTAAGTCTTCTTCCATAAACTCATATCAACTGTGTAATAATAGTATAGATATTTAGAGTTTCCCCGGCAAATACGTTTAGAACTAGACAGAACTTCACATCAACGTTAGATAACTAGATCTAGGAAATCTTCCCCTTTGAACAGTTCACATACAGAAGGCCATTGTTCCATGTGAAACCCCTTCTGGAACTGTTCAATCAGCCTCCTCTTGGGCTTAGTACAAGGACCCAAAGGCTTCCTAAAAGCATCCCCGCCTCCTCTTGGGTGTTGTACAAGGACCCATCGGCTTCTTAGAAGTATTCACAACCTCCTCTTATGCTTCGTATAAATGATTTCTTCCTCCGGGAATGATAGCCTCCTCTTGGGCTTCGTACAAATTGTCCCTCGGCTTCTTAAAAGTTTCCAGCCTCCTCTTGGGCTTCGTACAAATTGTCCCAACGACCTCCTAGAGGTATAGGAACAAAAATTAGTCATCTTAAATAGAATAGTCTTTCAAATAGTCTAGGTCCTGCTACTACTGTTTCTTAAGCATAGTACAAAAGATAAAACCCGCAGACTCGGACAGTCTCAATACCCTTTAGATTTCCCGTTTCCTCGAAAGAAAAGGAAATAATCCCGGTCCTCAGACCAAAGCCATGAGTACAACATTACTCATATAAGAACTGATTTTCTCTTTGAACCAACATATTGGACCTGTCACTCAACTGAAATAGTTACAATAGCCTCCTTTTGGGCTTTGTACAATGATCCTCCCCAGCAGAGCTAATCTTTCAGCCTCCATCTCGGGCTTTGTACGAGATACAAAAAGACTCTCTTGTTGAGTCAAACATCTTTCAGCCTCCATCTCAGGCTTTGTACGAGATACAAAAAGACTCTCTTGTTGAGTCAAACATCTTTCAGCCTCTATCTCGGGCTTTGTACGAGATACAAAAATACTCTCTTGTTGAGTCAAACATCTTTTATCCTCCATCTCGGGCTTTGTACGAGATACAAAAATACTCTCTTGTTGAGTCAAACAACTTTTAGCTTCCGTCTTGGGTTTCGTACAAGACACATATAAAAGCACTCTCTTGTTGAGTCAACCCTTTTAGCCGCTATCTCGGGCTTCGTATGGGACACATAAAAACACCCTCTTGTTAGGCCACTAGCCTCCTCTTAGGCTTTGTATAAGGAAACCCCGGTTAAGTCAATCAACCTTTTAGCATCAAAGTTGTGCCTCGTTCACAGTATACAAACAACAACAACTCCTTTCCCTTCATCTAATTGCTGTAAGCGGCAGGCCTCTGGATCATTTACATAAATGCCACTGTCCCTCTTTTAGCATGAGAAATTCCTAAGGAAAGATGGAATTGCTCTACACTGAGTTAAAGTCTTCTCCTTCAGGTTGGAAATCCCCTATGAAGGAAATTATGGCATTGCCAGATTCACATATCCCGGTTAAAGTAATTCTCCTTTGTAATCAGTCACCCAACAGTTGTGACAGATAGACCCCTCTTTTAGAGATGACAAATTCTCTCTAAAGTCGAGACCTTTCAGCTTCATATCTTGGGCTTTGAACAAGATACTAACTAACTTTAGCTTCACATCTTGGGCTTCGAACAAGATACAAATAGACCCTTCAGCTTCACATCTTGGGCTTTGAACAAGATATAAACCACCTTTCGCTTCACGTCTTGGGCTTTGAACAAGACACCAAAACACCATTTCTTCCCATAGAATAGGAGGAACTACGATCGCTCTGATTTCACTGTTTCGAAAAAACAGGAATACGTAGGCATAAGATTGAAAGAAAAATCTTAGCGAGCACACTAATCCAAAACCTAAAGTCCCCTACCTTCACCCAATTTGACACAGTATCCTAACAAATTCCCCATGAACCGTCCTGTCATTTCAACCTTAAATAAATAAGAAGAAAAAAAAGGCCCCATTACCATATAGCATCCGTAACTTAACAGACGACTGTTTAAACTCAGTATGCAAGCAGGGTTAATTGGAGACATCTATTTCCCTTCCTTCATCAGCTTCAATAGGATAAAAAATGAATCAAACTAAAGTAAACCCCAAAGAGCGACAACGCCTAAGAACCGCGTCCCAAATTCACTCGCTACACCTAAGTGTACAGAATGATACGCATCTGCGAGCAAAGTCGGTACAGGGTTTCCAATGAGAAAAACCTTAATGGAGTTGATATCGACGAAGTTATTAATGCTGGGAAACAGAAATAACCCGTAGGTGAGTAAAACAAAGATGTTTTCAAAAGCAGTCACGTTCCCTATACTAGTGAAGTACAGGGCCTTCTTTGTCAGAAACTGGGCTGGCAAACCTTGTATGCCACCCTTAGTGGTCATGTGAGTCCTGACTTCTGACTCATCCAAATGAATTGCTCTTGCAATGGTTTGATCCTTTGGAATTTCTTCCAGTCCAGAAAATGGAGCTCGATCAGTGATGTGTAGATCAATCAGATGAGAATACTCCTCCAGTATTGGTGCCAGTTGAAAATCCGGGAATGTAAAACAGTGATAAACCGGATCGTAAAATTGAATGAGTGCCTCCAGGATTCCCTCAATCATATGTACCCTTAATAGAGATAGTAGACCTGCTCTGAAAGCTTCAGGGTTAGTGACCATTCTCGCTAAACCTCTCAAATCCTCTAGTTTTGGAACCTTGAAGGTATATTTATGAGTTCTCCTTCTACCGAAATCCATGAGAGCAATCTTTTTCCTCTGACATTTGCAATCATTGTCTTAGTTTAGTTTGAAAAAGAGAGACTAGAAGAGAAAATTTTTCTTTGTTTTTAATGTTTTTTTAAATGAATGCATGAATGCAGCACACAAAAACATAGAAAAAACATGGGGTCAAAGGGTCGGTGTCATGGAGTCAAGGCTCTACCCATCCCAAAGGTTTATACTAGTGATTTTTGTAACTGTCTCTCATCATCATCAATTCTTGTCGAGAAAACACCAGCGGGTCGGGAACCGTGCTAGGTGGTGTTTTTCGAAGAATCCTCAGAAGAGGGTGGTATCGCATGACAACTATTTCCGATAGCTTCTGCACCACTAAAAGGGGTTTTTCCTAGGTGTATACTCAATCTTTCCATATGCAGCATCACACGCATTCCCATTAGCAGAAAAATAAACACATATATCAATTAGGAAAAGCAGTATATTTATTTGTCCTAATGTCCTAGACTTTTAAAAGCTATGAATCCTATGTTCCTGACAGAAAATGGCTCCCCGGCAGAGTCGCCATTCTGTGGTTCCTTCCCAATTTAAAGGTTTTTGACCTAAGATCCTAGTGAAGTAAAAAAAAAGTCTCATCCCCTGTGAAGGATTTGTCCAAGATTTTCACCTTAAATTTTAAGAAAGCCAGACTTGGCCCCACGGTGGGCGCCACTTTCTGTAGCGAGCGAATTTGGGACGCGGTTCTTAGGCGCTGTCGCTCTTTGGGGTTTACTACAGTTCGATTCATTTTTTATCCTATTGAAGCCGATGAAGGAAGGGAAATAGATGTCTCCAATTAACCCTGCTTGCATACTGAGTTTAAACAGTGGTCTGTTAAGTTATAGATGCAATATGGTAATGGGGCCTCTTTTTTCTTCTTATTTATTTAAGGTTGAAATGACAGGACGGTTCATGGGGAATTTGTTAGGATACTGCGCCAAATTGGGTGAAGGTAGGGGACTTTAGGTTTTGGATTAGTGTGCTCGCTAAGATTTTTCTTTCAATCTTATGCCTACGTGTTCCCGTTTTTCCGAAATAGGGAAATCAGAGCGATCGTAGTTCCTCCTATTCTATGGGAGGAAATGGTGTTTTGGTGTCTTGTTCAAAGCCCAAGACATGAAGCGAAAGGTGGTTTATATCTTGTTTAAAGCCCAAGATGTGAAGCTGAAGGGTCTATTTGTATCTTGTTCGAAGCCCAAGATGTGAAGCTAAAGTTGGTTGGTATCTTGTTCAAAGCCCAAGATATGAAGCTGAAAGGTCTCGACTTTAGATAGAATTTGTCATCTCTAAAAGAGGGGTTTGTCTGTCACAACTGTTGGGTGACTGATTACAAAGGAGAATTACTTTAACCGGGATATGTGAATCTGGCAATGCCATAATTTCCTTCATAGGGGATCTCCAACCTGAAGGAGAAGACTTTAACTCAGTGTAGAGCAATGCCATCTTTCCTTAGGAATTTCTCATGCTAAAAGAGGGACAGTGGCATGGATGTAAATGATCCAGAGGCCTGCCGCTTACAACAATTAGATGAAGGGAAAGGAGTTGTTGATGTTTGTATACTGTGAACGAGGCACATCTTTGATGCTAAAAGGTTGATTGACTCAACCGGGGTTTCCTTATACAAAGCCTAAGAGGAGGCTAGTGGCCCAACAAGAGGGTGTTTTTATGTGTCCCGTACGAAGCCCGAGATAGCGGCTAAATGGGTTGACTCAACAAGAGAGTGCTTTTATATGTGTCTTGTACGAAGCCCAAGACGGAAGCTAAAAGTTGTTTGACTCAACAAGAGAGTCTTTTTGTATCTCGTACAAAGCCTGAGATGGAGGCTAAAAGATGTTTGACTCAACAAGAGAGTTTTTTTGTATCTCGTACAAAGCCTGAGATGGAGGCTGAAAGATGTTTGACTCAACACGAGAGTCTTTTTGTATCTCGTACAAAGCCCGAGATGGAGGCTGAAAGTTGTTTGACTCAACAAGAGAGTCTTTTTATATCTCTTACAAAACCCGAGATGGAGGCTGAAAGATGTTTTTGTATCTCATACGAAGCCCGAGATATAGGCTAAAAGAGTTTGACTCAACAAGCGAGTCTTTTTGTATCTCGTATAAAGCCCGAGATAGCGGCTAAAAGGTTAGCTCCGCTGGAGAGGATCATTGTACAAAGCCCAAGAGGAGGCTATTGTAACTGTTTCAGTTGAGTGCAGGTCCAATATGTTAGTTCAAAGAGAAAATCAGTTCTTATATGAGTAATGTTGTACTCATGGCTTTGTTCTGAGGACCGGGATTATTTCCTTTTCTTTCGAGGAAACAGGAAATCCAAAGGGTATTGAGACTGTCCGAGTCTGCGGGTTTTATCTTTTGTACTATGCTTAAGAAACAGTAGTAGTAGGATCTAGACTCTTTGAAAGACTGTTCTATTTAAGATGACTAATTTCTGTTCCTATACCTCTAGGAGGTCGTCGGGACAATTTGTACGAAGCCCAAGAGGAGGCTGGAAACTTTTAAGAAGCCGAGGGACAATTTGTACGAAGCCCAAGAGGAGGCTATCATTCCCGGAGGAAGAAATCATTTATACGAAGCCTAAGAGGAGGTTGTGAATACTTTTAAGAAGCTGACGGGTCCTTGTACAACGCCCAAGAGGAGGCGGTGATGCTTTTAGGAAGCCTTTGGGTCCTTATACTAAGCCTAAGAGGAGGCTGATTGAACAGTTCC
The DNA here is from genome assembly GCA_022829125.1 of Lathyrus tuberosus. Lineage (NCBI taxonomy): Eukaryota > Viridiplantae > Streptophyta > Magnoliopsida > Fabales > Fabaceae > Lathyrus > Lathyrus tuberosus. The sequence goes on along the minus strand of JALAZF010000436.1, from coordinate 3,041,365 downwards.
AGAAGGGGATTCACATGGAACAATGGCCTTCTGTATGTGAACTGTTCAAAGGGGAAGATTTCCTAGATCTAGTTATCTAACGTTGATGTGAAGTTCTGTCTAGTTCTAGACGTATTTTCCGGGGAAACTCTAAATATCTATACTATTATTACACAGTTGATATGAGTTTATGAAAGAAGACTTACAATGAAACAACCCCACAATACAGTTATATGTATATGAAAGCGGTAAATAAAAGCGTATAAACACTTACTCGGTTGTAGAGCTTCCATGATGTTTTGTTAGTTGTTCAACAAAGAAAGACTGAAAACAATAGTATATTCAAAATAAAAGGAGAAAGTGCTTTGAAAAGAAATATCGAGGCTTACAGCTCAAGGAGAGGCCCAGGGTTTTATCAGTGATCACACTGTTGTTTTTGTACAGAGAGATTTATACAAGTGACTGAGGTCACAGAAAGGTTTTATGTACAAAGGGATGAGTCTTACACTCTCTCAAGAGGCCAAAAGAGTTTTTTTTAAAGAAAAAAGAAATGGGTCTTACTACTCAAGGGTAGGCCCAGATGTTTTTTGTTTTGAAATGGCGATCGCGCCGAGGTTTTGAAAACGCAGTGGGTCTTATACAATGACTGAGGCCCAAAAAAAGTTTGGTTTTCAAGAGGGGTTGGGTTTTACGCTCTAATAGAGGCCCAAAAGTTTTGAATGGGTCTTATAGCTCGAGGAGAGGCCCAAATGGTTTGATTTTTGAACTGGCGATCGCGCCGAGGTTTCTTTTAACGCAGAGGGACTTATACAATATCTGAGGCCCAAAAATTGTTTTGGTTAAAAGGGGATTGGGTCTTACACTCTAATAGAGGCCCATGAGTGCTTGAAAATGTTTGATGAGGGTTGAATTAATCAAAACCCTAATTTGTTTCCAAAATGTATTTTAATTGAATAAAAAATTCAATTAAAATGATCAAAAATTATTTAACATGTGGAAAACAAATTGTGATCTTGGATTAATGTTTCAAAAATTAAGTTTTGACCTACAAAATGATTAGAAGTCATTAAAATTTACAAAATCAAGAAGGAAAAAATATTTTAAATGTCAAAAACAATTAAAATATTAATTCTTTGAAAAAATATCAATTATATGAAATAAATAATATTTTTGGGATTTTTTGGTAAAATAAAATGTTTTAACATTTTTGTGAATTATTAAAAAAAGAATCAACTCAAAATCATTAAAACTCAGAGAGAAATTAATTTTTGAATCAATTAAATAAAATCACAAAATTCAAATATTCAAATTTTGAAAAAGGGCGCCAAGAACATGGCAAGAACACGCGCCCTTCCTCTGTTTCTGCAGATTTGCATTTTCTATCCAATCTCACTGAATACTTGATTATATCATGCAATCTACATATCAATCTACTCGTTTCAACCTCACGATCATGTCTATGGTCTTTAATTTCATTTATTTTTAACATGGAATAAGAAATCAAGACAAAACCTCAAGAACCCTAAAATTTGCATGAAGGCTGAGAATTTTGATACACGATTCAAACAAAGCAATTAATTGAGGGGAAACATTCTATGCATGATTATGAACATTTGGCAAAAGTATTGTGCGAGGAAATATGCATAGATTAAGAGATGACTAAGTTTAGGCTTACTTGAAGGTCGTGACAGCAAGAGCAATGTGATTTTTGAGTTGGAGGTGTTACAGATGAGTTGTGATGATCTGAACAGCTTCCCTACACCCTATGGAGTGTGTTTGAATGCTTGGACTTGATTGGAAATGGCTGGATCACTTCATGGCATCTCAGCTGCAACTTGGTTAAAACCATGAGCAACTGGCTGGTGATTCTGAGAAATCAGTGTTCCAGATGTTGTTTAAGTGTTTGGATCAATTCTATATGATGTTTATGAGGTGTGTGTGTGATTGGTTTGATTGGAATTGCTCTCAAACTCAAAACCCGATAGTGACTTGCTTTGGAAGGCAAATTTGGAGTGAAAGAAGAGATTTTGAGGAAAGCATCTGTTTGATGGCTTTGGTGTACTCAAACTGATCACAATTGAGCTCTATTTATAGTAGAGCAAGTTTGTTTTGCAAGGAATAGTGAATGGCAACTGCTGCATAGGTTTGGCCAATGTTGAGCAATGAGAATCCAAGTCTCCTCTAGCCATTGACTAGAGGTTAAGGCACATGCTGCTGGTCCCCTTGGTCTTGGATGAGTCTTGACTGAATTCAATTGAGAATGGCTCAGTCCATGCCACCTTGGTGCATCCATTAAATGCTTCAATCCAAAATTGGAGTCTTGTCCCTCTTTTAGGTAATTCTAGGTTTGGCATGCTACTTCTTGTTCCAAAGACTTTGGAGGCTTGGCTCAGTGATTGTCCCCTTTAGATTTGATCCTCAGAGGTGTCCAAAGTGATGACAAGGCTTGGAATTATCTGATTTTTCCAAATCGAGCAAAAATGCAAAATTCTGCCTAGCCTTGGCAGTTTTCAGCAAGGCATGTTGCCATTGTCATATCTCATGGCTCAAGTTGAGTTTGGTGATGTTCTTGCTCATTTTGGAAAGCCCTCATATGATACAACAACTATTTGATCATATTTGGTTTTGATACTTTTTGGATCCAAGTGAAAAATGTCCCTACATTTGAAAAAAAAAGTAAGGCAGATTCTGACTTAGTGAAAATTTCACTAAGTGTTGGAAAAAAGTGACATTTTCACTTTTTGTGATTTTGATCACCCCATAACTCAAAATCCATGAGGAATTTGGAGGGGGGGGTCAGTTTTTAGCTTTTGTAGAGGGCCATGAGATCTACACATCAAGCTTTGGATGGGAAAAAATGGCTTTGTGGTTTAGGAGTTATGATCCTCCAAAGTTGGTACCCTTGCCACTTTGTTCCATAACTTAGAAAATTTTCTAAGTTTTTATGGTTACCCCTTTTACAAGTTACCCCACTTTCTTCGATTTTTCTTGATGAATGATGATTCAAATCATACATTAACATCATTTTAGGGTCAAAAATTCATTTTTGTGAAAAATCTCAAAAAGTCAAAGTTTGACTTTTGTGCACCGTTGACTTTTTGTCAGATGAATTCCAAACCGTGCGATCCTCTATGAAATCAAGTCCTTGGCCAAAATCAAACTTGATGGATTGATTTCATAGGTGTTATAGGGTGTATTGAATCATGTCTTAGGGTTTGGGAGCATGTCCTGGTCAAAAGTCAAAGTTACAATTGACTTTTTCAGCGAAACCCTAATTGTGGTTTAGATGAAATTGAAACTTATTGATCAAGCTTCTTGGATTAATCCATTGTTGAAAATGGATCAATGTAATATGTTAGAGACCCTCAAATTCTCTCTTGAGGTCTTGGCTCGTGATTTGTCCCAAAAGTCAACTTAGGGGTGATTTAGGTCAAGAAACCCTAATTCCTGATTTTTTGTGAATGCATCCCCTGAGGCAAAATTGACTTGATGGTTAGGTCCATGATGTTCCATGGAGTATATTAGGTTATGCTATGAAGCATTGACTCATGCCCAGAGGAAAATTTCCATCTGGAGGCCCTGGTCGACCAAAACCCTAATTTGGTGACACTGACGATCTTGAGGCTTGATCCACCTAGAAGGGAGCAGCCTTATGCTTAATCCTTGAAGTGGGAGTCCTCTTGATCCTTTGTGGATGTTTGAGAAGTTAGACAAGTTGAAGATCATGTCATTCCTTTATTGATCCTTTGTCTAAGAGCTCTGAGAGGGCTTGAAACCCTTATTTTGATTGTAGTGGATGCTCACCCATCTTTGGGGAGACTGATGAGGCATAAAGGTACATCCATATTGTGATGATGATTTGCACAATCTAGGTGGTAAAAATTTGGGGTATGACAGTACCAACAAGATTCCCCAATCATGTCAGCAGCCCACTTTGTTTAAAGTTTTTGTCGTTTTGCAATAATGAATCTTCAGGATAAGATTCGCTGAGTTTTTGCTTCTACTTTTAGGAAAAGTTGTTTGTCCTTGTTTTAATAATGGGGGACAGGTGTAGATTCCCTTTTATCAAAAGTTTCTTGTCATTTGTAATCAGGGAAATCAAGATAAGATTTACCCATAGGTGAATTATTTTGGAAAAGAGACACGTTTGATGTCGATGGGGCCCAATGAGCACCCGATCTCGTGTCTTCACTCCCTCATAATTCATTATAAGTAGCATGGTTTCTTGATTAATCAGGGCATCAAAGAACACAACTCTTCTTTTCTCTGAAACTAATCAAAATTCCTAGAGTCTAAGTTTTTCTTGCAAGTCTTGTAAACATTATCATGTATAATAAAAGTAAGTGTTTTTCTTCTAATCTTGTTTTCTTGTTTTGTTTTTCCATATTTTGTTTGAAGTAAAGTTTTAAGCTTCTCTCTTCACGATTCAATCATGTTTCTGCACCACCACCTTGTTGGTATCAGAGCTTGAAAAAGCTCAGATGGCTAACTAAATCACAAGTATTCTCTCTTGATGGTTTGTTTTGGATAGACTTATTGTAGAAGCTTATAATTGCTTGGCAATCTGTTCTAAGGGTTATTTCTCCTTTTTCCAGGTAATGGATCTTAAAATTTTCCAGAGAACACATGCAGGCATAGATTTCCGCATCTATGGTTGATTTAATCTTCTGAAATTTTCCAGATGCATAGGCACAAATCTTTTCAGAATTTCTTTGGTCGTGCCTTTGGTTCTTCCATTTGCACACTCCTCCTCATCCCTCCATACAGCCATCCGTTTCTAGGATGATGTATGCATGTTCAGGTGGGATCTCCAGATCAGGAAATTTTTGAACTATTTCTTTGATTTGGCGAATGATTTTCCAGTCACCGCTCTTCATTCTCTTATCACCATGGGGGCTAGTTTTCGTGTGTAATGGGCCTATTAGAGTTCCTAAGTTCGGGATGTAACTACGGGCGTAGTTTAGTATTCCCAAAAAGCCTCGTAACCCCTTTTTGTCCAACAATTTTGCTTCATCAAAATCCAGTATTTTCTTGTTGATGTGCGGTTGTAATCTAATCTTTCCTTGCCTGATGATTGCACCTAGGAATTCAACTTCCTTGGTTGCTAGCTTCATTTTTGTTGGGGAGAGAATTAAACCATGTCTCCTTTGTATGTTCCTCCTTGTTCATGGAGAAGACCAAGATGTCATCTATGTATACTGCAATGAAATGTTCAGTGCCTTTGAAGCAATTATCCATTTTTTGTTGGAAAATTGCAGGTGCATTCTTGAGTCCGAACTGCATAACTAACCATTCATACATGTCTCTCTGGACAATGAAGGCCGTCCAAGGGATAAATTCTTCATCCATTGCAATTTGATTGACACCAGATTTTAAATCAAACTTTGAATAAATTTAGCTGTTACCAATCCTTTTGAGAATTGTGTTGATCCATGGCAAACTGTATTGATCCTTGTAGGTGTTATCATTCAAGGTTCTATAGTTGAAGACCATCCTTTCCTTGCCCTTTGATTTCTTTCCAGAAATAGCATCAATCTCTGTCCCTAATTCGACAATTATGGCCATGGTTCTATGTCTGCTCTTACTGGGTCGTATGACCTTGAGTTCAAGCAAAGCATTGACATGCTTTTGGAAGGACTCCTCAATTGCAGGCGTGACATGTTTTAAGGGTTTATCTTCCACCGTTAAGCCTTTGTTGATGACCTTTATTTTGCATTTGATATTATTCTTTGCCCAATGCGCCAACGGATTGCTACCAATATACTCTGTTTCCTGCAATTCTTTGATTGTTTTGTAGAATTTCTTCAAAAATTCAGGGATTGGTTGTCCCACATTCATGAAGACTGCCTCTTGTATGCCAAGATATTCTTCTTCCTCCATTCCAAGTTCTTCCAGGGATGGGGCTGCTACTCCTGCTTCTTCAGTAGTATTGATGGAGTTGGTATTTTTATAAAACGTGAGGATGTTTCTCTCTATTCTTATTCCTCCATACATAGACCTGATAAAATTGCATCCAATAAGCATTTGAATGCCATCTAAGGTGTTCATGTCAAAGGCATGGATTAGGGGGTCCTAAGGCGGTTTTCCCCTATCTTCAGTACTCTGGATCTTAGCTTCCATTTCGCCTTTTGCCTGGAGCTGATCGCACTGAAAAAGGTGAGGATGGGATTTGGTTCCAAAGCCTTTTCTGGTACTGCAAACTGGTAGAGGCGGCATGAGGTTGCTCCAGTGTCTAAGATTGCATGTACTAAAAATGACTTTATACCTGATATTTCAAATTCAATTGACTTGTTGTACAGTTTGTTTATCACTTTTCTGGGTTTTACATTCTCTGCGACTTTCAAGGTATTTTCTTCTTGCCAAAATGTTACTATCTCTGCTTCTGTGCTACTTTCTTATTTTCCTTTCTTTGTGATCATTGTTATTTAGTCATTTTTCTCTTGAAGAAAATCCACATATTGGCACTGTTCTCTCCTGGTTTGGCTTGTTCTCTCCTTGCAGATAGTGCATGTAACTTGTGGGTGTGGGTCTGCCCGTCCTTCTATTTTCGCCGTCCAGGTATGGTTGCAGGATTCTTGCTCCGGCATGACTTGTACTCTCTTTCGCCATCCACTATCTTCAACGCCTAACATGAAGGCGTATTCTTCAGTAGGTATTTGCTCTACTGCTGCTTTGGCATTAAGAGAAGTTCTTCCTACCTCCCCTTCGGAGAGACTGCAGATTACGTCACTGTCTAGTTCATCCTTATCTACTGAGAGTACATCCCAGTTTTCCGGCAGGTCTAATTCTTCCAAAATGGCTGCTCTGGCAATGCTACCATTTTTATTATGACATTCTCGCGCAAAATTTCCTTCCATGCCGCAAATGTAACATTTGCATTTTCTTTGTCTATCTTGGTGACGCTTTTTAAAGACTCGGACATGAGACTCATGAGGTTTTCCTTTGTAGGATTTGGCTATCTTTAGGCCATACCGTTTGCTAGTGGTTTTGTAGTAACCTGGTATAGGGATTTGACTGCAGAAGGTGAAATCTTTCAAATCTCGCTGAAGCACGACCTTTTTACACAATTCTGCCATATATTGGTAGGTGAAGTGTATTCTAGGCATTACTCTGGCAGTGTTTCCTGGGTATTTTTCTTCATAAGCCTTTTTTTACTTCTTCCCAGATTGTGGGTGGGAGTTTCCTAAAAAATTTATCTGAGAGATCTCCTGAAATAAACATTCTCCCTGATTTGGCAACAAGGACCTTGTAATCATTCATGTGTTTGATTACATCTTTCGTACTGTCGCACGTTAATCTCTCTAGATCCCTATAGGCTCTGTTCTGCTCCTCTGTGGATCCTTGATAAGGATCTTCCAGTACCATTATCCTTCGTATTTGCGAAGTCACGTTCTGAGGGTCATCCGCGATGTTTTCAAGCGATTCGTATTTCTAAGGGTACGCCATCCTCCACTGGATCCATATTTTCTTTTCATTTTCCCCCAGGACATTCTCTATATATGCTATTTTACTTTTGTTGCTGTCAAATTGTGGCTTATTCAATAGGTTCAGGGTTATTGATTCCCATCGGGCAATAACATCCTCGTACATCCCTACGTTTTCTAGTAGGACTAGTACTGCACCATTATTTTGCTGGGCTGAGGGTAGAACCCATTGTTCATTGTTGTTTCCTCCCTTGAATCTTCCAATGAAAGGTCTCAGACTTGAGAATTTGTCACTGTCTTGTATGTTGGCGTTTGCAGGGGGTAATTTACTCCACCTATAGTTGCTTTCGGAGGTCGTTTGTATGACGTAATTCTGGATGTTAACGAAGAAGGACAAGCTCGTTCTAGCTTTCTGAGTGCTGGGTATGGTAGTTCGTCAAGGTCTCCCTCCTTTGTTTCATACGTCTTTTCTTCTACTGAAAATGGGTTTACGAAGTCTTCTTCTTTCTGTGGATCCTTTTGAGGGACCTCGTAGAGTCCTTGGAGGTATTGGCAATATTGCTCAAAGTCTTCTAAGTCGGCTTCTTGTATCAAGTCACCATCCTCTTCTTCAGCTTCTTGTGTCGAGCCACCTTCCTCTTCCTTTGATGGTGGTTTTTCTGCATCCTCCCATCCCGGTGGTTGGATATCTACCAACTTGATTTGGGAACTTTCAGGGGCAGTGTATTTTACTAGGAAGTCATACTTGCCGCTTGGTTCTCCCAGTGTATCCCAGGTTTCATTTTGATCTTGTTCCTCTTCACACCAAACTGCTATGATTTGTTCTTCATCTGCATCTAGGGCTTCTGTATCCTGGTCATTGACCTGGAAGTTTTGTGGGGGTGGAAGTCTGTAGTAATCACGGAACCTTATGGATGTTGATCTGTCAGATCTTCTTCTTGTGTCTATATCTGTTGGGACCGAGTAGCTTTTTCTTTCGGGTGGCTTTAAGATCCATCGCTTTCCTTGTAATTCCAAGGCTGTGTGCTTTTGTCTTGGGATTGCTTTTACCCCTCTGCTGGATAAGTATTCTGAGACATTTTTGACATCATATCGGAATGACGCATAACTTGTATTTGTTATTCTAGCAATAAGCGCTCTGGAGATTAACAAGTTACTTTCTGCTCCCTGCCACCCTTCATAACCATGTGTCTGGATTGCGAGTTGTACATGATTAAAGAAATCATGAATGCTCATAATGATTTCAGGTGCAATATATATCAGTTGCGTCCCTTCTGATAGATTGATTTCCATAGAGCCTATGATTGCTCTTTCATCACTCCATCTGGTGTTGCTTAAAACGATCATTGCATTAGTTCCTGCATATCGGTTATGTAAGGGATGCAGCCTGATCATTATTAGGCCCAGGTGAATGTGTTGGAACCCTTCCCTCCTCAAGGTTTCATAACTTGTATCATTTATAAACCCAAGATCCAACTGCTGGTTTTCTCCTGTTACAAGGATTCTTGCCTCAGACCTATGATGATATACTCAATGTTTTGGTTCGTTCCATCTTGATTTAAACAGGACTTCCGTGGGGACCATCATGGCTCTTATTCTTTGAGACATGTCCAATTCCTGATTGGGATCTAGTTGGATTTCCAGGCTTCTTTGGTAACTTCGGCCAAATAGCCTAGGGATACGTCTCTGCATTTCATACTGAATCCTGCTCCCAGTTCTGTAATCTCTTATCTGGTCCTCTTGAGATGGTGTTCTTTCATTATTGCTTATCCCAGTTACGGGTGGTAAGCTTCGACTCTGACTTATATTGCAAGGTTTTTAACTTTTTCTCGGAGGGAGGCTCTAAACTCCTTGTAGTATGTAACCAGTTCGTGGTCAATTTGATCTCCTTCTTCAAGGAATATGATTACGTCAGCTAACCACTTTAACTGAGTTTTTGCGTCAGTTAGGTCTGTGTGCCGAGGTTTGAGTATTATCGTGCTTCGGATCAGCTTCCCGTTTGGTGATTTTAGGAAGCTGGGGACACTGAACATCAAGGGTTCTTCTGCTTTTCTTCTTTGAAAATCTGATTTGGGTCCTTAAAGACGTAAAAAGCTCCTTTCTTCTTCGGAGGTCTTCTTGCAGGTTCTCCAAGAGATAATTCGGCGAGATTTTTCTTGATTTCTTCCAATGCTTTTTCTAGCTCCAAGGTTTGGTCTTCCTTTTCTTTATGCAAAGGCTTTAGGTGTTTTAGCGCTTCAACACAGTCGTCTATTTTCTCATCAATTCTAACAAGAAACTGTATTAGTGTGTTATTTTGTTTGATTATGGTTGATAAACCAGTGATTGTTCCTTTTGAGGAGTCGATAGGTTTAGCGAACGCTACCGTTGGCTCTTCTATGGATTCGGTCGCCTTGACTGCTTCTTTGTATGAAGTGCTTTTAGCAGAAATTCTCCAGCTCATGAAGTAAGGAGATTCCTTGCCTCTTGAATTGTACGTTCAACCTTTTGGAGCCTTAGGTTGAGATCTTGCAACCGAGACCCTAGTTTTTGGTTTACTTCCTGAATTTGGTAGAAGTGTTTCAAGCTGACTTTTGACAAGAGGACAAATCGATCATATATGACACTAATGTTGTTATGGGAAATTTTTATCAATTCTAACTGGTGAGGGTTTGACACAGATAAATCAAGGTATTCTAGGTTTGCAGTTCGGGATTCCTCATACCATGTTTTTATATTTTTCTCAAATCTTTCGGACATTTAGTAACTCATGTGTTGGTGGACTAAAATTTCTTGGGACTCCCTCCCTTATCTTAGAACTGCAACACCCTTTTGTTAAACTAAATATCCGTCTCTTTTGAAAAGATAAAGTAGTACGAGGAACCCTTACTTTTGCCTTCCCAGAATACTTGTGATTTAGTTAGCCATCTGAGCTTTTTCAAGCTCTGATACCAACAAGGTGGTGGTGCGGAAACATGATTGGATCGTGAAGAGAGAAGCTTAAAACTCTACTTCAAACAAAATATGGAAAAACAAAATAAGAAAACAAGATTAGAAGAAAAACACTTACTTTTATTATACAGGATAATGTTTACAAGACTAGCAAGAAAAACTTGGACTCTAGGAATTTTGATTAGTTTCAGAGAAAAGAAGAGCTGTGTTCTTCCATTTGCACAATCCTCCCCATCCCTCCATACAACCATCCATTTCTGGGATGATGTATGCATGTTCAGGTGGGATCTCTAGATCAGGCAATTTTTGCACTATTTCTTTGATTTGGTGAACGATTTTCCGGTCACCGTTCTTCATTCTCTTATCACCATGGGGGCAAGTTTTCGTGTGTAATGGGCTTGTTAGAGTTCCTAAGTTCGGGATGTAACTACGGGCGTTGTTTAGTATTCCCAAAAATCCTCGTAAACCCTTTTTGTCCATCAATTTTGCTTCATCAAAATCCAGTATTTTCTTGATGATGTGCAGTTGTAATCTAATATTTCCTTGCCTGATGATTGCGTCTAGGAATTCAACTTCCTTGGTTGCTAGCTTCATTTTTGTTGGGGAGAAAATTAAACCATGTCTCCTTATGGTTTCTGTGAACTGTTGTAGGTGCTTTGCATGTTCCTCCTTGTTCATGGAGAAGACCAAGATGTCATCTATGTATACTGCAATGAAATGTTCAGTGCCTTTAAAGCAATTATCCATTTTTCGCTGGAAAATTGCAGGTGCATTCTTGAGTCCGAACGGCATAACTAACCATTCATACAGGCCTCCCGGGACAATGAAGGTCGTCCAAGGGATAGATTCTTCATCCATTGCAATTTGATGGAAACTAGATTTTAAATCAAACTTTGAATAAATTTTGCTGTTTCCAATCCTTTTGAGAATTGTGTTGATCTCTGGCAAACTGTATTGATCCTTGAAGGTGTTATCATTCAAGGTTCTATAGTTGAAGAGCATCCTTTCCTTTCCCTTTGTTTCCTTTCCAGAAATAGGATCAATCTATGTCCCTGATTTGACAATTATGGCCATGGTTCTACGTCTGCTCTTACTTGGTCGTATGACCTTGAGTTCAAGTAAAGCATTAACATGCTTTCGGAAGGACTCCTCCATTGCAGGCGTGACATGTTTTAAGGGTTTATCTTCCACCGTTAAGTCTTTGTTGATGACCTCTATTTTGCATTTGATATTATTCTTTTCCCAATGCGCCAACGGATTTCTACCAATATACTCTGTTTCCTGCAATTCTTTGATTGTTTTGTAGAATTTCTTCAAAAATTCGGGGATTGGTTGTCCCACATTCATGAAGACTACCTCTTGTATGCCAAGATATTCTTCTTCCTCCATTTCAAGTTCTTCCAGGGTTGGGGCTGCTACTCCTTCTTCTTCTGTAGTATTGATGGAGGTGTTATTTTTATAAAACGTGAGGATATTTCTCTCTATTCTTATTCCTCAATACATAGACCTGATAAAATTGCATCCAATAAGAATTTGTATGCCATCTAAGGTGTTCATGTCAAAGGCATGGATTAGGGGGGTCCTAAAGCGGTTTTCCCCTATCTTCATTACTCCGGGTCTTAGCTTCCATTTTGCCTCTTGCCTGGAGTTGATCCCACTGAAAAAGGTGAGGATGGGATTTTGTTCCAAAGCCTTTTCTGATACCGCAAATTGGTGGAGGCAGCACGAGGTTGCTCTAGTGTCTAAGATTGCCTGTACTGAAAATGACTTTATACCTGGTATTTCAAATTCAACTAACATGTTGTACAGTTTATTTATCACTTTTCTGGGTTTTGCATTCTTTGCGACTTTCAAGGTTTTTTCTTCCTGCCAAAATGTTACTATCTCTGCTTCCGTGCTACTTTCTTCTTCTTCTTTCTTTGTGATCTTGGTTAAATAGTCATTTTTCTCTTGAAGAAAATCCACATATTGGCACAGCTCCCTTAGGAGGATTTCTTTGTCTCTCGCATATTTCCTTTGGCTTTCAGGAATTTGGATGGGCATTTGAAAGTAGTGTTTCGCACAAAGTGTACAGGCCAACATTTTTCGTTGCTCGCACCATATTGTAGCGAGCGATTTTGGACGCGGTTCTTAAGCGCTACCGCTCTTTGGGTTTGTTTACTACAGGTCGATTCATTTTTTATCCTATTAAAGATGATGAAGGAAGGGAAATAGATGTCTCCAATTAACCCTGCTTACAAACTGAGGTTAAACAGCGGTCTGTTAGGTTACGGATGCGATCAATGTGGTGGGGCCTTTCTTGTGTTATTTTGACAGAATGACAGGCTTCTAGCGGGGAACAAGGATTAGGATGTTAAGACTAATGCTTTTTGATAGATATGTGAGAGTATGGGATTTAGGGTTTTTGATTAGTGTGCTCGCTAAGATTTTTCTTTCAATCTTATGCCTACGTATTCTCGTTTGCCGAAACAGGGAAATCAGAGCGTTCGTAGTTCCTCCTATTCTATGGGAGGAAATGGTTGTTTTGGTGTCTTGTTCAAAGCCCAAGACGTGAAGCGAAAGGTGTTTGTATCTTGTTCAAAGCCCAAGATGTGAAGCTAAAAGGGTTTGAATTTAGAGCGAATTTGTCAACTCTAAAGAGGGGTTTGTATGTCACAACTGTTTATAAAGGAGAATTACTTTAACCGGGACGTGTAAATTCGGCAATGCCATAATTTCCTTTATAGGGGATTTTTAACCTGAAGGAGAAGACTTTAACTCAGTGTAGAGCAATGTTATCTTTCCCTAGGAATTTCTCATGCTAAAAGAGGGACAGTGGCATGGATGTAGATGATCCAGAGGCTTGCCGCTTACAGCGATTAGATGAAGGGGAAGGAGTTGTTGATGTTTGTGTACTGTGAACGAGGCATAGCTTTGATGCTAAAAGGTTGATTGGATCAACCAGCGGTTTTCTTATACAAAGCCTAAGAGGAGGCTAATATGTGTCTCGTACAAAGCCCGAGAGAGAGTCTAAAAGGTTTTGACTCAACGAGGGAATCTTTTGGTATCTCGTATAAAGCCCGAGATGGAGGCTATTTGACTCAACAAGAGAGTTTTTGTATCTCGTACAAAGCCCGAGATGGAGGCGAAAGGGGTGATTGACTCAACGAGGGAGTCTCTGGTATCTCGTACGAAGCCCGAGATGGAGGCTAAAATTGTTAGCTCCGCTGGGGAGAAACATTGTACAAAGCCCAAGAGGAGGCTGGTGTAACTGTTTCAGTTAAGTGACAGATCCAATATACTGATTTTAAAAGAGAAAATCAGTTCTTATATGAGCAATGCTGAACTCAAGGACTTGATTCAGGGATATTTCCTTTTCTTTGAGGAAACGGGAAATCCAAAGGGTATTGAGACTGTCCGAGTCTACGGGTTTCCTTCCTATTCTTGAAGGGGGCACTTAAGAATGTCTTTGAGACTCAAGGACGTTAGATTGTCCGTGTCTAGAGTTTCATCTTTTGTACTATGCTTTGAGAAACAGTAGTAGACTCTTGGAAAGGACTGTTCTATGAAGATGACTAAGTTCTGTTCCTATAACTCTAGGAGGTCGTCGTGACAATTTGTACGAAGCCCAAGAGGAGGCTGGAAACTTTTAAGAAGTCGATCGGTCCTTGAAGCCCAAGAGAAGGCTATCATTCCCGGAGGAAGAATCATTATACGAAGTCTAAGAGGAGGCTGTGAAAACTTCTAAGAAGCCGATGGGTCCTTGTACTAAGCCCAAGAGGAGGCGGGGTTGCTTTTAGGAAGCCTGTGAGTCCTTGTATGATGCCTAAGAGGAGGCCGATGCTTTTAAGAAGCCGATTTGTCCCCAAACCCCGAGAAATTCAAGACAGGCTATTCACAAGGAATAGATCAAGCCAGGAAAGTTCGAGAATTTGGAAGAAACTCAAAGATGCCATTCACGGAGAATACATTCATCTCTGGGAGTAGAGTTTCTTGACAATTCCTAATGAGGACAGCCGAAGAGAAGACTCTATCTGGTGATCCTATTGGGGATCTAGTTGTCTATTTCTACGAATAAACGAAACGGCTTTTCCTAGTTCTAGACGTAGTTGCCGGGGAAACTCTAAATATCTATACTATTATTACACAGTTGATATGAGTTTATGAAAGAAGACTTACATCGAAACAGCCCCACAATACAGTTATATGTATATGAAAGCGGTAAATGAAAGCGGATAAACACTTACTCGGTTGTAGAGCTTCCATGTTGTTTGGTTAGTTGTTCAACAAAGAAAGATTGAAAATAACAGTATATTCAAAAGCAAAGGAGAAAGTGCTTTGAAAAGAAAGATTTGGAGCTTACAGCTCAATGAGAGGCCCAGGGTTTTATCAGTGAGCGCACTGTTTGAATTTTGTACAGAGGGACTTATACATGTGACTGAGGCCAAAAAAGGTTTTCTGTACAAAGGGATGGGTCTTACACTCTCTCAAGAGGCCCAAAAGGTTTAAAGAAAAAGAGTGGGGCTTATAACACGAGGGTAGGCCCAATTTATTTTTTCGTTTAAAATGGCAATCGCGCCGAGATTTTCTTTTAACGCAAAGGGGCTTATACAATATCTGAGGCCCAAAATGTTTTGGTTAAAAGGGGATTGGGTCTTACACTCTATTAGAGGCCCAAAAGTTTTGAATGGGTCTTATAGCTCAAGGAGAGGCCTAAAAGGTTATTTTTCAAAAGGCGACGGTCGCGCCGTTTGTTTTTGACGGTATCGGGACTTATACAATGCACTGAGGCCCAAAAATGATTTGGTCAAAAAAGGATTGGGTCTTACACTCTATTAGAGGCCCAAAGTGTTTTGAAAATTATTTATGAGGGTTGAATTAATCCAAAACCCTAATTTGTTTTCAAAATGTGTTTTAATTGAATACAAAATTCAATTAAAATGATCAAAATTGTTTAACATATGGAAAACAAATTGTGATCTTGGATTAATGTTTCAAAAATTAAGTGTTGACCTACAAAATAATTAGAAGGCATTAAAAGTTGCAAAATCAAGATGGAAAAAATATTTTAAATGTTAAAAACATTTAAAACATTAATTCTTTGCAAAAATATCAATTATATGAAATTAATAATATTTTTGGGATTTTTTGGGAAAATAAAATATTTTAACATTTTTGTGAATTATTAAAAAAAGAATCAACTCAAAATCATTAAAACTCAGAGAGAAATCAATTTTTGAATCAATTAAATAAAATCAAAAAATTCAAATATTTGAATTTGAAAGAAATGGCGCCAAGAATAGCTGAAGAACACGCGCGTGTTCTGGGTTTGGCTGATTTGCATTTTCTATCAAATCTCACTGAATACTTGATTATATCATGCAATCCACATATCAATATGCTCGTCTCAACCTCACGATCATGTTTATGACAATTAATTTCATTTAAATTAAGCATAAAACAAGAAATCACGATAAATCCTTATGAACCCTAATTTCTGCATGAAGGCTGGGATTTTTAATACATGATTCAAACAAAGCAATTACTTAAGGGGAAACATTCCATGCATGATTATGAACATTTGGCAAAAGTATTGTGCGAGGAAATATGCATAGATTGAGAGATGACCAAGTTTAAGCTTACCTCTAGGTCGTGACAGCAAGAGCAAATTGATTTCTGAGTAGGAGGTGTTACAGATGAATTGTGATGATCTGAACAGCTTCCCTGCACCCTATGGAGTGTGTTTGAATGCTTGGACTTGACTGAGAATGGCTGGATCACTTCATGGCATCTTAACTGTACTTTGGTTAAAACCTTGAGCAATTGACTGGTGATTCTAAGAAATCAGTGTTCCAGTTGTTGTTTAAGTGTTTGATCAGCTCACATATGATGTATATGAGGTGTGTGTTTGATTGGTTTGAGTGGAATTGCTCTCTAATGAAAAACCCGATAGTGACTTGCTAAGAAAGGCATTTTTGAGAGTGAGAAGTGGTTTTGGAGAAAGGCAAGTGTTGTAGGCCTTTGGTGTACTTAAACTGAGCACAATTGAGTTCTATTTATAGTAGAGCAAGTTTGTTTTGCAAGGAATAGTGAATGGCAACTGCTGAGTAGGTTTGGCCAATGTTGGCAAATGAAAATCCAAGTCTCCTCTAGCCATTGACTAGAGGTTAGGGCACAGGCTGCTCGTCCCCTTGGTCTTGGATAAGTTTTAACTGAATTCAATTGATAAGAGCTCAGTTCATTCCACCTTGATGCTTCCATCGAATGCTCTAATCCAAAATTGGAGTCTTGTCCCTATTTTGGCAATTCTAGGTTCAACATGCTATTTTTTGTTCCAAAGACTTTGGAGGCTTGGCTCAGTGATTGTCCCCTTTAGATTCAATCCTCAGAGGTGTCCAAGTGGATAGGAGCATTTGAATTTGGCTGATTTTGGCAAATCGACCAAAAGTACAAAAATCTGCCTTGCCTTGGCATATTTCAGCAAGGCAACTTGCCAATGTCATATCTCATAGCCCAAATTGAATTTGGTAATGTTCTTGGTCATTTTGGAAAGCCCTTACATGATACAACAACTGTTTGAACATGTTTGGTTTTGATATCTTTTGAATCCAAGTGAAAAATGTCCCTACATTTGGAAAAAAGTAAGGCAAAATCTGACTTAGTGAAAATTTCACTAAGTGTTGGAACAAAGTGACTTTTCTTGATTTTGATCACTCCATAACTCAAAATCGATGAGGAATTTGGACATAGGTCAATATGAAGCTTTTGTAGAGGGCAATGTGATATACAAATCAAGCTTTGAATGGGGAACAATGGCCTTGTGGTTTAGGAGTTATGGTCCTCCAAAGTTGGCACATTAGTGTCACTTTTTCCATAACTTAAAATTTTTTCTAAGTTTTTATGGTTACCCCTTTTACAAGTTACCCCACTTTCTTTGATTTTTCTTGATGAATGATGATTCAAATCATACATTAACATCATTTTAGGGTTAAAAATCCATTTTGGTGAAAAATCTCAAAAAGTCAAAGTTGACTTTTGTGCACAGTTGACTTTTTATCAGATGAATTCCAAACTGTGCAATTCTTCAGGAAATCATGTCTTTGACCTAAATCAAACTTGATGTACATATTCCATGGGTGTCATAGGGTATATTGAATCATGTCTTAGGGTTTGGGAGCATGTCCTGGTCAAAAGTCAAAGTTACAGTTGACTTTCCTCGCGAAACCCTAATTGTGGTGCAGATGAAATTGAGACTTGTTGCTCAAGCTTCTTGGATTAATCCATTGTTCCAAATGGATCAATATAGTTTATTAAAGACCCTCAAATCCTCTCTTGAGGTCTTGGTTCATGATTTGTCCCAAAAGTCAACTTAGGGGTGAATTAGGTCAAGAAACCCTAATTCCTGATTTTTGATGAATGCATCCCCTGAGGTCAAATTGACTTGATGATTGGGTCCATGAGGTTCCATGGAGTATAATAGGTTATGTTTTGAATCATTGGCTTGTGCCCAGATGAAAAATTTCCATCTGGAGGCCCTGGTCGACCAAAACCTTAATTGGGTGACACTGTCGATCTTGAGACTTGATCCACCTAGAAGGGAGAAGCCTTGTGCTTAATCCTTGAAGTGGGAGTCCTTTTGATCCATTGTGGATATTTTAGAGGCTAGACAAGTTGAAGATCAAGTCATTCCTTGACTGATCCTTTGTCTAAGGCTCTGAGAGGGCTTAAAACCCTAATTTTGATTGTAGTGAATGCTCAACAACCCTTGAGGCATGATGGTTCATCCATATTGTGATGATGATTGACACAATGATGGGAATCTTAGTGGTCAAAATTTGGGGTATGACAGATGCCCCTATTTAATCTTCTTGGACCCGAAGGTGTGAATGACGAAGGTATTCAGGCATTCGGGGTGCAAGAGGATTAAATATCGGAATACCTGAAATTTTGATGGCTATGAATGGCAGCTTGCGCATTCATATTCTTTTTCTAAGCAATGATGCTTAGAAAAGGTAGCCTTCCCCTCGATCCTGGTTTCCTATCAAGGAATTGGTCTCAGTTTTCTTTTGAAATAAACCTCCCCTCGATCCTGGTTTCTTACCAAGGAACTGGTCTAAGTTTCTGATTTAAACTTCCCCTCGATCCTGGTTTCCTACCAAGGAACTGGTCTTAGTTTCTGATATAAACTTCCCCTCGATCCTGGTTTCCTACCAAGGAACTGGTCTTAGTTTCTGATATAAACTTCCCCTCGATCCTGGTTTCCTACCAAGGAACTGGTCTTAGTTTCTTTTGTCAATAAACTTTCTTGACAAGGGACGCTATTCATAGCGGTTTTCCTCAAACTTCCCGCCGAATTTTCCTGGGGAGATGCCATTTGAGTGGAAAAAGTTTTGATGTCAGACTTGCTGGGGAAACCCATCGTCTGAGTTGTAGAGGTGCACAAACTTCTCTATTGGAGACGCCATTTGTCGACTCTATCTGGGGGAAAATGAGTCTCTTGAGGGACTGCTTCCGCTTGGGGTCTTACATCATACTTTTCTCGGGATCTTCCCGGAGAAATGCCATATGATGGGCTCCAATTTTGAGGTGCCGGTGACCTTTTCATCAGCGGTCTTTTGGAGAAAGGCAGTTGTACTGCCAAATCTCTGCCTATGAGGCTTTCTCTGGGGATTTTTCTTTAATCCGGGTAAACAAGGATATCATCTTCAATGGCGAAGAGTGATATTTGTAGAAAGCTTCTCTGGCTTTTCAGAGGTTCAAGTTATCAAAGTGGTCGAGTGCCAATTCTAATCCAGAGATACACTGGAGACGAGATTGTTCAAACGCAGCATTTCTTGACGAGGCAAGAACTGACAACTCGATTGAGAAAATTGTTATCACTAGGGGACAAGACCGACTAGAGTGATAGTGATGCAATATGAATATGAATGCAAATCAAATGCATGATGTATGTATATATACTGACAAAACTGATGCGACATATAGACTGACGAGTGAACACGACTGGATACTCGGCCATCGCGGGGCGAAGAAGTACCGTTGGTCAAAAAAGTAGCAATTCTACCTTGCTTAGGAGAGATAGTCCCTGCGGGGAATACCGTTGATCGGGTTTAGTAGATAAGAACTCGACCGAAGGTGTCAGATGGAATAGTCGCATCCGACACTGTTGATCCTTTATTCAGGCACACTGGTGTAGGAGAAGTACTTTGATTCTGAATTTCGAAGTTCGCTTATTTCTGGAGAAGCGGTCGATGTTCTTTTGATGTTTAACAGTCAAAAGAAATTTCCATCTTTAATTTAAAAGCAGAAAAAGTTTTAACAAGTAAATTCATTTTTGTTTCATTTCGAGAATCGCTAATCATGTTAAAACGCCATTCTATAAAGCTAAAACAAATAAGAATTACAAACAAAAGCACAAGGGCTCAAATTTTATTGATAAGATGGAGATCAACCAAACTCGTGATACCAAAGAGTATATACAAAGTTTGAAAATGGTAATTTACAGGGAAAAGGGCTACGTTGAAACATAACGACCACTGTCCTTCTACCAACTTTGAATTCGGGACATCCTGAGCTTCTGTCAAAAACGACCTTGACTGGAGTTTTACTCTGATGGACGGTGTAACTGCTGCTGAGGGACTTGCCTCTGTTGAACATAGTTACTTGCCATTATCCCTAATTTTTGCCTGGATTGTACTATGAGATTTCCAATCCATCGGGATGATTTTTTTCATGTCTCTAACTTTTGCCTGGACCACCCTTTCGGGTTTTCAATCCACCGAGACGTTTTTTTTTTAGTTTATGCGAAGTATTTCTTGACTACATCAACATTCGTGGGGTAGGCAAATTCCTCTCCGTCCATGGTTGCAAGTCTCAAGGCGCCGCCTGAGAAAGCTTTCGTGACCACATAGGGGCCATCATAATTCGGGGTCCATTTGCCCCGAGAGTCAGTGAGAAATGATTGTATCTTTTTGAGCACAAGGTCTCCTTTCCTGAAGACACGAGGTCGGACCTTTTTGTCAAACGCCTTCTTCATTCTCTGCTGATACAACTGACTATGGCATAGTGCCGTTATCCATTTTTCCTCAATCAAATTTAATTCGTCGTGTCGACTTTGACACCATTCAGCTTCTGAAAGCTTAGCTTCCATCAATACCCGGATTGATGGAATCTCTACTTCTATGGGGAGAACTGCCTCCATGCCATATACTAGAGAGAAAGGGGTTGCCCATGTTGAAGTGCGGACAGATGTTCGATAACCATGAAGAGCAAAAGGTAGCATTTCGTGCCAATCTTTGTAGGTTACAACCATCTTCTGAACAATCCTCTTGATGTTTTTGTTAGCCGCTTCTACCGCTTCGTTCATCTTAGGTCGGTAGGGAGATGAGTTATGGTGTTCGATCTTGAACTCAACGCACAACTCTTTCATCCTCTTATTGTTCAAGTTAGATCCATTATCAGTGATGATCTGGCTCGGAACACTATAACGACAGATGATATTGTTTTTGATAAATCGGACCACCACTTGTCGGGTTACATTAGCGTACGACGCTGCTTCGACCCACTTGGTGAAATAGTCAATGGGTACCAGGATGAACCGATGTCCGTTTGAAGCCTTAGGTTCGATCAAGCCAATCATGTCGATTCCCCATATGGAAAAAGGCCACGGGGAAGAAAGAACTTTGAGATGTGATGACGGTACATGAATTTTGTCGGAGTATATCTGACACTTGTGACACCTCCTCATGTACTTGTAGTAGTCGGACTCCATGGTCAACCAGTAATACCCTGCTCTCAGAATTTTTCTCGCCATTGTGTGTCCGTTGGCATGAGTGCCAAAGGATCCTTCATGAATTTCTTTCATAAGCATGTCTGCTTCTGGCCTGTCCACGCATCGGAGCAAGACCAAGTCAAAATTCCCCTTATAGAGTGTATCACCGCTCAAGAAGAAGTTTCCAGCCAGTCTTCTGAGGGTTTTTCTGTCTTTTCGGAGTGCCCCAGATGGGTACTCTTGTTTTTTAAGGAAGCATTTGATATCGTGATACCAAGTTTTGTCGTCTATGACTGCTTCAATCGTGAAGACGTAGGCGGGTCGTTCAAGGCGCATTATGTCGATCTTAGGTAAGTCGTTCCATTGACCTACACTAATCATAGAAGAGAGAGTGGCTAAGGCATCAGCCATGTGATTCTCTCTACGAGGGACGTGATGAAACTCGACTCTGTTAAAGAAGGGTAACAACCTTCTTGCATAGTCTTTGTAAGGAATCAGTCCTGATTGGTATGTGTTCCAATCTCCTTTTATCTGATTGATAACCAGGGCTGAGTCGCCGTATACGTCCAAGTTTTTGATCCATAAATCAATCGCTTCTTCGAGACCCATAATACCAGCTTCGTATTCGGCCTCGTTGTTCGTACATTTGAACATAAGTCTGGCAGTGAAAGGAATGTGGGTACCCTGAGGGGTAACAATGATTGCTCCAATTCTGTTTCCGTAATGATTAACTGCTCCGTCAAAGATAAGTTCCCATTGGGAACCTGGTTCTGGCCCTTCACTGGGTAACGGTTCATCGCAATCTTTCATTTTTATATACATGACATCTTCGTCTGGGAAGTCAAACCCGGTTGATTCTTGATCGTCAATCGGTTGATGAGCCAAATGATCGGCTAAAATACTTCCTTTAACGGCTTTCTGAGCATGGTACTCTATGTCATATTCTGATAATAACATCTGCCAATGGGCAATTCTTCCCGTGAGAGCAGGCTTTTCAAAGACATACTTGATTGGATCCATTTCGGAGATTAACCAAGTAGTGTGACGAATCATGTATTGGCGAAGACGTTTGGCTGCCCAAGCCAAAGCGCAACAAGTTTTCTCAAGCATCGTGTACCGAGTCTCGCAGTCGGTGAACTTCTTGCTCAGATAGTAAATGGCAGACTCTTTTCGTTTGGTTTCGTCTTGTTGGCCAAGTACACATCCCATTGAGTCCTCTAGGACTGTGAGGTAAATGATCAGTGGTCTTCCTTCCACTGGTGGTGATAGAATCAGAGGATTCAACAGATATTTCTTAATACTGTCGAAGGCAGCTTGGCAATCTTCTGACCAAACGCAATCCTGGTTCTTTTTGAGTAATTTGAAAATCGGCGCACACGTGGCGGTCATAAGGAATATGAATCTGGAGATATAGTTCAAACGTCCCAAGAATCCTCTGACTTGTTTTTCAGTTTTCGGAGAAGGCATTTCTCGAATGGCCTTGACCTTGTCAGGATCAACCTCAATTCCTTTCTGGCTGACGATGAACCCTAAGAGTTTCCCCGAACGGACACCAAAGGTGCACTTGTTGGGATTCAAATGGAGTTTGTATTTCCTCAAACGCTCGAATAGTTTCGACAGGTGGGTCACATGCTCCTCTTCTGTCTTAGATTTTGCAATCATGTCATCGACATATACCTCTATCTCTTTGTGTATCATGTCATGAAACAGAGTAGTCATGGCCCTTTGATAGGTTGCCCCGACATTCTTCAAACCGAACGGCATTACCTTTTAACAAAAGGTACCCCATGGGGTAATGAACGAAGTTTTCTCCATGTCTTTCGGCGCCATTTTGATCTGGTTATAGCCCGAGAATCCATCCATGAAGGAGAAAATTTTGAACTTTGCTGTGCTGTCTACCAGCATGTCAATGTGTGGTAAAGGAAAGTCGTCCTTTGGACTTGCCTTGTTCAGATCCCTGTAATCAACACACATTCTGACCTTTCCATCCTTTTTGGGAACGGGTACGATGTTGGCTAACCATTGAGGATATTCAGATGTAGCGAGGAAACCTGCGTCAATCTGTTTTTGTACCTCCTCTTTGATTTTGATCGCCACGTCCGGGTGAGTCCGTCTCAACCTTTGCTTTACTGGCGGACATTCCGATCTTAACGGTAAGTGATGTTCCACGATGCTGGTATCCAACCCTGGCATATCCTGATAGGACCAAGCGAATACATCGGGAAATTCTCATGGAGGTTTATCAAACCCTCTCTGGCAGTTGGACTGGGCCGTGCCCCAATCCTGATTTCTTTTCTCTCTTTTTCTGAACCTAAGTTTACCGTTTCCAACGGCTCTTTGTGAGGTTCAATGGACCTTTCCTCTTGTCTGAGTAATCGAGAGATCTCTTATGGAATTTCGTTTTCAACTTCTTCTTCAGCCCCAAATACCAGGAACCCAAAGTCGGGAGAAGGCATCGGATCGTATGTTTCAACTGGGTTTAAAACAAGCAATCTGCATGACGTGAGGATTCGTGTTTAGAAGAGATAGAGAGAAAGCAAAAGTGTGTGCAGTGTATTTTTTTTTTACTGTTTGTTTTTATTTTTAATTGTTTTTTAGGATTACCATTTTCTGAGAAAAAGCGAAAAAGAGAAAACAGCAATTAATGCGGAAATTACAGAACGACGTTATTTTATTAATGAACAAGTCGATCCTTGAAACTACAGCCCTATAAAACAAAACTCTGTTGCTTTGGGCAAAGCGAAGAGGGAAAATTTACAGAAAGCGAGCCCTATCAAAACATCTGTTTCACCTGGGCAGGGTGAAAGGTTAAAGATGACAATTACTTTGACTGACGAACGACTCTCGGAGCATCAACGGCAACCCATTGGCGGCGAACTCCTCGGTGAATCACAAAGTCTGGCACCTTCCTTGATTTGTCTTCAGAAATAACGCTGATTTCTGGTGGAGCGGGATCATTGGAATCTGTCTCCCAGGCAGAGTTGTCGTAGGAGAATTCCTCTGTTGTATTTTGCATAGCATTTGTGCTCTCAGCTGTATCTCCCCATCCAATTGGCTGGATGTCTTCGAGCCTGATACGAGAGCTTTCGGGAGCGGTGTACTTGACCATATAGTCAAATTTTCCACTCGGTTGTCCCAAGGTGTCCCACACTTCTTTCAAACTGAAGGAGTCATCCCTCTCGATGACGTTGACCTCGGGAAAAGCGTAGTTAATGAATTCTAGTCCTGCAAACGTTGCGAATTCATCGTCGTGTTGAGTAGTTTCTGAATGACCTAAGTGTTGATCCCATGACATGGTGGGGACACAGGTATTCTGTTTAATGACGGTCAGCTGATTTTCATTGTTCGGCTGACTCTCTTGCCCCAAGTCTCCTGGATAAGGTTGCCACATTGGCAGGCCATCCATTGGGCCATAGTAGGTGTAGTCAAAATTGTCTTTCATCGGAGTGTCTTCCTCTAATGAATTTGGCGGAGCACGACATCCTTCTGGATCACAACTTCCGTATATCATTTCGACATCTGATCGTGGTATAAATCTCGGACTTTGTGCGGGATAGCAAAATGGCGTAGGCACCTCTTCCTGAGACATATAACTGTCCTCATTAAGATAGGACTTCCATTCTTCATCTGTGTCAGAGGGGTCTTCCTCATTGATAGCATGTACTGCTTGAGACACTGGGTGAAGAAAACCTCCACTATGGAAGAAGTTCTGAATGGGATGAATACTTTCATCGTTGGCAGCTGTCTGGGTACAGGTTACAGAAAAACCAAGACCCTTCTTTGTTTTTTTGTCAATAGGAATGACAAGCTGTCCCCATCCGGTTGTATCAATACTCTCGACCGCTTTGATAGTATCTTTGTATGAGGAAATCGAAGTTCCTCCTTGGGATTGATTGTCCTTGCCCACCGACAGCGCTTGGAACTGCGTCCCAATAACCTCCTCGGGTTCTACACAAGTAGATGATGATAAGTTACTCACGAGCAAGGCCTGTTCTCCACAGACTGTGACAAGTTAATCGTTCTGAACGAACTTTAGCTTTTGGTGGAGGGTCGAAGTGACCACTCCAGCCTGATGTATCCAAGGTCTTCCTAATAACCAACTGTATGTTGCCCGGATGTCCATGACCTGGAAAGTGACTTGGAAAGTGTGAGGACCAATAGTTATGGGAAGGTCGACTTCGCCGATAACTGTTTTTATGGATCTGTCGAATGCTTTGACGACGACCTCGCTGATTCTCATCGGAGGGCCTTTGAATGATAATTGCATCAAAGTGGACTTCGGCATAACATTCAGGGCTGACCCTGTGTCTACCAGTACGCTGGCTAAAGCATCATCCTGGCAGTTAACTGTAATGTTGAGCGCCATGTTATGACGGCGACCCTCTTCGGGTAATTCCTCATCACTAAATCCCAAATTATTGCAGGAAGTGATGTTAGAGACAATGCCATCGAACTGTCTGATTGTTACATCCTGTTCCACAAAGGCTTGCTCCAAGACTTTCTGTAGAGCCTCTCTGTGGGCTTCTAAACTGAGTAACAGTGATAATACTGAGATCTTTGAAGGAGTCTGTAACAGCTGATCAACAATGTTATATTCACTCCTTTGGATGAGCTTCAGCATCTCATCATTATTTTTCGAAAGGTCGGGATTACTGGATTGACCGACTGATGGATCGGGAGCTTCTGTTTGAAGTTCCTTTTCCTTGTTAGGTTCCCCAACTCCTCGGTTGAAGATTCGACCGCTCCGTGTTACACGACTGATGTCTGCAATATTCAGACGGAGGGTAATAGAATTTCCTTTCCATTTTTAACTGTTGTTGCACCGTATTTGTAAGGGATTGCCTTAGTTGATTCATACGGTAGTGGTCCCGGTAGATAGATGACTATGGGAACCTTCTGATTTTTCTGACCATCATAAGTAATCTCGATCCGTTCCCGGTTGGGAATTCTAGATTCGTCAAGTAGAGGGATGATGGCAAAAACAGCCCTGGTCTGGTGACGACCAGAGATTGTGACAGTATCCTCGACTTGACTGGCAAGGTAGTTCGGCGTCCAGTTGATGGGTCCAGAACCCGGATATGGGCGAATCTCTCCATGATCCACCTGACCCTGAAGAGCTGCTCTCACAAGGTAACACCCTTGGTTACTTTCCGAACAGATACTACAACGGTCATAATTGTGTGGTGGCACCTGGCCACGCCCACTTTGAATACAATGTAACCTCACTAGGTTAACTTCCACAGATCGGACATCTTGACTTTGACGTCGAGTAGGATTCCTGTTATTGATACTAATCTGCTGAGTATCTTCATCCATGTAGATTGGCATCCACCAATGATTTAACAAGTGCTGAAGTGCCTCCTAGACAAGGGTACAACCTCGATCGTTTTCGCAACCTGCTTTACAGCTTTGATAGTCGTGTGATATTAAGAATCCGAGTCGGACCTGCTCAGCATGTAACTTTACCAGGTTGGTATTCATCACGCGAATATCGAAGATCTGAACCATGTTGATCTGATAAGGGTTCCTATCATGGTAGTCTTGGATCCATCCAAGATCCATCTGACGCTGAAGGGCCTCTTGTATGAAAGAGTATCCCTGTTTGTTTACCGAGCAAGTCAGACAGGAACTGTAATCGTGTCATGGCATATTATGATACTGGATTTACCTTGAGTGCATTGCCACTAAGTTGGCATTCATTGCACAGATGTCGTGGTTCTGAATGACGTTGGAGTTCATATAGGCCATGTTAACTCCACGAACTCGGTGCTCTTGGATCCATCCGAGATCCATCTGTTCCTGTAGAGCTGTTTGCACCACAAAACATCCTTGATTGTTTTTAGAGCAGACATCACACTGGTGATAATTATGTGGTGGCACATGGCCGTACCCACTCTGTCTACAATGCATCTTGACAAAATTGGTTTTCAACAAGAGTACATCGTGAATTTGATAGACATTGTTAAATTCTTTCTCAATCAGGTTGACTGCAGCTTTCTCATGTTGAGGAAGCGGGTTCGTAAGAACATTGGGATTCGTATCTTTGAAAGATAAGATCCCGCTCCTAACAAGCTTTTGCACGTCAGATTTGAAATTGAGACAGTTCTCTATGTTATGCCCTGATCCTCCTTGATGATAAGGGCATGCCTGGTCCACCTTAAACCAAAAAGGCAGATTTTCCAGTACTGTAAGAGGAGACTTAGTCTGGACGTGCCCCTTAGACAGTAGTAACGGAAATAGTTATGCGTACAACATGGGTATAGGATCAAACCCTGATGGTCGTGTTGTACGGTTGTTGTTATATGGAGGACGAGCCTGCTGAAGAGGCTGTTGTGTCCTTTGCCGATTAGGTTGGCTCTGCGCAACCTGAGGTTGATACGTAGGAATAGGCACAGGGCCGATAGCAGGAGTTACAGCTGCTACTGGTTGATAACGTCGCCTTTGCTTTCTGAGAGAGATATTCCCAATATCTTGCTCTTTTTTCTTTGGGAGAGAACTGCCGTATCGTTTTGTATTGCTTGATGGTCCAGCGTCTTTTGCTAAACATCCTTCTTGGACGGCTTCCTCAAGACGAACTCCCATGCCCACCATCTCGGTGAAATCACTGGGCGCATTGGCAACCATTTTGTCATAGTAAAATGAGCTTAAGGTCTTTAAGAAGATCTTTGTCATCTCTTTTTCCTCAAGAGGTGGATAAATCTGAGCGGTAATTTCACGCCATCTCTGAGCGTACTCCTTAAAGGTTTCCTTGTCCTTTTGTGACATTGATCTGAGTTGATCTCTGTCCGGTGCCATGTCCAAATTGTATTTGTATTGTTGGACGAAGGCAATGCCAAGATCTCTGAATGTGCTAATCGTAGCACGGTTTAAACCTATGTACCATTTGAGTGCGGCACCGGTTAAACTATCCTAAAAGTAGTGAATCAGTAGGTCCTGATTCTCCGTCTTAGCTGACATTCGCCGAGCGTACATCACCAGATGGCTCTGAGGGTAAGAGTTACCCTTGTACTTTTCAAAGTCGGGCACTTGGAACTTGTGCGGGACTTTCACATTGGGGACCAAGCAGAGGTCTGCGGCGTCCTTTCCAAATAGATCCTGACCGCGAATGGCTTGCAATTCCTTCTGCATTTCCAAGAACTGTTCCTGGAATTCATCCATTCGGTTAAACATAGTTTCCTTTTTACCAGAAGGTATCTATGGAATCTGTCCTTCCGGGCGTTTCCCGAAGTTTGTAACCTTCAGGAGTCTTCAGTATGCCCCTGGCATCTTTGCTTTCCCGAAGTTTATAACCTTCAGGCCCAGCGGCTTCGGTTATGATTCCCTGATCTTCAGTGATCGGCGAAACATATCCTTCCGGGATATAGTTTGCAGGCATGCCCCAGGGATGATCTTTCGGCATCTGATACCTAGGATCAAACTTCTCCACTATGGGTGCTGAGGTGATCTCTGAGATCACAGTCCTTTGTAGCTGAGCTTCTGCCATGGCTTGCATGTCGTTACGAAGCTTTCTCGTATCCTCTCTCAGAGCGTCGATCTCTTCTTTCAACTCTCTATTTTCTTCCTCAAGATCATCCATCTTTTTCTGACGATTGGCCCGAGTATTATACGAGTGAGACAGTTTGACTCTAAATCTGAGACACAAACGTGAGATTCGTAGGTAAGAAGAATACGCGATGTGAGAATATGAATGCAATGATTATATTAATTGTTTTTTGGTTTAATCAAAATAAACTTCGACAATTAGATTGCAAATATCAAACAGTGGGGAAACCCCATTTTATTGAAATTCAAAGGATTGCGGAAACAATAATACAGTAGATTACAAAGTGCAGAAACAGAAACCTAAGCTAATGGGTCCCGAGAGAACCCGGGTGCTGATTCTAGTATCTTCCTTTTCTTTGAACGGGGCTCTTGAGCCGTTGTCGGGTTGTCATTCCTTTGCCAGGTGAAAGGAGCGAGCAAATTCCTTTGGTCATCCTGATTTTCTACAGCATGTTGCTCCAAAATCTCGATCAGAGCGTCCCTTATCTTTCAGTAGTTGCTGTATTTTGATACACTCCACATCGAGGGTGCGGTACTTGTTCTTCCAAGACCTCCTCTCCCGTTGAACTTTGTTGAGAGTAACCTGAAGCTTTTCAGTTTCCGTCATGAAGTACATGACAGATTCCCTCGGCGTAAGAATTCCGTAACGAGGATAAGGCATCTTTAGCTTGAGAGCTCTAGTTTGTACCCAGTGGAGATAAGGCTCCACCAAGACACAGTCCGGTTTTCCTAGAGACTCCCGTCCTTTCTTATGAACATGTTTCCAAGCGTGCACTATTTCCGTCTTTAGTGCTCTGTCACTTTCTCCTTCCTTGAAGAAAAGACCTTCCAGATGAGCATTCCGTGGGACATGCCTCATTGGGTATCCAAATTGACGAAGAACCAATACCGGATGGTAGTTGATTCCTCCCTTAGTTCCTATAAGGGGTACGTTGGGGAAGCTTCCACAACTGTCAATGATCCTGATTCCATCATAAATCCTATTGCACCAATCTATATCAGAGTTGGTGAGAGACATGATCTTATGCGACCAGCGCAAGGCACTCTTATAATCCCAGAAAGCAGCAGACTTAGGTAAATGGGAGATAAACCATTTGTAAAGCAAAGGTACACAACATGTGATCTCCCCTTCGCTGTACAAATTCCCTAAGTGTACAGAATGATACGCATCCGCGAGCAAAGTCGGCATAGGGTTTCCAATGAGAAAAACCTTAATGGAGTTGATATCGACGAAGTTATTAATGTTGGGCAACAAAAATAATTCGTAGGTGATTAAAACAAAGATGCTTTCAAAAGCAGTCCCGTTCCCTATACTAGTGAAGTACAGAGCTTTCTTTGTCAGAAACTGGGCTGGCAAACCTTGTATGCCACCCTTGGTAGTCATGTGAGTCCTGACTTCAGACTCGTCCAAATGAATTGCTCTTGCAATGGTCTGATTCTTTGGAATCTCTTCCTGTCCAAAAAATGGAGCTCGATCAGTGATATGTAAATTGATCAGATAAGAATACTCCTCCAACGTTGGTGCTAGCTGGTAATCCGAGAATGTGAAACAGTGATAAACTGGATCGTAGAACTGAATGAGCGCATCCATGATTCCCTCAATCACATGGACCCTTAACAGAGGTAGCAGACCTCCGTACTTGGTCTGAAGGACTCTTGGTTTGTGATCATTCTCGGCAAACCTCTCAAATACTCTAGTTTTGGAATCCTGAAGGTGTACTTATGAGTTCTCCTTCTACCGAAATCCATTAGCGCAATCCTTTTCTCTGATATTTGCAATCACAGTCTTAGTTTAATTTGAAAAACAGAGAGACTGGAAAAGAAATTTTTTTTTTGAATGTTTTAATGTTTTTTAAATGAATGCATGAATGCAGCACACAAAAACATAGAAAAAACATGGGGTCAAAGGGTCGTTGTCATGAAGTCAAGGCTCTACCCATCCCCAAAGGTTTACACTAGGGTGATTTTTATACCTATACTCATTATCATCAGCTCCTCCCAGGAAAGCAGAACAACAAGCGGATCGCCAGCAAGTTGTAAAGTAATCTTAGAGTAAGTGCCATTCACCGAGAATAGATCACCAGCCTCAAATGAGTGTAGTATCGCGTAACAACTATTTCTGATAGTTTCTGCACTACAAAAGGGTTTGGCTCCTCAGCTTCTTAGATATACAATCGGCCCATTGCCTATGAGAGGGAATGGGTTGCATTGGTCAGCCTCCACTGAGGTTGATGGTCGACCTCGTCGCCATCACTTATCTTAAGTGTATACTCAATCTTTCCACATGCGGCATCACACGCATTCCCATTAGCAGAAAATTAAACAGGTATAGCAATTAGGAAAAGCAATATATATATTCGTCCTAATCATCCTAGACCTTTTAAAGCTAGGAATCCTAAGTTCCTGACAGAAAATGCGTTCCCCGGCGGAAGCCCCAATCTGTGGTTTTTACACAAGAGCAGAGAAAAAAGGTTAGAATGGCCCCACGGTGGGCGCCACTTTTCTGTAGCGAGCGATTTTGGACGCGGTTCTTAAGCGCTACCGCTCTTTGGGTTTGTTTACTACAGGTCAATTCATTTTTTATCCTATTAAAGCTGATGAAGGAAGGGAAATAGATGTCTCCAATTAACCCTGCTTGCAAACTGAGGTTAAACAGTGGTCTGTTAGGTTACGGATGCGATCAATGTGGTGGGGCCTTTCTTGTGTTATTTTGACAGAATGACAGGCTTCTGGCGGGGAACAAGGATTAGAATGTTAGGACTGATGCTTTTTGATAGATATGTGAGAGTATGGGATTTAGGGTTTTTGATTAGTGTGCTCGCTAAGATTTTTCTTTCAATCTTTTGCCTACGTATTCCCGTTTTCCGAAACAGGGAAATTAGAGCGTTCGTAGTTCCTCATATTCTATGGGAGGAAATGGTTGTTTTGGTGTCTTGTTCAAAGCCCAAGACGTGAAACGAAAGGTGTTTGTATCTTGTTCAAAGCCCAAGATGTGAAGCTAAAGATTCTATTTGTATCTTGTTCAAAGCCCAAGATGTGAAGCTAAAAGGGTTTGACTTTAGAGAGAATTTGTCAACTCTAAAGAGGGGTTTGTATGTCACAACTGTTTATAAAGGAGAATTACTTTAACCGGGATGTGTGAATCCGGCAATGCCATAATTTCCTTTATAGGGGATTTTTAACCTGAAGGAGAAGACTTTAACTCAGTGTAGAGTAATGATATCTTTCCTTAGGAATTTCTCATGCTAAAAGAGGGACAGTGGCATGGATGTAGATGATCCAGAGGCTTGCCGCTTACGGCGATTAGATGAAGGGGAAGGAGTTGTTGATGTTTGTGTACTGTGAACGAGGCACAACTTTGATGCTAAAAGGTTGATTGGATCAACCAGTGGTTTTCTTATACAAAGCCTAAGAGGAGGCTAATATGTGTCTCGTACAAAGCCCGAGAGAGAGGCTAAAAGGTTTTGACTCAATGAGGGAATCTTTTGGTATCTTGTATAAAGCCCGAGATGGAGGCTATTTGACTCAACAAGAGAGTTTTTGTATCTCGTACAAAGCCCGAGATGGAGGCGAAAGGGGTGATTGACTCAACGAGGGAGTCTCTGGTATCTCGTACGAAGCCCGAGATGGAGGCTAAAATTGTTAGCTCCGCTGGGGAGAATCATTGTACAAAGCCCAAGAGGAGGCTGGTGTAACTATTTCAGTTGAGTGACAGATCCAATATACTGATTTTAAAAGAGAAAATCAGTTCTTATATGAGCAATGCTGAACTCAAGGACTTGATTTAGGGATATTTCCTTTTCTTTGAGGAAACGGGAAATCCAAAGGGTATTGAGACTGTCTGAGTCTACGGGTTTCCTTCCTATTCTTGAAGGGGGCACTTGAGAATGTCTTTGAGACTCAAGGATGTTAAACTGTCTGTGTCTAGAGTTTCATCTTTTGTACTATGCTTTGAGAAACAGTAGTAGACTCTTGGAAAGGACTGTTCTATGAAATGACTAAGTTCTATTCCTATACCTCTAGGAGGTCGTCGGGACAATTTGTACGAAGCCCACGAGGAGGCTGGAAAATTTTAAGAAGCCGATCGGTCCTTGTATGAAGCCCAAGAGAAGGCTATCATTCCTGGAGGAAGAATCATTATACGAAGCCTAAGAGGAGAATTTGAAAACTTCTAAGAAGCCGATGGGTCCTTGTACTAAGCCCAAGAGGAGGCAGGGTTGCTTTTAGGAAGCCTGTGAGTCCTTGTATGATGCCCAAGAGGAGGCCGATGCTTTTAAGAAGCCGATGGGTCCCCAAACCCTGAGAAATTCAAGACAGGATATTCACAAGGAATAGATCAAGCCAGGAAAGTTCGATAATTTGGAAGAAACTCAAAGATGCCATTCACGAAGAATACATTCATCTCTGGGAGTAGAGTTTCTTGACAATTCCTAATGAGGACAGCCGAAGAGAAGACTGTATCTGGTGATCCTATTGGGGATCTAGTTGTCTATTTCTACGAATAAACGAAACGACTTTTCCTAGTTCTAGACGTAGTTGCCGGGGAAACTCTAAATATCTATACTATTATTACACAGTTGATATGAGTTTATGAAAGAAGACTTACAGCGAAACAGCCCCACAATACAGTTATATGTATATGAAAGCGGTAAATGAAAGCGGATAAACACTTACTCGGTTGTAGAGCTTCCATGCTGTTTGGTTAGTTGTTCAACAAAGAAAGATTGAAAATAACAGTATATTCAAAAGCAAAGGAGAAAGTGCTTTGAAAAGAAAGATTTGGGGCTTACAGCTCAATGAGAGGCCCAGGGTTTTATCAGTTAGCGCACTGTTTGAATTTTGTACAGAGGGACTTATACAAGTGACTGAGGCCAAAAAAGGTTTTCTGTACAAAGGGATGGGTCTTACACTGTCTCAAGAGGCCCAAAAGGTTTAAAGAAAAAGAGTGGGGCTTATAACACAAGGGTAGGCCCAATTGATTTTTCGTTTAAAATGGCGATCGCGCCGAGATTTTCTTTTAACGCAAAGGGGCTTATACAATATCTGAGGCCCAAAATGTTTTGGTTAAAAGGGGATTGGGTCTTACACTCTATTAGAGGCCCAAAAGTTTTGAATGGGTCTTATAGCTCAAGGAGAGACCCAAAAGGTTATTTTTCTAAAGGCGACGGTCGCGCCGTTTGTTTTTGACAGTATCGGGACTTATACAATGCACTGAGGCCCAAAAATGATTTGGTCAAAAAAGGATTGGGTCTTACACTCTATTAGAGGCCCAAAGTGTTTTGAAAATGATTTATGAGGGTTGAATTAATCCAAAACCCTAATTTGTTTTCAAAATGTATTTTAATTGAATAAAAAATTCAATTAAAATGATCAAAATTGTTTAACATATGGAAAACAAATTTTGATCTTGGATTAATGCTTCAAAAATTAAGTGTTGACCTACAAAATAATTAGAAGGCATTAAAAGTTGCAAAATCAAGATGGAAAAAATATTTTAATTGTTAAAAACAATTAAATACTTAATTCTTTGCAAAAATATCAATTATATGAAATAAATAATATTTTTGGGATTTTTTGGGAAAATAAAATATTTTAACATTTTTGTGAATTATTAAAAAAAGAATCAACTCAAAATCATTAAAACTCAGAGAGAAATTAATTTTTGAATCAATTAAATAAAATCACAAAATTCAAATATTTGAATTTGAAAGAAATGGCGCCAAAAACAGCTGAAGAACACGCGCGTGTTCTGGGTTTGGCTGATTTGCATTTTCTATCCAATCTCACTGAATACTTGATTATATCATGCAATCCACATATCAATATGCTCGTCTCAACCTCACGATCATGTTTATGACAATTAATTTCATTTAAATTAAGCATAAAACAAGAAATCACGATAAATCCTTATGAACCCTAATTTCTGCATGAAGGCTGGGATTTTTAATACACGATTCAAACAAAGCAATTACTTGAGGGGAAACATTCCATGCATGATTATGAACATTTGGCAAAAGTATTGTGCGAGGAAATATGCATAGATTGAGAGATGACCCAGTTTAAGCTTACCTCTAGGTCGTGACAGCAAGAGCAAATTGATTTCTGAGTAGGAGGTGTTACAGATGAATTGTGATGATCTGAACAGCTTCCCTACACCATATGGAGTGTGTTTGAATGCTTGGACTTGACTGAGAATGGCTGAATCACTTCATGGCATCTCAACTGCACTTTGGTTAAAACCTTGAGCAATTGACTGGTGATTCTGAGAAATCAGTGTTCCAGTTGTTGTTTAAGTATTTGATCAGCTCACATATGATGTATATGAGGGGTGTGTGTGATTGGTTTGAGTGGAATTGCTCTCTAATGAAAAACCCGATAGTGACTTGCTAAGAAAGGCATTTTTGAGAGTGAGAAGTGGTTTTTGAGAAAGGCAAGTGTTGTAGGCCTTTGGTGTACTTAAACTGATCACAATTGAGCTCTATTTATAGTAGAGCAAGGTTGTTTTGCAAGGAATAGTGAATGGCAACTGCTGAGTAGGTTTGGCCAATGTTGGCAAATGAAAATCCAAGTCTCCTCAGCCATTGACTAGAGGTTAGGGCACAGGCTTCTGGTCCCCTTGGTCTTGGATAAATCTTGACTGAATTCAGTTGCTAAGAGCTCAGTTCATGGCACCTTGATGCTTCCATTGAATGCTCTAATCCAAAATTGGAGTCTTGTCCCTATTTTATCAATTCTAGGTTCAACATGCTATTTTTTGTTCCAAAGACTTTGGAGGCTTGGCTCAGTGATTGTCCCCTTTAGATTCAATCCTCAGAGGTGTCCAAGTGGATAGGAGCATTTGAATTTGGCTGATTTTGGCAAATCGACCAAAAGTACAAAAATCTGCCTTGCCTTGGCAGATTTCAGCAAGGTAACTTGCCAATGTCATATCTCATAGCCCAAATTGAATTTGGTAATGTTCATGGTCATTTTGGAAAGCCCTTACATGATACAACAACTGTTTGAACATGTTTGGTTTTGATCTCTTTTGAATCCAAGTGAAAAATGTCCCTACATTTGGAAAAAAGTAAGGCAAAATCTGACTTAGTGAAATTTTCACTAAGTGTTGGAACAAAGTGACTTTTCTTGATTTTGATCACTCCATAACTCAAAATCCATGAGGAATTTGGACATAGGTCAGTATGAAGCTTTTGTAGAGGGCAATGTGATCTAAAAATCAAGCTTTGAATGGGGAACAATGGCCTTGTGGTTTAGGAGTTATGGTCCTCCAAAGTTGGCACATTAGTGTCACTTTTTCCATAACTTAGAAATTTTTCTAAGTTTTTATGGTTACCCCCTTTTACAAGTTATCCCACTTTCTTTGATTTTTCTTGATGAATGATGATTCAAATCATACATTAACATCATTTTAGGGTTAAAAATCCATTTTGGTTAAAAATCTCAAAAAGTCAAAGTTGACTTTTGTGCACAGTTGACTTTTTATCAGATGAATTCCAAACTGTGCAATTCTTCCGGAAATCATGTCTTTGACCTAAATCAAACTTGATGGACACGTTCCATGGGTGTCATAGGGTATATTGAATCATGTCTTAGGGTTTGGGAGCATGTCCTGGTCAAAAGTCAAAGTTACAGTTGACTTTCCTCGCGAAACCCTAATTGTGGTGTAGATGAAATTGAGCTTGTTGCTCAAGCTTCTTGGATTAATCCATTGTTCCAAATGGATCAATATAGTATATTAAAGACCCTCAAATCCTCTCTTGAGGTCTTGGTTCATGATTTGTCCCAAAAGTCAACTTAGGGGTGAATTAGGTTAAGAAACCCTAATTCCTGATTTTTGATGAATGCATCCCCTGAGGTCAAATTGACTTGATGATTGGGTCCATGAGGTTCCATGGAGTATAATAGGTTATGTTTTGAATCATTGGCTTGTGCCCAGATGAAAAATTTCCATCTGGAGGCCCTGGTCGACCAAAACCTTAATTTGGTGACACTGTCGATCTTGAGACTTGATCCACCTAGAAGGGAGCAGCCTTGTGCTTAATCCTTGAAGTGGAAGTCCTTTTGATCCATTGTGGATATTTTAGAGGCTAGACAAGTTGAAGATCAAGTCATTCCTTGACTGATCCTTTGTCTAAGGCTCTGAGAGGGCTTAAAACCCTAATTTTGATTGTAGTGAATGCTCAACAACCCTTGAGGCATTTGATGAGGCATGATGGTTCATCCATATTGTGATGATGATTGACATAATGAAGGGAATCTTAGTGGTCAAAATTTGGGGTATGACACATATTCTCCTGGTTTTTCTTGTTCTCTCCTTGCAGATAGTGCATGTAACCTGTGGTTGTGGGTTTGCCTGTCCTTCTATTCTGGCCGTCCAGGTATGGTTGCAGGATTCTTGCTCCGGCCTGACATGTACTCTCTTTCGCCATCCACAATCTTTAGTGCCTAACATGAAGGTGTATTCCTCAGTAGGTATTTGCTCTACTGCTGCTTTGGCATTGAGAGAAGTTCTTCATACCTCCCCTTCGGAGAGACTGCAGATTCCATCATTGTCTGGTTCATCCTGATCTACTGAGAGCACATCCTAGTTTTCTGGCAGGTCTAATTCTTCCAAAATGGCTGCTCTGGAAATGTTACCATTTTTATTACGACATTCTCGCGTAAATGTCCTTCCATGTCGTAAATGTAACATTTGCATTTTCTTTGTCTTTCTTGGTGACGATTTTTAAAGACTCGATCATGAGATTCATGAGGTTTGCCTTTGTAGGATTTGGCTTTCCTTAGGCCATACCGTTTGCCAGTGGTTTTGTGGTAACCTGGTATTGGGATTTGACTGCAGAAGGTGAAATCTTTCAAATCTCGCTGAAGCGCAGCCTTTTTACACAATTTCGCCATATATAGGTAGGTGAAGTGTATTCTAGGCATTACTCCGGTAGTTTTTCCTAGGTAATTTTCTTCATAAGCCATTTTTACTTCTTCCCCGATTGTGGGTGGGAGTTTCCTAAAAATTTTATCTGAGAGATCTCCTGAAATAAACATTCTCCCTGATTTGGCAGCAAGGACCTTGTAATCATTCATGTATTTGATTACATCTTTCATACTGTCGCACATTAATCTCTCTAGATCCCTATAGGCTCTGTTCTGCTCCTCTGTGGATCCTTGATAAGGATCTTCCAGTACCATTATCCTTCGTACTTGTGAAGTCAGATTCTGAGGGTCATCCGCAATGTTTTCAAGCGATTCGTATTTTTCGGGGTACGCCATCCTCCACTGGATCAATATTTTCTTTTCATTTTCCCCCAGGAGATTCTCTATATATGCTATTTTGCTTTTGTTGCTGTGTAATTGTCGCTCATTCAATAGGTTCAGGGTTATAGATTCCCATCTGGCAATAACATCCTCGTACATCTCTACGTTTTCTGGTAGGACTAGTACTCCACCATTGTTTTTCTGGGCTGAGGGTAGAACCCATTGTTCATTATTGTTTCCTCCCTTGAATCTTCCAATGAAAGGTCTCATACTTGAGAATTTGTCAATGTCTTGTATGTTGGAGTTTGTAGGGGGTAGTTTACTCCACCTATAGTTGCTTTCGGAGGTCGTGTGTATGACGTAATTCTGGATGTTAACGAAGAAGGACAAGCTCGTTCTAGCTTTCTGAGTGCTGGGTATGGAAGTTCGTCAACGTCTTCCTCCATTGTTACATACGCCTTTTCTTCTACTGAAAACGGGTTTACGAAGTCTTCTTCTTTCTGAGGATCCTTTTGAGGGACCTTGTAGAGTCCTTGGAGGTATTGGCAATATTGCTCAAAGTCTTCTAAGTCGGCTTCTTGTATCAAGTCACCATCCTCTTCTTCAGCTTCTTGTGTCGAGCCACCTTCCTCTTCCTTTGATGGTGGTTTTTCTGCATCCTCCCATCCTGATGGTTGGATATCTTCCAACTTGATTTGGGAACTTTCAGGGGCAGTGTATTTTACTAGGAAGTCATACTTGCCGCTTGGTACTCCCAGTGTATCCCAGGTTTCATTTTGATCATGTTCCTCTTCACACCAAACTGCTATGATTTGTTCTTCATCTGCATCTAGGGCTTCTGCATCTTGGTCATTGACCTGGAAGTTTTGTGGGGGTGGAAGGGTGTAGTAATCACGAAACCTTATGGATGTTGATCCATAAGATCTTCTTCTTGTGTTTACATCTGTTGGGACCGAGTATCTCTTTCTCTCGGGTGGCTTTAAGATCCATTGCTTTCCTTTTAATTCCACGACTGTGTGCTTTTGTCCCGGGATTGCTTTTACCCCTCTGCTGGATAAGTATTCTGAGACATTTTTGACATCATATCGGAATGACGCATAACTTGTATTTGTTATTCTGGCAATAAGTGCTCTAGAGATTAATAAGTTACTTTCTGCTCCCTGCCACCCTTCATAGCCATGTGTCTGGATTGCGAGTTGTACATGATTATAGAAATCATGAATGCTCATCATGATTTCAGGTGCAATATATGTCAGTTGTGTCCCTTCTGATAGATCGATTTTCATAGATCCTATGATTGCTCTTTCATCACTCCATCTGGTGTCGCGTAAAACGATCATTGCATTAGTTCTTGCATATCTTTTATGCAAGGGATGCAACCTGATCATTATTAGGCCCAAGTGAATGTGTTAGAATGCTTCCCTCCTCAAGGTTTCATAACTTGTATCATTTATAAACTCAAGATCCAACTGCTGGTTTTCTCCTGTTATAAGGATTCTTGCCTCAGACCTATGTTGATATCCTCGATGTCTTGGTTCGTTCCATCTTGATTCATACAGGACTTCCGCAGGGACCATCATGGCTCTTCTTCTTTGAGATATGTCTAATTCCTGATTGGGATCTAGTTGGCTTTCCAGGCTTCTTTGGTAACTTCGGCCAAATAGCCTAGGGATGCGTCTCTACATTTCATACCGAATCCTGCTCCCAGTTCTGTAATCTCTTATCTGGTCCTCTTGAGATGGTGTTCTTTCATTATTGCTTAGCCCAGTTACGGGTGGTAAGCTTCGACTCTGACTCATATTGCAAGGTTTTTTACTTTTTCTCTGAGGGAGGCTCTAAACTCCTTGTAGTATGTAACCAGTTCGTGGTCAATTTGATCTGCTTCTTCGAGGAATCTGATTACGTCGGTTAACCAGTTTAACTGAGTTTTTTCTTCAGTTAGGTCTGTGTGCCGAGGTTTGAGTATTATCGTGCTTCGAATCAACTTCCCGTTTGGAATTTTAGGAAGCCGGGGACACTGAACATCAAGGGTTCTTCTGCTTTTCTTTTTTGAAAATCCGATTTGGGTCCTTAAAGACGTAAAAAGCTCATTTCTTCTTCGGAAGTCTTCTTGCAGGTTCTCCAAGAGATAATCTGGCGAGATTTTTCTGGATTTCTTCCAATGCTTTTTCTAGCTCCAAGCTTTGGACTTTCTTTTCTTTCTGCAAAGGCTTTAGGTGTTTTAGCGCTTCAACACAGTCGTCTATTTTCTCGTCAATTGTAACAAGAAACTATATTACTGTGTTATTTTGTTTGATTATGGTTGATAAACCAGTGATTGTTCCTTTTGAGGAGTCGATAGGTTTAGCGAACGCTACCGCTGGCTCATCTATGGATTCGATCGCCTTCACTGCTTCTTTGTTTGAAGTGCTTTTAGCAGAAATTCTCCAGCTCATGAAGTAAGGAGATTCCTTACCTCTTAAATTGTGCGTTCAACCTTTTAGAGCCTTAGGTTGAGATCTTGCAACCGAGACCTTAGTTTTTGGTTTACTTCCTGAATTTGGTAGAAGTGTTTCAAGCTGACTTTTGACAAGAGGAGTAATCGATCATATATGACACTAATGTTGTTATGGGAAATTTTTATCAATTCTAACAGGTGAGGGTTTGACACAGATAAATCAAGGTATTCTAGGTTAGTAGTTCGGGATTCCTCATACTATGTTTTTATATTTTTCTCAAATCTTTCGGACATTAAGTAACTCATGTGTTGGTGGACTGAAATTTCTTGGGACTCCCTCCCTTATCTCAGAACTGCAACACCCTTTTGTTAAACTAAATATTCGTCTCTTTTGAAAAGATAAAGTAGTACGAGGAACCCTTACTATTGCTATCCCAGAATACTTGTGATTTAGTTAGCAGTCTGAGCTTTTTCAAGCTCTGATACTAACAAGGTGGTGGTGTGGAAACATGATTGGATCGTGAAGAGAGAAGCTTAAAACTCTACTTCAAACAAAATATGGAAAAACAAAACAAGAAAACAAGATTAGAAGAAAAACCCTTACTTTTATTATACAGGATAATGTATACAAGACTTGCAAGAAAAACTTAGACTCTAGGAATTTTGATTAGTTTCAGAGAAAAGAAGAGTTGTGTTCTTCGATGCCCTGATTAATCAAGAAACCCTGGTACTTATAATGAATTATGAGGGAGTGAAGACACGAGATCGGGTGCTCATTGGGCCCCATCGAAATCAAACGTGTCTCTTTTCCAAAATAATTCACCTATGGGTAAATCTTATCTTGATTTCCCTGATTACAAACAATAAGAAACTTTTGATAAAAGGGAATCTACACCTGTCCCCATTATTACAAAAAGGACAAACAACTTTTCCCAAAATTAGAAGCAAAGACTCAGTGAATCTTATCCTGAAGATTCATTATTGCAAAACGACAAAAACTTTAAACAAAGTGGGCTGCTGACATGATTGGGGAATCTTGTCGGTACTGGTCCCATGGTTCCGGCGTGTCCTCGTCAGACGCGGATGTCTCCATGTTCCTGGATCCACCGCTGCAATTTCCGGTGTATCTTCTCTAGTTCTTTGGTAGCTCTGTTGGTATGTGGCCTGTGATCGTTCCAGTAATTGTCGCTGGTGGAGAGCCTTCTACATTCTTTGGCTCTTGCTTCAACCATTTGGTTAAGTAAACTGAGCTCGGCTTGCACTCTTTTCCCTTATCTGTTGAACAGTTCATCTGCGACCTCTCCCATATTTGAAAATGCTTCCAGGGTGAGTTGACCGGATGATTGTCTTGTTTTGTACAGCTGCTCCAGGATAGTGAGGGGATCTGTTGAGAAGTTATCTGGATTAGTCTCTTGGCATACTGGTGTTGTTGGTGATGCGGAGTTTTCTTCCATTCTTGAACTGATTCCTATAAAAGAAGAAGGTGGTTGTGTACTCGAACTCCCTGTTCCTGGCATCCTGCATATGCAACAAAGTGACCAATTCTGGATAAAGTATCGGCTAAGATATTTTGTTTTCTCTCAATATGCTCAAAGTGAATTTTGACTCCTGATCCAGTTATGTAATTCGTGAATGCTAACCACCTGACTCTTGATGGGTTGTTTTGGGTAGACTTATTATAGAAGGTTATTATAGCTTGGCAGTCTATTCTAAGGGTTATTTCTCCTTTGTCTAGGTAATGGATCTTAAAATTTTCCAGAGAACCCATGCAGGCATAGATTTCAGCATCTATGGTTGATTTAATCTTCTGAAATTTTCCTGATGCATAGGCACAAATCTTTTCATAACTTCTTGGGTCGTGCCTTTGGTTCTTCCATTTGTACACTGTAATACCCTAATTTTTACCCCTAAGATCCCACATGTCATTTGCATTTTTTGCATACCACAAACAAGATCACATATTGGTTCCCTCTTTGATAGGCTTGTGCCTTGCAGGGATCTTTGAGTTTGTGTGCATTTGATTTGTTTAATTTGTTTATATTGTACTAACCATTAATTAAAAGCCAAAAAATATTTTGTTTTCTTTCACTAACATTTTTCAGGGGAAGAACAGGTCAAAAATACCAAAACATCAGTCCCTCAGCTCGAATGGATTTCATCTGAATAAAGTCAATGTTGATCTGCGATTAATTAAAAAATTATCTGATCAAGAGTTTCCAAGATTTAATTGATTATCATTCAAGGGACTTCAAGGTTCATGTGTTTATTTCCATGCCTTCTTTGTCAAGCAAGAAAATCGAGCCAGAGCCAAGACAGCACATCAAAAAGCCATTTTTTTCCCATTTTTCACTGTGTTAATCGATTAACCTAATTGCACTGTGAAGTGGTTAATCGAATAACACGTACAATTTTTGAAAAAATGTGCCAAATTCAAATACTGTAGCAATTGACACCAATTTTCACCATTTTGATCACATGTGGAATATTCTAGACCATCTCATTTTAATTCCCTACATCACTTTGATCATTCCCCACCATGTACCATCACTAATCACCACTCTTTTGTGATTTCCCTCCAAATTTGAATTCCAATCCTAATTTTGATCACCCAAGCCTAATTCCAAACCACCAAATTTCCAAGCCTAAACTCTATAAATAGAGCCTTCATTTCATTCATTCTTCAAGCTTTTGATAGCCAACAAACCCCTTGCAAAATATCTCCCCAAACCACAAATTCACCAAAGCTCTTCTTTCTTCTTTTGAAAGTTAACAAGAATTCACATTGATTCTTGCTTAACTTTGAGCTAAACCTTCATCCATTCTTGTTTTTGTTCATTAATCACAGTAGATCAAGGTTTTGGAGTGTAGATCTTGCTGCAATTTGGAAGGATTTTTTTATTTGGATTGGTAATTCACTTCTCACCATTGTTGAAGCTTCATCTTCATCTTCCATAATGTAGATCCTTTGTTGATCTTGTTTGCTTGATCTTTGGATCTTGCAATTTGTGTTGATTGCTGGTTTTTGCTGTTGTTTTACTCCAAAATTTATGCACAATTGAATCCTTGATCCTAAAATGTTTGAAGAAATGAGTGATCAAGGATTTGGCAATTTTCAAACTGGTTTTTTGCTATTTTCACAGTGTTAATCGATTAACAGCTTGTTTTTGCGCA
Source organism: Lathyrus tuberosus (assembly GCA_022829125.1). Classification (NCBI taxonomy): domain Eukaryota; kingdom Viridiplantae; phylum Streptophyta; class Magnoliopsida; order Fabales; family Fabaceae; genus Lathyrus; species Lathyrus tuberosus. The sequence continues at coordinate 2,997,882 of JALAZF010000436.1, read as the reverse complement.
AAAAACTGGAAGTTTACACTGGTTACTCGATTAACATAATTACACTGTGAGTTGGTTAATCAATTAACCAGCATCCAGAATGTGAGAAATGCTTGTTTTTGGGACTATTTTGGTTTTTTTTGCCATTTTCTTCCCTTTCCTTTGTTCTTAGCCTTAGATCACATATTTGTGTGGTTTAATTTGCCTTTCTCTTCATCTATTTCTCTTTTCTTTTGATCGATGAAAGTCTAAAAGATCTTGGAATTCCGTTGTTGAATTTCGATCAAGACTAGATCGCTACCATTTTTCTTTTCGTGCGGTATTGCTTTCGGATGACGATCTACATATCGTTCATCTAGCATACATTAGCACAAAGAGCTATTGACGGGCCTCATTGTAGGGTAATTACTCCGTAAATTACTCGGCGATTGCTTAACATAGCGCAATATTTGTCCCGTATCGGAAAACTATCAAGAATGGTTGATTATTTATCTTATGGTTCAAAACTCATGAAACTTGTTGTTAGGAGGCTTTGGTCTTATCAATCCTGTAATGAGTTTCATCAACCTTGACCTAAGTGCAATTATTCAATTGTTATTGATCACTAACACTAACAACTAACCACTAACTTCTAACTTCTTTACATTTCCTTCTCGCTCCCTATCTCTCTTTTACTTTTATGGAATTTTTCCTTTGTCCGTTGGACACATGTTTATGCTTCCGCATATTTTTTCCTTTGTCCGTTGGACACATATTTATGTTTCCGCAATTTTTCCTTTGTCCGTTGGACACATGTTTATGCTTATGCTTTTTTTTCTTTGTCCATTTGGACTCAAAAACATTAATAAAGGCTTAAACCATAAAAAACTTAATTCTCCTCATCTTGGACTATTGGTTACTATCCTATGCTTTGGAGTGATCTCTTTATGGACCTCTTTTGAAGTAATATTGGACTTATGGACCTAGGATTATGACTTCTTATCCCTTTGCTTGGAGTATTGATTGAAGACTTGCCTTTATTGGCCAATTTGCTTAAGGATGGAATTCTTTTAATATTGCTTTGAAGTGGCTCCATTTTGGTTAGATCCTTCTTTTCCCTAGCTTTTATTTTATGCACTAGGATAGTCACTTCTTCTCCTCCCCATTCTTAAATTTTCAAAATTCTCTCCCTTTTTCAAAACCTTCTTGTTTTCAAACTTAAAACCACTTTCATAATAAAACCTTGACTTTGGTCAAGTGATTTTTTTAAACTTTGTTTTCCTTAATAAAAGTCAATCCATCTTAATCATATTTTGACCATTTCAAAAAGACATAAAAAATACAAAACTCATCCAAATTTTTTGTGCTTTGTGCACCTTTTTCTTTTAAACTTTTCAAAAAGAATTAGATATGAGTCATTTTTTTTTATGAGATGTAAAACTCCTAACCATGATATTTTGTTGAAAGTATGGTCGTTTTCCACTTAGATGTTGAAGTGATTAGTCTTGTTGATGTTAATCCAAGCAAATCCTTCATCTTAATGTGATGCAAATGCCTCTTTCCCATACCTTTGGGTAATTAGTTGAGTATTCTCTCTTGAGAATGACAGGTTTTCTTTTTCAATATAAAATAAACCATAACCAATAATTTTCATTCTTTGTACCACGAACTACGAGGTTTTGATCCTACATTGCACATCGTGGGTACATAGGCATGAGGCGATAAGTCTCTCCAAACACAAAAATCTAAAAAATATTTCTCTTCTCATCTCCTCAATCTCTTTACAAGCAAACCTTTTCAGACAAAAAAGCGATAGATATTTCAAAGGGCTCCTATAGAGTACTATAGAGGTTTTGGGTGTTAACACCTTCCCATTGCGTAACCAACCCCCCTTACCCATTCTCTGTTCGTTCTTGTTTTTTAGAACTCTTTAGGTTTTGTTCGCTCTTTTTCCTTTCCCTTTGTGGATAAAATAAAAGTGCGGTGGTGACTCTTGCTTATCTTTTAGTTAAGTTAATCAATAGCTTACACTCACAAATTTCCCCGCTACACACACTCCTCCTCATCCCTCCATACAGCCATCCGTTTCTAGGATGATGTATGCATGTTCAAGTGGGATCTCCATATCAGGCAATTTTTGCACTATTTCTTTGATTTGGCGAATGATTTTCCAGTCACTGCTCTTCATTCTCTTATCACCATGGGGGCAAGTTTTTGTGTGTAATGGGCCTGTTAGTGTTCCTAAGTTCGGGATGTAACTACGGGCGTAGTTTAGTATTCCCCAAAAGCCTCGTAACCCCTTTTTGTCCATCAATTTTGCTTCATCAAAATCCAGTATTTTATTGATGATGTGCGGTTGTAATATAATCTTTCCTTGCCTGATGATTGCGCCTAGGAATTCAACTTCCATGGTTGCTAGCTTCATTTTTTTTGGGGAGAGAATTAAACCATGTGTCCTTATGATTTCTGTGAACTGTTGTAGGTGCTTTGCATGTTCCTCCTTAGTATCTTCTCCAGTTCTTTGGTAGCTCTGTTGGTATGTGGCATGTGATCGTTCCAGTAATTGTCGCTGGTGGAGAACCTTCTACATTCTTTGGATCTTGCTTCAACCATTTGGTTGAGTAAACTGAGCTCGGCTTGAACTCTTTTCCCTTGTCTGTTGAACAGTTCATCTGCGACCTCTCCCATCTCTGAAAATGCTTCCAGGGTGAGTGGACTGGATGATTGTCTTGTTTCGTACACCTGCTCCAGGATAGTGAGGGGATCTGTTGAGAAGTTATTTGGATTAGTCTCTTGGCATACTGGTCCTGTTGGTGCTGCGGAGTTTTCTTCCATTCTTGAATTGCTTCCTATAAAAGAAGAAGGTGGTTGTGTACTCGAACTTCCTGTTCCTAGTATCTTGATGATTGCGTCTAGGAATTCAACTTCCTTGGTTGCTAGCTTCATATTTGTTATGGAGAGAATTAAACCATGTCTCCTTATAATTTCTGTGAACTGTTGTAGGTGCTTTGTGTAACGCCCCAGTTTTAGTTAGTTTTATTTAATCGAGTCGATTTGATTATTTTATTATTATATTACTTTATTTTTTACTTTTATTTGATAATATATTATTTTTCGTCGTGAATATGTTTTATCGCGTTTTGAGAGCGTTTGTGAGATATTTGAGTGTAGGGGTATTTTGGTCATTTCACTTTATTTTTCTTAAGTTAGTAAGAATAGAAATAGAAAGAGAGAAAATTAGAGAGAAAGAAAAAGAGAAGAAGGAAAAGGGAAAGAAAAGAGAAGAGAAAGGAGAAAAGAGAGAAAAACTTGGAAAAGAAGAAAATCGATCAACCGACTTTTCAAACACGATTAAATCGGGTAAGGGTACGAAACTCGATTATATTATACTTGTGTATGATTATGTATGTTTGTATTTGGTTGTTTTTGGGTTGAAATTGGATATTGAACAAAAACCCATAATATGTTGAAATTGTTAGAATCCGATTAAATTGTGTCGGAAATCATGTTTTCAGGTCCCTTATTGTTGATACATGTTAGATATATGTTGTTGTGCTATCTATTGGCAATTTTCTGGTGTTTAGGTGAAAAATGGGAGTGGGTTTTGGATGGTTTCGCAGAAAAATTCTGGGTTTCCACTGCCGTTACGCGTATCAGGCATGTCCATACGCGTATTGGCTTGGGCAATACGCATATGGGAGGTGCATTTGAGGGCAATACGCGTAATGAATTTCATTTTTCTCGGCCATCTGCTAAAACGCGTAATGGTACGCGTAAGATTTTGGGCAATACGCGTATGGCCAGCAGGAGTGCAAAATGTTGTTTTTTCGCGATGTCTTTTCCGTTTACGTCCGTAACTTGTGTTCCGATTATCCGTTTTGAACATTCTTGGTATCGTTGGAAAGCTAATAAAATGTAATTTCTTATTAAAATGGTTTTGAGATTGTTGGCCGATTTAATTATGTCGGGAATTTGAAATAGTGTCGTTTTGTCGACTTTTGTCGTTGTAATTGTGTGTAATTGATGTGTATCATGCAATGTGCTGTTGATATAGACGTCGTATGACCTGTGTGCTGTTGTGTGATGAAAATTTATGTGATGAAATGTTGCGATGATGAATTGTGGCCTAAGGGCAAGAAAATACAATGTGTTGTATTTGATTATATATGCATGATTATGGATGTGTATATGTGTGCATTTGAATGTCATGAGTTATTGTATGCCAAGCATCATGATATGCATTCTTGTGATGTCCTGTGCCCTTATGTGGTGTGAGCGACGAATCGATTCCAGAGGGAATCCGCTATAACATCGTGAGCCTTATACCGAGAGGACCTAAAGCGATGATTATAGATGATCATGCGCCTTATACAAAGAGGACCTAAAGCGATCGGATTGTGAGCCTTATACAAAGAGGACCTAAAGCAATCCATAAACGTCGTGAGCCTTATACCAAGAGGACCTAAAGCGACGGGGAACATCGTTTGCCCGACGGGGAGTTACACTAAGTAACAAGCGATGGTTCCAATAGTTCCTGAGTGAACTAGTGTTGAGATTGACGGATGGATGGTACCGCATTTGCATAAAGTCGTTGTGTCGGTCTCTTTGCATTTGCATAAATCATGAATGGATTGATTTTGTGTGGAATTGATAATGGAATTGATGAGTTGATATATATATATATATATATATATATATATATATATATATATATATATATATATATATATATATATATGTTGTTGATAAATGCATTTATTTGATTATATATGCCTTGGTGATGGATATATGATGATATGCATTGTGTTGTTTTGTGCTTGAATTCTGGTATAAGTTGTGGTGAGAATATTACATGTGTATTTTGGTGTTATTATATGATTGTATGCAATTATATTATGATTGTGTTTCTCACCATTCTGCTGTTTTGAATGCTCTATGAGGCATTGCAGATTAGATGCTGGAGGTCTTTTTGTGAAGCTTAGGTCTTCATTCTTTTGTCGGTCGGCTCTGATATGTAGCACCGGGTAGTCGGGGAGATCGTTGTGATTTATGTGTATATGTATATATGCCTTTTGGATTGTATATGTATGAATCTGTGTATGACAGACAAACTCTTTATATGATATATAAATATGATATTCAGTTGCAGATTTTCCGCTTTTATTCTGTATCTGATTTGTGGGTAGTAGGAACTAAGTGCCTCTATTAATTGCTACCTGATTGTTGCATATCTTTATGAGCAGGTTTATTATGTTTTGTCTCAATTGATGTGACGCCTTCGTCTATGCCATGAATGTTTAATTATACTCTGTTGAAATTTTTATCGCTTTTTTTAATTGGGGGTATAGATTAGGGGTGTTACATTTTGCATGTTCCTCCTCGTTCATGGAGAAGACCAAGATGTCATCTATGTATACTGCAATGAAATGTTCAGTGCCTTTAAAGCAATTATCCATTTTTCGCTGGAAAATTGTAGGTGTATTCTTGAGTCCGAACGGCATAACTAACCATTCATACGGGCCTCCTGGGACAATGAAGGCCATCCAAGGGATAGATTCTTCATCCATTGCAATTTGATGGAAACCAGATTTTAAATCAAACTTTGAATAAATTTTGCTGTTTCCAATCCTTTTGAGAATTGTGTTAATCCTTGGCAAACTGTATAGATCCTTGTAGGTGTTATCATTCAAGGTTCTATAGTTGAAGAGCATCCTTTCCTTGCCCTTTGTTTCCTTTCCAGAAATAGGATCAATCTCTGTCCCTAATTTGACAATTATGGCCATGGTTCTATGTCTGCTCTTACTGGGTCGTATGGCCTTGAGTTCAAGTAAAGCATTGACATGATTTCGGAAGGACTCCTCCATTGCAGGCGTGACATGTTTTAAGGGTTTATCTTCCACCGTTAAGTATTTGTTGATGACCTCAATTTTACATTTGATATTATTCTTTGCCCAATGCGCCAACGGATTACTACCAATATACTCTGTTTCCTGCAATTCTTTGATTGTTTTATAGAATTTCTTCAAAAATTCGGGGATTGGTTGTCCCACATTCATGAAGACTACCTCTTGTATGCCAAGATATTCTTCTTCCTCCATTTCAAGTTCTTCCAGGGTTGGGGCTACCACTCCTGTTTCTTCAGTAGTATTGATGGATGTGTTATTTTTATAAAACGTGAGGATGTTTCTCTCTATTCTTATTCCTCCATACATAGACCTGATAAAATAGCATCCAATAAGAATTTGTATGCCATCTAAGGTGTTCATGTCAAAGGCATGTATTAGGGGGGTCCTGAAGCGGTTTTCCCCTATCTTCATTACTCTGGGTCTTAACTTCCATTTCACCTCTTGCCTGGAGCTGATCCCACTGAAAAAGGTGAGGATGGGATTTGGTTCCAAAGCCTTTTCTGGTACCGCAAACTGGTGGAGGCAGCACGAGGTTGCTCAAGTGTCTAAGATTGCCTGTACTGAAAATGACTTTATACCTGGTATTTCAAATTCAACTGACATGTTGTACATTTTGTTTATCACTTTTTTGGGTTTTGCATTCTTTGCGACTTTCAAGGTTTTTTCTTCCTGCCAAAATGTTACTATCTCTGCTTCCGTGCTACTTTCTTCTTCTCCTTTCTTTGTGATCTTTGTTAAATAGTCATTTTCTCTGGAAGAAAATCCATATATTGGCACAACTCCCTTATGAGGATTTCTTTGTCTCCCGCATAGTTCCTTTGCCTTTCAGGAATTTGGATGGGCATTTGAAAGTAGTAATTCCCACAAAGTGCACATGCCAACATTTTGCATTGCTCGTACCATATTCTCCTGGTTTGGCTTGTTCTCTCCTTGCAGATAGTGCATGTAACCTGTGGGTGTGGGTCTGTTTGTCCTTCTATTCTGGCCATCCAGGTATGGTTGCAGGATTCTTGCTCCGGCCTGACTTGTACTCTCTTTCGCCATCCACAATCTTCAGCGCCTAACATAAAGGTGTATTCTTGAGTAGGTATTTGCTCTACTGCTGCTTTGGCATTGAGAGAAGTTATCTATACCTCCCCTTCAGAGAGACTGCAGATTGCATCACTGTCTGGTTCATCCTTATCTACTGAGAGCACATCCCAGTTTTCCGGCAGGTTTAATTCTTCCAAAATGGCTGCTCTGGCAACGTTAGCATTTTAATTACGACATTCTCACGCAAAATGTCCTTCCATGTCGCAAATGTATCATTTACATTTTCTCTGTCTATCTTGGTGACGCTTTTTAAAGACTCGGACATGAGACTCATGAGGTTTGCCTTTGTAGGATTTGGCTTTCCTTAGGCCATACTGTTTGCCAGTGGTTTTGTAGTAACCTGGTATAGGGATTTGACTGCAGAAGGTGAAATATTTTAAATCTCGCTGAAGCGCAGCCTTTTTACACAATTCCACCATATATTGGTAGGTGAAGTGTATTCTAGGCATTACTCCAGCAGTGTTTCCTGGGTACTTTTCTTCATAAGCCTTTTTTACTTCTTCCCCGATTATGGGTGGGAGTTTCCTAAAAAATTTATCTGAGAGATCTCCTGAAATAAACATTCTCCCTGATTTGGCAGCAAGGACCTTGTAATCATTCATGTATTTGATTACATCTTTCGTACTATCGCACGTTAATCTCTCTAGATCCCTATAGGCTCTGTTCTGCTCCTCTGTGGATCCTTGATAAGGATATTCCAGTACCATTATCCTCCATATTTGCGAAGTCACGTTCTGAGGGTCATCCGCGATGTTTTCAAGCGATTCGTATTTCGAAGGGTACGCCATCCTCCACTGGATCCATATTTTCTTTTCATTTTCCCCCAGGAGATTCTCTATATATGCTATTTTGCTTTTGTTGATGTCAAATTGTCGCTCATTCAATAGGTTCAGGGTTATTGATTCCCATCTGGAAATAACATCCTCGTTCATCCCTACATTTTCTGGTAGGACTTGTACTGCACCATTATTTTGCTGGGTTGAGGGTAGAACCCATTGTTCATTGTTGTTTCCTCCCTTGAATCTTCCAATGAAAGGTCTCAGACTTGAGAATTTGTCACTGTCTTCTATGTTGGAGTTTGCAGGGGGGATAGTTTACTCCACCTATAGTTGCTTTCAGAGGTCGTGTGTATGACGTAATTCTGGATGTTAACGAAGAAGGACAAACTCGTTCTAGCTTTCTGAGTGCTGGGTATGGTAGTTCGTCAACGTTTTCCTCCTTTGTTACATACGCCTTTTCTTCTACTGAAAACGGGTTTACGAAGTCTTCTTCTTTCTGAGGATCCTTTTGAGGGACCTCGTAGAGTCCTTGGAGGTATTGGCAATATTGCTCAAAGTCTTTTAAGTTGGCTTCTTGTATCAAGTCACCATCCTCTTCTTCATCTTCTTGTGTCGAGCTACCTTTCTCTTCCTTTGATGGTGGTTTTTCTGCATCCTCCCATCCTGATGGTTGGATATCTTCCAACTAGATTTGGGAACTTTCAAGGGCAGTGTATTTTACTAGGAAGTCATACTTGCTGCTTAGTTCTCCCAATGTATCCCAGGTTTCATTTTGATCCTGTTCCTCTTCACACCAAACTTCTATGATTTGTTCTTCATCTGCATCTAGGGCTTCTGCATCCTAGTCGTTGACCTGGAAGTTTTGTGGGGGTGGAAGGCTATAGTAATCACAAAACCTTATGGATGTTAATCCGTCAGATCTTCTTCTTGTGTCTACATCTGTTGGGACCGAGTAGCTCTTTCTCTCGGGTGGCTTTAAGATCCATCGCTTTCCTTGTAATTCCACGGCTGTGTGCTTTTGTCTTGGGATTGCTTTTACCCCTCTACTTGATAAGTATTCTGAGACATTTTTGACATCATATCGGAATGACGCATAACTTGTATTTGTTATTCTGGCAATAAGCGCTCTGGAGATTAACAAGTTACTTTCTGCTCCCTGCCACCCTTCATAACCATGTGTCTAGATTACGAGTTGTACATGATTATAGAAATCATGAATGCTCATAATGATTTCAGGTGCAATATATATCAGTTGCGTCCTTTCTGATAGATCTATTTCCATAGAGCCTATGATTACTCTTTCATCACTCCATCTGGTGTCGCGTAAAACGATCATTGCATTAGTTCCTGCATATCGGTTATGCAAGGGATACAACCTGATCATTATTAGGCCCAGGTGAATGTGTTGGAATCCTTCCCACCTCAAGCTTTCATAACTTGTATCATTTATAAACCCAAGATCCAACTGCTGGTTTTCTCCTGTTACAAGGATTCTTGCCTCAGACCTATGTTGATATAATCGATGTTTTGGTTCGTTCCATCTTGATTCATATAGGACTTCCGCGGGGACCATCATGGCTCTTATTCTTTGAGACATGTCCAACTCCTGATTGGGATCTAGTTGGCTTTCCATGCTTCTTTGGTAACTTCGGCCAAATAGCTTAGGGATGCGTCTCTGCATTTCATATCGAATCCTGCTCCCAGTTCTGTAATCTATTATCTGGTCCTCTTGAGATGGTGTTCTTTCATTATTGCTTAGCCCAGTTACGGGTGGTAAGCTTCGGCTCTGACTTATATTCCAAAGTTTTTTACTTTTTCTCGGAGGGAGGCTCTAAACTCCTTGTAGTATGTAACCAGTTCCTGGCCAATTTGATCTCCTTCTTCGAGGAATTTGATTACGTCGGTTAACCACTTTAACTGAGTTTTTGGTTCAGTTAGGTCTGTGTGCCGAGGTTTGAGTATTATCGTGCTTCGGATCAGCTTCCCGTTTGGTGATTTTAGGAATCCGGGGACACTGAACATCAAGGGTTCTTCTGCTTTTCTTCTTTGAAAATCTGATTTGGATCCTTAAAGACGTGAAAAGCTCCTTTCTTCTTCAGAGGTCTTCTTGCAGGTTCTCCAAGAGATAATCCGGCGAGATTTTTCTGGATTTCTTCAAATGCTTTTTCTAGCTCCAAGCTTTGGTCTTCCTTTTCTTTCTGCAGCTCCAAGCTTTGGTCTTCCTTTTCTTTCTGCAAAGGCTTTAGGTGTTTTAGCGCTTCAACACAGTTGTCTATTTTCTCGTCAATTCTAACAAGAAACTGTATTAGTGTGTTATTTTGTTTGATTATGGTTGATAAACCAGTGATTGTTCCTTTTGAGGAGTCGATAGGTTTAGCGAACGCTACCGCTGGCTCTTCTATGGATTCGGTTGCCTTGACTGCTTCTTTGTATGAAATGCTTTTAGCATAAATTCTCTAGCTCATGAAGTAAGGAGATTCCTTACCTCTTGAATTGTGCGTTCAACCTTTTGGAGCCTTAGGTTGAGATCTTGCAACCGAGACCCTAGTTTTTGGTTTACTTCCTAAATTTGGTAGAAGTGTTTCAAGCTAACTTTTGACAAGAGGAGTAATCGATCATATATGACACTAATGTTGTTATGGGAAATTTTTATCAATTCTAACTGGTGAGGGTTTGACACAGATAAATCAAGGTATTCTAGGTTAGCAGTTCGGGATTCCTCATGCCATGTTTTTATATTTTTCTCAAATCTTTCGGACATTTAGTAACTCATGTGTTGGTGGACTGAAATTTCTTGGGACTCCCTCCCTTATCTCAGAATTGCAACACCCTTTTGTTAAACTAAATATTCGTCTCTTTTGAAAAGATAAAGTAGTACGAGGAACCCTTACTTTTGCCTTCCCAGAATACTTGTGATTTAGTTAGCCATCTGAGCTTTTTCAAGCTCTGATACCAACAAGGTGGTGGTGCGGAAACATGATTGGATCGTGAAGAGAAAAGCTTAAAACTCTACTTCAAATAAAATATGGAAAAACATAACAAGAAAACAAGATTAGAAGAAAAACACTTACTTTTATTATACAGGATAATGTTTACCAGACTTGCAAGAAAAACTTAGACTCTAGGAATTTTGATTAGTTTCAGAGAAAAGAAGAGTTGTGTTCTTCGATGCCCTGATTAATCAAGAAACCATGCTACTTATAATGAATTATGAGGGAGTGAAGACACGAGATCGGGTGCTCATTGGGCCCCATCGACATCAAACGTGTATCTTTTCCGAAATAATTCACCTATGGGTAAATCTTATCTTGATTTCCCTGATTACAAACGACAAGAAACTTTTGATAAAAGGGAATCTACACCTGTCCCCCATTATTACAAAAAGGACAAACAACTTTTCCCAAAGTAGAAGCAAAGACTCAGCGAATCTTATCCTGAAGATTCATTATTGCAAAACGACAAAAACTTTAAACAAAGTGGACTGCTGACATGATCGGGGAATCTTGTTGGTACTGGTCCCATGGTTCCGGCGTGTCCTCGTCAGACGCGGATGTCTCCATGTTCCCGGATCCACCGCTGCAATTTCTGGTGTATCTTCTCCAGTTCTTTGGTAGCTCTGTTGGTATGTGGCCTGTGATCGTTCCAGTAATTGTTGCTGGTGGAGAGCCTTCTACATTCTTTGGCTCTTGCTTCAACCGTTTGGTTGAGTAAACTGAGCTCGGCTTGCACTCTTTTCCCTTGTCTGTTGAACAGTTCATCTGCGACCTCTCCCATCTTTGAAAATGCTTCCAGGGTGAGTGGACCGGATGATTGTCTTGTTTCGTACAGCTGCTCCAGGATAGTGAGGGGATCTGTTGAGAAGTTATCTGGATTAGTCTCTTGGCATACTGCTTCCTCTCAAAGAAGAAGGTGGTTGTGTACTCGAACTTCTTGTTCCTGTCATCCTGCATATGCAACAAAGTGAGCAATTCTGGATAAAGTATCGGCTAAGATATTTTGTTTTCCCTCAATATGCTCAAAGTGAATTTTGAATCCTGATCTAGTTATGAAATTCGTGAATGCTAACTGTAACACCCCCAATCTATACACCCAAGCTATTAAGCGATAAATAAAATTCAAAATTTCATCAGAGTATATTTAAAACATTCACGGTATAGACCGAGGGGTCACATCAATTTGAAACAAAATACACATAAACCTGCTCATAAAGATATGCAACAATCAGGTAGCAATTAACAGAGGAACTTAGTTCCTACTACCCACAATTCAGATACAGAATAAAAGCGGAAAATCTGTACTGAAATCTCATATATATATATATATATATATCATGAAAAGTTTGTCTACCAAATACAATCATACATGTACAATCCCAAAAGAAACATGTACATATACACACAAATCACCAACGGTCTCCCTAACTACCCGGTGCCACATATCAGAGCCGACCGACAAAAGAATGAAGACCTAAGCTTCACAAAAAGACCTCCAGCAATCTAATCTGCAATGCCTCGTAGAGCATTATAAAATAGCAAAAGGGTGAGAAACACAATCATAATATAATTGCATATAATTATATAACAACACAACATTACACACATAAAATATTCTCACCACAACGTACAACAGAATCCAAATACAACATCACACAATACATATCTCAACTCATCAATTCCAATCACAATTCCACACGAAATCAATCCATTCATGAATTATGCAAATGCACAGAGACCCACACAACGACTCTATGCAATGCATATGCGGTACCATCCATCCATCATCTCAACACTAGTTCACTCAAGAACTATTGGAACCATCGCTTGTTACTTAGTGTAACTCCCAGTCGGGCAAACGATGTTCCCTGTCACTCACACCTCTTTGTATAAGGCACACAACGTTTATGGATCGCTCACACCTCTTTGTATAAGGCACACGACCCGGTCGCTCACACCTCTTTGTATAAGGCACACGATCGTCCATAATCATCGCTCACACCTCTTTGTACAAGGCACACGATGTTATAGCGGATTCCCTCTGGAATCGATTCGTCGCTCACACCCACTAGGGCACACGACATCTCAAGAATGCATATCATGATGCTTGGCATACAATGACTCATGATATTCAAATGCACACATATATGCAATCATCTTACTCAACATTAATCATGCTTTGCAATTCAAGCCCAAAACTATGTATTTATTTGCCATACGGCCACAAACCATCATCACACCATCTAAACACATACATTTACACCATACAACAACACATAAGTCATACCATATCCATATCAACAACACATTGCATGATACACCTCAATTACACACAATTATAACGACAAAAGTCGACAAAACAACACTATTCCAAATTCTAACATAATTAAATTGGCCAACAGTCTTAAAACCATCATCATAAGAAATTACAGTTCAATAGTTATTCAACGATACCAAGAATGTTAAAAACGGATAATCGGAACACAAGTTACGGACTAAACAAGAAAAGACATCGCGAAAAAAACCACATTTTGCAATCTTCCTGGCCATACGCGTATTTCCCTGAGCCATACGCGTATTTCCCTGCTCCCTCGCCTATTCCATACGCGTATTGCCCAAAGTGATACGCGTATGGGCAGAGACCCATTTTCCCCAAAATTCCCATTAAAAATCCAATACGCGTAGTGCCTTGCTTCATGCGCGTATTGCCCTCAACCTTACGCGTACCATTACGCAAATGGGCAGATGGCCGAGAAAGTGAAGCTCCATACACGTATTGCCCTGACCAATACGCGTATTGCCTTGAGTGGTACGCGTATGGGCAGTGGAAAACCCAGAATTTTTTGCAGAATTTTTTTCTGCGTTTTCAACCCAAAATCAATCCAATTTTCACCTATACACCAGAAAAATTACCAATACAATGCCTAACAACATGTATCTAACATGTATCAACAATAAGGGACCTGAAAACATGATTTCCGACACAATTTAATCGAATTGTAACAATTTCCACATATTACAGTTTTTCACTCTATATACAATTTCATCCAATATCAACCAAAAACATACATACATAATCATACACAAGTATATAATAATCAAGTTTCGCACCCTTACCCGATTTAATCGTGTTTGGAAAGTCGGTTGTTTCGATTTCTTCTTTTCCAAATTTTTCTCTCTTTCTCCTTTCTTTCTCTTTTCTTCCCCTTTTCCTTCTTCTCTTTTTCTTTCTCTCTATTTTTCTCTCTTTCTTTTTCTAATTTACTAACTTAAGGAAAATAAGGTGAAATGCCCAAAATACCCCTACACTCAAATATCTCGCAAACGTTCCCAAAATGCGATAAAATATCACAACATTGAAAAATAACATATTTCCAAATAAAAGTCAAAAATAAAATAATATAATAATAAAATAATCAAAACGACTCGATTAAATAAAACAGACAAAACTGGGGCGTTACAACTCTCCCCCACTTAGAAATTTTCGTCCTCGAAAATATACCTGAGACGAACAACTCTGGATACGACTCCCGCATCCTACTCTCCAACTCCCAAGTCAAATTGCCCTCGTAACCGCTTCAACTCGCGATCCAAAATTCTCACTGGTAACGCCTCAACTGTAAGGTTCTCCCTTACCTCAACCTCATCCATCGGAATCAAATGCGACGGATCCGGAACATACTTCCGAAGCTGTGAAACATGGAACACATCATGCAAATTCGACAGACTCGGCGGCAACGCCACCCTATAAGCCACAGCACCCACTCTCGCGGATATCTGGTAAGGACCAATAAACCGAGAAGTAAGTTTCTTCGACTTCAATGCACGACCAACACCCGTTACCGGTGTAACTCTCAAAAATACATGATCGCCCTCTTGAAACTCGAGATCTTTCCTTCTTCGATCATGATAACTCTTCTGCCTACTCTGAGAAGCCTTCATTTTCTCACGGATAAGTTTCACCTTGTCTGTAGTCTGTTGAATCAATTCGGGTCGAACCACCGAACTCTCACCAAATTCGTGCCAACACAACGGTGTTCGACATCTTCGTCCATACAGTGCTTCAAAAGGTGCCATTCCAATACTAGAATGGAAACTGTTATTATACGTGAATTCCACCAACGCAAGATAACTATCCCACGCACCACCTTGTTCAAGAACACAAGCTCTCAACAAGTCCTCCAACGACTGAATCATTCTCTCGGTCTGACCATCCGTTTGAGGATGATAAGCAGAACTCAACCTCAATTTAGATCCTAAAACCTTTTGCAAACTTTCCCAAAATCTCGAGGTAAACCTAGGATCTCGATCAGAAACAATGCTCAATGGAACACCATGCAATTTCACAATCACACTGATATAAATCTCAGCTAGCCTCTCCAAAGAAAAACTGATGTCAATCGGAATGAAGTGCGCCGATTTAGTCTGTCTGTCCACCACCACCCAAATAGCATTATGCCCTCGCTGAGTATTCGGCAACCCTGTCATAAATCCATAGAAATGTTGTCCCATTTCCACTCAGGAATATCCAACGGTTGCAACAAACCACTAGGTCGCTGATGTTCCACTTTCGACTTTTGGCACGTCAAACACACATACACAAACTGAGCCACATCTCTTTTCAACCCAGACCACCAGAAAATCTTCTTCAAATCTTAGTACATTTTATTAGCTCCCGGATGTATACTCAAATTACTCTGATGTCCTTCCTCTAAAATCATCCTTTTCAAATCCGAATCATCCGGAATACAAATTCTACCTCGGAATCTCAAAACACCATTAACATCCACTTTAAATCACTATTCGCATCTTTTTCTCCCACCAACATCAAATCCACAAATTTCACATCCAGCTTCTGTTTCTCACTAACCGTCAACAGAAAATCATTAGTAACATTTAACATACCCAGCCTCACGCTGTCGGACGTCACCTCACACACCAAACTCAAGTCCCTAAAAGCTTCCAAAAGCTCCCACTCCTTAACCATTAAAGCGAACATATGCAATGATTTCCGACTCAACGCATCAGCTACCACATTAGCTTTACCCGGATGGTAATTCAAGCCAAAGTCGTAGTCCTTCAAAAATTCCAACCATCTCCGTTGCCTCATATTCTACTCTTTCTGATCAAACAAGTATTTCAAACTTTTGTGATCACTAAAGACTTCGAATCTTGCACCGTAGAGATAATGCCTCCAAATCTTCAACACAAAAACCACAGCCGCTAATTCCAGATCATGAGTAGGATAATTTTTCTCATGCACTCTCAACTGCCTCGAAGCATAAGCCACGACCTTACCTTCTTGCATTAGTACCCCACCTAGACCAATCAAAGACGCATCACAATACACCACAAATGGTTCAGTAGGATTCGGAAAAATCAAAATCGGAGCTGTCGTCAATCTTCTCTTCAGCTCATTAAAACTTTCCTCACACCGAATATCCCAAATGAACGCTTGACCTTTACAAGTCAACTGGGTCAAAGGAAGTGCTAGCTTAGAAAAACCTTCAATGAACCTTCGATAATATCCAGCCAAACCCAAAAAGCTTCGAATTTCAGTAACGGATCTCGGAGCTTCCCATTGTAGAACTTTCTCTACTTTAGATGGATCCACAGAAATACCATTTCTTGAAATCACGTGCCCAAGAAAACTCACCTCCGACAACCAGAACTCACACTTGGACAATTTGGCAAAAAGCTTTCTTTCTTTCAAAACCTGCAACACACTACGCAAATGCTCCGCGTGCTCCTCCCGAGACTTAGAATAAATTAAGATATCATCAATAAACACAACCACAAAACGATCCAAATGCTCGTGGAAAATACGATTCATGTACTCCATAAACACACCTGGTGCATTAGAAACCCCGAACGGCATCACAGAATATTCATAATGACCGTAATGTGTCCTAAAAGCCGTCTTCTGAATATCTTCCTCTTTCACCCTAATCTGATGATACCCGGATCTCAAATCAATCTTACTAAACACACACGCACCAACCAACTGATCCATCAGATCATCAATCCTTGGAAGAGGATACTTATTCTTAATCGTCACCTTATTCAACTGGCGATAATCAATACACAATTGTATACTTCCATCTTTCTTTTTCACCAATAAAACTGGAGCACCCCAAGGAGAAACGCTTGGTCTCACAAACCTCTTTTCTAGCAATTCATTCAACTGCTTCTTTAACTCAACCAACTCAGATGCCGACATTCGATATGGTGCCATAGAAACAGGCCTAGTACCGGGAACTAGATCTATAGAAAACTCCACCTCTCTCTCTGGCGGCAAGTCTGAAATATCCTCAGGAAACACTTCTGGAAAATCACACACAACAGGAAACACATCAAGTGAAACTTGACTATCCACAGTCAACGATGCAAACAACCCAAACAACCGAGCTTCATCCGCCAAAAGTTTCTTCAACTCTTTGGTAGATAAGAAACTCGAGTCTTCGTCTTCCTCAAGAGAAGGAAATCTTACCAGCTTATGATAACAATCAATATGAACCCGATTGAATTGTAACCAATTCATTCCCAAAACCACATCTAAACCCTCCAACGGAAAACACACCAAATCCATCTCAAAGTCTTTACCATAAATGGTCAAAGGACAACTTAAACAAACCAAAGAAGTAGTTACTAACCCCATTGCTGGAGTATCAATAACCATCTCACCACCCATCGAAGACAACACAAGATTCAAATGCTTAGCGCACTCAGACAAAATAAACGAATGAGTCGCTCCAGTATCAATAATAGCAACTAAAGGCGTACTATTAATAAAACAAGTATCTCTGATCAGACGATCTGCACTTGAAGTTTGAGTTCCTGCCAATGCAAAAACCTTCCCACCAGCTGGAGCTTGCTTTGGTTTCGGATACTTCATGCTAACATGCCCAGGTTCACCACAATTGAAACACTTCACCACGTTCCTCTTACAATCAGCTGCAATATGTCCTAAACCTCCATATTTGGAACACTTCCTCATATCTTTCCTATATTCAAACTGACGATGTCCTAGGTCACCATACCTATAACATCTCGGAGGATTAGACATTCCTCCCCCACTTGGCCTTTTCTCAAAATTCCCCCTCTGTTTACCCTTATCAGCTGGTGTTACATAAGGACCACTACGAAACGGTTGCTTCCCTTTCCTCTCGTTCACACTCTTATAGTGAGTAGAACGAGCTTTGCTATCTTCTTCAAAAATCCTACAGCAATCTACCAAATCAGAAAACCTTCTAATCCTTTGGTAACCGATTGCCTGCTTTATCTCAGGACGCAATCCGTTCTCAAACGTTACACACTTAGAAAATTCCGCAGTCACTTCAGCATAATGTGGATAAAACTGCACAAGCTCCACAAACTTAGCAGTATAATCAACAACAGACATATTACCTTATTTCAATTCCAAGAACTCAATTTCCTTCTTTCCTCTTACATCTTCGGGAAAATACTTCCTCAGAAACTCAATGCTAAACACAACCCAAGTGATCTCTTCCTCTGCAGCTTCCAACACATGACGTGTACTAACCCACCAATCATCAGCTTCTTCCAGTAACATGTGAGTACCCAGTCTCACCTTCTGATCCTCAGTACAATCCATCACTCAGAAGATTCTTTCAATCTCTTTAAGGCATATCTGAGCACCATCAGGATCATATCTTCCTTTGAAGACAAGCGGTTTGTTCTTCCTGAACTCATCATTTCCAGCAGCATTAGGTGCACCCTGCACAGCCCGAGCCATAGCTTGCATAGCAGCAGCCAAACCAGCGTCATTCCTACCAGCCATTTTTTATTCATTTCCAATAACAGCAACTATGGTTAAACAAACAACTCACCCGACAACAACGACCAACAAGGACTGACACGGACTGGCTCTGATACCACTTAATGTAACACCCCCAATCTATACACCCAAGCTATTAAGCGATAAATAAAATTCAAAATTTCATCAGAGTATATTTAAAACATTCACGGCATAGACCGATGGGTCACATCAATTTGAAACAAAATACACATAAACCTGCTCATAAAGATATGCAACAATCAGGTAACAATTAACAGAGGAACTTAATTCCTACTACCCACAATTCAGATACAGAATAAAAGCAGAAAATCTGTACTGAAATCTCATATATATATATATATATATATATATATATATATATATATATATATATATATATATATATCATGAACAGTTTGTCTACCAAATACAATCATACATGTACAATCCCAAAAGAAACATGTACATTTACACACAAATCACCAACGGTCTCCCTAACTACTCGGTGCCACATATCAGAGCCGACCGACAAAAGAATGAAGACCTAAGCTTCACAAAAAGACCTCCAACAATCTAATCTGCAATGCCTCGTAGAGCATTATAAAACAGCAGAAGGGTGAGAAACATAATCATAATATAATTGCATATAATTATATAATAACACAACATTACACACATAAAATATTCTCACCACAACGTACAACATAATCCAAATACAACACAACACAATACATATCTCAACTCATCAATTCCAATCACAATTCCACACGAAATCAATCCATTCAGGAATTATGCAAATGCACAGAGACCCACACAACGACTCTATGCAATGCATATGCGGTACCATCCATCCATCATCTCAACACTAGTTCACTCAGGAACTATTGGAACCATCGCTTGTTACTTAGTGTAACTCCCCGTCGGGCAAACGATGTTCCCCGTCGCTCACACCTCTTTGTATAAGGCACACAACGTTGATGGATCGCTCACACCTCTTTGTATAAGGCACATGACCCGGTCGCTCACACCTCTTTGTATAAGGCACACGATCGTCCATAATCATCGCTCACACCTCTTTGTATAAGGCACACGATGTTATAGCGGATTCCCTCTGGAATCGATTCGTCGCTCACACCCACTAGGGCACACGACATCTCAAGAATGCATATCATGATGCTTGGCATACAATGACTCATGATATTCAAATGCACACATATATACAATCATCTCACTCAACATTAATCATGCTTTGCAATTCAAGCCCAAAACAATGCATTTATTAGCCATACGGCCACAAACCATCATCACACCATCTAAACACATGCATTTACACCATACAACAACACATAAGTCATACCATATCCATATCAACAGCACATTGCATGATACACCTCAATTACACACAATTATAACGACAAAAGTCGACAAAACGACATTATTCCAAATTCCGACATAATTAAATCGGCCAACAATCTTAAAACCATCATCATAAGAAAGTACAGTTCAATAGCTATTCAACGATACCAAGAATGTTAAAAAGGGATAATCGGAACACAAGTTACGGACCAAACAAGAAAAGACATCGCAAAAAAAACCACATTTTGCAATCTCCCTGGCCATACGCGTATTGCCCTGAGCCATACGCGTATTGCCCTGCTCCCTCGCCCATTCCATACGCGTATTGTCCAAAGTGATACGCATATGGGCAGAGACCCATTTTTCCCCAAAATTCCCATTAAAAATCAAATACGCGTAGTGCCTTGCTTCATACGCGTATTGCCCTCAACCTTACGCGTACCATTACGCAAATGGGCAGATGGCCAAGAAAGTGAAGCTCCATACGCGTATTTCCCACATTTCTTCAATGCCATACGTGTATTGCCCTGACCAATACGCGTATTGCCTTGAGTGGTACGCGTATGGGCAGTGGAAAAACCAGAATTTTCTGGAGAATTTTTTTCTGCGTTTTCAACCCAAAATCAATCCAATTTTCACATATACACCAGAAAAATTACCAATACAATGCCTAACAACATGTATCTAACATGTATCAACAATAAGGGACATGAAAACATGATTTCCGACACAATTTAATCGAATTGTAACAATTTCCACATATTATAATTTTTCACTCTATATATAATTTCAATCCAATATCAACCAAAAACATACATATATAATCATACACAAGTATATAATAATCAAGTTTCGCACCTTTACCCGATTTAATCGTGTTTGGAAAGTCGGTTGTTTCAATTTCTTCTTTTCCAAGTTTTTCTCTCTTTCTCCTTTCTTTCTCTTTTCTTCCCCTTTTCCTTCTTCTCTTTTTCTTTCTCTCTATTTTTCTCTCTTTCTTTTTCTATTTTACTAACTTAAGGAAAATAAGGTGAAATGCCCAAAATACCCCTACACTCAAATATCTCTCAAACGTTCCCAAAACGCGATAAAATATTGAAAAATAACATATTTCCAAATAAAAGTCGAAAATAAAATAATATAATAATAAAATAATCAAAATGACTCGATTAAATAAAACGGACAAAACTGGGGCGTTACACTAACCACCTAACTCTTGATGGTTTGTTTTAGGTAGACTTATTGTAGAAGCTTATAATAGCTTGGCAGTCTGTTTTAAGGGTTATTTCTCCTTTGTCTAGGTAATGGTCTTAAAATTTTTCAGAGAACCTATGCGGGCATAGATTTCTGCATCTATGGTTGATTTAATCTTCTGAAATTTTCCTGATGCATAGGCACAAATCTTTTCAGAACTTCTTGGGTCGTGCCTTTGGTTCCTCCATTTGCATACTCCTTAAATTCCTGAAAGCCAAAGGAAATATGCGGGAGACAAAGAAATTCTCATAAGGGAGCTGTGCCAATATGTGGATTTTCTTCAAAAGAAAAATGACTATTTAACAAAGATCACAAAGAAAGGAGAAGAAGAAAGTAGCATGGAAGCAGAGATAGTAACATTTTGGCAGGAAGAAAAAACCTTGAAATTCGCAGAGAATGCAAAACCCAGAAAAGTGATAAATAAATTGTACAACATGTCAGTTGAATTTGAAATACCAGGTATAAAGTCATTTTCAGTACAGGCAATCTTAGACACTGGAGTAACCTCATGCAGCCTCCACCAGTTTGCGGTACCAGAAAAGGCTTTGGAACTAAATCCCATCCTCACCTTTTTCAGTGGGATCAGCTCCAGGCAAGAGGCGAAATGGAAGCTAATACCCGGAGTAATGAAGATAGGGGAAAACCGCTTCAGGACCCCCCTTATCCATGCCTTTGACATGAACACCTTAGATGGCATACAAATGCTTATTGGATACAATTTTACCAGGTCTATGTATGGAAAATTGCATCTAATAAGCATTTGTATGCCATCTAAGGTGTTCATGTCAAAGGCATGGATTAGGGGGGGACCTGAAGCGGTTTTCCCCTATCTCATTACTCCGGGTATTAGCTTCCATTTCGCCTCTTTCCTGGAGCTGATCCCACTGAAAAAGGTGAGGATGGGATTTGGTTCCAAAGCCTTTTCTGGTACCGCAAACTGGTGGGGCTGCACGAGGTTGCTCCAGTGTCTAAGATTGCATGTACTGAAAATGACTTTATACCTGGTATTTCAAATTCAACTGACATGTTGTACAATTTGTTTATCACTTTTCTGGGTATTGCATTCACTGCGACTTTCAAGGTTTTTTCTTCCTGCCAAAATGTTACTATCTCTGCTTCCATGCTACTTTCTTCTTCTCCTTTCTTTGTGATCTTTGTTAAATAGTCATTTTTCTTTTGAAGAGAATCCACATATTGGCACAGCTCCCTTATGAGGATTTCTTTGTCTCCTGCATATTTCCTTTGGCTTTCAGGAATTTGAGGAGTGTGCAAATGGAAGAACCAAAGGCGCGACCCAAGAAGTTCTGAAAATATTTGTGCCTATGCATCAGGAAAATTTCAGAAGATTAAATCAACCATAGATGCGGAAATCTATGCCTGCATGGGTTCTCTGGAAAATTTTAAGATCCAATACCTAGACAAAAGAGAAATAACCCTTAGAACAGACTGCCAAGCTATTATAAGCTTCTACAATAAGTCTACCTTAGCATTCACGAATTTCATAACTGGATCAGGATTCAAAATTCACTTTGAGCATATTGAGGGAAAACAAAATATCTTAGTCGATACTTTATCCAGAATTGCTCACTTTGTTGCATATGCAGGATGCCAGGAACAGGAAGTTCGAGTACACAACCACCTTCTTCTTTGAGAGGAAGCAATTCAAGAATGGAAGAAAACTCCGTAACACCAACAGGACCAGTATGCCAAGAGACTAATCCAGATAACTTCTCAATAGATCCCCTCACTATCCTGGAGCAGCTGTACGAAACAAGATAATCATCCGGTCCACTCACCCTGGAAGCATTTTCAAAGATGGAAGAGGTCGCAGATGAACTGTTCAACAGACAAGGGAAAAGAGTGCAAGCCGAGCTCAGTTTACTCAACTAAATGGTTGAAGCAAGAGCCAAAGAATGTAGAAGGCTCTCCACCAACTACAATTACTAGAACGATCACAGGCCACATACCAACAGAGCTACCAAAGAACTGGAGAAGATACACCAGAAATTGCAGCGGTGGATCCGGGAACATGGAGACATCCGCGTCTGACGAGGACGCGCCGAAACTATGGGACCAGTACCAACAAGATTCCCCAATCATGTCAGCAGCCCACTTTGTTTAAAGTTTTTGTCGTTTTGCAATAATGAATCTTCAGGATAAGATTCGCTGAGTCTTTGCTTCTACTTTTGGGAAAAGTTGTTTGTCCTTTTTGTAATAATGGGGGACAGGTGTAGATTCCCTTTTATCAAAAGTTGCTTGTCGTTTGTAATCAGGGAAATCAAGATAAGATTTACCCATAGGTTAATTATTTCGAAAAAGAGACACGTTTGATGTCGATGGGGCCCAATGAGCACCCGATCTCGTATCTTCACTCCCTCATAATTCATTATAAGCAGCATGGTTTCTTGATTAATTAGGGCATCGAAGAACACAACTCTTCTTTTCTCTGAAACTAATCAAAATTCCTAGAGTCTAAGTTTTTCTTGCAAGTCTTGTAAACATTATCCTGTATAATAAAAGTAAGTGTTTTCTTCTAATCTTGTTTTCTTATTTTGTTTTTCCATATTTGTTTGAAGTAGAGTTTTAAGCTTCTCTCTTCACGATCCAATCATGTTTCCGCACCACCACCTTGTTGGTATCAGAGCTTGAAAAAGCTCAGATGGCTAACTAAATCACAAGTATTCTCTCTTGATGGTTTGTTTTGGGTGGACTTATTGTAGAAGCTTATAATAGCTTGGCAGACTGTTCTAAGGGTTATTTCTCCTTTGTCTAGGTAATGGATCTTAAAATTTTCCAGAGAACACATGCAGGCATAGATTTCTGCATCTATGGTTGATTTAATCTTCTGAAATTTTCCTGATGCATAGGCACAAATCTTTTCAGAACTTCTTGGGTCGTGCCTTTGGTTCTTCCATTTGCACACTCCTCCCCATCCCTCCATACAGCCATCCGTTTCTAGGATGATGGATGCATGTTCAGGTGGGATCTCCAGATCAGGCAATTTTTGCACTATTTCTTTGATTTGGCGAACGATTTTCCAGTCACCGCTCTTCATTCTCTTATCACCATGAGGGCTAGTTTTCGTGTGTAATGGGCTTGTTAGAGTTACTAAGTTTGGGATGTAACTACGGGCGTAGTTTAGTATTCCCAAAAAGCCTCGTAACCCCTTTTTGTCCATCAATTTTGCTTCATCAAAATCCAGTATTTTCTTGATGATGTGCGGTTGTAATCTAATCTTTCCTTGCCTGATGATTGCGCCTAGGAATTCAACTTCCTTGGTTGCTAGCTTCATTTTTGTTTGGGAGAGAATTAAACCACGTCTCCTTATGATTTCTATGAACTGCAGTAGGTGCTTTGTATGTTCCTCCTCGTTCATGGAGAAGACCAAGATGTCATCTATGTATACTGCAATGAAATGTTCAGTGCCTTTGAAGCAATTATCCATTTTTCGCTGGAAAATTGCAGGTGCATTCTTGTGTCCGAACGACATAACTAACCATTCATACAGGCCTCCCGGGACAATGAAGGTCGTCCAAGGGATAGGTTCTTCATCCATTGCAATTTGATGGAAACCAGATTTTAAATCAAACTTTGAATAAATTTTGTTGTTTCCAATCCTTTTGAGAATTGTGTTGATCCCTGGCAAACTGTATTGATCCTTGTAGGTGTTATCATTTAAGGTTCTATAGTTGAAGACCATCCTTCTTGAGTTTTGTGGTTGTTTGAGAGTCGGGATCACGTGGTCGATTCTGAAAGGAAAAGTGTGTTAGAATCATTTCGACCATGTAACTGACTCTAAGGCCTAGATATGTGATTAGTTAGACAAGACCTATGAAAGCCCATCAATGGCCATAAACACAAATATTTGCTTTTTAGTGGAGCTTGAGCGACATGTTGTAGACATGATGATCATGACTATAAATTCTCATAAAGACATGTCTAAGGTATCTCAACCCTAGGTGGCTTATCTGATTTCCCATGATCCATTTTCTAGACCCAACTTCATATCTTTGTATCATCCAACCATTATCCAAAATGTACACAATCCTCCAAGCGTGAGGCCCGAGGGAGTGCAACGCTTAAAGGTAATTCCTATATGATCGCCAATATTTTGGATGTACACACTCCCTCAAGCATGAGACTTGAGAGAGGAAAGCGCTTAAGATTAATGCATATTTGACCGTGAATACCTGAAATGTACATGATGCTTATTTTTTAATTTAGAAAAACTATTCGATAGGTTGACTTTCCAGATAATTTCTTTGATTATGTGTTTAAATTTGTGTTGTTAATAATATGGTTTTCCATCAATTCTAAACTACACCATTATTAATTTTGAAATTTTCACGCATTCTTGAGAATTCTTGATGAATTGAAATCCAACAAATATATTAGCTATAATATCTCTACTATCATGAAAGGTTATAAAATGATAATAAAAAAATTGATTAAAAATTGATCAAACACAATATAATCACATTTTTAAAAAGACATTAAATAATATTAATAATAATTGATATTATTATTATTGTTATTTCATGAATACTTTTTTTACAACTCCACAAGTACTTAAACCATTATAAAGTAATAAAAAAGCATATTTGATTTTATTCATGCTGTTGACGAGAAGAATATGATTGAAACTATCAAGTTTATTTATGTTAGAATTGTTATGAGCTGTTAAAAATCTGATTTTTTGGAAATTTTGCAAGCGTAATCGATTACGCATTTGTTGCTAATCGGTTACAGCTGCTGTTTTTCCAAAAATAATAGAATTAACAGCAGTGTCACTTTAGTTGTATTTTTAGATTTTATTTTGTTATTCTGTCAAGTGTATAAATACTCTTTGTATATTCCCAATTCCAATTTTAATGCCAATTTTCATTCATCACTATTACTCTCTACCCTAATTCTCTCTCTCTCTCTCTCTCAATTCATCTTCTTCCCCAAGTTTCTTTTCCACCATTGTCACTACCTTCAAAATTCTGTTTTATGTTTTATGTTGTTCTAACATTTGGCATCAAGAGCTCTGGTTATTGATCCTAATCTGCTGCAACAACAATGGCTACCGTTTCCAATGATCGAATTCCCACCAATCTTCCAATTCTTGATTCGAAGAACTACGACAAATGGGCGAAACAAATGAAGGTTCTATTTGGTTATCAAGAGGTTCTTGAGATCGTCATCAATGGAGTTACATCGTTAGGGGCAGATGCTAACGATGCTCGTAGGGCTACATACAAGGAAGAAAAGAAGAAGGATTACAAAGCTCTATTCTTGATTCATTCGTGTGTTGATAACGGCAATTTCGAGAAGGTTGGTGATTGTGAATCCGCGAAGCAAGCATGGGAAATCTTGGAGAAAACGTATGTCGGTGCCGTCAAAGCGAAGGTGGTAAGGTTACAAACTTACAAACGTCAATTCGAGTTAACGCAAATGGAGGACAAAGAAACGATCAACGATTACATCACGCGCATTACCCGGTTAGTGAACCAAATCAAGTCATGTGGCGAAACGATCCTTGAGCAGAATGTTGTATCGAAAGTGTTGCGTTCGTTAACATCACATTTCGATAACATTGTTGTGGCTATTGAGGAGTCGAAGGATCTAACGACTTTGAGCAAAGATGAGTTGCAAAGTTAGTTAGAGGCGCATGAACAAAGGATGGATGAGAGAAGTGCCGACAAAGCCAAAGCGGAGATCGCTTTGCAAGCGCGTCTACATGAGAAGAACAAGAGATCGAAAGGGAAGTGGACTTCTAAAAGTAAGAAGAATTTTGGTGGAAAAGATCCACAAAATTCAAAGAGTGAAGGAAGCTCCAAAGAGGGTAATCAAAGCACCCACAAGCCGTTTGACAAAAGTTCTGTGAAGTGTTACAATTGTCAAAAGCTTGGGCATTTTGCGAAAGAATGTTGCTCAAAACGCAAGGAAAAGGATGCGGATGAGGCTAAGGTTGCTAGGGAAGAGGTAGATGATGAAGATACCCTTCTTGTGATGATTACGGAAGAGAATTATGGCATTGTTGATGCTGCTGGCAACAACTACTATGATGACAGTTTGCGGGACAGCAGTTGTACTGTGTCGGAAAGTGGCGAAAAAATGCGTTCGGGTCGAAATGCATTACTTACCATGGGTGATGGAGTTCAAAGTAAAGACGAGTGGTACTTGGATTCCGGTTGTTCACAACATATGACGGGTCGAAAGGATTGGTTTGTGCAAATCAATCAAGCGGCAAAGAGTAAAGTCAAGTTTGCCGACGACACCACTTTAAGAGCCGAAGGGGTAGGAGATGTTTTTATCGGAAGAAAGAATGGTGGATATTCTAGGATCAAAGATGTCTTGTACATACCGGGAATTAAGTGTAATCTTTTAAGCATTGGCCAATTACTTGAAAAAGGTTACTTAATTCGGTTGGAGAACAAGATGTTACGCGTTTTAGATTCAAATGGTGTGTTGATTCTAAAAGCGCCGATGGCTGCCAACAGAACTTTTAAGGTTGAGTTAAAGGTTATGGAGCATCGTTGTTTAGCTACCGCGGCAAGTAGAGATGAGTGGTTATGGCATTACCGTCTTGGTCACCTTAATTTTAGGGATCTCAAAATGTTGCAACAAAGTGAAATGGTAACAGGGCTGCCACACATTAGTGTTCCGACAGAATTGTGTGAGGAATGTGTGACGAGTAAGCAACACAAGAATGTGTTTAGCAAGGATGCGGGTCGAAGAACCAAAGGCTTACTTGAGGTGGTGTATTCCGATGTTTGTGGACCGATGCAAGTAGAGACTTATGGCGGCAATCGATATTTTGTTACATTTATTGACGATTTTAGTAGGAAGCTTTGGACATATCTTATCAAGAGGAAGGATGAGGTATTTGGAGTGTTCAAAAGTTTCAAATCCATGGTGGAGCGTCAAAGCGGTCGGAAGCTCAAAATTCTCAAAACGAATGGTGGAGGTGAGTATACCTCTAGTGAGTTTGGGAAGTTTTGTGATCTTGAGGGTATTGTGCGTGAGGTGGTGGCTCCATATACGCCTCAACAAAACGGAGATGCCGAGAGGAAAAATCGTACAATAATGAACATGGTGCGTAGTATGCTTTGTGGGAAGAAATTGCCTAAAGAATTGTGGGGTGAGGTCGTGTCTACAGCCACCTACTTGTTGAATAGGTGTCCTACTAAGAAGCTGGAGAAGATTACACCAGAAGAGGTTTGGAGTGGTTTCAAACCGAGTGTGAATCATTTGCGCGTTTTTGGATTGATTGCATATCGTCATGTACCGAATCAACTTAGAAAGAAGTTGGATGATAAAGGTGAGAAATTGATATTTGTTGGATATCACTCTACTGGAGGGTACAAGCTGTTTGATGAGAGGAATCGGAAAATCGTGATAACCCGGGACGTGTTGTTTGACGAAATAAAAACTGCTGAAACAGCAGGTGTAATCGATTACCCAAATGTTGCTAACCGATTACACCCTGCTGAACAGCAGCAGTTTGTTGATTTGTTTGATGCTGAGAGTTCCGATGCCGCTGTACCTGCACCTACTGAAGCGGAAAATGATGTTGTGAATAGTGGTAGACCAGTGAGGCAAAGAGCCTTGCCTCATAGACTCCAAGATTGTGAGAGGTTCCAAGATAATGAAGTGAATAATGATGGTGATTTTGTTCATTTTGCACTTATGGCCGAATCTGAACCGGTAAATGAGGAGGAAGCCTTAAGTGATCCTAAGTGGATATGTGCAATGAAAGAGGAGCTGGAATCTATTGAGAAAAATGGTACTTGGGAGTTGGTCGATTTACCACATGGAAAGAAACCGATTGGTGTGCGATGGGTCTATAAAGTCAAAGCAAATCCTAAAGGTGAAGTAATCAAGTACAAAGCTCGATTAGTTGCCAAAGGGTTCTTGCAACGTGAGGGGATAGACTACGAGGAGGTATTCGCACAGGTGGCTAGATTGGAGACTATTCGTTTGGTTGTTGGAATTGCGCATAGCAACAATTGGGTGATTTACCAAATGGATGTGAAATCTGCGTTTTTGAATGGTCCTCTTGATGAGGAGGTTTATGTGGGGCAGCCACCCGGTTTCGTGATTAAAAATCAAGAGAAGAAGTACTACAAGCTACACAAGGCGTTGTATGGTTTGAAACAAGCTCTGAGAGCTTGGAACAAACGTATAGACGGCTTTCTTATTGACATCGGTTTCAAACGGTGTGTATTCAAACATGGTGTTTATGTGAGATCGGATACTATTGATGGTGTTATTATACTTTGCTTGTATGTTGATGATCTCTTGATTACGGGCAGCAATGACAAGAGTATTTCAAGGTTCAAAGTGGAGCTCATGAGTGAGTTTGAGATGACGGACCTTGGTGTCATGAGATACTTTCTTGGCATAGAGTTTCACAAGTCAAAAGTGGGGCTGCTTATGCATCAAAGAAGGTATGCTCTAGATATCTTGAAAAGGTGTGAAATGGAGCATTGTAATGCTTCTAATACACCTTGTGAGGCTAGAGTTAAGCTGTCCAAAAGTGATGATGAGGATGATGTGGATCCAACACTTTACCGGAGTTTGATTGGATCGTTACGGTATTTGTGCAATACTCGACCGGATTTGGCTTTTAGTGTCGGTATTGCGAGTAGATTCATGGAGAGACCTAAGGTGTCTCACTTGGCAGCGGTCAAGAGAATCCTTAGATATATGAAAGGTACTCTTGGTTGTGGTATTTTGTTTCCCTCATCGCAAATGTACTTTACTTGGCTACACCGATTCTAATTGGTGCGGAGATAAAGATGATCGAAAATCTACGGCGGGTTACATCTTTATGTTCGGTAGTACACCAATCTCATGGTGTTCGAAGAAGGAACCGGTTGTAGCACTCTCTTCTTGTGAGGCCGAGTACATTGCGGCATCATTGAGTGCTTGCCAAGCTATGTGGTTAGTGAATCTCATGAAGGAATTGGGATGTGGTGATGATGATGCCACCACACTCTTTGTGGATAATGTTTCCGCGATAAATCTTGCGAAGAATCCGATTGCACACGGAAGGAGCAAGCATATTGAGATGCGGTTTCATTACTTGAGAGAATTGGTCGGTGATGGAAAGCTTAGATTGAGCTATTGCCGAAGCGAGGACCAAGTTGCGGATTTGTTGACCAAGGGTGTGACAAATGAGGTGTTCAAGAGACTGTTGAAGAGCTTGAGCATGATGAACTTGGAGCAACTAAAGTGAGGTGGTGTGTTGTGAGTTGTTAAAAATCTGATTTTTTGGAAATTTTGCAAGCGTAATCGATTACGCATTTGTTGTTAATCGGTTACAGTGCCACTTTAGTTGTATTTTTAGATTTTATTTTGTTATTCTCTCAAGTGTATAAATACTCTTTGTATATTCCCAATTCCAATTTTAATGCCAATTTTCATTCATCATTATTACTCTCTACCCTAATTCTCTCTCTCTCAATTCATCTTCTTCCCCAAGTTTCTTTTCCACCATTGTCACTACCTTCAAAATTCTGTTTTATGTTTTATGTTGTTCTAACCAGAATTATCTTTCTTTTCCTATTTCTTTTTGTAATAAGTATTGGTGAATATACATACCAATATAATTGGCCTAAACGTTGTCGAATAGATGCTAATTGTCCATATGACATGTGCAAGCCTCCTTTTAAACCATATTGTATTGAGAGGATGTGTATGTGTCGAATGTTTCAAAACCGAATCAGAGAGTTGTATTAAACTCTTGGATAAAATATTTGATGAGATACCATTTAGTTTGTGTGTGTTGGCACCTAATAAATATTGTTGTTATGGATTTGTATTATAAGATGCTGGTAATAGATTCAAACATGAAATAAAATAATTGGTTGTGACTACCATATCTCTGAATCCATTTTTATTATTGTTGTGAAAATGGTGTTGTAATTCATTACATCAAAGGTCACAAATAACTAGTATGATATCCGTGCGTTCGCATGGGTATACGTCGGTGACGCACATTTTTTTTTAATGTATTTTTTTTATAATGTGTTTTTGCGTAGAATATATTTGTTCTTATAATATATTTATTAATATTTAAAATATGGGAAAACAAATTAAATATAATAAAATTGAGTAAATTTGTTGTTTACGAAAAATATGATATCCGTACATTCATACGCGTACTTGTCGATGATGCGCATTTGTTTTTATTGAAAATTTAGGGAAAAAACATAATTAATAAAAATCAGTAAATATACAAAAAAAAGATATATATATATATATATATATATTTTTTTTTTTTTTTTTTTTTTTTTTTTTTAAATAGAAATTTTATGGAAATTTCGTATGTTCAAGAATATATTGAGATAAGGTTGTATTGGAAAAAAGATAATATTTTATATAACAATTAATTTACATTTTGTAATACCATTTAAAAAATAAATCAATTTAATTTGCTTCAAAACCTTTTTGCCCACAAAATTAACAGGAACAACGTGAATTAATTTGGGGGAAAATTGAGAAATATTAGAAATTATTGTAAATGGGGAAAGAAGGGAAAGTAAAATTTTGAAGCGTAAAAGGAATTGGTAAAATCTCAGGGTCTGTATTGCGAAACATCGGCAATCGGAGGAGACGAGACGAATTCAAAATGGAACGGAAAGGCAATGATGGGGGAGAGGTGGTGAGAGGTTCGAAGGAGGAAGCAGTGTTGAAAAGTGATGATTTGCAGACAGAGAGGAAAAGGTAAAGCATACATTTCATGTTGTCTATTAAGGTTTTAGGGTGAATATGGTTTTGTATGTTTGTTAAACAGTGTTGCAGATGTTTGGAAACTGATTTATTGTTTTGCTTATATGTTATAGTAATGCGTTCAAGTCTTTGAAAAAATGTTTTATAATTAATGGTTAGGTTTGTTGTATGGTATAAGGACATAGGGTGTGCAAAGACTGCAAAAAGGAATGTGATGGTAAGTATGTGATTAAGACATATTATTTGTAAAGTTCATAAACAAATATATGGTATAATAGGGTTTGTTTGTTGTGATTGTGCAGCAAATTCCGCAACACGTGATTAAGGAATGTGTGGGGCTGGAATCCGATCGAGTTTTGATGTATGACTGTGATACGAAAAAGATTTACAATTGTGAACTCCATATTCGTGACAGAGGATACCATGTGGAGAATTTTATTGGGCATGGTTGGTATGAGTATTCAAAGGAAAGAGATTTGAAGGATGGGGATAGACTTGGATTCTGCATTCGCAAGCCTCCTGGGAACAGAATGATGGTTAAGCTATTAAATCGTAAATAAGATGAAAGTATGTATGAAGCTTTTAGTTTTAGGTTTAAGTATGTATGATGGTGTAACGATTTTGCACAGAATTATGATAAATCTGTAATGGAAATCTTTAAATATAAATTCAGTATTTTGGTGACTTATATCAGTTGAAGTTGAGGTCATGTTGTGATTTTGGGAAGGTCTCAAGTTTGTGTTTATTTTAATCGTGTTTAACAGATTTATGTAAGCTTTGTGATTGAATAAGTGTATGTTTGGATGTTTGATTCTGGTGGAAATAATTGATATTGAGTGAAATGGTTGAGAAAAATTGGTAATCGTGAAAAATCAAAAGAGTTAGTTGTTGAAATTAGTAATCTATTGTTAATTTTCTGTTAACTTTCATGTTTAAGATTAGTGGCAGTTCCTGCAGAATCCGAGTTAAATTAGTTTACTCCGGTTTTTGTATTGTATCATTTCTCCAGATGAGATTGCAAAGTTGTTTCCAAACCTAGTTTTTCGTCATTCAATGGGTGAGTTTTCTGTTCGAATTTTCGATTGGTTAGGCTGAGTTTATTTATTAGTTTTTAATTTTAATTATGTTTGTTGTGTAATGAAACAGGCGCTATGATAGCAATGGTTCCTGATAGGCTTCTTATTGTTGGTTTGAGGTGATCCTTTTTGACAAATTTACATGAAAAATTTGCAGATTTAAGATGTTTAGTGTGCTTAGTTTGGAAGGTATAAGAAATTTGCAGACTTAATATGTTTAGTGTGCTTAGGTTGGAACTAATGTAAAATTTGCAGGCTGTAGATGGGTAGTGTACTTAGTTCGGAACCTATGAACATGTGTTAAAAATTCTGTTCATGAGTGTTGGATAAGGGATGATTAGTTGTTAATTAATTTCTACTGCATTAATTTGTGTTATAAGTAATTATGGTTTTGTTTGAATTTGGCAACTTTGTGATTTAAATGGAAATGATTGGATTTTTTATAAGTTTGAGTGTTGTTTGAGCAGGGATGAAGTGCGGGTTGCAACTGGTTCTTATAGGTTAGCCGATGAGATCAAAATTTAGTTGGCATATAAATGGCAATGATGTTTGTTTTGAATGTAGTTATGAGGAATTGTTGTTTGATGAGTATGAAGTGGTTGCTCATATTCAGAAAAGGTTTTTGGAGACATAAAATTTAGAAAACATGATTCTCGTGGTTCTACTTATATTTGTGTGTTCCTCAAGATCTCATTATATTAGTTCAAAACATATAAGTCACAGATTTATTTTAAAGTTTAATACTTCAAATTTAATTTCATATACTATATCTAATTACTGTTTTTTTCATAATCTCTTTATACTGGGAATTCTCTTATTTGGACATGCGATCACACGGCATTTTAATTGCTTAATTTCAATAAGTTTACCTTTAACTTCTATATGTTGTTTTCAAACTGTAACTTGGTGATCAGAAAGTTACAAAATTTACTATTTTACAGTCTGTTTGCTTGGAAAATTCGCAAACAACCGCTGATCTCCTAATTTATGTAAAATTAGTTTACTTACAGGATCGATCAAACAAATCCTAGGACAATGTGCTCTAACAATTTTGGTAACTTTCGTGAGAAAACCTTTTGTTTATTGAATTCATCATGATTTCTTATCAATCTTTGTATTTTCGACAGAAATGGTAACCTTTGTCTTTTAAAATAAATAACAAACATAAATAACTTGCAAGTAAGAAATGGCGGAAAAACAAAAGAAACTGTAAATGAAGAACTTTAAACTTCTATTTAGATGCAAGAAATGAAAACTGGAGTTTTTCAAACGTACCTTTTCTCAGTAATTACTCTTTTCTCTCTCTCGGTTACTTTGAGTATTTCTTGAGTGATTTGTACAATTTCTGAACACACACGGAAATCTAACACTAAGACCCCCTATTTATATACAAACAAAATAACCAACTATAACAGCTACTTCTCTTGATGGCGACAGATGGCATTCTGCATGTATTCGTCTGCCAGATGCGTTCCACGCGTCCCCTTTTCAAAACGGAATTCCCTCCTGAATTTTGAATTTCAAACACCCGTCGAAAAGGAGCCTATTTCTTCTTTTTTTGTCGAAAGTATTCTTCACACTTAGAAAAATCTGGCAACGCTTCCCCTGAGCGCCATTGGTCTTCGACTAGCTTTCTCCATCACAAAACCTTCTAGTCGAATTACCCTGTCGAATTATTAACTTTTCATTAAAACCATTATCTTGGCGTCGAAATTAGCAGCCTACAAATTGCCCCCCAAGAAATGTATTTTCGACAACAGGAAAAAAAACATTTCTTTGTCAATGTCATTCGACGCCAATAGATCGTGGAAGTAACTATTCACCTGACTAGACGTTGGAAGTGTTAAAATCATCATTACGCTTTTTTTCAAACGTCTTTTCCTATCTGAATATTTGTAATATTTTTTGTTTGGCCTTTTAAGGCTTTTTTGTAATGACATTGGAGCCATTTTATTTGGCGAAAGATTTTCTATCCACCATATTGCTTGTTTTTTCTGCATAATTATTCGACTGTTATTTTAACTTCTTGTAATGTGGGCTTATATTTTTTCAAATACTTCCCGTTTATTTTTAATATACGCTTATCTTTATCCAATTCTTCGACTTCATATGTGCCATCGGAAAATACTCGTATGATTTGAAAAAGTCCTTCCCACTTAGGGGACCATTTTCCCATAAGTCTGTCTTTTCGATCCATGGGGAGAATCACCTTCCACACCAAATCACCAACCAAAAAAGCTTTATTTTTTACTTTTTTATTGTAGAATCTCTCCACTCTTTCTTTTTTCCTTTTCAGTAAGTCCAACGCTGTTAATCTTTCTTCGTCTAAATACATTAATTCATCCATCATCATATTCCAATATGTATCTGATGGAATTTCATGATGTCTTTGTATCCTTATTGACTGCAAGTATACTTCGACTGGTAAGACCGCATCATAGCCAAACGTTAATCGAAAAGGCGTAGTGTTTGTAGCTTCCTTAGGTGAGGTTCGACAAGCCCATAGAATTTGGTCCAACATTTTGTGCCAACTCTTTGGTTTTCTTCCCACGTGCTTCTTTATTAAGCCAATTATAACCTTATTTGCAGCTTCGACTTGACCATTGGCTTGAGCGTAGTAAGGTGTTTATGTGAGGAGTCTGAAACCCATTTCCTTCGCGAATTCTTGCATATTTTTTCCCGTGAAAACAGATCCTTGATCCGTTGTTATCGTCTCTGGGATACCAAACCTGTAAATAATATGCTTTCGAATGAATTCGATCACTGCTTCTTGATCCACGTTCACTAAGGGTATGGCTTCAATCCATTTCGTAAATTAATCTATTCCCACCAAAATAAATTTATGGCTTTTTGAAGAGGCAGGTCGAATTTCTCCAATTAAATCCAAAGCCCAACCTCTAAAAGGCCAAGGCTTTATTATAGAATGGAATTCACTTGCAGGAACATGTGGTATCCCTGCGTGTACCTGGCATTCTTGACATCCTTTCGCGTATTCGACGCAATCCTTTAACATAGTTGGCCAATACATTCCCTGTCGGAATAATAACCATTTCATCTTATGGCCTGCCTGATGTGCACCACATGCCCCCACTGTGTACATTCGACAATGCTATGTACGCCTCTGATTCGCCTAAACACTTCAGTAGTATTCCTTCCGGAGTTTTCTTAAATAGTTCATTTCCCAAGATCACATAACTCAAAGCTCGATATCTGATTTTCCTTTCGACTGGTCCTGTTGGGTTTTGCAGGTATTCTATTATAGGCTTTCTCCAATCTCCAGTCATTGAGTCGTCTATGTTAAAAATTTCAAAATTTTCTTCGTCAGCGTATCCAAGCTTTATTGTTTCCAAATCTGACGGGGATAATCTTGCTGACACCACTCTTCCTCTAACTTCAATGGCTTTCTGTAACTTTTCCTTTGATACCCTGTACCCTGAAGCTATCTGCGCTAAATCATTTGCTTCCTGATTCTCTATTCGCGGGACATGTCGAATCGTAACCATATCGAACCTTTTTAAGAGTCGATTAGCTATTACAAAGTACATGATTAAATTTTCCTTAACACATTTGTACTCTTTTGTTATCTGCTTTATGACTAACTCAGAGTCGCCCATTATTTCGACCCGAGTTGCCCCCAATTCCAACAATATTTCAAGTCCTGCTATCAAAGCCTCATATTCTGCCTCATTATTTGAGCAGAGTCCTTCGACTTTGAACTTGAATTTTGTTGGAATTTTGTCAGGAGAAATAACAAGAACCCCAATTCCAGTTCCATTTCTATGACTAGAACCGTCGAAGTACAACTTCCATGGTTCCATTTCAATATAATTCAAAGACTCTTCATTTATAGCGTGGTCGACTATGAAATCAGCCACTACTTGTCCTTTGACAGCCTTTAAAGGCAAATATGTCAAAGAATACTTAGTCAATGCTAATGCCCATTTTCCAATTCGACTGTGCAAGATTGGTTTAGATAACATATATTTTATAACGTCGAAATAAGAAGAAACGTAAACATCAACTGGTTTTATATAGTGCTTTAATTTCATACAAGAAAAGTACACACATAAACACAACTTTCCAATCACACTATATCTAGTTTCTGCACAAGACCCTACTGAGGTAGTAGATGGGTCTTTCGACACCATTCTCGTCCTCCTGAGCCAACATGCTCCCTAAAGTCTTGTCCGACACAGATATGTACAACCTCATACTTCTACTTCTACAAGGTGACACTAAGATTTGGGGGTGCGTTAGGTACTCCTTGATCTTGTCGAAAGCATCCTGCTGCTCTTGCCCCCATTCGAAATCTCCTTTCTTTAGTCGAAGTAGAGGAGAAAAGGCTTGCGTCTTCCCACTAAGGTTGGAGATGAACCTTCTAAGAAAATTGATCTTGCCAAGTAAAGACTGCAACTCCTTCTTTGTAGATGGCGATTTCGCCTCCATTATTGCCCTGGCCTTGTTATGGTTGATTTCGATCCCCTTCTTGTGGACCACAAAGCCTAGGAAGTCTCCCGCCTGCACATAAAACGCACATTTGAGAGGATTCATCTTCAGAACAAACTTCCTCATCCTTTCGAAGGATTGTCGAAGATGGTCTATATGATTGTTCCCTGAAACGGATTTAACAACGATATCGTCAATGTAAATCTGCATAAAATCCTCAATGAAATCGTGAAAAATTAAATTCATTGCTCGCTGATATGTTGCCCCAGCATTCTTTAAACCAAAAGGCATTACCACCCATTCGTAAGTGCCTAAGGCTCCAGGGCATCGAAACACCGTTTTGGGACATCTTCCTCAGCAATAAAGATTTGATTATAACCAGAATACCCATCAGGCATACTAAGGTACTCATGTCCCGCGGAGGAATCGACAAGCATTTCCGCCACTGGCATAGGATATTCATCCTTTGGGGTAGCTGAATTCAAGTCTCGAAAATCAATGCATACCCTCAACTTGCCATTTTTATTTATTACAGGAACTATGTTAGCAATCCATTCGACATACCTGGTTGGACGGATGAACTTGCACCTGAGAAGTCTTTCGACTTCTTCTTTAATTTTCGAGAGGATTTCTGGGGCGAATCTCCTTGGAGTCTGCTTCACAGCTTTCCTCCCAGGTTTTATTGGCAACCTTAATTCGACCAAGCTCCTATCCAGCCCGGGCATTTCGTCGTAGTCCCAGGCGAAGCAATCTTTGAATTCTTTCAACAATTGGACTATTTCGACCCTGAGTTGGGGGCTTACTTTCGCGCTGATATAAGTGGGTCGCTTCTCTGCCCCTGATCCTAAGTCGATTTCTTCAAGTGGATCATGTGCCATCATCTTGGTATTTGGTGCTAAAGGATCCTTTTCGAAGCCCAACGGTTCGTTGTCATAAATCGCGTCAAGCCTCTGATTCTGTAAATCACCTTGATCTTTATCCGGAGGATCCCAATTTGAATCCTTTTCGAGACCTTGTCGATCTGCTTCAATTTGATTGGCTTCGACAGCCATATACTTTACTTTGGCCTCTAAGGCCGCTTTGAGTTTGTTCTCGGTTACGTAAGCCGCGATCTTTTCAAGAATTAGTGACTCACTCATTGTCACTGAATTCACTGCCCCAGCCAGTTGGTTGGATGTGTGCGGTTCCAAAACTGTAGTT
This sequence comes from Lathyrus tuberosus, assembly GCA_022829125.1. Taxonomy (NCBI): domain Eukaryota; kingdom Viridiplantae; phylum Streptophyta; class Magnoliopsida; order Fabales; family Fabaceae; genus Lathyrus; species Lathyrus tuberosus. Next base: position 2,959,302 of record JALAZF010000436.1, on the reverse strand, counting down.
TTCTTCACCAACTACCTCCCTATCCCACTGAAACCTGTGAGTAGGATGAAGATATAATGAGCAAAAAGCATTATCTGTTGGCATCATGTCGAAGGTGGCTCGGCTACAAGGAGCTATGTGAGCCAGATTCTTGTCCAAACTCCTCCTATCCACCTGGTTTACCTCGGCCAAAAAATAAATTTGGTCTGCCTCTATATTTTCGACTATGTCGTCTGTGCGCCAGATGGTTATTCGATGGTGCATTGACGAAGGGACGACACCAATACCGTGTATCCACTCTCTACCCAGGAGAAGGTTGTAATTTGCTTTCGACGCAATCACCATAAACATAGTTGGCCTCGTAATGGTTCCAACTGTTAAGTCTACCTGAATCACACCCATAGTAGTTCCTACTTTCCCTTCATAATTCGACAATACCATATTGTGAGGTTTGGTATCAGAATCATCTTTTCCAATTTTCTTCAGCATAAAGTGCGGCATCAAGTTGACAGCCGCTCCCCCATCGACCAGAATCTTATTCACCCCTACATCGCCAACTTTCCCTTTTATAAATAGGGGTTTAAGGTGGTTCTTCATTGAGTCATCTGGCCTTTCAAAAAATGCGTTCTGTTCTTCGACGCATCCGTTTTTCATGATATAGTAGCAAATGGGCCTGTGTCTAGCCGTTTCGACCTCCAAAGCTTCCTCTTCTTCTCGATTTCCATAATTTGATCATACTCCCTGGGGAGCACTGAAACGACATTACATGTCACATCAAATGATGCTTCTGACTCTGAGTTAAAATCATCTGTCATTTCGTCATCCTTGGTTACTTCCTCCTTTGGCACTTCTTGCACTGGAGTAGTCGGTGGATTATCAGGCGTCACTTCTTCCATCTGGGCCGAAGTTTGAACGTTGTTGCTAGTTTCTGGCTTGTCTTTTCCTGCAGGCTTCCTCTCAGCCTTCTTTCGACGTTGGCATCTCCTCCATTGTGACTTCGTCATTGGGTTCTTACCCTTATAATTTTCAGAAGGGTAAGTCACCCTTTTGGACTTCTGGATTTCCTTTCTGTATGACATAGAGGATCCCCTCTGCACTTCAAAATCCTTCCATTTGCCTTGCCCCTGGGCTTGTCAGATTGGATTCACCCACCTATCATCTGGAGCCTTGGTTGTTGGTTTGAACATGTTAGGGCGTTTTTCGCCTAACCTCTCTCTGTTTTGGTTCCCTCTCCTGGGGTCGAACCTCTCTCCAGCAGGCTTCCAATTTCCTCTTTTTCTTTCCCTCTCTATTCCTTCTAAGTTTTGTGCTGCCTTTTTGTCGAAGACAGCACTACAGCGAGGGCACAACATCACCTCAGACCTCTTCCTCTGGCATCTATGAATAAAATCTGCCAGATTTTCTTCCTCTTTTGGGTAAGCCACTTTATGGTACTCCTCCCATCGACGTTCTTCGTCAACTTGCATTGCAGTGTCCTGAGTTACTTCGACCATGTTTATATTGGCCGGTGATTCTGCATCCATGCCCAACTTTTTCAGTTTCAAGGTGAGGCCCTCATCGACCTCATGCTCCTTCTTCATTCGATTGAAATCCTCAGAGATTTTCTTCAACAGAACCTTTGGGAGTGGACTCCTGGCAACTTGTGGGGTGATGAATCCAACAGTTTTGTCCTTCGGGTCCTCCATGGTTCTCCGGAGAATCCCAACAGCAGCTTGTTTGTAAGAACCTTCAATAGTTCCTTTATTGATTTTGGTGAAACCCTCAGTGGTCTCATTGTTGTCTTTGTCGAAACCCTCAGTAGTTTCGTTGTTGACTTTCTCGAAACTCTCAGTAGTTTCGTTGTTGATGCCCTCAGTGGCCTCATCAATGTAGTTCTCGATGCTCTTTGCGCCAAGATCTTCAGCAATCTTGACCATCATTGACCGGTCCACACCATCAGTCATGTCTCCGACCATGTCACCTTTGTCAGCGGGGTCTTTAGCAACCTCCACCATATTCATGTTGCGGTCGAAACCATCAGCAGCTTTCATCATATCCAAGGTATTGTCGAAGCTCTCAGCAACTTCAACCATGTTTACTACGGATGGCTCAGCATAGTGGGCTTCCACCACCTACAAGGAGTTTGAATCCACTTTAGCCTGGGACTTCGACTTATCGCCGAATTTGAGCCTTCCATCTCTTATTGCATTCTGGACTAGATCCCTGAAAAGGAAACATTGAGATGTTTTATGACCCAAAAAATTGTGATATTTACAAAAACCTCTCTTTTTCTGTTGTTCTAAAGAAGGCACCTTAGTACCAGGAGGTACTATCATTTGGCCATCCTTGACCAATAAGTCAAATATTTCGTCGCATTTTGTAACGTCGAACGTATAAGTTCTCTTAGGGAACTTGTCGTTCTTCTCCGATTCGGCTGGATTTTTTCCATTCGACGGAGCCAAAACTTTGCAGGCATAAAGTGGGCCCTGTTTTAACTCTGCCAAATCTACCTCTTGCTCGTCGAAATTTGACGATTCTTCTTCGTCATCCTCCTCACAGACTCCGGCATAGGCCACCCTTCTTTCCTATTTTTATTAACCCTAGCTTTTTCGGCTTTTAGTCTTTCGACCTGTCTAACCCTATCAGCTAATTGGGCCATGTTTCTTAAATATTGGGTGTCTAATTTCTTTCTTATAGAATAGTCGAGGCCGCCAGCGGCCATTTCGACTAACTCGTGCTCTGGCACTTGTGTGAAACACCTTGCCTTGAGCAATCTGAACCTATTCAGATAATCATCTATTGGTTCTGAAAACTTTCTCTTTACGCTAGCCAATTCTTTCAGGCTTATCTTTGTCTGCCCCATGTAAAATTGTTCATGGAACGATCTCTCCAACTGGGTCCACGTATGGATCGAACCTGCAGGCAAAGACGTGAACCAAGTAAAAGCATTCTTCATCAGAGAGCTAGGAAAATATTTTATCTCTAAGTTCTCATTGTGCGCTATTTCGCCTGCTTCGATCAAGTAACGGGCCACGTGTTTTACCGTCGATTCACTCGTGTCTCCTGAAAACTTAGTGAATTTGGGGACTTTCCACCTTGGGGGTAAATCTTCCTGCAATATATATTCAGATAATGGTGATGTGTAACTAGGCCTCTGCAGCCCTACATTTACCCCATTTCGAGCCATTATTCTTTCGACCATGGCTGCTAAATTGTTTTCCGCCGGCATGTTATTACAATGTATTCGTTGCACAATATCATCAGCGTCTTGACCCCTATTTACTATCACCCTCGCAGGTTCTTGCTGGACAGGCATTTCGACACGAGGTGGTTTGACCACTGCTCCCTGGTCTTGTAGGTCTGCCTGAGGAACGTTTATTGGTCTCTGGTTTATAGTAAGTTCTTCTTTGACCGCTACCCTTGGGATCTGAACTTCCTGTCCCCTCGGGGGAGGTCGAGGGACACCGAAAAAATCAGCAATGCGCGTCATCTGTGCCGCCAATTGTTGATTCATTTGTGTAGTGTTTTGGATCAAAGGATTGAATATAACCCCCATTTGTTGGGCCAACATCTGAACCATATCATGGTTACTCTCATCCATTTATTGCCTGATCACTTGCGCAGAGTTATTGGTGATGTTTGGCATGTAAGTTTGGTATCCCGTTCCTAAAGGCTGGCTAATTCGACCTATATTGTTCACACCAGAACCGGACCCTTGTAAGGGCGAAGGTATGTTCATTGTTGGGTCTGTAAATGTTGATGGAGCGTTATGCAAACTTGTCATTACCGAAGTTGGCATTCCATATGGTTGCTCTCGATTTAGTGGCATCGAAAACCCAGACATAAAGGGTATGTACATACTTCCTGGGGGGGGAGTCATTTGAGGCATTTGGGGTCCCATAGTTGAAAAACTAGGCGCACTCTGAGGTGTTGAAAGTGCAGGCGTCGAACCCGTTGTTGATGGATTAGCCTCTGATATAGATATTGAGGCCATACTGCCCCCAGTCAAAGGATTAGGGGTGGCATTTCATTGTTCGCAACATTATGATTGTTAGGCGGATTTGGATTTGCCATTCTGGGTACTCGTCTTCTTCTGGGTCTTTCTTCGTTATTTATGGCTAGTTTACCACTTCTTAATTTCATGCAACAAGACGAAGCAAATTTCTTACGAGTACACTGTAAAATGAAGCTTTTCAAATTTTAATAGCACAAGATCCCACTGGGCGTGCCAATTTGTTTGCTTGGAAAATTCACAAACAACTGCTGATCTCCTAATTTATGTAAAATTAGTTTACTTACAGGATCTATCAAACAAATCCTAGGACAATATGCTCTAACAATTTTGGTAACTTTCGTGAGAAAACCTTTTGTTTATTGAATTCATCATGATTTCTTATCAATCTTTGTATTTTCGACAGAAATGATAACCTTTGTCTTTTAAAATAAATAACAAACGTAAATAACTTGCAAGTAAGAAATGGCGAAAAAGCAAAAGAAACTGTAAATGAAGAACTTTAAACTTCTATTTAGATGCAAGAAATGAAACTGGTGTTTTTCAAACGTACATTTTCTCAGTAATTACTCTTTTCTCTCTCTCTCTCTCTCTCTCGGCTACTTTGAGTATATCTTGAGTGATTTGTACAAATTCTGAACACACACGGAAATCTAACACTAAGGCCCCCTAATTATATACAAACGAAATAACTAACTATAACAGCTATTTCTCTTGATGGCGACAGATGGCATTCTGCATGTATTCGTCTGCCAGATGCGTTCCACGCGTCCCCTTTTCAAAACGGAATTCCCTCCTGAATTTTGAATTTCAAACACCCGTCGAAAAGGAGCCTATTTCTTCTTTTTATGTCGAAAGTATTCTTTACACTTAGAAAAATTTGGCAACGCTTCCCTTGAGCGCCATTGGTCTTCGACTAGCTTTCTCCATCACAAAACCTTCTAGTCGAATTACCCTGTCGAATTATTAACTTTTCATTAAAACCATTATCTTAGCGTCGAAATTAGCAGCCTACACAGTCACGGTTTTTTCCATATTTTAATTTGTAGTTGTTCTTGTTGTTTGCTTAATTATGATGATATGATTTATTTTGCTGTTTTTGGTTCTCGGTAGATGGATTTATAGAATTGGAATACATTGGGATTTTAAAATACCTTTGAAGCAAAAATATAATTGGGTTTTAATGCCAAATTATAACCCACTTCTCATTAATCTTCCTTATGGGTACTTATTATTTTGCCTCAGTATCTTCTAGTAATACATTTTCCAAACTAATTAATGGTTTTGCATTACTAATGCAGGGAGAAGATTAAGAGTGTTAGGCTAAAGTTTATATACAACCTTCCTTCTGTCATCCACACAAACTACAATTCCGAAAGTTAGCACTGCTTCTATGGCTACCAATGACGGAAAGCAGGTTTCACAGCCTACACCAGTGCATGGTGCGGCTGTAATGCAGCCATCTGATGTCCATCAAGCAGATAAGGTTCAATTTCGTAAATGGCATACTTTTTTTTTGAAATACTATATACAGTTCTGCATTTGTCTTTCTTCTCTTTTTGACTTTTTTTTTGTTATTTAATCAATAGACGCAACAACAACTTCATGTGGCTGTTCAGGTAACAGCAGAGCTTGACATCGAACGACTTTTAGAGAATGAACCACATGCTGACAACACCCGCCCCCTGCACCACCGACATCGTCCTGATGTTGAACATCGTCATGAGTTCTAACCGGTATGGTTCTGTTGAATACTGTGTCATTTTGGGGTTTCTCGAACATCTCCATCGTTGTGATTTGTTGTTTGTCTTCATGTCACATGAAATATTCTGTTGTTCTTCTTCACAATAATCAGTTACTGGTTTTTTCCATCAGGCACGTCGGCCTGCTGCTGCGCGACAAAGACAGAAGAGGAAAAGATTAAGTAAATCAGGAACAGTGGGTAGGAGGTTTAACAATTTTCATGCAGCAGACACTACAACAAAAGTAAGTTATAACATCGCACCTTAGACAGCGCTTTAATACAAAAGCGCTGCTATAAGTTAAAAACAAGGAAACTAGTCATTTAAAAAAATAAAAGCGCAAAAAAATATAAGACCTTAGACAGCGCTTTGGTCAAAAGCGCTTTATAAGGTCTTATAAATTTTTTAAAAAAAATTAATGGAAAATATTAGACAGCGCTTTAGTTAAAAGCGCTTTCTAAGGTCTTATAAATTTAAAAAAAATATAAGACCTTAGACAGCGCTTAGGTAAAAAGCGCTTTCTAAAGTTTTATTAATTTTTAAAAAAAAATGAAAGGAAAATATTAGACAGCGCTTTCCTTAAAAGCGCTTTCTAAGGTCTTAAAAATTAAAAAAAATAAAATCAAAAGCGCTGTCTAAGGCCAACCTTAGAAAGCGCTTTTAAAAGTGCTGTCTAAGGTCCACCTTAGAAAGCGCTTTTATGAAAAGCGCTGTCTAAGGTCTAATTAAATTAAAATATATGAATAGTCAGTATTCATTTTCATATTTCCGCTCTTTCTTCTCCCCTTGCGAACTGAGCTCAAAACCCTTGCGAACTGAGCTCAAAACCCTTGCGAACTCAAACCTTCACCGTCAACCGTCCTCCACCGTGCCGTCGTTCGTTGTTGCCGTCGTTGCATTGTCGTCCGTCCGTTGCCGTCCGTTGCGAACTCATTGTCGTCGTTCTTTTCTGCTCTTTGTAACTGATACATTTCGTTCTTGCATTGCCGTTGTTACCGTCGTTAAAGGTACGTCGTTGTTGTGAAGAATAGGGTTTTGTTGCTTTACATTGTTGTTGTAGGGTTTTGTTGCTTTACAATGTTGTAGTGAATGAGTATGTTTGATGAGTTTTGTTAATGAAGTTATGTTGGACTGTTTTATTAATGAATTTTTGTAGTGAATGAGTATGTTTGAAGTTTTGTTAATGAAGTTTTGTAGTGAATGAGTATGTTTGATGAGTTTGTTAATGAGTTTTGTTAATGAAGTTTTGTTAATGAAGTTTTGTAGTGAATGTGTATGTTTGATGAGTATGTTTGATGAGTTTGTTAATGAGTTCTATTTTAAAACATATTTTATATTAAGACTTATAAATAGTTTAGTTTAGTTTTATTTTTTCCACCTCTTAAATCTTCTAAAAAACGCTTAAAATTGATGGAAATGTGCTCTGAATTTTAGAATTCAAAGCTTGTTTTTGAAGCCTCAAAAATCTAGAATTTGAGATGGTTGAGTTAATAAACAAATATAATGAACATAAACATTTCACTAAAACATAAGAAATTCAACCAGTTACATATCAAACACTATCAAACTTGTTCATTTCTTGATTAATATGGTTGAATTAATGTTATTTTGTTGACCTTAATAAGTAGGAAAACCATGGATAAAAAATGGATGGATGCCGATCGATTGTCCATAGAGTACGAGAATGGGGTATTGGATTTTGTTAAGTTTTTTGTTCAACACGCTGACGCTGAAGAGCTCAATCGAATAAAATGTCCTTGCTTGGGTTGTTGTTATGTGGGTAGGGTTGACGCAGATGGATTGAAATCGCATTTACTGATGAATGGAATTGATCGAACTTATAAGTGTTGGATACATCATGGTGAGAAAATTAACGAGAATGTTGAACCGACGGGGAAAAGTAATACGACCTATGCTTCAGATGACAAAGACACGGAAACATACGATTGTGATCGAGTCGGAGAGATTGCAGAAGCAGTTGTAGAAGATCTTCATGATTGTCCCGAAATGTTTGAGAGGTTGGTAAGCGATGCAGAGAAACCGCTCTATCAAGGTTGCACTAAATTCACAAGACTGTCTGCGGTATTGAAGTTGTACAACTTAAAGGCGGGCAATGGATGGTCGGATAAAAGTTTCACAGAGTTGTTGGCCCTTTTGAGAGAAATGCTACCGGAGGATAATGTTCTTACCAATCGAACCTATGAGGCCAAAAAAATGTTGTGCTCTATTGGCATGAGCTATGATAAGATACATGCTTGTCCAAACGATTGCGTTTTGTTTCGAAATGAATATGCATCGTTAACTGAGTGCCCTAAATGCGGTTTGTCTCGATATAAGAAAAAATTGTCTCCAGCCAAGGTCTTATGGTATTTTCCTATAATACCGAGATTTAGGCGCATGTTTCGTAGTGAAACCGATGCAAGACACCTGACTTGGCATGCAGATGAAAGAATTATTGATGGAAAGTTGCGACATCCGGCTGATTCACCACAGTGGTCGAAAATTGATAATGATTATCCTGACTTTGGAGAAGAAGCAAGAAACCTTCGCTTGGCATTATCTACTGATGGAATGAACTTGCATGGTCTTCAAAGTATCTCACATACCACATGGCCTGTGATTCTTATGATTTATAACCTACCTACGTCGCTATGCATGAAGCGTAAGTACATGATGTTATCTATGTTAATCTCTGGGCCTAAACAACCAGGGAATGACATAGACGTATACTTGACACCTTTGATCGAAGATTTGAAGATATTGTAGGAGAACGGTGTGGAGGTTTATGATGGATATAGGAAAGAAAGTTTCAATTTGAGGGCGATGTTGTTTGGCATAATTAATGATTTTCCAGCTTACGGGAATCTATCAGGGTACAACATAAAAGGTGAAAAAGCGTGTCCTATTTGTGAAGATAAAACAGTTTCGAAGCGATTGGAGTTTGGTCATAAGAATGTCTTTCTCGGTCATCGTAGATTCTTAAATGCCAAACATCACTACCGTGGGTGGAGACAAGAATTCAATGGAGACACCGAACAAGGTAGAGCTCCACCTATGTTGTCAGGTGACCAAGTTTTTAAAAAGGTGAAAGATATGCGTACTGAGTTTGGCAAACCTTTTGCACATAAGGTTGTCAAAGGTGGGTGGAAAAAGAGGTCGATATTTTTTGAATTGCCATATTGGAAGTCTTTGTATGTGAGACATTTTCTCGATGTTATGCATATTGAGAAAAATGTATTTGAAAGTGTTATTGGTACGTTACTCAATATAAAAGGAAAGACTAAGGATGGCCTTAAAGCAAGAAAAGACTTGGTAGCGATGGGGATTAGAACTGAATTAGCACCCGTGAAGAAAGGAAGACGAACATATCTACCACCTGCTTCTTTTACTCTGTCTAGAAAGGAGAAGAAAATATTGTGTAAGTTTCTGAGTGGAGTTAAAGTTCTAGAAGGATACTCTTCAGATGTCAGAAGACTTGTGTCTATGAAAGACCTCACGTTGAAGAGTTTAAAGACACACGACTGCCATGTTATAATGGAACACTTTCTACCAATAGGTATACGTTCTATTTTGCCAGTGAAAGTAAGAAGCGCCATAACTAGTTTGTGTTTTTTCTTTAGGTCAATTTGTAGTAAGGTAATCGATCCTGATATCTTACCAACACTACAAAAAGAGATAGTTATTACCTTGTGTGAGCTTGAAATGTATTTTCCTCCCTCTTTTTTTGACATAATGGTACATCTAGTTGTTCATCTTGTGAAAGAGACACAGTTGTGTGGACCAGCTTATATGAGATGGATGTACCCTGCTGAACGTTATATGAAAATATTAAAAGGGTACGTGAAAAGCCGAAGTCAACCAGAGGGGTGTATTGTTGAACGATACATTGTTGAAGAAGCGGATGAGTTTTGTACTGAATATTTGTCCAATGTTCAGTCGATTGGACTCCCCAAAGCTTATATTTTTGAAAAAAAGGATGGTAAAAAATTAATTGGAAATAAAATTGTGACAGTATCAAGGGATGAACGGGATAAAGTGAATTTGTATGTTCTGCACAATGATAATGAGGTTGAGCCATATGTTGAGATGCACAAGGATGTACTCCGAAGGTTAAATCAGAACAGAAATGAAAATTGGATAGTACGAGAGCACAATCAAAGTTTCATACAATGGTTAAAGGATCATATTTATTCGAAGCGCTCTTCAGATCCTGCTTCAGTAACAGAAAGGTTGAGATGTTTGGCATATGGTCCAAGTTTGCATGTGTATTCTCATAGTGCATATGGATACACATTTTATACCAAAGAACAAGACGATAAAAGTACTATGCAAAATAGTGGTGTCACCGTCCTAGCTGAAGCAATGCACATATCAAGTATGAAGGACTTAAACCCCAAATATGCAAATCTGTCATATTTTGGAGTTATTGAGCACATTTGGGTGCTTGATTACGAGAAGTTTCAGATTCCAATCTTTGGTTGCAAATGGGTAAATAGTAGTGGCATACGAATGGATAAGTCTGGATTTTTGCAAGTGGATCTTAATAGGGTGGGGTACAAAGATGAGCCTTTTATTCTAGCATCTCAAGCTAGACAAGTGTTCTATGTCACTGACCCGACGAGTACGATATGGCCTATAATGCTTCTATCTAACAAAGTGGTTGATGATAGCGGTGTAGATCAATGTGATATTGATGTTGAGAATGAGTCGTGCATTAGACGGAATGAGTTTAATAGAAATGATCAAGATGAGGATCTTATAGCGGATGAGTCATATATCAGAAATGACCATAACGAGGGAATTTGGATCCATTCATCCATCCGCATTGCTAAGAAACAAGTAATTCATATTCCAACCAAGAAAAGAAAGAGATGTTAGTGAAAGAGGTAAAATTTGTTATATACTTGATTTCTTTATTATATTTCTATTCAACTTATGAGTTATTTTAATATTAACACATATCTCTCATGTCTAATGAAATAGTTAAAACTAAATCAAACTATGTTATATTATTATGTAGTACTTTGAAGAATGCAAGTGTGCTCATTACTCAATTTCTCAATTGGATGGAATTAAAGAGGATTGGTGTCAATACATTATGGAGCTCGGAATTTTACAAGGTATAATATTGTACTCTTACTTTAATTGATGAGAATTTAAATATGTGTAACTTTGTTTATGTATTCTTTTAATTGAATTACAATCTTTGTGTTTTCAGGACCTATAATGTAGATTTGAAGCAATGCTTTGGTTTGAAGCAATGCTTTGGTTGGATGCAAAAGTAATATGTGCATTTGTAGAAAAAATGTAATGATTTGTAATTATAAATAGGTGTATATATAATTTTGGTTTGTAATTTTAAATATATATATTGGTTTGAATTGCCAATTGTTTTGGATATATAATTTTGGTGTAAGTTGGTACATTTAAATAGGATAAATTGGATTGATTTGAATCTCCAAATTGTGGTATTTTTCTGAAAAAAATTGCTGGTTGAAAAACAGGTCAAATTCTAGTTGAAAAAACCTGGTAAAAATTGTGGTTTAAAAAAATTTATATAAAATTTTTCGTATACCTTAGACATCGCTTTTGGTGAAAGCGCTGTCTAAGGTGGGGATTAGAAAGCGCTTTTGACAAAAGCGCTGTCTAAGGTGGACCTTAGAAAGCGCTTTTACAAAAAGCGCTGTCTAAGGTATACCTAAAAAAGTTCAAAAAAGGTAGGGATTAGACAGCGCTTTTTCTGAAAGCGCTGTCTAAGGTATACCAAAAAAATGTCAAAAAAGGTAAGGCTTAGAAAGCGTTTTTCCCAAAAGCGCTGTCTAAAGGTACCATGGACAGCGCTTTTCATTAAATATACCCCCCTTTAGACAGCGCTTTTGGTATTACCCAAAGCGCTGTCTAAACCTATAGCAGCGCAGGTTTAGACAGCGCTTAAAAGCGCTGTCTAAGGGCAAAAAAAAGCGCTGTCTAAGGTCTTATCTGTTGTAGTGAGATGATGACGAACTGGAGGTTGATATGTTTGATTCTGATGACGATGATGAGCACGACTACAACTGGGAGAACTTTATGACATCGAGTGGTTTTCGAGTTCGTGACTAACTTTTCAAATTATGGTTATGTGCTTCATGTACTGGTCTACCAAAGTTTCTTAATTTGAATTTGTTGTTTGTTGATCAAGTTTGTTTTCTAATTTAGTTGAACTGTTATGCTATATTGATGTTTGTTTTTAATATATGACGAGTTTGTTTGAGTTGTTATGTTTGTGCACAAACATTAATGTTGGTTATTTTAAAGATGGTCTTATGAACTTATTTTATTTGACTATTGATCAATATATTCTAATTGATTGTTTGATCTTTTACCATGAAATTTTGTTATATTCTCCGTATTTCATTTTACTTTTTATTAAGATTAGAAGTTGATTAAGGATTTTTAAACGTTTCAAATCTATTTTAATATTTATTATTATTACATTATAAATTATTTTGACTATTTTTTGTTACACTTTAATGATTTCTACAAAACAAAACTAATTCAAAATTCGGAATTAAAAAAACAAAACTAATAATAATAATAATAATATTAGAATTAAAATATTGATTATAAAATTTGTATTACATAGAGTTATTTAACTATAGGTTTATATTTAAAAGGAGAAAAAATTATAAAGTGTAAAATATGCTATGACATCTATAAAATTGATAAAAATGAGATTTGATTAAAAGTAAAAGGAATGTATTTGTTTTCATAATGTATTTTTTGTCAGTATTTGTTCTTAGAATGTATGTATTTATATTTAAAATTTGGAAAAATAACAAAATATAATAAAAATTAGTAAATTTATTATTTACTCAAAATTAATATGATACCCGTGTGTTTACACAGGTACCCGTCGGTTTTGGTATTTTTTATAAAAATATTTATGTAATGATTTAGTTTTATAAATATCAAATAATATAATAGTAATTGTAAATATTTTGTTCATTTAATAAATAAATATCATCAACATGAATAAATACATTTTAAGTAAATATTATTAGAAAGAAGTAAATACATTTTAAATAAATATCAAACGACTCGTCATAAATTTACATTTACAAATCAAAATTAGACCAAAAATTAATTAAACAAAAAGAAGTAAATAAAATAATTGTTGGGTCTAATGTAGATGATTTGGCCCACTAAACATCTTATTCCAATTTTAATTTATGCAATTATATATAAAAAGAACAGAACAATAAAAAGGATACAAATGGGGTGTGGCCGCCCCCCACATGCTGATCTTTTATTCTCCCGGGAACGATAATGTTGCTCATATAGTATTCTTAGATTATAATATAGATATTATAAAAAGTTAGTAAACCCAACGGTAAGATATTGACTTATTTAGATTTGCTTATAACCATCCTTGTGGCCAGTGCCACTTTGAAGTGTGGCAGGCGCCACTCCCTGCCCATGCCTCATGTGGCTGGCGCCACACTTAAGCTGGGGTGGCGAGCGCCACTTTATTTTTTTTATTTGTTTTTTTTACCTTTTTTTTAAATAACGATTTTTATAAAATCACAACAAAATTATATAACATATATTAAATAAAAAAAGTGATGAAACATTGTTTACAATTAGTGTAATATTAGGAAAAAATTGAAACATTATTGATAAATTTACATTTTTTGATAAATTTCTCGTATTTTGATAAATTAGAAAAAAATTGAAACATTGTTGATAATAAAAATAGTGATAATAATAAAATTTATAAGTTTTAAAAAAGTTTATAGTGAATAAACTTTTGATTTATAAGAATTAAAATATTAATTATAAAATTTGTATTACATAGAGTTATTTAACTATATAGGTTTATATTTAAAAGGAAAAAAAATTATAAAGTGTAAAATATGATATGACATCTATAAAATTGATAAAAATGAGATTTGATTAAAAGTAAAAGGAATTTAATAGGGAGGCAAGAAATACTATTTAGAATAGACTTTAATAATAAATCAATTGTTTTTGGAAAAAAAACATTTTGGAAAAGATATTAATGATATAGAGATTATCACAAAGCTATTGGAGAGATTTGCAAGATTTGTTTTCTCACTTAAATAGATATGCCTAAGTCAAATTGGATATTTTAATACAGTGAATTGATATGATTTTTATAAAGGAATAAAAAAAAGAATTTAAAAGTTAAATTTTGAAATAAAATCTCTAAATAGGGTAAAAATTATAAAAATAGAATTTAACAATAAATAAAATCATTGGTTTGGGAAATAACATTAATAGGATTTGAAGAGTTGTGCATAAACCGAAATGCTGAAGAGTGACTATTTGCATTCCAGTGCAAGAATAGAGACGAAAGGTTATTGTTTTACAACCATAAAAATATTGACTTACATTTTAATATGAAGAGTTGAACATTAGTAAAGTTGAATAGGAAATGATAAAATAATTAATGTCAATATGGAAAATAAATATTAAAAAAAGAGGAGGGAAAATATTAGTGAATATGGGAAATATGTTTTATATTAAAAAAAAGATAGAATAAGGAGAGAAAAATAGTATTAATAAAAGTAGGGTTATATATATTTAAAATAGGGGGAAAAATTAGAAGACGAGTTATTTATATTTAAAATTATACCAAATTTCTAAATATAAGGAAAATTAGTATATTTGTTATTTACTAAAAATTAATATGATAAGTTTTTGTGTTGAATGAGAAGTTATTTAGTAAAACAAAGTGCAAAGATCAAAGCTTAGTAGAGATATGTAATATATCTGATAGTATCCAACATATGTAACAAAATAACATGTCTTGTTGAAAAGGGAAAAATTAAAAAGTTAAGGCAATATTAATTGTAACATAACATTCCACAAAAAACATCAAAAACAGACATTGAGTTGGATATTTTTTGAATTAGCTTCAGGTTCCAAACATCGAATAGTTCGACGACACGAAGTGGCAACATGCCGTTCACAATCTAAGAGTGTTCATGTCTTCTAACAACGGAGACATAGAGCCTTTGGGGAGGAATTGTTATTGTGAATTGAAGCGTGTCACCCCTACCAAGCCTCTTATTCACAGCAAACTGGTACCAGCCATTTGTCATTAACTTCTCCATGTTGTTGATTTTCCCGTTACGCCGTGCAGAACACACATCAGCCCGATAAATCCTGTCGTCGTCTACATCGACCAACTCAATAGCTGTCTAGTTGACTCGTAAAATTTCACGTGTAACCGTGTTTGGAAAATGCTGCCCAAATGGTAGCATAAGACTGAGTTATACAATTTGTCTGCAGTAACTCTATTATGTTCAAGGACTATGTAATTCGGAAGTTACCATGACATTCTTTGTAGCCTTGTATCCAAAAGTGATTGTCTTTTCCCAGTAGAATTCATTGTTGAATTGTTGATCATCCAACATCTGCCTATCAGATTGTTGGTTATCAGATGTTTGCTTGGCACCCTGTTTATGCGTTGAAGAGCTGTAATGAATGTTGAAGAGATAGTGATTAGTATAAAGGGAAAATGATGATGACAGATTGAGACTGTAATATCAATTCCATGTGGTCTGGGTTATAGTATTCATAGAAAGCTAAAGGTGTGTTTGATAGTAGACAGCGGTGGTCTTTCGCCGCAATGCAGAATATATGTTTAGTTATGTTACGGATTACCTGATGTTGGTTGGAACGTCAGTCTTATTCTGGATTTTCTCAGCGGTGTTGCTCCCTTGCATTATGTCTATAGGATGCTGAGTAAGCATGACGTTCTCAGACAGTAAATGGTCATCCCTCTGAAACTGGACCTGCGATGTGTCTGTATTCAGTTCTCGTAGTTGGTCGTCAATCTCCTTTCCCTGTCTCAACCATGATTCCACATTTCTAGAATGACATGAAAAACCCAGAAGCAGTAGTAATAAGTAATTAATACATGGAAGTCTCATATGTGAGGCATACCTTGCCCTACGGGTTCTTAGTGTATATGGTTCATTAAAAGTAGCCCCAGAATATAGGTGACCTGTGGGAGGGGCTTCCTGCCAGCTATAGACATGGAATATATGCTTTTAGTAAAATATCATAAGAACATTAACAATGTACCATGTCATGGATTATAGTGATTATTTCAGGTGCATTTGATTGTGATGTAAAATTTGTTAGTATGCAGAGACAATGTTATAAACTAATTTTGTAAGGTATATGTAAGCAAATTTGTCACTGCAACATAAGTCATTAGCTGAGTTATGGGAGATTATACCCGGGACGCATTGGGAGTGCAGGTGTTTGCGGTTGATTGATTACAACCTGGGGAGGTGAAGAAACCTGTATAGGATCTGCAGCAAATGAGACCCTTTTTTTTGGTAGTGGCAGGTCCGTATTCGGCCGTAGGCGATCCAACTCTGCACCAATGTCGCTGCAATGAAAGGATAGGGAAATTAGTTAGGTTTTGATAAGGCATTGGTTAAACATGCATGCAGGGAAAATAGCGCAACCGTACCGGGATTCCAAGGTTCCATTTTGCGACCTACTGTTTCCTTCTTCTGAATCCGTTCCCAGACATAGTTTGAGATAGTCTTCCTTAGTAAGGACACCCTTAAGGCGCCGGCGGTCCTCATTAGTTGTTGCGACTTCAGCAATAAATTTTTTCACGGTTGATTCAACATCCTGCATGTGGGTGTTGCTGGAAATAGGAATGCGAAGCATTGAAAGCCGATTAAGAAAAATAATGGGAAATGGGGAAAAAGTTGGAAATCATTTGCATACGCTTGAGGAAGACGGCGCGGTCGTTCTGTAGCCATGGGTGTGTTGCTTTAGGAAGTGTGGTTGGCAACAGTGGTTTCAGGCTTTGGAACATATATAATAGGCTATGGTATTTTTGTAACTTATTATTGATGTAATTTATTTTTATAGCTTATTATGGGTTCCCTATTTTGGACCGTTGGATCTATAAGAACCGTAGTGAAAACAACCGATATATTTATTTATAGCTTGTATTTTAAAAAGACAGGGAATAAAATAAAGGGAATTATTTATCTAAAAGTAGAATAAATAGAATTATGTTATGTTGAAAACTGGAATTATTTATCCAAAGTAATAAGTTATCAGCATGAAAAAGTTTAGACAATCATTGCTTTTAAAATTGAGTTTATTTGTTTTATAACAAATATTAATAAATAAAGTAAGTTAATTAAATAATTAAAAAAAAGGCATTAGTAGAATGTGAAGGGGTGGGTATGGACCGACATGGCATTGGGGAACGACGTGTGGTGTGACTACTATTTGCATCGCATTGAAAGACTAAAAATCTAACGTTATTGTTTTTGCAAGCAGGGGAACGGATCGCGTAGCTGTTGGCTTCTAATTCGACGCTACTTGCTTTTAAATAAATTAGGCTTTAAAGGAGTTATTCTTGGCCAAGTCGAAGTTATTCTTTAAAAATAATAGGCTGAAAGAAAGAAGGCTTCGACCACACTTGGTGAAAGCCTGAGTCGAAGGAAGAGGTCTTGAGACTTCCAATACTGCTATGTCCAGGGAATTCATTCGACTGGATAAGGCGTTGTAGTTGCAGTTAACTATTGGAGGGAAGTTCTACTATTTGAATTTGAAAAGAGGACAAGTGACGAGTATCCAGAAGTGAAAGACATGCAAAGTGCCAAGTGGCGTGTTCTAGGAGTAAACCGTCAAGTGGTGGTTATTTTAGAGTATTATAAATAGGTTAGTTCTAGAGTTAGAATGTGTGAAAAAAATCGTATTGTACAAGTAACTCTGTAATCACTCAAAGTATCCAGCGTGTAGAGAAAAGAGTGAGGCGAGAATATACGTGATTGTAATCACCATTATCTTTCATTGCAATGCAATTTACTTTGAAGTTTCTACCTTAGATCCTTTACTTTGAAGTCCTTTAATTCAGTCTTTTACTTCTAAGCATTTTACATTACAAAGTTTTTACTTTACACTTCTTACATTATAAAGCTTCTACCTTCAAGCCTTTACATTTCTGCAGTTCATTCAAGACTTTATGCATTTTCTTTACCATTTAAACTTCAGTTTTTCATTGAATTTGCTTTTACATTGTCTTCTTTAAATTTCTTGTTAGACCTATACACTTTCCTGCCTTTTATCACTTTTTGTATACGTTTCATAGCATCCTTTTTTGTTTGCCAGCATGGTCGAAATGTTTGTTTTATGCGTTTGTGAAACATTTTAAATACACTTATAGCACATGTCCTAGGATCAATCTGATCGATCCTGTAAGTTACTAGGACTTTATTGTTTTAGAAGATCAGCGGTTGTTTACTAATTTCCAGGGTAATCAAATTGGCACTCTCAGTGGGACATTGCTAAACGTGTATTTGGAAGTTTGTAACTTTTAAAAACTGTCAAAAGGAAGTTTTATAACTACCTTTTTGAAATTTTTTCGTTTCATTGGTCGAGATTATGGCAAACTTCATTGTATGCACTTGAGAAGTGGAAAGGTAGCCAATTCAAACGAATATAGACCAAAGAGAAGAAACACGAGGAAAATGGCATCTGGCCAAGGAAATCGAAACCCCTGTTTTGCTGGGATGAATCCTCAACCAAGCAGTTCAAGCGCTCAGAACAGCACCAGCAATCCTCAAGAATTACCAAGAAGTAGTGTGGCCCCAACTCCGGTTCCTTCGTCAGGAGGGCCAACAATATCAACCATGGTGACAGAGCCAATGCCTTCGACAGCGGTAACAGGGGCGACATATGTGAGGCCTTACACACAGCCAGTCCTAGAGTACATTGGCCCATCAGTGACAAATCCTCAGACTCCACCAGGAGGAATTTTGACGTTTAGGCAATTTCCTCCCCCAGGATTTTCACAGCCTTTGCCTAGGAACCCAATCTATGGCATGCCAACGCCAATGATGCAGAATTTGCGTACTGCACCCCCAATATTTTCAGAGAATGTGATATCTTCCCCTTTATAGGAGTCAGGTTATGGAATTAACATGGGTCGAAATAGCCAGTCCATAGGTTTGGGATATTCTGCTCAAGGACCCAACTTAACAAATGAATCTGCAGCATATTTGAGGCAACAGATAGATGAGAGCAACATGCAAATGGTACATACTTTGTCTCAGATGATGGGAGAGATTTTCCAGCCACTGATCCAGAATACTACTCAAACTAATCAAATGATGACAGCCCAGATGGCGCGTATAGCAGAATTCATGGGAATGCCCGTTCCTGTTCAACACCAAAATCAAGGAGTCGAGATGAGGGAAAATGTTCAACAAGTGAATCCGGTGAATCCAGAGTTGGTCGAACCACCTAGGGAGGAGCCTCCTAGAAATCAAATACATATACTTGAAAAGGAGGAACCAAGGATGGTGCTAGTAAACAGAAATCAAAACGTTGATCATGTGGTGAATCAGGTTCGACGCAATAATGTAGCAGCGGAGAACAATTTGGCAGCCATGGTCGAGAGAATAATGGCTCGAAATGGCCTGAATATGGGTTTTTCTAGGCCAAACTTCCCTTCGCTTATAGTAGACTATATACTCCAAGCTGAATTGCCCCCCAGGACGAAAGTACCAAAGTTTACTAAGTTTTCAGGAGATACTACAGAATCTACCGTCGAACATGTGGCGCGCTACCTGATCGAAGCTGGTGAGATTGCGAATGACGAGAGTCTAAGGGTGAGGTATTTCCCTAGTTCCCTCACTAAAAATGCATTCACGTGGTTCACTACGTTACCATCTGGCTCAATTTGTAACAGGACCCAGTTAGAACGTCTATTCCATGAGCAATTTTACATGGGGCAGACTAAAATTAGTTTGAAGGAATTGGGTAGCATGAAACGAAAGTTCAATGAGCCAATAGATGATTACTTGAATAGGTTTCGACTACTCAAGGCTAGGTGCTTTACACAAGTGCCTGAGCATGAACTGGTCGAAATGGCTGTTGGTGGCCTTGATTACTCTATCAGGAAAAAACTAGACACCCAGTATTTGAGGGATATGGCCCAATTGGCTGATAGAGTTCGACAGCTAGAGCGTCTCAAGGACGAGAAAGCTAGGGCGAACAAAAACAAGAAGGTAGCTTATGTCGAATACCAGGAGGGCATCGAAGAGTTGTATGACGAGCCTGTTAAGTTCGACAAAAGTGAAATAGATCTTGCTGAACTTAAGCAAGGTCCTCCTTATTCTTGTAAATTATTAGTCCCTTCAAATGGGAAAAACCCTGTCGAAACCGAAAAGAACGATAAGTTCCCAAAGAAAACATACACTTTCGACATCACTAAATGTGACGAAATTTTTGATTTGTTAGTTAAGGATGGTCAAATACTAGTGCCTCCTAGTGCTAAAATACCACCTTTAGAGCAAAGAAAAAAGAGAGGCTTTTGTAAATACCATAATTATTTGGGTCATAAAACTTCTCAATGTTTTCTTTTCAGGGATCTGGTGCAGAATGCTATTCAGGAAGGCAGACTCAAATTTGTGGAGAAGATTAAGACCCAGATGAAAATTGATACCAACCCTCTTGAAGTAGCTGAAGCAAATTACACAGAGCCCGAAGAGGTTAACATGGTCGAACTAGTTGAGGAATCTGACAGTAGCTCAGATAGTGTTAACACCAACGAAGATCTTGGCAGAAATGCCACAATGGTGGAGGTTACTGAGGACCTTACCAATGATGTTGCGTTCATTATAGAAGTTGAGGAAATAGATGGCTGCCAGCTTGAGCATTTGATGTGTATGACTGCTGAACACTACTTTAGGACATCTTCTGAAGTTCAAAGGTTCGACGCTGAGGCTACAGTCGAGATCCATGATGAAGCTGAAGCATCAAAATTGCAGATGGTAACAAAAGAGACTGTTGACCGTTTCAGACAGATGGATGAGGTTGCTGAAGGCCTTGATGTCAACTTCTCCAAAATGCGCTTAAAAGATGAAATTAACATAAACATGGTCGAAGTTACTAACGGACAGGCCATGGATGTTGATTAATAGGTTCGCCAAGAAGACTGCAACAAGCTGGCTTATCCCAGAGAAGATGAAGCCATTGTTGATTTTATCCACAGGTGCCAAGGAAAAAACTCTAAAGTCATGCTATGTCCTAGGTGCAGTGCTATCTTTGACAAAGAAGTTGTTCATAGCCTCCAAGCGGGGAAAGAAGCCAAATCTGGACATGAGAAAAGAGCTGTTCAAAGGCTAGGGTGCTTCGACCCAAGGAAAGCTACTAAAAAACAATATGGCCAAAGGCCACAAATGCCAAGGGCTAAGCAGGCTACTTTCAAGCCTAACAGTGATGTACCAATTGGAAAGTGGGTCAAACTAGTTGAAGCAGCAAGGAAAGGGAAACAGAGATGTAAGAATTTCGACGTGGTTAGAGGTTCTTAAATGGAGTACCGGAAAGAATTCAAGTCCTCCAATAAAGCTGCCTATATTTCTGAGAATTACAAAGGCAAAAATCCTATGTCCAGGTCCCAGTGGAGAAGGGAACCGAGACGAAGGAAGGCTTTGAGAGAAGCTCGGGCCAAAGACTTAACTGAGACTAGTACCAATGTTCTGCCTGCCAGCAATAAAGGTGTTGGGACAAAAATAATAAACCAGGTACCTTTGGGGCGTAGGTTATTTACTTCCACGTAGGAAGAAGCTGAGAGGTTTGCAGTCGAAGCAGCTGAGGATGAATATTTGACTCATAACTTTGATTCTGACTCTGATGCCTCCTTAAACATCATTGTGAATGTGGTTTCGGTGTTGCCAAGAGAATATGATAGGATAACTGAAGTGGAAAACTTGGATGCCAACACTGAGGCCAAAATGGCAGCGCATCAACCTGTGTGCTATTATGTGATGAACAATGGCTATGTCGAAGAACATAATGCTTTCTTTGAACGGCCAACTGAGGCCATGAAAGGGCACTTGAAACCTCTGTACGTTACAGGGAAAGTAGAGAACGTGGTTGTGAATAAAATCTTGGTGGATTGTGGGGCTACAGTCAATTTAATGCCACATTTCCTACTAAGCAAGATCGGTAGATTCGACTCTGATCTTAAGCCCCACAACATGGTCCTTTCTAACTATGAAGGGAAAATTGGGACCACTCTTGGCGTTCTGCAGGTTGATTTAACTGTGGGAACAGTAACAATACCTACCTTATTTATGGTAGTCGAAAGCAAAGCTAACTATAACCTTCTACTGGGGAGGGAATGGATCCATGGTGTTGGAGCAGTACCTTCGTCAATGCACCAGCGGATCACAATCTAGAGGCCTGATGGCATAGTAGAAAACATTGAAGGTGATCAAGGGTACTTTAAGGTGCCTGTTAATCATGTTGATGGTATCGAGTTTGACAAAAACTTGGCGCATATTGCGCCTTGTACTCCAGCAGAATTTGATTTCACCCCAGATGACCATGCATTCTGCTCATTATACTTGCACCCAGTGGGGGGATTTCGATGGGACAGAGAGGTCATAAGGGAAGAAGGCAATGTCCCATACTGTGGGGAGGCTGTACACCCCACAGGCCGGGGAAGTGAATTCAGTAACAATGACTGAATTCGATGCACTACAAAGAATTTCGGCCTATGTGGCCGAATCTAAGTTACAAGCGGCCTTGGAGGCTGCACACAACCACATGGCTGTCGAAGCCACAACTCAAATTTGTGAAGTAGGCCCAGGTAAGGACTTTGAGCCTGAACCACCTGATGGGTCTCAAATCGAAGACTAAAATCAAAGGCTTGATGCTATTTATGATAATGAGCCTTTGGGTTTCGAAAAGGATCCATTGTCAGACAACATTAAAATGCTGGCGCAAGATCCTTTGGAAGAAATTGACTTGGGTGAAGGGGGAGTAAAAAGGCCTACTTATGTTAGTGCTAATCTCGACCCCCAGCTCAAAGTCGGAATGGTCCAACTATTGAAGGAATTCAAGGATTGCTTCACTTGGGACTATGACGAAATGCCTGGCTTGAAGAGAGAGCTTGTTGAACATAAGTTGCCAATCATACCTGGGAAAAAGCCAGTCAAGCAAAATCCAAGACGGTTTGCCCCAACAATCCTTTTAAAGATCTAAGAGGAAATTGAAAGGTTACTTAGATGCAAGTTCATCCGTACAGCTAGGTATGTCGAATGGCTAGCTAATATTGTACCAGTCATTAAAAAGAATGGTTCTTTAAGGGTCTGTATAGATTTTAGAGATCTAAATTATGCAACCCCTAAAGACGAATATTCTATGCCTGTGGCAAAAATGTTGATTGATTCTGCTGCAGGATGAGTATGTTGGATGGTTATTCTGGTTATAACCAAATATTCATTGCTGAGGAAGATGTCCCAAAGACTGCTTTTCGGTGTCCAGGGGCATTAGGCACCTACGAATGGGTAGTAATGCCTTTTGGTCTAAAAAATGTTGGGGCAACTTACCAGCGAGCAATGAATTCGATCTTTCATGATTTTATTGAGACTTTTATGCAAATCTATATTTATGATATTGTTGTTAAGTCTTTTTCAGGAAAAGATCATTTAAGCCATCTTCGAGATTCCTTTGAAAGGATGAGAAAGCATGGTCTTAAAATGAATCCTCTCAAATGTGCTTTTTATGTGCAGGCAGGGGATTTATTAGGCTTTGTGGTCCACAAGAAGGGGATTGAAATTAACCAGAATAAAACCAAAGCCATTATGGAAGCAAAAGCGCCATCAACAAAGAAGGAATTACAGTCTCTCTTGGGCAAAATAAATTTCTTGAGGAGGTTTATATCCAACTTGAGTGGGAAAACGCAAGCATTTTCACCATTGCTTCGAGCTAGCAAGGATGGGTTCAACTGGGGGCAAGCTCAACAGGAAGCCTTCGAAAAGATCAAAGAGTACCTGAGTCACCCCCCGATTCTCTCACCACCTTGTGGCAATAAGAGTATGAGATTGTACATAGCTGCGTCAGATAGAACTTTAGGGAGCATGTTAGCTCAAGAGGATGATAATGGTGTCGAAAGAGCCATCTATTACCTTAGTAGAGTTTTAAATGATGCAGAAATTAGATATAGCATGATTGAAAAATTATGTTTATGTTTGTATTACTCTTGTACAAAATTGAAGCATTATATAAAACCAGTTGATGTTTATGTTTCTTCTCGTTATGACGTTATTAAACATATGTTGTCCAAGCCTATTTTGCATAGTCGAATTGGAAAATGGACATTAGCATTAACTGAATATTCTTTAACCTATAAACCTTTAAAAGCTGTTAAAGGACAAGTAGTGGCAGACTTTATAGTCGACCATTCTATAAATGAAACCCCTTTGAACTATCTTGAAGTGGAACCTTGGAAGTTATACTTCGACGGGTCGAGCCACAAAGATGGGACAGTCATAGGAGTGCTTGTTATTTCTCCTAATAAAATTCCAACAACACTTAAGTATAAAATTGAAGGCCGTTGTTCTAACAACGAAGCTGAATATGAAGCTTTAATTGCTGGATTTGAAGTATTGTTGGAATTGGGGGAAACTCATGTCGAAATAATGGGAGATTCAGAACTGGTCATAAAACAAGTTACCAAGGAATACAAGTGCATAAAAGAAAACTTGATTATGTACTTTGTAGTTGTGAATCGACTATTGAAAAAGTTCGACGCAGTTAGTTTTTGACACATCCATAGACTGGAAAACCAGGTCGCTAATAACTTGGCTCAGATCGCATCAGGGTATAAAGTTTTGAAAGACAAATTACAAGATGCAAGCGAAGTTAAAGTCAGAGGAAAGGTGGTGTCAGTAGGATTAGCCCCATCAGATTTGGAAGAAACTAAGCTTGGATATGTTGATGAAGATAATTTTGCAATTCTGGCAGTTGATAGCATAACTGACAAGGATTGGAGAAAACCTAAAGTAGATTATCTAAAAGATCCAATATCTTTGACAGAAAGGAAAATCAAGTATCAAGCTTTGAGTTATGTCTTGTTGGGTAATGAATTATTCAAAAAGACTCTTGAGGGAGTATTGCTTAAGTGCCTTAGTGAGGCAGAAGCGTACTTGGCCCTTTCGACTGTCCATGGTGGGACATGTGGGGCACATCAGGTAGGCCATAAAATGAAATGGTTGTTATTTCGACAAGGCATGTATTGGCCTACCATGTTAAAAGATTGTATTGAATTTGCTAAGGGTTGTCAGGAATGTCAAGTTCACGCTGACATTCAACACGTCCCTACAAGTGAATTATAATCTATAGTGAAACCTTGGCCTTTTAGAGGATGGGCTTTGGATTTGGTTGGAGAAATTCGACTAGCATCATCTAAAAATCATAAGTACATTTTGGTGGGTATTGATTATTTTACCAAATGGGTGTAATACCCCAAAATTTGCTCTCCTTCTTTGTCATCATAGCATGGCATTATCATTTATCATATCATATCCATCTCATTAGCATTGCATTGCATTTAACATAGAAAAATGAAGCATGGCATCCTTCTTACCATCAGGGCATGTGATCGGGTGGAAGGTGGACAATCAAGGGATCATTCAAAGCACAAAAAGGTCAATCAAGTTGGCTCTAGGCAAGCCAAGAGGTCTCTCATGTCTCATACTATCTCAATTGATCTTCCAAAACCTCAAGGAAGTGAGATTCAATGGAAGATTGAAGCACTACATCTTTCACTATGCAAGAGATTCAAAAATTGAAGGAAAACCCTCAAAAGAGATAGCTCATTGATTCAAAATCATTCTCAAGTGGCATTTCTCATCATCCTTTAAGAGGATACACAATATACTCTGAGGAATTTGGATTTGGAAGATGTGCAATTTCCTCCTAACCAAAGGGGGTCAAAACTAGGGTTTCCCATTAAATCAGGGAATCTTTGATTTTTGAACAAAACTTGATGTCATGGTATTCCATATGTCCTTAAGTGTATGTGTGTGGAAGATTGCATCTCAATTGGTTTTAGAAGTGGTTCAATTGGAAGAAAGATCAAGAATCAGAGAAATTGGGGAAAAGTCAAATAATCAGAGGAAAAAGTCAACTCTTGACTTTTTGAGGCCAAATTCATGAAATTCATGTTACATATGTCCAATGTACAAAATTTGATCAAGAAACTCCAAAGGAATCATGAAAAAATCAAGATGTGGAAAGTTGCCATTTTTGGATGAAGAAGGGTTACTAAAAATAGCAAGTTTTGGCCATTTTGCATCAGAATTTGAACCAAGGCCATTTAAATTT
Organism: Lathyrus tuberosus; assembly: GCA_022829125.1. Lineage (NCBI taxonomy): Eukaryota > Viridiplantae > Streptophyta > Magnoliopsida > Fabales > Fabaceae > Lathyrus > Lathyrus tuberosus. The sequence goes on along the minus strand of JALAZF010000436.1, from coordinate 2,933,424 downwards.
GGAGCACCAAATGAAAAATCCACTCTGCCTCAATGAAAGATCTTGTTTTAAGCTTCAAATCCATGTGTAGAACATCTCCATTGGATAAAAATTGAGAGAGATATGATTGATCAAAGTTGGAGGAAAGTAGGTTCAAAACTAGGTCATGACCAAGATTTTCAGGTCACGCGCGCAATCATTTTAACAAACAGTTGGTGGGCCAAATGTCCACTCATTTTTCTCATGGTTAAAGGCCTCAAATGAAAAACTTTTCAACATCAAAGTTGTTCCTTGTAGTGTCCTCTTCAATGTTGATGTTGTGAAAATTTTGATTTAACCAAGTTATGAGATAGTTTGGAGGGTTCAAAGTCATGTTGTTTGTGCTGAAATTTTGTGTGCCCAATTGCCTTGCCAGCCAACCTTTTGCCACGCCCACCAACCAGTTGTGAACCATTGTGTTCATAGCTATTTTTAGACATGTTTGAGACCTCATTTCACTTCAATTTTCAAACCAATATTGTTCCCCAATGTACCCTCTTTCAAATGAACCCATAAACTCCCTAAGGCAGTCATTGAGTAGAGAGAAAAACCTCCATAAACCACCATATGTTGGAATGGATGCATTGATAGCATGTTGCAGGATTCTGGTTCACACACACCACAAACACTTCCACACTTTATTTCCACATTTGGCCAAACATATCACCTACACAATGCACACTATCACGTGCCACACATGGGAATAGAAAGAACAAACTTGCTTACCAAGTTTCTGATGCGCAAGCCCCTGCTACACAACAATGCCAATTCACTTTCTCCTTGCTCCCACCATATCTCACCATGAGCCGTCTTCACCATAGCACTGCTCTCCCTAACTAACTTGACTCAGTTAGTTAGGGATGACTCAGTTTAACCCACTCAACTCAATTAACCAACTCACTAAACCATGGTTAATTCATGATATAAATTCAAACTTCACTTCACAATTCAGTTTTCAACTTCATTTTTCACACATTCACTTCAGAAACTTGCTCTTCTTCTCTCTCAATCTCACCATTGCCATTGATTCTCGAGCTTCACCTTGTTCATTTCCTCATTTTCACTTCAGAATCTCTCTGATTCTTTCTCAATTTCACTACCTTGCAACTGGTTTTGAAGCTTGGATTTCATTTCTTCTCCATTGAATCATCATCCACCACTGCATCTAAGCCTTTATTTGGCCAAAAGAAGCTCAAAGAGGAAGCAGCATCTCTGGTTTTCTGAAGAACATCTCAAGGTCTCAAATCTTCAGGTACGAATTTCCACCATTATAGACTTGATTTGAAGTGGTTTTCAGGTTCTTGAGGCTTCTTATAAGCTCAAGAATTTGTCTGGCTAGTTGATAGGCCTTTAGAGGCATAGTTGAAAACTTAGGGCAGGACTTGATCTCTTCTGTTCTTTGTGCACGTGCTTGATATGTGAAAAATAAGTGTGCATTCTTGATCTACATGAGCTCAGCTTCATTTTGGTATGCGTATTGTACATTTCTGTGAACATGTGAAGTTGCAGACGGTGGTGTGTGACCGGAGAAGGTGACCGGAGGTCCCTCTCCGGCCGGTAGCTTTGTGCTAGGGTTTCATTGCCAGTTTGAATGTCAGCCGTGTGATTTTGTTGATCCAATGCGTGAAAACGTGCCAGCACATTAAAAAAGGGCGTGCATGTCATGTGCCAATTTTCTGATTCATTTAAACATGGTGCGGTGCAGTACATAGTTATGAGTATGTTCCCTCACGCATGAGCTTTGATCTTGCTTACTTTGACTTTAGCATGACTTTGACTTGATCCAATGGTTAATAGTGAGTCAAGTTTGTTGACTGAAGGTGCATGTTTGTTATGGTGTTTTGCGCGTAAATGGACCCAAATCAGAATACTATCCACACCCCCAATTTTGAGGCCCATGTGATTTGAACATGCTGATTTGCTATATTCATACCCCCCTCTCATATTACATTTTATTTTTATTTTCATTTTACATACGCGTTTGATTTTCAATTTTTAAAAATACCAAATGACATTATAAAATTCTACAAAAATTCATGAGTATTCTTAAGACATTTAGGAAATTTTTCATGATTTTATTTTCTGATTTTATGACCATTTTGCCCCTGTTCCATTATTTCTTTTGAATTTCCATTTGTATGCATACTTAATGTGACATATGATTTTGTGCATTTTTGTTCTTGATCATAAAAAATTGATTTTGATGCCTTTCTTTTTGCATTGTGGTCACAATATGTTGAGGTATGTTTGAGATTTATGAGATGATTTTTAAGTCTTTTTTGGATGACTTTTGATGTGTTGCTTTGAGCATGAATGCATGAAACTTCCATGAGACTTTGACCTAATTGTTGAGTGACTTTGGTTCTGATTCATTGCTTGTGGACTTGATATGTTAATGGCATGTGTTTAAGGTGTTTGATTGGTGAAAGTCATAATTTTTGAAGCATGTTTGCTATTTGTTTGAAGCATGAAGTTTAACTTGTTCATTTTGTGAATGCATGCCTCATGTTTGGTTTGCTTGATCATGAAGGCACTTGTGCCATGAGTTGTGGTTTTGTTTGAGGATGTATAGCATGTTAATTGACTTCTGATTGTGACATTTGGGTTTCATCTTTGCATGTTTGATGTTTATCTTGCACCTTAAGTCACTTGTTTCACAAGTATGAACCACATTCACATCACTTCACCTTTTCTTCTTTGCTTCTTGTTGGATTGAGATTTTGTTGGCATGATTTAGTATGCCCATTTAGGATAACATTAGGTTGTGTAAATATGAGTTACATTCTGACTTGGAAGCATGTATAGCACTTAATCTCATTTTACTTTGTTTGTCAACTTGTTTGAATTTGATTTGTTCATTATATTTTCTTACTTTACTTGTAAGTGATCGTGCTAACCATGTAGGGGCTTTGGTAAGTTTCAATTGAGTGTGGATAAGGAATCCACATTCAACTTCTACCCTTTCTCTTTTACAATTCCATGTTATGTTTTGTTAAGCACTTGTGTGCTTTCTTTTAATAACTCATCACTTTCCCTTTGTGAATTACAATTCATCTTCTACTTTAGCAGTGAATTGTTTAATTCATTCTTTCTTTAGACTTTAGGTTGAAACCTCACAAACCTTAGGATCACTCCCTTAACTAATCAATTAGGATTGAGTCTTAGTCCATATAGATTTTTACCTTTATCCTCCCTTGAGTCTCTTTTCTCATCTCAAAGAAAATTCAAAACATATAATAAAGGTAGGCATTTATTGCATTTAGGCCTTTCATATAAAGAAAAGGTTATAAGGGGTCTTCTCTTATAATCTTAGAATGTATAGCATATAGCCCATCTTGGGTCAATGTGTTAAACATTTGATCTTGTATGAGGGACTTAAATGCAATACTTGTTGAAGGTGCAAATAATAAAAAACACTTCTTCATTTCTTAATCAACAAAACACTTAATAAACACAAGTATGCTAGTGTGTTTGAACCTTGACAATTGGAACTAAGTGTGGGGGTCTTCTTCACTCTTAGTGTGCTTTCTTACCCATTCCATCTTGGAATGTGAGGATGTACACATTCCAATGACTAAGATTCAGATACACTATCATATGCAAACAAATGAAAAAACTCTTAAAAGACAAAAACAAACAATAACGTCTTTCCTTCGGGAATTCTTTTCTCACCTCATTCACTCTTAACGCACGAACGCGCTTCTACTCGTTCTCTTGCGAGATGGTAACGCACTCGGACCAGCGAGCCTGCAACGCCTGAGCTAGAACGTCAGCCGTTCTTTAAGAAACACAAACAATCCATCCCTAGTGAGGGGAACTACGTCGCTCTGATTCTCATGTTCCCGATGAGATACGTAGGCAGTGGGGTAGGGCCCATGCGAGCACTTCTTTTATTTTCCCTACATTTGTTCTTCTTTCTCCTTTCTTTCTTTTAGTTCTTTTTTCCAGTATCTTTTCTTTACACCCTTTGATCGAGACAAGCAAGCGTGGATCCCATCGGGTACGATGGACGCGAGGGGGTGCTAATACCTTCCTCTCGCGTAACCGACTCCCTTACCCACTTCTCTTGGTCGTAAGACCATGCTTTTCCTTTCCCTCAGGTTTACGCGGTGTTTCCTTTCCCTCTCTTGGGATAAATACACATTGCTGGCGACTCTGTTCGGTGCCACTTTCGCGTTTGTACTTGGATGAAAATCCCGGGAGCGACAGCTGGCGACTCTGCTGGGGACCGAAACCCAGAATCTCTGGTTTCCTTAGCGAGTCAATCCTAGCGCTTGTCTGCTTTTCTTTCATTGGGTGTTTACTGTTGTTCTATATGTTGTTGTTTATTTATTTTACTGTATTTACCGCATTTTAGCATTACATATCATATGTTATATTGTGTTGCACTGTTTTGTCTGTTTGGCGGGATGGGATTTCTGAGAGATAAGCCCATTACACAGGCTTGAGTATACACTTAGAATTAGAGTGGAGAGTAGTGGGACCTACGTGCCATTTGGAGTGCGTTGGGTGTTCACGAAATTCACAGCTAGACGAGGCTATCTTGGGACACGTTGTGGCATGCGCATCTTGCGTATTCCAGGATGTAGATCTAGAGAGCTGTCGACTCTAGTGACCGATCATGAGGACCTTAGTGGAAATATCCCTCTTTAGTGGTGACAATGGCAGACCACATTCTGTGGCAAACCCATTCGCACCCGAGGGCCCACTTTGGAACTTGCATAGGATGACCTTTATTTTCTAAGGGGAGTCAGTGGACGACCTCTTTGATTGGCATAGCATTGTATCCTACGGGCTGAATGTGCTATTGCTTCTCAAACCTCTGAAGCTGACAAGCCTTATTTTCTAAGAACCACATGTGAGTATGGGCGGGATGTTTACAGGTTTGCAGGAAACCCAGCCTCCTACCTACCTTACTTGTGATTCTATGATGATTTCAGACATTGTATCCTATGACAGTGATTTAAGTGTTCATCTCAGATATTGCCAGACTCAGTACAGAGACACAGTGCACACAGTTCAATACAGACACCGACACTTGATTACCTGATCACATGCCCTTTTGCATTGCATTATCATATCATAACAGTTATGTTTGTCATTTTCAGGTGCATAATACATTTCTGATTCCAATCCATGGGTTCAACAGAGATCGTCGCCGAGAGAAAGAACAATGTGTCTTACAAGTTTCCAGATCCTGTCTTGGATTCATTGCTCAAAGTTATAGATATGGCTGGTCCGGGTATTCTTGATAGGTTTCAGAAGAGCTACGGGAATTTGGTTGGGATGGTCCGTACAATCACCAAGTATGAGCATGATGCTTTGCACACTCTGCTGCAGTTCTACGAGCCTTCGTTGAGGTGCTTTCTTTTTTCAGATTACATTTTGATGCCAACACTGGAAGAATTCTCATTTATTTTGGGAATTCCGATCACGTCGGCAATACCATTCTTCTCTGGTAGTTCTCCCAGCGTAAAAGAAATTGCTGCTGCTTTACAAATGGATCAGACAATGATAAAGAGTGGTGTGAGCAGTAAAAATGGAGTCAGCGGATTTCATTTAGAATTTCTGTCTGGACAGGCCCAAGAGGCTGCAAGTGCTAAAAATTGGACGGTTTACAATTCCATTCTGGCTCTCTGCATATATGGCCTAGTTTTCTTTCCCAATCAGCAAGACTTTGTGGATATGCAAGCGACAAGAGTTTTCGTTCTTAAAAATCCAGTCCCTACTTTGTTAGGAGATTTTTATCATTCCGTGCACTATAAGAATGAGAAAAGGAGGGGAGGATCTGTCAGTTGTTGTACTCCACTGCTGAGTCATTGGTTTTTCAAACATTTGCCTCAGACAGGTGCCTTTGTGGAAACCAAAGATGTGGCGAAATGGTCTAAACGATTGATGAGTTTAACTGCTGATAACATTGTATGGTTTGATCACCGGTTATTGAGAATAGAGCTTGTCACAAGATGCGGAAATTTTCCAAATGTGCCTTTGATTGGAAGAAAAGGAGGGATCAATTATAATCCAGTTTTGGCCATCCGACAGTTTGGGTATGCTTCCAGGGATCCTCCTACAGAGCAAGATGTGGAAGAATCTTTATTCTTTACAGGAACTAAAGATGCGAAGGTGGTAGAAGTAGTGAATGCTTGGAAAGATAAGCACAAAATTGGAAAAGCAGTTTTTGGAAAAGGAGATTGTAGATCTTATCCTGAATATGACAGGTGGATTGAGACGAAAGTAAAGGAATTGCTTTTACCCTTTTCAAGGGGACCTCTTTTATGTGCAGTACAGCCAGAACAACCCACTATGGTGGCTATTGAAGAATGTGAGAAGTGGAAGAAAATGGTCAAAGAGTTGCAGATAGAGAATTCTGGAATGAGCAGATGCCTTCAGAAAGCTCTAGCTGACAACAAAGAGTTGGAAAAGAGAGCCTTGAAAGCGGAAAAAACCTTGGCTGACAAAGAGGAAGATTTTGATGACCGAGCTCGGTACTTTCGGAAACTTACTCTGGGAGCAGATGACACTAGTCAGGCTCACAAGATTACAAAACAGGCTTTAGCCCGAAGCAAGGATTCATTAGCTCAACTTCGTCAAGCTTGGGATGAAGTCAGAATTGAAAATGCCGAGTTAAAGGATCAGTCGAAGACTAAAGACGAGGAGCTTAAAAAGGCACATGAGCAGAGGAGAAAGTATCGGGAAAGTCTCGATAAAAGTCAAGAACAGTTAGAAGAAGCTAGAAGCCAGTTGAAGAATACCAAGAAAGAGCTTGAAGAAGTCATGATAGAAAGGGAGATACTCAAGACGCAAGCCGGCATAAAGAGACACAAAGGAGTGTGTGATGACGAAGCTCTGATGCTGCATATGGGTTCTTTAACTGAAGCTCTTGAGAAAAGGGATGTCTTGATCAAAGAGATGATTGAAAAGCCGAATCACCAGCGTACCCGTATACTTTTTGAGGAGATCAAATACTCAAGTGATAAGCTGAAGGATGTGGAATTGTCAGATTGATGTTCTTTTCCCTTATATTTTGTTGTTAATGGCTACCATCAGGCTTGTTGATGGATCCATTTTTTTCCTTGTATTGCATTTGCGGTTGAACCTTTCTTAAATGTACTTGGATACTTTGTTGAATGAGTATGAGCAGTTTTATTCAGAATTATTCCTTATCAGATAGCTGCACACAAGCACATGACCATAACACGTCTCTTTATATCACAATTTCTGGTCTTCAGATTTCTGTGGTTGGATTGGAATCAGGGTATAAAGTACCTCGGAAATGACAAACATGGCATTGCATGGCATTGCATATCATTTTGCATTTTTTGTTACTTGCTTTTCAGGTACTCGTTGCGGGGTCTCTAACCTTTATTTGGTTTCAGGCAGTATAGCGGAGAGTCATATTCACCGATATTCGACGCGAAGGAATCAAGTAAGAATCATGGATCAAGTGCAAAGTGATTTGGCGGAAATGAGGGCGCGTATGGACCAGTTCATGACCCTCATGACTGGCATGGCGCAAAATCAGGAGAGACTGAGGCTTCTGGTAGAGCGTCCCGACAATGGGCCCGAAGGTGATCATCGTGACAATTCACAGGGACATGGCATTCCTCCTCCCGGTGGCAACCCTCCTCCTGGTGGTAACAATCGGGGTAATGGAAATGGTAGGCAGGCTGGTGTTACTCTTGAAGATACTCTGGAAGACCAATTTACTCTGCTGGATGCTGATGTGGGTAATCAAGGGGATCGAAGGTATGATGAGTTAGCAGAAAAGATCAGGGCCATAGAATGCAAGAACTCTATGGGTATTGATGTTACCAGCTTGGGGCTGGTCTCAGGAGTCAGAATTCCCCCTAAATTCAAGCCTCCTACTTTCGATAAGTATCACGGCAATGCGTGTCCCCAAACGCATCTTCAAGCTTACTTTGGGAAGATTTCAGCCCATACGGATGACGAGAAGCTATGGATGCACTATTTTCAGGACAGTCTGGCTGGGGCGTCCTTGACCTGGTATATGAAGTTGAATAGAGCTGCTGTGAAGAATTGGAAAGATCTGGCAGAAGCGTTCCTGAAGCAATACCAATATAATATTGACATGGCGCCCAACCGCACCCAATTGCAGGGATTGTCACAAAATGCCAAGGAGAGTTTCAAAGAATATGCACAGAGGTGGAGGGAAATGGCTGCCCAGGTTCAACCTCCCTTATCAGACAGAGAAATGGCAGATATGTTCATGGGCACCTTGCAAGGGGCCTATCTGGATAGATTAGCTGCTTGTCCGTCAACTGGATTTGCTGATATTGTGATTGCGGGAGAAAGAATAGAAAGTCTGTTAAAGCTTGGAAAGATCCAGGATGTGAGTGGGGCTGGCTCTTCGGGGACGAAGAAACCGTTCGCTAGTAACCAGAAAAGAAGAGAAGGTGATACGAATGCTGTGTTTAGAGGACGAGGCAGAGGGCGTTCTCGAGCTTATTATCAGGTAGATGCTGTGACAATCCCCACACCGTCTGTTCAGAAACAACAACCCCAACAACAAGTTCAACAGCAACAACCTTTTTTCCAGCAAAGGTCTAGACAGAGGGATCGTAAGATGGATCCTCTCCCTATGACTTATGCCGCGCTGTTGCCCCGGCTACTCGAGTTAAAGTTGGTAGAACTCCGTACTATGAAAGCTCCGGTTGCCGGAAACCTGCCACCTAACTTCGATGCTAATGCTCGTTGTGAGTTCCACTCAGGTGCTCAGGGGCACTCCATTGAAAAATGCTGGGCTTTCCATCATAAAGTACAAGATTTGATTGATGCTAAAGCCATCAATTTCTCTCCCGCTCCTAATATTACTCAGCATCCCATGCCTGATCATAGCGCAGCAAATGTGTACGCTATTGAAGATGGGAGGAGATTGAATCTGGTGACAGATATCCGTCAAGTGAAAACTTCTTTGTTGGTTGTAAAAGATCGTTTATTGAAGGGACAGGTGTTCCCGGGCTGTAATCAAGATTGCTTTGAGTGTATGAATCAGGAGAACGGCTGTGATAAGTTGAAGATGGGTTTACAGAATCTGATCGATGAAGGATGTCTACAGTTCGACAGAGTCGTGAAAGACACTGATGAGATATCAACCGTGACCATCTATTACACTCCCGCTGAGATTCAAATGCCGGTCAATGCAGTTCCCGTGGCGAGTGTTGCGCCAGAAGGGCCCAGTCCTGTCACTATCACGGTGCCAGGACCAATTCCGTTCACATCCACGAAAGCTATCCCATGGCACTATGGGGCAGATGTATATTACGAAGGTAAAAAACAGGAAGTTGAGTCATCAGTCAGCCCAAATGTTGATAACGTAGGGGGTGTAGGGGGCTTTACAAGGAGTGGAAGGTTGTTCGCTCCCCAAACCTTGAGAAGTGATAAAGAGGCAGAAGCCGCAGCAAAGGCTAAAGGTAAACAGGTGGTTGAAAGTGCGCCTACACCTGAAGCAGAGACAAAGATTACTTTTGATAAGGAAATGGAAGAATTTATGAAGATAATCAAGAAAAGCGATTATAAGATTGTGGACCAACTGAATCAGACCCCTTCAAAGATTTCAATCTTGTCACTATTGATGTGCTCTGATGCGCACCGACAGGCGTTGTTGAAAGTGTTGAAGAGTGCGTACGTGCCACAAGAAATTACTGTTAATCAGCTCGAGGGCGTAATCTCCAATGTTAATGTTAGCCATGGCTTGGGCTTTACAAGTAGAGATTTGACTGTTGAAGGAAGAAACCATAATAAGGCTTTGCATATCACGATGGAGTGTAAGGGCGCAGTGTTATCTCATGTACTGGTAGACACTGGTTCGTCACTCAATGTCTTGCCCAAGAAGGCATTGATGAAGCTGGAAGTTGATGGTTTGATCTTAAGGCCTAGTGAATTGGTGGTCAGAGCATTCGATGGGACCCGACGATCTGTGTTTGGTGAGGTGGAATTGCCCGTACAAATTGGACCACAGGTATTCAAATCCACGTTCCATGTAATGGACATACAACCTGCATATAGCTGCCTATTGGGACGCCCTTGGATTCACGGAGCCGGGGCTGTTACTTCTACTCTACATCAAAAGCTGAAGTATGAATTTGAAGGGCAGGTTGTGACAGTGTGTGGGGAGGAAGACATCTTTGTGAGTCACTTGTCCACGTTCAAGTACATTGAAATGGATGGGGAAATTCATGAGATGCTGTGCCAATCATTCGAAGCAGTCAATATTGACGATGCACCTGAGTCTTCTTCTGTACCAGTTGGGGCTGGTACCTCCATTTCATCTTACAAACAAGCTGTCGAAGTCGTCAGGGCAGGCAACGCCCAAGGTTGGGGCAGGTTGATAGAGACCCCAATGAAGGAAGACAAATTTGGTATTGGTTATCATCCCTCTACAACTTCAGATGCGGGGAGCAGGGGACCCATTACTTTCAATAGTGGGGGAATTATCTACATGGACCAGTCTTGTGCAGCCACAGAGGATAGTGTTGACAGTAATTGTGACCTGGACAACTGGGTACGCCCTCGTGCTCCGGGACAACAAGTGCAAAACTGGTCCGTTGAAGAAGTCATCCGGGTTACTCTTCAGACAGAGTAATTTTTCTTTGTTTTTTTCTAACCATAATGCATGACAAAATCTTGCGCTCTGCCCAAGGCGTATAGATTCATTTGTAGGGCCACCATGGTTGCATTTGCAATGTTTAATCATTAATAAAGGACGTTTTGCAATCAAATTTTGTTCTCTGTCTTTCAGTTTTTATTTTTGCACAAAAAATATAAAATGGCAATGTTTCATTTTCTTTTGTTTTGCTTAAAAATAAATTCTAAAATAAGGCATGAACCCGTTCATGCAGACTTGATCCTCCGGATACCACTGATAACGATTTTGATATGGCCATGTATGACTTTGACAATCCGATTTATCAAGCCGAAGAAGGGGATGAGAAAGATTGTGAACTTCCTGAAGAACTGGCCAGATTGTTGAAACAAGAGGAAAGGGTCATCCAGCCTCATCAGGAGACTGTAGACATCATCAATATTGGTACCGAGGACGCCAAAAAAGAGATCAGGATTGGTGCCAGCTTGCAAGCAGATGTGAAGCAAACTTTGACGGAAATGTTGCGCGAGTATGTTGACGTCTTCGCCTGGTCGTATCAAGACATGCCGGGGTTGGATACAGATATTGTTGTGCACAGGCTGCCATTGAGAGAAGAATGTCCGCCAGTCAAGCAGAAACTTCGTCGGACTCACCCCGACATGGCCTTAAAGATTAAGGAGGAAGTCCAGAAGCAGTGGGACGCTGGTTTTCTTGCTGTGACAAAGTATCCTCCATGGGTAGCCAACATCGTGCCAGTACCGAAGAAAGATGGAAAAGTGAGAATGTGTGTGGATTATCGAGATCTTAATAAAGCTAGCCCGAAAGATGATTTTCCACTACCTCATATTGATGTGCTGGTCGATAATACAGCTCAATTTTCAGTGTTCTCATTTATGGACGGGTTCTCCGGGTACAACCAGATCAAGATGGCACCTGAAGACATGGAGAAGACCACGTTCATTACTCCGTGGGGTACATATTGTTATAAAGTAATGCCTTTTGGGTTGAAAAACGCAGGGGCAACGTACCAGCGGGCGATGGTGACATTGTTTCATGACTTGATTCATAAGGAGATCGAATGTTATGTAGATGATATGATTGCCAAGTCGAGAACAGAAGAGGAACATCTGGTTAATCTGAAAAAGCTGTTTGAAAGGTTGAGAAAGTTCCGTCTGAGATTAAATCCAAACAAGTGCACGTTTGGGGTGCGTTCTGGAAAGTTACTGGGCTTCATTGTGAGCGAAAGAGGAATCGAGGTTGATCCTGCCAAGGTGAAAGCAATACAAGAAATGCCTGAACCGAGAACAGAAAAAGAGGTTCGTGGTTTCTTGGGTAGATTGAACTACATTGCAAGGTTCATATCTCACCTAACAGCCACGTGTGAGCCAATATTTAAATTGTTAAGGAAAGATCAAACGGTCAGGTGGAATGACGATTGCCAATTGGCATTCGATAAGATAAAAGAATACTTGCAGGAACCTCCGATTCTGATGCCTCCAGTTGAAGGGAGACCGCTGATAATGTATCTGACAGTGCTTGAAGGTTCCATGGGTTGTGTTCTCGGTCAACATGACGAGACAGGTAGGAAGGAGCATGCTATTTACTACCTGAGCAAAAAGTTCAATGATTGTGAGTCTCGATACTCAATGCTTGAAAAGACATGCTGTGCGCTTGCATGGGCCGCTAAGCGATTGAGGCAATATATGGTTAGGCACACGACCTTGTTGATTTCAAAAATGGATCCTATCAAGTATATTTTCGAGAAACCAGCATTGACAGGCAGAGTTGCACGGTGGCAAATGGTCTTGACAGAGTATGACATTCAGTACACTTCACAAAAGGCCATCAAAGGAAGTATCTTGTCCGATTATCTTGCGCAACAGCCAATGGATGATTACCAACCCATGAAGTTTGACTTCCCTGATGAGGACATCATGTTTCTCAAAGCTAAAGACTGCGAGGAACCACTTCCGGAGGAGGGGCCAGACCCTGAATCCAAATGGAGTCTGATGTTTGATGGGGCTGTCAATATGAATGGGTGCGGAGTTGGAGCAGTTCTTATCACGCCGGAAGGTGTTCATATGCCTTTCACTTCCCGAATAACTTTCGGATGCACCAACAATGAAGCAGAGTACGAAGCTTGTATAATGGGGATCGAGGAGGCGATTAATCTACGGATTAAAACCCTTGATATATTCGGTGATTCAGCTTTGGTAATCAATCAAGTGAAAGGGAGTTGGTACACGCACCAAGCAAATCTAGTGCCGTATAGAGATTATACGAGGAGATTGCTGACATTTTTCACAACAGTGAAACTGTACCACATTCCTCGAGATGAGAACAGGTTCGCTGATGCCTTGGCCACTCTGTCTTCCATGATCAAAGTGCAAGGATGGAACCATGTACCTAAGATTGAGGTATCCCGCCTTGACAGACCAGCATTTGTGTTTGCGGTCGATGCAACGTCTGATGACAAGCCATGGTTTCATGATATTAAGTGTTTCTTGAAAAGTCAAGAGTACCCGTCAGGGGCATCGTCCAAAGACAGGAAGACGTTGAGAAGGTTAGCTGGTAGTTTCTTCTTGAACAAAGATGGCGTGCTGTATAAAAGAAATTTTGACACGGTCCTGCTTAGATGTGTGGATAGACATGAAGCAGACTTGTTGATGATTGAAGTGCACGAAGGCTCTTTCGGTACTCACGCCGGAGGGCATGCAATGGCTAAAAAGTTGTTAAGATCGGGATATTATTGGTTGACTATGGAGTCAGATTGTTGTAAATATGCCCGCAAATGCCATAAATGCCAGATCTATGCAGACAAGGTGCATGTGCCTCCAAATCCGTTGAGCATCATGTCGTCGCCTTGGCCGTTTGCCATGTGGGGCATTGATATGATCGGAAAGATTGAGCCTACAGCTTCCAATGGTCATCGTTTCATCTTGGTGGCAATTGATTACTTCACCAAATGGGTTGAAGCCGCATCCTATGCCAATGTTACAAAACAAGTGGTCGCTCGTTTCTTAAAACGGGATATCATTTGCCGATATGGAGTTCCCGAAAGAATCATTACTGATAATGGTTCTAATTTGAACAATAAGATGATGGCTGAGTTATGCCGGGACTTCAAAATCGAACACCACAATTCTTCTCCGTACCGCCCAAAGATGAATGGCGCGGTCGAAGCGGCCAACAAAAATATCAAGAAGATTGTACAGAAGATGGTTGTCACGTACAAAGATTGGCATGAGATGTTGCCATTTGCTTTGCATGGGTATCGAACGTCGGTACGCACGTCCACTGGGGCAACCCCATTCTCACTTGTATATGGTATGGAGGCAGTGCTACCGGTTGAAGTAGAGATTCCGTCCCTCAGAGTTATGATGGATGTTAAGCTAGATGAAGCTGAATGGGTACGAGCCAGATTTGATCAGCTGAGCCTTATTGAGGAAAAGCGATTGGCGGCTGTATGTCATGGGCAACTATATCAGCGCAGAATGAAACAGGCATTTGACCAAAAGGTGCGTCCTCGGGTTTATAAAGTCGGAGATATGGTACTCAAAAGGATCCTTCCTCCCAATACAGATCACAGGGGCAAATGGACTCCTAATTATGAAGGTCCATTCGTGATTAAAAAGGTCTTTTCGGGCGGAGCTTTATTGCTTACAACCATGGATGGCGAAGACTTTTCATCCCCTGTCAACTCGGACGTAGTCAAAAAATACTTCGCATGAATAGACCCGCTGGATAATAAAAATAAAAAAAATCCAGGCAAAAAAGGGCATCCCGGCGAACCAAAAACAGAATAAGGTTCGGGCAAAAATTAGGGATATAATTGAAAAATTTTGTACACCCGGTAAGTTGAAAACCCGAAAGGGCAACTTAGGCAAAAAAGGGTATCCTGGTGGATCGAAAACCTGAAAGGGCGGTCCACACAAAAGAGGGATTTAAGCGAATGACTACGGTTTGAGTTATCTGTACCCTATCACCGTTTGAACAACTGACGTTCTGAAGGATAGGAATCGGTCTGATCATTCCTCAGAAGGCAAGGTCGGGGAGTTTTGAAGACATACTGGTCATAACAGAATGGAAACTCAGTGGAATTCCGTTTTCACATTGCCATTAGGATAGTTTCTTTTCTCAATTTTCAGCGATCACCTCTTTCCAGGGATTGCTTCCGGATGTAATTGCCTATTCTGGGCTCTCAGTCAATAAATTGAATTTCAATAAAAGTTTTCTATTTTTGTTTTATTGCTTTGTTTGCAAAAACGTCCTAATTTTTGATAAAACATTGCATTTGAAAACATGGCAGCCTTGCAATAACATGCGCAGAAAAAATATTTGAAATTACTTCGAATGTTGAATACTCCCGGATGGTGGATTCTAGCCACGCAATATTCGGGGCATGTGGGCATATTCTTTTGTTGCAGGTAGCAGGTGCAGATGATTTTAAGCACAAGACCAGCAATAAATCACCCCACGCAAAAGACGGAGGCAATTATGGGTAAGGAGATCGGCGTTCATCGTTCGGTCGACGATTGTTCATAACGGGTCGATATCAGTGAATTAAGTTCAACTGGGTACCGTTGCATCTTATTAAGTCGATTCTCTCATTCAGTACTTCCAACAGCTACAAGCTTTTCTATATCGATAACGGTCACAGGTTCCCCAAAAGAGTGGTCTCGTCGACACCGAAACTGATGGTCATTATCCCCAGCGAAGTCACAAGAGTTTGAAGAGGCTAGATCTTCTGTAAAATCCTCTTATGACATCCTTTGCGGGGACGAATTGTTGTGTTGTCCAAGCATGGGGCATGTTTGTTTCCCCAGCATGAAGTGTTGGTCACCCCCAGTAGAGTTTGAGGACAGTTGGTCTTCTGTAAAATTCTCTCAAAAGGCATTCCCCAACACGAGACGCTTTAAAGCAGTTTTCTCCAGCAGAGTTTGTTATAAACTCGTCATCCCCAACGGAATTGTCCAAAGGGAAAGCTCGCCTAACATGGGGCATTGTGGTACTCATCCTAAGCTTGACAGTCATATTCTTCAGCAGACTACTGTGGATTTGCTTTGGGTTTCCCCAACAGATCTCTAAGGACTCTTTCTAGCAAGTTGCAGTAGAATGTTCTAACCAGGATTTGCATATCCCTGGCAGAGTAGCCCTGATACCCAGCAAGATCGTATCTCTGGTCATGGTATCCCCACAGAGGTCAGCATCGAATCGTGTCAGCAACTTCCAGCTGAGTTGTTGTTCTCTCCGCAGAGGTTTATCAGATCGACAGAATCTATTCCTCAACAAGGATGGTACAGCCTTTCCCTAGCCGGGTCAGAAGGTTGATAATCCCTATAAAGGATCTTGGGTTGAATAAATCCCCAAGCAGAGTTTTAATGGCTCATTTCCCCAGCAGGACGTCATTTAAAAATTCTCATCCCCAGCGGAGTTGCTGTGACCAGAATCCAGCCCCAAACAGATGGAATAATTCCTGCCAGAGTCGTCATTCCCTCATATCTTAAAGTCCAATTTATTTTTGGCAAGCTTGACAATTCGAAGCAGACGGATTGTTCATCCATTCGCCAGCAGAGATATTATCCTTTTAGGAGTCTCCGAGATTAAATCATTGATTGTGGTTCCTCAGCAGAGTCGGCAGAGATGTCTGGCGCGGAGGCAGAGAGTAATTCGATTTTAAAATTCCAAAAGTCCAACAGTGGATTGGCAAAAGTCCATCTTCGGGTGGCAAAGCAGCTAAAAGTCCAACAGTGGATTGGCAAAAGTCCGTCTTCGGGTGGCAGAAGTCCAACAGTGGATTGGCAAAAGTCCGTCTTCGGGTGGCAAAAGTCCAACAGTGGATTGGCAAAAGTCCGTCTTCGGGTGGCAAAAGTCCAACAGTGGATTGGCAAAAGTCCGTCTTCGGGTGGCAAAAGTCCAACAGTGGATTGGCAAAAGTCCGTCTTCGGGTGGCAAAGGTCCAACAGTGGATTGGAAAAAGTCCGTCTTCGGGTGGCAAAGGTCCAACAGTGGATTGGAAAAAGTCCGTCTTCGGGTGGCATATTCTCAAAGTCCAACAGTGGATTGGCAAAAGTCCGTCTTCGGGTGGCAAAAGTCCAACAGTGGATTGGCAAAAGTCCGTCTTCGGGTGGCAAAAGTCCAACAGTGGATTGGCGAAAGGTCCATCTAAGGGTGGCATATTCTAAAAGTCCAACAGTGGATTGGCAAAAGTCCATCTTCGGGTGGCACGAAGCTGCAAAGTCCACCAGTAGTGTGGCAGGCCAGTAGTCGTCTGGAGTTGCATAAAAGACATTATTAAAGTCCACCAGTAGTGTGGCAAGCCAGTAGTCGTCTGGCGTCGTTCAAAAAGACATTATTAAAGTCCACCAGTAGTGTGGCAAGCCAGTAGTCGTCTGGCGTCGTTCAAAAAGACAGTATTAAAGTCCACCAGTAGCGTGGCAAGCCAGTAGTCGTCTGGCATCGTTCAAAAGACAGATCTCTCCGACGTTTCATCGAGGACTCAATCCAGCAGTCTCGTTGGGTTTATATCCCTGTTATTCTTCATCATCCAGAGCAAATTTTTGGTTATATTTGGTATTCAATCACTATATACCTTGAAAGTCCGAAAGCAATTGCTTTCAGGCATTCAGGTCTACAGCGCTTGAATAGGGGCAGCTGTAATACCCCAAAATTTGCTCTCCTTCTTTGTCATCATAGCATGGCATTATCATTTATCATATCATATCCATCTCATTAGCATTGCATTGCATTTAACATAGAAAAATGAAGCATGGCATCCTTCTTACCATCAGGGCATGTGATCGGGTGGAAGGTGGACAATCAAGGGATCATTCAAAGCACAAAAAGGTCAATCAAGTTGGCTCTAGGCAAGCCAAGAGGTCTCTCATGTCTCATACTATCTCAATTGATCTTCCAAAACCTCAAGGAAGTGAGATTCAATGGAAGATTGAAGCACTACATCTTTCACTATGCAAGAGATTCAAAAATTGAAGGAAAACCCTCAAAAGAGATAGCTCATTGATTCAAAATCATTCTCAAGTGGCATTTCTCATCATCCTTTAAGAGGATACACAATATACTCTGAGGAATTTGGATTTGGAAGATGTGCAATTTCCTCCTAACCAAAGGGGGTCAAAACTAGGGTTTCCCATTAAATCAGGGAATCTTTGATTTTTGAACAAAACTTGATGTCATGGTATTCCATATGTCCTTAAGTGTATGTGTGTGGAAGATTGCATCTCAATTGGTTTTAGAAGTGGTTCAATTGGAAGAAAGATCAAGAATCAGAGAAATTGGGGCAAAGTCAAATAATCAGAGGAAAAAGTCAACTCTTGACTTTTTGAGGCCAAATTCATGAAATTCATGTTACATATGTCCAATGTACAAAATTTGATCAAGAAACTCCAAAGGAATCATGAAAAAATCAAGATGTGGAAAGTTGCCATTTTTGGATGAAGAAGGGTTACTAAAAATAGCAAGTTTTGGCCATTTTGCATCAGAATTTGAACCAAGGCCATTTAAATTTGGAGCACCAAATGAAAAATCCACTCTGCCTCAATGAAAGATCTTGTTTTAAGCTTCAAATCCATGTGTAGAACATCTCCATTGGATAAAAATTGAGAGAGATATGATTGATCAAAGTTGGAGGAAAGTAGGTTCAAAACTAGGTCATGACCAAGATTTTCAGGTCACGCGCGCAATCATTTTAACAAACAGTTGGTGGGCCAAATGTCCACTCATTTTTCTCATGGTTAAAGGCCTCAAATGAAAAACTTTTCAACATCAAAGTTGTTCCTTGTAGTGTCCTCTTCAATGTTGATGTTGTGAAAATTTTGATTTAACCAAGTTATGAGATAGTTTGGAGGGTTCAAAGTCATGTTGTTTGTGCTGAAATTTTGTGTGCCCAATTGCCTTGCCAGCCAACCTTTTGCCACGCCCACCAACCAGTTGTGAACCATTGTGTTCATAGCTATTTTTAGACATGTTTGAGACCTCATTTCACTTCAATTTTCAAACCAATATTGTTCCCCAATGTACCCTCTTTCAAATGAACCCATAAACTCCCTAAGGCAGTCATTGAGTAGAGAGAAAAACCTCCATAAACCACCATATGTTGGAATGGATGCATTGATAGCATGTTGCAGGATTCTGGTTCACACACACCACAAACACTTCCACACTTTATTTCCACATTTGGCCAAACATATCACCTACACAATGCACACTATCACGTGCCACACATGGGAATAGAAAGAACAAACTTGCTTACCAAGTTTCTGATGCGCAAGCCCCTGCTACACAACAGTGCCAATTCACTTTCTCCTTGCTCCCACCATATCTCACCATGAGCCGTCTT
The DNA here is from genome assembly GCA_022829125.1 of Lathyrus tuberosus. Classification (NCBI taxonomy): domain Eukaryota; kingdom Viridiplantae; phylum Streptophyta; class Magnoliopsida; order Fabales; family Fabaceae; genus Lathyrus; species Lathyrus tuberosus. Next base: position 2,914,447 of record JALAZF010000436.1, on the reverse strand, counting down.
CACCATAGCACTGCTCTCCCTAACTAACTTGACTCAGTTAGTTAGGGATGACTCAGTTTAACCCACTCAACTCAATTAACCAACTCACTAAACCATGGTTAATTCATGATATAAATTCAAACTTCACTTCACAATTCAGTTTTCAACTTCATTTTTCACACATTCACTTCAGAAACTTGCTCTTCTTCTCTCTCAATCTCACCATTGCCATTGATTCTCGAGCTTCACCTTGTTCATTTCCTCATTTTCACTTCAGAATCTCTCTGATTCTTTCTCAATTTCACTACCTTGCAACTGGTTTTGAAGCTTGGATTTCATTTCTTCTCCATTGAATCATCATCCACCACTGCATCTAAGCCTTTATTTGGCCAAAAGAAGCTCAAAGAGGAAGCAGCATCTCTGGTTTTCTGAAGAACATCTCAAGGTCTCAAATCTTCAGGTACGAATTTCCACCATTATAGACTTGATTTGAAGTGGTTTTCAGGTTCTTGAGGCTTCTTATAAGCTCAAGAATTTGTCTGGCTAGTTGATAGGCCTTTAGAGGCATAGTTGAAAACTTAGGGCAGGACTTGATCTCTTCTGTTCTTTGTGCACGTGCTTGATATGTGAAAAATAAGTGTGCATTCTTGATCTACATGAGCTCAGCTTCATTTTGGTATGCGTATTGTACATTTCTGTGAACATGTGAAGTTGCAGACGGTGGTGTGTGACCGGAGAAGGTGACCGGAGGTCCCTCTCCGGCCGGTAGCTTTGTGCTAGGGTTTCATTGCCAGTTTGAATGTCAGCCGTGTGATTTTGTTGATCCAATGCGTGAAAACGTGCCAGCACATTAAAAAAGGGCGTGCATGTCATGTGCCAATTTTCTGATTCATTTAAACATGGTGCGGTGCAGTACATAGTTATGAGTATGTTCCCTCACGCATGAGCTTTGATCTTGCTTACTTTGACTTTAGCATGACTTTGACTTGATCCAATGGTTAATAGTGAGTCAAGTTTGTTGACTGAAGGTGCATGTTTGTTATGGTGTTTTGCGCGTAAATGGACCCAAATCAGAATACTATCCACACCCCCAATTTTGAGGCCCATGTGATTTGAACATGCTGATTTGCTATATTCATACCCCCCTCTCATATTACATTTTATTTTTATTTTCATTTTACATACGCGTTTGATTTTCAATTTTTAAAAATACCAAATGACATTATAAAATTCTACAAAAATTCATGAGTATTCTTAAGACATTTAGGAAATTTTTCATGATTTTATTTTCTGATTTTATGACCATTTTGCCCCTGTTCCATTATTTCTTTTGAATTTCCATTTGTATGCATACTTAATGTGACATATGATTTTGTGCATTTTTGTTCTTGATCATAAAAAATTGATTTTGATGCCTTTCTTTTTGCATTGTGGTCACAATATGTTGAGGTATGTTTGAGATTTATGAGATGATTTTTAAGTCTTTTTTGGATGACTTTTGATGTGTTGCTTTGAGCATGAATGCATGAAACTTCCATGAGACTTTGACCTAATTGTTGAGTGACTTTGGTTCTGATTCATTGCTTGTGGACTTGATATGTTAATGGCATGTGTTTAAGGTGTTTGATTGGTGAAAGTCATAATTTTTGAAGCATGTTTGCTATTTGTTTGAAGCATGAAGTTTAACTTGTTCATTTTGTGAATGCATGCCTCATGTTTGGTTTGCTTGATCATGAAGGCACTTGTGCCATGAGTTGTGGTTTTGTTTGAGGATGTATAGCATGTTAATTGACTTCTGATTGTGACATTTGGGTTTCATCTTTGCATGTTTGATGTTTATCTTGCACCTTAAGTCACTTGTTTCACAAGTATGAACCACATTCACATCACTTCACCTTTTCTTCTTTGCTTCTTGTTGGATTGAGATTTTGTTGGCATGATTTAGTATGCCCATTTAGGATAACATTAGGTTGTGTAAATATGAGTTACATTCTGACTTGGAAGCATGTATAGCACTTAATCTCATTTTACTTTGTTTGTCAACTTGTTTGAATTTGATTTGTTCATTATATTTTCTTACTTTACTTGTAAGTGATCGTGCTAACCATGTAGGGGCTTTGGTAAGTTTCAATTGAGTGTGGATAAGGAATCCACATTCAACTTCTACCCTTTCTCTTTTACAATTCCATGTTATGTTTTGTTAAGCACTTGTGTGCTTTCTTTTAATAACTCATCACTTTCCCTTTGTGAATTACAATTCATCTTCTACTTTAGCAGTGAATTGTTTAATTCATTCTTTCTTTAGACTTTAGGTTGAAACCTCACAAACCTTAGGATCACTCCCTTAACTAATCAATTAGGATTGAGTCTTAGTCCATATAGATTTTTACCTTTATCCTCCCTTGAGTCTCTTTTCTCATCTCAAAGAAAATTCAAAACATATAATAAAGGTAGGCATTTATTGCATTTAGGCCTTTCATATAAAGAAAAGGTTATAAGGGGTCTTCTCTTATAATCTTAGAATGTATAGCATATAGCCCATCTTGGGTCAATGTGTTAAACATTTGATCTTGTATGAGGGACTTAAATGCAATACTTGTTGAAGGTGCAAATAATAAAAAACACTTCTTCATTTCTTAATCAACAAAACACTTAATAAACACAAGTATGCTAGTGTGTTTGAACCTTGACAATTGGAACTAAGTGTGGGGGTCTTCTTCACTCTTAGTGTGCTTTCTTACCCATTCCATCTTGGAATGTGAGGATGTACACATTCCAATGACTAAGATTCAGATACACTATCATATGCAAACAAATGAAAAAACTCTTAAAAGACAAAAACAAACAATAACGTCTTTCCTTCGGGAATTCTTTTCTCACCTCATTCACTCTTAACGCACGAACGCGCTTCTACTCGTTCTCTTGCGAGATGGTAACGCACTCGGACCAGCGAGCCTGCAACGCCTGAGCTAGAACGTCAGCCGTTCTTTAAGAAACACAAACAATCCATCCCTAGTGAGGGGAACTACGTCGCTCTGATTCTCATGTTCCCGATGAGATACGTAGGCAGTGGGGTAGGGCCCATGCGAGCACTTCTTTTATTTTCCCTACATTTGTTCTTCTTTCTCCTTTCTTTCTTTTAGTTCTTTTTTCCAGTATCTTTTCTTTACACCCTTTGATCGAGACAAGCAAGCGTGGATCCCATCGGGTACGATGGACGCGAGGGGGTGCTAATACCTTCCTCTCGCGTAACCGACTCCCTTACCCACTTCTCTTGGTCGTAAGACCATGCTTTTCCTTTCCCTCAGGTTTACGCGGTGTTTCCTTTCCCTCTCTTGGGATAAATACACATTGCTGGCGACTCTGTTCGGTGCCACTTTCGCGTTTGTACTTGGATGAAAATCCCGGGAGCGACAATGGGTCGAAGCTATCCTTTTACCAAATGTTGATCAAGAAGATGTGATTGAGTTTATCCAGAAACACATCATCTATAGGTTTGGAATCCCGGAGACAATTACAATAGACCAAGGATCAGTCTTCACTGGTCGAAAGATGCAAGAATTTTCCAAAGAAATGGGATTCAAGCTTTTGACGTCCGCACCTTATTACTCTCAAGCTAATGGCCAGGTCGAAGCGGCCAATAAAGTAGTTATTGGGTTGATACAAAAGCATGTGGGAAAAAGGCCAAGAAATTGGCATAAGACATTGGACCAAATACTTTGGGCATGTCGAATGTCCCCAAAAGAGGCAACTAATACTACCCCATTTCGACTGACATTGGGCCATGATGCAGTTTTGCCTGTAGAAATTCATCTTCAGTCCATAAGGATCCAAAGGCATCATGAGATCCCATCTGAGTCTTATTGGAATATGATGCTTGATGAGTTAGTAGATTTAGATGAAGAAATGCTCCATGCGTTGGAGTTGCTGAAAAGGCAAAAGAAAAGGGTGGAGAAGTCTTATAACAAAAAGGTCAAGATTAAAACCTTTTTAGCTGGGGAATTGGTGTGGAAAGTGATCTTGCCTATGGATCGAAAGACCAAATCTTTAGGGAAGTGGTCTCCTAAGTGGGAAGGTCCTTTTCAAATTATTAAGGCATTCAGTAATAATGCTTACGAGGTTCAGGAGATTGAGGGTGATCTAAGAGTCTTAAGGGTAAATGGGAAATATTTGAAAACATATAAGCCTATTTTGCAAGAGATTCATATTAGAACATAAGTTTTATTAAGATTGTAAAAGCCAAAATAGGCTAGATGAGGCCAAAATGGCGTACAAAGGAAAAGAAACAAGTACGAAAATGCCAAACCCAGGAGAAGGATCATTCGTAGTCTCTCCAGTTGATAGAGTTGAGGAAGGTGACATAATCTTCATCAGCTTCATCATCAGAATCTTGTGCTTTAGAATGCTCTTTCTTGGGGACCTTCATTTTAGTTTCTCGCTTCTTGGCGCGAGAGGTTGCTCCAGTTGAAGTACCATTGCAGGCAGTAGTTGTTGCCTCAACCTTATTTGTCTCCTCAGCCACCTTCTTGGTCATTGCTTTCTTTGAGGAAGTACTCATACTTGCTTCAGTGAGTGCAGAATATGGCTCATGTGAAGAGGATTTTATAGGGGCAATGCCTTGTAAGGATTGGCCAGTCAACAATGGAAACACTTGAAATTACTCTTGGAAACATACCCTAGGGTTACTCTATTAATGGAATAGAGACTTGTGCCATTGGAGCACTAGCCTGTTAAAAGCTGCGTTGTTTTTATGATTCCCAAGAAAAGAGGCAGATTGCCTTAATCACAAAGATTAGCAAAGTTTGAGGCCATTAATAAAGCATTAAAAGAAAATGTGCCATTAGCAAAGTTGCAAGTCGAAAAGTTAACAGCAAAGGGAAGGCATTTAAATGGATGCCAGAAGGCATTAAGATTGTCATTACATAAAGCCTCAATAGGGCCAAAAAAAATGATGATAAAAAATAACTACAAACAAAAGTCATAAGATGATCAAAAGGGGAGCTTCGACTTCAACTGAAGAAAGTTGACCTTGTGATTCTGAAGGCGTGTCTCGCATAGAGCTTTGTCGAGCTTGGCTGCTGAAAGTTTCTTTTCAAGCTGTTGGGCATCGTCAATGAAGTCCATGGTGCGTTTCAGCTCTTTGGCCAGTTCACTGTCGTCGAAGTCCTTCAGCTCAAGATTGCGTTTTTCAGCATTGGAAATTTTGTTTTGCAGTTCTATGATTTGCTGTTTCCATGTGTCAATATCCCTTTGATTCGACAGCATGTCTTCCTGCCTTTTAGCTTGGGCATTTTCCAGGTCTTCGACCTTAGCCTCTGATGCATGCGCTTCATCCCAAGCCAAATGTTCCAGTGCAGTTGTAGTTTCAATGGTGCTTTGAATGGTGGGATGAAGCTTGAAGTCCTCAGACATCTGATTTATTAAAGTAGTTAACTCTATGAGGAAATTAGATACCTCTTTTTTAAGGGTTGAGAGGTCCAGTTTTTGGAGGGTATCCTTCAGAAAGAGAAAAGCAGTTCGATCAGCATTTAAGATATTGTGGATGTCTCCCTTGAAGAACTTGTCTTTAATCTTCTGAAGAATAGGGCTAACAAAGTCATCTGGAGCTGAACCCCCAGAGGTGGTCGAGGTACTAAGGCTGTTACCTGAGGAGCTGTACTTCTTCCTAAGTATCATTTTGGCATATTCTCGAGGATTCGACCATCTAAGGGCTGCCAGTGGGTCTTCAGAAGTGCCTGTAGCCTTAGGAGTTGGATTTTTGATAGGACTTTTTTCAGCCTCAAGTGAAGTGGTTTGATCCCTCTCAGTTCTCTCTCTTTCATCCTCTCCATCCCCTTCTTGTTCTTCTTCATCTTCGACCTCTTCTTCTTTTTCTTCATCATTTTGGTTGTCATCCTCTTGATCATCGTCATTCCCCATATTGTCCGTCTGTTCATTGGCAGTTAGATCGAGGTGATCATTGCCTGGTTCATTTTCAGGGCAGTTTTCCTCTTCGACCAGCGTCCTCTCTACTTCCATGGCAATGGTTTCTGTGTGAGTTTGTTTGCTAGAAACATCATCCTTTTCAAGATCAGAGCCATCTGTCTGGGATTGTTGAGTGGTGGTCTTGGCAGGCGAGCTTTTGTCTGTTTCGTCTTCTGTCGAAGGAGGAACTGTAAAGAGGATACGTTGGTTAATTTTGCTTATTGAGCTATACCCAGAACCAAGGTCAGAAGTGGGGTGATAAGTTGGCTCACCTTGGCTATTCAGAAGAGTTGGTGTAGAGGTCGACGTAGCATGCGGTGGGTTAGAATCACCTACATCAGCCTGAAACCACAGGTAAAGAGAATAAGATGGAAAGAGATTTAAGTAAGGAATGCAAATGCTATGAGGAAGATGGTGTGCATACCTAAGCATTTGCAACATCAGGGCTTGAGTTTTCAGTCTCGTGAGTGCCAGCGTTCGATTTCGACGCGGCCCTGGAGGATTGTTTCTCGACACCACTAGAGGTAGGTGTCTTTTCAAGAATTTTTGCTGCCTTTGAGGAAGGTTGTCCTGTAGCTCCAAAAGCTTTGGTAAGCTTCCTTTTCCTTTTAGCTACGACCTCCTCAGGAGATTCATCATCAGCATCTAAAGGGATGATTGCTTGGGCGCCTTTCTTGGTTTTCTTTTGAGGCGTTGGAGGTTTTCGAGCAATCTAAAAAGTTGATGCAAAAATTAAAAGGCAATCACACAAAGAAGACTTAGGCAAGGGATATAAGATACCTTTGTGCCTTCAGGTTCTTTTTCATCCTGGACAGCATCACCCTTAGCTGGTTTGGTCTTCCTGGGCATAGCTGAAAAGACATATAATTATTACAAGTTAATAATTAAGTGGTTAGTTAAAAATCATAAATCAAGAGCCTCAAACCTTCATATATTTCGGATTCGATATGAACGCCCTCGATCCCTATATGAAGGTTTCCTTTGAAACTGTCCAGCGTATGTTTAGTCGTAACCACCCTTTTTGCTTTCGGTTGAGACTGCTGTCGAAGGATTTTCATGGAATCACCACAAACAAACCAGTCTGGAAATGGAGGGGCAAGTGCCACTCCAAAGTCAGCATTAGGCAGTCGAGGGAACTTTGGAGGAAAGAGTTCAAAAGCTACCTCATAACGCTTCTCGAGAGGAACGTTTGAAGGGATTTTTAAATTGTCCATTTTTTGTAGAAATTTCTCCTTCAAAGTGACAGTAGCCTCGCGAACGGTTCGACTAATATCATCTGGTCGATAGACAGTTTCAAAGTACCTTTTGAAGGCTTGGATTTCTTTGATATGAGTGAACTTACTCTTCTTGGTTTTCTCCTGCACATTAAGGAAAGCTTGGTGAAGTAAAGAGGAGAAAGCAGCAACATCAAGAAATTGTTCACTATAGTGCTTCGACCACCAGTCGTGAAATGATTGAGTACACAAAAAACTGGGTTGAAAATACACAGGGGAAAGCACCGCTTTTCGAGCATTCAACCGGTCGAAGGGGATCGCAACACCTCCTTCGTCGAAGCTGGCAGTATGAAGGACGACATGGCCCTTTTTCTCATATAGACATCTAGGGAAAGTTTGGGCCAACCCAAATTGTCGAGAGACAAGGTTTGGTTGGTAAGCAATCAAGGCTGCCATACCTCTTCCAAGATTCAGCCTATGGGTAATAAATCTAGGAATCAAGAAAGCTTCCCAAATTGCAACAGATTCAGTATGGAGCGTTGTAGTCGAATTGGGGAATGGCCTTGTGAACCATTCAGGGCCACATCTTCTTTCAGCAAAAGGAGCCATACTAGGTGCGAACTCATACCTTTTGGAAAACATCATAATATAGCTGGAGAAGGCTCCTTTGAGGGTCTCCCCATCATCATTAGGGGTAAGTTTTACCAGGTGAATCCCTTCGACCCTCCTCTCTTTGATTTCAATGGAGTTCTCATCGACTTTCCCTTTCCTGGGAAGGCTGGCTTCAAAGGTTGCATTAAGCCATAATTGTAGCAGCCAAAGGGGGGCAATTCAGGTGTACAGTGCCCTGGGCCTCTAAATCTTAAAGTCGAGATGCCCCTTCGCTAATGGATTCATAGAGATTTTCCAGGATTAATTCACTAAGGCAAAAAACATACCTAGACAGCCACGTGGTGAGGAATACAATGTGTTCCTAATTAGATACTTCGACAGTGTCGCGTTTGAAGTGGTGGTTTATGAAATGGGTATAAGTAAGTTTGGAATTGGATATCCCTATAGTATCCTCTGCATCAATTTCAGGGTCATAAGCAATGCCATCTGGTCGAAGCCCTGTGATGGAAGCTACATCGAAGAGGGTAGGGGTGGCCATCCCACAGGGAAGATGAAAAGTATAGTGGGTACTATCCCAAAAATAGAGGGATGCTACCAGCAAGTTTAAACAATAAGGAATATTAGTCTTCGACAACATGAGCAAGTCATAAATTCCTATTGTTTTCCATTGTTCAGTTTTGACCTTTTCCATCTTGGCCATCCAAAGGTCAAAGTCTTTCAACGGGCTAACAGCTCTTACCAATCTAGTGCCATCTTGGAGGTATCTGAGGTGCATCTTGGTTAAAGTGGGTCTATCAGGGGAGGTTTCGCCTATTTTAGGGTTGCTTTTTTGCCCTAATGGTCTGGATTTACGGTAGGAAGGAAAAAATTCACTAAGTTTTTCATCAGTAGCCTTAACATCGGCTAAGGGGCCAGATAAAGCGTAAGGTTTGTCAGAGATGATAAGAGGAATCATTACCTGGGATTCATAGATACTCCTCACTTCTGCAAGACGAGGTTCTAGCATGAATTGGTGATTCTTTACAACCTTAGGTCCTGGAAGGTTCGAGAAAGGTGGAAGAGATTGTTTAAACTGTGTAACCTTACCCTTTTGACCTTTCTTTCCTTGAGGAACGGTTTGTGAGGACGCCATTGTTGAGAAGAAAGGAAGTTGTATTCTGGGTTTCTTGAAAAAGTGTGAAGAATGAAGAAATGAGTTGCAAGGAATTCTGAGAATGCAAAAGTTTTGCGAGTTGGGGAAAAAAGGGGTACTTATAGGCATTTGGAAGTTGAAAGGACTGTGAATCCACCGTTAAAACAAATACGGTAGTGGGACGCGTGTCTTCTTTTGAAATTTTTTGAGTAGTGGTAGTTATGATCAGACTGTGAAATGTCTAGTTTCAAGAAAAGGTAATGATGAAGACTGATCACAGATACAGCTGAAAAGACATTTGAAGATTCACCATCATGACATGACATCATAAGCGTGGTTGAAAGAAACTGAATAGTTTCTAGATCGTGGGTTGGTCAGTTATGACCATGTTTTTTCCATAGTCGAATAAGCAGGCGTCGAAGATTGTTTTATCAAAAAATGACCTTCCTACCAACACTGGCGAAAGGACATTTTTGGGGGGCAATCTGTTGGCTCCTAATTCGACGCTACTTGCTTTTAAATAAATTGGGCTTTAAAGGAGTTATTCTTGGCCAAGTCGAAGTTATTCTTTAAAAATAATAGGCTGAAAGAAAGAAGGCTTCGACCACACTTGGTGAAAGCCTGAGTCGAAGGAAGAGGTCTTGAGACTTCCAATACTGCTAAGTCCAGGGAATCCATTCGACTGGATAAGGCACTGTAGTTGCAGTTAACTATTGGAGGGAAGTTCTACTATTTCAATTTGAAAAGAGGACAAGTGGCGAATATCTAGAAGTGGAAGACATGCAAAGTGCCAAGTGGCGTGTTCTAGGAGTAAATCATCAAGTGGTGGTTATTTTAGAGTATTATAAATAGGTTAGTTCTAGAGTTAGAATGTGTGAAAAAAATCGTATTGTACAAGTAACTCTGTAATCACTCAAAGTATCCAGCGTGTAGAGAAAAGAGTAAGGCGAGAATGTACGTGATTGTAATCACCATTATCTTTCATTGCAATGCAATTTACTTTGAAGTTTCTACCTTAGATCCTTTACTTTGAAGTCATTTAATTCAGTCTTTTACTTCTAAGCATTTTACATTACAAAGTTTTTACTTTACAGTTCTTACATTATAAAGCTTCTACCTTCAAGCCTTTACATTTCTGCAGTTCATTCAAGACTTTATGCATTTTCTTTACCATTTAAACTTCAGTTTTTCATTGAATTTGATTTTACATTGTCTTCTTTAAATTTCTTGTTCGACTTAAACACTTTCCTGCCTTTTATCACTTTTTATTTACGTTTCATAGCATCCTTTTTTGTTTGCCAGCATGGTCGAAATGTTTGTTTTATGCGTTTGTGAAACATTTTAAATACACTTATAGCACATGTCCTAGGATCAATCTGATCGATCCTGTAAGTTACTAGCCTTTATTGTTTTAGAAGATCAGCGGTTGTTTACCAATTTCCAGGGTAAACAGCAGCATTCCATTCTGGTGATGCCGAGGACAAAGCAAGAGTGTGGGATGGGGCCGAGAAGGAAATGGTATAAGCTTAGCAGAGAGATGTTGGTTCGTCAGGGTATGGAACAACGTCAGGTTGTTAGGACATGGAGGAAGAAGTTCGTGATGGAGCCAGAGCGCGGGGCACTTGCTGGGAGGTTGGAACGGAATTCATGTATCTGTAGTAGTTGCATGCAAGTCATTGTGTCTGTTTTTTTGAAGATATAATTTGCATGATAGTATTTTTCATAGCATATCTATTTTGTGATGTGTATGTTTAGTGTTGGATTCATGTCACTGATTATATTTAGAGGATAGACTTTGTTTGGATTTTTGGGTATTTGTCTTCCGAAAATGGAAAACTCATTATTCACTCAGGGTTATCGTTATTTGCATTGTCTATTCTGTAAGACTGAAGCAAAAACATATTTGGTATTTCTTGGGCCAATATAAGTAACTAACAAACTGTTGTGTGTCTGCAGTTCTGATGGAAAGGAAAAAGAAGAGAATGTGGGGTCTGTTAAAGAAGCAGGAAATTGGTCCCAAAAAAGGAAAAGGTACTTTTAAGATTCTTATAATGTAAAGAAGTCATATTTAATGTTTGTTTTGTTGGTTGGGTGCTGAATGGAAAAACTTGTCATCGTGTTGTCTCAATTTTAATAATCTGGAAACTCTGTTGTGTGTGCAGTGCTGATGTAAAGATTAAACAAAAGGCTTCAATGTCTGGCATAGAAGCAGGATGCTGTCTTGGGAAAACGGAAAGGTAATTGCAATGAATCATACACATATATAATCAATTGTATATTGGAGGGTATGTAAGATTACATATTACTGAAAATGAAGTAATTTAATTCCGGTGATATATTGCAGGGGAACTCTTGTTATGTTTGAGCATGAAGCAAATTGGACAATGGTGGTAAAGAATGCAAAGAAGTTGAAGAAAAATGTGCTTGTAAGTAATGCAGAATTCCATTGATAAGTTTAGGTTTATATTATTAGGAGATAAATGCATTGCTAATGTTTGTGTATATGTGCATAAAATTCCTACTGATGTCATCATGAAATGCCTCCGTGGACCCATTGACTATGTTCGTCTCTGGGATTCGGACGAATATGTTGCATACTATTGCGATGTGAAGAAGACACTGAAGAAATTAGAGAAATATCTATTAGGGAGCCGGTATCGTTTTCCAAAAGATTGAGATATAAAAGATGGGGACCGTCTGCATTTTTCAATTCAGTATCCGCCTATAGAAGAAATTGTGGTTTCAGTTGAGCGCGGGGATGGAAGCTGAAGGACGGCATGCTTGTATGCTGGTGTTGAATCTGCTGGAAGTTAAAGAATCGTTTTGTTTAGAGTTGGTTTTGGTTATAGTTTTTGTTTTGAATGTTATGAATGTGTTGAAAATTTAGACTTGGTCTTTGTTTGTTCAATATGATTACAAATTATGTTTTAATAATATTTTTGTGATAATGGGTTTTCTCAGAGCCATCCCTCATGTTTCACCTAAATCTCTTGATCCATCCATGAAAAGAGATAATTCGTCAATGTAATGTTGAAAGTTGAGTTAGTCGATGATGTCTTGTCCTTGTACTAGAGTGGCAGAGATGAAAACTGATAAAATTTGGTTACCATAAACTAATGATAGCATACAAATTTTGGTTTTCTCAGTAGTGTAATCAAAATGATGAAATACTGAGTCGAGCAAGATTTGCAAAGGTTCTTCAAGTTTCAAACTGCAGCTGTTGTTCTGTAACAAAGTTAAGATGCAAAGACAATATGAAATAGTATCAAACACTGTAAATGAAAGTGTGTTAATTATATGAATATGGTGACTTGAGAACAACATAATGATTATTTATTTACATTACCTGCTGGTATTTTTTTTAACAATGAAAATATATGCTCAATGAATTTTGGTCTAGCTCTTCAAACAAGCCACCAGATTTTGCTTAGGTACTATAGTTCCATGCCCTGTTATTTTGTTCCAAATCAAGTTCACCCCACCAATTTAGTACCAACCCTGCATCAAGCAAATCAGCATTTTAGTATCTGCATCTCACGTAATAAAAGTATGAACATATGATACAATACATACACATCCCTAACTTTTAAATGCAACATTTGCCATTACCTTTTAAGAATGATCAGAGTAGGATCAGCATAAATGCCGTAACAGGAGGTTGTGAAAATCTGTGAATATACCAAACAGATGGTAATGAACAATATGTTCAGAATGCTGATATTGAGTAGACTCCCGATATTGAGTACATTGAAATTGCCTTGCAGACCAAACAGTTGTGAAAAGCAGAGTCAGTCCTGTACCATTAATGTGCAACGTCATTGGCGTCAATGTGGTAGCATTGGTGCGAATGTGTTGGAAAATGTTGATATTGATTATATTCATATCCAAAAGGAAATATGTAAGTAATAAATATGATACAGTTCAAGCTAGATATTATTGAAAACTTCTTTATATACAACATTTGTTGTTGAGTTTTTGGGTTTATCATCTTCACCGTGTATCAATATTTTGATTGCGTTTTTGTTGGTGGCTCTCGATAGTGCAACGTAGATTTGACCATGTGTAAAAACATCCTTTGGCAAGTAAAGTCCAACATGATCTAGAGATTGGCCTTGTGATTTATTTATTGTCATCACAAAGGAAACAACAATTGGGAATTGGCGTCTATTTAGTTTAAAAGGCCAAGGGGATTGTGATAGGGACATATCCATTCTTGGTATATAAACCAAGTTGCCAAAATTTGTTCCATCCATTATAGATGCCTCGAGAACATGATTTTCCATCCTTGTTATGATGAGTCTTGTTCCGTTGCATAACCCGGCTGCCTGATCAATATTGCGCATAAGCATGATAGGCGTTCCAATCTTCAATTTAATGTGATGGTTAGGCAATCCTGAGGTAGCAAGGGAACTAAGGAATTCGGGTGTTAGAATATTAACGACACCACTGTCATGAATTTCAGATCTATCGACAGAAATTAATCTGTAATAATTATGTATGTTGCCTGTAGACAAAATGAAATTGTGAGGTGAATAAAAAAACATGGTTGTAGGCAATGAAATGGATATGGTATAAAATTGGAACCTGTCATTAATGTGAGGACTCGATCATTAATTTGATCAACCACCTCCAAGGTTGAAGCCAGTATAGCTCTACCCTTAAAGTAGTCATTCGATTGAAAGTTAGACAGGAATTGTGGGTATGTGCTCTCAATTATGGCATCAATAGGGTTGGTGTAATCGGTAATCAACAGTTCATTTGGAATTTCAATGTTGGCATATCCCTCGTTTGGTTCAGAAACTCTGCCCTCACCTATTTTTAAGAGCCAATTTGAGAATTCAACCATTTCGTTTCTTTCATGTTGATTATGACCGCAGTGTAGTCGCATATTCTTAGTCAAAGTTAACACCTTTACAGAATGCCATATATACGACGCATTTATCGCAGAATGGACTATATCAGAACGACTTCCCCTAGGAACAACTGGTAAAATCTGTCTAAAATCCCCACCGAAGACAACAACTTTTCCCCCAAAGGCAGTATCAGAATTGTTGTAACTGCTCATTACATCTTGCAATGTCCGGTCAAGCGCCTCAATAGCATGCCTGTGTGCCATTGGTGCCTCATCCCAATAATTAATTTTGTTTGCCTTAGTAACTCAGCAACTTCATCACCATAATTAATCTTACAAGTTGAATTCTCTAATGTGGGGACTGGTATTTTAAACTTTGAATGTGCGGTTTGGCCACCGGGCAATAATAGAGAAACTATACTACTTGTTGCAACTGTTAAACATATATTTTGCCTTGACCTCAAGGCAGCTGCTAATGTTCTCCACATGTATGTTTTGCCCGTACCACCATAGCCATGCAAAAAGAAAACCTATCCTTTTTGATCTGAAACAGCAGTCATAATTTGTTCATAGATCAGCTTCTGTTCATCTAAGAAGATAAAATCAGATATGTAAGAAGCATACATGAAATACACAAAGTGTAATTAAAAACATTTGCACACACCTGTCATTGCCACAAACAGACTCGCAAATTCAGATTTCATTGTAGGGATATCATAATTTCTTTCATCATATATAAACCTATTTCCTAGCTGCCGCAGGACATAATCATCTGGATATGGAATATGTTCAAAATCTTTGAGAGTGCTCCGATTTGCCTGTAGTATTTTTTCGATTTTAGTTAATGTCAAATTCTGCAATTGGTAATCTGATAACACCAAATCTGCAATACAGAAGAGCAATGTTGTTAAATATAATAATCAATCACCCAGACTGTGATGCACAAAACTTGGAAACAATGAGATTAAACATGATGTCACCTGAATTATTAGCCAAAATCCTCTGTTTATATAAGATTCCATCAGATAAAAATTGAAAGGATTCTTTCCAAACATGAACTGGCCTATTCACAACTCCGAACAGGAGCATAACAACAAAAAGTCTCCTCAAAAAATCTCCTGAACCCCATTCACTTGCCTCTCTAATGGCACCAATATACTCTCTATCGTCTTGAAGGAAGCCCATTGCAAAACAGGCATCCCGAAAAGAATGAAATTGAGTGTCTCCGATCTTGCGTATTTCCTCATATGAGGTTGGTCCCGTGACCACTGTCAACATCATCCGCAAGTAATACAGTTCTCCAGTAGTTGGCGGAACCCATATCAAACGTCCGATTGTGAAACCTTTTTTCCGAGGCTTCCATAAACGTTTTGTCTTGACATAAACAAATCTGGAGA
Organism: Lathyrus tuberosus; assembly: GCA_022829125.1. Taxonomy (NCBI): domain Eukaryota; kingdom Viridiplantae; phylum Streptophyta; class Magnoliopsida; order Fabales; family Fabaceae; genus Lathyrus; species Lathyrus tuberosus. The sequence continues at coordinate 2,899,297 of JALAZF010000436.1, read as the reverse complement.
GAAATTGTGCATATGTTAATAACTTGGCTTCTTCATATTTGCCATTAGCAACTAACCATGCAGTGAACATTGATTCGGTGACACTTGCTTTTTCTAAAATATCTTCCATGCGAGCAAAATCAGTGTAGTAAATTGGTTTCTCGCCTATCAAATGATAAAACATCCTTTCCACAGATGGTTTCTGACCATGGATATTATATGAAAAAATTCACCAGCACGCCTCACTTGGCGAAACATACCTGCAATCCAAATATTGTTTTATCTCATCAATCGGTTCCATTCGAGTTTGGGAATCTGACTGGGAATTAACTATTGTAGCTGTTATTCTATCATATCCTTTATGTATGTATTTGAAAAGATATTTGATGGAAGTGCTCTGGTTGCACCATTCCATATTGATATGCGCATGATATTTCAAAAGTAGGCCAGCATTGTATGGCACAACATGGCGGTTGTCCAATGATATTCTGTATTTGAGAATTGTGTGTGTTTTTAATCTCCTTCTATATAGTGGATAGACCTCTGAATCAATTATGGTGACCTCATTGAATTTCTTTGGGAAAAATTTTGAACATCTTCGATTCTTCATACACGGAGAAGCGATCCGGGCAAGACCGCATGGACCATGCATCATGTTCTGTTTGACCAGACAATATAAATCAGGATACTGAACCGGGTCTAGAATTTCAGCGCATATAATAGCATCAATGTCAGATGGCGTGGGATATTTGCTCTGAGGATGCAAGAACAACAGAATATGTGCGTGCGGCAGTCCTCGCTTCTGAAATTCAATTGTGTACAGAACTGAAATAATCAAGAAATTGCATAGTTTAGAAAAAAAATTCAATGTAGTCAACACATAGAAATAGAATAAATAATTCCATAAGAGACGCACATGCTAATACCCTGCCCAGGGCATGTTTTTTGGTTAAATCTATCATCAATTCGTTGAATTTGATTTTGAAGATCCTGGAAATTATATCGGGCCTGCCATGTGGCTTCAAACCAGTCCCCGTCAAAACTTGCAAAATTTCAGGCTAAATCGGATTGCATGTGAACGTCACAAATAAGTCTGGGAATCCTAGTTTGCTGGAAATTTCCATGCCATCAAAATAGAGTTGGTCCATATATCTCTTGCTTCCGACATAAGATGATGGGAGCACAACTCTTTTTCCTTTCTTACCTGTTACGTCCTGGGAAGTACTGCCATACTGGTCATTCAATTGCTTGTATTTTCCAACTCGCAATTTAGACTGATTCTTGTGCAACCAATTCAGTCTCTCCGACTCCATCATTGCATATCCATCCACCAAAAATTGCTAAAAAAATCTGCGTGAGTGGAGCAGAGTCTTAGCCTCTGTATCACGTTGTTGCAATCTAAAACACAACCAATCTTTAGGGTTTGTCGATTTTTCTTCGTCACCAAATGCTCATGTTGGTACTTGTGTAGTATATTATTTCTATAACTATCCTCACCGTACGCAAAAATAAGAGGGTACTGGTATGCAAGGTATGTCGTGTGGAACTCATCTATCCTCTGTAATTCTCCATCCCTTGCATGCACAATAATGTCCCTTTTAGACGCCGAATCAACATCACCGACAATTAGCGCTGCTACTTCCGAAACAGTGGGAGTATTGTACAGCCTACCGTCATGTTGACGATCATAAATGAGCTTTAACTTCAAGTCTAAGAATGAATTACCTTCCAACAGATCCCTTGCCATCCTAAAAACCTTGGCATGAACGTTACAGTCATCTAACATAATTTTTAATTTGGCAACAATATCTCTCATAATCCCTTTGTTATCCCTGTTTGAAGTGAGATAGTAGTTTTTTATGAGACAGAACAGAATGCGAAATAAAAATACAAAATTGAAAAGAGTAGAATTACGTAAAACAGTCTATCCTGTTTTCAATTTCATTATTGGTGTCATAGATATAGAGTTGGGCATACTGTGGTGGATGACCGATTGCTGGTAGCAAACCACCAATTCTGTGACATGTTTGCCCGTGAAGCCTCAAAGTTGGTGGCCCTATTCCATTGGAGTGTGTTCTGTCAAATTTCATACCCGGTGATGTGAAAGAAAACATTGCATTGTAGGTTCTGATATTGTTTTGGTAGTTGTTACTTTCAGGTGAACTTTTTTTACCATACAGGAGGCTCTGTATAAGAAGTAGTGGTTCTTTGAGAATAGGCAGTACAATTTTCCCTCCCTTGCGACAGATGCTGAACTTAGGATTTGCAGTGTGGCATGATTTTCCCTTGCGTTCTTGGTACCACATTGATGCGCCACAAAACTGGAATTTATACATAGGGTTGGCAATATCAAAATATCCTGCTTTGAATGATAGACTGTGTCAGATAATTATAATGCAGGGAAAAAGCAAGAACTGTTAAATTGATGTAAGGAAACATACGCTGACGATTCAAATCAATGACCGGGTCATCGGTGGAGTCACCATCTGAATTGGAATTGTCCATCGTAGTCTAATGATCATCAGAATCAGAGGGACGTTCATCAGACGAATAAGCAGCACCATTCATATGGTGAGTTATATTCTCCGTATTGACAGCATTTGATGACTGAGGATCATGATTTATGGCATTGTGGATTGGCGTAGCAATACCAGTTGACGATTGAGGATCATTCCTCACAGGAGTGGGAATTTTGCGTATATCAGGCACATCCTGTGTTGGAATGAGGATTAGTTTGTTATGATCCGAATTGTGCAATGTATCTTGTTGCATCGGCGTAGGTCGAGTGGAGTCATTTGGATTCTTGTAAAGCCACATAACCGAATGGTGCAATACATTTGTATTTATTCCAACATTATTGTGGTGCGATGTTGGGATAGTTCCCGAGTAGGGATGGATATGTGAATTGAGCCTGGCATTTAAAATCAACCTCCTCCTCTTTCTTACAATGAAAGCAACAGCAGGCTTAGAACCAGAAACAGATGCATACACATTAGTTTACTGAAAAACATCAGGGACAACATTGATAGGCCTTGGCAGGTTTGCTGCCTCCTTATCAGCTACATTAAGGAAATCAGTGGCACCATAGCCATGTGTATGTGAGTTTTTCTTAAAATTCATTATCAGCTTTCGTCTTTTCCTTGCATCAGAACATTTCCTGTTACCAATCGGTAATCCAACAGCATCCATAGGATGAATCAGTTTTATCAACGTTCTAAGAAAATGCAGTTCAAATTCAATCAGACTACCTATGTTAACAGAACCAATGTGGCGGAATAAAGGATTTCCAAAAATAGATATTAATTGATGTCTTAGAATTTGGAATTATGACCATGTAAGAAATACACACATTATTAAAGAAACAAATTCCGGAAGCCATGTGTGTTCCAGATTATGCTGTGTGACCAAGAAGAACCCAAGGAAACAGGAAAATATCCATGTAAAGGCATGGGAAAATATCCACACCAGATTTGTGTGGCATGTGACATCTGCAGGGGCCCCAGAGAACAGTCCCACGATGTGAAGTGCTATATTTATAGTCCACACAGATGAGTTGCTTTATATAGATGAATCATAGTCTTTCCATTGTTTTGAATATATATATTATATGATGTGATTAATATGTTGCATAGCACACAATTGGCACTGTTGTCACGTGAAACAAAACCTGTCAAGTGCTATATTTGTAGTCCACAAAGATGGCTTGCTTTATATAGATGAATCATAGTTTTCCCATTGTTTTGAATACATATATTATATGATGTGATTATGAGATTGCATAGCACACAATTGGGACTGTTGCCACGTGAAACCAAAGGTAAACTTAAATAAGGTGGACCCATCTTTTTGGTTGTAAAATGGTATAATCAATAAAGACAAAATGCATGTGATGCTGAATATATTGGAATAAATAGAAAGGTTTGGCATACCAAATAAGGAATTAGATCTGGTGTGAAGAACCATAACTGTTGTTACTACTTGCTAAGTTGGGCTATTTGGTTCCTGTTCAAAATCAATGGCAACAGGGGCAGTGATGGGAGCTGCAGATGTGGTGGATACTTTTGAAATTGCAAAGTTGGGCATCCAAGTAAGTTTTCTAGTAATTAAATTAATTCTTATTTGTTTTTCAATTTCATTTTTAAGACACTATTTGGCCTTGGTACAAATCGCAAAAAACAGCAGACAAATTCATTATGGTAATATATGTCATGCAGCCGTTTCCGGAGATTGACCCAGCATTTGTTAGAAGTCACATAACAGATCTAGCAAAGACATGGACAATAATAAACAATGATGGAAATGTTTCTGAAATTGTATTTAACGCAAATGAGGATGTCCCCCTCGTTGTCGCCGGTTGGACGGAGCTGCAACAACTGTATGAACTACCAAATGATGTGGCTGTAGTTGTTGCTTTTTATGGGAACAACAAATTTGAAGTTGTTGCGTTCAAAGAGGTAACCGGGTTCGAGGATCTACCAATGTTTCACAGTAGGTACATAAACCAGAAAGGGATATATGCATTTGATGTTGAGCTTTTAGAGGAAATCGTCTCCAGACCAAAATTAGTTGAGTTAGAACTTTGAATGTTATGAATCTTTATTATACATTAATTTTTTTACTTTGAACTGATTTACCATTTTAAACCATTATGTCTGATAGAAACTGCAGCCAGAATTCGGAACCGTTCTGAAAGACCATGATTATGAGGTCGTTACATTGTGCGGCGACAATGGCTGGACTCAAATGCTATTGATTTTGAACATAGATGATCCACAGCGCACAAAGATAGGATATGAATGGAATTTATTCTGTGAGTCAAACCAGCTAAGGGCAGGAGACAAAATCAGATTCAGATTGGATGTAAACGACGCAAACAAAAGATGCAACGTATTTAAGGTTTCTAATTTCTAAGTTTCATGCAAAATATGTATTTCGTAGTCAATGTTTGTAATTAGTAGTTAAGTGTTTAATTCACCACTATCTTTTATGTGAATGGTTAAGATGTATTGATTTTCAAGGAATGCGTGTTTTTTGCTGGCTGTTAGTGTAATTGTGATTTCAAAACTAAATTATCAACCTTTTTATTATAAAGTTGGCAACAACCTGGCTATGATAGGTGATGATTGAAAGCAAAAAATAAAAGTATATATGACAAGAAACAATCAAAAGATTGGATGCAAACATGTTTGATTGAACAACCTACAACATGATTTAGTTGCCACTCTGTTGGGAATTTTGTAAAGGTGAACCTGTTAACACAGAAAGAGTTATATCACAAAACATCACGTATAAAAGGGTTAACACAAGATCTTGGAAGACATAAAAACATGACATACAATATGACACATTAGGTGTTGTAGGCAGAGAGAATTACATTTTCTGTAATATACATGTAGCATCCAACTTAACTACGAAAATCAAAAGGTAATATACAATGTTACATATTTGGTGTTGTCGCCTGAGGAAATTATATTGTCTATAATTTAGATGTAGCATCCTAGATAACTACCAAAATCAAAAGAGAAACCCAAAATAAGTCAGACAGTATCATATGAGTTGTCATTTACATATAGCATTCTACATGCCGACCAAGATAAAAAGGCAATTCCAAAATACAGCATTACAATAGCGAAACGAAAACAAACATCTAGTCCAGCTTCTCCAACTTAATAATCTTCTTGAGTTTCTTGTGAGTTTTAGTAAAATCACAGGCAAGCTTCCTCTTTGAAGTTTGTGCGACAGGTTCAGGTTCACAAATGGATGTAATTTCCATGTCTTGGAACCACAGAAAAAGTGTTAACACAAAAGAAACCATCGTGCCCTTCAGTATTTTTGTAATTTAGTCGCACACTATATATACATACCATATCTATGCCTGGGTCCTCCAAGGAATCAGAGTCACCATCATCCACAGGATCTGCATCATCACTCTGAAATTGTCAGGACAGGTTAATGGTTAAACTATATAAATAAAAACAGGAATAAACCAGGTTTCACTTTGTAATACATTTGAACACGACAGTTGATATGCATACCAGAGACATGGCAGAATCGTCCAACGAATCAGATCCGACCTCATCAACAGGAGCAGGGTTTTTCATCTTTGAAATTTCGATTTTTGGTCCAGCATCACAGACAGATTGGACCTCGACAATCTTGCACGATAAAAAAATTGAGACGAAATTAAAATGTAGTTGAGAATAAGTTCATAATCAAATTGAGTGGTCTAATTGTCATGTATACCACAGGCATGTTAGGGGAATTCACCAAACTGAAGTTTATGTCATCAATACAATCTGCGATCCCCCTCTTTAAAGTTGGCGTAACACGTTCATCATCACACCCAGATGCAATCTCTATTTCCTGTCACCCCAAAAAGTGGATAAAATAATAGAAAGGTGAGTGGCAATAAGTTTGTAACAAATCGGCGGAACCGAATCATCTAAACAATCGCATCGGACCTCATTAAGAGGCTCAACATTCTTCATCTTTGAAATCGGGAATTTGGGTTCAGTGTCATAAACAGATTGGATCTCCACATCCTGACCAGGGGGAAAATTAGAGAAGAAATGAAAATAGGTTCATACTGAAATTTTGTGTGCTAATTGGCAGGCATTACCGCATGCAGCGAACCAAACTTAAGGTCATCAACTAAATCTCCATTCTTCCTCTTTGAAGTTGGCGTAACAGGTTTAGCATCACACCTCGGTGCAATAACCATTTGCTGGTTTGTTGATATACATACCACAGGCACACCCGAGGTGTCGACACCCGAGGCATTGACCTTTTCAAACCTGTCTGCGCTCTACACAGTTGAACCACTATAAGTGCGAAAAAAGAAAGAAACCGTAAAGGCCATAATAAAAAACATCTAATGACACAGATAGAAAGACACCAAACCTGTGATAGATGCGATGTAGCTGCCGGGGAAGAATTTGTAGATAGCTGCGATGCGGCGTGCGGATGAGGTGCTGCGGTTTGGTCAGATGTTGTTGTCTTGCACATAATAAAGAGAAAAATAAAAATTTGTTTAACAAAGGCAAACAAAACATTTAGAGTCAACTACAATGAGGTATACCTGAGTTATCTCCCACTGAGCCTTGAGCTGTTTGACAGCAGCTTCATCTCTAAGAAGCATGACAATAGAGCAATTTTCCCATTTAGGCTGCCACTTAACTCTAAAAGCCATCTCCAAGTCCAACATTGCATCGAGTCCTAATGGGAACTCCAGAGGATTGGTGATTCCTTTCTGCATTTTTTCTTCTGAATCAGGACCGATAGAAGAACCCAAGACGTGTTATTCAGAATGAAATATAAATAGAAATAGAAAATTACACCTTCATAAGCAAATCACGCATTTGAATAGGTGAAACCCTCAATAGTTGATTGCATTCTCTATCCCATAAAACAAATTTACAATGCCTCTTAGAATAAATAACCTCTATCTCAATCTTGAACCTGACAAAACACAATAAACAGCATAAAAAGTTAATTATAAATTTAACGATTGAGACATGCCGTAATCCAATAGACTTAAGCTAACAGCACCTTAAAATCTCAGTCTCTGTAATATGTCCAGCCTCACATATAAAAGGCGGGCCATCCCCACGAGAAACTTTTGGACACTCATGGCATGCATGATGATACCAGCCATGCTATGAGGCAAGAATTTTTGTCGTTGTCGCAACAGTTGCACAGAAGGTAACCTATGTAAAAAAAAGAAAAACCATAAACAAACCATCAAGATCATTTATATTTAGAAGCAGAGACACAACATACCTTTGAAAGTTTACAGATTTCATCAAGAGGAAGCACAATTGCCTTTGAGACGATTTTTTCAAAGGGAGTTGGCGGTGAACCATCTGTGTTCTGTGAATAATGGGAAGACGTGCCTTCAGAGAGTGTAACAACAGACGCAGCAGGAATGCTGAGTTGCAACACAATTATTTTGTTTAAAACTCAACATAAAAAGAAAAGCACAGAATTTAAAGATGCGACATACATACAACCTTTTAATAAAGTCGTTGATTGGTGAAACATCAGCATTAATCAATAATGCAGTGACATTAAATGTATTGGAAATGGATAGAGGGTATTTCCCTACATCAGATGCATTCAAAACACATAAGATCCAAGTTAAGAAAATAATTTAAACCCAGTATGCCAAGACGACAATAAAATTAATAACCTTCTTCCTTGACTTTAGCATATTGCAGGAGAATAACGGTTGGTCCAGATTGACCAACATGTTCCACGTGGAATTTCATAAACTGATCTGCATATGCCTCCCATAAAGTACAGTTAATCACATTGTTCCTGCAAATCCAGGGAAAATTTAACACCAGTGACAAATACAGCAAAGAACCGGGGCATAAATAATATACAACAAAACCCACGCATTATCCATGAGCATCAAATTAATCTGATGTTTCCTTCCTCCACCATGGTTTTAGGTGAAACCTATACTTTCCACCATACCAACAATATCTGCGACCGAAACAAACAATAAACAGGGATATAACAAACAGGACAGTAGATAAATAATAACGTGAGTCAAAAGAAACATTATAACTTATCAGCATATCCTTTTTGAAGTTGCCAGTAATGATATCACCAAAACTGGTAAGGGAAAGCGGCACCGCCGGTATATTATGCTTCCCAACATCGGTAACAGAGGTTCCACCAGTAAATTTGGCCATAAAGCGGTGCGACGAAGGCTTGAATACCAAAGTATTTTTCACAACCTGGAAATTTGATATACTGTATGTAGTGCCAACCTCCAAGATGGAACCAAAAGCCTTTTCCACCACCGCTGGCACAACCATATGCATGTCACCAGCCTTACAAGTGTAAAAACAGTAAATAATGTCAAAAGAGGTACAACAACATAATCAAGAACAACATACACCACCCAAACAACAAACATGGCTGTAAAAGTCAAGCTACAAACTATAATATAAAAACAGAAAATAACAACATAACACTAAAAGAAACAAACTCACGGCATCATCAACCACAAGCATTTCAAAGTGGCGTTTGCTATTGGTGACGACAGACCACAAATGCTGCACGCGGACCGCCATCTTCTAAAGGTCCTTCGTATCGTTAACGTCACCCAAACATGTGAAAGGACGCGCCATTGGAGCCGAAAATGCGAAATGGTATTAAAGCAGAGAACGAAAGAGGGAATGGATGTTGTATTGGAAGAAGAGGACAATGAAGAATAAGAAGAACGATAAATCCAGAATGCAACGGATAAGGGAGGGGAAATTGGGAAACGGGATATAAACAGTGGAGCATTAAATGCAGCATGGCATGGTAAGATATTTAGGAGAGTTAGTATGAAGAGGCATAGAAGGAAGTTGAGAAATATAGCAGAATTTCCAAAAGACCAGAACCAAGCCTCAGAAGCAGCCACGTTGAGAAACACCATGTGGAGGAGAAGCAGGCGTACAGCTGGAAGGGTGGGGGAGCAGAAGGGCAGGGTGGTATTTTCCCTAGCCATTTAACTTCTTATATGTAAGATTAAAACATTGCATGTTGTTTTGACTTCTTTGGTTTAACATTTTCCTATCTCTTTGTTCATACATGTATAATTTGAGTTCTCAAGTTTAGAATGAGATGAAACTTTTTATGTATATCTCTTATTAGATTTTCAATAGCAAAACTCGTTTTTTATTTCTCATTTCCGTTTTTCCTTCGCTCTCTAAAACCTCTCCATCACAAAAGCCTATCTCCATGTTCATCACATTCATCCGAGTTTTCCACAAATTCCTCATCTTCATGGAATTTCTTGATGTTTCATATGATTTATGAACACTCTCTTTCCGTGTTTTTTTTTCAATTTTTTCTTTGATCTGGTCCCAATTTCTATTCTTCTTGGAGGTGATGTGTTTTGTCTTGCAGAAATACATTTTATTCTCATTGTTTATGTGTTATTTTATATATTCTTCATATTAATTTTGTTCTATTTTTTAAGAAATTATTATTCTTCTTTACGTTACTTGCTTAGGGTTGTTAATTCATCTGTTTCCCTTCCTCATCAAGAACTCTATTTTTCTTTACCGTTCATGGAGATCGAAGATGAGACACCGTCACCAAATTCAAATCAAAATATGAACTCCATGAACAATCAATCCAGAAACACTTCACAATCCACTAATAATTCAAGAAACAACCATGAATCTTTAACCCGCACCTTCCAAACCAATATGTTTGACACGTTTTACATGCATCCAAGTGACAATCATGGCTTGGCTACTGTCTCTCCCTCCATTGACATCACGAACTTTCATTCATGGTCGCACGCCATCAAGCTTTCTCTCTGATCCAAAAACAAATTAGGTTTCAATGATGGAACACTATTTTCCCCCAATCCTTCTGATTCCAAACATGTATCTTGGGACTGATGCAATAATATGGCTATAGTGTGGCTTACTAATTTTATTGAAAAACATATTTCAAAAAGGGATATGTGGATGGATTTAGCCAAAGACATCTGGGATGAGCTTTATGAATGGTACCACAAGGGAAAATCTTCAGAATATCAGACCTCTAGGAAGAAATCTATGCTCGGAAACAGGGTGACCAAAACATCATGTAGTACTTCACAATGCTAAAGAAACTCTAGCAAGAGTTTGACAACTTTCTCCCAATTCCCAGTTGTTGTTGTGACTCTGTTTGTCATTGTCAATTGATCCCTACAATTAAAGCTTACACAGACAATGATTTTTATGAACCTATTTGTACCCATATCATGCTAATGACCCCTCTTTCGCATGTCAAAAAAAATTTCTTGTTTCTCATACAACTAGAAAGGCAAGTCATCCAACCAGTTAAAGATGACAAGATCGTAGCTCAAATTTCCAAACCTTATCTTAAAGGTGCCCTCCTGATTCTGGTTACAAACACCCTTCATACAATAATCCCAAAGGCCTTGAGATTATTGGAATAATATAAGCAAGTATGAGTAAGTGGGGAAATCGTCCCACATTGGATAGGAATGTGGTGACTTGAACATTTATAAGTGGGAGAACCCACTCACCTATCACCTTAAGGTTTTAGGTGGACAAGTGGTGTGTCTCTCACAAAGGTGCCTAGTCCTACACAATGTATCAATGCTCCCTAGTGAACTCCCCCCAACAAATGGTATCATGAGCCTTTGGTTCGAGAAAGGGACCGGCTTACTTGTATCGAAATGCCCAAGAAAGAGGTGTATTCGAAACGCCCAAGGAAGAGGTGTATTTGAAATACCTAATAAGAGGTGCCTTGAAAAAGGTGTGAATGGCGGTACAAGTATATAAAAAAAGGGGAACATTGTGGACTCACACTTGAGGGGGAGTATTGGAATAATATAAGCAAGTGTGAGTAAGTGGGGAAATAGTCCCACATTGGATAGGAATGTGGTGACTTGAACATTTATAAGTGGGAGAACCCATTCACCTATCACCTTAAGGTTTTAGGTCACTACGCCAAAAATGAGTTTTCGCAGCGTGTTGCGGTGAAAATTGGATAACAAATTATTAATTAATTTGCATCATTTTCTTTTACAACAGACTTTGATTTATCTAAAGGAAAGGTTCAAGATCGTTAGAAAAACCTAATGGGGGAAGATCTAAGGTTCGAGGGTTGGTTACGCCGAGGGAAGGTATTAGCACCCTAAACGTCCGTAGTACTCTACGGGAACCTCTTGTTCTAATGCTATCTTATGTTTGCTAAAGGTTCTATGCTAAAGGTTAAAACCCTAGGGGTTAGTATCTAAGTATACTCGATAAGGCATCACACCTTACACCTATGTATCCTCGGGAATATAATCAGAGTATGCGTAGTTCTACTTCTACTGAATGATTGACTGTGGTCAATATTCAGAGGGGAAATGAGTACAAGCTCATTGTAGAGTTTAAGAACTCTCTAAATCTAGTTGTAATGGACCTATGTTATGTTTTAGTTAGTAGGGGAAAGTGAATATTCATTAGGATGAATATCACTAAGAGTTGAAAACTCTCTCCTAAAGCTAGTTATAATTTCTATGGCTCTGATGAGGCCAAGAAATGAAGTTTCTCCTAAGAGGTTACTTAGGTTAAGGTGGGAGGTCATGACTCTAGGAGTCAACATGTCTAACCTTCCTTTGGAATGGGGAAAGAATAGCAGTTATAAGTTACTAAAAGATAACAAGTTAATAATTCAAATAAGATGATGCAACAAGATATGGATAAGATAATGATGTGAAATAAAGTCACGATGTTAGTGCAAAGTGGAATCATACCTATATTAGACAAAGATCAATCATGATATGTAGACAATTTAGTATGAGGAATAAGAAAGTGCAATAAAGACCTTAAAAAGATACTTCCAATTTATCAAGAATAAATGCCTCAAGAATAAATATTTTTATTAAATTCTTTTTATATTTGAAAAATAGATTTAATTAGGAGTAGTTAGCAAAAAGAAGGGAAGAAAAATGATTAAAAATGAATAAGTTGTGATATTTTGAAAATTAAAGCATAAACTAAACTAATAAAGTAAATAAGTGATAAAAAAAAAAAGGGAATGGCAGCCATGGGGATTGAACCTACGCCCTTGAACCAACCACACAAAAAAACAACCAACTGAGCTGCCCGCGCCATGTGAATAACATATGCAAGCAGTGAATAATATAACAAGGCAAATGGAAAATCAGAAAAACGCAAAAGGGTTGATCCGCAGGATCGAACCCAGGTATGGCATGTTAATGGCAAAGGCAAGGCAAGTGTATAACCGTTGGGACGGCGTGTTTCATCCAATTTATATATGCTTCAAAATCAATATATTTTAAATCTACCACCACACGGCCACGTCAGCGCCGGCTGGGACCACCCTTTCTCTTCTTCTCCAACTCCATCTCCTCTCTTCTTCGTGCATGAAAATGGTTAAAAGACCAAACTTCTCTCCACCGGTTCTCTATCATTTCTCCATCAAATTCAATGATCCAAAAACCAAAGTTGGAGGAAAAATTACCAGGATTCTAAATATGCTATTTATATATCATAATACTCAGTGTATAGTACGCAATATGCTTCACAACAGTGCAATACCAAAATATTCCAACAAGGTATATCATGCATAACAACATGGTGACCACTTATGCACACAATTGCACTAACACAAATACGCAAGCACAACTATGCAACATGCTCACGAAACAGCTATGTAACAAACACAACAACCATTGCACAATTACAATACTACAGCATATCGCACAAGCAAAATGACAAAGGTATTCAAACACAGAACTAGGAACCACACACACAATTATTGAAGTTGCAAGTAGCCAATATATAGCAGAGATAGTAAGATTATTTATGATTGACGCAAGATTATAACAACGATTTCATTATTCAAACAATGCGAGCATTAGTACACTTTATAACACACACTAAAACAATACAGATAATGTTACTACACAATACAAAAAATAGTATGGTTAGCACAAAAACACGTTAATCCAACATCATTAACAATACAACGATTACCAAAACAATACAATAACATTAACAGATTATATAAACTTAACACACATGAAGAATATTATTGTTCACTAACAGTTTAACACCATACTACATTCTGGACAAACGAGTAAAGTTGTTTAAACGTAGCTGCAAAAGACTTGGCAAAAGTAAAAAAACAGGTGGTACAGATGTGTTCAGGAAGAGGAACAAAAACTCAAAGAGTGTTATCATGCCAATGACTAATTCACCTTGTCAACTAAGCTGATTAAAGGCACAATCACGCAGCACATCAATAATGAGGAATCATTTAAATCTTATGGAGTAATGAGTTAAGAGAGAGTGTGGGCAAATATTTATCATGCCAAACAGAAATCCAAACTCTCCTTATGCTGTTATTTAGACCCACATGAAATGGACAAAATAAGGACAGCTAAGGCATACAAACTAACAATGAAACAAGGACATTTCTAAATCTTGGAAAAACAAACTCCAACATGTAGGGTGTCTGCCTATGCCTATGGTCAAGAACACCAAGGCAAAAGCAACATCACACTTATCATGTTAGTATAACCTCAAACCATACCCTGAATATTGTTTAAAGGTAGTGACTTTATCCATCACAACTTGGCACAAAGACACGAATTAAGCTCTTAGGAACAGCCAGTGTCAACAACATTTCATGAACTCAGCAACACCATCTATCTAGTCGTTGACTAAAATGAAAAATAATACACAAACAAAACAGCAACATGCTCGTGATATTGTAAGCCTGGAGTTTTGAAACTAACAGCTTATCATATCCCAAAACTCTAAATGACTTACATGTTGTTGTCTCAAAAGGCAACGGACTACTTGAATATAGTTTAAGATAACTCACAAGCGATTGCACCTTCTTTAGTACAAACTGTTAGAATCCCAGAAACTGAACCTCTTCCTCCTTCTTGAAAACTAGTGCAAGGTATTCCCTTCTCTTCTTACGTGCCAAGCAAAAAACTCTTAAGGATGCTTTGGGATTTTCTCGTGTCAATTGTTGATTTTTTTTCAAATGAGGAACTAGCTTCCTTTTATAGTGGCAAGTTGGATATGGCCAAAGAGCTCCAACGGATACTTGCTATTCTTGAGGAGAGAAGGATGATAGGTTTTCCATCTGACCTTTTCACTCTTGAGCCAAGTGCCACTTTGAAAAAATGGTTGCTTGTGGTGTGTTTTGTCAGCAAAAAAAGTTAGTCATGGACCAAAGAACGCGACATCAAGCTTTACACGATGGATGCTTGCTTTGGCTTTTGTAAATCAACTTTGTACTTTGATGGTTCAAGTTGCACGGTTTATGGAAAAAGTTGACAGAAAGGGAGTGCTAGAATTGATAGGAGGAAAGTTGGTAGGTTGTACATGCATCTAGTCCAAAGTCAAACTTGGTTTGTGTAATGACTTGTAGTATTCATTTGGCTACAACACGGTTTTTATAAAGAGTAGAAAAGTGGGATGATGTAGCCATTTGAATTCCTTATTGTAACGTGGGCCAATTGGTGAGGAAATGAAAATGTTTCTTTTTTTAATTTTGGATTAATAATAAGATTAATAATAACAATACTAAACTAATCAATATTCTAAATTAAAATTAGCTAGAAAAATAAACTAAATGGACAATTAATCTAATTAATTAAAACTAATTATTAAAATTAACTCAAATTAAGATTAATTTAAATTAATAAAAATAAAACAGCTTAAATATAAATAAAATAAAAATAGACCATATTGAAATTAAACTAACATAAAAAGCTAAGATAATTATTAAATTAAAATATGGAGACATATAATAGAACAACAACTAGCAGAAAAATGAGGGTAAAATTTGGGGTACAACAGTTGCCCCTATTTAAATATCTTCACCTGATGACATGAAAGATGGAGATCCTCATGTAATCAACAGTGAAAAATATTTAAATACAGATAACCGAAAATTTTGCCCTCAGATGCACACACATGCAATGCAGCAAACATGATACCAAGAAGATGCAAAGATGCAGACACAACGAGACACCAAAGGACAAACAGGAAGCAAGAAGATAAGCTTCACCGGGGAAAGACGAAAGCTAGTATCCACGAGAAAAACTCACTGGGGATACAGGCTAACCAGCGAAAGAGACTCACTGGGGAGACTCCAAAGAAACACTGGGGAGAAACAAAAAACAATCTCCACTGGGGAAAAAACCGGGGAGATAGACTACTGGGAACAAAACAAACCCACACTCTTCCTGGGCATGAAACCAGAAAGAAGAACCTGATCACTATGGATCAGCCCAAAAGAGACAGACAACCAAGCAAAGACTTCATGGGGATTCTATACCGAAGAGTTCAAAATGGGATCTTCAAGAAAAGCCAGGAAGACAGAGACAAACCCTGCGCACCAACTAGGAGTCTTATAAAGTTGAAGAAATTTTTTCCAAGAAGCTTAGCTTAAAGCAAGTTTCGAAAATCCAAGGTAAGGGTTCAATGTCCAACACGATTCGAACAAGAACGGTTTTAAAACAAGAAGAAAGTGCTTGACACGATTCAAACAAAGTCCAAGTTCAAG
This sequence comes from Lathyrus tuberosus, assembly GCA_022829125.1. Lineage (NCBI taxonomy): Eukaryota > Viridiplantae > Streptophyta > Magnoliopsida > Fabales > Fabaceae > Lathyrus > Lathyrus tuberosus. The sequence continues at coordinate 2,883,256 of JALAZF010000436.1, read as the reverse complement.
TTTGACACGATTCAAACAAGAACACACAAGACAATGCTTGACACGATTCAAACAAAGTCCAAGTTCAAGTTTGACACGATTCAAACGAGAACAAGTTTTTCAAAATCTTTAATGTTAAACTTCTTGGGGAACAGCAAAAGGTTTTAAAGATTCAAATCCGGTGCGCAAAGGTTAAGATCGAACAAGCACGACACAAAGCAAACCGGGAATATCTTTACTTCACTGGGGAAATAAAGACAGGCACAACAAAAGACCACAAGCAAAGCAGAGCACAAAGATGCGAAGATGCTAGGGTATGATGCATATGCTTAGCTACATGCTAGAAACGACGCGAACGACGCAGAACAGGAAAGAAGAAAAGATAACACAAGCCAACACCCTGAAACCCAAACATCAAGGATAATCGGGGCAATCTTCTTTTCACTGGAGATGGCAGATCCATACCAAAAGAATACAGTATTGCTAATTCTTCCTGTACAAACTTAATTCCATAAAACATCCTAATTTCAGAGTAAAACTTAGTTTATCTTTGGGTTTTCTCAAAACTTTTCCGCTTCCAAGGATCATATGAAAATGACGAAGTTGTTGTATTCAAAGACCAATAACAACTCTAGTGACTAAGAATCCTGTCGTCTAACAGCTGACTTCTCTGGGGACTCCTGCATAAAGAGCTGGGGTTTAAATGGGAACATGGTTAATGAGTCAAGAATAGACTCTAGTATTCAAATAAGAGTTGGTTGAGATAACAAATAATCTGCTTCATGAAGGAAAACCGTTAGGAGCCAGAAAGGTAACCTCATTGGAGATAGAACCAAGAAATGGGCTCCAATAAAGGTATCTAGAATGATTGATCGTCAAGGCTAAACGCAACTAGATGACATTCTAGAAAGGATTCGTAATGAAGGTTGAACCGAAAAACTGTCTTCACTGGGAAAAGATATCCAAAGTGATGGAACAACAGGTTCAAGCATGACCGGTTGGTACTTTGGAAAAAAGAAGAACCTTATTGGAGATTGAACCAAGAAATGGGCCCCAATAAAGTATCTAGGATCATTGATCATCAAGTCTAACGTGACTAAATGACATCCTAGAAACACCTCTAAAGTGATGGAACAACAGGTTCAAGTATGACCGGTTGGCGCTTTAGAAGTAACCTCTAAAGTGATGGAACAACAGGTTCAAGTATGACTGGTTGGCGCTTTAGAAGTAACCTTATTGGAGGTAGAACCAAAAAAATGGGCTCCAATAAAGTATCTAGAATGATTGATCATCAAGGCTAAACACGACTAGATGACATTCTAGAAAGGATTCGCAAATGAAGGTTGAACTGAAAAACGGTCTCTACTGGGAAAAGACATCCAAAGTGATGGAACAACAGGTTCAGGTATGACCGGTTGACACTTTGGAAAAAAGAACCTTATTGGAGATTGAACCAAGAAGTGGGCCCCAATAAAGGTATAGAATGTGATAGATTAGTACTGGGGCTGCGTAGCTGAAGATAAGGTTTCCTGGGGAATACCTAATTACGGTTGCGAAGAGGTTGAATAGTACCAGAGATAGATAAGCGGCTTCAAAGATATAATGATATCACAATAATGTTGGAGAAATAATCATGTCTTCAATTAGGATCTTGTAAAAGATTCTTGCGAGACACGGTGCAAAATAAATGCACGTTCAAAGATAGGTTTAAAAACCGTACCTGCCGGGGACCAAAGTTCAATCTAGGAATAAGCTAGAAAGAAACGATCAAACAAGACTCCAATTGAGGAATGAACTCAAATGGGGATTTATCTTATGCACATGTGGAAAAGATAACTGAACCAACCATCATCCACGAGGATAAAACTTTGTGGGGAATTCAGAAAAGAATGGGCATTTTATGCCTAAGGGCTGACAACTCTATTGGAGAGAATAGACAAATCCAGACACTTGGGGAGACAAACACCAAAGTGAACCAAAATAGGAAAACACCAAAAAAGGAAGCGGAAAAGCTAAAAAAAGCTAAGATGCACATGAGCGCTTATGCCATGCTTATGCTTATGCTGACAAAACAGACAAAAGGAAACGAGACTGAAGAAAAACGTCTCGACAAGGACACCCAGCCAAACTCAACAGGTTGGACCAATACTGGGGATGAAGAAGAGTCAACAACTTCACTGGTGAGAAGAGTATTCTACTTAAGGTATAACATCATGAGGATTTCCATCATGAGCTTGATTTCTTTGTTGGAGAAGAATCCATGGAGAGCTGAAGTAACAACTTATTGGGGAGCTAGCAAAGGATATTGGCATAAGAACAAAGTAGTTCTGCGTCCTACTGGTGTAATGATCATCTTCAAATCTTATCTGCCCCAGGCTATATGGTTTGTCGGAAGACGATAACAAGAGGATTTTATAGAAGAATTAACATACAGGGTGTTTCAATATCTTCAAACTCTTAGAGAGATCTTGGCGTAACTGCCCCTGATTAATGACGCTTGCACAATAAGGTCATTGAACTTGTTTCAGACTGACTATTGACAACGGGGAAAGAGATGCCCCAGACTGATTGGCCTTTTAGAGATTTACCGAATCTCGACTTAACTGCCTCTGATTAACTGGTTTATGAGGGTAAGTCATCAAAAGGATTTCACAGAAGAATTGACGCACCAGATGCTTCAAAGTCTTCAAACTTTTGAAAGGAAACGAACCTAGACATAATTGCCCCAGTTCAACTGCATTCGTAATACTCAAACTGTAGTAGAAACGACTGGGGAACGGATTTCCCCCTGCTGATAGGTCACTGGAGTCCATACTTGTCATAAGATGACCTTAAAGAGACTTGCCCCAATATTCTGAATTGTAGAGTTCTGCCCCTGATTCACCAACTCTTGGGATGATGGATTGGCAAACCCTCACACTTGGTTACCCCTGACTGAGCTTTCTGAATCCCCTAGCTAGCTGCATTTGTCGGGATTTCTTTGATATTGAATTGTCTTTACAAACAAGTATCACTCATCAAAAATTGGCAAGTTCAATGTGATATTCATGCAAGGTTTTGAAATCAAGTTTATTGATGAAACACACACGGTGAAATGATAAAAACAAAGGTGGATCTAGTCATTTACGGAATAACAGATAAAGTGATCAACACACGCAAATAACAAAGATTATTAGGAGTCAGGTCAATCAATCTTGCTGTAGTATGCCTTTCAAAACAACCTTACCTCAATTAGGTCTTTTAGGGGTTGTAATGTGGTATGGTTCATGGTTTATGAAACAAAGGATAAAGGCTCAAATCCTACGCTCAGTTAACTCAAGATATACGTTCAAATCTCCAAAAGCAGGAAGTCACTTGATTTGAAAACTGACCGGCGTTTTATATGAAGCGCTCGTGTTTGAATGCATAACCAAGTTAAACTGAGAAATACCCTGCCCCAAGGTTGAGATTTTAAGGGTTTTTTGTATAAAGAAAGAAAACTCCTACTTCTAGGCTCGAAGGGTTAACAAGGGATGATCATCCTCAATTTTTGGGAATTGAAACAATGCCTTACATCCTCGGCGAGGTTAATTTGAAAGCATATCACAGCAATTATGAGCATGAGGTTTTCATCATCCTCCCTAATCTTTGCTCTAACAAACAGTTGAATAAAGGGAGTGAAACAAGGTGAAGATATATATTTTTGTGAACACAAGAATAAACGAGTGAAACGAATGGACTTAATCCAAAAGATGCACAAACATTTCATTAACCTTGCCAATTTGAAAGTACAACAAAGCTTATAAGCAAATACAAATTCAGAGTGCAAAGGAAATACAATAAAATTGCTGAAACAGCTAGAAGATTGCCAGCTTTAGGGAATCAAATACAGAAAATCAAAGAGGAGCACAATCACAGTCCATCTTTGTCTTGATACATCCTCTACAGCATTACTTATCTCATGAGCGGGTAAGGATTGTTCTTGATATTAGGCTGAGAGCCATCAAAAGACAAAATGTTTCTCTCCACTAAGTCCTTCACAATATGCTTCAAAGCAAAACAACCTTCTAAATTGTGGCCTGGTACGCCTTCATGGAATGCACAATGAGCATTGGGATTGTAAGAACTTGGAAGCGGATTAGGAGGTGGGCCTGATGACCTTGTAGTTATTAACCCTTGTTGCACCAAAACAGGATACAATGTTGTATACGTCATAGGAATGGAAGGAATCGGAGGCCTACCACCCTGTCTCTTATCTGGAACGTTTTGATGAGAAACTTGAGTTTGTTGTGGATAAGCAGGAGCGTTGGGCGCTCGTTGATAGATTGGTGATTGAGAAACTGGCTGATGAATGGAAGCTTGATCGTTGAATGTTGGTATGATAGGGTGAATGTGATTCTCCTTTTCCATTAGAGCTTGCAAAGTTTCTAGAACCCAATTCATCTGGAATTTGAGGATTCTAACTTCTTCTTTAAGCTTTCCCTGGTTCTTCAGAATTTCCTTCATCGTTACCATTGTCCTGAATGCAGACTAGGTATCCTTGTCGAGTCGGAAAATCAGGGTAGCGGGTGCTGAGAACAAGACGACAATAAGACGCGGAAGAATGCACATGCACATGCAAAAATGCAAATGAGATGCTAATGCAAGCCGAATGGTTTCAAGGAACTCAAAGGCAAGTTGCAAAAAAAATTTGGGAAAATTGAAGAGTTTTTGTTTTTAAAATCCAAGCTCTGTTGATCCTTTGAAAAGGAAGTAAGTATTTGAGTTTCTCGAAACCAAAGGGCTAGGAATGCTTGAGTGTAGAGATGCATAAAGCACATGAGCACATACATATGGCAAACACACATGTACACACAACAAAACATACAAATCCTAGGTTTAGGTCTCATGAATGGAGCCATGGTCTACCCATCCCAATAGGTATGTACTACTGGTTTTCATCTGCTGAACAGGGTTCTAAGAAGTTCCCAGAGCCGACAATCCATCTTTCGGATTTTAAAGATTTCCCAGATGACTTGGTAATCAATAAAATTCTCAAGAGGATCTCGTCTGAGTGTAGTATCGCGTGACAACCAATTCAGAAATAGACTCCATCATGGTCACCGCACTACATCCTAAAAAGGCTTAGTGGGGTTTGGTAACTACGGTTCTCAATATCATGGGCTCCTAGGTCGAGAGTAGCACGCTTTCACGAATAGGATCGTTCAACATAACTAGACTCTCAAGAGGGCCTCAACTGAGTGATGGTTTCTCAAGTTAACTTTTTCAGGAATCGACTCCTTCAAAGCCTCCTTGAATATACCATCGTCCTATCATAAGTGCACTCAAAATTCGGGTATAGGATTTATCTCACTCATAGATATCATGTCAACCCACATTAAACAGAAAAAAGGTCAAACAAGAATAGATATACAGATATATAGGCAAATATGACATACATAAGCATATACAAATAAATAAGCAAACATGAATAACGTAAAAACAAGATAGGCTTAACCCTCTTAGGAAAGGACCAGCAATAGGTCTAACTTTATTTCCCCAGTGAAGTCGCCATTTCTGTTGCGGTGAAAATCGGATAACAAATTATTAATTAATTTGCATCATTTTCTTTTACAACCGACTTTGATTTATCCAAAGGAAAGGTTCAAGATCGTTAGAAAAACCTAGTGGGGGAAGATCTAAGGTTCGAGGGTTGGTTACGCCTAGGGAAGGTATTAGCACCCTAAACGTCCATAGTACTCTACGGGAACCTCTTGTTCTATTGCTATCTTATGTTTGCTAAAGGTTAAAACCCTAGGGGTTAGTATCTAAGTATACTCGATAAGGCATCGCACCTTACGTCTACGTATCCTCGGGAATAGAATCAGAGTATGTGTAGTTCTACTTCTACTGAATGATTGACTGTGGTCAATATTCAGAGGGGAAATGAGTACAAGCTCATTGTAGAGTTTATGAACTCTCTAAATCTAGTTGTAATGGACCTATGTTATGTTTTAGTTAGTAGGGGAAAGTGAATATTCATTAGGATGAATATCACTAAGAGTTGAAAACTCTCTCCTAAAGCTAGTTATAATTTCTATGGCTCTGATGAGGCCAAGAAATGAAGTTTCTCCTAAGAGGTTACTTAGGTTAAGGTGGGAGGTCATGACTCTAGGAGTCAACATGTTTAACCTTCCTTTGGAATGGGGAAAGAATAGCAGTTATAAGTTACTAAAAGATAACAAGTTAATAATTCAAATAAGATGATGCAACAAGATATGGATAATATAATGATGTGAAATAAAGTCACGATGTTAGTGCAAAGTGGAATCATACCTATATTAGACAAAGATCAATCATGATATGTAGACAATTTAGTATGAGGAATAAGAAAGTGCAATAAAGACCTTAAAAAGATACTTCCAATTTATCAAGAATAAATGCCTCAAGAATAAATATTTTTATTAAATTCTTTTTATATTTGAAAAATAGATTTAATTAGGAGTAGTTGGCAAAAAGAAGGGAAGAAAAATGATTAAAAATGAATAAGTTGTGATATTTTGAAAATTAAAGCATAAACTAAAATAATAAAGCAAATAAGTGATAAAAAAAAAGGGGAATGGCAGCCATGGGGATTGAACCCACGCCCTTTAACCAACCACACAAAACAACAACCAACTGAGCTGCGCGCGCCATGTGAATAACATATGCAAGCAGTGAATAATATAACAAGGCGAATGGAAAATCAGAAAAACGCAAAAGGGTTGATCCGCAGGATCGAACCCAGGTATGGCATGTTAATGGCAAAGGCAAGGCAAGTGTATAACCGTTGGGACGGCGTGTTTCATCCAATCTATATATGCTTCAAAATCAATATATTTTAAATCTACCACCACACGGCCACGTCAGCGCCGACTGGGACCACCCTTTCTCTTCTTCTCCAACTCCATCTCCTCTCTTCTTCGTGCATGAAAATGGTTAAAAGACCAAACTTCTCTCCCTCGGTTCTCTATCATTTCTCCATTAAATTCAATGATCCAAAAACCAAAGTTGGAGGAAAAATTACAAGGATTCTAAATATGCTATTTATATATCATAATACTCAGTGTATAGTACGCAATATGCTTCAAAATAGTATTCATTTGGCTACAACACGGTTTTTATAAAGAGTAGAAAAGTGGGATGATGTAGCCATTTGAATTCCTTATTGTAACGTGGGCCAATTGGTGAGGAAATGAAAATGTTTCTTTTTTTAATTTTGGATTAATAATAAGATTAATAATAACAATACTAAACTAATCAATATTCTAAATTAAAATTAGCTAGAAAAATAAACTAAATGGACAATTAATCTAATTAATTAAAACTAATTATTAAAATTAACTCAAATTAAGATTAATTTAAATTAATAAAAATAAAACAGCTTAAATATAAATGAAATAAAAATAGACCATATTGAAATTAAACTAACATAAAAAGCTAAGATAATTATTAAATTAAAATATGGAGAAATATAATAGAATAACAACTAGCAGAAAAATGAGGGTAAAATTTGGGGTACAACACAGCGTAACAAAAACAATGCTTTCTGGCAGAAGCGCTGCTACATGTTTCTTTAAAAACAAAAATAAAAAACGAAAGAAAAAAGCGCTGCTAAATGGGGGACATAAGACAACGCTTTTGAAAAGCGATGCTAAAACCCTAAGGCAGGTGAACTTTAGAAAGCGTTTTATGAAAAGCGTTGCTAAAGGTGTAACATAAGGCAGCGCTTTTGAAAAGCGCTGGTAAAGGGCTTTCGTACAAGACGCTTTAGGCAGCGCTTTTGGAAAGTGCTGCTAAAGGCCTTTCATTAATCCCACATAAGAAAGCGATTTTATCCCAAAAGCGTTGCTAAAGGATTAACATAAGAAAGCGCTTTCTAAAAGCGCTACTAAAGGTCTTTTAAAATATTAAAATTAAAACAGATTCTGATCTCCCTCTATTTTCATTACGACCGTTTCTATTTTCGCCCTAATCTCTCACGACACTGTATCTTCGTCTTCTTCTTCTGCAAACGAAACTCCCTCCGTTCTCTATCGTCCGCCGTTCTTGACTTTATTCTGTTCGAGGCTACCCTCACAGCTACTGTCGTCTGCCGTTCGTGACTTCAATCCATGCTACCGTCGTCCGTCGTTTGAGGTTTTTACTCTCCTTTTTTCTGGTTTTCTCTCCAATAATGGAAATGCCTAATATTCTCCATTGTTGATTGTTTCTCTGCTGTTTCTGTGATATAAATTTGTTGTATTATTAGTTGTTGATGTTAGGTTTTCATTTTTTGGTTTGTAGAAGTTTGTTAGTGTTTAATTGAAAATGTGATTAGTTGTTGAGATTTGATTTAAAATGATATTAGTTGTATTGTTAGTTGAAAATGATATTAGTTGTATTGTTAGTTGATTTTTTATATTAGTTTTTGATTTAATTGAAAATGATATTAGTTTTTGATATTTAGTTGATTGATTTTTGATTTAATTGAAAATGATATTAGTTGTATTGTTAGTTAATTTTTTATTTGATTTTTGTTTGCCTATCCGTTTGCGTATCTGTATCGATTTCACTCACAGGTTCATTATTTATAATTGTGTCTAAAATGACTTTGAACTTAATCCCTCTAAGTTTGTTTAGCTTTATAAGTTTTTTAATATAATTGTGTCATTTTATATTGATGTTTTTCTTAATTACAGGTGAAATGGCTAGTAAAGTGGAAAATTCACATGATACTTCAAAAAATGATGGACATGAAACAATTCAAGAAGCGGAAGGAGATATTACGCGAGGAGTAACTATCATGAAGAACATCATTCGTGCTAGAGATAAAGGAATAAAGTATGACATTTATTGGAATGATACGAACCAACTTGTTGAGCCTAACGGAGCAATATTGACAAGTTACATTGGTACACTTGTTCGTTCGTATATTCCAATTACTTGTGATAATTGGAGAAATGCATCGTTGAAACCCGCCAAAGAAAAGATATGGAGTGAGAAACAGGTACCATATTGATGTTATTTGTTTTTGTTGCCGATTATGTCTATAAATTACTAATTATGTTATTTGTTTTTGTAGAGGTCCTTTAATATTAGTGATGACCGAAAGAAGTATTGTATTCAATTAGCCGGAAAAAAATACAGAGGGTTTCGAGCATTTCTATCAAACAAGTATCTTAGGGATGCCGAACAAAATTTTATTGAAGCAGAACGTCCAGTGAAGTATGTGAAATTGATTTCACCTTAAGAATGGGCAACTTTTGTAGCCAAAAGAAGAACCGAAGCATGCCAGGAGTTGAGTGGCGTAAATCGCCAAAGAGCATCAAAACCTGCGTATCCATACAAGAAGGGGCGTTTGGGATATGCACGCTTACAGCAAAAAATAGTAAGTATATATAAATGCTTTGATTCACTTGTTTCTTTCCCATGTGTTATAATTGATTTTATTATTTGTCTTAATGTGTAGTTAGAAGAAGAGAAAAGTGAAGAAACATGTGTTTCGGAACATGTTTTGTGGAAGGCTGCTCGTGTGGGCAAGGATGGAGTTGTTGCGGAAAATGTTCAACAAGTTTTTGAGCAATGTGTAAGTATAACGTTATGCGTTTTATATCCCACTTATTGACATATATATAATATTTATGCTTTTTAATCCCCGCTAATATTTTTCGATATTCATGCATATGAATTCCAGGAGACTCTATCTCAGTCTGCAACTCTAGGTGAATACCAGGATTGCAGGAGCATACTTACTCGAGTGTTAAATGTTCCTGAGTATTTTGGTCGTGTGAGGGGTAAGGGTTTTGGCGTCACTCCATCATTCTTTTATAATCGTTCAAAGAGCCAAAATCCTAGCAATAAACAAGTGATGGAAGCCATGGAAGAATTAAGAGCTCAAGTCCGTGAATTACAAAAGGACAAGGAAAAATATATGTCAGAAAGGCGTGGTTCAGAGTTTAATGATACTAGTGACAAAGGTAGTATCAATTGTCAACAGAAACTTGCCAAGGTAATTATATATGCTTATTAAGAAATTAATTTAGCACAAATTTTTCAATATATACACATTAGAAGTGTTAATTCTATATTCAAATGTTTTACTAACTTATATGATTTTTAGATTCATGCCCAAGAGTTGCAAATAATAGAAAGTCAGAATAGGCAGCCAGAATTAGGCAACACGTCCAACCAAAAAAAGACTCTTGCAAGGACGGGGAAAAAAAAGCAATTGTATCCCGATTTAGGTCATCTCTTGAAACACTTGTAGAAACATCGAATTTGATGGACGGAGGTATTTGTGCAGTACCTATGGAGGAAGGTATTTTCGGTTATTCCTATTCAGAAACAATTTCTAAAGAGGATTTGGATTAAATTTTTAATCATTCTGAATTAGGCATCGGTGTTATGCACACATACATCAGGTATTCCGATTAACTCTCTTTAATTATTTAAACAATTTATTTACTCATTTCAACGAATAATCTAATGTTTATTATGTTTTTATTTAAGGTTCTTGTATGAGAAATTGGTGCGCCCGCATCAATTGTCAGAAAGATTCGGTTTCTTATCTGCCAACTGTATTAATGCACCGTTAATTGCGATGAATCCAACTTCAGTACAATCTCAATTAGTCGAAATATTTATGGCCAGCATAGATACAGAAAAGTTGTATCTTTTACCATATAATACTGGCAACGGGTTAGATTTGCATTCTTACTTCATTTATTATCATTTTTCGTTTTTTGATGTTGCGTATAAAATTACTATATCGATACTTTTGTTTTATTTTACAGTGGACACTGGTTGTTGGTTGCGATAAATCCGATAAGAGAAATAGTGTATTATGTATGTTCGTTAGATGGTGATGTAGATAAATACCCGGATATGAAGATGACGATTGATACGTAAGTGAAATTGTTCTAAATATTCGTGTGTATTTGTTTATTAATTTATTTAAGTGAGATTGTTCTAAATATTTGTTTATATTATGTTAGAGCTATACAAATATTTCGATCACTAAGAGGAGCACAAGTATCAAAGAGTAAGTCAACCAACATTATATGGATCAGAGTGGAGATATATTTTCACAATTTTGCTTATAATAGTGATGCTACTTGGTAAAACAATTTAGACTATATATTCTGATATATATTATTTTATTTTTTTCACTGTGTAGTGTCCTCGTCAAAAAATGGTATAGATTGAGGTTATTTTGTTTTGAGGTTTATGAAAGAAATCATTCATTTGGATCAAATAGAGATTCCAATCATGGTATGAATTTATAACTTATGAGTTATTTTACTATTTATCGGATATTTGATATAATTAATTACTTTTAACTAAATCATGCATATTATGTTATATTATGTAGTATTTTGATGAATTCAAGTGTGCTACTTACTCCAAAGTACAATTGGAAGAAATTAAGGAGGATTGATGTCAATACCTTATTGAGCAAAGAATCATATAAGGTATGTAAGTTGGAAGTTGTTGTATATACTTTGTATAGTTTTGGAAGTTGTTGTATATGGTTATTAGAATGGTTATTTTATTTTGGAAGTGGAATGGTTATTAGAATGGTTATTTGGTGTATGAATAGTTGTTATTAGAATTGTTTATTAATTTGAAAGTTGCCGACCATCAGTTGAATATTAGAATGGTTAATTGATAAAGTCTTGTGTATAATTATGAAATATAAGGCTTATATATGGTGATTAAAGTATATAACTATGTAGGTCTATGTTGAATAAAGGCTTGTGAATTGAAGTATATAATTATGATAAGTTTTGATAAAAAATTATGTTATACAAGTTTGTTAAAATACAGGTCTATTATAAGGATTTTTAAAAAAAAGTTTTCTTTAAAAAAGGAATTTTAGCAGCGCTTTTGACAAAAAACGCATGCAAAACAAATAATTTTTAAAACAATTTACGTGTACAAAAGACAGCGCTTTTACTGAAAAAGCGCTGCCAAAAGTGGAACTAAAGAAAGCACTTTAAAAAGTGTTGCCTAAGGGGGGGGGGGGGGGGGACCAGCGCTTTTTCCAAAAAAAACGCTGCCTAAAGTTGGAAAATAATACCCATTAGGCAGCGCTTTAAAAAGCGCTGGCTAAAGGGGAACAAAAGACAGCGCTTTTAGTGGAAAAGCGCTGCCTAAAGGGGACTTAAGGCAGCGCTTTTGCAGGAAAAAAACGTTGTCTTTACCTTTAGCAACGCCACCTTTGGCAGCGCTTTTAAGCGCTACTAAAGGCAAAAAAAAAACGCTGCTAAAGGTCTTTTTTGGCATTGTGAGTGGTGTGTCTCTCACAAATGTGTCTAGTCCTACACTATGTATCAATGCTCCCTAGTAAACTTCCCCCAACAGAGATATTCGCATTTTGCAACAAACCAGGTCATACCATTGAGGTTTGTTTTGAGAAACACGACCTCCCTTTGTATCTCATGAAGCCTTAAATTGCTCAAGTCTCCACAGATGATCAGCCTCAGGAATCTAAAGAGAATGTTGAAGATGGCCATGCTCATTCAATTCTAACTGCTAATCAATAATACGTGTTCCATTCCCTCATTCATCAAAGTGCCACTCCATGTTCAGCTATAATCCATCATCTTCAAACTTCTCCTAACTTCAATTCAGGCGCATCTTCTTCCAATCCAAAACTTAGGAATACATGACTAGTTTTTACACACTAGGGCCATTGATCATATGTATCATTCTAGGTTCTATTCTACCTTTCACCTCTACTCACTATCTCATACATGGGACACATACCCTGATGAAGATTGGTGCAACTAGACTACATCAAGAATTATACTCTCTTACTTTACTTGTTTTCAACACTATTGTGATTCTTAATGATGTTCTACGCCCTAATAACCACCTCAATAATTATATTTTGTGGCACAATAGGCTAAGTCACCCCCTCATGATACTTTACTTCACATCAATAAAAATTTTCCTTTACAACATTTTTCCAAATCACATGATCCTTGTGATACCTGTTTTCATGCAAAACAAAAACGATTATCTTTTCCTGATAGTGTTACTAAAACTTCAAGATGTTTTGATCTTATTCATATAGTTATATGGGGCCAATTTGTACCCGATTTTTACTTGGATACAAATACTTTCTAACTATCATTGATGATTTTAGTCGATATTGTTTAATTTTTTTGCTGTAAAATAAGCCTGAAACCTATACCCTAATCAAATATTTTTTCACTTTTATTCAAACTCAATTTAACATAACCATTAAGACCATTAGATTTTATAATGGACCAGAGTTCCTTTTGAAAACATAATATTCAACTCAAGGTATCCATCATCAAACCTCATGTGTCAATACATCCCAGGAAAATAGTTTAGTTGAAAGAACATCAACACCTCATTGGGGTGACATGTGCTCTTCTCTTCTAATATCCCAAACCCAAATTTTTTTTGTCTTATGCTTTATCATATGTTGTGCATCTAATTAACAAATTGCCTTCAAGTTACTTAATTATAAATTCCCTTTTACTTTGCTTTACAATGACATTCCCGATTATTCTAGCATTAAAACTTTTGGTTGTTTGGTTTAGGCTTATAGTCAACAATAGGAATATTTTTATCTATAGAGATACATTTTTTATTTTGATCACATATATGCTTTTAAACTAATTCAATCACCGCCTTCCTCTTACACCTCAAACTTTATACCACCCTCATATGGATGATATCTTGGACTACCCCAACCATATTACTACAACTCCCACACAAATTGACTCTCCCACCTCTAACCCACTCCAATAACTTCCACCGAGTCTATCACTACACCTTCTTCTCCCAATCCAACTGACCCTTTACGTATTCCTACCAACTAACCCCTCATTCTTGCCAACATCAAAAAATACACCAGAACATCTAAACCCACATCCTATTTACAGGACTACAGTTGCTCCCTCATTTCAGGTAGTTCCGTATCTCTTCCACCTAGGAAATAAGGTAACACTCTATATCATCTATCTAACTATATATCATATGATACAATATCTCATCATCCTAGATTGTTTAATTTAAATATTTCTACCATTAAAGAACATTTTTCCTACTCTTCTGCTATAACCAAACCCAATTGGAAACAATCCAGATGAACTTAAATCTATCAATGACATCCACACTTGGGATATGCCTTTCCTCCCTCTAACAAAAAAACAATTGGTTGTAAATGGGTTTTTAAACTGAAACTTTTAATCAATGGTACCATTAAGAGATATAAGGTCAGGATTGTTGCTAAAGACTTCAATAAAAAAAGAAGGGTTAGATTATTTAGAGACTTTTAGTCCTGTCATTAAAGTGAAAACCATTCAAGTCTTACTATCAATTGTTTCTTCCCTTAATTGGAACCTTTATCAACTTAATATTAACACTACCTTCCTCCATGGTGATCTTAAGGAAGAAGTTTACATGAAGTGCCCCATTGGCCTTAATATTCCTAAAAATATGGTATGTAATCTCAATAAATCTATTTATGTCCTTAAGTATGCCAATCACCAATGGAATCAGAAATTTACTAATACCTTAATAGGCATTGGATTCACACAATCCAAGTACGGTTATTCCATATTCACTAAAAAGTATGACATTGATTGCACTGTTTTTTTGGTATATGTAGATGACTTGATTCTTGCAAGAACCAACATTATTGATATTACTACATTCAAGAGTATTATGGACAAGAAATTTAGCGTCAAAGACCTTGGATAGTTACGATATTTCCTTGGATTTTGAAATAGCAAGATCTTCCAAAGGAATCACCTTATGCCAATGGAAATACTGCCTTGACCTGCTGGAAACAATTGGACTTTTTGGAGCCAAACCTACCTCCACCCCCATGGACCCAAGCAACATAACAGATCAGACTGATGAACTTGTGCTCACAAACCCAACACAGTTCGAAAATATTGTAGGTAAACTTATGTATCTAACACATTCCCGTCCTAACATCCTGTACTCTGTTTGTATATTGAGACAACATCTGTCAGTACCTACCCAAAAAAACTTACATGTTTCTTATAAAATAATTTACTACCTCAAAAATGCTCCATCACTGGGTCTTTATTTCAAAGAAGACTCCAATCTCAACCTTATCGGTTTCACTGACTCTGATTGAGGAGCTTTCCCCATCACCAGATGTTCCATAATCGTCTTTAATTTTTTTCCTTGGGAGTAACTTAATCAGCTAGAAAACAAAGAAATAACTTGTGGTCTCTCGTTCTTCTTTTGAGGCAGAATACCAAGAAAAAAACAAATACATCCCGTGAGGCTCAACAGTTGATCTACTTACTTCAAGACATTTTCATTTCTCATCCTCAACTGGCCACAATTTATTGTGAAAAAAAAGTGCTATTCACATTGTTACTAATCTGATTTTCAATGAGCGCACAAAACATATCAAAATGGACTGTGCCACTTAGTTTGCGAAAAAATCCAATCCAACAATATTCATCTCACGCCCATCAATTATCAGAATCAAGTAGCAGACATATTTATGAAGCCGATGCACCTTGGTCCTTTCACGTCTTTGGTTTCCAAAATTCCAGTTTGAAGGGATGTTTAAAAGTAATTTAGTTTTTTTTTTTTTATGTATTTTAGTATTAGGATTAGTTTACTTTTAGTTGGATCTCTTATTCTTGGCTAGCAAGTTTTCTAGCCATATAAATACATAAGCCATTTATTCTGTATTTTTTTATAATGAAATAAATTTTTATTTTCTTTTCAATGGTTTCTCCATGCCCGCTGCCAAGTGTCAACAATTAAAATTTAATCTATGGTGCTTTTTGACATCAATAATCGTCATGTTGACACAACAAAGAGTGTTAGAGTTGTATTAGACAAGCCGCATCTTGTCTGTTAAGAGTTAGTTAGCTTAGTTGTTGCCAGCTGTAGAGTTGGTTATGTTAGGTGTTGTTAGCTGTATAATGGTAAAAGTTAGTTACCCTTTGTATATAACTAACTCTGTTATAAATAGAAGTTGGTGCTCACATGGTAAAAGATTTAAAACATTAATACATTGAACAATTTTACTTTAATTTCTCTTTTATATATTCTTCTAATATGGTATCTAGAACTTCTTGATCAATGGAAAATCCTTTTCTCCAAACTACAGGGGATTCTTTTTCTTCCTCTCAAACCAAAATTTCAAATCTAATCTCCTTAAAGTTGAATGATAATAACTTCAAGAAATAGAAACCACAAATTTATGGAGTGACTCATAGTTACAAAATCCAAAAAGTCATTACGAATCCGGTAATTCATGAACAATATCTCATTGAAAAAGATTGAATTGTTGGTAATGTGAACTCACTACCTCAGCAATGGGAACAACAATATGTGTTGATATGCACATGGCTTCTCTCCACCATGTCTGAAATTTCGTTCCAAAGTAGTAGATTACACACATTCCTGGCAAGTTTGGGAGGAGATCCATCATCATTTTCACACCCTACTTAACACTAAAGCACGTCAACTTTGCTCAGAGTTGCGAAATCTCAGCATGGAGATCACATGATTGAAGAGTTTGTTACACATGTTCCAGAATCAATGAGTCTAAAATCTCCATTGATGATCCAGTTCCTCATCATAATCTTGTTGAAATCGTTGTGGAAGCACTTCAAGATGAGTACGGTCCAGTTGTTCCTTGTTTGATTGATGAACTCGAGTCATTTTTGCTGGCACATGAATCACAACTTGAAAAGAACCGGAAATAACTCCTTTCCGATTCAGCAACACTGAATCTCACTCAGCTTCCTACATCTCAACCTTCATCTCAAAATTCAACCTCTGAAATGCCAACATCTTAGTAGCAGAAACCACCGAATCCTAATTTTTTGACTGGATTCAGTCACATAACTGCAAACAATCAAGTTAATCAAGGTTATGAGTTTTGTGGTGGTCATTCTAGTAGAGGAGGCGAACGATTTGGTCGTGGAGGCACAGGAAGCATTCAATGTAAATTGTTTTCATAAAATTGGACATGATGCTTATATTTATTAATATCGTCACACTGTTACAGGGAACTCTAAGCCTCAATATTGGAATGCTATGATGCGTCCTTAATTTCTTAACTCCTATGATTTTAGACACTCCAGCAATCTAATATGCCTCAAGCTCTTCTTACAAGTGCTAATTCTGGCTCTAACAACCAATGGTTGTACCTTGATTCTAGTGCTTCACACCATGTGACACCAGATGTTTCCAATATTTCTGACTCAATGCCACTTTCTGGACCAGACCTGGTTCTCATGGGGAATAGACAAGGTTTGACTATTGACTCAATATGTTCTATGTGTTTCTCTTCTAATAAAAACCCTAAAACCTCCCTTAAACTCAACAACCTTCTCTTAGTTCCGTCCATGACCAAGAACCTTATTAGTGTCTCAATATTTTCTAAAGACAATCATGTTTTTTTTTTTAATTCCATCCTACCTTTTGTCTTGTTAAATCGCAGGCTTCTTCTAAAGTCTTATTTGCTTCACAACTATCTCTACATTTAAATAAATCCATTTTCTATAATTCTGTTAGTTTGAATATTCCTAGACGTGCTGAAAGTTTATCTAGTTTTAATTCAAATCATGTTGTAAATATTTCCCAATATGGAATAAATGATAATTCTTTTGGTTCAAATTGTGTACCTATTACACACAATACTTATCTTTTGTTGCATGCTCGTTTAGGTCATCCTCATCATGATGTCCTTAGAGAGGCTCTAAAGGTATGTAGTATTCTTGTCCCTGCTAAACCCAATGTTGGACTCTGTTCAGCTTGTTGTATGGGCATGAGTCATCGTCTCTCTGCTCCTAGATCTACAATAATTTATCAAAAACCCTTTGAGCTAGTTGTGTGTGATTTATGGGTCCCAAATCAAGTTAAATCCTTTAGTCGTTTCAAATACTTTCTAACACGTGTTGATGCCTATTCTAGATTTGTCTGGGTTATTCCCTTAAAGCTTAAATCTAAGACATTAGCTAAGTTTGTTCAGTTCAAATCCATGGTTTAATTGCAATTTAATTTCAAGATAAAAACTATCCAAAGTGATGGTGGTGGTGAGTTTCGTCCATTCACCAAATATCTCACTCACCTAGGCATATTGCACATATTCACCATCAAAATGGCATTATTGAAAGAAAGCATAAACACCTTGTAGAAACTAGTCTTACTTTTCTATAACAAGCCAAAATTCCAATTAAATTTTGGGATCATTCCTTTATCACTGCTTCCTTCCGTATCAACCGTCTTCGTACCCCTGTTTTGAACAATTTATCACCTTTCTATGTCCTGCTCAACAAACTCCCTGATTATACAACACTGGAAATCTTTGGTGTTGCCTGTTTCCCTTTCCTAAGACCCTACAATGCCATTGTGACTCCTATAAAGGCTACAAATGTCTTTGTTCTAGTGGTCGTACCTATATATCCAAGGATGTCTCATTCAATGAGTATATATTTCCTTGTACTGGCCTATTCCAAACTAGTGTTCATGTATCACAAACATCACCACCTAATGGCTCTTCCAAATATAGCCCTAAAGTACCATTTCATCTTCCTCATCAACCTCTCTCACTTACTCCCATAACCATTATTCATGTCTCTCCCTCAGCCAATATTAACTGTCCTCCTATAACTTATCCTTTACCTTCTCAAAATAGTCACAACTGTCATATACAAACCTCCAATATCTCTCAACACATATTCTCTTCTTCACCTTAAAATTCACCTAACTCTAATCAAACTATTCAAAATTCATATACTTTTGTTCTTATCCCATACCCATCTCGTGTGCACTTCCATCCATGAATCATCCTCAAAACACTCATTCTATGACCACTAGATCCAATTCTGGTATTGTCTTACCACACCCACCTCCTACCCTTCTCCTAACACATTATAAACCTACTACTGTCAAGCAAGCCCTCAAGTATCCCCAATGGGTAGCTTCTATGAAACATGAGTACGATACTTTGCTTAAAAACAACATTTGGACATTAGTTGCACCATCTCATCGTTACCCAATTGGATGCAAATAGGTGTTTCGGGTCAAAGAAAACACTGACGATTCTGTTAACAAGTACATAGCACGTCTTGTGGCCCAGGGTAGGTGCTGAATTTACTAAGATCTTTTCACAAGTAATTAAACATGTTATTGTGTGCACTGTACTCACTATTGCAGTAACAAACAAATGGGCCATTCAAGAGATAGATGTTAATAATTCCTTTTTAAATGGCATCTTAGAGAAAGAGGTTTATATGCATCAACCTAATGATTTTGAATCCAGTGACAGAACTTTAGTTTGCAAACTTAACAAGGCTTTGTATGGCCTCAAATAAGCACATAGGGCTTGGGTTGAGAGACTCAGATCTGCGTTAATACAACATTGTTATACAACCAACGAATGTGGTCCTAGCTTGTTTATGCTTAAATCTGGTTTTCTTCATGTCATGATGTTAGTGTATGTTTATGATACAATTATCACATGGAGCTCTATATCACATATTCAACAACTGATCTGTAAGTTTAACACTGGATTTTCCTTGAAAAAACTTAGAACACTTTATTATTTTCTAAGCATTGAGGTATAACATCTGTCTGATGAATCTCTACTACTCTCTCAATCCAAGTATATTATATACCTCCTTTCAAAAGTCAATATGGACTCTACTAAGGGAATTCCTACTCCTATGGTATCTAGATTAAAATTATCTAAAGTGTGATCTATTCCTGTGATGGATCCTTCCCTGTTTAGGTCAATTGTTAGAGCATTGCAGTATGCAACTTTAACAAGGCCAAAAATATCATTCTCAGTAAACAAAGTATGTCAGTTTTTGTCCAGTCCCACAGAGGAACATTGGAAGTTTGTCAAAAGAATATTTAGATACTTGGGAGGCACCCTTCATCACAGTTTACTTTTGCAAGCTGCTCCTATTCACCAACCTATATCCTTAATTGGGTTTTGTGATGTTGACTTAGCATTAGACTCAGAGGATAGGAGATCTACATCAGGGGCATGCATTTTCTTAAGCCATAATATTATTTCATGGTGGTTTAAGAAACAAACACTAGTAGCTCGCTCCAGTGCAGAAGTTGAGTACAGAAGCTTGATAAATCTCTCTGCAAAGATACTTTGGCTTCAATGTCTTCTGTTAGAACTAGGATGCAGATTCAACACACCTCAAATTTTGTGTGATAATATGAGTATTGTTACCCTAGCACAAAATTCTACTCTGCATAATCGTACAAAACATATGGAACTGGACATTTTCTTTGTAAGAGAGAAAGTACTTAGCAAGAATCTGATAGTCTTACACATTCCTGCTCAAGACCAATGGACAAATGCATTAACTAAACCACTATCTACTGCAGGATTCTAGATTCTTCGTGACAAGCTTCATGTGTTTGACAATATCAATTTGGTCAAGACACCTCCACTTAGAAGGGGATGTTAGAGTTGTGTCAGACAAGTTGCACTTTACCTGTTAAGAGTTAATTAGCCTAGTTGTTATCAACTATAGAGTTAGTTATCTTAACTGTTGTCAGTTGTAGAATGGTAAGAGTTAGTTAGCCTTTGTATCTAACTAACTTTGTTATAAATAAAAGTCACTGCTCCCATAATAGATTGAAAACATTATTACATTGAACAATTTTCCTTCAATTTCTCTGTTCTATATTCTTCTAACAAGGAGTAGTTTGAACAATTACTTGAGTCTATTACTGAAGATATAAATTTATAGTTTTCCATCAAAATATTTGATTTGGGCAATGTCTAAACATAGATTTGTTGTGTTCAAAGGCTTCGCACAGTGTCTCGTTGGTATTTGAGAGAATAATGAGAAACTTGTTTTGGATTTCATAAATTTATCATGACAAAAAAATTGACATAAAAAACCACTTCAAGTTTTGTCCAAATTGTTTTGAGCTTCATTGAATAATTCAGATAATTCTTTTTCTTTTCCTATCAAGAAATTCTTAAATAATCTCATGAACACATTTTCTTCCTCGTCAACTGCAACTCCAAGAATTCATCTAATTTATAAAATCTGTTTAGATGGATATAAAGATTTTGATTATATAGACTTATTAAATAATTAGCATAAAGTAATTGGAGGAGCCATGTCTTTATCCCAGTACTTGTGGTCAATTCTAGACTACACTATTATCAATTTTGAATTTTTCACGTTCTATTGGGATGCTTTTTGATGAATTGAAATCCAACAATTGCATTATTTATAATATCTCTACTATCATGAACGGTTATAAAATGGTTAAAAAATTTTTTATTAAAAAAGTGAATTTTTATGATGGATAAGTTTTTTATTTTACCTGGTAACTAAGTATGTTGAAGGGTCAAACACAATATAATGACATTTTAAAGAGAAATTCAACAACAATAATAATAACACTAAAATTAAAAATAATATAATTATAATTTTGGAATACTTTTTACAACTCCATAAGTACTTAAATTATTATAAAGTGATAAAAAAGAAGCATAGTTAATTTTATTCATGCAGTTGGAAAGGAAAACATGGTTGAAATTATCAAGTTTAATCATGTTAGAATTCTCTTTCTTTTTCTATTACTAATTTTAGCAAGTTTTGAGGGTCGGTTACAGCAAAATGGATTTATACGTTGTTATATACAATCTGATTGTCCAAATGACATGTGCAAGCCTCCTTTTATTCAATATTGTCCTTTTATTCAATATTGTATTGATAATAGGTGTAAGTGTTTTTTGTTTGGGAATCCAATCCAAGTGAGAAATTCAAAAAACTCTTAGCTCATTCTAATTATCATTTAGTTTGTATTTTGGCATCTAATAAAGATTGCAATTATTGATTTGTATTATAAGATGATGGTAATAAATTCAAATATGACATAAAATAAAATAATAATGATATGACATATCATTATTAGGGTAGTTCATCATCTCATCTCAATCTTGTTGGGACTGAACTTGTTTAGTGTTTTCGGCTTAAACTCCTAGCCTTAGGGCTAGGGGCCTTGGCATTACTCGAGCTTTCTTCCGGTTAAGGTTTGAACTTATTAGATTTATAACTACCAGTTTATGGCTATGGAGTGGAAGGTTGTGGGGAGAAAGAACAAAGAAAATAATAAACTTAGATTTTCAGTTTGGAAAGAAAGGAGCGGCAAATATCTACGGGAGAATGAAGATATAACTTCATTTTTCTTCACTGAAATTCCAGATCAATATAATGCAAGAGATATGGCAAAAGTGTTCATGGAGTATGGGATATTATTTGAAGTGTTCATTCCGGCTAAACATGACAAAAGAGGAAAACGTTACGGTTTCGTCAGATTTAGAAAAGTGGATGACGGAAGAAGAATGGCCATAAGGTTGGACAACATCCAAATTAATGGGAGGAAAATATATGTTAACATTCCAAGGTTAGACAGAAGGAGGGAGACAGAAGGTAAAGACTATGAGACTAAACTGATGACGAAAACTGATTTTAAAGAAAATCCTCATAGGAGCAGTTGGAAAAAAGTCAGACAAGGAAGTTCTTATTTGGAAGCAGCTAGAAATGGCAATGGTTATACCAGAAACAACGTTCACCATCCACAAGGTGTAAAACCTTTGGAAAACAGAGCATCAAATCTTAACTAGGCAGGACTTTCTTTCAAGATTGAAGATAACGATATGAAACGATTTGAAAAAGCTTTTGTTAGTGTGATTAAGAAATCGGGCAACTCATACAACATTCAAGAGGTGTTTTATAGAGAAGGTTTCTTTCAAATCAAAGTGACTCCAATGGGAGCCAACATGTGCCTTCTTGAAGGTATTGAGGAGAACGCAATGGAAACTTTAATAAAAGAAGAAACAGAGTGGTTATAGAACTGGTTCGAAGACATTAGAGGCTGGTCTCCATCAGAAGTGGACAACGAAAGGCTTACTTGGGTCAAATGTTTCGGCATACCCTGTCAGGCTTGGAGAAATGAATTTTTCAAATACATTACAAGTAAGATATGAGACTTCATATGTTGTGATGAAGAAACAGAAACTCAATCAAAACTGTACGTGGCGAGAATCCTAATTAAAACAAGATACACAAGCAATTTGAATGAGGTCTTTGGTATTGAAGTTAATGGTATGGTGTTTAGTATAAAATTAGTTAAAGATAATCATGGACCGAAACGGATTGTCACAAACGAGTCAAAGAGGAATAAATTTGAAGAATCTGATGAATCAGTAGTGGAGGAAACAGAAGATGATTCAGATGAAGAAAACAATGAAGACGGATATACCATTAACGAAGACGAAGCAGGGGAAGAAGCTGAATCTCCTAAGCTAGGAGAAGATGAGATTGGAGAAAGTTCCAATAGGCACATAGAAAACATCGAGAACAACAAAAGCCAGGAAGTAGGAAGAAATCATGAAAAAAGTCATGATTTCTCTGTCAACATGGGAAAGGAAAATATGTACACTAGAAAGGTGTTATTTGGAGGTAATGTTGTGGACTGTCAGAATTCAGAAAAGTCAATAAGGGAGGTGGCATTTAATGTTGAAGTGTCTCAAGGAATATTGATGGGACAAGAGGTAGAGGGTACGGGAAGAAGGATGGGCTTTGTCAGAGAGGTAGAATTAGATGGTGGTATAGGGTGCACGAAACAGCTGAGTAAAGGTGACCCTCAGATTAACAATATGTTGGATTTAGGCCTAACCATATGTTCTGATAAGCCTATGGAAATTAGGCCCATTGCACCTCCCAAGTCGTGTGGGCAGCCCCCTAAATCATCTACTAGAAAAAAGAAAACATTGGATGAGATCTATGACAAACTACAGATTCCATATGCACCATCTTTTTATTCTGCTTTACTTCATTCTTCAATTAATCAGAAACTAGTTACTGTGTCAATTGGACTAGAAGAAGGATCTATGTCTATTTCCTCTCAGAATGGAGAAAGTGAATCTAAATACTCAGGTGGATCCATCTTGTTTTGTGAGTCAATATCATATATGAATGTAGTAAAAGGAAATGACAGAGTTAAGAGAAGAATTGAAGATGTTCCTGAAAAGGTGTGGACAATTCTCAAGGTATTGGGTATAGAAGGTGAAGAAGATGATGAAACACTCAAAGGTATATTGAGAAGGATGGAATCTAGGGATAGTACTCTGAGGGATAATCTGAAGGAGACATCAATCAGAGTCCCATGAATTTGACAACGTACAACATCCGAGGGTGTAATTCTTCAATTAAAAGAAAAAGAGTTAAGCAGATGATTGAGAAGAACAACATAGAGGTTTGTCTTTTACAAGAAACAAAATGCCAAAATATAGATGAACGGTTTGTTAAAAGTATTTGGGGGTAGAGGAGAATTTGAATGGTCTGCCATAGGTTCTAATGGTCAATCAGGAGGTATGGTTTCTATCTGGAATAAGAATTCTTTCTGTTCAATATTTAGTTTTTCTGGTAGAGGCTACTTGGGGGTGTTTGGACTATGGAGGGGAAGACCTATTTACATAATAAACATTTATTCATCTTGTGTTCTAGCTGATAAAAGGATGTTATGGGAGAAGCTTATTAATTTGAAATCAACTATGCCAAGTGGGGATTGGATATTGGGGGGTGGGGATTTTAATTCAATCAAATCAAAAGATGAGAGGAAAGGGAGAGGAAGTAACAATCAAGCTGAAATGGAGGAATTTGGAATGTTCATAGATGACATGAAATTAATGGATCTTCCTGCAGTAGGTAATAGATTTACCTGGTTTAAATCTAATGGTTCATGTAAGAGTAGGTTAGATAGGTTTCTTATAGAGGAGGGATTATGTGATGAATGGAAAGCTGTAAACCAGAAGGTTGGTGAGAGAGATGTTTCAGACCATAGGCATGTTTCCTTGGTTTTGAATGATAAGAATTGGGGTCCTAAACCCTTCAAAACAATATATGCTTAGTTTGATCATCCTGAGTTCCTAGAGTTTGTTAAAGATAGTTGGAGTTTTGTATTAGCAACTGGTAGTGCAGAAAATATTCTGATCCAAAAACTGAGAAATCTCAAAAGAAGACTAAGGTGGTGGAATTTAAAGGTTTTTGGTGTTATTGACCTTAAAGTAGAGGAGAATGTCAAGAGAACCAATGAACTAGAAGATGAGATGGCTGAGAGTGATGCAGACATTCCTGAGAATATATTGAAATCAAGAGGTGAGGCAATGGAGGAAATGTGGAACAAGTTGCATTTTGAGGAAAGTTTACTTAAGCAGAAGGCAAGATCTAGGTGGTTAGAGGAGGGAGACTACAATACAAAGTATTTTCATTCTATCATTAACAAAAGGAGAAGGGTTAACACATTATCAGTTTTGAATATTGGTCTGAATGAAGAAGAAGGAGTGGAAAAGGTAAAACAAGTAGTTCATGATCATTTTGCAGAGAAATACAAGAATAATTCAACAGATAGTTTTGACCTGGATCTAAGCTCATTGGAAAAGCTCTCTGAGGAGGACAACATAAGGTTAACTGAACCCTTTTCATCAAAAGACAATCTAGAGGCCATAAAAGCATGTGATGGGGATAGAAGCCCTGGGCCCGATGGTTTCAATATGAATTTTATAAGGAAGACTTGGAACATTATTGGGAAGGATTTTATTAATTGTATATCAGAATTTCATAAAAAGGCCATTCTTTCAAAATCTTGCTGCTTACATTATTGGGAGGATAAAATCTAAAGGAATTTAGACCTATAGCTCTAATAGGCTGCTTACACAAGATTATATCTAAGATTCTAGCAGCAATATTAAGAAGTGTCATTAGTAAACTGGTCTCTTCTTCTCAAACTGCTTTTGTCGCAGGGAGACAATTACTTGATGGAGTTCTTGTGGCTAATGAAGTATTGGATTATGTTAGAAAGAAAAAGAGGAAAGACTTTATGTTTAAGGTAGACTTTGCCCAAGCTTATGATTGTGTGAGCTGGAGTTTCCTTTTAAAGTTGCTAGAAGCAATGAATTTCTGTTCCAAGTAGCAAGACTGGATGAGGGGATTGATCTGCAAAAGCTATGGATCTGTATTAGTGAATGGGAGTTCATCGAAGGATTTTAAGATTAGTAGGGCCCTGAAGCAGGGTGACCCTTTGTCACCATTTTTGTTTGTACTAATTACAGAATGTGTAACGCCCCAGTTTTGCCAATTTTATTTTATTGAGTCTTTTTGGATTATTTTATTATTATTTTGTTCTAATTTTGACTTTTGTGTGAAAATATGTTATTTTTCTCCGTGATTATATTTTATCGCATTTTGGGAACGTTTGCGAGATATTTGGGTGTGGGGGTATTTTGGACAATTCACAATTGTTTTCACTAAGTTAGAAAAGAAAAATAGAAAAAATAGAAAAGGGAAAGAAAGAAAAATAGAGAGAAAGAAAGAAGAAAGAAGGAAAAAGAGAAGAAAAGAGGAGAAGAGAGAAAATTGGAGAAGAGTGGAAAAATCATCAAGAGCAAGTGTTGGTTATCGATTAAATCGGGTAAGGGTGCGAAACTCGATTATGCTATGATTGTATACGATTATGTATGTGTTTTGTTGTTGTTTTTGGATTGATTTGGAGAATATTAGTAAAACCTAGATTGTGTAAAAATTGATTAGAAATGAATTTGATTGTGGTAAAAATCTTGTTGAATGCATTGTTGATTGTTCATACATGTTTGTGGTATGTTATTACACTTCAACTTGCTGTTTTTCTGAGATTTGGATGATGAATTGGAGGTTTTTGGGTGGAAAATCGTGGAACAAATTATGCAGGAATTTTTCTGTTTTTTCCAGGTCATACGCGTATGGGGCATGTTCATACGCGTATGAACCTTGGCGTTACGCGTATGGTGGGCGAGCCATGAGGGCAATACGCGTATGGGCTGCTTGTTTTCTCGGCCATCTGCCCATTTGCGTATGATACGCGTAGCATTTCAAGGCAATACGCATACGAGAGAGGGCATTACGCGTATGGGTTTTTTTTCACGTGAACTTTGGGGAAATGAGTCTCTGCTCATACGCGTATGGCTCATGGTGGTACGCGTATGGACAGAGCTTTTGCAAAATGTGACTTTTCAAAATATAATTTTTCGTTTTCGTTCGTAACTTTGGTTTCGATTATCCTATTTTGGTATTTTTGGTGTCGTTGGAAAGGTATCGAGACGTACTTTGTGATTATGAGGTTTTGAGAATTGTTAGCCGATTAAATTTTGTCGGAAAATGTGAATAGTGTCGAATCTCGATGTTTGTCGTTTTAATGGTGTGGAATTGGCGTGTGTTATGCCGTGTGTTGTTGTTTTGGATGTGGTATGAATTATATACTGTTGTGTTGATGATTTGTGGCCGAAAGGCAAGAAAGTGCTAAGTGTTATATTTGTTGATATATGCATGATTATGAATGTGTGCATGGATGCAATGTGAGTGTCATGAGTCATTGTATGCCAAGCATCATAATGTGCATTGTGGAAACGTCCTGAGAGACAGTTTGATTCCCGAGGGGAATATGCTATAACATCGTGTGCCTCGAAAATATGAGGCGCTGCCTGAGGACCTAAAGCGGTGGTTATAGACGATTGTGGGCTCCTTTGGAGACTTAAAGCAATCCTTAACGTCGTGTGCCTCGAAAATATGAGGCGTTGCCTGAGGACCTAAAGCGACGGGTGAACATCGTAGGCCCGACGGGGAGTTACTTGAGATTCTCAGTAACGAGCGATGGTTCCAATAGTTCCTGAGTGAACTGATGATGAGACATGAGACATTGGAAGTCGGTACCGCATGGCATGTGCATAGAGTCGTTGTGTCGGTCTATGTGCATTGCATAAATCATGAATTAATTGTGTGTGAATTTGTGAATGTGATTGATGATTGTATGGTATATGTGTGGTGTGTAATGGTATTCGATGCTTGAGAATTGTGCGGTATTATGTTATATGTGGTTTTGTGGTGAGAATGTGTTACTTGTACATTTTTGTGTTTATATATATAATTTTATTCAATTATATTATGGTTGTTTTTCTCACCCTTCTGCTGTTTTATAACGCTCTATGAGGCGTTGCAGATTAGAGCTGCTGGAGGTATTTCTTTTTGTGAAGCGTTGCGTCTTCATTCTTTTGGTCGGTCGGTTCTGATATGTGACTCCGGGTAGTTAGGGTGGCCGCGTGCTATTATTTTGTATATCTGATGATATATTTTAGTTGTACATATGCTACCTGATGTATGACAAACTGTTTATATGTGTATATGTATATATGTTAATCAGATTTTAGATTTTCCGCTTTAATTCTAATTTCTGAAAAGTGGGTGTAAGGAACAAAGTTTCCTCTGTATGATTGCTACCCCATAGTTGCATATCTTTATGGGCAGGTGTTGTATGTTATGTATTTGTTACAGTTGATGTGATTCCTCCTTTTCTATGCCGCGAATTCAAATGTACTCTGACGAAATTTCGAATTTTCTTTTAGTGCTTTAATTGCATGTTAATTGGGGGTATAGTTCGGGGGCGTCACATTAAGTGGTATCAGAGCCAGTCCGTGTCAGTTGTGTCTATTGTGTCAGTTGTGTCTGGCATATTGGGCGAGTTGTGTTGGACGAGTTGTTGTTTAACCATAGTTTATATTTTGGACGAACAGAATATGGCTGGTCGTAATGATGCTGCTTTGGCTGCAGCGATGGAGGCAATGGCACGAGCTGTGCAGGGGGCACCAAATGCTGCCAGAAATGATGAGTTTAGAAAGAATAAGCCGCCGGTTTTTAAAGGGAAACATGATCCGGATGGTGCACAATTGTGGTTGAAAGAGATTGAGAGGATTTTCAGGGTAATGGATTGTGATGACGATGATGATAAGGTGAGGCTGGGCACTCATATGTTACACGAAGAGGCTGATAACTGGTGGGTCAGTACTCGTCAGGTGTTGGAAGCTGAGGAGGAGGAAGAAGAGATCACTTGGGAGGTGTTTAACTGAGAGTTTCTAAGGAAGTATTTTCCCGAGGATGTCCGAGGAAAGAAGGAGATTGAGTTTTTAGAGCTAAAACAAGGTAATATGTCGGTTATTGACTATACTGCTAAGTTTGTGGAACTGGTGCAGTTTTATCCTCATTATGTGGAAGCGACTGCTGAATTTTCAAAGTGTGTGAAGTATGAAAGTGGCTTGCGTCCTGAGATAAAGCAGGCTATTGGTTATCAGAGGATCTGAAGGTTTGCTGATTTGGTGGAATGCTGTAGGATTTATGATGAAGATAGTAAGGCCCGTTCTGCTCACTATAAAAGTGTAAGTGACAGAAAAGGGAAGCAACAGTTCCGTGGTGGTCCGTATGTGTCACCGGCTGATAAAGGTAAACAAAGGGGTAATTTTGATCGTAGGTCAGGTGGAGGTGGTATGTCTAATTCTCCTAGGTGTTTTAAATGTGGTGAATTGGGTCATCGCCAGCATGAATGTAGGAGGAATGTGATTAAGTGTTCTATTTGTGGCGGTGAAGGGCATGTTGTAGCGGATTGTAAAAGGAAGAATGTGGTGAAATGTTACAATTGTGGGGAACCTGGTCACATTAGCTCGAAGTGTCCGAATCGGAAGAAAGCTCAGACTAGTGGCAAAGTGTTTTCATTGGCGGGAACTCAGACTTCAAGTGCTGATCGTCTGATAAGAGGTACTTGCTTTATTAATAATACGCCTTTAATTGCTATTATTGATACTGGAGCGACTCATTCGTTTATTTCGTCTGAGTGCGCGGAACATTTGAATCTTGTGTTGTCTGTGATGGATTTTGAGATGGTTATTGATACTCTAGCGATGGGGTCAGTAACTACTTCTTTGGGGAGTTTGAGTTGTCCTTTGACCATTTATGGTAAAGACTTTGCGATGGATTTGGTGTGTTTACCGTTGGAAGGTTTAGATGTGGTGTTGGGAATGAATTGGTTGCAATTCAATCGGGTGCACATTGATTGTTATCATAAGCTTGTAAGGTTTCCTTCTCTTGAGGAAGATGAAGACTCGAGTTTCTTATCTACCAAAGAGTTGAAGAAACTTTTGGCGGATGAAGCTCAGTTGTTTGGATTATTTGCATCTTTGACTGTGGATAGTCAAGTTTCATTGGAGGTGTTTCCTGTTGTGTGCGAATTTCCTGAGGTGTTTCCTGATGATATTTCAGATGTACCGCCAGAGAGAGAAGTTGAATTTTCAATAGATCTAGTTCCTGGTACTAGACCTGTTTCTATGGCACCTTATAGAATGTCGGCATCTGAATTGTTGGAGTTGAAAAAGCAGTTAAATGATTTGTTGGAAAAGAGGTTCGTGAGGCCAAGTGTTTCTCCTTGGGGTGCTCCAGTTTTGTTAGTGAAAAAGAAAGATGGGAGTATGCGATTATGTATTGATTATCGCCAGTTGAACAAAGTGACGATTAAGAATAAATATCCGCTTCCAAGGATTGATGATCTGATGGATCAGTTGGTTGGTGCTTGTGTATTTAGTAAGATCGATTTGAGATCGGGTTATCATCAAATAAGAGAGAAAGAAGAGGATATTCAGAAGACGGCCTTTAGAACACGTTACGGTCATTATGAATATTCAGTGATGCCGTTCGGGGTTTCTAATGCGCCTGGTGTGTTTATGGAATACATGAATCAGATTTTTCACGAGCATTTGGATCGTTTTGTGGTGGTGTTTATTGATGATATTTTAATCTATTCTAAGTCTCGTGAAGAACATGCAGAGCATTTGCGTATTGTTTTGCAGGTTTTGAAGGAAAGGAAGCTTTTTGCCAAATTGTCCAAGTGTGAATTCTGGTTGTCTGAGGTGAGTTTTCTTGGGCACGTAATTTCAGGTAATGGTATTGCTGTGGATCCATCTAAAGTAGAAGAAGTTCTACAATGGGAGGCTCCTAGATCCGTTACTGAAATTCGAAGCTTTTTGGGTTTGGCTGGTTATTACCGGAGGTTCATTGAAGGTTTTTCTAGCTAGCTCTTCCTTTGAAGCAGTTGACTTGTAAGGGCAAAGCATTCATTTGGGATATTCAATGTGAAGAGAGTTTCTGTGAGCTGAAGAGAAGATTGACGACGGCTCCGATTCTTATTTTACCTAATCCTAATGAACCGTTTGTTGTGTACTGTGATGCTTCTTTAATTGGTTTGGGTGGTGTTCTGATGCAGGAAGGTAAAGTTGTAGCTTATGCTTCAAGGCAATTAAGAGTTCATGAGAAAAACTATCCTACTCATGATCTTGAATTAGCGGCTGTGGTTTTTGTGTTGAAGATATGAAGGCACTATCTCTATGGTGCAAGGTTCGAGGTCTTTAGTGATCATAAAAGCTTGAAATATTTATTTGATCAGAAAGAGTTGAACATGAGGCAGCGGAGATGGTTGGAATTCTTGAAAGATTACGACTTTGGCTTGAATTACCATCCTGGTAAAGCTAATGTGGTAGCCGATGCATTGAGCCGGAAATCGTTGCATATGTCCGCATTGATGGTGAAAGAGTGGGAACTTTTGGAATTGTTTAGAGACTTGAGTTTGGTATGTGAAGTGACTTCGGTTAGTGTAAGGCTTGAAATGTTGAAAGTTACTAATGAATTTTTGTTGTCGGTAAGTGAGAAACAGAAGCTGGATTTGAAATTCATTGATTTGATGAGGAATGAGAATGTGGATTTCAAGGTGGATAATTTTGGTGTTTTGAGATTCCGTGGTTGTATTTGTATTCCTGATGATGCGGAGTTGAAAAGAATGATTTTGGAGGAAGGACACCGGAGTAACTTAAGTATTCATACGGGTGCGAATAAGATGTACCAAGATTTGAAGAAGATTTTCTGGTGGTCTGGTTTGAAAAGAGATGTGGCTCAGTTTGTGTATGCATGTTTGACTTGTCAGAAATCGAAAGTGGAACATTTGAGACCTAGTGGTTTGTTGCAACCGTTGGATATTCCTGAGTGGAAATGGGATAGCATTTCGATGGATTTTGTCACGGGATTACCGAACACTCAGCGTGGGCATAATGCTATTTGGGTGATTGTAGACAGGCTGACTAAATCGGCGCATTTTATTTCGATTGACATCAGTTTTTCTTTGGAACGGTTAGCTGAGATCTATATCAGTGTGGTTGTGAAATTGCATGGGATTCCATTGAGTATTGTTTCTGATCGAGATCCTAGGTTTACATCGAGATTTTGGGAAAGTTTACAGAAGGCTTTGGGTTCTAGATTGAGGTTGAGTTCGGCTTATCATCCGCAGACGGATGGTCAGACCGAAAGAACGATTCAGTCTTTGGAGGATTTGTTGAGAGCGTGTGTTTTGGAACAAGGTGGTACGTGGGACAGTTATCTTGCGTTGGTTGAGTTCACGTATAATAACAGTTTCCATTCTAGTATCGGAATGGCACCTTTTGAGGCTTTATATGGACGAAGATGTAGAACGCCGTTGTGTTGGCACGAAACAGGTGAGAGTTCTGTGGTTGGACCGGAATTAGTGCAACAAACGACGGAAAAGGTAAAGTTTATTCGTGAGAAAATGAAGGCTTCTCAGAGTAGACAAAAGAGTTATCATGATCGGAGACGGAAGGATCTTGAGTTTCAAGAGGGTGATCACGTATTTCTGAGGGTTACGCCAGTAACGGGTGTTGGTCGTGCTTTGAAATCTAAGAAGCTTACTTCTCGATTTATTGGTCCTTACCAGATATCTGCGAGAGTGGGTGCTGTAGCGTATCGTGTGGCGTTACCGCCGAATCTGTCGAATTTGCATGACGTTTTTCATGTTTCACAGCTTCGGAAGTATGTTCCGGACCCTTCACATGTGATTCCGATGGACGAGGTTGAGGTAAGAGATAACCTTACGATCGAGGCATTACCAGTTATTATTTTGGATCGCGAGGTGAAGCGGTTGAGGGGTAAAGAGATTGCACTTGTGAAAGTGGCGTGGGGAGGCGCTGCTGAGGGAAATTTGACGTGGGAGTTGGAAAGTAGGATGAGGGAGTCGTATCCAGAGTTGTTTGTATCAGGTAAGATTTTCGAGGACGAAAATTTCTAAGTGGGGGAGAATTGTAACGCCCCAGTTTTGCCAATTTTATTTTATTGAGTCTTTTTGGATTATTTTATTATTATTTTGTTCTAATTTTGACTTTTGTGTGAAAATATGTTATTTTTCTCTGTGATTATATTTTATCGCATTTTGGGAACGTTTGCGAGATATTTGGGTGTGGGGGTATTTTGGACAATTCACAATTGTTTTCACTAAGTTAGAAAAGAAAAATAGAAAAAAATAGAAAAGGGAAAGAAAGAAAAATAGAGAGAAAGAAATAAGAAAGAAGGAAAAAGAGAAGAAAATAGGAGAAGAGAGAAAATTGGGGAAGAGTGGAAAAATCATCAAGAGCAAGTGTTGGTTATCGATTAAATCAGGTAAAGGTGCGAAACTCGATTATGCTATGATTGTATACGATTATGTATGTGTTTTGTTGTTGTTTTTGGATTGATTTGGAGAATATTAGTAAAACCTAGATTGTGTAAAAATTGATTAGAAATGAATTTGATTGTGGTAAAAATCTTGTTGAATGCATTGTTGATTGTTCATACATGTTTGTGGTATGTTATTACACTTCAACTTGCTGTTTTTCTGAGATTTGGATGATGAATTGGAGGTTTTTGGGTGGAAAATCGTGGAACAAATTATGCAGGAATTTTTCTGGTTTTTCCAGGTCATACGCGTATGGGGCATGTTCATACGCGTATGAACCTTGGCGTTACGCGTATGGTGGGCGTGCCATGAGGGCAATACGCATATTGGCTGCTTGTTTTCTCGGCCATCTGCCCATTTGCATATGATACGCGTAGCATTTCAAGGCAATACGCGTACGAGAGAGGGCATTACGCGTATGGGTTTTTTTTCACGTGAACTTTGGGGAAATGAGTCTCTGCTCATACGCGTATGGCTCATGGTGGTACGCGTATGGACAGAGCTTTTGCAAAATGTGACTTTTCAAAATATCATTTTTCGTTTTCGTTCGTAACTTTGGTTCCGATTATCCGATTTTGGTATTTTTGGTGTCGTTGGAAAGGTATCGAGACGTACTTTGTGATTATGAGGTTTTGAGAATTGTTAGCCGATTAAATTTTGTCAGAAAATGTGAATAGTGTCAAATCTCGATGTTTGTCGTTTTAATGGTGTGGAATTGGCGTGTGTTATGCCGTGTGTTGTTGTTTTGGATGTGGTATGAATTATATACTGTTGTGTTGATGATTTGTGGCCGAAAGGCAAGAAAGTGCTAAGTGTTATATTTGTTGATATATGCATGATTATGAATGTGTGCATGGATGCAATGTGAGTGTCATGAGTCATTGTATGCTAAGCATCATAATGTGCATTGTGGAAACATCCTGAGAGACGGTTTGATTCCCGAGGGGAATATGCTATAACATCGTGTGCCTCAAAAATATGAGGCGCTGCCTGAGGACCTAAAGCGGTGGTTATAGACGATTGTGGGCTCCTTTGGAGACTTAAAGCAATCCTTAACGTCGTGTGCCTCGAAAATATGAGGCGTTGCCTGAGGACCTAAAGCGACGGGTGAACATCGTAGGCCCGACGGGG
The DNA here is from genome assembly GCA_022829125.1 of Lathyrus tuberosus. Lineage (NCBI taxonomy): Eukaryota > Viridiplantae > Streptophyta > Magnoliopsida > Fabales > Fabaceae > Lathyrus > Lathyrus tuberosus. The sequence goes on along the minus strand of JALAZF010000436.1, from coordinate 2,848,732 downwards.
AGTTACTTGAGATTCTCAGTAACGAGCGATGGTTCCAATAGTTCCTGAGTGAACTGATGATGAGACATGAGACATTGGAAGTCGGTACCGCATGGCATGTGCATAGAGTCGTTGTGTCGGTCTATGTGCATTGCATAAATCATGAATTAATTGTGTGTGAATTTGTGAATGTGATTGATGATTGTATGGTATATGTGTGGTGTGTAATGGTATTCGATGCTTGAGAATTGTGCGGTATTATGTTATATGTGGTTTTGTGGTGAGAATGTGTTACTTGTACATTTTTGTGTTTATATATATAATTTTATTCAATTATATTATGGTTGTTTTTCTCACCCTTCTGCTGTTTTATAACGCTCTATGAGGCGTTGCAGATTAGAGCTGCTGGAGGTATTTCTTTTTGTGAAGCGTTGCGTCTTCATTCTTTTGGTCGGTCGGCTCTGATATGTGACTCCGGGTAGTTAGGGTGGCCGCGTGCTATTATTTTGTATATCTGATGATATATTTTAGTTGTACATGTGCTACCTGATGTATGACAAACTGTTTATATGTGTATATGTATATATGTTAATCAGATTTTAGATTTTCCGCTTTAATTCTAATTTCTGAAAAGTGGGTGTAAGGAACAAAGTTTCCTCTGTATGATTGCTACCCCATAGTTGCATATCTTTATGGGCAGGTGTTGAATGTTATGTATTTGTTACAGTTGATGTGATTCCTCCCTTTCTATGCCACGAATTCAAATGTACTCTGACGAAATTTTGAATTTTCTTTTAGTGCTTTAATTGCATGTTAATTGGGGGTATAGTTCAGGGGCGTCACAGAATGTATGGCCCTTCTTTTCAAGAAAGCTGAGGAGGGTGGACCGTTGAGAGGAGTCAAGATTGAGAATGATACAACTATTTCCCTTCCTTAATTTGCTGATGATACCCTGGTCTTATGTGATGAAACATGGTCCAATATTTGGGTAATTAAATCTGTTCTAAGAGGTTTTGAGGCTTTGTCTGGTTTGAAGGTGAATTATAATAAAAGCAAACTCATGGGTTTTGGATTAGAGGAAAATCAGGTTGAAGCTGCTGCTACATTCTTGAACTGTAAAGTTGGACAGTCTCGATTTAAATTCTTAGTATTGTCAGTTCGAAGTAGACATAAATCAACTGAATTCTGGAAACCTGTCATTTCATCTATTAAAAATCGTTTGGCTTCTTGGAGGGGTAGGATGCTATCTATTGGGGGTCATGTAACCTTGATCAATTCTATTCTAACCAACTTGTCAATACATTATCTAGCTTTTTATCTAGCACATGTTAAAGTATTAAAGGAAATACAAGCTATTTAAAGGATATTCTTATGGTCAGGAGACGGGGAGAAGGAAAGCATGTCTTGGGTGAAATGGTATTTAGTTTGTAAACCAAGAATTCAAGGTGGCTTAGGAGTAAAAGATATCATTACATTCAACAGGGCATTAGTTGCCAAATGGCTTTGGAGAATAACACACGAATTAGAAGCTATATGGAAATGAATCATTAAGTCAAGGTATGGTGGTGACTTTTTCAGCCTCTTTCTAAAGCAACTAGTGAACCCTTCAAAATAATGGTCAAGATGGTGGAGTGATTTAGTTAGTCTTACCAAGCCTACAAATGAGCAGGTCATTTACAATCAACTGACATGGAAAATGGGTAGTGGAAGCAACACTTTTTTTGGCACTCAAGGTGGACTGGTGGAAATGCTCTCAAAATTCAATTTCCAACCCTTTACAACTCCTCTCCAAATCAAAACATACTTGTTAAGGACTGTGGAGCCTGGATGGATGGTATATGGAAATGGGATATCACAAGACATAATGTAATATTGGATGATGAAGATGGAGAATTAGTTGGGGATTTGCAACAAATCATAGATGAAGTCAGGTTGAACAGGCAGTTTGATGATGAGGTTTTGTGGCCAAGGAAAATTGATAATAGCTTCAGTGTTAAGGACTGCTACAAGTTTTGGAATCAAAGCAGGGAAGAGGGGAGTTTGGGAAGTAATTTAAAGGAGGCCTTGGAATTCTTGTGGAAGACAAAGGTTCCATTAAAAGTCTTGATATTTGGCTGGAGGCTTTTGCTAAATAGGCTTCCTACTCGTGGAAACCTGATCAGAAGAGGTGTAATTACTGACCCTCACCAAACGTCATGTGTCTTTTGTTTTAAGGTGATAGAAAATGTTAACCATATTATGCTTGGTTGCGACAAATCCAAAAGAGTATGGAAGGAAATATAATTCTGGTTGGGAATTAAATTGCCTGTAGGAATCTGTTGTGTAAATATGTTCATAAATTGGTCTAAAACTGTTGAGATAGGACCATCTTTAACATATATTTGGTTGATATCATGTTGGAATATATGGAAGACAAGAAATCATGTTCTGTTTAATGATGCAGTGGCAAATCTAAATTCAATCTGTCAGGACATAAAGATGTATTCTTGGAGATGGAAAAAGATGAAGATCAAGAAGGACTTTGCAGGAAGTTTTTATAAGTGGCATAAAATGCCCTTGGATCTGTACAAATAATCCAAGTACATGTACTGAGGGAAGGCTGTGTTATATATCTATCTTTGGTGTTGTCTTCCATAGTAGCAATAAGTTTGCAAGCCTATGTAGAGATACCAATCCTTATTTTTTCTTCTGCCAATAAGGTTCTTGTTTCTATTTAGAAACTTCCTTTTATTCTGCATTTTTAAGAGCATTGTAATTATGGTTGGATTATAAGATTGCAGAATGTATCATTTGTATATTGGTCACTTAAATGACCTAATGAATGAATTTGAGTATTAAAAAAAATTGATTATTTAGTTTATCTTTTTAAATTAACCATATATGTCTATGACTTTGTGAACTAAACTTAGATTTTCTTGTGATATAGAGAAATTTGTGTTTGGTAAAATTTTCCATTTCAAACTTTTACAACTAAAATTAAAAGGATTATGCAAAGTAATAGTTAATTGGCTTAAATAATATTTTCGTCCCTGTAAGTTGGCGAGTTTTTGGTTTTCGTCCCTGAATCTTTTTTTTTTTGGTTTTAGTCCCTATATTTCACATTCGTGTTCGTTTTAGTCCTTAAAATCAAAATCCGCAGGAAACCTTCGGATTTTCCTGCAGATTTTGGTTTTAAGGACTAAAACAAACACGAATGTGAAATATAGGGACTAAAACCGAAAAAAAAAGTTCGGGGACGAAACCCAAAAATTCGCCAACTTACAGGGACGAAAATACTATTTAAGCCTAGTTAATTCTAGATCTACATTTTACAAAATAACTACATCTAGTATATTTGCTATTGCAAACTCCCATACGCGTGTATATGTATATATATATATATATATATATATATATATATATATATATATATATATATATATATATAATAGAGAACATATCATATGAGAATACTATTTTTATGTAAGAATATGAGAATGAATCTGAACCATTAAATTTTAAAATAAATGGTGGAAATTACGTGTGATTTTTTTTCTCTCTCCTCCATTATTAAAATAAATGATAGAGGAGAGAGAAAAAATAAATGACACGTAATCTGCACCATTTATTTTAAAATCTAATGGTTCAGATTCATTCTCATATAAAATGACATTCTCATATGATATGTTCCTTATATATATATATATATATATATATATCTGTGTGTGTGTGTGTGTGTGTGTGCGCGTGCGTGTGTTATAAAATAAGGAGAAAGAATATAAAATAGAAGAGAGAAAGAATATAATGATTATGTATTATTTCATTCGTCTATCGTATACAAGGAGATTGATCATATTTATAGGACATCATATAAATATTATAATAAATACAAATTGATTAAATAAGGAAATAAGTTATTGGGAGACAAATCATCCAATTATTCATAACACTCCCCCTTGGATGTTTGTTTTGGATATGCCTCTTTAAAACCTTACTAGAAAAAACCTAATGGGAAAAAATCTAGTGAAGGAAAAAGAGTACAATATCCTTTTAAAACAAATTTATTTCTCCCCCTCAGCTGAACGATTATTTCTTCGATGACGAAGACCAATCTTTTGTACTAGTTGATTAAAAGTACTACTTGGGAGTGACTTTGTGAAAAGGTCTGCAAGATTGTCACATGAACGAATTTGTTGGATGTTTATATCACCGTTCTTCTGAAGATCATGAGTGAAAAAGAACTTTGGAGAGATATGTTTTGTCCGGTCTCCTTTAATGTAACCATCTTTTAATTGAGTGATGCATGCAGTATTATCTTCATATATGGTTGTCGTATTTATTTTTCCTGAAGACAAACCAGAAGTATTTTGTATGTGTTGGATTAAGGATCTTAACTAAACGCATTCTCGACTTGCCTCATGTAGTGCTAAAAGTTCTGCATGATTAGATGATGTTACTACTATGGTTTATTTCACTGATCTCCATGAAATTGCTATACTACCACATGTAAACAAATAACCTGTTTGTGATCTACCATTGTGAGGATCTGACAAGTAACCTGCATCTGCATAACTTGTTAATTCGAGTTTGGATACTTTGGTATAAAACAAACTCATGTCTATTGTACCTCTAAGATAACAAAGTATATGTTTGACTCCGTTCCAATGTCTTCGTGTAGGTGAAGAACTGTATTTTGCTAATAGATTAACCGCAAATGATATATCAGGACGTGTATAATTAGCAAGGTACATCAGTGCTCCAATCGCACTGAGATATGGTACTTCAGGACCAATTCGTTTTTATCCTCTTCTCGAGGTCTAAAAGAATCTTTTACATGTCCAGCGATCTAAACATCATCTGGGTACACGATATACGAGATTCGTCCATATACAAATGTTTTAGCACTTATGCTACATAACATATGATATTTGTCCATATATAAACATTTTAATACTTTTCTATATAACCTTCTTGGTGTATGAAAGTTCCATTGTCTAAATGTTCATTTAGTAAGGACCTTTTATTTTCCAAGTCCTTCATCTCAAATAATTTCTTTATACAATTTATAGCTTTTGGAAACTCTTCAGTAGTTCCAATAATATTTATGTCATCCACATAGACAACTATATTTGCACATTCTTTTCTAAACCTTTTTTTTTTTGTAAAAATGGAGTTATTTGTATATCTCTCTACCTTGGTAAATATTTACCGAGATGATGTGGCCATATTGTTTTAGCCTATAGAGATACTTGTTCAACTTTATGTCCTATCAAGTGACCAATACAAATAAGATGTTACAACATCCATCATGTTCAAATCAAGCCCTTCATGTGCTATAAGGCTAATTAATTTTCGAATCTTAATAGAATCTACTACAGGTGGATATGTTTCATCAAACTCGAACTTAGGTCTTTTTGAAAATCATTGAGAAAAAAAAACCATCAAGCTTTATATCTTACAATTTCACCCTTCTTATTTCGCTTTTCACAAAACTCATTTATATCAAATTGGTTTCACACCTCGAGGTATTCAGACTACCAGTCCAAAAACAATCCACTTTTAAAGTGAGTTCAATTATTCTTCAATTGAATCTATTTATTTTGGTAAATTATCACTTTGTCTATAATTTTGGATAGACTTTGATTCATGAGCTGTTCATTTTTGCCAATTCTCACATTGTCTACAATCTTTGATATACTTTGATTCATGATTTGTTCATTTTGACCAATTCTCACTTTCTCTACAATCTTTGGTAGGCTTTGTTTCACGATCCTCGTTATCTTTTATCATCTTTAGCGCTATATTGTATACAAATACATTGCCAATGTCGACTTTATTTGGTTATCTTAATTTCGGTTCCATTCTATTTCATCCATGACATAATTTATCAAGATCTATTTATTTCATATTTCAAGTACTTGATTAGTTCTTCTGGAACTGAAAAATAAATTATGTCAAAGTGCTTTTAGAATTTTCATATCCTCACTTGGGTCATCTTTAACTTTAGTTTCTTTTCTTGGTAGAGAACTTTTTAACATTAGAACCGACTTTTCTACCATGCTTCAGGCGCGGCTACAACTCATTTTCAATATTAGATTATCTAACAAGAGAATATACTTTAATTGGAATATTAGCAACTGATAATTTGTTTCATAGACTTTATAAATGAATTGTGTTTTGAACTTCGAGGATCAAATATAATAATATATTATTTCAAATTGTTCATTTGAACTTCTGGTTCACACTTTCAGCTGCTTATTATCTCCCCCTAATATTGAGAAAATTAATTTATCAATTGATAATCAGCCTACTGGGCTTCAAATAAGTATTCACTTATTGGATCAAGGTATATCCTCAAGTACGGGATTCATATAAAATACCTTTTCTCAAAATTCTTTGAAAACTCATATTATCGTACTAAATTGGAGCAATTGAATAATTACAACACATCTGAAAGTTTACTTAGATAAGATATAATAGGTTATTAACCTAAAATAATTTGTAAGTTAAGGGGAGAATCATTTTATATTAACTTGTTGGCTTAATGCGAAGAAATATCTTAATATCATACTTTGTGTGTTTCAAATATCTAATTTAGAATTGATGATCTCACAAGTATCAACTATATAACTAACTTTAGACGTCTAAAGAATGGATCTTCCAGTCCATTTTTTTTATGAGCATGTCCTTCAAGATGTTCAATATTAATTTTAGTAATATATGTGATACTTATCAAGGAATTTCTGAAAAATCCAGAAAACAAGATCTTAGTCTAATTAGTTGAGAAAATAAATTCACAAACTTTTGGCTGTGAATAGACATATGCACGATCTTTTAGTCGATGCAACAATTAATGTCATAAAAACTCAATTTCTCAAATTTTCCTTTAGGATCACACAAATTTTATTGGATTGAAGAAACTTCTAGTTTTTCAAAACTAGTTCTCACATTATAATACATCTGAGATGACCCAACTGATTTTGCCAACAATACACTTAAGTGTGATTTGTAAACATCTGGTTTACCATAATACATATGATTTTATTCTTCTAATTTGTTTCAATCTCTAGTAAATATAAAATAATTTGTATATAATATATATTTTTCAATCTTAATAAATTTACATTTATTAATATTATTCATGCAATCCTTCTGTGATTGTCAATTTTTCTAAGATCCATGAAAATTGTCATTGATACTTTTCTGATCAATGGAGACAGAATAATCATTTTCTTATCAATCATCAAGGGATAACCATTCTTTGATGAATTAATAAAAGTAATTCATTCTTTAAACAATCCTCTAGGGATCCTTTATAAATATATAATTTTTTCGAGAGGTAGATCATAGATCTTTAAACAATGATAAAGATAAATAGTTTTCGTGCAATCCACCGGGGATGCATTATAAGTTCTTCAAGAACTATATACATTATTATTTTTCAATCATTCATGGATCTTGATTAGTTCTTCAGGAACTATATAATAAATTATTATTTTGCTATCCTTCAGGGATGCTTGATAAATTCTTCAAGAACTATATAATAAATTATTATTTTTCTATCCATCAAAGATATTTGTTAAGTTCTTCAGGAACTATATAACAAACACATTATTTTATAGTCATTCAAATATATTTTAACATTATTTATCCAATCCTTCTGGGATGCATGAAAACCATCATTGATTTTTTTCTTCTAATCAACATATCAATACAAAATAGGCAGAATTAGAAATATATATTACGAAACAAAAAATAATAATATTACCTTATAAATCTTGGAGCTTCATATCGTTAGACCTTCATTCTCAAACTATTTGTATCACTTCTTAGACAATTAGTTAACATTCATATGGTAGAGTTTCGTGCTGATAACGTGTTATGAAATAAGGAGAAAAAATATAAAATAGAAGAGAGAAAGAATAGAATGATTATGTATTATTTCATTCGTCTATCGTATACAATGAGATTGATCCTATTTATAGGACATCATATAAATATTATAATAAATACAAGTTGATTAAATAAGGAAAGAAGTTATTGAGTGACAAATCTAATTATTCATAACAATATATATATATATATATATATATATATATATATATATATATATATAAATATATATATATATATAAGTCTTTGTTAAAGAATAATAGTAAAGATTAAATAAACAAATCTTTGAATAATTTAAATCAGTGTTCTTATTGTGTTATATACATAGATAAAAGATAGAAATGGAAGCAGAAAAGAGTATTAATACAAAAGATCTATAAATGGCATATACTTTACTATTAGATAAACACATATACAGAGATGATAACGGATATGGTATGACCAGAGTATATGTGGTATTAACATTTGTGCCTTTACTCTTATTTTATGGGTACCTAAATACCCGTAACCATATTCGCTTACTCGTATTTTTAATAAAAATAACTGATCAGTTATAATTTGATTATAATTTACCATATAATTTTAAGTTGTTAATAACACCAAAAAAATCTATGGATGTTATTGTTGAATTAAAAAATAAATAAATATTTATATAAAAATGAATACAAGTTTAATAGTGTTGTATTTAATAAAGTTGATAAATTAACTTGTGTGCATAATTATAAAAATAAAAACACATAAATATATATTGTGTGAGTATGGGATTGGATGGGTACTAAAGTACCCATACCCACTTATTCTAATGGGTGATTGTCTATGCACATGTCCATACCCATTTTGTTGGTTTTTCCTACCAATTTTGGGTAAATTTTGTGGATACCCACTGAGAATACAATTGTCATCCCTAATCACATACACAATAAAATCGAGTGTTTTTCACTTTGACTATATATCGTAGTCTTTATACTCTTTCATGATATATGAGAGTTAGTTACAATCTAATTACAATTCACCTAAAATGATTAGTTTTCAGTTGCTTTTTTCCCTTTTCATTGAAGCTATTATTTTTCTTCACATGTAATATTATTGTGATTATACTGATCTTTTTCAACCTTGTATATTCAACATCAATATTGAGCACTCTCTTCATCTATAACACTATGCTAGTTTTAATTTTCAATGATGCTAAATTTTTCATCCTTTCATTTTCATCTTCAATATTAAGCAATTTCTTACATGTTTATCATGCCTCCACGTACAACTTCTATTATAAGCAAGCTTGACACTGAATTAATGTTCTCCATTCATTCAAGTGAAGGTAAAAATTTTGCTACTGTAAACTCTAAGTTTAATGTCTCTAATCATTTCACACGAAGTCTATAGATGCAAAGAGCTCTCGAAGTGAAGAACAAAATTGCGTTCATCGAAGGCTCAATTGCAATCCCTAAAAATCTTGACCAAACTCAGGGAAATTGAGAAAAGTGTAATCATTTCATCCAATCTACGATCGTCAATTTGAACTCAACCCTGTCAGCAACTGATGGGAAGCAAGGCCTGATACACTTAGAAACATCAGAAGAGTACCTAAAACAACGTCGCTCTTTTTCAACCATATTCTCCTCTTTATAAGTCGGAGTTGTACTTCATCTTTCATCCAATCTACACACAATCATTGTCTGGACAAATGCATAAAGAATAGGAAAATGAAAGCAAAGAAGTCAAGAGTTTGTGAGGTCTACTGAAAATGAATTTCCTTTCCTCTCGGGAGTGTGCGTCCATCAGCAATTGGACGTTAATGAGGCTCTACAAGCATTTTCGATCGGCCTCATCCATAGAGGTTCCTCCCCCGAAGTAACTCAAGTCGCTGATGAAACTCATCAATTGTTTCTTTTGATATAGGTCTCCCGGAGTGAGGTATTATTCTTGGTATACATACAAACGGTTCCCCATGAGAAAATGAATCTTATTCCAATACTTGGGGAAAAACTCAGTGCATCTTCCTTCCATTACATCCCCAACAACACAGATCATAGCATGAGCTTCGGGGCGGGTAGGGGTGACCAGAAATAATCGATCTTCGAAAGACTGTAGCTCAATAAGAGGCCCAAAGGCCTGGACGGTCAGCTCAATGGAAATTAACCCTCTGCCTCGCGTCCGAGTCGAATGGCCTTGATGTAATACCCCAGTTTTTATTATAATAGTTTATTAATTATTATATTAATTTTTATTTAATTTTAGAAGGTTTGTGAGTGATTATTAATATTATATGGGTTAATGAGTTGTTGGGTAGAATTTACATATATTTTTAATAATTAAATTATGTATAAGTAGAAAATATTGGTTTAGTATTAAATTAGAATTTAAATAAAAAATTTAAGGAGAATTGATAGAATTTATTTAACTAATTTAATAAATTAATTGATAGATATTGAGAGAATCTGTGAGTGGGTAATGCAATAGAATTTTAAATAAAAATAAGTAAGTGGGTAGATTTATGAGAAATTGAGGGAATTATTGTGATTAATGAAATAAAAATAAAAAGTGTTTTCTATTTAAGTAGAAGGGGGAATAGAAAAAAGAAAGTACATAGAAGTTTTGGGAAATATGGAGTAAGAAGAGAGTGGAGACAAGCCTAAGAGAGCTAGCGAAGAAGAGAACCTCCATAGTCAAAGTTCAAAGTTTTTCTATAAATTTTAGGTAATGGGAGAGTATTATTCAATATATGAGTTTTAAGCATGAGTGGTAGTAGAGATTCCTTACCCTCTTTTCCTTTTTCTCTTATATATTTCCCACGTTGATGAATAAATTGAACCTTGAAGGGTTTGTGCAAAACCTCTTTAGGTTGTTGTTATTAATCCTAATCTTTGTGCACTGTTAATTGCTAAAATTATATGATACGTGTTAAAAATATTATGATTGATTCCATAAAGTTCTCTATTGATATGAATGTTATTAATTGACATGATATGTATTAAAATGTTATGATTGATGTCATAGAATTCTCTGTTGATATGGATGTTATTAATTGATATGATATGTGTTAAAATGTTATGATTGATGTCATAGAGCTCTCTGTTGATATGCATGCTATTAATTAACATGATATGTGTTAAAATATTATGATTTATGCCATAGAGTTCTCTGTTGATATGAATGTTATTAGTTGACATGATATGAGTTGAGATTGTGTGATTTATGAGATCTGAGTTGTGATGAGAAAATGTTGATGTTGATAATCAAATGTTTATTTCTGAGTTTGAATCGCCATGAGAATGAAAATATAGATGTATGAAATTATTGCAGAGAGAAAAATCGTAGTTAGACATAAGAGGGGATTAATCGTCTTATTTCACGAGTAACTTGAGTTTCATAAGTCTGTTTCAGGTGCAGTTAGTTGAGTTACAAAGATAACGCGATAATATTTCTGTTGAAGTGGGAAAATTGGTCCGGGGAGCGCTACAACAGTAGTAGTTTTCTAGTTTTTATACCATAAGCATTGTCAAATTTTAGTCTTGCATTTGTCATCTTGTTTCACGCGTAACTGGACTTTCATAACTCCGATTGAGATGCAATTAATTGCATTTGAAAGAGGGTTTAAGGAACCTTTAAACTGGAAATTTTCATAATTTTATCATAAGTCTATAATATTTGGCGCTATTTTGATGTTAAACATTCTTTTTTAGAGTTAAATCAAGGGTTTAGGTATCTTAAGGGTAAACTTAGAAGGGTAAGGTTTGGAGAAACCCTTGGAGCGATTTAAGGACTTTGAATACATTTATAAATAACTTGGATTTGAGTTATTAATATGTTTAGAGTTGAGTCGGTAAATGATTGAGTTAATTTAGGGTTGTTTTAAAGTCCTAAAGGATATGTCGGTAACCCTTAAACCTATAAATAACAAGTTGTTAGTATGATGTTAGTTGGGTGTTATTTAATTGTTGAACGACTCTTGAATATATATTATTTAATGTTGAGGATTGTGTTTGAGATGAACTGATATTTACGTCAACTCTAATTATTAGAGTTCATGTGTTGTATGTTTAGGTTCGAAAGAACCAATGTTTAGATGTTTAGGTTCAAGAGAACTAGTGATGTGGCCTTACATTAGCAATAATTGATGATGACATGTTTAAGTTTGAAGGAACCAGTGACGTGTAGGATTTATGTCCAGTGACAAAGATTGGAGTTGGAGGATTGTAGATGGTGATTTGTATTGTTTGTTGCATTCATGCATCATGTAGGACTTCGGTCCAATGACGAGTAGGACTTCGGTCCAATAATGAGTTAGGACTTCGGTCTAGTTACGAGTAGGACTTCGGTCCACTAATGAGTTAGTACTTCAGTCTAGTGACGACTTGGATGATTTAGTAATACACCTCTGAATATCCTAATTTTGTTACCACGTACATTGGAGTAGAGGATATGAATACATTGCATACATAATTGCATTTGTTGATTAATTATTCTGTTGTTGGATTTGTATGATTGATTTAACTGTGATAATATACTACCTTTGCTATTTATACACTGCTAAGATATGCAATGTATTTCTCACTCCTTTTCTATTTGTTTATGTATTGTTTTTTATGCTTGTGGTGCAGATACTCAGGTACAGACTGATGAGCTTTATCTCATACTTATATTGGAGGATGACATAGTTGACATTTTTATTTGTTTATCTTTTCGCGTTGTTTAATTTTCTACATGTCGTTCTAATAGTGTAACACTGAGTTAGAAATACCGTATAATGTTTTAATTTTCTGCAAGTTGTTTAATTGAATCTTTTGATTTAATGAAGTTGATTTCTAATTATGAGACAATTTGAAATGTTATGTTGAGAAATATGACACCCTTAGTATTATTTTATTCCTCATGCTTTATAAATTAAATGTTGGGGGTTTAGGGTGTTATACCTGACGACATTGAAAAAGATAAAATAAAAGGGTCACAAAAGGCTTTACTTTCAAGTAGTCGCACCAATACTAATAGACATTCACATATACCGAGCTAGCAGGATGAAGTTATGAAGGGCCATTGACAGATGTTTTAAAACTTCTATCTCAAAAGAAGTGAAGGGTATACGAAGACCCAGAGTTGAGAAAGTACACTCATAAAAGGAAATGGCGCAATCGCCATACTTATGGCATATCACTTTATCTTCAGCGGGAGTTAGGGAACCCTAATCAAATAATGGCCAACATCAAGAAAGGCTCTATCAAGACTGCTATTTCTAGCAAAATCAGAAAGAATGGAAGAATAGACACAATCCATCCAAGAAGATGGAGCATCCTTTTGGGACTTGTGAGTACTCTTCTATGATTTCTTACCCATAATGCACTAACTTCTCAGATACAGGAAAGCGAAATGGAAAAGGAGAAGATAATTGCTAAACTAAAGAAAAACAGCAGTGACTCTTCAAGAACTATACTCTAGCATTCATAAGGAATTAGAGTCTGTAAAATGTGTCAAATCACTCGCATGTAACACTCAAGTATTTTGGTTCCTAAAAGTTGTAATGATGTCATATCCGAAAAGAAGTTTGATGTATGGAACATTAAATTTGTGAATCCCCAAGAAACTAAAACATTTCTCTTTCATCTTTCCAAAGATAAACAAGAGAATGGTCGGTATCCGAGGCTGAAGTAATAAATCCTTGTTTCGTTGCGCATAAACAAAGGCTTGATGGCAACTATTATGAACCGGCCATATTAATCCCGACCGACCACTCTGAAGGAATTTTAATCCTTTCAGAATCTTCTTTGCACACGAGGACTTTCCTCCTAATGATCCCTAAGGATCTCAACTACTACCGTATCACATGAGGATCTCATAATAATTCGTTAGTTGGTTTATATATATATATATATATATATACCTAAGGATCTCAACTACTACCGTATCACATGAGGATCTCATAATAATTCGTTAGTTGGTTTATATATATATATATATATATATATATATATATATATATATATATGATACCAGATAAGGAGAGGGGGGTATGCCTCCGTGGAGGTTTGTGTGATAAATATTCTTGTAAATTTCATCAATATTTGTTATAGTTATAAGGTTTAACATTAATTTTTTTTTTAATTATGATTTTTATTTTAAATGTTTTTTATAAAAAGTCAACTTGATGAATAGTGAGTTCGTGAATAATGTGCGTGAATAGTAACTCGTGAATAGTAAGTAGTGGCAAGTATGATTAATGTTCCAGTGAATGATTTCAACAATTTCAACATAATAATGAATGAATAGTGTTCATAAATAGTTTTAGCATAGTAAGTCAACTTTATGAATAGTGAAAAATTTAATTGGATTAAAACATCAAAAACTTAATTGGATTATTTTGATATTTAAAATACTAAAAATGTCTTTTAAGCTCTGGATATTGTATCCAGATCATCTTTTATAGAAAGAATCAGGGTGTAAGTGGAAGACATACATTCCAAAATTAATTCTTGTCGACATTTTAATGATGGATAAGTTGCTTTGTTACTATTCTTGATTTGTAATTTTACAGATTCTAATTCTTTTTCTAAATTATCAAGAGATTTTCTAAATGTTTTTAAATATTTTCTATCTCTGGTCAGATCCATTTTTGGAAAAAATAAATTATATTTGTATTTGAATTTTTCCGCTTTGGTACGTGTCGTTGTTCATCTGAAGTCTGTTATTCATTAAACACTATTCTGAAGAATAAAGTGTTTAACTATCCAACATAAGCTGGCCAACAAGGTACAATATTCCATCCAATATACCAATTTTGTGTGGAAGACATTAGACTTGTGTCTTTTAAGTTCTTGAAAGTGTGTACAAATCATTATTTATTATTTTAATCATGGTTTCAAAAGTGGAGATTTGATTAAGAGTTCTAGTTTTTCTTAATGTTAGTTGATAATAGAGAGCTCCGGCTCCTATACTGTGCCTTAAGAGTGTATTAATTTGTCTTAATTCTTTTTCTAAATCAGCAATAAATGTCCTATATTCTTTTAATTCAATTCTTTCTTTGGTTAGATCCATGTTATCAGAGTTATAAAAACGTGAGAGGAAGCAAAAAGTGTATGGACAATAATATAAGGAGGCTCAGCCTTCCAATGAATGATCTAATTAAATATGAGCACAGATGTATGAACAATAATATGAGGAGGCTCAGTCTTCTAATGAATGATCTAATTAAATATGAACATATATTTTTGGAGGCTCAGCCTTCCAATATTATGATGCAAGAAATAATAGTTGAAATGATTAATCAGTTTCATAACCATCAATATCATAATTTATTTCATTGTCTGAATTATTATGGTTGAAATATCTAAAGTTTATAGAAACTAATGGATTATTTTATCTAGGATTTCTCATCCTATAATCTGTTTGTGAAGAATATCCGAAAAAATGTCCTTCAAAATAACTTAAGTAATGTGAACTAGAGGTAAATTCATTTAATTATCTAATTATACATCTTATTTCGTGTTCTTCAAAATCTTGCTCCATTGTAGTTTTTAATTCTTCTAGAAATATTTTTTCTTGAAAATAGGTAAATTTTAATTTTTTCAAGATAATTTTTATTAAATCTGGATAATGAAATCTTTTGAATAAACATAATATTTTTTCATCAAAATCTTGGATACAAATTAAGTTTGATAATTTTTTGTTAAAAAGAAATTTGCAAAGATTTAAAATGAAACATGAAAATCATTACCCAGAAACAAATTTCACAACACAAAACCATTCAAAATATATTTTTAATGGAAAAAATTAAGAGAATTTTTTAACAAAAACTTAACCATTTCTTGTGTTAATTTCATTTATTTTCTATTAACTCATTATTTTATGATAATATTTGTATATCCTTCAAATATTATGAATTATCTAAATAATAATAATAATGCTCTGTTTATAATATATAAATACTATTCCAAGTAACTTCTCTAATTATGTGTTTAAAATTGGATTGATAATAATATGGCTTTCCGTCAAGTCTAAACTATACCTTTATTAAAAATTTATTTTCTCACACTCTCTTGAAAAATTATTGATGAATTAAAATCCAACATATACATTAGCTATAATATATCTACTATTATGAAAGGGTATACATTGATAATGAAAAATTGAATTTTTATGATGCATAAGTTTTTTATTTGATCGCCTTTTTGAAGGACCAAACACAATATAATGACATTTTTAAAATGAACTTAATAATAATAATAATAATAATAATAATAACAAATTCAAGAATACTTTTCACAACACCATAAATACATAGGTGATAAAAAAACACATTAGATTTTATTTCTTCATTTGGAGAGTTTGATTTTATTTCTGCAATTGGAGAGGAAAATATGGTTGAAATTATTAAGTTTATTTATGTTAGACTTATCTTTCTTTTTCTATTTCTTTTTGTAATAAGTATTGAAGGTCATAGACTACCATATAATTGGCTTAAATATTGTGAGACACACTCTGATTGTTCACCAGAGATGTGTAAGCCTCCTTTCAAGCCATATTGTTTTGAGAAGATGTGTAAGTGTTATTTGTTTGAGAACACAAACGTTTAGCTAAAATATTTTATGAGCCATCATTTAGTTTGTATGTTGGCCCCTAATAAATTTTGTAGCTATGAATTTGAATTATAAGTTGATGGTATTAAATTCAAATATGACAAAAAATAGTAACTGATTATCATATTTGTCTATGGCCTTAGTTTTTCTTGTGATATAGAAAAATGTGTGTTTGGTAATATTTTCCATTTAACACCAAACTTATACAATTTTTTTTTTCTTCTCATAAGCAGTAAGATTGATTGAAAAATAGAGTATAAGAGGTATTATTGTCCTTACAAAGATACACACACAAAATCAAAAAAGTTACAAACCAACTCAATTTAATCGAAACCACTCAAGGAAGCTATGCATAAATCGTATAAAGGGATTTGGAATTTCTCCAATCTTTCTCCAATTCCACATCTCCAACTTTAACCATTGTTCCATCTTCTTTTAAACTTTCTGCACAAAAGAACAAGAGAAAAATGATGTTCCAGATTTTCTTCTTGCTGAAAACACAAAACACATACTTTATCATGGATTGATTCTATAATTTCTCTTTTACTTAACTCATCTTTTAATTGTAATCTATTAAAAAAAATTCTCCAAACAAAAGTTTTGATTTTGAGGAGAACTTGCGAACTCCAACCCTTAACAACTAAAATTAAAAGCAGCATGTAAACTACTCTCTCCGTCTTAAATTATAAATATTTTTTAGACATTTCATACTAATTAAAAAGTTTAATTATTATTTTATAGAAAAAACAAATTATCTATTAAATAGGAGAGAGAAGTTAAAAGTGTGAAAATAATAAATAATAATAAATAGTTAAATATATATTGGAGAAAATATCATTAATATTGAATGTAAGGTTATTTATAATTTGAGACAAATTTTTTTAATAAAATAACTTATAATTTAGAATAGAGGGAGTAATAGTTTATTCTACATCTACATTTTTCTTAAAAATTACATGTGTTATAAAATGAATATATTATTAGTCTTTGTTAAAGGTTAATCGTAAGGACTAATTAAAAAAAAAAAAAAAAAAAAAAAAAAAAAAAAAAAATATATATATATATATATATATATATATATATATATATATATATAATTTGGCTATATATTGTATATTTGTACCCTTTCATAATTAATAGAATATTTTATTGAGTTAATACCCATTTTGCCCCCTGCCATATAGGCGCTTTTCGAAAAACCCCCTGTAAAAAAAAACTTGCAAAAAAAACACTAACATTTGAAGATTCTCTCAGTTTTGACCTTCATCACATCCAGTCACTAAAAATGTCAAAATGGCAGGGGTCAAAATAAAAACGCAGCCAAAAGGGCAGGGGTCAAAATGAAAACGCTGCCAAAATGGCAGGGGTCAAAATAAAATGCTGCCAAAATGGCAGGGGTCAAAATGACATGTTTTTTGTGACTGAATGTGATGAAGGTCAAAATTGAGAGAATCTTCAAATGTTAGGGTTTTTTTTGCAAGTTTTTTTTACAGGGGGTTTTTAAAAAAGCGCCTATATGACAGAGGGCAAAATGGGTATTAACCCTATTTTATTTTATTCCACATTCTTCTTCGTAATTTGCTATCAGATACTTTCTTGGTGAGTTTGTTATAATTTATTTAATATTAATTAGTTTTCAGTTGCTTTTTTTTTCTCTTTTCATTGAAACTATTCTTTTTCTTGACTTTCATTATTGTGAATATACTCTTTCTTCATCCTTGTATCCTCGACATCAATCAGGAACACTCTCTTCTTCTACCACATTATGTTAGTTTTAATTAAGGGTAGGGCGGACCAAGGGTTTGTGCCCTTACCCTCCAATGTGTCCATACTATTCCATTCTATTTTTTCGCAGGTTTTTGTAAGCACGAGCATTTATATAAATTTTTACGTTTTTAGGCGTAAAAGGTGCAGTGTCCGTTGGCTTTTCTTGCCTGACCTCACTTTTTTGCAGGAAGGACTTATGTTTTAGGCATGCATCCTCAACTATGTCCGCCCCGCCCTACGTTTTTTTTTTCGAGCTTTTGTTGGGCTGGCCTAAACGTGGCGAGCATGCTCGTTTGCCACCTTTATTTTTAATCGTCTATTCAACTCTACTTTTAATCTTTTCATCTTCATATTCAACATAGAAAAATTTCTTCTAGGTTCATCATGACTCTACACACAACTCCTTTCATAAGCAAGTCTGACACTGAATCATTGTTCTCTATGTGGGGTCCAGCCAATCTCACATGGCTAACATACATTTGACAAAAATGGAAGGTTGCATGCGATGACAAGTAGCAAGGTGTATGGTGTGCACATGGTGTAATGCATGAGTAACACATGTTATGGTACATGCTTTGCAAGGTACACTTGGTGCTTTGTATGTGTCATAACCTAATTTTTACCCCTAAGATTCCACCTACCATACCATTTGTATCTTACCAAGATCACATGCATGACATCCTCCTAGCCTCCACCTCTTTGGGATTTGCCTTTGTGGGAGATCACCAAGCACCTTTTGTGTTCTCTTGTTATCCTTTTGCTTTTTTTACATTCTAACATCACTAACCTTATTCAAAATACAAAAATATGTATTATTTCCTTTTCTTATTTTACAAGGTAGGAGCTTGCAATCAAAGGATCAAGTTTGGTTTCTAAATAAGAGTTTTGGTGCCTAAAGTCAAAGTTTTGGTCAGCAAATGTTCCACAAGAGCTTTCACTTCAAGGCATGATCTATAATCTTAGGTCACATCTATGTCAAGCTTCATTCAACATCATGGGATCAAGAGAAGTTCAAGTTTGGTGCATGATTTCAAGGATGATTCAAGTATGGTTCATGTGTTTATTTCCATGTCATCTCTATCCAATTCTCAAGTAATTCTCAAGATTATTCAAGCGCCAATCAAGTTTCCTTCATTTGGTGTCAAGTGTTCATCATTTGGACTTAGAAGTAAGAAATGGAAAGAAACCTCAAGTTGACACATGTTTGGTTGGCCTAAAATCAAGTACGACATGTCAATTGATCCAAACACCATAACTTCTTCATTTCTCAACATTTTTGGAATCTACTTTGAACCAAATGTCACATTTGAACTCCTCTACAACTTTGTCTCAAGGGTCAAACATCAATTTAACCTCTTAGTCCATCAATTTTGGGATTTGCTCAGTTGTCCATGTGTGCACAAAGTAGGCCCAAGACCTGGTCGACCTAATGCCTGACCTATAGTTTCAGGTCATGACCTTAACTTTGATTCAATGCCATTTTCAATCCAAGCATCCTTTCGGTGTGGTTCTTTTTACATTTGATTCTTTGCCATGAAAAGATCATTTGGCACAAAGAAAATTCAAGAATGCACGAGTAGATTCCATTTGGCCTAAGTTCAAACACGGTGCCATGAACTTTATTCCCCATGCAAGCTTCAGGCCATGATTTTCACTCCAATCTCAATCTGATACCACAAGCACATGTTTAACCTTTTTGGCAAAGTAAAACGCGTGTAAACACACAAATGAATAGGTTTCATGCCTAAGTCATGCTTTTCATCACTCATCTCACACGTTTTACAAATTACCAAAATTCTGACCAAATTCAGACGAATTGAGATCCCTTTCACACGTACAAGCTGCTCAACACTTTTCCTATAAATAAAGGAATAATTTTACTTAAATTCCAAGATTTTATAGCCAAAGTAACTTTAAAACGATTTGAACTTGATACCTCTAAAAACCAGAAATCCATTTTCTCAATTCAAGCTTGTTTTGCTTTGTTTCTTCGCCCAGAATCACTCATTGGCACCTTCTGAAGCTAACCAAACCATTGTTGTACTTTGAAGCTTCCTGAATCAAGCTCTCCATTTACATCATTGTTGACCTCTGAAGTTCCAACTGAAAAGGTAGCTACGAGTAACATTTTTGAGCAAGCAAGTTACCAGTCTATTCGTCTTGTTCCACTTATCAAAAGCCCTCTACCAGCTTGAATTTAAATTACGTATCCATCATTTAATTTTTCTTTGAAGAACTAGGGTTCTTCACGTGTTTGAGCAAATTTTCTTTGCTCAGAGCAAATCCATTGCTCTGATGTAGAGAGACATGAACGATGATGTGTTGCGCACTTGAATCCATGCTTGATTCTGACTAAAAACATGAGTTCATGATTTTGCAAAATCAAGTTGAAGGTTGAAGATAAAGTTGTTTGCGCACGTTGGTGGGAAAATTCAAATTCTAGCCAATCACAGCGTGACACGGAGCTAGCCGTTGCACATTTTATTTTTCTTTTAGTTTTTATTCATTTTATTTTCTTTTTCTTTTCTGATTTATTTTAAATAGCTCCTTTATTATTTTTAACTCCAATTTTTTTTCATATTATCATAAAAATATTTTCTACCACATATATTTTTTTTCATAATTTTTAAAATCATTTTGCATTTAATTCATATTTTCTTCTATTTTCATTTATTTTCCATTTTTCAATTTTATTTTTGATCATTTTCAATTATTTTTGCATCCAAATTTTGAAATCCTTTTATTTGCAATATTTTGGACTTCTCATAATTTTCTCCACCATTTGTTTTGCATTTTAATGCTCCTTTTGGATTTTTGCTTTTGATTTCCATTTAAAATCATTTTCATATTATCATAAAAATATTTTCTACCACATATATTTTTTTTCATAATTTTTAAAAATCATTTTGCATTTAATTCATATTTTCTTCTATTTTTCATTTATTTTCCATTTTTAAATTTTATTTTTGATCATTTTCAATTATTTTTGCATCCAAATTTTGAAATCCTTTTATTTGCAATATTTTGGACTTCTCATAATTTTCTCCACCATTTGTTTTGCATTTTAATGCTCCTTTTGGATTTTTGCTTTTGATTTCCATTTAAAATCATTTTCTTTGATTTTCTTTTCATTTTTATTCATATTTTTTAATATTTGTGATTTGCCTTTTGATGATTGTTTGGTTGATCAAGTGTTCAATATTTCAAATTCTTGAGTGATGGTCCATTGGTTGTTTCAAACTTCTCTGGTTCAAACTTGTTTATAAATGATCATCTGATAATTTATGGTACTTTGCATCAGAGATAGGTTATCCCCAGTTGGATCATACTTTGAGCCACTAGCTTGTTGATAAATGATCCCATACATGAGTTCCTCAATCTTTCTCTCTTTCTTCATCTATCTTCTTGTTTTGTTTTTTTATAGTGTTACATGTTTTAGGAAAATAACTTTATGTTATTTCTCTAACATGTTTAACACATAAATTGTTATTGACCGAACTCAAATAGACATGACTTCTATATAAGTCCACTTACGATTGCTTAACATAACACTAAATTGTCCCGACTCGATTAAATACTCATTAACATTAACATTGGCATATTTATTTTATACTCTTGACATTTATGTCATTTACACTTTTATGTCATTTACATTCATGCCATTTTTACATTATTTCTTTTTTCTTTTGCTCTTTATTTTATGCTTTATTTCTTTCTCATCTCAAAAGAACAAAAAAACAACATAAAATGGCTAAAACCCTAAAAATATTTAACTTGATCTCATGGACTTTGTGTTACTATCCCTTGCATGAGGAGTATTTTGGACCTTGGACATTAGGACTTAGTATTTCCCTTTGCTTGGAGTGGTATCTGAGAACTTGTGATCCATCTGAGACATAGTGCTTTATTTGAGACCTTTTGAACTTCAATTCATGATTTGGAGGCTCTTTATGGTTTGGTGACCTTGGATGTCCATGTGGTTTTTCTTTGATATTCATCTGTGCCTGTTGCTTGTTCATTTTGTGGCTTAATCCAAAGGGAAATGAATACTTGTTTTGACCAATGTCAAATGCTTGCCCCTTCTTGTGGTTAGTACACTTGCAAACACAAAGGCTTTCTCTTGGGCTACCTGACAATGAGACCATTTATTTTATGCTTTAGGATAGTTTATTCTTATCCTTCCCACTTCTTACATTTTCAAAATTTCTCCCTATTTCAAAAGCTTCTTGTTTTCAAACTTCATACCTTTTTCTTAATAAACATTTACTTTGTCAAGTGATCCAGAAATTTTTTTTCTTAATAAATGCAAAAATACTTAAGCATATTTAAACTTTTTTCAAAACTTCTAAACAAGACAAACCTCATCAAAAAAAATTTTGTGCCTTTGTGAACTTTTCTTTAAGAACCATTTTTTTTCAAAGGATTAGATATTAGTCTATTCTTGTAGTGATGCAAACCACTATACTTCTACAAGATGCTGAGAAATGATTGACATTTTCCACTTGAATGTTGAGATGTACTTGTGAGAAAGTCCAAGTAAAATTTCTCTATATCAAGATGATGCAAATTCTCATTTCCTCATACCTGTAGGTAGTAAGTTGAGTTTTTCCACTCAAATACGAAAAATGACTTTTTAGTTAAAATCAATCAACAAACAACCCAGCTTTTTATAAACACAGATTTACAAGTGGTTCTCGTTGAGTACAAAGGATGTGAGGGGTGCTAATACCTTCCCCTTGCTTAACCAACCCCCGTATCCAGATCTTTTTTTTTTAGTTTTTTGCTTTGTGGGTTTTGTTCGACCTTTTCCCTTTTCCCTTTGGAAACAATAAAGTTCAGCAGGAAATTTGGTTGATCTGGGGATGATAAACCAATTCTCCAATGGCAGTTGGAAGCTTAACAAGGACACGAAATATAGGGAGAGAAATTGATAAAGATTGATCAGAAGGAACAAGAACCTCAAGTGAGAAGATCCTGTTGGAACAAGTTTGGTTCTACAACCATCCTTGAGTTTTTATAACAACAAAGTATAAAAGAACATTTTTTTTCTAATAGTTTGTTGAGTGTGCAGACTCAGAGCATACTTAAAGTAAAGTAAAGCTAAATATGATCGAGAAAGAAGTTGAGTGAACATATCTCTAAACAAACCAAGATGGTGGACAAAGTTGATCAAATCAGACTCTGAACTGTGGTCCTAGGAAGACTCTAGATATTAAGACTCTGAACTTTAATATCAAGAGATTCTAAGAATTGGACATCATCCAAATCTAAAACAAAGAAATCCTAGAAGAAGTTCTGAAGTTATGTCAACTATGGTTGTCACCAGTCAACACTTCTGAAATAGACATCCCTGGTTCATTCAAGCCTCATTTACTCATTAGACTTTAATCTCTATTCTCAAGGTTTTGAACTCTGGACATATGATAAATCTCTCGTATGCAATGACAGTGTTCTAGAGTACTAAAATGGGTGAATAGTTCTTATGTATAGTACAAGTTAATAACAAATCAATAGTATTGTACTTCAAACGGCTATAAAAAGATTTTCTACCTACCACCCAAGATTTACAACTGAACCTACCTACTTTACAGCTGTAGTGTACCTTGAAGATTGTTCCAATCCTATCGTTTAACGACCTTATTTGTTATCTATGAAAACTTCAAAGGATTTATGAAAAATAAGAGGATGGTTAATTTAAAAGAAGAACAAATTCAGGTAGAAGGCTTTCGCACAGAAGAGTGAAGAAACTTCATAATGAAGTAAATTCGTTAAAGAAAATTATCTTCAAGAAAGAAAATATTGAAGAATCACATTAAGCTTCATTTCAAATATTCTTTGATGTAAACTTGAATTTCATTGTGTGTATTCTACTTAGTGAGAAGCATCTTTGTAAACACAATTAATTTGATTAACAATTGTTAATTTCCTTGAGAGATTAAGTTTTGTTAGAATTCTCAAGAAGTCATTGACTCTTAGTCTTTGAGTTGTATTGCCTTGAGAGACTAGGGTATAGTCATAATTCTCAAGAAGTATTAGACAATTGGTCTTTAAGTTGTATAATCAGTTTGATTATTAAATTAAGTCCTTATTGAGAAGGCATAATCACTCAGAAAGATGGACTGGAGGTAGCTTCTTTAACAGTGAACCACGATAAAAATACTTGTGTTTTTATCTTTATCAACATCTATGTTGTTTGAGAAATTGGGTTGCAAAAGTTTTTAAATTCAGAAACCCAATTCAAACCACCATTTCTTGTGTTTCTTGCATCATATCCATGCGAGTAAAAAAACCATTAAGAAGATATTCCCCATATGAGTATGTCACTCTCACCAATGAAGGAGAACCTCAAAGCTTCATATAATCCATGAGACGAATGACAAGGACAAATGGATGCAAACCATGCAAGAAGAATTGCAGTCACTGAAGAAGAACTAGACGTATGACTTAGTGAAATCACCAAACGGAAAAAGGACTTTGAAAAACAAGTGGATGTTCAAACTGAAGTATGAAGAGAGCAACCCAAACCCCAAATACAAAGCATGAGTTTTTGGAAAGGGGTGCCATTAGAAGAAAGGCATAGACTTTGAAAAGATATTCTCACCGTGAGTGAAGCTGACATCCATAAGAGAAATCCTTGGTCTAGTTGCAACTCTAGACTTGGAGATAGAGCAAATTGGTGTTAAAACAACATTCTTATATATGGAGACTTAGAGGAAGAAATAAATGGAGCAACTAGAAGGAATTGAAGAACCAGGAAAAGAACACCTTGTGTGTCAATTGAAGAAAAGTATATATGGGTTGAAGCAAGCTCCAAGGTAATGGTACAAGAAGTTTGAACTCTTCATGACACAACATAAATTTGAAAAGACATACGAAGACCACTGTGTGTTTGTGAAGAAATATGATAATGGTGAATCCATCATATTTTTTTTATATGTTGATGATTTGCTCATTGTTGGGAAAGATGAGACAAAGTATTAAAGAAGGCATTGAGCAAATCCTTTGCTATGAAATATTTGGGCGCAGTGAAAAATATTCTTGGAATGAAGATAGTTCAAGATCTCCCCAAAAGAATGATGTGAATGTCACAAGTAGAGGTGTCAAAAAAGCCCTAAATGACAAAACCCCAATAATTAGGCCCCTTGTTGGCCCCATTTTTTAGGCCCCTTATTAAATGAATATTTTCTTGGCCCCTTATTTTTAAGCCCCTTCATATTTTTGTCTTTAATGGAGCTTAAGTGAAGGGCTCAAAATCTAATTTATTTGAAATAAAATATTTTATATTAAAAAACTGATTTTTTTTTAAAACCGATTTTTTCTTAAAACGGTTTTTTTTCCTAAAACCGATTTTTTCCAAAAATAAAAAAAAACGATATTTACAGAAAATAAAAAAAAATTGATTTTTTCTGAAAATAAAAAAAACTGGGTTTTTTCCGAAAATAAAAAAAAAACCAATTTTTTCCGAAAATAAAAAAACCGATTTTTTCAGAAGAAAAATGAAGCCGATTTTTTCCGAAAAAATAAACCCGATTTTTTTTCCAAAAAAAAAAAAATCGATTTTTTCCGAAAATTAAGAAAAACGATTTTTTCAGAAAATAAAAAAAATCCGATTTTTTTCGAAGATAAAAAAAACTGATTTTTTCAAAAAATAAAAAAAAAGTGATTTTTTCCGAAAATACAAAAAAAAAACGGTTTTTTCCGAAAATGAAAAAAATCGATTTTGTCCGATAATGAAAAAAAAACCAATTTTTTCCGAAAATAAAAAAAACCAATTTTTTCCGAAAATAAAAAAAAAAACCAATTTTTTCCGAAAATGAAAAAAAATAATTTTTTATCGAAAATGAAAAAAACCGATTTTTTTTCGTAAATTAAAAAAATCGATCCGCAAATAAAAAATCCGATTTTTTCTGAAAATGAAAAAACAGATGTTTTTCGAGAATAAAAAAAAACTGATTTTTCCGAAAATGAAAAAAACCGATTTTTTTCGAATATAAAAAAACTGATTTTTTCCGAAAATAAAAAAACTGATTTTTTCCGAATATAAAAAAACCGATTT
Source organism: Lathyrus tuberosus (assembly GCA_022829125.1). NCBI lineage: Eukaryota > Viridiplantae > Streptophyta > Magnoliopsida > Fabales > Fabaceae > Lathyrus > Lathyrus tuberosus. The sequence continues at coordinate 2,822,491 of JALAZF010000436.1, read as the reverse complement.
TTTCCGAAAATGAAAAAAACCAATTTTTTCTGAATATAAAAAAACCGATTTTTTCTGAAAATGAAAAAATCCGATTTTTTCCGAATATAAAAAAACTTATTTTTTCCGAAAATGAAAAAAACCGATTTTTTTTCGAAAATTAAAAAAACTGATTTTTTTCGAAAATAAAAAAAACTGATTTTTTTCGAAATTAAAAAAATTGTTTTTTTCCGAAAATAAAGAAAAACCTTTTTTTTTTCCAAAAATTAAAAAAAAAAACCGATTTTAAAAAAAATTGATTGATAAAATCTATTTTAAAAAAAAAAAAAGTCAAGATTTGAAAATGTGAGAGCTTTGAGGCCCTACATATTTTAGGGCTAATTTATTTTTAAAATTTTGGGCCATTCTATTTTTGAGGTTTTGAAATTTAGGCTCCAGCCCCCTAAATTGACACCTCTAATCACAAGAATGTTATATCTTGAAAGTCCTTGAGAGGTTCAACATGCATAATGCTAAACATGTGCATATCCCACTGTCTGGTTATCTGGCCTGAGGTTGATTGATGCTAAGAGATCTCTAAGAAAAGAACAACTTGCATTCAAAGAAGGCTCAACTGCAATCCCAAACAACCTTGACCAAAATCAAGAAAACAGGGAAATGTGTAATCGTTTTATCCAATATTGGATCATCAATTAGACTTCTGATTCTATTGTACAAACAATCAACTTATCTTGAAAGAGAACACTATTGTGGTTTTGGATGAACCACATGAACATTTCTCTAAAGTTGATCGAGTTTGAGTTGCTAATCTTCATAATCAAATCAACAAACTCAAACATAATTCAAGAAGTGTTATTGATTTACTTAGTCAAAATGAAGACATTATGGGAACAATTGAATTCTCATAGACCTATTCCCAATTGTACCTGCATGCATCTTTCTGATGCGATTCTATGCGCTAATCTCACCACTACTATATTACAGATCATGTGATTAAGTTATTAGTTAGTTTGAATGGTAATATTTTGGCAGTTAGAACTCAAATTCTAATGATTGAAATTATTCCTTCCATCAATAAAACTTATTATCTGGTTGTTCAAGAAGAAAGAAAAAAAAATACTCCTATCGTCTCCATTGAAGAACCGTCCACACTTGTTAATGTATTTGATTCAGGAAGAGTTAAAGAAGGTTGTGGTATAGGCTCTCATGTCCAGATTAATCAATTGTGCAACCAATACAATCTCTATGGCCATGTTGAGCACCCTAAATTTAATAAACCAAGCATATCTATAAAATTCTTACTCAAGTGAGGCGTATAATTTTGCTCCTGTTGATAACACTCAAGTGGTTCCTTCTAGCTCCAATGTTGGAATTACTCAAGAGAAGTACTTTTATGTTGTATCATTGCTCCAACAATCCAACTTAATGCTCTCAACATCATAAAGCGATTCAAGCTCAAATTAAGTTAACATTGCTTTAGCAGATCATTCTGGTCCTTAAACAAATGCACATTCAACTTCAAGTATATATAATGTCATAACATGTTAATTATTTACAAGTATCAAATTTTGGATCATTGACTTAGGTGCCAATGATCAAATATGTTCCTATTCATTTTTGTATTCCTTTCATAAAACTAAACATATCATTGATAAACTTCCCAATCTTCATTATGTCAAAGTTCATCATGCAGGAAACGTATTTTTTCTTGAGAATTTTATCTCACTATTGTATTCTAATATTCTCTTTATTTCAAACCAAATTTGATATCAGTTTCAAAACTTTGTCAAACATCAAGTTTTGCGATAAAAATTTGTTTTTTTACAGGATAAATCATTAAGGATGATTAGTTTTGGTGAGAAAATGGTTGGGCTATATAGATTGGTGATGAGTGATCCTATTCAAGATTATAATTCCAACCCTTCTGTTAATAAAAGTAACATGTATGTACTGATTAAAAGGTCAAATGTTTTTATTAATAAGATAAAAAATCAATAAGTTTTATATTTGACCTTCTAAAGCTTTATGGCATTTTATACCAGGACATTAATTACAACCTAGACTAACCACCCCATCTCAAATGTGTTTTGGTTTGGTCATATCGACCCCGACCGACTATCCAAAAGGAACCAATTCCTTCCAAGAGTCCTCAGTCAGCACAGCTTACCATCTCCTCTGTGGTTCCAGAACAAAACAATGGAGTTGTCTATGAGAAACGACTTATAATTCCTACAATTTTCATGATTTTACATTTGCTCTTCGATTAATCAGTTCATAACTTCTCCAGATCACGTAATTAAGAGCATTTTGAATCAAGCACGAGGATCCATCGTATTTCGAATCAATTGATCACCATCTTAAGTTTATTTTCTCGATTTTCAGATCTTCGGTTTCCATGACTTTAAGTGATGGTTGGATCTAAAACTACTCAATTATCTGTCGCACACAAAGCTTTCGTTGCGCGTAAAGTTGCAGTAGGTGCTCTAGCAACAAACAATCAACTGCCTCTACCTCCCCCGCAAGGCATCATAAATTATGGTGTAGCGATTCTATTTCATCTAGATCTTCTCTAGGATCGACAAATAGAAAGATCTATTCAAGTTACTCTAATCAATCCCCCTGATGCACCTTAGGTATTGCAACCAGAAGTCTTGCAAGGCCTCTAAGTGTTGCAAGAAAACCTCGGAGTGCAAAGTGCTATTGAATTGTTGAACAATGTGTACAACATCGTTCGATAGCATTACTTAAGCGCATTCAAAGAAAGGATACAAAGAGTTAAAGAAAGCCTTCATGATACTCAGCCTCACATATACACAGTCCGAGAAGTTGGGTCCATAAAGACGCATACTTCCGTCTTGGAGCACTCGGGGGCAAAGAGAGATGATGCTCCTCAACTAGGATATCAATATAGGAGCAACAAGTATCTGACTCCCTCAGAGCCCCGGAAGGGACCAGCATAGCCATGCTCCTTCCCCGACTCAACTCGTTAATGACCGACTCAAATACTTCAACGTTGATGACACGTCTAAGTGAAATTTATTTGCATTAACGCTTATGGAACAGGAAAGTGAAGGTGAGAAAAATACACAAGACGGGCGGGGGGGGGGGGGGGGTGGTTGAATTGTGTTTCCCGTTTCTTAACTTTGCCTCTAATCAGAGTTCAGAATTTAAACTAATTAATGTTCAAATCCAGATTAATACGTGTAGCGAGCGATTTTGGACGCGGTTCTTAAGCGCTGGTCGCTCTCTGCGGTTTGAGCTTTGACTACAGGTCGATTCATTTTTTATCCTATTGTGAGCTGAATAAGGAAGGGAAATAGATGTCTCCAATTAACCCTGCTTGCATACTGAGTTTAAACAGCGGTCTGTTAGGTTACGGATGCTATCAATGTGGGGGGGCCTTTGTACTGGTTATTTGTATTTTCGCCAATACTGTTTTCTTTCTTTTTACCTGGGCAGACGGTTTCTGGCGGGGAATAAGGATTAGGATGTAAGGACTGGTGCTTTTGAATTACTGCTTTTGATTGACGGAGATATGGGATTTGGGTTTTTTGTTGATTGCGCTCGCTAAGATCTTTTCTTTCGATCTTATGCCTACGTATTCCCGTTTACCGAAACAGGGAAATCAGAGCGTTCGTAGTTCCTCCTATTCTATGGGAGGAAATTGGTTTTTGGTGTCTTGTTCAAAGCCCAAGACGTGAAGCGAAAGGTGGTTTGTATCTTGTTCAAAGCCCAAGATGTGAAGCTGAAAGACCTCGGCTTTAGAGAGTATTTGTCATCTCTAAAGAGGGGAGAAGGAGAATTACTTTAACTGGGATACGCGGATCCGAGCAATGCCATAATTTCCGAAGAAAGGGTTTTCACCTGAAGGAGAAGACTTTAACTCAGTGTAGAGCAATGCCATCTTTCCTTAGGAATTTCTCATGCTAAAAGAGGGACAGTGGCATGGATGTAGATGATCCAGAGGCTTGCCGCTTACAACGATTAGATGAAGGGAAAGGAGTTGTTGATGTTTGTATACTGTGAACAAGGCACAACTTTGATGCTAAAAGGTCGATTGGATCAACCAGTGGTTTTCTGATACAAAGCCTAAGAGGAGGCTAATTTCCGCTAGGAAAATCATTATACAAAGCCTAAGAGGAGGCTATTTTGTGTCTCGTACAAAGCCCGAGAGAGAGGCTAAAAGTTTTTGACCCAGTGGGGCATATCGTTATACAAAGCCTAAGAGAAGGCTAGCAAAGAGTTGACTCAGTTGGAGAATCTTTTATACTCAGTAAGAGAGTGTTTTTGTATCTCGTACAAAGCCCGAGAGAGAGGTGAAAAGGTTGTTTTGACTCCACTGGGGAGAATTTTGGTATCTCGTACGAAGCCCGAGATGGAGGCTATTGTAACTGTTTCAGTTGAGTGACAGATCCAATATACTGATTTAAAAGAGAAAATCAGTTCTTATATGAGCAACATTGTACTCAGGGATTTGATTTGAGGATCAGGGATATTTCCTTCTCTTTGAGGAAACGGGAAATCCAAAGGGTATCGAGACTATCCGAGTCTGCGGGTTTCCTTCCTATTTAACGAAGGGTGCTTGAGAATGTCTTTGAGACTCAAGGAAGTTAGACTGTCCGTGTCTAGAGTTTTATCTTTTGTACTATGCTTTGAGAAACAGTAGTAGACTCTATGAAAGGACTGTTCTATGAGGATGACTAGGTTCTATTCCTATACCTCTAGGAGGTCGTTGGGACAATTTGTACGAAGCCCAAGAGGAGGCTATCATTCCCGTAGGAAGAGATCATTATACGAAGCCTAAGAGGAGGCTGTGAATACTTCTAAGAAGCCGTAGGGTCCTTGAATAATGCCCAAGAGGAGGCCGATGCTTTTAAGAAGCCCGTGGGTCTATCATCTCCTTCCCATTAGGAGAGATAACTCTTTTAAAGATAAAAACCACTGGTAAACGTGCGAGGTTTACTATCCAGCGACTTTTAGCTTTTAAAGAGGGTTCCTTAGTTAAGGTCCAAGATTATGACCGTAATGGGTACCCAAACCCCGAGACATTCAAGGCAAGCTATCCACAAGGAATAGATCAAGTCAGGAAAGTTCGAGAATTGGGAAGAAACTCAAAGATGCCATTCACAGAGAATACATTCATCTTGGGGAGTAGAGCTTCTTGACGATTCCTAAGGAGGACAGCCGAAGAGAAGACTGTATCTGGTGCTCCTATTGGGGATCTAGGCATTTATTTCTACGAATAAATGAAACGGCGTCACCTAGTTCTAGACGTAGTTGCCGGGGAAACTCGAAATATCTATACTATTATTACACAGTAGATATGAGTTTTTGAAAGGAGACTTACAGTGAGCAGTCCCACAATACAGTTTATAATATGAAAGCAGTAAATGAAAGCGATAACCACTTACTCGGTTGTAGTGCTTCCATGCTGTTTGGTTAGTTGTTCAACAAAGAAAGATTAAAAACAATAGTATATTCAAAATCAAAGGAGAAAGTGCTTTGAAAAAGAAAGATCTGGGGCTTACAGCTCAAGGAGAGGCCCAGGGTTTTATCAGTGAGCACACTGTTTGAATTTGTACAGAGGGACTTATACAAGTGACTGGGGCCCAAAAAGGTTTTCTGTACAAAGGGATGGGTCTTACACTCTCTCAAGAGGCCCAAAGTGTTTTAAAGAAAAAGAAATAGGTCTTACTACTCGAGGGTAGGCCCAGATGGTTTTTATTTTTAAACGGGCGACGATCGCGCCGTTTACTTGTACAGAGGGACTTATACAATGAGTGAGGCCCAAAAACTTTTTGTACAAGGGGGGACGGGTCTTACACTCTCTCAAGAGGCCCAAAGAGTTTTGAGATGAATAAATGGGTCTTACTACTCGAGGGTAGGCCCGGATGATTTCTGAAAAGGCGACGTCGCGCCGTTTGTTTTTTGACGGTATCGGGACTTATACAATAAATGAGGCCCAAAGATGATTTGGTCAAAAAAAGAAAAAGGATTGGGTCTTACACTCTAATAGAGGCCCAGAGTGTTTTGAAAATGATTTATGAGGGTTGAATTAATCCAAAACCCTAATTTGTTTTCAAAATGTATTTAATTGAATAAAAATTCAATTAAAATGATCAAAAATTGTTTAACACATGGAAAACAAATTGTGATCTTGGATTAATGCTTCAAAAATTAAGTATTGACCTACAAAATAATTAGAAAGCATTAAAAGTTGCAAAATCAATGTAGAAAAAATATTTAAAATGTCAAAAACAATTAAAATATTAATTCTTTACAAAAATATCAATTATATGAAATAAATAATATTTTTGGGATTTTGTGATAAAATAAAATATTTTAACATTTTTGTGAATTATTAAAAAAAGAATCAACTCAAAATCATTAAAACTCAGAGAGAAATTAATTTTTGAATCAATTAAACAAAATCACAAAATTCAAATATTCAAATATATGAAAATGGCGCCAAGAACAACACCAAGAACACGCGCGTTTTTCAGTTTGCCCAGATTTGCATTTTCCATCCAATCTCACTGAATACGTAATTATAACATGCAATCCACATATCATTATGCTCGCCTCAACCTCACGATCATGTCTATGTACTTTAATTTCATTTAATTAAACATACAACAAGAAATCACGAAGAGACCTCAAGAACCCTAATTTCTGCATGAAGGCTAGGATTTTTGATACACGATTCAAACAATGCAATTAATTGAGGAAAAACATTCCATGCATGATTATGAACATATTGCCAAATTATTGTGCGAGGAAATATGCATAGATTGAGAGATGACCAAGCATGTGCTTACCTCCAAGTCGTGACAGCAAGTTCAGAGTGATTTTTGATTTGGAGGTGTTACAGATGAGTGGTGATGATCTGAACAGCTTCCCTACACCCTATGGATTGTGTTTGGATGGTTGGACTTGATTGAAATTGGCTGGATCATTTTGTGGTACCTCAGCTGCACTTTGGTTAAAACCTTGAGCAACCAGCTGGTGATTTCATGAAATTGATGTTTCAGAAGTAATCTAAGTGTTTGGATCACTTCTATATGATGTATGTGAGGTGTGTGAGTGATTGGTTTGTGCAGAATTGCTCTCAAACTCAAAACTTGATAGCTACCTTGCTAAGAAAGGCATTTTTGCCAAGAGAAAGAGATTTTGAGGAAAGCATCTGTTAGATGGCTTTGGTGTACTCAAACTGACCACAATTGAGCTCTATTTATAGTAGACCAAGTTTGTTTTGCAAGGAATAGTGCATGGCAGCTGGTAAGTAGGTTTGGCCAATGTTGGCCAATGGAAATGAAAGTCTCCTCTAGCCATTGACTAGAGGTTAGGGCACAGAGCTTTGGTCCCCTTGGTCTTGGATAAGTCTTGACTGATTTCAGATGAGAATGGCTCAGTCCATGCCACCTTGATGGTTCCATTGAATGCCTCATTCCAAATTTGAAGTCTTGTCCCTATTTTGGCCATTCTAGGTTCAACATGCTATTTCTTGTTCCATGGACTTTGGAGGCTTGGCTCAGTGATTGTCCCTTTTGGATTCAATCCTCTGAGGTGTCCAAGTGGATTGGAGCAATTGAAATTGGCTGATTTTGGCAAATCGAGCCAAAATGCAAATTCTGCCTTGCTTTGACATATTTCAGCAAGGCAACTTGTCAATGTTGTATCTCATGATGTAGGTTGAATTTGGCAATGTTCTTGGCCATTTTGGAAAGCTCTTACATGATACAACAACTGTTTGAACAAGTTTGGTTTTGATCTCTTTTGATTTCAAGTGAAAAATCCCCCTACATTTGGCAAAAAGTGAGGCAAAATCTGACTTAGTGAAAATTTCACTAAGTGTTGGAAAAAGTGACTTTTTCACTTTTCAGCCACTTTGATCATTCCATAACTCAAAATCCTTAATGAATTGGAATGACTTGTAGTTGAAGTTTTTGTAGGTGATAATGAGGGCTACAAATCCATCTTTGGATGAGAAAAAATGGCCTTGTGGTTTAGGAGTTATGGTCCTCCAAAGTTGGTACCTTTGCCACTTTATTTTTTAACTTAGAAAAATTTCTAAGTTTTATGGTTACCCCTTTTACAAGTTATCTCACTTTTCTTGATTTTTCTTGATGAATGATGATTCAAATCATACATTAACATCATTTTAGGGTTAAAAATCCATTTTGGTGAAAAATCTCAAAAAGTCAAAGTTGACTTTTGTGCACAGTTGACTTTTTATCAGATGAATTCCAAACTGTGCAATTCTTCAGGAAATCATGTCCTTGACCTAAATCAAACTTGATGGACATGTTCCATGGGTGTCATAGGGTATATTCAATCATGTATTAGGGTTTGGGAGCATGTCCAGGTCAAAAGTCAAAGTTACAGTTGACTTTTCCATTAAAACCCTAATTGTGGTGCAGATGAAATTGAGACTTGTTGCTCAAGCTTCTTGGATCAATCCATTGTTCCAAATGGATCAATATGGTGTATTAGAGACCCTCAAATCATATCTTGAGGTCTTGACTCATGGTTTGTCCCAAAAGTCAACTTAGGGGTGAATTAGGTCAAGAAACCCTAATTCCTGATTTTTTATGAATGCATCCCCTGAGGCAAAATTGACTTGATGCATGGGTTCATGAGGTTCCATGAAGTATATTAGGTTTTGTTTTGGATCATAGCCTTGTGCCCAGATGAAAACTTCCATATGGAGGCCCTGGTCGACCAAAACCCTAATTTGGTGACACTGTCGATCTTGAGACTTGATCCACCTAGAAGGGAGCAGCCTTGTGCTTAATCCTTGAAGTGGGAGTCCTTTTTAATCCATTGTGGATGTTTAAGAGATTAGACAAGTTGAAGATCATGTCATTTCTTGATTGATCCTTTGTCTAAGCACTCAGAGAGGGCTTGAAACCCTAATTTTGATTGTATTGGATGCTCACCCATCTTTGGGGAGACTACAGAGGTATGATGGTTCATCGATATTGTGATGATGTTTTTCACAATGATGGGAAATATAAGTGGTAAAAATTTGGGGTATTACAATACGCTGCAGTAGAATGTTAATAGAAGCAAATAAAAAGATAAAGAACACACAAATTTATCCTGGCTCCTCCCAAACTGATAGTAGTTCAGTCCCCTTGCAACACAAGAGATTTTTCACTACAATCAAATGTTGATTACAATTGCTTATTCAATTAAGCATAAGATTTTTCTTTGCTCAGACCCTCAGCCTGAGACTTCCTGTTTAAACCACTCAGTTCAAGAATTCCTGCTTAGACCGCAGCCTAAGACTTTCCTGCTCAGATTCCACGAATCCAAGACTTCTTATCTATAGCCCCTAAGGCCCAAGACTTCCTCCTCAAGTTCCACGAACCAAAGACTTCCTGCTCATACCCTCAAGTACAAGACTTCAGCTCAGACTCATAGTCTAACACTCTCTACTTAGGTTCCACGAACCCAAGACTTCCTTGATCAAGCCCCCCCGACTCAAGACTTCCTTGCTCAGAACGCACCATAAGAATTCCTTGCTTAATCAATAGTTGATCAAGACTTTCAATGCTCTAGCATATAGCAGGAGACTTACTTGGATCAAACTTCTCAGTAAGAGACTTTGATGCTCCAACACATAGCAAGAGACTTTATCTAAACTACTAAATAACCTGTTTAGCATAATAGAGAACATGGTGTACTTGATACAAAATTAGAGGTACAGGGTAATCACCATAACAAAGACCTTAAGCACTTAAGATTTCTAAGATATTCAATGTTTAAGAAATCTTAAGGCATTGTATAATTTGCAACAAATAACAGAATTTCTGCATACTCGATTGTGTTGCTTATTGTTGATCTTGTTATTCCTCGATCCAGATAGAAGTGTGAAACGCTTCTATCCTTCTTGGCTTTCCTTCTCTATTGCTCGTTGTACCTTGTTCCTTGTTAAATATTCAAATTGAATCTTCAGCTACTTATATAGTAGTTGTAGAAGACTAGTCGTTGGAAGAGATAACTTGTACAAGTGTCTTTGTTTCTCCATAGTACAAGAGACATTGAAGATATATACACCAAAAGATATTAATCCATTGTGTAACTTGTTTAACCATTGCGTCTTCCATGTAATCTTGTACTATAGATCCATTGAGAGTAGATATCGATAAAGCATGTAAACTCTTCTTGAGCCTTGTGAACATAGACTCTAGCTGACAAAGTGATTTGACAATACAGATTACTTTCTGCAGTGCAGATTACTTTAGCTTTATTACTAACTCTGAATGTTAACTAGAAGTTGATACATTTACTAAGTGTAGAGACAATATGTTTCTCTTCTGATGCTGAGGCCTTTAGCTTCAGAGTCTACACCAGACATCACTTAGAGAGTGTTCTTCAGATTCTAAACCACCAGAGGCTTGTAACTCAGCTTCTCTCAAATGCGTCCTTATATTAGATTTTGAAAGAATTCTCTTTAAGCTTTAGAAACTTCATACATGGAACACACATTAGATAACACCATTGTTCTTTCAGTACTTTGTTATTGTAGCGTTCGATTTTTGTCGGTGACGCGACCACCTTACCGCATTGGTTGGAATTGGGTGCTACTTTCTGATTTCTTATTTATCCTATGAAGCTGGAAAGGAAAGGGAAGATATCTAAAACTAACCTTGCACGCAAATGTTTTCTTTAACAAATGCTAAGAGATTGGGGGGTCGGGGTGAGGTTATACAAAGGGAAGTTGTCAATTTCCCAGTGTATATATGGTTATCCATAGATTTTCTTTGGCAGGTTTAAATACTTTATGGTGTTTACTGTTATAGGTTGGGAATGTTGATAGAGTGTTTTTGTTGTTTTTGGTAAGGTACTGGACCTAAAGTTTTTTGATTTCTGTGCTCGCTAAGATTTCGCAATCTTATGTCTACGTATTCCCGTAATGATAACCGGGAAATCAGAGCAATCGTAGTTCCTCCTATTCTATGGGAGGAAAGATGTTTGGTGTCTTGTTCAAAGGCCAAGATTGAAGCTAAAGGTTTGATTGAGAGAGAATTTGTCATCTCTAAAGGGAGATATCTCACCTGTTCATCACAGTTGTTAGGTACTTGGTTATAAAGGGGAATTACTTTAACTGGAATGTATGGAATCCAGCAATGCCATAATTTTCTTTATAAGGGAGATGTTCTGAAGGAGTAAACTTTAACTCAGTGTTGAGCAATGCCATTCTTCCTTAGGAATCTTTCATGCTAAGAGAGGGACATGGGCTTGGATGTAAATAATCCAGAGGCTTGCCACTTACAGCAATTAGATGAAAGAGGAATTTTACCAGGATAAAAGAGGGACCACAACTTGGATTTTTGAATCAATAAGTGTTTGTCACTTACAGCAGTTATCTGGGATTAGGGTTTTTTTATTATCTATTTTTGATGTGTGATGTACAGAGAAATGTCTTCCTACAGAGAAAACTTTTGATTTCCTCTTAGGGAATTTTTTGTGTGCCTTGATCAAAGTCCAAGGTTGAAGCTAAAAGGTTGACTCTACTAAGGGGGTTTTTATGTCAGTCTTGTACACAGCCCAATATTGAGGCTGAAAAAGAATTGACTCTTCCGAAGAAAGTTTTGTCTGTCTTGTACAAAGCCCAAGATTAAGGCTAAAAGAATTGACTCCACTAGGGAGAGGTTTTATCTGTCTTGTACAAAGCCCAAGATTGAGGCTAAAAGAATTGACTCAGCTGGAGAATATGATTTGTCTTGTACAAAGCCCAAGATTGAGGCTAATTTTGCTGAGGAAAAATCATTATACAACGCCTAAGAGGAGGCTGGTTGAGGAGTTTCTTATATGAAGCCTAAGAGGAAGCTAGCTTCTGCTGAGGATTGTTGAAATCCAGAGACAGGTCCAAAATGGGGTATCAACTCTTGCTGAGGATTGAAGAAGAGTTTGAAATATTAGAATGCCCTGAGGTTCTGATTTTTTTGAGGGTTTATTGGTTGTAATTTGACCCTAGCTAGGGAATTTAGAATGAAAGTTTAAAGACTGAGTTTTAAAACCTATGGAGGCTTCAAACTCTGCTGGTGATTGATGAAATGATCAGGGTTTTTCCTGTGCTTTTAGGAAACATGAGGGTTTCCTTGAGATCCAAGAGGAGATGATACTTTCCAAGTCTATTGGTATGAAGAGGTTGACTCTTAACTAGAGGATGATCTTTGTATGATGCCCAAGAGGAGGCTGATGTTTAAGGGATGAGAATCAATCCTAAACTAGTCTAATATTTTGGAATTCTGTTCTGGAGGATTGAACTAGTAGAGATGACTAAGTTATGTCCTATACATGTAGGAGGTCTTCAGGTCCTTGTATTAAGCCCAAGAGGAGGCTGAGAACTTCTAAGAATCCTGTTGGTCCTTGTACTAAGCCCAAGAGGAGGATGAGGATGCTTTTAGGAAGCCTGTGGGTCCAAACCTGAGAAAAGTTCAAGAAAGGTTTCACCAGGAATAATCCTTTCTTTAGTGAACAGTTTTAGGGTTTGAAGAAATTCAAAAGAGGTTTCACCGCGAATAATCCTCTTTGGGGAAATGAATTTCTTGTACAAATATTTCTAAGTTCTGACAGTCTTGAGAAAAGTTTCACCGGGAATAATGCCTTTCTCTGTTCCATATTGTAGTGAGCGATTTTGGATGTGGTTGCGAAGCACTACCGCTCTTTGGTATCTACAGCTCGATTCATTTTTTATCCTATTAAAGCTGATAAAGGAAGGGAAATAGATGTCTCCAATTAACCCTGCTTGCAAACTGAGTTTGAACAGATGACTGTTGGTTTACAGATGCTACAAAGATTGTGGGTCTCTTTTAGGTTTATTTTGTTAAAAATAGTGTCCGGTCGATTGGTGGGAGGTTAAGACTGATGCTTTTCGATTGATATGTGGAGGTATGGGATTTTGGGTTTTGGATTAGTGTGCTCGCTAAGATTTTTCTTTCAATCTTATGCCTACGTATTCCCATTTTTTCCGAAACAGGGAAATCAGAGCGATCGTAGTTCCTCCTATGCTATGGGAGGAAACGGTGTTTTGGTGTCTTGTTCAAAGCCCAAGACGTGAAGCGAAAGTTAGTTTGTATCTTGTTCAAAGCCCAAGATGTGAAGCTGAAGAGGTTTGAATTTAGAGAGAATTTGTCATCTCTAAAGAGGGGTTTATATATCACAACTGTTTATAAAGGAGAATTACTTTAACCGGGATTCGTGAATCCGGCAATGCCATAATTTCCTTTATAGGGGATTTCCAACCTGAAGGAGAAGACTTTAACTCAGTGTAGAGCAATGCTATCTTTCCTTAGGAATTTCTCATGCTAAAAGAGGGACAGTGGCATGGATGTAGATGATCCAGAGGTTTGTCGCTTACAGCGATTAGATGAAGGGGAAGAGGTTGTTAATGTTTGTGTACTGTGAACGAGGCACAACTTTGATGCTAAAAGGTTGATTGGATCAACCAGTGGTTTTCTTATACAAAGCCTAAGAGGAGGCTAAAAGGTTTTCCTTAGACAAAGCCTAAGAGGAGGCTAAAAGGAAGTTGACTCAACAAGATAGTCTTTTATGGTGTCTCGTACGAAGCCCGAGATGGAGGCCAAGGGTTTTATACTCAACAAGAGAGTGATTTGTGTCTTGTACAAAGCCCAAGACGGAGGCTAAAAGGTGTTTGACTCCGCTGGGGAGAATCATTGTATAAAGCCCAAGAGAAAGGCTATGGTGCTGTTTCAGTTGAGTGACAGGCCCAGTATATTGGTTCAAAGAGAAAATTAGTTCTTATATGAGTAATTTTTGCACTCAGGGATTTTGATTCGAGGATCAGGGATATTTCCTTTCCTTTAAGGAAATGGGAAATCCAAAGGGTATTGAGACTGTCTAAGTCTACAGGGTTCCTTCCTATTCTTGAAGGGTGCTTGAGAATGTCTTTGAGACTCAAGGAAATTAGACTGTCCAAGTCTAGAGTTTCATCTTTTGTACTATGCTTTGATAAATAGTAGTAGACTCTTGGAAAGACTGTTCTATTAAGATGACTGATTTCTGTTCCTATACCTTTAGGAGGTCGTCGGGACAATTTGTACGAAGCTCAAAAGGAGGCTGGAAACTTTTAAGAAGCCGAGAGACAATTTGTACTAAGCCCAAGAGGAGGCTATCATTCCCGGAGGAAGAAATCATTTATACGAAGCCTAAGAGAAGGCTGTGAATACTTCTAAGAAGCCGATGGGTCCTTGTACAACGCCCAAGAGGAGGCGGGGATGCTTTTAGGAAGCCTGTGGGTCCCCAAACCCCGAGAAGTTCAAGACAGGCTATTCACAAAGAATAGATCAAGCCAGGAAAGTTCGAGAATTTGGAAGAAACTCAAGAGATGCAATTCACGGAGAAGAGATCATCTCTGGGGAGTAGAGTTTCTTTGACAACTTCTACGAGTGACAGTCTGAGAAAGGGTTCAAAAAGAATTTGCCTTTCACATCTCCATATTGTTTAACCCTAAGAGGAGGGAAGACTGTGTCTAGTAATCCTATGGGGATCTAGTTTTGACTATTTAAGAGTGATCACCGGGCTTAATGCTAGACGTAGTTGCTGGGGAAACTCTGAATATCTATACTATTATTACACAGTTGATATGAGTTTATGAAAGAAGACTGACATCGAAACAGCCCCACAATACAGTTATATGTATATGAAAGCGGTAAATGAAAGCATATAAACACTTACTCGGTTGTAGAGCTTCCATGTTGTTTGGTTAGTTGTTCAACAAAGAAATATTGAAAACAACAGTATATTTCAAAATCAAAGGAGAAAGTGCTTTGAAAAAGAAAGATTTGGGGCTTACAGCTCAAGGAGAAGCCCAGGGTTTTACCAGTGATTACACTGTTGTTTTGTACAGAGGGACTTATACAAGTGACTGAGGCCCAAAGTTATTTTTGGTTAAAAGGGGATTGGGTCTTACACTCTATTAGAGGCCCAAAAGTTTTGAATGGGTCTTATAGCTCGAGGAGAGGCTCAATTGATTTTTTACAAGGCGACGATCGCGCCGTTTACTTGTACAGAGGGACTTATACAATAAGTGAGGCCCAAAGTTGTCTGTACAAGGGGGTTTGGGTCTTACACTCTATTAAGAGGCCCAAAGAGTTTTAAAGAAAAGAAATGGGTCTTACTACTCGAGGGTAGGCCCAAGGTTTGTTTTTCAACGGATGGTGATCGCGTCGAACTTTTTGAAATACAACGGGACTTATACCATAAGTGGGGCCCAAAATAGGTTGTATTTACAAAGGGTTGGGTCTTACACTCTATTAGAGGCCCAAAGTGTTTTGAAAATGATTTATGGGGGTTGAATTAATCAAAAACCCTAATTTGTTTTTAAAATGTGTTTTAATTGAATAAAATATTCAATTAAAATGATCAAAACTGTTTAACATGTTGAAAACAAATTGTGATCTTGGATTAATGCTTCATAAATCAAGTTTTGCCCTACAAAATGATTAGAAGTCATAAAAATCTGAAAAATTAAGAAGGAAAAAAATATTTTAAATGTCAAAAACAATTAAAATATTAATTCTTTGCAAAAAAATCAATTATATGAAATAAATAATATTTTTGGGATTTTTTCATAAAATAAAATATTTTAACATTTTTGTGAATTATTAAAAAAAGAATCAACTCAAAATCATTAAAACTCAGAGAGAAATTAATTTTTGAATCAATTAAATAAAATCACAAAATTTAAATATTTGAATTTGAGAGAAATGGCGCCAAGAACAGCTGAAGAACACGCACGTTTTTCAGCTTTGCCCATATTTGCATTTTCTATCCAATCTCACTGAGTACTTGATTATATCATGCAATCCACATATCAATCTGCTCGTTTTCACCTCACGATCATGTTTTGTGACAATTAATTTCATTTAAATTAAGCATAAAACAAGAAATCACGATAAATCCTCAAGAACCCTAAATTTTACATGAAGGCTGGGATTTTTGGTACACGATTCAAACAAAGCGATTACTTGAGGGGAAACATTCCATGCATGATTATGAACATTTGGCAAAAGTATTGTGCGAGGAAATATGCATAGATTGAGAGATGACCAAGTTTAGGCTTACCTCTAGGTCGTGACAGCAAGAGCAAATTGATTTATGAGTTGGAGGTGTTATAGATGAATTGTGATGATCTGAACAGCTTCCCTACACCTTATGGAGTGTGTTTGAATGCTTGGACTCGAGGGAAATTGGCTGGATCACTTCATGGCATCTCAACTGCAACTTGGTTAAAACCTTGAGCAATTGACTGGTGATTCTGAGAAATCAGTGTTACAGATGTTGTTTAAGTGTTTGCTCAGCTCACATATGATGTATATGAGGTGTGTGTGTGATTGGTTTGAGTGGAATTGCTCTCTAATGAAAAACCCGATAATGACTTGCTAAGAAAGGCATTTTTTAGAGTGAGAAGTGGATTTTGAGAAAGGCAAGTGTTGTAGGCCTTTGGTGTACTTAAACTGATCACAATTGAGCTCTATTTATAGTAGAGCAAGTTTGTTTTGCAAGGAATAGTGAATGGCAACTGCTGAGTAGGGTTGGCCAATGTTGGCAAACGAAAATCCAAGTCTCCTCTAGCCATTGACTAGAGGTTAGCGCACAGGCTGCTGGTCCCCATGGTCTTGGATAAGTCTTGACTGAATTCAGTTGCTAATGGCTCAGTCCATGCCACCTTGGTGCTTCCATTGAATGCTCCAATCCAAAATTGGAGTCTTGTCCCTATTTTGGGCAATTCTAGGTTTAGCATGCTATTTCTTGTTCCAAGGACTTTGGAGGCTTGGCTCAGTGATTGTCCCCTTTAGATTCAATCCTCAGATGTGTCCAAAGTGATGACAAGGCTTGGAATTGGCTGATTTTGGCAAATCGAGCAAAAGTGCAAAATTCTGCCTTGCCTTGGCAGATTTCAGCAAGGCAACTTGCCAATGTCATATCTCATGGCCCAAATTGAATTTGGTGATGTTCTTGGCCATTTTGGAAAGCCCTTATATGATACAAAAACTCTCTGATCATATTTGGTTTTGATACCTTTTGGATCCAAGTGAAAAATCCCCCTACATTTGGAAAAAAGTAAGGCAAATTCTGACTTAGTGAAATTTTCACTAAGTGTTGGAACAAAGTGACTTGTCTTGATTTTGATCACTCCATAACTCAAAATCCATGAGGAATTTGGACATAGGTCAGTATGAAGCATTTGTAGAGGGCAATGAGATCTACAAATCAAGCTTTGGATGGGAAAAAATGGCTTTGTGGTTTAGGAGTTATGATCCTCCAAAGTTGGTACCTTTGTCACTTTATTTCATAACTTAGAAAGTTTTCTAAGTTTTTATGGTTACCCCTTTTACAAGTTATCCCACTTTCTTTGATTTTTCTTGATGAATGATGATTCAAATCATACATTAACATCATTTTAGGGTTAAAAATCCATTTTTGTGAAAAATCTCAAAAAGTCAAAGTTGACTTTTGTGCACAGTTGACTTTTTATCCAATGAATTCCAAACTGTGCAATCCTTTAAGAAATCATGTCCTTGACCTAAATCAAACTTGATGGACATGTTCCATGGGTGTTATAGGGTATATTGAATCATGTCTTAGAGTTCGGGAGCATGTCTTGGTCAAAAGTCAAAGTTATAGTTGAGTTTTCTCGCAAAACCCTAAATGTGGTTCAGATGAAATTGAAACTTGTTGCTCAAGCTTCTTGGATCAATACATTGTTCCAATTGGATCAATATGGTATACCCTCAAATCATGTCTTGAGGTCTTGGTTCATGATTTGTCCCAAAAGTCAACTTAGGAGTGAATTAGGTCAAGAAACCCTAATTCATGATTTTTGATGTATGCATCCCTTGAGTTCAAATTGACTTGATGATTGGGTCCATGAGGTTCCATGGAGTATATTAGGATATGCTTTGAAGCATTGGCTCATTCCCAGAGGAAAATTTCCAACTGGAGGCCCTGGTCGACCAAAACCCTAATTTGGTGACACTGGCGATTTTGAAGCTTGATCCACCTAGAAGGGAGCAACCTTGTGTTAAATCCTTGATGTGGGAGTCCTCTTGATCCATTATGGATGATTGAGAGGCTAGACAAGTTGAAGATCATGTCATTCCTTGATTGATCATTTGTCTAAGAACTCTGAGAGGGCTTGAAACCCTAATTTTGATAGTAGTGAATGCTCACCCATCTTTAGGGAGACTGATGAGGTATAATGATACACCCATATTGTGATGATGATTTGCACAATGATGGGAAATCTTAGTGGTCAAAATTTGGGGTATGACAGATGCCCCTATTTAATCTTCTTGGACACGAAGGTGTGAATGACGAAGGTATTCGGGCATTCGGGGTGCAAGAGTATTAAATATCAGAATACCCGAAATTTTAATGGTGGTTATGAATGGCAGATCACATTCATCTTCTTTTGCTAAGCAATGATGCTTAGAAAAGGTAAACTTCCCCTCGATCCTGGTCTTCAGCCAATGAACTGGTCTCAGTTTTCTTTTGAGATGAACTTCCCCTCGATCCTGGTTTCCTACCAAGAAACTGGTCTTAGTTTCTGATTTAAACTTCCCCTCGATCCTGGTTTCCTACCAAGTAACTGGTCTTAGTTTCTTTCCTTAAACTTCTCGCCGAATCTTCCTGGGGAGATTCCATTTGAGTGGAAAAAGTTTTGATGTCAGACTTGCTGGGGAACCTAGTCGTTTGAGTTGTAGAGGTGCACAAACTTCTTTGTTGGATATGCCATTTGTTTCTACTGGGGTAGACGAGTCTCCTGAAAGACTGCCTTCGTTTGGGGTCTTACATCATACTTTTCTCGGGATCTTCCCGGAGAAATGCCATATGATGGAATCCAATTTGAGGTGCTGATGACCTTTTCATCAGTGGTTCTTTCGGAGAAACTGCTGTACCACCGAATCTTTGATTAGGAGGCTTTCTCTCGGGATTTTCCTTAATCCGGGAAAGCAAGGATATCATCTTTAATGGCGAAGAGTGATATTGACTGAAGGTTCTCTGGTTTTTCAGAGGTTCAAGTTATCAAAGTGGTCGAGGGCCAATTCTGATCTAGAACTAAACTGGAAGAGAGATATTGTTCAGATGCAGCATTTCCTAACGAGGAAAAAACGGACAACTGGATTGAGAAAATTGTTATCACTAGGGGACAAGACCGACCAGAGTTATAGCGATATGAAATGTGAATGCAAATCAATAATGCATGCTGTATGTATGTATATGCTAACAAAACTGACGCGACATACAAACTAATGAACACATATGGATACTCGGCCATCGCGGGGCGAAGAAATACCGTTGCTCCAAAAGTAGCAATTCTACCTTGCTTAGGAGAAGTAGTCCTCGCGGGGAACTATGTTGGTCGGGCTTAGGAGATGAGAACTCAGCCGAGGCGTGTCAGACGAAACAAGGTCTCTGACACAGTTGATCCCTTCATTCAGGCGTACTGGGTTAGAAGGAGTACTTTGATTCTGCACTTTGAAGTTCGCTTACTTTTGGAGAAGCGGTTGATGTTCTTTTGATGTTCAACAGTCAAAAGAAATTGCCATCTTTATTTTAAAGCAGAAAAAGTTTTACAAGTAAATTCATTTTTGTTTTATTTCAAGAATCGTTAATCATATTAAAATGTTGTTCTGTAAAGCTAAAACAAATGAGAATTACAAACAAAAGCACAAGGGCTCAAATTTTATTGATAAGATGGAGATCAGCCAAACGTATGATTCCAAAGAGTATTTACATAGTTAGAAAATGGTAATTTACAGGGAAAAGGGCTACGTTGAAACATAACGACCGTTATCCTTCTACCAACTTTGAATTCGAGACATCCTGAGCTTCTGTCGAAGATGACCTTGACTGGGGTTTTCCTCCGATGGATGGTGTAACTGCTGCTGAGGGACTTGCCTCTTTGTCGAACATAGTTACTTGCCATTATCCCTAACTTTTTCCTGGATTGTACTGTGATGTTTCTAATCCACCGGGATGATTTTTTTTTTATTTTTGTCTCTAACTTTTGCCTGGACCGCCCTTTCGGGTTTTCAATCCACCGAGATGTTTTTTTAGGCGAAGTATTTCTTGACTACATCAACATTTGTGGGGTAGGAAAATTCTTCTCCGTCCATGGTTGCAAGTCTTAAGGCGCCACTTGAGAAAGCTTTCGTGACCACATAGAGGCCATCATAATTCGGAGTCCATTTGCCCCGAGAATCAGTGAGAAATGATTGTATCTTCTTGATCACAAGGTCTCCTTTCTTGAAGACGCGAGGTCAAACCTTTTAGTCAAACGCCCTCTTCATTCTCTGTTGATACAACTGACCGTGGCATAGTGCCGTGATTCATTTTTCTTCGACCAGATTCAGTTCGTCGTGTCGACTTTGACACCATTCAGCTTCTGTAAGCTTAACTTCCATCAATACCTAGATTGATGGGGTCTCTACTTCTACGGGGAGCACTGCCTCCATGCCATATACTAGAGAGAAAGGGGTTGCCCCTGTTGAAGTACGGACAAATGTGCGATAACCGTGAAGAGCAAAGGGTAGCATCTCGTACCAATCTTTGTAGGTTACAACCATCTTTTGAACAATCTTCTTGATGTTCTTGTTAGCCGCTTCTACCGCACCGTTCATCTTTAGTCGGTAGAGAGATGAGTTATGGTGTTCGATCTTGAACTCTGCGCACAACTCTTTCATCATCTTATTGTTCAAGTTAGATCCATTATCAGTAATGATCTGGCTCAGAACACAATAACGGCAGATGATACTGTTTTTTGATAAATCGGACCACCACTTGTCGGGTTACATTAGCGTATGACGCTGCTTCGACCCACTTGGTGAAGTAATCAATGGCGACCAGAATGAACTGATGTCCGTTTGAAGCCTTGGGCTCAATCATGCCAATCATGTCGATTCCCCATATGGAAAAAGGCCACGGGGAAGAGAGAACTTTGAGATGCGTTGGCGGTACATGAATTTTGTCGGAGTATATCTGACACTTGTGACACCTCCTCATGTACTTGTAGCAGTCGGATTCCATTGTCAACCAATAGTACTCGGCTCTTAGAATTTTTCTCGCCATTGTGTGTCCGTTGTCATGAGTGCCAAAGGTTCCTTCATGAATTTCTTTCATCAAAATGTCTGCCTCTGGTCTGTCTACGCATCGGAGCAAGACCATGTCAAAATTTCTCTTATAGAGAGTATCACCGCTCAGGAAGAAGCTGCTTGCTAGTCTTCTGAGGGTTTTTCTGTCCTTTCTAGATGCCTCATGTGGGTACTCCCATTTCTGAAGGAAGCATTTGATATTGTGATACCAAGGTTTTTCGTCTATGACTGCTTCAATCGTGAAGATGTAAGCGGGCCATTCCAGGCGCATTACGTCGATCTTAGGTATGTCATTCCATTGACCTACACTAATCATGGAAGAGAGAGTGGCTAATGCATCAGCCATGTGATTCTCATCACGAGGGATGTGATGAAACTCGATTCTATTGAAGAAAGGTAACAACCTTCTTGCATAGTCTTTGTAAGGAATCAATCCTGATTAGTATGTGTTCCAATCTCCTTTTATCTGATTGATAACCAGGGCTGAGTCGCCATATACGTCCAAGTTTTTGATCCTCAAATCAACCGCTTCCTCGAGACCCATAATACAAGCTTCGTATTCGACCTCGTTGTTTGTACATTTGAACGTAAGTCAAGCGGTGAAAGGAATGTGGGTACCCTGAGGGGTAACAATTATTGCCCCAATTCCGTTTCCATAATGCTTAACTGCTCCGTCAAAGATTAGTCCCCACTGGGAACCTGGTTCTGGCCCTTCACTGGGTAGCGGTTCGTCGCAGTCTTTCATTTTTAAATACATGACATCTTTGTCTGGGAAGTCGAACCCGATTGATTCTTGATCGTCAATCGGTTGATGAGCCAAATAATCGGCTAAAATACTTCCCTTAACGGCTTTTTGAGCATGGTACTCTATGTCATACTCTGATAGCAACATCTGCCAACGGGCAATCCTTCCTGTGTGAGCAGGCTTTTCAAATACATACTTGATTGGATCCATTTCGGAGATCAATCAAGTAGTGTTACGAATCATGTACTGACGAAGACGTTTGGCTGCCCAAGCCAAAGCACAGTAAGTTTTCTCAAGCATAGTGTACCGAGTTTCAGAGTCGGTGAACTTCTTACTTAGATAGTAAATGGCAGACTCTTTCTGTTTGGTTTCATCTTGTTGGCCCAGTACACACCCATTGAGTCTTCCAAGACTGTGAGGTAGATGATCAGTGGTCTTCCTTCCACTGGAGGTGATAGAATCGGAGGATTCAACAGGTATTTCTTAATACTGTCGAAGGCGGTTTGGCAATCTTCTGTCCAAACGCAGTCCTGGTCCTTTTTGAGTAATTTGAAAATCGGCGCACATGTCGCGATCATGAGGAATATGAATCTGGAGATATAGTTTAAACGTCCCAGGAATCCACTGACTTGTTTTTCAGTTTTCGGAGAAGGCATTTCTTGAATGGCCTTGACCTTGTCAGGATCAACCTCAATTCCTTTCTGGCTGACGATGAACCCTAAGATTTTCCCTGAACGGACACCGAAGGTGCACTTGTTGGGATTTAAGCGGAGTTTGTATTTTCTCAGACGCTCGAAAAGTTTTGACAGGTGGGTCACATGCTCCTCCTCTGTCTTAGATTTTGCAATCATATCATCGACATATACCTCGATTTCCTTATGTATCATGTCATGAAACAGAGTAGTCATGACCCTTTGATAGGTTGCCCCAGCATTCTTCAAACCGAACGACATTACCTTGTAACCAAAGGTACCCCATAGGGTAATGAACGAAGTTTTCTCCATGTCTTTCGGCGCCATTTTGATCTGGTTATAGCCCGAGAATCCATCCATGAAGGAGAAAACTTTGAACTTTGCTGTACTGTCAACCAGCATGTCAATGTGTGGTAAAGGAAAGTCATCCTTTGGACTAGCCTTGTTTAGATCTCTGTAATCAACACACATTCTGACTTTTCTGTCCTTTTTTGGAACAGGTACGATGTTGGCTAACCATTGAGGATATTCTGACGTAGCGAGAAAACCTGCGTCAATCTGTTTCTGTACCTCCTCTTTGATTTTGATGGCCATGTCCAGGTGAGTGCGTCTCAACCTCTGCTTTAATGGCAGACATTCCGATCTTAACGACAAGTGATGTTCCACGACACTGGTATCCAACCCTGGCATATCCTGGTAGGACCAAGCGAATACATCGGGGAATTTTTTTAGAAGCTTTGTCAAACTCTCTTTGGCAGTTGGACTGAGCAGTGCCCCAATCCTAATTTCTTTCCTCTCTTTTTCTGAACCCAAGTTTACCGTTTCCAACGGCTCTTTGTGAGGTTCAATGGATCTTTCCTCTTGTTTGAGTAATCGGGAGATCTCTTCTGGAATTTCGTTGTCAAATTCTTCTTTAGCCCCAAATACCGGGAACTCAAAGTTGGGAGAAGGCATCGGATCGTATGTTTCAACTGGGTTTAAAACAAGCAATCTGCATGACGTTATGATTCGTGTTTAGAAGAGATAGAGAGAATGCAAAAGTGTGTGCAGTGTATTTTATTTTTTTTACTGCTTGTTTTTATTAGTGAATTATTTTTTAGGATTACCATTTTCTGAGAAAAGAAAAAAGAGAAAACAACAATTAATGCGGAAATTATAGAACGACGTTATTTTATTAATGAACAAGTCGATTCTTGAAACTACAACCTAATAAAACAAAACTCCATCACTTTGGGCGAAGCGAAGAGGGAAATTTACAGAAAGCGAGCCCTATTAAAACATCTGTTTCACCTGGGCAGGGTGAAAAGTTAAAGATGGCAATTACTTTGATTGGCGAACGACCTTCGGAACATCGACAGCAACCCATTGGCGGCGAACTCCTCGGTGAATCACAAAGTCTTGTACCTTCCTTGATTTGTCTTCAGAAATGACGTTGATTTCTGGTGGAGCAGGATCATTGGAATCTGTCTCCCAAGCAGAGTTGTCGTAGGAGAATTCCTCTGTTGCATTTTGCATAGCATTTGTGCTCTTAGCTGTATCTCCCCATCCAGTTGGTTGGATGTCTTCGAGCCTGATACGAGAGCTTTCGGGAGCGGTGTACTTGATCATGAAGTCGTATTTTCCACTCGGTCGTTCCAAGGTGTCCCACACTTCTTTGGAACTGGAGGAGTCATCCCTCTCGATGACGTTGACCTCGGGAAAAGCATAGTTGTTGAATTCAAGTCCTACAAACGTTGCAAATTCATCGTCATGTTGAGTAGTTTCTGAATGACCTGAGTGTTGATCCCATGACATGGTGGAGACACAGGTATTCTGTTCAATGATGCTCAGCTGAGTTTCATTACTCGGCTAAATTTCTGGCCCCAAGTCTCCTGGGTAAGGCTGCCACATTGGCAGGCCATCCATCGGGCCATAGTAATTGTGGTCAAAGTTATCTTTCATCAGAGTGTCCTCCTCTAATGAATTTGGCGGAGCACGACATCTTTCCGGATCACAACCTCCGTATATCATTTCGACATCTGACCGTGGTATAAATCTCGGACTCTGCGCGGGATAGAAAAATGGCGTAGGCACCTCTTCTTGAGACATATAACTGTCCTTGTTAAGATAGGACTTCCATTCCTCATCTGTGTCGGAGGGATCCTCCTCATTGATAGCATGGACTATTTGAGACACTGGGTGAAGGAAACCTCCACTGTGGAAGAAGTCCTGAATGGGATGAAGACTTTCATCGTTAGCAGCTGTCTGGGTACAGGTTGCAGAAAAACCAAGACCCTTCTTTGTTGTATTGCTAGTAGGAATGACAAGCTGTCCCCATCCTATTGTATCGGTACTCTTGACTGCTTTAATAGCATCTTTGTATGAGGAAATCGAAGTTCCTCCTCCGGATTGTTCGTCCTTGTGTAGCGAAAGCGCTTGGAACTGGGTTCTGATTATCCCTTCTGGTTCCACATAAGTGGATGACGATAAATTGCTGACGAGCAAGGCCTGTTCCCCACAGACTGTGATGAGTTGGCCGTTCTGGACGAACTTTAGCCTTTGGTGGAGGGTTGAAGTGACCGCTCCAGCCTGATGTATCCAAGGTCTTCCTAATAAACAACTGTACATTGCCCGGATGTCCATGACCTGGAAGGTGACTTGGAAAGTGTGAGAAACAATAGTTACGGGAAGGTCAACTTCACCGATAACCGTTTTTCTGGATTCGTCGAACGCTTTAACGGCGACCTCGCTGGTTCTCATCGGAGGGCCTTTGAATGATAATTGCATCAAAGTGGACTTCGGCATAACATTTAGGGATGACCCTGTGTCTACCAGTACGCTGGCTAAAGCATCGTCCTGGAAATTGACTCTGATATTGAGCGCCATGTTATGACGGCGACCCTCTTCAGGTAATTCCTCATCACTAAATCCCAAGTTATTGCAAGAAGTGATGTTAGAGACAATACTATCGAACTGTCTGATGGTTACATCCTGTTCCACAAAGGCTTGCTCCAAGACTTTTTGTAGAGCCTCCCTGTGCGCTTCTGAACTGAGTAACAGTGATAATACCGAGATCTTTGAAGGAGTCTGTAATAGCTGATCAACAATGTTGTATTCACTCCTTTGGATGAGCTTCAGTATCTCATCATTGTTTTTCGAAAGGTCGGGATTACTGGATTGACCGACTGGTGGATCGGGAGCTTCTGTCTGAAGTTCCTTTTCTTTGTTAGACTCTCTAACTCCTCTGTTGAAGATTCTACCACTCCGTGTTACACGACTGATGTCTGCAATATTCACGACGGAGGGCAATGGAATTTCCTTTCCATTTTCAATTATCGTTGCACCGTATTTGTAAGGGATTGCCTTAGCTGATTCATACGGTAGTGCTCCCGGTAGATAGATGACTATGGGAACCTTCTGGTTTTTCTGACCATCGTACGCAATTTCAATCCGTTCCCGGTTGGGAGTTCTTGATTCGTCAAGCAGAGGGATAATGGCAAAAACATTCCTGGTCCTCTGATGATCAGAGATGACGACAACGCCCTCAATTTGACTGTCAATGTAGTTCGGCGACCAATTGATGGGTCCGGAACCTGGATATGGGCTAATCTTTCCACGATCCACCTGCCCCTAGAGAACTGCTCGCACAAGGTAGCACCCTTGGTTACTTTCCGAATAGACTCCACAACGTTCATAATTGTGTGGTGCACCTGGCCACGCCCACTTTGAATACAATGTAACCTCACTAGGTTAGCTTCCACGAGTCGGACATCCTGACTTTGACGCCGAGTGGGGTTTCTGTTATTGATACTAATTTGCTGAGTATCTTCATCCATGTAGATTGGCATCCACTAATGATTTAACAAGTGCTGGAGTGCTTCCTGGACAAGGGCACATCCCTGATCGTTTTCGCAACCCGCTTTACAGCTGTGATAATTATGTGATATCAGGAATCCGAGTCAGACCTGCTCAGCATGCAACTCTACCAAGTTGGTATTCATCAAGCGAATGTCAAAGATTTGAACCATATTGATTTGATTGGGATTCCTATCATGGTAGTCCTGGATCCATCCGAGATCCATCTGACGCTGGAGGGCCTTCTGTACAAAAGAGCATCCCTGTTTGTTTACCGAGCAAGTCAGACAAGAACTATAATCGTGCCGCGGCAGATTATGATACTGGCTTTGCCTTAAATGCATTGCCACCAGGTTGACATTCATCGCACGGATGTCGTGGTTCTGAATGACGTTGGAATTCGTGTAAACTATGTTAACTCCACGAACTCGGTGCTCTTGGATCCATCCGAGATCCATCTGTTTCTGTAGGGCTGCTTGCACCATAGAACATCCTTGATTGTTTTTAGAGCAGACATCACACTGGTGATAATTATGAGGTGGCACATGGCCGTACCCACTTTGTCTACAATGCATCCTGACCAGATTGGTCCTCAACAAGAGTACATTGTGAATTTGATAGATATTGTTAAATTATTTCTCAATTAGGTTGACTGCAGCTTTCTCATGTTGAGGCAGCGGGTTTGTGAGAACATTGGGATTCGTATCTTTGAAAGATAAGAGCCCGCCCCTAACAATCTTTTGCACGTCAGATTTGAAATTGAGACAGTTTTCTATGTTATGCCCTGATCCTCCTTGATGATAAGGGCATATCTGATCCACCTTAAACTAAAAAGGCTGATTTTTTGGTACTGTAAGAGGAGACTTAGTCTGGATGTGCCCCTTAGCCAGTAATAACGGAAATAGTTCTACGTACAACATGGGTATAGGATCAAACCCTGGTGACCGCGTTGTACGGTTGTTATTGTATGGAGAACGAGCCTGCTGAAGAGGCTGTTGTGTCCTTTACTGATTAGGTTGGCTTTGCACAACCTGAGGTTGATACGTAGGAATAGGCGCAGGGCTGATAGCAGGAGTTACAGCTGCTACCGGTTGATAACGCCGCCTTTGCTTTCCGAGAGAGATATTCCTAATATCTTGCTCTTTTTTCTTAGGGAGAGTACTACCGTATCATTTTGTACTACTCGATGATCCAGCGTCTTTTACCAAACGTCCTTCCCGGACGGCTTCCTCAAGACGAACTCCCATGCCCACCATCTCGGTGAAATCACTGGGTGCATTGGCAACCATTCTATCATAGTAAAATGAGCTTAAGGTCTTTAAGAAGATCTTTGTCATCTCTTTTTCCTCAAGAGGTGGACAAATCTGAGCGGAAATTTCGCGCCATCTCTGAGCATACTCCTTAAAGGTTTCCTTGTCTTTTTTTGACATTGATCTGAGTTGATCTCTGTCTGGTGCCATGTCCAAATTGTATTTGTATTGTTGGACGAAGGCAGTACCAAGATCTCTGAATTTGCTAATCGTAGCACGGTTTAAACCCATGTACCATTTGAGTGCGGCACCGGTTAAACTATCCTGAAAGTAGTGAATCAGTAGGTCCTGATTCTCTGTCTGAACTGACATTCGCCGATCATACATCACCAGATGGCTCTGAGGGCAAGAGTTAACCTTGTATTTTTCAAAGTCGGGCACTTGAAATTTGTGCGGAACTTTCACATTGGGGACCAGACAAAGGTCTGCGACGTCCTTTCCAAATAGATCATATCCGTGGATGGCTTGTAGTTCTTTCTGCATTTCCAGGAACTGTTCCTGGAACTCATCCATTCTATCGAACATAGTTTCCTTCTTACCAGAAGGTATCGGTGGAACCTGTCCTTCCGGGACAGTGTGCACCACGGGGGGTGGTACCGTGACTACGGCAGTGAATCTTGGCATTTCCCGAAGTTTGTAACCTTGAGGAATCGTCAGTATGCCCCTGGCATCTTCGCTTTCCCGAAGTTTGTAACCTTCAGGCCCAGCGGCTTCTGTTATGATTCCCTGATCTTCAGTGATTGGCGGAACATATCCTTCCTGGATATAGTTAACAGGCATGCCCCAAGGACGATCTTTCGGCATTTGATACCTAGGATCATACTTCTCCACTATGTGCGTTGAGGTGATCTCTGAGATCACAGTCCTTTGTAGCTGAGCTTCTTCCATGGCTTGCATATCGTTACGAAGCTTTCTTATATCCTCTCTCAGAGCGTCGATCTCTTCTTTCAACTCTCTGTTCTCTTCCTCAAGATCATCCATCTTTTTCTAACGATTGGCCCGAGTATTGTACGAATGAGACAGTTTGACTCTAGAACCGAGACACAAACATGAGATTCGTAGGTAAGTAGAATACATGACGTGAGAATGATGAATGCAATGATTATATTAATTGTTTTTTTTTGGTTTAATCAAAATAAACTTCGACAATTAGATTGCAAATATCAAACAGTGGGGAAACCCCTTTTTATTGAATTCAAAGGATTACAGAAATGGAAATACAGTAGATTACAAGGTGCAGAAACATATACCTAAGCTAGTGGGTCCCGAGTCCTCTCTGAAGAGAAATCGGGTGCTGACTCTAGTACTTTCCTTTTCTTTGACCGGGGCTCTTGGGCCGTTGTCGGGTTGTCATTCCTTTGCCAGGTGAAAGGAGTGAGCAAATTCCTTTGGTCATCTTGATTCTCTATAGCATGTTGCTCCAAAATTTCAATCAGAGCATCTTTCTCTCTCAGTAATTGCTGTATTTTGATGCACTCCACGTTGAGGGTGCGGTACTTGTTCTTCCAAGACCTCCTCTCCCGTTGAACTTTGTTGAGAGTAACCTAAAGCTTTTCAGTCCCAGTCATGAAGTACATGACAAACTCCCTCGGTGGAAGAACTCCATGACGAGGATAAGGCATCTTTAGCTTGAGAGCTCTAGTTTGCACCCAGTGGAGATAAGGCTCCACCGAGACACAGTCGGGTTTTCCTAGAGACTCCCGTCCTTTTCTTATGAACATGTTTCCAAGCATGCACTATTTCCGTCTTTAGTGCTCTGTCACTTTCTCCTTCCTTGAAGAAAAGACCTTCCAGATGAACACTCTGTGGGACGTGCCTCATCGGGTATCCAAATTGACGACGAACAAGAACTGAATGGTAATTGATTCCTTCCTTAGTTCCTATAAGGGGTACGTTGGGGAATTTTCCACAACGGTCAATGATCCTGATTTCGTCATAAATCCTATTACACCAATCTATGTCAGAGTTGGTGAGGGACATGATTTTCTGCGACCAACGTAAGGCACTCTTGTGATCCCAAAAAGCAGCAGACTTAGGCAAGTGCGAGATAAATCATTTATAAAGCCGAGGTACGTAGCATGTGATCTCCCCTCCGCTGTACAAATTTCCCAAGTGCACAAAATGATACGCATCTGCGAGCAAAGTCGGCATAGGAATTCCAATGAGAAAAACCTTAATGGAGTTGATATCGACGAAGTTATTAATGTTGGGCAACAAAAATAACCCGTAGGTGAGTAAAACAAAGATGCTTTCAAAAGCAGTCACGTTCCCGATACTGGCGAAGTACAGGGCTTTCTTTGTCAAGAACTGGGCTGGCAAACCTTGTATGCCACCCTTAGTGGTCATGTGAGTCCTGACCTCAGACTCGTCCAAATGAATTGCTCTTGCAATGGTCTGATTCTTTGGAATTTCTTCCAGTCCAGAAAATGAAGCTTGATTCCCTCGATCACATGGACTCTTAGCAGAGATAGCAAACCTCCGTACTTGGCTCTGAAAGCCTCTTGGTTTGTGATCATCCTCGCCAAACCTCTTAAGTCCTCTAGTTTTGGAATCCTGAAGGTGTACTTATGAGTTCTCCTTCTACCGAAATCCATTAGCGCAATCCTTTTCTCTGATATTTGCAATCATAGTCTTAGTTTATTTTGAAAAAAACAGAGAGACTAGAAGAGAGATTTTTTTAATGTTTTAATGTTTTTTTTAAATGAATGCATGAATGCAGCACACAAAAACATAGAAAAAACATGGGGTCAAAGGGTCGTTGTCATGGAGTCAAGGCTCTACCCATCCCCAAAGGTTTATACTAGGGTGATTTTTTGTACCTGTACTCAAAATCATCAGCTCCTCTCAGGATAACAAACAGCAAGCGGATCGCCAGCGAGCTGTATGAAATCTTTGAGTAAATGCTATTTACTGAGAATAGATCATCAACCTCAAATGAGGGTAGTATCGCGTGACAACTATTTCTGATAGTTTCCGCACTATAAAAGGGTTGGCTCCTCATCTTCTCAGACGTCACAATCGGCCCATTGCCTATGAGAGGGAATGGGTTGCATTGGGAAGCCTCCACTGAGGTTGATGGTCGACCTCGTCGCCATCACTTATCTTAAGTGTATACTCAATTTTTCCATATGCGGCATCACACACATTCCCATTAGCAGAGAAATAAACACAAATATCAATTAAGAAAAGCAGTATATATATTTGTCCTAATGTCCTAGACTTTTTTTTTAAAAGCTACGAATCTTATGTTCCTGATAGAAAATGGCTCCCCGGCGGAGACACCATTCTGTGGTTCCTTCCCCACTTAAAGGGTTTTTTTTGTTACCTAAGATCCTAGTGAAGTCAACAAAGATTCCTATCCCAGAAAGAAAGATCGGCCCCACGGTGGGCGCCACTTTTTTTTAAGGTTTCCACCTAATAGATGGGAAGAGAACAAGATCTCGTCGTCCCCAGTGAAGTCGCCATCTTTCTGTAGCGAGCGATTTTGGATGTGGTTGCGAAGCACTACCGCTCTTTGGTATCTACAGCTCGATTCATTTTTTATCCTATTAAAGCTGATGAAGGAAGGGAAATAGATGTCTCCAATTAACCCTGCTTGCAAACTGAGTTTGAACAGATGACTGTTGGTTTACAGATGCTACAAAGATTGTGGGTCTCTTTTAGGTTTATTTTGTTAAAAGTAGTGTCCGGTCGATTGGTAGGAGGTTAAGACTGATGCTTTTCGATTGATATATGGAGGTATGGGATTTTGGGTTTTGGATTAGTGTGCTCGCTAAGATTTTTCTTTTAATCTTATGCCTACGTATTCCCGTTTTTTCCGAAACAGGGAAATCAGAGTGATCGTAGTTCCTCCTATGCTATGGGAGGAAATGGTGTTTTGGTGTCTTGTTCAAAGCCCAAGACGTGAAGCGAAAGGTAGTTTGTATCTTGTTCAAAGCCCAAGATGTGAAGCTGAAGAGGTTTGACTTTAGAGAGAATTAGTCATCTCTAAAGAGGGGTTTGTATATCACAACTGTTTATAAAGGAGAATTACTTTAACCGGGATTCGTGAATCCGACAATGCCATAATTTCCTTTATAGGGGATTTCCAACCTGAAGGAGAAGACTTTAACTCAGTGTAGAGCAATGCTATCTTTCCTTAGGAATTTCTCATGCTAAAAGAGGGACAGTGGCATGGATGTAGATGATCCAGAGGCTAGCCGCTTACAGTGATTAGATAAAGGGGAAGGAGTTGTTGATGTTTGTGTACTGTGAACGAGGCACAACTTTGATGCTAAAAGGTTGATTGGATCAACCAGTGGTTTTCTTATACAAAGCCTAAGAGGAGGCTAAAATGTTTTCCTTATACAAAGCCTAAGAGGAGGCTAAAAGGAAGTTGACTCAACAAGAGAGTCTTTTATGGTATCTCGTACGAAGCTCGAGATGGAGGCCAAGGGTTTTATACTCAACAAGAGAGTGATTTGTGTCTTGTATAAAGCCCAAGACGGAGGCTAAAAGGTGTTTGACTCCGCTGGGGAGAATCATTGTATAAAGCCCAAGAGAGAGGCTATGGTGTTGTTTCAGTTGAGTGACAGGCCCAGTATATTGGTTCAAAGAGAAAATCAGTTCTTATATGAGTAATGTTTGCACTCATGGATTTTGATTCGAGGATCATGGATATTTCCTTTTCTTTAAGGAAATGGGAAATCCAAAGGGTATTGAGACTGTCCAAGTCTACGGGGTTCCTTCCTATTCTTGAAGGGTGCGTGAGAATGTCTTTGTGACTCAAGGAAATTAGACTGTCCAAGTCTAGAGTTTCATCTTTTGTACTATGCTTTGAGAAACAGTAGTAGACTCTTGGAAAGACTGTTCTATTAAGATGACTGATTTCTGTTCCTATACCTTTAGGAGGTCGTCGGGACAATTTGTACGAAGCCCAAGAGGAGGCTGGAAACTTTTAAGAAGCCGAGGGACAATTTTTACTAAGCCCAAGAGGAGGCTATCATTCCCGGAGGAAGAAATCATTTATACGAAGCCTAAGAGGAGGCTGTGAATACTTCTAAGAAGCCGATGGGTCCTTGTACAACGCCCAAGAAGAGGCGGGGATGCTTTTAGGAAGCCTGTGGGTCCCCAAACCCCGAGAAGTTCAAGACAGACTATTCACAAAGAATAGATCAAGCCAGGAAAGTTCGAGAATTTGGAAGAAACTCCGGAGAAGAGATCATCTCTGGGGAGTAGAGTTTCTTTGACAACTTCTACGAGTGACAGTCTGAGAAAGGGTTAAAAAAGAATCTGCCTTTCACATCTCCATATTGTTTAACCCCAAGAGGAGGGAAGACTGTGTCTAGTAATCCAATGGGGATCTAGTTTTGACTATTTAAGAGTGATCAACGGGCTTAATGCTAGACATAGTTGCCGGGGAAACTCTAAATATCTATACTATTATTACACAGTTGATATGAGTTTATGAAAGAAGACTTACAGCGAAACAGCCCCACAATACAGTTATATGTATATGAAAGCGGTAAATGAAAGCATATAAACACTTACTCGGTTGTAGAGCTTCCATGCTGTTTGGTTAGTTGTTCAACAAAGAAATATTGAAAACAACAGTATATTTCAAAATCAAAGGAGAAAGTGCTTTGAAAAAGAAAGATTTGGGGCTTACAGCTCAAGGAGAGGCCCAGGGTTTTACTAGTGATTGCACTGTTGTTTTGTACAGAGGGACTTATACAAGTGACTGAGGCCCAAAGTTATTTTTGGTTAAAAGGGGATTGGGTCTTACACTCTATTAGAGGCCCAAAAGTTTTGAATGGGTCTTATAGCTCGAGGAGAGGCCCAATTGATTTTTTACAAGGCGACGATCGCGCCGTTTACTTGTACAGAGGGACTTATACAATAAGTGAGGCCCAAAGGTTTGTTTTTCAACGGATGATGATCGCGTCGAACTTTTTGAAATACAACGGGACTTATACCATAAGTGGGGCCCAAAATAGGTTGTATTTACAAAGGGTTGGGTCTTACACTCTATTAGAGGCCCAAAGTGTTTTGAAAATGATTTATGGGGGTTGAATTAATCAAAAACCCTAATTTGTTTTTAAAATGTGTTTTAATTGAATAAAATATTCAATTAAAATGATCAAAATTGTTTAACATGTGGAAAACAAATTGTGATCTTGGATTAATGCTTCATAAATCAAGTTTTGCCCTACAAAATGATTAGAAGTCATAAAAATCTGAAAAATCAAGAAGGAAAAAAATATTTTAAATGTTAAAAATAATTAAAACATTAATTCTTTGCAAAAAATTCAATTATATGAAATAAATAATATTTTTGGGATTTTTTCATAAAATAAAATATTTTAACATTTTTGTGAATTATTAAAAAAAGAATCAACTCAAAATCATTAAAACTCAGAGAGAAATTAATTTTTGAATAAATTAAATAAAATCACAAAATTCAAATATTTGAATTTGAGAGAAATGGCGCCAAGAACAGCTGAAGAACACGCGCATTTTTCAGCTTTGCCCAGATTTGCATTTTCTATCCAATCTCACTGAATACTTGATTATATCATGCAATCCACATATCAATCTGCTCGTTTTCACCTCACGATCATGTTTATGACAATTAATTTCATTTAAATTAAGCATAAAACAAGAAATCACGATAAATCCTCAAGAACTCTAAATTTTGCATGAAGGTTGGGATTTTTGATACACGATTCAAACAAAGCAATTACTTGAGGGGAAACATTCCATGCATGATTATGAACATTTGGCAAAAGTATTGTGCGAGGAAATATGCATAGATTGAGAGATGACCAAGTTTAGGCTTACCTCTAGGTCGCGACAGCAAGAGCAAATTGATTTCTGAGTTAGAGGTGTTACAAATGAATTGTGATGATCTGAACAGCTTCCCTGCACCTTATGGAGTGTGTTTGAATGCTTGGACTCGAGGGAAATTGGCTGGATCACTTCATGGTATCTCAACTACAACTTGGTTAAAACCTTGAGCAATTGACTGGTGATTATGAGAAATCAGTGTTCCAGATGTTGTTTAAGTGTTTGATCAGCTCACATATGATGTATATGAGGTGTGTGTGTGTGATTGGTTTGAGTGGAATTGCTCTCTAATGAAAAACCCGATAGTGACTTGCTAAGAAAGGCATTTTTTAGAGTGAGAAGTGGATTTTGAGAAAGGCAAGTGTTGTAGGCCTTTGGTGTACTTAAACTGATCATAATTGAGCTCTATTTATAGTAGAGCAAGTTTGTTTTGCAAGGTATAATAGTGAATGGCAACTGCTGAGTAGGGTTGGCCAATGTTGGCAAATGAAAATCCAAGTCTCCTCTAGCCATTGACTAGAGGTTAGGGCACAGGCTGCTGGTCCCCTTGGTCTTGGATAAGTCTTGACTGAATTTAGTTGCTAATGGCTCAGTCCATGCCACCTTGGTGCTTCCATTGAATGCTCCAATCCAAAATTGGAGTCTTGTCCCTATTTTGGGCAATTCTAGGTTTAGCATGCTATTTCTTGTTCAAAGGACTTTGGAGGCTTGGCTCAGTGATTGTCCCCTTTAGATTCAATCCTCAGATGTGTCCAAAGTGATGACAAGGCTTGGAATTGGCTGATTTTGGCAAATCGAGCAAAAGTGCAAAATTCTGCCTTGCCTTGGCAGATTTCAGCAAGGTAACTTGCCAATGTCATATCTCATGGCCCAAATTGAATTTGGTGATGTTCTTGGCCATTTTGGAAAGCCCTTATATGATACAACAACTTTCTGATCATATTTGGTTTTGATACCTTTTGGATCCAAGTGAAAAATCCCCCTACATTTGGAAAAAGGTAAGGCAAATTCTGACTTAGTGAAATTTTCACTAAGTGTTGGAACAAAGTGACTTTTCTTGATTTTGATCACTCCATAACTCAAAATCCATGAGGAATTTGAACATAGGTCAGTGTGAAGCTTTTGTAGAGGGCCATGAGATCTACAAATCAAGCTTTGGATGGGAAAAAATGGCTTTGTGGTTTAGGAGTTATGATCCTCCAAAGTTGGTACCTTTGTCACTTTATTTCATAACTTAGAAAGTTTTCTAAGTTTTTATGGTTACCCCTTTTACAAGTTATCCCACTTTCTTTGATTTTTCTTGATGAATGATGATTCAAATCATACATTAACATCATTTTAGGGTTAAAAATCCATTTTTGTGAAAAATCTCAAAAAGTCAAAGTTGACTTTTGTGCACAGTTGACTTTTTATCCGATGAATTCCAAACTGTGCAATCCTTTAAGAAATCATGTCCTTGACCTAAATCAAACTTGATGGACATGTTCCATGGGTGTAATAGGGTATATTGAATCATGTCTTAGGGTTCGGGAGCATGTCCTGGTCAAAAGTCAAAGTTACAGTTGACTTTTCTCGCAAAACCATAAATGTGGTTCAGATGAAATTGAAACTTGTTGCTCAAGCTTCTTGGATCAATCCATTGTTCCAAATGGTTAAATATGGTATATTAGAGACCCTCAAATCATGTCTTGAGGTATTGGTTCATGATTTGTCCCAAAAGTCAACTTAGGAGTGAATTAGGTCAAGAAACCCTAATTCCTGATTTTTGATGTATGCATCCCTTGAGTTCAAATTGACTTGATGATTAGGTCCATAAGGTTCCATGGAGTATATTAGGATATGCTTTGAAGCATTGGCTCATGCCCAGAGGAAAATTTCCAACTGGAGGCCCTGGTCGACCAAAACCCTAATTTGGTGACACTGGCGATCTTGAAGCTTGATCCACCTAGAAGGGAGCAACCTTGTGCTTAATCCTTGATGTGAGAGTCCTCTTGATCCATTGTGGATGTTTAAGAGGCTAGACAAGTTGAAGATCATGTCATTCCTTGATTGATCCTTTGTCTAAGAACTCTGAGAGGGCTTGAAACCCTAATTTAGATAGTAGTGAATGCTCACCCATCTTTGGGGAGACTGATGAGGTATAATGATACACCCATATTATGATGATGATATGCACAATGATGGGAAATCTTAGTGGTCAAAATTTGGGGTATGACACATATTGTATAAGCCCAAGAAGAGGCAAGACTGTATCTCGAATTTCCTATGGGGAACTAGTTTTGACTGTGTTAAAAGAGTAACCACTGGTTTGGTCTAGCCCTAGACCTAGTTGCTGGGGAAAACTCTAAGTAAGTATATACAGGCATACATATACAGATGAAATATATAAGCAAGTATGTGTAAAAGAAATAGTAGAACTTACAGTTGTGCAAGTTCCAGCATTGTAACCACAGCTGTATGGTTAGTTATTCAAGAAATTGAAGAAAGTTTTGATAAAACTTAGAATTTGAATCTAAATCAAAAGGAAAGTTGTTTTGTAAAAGGAAGTTTGGAGCTTATTCTTAAAGATAGGCCCAGATGAAAAACAACAATTGTACCGTTATTTTAAAAATTGTATCGGGACTTATACAATGACTGAGCCCCAAATTATTTTTGTACAAAAATAATTGGGTCTTACACTCTATTAGAGGCCCAAAAGTGTTTGAAAAAGAAGAAAAATGGGACTTACAACCAAAGGAAGGCCCAGATGAAAATTGTTTGAAAATGGCGATCGCGCCGAGATTTTTAAAATCGTATTGGGACTTATACAATGACTGAGGCCCATAAATGGTTTATTTACAAAGGGATGAGACTTACACTCTATCAAGAGGCCCAAGTTGTTTTAAAAAGAAGAGAGAATGGGACTTATAACTCAGGGAGAGGCCCAGATGAAAAACAGTGATCGCACCATTGTTTTGAAAATCGTATCGGGACTTATACAATGACTGACGCCCAAATTATTTATGTACAAAGGGGGTTGGGTCTTACACTATATTAGATGCCCAAAAGTGTTTCAAATGAAGTTTGAAATTAAAATTGAGGGAAACCCTAATTTTAATTAATATAATATTATTTTCAAAGGAAATTAAATATAAAATACCAAATATATTTAAAAACAAGTGGTAAGCTTTGAAATTTTTTTTGGAAAATCTTGTTTAATCACATAAAGGCTTGAAAATCAATTGGTTTTGAAAGATCAAGGTGGAGATTTCATTTTTTAAATGTTTGAAAATAAAGAAATGAAATTAATTACAAAAATTCAAACTATATTAAATGAAAAATATAAATTCAAATTTTTTGTGGAATAAAATATTTCAACATTTTTTGTGAATTTTAAAAAAAGAACCAATAAAAAATAATTAAAATTGAGAGAGAAATTAATTTTGAGATTAATAAATAAAAACATGAAAAATGAGAAAAATAGCAAAATGAGAGAAATAGAAAAAATGGTCTGGGTGGGTCTTGAACCCAAGACCTCCAACCAAACACAAGCACACTGCTACCACTGGGGTGGTGATACATCCATGTATGAAAACCACCCCATGAATATACATAAGGGTGACCTGAATTCTAGGTCTGACCAAGGCAAAAAACCAAGTTTTGGTAATTTGCAAGAAGGATCATATCTCCCTCAATTCTCCATGAAATTGGATGAAATTTAGATGGATTGTGCCTAGAATTTCATGAGGAATCCAATGGTGCTTTTAGAATTTTCTAAAGATGCTTCTATTTTAAAACCCGATAGTGGTTTCAAAATAGGCCAAGATTTGCAAGTTCTATGCTATCTTATCATACAAGTAACAATAGCATGGTAGATTGGTTCAAACACAACACTTTTGATATATATGACATGTTTATGATCAATGGACATCAAAGCAATGCATATTTTAAGAGTTCAAGTTGTGATGCACTTACCTCTTAAAGCTCCTTGTGCTAACTGTCAAGATGCTTGTGCCAGAAGTAATCCAATTCTTTAGACACTCTTGATTGATCCCTTAGAAGCTTTTAGGATGATCAAAATCAGCTGGAAATCTCAGGAACAAGAATTGGCTCTTCCTTGCAAAAGTGACAAAAATGACCAAAATGGTAACTCACTCAAATGGTGTTACAGTTGAGGGAAACCTGTTGGGACAGTTTAAAGATGATATTTGGAGAGTATTTGAAGGGTTCACTACTACAAAACGCGTAAACAACGATGCCATGCTCACAACGCTTCATCCCTACACTGTTGTGACATATCTAAACTAAGGCGCAGTTGTATTTTATTTGTTTACTGAATAAAAATTATCTGTATATAACAACGGTTGATAAACCAGCCGTGGTGATTATCTGTATATAACAACGGCTGATAAATCAACTGTGGTGATACCATCAAGCTTTCATGTGTTCGAATCTCAGCGCCATCATATATATTATTCCTTTTATGTTAAAGCGCGCATTTTCTTTTTTATTTACTTTTAATTAAAAAAATTAAAAGTTATGATTATGGTTGTTTATATACACCGTTGTGATATATTTTGTATATTTTTTTTAATTTTTAATTCTAAAAATAACTCTTGCGCTTTAATATGAAATTTCATTATGAAAATTGAAATTCTGGTACAGATGTGTGATGTCATAGTGCAATGTCACAACATCGCAATCTGCTGAACAAGGCAATAACAGAAACAATAACACACTGAATTGTTCACCCAGTTCGGTTCAACAACCTACATCTGGGGGCATACCAAGCCAGGAAGGAAGTCCACTATTAGTAGTATCAAATTACAGACTCAACAGACTAGTCGACAATCTACCTAATTTAATCACTACCCAATGACCCTTCTACCTAAGTCCTCCCTAGGTAAGAGACTCCATCTCACTTCCTATCATTACTATGATGTCTAGCAGTCAACTACACGTCACTGCATCAACAACTTGATTACCAACAACTATACAATCATAGAAGACACCCTTCCATGACACCCTTTGGAGTTGCTTCAAAGCTTCCTCCAAGAACAATACCAAACTCATTACCTACAGGTTTCTGAGTTAACCACAGTGACCATCTCACAACCCGAGTGGTTCACTTAGACAAAGCCCTAATGATCTACATCTTGGACCCGTACCTATTCTAGGTTACAAGCATTCTATTTATAATATAATCCAACTGGATTTGGGCCTTCAAATCATATCAAATCTTCTGTAACAAATCTGCTTCTAAATAGATCATATCTTCAATTAATTCTTCAATTATTAACTCTGAATATTCTCCATATCTTTATGCTTTAAATGCGCAACAAACTGATCTTCATAACTGATTGTAACAGAATATATCTCTCCCTTGATCTTCGCTTATATTCTCTGATTCTCTTTAGAAGAATTTCTCATTCACACCAGAAACACGTGCAGCCCTAATCACATAACTGTCTGATGTTTTAATGTTCTGGTATAGTGATGTTAAGACATCCCATGTGACATCACTCTTCAGTACTTTAACTCTTCAACAAGTAACCAGAATGTTAGCTATACTGTTAGAAGCTCATGTTGCAACATCAACCATGACATCAACATTGTTTTAACAAAATTTCAGCTAATTACTAGAACTTACAATCTCCCCCTTTGGCTAATTTTGGCTAAAACAACTATATAACCATTACAACTTAGATTACAACAGTAATTACATCTCTATACTACTGTCAGTAGTTATCAGTAACCACTGATCTTAACAGTAACCATCAGTAGCTACTGTGCGCAGCAATCCTGAAACATTTTCTAGGAATATATGAATGATGTTAAGACATCATGTCTGACACCTTCTTTTGGCAGCACAACCCACCACAATCACTTCAGGCAGCACATCAGGAGGAAGAAGTAGAAAGTCCCGAAGTTGTGCACTCAGATTACAGATATCTGGTGTACATGAGGAAGAAGATTTAAGACACTCCCCCTTGATGTAGCACATTTCTTTTTCCTTTCAACTCAGACCTGGAATCATTGTGGAAGACTCCCCCAGAAAAGAAATGTTTGTCCATTCATCAAAGACCAATGGTGGCATAAGAGAATTCTGCACACCTTCTTTGATCAGACCCCCTGGTCAATCTGTGGCATAACATGACACGTTGAGAAGTGCCATTCTGCCAGCCCAGATAACTCAGAACACAGGTCACAACTGTGTTCATAACTCAGGACACAAGTCACAAAGACTCAACATCAACTCAAGGATGTACCATCCTCTTCTGCTGCATCAGGAATTGTAGGTTCCAAGCATAACCACTGCGCAAACCATATAGACCATCTCTCTCCTTTCTCCCCCTTTTTAGCCACAAATTGGCAAAGGAAACCCTCACAAAACCAGACCCAAGAAGTGCTTACCCAAACACGAATAAAAGCCAGAACACTTATTGGCTGAAGGAGAACACACTAACCCCTATAAATAGCTGAACAGTAACTTAGAAATTAACGAGCCTTGAATATGTCAATGTACTTGGTCAAACAAATGCTATTTTAGGTATCAAAAACTGCATTCAAATTCAATGCCTACCTTCCAAAAACTGCCTTGACTGCCTTAAATATTTCACAACTGAATCTTACCATAAATTAGGCCAATAACGCTCCATGCATATTCAAAGCCATGTGTTTCACTTTATCCTAACACCACCGTCCAAAATACTTCCCTGTTTGGCTCAAGAAAAACATGTCCTATATCATGTTCTGACATCACTTTAGACATTGCCTGCTGGCTCATTAACCCAAGACTCTACAAACACATCTTCTTATCTAATGGGTATAGGTGCATCTTCTCACAACTTTTTCTAGATTGCTTCCAACCATCAGCCAAGTACACCACTTTTGCTTTTCGGACCTCTCCTGCATAGGTACTATCTCCACACAGCTATGATAGGTCTCATCATCACACTGTACAAGCTTAACCACCACACATGCTGCAATAGGCTATAGTTAACAGCCTTACATACAATGCCTTTTATGATATCCCACTAATAATGCCTCATTCCTCATGGGGATTTTAGATATAAGGTCTGCCAGGTCCAACAAAGACCCATTTGATCTCACATGAGATAAAGATTGTCACCACCTTCTGGTCACACTAATGACAACACCCTTCTGTCCTTACATCCACCAGCTCCTAATGAAGTCTTCATCATGAAGGTAGCCAAGTATTTCCTAAACTACTTACCATCAAGATTAGAATCTGCCCATTCTAATCCGCACTATGTCAGAACTGCCACTTCAGTTAATAATGCTGCTTCTTCAAACTTCATAAGTATGGTACATATCCAACCATAATGTTGTAACAACATGTAGGACATCAACACGAGTCAAAAGACCATCCCACTTCACTAGACAAGACCTAGTCTCATCCTACTAGGACCACTTTCACCCAGGCACCAAGCACGAAGTTCTGGTAACCAATATGTCAAGAAAAGCAGGTTCCCAAGATAAACAGATTCCCACACCAAAGACTACTCTGACTGGTCAGGCAATACAAACAATGCCATATTATCCATTATAAATACCAAACCTCCTTGCTCCTATCAGCACACCAAGGAAGGAAACATGAGTCAGTCTAACAAGAATGCTGCAAAGAGGCGCATGCATGAGGACAAGAAGCCAGATCCTCAGAAGTTGAAGGACACAACCCTGTCCAAAGCTGGATCATCTTCTGGAGCAACAAGAACACGTAAGACATCAGAAACCAGGATGAAGACTATCAAGAAAAACCAAGTGCAGCTTCAAGCATCTGATGATGAATGGGATGAAGATTGGAAGACTTTTCTTGATTCGGGGGGTTGGGATAATCTTTAGACACTTAGTTTGTTGATTTACTAATCTTGTAAGCTTTCACCAATGCAATAAATATCTGGTTCACTTCTGTTCCATTTACGCCACTGTACAAGACACTTAATCCTCATGTAAACAACTTTTCAATTTACTTTAACCTAAGTGCCAACACCAAAAAGCTCCCACAATATCATTCTCCCCCTAAAAAGAACACCTTCCATCAACACAAACCCCTACTGAGTTCTTCCAAAATAGGCATAGAAGCGCAAATTTTCCACAAACAAAGTTGTCCTTCAGACCCCTCCTCAGTAGCATGCGTACATATGATTTAAACAATTAGCTTCACAGGGGTAGAACCATTTATGTCATAACATGTTATCTGACATTATCTCCTCACAAGATTCAACCAATCTTCACAATCTTGATCAACATACAATCTTTACAATAGACCTTTGCAGCAAAAATCCATAGACAAGTATTCCCCTTGTCATGGTTAACTAATGCTCTAGATGAGGATGAACATTTGAGCACACTTGCTGAGCACATGCAATTTGGTACCATTGTCCTTTCTCCAAGGGCATTTATTCCTTACCATGCTCTTCATCTTCAGACTTCCAATCAATACCTGAACTACATTTTCCATCCAAGGTAGACCTTCTACTTCATCATCCTCCCGTATGACTATGTAGACGCTCCTTAGACATAATGTAGGCACCACGCTTCTGAACCAGAGCATAATCATCCTCCAGATAATGTCCCAAAACACGTTAGGACATTTGCCTCCTACTAAGATATCATCACCATGATTCTTGATATGCTCCACCAACTGGACCATGCTGTAACCATCAAGATGTGATGACTTCATATCTTACAGCCTCAGCCACTGTCTGACTTAGATACGTTGGATGTCATTAGCATTCCAAAAACTATCTGCCTCTTGCCCCAGACAATTTGGATAAAACTCCATAGTCACCAATCAACTCCAGGATGCTTAACCCTTAAAAAAAATTTCAACACAGTCACATACAGTAAATTCTCAAACCTTCTGCAGACCTGCACTTTAACCTCAGACAAATACATAGTCTCCACTATCCAAAGCAGAAAAATATTCAACTACAACATTTTAGCTGGTCTGACATCCTTTTTCTCCAAACTTGAGGCACTGATTAATCCTTCTTTTGCTAATCCACCCCACTGATCACCTTAGATTGGGTAAGTGGCTTGACCTGATACTTCACCGTGAGCATAACAAACTTCCTGTGGCTGAGAAGGCAACCAATGTTTCAACATCACCAATCACATGAATCAGCGTACTCAAATATTTCAAAAATCTTCAAACTTTTGATGTCATCCTAAGCTTAAGAGATAACTTATCAAGATCTTCACTCCCGCATGAAAACTTTGACAGTGATCCTCTTTAGCTTTGGCTCTATCTTCTTCCATCAAAAGGATGAAGGAGTCACAGTACTGAACAGATTGGTCTTCTTCTTCTGATCCTTC
Source organism: Lathyrus tuberosus (assembly GCA_022829125.1). Taxonomy (NCBI): domain Eukaryota; kingdom Viridiplantae; phylum Streptophyta; class Magnoliopsida; order Fabales; family Fabaceae; genus Lathyrus; species Lathyrus tuberosus. Next base: position 2,778,654 of record JALAZF010000436.1, on the reverse strand, counting down.
CAGTCACAAGGCTAACGCATACATCAATTCCAAATGACCAAAGGTTGATTGACATATTGAGCTCAGCTTCTTTCTTGATGAATTCTCACACAGCCCAGATGCCTCCTCTTCCAAGTCAGGAGTAGGTTCCAAACACATTTGTTTAGCCCCCAAGCATCTGTTATGTCACATCCTGCTGGTAGGACACAAGTTCTCTTTACACCAAAAGATCCTTTAACACAACCCAGAGATTGACCTTGTAAGGTTGGATGCAAGAATTACTTCTACCTTTCTTCAGACCTCTTTTCAACATGCTTATAGAAGAGTTCCTTTGAAGATGTCCTCACATATCACCACATTTTCAGAGGAGAGCAGAATGTTGCAGTCTTAACACCAAACTACCAGGAATTTTCCATCAGATATATATGCAGCGGAACATACACCAGAAAACTCCTCTACTACCTTTAGGCAAAACATAATAACCCTTGCCCAACACTCCAAGTGCACAATCTCATTATAGGTAAGAAAATAAGTCAAACCACACAGTAGCTTACCACCAGGCCTTCATTCTTCACTCCAAGGGATCATACGAAATTCTCTATGAACTAACTATCTTCCTTGCTCATGAACCAGAAAGTATCTTCCCTAGATCTCATCCAGAAACAGACAGGATGCCTGCTCTGATACCAATTGAAATTCTGGTACAGATGTGTGATGTCATAGTGCAATGTCACAACATCGCAATCTGCTGAACAAGGCAATAACAGAAACAATAACACACTGAATTGTTCACCCAGTTTGGTTCAACAACCTACATCTGGGGGCATACCAAGCCAGGAAGGAAGTCCATTATTAGTAGTATCAAATTACAGACTCAACAGACCAGTCGACAATCTACCTAATTTAATCACTACCCAATGACCTTTCTACCTAAGTCCTCCCTAGGTAAGAGACTCCATCTCACTTCCTATCATTACTATGATGTCTAGCAGTCAACTACACCGTCACTGCATCAACAACTTGATTACCAACAACTGTACAATCATAGAAGACACCCTTCCATGACACCCTTTGGAGTTGCTTCAAAGCTTCCTCCAAGAACAATACCAAACTCATTACCTACAGGTTTCTGAGTTAACCATAGTGACCATCTCACAACCCGAGTAGTTCACTTAGACAAAGCCCTAATGATCTACATCTTGACCCGTACCTATTCTAGGTTACAAGCATTCTATTTATAATATAATCCAACTGGATTTGGGCCTTCAAATCATATCAAATCTTCTGTAACAAATCTGCTTCTAAATAGATCATATCTTCAATTAAATCTTCAATTATTAACTCTGAATATTCTCCATATCTTTATGCTTTAAATGCGCAACAAACTGATCTTCATAACTGATTATAACAGAATATATCTCTCCCTTGATCTTCGCTTATATTCTCTGATTCTCTTTAGCAGAATTTCTCATTCACACCAGAAACACGTGCAGCCCTAATCACATAACTGTCTGATGTTTTAATGTTCTGGTATAGTGATGTTAAGACATCCCATGTGACATCACTCTTCAGTACTTTAACTCTTCAATAAGTAACCAGAATGTTAGCTATACTGTTAGAAGCTCATGTTGCAACATCAACCATGGCATCAACATTGTTTTAACAAAATATCAGCCAATTACTAGAACTTACAAAAATAATATATCATAACGGTTTAAATTGTTGACCGTCACAGTAGCTTTTCATATTCTCCAAGCTAGCTAGTTTCATTGTCTCTTCAGTATCTTTTTTTCCATTGAAAATAGAAACCAGACGAAATGTTACACGATTTCAACCCTAAACCCCTAACGTTCAATACTGTGAAACAATACACGATTTCAACCAAAGCTTGCATCATCAGTATCCATTTGTTGTCATTTTCGTCATCATCGTCACGATCGTGAAGAAAATAGAAGATTATACACATACCAACACCGTCGTCATCATCCTCACCGTCGAGAAGGAAGATAACAACAACACCGTTGTTGTCGTAAGGAAGGAAGACAACAACAACACCAACACCAACATCGTTTACTTCGTCGTCACGTGTAGGGTACGTAAAATATTTTCCCCATGCATCTACTGTAAACTCTTTTGCCATTTTTGTTCATGTTGTTGTTGTTGTTTTTCAACTTAGATGTCGACCTTGTCGAGTTCTTCATCAGAAACCAACGAAGAAACTCAAACAAATGAAAGGTTAGCCAATAAAACTCAAACAACATAAAGTCAAATGAAAAGATCACAACGAGGTGTCACAATGATGCCCCAATACACATCAGTCTGCAACTCATCTGGTGTAAAAATTCCGATCGAGTTTGATTCGCACTTCAGATTAGTGGATTGTCCACATTACGCTACTTTTAGGAGTTATGTTGCGTTCCTTGCACGTAGCAAAGTCAGTATACTGATTGATGATTGGAGAGAAGTGGATGTTAATGTCAAAGACAGCATATGAACAGACGTTAAGGTATTGCATACTATAATTTTCATATATTTGATATCACTACCTATAGTTTCTAATTCATACTTATATATTGATTTAATGTAGTTGAATTTTGAGTTTACCGAGGACTCAAAATTGAAAAGAAAGTGGATAACTTATGCCGGTGTTCGTTGGAGGGGATTTAAGTCACGGCTCACAACTTACTACATTACGAAGCCTAAGAGCGGTCTTTAACCTCCATGGATTCGGTATAGTTTTTTATCGAAGAAGGTGTGACACTAGTTTGCGAAGAAACGCCGTTCTGAGGAATTCAAGGTTAGTACTAGTCTTATGTAACCTATAATGTTATGCTAATGAGTTATAGATACTAATCATACACATTTTTCACTATGTTAATAACAGGCTAAAAGCAAAGTAGGAATTCAGAACAAGGCGAAAAACATGTACCCCCATAGATTCTCTCGTGGGGGTTACAGGAAACTTGAGAAGAGGATCCTGCAGGAAAAACTACAAGAAGGAGGAGATGGTGACATTCCATCTCCACCTTCAAGACATGAGAAATGGAAGAGGGCTCGATTAAGACCTAATGGAGAGTACATCTCTGAGGCTTCAAGAGTAGTTGCTAAGAAAATTGTAAGTATATGTTTTGTTTAAATACGTTTGCTTATATAAGTTGCTCATGAGTTGTTATTTAAATGTGTTTGCTTATGTAAGTTGCTCATGTTGTGTAGGATAATTTGGTTGTGGCGGCCCGTGAAGGCACATTTGTTCCTGGAAGCACAACATGACATATTAGTCAAAGCTATCGGAACAGCTGAGCATGGAGGTCGTGTCCGTGGTGTTGGAGATGGTGTCAGGTTGAGGTCATTCTTTGGATCTCAAAGAAGAAGCACCGAAACCGCTGAATTTCTTGTTCAACGACAAAAGATTGAGAATGTTGAGAAGCAATTGGCGGAGCAAAGGAGGCTGTTTGAAGAGGACAGGGAAAAAGGGAGAAAGAAGTGGAAAGATTACAAGAGTTGTATTCGGTATGTGTCGTAAATCACGCTTATTTTTTTATGATATATATTGTATGTTCTAATTGAATATATTGTGCTTATTTTTGTTTTATGTTCTAATTGAATGTTATGATGTAGAGATTAAGTGAAAGCCTCGAACAACGAACTAATGAAGATCATCGTTGCGTTGGTGATGATCAAACTCCAAGTAGAAGTGTCGTAAATCACGCTTCTACAAAAGGGAGTAATTGACTAATTGTACAGCCCCTCCCCCTGTAGATAACCGCAATGGGATATTGGACCCTAGTCCAAATGAAATAACAAGTTTATACTTGTCAATTTCAACAACAGACCTTGCGCAAGCTCTCCCGCTAGAACATTGCCCTAAATTGGATTTAGTGTATTACACTCCTGAAGATGTGAGGGATTTTCTCGCAGGATATAAGTGGCTTGACATATCTATTTTGCAAGTTTGGTGCACATAAGTATATAGTAGAATATACATGTCATTATAGAACATTATAATTTTTTGTATTTTCTCCCTTAATTTATTCATTTTCTTTGACCATTTAGGTACATTCACCGTGTTTGTATAGAATTGAATAAATCAAGTACCTATGGAATCTTGGACCCAAGTTTTATTACTTGGGCGTATAATGATAAAAATATCAGAGAAAAGTACTTGAAAAGCCGGCTAAATGACGGAGGAAAAGAATGTTACCTTGCACCATTCCTATGTGGGTTAGTATTGTTGTAATTTATTTCTATATTCTATATTTAGTTTTGTTTTAGTAACAACTAATATATATATATATATATATTCTCGTGTTCATTCAGTGGTCATTGGCAATTGATCGTAATATCGTTTATGACAAATACGGTGACATTACTGTGTTCCTTGCACGATCCACTCCACAAACCAATGAAAGATCTTGTATTAACGTAAGTGTCTTTGTTTAATATCATTTTCTTTGGCATTAATTGTAATTAGTTTATCATGTAATATGTTTAATTCAATTTTCAATGTGCAGTATTGTGGAGCAAGTTAATATATTGAATAATGTTAAAAAAAAAAGCCCACATACCTTGCTCCTAAAGTAAGTGTCTAGATTACCTGTTTATTTCATTTACATTCATGCATGTGTGGTTGTATTCATGTTTTTATATTCATGTAATTTGTAGACGAGGAAACAACGCGGGAGTTACGAGTGTGGGTATTTTATCATGAAACACATGTTAAACATTGTCCTTGCCGGCATTGTTGATTCATGGGATACGGTAATATATGTCATAAAATGTTTACATATATTAATATATAAGTTGACTATTGAATTATTATCATGCATGATCTTCAATTTTTTGCTCTTATGTAGATGTTTAACGACGAAACCCCATTCCCTGTTGAGGACTTTATGGATCTTCGTAAACGTTGGGCGTATATCCACAATGCGCTTAAGGGTTCTGCTCCTGCTGTTTGATATATCAACAACATTTTTTGATGCACATATTTTTTGCTTTTGATGCACATAATGTGAACAATAGTTTTGGCTTTTGATGCACATAATGAAATCAATAATATTGGCTTTTGATTTAAACAATGTTAGCAGTTTAATTCTCTGATTCATTTAACTTTTGATGTAAATTTCTTTTGATGTAAATTCTCTGATTCATTTATAAGGATAAAATATATGAAGAATTGTGTTTGATGCACATATTGTGTTTGCATGTAAACAGAAGTTGTTTTGACAGGATAAATTATAGGAATAATTTGATAAGCAAATAAACTTTATATTTAAAACAAGCTATTTTTGGCAGCGGTTATAAACCTATCCGTAATTGTATGTCAAATGCTAATATAAATAAAAAATGTTATTGCTGAGAATCGAACCAGATCACAGTTTAGTTATATCACAACGGTTGACTAAACTAACCGTCGTGAAATGGTGTGCGCATACTGGAATACAACAACGGTCCCAGGACTGTCATTGTACGTACCTCATATACAACAACACTCTACATAACAACGCCTTCGCCCCCGTCATTATATGTCATTTCCAACCGTTGTTAAATGGGTTTTTCGTAGTAGTGGTTAGCTGGTCTTGAAAGTGATTGGATCAAAACATGGCTTGAAAAATGCAGAAAAGTCAAAATTTGAAGTTTTGGAGGTTGGCTTTCTGATTTTAATGTTGTACAATGAGGATGAAGGTTTGAACATCTCCAATGGATGATTTATGATGTGTTTGGATGGTTATTTGAGTGGTTTTTGCTCTGGTTTCAAGAATTCCCAAATTTCTCCAATGTGACTTGAAATTGAAGTAAGAGAGGGAGAGTGAGAAAACAAGGCTTTGGTATGGTTTGAAACATCAGAAATGACCTTTATTTATAGTAGAGGCATTTTGTTTTTGAAGGCACTACAACATTTAAACCATACAACAACGGATCAAAACCGTTGCAAAAGCAAAAAAAACCGTTGCCTTTACTTACCAGAACGGTTTTTAGGTCGTGCCAAACCTAGGCGTTGTTGTATCCTTTAGGAACGGTGTTTTAACCAACAGCAACGCGGTATACAGAGCCGTTGTTGTAGTTTTCTTTAGAGAACGGTTTCTAACAGCAACGGCTGAACTCCGTTTTCAGACAAAAACCGTTGTAATTGGGATGTCTTAGGGAACCGGTGATTTTTGGAATTTAACAACGGTTTTTAGGCGTAGTATATTTAAGACCGTTCTAGTAGATCCACATCGTAATTTCTTCTTCAAAGCTACAACAACACTTCATAACCGTTGCAAGAAATGATTTTTTTTTAATAAAATTTAAAATAATTTTATTTTTTAAACCTACTAATAATATCATTCACAACTTTTTTTTAGATGTAATAATATTAGTAATATACAAATTTTAAAAATGATCTTAAATGTTATAAAAAATTACATAACATAATTCATTATATATATATATATATATATATATATATATATATATATATATATATATATATATATATATATATACATATATCTTTTTTTTGAATAAACCAAATTGCATTAAAAATGCACAAGTAGTGCTAACATGTACCACATACAGAGTATAATAAACCACAATAACAACTCTAGCTCCAAAGAAACATAAGCACTAGAGGTCAGATACAACATAAATAACACCAAGAAACCTGACACCTAAAGCCACACCAAGATACCAAAACTAATGAGAAGGCACCAGCCTAAACTAAACTAAACTATAGCAGAACAGATGAGCCACCAAGAGTATACACCAAACACCAAATAAGCAGCAATATATTAGCGGGCCGATTCCTGATAAAATGATATAGCAAGTGAGCGAGATCTCTAACTGCTGAACAACCTGCAAAACGACAAACTAGCACTGCTACATCTTCAAATTACACATCTATACATTTATGTCTCTTCATCTTCGAATGATTGGAAATCTCCATTAATATGATCATCATTCATGACCTACAAAATAAAAATAATAAGATTATTAGTTGGAGCATAAAACAAGATTATAATTTAAATAAGATTATTATCCAAAGGCTCTAAAATTATAATTTAAAGCATAAAACAATTGAATATTACTTGTTCATTAGTTGGAGCATGTGTTGATGCAGAAGAGCGTAAGACACTGTTAGCATCAATTGCAGGAGCTGATATCAAAGCTGCCAGAGCTTCTATATTCAACTCTGAGGTGTTTTGATTCAAAACAGTCTTAAGAAGAAGTTGAATTTTTCTATCTGTTTCCTCCTTATCTTGACGATGTTTCTCCTCCATCTCCTGTAACCTATCATTAAATTGTTTAACCTCAGCAGCATGCTCTCTTTTAAGTTTTGCAATTTCTTCATTTCTTTTCAAGAGAGTCGGTGTTGAGGTTCTTCCATGGAAACGCAATCTCCCAGGTTTTTGTTTGCCTAATACACTTTCAAAAGCTTCTGAAGAAGATTGTCCATGATTTTCAATCAAGTCTTTAAGCTTTATCTAGCATACATAACATAGTAGTAGTAAATAAAAGACAAAGGACAGAACAATCCAAATACCACAACCTTAATATATCATTCAACCAACTCAAATATGATTCTAGCCAATTTACTACACATTTGTAAAATGATGATAAAATCAGTTAGAATATGACAATCATTGTTCACAGAAATCTGGGGTAGGGATTATTTTCCTACTCACAGGAACCTGTCAGTAGGGCTGCTAGTTTTTTTAGCTTGCTCTGCGTGGTTGTGGCTTAGGGATTATTTTCCTTTGTGTTGATTTCATTTTGGATTTGGTTGCTTGTTTATATCTTTGTTGCTTTGTAGTTGTTAGCTGTTAAGATCTCACTATTGTTTTAAGTTCTTTCAAGTTTGGTTTTGTTCACCATTTTTGTGTTTTTCACTGTCATGTATGTATTATCTTAATATGAAGTAAATCTACAAGTCGAGTTTAAGAGTCTATTTTGACGACCTTGATCGTGGTGGTGTTATCGGGTGAGCTATGAATCAAGGGCCCCTCTAAAATTAGTGATTGTATACTCAACCTTCATGCACCACCAAGGTGGAAAGTTATATGGTATTAATACCACAGGCCAAGTACTATAAGACAAATTCATGGTTCTAAATGGATTAAATCCGTCACTGGCTAATCCAAGTTTTATATTACGCGGCTCATCAGCAAATTCAGAATGACATTTATCAAATTCTTTCCATGCTTCTCCGTCTGCAGGATGCCTCAACTTCCCATCTTTCGAACGCTCTTCATCATGCCACCTTAATGAGCTAGCTGTCTTTGAACACATAAATAGTCGTTGAAGTCTAGGAATCAAGGGAAAGTGCCTCAAAACTTTTGAAGGAACTTTATGAGACTTATGATTTTTTCCAACTTTATCATTTCCTTTTACATCTTCATTCCACCGTGGAGCACCGCAAACATGGCAAGAAGTATCATTCTCGTGATCTTTCCAATATATCATGCAATCATTAGGGCAAGCATCGATCTTCTTATAATCCAACCCTAAGTCTCTTGTCATGCCTTTAGTTTTGTTGAACGTATCAGGGATGTTCAATGAAGGCATAACTTCTCTCAATAACTCTAAGAGAGCATTGAATGATACGTTGCTCCAACCATAAAGACATTTCAATAAATAAAGACGAATGGTGAACGACAATTTAGAGAAGTTTTTGCAACCCGGATACAAATCTTATTTGGCTTCTTCGACTAGATTATAGAACTTTTTTGCATCTTCGTTGAGGCCTACATTTACTTCATTTTCTGCTTGTACAACATCTCTAAATCTTTCATGCAATAGTCCATCAATATCGTCAATTTGATCCTCTTCCTGATTCATATGATTATCATTAAAATCACCGGGTTTCGGTTTCTTCTCACCATGTCGAACCCACACATCATATCCTTTTTGAAATCCAAATGCGATTAAATGATTTCGTACTTCATTCCTTGTAAACCATTTGCTATTGTAACAATTAGAACAAGGACATAAAATCTCTTTCCCGTGGGGTTCTCCTTTGGTGTATGCATAATCTAGAAAAAAATCAAGACCATTTTGGTACTCTTTACTTGCGGGGTTTTCCTTTGTCCATTCCTTGTCCATCAGGTTTAAGAGGAGACTACCATATATGGAAAACAAGCATAAGGAAGGAACACAAAAAAACTTAATTGAGGAAAGCAACAATGTACTAATCACACATAACATGTCCATTCAGTACTGGAAGGGAAAAAATATAAATAATAAACTCTAGGCAGTCAATAGGCAGTCAATAAAACTCAGGCAATCAATAAAACTCAGGCAGTCCAATTTAAAACAAGCTGATCTAAATTTTTGTTTACTCTAAATTAAATGTTAATATAAAACAATAGAAGATTTTCTAACCTTAGTGTAAAACAGGAATTTTGACTTGTCCAACCAACTTAATTCAAAATGGTCTTCAAGTATAACCTTGTCTCCAAAATGTGTAACCTATACAATATGAAGCTCAAATGAGAATATTTAGATAGCACTATAAGCATCAACAGTATATTATTTAGAATATTGGCACTATAAGCATCAGAAATATCTTAATTTAGAATATTACTTAATATTGGCACTATAAGCATCAGCATCAGCAATAACATATATTATTTAGAATATTGGCACTATAAGCATCAACAGTAGCATATATTGTAACACTAAATAATTATATGACTAAATTAAAATGAATAATTATATAAGATTATTTTGGCACTAATTAATAGTAATTTTTTTATCAATGTACTAACTACATTCAAACATCACTAGCACCATAATGTCATACTATTTGCTGCACATATTCAATTCATGAACTTTGAATCAATTCATAATGTCATCACAACAAAGTAAGCAATATAACCCTCTAACAACTCATTCATTTCTAACATCAATCTCAGTCAGAATTCCTAATCAATACCACTAATAGTCATGCTAACTACAACAAATAATTTAACTAATGCATTTCCTTCTTTTCATAACATATTAAAAAAGAATTAACCTAATGTTTTCAAACTAATTTTACTTAAACAAATTGCCAACTAGTTCAGTAGCATACACTAACCTAATTGCTCTAACAGAGAAGCTACAATCATTTACACTAACTATTCAAACATAACAATCACTAACAGCATCTGTTTTTTTTCATTAACACAAGTTCATTAACATCAGTAGTGCAGGGTATTTCTAACATTACTAACTAACTCATTAACCAATTTCAATTCATTAGCAAGCAATAATAGTCCTAATAATAATTAACTCCACTTATCTAATGACCTAACTCTAATGTTACAGTAACTGAATTGAATCAGTTCGATGACATTAATTTCACTAACTCTTTTTATCTAGCTGATGCTCAATAACAATTCACAAGGTTTTTCATTAATACTAATTAACCTCAATACAATTCTTATCTAACAAGGTTTTACTGTCAATCCATCTAACAATTCATAAGGTTTTACTGTCAGTCCATCTAACTCTGATCTAACAGGATCTAACTGTTTAACACTTGTTTAGTTTCAATAACAACTTAACTTTAGCATGCCACCAGTCAAGTTACTTGCTATAGCCAAGTCATAATTTAACAATTAGAATCCAAATCCATCAAACATTTTTAACAATCACAATTCATCTAACTGTTTCTTTCAAACTAACATATTAACTTCAAGTTAGAACAGACATCATAACTAACTCACTAGTCAGCTCCGCCGCTGCTCACTACGTATAAGTGATACATAAAACTAGAGAAAAAAAAACTCTAAAATTGAACAAAGCATCAAAAGTTTAGTTGACATTGCAAGAACAATACCTTCTATCATCAATCAAACCAACAAAAAAACTGGAACAAAACAAGAGAGACAATAAAAACTAAATGATAAATCTCAAAAACCACAGTTTAACAATTAATCAAAAACAAGTATCCAAAGCAAACTCACAGGGGAAAAATAGATTTTCTTCTTTTCTAACAATTTGCCAACTCCCAAAACTAAATACAATTGCCCATTTAGAAAAGGGGTTTAGGTTTTTTCAATGAATACAGAAAGGGGTTTAGGTTTAGCAGGGGGTTTCACAATGAACTCACAACTCATGGTCTACTAGGAACTTAAAGAAGATAAGCATCATATATCAGTTCAGCCATTATTGTGATAGATAAGCATCATATATCAGTTCAACCATTAGAGAAGATAAGCATCATATATACAGAAAGGGGTACAAATTAAAGATTACCTGGATAAAGAAAGACAAACAGGTTGAACTAAGAAGTGACGATAGCGACTTGAGAGAGACAAGGAGTGATTGATGTGAGGGAATATGGCATGAGACGGACCAAGAGTGAGTGACCAGTGTGAGCTTCGATAACCCTCGTTTGCGAGTGATAGTCGTGTTCTTCGTTAACCTTCGTTCTCGAGTGACCAAACGGTAAGGACAAATCGTACACGGCAATGAAGCTTACATGAGAGATCCAATCGGTAAGAAGAAATCGTACAAACGGGAGAGAATCATCTGTGCAATGAGAAGAAAGGGTTAGGGTTCTGATTGATTTGCATGTAGAAATAAAGGGTTAGGGTTTGTTAGAGATTTTGTTCTAAAGAAGAAGAGACATGTGAATTGTTTAGCTTGGAGGGAAGATTTTGTTTTTAGCGCTCAACTTTTGGAAAAGGACAGTGAAATTTTAGTTTAGCGCTCAATACATTTCGGGAACGGCTGAAATAAGAATAAAAAAGACCTCTGTTCGATTCCACCAACATAACATTTTTCATATAATAAATATTTTATTGAATATTTTAAAAACAATATTAGAACGGTTTCGACTCGTTGTTAGTAAAGGCCGTTCTCTTTATGATCTACTAGAACGACTTTTAACCGTTGCGTAAAATTTGTAACGAATATATACCCCTACCACTATGAAATTTAAAATTCGTTTCCTATTACTCTCTACGAGAACGGATTTTTTACTACCCTAAAATTAGGCGTTTCCATAGGATAAAAATGTTGTAGTGAGGAATAGTGTTGGATGAGGGATCACTCTACTATCCAATGGATATGCCCATGTATCACTTTCTTAAATGCCAAGGTACCAAGTCTTCGCTTGGCCATTGACTAGAGCCGATCTTTGTAGCTCTAGGTCTTCTAATATTTGCAAAAACCTTGACTCAAATGGACTGATATGTTCAGGTTCATGACAGCTCTAAGCACCACATCAATTCCAAATGACAAAGTTGAAGATTTTGGAATTGAAACTTGAATGATCACATGCCAAAGGATAGGATCCTTGACTTAATGGTCCAAGCTTGAAAATATCAAGTGAGTAATCAAGATTCCCTCTGATCTTGGAAGAGGACAAAGCTTGCAAGATGACAGAATTTAAAATGGAAATCGTGTGGCACAAGAAATGCACCAAATCTGCCTTAAAAATCAGTTTGAGCAAGGCATGTTGTGAGGTTCATAACTCCTTGATTAAGTTGAATCAATGGGAGTTCTTGTACTTTTTAGAAAGCTCTCATGACATACTTTAACTTTGATGTCCACCAATGGACCTGATTTAGCTTGGATCATGATGAAAAATGGTCCAAAAGTTGGTGAAAAATGAAACAGATTCTAACTTGAAAAATTCACTAAGTGTTGGAAAAATTGGTCATTTTCACTTTTTGTGATTTTGATTAATCCATAACTCAAAATCCATGAGGATTTGGAATCTCTTGTTGTTGACACTTTTGAAGTATGTCATGTGAACTTTCATTTGCACTTTGGATGGAAGAAAAATGCCTTGGGGTTTGGGAGTTATGACCTTGCAAAGTTGGTACCAAATCCATTTTTTTCCATAACTTAGAAAAATTTAATTTTCTTATTGGTACCTTACATTAACATTGTTTTTAACTTAGGGGAGCCATATTTGTGAAAAAAGTCAAACTTGATTTTGGGCACAGTTGGCTTTTTGTCAGATGAATTCAAAACTGTGCGATCCTCCATGCAATCAAGTTCTTGATCTAATTCAAACCTAATGGATGGATTCCATAAGTGTTTTAGGGTGTCTTAAAAGTCAACTTAGGGGTGAATTAGGTCAAGAAACCCTAATTCCTGATTTTTGATGAATGCTTCCCCTGATGCTAATTTGACTTGATGATTGGATCCATGAGGTCCCTTGGAGCATTTTGGATCATGTTTTGAAGTATTGGCTCATGCCCAGAGGAAAATTTCCATCTGGAGGCCTTGGTCGACCAAAACCCTAATTTGGGGACACTGGCGATCTTGAGGCTTGATCCACTTAGAATGTTGCAACCTTGTGCTTGATTCTTGATATGGGAGACCTCTTGATCCTTTATGGGTGTTTGAGAGGCTATACAAGTTGAAGATCATGTCAATTATTGATTGATCCTTTGTCTAAGTGCTCCGAGAGGGCTCAAAACCCTAATTCTTAATTATAGTGAATGCTCAACAATCCTTGAGGATATTGATGAGGTATGATGGTACATCCATATTGTGGAAATGGTCCTCACAAATGATGGAAAATCTTGGTGGTCAAAATTTGGGGTATGACAGTTATCCTTTAAACACAAAGGATATATGTCATGAACCAATGTTGTTCTAAAATCTCCCCCCTTTTGATGATGACAAACATAATTATTTAAAGAACAATGTTGGGAAATTATAATTTTCCTGGAAACATCACAGTATGTGGTTTGTAAGCTCCCCCTGAGTCTAATAGTCCAAGGTTGAGTTCTATAAACTCCCCCCAAGTATTATATTCAAGAAAAAATATTTTGATTTTCTTAGCAACATCAGAGCCTGAGGTTTGAAGCTCTCTCTGAGTCTAATAGTTCAAGGTTGAGGTTTTTAAGCTCCCTCTTAGTTCTATATTCAAGAAAACTTAAATATACCACCCGGAAAAAATAACCAAAAATAACCAAAATAACAGAAATTTAAAAGTACATTAAATTATAAATAAATAACATTAAATCTGAAGGGTTCAGATTCTTTATTAAATACTATTGTATCTTTCTCCCCCTTTTGTCACATCAAAAAGAATAAAAAGAAAAAGAAAAGAGTTACAGTCATAAATGCTTAAGAGGGCATCATTACGTGACCAGTTCCCAAGGAAGAGAAAACAATCAAGTAACAGAGATCATTAAAGAGTTGTACAATGCATCTTTATTATATATTGGTCGTAACAGTTTCAAGAATCAAGAAAAAGGATTTTATTCTAACTTTTGGGCCATCCAGATTCCACTATAAAAGCAACCGAAGTATAGGTCATTTTTATCAACATCCTACAATGCACTATGGAGACAACACCTGAGAGCATCAACACCTCCGTTATAACAGAAGTTTTAAAGAGTGCCACTAATCTCGAGACTCAAGGTCTTCAGAAGCCAGTAGATTCTGAAGCATTTGCGACCGGTCCTTTATCCATTTCATCGAAATATTCTGACGAGGCTTCATCCTCATATGCTTAAAGACCTACTGAATAAGGTCCATCAACTATTGATTTGAAACCAAGGAAGAAATCAATGAATAAGAAAAAGAAGAAGAAGATCAGAGATAAGATATTATATCAGCTGATTGTCTCACAGCCAGAGGATGACGATGAACTTGACATCGATTTGGGAAACCGGATAAGTCGTAATGCAATGGAGGAATTAAATTAGTTATAATCTTAGTATATTCCAGTCCCTTTTTGTAATCCTTTAAATTGATTAATGAAAAACTATTATGACCATTTCTTATTTTGCATGTGCAATCTTTTACTTTTCTCTATGATTTTTTGATAAATGCATAAATGAAGTAAGAAGGTGAACAGAACCAACAATTAATTTGTTAACATAACATTTACAGTTGTTAAGAGAATCTTAATAGGACTGAACACTAGACATCATTTCCCAAGAGTCAGACGTTAAAAGATTGATTTGACTAATCAATATTAAAATAATAAATACGCAAGGTAATCAGAAGAATAGACTCTATAAAACCCTTAGCATACTAACTTTCTTAATCACTTAATCTTTTAAACACAAAAATATATAAGCAGAAACAAATTTGGGTTCCAAAGAGAGATCTTAGAAAGACAACAATGCTAAATGCAGCAACTCTAACAAACACGAAGAATGCACCGACTGAAGGATCTACCAGGAAGCAGAAAACTTCAGAGGCACATACTTTTACAGCAAACTTTGTCGAGACACAAAGAAGAAAGAAAACTTCTAGGTCAAAACGCAGGTATCTTCTGAGGAATAAGGCTGTTGAATTTGTAAGGGAAGATTGGGAGGAATATTAAAACAATCTAGATATTTCAAATGAGCCTAGGGAATACCTTAGGATAGATCCAAATGTCTAGAAAGTTTATTTTGAATAATATGTAATAACTTTCAATCTTTCAATGAGAATGTTGCAAGTTTTTGAGTTTTAATCCTATTTATTATTCTCTTGAACAACATAATATATATATATATATATATATATATATATATATATATATATATATATATATATATATATATAACAGTTAAGACACACAAGAACTTGAACAAGAACAAGAACAATTTTTAATAACAAGACTGCTTAATACAAGATGTTTAACAATTACAAGGCGTATATTTGAAGAAATCCAACATCAGAATCTCTCATAGATAACTTCAAGCTTTTCTCTCCAGATTTTAGAAGAATCATCTTCTGAACTTATGATAACTCTCTATTGGATCAGCAATTCTGAAAGAACTCATCCATAAGGAATGAATAATGTCTTTCCCTTGTGAATAGATGAAAGAGCCTCCTTCAGATAGTCAAACATAACTTGAAGAAGATCAATCTGCAAGTCTGAATTGAGAACAAGTAGCAAATCTTTTTCAATAGGGTCCACAAGGTCCATATCTTTGTCCTTAGGTAGCAAGTTTGAGTTCAGAATCTGATTTCAAATAATTGCATCAAGACGAAGATTTAAGACCTGAGAGATGTTTGATGGATCCACAAAAGTACACCAAGTAGAAATATAGTATTCCCAAACAAGAGTACACGGAATTTCTCCAATATCCACACAGTTGATTACATTAGCAATCGCCTTAGAGGTTACTGTTATAGAAACACCAGAAACCTTGGAAAGAATAGCACACTCAGAACTTAGCTCAACAATGGAAGCATTAATCCAAAACTCTTTGACATGACTTGGACAAGTGAAACCACAGAGCATATCAAAGTATCCATTATAACCTTGTTCATACACAGACTTCCAAAATTTAAAACCAAGCATAAGCAGCTCATCAAAATCCACAAACTTTTAATTGATGACAATTAGTTAATTCAAAGGAGAATTAACTAGAGAATTCATCTCAAGTTTGGTTTGAAAAACACAGAAGAAAACATTAAATATAAAAGAACCGAACAAGACTCTAAAGGAATAAGAATCTTGTCAGAAGAACAGAAAGAAGACACAAAATGATGTTTCACAAAGACAGGGGATATAGACAATAGAAATATATAAAAAAAACAAAAACATCATCACCCTAAGGTTCTTACCCAGCATATTTCTTACATCCACCAAATGATAATCAAATTTATGGAGTTTTAAGTAAACAAAGTTGTTTTAAAATGATTTTTTTACTAAGTAAATATTCCTTTTTTGAATCTCAGAGAGTGATAATTTTCAAAAACTATCTGTCATCAGAGTCTAGTAGGATTAGACTTTGAGTGAGACACCTTCTGTTAGTCATCAGTCCTTGATATTCTATTCAGAATCAAGCTTTTTCTCTTTGAACTAGATTCATGCTTGATTAATGAATATTGAATTGGTTTCTTTGACAACTAACTAGCAACAGTATAATCACAAAAAGTGAAGATACAGATTCCATAAATATGATCATCATCTAGTTAATGACATATTCAGTATAGATAAATACAACATAGTTTCTTTTTAAAGATTTCTGAAGATTCTTAAAAGAATTTATCTAGAGATCTAACAGAGACTTAGTATTTTCTCATACATAAATATTTCACTGATTCAAGAAGTTTGCAAGTAAAGGACAGAAAATACCTTTTTTTTTTGTTTTCTTGGCCATGCTTCAGATGAGTATTCAGATCTGACCATGAAATCTGAATCTTGTTTTGAGTGGATTCCAATTCATTGGCCTTTAAGCTAATTATTCCACTTTCTTCACCAAACTCAATGCTTTTAGCTCTTGAGTTTGGGATGTAGGCTCTTCTTCCATCAAATGTTGTAAATAACCTTTGATCAAGTACCATGGAAGATGCTTTGCTCCTTTCTTCTGTGATATCTGCAGCAAATACAAATTTGGATATTGGTACTCATATTTCTATGAGTCCAGAAAAGTTAGTCTTGACATGCTTTCTTTTGCTTTATGCCTTAACCTGATAGCAGTACCATGATTTATTTTAGAGTATGAGTTTAGGATGAGTAATGGCATTAACAAAATCTTGTTCTTAGCATAGTCTTTGATCTCATTGTCTTGGATTAAATCTTTTGACATTGAAATTTGACAAGCATAGATTCAGATAGTGTTTGCTATCAGAGATTGGCATAAAACAAGTTTACAAGACTGTCATAGTATTGCTAGAAACAAAAGAAGAAATGAAAGGTTTCTCATAGAATTGTCCTTTAACACAGATTCTATGATAGCCTTCAATTTCCATAGGACCAATGGAGTCACTTAAGATATTATCTTGAGATGCAGACTCCTTATTATCAATATTGAAGCAAGATAGATTGGAAGTTATCTCTTTCTCTTCAATAATTGATTTTATTCCTAGATTCAGATTGGTTCTTCAGAATAAGTAATGGCCAGCAATGCCTGATTACTTTCTTCAACATAATCTAAATCCTCAACTATGTCAGCTTCATTAGAATATGCTTTGAAGATTTCTGACATTTTTTTTTTTGGGGTTTTCTGGTAGTATTTCTCCTTGTTCATAAGATTTGGTAAATCAATTGAAATAAGATTAATTCAAAAGCTTTTGAAATTACTCTTCTATATAAAGATATTACATTCTATTTAGCCAGCTGAAAGAGTCTTTTGATAGGGAAGGTCAATTCCTCATCATCAAACATTCCATAGGAATTTCTTTAACAGGCTCGAGGAATTTCTTCTTGAAGGAAGATCTTTAGCAAACATATTTTTCTCATTTGATCATTATCTGGGCCACTGTTAGGTGTTATACATAGACCATGCTCTAATACCAACTGAAGGTGAGAAAAATACACAAGAAGGGGGAGTTGAATTGTGTTTTTTGTTTCTTAATTTTGCCTCTGATCAGAGTTCAGAATCTAAACTGATGTTCAGATCCTGATTAAAATGTTGCAGCGAAATTTTAACAAAAGCAAATAAAAAGATAAAGAACACATAGATTTATCCTGGTTTCTACTAAACTGAGATTATTCCAATCCCCTTGCACCACAATAGATTTTTCACTATAATCAAATCATGATTTCAATTTCTTATGCACTTAAGCATACTACTTTTCTTTGCTCAAACCCTCAACCCAAGACTTCTTGCTTAAGCCCCTCGAGTTCAAGACTTCCTGCTTAGACAACAGCCTAAGACTTTCCTGCTCAGATTCCACGATTCCAAGACTTCCTTGCTCAAGCCCCTCAGGCCCATGGCTTCCTGCTCAGGTTCCACGAACCGAAGACATCTTGCTCATACCATCAAGTACAAGACTTCTGCTCATACTCACAGTCCAAGACTTCCTACTTAGGTTCCACGAACCCAATAATGCCTTGTTCAAGCCCCTCAGGCTCAAGACTTCCTTGCTCAGGCCGCAACCTAATACTTCCTTGCTTAATCAACAACTGATAAAGACTTTCAATGCTCCAGCACATAGCAGGAGACTTACTTGGCTCAAGATTCTCAATGACTTTGATGCTTAAGCACATAGCAAAAGACTTTATCTAAACTACTAAATAACCTGTTTAGCAGAATAGAGAACACGGTGTACTTGATACAAAACCAGAGGTACAGGGTAATCACCATAACAAAGACCTTAAGTACTTAAGATTTCTAAGGTATTCAATGTTTAAGAAATCTTGAGGTTTTGTATAATTTACAACAAATAAAAATGTTTATGCAAACTCAATTATGTTGCTTATTGTTGATCTTGTTATTCCTCCATCGATATAGAAGTGTAAAACACACATATCCTTATTGGCTTTCCTTCTCTATTGATCCTTGTACCTTGTTTCTTGTTGAAGATTCATATTGAATCTTCAAATACTTATATATCAGTTGTAGATGACTAGCCATTGGAAGAGATAACTTGTACAAGTGTCGTTATTTCTCCATAGTACAAAGGATGTTGAAGATAGATACACCAAAAGATCTTAATCCATTGTGTAACTTGTTTAACCATTGCGTCTTCCCTGTAATCTTGTACTATAGATCCTTTGAGAGTAGATATCTGTAAATCAGATCAACTCTTCTTGATCTTTGTGAACATATACTTTAGCTGACAACTGATTTGACAATGCAGCTTTCTTTCTACGATACGAATAACTTTAGCTTTATTACTAACTCTGAATGTTCACCAAAAGCTGATACATTTACTAAGTGTAGAGATAATATGTTTCTCTTCTAATGCTGAGGCCTTCAGATTCAGAGTCTACGCCAAATATCACTTAGAGAGTGTTCTTCAGATTCTGAACCCCTAGAGGCTAGTAACTCAGCTTCTCTCAAATGTGTCCTTATATCAGATTCTGAAAGTATTCTCTATAAGCTTTTGATCTGCATACATGGAACACACATTAGATAATACCATTGTTTTTTCAATACTTTGTTCTCATCAAAACCCAAAGGATATATGTCATGAACAAATCTTGTTCTAACAGCAAGGATGTGATTCAATGGCCTGCCAGATGAAAGTATTACATCCTAGATGGATTTTTGTGAGCGATTTTTTTTGCACGCTTCTCATCCCATAAAATACAATCAGTGATGTAGGCCATCCTGATCGAGATCGTCAAAGGAAAGAATAAAAGCTTGCAATATTGCATATACTGGTTCACACGGGTTGTTGTTGAAATTGAGGGAGCTGGAGATATACTTCAGTGTTGGATCTTTGAGAATGAGAAGGAAGAAAGAGAAATGTTTCCAAGAGGTGCTTACTATGGATGAGTCGTATATGCTCTTAGAGGAGAAGCTCAATATGCATTTCGACAATCATGCATCGGTCGAGACCTAATCTTGTTGCCTAGTCTGGAAGGAGTCTCACTGGTGCCGAGATGAACCTGACTGAGGTATGAATGGAAGGTGCGATAGGTACACACTTTTGTTGTTTCTCGGGCCAAAATATATCAGGAATTCATTAAAAATAAATTTCTAAAGGCAGAACCTGACATCCTTACCACTTTCGGGAGTCATCGCGCATAAATAAATCTAAATAATATTGCTTCCATAAGAGTCATGACCATAACACTGATGATTGCATCTAGCTGAAGGATGTTGTCGAGGGGATGTTTAAGAAGGGTCAGCTAACTAAATACGTAAAAGGAAATAAAAGAGATATATAGGAGTCTCCTAGGGGAAATCCCCCCTCCACGAAGACCGCAAATTCCAGAATCAATGGTAAAAGTATGGAAACCAACAAAAGGAAACATCCGTAGATCAGTTCCATCATCAGAGGTGCACCCCCCGAGAAAATCTCAGCTCTAAGAGAACTATGAAGAGGAAGATTGCCATATGATGGTTGTCTACAGGAAGAAGGCGGGCACATTGACAAAGGTTCCTAATCGACCCATGTTCAGGTTCCCGGACTTGGAGAAGGTCAGAGGTGTCCCCAATGTAATTCCTTGTAGGAGCACCTACAACTACATCATGGGAAGACCTTTTGCAGCCATATTGGACATTGTTGCTTCATCACTGCACCTAAAGGTAAAGTATAACAATCTTCGACGAGAACTGGCCACCCTCTACCCCGACCTCCAGGGGAAAAAATAATATATCAAACCCTCTAGAAGGATCAAGGAAAATGCATAGCCATGGAGATCAATGTAGCTTCTCTCAGCGGGTAACTCAGTATAATGAGCATTCGTCGCCTAAAAAGTTACTTGACTGGGCATGGAAAATAAGGAGAATATGGGCATCCTTTTTTGTAACACCCTTCTACCCCAAAAACATTCACGATAATTATAAATAATTATATAAGAGTACATCACCACAAGGGTGCCATATTTTGTCCTAAAACTTCATAAGAATGTCCTACTCCGTAACACGGGATCTATCATCATAAATTCAATTAAATACTACGCAGCGGAAAAATCAAAATTATAACATAGTTTATAACTCAAAACATTTTAAAAACAAGAAACTCATAGCATCATGATGTCAACAAGAAAAAGAACACAATGGTTCGACTTCAACGTCCCGACCCGATGTTACATATCAGAGCAAGACCCTCTACTCAACAGAAATAACCAGACTACTTCAAGGCTAAATATCCACACACTAAGAGAGCTAATCCTAATCACCTGCACGTTACCCACGTGGAGGCAACATTCAAATAGGCAGGGTGAGTATCACAAATCATTATACGAGATATAAAGATAAGATATATTAGTCACAAATATCATCATTGATTCATTTACACATCATCATACTATTAATTCACAAGCATCGCTAAAACATCGATCAATTTACAACATCAAACATCGTGAAACATAAATCAATTTACAACATCACCAACACGTCAATTATTCAATCATTATACAATTTCACATAATATGGAATGCAACAACATAGACTCATGCGTGTGGTACCAATTCACCATGTTGATGGACATAGGGCCATCACCCTCCAAAAATCCCCACCAATAGGATCGATTCTACACAAGAATTGGATCACATCATAAACACCCCAATCCACATAATGGAATTGAAGCCAACACTGAACCGAATTCCTAACATCAACACTGGACCAAAGTCTTAATATGCTATGAATGCATGATGCAAAACATCATAATCAATCGTCACCACAGTTCTTCAAAGTTGCATCATCATTCATAAAAGCTCACAAAAGCATCATAGTATTACATTGTTATTATGCATTACAATTCATCACATGACTTCACACATCATCATGTTGTAGTCATCAAAATACAGGACATCAACTACTCAAGGCATACGGACAACAAGACACAAGACAACACAAAAAGAAAAGATAAAAAAACTATTGCTCCTGCTCTCCTGGTGTTCGCCCGGTGAAGCAGCTCGCTCGCCTGGGTTTCGCCCGACGAAGAAGGCGCGAAATCCCTTCCCCATACAAATTCCAGAAGCACTATTATTTCACCCTTCACTCGCTTCTCGTTTCGCTCGGTTAAGACCAAGAAAATCCCATTCGCCTGGCGAAACGGTTTCTCGCCCAGCGATTTTCTGCAAACAGCAACCTGTTGTTGCATTTTCTACACACGAAAACTCTCCCCACCATTTTTCCACAGACCCAAATTTCATCAAGAAATGCACAACATATTTTTACAGGTTCAATACCAATTATATGCACACTCTCAAACAATTACCGACACCCAATTCATCACATCACAACATCAACACAATCATACAATTTTCATCATGTTTTCATCAATCAACATATAACACACAAAACCTACATATACCTAAAACATCATATCTAATATAATAACCCGGATCACCCCCGTACCTCAAATTCTTAGAAATTAACTTCTTTCTTTGCGTTCTACGGACGATCTCTTCCGGTTCTCTGTGCCCTAGCTCTCCCTTATCAGTTCTTTCCAACTTTTCACGACCGTACAAGAGTGAACTTCTCCACCCTCTCTTTTCCTTTTGTCACTCGTATCCCTTGGACCCCTATTATGATTTCCCAACTTCGTCGTCACTTATCCTCGCACAAATGACCACTTTGCTCCTCCTTTTTATTTAAAATAATAATAATAGTCTAAATAATACTATTCACATTATTCCACTATTATTATTATCAAAATAATCCTAATAAATCATACGCTTATAAATATCCTCAACACCCTCTTAACATCATCAATACCCCAAACCACAAATCATTAGGCATCAAAATATTTCACCAAAATTCACCGAAAATCACAAATATTTATAATAAATAAATTAAATAAATATTCTAATTATTTTGGGGTGTTACAACTCTCCCCCACTTAAAGAATTTTCTTCCTCGAAAATTACCTGAAGGAAACAGAGTCAGATACGACTCCCTCATCTGATCTTCACGTTCCCAAGTCCAACTCTCACCAGCTGGTCCACCCCATAATACCTTCATTAAAGCTATGTCTTTACCCCGCAGTTGTTTCATTTCTCATCCATCAATCCACAGAGGTAATGCTTCAACAGTCAGGTTATCCCTCACTTGTACGTCATCCATTTGGATCACATGCAACGGATCCGGAATATACTTCCTTAACCGAGATACATGAAACACATCATGTAAATTCGCAAGTGACGGTGGTAAAGCAATCCGATAGGCTACCTCCCCTATCCTCTATGTAATCTGATATAGACCAACAAAACATGGAGTGAGCTTCCTAAACTTCAAAGCTCGACCCATACCAGTCACCGACGTAACTCTCAAAAACACGTGATCTCCCTCTTGGAATTCAAGTGCCTTCCTTCTCTTATCATGAAAACTCTTTTGACGACTCTGCGAAGCTCTCATCCTTTCTTGGATCATCTTAATCTTCTCAGTAGTCTTCTGCACAATCTCAGGTCCGAGTACAACACTCTCGCCTGACTCATACCAACACAATGGAGTTCTACACCTTCTTCCATCCAAAGCTTCATACGACGCCATCCCAATACTAGCATGAAAACTATTGTTGTATGTGAACTCAATCAACGACAATTGGCTATCCCAAGATCCTCTTTGGTCCAGTACACAAGCCCTCAGCAAATCCTCTAAAGACTGGATAGTCCTCTCTGTCTGATCGTCCGTCTGCGAATGATATGCAGAACTCATCCTTAACTTAGTACCCAAAGGGTCTTGCAAACTTGTCCAGAACCTCGACGTAAAACTCGGGTCTCTATCCGACACAATACTCGAAGGTATTCCGTGAAACTTCACAATTTCCTCAACATACATCTTAGCTAACTTCTGCATAGAATGATTAATCTTCATCGGTAAGAAATGAGCCAATTTAGTTAATATATCCACAACCACCCAAATTGAGTCATTCCCCTTCGCAGTCTTCGGCAATCTCGACACAAAATCCATGGAAATACTATCCCATTTCCATTTCGGAATATTCAACAGTTGCATCATACCCGAAGGCTTCTGATGTCCAATCTTTGACTTCTGACAAGTCAAACAGACATAAACAAACTCTGCAATATCCTTCTTTATACCTTGCCACCAAAACAATTTTTTCAAATCCTGGTACATCTTCGTAGCACCAGGATGAATACTCAATCTAATTCGATGCCCCTCTTCAAGAATACTCTTCTTAATTTCTGGAACATCTGGAACATAAACTCTATCTCAGAACCTCATCACACCATTTTGTAATACCCTAAAATTTGCCCTCTCATTTCTTCATATCATCTAGCATGACCTTTCATTTCATTGCATTGCATTCAAGCATAGAAAAATAAAACATTAAACATTTAGCATTGCATCTTGCATAAGGGCATGTGGTCAGTTGTTTCTCAAAGAGGTATGGATCATCCAAAGCAAGAGAATAAGATCCAAGGGTCTCTCACAAGCCTCAAGGGTCTATTACATCATATATCATCCCCATTTGATCTCACAAGTCATTGGAAGATGGGAATTCATCAAGAAGATTGGACAATGCATCACCTCCTATAAAAAATAGTCAAAATTAGGGTTTTGAGTTCAAGAGGTCTCCTGAGGAAATTTTGATTCAAACTTGATCTCAATGCTTTCTGCATGATATTAAGTGTCTAAATATGGAAGATTGTCCATTGATTCATTTCAGAAGAGGTTCAATTGATCAGTTGCTTGATAATCAAGAAATTGGGGAAAAGTCAACTCTGCAGTGAAAAAAGTCAGCCCCTGACTTTTTAAGGTCAAATTCATGAAATTCATGTTATATAGGTTCATTGGACAAGATTTGATCGAGAAATAATGGAGGAATTATGAAAAATCAAGAAGTTACAATACTGCCAAAAATAGAAACTTTAGGGTTTCCAAAAATGGCAAGTTTGGACCATTTTGCATCCTACTTTGAGGCTCTCTTTCTCCAAGATAAAAGCTCCAAACCTCAGGCCCAAGTTGAGCCAATTAAAGTTCATGTTCTAAGCTTCAAATCCATATAAAGAACTCTTCCATTGGATCAAAATTGAATGAGTTATGGTTGATCAAAGTTTGACAAAACTAGGTCAAAAACCATGTCATGACCAAGCAAAACCAAGTCCACCGGCCATAATTTTGACAAACACCTGGTGTGCCAAAAGTCAAAGCATTTTTCTCCATCAAGGAAGCTTCAAATGGAAAACTTTCCAACATCAAAGTTGTTCATTTCCATGCCCTCTTCAATGTTCATGTTGGACTTTTTTTAATTTGAACAAGTTATGAGGTAGTTATGAGGGTCCAAAGTTGGTTGCTTCACACTAAAAATTCCCCAGGTCACATGGCCATGCACGACTCAACTTGCCACGCCATACACCAGCTTTGATTCCCAATGTTTCAAGTCCTTTTTGAGTATGTTGGAAGCTTTATTTCTAACCATGTTTCATACCAAACTTGTAGTATTACACCTCCTCAATCCAATGACTTCAAAAACTCATCAAATCATCCACTGAGTATGGAGAATTTCGTCTGCAAACTACCCTATTCTTCACTGATGCCTTGACATTTCTTTGTGCATGATTTGGTTCAGTCATCCAACAAACCACTTATGTACTTTGTTTCCTCATTTGTACAAACATCCCTTTACATCACATGCTATACATGCTTTGCCATACACTAAAGAGGAAGAACATAAACTTGCGCAGCAAGTTTCTTCTGCAGCTGCTACACCAGGATAACTTCATCATCACCACTGATTCACCTCTACTCCACCATAACATCCTAAACATACTACACCATAGCACAACCTTTGTCCACTCGCCCTAACTAACTTGACTCAGTTAGTTAGGGACAACTCAATTAACCTCACATCAACTCACTAAACTCACTCAGTTAACCATGGGTTAACAAATTAAACCACACATATAAATTAAAATCTCACTCTCAAATTCATTTTGGAACTTCACTTTCTCATTCTGGTTCAAAAACATCTCAGATTCTCTCTACTCTTTCTCTGAATTTTCTCTCTCTCTCTCTCTCTCTCTCTGTGCACGATTCTTCAATAATCTTCATCTATATTCCACCATCATCATCTCTAGAAAGCATTCTTGAAGTAAGAACACATTGCATCAACATCATTCTCCAAGTGAAACTTCATTGGAACTTTGATTCTCCCTATGCTCTTCAAAGTCTCAAGAACAAGTAGCATTTATTTTGCTTAACAAGTTCAAGAGCTCAAGTTCTCTGGTTTTCTCAATAACTCCAAGTTCTGCAAGTTTCAGGTGCCACAATTTCCAAACCTTTCTTGCATGATTTCTTATCTGTTTGGTTGTTTTTTGTGTTGATTTGAAGCTTACTAGAAGTTGTGTGCGTCCTGGCTAGTTGATAGACCTCTTAGAGGTGTAGATCATTTTTTAGGGCAAAATGTATTGGTTCGGTTTGTTGTGTACGTGCATGATCTTTAGAAAATAATTGCATATTCGTGATGTACTCCACTTCCTCTTCATTTTGGTGTGCGAGTTGTGAATTCTTGGACCTGTGAAAGTTTGCAGACGGTGGAGAGTGGCCGGAGAAGATGACCGGAGGTCCTTCTCCGGCCGGTGAGATGTGTTAGGGTTTATCCTCAGTTTTAATCACAGTCGTTGATCCTTTGCATCGTGTGGTTAAAAGAGTGCCAACGCATTAAAATTCACATGCTCCTCACGTGTTCTCTTTTTTCTTTCTGATTGATTATGTGTATGTGTGTGCATCATAATTATCATGATCCTTGCATTTCATCCACTTGATTGTTTACCTTTATGATTGATCTGAGATTGACTTAATCCAACGTCCATTATGATGCCAGCACATTAAAATGCCATGTGACTTGCGCGTGCTCTATTTTAAAACTCTGATGATAACATGTGCGTGTGTGCATATTAATTATGGTGTGTGTGTCTTGGTATTCGTTGGATTGTTTTACTTGACATCATGATATAATCATGTGACTCTGATTGCACCATCATGTTGACTAATCATGCGCACTATCACACACAACACATGTTTAATTGGACTGGACCATAATTGATGTTTGTACCCCCTTTGCTGAAGCCCAACCATTTTGAACTGCTTAATTACTTACGCTGCACCCCCATTCCCTTTTCTCTTATTTTTTATTTTCTTTTTCATACTGTTTTAATTTCCTATTTTTAAAAATAGTTAATAATCTCTAAAAATCCCAAATAAATTCATGTGTGTTTTTGACACATTTAAATAATTTTATTTTATTTTTAATTCTGGTTTTGTGAATTTTTTCACTTAATTACATAATTTTCTTTTAATTTCTTTTTTTAATTGAATTTCTTCATGACACTTAAACTTGCATATTTTCTTTCTCCCATTTCACATCACATTTTTAACTCATTCTTTTTGCATTGTTTATATAACACATTAAAGCATCTAAGTCCTTTTTTATTTGATTTTTAAAGTCATTTTATCATGTGTGTAGGTGTTCATTTTTGTGTAATCTTGTGATGTGTTTCAATATGAATTTGTCGAACTATTAGGTCATGCTTTCTCTTGATTTTTTATATGAGTTTTGGTCCATGTTCTTGCTTCTGACTTGGATTGTTTAGGACTTAATTTTACAATTTTCTCATATACTTTGATAGTTGTTTAATGCCTTGCATTTGAAGTTACTTGTGTGCATTCTTTTATGCCCCATTCTCACATGTTTTGATGAGGCATTTATGCCACCACTTGATGTTTGGTTGTGCATCTATTATAGGTCATTTGTATGATGTTAGAGGTCATATTTGTTCCATTATAGGTCATTTATATATGTGTTTGCATTTTGACTTGAGTTTATGCTTTCTAATTTGAAGTTTGCTATGAATTTTTTCATCTTCTCCTCTTATGCTTTAATTACTTTATGTGTGCATTTTATATGGCATCTCCCTCACTCCATTTACATATCATCAATGATATGCTACTGCCCATGTGCATTCATCAATCATTTTAAATGATATGCATCTTTGATATGTAACTTTGTGCATCTTGGTGAAACTTGTTTCTCATTCTTGTCTCCTTCTCATCTCTTCTTCTTACATAATTTCATCTGTGATTTGTATGGTGATTCATGTGCATTGTGAGGTGTTCCTAAATGACTTTGGTTATGAATTTAACCTTTCATGAAGCATTAATGCATGATCACTTTGCATAACCACTCATTCTTCATTTATTTCTTTCATAATGCATTTCTTTGTGTTTTAAGGCATTGGTTGTGTGCATTTGATTTGTGTTTGCTCTCATATTATTGGAGAACATTCTTATGATGTGCATTCTGATCTTGTGTTTCCCTTAACCTCAAAGATGCTTTTACTTTGGTTATTGACTTTGTTGAAGCCTTACTTGTTCATCTTAACTTGTTTCTTCACTTGTAAATGATTGCACTAACCATTTCAGGGGCTAATGGTAAGTCACTTGAGTGTGGATATGCATCCACATTCTAATTCCTTCCTTCATCTTTTAATCATTCAATTTGTGTTGTTTAAGCATTTAATGATGCTTTGCTTTCATAATCTTCTTTCTTCCCTCTTAGAAACAACTTAACTTCCATCTTGGAAGTAAGTTGTTTTCTTTCTTTCTTTTCTCTTTTCTCTTAGGATTAGGTTTCTTAAACCACATTAACCATAGGATCTCCAAGCATGCTAACACTAGGGTGAGTCTTAGTCCCCTTTAGTTTTTACCTTTACTCCTCCATTTGAGTCTCTTCTTCTTATCTTAAAACAAAAGTAAAAAACACTTAATAAAAGGCATAACAAATATTGTATTTGAGCCTTTCATGTGAGAATAAGATAGTGAGGGATCTTCTCTCACTCTCTTAGAATGTTTAGCGTACGTCCCGTCTTGGGTCGATATGCGAGGCATTCGATCTTACATGAAGGACTTAAATACAATGTGCGTTACTAAACACCAATAATCAAAACACTTCTTTCTTAAAAGACAAAAACCAACAAACAACTTCATTTCTCATCTCCTTCATACTATTCCTTAAGGACTCGTCAAGCCCGTTTCACCGCAAACAGGTAACGCTTAAGTCTCCCTACAGCGAGCTGCAACACCTAACTGCTGGAACGCGCACTCTGACATTTCCACTAAAAAACACAAACAGCAACCCTCGTTGAGGGGAACTATGTCGCTCTGATTCTCATGTTCCCGATGAGATACGTAGGCAGTGGGGTAGGGCCCATTCGAGCACTTCTTTTATTTTCCCTACATTTGCTTTTTGTTCTCTCTCATTTCTTTTTTTCCCTTTTCCTGTTCCTTTCTTTTCCAGTTCTCTAGCAGCGGAGCTTCAGTTTCCTATACCCTTTGATCGAGACAAGCAAGCGTGGATCCCATCGGGTACGATGGACGCGTGGGAGTGCTAATACCTTCCTCACGTGTAACGGACTCCCGAACCCAGTTATCTTGGTCGCAAGACCATGCTTTTTCCTTTCTTTCAGGTTTACGCAGTGTTTCCTTTCCCTCTCTTGGGATAAATACACGTTGCTGGCGACTCTGTTCCGTGCTACTTTTGCGTTTGTACTTGGATGAAAATCCCGGGAGCGACAGCTGGCGACTCTGCTGGGGACCGAACCCAGAATCTCTGGTTTCCTTAGCGAGTCAATCCTAGCGCTTGTCTGTTTTTCTTTCATTGGGTGTTTACTGTGATGATATGTTTTGCTGCTTTACCGTTTTTACTGTATTGTTATTTACTGCATTATTGCTTTACTGTATTTACCGCACTTTTTACATTACACATCATTATTATACTGGACTGTGTTGTGCTGGTTTTCTATTTGGCGGGATGGGTATTCTGAGAGATAAGCCCATTACACAGGCTTGAGTACATATATAGGACTAGAGTGGACGGTAGTGTGGCCTACGTAGCGTCTTGGTACGTATGGTTTACACGAAATTCACAACCAGACGAGGTTTTCTTGGGAGATGCTCTGATTTGCGCGTCTTGTGCATTTCAGAGTGTTAACCTAGAAAGTTGTTGACTCTGGTGACCGATCATTGAGGACCTTAGTGGAAACATCCCTCTTTAGTGGTGATAGTGGCAGCCCACATTCTGTGGCAAACCCATTCGCACCCGAGGGCCCACTTTGGAACTTGCATATGATGGCCTTTAATTTTGGGGAATCAGTGAA
Source organism: Lathyrus tuberosus (assembly GCA_022829125.1). Lineage (NCBI taxonomy): Eukaryota > Viridiplantae > Streptophyta > Magnoliopsida > Fabales > Fabaceae > Lathyrus > Lathyrus tuberosus. Next base: position 2,748,269 of record JALAZF010000436.1, on the reverse strand, counting down.
CAATCTCTTTGTTTGGCGATAACATTGTATCCTACGGGCTGAATGTGCTATTGCTTCTCAAAATAGAGAATCTGAAACTGAGGAACCACTGTTTTAGTACCCACATGTGAGGATGGGCGGGTGTTTACAGGTTTGCAGGTGATCATGCCTCCTACATACCCTGATACTCTGATATTTGCACAGACAGTTGGTGTAACTTGTTGCAGTCAGTGGGTTTCTATCTACAGTATTATTCTCAGACTTGTACAGACACCGTGCACACAGTCCAGCACAGACACAGAGCACGCTGACCATGTGCCCTTTTGCATTGCATTATCATGTCATAACATTCATGTTTATCATTTTCAGGTGCTTATTACATTTCTGATTCCAATCAATGGGTTCGACAGAGACAGTTCTCGAGAGAAAGCGCAATGTTGCCTACAAGTTCCCTGAACCTGCTTTGATCTTATTGCACAAGGTGATAGCCATGGCTGACTCGGGTGTGCTTGTCAACTTCCAGAAGAAATATGGGAAACTGGTTGAGATGGTCCGCAGAATCACACAGTATGAACATGATGCTCTCCACACTTTGCTACAGTTCTATGAGTCTTCGTTGATATGTTTTCTTTTTCCTAATTACATTTTGATGCCTACTTTGGAAGAGTTCTCATTTATTTTGGGAACTCCGGTTGAATCAGCAGTGCCATTCTCTTCTGGAAGTCATCCTAGCATAGAAGAGATTGCAGTTGCAGTACAGGTGAAAGATTCCGTGTTAAAAGGAAATGTGGCTATTAAAAATGGGGTCAAAGGTTTTCACTTAGCCTTTCTTACTGACCAAGCTCAAGAGGCTGTTGAAGCAAAGAATTGGGCGGTTGACAATTCCATCCTGGCTTTGTGCATCTATGGCATTGTTCTTTTCCCTAATCAACAAGATTTTGTGGATATGCAAGCTATAAGAGTTTTCATTCTGAAAAATCCGGTTCCCACTTTGTTAGGAGATTTTTACTACTCGGTGCATTTTAAGAGTGAAAAAAGAAGGGGAGGACCTGTCAGTTGTTGCACTCCACTTTTATCTCGTTGGTTTTTTAAGCATTTACCTCAGGCAGGTGCGTTTGTAGAAACAAAGGATTCCTTAAAATGGTCCAAGCGGATAATGGGATTAACTGCTGATAACATCGTCTGGTTCGATCATAAGCTGATGGGGATTGAGATTATCACGAGTTGTGGGAACTTTCCCAATGTGCCTCTAATCAGCAGGAAATGGGGAATTAACTATAACCCGATCCTGGCCGTTAGATAGTTTGGATACGTCTCCAGGTCTCCTCCCACAGATCAGGATGTTGAGGAATTTTTATTCTTTACAGGGACTGAAAATGAGGAAATGTTGCGAGAAATTGTGACGGCTTGGGGTCACCAGCATAGAACAGGAAAAATAGTTTTTGGAAAGATGGATTGCAGATCTTACCCTGAGTATGAAAGATGGATTGAAATGAAGGTGAACGAGTTGCTCTTGCCTTTTTCAAGGGAACCCCCTCTCTATCCTGTGATGCCAGAGCAGCCTACCACGGTGGCCATTGAGGAGTTTGACAAGCTGCAGAAGTTGGTAAAGGAGCTTCGGGTGGAGAATTCAGATCTGAGTAGTCTTCTTCAAAATGCTTTGCACGCCAATAAAGAATTGGAGCGTAGAGCCCAAGACGCCGAAAGAATCTTAGCTGCAAGAGAAGAGGATTTCGCCGAAAGAGCTCAACATTTCCAGAAAATTAGAAAAGGTGCCGATTCTGCCACTCAAGTGCATAAGAAGACCAAACAGACTTTAACTTAGACCAAGGACGCGCTAGCCAAGCTTCAGCAAGCCTGGGACAAGGTTAGGATCGAAAATGCAGAGTTGCAGGAACAGCTGAAGACTAAAGATGATGAGCTCAAAAAGGCACATGAACAACGGAGAAAGTATCGAGAGAGCCTCGGTGAAAGTCAAGAGCAATTGGTAAGTGCCAGAGAGGAGCTGAAGACTTCCAAGAGCAAGCTTGAAGAGGCCAGGGCAGATGTGGAGAAACTCAAGATACAAGCCGGCGTGAAGAGGCAGAAAGGGATTTGTGATGATGAAGCTCTCGTGATGCATATGGGTTCACTGACCGAAGCTCTCATGAGAAGAGACGTTCTAATAAAGGAGTTAATCGAAATACTAAATCACCAGCGTACTCACATACTCTTCGAGGAGGTCAAGCATTCGAGTGATAAGTTGAAGGATTTAGAGTTGTTGGATTGACAATTTGTTTATTTCTCTTGAGGTAATTTTGTTGATGGATATCATCAAGCTTGTTGATGAATCCACCTTTTGATGTATGATGTTTGAATTCATTGCTGAACACCGTATGTATGTTTCTTCTTGATTGAAATGAGCAACTTATTCAGAAAGGTTCCTCTAGTTGTTATTTTGTACACGAGCACATAATCACGACACGTCTCTTCATATCACGATTTCTGATCTTCAGATTTTTGTGGTTAAGATTGGAATCAGGGTGTAGAGCACCTCGGAAGTGATAAAGATGGCATTTGTATTGCATTGCATATTATTTTGCATTCTGTTACTTGCTTTTCAGGTACTCATGGCAGGGTCTCTAACCTTTATTTAGTTTCAGGCATTATAGCTGAGAATCACATTCACCAATACTCAACTCGAAGAAATCAAGCAAGGATAATGGATCAAATGCAGAATGATTTGGCTGAAATGAGGGCACGCATGGACCAGTTCATGACTCTCATGACTGGTATGGCACAGACTCAAGAAAGATTGAGGCTTCTGGTCGAGCGTCCAGAAACCACGCCTGAAGGTAATCAGAATGACAATTTACAGACAAGGGGCACTCCTCCTCCTGGTGTAAATCCTCCTCCTGGTGGTAATCTGGGTAATGGAAATGTCAGAAATGTTGGTAGGGTTCAGGAAGATGTTCTGGAAGACCAATTCCCCATATTGGATGCTGATATGGGTAATCCTGGTGATAGAAGGTATGATGAGCTGGCTGAGAAGATCCGGGCTATAAAGTGCAAGAATTCTATGGGTATTGATGTTACTAGTTTGGGGCTGGTACCAGGAGTCAGAATCCCTCCAAAGTTTAAGCCACCCACTTTTGACAAATATCATGGCAATACGTGTCCCCAGACACATATTCAGGCTTATTTTGGGAGGATCTCAGCCCATACTGATGATGAGAAGTTATGGATGCATTACTTTCAAGACAGTCTGGCTGGAGCTTCTTTGACCTGGTATGTGAAATTAAACAGAGCTGCTGTGAGAAGTTGGAAAGATCTGGCAAAAGCATTCCTAAAGTAGTACCAGTATAATATAGACATGGCGCCCAATCGCACTCAATTGCAAGGGTTGTCACAGAATGCTAAGGAAAGTTTCAAGGAATACGCTCAAAGGTGGAGAGAAATGGCTGCTCAAGTTCAACCTCCTTTGCTGGATAGAGAAATGGCAGATATGTTTATAGGCACCCTGCAAGGGGCATTTCTAGAAAGATTGGCTGCTTGTCCATCGACCGGATTTTCCGATATAGTGATTGCTGGAGAAAGGATCGAGAGTTTGTTAAAGCTTAGGAAGATCCAAGATGTAAGTGGGGCTGGCTCTTCTGGAACGAAGAAACCATTTGCTAGTGGTCAGAAAAGGAGAGAAGGTGATACAAACGCTGTGTATAGAGGACGAGGAAGAGGACATTCTCAAGCTTATCACCAGGTAGGTGCAGTGACAATCCCAGCACCATTTGTTCAGCAACAACAACCACAACAGCAAGCTCAGCAGCAACCTCATTTCCAACAGAGGTCTAGGCAGAGGGACCGTAAGATTGACCCTCTCCCTATGACCTATTCAGCGTTGTTACCTCAGTTGCTCAAATTGAAGTTGGTTGAACTTCGTACTATGAGACCTCCTGCCGCTGGTAACTTGCCACCTAATTTTGATGTTAATGCTCGCTGTGATTTCCACTCGGGTGCTCAAGGGCATACCACTGAGAAGTGTTGGGCATTTCAGAATAAAGTGCAAGACTTGATCGATGCTAAAGCAATCGATTTCTCTCTGCCTCCTAATGTTATCCAGAACCCCATGCCTAATCATGGTGTGGCTGATGTGCACGCTGTTGAGGACGGAAAGAGATTGAACTTAGTGGCAGACATCAATCAGGTGAAGACTTCATTGCTAGTGGTGAAGGATCGTTTGTTGAAGGGACAAGTGTTCCCGGGTTGTGATCAAGATTGTTCTGAGTGTATGGGCCAAGAGAATGGCTGTGATAAGTTGAGAATTGGTTTGCAGAGTCTGATTGACGAGGGCCGTCTACAGTTTGACCGGGTTGTGAAAGATACTGATGAGGTGTCAACTGTGACCATCTATTATACTCCTACAGAAATTCAGGTGCTTGCAAGTACAGCTCCTGTGGCAAGTGTTGTGCAAGAAAGATCCAGTCCTGTTACCATCATGGTGCCAGGACCAGTTCCGTTTACATCTACAAAAGCAATCCCATGGCACTATGGGGTAGACGTGTATTATGAAGGGAAAAAGCAGAAAGTCGGGACATTCGCCAGTTCAAATATTGATAATGTGGGTGGTGTAGGTGGTTTTACTAGGAGCGGAAGGTTGTTTGCTCCCCAAACTTTGCGCAGTGATAAAGAAGTTGAAGTTGCAGCAAAAGCTAAAGGAAAATAGGTGGTTGAGAGTGTGCCTGTGCCTGAAACAGAGACAAAGATTACCTTTGACAATGAGGTAGAAGAGTTCATGAGGATAATAAAGAAAAGTGATTACAAGATTGTCGATCAACTGAACCAGACGCCCTCGAAAATCTCAATTTTATCATTGTTGATGTGTTCTGACGCGCACCGGGAGGCTTTGCTGAAAGTGTTTAAGAGAGCCTATGTTCCATAGGAAATTACTGTCAATCAGCTTAAGGGTGTAATTTCTAACGTCAATGTCAGCCACGGACTGGGTTTCACAAGCAGAGATTTGACGTCTGAAGGAAGAAACCACAACAAAGCTTTGTACATTACAATGGAGTGCAGGGGTGCAGTGTTGTCTTACGTGCTGGTAGACACTGGTTCCTCGCTCAATGTCTTGCCTAAGAAGGCGCTGATGAAGCTAGAAGTTGATGGTTTGATTTTAAGGCCAAGTGATTTGGTTGTCCGAGCGTTCGATGGGACGAAAAGATCTGTGTTTGGTGAAGTGGAATTACCCGTGCAAATTGGACCTCAAGTGTTCAAATCTACATTCCACGTGATGGATATACAGCCTGCTTATAGCTATTTATTAGGTCGCCCTTGGATTCATGCGGCCGGGGCTGTTACATCCACATTACACCAAAAGCTGAAATACGAGTTCGAAGGACAAGTTGTGACTGTGTGTGTGAAGAGGACATTTTTGTCAGTCACTTGTCCACGTTCAAGTATATTGAGATGGACGGAGAAATCCACGAAATGCTTTGCCAGTCGTTTGAAACGGTAAATATTGATAACGTGCCTGAATCTTCCCTTGCACCAAATAGAGCCGGTACATCCATTTCGTCCTATAAGCAAGCTGTCGAGGTTGTCAGAGCAGGCAATGCCCAAGGCTGGGGCAAGCTGATACAGACACCAATGAAGGAGGACAAGTTTGGTATTGGCTATCATCCCTCTATGACTTCAGTTGCTGAGAACAGTGGACCCATCACTTTCAGCAGTGGGGGAATCATTTACCCAGATCAGTCTTGTGCAGCTACAGAAGATGGTGTTGACAGTGCCTGTGACTTGGACAACTGGGTACGCCCACGTGCTCCGGGACAACAATTGCAGAATTGGTCCGTTGAAAAAGTCATCCGAGTTACTCTTCAAACAGAGTAATTTTCTTTGTTTTTCTAACCATAATGCATGTTAAAATCTTGCGCTCTGCCCAAGGCGTATAGATTTATTTGTAGGGCCACCTGTTTGCATTTGCAATTTTAATCATCAATAAAGGACGTTTTGCACTCAAATTTTGTTCCTTGTCTTTCATTTTTATTTTGCACAAAAATAATAAAATGGCAATGTTTCGTTTCTTTTTGTTTTAAAAATAAATTCTAAAATAAAGCATGAACCCGTTCGTGCAGACTTGATCCTCCGGATTCCATTGATAACGGTTCTGCTATGGCTATGTATGGCTTTGACAAACCGGTTTATCAAGCCGAAGAAGGGGATGAGAAAGGTTGTGAACTCCCTGAGGAACTAGCCAGATTGTTAAAACAAGAGGAAAGGGTCATCCAGCCTTATCAAGAAACCATAGAGATCATCAATATTGGTACCGAGGATGCTAAGAAAGAGATCAAGATTGGCGCCAGCCTGCGAACAGATGTGAAGAAAGCTTTGACTGAAATGTTGTGTGAATATGTTGATATCTTCGCCTGGTCATATCAAGACATGCCAGGGTTGGATACTGATATTGTGGTACACAGGATGCCATTGAGAGAAGAATGCCCGCCAGTCAAGCAGAAACTTCGTCGGACCCATCCCGATATGGCCATAAAGATCAAAGAAGAAGTTCAAAAGCAGTGGGATGCAGGGTTTCTTGCTGTGACTAATTATCCGCCCTGGGTTGCCAACATCGTGCCGGTACCGAAGAAAGACGAAAAGGTGAGAATGTGTGTGGATTATCGAGATCTTAACAAAGCTAGTCTGAAAGATGATTTTCCACTACCCCACATCGATGTACTGGTTGACAATACAACTCAGTTTTCAGTGTTCTCGTTTATGGACAGTTTCTCCGGGTACAACCAGATTAAGATGGCGCCGGAGGATATGGAGAAGACCACGTTCATCACTCTATAGGGTACATATTGTTATAAGGTGATGCCTTTTGGGTTGAAAAACGCAGGGGCAACGTATCAGCGGGCAATGGTAACGTTATTCCACGACTTGATTCACAAAGAGATTGAATGTTATGTGGATGACATGATCGCCAAGTCGCGAACGGAAGAAGAACATCTGATTAACTTGAAGAAGTTGTTTGAAAGGTTGAGAAAGTTCCGTTTAAGACTGAATCCAAACAAGTGCACTTTTGTGGTGCGTTCTGGAAAGCTGCTGGGTTTCATTGTGAGCGAAAAAGGGATTGAGGTTGATCCTGCCAAAGTGAAAGCAATATAAGATATGCCTGAACTACATTGCAAGGTTCATATCTCACCTAACAGCCACGTGCGAACCAATATTCAAACTGCTAAGAAAAGATCAAACGGTCAGGTGGAATGACGATTGCCAATTGGCATTCGATAAAATAAAAGAATACTTGCAGGAACCTTTAATCCTCATGCCTCTAGTTTTAGGAAGGCCCTTGATAATGTATTTGACAGTGCTTGAAGGTTCTATGGGTTGTGTTCTCGGTCAACATAACGAGACAGGTAGGAAGGAGCATGCTATCTACTACCTGAGCAAAAAGTTCAATGACTGCGAGTCCCGGTACTCAATGCTTGAGAAGACATGCTGTGCACTTGCATGGGCTACTAAGAGATTGAGGCAGTATATGATCAGGCACACAACTCTGTTGATTTCAAAAATGGATCCTATCAAATACATTTTCGAGAAACCAACACTAACAGGCAGAGTTGCACGGTGGCAAATGGTATTGACGGAATATGATATCCAGTATACTTCTCAAAAGGCCATCAAAGGAAGTATCTTGTCAGACTATCTTGTGCAACAGCCAATTGATGATTACCAACCCATGAAATTTGATTTCCCTGATGAGGACATCATGTTTCTCAAAGCTAAAGATTGCGAGGAACCACTCCCGGAGGAGGGGCCGGGCCCTGAATCCAAATGGAGTTTGATGGGGCTATCAACATGAATGGGTGCGGAGTTGGAGCAGTTGTTATCATGCCGGAGGGTGTTCATATGCGTTTCATAGCCCGAATAACTTTCGGATGCACCAACAATGAAGCAGAGTATGAAGCTTGTATAATGGGGATTGAGGAGGCAATTAATTTGCGAATTAAGACCCTTGATATCTTTGGTGATTCAACTTTAGTAATCAATCAAATGAAAGGGAGTTGGTATACGCACCAAGCAAATCTGGTCCCGTATAGAGATTATACAAGGAGATTGTTGACATTTTTCACAACAGTGAAGCTGTACCATATTTCTCGAGATGAGAATAAGTTTGCTGATGCCTTGGCCACACTGTCTTCCATGATTAAAGTGCAAAGGTGGAACCATGTACCTAAGATTGAAGTGTCTCGTCTTGACAGACCTGTATTTGTGTTTGCTGTTGATGCAACGTCTGATGACAAGCCATGGTTTCATGACATTAAGTGTTTCTTGAAAAGTCAAGGGTACCCGCCTGGGGCATCTACTAAAGATAAGAAGACGTTGAGAAGGTTGTCTGGTAGCTTCTTCTTGAATCAGGATGACGTGCTGTACAAACGGAATTTTGACATGGTTCTGCTCAGATGCGTGGATAGACACGAAGCAGACCTGTTAATGCAGGAAGTACATGAAGGCTCTTTCAGTACCCATGCCGGAGGACATGCAATGGCTAAGAAATTATTGAGGTCGGGGTATTATTGGTTGACAATGGAAGCAGATTGTTGCAAGTACGCCCGCAAGTGTCACAAATGCCAGATTTATGCAGACAAAGTACATGTTCCTCCGAATCCGTTGAGTGTCATGTCCTCTCCTTAGCCCTTTGCCATGTGGGGCATTGACATGATCGGAAAGATTGAGCCTACTGCTTCAAACGACCATCGTTTCATCTTGGTCGCCATTGATTATTTCACTAAATGGGTTGAAGCGGCATCTTATGCCAATGTCACTAAGCAGGTGGTAGCTCGTTTCCTGAAACGGGATAGTATTTGTCGCTATGGAGTGCCCGAGAGAATCATTACTGATAATGGTTCTAATCTGAACAACAAAATGATGGCTGAACTGTGCCGGGACTTTAAAATTGAACACCACAATTCTTCTCCGTATCGCCCGAAGATGAATGGCGTTGTGGAGGTGGCCAACAAGAATATTAAGAAGATTGTGCAGAAAATGGTTGTCACATATAAAGATTGGCATGAGATGTTACCGTTAATCTCTTGTTGGTAGCGGAAGGGAATTGTGTTGGATGGAATATACGTGTCTTTCCGGCTTTGATAGTGTGTGCAATGAATTATTTGGAATTAAGTAAAGTGCTTATGGATTGTTTTGTTGAGTCGATGAAGATTCTAATACCGGAAGATGAAATGGATTAGAGGTTTTGGTATGTTGGTCCAATTGGGAAGTTATTGAGAGAGAATGATTGGGTATCGTTAATGGTTGTTCTTGGAGAGTAAAGTGTGAACTCAAATTTGGCAAAGGTGAAGATTGGAGGTTTGGATCTGCTAAGTACGTAGAAGAACTTTTAGAAGTGAAACTCAGATGGAAAGAGCGGTGGGAAGATTTACTGGAAAAAGGGATTTGTGAGACCAAGTGTGTCGTCTTAGAGAGCTCCAGTATGGTTAGTAACAAAAAGGGAATGATGATTGAATGGAATAACAAGCATGAAGTGTATGACGGTATTGAGACTATGGAAAACAAATCTTAGAGTTCTGGTGAGGTTTGGAGTCTTTGAAAATTTAGAGCATTAATGGAAATTTTGAGAAAACCTTAGGTGTGGATGTAATATTTGAGAGTTCTTTTGGGTTGGTTGTTGCTACACGTTGGGAGTTATGGAATTTGGACTGTTAAGAGAAGAAATTGGGTATGGATTACTGGCAGTTGAATAAGGTAATGATTGAGAACAAGTGTCCACTTTCATAAATAGATGACTGGAATGGTTTGGTTGAGTTTGAGTGGAGTTGCAAGTGTTTGGACCGTTCGATAAGAGTGGTGAATTGTGTGAGTTGAGGCTTTGATCGAATTGATGTGACTGGTTATGTTTGTTATCATCGGGGTAGGCTGTTATTTACTCAGTTAAACTTGTCTGTGAGCAACCAGTTACCCAGTGGAAGATTTTGCAAAAGCTTTAAGAATTTATATCTTTTGGAATTTGGTTGGGCATTACAATGCACAGTGATGTAGTTCGGTGTTAGTAAGGTGTCTGGAATGTTTGTGGAGTGGATGAATCGTATCTTCCATATTTAATTGGATAAGGTCGTAGTGGTTTTGATTGAGGATATTCAGATCTGTTATAAACTCAGAGGAAGAATAGGTAGAGTGTTTGAGAATTGAATTACAAGTGTTGAAAAGAGACAAAGCTTGATGCTAAGTTATTCAAATGAGAATTTGGGTTGAAAAAGGTTAGTTTTCTTGGATATGTTATTTCAGATGAGAGTATGGTTAAGGATTCATCGGAAGTAGATGCAGTTCTACAGTGAGAGGCTCCGAAGTCGGTTAAGGAGATTAGAAACTTTTGGGCTCAGTTGGTTGTTACTGCAAGCTATGGGAGACTTTGCTAAGTTCGTACTTCTGTTATCTCAGTAGACTTGTAAAGGGTGAGTCGTTTGTTTTGGATGTTCGTTGTAAGGAAAGTTTCAGAGAGCTAAAGTAGAAGTTGTCTACGGCTCCAGTTTTGATTCTGTGTGATCCTAATAGACCGTTGGTGAGGTATTGTAATGTGTCTTTGATGAGTTTAGTCAGTGTGTTAATGCAAGATGGTAAAGTCGTGGCTTATGCTTTACGACAATTAAGGATTCATAAAAGGATCTATACTATTCAGGATTTGGAATTGGTTGCGGTTGTATTATGTTGGAATTTTTGGAGGTATTATCTTTATGGTTCGAGGTTCGAAGTGGTTAGTAATCACAAAGAATATTGAGTACTTGTTTGGTCTGAAGGAATAGAGTATGAGACAACGAGGATGGTTAGAATTTGTGACGAGTTATGAATTTGGCTTGGACTATCCTTCGGAAAAAGCTAAGGTTGTGCCTGATGAGTTAAGCCGAAAGTTTTTATGTAAGTTGTTTTGATGGTCAGAGAATTAGAATTATTTGAACAGTTCAGAGACTTATGTATGGTGTGTGAGATAACACAATAGAGTGTGAGGTTGGGTATATTAAAGTGAACAGTGATTTTTGGAGAAGATGAGAAAGAGTTAGACTTTGGGCATGAGATTGGTAGTTTTAATGGTTACGAGTAATCAGAGTGCGCAGCGGAAGCGTGATGTGGCACATTTCGTATATGCGTGTGTGACTTGATAGAGTTCAAAGGTCGAATAGTGGGAAACGGTAAGAATGATGAGACCGTGGGATGTTCTATAATGGAAGTGATAAGCGGGAGGTTTCAATATTAATCAGGTACTAATATGTAGTTGGGTGTTTTGGTAGTATGTTCAATTGGCGAATCGTAACATTGTTGTAATATTGTTGTGTGACAAGGATGTTTGGTATCCTGGTTTGGTCGAGGTTGTTGAAACGATGTTGGGTTATGGAACTTTATGTTCTTGTTTGTGTGGTTGCCTCGTTTCCATGGTGATGGTTCGAGTGTGAGTGGATAATTCCTTTGTGGGGAATTAGAGGAGTGTTACCTACAGTGATGGTAACGATCTTGTTATGTTCTGGTTCAAGAGTGAACCTGTGTGTGTTCGTAACTTGGGTATTCCTTGAGTCGTGAGTTGGTCGTCAAGTGCATTGTATGGGCTTTGCATCTTGTCGTTGTAGTTTTCGTCATTGTCGTGTCGTTGTAGTAGTTGCTGTTAGCGAGGTGGTTGGTCAGTTTGTGTTATTCGTGGTGTGCTTTTGTGGGCATGTTAGTTTGTTGGTCGGATGCGAGAGTCGTATCCGGAGTTGTTGGTATCGGTTATATTTTCGGGGACGAAAAGGTCTAAGTGGGGGAGAATTGTAACGCCCCGATTTTGTCTTATTTATTTAATTGAGTCGATTTAATTATTTTTGTTTTATATTATTTTATTCTTGACTGTTATTTGACAATATACTATTTTTCATCGTTGTTTATGTTTTATCGCGTTTTGAGAACGTTTGCGAGATATTTGAGTTGAGGGGTAAAATAGTCTTTTAGGGGTTTAGATATTTTATATAAATAGAAAGTGGAGAGAAAAAGAGAGAAAAGAAAAGGAAAGAAAAAGGAAAGAAAGAGAAGGGAAGGAAAGGAAGAGGAGAGAAAAGAGGAGAAGAGGAAAATCGACATAACTCCGTTTCGAGCGCGATTAATCGGGTAAGGATGAGAAGTTTCAATTATATCTTGCTTGTGTATATATATGTGTTGTTTGTTGTAATTGTTTTGGTTGTTTCGCGACTTTTCTTACCAATTGGAATTAGGAGCAATTGATAGAAATTGATGTTTTCACGGATGAAATTCGATATAAACTGCGTAGAATACTTGTTGTTAGGTTTGGATCATGTTTTGGTTGATATAGTATGAATTGGAAGTGTTTGGGGTGGGAGAATGATGAATTTGGATCCAAATGACCTATGTTATCACTGCTGGGATTTCTGGGTTTCGCAGGTTCGCACTGCGAATGGCCAGCAAAGGGGAAAGAAAACGTTCGCGTGAGGTTCGCACTGCGAACGTTGTGTTGTGTTTCTTTCTGCCATGGTTCGCTGGGGGATTCGCATTGGGAAGGGGACATCGAAGGTTCACTGGGAGTTCGCACTACGAACTGTTGGCTATTTTCCTTTCTGCCATGGTTCGCTGGGGTATTCGCACTGCAAATGAGGGAGCGAAGGACTCGCTAGGAGCTTCGCATTGCGAATATGACAGCTTTTTCCAACTTGTTTTCTTTATAACTTGTGATCCGTAAGTCGGTTTGAGGCGCACTTTGATGCGTTGGAAAGCTTATGAATTGTTCTTTCTTATTAAATGGTTTTGATATTGGTTGACCGATTTAATTATGTCGGGGGTTTGAAAATGTGTCGTTTGGTCGACTTTTATCGTCATAACTGTGTGTATTTGATGTGTTATCATACAATATGCTTTTGATATACATCGTATGACTTATGTGCGGATATGTGATATGAATGCATGTGATTGAATGATGTGATGATGGTTTGTGGCTTTATGGCAAGTAAATGCATTGTTTTGGGTTAAACTTCGATGCATGATTAAGGATGTTGGTGGGTTGTAAAATACATTGTTGGAGTGAATATCAATGTATGTTGTTATGATGTGTTGTGGGTAGCCTTTGTGGTGTGAATCCCTTGTGGAAGTAATTGTGATTGCATGATTATTGTGGTTTGTGGTTTGTGAAGAAATGCATTGTTTGAAGTGTTTTCAATGCATGAATAATGATGATGAGATAATTCATATGGTTGAATTGTGAAGATGCATTTGATTGTCATGAGTTCTTGTGTGTCAAGCATCATGATGTGCATCTTGTGATGTCGTGTGTCCTAGTGGGTGTGAGCGACGAAACGGTTCCAGAGGGAATCTGTTATAACATTGTGTGCCTTATACAAAGAGGTGTGAGCGATGATTATAGACGATCGTGTGCCTTATACAAAGAGGTGTGAGCGATCGAGTCGTGTGCCTTATACAAAGAGGTGTGAGTGATCCATAAACGTCGTGTGCCTTAAAAAAATAAGAGGTGTGAGCGACGGGGAACATCGTTTGCCCGACGGGGAGTTACATGAGTAACAAGCGATGATTCCAATAGTTCTTGAGTGAACTGATGATGAGAATGATGGATGGATGGTACCGCATATGCATTGCATAGAGTCGTTGTGTCGGTCTCTGTGCATTTGCATGAATCATGAATGGATTGATTATGAGTGAGAAATTGTGATATGCATTTGTGATAAATGTATTGTGCATGATTGATATGCATTGTTGATAAATGGATTGTGCATGATTGATATGCCTTTGTGAATGGAGTAATTATGTGTTGAGCTTGCGATTGGATTGGTGAATTTATATGCATTCGTGTTAAATGCATTTGGTTAGGAAGGATATGTTTTGTGTATAGACATATGCATTATGTGTGAACATGTGATTATGTGGGGATAATTGATATATGCTATGTTTTGTGGTGATGTGGTGGTGTGGTTACATATGTCATAATTGTGGTTGGATTATGTGTGATATGTTTTGTATTTGTGGCATGTTATATGTGTTAGTATGTGATGGTATGGGTGAGATGATTTATGCATGTGTTTAAATGTGTGTTTGCATATCATTATGCAATCTTGATTTAGTTGTTATTTCTCACCCTTCTGCTGTGGTTTGTTGCTCTATGAGGCAATTGCAGATTTGTGTCTTGGAGACTTTTGTGAAGATTAGTTCTCCATTCTTTTGTTGGTCTTGGTGTCTGCTCTGATACGTAGCAAGGGAGTCGGGAAACGCTGTTGTTATATATGTATACATTTGTTGTATCTATTTTGTATTACTTTTGTATGAATATTTAATGCTACAAAACGATTTATTTTGTAAAACAAGGCAGTTATGGATCTTTCTGCTTTGTTCCATAATTGAACCTTTCCTTTTATATGGAAAAAAAGTTTCCCTAGTATATTTATTCCATTTTGTGTTATGTATCAAATTCATGAGCAGGGATGTGTTTTCTTTCATTAATTGTGGCATCCTTGTTTCTGTCGGAAAAATAATTTTTTATTTACTCTGATTTAATTATGTATTATTTATTCGCGATGGGAATTGGGGTGTTACACCATACCCATTGCTCCTCATTAACAGACATTAAGCATTTGACATTCTGTTCACAAAGATCAGAAAGTCTAATTTTATAAATGTTGTTTTTCCTCTTTCCGACAAACATGATTGAGCCATCTTTTTGACTTACATCCTTACATGACTTTCAATTAAAGATGATATCATAACCATTTTCACTAAGTTGACTAATTGACAATAAGTTATGCATTAAACCATCGACCAGAAGAACATCAGTAATAGAAGGAAGGTTACCATTTTCAACAGTTCCAGAGCCAATGATTTTTCCTTTCTGGTTTCCTACGAAACCAACGGAGCCCCCAGGATTAAGTTCCAGACTTTGGAACATATGCCTTAATCCCATCATGTGTCGCGAGCAACCACTGTCCAGGTACCATGATTGGTGTTTCAACTGAGCTACTAAGGATATCTGCAACATAGATTATCTTGTCCTTAGGTACCCACTTTCTGGGTCCTTTCTTGTTAGTTTTCCTAGAGTGTTTGACAACTTCGGGCTTATGTGGAATAGGATAATCAAGTTGAATTCACGCATGATATTTGACTTTAGAAATAGATTTCTGTGTCGGTGGGGGTTTCTGTGCAAGCTTATAGCAAACAAGCTCAGTGCTAGAAGGCACAAAATGGTCATAGAGAGGTTTTGGTTTAACAGGCTGACTTTCATCAATTTCAAATGTTTCTGTACATCCCAAACCTTTCTTACCATTTCTGCTAACTCCATAGATCATGGAAGTTATTTTGCTTCTATCTATGCTTTTAGCTAGAAAATACTGGAATGCTCTATCATACTTGTTGATACAGCTTGTGCCAGAGACATTGGAGATTAATTCTTCTTCTAATTTAGAAATTTTGCTTTTCAAAGCACAATTATTATTTTTAAAAGAAAAAATGTTTTCATTTAGAGAAGAATTATTCTGCTCAAGCTTATCTTTTGCCTCAGAAGCAATTACATGTGATCTTTTAAGATCCTTGTATTTACTCTAAAGAGTTTGATATTTTTCCATCATTTCTGAAAGACGTGACTCTAATTCACAACGAGAGAGTTTAGATAATACCTCTGAGTCAGAGTTTGAGTCTGATTCTGGTTCTGATGATATTTTGTTTTCTGGTTCTCCAGAAACTTCAGCGTCAATTGTTGCTACTAGCGCAACGTTTGCTTGTTCTTCACCGGAATCTTCTTCTTCAGAATCAGAGTCATCCCAAGTTGCCATTAGTCCCTTCTTTGCTTTGGAGAAGTTCTTCTTAGGCTTCTTGTCTATCTTAAGCTATGGACACTCGTTCTTGTAATGACCTGGCTCATTACACTCATAGCAGATGACTTATTTTCTAGAACTCTGCTTCTTTTGTCCGGATGATGACTTAGAACTGCCTTTGTTTCTTCTTGATCCTCTGAAGTTTCCTTTCCTATGTTTCCAAAGTTTGATGATCCTTTTGGAGATAAGTGACAACTCATCTTCTGATTCTTCATTAGAATCTTCTGATTCTTCCTCAGCTTGATAAGCCTTTACCTTTTCAGGTTTAAACTTAAAAGCAATAGCTTTACTTTTCTTCTGAGGTTCATCTTTTTCCAACTCTATCTCATGACTTCTTAAAGAACTAACAAGTTCTTCAAGACTTATACTGTTAAGATCCTTGGATAGCTTTAGAGCTGTTACCATAGGTCTCCATTTCTTGGGAAGACTTCTGATGATCTTTTTAACATGATCAGTAGTTGAGTAACCTTTGTCCAGAACTTTAAGTCCTGCGACTAGCATTTGAAACCTTGGAAACATAGTCTCAACTGTTTCATCATCCTCCATTCTGAATGCCTCATATTTTTGGATTTGGGCAAGCGCCTTTGTCTCCTTAACTTGAGCATTTCCTTCATGAGTCATTCTCAGAGAATCAAAAATGGATTTGGCAGTTTCTCTATTTGTTATCTTCTCATATTCAGTATAAGAGATATCATTTAGCAATATGGTTCTTGCCTTGTGATGATTCTTGTAATCTTTCTTTTGTTGGTTGGTCATAGCACTTCTAGACACTTTAACTCCTGTAGCATCAACTGGGTGAGTGTAGCCATCAACTACAAGATCCCAAAGATCTACATCATAATCAAGAAAGAAACTTTCAATTCTATCTATCTAGTAGTCAAACTTTTCACCATCAAAGATTGGTGGTTTGGCACTGTAATGATCTTTCTCTTCTACAATAGGATTAACATTTGCTGCAGCCATGATATCTCACGCAAATACTAGATCGGTACTGAACACGGTGAAGTGTTGATAAATATTTTTATCACAATCAGAACTAGAGCTCTGATGCCAATTAAAGGTGTGAGAAAACACAAAAAAGGGGGGTTTGAATTGGGTTTTCAAAATGAATGCTTTTTGTGAAACTCAAACAAAGATCACAAATAAACTAGCAATAGAGAAAGACGCACGATATATCCTGGTTCACTTGAAAACTATCAAGTTAATCCAGTACACCCGCCAAGGTGATTTCGCCTTATACACAAGGACTCAATCCATTATAACCAAACTGATTACACTGCACTAGCAACTGCTGGTGACTAATATACACAGACTAACCGTCTCTTCTTAAGGATTCTGACCCAACTGGTCCCTTAAGGAATACAAACAACAGTTTGAACAAATTTAATGTTTACAATGAATTGCTTCTACATAAGCTGATATAAACACTATGAATAGCTCACATAAAATCTATACAGTATGAACAATATATTTTCTTTGTATTGTGGTACTTTACTGTTCACGCATGTGTTTCTCTCATGTATTTCTGTGTCTCTTTCTCGTATGTATCAGTGTCTCTATTTTTTTACACAATTCTTCAAGTGATCAAGTCCTTATATAGCCAGAAAAAGATTCGTTGAAGGGCAGATCATGAATATCAGTAAAATTGCTGGCGACTTAAAATAATGTCGATATGCTGGAATGAAAATCGTACATAAATGTTGTCCTTTGTACCACCAATTCAGGGTACTGGAATGGTAGTGGAAAAGAACGTGTTTGATATGTACTATGTACTATTTTCCCTCGCAAACGTTTCAGAACTTGTTCAGCAGAACCTTGTCTTCAGAGTCTTCAGCACTCTTTCTTCAGAACACTTGGTTATTTGAAACTTAAGTCTTCAGAGTCTTCAGAACGTTGTTCAGCAGAACCTTGTCTTCAGAGTCTTCAGCACTTAGTCTTCAGAAACTTAAGTCTTCAGAGTCTTCAGAGCGTTATTCAACAGAATCTTGTCTTCAGATTCTTTAGCACTTAGTCTTTAGAATATAATTATCAGAGTCATACTCAGATTCAGAATCTAAGAGAACATTGCAGCAGCAACATATTGTCTTCTTAGAATATTTCTAAAGCATATCAGAAGCAAACTTGCTTCATTGACACAGAAGCGACTTTTGATCAATTGAGAGTGATGTTCCACATGATCTCTATCAGAGTCAGAGCTTTCTTTATCAGAGTCAGATCATGTTTGTCAATACTTTGGCAAACAAACGTTAGAGTACCAAAATTGTTCTCACACAAATACAACTTTGTTATTATCATAACTTAGAGATATCTTGCAGAACCAAATCTTGTTCTAACACTTGTCTCTATAATCTCTTTAGAATCCCAGGGTTCCTAACACATCTTTAATTTCCTACACATTTAACATCATCGATTAATTGTGAATGAATCCTAAGTAAGATTATAACACATCTTTCGATTAAAATGGGAGAATGTTGAATGTTTCAAGGAGAAAAACCTTTGTGAAATGGGAAGGATAAGCCTTGGTCTACCATTTATGAAAAAATATTCTCGTAGCTTAAGATAATTTTCCATTTCATTGAAAAATAATTTTTTGTACGTGGGAAGGAAATGTTATATTGTATTTAAGAATTTAAATAATTAAATAAAATATCAGTAATTTAAGACTCAAATGAGTATTTTGTATATTTTTAAATTATTACATGATTTAAAATTAAATCATGTGATTGCCTTTGATGTAATATATAATCATTAAAGTTTGCAATGAGACAAACCAACTCTAAAATAGTTCGAAACTCGGTTCGACAATTAAATCGTTAAACTAGATTCTTGAACCAAATGAGCTGAATATGAACGAAAATTAAGTTCGTTAACTAAATGAGCTGAACTTGAATTATACGTAGTTTGACTCGTTAGATTTATGAGTCAAATCGATTATATACGAGAATAATCATATTATTTTTAAGAGTAAGTATAAAAATTTACTCCACATTTTAGTCCTATATTTTCTTTTAATCTTACAATGAAAAATATATAGTGGTATCCCGTAAAACAGTAGATGTCTCAACCTTTAGAGCTGGAGGAAGAGTTGTTGAGTCTTTTCGAGTTTCTTTACATTCATCTAATATCAAAGCTTTAATATGTGGTGGTGATTCACTCCAAATTTTGCATAGAATTAGAAACAAACCTAAGGTAATATATACTGTCTCTTGATTATTCAATATAATATAAGCTTTCACAAATAACATTAATAATTTATTAAAATTAACTTCTTCTTTTTTTTTAATAGGTGGAACATGTGCAAACAAGAATCACATTACATCATTAGTGATATATAGGTACATTCTTTAATTTTCTTCTTCATTTATTAAAAAGTATTTTTCATTATTTTAATTATGTAATCCTTTTGTGATATATTGTTGATGGAAATAATGGTGGTGTGACATAGCGTGGATTGATCATTTTGTGTTGGTGTTGATATATATATATATATATATATATATACGAATTTAATTGGTTTGAAAAATATCATCTTACATTTTGTAGGTTGTCCCTTCCATACTAATTATGACAGTAAAGCTGACAATTACATTTGGATTCATTATTGTTGGAGGCATAATGTCATTTTCTAAAATAACATGTGTAATGAAGTTTACAAGTGGTGTAATCATTCTGTGATGAGAATGTGACAATTTCTAGTAGTTTTTGGTGTAACATTTCATTAAATTTTTAAGGTTTCTAAATATTTGGATGAAATTGTGGATTCTTGAATCAAATTTAAATTCCAATTGAGTAATTTATGAATTATACTTTCAAATATATCTCTTGATAGTTGCGTAGTTTTTGAAGTAGTAGATTTTTGAAATAAAATTAAATTTCAATATGATAATTTTTATTTTATTTTAATATTTTCTTTTAAAGAAATAAATTTAAAATATTTTGCGTCTAGCTCGAATCGGGATTTGAGCTGAACCAATTCTTAATAAGTTGAGTTGAACTTAGGCGAGTACGACTCGATTCGACTCATTCTCAACCTTAATAATGCTGAAATTGGTGTTAATGTATATGATAATTTCGTTGATATTAAATTGAAATATTTTTTATAGTACTATATTTAGATGATTTTTCAAAATACCACATTATTTATCAAGTTTTATATGAAATGATTTAGGAGAGATTGTCCATAGCATGAGTCTTACGAAATAAGTGCTAAAATGTTGTGAACTATTGTGAATGTGATTCTTGAATTATGTGATTTATGTGAGTATTATATATATATATATATATATATATATATATATATATATATATATATATATATATATAAAAGGCTGGTAAACGGGGTTCGGTCCGTTGGACATGCCCGTTATTCTTGCACTGTAGTCTGGATTGGGTCAAGAGTTTAAGTCCTCATTCTCTAATGTGTTTGTCCCAGCCGGACCTATTTTCTTTGTGGGCTTTTGCGGGCATGAAAATTTTCATAATATTTAGCGTTTTTAAGCTTAAAAAATATAGTGCCCGCACGCTTTCTCTACGTCACCCTCATTTTTTTGCAGGACGAACCTAAGTTTTAGGCCCACGTCCTCGACTATGAGCGCCCCGTCCCACCCAACTTTTTCGTGAGCTTTTGCAGTGCGGGTTTAAACGGACTGGGCGCACACACACACACACACACACACACACACATAAACACACACACACACACACACACACACACACACATTTTTACATTATTTTAAGACATTTTTCTTATAATTCAAAAATAATTTTAGAAACTTCACTACTACAAAACGCACAAACAACTACGCCAGGTTTACAACGGATTCATATACACCGTTGTAGTAGGTTAAAATTTTCGCACCCAGTGAGTAGCTGGATCTATAAACAGTAATTTAATGACGGTTGTCTTAAAACGCCGTAGTAATAAATGATGTGTAGCAAGCTTCGATTCCCAGCAACTACATTTTTTCTATTTTTTAGAGTACATTAAGCGTGTGTCACTTAAGTATATTATTTAAAAAATAAATTGTAAATGATTTTACAACAGTGAAGTAAACCAACCATTGTTAGAGAACTTACAAATCCACTACGGTTGGGTTGTCCAACCGCGATTAAAGGGTTTACTGATAAATTAAAACAAAATTTATTCTGTATTTCTTTCATAAGATGCCATAGGCGAACAAGCGAGCCAGAGACGACAGTTGTGGCGAAATCTTTACACTCTTTGTATCCATTCACTTGGAGCTCAAATCTTCACCCTTTTCGTTTATTTGATTCTTCAGCTTCGAAGTACGGTACTCTTCAACATCTTCATTTCTTTTTCTTGGTTTATGTTGTATATGCTCAAATATTCACCCTCTTCGTTCATTTGATTCTTCAGCTTCGAAGTATGGTACTCTTCAACATCTTCATTCCTTACGTGCATAAGATTCTTTAGCTTCGAAGTACGGTATTCTTCAACATCTTCATTCCTTTTTTCTTTGTTTATGTTGTATATGCTCAAGTTAGTATGAGATTACATGTTTCATATGCTTTAGGTTTAGATTTGCATATGCATATGCTTAAGTTTTTGGATTAGATTTTGGTGTGTTATTCACATGATTATACGTGTATAAATTTCAGAAGTTGTTATGGATCGTAGTTGGATGAAAGCCGATAGATTATGTCCGGTTTATGAGAACGAAGTTCTTGAATTCCTTGAATACGCTGTTAAACATCTTCTCGACAATAATGGTATCTTTTATTGTCCTTGTGTTGTTTGCACGAATATCAAAAAGGGTACAAAGAAAGAAATATTCCATCACCTTTGTTGTGATGGTATATGTCAAAATTATATAATATGGACGTGGCATGGTGAGGTGGATAAAGAGGAAAGTTGGGCGTCACAAAGTCAAAGAGTGAATGAAGATGAATATATGGAAGATCAACTAGAGGATATGTTTCGTGATATTGGGGAATCTTCTTTTAAGAATGCTCATATTTATGATATTTTATGTAGTGATAAAGACACCCCTTTATATAAGGGATGCACAGATTTTACACGATTGTAGGCGGTGTTAAAGTTGTTTAATCCGAAGGCAAAAAATGGATGGTCGGATAAAAGTTTCACAAAATTTCTTGAATTTCTAAAGCAAATGTTACCAGAAGATAACAAATTGTCGGATCGTTGTGTAGCGAGCGATTTTGGACGCGGTTCTTAAGCGCTGGTCGCTCTCTGCGGTTGAGCTTAAAACTACAGGTCGATTCATTTTTTATCCTATTAAAGCTGATTGAGGAAGGGAAATAGATGTCTCCAATTAACCCTGCTTTGCATACTGAGTTTAAACAGCTGTCTGTTAGGTTACGAATGCTATCAAAGTGGGGGGCCTTTGTACTGATTATTTGTATTTTCGCTAATACTGGTTTTTATCTAGACAGAAAGTTTCTGGCGGGGAATAAGGATTAGGATGTTAGGACTGATGTTTTTAAATTACTACTTTTTATTGATGGAGATATGGGATTTGGGTTTTTTGTTTAGTGTGCTCGCTAAGATTTTTCTTTCAATCTTATGCCTACGTATTCCCGTTTACCGAAACAGGGAAATCAGAGCGTTCGTAGTTCCTCCCATAGAATAGGAGGAAATGGTGTTTTGGTGTCTTATTCAAAGCCCAAGACATGAAGCGAAAAGTGGTTTGTATCTTGGTCAAAGCCCAAGATGTGAAGCTGAAGGGTTTATTTGTATCTTGTTCGAAGCCCAAGATGTGAAGCTAAAAGAGTTTGACTTTAGAGAGAATTTGTCATCTCTAAAGAAGGGTTTGTCTGTCACAACTGTTGGGTGACTGGCTATAAAGGGAGGATTACTTTAACCGGGATTTGTGAATCTGGCAATGCCATAATTTCCTTTATAGGGGATTTCAACCTGAAGGAGAAGACTTTAACTCAGTTTAGAGCAATTCCATCTTTCCTTAGGAATTTCTCATGCTAAAAGAGGGACATGGGCATGGATGTAGATGATCTAGAGGCTTGTCGCTTACAGCAGTTAGATGGAGGGGAAGGAGTTGTTGATGTTTGTGTACTGTGAACGAGGCACAGCTTTGATGCTAAAAGGTTGTTTGGATCAACCAGTGGTTTTCTTATATAAAGCCTAAGAGGAGGCTATTATGTGTCTAGTACAAAGCCCGAGAGAGAGGCTAAAAGGTTTTGACTCAACGAGGTAATCTTTTGGTATCTCGTATAAAGCCCGAGATGGAGGCTAATTGACTCAACAAGAGAGTTTTTTGTATCTCGTACGAAGCCCGACATGGAGGCGAAAGGGTGATCGGCTCAACGAGGGAGTCTCTTATGTGTCTCGTACAAAGCCCGAGAAAGAGGCTAAATGTTGTTAACTCCGCTGGGGAGAATCATTGTATAAAGTCCAAGAGAGGCTAACTTCACTGGAGAAGGATCATTATACAAAACGTAAGAGGAGACTACGGTGATGTTCAGTTAAGTGACAGGTCCAGTATACTGATTTTGAAAGAGAAAATCAGTTCTTATATGAGCAACACTGTACTCAGGGATTTGATTTGAGGATCAGGGATATTTCCTTCTCTTTGAGGAAGCGGGAAATCCGAAGGGTATGGAGACTGTCCGAGTCTGCGGGTTTCCTTCTTATTTAACGAAGGGGTCACTTGAGAATATCTTTGAGACTCAAGGAAGTTAGACTGTCCAAGTCTAGAGTATCATCTTTTGTACTATGCTTTGAGAAACAGTAGTAGACTCTATGAAAGGATTGTTCTATGCAGATGACTAAGTTCTATTCCTATACCTCTAGGAGGTCGTCGTGACAATTTGTACGAAGCCCAAGAGGAGGCTGGAAACTTTTAAGAAGCCGAGTGGTCCTTGTACTAAGCCCAAGAGAAGGCTATCATTCCCGGAGGAAGAGATCATTATACGAAGCCTAAGAGGAGGCTGTGAATACTTATAAGAAGTCGTAGGGTCCTTGTACTAAGCCCAAGAGGAGGCGGGGTTGCTTTTAGGAAGCCTGTGGGTCCTTGTACGATGCCCAAGAGGAGGCCGATGCTTTTAAGAAGCCCGTGGGTCCCCAAACCCCGAGAAATTCAAGGCAATGCTATTCACCGAGAATAGATCAAAGTCAGGAAAGTTCGAGAATTTGGAAGAAACTCAAAGATGCCATTCACGGAGAATACATTCATCTTGGGGAGTAGAGCTTCTTGACAATTCCTAATGAGGACAGCCGAAGAGAAGACTGTATCTGGTGATCCTATTGGGGGATCTAGTTGTCTATTTCTACGAATAAACGAAACGGCGTCACCTAGTTCTAGACGTAGTTGCCGGGGAAACTCTAAATATCTATACTATTATTACACAGTCGATATGAGTTTATGAAAGAAGACTTACAGTGAAACAACCCCACAATACAGTTATATGTATATGAAAGCGGTAAATGAAAGCGTGTAAATACTTACTCGGTTGTAGAGCTTCCATGCTGTTTGGTTAGTTATTCAACAAAGAAAGATTGAAAACAACAGTATATTCAAAATCAAAGGAGAAAGTGCTTTGAAAAAGAAAGATTTGGGGCACTGTGAGTGCACTGTTGAATTTGTACAGAGGGACTTATACAAGTGACTGAGGCCCAAAATGTTTTCTTGTACAAAGGGATGGGTCTTATACTCTCTCAAGAGGTCCAAAGGGTTTAAAGAAAAAGAGTGGGGCTTATAACACGAGGGTAGGCCCAGATGATTTTTCCGTTTGAAATGGCAATCGCGCCGAGGTTTTCTTTTAACGCGGAGGGACTTATACAATAAGTGAGGCCCAAAATGTTTTGGTTAAAAGGGGATTGGGTCTTACACTCTATTAGAGGCCCAAAGTGTTTTTGAATGGGTCTTATAGCTCAAGGAGAGGCCCAAGGTTATTTTTCAAAAGGTGATGATCGTGCCGTTTATTTGAAAATGTACAGAGGGACTTATACAACGAATGAGGCCCAAAATATTTCTGTACAAGTGGGTTGGGTCTTACACTCTTTCAAGAGGCCCAATAGTGATTTGAAAATGATTTATGAGGGTTGAATTAATCCAAAAACCCTAATTTGTTTTCAAAAATGTATTTAATTGAATAAAACTTCAATTAAAAATGATCAAAATTGTTTAACATATGAAAAAAAAATTGTGATTTTGGATTAATGCTTCAAAAATTAAGTATTGACCTACAAAATAATTAGAAAGCATTAAAAGTTGCAAAATCAATGTAGAAAAAATATTTAAAATGTCAAAAACAATTAAAATATTAATTCTTTGCAAAAATATTAATTATATGAAATAAATAATATTTTTGGGATTTTTTGATAAAATAAAATATTTTTACATTTTTGTGAATTATTAAAAAAAGAATCAACTCAAAATCATTAAAACTCAGAGAGAAATTAATTTTTGAATCAATTAAATAAAAATCACAAAATTCAAATATTTGAATTTGAAAGAAATGGCACCAAGAACAGCTGAAGAACACGCGCGTGTTCTGGGTTTGGCTGATTTGCATTTTCTATCCAATCTCCCTGAATACTTGATTATAACATGCAATCCACATATCATTATGCTCGTCTCAACCTCACTCGTCTCAACCTCACGATCATGTCTATGTCCATTAATTTCATTTAAATTAAACATATAACAAGAAATCATGAAAAATCCTCAAGAACCCTAATTTATGCATGAAGGCTAGGATTTTTGATACACGATTCAAACAATGCAATTAATTGAGGGAAAACATTCCATGCATGATTATGAACATATGGCCAAATTATTGTGCAGCAAAAATTGCATGGATCATAGAGTTAGAAGAGCTCATGCTTACCACTTGCAGCTGGTGATCGTGATTTGTGTTGGAGGTGTTACAGCTAGGTTCCAATGATGTGGATAGCTTCCCTAGGTGCCAAGTGATGTGTCTGAGTGCTTGGAATGGATTGAAATGGTTTGGAGTTGAAGATGGCACCTCAACTACAAAACTGTCATGAACTTGAGCAATTGACTAGTGATTTTGTGAAATCAGTGTTCCAGATGTTATGTGAGTGTTTAGATCACTTCTATATGATGTATGTGAGATGTGTGAGTGATTGGTTTGATTGGAAAAGCTCTCAAACTCAAAACCCGATAGCTACCTTGCTAAGAAAGGCATTTTTGCCAAGAGAAAGAGATTTTGAGGAAAGCATCTGTTAGATGGCTTTGGTGTACTCAAACTGATCACAATTGAGCTCTATTTATAGTAGAGCAAGTTTGTTTTGCAAGGAATAGTGAATGGAAACTGGTAAGTAGGTTTGGCCAATGTTGTCCAATGGAAATCCAAGTCTCCTCTAGCCATTGACTAGAGGTTAGGGCACAGAGCTGTGGTTCCCTTGGTCTTGGATAAGTCTTGACTGATTTCAAATGAGAATGGCTCAGTCCATGCCACCTTGATGCTTACATTGAATGCTTCATTCCAAATTTGGAGTCTTATCCCTATTTTGGCCATTCTAGGTTCAACATGCTATTTCTTGTTCCATGGACTTTGGAGGCTTGGCTCAGTGATTGTCCCCTTTAGATTCAATCCTCAGATGTGTCCAAGTGGATAGGAGCATTTGAATTTGGCTGATTTTAGCAAATCGAGCAAAGTTGCAAATTCTGCCTTGCCTTTGACAGATTTCAGCAAGGCAACTTTCCAATGTCATATCTCATGACTCAAATGGAATTTCGCAATGTTCTTGGCCATTTTGGAAAGCCCTTACATGATATAACAACTGTTTGAACATATTTGGTTTTGATATCTTTTGAATCCAAGTGAAAAATCCCTCTACCTTTGGCAAAAAGTGAAGGCAGATTCTGACTTAGTGAAAATTTCACTAAGTGTTGGAAAAAGTGACATTTTCACTTT
The DNA here is from genome assembly GCA_022829125.1 of Lathyrus tuberosus. Lineage (NCBI taxonomy): Eukaryota > Viridiplantae > Streptophyta > Magnoliopsida > Fabales > Fabaceae > Lathyrus > Lathyrus tuberosus. The sequence continues at coordinate 2,721,573 of JALAZF010000436.1, read as the reverse complement.
TCAGCCATTTTGATCACTCCATAACTCAAAATCCTTAATGAATTGGACTTAGGTCTAGTTGAAGTTTTTGTAGAGGGTAATGAGGGCTACAAATCCATCTTTGGATGAGAAAAAATGGCTTTGTGGTTTAGGAGTTATGATCCTTCAAAGGTGGTACCCTTGTCACTTTATTTTTAACTTAGAAAATTTTCTAAGTTTTTATGGTTACCCCTTTTACAAGTTATCCCACTTTTCTTGATTTTTCTTGATGAATGATGATTAAAATCATACATTAACATCATTTTAGGGTTAAAAATCCATTTTGGTGAAAAATCTCAAAAAGTCAAAGTTGACTTTTGTGCACAGTTGACTTTTTATCAAATGAATTCTAAACTGTGCAATTCTTCAGGAAATCATGTCCTTGACCTAAATCAAACTTGATGGACATGTTCCATGGGTGTCATAGGGTATATTGGGGCATGTCCTAGGGCTTGGGAGCATGTCCTGGTCAAAAGTCAAAGTTACAGTTGACTTTTTCCTCACGAAACCCTAATTGTGGTGCAGATGAAATTGAGACTTGTTGCTCAAGCTTCTTGGATTAATCCATTGTTCCAAATGGATCAATGTAGTTCATTAGAGACCCTCAAACCCTCTCTTGAGGTCTTGGCTCATTATTTGCCCTAAAAGTCAACTTAGGGGTGAATTAGGTCAAGAAACCCTAATTCCTGATTTTTTATGAATGTATCCCCTGAGGCAAAATTGACTTGATGATTGGGTCCATGAGGTTCCATGGAGTATATTAGGTTGGGTTTTGGATCATTGGCTTGTGCCCAGATGAAAAATTTCCATCTGGAGGCCCTAGTCGACCAAAACCCTAATTTGGTGACACTGTCGATCTTAAGACTTAATCCACCTAGAAGGGAGCAGCCTTGTGCTTAATCCTTGAAGTGGGAGTCCTTTTGATCCATTGTGGATGTTTGAGAGGTTAGACAAGTTGAAGATCATGTCATTCCTTGATTGATCCTTTGTCTAAGCACTCACAGAGGGCTTGAAACCCTAATTTTGATTGTAGTGAATGCTCACCCATCTTTGGGGAGACTGATGAAGTATGATGGCCCATCCATATTATGATGATGATTTGTACAATGATGGGAAATCTTAGTGGTCAAAATTTGGGGTATGACAGATGCCCCTATTTAATCTTCTTGGACCCGAAGGTGTGAATGACGAAGGTATTCGGGCATTCGGGGTGCAAGAGGATTAAATATCAGAATACCCAAAATTTTGATGGTGGTTATGAATGGTAGCTTGCGCATTCATCTTCTTTTGCTAAGCAATGATGGTTAGAAAAGGTAAACTTCCCCTCGATCCTGGTCTTCAGCCAAGGAACTGGTCTTAGTTGCGGAAACAAACTTCCCCCCGATCCTGGTTTCCTACCAAGGAACTGGTCTCAGTTTCTGTTGTAAACTTCCCCTCGCTCCTGGTTTCCTACTAAGGAACTGGTCTTAGTTTCTGATTTAAACTTCCCCTCGATCCTGGTTTCCTACCAAGGAACTGGTCTCAGTTGCTTATGTAAACTTCCCCTCGATCATGGTTTCCTACCAAGGAACTGGTCTTAGTTTCTGACTTAAACTTCCCCTCGATCCTGGTTTCCTACCAAGGAACTGGTCTTAGTTTCTTTTGTTAATAAACTTTTTTGACAAGGGACGCTGTTTGCAGCAGTTTTCCTCAAACTTCTCGCCGAATTTTCCTGGGGCGAAATGCCATTTGACGGAAAAAGTTTTGACGTCAGACTTGCTGGGGAACCCAACCGTCTGAGCTGTAGAGTTGCACAAACTTCTCTGTGGGAGACACAATTTGTTTCTACTGGGGAAAGCGAGTCTCTTGGGAGACTACTGTCGCTTGGGATCTTACATCATACTTTTCTCGGGATCTTCCCGGAGAAATGCCATATGATGGGGTCCAATTTTGAGGTGCCGATGACCTTTTCCCCAGCGGTCTTTTCGAAGCGAAACTGGCATGCTGCCGAATCTCTGATTACGAGGCTTTCTCTGTGGATTTTCCTTAATCCGGGAAAACAAGGATACCATCTTCAATGGCGAAGAGTGATGCTGACTGAAAGTTCCTCTGGTCTTTCAGAGGTTCAAGTTATCAAAGTGGTCGAGGAGCCAACTTCATTCCAGAAATAAACTGGAGGAGAGAGAATGTTCAGACGCAACGTTTCCTGACGAGGAAAGGGTTGACAACTCGATTGAGAGAACTTTTATCACTAGGGGACAAGACCGACTAGAGTGACAGTGATGCAATATGAAATGTGAATGCAAATCAATAATGCATGATGTGTGTATGTTTATGCTGACAAAACTGACGCGACATACAAACTGACAGGTGAACACGACTGGATACTCAGCCATCGCGGGGCGAAGAAGTACCGTTGGTTCAAGATAGCAATTCCACCTTGCTTAGGAGAGATAGTCCCTGCGGGGAATACCGTTGATCGGGCTTAGGAGATAAGAACTCGGCCGAAGATGTCAGATGGAATAGTTGCATCCGACGTTGTTGATCCTTCATTCAGGCGCACTGGCGTAGAAGGAGTACTTTGATTATGCACTTTGAAGTTTGCTTACTTCTGGAGAAGCGATTGATGTTCTTTTGATGTTCAATAGTCAAAAGAAATTGCCATCTTTATTTTAAAAGCAGAAAAAGTTTTACCAAGTAAATTCATTTTTGTTTTATTTCAAGAGTCGTTAGTCATGTTAACAACGTCGTTCTGTAAAGCTAAAACAAATAAGAACTGCAAACAAAAGCACAAGGGCTCAAATTTTATTGATAGGATGGAGATCAGCCAAACGCGTGATTCCAAAGAGTATATACAAAGTTTGAAAATGGTAATTTACAGGGAAAAGGACTACGTTGAAACATAACGACCACTATCCTTTTACCAACTTTGAATTCGGGGGCATCCTGAGCTTCTGTCGAAGATGACCTTGATTGGAGTTTTCCTCTGATGGATGATGTAACTGTTGCTACTGAGGGACTTGCCTCTGTTGAACATAGTTACTTGCCATTATCCCTAATTTTTGCCTGGATTGTACTATGATGTTTCCAATCCATCGGGATGATTTTTTTATATGTCTCTAACTTTTGCCTGGACCGCCCTTTCGGGCTTTCAATCCACCGAGACGTTTTTTTTTTAGTTTAGGCGAAGTATTTCTTGACTACATCAACATTCGTGGGGTAGGAAAATTCCTCTCCGTCCATGGTTGCAAGTCTCAAGGCGCCGCCTGAGAAAGCTTTTGTGACCACATAGGGGCCATCATAATTCGGAGTCCACTTGCCCCGGGAATCAGTGAGAAAAGATTGTATCTTCTTGAGCACAAGGTCTTCTTTCCTGAAGATGCGAGGTCGAACCTTTTTGTCAAACGCCCTCTTCATTCTCTGTTGATACAATTGACCGTGGCATAGAGCCGTGATTCGTTTCTCTTCGATCAGGCTTAATTCGTCGTGTCGGCTTTGACACCATTCAGCTTCGGTGAGCTTAGCTTCCATCAGTACTCGGATTGATGGGATCTCTACTTCTATGGGGAGAACTGCCTCCATGGCATACACTAGAGAGAAAGGGGCAGCCCTTGTTAAAGTGCAGACAGATGTGCGATAACCGTGAAGAGCAAAGGGTAGCATTTCGTGCCAATCTTTGTAGGTTACAACCATCTTCTGAACAATCCTCTTGATGTTCTTGTTAGCCGCTTCTACCGCTCCATTCATCTTGGGTCGGTAGGGAGATGAGTTATGGTGTTCAATCTTGAACTCTACGCATAACTCTTTCATCATCTTGTTGTTCAAGTTAGATCCATTATCAGTAATGATCTCGCTTGGAACACCATAACGGTAGATGATATTGTTTTTTATAAAGCGGACCACGACCTGTCGGGTTACATTAGCGAATGACGCTGCTTCGACCCACTTAGTGAAATAGTCAATGGCGACTAGAATGAACCGATGTCTGTTTGAAGCCTTAGGTTCGATCAAGCCAATCATGTCGATTCCCCATATGGAAAAAGGCCACGGGAAAGAGAGAACTTTGAGATGTGATGGCGGTACATGAATTTTTTCGGAGTATATCTGACACTTGTGACACCTCCTCATGTACTTGTAGCAGTCGGATTCCATGGTCAACCAGTAGTACCCTGCTCTTAAGATTTTTCTCGCCATTGTATGTCCGTTGGCATGAGTGCCAAAGGATCCTTCATGAATTTCTTTCATAAGCATGTCTGCTTCTGGTCTGTCGACGCATCGGAGTAAGACCAAGTCAAAATTCCTCTTATAGAGAGTGTCACCGCTCAGGAAGAAGTTTCCAGCCAATCTTCTGAGGGTTTTCCTGTCTTTTCTGAGTGCCCCAGATGGATACTCTTGTTTCTGAAGAAAGCATTTGATATCGTGATACCAAGGTCTGTCATCTATGACTGCTTCAATCGTGAAGACGTAAGCGGGCCGTTCAAGGCGCATTATGTCGACCTTAGGTATGTCATTCCATTGACCTACACTAATCATGGAAGAGATAGTGGCTAATGCATCAGCCATGTGATTCTCATCACGAGGGATGTGATGAAACTTGATTCTGTTGAAGAAGGGTAACAACCTTCTTGCATAGTCTTTGTAAGGAATCAATCCTGATTGGTATGTGTTCCAATCTCCTTTTATCTAATTGATGACCAAGGCTGAATCGCCGTATACGTCCAAGTTTTTGATCCTTAAATCAATCGCTTCCTCGAGACCCATAATACAAGCTTCGTATTCGGCCTCGTTGTTCGTACACTTGAACGTAAGTCGAGCGGTTAAAGGATTGTGGGTACCCTGAGGGGTAACAATGATTGCCCCAATTTCGTTTCCGTAGTGATTAACTGCTCCGTCGAAGATAAGTCCCCACTGGGAACCTGGTTCTGGCCCTTCACTGGGTAGCGGTTCATCGCAGTCTTTCATTTTTAAATACATGACATCTTCATCTGGGAAGTCAAACCCGATTGATTCTTGATCGTCGATCGGTTGATGAGCCAAATGATCGGCTAAAATACTTCCCTTAACGGCTTTTTGAGCGTGGTACTCTATGTCATATTCTGATAACAACATCTGCCAACAGGCAATTCTTCCCGTAAGAGCAGGTTTTTCGAAGACATACTTGATTGGATCCATTTCTGAGATCAACCAAGTAGTGTGACGAATCATGTATTGGCGAAGACGTTTGGCTGCCCAAGCCAAAGCGCAACAAGTTTTCTCAAGCATCGTGTACCGAGTCTCGCAGTCGGTGAATTTCTTGCTCAAATAGTAGATGGCAGACTCTTTTCTTTTTGTTTCGTCTTGTTGGCCAAGTACACAACCCATTGAATCCTCTAGGACTGTGAGGTAAATGATCAGTGGTCTTCCTTCCACTGGAGGTGATAGAATCGGAGGATTCAACAGGTATTCCTTAATACTGTCGAAGGCAGTTTGACAATCTTCTGTCCAAATGCAATCCTGGTTCTTTTTGAGTAACTTGAAAATCGGCGCACATGTGGCAGTTATAAGGAATATGAATCTGGAGATGTAGTTCAAACGTCCCAGGAATCCTCTGACTTGTTTTTCAGTTTTCGGAGAAGGAATTTCTTGAATGGCCTTGACCTTGTCAGGATCAACCTCAATTCCTTTCTGGCTGACGATGAACCCTAGTAGTTTACCTGAACGGACACCGAAGGTGCACTTATTGGGATTCAAGCGGAGCTTGAATTTTCTTAGACATTCGAACAATTTTGACAGATGTTCAACGTGCTCACTCTCTGTTTTTGATTTTGCAATCATATCATCGACATATACCTCGATTTCCTAATGTATCATGTCATGAAACAGAGTAGTCATGGCCCTTTGATAGGTTGCCCCGGCGTTCTTCAAACCGAACGGCATTACCTTGTAACAAAAGGTACCCCATGGGGTAATGAACGAAGTTTTCTCCATGTCTTTCGGCGCCATTTTGATCTGGTTATAGCCCGAGAATCCATCCATGAAGGAGAAAATTTTGAACTTTGTTGTGCTGTCTACCAGCATGTCAATGTGTGGTAAAGGAAAGTCGTCCTTTGGACTTGCCTTGTTCAGATCTCGGTAGTCAACACACATTCTGACCTTTCCGTCCTTCTTCGGAACAGGTACGATGTTGGCTAACCATTGAGGATATTCATACGTAGCGAGGAAAGCCGCGTCAATCTGTTTCTGTACTTCCTCTTTGATTTTGATGGCCATGTCCGGGTGAGTCCGTCTCAACCTTTGCTTTACTGGCGGACATTCCGATCTTAACGGTAAGTGATGTTCCACGATGCTGGTATCCAACCCTGGCATATCCTGATAGGACCAAGCGAATACATCGGGAAATTCTTTGAGAAGCTTTATCAAACTCTCTCTAGCAGTTGGACTGAGCAGTGCCCCAATCCTGATTTCTTTTCTCTCTTGCTCTAAACCCAAGTTTACCGTTTCCAACGGTTCTTTGTGAGGTTCAATGGACCTTTCCTCTTGTCTGAGTAGTCGGGAGATCTCTTCTGGAATTTTGTCGTCATCTTCTTCTTCAACCCCAAATACTGGGAACTCAAAGTTGGGAGAAGGCACCGGATCGTATGTTTCAACGGGGTTTAAAACAAGCAATCTGCATGACGTGATGATTCGTGTTTAGAAGAGATAAAGAAGAATGCAAGTGTGTGCAGTGTTTTTATTTTTACTGCTTGTTTTTATTTGAATTGTTTTTTAGGATTACCATTTTCTGAAAAAGCAAAAAGAGAAAACAGCAATTAATGCAGAAATTACAGAACGACGTTATTTTATTAATGAACAAGTCGAATCTTGAAACTACAACCCTATAAAACAAAACTCTGTCGCTTTGGGCGAAGCGAAGAGGGATAATTTACAGAAAACGAGCCCTATCAAAACATTTGTTTCACCTGGGCAGGGTGAAAGGTTAAAGATGGCAATTACTTTGATTGATGAACGATCTTTGGAATCTCGACGGCAACCCATTGGCGGCGAACTCCTCGGTGAATCACAAATTCTAGCACCTTCTTTGATTTGTCTTCAGAAATGACGCTGATTTCTGGTGGAGCGGGATCATTGGAATCTGTCTCCCAGGAAGAATTGTCGTAGGAAAATTCCTCTGTCGCATTTTGCATAGCATTTGTGCTCTCAGCTGTACCTCCCCATCCAGTTGGCTGGATATCTTCAAGCTTGATACGAGAGCTTTCGGGAGCGGTGTACTTGACCATATAGTCGTATTTTCGACTTGGTTCTCGCAGAGTGTCCCAAACTTCTTTGGAACTGGAGGAGTCATCTCTCTCGATGACATTAACCTCAGGAAAAGCATAGTTGATGAACTCAAGTCTTGCAAACGTTGCGAATTCATCTTCACGTTGAGTAGTTTCTGAGTGACCTGAGTGTTTATCCCATGACATGGTGGGGACACAGGTATTCTGTTCAATGACGGTCAGCTTATTTTCATTGTTCGGCTGACCCTCTTGCCCCAAGTTTCCTGGGTAAGGCTGCCACATTGGCAGACCATCCATTGGGCCATAGTAATTGTAGTCAAAGTTGTCTTTCATCAGAGTGTCCTCCTCTAATGAATTTGGCGGAGCACGTCATCCTTCCAGATCACAATCTCCATATGTATTTTTGACATCTGACCGTGGTATAAACCTCAGACTCTGTGCGGGATAGCAAAATGGTATAGGCACCTCTTCCTGAGACATATAACCGTCCTCATTCAAATAGGACTTCCATTCTTCATCCGTGTCAGAGGGATCTTCCTCATTGATAGCATGAACCGCTTGAGACACTGGGTGAAGGAAACCTCCACTGTGGAAGAAGTTTTGAAGGGGATGAAAACTTTCATCTTTAGCAGCTGTCTGGGTACAGGTTACAGAAAAACCAAGACCCTTCTTTGTTTTATTGTCAATAGGAATGACAAGATGTCCCCATCCTGTTGTATCGGTACTCTCGACCGCTTTGATAACATCTTTGTATGAAGAAATCGAAGTTCCTCCTTGGGATTAATTGTCCTTGCTCACCGACAATGCTTGGAACTGAGTTCCAATAACCTCCTCGGGTTTTATACCAGTAGATGATGACAAGTTGCTTACAAGCAAGGCTTGTTCCCCACAAACTGTGACAAGTTGATCGTTCTTGACGGACTTTAGCTTTTGGTGGAGGGTCGAAGTGATCGCTCCAGCCTGGTGTATCCAAGGTCTTCCTAATAAACAACTGTACGTTTCCCGGATGTCCATGACTTGGAAGGTGACTTGGAAAGTGTGAGGACCGATAGTTATGGGAAGATCAACTTCGCCGATAATTGTTTTTCTGGATCCGTCGAATGCTTTGAAGACAACCTCGCTAACTCTCATTGGAGGCCCTTTGAATGATAATTGCATCAAAGTGGACTTTGGCATAACATTCAGGGCTGACCCTGTGTCTACCAGTACGCTGGCTAAAGCATCGTCCTGGCAGTTGACTGTAATGTTGAGCGCCATGTTATGACGGCGACCCTCTTCGGGTAATTCCTCATCACTAAATCCCAAATTGTTGCAGGAAGTGATGTTAGAGACAATACTGTCGAACTGTCTGATTGTTACATCCTGTTCCACAAAGGCTTGCTCCAAGACTTTCTGTAGAGCCTCCCTGTGCGCTTCTGAACTGAGTAACAGTGATAATACCGAGATCTTTGAAGGAGTCTGTAACAGCTGATCAACAATGTTATATTCACTCCTTTGGATGAGCTTCAGCATCTCATCATCATTTTTCGAAAGGTCGGGATTACTGGATTGACCGACTGATAGATCGGCAGCTTCCGTCTGAAGTTCCTTTTCTTTGTTAGGTTCTCCAACTCCTCGGTTGAAGATTCTACCACTCCGTGTTACACGACTGATGTCTGCAATATTCACGACGGAGGGTAATGGAATTTCCTTTCCATTTTCAATTATTGTTGCACCGTATTTGTAAGGGATCGCCTTAGCTGATTCATATGGTAGCGGTCCTGGTAGATAGATGACTACAGGAGCCTTCTGATTTTTCTGACCATCGTAAGCAATCTCAATCCGTTCCCGGTTGGGAACTTTAAATTCATCAAGTAGAGGGATAATGGTAAAAACATCCCTGGTCCTGTGATGACCAGAGATCGTGACAACATCCTCAACTTGCTCGGCAAGGTAGTTCGGCGACCAGTTGATGGGTCTGGAACCTGGATACGGGCGAATTTCTCCATGATCCACCTGATCCTGAAGAGCTTCTCTCACAAGGTAACACCCTTGGTTACTTTCTGAACAGACGCTACAACTGTCATAGTTGTGTGGTGGCACCTGGGCACGCCCACTTTGAATACAATGTAACCTCACTAGGTTAGCTTCCACAGATCGGACATCCTGACTCTGACGCCGGGTAGGATTCCTGTTACTGATACTAATCTGCTGAGTATCTTCATCCATATAAATTGGCATCCACCAATGATTTAACAAGTGCTGAAGTGCCTCCTGGACAAGGGTACAACCTCGATCGTTTTCACAACCCGCTTCACAGCTTTGATAGTCATGTGATATTAAGAATCCGAGTCGGACCTGCTCAGCATGTAACTCTACCAGGTTGGTATTCATCACGTGAATATCAAAGATCTGAACCATGTTGATCTGATAAGGGTTCCTATCATGGTAGTCTTGGATCCATCCAAGATCCATCTGACGATGGATGGCCTATTGTACGAAAGAGCATCCCTGTTTGTTTACCGAGCAAATCAGACAGGAACTGTAATCGTGCCGCGGCAGATTATGATACTGGCTTTACCTTGAGTGCATCTCCACCAAGTTGACATTCATTGCACGGATGTCGTGGTTCTGAATGACGTTAGAATTCGTGTAGACCATGTTAACTCCACGAACTCGGTGCTCTTAGATCCATCCGAGATCCATCTGTTCCTGTAGAGCTGTTTGCACCACAGAACATCCTTGGTTGTCTTTAGAGCAGATATCACACTGATGATAGTTATGAGGTGGCACATGGCCATATCCACTCTGTCTACAATGCATCTTTACCAGATTGGTTTTTAACAAGAGTACATCGTGAATTTGATAGACATTATTAAATTCTCCTTCTATCAAATTGACTACAGCCTTCTCGTGTTGAGGCAGCGGGTTCGTAAGAACATTAGGATTCGTATCCTTGAAGGATAAGACCCCGCTCCTAACAAGCTTTTGTACATCGGACTTGAAATTGAGACAAGTCTCTATGTTATGTCCTGAACCTCCTTGATGATAAGGGCATGTTTGATCCACCTTAAACCAAAAAGGCGGATTTTTCGGTACTGTAAGAGGAGATTTAGTCTAAATGTGCCCCTTAGCCAGTAGTAATGGAAACAGTTCTGCGTACGTCACGGGTATAGGATCAAATCCTGGTGGCCGTGTTGTACGATTGTTGTTATATGGAGGACGAGCCTGCTGAAGAGGCTGTTGTGTCCCTTGTTGATCAGGCTGGCTCTGCGCAACCTAAGGTTGATACGTAGGAATAGACGCAGGGTTGATAGCAGGAGTCACAGCTGCTACCGGTTGATAACGTCGCCTTTACTTTCCGAGAAAGATATTCCCAATATCTTGCTCTTTTTTCTTAGGGAGAGCACTACCGTATTTTTTAGTACCGCTCGTCGATCCAGTGTCTTTTACCAAACGTCCTTCTCGGACAGCTTCCTCAAGACGTACGCCCATGCCGACCATTTCGGTGAAGTCACTGGGTGCACTGTCAACCATTCGGTCATAGTAAAATGAGCTTAAGGTCTTTAAGAAGATCTTTGTCATCTCTTTTTCCTCAAGAGGTGGACAAATTTGAGCGGCAATTTCACGCCACCTTTGAGCATACTCCTTAAAGGTTTCCTTGTCCTTTTGCGACATTGATCTGAGTTGATCTCTGTTGGGTGCCATGTCCAAATTGTATTTGTATTGTTGGACGAAGGCAGTACCAAGATCTCTGAATGTGCTGATCGTAGTATGGTTTAAACCCATGTACCATTTGAGTGCGACACCGGTTAAACTATCCTGAAAGTAGTGAATCAGTAGGTCCTAATTCTCCGTCTGAGCTGACATCCGCCGAGCGTACATCACCAGATGGCTTTGAGGGCAAGAGTTACCCTTGTACTTTTCAAAGTCTGGCACTTGAAATTTGTGCCGGACTTTCACATTTGGGACCAAGCAGAGATCTGCGGTGTCCTTTCCAAATAGATCCTGACCGCGAATGGCTTGCTGTTCCTTCTGCATTTTCGAGAACTGTTCCTGGAATTCCTCCATTCTATCAAACATAGTTTCCTTCTTACCAGAAGGTGTCTGTGGAATCTGTCCTTCCGGGACAGTGTGCACCACAGGGGGTGGTACCGTGACTACGGCAGTGAGTCTTGGCGTCTCCCGAAGTTTGTAACCTTCAGGAGTCTTCAGTATGCCCCTGACATCTTCGCTTTCCTAAAGTTTGTAACCTTCAGGCCCAACGGCTTCTGTTGTGATTCCCTGATCTTCAGTGATCGGCGGAACATATCCTTCCGGGATATAGTTAACAGGTATGCCCCAAGGATGATCTTTCGGCATTTGATACCTAGGATCATACTTCTCCACTATGGGCATTGAGGTGATCTCTGAGATCACAGTTCTTTGTAGCTGAGCTTCTGCCATGGCTTGCATGTCGTTACGAAGCTTTCTCATATCCTCTCTCAGAGCGTCGATCTCTTTTTTCAACTCTCTATTTTCTTCCTCAAGATCATCCATCTTTTTCTGACGATTGGCCCGAGTATTATACGAATGAGACAGTTTGACTCTAGAACCGATACACAAACGTGAGATTCGTAGGTAAGAAGAATACGCGATGTGAGAATGATGGATGCAATGATTATATTAATTGTTTTTTGGTTTAATCAAAATAAACTTCGACAATTAGATTGCAAATATCAAACGGTGGGGAAACCCCTTTTTATTGAAATTCAAAGGATTACAGAAATGGAAATACAGTAGATTACAAGGTGCAGAAACAGAAACCTAAACTAATGGGTCCCGAGTCCTCTCTGAAGAGAAATCAGGTGCTGATTCTGGTATCTTCCTTTTCTTTGACCGGGGCTCTTGGGCCGTTGTTGGGTTGTCATTCCTTTGCCAAGTGAAAGGAGCGAGCAAATTCCTTTGGTCATCCTGATTATCTACAGCATGTTGCTCCAAAATTTCAATCAGAGCATATTTTTCTTTCAGTAATTGCTGTATTTTGATGCACTCTACGTCGAGGGTGCGGTACTTGTTCTTCCAAGACCTTCTCTCCCGTTGAACTTTGTTGAGAGTAACCTGAAGCTTTTCAGTTTTCGTCATGAAGTACATGACAGATTCCCTCGGCGGAAGAATTTCGTAACGAGGATAAGGCATTTTAAGCTTGAGAGCTCTAGTTTGTACCCAATGGAGATAAGGCTCCACCGAGACACAATCTGGTTTTCCCAGAGACTCCCGTCCTTTCTTATGAACATGCTTCCAAGCGTGCACTATTTCCATCTTCAGTGCTCTGTCGTTTTCTCCTTCTTTGAAGAAAAGACCTTCCAGATGAACACCCCGTGGGATGTGTCTCATCGGGTATCCAAATTGACGAAGAACCAATACTGGATGGTAGTTGATTCCTTCCTTAGGTCCTATGAGGGGTACGTTGGGGAAGTTTCCACAACGATCAATGATCCTGATTCCATCATAAATCCTATTACACCAATCTATATCAGAGAGACATGATCTTCTGCGACCAACATAAGGCACTCTTGCAATCCCAAAAAGCAGCAGACTTGGGCAAGTGAGAGATAAACCATTTATAAAGCAAAGGTACACATCATGTGATCTCCCCTCCGCTGTACAAATTTCCCAAGTGCACAGAATGATACGCATCTACGAGCAAAGTCGGCACAGGATTTCCAATGAGAAAAACCTTAATAGAGTTAATATCGACGAAGTTATTGATGTTAGGAAACAAAAATAACCCGTAGGTGAGCAAGACAAAGATGCTTTCAAAAGCAGTCACGTTCCCTATACTGGTAAAATACAGGGCTTTCTTCGTCAAGAACTGGGCTGGCAAACCTTGGACGCCACCCTTAGTGGTTAGGTGAGTCTTGACCTCAGACTCGTCTAAATGAATTGCTCTCGCAATGGTCTGATTCTTTGGAATTTCTTCCAGTCCAGAAAATGGAGCTCGATCTGTAATGTGTAAATCAATCAGATGAGAATATTCCTCCAGCGTTGGTGCTAGCTGGTAATCCGGGAATGTGAAACAGTGATAAACCGGATCGTAGAATTGAATGAGTGCATCCATGATTCCCTCAATCACATGGACTCTTAACAGTGGTAGAAAACCTCCGTGCTTGGCTCTGAAAGCCTCTGGGTTAGTGATCATCCTCGCTAACCTTCTCAAATCCTCTAGTTTTGGAACCTTGAAGGTATACTGGTGAGTTCTCCTTCTACCGAAATCCATTAGTGCAATCCTTTTCTCTGATATTTGCAATCACAATCTTAGTTTATTTTAAAAAACAGAGAGACTAGAAGAGAAGATTTTTTTTTGAATGTTTTAATGTTTTATTAAATGAATGCATGAATGCAGCACACAAAAACATAGAAAAAACATGGGGTCAAAGGGTCGTTGTCATGAAGTCAAGGCTCTACCCATCCCCAAAGGTTTATACTAGGGTGATTTTTGTACCTGTACTCATTATCATCAGCTCCTCCCAGGAAAGCAAAACAACAAGCGGATCGCCAGCGAGTTGTAGAGCAATCTTAGAGTAAGTGCCATTCACCGAGAATAGATCACCAGCCTCAAATGAGGGTAGTATCGCGTAACAACTATTTCCGATAGTTTCCGCACTACGAAAGGGTTTGGCTCCTCAGCTTCTCAGACTTAACAACCGGCCCATTGTCTAGGTGAGAGAATGGGTTGCGTTGGTCAGCCTCCACTGAGGTTGATGGTCGACCCCGTCGCCATCACTTATCTTAAGTGTATACTCAATCTTTCCACATACGGCATCACCCGCATTCCCATTAGCAGAAAAATATACATGTATAGCAATTAGGAAAAGTAGTATATTTATTTGTCCTAAACATCCTAGACCTTTAAAGCTATGAATTCTAAGTTCCTGACAGAAAATGGGTTCCCCGGCGGAAGCCCCAATCTATGGTTTCCACACAAGAGGTGAAAAGGTAGTCCGTGCCTAGATCTAACTTTGATACGCCCCACGGTGGGCGCCATTTTTTCTGTAGCGAGCGATTTTGGACGCGGTTCTTAAGCGTTGGTCGCTCTCTGTGGTTGAGCTTAAAACTACAGGTCGATTCATTTTTTATCCTATTAAAGCTGATTAAGGAAGGGAAATAGATGTCTCCAATTAACCCTGCTTTGCATACTGAGTTTAAACAGCGGTCTGTTAGGTTACGAATGCTATCAATGTGGGGGTCCTTTGTACTGGTTATTTGTATTTTCGCCAATACTGGTTTTTATCTAGACAGAAAGTTTCTGGAGGGGAATAAGGATTAGGATGTTAGGACTGATGTTTTTAAATTACTGCTTTTGATTGATGGAGATATGGGATTTGGGTTTTTTGTTTAGTGTGCTCGCTAAGATTTTTCTTTCAATCTTATGCCTACGTATTCCCGTTTACCGAAACAGGGAAATCAGAGCGTTCGTAGTTCCTCCTATTCTATGGGAGGAAATGGTGTTTTGGTGTCTTATTCAAAGCCCCAGATGTGAAGCGAAAAGTGGTTTGTATCTTGTTCAAAGCCTAAGATGTGAAGCTGAAGGGTTTATTTGTATCTTGTTCGAAGCCCAAGATGTGAAGCTAAAAGAGTTTGACTTTAGAGAGAATTTGTCATCTCTAAAGAAGGGTTTGTCTGTCACAACTGTTGGGTGACTGGCTATAAAGGGAGGATTACTTTAACTGGGATTTGTGAATCCGGCAATGCCATAATTTCCTTTATAGGGGATTTCAACCTGAAGGAGAAGACTTTAACTCGGTTTAGAGCAATGCCATCTTTCCTTAGGAATTTCTCATGCTAAAAGAGGGACATGGGCATGGATGTAGTTGATCCAGAGGCTTGCCGCTTACAGCAGTTAGATGGACGGGAAGGAGTTGTTGATGTTTGTGTACTGTGAACGAGGCACATCTTTGATGCTAAAAGGTTGTTTGGATCAACCAGTGGTTTTCTTATATAAAGCCTAAAAGGAGGCTATTATGTGTCTCGTACAAAGCCCGAGAGAGAGGCTAAAAGGTTTTTACTCAACGAGGGAATCTTTTGGTATCTCGTATAAAGCCCGAGATGGAGGCTAATTGACTCAACAAGAGAGTTTTTTGTATCTCGTACGAAGCCCGAGATGGAGGCGAAAGGGTGATCGACTCAACGAGGGAGTCTCTTATGTGTCTCGTACAAAGCCCGAGAAAGAGGCTAAACGTTGTTAACTCCGCTGGGGAGAATCATTGTATAAAGCTCAAGAGAGGCTAACTTCACTGGAGAAGGATCATTATACAAAGCGTAAGAGGAGGCTACGGTGATGTTCAGTTAAGTGACAGGTCCAGTATACTGATTTTGAAAGAGAAAATCAGTTCTTATTTGAGCAACACTGTACTCAGGGATTTGATTTGAGGATCAAGGATATTTCCTTCTCTTTGAGGAAGCGGGAAATCCGAAGGGTATGGAGACTGTCTGAGTCTGCGGGTTTCCTTCTTATTTAACGAAGGGGTCACTTGAGAATGTCTTTGAGACTCAAGGAAGTTAGACTGTCCAAGTCTAGAGTATCATCTTTTGTACTATGCTTTGAGAAACAGTAGTAGACTCTATGAAAGGATTGTTCTATGCAGATGACTAAGTTCTATTCCTATACCTCTAGGAGGTCGTCGGGACAATTTGTACGAAGCCCAAGAGGAGGCTGGAAACTTTTAAGAAGCCGAGTGGTCCTTGTACTAAGCCCAAGAGAAGGCTATCATTCCCGGAGGAAGAGATCATTATACGAAGCCTAAGAGGAGGCTGTGAATACTTCTAAGAAGCCGTAGGGTCCTTGTACTAAGCCCAAGAGGATGCGGGGTTGCTTTTAGGAAGCCTGTGGGTCCTTGTACGATGCTCAAGAGGAGGCCGATGCTTTTAAGAAGCCCGTGGGTCCCCAAACCCCGAGAAATTCAAGGCAATGCTATTCACCGAGAATAGATCAAAGTCAGGAAAGTTTGAGAATTTGGAAGAAACTCAAAGATGCCATTCACGGAGAATACATTCATCTTGGGGAGTAGAGCTTCTTGACAATTCCTAATGAGGACAGCCGAAGAGAAGACTGTATCTGGTGATCCTATTGGGGGATCTAGTTGTCTATTTCTACGAATAAACGAAACGGCGTCACCTAGTTCTAGACGTAGTTGCCGAGGAAACTCTAAATATCTATACTATTATTACACAGTCGATATGAGTTTATGAAAGAAGACTTACAGTGAAACAGCCCCACAATACAGTTATATGTATATGAAAGCGGTAAATGAAAGCGTGTAAACACTTACTCGGTTGTAGAGCTTCCATGCTGTTTGGTTAGTTATTCAACAAAGAAAGATTGAAAACAACAGTATATTCAAAATCAAAGGAGAAAGTGCTTTGAAAAAGAAAGATTTGGGGCTTACAGCTCAAGGAGAGGCCCAAGGTTTTATCAGTGAGCGCACTGTTGAATTTGTACAGAGGGACTTATACAAGTGACTGAGGCCCGAAATGTTTTCTTGTACAAAGGGATGGGTCTTATACTCTCTCAAGAGGCCCAAAGGGTTTAAAGAAAAAGAGTGGGGCTTATAACACGAGGGTAGGCCCAGATGATTTTTCCGTTTGAAATGGCGATCGCGCCGAGGTTTTCTTTTAACGCGGAGGGACTTATACAATAAGTGAGGCCCAAAATGTTTTGGTTAAAAGGGGATTGGGTCTTACACTCTATTAGAGGCCCAAAGTGTTTTTGAATGGGTCTTATAGCTCAAGGAGAGGCCCAAGGTTATTTTTCAAAAGGCGATGATCGTGCCGTTTATTTGAAAATGCACAGAAGGACTTATACAACGAATGAGGCCCAAAATATTTTTGTACAAGTGGGTTGGGTCTTACACTCTTTCAAGAGGCCCAATAGTGATTTGAAAATGATTTATGAGGGTTGAATTAATCCAAAAACACTAATTTGTTTTCAAAAATGTATTTAATTGAATAAAAATTCAATTAAAAATGATCAAAATTGTTTAACATATGAAAAACAAATTGTGATTTTGGATTAATGCTTCAAAAATTAAGTATTGACCTACAAAATAATTAGAAAGCATTAAAAGTTGCAAAATCAATGTAGAAAAAATATTTAAAATGTCAAAAACAATTAAAATATTAATTCTTTGCAAAAATATCAATTATATGAAATAAATAATATTTTTGGGATTTTTTGATAAAATAAAATATTTTTACATTTTTGTGAATTATTAAAAAAAGAATCAACTCAAAATCATTAAAACTCAGAGAGAAATTAATTTTTGAATCAATTAAATAAAAATCACAAAATTCAAATATTTGAATTTGAAAGAAATGGCGCCAAGAACAGCTGAAGAACACACGCGTGTTCTGGGTTTGGCTGATTTGGATTTTCTATCCAATCTCCCTGAATACTTGATTATAACATGCAATCCACATATCATTATGCTCGTCTCAACCTCACGAACATGTCTATGTCCATTAATTTCATTTAAATTAAACATATAACAAGAAATTATGAAAAATCCTCAAGAACCCTAATTTCTGCATGAAGGCTAGGATTTTTGATATACGATTCAAACAATGCAATTAATTGAGGGAAAACATTCCATGCATGATTATGAACATATGGCCAAATTATTGTGCAGTAAAAATTGCATGGATCATAGAGTTAGAAGAGCTCATGCTTACCACTTGCAGCTGGTGATCGTGATTTGTGTTGGAGGTGTTACAGCTAGGTTCCAATGATGTGGATAGCTTCCCTAGGTGCCAAGTGATGTGTCTGAGTGCTTGGAATGGATTGAAATGGTTTGGAGTTGAAGATGGCACCTCAACTGCAAAACTGTCATGAACTTGAGCAATTGGCTAGTGATTTTGTGAAATCAGTGTTCCAGATCTTATGTGAGTGTTTGGATCACTTCTATATGATGTATGTGAGGTGTGTGAGTGATTGGTTTGATTGGAAAAGCTCTCAAACTCAAAACCCGATAGCTACCTTGCTAAGAAAGGCATTTTTGCCAAGAGAAAGAGATTTTGAGGAAAGCATCTGTTAGATGGCTTTGGTGTACTCAAACTGATCACAATTGAGCTCTATTTATAGTAGAGCAAGTTTATTTTGCAAGGAATAGTGAATGGCAACTGGTAAGTAGGTTTGGCCAATGTTGTCTAATGGAAATCCAAGTCTCCTCTAGCCATTGACTAGAGGTTAGGGCACAGAGTTGTGGTTCCCTTGGTCTTGGATAAGTCTTGACTGATTTCAAATGAGAATGGCTCAGTCCATGCCACCTTGATGCTTTCATTGAATGCTTCAATCCAAATTTGGAGTCTTGTCCCTATTTTGGCCATTCTAGGTTCAACATGCTATTTCTTGTTCCATGGACTTTGGAGGCTTGGCTCAGTGATTGTCCCCTTTAGATTCAATCCTCAGATGTGTCCAAGTGGATAGGAGCATTTGAATTTGGCTGATTTTGGCAAATCGAGCAAAGTTGTAAATTCTGCCTTGCCTTTGACAGATTTCAGCAAGGCAACTTTCCAATGTCATATCTCATGACTCAAATGGAATTTCGCAATGTTCTTGGCCATTTTGGAAAGCCCTTACATGATATAACAACTGTTTGAACATATTTGGTTTTGATCTCTTTTGAATCCAAGTGAAAAATCCCTCTACATTTGGCAAAAAGTGAAGGCAGATTCTGACTTGGTGAAAATTTCACTAAGTGTTGGAAAAAGTGACATTTTCACTTTTCAACCATTTTGATCACTCCATAACTCAAAATCCTTAATGAATTGGACTTAGGTCTAGTTGAAGTTTTTGTAGAGGGTAATGAGGGCTACAAGTTATCCCACTTTTCTTGATTTTTCTTGATGAATGATGATTCAAATCATACATTAACATCATTTTAGGGTTAAAAATCCATTTTGGTGAAAAATCTCAAAAAGTCAAAGTTGACTTTTGTGCACAGTTGACTTTTTATCAAATGAATTCCAAACTGTGCAATTCTTCAGGAAATCATGTCCTTGACCTAAATCAAACTTGATGGACATGTTCCATGGGTGTCATAGGGTATATTGGGGCATGTCCTAGGGCTTGGGAGCATGTCCTGGTCAAAAGTCAAAGTTACAGTTGACTTTTTCCTCGCGAAACCCTAATTGTTGTGCAGATGAAATTGAGACTTGTTGCTCAAGCTTCTTGGATTAATCCATTATTCCAAATGGATCAATATAGTTCATTAGAGACCCTCAAACCCTCTCTTGAGGTCTTGGCTCATTATTTGCCCTAAAAGTCAACTTAGGGGTGAATTAGGTCAAGAAACCCTAATTCCTGATTTTTTATGAATGTATCCCCTGAGGCAAAATTGACTTGATGATTGGGTCCATGAGGTTCCATGGAGTATATTAGGTTGGGTTTTGGATCATTGGCTTGTGCCCAGATGAAAAATTTCCATCTGGAGGCCCTGGTCGACCAAAACCCTAATTTGGTGACACTGTCGATCTTGAGACTTAATCCACCTAAAAGGGAGCAGCCTTGTGCTTAATCCTTGAAGTGGGAGTCCTTTTGATCCATTGTGGATGTTTGAGAGGTTAGACAAGTTGAAGATCATGTCATTCCTTGATTGATCCTTTGTCTAAGCACTCAGAGAGGGCTTGAAACCCTAATTTTGATTGTAGTGAATGCTCACCCATCTTTGGGGAGACCGATGAAGTATGATGGCCCATCCATATTGTGATGATGATTTGCACAATGATGGGAAATCTTAGTGGTCAAAGTTTGGGGTATAACACGTTGCTATAAGACCAAGAAGATATTGTACCCAATGGGTCTGGAGTATATCAAATTACATGTTTGCCCTAATGATTACATATTATACCAGAAAGAGTATGAAGACTTGTATCAATGTCCGAAATATGGTGTGTCGCGTTACAAGCTGAAGGCCAACAATGGTGATGACAATGACTATGACAATGTTAGTAGGAAGCATCCTCCTGCTAAAGTGTTATGGTGCTTGCCAATAATTTCACGATTTAAGAGACGTTTTGCTAATTTGAATGACGCAAAGAATCTTAGATGGCATGCAGATGAAAGGACTCATGATGAAAACATTCACCATGTAGCTGATTCATTGCAACGAAAGAAAATTAATTCGTTGTTTCCAGATTTTGGAGTTGAGCCAAGAAACCTTAGGCTTGGGCTTGCCACCGATGGAATGAACCCCTTTGGTAATCTGAGCACTAATCATACTTTGTGGCCTGATCTTCTTACTATTTATAACCTATCTCCTTGGTTGTTGATAACACAAAAATGTATCATATATTTTCCTTGATTTACGACTAATAATTATGTTATTTCAGCTTAAGTTCCGATTATTCCGCGAGTATTCTAGTGTTTTCGCAGGTATTTCATTGTCCAAGCTAAAAAGGAGCAAAGTAGAAAAACATGAAGAAATGAGAAGAAAACAGGAAGAAATGACTAAGAAAAAAAATAGAAAATGCAAAGTGGTGTGTGTGACGGCCGTCACACAACCACCACGACCATCACGCTTCCAAAGGCTGCCACGCCCGTCACACACTCACCACGGCCGTCACACGCACAAAGTGGTTATTATGTTCAGAAACGCAGACGTGGACAAAGAAGACCAATGCACACGCACGATCAGCATTTTCTCCTACATTCTCTCAAACACAGCTTCTCCAACTTCCCATTCTCTCCACTATTTCTCCAACTTCTCATTATCTCCACTATTTTTCACATGAATTCTTAAGTAACTTCAAACCTGTTATCACTATATATATGACCTATCATTTAGTTTCAAGGGACCGAAGTTTTGTGCGCGAAAGTGCTGTTCATAGATTTAGGCAGAAATTACCATTGTAAAAGTAGTAGTTCTCTCACATCGAGGAACTACTACACCATTATTATTTAGGCCTATAACTTGTAACGCTTGGATCAAAGCTTGCCGCCATTTTCAAAGTTAATTCCAGTTTCTTTACAGGTTTCTTTTTATCACATCATTTATTATAATTGCTTTATTTGCCAAATTTAATTATTATGTCGTTCTTTATCGTAACTGTAATGATTTATGCATTTTTAATTAATTCCATGTTTGGCTAAATAGTTTAGAGTCCGGCGTATGAGGATCGTCGTTACCGGCGGGACTCGGTAGAAAATAATAGGTGCGAACTTATGATTAAAATTATGTTTTGGTTTTAATTTCCAAGTCTAATTTAAGTAGCTTTGTCATGAGAGTGAGAGGTTATTTAACACGATTTTGTCACGAGAGTGAGAAATTAATTAAGGTTAGAGCCGACACTGCGAGAGCGTGGGGGTCGAACCGGATAGTGGAAATTAGGCAACATATCTAAATACAGCGAGAGCGCTTTAGATACGTTTAGGATATTATTGGTTTTCAAAATATATTTCCTAGTTACCAGGCGAGCAAGAACAAAATCTTGGGATTAGGGAACATGACTTTAGTTAATACCGCGAGAGCGTGAGGCTAAGTCTTTAAGTTGGTATATTCTACGGAACTAAGTTATAGTCGTAATTAGTACCCGAATTCTACAAAGTCCTTTAGGAACGCATAATCCATATTCCGGCCTCTCTTTATTATCAAATTTTCTTAGTTTTATTTTAGTTCTAGTCTTAGTTTCCCTTTTTTCAATTATCATTAGCCTTAGCTTTACAAAGTAACGATAGATTACGGTAGGTTGACATTGGTCTCTATGGGTTCGAAAATCTTTTATATTACTTCGATATTTCCGTGCACTTGCGGACGCATCAAGTTTTTGGCGCCGTTTCCAGGGACCAACAGTCAATATTGTTATTCTGTTGTTGCACCGTATAGACTAAGGCACTCATTACTATGTATCACCCAAATTTTTTCTACAATCACCACTCCCAGTATTTCGAGGAATCACAAGAATCCCATAATTCCAACCTTGAAATACAAATGGAGAATTTCAATGCATCACTAACTCATTCTCACCCAAATTTCCTCTGCAACTACCAATCCCAACATTTTGAGGAGCCGCAAGAATCTCATAATTCCAACCTAGAAATATTAATGCAGGATTTCAATGCGACACTGACCCACTCCCAAAATTTTGAGGAGCTGTACCCAAATTTTTTCTATTACCAGCCGCAAGACTCCCAATATTTTGAGGAACCGCAACCAAATTTTCCCTATGATTACCACTCCCATTATTTTGAGGAACCGCAAGAATCCGTCAATTCCAACCTCGAAAGATTAATGGAGGATTTCATTGAAACAACAACTAATTCAAGGTTAGAATCTATGACGGAGCACTTTGTGGAGACCCAAACTCTCCATAATGAAGAGCTTAGAAGACAACATCTCGATACTTATGAAACCCTTAGGCAGATAAACACTACGGTCGAGTCCCTCGCGACACACACTGAGGCATTGGAGACTCAAGTCTCCCTGCTTGCACAGACACCTATAGGTCCCTACCCTGAGGAGCATGTGGATGTTGTAGTGACCTGTAGTGAAACAAAAATCAAAGATCCAAAGGAGAGTGATAATGAGGTTGAGGAGAGTGATATTGAGGTTGAGGAGAGTTCTGGTGAGGAAGAAGTAGAGATTGAGAAAAATTGGGATCACCTGAAAGGGAGGTTGTCAAAGAGGTAGAGAAAGAAGCACCTACTGTCGTTCCTCCTCCATATACCCCATCAATTCCTTTCCCGCATAGGTTTGTAGACTCCCAATCCAAAACGCATGTGGAGGAATTGGAAAATATCCGCACCGATGCATCTTTGTTTGAGGTCACGCATAAAAAGAGAAAATTCGAGGACCGTGAAACTAGGGATATCATTACTGTTAAGAGGGTAAGGTTAGACTTTGAGGTGATGGATGAAATAACTAAGCCCAAGCTTGAAAAACTAATAGTTAGGATAGATCCTGAACCACCACCACAAGTTCAAAAGAATGAATCACCCCACAGAAGGAAGAAAAGAAAAGGTGAGGGATATGTGAGATGGCTTGATAAGTGGCCATGGAAACCGAAAATTATTATCCGTCGAGCTATCGACGTTAAACAAAGCCCTGCGTGGGAGGTAACCCACGAGATTTTAATTTAATGTTTTCCTTTTATTGTTTGTGTTTGTAGAAAATAAAGAATTGTATCGCTTGTCACGTCGCAGCTACATTTAGGTGAAAGATCTCTAGATGACAATCCCTTAAGATGAGTTGGTGTCCACGGACATTCCTACGAATGTCTCTGCTGGTGGTGACACCAATGATAAGTATGATAGGAGAGAGCATATCTCTCCCGTTCGTAACTTACATCCTCCTTGTTCTTTTTGCATGGTCAGGTTCCACCTGCACACACCGCACTGTATTTTTCTAACAATTTTTGCAGGTACTTCCTTCAGAAATAGGCAATATGATGAGCGACTTCAAGAAAATGAAGTTTCAGCAAATTCAGATAACTCATAGTACAAGACGCCGGAGTAGAAGTGGCCAGCGAAGACAGGGACAACAAGGGAAGAATCAGTGCGAATTTGGCCGTGGTAGCACGCAATGGCATTCATACAGGTTCTATCTTTCCTTTTTCACCGTTTATCAAAACATTGAGGACAATGTTTGGTTTAAGTGTGGGGGAGGAACTTTACTGCTTTCATTTTACCACTTTCTAGTTGGATTTACTGTTTTCCAGCATGATTTTAAAAAATTTTCTGTTTTAAATGTTTCGTCCGTCTGTGCATGTGCTGTCGAGTCTTTATGGTGATTTTATGTTGTCTATCGATTTCCCCATTCCCTTGACCCACACACAATATTTTGAAAATTTTTTAGTTAAAAATAGTGTTTCTTTTGAAAATCTTAGGTTACAGAGAAATTGAGGTTAGACTGTGAGACTTGGGAAAATTCTGCAAGATCGGTATCGTCTTAACACCGTGAGCCTCTAAATTATGGAAATCAATTTGAGTACTTGTTATGCCATAGCCTTAAGTTCTCACCCCCTTAGTAGTCCCTAAGTAGTTTATTTAGCAGTCAGCACCATCCTAATCACGCACTAAGTAGGAAGCCGATGCAAATAAGTGTATGATCTCAGGCTTAAAAGGAAAATTAAGAAAAGAAAAAAATGAATGCTCCTTCTAAGTTAGGTGACCCTCACCCGAACATTTAGCCCAACGGTGCAAACTTCTTTAGTGATATTTAAGACAATGTGCCAAAAGAAAGAAATAAAATGATAATAATGAGATCATAGTCGCTAACAGGCCATCCTACCATGAGTGTGAAAGGATAACGAGCTTAATGTGATTGTGCCAGAATGAAAAGGGATAAAAGAAGGATGAGTGAGTTAGTCTTAGGTATAATGACATGATTCGGATTGGTTTGTATAGGATGGAGGTTGATGACCGCAAAAGCAGAATTGTGTTGTTACGATATCCTTAGTGTGTGAGCAAGTACCTATCGACACAAATTAACCAAAGTAGAGTTGGTATCTTAGGATGAGTATCTGTATACACTATTTGTCTTACGAGTCATGTTTTGCTTGAGGACAAGCAAAGGTTTAAGTGTGGGGGTGTTAATAACACGAAAATGTATCATATATTTGCCTTGATTTACGACTAATAATTACATTATTTCAGCTTAAGTTCCGATTATTCCGCGAGTATTCTAGTGTTTTCGCAGGTATTTCATTGTCCAAGCTAAAAAGGAGCAAAGTAGAAAAACATGAAGAAATGAGAAGAAAACAGGAAGAAATGACTAAGAAAAAAACAGAAAATGCAAAGTGGTGTGTGTGACGACCGTCACACAACCACCACGACTGTCACGCTTCCAAAGGCTACCACGCCTGTCACACACTCACCACGACCGTCATACGCACAAAGTGGTTATTATGTTCAGAAACGCAGACGTGGACAAAGAAGACCAATGCACACGCACGATCAGCATTTTCTCCTACATTCTCTCAAACACAGCTTCTCCAACTTCCCATTCTCTCAACTACTTCTCCAACTTCCCATTATCTCCACTATTTTTCACAAGAATTCTTAGGTAACTTCCAACCTGTTATCACTATATATAGGACCTATCATTTAGTTTCAAGGGACCAAAGTTTTGTGCGCGAAAGCGCTGTTCATAGATTTAGGAAGAAATTACCATTGTAAAAGTGGTAGTTCTCTCACATCGAGGAACTACTACACCATTAGTATTTAGGCCTATAACTTGCAAAGCTTGGATCAAAGCTTGCCACCATTTTCAAAGTTAATTCCAGTTTCTTTACAGGTTTCTTTTTATCGCATCATTTATTATAATTGCTTTATTTGCCAAATTTAATTATTATGCCGTTCTTTATCGTAACCGTAATGATTTATGCGTTTTTAATTAATTCCATGTTTGGCTAAATAGTTTAGAGTCCGGCGTAAGAGGATCGTCGTTACCGGCGGGACTCGGTAGAAAATAATAGGTGCGAACTTATGATTAAAATTCTGTTTTGGTTTTAATTTCCAAGTCTAATTTAAGTAGATTTGTCACGAGAGTGAGAGGTTATTTAACACGATTTTGTCACGAGAGTGAGAAATTAATTAAGGTTAGAGTCGGCACTGCGAGAGCGTAGGGGTCGAACCGGATAGTGGAAATTAGGCAACATATCTAAATACAGCAAGAGCGCTTTAGATACATTTAGGATATTATTGGCTTTTAAAATATATTTCCTAGTTACCGGGCGAGCGAGAGAAAAATCTTGGGATTAGGGAACATGACTTTAGTTAATACCGCGAGAGCGTGACGCGAAGTCTTTAAGTTGGTATATTCTACGGAACTAAGTCATAGTCGTAATTAGTACCCGAATTCTACAAAGTCCTTTAGGAACGCGGAATCCATATTCCGGCCTCTCTTTATTATCAAATTTTCTTAGTTTTATTTTAGTTCTAGTCTTAGTTTCCCTTTTTTCAATTATCATTAGCCTTAGCTTTACAAAGTAACGATAGATTACGGTAGGTTGACATTGGTCTCTGTGGGTTCGACAATCTTTTATATTACTTTGATATTTCCGTGCACTTGCAGACGCATCAGTTGTGCATGAAGCGCAAGTATATATTGTTAAGTATGATGATTTATGGACCACAACAACCTGGTAACGACATAGATGTTTATCTAAGTCCATTAATTCATGATTTATGACTCTTGCGGGATGAAGGCGTTAAAGTTTATGATGCATATTCTGGGGAAAAGTTTAAGATGCGTGCAATCTTATTTTGCACAATCAATGACTTTCCTGCTTACGGTAACTTGGCTGGATATAGTGTCAAAGGATATAGAGTGTGTCCTATATGTGAAGATGATACTTGTTATCACCAACTTGAGTTTGGAAAAAATACCGTTTACCTTGGGCATCAGAAATTTCTAAAACCCGATCATCCTTATCGTAGATTACAGAAGGCTTTTAATGGAGAGCAAGAGTTTGATGAGGCTCCTGAACCTTTAAACGGGGATGAAGTTTATCAACGGCAGAAACACATTAATGTTGTCTTTGGGAAGAGAGAAAACGAAAAAGGGGCAGTTGTGAAAAATATATGGAAAAAGAGGTCCATCTTCTTTGATCTTCCATATTGGTCAAGTCTTGATGTTAGACATTGTCTTGATGTGATGCATGTGGAGAAAAATGTGTGTGATAGTTTGATTGGCACACTTCTAAACATTCCAGGCAAGACTAAAGATAGTAAGACTTCCCATCTTGATATGTAGAATATGGGTATACGAAAACAGTTGGCTCCAATAGAGAAAGGAAAAAGAACTTATCTACCTCCAGCATGTCACACTCTATCTAAAAAGGAAAAGAAAATTTTTTGTGAGTGTTTGCAAGGTATTAAAGTTCCGTAAGGTTACTCATCAAACATCAAGAACCTTGTATCAATGAAAGATCTCAAGTTAATTGGTTTAAAATCTCATGATTGTCATGTATTGATGCAACAACTTCTACCAGTGACTATCCTTGTGATCCTACCAAAAAATGTGAGAGTAACTATAACGAGATTGTGCTTATTCTTCAATTCCATATGTAATAAAATTCTTGATTTCAAAAAATTAGATGAATTAGAAGATGAGGCTCCCATACTCTTGTGTCAACTGGAGATGTATTTTCCTTCATCGTTTTTTGACATTATGGTTCACTTACTTGTTCATCTAGTCCGAGAAATCAGAATTTGTGGTCCAATTTATTTAAGGTGGATGTATCCAACAGAGCGATATATGAAGATTTTTAAAGGATATACGAAGAATCAACACCGACCGGTAACTTCAATTGTTGAAAGGTACATCACAGAAGAAGTTGTCGAGTTTTGTACAAACTATTTGTCGGACGCAGATTCTATTGGAATTCCAAAGTCTCGTCATGCTGACACACACGGAAGAGGTATTCAAGGTCTAAATGTTAAGTCAATGGCTCGGGATGTAGTTATTCAAGCACATTTCTATATATTGAATAATATAGATGAAGTTCAACCTTTCATAGATACTCACAAAAGACTTTTGAGGAAAAAATATCTTCGAATGAGTGACAAGTTGTTGTTGATAGAGCATAACAAAAGATTCTTAGATTGGTTTAATAAAAGTGTATCTAATGATCTTAGTGAATCAGAGATACTTAAATGGTTGTCATATGAGCCAAAATTTTGTGTCATTACTTGGACTGCATACGACATTGGTCATTATACCTTTTATACAAAATCAAAAGATGATCGTAGTACAATACAAAATAGTGGGGTTATAATTAAAGTCAAATCAATGTATTTCTCTAGTTCGAAAGATAAGAATCCTGTATTGGCAACTACCCTGTTTTATGGTGTCATTGATGAGATTTGGGAGATTGATTATGTTATTTTCAAAGTGGCTTTATTTAAATGCAAGTGGGTTCGCAATAATAGTAATGGTGTACACATTGAAGACTTAAGATTCACCCGGGTTGACCTTGGCAAAGCATCTTTTATGACCGAACCATTCAACATGGCTTCTCAAGCAAAACAAGTTTTCTATGTTACCGACCCATCGGACATATCGGGGAAATGGTCAATCGTTCTCCAAGAAAAACACATTCCTCTTAGTGATGAAAGTCTTGATATTTCGTCTGCACATTCTTACACAACACAAGTTCCTACCTCAAATGATGAAGTTGATGGAGATGTCATGCATGTTATTCGAATCGATCATGAAGAAGGCATATGGAAAAATTAACAAGTACATAATTTATTCTTTATTCATAATATATTAATTGTATGTTATAGTTTCTAAGTATTTTTACTAACAAGTATAATTATTTGAAATCATAGGTCTTTAGAGTCAAGACACCAAGAGGCAAGACACCAATAGACAAGAAACCAAAACACCAAGTTACAATTATGTGATGTAATGTAATGTGTAAATTGTAGGTTGTTTGTTCTAATAAATTGTAGGATGTTTGTTCTAATACAATTGAATATGATATAATTATGTGATATTATGAATATGATACAATTAATATAATTATGATAACTTTATCATAAATATGAGTTGTATTTTCTGCTGTGAAATAGTGAACAATAATAAGGTTAAAAAATCGGATTAATTATAAAAGCAGGATAATATTTGTTAATTTTGCAGAAAATATAACAACGGTTATATATCATAACCGTAATAATATCTCGCGCGCTATCCAGAAAAAATAAATATCAAAACGGCGCAGCTGGGAATCGAACCTAGGACCATTATTTTTATCATAACGGTCTTTTGGAAAACCTGTTGTGATAGGATGCACGCTTTCCAGTTTATTACAGCGGTCACTAGGATGTGATTGTAAGTATCATATATGCAACGACACTCTACATAACAACGCTTGAGCCCACATGATTATATATATTTCCCAACCGTTGTTAAATGAATTTTCCGTAGTAGTGTTTCAATAACTTACCAAACAAGTTGATTACCAAACAAGTTGATGGAAATAAAATTCCAAGCATTAATATTTGACATTCCTAAAATCGCAATTTTAATCCGTTAAACAACCACCCTCGTACTTTTCTTTACTAAACTATTCATTTCATCCTCTCATTTACTTTGCTTCATAATTTTGTTTTATATACTTTTATCTACCTCTTGTTCTATAGTTTTGTTAAAATAACATAAACCATTATTTTAGACCATTTCTTAATACACCACTCAAGTTTCTTATACACCAGGTGAAATTTCGTTTTTGCCCCCTGATTCTGGATATGCACATCCGGACGCACCGTTTTTTTAAAAAACGCTAATGTGTTCCGGATGTGCACATCCATCCGGAAACATAGTATAGCTTTATTTTTTAAAATTCCGGAACTGCAGATCCGGAAAATAGCATAACTCTATTTTTTTTTAAATCGTTTTTGTCGGTTGGTCGCCTATGTTAATATATCATCGCAAGTTAATATACATTCGAATGAGGGGTGCGAGAAGGGATTAGGTTTCCTGCCAATAGAAAACTTTATTCTTCGTATCTTCTATTACCACTTGCAGAACCAGAATCATAATTTTCTACTTCACTTATGTAGTATCGAACGCGGAAAGCTAGCAAGTGTACATAATAAGCAGGAGGAACTGTATCATTAATATACAAGTTATAATATATACATATACATCTATAGACATCAGTAAGTGTGCATAATAAGCTAGCAAGTGGGCATGATAAGTATAATAAAAAGTTATAATATATACATATACATCAATATACATCAGTATGTATCATTTAGAAAAAACCAATGCGAACCTGTAAAATATAATCCTTTTAGGCTTAAACTCAATTGATTTATAGAAAGCCACACGCCACTCCCTGAATTATCCTATCATGAGGAATACACAAATCTAACAAAATTATCTTATCATTTCAGCGGACCGATTTCCCTTCTAAGGATCCACTGTTATTTTAAAGAGATCTTGAATTATCTCCTCGCAATGAACCTGAGCAGAAAAAATTCCTCTGTATCTTGTGACCCAAAGTCAGTCCATTGGTTTTGCAAGTGGTAATAGGAGTACCACCAACTTTGTGTCGACTCTGGTAATAAAAATAATGTTTTACTGTTGATCGTTATTCTTTTAAAATACATATTATTTCACGCACCGGAACAAGGAAACGTTTTTTAAAAAAACGGTGCGTCCGGATGTACACATCCGAAACTGAGGGGCAAAAAAATAATTTCACGTGGTGTATAAGAAACTTAGATGGTGTATTAAGAAATAGTCTTATTTTATATTCTCCAAGGGTTTACACTTAACCATTCAAAATTTATTTTTAATTAAAAAAAATTAAGAGAATGTTTTAAACAAAATCTTAATCATTGTTTGCGTCAATCTCTCTTATTTTCTATTGCTTCATTGGTTTATGAAAATTTTCTTATCTTTTCATTCTTCAAATAGTATACATATTTTCTAGAGTTAAATATATTTGTGGTAGTTTGAAATATCTCAAATTTTATTTTTAGTCTCTCAGAATATTTTTTTCAAAGAATGGTCATTCTAAATTTTTTCATCCACACGTTTGATCTCTCGTGCAACTTAGCAACGAATTTCACAACTTAGCGATTGAATTAGTGACGGTTTTAACTATGGTTTATAACTTATCGACTGAATTAACGACAATTTTAACGACAGTTTTAGTATTAGGAACCAAAACTATGGATAAAAAATTTTAGGAGGACCATTCTTTAAAGAAAATATTTAGAGAGACTAAAACCAAAATTTAAAATATTTGAGAGAACCACAAACCTATTTAACCCTATTTTCTAAAAATAATAGTATTTAACTAAATATAAAAATTATAATACTTCTTTTTTAATTTTAGAAAACCGTCTTATAGATTGATATATGCTAGATAACTACTCTGTTTAAATTTGGGTTGCTAATAATATGACTTTCCATTAATTCTGAACTACACCATTATTAATTTTGAATTTTCATGTTCTCTTGAGATATTATTGATGAATTGAAATCTAACATACACAATAGCTATAATATCTCTACTATCATGAAAAGTTATAAAATGATGATAAAATAGTTATTAAAAAATATAAATTTTTATAATTGATCAGTTTTTTATTTGACTGGTTACTAAATATGGTGAAGAACCAAACACAATAAAATGACATTTTAAAGATAAATTTAATAATAATTGTATTACAGCTCCATAGGTACTTAAATTATTATAAAGTGATCAAAACCATAGTTGATTTTATTCATGCATTTGTAAAGAAAAATATGGTTGAAACTATCAAATTTATTTTTCTTAGAATTATCTTTCTTTTTCTATTTCTTTTTGTAATAAGTATCGATGCTCATATACTATTGAAACAATATTGGAATGATAATTGGAGTAAATATTGTCAGATACATTCTGATTGTCCATATGACATGTGCAAGTCTCCTTTTAATGAATATTGTATTGACAAGAGGTGTAAGTGTCGAATGCTTGGGAATTACAATTGAGAGAACAATGAGCTTATCATTGAGTTTGTGTATTGGTACCTAATAAATATTGTAGTTAAGGATTTGTAATATAAGATGATGGTAATAGATTCAAATATGATAGAAGATAATAACCTACTATTCAGTTTATCTTTTTTTAATTTACCATACTTGTTCTTGGCTTTTGAACTAAACTTAGTTTTTCTTGTGATATAGAGAAACTTGTGTTTGGTAAGTTTTTTCTATTTCAATACTAAACTTTTACAAACAAAATTAATAGGATTATGTAAAGTAATAGTTAATTCTAAATCTACATATTTTTTTAAAACAACTTCATGTGATATAAAATGAATATATATTAGTCTTTGTTAGAGAACAATTGTAAAGACTAAATAAAGAAAATATTTTATTATTAATAATTATATTTTCTATTAATTGTAATTATTAAAAGAGCATTATTAATTATAATTAATAGTATATTTTGTATTATTCCATTTTCTTTTTCATGTTGTTACAATTTAATTACGATTCACCTTATTAGTTTATAATTGCTTATTTTCCCCCTTTTATTGAAGATATTATTTTTCTTAACTTTCACTTAACCTTCGTTATTGTGAAAATATTGATCTTCGTCATTCTTGTATCTTTAGTATCAACATTGAGCCCTCTCTTCATCTTTAACACTATGTGTATTTTAATCTTAAATGATACTTAATATTTCATCATTTCATCTTCATCTTCAATATTGAACAATTTCTTACGTGTTCATCATGTCGCCACGCAGAGTTCTTGTTATATAAGAAAGTTTGACACTAAATCAATGTTTTTCATTCATCTAAATGAATATACATAACTCAATGTCTCTAATTATCTAGAACGAAGTCGATCGATGCGAAGAGGTCTCAAAGCTAAGGACAAAATCGCGTTAGAAGGCTCAGTTGCAATCTCTAACAATCTTGACCAAAATAAAGAAAACTGAGAAAGGTGTATGATCTGTGCATTTTTACATTTCTTTTCGGCTTTGTATTTCTACATTTTAAAGGTCTCTTAAATTTAATTTGTGCATTTTAATATGTCTTTAAAATTTAAATCATAGATAAATTTTAGTTTATTTGTTTTATTTATTTTTGAAATAAAGTGTATTTTGATGCTTGCTCGTTGTGCATATTATAATTTGGGCTACAACTATGTTGTGCATATCGTACGAGTTAGCGTTGGAAAGCTAACTGAATAAACTACAAGTTTTATGTTGATGTCAAAAGCTAACTCGAAGTGCTGATTATTAAAATATTTTATTTTTCATACCATATTTGGGGAAGCAAAATTTATTTTATGTTTTATGTTGGATCATTTTATGGTTTCGGACTCAGTGCTCTTATAGCCCGAACCTTTGTTATACTTATTTTGACTTTAGGAATCAGAGTAGGAGATGCCAAATTGCATAACTAAGAACACAAACTTGTTTGAAGCTTTTCTCATATGGTTGGCTAACCTTCCCTTTTGATTCGTTGTTTCATCAATTCGTCAAAACTCGAGGTTTTTATGTTATATCTTTAATTTCATTATTGTTATTAATTTTCTATTCATTTTGTTTGTATTATGATGCTTCAAGTTGGTCCCTTACGTTATTAAAATGGTCTCACGTTAGTCCTGTCTGTTAGAAACGTTAGTTTTTCATTAAAACTCTTGCTGACGTGGTGTGTTGTAGCTTATGTGTAAAATCAGTAAAGGTAACGTGGCACGCTGACTAAGCTCATTGGTGATGTGTTAAAAGCTTTACATTATGTGGCATGATGAGTAAACTATTTTGCATTTAACTTGTCATTACAAAATTTTTCACTAAGTCATTTGTCTTAGTATCTGAAATAGCAAGAACCCTAGCAGAGTACCATTGAAGAGAAGTGGGAATGAAGAGAAGTGGAAGACGAAGACGAAGTGGAAGACAAATACGAAGAGGAATATGAAGGTTAGTTTCCAATTTCATACTGTTATCATTGTGTGTGAATATTTTGTCGTCGGATTTTTGAAATCTTGGGGTTTCCCCCCTTTGAAATCTAGGGTTATCTTGTTCTGATTAGGTAGCTAGGGTTTTTCCCCCTTTTGGAATTTGCAATGATGTTGCTTTTTTGGGATGTATGGCTTATTTTCGTTTGATGTTGTTATGGTGTATGTTCTGTACTGATTTGGTATGTTTGGATTCTTTGCGTTTAATGTTGGTATGTTGTATGTTATGTACTAATTTGGTATGTATGACTTGTTTGCATTTTAGGGTTCTTGTACTGAATTGGTACGTTATGTACTTTTTTTTGTATGTATGTATGTTCTGTTGTATTTGATGAGTGCATTTTATTGTATTAGGTAGAAATGGAAGAAATGTTGTGTCTGAAAATTCATCATAGTGGTGAGTTTGTCGACTATGCAAAGATTGATTATGTGGGGGGTAATGAGTTAGAGATAGATGTGGATAGGTGGTCCTATTTTGAATTGGTTGGTGTTTTGAAAGACTTAGGATACACTGAGGTAGACACCATATATTACAATGATCCCACATATGGTTTGAATGTTCTTAAGGATGATAAGGGTGCGTTAGAGGTAGCTGACCTCTGTAAGGTACATTTGAAAGTTGACATTTACATAGAACATCCATTATCTCAATCTGAATATGTTGAAAATCCTATAGGCATGGTGGAGGAAGAAGCCATAGATGAAGAACCATTAAATGTGGTTAATCCGGAAGTAGAATCCATCATTGAAGATCTTTATCAAGAAGTAGTTAAGGAAATGAATGTAGGTGTTGAGGGTGAGGGTGTGAACAATAATGGTGTTGAGGGTGAGGGTGTGAACAATAATGGTGTTGAGGGTATGAGTGTAGGTGATGGGGTGAACATTGCTGGTGTTGAGGGTATGAGTGTAGGTGAGAGTGTGAAGAACAATGGTGTTGATGGTATGAATTTAGGTGAGATTGTGAATAATGATGGTGAGGTTTATGATGTTATGGATTCTAATGTTAGTTTGTTGGATCTGGTAACAAGCTCTGATGACAGTGAGGATGAGAGTTACTTGTATGATAGTGCATTGGAGGTTACATTTAGTGATTCAGATGTGAGTTTGGATTTTTCTGAAGAACACATATCCAATCTTGTTGAATATGATGGAAACCATGAAGAGACAACAAAAAAGAAGAAAAAGAAGTGGGAAGGAGAAAATGGAGAGGATAATGGGAGTTTATATGATAGTGAGGAGTTGGACAGTGGATGTGATAGTGAGGAGAGTGGTGAACTAATGAAGAAGAAGTATCCCATCTTTAAGTTATTGAAAGACATGTCTAAGTATAAATGGGAGTTGGGTACTTATTTTAACTCAAAAGGTGACTTTAAGGAGGCAATAAGAACATATGTTGTCCAATCTGGTAGAGGTCTTAAGTTTTTGAAAAATGACAAAAAGAGGGTTAAGGTGGTGTGTAAGGAAGACTGCATGTGGGAGGCATATTGTGGAAAATTGCCTAATGAGGAGACTTGGCAATTGAGGAAAGTAATTGATAACCACAATTGCTCAAGGGAATATAATGTAAAGATGATGACTACAAAATGGCTTAGTAAGAGGTTGCAAAATTCTTTGAAAAATAATCCTAAGTTGAAGCTAAAGGATATAAAGGAAAAGGCTCAAAGGAAATGGAATATAGGGGTTAATAAGACAAAGGCAATTAGGGCCAGATTTGCAGCTAGGGATATGGTTGATGGCTCATTTTTAGGGGATTACACAAGGATATACGATTACTGTCATGAAATCCTAAGGACAAATCCTGGTTCAACTGTCAAGTTAAATGTGACACCAGTCCAAGAAAGTGTTGAGGATAGAAGACCTTATTTCAAAAGGTTGTATATTTGCTATGTTGCCTGCAAAAAGAGTTTCAAGTTGTGTAGGCCTATTATTGGTCGTGATGGATACTTCTTAAAGGGGCTTTGTGGAGGTCAGATTTTGGCAGCCATTGGTACAGATCCCAATGACCAGATGTTACCTATAACTTTTGCTATAGTGGAAGGGGAAATTAAAGAAAGCTGGTCATGGTTCTTGGAACTCCTCATTGATGATCTAGGTGGTATGGAAGAATGTAGAACATATACATTCATTTCTGATCAGCAAAAGGTACCACTCTATTTATTTAACATTTTCAGTTACATAATGAAGTGTCTAGTAATATATGTAGTCACCAGCATTTGGTTGATTTTTGCAGGGTCTTCTTCCAGTAATGGATGAATTACTACCCAATGTTGAACAAATATTTTGTGTTAGACACTTATACAATAATTTCAGGAAGAAGTATCCAGGAAAAATGTTGAAGGAGATAATTTGGAGGGCTGCTAGGGCTACTTACCCACAAGCATGGGAAAGGGAGATAAGAGGTATGAGACAGATACATGAAGAGATATACAAGCACATGATGCAGACTCCACCAAGATATTGGAGCAAGTCATATTTTAGGAAATCTTCATAGTGTGATATTGTATTGGATAACATGTCAGAGGCATTTAATAGTGTGATTGTAGAGGCAAGATCAAAGCCATTGGTTACCATGCTAGAGGAAATTAGAGGCTACATAATGGAAAGGTGGGCATCCAACAGGTTGAAATTCACACAATTAAATGATAGGGATGTGTTGCCTAACATAAGGAGGAAAGTTGAAAAAACAAGCATCTGCACAAATTATTGGATAGTCGGGTACCAAAAATGCCTTAATACTTAATGGGACTATTTGACTTTAATTTCTCATTTTTATGTGACTGCTAGTTGATACCTTTCATCATTTTTATGTGACTGTTTGACTTTAATTTCTCATTTATATGTGACTTTTTTACTAAATTGTAGGATGTCATCTGAGTTTATATTTGAGGTGAGACACATTGAGAATCAAGGTGACATTTTTGCTGTCAACTTGAATGAACATGATTGTTCATGCAGAAAATGGCAATTGACTGCTCTACCTTGTGTTTATGCTCTGGCTGCAATGAAGAGTAGAAATCTTAATGTTGATGATTACATACCTGGATGTTATAAGAAGGCAAGGTATATTTCTGTTTATGAGCCTATAATTTTCCTGTTAATGGTACAAATTTATGGGTTAGAACAGAGTAGCCAGATGCCCAGCCTCCAAAATACAAAAAAATGCCAAGAAGACCAAAGAAGAAGAGGACCGTGAGCAGGGTGAACTTGATGGGTCATATAGAAAAATGAGAAAAACTGGCATGATAATGAGGTGTACAAGGTGCAGGCAGACTGGACATAACAAATCCACTTGTAAGAGGACTCAGCCTCCAATAACCACACCAACTCAAGGAAGCCAACCAAGGGCAACACCAGCAACATCTCAAGGCATGAGGGCAATACCAGGAACATCTCAAGCACAAGGGCAACACCAACCATAACTCAATCAAGGGAAACACTAACCACAACTAACTCAAGGGCAACACCAACTCCAACTCAAGGACAAAAGACAAGGGCAACTAAAGGAACTCAATCAAAGTCAACACTAGCATCAGAAGCAACATCAACCCAAGCAACTCAGCCAAGGGCAACCCCAAGTCAAGGAACTCAGCCTAGGGTAGCACAAGGAAGGCCACAGAAATTGCCTTTTAGGAAACTAAGACAAACAGCTGTTACAATGCCTTCTGCTTCACAGGGACTATCCACCAGACTACGTGCATCACATAATGCAGTGAGAGCTACAACTAGGAGGACCACTCCTAACAAAAGAAACAACACAAAGAAGTCCATTTAAGGACGTGTAGTTTCTGTTTTAGGGAAATGGCTGGTGTTATGCTGTTTTGAAGTGTCTGTGTTATTTTGTTTTGAAGTGTCTGTAACAATGCCATTTAATGGTATTTTGAACAAGTGTCTGTAACAATGTTTATGTTGTTTTGAACAAGTTTTATCTTATGTTTCATCCCACTCTATGATTATGTTATTTTGAAGTCAATTTCTGTAACAATGCCATGTTGTGGTATTTTGATGTTTC
Organism: Lathyrus tuberosus; assembly: GCA_022829125.1. NCBI lineage: Eukaryota > Viridiplantae > Streptophyta > Magnoliopsida > Fabales > Fabaceae > Lathyrus > Lathyrus tuberosus. The sequence goes on along the minus strand of JALAZF010000436.1, from coordinate 2,683,879 downwards.
TGTAACAATGACATGTTGATCAAGTTTTGTGTTGTACCAAAATTATGTTATTGAATTAAATTTGAACAAGGTTTCTGTTCTCAAAATTCTGTCAATTTGGTACAGTATCTAATGTTAACTAATGTTAATTATGTCAAAATGCTAATGTTAACTAATGTTAACTTAACTTAACCACACAACTACCTTTACACAAATTCCGTCAAAGTAATCTAATGTTAACTTAGCTTAAACACAAAACTATCTTTACACAAATTATGGTCCAAATAACATTTATACAAAAACTCTGTCAAAGTTCTGTCAATGTTATAGTCCAAATATTCTGTCACAAGTATTACACCAAACCACAATAACACATGATTAGACCAAACCACCGTAACATTTCTTACATTAAACCAGAATATTTTGTTATAGTTATGTTAAAACCAATATTATAATGACTAAGAACAAATATTTTGTCACAAGTTTTACACCAAAACACAATAACATTTCTTTCTGCAATGCAAGTTTTACACCATACCAGGAACAAACATGTCACAATAACATTTGTTTTACAACATCTTAATTACTAAAACAAACAACACAAAATAACAACAAATCTTCCAAATCTTCTTCCACTTCATTGTGTTATTCAAAGCTTCCTCTAATTCCATATTCTTGAGCCTCAAAACTTCAACATTTTTTTTGGATTCTTCCATCTCTTGACTTAGCATTTCTATCTTCCATTGCAGCTTCCTCAAAGTTTCCTCCTTTTCAGCTGTAGAATCTTCATAGAACCATTCAAAAAACTCACATCCAGTATTTCTATGTCCCTTTACAAATTCAGAGCACAACATGGAATGCAATTAAACACATGATTAAGAACAAAAATTACTTGTATATGATGGGAAGGAACATTACCTTAAAATGTTGACAACCCCAAAAAAGCTTTCCGTAATTGTTGGCGATTCTTGCCTTAAGAAGTACAGCAAGGTCTCCACACCCACATAAGAGCTTTCCAAAGCTGGTATAAACTTGCGAATTACGGCTACTTAGAGAAGATGAAGAACCGCGCCCAGAGTTCATGTTTAGATGGTGAATTAGGTTTCAATTGGGTGCTTTTTTGGGAATGTTACACTTAGGTCAAAATTTGGGGGTGAACATATAGGCTTCACAGTAAGAAGGAAGAAGAAGGTGCTGATTAGGCATTCCATCCTTCTAACTCAGCTTACATGTCACCAAAACTAACACTGTTTGCCTTTATTTGATCGAAGGGACCATTTTGTTTCTGTTAGACAACGTAAGGGACCAACTTGAAGCTTTTAAAAGGAAGGGACCAAAATGGACCCCGAGTCATAGGTAGAGGACCAAAAAGGGTATTAAGGCTAATATTAGCTAATTTTATAATCATAGTTTAGATTCTTGTTAGCATTTTTTTGTTTGTTATTTTTGTTTGTTGATTTTCAGGGAAGAATCGCCAAAATGGACCCCGAGTCATAGGTAGAGGACCAAAAAGGGTATTAAGGCTAATATTAGCTAATTTTATAATCATAGTTTAGTTTCTTGTTAGCATTTTTTTGTTTTTGTTATTTTTGTTTGTTGAATACTAGCCAATTAGATGACTCTGTAAGCTACTATTTCGAATTGCTCTAAAATTTTTCCACAAAATAAAAAATAATAATAATCTAAAAATAGTATTCACTTATAAGTGTCTTCTAAGGAACTTTGAACCCTAAAATCATAAATTCCATTGTTTGTTGGACCAAAATGGACCCCGTGTCTTCCTTTGTTTTGTTTGTTGGACCAAAAAAAATTTTGTTTGTTGGACCAAAATTGACCCCGAGTCATAGGTAGAGGACCAAAAAGGGTATTAAGGCTAATATTAGCTAATTTTATAATCATAGTTTAGATTCTTGTTAGCATTTTTTTTGTTTTTGTTATTTTTGTTTGTTGAATACTAGCCAATTAGATGACTCTGTAAGCTACTATTTCGAATTGCTCTAAAAAATTTACACAAAATAAAAAATAATAATAATCTAAAAATAGTATTCACTTATAAGTGTCTTCTAAGGAACTTTGAACCCTAAAATCACAAATTCCTTTGTTTATACTGACTTTTTTTTCTTTCATATTTTCGAAAAAAATTCGAAAAAAAAAATCTTATTATCGTTATTTTATTTTTAGAACCGGTTGGTGTGAGTTTTATATTTTTTAGATTTTTTAATCGATTTATCAATTTCCATTTTAATTTTAGTAAATCCGGACATTGTTGGAATTATCAACATTATTGTGTTTGTTTGTTGCATAACTAAATCATAATATGGATGAACCTCAAAAAATTTAAGAGAACTTGTTGCAGCTGGTGTCACTTACCATGCATTGTGTATTAAATATCCTGAATTGACTGTACCATTTGAACTTAAAGCAGATTTGATACACTTGTTGTTAAAGTTTTGTGGTTTTGTAGGTGAGGATCCTCATAAACAGTTGATGAAGTTCTAGGTAGTGTGTTATTGTTTGCTTGGAAAATTCGCAAACAACCGCTGATCTCCTAATTTATGAAAAATTAGTTTACTTACAGGACCGATCAAACAAATCCTAGGACAATGTGCTTTAACAATTTTGACAATTTGTGCTAGAAAACCTTTTGTTTATTGAATTCATCATGATTTTCACCAACTTTCGTATTGTTCAACAGAAATGATAAAACTTTGCTTCTTGAAATAAATAGAGAAATGTAAATAACTTGCAAGTAAGAAAATGGCAGAAATGTAAAGGAAATTGTAAATGAAGAACTTAAAAACTTTTTATTAAAATGAAAGGAATGGAAACTGGTGTTTTTCAAACGTACATTTTCTCAGTAACTACTTTTTTCTCTCTCACGGTTACTTTGAGTATTTCTTGAGTGATATGTACAAATTCTGAAAACACACGGAAATCTAGCACTAAGACTCCCTATTTATACACAATCGAAATAACCACCAATAACAGTTATTTCTCCTAATGGCGACAAATGGAATTCTGCATGCATTCGCCTATTAGATGCGTTCCACGTGTCCAACTTCAAAATGAAACTCCCTCCTAAATTTGAATTTCAAACACCTGTCGAAACTGATTACTCTCCTGTCGAAATATTCCTCATACTTAGAAATATCTGCGGAAAATGCTTTCTCTAAGTACCATTTGTCTTCGACTTACTTTTTTCCATCAGAAACCCTCTGGTCGAAATGACCTGGCGAATTTTCGACATTGCTCCTGAACAATTATCTTGGCGTCAAAATTAGCAACCTACAAATCGCCCCCCAAGAAATGCATTTTCGATAAAGGGAGAAAAGCATTTTTTGCCAATGCAATTCGACGCCATCAATAATTCAACCAGTGACTGTTCATATGACTATACGTTGGAGATGTCAGAATTTGCACTTTTCTCAAACGTCTTTTCATCCCACGTTTTTAAGACCTTCCATCATCACTACTCTAGCCCCTAGCAGATCATGGGTCAAAACGTAACTGCCACCGTCTAGAACCATCCACTTCAAAACCTCCACGTGTCCCACAATATTTTCATTACTTTTCCATTAAAACGTCTGAATTCCAACCGCTTCCATCTTTCTTCCTATAAATAAGTTAAAAAACTTTATTTTGCACCTTTTACGTTTCATCTTTCCAAAACAAGAACTTTCTTCAAACTTCATCTTCTCCATTTTTCTTCATTTCTTCTGCAATCAACAATGGCATCTTCCACCGCTCCCCAAATCACAAGTAAAGACTCCAAAAAATCTAAAAACTTACCACCTGTCAACAAGATCCTTGGGCCAAAGGTGGTGGGGAACCAACAGTACATACCGGAGCCTCCAAATAAAGAGGAGAAACGCTGCATTTATCAGTCTCAGGTACTCATTCCTATCTTAATTTTTGGTAAATCCCATGCAATGTCAGAGTCGCCCATTGTTTGTGAATCTTCATCAGCGTACCCAAGCTTTAACGTCTCCAAATCTTTCGGGGATAACCTGGCTGACACGACTCTTCCTCTAACTTCGATGGCTTTCTGCAACTTTTTCTTTGACACTTTGTACCCATAAGCTATCTGCGCTAAATCATTTGCTTCCTGATTTTCTATTCGTGGAACATGTCGAATCGTAACCATATCGAACTTTTTTAAGAGTCGATTAGCTATTACAAAATACATGATTAAATTCTCCTTAAGACATTTGTATTCCTTTGTTATTTGCTTTATGACTAACTCAGAGTCGCCCATTATTTCGACCCGAGTTGCCCCTAATTCCAACAAGATTTCAAGTCCTGCTATCAAAGCCTCATATTCTGCCTCGTTATTTGAATTTTGTTAGGAGAAATAACAAGAACCCCTATTCCAGTTCCATTTTTATGACTCGAACCGTCGAAGTATAACTTCCAGGGTTCCAGTTCAATATAGTCCAAAGACTTTTCGTTTAGTGCGTGGTCGACTATAAAATCAGCCACTACTTGTCCTTTGACAGCCTTTAAAGGCAAATATGTCAAAGAATACTCAGTCAATGCTAATGCCCATTTTCCAATTCTACTATGCAAGATTGGTTTAGATAACATGTATTTTATAACGTCGAAATGAGAAGAAACGTAAACATCAACTGGTTTTATATAGTGCTTCAATTTCATACAAGAAAAGTATACACATAAACACAACTTTTCAATCACACTATACCTAGTTTCCGTATCGTTCAAGACCCTACTGAGGTAGTAAATGGCTCTTTCGACACCATTCTCATCCTCCTGAGCCAACATGCTCCCTAAAGTCTTGTCCGACGCAGATATGTACAACCTCATACTTCTACTTCTACAAGGTGACACTAAAATTGGAGGATGCGTCAGGTACTCCTTGATCTTGTCGAAGGCATCCTTCTGCTCCTGCCCCCATTCGAAGTCTTCCTTCTTTAGTCGAAGTAGAGGGGAAAAGGCTTGCGTCTTCCCACTAAGGTTGGAGATAAACCTTTTGAGAAAGTTGATCTTGCTAAGTAAAGACTGCAACTCCTTCTTTATAGATGGCGCTTTCACCTCCATTATTGCCTTGGCCTTGTTTTGATTGATTTCGATCCCTTTCTTGTGGACCACAAAGCCTAGGAAGTCTCCGGCCTGCACACAAAACGCACATTTGAGAGGATTCATCTTCATACCAAACTTCCTCATCCTTTCAAAGGATTGTTGAAGATGGTATATATGATTTTTCCTTGAAACGGACTTAACAACAATATCGTCAATGTAAATCTGCATAAAATCCTCAATGAAATCGTGAAAAATCAAATTCATTGCTCGCTAATATGTTGCCCCAGCATTTTTTAAACCAAAAGGCATTACCACCCATTCGTAAGTGCCTAATGCTCCAGGGCATCGAAATGCCGTTTTTGGAACATCTTCCTCAGTAATAAAAATTTGATTATAACTAGAATACCCATCAAGCATACTGAGGTACTCATGGCCTGCGGCAGAATCGACAAGCATTTTTGCCACTGGCATAAGATATTCATCCTTTGGGGTAGCTGAATTCAAGTCTCGAAAATCAATGCATACCCTTAACTTTCCGTTTTTCTTTATTACAGGAACTATATTAGCAATCCATTCAACATACCTGGTTGGACGGATGAACTTGCACCTGAGAAGTCTTTCGACTTCTTCTTTAATTTTAGAGAGGATTTCTGGGGCGAATCTCCTTGGACTTTGCTTAACAGGTTTCCTCCCAGGTTTTATTGGCAACCTTAATTCGACCAAGCTCCTATCCAGCCCGGGCATTTCGTCGTAATCCCATGCGAAACAATCTTTGAATTCTTTCAGCAATTGGACTATTTCGATCTTGAGTTGGGGGCTTACTTTCGCACTGATATAAGTTGGTCGTTTCTCTGCTCCTGACTCTAAGTCGATTTCTTCGAGTGGATCATGTGCCATCATCTTGATATTTGCTGCTAAAGGATCCTTTTCGAAGCCCAATGGCTCATTGTCATAAATCGCGTCAAGCCTCTGGTTTTTCAAATCTCCTAGATCTTCATCTGGAGGATCCCTATTAGAATCCTTTTCAAGACCTTGTTGATCTGCTTCGATTTGGTTGGCTTCGACAACCATATACTTTACTTCGGCCTCTAAGGCCGCTTTGAGTTTGTTCTCGGCTATATAAGCCGCGATCTTTTCGAGAACTAGTGACTCACTCATTGTCACTGAATTCGCTGCCCCAGCTAGTTGGCCGGATGTGTGAGGTTCCAAACCTGTAGTCTTCTTCGCCAACTACCTCTCTGTCCCATTGAAAACCGTGGGTAGGATGAATGTATAATGAGCAAAAAGCATTATCCGTTGGCGTCATGTCGAAGGTGGCTGGGCTACAAGGAGCTATGTGAGCCAGATTCCTGTCGAAACTTCTCCTATCCACCTGGTTCACTTCAGCCAAAAAATAACTCTGGTCAGCCTCTATATTTTCGACAATCCCGTCTGCGCGCCAAATTGTTATTCGCTGATGCATTGACGAAGGGACGACACCAATGCCGTGTATCCACTCCCTACTTAAGAGAAGATTAAAATTTTCCTTCGACGCAATCACCATAAACATTGTCGGCCTCGTGATGGTTTCGACAGTTAAATATACCTGTATCACACCCAAGTGGTTCCTACTTTCCCTTCATAATTCGACAACACCATGTTGTGAGGTTTGGTGTCGGAATCATCTTTTCTAATTTTCTTAAGCATATAATGCGGCATCAAGTTGACAGCCGCTCCTCCATCGACCATAATCTTATTCACCCCTACGTTACCCACTTTTCCTTTTATAAATAGGGGTTTCAGGTGGTTCCTCATTGAGTCATCTGGCCTTTCGAAAAATGCGTTCTGTTCTTCAACGCATCCATTGTTCATGATATAGTAGCAAACGGGCCTGTGTCTGGCCGTTTCGACCTCCAAAGCTTCCTCTTCCTCTTCGACTTCCATTATTTGATCATACTCCCTAGGGAGCACTAAAACGACATTACATGTTACATCGAATGATGCCTCTGACTCTGAGTTAAAATTGTCTGTCATTTCATCATCCTTGGTCACTTCCTCCTTTGACGCTTCTTGCACTGGAGCAGTAGGTGGCTTATCGGACTTTACTTCTTCCATCTGAGTCGAAGTTTAAATGTTGCTGCTAGTTTCTGGCTTGTCTTTTCCTGCAGCCTCCTTCTCAGCCTTCTTTCGACGTTAGTATCTCCTCCATTGTGACTTTGTCATAGGATTCTTGCCCTTATAATTTTCATAAGGGTAAGTCACCTTTTTGGACTTCTGGAATTCTTTTCTGTATGACATACAGAATCCCCACGACACTTCAAAGTCCTTCCATTTTCCTTGCCCCTGGGCTTGTCGGATTGGATTGACCCACCTGTCGTCTGGAGCTTTGGTTGTTGGTTTGAATGTGTTAGGGCGTCTTTCGCCTAACCTTTCCTTGTTTTGGTCCCTTCTTCTAGGGTCGAATATTTCTCCAGAAGGCCTCCAATTTCCTCTTTTCCTTGCCCTCTCTATTCCTTCTAAGTTTTGTGCTGCCTTTTTGTCGAAGACGGCACTACAGCAAGGGCAAAGCATCACCTCAGACCTTTTCGTCTGGCATCTATGAATAAAATCTTCCAGATTCTCTTCCTCCTTAGGGTAAGCCACTTTCTGGTACTCCTCCCGTCGATGTTCTTCGTCTACTTGTATTGACGCATTCTGAGTTACTTCGACCATGTTTATATTGGCGGGTGACTCTGCGTCCATGCTCAACTTATTCAATTTCAAGCTGAGTCCCTCATTGGCCTCATGTTCTTTCTTCATTCGATTGAAATCCTCAGATATTTTCTTTTTTAGAACCTTTGGGAGGGGATCCTTGGCAACTTGTGGGCTGAAGAATCCAACAGTTTTGTCCTTTGGGTCCTCATGGTCCTTCGGAGAATACCAACAGCAGCTTATTTGCAAGAACCTTCAGCGGTTCCTTCGTTGATTTTGGCAAAACCCTCAGTGGTTTCATTGTTGGCTTTGTCGAAACCCTCAGTAGTTTCACTGTTGATGCCCTTAGTGGCCTCAACAATGTAGTTCTCGATAACCCTTGTGTCAAGGCCTTCACAAACCTTGACCATAACTGGCTGATCCACGCAGTCAGCTGTAACTTCGACCACATCACCTTTGTTAGCGGGGTCTCCAGCAACCTCCACCATATTCACGTTGTGGTCGAAACCATCAGCAGCCTTCATCAGGTCCATGGCATCGTCGAAGCCTTCAGTAACCTCGACCATATTTACTATGGATGGCTCAGCATAGTGGGCCTCCACCACCTGCAAGGAGTTTGAATCCACCTTCGCTTGGGATTTCGACTTGTCGCCGAATTTGAGCCTTCCATCTCTTATTGCATTCTGCACTAGATCCCTGAAAAGGAAACATTGAGACGTTTTATGACCCAAAAAATTGTGATATTTGCAAAAACCTCTCTTTTTATGTTGTTCTAAAGGAGGCACCTTAGTACCAGGAGGTACAATCATTTAGCCATCCTTGACCAATAAATCAAAGATTTCGTCGCATTTTGTAACGTCGAACGTATAAGTTCTTTTAGGGAACTTGTCGTTCTTCTACCATTCGATTGGATTTTTTCCATTCGACGGAGCCAAGACTTTGCAAGCATAAGGTGGACCCTGCTTTAACTCCTCCAAATCTACTTCTTGTTCATCGAAATTTGACGATTCCTCTTCGTCATCATCCCCACAAACTCCGACATAAGCTACCCTTTCTTTCCTATTTTTATTAACCCTAGCTTTTTCGGCTTTTAGTCGTTCGACCTGTCTAACCCTATCAGCTAATTGGGCCATGTCTCTTAAATATTGGGTGTCTAATTTCTTTCTGATGGAATAGTCAAGGCCACCAGCGGCTATTTCGACTAACTCATGCTCTGGCACTTGTGTGAAACACCTTGCCTTGAGAAATCTGAACCTATTCAAATAATCATCAATTGGTTCTGAGAATTTTCTCTTTACGCTAGCCAGTTCTTTCAGACTTATCTTCGTCTTCCCCGTGTAAAATTGTTCATGGAATAACCTCTCCAACTGGGTCCAGGTATGTATCGAATTCGCGGGCAATGTGGTGAACCAAGTGAAAGCATTCTTCGTCAAGGAACTAGGAAAATATTTTATTCTCAAATTCTCATTTTGCGATATTTCGCCTGCTTCCATTAAGTATCGCGCCACATGTTCGACCGTCGATTCACTGGTATCCCCTGAATATTTTGTGAACTTGGGAACTTTCCATCTATGGAGCAATTCTTGCTGCAAAATATATTCTGATAAAGGGGAGGTATAACTGGGTCTTTGTAATCCCAAATTAATACCATTTCGTGCCATAATTCTTTTGACCATGGCAGCCAAATTATTCTCTGCCAGCATATCATTACAATGCATTTGTTGTATAATATTGTCAGCATTTTGGTTTCGATTTATTAGCAAAACTCTTGGTTCTTGTTGAACAGGGATTTCGACCCCAAGGGGTTCGACTGTCCCTCCTTGGTTCAGAACTTCCGCCTGAGGGACGTTTGGTTGCCTTTGGTTTATGGTAGGTTCTTCTTCAACCGCTACCCTTGGGTTCTGAACTACTTGTTCCCTTGGGGGAGGTTGGGGGACACCGAATAAATCAGCAATGCGCGTCATCTATGCTGCCAATTGTTGATTCGTTTGTGTCGTGCTTTGGATCAAAGGGTTGAATATAACCCCCATTTGTTGGGCTAACATCTGGACCATATCATGGTTACTCTCATCCATTTGTTGCCTGATCACTTGTGCAGAGTTATTGGTAATGTTTGGCATGTAAGTTTGATACCTCGTTCCTAAAGGCTGGCTAATTCGACCCATATGGTTCACACCAGAACCGGACCCTTGCAAGGGCGAAGTTATATTCATTGTTGGATCCATAAATGCTGATGGCGCGTTATGCAAACTTGCCATTACTGAAGTTGGCATTCCATATGGTTGTTCTCGATTTAGAGGCATCAAAAACCCAGATATAAAGGGTCTGTATATACCACCTGAAGGGGGAGGAGTCATTTGAGGCATTTAGGGTCCCATATTTGAAAAACTAGGCGCACTCTGGGGAATTGAAAGCGTAGGCGTCGAACCCGTTGTTGATGGATTAGCCTCTGAAACTGATATTGAGGCCGTATTGCCCCCAGTCAAAGGATTAGGGGGTGGTATTTCATTATTCGTAGGATTCTGATTGTTAGGCGGATTTGGATTTGCCATTCTGCGTACTCGTCTTCTTCTGGGTCTTTCTTCGTTATTTATGGCTATTTTACCGCTTCTTAGTCTCATACAACAAAACGAAGAAAAAAAAATTTCGAGTATAGTATAAAATGAAGGTTTTCAAATGTTAATAGCACAAAGTCCCACTGGGCGTGCTAATTTGTTTGCTTGGAAAATTCACAAACAACCGCTGATCTCCTAATTTATGAAAAATTAGTTTACTTACAGGACCGATCAAACAAATCCTAGGACAATGTGCTTTAACAATTTTGACAATTTGTGTTAGAAAACCTTTTGTTTATTGAATTCATCATGATTTTCACCAACTTTCGTATTGTTCGACAGAAATGATAAAACTTTGCTTCTTGAAATAAATAGCGAAATGTAAATAACTTGCAAGTAAGAAAATGGCAGAAATGTAAAGGAAATTGTAAATGAAGAACTTAAAAACTTTTTATTAAAATGCAAGGAATGGAAACTGGTGTTTTTCAAACGTACATTTTCTCAGTAACTACTCTTTTCTCTCTCACGGTTACTTTGAGTATTTCTTGAGTAATTTGTACAAATTCTGAAAACACACGGAAATCTAGCACTAAGACTCCCTATTTATACACAATCGAAATAACCACTAATAACAGCTATTTCTCCTAATGGCAACAAATGGCATTATGCATGCATTCGTCTATTAGATGCGTTCCACGCGTCCAACTTCAAAATGAAACTCCCTCCTAAATTTGAATTTCAAACACCTGTCAAAACTGATTACTCTCCTGTCGAAATATTCCTCATACTTAGAAATATCTGCGGAAAATGCTTTCCCTAAGTACCATTTGTCTTCGACTTGCTTTTTTCCATCAGAAACCCTCTGGTCGAAATGTCCTGGCGAATTTTCGACTTTGCTCCTGAACAATTATCTTGGCGTCGAAATTAGCAACCTACAGTTATACACCACTGAAGTCCAAGGGGGTCATAGAGGCTCATATAATGTTGAGAGCATTTACATTATCACTGCAAGGTGCAACAAAAGATTGGTTTTACTACCTTGAACCAAATTTTTTTACAAACTAGAATGATTTAAAGAAAGTGCTCCTAGAAGTTCCTGCCTCAAGAGTTGTTACGATCATACAATAAATATGTGGCATTTTTCAAATACAAAGAAACATTGAATGGGTATTGGAAGTGATTCAAGAAACTAGTGTCTAGCTGTCCTCAACACCATATTAATAAGCAGCTACTCATCCAATATTTCTATGAAGGTCTGTTACATATGGATAAAAATATGTTAGATGGTGCTAGTAGAGGAGCACTTATTGATAATACCCAAAAAGCGGAAAAAGCTTTGATTGAGAATATGTCACTTATTTCCCAGAAGTTCAGAACTAGAAACAATTCAACGTTTTTGACAAGATGAGTTAATGGGATTCAAGCTTCTTCTACTTCCATAAAAATCTAGAAATCAGACTTGATAAGCTTACTTCATTGGTAAAATAATTAGTAGTAGGCATAGCTCAAACTGTAACACCCCAATTCCCATCGCGAATAAATAATACATAAATAAATCAGAGTAACTAAAAATTTATTTTTTCGACAGGAACAAGGATGCCACAACAGTAGAAAGAAAATACAATCCATGCTCATAAGGTTGATACATAACACAAAATAGAATACCCTCAAAGGGGAAACTTTTTCCATATAAAATTAAAGTTCACTTATGGAATAAAGCGGAAAGATCCATAACCGACTTGTTTTACAAAATAAATTATTTTATAACATATAGATATTTATACAAAGTTAATACAAAATAGATCCCACAATGTATAAATATATAACAAAAGCGTTCCCCGACTCCCGTGTTACGTATCAGAGCAGACCGACAAAAAGTGTGGAGGACTAATCTTCACAAAAGCCTCCGAGACACAAATCTGCAATTGCCTCATAGAGCAACAAACCACAGCAGAAGGGTGAGAAATAACAACTAAATCTAGATTGCATAATAATATGCAAACACATAAAAATTCACATGAATAGTTATTCTCACCACAAACATCACATGCTAGTACATATAACTTGCCACATATACGCAACATATATCTATTAATCCAACAACATAGCATATATCAATTATCCAATATACTCACATATTTGCACATAAGGCATACCAAGTCATAACATATAGAAACACCCCACCCATCACATAGCATATGTCTAGGCATAAAACATATTATCCACAACCAATGCATTTATCACATATGCACATCAATTCACCAATTCAAACATAAATCTCAATACATACTCAATCAATTCATGATTTTCCACACATAATCAATCCATTCATGATTTATGCAAATGCAAAGAGACCGACACAACGACTCTATGCAAATGCGGTACTATCCATCCATCATTTCTCATCACTAGTTCACTCAGGAACTATTAGAACCATCGCTTGTTACTTAGTGTAACTCCCCGTCGGGCAAACGATGTTCCCCGTCGCTTTCGGTCCTCTTTGTATAAGGCGCACGACATTTATGGATCGCTTTCAGCCCTCTTTGTATAAGGCGCACGATCCGATCACTTTCGGTCCTTTTTGTATAAGGCGCACGTTCATCTATAATCATCTCTTTCAGTCCTCTTTGTATAAGGCGCACGATGTTATAGCGAATTCCCTCTGGAATCGTTTCGTCGCTCACACCCACTAGGGCACACAACATCACAAGAATGCATATCATGATGCTTGGCATACAATGACTCATGACATTCAAATGCACACATAATGCAACCATAATCATTCATATATTTCAACTCATCAATTCCATACATTCACAATTCAACAATATGAATTATCTCATCATCATTATTCATGCATGGGAAACCAATTCAAAAAATGCATTTCAAACCATAAAGGCCACCAAACCACATATATTGAATTTCACACGAACAATGCATTTCATCATAAACCACAAACCACAACAATTAGCATTTTATCATATACATTCATATCAATTCACAACACTAGGATTCACGCCACAAAAGCTACCCACAACAACATCATAACAACTTGCATTGATATTCAATCAAACAATGTATTTTTCCACACAACAACATCATAACAACATCATTATCACATACATCAACATCATATAAATAGCATAAAAGCCCCACATTTATATGAAGATAACAAATTGCATCGGACACAAACAAGCACAACAAACCTACAAACCACTAATTATCCTCTACCAAATATTCTTGGTTAACACATGGCATCACATAATCATGCATATATAATCAAACACAACACATTGCACTTACTTGCCCTTAGGCCATAAACCATCATCACAACAGGTCATCACATGCATTCACATCATATAACATCACACAAGTCATACAACGTATATATCAATAGCACATTGCATGATACACATCAATTACACACAGTTAAGACGGTAAAAATCGGAAAAACGACACTATTCCAATTCTCGACATAATTAAATCGGCCCACAATCTCAAAACCATTCTAATAAGAAAGAACATTTCATTATCTCTCCAACGCATCAAACCGCGCCTCAAACCGATTTACGACCCAACAGTTATAAAGAAAACAATTTAGAAAAGTTGTCATGTTCGCAATGCGAAGTTCCTAGTGAGTCCTTCGCTTTCCTCATTCGCAGTGCGAATGCCCCAGCCAACCATGGCAGAAAGAAAATAACCTACAGTTTCGCAGTGTGAACTCCCAGCGAACCTTCATTGTCCCCTTCGCAGTGCGAATCCCCCAGCGAACCGTGTCAGAAAGAAAAACAACACAACGTTCGCAGTGCGAACCTCACGCGAACGTTCGCTTTCCTCTTCGCTGGTCATTCGCAGTGCGAACCTGCAAAACCCAGAAATTCTAACTGCGATAACATAGGTCATTTAGGGTCAAAAACCCTCATTTCTTCCATCCAAACACTTCCAAAACATACTATAACAACCAAAACATGATCCAAACCTAACGACAAGTATTCTACGCAGTTTATATCGAATTTCATCCGTGAAAACACCGATTTCTATCAATTGCTCCTAATTTCAATCGACAAGAAAAGTTGCGAAACAACCAAAACAATTACAACAAATAACACATATACATACACAAGCAAGATATAATTGAAACTTCTCACCCTTACCCGATTAATCGCGCTCGAAACGGAGTTCCCGCGATTTTCCTCTTTCTCCTCTTTTCTTTCCTCTTCCTTTCTATCTTCTCTTTTCTTTCTCTTCTTTTTCTTTTCTCTCTATTTCTCTCTAATCCCTATTTATATAAAATATCTAAACCCCTAAAAGACTATTTTACCCCTCAGCTCAAATATCTCGCAAACGCTCTCAAAACGCGATAAAAGATAAACAACGATGAAAAATAATATATTGTCAAATAAAAGTCAAGAATAAAATAATATAAAATGAAACTAATTAAATCGACTCGATTAAATAAATAAGATAAAACAGGGCGTTACAATTCTCCCCCACTTAGACATTTTCTTCCTCGAAAATATACTGAGACGAACAACTCCAGACACGACTCTCGTATCCGACTAACAAACTAACAGGCCAACCAAAGGCACACCACGAATAACACAAACTGACAAACCACCTTGCTAACAGCAACCACAACAACGACACGACAACGACGACAACTACAACGACAAGATGCAAAGCCCATACAATGCCCTTGACGACCAACTCACGACTCAAGGAATACCCAAGTTACGAACACACACAGGTTCACTCTTGAACTGAAACACAACAAGAACATAAAGTTCCATGGCCCAACATCGTTCCAACAACCTCTACATAACCACAATACCAACCTCCTTGTCACACAACAATATTACAACAATGCTACGATTCCCCAATCGAACATACAACCAAAACCTCCATCTACATAGTAACCCATGAATAATATTTAAACCTTTCACCTAACACTTCCATTCTGAAACGTCTAATGGTCTCATCACTCCTACATGTTTCCAGTGTTCAACCTATAAACTCTTACAAGTCACCCATGCATATACGAATTGTGCCACCTCACACTTTCGCTGCGTACTCTGATTACTCAAAACTATCAAGTCCACCAATCTCACGTCCAAAGTCTAACTCTTTCTCATATTTGCCAAAAATCACTGTTCACTTCTAATATACCCAACCTCACACTAACAAATGTCAATTCACACACCAACTCAAAGCTCTAAATTCTTCCAAAAGTTCCCACTCTTTAACCATCGAAGCAGACATATGTAAAAACTTTCGACTTAACTCATCAGGCACGACATTAACTTCACCAATAGGATAATTCGAGACAAAGTCATAACTCATCACAAATTCCAACCTTCCTCGCTGTCTCATACTATATTCCTTCCAACCAAACAGGTACTCAATATTCTTGTGATTACTAAACACTTCGAACCTAGAACCATAAAGATAATACCTCCAAATATTCCAACACAATACAACCGCAACCAATTCCAAATCCTAAATAGTATAGATCCTTTTATGAATCCCCATTTGTCGTAAAGCATAAGCCTCGACTTTACCCTCTTGCATTAACACACTGACTAAACTCATCAAAGACGCATCCCATTACCTCACAAACGGTTTATCAGGATCACGCAGTATCAAAACTGGAGCCGTAGACAACTTCTACTTTGACCCTCTCAAACTTTCCTCACATTAAACATCCAAAGCAAACGAATTACCTTTTGCAAGTTAATCGAAGTAACGAAAACACTAACTTGAAAAGCCTTCCATCACCTCCGGTAATAACCAACTAAAGTCCACAAAGATTCTAATCCCCTCAACCAACTTCGGAGCCTCTCCTTGTAGAACTGCATCTACTTCCGATGGATCCATCCCAATACTATCTTCCGAAATAACATATCCAAGAAGACTACCCTTTTCAACCAAAATTCTCACTTGAATAACTTAGCATAAAACTTCGTCTCTTTCCAACACTTGCAATTCAAATCTCAAACACCGTACCTGTTCTTCCTCTGAGTTTATAATAGATCCGAATATCCTCAATCAAAACCACTATGAACTTATCCAAATAAATATAGAAGATACATTTCATATACTCCACAAACATTACAGACGCATACTAACACCAAATAACATCACTGTACGTTGTAATGCCCAACCAAAATCCAAAAGATATAAATTCTTAAAGCTTTTGCAAAACTTCCCACTGGGTAACTGGTTACTCACATACAAGCTTAACCGAGTAAATAACAACCTATTCTGAGGATAACAAACCTAACCAGTCACATTAAATCGATCAAAGCCTCAACTCACACAATTCACCATTCTTATCAAACATTCCAAACAATTGTAATTTCAATCAAACTCAACCAAACCATTCCAATCATCTATTCCCGAGAGTAGACACTTATTCTCAATCGTTACCTTAATCAACTGTTAGTAGCCCATACACAATTTCTTATCTTGACAATCCAAATTCCATAAATCCCAACATGTAGCAACAACCAACCAAAAAGAACTCTCAAACGCAGTGTTACATCCACCCACAAGGGTTTCCTCACAATTTCCATTAATGCCTTAAAACTTTAAAAACTCCAAAACTCACCAAAACTCTAAGTCTTGCTTCCCATAGTCTCAATACCATTATACGCACCATGCTTGTTATTCCGTTCAATCATCCATCCTTTTTGTTACTAACAATACTGGAGCTCTCCAAGAAGACAACACACTTGGCCTCACAATTCTCCTTCCCAGTAAATCTTCCAACCGCTCTTTCAATCTGAGTAATTCTAACACTAATATCCAAATTCCATCCAGAAACACATCTGAAAACCATGCACAACTGACGGCCCATCACTATGGCCTTTCTGCCAATTTCCAGAACACTATCATCACAAACAAGACAACATCTGAGTTTCACTTCCTAAAAGTTCTTCTACTTACTTAGCAGATCCAAACCTCAAATCCTCACCTTCGTCCAATTTGAGTTCACACTCTACTCTCGGAGAACAACCATTAACGATACCCAATCGTTTTCTCTCAATGACTTCCCAACTGGACCAACATACCAAAACCTCCAATCCATCTCATCTTCCGATATAAGAATCTTCATCGACTCAACAAAACAATCCGTAATCATTTTCTTAATTCCAAACAATTCATTTCACACACTATCAAAGTCGGAAAGACACGTCTATTCCATCCAACACAATTCCCTTCTGCTATCAATAAGAGATTAAGGGTGATCAGTTCCTCAATTTGTCAATAGACAGCCGACAATCATGATGGGGCATAAACCGTCTTTACCAAACTATAATAGCATTTCTTACATCTTGTGCACACAACTACCTAAGGCACAATTCCTTAGTTGACACAAACCTTACCTCTGCATTCCCTCCGGAACCGGGAACAACATTGTCCAAAGAGCACTTACAATCTTGCAATCTACAACACACTGAGCCAACTCTCCCCACCTGAAGCAACCTGGAGAAGTACCAGCTACTCCCCCACTTATCTCATTCTCACACCTGAAGACAAAGGATTAGAAAACCAGAAAGCACTGACAGTGTTTCACACACATATCACGTACTAAGGGACAAAGAACAATGATAGTATTCAACTGTCACACCAACTGACTCAACAACTTGGCCGGACAGACCAACCTGCTCTGATACCACTAATGTAACACCCTAATTCCCATCGCGAATAAATAATACATAAATAAATCAGAGTAACTAAAAATTTATTTTTCCGACAGGAACAAGGATGCCACAACAGTAGAAAGAAAATACAATCCATGCTCATAAGTTTGATACATAACACAAAATAGAATACCCTCAAAGGGGAAACTTTTTCCATATAAAATTAAAGTTCACTTATGGAATAAAGCGGAAAGATCCATAACCGACTTGTTTTACAAAATAAATTATTTTATAACATATAGATATTCATACAAAGTTAATACAAAATAGATCCCACAATGTATAAATATATAACAAAAGCGTTCCCCGACTCCCGTGTTACGTATCAGAGCAGACCGAAAAAAAGGTGGAGGACTAATCTTCACAAAAGCCTCCGAGACACAAATCTGCAATTGCCTCATAGAGCAACAAACCACAGCAGAAGGGTGAGAAATAACAACTAAATCAAGATTGCATAATAATATGCAAACACATAAAAATTCACATGCATAGTTATTCTCACCACAAACATCACATGCTAGTACATATAACATGCCACATATACGCAACATATATCTATTAATCCAACAACATAGCATATATCAATTATCCAATATACTCACATATTTGCACATAAGGCATACCAAGTCATAACATATAGAAACACCTCACCCATCACATAGCATATGTCTAGGCATAAAACATATTATCCACAACCAATGCATTTATCACATATGCACATCAATTCACCAACTCAAACATAAATCTCAATACATACTCAATCAATTCATGATTTTCCACACATAATCAATCCATTCATGATTTCCACACATAATCAATCCATTCACGATTTATGCAAATGCAAAGAGACCGACACAACGACTCTATGCAAATGCGGTACCATCCATCCATCATTTCTCATCACTAGTTCACTCAGGAACTATTGGAACCATCGCTTGTTACTTAGTGTAACTCCCCGTCGGGCAAACGATGTTCCCCGTCGCTTTCGGTCCTCTTTGTATAAGGCGCGCGACATTTATGGATCGCTTTCAGTCCTCTTTGTATAAGGCGCACGATTCGATCGCTTTCGGTCCTCTTTGTATAAGGCGCACGATCGTCTATAATCACCGCTTTCAGTCCTCTTTGTATAAGGCGCACGATGTTATAGCGAATTCCCTCTGGAATCGTTTCGTCGCTCACACCCACTAGGGCACACGACATCACAAGAATGCATATCATGATGCTTGGCATACAATGACTCATGACATTTAAATACACACATAATGCAACCATAATCATTCATATATTTCAACTCATCAATTCCATACATTCACAATTCAACAATATGAATTATCTCATCATCATTATTCATGCATGGGAAACCAATTCAAACAATACATTTCAAACCATAAAGGCCACCAAACCACATATATTGAATTTCACACAAACAATGCATTTCATCATAAACCACAAACCACAACAATTAGCATTTTATCATATACATTCATATCAATTCACAACACTAGGATTCACGCCACAAAAGCTACCCACAACAACATCATAACAACATGCATTGATATTCAATCAAACAATGTATTTTTCCACACAACAACATCATAACAACATCATTATCACATACATCAACATCATATAAATAGCACAAAATCCCCACATTTATATGAAGATAATAAATCGCATCGGACACAAACAAGCACAATAAACCTACAAACCACTAATTATCCTCTACCAAATATTCTTGGTTAACACATGGCATCACATAATCATGCATATATAATCAAACACAACACATTGCATTTACTTGCCCTTAGGCCACAAACCATCATCACAACAGGTCATCACATGCATTCACATCATATAACATCACACAAGTCATACAACGTATATATCAATAGCACATTGCATGATACACATCAATTACACAGAGTTAAGACGGTAAAATTCGACAAAACGACACTATTCCAATTCCCGACATAATTAAATCGGCCCACAATCTCAAAACCATTCTAATAAGAAAGAACATTTCATTAGCTCTCCAACGCATCAAACCGCGCCTCAAACCGATTTACGACCCAACAGTTATAAAGAAAACAATTTAGAAAAGCTGTCATGTTCGCAATGCGAAGCTCCTAACGAGTCCTTCGCTTTCCTCATTCGCAGTGCGAATGCCCCAGCGAACCATGGCAGAAAGAAAATAGCCTACAGTTTTGCAGTGCGAACTCCCAGCGAACCTTCGATGTCCCCTTCGCAGTGCGAATCCCCCAGCGAACCGTGGCAGAAAGAAAAACAACACAACGTTCACAGTGCGAACCTCACGCGAACGTTCGCTTTCCCCTTCGTTGGTCATTCACAGTGCGAACCTGCGAAACCCAGAAATTCTAACTGCGATAACATAGGTCATTTGGGGTAAAAAAAACCCTTATTTCTTCCACCCAAACACTTCCAAAACATACTATAACAACTAAGACATGATCCAAACCTAACGACAAGTATTCTACGCAGTTTATATCAAATTTCATCTGTGAAAACATCGGTTTCTATCAATTGCTCCTAATTTCAATCGACAAGAAAAGTCGCGAAACAACCTAAACAATTACAACAAACAACACATATACATACACAAGCAAGATATAATTGAAACTTCTCACCCTTACCCGATTAATCGCGGTTGAAACGGAGTTCCCGCGATTTTCCTCTTTCTCCTCTTTTCTTTCCTCTTCCTTTCTATCTTCTCTTTTCTTTCTCTTCTTTTTCTTTTCTCTCTATTTCTCTCTAATCCCTATTTATATAAAATATCTAAACCCCTAAAAGACTATTTTACCCCTCAGCTCAAATATCTCGCAAACGCTCTCAAAACGCGATAAATTATAAACAACGATGAAAAATAATATATTGTCAAATAAAAGTCAAGAATAAAATAATATAAAACGAAACTAATTAAATCGACTCGATTAAGTAAATAAGACAAAACGGGGCGTTACATAAATAGGGAGGGTTTATGGTATTTTCACTTCTCTTGAGTATCCAACATTTTCATGTCTAACCTTGAAGCATTCATATAATATTGATTTTCCTAAAGCATATCCAACAAACATATACAATCCTAAACCCAACAATTATGACATGTACAATAACCCTAATTTATCAACTAACAGATACCACCCTAGTTGGATAAACCAACCAAATGTGAGATATGGAAAATCATCTACACAACAACAACCTACGGAGAAACAAAACAACCCACCAATTTCTAGATCAAATACTTCACTGAAGGACCTTGTCAAGCAAATGGTTATCCAAAATCTACAAATTCAAGAAAGAATAAATTCCTCCATTCAAAATTTAGAGACCAAAATTAGACAATTGGCAACTTCAATTAATCACATGCATACTCAAGGATCGAAATAACTACCTTCCCAAACATTAGTGAATTTGAATGTTCTTAATGTAAGTGTCATTGGTTTGAGATCATAAAAAACTATTGAACCAACATTTGAAAAATATAAAAATATTTTTGAATCTGAACCTGAACCTGTTGAGGTTGGCAAGAATAACCTATGCCATTCCCATTTTCTCACAGAACAGTGAAGACTAAAATTATGGATAAGGCAAGTAGAGACAAAGAAATATTAGATACATTTATAAAGGTATAAGTGAACATTCCACTCCTTGAAGAAATTAAACAAATTCTAAAATATGCCAATTTTCTCAAAGACTTGTGCACACGTAAGAGAATACTTAAAGGGAATGAAAGAGTCAACATGGGGCACAAGGTTTCTGCCCTCATTTAGCCCATGTCTAACAAATGCAAATATTCAGGGACTTTTTCTATTCCATGTACTATAGGCGATAATGAATTTGAAAATGTCATGTTAGATTTAGTTGCTTCCATTAATGTTATGCCTACATCTATTTTTAACACTCTTGATTTTGGTCATTTACATAATACAAGTGTTACAATTCAACTACAAATAAATGCAGTGCTCAACCAACTGGATTAGTTGAAGAGGTACTTGTGAGAGTTAATGAATTAATATTTCCTGTAGATTTTTACATTCTAGACATGGAGGTAGATACAAAGTCTAGCAGGGCACCTATCTTTTTAGGAAGATCATTCTTGAAAACTGCTAAAACAAAAATTGATGTTAATGTTGGAACTTTTTCCATAGAATTTGGTGATAACATTGTAAAATTTAACATATTTGATGCTATGAAACACCCCATTGAAGAGCAATCTATGTTTCAAATTGAATTGCTTGTTGATTTGATTGGTGAAACATATCTTTATTCACTTTCTGTTGATTTCCCTTCTTTGTATGATTTTGATGATACTTATACTTGTGATGTTTGTACTGATACTCACTTATGTTCAGTTTGTATTGAAATGGAAGCTACTTTGCAGGTTGATATTATAGCAGTGAAAAATTGGAGATTAAGCTATTGGTTAACTTAACTCACAAAAGCAAGAGTCGTCACCCCACTTTATTGTTTCCAAAGGGAATGGGAAAAGAGCGAATAAAACCCACAGAAGTTTTAAAACAAAACTAAAAAACAAAGAGACAAGGGTAAGGAGGTTGGTTATGCAACAAGAAGATGTTAGTACCCAAAACATATACAGTACTCTATAGAAACCTTTTGAAAATCTATGTTTGGCTTAAAACCGATTGTTTGAAAAAGATTGGGGAGATGAGAAGAGAAGTCTATTTTAGGATTTTGGTGTTTGACAAGACTCTCTGAGCCTCGTGCCTATGTACCCACAAAGTGCAATGGAGGATCAAAACCTCGTAGCTCGTGGTAAAAATAACAAAACTGTTTGTTTTGATTGATTTTAAATGAATATACATTTAGTCGTATTCGAGTAAAATCTCAACTTACTACCCACATTTAATGAGGAAGGAGCATTTTCATCATCTTAAGATGGATGACTTCTGCTTGGATTGAAATCAACAAGACTATCACTCAACATCTAAGTGGACAATGTCATCACTTCCTACATTATTGTATAAGTATAGGAGTTGCATCACTACAAGAACACAACTAATAACCATTCTTGAGAAAAGGTTTAAAAGGAAAAGGTGCACAAAATCACAAAAGATTTGAATGAGTTTTGTGTTTTTTAAGTCTTTTGAAATTGTTTTGATATGCTTAAGATGTCTTAGCATTTATTTAAGAAAAAGGTTTTGAAAATCACTTGACAAAGTCAAGGTTTATTTGAGAAAGTGATGCAAGTTTGAAAACAAGAAGGTTTTGAAAAAGTGAAGATTATGAAAATTAAATAATAGGAGGAGATGAAGAAACCATCCTAATAAAAGCAATAACGTGGAAGTGTGTGCAAGTGCACTGACCAGAATCTAGCAACACTTGACACAAGTAAAGACCGATATCACATTCCTTTGGAGTAAGCCACAAGCAATAAGCATATAAACACAAGAGGATCCAGACAAATAAAGTCAAATAGAAACAAATAAGGTATCCAAGCTTTATTCAAGGCCATAGATATCAGAGGAACTCAAGGTCTCAGGCAAGGCATGGTATCAGATGAACTTCCAAGTTTCAGTCAAGAGAACTCCAAGCATGGGAAACCCTAATTCTAAGTCCATGGGTCCAAAATCCAAGTCAAGCAAAGGAGAGTAACCATAGTCCAAGAGAGATTAAGAGTTTTTTAGGGGTTTTTCCTTTATTAATGTCTTTAAAAGAAAAGAAAAATCCAAGTGGACAAAGGTAAAATAAGTATAAACATAAACAATATGAAATGTAAATGCTAAAAGTAAAGGCATAATGTAAAGAGCGAGAAAATAAAGGACAAGAATTAAATTGAGGAAATGTAAAGGCAATAAGATAAATGTTATAAGTTAGGATTTAATCGTTAGGTGTTATCAATTAGGGACCAATGTAGCGCTATGTTAAGTAATCGTAGCACAATCTATTAGGAAGATCATACTATGGGAGGCCGGTCAATAATAATTTATGTACCATACATGTTAGAGATATGATAGAAACCATACTCCTAAAACATGTAGCACAAGTAAAAACCAAGAAGGGGTCAAGCACTAAGGAAAGGAGATTGGTCCATTACATCAATCATCTTTCATGACAACTTAGGACAAACTTATGCATCAATCCAAAGTACCTCAAATGATCATTGATCAATTGAAAGGTAAATTTGAAATGATGAAAGTTCATCAAGCATCAATCCAAACTTCATGAACAAGATGAACACTAAATCATCCAATTGATCGAGAGAAAAGAAAGAGAAGGAGAGATGAAGAGAGAAACCAGATTGAACCAAGATTTGAGATCCATTTATCATCAATTTCAATAACTTTTCTTGGTGGATTAAGGCATTAAACCTATCATCAATCCAAAGGACTAAAAATGGTCCAAATAATCATTTAATAATAAGTTCGAATTGGTGAAGATTGATCCAACCTCATAAAAACCCAAAGTCCATTAAAATTGAGGAAAGTTTTGATCAAGAAATTATGATCCAAGGCAACAACCAATAATCAATATAGAAATAGAAAAAAAAAAGAAATAAAATCAAGCATGAAATAATTTTTCAAATGATTTTAAAAATGGAAAAGATAATATGATTTTTAAAAGAAAAATTGATCAAAGAACAATTATTAGAAAATGATTAAAAGAAGATTAAAGTAGTAAAAAGAAATGTTAAAAGAAATGAGAAGAAAAAAAACAAAAGAGAAACAATGAGGGAGTATGGATCCATGAGAAGGTGTATATATCAAGGTTCCATGAGCTTGCAAGTTTCAAATGGCCCAAAGTAAACATGAAGTAAATAAAACAAATAAAAAGCCAGCAAAGACAAATAAAAAAATGAAAAAAAATAGCTTCTTCTTCCTTTTATCTGCGCAGTACTGTCACTGTAATAGGGAGGAAATGTGAAAATTGGACTCCGCCGCACCAGAGCGGCGGAGCTCTGAAGCTAGCCTATTCTGATCGAAATTCCGCGTAGATATTGAATATGTAATTATATTCGTGTGAAAGTGTCTCAATCAACCGAATTAAAACCGCGGATTTATGTCGAAACTTCCAATACCTTCAAATTCGGGTAAGCAAGGCTTCAATTCTTCTTCCACTCACTTCTACTATTCTTGAGTGTTGTTGTCGTGGTTGAAATGTGAAGAATAGAATAAAATTTGAATTGATTTGGAATTTTTTTGAAGCTTTTGGTTTGGAGCTTTAATGGAGGTTTTGGAGCTTAAAGAAGAAGATGAAGTGTGAAGTGATTTTGTCAGAAATTCTTTGGCTATGAAAGCTTGATTTTAGAAGAGAATGATGCTTCTATTTATAGATGAATGAGGTGAATTTTTTACTTGAGTTAGTGTAGAAACTAGAATGTGCAATGGCTTGTATTGATGGCTTGGCTCATGTGGTAGCATGCGTGTATAACAGCGTGAGGTTTTTGGACGTGATGCTCGCGTGTAGGCTGGAACGTGCTTGATGTATTATGCTGATGAAATTAGCTTGTTAAGATGTGTATCATGGCTTGGAGGCTCATGTGCATGTAGCATCCATATTGTTTCGTTATTAGCTTTGGAAAAAATCAGCTTGGCGTGGCGTGAAGGCATTTAGGCTCTGCGCTGAATGTTGGCCTTTTTTTTTTCTCTTCATTCATTTTTTCAATTTGTAATAATGGGCTTTGTTATGTATTGTTTGTATATTTGGTAATGGATATGAAATGAATAAATGATAATGGATATTGAAAATGAATAGATAAAATGAAAAATGGAAATTAAAAAAAAAGGTTTATGGATAAAAGTGGATAAAAATGTGGATTTAGCAAATGGTTTAGGAAATTGATAAAATGGTTTATGGATTGGATAATTGGAAATTATATTTTTTTTGACATTGGATTTAAGAATGGAAATTAGATTTGAATGAAAATTTGGATAATTGGAATTTAAAAGAAATGGTTTAGAATTGGATATGAAGAAAAAATGGATTAGAAAAAATGGGCTTATAAATTGGATATTGAAATGGATATTTGGAAATTGGATATGAATATGAAATGTAAATGGATAGAATTGGTTATTTTTTTGAATAAAATGGATAATTGGCTTTAGAAAATGGTTCGTTTTGCACCTCCACCAATACTTTCCATACATGGCCATGAAACTTTGATTTTCAATTCTCACACCTTTAATTACCACCATTAAAATTCATTGATGCACACTTTGACTGAATATCAATCAAAGTTGACTTTTTTGAACAAATCTCTGAATTTATGACTAAAATGAAATAAGTCTTGAATCACTTTGAATTTGGCCTGAATCAATCTTTGGGAAAATAAATCCACAGATGAACATAATTTGGACTGATGGACCCTAATGAACCTGATTTTGAACCAAACTTCTTATGAATCACTTATCAATAAATTGATGAATTTCACACAAAACAACTTGACTTTGGATACACATTGCCTGAGAAATAGTCCACTGAAATTGATAACTTGCCATTGAAACAATCCCATAATGATTTGACCAAGATGAGGTCAAACTTCCGTTTGAACTGGATCATACCTGAATAGCCACACTTGATTTGATGTCATGCCATTGTCTTTGACATTCCTGGAAAACCTTAAACACACAGAGAAAGAAAACAAGCAACTGCAACATATTTTTGTATTTTGGTTAGTAATGTTATAAATAAACAAGAAATAAAGTAATAAAGAAACACAAAGGTGCCTGATGATCTCTTCCATTGACAAATCAAGAGAAATAAGGGTTAGGAGAATCACATGTTTGTGATCTTGACATATTGCAAAGATGTAAATGAAGTGGGATCTTAGGAGTAAAAATTAGGGTATGACAAATACTTCTTCAGGTATTTCTTAAGAGATTTCTACTGACAGAGGTGATGTTGTAGATGTAAATGTTATTCATAATGCCAAAATTTTGTTCATCCATTGAGTAACCACCTACTTTAGAGCTTAAGTCATTCCCTACAAATTTAAAATATGCATTTTAGAATTGGTAGAAAAGTTGTTTGTAATAATTTCATCTAAAATTGAATATGAATAGGAACAAAAGTTGTACAAGTATTGAGGAATCACAAGAAGAAATTGAATCGACACTGGCTGATGTTCTTGGCATTAGCCCGTCAATGTGTATGCATCAAATACTATTTTAGAATGGGGAAATCATTTAGGCAGCCCCAAAGGAGACTTAACCCCTTGATTTTGATGTAAAAAATGAGATCCATATTTCCATAGAGGACTAAGAGAATACCACTTTCACTTGCCCATTCGACATTTTTATCTATAGAAGGGCGTTCTTTGATCCGGGAACAAAAAGTGAACTTACTTATATAAATTTCAAAGCCAAAGAACAACACCTCAAATTACTTCATGAGAGTTCATAAACACTTGAAAATGTAATAATAGAAGAGTTTTCCTCAAACATCATGCTTGACATTTGTCCTAAAAATCTATCATCTGTCATAAACCAGTTGCACACATTGTCCCAAGCATCTGATCCAAGATATGTCCTTGTTTGAACAAAATATCAATTGGAATTAGAGAATGTAACCTATTTAGTTTGGGTGTGTTCCAGAGTTCTTATTATGTTCAAGATGGAGAATTTCATTGAATGTAACACCCATATATAAAAACATATGTCTAGAAGATACATATTATACATGTTTGCAAGTTTGGTACTGAAATATAAATAAGTTCCTAGTAACACATTGTATATATTATATGCCAAACAGAAACATCTAAAAACAATGGCATAATATACATAAGATGCTCCAAAGACTAAGAACTAGATCATATCAAATGATCTCAAAATAGAGCCTTCACAGCGGAAACAATGTCATCCCAAAGATAGCCAAGACAAGTGAGGATATCAAACTGCTTTATCCTTACCATTCACGAAACCGGAACCACTTGGAATATAATCAACAACATGGGGTGAAATAATAATCCCAGTGGGTTCCCTATCTTATGGATTCTCTCGACTTTACAAGGTTCTAACCGATCCTAACTCAAGTCAAAAAGGGAAGGGATAAGACTTGAGCTCACAAACCACACACTATATGGAAACATGTTGCTTGAGTCCAACAACTCAAACTATCACAAATTGGAAATTATACCACGACATCCCCTTTTCCCGTCCTTTCCTACGTCTAGGACTTTCGGCACAGGTCATGGATCCTTGTATCTACTTTGACATACAAAATGGATTCGGATTCAAGGTGTTTTCCTCATGAGTCGTTGCTTCCCATGAGACCACCCCCATCTCAAGCATTTTACCCGTAGGCTCCATTCGTACTACACACGGGAATCAAACCTGTCAAAGTAATAATGCATATATTCCAGAGGAGCACTGTACATAAGCCTTAACTCTTGGAACGAAATATCTCATGGGATTATTTTCGACTATGTGATCACAGACGCAAAGATGATTGTATTCGAAAATCACAAGGCGAACACATTCACCTTATTCTCAAAGTAACACAAAACCAACACACGTTCCATATAGTGTCTCACCTTTCTACTAGACAACTACTTGTCAAGGATGCATACCTAGGCATTAAATGTACAAGCATCATGATCTAAGTCATCTATTATATCCTAGTTACAACGCTAGTTCATTCCATTCAATTTCATCAAGGGTTTTCCTCACCTTTCCTTTACAATTTACAATATGCTATCATCATTCATGACCAAGTAAACATCCATGGTAAGCATGCATAACACTCATAATAATCGTGTAAAACAGTCCATAGTAACAATAAACATGCACAAGAAGCAACCAAAAAAGCAATGAAGCAAAAAGGAAGAACCTGCCAGGCTCGTTGTGTGAAGGCCATGCGAGGTCCCTTCGCCTTGAGTTCGCTGTACGAACTTAGGGCGAGATAGGAAAACCGGAGGTAGTGGCAAAAGGGCTCAGTGGTTGCTGTGCGAGAACTGGGCGAATGCTCGCCTTCAGCTTGCAGTGCAAGCATGACAGACTGAAATGTTCTCCTTCAGCTCGTTGTGTGAGCTCTGCGATTTCCAGAATTTCTGCATAAGGTATAGTAGTTCCAAGGGGACTCTTCACCCCACTCCTTCTCAACTCAAACCAACATGGTATCAACATAATAAAGCATAAGAATAGCATTTCAAACAACAATATCATGAACATAACAAGAATCATGGTATTTTCATGGAAAAGAAGAAATCTTACCAAATCCAAACTCACACATTTCTATCTAGAAATTTATAACCTAAGTGTCTAACCAGAACCCACCTCTAGATAATGATGGAGAAGTTGTTGATAATGAATGGTGAAGTTTCCTCTTCTTCTAGGGTTTCTTCTTCTTTCTCCCAACTTTCTCTTCTTTCTCTCTATTCTTCTTTCTCTTTTATCTTACTATATTTTCTTTTCTTTCTTTTTCTTCTTTAATACTTCTCCCACAAAATTGGAACAAAGGCACAAAGTAGTAACATGAGAAGTTAGTAAGACAAACTTGGTTTAATGTCCAAAATTAAGGGTATCCAAATTGTCTCCAATGTACCAATTAATAAAACCTCAAAGTCAGATAATATTAATTAAATCAAATTTGAGCTCATCGGTTGCTCTAATTATCTCAATAGATAACTCTCATAACACATCGGAACCCAGTTGATCTCAATTAATATTATTTAGAGTATTTTTATCAAGTACGGGGTGTTACATCCTTCCCCCTTATATAAAAATTCGTCCTCAAATTTAAATATTACCAGAAAAAGGTGAGGGTAAGCATCCCGCATCTCGGACTCAAGCTCCCAAGTAGCATCGTGTAGCGTACGATTTTTGTCGGTGATGCGACCATCGTACTGCAATGTTGGAATTGGGTGCTACTTTTTGATTTCTTATTTATCCTATGAAGCTGGAAAGGAAAGGAAAGATATCTAAAACTAACCTTGCACGCAAATGTTTTCTTTAACAAATGTTAAGAGATCGGGGAACGGGGTCTGGTTATACAAAGGGAAGCTATTAACACCCAGTGTATCTATGGTAATCCATAGGAACCTTTTATTGCATGTATTTCTCTGGTAACTTAAAATGCTTTCTTGTGTTTATCTGTTGTGGCTTTGGAAAGTTTCTCCTTTGGGAGAATTGAGAGAATTTTTTTGTTGTTTTCCGGTTTTCCGTTGTTTTTGGGAAGGTATTGGACCTAAAGTTTTTGATTTGTGTGCTCGCTAAGATTTCACAATCTTATGCCTACGTATTCCCGTAAAGAGATTTGGGAAATCAGAGAAATCGCAGTTCCTCTTATTCTATGGGAGGAAAATGTTTGGTGTCTTGTTCAAAGCCCAAGATTAAAGCTAGCTGAGTATTTGTGTCTTGTTCAAAGCCCAAGAATGAAGCTCAAGGGTTGACTGAGAGAGAGTTTGTCATCTCCAAAGGGAGAATATCTCACTTATTCATCACAAATTATTGAGAAATTGATTATAAGGGAAATTACTTTAACTGGGATATGTGAATCCAGCAATGCCATAATTTCCTTTATAAGGATGATGTCATGAAGGAAGAAAGCTTTAACTCAGTGTAGAGCAATGTCATGTTTTCCTTATGAATCTTTCATGCTAAGAGAGGGACATTGGTTTGGATGTTAGGAATCCAGAGGCTTGCCACTTACAGCTATTAAATGAAAGATGAATTTTAACCAGGATAAAGGAAGGACTCTAGCTGGATTTTGAATCAACAAGTGTTCCACTTAAAAAAAATATCTGGAAAAAAGGTTTTGATTGTTTGTTTTTGAGATGTGATGTATAAAGGAAATGTCCTCCTATAGAGAGGACTCATGGTCTCATCTAAGGGGATGTTGATATTTTTGTGCCTTGTTTAATGCCCAAGGTTGAAGCTAAAGGAAAATGACTCCACTGAGGAGGGTTTTATCTATCTTGTATAAAGCCCAAGATTGAGGCTTACTGAGGATATTCTTATATGAAGCCTAAGAGGAGGCTATCTCTTGATGAGGATTTATGGAAATCCAAGAGCAGGTCCAAATGGTATTGGGGGATCCAAAGGTTTTACTCTTGCTGAAAATTAGGGAAAAGTTGAAGTATCAGTGGCCATGAGGCTCTGATTCTACTGAAGATTTGTTGATGGTAAAATGACCCTAGATGGGGATTTTAAAGTAAAAGCTTAAGCCTTGTTGGGGGTCAGAGGGGATTAAAGTTGAGTTTGAAAACCTATGGAGGTTTTAACTCTCCTGAGACTGATGCATTGATGACATGATCATGGTTCTTCCTATGCTTTTAGGAAACTTAAAGGTCTCTGTATGAGGTCCGAGAGGGGATGAGACTTTCCAAGTCTAATTTGTAAGAAGCCCAAGAGGAGGCTGAGACTGTCCAATTCTCTCAAGATTGGTAGGCTATAGTGTAGAGAGGGGTTTTTGTATGGTGCCCAAGAGGAGGCTGAGGGTTTAAGGTGTAACACCCCAAATTTATTAGAATATTTATTTAATTAAGGGTTAAATAGTGTTTACCCCCTGCCATATAGGCGTGTTTTGGTTTACCCCCCCTTAAGAAAAAAAATTTGTATTCCCCCCCTCAACTTTCCCAGATTCCATTTACAAAGACCCTGATGCACCCATGGGTCCAAGATTCCGTGACGTGGCGTGTTGACCTTGCTGACTGGGTATGAGTTGACTGCCACATGTGATTTATAATTAGGTTAAAGTAGTTCTTCATTTTCTTCATAGTGATAGCTCTTCTTCTTCGTTCCTGAAAGTTGCTCTTCTTCTTCTTCTTCTTTGTTCATCTGGAAAAACCCTAAACCTAAATGGATAGAAGTCAAAGTATTGATAGCAGCAATTCTTGTGAAAATCCAACCGGTCCTTTGTGTGGCTTTCGTCGTCCGATGAAGATGTTGGTGGCGAAGACCATACAAAACTGCAATAAGAGGTTTTAGAAGTGTCGAAACACAGGGGTGAGTGGAATTCTTTGAAACACTGTTTGTTATCGTTTTTGATTAATGCTTCATTAATGTTGTTGGTTTTTGTAGATGGGTGGTAGTTGTGAGGTTTTTATTTGGGATGATGAATTAGACAACTCCATGAATGGCTTGTCAAATAATGGTAGCTGTTGCAAAAACTGTGATGTGGTACATTTGAAGTTGGATATGACTACAAATAAGCTTCAAAAAGCCAAGTTGAAGATAGCTGTTTTGAAGAGGAAAAATTTCCAACTGAAATTGGCCATTTGGGTGTCTTTGATTATGTTTGCAGTAGTTTACAAGGCCATGTATTTGTAGCTGTCCTGTATTGGTCTGAATTTATGCTATTGTACTGTCATTAGTATGTGCCATAGGATTTTAGTTGTTTGAATCAGTGTATGAAGAATTTTATGTAATGAATTGGTTGCAACCATGTACTAAGAAGTTTATGTAATGAACTCTTGAGTTAAATTAGTAAAGCTTCATTTTTAAAGTCATTCATCACAATGTGTACAAATTGTTTTCTCAAAACATAGGAATTTCATGTCATTAAAAATAGGCCATAACAAAATGGCATTGTCAATACAAAAAGGCATAAGCCATAACAAAATCATGTTGTCATTACATAAAGGCCATAACAAAGTGGCATTGTCATTACTTAAAGGTTCCAAAATAACTAATAACTAAGTCCTAGATTGCAACCATCAAAACAACCCTGAAACTACTTCCTCATTTTCTTCTTGCCTCTATAAGAACCATCTTCTTCTTGTGTTAAAACCCCTCCCTCTTGTTCTGGTACACAGATAGGCTGGTTAGAATTTGAACCAGGTCCTATGATTGGTTTCTGAAACCACTTCAGCTTGATTCTTTCACTCGACCTCTTCTTGATTGACATGATCTCTTTCCCCTTCTTCATAACTTTACCCTTGGCAGCAGGTGCATTTCCTTGAATCACCTCACTTTGACTTGCAGCAGGTGCCTGTGTCTGAGTTGCAGCAGGTATGCTTGAAATAAGCTCATCAGAAATGTCACCAAAATAGTCACTGGTTGTTCTGCAGCACCTGCAATTATTTCATTTTCTGGTACAGTGGGAGCATCACCTGGCTCAGGGGCAACATTTGGTTCAGGGACAACATCATTTTTATCTGCTGCAGTATTAGATGCCTTGACCTTTTTCTGCAAAACAAGACAGATACCAGACATATACCATATCAGACAGCATGACATACACATATACCAAGACATATACCAAGACAAATACTAGACATATACCATATCAGACAACATGACATTCCTTTCTTTTCAGCCCTTTTGGGTCTTGTGTTGGGCTCTTACATGTTTAAACATTGTGACCAAACTTGTCACACCTTGTACACCCGTAGGACACACCAGGCAACCTCCTTCTAGCACCATCTTCACCACTCTCTCTAATCCTCAACTTTTTAGGCCTACCTGGTCCTTTCTTGTATTTAGGTGGTAACAGTTCCTCATCCTGAACTTCTGGCCACATTTCCTGGCCATTAATTAGACTGACAACAAAACCATAACACATTGCATACTTCTCCCTTGAATAACACACATCCACAAATTCCTCTGTATTTTGTTGCCTAAACCCAAGAGCTGGTATAACATGCCTACATAGAATCCCAACCAACTCCCAGAAATTACAAGTACAAGATTTTTTAACAATGTCTACTATGAACTCCTGAGTGTTGAAAGAATGGGTGACTTGAAATTTCTCATCCATTGCCCAAGTGGGCAGCCAATGGCCACTCAATACAACCTCATTATCAAGTATCTTCCTAGGAATATGCATAACTTTATGGGGCCACTTGTCTAGTTTTAGGGTAGATGTGGAGCACCTATTTATTAGATACTTTCTTATCCACTCACACATAGAAAAAATAGGCTTGTCCCTAGCAGCTAAGATTGTGGCATTAAAAGATTCAGCTATATTGTTCATAAGAACATCACATTTAGGGTAGAAAGAGAAATCATGCTTACACCAACTTTTTTGGAGGAATTCCCATTAACCAAGCCCATGCTTTAGGATCAACTTGTTTCAGCTCAGTCATCTTTTGCAACCATCCTTGGTGGTAAGTTGATTTTGTAGCCCCCATCATCAGATCTCTAATTAAACTGCCACCACCAAATTTTTTTTTGAAATTTGAATAAAGATGCCTTAGACATAGCCTATGTTCAATTGTTTCAAACATTTCCTCAAAAATAGCTACCAAACCCTGCATCATGAATAGATATCAGTAAACAAAAACATGTTACTAGGATTAAGAAAAAAAACTGACAGATAAACTTACCTTTTGTTGATCAGAGATAAAAATATATCTTTTGTCTTGTCCAATATCAGCCATTAACAATTCAAGAAACCATCTCCAACTGTCCTTTGTTTCTGTCTCAACAACTCCAAAGGCCAAGGGAAAGTATTGATCATTAGGATCCCTTCCCACAGCAATCAATAACTGACCTTCATACTTTGTTTTCAGATGACAGCCATCCACTCCCACAAAAGGTCTAAAACCATTAATGAACCCCTTTTTACAACCATCAAAGCAGAAATAGAAAGCACCAAACCTTGGTTTAATGGAAGCACTTAGTCTCTCCAATGTGATACTTAGGGTGTTGTCAGGGTTCACTCTATGTAACTCAGCCGCATATCTTCTCAAATTTGCATACTGTTTGTCAGCATCTCCCTCTAAGATCTTCTTTGCTATGAGTTTAGCCTTCCATGCCCTCCCCACAGTGATTCCTACAGAATAGTTTTGTCGCATATCCTGAACAATGTCACAGATCCTAACATTTTTTGATGTTTGCATCTTCTTCAATACAACCTTAGCCACCCACCTAGAGTTAGCAGATTTGTTATCCAAAACCCTAGCACATGTATGTTTGTCCACTATGGTTTTAATAGCAAAAGTGTTCTTGTGGCCCACTTTAGAGCAAAGTACTAAAAAACCACACTTGGCCCTACACTCAACCCTAACTCTGTATGACTCATTTTTAATGAAAGTTATCTCCCTCCCATTTAATATGGACCACTCACGTATTGCTTCTCTAAAATCATCTAGGGTATTAAATCCATACCCCACTCAAATTTAAAATTCTTATTCAAATGCTCCTTCATAAACTTTTCAAACCTTGGCCCTTTCTCATCATCACTTATATCAGGATCAGAGCTATCAAGCTCATCACTCACATACTCATCATCCTCCTCCCATTTCTTCTTATTGGATCAACTAATAAATCCACCAATTGAGGGTGATGCATTAATAGGTACAGTGACATCAATACCTTCAAAGCGATCAAGATTTGCAGTTGCTCGTTCATCCTCACTATCATCTAGTCTTTCCACTGCCTCTTCATCATAAACCTCCAGTTCGAAAATCTCATTGACACACCTAGGAGACCTTACTGAGTCTCTTATATCAACTACATCATGCTCAACAAACATTTCCCCTTCTACTTGGTGTCGATGTCGGTATTTTGGTGAAGTTTTGGTTATTTGAATTAAATAATAGTATATAATATGAGTATTATTATTAATTTAAATAATATTAGAGGAATTAAGGGTAAGATGGACTTTTGAGGTGGATTAGTGAGGGTATTATAAGGAGAGCCTATTTTGGAAGCCCAAAGGTTTAACAAAAGGAGAATTTTGAGATTAGGTTTCATTTGTTGATCAGAACGTGAAAATAAGGAGAAAGTGCAGAGCTTTGAGGAAAGAAGGAAAAAGGCAAGGATTCGTGAAGGCTTCCAAAGGATCAATGGAGAAAACCCCAGAACGACAATCCAAGGTATGCAGAGTATTGCCTTTCATTGTTTTCAATATAGAACGTGATGTGTTGAAAGTGGGTTTTGAGGTTTTTGGGGTTTTTAAAGGGTTTATGATTTATTGATGATTTAGAGGTATTTCTGAGAATCGATGATGGATTATTAAGGGTTGAATTATTTGGGGTGAAATAAGCCTTCGAGGCAAAACCTTTTTTTTTTTTTATGATGTGTGGGATCTTGTATGAGAAAGGGATTTATGGGTTTTATGGGAACCTTGGGAGTTTGTGAAGGTTTAGGTGATTTCGAGTTACAAAAGTGAAATTAATCGACCTAATAGTTGTAGGTTTTGTGTCCTTAATGGTTATAATGCCTTAGGAATGTTATAGGGATGTTTTTGGGTGAACTGAGGTTGAATTCGTAATGTATTGTGGGTCTGGTATGCTACTGATGCGTAGCAGCGATTCCCTGCAATCGCTAGTTCGCCAAGTGAACGAAAAGCTCGCAAGGAGAATGTTCGCATGGACTCGTAAAGGGAGTAGCGCAGCGAATGCGTGATAACTGTGATGATTCTGGGTTGATTTCTGAGAAGTGGTGTCGTGGGTTCGCACAACGAATGTCCCAGTGAAGGGCTTCACAAAGCGAATGAAGTGGAAAAGGGAGGCAGAATGAGGGCTTTGTTGGGATTCTAGGATTCGCTAGAGCTTTGCAAGGCGAAGGCCCCAGCAAATGTGTTCGCACAACGAACTCATCAGCGAACTGCTACTGTTTGTGAAATTTTGTTTATGATGCTGTAATATTCTGAGATTTTGGTGCTGTGATATTTTTGATGTTTTACTATGATGTTCTTGATGGTATTGAGATGATGAGCTGTGATGTTTTGATGAATATATAATGACATGATTAACATGATGTTTTGGTGAATGATGATGCACATAATGATATATTTGGCGATGATGATTATGACGTTGTGTATCATGCATTCATAGCATTTCTGTGACGATGTTAGGACTTCGGTCCAGTGATGATGGTGTTAGACTTTGGTCTATTTATGGCTTCCATCCCATTGTGTGGATGTGAAGTGGATTATGACGTGCCCCGGTTCTTGTGTAGAATCAATCCTATTTGACGGGGATCTTTGGAGGGTGATGGCCTAAGTGTCCATCGATTATGATGATTGGTACCACATGCATGAGTCCTGTTATGCATTGCATTTATGTGACATTTGTTGTGATTTATGGTGACGTGTTTTGATGTTTGCCTTGTGATGACTCTGATGTTGTATATGATGATGACGCCATTTTTATGCATATCTTATTTTATATTGATTATAATGAATTGTATTACTCACCCTACCTGTTTGAATGTTGCCTCCACGTGGGTAACGTGCAGATGATCAAGATTAGCTGTTGACGCTTTTGAGGACTTTTGAAGTTATTTGCTCTTGGTCGACTTAGAGGGTCTTTGCTCTGATAGTGTAACATCGGGTTGGGGTCGTTGATAAATCGAATTCGTATCATATTTTCCGACTCATTACGTGCACTTTTAGTACCGTTTTATCGAGTCTTTCATACTATTTGCTTTGATTTATTATGTTTTCCTTTGTTTTTATGTCGACAGGTGTTTAATCGGCAAGTATGGAAAAAAGAGCGAAAATAGAGCAGAAAAGTGAAGAAAAACAGCAAAAATGCAAGTTTTGGCCTCCCCAATTGTATGGTGCTCGCCATTTGCCCCTACAGAGGAGAAAGGCGTTCGCCATGTCCCAAAAAAGGAGGGAAATCACCTTTTGAACTAATGACGGTCGCCATTAGGCATACGACGGTCTCCGTTTGTCGCGGGAGCAGTTTTTCAGTGGCAGTTTGACAGTTTTGCTTGTTTGAATTCAAATTCGTGCTAGACCTTCTTGGAGCCAAATTTCCTCTACATATACACCCTTGTAGGTCTGCATTTGTATCTGGAAGTTGCGTGGAAGCACTTCCGAATCGCGTCTTAGAATTAAGCATAAATTTACCGTTCAAAGCAGCAATTACTCACACTGAGGAATTGTTGCAACCTTGTATTTTCTATTTTCTTGTATTGCTGTATTACTAAAGAATCAATACAAATCTTGCCGCTATTTTCGCATTCGAGTTCAGTTTCATTTATTTTCCCGCATTTACAGGTTCTTTATTTATCGCTTTATTGTTATTGTTATCGTATTCTATAATTGTTTAAGCATGATGTCCTCGATTGTATTTACCATGTTTAGTTTGTTTTCATTTAATTCCATGTCTAGTTAAATTGTATTGAGACTTGTCATACCCTAAATTTTGACCACTAAGATTTTCCGTCATTGTGCAAATCATCATCGCAATATGGATGGACCTTCATACCTCATTAGTCTCCCCAAAGATGGGTGAGCATCCACTACAATCAAATTTAGGGTTTTAAGCCCTCTCTGAGCTTTAGACAAAGGATCAATCAAGAAATGATATGATCTTCAACTTGTCTTACCTCCCAAACATCTACAATGGATCAAGGGGACTCCCACTTCAAGGATTAAGCACAAGGCTGCTCCCTTCTAGGTGGATCAAGCCTTAAGATCGCCAGTGTCACCAAATTAGGGTTTGGTCGACCAGGGCCTCCAGATGGAAATTCTCCTCTGGGCATGAGCCAATGCTTCAAGGCATAACCTATGATTCTCCAAGGGACATCATAAACCCAATCATCAAGTCAATTTAGCCTCTGGGGAAGCATTCATCAAAAATCAGGAATTAGGGTTTCTTGACCTAATTCATCCCTAAGATGAATTTTGGGACCAATCATGAGTCAAGACCTCAAGAGATGATTTGAGAGTCTCTAATAAACTACATTGATCCATTTGCAACAATGGATTAATCCAAGAAGCTTGAGCAACAAGTCTCAATTTCATCAGAGCCACTTAGGGTTTCGCGAGAAAAGTCAACTGTAGCTTTGACTTTTGACCAGGACATGCTCCCAAACCCTAGGACATGATTCAATATACCCTATAACACCCATGGAACATGTCCATCAAGTTTGATTTAGGTCAAGGACATGATTTCCTAAAGGATCGCACAGTTTGGAATTCATCTGACAAAAAGTCAACTATGCACAAAAGTCAACTTTGACTTTTTGAGATTTTTCACAAAAATGGTTTTTTAACCCTAAAATGATGTTAATGTATGATTGGAATCATAATTCATCAAGAAAAATCAAGAAAAGTGGGATAACTTGTAAAAGGGGTAACCATCAAAACTTAGAAAATTTTCTAAGTTATGAACAAAGTGGCAAGGGTACCAACTTTGGAGGATCATAACTCCTAAACCATAAAGCCATTTTTCCCCATCCAAAGCTTGATGTGTAGATCTCATTACCCTCTACGAAAGCTTAAAACTGACCTCCCTCCAAATTCCTCATGGATTTTGAGTTATGGAATGATCAAAATCACAAAAAGTGAAAATGTCACTTTTTTCCAACACTTAGTGAAATTTTCACGAAGTCAGAATCTGCCTTCATTTTTTTCCAAATGTAGGGGGATTTTTCACTTGGATCCAAAAGGTATCAAAACCAAATATGATCAAACAGTTGTTGTATCATATAAGGGCTTTCCAAAATGACCAAGAACATCACCAAATTCCACTTGGGCCAAGAGATATGACAATGGCAATATGCCTTGCTGAAAACTGCCAAGGCTAGGCAGAATTTTGCATTTTTGCTCGATTTGGTAAAATCAGCCAATTCCAAGCCTTGTCATCATCTTAGACACATCTGAGGATCAAATCTAAAGGGGACAAACACTGAGCCAAGCCTCCAAAGTCCTTGGATCAAGAAGTAGCATGCCAAACTTAGAATTGCCTAAAAGAGGGACAAGACTCCAATTTTGGATTGGAGCATTCAATGCATACACCAAGGTGGCATGGACTGAGCTATTTGCAACTGAATTCAGTCAAGACTTATCCAAGACCAAGGGAACCACAGCCCTGTGCCCTAACCTCTAGTCAATGGCTAGAGGAGACTTGGATTCCAAAGTGCAACCCTTGGCCAAACCTCTGCTGCAGTTGCCATTCACTATTGCTTGCAAAACAAACTTGCTCCACTATAAATAGAGCTCAATTGTGATCAGTTTGAGTACACCAAAGCCATCAAACAGATGCTTTCCTCAAAATCTCTTCTTTCACTCCAATTTTGCCTTCTAAGGCAAGTCACTATCGGGTTGAGTTTGAGAGCTTTTCCAATCAAACCAATCACTCACATGCCTCACATACATCACATAGAAGTGATCCAAACACTCACATAACATCTGGAACACAAAAATCACAAAATCACCAGCCAGTTGCTCAAGTTCTTGACAGATTTGCAGTTGGGGTACCATCTCAAGTTCCAGATCATTTCAATCCATTCCAGCATCCAGACACACTCCATGGCACCTAGGGAAGCTATTCAGATCATTGGAACCTAGCTGTAACACCTCTGACACAAAACACGATCACCAGCTGCAAGAGATAAGCATGATCTCTTCTAACTCTATGATCCATGCATTTTTTGCTGCACAATAATTTGGCCATATGTTCATAATCATGCATGGAATGTTTTCCCTCAATCAATTTCATTGTTTGAATTGTGTGTGGAATTTCTGAACATTCATGCAGAAATTAGGGTTCTTGAGGTTTCTCTTTGATTTCTTATTCCATGTTAAAAATAAATGAAATTAAAGACCATATACATGATCGTGAGGTTAAAACGAGTAGATTGATATGTAGATTGCATGATATAATCAAGTATTCAGTGAGATTGGATAGAAAACTCAAATATGCAGAAACAGAGGGTGGCGCGTGTTCTTGCCCTTTTTCTTGGCGCCACTTTTTGAAAATTCAAATATTTGAATTTTGTGATTTTATTTAATTGATTCAAAAATTAATTTCTCCCTGAGTTTTAATGATTTTGAGTTGATTCTTTTTTTAA
Source organism: Lathyrus tuberosus (assembly GCA_022829125.1). Taxonomy (NCBI): domain Eukaryota; kingdom Viridiplantae; phylum Streptophyta; class Magnoliopsida; order Fabales; family Fabaceae; genus Lathyrus; species Lathyrus tuberosus. The sequence continues at coordinate 2,643,265 of JALAZF010000436.1, read as the reverse complement.
TAATTCACAAAAATGTTGAAATATTTTATTTTCCCAAAAAATCCCAAAAATATTATTTATTTCATATAATTGATATTTTTGCAAAGAATTAATATTTTAACTATTTTTGACATTTAAAATATTTTCCTTCTTGATTTTTGCAAGTTTTAATGATTTCTAATCATTTTGTAGGTCAAAACATGATTTTTGAAACATTAATCCAAGATCACAATTTGTTTTCCACATGTTAAACAATTTTGATCATTTTAATTAAATTTTTTATTCAATTAAAATACATTTTGGAAACAAATTAGGGTTTTGATTAATTCAACCCTCATCAAACTTTTTCAAACACTTTTGGGCCTCTAATAGAGTGTAAGACCCAATCCTTTGTAAATACAAACCTATTTTGGGCCTCACTTATTGTATAAGTCCCGTTGTATTTCAAAAAGTTCGACGCGATCATTGTCCGTTGAAAAATAAACCTTGGGCCTCTCCTCGAGCTATAAGACCCATTCAAAATCTTTTGGGCCTCTATTAGAGTGTAAGACCCAACCCCCTTTGAAAACCAAACCATTTTGGGCCTCAATGCATTGTATAAGACCCACCGCATTTTCAAAAATCTCGGCACGATTGCCATTTTCAAACAAATGACCCTGGGCCTCTCCTTGAGCTGTAAGCCCCACCACTTGTACAAAAATAAATCTTTTGGGCCTCTATTAGAGTGTAAGACCCAATCCCCTTTTAACCAAAATTTTTGAGCCTCAGTCACTTGTATAAGTCCCTCTGTACAAAACGACAGTGCAATCACTGATAAAAACCTTGGGCCTCTCCTTGAGCTGTAAGCCCTAACATCTTTTCAAAATACTTTCTCCTTTGATTTTGAATATACTGTTGTTTTCAATCTTTCTTTATTGAGTAACTAACCAAACAGCATGGAAGCTCTACAACCGAGTAAGTGTTTATATGCTTTCATTTACCCGCTTTCATTTACATATAACTATATTATGGGGCTGTTTCACAGTAAGTCTTCTTTCATAAACTCATATCAACTGTGTAATACTAGTATAGATATTTAGAGTTTCCCCGGCAACTACGTCTAGCACTAAGCCCTGTTGATCACTCTTATATAGACTAAACTAGATCCCCACAGGATGACCAGACACAGTCTTCCCTCCTCTTGGGGTTAAACAATATGGAGACGTGAAAGACAGCATTCTCGGTGAACCCTTTCTCAGACTGTCACCCTTAGACATTGTCAAAGAAACTCTACTCCCTAGAGATGATCTTTTCTCCGTGAATGGCATGTCTTGAGTTTCTTCCAAATTCTCGGACTTTCCTGGCTTAATCTATTCTTTGTGAATAGCCTGTCTTGAACTTCTCGGGGTTTGGGGACCCACAAGCTTCTTAAAAGCATCCCCACCTCCTCTTGGGCGTTGTACAAGGACCCTACGGCTTCTTAGAAGTATTCACAACCTCCTCTTAGGCTTCGTATAAGGATTCTTCCTTCGGGAAGAGAGCCTCCTCTTGGGCTTCGTACAAATTATCCCTCGGCTTCTTAAAAGTTTCCAGCCTCCTCTTGGGCTTCGTACAAATTGTCCCGACGACCTCCTAGAGGTATAGGAACAGAAATTAGTCATCTTAATAGAACAGTCTTTCAAAGAGTCTAGATCCTACAACTACTGTTTCTCTAAAGCATAGTACAAAAGACAAAACTCTAGGCTTGGACAATCTAAACTTCCTTGAGTCTCGAAGGCATTCTCAAGCCCCCTTTCAAAAATAGGGAAAACACCCGCAGACTTGGACAGTCTCCAAAACCCTCTGGATTCCCCATTTCCTCAAAGAACAGGAAATAACCTTGATCCTCTGATCAATCCCAAAGCATAGCCTTGCCTTTAATCAGTCTCTTTATAAGAGCTGATTTTCTCCTTTAACCCACATACTAGACCTGTCACTCAACTGAAACAGCCATCCTGTAGCCTCCATCTCGGGCTTCGTACGAGATACAAAAAAGACTCTCTTGTTGAGACAATAATCCTTTTAGCCTCTATCTCGGGCTTCGTACTAGATACAAAATCACTCTCTTGTTGAGTATAAAAGACTCTCTTGTTGAGTCAAACATTTTTAGCCTCTATCTCGGGCTTCGTACGAGATACAAAATCACTCTCTTGTTGATTATAAAAGACTCTCTTGTTGAGTCAAACATTTTTAGACTCTATCTCGGGCTTCGTACGAGATACATGATAACACGAAAATGTATCATATATTTGCCTTGATTTATTACTAATAATTACGTTATTTTGGCTTAAGTTCTGATTATTCCGCGAGTATTCTAGTGTTTTCGCAGGTATTTCATTGTCCAAGCTAAAAAGGAGCAAAGTAGAAAGACATGAAAAAATGAGAAGAAAACAGGAAGAAATGACTAAGAAAGAAGCAGAAAATGGAAAGTCGTGTGCAGACGACCGTCACACACTCACCACGACCGTCACACAATTCCAAAGGTCACCATGATCGTCACACTCATCACGACCGTCACACGTCCAAAATGGTTATAACGTCCATAACACAGACGTGGACACAGAAGACCAATGCAGTCACGCACGTACAACATTTCCTCCTAAATTCTCTCAACATCAGCACATGAGCCCAGTCTCCCTTGGATTTCTCAACAACCGAAGGTTAAGCTCTTATATTCTCTCCAACGAAAAGCAAAGCTTGGGCTATAAATACAGCATGGATAGAATAGCCAAGGGACACACACGACTAGAGAATTTTACCTTGAATTGCTGCAGAATTTATTTTCGTTCTTGTTTGTTCCCTTTTTCATTCCTTGTTCACTATTACCTGAAATAGTGATAGTTTCTCACATCGAGGAGCTATTGCACCGTAGTTAGAATTTATTTTTAATCTTTCCTTCATCATTCATTGTTCCTGTACGATCGAGCAAAAGCCTACCGACTTGTGGAGGAATTGCTAGAACCAAATTATTGCTCATTTATCAGATTTTTATCATTACTTTAATAATAGCATTATTGTTTTCCCACTGCCATGTCTAACTTATTGTTTTGTAGTTTATATTTATGCATGTTTGTTTTAATTAATATGTCTAGCTAAATCCGATTTATCGATATGTAATTAAGTTAATCGGAATGGATTCGATAAACATGAGCTAAAACCATAAACAACTTAATTTCTGGCTGCGATTTCTTAATTAAAATTGGACTTTTGTTACGAGAGTAAAAAGGTAGCAAAGGTTAGGATTAAGACCACGAGAGTGTGAGATTTTAATCGGATAGCTGAAATCGGGCATTGGTTTTAAAAACAGCGAGAGCGCTTTAAAGTTAATTAGATTGTATTGATTTTCAAAAAGTATTTTTAAACTCAAATGGGCTAGCGAGAGCTGACATTATGATTTAAGAATATAGTCCGAAGCAATAACCACGAGAGTGTGAGGTGAGGGCTTTTAAACTGATATTTCTACAGAAATATAATGTGACTTATTTTTATACGCTTAGGTTTTATTGAGTCCATGATGGTACACTAAGTTACGTACCGATATCCTAATATCAACTAGTTTATTTTAAATTTTAGATTCCCTTTAGTTTCCCATTTGAACTTAAAACTAAAATATCTTCGCCTTAGCTAAACACAGTAGCAAACCGTAGCACTAGGTTGATTATCAAGTCCCTGTGGGATCGATATCTTTATTACTATGCGATAGGCTGTGCGCTTGCAGTTAGTAACCGTTAGACTCAGAAAGTCGGGATCAAGTTTTTGGCGCCGTTGCCGGGGACTTTGATTTAGTCAATAGTGCAACTCTTTGTTGCACAGTATAGACTAAGGCAATAAATTTTATTTCCTTTTCTTTTTCTCGATTGTATACCAAGTACTCGCTCACAAAGCGAAGACTTGCAACCACCAATTGCCGAATTAGAGCACTTCTTACATTTAAGACGCAGAATACTAGAGTATCAACGCAAGTATAATATTCACGATCTTCTTGCTAATACTCCTGAACCAGTTAAAGAACGAAACATGGCCGAAGGACCACAAAACCGTCCTCTTAAGTATTATGCTACCCCATCTGAGCAAGAACCACATAACAACATTGCTGTCCCCGCTATCAACCGAAATGATTTCGAGTTGAAACCCTCATTGCTGTCAGCCGTACAACAACATCAATTTTCTGGAAATCCTATGGACGATCCTAATGAACATTTGACTAAATTCGTGCAGTACGCAGACACAATGAAGGCAAATGGTGTGACTGCAGACGCGATAAGACTACGTCTTTTTCCTTTATCATTAAGAGACATAGCTTGGGCTTGGTTGCAATCCTTGCCATCAAATTCCGTCACTACGTGGGATGAGTTGAAAAAGGTGTTCTTAGCACGATATTTCCCACCAAGCAAAACAACTATGCTGAGAGCCCTAATTAATGGATTTCGAAAAAAAGATACTGAGTCGCTTTACGATGCATGGGAGAGATACAAAGATATGATGAGGATGTGTCCGCATCACAGTCTTGAAGATTGGTTAGTCATCTATATGTTTTACAATGGTCTCTTGTACAATACAAGAATAACAATAGATGCCGCCGCTGGTGGTACACTTATGGACAAACCCTATACCAAAGCCTATCAACTCATCGAAAGCATGGCTCAAAACCATTACCAATGGGGAGGCGAAAGAACGCCAGTAGAAAAAGCTCAAACGAAAGGTGGAATGTATGAAGTTAGTAGTCTTAATCATGTCCATGCTAAGGTAGATGCCCTTGCTCAAAAGATAGATAACTTGACCATAACACTCGCAGCAACCGTGGATGCCGTAGCTCCAAACTGCGAATTATGCGGAGTACCCGGACATGCTGCCCCCGAATGCCAAATTTTAGCACGAGTCTCCGCTGACCAAGTGAATTATGCTCAAGGAAACCCATATGCAAATACCTACAATCATGGTTGGAAGATGTAATACCCCAAAATTTTCCCTTTCTTTTCTTCATATCATTTAGCATGAGCTTTCATTGCATTGCATTGCATTCAAGCATGGAAAAATAAAGCATCAAGCATTTAGCATTGCATCTTGCATAAGGGCATATGATCAGGTGATTCTCTAAGGTGCTGATCATCCAAAGAAGAAGACCAAGTGTTTCTCACAAGCTTCAAGGAACTCTTACATCATGTATCATCTCCATTTGATCTCACAAGTCATGGAAAGAGGAGAATTCATCAAGAAGATTGGACAGTGCATGATCTACTATACAAGGCAGTCAAAAGTTGGGATCTGACCCCCAAATGAACAAGCTCTTTGATTCTTTATCATCTCCAAGTGGTACATGTCATCATTGGTGGACATGATACACAACATATTCAGAGGAATTTGAATTTGGAGGATGTGCTATTTCCTCCTAACCAGAGGGTACCAAAACTAGGGTTTGCCATAAAATCAGTTTATTTATGATTTTTTGGGCAAGATTTGATCCCATAGTATTCCTTATGTCCTCAAGTGTCTAGGGATGGAAGATTGCCCATCAATTTGCTTCAGAAGGTTTTCAATTGATCAGAAATTGCAAAATCAGGAGAATTGGGAATAAAGTCAACTGTGCAGTGAAAAAGTCAACTCCTGACTTTTTGAGGTCAACATCATGATTTTCAAGTCAAATATGGTCTATGGACAAGATTTGATCAAGAAATGTTAAAGGATTTATGAAAAATCAAGAATGTGGAAAAGTTGCTATTTTTGGAAATCTAGGTTTTTAGGAAGTTGCCATTTTGGGAAAGTTTTAGCATGAATTAAGTCATCTTCCAAGCCAATTTTCATCATGATACGAGCTTCATTCAAATTTTCCTCAAACTTGAAAGTTGTAGAGATTTTTCCAAGCTTTCCAACCATGTAAAGTTTGTCTCATTTGGATTATTTTTGAGAGAGTTATGGTGTCTCAAAGTTGGAATCTTCAAGTTGTAAAATGTGGAAACTTAGAATTTTTTCTAAGTTATTTTGGACAGCTTTGTGCATCAATGTTCATGCTCGATTTTGATCAACTTCCAAGCTTTGAATTGAGAAAACTCTAACATGAAAGTCGTAGTTTGAAGTCTTCTCTTCAAAATGGGCACAAGAACCATGGCATTTGAGTTGTTATTGAGTGAGTTATGCTTCCTCAAAGTGTGAAATTTTCACCTTGTTAAGTTCAAAACTTAGAATTTTTTTTTAAGTCATTTGTGGCAGATTTAGGGACACATTTCCATGGCCAACTTTCACAAAGATCCAAGCCTCATTTCCACTTGTTTTCAACACCAAAGATGTTCCATGATGTGTGGGCTTTCCAATGGAATTCAATTGGTACAATTTGGATTAGAACTCATGGAAATAACATGGCATGAAGTGGGCTGCCCAATTTTGTTCTAAGGCATGGCATGGTGCATTTCTTGGCACAATTGTGAACATTTTAGCAGCATGTTTGTACACCACACGTGACTTCACCAAAACCTTCCCAAAATGACCAAACATCATACCATATCCTTACATGCATGCCATGCACATTTTTGCCAATTATGTGAAAAAGAAAAAAGTCAGTACAATATAACCTCTTCCCATTCTCACGTGCCTGGAACATGCTCATTTTCATGACCCTCCTCCCACCCAAAAATCACTCCAAGTTTTCATAACCACACCACCACCCGTACCTCACTCTCTTGGTTTTTTTTGTGGCAATATTTTTGAACCAAATATCTTACTCTATTTTCAGGCCCATTGGACAAGAGCAACTCACCATATTTAAGCTTCTCAAACCCTAAAGTGAAGGGGCGGAAGACACTGGATTTTTCCTCAGATCTAAATAAAAGTTTCTCTAAAAAACTTCTCATTCTCGAATCTGGTTTGACTTGAAGTTTTCTTTGCATCCCTTGGTTGATTCATTTTCAATCAAATGTGTGTGACTCTTAATACGTGAGAAGCATGACCTAGAGGCATCACATCAGGCGTAACAGCTCCACCATCTTCATCATTCGTCCAAAGAGTTGAGCGAACAAAGCCTTGATCTACTCTTCTCAAGCTCTGGGGAGTTTATCTGCATCGTTTTCCAATTTCACTGTAAGGTTTGAAGAAGCAACGGACTTACTCCGTTGAGTAAGCTTTCTAAATCATATTCTCACTGTTACAACATGTTTTCAACTCATGATTGCTTATTCTGAAGTCCTCCATACATGGAGGCATTGATTGTATGCTTGTTGTTTTATTTAGACGAGTTTCAAAATTTGTTGGCTTTGCTTGTGTGGTTGCTTTCATGAGTTTCGTTGGTCGTTTTCAAGATCTAGTGGCATATTTGTGACCTCCTAGAAGCGCACTACGATATGGGGTATGGGTTGTCTTGATCTGAATTCGTTGTTCCATTGGTGTTATTCTTTGATGCTTGTTTTTCTTGGCTTTAGAGGAAGAATTATGAGAAAATAAGGTTATTTTTGGAATCTACATGGAATTTTGAGGGGGGAGGAGTATCCACGACGCGTTTCCGGCATCTCCCGCCGCCGCAGGCGGTGGCCGGCCGGACTGAACTGTTTTCCGGTCGTATTTCTGGCCAAGGAGGATGTCACGATGGAGTTTGCATGCTGCATGGGAGAGACGGTGATGTGGCGGCTTGTGACTGGCTGGCTACTTGTTTTTGTCCGCTAGCGTTTTAATGAGAAGTGGACCGATTGATACATGATCACATGGTTTCACGTTACATTTCATTTTTCTTTTTTTTTATTATCATTATTATTAATTCACTTAAAAGGATCTGATGTGAGTTTTAATCTGGGCCTGCGCGAATTTCCTATTCGCACCCCCCACACGGCCCAACTTTTGTGTTTGCATTCAATATGCACCCTCTCCTTTTTATATACATTTTTATTTTTTCCTTTTTATTTTTGTTTTATTTTTAATCATTAAAAATATTTCTATTTATTAAAAAAATTCAAAAAAAATCATGTGTGTGAATTGATGTCTTATTTAATTTTTCATAAATTTTATTTTTATTTTCCATTTATTTTCATATTTATTTCTGATTTTCTTTTCCAAGTGTCTTCTATGTTTACCTTTGTGATTAGTGCTTATGTTTGATGATCTTTCCATGCCTTATTGAGCTGATCTTTTTGCCATGTTTTGACACTTAATTGAGGAATGTTTTGATGTCATGTTGCTGCCTTGGTGATCACTTTTGTTTGTTTTCATGGGATTTTTGATGCCCCTCGATCATTGTTCGGTTATGTGCATATCTTGACTTGTGGAACACCTTTGAACATGTTCTTGAGCTAATTCTGTTCCAATCTTTTTGTATATGTTACTTGACTGAGTTAACTTGCCTTTGATTATTTTTTGGGAATTTTTTGAACCACTTTTCTATTTTTGGTTGATTTTTACTTGTGGTTTGAATTTGATTGAAGCATGTTTGAATACTTGACCTAGTTTGAGTGCATTTGTTTACTTGTGATTGATTGATGCTTGAGATGATTGTATGGTGTGATCATGTTCTGTTTGAGCTTGTTTATGGCTTTGGAATAATCTTCATTGATTCATTTTCCTATTTGTTCTTGATTTTCTAAGTTGGTGTGTTTTGACTTGAATTTTGTGGTATGTTTGACTTAATCATGTGCAATGCTCCCTTGTATGAAACAATCAATGCATGAGGCCTTTTGTTTGACTTGTATAACATGCTTGAGGTTCTGATCGTCTTGATTTAGGGTTCATTATGTGACATGTTCTCACTTTTTGCTTCACATGTTTCTTTGCTTGCTTGCATGAATAGTAAGTGGTTGCTTTGATTAGTTTGGATGCATGCTTTGGATGTGTTGCTTGGTGATTAATCTTGTATGACTTGAGTTTAATCTTGACATGATGTTAATGTGTGTGCTACTGCCTCTTGAGTTCTATACTTGATTTTCATGTTACTTGAGCATTGTTGGATGCATTTGGTTTGAATTATGTGATGCATATCATTCCTTTTACTTTGTAACTTCTTTGGTGCATCATGTTGCATAATGTGAACCTATTTTGCATATATGAATTGTTGTGAGTTCTGGTCTTGTTTCATTTTCATCTTATCTCCTTCATTTCACTTTGATATGACATCCATGTGTGTTTGATGGTGCACTTAATCCAAGTTTACTTGCATCCTTTCTTATGTGCTTTCACTTGTGTGTTAGAGATGTGCTTGTGTGATTTTTGAAGCATGTTTTATGATGTGATTTGGATATGATGATTATGATGTGCTTGCTGCCCTATCTTTGTATCTTATCTCTCTTTTTCTTTTCTTCTCTTTCACTATTTCACATCCCTTGAATCTCAAGACTTGTTCAAGTCTTGGATTCTTTTCCCCTTAGAGCTACCTAGTCCAACTTAATTTTTGATTAAGCTTGGAGTAGGATTAGCATTAGGTTTAGTTAGGCTTCCTCTTTCAAACCTCACTAACCATAGGACCTCCATGCATGATAACGTTAGGACCCTTAGTTTACCTTTAGAATTTCCTTTGCGTTTTCTCTTCTCATCTTCAAGTAAAAAGTAAAAAATATTTAATAAAGGAAAACAAACATTGTATTTAGGCCTTTCATGCAAGACCAAGATAGTGAGGGATCTTCTTTCATTTTCTTGGAATGTTTAGCGGGCGTCCCATCTCGGGTCGTTATGCGAGGCATTCGATCTTACATGAGGGACTTAAATACAATGCGCGTTACAAAACACAAAACAATCAAAACACTTCTTTCTAAAAGACAAAAACAAACAATAACGTCTTTCCTTCGGGAATTCTTTTCTCATCTCACTCACTCTTAACGTACGAACGTGCTCCTACTCGTTCTCTCGCAAGATGGTAACGCACTCGGACCAGCGAGCCTGCAACACCTGAGCTAGAACGTTAGCCGTTCCCTAAAAAACACAAAACAAGTGACCCTCGTTGAGGGGAACTACGTCGCTCTGATTCTCATGTTCCCGATGAGATACGTAGGCAGTGGGGTAGGGCCCATTCGAGCACTTCTTTTATTTTCCCTACATTTGTTTCTTTTTCTCTCTCTTTTCCTTTTCCTTTTTTTTTTTCGTTCCTTTCCCTTTCCAGTAGCAGTGGAGCTCCAGTTGACGACACCCTTTGATCGAGACAAGCAAGCGTGGATCCCATCGGGTACGATGGACGCGAGGGGGTGCTAATACCTTCCTCTCGCGTAACCGACTCCCGAACCCAGTTCTCTTGGTCGCAAGACCATGCTCTTTCCTTTCTCTTCAGGTTTATGCGGTGTTTCCTTTCCCTCTCTTGGGATAAATACACATTGCTGACGACTCTGTTTCGGTGCCACTTTTGCGTTTGTACTAGGATGAAAATCCCGGGAGCGACAGCTGGCGACTCTGCTGGGGAACGAACCCAGAATCTCTGGTTTCCTTAGCGAGTCAATCCTAGCGCTTGTCTGTCTTTCTTTCATTGGGTGTTTACTATACTTTGCTGTATTTACTGTTTTACTGTATAGTTATTTACTATTTTTTGCTGTATACTACTGTATATTACTGCATTTACTGTATTTTAGCATTTTTTCATTTCATATGATGTATTATGCTGCACTGCTATACTGTTTTCTGTTTGGCGGGATGGGGGTATTCTGAGAGATAGGCCCAATACACAGGCCTGAGCGTACTTAGGATTAGCGTGTTTCATGTCCTCTCGCGTTGCATCTCGGTTCGAGGAGGGAATATGAAACACAATCTGGATGTGGTTCTCTCTAGAGAATTATGCGTTGTGGATTTCCCACGATGGTAGAGCTATCTGGAAGAGCTGCTAAGTCTGGATGACCTTTTAGGATGACCCCTCTTTATTTTGAGGTGAATCAGTGGACGACCTCTTTGATTGGCGGTAGCATTGTATCCTTCGGGCTGAATGTGCTATTGCTTCTCAAACCTCTGAAGCTAAGGATCTTCCATTTTGGAGAATCAGTTGAGGCCTCCTCGATCGATGATGATGCCAAACCAAAAATGGTGAACGTATCATCATTTCTCAATCTGAGAGCCCGGGATACTGAACATCCTAGTACCTACCTATGAGATTGGGGGGGATTGTTTACAGGTGTGCAGGAACCCTTGACCGTCAGAATACCTGGTTTCTTTACTTGTTCTGGATTGGTTACCGAAGTTTGATCCTGATCAGCTCACATTTGGTTCTGTGTTCTTATTGGGTTTCTTATCCTGGGGTTGTATATCTCACCAGATTCAGATTGCAGTACAGTGGGTTCAGCAGTATTTGTGCAGCAGTGGTCACATGCCCTTGCATACATGTCATTATTAGCATTCTTGCATTTAACCCTCATGTTTATTCATTTGCAGGGTATACTTCCTTTCGATTCCGGTTGACAGTACTTGTTGCGGTTATGGAGATTCCTAGGAAGAACAATGTACACTATAGTTTCTTCGACACAAAGGTGGAACCGTTGCGAAAGATGATTGCTCTTATTACTCCAGACCATGTGGGTATGTTTCGGAAGGCTTATGGGGAGATTATGACTGTGGTTGTTGACTTGAATGCTTCAGAAAGGAGTGTCATTCATACGTGCTTACAGTTTTATGACCCACAGCTAAGGTGTTTCACCTTCTCAGATTTTCAGTTGGGCCCAATGCTAGAAGAGTATGCTTGGCTGCTAGGTGTGCCTCTCAAGCACCAGATTCCCTTCAACTCTGACATGCGCCCTCCAAAGCATGAAGAAATAGCTAAGGCTCTCCATATGAGCATACCTGTGGTAGCAGATAATCTCGCCACCAAAGGAGAATTATCTGGTTTTCATTTGGACTTCTTGGTTGCCAAAGCTGAAGAATTTGCTGCTAAGTCTTAGTGGGAAACCGTTTGTGCAATCCTGGCTTTGAGTATCTATGGAATTATGTTGTTTGCTGATGAACCAAAGTTCGTAGACATGAGTACAATCCATATTTTTGTAATGAAGAACCCCGTACCCACCCTCTTGGGTGATTTGTACTATTCTGTGCACTTCAAGAATGAGAAGAAGCGAGGAAGGTTGGTTAGATGTTGTGCGCCTCTGTTCCATAGGTGGCTTATGGGTCATTTACCAAATTCAGAAGCCTTTTTGAATCCTCAGCCTGCAAAGAACTGGGCTAAGAGGATGATTCAGTTGACAGCAAAGGATATCCGTTGGTTTAATCAGAAGACAATTGGGGGAGACTTCATCAGCAGCTGTGGAAGACATCCTAACGTGCCACTCTTGGGAGTAAGGGGTTGCATTAATTATAACCCTGTTATTCTCAGGAGATAATTAGGATTTGCCTTAGTAGAGCCTCCAAGGGACAGTGATTTGGAAGAGTCTTTCTTTTTCCCTGTGAAGGCTAACCTTTTGTTGGTAAGGCAAGCGGCTGGAGCTTGGGGTAATCTTCAAATGAAGGGTAAAGTCGTCTTCGGAAAGTGCAACAATGTGTCTTCCTCTCAATATGACGCCTGGTTGAAAAGAAGGGTTTAGATTACTCTTTTTCCATTTTCTCAGGAAATACCGTCAGATCCAGTGGAACCAGTGACCACGATAAGCATTGCCGAATATGACAAGCTTAAAGCTGAGTTGGATAAGACTGTCAAAAAGAAGGAGAAGCTAAGTGAAGGACTCAGAAAGACGCTTTGTGACAAGCGTAGGGTTGAGTATGAACTGCAGAAGCTGACTGAGCTTCACGAGGCCGATAAGAAAAGAATTGCCGAAGATACTATCTATATTCGTAAGGTCAAACAGAATGAGATGGCGCTAAAAGAGGCGTGTAAGCGCGTCAATGAGTAGGTAGCCAAGTCAGAAAATGCCCTTGCCAAAGGCCAACAGAGGTGGGATGAGTTTTCTGAATGTCGGAGGGAGATAGAGGCGAGAACCAGGGCTGAGAACGACGAGTTGAGGGAAACTTTGAAGAGCAAAGAAAGTGAATTTCTACAACAACTAAGTTCAGCTAATCAAGAGATCGAAGACCTGAAGACCCGCGCCGGAGTAAAGAGAGCCAAAGAGTCAGCTGTCAAAGATCAAATCCGAAAGCTAGAAGAAGCCGTCAAGTTAAGGAGCCAATTGATCAGAGGTCTCACGGAACGCCCAAATGATCCAGTTACCGAAGCGCTTCTCAAAGAGATCCGGGAAGATTTTTATGGGCTCAGTGTTTGATTTATTTTGTCGCTATTCTAGGAATCACCATCAGGCTTGTTGATGGGTTTCCCTTTTGTTTGTATTCAGACTTTTTCAGTTGTATTTGTCCGAAAACAATTTGTATTTGACTGTTCCACACATGGCTGTGGGTTTGTTTTTCTTGTTATTGGATTTGTTGGTAGTTATTAAGAAGGATTCTTTGTCAGATTATATGATGGGTATTCACCTCTGGCATTCTGTCACTGTTAGCAACTGCGGGGATATGCGCTCTTCTCTTTTGGTCAAATTGGAATCGAAGGAAGGAATGCCTCAAAATGAATAAACATTGCATTGCATTGCATATCATGTTGCATTCTATTGTTTGTTTTTAGGTACCTATCGCAGGAGGTCTCTAACCTTTATTTGGTTTCAGGATCTATAGCTGAGAATCATATTCATCGTTACTCAACTCGAAGAAATCAAGCAAGGATAATGGATCAAATGCAGAGTGATTTGGCTGATATGAGGGCACGAATGGACCAGTTCATGACTCTCATGACTGGTATGGCCGAAACTCAAGAAAGACTGAGGCTTTTGGTCGAGCGTCCGGAAGCCACGCATGGAGTTAATCAGAATGACAATTCACAGACCCATGGCACTCCTCCTCCTGTTGTTGTCAATCCCCCTCCTGGTGGTAATCTGGGTAATGGAAATGGCAGAAATGTTGGTGGTGTTCAGGAAGATGGTCAAGAAGACCAATTTACTCTGTTGGATGCTGAGATGAGAGTCCAGCTGGGGCACTTTATGGTCGACATGCAAGCTTTGATTCAGGACCAGAAAGTGCTGAAGAAAGAGGTCAATCAGATGAAGATTCAAATGGGCCTGGTCATGGAAACCTTGAATAAGGTGTTAAAAAAGGAAAACGATCATGTACCCGCTCCCACAATAGAGGTCTTTACCCCTCCAATCTCTTTGGGGTTGGCCCTAGATCATTGATCGCTTCGTGAATCTCCTCCGCAAGCTAAAGGTTCAGAGCTCTCTCATCAGCAGTCACCTCCTGCTCCTCAAGAGGATCCTAAGTCAGAGGGGCCTAAAAAGAAGTTTGATCCCATTCCAATTTCGTATGCGCAATTGCTTTCTTACCTGCTCGAGCTCAAACTAGTTGAACGTGTGGGACCGCTGCCAACGAAGATTCCTCTGGGACCCAGTGCTAATGCTAGATGTGAGTTCCACTCTAGGGCACATGGTCACAACGTCGAGAACTGTACAAGGTTCAAGCATAAAGTCCAAGAGCTCATTGATTCAGGGGCAATCAAGTTTGCATCAGTTGGCACTGGTAAACAAAGTGATGTTACTCCCATTGTTGCAAAAGAACTGAGGACTCCCTCCTTTGTCAAAGGATCCACCTCGCATCAGGAATCTCTTCCACAACCCTATGTTGTAGAAGACCTATGTCGGCAACCCTTGTTTGTGCCTCAGCCGAATGCAGGAAGGAAAGTGCAGGGCCAGACTGGGCGCCCGAATCAGCAGCAGCAGGATTATCAGCAGCAAAGGTAACTCAGACCAAGGAAGCCCAAGAGGATATTTGATCCTATTCCTATTCCTTACAGTCAGTTGTTGGCTCGCTTGCTCAAGGGTTCACTGATCCAGCTGAGGAAGGCCATGCCCGTGCCATACCCCATTCCTCCGGACTATGACATGAGTGCTAGCTGTGAGTTCCATTCAGGAACGTTTGGGTACACACTTGATAACTGTAATGTGTTCCAGCACAAGGTGCAGGATTTGATTGACTCAAAGGTTATCACCCCAGACGGTACCCCCACAAGGTGAAGCTTCTTTATCAGGGTGAGCACTCAAAGCTACAAAGACATCATCAGAAGCAGCCAGTCCAGACGGATTCAAGCCTCCTCAACAAGGAAAACCATTTAGTTTCCTTACTGCATTTTCATATGTAGTTTTTATTTGTGTGTTCAGACATTGTTTGCATGTTAAAACTTGTGTGTATTTGGTTTGATGATTTTAATGCAATGGATATGTTTTCTTGATTAATTTCATTTGTGTTTACTCGTTTAATGCTAATGTGCACTGTAATACCGATCTTCTTGTTTAAACTCTATGAGGGAGGATGACGAAATAAGAACGCAGGTCTCTAATTGTGTGCTTTTGAACAGAACCCTGTTGAGGATGTACAGGCATTGTTTCAACCCCCCAAACACCGGAGAGATAAGGGAGATAGACCCTCGTTAACCCCTTTGAGCCTTGAAGTAGGAGTTTCTTTTCGTATGAAAAAACCCTCACATTTAACCCAGGGGCAGGGTAGGCGTTAGTTAATTTGACCGAGCGTTCAAGTTTCAAAAGGAATGTGCATCTGAGGACCCATTACCTTCTGTTCCACCATAAAGAGGTCAAGAGATGTGAAACCACAACGGTTATCCATCAACAATCCAAGAGTGAGGCAGTCACAACCCATTCAACAAAGTCAAGACAAGCCGGTGTCACATGATTTGTTAAAAAAAAAAGAATAAAAAAAAAGAAGAAAAAGCCCGCTAAGTTGAAACTTGAAAACAAGTGACTTAGGCAAAAGTTAGGGCATCCCGCTGGACTTCAAGATTAAAAGATTAAAAAAAAAGAATCGGTCCAGGCAAAACCAGGGAAATAAAAAGCGAAAAATGGGAAAAAGAGATTACATAAGAAAATCCTCGAGCGAGAACAAAGTCGTGTGACTACGAACAAAAGACAAAGGGGGTGACTGTTACTCCAAAACCTCATTAGGTATCAAACCATCAGTTTCATGGGTTCCTTAAGGATCACAAGATCTTTTCGAGAGATGAGCGCTTGTGCCAAATTAGCTGAATGTAGGATTGGAGAACATCACGAAGAATGGGTGGGCACTAAAAAACTTTGAGCCATAAACTTTTTTTCTCAAAACCGTGAATCAGGCCACGATACAATCCTCAAAAGTCCTAATTGAAACAAGGTTATTTCGAAAGCACACTACCAAGAGATAGCGTTCCTGACTCCTATGAGTTGTGCTAAAAGGTCTTTGCTGGTGTTGCATGTGCATTGCATTCTTTCATTCAAAGATTAATGTCGTGTCCTAAGCAGTGATTCGTTCGCTGCCTTGCGACATCTTTTAGGTAAAAACTTCAAGATCAACATGTGTGTTGCATTAGAATTTTCATTCTCAGGTTAAAATATTTGCTGCTTGCATACATTTGTTTGACATCAAAAGAAGTTTGCATATGGAAATTCAGTCCAGAAGCTTAATCTTGCCAAGTTGAGAATCCGGAAACTCCCAAAGGGCAGCCACATCCAATGGTACTTCCTCAGGAATTTTTGAGGTCTTTCCCAACAAGTTGTGCTAAGACGTAGTCGATCTGGGGCAGTCACGTCGAGCCATCTCTTTAAGGCGTACCTCATCTGAGTCAATCACGTCAAGAAATCTCTTCAGAGTTCAGAAAATTGGGGCAATTACTCCCAGATTCTTCTGTAGACCATACAGTCTGGGGCAGTTGCGTCGAGATCTGACGAATCTCTCCAAGAGTTTGAAGACACTGAAGCATTGAGCCTGCCAAGTCTTCTGTAAAATCCTCTTGAGATGACTTTTTCTAAGTAATCCATACAGTCTGGGGCAGTTACGTCGAGATCCGACGAATCTCTCCAAGAGTTTGAAGACACTGAAGCATTGAGTCTGCCAAGTCTTCTGTAAAATCCTCTTGAGATGACTTCTTCTAAGTAATCCAGGCAGTCGGGGGCAGTTACGTCGAGATCCGACGAATCTCTACAAGAGTTTGAGGACATTGAAGCGTTTTGGATGTCAAGTCTTCTATAAAATTCTCTTGAGAAAATTTCATTTGGTGGACCATTTTGGTCTGGGGCAAATGAAAGAAAGAGTGTTGCTCACGCATATGCAGTCAATCAGCCAAAAGGTTTGAAACAAAGGGGCATTCCAACCCAAGGCATTCGTGGTCCCCAGCAAGAGATTGCATGCAAACCTTTCTCCCTAACAAGTGATGGTTCAGAGTTGGATTTTCTCAGTTGCAGAAGTCATATCCAGCACGGGGCATACGTGCATATCCTTTTGCTTGCAGATAGTAGCCTCATACCAGGCTCAAAAGCAAGATTGAAGCCTTTTCAAGAGCATGGGATCATCCCTCCTAGATGAGTAATCAATTATTCCCACGCAGAAGACTGGGGCAATCATGTTCAGGGAAGGGTTCACTGGTCACCCTTTTGTCGATAACGGTTGCGAATTCCCCAGTAGAGCTGCTTCACAGACACTGAAGTTGATGATTAATCCCCAGTGAAGTCGTCAAGAGTTTGAAGATGCTTGATCTCCTATAAAATCCTCTTACGACGTTTCTTCAGATAAGTCCCGTATCATGGAGCAAGGAGCAGGTTGTTGATCCTCCCAAGCATGGGGCATTTTGAATTTCCTTAGCAGGAGATGTCCCAATCTATTATCCCCAGTAGAGTTTGAGGACATTTGGTCTTCTGTAAAATCCTCTCAAGAGACGTTCCACAGCACGAGACGCTTTAAAGAAGGTCTCCCCAACAGAGTTTGTGGTAAACTCATCATCCCCAACGGAATCGTCAAACTGAAAGTTCGCCTGGCATGAGGCATTATGACACTTATCCTAAGCGCGACGGTCTTATTCATCAGCAGACTATTATGGAGTTGCTTTGGGTTTCCCAGCAGATCTAGGGACTCTCCTCAGCAGGTTACAGCAGATCGTGTTCTAACCAGGATTTGTATATCCCCGGCAGAGCAGCCCTGATTCCCCAGCAAGATCGTATCTCTGGTATTGGTTTCCCCACAAAGTTCAGCATGGGATCTTGTCAACAGTATTCCCCAGCTGAGTTGTGTTGTCCCCACAGAGGCTTATTGATCAACAGAATCTCTTCCTCAGCAGAGTGATAGTATACTCTTTCCCCAGCCGGTTTAGAAGATTGATTCTCCCCGCAAAGGATCTCAGGTTTGATAGATCCTCAAGCAGAGTTTTAATGACTTTTCTTCCCCAGCAAGACGTCATGCAAAGAAATTCTCATCCCCAGCGGAGTTGCTGTGACCAGAATCCAGCCCCAAACAGATGAAGTAATTCTTGGAAGAATTCTCATATTTCAAAGTCCAAACAGACGATTGTTCATTCATTCTCCAGCAGAGATATTATCCTTTCAAGAGTCTCCGAAATCAAACCATTAATCATTGTTCCTCAGCAGAGTCAGCAGAGATGTCTGACACGGATGCAGAGAGTAATCCATTTTTGGAATTCTTAAAGTCCAACCGTAGATTGGCCAAAGACCATTCAAGGGTGGCAAATCATCAGCAAAGTCCAACCGTAGATTGGCAAAAGGTCCATCCAAGGGTGGCAAATCATTGGAAAGTCCAACCGTAGATTGGCAAAAGGTCCATCCAAGGGTGGCAAATCATTTGAAAGTCCAACCGTAGATTGGCAAAAGTCCCCCGTAGTGTGGCATCGCAGCTAAGTCCAACCGTAGATTGGCAAAAGGTCTATCCAAGGGTGGCAAATCATTTGAAAGTCCAACCGTAGTTTGGCGAAAGTCCACCCGTAGTGAGGCAAGTCAGTAGTCGTCTGACTCCCTTTAAAAGACCGCAGCTAAGTCCAATTGTAGATTGGCAAAAGTCCCCCGTAGTGTGGCATCTCAGAAAGTCCAACCGTAGATTGGTAAAAGTCCCCCGTAGTGTGGCATCTCAGCAAGTCCAACCGTAGATTGGTAAAAGTCCCCCGTAGTGTGGCATCTCAGCAAGTCCAACCGTAGATTGGCAAAAGTCCCCCGTAGTGTGGCAATTCAGCTGCAAAGTCCAACCGTAGATTGGCAAAAGTCCCCCGTAGTGTGGCATCTCAGCAAATCCAACCGTAGATTGGCAAAAGTCCCCCGTAGTGTGGCAATTCGGCTGTTAAAGTCCACCCGTAGTGTGGCAGGCCAGTAGTCATCTGGTGTTGTACAAAAGACATTGTTAAAGTCCACCCGTAGTGTGGCAGGCCAGTAGTCATCTGGCGTTGTACAAAAGACGTTGTTAAAGTCCACCCGTAGTGTGGCAGGCCAGTAGTCGTCTGGCGTTGTACAAAAGACGTTGTTAAAGTCCACCCGTAGAGTGGCAAGCCAGTAGTCGTCTGGCATTGTATAAAAGACATCTCTCCAGTGGTTTTCTTCATCATCAAAGTTTTCGTCAAGCAGAGTTTGTTTGGTTGGGTTTATTTCCCTTTTCTTCTTCCCTGCAGAGTGCAAATTTTTGGGTTATTGTCAGTATTCAATCCCTCCATACCTTGAAAGTATGACAGCAATCGCTATCATCCGTTCAGGTCTACAGTGATTGAATAGGGGCAGCTGTAATACCCCAAAATTTGCCCTCTCTTTTCTTCATATCATTTAGCATGAGCTTTCATTGCATTGCATTGCATTCAAGCATGGAAAAATAAAGCATCAAGCATTTAGCATTGCATCTTGCATAAAGGCATGTGATCAGGTGATTCTCTAAGGTGCTGATCATCCAAAGAAGAAGACCAAGTGTTTCTCACAAGCTTCAAGGACCTCTTACATCATGTATCATCTCCATTTGATCTCACAAGTCATGGAAAGAGGAGAATTCATCAAGAAGATTGGACAGTGCATGATCTCCTATACAAGGCAGTCAAAAGTTGGGATCTGACCCCCAAATGAGCAAGCTCTTTGATTCTTTATCATCTCCAAGTGGTACATGTCATCATTGGTGGAGATGATACACAACATATTCAGAGGAATTTGAATTTGGAGGATGTGTTATTTCCTCCTAACCAGAGGGTACCAAAACTAGGGTTTGCCATAAAATCAGTTTATTTCTGATTTTTTGGGCAAGACTTGATCCCATGGTATTCCTTATGTCCTCAAGTGTCTAGGGATGGAAGATTGCCCATCAATTTGCTTCAGAAGGTTTTCAATTGATCAGAAATTGCAAAATCAGGAGAATTGGGAATAAAGTCAACTGTGCAGTGAAAAAGTCAACTCCTGACTTTTTGAGGTCAACATCATGATTTTCAAGTCAAATATGGTCTATGGACAAGATTTGATCAAGAAATGTTCAAGGATTTATGAAAAATCAAGAATGTGGAAAAGTTGCTATTTTTGGAAATCTAGGTTTTTAGGAAGTTGCCATTTTGGGAAAGTTTTAGCATGAATTCAGTCATCTTCCAAGCCAATTTTCATCATGATACGAGCTTCATTCAAATTTTCATCAAACGTGAAAGTTGTAGAGCTTTTCCCAAGCTTTCCAACCATGTAAGGTTTGTCTCATTTGGATTATTTTTGAGAGAGTTATGGTGTCTCAAAGTTGGAATCTTCAAGTTGTAAAATGTGGAAACTTAGAATTTTTTCTAAGTTATTTTGGACAGCTTTGTGCATCAATGTTCATGCTCGATTTTGATCAACTTCCAAGCTTTGAATTGAGAAAACTCTAACATGAAAGTCGTAGTTTGAAGTCTTCTCTTCAAAATGGGCACAAGAACCATGGCATTTGAGTTGTTATTGAGTGAGTTATGCTTCCTCAAAGTGTGACATTTTCACCTTGTCAAGTTCAAAACTTAGAATTTTTTTCTAAGTCATTTGTGGCAGATTTAGGGACACATTTCCATGGCCAACTTTCACAAAGATCCAAGCCTCATTTCCACTTGTTTTCAACACCAAAGATGTTCCATGATGTGTGGGCTTTCCAATGGAATTCAATTGGTACAATTTGGATTAGAACTCATGGAAATATCATGGCATGAAGTGGGCTGCCCAATTTTGTTCTAAGGCATGGCATGGTGCATTTCTTGGCACAATTGTGAACATTTTAGCAGCATGTTTGTACACCACGCGTGACTTCACCAAAACCTTCCCAAAATGACCAAACATCATACCATATCCTTACATGCATGCCATGCACATTTTTGCCAATTATGTGAAAAAGAAAAAAGTCAGTACAATATAACCTCTTTTCATTCTCACGTGCCTGGAACATGCTCATTTTCATGACCCTCCTCCCACCCAAAAATCACTCCAAGTTTTCATAACCACACCACCACCCATACCTCACTCTCTTGGTTTTTTTTGTGGCAATATTTTTGAACCAAATATCTTACTCTATTTTCAGGCCCATTGGACAAGAGCAACTCACCATATTTAAGCTTCTCAAACCCTAAAGTGAAGGGGCGGAAGACACTGGATTTTTCCTCAGATCTAAATAAAAGTTTCTCTAAAAAACTTCTCATTCTCGAATCTGGTTTGACTTGAAGTTTTCTTTGCATCCCTTGGCTGATTCATTTTCAATCAAATGTGTGTGACTCTTAATACGTGAGAAGCATGACCTAGAGGCATCACATAAGGCGTAACAGCTCCACCATCTTCATCATTCGTCCAAAGAGTTAAGCTAACAAAGCCTTGATCTACTCTTCTCAAGCTCTGGGGAGTTTATCTGCATCGTTTTCCAATTTCACTGCAAGGTTTGAAGAAGCAACGGACTTACTCTGTTGAGTAAGCTTTCTAAATCATATTCTCACTGTTACAACATGTTTTCAACTCATGATTGCTTATTCTGAAGTCCTCCATACATGGAGACATTGATTGTATGCTTGTTGTTTTATTTAGACGAGTTTCAAAATTTGTTGGCTTTGCTTGTGTGGTTGCTTTCATGAGTTTCGTTGGTCGTTTTCAAGATCTAGTGGCATATTTGTGACCTCCTAGAAGCGCACTACGATATGGGGTATGGGTTGTCTTGATCTGAGTTCGTTGTTCCATTGGTGTTATTCTTTGATGCTTGTTTTTCTTGGCTTTAGAGGAAGAATTATGAGAAAATAAGGTCATTTTTGGAATCTACATGGAATTTTGAGGGGGGAGGAGTATCCACGACGCGTTTCCGGCCGCGCCCGCCGCCGCAGGCGGTGGCCGGCCGGACTGAACTGTTTTCCGGTCTTGTTTCCGGCCAAGGAGGATGTCACGATGGGGTTTGCATGCTGCATGGGAGAGACGGTGACGTGGCGGCTTGTGACTGGCTGGCTACTTGTTTTTGTCCGCTAGCGTTTTAATGAGAAGTGGACTGATTGATACATGATAACATGGTTTCACGTTACATTTCATTTTTCTTTTTTTTTATTATCATTATTATTAATTCACCTAAAAGGATCTGATGTGAGTTTTAATCTGGGCCTGCGCGAATTTCCTATTCGCACCCCCCACACGGCCCAACTTTTGTGTTTGCATTCAATATGCACCCTCTCCTTTTTATACACTTTTTTATTTTTTCCTTTTTATTTTCGTTTTATTTTTAATCATTAAAAATATTCCTGTTTATTAAAAAATTCAAAAAAAATCATGTGTGTGAATTGATGTCTTATTTAATTTTTCATAAATTTTATTTTTATTTTCCATTTATTTTCATATTTATTTCTGATTTTCTTTTCCAAGTGTCTTCTATGTTTACCTTTGTGATTAGTGCTTATGTTTGATGATCTTTCCATGCCTTATTGAGCTGATCTTTTTGCCATGTTTTGACACTTAATTGAGGAATGTTTTGATGTCATGTTGCTGCCTTGGTGATCACTTTTGTTTGCTTTTCATGGGATTTTTGATGCCCCTCGATCATTGTTCGGTTATGTGCATATCTTGACTTGTGGAACACCTTTGAACATGTTCTTGAGCTAATTCTGTTCCAATATTTTTGCATATGTTACTTGACTGAGTTAAATTTCCTTTGATTATTTTTTGGGAATTTATTGAACCACTTTACTATTTTTGGTTGATTTTTACTTGTGGTTTGAATTTGATTGAAGCATGTTTGAACACTTGACCTAGTTTGAGTGCATTTGTTTACTTGTGATTGATTGATGCTTGAGATGATTGTATGGTATGATCATGTTCTATTTGAGCTTGTTTATGGCTTTGGAATCATCTTCATTGATTCATTTTCCTATTTGTTCTTGATTTTCTAAGTTGGTGTTGTTTTGACTTGAATTTTGTGGTATGTTTGACTTAATCATGTGCAATGCTCCCTTGTATGAAACAATCAATGCATGAAGCCTTTTGTTTGACTTGTATAACATGCTTGAGGTTCTGATCCTCTTGATTTAGGGTTCATTATGTGACATGTTCTCACTTTTTGCTTCACATGTTTCTTTGCTTGCTTGCATGAATAGTAAGTGGTTGCTTTGATTAGTTTGGATGCATGCTTTGGATGTGTTGCTTGGTGATTAATCTTGTATGACTTGAGTTTGATCTTGACATGATGTTAATGTGTGTGCTACTGCCTCTTGAGTTCTATACTTGATTTTCATGTTACTTGAGCATTGTTGGATGCATTTGGTTTGAATTATGTGAAGCATATCATTCCTTTTACTTTGTAACTTCTTTGGTGCATCATGTTGCATAATGTGAACCTATTTTGCATATATGATTTGTTGATGATGATATGATGTGAGTTCTGGTCTTGTTTAATTTTCATCTTATCTCCTTCATTTCACTTTGATATGACATCCATGTGTGTTTGATGGTGCACTTAATCCAAGTTTACTTGCATCCTTTCTTATGTGCTTTCACTTGTGTGTTAGAGATGTGCTTGTGTGATTTTTGAAGCATGTTTTATGATGTGATTTGGATATGATGATTATGATGTGCTTGCTTCCCTATCTTTGTATCTTATCTCTCTTTTTCTTTTCTTCTCTTTCACTCTTTCACATCCCTTGAATCTCAAGACTTGTTCAAGTCTTGGATTCTTTTCCCCTTAGAGCTACCTAGTCCAACTTAATTTTTGATTAAGCTTGGAGTAGGATTAGCATTAGGTTTAGTTAGGCTTCCTCTTTCAAACCTCACTAACCATAGGACCTCCATGCATGATAACGCTAGGACCCTTAGTTTCCCTTTAGAATTTCCTTTGCGTTTTCTCTTCTCATCTTCAAGCAAAAAGTAAAAAATATTTAATAAAGGAAAACAAACATTGTATTTAGGCCTTTCATGCAAGAACAAGATAGTGAGGGATCTTCTCTCATTTTCTTGGAATGTTTAGCGGGCGTCCCATCTCGTGTCGTTATGCGAGGCATTCGATCTTGCATGAGGGACTTAAATACAATGCGCGTTACAAAACACAAAACAATCAAAACACTTCTTTCTAAAAGACAAAAACAAACAATAACGTCTTTCCTTCGGGAATTCTTTTCTCATCTCACTCACTCTTAACGTACGAACGTGCTCCTACTCGTTCTCTCGCAAGATGGTAACGCACTCGGACCAGCGAGCCTGCAACACCTGAGCTAGAACGTTAGCCGTTCCCTAAAACACACAAAAAAAGCGACCCTCGTTGAGGGGAACTACGTCGCTCTGATTTTCATGTTCCCGATGAGATACGTAGGCAGTGGGGTAGGGCCCATTCGAGCACTTCTTTTATTTTCCCTACATTTGTTTCTTTTTCTCTCTCTTTTCCTTTTCCTTTTTTTTTCCGTTCCTTTCCCTTTCCAGTAGCAGTGAAGCTCCAGTTGACGACACCCTTTGATCGAGACAAGCAAGCATGGATCCCATCCGGTACGATGGACGCGAGGGGGTGCTAATACCTTCCTCTCGCGTAACCGACTCCCGAACCCAGTTCTCTTGGTCGCAAGACCATGCTCTTTCCTTTCTCTTCAGGTTTATGTGGTGTTTCCTTTCCCTCTCTTGGGATAAATACACATTGCTGGCGACTCTGTTTCGGTGCCACTTTCGCGTTTGTACTAGGATGAAAATCCCGGGAGCGACAGAAGAACCATCCAAACTTTTCGTACAAGAATAATAACGCTCTGTATGCACCTGGCCAAGCGCCTGCTGTGCCACCAGGATATCAAAAACCTGCTGCTAACGTTCCCAATGTTCCTAGGAAGTCAAACCTTGAAATTATGATGGAGAACTTCATTGCTGCACAAGCTCAACAAAACAAGGAGTTCCTTAACCAGAATGTTCACACCGGTGAGCAAATCAAACAATTAGCCAACATGGTTGACGCTCTAGCCACTCACAACAAAATGTTAGAAACACAAATCTCACAAGTGGCTCAACAACAAGCAGTTACCGCTGCACCAGCCGGGAACCTTCCATTTCAAACTCAAATTAATCCGAAGGGACATGCAAACGCTATAACACTTCGGAGTGGAACAGAACTAGAAGGACCCACTGACCCAAGGATCGAAAATCCAGCCATGTACCAAAAACCTAGTAAGGAGTCTAAAAAGGAAGGCGAACCAAAGGAAAACGAGAAGGAATATAATGGAAAATAGGCTGAAGAGAAAGAAGAACCATATGTGCCCCCGCCACCTTATAAACCACCTATCCCGTGTCCCCAAAGATTCGCTAAATCTAAAAACATAGGGAAATTTAAGAAATTTGTTGAACTTCTGAAACAATTGAATGTCACAATACCTTTTACAGAAGCAATCACACAAATTCCCTCATATGCTAAGTTTTTAAAAGAAATATTAACTAACAAGAAAAAGCTTAAGGATACTGAAACCGTTATGCTTACTGCAGAATGTAGCGCTATAATCCAAAACAACATGCCTCCTAAGCTAAAAGATCCTGGTAGTTTCTCTATACCATGTGTGATTGGAAAGTCTGTCATAGACAAAGCCCTATGCAATTTAGGAGCCAACATCAACTTAATGCCCTTGTCTATTTGTAAAAGGCTCAACATGGGAGAACTGAGACCAACAAGAATGTCTGTACAACTAGCTGATAGATCGGTGAAATTTCCTCTAGGAATGCTAGAAAACGTTCCAGTACGTATAGGACAATTCTATATTCCTACAGATTTCATAATCATGGACATCAAGGAAGACTCAAACATCCCTATCATTTTAGGAAGACCATTCCCAGCTGTCGCTCTCAGGATTTTCATCCAGGTATAAACGCGAAAGTGGCGCGAAACACAGAGTCGCCAGCAATGTATATTTATCCCACGAGAGGGAAAGGAAACACCGCATAAACCTGAGGAAGAGGGAAAGGAATGGTCATCGCAACCATAGCCTGGGTTCGGGAGTCGGTTACGCGAGGGGAAGGTGTTACCACCCTACGCGTCCATTGTACTCGATGGGATCCACGCTTGTTGTCTAATCTAAGGGTGAGTTATCCTAAAATCTATGGCTGTACTGAAACGGAGGAGGGGAAAACAAAAACAGACTCGGTAGGACGTCGTAGTCCTAGGCCTACGTACTCCCTTTGTGCAATGGGAAATTCAGAGTCAACGTAGTTCGGACCAAGTTCTTTTTGTGTTTTTTATGAGCGACGTTAAGTTCGCGTCCGACAGTTAGGGTCGATGCCTGTTTGCGACAAAACGGAAAGTAACGTGCCCTTTATGAAAATAGCCTTAAGTTTGACAATCCCGAAGGACAAAAGGTTTGAGATTTGTTTGTATTTTTTAAGACAGAAGTGAGTTGAGTTAGTTCATAACTCGCCTTGAACCAAAGTCTATGGCACGGGAACGAATGCGTCGCATGGTCGTCCCAATGGGACGTATGCTCAACATTCTAGAAGAGAGAAGGGGGACCCCTCAATCTTCACTTCCTATGTTTAAGGCTTGTGTACAAGGCAAGTTGACCTTATTAAGTATCTTAGAAGTGTTAAGAGATGAGAAGAGGGACTCAAAAGAAAAGAAAAAAAACACTAAGGGGATTCTATCCTAATGTTATCATGCAAAGGTGGCCCTAAGGGGAGGTTTGACAACAACCTAAGCCTAAAGAAAAGAAAAGATGAGAGAAAGAAAGAGTGAGGGTGGACATGGATAACTATCCACACCCTCAAATAACTTACCCCTGCCTCTGCATAAAAGGTTAGTACAAAACAGACATACGCAACCATAAGACAAATGAAGACCCAAACAAGTCGCAACCCAAAGAGAAATGGTTACCAACCAAATGAAACTCATCCAAGTCAGAATGTACACCTTAGAGGTGACCCATAATGTTTACCAAACAAGATCAAGCAAAGAGAATGCAAACAAGTGGCAAAACATACAAGAAAGTCACCAAAGAAGGAGTAGAAGTAGAATGAGTGGATATGCAAGGTGATCATGCGAGAATACTTCAAATAATATCCAAGTAAGAATTTGGATGACCTAAATATGTGCCTAAACATGCTATACAAGTGTCACATGAGGCATACACACAAGTATCCAAGCATTAAGAGCCATTAGAAGAAGGAGAAGGAAGCATGTAAGTGAAACATGTTCAAGTATGCAAGATGAAACATGAATAACATATGACATGAATGCAAAGCTCCAAGGTCAGAAACATACATCAAATGAAGTGCAATGGGATTATATGGCATGGCATACACAAACCAAACATAAGTCATGAATGAGCACAGATGAGAAGTGGTGAGAAGATAAGTTAAAAAGAGGCATGTAGATCAAGCATTGAACATGTGCACAAAGTATGCAACAACCTCACACCAATGACCAATAATTGCAATCAAGTGACCTATAATAATTCAAACATGGTTTATGAAGTCAAAGAAGCAATCCCAAATGATGGCACAAGTGCCTTCTCAAACAAGTAATCAAACATGATCAAAGATGTGCATAAAAGAAGACCTCAAACAAAGAGCAATCAAACAATTAGCAAAACACCTTTAACAAATACCAAATTAATTCTCAAAACACTTCAACCAGGGGTAAACATCATGTTAAAAACTCATGCAAAAATTCACAAGATAAGTCACTCAAACAATCATGCAAAGATCAAGTAAGAAACATGACTCAATATGAAAAAGAGAGAGACCAAAATGCAATATGAAATAATTTTAAAAATATGAGGAAAATGTTTTAATGAACTTCAATGTGTTGGTGAAACAATGCAAAAAGAATGGACTCAAAATGTTTTGTATGCTATGAGAAATAAAATCAGCAATGCAAAGTGTGCACAATAAGAACAATTCAAAAAGAAATTCACACAACAATTAATTCAGGTGCCAAAAATAAAATAAAAATAAAAAAAATAAAATTTGTTATGCTTCATGATTTTTTTTGTAATTTTCAGATGCACAAAACTATTTTTAAAAATTAAAATGCAAACAATGCAATTAAATAAAATAAAATAGAAGAAAAACGAGTAGGGGGTGTAATTAGCAGCCCAAACACGTTGGGAATAACAAATGGGCTCATATTGGGGGTTCAAATAACAAACTAAAACCAGGCCTAGTCCACAAAAAAAACAGCGCAGCCAAACAAAATAAAAGCAAAGCAGTTAACCATCCGGACCATTGGATCAATCTCACGCCTGAGAATCATTCAACCAATACACAAGTAATCATGATAAAGGGCTCAGATCCATACACCCACATTAATAATGATGCATACGCACACACAAAATTACTCAGAAATTAAAAAGAATGCACGTGACAAGCACATAGAAAATTTAATGCGTTGGCATGTTAATAACCATCAGATCATATCAATGCTCCAGATCAATCAAAAGAAAACGTGATGAGTGGTTCAGATTGACTGTGGACAATAATAATCATGGAACATCACACACACAAACCATAAAATAAAACAGATTTTTAAATGGCATGGCACGCTGTGGACCACCAGATCAAAGCAATGAACGACCCTGATTACGTCTCTTACCTTAGAAACCCTACCCCACCGGAGATCAAACCAGACGCCGGAGCCCTAGCTTCGGTCGTCTCCTCCGGCGACCTGCAACCAAAAATTTCCCAGAAAATGCAAACAATTACACTATTCTGACCAGATTTTCACGAGGATCACAAATATGTAATTTATTTTCACAAACAATGCAACAATAATGAGAATCGAAGGCAACAAGTTTGGATCCAAAACTTTAAAACTCACAATACACACATATTTCACGTCCAATCTCAAAACAAAATATACCAGAATCATCAGTGAGTATTGAAATTCTGGTACAGATGTGTGATGTCTTGTGCAATGTCACAACATCGCAATCTGCTGAACAAGGCAATAATAGAAACAGTAAATGAACACAATCAATTGTTCACCCAGTTCGGTTCAACCAACCTACATCTGGGGGCATACCAAGCCAGGAAGGAAGTCCACTATTAGTAGTATCAAATTACAGACTCAACACACCAGTTGACAATCTACCTAATTCAATCACTACCCAATGACCCTTCTACCTAAGTCCTCCCTAGGAAAGAGACTCCATCTCACTTCCAATCATCTCGATGATGTCTAGCAGTCAACTACACCATCACTGCATCAACAACTTGACTCCTTAAACTTTTCTATTACATAGACTTTGGAAGACACACTTCCATGACACCCCTTTGGAGTTGCTTCAAAGCTTCCTCCAAGAACAATACATCTCTTAGCTACAGGCTTCGAGATAAACACGATGACCATCCCACAAACCAGGTGGTTCATCAACCAACACAGCCCTTATAATCTACATGATGGCTGGCTTACCAAAACTAGGTTACAATGCTTCTATTTATAACCTATTTCCCAACTGGATTTGGGCCTTCAAATCATATCAAATCTTCTGTTCCAAATCTCCAACAGATTCTGCTATTAATTGGATCTTCAATCAAATCTTCAATTTAAATCTTCAATAATTAACTCTAAATATTCTCCATATCTTTATGCATTAAATTCAGCTCCACATAATATTTCCAGGATATTATGTATCTTTTAAATCTTCTCTTTAAATCAGCTGCAAGATCTTTTCCACACAAATAGGAACAATCTTCTCCACACGATATGCAAAATTAATTGTATCAGAATAAATCTTCTCCAATAAATTCGCATCCAATCTAACTAACAGATCTCCTTAAATCAAACTAATGCGTGCAGCCCTAAAAACATCACAACCTGATGTTTTAAGTTTCTGGTATAGTGATGTCAAGACATCGCATGTGACATCACTCTTCAGCACTTTAACTCTTCAACACCTTAACATTCTGCAATACAAAAACCACAACAGATGGTTTTCTGATGTTCTGTCAACTGATGTTATGACATCGGGTTTGACATCAGCACAAAACTGCAACCCTTAAACACTTAACATAACCAGAATGTTAACTAAACATAACAAGGCTGTTAAAAACTCATGTTGAAACATCAACCATGACATCAACATTATTTTACCAAAATTCTAGCCAACTCCAAGAATTAACAAGTATCATAGATCATTATGCACGTCAAAAGATTAAGTTTTATGATCATGCAATTGTCACTAACCTGAGACCTTGAATAGCTTAAAATACTCCTAGAAACCCGTCTGCACGCTCCAGATCACACCCCCAGCAATCCCTAATTGCAAAATAAATGCAATTTGGGCTTGAATCTGGCTTAGATCCTGAGTTTTGGAGAAGAAGCTTCCAAATTCGTATCCTATGGTACACTTGTTGTTAGCTTCAGATGATGGTAGGTTTGTGTTCTATGGAACCGAAGGACTCAGATTGTGAAAGAATTTTGTCAAAAGCCTTTGTGAGTGGTGAGATTCGATGAAGAGAAACTTTAGGGTGAAAAGTGAAATCTCATCAAAATAGCGTGCCTCCCTCTCCAATGAGTGTATGAGTTAGCTTATATACTCTAGGTTATTCCCCTGAATATCATTAAAGTCTTGTTAATTCCTTGATTAATGAGTTTTCAATGATTTTGCAAATTAGCATTTTGAGTTATACACCCTCCTCCATGTGTGTACACCCAAGCCTTGTATGATGGATCACTCATTAGTCAATTGCAAATCACACCTGAATGGAATTTGGGCTTTGGAATGTCTTGATTCATGAGTTTTGATGCTTCTTGCAAAATTGCATAATGTGAAATAAATGATGAATAAGTCATGGAATGGAGTGAAATAAAGGTCACAAATGATCCTCATGAGGTGCACTTGGATGTTAGAATGTGACTTGAAGCAATAGAACCAATTATAGGTCAATATGAACCAAAATGCAAAAGGTGTAAAAATGGAACCATGAGAAAACCCTAAAAACCACTTTGCCTTCTTTTGATCATAACTTGTGTTTCACAAATGATATGGAGACCATCTAGTACTTGTTGGAAAGGGGAGAAAAAGATCTTCAGCCATCATGTTTGAGAAAAATTCATTTGAAGCTTCCTTGATGATGAAAAGTCAAGTTGAATGTAGTGTAAAAACTTACCAAAAATGGAAACTTTCAAATTACAGGTCATTTCCATATTTGGTAACTTTTGCACAAACTCTTGATTCTTGATAAATGGTATGAAACTTGACCCTTGAAGACCATATGAGGATGTGAGACCTTGAAAACCTTGAAGAGAACCTCAGAATTCCACAGTTGACTTCCCCTCTCACTGTTGACTTTTCCCCAATTCTCCTGACTTTCAATCAATTGACCAATTGAACCTCTTATGAACCAAATTGATGGACAATTTTCCATTCCTAGATACTTAGGGACCCAAGAAATACCATGGAATCAAGTCTTGCCCAAAAAATCAGAAATAAACAGATTTTATAGCAAACCCTAATTTTAGTACCCTCAGTCTAGGAGGAAATAACACATCCTCCAAATCCAAATTACTCTGAATATGATGTGTATCCTCTCCAACAAAGACGAGATATACCATTTGGTGATGATAAAAACCCAGGGAGCCTACCCATTGGAGCAATAAACCCAAGAATCTCAAAACCCTAGTTTCTGCACTGGTTAGGAGGGAGTGGTTCACTTGAGATCTCCTGCCAATTGTGAACTCCTGATGATGTGATAGACCAAATAGGATCTCTTGAGCCCTAAGGCCCCTTAGTGACTCAAATAATGGTGGCATCAATAACCATTTCTCCACTTAATATCTTGGACAAAACAAGGACTCTTGCTTGACCCTTTGAAGAACATCTTCTCCTCTTGAACTGCCTCAGGCACCTTGACCCCATGCTAAGAACCAATGATATGCACACATGATAATGCAAAAATGAAATGAAACATAAGCCAGTTAGTACTAAAGGTAGGAGAGCAAATTTTGGGGTGCTACAGCTACCCCTATTTAATCAACTTGGTCCTGAAGGTACGATAGCGACGGCTATCAGACATTCCAGGATACACAGGGATTGAATACTGAAAGAGCCCCAAAAATTTGCTAATGGTGTGAATAACAAAATGGGGGATGCTGAAAAATTAGGAGTATGACCTCAACCATACCCACAAAAATAAGACGAATACGACCTCAATCGTACCCGCAAAGGAAGACTGACCTCAATCTCTCTACCCACAAAGAAAAAAGACGAATACGACATCAATCGTACCCGCAAAGGGAGACTGACCTCAATCACTCTACCCACAAAGAAAAAAGACGAATACGACCTCAATCGTACCCGCAAAGGAAGACTGACCTCAATCACTCTATCCACAAGGAAAATATGAATACGACCTCAATCACACCCACAAAACGAATACGACCTCAATCGTACCCGCAAAGGAAGACTGACCTCAATCACTCTACCCACAAGGAAAATATGAATACGACCTCAATCGTACCCGCAAAGGAAGACTGACCTCAATCACTCTACCCACAAAGAAAAAAGACGAATACGACCTCAATCGTACCCACAAAGGAAGACTGACCTCAATCACTCTACCCACAAGGAAAATATGACTACGACCTCAATCGTACCTGCAAAGGAAGACTGACCTCAATCACTCTACCCACAAGGAAAATATGAATACGACCTCAATCACACCCACAAAACGAATACGACCTCAATCGTACCCGCAAAGGAAGACTGACCTCAATCACTCTACCCACAAGGAAAACAGACGAATACGACCTCGATCATACCCGCAAAGGAAGACTGACCTCAATCACTCTACCCACAAAGGAAAAATACGAATACGACCTCAATCGTACCCGCAAAGGAAGACTGACCTCAATCACTCTACCCACAAGGAAAATATGAATACGACCTCAATCGCACCCATAAAATGAATACGACCTCAATCGTACCCGCAAAGGAAGACTGACCTCAATCACTCTACCCACAAGGAAAATAGATGAATACGACCTCGATCGTACCCACAAAGGAAGACTGACCTCAATCACTCTACCCACAAAGGAAAAAGACGAATACGACCTCAATCGTACTCGCAAAGGAACACTTACAGAAAGCGGACTTCGCTGGGGATAACGTGAAACAAAACTTCTGATTTATACCACCCCTATTGAGAAAGAGAAATCGGCAAACAGAATACGTCAAGCGAGAACTGACTACCAGGTGAGAACATGATTTCACAAAAGAGAAAGGGCCAACAAAGGCAAACTCCCAACCGACTCATAATCCATAGGCAAGATGACTCTGCTGGGGAAAGGAGAAGTCTAAATAAAAGACTCTGCCGGGGAGCACAAGTATGAGGAACGCATCCCTCCAAAATCTCCT
Source organism: Lathyrus tuberosus (assembly GCA_022829125.1). NCBI lineage: Eukaryota > Viridiplantae > Streptophyta > Magnoliopsida > Fabales > Fabaceae > Lathyrus > Lathyrus tuberosus. The sequence continues at coordinate 2,609,799 of JALAZF010000436.1, read as the reverse complement.
GAGTTATGCCATCTCTGCTGAGAAAGAGAACTGGCAAGGAAAGTATCAAACCTGGCTTATGCTTCGAATGCAAATGTTTGAATTTTTGGCGTAATGCTCCATACGAAATGGAAATGCTACGTGTTTGAGGATGCAATGCAAATGCTTATGATATGCAAAAAAAAGGGCCCCTCCAGCAAAATAAATGCTGGAGAGAAGAGACTAATTCAGCTAAGGATGACAAAAATAAATTGTCCTCCGAACCCAAGATCTCTGCTGAGAAGGATCACACTGATCGACTCTTTGGATCAACAACTTCTGCTGGGGATGAAATCCCAAAAGAACATCCACACTACCGGGGATTACACATGTCCTTTACTGAAGGTAACATCCAAAACCCGAGATTTCTCCTCTGCTGGGGGAGTTGAGAATGAATGCCAATAACGGAATCGGCGATCTGTTATTGAAAATTGCTAATAACCAATTGGGCTCAGAACCTGCTGGGGGAGGCCAGCCCATAATACCATCCTGGTTAGGGAAAACAGTCCATAATACCATCCTACTTGGGGATACTGCTGATCTTAGCCTGCTGATGGGGAGAACGACTTTACCCTCGCCTTGCTAGGGGTTAGAACATAACGTTGTTGGTGAGAGCACACTCCCTGACTGGATGGGGAAAGTGGACATCCTGACTCTGTGGGGAAACAACGTCTCGATCCAGAGAACATATTCCCCAAGTCTCTTGCTGGGGATAGTCTGCTCTACTGAGGAAGGTGCAATCTCAATGCTGGGGAGAGCAAACCTACTGGGGAAGTACAATGTTGTTGCCCTGCAAGTCAAATAACAACAAATAGAATATGCCACAACATGACTATCTCAATTACCATCCACCACAGCTAACGCCTAAGCAATTTCTACTATTTTTTTTGTTATGTTCTGCAAAGCTCGAAATTTTATATGCAATGTTTATCAAAATATCGGACGTTTTTGCAAACAAAACAGTAAAAGTAAAATAAACAATGGAAAGCTCTTTGAGTGAAATGAAAATTTTATTGAGAAAAGCGGCCTGTAAATAGGCATTTACAATTGGAAGCAATTCCTAAAAAGAGGTAATTGCGGAAAAGCAAAGAGAAAATACACATGTCGGCAATGCAGGAACAGATATCCACCATGATTCAACTCAGCTATGACCCACATGTCTTGCTTATCCACCAATATCTTGACCTTTGAAGAGACTCACTGTACTGATTCCTTTCTTTCAGAATTTCCAAGTATCGAAAGTTCTCACGGATCAAACGCAGACCATAGCCTTTCGCTTTCAAATCCCTAACTTTTGCCTAGATCGCCCTTTTCGGGTTTTCAATCCATCGGGATACCCATTCTTGCCAAAGTTTCCTTTACCAGTTTTCAACTTTGCGGGTTTACATGTTTCCTTTTTTACATTTTATCCCTAATTTTTTCCCGAACCTTTTCCTTTTTATGGTTCGCCGGGATGCCCCTTTTTTGCCTGGACTTTCTTTTTATGTCCAGCGGGTCTCTTTTATGCGAAGTATTTTTTGACTATGTCTGCGTTCACAGGGGATGTAAAATCTTCGCCATCCATAGTTGAAAGTAGTAAGGCTCCACCAGAGAAAACCTTTCTTACTACATATGGCCCCTCGTAGTTTGGAGTCCATTTGCCCCTGTGATCTGTCTGAGGAGGAAGGATCCTTTTCAAAACCAATTCGCCTGTCTGAAAACTCCGAGGACGCACTTTCTGGTCGAAGGAGTGCTTCATCCTGCTCTGATACAACCGGCCATGTGCGATGGCTGCCAATCTCTTTTCTTCAATAAGGTTCAACTGATCCAATCTGGAACGCACCCATTCAGCTTCATCAAGCTTCACATCTGCCAGAATTCTCAAAGACGGAATCTCGACCTCTAAGGGTAAAACCGCTTCCATACCATATACCAATGAAAAGGGGTTGCCCCAGTTGACGTACGCACCGAAGTACGGTAACCATGTAGGGCATAAGGTAGCATCTCATGCCAGTCTTTATACGTTACCACCATCTTCTGCACAATCTTCTTGATATTCTTATTCGTTGCCTCAACAACACCATTCATCTTCGGACGATATGGAGAGGAATTATGATGTTCGATCTTGAAACTCTGACATAGTTCCTTCATCATCTTATTGTTCAAATTCGAGCCATTATTAGTAATGATTCTCTCCGGGACCCCATAACGACAAATGATATCCTTCTTTATAAACCAGGCTACCACTTGCTTGGTGACGTTGGCGTACGAGGTTGCTTCCACCCACTTTGTGAAATAGTCAATGGCAACCAAAATGAAGCGATGCCCATTGGAAGCAGTGGGCTCAATATTTCTAATCATATATATGCCCCACATGCAAAAGGCCAAGGAGATGATAACACGTTTAGAGGCGTAGGCGGTACATGCATCTTATCTGCATAAATATAGCATTTATGGCACTTTCGGGCGTACTTGAAACAATCAGACTCCATAGTTATCCAGTAATATCCTGCCCTCAACAACTTTCTAGCCACGGTGTGTCCATTGGAATGAGTACCGAAAGAACCCTCGTGAACTTCCTCCATCAACAAACCTGCCTCGTGTTCATCAACACAACGTAGCAAGATCATATCGAAGTTCCTCTTATATAACACATCATCCTTGTTCAAAAAGAAGTTTCCTACCAACCTTCTCAGAGTCTTCTTATCCTTGGTGGAGGCACCCTCTGGATACTCCTGTCTCTTCAGAAAAACCTTAATATCATGATACCACGGTTTGCCATCAGACACATCTTCAATTGCAAACACAAAAGCTGGTCTATCCAGACGCATGATTCTAATCGAAGGAGTTTCATTCCAACGGTTCACCTTATACATGGATGCCAATGTCGCCAACGCATCAGCCATCTGATTCTCAGCTCAGGGCACATGATGAAAATCCACCCTGTCAAAGAAAGGTAACAACCTTCTGGCATAGTTGTTATAAGGCACCAAATTCGCCTGACGAGTCTCCCATTCTCCTATAATCTGATTAACTACCAACGCGGAATCACCATAGACATCGAGGTTCTTAATTCTCAAATCAATTACTTCTTCTAACCCCATGATGCATGCTTCATACTCCGCCTCGTTGTTGGTACACACGAATACTAACCGGGCAGTGAAAGGTATATGAGAATCCTTTGGGGTTGTAATGATTGCCCCAATTCCATTACCATATGAGTTGACAGCCCCATCAAAAATCAACTTCCATTGAGACCCAATCTCAGGTCCTTCGTCAGGCAGGGGCTCTTCACAATCTTTCATTTTCAGAAACATAACATGCTCATTTGGAAATTCAAACTTCATCGGCTGATAATCCTCGACCGGCTGTTCAGCAAGATATTCTGACAGAACACTTCCCTTAATGGCCTTCTGAGAAACATACTGAATATCGTATTCTGTCAAAACCATCTGCCAACGGGCTATCCTTCCAGAAAGTGCTTGCTTCTCAAACACGTACTTAATCGGATCCATCTTCGAAGTCAACAGGGTTGTGTGGTTTAACATATACTGCCTCAGACGCTTGGCTGCCCAAGCGAGTGCACAACATGTCTTTTCCAACATAGAGTATCTTGATTCACAATCAGTGAACTTCTTACTCAGGTAGTAAATGGTGTGCTCTTTCTTACCTGTCTCGTCGTGTTGACCGAGCACATAACCCATCGAATTCTCAAGAACCGTAAGATACATAATTAATGGTCTCCCGGGCACCGGTGGCATAAGGACTGGAGGTTCCTGCAAATACTCCTTTATCTTTTCAAACGCCTTTTGACAATTTTCATTCCACCTGACCTCCTGATCTTTTCTTAACAACTTGAAAATTGGTTCACACGTGGCCGTAAGATGAGAGATGAACCTAGCAATATAATTCAACCTCCCCAAGAACCCACGAACCTCTTTCTCCGTCCTTGGCTCAGGCATCTCTTGTATGGCTCTTATTTTTGCAGGATCAACCTCGATACCTCTTTCACTAACAATAAATCCCAGCAATTTACCAGACCTCACACCGAAAGTGCACTTGTTCGGATTCAATCTCAGTCTAAACTTCTTCAACCTTTCAAACAGCTTCTGGAGGTTCGCCAGGTGTTCTTCCTCTGTCTGTGACTTCACAATCATGTCATCAACATAGACTTCGATCTCCTTGTGAATCATATCATGAAAGAGAGTCACCATTGCCCGCTGATAGGTTGCCCCAGCATTTTTCAATCCAAAGGGCATTACCTTGTAGCAAAATGTTCCCCACGGTGTTATGAACATAGTCTTCTCCATGTCCTCTGGGGCCATTTTGATTTGGTTATACCCAAAGAAGCCATCCATGAAGGAAAATACAGAATATTGAGTTGTATTGTCCACCAACACGTCAATGTGGGGGAGCGGGAAATCATCCTTCGGGCTCGCCCTATTCAAATCTCGGTAATCAACACACATCTTGACCTTCCCATCCTTCTTAGGTACAGGTACGATATTAGCAACCCACGGAGGATAATTTGTCACACCAAGAAATTCGGCGTCCAACTGTTTCTGAACCTCTTCCTTAATCTTGACAGCCATATCTGGTTTTGTCCTTCTCAGTTTCTGCTTGACTGGAGTACAACCCTCTTTAAGCGGCAACCGGTGTGCAACAATGTCAGTGTCAAGCCCGGGCATGTCTTGGTAAGACCAGGCGAAGATATCCACATACTCTCGAAGCAACTAAACCAATCTTCCTTTAACAGTGTCTTCCAAAGCAGTCCCAACCCTTACTTCTCGTTTAACGTCCTCGGTTCCCAGATTAACAGTCTCAACTTCCTCCTGATAAGGTAGAATAACCTTTTCCTCCTGTTTTAGTAGCCTCGCTAATTCTTCTGGTAAGTCACAGTCTTCGTCAGTCTCTTCTTCGGCCTGATAGATGGGATTGTCGAAGTCATATCGATCCATAGCTAAGTCATGATGGGTGGAATCTGAACAAAGGAACCTGCATGATGGATGTTTTATGTTTATTATGAGTGCAACAAACAAGAAAACACATTGCCATTTTGATGTGGGTTAATGCAAAAAGTAAAAAACAGAAAAATAGGGATCAAAATATTTGAATGAAAAAACGTCCTTTATTGATGATAAAAGTAACAAATAAAACATCCAAGCCCTACAAATAAATATCACTACGTCTTGGGCAGAACGTAGGATTTAACATAACAGAAAACAAAAGTAAATTACTCCAGGCGAGTCACTTGGATGACTTTCTCGGAAGACCAGTTGCCTAAACTTTGACCAGGGGTGCAGGGACGGATCCATTCATCCATGTCACAGTCACTATCTCCTTCATCCTCAATAGCGTTAACCTGATTAAAGAAAACCCCAGCACTTGTGAACCGAACTGGGCCAGCATACTTGGGAGGCTCTTGAGCTCGTCGGGGTGGCTTGTACCCTAGTCCATGGGTATCCTGCTTTCTTTGAACATCGATGACACGACCCCACTTATGAGAACCACCAGCTTCAACTACATCGCGCGCCTCTTTGAAAGAGGACATCGAAACCTCTGGTTGTCTGACAACTTCAGGTTGGGCAACCACCTCAGGCTGACTGGCTACCTTTGGGGGTTCTTTAGTAATTTTCACAGCTTCAAAGGCTTGGCACAGAGTTTCCTGTACTTCACCATCTACCTCTACATACTTGAAGGTCGATAGGTGACTTACCATGATTTCTTCCTCACCACAAACTGTCATAACGTGTCCATCCGCCATATACTTCAACTTCTGATGCAGCGTAGATGTTACTGCCCCAGCACTATGGATCAAAGGGCAACCCAACAAACAACTATAGGCAGGCTGAATATCCATTATGTAAAAGGTGGTGTTAAAAATCTCAGGACCCACCTTGATTGGCAGAACTAACTCTCCAAAAATCGACCACTTGGAACCATCAAAAGCACGTACCACCAAGTCACTCGGTGTACAAATCAACCCACGAGTATCTAACTTCATCAAAGCCTTCTTCGGAAGCACATTCAAAGATGACCCAGTATCAACTAACGCATGCGACATTAAGGAACCACGGCATTCCACTGAAATATGTAGAGCATTGTTGTGATTCCTCCCAGCTGGAGTCAGATCTAAATCGGTGAAACCCAAACCATTACCAGCATTCACATGAGCCACAACCCCTTCTAACTAATTGACAGATATTGCCTGCGGTACATAGGCCATATTCAAAACCTTCAGCAATGCATTTCGGTGTGCCTCAGAGCACAACAGTAAAGATAGGATGGAAATCTTCGATGGAGTTTGGTGAAGTTGATCAACAATTTTGTAATCGCTTTTCCTGATCAATCTCATAAACTCTTCTACATCTTCTGAGAAAGTATCCCCAACCTGGTTTGTCATAGAATTATTTGCTTCCTGCCTCTGTACAGACTCGTCCATCACCTATTTACCTTTGTCTTGCTTCGAACTGCCACCTTGATCCTCAGACGGAAAAAAGACTCTACCACTCCTAGTGATAGCCCCTGCTTCAACAAGATTTTCAACCCCTGCACTTGTAGCTGATGTTCTTACCAATTCTTGCTTCTTGCCATCAACAAACACCTCAGCCCCATAGTTCCACGGGATGGCCTTGGTACTCTCATACGGGACTGGCCCAGGAACAGTGATAATGACCGGCGCTAGTCTCGTCAGTGCTGATATAGTTATGGTCTTGAATGGAATCGTTATTGTGGCAACATCAATTCTTCTGTCAGTATTTTTGCGCTGCTTACAACCCCTGTCAAATTGTAATATCCCTTCATTGATCATTCTCTGGACATCTGCTTTCAATAAATCACAACCGTCTGGTTGCGCCACACACCCTGCACAACCTTTATCACAACCAGGAAATACCCCTCCCTTCAACAGTCTCTCCTTCACCACACCCAAAGGAGTTTGGACCTTGTTCACATCTGAAATAAAATTCAAGTCTTCACAGTCTTTAATAATAGCATTAACCCTTGGCCCACCGTGATTCGGCATCGGGTTCTGATTCACATTTGGAGCATCATTGGAGAAATTGATGGCTTTTGAATCCACCAAATCTTGAACCTGATGCTTAAAAGCTTTACAGTTCTCAATATAATGTCTGGGTGCCCCGGAATGAAACTCACAGTGGGCGTTGGCGTCGTAACCGGGAGGTGGATTGCCAGTGGGTGGAGCCAATGTCCTCTTCTGAATTAATTGTAACTGTAACAAGTGCTGAAATAACTGAGAGTAGGGAAGAGGTGGAGTGTCAAAATGCCTATCCCGCCTAGACAGAGGCTGCGGTCTGCGAGGAGCCTGATTTTGTTGTTGAGACACTGCTGGCTGCTGAGGTGCTGCTGGGATGGTTACAGAAGCCACCTGTTGATTGAAATTCTGACGAGGTCCTTCTCTACCACGATATGATAACACAGAGTTTGTATCTCCCTCATTCTTCTTGTAACCACTGGCATAAGGCTTCTTACCTCCTCCAGATGAGGACCCATCACCGCCTAATATTTTTCCTGCCTTAATTCCGCTTTCCACCATCTCTCCTACTAAGATCAAATCAGCAAACTTTCCAGTCATACACGGTACCAGGTTTTCATAGTAATGACCTTGCAAGGTAGCCATAAACATACTTATCATTTCTCGCTCCAACATGGGAGGTTGAACCCTCGCTTCCAGTTCTCGCCACCTCTGAGCGTATTCCTTGAAACTCTCATTGTTCTTCTGTGACAAATTCTGCAGCTGTGTTCTGTTCGGAGCCATGTCAGTGTTATATTGATAGTGTTTGATAAATGCCCCTGCCAGCTCTCTCCAACTACGAACATCTTTCCTCTCTAGTTGCATATACCATTCCAGGGATACCCCAGATAGGCTATCCTGAAAGCAATGCATCATCAGATTCTCATTCTTTGCATGAGCAGCCATTTTACTTGCGTATGCCCTCACGTGAGTCCTTGGGCAAGTCATACCATTGTACTTTTCAAAAGTAGGAGTCTGAAACTTGTGTGGGATGATGACACCTGGAACCAACCCCAAATCCTCCAGATCCATACCCACAAAATCTTGATTCACAACACCCCTTAGTTGTTCCTCAATTAACCTGAATCTCTGATCATTGTCAATCTGGGGACCAGCATCCCCACCTGGCACAGAGAATGCATCTTCCTGAATATCATCATACTGACGACCATGAATTGCGCAGACACTGTTACCTCCCCCCACTAAAGTGGGAACCACAACATTTTCTCCTCCGCCCGGAGGGATCACAACACCAGTAACAGGAATACCTCTGCCCGGAGGGCCATTCTGAACATTATTACCAGTAACACCAGTATGAACTCCTCCATGAAGGACACCCTCTTCATCAATTCTCGCAATCAGTGGCTGAACAAGAGTCCTTAACTACTCTTGGCCTTGAGCAACACCTTGCATTAAATCCATGAATTGATTCATGCGGGTCCGCATCTCAGTCATCTCGGCTTGTAGTTGATCCATGACTTTCTTCTGATTTTGTCTGGTAGAATACCGGTGAATGTGTTGATCCGCAATCCTGCGCTGAGATGAGAACAAGATAAGAACACCAGAGATAAACACCTGTTATGCAAAATGATCATGAATATGCAAATGCAAATGAACATGTTTGAATATTCGCAAGGCGCTCCACCCCTTGATTCCAGTTTAACAACAAGATAGAACAGAACTTCTGCTCATGCATTAAGAAAAACCAGAGGATAACCAATTGTCAACAATCACAACCCAAAATAATAAGTTTGAACACAATAATCATAGATCCCAACCAACAAGCCTGGTGGTGATCCAAATACAATAAAAAAATAGAAAACTACGGCATGTCATGAAAGTCCACAAGTGCCAATCGCCCCCATCCATTATGCTCTTTGCTCCAGTCTTGAATTTCCTTGAACAACTTTTTGGTGTCGGGATGCTTCGGTCTCTGAATTAGCTCTTGAATGAGAACGTCTCTCCTATGCATGATCCCTTTCAAGTATCGGCAATTCAACTCCCAAGCGTCTTCTCCAGAAACACCATCCATGCTAGGACCCTCATTTCTAGGTCTCTTCACTTCAGCTTGGATCTTCAGTTCCTCTATGGAGGCTATGGTTTCATTGAGTCGACCCTCGAATGCTTGTCTCTGGAATACCCCTGATAGTATCTCAGCATCTTTTTTCTTGAGCTTCAACTTTAATTGATCAATCTGAGCTAGATAATCATCTTCCTTTCGCTTATTATCAGCCATTGTAGTGTCTCGGTGAGCATTGAACTTGTGAATTTTTAACAAAGCCTTGGACAATTCCTCCTTCTTAGACTTGAGAACCTTACTGATACCCTCTAGAGCTTGCTTCATCCTTTGTCTGGTTGTGACCTTGTCAGCTAGCTCCTTTTCTGCCTTAGCGAGAAGCTCTGTCTTCAACTCGGCGATATGAACAGCTTCACCCCGCTCATGTTTCAACTGATAAATCTCTCTTTGTAGCTCACTGTTTTCTTCTCGCAGCTTTTCCTTTTCAGCCCACAACTTGTTAAACTTCTCTATTTCAACTGTGGTAGGAGGCTCAATCAGCAAGGGGTAAGATGGTGGTTCTTTGGAGAATGGCAAAAGCTCATTCTCTATCCTTTTCTGAATCCAATCTTCATACGCAGGAAATGTTCTGTTATTGCTCTTCCCAAAAGAAATCTTCCCCTTCTTATGACGATCTTCCCAAGTATTTGCAGCTTCTTTTAACAGTTCCAGATTGATTTTCCCACTCAGATATAGAGATTCTTGGACATCCTCGTCTTTTGGTGGTTCCTTCAAGGCATACCCGAATTGCCTAATAGCAAGAATAGGGTTGTAGTTAATTCCCCCTTTCCTTCCTATTAGAGGCACATTTGGGAGACCTCCACAACTAATCATGATATCTTGGCCCAACAAGTCACGGTTAACCCAAATTAGATTATCTGCCCTCAAGCCCATTAGTCTTTTGGACCAATCCAATGTTCCTTAAGTATCTACAAATGCCCCAGATTTGGGAAGACGATCTGCAAACCATTTGTAGAAGACTGGCGCACAACAATTAAGGGGTCCTCCCCTCCTCTTCTTGTTCTTATAATGCACTGAATGGTACAGATCTCTAAGCAAAGTAGGTACAGGATTCTTCATGGTAAATATTCGGACAACGTACATGTCCATAAAATCCTTCACATTTGGGAACAACACTGTTCCATAGACACACATAGCCAAGATGGCATTGAAAACCGACCAACATCTAGTCTTAAAATGTACAACAGCCTGTTCTACCAAAAATTTCACGTGAAAGCCTTTACACCCTCCCTTACTGGTAACGTTGTTCTTCAACAAAGATGGATCCAAATGCAAAGCCTCGGAGACCTTTTCTAAATCAGGAAGTTCTTTAGAAGGATAGAAAGGAGCCTCTTCTTTGATAGAAACATCCAGAATAAGAGCAAACTCCTCCAATGTCGAAGCCAAAAGATAGTCAGTGAATAGAAAACATCGCAGGTGAGGGTCATAGAATTGCACCAGAGTGTGCAAAGCCCTATACTCGTATTCGGTGATGTCGCGAGCAAAATTCAGAATTCTTCCATACTCTCCTCTAAAGTCTGCCAATACCCCAGGTTCTGCCATAGACATAATCTTGTGAACAGGATCCAGAATAAGTGATGGGAACTTGTACACTATGATGTTCTTTCTCTTTTCAGTACTCATCCTTAATAGTCTTCAAAACCAGAGTCAAAGTTAGGATGCAACCCTGCAAATGAATAAATATGTTAGGATGCAAAATGATGATGCAAATGCACACATGGGATCAAGGATGCCACACAGACTGGACAACTGTTGCACTGAACAAGCAGAATAACCACAAAGATCTGCCCAAATACTCAGAATAACCATAATACACACTGATAAATTTGCTAACCAGAAAATCGGGTATGTTGAAGGTCAAGGTTACCTGCAAACCTGTAAACACCCAGCCCTCTCACATGTGGGTACTAGAAAGCCAAGGATCCTCAATATCACGGGCTCTCAGGTCGAGAAATGATGATACGTTCACCATTTCTGGTTTGGCATCATCATCAATCGAGGAGGCCTCAACCGATTCCCCTCAAAATAAAACATCCTATGGCAAGTCCTCAGTTTCGGCACTGAGGTCGAGAAGCAATAGTACATTAATCCCTCGGGGTATAGTACTATCGCCAATCGAGGAGTGCTTCCACTGATTCTTTTCCAAAAGGAAACCCTAGATCAAGTTCCCAGCATTGGGTCCTCGGATCGACAGGTGTAATGGGTTTGCCATTTCTGGTATGCCATTATCACATCTCGGGAGGAGTGTCGTTACTGAGTCCTCGGGAATGGCCGCCAGAGTCGACAGTTCTCCAAGTTACATTCAATCATCTGCACCAATGCACATGATAGAACATTACCAAAGAAAACCTCGCCTGGATGTGGAGTTTTCATGTATACTACGTCTGGCCAAGTGCCACACAAGTCACACTACTTTCCACGCTAATCCTAAGTGTATGCTCGAGCCTGGGTATTGGGCTTGCCTCTCAGAATTCCCAACCCGCCAAACAGAAAACAGTGCAGCGCAGCAGATAATAATAATATGCAATGCAATAAATGCGGTAAAAATAAAATACAATAAATAAAGCAAAACAATAAACACCCAAAGAGAGGAAAAATAAACAAGCGCTAGGAGAGACTCGCTTAGGGAACCAGGTGTCCCCAGCAGAGTCGCCAGCTGTCGCTCCCAGGATTTTCATCTAGGTACAAAACGCGAAAGTGGCGCGGAACACAGAGTCGCCAGCAATGTATATTTATCCCACGAGAGGGAAAGGAAACACCGTATAAACCTGAGGAAGAGGGAAAAGAATGGTCATCGCAACCATAGCCTGGGTTCGAGAGTCGGTTACGCGAGGGGAATGTGTTAGCACCCCACGCGTCCATCGTACTCGATGGGATCCACGCTTGTTGTCTAATCTAAGGGTGAGTTATCCTAAAATCTATGGCTGTACTGAAACGGAGGAGGGGAAAACAAAGACAGACTCGGTAGGACGTCGTCGTCTTAGGCCTATGTACTCCCTTTGTGCAATGGGAAATTCAGAGTCAACGTAGTTCGGACCAAGTTCTTTTTGTGTTTTTTATGAGCGACGTTAAGTTCGCGTCCGGCAGTTAGGGTCGATGCCTGTTTGCGACAAAACGGAAAGTAACGTGCCCTTTTTGGAAATAGCCTTAAGTTTGACAATCCCAAAGGACAAAAGGTTTGAGATTTGTTTGTATTTTTTAAGACAGAAGTGAGTTGAGTTAGTTCATAACTCGCCTTGAACCAAAGTCTATGGCACGGGAACGAATGCGTCGCATGGTCGTCCCCAATGGGACGTATGCTCAACACTCTAGAAGAGAGAAGGGGGACCCCTCAATCTTCACTTCCTATGTTTAAGGCTTGTGTGCAAGGCAAGTTGACCTTATTACGTATCTTAGAAGTGTTAAGAGATGAGAAGAGGGACTCAAAAGAAAAGAAAAAAAACACTAAGGGGATTCTATCCTAATGTTATCATGCAAAGGTGGCCCTAAGGGGAGGTTTGACAACAACCTAACCCTAAAGAAAAGAAAAGATGAGAGAAAGAAAGAGTGAGGGTGGACATGGATAACTATCCACACCCTCAAATAACTTACCTCTGCCTCTGCATAAAAGGTTAGTACAAAACAGACATACGCAACCATAAGACAAATGAAGACCCAAACAAGTCACAACCCAAAGAGAAATGGTTACCAACCAAATGAAACTCATCCAAGTCAGAATTTACACCTTAGAGGTGACCCATAATGTTTACCAAACAAGATCAAGCAAAGAGAATGCAAACAAGTGGCAAAACATACAAGAAAGTCACCAAAGAAGGAGTAGAAGAAGAATGAGTGGATATGCAAGGTGATCATGCGAGAATACTTCAAATAATATCCAAGTAAGAATGTGGATGACCTAAATATGTGCCTAAACATGCTATACAAGTGTCACATGAGGCATACACACAAGTATCCAAGCATTAAGAGCCATTAGAAGAAGGAGAAGGAAGCATGTAAGTGAAACATGTTCAAGTATGCAAGATGAAACATGAATAACATATGACATGAATGCAAAGCTCCAAGGTCAGAAACATACATCAAATGAAGTGAAATGGGATTATATGGCATGGCATACACAAACCAAACATAAGTCATGAATGAGCACAGATGAGAAGTGGTGAGAAGATAAGTTAAAAAGAGGCATGTAGATCAAGCATTGAACATGTGCACAAAGTATGCAACAACCTCACACCAATGACCTATAATTGCAATCAAGTGACCTATAATAATTCAAACATGGTTTATGAAGTCAAAGAAGCAATCCCAAATGATGGCACAAGTGCCTTCTCAAACAAGTAATCAAACATGATCAAAGATGTGCATAAAAGAAGACCTCAAAGAAAGAGCAATCAAACAATTAGCAAAACACCTTTAACAAATACCAAATTAATTCTCAAAACACCTCAACCAGGGGTAAACATCATGTTAAAAACTCATGCAAAAATTCACAAGATAAGTCACTCAAACAATCATGCAAAGATCAAGTAAGAAACATGACTCAATATGAAAAAGAGAGAGACCAAAATGCAATATGAAATAATTTTAAAAATATGAGGAAAATGTTTTAATGAACTTCAATGTGTTGGTGAAACAATGCAAAAAGAATGGACTCAAAATGTTTTGTATGCTATGAGAAATAAAATCAGCAATGCAAAGTGTGCACAATAAGAACAATTCAAAAAGAAATTCACACAACAATTAATTCAGGTGCCAAAAATAAAATAAAAATAAAAAAAATAAAATTTGTTATGCTTCATGATTTGTTTTGTAATTTTCAGATGCACAAAACTATTTTTAAAAATTAAAATGCAAACAATGCAATTAAATAAAATAAAATAGAAGAAAAACGAGTAGGGGGTGTAATTAGCATCCCAAACACGTTGGGAATAACAAATGGGCTCATATGGGGGGGTTCAAATAACAAACTAAAACCAGGCCCAGTCCACAACAAAAACAGCGCAGCCAAAAAAAAAAAAGCAAAGCAGTCAACCATCTGGACCATTGGATCAATCTCACGCCTGAGAATCATTCAACCAATACACAAGTAATCATGATAAAGTGCTCAGATCCATACACCCACATTAATAATGATGCACACGCACACACAAAATTACTCAGAAATTAAAAAGAATGTACGTGACAAGCACATGGAAAATTTAATGCGTTGGCATGTTAATAACCATCAGATCATATCAATGCTCCAGATCAATCAAAAGAAAACGTGATGAGTGGTTCAGATTGACAGTGCACAATAATAATCATGGAACGTCACACACACAACCCATAAAATAAAACAGATTTTTAAATGGCGTGGCACGCTGTGGACCACCAGATCAAAGCAATGAACGGCCCTGATTACGCCTCTTACCTTAGAAACCCTACCCCACCGGAGATCAAACCAGACGCCGGAGCCCTAGCTCCGGTCGTCTCCTCCGGCTACCTGCAACCAAAAATTTCCCAGAAAATGCGAACAATTACACTATTCTAACCAGATTTTCACGAGGATCACAAATATGAAATTTATTTTCACAAACAATGCAACAATAATGAGAATCGAAGGCAACAAGTTTGGATCCAAAACTTTAAAACTCACAATACGCACATATTACACGTCCAATCTCAAAACAAAATATACCAGCATCATCAGTGAGTATCCTAGATCATTATGCACGTCAAAAGATTAAGTTTTATGATCATGCAATTGTCACTAACCTGAGACCTTGAATAACTTAAAATACTCCTAGAAACCCATCTGCACGCTCCAGATCACACCCCCAACAATCCCTAATTGCAAAATAAATGCAATTAGGGCTTGAATCTGGCTTAGATCTTGAGTTTTGGAGAAGAAGCTTCCAAATTCGTATCCTATGGTACACTTGTTATTAGCTTTAGATGATGGTAGGTTTGTGTTCTATGAAACCCAGGGACTCAGATTGTGAAAGAATTTTGTCAAAAGCCTTTGTGAGTGGTGAGATTCGATGAAGAGAAACTTTAGGGTGAAAAGTGAAATCTCATAAAAATAGCGTGCCTCCCTCTCCAATGAGTGTATGAGTTAGCTTATATACTCTAGGTTATTCCCCTGAATATCATTAAAGTCTTGTTAATTCCTTGATTAATGAGTTTTCAATGATTTTGCAAATTAGCATTTTGAGTTATACACCCTCCTCCATGCGTGTACACCCAAGCCTTGTATGATGGATCACTCATTTGTCAATTGCTAATCACACCTGAATGGAATTTGGGCTTTGGAATGTCATGATTCATGAGTTTTGATGCTTCTTGCAAAATTGCATAATGTGAAATAAATGATGAATAAGTCATGGAATGGAGTGAAATAAAGGTCACAAATGATCCTCATGAGGTGCACTTGGATGTTAGAATGTGACTTGAAGCAATAGAACCAATTATAGGTCAATATGAACCAAAATACAAAAGGTGTAAAAATGGAACCATGAGAAAACCCTAAAAACCACCTTGCCTTCTTTTGATCATAACTTGAGTTTCACAAATGATATGGAGACCATCTAGTACTTGTTGGAAAGGGGAGAAAAAGATCTTCAACCTTCATGTTTGAGAAAAATTCATTTGAAGCTTCCTTGATGATGAAAAGTCAAGTTGAATGTAGTGTAAAAACTTGCCAAAAATGGAAACTTTCAAATTACAGGTCATTTCCATATTTGGTAACTTTTGCACAAACTCTTGATTCTTGATAAATGGTATGAAACTTGACCCTTGAAGACCATATGAGGATGTGAGACCTTGAAAACCTTGAAGAGAACCTCAGAATTCCACAGTTGACTTCCCCTCTCACTGTTGACTTTTCCCCAATTCTCCTGACTTTCAATCAATTGACCAATTGAACCTCTTATGAACAAAATTAATGGATAATTTTCCATTCCTAGATACTTAGGGACCCAAGAAATACCATGGAATCAAGTCTTGCTCAAAAAATCAGAAATAAACAGATTTTATAGCAAACCCTAATTTTAGTACCCTCAATCTAGGAGGAAATAACACATCCTCCAAATCCAAATTCCTCTGAATATGATGTGTATCCTCTCCAACAAAGATGAGATATACCATTTGGTGATGATAAAAACCCAGGGAGCCTGCCCATTGGAGCAATAAACCCAAGAATCTCAAAACCCTAGTTTCTGCACTGGTTAGGAGGAAGTGGTTCACTTGAGATCTCCTGCCAATTGTGAACTCCTGATGATGTGATAGACCAAATAGGATCTCTTGAGCCCCAAGACCCCTTAGTGACTCAAATAATGGTGGCATCAATAACCATTTCTCCTCTTAATCTCTTGGACAAAACAAGGACTCTTGCTTGACCCTTTGAAGAACATCTTCTCCTCTTGAACTGCCTCAGGCACCTTGACCCCATGCTAAGAACCAATGATAGACACACATGATAATGCAAAAATGAAATGAAACATAAGCCAGTTAGTACTAAAGGTAGGAGAGAAAATTTTGGGGTGCTATATGTAACACCCCCTTTCTATACCCCCAAATAATCACATAAATCATTTATGCACATAAACAAAAAATTCGCCAGAGTACGATTAAAACATAGTATAAAAGAGGCATGTCACATCATACACGCATTTAATACATACAACACCTGCTCGCAAAGATATGCAACAGTGGGGTAACTTTCAAACAACAAAGGATCTCAGTCCTTATACCCACATATAATATTTAGAATAAAAGCGGAAACATCTAAAATATTGAATAACAACCACATATATACATCAACATATATATACATCATCCAGTATGAATCACAAGCAACATCATGTTTATATACACAAATTCATCAGCAAGATACATATACAAATGTATCACAAAAAGATCAAAACGTCCTAGCTACCCGGTGCTACATATCAGAGCCAATCGACCAACAAGGAAAATGAAGACACGCTTCACAAAAAGACCGCCAGATACCTAATCTGCAATGCCTCATAGAGCATCATAAAACAGCAGAAGGGTGAGAAATATTATCATAATAACAATGCCTATAATTATGTACTACAACATAAACATATAACACATATTCTCACCACAACTCATCATATATCACAATATAGATATATCATCAAGCATATTCATTATGCATACATTCACCATTATCATCATTCCACATGAACACACACATACTTGTTCATTCAACAATGCATCATTATAAGATACAGTTTATATCATTTCCCATAAACATACATATTTCAATGTTTATTCATCAATGCACAAATACAAAGATGATCAATGCAACTCATAGAGACCGACTCTCGACTCTATGCAGATGCATGCGGTACCGACTCATCACCCGAGCTCAATTGAAGAACTCAATGGAAATATCCTCCCTGCCGGGCCTACGATATTTCCCCATCGCTCATACCATCATGGCATCCGATGTTTCTGGATTGTTCACGCAGACACAATCCGATTGCTCAAACCCCACAAGGGTACACAATCATTCTGAAGATTCCCACGGAATCAAGTGTAACTCATCGCAACGATTACACCCATTGACTACGCAATGTTCAGAGGATCATCAAATGATCATTTGTGTAATCAATCACTCACACCCAACAGGGACGCGATATTACACCCGATTCTCCAAGAATCGCGACACATGAATGCATGTCATGATGTTTCTCCTACAAAATGACCACATACACTCATGCAATGCACACATATTTGCCATAAGGCCACAACCCATCATCACAACATTTAATCATGTATATTCACATCATATAACAACATACAAGCTATACGTTATATAACAAAAGCATATCACACGGTAAAACACCGACCGCACGCATTTAACGCGATAAAAACCCGACAACCCGACTATTTTTCAAAAACACAAATTAATTAAATCATATTTTACCATCCAAACCATTTTTAATAGAAAGTGCTTTTCATTAGATTTCCAACACTTCAAACGGGGGTCAAAACAGACTTACGTTTCAAAAGTTATGAAGAAAACAAAATCGGACATTTTGGAAAATTTTCGTCACGCGCGGGTATGCACAGGTCGCGTCTATAGGTCGACACAGGGCACTTTAGGTCGACGCAAAAGCCCTTCAGGTCGACGCATACTGCGCAGAATTTGATAAAAACTCAGTTTTCGATCGTTAAATGACTTCCGAACCTCCGATTTCGATTCCGTAAAAAGCTTCGATCTCAGAATTAAACATACTACAATATTTTCACTATTAAAAAGCCATCTAACACATTTTCCATTTTTGAAATATTTTGAAACATAGTTTTATCAATTTAACCCAATTCCAAACTCGATCAAAACCACTCGAAAACACACCAACAACCATTCCCGATTAATTCCTATCCTTACCCGATGAAATATCAACCTATACCAATGTTACCAGACATATCCAACCACATCTACTCGATCACAGCAACAATTTGTACAAAAATATCGATATATATAAAAAAAACAAAAGTTACAAATTCGACTCAATTCAATCAAACGATCACGCTAAATCATGACCCAACATCACACGACTCCACTACGCGGTTTATTCCGACTTTCGTCCGTGAAAACATCGATTCTAATCGATTATGTCAAAATTCAACCTAACCACAAATATCTCTAAAACAACCAAACAATTCCAACACACACCCACATAATCATAAGCATGGATA
Organism: Lathyrus tuberosus; assembly: GCA_022829125.1. Lineage (NCBI taxonomy): Eukaryota > Viridiplantae > Streptophyta > Magnoliopsida > Fabales > Fabaceae > Lathyrus > Lathyrus tuberosus. The sequence continues at coordinate 2,590,984 of JALAZF010000436.1, read as the reverse complement.
ATATAACAATGTTTCACACCCTTACCCGATTTCTCGATTCTTGGAAGCTTGATCTTGATGATTTGTAGCTTTTCTTCTTTTTCTCTTCTCTTTTTCTCTCTTGCTCTCTTTTCTCTCTTTTTCTTTCTAACTTTCTATTTCTATTCTTTTTCTTTCTTTCTTATACTTTTCTTTCTTTCTTATACTTTTCTTTCTTTCTATTTCTTTATATTTTCTCAAAATATCTACTAACTAACTAACTATCATTAAATGTGAAATATCTAAAATACCCTCCATTCTAATTTCCCCGAAAACTCTCGAAAACGCTAAAATAACATTTAACACACCAATTTAACAAATAAAATAATTTATCACCCAATTAAAATAAAAGACTCAAGAATAATGGAATAATCAAAATCGGGGCGTTACAACTCTCGCCCACTTTAGAAATTTTCGTCCTCGAAAATAATACCTGAATCAAACAACTCCGGATACGACTCGTGCATCCCACTTTCCAATTCCCAAGTCATATTGCCTTCTGAAGCGCCTCCCCACGCCACTTTCACAAGCGCAATATCCTTGCCTCTTAGTTTCTTAACTTCGCGGTCCAAAATCCTAACCGGTAAAGCTTCCACCGTAAGGTTATCTCTCACTTCAACCTCGTCCATAGGAATAACATGTGACGGATCCGGAACATACTTCCGAAGTTGCGAAACATGGAATACGTCATGCAAATTCGAAAGGTTCGGAGGCAACGCCACACGGTAAGCCACAACACCAACTCGTGAAGTAATCTGATACGGACCAATAAAACGAGAAGTCAACTTCTTCGACTTCAAAGCACGACCCACACCCGTAACTGGTGTAACTCTCAAAAACACATGGTCGCCTTCTTGAAACTCAAGATCTTTCCTTCTCTTGTCATGATAGCTCTTTTGTCTACTTTGAGAAGCTTTCATCCTCTCCCGAATAAACTTCACTTTCTCCGTCATTTGTTGTACCATTTCCGGTCCAACTATCGTCCTCTCGCCGGTTTCATGCCAACACAAAGGTGTTCGACATCTCCGACCATACAAAGCCTCAAATGGTGCCATACTTATACTCGAATGAAAACTGTTATTATAAGTGAATTCAATCAACTCCAAATAACCATCCCAAGCACCACCTTGCTCGAGTACACAAGCACGCAATAAATCCTCCAACGATTGAATCGTCCTCTCGGTTTGACCGTCCGTTTGCGGATGATAAGCCGAACTCAATCTTAGCTTAGAACCCAAAGCCTTTTGTAAACTCTCCCAAAACCTCGATGTAAATCTAGGATCTCTATCTGATACAATACTCTTAGGAACTCCATGTAACTTCACCACCACAAGAACATAAATCTCGGCTAACCTCTCCAAAGGATAACTAATATCAATTGGAATAAAGTGAGCAGATTTAGTAAGCCTATCAACAATTACCCAAATAGCATTATGACCTCTTTGCGTATTCGGCAATCCCGTAACAAAATCCATCGATATACTATCCCATTTCTATTCCGGAATATCCAACGGTTGCATAAATCCACTCGGTTTTTGATGTTCCACCTTAGACTTTTGACAAGTTAAGCATGCATACACAAATTGAGCAACATCCCTCTTTAATCCGGACCACCAAAAGATTCTCTTCAAATCTTGATACATCTTATTCGCACCCGGATGAATACTTAAATTACTTCGGTGCCCTTCTTCCAATATCATATTTTTCAACTCCACATCATCGGGAATACAAATACGACCACGAAATATCAAAACTCCAAAATTATCAACCTTGAAATCCTCATTCTCATTCAACATCAAATCAACAAATTTCAAGTCCAACTTTTGCTTTTCACTAACCGTTGCCAGAAAATCATTCGTAACATGTAACATACCAAGTCTCACACTTCGCGGCGTCATTTCACAAACCAAACTCAAATCTCTGAAATCCTCCAAAAGTTCCCATTCTTTCATCATCAATGCGGACATATGTAATAACTTCCGACTTAAGGCATCGGCTACCACGTTTGCCTTACCCAGATGGTAATTCAAACCAAAATCATAATCCTTCAAAAGTTCTAGCCACCTCCTTTGTCTCATGTTCAACTCTTTTTGATCAAATAAATATTTCAAGCTCTTGTGATCACTAAAAACTTCAAATCTCGCACCATAAAGATAATGCCTCCATATTTTCAAAACAAACACCACAACCGCTAACTCCAAGTCATGTGTAGGATAATTCTTTTCATGCACTCTCAATTGTCTAGAAGCATATGCCACAACTTTTCCATCTTGCATCAAAACACCACCTAAACCTGTCAATGAAGCATCACAATACACAACAAATGGTTCATTAGGATTAGGCAAAATCAAGATCGGAGTCGTTGTCAACCTTCTCTTTAGCTCATTGAAACTCTCTTCACAATGAATATCCCAAATGAAAGCCTTTCCTTTACAAGTCAATTGCGTTAAAGGAAGTGCCAACTTCGAAAATCCTTCAGTAAACCTTCGATAATAACCCGCCAAGCCTAAAAAGCTTCGAATCTCCGTAACCGACCAAGGAGCCACCCATTGCATCACCGCATACTCCCGTCCTTCTTCTTTACCAACAATACCGGAGCACCCCAAGGAGAAACACTTGGTCTTACAAATTTCTTGTCCAACAAGTCATTCAATTGCTTTTTCAATTCTACCAATTTCGATGCCGACATACGATACGGTGCCATCGAAATCGGTCTAGTACCCAGAACTAGATCAATAGAAAATTCAACTTCTCTTTCCGGTGGTACATCCGTAATATCTTCCAGAAACACTTCTGGAAATTCACACACCACTGGGAACACATCAAGCTCAACTTGACTCTCCACCGACAATGATGCAAACAAACCAAACAATTGAGCTTCGTCCGCTAAAAGTTTCTTCAACTCTTTAGTGGATAGGAAACTCTCAAATTCATTATCTCCCAAAGAAGGAAACCTTACTAACTTGTGATAGAAATCTATATGAACTCGATTAAATTGCAACCAGTTCATACCCAAGATCACATCCAATCCCTCCAACGGCAAACATACTAAATCCATAACAAAGTCTTTACCATACATGGTCAAAGGACAACTTACACACACCAAAGACGTAGTTACCGACCCTGAAGCAGGAGTCTCAATAACCATCTCAATACCCATCAAAGACAAAGCAAGATTCAAATGCTTCGCGCACTCAGACGAAATAAACGAATGAGTCGCTCGCGTATCAATAACAGCAACTAAACGTGTACTATTAATAAAGCATGTACCTTTAATCAAACGGTCTGCATTCGTAGTTTGAGTCCCCGCCAATGCAAACACCTTTCCGCCCGCTTGAGCTTGTTTCGGCTTAGTACACTTAGTACTAACGTGACCCACTTCTCCACAATTATAGCACTTCACCATATTCCTTCTACAATCTGTAGCAGCATGCCCAAGACCACCACAATTAGAACATTTCGCTACAGACTTCCCACACTCAAATGATTTATGACCTATTCCACCACATTTGTAACACCTAACAACACCGGAACCTCCTCCTCCAGATCTCCTATCAAAGCTTCCCCTATGCTTGCCCTTATCAACGGGTGTCACATAAGGTCCACTTCTAGCTTGTTGTTTCCCCTTCCTCTCATTCAAACTTTTGTAATGTGTAGAACGAGCCTTACTATCTTCTTCTAAGATTCTACAACATTCCGTCAAATCTGAAAACCTTCTTATCCTTTGATATCCCACAACTTGCTTAATCTCCGGACGTAAACCATTCTCATATTTAATACACTTGGAGAACTCAGCAGTAATCGCGGCATAATGAGGATGGAATTGAACCAACTCCACAAATTTAGCAGTATAGTCCACCACAGACATACTACCTTGTTTCAATTCAAGAAACTCCATCTCCTTATTTCCCTTCACACTCTCAGGGTAATACTTCCTCAAGAATTCAGTACGAAATAAATTCCAAGTTACCTCTTCATCATCCACCTCAAGAACTTCACGTATACCGACCCACCAATCGTCGTCTTCTTCTTTCAGCATGTGAGATCCAAGCCTCACCTTATTCTCCTCTGCACAACCCATAACTCTGAAGATTCTTTCAATCTCTTTCAACCACTGTTGAGCACCATCGGGATCAAATCTTCCTTTGAAGACCAGTGGTTGATTCTTCCTGAACTCGTCATTAGCATTCACGTTAGGTGCACCTTGCACTGCCCTAGCCATTGCTTCCAAAGCAGCAGCCATCGCATTGTCGTTTCTACCAGCCATATTCTGATCATTCCCAAAAATTACAACAAGGTTAAATAACAGTTCAACCAACACAACAACAAGACAGACACAACTGACTCAACTCTGGCTCTGATACCACTTAATGTAACACCCCCTTTCTATACCCCCAAATAATCACATAAATCATTTATGCACATAAAAAAAAAATCATCAGAGTACGATTAAAACATAGTATAAAAGAGGCATGTCACATCATACACGCATTTAATACATACAACACCTGCTCGCAAAGATATGCAACAGTGGGGTAACTTTCAAACAACAAAGGATCTCAGTCCTTATACCCACATATAATATTTAGAATAAAAGCGGAAACATCTAAAATATTGAATAACAACCACATATATACATCAACATATATATACATCATCCAGTATGAATCACAAGCAACATCATGTTTATATACACAAATTCATCAGCAAGATACATATACAAATGTATCACAAAAAGATCAAAACGTCCTAGCTACCCGGTGCTACATATCAGAGCCAATCGACCAACAAGGAAAATGAAGACACGCTTCACAAAAAGACCGCCAGATACCTAATCTGCAATGCCTCATAGAGCATCATAAAACAGCAGAAGGGTGAGAAATATTATCATAATAACAATGCCTATAATTATGTACTACAACATAAACATATAACACATATTCTCACCACAACTCATCATATATCACAATATAGATATATCATCAAGCATATTCATTATGCATACATTCACCATTATCATCATTCCACATGAACACACACATACTTGTTCATTCAACAATGCATCATTATAAGATACAGTTTATATCATTTCCCATAAACATACATATTTCAATGTTTATTCATCAATGCACAAATACAAAGATGATCAATGCAACTCATAGAGACCGACTCTCGACTCTATGCAGATGCATGCGGTACCGACTCATCACCCGAGCTCAATTGAAGAACTCAATGGAAATATCCTCCCTGCCGGGCCTATGATATTTCCCCATCGCTCATACCATCATGGCATCCGATGTTTCTGGATTGTTCACGCAGACACAATCCGATTGCTCAAACCCCACAAGGGCACACAATCATTCTGAAGATTCCCACGGAATCAAGTGTAACTCATCGCAACGATTACACCCATTGACTACGCAATGTTCATAGGATCCTCAAATGATCATTTGTGTAATCAATCACTCACACCCAACAGGGACGCGATATTACACCCGATTCTCCAAGAATCGCGACACATGAATGCATGTCATGATGTTTCTCCTACAAAATGACCACATACACTCATGCAATGCACACATATTTGCCATAAGGCCACAACCCATCATCACAACATTTCATCATGTATATTCACATCATATAACAACACACAAGCTATACGTTATATAACAAAAGCATATCACACGGTAAAACACCGACCGCACGCATTTAACGCGATAAAAACCCGACAACCCGACTATTTTTCAAAAACACAAATTAATTAAATCATATTCTACCATCCAAACCATTTTTAATAGAAAGAGCTTTTCATTAGATTTCCAACGCTTCAAACGGGGGTCAAAACGGACTTACAGTTCAAAAGTTATGAAGAAAACAAAATCGGACATTTTGGAAAATTTTTGTCACGCGCGGGTATGCACAGGTCGCGTCTATAGATCGACGCAGGGCACTTTAGGTCGACGCAAAAGCCCTTCAGGTCGACGCATACTGCGCAGAATTTGATAAAAACTCAGTTTTCGATCGTTAAATGACTTCCGGACCTCCGATTTCGATTCCGTAAAAATCTGCGATCTCAGAATTAAACATACTACAATATTTTCACTATTAAAAAGCCATCTAACACATTTTCCATTTTTGAAATATTTTGAAACATAGTTTTATCAATTTAACCCAATTCCAAACTCGATCAAAACCACTCGAAAACACACCAACAACCATTCCCGATTAATTCCTATCCTTACCCGATGAAATATCAACCTATACCAATGTTACCAGACATATCCAACCACATCTACTCGATCACAACAACAATTTGTACAAAAATATCGATATATATAAAAAAAACAAAAGTTACAAATTCGACTCAATTCAATCAAACGATCACGCTAAATCATGACCCAACATCACACGACTCCACTACGCGGTTTATTCCGACTTTCGTCCGTGAAAACATCGATTCTAACCGATTATGTCAAAATTCAACCTAACCACAAATATCTCTAAAACAACCAAACAATTCCAACACACACCCACATAATCATAAGCATGGATAATATAACAATGTTTCACACCCTTACCCGATTTCTCGATTCTTGGAAGCTTGATCTTGATGATTTGTAGCTTTTCTTCTTTTTCTCTTCTCTTTTTCTCTCTTGCTCTCTTTTCTCTCTTTTTCTTTCTAACTTTCTATTTCTATTCTTTTTCTTTCTTTCTTATACTCTTCTTTCTTTCTTATACTTTTCTTTCTTTCTATTTCTTTATATTTTCTCAAAATATCTACTAACTAACTAACTATCATTAAATGTGAAATATCTAAAATACCCTCCATTCTAATTTCCCCGAAAACTCTCGAAAATGGTAAAATAACATTTAACACACCAATTTAACAAATAAAATAATTTATCACCCAATTAAAATAAAAGACTCAAGAATAATGGAATAATCAAAATCGGGGCGTTACACTACACCAGCTACTGCCGGAGCCATCATAGATGTGAAAAAAGGAAATCTGACTTTCGAGGTTGGTGAAGAAAAAGTAGAATTTATCCTCTCACAATTCTTCAAAGCACCTGCTATAGAAGACTCGTGCTGCTTCCTAGATGTAATTGATGAATGCGTTAAAGAAATGGAAAAACACCAAAACACGTATTCTGAAGTGCTAAGAATTCCGATGCCACCAATTTTTGAAGATGATAATTGGCGTGGTAAATACCAAGATAATAATCTAAGTGAATTTCTCGCACTCACTCCTGACCCTATGCCTTGCCCAAAGAAACCAGCTGTAGAACTGAAGACATTGCCCAAAGATCTAAGGTATGAATTCCTAGATACAGAACTCGAATGACCAGTTATAGTCAATGCAGATTTAGGACAAATAGAAACCGAGAAATTATTGCATGTCCTGAGAAAGTACCTAACTGCCTTAGGCTATAACATCTCAGATTTGAAAGGAATAAGTCCCTCTATCTGTATGCATCGCATCATGCTTGAGGAAGACTGTAAAACCTCTAGAGAACATCAAAGGAGAATCAATCCCATTCTGAGTGATGTCGTTAAGAGAAAAGTGCAAAAGCTGTTAGAAGCAGAAATCATATACCCAATATCAGATAGTGAATGGGTTAGCCCAGTTCACGTGGTACCCAAGAAAGGAGGTGTTACAGTCATCAATAATGAAAAAGGCGAATCTGTAGCACAACGTACTTAAACCAGATGGAGAATGTGTATCGACTATAGGAAACTAAACAAAGCCACTCGTAAAGATCATTTCCCTTTACCCTTCATAGATCAAATGCTTGAACGCTTGGCTAAACACTCCCATTTTTGCTATTTAGACGGATATTCAGGATTTTTTCAAATTCCTATCCATCCCGACGACCAAGAAAAGACTACTTTCACATGTCCCTATGGAACCTTTGCCTACCGGCGAATTCCTTTCGGATTATGTAACGCACCCGCAACATTTCAGAGATGCATGATGTCCATCTTCTCTGACTTCTTAGACGGTATAATGGAAGTCTTTATGGACGATTTCTCTGTCTGTGGGGAAAGTTTTGAAGGATGTCTATCAAACCTCGAAATGGTGCTCGAACGATGTGTAAGTGTCAACTTAGTGCTCAATTGGGAAAAATGCCATTTCATGGTCCGACAAGGAATCGTGCTAGGACATATAGTATCCGACAGAGGAATCGAAGTCGACAAAGAAAAAATCGAAGTTATAGAAAATCTCCAGCCACCGAAAACCGTTAGAGAAATAAGAAGTTTCTTAGGACACGCCGGTTTTTATCGACGTTTCATTAAAGATTTCTCTAAGATAACCAAACCCCTAACTGAGCTGTTAATGAAAGATGCTGAATTCATCTTTAATGACAAATGCTTGGACGCATTTCAAACACTAAATCAAGCTTTAATATCAACACCCATTATGCAACCCCCAGATTGGAATGAGCCATTCGAAATTATGTGCGACGCAAGTGATTATGCGGTAGGTGCAGTCCTAGGACAAAGAAAGGACAAAAAGCTTCATGCAATCTACTATGACAGTAGAACCTTGGATCATGCACAAATGAACTACGCTACCACAGAAAAGGAACTCTTGGCTATCATGTTCGCATTGGATAAATTTCGTTCCTACCTAGTAGGAGCAAAAATAATCATCTACACCGATCACGCCGCAATCAGGCACCTATTAAGCAAAAAGGATGCCAAACCAAGGCTTCTGAGGTGGATTATACTCCTACAAGAATTCGAATTGGAAATCAAGGACAGGAAAGGCACTGAAAATGTAGTAGCTGACCACCTGTCGAGAATGGAGAATATCCAACCAGAACAAGTACCAATTAATGACGATTTCCCTTATGAAAGACTCTTAGCCCAGTTAGAAGGTAATATAATTGAACAATCTCTGACTTATACTGATACAAAAACTAATGAAGTGGTATAATCTATTTACACTAAGACCACGCTGCCATGGTATGCTGACTTTGTCAACTATCTAGCAGCTGGAGTACTGCCACCTGACCTAACCTATCAACAAAAGAAGAAATTCTTCCACGACCTTAAACACTATTATTGGGACGAACCACTTCTCTTCAAGAGGGGCGCCGATGGTAATTTCCATCGTTGTGTACCCGAAGACAAGGTGGAAGACATAATTTCTCATTGTCATTCCGCGCCCTATGGTGGGCACGCGAGCACTTTAAAGACTAGTGCTAAGATTTTGCAAGCTGGCCTCTTTTGGCCTACTCTATGGAAAGATGTCCATATCGCGGTTATAAATTGTGACCGGTGTCAACGCACTGGTAACGTCTCTAGACGCAATGAAATGCCTCAAAAGGGCATTCTAGAAGTAGAAGTCTCTGACGTGTGGGGAACAGATTTCACGGGACTATTTTCGTCCTCTTTTGGTAACAAGTACATACTCGTCGCTGTCGATTACGTTTCCAAATGGATCGAGGCTGTAGCTTCTCCTACAAATGACACACGAGTATTGATAAAGCTCTTTAAGAACATAATCTTCCCTAGATTTGGTGTGCCAAGACTCGTCATTAGTGACGGTGGCTCCCATTTCATATCTAAAATATTCGATAAACTGCTATCAAAATACGAAGTCAAACATCGTGTGGCAACACCATATCATCCACAAACCAGTGGACAAGTCGAGGTTTCAAATAGAGAAATAAAACAAATTTAAAAAAATACTGTCGCTACCTCTAGGAAGGATTGGTCAACTAAACTTAATGAAGCTTTATGGGCTTATAGAACAGCTTACAAAACCTCCATAGGAACCACTCCATTTAAGTTAGTCTATGGAAAATCTTGTCATCTGCCGGTAGAAATAGAGCACAAAGCCTATTGGGCTATTAAAACCCTCAATTTAAATTACGCTACCGCAGGAGAAAAATGAATCTTAGATTTGCACGAATTAGAAGAACTAAGACTAGATGCTTATGAGAACGCCCGCATATACAAAGAAAGAACTAAGAGATGGCACGATGAGCGCTTATCTAGAAAAAAATTTAGTGTGGGAGACGTCGTGCTCCTATTTAATTCGAGACTTAAGCTTTTTCCAGGAAAACTTAGATTTAGTTGGTCTGGACCCTTTGAAATTTCTAAAGTTTTTCAATGTGGAGCGATAGAAATAAAAGGAAGAAATAGTGAACCATTCATAGTAAACGGGCAACGCTTAAAACATTATCATAATATTGCAAACAGAGACTATTTGAATAGTCTAATACTTTTAGAGCTTCCCGCTCATCCCTATAACTGAATTATCACTAAGCTTTCGTCAAGCTTACAACATTAAAAACAGCGATTAGTGGGAGGTAAACCACGAGATTGTTTTTCTTTCCCTTTAACTTTCTTTTATTTTCATTTCTTTTTAAATTTCTTTACATTTTTCTTAACTCTATTTTCATCTTTTCGTTTCCTTTTATTTTCTTAATCTTATTTTCATTACTTTTTCATTTTCATTTATTTTCTCAAAAATTTAAATTTTTTTATGGAAACTGCTGTGCTGATCTTATAATTACATGCTACAGGATTTTAAAGTCTTTCTACCTTCTTCCTTCTTCATCTGCTTTACTTTTCCGGCTAACTGTTAGGATGGATAATGAAGACACCATGGTTGTGCTATTCAGGGACGCTGTCCAATGGCACCACTATGAGGTTCTCTCTTGCAAACCTATGGCCTTAACCAAATTCCCCTATGGACCTACCACGACTGCTTTAGGTATAGGAGATAGCATAGACTTTATGTTTAGCCAGATAGGCTGGGAAGGTTTTGCTAGAAAGAAGTATCCAACTTACCACAGGCTGACCCTAGAATTTCTAAGCTCATTGTCCTACAACCCTAACTATGGCATGGGATTTAATAGGGGTAATATAACCTTTAGGATATTTGGATACACGTGCCGCTTCAACATCAGAGAGATTGCGGACCTGTTGGATTTCCCTCATGGACCCGATGTTTTTACCATGGCACAGGAGGATTTAGTAATGGAAGATGAATTGGACCTTTTCTGGAGTAGTATTTCGGGACGACCTCATCATGACCCGCACCCTATGGTGACCACTAAAATTCACAACCCGACCATAAGATACTTTCATATGATCTTAGCCTACACCCTTTTTGGAAAAGCCGAGAATGACACCCTAATCTCTAGAGATGAGCTTTTTATCATGTTTTGCGTGTTTCAATCCCGACCCGTTAATGGAGCTACTTTTATGCTTGACAATCTCCGTAGGATTGCTCAAGTTGAGTACGGTCCCATTTTGATAGGTGGCCTTGTAACAAAAATTGTTGATGCCATGGGATTTAGAAAATAGCTTTCCCGAGTGAACACTCTAGGCGGATATAGGCCAATGGACATCACTTTCGGTTTTAACCGAGGACTCATTAGAAATCGTGGACCACCCCCGTTTCAACTCCTGATCAATAATGAAGTTGTTTCACATTTTACACTACCTGATCACGAGCGAACTAGTGTGCATAACCGCCACAACTAGCTATATGATTTAGATGAGCCACGGCCTGAACATGATCTTGGTAGTCATGTGTCTGACATTGAGATTGACCCTGAAACTCCTCCTCACTATCATGATTTCCCTGAGCATCCCATGAATAATACTGATACTGTCTCCCCTGCTAACATCCATGCCACACTTGAACCTTTCTGCACTGCACTTCAAGATATGAGAGATGAACTTCAACTTATCCGTCTTGACGTTGTCGGCCTAATGGATACCACCGTCGAGGAACTGCATCATCTGAACCAGGCTGTGGAATCCTTGAAGAAGCAACGTGGCTAATACTGTCACACTGTATTTTTCCATTTTATTGCTTTGCTTTTAATGTTTTTAGAACCATTTACTTTACTGTCATTTTTAATGTCAAGGAATCAGTTTATTTCAGTTCAATTTCAACTTTAATATACTACTGCAATTTTACTTTGAGTACACTGTTATCAATTTCCAACTTCTTTAATAAAGTATTCAATTCGTATTCACTGCTAGTGGTTGTGTTTTTAATATAATGTTCCTTCTTATTTTAATTTATTTCTGTCATTTTATATTTATTCTGACATTTATCATGTATTTTACTGCTATTAATAATTGCCATTTTCCAATATATGTTATGTGCCAGCTTATGTTAAGCTTTCTGTGAGAATGCCAATTTTGTGAGCATGACGGGCGTAACGCCCTTGTTACGACCGTCACACGGCTTAGGACCGTGACAGGTCCGTGACGAACGTCTCACTTATTTTAACCCGCCCTCTATTTTAAACAGAGACCCTTCCTCTTCATCTTCTTTTCTCTTCACTTTCTCTTCAAACGCCCCACTCTCTTTTCACTTCCTTAACCATCCCACTACCCATTACTCTCCATAAAACCCTCACATTAAATCCCAATTTCTTTCCACCACTTCATATTCTCAAACTCTCTTATTTAAACCCCACGAAGCATTCTCATTCTCACATAACAACTCTTACTCATACCCACTTCCTCCATTCAACCTATTTCACTTTGCATGCACCATGGCTAGACGCACCAGACAAGCTCCTGACCTTTCCGCTGTTACATTCAGAGAGGGAGAATCCGGTGACCGCCAAAGGGCGAATTACATTAGCTTCTACCAACGCTCATTCCAACCGACGAGGTACGTCAACACTGCCAGCCTTGAAGAGTTGGGTATGCTCGAGGGTGTACGTTGGATGCTTCAAAATGCCGGTTTATGGCAACTCTGTACACAAGGGCAGCCTACCTACGAAGCTCTGACTCTGGAATTTCTGAGTTTATTCGCTTATGTTACACCTCCGGGAGATACAAACCAACTTTCTGGGGTAGCTACATTCTGAATGTTTGGTTCTGAGTATTCGGTGGGCCAAAACCGACTTGCCCAAATGCTTGGATTCCATCATGGCGCGAATGTCCACTGCCGTTTGCCTAATGATGCCTGGTTCCAGGAAGTTTTCGACCTTTGGAATTAACTCACAGGTGTAGCTTCTACAAGCTGGGACAGCCTCAACGCAACTTATATTCATAACCCAGCGATACGAAATTTTCACAGAGTTGTAGGACACACAATCTTCGCGAGGGACAACAACTACAAAGTCAACTCCAAGGAGCTATTTTTCCTTCGCTGTGTGCTCCTTCCCGAACCAATCAATGCAGCTCCGTTCCTACTAGCTCACATCCATGCCAACTGTGCTAGAGGTTCTAAACCTTTCTACTTCGGAGGTATTGTAACTTCTATCGCACTCGGCCTTGGTCTGGGAGACAACCTCGCTAATTTACCTTTCATACCACCTGAGTCCCTGGATATCGAGTATTGTCGCTCCTCCCACCTAATTAAAGCAAGGGCGTATGGACGATACCATCCAGTGGTCCGTACCGGTATCATCAGGAGCATCATCATGCCATGCCGAGACCGCATAAACCCTCAAAGACAAGCAAATTGGCTTTTTGATCTCCGTGCTCCTTAGCGTAATGTGGCTGCTCAAGAAAATCAAAATAACGAAGCAGTCGATGAAATGGAGCAAGAGATGGATCAGCTACCTCCTGAGAACCCACCACCTCCTGCCCAAGATGCCTCAACATCCATCGGATGTCGTCGCCGCGCCGAACCAGAACAAGAGCCCATCACTAATGAAGAAATCTTAAGGGGCATATGGTACCAAAACCAATTGGCTGCCCAGAGAGAGGTACAACAACAGACGCAGTATAATGAAATGATGAACCTAATGCGTCAAATCCAACAGGGGCAAGTCAACCAAAGCTAATGGGGGCAAGGTGATAGAAGAGATGGGAGCCCTAATGCTACGAGTGCAAGACCTACATGACTATATCCATCACGTAGGCATTCCAGATCATGTAGCACAGAATGGACGCGCTCGTACCCGAGGCAGAGGACGTGGACCTCATTAGATTTAGTTTAGTTTGTTTTAGTTTTTGTTTCTTTTTGTAGTTGCTATCCGCATTTATATCGCAACATTGAGGACAATGTCCGATATAGTGTGGGAGAGGTACTTTATTTTCCCTTTTGTATTCCCTTTCCGCATTTCCTTGCAAATAAACTAGCTTTTATATGAAATTTTCGTTCATGTCAAATTTCCCCACTTTATTTAGCTATAACAAAAAAAAAAAATTTATGATCAATGCATAACTTAACATACCAAAACATAGGCTATGTTGGGAAATCGAGAAAAATCTAACAAGATTGATACCGTCTTGACACCTTAGACCTCTTGCATATGCAAGATTAGTTTCAATACCCGTTGTACCGATACCTTCAGTTCTAGTTCTAGAGTCACCCCAAGTAGTTTATATTAGCAGTCAGCACCGTCTTAAACACAAACCACGTGGAGAGCCGATGAAGATAAGTGTTTGATGTCGAATCCTTAAATATCTTTCGCATTCCTTGATGCTGTGAAAAATTGAAAAAATGCACCAAACCTACGGTTGCAAAAGTATTACAAAATGAATGAATCCATTGTTGGCTGGTTCATAGGTACCTGGTTCTGAACTCGGTAGGGTGAACCACTGTTCGATCCCCCACAACTTACGATTAGGATATATATAAAGGGTTTCCACACTTGTGTACCAGACCCCATGCTAGAAAGGATCAAAATCACTAACCGGCTACTCCACTACGTACGTGTAAAGGAAAATGGCTTAATGTGATTGCGCTAGAATGAAACCGGGTGAAATAGCTACGAGAAACTTTAGGTTGAGCTATAATAGAACAATTAGAACTGGCTTGTATAGAGGGGAGGTCTATGATTATGCTTGTTGCTTGCGTCACTAATGTATCTTTAGTGTTTTACTTGAGTATCCGTCATCTTAACAAAGTGCCTTACAAACATTTTCAAGACAAATGGTATGTCTTATGTGTGCGTTTGATGAAACTCGTTCTTACTGACTATTTGCTTGAGGACAAGCAAAGATTCAAGTGTAGGGGAGTTTGATAACACGAAAATGTATCATATATTTGCCTTGATTTATTACTAATAATTACGTTATTTCGGCTTAAGTTCCGATTATTCTGCGAGTATTCTATTGTTTTCGCAGGTATTTCATTGTCCATGCTAAAAAGGAGCAAAGTAGAAAGACATGAAAAAATGAGAAGAAAACAGGAAGAAATGACTAAGAAAGAAGCAGAAAATGGAAAATGGTGTGCGTGACGACCATCACACACTCACCATGACCGTCACACAATTCCAAAGGTCACCACGATCGTCACACTCATCACGACCGTCAAATGCCCAAAATGGTTATAACGTCCATAACACAGACGTGGACACGGAAGACCAATGCAGTCACGCACGTACAACATTTCCTCTTAAATTCTCTCAACTTCAGCACATGAGCCCAGTCTCCCTTGGATTTCTCAACAACTGAAGGTTATGCTCCTATATTCTCTCCAACGAAAAGCAAAGCTTGGGCTATAAATACAGCATGGATAGAACAGCCAAGGGACACACATGACTAGAGAATTTTACCTTGAATTGCTGCAGAATTTATTTTCGTTCTTGTTTGTTCCCTTTTTAATTCCTTGTTCACCATTACCTGAAATAGTGATAGTTTCTCACATCGAGGAGCTATTGCACCGTAGTTAGAATTTATTTTTAATCTTGCCTTCATCATTCATTGTTCCTGTACGATCGAGCAAAAGCCTACCGACTTGTGGAGGAATTGCTAGAACCAAATTATTGCTCATTTATCAGGTTTTTACCATTACTTTAATAATAGCATTATTGTTTTCCCACTGCCACATCTAATTTATTGTTTTGTAGTTTATATTTATGCATGTTTATTTTAATTAATATGTCTAGCTAAATCCGATTTATCGGTATGTAATTAAGTTAACCAGAATGAATTCGATAAACATGAGCTAAAACCATAAACAACTTAATTTATGGCTGTGATTTCTTAATTAAAATTGGACTTTTGTTACGAGAGTAAAAAGGTAGCAAAGGTTAGGATTAAGACCACGAGAGTGTGAGATTTTAACCTGATAGCTGAAATCGGGCATTGGTTTTAAAAACAGCGAGAGCGCTTTAAACTTAATTAGATTGTATTGATTTTCAAAAAGTATTTTTAAACTCAAATGGGCTAGCGAGAGCAGACATTATGATTTAAGAATATAGTCTGAAGCAATAACCACGAGAGTGTGAGGTGAGGGCTTTTAAACTGATATTTTCTACAGAAATATAATGTGACTTATTTTTATACGCTTAGGTTTTATTGAGTCCACGATGGTACACTAAGTTACGTACCGATATCCTAATATCAACTAGTTTATTTTAAATTTTAGATTCCCTTTAGTTTCCCGTTTGAACTTAAAACTAAAATATCTCCGCCTTAGCTAAACACAGTAGCAAACCGTAGCACTAGGTTGATTATCAAGTCCCTGTGGGATCGATATCTTTATTACAACGCGATAGGCTGTGCACTTGCAGTTAGTAACCGTTATACTCAGAAAGTCGCGATCAATACAAAATCACTCTCTTGTTGAGTATAAAAGACTCTCTTGTTGAGTCAAACATTTTCAGCCTCCATCTCGGGCTTCGTACGAGGTACAAAGACTCTCTTGTTGAATCAACCTTTAGCCACCGTCTTGGGCTTCGTACAAGACACATCCAAAAGCACTCTCTTGTTGAGTCTCTTATTGAGTCAACCCTTTTAGCCTCTCTCTCGGGCTTCGTACGAGACACATAAAAACACTCTCTTGTTGGGTCAATAGCCTCCTCTTAGGCTTTGTATAAGAAAAACCCCGGTTGAGTCAATCAACCTTTTAGCATCAAAACTGTGCCTCGTTCACAGGATACAAACATCAACAACTCCTTTCATCTAATTGCTGTAAGCGGCAGCCTCTGGATTATTTACATCCACACCACTGTCCCTCTTTTAGCATGAAAATTCCTAAGGAAAGATGGAATTGCTCTAAACTAAGTTAAAGTCTTCTCCTTCAGGTTAAAAATCCCCTATAAAGGAAATTATGGCATTGCTAGGATTCACATATCCCGGTTAAAGTAATCCTCCTTTATAGTCAGTCACCCAACTGTCGTGACAAACAGACTCCCTTTAGAGATGACAAATTCTCTCTAAAGACAACACCTTTTCAGCTTCACATTTTGGGCTTCGAACAAGATACAAATAGACCCTTCAGCTTCACATCTTGGGCTTTGAACAAGATACAAACCACCTTTAGCTTCACATCTTGGGCTTTGAACAAGACACCAAAACACCATTTCCTCCCATAGAATAGGAGGAACTACGATTGTTCTGATTTCCCTGTTTCGGTAAACGGGAATACGTAGGCATAAGATTGAATGAAAAATCTTAGCGAGCACACTAATCCAAAAACCCAAATCCCATACCTTCATATATCAATCGAAAAGCATCAGTCCTAAATTCCCACCAATCGCCCAGGCACTATTTTAACAAAATAACTTAAGAGAGACCCACAATCTGCATCTGTAAACCAACAGTCATCTGTTTAAACTCAGTATGCAAGCAGGGTTAATTGGAGACATTTATTTCCCTTCCTTCATCAGCTTCAATAGGATACAAAATGAATCAAACTGTAGTACCCCAAAAGCGATAAGTGCTTTGCAACCACGTCCAAAAATTCACGCTACAGAAAAAATGGCGACTTCACTAGGGAAGTGTCATTAGGATCTATCTCACCTTAGTCATCATTCGTCACCATTTTCCACAGAAAAAATGACGACTTCACTGGGGAGAATCATCTTGTTCTCTTCCCATCTATTAAGAAGAAACCTTAAAAAGTGCCACGGAAAAATGCCGCCCACCGTGGGGCTCTTTTCCTTTCTTTCTTTGGGGATTTCACTAGGATAGGATTTTTGTTGACTTCACTAGGATCTTAGGTCAAAAACCTGTAAAGTTGGGAAGGTACCACAGGATGGCGACTCCGCCAAGGAGCCATTTTCTGTCAGGAACATAGGATTCATAGCTCTTTAAAGTCTAGGACTTTAGGACAAATATATATACTGCTTTTCCTAATTGATATCTGTGTTTAGTTTTCTGCTAATGGGAATACGTGTGATGCCGCATGTGGAAAGATTGAGTATACACCTAGGAAAAACCTCTTTTAGTGGTGTGGAAACTATTGGAAATGGTTGTCACGCGATACCACCCTCTTCTGATGGTTCTTCGAAAAACATCACCTAGCACGGTTCCCGGCCCGCTGGTGTTTTCTCGACAAGAACTGATGATGTTGAGAGACAGGTACAAAAATCACTAGTATAAACCTTTGGGGGGGGGGGGGGGGGGTAGAGCCTTGACTTCATGACACTGACCCTTTGACCCCATGTTTTTTCTATGTTTTTGTGTGCTGCATTCATCTAAAAAACATTACATCAAAGAAAAGTTTTCTCTCCTAGTCTCTCTTTTTCAAATTAAACTAAGAGAATGATTGCAAATGTCAGAGAAAAAGATTGCGCTCATGGATTTCGGTAGAAGGAGAACTCATAAGTATACCTTCAGGGTTCCAAAACTAGAAGATTTGAGAGGATTAGCGAGGATGATCACTATTCCTGAAGCTTTCAGAGCCAAGTACGGAGGTCTGCTACCTCTGTTAAGAGTCCATGTGATTGAAGGAATCATGGAGGCACTCATTCAGTTTTACGATCCGGTCTATCACTATTTCACATTACCGGATTACCAGCTCACATCAACGCTGGAGAAGTATTCTCACCTAACCGATCTACACATTACTGATCGAGCTCCATTTTCTGGACTGGAAGAAATTCCAAAGGATCAGACCATTGCAAGAGCAATCTATTTGGATGAGTCAGAAATCAAGACTCACATGACCACCAAGGGTGGGCTCCCAGGTTTGCCAGCCCAGTTCCTGACAAAGAAGGCTCTGTACTTTGCTAGTATAGGGAACATGACTGCTTTTGAAAGCATCTTTGTCTTACTCACCTACGGGTTATTTCTGTTTCCCAACATTAATAACTTCGTCGATATCAATGCCATTAAGGTTTTTCTCATTGGAAACCCTGTGCCAACCTTGCTCGCAGACGCGTATCATTCAGTACACTTAGGAAATTTGTACAGCGGAGGAATTATCACATGCTGTGTACCCCTGCTATACAAATGGTTTATCTCCTATTTACCCAAGTCTGCTGCTTTTTGGGATCATAAGAGTGCCTTGCGTTGGTCGCAGAAAATCATGTCTCTTACCAACTCTGATATAGATTGGTGCAATAGGATTTATGACGGGATCAGGACCATTGACCGTTGAGGAAGCTTCCCCAACGTACCCCTCATAGGAACTAAGGGAGGAATCAACTACCATCCAGTATTGGTTCGTCGTCAATTTGGATACCCGATGAGGCATGTCCCACGTAATGCTCGTCTGGAGGGCCTTTTCTTCAAGGAAGGAGAAAATGACAGGGCACTAAAGACGGAAATAGTGCACACTTGGAAACATGTTCATAAGAAAGGACGAGAGTCTCTAGGAAAACCGGACTGTGTCTCGGTGGAGCCTTATCTCCACTGGGTACAAACTAGAGCTCTCAAGCTAAAGATGCCTTATCCTCGTCACAGAGTTCTTCCGCCGAGGGAATCTGTCATGTACTTCATGACTGAAACGGAAAAACTCCAGGTTACTCTCAACAAAGTTCAACAGGAGAGGAGGTCTTGGAAGAACAAGTACCACATTCTCAATGTAGAGTGTACTAAAATACAGTGACTGCTGAAAGATAAGTATGCTCTGATCGAGATTTTAGAGCAACATGCTGTGGATAATCAGGATGACCAAAGGAATTTGCTCGTTCCTTTCACTTGGCAAAGGAATGACAACCCGATAACGGCCTAAGAGCCCCGGTCCAAGAAAAGGAAAGTACCAGAATCAATACCCGAGTTCTCCTCAGAGGGGACTCGGGACCCCTTAGCTTAGGTTTCTGTTTCCGCACCTTGTAATCTACTGTATTTCTATTTTCACAATCCTTTGAATTCAATAAAATGGGGTTTCCTCACTTTTCGATGTTTGCAATCTAATTGTCGAAGTTTACTTTGAATAAACAAAAAAATTAATAATCATTGCATTCATCATTCTCACGTCACGTATTCTTCTTACCTACGAATCTCACGTTTATGTCTCGGTTCTAGAGTCAAACTGTCTCATTCGTACAATACTCGGGCCAATCATCAGAAAAAGATGGATGATCTCGAGGAAGAGAACAGAGAGTTGAGAGAAGAGATCGACACTCTGAGAAAGGATATGAGAAAGCTTCGTAACGACATGCAAGCCATGGCAGAAGCTCAGCTACAAAAGACTGTGATCTCAGAGATCACCTCAACGCCCATAGTGGAAAAGTCTGATCCTAGGTACAAAATGCCGAAAGATCGTCCCTGGGGCATGCCATTTAACTATATCCTGGAGGGATATATCCCGTTGATCAATGAGGATCAGGGGACCGCAGCAGGAACCGTTGGGCCTGAAGGTTACAAACTTCGGGAAAGGGAAGATGCCAAGGGCATGACAGCAACTCCTAAAGGTTACAAACTTCGGGAGGCACCGAGAGTCTCGGCCATAATGACTATACCACCGCCCGTGGTACGCACTGTCCCGGAAGGACAGATTCCACAGATACCTTCTGGTGGAAATGACAACATGTTCGAAAGAATGAATGAGTTCCGGGAACAGTTCCTGGGAATGCAAAAAGAACTGCAGGCCCTTCGCGGTCAAGATTTATTTGGAAAGGATGCCGCAGACCTCTGCTTGGTCCCTAATGTGAAAGTCCCGCACAAATTCCAGGTGCCCGACTTTGAAAATTAAAAGGGTAACTCTTGCCCTCAGAGTCACTTGGTGATGTACGCTCGGCGAATGTCAGCTTAGATAGAAAACCAGGATTTACTAATTCACTACTTTCAGGATAGTTTAACCGGTGCCGCACTAAAATGGTACATGGGTTTAAACGGTGCTACGATTAGCACTTTCAGAGATCTTGGCACTGCCTTCGTCCAACAATATAAATACAATCTGGACATGGCACCAGACAGAGACCAACTCAGATCAATATCACAAAAGGACAAAGAAACCTTTAAGGAATACGCTCAGAGATGGCGTGAAATTGCCGCTCAAATTTGTCCACCTCTTGAGGAAAAAGAGATGACAAAGATCTTCTTAAAGACCTTGAGCTCATTTTACTATGACAGAATGGTTTCCAGTGCGCCCAGTGACTTCACCGAGATGGTCGGTATTGGAGTTCGTCTTGAGGAAGTTGTACGAGAAGGACGTCTAGTCAAAGACACTGGATCATCAAGTAGTACAAAGCGATACGGTAGTGTTCTCCCTAAGAAAAAAGAGCAAGATATTGGGGATATTTCTCTCGGAAAGCAAAGGCGACGTTATCAGCCAGTAGCGGCTGTGACTCTTGCTATTAATCATGCGCCTGTTTCTACGTATCAACCTCAGGTTGCTCAGAGCCAACCTAATCAGCAAAGGACTCAACAG
Organism: Lathyrus tuberosus; assembly: GCA_022829125.1. NCBI lineage: Eukaryota > Viridiplantae > Streptophyta > Magnoliopsida > Fabales > Fabaceae > Lathyrus > Lathyrus tuberosus. Next base: position 2,569,479 of record JALAZF010000436.1, on the reverse strand, counting down.
CCTTTTCAGCAGGCTCGTCCTCCATATAATAACAACCGTACAACGCGGCCACTAGGATTTGATCCTATAACCGTATTGTACGCAGAAATCTTTCCGTTACTACTGGCTAAGGGGCATGTCCAGACCAGGTCTTCTCTTACAGTACCGAAAAATTCGCCTTTTTGGTTTAAGGTGGATCAGACTTGCCCTTACCATCAAGGAGGACCAGGGCATAACATAGAAAACGGTCTCAGTTTCAAATCCGAAGTGCAAAAGCTTGTTAGGAGCGGGGTCTTACCTTTCAAGGATACGAATCCTAATGTTCTCACAAACCCGCTGCCTCAACACGAGAAAACTACGGTTAATTTGGTAGAGGGAGAGACTAACGATGTCTATCAGATTCATGATGTACTCTTGTTAAGGACCAATCCGGTCAAGATGCATTATAGACAAAGTGGATATGTCCATGTGCCACCTCATAACTATAACCAGTGTGATATCTGTTGTAAAAGCAATCGAGGATGTTCTGTGGTGCAATCAGCTCTACAGGAACAGATGGATCTCGGATGGATCCAAGAGCACCGAGTTCGTGGAGTTAACATGGTTTACATGAATTCTAACATCATTCAGAACCACGACATCCATGCAATGAATGTTAACTTGGTGGCGATGCACTCCAGGCAAAGCCAGTATCATAATCTGCCGTGGCACGATTACAGTTCCTGTCTGACTTGCTCGGTAAACAAACAGGGATGCTCTTTTTTACAAGAGTGCCTCCAGCGTCAGATGGATCTTGGATGGATCCAGGACTACCATGATAGGAATCCCTACTAGATCAACATGATCCAAATCTTCGATATTCACTTGATGAATACCAGCCTGGTGGAGTTACATGCTAAACAGGTCCGACTCGGGTTCCTGGTATCACATGATTATTAGAGCTGTAAGGCGGGCTGTGAAAATGATCAAGGCTGTGCCCTTGTCCAGGAAACACTTCAGCACTTGTTGAACCACTGGTGGCTTCCAATCTATATGGATAAACACACCCAGCAAATTAGTATTACCAACGGGAACCCTACTCGGCATCAAAGTCGGGACGTTCGATCTATGGAAACTGACCTAGTGAGGTTACATTGTATTCAAAGCGGGTGTGACCAGGTGCCACCACACAACTATGAACTTTGTAGAGTCTGCTCAGGAAGTAACCAAGGATGTTACCTTGTGCGAGTAATTCTTCAGGGTCAGGTGGATCGTAGAGAGATTCGCCCATATCCGGGTTCCAGACCAATCAACTGGGCGTCGGACTACCTCGCTGATCAAATTGAGGATGTTGTCATAATCTCTGATGTTTGTACCATCATCCCTCTACTTGACGAATCGAGAGTTCCCAACCAGGAGCGGATCGAAATTGCTTACGATGGTCAGAAAAATCAGAAGGCTCCCGTACTCATCTATCTACCGGGACCACTACCGTATAAATCAACTAAGGCTATCTCTTACAAATACGGTGCAACAATAGTTGAAAATGGAAAGGAAATTCCATTACCCTCCGTCGTGAATATTGCAGACATCAGTCGAGTAACACGGAGTGGTAGAATCTTCAACCGAGGAGTTGGAGAACCCAGCAGAGAAAATGAACCTCAGACAGAAGTTCCCAATCCACCAGTCGGTCAATACAGTAATCCCGACCTTTCGAAAAACGATGATGAGATGCTGAAGCTCATCCAAAGGAGTGAATACAACATTGTTGATCAACTGTTACAAACTCCTTCAAAGATCTCGGTATTATCACTTTTACTCAGTTCAGAAGCGCACAGGGAGGCTCTACAGAAAGTCTTGCAGCAAGCCTTTGTGGAACAAGATGTAACAATCAGACAGTTCGATATCATTGTCTCTAACATCACTTCCTGCAATAACTTGGGATTTAGTGATGAGGAATTACCTGAAGAGGGTCGCCGTCATAACATGGCACTCAATATCACGGTCAGCTGCCAGGGCGATGCTTTAGCCAGCGTACTGGTAGACACAGGGTCAGCCCTGAATGTTATGCCGAAGTCCACTTTGATGCAATTATCCTTTAAAGGACCCCCGATGAGAACTAGTGAGGTCGTCGTCAAAGCATTTGACGGGTCCAGAAAAACGGTTATTGGCGAAGTCGACCTTCCCATAACTATTGGTCCTTACACTTTCCAAGTCGCTTTCCAGGTCATGGACATCCGTGCAACGTACAGTTATTTATTAGGAAGACCTTGGATACATCAGGCTGGGGCAGTCACCTCGACCCTCCACCAAAAGTTAAAGTTCGTCCAAAACAACCAGCTCGTCACGGTCTGTGGAGAACAAGCCTTGCTCGTGAGTAACTTATCATCATCTACTGGTGTAGAACCCGAGGAGGTTATTGGAACTCAGTTCCAAGCACTGTCGGTGGGCAAGGACGATCAATCCGAAGAGGGGATAATACAACAGGATGAGGACAGCTAGTCATTCCAACTGATAATAAAACAAAGAAGGGTCTTGGTTTATTTGCAACCTGTACCCAAACATCTACTACCAGCAATGAAAGTCTTCATCCCATTCAGGATTTCTTCCACAGTGGAGGTTTCCTTCACCCAGTGCCTCAAGAAGTGCATACCATCAATAAAGATGATTCATCTGATATAGAGGAAGAATAAGAGTCCTATCTTAACAAGGACGGTTATATGTCTCAGGACGAAACGCATACTCCCTTTTGCTTTCCTACACAGAGTCCGAGATTTATACCCAGGTCAGACGTCGAAATGATATACGGAGATTGTGATCCGGAAGGATGCTGTGCTCTGCCAAATTCATTAGAGGAAGACACTCTGATGAAGGACAACTTTGACCACAACTATTATGGCCCGATGGATTGCCTGCCAATGTGGCAGCCGTATCCAGGAGACTTGGGGAAAGGAAATCAGCCGAACAATCAAAATCAGCTGAGCATCATTGAAAAGAATACCTGCGTCCCCACCATGTCATAGGATCAACAATAAGGTCATTCAGCAAACGTCCAGTACGACGATGAATTTGAAACATTTGCAGGACTTGAATTCATCAACTATGCTTTTCCAGAGGTCAACGTCATCGAGAAGGATGACTCATCCAGTTCCAAAGAAGTGTGGGGCACCCTGGGACAACCGAGTGGAAAATACGACTATTTGGTCAAATACACTGCTCCCGAAAGCTCTCGTATCAGGCTCGAAGACATCCATCCAACTGGATGGGGAGATACAGCAAAGAGCACAAATGCTATGCAAAATGCAATAGAGGAATCCTCCTACGACAATTCTGTCTGGGAGACAGATTCTAATGATCCTGCTCCGCCAGAAATCAGCGTTATTTCTGAAGACAAATCAAGGAAGGTGCCAGACTTTGTGATTCACCGAGGAGTTTGCCGCCAATGGGTTGCTGTCGATGTTCCGAATATTATTCATAAGTCAAAGTAATTGCCGTCTTTAACCTTTCACCCTGCCCAGGTGAAACAGATGTTTTTATAGGGCTCACTTTCTGTAAATTTCTCTCTTCGCTTCGCCCAAAGCGACCGAGTTTTATTTTATAGGGCTGTAGTTTCAAGAATCGACTTGTTCATTAATAAAATAACGTCGTTCTGTAATTTCCGCACTTATTGCTGTTTTCTCTTTTTGCTTTTTTCAGAAAATGGTAATCCTAAAAAACAAATCAATAATAAAAACAAGCAGTTATCAAAAAAATACACTGCACACACTCTTGCATTTGCTCTATCTCTTCTAAACACGAATCATACCATCATGCAGATTGCTTGTTTTCAACCCCGTTGAAACATACGATCCGATGCCTTCTCCCGACTTTGAGTTCCCGGTATTCGGGGCTGAAGAAGAAGATGACAACGAAATTCCAGAAGAGATCTCCCAATTACTCAGACAAGAGGAAAAGTCCATCGAACCGCACAAAGAGCCGTTGGAAACGGTAAACTTGGGTTTAGAAAAAGAGAGAAAAGAAATCAGGATTGGGGCACTGCTCAGTCCAACTGCCAAAGAGAGTTTGATAAAGCTTCTCAAAGAATTCCCCGATGTATTCGCTTGGTCCTATCAGGATATGCCAGGGTTGGATACCAGCATCGTGGAACATCATCTACTGTTAAGATCGGAATGTCCGCCGGTAAAACAGAGGTTGAGACGGACTCACCCGGACATGGCCATCAAAATCAAAGAGGAGGTACAGAAACAAATTGACGTGGGTTTCCTCACCACATCAGAATATCCTCAATGGTTAGCCAACATTGTACCTATTCCCAAAAAGGATGGAAAGGTCTGAATGTGTGTCGACTACAGGGATCTAAACAAGGCTAGTCCAAAGAACGACTTTCCTTTACCACACATTGACATGCTGGTAGACAGTACAACGAAGTTCAAAGTCTTCTCCTTCATGGATGGATTCTCGAGCTATAATCAAATCAAAATGGTGCCGAAAGACATGGAGAAAACTTCGTTCATCACCCCATGGGGTACTTTTTGTTAAAGGGTAATGTCGTTCGGTTTGAAGAACGCTGGGGCAACCTATTGTAGCGAGCGATTTTGGACGCGGTACTTAAGCGCTGGTCGCTCTCACTGCGGTTGAGTTTACTACAGGTCGATTCATTTTTTATCCTATTAAAGCTGATGAAGGAAGGGAAATAGATGTCTCCAATTAACCCTGCTTGCATATTGAGTTTAAACAGCGGTCTGTTAGGTTACGGATGCGATCAATGTGGTGGGGCCTTTGTATTGGTTATTTGTATTTTCACCAATACTGATTTCTCTCTGGGATTTTGTTAGGATACTGCTTCAGATTATGATATATGGGATTTAGGGTTTTTGTTTAGTGTGCTCACTAAGATTTTTTTCTTTCAATCTTATGCCTACGTATTCCCGTTTACCGAAACAGGGAAATCAGAGCGTTCATAGTTCCTCCTATTCTATGGGAGGAAATGGGTGTTTTGGTGTCTTGTTCAAAGCCAAGACGTGAAGCGAAAGGTAGTTTGTATCTTGTTCAAAGCCCAAGATGTGAAGCTAAAAGTGTTGACCTTAGAGAGAATTTGTCATCTCTAAAGGGGTCTGTTTGTCACAATTGTTGGGTGACTGACTGTAAAGGAGGATTACTTTAACCGGGATTTGTGAATCCGTCAATGCCATAATTTCCTTTGTAGGGGATTTTAACCTGAAGGAGAAGACTTTTAACTCAGTTTAGAGCAATGCCATCTTTCCTTAGGAATTTCTCATGCTAAAAGAGGGACAGTGGCATGGATGTAGATGATCCAGAGGCTTGCCGCTAACAGCAATTAGATGAAGGGGAAAGAGTTGTTGAAGTTTGTGTACTGTGAACGAGGCACAACTTTGATGCTAAAAGGTTGATTGGACCAACCAGTGGTTTTATTATACAAAGCCTAAGAGGAGGCTAATATGTGTCTCGTACAAAGCCCGAGAGAGAGGCTAAAAGGTTTTGACTCGACGATGGAGTCTTTTAGTATCTCGTACAAAGCCCGAGATAGAGGTTATTTGACTCAACAAGAGAGTTTTTGTATCTCGTACAAAGCCCGAGATGGAGGCTAAAATTTGTTTGGCTCAATAAGAACCTTTTTGTATCTCGTATAAAGCCCGAGATGGAGGCGAAAGGGTGATTGACTCAACGAGGGAGTCTCTTTATGTGTCTCGTACAAAGCCTGAGAGAGAGGCTAAACGTCGTTTGACTCCACTGGGGAGAATCATTGTATAAAGCCCAAGAGAAAGGCTATTGTAACTGGAGAAGGATCATTATACAAAGCCTAAGAGGAGGCCATGGTTACTATTTCAGTTGAGTGACAGGTCCAGTATGCTGATTTTGAAAGAGAAAATCAGTTCTTATATGAGCAACACTGTACTCAAGGATTTGATTCAAGGATCCGGGTTATTCCTGTTCTTTAAGGAAGTGGGAAATCCGAAAGGCATTGAGACTGTCCGAGTCTACGGGTTTTCTTCTTATTTAACGAAGGGGTCACTTGAGAATGTCTTTGAGACTCAAGGATATTAGACTGTCTGTGTCTAGAGTTTTATCTTTTGTACTATGCTTTGAGAAACAGTAGTAGACTCTCGGAAAGAACTGTTCTATGCAGATGACTAAGTTCTATTCCTATACCTCTAGGAGGTCGTCGGGATAATTTGTACGAAGCCCAAGAGGAGGCTGGAAACTTTTAAGAAGTCGATCGGTCCTTGTACGAAGCCCAAGAGGAGGCTATCATTCCTGGAGGAAGAGATCATTATACGAAGCCTAAGAGGAGGCTGTGAGGACTTTTAAGAAGCCGCCGGGTCCTTGTACTAAGCCCAAGAGGAGGCGGGGTTGCTTTTAGGAAGCCTGTGGGTCCTTGAACAATGCGCAAGAAGAGGTCGATGCTTTTAAGAAGCCCGTGGGTTCCCAAACCCCGAAAAATTCAAGGCAAGCTATTCACAAGGAATAGATCAAGTCAGGAAAGGAATAGATCAAGTCAGGAAAGTACGAGAATTTGGAAGAAACTCAAAGATTCCATTCACGGAGAATACATTCATCTCTGGGAGTAGAGTTTCTTGACAATTCCTAATAAGGACAGCCAAAGAGAAGACTGTATCTGGTGATCCTATTGGGGATCTAGTTGTCTATTTCTATGAATAAACGAAATGGCGTCACCTAGTTCTAGACGTAGTTGCCGGGGAAACTCAAAATATCTATACTATTATTACACAGTTGATATGAGTTTATGAAAGAAGACTTACAGCGAAACATCCCCACACTACAGTTATATGTATATGAAAGCGGTAAATGAAAGCGGATAAACACTTACTCGGTTGTAGAGCTTCCATGTTGTTTGGTTAGTTGTTCAACAAAGAAAGATTGAAAACAACAGTATATTCAAAATCAAAGGAGAAAGTGCTTTGAAAAAGAAAGATTTGGGGCTTACAGCTCAAGGAGAGGCCCAGGGTTTTATAAGTGAACGCACTGTTTGAATTTGTACAGAGGGACTTATACAAGTGACTGATGCCCAAAAAGGTTTCCTGTATAAAGGGATGGGTCTTACACTCTCTCAAGAGGCCCAAAAAGTTTTAAAGAAAAAGAGTGGGGGCTTATAACACGAGGGTAGGCCCAGTTGACTTTTCGTTTAAAAATGGCGATCGCGCCGAGGTTTTCTTTTAACGCAGAGGGACTTATACAATAAGTGAGGCCTAAAATGTTTCTGTACAAGTGGGTTGAGTCTTACATTTTAATAGAGGCCCATAAGTTTTGAATGGGTCTTATAGCTCAAGGAGAGGCCCAGATTTGTTTTTCAACGGATGACGATCGCGTCGAACTTTTTGAAATACAACGGGACTTATACAATAAGTGAGGCCCAAAATAGGTTTGTATTTACAAAGGATTGGGTCTTACACTCTATTAGAGGCCCATGAGTGTTTGACAATGATTTGTTTGAGTGAAAATCAAAGAAACCCTAATTTTATTCTTTAAAAGTAAATATTTAAAGAAAATCAATGAAAAATACCAAATAGGTTTGAATAAACCACTTGTGATTTTTGTTTAAGGTTTGAACAATGAGGTATAAATCACAAGAGATATTAAAACTCATTTGGTCTTGATTTTTCAAGATGAATATTCATTTTAAAATGTTTAAAAACAAATAAAATGAATTTATTCACAAAAATACTAATTATATTAAATAAATAATATAAACTCAATTTTTTTGTGGAATAAAATATTCCAACATTTTTGTGATTTTTTGCAAAAGGAACCAATAAAAAATAATTAAAATTGAAAGAGTTATTAATTTTCCAATTAATTAATAAACCATGAAAATATTGGAAAAAATGGCAAAATGTGAAAAACACAAAATGGCATAGGTGGGGTTTGAACCCAAGACCTCAAGGTTACAAGGCGCGCGCCTTACCACTGGGGTGGTGATACATCTATTGTTTGAAACAAAACAACAAATATACAAGTCATGCCTTGGTTTTAGGCCTGGCGCAAGGCAAGTTTTGGCTCAGAAACGTGAAGGTCATAACTTTCTCAATTTTTAATGGTTTGAGACAAAATTTATATGCATCTGGACCAGAATTTCATAAGGAATCCAATGGTGGTGGTAGTTTTTTCAGATCACCCTCCCTCCTCAAAAACCGATAGTGGTTTTGAAAATGACCTATAATTGCATTTTCTATGCTACAACTTGGTACAAGCATGGTTTACATGGTGAATTAGCTCAAACACAACATATACAACATGTATGAGATGTTTATGATCAGTGGACTTCAAAGCATTGCATGATTCAAAGATTCCAAGTTATGAGGCTTACCTTTTTTTTTGAGATTTTGGAGCTTTTGTGCAATCTGTCAAACCTCTTGTTCCAGAAATGATTTGATGCTTTAGACACACTCAAATGATTCCTTAGAAGCTTTTAGGATGATTGGAATTGACTGGTACCTGCAAAAACACAAACAGTCCCTTTCTTGCAAAAGGGGTTAAAAGTGACCAAAATAGCAATTCTCTCAAATGGTGTTCCAGATAAGGGGAACCATTTGGGACAGTTCAAGTATGATATTTGGAGTGTGTTTGAGGTTTTATCTGGTTTGGAAAGTGAATGAATCAAGACATGGCTTGAAAAATGCAAAAAAGCCTATTTTGAGGTTTTGAGAGGTGACTTTGTGATTTTGTGATTACAGGTCACTTGTGATAGTTTGCACAGCTTACATATGATATATATGAGGTGTGCGTGTAATTAATTGTGATGGAAAAGCTCTCAAGCTCAAAAATTCAAAGTTTCCTTGCTAAAGAAGGCATTTTTGCCAAGAGAAAGAGTTTTTGAGGAAAGCATCTGTTTGATGGCTTTGGTGTACTCAAACTGATCACAATTGAGCTCTATTTATAGTATAGCAAGTTTGTTTTGGGATCCACAGTGAATGGCAACTGCAGCAGGTGTTTGTTCAATGTTGGCCAATGGAAATCCAAGTCTCCTCTTGCCATTGACTAGAGGTTAGGGCACAGGGCTGTGGTTCCCTTGGTCTTGGATAAGTCTTGACTGAATTCAGTTAAGAATGGCTCATTCCATGCCACCTTGATGCTTCCATTGAATGCTCCAATCCAAAATTGGAGTCTTGTCCCTATTTTGGCCATTCTAGGTTCAACATGCTATTTCTTGTTCCAAAGACTTTGGAGACTTGGCTCAGTGATTGTCCCCTTTAGATTCAATCCTCAGAGGTGTCCAAGTGGATAGGAGCATTTGGATTTGGCTGATTTTGGCAAATCGAGCAAAAATGCAAATTCTGCCTTGCCTTGGCAGATTTCAGCAAGGCAACTTTCCAATGTCATATCTCATGGCTCAAATTGAATTTGGTAATGTTCTTGGCCATTTTGGAAAGCCCTTACATGATACAACAACTGTTTGAACATGTTTGGTTTTGATCTCTTTTGAATCCAAGTGAAAAATCCCCCTACATTTGGCAAAAAGTAGGGTAAAATCTGACTTAGTGAAATTTTCACAAAGTGTTGGAACAAAGTGACTTTTCTTGTTTTTGATCACTCCATAACTCAAAATCCATGAGGAATTTGGACATAGTTAAGTATGAAGCTTTTGTAGAGGGCAATGAGATCTACAAATCAAGCTTTGAATAGGGAACAATGGCCTTGTGGTTTAGGAGTTATGGTCCTCCAAAGTTGGCACATTAGTGTCACTTTTTCCATAACTTAGAAAATTTTCTAAGTTTTTATGGTTACCCCTTTTACAAGTTATCCCACTTTCTTTTATTTTTCTTGATGAATGATGATTCAAATCATACATTAACATCATTTTAGGGTTAAAAATCCATTTTGGTGAAAAATCTCAAAAAGTCAAAGTTGACTTTTGTGCACAGTTGACTTTTTATCCGATGAATTCCAAACTGTGTAATTCTTCAGGAAATCATGTCCTTGACCTAAATCTAACTTGATGTACATGTTCTATGGATGGTATAGAGGATATTGAATCATTTCTTAGGGCTTGGGAGCATGTCCTGGTCGAAAGTCAAAGTTACAGTTGACTTTTCCTGCAAAACCCTAACTGTGGTTCAGATGAAATTGAAACTTGTTGCTCAAGCTTCTTGGATCAATCCATTGTTCCAAATGGATAAATATTGTATATTAGAGACCCTCAAACCCTATCTTGAGGTCTTGGATCATGACTTGCCCTAAAAGTCAACTTAGGGGTGAATTAGGTCAAGAAACCCTAATTCCTGATTTTTGATTAATGCATCCCCTGAGGCAAAATTGACTTGATGATTGGGTTTATGATGTCCCTTGGAGCATCATAGGTTATGCCTTGAAGCATTGGCTCATGCCCAGAGGAGAATTTCCATCTGGAGGCCTTGGTCGACCAAAACCCTAATTTGGTGACACTGGCGATCTTGGGGCTTGATCCACCTAGAAGGGAGCAACCTTGTGCTTGATCCTTGAAGTGGGAGTCCTTTTGATCCATTGTAGATGTTTGGGAGGTTAGACAAGTTGAACATCATGTCATTTCTTGATTGATCCTTTGCCTAAGAGCTCTGAGAGGGCTTGAAACCCCAAATTTTAATTGTAGTGGATGCTCACCCATCTTTGGGGAGACTGATGAAATATAATGGTTCCTCCATATTGTGATGATGATTTGCACAATGATGGGAAATCTTAGTGGTCAAAATTTGGGGTATGACAGATGCCCCTATTTAATCTTCTTGGACACGAAGGTGTGAATGACGAAGGTATTCGGGCATTCGAGTGCAAGAGGATTAAATATCGGAATACCCGAAATTTTGACGGCTATGAATGGAAGCTTGCGCATTCATCTTCTTTTGCTAAGAAATGATGCTTAGGAATGGTAAACTTCCCCTCGATCCTGGTTTTCAGCCAAGGAACTGGTCTCAGTTTTCTTTTGAGATGAACTTCCCCTCGATCCTGGTTTCCTACCAAGGAGCTGGTCTTAGTTTCTGAAATAAACTTCCCCTCGATCCTGGTTTCCTACCAAGGAACTGGTCTCAGTTTTCTTTTGAGATGAACTTCCCCTCGATCCTGGTTTCCTACCAAGGAACTAGTCTTAGTTTCTGAAATAAACTTCCCCTCGATCCTGGTTTCCTACCAAGGAACTGGTCTCAGTTTCTTTTGTCAATAAACTTTATTGACAAGGGACGCTATTTGTAGCGGCTTTCCTTAAACTTCTCGCCGAATTTTCCTGGAGAGATGGCATTTGACGCAAAAACTTTTGATGTCAGACTTGTTGGGGAACCCAGTCGTCTGAGTTGTAGAGTTGCACAAACTTCTCTGTTGGAGACGCCATTTGTTTCTATTGGGGAGGAAGCAGGTCTCTTGGGAGACTGTTATCGCTTGGGATCTTACATCATACTTTTCTCGGGATCTTCCTAGAGAAATGCCATATGATGGGGTCCAATTTTGAGGTGCCGATGACCTTTTCATTAGCAATCTTTTCGGAGCGAAACTGGCGTGCTGCCGAATCTCTGATTATGAGGCTTTCTCTGTGGATTTTCCTTAATCCGAGAAAGCAAGGATATCATCTTCAATGGCGAAGAGTGATGTTGACTGAGGGCTCTCTGATGTTTTAGAGGTTCAAGTTATCAAAGTGGTCCAGAGCCTATCTCCAATTTAGAAATAACTGAAGGCGATATTGTTCGGGCGCCGCGCTTCTTGACGAGACAAGAACTGATAACTCGATTGAGAGGACTTCTACCACTAGGGGACAAGACTGACTAGAGTGATAGTGATGCAATATGAAATGTGAATGCAAATCAATAATGCACGATGTATATATGTATATGCTGACAAAACTGACACGACATACAAACTGACGGGTGAACATGACTAGATACTCGGCCATCGCGGGGCGTGTAGAAATATCGCTGGTTCAAGATAGCAATTCCACCTTGCTTAGGAGAGATAGTCCCTGTTGGGAGTTACCGTTGGTCGCGCTTAGGAGGTAAGAACTCTGCCATGGCGTGTCAGAAGAAACAAGGTCTCTGACACAGTTGATCCCTTCATTCAGGCATACTGGGTTAGAAGGAGTACTTTGATTCTGCACTTTGAAGTTCGCTTATTTCTGGAGAAGCGGTCGATGTTCCTTTGATGTTCAACAGTCAAAAGAAATTGCCGACATTATTTTCAAAGCAGAAAAAATTGTAACAAGTAAATTCATTTTTGTTTCATTTCAAGAATCGTTAATCATGTTAACAACGTCGTTCTGTAAAGCTAAAACAAATAAGAATTACAAACAAAAGCACAAGGGCTCAAATTTTATTGATAAGACGGAGATCAGCCAAACGCGTGATTCCAAAGAGTATTTACAAAGTTAGAAAATGGTAATTTACAGGGAAAAGGGCCACGTTGAAACATAACGACCACTATCCTTCTACCAACTTTGAATTCAGGGCATCCTGAGCTTCTGTCGAAGATGATCTTGACTGGAGTTTTCTGACAGATGATGTAACTGCTGCTGCTGAGGGATTTGCCTCTGTTGAACATAGTTACTTGCCATTATCCCTAATTTTTGCCTGGATTGTACTGTGATGTGTCCAATCCACCGAGATGATTTTTTTTATTTTGTCTCTAACTATTTCCTGGACCGCCCTTTCGGGTTTTCAATCCACCGAGACGCTTTTTCTTTTTTTTTTTTTTTTTAGTTTAGGCGAAGTATTTCTTGACTACATCAACGTTTGTGGGGTAGGCAAATTCCTCTCCGTCCATGGTTGCAAGTCTCAAGGTGCCGCCTGAGAAAGCTTTCTTGACCACATAGGGGCCATCATAATTCGGAGTCCACTTTCCCCGAGAGTCAGTGAGAAATGATTGTATCTTTTTTAGCACGAGGTCTCCTTTTATGAAGACACGAGGTCAGACCTTTTTGTCGAACGCCTTCTTCATTCTCTGTTGATACAATTGACCATGGCATAGTGCCGTGATTCGCTTCTCCTCGATCAGATTCAGTTCGTCGTGTCAACTTTGACACCATTCAGCTTCGGTGAGCTTAGCTTCCATCAATACTCGGATTGACGGGATCTCTACTTCTATGGGGAGCACTGCTTCCATGCCATACACTAGAGAGAAAGGGGTTGCCCCTGTTGAAGTGCGGACAGATGTGCGATAACCATGAAGAGCAAAGGGTAGCATCTCGTGCCAGTCTTTGTAGGTTACAACCATCTTTTGAACGATCTTCTTGATGTTCTTGTTAGCCGCTTCTACCGCTCCGTTCATCTTGGGTCGGTAGGGAGATGAGTTATGATGTTCGATCTTGAACTCTGCGCACAACTCTTTCATCATCTTGTTGTTCAAGTTAGATCCATTATCAGTAATGATCTCGCTTGGAACACCATAACGGAAGATGATATTGTTTTTGATAAATCGGACCACCACTTGTCGGGTTACATTAGCGAATGACGCTGCTTCGACCCACTTGGTGAAGTAGTCAATGGCTACTAGGATGAACCGATGTCCGTTTGAAGCCTTAGGTTCAATCAAGCCAATCATGTCGATTCCCCATATGGAAAAAGGCCACGGGGAAGAAAGAACTTTGAGATGTGATGGCGGTACATGAATTTTGTCGGAGTATATCTGACACTTGTGACACCTCCTCATGTACTTATAGCAATCGGATTCCATGGTCAACCAGTAGTACCCTGCTCTGAGAATTTTCCTCGCCATTGCGTGTCCATTGGCATGAGTGCCAAAGGATCCTTCATGAATTTCTTTCATAAGCATGTATGCTTCTGGCCTGTCTACGCATCAGAGCAAGACCATGTCAAAATTTCTCTTATAGAGAGTGTCACCGCTCAGGAAGAAGTTTCCAGCCAATCTTCTGAGGGTCTTTCCTGGATGCTCCAGGTAGGTACTCTTGTTTCTGAAGGAAGCATTTGATATCATGATACCAAGGTTTGTCGTCTATGACTGCTTCAATCGTGAAGAGGTAAGCGGGCCTTTCAAGGCGCATTATGTCGATCTTAGGTAAGTCGTTCCATTGACCCACACTAATCATGGAAGAGATGGTGGCTAATGCATCAGCCATGTGTTTCTCCTCACGAGGGATATGATGAAACTCAACTCTGTCGAAGAAAGGTAACAACCTTCTTGCATAGTCTTTGTAAGGAATCAATCCTGATTGGTATGTGTTCCAATCTCCTTTTATCTGACTAATAACCAGGGCTGAATCGCCATATACGTCTAAGTTTTTGATCCTTAAATTAATTGCTTCTTCGAGACCCATGATACACGCTTCGTATTCGGCCTCGTTGTTTGTACATTTGAATGTAAGTCTGGCAGTGAAAGGAATATGGGTACCCTGAGGGGTAACAATGATTGCCCCAATTCCGTTTCCATAATGATTAACTGCTCCGTCAAAGATAAGTCCCCATTGGGAACCTGATTTTGGCCCTTCACTGGGTAACGGTTCATCACAATCTTTCATTTTTAGATACATGACATCTTCGTCTGGGAAGTCAAACCCAGTTGATTCTTGATCGTCAATCGATTGATGAGCCAAATGATCGGCTAAAATACTTCCCTTAACGACTTTCTGAGCGTGGTACTCTATGTCATATTCTGATAATAACATCTGCCAACGGGCGATTCTTCCCGTGAGAGCAGGCTTTTCGAAGACGTACTTGATTGGATCCATCTCGGAAACCAACCAAGTAGTATGATGAATCATGTACTGGCGAAGACGTTTGGCTGCCCAAGCCAAAGCACAGCAAGTTTTCTCGAGCATCGTGTACCGAGTTTCGCAGTCGGTGAATTTCTTGCTCAAATAATAAATGGCAGACTCTTTCCATTTAGTTTCGTCTTGTTGGCCAAGTACACCTCCCATTGAGTCCTCTAGAGCTGTGAGGTAAATGATCAGTGGTCTTCCTTCCACTGGAGGTGATAGAATCGGAGGATTCAACAGATATTCCTTGATACTGTCTAAGGCGGTTTGGCAATCTTTTGACCAAACGCAATCCCGGTTCTTTTTGAGTAACTTGAAAATCGGCGCACATGTCGCGGTCATAAGGAATATGAATCTGGAGATATAGTTCAAACGTCCCAGGAATCCTCTGACTTGTTTTTCAGTTTTCGGAGAAGGCATTTCTTGAATGACCTTGACCTTGTCAAGATCAACTTTAATCCCTTTCTGGCTGACGATGAACCCTAGTAATTTCCCTGAACGGACACCGAAGGTGCACTTGTTGGGATTCAAGCGGAGCTTGAATTTTCTTAAACGTTCGAACAATCTTGACAGATGTTCAACGTGCTCACTCTCTGTTTTTAATTTTGCAATCATATCATCGACATATACCTCGATTTCCTTGTGTATCATGTCATGAAACAGAGTAGTCATGGCCCTTTGATAGGTTGCCCCGGCGTTCTTCAAACCGAACAATATTACCTTGTAACAAAAGGTGCCCCATGGGGTAATCAAAGAAGTTTTCTCCATGTCTTTCGGCGCCATTTTGATCTGGTTATAGCCCGAGAATCCATCCATGAAGGAGAAGACTTTGAACTTTGCTTTACTGTCTACCAGCATGTCAATGTGTGGTAAAGGAAAGTCGTCCTTTGGACTAGCCTTGTTCAGATCCCTGTAATCGACACACATTCTGACTTTTCCGTCCTTTTTGGGAACGGGTACAATATTGGCTAACCATTGAGGATATTCTGATGTGGCGAGGAAACCTGCGTCAATCTGTTTCTGTACTTCCTCTTTGATTTTGATGGCCATGTCCGGGTGAGTGCGTCTCAACCTTTGCTTTACTGGCGGACATTCCAATCTTAATGGTAAGTGATGTTCCACGATGCTGGTATCCAACCCTGGCACATCCTGATAGGACCAAGAGAATACATCAGGAAATTCTCTGAGAAGCTTTATCAAACTCTCTTTGGCAGTTGGACTGAGCAGTGTCCCAATCCTAATTTTTCTTTCTCTCTTTTTCTGAACCCAAGTTTACTGTTTTCAACAGTTCTTTGTGAGGTTTAATGGACCTTTCCTCTTGTCTGAGTAATCGGGAGATCTCTTCTGGAATTTGGTCGTCATTTTCTTCTTCAGCCTCGAATACCGGGAACTCAAAGTTGGGAGAAGGCATCAGATTGTATGTTTCAACGGGGTTTAAAACAAGCAATCTGCATGACGTGATGATTCGTGTTTTAATTGTTTTTTAGGATTACCATTTTCTGAAAAAGCAAAAAGAGAAAACAATAATTAATGCAGAAATTACAGAACGACGTTATTTTATTAATGAACAAGTCGATCCTTGAAACTACAGCCCTATAAAACAAAACTCTATCACTTCGGGCAAAGCAAAGAGGGAAATTTACAGAAAGCGAGCCCTATCAAAACATCTGTTTCACCTGGGCAGGGTGAAAGGTTAAAAGATGGCAATTACTTTGACTGATGAACGACCTTTGGAACCTCGATGGCAACCCATTGGCGGCGAACTCCTCGGTGAATCACAAAGTCTGGCACCTTCCTTGATTTGTCTTCAGAAATGACGCTGATTTCTGGTGGAGCAGGATCATTAGAATCTGTCTCCCAAGCAGAGTTATCGCAGGATAATTCCTCAGTTGCATTTTGCATAGTATTTGTGTTCTCAGCTGTATCTCCCCATCCCGTAGGCTGGATGTCTTCGAACCTGATACGAGAGCTTCCGGGCGCAGTGTACTTGACCATATAGTCGTATTTTCTACTCGGTTGTCCCAAGGTGTCCCACACTTCTCTGGAACTGGAGGAGTCATCTCTCTCGATGACGTTGACCTCAGGAAAAGCATAGTTGATGAATTCAAGTCCTGCAAACGTTGCGAATTCATCTTCATGTTGAGTAGTTTCTGAATGACCTGAGTGTTGATCCCATGACATGGTGGGGACACAAGTATTCAGTTCAATGATGCTCAGCCGATTTTCGTTGTTCGGCTGACTCTCTTGCCCCAAGTTTCCTGGGTAAGGCTGCCACATTGGCAGACCATCCATCGGGCCATAGTAATTGTGGTCAAAGTTGTCTTTCATCAGAGTATCTTCCTCTAATGAATTTGGCGGAGCATGGCATCCTTCCGGATCACAATCTCCATAGATCATTTTGACGTCTGACCTTGGTATAAATCTCGGACTCTGCGCGGGATAGCAAAATGGTATAGACACCTCCTCCTGAGACATATAACCATCCTCGTTAAGGTAGGACTTCCATTCTTCATCTGTGTCAGAGGGATCTTCCTCATTGATAGCATGTATTGCTTGAGACACTGGGTGAAGGAAACCTCCACTGTGGAAGAATTTTTGAAGGGGATGAAGACTTTCATCATTGGCAGCTGTCTGGGTACAGGTTGCAGAAAAACTAAGACCCTTCTTTGTTGTATTGCCAGTAGGAATGACAAGCTGTCCCCATCTTGTTGTATCGGTACTCTCGACCGCTTTGATAGCATTGTTGTATGAAGAAATCGAAGTTCCTTCTTTGAACTGATTGTTCTTGCTCACCGACAGTGCTTGGAACTGAGTTCCAATAACCTCCTCGGGCTCTATACCAGTAGACGATGACAAGTTGCTTACAAGCAAGGCTTGTTCCCCACAAACCGTGACAAGTTGATCGTTCTTGACGAACTTTAGCTTTTGGTGGAGGGTTGAAGTAATCGCTCCAGCCTGATGTATCCAAGGTCTTCCTAATAAACAACTGTAAGTTGCCCGGATGTCCATGACCTGGAAAGTGTGAGGACCGATAGTTATGGGAAGATCAACTTCGCCGATAACCGTTTTTCTGGATCCGTCAAATGCTTTGACGACGACCTCGCTGATTCTCATCGGAGGGCCTTTGAATGACAATTGCATCAAAGTGGACTTCGACATAACATTCAGGGTTGACCCTGTGTCTACCAGTATATTGGCTAAAGCATCGTCCTGGCAGTTGACTGTGATATTGAGCGCCATGTTATGACAACGACCTTCTTCAGGAAATTCCTCATCACTAAATCCCAAATTGTTGCAGGAAGTGATGTTAGAGACAATGCTATCGAACTGTCTGATTGTTACATCTTGTTCCACAAAGGCTTGCTCCAAGACTTTCTGTAGAGCCTCCCTGTGGGCTTCTGAACTGAGTAAAAGTGATAGCATCGAGATCTTTGAAGGAGTTTGTAACATCTGATCGACAATGTTGTATTCACTCCTTTGGATGAGCTTCAACATCTCATCATTATTTTTCGAAAGGTCCGGATTACTGGATTGACCGACTGGTAGATCAGGAGCTTCCATCTGAAATTCCTTTTCTTTGTTAAGTTCCCCAACCCCTCAGTTGAAGATTCTGCCACTCCGTGTTACACGACTGATGTCTGCAATATTCACAACGGAGGGTAATGGAATTTCCTTTCCATTTTCAATTGTTGTTGCACCGTATTTGTAAGGGACAGCCTTAGTTAATTCGTACGGTGTTGGTCCCGGCAGATAGATGACTACGGGAGCCTTCTGAATTTTCTGACCATCATAAGTAATCTCGATCCGTTCCCGGTTGGGAACTTTAGTTTTGTCAAGTAGAGGGATAATGGAAAAAACATCCCTGGTCCTATGATGACCAGAGATTGTGACAACATCCTCCACTTGATCGGCAAGGTAGTTCGGCGTCCAGTTGATGGGTCTAGAACCCAGATATAGACGAATTTCTCCACGATCCACCTGACCCTGAAGAGCTGCTCTCACAAGGTAACACCCTTGGTTACTTTCCGAACAGACACTACAACGGTCATAATTATGTGGTGGCACCTGGCCACGCCCACTTTGAATACAATGTAACCTCACTAGGTTAGCTTCCACAGATCGGACATCCCGACTCTGACGCCGAGTGGGGTTTCTGTTATTGATACTAATTTGCTGAGTATCTTCATCCATATAAATTGGCATCCACCAATGATTTAACAAGTGCTGAAGTGCCTCCTGGACAAGGGTACAACCTCAATCATTTTCGCAACCCGCTTTACAGCTTTGATAGTCATGTGATATTAAGAATCCGAGTCGGACCTGCTCAGCATGTAACTCTACCAGGTTGGTATTCATCACGCGAATATCAAAGATCTGAACCATGTTGATTTGATAGGAATTCCTATCATGGTAGTCTTGGATCCATCCAAAATCCATCTGACGCTGGAGGGCCTCCTGTATGAAAGAGCATCCTTATTTGTTTACCGAGCAAGTCAGACAGGAACTGTAATCGTGCCACGGCAGATTATGATACTGGCTTTGCCATGAGTGTATTGCCACCAGATTGACATTCATTGCACGGATATCGTGGTTCTGAATGACGTTAGAATTAGTGTAAACCATGTTAACTCCACGAACTCGGTGCTCTTGGATCCATCAGAGATCCATCTGTTCCTGCAGAGCTGCTTGCACCACAGAACATCCTTGATTGTTTTTAGAGCAGACATCACACTGATGATAGTTATGAGGTGGCACATGGCCATATCTACTCTGTCTACAATGCATCTTGACCAGATTAGTTTTCAACAAGAGTACATCGTGAATTTGATAGACGTCGTCAGTCTCTCCTTCTATCAAATTGACTGCAGCCTTCTCGTGTTGAGGTAGCGGGTTCGTAAGAACATTAGGATTTGTATCCTTGAAGGATAAGACCCCGCTCCTAACAAGTTTTTGCACGTCGAACTTGAAATTGAGACAAGTCTCTATGTTATGCCCTAGACCTCCTTGATGATAAGGGCATGTTTGATCCACCTTAAACCAAAAAGGAGGATTTTCTGGTACTGTATGAGGGGACTTAGTCTGAATGTGCCCCTTGGCTAGCAGTAATGGAAACAGCTCTACGTACGATACGGGTATAGGATCAAATCCTGGTGGCCGTGTTGTACGGTTGTTGTTGTATGGAGGACGAGCCTGCTGAAGAGGCTGTTGTGTCCTTTGCTGATTAGGTTGGCTCTGCGTAACCTGAGGTTGATACGTAGGAATAGACGCAGGATTGATAGCAGGAGTCACAGCTGCTACCGGTTGATAACGTCGCCTTTGCTTTCCGAGAGAGATATTCCCAATATCTTGCTCTTTTTTCTTAGGGAGAGCACTACCGTATTTTTTAGTACCGCTCGTCGATCCAGTGTCTTTTACCAAACGTCCTTCTCAGACGGCTTCCTCAAGACGTACGCCCATGCCCACCATTTCGGTGAAATCACTGGGTGCACTGGCAACCATTCGGTCATAGTAAAATGAGCTTAAGGTCTTTAAGAAGATCTTTGTCATCTCTTTTTCCTCAAGAGGTGGACAAATTTGAGCGGCAATTTCACGCCACCTTTGAGCATACTTCTTAAAGGTTTCCTTGTCCTTTTGTGACATTGATCTGAGTTTATCTCTGTCGGGTGCCATGTCCAAATTGTATTTGTATTGTTGGATGAAGGTAGTACCAAGATCTCTGAATGTGCTGATCGTGGCACGGTTTAAACCCATGTACCATTTCAATGCGGCACTGGTTAAACTATCCTGGAAGTAGTGAATCAGTAGGTCCTGATTCTCCATCTGAGCTGACATCCGCCGAGCGTACATCACCAGATGGCTTTGAGGGCAAGAGTTACCCTTGTACTTTTCAAAGTCAGGCACTTGGAACTTGTGCGGGACTTTCATATTGAGGACCAAGCAGAGGTCTGCGGTGTCCTTTCCAAATAAATCCTGACCACGAATGGCTTGCAGCTCCTTCTACATTTCCAGGAACTGCTCCTGGAATTCATCCATTCTATCGAACATAGTTTCCTTTTTACCAGAAGGTATTGGCGGAATCTGTCCTTCCGGGACAGTGTGCACCACAGGGGGTGGGACCGTAACTACGGCGGCGAATCTTGGCGTTTCTCGAAGTTTGTAACCTTCAAGAGTCTTCAGTATGCCCCTGGCATCTTCGCTTTCCCGAAGTTTGTAACCTTCAGGCCCAGCGGCTTCTGTTATGATTCCCTGATCTTCAGTGATCGACGGAACATATCCTTTCGGGATATAGTTAACAGGCATGCCCCAAGGACGATCTTTCGGCATTTGATACCTAGGATCATACTTCTCAACTATGGGCGTTGAGGTGATCTCTGAGATCACAGTCCTTTGTAGCTGAGCTTCTACCATGCTTGCATGTCGTTACGAAGCTTTCTCATATCCTCTCTCAGAGCATGGATCTCTTCTTTTAATTCTCTGTTCTCTTCCTCAAGATCATCCATCTTTTTCTAACGATTGGCCCGAGTATTGTATGAATGAGACAGTTTGACTCTAGAACCGAGACACAAACGTGAGATTCGTAGGTAAGAAGAATACGTGATGTGAGAATGATGAATGCAATGATTATATTAATTGTTCTTTGGTTTAATCAAAATAAACTTCTACAATTAGATTGCAAATATCAAACAGTGGGGAAACCCCTTTTTATTGAATTCAAAGGATTACAGAAATGGAAATACAATAGATTACAAGGTGCAGAAACAGAAACCTAAGCTAATGGGTCCCGAGAGAACTCGGGTGCTGATTCTGGTATCTTCCTTTTCTTTGACCGGGGCTCTTGGGCCGTTGTCGGGTTGTCATTCCTTTGCCAAGTGAAAGGAGTGATCAAATTCCTTTGGTCATCTTGATTCTCTACAGCATGTTGCTCTAAAATCTCGATCAGAGCATCTTTCTTTTTCAGTAATTGCTATATTTTGATGCACTCTATGTCGAGGGTGCGGTACTTGTTCTTCCAAGACCTCCTCTCCCGTTGAACTTTGTCGAGATTAACCTAAAGCTTTTCAGTTTCCGTCGTGAAATACATGACAGATTCCCTCGGCGGAAGAATTCCGTGACGCGGATAAGGCATTTTCAGCTTGAGAGCTCTAGTTTGTACCCAATGGAGATAAGGCTCCACCGAGACACAGTCCGATTTTCCTAGAGACTCTCGTCCTTTCTTACAAACATGTTTCCAAGCGTGCATTATTTCCATCTTTAGTGCTCTGTCATTTTCTCCTTCCTTGAAGAAAAGACCTTCCAAATGAACACCCCGTGGGACGTGTCTCATTGGGTATCCAAATTGACGACGAACGAGAACTGGATGGTAGTTGATTCCTCCCTTAGTTCCTATAAGGGGTACGTTGGGGAAGTTTCCACAATAACCAATGATCCTGATTCCATCATAAATCCTATTACACCAATCTATGTCAGAGTTAGTGAGGGACATGATCTTCTGCGACCAACGTAAGACACTCTTGCAATCCCAAAAAGCAGCAGACTTGGGCAAGTGGGAGATAAACCATTTGTAAAGCAAAGGTACACAGCATGTGATCTCCCCTCTGCTGTACAAATTTCCCAAGTGTACAAAATGATACGCATCTGCGAGCAAAGTCGGCACAGGATTTCCAATGAGAAAAACCTTAATGGAGTTGATATCGACGAAGTTATTGATGTTGGGAAACAAAAATAACCCGTAGGTGAGCAAGACAAAGATGCTTTCAAAAGCAGTCACGTTTCCTATACTGGAAAAATACAGGTCTTTCTTTGTCAAGAACTGGGCTGGCAAACCTTGGATGCCACCCTTAGTGGTTAGGTGAGTCCTGACCTCAGACTCATCCAAATGAATTGCTCTTGCAATGGTCTGATTCTTTGGAATTTCTTCCATTCCAGAAAATGGAGCTTGATCAGTAATGTGTAGATCAATCAGATGAGAATACTCCTCCAGCGTTGGTGCTAGCTGGTAATCCGGGAATGTGAAACAGTGATAAACCGGATCATAAAACTGAATGAGCGCATCCATGATTCCCTTAATCACATGGACTCTTAACAGTGGTAGCAAACCTCCGTGTTTGGCTCTGATATTTGCAATCACAGTCTTAGTTTAATTTGAAAAACAGAGAGACTAGAAGAGAAATTTTTTGAATGTTTTAATGTTTTTTAAATGAATGTATGAATGCAGCACACAAAAACATAGAAAAAACATGGGGTCAAAGGGTCGTTGTCATGAAGTCAAGGCTCTACCCATCCCCAAAGGTTTATACTAGGGTGATTTTTGTACCTGTACTCATTAACATCAGCTCCTCCCACGAAAGCAAAATAACAAGCGGATCGCCAGCGAGTTGTAGAGAAATCTTAGAGTAAGTGCCATTCACCGAGAATAGATCACCAGCCTCAAATGAGGGTAGTATCGCATAACAACTATTCCCAATAGTTTCCGCACTACAAAAGGGTTTGGCTCCTCAGCTTCTCAGACATCACAATCGGCCCATTGTCTAGGTGAGAGAATGGGTTGCATTGGTCAGCCTCCACTGAGGTTGATGGTCGACCTCGTCGCCATTACTTATCTTAAGTGTATACTCAATCTTTCCACATGCGGCATCACACGCATTCCCATTAGCAGAAAAATAAACATGTATAACAATTAGGAAAAGCAGTATATATATTTGTCCTAATCATCCTAGACCTTTAAAGCTATGAATCCTAAGTTCCTAACAGAAATGGGTTCCCGGCGGAAGCCCCAATCTGTGGTTTTCACACAAGTGAAGAGAAATAAGAAATCGGGCCCCACGGTGGGTGCCACTTTTCTGTAGCGAGCGATTTTGGACGCGGTTCTTAAGCGCTGGTCGCTCTCACTGCGGTTGAGTTTACTACAGGTCAATTTATTTTTTATCCTATTAAAGCTGATGAAGGAAGGGAAATAGATGTCTCCAATTAACCCTGCTTGCATACTGAGTTTAAACAGCGGTCTGTTAGGTTACGGATGAGATCAATGTGGTGAGGCCTTTGTATTGGTTATTTGTATTTTCGCCAATACTGATTTCTATCTGGGATTTTGTTAGGATACTGCTTCAGATTATGATATATGGGATTTAGGGTTTTTGTTTAGTATGCTCGCTAAAATTTTTTTCTTTCAATCTTATGCCGACGTATTCCCGTTTACCGAAACAGGGAAATCAGAGCGTTCGTAGTTCCTCTTATTCTATGGGAGGAAATGGGTGTTTTGGTGTCTTGTTCAAAGCCCAAGACGTGAAGCGAAAGGTAGTTTGTATCTTGTTCAAAGCCCAAGATGTGAAGCTAAAAGTGTTGACCTTAGAGAGAATTTGTCATCTCTAAAGGGGTCTGTTTGTCACAACTGTTGGGTGACTGACTGTAAAGGAGGATTACTTTAACCGAGATTTGTGAATCCGGCAATGCCATAATTTCCTTTGTAGGGGATTTTAACCTGAAGGAGAAGAATTTTAACTCAGTTTAGAGCAATGCCATCTTTCCTTAGGAATTTCTCATGCTAAAAGAGGGACAGTGGCATGGATGTAGATGATCCAGAGGCTTGCCGCTTACAGCAGTTAGATGAAGGGGAAAGAGTTGTTGAAGTTTGTGTACTGTGAACGAGGCACAACTTTGATGCTAAAAGGTTGATTGGACCAACCAGTGGTTTTCTTATACAAAGCCTAAGAGGAGGCTAATATGTGTCTCGTACAAAGCCCGAGAGAGAGGCTAAAAGGTTTTGACTCGACGATGGAGTCTTTTGGTATCTCGTACAAAGCCCGAGATGGAGGTTATTTGACTCAACAAGAGAGTTTTTGTATCTTGTACAAAGCCCGAGATGGAGGCTAAAATTTGTTTGGCTCAATAAGAACCTTTTTGTATCTCGTATAAAGCCCGAGATGGAGGCGAAAGGGTGATTGACTCAACGAGGGAGTCTCTTTATGTGTCTCGTAAAAGCCCGAGAGAGAGGCTAAACATCGTTTGACTCTGCTATGGAGAATCATTGTATAAAGCCCAAGAGAGAGGCTATTGTAACTAGAGAAGGATCATTATACAAAGCCTAAGAGGAGGCCATGGTTACTGTTTCAGTTGAGTGACAGGTCCAGTATGCTGATTTTGAAAGAGAAAATCAGTTCTTATATGAGCAACACTGTACTTAAGGATTTGATTCAAGGATCTGGGTTATTCCTGTTCTTTAAGGAAGTGGGAAATCCGAAAGGCATTGAGACTGTCCGAGTCTATGGGTTTTCTTCCTATTTAACGAAGGGGTCACTTGAGAATGTCTTTGAGACTCAAGGATATTAGACTGTCCGTGTCTAGAGTTTTATCTTGTGTACTATGCTTTGAGAAACAGTAGTAGACTCTCGGAAAGAACTGTTCTATGCAGATGACTAAGTTCTATTCCTATACCTCTAGGAGGTCATCAGGACAATTTGTACAAAGCCCAAGAGGAGGCTGGAAACTTTTAAGAAGCCGATCGGTCCTTGTACGAAGCCCAAGAGGAGGCTATCATTCCCGGAGGAAGAGATCATTATACGAAGCCTAAGAGGAGGCTGTGAAGACTTTTAAGAAGCCGGCGGGTCCTTGTACTAAGCCCAAGAGGAGGCGAGGTTGCTTTTAGGAAGTCTGTGGGTCCTTGAACAATGCCCAAGAGGAGGCCGATGCTTTTAAAAAGCCCGTGGGTCCCCCCCGAAAAATTCAAGGCAAGCTATTCACAAGGAATAGATCAAGTCAGGAAAGTTTGAGAATTTGGAAGAAACTCAAAGATGCCATTCACGGTAAATACATTCATCTCTGGGAGTAGAGTTTCTTGACAATTCCTAATGAGGACAGCCGAAGAGAAGACTGTATCTGGTGATCCTATTGGGGATCTAGTTGTCTATTTCTATGATATGAGTTTATGAAAGAAGACTTACAGCGAAACAGCCCCACATTACAGTTATATGTATATGAAAGCGCTAAATGAAAGCGGATAAACACTTACTCGGTTGTAGAACTTCCATGCTGTTTGGTTAGTTGTTCAACAAAGAAAGATTGAAAACAACAGTATATTCAAAATCAAAGGAGAAAGTGCTTTGAAAAAGAAAGATTTGGGGCTTACAGCTCAAGGAGGGGCCCAGGGTTTTATCAGTGAGCGCACTGTTTAAATTTGTACAGAGGGACTTATACAAGTGACTGAGGCCCAAAAAGGTTTCCTGTACAAAGCGATGGGTCTTACACTCTCTCAAGAGGCCCAAAAGGTTTTAAAGAAAAAGAGTGGGGGCTTATAACACGAGGGTAGGCCCAGTTGACTTTTCGTTTAAAAATGGCGATCCCGTCGAGGTTTTCTTTTAACGCAGAGGGACTTATACAATAAGTGAGGCCCAAAATGTTTCTGTACAAGTGGGTTGGGTCTTACACTCTAATAGAGGCCCATAAGTTTTGAATGGGTCTTATAGCTCAAGGAGATGCCCAAATTTGTTTTTCAACGGATGACGATCTCGTCGAACTTTTTGAAATACAACGGGACTTATACAATAAGTGAGGCCCAAAATAGGTTTGTATTTACAAAGGATTGGGTCTTACACTCTATTAGAGGCCCATGATTGTTTGACAATGATTTGTTTGAGTGAAAATCAAAGAAACCCTAATTTTATTCTTTAAAAGTAAATATTTAAAGAAAATCAATGAAAAATACCAAATAGGTTTGAATAAACCACTTGTCATTTTTGTTTAAGGTTTGAAAAATGAGGTATAAATCACAAGAGATATTAAAACTCATTTGGTCTTGATTTTTCAAGATGAATATTCATTTTAAAATGTTTAAAAACAAATAAAATGAATTTATTCACAAAAATACTAATTATATTAAATAAATAATATATACTCAATTTTTTTGTGGAATAAAATATTCCAACATTTTTGTGATTTTTTGCAAAAGGAACCAATAAAAAATAATTAAAATTGAAAGAGTTATTAATTTTCCAATTAATTAATAAACCATGAAAATATTGGAAAAAATGGCAAAATGTGAAAAAACCACAAAATGGCATAGGTGGGGTTTGAACCCAAGACCTCAAGGTTACAAGGCGCGCGCCTTACCACTGGGGTGGTGATACATCCATTGTTTGAAACAAAACAACAAATATACAAGTCATGCCTTGGTTTTAGGCCTAGCCCAAGGCAAGTTTTGGCAAGTTTTGGCTCAGAAACGTGAAGGTCATAACTTTCTCAATTCTTAATGGTTTGAGACAAGATTTATATGCATCTGGACCAGAATTTCATAAGGAATCCAATGGTGGTGGTAGTTTTTTCAGATCACCCTCCCTCCTCAAAACCCGATAGTGGTTTTGAAAATGACCTATAATTGCATTTTCTATGCTACAACTTGGTACAAGCATGGTTTACATGGTGAATTAGCTCAAACACAACATATACAACATGTATGAGATGTTTATGATCAGTGGACTTCAAAGCATTGCATGATTCAAAGATTCCAAGTTGTGAGGCTTACCTCTTTTTTTGAGATTTTGGAGCTTTTGTGCAATCTATCAAACCTCTTGTTCCAGAAATGATTTGATGCTTTAGACACACTCAAATGATCCCTTAGAAGCTTTTAGGATGATTGGAATTGACTGGTACCTGCAAAAACACAAACAGTCCCTTTCTTGCAAAAGGTGTTAAAAGTGACCAAAATAGCAACTCTCTCAAATGGTGTTCCAGATGAGGGGAACCATTTGGGACAGTTCAAGGATGATATTTGGAGTGTGTTTGAGGTTTTATCTGGTTTGGAAAGTGACTGAATCAAGACATGGCTTGAAAAATGCAAAAAAAAACCTATTTTGAGGTTTTGAGAGGTGACTTTGTGATTTTGTGATTACAGGTCAATTGTGATAGTTTGCACATCATACATATGATATATATGAGGTGTGTGTGTGATTGATTGTGATGGAAAAGCTCTCAAGCTCAAAAACTCAAAGTTGCCTTGCTAAAGAAGGCATTTTTGCCAAGAGAAAGAGGTTTTGAGGAAAGCATCTGTTTGATGGCTTTAGTGTACTCAAACTGATCACAATTGAGCTCTATTTATAGTAGAGCAAGTTTGTTTTGGGATCCACAGTGAATGGCAACTGCAGCAGGTGTTTGTTCAATGTTGGCCAATGGAAATCCAAGTCTCCTCTAGCCATTGACTAGAGGTTAGGGCACAGGGTTGCGGTTCCCTTGGTCTTGGATAAGTCTTGACTGAATTCAGTTGAGAATGGCTCAGTCCATGCCACCTTGATGCTTCCATTGAATGCTCCAATCCAAAATTGGAGTCTTGTCCCTATTTTGGCCATTCTAGGTTCAACATGCTATTTCTGGTTCCAAAGACTTTGGAGGCTTGGCTCAGTGATTATCCCATTTAGATTCAATCCTTAGAGGTGTCCAAGTGGATAGGAGCATTTGGATTTGGCTGATTTTGGCAAATCGAGCAAAAATGCAAATTCTACCTTGCCTTGGCAGATTTCAGCAGGGCAACTTTCCAATGTCATATCTCATGGCTCAAATTGAATTTGGTAATGTTCTTGGCCATTTTGGAAAGCCCTTACATGATACAACAACTGTTTGAACATGTTTGGTTTTGATCTCTTTTGAATCCAAGTGAAAAATCCCCCTACATTTGGCAAAAAGTAGGGTAAAATCTGACTTAGTGAAATTTTCACTAAGTGTTGGAACAAAGTGACTTTTCTTGATTTTGATCACTCCATAACTCAAAATCCATGAGGAATTTGGACATAGGTCAGTATGAAGCTTTTGTAGAGGGAAATGAGATCTACAAATCAAGCTTTGAATGGGGAACAATGGCCTTGTGGTTTAGGAGTTATGGTCCTCCAAAGTTGGCACATTAGTGTGACTTTTTCCATAACTTAGAAATTTTTCTAAGTTTTTATGGTTACCCCTTTTACAAGTTATCCCACTTTCTTTGATTTTTCTTGATGAATGATGATTCAAATCATACATTAACATCATTTTAGGGTTAAAAATCCATTTTGGTGAAAAATCTCAAAAAGTTAAAGTTGACTTTTGTGCACTGTTGACTTTTTATCCGATGAATTCCAAACTGTGCAATTCTTCAGGAAATCATGTCCTTAACCTAAATCAAACTTGATGGACATGTTCTATGGATGGTATAGAGGATATTGAATCATGTCTTAGGGCTTGGGAGCATGTCCTGGTCAAAAGTCAAAGTTACAGTTGACTTTTCCCGCGAAACCCTAATTGTGGTTCAGATGAAATTGAAACTTGTTGCTCAAGCTTCTTGGATAAATTTTAATTGTAGTGGATGCTCACCCATATTTGGGGAGACTGATGAAATATAATGGTTCCTCCATATTGTGATGATGATTTGCACAATGATGGGAAATCTTAGTGGTCAAAATTTGGGGTATGACACCTATCAAAGGGCCATGACTACTCTTTTTCATGACATGATACACAAAGAGATCGAGGTATATGTCGATGATATGATTGCCAAATCTAAGACAGAAGAGGAGCATATGACCCATCTGTCAAAGCTATTCGAGCGGTTGAGAAAGTACAAACTCCACTTGAATCCCAACAAATGCACCTTCGGTGTCCGTTCAAGGAAACTCTTAGGGTTCATCGTCAGCCAGAAAGGAATTGAGGTTGATCATGACAAGGTCAAGGCCATTCAAGAAATGCCTTCTCCGAAAACTGAAAAACAAGTCAGAGGATTCCTGGGACGTTTGAACTACATCTCCAGATTCATATTCCTCATGACCGCGATGTGTGCACCAATCTTCAAATTACTCAAAAAGAATCAGGATTGCGTTTGGACGAAAGATTGTCAAACTGCCTTTGACAGTATTAAGGAATACCTGTTGAATTCGCCGATTCTATCACCACCAGTGGAAGGAAGACCACTAATCATCTATTTAACAGTCTTGTAAGACTCCATGGGTTGTGTTCTTGGCCAACAAGACGAAACCAAAAGGAAAGAGTCTGTCATCTGCTATCTGAGCAAGAAGTTCACCTACTGCGAGACTCGGTACACTATGCTCGAGAAAACTTGTTGTACTTTGGTTTGGGCAGCCAAACGTCTTCGCCAGTACATGATTTGTCACACTACTTGGTTAATCTCAGAAAAGGATCCAATCAAGTATGTTTTCGAAAAACCTGCTCTCACGGGAAGGATTGCCCGTTGGCAGATGTTGTTATCAGAATATGACATAGAGTACCACGCTCAGAAAGCCGTTAAAGGGAGTATTTTAGCTGATCATTTGGTTCATCAATCGATTGACGATCAGGAATCAATCGGGTTTGACTTCCCATACGAAGATGTCATGTATCTAAAAATGAAAGACTGCGATGAACCGCTACCCAGTGAAGGGCCAGAACCAGGTTCCCAATGGGGGCTTATCTTTGATGGAGCTGTCAATCATTACGGAAACGGAATTGGGGCAATCATCATAACCCCTCAGGGTACCCATATTCCTTTCACTGCCCGACTGACATTCAAGTGTACAAACAACGAGGCCGAATACGAAGCTTGTATTATGGGTCTCGAGGAAGCGATTGATTTAAGGATTAAAAACTTGGATGTATATGGTGACTCAGCCCTGGTTATCAATCAGATTAAAGGAGATTGGAACACATACTAATCAGGATTGATCCCTTACAAAGACTACGCAAGAAGGTTGCTACCCTTCTTCAACAGAATTGAGTTTCATCACATCCCTCGTGAGGAGAATCACATGGCTGATGCCTTAGCCACCCTCTTTTCCATGATTAGTGTAGGTCAATGGAACGACATAACTAAGATCGACATAATGCGCCTTGAATGACCCGCTTACATCTTCACGATTGAAGCAGTCATAGACGATAAACCTTGGTATCATGATATCAAATGCTTCCTTTAGAAACAAGAGTACCCACCTGGGGAACTAAGGAAGGACAGGAAAACCCTCAAAAGGCTGGCAGGTAGTTTCTTTCTGAGCGATGATACACTCTATAAGAGAAATTTTGACATGGTCTTGCTCCGATGTGTAGACATACCAGAAGAAGACATGCTGATAAAAGAAATTCACGAAGAATCCTTTGGCACACATGCCAACGGACATACAATGGCGAGAAAAATTCTGAGAGCAGGGTACTATTGGTTGACAATGGAATCCGACGGCTACAAGTACATGAGGAGGGGTCACAAGTGTCAGATATACTACGACAAAATCCATGTACCACCAACACGTCTCAAAGTTCTTTCTTCCCCATGGCCTTTCTCCATATGGGGAATCGACATGATTGGCATGATTGAACCTAAAGCTACAAACAGACATCGGTTCATTCTGGTAGCCATCGATTACTTCACCAAGTGGGTCGAAGCAGCATCGTACGCTAATGTAACCCGACAAGTGGTGGTTCGATTTATCAAAAACAATCTCATCTGCCGTTATGGTGTTCCGAGCCAGATCATTACTGATAATGAATCTAACTTGAACAATAAGATGATGAAAGAGTTGTGCGTTGAGTTCAAGATCAAACACCATAACTCATCTCCCTACCAACCCAAGATGAATGGAGCGGTAGAAGCGGCTAACAAGAACATCAAGAAGATCGTTCAAAAGATGGTTGTAACCTACAAAGACTGGCATGAGATGCTACCCTTTGCTCTTCACAGTTATCGCACATCTGTCCGCACTTCAACAGGGGCAACCCCTTTCTCTCTAGTATATGGCATGGAAGCAGTGCTCCCCATCGAAATAGAGATCCCATTAATCCGGGTATTGATGGAAGCTAAGCTTATAGAAGCTGAATGGTGTCAGAGTCGACATGACAAACTAAATTTGATCGAGGAGAAGGGAATCACGGCACTATGCCACGGTCAGTTGTATCACCAAAGAATGAAGAAGGCGTTCGACAAAAAGGCCCGACCTCGCGTCTTCAGGAAAAGAGACCTCGTGCTAAAAAAGATACAATCATTTCTCACTAACTCTCGGGGCAAATGGACTCCGAATTATGACGGCCCATATGTGGTCAAGAAAGCTTTCTCAGGCGGCGCCTTAAGACTTGCAACCATGGACGAAGAGGAATTTGCCTACCCCACAAATGTTGATGTAGTCAAGAAATACTTCGCCTAAAAAAAACGTCTCGGTGGATTGAAAACCCGAAAGGGAGGTCCAGGAAAAAATAAGAGACATGATCAAAAATCATCCCGGTGGATTGGAAATCTCAAAGTACCATCCAGGAAAAAATTAGGGATAATGGCAAGTAACTACATCTGATCAGTTCAACTCCTCAGCAGTTACATCATCCGTCAGGAAAGCTCCGGTCAAGGTCATCTTCGACAGAAGCTCAGAATGCCCAGAATTCAAAGTTGGTAGAAGGATAGTGGTCGTTATGTTCCAACGTAGCCCTTTTTCCCTGTAAATTACCATTTTCTAGCTTTGTAAATACTCTATGGAATCACGCGTTTGGCTGATTTCCATCCTATCAATAAAATTTGAGCCCTTGTGCTTTTGTTTACAATTCTTATTTGTTTTAGCTTTACAGAACGACATTTTAACATGAATAACGATTCTTGAAACGAAACAAAAATGAATTTACTTGTCAAACTTTTTCTGCTTTTAAAATAAAGATGGCAATTTCTTTGACTGTTGAACATCGAAAGAACATCGATCGCTTCACCAAAAGTAATCAAGCTTCAAAGTGCAGAATCAAAGTACTCCTTCTAAACCAGTACACCTGAATAAAGAATAAGCTATGTCAGATGCGAATGCTCCATCTGACCTCTCCGGCAGAGTTCTTATCTCCTAAGCCCGACCAACGTAGCTCCCCACGAGGACTACTTTTCCAAAGCAAGGCGAAATTTCTATCTTGAACCAGCGATATTTCTATATGCCCCACTGTGGCTGAGTATCCAGTCGTGTTCATCTACTAGTTTATATGTGCCGTCAGTTTTGTCAGCATATACATACAATACATCATGCATTATTAATTTGCATTCACATTCATAGTGCATCGCTATCACTCCAGTCGGTCTTGTCCCATAGTGGTAACAGTCTTCTCAATCGAGTTGTCAAGTTCTTTCCTCGTCAGGAAATGTCGTGTCAGAGTTATCTCTCTCCTCCAGTTTATTTCTCGATCAGAATTGGCCCTCGACCACTTTGATAACTTGAACCTCTGAAAGACCAGAGAACCTTCAACCGATGTCACTCTTAGCCATTGAAGATGATATTTTCGCTTTCCAGGATTAAGGAAAAATCCCCAGAGGGGGCCTCTTAAGCAGAGATTCGGCAATACAGCAGTTTTTCTCTGAAAAAACCCACTGATGAAAAGGTCATCAGCACCTCAAAATTGGATCACATCATATGGCGTTTCTCTGGGAAGATCCCGAGAAAATTATGATGTAATATCCCCAAATGAAAGCAGTCTCTCAAGAAGACTCGTTTTCCCCAGTAGAGTCGGCAAATGGCGTCTCCAAACAGAGAAGTTTGCACACCTCTACAACTCAGGCGGTTGGGTTCCCCAGCAAGTCTGACATCAAAATTTTTTCTATCAAATGGCATCTCCCCAGGAAAATTTGGCGAGAAGTTTGAGGAAAACAACTACGAATAGCGTCCCTTGTCAAGAAAGTTTATTGACAAAAGAAACTAAGACCAGTTCCTTGGTAGGAAACCAGGATCGAGGGGAAGTTTGAATCAGAAACTAAGACCAGTTGCTTGGTAGGAAACCAAGACCGAGGGGAAGTTTGAATCAGAAACTAAGACCAGTTCCTTGGTAGGAAACCAGGATCGAGGGGAAGTTTATTTCAGAAACTAAGACCAGTTCCTTGGTAGGAAACCAGGATCGAGGGGAAGTTTATTTCAGAAACTAAGACCAGTTCCTTGGTAGGAAACCAGGATCGAGGGGAAGCTTGAATCAGAAACTAAGACCAGTTCCTTGGTAGGAAACCAGGATTGAGCGGAAGTTTGAATCAGAAAATTGAGACCAATTCCTTGGCTGAAGACAGGATCGAGGGGAAGTTTTTACCTTTTCTAAGCATCATTGCTTAACAAAAGAAGAAGGATGCGCAAGCTGCCATTCTTAACCACCATCAAAATTTTGGGTATTCCGATATTTAATCCTCTTGCACCTCGAATGCCCGAATACCTTCGCCGTTCACACCTTCGGGTCCAAGAAGATTAAATAGGGGCATCTGTCATACCCCAAATTTTGACCACTAAGATTTCCCATCATTGTGTAAATCATCATCACAATATGGATGGACCTTCATACCTCATTAGTCTCCCCAAAGATGGGTGAGCATCCACTACAATTAAATTTAGGGTTTTAAGCCCTCTCTGAGCTTTAGAAAAAGGATAAATCAAGAAATGACATGATCTTCAACTTGTATAACCTCCCAAACATCTACAATGGATCAAGGGAACTCCCACTTCAAGGATTAAGCACAAGGCTGCTCCCTTTTAGGTGGATCAAGCCTTAAGATCGCCAGTGTCACCAAATTAGGGTTTGGTCGACCAGGGCCTCCAGATGGAAATTCTCCTCTGGGCATGAGCCAATGCTTCAAGGCATAACCTATGATGCTCCAAGTGACATCATAAAGCCAATCATCAAGTCAATTTAGCCTCTGGGGAAGCATTCATCAAAAATCAGGAATTAGGGTTTCTTGACCTAATTCACCCCTAAGATGACTTTTGGGACCAATCATGAGTCAAGACCACAAGAGATGATTTGAGGGTCTCTAATAAACTACATTGATCCATTTGCAACAATGGATTAATCCAAGAAGCTTGAGCAACAAGTCTCAATTTCATCAGAGCCACAACTAGGGTTTCGCGAGAAAAGTCAATTGTAGATTTGACTTTTGACCAGGACATGCTCCCAAACCCTAGGACATGATTCAATATACCCTATAACACCCATGGAACATGTCCATCAAGTTTGATTTAGGTCAAGGACATGATTTCCTAAAGGATCACACAGTTTGGAATTCATCTGACAAAAAGTCAACTGTGCACAAAAGTCAACTTTGACTTTTTGAGATTTTTCACAAAAATGGTTTTTTTAACCCTAAAATGATGTTAATGTATGATTGGAATCATCATTCATCAAGAAAAATCAAGAAAAGTGGGATAACTTGTAAAAGGGGTAACCATAAAAACTTAGAAAATTTTCTAAGTTATGAACAAAGTGGCAAGGGTACCAACTTTGGAGGATCATAACTCCTAAACCATAAAGCCATTTTTTCCCATCCAAAGCATGATGTGTAAATCTCATTACCCTCTACAAAAGCTTAAAACTGACCTCCCTCCAAATTTCTCATGGATTTTGAGTTATGGAATGATCAAAATCACAAAAAGTGAAAATGTCACTTTTTTCCAACACTTAGTGAAATTTTCACTAAGTCAGAATCTGCCTTCACTTTTTTCCAAATGTAGGGGGATTTTTTACTTGGATCCAAAAGTTATCAATACCAAATATGATCAAACAGTTGTTGTATCATATAAGGGCTTTCCAAAATGACCAAGAACATCACCAAATTCCACTTGGGCCAAGAGATATGACAATGGCAATATGCCTTGCTAAAAACTGCCAAGGCTAGGCAGAATTTTGCATTTTTGCTCAGTTTGGTAAAATCAGCCAATTCCAAGCATTGTCATCATCTTGGATACATCTGAGGATCAAATCTAAATGGGACAAACACTGAGCCAAACCTCCAAAGTCCTTGGAACAAGAAGTAGCATGCCAAACCTAGAATTGCCTAAAAGAGGGACAAGACTCCAATTTTGGATTAGAGCATTCAATGCATACACCAAGGTGGCATGGACTGAGCCATTTCCAACTGAATTCAGTCAAGACTTATCTAAGACCAAGGGAACCACAACCCTGTGCCCTAACCTCTAGTCAATGGCTAGAGGAGACTTGGATTCCAAAGTGCAACCATTGGCCAAACCTCTGCTGCAGTTGCCATTCACTATTTCTTGCAAAACAAACTTGCTCCACTATAAATAGAGCTCAATTATGATAAGTTTGAGTACACCAAAGCCATCAAACAGATGCTTTCTTCAAAATCTCTTCTTTCACTCCAATTTTGCCTTCTAAGGCAAGTCACTATCGGGTTTTGAGTGTGAGAGCTTTTCCAATCAAACCAATCACTCACACACCTCACATACATCACATAGAAGTGATCCAAACACTCACATAACATTTGGAACACCAAAATAACAAAATCACCAGCCAGTTGCTCAAGTTCTTGACAAATTTGTAGTTGGGGTACCATCTCAAGTTCCAGATCATTTCAATCCATTCCAAGCATCCAGACACACTCCATGGCACCTAGGGAAGCTATCCAGATCATTGGAACCTAGTTGTAACACGTCTGACACAAAACACGATCACCACCTGCAAGAGGTAAGCATGAGCTCTTCTAACTCTATGATCCATGCATTTTTTGCTGCACAATAATTTGGCCATATGTTCATAATCATGCATGGAATGTTTTCCCTCAATCAATTGCATTGTTTGAATCGTGTGTGGAATTTCTGAACCTTCATGCAAAAATTAGGGTTCTTGAGGTTTCTCTTTGATTTCTTATTCCATGTTAAAAATAAATGAAATTAAAGACCATAGACATGACCGTGAGGTTAAAACGAGTAGATTGATATGTAGATTACATGATATAATCAAGTATTCAGTGAGATTGGAAAGAAAATGGAAATCTACAGAAACAGAGGGTGGCGCGTGTTCTTGCCCTTGTTCTTGGCGCCACTTTTTGAAAATTCAAATATTTGAATTTTGTGATTTTATTTAA
This sequence comes from Lathyrus tuberosus, assembly GCA_022829125.1. Taxonomy (NCBI): domain Eukaryota; kingdom Viridiplantae; phylum Streptophyta; class Magnoliopsida; order Fabales; family Fabaceae; genus Lathyrus; species Lathyrus tuberosus. Next base: position 2,533,009 of record JALAZF010000436.1, on the reverse strand, counting down.
TTGATTCAAAAATTAATTTCTCTCTGAGTTTTAATGATTTTGAGTTGATTCTTTTTTTATAATTCACAAAAATGTTGAAATATTTTATTTACCCAAAAAATCCCAAAAATATTATTTATTTCATATAATTGATATTTTTGCAAAGAATTAATATTTTAATTGTTTTTGACATTTAAAATATTTTTCCTTCTTGATTTTTGCAAGTTTTAATGATTTCTAATCATTTTGTAGGTCAAAACATGATTTTTGAAATATTAATCCAAGATCACAATTTGTTTTCCACATGTTAAACAATTTTGATCATTTTAATTGAATTTTTTATTCAATTAAAATACATTTTGGAAACAAATTAGGGTTTTGATTAATTCAACCCTCATCAAACTTTTTCAAACACTTTTGGGCCTCTAATAGAGTGTAAGACCCAATCCTTTGTAAATACAAACCTATTTTGGGCTTCACTTATTGTATAAGTCCCATTGAATTTCAAAAAGTTAGACGCGATCATTGTCTGTTGAAAAAAAAACCTTGGGCCTCTCCTCGAGCTATAAGACTCATTCAAAATCTTTTGGGCCACTATTAGAGTGTAAGACCCAACCCCCTTTGAAAACTAAACCATTTTGGGACTCAATGCATTGTATAAGACCCACCGCGTTTTTAAAAATCTCGGCGCAATCGCCATTTTCAAACAAATGACCCTGGGCCTCTCCTTGAGCTGTAAGCCCCACCACTTGTACAAAAATAAATCTTTTGGGCCTCTATTAGAGTGTAACACCCAATCCCCTTTTAACCAAAACTTTTTGGCCCTCAGTCACTTGTATAAGTCCCTCTGTACAAAACGACAGTGCAATCACTGATAAAAACCTTGGGCCTCTCCTTGACCTGTAAGCCCCAACATCTTTCAAAAATACTTTCTCCTTTGATTTTGAATATACTGTTGTTTTCAATCTTTCTTTGTTGAGTAACTAACCAAACAACATGGAAGCTCTACAACCGAGTAAGTGTTTATATGCTTTCATTTACCCGCTTTCATATACATATAACTGTATTGTGGGGCTGTTTCACTCTAAGTCTTCTTTTATAAACTCATATCAACTGTGTAATACTAGTATAGATATTTAGAGTTTCCCCGGCGACTACTCTAGCACTAAGCCCTGTTGATCACTCTTAAATAGACTAAACTAGATCCCCATAGGATTACCAGACACAGTCTTCCCTCCTCTTGGGGTTAAACAATATGGAGACGTGAAAGGCAGCATTCTCGGTGAACCCTTCTCAGACTGTCACCCTTAGACATTGTCAAAGAAACTCTACTCCCCAGAGATGATATTTTCTCCATGAATGGCATCTCTTGAGTTTCTTCCAAATTCTCGGAATTTCATGGCTTGATCTATTCTCTATGAATAGCCTGTCTTGAACTTCTGGGGGTTTGGGGACCCATAGGCTTCTTAAAAGCATCCCCGCCTCCTCTTGGGCGTTGTACAACGACCCTACGACTTCTTAGAAGTATTCACAGCCTCCTCTTAGGCTTCGTATAAGGATTCTTCCTTCAGGAAGAGAGCCTCCTCTCGGGCTTCGTACAAATTGTCCCTCGGCTTCTTAAAAGTTTCCAGCCTCCTCTTGGGCTTCGTGCAAATTGTCCCGACGACCTCCTAGAGGTATAGGAACAGAAATTAGTCATCTTAATAGAACAGTCTTTCAAAGAGTCTAGATCCTACTACTACTGTTTCTCTAAAGCATAGTACAAAAGACAAAACTCTAGGCTTGGACAGTCTAAACTTCCTTGAGTCTCGAAGGCATTCTCAAGCCCCCTTTCAAAAATAGGGAAAACACCTGCAGACTTGGACAGTCTCCAAAACACTCTCGATTCCCCATTTCCTTAAAGAATAGGAAATAACCCTGATCCTCTGATCAATCCCAAAGCATAGCCTTGCCTTTAATCAGTCTCTTTATAATAACTGATTTTCTCTTTTAACCCACATACTGGATCTGTCACTCAACTGAAACAACCATCCTTTAGCCTCCATCTCGGGCTTCGTACGAGATACAAAAAAGACTCTCTTGTTGAGTCAATAATCCTTTTAGCCTCTATCTCGGGCTTCGTACGAGATACAAAATCACTCTCTTGTTGAGTATAAAAGACTCTCTTATTGAGTCAAACATTTTTAGCCTCTATCTCGGGCTTCGTACGAGATACAAAATCACTCTCTTGTTGAGTATAAAAGACTCTCTTATTGAGTCAAACATTTTTAGCCTCTATCTCGGGCTTCGTACGAGATACAAAATCATTCTCTTGTTGAGTATAAAAGACTCTCTTGTTGAGTCAAACATTTTTAGCCTCCATCTCGGGCTTCGTACGAGGTACAAAGACTCTCTTGTTGAATCAACCTTTAGCCTCCGTCTTGGGCTTCGTACAAGACACATCCAAAAGCACTCTCTTGTTGAGTCAACCCTTTTAGCCTCTCTCTCGGGCTTCGTACGAGACACATAAAAACACTCTCTTGTTGGGTCAATAGCCTCCTCTTAGGCTTTGTATAAGAAAAACCCCGGTTGAGTCAATCAACCTTTTAGCATCAAAAATATGCCTCGTTCACAGGATACAAACATCAACAACTCCTTTCATCTAATCGCTGTAAGCGGGAAGCCTCTAGATTATTTACATCCACGCCACTGTCCCTCTTTTAGCATGAGAAATTCCTAAGGAAAGATGGAATTTCTCTAAACTGAGTTAAAGTCTTCTCCTTCAGGTTAAAAATCCCCTATAAAGGAAATTATGGCATTGCTAGGATTCACATATCCCGGTTAAAGTAATCCTCCTTTATAGTCAGTCACCTAACAGTCGTGACAAACAGACTCCCTTTAGAGATGACAAATTCTCTCTAAAGACAACACTTTTTCAGCTTCACATTTTGGGATTCGAACAAGATACAAATAGACCCTTCAGCTTCACATCTTGGGCTTTGAACAAGATACAAACCACCTTTAGCTTCACGTCTTGGGCTTTGAACAAGACACCAAAATACCATTTCCTCCCATAGAATAGGAGGAACTACGATCGTTCTGATTTCCCTGTTACAGTAAATGGGAATACGTATGCATAAGATTGAAAGAAAAATCTTAGCGAGCACACTAATCCAAAAACCCAAATCCCATACCTTCACATATCAATCGAAAAGCATCGGTCCTAAACTCCCACCAAACGCCCAGGCACTATTTTAACAAAATAACTTAAGAGAGACCCACAATTTCAATAGCATCTGTAAACCAATAGTCATCTGTTTAAACTCAGTATGCAAGCAGGGTTAATTGGAGACATCTATTTCCCTTCCTTCATTAGCTTCAATAGGATAAAAAATGAATCGAACTTTAGTACCCCAAAAGCGATAAGTGCTTCGCAACCACATCCAAAAATTCGTGCTACAAGACTGTCGTATGAGAATCGTCGTTACCGACGGGACTCCGTAGATGTTTTAAGTACGAAATCGCGATTGTATGTCATTTTGGTTATAATTTCTATGCATAACTTAAGTAACTTTGTCATGAGAGTGAGAAGTTATTTAACATTGCTTTGCCAAGATTCGCGAGAGCGTGAGGAGCGAACCGGATAGTAGAAATTAGGCATCATTTCTAAATACAAGGAGAGCGCTTTAGATGTTGATTAGGATATTGTTGGCTTTCAAATAATGTTTCTTAGTTACCGGGTGTCATACCCCAAATTTTGACCACTAAGATTTCCCATCATTGTGCAAATCATCATCACAATATGGAGGAACCATCCTACCTTGTCAGTCTCCCCAAAGATGGGTGAGCATCCACTACAATCAAAATTAGGGTTTCAAGCCCTCTCCGAGCCTTAGACAAAGGGTCAATCAAGGAATGACATGATCTTCAACTTGTCTAACCTCCCAAACATTCACAAAGGATCAAAAAGGACTCCCACTTTAAGGATTAAGCACAAGGATGCTCCCTTCCAGGTGGATTAAGTCTCAAGATCGACAGTGTCACCAAATTAGGGTTTTGGTCAACCAGGGCCTCCAGATAGAAATTTCCATCTGGACATGAGCCAGTTATTCAAAACATATCCTAATATACTCCATGGAACCTCATGGACAAAACCATCAAGTCAATTTTGCCTCAGGGGATGCATACATCAAAAATCAGGAATTAGGGTTTCTTGACCTAATTCACCCCTAAGTTGACTTTTAGGGCAAATCATGAGCCAAGACCTCAAGAGAGGGTTTGAGGGTCTCTAATGAACTATATTGATCCATTTGGAACAATGGATTAATCCAAGAAGCTTGAGCAACAAGTCTTAATTTCATCTGCACCACAATTAGGGTTTTAAGGGAAAAGTCAACTGTAACTTTGGTTTTTGACCAAGACATGCTCCTGAACCCTAGGACATACTTCAATATACCCTATGACACCCATGGAACATGTCCATCAAGTTTGATTTAGCTCAAGGACATGATTTCCTAAGGAATTGCACAGTTTGGAATTCATCTGATAAAAAGTCAACTGTGCACAAAAGTCAACTTTGACTTTTTGAGATTTTTCACCAAAATGGATTTTTAACCCTAAAATGATGTTAATGTATGATTTGAATCATCATTCATCAAGAAAAATCAAGAAAAGTTGGATAACTTGTAAAAGGGGTAACCATAAAATCTTAGAAAATTTTCTAAGTTAAAAATAAAGTGACAAAGGTACCAACTTTGGAGGATCATAACTCCTAAACCACAAGGCCATTTTTTCTCATCCAAAGATGGATTTGTAGCCCTCATTACCCTCTACAAAAACTTCAACTAGACCTAAGTCCAATTCATTAAGGATTTTGAGTTATGGAGGGATCAAAATGGCTGAAAAATGAAAATGTCACTTTTTCCAACACTTAGTGAAATTTTCACTAAGTCCAAATATGTCTTCACTTTTTGCCAAATGTAGGGGGATTTTTCACTTGGATTCAAAAGAGATCAAAACCAAACATGTTCAAACAGTTGTTGTATGATGTAAGGGCTTTCCAAAATGACCAAGAACATTGCCAAATTCCATTTGAGTCATGAGATATGACATTGGAAAGTTGCCTTGCTGAAATCTGTCAAGGCAAGGCAGAATTTGTAACTTTGCTCGATTTGCCAAAATCAGCCAAATCCAAATGCTCCTATCCACTTGGACACCTCAGAGGATTGAATCTAAAGGGGACAATCACTGAGCCAAGTCTCCAAAGTCCATGGAACAAGAAATAGCATGTTGAGCCTAGAATGGCCAAAATAGGGACAAGACTTCAAATTTGGATTGGAGCATTCAATGGAAGCATCAAGGTGGCATGGACTGAGCCATTCTCAACTGAAATCAGTCAAGACTTATCCAAGACCAAGGGAACCAAAGCTCTGTGCCCTAACCTCTAGTCAATGGCTAGAGGAGACTTGAAATTCCATTGGCCAACATTGAACAAACACCTGCTGCAGTTGCCATTCACTGTGGATCCCAAAACAAACTTGCTCTACTATAAATAGAGCTCAATTGTGATCAGTTTGAGTACACCAAATCCATCTAACAGATGCTTTCCTCAAAATCTCTTTCTCTTGGTAAAAATGCCTTTCTTAGCAAGGTAGCTAACAGGTTTTGAGTTTGAGAGCTTTCCCAATCAAACCAATCACTCACACACCTCACATATATCACATATGAGTTGATCAAACACTTAAACAACAACTGGAACACTGATTTCTCAGAATCACCAGTCAATTGCTCAAGGTTTTAACCAAAGTGCTGTTGAGATGCCATGAAGTGATCCAGCCAATTTCAATCAAGTCCAAGCATTCAAACACAATCCATAGGGTGTAGGGAAGCTGTTCAGATCATCACCACTCATCTGTAACACCTCCAAATCAAAAATCACATTGCTCTTGCTGTCACGGCCTAGAGGTAAGCACATACTTGGTCATCTCTCAATCTATGCATATTTCCTCGCACAATAATTTGGCCATATGTTCATAATCATGCATGGAATGTTTTCCCTCAATTAATTGCATTGTTTGAATCTTGTATCAAAAATCCTAGCCTTCATGCAGAAATTAGGGTTCTTGAGGTTTCTTCGTGATTTCATGTTTTATGTTTAATTTAAATGAAATTAAGTGTTATAGACATGATCGTGAGGTTGAGAGGAGCATAATGATATGTGGATTGCATGATATGATTACGTATTCAGTGAGATTGGATGGAAAACGCAAATCAGCCAAACCCAGAACACGCACGTGTTCTTGGTGTGTTCTTGGCGCCATTTTTGAATAATTTGAATATTTGAATTTTGTGATTTTGTTTAATTGATTCAAAAATTAATTTCTCTCTGAGTTTTAATGATTTTGAGTTTATTCTTTTTTTAATAATTCACAAAAATGTTAAAATATTTTATTTTCCGAAAAAATCCCAAAAATATTATTTATTTTATATAATTGATATTTTTGCAAAGAATTAATATTTTAATTGTTTTTGACATTTTAAATATTTTTTCTACATTGATTTTGCAACTTTTAATGCTTTCTAATTATTTTGTAGGTCAATACTTAATTTTTGAAGCATTAATCCAAGATCACAATTTGTTTTTCATATGTTAAACAATTTTGATCATTTTAATTGAATTTTTATTCAATTAAATACATTTTTGAAAACAAATTAGGGTTTTGGATTAATTCAACCCTCATAAATCATTTTCAAAACACTTTGGGCCTCTTGAGAGAGTGTAAGACCCAATCCTTTTTTACCAAATCATTTTTGGGCCTCAGTGTATTGTATAAGTCCTGATACCGTTAAAAACAAACGGCGCGATCGTCGCCTTTTCAAAATAACTTTGGGCCTCTCCTCGAGCTATAAGACCCATTTAAAACTCTTTGGGCCTCTAATAGAGTGTAAGACCCAACCCCCTTTTAACCAAAACATTGTGGGCCTCACTTATTGTATAAGTCCCTCTGCGTTAAAAGAAAACCTCGGTGCGATCGCCATTTTAAACGGAAAAATCAACTGGGCCTACCCTCATATAGTAAGACCCACTCTTTTTCTTTAAACCTTTTTGGGCCTCTTGAGAGAGTGTAAGACCCATCCCTTTGTACAGAAAACCTTTTGGGCCGCAGTCACTTGTATAAGTCCCTCTGTACAAATTCAAACAGTGCGCTCACTGATAAAACCCTGGGCCTCTCCTTGAGCTGTAAGGCCCAAATCTTTCTTTTTCAAAGCACTTTCTCCTTTGATTTTGAATATACTGTTGTTTTCAATCTTTCTTTGTTGAACAACTAACCAAACAGCATGGAAGCTCTACAACCGAGTAAGTGGTTATTGCTTTCATTTACCACTTTCATATACATAACTGTATTGTGGGGTTGTTTCGCTGTAAGTCTTCTTTCATAAACTCATATCAACTGTGTAATAATAGTATAGATATTTAGAGTTTCCCCGGCAACTACGTCTAGAACTAGGTGACGCCGTTTCGTTTATTCGTAGAAATAGACAACTAGATCCCCAATAGGATCACCAGATACAGTCTTCTCTTCGGCTGTCCTCATTAGGAATTGTCAAGAAACTCTACTCCCCAAGATGAATGTATTCTCCGTGAATGGCATCTTTGAGTTTCTTCCAAATTCTCGAACTTTCCTGACTTGATCTATTCCCTGTGAATAGCTTGCCTTGAATTTCTCGGGGTTTGGGGACCCATAGGCTTCTTAAAAGTGTCGGCCTCCTCTTGGGCATCGTACAAGGACCCACAGGCTTCCTAAAAGCAACCCCGCCTCCTCTTGGGCTTAGTACAAGGACCCTACGGCTTCTTAGAAGTATTCACAGCCTCCTCTTAGTCTTCGTATAGTGATCTCTTTTTCCAAGAATGATAGCCTTCTCTTGGGCTTCGTACAAGGACCGATCGGCTTCTTAAAAGCTTCCACCTCCTCTTGGGCTTCGTATAAATTGTCCCGACGACCTCCTAAAGGTATAGGAACAGAACCTAGTCATTTCCATAGAACAGTCCTTTCAAGAGTCTACTACTATTTCTCAAAGCATAGTACAAAAGATAAAACTCTAGACTTGGACTGTCTAGTCTCCTTGAGTCTCAAAGACATTCTCAAGTGACCCCTTCGTTAAATAGGAAGGAAACCCGTAGACTCGGACAGTCTCAATACCCTTTGGATTTCCCGTTTCCTCAAAGAGAAGGAAAGATCCCGGATCCTCAAATCAAATCCCTGAGTACAGTGTTGCTCATATAAGAACTGATTTTCTCTTTTAAAATCAGTATATTGGATCTGTCACTTAACTGAAACAGTAACCATAGCCTCTCTCTTGGGCTTTATACAATGATGCTCCCCAGCGGAGTCAAACAACGTTTAGCCTCTCTCTCGGGCTTTGTACGAGACACATAAGGGACTTCCTCGTTGAGTCAATCACCCCTTTCGCCTCCATCTCGGGCTTCGTACGAGATACAAAAACTCTTGTTGAGTCAAATAGCCTTCATCTCGGGCTTTATACGAGATACCAAAGGACTTCATCGTCGAGTCAAAACCTTTTCGCCTTTCTCTCGGGCTTTGTACGAGACACATATTAGCCTCCTCTTAGGCTTTGTATAAGAAAACCACTGGTTGATCCAATCAACCTTTTAGCATCAAAGCTGTGCCTCGTTCACAGTACACAAACATCAACAACTCCTTCCCCTTCATCTAATCACTGTAAGCGGCAAGCCTCTGGATTATCTACATCCATGCCACTGTCCCTCTTTTAGCATGAGAAATTCCTAAGGAAAGATAACATTGCTCTACACTGAGTTAAAGTCTTCTCCTTTAGGTTAAAATCCCCTTTAAAGGAAATTATGGCATTGCTAGGATCCGCGTATCCCGGTTAAAGTAATTCTCCTTTATAACCAGTCACCCAATAGTTGTGACGGACAAACCCTTCTTTAGAGATGACAAATTCTCTCTAAAGTCGAGGTCCTTTAGCTTCATATCTTGGGCTTTGAACAAGATACAAATAGACTTTTCAGCTTCACATCTTGGGCTTTAAACAAGATACAAATCACCATTCGCTTCACGTCTTGGGCTTTGAACAAGACACCAAAAACCAATTTCCTCCCATAGAATATGAGGAACTACGAACGCTCTGATTTCCCTGTTTCGGTAAACGGGAATACGTAGGCATAAGATTGAAAGAAAAATCTTAGCGAGCTCAATCAACAAAAAAAAAACCCAAATCCCATACTCTCATGTATCTATCAAAAAGCATCAGTCCTAACATCCTAATCCTTGTTCCCCGCCAGAAACCTTCTGCCTAGATAAGAACCAGTATTGGCGAAAATACAAATAACCAGTACAAAGGCCCCCCACATTGATAGCATTCGTATCCTAACAGACCACTGTTTAAACTCAGTATGCAAAGTAGAGTTAATTGGAGACATCTATTTCCCTTCCTTAATCAGCTCACAATAGGATAAAAAATGAATCGACCTGTAGTTTAAGCTCAACCGCAGAGAGCGACCAGCGCTTAAGAACAACGTCCAAAATCGCTCGCTACAGAAAAAGTGGCGCCCACCGTGGGGCCTGTTTGAAGTTAGATCTAGGCACGGTCTTCCTTTTCACCTCTTGTGTGAAAACCACAGATTGGGGCTTCCGCCGGGGAACCCATTTCTGTCAGGAACTTAGGATTCATAGCTTCAAAGGTCTAGGATGTTTAAGACAAATATATATACTGCTTTTCCTAATTACTATACATGTTTATTTTTCTGCTAATGGGAATGCGGGTGATGCCGTATGTGGAAAGACTGAGTATACACTTAAGATAAGTGATGGCGACGGGGTCGACCATCAACCTCAGTGGAGGCTGACCAACGCAACCCATTCTCTCACCCAGACAATGGGCCGGTTGTTAAGTGTGAGAAGCTGAGGAGCCAAACCCTTTCGTAGTGCGGAAACTATCGGAAATATTTGTTACGCGATACTACCCTCATTTGAGGCTGGTGATCTATTCTCGGTGAATGGCACTTACTCTAAGATTGCTCTACAACTCGCTGGCGATCCGCTTGTTGTTTTGCTTTCTTGGGAGGAGCTGATGATAATGAGTACAGGTACAAAAATCACCCTAGTATAAACCTTTGGGGATGGGTAGAGCCTTGACTTCATGACAACGACCCTTTGACCCCATGTTTTTTCTATGTTTTTGTGTGCTGCATTCATGCATTCATCTAAAAAACATTAAAACATTCAAAAAACTTCTCTTCTAGTCTCTCTGTTTTTCAAGTTAAACTAAGACTGTGATTGCAAATATCAGAGAAGAAGATTGCACTAATGGATTTCGGTAGAAGGAGAACCCATAGGTACACCTTCAAGGTTCCAAAACTTGAGGATTTGAGAAGGTTAGCGAGGATGATCACTAACCCTGAGGCTTTTAGAGCCAAACACGGAGGTTTGCTACCACTGCTAAGAGTCCATGTGATTGAGGGAATCATGGATGTACTCATTCAGTTCTACGATCCGGTTTATCACTGTTTTACATTCCCAGATTACCAGCTAGCACCAACGCTTGAGGAGTATTCTCATCTGACTGATCTACATATCACTGATCGAGCTCCATTTTCTGGACTGGAAGAAATTCCAAAGAATCAGACCATTGCAAGAGCAATTCATTTGGATGAGTCTGAGGTCAGGACTCACCTAACTACCAAGGGTGGCATCCAAGGTTTGCCAGCCCAGTTCTTGACGAAGAAAGCCCTGTATTTTGCCAGTATAGGAAATATGACTGCTTTCGAAAGCATCTTTGTCTTGCTCACCTACGGGTTATTTTTGTTCCCCAACATCAATAACTTCGTCGATATTAACTCCATTAAGGTTTTTCTCATTGGGAACCCTGTGCCGACTTTGCTCGCAGATACGTATCATTCTGTACACTTGGGAAATTTGTACAGTGGAGGGGAGATCACATGCTGTGTACCTCTGCTTTATAAATGGTTTATCTCACACTTGCCCAAGTCTGCTGCTTTTTGGGATTGTAAGAGTACCTTACGTTGGTCACAGAAGATCATGTCTCTTACCAACTCTGATATAGATTATTGTAATAAGATTTATGAGGGAATCAGGATCATTAATCGTTGTGGAAACTTCCCCAACGTACCCCTCATAGGATCTAAAGGAGGAATCAACTACCATCCGGTATTGGTTCGCCGTCAATTTGGATACCCGATGAGACACATCCCACGGGGTGTTCATCTGGAAGGTCTTTTTTTTCAAAGAAGGAGAAAACGACAGAGCACTAAAGATGGAAATAGTGCATGCTTGGAAACAGGTTCATAAGAAAGGACGAGAGTCTCTAGGAAAACCGGACTGTGTCTCGGTGGAGCCTTATCTCCATTGGGTACAAACTAGAGCTCTCAAGTTAAAAATGCCTTATCCTCGTTACGGAATTCTTCCACCAAAGGAATCTGTCATGTACTTCATGACGGAAACAGAAAAGCTCCAAGTTACTCTCAACAAAGTTCAACGGGAAAGAAGGTCTTGGAAGAACAAGTACCGCACCCTCGACATAGAGTGCATCAAAATACAACAATTACTGAAAGAAAAAAATGCTCTGATTGAGATTTTAGAGCAACATGCTATAGAGAATCAAGATGACCAAAGAAATTTGCTCACTCCTTTCACCTGGCAAAGGAACGATAACCCGACAACGGCCCAAGAGCCCCGGTCAAAGAAAAGGAAAGTACCAGAGTCAGCACCCGATTTCTCTTCAGAGAGGACTCGGGACCCATTAGCTTAGGTTTCTATTTCCACACCTTGTAATCTACTGTATTTCCATTTCTGTAATCCTTTGAATTCAATAAAGAGGGGTTTCCCCAATGTTTGATATTTGCAATCTAATTGTCGAAGTTTATTTTGATTAAACCAAAAAAACAATTAATATAATCATTGCATTCATCATTCTCACATCGCGTATTCTTCTTACCTACGAATCTCACGTTTGTGTCTCGATTCTAGAGTCAAACTGTCTCATTCGTACAATACTCGTGCCAATCGTCAGAAAAGGATGGATGATCTTGAGGAAGAAAACAGAGAGTTGAAAGAAGAGATCGACGCTCTGAGAGAGGATATGAGAAAGCTTCGTAACGACATGCAAGCCATGGCAGAAGCTCAGCTACAAAGAACTGTGATCTCAGAGATCACCACAACGCCTATCGTGGAGAAATATGATCCTAGGTATCAAATGTCGAAAGATCGTCCTTGGGGCATGCCTGTTAACTATATCCCGGAAGGATATGTTCCGCCGATCGCTAAAGATCAGGGAATCACAACAGAAGCCGCTGGGCCTGAAGGTTACAAACTTCGGGAAAGCGAAGATGCCAAGGGCATACTGAAGACTCCTGAATGTTACAAACTTTGGGAAATGCCAAGATTTACTGTCGTAGTCACGGTACCACCCCCTATGGTGCACACTGTCCCGGAAGGACAGATTCCACCAACACCTTCTGGTAAGAAGGAAACTATGTTCGATAGAATGGATGAATTCCAGGAACAGTTCCTGGAAATGCAGAAAGAACTACAAGCCATTTGCGGTCAGGATCTATTTGGAAAGGACACCGCGGATCTCTGCTTGGTCCCCAATGTGAAAGTCCCGCACAAGTTCCAAGTGCCCGACTTTGAAAAGTACAAGGGTAACTCTTGCCCTCAGAGCCATCTGGTGATGTACGCTCGGCGGATATCAGCTCAGACGGAGAATCAGGACCTACTGATTCACTACTTTCAGGATAGTTTAACCGGTGCCGCACTCAAATGGTACATGGGTCTAAACCATACTACGATCAGCACTTTCAGAGATCTTGGTACTGCCTTCGTCCAACAATACAAATACAATTTGGACATGGCACCCGACAGGGATCAACTCAGATCAATGTCGCAAAAGGACAAGGAAACCTTTAAGGAGTATGCTCAAAGGTGGCGTGAAATTTCCGCTCAAATTTGTCCACCTCTTGAGGAAAAAGAGATGACAAAGATCTTCTTAAAGACCTTAAGCTCGTTTTACTATGACCGAATGGTTGCCAGTGCGCCCAGTGATTTCACCGAGATGGTCGGCGTACGTCTTGAGGAAGCCGTCCGAGAAGGACGTTTAGTAAAAGACACTGGATCGACGAGCAGTACTAAAAAATACGGTAGTGCTCTCCCTAAGAAGAAAGAGCAAGATATTGGGAATATCTCTCTCGGAAATCAAAGGCGACGTTATCAACCAGTAGCAGCTGTGACTCCTGCTATCAATCATGCGCCTATTCCTACGTATCAACCTCAGGTTGCGCAGAGCCAACCTAATCAGCAAAGGATGCACCAGCCTCTTCAGCAGGCTCGTCCCCAATACAACAACAACCGCACAACACGGCCACCAGGATTTGATCCTATACCCGTGACGTACGCAGAGCTATTTCCATTACTGCTAGCCAAGGGGCACATTCAGACTAAGTCCCCTCTTACAGTACCGGAAAATCCACCTTTTTGGTTTAAGGTGGATCAGGCGTGCCCTTATCATCAAGGAGGTCCAGGGCATAACATAGAGACTTGTCTCAATTTCAAGTCTGACGTACAAAAGCTTGTTAGGAGCAGGCTCTTATCTTTCAAAGATACGAATCCTAATGTTCTCACGAACCCGCTGCCTCCACATGAGAAAGCTGCAGTTAATTTGATAGAGGAAGAATTTAACAATGTCTATCAAATTCACGATGTACTCTTGTTAAAGACCAATCTGGTCAAGATGCATTGTAGACTGAGTGGATATGGCTATGTGCCATCTCATAGCTATCACCAGTGTGATATCTGCTCTAAAGACAACCAGGGATGTTCTGTGGTGCAAGCAGCTCTACAGGAACAAATGGATCTCGGATGGATCCAGGAGCACCGAGTTCGTGGAGTTAACATGGTCTATATGAATTCTAACGTCATTCAGAACCTCGACATCCGTACGATGAATGCCAATCTGGTGGCAATGCACTCAAGGCAAAGCCAGTATCATAATCTGCCGCGACATGATTACAGTTCTTGTCTGACTTGCTCGGTAAACAAACAGGGATGCTCTTTCATACAAGAGGCCCTCCAGCGTCAGATGGATCTTGGATGGATCCAAGACTACCATGATAGGAATCCCTATCAGATCAATATGGTTCAAATCTTTGACATTCGCGTGTTGAATACCAACTTGGTAGAGTTACATGCTGAGCAGGTCTGACTCGGATTCTTAATACCACATGACTATCAAAGCTGTAAAGTGGGTTGTAAAAACGATCGAGGTTGTACCCTTGTCCAGGAAGCACTCCAGGACTTGTTAAATCACTGGTGGATGCCAATTTACATGGATGAAGATACTCAGCAAATTAGTATCAATAACAGGAATCCTACTCAACGTCAAAGTCAGGATGTCCGATCGATGGAAGGTAACCTAGTGAGGTTACATTGTATTCAAAGTGGGTGTGGCCAGGTGCCACTACACAATTACGACCGTTGTAGCGTCTGTTCGGAAAGTAACCAAGGGTGTTACCTTGGGCGAGCAGCTCTTCAGGGTCAGGTGGATCGTGGAGAAATTCGTCCATATCCGGGTTCTGGACCCATCGACTGGACGCCGAACTACCTTGCCGATCAAATTGAGGATGTTGTCACAATTTTTGGTTATCGCAGGACCAGAGATGTTTGTGCCATTATCCCTCTATTGGATGAATCTAAGGTTCCCAACTGGGAACGGATCGAGATTACTTACGATGGTCAGAAAAATCAGAGGACTCCCATAGTCATCTATCTACCGGGACCACTACCGTATGAATCAACTAAGGCTATCCCTTACAAATACGGTGCAACAATAGTCGAGAATGGAAAGGAAATTCCATTACCCTCCATTGTGAACATTGCAGACATCAGTCGAGTAACACGGAGTGGTAGAATCTTCAACCGAGGGGTTGGGGAAGTTAACCAAGAAAAGGAACTTCAGACAGAAGCTCCCGATCCATCAGTCGGTCAATCCAGTAATCCCGACCTTTCGAAAAACAATGATGAGATGCTGAAGCTCATCCAAAGGAGTGAATACAACATTGTCGATCAACTGTTACAAACTCCTTCAAAGATCTCGGTATTATCACTGTTACTCAGTTCAGAAGCCCACATGGAGGCTCTACAGAAAGTCTTGGAGCAAGCCTTTGTGGAACAGGATGTAACAATCAGGCAGATCGATAGTATTGTCTCTAACATCACTTCCTGCAACAACTTGGGATTTAGTGATGAGGAATTACCTGAAGAGGGTCGCCGTCATAACATGGCGCTCAATATCACAGTTAACTACCAGGACGATGCTTTAGCCAGCGTACTGGTAGACACAGGGTCAGCCCTGAATGTTATGCCGAAGTCTACTTTGATGCAATTATCATTCAAAGGCCCTCCGATGAGAGTCAGCGAGGTCGTCGTCAAAGCATTCGATGGATCCAGAAAAATAGTTATCGGCGAAGTTGATCTTCCCATAACTATTGGTCCTCACACTTTCCAAGTCACTTTCCAGGTCATGGACATCCGGGCAACATACAGTTGTTTATTAGGAAGACCTTGGATACATCAGGCTGGAGCGGTCACTTTGACCCTCCACCAAAAGCTAAAGTTCGTCAAGAACGATCAACTTGTCACAGTTTATGGAGAACAAGCCTTGCTTGTAAGCAACTTGTCATCATCTACATGTGTAGAACCCGAGGAGGTTATTGGAACTCAGTTCCAAGCACTGTCGGTGAGCAAGGACAATCAATTCAAAGAAGGAACCTTGATTTCCTCATACAAAGATACTATTAAAGCGGTCGACGGTACCGATACAATCGGATGGGGACAGCTTATCATTCCCACTAGCAATACAACAAAGAAGGGTCTTGGTTTTTCTGCAACTTGTACCCAGACAGCTACCAACGACGGAAGTCTTCATCCCCTTCAAAACTTCTTCCACAGTGGAGGTTTCCTTCACCCAGTGTCTCAAGCGGTACATGCTATCAATGAGGAGGATCCCTCTGACACAGATGAAGAATGGAAGTCCTATCTTAACAAGGACGGTTATATGTCTCAGGAGGAGGTGCCTATGCCTTTTTGCTTTCCTACAGAAAGTCCGAGATTTATACCAAGATCAGATGTCGAAATGATATACGGAGATTGTGATCCGGAAGGATGTCGTGCTCCTCCAAATTCATTAGAGGAAGACACTCCGATGAAAGACAATTTTGACTACAACTACTATGGCCCAATGGATGGTCTGCCAATATGGCAACCTTACCCAAGAAACTTGGGGCAAGAGAGTCAGCCGAGTAATGAAACTCAGTTGAGCATCATTGAACAGAATACCTGTGTCCCCACCATGTCATGGGATCAACACTCAGGTCATTCAGAAACTACTCAACATGAAGATGAATTCGCAACGTTCGCAGGACTTGAATTCATCAACTATGCTTTTCCCGAGGTCAACGTCATCGAGAAGGATGACTCCTCCAGTTCCAAATAAATTTGGGGCATTCTGGGACAACCAAGTGGAAAATACGACTTTATGGTCAAGTACACTGATCCCAAAAGCTCTCGTATCAGGTTCGAAGACATCCAGCCAACTGGATGGGGAGATACAACTGAGAGCACCAATGCTATGCAAAATACAACTGAGGAATTCTCCTACGACAATTCTGCCTGGGAGATAGATTCCAACGATCCTGCTCCACCAGAAATCAGCGTTATTTCTGAAGACAAATCAAGGAAGGTGCCAGACTTTGTGATTCACCGAGGAGTTCTCCGCCAATGGGTTGCCTTCGAGGTTCCGAAGGTCGTTCATCAGTCAAAGTAATTGCCATCTTTTAACCTTTCACCCTGCCCAGGTGAAACGTATGTTTTGATAGGGCTCGCTTTCTGTAAATTTCCCTCTTCGCTTCGCCAAAAGCGACAGAGTTTTGTTTTATAGGGCTGTAGTTTCAAGGATCGACTTGTTCATTAATAAAATAACGTCGTTCTGTAATTTCCGCATTAATTGCTGTTTTCTCTTTTTGCTTTTTTCAGAAAATGGTAATCCTAAAAAACAATTTAAAAATAAAAGCAAGCAGTAAAATAATACACTGCACACACTTGCATTTTCTCTATCTCTTCTAAAAACAAATCATCACGTCATGCAGATTGCTTATTTTAAACCCCGTTGAAACATACGATCCGATGCCTTCTCCCGACTTTGAGTTCCCGGTATTCGAGGCTGAAGAAGAAAATGACAACAAAATTCCAGAAGAGATCTCCCGACTACTCAGACAAGAGGAAAGGTCCATTGAACCTCACAAAGAACCGTTGGAAACTGTAAACTTGGGTTCAGAGCAAGAGAGAAAATAAATCAGGATTGGGGCACTGCTCAGTCCAACTGCCAGAGAGGGTTTGATAAAGCTTCTCAGAGAATTTCCTGATGTATTCGCTTGGTCCTATCAGGATATGCCAGGGTTGGATACCAGCATCGTGGAACATCACTTACCGTTAAGATCGGAATGTCCGCCAGTAAAGCAAAGGTTGAGACGCACTCACCCGGACATGGCCATCAAAATCAAAGAGGAGGTACAGAAACAGATTGACGCAGGATTCCTCGCTACGCCCGAATATCCTCAATGGTTAGCCAACATCGTACCCATTCTCAAAAAGGACGGAAAGGTCAGAATGTGTGTTGATTACAGAGATCTGAACAAGGCAAGTCCAAAGGACGACTTTCCTTTACCACACATTGACATGCTGGTAGACAGCACAGCAAAGTTCAAAGTTTTCTCCTTCATGGATGGATTCTCGGGCTACAATCAGATCAAAATGGCGCCGAAAGACATGGAGAAAACTTCGTTCATTACCCCATGGGGTACCTTTTGTTACAAGGTTATGTCGTTCAGTTTGAAGAACGTCGGGGCACCCTATCAAAGGGCCATGACTACTCTGTTTCATGACATGATACACAAGGAAATCGAGGTATATGTCGATGATATGATTGCAAAATCAAAAATAGAGAGTGAGCACATTGAACATCTGTCAAAATTGTTCGAACGTCTAAGAAAATTCAAGCTCCGCTTGAATCCCAACAAGTGCACCTTCGGTGTCCGTTCAGGGAAACTTTTAGGGTTCATCGTCAGCCAAAAAGGAATTGAGATTGATCCCGACAAGGTCAAGGCCATTCAAGAAATGCCTTCTTCGAAAACTAAAAAACAAGTCAGAGGATTCCTGGGACGTTTGAACTACATCTCCAGATTCATATTCCTCATGACCGCCACATGTGCGCCGATTTTCAAATTACTGAAAAAGAACCAGGATTGCGTTTGGTCAGAAGATTGCCAAACCGTCTTCGACAGTATTAAGGAATATCTGTTGAATCCGCCGATTCTATCACCTCCAGTGGAAGGAAGACCACTGATCATTTACCTCACAGTTCTAGAGGACTCGATGGGATGTGTACTTAGCCAACAAGATGAAACCAAAAGGAAAGAGTCTGCCATCTACTATCTAAGTAAGAAATTCACCGACTGCGAGACTCGATACACGATGCTTGAGAAAACTTGCTGTGGTTTGGCTTGGGCAGCCAAGCGTCTTCGCCAGTACATGATTCGTCATACTACTTGGTTGGTCTCCGAAATGGATCCAATCAAGTACGTTTTCGAAAAACCTGCTCTCACGGGAAGAATTTCCCGTTGGCAGATGCTGTTATCAGATTATGACATAGAGTACCACGCTCAGAAAGCCGTTAAAGGAAGTATTTTAGCCGATCATTTGGCTCATCAACCGATTGACGATCAAGAATCAATCGGGTTTGACTTCCCAGACGAAGATGTCATGTATCTAAAAATGAAAGATTGCGATGAACCGCTACCCAGTGAAGGGCCAGAACCAAGTTCCCAGTGGGGACTTATCTTTGACGGAGCAGTTAATCATTACGGAAATGGAATTGGGGCAATCATTGTTACCCCTCAGGGTATCCACATTCCTTTCACTGCTCGACTTACGTTCAAGTGTACGAACAACGAGGCCGAATACGAAGCTTGTATTATGGGTCTCGAAGAAGCGATTGATTTAAGGATCAAAAACTTGGACGTATACGGCGACTCATCCTTGGTTATCAATCAGATTAAAGGAGATTGGAATACATACCAATCAGGGCTGATTCCTTACAAAGACTACGCAAGAAGGTTGCTACCTTTCTTCGACAGAGTCGAGTTTCACCACATCCCTCGTGATGAGAATCACATGGCTGATGCATTAGCCACTATCTCTTCCATGATTAGTGTAGGTCAATGGAATGACATACCTAAGATAGACATCATGCGCCTTGAACGACCCGCTTACATCTTCACGATTGAAGTAGTCATAGACGACAAACCTTGGTATCACGATATCAAATGCTTCCTTCAGAAACAAGAGTACCCATCTGGGGCACTCAGAAAAGACAGGAAACCCCTTAGAAGATTGGCTAGAAACTTCTTCCTGAGCGGTGACACTCTTTATAAGAGAAATTTTGACATGGTTTTGCTTCGATGCGTCGACAGACCAGAAGCAGACATGCTTATGAAAGAAATTCATGAAGGATCCTTTGGCACTCATGCTAATGGACACGCAATGGCGAGAAAAATTCTAAGAGCAGGGTACTATTGGTTGACAATGGAATCCGACTGCTATAAGTACATGAGAAGGTGTCACAAGTGTCAGATATACTCCGACAAAATTCATGTACCGCCATCACATCTCAAAGTTCTTTCTTCCCCGTGGCCTTTTTCCATATGGGGAATCGACATGATTGGCATGATTGAGCCCAAGGCTTCGAACGGACATCGGTTCATCCTTGTAGCCATTGACTATTTCACCAAGTGGGTCGAAGCAGCGTCATACGCCAATGTGACCCGACAAGTGGTGGTCCGATTTATCAAAAATAATATCATCTGCCGTTATGGTGTTCCAAGCGAGATCATTACTGATAATGGATCTAACTTGAACAATAAGATAATGAAAGAGTTGTGTGCAGAGTTCAAGATCGAACACGATAACTCATCTCCCTACCGACCCAAGATGAACGGAGCGGTAGAAGCGGCTAACAAGAACATCAAGAAGATCGTTCAAAAGATGGTTATAACCTATAAAGACTGGCACGAGATGCTACCCTTTGCTCTTCACGGTTATTGCACATCTGTCTGCACTTCAATAGGGGATACCCCTTTCTCTCTAGTGTATGGCATGGAGGCAGTGCTCCCCATAGAAGTAGAAATCCCATCAATCCGAGTATTGATGGAAGCTAAGCTCACCGAAGCTGAATGGTGTCAAAGACGACACGACGAATTGAATCTGATCGAAGAGAAGCGAATCACGGCACTATGCCACGGTCAGTTGTATCAACAGAGAATGAAGAGGGCGTTCGACAAAAAGGTTTGACCCCGCGTCTTCAGAAAAGGAGACCTTGTGCTCAAGAAGATATAATCATTTCTCACTGACTCTCGGGGCAAATGGACCCCAAATTACGATGGCCCCTATGTGGTCACGAAAGCTTTCTCAGGCGGTGCCTTGAGACTTGCAACCATGGACGGAGAGGAATTTACCTACCCCACAAATGTAGATGTAGTCAAGAAATACTTCGCCTAAACTAAAAAAAAAAATAAAGAAAAAAAAAACGTCTTGGTGGATTGAAAACCCGAAAGGGCGGTCCAGGCAAAAGTTAGAGACATGAAAAAATCATCCCGATGGATTGGAAACATCATAGTACAATCCAGGCAAAAATTAGGGATAATGGCAAGTAACTATGTTCAACAGAGGCAAGTCCCTCAGTAGCAGCAGTTACACCATCCGTTGGAGGAAAACTCCAGTCAAGGTCATCTTCGACAGAAGCTCAGGATGCCCCGAATTCAAAGTTGGTAGAAGGATAGTGGTCGTTATGTTTCAACGTAGCCCTTTTCCCTGTAAATTACCATTTTCAAACTTTGTAGATACTCTTTGGGAATCACGGGTTTGGCTGATCTCCATTTTATCAATAAAATTTGAGCCCTTGTGCTTTTGTTTGTAATTCTTATTTGTTTTAGCTTTACAGAACGACGTTGTTAACATGATTAACGATTCTTGAAATAAAACAAAAATGAATTTACTTGTTAAAACTTTTTCTGCTTTTTAATAAGAGATGGCAATTTCTTTTGACTGTTAAACATCGAAAGAACATCAATCGCGTCTCCAAAGGTGTTCGAACCTCAAAGTGCAGAATCAAAGTACTCCTTCTAGGCCCAGTACGCCTGAATGAAGGGATCAACTGTGTCAGAGACCTTGGTTCGTATGACACACCTCGGCCGAGTTCTTATCTCCTAAGCCCGATCAACGATATTCCCCGCAGGGACTATCTCTCCTAAGCAAGGTGGAATTGCTATTCTGAACCAGCGATATTTCTATACGCCCCGCGATGGCCGAGTATCCAGTCGTGTTCACCCATCAGTTTGTATGTCGCGTCAGTTTTGTCCGCATAAACATACATACATCATGCATTTTTTATTTGCATTCACATTTCATATTGCATCACTATCACTCTAGTTGGTCTTGTCCCCTAGTGATAGAAGTTCTCTCAATCGAGTTGTCAGTTCTTGCCTCATCAGGAAATACTGTGTCTGAACAACCTCGCTTCCAGTTTATTTCTGGAAAGAAGTTGGTCCTTGACCACTTTGATAACTTGAACCTCTAAAAAGCCAGAGAAAACTTTCAACAAATGTCACTCTTCGCCATTGAAGATGATGTCTTTGCTTTCCCGGATTAAGGAAAATCCACAGAGAAAGCCTCCTAAGCGGAGATTTGGCAGTGCAACTGCCTTTCTCCTAAAGACCACTGATGAAAAGGTCATCGACACCTCAAAATTGGATCCCATCATATGGCATTTCTCCGAGAAGATCCCGAGAAAAGTATGATGTAAGACCCCAAGTGAAAACAGTCTCTCAAGAGACTCGCTTTCCCCAGTAGAATCGTCAAATGGCATCTCCCCCAGGAAAATTCGGCGAGAAGTTTGAAGGAAAACCGCTACTAATAGCGTTCCTTGTCAAGAAAGTTTATTGACAAAAGAAACTGAGACCAGTTCCTTGGTAGGAAACCAGGATCGAGGGGAAGTTTATATCAGAAACCGAGACCAAATCCTTGGTAGGAAACCAGGATCGAAGGGAAGTTTACTTTAGAAACTGAGACCGGCTCCTTGGCTGAAGACCAGGATCGAGGGGAAGTTTACTTTTTTCAAGCATCATCGCTTAGTTAAAGAAGATGAATGTGTAAGCTACCATTCATAACCACCATAAAAATTTCGGGTATTACGATATTTAGTCCTCTTGCACCCCGAATGCCCGAATACCTTCTGAAATTCTGGTACCAGACGTGTGATGTTAAGGTGCAATGTCACAACAACACACTCTGCACTAATGGATAGCAATAACAGAACACAAAATAACACAAGGAATTGTTCACCCAGTTCGGTCTAACTACCTACGTCTGGGGGCTACCAAGCCAGGGATGAAATTCACTACTTGTAGATATAATTTACAGACTCAACACACCAGTTGACAATCTCCTAAACTTATACTCTACTAGTGACTTTCTACCTAAGAAACCACTTAGATATGAGAACACTACTCAATCCCCTAAAACACTCAAAGAACAACCTCTTTGAGATCCCTTGATCTTGCTTCCTAGCTTCGATCAATCAACAACTCTCTATTGCTTCACAGCTTCTAGAGAGGACAGAAAATTCAACACCTATTCAAACCTAGAATAGTGTGATTACAAGTACTCTAAACAAACCCTAGACTCTAAGCCTCCAGCTCTTGATCTTCAATCTGTTTTCTGTACCTTCTTCCTTGGTCTTGTGCGCTTTATATAGCACTTTGAATTTGGATTAGATTTGTCACAATATTTGATCAGATTTGTTAATTAAAAACTGAATCTTTTAAAACAAATTTTATCCCCAAAATCTTTTTAAATCTTCCACCTTTTAATTCTCCAACAAATCTGCAATCAAATCTCCCGTGTAACAGAAAATATCTAGCCCAAGATATTCTCATCCAACGAGTCAACACTCTCCACAATTCCAGCTAATACGCGACCCTAATAACAACAAGCCCATGCTGTCATTAGCTTCAGTTCTGCAGGTCTGATGTTACAACATCACCTATGTGACATCAGACATCCATTTCAGCAACTAGCAACCTTAACACAGCCCAGTGTTAAGTGCAATGTTATGACATCAAGCCCATGACATCAAACATAGTTAACCTTCACAACTTAGTATAGCCCAGTACTAAGACTCAATGCTGCAACATCAACACCATGACATCAGCATTGAACACCTTGTTGTTTTACCAAAATTCCAGCCAATCCAGGAACTTACAATCTCCCCCTTTGGCTAATTTTGGCTAAAACAATCTCTGCATCTTCAGAGACTTCAGCAGCGGAATATCTTCAATATTTTGACACATTAACTTGCAGCAGTTTGACACTCTTCATATAGTCTTTATTACTTGATCTGCTGCAGCACCATCTTCATTATTGACAACAGCCAATTGGTGCTCCCCCTCAAAAACTTGAACCAGCATCACAGCTGTTCAGTAGCTCATAATGTGCAACACATCTCCCCCTTGATGTCTGCTTTGCTGCACTCTGCACTCTTCAATGCTATGAACACTTCACTAGCAGCTCCACAACTATGCTGTCTATACTCCCCCTCCACAGCTGCATCATTACTTTTCAACTAAACACCTTTTATTTTTATTCTTTTAGCAGCAACTACTCTTCTCCTCATGGCAATTTTTAACTCTCCCCCTTTTTAGCCATAATTAGACAATTATCCCAATAAAGTTAGTCCTAAACTAGCCCTCATTGTTAGCCTCACAGTCAGCAAATAGGCAAAACAAATCATAGAACAAAAATAGGTGCAAAAACAGCACAATATTCAAATTTCACAGGCAAGCACATTAAGTGCAAAACAACAAAACAAGAAAACTAAACTACTAACTACCAACAACAGCAAGGTAGTAAGCTAGTCTTCATCAGAGCTGAGCTCCTCACTTTCTCCTTTATCACCAGGTCCTTCATCATCCTTGCTAGTGTTGACTGCTCCACCTTCCTTTACTTCCATTTTCAGAGTCATGACAAGTCTTTCAAATTTTTGTTTCCTTTCAGTACTAACTTTGATGACTTCATCTAACTCCTTGCAAGCCTCTTCCAGTTCTAAAATTAACCCTGTCTTGGCTGGCTGCTGTTGTGATGTTGAAGCAGATGTCTTGACATTGTCAGAAACATGTTTCACTTCAAACAATTTGGAATGGACTGACAAGGCAGGCTTCCTTGTGCAAGCTATATCCCAATGCTGTAGAATTCCAGGTTGTTGAGATAAGATAATCCCACAAATGAGAGAGGGAAAAGCAATTGGTATCTTCATAGTAGCAGCATGCTTAACAGTGTAATCAAAGATGTAGGAGCCATAGTCAATTCTTTGCTTTGTCCCTACAGCATAGATAATCTTCCCCAATTCAACCGAAATTATGGTCTTGTGCCCAGTAGGAACCCAGTTGACAGCACCAATTATGTGCAGAATGGCATATTTGACACTCAACAACCTGGTTTGCAGCTTTCCATCTTCTGGCCAAACTTTTACCTGACCACCAGTGATTTCTTTACATATCAAATTGTTGGAGACTTCCAATTCTTCACATTATTCCTCACTTCTTCCTAAGTAGCCATTGATCACTTTAGGAGAGAACCATACACATTTGCCTCTGATGGTAACTCTTCTGAAGGCTCGATTCTTGTTGTTGTTTATAGATTCAGAGATATTACCTATGAATTCTCTGACCAGCCCATCATAATAATTGGTCAACCCCGTCACCGTCCTTCGCAGACCAGCACACTCAATGAGGTCAGTAATTTCAGTGTCTTCTGCAGCTACCTCTCTTTCCAGTGCAATCTTTCTTTGAGGCACATAATTCCACATGGCTCCATAGTGATTTTGCACTTGATTATCAGTTGGGTCGATGTCTTGAGCATCGCTCTCAGACCCAGACTCTTTACTGATTCTCCTCTTTTTGCCCTCCTTGTCAACTTTGCTCCACGATTTTGGAGAATCTTTACTTGAGGCCCTTTTCTTGTCCTTCCTTCTTCCAATTTTCTCATCACCAGATGAGTCCTCAATCTCAATGACCTCGACCTGATCCTTCTCTTTACCCTTGTGACTAGCTTCCCTAGGGGATGATGTTTTGACATTACCATTGACATCAGGATCTTTACCCTCATCCTTTTGAAGATCTTTGTCCTCTTGAGTGGCGGCCTTCTCAGCAGCCATTTGTCTTAGAGGGACAGAAATCCCTTTTACGCATATCCCCTTCTCCAGGATTTTGGTGGTAAGCTGTTCCAACTCCAAATCTATATTAAACTTCTCTTCAACAGCTTGGGATGATGATGTCCTGCCTTCAGTTTTATTCGTAGGGGAGGGTTTAGGGTTATCTGACTCGGAAGGAGCACCAGAACCGTGTTCATCATTGCCTAGGTCGTTTTCTGAGGGAACCCTAGTTCGTGCCGGTTCAGAGTTCTTGGAAGACATCATTCCTTTGAAACAGACCAGGTTTAGAACAAAACTCTCTATGTTGTTGAGATTTAGGAAGATGAGGCGTTGTGATGAGATGGTTTTGGAAGGTCTTGATGTGATATTAATATGGTAAGGCCCCTGATTTTGGTTCCAATTACTAAAGTTTTCCCTCCACGAAACCTTTCCTTTTAAAAATTTAAAATGATTCACCCTAGAGCTCATTAGCTCAGTTTGACCTTTCAGTATCCCTTCATACTTGATGTCACAACCTAATGTTAAAGCATCAGTCTTGTCATCCACAGTGGGGCTAACCCTTATGGGTATCCAAGAATAACAATTGTTTCTGGTTCTGACTCCTTTCATGACCACTTCATCCTTCTCACTTGTCACCAGACACTCATCCTTTGAGTAGCAGACTTTGTACCCTTCATCACAGAGCTGACTTATGCTGGTCAGATTAGCATCCAACCCTTGGACAAGCATCACACTATCAAGAGTGAGTCCATCAAGATTTTTCACTCTTCCAACTCCCTCTACAACTCCTTCTCCTCCATTACCAAAGACAACCTTGTTAGCATGCCCAGACATGATCTCCACCAAATACTCCTTGGATCCAGTCATGTGCTTTGAACATCCACTGTCAAAGTACCAAGTTCCTTCTTCTGCTTCTTTGTCAGACAACTAAGCCAATAAGCACTTCCCCTTCTCCTTAGGTACCCATTGTTTAACAACTTTGGGCTTGTGCTTTCTCCCTCTGTTTTGAGGCTGAGGGTATCCATGCAGCTTGTAACAAGAGTACTGCATGTGTCCATACCTTCCACAATAGAAACATCTGATTCTATCATCTCTGAAGTGGTTAAACCTTCTCCCACCTTGATGATAAAGTTGTGGCTGCCACTCATAATGTTGTCTTCTCCTTCCAGAGTTAGCTTGTCTTCTATCGTGCTGATGTCTTTTACCATAGGTAGACTGTCTCTTGAACTGACGATGGTGTCTTCTAGGCTGTCTCCCATGGTGATGAGGCTTCCTCCTCCTATAATTGTAAGGTATATCATTGTTAAATCTATGACTATACCCGTTGACCTGATGTTGAGACATCTGATGTGACATGCCCTGTTTGAACCTAGCAGCTTGCATGCTCTTATGGTATTGTGGGGGCATATACTGACTAGCTCTTTGGGGCTGCTTTCTCTTCTGATTATGACCAGTCTTCTTCTCAATCTTCTTAGGTTGTGAAACATCAGCTTCCTTGGGAGTAAGATTTTGCCTCTTTGGCTGATGTTGAGGCACAATTTGTGACTCTTCCTTCTTTAGACCTGAAGTACTTGCTTCTGAGGTACCTTTGTCTTCGGCCACATATCCTATCCCAGCTTTGTTTCCAGCAACCTGTTCTGACTGGAGTATCTTGTCAAGAGTGGCTGTACCACTGTTCAGCATCCTAACAGATTTTGTCATCTGATCAAGTTGGGATCTCACTAGAACAACTTCATATTCCAGATCAGATTTTTCATTCTCAAGTTGAGCAATCTGTTCCTTGTGGCACTTGTTTTCTTGACAAACTTCAGCACTCTTTAAACACAACTCCTTGTAGGTTGAAGCTAGCTCATCATAGGTGACTTCTCCATCACTATCATCATCAGATTCAACAATTCCTGTTAAAGCTGTAACATGCTTTGCTGACTCACTTTCATCTTCGCTATCAGTGTCAGACCAGGAAATTGTCAAGCCTTTATTCTGCTTCTTCAAGAATGTGGGACACTCTTTCTTGACATGTCCATACCCTTCACATTCAAAGCACTGAACACCTTTCTCTTGGGCAATCTTCTCTTCATCTTTCTCTTTTGACTTGCTGAT
This sequence comes from Lathyrus tuberosus, assembly GCA_022829125.1. NCBI lineage: Eukaryota > Viridiplantae > Streptophyta > Magnoliopsida > Fabales > Fabaceae > Lathyrus > Lathyrus tuberosus. The sequence goes on along the minus strand of JALAZF010000436.1, from coordinate 2,505,577 downwards.
GTCAGAAGAGATGTTCTTGACATTAGGCCTGTAGTTATAGTTCATCTTCTTGAACACTTTGTTGAACTGCCTTCCCAACATAACTATGGCCTGAGGCAGATCCTCCTGGGACTCAGAACTCTTTCTCTTTTCTTCTTGGTCATTTGACACCAGGGCTATGCTCTTTGGCTTCTTCTCTGGTTCTTCCTCGATCAAACCAAGTTCAAAAGTTTGAAGAGACCCATTGAGCTCATCAACTCTCATCTTGCTAATGTCTTGAGATTCTTCAATGGCAGTCACCTTCATCTTATACTTCTTAGGAAGGGACCTGAGGATCTTTCTAACCAGCTTTTCTTCTGTCATCTTCTCACCAAGAGCACTGGATGCATTTGACAGCTCAAGAACACTCATGTGGAAGTCATGAATAGTCTCATCTTCCTTCATCTTCAAGCTTTCAAACTTAGAAGTTAAAAGCTGAAGTCTTGACATCTTAACTCTAGATGTGCCTTCATGAGTAGCCTTCAAAATATCCCAAGCAGCCTTAGCAGTCTCACATGAGTTGATCAGCCTGAATATGTTCTTGTCAACTCCATTGAAGATAGCATTTAGGGCTTTTGAATTCCCAAGGGCAAGCTCATCTTCTTCCTTGGTCCATTCTTCTTCAGGCTTAGGCTTTGAGGTGCCTTCTTTATCCTTGCCAGCTTCATCTTTTTCACATACAACTGGAGCTTCCCACTCTTTAACGACAGCCTTCCAAGCTCTGCTGTCTAATGACTTCAAGAAGGTAGTCATTCTAGGCTTCCAATACTCATAATTTGAGCCATCCAATACGAATCCTCCAACCTCTTTGTCCATCTTTCACCAGAAAGTAACTTCCCTAGATCTCACCCAGAGACAGACAGGATGCCTGCTCTGATACCAATTGAAATTCTGGTACCAGACGTGTGATGTTAAGGTCCAATGTCACAACAACACACTCTGCACTAATGGACAGCAATAACAGAACACAAAATAACACAAGGAATTGTTCACCCAGTTCGGTCTAACTACCTACGTCTGGGGGCTACCAAGCCAGGGATGAAATTCACTACTTGTAGATATAATTTACAGACTCAACACACCAGTTGACAATCTCCTAAACTTATACTCTACTAGTGACTTTCTACCTAAGAAACCACTTAGATATGAGAACACTACTCAATCCCCTAAAACACTCAAAGAACAACCTCTTTGAGATCCCTTGATCTTGCTTCCTAGCTTCGATCAATCAACAACTCTCTATTGCTTCACAGCTTCTAGAGAGGACAGAAAATTCAACACCTATTCAAACCTAGAATAGTGTGATTACAAGTACTCTGAACAAACCCTAGACTCTAAGCCTCCAGCTCTTGATCTTCAATCTGTTTTCTGTACCTTCTTCCTTGGTCTTGTGCGCTTTATATAGCACTTTGAATTTGGATTGGATTTGTCACAATATTTGATCAGATTTGTTAATTAAAAACTGAATCTTTTAAAACAGATTTTATCCCCAAAATCTTTTTAAATCTTCCACCTTTTAATTCTCCAACAAACCTGCAATCAAATCTCCCATGTAACAGAAAATATCTAGCCCAAGATATTCTCATCCAACGAGTCAACACTCTCCACAATTCCAACTAATACGCGACCCTAATAACAACAAGCCCATGTTGTCATTAGCTTCAGTTCTGCAGGTCTGATGTTACAACATCACCTATGTGACATCAGACATCCATTTCAGCAACTAGCAACCTTAACACAGCCCAGTGTTAAGTGCAATGTTATGACATCAAGCCCATGACATCAAACATAGTTAACCTTCACAACTTAGTACAGCCCAGTACTAAGACTCAATGCTACAACATCAACACCATGACATCAGCATTGAACACCTTGTTGTTTTACCAAAATTCCAGCCAATCCAGGAACTTACACCTTCGTCATTCACACCTTCGGGTCCAAGAAGATTAAATAGGGGCATCTGTCATACCCCAAATTTTGACCGCTAAGATTTCCCATCATTGTGCAAATCATCATCACAATATGGAGGAACCATCCTACCTTGTCAGTCTCCCCAAAGATGGGTGAGCATCCACTACAATCAAAATTAGGGTTTCAAGCCCTCTCCGAGCCTTAGACAAAGGGTCAATCAAGGAATGACAAGATCTTCAACTTGTCTAACCTCCCAGACATTCACAAAGGATCAAAAAGGACTCCCACTTTAAGGATTAAGCACAAGGATGCTCCCTTCCAGGTGGATTAAGTCTCAAGATCGACAGTGTCACCAAATTAGTGTTTTGGTCGACCAGGGCCTCCAGATGGAAATTTTCATCTGGGCATGAGCCAATTATTCAAAACATATCCTAATATACTCCATGGAACCTCATGGACAAAACCATCAAGTCAATTTTGCATCAGGGGATGCATACATAAAAAATCAGGAATTAGGGTTTCTTGACCTAATTCACCCCTAAGTTGACTTTTAGGGCAAATCATGAGCCAAGACCTCAAGAGAGGGTTTGAGGGTCTCTAATGAACTATATTGATCCATTTGGAGCAATGGATTAATCCAAGAAGCTTGAGCAACAAGTCTCAATTTCATCTGCACCACAATTAGGGTTTTAAGGGAAAAGTCAACTGTAACTTTGACTTTTGACCAAGACATGCTCCTAAACCCTAGGACATACTTCAATATACCCTATGACACCCATGGAACATGTCCATCAAGTTTGATTTAGGTCAAGGACATGATTTCCTAAGGAATTGCACAGTTTGGAATTCATCTGATAAAAAGTCAACTGTGCACAAAAGTCAACTTTGACTTTTTGAGATTTTTCACCAAAATGGATTTTTAACCCTAAAATGATGTTAATGTATGATTTGAATCATCATTCATCAAGAAAAATCAAGAAAAGTTGGATAACTTGTAAAAGGGGTAACCATAAAAACTTAGAAAATTTTCTAAGTTAAAAATGAAGTGACAAAGGTACCAACTTTGGAGGATCATAACTCCTAAACCAAAAGGCCATTTTTTCTCATCCAAAGTCCAATTCATTAAGGATTTTGAGTTATGGAGGGATCAAAATGGCTGAAAAATGAAAATGTCACTTTTTCCAACACTTAGTGAAATTTTCACTAAGTCCAAATCTGTCTTCACTTTTTGCCAAATGTAGGGGGATTTTTCACTTGGATTCAAAAGAGATCAAAACCAAACATGTTCAAAAAGTTGTTATATGATGTAAGGGTTTTCCAAAATGACCAAGAACATTTCCAAATTCCCTTTGAGTCATGAGATATGACATTGGAAAGTTGCCTTGCTGAAATCTGTCAAGGCAAGGCAGAATTTGCAACTTTGCTCGATTTGCCAAAATCAGCCAAATCCAAATGCTCCTATCCACTTGGACACCTCAGAGGATTGAATCTAAAGGGGACAATCACTGAGCCAAGTCTCCAAAGTCCATGGAACAAGAAATAGCATGTTGAACCTAGAATGGCCAAAATAAGGACAAAACTTCAAATTTGGATTGGAGCATTCAATGGAAGCATCAAGGTGGCATGGACTGAGCCATTCTCATCTGAAATCAGTCAAGACTTATCCAAGACCAAGGGAACCAAAGCTCTGTGCCCTAACCTCTAGTCAATGGCTAGAGGAGACTTTAAATTCCATTGGCCATTATTGAACAAACACCTGCTGCAGTTGCCATTCACTGTGGATCCCAAAACAAACTTGCTATACTATAAATAGAGCTTAATTATGATCAGTTTGAGTACACCAAAGCCATCTAACAGATGCTTTCCTCAAAATCTCTTTCTCTTGGCAAAAATGCCTTTCTTAGCAAGGTAGCTATCGGGTTTTGAGTTTGAGAGCTTTCCCAATCAAACCAATCACTCACACACCTCACATACATCACATATGAACTGATCAAACACTTAAACAACAACTGGAACACTGATTTCTCAGAATCACTAGTCAATTGCTCAAGGTTTTAACCAAAGTGCAGTTGAGATGCCATGAAGTGATCCAGCCAATTTCAATCAAGTCCAAGCATTCAAACACAATCCATAGGGTGTAGGGAAGCTGTTCAGATCATCACCACTCATCTATAACACCTCCAAATCAAAAATCACATTGCTCTTGCTGTCACGGCCTAGAGGTAAGCCCATACTTGGTCATCTCTCAATCTATGCATATTTCCTCGCACAATAATTTGGCCATATGTTCATAATCATGCATGGAATGTTTTCCCTCAATTAATTGCATTGTTTGAATCGTGTATCAAAAATCCTAGCCTTCATGCAGAAATTAGGGTTCTTGAGGTTTCTTCGTGATTTCATGTTTTATGTTTAATTTAAATGAAATTAAGTGTTATAGACATGATCGTGAGGTTGAGAGGAGCATAATGATATGTGGATTGCATGATATGATTACGTATTCAGTGAGATTGGATGGAAAACGCAAATCAGCCAAACCCAGAACACGCGCGTGTTCTTGGTGTGTTCTTGGCGCCATTTTTGAATAATTTGAATATTTGAATTTTGTGATTTTGTTTAATTGATTCAAAAATTAATTTCTCTCAGAGTTTTAATGATTTTGAGTTGATTCTTTTTTTAATAATTCAAAAAATGTTAAAATATTTTATTTTCCCAAAAAATCCCAAAAATATTATTTATTTTATATAATTGATATTTTTGCAAAGAATTAATATTTTAATTGTTTTTGACATTTTAAATATTTTTTCTACATTGATTTTGCAACTTTTAATGCTTTCTAATTATTTTGTAGGTGAATACTTAATTTTTGAAGCATTAATCCAAGATCACAATTTGTTTTTCATATGTTAAACAATTTTGATCATTTTAATTGAATTTTTATTCAATTAAATACATTTTTGAAAACAAATTAGGGTTTTGGATTAATTCAACCCTCATAAATCATTTTCAAAACACTTTGGGCCTCTTGAGAGAGTGTAAGACCCAATCCTTTTTTACCAAATCATTTTTGGGCCTCAGTGTCTTGTATAAGTCCCGATACCGTCAAAAACAAACGGTGCGATCGTCGCCTTTTCAAAATAACTTTGGGCCTCTCCCCGAGCTATAAGACCTATTTAAAACTCTTTGGGCCTCTAATAGAGTGTAAGACCCAACCCCCTTTTAACCAAAACATTGTGGGCCTCACTTATTGTATAAGTTCCTCTGCGTTAAAAGAAAACCTCGGCGCGATCGCCATTTTAAACGGAAAAATCAACTGGGCCTACCCTCATGTAGTAAGACCCACTCTTTTTCTTTAAAACTTTTTGGGCCTCTTGAGAGAGTGTAAGACCCATCCCTTTGTACAGAAAACCTTTTGGACCCCAGTCACTTGTATAAGTCCCTCTGTACAAATTCAAACAGTGCGCTCATTGATAAAACCCTGGGCCTCTCCTTGAGCTGTAAGCCCCAAATCTTTCTTTTTCAAAGCACTTTCTCCTTTGATTTTGAATATACTGTTGTTTTCAATCTTTCTTTGTTGAACAACTAACCAAACAGCATGGAAGCTCTACAACCGAGTAAGTGGTTATTGCTTTCATTTACCGCTTTCATATACATAACTGTATTGTGAGGCTGTTTCACTGTAAGTCTTCTTTCATAAACTCATATCAACTGTGTAATAATAGTATAGATATTTAGAGTTTCCCCGGCAACTACGTCTAGAACTAGGTGACGCCGTTTCATTTATTCGTAGAAATAGACAACTAGATCCCCAATAGGATCACCAGATACAGTCTTCTCTTCGGCTGTCCTCATTAGGAATTGTCAAGAAACTCTACTCCCCAAGATGAATGTATTCTTCGTGAATGGCATCTTTGAGTTTCTTCCAAATTCTCAAACTTTCCTGACTTGATCTATTCCCTGTGAATAGCTTGCCTTGAATTTCTCGGGGTTTGGGGACCCATCGGCTTCTTAAAAGCATCGGCCTCTTCTTGGGTATTGTACAAGGACCCACAGGCTTCCTAAAAGCAACCCCGCCTCCTCTTGGGCTTAGTACAAGGACCCTACGACTTCTTAGAAGTATTCACAGCCTCCTCTTAGGCTTCGTATAATGATCTCTTCCTTCGGGAATGATAGCCTTCTCTTGGGCTTCGTACAAGGACCGATCGGCTTCTTAAAAGCTTCCAGCCTCCTTTTGGGCTTCGTACAAATTGTCCCGACGACCTCCTAAAGGTATAGGAACAGAACCTAGTCATCTCCATAGAACAGTCCTTTCAAGAGTCTACTACTGTTTCTCAAAGCATAGTACAAAAGATAAAACTCTAGACTTGGACGGTCTAATCTCCTTGAGTCTCAAAGACATTCTCAAGTGACCCCTTCGTAAAATAGGAAGGAAACCCGTAGTCTCGGACAGTCTCAATACCCTTTGGATTTCCCGTTTCATCAAAGAGAAGGAAGGATCCTGGATCCTCAAATCAAATCCCTGAGTACAGTGTTGCTCATATAAGAACTGATTTTCTCTTTTAAAATCAGTATATTGGATCTGTCACTTAACTGAAACAGTAACCATAGCCTCTCTCTTGGGCTTTATACAATGATGCTCCCCAGCGGAGTCAAACAACGTTTAGCCTCTCTCTCGGGCTTTGTACGAGACACATAAGGGACTTCCTCGTTGAGTCAATCACCCCTTTCGCGTCCATCTCGGGCTTCGTACGAGATACAAAAACTCTTGTTGAGTCAAATAGTCTTCATCTCGGGCTTTATACGAGATACCAAAGGACTTCATCATCGAGTCAAACGCTTTTCGCCTTTCTCTCGGGCTTTGTACGAGACACATATTAGCCTCCTCTTAGGCTTTGTATAAGAAAACCACTGGTTGATCCAATCAACCTTTTAGCATCAAAGCTGTGCCTCGTTCACAGTACACAAACATCAACAACTCCTTCCCCTTCATCTAATCGCTGTAAGCGGTAAGCCTCTGGATTATCTACATCCATGCCACTGTCCCTCTTTTAGTATGAGAAATTCCTAAGGAAAGATAACATTGCTCTACACTGAGTTAAAGTCTTCTCCTTCAGGTTAAAATCCCCCTTAAAGGAAATTATGGCATTGCTAGGATCCGCGTATCCCGGTTAAAGTAATTCTCCTTTATAACCAGTCACCCAATAGTTGTGACGGACAAACCCTTCTTTAGAGATGACAAATTCTCTCTAAAGTCGAGGTCCTTTAGCTTCATATCTTGGGCTTTGAACAAGATACAAATAGACTTTTCAACTTCACATCTTGGGCTTTGAACAAGATACAAACCACCTTTCGCTTCACGTCTTGGGCTTTGAACAAGACACCAAAAACCAATTTCCTCCCATAGAATAGGAGGAACTACGAACGCTCTGATTTCCCTGTTTCGGTAAACGGGAATACGTAGGCATAAGATTGAAAGAAAAATCTTAGCGAGCTCAATCAACAAAAAAATCCCAAATCCCATACTCTCATGTATCTATCAAAAAGCATCAGTCCTAACATCCTAATCCTTGTTCCCCGCCAGAAACCTTCTGCCTAGATAAGAACCAGTATTGGCAAAAATACAAATAACCAGTACAAAGGCCCCCCCACATTGATAGCATTCGTAACCTAACAGACCGTTGTTTAAACTTAGTATGCAAGGCAGGGTTAATTGGAGACATCTATTTCCCTTCCTTAATCAGCTCACAATAGGATAAAAAATGAATCGACCTGTAGTTTAAGCTCAACCGCAGAGAGCGACCAGCGCTTAAGAACCGCGTCCAAAATCGCTCGCTACACCGGGCGAGCAAGACCAAAATCTTTGGATTAAGAGATATGTCTTTAGTTAAGACCGCGAGAGCGTGAGGCGGAGCCTTTAAGTCAGTATATTCTACAGAATAGACATATAGTCATAATTAGTACCCGTATTCTACAAGCCCTTAGGAACAGGAAATCCATATTTCGGGCTCGTTTTATCGTCATTTTCAAACCTTTAGTAATTAGCGTTTATATTTCCCTTCGTACCATTTTAATCATAGCCTTAGCTTTATAAAGCAACGATAGATTACAGTAGGTTGACATTGGTCTCTGTGGGTTCGATAATCTTTTATATTACTTCGATAAATCTGTGCACTTGCGGACCATCAAGTTTTTGGCGCCGTTGCCGGGGACCAACGTTCAATATTGTGATTCCGTTGTTGCACCGTATAGACTAAGGCACTCTTGTTTGAAGAAAAAAATCTATGTATCACCCACATTTTCTCTATGACTACCACTCACAATATCTCGAGGAACCGCATCCAAATTACCTTTACAATTACCACTCCCAATAATTTGAGGAACCATAAGAATCCCATAATCCTGACCTCGAAATGTTGATGGAGGATTTCAATGCGACGCTCACTCACTCTCACCCAAATTCCCTCTACGATTACCCTTGCCAGTATTTTGAGGAACCGCAAGAATCCCATAATTCCAACCTTGAAAAATTAATGGAGGATTTCATTGAAACAACAACTAATTCTAGGCTAGAATCTATGATGAAGCGCTTTGTGGAGACACAAACTCTCCAAAATGAAGAGTTTAGAAAACAACATCTCGATACTTATGAAACCTTTAGGCAGATGAACACTGTGGTCGAGTCCCTCACGACTCACACTAAGGCATTAGAGACTCAAATCTCTCTGCTTGCCCAGACACCTATAGGACCATCCCTTGAGAGACATGTGGATGTTGTAACAACCAGTAGTGAAGAACAAATAGAAAATCCTAAGGAGAGTGATAATGAATTTGAGGAGAGTTATGGTGAGAAAAGCGTAGAGATTGAGAAAAATCCACCGACACCACCCGAAAGGGAGGTTGTCGAAGAGGTAGAGAAAGAAGCATCTATTATTGTTCCACCTCCCTATACCCCACCAATTCCTTTCCCGCAAAGGTTTGTAGAAGTTAAGGTAGACTCCCAGCCCAAAACATATATGGAGGCATTGGAAAATATCCACACCGATACACCTTTTTCTGAGGTCCTGCATGAAAAGAGAAAATTTGAGGACCATGGAACTAGGGATATCATTACTGTTAAGAGAGTAAGGCTAGATTTTGAGGTAGTGGATGAATTAACTAAGCCCAAACTAGAAAAGCTGATACTTAGGATAGATCCGAAACCACCACCACAAGTTCAAAAGAATGAACCACCCCATAGAAGGAAGAAAAGAAAAGGTGAGGGATATGTGAGATGGCTTGATAAGTGGCCATGGAAATCGAAGATTATTAGCCGTCGAGCTATCGATGTTAAATAAAGCGCTGCGTGGGAGGCAACCCACGGGGTTTTTATATTAAGTTGTTATGTTTGTTTGTTTGAATTTGCAGATAATAAAGAAATGTATTGCTAGTCATATCTTAGCTACATCTAGGCAAAAATTATAGATCCTAGAGACGAGTTGGTGCCCACGAACATTCCTGCGAATGTCGCTGCTGGTGGTGACATCGATGATGAGTATGATAAGAGAGAGCATGTCTCGTTCTTTGCATAGTCATGTTCCACCTGCACACACCGCACCGTATTTTTCTAACACTTTTTACAGGTACTTCGTCCGGAAGCGGGCGAATATGATGAGCTGATTCAAGAATTGCGTAATTAAAGATGTCATAAAATGCCAGACGCCAAAGTAGAAGTGGTCAGTGAAGACAGGGATAGAAAAAGCAGGATCAGAGTAGATTTGGCCATGGTGGCAAGCAGTAGCATTCGTACAGGTTCTATCTTTCCTTTTTCCACCTTTTATCAAAACATTGAGGAAAATGCTTGGTTTAAGTGTGAGGGAGGAACTTTACCGCTTTTTAGTTTGATTTATTGTTTTCTAGTTTATTTCATGCTTTTAGGAATTCTATCTATTTTTAATGTTTTGTCGAATCTTTGCATGTGTTGTCGAGTCTTTATGCGTGGCTTTTACTTGTTATTCAATTTCCCCGAAATTTTAAAAATTTTAACCTCCAACTATTTTTGTTTCGATTCGTGGCACGACACTCTGAAAGTATATAGGTTGTTTAGGTCGTGTTAGATAGACTTGGGAAAGTTTTGTAAATATCAGTACCATTCCTACACCTTAGATTCCCTAAGTATGTGATATTGATTTAAATATATATTATGCCAAGACCTTATGCCTAGTTTCTTAAAAGTAGCCTCTTGATTAGTTTATACTAGCAATCAACACCATCCTTATTACAAACTAAGTAACGAACCGATGCAAATATGTGTTGATCTCAAAAATTTGAATAATGTGATTTTTATTGAAAAAACGAATGAAAGACATGTTCTCGCTAAGCTAGGTGGTCCTCACCAGACCATTTAGCCTAAAGGTTCGGACTCTTGAAATTCGTAAGCAAAAGAAAAAATAATGTGTGAAAAAGAAAGAAAAAAAATTGATTGAATGTCGAGATCATATAACACAAACAGGTTCGCTTACCATGTAAGTACAAAGGATAACGGGCTTAATGTGATTGCGCGAGAATAAAAAAGAGGTGAAATAGGATGAAGGATGTAGGTCGAGTTATAATGTCATGATTTGAATTGGTATTGCATAGGAAGGGAGTCTTTGTCCGCAAATGTGGAAATGTGTCGTTACGATATCCTTGTTTTCACTATTTAGTACCTATCGATCAAACATTAGCCTAGTAGCCACGTATGATTAGAGTCTCGTTGTGCCTATGTTCCGAATCGAGCTTATTTTATTTTTACCGTGTTGGTTGATTTCTTGAGGACAAGCAATGGTTTAAGTGTGGGGGTGTTGATAACTCGAATTCTTATCGTATTTTTCGACTCATTACGCGCACTTTTAGTACCGTTTTATCGAGTCTTTCATACTATTTTCTTTGATTTATTATGTTTTCCTTTGTTTTTATGTCGACAGGTGTTTAATCGGCAAGTATGGAAAAAAGAGCGAAAACAGAGCTGAAGAGTGAAGAAAAACAGCAAAAATGCAAGTTTTGGCCTCCCCCACTGTATGGCGCTCGCCATTTTCCCCTACAGATGATAAAGGCGTTCGCCATGTCCCAAAAAAGGAGGGAAATCACCTTTTGAACTAATGACGATCGCCATTAGGCATACGGCGGTCGCCGTTTGTGGCGGGAGCAGTTTTTCAGTGGCAGTTTGACAGTTTTGCTTGTTTGAATTCAAACTCGTGCCAGACCTTCTTGGAGCCAGATTTCCTCTATATATACACCCTTTTAGGTCTGCATTTGTATCCGGAAGTTGCGTGGAAGCGCTTGTAGCAAGCGATTTTTGTCAGTGACGCGACCACCTTATCGTTGGGTTTGGGTTTTCCTCCTCGTGGAGAAAGGGGTGCTACTTTCTGATTTCTTATTTATCCCATGAAGCTGGAAGGGAAATGGAAGGTATCTAAAAATAACCTTGCACGTGAATGTTTAACTGAACAAATGCTTAAAGAGATTGGGGGGCCCGGGGTCAGGTTATACAATGGGCAGTTGTCAGTTACCCATCCTATATGTGGTTATCCACAGGATATTAGCTTTAGGTTTTGCTTTGTACTTGATGGTGTTTATCTGTTAATGGGTTGGGAAAGTTTCTTGGGAAATATGAGTGAGTGAGTGAGATTTTTGTTGATGTTTTTGGTAAGGTGCTGGACCTAAGTTTTGACTGATGTATGTAGGTATTGGACCTAGAGTTTTTTATTAGTATGCTCGCTAAGATTTCACAATCTTATGCCTACGTATTCCCGTTTAAGTGAAACAGGGAAATCAGAGCAATCGTAGTTCCTCCTATTCTAAGGGAGGAAAAAGATGTTTTGGTGTCTCGTTCAAAGCCCAAGACAGAGGCTAAACGGAGTATTTGTATCTTGTTCAAAGCCCAAGATTGAAGCTAAAAGGTTTGACTGAGAGAGAACTTGTCATCTCTAAAGAGGGATTGTTGATTTTTGTGTGCCTTAATCAAAGCCCAAGGTTGAAGCTAAGAGGTTTGATTGACTCCACTGGGGAAGTCCTTATACAAAGCCTAAAAGGAGGCTGTATGAGACCGACCCAACAAGAGAGTGGATGTATTGGTGTCTTGTACAAAGCCCAAGACGGAGGCTAAAAGAAACTGACTCTTTGGGGATATCATTATATGAAGCCTAAGAGGAGGCTAACTCCACTGGGGAGGTACTTATCTATCTTGTATGAAGCCCAAGATTGAGGCGAAAAGGGTTTGACTCAACAAGAGAGTGCTTTTATCTCTCTCGTACGAAGCCCGAGATTGAGGCTAAAAGGGGCTGACTCAACAAGAGAGTGCAAAAAGGTGACGGACTCAACAAGAGAGTCTATGAGAGTGGTTGACTCAACAAGAAAGTCTGAAAAAGTGATTGACTCAACGAGGGAGTCTAAAAATTAATTGACTCAACAAGAGAGTCTGAAAGGGTGATTGACTCAACAAGAGAGTCTGAAAAGGTTAGCCCCGTTGGGGAGAATCAATGTACAAAGCCCAATAGGAGGCTGACTTTCCTGAGGAAAGGAACATTATACAAAGCCTAAGAGGAGGCTATCTTCTGCCGGGGATTATTGAGATCCCGAGGCAGGTCCAAGGGGGAATCAACTCTTGCAAGGGAATACAAAAGAATTGATAGATCAGGTACCTTGAGGTTTTGATTTGAGATAGGGTTATATGATGATAAACTGACCCTGGCTAGGGTATTTTAGGAGAGAGACGGGGTTTTAGAACCCACGAGTTTTAACTCTGCTGGAGATTAATCCAGAATCTGGAGTTTCTTCCTGTGTTTGTAGGGAACTTGAGAATGTCTTTGAGACTCAAGGAGATTTAGATTGTCCAAGTCTATTAGCGTGGTCTATCTTTGTACAACGCCCAAGAGGAGGCCGACTCGTTTAAGGGATGAGTATCAACCCTAAAATTGGTCTGAGGGCTTTTTGTGACTCCTTTAAGAAAGACAGCTCTAGCAAAGAATGACTAAGTTCTGTCCTATACCTCTAAGAGGTCGTGAGGGTCCTTGTATGAAGCCCAAGAGAAGGCATGAGAACGTTTAAGAAGCCGACGGGTCCTTGTACAAAGCCCAAGAGGAGGCGGGGATGCTTTTAGAAAGCTTGTTGGTCCCAAACCAAGAAAAGTTCAAGAAATGCTATTCACAGAGAATGGATCATTTAGTGAAAATTCTGTGATTTGAAGAAACTCAGGAGATGCTATTCACAGAGAATAGATCAACTCTGGGGAGTAGAGTTTCTTTGACAATTTCTAAGGGTGACAGTCTGAGAAAAGGTTCACCGATAATACTGCCTTTCTCTTTGTTCCATATTGTTTAACCCCAAGAGAAGGGAAGTCTGTATCTGGAAATCCTATGGGGATCTAGTTTTGTTTGTATTTAAGAATGACCAACATGGCTTTACCTAGTTCTAGACCTAGTTGCCGGGGAAAACTCTAAATAACTATACTTGTATATATACAGTTGATATATGACAAGTATGTAAAAGGGTATGAAAGAAGACTAACCATGCGCAGCTTCCCACAATACAGTTATATATATTTGACATGTATTTAAAAGAATGAAAGAAGACTAACCATGCCCAGCTTCCCACAATACATTTATATATATTAAAGCGAGTAAATGAAAGCAGATAAAACTTACAGGTGAGCAAGCTTCCATGCTGTTTGGTTAGTTGTTCAAAGAAATTAAAGAAAGTTTTGATAACAACTGTATATTGAATCTAAATCAACATGGGATTTGTTTTGAAAAGATTGTTGGGGCTTATACTCAAAGAGAGGCCCAAGGTTTAACAGTGATCGCACCGTTGTTTTGAATATCGTATCGGGACTTATACAACGACTGAGGCCCAAAGAGGTTTTCTGTACAAAGGTATGGGTCTTACAACTCAAGGAGAGGCCCAAAGAATATTTTGAAAAAGAAAGATGGGACTTACAACAAGAGGGTAGGCCCAGATGGTTTATTTGAAAACGGCGATCGCGCCGAGGTTTTTGAAAACACAATGGGTCTTATACAATGCCTGAGGCCCAACAAGGTATCTTATTTATAAGGAATGGGTTTTACACTCTATTAGAGGCCCAAAAGTGTTTTTTTGTATAAGTGATGGGGCTTACAACTCAAGGAGAGGCCCAAAAATTATTTTAAACTAGTGATCGCGCCGAGATTTTTTATCGTGTCGGGACTTATACAATATCTGAGGCCCAAAAATGGTTTTGGTTAAAGGGGATTAGGTCTTACACTCTATTAGAGGCCCATGAGTGTGTGAAAAATATTTGTGAGGGTGAAAATAAAAGAAACCCTAATTCTATCATTTTTAAAAGTAAATTCTTAAAGAAAATCAATAAATAATGATAAAACACCAAATAAGCTTGAATAAACAACTTGTGATTTTTGGTTGATACTTGAAAAATGATGTTTTAATCACAAGATGAATTAAAACTCATTTGGTTTTGATTTTCAAGATAAAAATTCACTTTAAAAATGTTTAAAAACAATTAAAAATGAATTTATTTACAAAAATACCAACTAAATTAAATAAATAATATAAATATTATTTTTTTGTAGAATAAAATATTTTAGTATTTTTGTGATTTTTCAAAAAAAGAACCAATAAAAAATGACTAAAATTGAGAGAGAAATTAATTTTCCAAGTTATTAATGAAAATAATATGAAAAATAGTAAAAAAAAAATGAAACAAGTGATAAAAAAAGAGGTCTGGGGCGAGGGGGATTCGAACCCCAGACCTCTCGCTTGCTAATACCTACAAACCAGCTGATCAACCAATGAGGCAATGCCAATTCATTAAACATATGACAAGGGAAAAATATAAGGCAAGTTTGGTTTGAAAACTTGAAGAATGGCGCCATGACCATCTTCTTCCTTGGGCCAGATGTGTGAAGCTCTCTATCCCACTCGTTTCTCAACCATTTGACATGATTCAAACACCAAATTCATGCATTTTTTAACAAGGAACATGATGACAATATTTGATTTCATTTATTTTTAGGGTGCAACAAGTTATTTTAACATGAATGTATGAACCCTAATTTTGAAAAAGCCATCGTGCAGACATGTTTGTGAGTGCTATGGTCAAATGTTTTGAGGGGAAACACTTAAACCATGATAATAAACATTTGGCAAAAGTATCATGCGAGGAAATATGCATGGATCATGTTATGAGAGTTTAAGGCTTACCTTGCTGCAAGAAGAATTGGAACTCAGCACAAAGTGTATTCCAGAAGTAATTTGATGACCTCTACAGCTTCAATGGATGTTGTTGAGTGGATTACAAGCCTTAGAACACTTTGAAACTCCTTAGATCAGATCATGGTATCCCAACTGCATAATGGCTAGGTTGAAGAGTGAAATTTTGATGGAGGTGTTTCAGAAGTGGTTTAGGTATTTGGACAGCTTCTATACATCATATGTGATGTGTTAGAAGTGATGGTTTGAGTTGCTTGGCTCTGCAACTCAAAACCCGGTAGCACTTGCTCAAGAACAAAGAAATTTGGTACTTAAAGAGGGAATGAGAGAAAGCAATGTTGTAAGCTGCTTTAGGGTGATCTGAATGATCAGTTAGGACCTCTATTTATAGTAGAGGAGTTGTGTTGAAGTGGTTCTCTTGAAGCTCAGAGGATAAGGCCATGGTTCAATGGTCTTGGCTTGGTATAAATGTCTCTTGCACTAGGTGTAACAGCTGCCCCAAATAGATCAGCTATGTATTGACTGATTCCACATTCTTCAGTCATTTTAATTGTTGTTTAATCAGAGAACTTGACTGAGGAGAGTGAGAATCTTGAAAGTGCACTATTCCACATTAATTCCCTTTGAATTCAAGGCATATATGACAAAAACTCATCAATTCTCAAGGATAAACTCTTGGCATTTCAGTTCAAGTTTGTTGGTTGGATCAGATGCATTATGATCAGATTGGATGAATTTGGCATAGTGATCCTTGGCTTTGAATTAGAAATCGTGGAGAGCAAGCAAACATGCAAACTGGTTTTTCCAAAACAGTTGCAGTAGCATGACTTTGAGCTGCTATATCTCTTGATTTCTGAAGATGGTTGGTTTATACCTGAGTGAATCGCACACTCAAAGATAACACTGAGTCGCCACCGAACTTTATTTAGTCCTAAAGTACAGGGAAAATATCGATAAAACCCATGGGGAAGAGAAACGGGAACGGGGGTCGGTTATGCGAAAGGAAGGTACTAGCACCTAACGCATCAGTCGTACTCGACAGGAACCATTTCGCTTGCTTCTAGGCTTGGATGAGTTATCTATCTAAAGGCTTCTAGCTAAAAGAAGAGAGAAAAAGGAGAAAAGAGGAAATAAAAGAAAGAATGAAAGTGCTCGCGGAGGATTGGGGCCCTCGTGCCTACGCGCCCTTATAGTACAATGAGGAAATTAGAGTATCGTAGTTCAGAGGAACCAGGAGAAAGAAAGGGGAAAAAGGGTGGAAGGGTGGAAGTGTGCTCGCCAAGATCATCGCGATCTCGTGCCTACGTATATGACATTCGAACGAATGCAGAATCAGAGCTTCCGTTGTTCGGGGAACCGAACGAAAAACCAAACAAAGAAAGAAAAAATGGTGTCAAAACCAAGAGCAAAAGAGAAAGAAACTTTACTAGGGAAAGTTGAACAGTAAGCACGATTGCACAAGAAACTAGAAAGGAATGGTGTCAAAATAAAGAAAGTAAGGAAGAAAAGAAACTCCCCTGGGGATAACAAAGAGGATTGGTGTCGGAACCAAGAAAATAAAGGCGCAACAGGAACAGAAAGGACTCCACTGGGGAAGAAAATAAAGAACTGCTTGGGACCACAGGGTAAGCGACCCTACTGGGAAACAAAATAGGGGAAGGTGTCAAAACCAAGAGATTAAGGAAACTCGGTATTTTAACTGGCTGGCAGTGGTTAACCGAAGAGAAAGAGAGATTTATAAACTCTGTGGGGAAAAGAAAATGGTGTCAACAGACGGACTATGATGAACCAAAAGAAAGAGTACTGAACCAAGAGGAGGTGTTTGACTTTGAGGGGGCATCGGTATGTTAACTGATAAATAGTGATTAACCGAGGGAAACAAAGATTGCAACTTTGGGAGGAGAGAAATGGTTTTAATAGATAAACTGTGATTAACCAGAAGTACGGGTGTAGGACCGATCGAAGGTCGTGACCCAAAAGGGACGTTGGTATTGACTGAACAAACAACACTTGACAAACGAAGAAGGGTATGGAACCAAAAGAGGTTGCTAACCGCTGGGGATTCGATTTTAATAGAAGAAACTATGATTAACCGAAAGCATGAGTGATTAACCAAGAAGTGGTGATTAACTCAAAAGGCTCAGTATTTTAACAGACAGACTGTGGTTAACTGAAGGAAAAGGGTGATTAACCAATAGAAGGTGATTAACCCAAAAGGCTCAGTGTATTAACAGACGGACTGTGGTTAATTGAGAAGAAGTGAAAATATTGGTGTTTTAACTGGCAGGCAGTGATTAACCAATCAAAGGAGGAAGAACCCAAAAGAAGGTTGCGAACACTGCTAGGGGGTTTGGCTGCAATAAAAGTACTGTGTTTAACCGAAGAAAGTGAATTAGGATTCTTTAGGGGAATCAGAGAGTAATGATTGACTGCGAGAAGTGAACATGGTGTTGAAACAAAGAAAACTTGCTAACACAAGGAACAAAGATCTTAACCAAGAAGGTGATTGATCAAAAAGGAGATTGAAAGAGATAGGAGTGATCAAGGATCGACTTGACTGGGGGAAGAAGGTACACTACCGCCTAGAGATAGAGATAACTAAGCCAAGCAAAGGGTCATTCGTCCCCTACCTGAAGTAGTCAAAATGTGAGTAGGAATTCTTCCTTCTCATTCCTTCTCTAACGCACAGGGTGTAATGCAGAATATGAAATAGACAACACAATAGCTCCAAGTTATACGGTGCTCCACGCGTTGCGAAATGGACAACGTAATAACTTCAGTTCGTACAGTGCTCCAAGGCAAGGCATAGCGCGAAACTCCAACCTCGTGGGGGATCGAGAAAGTGAAGATCCAAGGAGGTCCTAAAGAGAGGGAAGGGGAAGATCAACTAATCGAAACATGGTTTCGATCAATTAATCAAAGGGAAAATGTTATGCTAACAATTTTTCAAAGAGGATGAAAAACCATTAAAGCAAAAGGTGTGAATTATTGATTATACAAGATTAAATTTGTTCAATAAAGAACAAACTTAATGCAATCAAGAAACAAATATGCAAAACAGTTCCAAAAGGACAATTAATATGCAATGCAAACATGTTAACAAGTGATCAAATGAAATGCAAGATGTTCATGAACAAACATTGCCAAAAATATGAACTAGTTGAATAATCGAAATCATGCATTGAAAGTTCATAAACATGTTTCAAACAGAGGTTAAACAACACTTAAAACATCCATAAAAATCAAGCACATTAATCCATGGAAGTTAGAAGAAGAAAGGATACCAAACAAGCTTGAAAAAAACTCAAAATTGGTCATTCTGTTCAGTGGTAACCGGTTACTGCATATCTGCTAACCGGTTACTTACTTGAAAATCAGCGTTTTTGGTGAAATTTACATGGAGTAATCGGTTAGCAGATATGCTGTAACCGATTACCACTGAGACAGCGGCAAAAATAACAGAAAAAACAGCTTTTCAAAAGTGATTTTCAGCACTTAATCACTTATACCAACCACCACATGCTAGATAATGAATTTGTGCATGAAATTTACATCATGTGAGTGCAATTAACACATATTACAAGCATCAATCATGGAGATCAAATATCACGTAAATACATAACAAATCGAACCGAAAACGACTGAAATTACATCGCAAATGTGCGGAAACGATCGAAACAGTTAGCAAAGTAAGATCTACCAACCTACAAGGCGGAGATGTGCCTTGGTAATTGTTGCAAAGTATTCTTGATGCAGAAAATCAAAGAAAACCAGAGGAATCTTCAATTTGTTAACAAAACGTATCGAAACCAAGCAAAATACGATGAAGCTCCGAAATGAGAAATCGAACCGTTGAATGTTGCAGCAAATACTCAAGATTAATCCATAAGCTGAAATAATTCCAGAAATCCAAGTATAATAGCAAGAATGATGAAGGTTGAGCTCAAGAAATAATCACTTTTGATGTAAAAGTGATTATCCTTTGATATAGAAATTGAGCTTTGGTGAGGTTTTGGAAGAGAATTGAGATGAAGATGAAGATGTAGCAGAGAAAAATCAGAGAGAATGTGGGAGAATTGAGGGTACAATGTGAAGAATTTGTGTGAGAAATGTGGGAAATGATGGGGAGAGTTAAAAAGTTAGTGAAGGTGTGCTTATATAGATTTTTGGGTTGGAGTGTGAGAGGTTTGGAATTAGCTTTGGACTTAGCTTTGGGTGGTTTAGAACTAGGCTAGGAGTTAGTTGGGCTTGACTCACTGAGTCAAGGTGGTTAACTCGGTTAGTTAGAACTAACTCGGTATCAATCCCAATGTGAGCTCCAACATCCAAAGGTTGATATGCTTGGAAAACAAGGAACATGGTGCACTTAATTTAGAGTGAAGCATTGGAATAAATGCACCTGGAATGTCTTGAAATGTCTAGAGATGTCTAGAATATTCCACACACTGCTAGAATTAAGTAGAACCAAATACCAAAGAGAGTGTACCCTTGCTGTCCCAAAAATGTAGCAAAATCTGCAACTTTGTACAGAGTAACCGGTTACTGCATATCTGCTAACCGGTTACTTGCTTGAGAATATGCATTTCTGGTGAAAAATACACTGCGTAACTGGTTACTGCATATCTGCTAACCGGTTACTTCAGCCCATTTTACCCAAATTTGCTTGGAAATGATGCTGAAATGCCGGTTTCGATTTTCCACCTCTTGTTTTGATGAGTAAACATAGAAACCTTTATTTTGAGCTTGTTTTGGTGATGAAATAATCTTGAGAGGATGCGATTAATTGGGTAAAAAACCTGAAAATCCTGCAACAAGAAACACATAAAGAAAAGTGTGAATGCGTATGCTGCCGATGCGAATGCACATGCTTATGCAAAAGGCAAAAGAGGATGTCAAATTTCGGGTTACGACAGCTGCCCCTATTTAATCCACTTGGACCTGAATGTAAGAATTGCGCTAGCTTTTTGATGATTCGAGGTAGAAGGGGATTAAATAAAATAGCAGCTCAAAAATTTGGCTGACGGCGGCAAAAGGTGAATCTGGAGAGTGTTTGAAGTATGGATGGATATCTGCTGGGGAGATGAATCAGGCCAAAAGAGAGGGAGTATGTTCGATGCATATTCTATTTATGCATTCTACATGATTCTTGATATCATGCAATGCAAAGGTGCGGGTTAAGGTGATGTACGGTGAGTTAAGCAGCGATTGTAGCAAAACGACCTCGACGCCCTCGGTTGGGGAGAAGACCCACGGATGAAAACTAAACCTGCTGGGAAAAGGCCCTCAAAGGGTGATAACTCTTGTTGGGGAGACCCAAAAAAATGGTGAAGACTCCACTGGAGAAGAACTATCATCGACGATATTGCAGGGGATGAGAGAGTCGGGCCAACCATTTCATCACGATTTCCTCTGCTTAAGGAAATGAAATCAGAAAACTACGATTTCTAAGTTGCCACGGACTCTGCTGCAAGGGATTCACAAGGCTCGGAGGATTTTCTCTACTTGAGGAAAACAAAGAACCAAATCGCACAGCTGTGGGTGCATGAGAAACTGGCATGCTGCGGATGATGCACGACCCGTGCTAGGGAACAAAACACACATGCTCCTTCTCGGGGTACAACACGATAACTTTGCTGGAGACATTATGGATTTGTTGGGGAAATGGAAAGTAATCAACCTTCCCTGACCCACACATGGCAATTGCTAGGGAACTGATGACTCTGTTGAGGAACTGCTGAGGAAACAACAACTTCTTCAAAGAACCATCACATTGTCGATCGGGCGTTAAGCTTACCACTGGATATTACCGATTATCCTGTATGAATCACTGGTAAA
This sequence comes from Lathyrus tuberosus, assembly GCA_022829125.1. Lineage (NCBI taxonomy): Eukaryota > Viridiplantae > Streptophyta > Magnoliopsida > Fabales > Fabaceae > Lathyrus > Lathyrus tuberosus. Next base: position 2,484,592 of record JALAZF010000436.1, on the reverse strand, counting down.
ATATGCAGTGAATAATGCTTTCTTGATCGATTTATCTTTTTATTGTTCTCAACGTTTTCTAGTATTATGTGATCGCAAATAATTGTTTATTTTGCAAACAAAATACTGGAATGAAAGTAATTGAGATAACAAAAGATGCATTTTATTGATATGTGAAAATTTTGTACATAAGATGTGTACAAGGATGCAAAAATCCTTGATGAGGAAATTTGCAATAAAATTCAAACTCAAGTGTAAATGGCAAAGGGAAATCATGTTTTGCATTGATTACACCATTTGCTACCATCCCCTGTAAGTCTAGGTTCCAACACCTTGCACCAGTTGATGATGATTTGACTGCTCTGTTACCGTCTGAGGTCTAGCTATGAAGAAAAGAGGCTCAAGGGTTCACAGTCAATGCCTTTATCCCTAATTTTTACCTGGACATTTTTTCATTTTTTTTTCGTCCACTGGGATACCCATTTTTGCCTAAGTCGCCCTTTCGGGTTTTCGACTTAGCGGGTTGCCATTGTTTTTTCATTGTCCCTAACTTTTGCATGGACATTTCTTTTTTTGGTCCATCGAGACGTCCATTTTTGCCTAGATTGTCCTTGAGGATGTCAATCTAGCGGACTCTTATCCATTTTTTTCAGGCATAATATTTTTTGACTGCATCGGAGTTCACGGGCGATGGCAACTCCTCCCCATCCATGGTGGTGAGGATCAGGGCTCCTCCTGAGAAGGACTTATTGACAACAAAGGGTCCTTCATAATTGGGAGTCCACTTGCCTCGTGGATCCGAGTTCACAGAACGTTCGAGGGAGAACTTTCTTGTCAAAAGCTCGCTTGAGGCGTCTCTGATACAATTGACCATGACAAACTGCTGTAAGGCGCTTCTCTTCGATGAGATTCAACTGGTCATATCTAGACTGAACCCATTCAGCTTCATCAATGCCTGCTTCCGTGATGACTCTGAGCGAAGGAATTTCAACTTCAATGGGTAGAACCGCCTCCATACCATACACAAGCAAATACGGAGTTGCCCCAGTAGAAGTGCGAACTGAAGTTCTGTAGCCATGCAGTGCAAAGGGTAGCATTTCATGCCAATCCTTGTAAGTCTTGACCATTTTCTGGACAATCCTCTTGATGTTTTTGTTAGCTGCTTCAACGGCGCCGTTCATCTTGGGCCGATATGGTGAAGAGTTGTGGTGCTCGATCTTAAATTCTTGACACAACTCCTTCATCATATTATTGTTCAGGTTGCTTGAATTGTTTGTGATAATGTTGCTAGGAATTCCATAACGACAAATTATCTCTTTCTTGATAAATCTGGCAACCACTTGTCGTGTAACGTTTGCATATGAAGCAGCTTCCACCCATTTGGTGAAGTAGTCGATAACAACTAGAATGAATCGATGACCGTTGGAAGCCTTTGGTTCGATCATTCCAATCATATCTATACCCCACATAGAGAAGGGCCAAGGTGAAGTCAAAACGCTCAATGGAGTTGGAGGCACATGGATCTTGTCTCCATAGATTTGGCACTTGTGACATCTTTTGGCAAAGTTGTAGCAATCTACCTCCATTGTTGTCCAATAATACCCAGCCCGAAAGATCTTCTTGGCCATAATAGGACCTTTAACATGTACACCCTCGCAGCCCTCATGTATGGACCTTATGATCGTGTTTGCTTCGTGTCTATCCACGCATCTGAGCAACACAGAATCATAATTCCTCTTGTAAAACACACCACCACTTAAGAAGAACTTGGCGCAAAGCCACCTAAGAGCTTTCTTGTCAATGATAGTAACACCCTCGAGATATTCCTGTTTTTCCAGATACCTCTTAATGTCGTAGAACCAAGGTTTGTCATCAGACTCATCCTCGATTGCTAAACAGTGGGCTGGTTCGTTCAAGTGATCAATGCGGATATGAGTAGCTTCATTCTTCCACTTGACCTTGAACATGGATGCTAGAGTGGCAAGTGCATCATCTAGTTGATTCTCCTCTCTGGGGATATGATGAAAAGAAATCTCATCAAAGTAAGGAATCAACTTTGCTATGTGTTGTTGGTACGGAACTAGCTTGGAATCCCGAGTCACAAAGTTCCCTCTGACTTGACCGATGACCAAGGCAGAATCTCCATAGACCTAAAGAATTTTGACTCTCATGTCAATAGCCGCTTCAATATCGTAGATACATGTTTTGTATTCAGCCATATTATTGGTGCATGCAAAGCATAATCTGGCAGTGAAGGGTAGGTGAAAACCTATTGGAGAGATGAGGATAGCACCGATTCCACGACCTTTAGAATTGGAGGCACCATCGAACACGAGCATCCATCGCGCCCCTGGTTCGGGTCCTATGTCATCTGGAGTCACATAATCTCTGATAAACAGAACATCCTCATCGGGAAAGTCAAACTTCATTTGTTGATAACCCTCTACAGGTTGATGAGAAAGGTAGTCAGACAAAATGCTCCCTTTTATTGCTTTCTGGGTAACATGTTGGATATCATACTTGGTTAACAACATCTGCCACCGAGCAATCCTTCTAGAGACAGCAGGCTTTTCAAATATGTACTTTATCGGATCCATTTTGGATATCAATAAAGTAGTGTGGCAAATCATGTATTGCCTTAGGCGTCGAGAAGCCCAGACTAGAGCACAACAAGTTTTCTCCAAGAGTGAGTATCTGGTCTCACAATCAATGAACTTCTTGCTCAGATAGTAAGTTGCATGTTCTTTTCTGCCAGTGTCGTCATGTTGACCCAATACACATCCCATTGATTCTTCGAGAATAGTGAGATACATGATTAAAGGCCTACCAGGAACTGGCGGTACTAAGATCGGCGGCTCTTGCAAGTATTGTTTTATTTTGTCAAATGCTTCTTGACAATCATTATTCCATTTAACCGATTGATTTTTCTTAGTAATTTGAACATTGGTTCATAATTAGCCGTCAAATGGGAAATGAACCTTGAGATGTAATTAAGTCTGCCCAGAAAGCCACAGACTTGTTTTTCTGTTTTGGGAGGCGGCATGTTCTGAATAGCCTTAACCTTATCAGGATCCACTTTAATGCCTTTCCGTCTCACAATAAAGCTCAACAGATTACCAGATCGAACTCCGAAGGTGCACTTCGCAGGATTTAACCGCAATCTAAACTTCCGGAGTCTGTCAAATAGTTTCTTCAGATGAACCAGGTGATCATCTTCAGTTTTGGACTTGGCAATCATATCGTCCACGTAGACCTCAATCTCTTTATAAATCATATCGTGAAAGAGGGTTGTCATGGCACGTTGGTAAGTTGCCCCTGCATTCTTCAAACCGAATCGCATGACCTTGTAACAATATGTACTCCATGGCGTGATGAAAGTAGTCTTCTCCATATCATCTAGGGACATCTTGATCTGATTATATCCTGAGAAACCGTCCATGAAGGAAAAGACAGAGAACTGTGCGGTGTTGTCTACCAAGACATCAATGTGAGGCAAAGGAAAATCATCCTGAGCTTCTGCTTGACAGGAGGACATTCGGGCTTGAGTGGCAAGTGGTGTTCAACGATGTTGGTATCCAACCCAGGCATATCTTGATAAGACCAGGCGAAGATATCAACATACTCTTTCAATAACTTGACCAACTCGAAGTGTACATGCTCTGCGAGGGATGCGCCAACCTTGACTTCTCTTCTGACCTCATCATTACCAAGATTGACAACTTCCACTGGCTCTTTATGTGGCTGAATCTCTCTATGCTTGTGCTCAAGGAGCCTTGCTAGTTCAGCCGGTAATTCACAATCTTCCTCACCATCTTCTTCGGCCTGGTTAATTAGAATTCCAAAATTACAACGGATGTTTGCCATGTTGTTATCAATGCTTTTATGAGTTCTGCTTGTTTATGAATGTGTTTAGAATGAGCTATTTGAAAAGTGAAAATAAAAGGAAACATTTTCCATTTGTTTGTGAAAAAGTAAAATAAGGAAAGAAAAATAGAGCATGATTTTGAATGCAAAAAAACTCTTATTTATTGATCACATAATATTGCAAAAGCGTGAGGCCCTTTACAAGCTATCCACTCGTCTCGGGCGAGGACGAGGGAATGAGAAAGCAAAATGCATTACATGTTATATGGGAAAACCACAGGAATCACGGTAGATGTCCAGTTGTTGAGCTTGAAACCCGGCGGACACTTGCGCACAAAGCTTGAAGTATATTTACTGGGACCGACATCGTCAATAACAGCCACGATGTCACCCTGCTGGAAACCCGCGCTACTGAACTTGATCAAATTGTACTGCTTCTGACCATGTGAACCAGATTGTTGACCAGGACGGTAGCCCAATCCAAATCAATTACGCTTTTCAACCACATCAATCACATGCCCCCAGCCTGGCAAGGCACCTCTCCTAATGGTCTCTTTAGCACTCTTTGCAGATGCTAAAGTTACTTGCGGTGATCTACCTTGACTAGTTGAAGCAGAGCTGAGATCTTTGAATTCGAGACACTGCAACGGCACCTCAGTTATGCCTTCTTCGGTCTCGACATATCGAATAGATGATAACTTGCTTACAATCAGATCCTCTTCACCACAGACGATGACCAACTGATCGTCGAACATAAATTTCAATTTCTGATGTAAAGTGGACGTAACTTCCCCTGCGACATGAATCCACGGGCGACCCAATAGGAAACTGTACGCGGGATTGATATCCATCACTTGGAAAGTAATGGTAAACAAATGCGGTCCAACCTTGATGGGTAAATCCACTTCTCCGGTGACCTGCCTTCGAGAACTGTCGAAGGCTCTGACAACTAAGGTGCTTGGCCTCATCTCGCTTCCTTCTACCAGTAATTGGCTCAATGTACCCTTAGGAATCACATTGAGAGAAGAACCGATGTCCATAAGAACACGAGATAATAGGATGTCTGTGCAGGTTACAGATATGTGCAATGCTTTGTTGTGGGCAGCTCCTTCAGGAGGCAATTCTGATTCATTAAAACCCAAATACCGACTTGCAGTTATGTTGGCCACTACATCATCAAACTCGACGACGGATATATCTTGCATGCCATGGGCAGTGTTTAAGACCTTCAATAAAGCTGATCTGTGCGCAGGTGAACTCATGAGTAAAGACAAGATTGAGATCCTCGAAGGATTTTGTCTCAGCTGATCCACAATTTTAAAGTCACTCTTCTTGATCAATTAAAGAAACTCTTGATCATCAAGTGACTCTTTGCTCTTTGAAACATCTCCAGACGGGATGGTCGACACTGGAATGACAGTAAATGCCCCTTGTTAAACAGCAGGGGTTGCGGATGCAGTCGTATCCTTGGGAGGAACAACAGTTGGAACTTGAACAGGATTGGTAATGAACTTCGGACCAAACACTCATCCACTACGGGTCATACCTTCAGCGGCTGTAACATTTACGATCTCAGACTCAGCAAACCTTATTTCTTGATCCCCAGAAAACACAGTTGATCCATATCTCCAAGGTACTTCCTTAGAATTCTGATAAGGAAGCGGTTTTGGCAACCAAACAAGGATGGGTTGCACCTTCTTTTGTTTAGGGGGTTCAACAAGAACCTTCCTATAGACGATGGTGAACGGCTCGATAGTAGAAACTTCCTCAACAGGTTTAGATCTGGCAAATTGAATTTCACCATGGTTCATTAAAATCTGGACACTACCCTTCAGCCTTCGACACTGGTTGGGATTATCGTCACAAATCTGACACTTACCATGCAATCCCTTCAACAACCGATGTTCATTCAATTTCTTGAAAACCACGGTCATCGGGGTCTTTACCTCGTCAGCATCCATGATCAATTCAGCCCCTGAATTATCCTCAATCATGCTAACCACTGGTCCTCCATGATCTGGCAACAGATTATTCTGAATGTTAGGCCCTTCCTCAGCGAAAGTCAGAATCTCCTTATTAATGAGTTCCTAAACTTTGGTCTTGAAAACAAAACAGTCCTCTCTTGCATGTCCTATGTATCCAGCATGATAAGCACAAGACGCATTTGGATTATGCTTCGGGCCAAATGGAGGAATTGTAGGTGTGATCTGTTTGGGGACAATTGCCCCTTGGTGAACCAAGTAAGGAAACAATTCAGTGTATGACACCAGAATTCTGTCGAAATTCGGCCGCTTACGGTTTCCTTGATTGTTATTGTTCTGACGGTTTTGATTCTGCTAATTTTTGTTATTCTATTGAGTCTGTTGCTAATGTTCCAGTTATTGATGATTCTGAGCATTCTGAATTGGTTGTTGCGGATGATACGGATATGGAGGTTATTGATATTGCACAGCAGCAATGTACGGATATGGATAATATGGCATGGGAGCCATGGGTGCTTGATATTGAGGAGAAACTTGGGCTGTCACAGTATTGGCTTCACCTTTCTTTTTCTTTGATTGGATGTTCTGAGATTTTCTAGTGGCTGGCTGCTGGGAAGCAGCTCCAGGAATCTTTCCAGTCTTCAAACAGTTCTCAATCCATTCACTAATTGTTACAATGTCAGCGAAATTTGATGAAGAACAGCCCACCATTTTCTCATAGTAGGATCCTTGCAATGTACCCATAAAGATGTCAATGAACTCGTTGTCAGAAAGAGCAGGTCGCACACGAGATGCCATCTCACGCCATCTTTGTGCATACTCCTTGAATGTTTCTGTTGAGCGCTGAGACTGATTCTGCAACTGCAATCTAGTAGGCGCTAGATCGAGATTATATTTGTATTGTTTCAAGAACGCGTCAGATAAATCCCTCCAAGTATGGATCTTGCTGCGCTCCAGACCCATGTATTAATCCAATGAAGCACCAGACAAAATATCTTAAAAATAATGAACTAGCAATTAATCATTATCAATATAGGATGCCATCTTCCTGTAGTACATAGTGATGTGACTACGAGGGAAACTCAAACCTTTATACTTTGGCAGCTCAGGTATCTTAAATTTCTGCGGCAATACAATATTCAGAACCAAGCACAAGTCCTTGGCCTCCATGCTAAAAGCAGAAAACCCCTCAATAGCTCTGATACGGTCTTCCAACAACTTGTAGTCAGCAGGTCTACTTTGATTAGTGGGTCTGACAAGAATCTGAGGATTTGGCAGCTGAGATGCGGCAGGAGCATTCACTTGCGGAGTAGCAAACTGAGACGGATACACCAAACCAGGATTAACCAACTGACCAACAGTCTGACCTATCTGAACACCAAACGGATAATTTGGAGGAGGTATCACAGCAACTGAGGAAGATGCCCCAGGATAGAACATCCCGGAGTGAACATTCTAAACAGTAGTTTGAGCAGCTTGAGATGACACCGGAACATGAATAGGAGGACCCCTATACACATGCTCTTCTTCATCAGGGGTTTCAATGTCAACCAATCCGGTAGTTTGATGAGTCTGAACCTGAAGATTCTTAGGATCATCATTCACCACTGGAGGCAGGACTGGAGTAGGCATGACCCATGGATATACAGCAGCATTCCCATTATGCATGGGTGCAACAAAAGGCTGATATGGTACGAAGGCACTACCATTATTTGCAATATGAGGAGTGTAATTCTGAGGCATGCCCCAAGGAAAACCAGCGGACATCTTGTTCAAACCGGATTGAGAAATTTTTGGATGAACAACAGGCTGATTCACAGGCTCAACTGGTACTTCAACAGTAGCAGGAGAAGAAATGACAGCAGGAGTAGTTGTAACAACAGGAGAAGTAGTCACAACAGGAGAAACAACAGTTGCGTCTGTAACTGTTGCAACAACAGTGGCAGCAGAAACGGCGTCCCTCTGAGCACGAAGGAGTTCCATAATGACATCCATGTTTGTCTGGAACTGATCCATCCGACCTTGAAATTGAGCCAGAGTTTCCTTATAAGCAGCGTTCTCAGCTTCGAAATCAGCCATGATTCTGGATTTTTTTGAGCGAGTAAAATATCGATGTCGAGTCGTCGTCTTGCTACAAAGAAGGTGGACAAGGATGAATAACGGTTTCAGATGAAGGGGCGTGCATATGTGTGCAAATGAATGTATGCTATGTATGCAAAAATAAAGTTTTTAATTCCAAGAATTCTTACACTTATCTTTGTTGACAATAATCATAAAGCATACAAGTAAAGGTGCGAAAGATAAAATTGGTAAGCAACTTCATTCATTCATTTAACAATAAAGGAAAGAAGTACGAGTCGAGTACAAGTCAAATATCTGCCTTTTGGGCTACAAAAAGATCCGGATGGATTCTATCAAATACCACCCTACAAACAGACAAGAAATGGAAAACAACCCAAGGAAGCTGGTGTGGCAACACATCGGTATAGGCATCCCTCAACAACCCAGGTAGGTCCTCTAATGCATGCTCAGCAAATCTGGCTATATGGCCATGCCTCTCACACCAATACTTTGCATCCTTCATGAGGTTACGCAGCAAAGAATGGTTGGGTCCCTGAAGCATATCCTGAAGAAAGGCCTCTTTCTGGTCCAGGAGGTTCTGTAGATGACGGCTGTGATGCTCCCAATGAGTGCTCACTGTGTTGAGCTGACTAATCTGCTCTCGACTCTGATGTGCTTGATCCTGCAGCTTCTGAATCTCACCGAAGACTATGTCGAGCTTAGCTTGACACTGAGAAAAGTCCTTTGCTAACTGATTAGCACGGTCTTGCTCACTTTGCCACTTTGTCTTGAACTCGGATAACTTCCCTCGAAGCTCTTCAAGTTGCTTTTTGTAGCTCAACTCATCCTTGTAGGCTTGATAATGAGCATCGGCAAGTTGTCTCTTCTTTGAAGCAAGTTGTTGTACCCCAAATTTTTCCCTTAGATTCATTGATCGGCTGCATAACATCTTAGGTCAATCATTCACGCATGGCTAACCGCTTTATCTAGTTTTTGCTTGTTTGTTTTATTTGTGAATACAGATGTCGCTGCAGAAGGGTCAAAGAACTTGAAGGTTGTGTTGGATTCCTGTGGGACCTCAAGACACATTTCAAGACATCTATGATTTAAAGGCTTACGTCGTTATTCATCCAAGGAAATCTTAAATCACATGTACCTCGTCCATCGTTTATTCAGGTATTAGAGGACTTGAGGGATTAATTCAAGATTTTACAAACTCAAAGAATTAAAGTTCACAAGATTATGAGAATTCATATCTACGGTTCAACCACGTGGAGCTGCAATTGTAAAGGCTAGAAAGCCTCTTTCAAGCACACTATCAGCTGCTAGTTCTGTTTGTGACCACATTCGTAATTTGGTTTCTTAGAACTCCCGAGAGTACCTTTGTTTCAATGGGAGTGTATTCTGTTGGCTCTTACAATGTACCCGCTGGTGTTATCTTTTCGTTCCCCATCACTTATGCCAACGGAGAATGGAAATTTGGTCAAGGACTTTCAATTGATGAGTGGAAAAAAAGCATGGAGAGGAAGGACGTGATGTCTAAGATTGTTTCTATTTACAAATTCCAAGTTTCTGCCCTTGGAAAGCACGCTACAAGATCACACTAATCCTCTTTCAAGGCATACAAGGTTTAAAAGAGTTTTACAACTAAAGCATTATTAAGCTATCTTGGAAAGTTCAACTTTGATGATTCACATTTAACTCTAAATTCAAGGGTACGATTAATTACACTGCAGCAATATACTAAGTTTCTAAAACGTCTAAGCCTTACAAGGTAAATTTCATGTTACAAGGCCTATTTTGTTCTAAATCCATAAAACCGTCATGGCAAGGGAATACTTGATGCAACGATAAGCCAAAAGCTGAAGGCCAGCCTGCTGTAGAGAGTAGAAATGCCTCTTTCCTTAAGCCTGCTAACAAAAAGAAAGTGGTTGGAGTAAAAAAATTAAGTCAAGGTCACTCAAAGACAATACAAAGCAAAGGACTAACAATCACAACCTATTCATACATGAGATATAAGCCTTGCTACGCTCCTGCAGATCTCAGCATGAACTTCAGGTGTCTGCTCCAACTTGGTCCTCGATTGACGCTACCTTCACTACAACTGACAAAGCTCCCAAGACCTGCACAAGTTAAAAACTAACGTTAATTTCCAAATAAGATAAAACGAGGATGGAGATACAATTTGTTTATGCTAAAAAAATCAAAGATGAGAATGAGGCAGAAGTGGATGATTCACCCATAGAATATGTGAGATTAACAGTGTCAATAGCAGACGACCAACACTTACATTTAGGACTTGAGTTATCAGTTTGGAATGTTGCACTGCCCTCTCCGTCGTAAGCCGTTCCTTTGGGTACAGAACCACCCCTTTATGTATCTCTACTGTGGCATCACAGATTATTCCTATTCCAATTGGAAATCCATTGGCTGCAAAATAAGACAATCCAGAAGCAGCATATTGAAGAAGAAATTAACGGTCATAGCAACATTGATCCACCATACTCGCCACAAATTCATCACCGACGTCACTAACCTTATTTATCCCTAAACTAACCTCACCCTTTATCTCATTCAACATATATAAATCCCTCTCTCTCACACCAGAACCACAGTACATTCCTGTACTCAAAGTTGGATGGAGAAGTGTTTACTTGATGATTGTAGTAGCAAACTCTTAAAAAACCCATTAATGTTAATCAAATCGGTAGAGCAAATTCCAAGACAAATCAAAGAAGCCGACAATCCATTCACATGTATGGAATTTGACTCTCATAACACTGCAACTCTCGTATCGAAAACAGATAAGGAAGCCTGCAAATAACGACAAATAATAAGTGACCGACAAGGCATAAGCAAGACGGTTACTTGCAATTATCCTAATGTTGGGCAGATCAGGAATAAACATCTGTCATGGATGAAAAGTGACAATTTAGTTTGAATTCTTACGGTAGAAAATAGGCCAGACAATCCGATCAAGTCATTGGAGCATGAATCCGTCACCTCACGACTGTTGTTGAACAACACATGTTTTCCGCCCGGGAATTCTTGTTTGAAGTCTCCCAGCCATATATGAATATCTGCCCATAAGCTTAGCCCAGAGCTTGTAGAAACTGCCATGAACCATGTGCAAAGTCTCACGAAGCGTTGTATTTAACCCGATACCTGTCACGATAGAAATAATAATGAATCATCATTTTCCAAACCAAAGCAAAAGCCCAAGAACATATTCGAAAACTAAAGCAAGATGCATCACTCACTACTGAGGAAGGATGCTCCCATATTCCTTGACCTCATTGGAGATTGCTGCCACGCTGTGGAGCAGGAAGAAATCAAACCTCAGTTGGCTTTACATATGAAACCTGTTTGAAGGACCATGTTATTTAAAACACAATCCATGTGAAACAACGGTAACATCAAGTTAGAATGGTGATAGAATTCTAAAGCTAAAAATTCAAAATAACAAATGGAGAGCTATCATAAGCACCTAACTGCAACAATTTCAATTCAGCATTGATTTTTCTTTTATGAGCATACCTTTCTTGAAGTTGTCTTGTGGCCTTATACGAGTTGCGGTTGAAGTTTGTTTGTTTTCTCCATGGACTTAGACCTTTGGCTCAATATAAGTTGGGGATTTAGACACAACCTTTGAATCTTTGACGCAGTCCCAGTAGCTCCAAATGCGCATGAAAAGAGAAAGAAATGCAAGTTCATGAGTACCAATACACATTCATTCAAAGTTTAAGCATAATTGAATCGTGTTCAGCATCAGGCAGTATTCAAATAATTTCCAAAAGTAAGCTTCAGACAGTCCACAAAACATTCCAAAACAAGAATAAGCATGTCCTAACCCATTTCAAAAACCTTCCACATTAATTTCCAACATTTTCAGACAGTTTACAAATTCCTATTTCGGCCTCAGAGTTTGTTTTGAATCAGAGTATATTTTTGTCATTTTCAAATTAGGAATTAATGGGCAATATCAAATGATATCGCCAGCACCAATCCTTTCCCAAGATATCGTACAAAACACATCAATCGTATCAGAAAATTTCAGGATAACACGGTTCCAAACTTTCCTTATTTGAAACACAATCAAATCATCATAAATCATACAAAATCAAATCAAACCATGAGTGAGATTTGTTTTTCAAAACAGCAGCCAAACCTTCCCAAACCAGAACCGCATAAAAAATTCCAACATTAAAAAACTTTCCGAATCAAGCAATCCAAATCAAATTAGCAAGAATTGGGAATATTGACAATAAACACACATTAAAACCTTCCAAAATCTCATCATTGGCCTTGGCTTTAAAAAGGGTTCACGCCATCAGAAAAGGGACAGAGAGAACCATATACGAAAAGATCCAAAAAACTCAAGAGAGGAAAATCACAAAAATCCTAAATCAACAATCACCAAAACCATTTCCAAACCCACCGACCCAGGCTCAGAACACCGGAGGTGATCATCATCGCCTCAAAGCGTAAGAAGAAGCAAAGCAACGACAAGCCAAGTCCGCGAAGGAAAAAGGTAAAGAAGAAGGTTTCTGCCCTGATCGAACCGATCGCCGCCATCGAGGCTCTGCTTCCTTTCCATTTTGCCAACAAATATTTGTAAATGTAACCTGAAAATATAATGAAATAGGGCCGGGATTATGGGGGTGGGGTATTATTCTTGCTGTTTATGTTGTTGATCAGAGAGAGAGGGAGAGGACGAGATACCGCTGCCGCTAGGGCTCTCGAAACCCTAGAATTTCATTTTGAGAGAAAAGAGAAACATAGGCGAGAGAGAAGAGTGAGGTAAGGTCGCGAGAGTCCCTCCGTTTTGATCCTTTCCACCTTTCACTTTTTTTCTTTTCTTATTAATCAAATCTTTTTCATAATAAAAAAACCAGTAACTTTTTTTAAAAAATTAACTTGACTTTCTTTTAATTTGTAACTAATATTGAAAACCTTTTTCGTAGTTAAATCTTTATAATAAAACTATTTCATTAAAACATTAAATAAAGCTTTTCTTTTAAATAAAAAACTCTTAATCACTCTTTTTTTTTAATAAAACTTAAGACTAAATTAATCTTTTATTTTAATTAAGAAGATCTTTAACTTGTCAATTTAAAATAAACCTCAAATAAAATCAACTTTTTTTTTCTAAGTGAAAGTAATTTTTAATAATTTCTCACAATAATAAACACCAAATCAAAACCTTTTTTTAATAAACCGTACCCTTATATTCATTTCCCATTAGATCCCTCGAGGGTGAGTGCGTGTTTATATTATTTGTATGCTTATCTATATCTATATGTGTTATTACTGCTTAAACCTTTTCAAAAATAAAAACTCTCGATCGAACGTCGAGCCCCTTTTCTACCTATATAAGTCGATCGCCTTCGGGCCTCGCATTCAACCTGCAGTCATAATACACTTTAGCTAGCCCACTTTGCTAGTATGCACAAATAATCAAAGTTAGTTAGTCCCCTCGACATTCCAAAGGAAGGTTCCCTTAAAATTGACTAAACCGTCATAGGACTAACTCTTAGAACCCGGCCTTAGGATTCGGAGTCTCCGTACTCTACGTCTCGCCGTAGACACTTAGAATCTTAGCCTTAGGATCGGAGTCGCCGTACTCCAAGTAAATGCTCTGCCGCGAACATTTACAATCCTACCCCGCTTGAACCATCCTACAACTTTAGAGTCGTCGTGCTCTATGTAAGGTCTTGCTTGAGACTTTACCTCCCTTTGGAACCTTGACCCCGTCAAGAAGTTCCTCTTTTCAGAACTACGCATACTCTGATTCTACTCCCGAGGATACGTAGGCGTAAGATGCGATACCTTATCGAGTATACTTAGATACTAACCCCTAGGGTTCAACCTTTAGCATAGCACCCTTAGCAAGTGAATGAGAGATAACATAAATACTAACGAGAGGCTCCCGTAGAGTACTACGGACGTTTAGGATGCTAATACCTTCCCTAGGCGTAACCAACCCCCGAACCTTAGATCTTTAGGTCTTTTCGCTTTTGAACCTTTCCTTTGGATAAATCAAAGACGGTGGTGAACATTTAAAGAAATGTGATCCTAGTTCATTAATAACTATGGTATCCAATTCTCACCACAACACAAGTCCTTCATAGGTGCTCTTCAAAGCATCCCCACTTTCCTATGCTTGTTATGTTCATCCTCCACCTCTTTGAGCATGCGCTCGTGCTTCTGGCGGAGCTCGATCTGTAGGTTATCCTTCTCGGAAGTGACTTTATCAAGGTTGAGACGAAGATTGGCATTCTCCTTCTTCAACTTCTCAATAATCAGCTTGATTTGGTCGACCTCAGATGGAGGAGCAATGGCAAGTTCAGGAGGTTTGGCATTCATGGAAGGCTCGAGAGAAAATGGCAACAAAATCTCTTTGACGCGCTCTTTCACCCAAAGTGTGTAAACTTCCTTGGCTACACAATTCTTCTTGCCCAAATCGTCTCTTCCTTTGAGATGAATCTGAGACCAAGCGGCACTAAACCTCTTCAGCAAAGCCATGTCATCAACCCCTTCATGAAAGATGAACTCTTCCACTACCTCAGGATCAGGTTTGGCAACCATAGGGTGTCCCAACTGTCGGAAGGCCATTCTCGTATTGTAGTTAATTCCACCCTTTGTACCTAATTGGAGAATTTCCCAAACTGAAATGATCATAGTATCATCGAAGACTCGAGAATACCAAGAAATGTTATCAGCAGTAAGATACATGATTCGCTGGGACCATTTGAGATTACCCTTATTCTCAACAAAGGGACCCTTCTGTGGAAGATGAGACATAAACCATCGGTACAGTAGAGGAGCACAACAGACAATGGTTCCCTTCTTCTTTTCATTCCTGGAATGAATAGAATGGTAGGTGTCAGCAAGAAGTGTCGGAACAGGGTTCTTGGTCAAGAAAATACTGATAGCAGCCTGATCTACGAAATCCTCCATGTTCGGAAACAAGACAATCCCATATATCAGTAGAGCGAGAACATCATTGAAAGCCTTCCAGTTTCCATTATTAACAAAAGAAGTGGCCTTGTCAATCAATAATTTCGAAGCAAACCCTCGAATACCTTTCCCTTTGGTCTTGAGATTATCCTCTACATCCTTTTTACTAATGCAAACTGCATCAGCAATAAGGGGATACTTTAGACAACCACTAGTGTAAACATAAGGAACCTGCTTCTTGATCCCGACCCCCTGAATATAAGCATACTCCTCGAGTGTGGGTGCTAGCTGATAATCCTGAAATGTGAAGCACCTGAGTGGCAGGTCATAAAACTGAACCAGAGTATGAATGGCAGTGATGTTCACTTCGGTATTGAGGATGGACAGCAGATTACCATAAGTATCTATGAAAACCCCTAT
Organism: Lathyrus tuberosus; assembly: GCA_022829125.1. Classification (NCBI taxonomy): domain Eukaryota; kingdom Viridiplantae; phylum Streptophyta; class Magnoliopsida; order Fabales; family Fabaceae; genus Lathyrus; species Lathyrus tuberosus. Next base: position 2,469,326 of record JALAZF010000436.1, on the reverse strand, counting down.
GTGATCTCCAACCAACAAGGATGCCAAACCTCTTAAAATACCCAGCTTAGGCTCCACAAACTTGTAACTAAAAATTCCTCAGAAACCAGTACTCATCTCTATGAAAATACCAACAAAGAATAAGTCCTCGAAAACCTGGAAATGCATATACAAAAATTAATTAACATGATGAAATGACATGCAACAAACAACAGGAAGCCAACACTTTCTAAACAACAAAATCTGAATAATCCGGATATCTGCATATAATTCTGTGTCGGTGCAACATAATCTGATGTGTGTGCACAATCTGACGTGTGTGAGAGAATAAAGGTATGAAATGGCTTGTTTTCCTGCAAAAAACTCACCCCCTCATAGGTGTGATCTAGACACAACAAGGTGGTCCCTAGAAAGGTCGCCCAAACCATAGGACTTAGAATGAAAACCCCCCGCCGTAGTGAATTCTCACAGGACGGAAGTATTCTCAAGCGAATCACGATCTGGGATGTGGCTCTCGTGATAACCCAATGCGCAAAAAGTAGGCCTCACGACTATCCACGTTCTAGCCTATGTGTATACTAAGCCTGGTGTTAGGACTTTTCTCTCCAATAACATCTACCCATCTGTCGCTCCCGGGATTTTCATCCAAGTACAAACGCAAAAGTGGCGCAGAAACAGAGTCGCCAGCAATGTGTATTTATCCCAAGAGAGGGAAAGGAAACACTGCGTAAACCTGAGGGGAAGGAAAAGCATGGTCTCGTGACCAAGAGAAACGGGTAAGGGAGTCGGTTACGCGAGGGAAGGTATTAGCACCCCCTCGCGTCCATCGTACTCGATGGGATCCATGCTTGTTGTCTCGATCAAAAGGTGTCATCGTCTGGAGCTTCACTGCTACTGGACACGTGAAGGAACAGGTACGGGAAAGAACTAAGAAACGAGGAAGAAAAGAAAAAGAAGTGACTCGATAGGACATAGCCGTCCTAGGCCTACGTATTCCCTCGTGCAATGGGAAAGTTAGAGTCAACTTAGTTCGAACACGAACTAGGGGGAGGTTGAAAAGATTGTGCTCGGAGAGATCTCGCACGATCTCCTGCCTATGTATCTCGCTCGCACGCGAGAATTAGAGCGACGTAGTTCCCCTCACTAGGGATGGATTTTTCTTTGTTTGTGTTTTTTAACGGAAGACGCCAAAGTTCGCGTTCTAGCAGTTAGGTGTCGTAGCTCGTTGTACGGAGTCTTAGGCATTTACCTGTTTGTGGTAGAACGGACGTGATACATCCTTTATGAATGGTGAGAGGAAGATGAGAAGAGAATTGTTTATTTGTTTTTGTCTTTTAAGAAGAAGTGTTTTGATTATGATGTGTGTATGAAACATATTGCATTAAAGTCAATGACATAGGATCGAATGCCTCGCATATCGACCCAAGATGGGACGTATGCTAAACACTCTAAGAAAGTGAAAGAAGGTCCTCCACGATCTTATTTTCCACATGCAAGGCTCATGTGCAATATATGTTAATCCTTTATTAGGTGTTTTTTCTTTTTGTTTTGAGATGAGAAAGAGATACAAAAGGAAGAAAGGACAAAGTCTGTAATGCCCTGTATAATATATATCTAGAATAATACAATACAAGCACTTTATTTGGTACTGACACATCAAAAGTGCCTAATGGCATAGTTCACATGCTTGTCCATTTCTAAAACATAAATACACTACATGGCACAAGTCATGGAAACTAGTCAAAAATAATAAAAACTAAGAATAATATACAATATCCTCAATTGTATACAATAAAAGAATACACAGTGGAATAAGCTTAACTAAGCTTTTCTTGAAACATCCGAGCATCGCTCCACTTGTAACCAAACCTGTACCTGAAATAAAGCAACTATAGTGGGGTGAGATACATCAAATCTCAGTGAGTTCCCTATCCTATAGGTTCTCTCGGCTTTACAGGGTTCTATCAATCCTAACACAAGTCAGGGGAAGGGAAATGACTTTGAGTTCACAATCTCACAATCTCACACTATATGGAAACATGTCATGAGTTCATCAACTCACAATATCACTAATCGATAACCACACCAAGGCATCGCCTTTTTCCCGTCCGCTTCAACGTCTAGAAGTCAACCCGAGTCATGGATCCTTGTAACCTACTTGACATACGAATGGATTCGGGTTCTACGGGCCATAAACCGTTATGAACCGTCACTTCACACGTGCCATTAACCGTCACAAGCATACGCTCCCTGAGCGCCATTCGTACTGCACGCGGGAATCAAACCTGCCAAGTAGTTGTGCACATGTTTCAGAGGAGCTCGAGTCCCATGAAACGCACTCACAAAAAAATAAATGGTTACGATTGCGTGATCACACACACAAACGCAATTGTATTCGACAATCACAAGGCCACAATGCCATAAAGCCACAAATGCCTTTTCTCAAAGAACACAAAGGTTCACACACATGTTCCATACTAGTCTCTCACTCTCCTCTAGGCCAATCTCGTCACGGATGCACTCTCAACATCAGGTGGTCGAGCCTTGCCATCGAGGTTATCTACTCTAGGCCAGAACTCGTCAATGAATGCACGAGCGTCGCCATCCAGAGTTACTATCACAATTCTATCACAACCTAGAATTATACCATTTGTTTTGGGGTAAAGTTTCCTCACTCTTCCTAATTCATATTTTTAACGTGCATATATATACAAACATGTTTAACAATAAGAGCATATGCAAAATAATCATCAATCGCATAACGGAAACACATAATTCAACAACAATTACCCACCATTAAACGATAAAAGTCGACAAAATGACACTATTCCAAAATCCCGACATAATTAAATCGGCCAATGATCTTAAAACCATTTTAATAAGAAAATACATTTTATTAGCTTTCCAACGATATAAAGAATGTTAAAAACGGATAACCGAGTCAAAAGTTATGGACATAACGAGAATTGGTATCGCGAAAAACACAATTCTGCACCCTCCTGGCCGTACGCGTATTGCCCTAAGCCATACGCGTATTGCCCAAAGTGATACGCGTATGGGCAGAGACTGATTTTCCTTCAAAATTCCATTTAAAACTCCAATACGCGTATTACCTCAACCCATACGCGTATTGCCTCCTCCCATACACGTAACGCCTAAAATGCTTCATTGCCATACGCGTATTGCCTCCTCCTATACGCGTAATGCCTAAAATGCTTCATTGCCATACGCGTATTGCCCAACTCAATACGCGTATTTCCTTGCGTGATACGCGTATGGGCAGAGGAAATCCAGAAAATTTCCTGCATTGTTCCTGTTACGAATTTCTCCCCAAAACCTCTCCAATTCTCATCAAACCACTTCCAAATCACAATATATCAATCCAAATATGTTCCAACCCAATTAACAAGTATTCTATGCAATTTATATCGAATTTCATCCGTTAGAATTCATTTCCTCTCAATCTAACTTAAGTTCAATTCTTATATTTCTAGACTTAGAGTGTCTAACTAGAACCCACCTGGTAACCGAAGAGGAGTTTGGAGAAGATGATGAAATGATCCACGTTTCCTTCCCTCTTTTCCCTTTTCTCTTCTTCTCTTCTTTCTCCTTTCCTTCTTCTTCTTCTTAGTATGTTTTTCTTTTCTAACAATATATATATATATATATATATATATATATATATACATAATCATTAATATATAATATAAATCCAATAGGGTAAAATATCTCCAATTGATATTTTGTCGTCTCAACCCAATTGATCAATTATTAGAATTTCCTTAAAATTACTTTCTCGGGTTAATAAATATTAATCCGTCCCTTTAATAAAATAATTGATCTCTTCGGAGTTCACAAGTTGCTCTATTGATCCCAATTGATAATACTTAAAATGCTTAGAATATTCCGTTAATCCAATTTACCAAAAATAGAGCGTATAGGTACCAATCTGATCTCATCTGATGTCCAATTGAGCATTTAGATAATGTGGGGTATTACACTCTCCCCCCCTTAAATTGAAATTCTCCCCCGAATTTCCTCTACTCGGCAATAACCCCAACTTGCATTCGGGTCTTAGATTCACACTTAACGTTACTTCCGTTCAACTTTCTGACGTATTCCAATTCCAACTTAACTTCACAGACCAAAATCCTTATTTTCACGAATTACCAAACTTCGGTTCCCTAGTCATACTCTTATTCCAATATTAGATTAACTTCGAACTTAACTTTTTCCCATAGTTCATTTGTTGTTCTATACAAAAAACTTGGTCACATACTACTTCCGGCAAGAAGGTACCCTTCCATATTCCTCAACTGAGTCACACAACAAAACCTCAACACCTTATCTTGGTCTAGGATACCAAACACTCATCACCTCCTCGTGAGGTAATTCAATGATTTCTCAACTTCATGCAATCCACGACGATTTATATTTCCATAACTTCAACGTCCAAAACCACTTCATGATTATTTAAACGACTTCTTTACCAGTTCCATCTGGTCTGACGCTGTACATTGTACTCACTAAATCCAATATTTCCTTCCTTTCGTATCACACCAAAAAGGTAACCCACTTAGAGCAAAATCTTCTTGTTTCCAATCTTACAATCAATTTCTCCTCTGATTCTTATAAATTTGACTGAGCCCCTTTCATTTATCACCTTCCACTGTGCAACTCCAATTCTAGCAGTGGAACACCACGAATTCTTAAGCACTACCAAGTAGCTAACGGTCCATGGAGAACACACTCATCCGTTGGGGTCCTTACTAACCAATGATACAAGAAACTTACTGGCGTCCTACGGTAGAACAATTTCTTTGCCAACACACAACATTATAACATCTGCGCAAAACTCTCCAGACGATAAAGACACAGGAGTTACACTGCTACAACCATAACGTACACAACTCCCAATCCATTCCAAACTTGGAATAATTCATCCAAAGTAGATTGACAACTTTCGTTTCTAGTTACCACATTCCCCATTAAGTCTTCTTACAGGTCTCCGACTGGCTCAAGGTTTGTTGTTGGTACGAGTTCTCGACTAATATTACATAGCACCATCACGAAGCTTCAAACATATGCAAGTCACCACTTATCAAAACTTAACTCATCCAAAGCACGATTGTGAGTTTCCATATTACTCACCCACTCACATACCATAATCCACATACATACCCACTTTCAAAGTCCATACCACACCTCTCAATTGAATCTGCTTTTCTCAATCGTTATGTTCCCTAAACGATTCCAAGTTACATGCTTAACTTCGGAACATCAAATTCTCACTCGTACTTAGAAAGATAACTTCCAAATTTCACTCTCTTGGTAAAACACAACTGCACACAACTAGTACCACTCTCACGGAGTCTAAATCCAATACCGTGAACCCACGGCTGATAGCACTTACTAATTATGACCAACCGTTCATACCTTACTAATACCATGATTACACACCGAAATATTCCTTGCAAGATCAATACTTTGTGGGTATTCTTTAACTTCGTCCTTAAGGCTCACAACGACAAAACACCCAAGACCTTCTCATACTCAACACCGTTTACAAGATTACTTCCTCGAAGACAATTCCCTTGTCATCTAAACAGACAGTCAACTAGGCAACACCTTTCCAAAAGTTACGATTCCGAAACGCAATCCATCCTCCATGCACGTGTTACTTGGTTAACCACCTTGCGTCAGTCGGGTAACACTGCTGCAGAAACAAAACCAGTTTCTTCTTAATTCAAAGTCATTCCTACTCAAACCATCAATCCAATTCATCCTACTTGAAATACCATTCACAACTCGTGGCTTCTTAACTTGTATAACATTCACTAACCATGAACCACTCTGGTAAAACCGACAAGGTCAAAGCATGCAGACAACACAATCCAACCAAGTAACATGCAAACTTCCAAATTCTGAGGCGGCCACACTACAAACTTTAGCGGAATAGTTCATTTTTTTCCTGCTCAACAACTACACTAGATGAAAGCCAAAATGACGACATTATAGGGTTTTAGCCATAACTCATGTTTGATTCGTCCATAAGCAAAATCCACACACAATCATTATACGGTACCACAAAATTGATGGACATGTCATATCAAGCATACCACCTTATTCTCTCACTCCGTACACATTAACCGGGATTTCTTGCCCTTCACTATCCATTACACATCCCACTTACACCAAATTACTTAATGGAAAATTCGCAACCGATAACTCTCAACAACTACTTACCCAACCCTTCTGGTATAACTCGTTCCATGATTTACACTTAGTCCGTAATAAGTCCTGATTTGCTTCTCCTTGTTTTACCACAATCTTGTTTCTTAAAAATACAATACTCACTGTTCCACAAAGTACGTCTCTTCACACTTGTCTCAAGAACAAGGATCCATCACGTACACTTGTGACCACGGTGCTGCTACTTGCTGTTAATACCAAAGTGTAACTTCTTCAGTTCAACTCATAATACTAGGGTTCGCGTGGGTGAATCATCTTTGATTACACTTCCTTAACTACAGGTTCATCAACACCTTAAAACTCCATTGCACACTCGTCCAAAAATACATTCCATTGCCACTTCCTCTTACCATACCGTCGATACCGCTTTCCACACCGCGTTTACTTCGCTTTCCTTTGTAATCCTCTTAGGTCCAAATATAAAACCCTTTTACTACGATTCCATTAAATCCAAGGTACTTACTCTATTTCTTAATACCGACTTCTTCCGGTCCGGATCACTACACTTCCTATTACTCAATAAAGCTCATTCTTTCCCCGCTACAATACCTCATACCGCTCCTTGAGTAATTTAACATTTCCAACTTGGTCTCTTACTGAATACAGAAATCTTGATTTAATACCTCGAACTTAATCTCTCTTCATATCTGAAGTTACGCAATTTATCTCTTACCCTTCGTCCGACACATACTTATTACACTTGAATCATGTTAACACATCCCAGTGTCCCTTCTCCCACTTCTCTACCACTTTAGATTCTCATGAAAGCTGAACTCCCTTAACTCTCAACTTTTAACCAGTCGAAAGATATTAATCCGAACACACTCTTCGAGGTACTCCCATCCACCCAAGATGCCATAACGACCTTAGAAACTGAAGCACCAACACTTATCTCACTCCCGACCATACGTCAAACATTCCACAACACGACTCTCTTTTTCCACGGAATGAGATTACTTGAAATCGTTATCCAATCGTCCAATAGAGATCCTTAACTTTCGGACTCCATCAATTCCAAAGGATTGATTAATAACTCACCGCTCATTCATTTCCATGCTTCCCAAGCACAACGTCTCCTAAAACCTCACTGAGCTGACCAAAACTCTTCACTACTAACTCTTGGCTTGAGCCTTCCCTCCCAGCACAAGTTCCGACAATACTTCGGAGTCCTCGTGGTCGCTCAACCATGATTCTACCTATCACATACATAGCATTAGGTTGATCAAGCCCAACACTACATAGTATGATATTAAGTTTCATGATGGCAAGACACACTTAAGAGGCAGGAATAGATTTACTCATGATGTTTCAAGGCTAGGTCGAGAATACGACCTGCTCTGATACCAACTGTAATGCCCTGTATAATATATATCTAGAATAATACAATACATGCACTTTATTTGGTACTGATACATCGAAAGCGCCTAATGGCATAGTTCACATGCTTGTCCATTTCTAAAACATAAATACACTACATGGCACAAGTCATGGAAACTAGTCAAAAATAATAAAAACTAAGAATAATATACAATATCCTCAATTGTATACAATAAAAGAATACACAGCGGAATAAGCTTAACTAAGCTTCTCTTGAAACATCCGAGCATCGCTCCCCTTGTAACCAAACCTGTACCTGAAATAAAGCAACTATAGTGGGGTGAGATACATCAAATCTCAGTGAGTTCCCTATCCTATAGGTTCTCTCGGCTTTACAGGGTTCTATCAATCCTAACTCAAGTCAGGGGAAGGGAAATGACTTTAAGTTCACAATCTCACACTATATGGAAACATGTCATGAGTTCATCAACTCACAATATCACTAATCAATAACCACACCAAGGCATCCCCTTTTTCCCGTCCGCTTCTACGACTAGAAGTCGACCCGAGTCATGGATCCTTGTAACCTACTTGACATACAAATGGATTCGGGTTCTACGGGACATAAACTGTTATGAACCGTCACTTCACACGGGCCATTAACCGTCACAAGCATACGCTCCCTGAGCGCCATTCGTACTGCACGCGGGAATCAAACCTGCCAAGTAGTTGTGCATATGTTTCAGAGGAGCTCGAGAACCATGAAAAGCACTCACAAAAAAACAATTGGTTACGATTACGTGATCACATACACAAACGCGATTGTATTCGACAATCACAAGGCCACAATGCCTTAAGGCCACAAACGCCTTTTCTCAAAGAACACAAAGGTTCACACACATGTTCCATACTAGTGTCTCACTCTCCTCTAGGCCAATCTCGTCACGGATGCACTCTCAACATCAGGTGCCCGAGCCTTGCCATCGAGGTTATCTACTCCAGGCCAGAACTCGTCAATGAATGCACGAGCGTCGCCATCCAGAGTTACTATCACAATTCTATCACAACCTAGAATTATACCATTTGTTTTGGGGTAAAGTTTCCTCACTCTTCCTAATTCATATTTTTAACGTGCATATATATACAAACATGTTTAACAATAAGAGCATATGCAAAATAATCATCAATCGCATAACGGAAACACATAATTCAACAACAATTACCCACCATTAAACGATAAAAGTCGACAAAATGACACTATTCCAAAATCCCGACATAATTAAATTGGCCAACGATCTTAAAACCATTTTAATAAGAAAATACATTTTATTAGCTTTCCAACGATATCAAGAATGTTAAAAACGGATAACCGAGTCAAAAGTTATGGACATAACGAGAATTGGTATCGCGAAAAACACAATTCTGCACCCTCCTGACCGTACACGTATTGCCCTAAGCCATACGCGTATTGCCTAAAGTGATACGCGTATGGGCAAAGACTGATTTTCCTTCAAAATTCCATTTAAAACTCCAATACGCATATTACCTCAACCCATACGCGTATTTCCCCCTCCCATACGCGTAATGCATAAAATGCTTCATTGCCATACGCGTATTGCCTCCTCCCATACGCGTAACGCCTAAAATGCTCCATTGCCATACGCGTATTGCCTAACTCAATACGCGTATTGCCTTGCGTGATATGCGTATGGGCAGAGGAAATCCAGAAAATTTCCTGCATTGTTCCCGTTACGAATTTCTCCCCAAAACCTCTCCAATTCTCATCTAACCACTTCCAAATCACAATATATCAATCCAAATATGTTCCAACACAATTAACAAGTATTCTATGCAATTTATATCGAATTTCATCCGTTAGAATTGATTTTCTCTCAATCTAACTTAAGTTCAATTCTTATATTTCTAGACTTAGAGTGTCTAACTAGAACCCACCTGGTAACCGAAGAGGAGTTTGGAGAAGATGATGAAATGATCCACGTTTCCTTCCCTCTTTTCCCTTTTCTCTTCTTCTCTTCTTTCTCCTTTCCTTCTTCTTCTTCTTAGTATGTTTTTCTTTTCTAACAATATATATATATATATATATATATATATATATATATATATATATATATATATATATATATATATATATACATAATCATTAATATATAATATAAATCCAACAGGGTAAAATATCTCCAATTGATATTTTGTCGTCTCAACCCAATTGATCAATTATTAGAATTTCCATAAAATTACTTTCTCGGGTTAATAAATATTAATCCGTCCCTTTAATAAAATAATATATCTCTTCGGAGTTCACAAGTTGCTCTATTGATCCCAATTGATAATACTTAAAATGCTTAGAATATTCCGTTAATCCAATATACCAAAAATAGAGCGCATAGGTACCCATCTGATCTCATCTGATGTCCAATTGAGCATTTAGATAATGCGGGGTATTACAAAGTCTAAGAGGGGTACTAATAATCCTAAAGTTATCATGCATGGAGATCCTATGGTTGTGTGAGGTATAAGGACCACCTAAGCCTAAAGAAAAGAGAGGGATAGTACTACCTAATGCTTATCCTACCTCACCTTAATCAAAAATTATGGATGAGCTAGGATCCCTAAGGGATGTGAGAAAGTTCTACACAATCAAGCATTATATCATGCTATTCACAAAAGAGAATGATAAGTAAAAGAGATGAGAGATGAGAGAAGAGATGAGTATGTATTAACATCCACTTACTCAAGTGACTTACCTCTGCCCCTACACAAAAGGTCAGTGCATTATTAACACAAGTATTGAAAACTAGTACAAGAAACTTAAACCAAACAAAACTATTTGATTCAAGAAGACAAGTTACTAAGAAAATGAAGTTCAAACCAAAAGGGAAGGGTCCTAATGGTTAAGGGAAATTCCAAGTCAGTAGGTATATGCTAAGGTACTATACTAATGTAAACATGTCACGTGATATCAAACAAAGTCAAACTATACACCAAACAATCATGTAAATGTGAGTTGAACCCTAACTACACAAGATGTATATAATTGGAAAGTAAACATGAATAAATGCATATGTAAACATCAAAGTCATAAGTAAATGACATTTAAGAATGAGTGAAGATGTTATTCAAATGGCATATGATTCACAAGAGCAAGCATTGATCAAGCAAGCAAAAGATGGGAGCAAACATCATTAAAGTTCCAACAATGCATCATGCAAGACATGCAAGTAAGAAATGAATATGTAAATTGAATAACCAAACAAAATGAATGCAAGTCACTAGTTTAGGACATTTGGAATTAAATTTAGAGGTCAAGAAAGTAAGCACAACATTCATACAATTTATCATGTTGAAGCACTTAGAAGATGAAGAGCAAACAAGTTCAAGTTAGGTCAAACAAGTTCAAGCAAAGTATGCAAAAGTTTGTGAGCTTTAGAAATATGTAACATGAAATTATAGGTCATGGAATATGATTGAAAATGGTTGGAAATAGAAGTGAATCATGATCAACGAATGATTTGGGATCACTTATGTATTGGGACAAACATGTATTCAAAGAAGATTAGAGAAGCAAACACAATTACACAAGATACTTCACTTTAGAACATGTGCACTAACACCATATAAGAATGAACTTTGGATGACTTATGACATGGTAAAAATGATCTATAATATTCATACAACACGAATTAAAGACCTCAACAAATAGTCAAAGAAAATTGGCACATGATGCAAATCAAGACCTAAGCACAAATCATCTAATGCATACACAAACACACATGCATTTTAATGGATCAAAATGGCATTTAAAGGCTGGAAAAAATTGTGAGATTCAAGTTATTTGAAGTGAAACCAGTGGGTAAACATTTCACAAGAAATTGGCCCAAAAATCATTGAGGAACATACCCAAAGAGATCTCACAATATCATACAAAGCATGCACACAAATGGCTCAAAAACATCACTCAAAAGTCATTAAGAAAGGAATTAGAAAATTCACAAAATTAGAAAAATACACATGCCATACATCAAACTGATCCTCTCCTTATGCAGATCATAAATCCATCAACAAAATTCGCAAACACATCACACACAGAGAGAATGGAAGGCGAGTTTTGCCCTAGAAATTGAAACTACGCACCTATTGTGCCTATCAACTAGCCGGGGGTTCCATTGCTCCTACTGAGCTCCAACACAGTCAAGATAAGCTAAAATCAACTAAAACCAGTGCAATGAAGTTTAAGTAGAAAACCTGTGTTGTTGATGCTTTGGATCAAAGAATACCAGAGGTGAGGTTCCCTTGCTTGCTTGATCTTCAAACTGGCCAAATAAAGGCTATGGAAACTTCCAATTACTTTGAGAATCAGTGGATGAAAATATCAAGATCAAGATGTAGCTTCTGTTCCTTTGCCTATTCCATGGATAATTCTTGATGAAGAATGGGGAAAAGTGTAGAGGAATTGATGAAGATGTAGACTCGTGAGAAAACTCAGAGAGAGAATGAGAATTTCAAAAGAGTGAAGAGTGTAGAATGAGAAAAGTTGTTGCAATTTCTATTAGCATTTTTATTTATATGTGAAGTTAATTGTTAACCAAATGTGGTTAACAGTTAGAAGCTTAGTTAAGTGAGTTGGGAGTGAGTTAAGTTTGTTATGTCTGAGTTATGGTGATTTGTTAGAGTGAGGGAAGAACATGGCATGCTATGGTGGTGGTTTGAGTTGAGTGGTGGTGATGTAATGTTGTTTTGCTGAACAATACAGCTGCTTCTTTCACAAAACTTCCTGAACAAGTTTCCTTTCCTCTTTTATATTTGAACCAAAATGGCAATGATGGTACATGGGCATGTCTATGCGTACAATATGTGTTTGGCTTTAAAAAGAAAAGACAATGGCATGGTGTATGTGAAGCATGTGCATAAAACAATCAGCATACAACAGGTTTTGGTTTGCTTGGATCAGAAGAAAATCAAGTGTGGGGGTGGAAACTTTGGCAAGCAATATCTTGATGATCAATGAGTGACATGACATGATTCTTGGTTCTTTGGAAAGAGTAAAGGAAGGAGACCAAAGTTGATGTGGAAATCAAATGCAAATGAAACCTTTAAGACACTAAAAATTGGCCGTGAAGATAGGTATTCATAACTGGTGTGGTAAGTCAGCTTGACCTGGCCTGACCAACTCTCATGCGTGTGGAAAAATCTGTGAGACGTTACCCACTTTGACTCATCATAACTTCTCATACATTGATCAAATGAAAAATTGTCCAACATGAAAGTTGAAGAGGAGATGGAAATGAACAAGATTGATGTTGAACAATTTTCCATTTGAAGCTTACATCAATGAGAAATTTGGCTGGGAAGTTGGACAAAACATGCACACAAGATGTTTGATGAAATGACTGCATGCTGGCTCGTCCATGACTTGCCTTGCTGGTCAAAAATGCCCTACAAACCTCCAACTTTAATCAATCATAACTCCTTCAATTTTAATCCAATGAGGATGTTCTTGGTATGGATTTGAAGCTTGAAATGTGAACTTTTGATAGGCCTCCCTAGGCCTTCCATTTGGTTCTTGGAGCATGGAGAAAGAAAGCCCCAAAGTCAACCTCTCACCTTGCCAAAACTTGCCATAAATAGAAACCCTAATTTCTATTTTTGGCAACTTTGCACATTTCTTGATTTTTGATGAATCATCCATTATTTCCTGATCAAACCCTCACCAATGATCACATTTGACACGAGGAACCTGAATTTGACCTCCAAAAGTCAAGAGTTGACTTTTTCCTCTGCACAATTGACTTTTCTCCAATTCTCCTAATTCTCAATCAATTGATCAATTGAAACCCTTCCATATCAAATTGATGGACCATTCTTCATCCTTAGACCCTTGAGGACATGTAGAATACCATAGCATCAAGTTTTGCCCAAAAAAATCAGAAATAAACTGATTTTATGGTAAACCCTAATTTCAACCCCTCAGTCTAGGAGAAATCAGCACATCCTCCAAATCCAAATTCCTATGAATATGATGCATACCCTCTCCAAAAAAGATGAAATATGCCATTTGGAAATGATAAAAGCTCCAAGATCCTACCCATTGGGGTAGTATACTTAAGAATTCCAAAACCCTAGTTTGCACTGGTTAGGAGAATATGACTTGCTTCAATCTTCTGTTGAATTCTCATCTTGGGATACCTTGAGGGCTCAAATGAGATGAATTGAGATATGAAAAGCCCTTGTGACTTGTTTGGAAAAGCTTTTCTCTTGTCCTTTGACCTTGAACTGTTCATGCCTTGAAACACCTGATCCCATGCCTTGCAACCAATGATGTGTATGATTTAGCATGACCTACTATGAAATGCAAATGAGTGAAACATAAGCCAATTATTGAGAAAAATAAGAGGGCAAATTTTGCGGTATAACATCATCCCAACAACAGCAGAAAAAGCAGATATCCAGAATATGCAGCATATGAATATTCAAAACAGTAAAGAAGTGCAGTAAATATACATAAAGCTAAAGCATAAAGATAAAGCAAGTAAAGAGCGAAAGATAAACACCCAAACAAGCAAGAAAACAAACAAAACTAGACGAGGCCCTAACTCGCAAGCGCAAGGACTCCCCAGCAGAGTCGCCAGCTGAAGATGGCTGGTTTATACCTGAGTGAATCACACACTCAAAGATTACACAGAGTCGCCACCGAACTTTATTTAGTCCCAAAGGACAGGGAAAATATCGATAAAACCCATGGGGAAGAGAAATGGGAATGGGGGTCGGTTATGCGAAAGGAAGGTACTAGCACCTAACGCATCCGTCGTACTCGACGGGAACCATTTCGCTTGCTTCAAGGCTTGGATTTGGTTCTAGCTAAAAGAAGAGAGAAAAAGGAGAAAAGAGGAAAGAAAAGAAATAACGAAAGTGCTCGCAGAGGATTGGGGCCCTCGTGCCTACATACCCTCATAGTGCAATAAGGAAATCAGAGCGTCGTAGTTCAGAGGAACTAGGAGAAAGAAAGGGGAAAAAGGGGTGGAAGGGTGGAAGTGTGCTCGCCAAGATCATCGCGATCTCGTGCCTACGTATCTGACATTCGAACGAATGCAGAATCAGAGCTTCCGTAGTTCGGGTAACCAAATGGAAAACCAAACAAAGAAAGAAAAAATGGTGTCAAAACAAAGAGCAAAAGAGAAAGAAACTCTACTGGGGAAAGCTGAACAGTAAGAGCGATTGCACAAGAAACTAGAAAGGAATGGTGTCAAAACCAAAAAAGTAAGGAAGAAAAGAAACTCCCCTGGGGATAACAAAGAGGATTGGTGTCGGAACCAAGAAAATAAAGGCGTAACAGGAATAGAAAGGACTCCACTGGGGAAGAAAATAAAGAACCGCTAGGGACCATAGGGTAAGCGACCCTACTGGGAAACAAAATAGGGGATGGTGTCAAAATCAAGAGATTAAGGAAACTCGGTATTTTAACTGGCTGGAAGTGGTTAACCGAAGAGAAATAGGGATTTATAAACTCTGTGGGGAAAAGGAAATGGTGTCAACAGGCGGACTGTGATGAACCAAAAGAAAGAGTACTGAACTAAAAGGAGGTGTTTGACTCTAAGGGGGCATCGGTATGTTAACTGATAAACAGTGATTAACCAAGGGAAATAAAGATTGTAACTCTGGGAGGAGAGAAATGGTTTTAACAGATAAACTGTGATTAACCAAAAGGACGGGTGTAGGATCGATCGAAGGTTGTGACCCAAAAGGGACGTTGGTATTGACTGAACAAACATCACTTGACCAACGAAGAAGGGTATGGAACCAAAAGAGGTTTCTAACCGCCGGGGATTCGGTTTTAACAGAAGAAACTATGATTAACCGAAAGCATGAGTGATTAACCAAGAAGAGGTGATTAACTCAAAAGGGTCAGTATTTTAATAGACAGACTATGGTTAACTGAAGGAAAAGGGTGATTAACCAATAGAAGGTGATTAACCCAAAAGGCTCAGTGTATTAACAGACGGACTGTGGTTAACTGAGAAGAAGTGAAAATATTTGTATTTTAACTGGCAGGTAGTGATTAACCAATCAAAGGAGGAAGAACCCAAAAGAAGGTTGCGAACTATGCTAGGGGGTTTGGTTGCAACAGAAGTACTGTGTTTAACCGAAGAAAGTGAATTAGGATTCTTCAGGGGAATCAGAGAGTAATGATTGACTGCGAGAAGTGAACATGGTGTTGAAACAAAGAAAACTTGCTAACCCAAGGAACAAAGATCTTAACCAAGAAGATGATTGATCAAAAAGGAGATTGAAAGAGATAGGAGTGATCAAGGATCGACTTGACTGGGGGAAGAGTGTACACTACCGCCTAGAGATAGAGATGACTAAGCCAAGCACAGGGTCATTCGTCCCCTACCTGAAGTAGTCAGAATGAGAGTAGGAATTCTCCCTTATCATTCCTTCTCTAACACACAGGGTGTAATGCAGAAGATGAAACAGACAACACAACAGCTCCAAGTTGTACGGTGCTCCACGCGTTGCGAAATGGACAACATAACAGCTTCAGTTCGTACAGTGCTCCAAGGCAAGGTATAACGCGAAACTCCAACCTCGCAGGGGATCGAGATAGAGAAGATCTAAGGAGGTCCTAAAGAGAGGGAAGGGGAAGATCAACTAATCGAAACATGGTTTCGATCAATTAATCAAAGGGAAAATGCTATGCTAATAATTTTTCAAAGAGGATGAAAAACCATTAAAGCAAAAGGTGTGAATTATTGATTATACAAGATTAAATTTGTTCAATAAAGAACAAACTTAATGCAACTAAGAAACAAATATGCAAAACAGTACCAAAAGGACAATTAGTATGCAATGCAATCATGTTAACAAGTGATCAAATGAAATGCAAGATGTTCATGAACAAACATTGCCCAAAATATGAACACGTTGAATAATCGAAATTGTGCATCGAAAGTTCATAAACATGCTTCAAACAGAGGTTAAACAACACTTAAAACATCCATAAAAATCAAGCACATTAATCTATGGAAGTTAGAAGAAGAAAGGATACCAAACAAGCTTGAAAAAAACTCAAAATTGGCCATTATGTTCAGTGGTAACCGGTTACTGCATATCTGCTAACCGGTTACTTACTTGAAAATAAGCGTTTTTGGTGAAATTTACACTGAGTAACCGGTTAGCAGATATGCTGTAACCGGTTACCACTGAGACAGTGGCAAAAATAACAGAAAAAATAGCTTTTTAAAAGTGATTTTCTGCACTTAATCACTTATACCAACCACCACATGCTAGATCATGAATTTGTACACGAAATTTACATCATGTGAGTGCAATTAACACATATTACAAGCATCAATCATGGAGATCAAAGATCATGCAAATGCATAACAAATCAAACCGAAAACGATTGAAATCACATCGTAAATGCGCGGAAAAGATCGAAACAGTTAGCAAAGTAAAATTTACCAACCTACAAGGCGGAGATGTGCCTTGGTAATTGTTGCAAAGTATTCTTGATGCATAAAATCAAAGAAAACCAGAGGAATCTTCAATTTGTTGACGAAACATATCGAAACCAAGCAAAATACGATGAAGCTCCAAAATGAGAAATCGAATCATTGAATGTTGCAACAAATACTCAAGATTAATCCATAAGCTGAAATAATTCCAGAAATCCAAGTATAATAGCAAGAATGATGAAGGTTGAGCTCAAGAAATAATCACTTTTGATGTAAAAGTGATTATCCTTTGATGTAGAAATTGAGCTTTGGTGAGGTTTTGGAAGAGAATTGAGATGAAGATGAAGATGTAGCAGAGAAAAATCAGAGAGAATGTGGGAGAATTGAGGGTGAAATGTGAAGAATTTGTGTGAGAAATGTGGGAAATGATGGGGAGAGTTAAAAAGTGAGTGAAGGTGTGCTTATATAGATTTTTGGTTTGGAGTGTGAGAGGTTTGGAATTAGCTTTGGACTTAGCTTTGGGTGGTTTGGAACTAGGATAGGAGTTAGTTGGGCTTGACTCACCGAGTCAAGCTGGTTAACTCGGTTAGTTAGAAAAACTCAAGGTTGATATGCTTGGAAAACAAGGAACATGGTGCACTTAATTTAGAGTGAAGCATTGGAATAAATGCACTTGGAATGTCTTGAAATGTCTAGAGATGTCTAGAATATTCCAAACACTGCTAGAATTAAGTAGAACCAAATACCAAAAAGAGTGTTACCCTGCTATCCCAAAAATGCAGCAAAATCTGTAACTTTGTACAGAGTAACCGATTACAGCATATCTGCTAATAGGTTACTTGCTTGAAAATCTGCATTTCTGGTGAAAAATACACAGAGTAACCGGTTACTGCATATCTGCTAATCGGTTACTTCAGCCCATTTTACCCAAATTTGCTTGGAAATGATGTTGAAATGCCGGTTTCAATTTTCCACCTCTTATTTTGATAAGTAAACATAGAAACCTTTATTTTGAGCTTGTTTTGGTGATGAAATAATCTTGAAAGGATGTGATTAATCGGGCAAAAAACCTGAAAAACCTGCAACAAGAAACACACAGAGAAAAGTGCAAATGCGTATGCTGCCGATGCGAATGCACATGCTTATGCAAAAGGCAAAAGAGGAGGTCAAATTTTGGGTTACGACAATTTCTATGGAGTTTTTCATGCTGATGGACCCTTTGAATTGTTATAAATATGCACAACAACTTTGATGTTTACACCTTGAATTGATTCATCTTGCAGCTGTGTGAAAAAGTGCCCCAAGTTTTGGTGTTTCACTTGAAATCCGCCTTGGGCATAATTTTTCTAAGTGTTGGAAAAAGATGCATTTTCATGTTTTCAGCCACTTTGAGCACTCCATAACTAAAAATCCATGGAGAATTGGAATGAGATGTAGTTGACACTTTTAAAGTAGGCCATGAGAGCTACAAATCCATCTTTGGACCATCTAAAATGGTTGCTTGGATATCAAGTTATGATCCTTGGAAGTTGGTACCCTAGCCGCTTTGTTTCATAACTTAGAAAAATTCTAAGTTTTTTTATGGATACCCGTTTTACAAGTTATCTCACTTTCTTTGGTTTTTCTTGATGAATGATGATTCCAATCACACATTAACATCATTTTAGAGTTAAGGAACCTTGGTTGACCAAAAAAATAAAAAAGTCAAACTTTGACTTTTTGTACAGTTGAATTTTTTAGCAGATGAAATCTAAACTGCGCGATCCCCGATGAAATCAAGTCCTTGACCTAAATTAAACTTAATAGATGGATTCCATAGGTGATATAGGTTGTATTGAATCATGTCCCAAGGTTTGGGAGCATATCCTGGTCAAAAGTAAAAAATACAGTTGACTTTTTCTTCAAAACCCTAATTGTGGTTCAGATGAAATTGAAACTTGTGAATCAAGCTTCTTGGATCAATCCATTGTTGCAAATGGATAAATATGGTGTATTGGAGACCCTCAAATCATGTCTTGAGGTCTTGGCTCATGTTTTGTACCAAAAGTCAACTTAGGGGTGAATTAGGTCAGGAAACCCTAATTCCTGATTTTTTTTATAAATGCATCCCCTGAGGTTAAATTGACTTGATGATTGGGTCCATGAGGTCCCTTGGAGTATCTTGGGTTGTGCTTTGAAGCATTGGCTCATGCCCAGAGGAAAATCTTCATCTGGAGGCCTTGGTCGACCAAAACCCTAATTTGGTGACACTGGCGATCTTGAGGCTTGATCCACTTGGAAGGTAGCAACTTTGTGCTTGTTTCTTGATGTGGGAGTCCTATTGATCCTTTATGGATGTTTGAGAGGTTAGACAAGTTGAAGGTCATGTCAATTCTTGATTGATCCTTGTCTAAATGCCCTAAGAGGGCTCAAAATCCTTATTCTTGTTTGTGGTGAATGCTCAAACATCTCTGAGGATATTGATTGAGGCATGTTGGTTCATCCATATTGTGGTAATGATTTGCACAATGATGGGAAATCTTAGTGGTCAAAATTTGGGGTATGACAGATGCCCCTATTTAATCTTCTTGGACCCGAAGGTGTGAATGGCGAAGGTATTCGGGCATTCGGGGTGCAAGATGATTAAATATCGGAATACGCGAAATTTTGACGGTGGTTATGAATGGCAGTTTGCCCATCCATCTTCTTTCGCTAAGCAATGATGCTTAGAAAAGGTACAAACTTCCCCTCGATCCTGGTCTTCAACCAAGGAACTGGTCTCAGTTTTCTGAAATAAACTTCCCCTCGATCCTGGTTTCCTACCAAGGAACTGGTCTAAGTTTCTTAAATAAACTTCCCATCGATCTTGGTTTCCTACCAAGGAACTGGTCTCAATTTCTGAAATAAACTTCCCCTCGATCCTGGCTTCCTACCAAGGAACTGGTCTCAGTTTCTGAAATAAACTTCCCCTCGATCCTGGCTTCCTACCAAGGAACTGGTCTAAGTTTCTTTTGTCAATAGACTTTCTTGACAAGGGACGTTATGTGTAGCGGTTTTCCTCAAACTTCTCGCCAAATTTTCCTGGGGAGATGCTATTTGACGGAAAAAACTTTTGATGTCAGACTTGCTAGGGAACCCATCTGTCTGAGCTATAGAGGTGTGTAAATTTCTCTGTGGGAGACGCCATTTTCCGACTCTACTGGGGAAAACGAGTCTCTTGAGAGACTGCTTTCTGTTTGGGGATATTACATCATACTTTTCCTCGAGATCTTCTCGGAGAAATGCCATGTGATGTAATCCAATTTTGAGGTGCTGATGACCTCTTTGTCAGTGAATTTTTCAGAGAAAAACTGCTATACTGCCGAATCTTTGATTAAGAGGCTTTCTCTGAGGATTTTCCTTAATCTGGGAAAGGGAAGGCATCATCTTCCATGATGAAGAGTGACATTTGTCAAAGGTTTTCTTGTTTTTCATAGGTGTAGTACCCCAAAATTTGCCCTAACCTTTTTGGCTTTTGCTTCGCATTTATTCTGCTTTTTTAGGTCATAACTCATTCCCTCTTTTGCATTGGGTTCCTAAGACGTGTGATCAAGGCCTCTTCCTCTGGTTTTAGCTTTCCGTATTCAGAAGATTATCAGTGTACGTCAAGAGGGGGTTTCTTATTTTAGAGGATTCATCAGAGGCGTTGGGTCAGGTTTTATTGGGTGTGAATCAGGGTTTGGTTTTTTCTCTGTTCAGGACATTTCCTCATCAGTGTGCATGCAAGGTGAATCAAGGTTCCTCATTCAGGGTTGAGCTTGTGGACTGTTTATTGGTTGAGATTCTTCAGTGGATCAGGCGAGTGGCCAGATTATGCAGTGGTAGCTGTGACCATTTTATCAGAGGCTTGTGGATAGTTTGTGATTGGTTTTGAATTCTTTGGGTTATCCATTTTCTATCCATCATGACCACTTTCAACCATTTTAACCAATTTTCTTTCCACATCCAAATTTATTTCAATATCCGTTCCTTACCATTTTCAAATCCAATTTTTACCTTTCCTATTATCCATTTTATCATAAGTAACCATATTTCATCCATTTTTCTAAACCAATTATCCATTTCCATTTTTGTTATCCACTTCATTTTCTTAACCCACATTTCTTATTCCTAATCCATTTCTAATAACCATACTTAATCCATTTAACCATTCATATCCACTTTTGATTTCCAAATCCATCTTGTGTATCCATTTGTCTAACCAAAATCCATAAACCATTTGTCAATATCCATTTCAATCCACTCAAGTGTTACCTTAATAACCTTTTTAATCATTTTTAATTTCAAATATCCACTCTTAACCCATTCATCTTTTTTTTTAACCCAATTTAATCCATCAAACCATTTGCCCATTATTTTCCTTTTGCATATCCATTAATTCATTTTATTACTTTGATAATCCAATTAATCAATTACCCATCCAATTTTCCATTAATCACTTTTTAAGTCTTTTTACCAAGATTCATACAAATCCATTGGCTTCAGAAACTGGCGGCTTGAGTGGGAAGCCCTTCGCCAATCTCTCTACCAATATCTTGAAGGCGAGGGAAATGTAACAGAAAATTATGGCAGGTGGTTTCACAGAAAATTCAGAACACACAAAGTCCTGCAATAGTAATAACGCATTCATCCAGAAAATTACATAACAGAAATAGGTTTTTATGGAAAAAAGAAGCTACTCAAAATAGTACCACAAGAGAAGCAGGTTATTACACAGATTTCTATACCAGAAAATTCATCGAATTGTTTCTCTTCAAACTAACAATTTCTAACAAAAACTCTAACTGAAATCCCTAACAAACTGCTCTAACAAAATTTCACTCTTCACAATCTCTAACTAACTTTTTCTTCTCGATTCTTCTTTTCCCCTCTATATAAGACCTTCACCTTCATCAATCGAGGCTAGAGAATGCTTCATCAATTTCCATTCTCTCTACGACTTCATCCCTTCACCTTCATCACCTTCAATCTCTCTGCAACTCCTCATCTTTCTTCACCTACAAACTCCAATTTCAATCCACCTTCAGAAAGCTTCTTCAATTCTCATCGATCAATACTCTCCATCGCCACAACTCCGAAACCTGCAGAACATCCACAAATCGGTAACAAAAAATCTCAACACAACCGCAAAACTTTCGCAGCAGAAGTAGAAAAATTCAGATACTGAGTTCGCAACCTTCAATAACAACAGTTTGAATACGGTATATTTAAAGAAGTGGAAGAAGAAGTAAGCAGAATTCAAACGAAGAAGAAGAGATTCAGCGAGAGTAAATCGAAGAAGACGGAAGCAAGAGTGTAGAATCTCACATACCTGAAGAATCATCTCTGGTTTTCTCGTCGTTATTTTCCTCCATTGTGAAGAGTCACCGGAACTGCTCCGGTAGGTAAGTCGTTCTCAATTCAAACTTCGACTTCATTGTTCTTTGATTATTGCGCATTTTGTTTCTCGTATGTGCACCGTTTTATTTACGCCGACCGGTTTATTTCGCGACTTCAGTGCGTCTTTTCCGTTGTGAGAGAGTGAGAGCACGTTTGTTGAGCGTTGTGTTCGTTGAGGATACCGCGAGTGAGTATGAGAATGCTGAGGTTGAGCGAGTGAATCGTTGCTTCCGTTGAGACTTGTTGTGGAGCTGGCGATGTTGTTGAAATAGGATGAAACCGAGGAAGAATCCGGCATGGTGTTGTGGTTGTCCGGCGTGATTTGGAGAAAGAGTTGACGACGGTGGATGGCGCGGTGGAGAGGTTTTGTTTTCGGTGAGGTTGATATTTTAACTGAGGAACTTGTTGCTCTCGATGTGAGGTTTAAGAAGCAAACGATTTGCAGCGGACGAGGATGACGATGAAGGTATTCCGGCGAAGTGATAATCAGAGGAAAGTGAGATTCAACGGGGAGGGTTTTAGTTGGAATGTTTGGTTGATGTAGAAGAATGAGAAGGTGCGCCGGTAGGGAGGCGATTGAAGAAGAGAAGGTTGAGTGATGGACAAAGACGAGGGAGAAAGAGAGGTTTCCGGTGAGAGGTTGGTGATGGCGCAAGAGAGATGAAGGGGAAGTCATCAGGAAATGAAGGGAATATGTGAGATTAGGGTTTTCTGATAGGGATCATTGGTTCTTTTTTTCCTATGAGTTTGGGTTGGGCCTCTCCGCCCATGGTTTCATTTTCCCAATAATTTCTGACCACAACCCTTGTTTAATTCCGCACCCCCCTCCTGGACATGGATAAGACCTTGGGCCTTGAACCCACACAAGTTGTAGTTTTGCACCCCCGTTTCACTATTTCGCACCCTCTTGCTTCATGTTCAGATCCTTGGGCCTAGGCAGAAAAGCCCATTCGCCCTGAAAGCTACTCACACTCCCTGAATCTCTTTGCACTCCTCCTTGTTTTTATTTGTGTCTTTTCTAAGTGTTTTAATTTTAGTTTTATTAATTTGTTTAGTAAATAATTTTGGATTTATATTTTAGGAATTAGATTTTTGATTAGATAACTAGAATTTAATTTTGGTTTTGTTTTTAATTCTTAATCATAATTTTAGAATTAGATTTTTAGGAATTAACTTGAATAAACAATAGATTTAAATATTAATTGTAGGATTAATATTAGTTTTTAATTCTAGAATTAGTTTTAAAACTAATTTTCTTTTAATTAGTTTATAACTTTAGAATTAGTCTAGGATTTAACTAGAATTAACTTTAGGTTTAATTTTAGATTTAGAATTAATTTTAGAGTGACTCATCTTGTTAGATTTTAATCTTCTTTCTTTTATTAGCATTTTAATTCTAGCTTGGTTATTCCTGACCATAATTTTAATTGCCTACTCTTGGATTAATTGTTGATTAATTTCTGTTTAATTCCTGATTAATTGTTTCTTTGCTCACTTAATTTTCTTCATCCCTCGTTAAGATAAACTTAACTTCCATCTTGGAAGTAAGTTGCTTCTTATATTCTTTCCATTTTTTTAGTTTAGGTTTCTCATACCACACTAAACCTTAGGACCTCCAAGCATGCTAACATTAGGATTGAGTCTTAGTTTCCCCGTAGTTTCTACCTTTATCGCCCTTTGAGTCTCTTCTTCTCATCTTAAAACAAAAAGTAAAAAAACACTTAATAAAGGCATAACAAATATTGTATTTGAGCCTTTCATGTGGGAACAAGGAGGTGAGGGGTCTTCTCTCATTTCTTTGGGAATGTTTAGTGTACGCCCCGTCTTGGGTCGATATGCTAGGCATTCGATCCTACATGAGGGACTTAAATACAATGTGAGTTACTAAACACCGATAATCAAAACACTTCTTTCTAAAAGACAAAACAAACAATAACGTCTTTCCTTCGGGAATTCTTTTCTCACCTCACTCACTCTCAGCGTACGAATGTGCTCCTACTCGTTCTCTTGCAAGATGGTAACGCACTCGGACCGGCAAGCCTATAACACCTGAGCTAGAACGTTAGCCGTTCTTTAAAAAACACAAACAATTCATCCCTAGTGAGGGGAACTACGTCGCTCTGATTCTCATGTTCCCGATGAGATACGTAGGCAGTGGGGTAGGGCCCATGCAAGCACTTCTTTTATTTTCCCTACATTTGTCTCTCTTTCTCTCTCCTTTCCTTTTCCAGTTCTCCAGCTAGCAGTTCCTTTTCCAGCATCTTTTCCTACACCCTTTGATTGAAGCAGCAAGCGTGGATCCCATCGGGTAAGATGGACGTGAGGGGGTGCTAATACCTTCCTCTCACGTAACCGACTCCCGAACCCAGTTCTCTTGGTCGCAAGACCATGCTCTTTCCTTTCCCCAGGTTTATGCGGTGTTTCCTTTCCCTCTCTTGGGATAAATACACATTGCTGGCGACTCTGTTTCAGTGCCACTTTCGCGTTTGTACCAGGATGAAAATCCCGGGAGCGACAATAGGTTCAAGTTATCAAAGCGGTCAAGGACCGTCTCCATCCCAGAAATAAGCTGGGGCGAGATTGCTTAGATGATTCGCTTCCTGACGAGGAAAGAAGTGATGACTCGATTGACAAGAGGACTTTTATCACTAGGGGATAAGACAGACTAGAGTGATAGTGATGCAATATGAATGTGAATGCAAATCAATAATGCATGATGTATGCATGTTTATGCTGACAAAACTGACGCGACATACAAACTAGTATATGAACACGATTAGATACTCGGCCACTGAAGGGGACGAAGAAATACTGTTCGGTCCAAGATAGCAACTCTGCCTTGCTTAGGAGAGATAGTCCCTGTGGGGAATAATCGTTGGTCGGACTTAGGAGGTAAGAACTCTGTCGGGGATGTCAGATGGAGTATTCGCATCTAACACAATTGATCCTTCATTCAGGCTTACTGGCTTAGAAGGAGTACTTTGATTCTGCGCTTTGAAGGTCAAACACCTTTGGAGAAGTGATCGATGTTCTTTCGATGTTCAACAGTCAAAAGAATTGCCATCTTTATTTTAAAAGCAAGAAAATTTGACAAGTCAATTCATTTTTGTTTTATTTCAAGAATCATTAATCATGTTAAAATGTCGTTCTGTAAAGCTAAAACAAATAGGAATTACAAACAAAAGCACAAGGGCTAAAATTTTATTGATAGGATGGAAATCAGCCAAGCAGGTGATTCCATAGAGTATTTACAAAGTTTAGAAACTGGTAATTTAAGGGAAAAGGGCTACATTGAAACATAACGACCATTATCCTTCTACCAACTTTGAATTTCGGGCATCCCGAGCTTCTGTTGAAGATGAACTTGACTGGAGTTTTCCGATGGATAGCATGACTGCTACTGGGGGATTTGCCCCTGTTGGACGTAGTTACTTGTCATTATCCCTAACTTTTGCCTGGATTGTACTTTGAGATTTCCAATCCATCGAAATGATTTTTTTTTTGCTTATGTCTCTAATTTTTGCCTGGACCACCCTTTCGGGTTTTCAATCCACCGAGACATTTTTTTCTTTTATTTTTTTTTTATTTAGGCGAAGTATTTCTTGACTACATCAACATTCGTGGGGTAGGCAAATTCCTCTCCATCCATGGTTGCGAGTCTCAAGGCGCCGCCTGAGAAGGCTTTCTTGACCACATAGGGGCCGTCATAATTCGGAGTCCATTTGCCCCGGGAATTAGTGAGAAAAGATTGTATCTTCTTGAGCACGAGGTCTCATTCTCTGAAGACGCGAGGTCAGACCTTTTTGTCAAACGCCTTCTTTATTCTTTGTTGATACAACTCACCATGGCATAGAGCCGTTATTCGTTTTTCTTCGATTAGATTCAGTTCATCGTCCCAACTTTGACACCATTCAACTTCTGTTAGCTTAGCTTTCATCAATATCCTAATTGATGGGATCTTTACTTCGATGGGGAGCACTGCTTCCATGCCATATACTAGAGAGAAAGGGGTTGCCCCTGTTGAAGTGCGGACAGATGTACGATAACCGTGAAGAGCAAAGGGTAGCATTTCGTGCCAGTCTTTGTAGGTTACAACCATCTTTTGAACAATCCTCTTGATGTTCTTGTTAGCCGCTTCTACAGCTCCGTTCATCTTGGGTCGGTAGGGAGATGAGTTATGGTATTCGATCTTGAACTCTATGCACAACTCTTCCATCATCTTATTGTTCAAGTTAGATCCATTATCAGTAATGATCTGGCTCGGAACACCATAACGGCAGATGAGATTGTTTTTGATAAAATGGACCACCACTTGTCGGGTTACATTGGCGTATGACGCTGCTTCGACCCACTTGGTGAAGTAATCAATGGCTACCAGGATGAACCGATGTCTGTTTGAAGCCTTGGGTTCGATCATTCCAATCATGTCAATTCCCCATATGGATAAAGGTCATGGGGAAGAGAGAAATTTGAGATGCATTGGCGGTACATGGATTTTGTCAGAGTATATCTGACACTTGTGATAACTCCTCATGTATTTGTAGCAGTCGGATTTCATGGTCAACCAATAGTACCCCACTCTCAGAATTTTTCTAGCCATTGTGTGTCCGTTGGCATGAGTGCCAAAGGATCCTTCATGAATTTCCTTTATCATCATGTTTGCTTCTGGTCTGTCTATGCATCGGAGCAAGACCATGTCAAAGCTTCTCTTATAGAGTGTATCACCGCTCAGGAAGATGTTGCCTGCCAATCTTCTGAGGGTCTTTCTGTCTTTTCTTAGTGCCCCAGGTGGGTACTATTGTTTCTGAAGGAAGCATTTGATATCGTGATACCAAGGTTTGTCGTCTATAACCGCTTCAATCGTGAAGATATAAGCGGGCCTCTCGAGGCGCATTATGTCGATCTTAGGTATGTTATTCCATTGACCTACACTAATCATGGAAGAGAGAGTGGCTAATATATCAGCCATGTGATTCTTTTCACGAGGGATATGATGAAACTCGATTCTGTTGAAGAATGGTAACAACCTTCTCGCGTAATCTTTGTAAGGAATCAGTCCTGATTGGTATGTGTTCCAATCTCCTTTGATCTGATTGAGAACCAGGGCTGAGTCGCCATATACATCCAAGTTATTAATTCTTAAGTCGATCGCTTCTTCGAGACCCATGATACAAGCTTCGTATTCGGCCTCGTTGTTTGTACATTTAAACGTCAGTCTGGCAGTGAAAGGAATGTGGGTACCCTGAGGTGTTATGATGATTGTGCCAATTCCATTTCCATAATGGTTGACAACTCCGTCAAAGATTAGTCCCCATTGGGAACCTAGTTCTGGCCCTTCACTGGGTAGCGGTTCATCGCAATCTTTCATTTTTAAATACACGACATCTTCGTCTGGGAAGTCAAATCCGACTGATTCCTGATCGTCAATCGGTTGATGAGCCAAATGATCGGCTAAAATACTTCCTTTAACGACTTTCTGAGCGTGGTATTCTATGTCATATTCTGATAACAACATCCGCCAACGGGCGATTCTTCCCGTGAGAGAAGGCTTTTCAAAGACGTACTTATTGGATCCATTTCTGAGATTAACCAAGTAGTGTGGCGAATCATATACTGGCGAAGACGTTTGACTGCCCAAGCCAGAGCACAGCAAGTTTTATCAAGCATAGTGTACCAAGTCTCGCAGTCGGTGAATTTCTTGCTCAGATAGTAGATGGCAGACTCTTTTCTTTTTGTTTCGTCTTGTTGACCAAGTACACAACCCATTGAGTCTTCCAAGAATGTTAAGTATATGATCAGTGGCCTTCCTTCCACTGGGGGTGATAGAATCGGTGGATTCAACAGGTATTCCTTAATATTGTCGAAGGCGGTTTAGTAATCTTCTGTCCAAACACAGTCCTGATTCTTTTTGAGTAGTTTAAAGATTGGCGCGCATGTCACAGTCATGAGGAATATAAATCTGGAAATGTAGTTCAGACATCCCAGGAAACCCCTGACTTGTTTTTTAGTCTTTAGAGAAGGCATTTCTTGAATGGCCTTGACCTTGTCAGGATCAACCTTAATCCCTTTCGGGATGACGATGAACCCTAAAAGTTTCCCTGAACGGACACCGAAAGTGCACTTGTTAGGATTCAAGTAGAGTTTGTACTTTCTCAACCGCTCGAATAGATTTGACAGGTGGGTCACATGCTCCTCTTCTATCTTATATTTCGCAATCATGTCATCGACATATACCTCGATTTCTTTGTGGATCATGTCATGAAAGAGAGTAGTCATGGCCCTTTGATAGGTTTCCCAGACATTCTTCAAACCGAATGACATTACCTTATAACAAAAGGTACCTCATGGGGTGATGAACGAAGTTTTCTCCATGTCTTTCGGTGCCATTTTTATCTGATTATAGCCCGAGAATCCATCCATGAAGGAGAATACTTTGAATTTTGCGGTACTGTCTACCAGCATGTCAATGTGTGGTAAGGGAAAATCATCCTTTGGACTTGCTTTGTTTAGATCCCTGTAGTCCACACATATTCTGACCTTTCCATCCTTTTTTGGAACTGGTATGTTGGCTAGCCATTGAGGATATTCTGATGTGGCGAGGAAACCTGCGTTAATTTGTTTCTGTACTTCCTCTTTGATTTTGATGGCCATGTCTGGATGAGTTCTTCTCAACCTCTATTTTACTGGCAGACATTCCGATCTCAATGGTAGATAATGTTCCACAATGCTGGTATCCAACCCTGGCATATCTTGATAGGACCAAGCGAATACATCGAGAAACTCTTTGAGAAGCTTTATCAAACTTTATTTGACAGTTGGACTGAGCAGTGCCCCAATATTGATTTCTTTTCTCTCTTCTTCTCAACCCTAGTTGACTGTTTCCAACGGCTCTTTGTGAGGTTCAATGGACCTTTCCTCTTGTTTGAGTAGTCGGGAGATCTCTTCTGGAATTTCGTCGTCATCTTCTTCTTCAGCCTCAAATACCGGGAACTCAAAGTTGGGAGAAGGCATTGGATCGTATGTTTCAATGGGGTTTAAAACAAGCAATCTGCATGACGTGATGATTTTGTTTTAGAAGAGATAGAGAGAATGCAAGAGTGTGTGCAGTGTATTTTCTTTGGAAAACTGCTTGTTTTTATTATTGAGTTGTTTTTTAGGATTACTATTTTCTGAAAAAGTGAAAAAGAGAAAACAGCAATAAATGCGGAAATTACATAACGACGTTATTTTATTTATGATCTTGTCGATTCTTGAAATTACAACTCTATAAAACAAAACTCTTTCACTTTGGGAAAAGCGAAGAGGTATAATTTACAGAAAGTGAGCCCTATCAAAACATCTGTTTCACCTGGGCAGGGTGAAAGGTTAAGATAAAGACGGAAATTACTTAGACTTATGAACGACTTTCGGAACATCGACATCAACCCATTGGCGGCGAACTTCTCAGTGAATCACAAAGTCTGGCACCTTCTTTCTTGATTTGTGTTCAGAAATAACGCTGATTTCTAGCGGAGCAGGATCGTTGGAATTTGTTTCCCAAGCAGAGTTGTCGTAGACGAACTCTTCTGTTGTATCTTGCACAATATTTGTACTCTCAGGGGAATCTCCCCATCCAGTTGGCTGGATTTCCTCGAGCCTGATACGAGAGCTTTCAGGAGTGGTGTACTTGACCAAGTAGTCGTATTTTCCACTCGGTTGTCCTAAGGTGTTCCACACTTCTTTGGAACTAGAGGAGTCATCTCTCTCGATGACGTTGACCTCAGGAAAAGCGTAGTTAAGGAACTCTTGTCCTGCAATTTTTGCAAATTCATCGTAGTGCGGGATATTTTCAGAATGCCCCGAGTAATGATCCCATGATTCGGTGGGGATGCAGGTATTCTTTTCAATAATGCTCAGTTGGTAAGCATCGTTCGACTGACTCTCTTGCCCTGAGTCTCCTGGGTACGGCTGCCAGATAGGAAGGCCATCCATTGGGCCATAATAGTCATGGTCAAAGTTGTCTTTCATCAGAGTGTCCTCCTCTAATGAGTTTGGTGGAGCACGACATCCTTCTGGATCAGAATCTCCGTATATCATCTTGACATCTGACCTCGGTATAAATCTCGGACTCTGTGCAGGATAGCAAAATGGCGTAGGAACTTCTTCCTGAGATATATAACTGTCCTCGTTAAGATAGGACTTCCACTCTTCATCTCTATCGGAGGGATCCCCCTCGTTGATGGTATGCACTTCCTGAGGCACTGGGTGAAGGAAACCTCCACTGTGGAAGAAATCCTGAATGGGATGAAGACTCTCATCGTTAGTAGCAGTCTGGGTACAGTTTGAAGAAAAACCAAGACCTTTCTTTGCTTTGTTATCAGTAGGAATGACAAGCTGCTCCCATCCCTTGGCATTGTTACTTTTGATTAATTCGAGAGCATCTTTGTACGAGGAAATCAACGTTCCTCTTTCTGATTGATTCTCATTGCTCACCGACAATGCTTGGAACTGAGTTCCAACAACCTCTTCTGGTTCTACACAAGTGGACGATGATAAGTTACTCACGATCAAGGCTTGTTCCCCACAGACTGTGACTAGTTGGCCGTTCTTGATGAACTTCAGTTTCTGGTACAGTGTCGAAGTGATTGCCCCAGCCTGGTGTATCCAAGGTCTTCCTAGTAAACAGTTGTATGCTGCCCGGACGTCCATGACCTGTAAAGTGACTAGGAAAGTGTGGGGACCGATAGTTATGGGAAGATCGACTTCGCCGATAACTGCTTTCTGGGATCCGTCAAATGCCTTGACGATGACCTCACTGCCCCTCATTGGGGATCCTTTGAATGATAGTCGCATTAATATGGACTTCCGCATAACATTCAGATCAGATCCGGTGTCTACCAGTACGCTGGCTAAAGCATCATCTTGGCAGTTGACTGTAATATTGAGCGCCATATTATGATTCTGGCCCTCTTCCGGCAGTTCCTCGTCACTGAATCCCAAGTTGGTGCAGGAAGTGATGTTGGAGATGATGTTATCGAATTGTCTTATTGTCACATCCTGTTCCACAAAGGCTTCCTCTAAGACTTTCTGTAGAGCCTCTCTATGAGCTTCGGAACTGAGTAATAGAGATAACACAGAGATTTTTGAAGGAGTTTTCAACAACTGATCAACAATGTTGTATTCACTCTTCTGGATGAGCTTTAGCATCTCATCGGGTTGGACCGGACCTTCTGTTTTAAGTTCCTTTTCTTTGCTGGGTTCTCCAACTCCTCGGTTGAAGATTCGACCACTCCGTGTTACTCGACTGATGCCTGCAATATTCACGACGGAGGGTAATGGAACTTCCTTTCCATTCTCAATTGTTGTTGCATCGTACTTATAAGGGATAACTTTGTCGGATTTGTACGGTACTGGTCCCGGCAAATAGATAACTATGGGAGCCTTTTGATTTTTCTGACCAGCATAGCCGGCCTCAATTGGTTCAAGGTTGAGAACTTTCCACTATCAAGAGGAATTCTCGATTCATGGAGTAAAGGGATTATGGGGCACACATCTTTGGACGCCTCTCGTTTATGGATTAAGACAACCTCCTTGCTTTGATCAAGATGATGGTTTGACATTGAACCAGAGCTTGACCATGGTTGAATCTCCTTATGGTCCAACTGACTTTGAAGAGCTGCTCGCACGTAGTACCCTTGGTTATCCTCTGAGCAAACTCTACAGCGTTCGTAGTTGTGTGGTGGCACCCGGCCACATCTGCTTTATATGTAGTGTAACCTCACTAGATCTGTTTCCATTGATCAAACATCCTGACTTTGATGCCTAGTAGGGTTCCCATTAATCATACTGACTTGTTGTGTGTCTTCATCTAGATAGATCGGAAGCCACCAGTGGTTTAACAAATTTTAAAGTGTCCTTTGAACGAGTGCACAACCTTGGTTACTCTCACGACACACTTTACAGTTCTGATACTCATGCGAAGTCAGAAAACCAAGCTGGACTTTCTTAGCGTGTAACTTCACCAAGCTGGTATTCATCAAGCGAATATCGAAGATTTGAATCATGTTGACCTGATAGGGATTTCTATCACGGTAGTCCTGGATCCATCCAAGATCCATCTGACGCTGGAGGTCCTCTTGTACAAAAGAGCATCCCTGATTGTTTACCGGGAAAATTAGACAGGAATCATAATCATGCCGAGGAAGATTATGATGTTGTCTTTGCCTTGAGTGCATTGCTACCAAGTTGACATTCATCGCACGGATGTCGTGGTTTTGAATGATGTTGGAATCCGTATAAGTCATGTTGACCCCCCGAATTCTGTGATCCTGGATCCAACTGAGATCCAACTGTTCCTGTAGAGCTGATTGTACCACAGAACATCCTTGATTGTCTTTCAAGCAGATATCACACTAGTGATAATTATGAGGTGGTACATGCCCATATCTACTCTGTCTGCAATGCATCTTGACCAGATTAGCCCTTAATAAGAGTACATCATGAATTTGATAGTTGTGGTTAGATTCTCCCTCTATCAAATTGACTACAGCTTTCTAGTGTTGTGGCAATGGGTTCGTCTGAACATTTGGATTTGTATCCTTGAAGGATAAGACCCCGCTCCTGACAAGCTTTTGCACATCAGATTTGAAACTGAGACAGTTTTCTATGTAATGTCCTGGTCCTCCTTGATGGTAAGGACAAGTCTGATCCGCCTTGAACCAAAAAGGCGTATTTTCTGGTACTGTAAGAGGAGACCTGGTTTGGACGTGCCCCTTGACCAGTAGTAACGGGAACAGTTCTGCGTACAACATTAGTATAGGGTCGAACCCTGGTGGTCGCGTTGTACGATTGTTGTTGTACTGAGGAAGAGCCTGCTGAAGAGGCTGTTGTGTCCTTTACTGATATTGTTGTTGATTCGGTTGGCTTTGAGCAAACTGAGGTTGATACGTTGGAACAGGAGCAGGGTTGATAGCAGGAGTTATAGCTGCTACTGGTTGGTACTGTCGCCTTTGCTTTCCGAGAGAGATATTACCAATATCTTGCTCTTTTTTCTTAGGGAAATCACTATCGTATCTTTTGGTACTGCTTAATGGTCCAGCATCTTTAATTAAACGTCCTTCTCGGACAGCTTCCTCAAGACGAACTCCCATGCCCACCATCTCAATGAAGTCACTGGGCGCACTGGCGACCATTCTGTCATAGTAAAACGAACTTAAGGTTTTCAAGAAGATCTTTGTCATCTCTTTTTCCTCAAGAGGTGGACAAATCTGAATGGCAATTTCACGCCATCTCTGAGCATATTCCTTAAAGGCTTCCTTATCCTTCTGCGACACGGCTCTGAGTTGATCTTTGTCTGGTGCCATGTCCAGATTATACTTATATTGTTGAACAAAGGCAGCGCCAAGATCTTTGAAAGTGACGATCTTAGTGCGGTTTAAACCCATGTATCATTTGAGTGTGGCACCGGTTAAACTATCCTGGAAGTAATAGATCAGTAGTTATTGGTTCTCTGTCTGTGTTGACATTCTTCGAGCGTACATCACCAAGTGACTTTGAGGGCAAGAGTTACCCTTGTATTTTTCAAATTCGGGCACCTTGAATTTGAGCAGAACTTTCACATTGGGGACCAAACAAAGGTCTGCGGCGTCCTTTCCAAATAGATCCTGACCGCGAATGGCTTGCAGTTCCTTCTGCATCTCCAAGAACTGTTCCTGGAATTCATTCATTCTATCGTTCATACTTTCATTTCCACCAGAAGGTATCTATGGAATCTGTCCTTCTGGGACAGTGTGTACCACGGGTGGTGGTACAGTCATTACGGCAGTGACTCTTGGTGCTTCCCTTTCCTGAAGTTTGTAACCTTCAGGAGTTGCTGTTATGCCCCTTGCATCTTCACTTTCCCGGAGTTTGTAACCTTCAGGCCCAGCAGCTCCTGCTGTAATTTCTGGATCTTCCATGATCGGAGGAATATATCCTTCCGGGATATAGTTGGGAGGCATGCCCCAGGGACGATCCTTAGGCATGTAATATTGAGGATCATACTTTTCCACTATGGGAGTCAATGTGATCTCTGAGATCACAGTCCTTTGTTGTTGTATCTGAGCTGCTGTCAGAGATTGCATGTCATTGTGAAGTTTCCTCAAATCTTCTTTCAGAGTGTCAATTTCTTCTCTCAACTCTTTGTTCTCTTCCTCGAGATCATCCATTTTATTTTGACGATTGGCCCGAGTATTGTACGAATGAGACAGTTTGACTCTAGAATCGAGCCACAAACGTGAGATTCGTAGGGAAGAAGAATGCGTTATGGGCGAATGATGAATGATATGCAATGATTATATTAATAATTTTTTTGTTAATCAAAAGAAACTTCGACAATTGGATTGCAAATATCATACAGTGGGGAAACCCCGTTTTATTAAATTCAAAGAGTTGCGGAAATGGAAATACAATAATTTACAAAGTGCTGTAAAAGGAAATGTCTAAACTAATGGATCCTGAGTCCTCTCTGAGGAGAGCTCAGGTCCTGGTTCTGGTGTTTTCCTTTTCTTTGACCGGGGCTCTTGAGCCGTTGTCGGGTTGTCATTCCTTTGCCAAGTGAAAGGAGCGAGCAAATTCCTTTGGTCTTCTTGATTTTCTACAGCATGTTGCTCTAAAATCTCGATCAGAGTGTCTTTTCCTTTTAATAGTTGTTGTATTTTGTTACACTCCACGTTGAGAATGCGGTACTTGTTCCTCCAATACCTCTTCTCCTGTTGAACTTTGTTGAGAGTAACCTGAAGTTTTTCTGTATCAGACATAAAATAAAGGACAAATTCCTTTAACGGAAGAACTTCTTGACGAGGGTAAGGCATCCTCAGTTTGAGAGCTCTAGTTTGTACCCAGTGGAGATAAGGCCCTACAGAGATACAGTCTAGTTTTCCTAGAGACTCTCTTCCTTTCCTGTGAATATGTTTCCAATCATGCACTATTTATGTCTTTAGTGCCCTGTCATTTTCTTTTTCCTTGAAGAAAATACCTTCCAGATGAGCATTACGCGGGACATGCCTCATCGGGTATCCAAATTGACGACGAACTAAAACTGGATGATAATTGATTCCTCTTTTAATTCCTATGAGGGGTACATTAGGGAAGTTTCCAGAACGGTCAATGATCCTGATCCCGTCATAGATTCGATTGTACCAGTCGATGTCAGAGTTGGTAAGAGACATGATTCTCTGCGACCAACGTAAAGAGCTCTTTTGATCCCAAAAAGCAGCAGACTTGGGTAAATGGTAAGTGAACCATTTGTATAGCAGGGGTACACAGCATGTGATCATTCTTCTGTTGTATAAATTCCTTAAGTGTACAGAATGATAAGCATCGGCGAGCAAGGTAGGTACGGGGTTTCCAATCAGAAAAACCTTAATGGCATTGATATCAATGAAGCTATCAATGTTAGGAAACAAAAATAACCCGTAGGAGAGCAAAGCAAAGATGCTTTCGAAAGCAGGCAAATTGCCTATACTGGCAAATTACAGGGCTTTCTTTATCAAAAACTGGGCTGGCAAACCTTGGATTCCACCCTTGGATTCCACCCTTAGTGGTCATGTGATTCCACCCTTATTGAAACCTTGGAATTTCTTTCAGTCCAGAAAAGGGAGCTTGGTCAGTGATAGGTAAATCAGTCAGGTGAGAGTACTCCCCCAGTGTTGGTGCTAGCTGATAATCCGGGAATGTGAAACAGTGATAAACCGGATCGTAGAACTGAATTAGCGTAGCCAGAATTTCCTCAATTACATGGACCCTTAACAGAGATAACAGTCCTCCATACTTAGCTCTGAAAGCATCAGGGTTAGTGATCATCCTTTCCAACCCTCTTAAATCCTCTAGTTTTGGAACCTTGAAGGTATACTTATGAGTCCTTCTTCTACCGAAATCCATAACGCAATATTTTCCTCTATGACATTTGCAATCATTGTCTCAGTTTAATTTGAAAAAGAGAGACTAGAAGAGAAAATTTTCTTTGTTTTAAGTTTTTTTTATGAAATGAATGCATGAATGCAGCACACAAAAACATAGAAAAAACATGGGGTCAAAGGTTCGGTATCATGAAGTCAAGGCTCTACCCATCCCCAAAGGTTATACTGGTGATTTTTTGTACCTGTCCGCAAAATCGTTGACCCCTCTTGGGATAACAACAGCAGGCTAGTTCACCCGAGCAAGCTGATGTATCTTAGTGTAATCTCAAATGAGGGTAAGATCGCGTGACAACTATTTCCGATAGCTTCTGCACTACAAAATAGTAACATGGTCTTAGTCTACTAAAGTCCTCAGTTTCACGGACAACCCAATCAAATAATCTGCTTTCAATAATCAAATTCGTATAGGAATTGAATCCGCAAAGGGTATCTCCACTGATTTGATGGTCTACCGGGACCTCTTATTTGGGAGTCACTCCCTGTAAGATTACCCGTCTCGTGCCATCACCTATCTTAGGTGTATACTCAATCTTTCCAGATGCGGCATCACCCGCAGTCCCATTAGCAGAAAAATAAACACGGATATCAAGTAGGAAAAGCAATATATATATATATATATATATATATATATATATTCATTCCTAAAGCTAACATCCTAGACCTCTTTGGAGCTATAATAATCCTAGTCCTAAACAATAAAATGACTCCCCAGCAGAGTCGCCGTTTTCCTGTTTGGAAAATGGTGACGAATGATAACTAAGGTAAGACAGATCCTAATGGAACTCCCCAGTAGAGTTTCCATTTTCCTATTGGAAAATGGTGATGAATGATGACTAAGGTAAGACAGATCCTAATGGTATTCCCCAGCAGAGTCGCCATTTTTCTGTAGTGAACGATTTTTGTCGGTGACGCGACCACCTTATCGATAGGTTTGGGTTTTCCTCCTCGTAGAGAAAGGGGTTCTATTTTCTGATTTCTTATTTACCCATGAAGCTAGAAGGGAAAGGGAAGGTATCTAAAACTAACCTTGCACGCGAATTTTTAACTGAACAAACGCTTAAAGAGATTGGGAGGTCCGGGGTCAGGTTATACAATGGGCAGTCGTCAGTTACCCATCCTATATGTGGTTATCCATAGGATATTAGCTTTAGGTTTTACTTTGTACTTGATGGTGTTTATCTGTTAATGGGTTGGGAAAGTTTATTGGGAAATATGAGTGAGTGAGTGAGTTTTTTGTTGATGTTTTTGGTAAGGTGCTGGACCTAAGTATTGATTGATGTATGTAGATATTGGACCTAGAGTTTTTGATTAGTATGCTCGCTAAGATTTCACAATCTTATGCCTACGTATTCCCGTTTAAGTGAAACAGGGAAATCAGAGCAATCATAATTCCTCCTATTCTAAGGGAGGAAAAAGATGTTTTGGTGTCTCGTTCAAAGCCCAAGACAGAGGCTAAACGGAGTATTTGTATCTTGTTCAAAGCCCAAGATTGAAGCTAAAAGGTTTGACTGAGAGAGAACTTGTCATCTCTAAAGAGGGATTGTTGATTTTTGTGTGCCTTGATCAAAGCCCAAGGTTGAAGCTAAGAGGTTTGATTGACTCCACTGGGGAAGTCCTTATACAAAGCCTAAGAGGAGGATGTATGAGACCGACTCAACAAGATAGTGGATGTATTGGTGTCTTGTACAAATCCCAAGACAGAGGCTAAAAGAGAATGACTCTTTGGGGATATCATTATATGAAGCCTAAGAGGAGGCTAACTCCACTGGGGAGGTACTTATCTATCTTGTATGAATCCCAAGATTGAGACGAAAAGGGTTTGACTCAACAAGAGAGTACTCTTATCTGTCTCGTACGAAGCCCGGGATTGAGGCTAAAAGGGGTTGACTCAACAAGAGAGTGCAAAAAGGTGGAGGACTCAACAAGAGAGTCTATGAGAGTGGTTGACTTAACAAGAGAGTCTGAAAAGGTGATCGACTCAACGAGAGAGTCTGAAAAGTAATTGACTCGCCAAGAGAGTCTGAAAGGGTGATTGACTCAACAAGAGAGTCTGAAAAGGTTAGCCCCGTTGGGGAGAATCATTGTACAAAGCCCAAGAGGAGGCTGACTTTCCTGAGGAAAGAATCATTATACAAAGCCTAAGAGGAGGCTATCTTCTGCCGGGGATTATTGAGATCCTGAGGCAGGTCCAAGTGGGGAATCAACTCTTGCAGGGGAATACAGA
This sequence comes from Lathyrus tuberosus, assembly GCA_022829125.1. NCBI lineage: Eukaryota > Viridiplantae > Streptophyta > Magnoliopsida > Fabales > Fabaceae > Lathyrus > Lathyrus tuberosus. The sequence goes on along the minus strand of JALAZF010000436.1, from coordinate 2,430,747 downwards.
AGAATTGATGGATCAGGTACCTTGAGGTTCTAATTTGAGATAGGGTTATATGATGATAAACTGACCCTGGCTGGGGGATTTTAGGAGAGAGACGGGGTTTTAGAACCCACAAGTTTTAACTCTGCTGGAGATTAATCCAGAATCCGGGGTTTCTTCCTATGTTTGTAGGGAACTTGAGAATGTCTTTGAGACTCAAGGAGATTTAGACTGTCCAAGTCTGTTAGTGTGGTCTATCTTTGTACAACGCCCAAGAGGAGGCCGACTTGTTTAAGGGATGAGTATCAACCCTAAAATTGGTCTGAGGGCTTTTTGTGACTCCTTTAAGAAAGACAGCTCTAGCAAAGGATTACTAAGTTCTGTCCTATACCTCTAAGAGGTCGTGAGAGTCCTTATCTGAAGCGTAAGAGAAGGCATGAGAACTTTTAAGAAGCCAACGGGTCCTTGTACAAAGCCCAAGAGAAGGCGGGGATGCTTTTAGGAAGCTTGTGGGTCCCAAACCAAGAAAAGTTCAAGAAATGCTATTCACAGAGAATAGATCATTTAGTGAAAGTTTTGTGATTTGAAGAAACTCAGGAGATGATATTCACAGAGAATAGATCAACTCCGGGGAGTAGAGTTTCTTTGACAATTTCTAAGGGTGACAGTATGAGAAAAGGTTGGCCGAAAATATTGTCTTTCTCTTTGTTCCATATTGTTTAACCCTAAGAGAAGGGACGACTGTATCTGGAAATCCTATGGGGATCTAGTTTTGTTTGTATTTAAGAGTGACCAACATGGCTTTACCTAGTTCTAGACCTAGTTGCCGGGGAAAACTCTAAATAACTATACTAGTATATATACAGTTGATATATACAAGTATGTAAAAGGGTATGAAAGAAGACTAACCATGTGCAGCTTCCCACAATACAGTTATATATATTTGACATGTATTTAAAAGAATGAAAGAAGACTAACCATGTGCAGCTTCCCACAATACAGTTATATATATTAAAGTGAGTAAATGAAAGCGGATAAAACTTACAGGTGAGCAAGCTTCCATGCTGTTTGGTTAGTTGTTCAAAGAAATTAAAGAAAGTTTTGATAACAACTGTATATTGAATCTAAATCAACAGGGGATTTATTTTGAAAAGATTGTTGGGGCTTATAAGAGAGGCCCAAGGTTTAACAGTGATCACACTGCTGTTTTGAATATCGTATCGGGACTTATACAACGAATGAAGCCCAAAGAGGTTTTCTGTACAAAGGTATGGGTCTTACAACTCAAGGAGAGGCCTAAAGATTATTTTGAAAAAGAAAGATGGAACTTACAACACGAGGGTTGGCCCAGATGGTTCATTTGAAAACGGCGATCGCGCCGAGTTTTTGAAAACACAGTGGGTCTTATACAATGTCTGAGGCCCAACAAGGTATCTTATTTACAAGGAATTGGTCTTACACTCTATTAGAGGCCCAAAAGTGTTTTTGTACAAGTGATAGGGCTTACAACTCAAGGAGAGGCCCAAAGACAGTTTTAAACTGGCGATCGCGCCGAGATTTTTTATCGTGTCAGGACTTATACAATATCAGAGGCCTAAAAATGGTTTTAGTTAAAGGGGATTGGGTCTTACACTCTATTAGAGGCCCATGAGTTTTTGAAAAAGATTTGTGAGGGTGAAAATCAAAGAAACCCTAATTCTATCATTTTTAAAAGTAAATTCTTAAAGAAAATCAATAAATAATGATAAAACACCAAATAAGCTTGAATAAACAACTTGTGATTTTTGGTTGAGACTTGAAAAATGATGTTTTAATCACAAGATGAATTAAAACTCATTTGGTTTTGATTTTCAAGATAAAAATTCACTTTAAAAATGTTTAAAAACAATTAAAAATGAATTTATTTACAAAAATACCAACTATATTAAATAAATAATATAAATCTGATTTTTTTGTAGAATAAAATATTTTAATATTTTTGTGATTTTTCAGAAAAAGAACCAATAAAAAATGACTAAAATTGAGAGAGAAATTAATTTTCCAAGTTATTAATGAAAATAATATGAAAAATAGTAAAAAAAATGAAACAAGTGATAAAAAAAGGTCTAGGGCGAGGGGGATTCGAACCCCAGACCTCTCTCTTGCTAATACCTACAAACCATCTGATCAACCACTGGGGCGCAATGCCAATTCATTAAACATATGGCAAGGGAAAAATATAAGGCAAGTTTGGTTTGAAAACCTGAAGAATGGCACCAGGGCCATCTTCTTCCTTGGGCCAGATGCGTGAAGCTCTCTACCTCACTCGTTTCTCAACCATTTGACATGATTCAAACACCAAATTCATGCGTTATTTAACAAGGAACACGATGGCAATATTTGATTTCATTTATTTTTAGGGTGCAGCAAGTTATAATAACATGAATGTATGAACCCTAATTTTGCAAAAGCAATCGTGCAGACATGTTTGTGAGTGTTATGGTCAAATTTTTTTAGTGGAAACACTTAAAACATGATAATAAACATTTGGCAAAAGTATTATGCGAGGAAATATGCATGGATCATGTTATGAGAGTTTGAGGCTTACCTTGCTGCAAGAAGAATTGGAACTCTGCACAAAGTGTGTTCCAGAAGTAATTTGATGACCTCTACAGCTTCAATGATGTTTTTGAGTGGATTACAAGCCTTAGAACACTTTGAAACTCCTTAGATCAGATCATGGTATCCCAACTGCATAATGGCTAGGTTGAAGAGTGAAATTTTGATGGGGGTGTTTCAGAAGTGGTTTAGGTGTTTGGACAACTTCTATACATCATATGTGATGTGTTAGAAGTGATGGTTTGAGTTGCTTGGCTCTGCAACTCAAAACCCGATAGTACTTGCTCAAAAACAAAGAAATTTGGTACTTAAAGAGGGAATGAGAGAAAGTAATGGTGTAAGCTGCTTTGGGGTGATCTGAATGATCAGTTAGGACCTCTATTTATAGCAGAGGAGTTGTGTTAAAGTGGTTCTCTTGAAGCTCAGAAGATAAGGCCATGGTTCAATGGTCTTGGCTTGGCATAAATGCTTCTTGCACTAGGTGTAACAGCTGCCCCAAATAGCTCAGCTATGTATTGACTGATTCCATATTCTTCAGTCCTTTTAATTGTTGTTTAATCAGAGAACTTGACTGAGGAGAGTAAGAATCTTGAAAGTGCACTATTCCACATTAATTCCCTTTGAATTCAAGGCATATATGCCAAAAACTCATCAATTCTCAAGGATAAGTTCTTGGCATTTCAGTCCAAGTTTGTTGGTTGGATCAGATGCATTGTGATCAGATTGGATGAATTTGGCATAGTGATCCTTGGCTTTGAATCAGAAATCGTGGAGAGCAAGAAAACATGCAAACTGGTTTTTCCAAAACAGTTGCAGCAGCATGACTTTGAGCTGCTATATCTCTTGATTTACATGGAGTTTTTTCATGCTGATGGACCCTTTGAATTGCTAGAAATATGCACAACAACTTTGATGTTTACACCTTAAATTGATTCATCTTTCAACTGTGTGAAAAATTGCCCCAAGTTTTGGTGTTTCACTTGAAATCTGCCTTGGGCATAATTTTTCTAAGTGTTGAAAAAAGATGCATATTCATGTTTTCAGCCACTTTGAGCACTCCATAACTAAAAAACCATGGAGAATTGGAATGAGATGTAGTTGACACTTTTAAAGTAGGCCATGAGAGCTACAAATCCTTCTTTAGACCATCTAAAATGGTTGCTTGGATCTCAAGTTATGATCCTTGGAAGTTGGTACCCTAGCCACTTCGTTTCATAACTTAGAAAAATTCTAAGTTTTTTTATGGTTACCCCTTTTACAAGTTATCTCACTTTCTTTGGTTTTACTTGATGAATGATGATTCCAATCACACATTAACATCATTTTAGGGTTAAGGAACCTTGGTTGACCAAAAAAATCAAAAAGTCAAACTTTGACTTTTTGTGCAGTTGACTTTTTCAGCAGATGAAATCTAAACTGCGCGATCCCCCATGAAATCAAGTCCTTGACCTAAATCAAACTTAATAGATGGATTCCATGGGTGATATAGGGTGTATTGAATCATGTCCCAAGGTTTGGGAGCATGTCCTGGTCAAAAGTCAAAGATACAGTTGACTTTTTCTTCAAACCCTAATTGTGGTTCAGATGAAATTGAAACTTGTGAATCAAGCTTCTTGGATCAATCCATTGTTGCAAATGGATCAATATGGTGTATTGGAGACCCTAAAATCATGTCTTGAGGTCTTGGCTCATGTTTTGCCTCAAAAGTCAACTTAGGCGTGAATTAGGTCAAGAAACCCTAATTCCTGATTTTTTGATAAATGCATCCCCTGAAGTTAAATTGACTTGATGATTGGGTCCATGAGGTCCCTTGGAGTATCTTGGGTTGTGCTTTGAAGCATTGGCTCATTCCTAGAGGAAAATCTTCATCAGGAGGCCTTGGTCGACCAAAACTCTAATTTGGTGACACTAGCGATCTTGAGGCTTGATCCGCTTGGAAGGTAGCAACTTTGTGCTTGGTTCTTGATGTGGGAGTCCTCTTGATCCTTTATGGATGTTTGAGAGGTTAGACAAGTTGAAGATCATGTCAATTCTTGATTGATCCTTGTCTAAATGCCCTAAGAGGGCTCAAAATCCTGATTCTTGTTTGTGGTGAATGCTCAAACATCTCTGAGGATATTGATTGAGGCATGTTGGTTCATCCATATTGTGGTAATGATTTGAAAAATGATGGGAAATCTTAGTGGTCAAAATTTGGGGTATGACAGCGCTGCCGAATCGCGTTTTAGAATTAAGCATAAATTTACCGTTCAAAGCAGCAATTACTCACACTGAGGAATTGCTGCAACTTTGTATTTTCTATTTTCTTGTATTGCTGTATTAATAAAGAATCAATACAAATCTTGCCGCTATTTTCGTATTCGAGTTCAGTTCCATTTATTTTTCAACATTTACAGGTTCTTTATTTATCGCTTTATTATTACTGTTATCGTATTCTATAATTGTTTAAACATGATGTCCTTGATTGTATTTACCATGTTTAGTTTGTTTTCGTTTAATTCCATGTCTAGTTAAATTGTATTGAGACCGTCGTATGAGAACCGTCGTTACCGACGGGACTCCGTAGATGTATTAAGTACGAAATCGTGACTGTATGTCGTTTTGGTTATAATTTCTATGCATAATTTAATTAGCTTTGTCATGAGAGTGAGAAGTTATTTAACATTGCTTTGTCATGAGAGTGAGAAGCATATAAAGGTTTGAGCCGAGATTCGCGATTGCGTGAGGAGCGATCTGGATAGTAGAAATTAGGCATCATATATAAATACAGCGAGAGCGCTTTAGATGTTGATTAGGATATTGTTGGCTTCCAAATAGTGTTTCTTAGTTACCGGGCGAGCGAGAGCAAAATCTTGCGATTAAGAGATATGGCTTTAGTTAAGACCGCGAGAGCGTGAGGCGGAGCCTTTAAGTCGGTATATTCTACAAAATAGGCATATAGTCATAATTAGTACCCGTATTCTACAAGTCCTTTAGGAACACGGAATCCATATTTCGGGCTCGTTTTATCGTTATTTTCAAACCTTTAGTAATTAGCGTTTATATTTCCCTTCGTACCATTTTAATCATACCCTTAGCTTTATAAAGCAACGATAGATTACAGTAGGTTGACATTGGTCTCTGTGGGTTCGACAATCTTTTATATTACTTCGATAAATCCGTGCACTTGCAGAGCATCAGTCGTTGAGTCGAACCATGTTGAATTTTATTTGGCTGTTATTTTATTGATTATTTGATGACTATGATTTATTTTAATAAACCCGCTTGTGGGATTTTTGTGGTTATGGTGGTTCTGCTGCCCTTTGAAGGCATTTTTGAGTTATTTTGAGGAAAACCCGTTGTTTACGGAGTAAATGTTTTATTTTGACTTTATTGGGAAATGTGCACCCTTCGAGGTGAATACTGATTTATTATGATTTTATGTGTATTCCGCTGCGATATTTTGTGGGGTAGAAAAGGGTGTTACATTAGTGGTATCAAAGAAGGTCGGTTCGTCCGACCAGGTTTTTACATGATGCCAATCCCCTGTCAATCGACAAGTGTGTGTACACTGTTGGTGTTTTAGTTCTTCTAACCTTGTTGGTGGTGTGCAGGATGGCTAGAAGAAATGATCGTGTTATTGTTGATGCTTTAGAAATAGTTGCTAATGTGGTGGCGCAACTCAATCTGAATGGTGGAGTCCCTGATGAGTTTCATTCTTTGGGGGAGTTCAAGAGGAACAATCCGCCGGAGTTTGAGGGTACTCACGATCTAGCAAGTGTACACAATTGGCTAAAGGCGATCGAGAAGATTTTTCGAGGAATGGGATGTACTGATGCGCAGCAAATTCAATTTGGAACTCATATATTGTCGGAAGAGGTTGAGGACTGGTGGGATAACACCCGTCAGAGACTGAAAGATGTTGGCACTGTGATAACATGGACTGTGTTTAAGCAGGAATTTCTAGGAAAGTATTATCCAGAGGATGCTCGTGGTAAGAGAGAGGTGGAATTCCTTGAGCTGAAGCAAGGAGATATGACTGTTACAGAGTATGCTGTGAAGTTCGAGAAGTTGGTGAAGTTCTATCCTCACTACAACCGTGCTGATGCTGAGATGTCCATGTGCCTCAAGTTCGAGAATGGGCTGAGACCATAGATTAAGCAGGGTATTGGGTATCAACAGATCCGCAGGTTTGCTAAGTTGGTGGGCAAGAGCAGAATCTATGATAAGGATAGCCGAGCTCGATCTGCTCACTACAAGCAGTTGAGTGAGAAGAAAAGGCAGTATAGGGGGAAACCTTATACAACTTCAGCTGACAAAGGGAAGCAGAAGGCTTCAGAGGGGAAAAAGACAAGTGGGGGAGCAGATCCCGCTTCTGGGAAGTGTTATAGGTGTGGCGAGCAAGGTCACCGTGTTGATGTTTGTACTAATAGTGTGTTGAGGTGCTACAGGTGTGGCAAGAAGGGTCATAGAGATACTGATTGCAAGGATGAGGGTCTAACTTGCTATAATTATGGTGAGAAGGGTCACATCAGTACCAAGTGTCAGAAACCGAAGAAGACGGCTACTGCTGCTCAGACAAGTGGCAGAGTGTTTGCTTTGAGTGGTACAGAAGTGTCAGAGAAGGACAACATGATTCGAGGTACTTGTTTTATTAATGATATTGAGTTAGTTGCTATGATTGATACTAGTGCTACTCATTCTTTTATCCCACTTGAATGTGCTAATATATTGGGTTTGAAGTTGTCTAATATGAATGGTAGTATGCTAATAGAGACTCCTGCAAATGGTTCTGTTACTACTACTTTTATGTGTTTGAGATGTCCTTTGACGATTTTTAAGAAGAGTTTTGTGATAGATTTGGTGTTTTTACCCTTGCACCAAATCGATGTAACCCTTGGAATGAACTGGTTGAAGTTCAACCATGTTCATATCAATTATTATACTAAGACTGTAGAATTTCCTGAGTTTGGTGATAGTGGAGAGTTGATGTTCCTGTCTGCTAAGTAAGTAGACGAGCTTATGGAAGATGAAGCCTTGGTTTTTGCAATGTTTGCATCGTTGCAGACTGATCGTGAAGCTGCAAGTGTCAACCTACATGTTGTTTGTGAGTTTCCAGATGACATCAGTGATTTACCTCCAGAACGTGAAGTGGAGTTTGCGGAGGACTTAATACCTGGTATGAGTCCAGTGTCGATGGCTCCTTATCGGATATCAGCTTCTAAGTTAAGAGAATTAAATAAATAATTGGAAGAATTGCTTGAGAAGAGGTTTGTTCGACCAAGTGTTTCTCCATGGGGTGCTCCTGTATTGCTAGTGAAGAAGAAAGAAGGAAGTATGAGGTTGTGTGTTGATTATCGACAGTTGAATAAAGTGACTATCAAGAATAAGTATCCACTTCCAAGAATCGACGACTTGATGGATCAGTTAGTAGGTGCTTGTGTGTTTAGTAAGATTGATTTGAGGTCTGGTTATCATCAAATTCATGTTAAGCCTGATGACATTCCGAAGACAGCCTTCAGAACGAGGTATGGTCACTATGAATACACTGTGATGCTGTTTGGTGTATCCAATGCACCTGGTGTGTTCATGGAGTATATGAATCGGATTTTTCATGATTATTTGGATAAGTTCTTGGTGGTTTTCATTGATGATATCCTGATATATTCTAAGTCTGAAGAAGAGCATGTTGAGCATTTGAGAACCGTGTTGCAAGTATTGAAAGAGAAGAAGTTTTATGTAAAGCTATCGAAGTGTGAGTTATGGTTGAAGGAAGTGAGCTTTCTTAGTCATGTGATTTCGAGTGGCAGAATTGTTGTAGATCCTTTCAAGATTGATGCTGTAGTGCAGTCGGAGACTCCGAAGTTGGCTACTGAGATACGAAGTTTTCTGGGATTGGAGGGTTATTACCGCAAGTTTATTGAAGGCTTTTCTAAGTTGGCATTACCTTTGACTCAGGTGACTCGAAAGGGTCAATCGTTTGTGTGGGATGTAGCTTGCGAAGAGAGTTTTGTGGAATTGAAAAAGAAGTTGATGTCTGCTCCAGTGTTAATTTTGCTTAATCCGAGCGAATCTTTTGTGGTGTATTGTGATGCGTTAAAGATGGGTCTTGGTGGAGTATTGATGCAAAATAGACAAGTTGTTGCCTATGCTTCAAGACAATTGCGAGTTCATGAGAGGAATTATCCTACACATGAGTTGGAATTGGCCGCCGTGGTGTTTGTGCTGAAAATTTGGAGACATTATCTCTTTGGCTCTAAGTTTGAAGTGTTTAGTGATCATAAAAGTCTTAAGTACATATTTGATCAGAAATAATTGAATATAAGGTAGAGAAGGTGGTTAGAACTGTTGAAGGATTTCGATTTTGATTTGAGTTATCATCCGGGTAAAGCAAATGTAGTGTTGATGCATTGAGCAGGACGTCATTACATATGTCGATGCTTATTGTGAAAGAATTGGAATTACTTGAGCAATTCAGAGATTTGAGTTTGGTATGTGAAGAGACTCCTGACAGTGTGAAGTTGGGAATGTTGAAGTTGACTAGTGGCATTCTGGAAGAGATTAGAGTGGGACAACAAACTGAATTGAAGTTAGTGGACCAGTTGACTTTGATCAACCAAGGTAACAGAGGATAATTCCGAATTAACTAGAATGGTGTGATGAAGTTCAGAGACAGGGTGTGTGTTCCAGATGTCCTAGATATTAAGAGGAGTATACTTGAAGAAGGACACCGAAGTAGGATGAGTATTCATCCCGGTGCTACGAAGATGTACCATGATTTGAAAAAGTTGTTTTGGTGGCCAGGTATAAAGAAGGATGTTACGGAGTTTGTCTATTCGTGTTTGACTTGTCAGAAGTCGAAGATTGAGCATCAGAAGCCTTTAGGTATGATGCAGCCGTTGAGAATTGCAGAATGCAAGTGGGATAGTATTTCCATGGATTTTATGGTGGGATTGCCGAAGACTGCTAAGGGAAATAACTCCATTTGGGTGATTGTAGAGAGATTAACTAAATCGGCTCATTTCTTTCCGATGAAGATTAATCATTCTATGCAGAAGTTAGCCAAAATGTACATTATGGAGATTGTGAAGTTGCATGGGATACCTTCGAGTATTGTGTCGGATAGAGATCCTAGATTTGCATCGAGGTTCTGGAAGAGTTTGCAAGATGCGTTGGGTATTGTCGTACCCTAAATTTTGACCAGCGATTTACAGTCATTAGGAGGCCATTTTTAGGTTTTTACTTTAGTTACTATTTTAGGCGTGATCAATTGAGATTTAATATTGGTTAGGGGTGTTGTTTGGATTTTGGGTCTCTACTACACATATCAGTGTGGGCTTATGGGGGTATTAGTACTTTCAGGCTTGCTTTAGATTTAATTAGGGATAAGGGGTGTATTTCTAGGATTAGTATAATTTAACTATTATTATTAATTAATTTGAGATTATTTAACCTATTAGGTTTTCTTAATTTAATTATTAATTTTTATTAATAGTACTATTTGGGAGATTGGGATTATTAGGATTATTATTAAGAAGGGTTCAAGAGTTGTTAGAATTAATCGAGTATGTAATTACTTAATTTAGTTAATTTAAGAAAAACTAAGTCTATTAGAGGTGGGTTCTAGTCATTATTGAATTAGAGTAACTATTTTATTAGTAAGGTTATTATTAACACTGTTAGTGGTTTATTATTATTATTATTTAATATTAGGGGTCAGATTTTATCAGGATTTTAAGTATTTTATAAGGTTAGAGATTAATTATATTATTACATGATAAGTGGTTTTGTATAATCATTTTAGGGGTTATTGTTATTAAAGTTATTTAATTATTATTTATATTTTTTCTTCGGTCAAAATAGTTGACCGAGTAGGGTCTTCTTCTTCCCCCTTCAAACGCTAATATCACGCGCAGAAAACATAGAAACGGATCAAACCAGATTTGGTTTTTAACTAAAAATCAGTAACGTTAATTTTCATTTAATTTACAATCAAAATTGTACAAAGTCCAAACCCTAATTCTAAAACGAAATCAAATCAAAAACATTAGAAATTTACATTGAATCAGATTCAAACTTACCTAAAATACAAATCTAACTTAATTGCTAAAGACCTAATTTCAAGACTATATAAACTAAGAAGAAATTCAAAAAAAGGGTCGGGACAGAAAATTGGAACCCTAGAAGCTGCGCATATCCAAACACCTCACGAAAGCTCTTACTTCTGAAAAATTTAAGGTTTCACATCGAAACCTTAAGTTCTTCGAGCTAGACCACAAGCTAGTACCTGCAAAACAAGGAAACAAAAAGGATTAGAGATCGGAGAAGGAGAAGTAGAAATCGGAGCAGCTTAATACGGACACGGCAAGGAAGGTAAGGACATAGCTTTGTTGTTGTTGTCGCAAATCTGTTGATGCCTTTGTTACTACTTGTGTTAAAATCTGGAAATGCTTTATGTTTAGGGTTAGTTTTCTTTGGGGTTAGGGTTAGGGTTCTTCACAGAACCCTTAGGGTTCTTAAGGTTACACATGTTGCTGGGTTTTGGTTAAGCATATGGGGTTAGGGTTCTTCCCAAGAACCCTAGGGTTCTTAGGGTTCATCTCAAACCCTGAAGACCCATGTGAATCTGGGTTTGGGGATGGGGTTAGGGTTCTTGCGTTGGCTAGGGTTCGTAGGGTTCATTGAAGCGAAGGGTTCTGGGTTGATATTCATCACCCAGATGAGTATTTGGTTGAAGATTCCGGTTAAACTTCAACCAAAAATCTGGGTTGTATGATGGTTTGGGAGGGGGATTAGGGTGGTAGAGGGTGGCCGGAGGCCTCACCGGCGAGGGTTTAGAGAGAGAAGTGCAGAGAGTAGAGAGAGCGAGGTAGTAAGAGAGAGAAAGAGAATCAGGAAATGAGGGGATTATGAAGGGAACTCGCTTTTATACCCCCTCCCATAGCGCACACGATCATCCCACGTGGCCCATCGTTTGCCACCCGATTGTGGGACTCTGACTAATTTCGTGGGTGTGTAAGTACCGTGCTCCTCCGGTTGACTTCTCATCGCGATCGTCCATTGCGCTTAAATTAAGATCAAAGGATGGATATCAAACAGAAGGATGATTGTCTGATCATCATCCAACGCTCCAGAGAGAGTATGTGCCTTGACTCTCCCCGTTGGATCCGTTGACCCTCCACTGGGCTCCGTCTCCAATGGGCCTTTCAAATTTTGCTATGTACACCCCCATAATTAAATTAAATAATTAAATAGTTTTTTGTTACATAATGGGGAAAATTATTTGTTTAAACTAAATTTTATTTAAATCTGGATTTTATGAAAAATATACTTTTGGATTGGAAATTATATTGTTTAATTTGAACGTATTTTGGGAATTAAATATTATGTTGGGATTAAATTATATTGATGGGTTTATTATATTTTAATATGGGATTAAATTATATTTGTGGGATTATTATACTTTTTAATATGGGATTAAATTATATTCGTGGGATTATTATATTTTTTAGTGTGGGGTTAAATTATATTTTTGGGGTTATTTCAATTAACTTTGAAATTTTTAAATTTAGGGTTTATCATAATATATTTTTCAACATATTTGGGGCTTGTCAAATTTATTTAATGATTAGATAGTTAGGGCATATTTGAATTTAAGTATTCAACTACTAATGGAATAATTAGGACTTATTTGAGGATTTTATAAAAAAAGGAATTTTTCAATTATTTATTGGATAAAATGGTTTATTTAAAAGGACTTATTCAACTAACGTTATAGTTAATAAAAAGGGGATTTATTTAGCTAAGTTTAAGATTAATAAAGAGGGTTTTATCTAACAAAAGGGTTCATGTTTAAGGTTTCTATTTAATAGGGTTATTAAATAAATTTTAACTAATATAAGGGATTATTTGACTAATTTTATGATTAATAGAATTAGAATAAAAGGGAATTTCAAGGGATAAAACTTTTAGGTTCCAAGAGTATAAATATAGGCCATGGGATTAGGATTTTAGGGATAAAACTCTTAGGTTCCAAGAGTATAAACATAGACCAAGGGGTTGGGATTTTAGGGATAAAACTCTTAGGTTCCAAGAGTATAAATATAGGCCATGGGATTAGGATAATGGGGATAAAACTCTTAGGTTCCAAGAGTATAAATATAGGCCATGGGATTAGGATAATGGGGATAAAACTCTTAGGTTCCAAGAGTATAAATATAGGCTAGGGGATTAGGATTTTAGGGATAGAACTCTTCTTCCGAGAGTATAAATAATGGATAGGATTTCAAGGGATATAACTTTTCTTTCGGGAGTATAAATAATGGATAGGATTTCAAGGGATATAACTCTTCTTCCGAGAGTGTAAATAATGGGTGGGATTCATGGGATAGAACTTTTAATTTAAGAGTATAAATGGGATTATGATATGGATTAGGAATGGAAATTGGAATGAGATAGGAATAGGGGATAGGGGAGGTGAACTACGGTTACTCTGATCCTTCAAAATTGAAGGTACGTAGGCATAAGGTTGTAAACCCTAGCGAGTACATTAATAATAAAAACTTAGGGTCCCCTCTTAGATTAATTTTTCTTCTTTGTATAATAATAGGTTTTTATATAAATAAAATAAACAGTCGAACATTCCTTTGGCAAACAAACATACCCTAAAACTTAAGGAGGATCCCATTGAGTACAATGGAAGGGAGGGGTGCCTAACACCTTTCCCTCGTTTAACCAACTCCCGAACCGTAGGAATCTCTACCCCTAGGATTAGGATTTTAGGTTTTATCATTATTTTCCTGTCTCTTAGGACGAATAAAGGATGATGGTGACTCGAAATTTTTGCCGGCCGCGACAGCTGGCGACTCTGCTGGGGACGCCTCCCTAAAGAGAGTCCATCCTAACCTTAGGTTTTAGGGTCCTTGTTTGTTTGTCTTGGTTGTTTACTGTTTTTGTCCATATATTTTCATGATTATTATATATTTTTATTATTTACTATATATGTTATTCATATTTATTATATTGTCATCATGCATTGGATTGGGATATTGTGAAGTGTGAAGCTAAAACCTAAGCTTGGAGGATACCCTAAGTTAGGACATGGAACATAAATGTTATTGAAGGGATGTAACATCCCGAAAATGCATTGATGCCACACTCAGATAGACCCTCCAAAGTTGTCTTCTTGGTAAGGCTAGCCCTTAACATAGTTGATGATTTGGATGTGGTCCAAGATTCTGAGGACCTTTAGAACACCCTATCAACTCATGGTGATCCTAAGTATTCAGCCCTCAAGGGGTCGTTACTAGGATCTCCCTAGATTAGACTTATCCCAAAGGTTTACCGTAGGAAGGCTTGATCTTTCTCATGGTAAAACAAGCGTATAGTCTGAATTCTAAGGATATCATGGAATAAAAAAAACAAAACCGTATATCCTGCATGTGAGGGGATTGGGTAAATAAGACTTAGATCTAAACCATTGTAGGGAGCCTACCTAGTTAGGGTCATGCTTGCATCTCACCTTACCCTAACCAAATAAAATCATTTAATCAAAAAAACAAAAATGTCCATGTCATCATGCATTTAAAAACATTTTTTTGCATATATGCATTTCTGTGAGGAATTTCAAAATGTGTTGTAGGTACATTGGAAAGATGGATTTAAACAAAAGGGATGCCCTACGCATTAGAGTGCTAAGTGCTGATTTACAAAGTCTCAAAGACCTTTAAGACTTAATGCCAAAATTTGCTCAAAGGATGTTTATACACAAGTATGGAAGGATCCTCGATCTCTTAGGGATCCCTATGAAGGTAGAGGTCGTAATTGCTTTTGCACAATTTTATGATCCTCCTCTATGTGACTTCCTCTTCAAGGATTTTTAACTAGCTCCTACGCTGGAACAATTTGGACTATACTTGGATTTACAAGGAGAGGGAAAAACCTTACAAGGGTATGGGTCAAGAAAAAAAAAAGAAATAAGGGTCAAGCCTAAAGACTCAGTTGTACCTATTGAAGATCTATTTTCTCACTACAAGGAGGATAGGGAAGTGCAAGGGCTCAAGAAAGGATACTTGGACGAGTTTAAAGCTCATTTGGAGAAGGCATTGGGGGTATCTATTTAGTTCACGCCTTCTTAAGTTCAGGAGTTTTCATTTTGGATTATTGTTTTGGGTTATTCCCAAGGAATTATTTTTATTTTTCTAAGTTTGGAAGTCATTTTGGATTTGGAATTGACTAATGGATTTGAATTTTATAAAGTAAATTTTATTCTATGTGTATGGGTTTCATCCTTTGAATATATTCATCTCTAGCTACAATGGATTATGGAATTCCCCCTAAATAAATTTTTAAAATTATTTAGCATACATCATGCATATTCATACATCCATGCATCAACATGCGTTCAAAAATAAGGAAAAAGGAATAAAGAACAAAAAATCATTTTCTTTTACAAACTTTATCTCAGAGTCATTGAGCATAACAATCTGACTTCCTGACCTCGCACTCGAGTGTACCAAAGGAAAGCTATGGATCAGTTGGAGAAGGATCTGGTCACTCTAAGAGGAGAAATGGATATTGTTAAGGAAAACGTGGAAGGTATGAAAAGCAAGATTGATCAACTGACACTTGCCATCCAGAATTTGATAGCCAGAGGAACCGAGGCAAGTCATCAAAGGAAGGTTCCTACTCTTACCCCCCATGTTGAGGATAAGAACCCTCCACTAGAGTTTGTCCATGATCTGGAACGTGAGGAGGCCGAAACTGCTAAGCAAAAAATTGTTAACCAACCTCTCGAGGGAACCGTCTCTCCACCTATTTCCAATGGGGCACCTCGTACTACTTACATACCTATTCCACATGGGAATTACGCAGATTGGAACCTCCAATACGAGGGAGAAAAACCAAGACAAGTGGCCCTCGAAAATAAAGGAACCACTGTTATGGAAAGGAAAGGGGCTGACGATAAGTACAAAACACTTGAGGAAAGGTTGAAGGTCGTGGAGGGATTCAATGTCTTTGGAGTGGATGATTTGGAAATGTGCTTAGTGCCTGGTGTGGTCATACCTCCCAAATTCAAGGCTCTGGACTTCGAGAAATACAAGGGTGTCAGTTGTCCTAAGAATCACCTTAGGATGTTTGTTCAAAAAATGGGTGCCCATGCTACTAATAAGAAGCTGATGATGCACACTTTCCAAGATAGCCATAGTGGGGCATCCTTGGACTGGTACATGCAATTGGAGAGGATTCACATTAAGACTTGGAAAGACCTTGCAAGCGCCTTTCTGAAGCAATACCAATACAACGTGGACATGGCTCCTAACGGCACGCATTTGCAGAATATGTCTAAAAAAGGGAATGAGTCCTTCAAAGAATATGCCCAAAGATGGGGGGAACTAGCTTCTTGTGTGTAACCTCCATTATTGGAAAGTGAACTTGTGGATATGTTTATGGATACCCTACAAGGAATGTACTACAAAAGGATGATTGGGTCAGTCTCAACAGGATTTTCTGACTTGGTTATCATTGGAGAGAGGATTGAGAACGGTTTAAAGACAAGAAAGATTGGGAAGTCATCCTCCGGTCAACATAACAATAAAAGGTATCCGGAAAACGACTCAGAGAAAAACGATGTTAGGGCTGTAGACCCTGAAGGTCCAAATCTGGGAGATAATGCATTACTGGGACACATTGGGGGCAACAGTCAATGCCATGAAAGGGATGGAAGATGAATTCCTAATCAAGAGGGGAGACATAACAAACTGGGGCAAACAGTGGGAGGTACCCGAGAAGAAGGATTTATTCGGGCTGGGTTACAAACCGGCTAATGAAGGGATAAAAGACAATTTCCATAGGGTAGGATTCAGAATTGAGGATCATGTGGCCTTAATAGAAGAGGAAGAAAAAGTAATGCCTAATTTGGTGTGTCATTGCTCACTGGATACAACCCTCAACAATTGGAAGGCTATCGGGATTCCTGAGATGATTTCTGTTTCGAAGTAATTTACTTTTTTTAAAATAATAATAAGTCCCTTGCTATGCCCATGGCAAGTGGACAAAGCTTTGTAGGGCCACCTTTTATTTTATTGGATTATTTCTATCAATAAAATTGCATTGTGTTTTCAATCAAGATCTTTTTCTTTCATTTTCTGTTTGTTCAAAATGGCAATATACCTTCTTTCAATATTTTCATTCCCATCAATTAAAAAAAAAAGGATACTAATAAAAAATCTTCCTCGTGCAAATTTAAAAATGAACCTATTGAAAATGACACCGCTATAACCTCGAATGACTTTGAATTACCGATTAACCAAGCAGAAAAAGGTGATGAGGACGAGTGTGAGCTTCCCGAAGAGTTACCCAGACTATTGAGGCAGGAGGACAAGGAAATACAACCTCATCAGGAACCAGTGGATGTGATCAATCTAGGAACTGAGGAAGATAGGAAAGAGGTCAAAGTCGGTGCTTCTCCTAATAAGGATATAAAGGAAAGATTGATCGAGCTATTGCAAGGATACACAGACGTGTTTGCATGGTCATACCAAGATATGTTGGGACTTGATACAAGCATCGTCGAGCACAAATTACTACTCAAACTAGAATGCACGACAATCGAGCAAAAGCTGAGGAGGACTAGACCAGACAGGATCCTCCAGATCAAGGAAGAAGTCAAGAAACAATTTGAATTTTTGTCACAAGGTAACGTCTTTTGAGTTAAAGAGCGTAGGAGTAACTTATCAAAGGGATATGGTAATATGGTGCATAAGGAGATAGAGGTTCATATGGATGATATGATTACCAAATCACAAAAAGAAGAAGATCACATAACTAACTTGCAAAAGTTATTGGATCAATTAAGGAAATTCAAGTTACACTAAATCCTACAATGTGTACTTATGGAATCAGATCCGGAAAAATATTAGGGTCCATGGTCAGTCAAAGGGGAATAAAAGAAAAAATGAAATCCATTCAAGGGATGCCAGCTCCAAGGACAAAAAAAGAAGTTCGTGGATTTTTGGGGGGATTAAATTATATTACGAGGTTCGTCTCACGCCTTACAGCTACTCGTGAGCCAATCTTCAAATTACTCAGAAAAGGATCAAATCATTGATTGGAATGAAGATTGTCAAAAAGATTTCAATTGGATCAAGGAATATTTGCAAAAGCCACCTATGTTGGTACCACCAGTCCCAAGGAGACCACTCATAATGTACTTAACAATATTTGAGAATTCAATGGGCTGTGAACTAGGGAAACATGACGTATCAAAGAGAATAGCTAGGTGGCATATGTTATTAACTGAATGTGACATCCAATACGTCACTCCAAAGGCTATTAAAGGAAGTACACTAGCAAATCATCTCGTTCATAAACCGGTTGACGACTATTAAACTCATGCAGATGGACTTCCCGGACAAAGATGTCATGGTTATAAAGGATTGTGAAACTTCGGACTCCTATGAAGGACCTGGACCCGGATCTCGATGGAAACTTATATTTGCATAAGGATATGGGCTATCAATTAGAGTTTAGGATCATAAAGGAAGCTAAACTGGATAAGGCAGAATGGGTGCAAACTAGACTCGATCAGCTAAACCTCGTATAAGGAAAATGTGTGGCTGCGGGAAATTATATCAACAGGGAATTAAGAGAGCGTTCGACAAGAAAGTTCGTCCTCGAATGAGGGAGAATTAGTGTTAAGGAAAATATTACCCATCCATAAGGACCACCGCGGCAAATGGACCCCACACTATGAAGGGCCATATGTCGTGAAGAGTGCCTCCTCTGGTAGAGCACTAATATTAACAACCATGGATGGAGCGGATTTACCACGACCGGTGAACTCCGATTCAGTAAAAAAATTGCTATGCCTAGAAAAAAAGGATAAAAGCCCGCTAAGTCGAAAACCCTAAAGGGAGACTTAGGCAAAAATTAGGGCGTCCCGGTGGATTGAGAACTCGAAAGAGCAACCCAGGAAAAAATTAGGGACTTGAATAAAAAATGATACCCGGCAAGTCGAAAACCCCAAAGGGCGGCTTATTCGAAAAAATGGTATATCATCCCAGTGGACTAAGACTCTAAAAAGAGCGGTCCAGGCAAAAGTTAGGGATATTAAAAAGGCATATAACTAAAAACACTCAAGTCACCCCGTAACAGGAATTCAAAAGGGAGCGATCATTCCAGCCGTCATCTTCAGAAGCGAAGTGTCGTGATCTTGGAGACTTAGGGATATTATCTGGTGTTACATTTAATAGGGACATAAATAAATTTGTTTTCTTATTGCTATTTTACATCTTTTCTGGATTTATGGTAATATCTCCTCATGGGAATTACCCTCCTTACGTATTATTGCCCATTTTCGGGCCAATTCTCAATAAAATTTGCTTTTCAAATATATTTCTTTGCCTCCTAAATTATTCCGCTTGATTACAAGGTGACGATTAATTGTGAAATAATGCATTGAAATATCGGGTATAAATAAAAGCTTTGAAAAGGGAAAATGGATTTTACTTCGGTTTTTGGAATCATCAAAGGGATCATATTCTTCCAAAGCAGGATATAGGGTCTATACACTGACAGGAATATACGTTACAATCTAACCAACACGGGAGATTCTTTAACGGCATGTTACATATTAAACAGGAATCAAGGGTGTCGTGGCTTACTACAATTATCAAAGTTTCAAGGGTCAGGGAGTCAGGACATTATGGAAAGTATTATTTCAGACAAAGACATACATTGCACTACATAAAAAGAGGCGTTAGCCCAAATATTGCATCATTCATAAAACCATACATGAGTTCAAACATGCATACATGTCATATGATCATATTTACTCTCGAGGATAAAGGAATTTAATCGGATATTTTGTCAGGGATTATCTAAGGGGTTCAGCCGGATATTTCGCCAAGGGTTTGTTACTAGGGTATTTTACATAGGGATATTAGGACATTAGCGGAACGCCATAAATTGGTCCGCACCTATCAGACTCCGCGGTCAAAATTTGGGTCATTCTTGTATTTAATCTTCTCATCTTCAAAAGGAGGAAGGCTTGTCGACATCATCCTTCTGATTCGAAGACGATTAAATAGGGGCAGTTGTCGTACCCTAAATTTTGACCAGCGGTTTACAGTCATGGGAAGACCATTTTTGGGTTTTAACTTTAGTTACTGTTTTGGGCGTGATCAATTGAGATTTAATATTGGTTAGGGGTGTTGTTTGGATTTTGGGTCTCTACTACACATATCAGTGTGGGCTTATGGGGGTATTAGTACTTTCAGGCTTGCTTTAGATTTAATTAGGGATAAGGGGTGTATTTCTAGGATTAGTATAATTTAACTATTATTATTAATTAATTTGAGATTATTTAACCTATTAGGATTTCTTAATTTAATTATTAATTTTTATTAATAGTACTATTTAGGAGATTGGGATTATTAGGATTATTATTAAGAAGGGTTCAAGAGTTGTTAGAATTAATCGAGTATGTAATTACTTAATTTAGTTAATTTACGGAAAAGTAAGTCTATTAGAGGTAGGTTCTAGTCATTATTGAATTACAATAACTATTTTATTAGTAAGGTTATTGTTAACACTATTAGTGGTTTATTATTATTATTATTATTATTATTATTATTATTATTATTATTATTTAATATTAGGGGTCAGATTTTATCAGAATTTTAAGTATTTTATCAAGTTAGAGATTGATTATCATATTACATGATAAGTAGTTTTGTATAATCATTTTAGGGGTTATTGTTATTAAAGTTATTTAATTATTATTTATATTTTTTTCGGTCAAAATAGTTGACCGAGTAGGGTCTTCTTCTTCCCCCTTCAAACCCTAATATCACGCGCAGAAAACTTAGAAACGGATCAAACCAAATTTGGTTTCTAACCCAAAATCAATAACATTAATTTTCATTTAATTTACAATCAAAATTGTACAAAGTCCAAACCCTAATTCTAAAACGAAATCAAATCAAAAACATCAGAAATTTACATTGAATCAGATTCAAACTTTCCTAAAATACAAATCTAACGTAATTGCTAAAGACCTAATTTCAAGACTATATAAACTAAGAAGAAATTCAAAAAAAAAAGGGCCTGGACGGAAAATTGGAACCCTAGAAGCCGCGCATATCCAAACACCTCACGAAAGCTCTTACTTCTGAAAATTTAAGGTTTCACATCGAAACCTTAAGTTCTTCGAGCTAGACCACAAGCTAGTACCTACAAAACATGGAAATGAAAAGGATTAGAGATCGGAGAAGGAGAAGTAGAAATCGGAGCAGCTTAATACGGATATGACAAGGAAGGTAAGGACATAGCTTTGTTGTTGTTGTTGTCGCGGATCTGTTGATGCCTTTGTTACTACTTGTGTTAAAATCTGGAAATGATTTATGTTTAGGGTTAGGGTTCTTTAGGGTTAGGGTTAGGGTTCTTCGCAGAACCCTTAGGGTTCTTAAGGTTACGAATGTTGCTGGGTTTTGGTTAAGCATATGGGGTTAGGGTTCTTCCCAAAAACCCTAGGGTTCTTAGGGTTCATCTCGAACCCTGAAGACCTATGTGAATCTGGGTTTGGGGATAGGGTTAGTGTTCTTACGTTGGCTAGGGTTCGTAGGGTTCATGGAAGCGAAGGGTTCTGGGTTGATGTTCATCACCCAGATGAGTATTTGGTTGAAGATTCCGGTTGAACTTCAATCGGAAATATGGGTTGTACGGTGGTGTGGGAGGGGGATTATGGTGGTAGAGGGTGGTCGGAGGCCTCACCAGCGTGGCTTTAGAGAAAGGAGAGCAGAGAGTAGAGAGAGAGCGAGGTAGGAAGAGAGAGAAAGAGAATTAGGAAATGAAGGGATTGTGAAGGGAACTCGCTTTTATACCCTCTCCCATAGCGCACACGATCATCTCACGTGGCCCATCGTTGGCCATCCGATTGTGGGACTCTAACTAATTCTGTGGGTGTGCAAGTACCATGCTCCCCTAGTTGACTTCTCATCGCGTTCGTCCATTGCGCTTACATTAAGATCAAAGGATGGATATCAAACAGAAGGATGATTGTCTGATCATCATCCAACGCTCCAGAGAGAGTCTGTGCCTTGACTCTCCCCGTTGGATCCATTGACCCTCCACTGGGCTCCGTCTCCAATGGGCCTTTCAAATTTTGCTATGTACATCCACAGTCACTGACCCAAAATACTTTTAGGTGACAATTTACATCACTCTGGGATTTTAATTAATTTAATTAAATTAAATCCTTAATTTAATTATTATTGGGAGATTAATGGGATAATTAGGAATAAAAAATATGATTTACGGTTTATTATTAGGGGGAAACATAATTAAGGATTTTAATTATTATTTTGGTATTTTTGGGAATGTTTTGGGGTTTTAAAATTAAATAATTAAATAGTTTTTTGTTACATAATGGGGAAAATTATTTGTTTAAACTAAATTTTATTTAAATCTGGATTTTATGAAAAATATACTTTTGGATTGGAAATTATATTGTTTAATTTGAATGTATTTTGGGGATTAAATACTATGTTGGGATTAAATTATATTGATGGGTTTATTATATTTTAATATGAGATTAAATTATATTTGTGGGATTATTATACTTTTTAATATGGGATTAAATTATATTTGTGGGATTATTATATTTTTTAATGTGGGCTTAAATTATATTTTTGGGGTTATTTCAATTAACTTTGAGATTTTCAAATTTAGGGTTTATCATAATATATTCTTTAACATATTTGGGGCTTGTCAAATTTATTTAATGATTAGATAGTTAGGGCATATTTGAATTTAAGTATTCAACTAATAATGGAATAATTAGGACTTATTTGAGGATTTTATAAAAAAGGAATTATTCAATTACTTATTGGATAAAAAGGTTTATTTAAAAGGACTTATTCAACTAACGTTATAGTTAATAAAAAGGGAATTTATTTAGCTAATTTTGAGATTAATAAAGAGGGTTTTATCTAACAAAAGGGTTCATGTTTAATGTTTCTATTTAATAGGGTTATTAAATAAATTTTAACTAATATAAGAGATTATTTGACTAATTTTATGATTAATAGAATTAGAATAAAAGGAAATTTCAAGGGATAAAACTCTTAGGTTCCAAGAGTATTAATATAGGTCATGGGATTAGGATTTTAGGGATAAAACTCTTAGGTTCCAAGAGTATAAACATAGGCCAAGGGGTTGGGATTTTAGGGATAAAACTCTTAGGTTCCAAGAGTATAAATATAGGTCATGGGATTAGGATAATGGGGATAAAACTCTTAGGTTCCAAGAGTATAAATATAGGCCATGGGATTAGGATAATGGGGATAAAACTCTTAATTTCCAAGAGTATAAACATAGGCCAAGTGATTAGGATTTTAGGGATAGAACTCTTCTTCCGAGAGTATAAATAATGGATAGGATTTCAAGGGATAGAACTCTTCTTCCGAGACAATAAATAATGGATAGGATTTCAAGGGATAGAACTCTTCTTCCGAGAGTATAAATAATGGATAGGATTTCAAGGGATAGAACTCTTCTTCCGAGAGTATAAATAATTGATGGGATTCATGGGATAAAACTCTTATTCTAAGAGTATAAATGGGATTAGGATATGGATTAGGAATGGAAATAGGAATGGGATAGGAATAGGGGATAGGGGAGGTGAACTACGGTTACTCTGATCCTTCAAAATTGAAGTTACGTAGGCATAGGGTTGTAAACCCTAGCAAGTACATTAATAATAAAAACTTAGGGCCCCCTTTTAGATTAACTTTTCTTCTTTGTATAATAATAGGTTTTTTTATAAATAAAATAAACAGTCAAACATTCCTTTGGCAAACAAACATACCCTAAATCTTAAGGAGGATCCCATTGAGTACAATGGAAGTGAGGGGTGCCTAACACCTTCCCCTCGCTTAACCGACTCCCGAACTGTAGGAATCTCTACCCTTAGGATTAGGATTTTAGGTTTTATCATTATTTTCCTGTCCCTTAGGACGAATAAAGGATGATGGCGACTCGATATTTTTGCCGGTCGCGACAAGAACTAAGTTGA
Organism: Lathyrus tuberosus; assembly: GCA_022829125.1. Taxonomy (NCBI): domain Eukaryota; kingdom Viridiplantae; phylum Streptophyta; class Magnoliopsida; order Fabales; family Fabaceae; genus Lathyrus; species Lathyrus tuberosus. Next base: position 2,407,118 of record JALAZF010000436.1, on the reverse strand, counting down.
GAATTAGTTCTGCCTATTGTCATACCCAAAATTTTGACCACTAAGATTTCCCATCATTGTGAAAATCATCATCATAATTTGGGGGAACCATCTTGCCTCATTAGTCTCCCCAAAGATGGGTGAGCATCCACTACAATCAAAATTAGGGTTTCAAGCCCTCTCTGAGTGCTTAGACAAAGGATCAATCAAGGAATGACATGATCTTCAACTTGTCTAACCTCTCAAACATTCACAATGGATCAAAAGGACTCCCACTTCAAGGATTAAGCACAAAGCTGCTCCCTTTTAGGTGGATCAAGCTTCAAGATCGACAGTGTCACCAAATTAGGGTTTTGGTCGACCAGGGCCTCCAAATGGAAATTTTTCATCTGGGCATGAGCCAATGCTCCAAAACATAACCTAATATACTCCATGGAACCTCATGAGCCCAAACATCAAGTTAATTTGACCTCAGGGGATGCATACATCAAAAATCAGGAATTAGGGTTTCTTGACCTAATTCACCCCTAAGTTGACTTTTAGGGCAAATCATGAACCAAGACCTCAAGAGAGGGTTTAAGGGTCTCTAATGAAATATATTGATCCATTTGGAACAATGGATTAATCCAAGAAGCTTGAGCAACAAGTCTCAATTTCATCTGCACCACAATTAGGGTTTTAAGGGAAAAGTCAACTGTAACTTTGACTTTTGACCAGGACATGCTCCCAAACCCTAGGACATGCCTCAATATACCCTATGACACCCTTGGAACATGTCCATCAAGTTTGATTTAGGTCAAGGATATGATTTCCTAAAGAATTGCACAATTTGGAATTCATCTGATAAAAAGTCAACTGTGCACAAAAGTCAACTTTGACTTTTTGAGATTTTTCACCAAAATGGTTTTTTAACCCTAAAATGATGTTTATGTATGATTTAAATCATCATTCATCAAGAAAAATCAAGAAAAGTTGGATAACTTGTAAAAGGGGTAACCATAAAAACTTAGAAAATTTTCTAAGTTAAAAGTAAAGTGACAAGGGTACCAACTTTTAAGGACCATAACTCTTAAACCACAAGGCCATTTTTTCTCATCCAAAGATGGATTTGTAGCCCTCATTACCCTCTACAAAAACTTCAACTAGACCTAAGTCCAATTCATTAAGGATTTTGAGTTATGGAGTGATCAAAATGGCTGAAAATTGAAAATGTCACTTTTTCCAACACTTAGTGAAATTTTCACTAAGTCCAAATCTGTCTTCACTTTTTGCCAAATGTAGGGGGATTTTTCACTTGGATTCAAAAGAGATCAAAACCAAACATGTTCAAACAGTTGTTGTATGATGTAAGGGCTTTCCAAAATGACCAAGAACATTGCCAAATTCCATTTGAGTCATGAGATATGACATTGGAAAGTTGCCTTGCTGAAATCTGTCAAGGCAAGGCAGAATTTGCAACTTTGCTCGATTTGCCAAAATCAGCCAAATCCAATTGCTCCTATCCACTTGGACACCTCAGAGGATTGAATCTAAAGGGGACAATCACTGAGCCAAGCCTCCAAAGTCCATGGAACAATAAATAGCATGTTGAACCTAGAATGGCCAAAATAGGGACAAGACTTCAAATTTGGATTGGAGCATCCAATGGAAGCATCAAGGTGGCATGGACTGAGCCATTCTCATCTGAAATCAGTCAAGACTTATCCAAGGCCAAGGGAACCAAAGCTCTGTGCCCTAACCTCTAGTCAATGGCTAGAGGAGACTTGAAACTCCATTGGCCAACATTGAACAAACACCTGCTGCAGTTGCCATTCACTGTGGATCCTAAAACAAACTTGCTCTACTATAAATAGAGCTCAATTGTGATCAGTTTGAGTACACCAAAGCCATCTAACAAATGCTTTCCTCTAAATCTCTTTCTCTTGGCAAAAATGCCTTTCTTAGCAAGGTAACTATCGGGTTTTGAGTTTGAGAGCTTTCCCAATCAAACCAATCACTCACACACCTCACATACATCACATATGAGCTGATCAAACACTTAAACAACAACTGGAACACTGATTTCTCATAATCACCAGTCAATTGCTCAAGGTTTTAACCAAAATGCAGTTGAGATGCCATGAAGTGATCCAGCCAATTTCAATCAAGTCCAAGCATTCAAACACAATCCATAGGGTGTAGGGAAGCTGTTCAGATCATCACCACTCATCTGTAACACCTCCAAATCAAAAATCACATTGCACTTGCTGTCACGGCCTAGAGGTAAGCACATACTTGGTCATCTCTCAATCCATGCATATTTCCTCGCACAATATTTTGGCCAAATGTTCATAATCATGCATAGAATGTTCCCCCTCAATTAATTGCATTGTTTGAATCGTGTATCAAAAATCCTAGCCTTCATGCAAAAATTAGGGTTCTTGAGGATTTTTCGTGATTTTTTGTTGTATGTTTAATTTAAATGAAATTAATTGACATAAACATTATCGTGAGGTTGAGACGAGCATAATGATATGTGGATTGCATGATATGATTACGTATTCAGTGAGATTGGATGGAAAACGCAAATCAGCCAAACCCAGAAAAACGCGCGTGTTCTTGCTTGTGTTCTTGGCGCCTTTTTCACAAATTCAAATATTTGAATTTTGTGATTTTGTTTAATTGATTCAAAAATTAATTTCTCTTTGAGTTTTAATGATTTTGAGTTGATTCTTTTTTTAATAATTCACAAAAATGTTAAAATATTTTATTTTCCCAAAAAATCCCAAAAATATTATTTATTTTATATAATTGATATTTTTGCAAAGAATTAATGTTTTAATTGTTTTTAACATTTGAAATATTTTTTCCACCTTGATTTTGCAACTTTTAATGCTTTCTAATTATTTTGTAGGTCAATACTTAATTTTTGAAGCATTAATCCAAGATCACAATTTGTTTTCCATGTGATAAAAAATTTTGATCATTTTAATTGAATTTTTATTCAATTAAATACATTTTTGAAAACAAATTAGGGTTTTGGATTAATTCAACCCTCATAAATCATTTTCAAAACACTTGGGCCTCTAATAGAGTGTAAGACCCAATCCTTTTTTGACCAAACATTTTGGGCCTCACTTATTGTATAAGTCTCGATACCGTAAAAAATAAACGGCGCGATCGCCGTTTTAAACGGAAAATCAATTGGGCCTCTCCTCGAGCTATAAGACCCATTCAAAACCTTGGGCCTCTATTAGAGTGTAAGACCCAAACCCCCTTTTTAATCAAAACATTGTGGGCCTCACTTATTGTATAAGTCCCTCTGCGTTAAAAGAAAACCTCGGCGCGATCGCCGTTTTAAACGGAAAATCAATTGGGCCTACCCTCGTGTTATAAGCCCCACTCTTTTTCTTTAAAACTTTTTGGGCCTCTTGAAGGAGTGTAAGACCCATCCCTTTGTACAGAAAACCTTTTTTGGGCCTCAGTCACTTGTATAAGTCCCTCTGTACAAATTCAAACAGTGCGCTCACTGATAAAACCCTGGGCCTCTCCTTGAGCTGTAAGCCCCAAATCTTTCCTTTTCAAAGCACTTTATCCTTTGATTTTGAATATACTGTTGTTTTCAATCTTTCTTTGTTGAACAACTAACCACACAGCAAGGAAGCACTACAACCGAGTAAGTGGTTATTGCTTTCATTTACCGCTTTCATATACATATAATTGTATTGTGGGACTGTTTCACGGTAAGTCTTCTTTCATAAACTCATATCAACTATGTAATAATAGTATAGATATTTCGAGTTTCCCCGGCAACTACGTCTAGAACTAAGTGACGCCGTTTCGTTTATTCGTAGAAATAGACAACTAGATCCCCAATAGGATCACCAGATACAGTCTTCTCTTCGGCTGTCCTCATTAGGAACTGTCAAGAAACTCTACTCCCAGAGATGAATGTATTCTCTATGAATGGCATCTTTGAGTTTCTTCCAAATTCTCGAACTTTCCTGGCTTTGATCTATTCTCGGTGAATAGCATTGCCTTGAACTTCTCGGGGTTTGGGGACCCACGGGTTCTTAAAAGCATCGGCCTCCTCTTAGGCATCATACAAGGACCCACAGGCTTCCTAAAAGCAACCCCGCCTCCTCTTGGGCTTAGTACAAGGACTCGTCGGCTTCTTAGAAGTATTCACAGCCTCCTCTTAGGCTTCGTATAATGATCTCTTCCTCCGGGAATGATAGCCTCCTCTTGGGCTTCGTACAAGGACCCGTCAGCTTCTTAAAAGTTTCCAGCCTCCTTTTGGGCTTCGTACAAATTGTCCCGACGACCTCCTAGAGGTATAGGAACATAACCTAGTCATCCTCATAGAACAGTCCTTTCAAAGAGTCTACTACTGTTTCTCCAAGCATAGTACAAAAGATGAAACTCTAGACTTGGACAGTCTAACTTCCTTGAGTCTCAAAGACATTCTCAAGTGACCCCTTCGTTAAATAGGAAGGAAACCCATAGACTCGGACAGTCTCAATACCCTTCGGATTTCCCGCTTCCTTGAAGAACAGGAATAACCCGGATCCTTGAATCAAATACCTGAGTACAGTGTTGCTCATATAAGAACTGATTTTCTCTTTAAAATCAGTATACTGGACCTGTCACTTAACTAAAACAGTTACATAGCCTCCTCTTGGGCTTTGTACAATGATCCTCCCCAGCGGAGTCAAACAACGTTTAGCCTCTCTCTCGGGCTTTGTACGAGATACATAAGAGACTCCCTCGTTGAGTCAATCACCCTTTTTGCCTCCATCTCGGGCTTTATACGAGATACAAAAAGGTTCTTATTGAGCCAAACAAATAACAGCCTCCATCTCGGGCTTCGTACGAGATACAAAAAACTCTCTTGTTGAGTCAAATAGCCTTCATCTCGGGCTTTATACGAGATACCAAATGATTCCCTCGTTGAGTCAAAACCTTTTAGCCTCTCTCTCGGGCTTTGTACGAGAAACATAATAGCCTCCTCTTAGGCTTTATATAAGAAAACCACTAGTTGATCCAATCAACCTTTTAGCATCAAAAGTTGTGCCTCGTTCACAGTACACAAACATCAACAACTCCTTCCCCATCATCTAATCGCTGTAAGCGGCAAGCCTCTGGATCATCTATATCCATGCCACTGTCCCTCTTTTAGCATGAGAAATTCCTAAGGAAAGATAGCATTGCTCTACACTGAGTTAAAGTCTTCTCCTTCAGGTTAAAACCCCCTATAAAGGAAATTATGGCATTGTCGGATTCGCATATCCCGGTTAAAGTAATTCTCCCTTATAACCAGTCACCCAATAGTTGTGACAGACAAGCCCTTCTTTAGAGATGACAAATTCTCTCTAAAGTCGAGGTCCTTCAGCTTCACGTCTTGGGCTTTGAACAAGACACAAATAGACATTTTAGCTTCACATCTTGGGCTTTGATCAAGATACAAATCACCTTTCGCTTCACGTCTTGGGCTTTGAACAAGACATCAAAACACCCATTTCCTCCCATAGAATAGGAGGAACTACAAACGCTCTGATTTCCCTGTTTCGGTAAACGGGAATACGTAGGCATAAGATTGAAAGAAAGATCTTAGCGAGCACAATCTACAAAAAACCCAAATCCCATATATATATCAAAAAACATCAGTCCTTACATCCTAATCCTTGTTCCCCGCCAGAAAACTTCTGCCTAGATAAGAACCAGTATTGGCGAAAATACAAATAACCAGTACAAGGCCCCCCCACATTGATAGCATCCGTAACCTAACAGACCGCTGTTTAAACTCAGTATACAAAGCAGGGTTAATTGGAGACATCTATTTCCCTTCCTTCATCAGCTTTAATAGGATAAAAAATGAATCGACCTGTAGTTAAAACTCAACCGCAGAGAGCGACCGCGCTTAAGAACCGCGTCCAAAATCGCTCGCTACAGAAAAATGGCGCCCACTGTGGGGCCGGTCTCTGTTTTCCTTTTTCCTTTTCATTTCTTGTGTGATACCGCAGATTGGGGCTTCCGCCGGGGAACCCATTTCTGTCAGGAACTTAGGATCCTTAGCTTTAAAGGTCTAGGATGTTTAGGACAAATATATATACTGCTTTTCCTAATTGATATATGTGTTTATTTTTCTGCTAATGGGAATGCGGGTGATGCCGTATGTGGAAATATTGAGTATACACTTAAGATAAGTGATGGCGACGAGGTCGACCATCAACCTCGGTGGAGGCTGACCAACGCAACCCATTCTCTCACCCAGACAATGGGCCGGTTGTTAAGTCTGAGAAGCTGAGGAGCCAAACCCTTTCGTAGTGCGGAAACTATTGGAAATAGTTGTTACGCGATACTACCCTCATTTGAGGCTGGTGATCTATTCTCGGTGAATGGCACTTACTCTAAGATTGCTCTACAACTCGCTGGCGATCCGCTTGTTGTTTTGCTTTCCTGGGAGGAGCTGATGATAATGAGTACAGGTACAAAAATCACCCTAGTATAAACCTTTGGGGATGGGTAGAGCCTTGACTTCATGACAACGACCCTTTGACCCCATGTTTTTTCTATGTTTTTGTGTTCTGCATTCATGCATTCATTTAAAAAACATTAAAACATTCAAAAAAAAAAACTTCTCTTCTGGTCTCTCTGTTTTTTAAATTAAACTAAGACTGTGATTGCAAATATCAGAAGAGAAGATTGCACTAATGGATTTCGGTAGAAGGAGAACCCATAGGTATACCTTCAAGGTTCCAAAGCTAGAGGATTTGAGAAGGTTAGCAAGGATGATCACTAACCCTGAGGCTTTCAGAGCCAAACACGGAGGTTTGCTACCACTGTTAAGAGTCCATGTGATTGAGGGAATCATGGATGCGCTCATTCAGTTTTACGATCCGGTTTATCACTGTTTCACATTCCCGGATTACCAGCTCGTACCAACGCTGGAGGAGTATTCTCATCTAGCTGATTTACATATCACTGATCGAGCTCCATTTTCTGGACTGGAAGAAATTCCAAAGAATCATACCATTGCAAGAGCAATTCATTTGGACGAGTCTGAGGTCAGGACTCACCTAACTACCAAGGGTGGCATCCAAGGTTTGCCAGCCCAGTTCTTGACGAAGAAAGCCCTGTATTTTGCCAGTATAGGAAACATGACTGCTTTTGAAAGCATCTTTGTCTTGCTCACCTACGGGTTATTTTTGTTTCCCAACATCAATAACTTCGTCGATATTAACTCCATTAAGGTTTTTCTCATTGGAAACCCTGTGCCGACTTTGCTCGCAGATGCGTATCATTCTGTACACTTGGGAAATTTGTACAGTGGAGGGGAGATCACATGCTGTGTACCTCTGCTTTATAAATGGTTTATCTCACACTTGCCCAAGTCTGCTGCTTTTTGGGATTGTAAGAGTGCCTTACGTTGGTCACAGAAGATCATGTCTCTTACCAACTCTGATATAGATTGGTGTAATAAGATTTATGAGGGAATCAGGATCATTAATCGTTGTGGAAACTTCCCCAACGTACCCCTCATAGGAACTAAAGGAGGAATCAACTACCATCCGGTATTGGTTCGCCATAAATTTAGATACCCGATGAGACACATCCCACTGGGTGTTCATCTAGAAGGTCTTTTCTTCAAAGAAGGAGAAAACGACAGAGCACTAAAGATGGAAATAGTGCAAGCTTGGAAACACGTTCATAAGAAAGGACGAGAGTCTCTAGGAAAACCGGACTGTGTCTCGGTGGAGCCTTATCTCCATTGGGTACAAACTAGAGCTCTCAAGCTAAAAATGCCTTATCCTCGTTACGGAATTCTTCCGCCGAGGGAATCTGTCATGTACTTCATGACTGAGACTGAAAAGCTTCAGGTTACTCTCAACAAAGTTCAAAAAGAGAGAAGGTCCTGGAAGAACAAGTATCGCACCCTCGACATAGAGTGCGTCAAAATACAGCAATTACTGAAAGAGAAAGATGCTCTGATTGAAATTTTGGAGCAACATGCTATAGAAAATCAAGATGTCCAAAGGAATTTGCTCACTCCTTTCACTTGGCAAAGGAATGACAACCCGACAACGGCCCAAGAGCCCCGGTCAAAGAAAAGGATGATACCAGAATCAACACCCGATTTCTCTTCAGAGAGGACTCGGGACCCATTAGCTTAGGTTTCTGTTTCTGCACCTTGTAATCTACTGTATTTCCATTTCTGTAATCCTTTGAATTCAATAAAAAGGGGTTTCCCCACTGTTTGATATTTGCAATCTAATTGTCAAAGTTTATTTTGATTAAACCAAAAGAACAATTAATATAATCATTGCATTCATCATTCTCACGTAACGTATTCTTCTTCCTTACAAATCTCACATTTGTGTCTCGATTCTAGAGTCAAACTGTCTCATTCGTACAATACTCAGGCCAATCGTCAGAAAAGGATGGATGATCTTGAGGAAGAAAATAGAGAGTTGAAAGAAGAGATCGACGCTCTAAGAGAGGATATGAGAAAGCTTCGTAACGACATGCAAGCCATGGCAGAAGCTCAGCTACAAAGAATTGTGATCTCGGAGATCACCTCAACGCCCATAGTGGAAAAGTCTGATCTTAGGTATCAAATGCCGAAAGATCGCCCTTGGGGCATGCCTGTTAACTATATCCCGGAAGGATATGTTCCGCCGATCGCTGAAGATCAGGGAATCATAACAGAAGCCGCTGGGCCTGAAGGTTACAAACTTCGGGAAAACGAAGATGCCAGGGGCATACTGAAGACTCCTGAAGGCTACAAACTTCGGGAAACGCCAAGATTTACTGCCATAGTCACAGTACCACCCCCTGTGGCGCACACTGTCCCGGAAGGACAGATTCCACCAACACCTTCTGATAAGAAGGAAACTATGTTCGATAGAATGGATGAAGTCCAGGAACAGTTCCTGGAAATGTAGAAGGAACTGCAAGCCATTCGCGGTCAGGATCTATTTGGAAAGGACGCCGCAGATCTCTGCTTGGTCCCCTATGTGAAAGTCCCGCACAAGTTCCAAGTGCCCGACTTTGAAAAGTACAAGGGTAACTCTTGCCCTCAGAGCCATCTGGTGATGTACGCTCGGCAGATGTCAGCTCAGATGGAGAATCAGGACCTACTGATTCACTACTTTCAGGATAGTTTAACCGGTGCCGCACTCAAATGGTACATGGGTTTAAACCGTACTACGATCAGTACATTCAGAGATCTTGGTACTGCCTTCGTCCAACAATACAAATACAATTTGGACATGGCACCCGACAGGGATAAACTCAGATCAATGTCGCAAAAGGACAAGGAAACCTTTAAGGAGTATGCTCAAAGGTGGCGTGAAATTGCCGCTCAAATTTGTCCGCCTCTTGAGGAAAAAGAGATGACAAAGATCTTCTTAAAGACCTTAAGCTCATTTTACTATGACTAAATGGTTGCCAGTGCACCCAGTGATTTCACCGAGATGGTTGGCATGGGTGTACGTCTTGAGGAAGCCGTCTGAGAAGGACGTTTGGTAAAAGACACTGGATCGACGAGCGGTACTAAAAAATATGGTAGTGCTCTCCCCAAGAAAAAAGAGCAAGATATTGGGAATATCTCTCTCGGAAAGCAAAGGCGTCGATATCAACCAGTAGTGGCTATAACTCCTGCTATTAGCCCTACGCCTATTACTACGTATCAACCTCAGGTTGCGCAGAGCCAACCTGATCAGCAAAGGATGCACCAGCCTCTTCAGCAGGCTCGTCCCCAATACAACAACAAGCGTACAACACGGCCACCAGGATTTGATCCTATACCCATGACGTACGCAGAGCTGTTTCCATTACTGCTAGCCAAGGGGCACATTCAGACTAAGTCCCCTCTTACAGTACCGAAAAATCCATCTTTTTGGTTTAAGGTGGATCAGACGTGCCCTTATCATCAAGGAGGTCCAGGGCATAACATAGAGACTTGTCTCAATTTCAAGTCTGACGTACAAAAGCTTGTTAGGAGCGGGCTCTTATCTTTCAAAGATACGAATCCTAATGTTCTCACGAACCCGCTGCCTCCACATGAGAAAGCTGCAGTCAATTTGATAGAGGAAGAGATTAACAATGTCTATCAAATTCACGATGTACTCTTGTTAAAGACTAATCTGGTCAAGATGCATTGTTAACAGAGTGGATATGGCCATGTGCCACCTCATAGCTATCACCAGTGTGATATCTACTATAAAGACAACCAGGGGTGTTCTGTGGTGTAAGCAGCTCTACAGGAACAAATGGATCTCGGATGGATCCAAGAGCACCGAGTTCGTGGAGTTAACATGGTCTATACGAATTCTAACGTCATTCACAACCACGACATCCGTGCGATGAATGCCAATCTGGTGGCAATGCACTCAAGGCAAAGCCAGTATCATAATATGCCGCGGCACGATTACAATTCCTGTCTGACTTGCTCGGTAAACAAACAGGGATGCTCTTTCATACAAGAGGCCCTCCAGCGTCAGATGGATCTTGGATGGATCCAAGACTACCATGATAGGAATTCCTATCAGATCAATATGGTTCAAATCTTTGACATTCGCGTGTTGAATACCAACCTGGTAGAGTTACATGTTGAGCAGGTCCGACTCGGATTCTTAATATCACATGACTATCAAAGTTGTAAAGTGGGTTGTGAAAGTGATCGAGGTTGTACCCTTGTCCAGGAGGCACTCCAGCACTTGTTAAATCACTGGTGGATGCCAATCTACATGGATGAAGATACTCAGCAAATTAGTATCAATAACAAGAATCCTACTCGACGTCAAAGTCAGGATGTCCGATCAATGGAAGGTAACCTAGTGAGGTTACATTGTATTCAAAGTGGGCGTGGCCAGGTGCCACTACACAATTACGACCGTTGTAGCATCTGTTCGGAAAGTAATCAAGGGTGTTACCTTGTGTGAACGGCTCTTCAGGGTCAGGTGGATCGTGGAGAAATTCGTCCATATCCGGGTTCTGGACCTATCGACTGGACGCCGAACTACCTTGCCGATCAGGTTGAGGATGTTGTCACAATTTCTGGTCATCACAGGACCAGAGATGTTTTTGCCATCATCCTTCTACTTGACGAATCTAAAGTTCCCAACCAGGAACGGATCGAGATTACTTATGATGGTCAGAAAAATCATAAGGCTCCCGTAGTCATCTATCTGCCGGGACCACTACCGTATGAATCAACTAAGGCTATCCCTTACAAATACGGTGCAACAACAATTGAAAATGGAAAGGAAATTCCATATCCCTCCGTCATGAATATTACAGACATCAGTCGTGTAACACGGAGTGGTAGAATCTTCAACCGAGGAGTTGGAGAACCTAACAAGGAAAAGGAACTTCAGACAGAAGCTCCCGATCCACCAATCGGTCAATCCAGTAATCCCGACCTTTCAAAAAACAATGATGAGATGCTGAAGCTCATCCAAAGGAGTGAATACAACATTGTCGATCAACTGTTACAAACTCCTTCAAAGATCTCGGTATTATCACAGTTACTCAGTTCAGAAGCCCACGGGGAGGCTCTACAGAAAGTCTTGGAGCAAGCCTTTGTGGAACAGGATGTAACAATCAGACAGTTCGATAGTATTGTCTCTAACATCACTTCCTGCAACAACTTGGGATTTAGTGATGAGGAATTACCTGAAGAAGGTCGCCGTCATAACATGGCACTCAATATCACAGTTAACTGCCAGGACGATGCTTTAGCTAGCGTACTGGTGGACACAGGGTCAACCCTGAATGTTATGCCGAAGTCTACTTTGATGCAATTATCATTCAAAGGCCCTCCGATGAGAATCAGTGAGGTCATCGTCAAAGCATTCGAAGGATCCAGAAAAACGGTTATCGCCGAAGTTGATCTTCCCATAACTATTGGTCCTCACACTTTCCAAGTCACTTTCCAGGTCATGGACATCCGGGCAACGTACAGTTGTTTATTAGGAAGACCTTGGATACACCAGGCTGGAGCGGTTACTTCCACCCTCCACCAAAAGCTAAAGTTCGTCAAGAACGATCAACTTGTCACAATTTGTGGAGAACAGGCCTTGCTCGTAAGCAACTTGTCATCATCTACTGGTATAGAACCCGGGGAGGTTATTGGAACGCAGTTCCAAGCACTGTCGGTGAGCAAGGACAATCATTTCAAAGGAGGAACCTCAATTTCCTCATACAACGATGCTATCAAAGCGGTCGAGAGTACCGATACAACCGGATGGGGACAACTTGTCATTCCTACTAGCAATACAACAAAGAAGGGTCTTGGGTTTTTTGCAACCTGTACCCAGACAGCTGCCAACGGCGAAAGTCTTCATCCCCTTCAAAACTTCTTCCATAGTGGAGGTTTACTTCAACCAGTGTCTCAAGCGGTACATGTTATCAATGAGGAAGATCCCTCTGACACGGATGAAGAATGGAAGTCCTATCTTAACAAGGATGGTTATATGTCTCAGGAAGAGGTGCCTATGCCTTTTTGCTTTCCTACAGAAAGTCTGAGATTTATACCAAGATCAGATGTCGAAATGATATATGGAGATTGTGATCCGGAAGGATGTCGTGCTCCGCCAAATTCATTAGAGGAGGACACTCCGATGAAAGACAATTTTGACTATAACTACTATGGCCCAATGGATGGTCTGCCAATGTGGCAGCCTTACCCAGGAAACTTGGGGCAAGAGAGTCAGCCGAACAATGAAAATCAGCTGACTGTCATTGAACAGAATACCTGTGTCCCCACCATGTCATGGGATCAACACTCAGGTCATTCAGAAACTACTCAACATGAAGATGAATTCGCAACGTTCGCAGAACTTGAATTCATCAACTATGCTTTTCCCGAGGTCAACGTCATCGAGAAGGATGACTCCTCCAGTTCTAAAGAGGTGTGGGACACCCTAGGACAACCAAGTGGAAAATACGACTTTATGGTCAAGTACACTGCTCCCGAAAGCTCTCGTATTAGGTTCGAAGACATCCAGCCAACTGGATGGGGAGATACAGCTGAGAGCACCAATGCTATACGAAATACAACTGAGGAATTCTCCCACGACAATTCTGCCTGGGAAACAGATTCCAATGATCCTGCTCCACCAGAAATCAGTGTTATTTCTGAAGACAAATCAAGGAAGATGCCAGACTTTGTGATTCACAGAGGAGTTCGCCGCCAATGGGTTTCCGTCGAGGTTCCGAAGGTCGTTCATCAGTCAAAGTAATTGCCATCTTTAACCTTTCACCCTGCCCAGGTGAAACGGATGTTTTGATAGGGCTCGCTTTCTGTAAAATTTCCCTCTTCGCTTTGCCCGAAGTGACAGAGTTTTGTTTTATAGGGCTGTAGTTTCAAGCATCGACTTGTTCATTAATAAAATAACGTCGTTCTGTAATTTCTGCATTAATTGCTATTTTCTCTTTTTGCTTTTCTCAGAAAATGGTAATCCTAAAAAACAATTCAATAATAAAAACAAGCAGTAATAAAATAAAACACTGCACACACTTGCATTTTCTCTATCTCTTCTAAACACGAATCATCACGTCATGCAGATTGCTTTTTTAAACCCAGTTGAAACATACGATCCGATGCCTTCTCCCAACTTTGAGTTCCCGGTATTCGAGGCTGAAGAAGAAAATGACAACGAAATTCCAGAAGAGATCTCCCGATTACTCAGACAAGAGGAAAGGTCCATTGAACCTCACAAAGAACCTTTGGAAACGGTAATATTGGGTTCAGAGCAAGAGAGAAAAGAAATCAGGATTGGAGCACTGCTCAGTCCAACTGCCAGAGAGGGTTTGATAAAGCTTCTCAAAGAATTCCCCGATGTGTTTGCTTGATCCTATCAAGATATGCCAGGGTTGGATACCAGCATCGTGGAACATCACTTACCATTGAGATCGAAATGTCCGCCAGTAAAGCAAAGGTTGAGACGGACTCACCCAGACATGGCCATCAAAATCAAAGAGGAGGTACAGAAACAGATTGACGCAGGTTTCCTCGCTACATCTGAATATCCTCAATGGTTAGCCAACATTGTACCCGTTCCCAAAAAGGACGGAAAGGTCAGAATGTGTGTTGATTACAGAGATCTGAACAAGGCAAATCCAAAGGACGACTTTCCTTTACCACACATTGATATGTTGGTTGATAGTACATCAAAGTTCAAAATTTTCTCCTTCATGGATGGATTCTCGGGCTACAATCAGATCAAAATGGCGCCGAAAGACATGGAGAAAACTTCGTTCATTACCCCTTGGGGTACCTTTTGTTACAAGGTAATGTCGTTCGGTTTGAAGAACGCCGGGGCAACCTATCAAAGGGCCATGACTACTCTGTTTCATGACATGATACATAAAGAGATAGAGGTATATGTTGATGATATGATTGCAAAATCAAAAACAGTGAGTGAGCACGTTGAACATCTGTCAAAATTGTTCGAACGCCTAAGAAAATTCAAGCTCCACTTGAATCCCAACAAGTGCACCTTCGGTGTCCGTTCAGGGAAAATACTAGGGTTCATTGTCAGCCAGAAAGGAATTGAAGTTGATCCTGACAAGGTCAAGGCTATTCAAGAAATGCCTTCTCCAAAAACTAAAAAACAAGTCAGAGGATTCCTGGGACGTTTGAACTACATCTCCAGATTCATATTCCTTATGACCGCGACCTGTGCGCCGATTTTCAAATTACTCAAAAAGAACCAGGATTGCGTTTGGTCAGAAGATTGCTAACTGCCTTCGACAGTATTAAGGAATATCTGCTGAATCCTCTGATTCTATCACCTCTAGTGGAAGGAAGACCACTGATCATTTACCTCACAGTTCTAGAGGACTCAATGGGTTGTGTACTTGGCCAACAAGACGAAACTAAACGGAAAGAGTCTGCCATTTACTATCTAAGCAAGAAATTCACCGACTGCGAAACTCGGTACACGATGCTTGAGAAAACTTGTTGCGCTTTGGCAGATGTTTCACGGTGCTTCAAAAAACCTGCTCTCACGGGAAGAATTGCCCGTTGGCAGATGTTGTTATCAAAATATGACATAGAGTATCACACTCAGAAAGTCTTTAAAGGAAGTATTTTAGCCGATCATTTGGCTCATCAACCGATTGACGATCAAGAATCAATCGGGTTTGACTTCCCAGACGAAGATGTCATGTATCTAAAGATGAAAGACTGCGATGAACCGCTACCCAGTGAAGGGCCAGAACCAGGTTCCCAATGGGGACTTATCTTTGACGGAGCAGTTAATCATTATGGAAACGAAATTGGGGCAATCATTGTTACCCCTCAGGGTACCCACATTCCTTTCACCGCTAGACTTACGTTCAAATGTACGAACAACGAGGTCGAATACGAAGCTTGTATTATGGGTCTCGAGGAAGCAATTGATTTAAGGATCAAGAACTTGGATGTGTACGGCGATTCAGCTCTGGTTATCAATCAGATAAAAGGAGATTGGAACACATACCAATCAAGACTGATTCCTTACAAGGACTACGCGAGAAGGTTGTTACCTTTCTTCAACAGAGTCGAGTTTCATCATATCCCTCGTGAGGAGAATCACATGGCTGATGCATTAGCCACCCTATCTTCCATGATTAGTGTATGTCAATGGAATGACATACCTAAGATCGACATAATGCGCCTTGAACGGCCCGCTTACATCTTCACGATTAAAGCAGTCATAGATGACAGACCTTAGTATCACGATATCAAATGCTTCCTTCAGAAACAAGAGTACCCATCTGGGGCACTCAGAAAAGACAGGAAAACCCTCAGAAGATTGGCTAGAAACTTCTTCCTGAGCGGCGACACTCTCTATAAGAGAAATTTTGACATGGTCTTGCTCCGATGCGTCAACAGACCAGAAGCAGACATGCTGATAAAAGAAATTCATGAAGGATCCTTTGGCACTCATGCCAACGGACACACAATGGCGAGAAAAATTCTGAGAGCAGGGTATTACTGGTTGACCATGGAATCCGACTGCTACAAGTACATGAGGAGGTGTCACAAGTGTCAAATATACTCCAACAAAATTCATGTACCGCCATCACATCTCAAAGTTATTTCTTCCTCATGGCCTTTTTCCATATGGGGAATCGACATGATTGGGATGATTGAGCCCAAGGCTTCAAACGGACATCGGTTCATCCTAGTAGCCATTGACTACTTCACCAAGTGGGTCGAAGCAGCGTCATTCGCCAATGTAACCCGACAAGTGGTGGTCCGATTGATAAAAAACAATATCATCTGCCGTTATGGTGTTCCAAGCGAGATCATTACTAATAATGGATCTAACTTGAACAATAAGATGATGAAAGAGTTGTGCGCTGAGTTTAAGATCGAACACCATAACTCATCTCCCTACCGACCCAAGATGAACGGAGCAGTAGAAGTGGCTAACAAGAACATCAAGAAGATCGTTCAAAAGATGGTTGTAACCTATAAAGATTGCCACGAGATGCTACCCTTTGCTCTTCACGGTTATCGAACATCTGTCCGTACTTCAACAGGGGCAACCCCTTTCTCTCTAGTATATGGCATGGAGGCAGTTCTCCCCATAGAAATAGAGATCCCATCAATCCGGGTATTGATGGAAGCTAAGCTTTCGGAAGCTGAATGGTGTC
Source organism: Lathyrus tuberosus (assembly GCA_022829125.1). Classification (NCBI taxonomy): domain Eukaryota; kingdom Viridiplantae; phylum Streptophyta; class Magnoliopsida; order Fabales; family Fabaceae; genus Lathyrus; species Lathyrus tuberosus. Next base: position 2,390,507 of record JALAZF010000436.1, on the reverse strand, counting down.
AAAGCCAACACGACGAACTGAATATGATTGAAGAAAAGTGAATCACGGCACTATGCCACGGTCAGTTGTATCAACAGAGAATGAAGAAGGCGTTCGACAAAAAGGTCCGACCCCAAATCTTCAGAAAAGGAGACCTCGTGCTCAAGAAGATACAATCATTTCTCACTGACTCTCGGGGCAAATGGACCCCAAATTATGATGGCCCCTATGTGGTCACGAAAGCTTTCTCAGGCGGTGCCTTGAGACTTGCAACCATGGACGAAGAGGAATTTTCCTACCCCACAAATGTTGATGTAGTCAAGAAATACTTCGCCTAAACTAAAAAAAAAAAAAGAAAAAAAAAACGTCTCGGTGGATTGAAAACCCGACAGGGCGGTCCAGGCAAAAAATTAGAGACATGAAAAAAATCATCCTGGTGGATTGGAAACATCATAGTACAATCCAGGCAAAAATTAGGGATAATGGCAAGTAACTATGTTCAACAGAGGCAAGTCCCTCAGCAGCAGCAGTTACATCATCTGTCAGAAAACTCCAGTCAAGGTCATCTTCGACAGAAGCTCAGGATGCCCCAAATTCAAAGTTGGTAGAAGGATGGTGGTCGTTATGTTTCAACGTAGCCCTTTTCCCTGTAAATTACCATTTTCAAACTTTGTATATACTCTTTGGAATCACGTGTTTGGCTGATCTCCATCTTATCAATAAAATTTGAGCCCTTGTGCTTTTGTTTGTAATTCTTATTTGTTTTAGCTTTACAGAACGACGTTGTTAACATGATTAACGATTCTTGAAATAAAAAAAAATGAATTTACTTGTTAAACTTGTTCTGCTTTTAAAATAAAGATGGCAATTTCTTTTGACTGTTGAACATCAAAAGAGCATCAACCGCTTCTCCAGAAGTAAGCGAACTTCAAAGTGCAGAATCAAAGTACTCCTTTCAAGCCCAGTACGCCTTAATGAAGGGATCAACTGTGTCAGAGACCTTGTTTTGTCGGACACACCTCGGCCGAGTTCCTATCTCCTAAGCCCGATCAACGATATTCCCCGCAGGGACTATCTCTCCTAAGCAAGGTGGAATTTCTATCTTGAACCAGCGATATCTCTACACTCCCCGCGATGGCCGAGTATCCAGCCATGTTCATCTTTTAGTTTGTATGTCGCGTCAGTTTTGTCGGCATATACATACATACATCATGCATTATTGATTTGCATTCACATTTCATATTGCATCACTATCACTCTAATTGGTCTTGTCCCCTAGTGATAGAAGTTCTCTCAATCGAGTTGTCAGTTCTTGCCTCGTCAGGACATACTGTGTCTGAACAACCTCGCTTCCAGTTTATTTCTGGAAAGAAGTTGGTCCTTGACCACTTTGATAACTTGAACCTCTGAAAAGCCAGAGAAACCTTTCAACAAACATCACTCTTCGCCCTTGAAGATGATGTCTTTGCTTTCCCAGATTAAGGAAAATCCACAAAGAAAGCCTCGTAATCAGAGATTCGGCAGCACGTCAGTTTCTTTCCGAAAAAAACGCTGATGAAAAGGTCATCGGCACCTCAAAATTGGACCCCATCATATGGCATTTCTCCGGGAAGATCCCGAGAAAAGTATGATGTAAGATCCCAAGGAGAAGCAGCTTCTCAAGAGACTCGCTTTCCCCAGTATCGACAAATGGCGTCTCCAACAGAGAAGTTTGTGCAGCTCTATGACTCAGATGACTGGGTTCCCCAGCAATTCTGACATCAAAACTTTTTCCCTCAAATGGCATCTCCCCAGGAAAATTCGGCGAGAAGTTTGAGGAAAACCGCTACGAATAGCGTCCCTTGTCAATAAAGTTTATTGACAAAAGAAACTGAGACCAGTTCCTTGGTAGGAAACCAGGATCGAGGGGAAGTTTACATAAGAAACTAAGACCAGTTCCTTGGTAGGAAACCAGGATCGAGGGGAAGTTCAAAAATCAGAAACTAAGACCAGTTCCTTGGTAGGAAACCAGGATCGAGGGGAAGTTTGTTTCCGCAACTTAGACCGGTTCCTTGGTAGGAAACCAGGATCGAGGGGAAGTTTACCTTTTCTAAGCATCATTGCTTAGCAAAAGAAGATGAATGCGCAAGCTGCCATTCATAGCCATCAAAATTTTGGGTATTCCGATATTTAATCCTCTTGCACCCCGAATGCCCGAATACCTTCGTCATTCACACCTTCGGGTCCAAGAAGATTAAATAGGGGCATCTGTCATACCCAAAATTTTGACCACTAAGATTTCCCATCATTGTGAAAATCATCATCACAATATGGGGGAACCATCTTGCCTCATTAGTCTCCAAAGATGGGTGAGCATCCACTACAATCAAAATTAGGGTTTCAAGCCCTCTCTGAGTGCTTAGACAAAGGATCAATCAAGGAATGACATGATCTTCAACTTGTCTAACCTCTAAAACATTCACAATGGATCAAAAGGACTCCCACTTCAAGGATTAAGCACAAAGCTGCTCCCTTCTAGGTGGATCAAGCTTCAAGATCGACAGTGTCACCAAATTAGGGTTTTGGTCGACCAGGGCCTCCAAATGGAAATTTTTCATCTGGGCATGAGCCAATTCTCCAAAACATAACCTAATATACTCCATGGAACCTCATGAGCCCAAATATCAAGTCAATTTGACCTCAGGGGATGCATACATCAAAAATCAGGAATTAGGGTTTCTTGACCTAATTCACCCCTAAGTTCACTTTTAGGGCAAATCATGAACCAAGACCTCAAGAGAGGGTTTGAGGGTCTCTAATGAACTATATTTATCCATTTGGAACAATGGATTAATCCAAGAAGCTTGAGCAACAAGTCTCAATTCATCTGCACCACAATTAGGGTTTTAAGGGAAAAGTCAACTGTAACTTTGACTTTTGACCAGGACATGCTCCCAAACCCTAGGACATGCCTCAATATACCCTATGACACCCTTGGAACATGTCCATCAAGTTTGATTTAGGTCAAGGACATGATTTCCTGAAGAATTGCACAGTTTGGAATTCATCTGATAAAAAGTCAACTGTGCACAAAAGTCAACTTTGACTTTTTGAGATTTTTCACCAAAATGGTTTTTTAACCCTAAAATGATGTTTATGTATGATTTGAATCATCATTCATCAAGAAAAATCAAGAAAAGTTGGATAACTTGTAAAAGGGGTAACCATAAAAACTTAGAAAATTTTCGAAGTTAAAAATAAAGTGACAAGGGTACCAACTTTGGAGGACCATAACTCTTAAACCACAAGGCCATTTTTTCTCATCCAAAGATAGATTTGTATCCCTCATTACCCTCTACAAAAACTTCAACTAGACCTAAGTCCAATTCATTAAGGATTTTGAGTTATGGAGTGATCAAAATGGCTGAAAATTGAAAATGTCACTTTTTCCAACACTTAGTGAAATTTTCACTAAGTCCAAATCTGTCTTCACTTTTTACCAAATGTAGGGGGATTTTTCACTTGGATTCAAAAGATATCAAAACCAAACATGTTCAAATAGTTGTTGTATGATGTAAGGGCTTTCCAAAATGACCAAGAACATTGCCAAATTCCATTTGAGTCATGAGATATGACATTGGAAAGTTGCCTTGCTGAAATCTGTCAAGGCAAGGCAGAATTTGCAACTTTGCTCGATTTGCCAAAATTAGCCAAATCCAATTGCTCCTATCCACTTGGACACCTCAGAGGATTGAATCTAAAGGGGACAATCACTGAGCCAAGCCTCTAAAGTCCATGGAACAAGAAATAGCATGTTGAACCTAGAATGGCCAAAATAGGGACAAGACTTTAAATTTGGATTGGAGCATTCAATGGAAGCATCAAGGTGGCATGGACTGAGCCATTCTCATCTGAAATTAGTCAAGACTTATCCAAGACCAAGGGAACCAAAGCTCTGTGCCCTAACCTCTAGTCAATGGCTAGAGGAGACTTGAAACTCCATTGGCCAACATTGAACAAACACCTGCTGCAGTTGCCATTCACTGTGGATCCCAAAACAAACTTGCTCTACTATAAATAGAGCTCAATTGTGATCAATTTGAGTACACCAAAGCCATCTAACAAATGCTTTCCTCTAAATCTCTTTCTCTTGGCAAAAATGCCTTTCTTAGCAAGGTAACTATCGGGTTTTGAGTTTGAGAGCTTTCCCAATCAAACCAATCACTCACACACCTCACATACATCACATATGAGCTGATCAAACACTTAAACAACAACTGGAACACTGATTTCTCAGAATCACCAGTCAATTGCTCAAGGTTTTAACCAAAATGCAGTTGAGATTCCATGAAGTGATCTAGCCAATTTCAATCAAGTCCAAGCATTCAAACACAATCCATAGGGTGTAGGGAAGCTGTTCAGATCATCACCACTCATCTGTAACACCTCCAAATCAAAAATCACATTGCACTTGCTGTCACGGCCTAGAGGTAAGCACATACTTGGTCATCTCTCAATCCATGCATATTTCCTCGCACAATATTTTGGCCAAATGTTCATAATCATGCATAGAATGTTTCCCCTCAATTAATTGCATTGTTTGAATCGTGTATCAAAAATCCTAGCCTTCATGCAAAAATTAGGGTTCTTGAGGATTTTTCGTGATTTCTTGTTGTATGTTTAATTTAAATGAAATTAATTGACATAAACATTATCGTGAGGTTGAGACGAGCATAATGATATGTGGATTGCATGATATGATTACGTATTCAGTGAGATTGGATGGAAAACGCAAATCAGCCAAACCCAGAAAAACGCGCGTGTTCTTGCTTGTGTTCTTGGCGCCTTTTTCACAAATTCAAATATTTGAATTTTGTGATTTTGTTTAATTGATTCAAAAATTAATTTCTCTCTGAGTTTTAATGATTTTGAGTTGATTCTTTTTTTAATAATTCACAAAAATGTTAAAATATTTTATTTTCCCAAAAAATCCCAAAAATATTATTTATTTTATATAATTGATATTTTTGCAAAGAATTAATGTTTTAATTGTTTTTAACATTTGAAATATTTTTTCCACCTTGATTTTGCAACTTTTAATGCTTTCTAATTATTTTGTAGGTCAATACTTAATTTTTGAAGCATTAATCCAAGATCACAATTTGTTTTCCATGTGATAAACAATTTTGACCATTTTAATTGAATTTTTATTCAATTAAATACATTTTTGAAAACAAATTAGGGTTTTGGATTAATTCAACCCTCATAAATCATTTTCAAAACACTTGGGCCTCTAATAGAGTGTAAGACCCAATCCTTTTTTGACCAAACATTTTGGGCCTCACTTATTGTATAAGTCCCGATACCGTCAAAAACAAACGGCGCGATCGCCGTTTTAAACGAAAAATCAATTGGGCCTCTCCTCGAGCTATAAGACCCATTCAAAACCTTGGGCCTCTATTAGAGTGTAAGACCCAAACCCCCTTTTTAACCAAAACATTGTGGGCCTCACTTATTGTATAAGTCCCTCTGCGTTAAAAGAAAACCTCGGCGCGATCGCCGTTTTAAACGGAAAATCAATTGGGCCTACCCTCGTGTTATAAGCCCCACTCTTTTTCTTTAAAACTTTTTGGGCCTCTTGAAGGAGTGTAAGACCCATCCATTTGTACAGAAAACCTTTTTTGGGCCTCAGTCACTTGTATAAGTCCCTCTGTACAAATTCAAACAGTGCGCTCACTGATAAAACCCTGGGCCTCTCCTTGAGCTGTAAGCCCCAAATCTTTCCTTTTCAAAGCACTTTATCCTTTGATTTTGAATATACTGTTGTTTTCAATCTTTCTTTGTTGAACAACTAACCACACAGCAAGGAAGCACTACAACCGAGTAAGTGGTTATTGCTTTCATTTACCGCTTTCATATACACATAACTGTATTGTGGGGCTGTTTCACTGTAAGTCTTCTTTCATAAACTCATATCAACTGTGTAATAATAGTATAGATATTTCGAGTTTCCCCGGCAACTACGTCTAGAACTAAGTGACGCCGTTTCGTTTATTCGTAGAAATAGACAACTAGATCCCCAATAGGATCACCAGATACAGTCTTCTCTTCGGCTGTCCTCATTAGGAACTGTCAAGAAACTCTACTCCCAGAGATGAATGTATTCTCTGTGAATGGCATCTTTGAGTTTCTTCCAAATTCTCGAACTTTCCTGACTTTGATCTATTCTCGGTGAATAGCATTGCCTTGAACTTCTCAGGATTTGGGGACCTACGGGCTTCTTAAAAGCATCGGCCTCCTCTTGGGCATCATACAAGGATGCACAGGCTTCCTAAAAGCAACCCCGCCTCCTCTTGGGCCTAGTACAAGGCCCCGTCGGCTTCTTAGAAGTATTCACAGCCTCCTCTTAGGCTTCGTATAATGAACTCTTCCTCCGGGAATGATAGCCTCCTCTTGGGCTTCGTACAAGGACCCGTCGGCTTCTTAAAAGTTTCCAGCCTCCTCTTGGGCTTCGTACAAATTGTCCCGACGACCTCCTAGAGGTATAGAAACAGAACCTAGTCATCCTCATAGAACAGTCCTTTCAAAGAGTCTACTACTGTTTCTCCAAGCATAGTACAAAAGATGAAACTCTAGACTTGGACAGTCTAACTTCCTTGAGTCTCAAAGACATTCTCAAGTGACCCCTTCGTTAAATAGGAAGGAAACCCATAGACTCGGACAGTCTCAATACCCTTCGGATTTCCCGCTTCCTTGAAGAACAGGAATAACATGGATCCTTGAATCAAATCCCTGAGTACAGTGTTGCTCATATAAGAACTGATTTTCTCTTTAAAATTAGTATACTGGACCTGTCACTTAACTGAAACAGTTACATAGCCTCCTCTTGGGCTTTGTACAATGATTCTCCCCAGCGGAGTCAAACAACGTTTAGCCTCTCTCTCGGGCTTTGTACGAGATACATAAGAGACTCCCTCGTTGAGTCAATCACCCTTGTTACCTCCATCTCGGGCTTTATACGAGATACAAAAAGGTTCTTATTGAGCTAAACAAACAACAGCCTCCATCTCGGGCTTCGTACGAGATACAAAAAACTCTCTTGTTGAGTCAAATAGCCTTCATCTCGGGCTTTATACGAGATACCAAAAGATTCCCTCATTGAGTCAAAACCTTTTAGCCTCTCTCTCGGGCTTTGTACGAGAAACATAATAGCCTCCTCTTAGGCTTTATATAAGAAAACCACTGGTTGATCCAATCAACCTTTTAGCATCAAAAGTTGTGCCTCATTCACAGTACACAAACATCAACAACTCCTTCCCCATCATCTAATCGCTGTAAGCGGCAAGCCTCTGGATCATCTATATCCATGCCACTGTCCCTCTTTTAGCATGAGAAATTCCTAAGGAAAGATAGCATTGCTCTACACTGAGTTAAAGTCTTCTCCTTCAGGTTAAAACCCCCTATAAAGGAAATTATGGCATTGCCGGATTCGCATATCCCGGTTAAAGTAATTCTCCCTTATAACCAGTCACCCAATAGTTATGACAGACAAGCCCTTCTTTAGAGATGACAAATTCTCTCTAAAGTCGAGGTCCTTCAGCTTCACGTCTTGGGCTTTGAACAAGACACAAATAGACTTTTTAGCTTCACATCTTGGGCTTTGATCAAGATACAAATCACCTTTTGCTTCACGTCTTGGACTTTGAACAAGACACCAAAACACCCATTTCCTCCCATAGAATATGAGGAACTACGAACGCTCTGATTTCCCTGTTTCGGTAAACGGGAATACGTAGGCATAAGATTGAAAGAAAGATCTTAGCGAGCACAATCAACAAAAAACCCAAATCCCATGTATATATCAAAAAACATCAGTCCTTACATCCTAATCCTTGTTCCCCGCCAGAAAACTTATGCCTAGATAAGAACCAGTATTGGCGAAAATACAAATAACTAGTACAAGGCCCCCCCACATTGATAGCATCTGTAACCTAACAGACTGCTGTTTAAACTCAGTATGCAAAGCAGGGTTAATTGGAGACATCTATTTCCCTTCCTTCATCATCTTTAATAGGATAAAAAATGAATCGACCTGTAGTTAAAACTCAACCGTAGAGAGCGACCGCGCTTAAGAACCGCGTCCAAAATTGCTCGCTACACCTATCATCCGCAGACGGACGGTCAGACAGAAAGGACTATCCAATCCTTAGAGGATTTGCTGAGGGCTTGTGTGCTGAGGACCATACCAAATCTCGCAGAGGATATGATAAGTAGCCTATTGAATTGCTTTACCGCCGTCACTTGCGAATTTGCATGACGTGTTCCATGTGTCGCAGTTGAGGAAGTACATTCTGAATCCGTCGAATGTGATTTAGATGGATGATGTACAAGTGAGGGATAACCTGACAGTGGAAGCTATACCTGTGCAGATTGACGGTCGAGAGATGAAGCAGCTGCGGGGTAAGGACATAACTTTGGTGAAGGTGTTGTGGGTAGGACCAGCTGGAGAAAGTTGGACTTGGGAACGCGAAGATCAGATGAGGGAGTCGTATCTGACTCTGTTTCTTTGAGGTAGTTTTCGAGGGTCAAAATTATTTAACTGGGGGAAAGTTGTAACACCCCAATTTTATTAGAATATTTATTTAATTAATTTAAATATAATATTTGTGAATTTTTGGTGAATTTTGGTGGTTGGTGTCGATGTCGGTATTTTGGTGAAGTTTTTGTTATTTGAATTAAATAGTAGTATATAATATGAATATATTAGTATTATTATTAATTTAAATAATATTAGAGGAATTAAGGGTAAGATGGACTTTTGAGGTGGATTAGTGATGATATTATGGGGAGAGCCTATTTTGGAAGTCCAAAGTGAAATTCTGGCCTATGCAGACAACAGATGTCCTAACACATGTCAAGACATTGTGCTACATAATCATTTTAACTCATAGGTGAAACAGCAGACTGATACCTTGAATATCAAAACTGCACAAACACAGATGTCACGACATCTGATCCAACATGTCAGTAAAGAGCAATAACATAACTGTAAGTTGCATAATGTTAAATAAGACAGTATGTGTTAACCCAGTTCGGTGCAATTCACCTACATCTAGGGGATACCAATCCAAGATGAAGACTTCACTATCTGTAGAACTGTTACAAAGCTAAACTCCCCCGTTTACAACTTTATACCTAACATCTACCCAATGAACATCTTTACCAAGGCTAAACTCAAATGTTTACAACCCTGGTATGAGATACCCCACTCACATCCTAAGCATAACCTGTGATATCTCTGTCTTCTACCAATATAGAACTGTCGCGGTTTCTTTACCTCCAAGTTATCTTGGACTTGCTTTAAAGCTTCGTCCAAGAACAATACACCAACCATTACCTACAGGCTTCTGGTTGTGTCCCTGTACCTATGCCTTCCACTCTGCATCCCATATTACAAAGTGGAGACTTACAACTCCTAAGAGAGCCAACGACTCTCAAACCCTAAACCCTTATTCAACACATGAGAACTAGGTTACAAAGTTATAAGTGATACAAAAGTACAGTCAATTAACCCTAGGTCTAAGTCTCCTTATATAGTCTTCTTTTGTCTTGGGCTTTCAAACTTTGATCCTGTGTTTCCTTGATCCGCTCCTTAATTCTTGCAACAGATTAAAACCTGCTAACTTACCAAGTCAGTCAGGATGTCGAAACATTTCCTTCGATATCTTTTTCTTCTGCAGATTCTTCAAGTTTATCATCAGAATGTTTTAGCAAAATTTAGTCAAACAACAGGTGCTTTCAATCTCCTCCTTTTGACAAATTTTGGCTAAAACAAACATTTTCTTCAGCATTCTGCAAACAGCAAGGCTCCTTCATCAAGACTCCTTTATCTTCAGAATTTATTAGAGCTAAGGTCTGAGAGAGTCTCCCCCTCAACATATTCCCCCTCCTTCCAAGAGAGGTCTTGGGAACCAGAAGACTCCTCCAGAAAAGCAACAACAATTATAGGCTTCGTACCCCTGAGAACATAGATTGCGTAACTCAGATTAAAAGACACAACCTACTTCACAACTCAGATCACAAGACACGAGGAAAATAAGATTGTTAAGATGTCAGAACATCTTAACCAATATTCTTGCAAACCAACTGCAGGAATGTACCCAAACCCAGACAACATCAAAAAACCATTCTCCCCCTTTTTAGCCAAAACTTGGCAAAAGTGACCAAGACAGCCCCAAACCCAGACGTAACATACCCAGAATTTGAAGAACCCCATCTGCCACCAACCCAAGGAGAGTATTGAGACTAAAGAAAATCAAAGCAATCCTATTTATAGCCGAGCTATTTTCTTAGAAAGTAAAGATCCACAGAAAATAACGCTAGTCAATTCAAAGGATCATTAATCGAAGGCAATAACTCCACCAGTACCGCACTGACCAAGACTGGTTTGATTGTTTATTCTTTTAAGAACACCGACCAAAGAACCTATTATATGCACACATGTTTTATAACAATGTCCTGACATCATGTCAGACATTGTCTGTTATTCCTATATTCTTCTTCTAATTTGACAAAGCAGCGATTTCTTCACAAAGTTATGATCATAGTCTGCAGAGAAAAATAAATTCCCTTAGACTCAACAATGATTCTTAAGCATCCAATAAGAACCATTTAACATGCACTGCCAAGTTTCTCACAACTTGCAACAATACACCAATGTCAAGACATCCTTCTTGACATCTCATCTTGCTTGACGCACAAATGTAAACTGGAACATCCACTGCATCCTCACAGTAATTCATCTTAGATCAAGAGGCATCTCCCCCTATCTAAGGTAACCAGTGCTCCTCCTCAGAACACCTAAGCTAATGAATGGAAAACATAAGACGCATCTTCATGTCTTCAAGAGCGCACCCTCATTCCAACTTACCAGCTGAACATAATCACCAACTCTCTTATTGCTCCCTCTGACAAGAAACAATAATCACTCACACATGATCACCATCATGCTACCCATGAGGAAATGTATACCAACCATAATAAACTCTTGGCTTGAGATTAAAGTCCCATTGATCCCCCCCATCCTGCAACCATTTACACACCACACGAACTCCTCTTGAATTCTCATGTATAGACCTCCAGCTGCTTGAGGCACAAACCAATTGAATCAGAATGCTTCACATTCCTCAAAGAGATGCACAGGGCCCCTTAGTTTGTTATAACGATGTCAACTATCGTATGCATGCTCCAGAACTTCACAGCTGCTAAACTGATCCACTACTAGCATGACTTGCAGCCAGGGCAACAACCCTTTCGCAAGATTTTCCACTAACCTTACCCAGCCACCAACAGAGATAGACACCCCACAATCCAAGACAGTCATTCCTTATCATTATCCCGTATGATAACCTGGAATACTTCTGATTTTCTGGTGAATATCCACCTATGAACGCATCAGAAACTAGACCTTCATGAAACCAACCCATGATCCACTCCAGTTTTCCAAAACGCTTACATCAATCTTCCAAGACAGTTCTTCTTCTCCATCATTCTCCCATATGACATTGTAGATACTTCTTAAACACGATGCAAGTAACCAGTTCCTCACGGAACCTGAAATCCTTCACCAAGGATAACTAACCCAAAGATGCTCTAACATCAGTTAGGACATCTTCCACACATCACAGACACCACACACCATGGCTCTTGATATGCTCCACCACTGGACTTACTATCAGCATAGTAATCCATACTGAAGATCTTCACACAACACTGCGGCACCAGCTTGAACAAAGAAAACTTCAGAAACCCAGAGAGAAATAAACTTTCATCCACCAAAGAAGGTATGCTTCCATCCTCAACCCTGAACTTCTGCCACAAGCTCCCAGAGAATCAGAATCTCCTTACAATTTCAACTAACTACTCTTCTGCACAAGAGCAATCAGTTTCAAGCATCCTGCTTGAATGCACATTGTTAAATCAATAAAATGTCACTTTTTGATTGACCTCACTCTTCTTCAGAACTCCCATAAGATACACTGATCCACTAATGAAATCAGATCTTCAAGTCACATGAACTACTTACCCCATAGCAAGACATCTTGGATCCACCAAGCCTCTTTGTCATGTAACATCTTCCCATCCACAACTCCCGCAAACTGTATGAGATAGACCATTTTGAAGCATCCATAACTTCCATTCTCCTGTAGATCACCTTATCCTAAGCTGATGTGCCACACCACCAGCTGAGACTTCTGATGTAAAGCTAGATGTCAGAACATTCTGATATGACATCCAACTGTTGAATTCAGCTCCTCCTTCTGCCACTTAGAAGAACCTCCTCCCTTCACAGAACAAGAGTTCCATGCTCTCATAAACTTGATTCAACAACCAAGTTTGAGTAGACAACCTCCATCCTACTTTGAATCTCCAAAGACTTCAAACCTGTCACGTATGAATCTTCAAAAAATAAGTAGTCCAAGACTACCCCATAGCTATACTAAAGAATGCCACTTTCCTTAGTAGAGCCGTCAGTAGAAAGCCAGATATACCTGCCACTTATCCTCGACCTTCACAAACAGAGCAAGATCCATGCTCCAAACCACCTAGATCAGAAATAAACTGATCCATGTTGTAACCATCAAGATTCGGATGTCTTCATCTTCATCTTCAACAGCATCAAAGTCCAGACTAGTTTCTTACCAGGAAACTCTCCAAAGAACACATGCTTCTGTCACACCCGACTGAAGCCACTTCTTAGGTCACCACCTAAGACAAAAACAGATGCTAAAGCGTATGCAGTACCCCTCCCATGATTCTGCACAAACTCTGATAATGAGATGTTCCAACATCTTATTGAACATCAGCAATATTGACTTTCAAGGATAATCAATTAAATACTTGTGGATTCCACAAATAGCAACTGATCTTAAATCCTTGTCCACTAACCCTTCTTCACTGCTGTAGCTGAGCTCCACCAGATCATGTCATGAACACTTATAAAGTATTCAATCTTTTTGCAAGTATCTTCTTCAAAGGACAATATTGAGATACCAAGGCTGCCACCCTTGACTCAAGTAACTAAGACTTTCTCTGAACAAATCTTATTTACCTCAACAATTCTTCAATCAGATTGGATCCACTCTTAGGGTCAAGAGAGATGAATCCTTCCTTGCTGTTTTTGGATGGTGAAAATAAATCACCTCCATTTTCTTCAGATTGTGTTTCCAAGAAACAACTTCTATTCAGAAGAGTAACTAGAAGACTCCAGATACACGACATAGATGCCTTTATGAGTGGACTTGAGAGAATTCTCAAGCATCTTTGACAACCTAGCCGACCAAAACTTTATTAAACTCCTAGAGGAAGAACTGATAAACTTAACTCAACTCCTCTCCTCTTCAACTGACTTCAACTGCACCAAGAAACCAAGTTTCCAAGTACCAAGTCACCAAACCAGATATCTAACCACAACTCCCTTTACTCCATCGCTCCCGACTTTGGAATAAAAGAATGCAGATATCTTCAAATATATAGATGCCGACGATTGAGACCTTCCACCAACTATCTTCAGTAACAACTCAAGAATCCCATAATTCTAGAGCTCTTCCATCAGAGACATATGCAGCGGAACCACCAAGAAACAGACCCTGCTTGCCCTAATAAGATGTCACAACATCCTACAAGACACACCAACAAGAGAACTAGCCACTTCTCCTATAATTGTTGTAGAATCTCCTCAGCAACATGAATAACCTTCGGGTTGCTCCCTTCGATCCAGAACATCCATCTCATCCATTAATACCCTTGAGTATGTCTGAGTTGATTGATCTGATCTTCAAAACTCCTCCTTGTTTAAATGCCAGAAAGTATCTCCCAAAGATCTCATCCAGAACCACACAGGATGCCTGCTCTGATACCAATTGAAATTCTGGCCTATGAAGACAGTAGATGTCCTAACATATGTCAAGACATTGTGCTACATAATCATTTAAACTCAAAGACGCAACAGCAGACTGATACCTTGAATATCAGAACTGCACACACACACAGATGTCACGACATCTGATCCAACATGTCAGTCAAGAACAATAACATAACTGTAAATTACAGAATGTTAAATAAGACATTATGTGTTAACCCAGTTCGGTGCAATTCACCTACATCTGGGGGATACAAATCCAAGATGAAGACTTCACTATCTGTAGAACTGTTACAAAGCCAAACTCCCCCGTTTAAAACTTTATACCTAACATCTACCCAACGAACATATTTACCAAGGCTAAACTCAAACGTTTACAACCCTGATATGAGATACCTCACTCACATCCTAAGCACAACCTGTGATATCTCTGTCTTCTACCAATACAGAACTATCGCGGTTTCTTGACCTCCAAGTTATCTTGGACTTGCTTCAAAGCTTCGTCCAAGAACAATACACCAACCATTACCTACAGGATTCTGGTTATGTCCCTGTACCTATGCCTTCCACTCTGCATCCCATATTACAGAGTGGAGACTTACAACTCCTAAGAGAGCCAATGACTCTCAAAACCTAAACCCTTATTCAACACAAGAGAACTAGGTAACAAAGTTATAAGTGATACAAAAGTACAGTCAATTAACCCAAGGTCTAAGTCTCCTAATATAGTCTTCTTTTGTCTTGGGCTTTCAATATTTGATCCTGTGTTTCCTTGATCCGCTCCTTAATTCTTGCAACAGATTAAAACCTGCTAACTTACCAAGTCAGTTAGGATGTCGAGACATTTCCTTCGAAACCTTTTTCTTCTGCAGATACTTCAAGTTTATCATCAAAATGTTTTAGCAAAATTCAGTCAAACAACAGGTTCTTTCACATAGGTTTAACAAAAGGAGAATTTTGAGATTAGGTTTCATTTGTTGATCAGAACGTGAAAATAAGAAGAAAGTCCAGAGCTCTGAGGAAAGAAGGAAAAAGGCAAGGATTCGTTAAGGCTTCCAAAGGATCAGTGGAGAAAACCCCGGAACGACAATCTAAGGTATGGGGAGTATTGCCTTTCATTGTTTTCAATATAGAACGTGATGTGTTGAAAGTGGGTTTTGAGGTTTTTAGGGTTTTTGAAGGGTTTATGAGTGATTGATGATTTAGAGGTATTTCTGAGAATCGATGATGGATTATTAAGGGTTGAATTGATTTGGGGTGAAATAAGCCTTCGAGGCAAAACCTTTTTTTTGATGATGTGTGGGATCTTGTATGAGAAAGGGATTTATGGGGTTTATGGGAACCTTGGGAGTTTGTGAAGGTTTAGGTGATTTCGAGTTACAAAAGTGAAATTAATCGACCTAATAGTTGTAGGTTTTATGTCCTTAATGGTTATAATGCCTTAGGAATGTTGTAGGGATGTTTTTGGGTGAACTGAGGTTGAATTCGTAATGTATTGTGGGTCTGGTATGCTACTGATGCGTAGCAGCGATTCCCTGCAATTGCTAGTTCGCAAAGCGAACGAAAAGCTCGCAAGGTGAATGTTCGACTAGACTCGCAAAGCGAGTAGCGCAGCGAATGCACGATAACTGTGATGATTCTGGGTTGATTTCTGAGAAGTGGTGTCGTGGGTTCGCACAGCGAATGTCCCATCGATGGGCTTCGGAAAGCGAATGAAATGGTGAAGGGAGGCAGAATGGGGGCTTTGTTGGGAATCTGGGATTCGCTAGAGCTTCGCAAGGCGAAGGTCCCAGCGAATTTGTTCGCACAGCGAACTCAGCAGCGAACTGCTGCTATTTGTGAAATTTTGTTCATGATGCTGTGATGTTCTGAGATTTTGGTGCTGTGATATTTCTGATGTTTTACTATGATGTTCTTGATGGTATTGAGATGATGACCTGTGATGTTTTGATGAATATATGATGACATGATTAAAATGCAGTTTTGGTGAATGATGATGCACATAATGATATTTTTGCCGATGATGATTATGAGGTTGTGTATCATGCATTCATAGCATTTCTGTGACGATGTTATGACTTTAGTCCAGTGATGATGGTGTTAGACTTCGGTCTATTTGTGGCTTCCATCCCATTGTGTGGATGTGAAGTGGATTATGACGTGCTCCGGTTCTTGTGTAGAATCGATCCTATTTGACGGGGATCTTTGGAGGGTGATGGCCTAAGTGTCCATCGATTATGATGATTGGTACCACATGCATGAGTCTTGTTATGCATTGCATTTATGTGGCATTTGTTGTGATTTATGATGACGTGTTTTGATGTTTGCCTTGTGATGACTCTGATGTTGTATATGATGATGATGCCATTTTTATGCATATCTTATTTTATATTGATTATAATGAATTGTATTACTCACCCTTCCTGTTTGAATGTTGCCTCCATGTGGGTAACGTGCAGGTGATCAGGATTAGCTGTGGATGCTTTTGAGGACTTTTGAAGTTATTTGCTCTTGGTCGACTTAGAGGGTCTTTGCTCTGATAGTATAACATCGGGTTGGGGTCGTTGAGTCGAACCATGTTGAATTTTATTGGCTGTTATTTTATTGATTATTTGATGACTATGATTTATTTTAATAAACCCGCTTGTGGGATTTTTGTGGTTATGGTGGTTCTGCTGCCCTTTGAAGGAATTTTTGAGTTATTTTGAGGAAAATCCATTGTTTACGGAGTAAATGTTTTATTTTGAATTTATTCTGAAATGTGCACCCTTCGTGGTGAATTTTGATTTATTATGATTTTATGTGTATTCCGCTGCGATATTTTGTGGGGTAGAAAAGGGTGTTACATAAGGGATGAAGATCAACCCTAGAATGGTCATATGTTTTGGAAATTTTGACTCTCCTGAGGATTAAACTAGTATAGATGACTAATTTCTATCCTATACATTTAGGAGGCCTTTGGGTCCTTGTACTAAGATTAAGAGGAGGCTGTGGAACTTCTAAGAAGCCTGTTGGTCCTTGTACTAAGCCCAAGAGGAGGCTAGGGATGCTTTTAGGAAGCCTGTGGGTCCAAGCCTAAGAAAAGTTCAAGAAAGGTTTCACCGGGAATTAATCATTTCTTTGTTGAACAATTCTAAGGTTTGAAAAAATTCAAGAGAGGTTTCACTGGGAATTAATCCTCTCTGGGGGAAATGAATTTCTTGTACACACACACACAGATATATATATATATATAAAAGTTTTGACAGTCTTGAGAAAAGTTTCACTGGGAATAATGCCTTTCTCTGTTCCATATAAAATAAGCCCAAGAGGAGGCAGACTGTATAGGGAATTTCCTATGAGGGAACTAGTTTTGACTATGTTGAAAGTAACCTCTGGTTTGACCTAAACATAAACCTAACTGCTGAGGAAACTCTAAGCAAGATATGCACAAGTATATATACAGATAATTGAATTGATATATATATATATAAACAACTATGCATTGCAAAGAAAAGATGTTGGGACTTACGTTCTGAGAAGAAGCCCAAGTGTATTGCGATCTGTAGTATTGACTACAACTGTATGCTTGATTAAGGTTTCAAGAAATTGAAGAAATTTTTAAGAAAACTTTGAATTTGAATATGAATTAAAAGAAATTTGTTTAAAAAGAAGAGTGTTTGGGGCTTATACAATGAATGAGGCCAAGATGACTTATTTGAAAGCATTGATCGCACTGCGATACCGACAGACGTTGTGGGACTTATACTATAGAAGAGGACCAAAATTGTTTTTGTACAAAGAGGGGTTGAGTCTTACACTCTAATAGAGGCCCAAAAGTGTTTGTAAGAAGAAAAATGGGGCTTATACTCAAGGAGAGGCCCAGATGATTTATTTGAAAAGGCGACGATTGCTCCATGATTTTGAAAACCACAGAGGGACTTATACAATGACTGGGGCCCAAAATTATTTATGTACAAGAAGGAATGGGTCTTACACTCTAATAGAGGCCCAAAAGATTATTTTTATACAAGAGATGGGGCTTACAGCTCAGGGAGATGTCCAGATAAAAAAACAGCGATCACACCGTTATTTTGAAAATCGTATCGAGATTTATACAATGACTGAGGCCCAAATTTTGGTATTTACAAAGTGGATGGGTCTTACACTCTATTAGAGGCCCAAAAAGTGTTTCAAATGAAGTTTTGTCAAAAATCAAAATTAACAAAACCCTAATTTTAATTTAAAAATATAATTTTCAAAGGAAATTAAATAAAAAATGATATAAAATATCAAATATATTTAAAAACAAGTTGTCAACTTTGAAAAATGTTTTGGAAAATCATGTTTAATCATATGAAAACTTGGAATTCATTTGAATTTGAAAAATCAAGGTGGAAATTTTATGTAAAATGTAAAAAAATAAATAAAATGAAATTATTTATAAAAATTTAAACTATAATAAATAAATAAATAATATAAATTTGAATTTTTTGCAGAATAAAATACTTTAACATTTTTGTGAATTTTAAAAAAAATAACCAATAAAAAATGATAAAAATTGAGAGAGAAATTAATTTTTGAAATCAATTAATAAAATATCAAAATGTTCAAAAATTTGAAAATTTGAAAAAGGGCGCCTAGAACAACCTTCTTCCTCGCGCGTTCCCTGTTTTCCCAGATTTGCAAAACCTCACTTTTCTCTCTGATTACTCAATGGTTTTGACTTTTATAAACATCAACCTCACTCGTTTTTGAACTAGGATTCCAATGGTACAAATTAATTGCATTTATATTAAGTGTGGAGTGAGAAATTAAGTGATGAACACATGAACCCTAATTTCTGCAAGAACACTATGAAATCATATACACGATAGATACAAATCAATTTATTGAGGGGAAACACTATATACAAGTACAAAAACATGTTTGTAACTTGAAAACACTTTTATGATGCATGAATCATAGAGTTTGAGAGTGTCAGGCTTACCTCTGCAAGATGAAATCGAATCTTCAGTTGTAGGTGTTACAGATGTTATGTGATGATCTGGACAACTTCAATGGACCTTATGTAAGGTGCTTGGAAGCTTGGAATGGATTGAAGCAACCTGGAACTTGTTGTGGCACCTCAACTGCAACCTTGCCAAAAAGCTTGAGCAAATGGGGGGTGACTTTGTGATTCTGGTGTTCCAGATATGTTTTGAGGTTATGGATCACCTATATATGATATATGTGTGGTGTTAGGATGGTTGGTTTTAATGGAATTGATCCCTATTTGAAAATTCGATAGTGACTTGGTAAAGAAGCATTTTGTGGTTTTTGAAGAAGGATTTGAGGAAAGCATGTATTGTTGTGCTTTGGTGTACTTGAATTAATCAGAAAGAACCTCTATTTATGGTAGAGCAACTTTTTTTTGGGAGCAATAGTGATTGGAGGATGGATCACTCCATTATCAATTGAACTTTGTCATGTAGCCAAAGTCTCCTCTAGCCATTGACTTGAGTTAATCTTGCAGGCTATGAGTCTTCTATTGCAGGGATAAGGCTTGACTCCTTTAGTGATCAATGACTCATTCCATTCCACCTCAATGTATCTCTTGAATGCCTTGAAACAAAATTGAAGTTTTTGGATTTGCAACATTAAATTTCACATGCCAAGGAATAGGATTTTTGACTTGGTGGCTTTGTGATCAGATTCCTCATCATTCAAGTTGATTTTTGACAGAAATGAAATAATGCAAGTGTCCAAAATTAGCTCAAGAAATCGTGGGAACCAAGTTATGTTTTCATGCCTTTGTGTGGGCAGGGTGAAAAATGCCATTTTTAGAGGCTTATAACTCCTTGCTCAAGTTGAACCATGGGAGTGTTAGCTCCTAATTTCGACGCTACATGATTTCAAACAATTTGGCTTTAAAGGAATTTATTCTTTAAAATAATAAGCTAAATAAGAAGGCTTCGACTAGAAGGCCTTCGACCATGTTTGTTAAAAGCCTGAGTCGAATAGAATGATTTCAAGACTTCAAATATTTCTAAGTCCAAAGAATCAATTCAACAGGGTAAATTGGCTATGGATAATGCGCTGCAGTTACAACTAGATAGTGGAGGGAAGTTCTACTATTTGAATTTGAAATGAGGACAGGTGGCGAAGATCCAGAAGTTGAAGACATGTGAAGTTCCAAGTGGCGTATTCTATGAGTAAAACCGTCAGATGGTGGTTACTTTAGAGTATTATAAATAGGTTAGTCCTAGAGTTAGAATAAGTGTGAAAAAATCATATTTGTACAAGTAACTCTATATTCACTCAAAGTATCCAGTGTGTCGAGAAACAAGGGAAGTGAGAATGTACGTGATTGTAATCACCATTATCCTTTATTGCAATGCATTGTACTTTGAAGTTTCTGTTTTAGATTCTTTACTTTGAAGTCTTTTCACAAACTTTTACCTTTCAAGTCATTTACAGTACCGAGTCTTTACTTTACAATTTTACATTGAAAAGTCTTTACCTTCAAGCATCTACATTTCTGCATTTTTAGACCTTTATGCACTTTCCTCCAACATTTAACTCCAGTTTTTACCAAACCTTTACATTCAGCCTTTCTTTTCTTAGATGTGTTGTTCGACTTAAACATTTCTTTGCTTTTATCACTTTCATTTTCATTTTAAAACACGTTCTTTTATTTAGATGCACTGTTGAAATGTATACTTTGCCCAATTGTGAGATATTCTAAAATACACTTATAGCACATGTCCTAGGATCAATCTGATCGATCCTGTAAGTTACTAGAACTTTGTTGTTTTAGAAGATCAGCGGTTGTTTACCAATTTTCAAGGTAAACAAATTGGCACGCCCAATGGGACAGTGCTAAACGTGTGTTTGGAAGTTTGTAACTTTTAAATAACTGTCAAAAGGAAGTTTTATAACTGCCTTCTTGAATATTGTTTGTTTCATTGGTCGAGATTGTGGCAAACTTTATTGGATGCACTTGAGAAGTGGAAAGGTAGCCAGTTCAAACGAATAAAGACCAAAGAGAAGAAACACGAGGAGAATGGCATCTGGCCAAGGGAATTCGAATCCCAATTCTGCTGAGACTAATCCTCAACCAAGCAGTTCAAGCATTTAGAACAGCACCATCAATCCTCAAGAATTACCAAGAAGTACTATGGCGCCAACTCCAGTTCATTCGACAGGAGGGTCGACAGTGTTAACCATGGTGACAGAGCCAGCGCCTTCGACAGCAGGGCCAGGGGAGACATATGTGAGGCCTTACACTCAGCCAGTCTTGGAGTACATTGGCCCATCAGTGACAAATCCTCAGACTCCACCAGGAGGAAGGTCGACGTATAGGCAGTTTCCTTCCCCAGGATTTTCACAGCCTTTGCCTAGGAACCCAATCTATGGCATGCCAACGGCAATGATGCAGAATTTGCGTACTACACCCCAAATATTTTTAGAGAATGTGATATCTTCCCCTTTGCAGGAGTCAGGCTCTGGGATTAACATGGGTCGAAATAGCCAGTCCATAGGTTTGGGATTTTCTGCTCAAGGACCCAACTTAACAAATGAATCTGCAGCATATTTGCGGCAACAGATGGATGAGAGAAACATGCAAATGGTACATACTTTGTCTCAGACAATGGGAGAGATTTTCCAGCCATTAATCCAGAATACTACTCAAACCAATCAAATGATGACAGCCCAGATGGCGCGTATAGCAGAATTCATGGGAATGCCCGCTCTTGTTCAACACCAAAATCAAAGAGTCGAGAGGAGGGAAAATGCTCAACAAGTGAATCCAGTGAACCCATAGTTGGTCGAACCACCTAGGGAGGAGCCTCCTAGAAATCAAATACCAATACTTGAAGAGGAGGAACCAAGGATGGTGCTAGTAAACAGAAATCAAAATGCTGATCATGTGGTGAATCAGGTTCGACGCAACAATGTAGCAGCAGAGAACAATTTGGCAGCCATGGTCGAAAGAATAATGGCTAGAAATGGCCTGAATATGGGTTTTTCTAGGCCAAACTTCACTTCGCCTATAGTAGATTATATACTCCAAGCTGAATTACCCCCTAGGACAAAAGTACCAAAGTTTACTAAGTTCTCAGGAGATACTACAGAATCTACCGTCGAACATGTGGCGCGCTACCTGATCGAAGCTGGTGAGATTGCGAATGATGAGAGTCTAAGGGTGAAGTATTTCCCTAGTTCCCTCACTAAAATTCCATTCACGTGGTTCACTATGTTACCATCTAGTTCGATTTGTAATTGGACCCAGTTAGAACGTTTGTTCCATGAGAAATTTTACATGGGGCAGACTAAAATTAGTTTGAAAGAATTGGCTAGTGTGAAACGAAAGTTCAATGAGCCAATAGCTGATTACTTGAATAGGTTTCGACTACTCAAGGCTAGGTGCTTTACACAAGTGCCTGAGCATGAACTTGTCGAAATGGCCGCTGGTGGCCTTGATTACTCTATCAGGAAAAAACTGGACACCCGGTATTTAAGGGATATGGCCCAGTTAGCTGACAGAGTTCGACAGCTAGAGCGTCTCAAAGATGAGAAAGCTAGGGTGAACAAAAACAAGAAGGTAGCTTATGTCGAATACCAGGAGGTCATCGAAGAGTTGTATGACGAGCATGTTAGGTTCGACGAAAGTGAAATAGATCTTGCTGAACTTAAGCAAGGCCCTCCTTATTCTTGTAAATTATTAGTCCCTTCAAATGGGAAAAATCCTGTCGAAACCGAAAAGAATGATATGTTCCCAAAGAAAACATACACTTTCGACATCACTAAATGTGACGAAATTTTTGATTTGTTAGTTAAGGATGGTCAAATACTAGTGCCTCCTGGTGCTAAAATACCACCTTTAGAGCAAAGAAAAAAGAGAGGCTTTTGTAAATACCATATTTATTTGGGTCATAAAACTTCTTAATGTTTTCTTTTCAAGGATCTGGTGCAGAATGCTATTCAGGAAGGCAGACTCAAATTTGGGGAGAAGACTAAGACCCAGATGAAAATTTATACCAACCCTCTTGAAGTAGCTGAAGCAAATTACACAGAGCCCGAAGAGGTTAACATGGTCGAACTAGTGGAGGAATCTGACAATAGTTCAGATAGTGTTAACACCAACGAATCTCTTGGCAGAAATGCCACAGTGGTGGAGGTTATTGAGGACCTTACCAATGATGTTGTGTTCATTAGAGAAGTCGAGAAAATGGATGGATACCAGCTTGAGCATTTGATATGTATGGCTGTTGAACACTACTTTAGCACATCTTCTGAAGTTCAAAGGTTCGACACTGAGACTACAGCGCCAAAATTGCAGACGTGACAAAAGAGACTGCTGACCGTTTTAGAAAGATGGACGAGGCTGCTGAAGGCCTTGATGTCATCTTCTCCAAAATACGTTTGAAAGATGAAATTAACATAAACATGGTCGAAGTGACTAACATATAGGCCATGGATATTGATGATCAGGCTCATCAAGAAGACTGCAACAAGCTGGCTTATCCCAGAGAGGATGAAACCATTGTTGATTTTCTCCACAGGTGCCAGGGGAAGAACTTTGAAGTCATGTTGTACCCTCGATGCAGTGCTATCTTCGACAAAGAAGCTTCTCATAGCATCCAAGCGGGAAAAGAAGCCAAATATGGACGAGAGAAAAAAGCTGCTCAAAGGCCAGGGCATTTCGACCCAAGGAAAGCTACTAAAAAACAATATGGCCAAAGGCCACAAATGCCAAGGGCTAAGCAAGCTACTTTCAAGCCTAGCAGTGATGTACCAACTAGAAAGTGGGTCAAACCAGTGGAAGCAGCAGGGAAAGGAAAACAGAGATGGACGAATTTCGACGTGGCTAGAGGTTCTTCAATTGAGTACCGGAAAGAATTCAAGTCCTCCAACAAAGCTGCCTATATTTCTGAGAATTATAAAGGAAAAAATCCTATGTCCAGGTCCCAGTGGAGAAGGGAACAGAGACGAAGGAAGGCTTTGATAAAGGCTCAGGCCAAAGACTTGACTGAGACTAGTAGCAATGTTCTGCCTGCCAGCAATAAAGGTGTTGGGACGAAAATAACAAACCAGGTGCCTGTGGGGCGAAGGTTGTTTTCTGACAAGGAAGAAGAAGCTGAGAGATTTGCAGTCGTAGCAGCTGAGGACGAAGATTCGACTCACAACTTTGATTCCGACTCCGATGCCTCCTAAACATCATTGTCAATGTAGTATCAGTAATGCCAAGAGAATATGATAGAATAACTGAGGTGGAAAACTTGGATGCCAACGCTGAGGCTGAAATGGCAGCACACCAACCTGTGTGCTACAATTGATGAACAGTGGCTGTGTCGAAGAACAGAATGCTTTCTTTGAACGACCAACTGAGGCCATGAAAGGGCACTTAAAACCTCTATACATTACAGGGAAAGTAGAGAACGTGGCTGTGAATAAGATCTTGGTGGATTGTGGGGCTACTGTCAATTTAATGCCACATTTTCTGCGAAGTAAGATTGGTAAATTCGACACTGATCTTAAACCCCACAACATGGTCCTTTCTAACTATGAAGGGAAGATTGGGACCACTCTAGGTGTCTTACAGGTTGATTTGACTGTGGGTACATTGACAAGACCTACCTTGTTTATGGTAGTCGAAAGCAAAGCTAACTATAACCTTCTGCTGGGAAGGGAGTGGATCCATGGCATTGGAGCAGTACCTTCATCAATGCACCAACGAATAACCATCCGGAGGCCTGATGGCATAGTTGAAAACATTGAAGTGGATCAAGGGTACTTTAAGGTGCTTGTTAATCATGTTGATGGTGTTGAGTTCGACAAAAACTTGGCGCATATTGCGCCTTGTACTCCAGCAGAATTTGATTTCACCCCAGATGACCATGCCTTCTGCTCATTACACTTGCACCCAGTGGAGGGATTTCGATGGGACAGAGAGGTAATAAGGGAAGAAGGCAATGTTCCATACTATGGGCTGCCTGAAGTAGACCCCACAGGCTGGGGAAGTGAATTCAGTAACAATGACTGAATTTGACGCACTACAAAGAATTTCGGCCTATGTGGCCGAATCTAAGTTACAAGCGGCCTTGGAGGCTGCACACAATCACATGGCTGTCGAAGCCACAACTCGAATTTATGGAGTAGGCCCTGGTAAGGACTTTGAACCTGAACCACCTGATGGGTCTCAAATCGAAGACCAAAACCAAAGGCTTGATGATATCTATGATAATGAGCCTTTAGGTTTTGAAAAGGATCCACTGTCAAACAATATTAAAATGCTGGCACAAGATCCTTTGGAAGAAATTGACTTGGGTGAAGGGGGAGTAAAACGGCCTACTTATGTTAGTGCTAATCTCGACCCACAACTCAAAGTCAAAATGGTCCAACTATTGAAGGAATTCAAGGATTGCTTCGCTTGGGACTATGACGAAATGCCTGGTTTGAGGAGAGAGTTTGTTGAACATAAGTTGCCAATCATACCTGGGAAAAAAACGAGTCAAGCAAAATCCAAGACGGTTTGCCCCAACAATCCTTTCCAAAATCAAAGAGGAAATTGAAAGGCTACTTAGATGCTACAGCTAGGTATGTCGAATGGTTAGCTAATATTGTACCAGTCATTAAAAAGAATGGTTCTTTAAGGGTCTGTATATATTTTAGAGATCTAAATTCTACAACCCCTAAGGACGAATATTCTATGCCTGTGGCAGAAATATTGATTGATTCTGCTGCAGGACATGAATACTTGAGTATGTTGGATGGTTATTCTAGTTATAACCAAATATTCATTGATAAGGAAGATGTCCCAAAAACTGCTTTTCGATGTCCAGGGGCATTAGGCACTTATGAATGGGTAATAATGCCTTTTGGTCTAAAAAATGCTAGGGCAACTTACCAGAGAGCAATGAATTCGATCTTTCATGATTTTATTGAGACTTTTATGCAAATCTATATTGATGATATTGTTGTTAAGTCTTTTTCAACAAAAGATCATTTAAACCATCTTCGACATTCCTTTGAAAGGATGAGAAAGCATGGTCTAAAAATGAATCCTCTCAAATGTGCTTTTTGTGTGCAGGCAGGGGATTTCTTAGGCTTTGTGGTCCACAAGAAGGGGATCGAAATTAACCAGAATAAAACCAAAGCCATTATGGAAGCAAAAGCGCCATCAACAAAGAAGGAATTGCAGTCTCTCTTGGGCAAAATAAATTTCTTAAGCTGATTTATATCCAACTTAAGTGGGAAAACGCAAGCCTTTTCACCATTGCTTCGAGCTAGCAAGGATGGGTTCGACAGGGGGCAAGCTCAACAGGAAGCTTTCGACAAGATCAAAGAGTACCTGAGTCACCCCCAATTCTCTCACCACCTTGTGGCAATAAGTGTATGAGATTATACATAGCTGTGTCAGATAGAACTTTAGGGAGTGTGGAGTGAGAAATTAAGTGATGAACACATGAACCCTAATTTCTGCAAGAACACTATGAAATCATATACACGATAGATACAAATCAATTTATTGAGGGGAAACACTATATACAAGTACAAAAACATGTTTGTAACTTGAAAACACTTTTATGATGCATGAATCATAGAGTTTGAGAGTGTCAGGCTTACCTCTGCAAGATGAAATCGAATCTTCAGTTGTAGGTGTTACAGATGTTATGTGATGATCTGGACAACTTCAATGGACCTTATGTAAGGTGCTTGGAAGCTTGGAATGGATTGAAGCAACCTGGAACTTGTTGTGGCACCTCAACTGCAACCTTGCCAAAAAGCTTGAGCAAATGGGGGGTGACTTTGTGATTCTGGTGTTCCAGATATGTTTTGAGGTTATGGATCACCTATATATGATATATGTGTGGTGTTAGGATGGTTGGTTTTAATGGAATTGATCCCTATTTGAAAATTCGATAGTGACTTGGTAAAGAAGCATTTTGTGGTTTTTGAAGAAGGATTTGAGGAAAGCATGTATTGTTGTGCTTTGGTGTACTTGAATTAATCAGAAAGAACCTCTATTTATGGTAGAGCAACTTTTTTTTGGGAGCAATAGTGATTGGAGGATGGATCACTCCATTATCAATTGAACTTTGTCATGTAGCCAAAGTCTCCTCTAGCCATTGACTTGAGTTAATCTTGCAGGCTATGAGTCTTCTATTGCAGGGATAAGGCTTGACTCCTTTAGTGATCAATGACTCATTCCATTCCACCTCAATGTATCTCTTGAATGCCTTGAAACAAAATTGAAGTTTTTGGATTTGCAACATTAAATTTCACATGCCAAGGAATAGGATTTTTGACTTGGTGGCTTTGTGATCAGATTCCTCATCATTCAAGTTGATTTTTGACAGAAATGAAATAATGCAAGTGTCCAAAATTAGCTCAAGAAATCGTGGGAACCAAGTTATGTTTTCATGCCTTTGTGTGGGCAGGGTGAAAAATGCCATTTTTAGAGGCTTATAACTCCTTGCTCAAGTTGAACCATGGGAGTGTTAGCTCCTAATTTCGACGCTACATGATTTCAAACAATTTGGCTTTAAAGGAATTTATTCTTTAAAATAATAAGCTAAATAAGAAGGCTTCGACTAGAAGGCCTTCGACCATGTTTGTTAAAAGCCTGAGTCGAATAGAATGATTTCAAGACTTCAAATATTTCTAAGTCCAAAGAATCAATTCAACAGGGTAAATTGGCTATGGATAATGCGCTGCAGTTACAACTAGATAGTGGAGGGAAGTTCTACTATTTGAATTTGAAATGAGGACAGGTGGCGAAGATCCAGAAGTTGAAGACATGTGAAGTTCCAAGTGGCGTATTCTATGAGTAAAACCGTCAGATGGTGGTTACTTTAGAGTATTATAAATAGGTTAGTCCTAGAGTTAGAATAAGTGTGAAAAAATCATATTTGTACAAGTAACTCTATATTCACTCAAAGTATCCAGTGTGTCGAGAAACAAGGGAAGTGAGAATGTACGTGATTGTAATCACCATTATCCTTTATTGCAATGCATTGTACTTTGAAGTTTCTATTTTAGATTCTTTACTTTGAAGTCTTTTCACAAACTTTTACCTTTCAAGTCATTTACAGTACCGAGTCTTTACTTTACAATTTTACATTGAAAAGTCTTTACCTTCAAGCATCTACATTTCTGCATTTTTAGACCTTTATGCACTTTCCTCCAACATTTAACTCCAGTTTTTACCAAACCTTTACATTCAGCCTTTCTTTTCTTAGATGTGTTGTTCGACTTAAACATTTCTTTGCTTTTATCACTTTCATTTTCATTTTAAAACACGTTCTTTTATTTAGATGCACTGTTGAAATGTATACTTTGCCCAATTGTGAGATATTCTAAAATACACTTATAGCACATGTCCTAGGATCAATCTGATCGATCCTGTAAGTTACTAGAACTTTGTTGTTTTAGAAGATCAGCGGTTGTTTACCAATTTTCAAGGTAAACAAATTGGCACGCCCAATGGGACAGTGCTAAACGTGTGTTTGGAAGTTTGTAACTTTTAAATAACTGTCAAAAGGAAGTTTTATAACTGCCTTCTTGAATATTGTTTGTTTCATTGGTCGAGATTGTGGCAAACTTTATTGGATGCACTTGAGAAGTGGAAAGGTAGCCAGTTCAAACGAATAAAGACCAAAGAGAAGAAACACGAGGAGAATGGCATCTGGCCAAGGGAATTCGAATCCCAATTCTGCTGAGACTAATCCTCAACCAAGCAGTTCAAGCATTTAGAACAGCACCATCAATCCTCAAGAATTACCAAGAAGTACTATGGCGCCAACTCCAGTTCATTCGACAGGAGGGTCGACAGTGTTAACCATGGTGACAGAGCCAGCGCCTTCGACAGCAGGGCCAGGGGAGACATATGTGAGGCCTTACACTCAGCCAGTCTTGGAGTACATTGGCCCATCAGTGACAAATCCTCAGACTCCACCAGGAGGAAGGTCGACGTATAGGCAGTTTCCTTCCCCAGGATTTTCACAGCCTTTGCCTAGGAACCCAATCTATGGCATGCCAACGGCAATGATGCAGAATTTGCGTACTACACCCCAAATATTTTTAGAGAATGTGATATCTTCCCCTTTGCAGGAGTCAGGCTCTGGGATTAACATGGGTCGAAATAGCCAGTCCATAGGTTTGGGATTTTCTGCTCAAGGACCCAACTTAACAAATGAATCTGCAGCATATTTGCGGCAACAGATGGATGAGAGAAACATGCAAATGGTACATACTTTGTCTCAGACAATGGGAGAGATTTTCCAGCCATTAATCCAGAATACTACTCAAACCAATCAAATGATGACAGCCCAGATGGCGCGTATAGCAGAATTCATGGGAATGCCCGCTCTTGTTCAACACCAAAATCAAAGAGTCGAGAGGAGGGAAAATGCTCAACAAGTGAATCCAGTGAACCCATAGTTGGTCGAACCACCTAGGGAGGAGCCTCCTAGAAATCAAATACCAATACTTGAAGAGGAGGAACCAAGGATGGTGCTAGTAAACAGAAATCAAAATGCTGATCATGTGGTGAATCAGGTTCGACGCAACAATGTAGCAGCAGAGAACAATTTGGCAGCCATGGTCGAAAGAATAATGGCTAGAAATGGCCTGAATATGGGTTTTTCTAGGCCAAACTTCACTTCGCCTATAGTAGATTATATACTCCAAGCTGAATTACCCCCTAGGACAAAAGTACCAAAGTTTACTAAGTTCTCAGGAGATACTACAGAATCTACCGTCGAACATGTGGCGCGCTACCTGATCGAAGCTGGTGAGATTGCGAATGATGAGAGTCTAAGGGTGAAGTATTTCCCTAGTTCCCTCACTAAAATTCCATTCACGTGGTTCACTATGTTACCATCTAGTTCGATTTGTAATTGGACCCAGTTAGAACGTTTGTTCCATGAGAAATTTTACATGGGGCAGACTAAAATTAGTTTGAAAGAATTGGCTAGTGTGAAACGAAAGTTCAATGAGCCAATAGCTGATTACTTGAATAGGTTTCGACTACTCAAGGCTAGGTGCTTTACACAAGTGCCTGAGCATGAACTTGTCGAAATGGCCGCTGGTGGCCTTGATTACTCTATCAGGAAAAAACTGGACACCCGGTATTTAAGGGATATGGCCCAGTTAGCTGACAGAGTTCGACAGCTAGAGCGTCTCAAAGATGAGAAAGCTAGGGTGAACAAAAACAAGAAGGTAGCTTATGTCGAATACCAGGAGGTCATCGAAGAGTTGTATGACGAGCATGTTAGGTTCGACGAAAGTGAAATAGATCTTGCTGAACTTAAGCAAGGCCCTCCTTATTCTTGTAAATTATTAGTCCCTTCAAATGGGAAAAATCCTGTCGAAACCGAAAAGAATGATATGTTCCCAAAGAAAACATACACTTTCGACATCACTAAATGTGACGAAATTTTTGATTTGTTAGTTAAGGATGGTCAAATACTAGTGCCTCCTGGTGCTAAAATACCACCTTTAGAGCAAAGAAAAAAGAGAGGCTTTTGTAAATACCATATTTATTTGGGTCATAAAACTTCTTAATGTTTTCTTTTCAAGGATCTGGTGCAGAATGCTATTCAGGAAGGCAGACTCAAATTTGGGGAGAAGACTAAGACCCAGATGAAAATTTATACCAACCCTCTTGAAGTAGCTGAAGCAAATTACACAGAGCCCGAAGAGGTTAACATGGTCGAACTAGTGGAGGAATCTGACAATAGTTCAGATAGTGTTAACACCAACGAATCTCTTGGCAGAAATGCCACAGTGGTGGAGGTTACTGAGGACCTTACCAATGATGTTGTGTTCATTAGAGAAGTCGAGAAAATGGATGGATACCAGCTTGAGCATTTGATATGTATGGCTGTTGAACACTACTTTAGCACATCTTCTGAAGTTCAAAGGTTCGACACTGAGACTACAGCGCCAAAATTGCAGACGTGACAAAAGAGACTGCTGACCGTTTTAGAAAGATGGACGAGGCTGCTGAAGGCCTTGATGTCATCTTCTCCAAAATACGTTTGAAAGATGAAATTAACATAAACATGGTCGAAGTGACTAACATATAGGCCATGGATATTGATGATCAGGCTCATCAAGAAGACTGCAACAAGCTGGCTTATCCCAGAGAGGATGAAACCATTGTTGATTTTCTCCACAGGTGCCAGGGGAAGAACTTTGAAGTCATGTTGTACCCTCGATGCAGTGCTATCTTCGACAAAGAAGCTGCTCATAGCATCCAAGCGAGAAAAGAAGCCAAATATGGACGAGAGAAAAAAGCTGCTCAAAGGCCAGGGCATTTCGACCCAAGGAAAGCTACTAAAAAACAATATGGCCAAAGGCCACAAATGCCAAGGGCTAAGCAAGCTACTTTCAAGCCTAGCAGTGATGTACCAACTAGAAAGTGGGTCAAACCAGTGGAAGCAGCAGGGAAAGGAAAACAGAGATGGACGAATTTCGACGTGGCTAGAGGTTCTTCAATTGAGTACCGGAAAGAATTCAAGTCCTCCAACAAAGCTGCCTATATTTCTGAGAATTATAAAGGAAAAAATCCTATGTCCAGGTCCCAGTGGAGAAGGGAACAGAGACGAAGGAAGGCTTTGATAGAGGCTCAGGCCAAAGACTTGACTGAGACTAGTAGCAATGTTCTGCCTGCCAGCAATAAAGGTGTTGGGACGAAAATAACAAACCAGGTGCCTGTGGGGCGAAGGTTGTTTTCTGACAAGGAAGAAGAAGCTGAGAGATTTGCAGTCGTAGCAGCTGAGGACGAAGATTCGACTCACAACTTTGATTCCGACTCCGATGCCTCCTTAAACATCATTGTCAATGTAGTATCAGTAATGCCAAGAGAATATGATAGAATAGCTGAGGTGGAAAACTTGGATGCCAACGCTGAGGCTGAAATGGCAGCACACCAACCTGTGTGCTACAATTGATGAACAGTGGCTGTGTCGAAGAACAGAATGCTTTCTTTGAACGACCAACTGAGGCCATGAAAGGGCACTTAAAACCTCTATACATTACAGGGAAAGTAGAGAACGTGGCTGTGAATAAGATCTTGGTGGATTGTGGGGCTACTGTCAATTTAATGCCACATTTTCTGCGAAGTAAGATTGGTAAATTCGACACTGATCTTAAACCCCACAACATGGTCCTTTCTAACTATGAAGGGAAGATTGGGACCACTCTAGGTGTCTTACAGGTTGATTTGACTGTGGGTACATTGACAAGACCTACCTTGTTTATGGTAGTCGAAAGCAAAGCTAACTATAACCTTCTGCTGGGAAGGGAGTGGATCCATGGCATTGGAGTAGTACCTTCATCAATGCACCAACGAATAACCATCCGGAGGCCTGATGGCATAGTTGAAAACATTGAAGTGGATCAAGGGTACTTTAAGGTGCTTGTTAATCATGTTGATGGTGTTGAGTTCGACAAAAACTTGGCGCATATTGCGCCTTGTACTCCAGCAGAATTTGATTTCACCCCAGATGACCATGCCTTCTGCTCATTACACTTGCACCTAGTGGAGGGATTTCGATGGGACAGAGAGGTAATAAGGGAAGAAGGCAATGTTCCATACTATGGGCTGCCTGAAGTAGACCCCACAGGCTGGGGAAGTGAATTCAGTAACAATGACTGAATTTGACGCACTACAAAGAATTTCGGCCTATGTGGCCGAATCTAAGTTACAAGCGGCCTTGGAGGCTGCACACAATCACATGGCTGTCGAAGCCACAACTCGAATTTATGGAGTAGGCCCTGGTAAGGACTTTGAACCTGAACCACCTGATGGGTCTCAAATCGAAGACCAAAACCAAAGGCTTGATGATATCTATGATAATGAGCCTTTAGGTTTTGAAAAGGATCCACTGTCAAACAATATTAAAATGCTGGCACAAGATCCTTTGGAAGAAATTGACTTGGGTGAAGGGGGAGTAAAACGGCCTACTTATGTTAGTGCTAATCTCGACCCACAACTCAAAGTCGAAATGGTCCAACTATTGAAGGAATTCAAGGATTGCTTCGCTTGGGACTATGACGAAATGCCTGGTTTGAGGAGAGAGTTTGTTGAACATAAGTTGCCAATCATACCTGGGAAAAAAACGAGTCAAGCAAAATCCAAGACGGTTTGCCCCAACAATCCTTTCCAAAATCAAAGAGGAAATTGAAAGGCTACTTAGATGCTACAGCTAGGTATGTCGAATGGTTAGCTAATATTGTACCAGTCATTAAAAAGAATGGTTCTTTAAGGGTCTGTATATATTTTAGAGATCTAAATTCTACAACCCCTAAGGACGAATATTCTATGCCTGTGGCAGAAATATTGATTGATTCTGCTGCAGGACATGAATACTTGAGTATGTTGGATGGTTATTCTAGTTATAACCAAATATTCATTGATAAGGAAGATGTCCCAAAAACTGCTTTTCGATGTCCAGGGGCATTAGGCACTTATGAATGGGTAATAATGCCTTTTGGTCTAAAAAATGCTAGGGCAACTTACCAGAGAGCAATGAATTCGATCTTTCATGATTTTATTGAGACTTTTATGCAAATCTATATTGATGATATTGTTGTTAAGTCTTTTTCAACAAAAGATCATTTAAACCATCTTCGACATTCCTTTGAAAGGATGAGAAAGCATGGTCTAAAAATGAATCCTCTCAAATGTGCTTTTTGTGTGCAGGCAGGGGATTTCTTAGGCTTTGTGGTCCACAAGAAGGGGATCGAAATTAACCAGAATAAAACCAAAGCCATTATGGAAGCAAAAGCGCCATCAACAAAGAAGGAATTGCAGTCTCTCTTGGGCAAAATAAATTTCTTAAGCTGATTTATATCCAACTTAAGTGGGAAAACGCAAGCCTTTTCACCATTGCTTCGAGCTAGCAAGGATGGGTTCGACAGGGGGCAAGCTCAACAGGAAGCTTTCGACAAGATCAAAGAGTACCTGAGTCACCCCGGATTCTCTCACCACCTTGTGGCAATAAGTGTATGAGATTATACATAGCTGTGTCAGATAGAACTTTAGGGAGCATGTTGGCTCAAGAGGATGATGATGGTGTCGAAAGGGCCGTCTATTACCTTAGTAGAGTTTTAAATGATGCAGAAACTAGATATAGCATGATTGAAAAATTATGTTTATGTTTGTATTACTCTTGTACAAAATTGAAGCATTATATAAAACCAGTTGATGTTTATGTTTCTTCTCGTTTTGACGTTATTAAACATATGTTGTCCAAACCTATTTTGCATAATCGAATTGGAAATGGGCATTAGCATTAACTGAATATTCTTTAACTAAAAATTTCGAAAGAAAAACTTCAAGATGCAATCGAAGTCAGAGGGAAAGTGGTGTCAGTAGGATTAGCCCCATCAGACTTGGAAGAAACTAAGCTTGGATACGCTGATGAAGATAATTTTGCAATCCTGGCAGTTGATAGCATAACTGACAAGGATTGGAGAAAACCTATAGTAGATTATCTAAAAAATCCAATATCTTCGACAGAAAGGAAAATCAAGTATCAAGCTTTGAGTTATGTCTTGTTGGGTAATGAATTATTCAAAAAGACTCCTGAGGGAGTATTGCTTAAGTGCCTTAGTGAGTCAGAAGCATACTTAGCCCTTTCAACTGTCCATAGTGGGGCATGTAGGGCACATCAGGTAGGCCATAAAATGAAATGGTTGTTGTTTCGACAAGGCATGTATTGGCCTACCATGTTAAAAGATTGTATTGAATTTTCTAAGGGTTGTCAGGAATGTCAAGTTCAAGCTGGCATTCAACATGTCCCTGCAAGTGAATTTCACTCTATAGTGAAACCTTGGCCTTTTAGAGGATGGGCTTTGGATTTGGTTGGAGAGATTCAACCAGCATCATCTAAAAATCATAAGTACATTTTGGTGGGTATTGATTATTTTACCAAATGGGTCGAAACTATCCCATTACCAAATGTTGATCAAGAAGATGTGATTGAATTTATCCAGAAACACATTATCTATAGGTTTGGAATCCCAGAGACAATTACAACATACCAAGGATCAATCTTCATTGGTCGAAAAATGCAAGAGTTTTCTAAATAAATGGGGTTCAAGCTTCTAACATCCACACCTTATTATTCTCAAGCTAATGGCCAGGTCAAAGCGGAAAATAAAGTAGTTATTGGGTTGATAAAAAAGCACGTGGGAAAGAGGCCAAGAAATTGGCATAAGACGTAGGACCAAATACTGTGGGCATGTCGAACGTCCCCTAAAGAGGCAACTAATACTACCCCATTTTGGCTGACCTTTGGTCATGACGCAGTCTTGCCTGTGGAAATTTATCTTCAGTCCATAAGGATTCAAAGGCGTCATGAGATTCCATCTGAATCTTATTAGAATATGATGCTTGATGAATTAGTAGACTTAGATGAAGAAAGACTCCATGCATTAGAGTTGCTGAAAAGGCAAAAGAAAAGGGTGGAGAAGTCCTATAATAAAAAGGTCAAGAGTAAAACTTTTTCAGCTGAGGAACTGGTGTGGAAAGTGATCTTGCCTATGGATCGAAAGACCAGATCTTTAGGGAAGTGGTCTCCTAAGTGGAAAGGTCCTTTTCAAATTATTGAAGCATTCAGTAATAATGCTTACGAGATTCGGGAGATTGAGGGTGATCTAAGAGTCTTGAGGGTAAATGGGAAATATTTGAAAAAATATAAGCCTATTTTGCAAGAGATTCATATTAAGACATAAGTTTTATTCAGATTATAAAAGCCAAAATAGGCCATGTGAGGCCAAAATGGCATACAAAGGAAAAAAAATCAAGTACAACAAACATGAAACCTAGGAGAAAGATTATTCATAGTCTCTCCAATTAATAGAGTTGAGGAAGGCGACATGATCTTTGTCAGCTTCATCATCAGAGTTTTGTGCTTTGGCATGTCCTTTCTCTGGGACCTTCATCTTAGTTTCTCGCTTCTTGGCACGAGAGGTTGCTCCAGTTGAAGTATCATTATAGGCAGTAGTTGTTGCCTTAACTTTCTTTGTCTCCTTAGCCACCTTCTTGGTCACTGCCTTTTTTGAGGAAGTACTCATGCTTGCTTCAGTGGGTGCAAAATATGGCTCATGTGAAGAGGATTTTATAGAGGCAAAGCCTTGTAAGGATTGGCCAGTCAACAATGGAAACACATGAAATTGCTCTTGGGAATGTACCCTAGGGTTATGTTATTAATATTCCTTTATGGAATAGAAACTTGTGTCGTTGGAACACTAAGTTATTAAAAGCTGCGTTATTTTCATGATTTCCAAGAAAAGAGGCAGAGTACGTTAATTACAAAGATTAGAGAAAATGCGCCATGATTTTATCAAAGATTTTGCAAGTCGAAGAATTAATAGCAAACTGAAGTATTTAGATAAACGCCAGGGGGCATTGAGATTGTCTTTACATAGGGCCTCAAAAGGGCCAACAAACATGATGATCAAAAAAGGAACTACAAATAAGAAATCATAGGACTATCAAAAAGGGAGCTTCGACTTCAACTCAAGAAAGTTGACCATGTGATTCTGAAGGCGTTTCTCACACAGAGCTTTGTTGAGCTTAGCTGCTGAAAGTTCCTTTTCAAGCGTTTGGGCCTTATCAAGGAAGTCTATAGTGCGCTTTAGCTCTCTGGCCATTTCAGTATCGTCGAAGTCTTTCAGCTCAAGGTTGCGCTTTCCAGCGTTAGAAATCTTGTTTTGCAGTTCTTCAATTTATTGCTTCCAGGTATCAATGTCCTTTTGGTTCAACGCCACCTCTGCCTGCCTTTTCTGTTGGTCAATCTCCAGACTTTTGACCCGAGCTTCTGATGCGTGTGCTTCATCCCAAGCTGAATGTTCCAGTCCAGTTGTAACTTCAATGTTGTCTTGGATCTTGGGAAGGAGTTTGAAGTCCTCAGACATCTGATTTATTAAAGCAGTTAACTCCACAAGGAATTCAGACACATCTTTACTAAGAGTCGAAAGGTCCAGTTTTTTGGATGCTATCTTTCAGGAAGAGAGGAGCAGTTCGATCTGAAAGTAAGACATTGTGGATGTCTCCCTTGAAGAATTTGTCTTTGATCTTTTGAAGGATAGGGCTGGCAAAGTCATCTGGAGCTGGACCCCCAGAACTGGTCGAAGTACTAAGGCTAGTACCTGAAGAGCTGTACTTCTTCCCAAGCATCATTCTGGCATACTCCCGAGGATTCGACCATTTGAGGGTAGCCAATGGGTCTCCAGTGGGAGATATTCCAGCAGTTGAAGTGACTGTAGGCCCAGAAGTTGGATTGTTGACAGGACCGGTTTCAGCCACAGGTGTATGGGTTTGATCTTGCTCAGTCCTTTCCCTCTCTTCTTCTTGTTCTTCTTCATCTTCGACCTCCTTTTCTTTTGCTTCAGTTGGCCTTCCTTCTGTGTCCATGCCAATGGTCTCTGTATGGTCGAGAGGATGTTGATTAGAAACATCATCCTCTTCATGGTCAGAGCCATCGGTTTCGGATTGTTGAGTGTTGGTCCTGGCAGGCGAATTTTTGTTTGTTTCATCTACTTTAGGAGGAGGAACTCTAAGAGGAATAAGTTGGTTAATTTTGCTCAGGGAACTATATCCAGAACCAAGGCCAGAGGTAGGGTGATAAGTTGGGTCACCTTGGCTATTCAGGAGAGTTGTTGCAAAGCTGAACGAATATTGTGGTGGGTTAGAGCCACCTACATCAGACTGAAAACCACAAGTAAAGAGAATAAGATTGAGAGAAATCTGAGTAGGGAATGCAAATACTGAGTGAAGATAGTATGCATACCTGTACAACTGTGGCGTCAGGACTTGAGTTTGCACTCTCAGGATCACTGGTAGTCGTTTTCGATGCAACCCTGGAGAGTTGTTTCTTGACACCACTATCAGCAGGTGTCTTCTCAAGAAGTCTGGCGGCCTTTGAGGAGGATTGGGTGGTGGCTCCAGAAGTTTTGGTAAGCTTCCTTTTCATTTTAACCACTACCTCCTCAAGGGATTCATCATCAGCATCTGGAGGGACAACTGCTTGAGCACCTTTCTTGCCCTTTTTTGAAGGCGTTGGAGGTTTTCGATCAGTCTAAAAGGTGATGCAAATATTAGAAGTTGATTACACAAAAAGATTTAGGCAAGGGAGACAAAATACCTTTGTGCCTTCAGTTTCTTTTTCAACCCCTGCAGCACCCTTCGATGAGCTGGTCTTCTTGGCCATAGCTGAAAGACAGATGATTATTACAAGATTAATAATTGAGCGGTTAGTTAAAAATCACAAATCAAGGGCCTCAAACCTTCATATATTTGTGTCCAGCGTATGTTTAGTCGCAACCACCTGTTGGGCTTTCGGTTGAGACTACTGTCGAAGGAGTTTTAGGTGCTCACCACAGACAAACCAGTCTGGAAATGGGAGGGCAAGTACCACTCCAAAATCAGCGTTAGGCAGTCGAGGGAACTTTGGAGGAAAGAGTTCAAAAGCCACCTCATAACGTTTCTCAAGAGGAATGTTTGAAGGGATTTTCAACTGATCCATTTTTTGTAGAAATTTCTCCTTCAAAGTGACCGCAGCCTCACGAACGGTATGACTAATATCATCTGGTCGATAGACAGTTTCAAAGTACTTTTGGAAGGCCTGAATTTCTTTGACATGAATGAACTTACTCTTCTTGGTCTTCTCCTGCACATCAAGAAAATCTTGGTCAATTAATGAAGAGAAGGAAGCAACGTCAAGAAATTGTTCACTATAGTACTTCGACCACCAGTTGTGGAATGGCTTAGTGCACAAAAATGTTGGTCGAAAGTGCACGTGGGAAAGTGTTGCTTTTCTCACATTCCACCGGTCGAAAGCAACTGCAGCACTTCCCTCATCAAAACTGGCAGTATGAAGGACTACATGGCCTTTCTTCCCATACAGACACTTGGGGAAAATTTGAGCCAACCCAAGCTGTCGAGAGACAAGGTTTAGTTGGTAAGCAATCAAGGCTGCCATATCTCTTCCAAGATTCAGCCTCTGAATCATAAATCTAGGAATAAAAAAGGCTTCCCAGATTGAAACAGATTCAGCATTGAGTGTGTTGGATGAATCAGGGAATGGCCTTGTAAACCACTCAGGTTCACACTTTCTTTCAACAAAGGGAGCCATACTGGGTGTGAAATCATACCGCTTGGCGAACTTCATAATGTAACTGGAGAAGGCTCCTTTGAGCGTTTCCCCATCATCAGTGGGCGTGAGTTTCACTAGGCGAGTACCTTCGACCCTCCTTTATTTGATTTCAGCAGAGTCCTCATCGACTTGCCCTTTTCTGGGAAGGCTAGCTTCGAAAGTTGCATTAAGCCACAATTAAAGTAGCCAGAGGGGGCCATTCAAGTGAACAGTACCCTGGGCCTCCAAGTCTTTTAGTCGAGCCGCCCCTTCGCTGAGAGACTCATAGAGGTTTGCCAAAATCAACCTACTAAGGCAAACTCCTCTGTTATTGTGAAGTTGGTTGGCCAGAGTGAGATATTTCTTGGCCACCTGCAGGGATTTTAAGCAGAATACATACCTCGACAACCATACAGTGAGGAATGTAATATGTTCCTTGTCGATTATTTCTTCAGTGTCACGTTTGTGGTAGTTTATGAAGTGGGTGCATGTGAGCTTGGAGTCAGAGATCCCTATGGTATCCTCTGCATCAGTATCAGGATCATATGAAATGCCATGTGGTCGAAGACTGCCATGGCAGCAAGGTCGAAGAGTGTGGGAGTAACCATCCCACAAGGAAGATGAAAGGTGTAGTGGGTACTGTCCCAAAAGTAGAGAGATGTTGCCAGTAGGTTCAAACAATAAGGAATATTGGTATTCGACAGCATAAGTAGATCATAAATTCCAATGGTTTTCCAATGATCAGCTTTGACCTTTTCCATTCTGGTCGGCCAGAGATCAAAATCCTTTAACTGGTTTACAGCTCTTACCAATCTAGTACCATCATGAAGATACCTAAGATCCATCTTAGTCAAAGTGGGTTTATCAGGGGAAGCTTCATTTTCTTTAGGGTTGCTCTTTTGCCCTAAAGGTCTTGATTTACGGTAAGAAGGGAAAAACTCACTAAGCTTCTCATTAGTAGGTTTAACATCAGCTAAGGGGCCACCTAAAGCATAAGGTGTATCAGAAACAATGAGAGGGATCATTACCTGAGACTCGTAAATAATCCTCGCTTCCGTAAGAAGGGGTTCTGGCATGAGCTGTTGATTCTTCACCACCTTAGGTCCTGGAATGTTTGCAAATGGCGGAAGGGTTTGCTTGAGCGGTGTGCCTTTACCTTTTTGACCTTTCGTTGCTTGGGGAATGGTTTGAGAAGACACCAGTTGGAAGTTGAAGAAAAAATGAGAATGTGTTCTGGGTTTTTCTTGAGAGTTTGAAGAACGAAGAAATAAGTTGCAAAAAGCCTGAGAATGTGAAAGTTTACAAATTGGAGAAAAAGGGTATTTATAGGCGTTTGGAAGATAAAGGGATTGTGAATCCACCGTTAAAACAAATACGATAGTGGGACGCGTGTCCTCTTTTGGAATTGTTGGATGGTGGTGGTTATGATCAGACTATAAATGTCTAGTCCCAAGAAAGGTGATGATGAAAACTGTTCGCAAATACGGCTGAAAAGACGTTTGAAGATTTGCCACCATGACATGACGTCATAAGCATGGTTGAAAGAAACTGAATAGTTTCTAGATCATGGGTTGGTCAATTATGACCATGTCTTTCATAGTCGAATGATCAGGCGTCGAAAAATTATTTTATCAAAAAATGACCTTCCTACCAACACTGGCGAAAGGGCATTTTTAGGGGGCAATTTGTTAGCTCCTAATTTCGACCCTACATGATTTCAAACAATTTGGCTTTAAAGGAAGTTATTCTTTAAAATAATAAGCTAAATAAGAAGGCTTCGACTAGAAGGCCTTCGACCATGTTTGTTGAAAGCCTGAGTCGAATAGAATGATTTCAAGACTTCAAATATTTCTAAGTCCAAAGAATCAATTTTCCAGGGTAAATTGGCTATGGATAATGCGATGCAGTTACAACTAGATAGTGGAGGGAAGTTATACTATTTGAATTTGAAAAGAGGATAGGTGGAGAAGATCCATAAGTTGAAGACATGCGAAGTGCCAAGTGGCGTATTCTAGGAGTAAAACCGTCAGATGGTGGTTACTTTAGAGTATTATAAATAGGTTAGTCCTAGAGTTAGAATAAGTGTGGAAAAATCATATTTGTACAAGTAACTCTATATTCCCTCAAAGTATCCAGTGTGTCGAGAAACAAGTGAAGTGAGAATGTACGTGATTGTAATCACCATTATCCTTTATTGCAATGCAATTTACTTTGAAGTT
Organism: Lathyrus tuberosus; assembly: GCA_022829125.1. Lineage (NCBI taxonomy): Eukaryota > Viridiplantae > Streptophyta > Magnoliopsida > Fabales > Fabaceae > Lathyrus > Lathyrus tuberosus. The sequence continues at coordinate 2,349,291 of JALAZF010000436.1, read as the reverse complement.
TCTGTTTTAGATTCTTTACTTTGAAGTCTTTTCACAAACTTTTACCTTTCAAGTCATTTACAGTACCGAGTCTTTACTTTGCAGTTTTACATTGAAAAGTCTTTACCTTCAAGCATCTACATTTCTGCATTTTTAGACCTTTATGCACTTTCCTCCAACATTTAACTCCAGTTTTACCAAACCTTTACATTCAGCCTTTCTTTTCTTTGATGTGTTGTTCGACTTAAACATTTCTTTGCTTTTATCACTTTTATTTTCATTTTAAAACACGTTCTTTTATTTACATGCACTGTTGAAATGTATACTTTGGCCAATTGTGAGATATTCTAAAATACACTTATAACACATGTCCTAGGATCAATCTGATCGATCCTGTAAGTTACTAGAACTTTGTTGTTTTAGAAGATCAACGGTTGTTTACCAATTTTCAAGGTAAACAGGGAGGCTCTTGTAATTTTTGGAAAGATCCAATAACATACTTCAACTTTGATGTTTAAGTAAGTGTTGGAAAAATGGCCATTTTCATATTTTTGTTATTTTGATCAATCAATAACTCAAAATCCATGAGGATTTGGAATCTGTTGTAGTTGACAATCTTGAAGTATGTAATGAGAGCTTTCATTTGAGGTTTGGATGGAAGAAAAAGGTTGCTTGGATCACAAGTTATGATCTTGCAAAGTTGGGTATAAATCACTTTTTTTCATAACTTAGTGAAATTTCAAGTTTCTTATGATTGCCCCTTTTGCAAGTAACCCCACTTTTCTTGATTTTTCTTGATGTATGATGATCCAAACCCTAAGTAAACATTGTTTTTTACTTAGGGAAGCCTTGTTTGTCAAGAAATTCAAAAAGTCAAACTTGGTTTTTTTGGCACGGTTTACTTTTTATCAGATGAATTTCAAACTTTGTGATTCTCTATGAAATTAATTCCTTGACCTAATTCAAACCTAATGGATGGATTCCATAGGTGTTATAGAGTGTTTTGAATCATGTCCCAAGGTTTGGGATCATGTCTTGGTCAAAAGTCAAAGGTACAGTTAACTTTTCATTAGAAAACCCTAATTGGTCTAGATGAATTTGATTCCTTGTATTTGCTTATGAAGCAAGTTCTTTGAATCAATCCAAACTTGTAAATGGATCAATATGATGCATTAGAGGTCTTCAAAACACTTCTTGAGGTCTTAGCTCATGAATTGCTCCAAAAGTCAACTTAGGGGTGAATTAGGTCAAGAAACCCTAATTCCTGATTTTTTATGAATGCATCCCCTTAGGCTATTTTGAACTTGTGATTGGGTCCATGAGGTCCCTTTGAGCTTCTTGGATCATGTTTTGAAGTATTGGCTCATGCCCAGATGAAATATTTCTCTCTGGAGGCCTTGGTCGACCAAAACCCTAATTTTGTGACTCTGATGATCTTGAGGCTTGATCAACTTGAGATGTTGCATTTTCATGCTTGATTCATTATATGGGAGAACTCTTGATCCTTCATGGATATTTGAGAGGCTTGATAAGTTGAGGATCATGTCCATTCTTGATTGATCCTTTGTCTGAGTACTCTGAGAGGGCTCAAAATCCTAATTCTTGGTTGAAGTGAATGCTCAACAATCTTTGAGAGGATTGATGAGGTATGAAGGTACATCCATATTATGGTGATGATTTGCATAATGATGGGAAATATTGGGGTCAAAATTTGGGGTATGACAGATGCCCCTATTTAATCTTCTTGGACCTGAAGGTGTTAATGGCAAAGACGTTCGGACATTCAAGGTAAAAGAGGATTAAATATCAGAATACCCAAAATTTTGATTGTGGTTATGAATGCTAGCGGCTTGCTCATCCATCTTCTTTTGATAAGAAATGTAACTTAGAAAAGGGTAAAACTTCCTCTCGATCCTAGTCTTCAGCCATGGAACTGGTCTTAGTTTTCTTTTGAAAATAAACTTCCCCTTGATCCTAGTCTTCAGCCATGGAACTGGTCTTAGTTTTCTTTTAAAAGTAAACTTCCCCTCGATCCTGGTCTTCAGCCATGGAACTAGTCTCAGTTTTTTTGAAATAAACTTCCCCTCGATCCTGGTCTTCTGCCATGGAACTGGTCTCAGTTTCTTGGAAATAAACTTCCCCTCGATCCTGGTCTTCTGCCATCGAACTGGTCTCAGTTTCTTCTTGTCAAGTTTTTTTCTTGACAACGAATGATATCCGTAGCGGTCTTCATTCAAACTTCTCACCAAGTTTTACTTGGGGAGACGCCATTTGATGGGAAAAGATTTAATGTCAGACTTGCTGGGGAGAACCATTCGTCTGAACTGTAGAGGTGTGCAAACTTCTATGGGGAGATGCCATTTGTCGACCTACTGGGGAAAACAAATCTCTTGAGATATTGTTTTTCTTGCTCGGTGACGTTACATCATACTTCTCTTCGAGACATTTTTCGGAGAAATGCCATGTGATGTAATCCAATTTTGAGGTACTGATGACTTCACTGAAAACAATTTTTTTTGGGGGAGAAACTGCCGTATTGTTGTGTGTCTTCCGTTGAGAGGCTTTCTTTGGGGATTTTATTTAATCCGAGAAAGCAAAATATCATCTTCATTGGTGAAGAGTGATGTTCCAAAGGTGTATAACCAAATGGCTTCTTGTCTTTCAGAGGTTCTAGTCATCAAAGTAGTTGAGGACCGATTTTAATCCAAGAATGCACTGGAGAGAGAGATTGTTTAGACAATACATTTTTATTGCGAGGAAAGAACTTAGATTGGATTTTGTCCTATATGACGCAGAAAGGAAATCTAACAACTATATCGAAGAGAAGATGTTTATCACTTGGGGATGAAAACGACTAAAGTGATATTAATGCAACACATGTATGAATATGAATCAATTATGTATGATGTATGTATGTTTATGCTGACAAAACAGACACGACATATAGACTGGTGAGGAATACAACTGGACACTCGGCCACTCTGGGAGATGGGGGTATCACTGGAGATTCTGAAAGTTGTACGTTTACTTGGAAATAGGGATTCATGTTTCCGTTCCGATTTCCAGAGATACAAACCTGCTAGGCATAGAAATCTGTTCTTGCTTTTCAGAGACGGGCCCTACTGGGGAGAGAAACCAACAATTGGTTTTCAAAGGTAAAAGCTCTGATGGGGATGTCAGATGGGACATCCCATTCTGAAGTAGTTGATCCTTTATTTAGGAAGTACTTTTGATTTAACATTTTGAAGTTATATCACTACCGGAGAGGCAGTCGATATTCCTTTTGTGCTCATTAACCAAAAAGAAATTGCCATCTTTGTTTTGAAAGCAAAAGTAAATTTGAAAACAACAGTAAATTCATTTTTGTTTCAAAAATCGTTGATCATATTAAAATGTCATTTTGCGAAGCAGAATAAATGAGAATTGCAAACAAAAAGCACATAAGCTCAAATTTTATTGATAGAATGGTAATCAGTCGAACGCGTGATCCCATGGAGCATTACAAAGTTTAGAAAATGGTAATTTAAAGGGAAAGGAGCTACATTAAAACATAACGACCGCTATCCTTCCACCAACTCTGAATTCTGGACATTCTGAGATTCTGTCGAAGATGACCTTGATTAAATTTTTCTCGACGGATGACGTTGCCTTTGAGGAGCCAAACTTGTCGGATATAGTTACTTGCCATGAATCCCTAAATTTTTCCTAGATTGCCCTTTCGGTTTTTCAATCTATCGGGATGGTCATTGTTTATGTCTCTAATTTTTGCCTGGACCGCCCTTTCGGGTTTTCAACCCACCGAGACGTTTTTTTATATCATTTAGGCGAAGTATTTCTTAACTACATCAACATTCATGGGGTAGGTAAACTCCTCTCCATCCATGGTTGCTAGTCTCAAGGCACCTCCTGAAAAGGCTCTCTTAACAACATAAAGGCCATCGTAATTCATAATCCATTTGCCCCAGGAATCAGTGAGAAATGATTGTATCTTCTTGAGCACAAGGTTTCCTTCTCTGAAGACACGAGGTCGGACTTTTTTGTCAAATGCTTTCTTCATTCTTTGCTGATATAACTGCCCATGGCATAAAACCGTCATTCTCTTTTCTTCGATTAGGTTCAGTTCATCGTGTCGGCTTTGACACCATTCAGATTCTGTTAGCTTGGCTTCCATCAATACTCTCATTGATGAGATATCTACTTCTATGAGGAGTACTGCTTCCATGCCATATACTAGAGAGAAAGGGGTTTCCCTTGTTGAAGTGCGGACAGATGTCCGATTACCGTGAAGAGCAAAGGGTAGCATCTCGTGCCAGTCTTTGTAGGTCACAACCATCTTCTAAATGATCTTCTTGATATTCTTGTTAGCCGCTTCTACCGCTCCATTCATTTTTTGTCGGTGGGGAGATGAGTTATGGTGTTCGATCTTGAACTCAGCACATAACTCTTTCATCATCTTGTTGTTCAAGTTAGATCCATTATCAATAATGATCTGGCTTGGAACACCATAACGACAGATGAGATTGTTCTTGATAAATCGGACCACCACTTCTTGGGTCACATTGGTGTATGATACTGCTTCGACCCATATGGTGAAGTAGTCAATGGCTACTAGGATGAACTGATGTTCGTTCGAAGCTTTGCGTTCAATCATGCCAATCATGTCGATTCCCCATATAGAAAAAGGCCACGGAGAAGAAAGAACTTTGAGATGCATTGGCGGTACATGGATTTTGTCTGCGTATATCTGACACTTGTGACACTTCCTTATATACCTGTAGCAATCGGATTCCATTATCAGCCAATAATATCCTGCTCTCAGAATTTTTCTTGCCATTGTGTGTCCATTGGCATGAGTGCCAAAGGAACCTTCATGGATTTCTTTCATTAAGATGTTTGCTTCTTGTCTATCTGCGCATTTGAGCAAAACCATGTCAAAGTTTCTCTTATAGAGTGTATCACTATTCAGGAAGAAGTTGCCAGCCAGTCTTCTGAGAGTCTTCCTATCTTTTCTTGACGCCCCAGGTGGGTATTCCTATCTTTGAAGGAAGCATTTGATATCATGATACCAGGGTTTGTCATCTATGACTGCTTTAATTGTGAAGATGTAAGCGGGCCTCTCAATGCGCATTATGTCAATCTTAGGTATGTCGTTCCATCGACTTACACTAATCATGGAGGATAGAGTGGCTAGTGCATCAGCCATGTGGTTTTCTTCACGAGAGATATGATGAAACTCGATTCTGTTTAAGAATGGTAACAACCTTCTCGCGTAGTCTTTGCAAGGAATTAATCCTGATTGATATGTGTTCCACTCTCCTTTGATCTGATTGATAACCAGGGCTGAGTTGCCATACATCTAAACTATTTATCCTTAGGTCAATAGCTTCTTTGAGGCCCATGATACAAGCTTCATATTCGGCCTCATTGTTTGTGAATTTGAATGTCAATCTGGAAGTGAAAGGAATATGGGTACCCTGAGGTGTTACGATGATTGCCCCAATTCCGTTTCCATAAGTATTGACGGCTCCGTCGAATATTAGTCCCCATTGAGAACCTGGTTCTATACCTTTGCTTGGTAGTGGTGCATCGCAATATTTCATTTTCAAGTACATGAAATTTTCGTCTGGGAAGTTAAATTTGACTGATTCCTAATCGTCAATCTGTTGATGAGCCAAATTATCGGCTAAAATACTTCCTTTGACGGCTTTCTGAGCATGGTACTTGATGTCGTATTCCGATAACAACATCTGCCAATGGGAAATCCTTCTTGTTAAGGCAGGCTTTTCAAAGACGTACTTGATCGGATCCATTTTGGAGATTAACCAAGTAGTGTGACAAATCATGCACTGGCGAAGACGTTTGGCTGCCCAAGCCAGGGCACAACAAGTTTTCTCGAGCATAGTGTATCGAGTTTCACAATCCGTGAACTTTTTGCTTAAGTAGTAAATTGCAGACTCTTCACTTTTTATTTCGTCTTGTTGGCTAAGTACACAACCCATGGAGTCTTCCAAGACTGTTATGTAGATGATCAGTGGTCTTTCTTCCATTGGAGGAGACAGAATAGGTGGATTCAGTAAATCTTCTTTGATGTTGTCGAATGCTTTTTTGCAATCTTTTATCCATACACAGCTTTGGTTCTTTCTGAGTAGTTTGAAGATCGGCGCGCATGTCGCGGTCATGAGGGATATGAATCTTGAGATGTAATTCAGTTGTCCCAAAAATCCTCTAACCTGTTTTTCAGTCTTTGGTGAAGGCATTTCTTGAGTGGCCTTGACTTTGTCGGGATTAACCTCAATTCCTTTCTGGCTGACGATGAGTCCTAAGAGTTTTCCTGAGCGAACACTGAATGTGCACTTGTTGGGATTCAAGCGGAGTTTTTATTTTTTCAGACGCTCGAATAACTTTGATAGGTGTTCCACATGCTCTTCTTCTGTTTTAGATTTGGAAATCATGTCATCGGTGTACACTTCAATCTCTTTATGCATCATGTCGTGAAACAGAGTTGTCATGGCCCTTTGATAGTTTGCCCCAGCATTCTTCAGACCGAACGACATTACCTTGTAACAAAAGGTGCCCCATGGGGTGATGAATGAAGTTTTCTCTATATCTTCCAGTGCCATTTTGATTTGATTATAGCCCGAGAATCCATCCATGAAGGAAAAGACTTTGAATTTTGTTGTGCTGTCTACCAGCATGTCAATGTGTGGTAGGGGAAGTCATCCTTTGGACTTGCTCTAGTCTACACACATTCTGACTTTTCCGTCCTTTTTCGGAACTGGCACTATGTTGGCTAACCATTGAGGATATTCTAAGGTGGCGAGGAAACCTGCGTCGATCTGCTTCTGCATTTCCTCCTTAATTTTGATTTCCATATCTGGATGAGTCCTTCTTAGTATTTGTTTTACTAGAGGACATTCTCTTTTCAGTGGTAAGTGGTGTTCCACGATGCTGGTATCCAACCCTAGCATGTCCTGATAGGGCCAAGCAAATACATCTGGAAACTCTTTGAGAAGTTTTATCAAGCCTTCTCTGACAGTTGAACTGAGTAGTGCCCCAATCTTAACTTCTTTCTTTTCTTCCTCTGAACCCAAATTGACCTTTTTAAACGGCTCTTTGTGAGGCTCAATAGACCTTTCCTCTTGCCTGAGTAGTCGGGAGATCTCTTCTTGAATTTCTTCATCCTCTTCTTCTTCAGATTTAAATACCGGGAATTCAAAGTTGGGAGAAGGCATTGGATCATATGTTTCAATGCGGTTTAAAACAAGCAATCTGCATTATGTGATGATCCTTCGTTTTAGAAAAGACAGAGAGAATGCAAGTGTGTGCAGTGTATTTTCTGAAAGTGCTTGTTTTTATTTTGGGTTTTTTTTAGGATTACCATTTTTTGAAAAATGAAAAGTGAAAACAGCAATAAGTGCGGGAATTCAGAATGACATTATTTATTCATGATTTGTCAATTCTTAAAACACAACCCTATAAATTAAAACTCTGTTGCTTTGGGCGAAGCGAAGAGGGATATTTACAGAAAAGTAAGCCCTATAAAACATCCATTTCACCCGGGTAAGGTGAAAGGTCAAAACAAAGATGGTAATTACTTTGACTTATGAACGACTTTCGGGACATCGACTGCAACCCAATGGTGACGAACTCCTCTGTGAATCACAAAGTCTGGTACTTTCCTTCTTGGTTTGTCTTCATAAATGGCACTAATTTCTGGTGGAGTAGGATCATAGGAGTCTTCTTCCCATGCAGAGTTATCATAAGAGGACTCTTCTGTCGCATCTTCCATAGTATTTTCACTCTCAAGAGGATCTCCCCATCCACTTGGCTGGATGTCCTCAAATCTGATGCAAAAGCTTTCGGGAGCGGTGTATTTGACTAGAAAGTCGTACTTGCCGCTTGGCTGTCCCAAGGTATCCCAGGTTTCTGTGGGAATAGATGAGTCATCTTCCTCAATGATTTTGACTTCAGAAAATGCATAGTTAATGAATTCTTGTCTTGCAATCTTTGCAAATTCATCACCATGGCATTGGACTTTTTTGGAATGTTCTGAGTAAGGATTCCATGACTCTGTGGGAACATGGGTATTCTTTTCAAGATTACTCAGCTGATAGGCATTGTCCGGCTAACTCTTTTGCCCTGAGTCTTCCGTGTATAGCTTCCAGATAGGAAAGTCATCCAGGGGATTATAATAATAGTAGTTAAAGTTGTCTTTCGTGAGGTTGTCTTCCTCTAATGAGTTGGATGGAGCACGACATCCTTCGGGATCACAATCTCCATAGATCATTCTAACATCTAATCTTGGTATATATCTCGGGCTCTACTTTGGAGAGCAGAATGATAGGTACGTTTCTCCCTGAGACATATAACCTTCATCGTTGAGATAAAACTTCCATTCCTCATCCTTACAGAGGAGTCGTTCCCATCGATGGTGTGGACTTCTTGAGATACTGGGTGGAGGAAGCCTTCGCTGTGGAAGAAATCCTGAATGGGACGAAAACTTTCTTCCTTCTTCGTAGTCTGGGTACAAGTCGAAGAGAAACCAAGACCTTTTATTGTCTTGTTATCTGTAGGAATTACAATTTGTCCCCATCTTTTTATGTCAATACTCCCCATTACTTTGAGAGCGTTTTTATATGAGGAAATCGATGTTCCTTTTTCTTGGTGATTCTTATTGCTCACCGAGAGTGCTTGAAATTGAGTTCCAACGACCTCCTCTGGTTCTACACAGGAGAATTATAACAAGTTTCTCACAATTAAGGATTGCTCTCCGCACACAGTGACAAATTTTTCGTTTTTGACAAACTTCAGCTTCTAGTGAAGTGTCGAAGTGACTGCCCCAGCTTCGTGTATTCAAGGTCTTCCTAATTAACAACTGTATGCTGCTCGGATGTCCATGACCTATAAAGTGACTTGGAAAGTGTGAGGATCGATGGTTATGGGAAGATCGACGTCGTCGATAACTATTTTTTTGGATCCGTCAAAGGCTTTGATGATGATCTCACTGCCTCTCATCGGAGTACCTTGAAAAGATAGTCGAACTAAAGTTGACCTTGGCATGACATTTAAGGATGAACCTGTGTCTACCAGTACACTGGCTAAAGCATTGTCTTGGCAATTAACTGTGATATTGAGTGCCATATTATGCTTCTGCCTTCTTCCGGCAGTTCCTCATCACTGAATCCCAAGTTGTTACAGGAAGTGATGTTGGAGATGATGTTGTCAAATTGACCCACGATCACATCTTGTTCTACAAAGGCATATTCCAAGAATCTCTGTAGAGCTTCTCTGTGAGCTTCTGAACTAAGCAGAAGAGATAGTACAGAAATTCGAGACGGACTTTGCAACAATTGATCCACAATGTTGTACTCGCTTTTTTGAATGAGCCTCAGCATTTCATCGTTGTTCTTTATAGGTTACGTATTGCTGGATTGACCAACTTTTTGGTTAGGAACTTCTGTTTAAGGTTCCCTTTCTTTGGTAGGCTCTCCAACTCCTCTGTTGAAGATCCGACCTCTCCGAGTAACTCGTCTGATGTTGGTAATGTCCACAATAGAGGGTAACAGAGTTTCTTTTCCATTTTCCATGGTCGTTGCACCGTACTTGAATGGGATAGCCTTTTCTGACTTGTACGCTATTGGACCCGACAAGTAGACGACCACAGGGGATTTTTAGGCCTTTTGACAATCATAAGAAACCTCAATTATCTCTAAGTTTGGAATCTTTCTATTGCTGAGAGAGACTTTTGACTCATTGAGTAGAGGAATTACGAAACAAACATCCTTGGTTATTCCATGATTGGAGATTATGACAGTGTTTTTGTTTTGAACAGGGAGGTAATCTTGTATCATGTTGATTGAATCAGAATTCGAACATGGTCGAATTTTCTTTCGGTCTAACTGATGCTAGAGGGTTGCTCGCACTAGATAACATCCTTGGTTATTTTCCGAGCATAATTTATAGCATTCATAATCATGAGGTGGTACCCGACCATACCCACTTTGTATGTAGTGCATCCTCACTAGATCCGTTTCTATTGAGCGGACATCACGACTTTGGTGTCTACTGGTATTCCCATCATTCATGTTAACTTGTTGTGTGTTTTCATCTAGGTAAATCGGAGGCCACTATTGGTCCAACAGATGTTGAAGAGTCCTTTGCACAAGCGCACACCCTTGGTCATTTTTGTAGCAGTCTTTACAGTCTTGATAATTGTGTGAGGCCAGAAAATCAAGTTTGACCTGCTTAGCATGTAATTCCACTAGGCTGGTGTTCATCAAGCGTATGTCAAAGATTTGAACCATATTGACTTGATGATCATTCCTATCATGGTAGTCTTGGATCCATCTGAGATCCATTTGACGTTGGAGGGCCTCTTGTACAAAAGAGCATCCCTGATTGTCTTTAGAGCAGATCGGACAAGTGTTATAATCGTGCTGCGATAGATTGTAATACTGACTTTTTCATGAATGCAATGCCACTAGATTGACGTTCATTGCATGGATGTCATGGTTCTGAACAATATTAGGATGTGCATGGGCCATGTTTACTTCACGAATCCTGTGATCCTGAATCTAGCCCATATCCATTTGTTATTGCAAAGCTGTTTAGCACACCCTTAATTGTCCTTGGAGCAGATATCACACTAATGATAGTTATGAGATGGCACGTACTCGCTCTATTTGCAATGCATCTTTACCAGGTTGGTTCCCAGTAAGAGTACATTGTGAATTTGATAACTGTTGACAGGCTCTCCTTATATCAAATTCACTATAGTCTTCTCATGTTGCGGTAATGGGTTCGTTTGAACATTTGGATTAGTATCTTTGAAAGATAAAACCCCGTTCTTGACAAGCTTATGTACATCAGACTTGAAGCTGAGACAATTCTCAATGTTATGCCCCAATCCTCCTTGATGGTAAGGGCAAGTCTGATCTGCTTTGAACCTAAAAGGTGGATTTTCTGGTACCGTAAGAGGAGTCCTTGTTTGAATGTGCCCTTAAGCTAGTATAAGTGGAAATAGTTCTGCATACAACATTAGTATAGGTCAAACCCTGATGGTCGTGTAGTACGATTGTTGTTATTGTACTGAGGGCGAGCCTGCTGAAGAGGCTGTTGTGGCCTTTGCTGATACTGTTGCTGATTTGGTTTGCTATGAGCAACCTGATGTTGATATGTCAAAGTTGGCGCTGGGTTGATAGAAGGAATTACTGCTGCTACCGGTTGATACCTTCCCCTTTGCTTTCCAAGAGAGATATTACTGATATCTTGCTCTTTCTTCTTTTAGAAAGCACTACCATATCTCTTAGTACTACTAGATGGCTCTGCATCTTTGACCAGTCGTCCCTCTCAGACTGCTTCTTCAAGGCATACTCCCATGTTCACCATTTCAGTGAAGTCACTAGGCGCACTGGCGACCATTCAATCGTAATAAAATGGGCTCAACATTTTCAGGAAGATCTTTGTCATTTCCTTTTCCTCGAGAGGAGGACAGATCTGGGCGGCAATTTCACGCCATTTCTGAGCATATTCTTTGAGGGTTTCTTTATCCTTTTGTGACATTGCTCTAAGTTGGTCCCTATCTGGTGCCATGTCCAAGTTGTATTTATATTGGTGAACGAAAGCTGCCCCGAGATCTCTGAAAGTACTGATCTTGGTGCGGTTTAAATACATGTACCGTTTGAGTGTGGCATCGGTTAAACTGTCTTGGAAGTAATGGATTAGTAGTTATTGATTTTCTGTTTGGGTAGACATTTTACGAGCGTACATCACCAAATGACTTTGAGGGAAAGAGTTGTCTTTGTATTTTTCAAAGTCAGGCACCTTGAATTTGTGCGGTATCTTTACATTAGGGACCAAACAAAGGTCAGCGACGTCTTTTTTGAATAAGTCTTGACTGCGAATGGCATACAGTTCCTTCTGCATTTCTAAGAATTACTCCTGGAACTCATTCATCCTTTCGTATACTCCTTCGTTTCCGCCAGAAATCGCTTAAGGAATATGTCCTTCCGGGACAGTGTGTACCACTGGCTGTGGTATAGACATTACGACGGTAACATTTGGCACTTCAGTGACCTGAAGTTTGTAACCTTCAGGAGTTTCTGCTGTAACCCTTGCATCTTTATTTACCTAAAGTTTGTAACCTTCAGGTCTGGCTGTTCCAACTATGACTTCTGGGTCTTCAGTGACCGGTGGGATGTATCCTTCAGGTATAAAGTTGTGAGGCATGCCCCAAGGGAATCCTTTAGGCATGTTATACTGAGGATGACTGCCAGGTGTCTCAAATGCTGGTGTGGATGTAACCTCTGAGATTACAATCCTTTGATGTGCGGTTCTTAGGCTGCTGCCAGGGATTGCATGTCGTGGTGGAGTTTCTCCAAACTCTCCTTCAGAGCATTGATTTCTTCTCTCAGTCCTCTGTTCTCTTCCTCAAGACCGTCCATTTTCTTTTGTCAATTAGCCCGATTATTGTACGAATGAGACAGTTTGACTCTAGAGTGCGACACATATGTGAGACTCAAAGACAAAGATGTGTTATGTGAGAATGATGAATGACATGCAAAGAATGTTACATTTTTTAGTTTTTGTTTTCAAAAGAACTTTTAACAATTATATTTCAAATATCACATAGCGGGGGAGACCCTTTTATTGAACTCGAAAGCTTGCAGTATTTTACAAGGAAAAGTACAGTATTTTACAAAGCGTTGAAGATGGCTGGTTTCTACCTGAATGAATTGCACACTCAAAGATACAACAGAGTCGCCACTGAACTTTATTTAGTCCCAAAGGACGGGGAAAATATCGATAAAACCCAAGGGGAAGAGAAATGGGAATGGGGGGTCGGTTATGTGAAAGGAAGGTATGAGCACCTAACGCATCCGTCGTACTCGACGGGAACCATTTCGCTTGCTTCTAGGCTTGGATGGGTTATCTATCTAAAGGCTTCTATGTAAATGAAGAGGAGAGAGAAAAGAAAGGGGAAAAAGAAAGGAAAGAAATAAAGTGCTCGCGGAGGAACGAAGTCCTCGTGCCTACGTACCCTCATAGTGCAATGAGGAAGTCAGAGCGTCGTAGTTCATGGAACCAGGGGACAAGGAGGAAAAGAAGAAAGGGAGAAGGAAGGAAGGGTGGAAGTGTGCTCGCCGAGATCATTGCGATCTTATGCCTACGTATCATACATTCGAAAGAATGCAGAATCAGAGCTTCCGTAGGTCGGGGAACTGAACGGAAAACAAAACAAGAAAGAAAGAAAGAGATGAAAGAGGTGGTGTCGAAACCAATAGCAAGAGTGAAAGGAAAAACTCTACTGGGAAAGACCCTGTAGTAAGAGCGTCTGCACAAAAGAAAGGAAAAGAATGGTGTCAAAACCAAAAATGAAAGAAACTCCGCTGGGGATAGCAAAGAGAATTGGTGTTGAAACCAAGAAAGTAAGAGCAAGGGGAATAGGAAGGACTCCTCTAGGGATCCGAATAAAGGGATGGTGTCATAACCAAGAGAAAAAGGAGACTCGGTATATTAACTGGCTGGCAGTGGTTAACCGAAGAAAAGAGAATAGAACCCTGGCGGGGAACAGAAGTTGGTGTCAACAGACAGACTGCGATAAACTAAGATAGAGAGTGCTGAACTGAGATAAGGTGTTTGACTCTGAAGGGGCCTCGGTATATTAACTGGTAAACAGTGGTTAACCGAGGAAAGAAAGGACTGCAACTCTGTGGGAATAGAGAAGCATTGGTTTTAACAGAGAAAACGGTGATTAACCAGAAGCACGGGTGTAGGACCGATCAAAGGTCGTGACCCAAAGGGGTTCGGTAAACTGACCGAACAAACAGTACTCAACCGAAGAAAGGGTATTTGAACCAAAGAAAGGTTATTAACCCAAAGATGCAAGTATTCGAACCAAGAGGAGATTACCAACTGCTGGGGATTCGGTGCTTACAGACGGACTGTGATTAACCGAAAGGAGCGAGTGATTAACCAAGAAAAGGTGATTAACTCGACAAGGGCTTCAGTATTTTAATAGGCGGACTGTGGTTAACTGAAGAAAAGGGTGATTAACCAAGAATAGGTGATTAACCCAAGAGGAACTCAGTGTTTTAACAGACGAACTGTGGTTAACTGAAGAAAAGGGTGATTAACCAAGAATAGGTGATTAACCCAAGTGTAGCGAGCGATTTTGGACGCAGTTCTTAAGCGCGGTCCCTCTCTGCGGTTGAGTTTTAACTACAGGTCGATTCATTTTTTATTATATTAAAGCTGATGAAGGAAGGGAAATAGATGTCTCCAATTAACCCTGCTTTGCATACTGAGTTTAAACAGCGGTCTGTTAGGTTACGGATGCTATCAATGTGGGGGGGCCTTGTACTGGTTATTTGTATTTTCGCCAATACTGGTTCTTATCTAGGCAGAAGTTTTCTGGCAGGGAACAAGGATTAGGATGTAAGGACTGATGTTTTTTGATATATACATGGGATTTGGGTTTTTTGTTGATTGTGCTCGCTAAGATCTTTCTTTCAATCTTATGCCTACGTATTCCCGTTTACCGAAACAGGGAAATCAGAGCGTTCGTAGTTCCTCCTATTCTATGGGAGGAAATGGGTGTTTTGGTGTCTTGTTCAAAGCCCAAGACGTGAAGCGAAAGGTGATTTGTATCTTGATCAAAGCCCAAGATGTGAAGCTAAAAAGTCTATTTGTGTCTTGTTCAAAGCCCAAGACGTGAAGCTGAAGGACCTCGACTTTAGATACATGACATCTTCGTCTGGGAAGTAAAACCCAATTGATTCTTGATCGTCAATCGGTTGATGAGCCAAATGATCAGCTAAAATACATTCTTTAACGGCTTTCTGAGCGTGATACTCTATGTCATATTCTGATAACAGCATCTGCCAACGGGCAATTCTTCCCGTGAGAGCAGGTTTTTTGAAAACGTACTTGATTGGATCCATTTCGGAGACCAACCAAGTAGTATAACGAATCATGTATTGGCAAAGACGTTTGGCTGCCCAAGCCAAAGCGCAACAAGTTTTCTCAAGTATCGTGTACCGAGTTTCGCAGTCGGTGAATTTCTTGCTTAGATAGTAAATGGCAGACTCTTTCCGTTTAGTTTCGTCTTGTTGGCCAAGTACACAACCCATTGAGTCCTCTAGATGGTAAGTGATGTTCCACGATGCTGGTAAGTGATGTTCCACGATGCTGGTATCCAACCCTGACATATCTTGATAGGACCAAGCGAACACATCGGGGAATTCTTTGAGAAGCTTTATCAAACCCTCTCTGGCAGTTGGACTGAGCAGTGCTCCAATCCTGGTTTATTTTCTCTCTTGCTCTGAACCCAAGTTTACCGTTTCCAATGGTTCTTTGTGAGGTTCAATGGACCTTTCCTCTTGTCTGAGTAATTGGGAGATCTCTTCTAGAATTTCGTTGTCATTTTCTTCTTCAGCCTCGAATACCGGGAACTCAAAGTTGGGAGAAGGCATCGGATCGTATGTTTCAACTGGGTTTAAAACAAGCAATCTGCATGACGTGATGATTCGTGTTTAGAAGAGATAGAGAAAATGCAAGTGTGTGTAGTGTTTTATTTTATTACTGCTTGTTTTTATTATTGAATTGTTTTTTAGGATTACCATTTTCTAAGAAAAGCAAAAAGAGAAAACAGCAATTAATGCGGAAATTACAGAACGACGTTATTTTATTAATGAACAAGTCGATCCTTGAAACTACAGCCCTATAAAACAAAACTCTGTCGCTTCAGGCAAAGCGAAGAGGGAAATTTTACAGAAAGCGAGCCCTATCAAAACATCCGTTTCACCTGGGCAGGGTGAAAGGTTAAAGATGGGAATTACTTTGACTGATGAACGACCTTCGGAACCTCGACGACAACCCATTGGCGGCGAACTCCTCGGTGAATCACAAAGTCTGGCATCTTCCTTGATTTGTCTTCAGAAATAACACTGATTTCTGGTGGAGCAGGATCATTGGAATCTGTTTCCCAGGCAGAATTGTCGTGGGAGAATTCCTCAGTTGTATTTCACATAGCATTGGTGCTCTCAGCTGTATCTCCCCATCCAGTTGGCTGGATGTCTTCGAACCTGATACGAGAGCTTTCGGGAGCAGTGTACTTGACCATAAAGTCGTATTTTCCACTTGGTTATCCTAGAGTGTCCCACACCTCTTTAGAACTGGAGGAGTCATCCTTCTCGATGACGTTGACCTCGGGAAAAGCATAGTTGATGAATTTAAGTCCTACGAACGTTGCAAATTCATCTTCATGTTGAGTAGTTTCTGAATGACCTGAGTGCTGATCCCAT
Source organism: Lathyrus tuberosus (assembly GCA_022829125.1). Taxonomy (NCBI): domain Eukaryota; kingdom Viridiplantae; phylum Streptophyta; class Magnoliopsida; order Fabales; family Fabaceae; genus Lathyrus; species Lathyrus tuberosus. The sequence goes on along the minus strand of JALAZF010000436.1, from coordinate 2,333,008 downwards.
GACATGGTGGGGACACAGGTATTCCGTTCAATGACGGTCAGCTGATTTTCATTGTTCGGCTGACTCTCTTGCCCCAAGTTTCCTGGGTAAGGCTGCCACATTGGCAGACCATCCATTGGGCCATAGTAGTTATAGTCAAAATTGTCTTTCATCGGAGTGTCCTCCTCTAATGAATTTGGCGGAGCACGGCATCCTTCCGGATCACAATCTCCGTATATCATTTCGACATCTGATCTTGGTATAAATCTCGGACTTTCTGTAGGAAAGCAAAAAGGCATAGGCACCTCTTCCTGAGACATATAACCGTCCTTGTTAAGATAGGACTTCCATTCTTCATCCGTGTCAGAGGGATCTTCCTCATTGATAGCATGTACCGCTTGAGACACTGGGTGAAGGAAACCTCCACTGTGGAAGAAGTTTTGAAGGGGATGAAGACTTTCGCCGTTGGCAGCTGTCTGGGTACAGGTTACAGAAAAACCAAGACCCTTCTTTGTTGTATTGCTAGTAGGAATGACAAGCTGTCCCCATCTAGTTGTATCGGTACTCTCGACCGCTTTGATAGCATCGTTGTATGAGGAATTTGAGGTTCCTCCTTTGAAATGATTGTCCTTGCTCACCTACAGTGCTTGGAACTGCGTTCCAATAACCTCCCCGGGTTCTATACCAGTAGATGATGACAAGTTACTTACGAGCAAGGCCTGTTCTCCACAAATTGTGACAAGTTGATCATTCTTGACGAACTTTAGCTTTTGGTGGAGGGTGGAAGTAACCGCTCCAGCCTGGTGTATCCAAGGTCTTCCTAATTAACAACTGTACATTGCCCGGATGTCCATGACCTGGAAAGTGACTTGGAAAGTGTGAGGACCAATAGTTAAGGGAAGATCAACCTCGCCGATAACTGTTTTTCTGGATCCGTCGAATGCTTTGACGAAGACCTCACTGATTCTCATCGGAGGGCCTTTGAATGATAATTGCATCAAAGTAGACTTCGGCATAACATTCAGGGATGACCCTGTGTCTACCAGTACGCTGGCTAAAGCATCGTCCTGGCAGTTAACTGTGATATTGAGTGCCATGTTATGACGGCGACCTTCTTCAGGTAATTCCTCATCACTAAATCCCAAGTTGTTGCAGGAAGTGATGTTAGAGACAATACTATCGAACTGTCTGATTGTTACATCCTGTTCCACAAAGGCTTGCTCCAAGACTTTCTGTAGAGCCTCCCTGTGGGCTTCTGAACTGAGTAACAGTGATAATACCGAGATCTTTGAAGGAGTTTATAACAGTTGATCGACAATGTTGTATTCACTCCTTTGGATGAGCTTCAGCATCTCATCATTGTTTTTTGAAAGGTCGGGATTACTGGATTGACCGATTGGTGGATCGGGAGCTTTTGTCTGAAGTATCTTTTCCTTGTTAGGTTCTCCAACTCCTCGGTTGAAGATTATACCACTCCGTGTTACACGAATGATGTCTGTAATATTCACGACGGAGGGTAATGGAATTTCCTTTCCATTTTCAATTGTTGTTGCACCGTATTTGTAAGGGATAGCCTTAGTTGATTCATACGGTAGTGGTCCCGGCAGATAGATGACTACGGGAGCCTTCTGATTTTTCTGACCATCATAAGTAATCTCGATCCGTTCCTGGTTGGGAACTTTAGATTCGTCAAGTAGAGGGATGATGACAAAAACATCTCTGGTCCTGTGATGACCAGAAATTGTGACAACATCCTCAACCTGATCGGCAAGGTAGTTCGGCGTCCAGTCGATAGGTCCAGAACCCGGATATTGGCGAATTTCTCCATGATCCACCTGACCCTGAAGAGCAGCTCGCACAAGGTAACACCCTTGGTTACTTTCCGAACAGACGCTACAACGGTCGTAATTGTGTAGTGGCACCTGGCCACGCCCACTTTGAATACAATGTAACCTCACTAGGTTACCTTCCATTGATCGGACATCCTGACTTTGACGTCGAGTAGGATTCTTGTTATTGATACTAATTTGCTGAGTATCTTCATCCATGTAGATTGGCATCCACCAGTGATTTAACAAGTGCTGGAGTGCCTCCTGTATAAGGGTACTGCCTCGATCACTTTCACAACCCACTTTACAACTTTGATAGTCATGTGATATTAAGAATCCGAGTCGGACCTGCTCAGCATGTAACTCTACCAGGTTGGTATTCAACACGCGAATGTCAAAGATTTGAACCATATTGATCTGATAGGAATTCCTATCATGGTAGTCTTGGATCCATCCAAGATCCATTTGACGCTGGAGGGCCTCTTGTATGAAAGAGCATCCCTGTTTGTTTACCGAGCAAGTCAGACAGGAATTGTAATCGTGTCGCGGCATATTATGATATTGGCTTTGCCTTGAGTGCATTGCCACCAGATTAGCATTCATCGCCCGAGTGTCGTGGTTCTGAATGACGTTAGAATTCATATAGACCATGTTAACTCCACGAACTCGGTGCTCTTGGATCCATCCGAGATCCATTTGTTCCTGTAGAGCTGCTTGCACCACAGAACACCCCTGGTTGTCTTTAGAGCAGATATCACACTGGTGATAGCTATGAGGTGGCACATGGCCATATCCACTCTGTCTACAATGCATCTTGACCAGATTGGTGTTTAACAAGAGTACATCGTGAATTTAATAGACATTGTTAATCTCTTCCTCTATCAAATTGACTGCAGCTTTCTCACGTGGAGGCAGCGGGTTCGTGAGAACATTAGGATTCGTATCTTTGAAAGATAAAAGCCCGCTCCTAACAAGCTTTTATACGTCAGACTTGAAATTGAGACAAGTCTCTATGTTATGCCCTAGACCTCCTTGATGATAAGGGCACGTCTGATCCACCTTAAACCAAAAAGGTGGATTTTCCAGTATTGTAAGAGGGGACTTAGTCTGAATGTGCCCCTTGGCTAGCAGTAATGGAAATAGCTCTGCGTACGTCACGGGTATAGGATCAAATCCTGGTGGCCATGTTGTACGGTTGTTGTTGTATTGGGGACGAGCCTGCTGAAGAGGCTGGTGCGTCCTTTAATGATCAGGTTGGCTCTGCGCAACCTGAGGTTGATACGTAGGAATAGGCGCAGGGCTAATAGCAGGAGTTACAGCCGCTACTGGTTGATATCGACGCCTTTGCTTTCCGAGAGAGATATTCCCAATATCTTGCTCTTTTTTCTTGGGGAGAGCACTACCATATTTTTTAGTACCGCTCGTCGATCCAGTGTCTTTTACCAAACGTCTTTCTCGGACGGCTTCCTCAAGATGTACATCCATGCCGACCATCTCGGTGAAATCACTGGGTGCACTGGCAACCATTCGGTCATAGTAAAATGAGCTTAAGGTCTTTAAGAAGATCTTTGTCATCTCTTTTTCCTCAAGAGGCGGACAAATTTGAGCGGCAATTTCACGCCACCTTTGAGCATACTCCTTAAAGGTTTCCTTGTCCTTTTGCGACATTGATCTGAGTTGATCCTTGTCGGGTGCCATGTCCAAATTGTATTTGTATTGTTGGATGAAGGCAGTACCAAGATCTCTGAATGTACTGATCGTAGTACGGTTTAAACCCATGTACCATTTGAGTGCGGCACCGGTTAAACTATCCTGAAAGTAGTGAATCAGTAGGTCCTGATTCTCCGTCTGAGCTTACATCCGCCGAGCGTACATCACCAGATGGCTCTGAGGGCAAGAGTTACCCTTGTACTTTTCAAAGTCGGGCACTTGGAACTTGTGCGGGACTTTCACATTGGGGACCAAGCAGAGATCTGCGGCGTCCTTTCCAAATAGATCCTGACCGCGAATGGCTTGCAGTTCCTTCTGCATTTCCAGGAACTATTCCTGGAATTCATCCATTCTATCGAACATAGTTTCCTTCTTATCAGAAGGTGTTGGTGGAATCTGTCCTTCCAGGACAGTGTGCGCCACAGGGGGTGGTACCATGACTACGGCAGTAAATCTTGGCGTTTCCCGAAGTTTGTAACCTTCAGGAGTCTTCAGTATGCCCCTGGCATCTTCGCTTTCCCGAAGTTTGTAACCATCAGGCCCAGCGGCTTCTGTTATGATTCCCTGATCTTCAGCGATCGGCAGAACATATCCTTCCGGGATATAGTTAACAGGCATGCCCCAAGGGCGATATTTCGGCATTTGATACCTAGGATCAGACTTTTCCACTATGGGCGTTGAGGTGATCTCCGAGATCACAGTTCTTTGTAGCTGAGCTTCTGCCATGGCTTGCATGTCGTTACGAAGCTTTCTCATATCCTCTCTTAGAGCGTCGATCTCTTCTTTCAACTCTCTGTTTTCTTCCTCAAGATCATCCATCCTTTTCTGACGATTGGCCCGAGTATTGTACGAATGAGACAGTTTGACTCTAGAATCGAGACACAAACGTGAGATTCGTAAGGAAGAAGAATACGTTACGTGAGAATGATGAATGCAATGATTATATTAGTTGTTCTTTTGGTTTAATCAAAATAAACTTCGACAATTAGATTGCAAATATCAAACAGTGGGGAAACCCCTTTTTATTGAATTCAAAGGATTACAGAAATGGAAATACAGTAGATTACAAGGTGCAGAAACAGAAACCTAAGCTAATGGGTCCCGAGTCCTCTCTGAAGAGAAATCGGGTGCTGATTCTGGTATCATCCTTTTCTTTGACCGGGGCTCTTGGGCCGTTGTCGGGTTGTCATTCCTTTACCAAGTGAAAGGAGTGAGCAAATTCCTTTGGTCATCTTGATTTTCTACAGCATGTTGCTCCAAAATTTCAATCAGAGCATCTTTCTCTTTTAGTAATTGTTGTATTTTGATGCACTCTATGTCGAGGGTGCAATACTTGTTCTTCCAGGACCTTCTCTCCTTTTGAACTTTGTTGAGAGTAACCTGAAGCTTTTCAGTCTCAGTCATGAAGTACATGACAGATTCCCTCGGCGGAAGAATTCTGTAACGAGGATAAGGCATTTTTAGCTTGAGAGCTCTAGTTTGTACCCAATGGAGATAAGGCTCCACCGAGACACAGTCCGGTTTTCCTAGAGACTCTCGTCCTTTCTTATGAACGTGTTTCCAAGCTTGCACTATTTCCATCTTTAGTGCTCTGTCGTTTTCTCCTTTTTTGAAGAAAAGACCTTCCAGATGAACACCCAGTGGGATGTGTCTCATCGGGTATCCAAATTGACGGCGAACCAATACCGGATGGTAGTTGATTCCTCCTTTAGTTCCTATGAGGGGTACGTTGGGGAAGTTTCCACAATGATCAATGATCCTGATTCCCTCATAAATCTTATTACACCAATCTATATCAGAGTTGGTAAGAGACATGATCTTCTGTGACCAACGTAAGGCACTCTTACAATCCCAAAAAGCAGCAGACTTGGGCAAGTGTGAGATAAATCATTTATAAAGTAGAGGTACACAGCATGTGATCTCCCCTCCACTGTACAAATTTCCCAAGTGTACAGAATGATACGCATCTGCGAGCAAAGTCGGCATAGGGTTTCCAATGAGAAAAACCTTAATGGAGTTAATATCGACGAAGTTATTGATGTTGGGAAACAAAAATAACCCGTAGGTGAGTAAGACAAAGATGCTTTCAAAAGCAGTCATGTTTCCTATACTGGCAAAATACAGGGCTTTCTTCGTCAAGAACTGGGATGGCAAACCTTGGATGCCACCCTTGGTAGTTAGGTGAGTCCTGACCTCAGACTCGTCCAAATGAATTGCTCTTGCAATGGTCTGATTCTTTGGAATTTCTTCCAGTCCAGAAAATGGAGCTCGATTAGTGATATGTAAATCAACTAGATGAGAATACTCCTCCAGCGTTGGTGCGAGCTGGTAATCCGGGAATGTGAAACAGTGATAAACCGGATCGTAAAACTGAATGAGCGCATCCATGATTCCCTCAATCACGTGGACTCTTAACAGTGGTAGCAAACCTCCGTGCTTGGCTCTGAAAGCCTCAGGGTTAGTGATCATCCTTGCTAACCTTCTTAAATCCTCTAGCTTTGGAACCTTGAAGGTATACCTATGGGTTCTCCTTCTACCGAAATCCATTAGTGCAATCTTCTCTTCTGATATTTGCAATCATAGTCTTAGTTTAATTTAAAAAACAGAGAGACCAGAAGAGAAGTTTTTTTTTTTTTTGAATGTTTTAATGTTTTTTAAATGAATACATGAATGCAGCACACAAAAACATAGAAAAAACATGGGGTCAAAGGGTCATTGTCATGAAGTCAAGGCTCTACCCATCCCCAAAGGTTTATACTAGGGTGATTTTTGTACCTGTACTCATTATCATCAGCTCCTCCCAGGAAAGCAAAACAACAAGCGGATCGCCAGCGAGTTGTAGAGCAATCTTAGAGTAAGTGCCATTCACCGAGAATAGATCACCAACCTCAAATGAGGGTAGTATCGCGTAACAACTATTTCCGATAGTTTCTGCACTACCAAAGGGTTTGGCTCCTCAGCTTCTCAGACTTAACAACCGGCCCATTGTCTGGGTGAGAGAATGGGTTTTGTTGGTCAGCCTCCACCGAGGTTGATGGTCGACCTCGTCACCATCACTTATCTTAAGTGTATACTCAATCTTTCCACATACGGCATCACCCGCATTCCCATTAGCAAAAAAATAAACACATATATCAATTAGGAAAAGTAGTATATATATTTGTCCTAAACATCCTAGACCTTTAAAGCTAAGGATCCTAAGTTCCTGACAGAAATGGGTTCCCTGGCGGAAGCCCCAATCTGCGGTATCACACAAGAAATGAAAAGGAAAAAGGAAAACAGAGACCGGCCCCACGGTGGGCGCCATTTTTCTGTAACGAGCGATTTTGGACGCGGTTCTTAAGCGCGGTCGCTCTCTGCGGTTGAGTTTTAACTACAGGTTGATTCATTTTGTATCCTATTAAAGCTGATAAAGGAAGGGAAATAGATGTCTCCAATTAACCCTGCTTTGCATACTGAGTTTAAACAGCGGTCTATTAGGTTACGGATGCTATCAATGTGGGGGGGCCTTGTACTGGTTATTTGTATTTTCGCCAATACTGGTTCTTATCTAGGCAGAAGTTTTCTGGCGGGGAACAAGGATTAGGATGTAAGGACTGATGTTTTTTGATATATACATGGGATTTGGGTTTTTTGGTTGATTGTGCTCGCTAAGATCTTTCTTTCAATCTTATGCCTACGTATTCCCGTTTACCGAAACAGGGAAATCAGAGCGTTCGTAGTTCCTCTATTCTATGGGAGGAAATGGGTGTTTTGGTGTCTTGTTCAAAGCCCAAGACGTGAAGCGCAAGGTGATTTGTATCTTGATCAAAGCCCAAGATGTGAAGCTAAAAAGTCTATTTGTGTCTTGTTTAAAGCCCAAGACGTGAAGCTGAAGGACCTCGACTTTAGAGAGAATTTGGCATCTCTAAAGAAGGGCTTGTTTGTCACAACTATTGGGTGACTGGTTATAAGGGAGAGTTACTTTAACCGGGATATGCGAATCCAGTAATGCCATAATTTCCTTTATAGGGGGTTTTAACCTGAAGGAGAAGACTTTAACTCAGTGTAGAGCAATGCTATCTTTCCTTAGGAATTTCTCATGCTAAAAGAGGGACAGTGGCATAGATATAGATGATCCAGAGGCTTGCCGCTTACAGTGATTAGATGATGGGGAATGAGTTGTTGATGTTTGTGTACTGTGAACGAGGCACAGCTTTTGATGCTAAAAGGTTGATTGGATCAACCAGTGGTTTTCTTATATAAAGCCTAAGAGGAGGCTATTATGTTTCTCGTACAAAGCCCGAGAGAGAGGCTAAAAGGTTTTGACTCAACGAGGGAATCTTTTGGTATCTCGTATAAAGCCCGAGATGGAGGCGAAAAGGGGTTGATCCTACAAGAGGATCTTTTATACTCAACAAGAGAGTGTTTTTGTATCTCGTACAAAGCCCGAGATAGAGGCTGTTGTTTGTTTGACTCAATAAGAACCTTTTTGTATCTCGTATAAAGCCCGAGATGGAGGCAAAAAGGGTGATTGACTCAATGAGGGAGTCACTTATGTATCTCGTACAAAGCCCGAGAGAGAGGCTAAACGTTGTTTGACTCCGCTGGGGAGGATCATTGTACAAAGCCCGAGAGCAGGCTATGTAACTGTTTCAGTTAAGTGACAGGTCCAGTATACTGATTTTAGAGAGAAAATCAGTTCTTATATGAGCAACACTATACTCAGGGATTTGATTCAAGGATCCGGGTTATTCTTGTTCTTCAAGGAACCGGGAAATCCGAAGGGTATTGAGACTGTCCGAGTCTACGAGTTTCCTTCCTATTTAACCAAGGGGTTACTTGATAATGTCTTTGAGACTCAAGGAAGTTAGACTGTCCAAATCTAGAGTTTCATCTTTTGTACTATTCTTGGAGAAACAGTAGTAGACTCTTTGAAAGGACTGTTCTATGAGGATGACTAGGTTCTGTTCCTATACCTCTAGGAGGTCGTCGGGACAATTTGTACGAAGCCCAAGAGGAGGCTGGAAACTTTTAAGAAGCCGACGGGTCCTTGTACGAAGCCCAAGAGGAGGCTATCATTCCCGAAGGAAGAGATCATTATATGAAGCCTAAGAGGAGGCTGTGAATACTTCTAAGAAGCCGTAGGGTCCTTGTACTAAGCCCAAGAGGAGGTGGGGTTGCTTTTAGGAAGCCTGTGGGTCCTTGTACGATGCCCAAGAGGAGGCCGATGCTTTTAAGAAGCCCGTGGGTCCCCAAACCCCGAGAAGTTCAAGGCAATGCTATTCACCGAGAATAGATCAAAGTCAGGAAAATTCGAGAATTTGGAAGAAACTCAAAGATGCCATTCACAGAGAATACATTCATCTCTGGGAGTAGAGTTTCTTGACAGTTCCTAATGAGGACAGCCGAAGAGAAGACTGTATCTGGTGATCCTATTGGGGATCTAGTTGTCTATTTCTACGAATAAACGAAACGGCGTCACCTAGTTCTAGACGTAGTTGCCGGGGAAACTCGAAATATCTATACTATTATTACACAGTTGATATGAGTTTATGAAAGAAGACTTACAATGAAACAGCCCCGCAATACAGTTATATGTATATGAAAGAGGTAAATGAAAGCAATAACCACTTACTCGGTTGTAGTGCTTCCTTGTCGTGTGGTTAGTTGTTCAACAAAGAAAGATTAAAAACAACAGTGTATTCAAAATCAAAGGATAAAGTTCTTTGAAAAGGAAAGATTTGGGGCTTACAGCTCAAGGAGAGGCCCAGGGTTTTATCAGTGAGCGCACTGTTTAAATTTGTACAGAGGGACTTATACAAGTGACTGAGGCCCAAAAAGGTTTTCTGTACAAAGGGATGGGTCTTACACTCGTTCAAGAGGCCCAAAAAGTTTTTAAGAAAAAGAGTGGGGCTTATTACACGAGGGTAGGCCCAATTGATTTTCCGTTTAAAACGGCGATCACGTCGAGGTTTTCTTTTAACGCAGAGGGACTTATACAATAAGTGAGGCCCACAATGTTTTGGTTAAAAAGGGGGTTTGGGTCTTACACTCTAATAGAGGCCCAAGGTTTTGAATGGGTCTTATAGCTCGAGGAGAGGCCAAAGGTTATTTTGAAAAGGCGACGATCGCGCCGTTTGTTTTTGACGGTATCGAGACTTATACAATAAGTGAGGCCCAAAATGTTTGGTCAAAAAAGGATTGGGTCTTACACTCTATTAGAGGCCCAAGTGTTTTGAAAATGATTTATGAGGGTTGAATTAATCCAAAACCCTAATTTGTTTTCAAAAATGTATTTAATTGAATAAAAATTCAATTAAAATGATCAAAATTGTTTATCACATGGAAAACAAATTGCGATCTTGGATTAATGCTTCAAAAATTAAGTATTGACCTACAAAATAATTAGAAAGCATTAAAAGTTGCAAAATCAAGGTGGAAAAAATATTTCAAATGTTAAAAACAATTAAAACATTAATTCTTTGCAAAAATATCAATTATATAAAATAAATAATATTTTTGGGATATTTTGGGAAAATAAAATATTTTAACATTTTTGTGAATTATTAAAAAAAGAATCAACTCAAAATCATTAAAACTCGGAGAGAAATTAATCTTTGAATCAATTAAATAAAATCACAAAATTCAAATATTTGAATTTGTGAAAAAGGCGCCAAGAACACAAGCAAGAACACGCGCGTTTTTCTGGGTTTGGCTGATTTGCGTTTTCCATCCAATCTCACTGAATACGTAATCATATCATGCAATCCACATATCATTATGCTCGTCTCAACCTCACGATCATGTTTATGTCAATTAATTTCATTTAAATTAAACATACAACAAGAAATCACGAAAAATCCTCAAGAACCCTAATTTTTGCATGAAGGCTAGGATTTTTGATACACGATTCAAACAATGCAATTAATTGAGGGGAAACATTCTATGCATGATTATGAACATTTGGCCAAAATATTGTGCGAGGAAATATGCATGGATTGAGAGATGACCAAGTATGTGCTTACCTCTAGGCCTAGACAGCAAGTGCAATGTGATTTTTGATTTGGAGGTGTTACAGATGAGTGGTGATGATCTGAACAGCTTCCCTACACCCTATGGATTGTGTTTGAATGCTTGGACTTGATTGAAATTGGTTGGATCACTTCATGGCATCTCAACTGAATTTTGGTTAAAACCTTGAGCAATTGACTGGTGATTTTGAGAAATCAGTGTTCCAGTTGTTGTTTAAGTGTTTGATCAGCTCATATGTGATGTATGTGAGGTGTGTGAGTGATTGGTTTGATTGGGAAAGCTCTCAAACTCAAAACCCGATAGCTACCTTGCTAAGAAAGGCATTTTTGCCAAGAGAAAGAGATTTTGAGGAAAGCATCTGTTAGATGGCTTTGGTGTACTCAAACTGATCACAATTGAGCTCTATTTATAGTAGAGCAAGTTTGTTTTGGGATCCACAGTGAATGGCAACTGCAGCAGGTGTTTGTTCAATGTTGGCCAATGGAGTTTCAAGTCTCCTCTAGCCATTGACTAGAGGTTAGGGCACAGAGCTTTGGTTCCCTTGGTCTTGGATAAGTCTTGACTGATTTCAGATGAGAATGGCTCAGTCCATGCCACCTTGATGCTTCCATTGAATGCTCCAATCCAAATTTGAAGTCTTGTCCCTATTTTGGCCATTCTAGGTTCAACATGATATTTCTTGTTCCATGGACTTTGGAGGCTTGGCTCAGTGATTGTCCCCTTTAGATTCAATCCTCTGAGGTGTCCAAGTGGATAGGAGCAATTGGATTTGGATCATTTTGGCAAATCGAGCAAAGTTACAAATTCTGCCTTGCCTTGACAGATTTCAGCAAGGCAACTTTCCAATGTCATATCTCATGACTCAAATGGAATTTGGCAATGTTCTTGGTCAGTTTGGAAAGCCCTTACATCATACAACAACTGTTTGAACATGTTTGGTTTTGATCTCTTTTGAATCCAAGTGAAAAATCCCCCTAAATTTGGCAAAAAGTGAAGACAGATTTGGACTTAGTGAAAATTTCACTAAGTGTTGGAAAAAGTGACAATTTCAATTTTCAGCCATTTTGATCACTCTATAACCCAAAATCCTTAATGAATTGGACTTAGGTCTAGTTGAAGTTTTTGTAGAGGGTAATGAGGGCTACAAATCCATCTTTGGATGAGAAAAAATGGCCTTGTGGTTTAAGAGTTATGGTCCTCCAAAGTTGGTACCCTTGTCACTTTATTTTTAACTTAGAAAATTTTCTAAGTTTTTATGGTTACCCCTTTTACAAGTTATCCAACTTTTCTTGATTTTTCTTGATGAATGATGATTCAAATCATACATAAACATCATTTTAGGGTTAAAAAACCATTTTGGTGAAAAATCTCAAAAAGTCAAAGTTGACTTTTGTGCACAGTTGACTTTTTATCAGATGAATTCCAAATTGTGCAATTCTTCAGGAAATCATGTCCTTGACCTAAATCAAACTTGATGGACATGTTCCAAGGGTGTCATAGGGTATATTGAGGCATGTCCTAGGGTTTGGGAGCATGTCCTGGTCAAAAGTCAAAGTTACAGTTGACTTTTCCCTTAAAACCCTAATTGTGGTGCAGATGAAATTGAGACTTGTTGCTCAAGCTTCTTGGATTAATCCATTGTTCCAAATGGATCAATATAGTTCATTACAGACCCTCAAACCCTCTCTTGAGGTCTTGGTTCATGATTTGCCCTAAAAGTCAACTTAGGGGTGAATTAGGTCAAGAAACCCTAATTCATGATTTTTGATGTATGCATCCCCTAAGGCAAAATTGACTTGATGTTTGGGCTCATGAGGTTCCATGGAGTATATTAGGTTATTTTTTGGAGCATTGGCTCATGCCCAGATGAAAAATTTCCATTTGGAGGCCCTGGTCGACCAAAACCCTAATTTGGTGACACTGTCGATCTTGAAGCTTGATCCACCTAGAAGGGAGCAGCTTTGTGCTTAATCCTTGAAGTGGGAGTCCTTTTGATCCATTGTGAATGTTTGAGAGGTTAGACAAGTTAAAGATCATGTCATTCCTTGATTAATCCTTTGTCTAAGCACTCAGAGAGGGCTTGAAACCCTAATTTTGATTGTAGTGGATGCTCACCCATCTTTGGGGAGACTAATGAGGCAAGATGGTTCCCCCATATTGTGATGATGATTTTCACAATGATGGGAAATCTTAGTGGTCAAAATTTTGGGTATGACACCAAGAGGAACTCAGTGTTTTAACAGACGAACTGTGGTTAACTGAAGAGACGGGTGATTAACCAAGAGAAGGTGATTAACCCAAGAGGAATTCAGTGTTTTAATAGAAGGACTGTGGTTAACTGAAGAGAGTGAAAATTGGTGTTTTAATTGACAAGTAATGGTTAACCAATCAAAGGGAGAAGAACCAAGAGAAGGTTGCGAACTCCGCAAGAGTTTCGGTGTTTAACGAGAAAACTGTGTTTAACCGAAGAAAGAGTGCGATAAAGCATTGGTTTTAACAGTATGACTGTGATCAACCAATGGAAGAATGAATACAACTCTCATGGGGAATCAGTAAAAGAAATGACTAGCCACAAGAAAAGGTAATTGAAACTCTTTTGAAGGGAACAAGGGAAAGGTATTGAATAAGGGCAAGAGATTGACCCTCAGAAGATTGCTAATGATCGTGAACCAAGGGAATGGTGATAGATCAAAAGACTGATTGAAAGAGATAAGAGTGATCAAGGATCGAAAGAGACCGCAAAGAGAAAAGAGTGATCAAGGATCGAAAGAGATCGCAAAGAGAAAAGAGTGATCAAGGATCGAAAGAGATCGCAAAGAGAAAATAATGATCAAGGATCGAAAGAGATTGGAGTGAGAAAAGAGTGATCAAGGATCGACTCGACTCGGGAAGGAAAGCACATTACCGCCTGGAGGTAGAGATGACTAAGCCAAGCACATGGTCATTCGTCCCCTACCTGAAGTAGTTAGAATGAGAGTAGGAATTCTCCCTTCTCATTCCTTCTCTAACACACAGGGTGTAGTGCAGAAGTTGAAACTGACAGCGTAATAGCTCCAAGTTGTACAGTGCTCCAGTGCGTTGTGAAATGAACAGCGTAACAGCTTCAATTTGTACAGTGCTCCAGGGTTGCACGTTGGACGTCTTATGAATCTTCGACTCCGCGGAGGGGAAGAGAGAGGAAAAGTTCTAAAAGAAGCCTAAAGAGAGGGAAGAAGGAAGATCAACTAATCGAAACACGATTTCGATCAATTAATCAAAGGGAAGCAATGCTAACAACTTTCCAAAGAGAATGGAAAATTATTAAAGAAAAAGGTGTGAATTGATTGTACAAGATTAAGTTCATCCATGAAGAATAAACTTAATGCAAAGCAAAGAGAGGGAGTGCATAACAGTGCCATAGAAATATTAGCATGTGTCATACATCATGTGTCAAGTGATCAAAGATTGTACAAGAATTAGAATGTTCAAACAAATATCAAGAACATACCTAATTGTGAGAATTGATAAATCAATCATTGAATTATTGTAAATATGATTTAAACAGAGGTTAATAGCATTTAAAAACACCCATAAATATTAAGTATATCAATCTATGGAAGTTAGAGGGAGAAAGAATGTCAAACAAGCTTGAAAGAACTCAAAATGGCCATTCTGTTCAGTGGTAACCGGTTACTCACCACGTGTTAACCGGTTACTTGCTTAAAAATCAGCGTTTTTGGTGAAAATTGAACTGAGTAACCTGTTACTCACCATGTGTTAACCGGTTACCACTGAACAATGGTGAAAAAAACAGAAAAAAACAGCTTTTCAAAAGTGATTCTCAGCACATATTCACTTATGCAAACTACCACATGCTTAAATACAAATTTGTGCACGAAAATTACATCATGTAAGAGGAATTAAACATAAATTACAAGCATTAATCATGAAGATCAAAGATCAAGCAATTGCATGATAAATTAAACCGAAAACGATCGAAATTACAACGTAAATACGCAGAAACTATCGAAACAGTGAGGAAAGTAAGATCTACCAACCTACAAGTCGGAGGATTGGCTTGGTAATTGTTGTGAATGAAATGTGATGAAGGTAAGTGAAGAAAACCAGAGAAAACCATAGATTCCTTCCCTTTCACTTCAAATCGTAGCGAAACCGAGCAAAAATGCGATAAAAGCTCCGAAATCAGATTTGCACCGTAGGATCTTGAAGTAAACACTTGAGATGAATCCAAAAGATAATAGAACTCTAGATACTCAAATATAATTGCAAAATGATGAAGATAATTAAGAAAAACTAGAGGAATCTTCAATTGCACTTCGAATCGTAGCGAAACTGAGCAAACTTCGACGAAAACTCCAAAATGAGAATTATCACCGAAGAAACTTGAAGTGATCACTTGAAATGAATCCAAAAGCTACTGAAGCTCCACAGAATTCAGTAGAAGGGAAAGATGATGAAGGTCAAGCTCAATAAATAATCACTTTCAATGTGAAAAGTGATTATTCTTCAGGGATTAAGAGCTTTTGTGAGGTTTGGTGAAGAAGATGAAGAGGAATGTGTAGAAGTTGCAGAAAAATGCAGAGGAGAATGAGAGAATTGAGAGTGAAGAAAGTGTGAATTTGTGTGAATGATTGTGTAGGAGTTGCAAAATGGTGAAGCTTGGCTTATATAGAGTTTAGGTATGGAGTGTGAGAGGTTTGGAGCTAGCTTTGGACTTAGCTTTGGACTTAGCTTTGGGAGGTTTGGAGTTAGGGTTGGAGTTAGTTAGACTTGACTCACAGAGTCAAGGTGGTTAACTAGGTTAGTTAGAACCAACTCGGTAACAATCCCAATGTGAGCTCCAAGATCCAAAGGTTCACATACTTGTAAATTAAGTAACATGGTGCACTTAAATTAGAGTGATGCATTGGAATAAATACACTTGGAATGTCTTGAATAGTCTTGAAGTGTCTAGAGATGTCTAGAATGTTCCACACACTGCTAGAATCAAGTAGAACCAAAGTCCAAAGAGAGTGCATGGCTGCTGTCCCAAAAATGCAGCATGAATTTCAAATTTGCACTGAGTAACCGGTTACTCACCAGGCGTTAACCGGTTACTTCAGTCAAATTTGCCCATATTGCTTAAAAATGGATGTTATGGCTCCGGTTTCGATTTTCCACCTCTTGTTTTGATAAATAGGCATGGAAATCCTTATTTTGAGCTTGATTTGATGATGTGATGATCTTTTGAGGGTACAATTAATCGGGCTTGGAAAACCTGAAGATCCTGCAACAAGAAACACATAGAGAAAAGTGTGAATGCGTATGCCGATGATGCGAATGCACATGCTTATGGAGAAGGCAAAAGAGGAGGTCAAATTTTGGGTTACGACAAGCGTGACAAGGAAAATTAGGCCTGCGGATCCCGAGTTCTCTCTGAGGAGAGCTCAAATGCTAGTTCTTGAACTTTTCTTTTCTTTGATTGGGCTCCTTCAGCCGTTGTCGAGTCGACGGTCCTCTGCCAAGTGAAAGGAGTGAGAAAATTCCTTCATTCCTCCTGACTTTCCATAGCATGCTACTCTAATATCTCAATCAGAACATCCATTTCCTTTAGCAGCTCCTAGTACTTGCTCTTCCAAGAGTTCTTCTCACGTTGAACCTTGTTGAGAGCGATCTGAGTTTTTACGTATCAGACATGAAACAAAGGACAGATTCCTTTAAGGGAAAAACTTCTTGACGAGGGTAAGGCATCTTGAGTTTGATGGCTCTAGTTTGTACCCAGTGGAGGTATGGTTCTGTAGAGTAACAAATTGGTCTTCCCAGGGATTCTCTCCCTTTCTTGTGAATATGTTGCCAGGCATGCACTATTTCTTTCTTTAGTGCTCTGTCACTTTCTCCTTCCTTGAAGAAAAGACCTTCCAGATGAGCATTATGTGGGATATTCTTCATCGGGTATCCTAGTTGACGGCGAGCTAAAATTGGATGATAGTTGAACCCTTCTTTAGTACCAATGAGGGGTACATTGGGGAAATTTCCACATCTGTCGATAATGTTTATCTCTTCGTAAATCCGATTGTACCAATCTATGTCTAAACTGGTAAGAGACATAATCTTCTACGACCATCACAAATTACTCTTGTGATCCCAAAAAGCAGTAGACTTGGGCAAGTGGGAAATAAACCATTTATAGAGTAATGATACACATGTGATCATCCCTCCACTGTACAAATTCCTTAAGTGTACAGAATGATAAGCATCTGCGAGCAAGGTTGATACTGGTTTCCAACTTAACAGCATTGATGTCGACGAAGTTGTCGATGTTGGGAAAGAGGAATAACCCATATGTAAGCAGAATAAAGACATCCTCAAAAGCAGATACATTTCCTATACTAGCAAAGTATAGAGCTTTCACCATCAAGAATTTAGCTGGTATACCCTGGATCCCTCCTTTGGTGGCCATATGAGTCCTGACTTCTGACTCATCCAAAGAGATTGCTCTTGCAATGGCTTGATCTTTTGGAATTTCTTCCAGCCCATAAAATGGATCTTAATCAGTGATAGGTAAGTCATTCAGGTGAGAGTACTCTTCCAGTGTTGGTGTGAGCTGGTAATCTATGAATGTTAAGTAGTGGTAAACTGGATAGTAGAACTGAACCAGTGTAGACAGGATCCCTTCAACCATGTTGACCTTCAAAAGAGATAACAGTCTTTCGCGCTTAGCTCTAAAAGCCTCGGGATTAGTAATCATCCTTCCCAATTTCCTTAGGTCTTCCAGTTTTGGAACCTTGAAGGTGTACTTGTGTGTTTTTCTTCTACCTAAATCCATAATGCAACCTCTCTCTGATATTTGCAATTATTATTTTAGTACTTTTAGAAAAAAAATTGTGTAGCGCGCGATTTTTTTGTATCGCGCAATTTTTGTCGGTGACGCGACCACCTTACCGCAATGTTGGAACTGGGTGCTACTTTCTGATTTCTTATTTATCATATGAAGCTGGAAAGGAAGGGGGAGATATCTAAAACTAACCTTGCACGCAAATGTTTTCTTTAACAAATGCTAAGAGATCGGGGAACGGGGTATGGTTATACAAAGGGAAGCTATTAACACCCAGTGTATCTATGGTAATCCATAGGAACCTTTTATTGCATGTATTTATTTGGTATCTTAAAATGCTTTCTTGTGTTTATCTGCTGTGGCTTGGGAAAGTTTCACCTTTGGGAGAATTGAGAGAATGTTTTTGTTGTTTTCGGGTTTTCCGTTGTTTTTGGGAAGGTACTAGACCTAAAGTTTTTTATTTGTGTGCTCGCTAAGATTTCACAATCTTATGCCTACGTATTCCAAAGTAAAGAGATTTGGGAAATCAGAGCAATTGTAGTTCCTCTTATTCTATGGGAGG
Source organism: Lathyrus tuberosus (assembly GCA_022829125.1). Taxonomy (NCBI): domain Eukaryota; kingdom Viridiplantae; phylum Streptophyta; class Magnoliopsida; order Fabales; family Fabaceae; genus Lathyrus; species Lathyrus tuberosus. The sequence continues at coordinate 2,315,100 of JALAZF010000436.1, read as the reverse complement.
AAAATGTTTGGTGTTTGGTTCAAACCCAAGATTAAAGCTAGCTGAGTATTTGTGTCATGTACAAAGCCCAAGATTGAAGCTAAAGGGTTGTCTGAGAGAGAATTTGTCATCTCTAAAGGGAGAATATCTCACCTATTCATGACAAATTATTGAGAAATTGATTATAAGGGAAATTACTTTAACTGGGATATGTAAATCCAACAATGCCATAATTTCCTTTATAAGGATTATGTCATGAAGGAAGAAAGCTTTAACTCAGTGCAGAGCAATGCCACTTTTTCCTTATGAATCTTTCATGCTAAGAGAGGGACATTGGCTTGGATGTTAGGAATCCAGAGGCTTGCCACTTACATCTGTTAGATGAAAGATGAATTTTAGCCAGGATAAAGGAAGGATTCCAACTTGGATTTTGAATCAACAAGTGTGCCACTTACAGTAATTATCTAGAAAAAAGGTTTTGATTGTTTGTTTTTAAGATGTGATGTATAGAGGAAATGTCCTCCTACAGAGAGGACTCATGGTCTCATCTGAGGGGATGTTGATTTTTGTGTGTCTTGTTTAATGCCCAAGGTTGAAGCTAAAGGAAAATGACTCTACTGAGGAGGGTTTTATCTGTCTTGTACAAAGCCCAAGATTAAGGCTGACTGAGGAGATTCTTATATGAAGCCTAAGATGAGGCTATCTCTTGCTGGGGATTTATGGAAATCCAAGAGCAGGTCCAAATGGTATTGGGGGATCCAAAGGTTTTACTCTTGCTGGGAATCAGGGAAGAGTTGAAGTATCAGTGGCCATGAGGCTCGATTCTACTAGAGATTGGTTGATGGTAAAATGACCCTGACTGAGGATTTTTAAGGTAAAATCTTAAGCCTTGTTGGGGGTCAGAGGGGATTAAATTTGAGTTTGAAAACCTATGAAGGTTTTAACTCTGCTAGAGACTGATGCATTGATGCCATGATCAAGGTTCTTCCTATGCTTTTAGGAAACTTGAAGGTCTCTGTGTGAGGTCCAAGAAGGGATGAGACTTTCCAAGTCTAATTTGTATGAAGCCCAAGAGGAGGTTAAGATTGTCCAAGTCTCTCAAGAGTGGTAGGCTATAGTGTAGAGAGGGGTCTTTGTATGGTTCCCAAGAGGAGGCAGAGGGTTTAAGGGATGAAGCTCAACCCTAGAATGGTCTAATGTTTTGGAAATTTTGACTCTCTTAAGGATTGAACTAGTAGAGATGACTAATTTCTATCCTATTCCTTTAGGAGGCCTTTGGGTCCTTGTACTAAGCCCAAGAGGAGGTTGTGGAACTTCTAAGATGCCGGTGGGTCCTTGTACTAAGCCCAAGAGGAGGCTGGGGATGTTTTTAGGAAGCTTGCGGGTCCTTCTACTAAGCCCAAGAGGAGGATGGGGATGCTTTTAGGAAGCCTGTGGCTCCAAGCCTAAAAAAAGTTCAAGAAAGGTTTCACCGTGAAGTAATCCTTTCTTTGTTGAACAGTTCTAAGGTTTGAAGAAATTCAGGATAGGTTTCACCGGGAATTAATCCTCTCTAAGGGAAGTGAATTTCTTGTGTATATATATATAGGGAACATAAGATATGAGAATGTCATTTTTATGTGAGAACATGAGACTTGATGCTAAACCATTAGATTTTAAAATAAATGGTGGAGATTATGTGTGAGTTTTTTTTCTCTCTCCTCCGTCATTTATTTTAATAATAAAGGAGAGAGAAAAACAAAAACCACACATAATCTCTACCATTTATTTTAAAATCTAATGATTTAGATTTATTCTCATGTTCTTAAAAAAATGACATTCTCATAGGATATGAACCATATATATATATATATATATATATATATATATATATATATCTAAGTTTTGACAGTCTTGAGAAAAGTTTCACCGGGAATAATGTCTTTCTCTGTTCCATATTGAATAAGCCCAAGGGGAGGCAGACTGTATAGGGAATTTCCTATGAGGGAACTAGTTTTGATTATGTTGAAAGTACTCTCTGGTTTGACCTAAACATAGACCTAATAGCTGGGGAAACTCTAAGCAAGATATGCACAAGTATATATACAGATAATTGAATTGATAGATATATATATATATATATATATATATATATATATATATATATATATATATATATAAACAATTATGCATTACAAAGAAAAGATGTTGGGACTTACCTTCTCAGAAGAAGCCCAAGTGTATTGTGATATGTAGCATTGACTACAACTAAATGCTTGATTAAGGTTTCAAGAAATTGAAGAAATTTTTTAGGAAACTTTGAATTTGAATATAAATTAAAAGAAATTTGTTTAAAAATTAGAGTGTTTAGGGCTTATACAATGAATGAGACCCAGATGACTTATTTGAAAACATTGATCGCACTGCGATACCGACAGACGTTGTGGGACTTATACTATAGCAGAGGCCAAAAATTGTTTTTGTACAAAGAGGGGTTGAGTCTTACACTCTAATATAGGCCCAAAAGTGTTTATAAGAAGAAAAACGGGGCTTATACTTAAGGAAATGCCCAGATGATTTATTTGAAAAGGCGATGATCACGTCGTGATTTTGAAAACCACATAGGGACTTATACAATGACTGAGGCCCAAAATTATTTATGTATAAGAAGGAATGGGTCTTACACTCTAATAGAGGCCCAAAAGATTATTTTTATACAAGAGATGGGACTTACAGCTCAAGGAGATGCCCAGATAAAAAAAAGCATCGATCGCACCGTTATTTTGAAAATCGTATCGGGACTTATACAATGGCTGAGGCCCAAAATTTCGTATTTACAAAGGGGATGGGTCTTACACTATATTAGAGGCCCAAAAGTGTTTCAAATGAAGTTTTGTCTAAAATCAAAATTAAGAAAACCCTAAGTTTAATTTAAAAATATAATTTTCAAAGGAAATTAAATAAAAAATGATATAAAATATCAAATATATTTAAAAACAAGTTGTCAACTTTGGAAAATGTTTTGGAAAATCATGTTTAATCACATGAAAACTTGGAATTCATTTGAATTTGAAAATTCAAGGTGGAAATTTCATTTAAAATGTTAAAAAACAAAAAAATGAAATTTTTTACAAAAATTCAAACTATAGTAAATAAATAATATAAATTTGATTTTTTTGTAGAATAAAATACTTTAACATTTTTGGGAATTTTTAAAAAAAGAACCAATCAAAAATGATAAAAATTGAGAGAGAAATTAATTTTTGAAATCAATTAATAAAATATCAAAATATTCAAAAATTTGAAAAAGGGCGCCAAGAACAACCTTCTTCCTCGAGCGTGCCCTGTTTCCCCAGATTTGCAAAACCTCACTTTTCTCTCTGATTACTCAATGGTTTTGACTTTTATAAACATCAACCTCACTCGTTTTTGAACAAGGATTCCAATGGCACCAATTAATTGCATTTATATTAAGTGTGGAGTGAGAAATCAAGTGATGAACACATGAACCCTAATTTCTGCAAGAACACTATGAAATTCTATACATGATAGATACAAAGCAATTGATTGAGGGGAAACACTCTATACAAGTACAGAAACATGTTTATAACTTGAAAACACATTTATGATGCATGAATCATAGAGTTTGAGAGTGTCAGGCTTACCTCTGCAAGAGGAAATCAAATCCTCAGTTGTAGGTGTTACAGATGTTATGTGATGATCTGGACAACTTCAATGGACCTTATGTTAGGTGTTTGGAAGCTTGGAATGGATTGAAACAACCTGGAACTTGTTGTGGCACCTCAACTGCAACCTTGCCAAAAAGCTTGAGCAAATGGGGGGTGACTTTGTAATTTTGGTGTTCCAGATATGTTTTGAGGATATGGATCACCTATATATGATATATGTAAGGTGTAGGGATGGTTAGTTTTAATGGAATTGATCCCTATTTGAAAATTCGTTAGTGACTTGCTAAAGAAGAATTTTCTGGTTTTTGAAGAAGGATTTGGAGGAAAACATGTATTTCTATGTATTGGTGTACTTGAATTGATTAGAAAAAAACCTCTATTTATAGTAGAACACCTTTGTTTTGGGGGCAATAGGGATTGGAGGCCGGATCACTCCATTATCCATTGAACTTTGTCATGTAGCCAAAGTCTCCTCTAGCCATTGAATTGAGTCAATCTTGCAGGCTATGAGTCTCCTGTTGCAGGGATAAGGCTTGACTCCTTTAGTGATCAATGACTCAGTCCATTCCACCTCAATGTATCTCTTGAATGCCTTGAAACAAAATTGAAGTTTTTAGATTTACAACATTGAATTTCACATGCCAAGGAATATGATTTTCAACTTGGTGGCTTTGTGATCAAATCCCTCATCATTCAAGTTGATTTTAGACAGAAATGAAATGATTCAAGTGTCCAAAATTTTCTCAAGAAATCGTGGGAACCAAGTTATGTTTTCATGCCTTTGTGTGGGCAGGGTGAAAAATGTCATTTTTGGAGGCTTATAACTCCTTGCTCAAGTTGAACCATGGGAGGCTCTTGTACTTTTTGGAAAGCCCCAATAAAATACTTCAACTTTGATGTTTAACTTTGGTCTTGAATCATCTTGTTTCATAATGAAAAATGGCCTCAAAGTTGGTGAAAATGCAAAACAGATTTTCTCCAAAATTTCACTAAGTGTTGGAAAAATGGTCATTTTCATATTTTTGTGATTTTGATAAATCCATGATGATTTGGAATCTGTTGTAGTTGAAAATCTTGAAGTATGTAATGAGAGCTTTCATTTGAGTTTTGGATGGAAGAAAAAGGTTGCTTGGATACCAAGTTATGGTCTTGCAAAGTTGGGTATAAATCACTTTTTTTCATAACTTAGTGAAATTTTAAGTTTCTTGTGGTTGACCCTTTTGCAAGTAACCCCAATTTTCTTGATTTTTCTTGATGGATGATGATCCAAACCCTAAGTTTACATTGTTTTTTACTTAGGGAAACCTTGTTTGTCAAGAAATTCAAAAAGTCAAACTTGGTTTTTTGGCACAGTTGACTTTTTATCAGATAAATTTCAAACTTTGTGATCCTCTATGAAATCAATTCCTTGACCTAATTTAAACCTAATGTATGGATTCCATAGGTGTTATATAGTGTCTTGAATCATGTCCCGAGGTTTGGGATCATGTCTTGGTCAAAAGTCAAAGGTACGGTTCACTTTTCATTAGAAAACCTTAATTGGTCCAGATGAATTTGAATCCTTGTGTTTGCTTATGAAACAAGTTCTTTGAATCAATCCAATCTTATAAATGGATGAATATGATGCATTAGAGGTCTTCAAGACACTTCTTGAGGTCTTGGCTCATGAGTTGCTCCAAAAGTCAACTTAGGGGTGAATTAGGTCAAGAAACCCTAATTCCTGATTTTTTATGAATGCATCCCCTGGGGCTTTTTTGAACTTGTGATTGGTCCATGAGGTCCCTTTGAGCATCTTGGATCATGTTTTGAAGTATTGGCTTATGCCCAAATGAAAAACTTCTCTATCGAGGCCTTGGTCGACCAAAACCCTAATTTGGTGACTCTGATGATCTTGAGGCTTGATCAACTTGAGATGTTGCATTTTCATGTTGTATTCATGATGTGGGAGACCTCTTAATCCTTCATGGATGTTTGAGAGGCTTGACAAGTTGAGGAACATATCCATTCTTGATTGATCCTTTGTCTGAGTACTCTGAGAGGGCTCAAAACCCTAATTCTTGGTTGAAGTGAATGCTCAACAATATTTGAGAGGATTGATGAGGTATGAAGGTACATCCATATTGTGGTGATGATTTGCACAATGATGGGAAATCTTGTGGTCAAAATTTAGGGGATGACACATCGCCCGAATGTGTTTCGTCCCATTGGACCTTGACAAGAGAAATCTCTTTGTTTCTCAGCATCTTAGTTTCTCTTCCCACAATACGGCTTGGTAAAGGTTCAAAAGTTAAATTTACTTCTATCTCAATTGTATCTAGAAGAATTGGTTGAAGAGGAACGATAATAAACTTCTGGAGTTGAGACATTTGAAAAACATCATGCATCTCAGATAGATAAAATGGTAAGGCTAATCTGTAAGCTAATCCACCAATCCTCTCTAGAATATGATATGGTCCTATGTACCTCAGGCTTAACTTACGCGACTTAACGGTTCATTCAATCTCAACCTTGGAGTAACTTTCAAAAATACATGATCATCTTCTTCAAATTCCAACGGTCTCCTTCGGATATCCGCATAACTCTTCTGACAGTCTTGTGCTTTCTTAACCTTGTCAGAAATCATTCTAATCTTTTCTGTGGTTTCTTGAATAACCTCTGGTCCTAAAATCCTTTCTTCACCAACTTCCGTCCAACACAAAGGTGTTCTACATTTCCTTCTGTACAAAGCCTCGTAAAGGGCCATACCAATACTCGTGTGGTAAATATTGTTGTATGCAAACTCAATCAATTGTAAAATTTCCTTCCATTTTCTCCACTTTCAATCACATAAGCTCTTAACATGTCTTCCAAAGTTTGTATAGTCTGTTCTGTCTGACCATCCACCCGAGGATGGTTCGACGTGCTCATGCATAACATAGATCACATGGCTTGTTGAAAAGCTCTCTAAAACCTTGAAGTAAACTTCGGATCTCTATCAGATACAATGCTGGAGGGAACACCATGAAGTCTCACAATTTTCGCAACAAACAACCTTGTAAGATGACTTGCCTTGTAAGTAGTCTTCATGGCCAAGAAATGTGTCGACTTCATCAACTGATCTACAATCACCCAAATAGAATAATAACCACCTTGTGTACGGGGTAACCCAACTGCAAAGTCCATTGAAATAACGTTTGTAACAAACCACGCTGTCTTTGGTGTTCGATCTTCACTTATTGGCACACCGCACATTCCGACACATACACTGCAATATCTCTTTTCATCCCGGACCACCAATAGTCCCTTTTTAAATCTTGATACATCTTCTAGGAACCTGGATGTATAGTAAAATCACTTTTATGAGCTTCCTCTAAAATCCTCCTTTTTAATACCGCATCATCCGGGACACAAATCCTTTGATTAAATAGAATAACTCCATCAATGGCTCGTGTGAAACCTAGTTGAACCAATATATCTTGTAACTTTGCATCTAGCACTTGCCCTTGTTGGATTTCATCTCATAAAGTAGAATTAACATTCAAGTTTTCCATTAACACACCATCTGGAGTCCAAACAAGTTGAAGATTAAGATCTCGAAACTTTTCCAACAATGCATACTCAGACATCATCAGCTCAGCTTTATGTACTTCTTTTCGACTTAACGCATCAGCCACCTTATTCGCTTTACCTGGATGATACTTCATTATAAAGTCAAAGTACTTCAAATACTCCATCAAACTCCTTTGACGCATATTTAATTCCTTCTGATCAAGCAAATACTTTAAACTCTTATGATCACGGAACATCTCAAAACATACTCCATACAAGTAATGATGCCACACCTTCAGTGCAAAAACAATAGCCGCTAACTCCAAATCATGAGTTGGATAATTCTCTTCATGAACCTTCAATTGACGAGAAACATAAGCTACATCCTGCCCATCCGGCATTAACACACCTCCTAATCCCTTCTTGGAAGCATCACAAAATACTTCATATGACTTGTTAGGATCAGGAATACTCAAAACAGAAGCATTCGTCAATTGTTACTTCAAATTCATAAAACTTTACTCACAGCCCGGATCTCAACTATAAGGAAACTCCTTTCTACAGTGTAATACCATAATGTTTACCCCTAAGATCCGACTTATCATTTTGCATCTTCATATCACAAACAAGATCACAACCTTGGTCCTCCTACCCTGCTTTGTGGCTTTTCTTTTTAGAGATATCACCAAGCACCCCTGTGTTTCTTGTTTGCTTTATGTTTGTTTATGATTTCTAACCCTTAATCAAAGTACCAAAAATATGTTTTGTTTCCTTTTGTTTCTGTTGTTAAATAGGTAAGGAAGACGTCAAGGATATCAAACTTAGTTCCTCAGCACTATTCAGGTTCATTTTAATCAGGAACATCCCAAGGTTTAATAACTTGTCCCTCAAGAAAGTCAAAGGTTCATGTGTTTATTTCCATGCCTTCTTCAACAAGTAAACTTCAAGACAAGACCAAAGCAATACAACAAAAAGGCAATTTTTCACTTTTTCACTGGTGCAAATCGATTTTCATATTAGTGCAATCGATTGCAGCCCTTCAAAAATGACGCGGTATGTGTAGTTTTTCAGCAGTGCAAATCGATTCGCACATTCTTTCAATCGATTGCACTACTGCAATTTGGCCAAAAATGATCATTTTTAAGTTCTGGAGCATTTGACTTTTGATTGCATGTGCATAGATTCATTCTTACATTAGAAAGAACATTCTAGAGCAACAAAATCACAAAAATATTATTCCCCTACCTCATCATGATTAATTCCACCATACACCCTCATTTTAAACCAATTGATCTTTGATTTTCCACCCAAACCAATTTCCAAGCCTCATATGTCCAAACCTAGCCTCTATTTAAACAAACTCGCTCAATTCCAATTCACTTTCCAATCATTTTTTCCATCATTTTTCTGAATTCTCTACTCATTAATTCTCATTCTCTCTCACTTTTTGAATATTTCACTCACTCTCACCATTTTTCATCCTCCCCAACAATTACTAAAGCTCTCTCCATGGAAATTTAACAAGTTTTTCATTGAAACTTGTTAATCTTTGAGTTAAACCTCCATCAAAACAAATCTTCTTTGTCAAATTCTGTTGGATCTAAGCTTTGGAGTTCTTTGAAGTTAGTTTTTAAGCAAATTCAGATTTGGTTGGTAATTCTTGAATCAACATTGTTTGTGTTAATTTACATCTTTCACCATGTGATCTTTTGTGATTTGTGTGTTCTTGATCCATTTGATTTGAAAATTGGATTGCATCTGGTGTTTATTGATGATAATTGTTGTGATTTTTGTGCTTAATTATTTACATGATCATTTGGTGTTTGAATGCATAAGTGATTTTGGAAAAGTGATTTTGAAACTCATTTTTTGCCGATTTTGCAGGTGCAAATCGATTTGCACACTGATGCAATCGATTTGTACCTGTTATTGTGCTCTTGGAATTCACATTTTTTAGGGTACAATCGATCACCGGTGCAAAATGAGTTTTTTGGCTTGTTTTTTGGACTGTTTTGGTTCCTTTTCTTCTTTCTTCCTTTTTCCTTTATTTTTCCTTGGATTATGATTTTGTTGATCAAATTTCTTTTCAAATTCCATGGAATTTGGGTGTTTGATGAAGTTGGATAAATTTTCATTAGTTCAAATCTATCTTTAAGTGAATCATTGGATTCATTTTAGGTGCTTTGAATTAGTGATAGGTTTAGTACTTTAATCCACCAAGAAGAGTGATGGAAATTGAAGATGGAATGATCCAAATGTTGTGATTTAATTTGGTTTCCCTTCTCCCCTCTTCTTTGTTTTTTCTTTTGGCCAATGAAAATCTTAAATGTCATGGAACTTTTCTTTTAAGTTCTTGATTAAGATGAGACCACTACCTCTTTTCTATTAGTGTGGCAAGCTATAGGAGAGTGACCTATATGTCATCTTTCTAGCTTGTATTAGCTCAAATAGTGTATTGACCGACCTCTCATAGTATGACCTTCTTCATAGGTCGTGCTACAATTGCTTAACATAGCGCTACATTTTGTTCCGAAATCGGAAATCAAGTTTGTTTTTGTAAGCGAGATTGTCAATCTCCTATTCTCCATAGTGTGGTGTGAAATAGATTGTCTCTTTGTCATTAAGGAAACTAGTTGGACTACTTGTCAATTTATCCAAGTTGGAGCCATTCCCTTAATGATGTATAGATTCATGTTTTCATGCTTATGGTTGATTAGTCGAGTATTCTCCGAAAAACGACAAAGTTGTTCTTCATCACTAACACTAACATACTAACTATATAATTGCACTAACTTTACTTTGTGCCATTTAATTTTTGCTCTTTAATTCTTGTAATTTATTTTTATGCCTTTACTTTTAGCATTTTTATATCATATCATCATCTTATATTCTCTTTGTCCATAAATACAATCTTTTTGTTTATACTTATGCTCTTTTTGTTTTGTCCACTTGGACCATATTTCTCTTAAGAAATTAATAAATAACAAAAACTTTAAAAACTTGGTTCTCTTAATCTAGGACTGTTGTGACCTTATGCTTGGACCTTGGACCTTGGACTTTGGACTTCGGACTTAGATCTTGGATCCTTGCCCTATGCTCTTGGAGATTTGAGACCTTGGACCTTTGTGTTGCTTTTGTCTGTTTGTATAGAAATTTTGTATGTCTAGGTGTTATTTCTTTGACCTTGTGAAAATCATCTGATGCATGACTCTCCTAATTGGATTTTAACCCTTGAGAAGACCTTACTTTAACTTTGATGTGGCTTGACTTGGGACTTCCTCTGATGCTTTAATTCATATGGTTATTATGCTCGTGGCTTAAATCTAAAAAGGTAAGGAGTGCTTATGTTGACTTGTTGTCAAGTGTTTGTTCCTTGTGTGGTTAGATCTTTCCTTCTTTAGCTTTTATTTTATGTTTTAGGGTAGTCATTTTATCTCCACGCTTTCTTCAATTTTCAAATCTTCTCCCTTTTTCAAAACCTTCTTGTTTTCAAACTATAACCTCTTTCACAATAAAACCTTGAATTTGTCAAGTGCATTTTCAAAACCCTTTCTTTAATAAATGTTAACCAATGTTAAATCTACTTTGACCATTTCAAAAAGACATAAAAACACTTAAACTCATTCAAACTTTTGTGCCTTTTTGAACTCTTTAATTTAAAACTTTTCATAAAGTTTAGACATGAGCCATTTTCATAGTTGAGATGTAATTCTCCTATTCTCCATAGTGTTTAAGATGTTGGCATTTTCCACTTAGATGTTGAGTGATAGACTTGTTGTTTTTTATCCAATAAAAAATCCTCCATAAAATGACAACTTGTCTTTTCATTTAAAATGTTGTTTTCCTATACTTGTGGGTGACTAGTTGTAGTTTTCTCCTTAAAATGAAAACTTGTCTTTTCATTTAAAATGAACCAAACAAATCCAATTTTATTATTTTTACCACAAACTACGAGGTTTTGATCCTATATTGCACTTTGTGGGTACGTAGGCATGAGGCTCAAGAAGTCTCTCCAAACATAAAAATCTAAAAAATACTTCTCTTCTCATCTCCCCAATCTCATTTCAAACAATCATTTTCAAACCAAAAAGCGTAGATATTTCAAAGGGTTCCTATAGAGTACTATAGACGCTTTAGGTGCTAACACCTTCCCATCGCGTAACCAACCCCCTTACACTGTCTCTGTTTATTTGTTCTTGTTTTAGAACTTGTTTAGGTTTTTTTAGCTCTTTTTCCTTTCCTTTTGGATAAAAGAAAAGTGTGGTGGCGACTCTTGTTCTATGAGTTAAGTTAGTCAATAGCTTACAATCACAATTTTTTACCGCTACATACAGTAACTTGTCAATCCTAAAAAACTTCTGACTTCTGAAGCATTCTTCGGTCTATCCCAATTAATTACTGCTGTAACCTTTGATGGGTCTACTGCTACGCCTTTTGGAATATAACATGACCAAGAAATCTAACTTCCGTCATCCAAAACTCACACTTGCTCAACTTGGAAAAAAGTTGCCTCTCTCGCAATATCGATAAGACAATTCTGAAATGTTCTCCGTGCTCTTGTGGAGTACGAGAATAAATGAGAATGTCATCAATAAAGATTACCACGAATTGGTCCAAGTAAGGTTGAAATATCCTATTCATGTAATCCATGAAAACTGCTGGAGCATTCGTCACACCGAAAGGCATTACAAGAAACTCATAATGGCCATAACGGGTTCTAAATGCGGTCTTTGGTACGTCTGAACTCTTTACACTGATTTGATGATAACCTGACCGTAAACCAATCTTCAAGAACACACAGGCTCCTTTCCACTGATCTAACATGTCGTCTATCCTGGGTAAGGGGTACTTGTTCTTGATGGTGACTTTATTCAACTGGAGGTATTCAATACACAACTGCATTCCTCCGTCCTTCTTCTTTACTAGCGATACTGGAGCTCCCCAGGGTGAAACACTAGGTCGAACAAAATGCTTGGCCAACAATCCTCAGATTCAAAGTTCTGAAGAGAAGACCAAGTCAGAATAAGAATCCTCATCCATGAATGCATGTATGTATGAGTGTATGAAAATGCCATGTTCGATTATTTCCAAGGAATCTTTCTGCCTTGATTCAAGTTTTTCACAGAAGAACCACAAGAAGTAAATGGGCAGCTCAACTACGAGACCCAAAGTTAAGATCCTTAGAAATAATTGAGCATGGATGTCAGAATGCGAACATGTTATGATGATATGGATGTAGAGACATGGGATCAAAGCTTCCACAAATTCTGAATAACTGTTATACTGCTGACGACATAAGTTCAAAGGTATGTTCTGATGATAATATGTGAATACTAGGGTTAAAAGTACACACTGATAAGAAAACCAGAATACCGGGTAGGGGTTAAGGTTTCCTGCAAAACCCATCCCCTCTCACATGTGGGTTCTAGTCTTGGACAAGGCATCCTAGCAGGTCCTCAGTCTCACGGGCTCTCAAGTCGAGAAATGATAATACGTTTACCATTTCTGGTTTGGCATTATCACCCCTCAAGGAGGCCTCAACTGATTTCCCATGAACGGTCTCCAGAGTTATAAGTCCTCTAAGTCAACATTATCATCTGCACTAGACGCGCAGGATATAATTCCTCCAAAGAAAACTTCGTCTGAATGTGGGTCTCATGTCAACTAAACATGGCCAGACGCCACGCAAGTCACACGACTATCCACTATAATCCTATGAATGTACTCAAGTCTGGGTAGTGGGCTTATCTCTCATGGAACCATCTCACCCAACAACACAGCAACAACAGAACAATATGGCAGCAACAACCAAATGCAATAAATGAAGGAAAAATGCAATAATATACAACAAATAAAGCAAATAAAAGCACAAAGATAAACACCCAATGAACAAAAATAAAAAAGCGCTAGGATTGACTCACATAGGGAACCAGATTTCCCCAGCAGAGTCGCCAGCTGTCGAAATGCGAAAAACAATCGGCGGAGAAACAGAGTCGCCATCGAATATTATTTATCCCGACGGTGGAAAAGGAAATAATAGAAGAAATATCAAAAGGGAAAAGACATGGTCTCGCAACCAAATCCTGGGTTCAGGAGTCGATTACGAGAGAGAAAGGTGTTAGCACGCCCCCCACGTACGTTGTACCCAACAGGATCCACTCTTGTTGTTCTAAACAAAGGGTGTGTTTATCTAAAACCTACTTGCTAACGGAAACAGAAAGGGGAAAAACAAAAGGATACTCGATAGGACTTTATTGTCCTATGCCTACGTATTCCCTCGTGCAATGGGAAAGTCAGAGTCAACGTAGCTCGGAGGACTATAGGTGAAAATGGGGGAAGGGTGCTCGCCAAGACTTTGCCCTCTTGTGCCTATGTATCCTCATTCGGATGAGAATGAGGAAATTCGAAAGTTCGTAGTTTGGCCCACTACGGGTGGCTAAATGTCTTTTATGAGCGATGTTAAGTTCGCATTCCAGCAGTTAGGGTCGATGCCTGTTTACGATAGAACGGAAATATCATGCCCTTTTTGAAAAGGTTTGAAGGAAAATCCCGAAGGACAAATTGATTTGCAGTTTGTTTAAGAGTTTTAAAAGAAGTGAATTGACTTTGTTTGAGATGCATATTGCTCTAAAGTCTATGACATAGGAGCGAATGCTTTGTAAGATCGTCCCGAAACGGGACGTATGCTAGGCCATCTAGAAGAAGTAAGGAGAGACTCCCCACTCAACATTTCCCATATACTTAAGGCTCGTGGCACACAATACTTATCATATTTATTATGTGTTTTGATTTTGTTTTACAAGAAAGTAGAGAGGGACGCACGGAAGGTCTAAAGGGAACTCGGTCCTACATGTTTTAATGCAAAGTGGTCATAAGGTTGGGATGCAAAAGGAAATTCTACCCTAACGTGATCATGTCTAGATTGAGAGCCTAATGTCTATCTTACTTCAAACTTAATCAGAAATTAAGTTGAACTAAGAAACTCTAAGGGATCATGTAAGCACAAAGTAATCAACAAGTAAACATGAAGCATCTCAATCACAAAGAAAAATCAAACACTCAAGTGCACGCAACTTAATCATGTCAAAGTGCCAAGCTCGAGGCATGCATCAAGATTAAATCAAGTATCATCACAAAAAATATTCTCAAGTGTCATCAAGAATTAGTCAACATCAAAGATCACTCACAATTTGGTCATCAAGAGTTAATTCTAATTTATCGAAACCTAATCGAAGTCTAATCAAAACTAAGAAAAAAAAATTAAGCGCACTTAATATCAAAACTAAAATTAAAACTTAATTAAGAATTTATCAAAACTAGCATCGAAGCTAAGATTGAAATCTAATCAAAATTAGCATCGAAATTTAATCAAAACCAACATCGAAGTTAAGATCAAAATTAGCGTCAAAATTAAAATCAAAATTTAATATCAAATCAAAGATTAAAAGCTAAATCCAAATTTAGATCAACTAAGAGAAACATTTTAATCAAAATTAAAATCAACTAATAGCAATATTTAAGTCAAAATTAACAAAAACAAAAATAAAATCTAATAAAGAAAAGTTACTTATGGGGTGCAAAGTAGAAAACAGGGTGTGAAAAGAACTTTCATGGAGCTTAGGGCTTAAAAGCCTAGTTCGATCCACAAAGCCAAGGATCACAAGTTATTAACTCATGAGGCCAGAAACCCTACTTCACTAATCACATCCTCAGCTTCACCTCAAGCTGTGAAGCATGGGTACTCCATTTAGATAAAGTGTCGGTACCGAGTACGTGCCGGGTACCGGTACGCGTACGGTACTCGTACGTTACGTACCAATACCGTACCTATTTTTTTTAATTTTTCTTTTAAGTCGGTACTCCAGTGGGTACATATCGGGTACATACTGGGTACGCGAACTCAATTTTTATCTTTTAATGGTATAGTTATATGCTCTTTTTTAATGAGTTTTTCAAGTGCTGATGTAGAGTTTGATCAATTTGATTCGTTGCAAGATCGATGGATCTTGAAACCAAAGAAACGGTGGATAACTTATGGATATTCAATCCCTAAACTTCAATCCATTACATTGAAACTCCTTGAACAACCAAATTCTTCATCTGCTACCGAGAGAAATTGGAGCACATATTGATATATACTCGCGTACCCGTACCTTGGTTTTTTAAAATGACGTATTCCGTACCCGTACCCATACCGGGTACTGGGTACGTACTCGTACCTTTGCAACGCAGATCTCAAGGCTCTTCTACTCTATTCATCCAGCCGCGAGAAGCTTCTTCATCTCTCAACGTTCTCCTTTTTCTCTAATCGGCGCCTCCCATAGACTCTGCTGTCACGGAAATAGCTCCATCATTCTCCTAACACCTCTCCTTAATTTTCTCATCCTTAACCTTGCTCAGCTCGCTCTGAATCTCACTCTAAACTACGTATCACAACCGAAACAAGAAGATACGATCTAAACTAGGTATCACAACCAAGAAACACCAAGGCCACAACAATTTCGACGTAAACATAAGATTCAAAGGGAGTTCCACGTACCTGCGTGACGCTGACGCCGACGCTAAATTACCGGTAAGCTTTGATTTCTTTCACCCTCCTATCTTATTCTCGTAATCTTCTTCTTCTACGACGTTGTTCTTCTTCTGCTTCTTCTTTTTTCTTTGTGCGCGTGATTCGTTGCGTTATGATTGTTGTTGACTCATTCTTGTTGTGTGAAGTGCGTGAGTGTCGCAATTTGCAGGATTCGTTGTTGTTGAATTATTGCGATCTGCAGGTTCTTGATGGAGGTTTGTTGCAGTTATGAAGATGAACTTCAAAAGAGTTTTTTGCAGTTGTGCTAATGAATTGAGGAATGGTTGTTGCAATTGAAGATGAATCCAACAATGATTGTTGTGGTGTTGAAGGTAGTGTTTGTACAGGGATTGCAGATTCGATGATGAAGATGAAGTTTGAAGAAAGGTTGAAGAGATTGTGAAGAGTTTTCAGGTTTGGAAGAAGAATGAGTGGAAGAAGTAGAGAATGAAGAAATTCTGTAGAGAATGAATGGTAGATTGTATTTATAGAATAGGAGAAGGGTCCAGAAGAAAAGCTGTTATGAATTTGTTAGAGAATTCTGTTATGGCTTCTTGCAAGTGAAAAAAATTCTGTTATGATTTTTCCTTCTGTGAAATTCTGTTATGTAATCTTTTCAGAGAGTTTGATTTTTCTGCTATGAATGAGTTTCTGTTGTATCTATTTTTATGCTATTAATTTCCCTGCGCATCTTTCTGTTATGGACTTGGACGAATGAGTTTGTTGTATTGTATTCTAGAAAAAAATCTGTTGTAATTCCTACTGCCATTTTCTTTCTTCTTTCACCTGCTGTGCTTTTTCCTATTTACTGGTATGAAACTTCTTCTTTGATTTTAGTTACTGTTAGAAAACGAAGATTCCTTGAATTTGGAAGTTAGGACTATTTTTTATAGTCGTGCCAGCTCAACACCAGTACTAGAAATAAAAAGTCAGATGAAGTTTGTGTGCCTCATCTGCCTTACTGTGAGATACTCCTTAAGCTGCATCAATCCCTTTGTTAGTCTAGGTCTTATTAATTACCATTTACCACAGACTCAATTCTTACATTAATAAATCTTGGATTGGCTAAATTTAGAACAGGTCATATTACAGTACATGCAAGAAGCTCCCTGATAGTATATCGAAAGAAAGAACACTACAAATCCTCCGACTTGAAAACGACAGACATAGGACCATTCATTAGATGCTGCAAAACCTTGTGCTCAGCTTCAGAAGAGAATAAAGCAGGATGCAATTTGTTTTCTGCAGCCAACACAACCTTTAGTTATGTATCTCTACTTTCAATTATCAATGAACACGTGTGTTGTTTTTCAATCTTGGAGATAGAAGCACAGAACAACTCCAAATGAGTGCAAACGAGACTAACAAGATCCTTTATAAAAAAAATCAATCGGATTTATATTTCTCATGCGTCCTAAAATTTCACCAAGTATGCCATTAATGAGATGCACCAACTCCTCAGGAGCCTCTGTGTTCGGTGTTAAGCGAGAGTACCAAAGATCTGTCACCCACTCAGAAACCAGATGTCCAATGAAGTGATCAATTGCATCCTCAACAATAGTTGAATCCACTTTTGCTCGCCACTCAAATTTTGCAACTACTTTAGGATTTTTAGTAGGCTTCTTTGAAGACTGAATACTGGTGGAGCTTGCTTTATTTTTGTATGATAGAAGTGGCTTATGGTTAGCAAAATACAGGTTGTTCATGGATAGGATGTAGTTATGTGACTTGTGTGAATGTATTCTTTTCTTTTTGGAATAAAAGGTAAAAATGGTTAATTGGATTGGAAAAATGGTTTTTGGTTAATGACTTGAATTTTAAATGTGGTTTGGGAAAATGGATGTTTAGAATCTAAAATTGGATTTGGTTTGGTTATTTGAATGGACAAATGGATTTTGAAAAATGGTTTAAAAATTTGTAAAATGGATAAATGGGTTTAAAAAGGTGGATGTTGAACTTTGAACTTGAATGATGAATGATGATGAACTCGAATAATGCCTCTCAGATACCATAACCATGCACTTCCCATTCTTAACTTGAATCGAATCCTTAAACAAAACTAATTCTTAAGAGCCGTGATGCCATGATGAACTCCGGATAATCCTGAATCAATGATCCATAAGAAATGAGACCAAATCAACTTGCATTAGCAGTAATAAGTAAAATGCCTTGATCACAATGAACCCCTTGACGAAGATAAGTCTTCAAGCTTAAACATGAATAAGAAACCCTAATTCTCCTAATGACGAGAGCAGCCTGAAATGTTGAAAGGAAATAAAAGACTAATTCATAGCCCTCTCAGTTGAACCAATGAAGAAACCTTAAGCACCTGATACTCTTGGGAAAACTTGAAGACAAACTTGATGCTTGATGATCTTGACAAAGATGTTTATGATGATGAGAATTTAAACCTTGCTTTAAACTTGAATGAAAGAATCTCAAAGCAAACAGGAAACCATGATTCAAAGAACCTCTTGATCCCATTTCTTAGAAGACCAATGCAATGCATGATTATGAGTCATGACCTAATGAAATGAAGCATAAGCCAAAAAGGTTAAAAAAGGGAGGGCAAATTTTGGGGTGTAAAACTCACCTTTCCTTTACAATTTACAATATGCTATCATCATTCATGACCAAGTAAACATCCATGGTAAGCATGCATAACACTCATAATAATCATGTAAAATAGTCCATAGTAACAATAAACAAGCACATGAAGCAACCAAGAAAGCAATGAAGCAAAAAGGGAAGAACCTGCCAGACTCACTGTACGAAGGCCAGGCGAGGTTCCTTCGCCTTGAGTTCATTGTGGGAACTCTGGGCGAGACAGGAAAATCAGAGGCAGTGGCAAAAGGGCTCAATGGTCGTTGTGTGAGCCCTGGGCAAATGCTCACCTTCGCCTCGCCTTCAGCTTGTAGTGCGAGCATGACAGACTGTCATGTTCTCCTTCAGCTCGTTGTGCGAGCTCTGCGATTTCCAGGATTTCTGCATAATGTATAGCAGTTCCAAGGGGTTTCTTCACCCCACTCCTTCTCAACTCAAACCAACATGGTATCAACATAATAAAGCATAAAAATAACAATTCAAACAATAATACCATGAACATAACAAGAATCATGGTATTTTCATGGAAAATAAGAAATCTTACCAAATCCAATCTCACACATTTTAATCTAGAAATTTCTAACCTAAGTGTTTAACTAGAACCCACCTCTAAATAATGATGGAGAAGTTGTTGATGATGAAGATGAGATGATTTGATGATGAATGGTGAAGTTTCCTCTTCTTCTAAGGTTTCTTCTTCTTTCTCCTCACTTTCTCTTCTTTCTCTCTATTCTTCTTTCCCTTTTCTCTTACTATCTTTCCTTTCTTTTTCCTTCTTTAATACTTCTCCCACAAAATTGGAACAAAGGCACAAAGTAGTAACATGAGAAGTTAGTAAGACTAACTTGGTTTACTATCCAAAATTAAGGGTATCCAAAATGTCTCTAATGTACCAATTAATAAAATGTCAGAGTCAGATAATATTAATTAAATCAAATTTGAGCTCATCGGTTGCCCTAATTATATCAATAGACAACTCTCAGAGCACACCAGAACCCAGTTGATCTCAACTAATATTATTTAGAGTATTTTTATCAAGTACGTGGTATTAAATTGAAGGAGGAACATTTTATTAATCAAAGATTATTTATGATATTAAAAATCCTCCAAATAATAGAGGCAAAGGCAACTATGAAGATTGTGAAGACCAAGTAGAATATGATTCTAAAGAAAATATTAGGCTTGCTAAAATATTTAGTAAATTCATGAGAATACTAGATGGGAGGTCTGGGAATAATTCCTCTTCAAATGTTCAAGGCATTCAGCACCACAATTCTAAGATGTGTGATTTTCAGCATAAAAGAAAAAATAGTGAAAGACCAAATCTCAACTGGATCCAATGTATTAAATGCAAATATTTTGGACATATTCAAGCTAAATACTCGAGTCTTCGAAGGAAACAAAGAAGAATCTCTGTTGTCACTAATGATGAAGAAGGTGAATCTAATTAAGCAAACAATGTTGTGACCTTCAAATACATGAAAGAGGTTATACATACTAGTGAGGGATCAAATTATAAAAAAAAAAACCATCTTCATCATAACAAAACACAACAGCCCGCCTTCCCAAACCAATTGCCTTTATCATGTTTTTTTTCAAACGATAACCATGTTCTCATGAACTTCAAATAAAGCCAAAAAAGTGTGACCAAGTTGAAAACTGAGTCATTCCTTTCACTCCTCACCATACAACCAACACACACCCTCTCTCTTGCTTGTGAAAACCAAAAGAAAATTGATTAAGGAGAGGATGGAAAAGACACATTTTAAAGAAACATGTGTACACTACCTGATAACGCGAAAATGTATCATATATTTTGACTCGATTCGCATGTAATTTAATGTTGTTTTACTTTTTTCATATTATTATGCCGTATTATGTTTGTGTTTTAGGTATTTGTCGAATAAGAGCATCCATGCAAGAAAACCGGGAAAAGAGCAAGAAAATGAAGGAAAAGCAGCAAATAAGTGCAGTTTTTGCCTCCTCAAAGGAATGGCGCTCGCCATGCCCTGAGGAAAGCGCTCTCCATGCCCAAAAAAGAGGGAATCCCCATTTTGAAGCTATGGCGGTCGCCATTAGCCATACGGCGGTCGCTGTTTGTGGCGGGAGCAGTTTTCCTGCAACAGTTTGGCAGTTTTGTTCTTTTGAATTTCAAATTCGACCCCAACTGCTTGGAGCCCAGATTCTTCTATAAATAGACCATTGTGGTGTGTGTTTTCAGCATCCAAGTCGCGCGGAAGCGCTGCCGACATTTGTTCATAGTTTTAGGCAGAAATCACAATTGTAAAAGTGGTAGTTTCTAAAATCGAGGAATTTCCACACCAGTAGTGTCTAGGCCTATAATTTGTGTAACACTTGGATCAACAATCTTGCCGACATATTAATTGAAGATTATTTCAGTTCCGTCTTCTTTATTTCAATTCCTGCATTTACTTTACCGCATTTACAGGTTCTATTTCTTTACTGCATTCTTAGTATAATTTACATTAATTTGCAGCAACATGCTAGATTTAGATATTGTATGCTTTAATATGTTAGGATTAGAATTAGTTATCTCCGGCTAAATAAATCTAAGACCGTCGTATGAGGATCATCGTAACCGACGGGACTCCGTAGATATAATAGGTACGAAATTGCGATTGTATGTCGTTTTGGCTATAATTTCTATGCGTAATTTAAGTAGCTTTGTCATGAGAGTGAGAAGTTATTTAACATTGCTTTGTCATGAGAGTGAGAAGCATATAAATGTTTGAGCCGAGATCCGCGAGAGCGTGAGGAGTGAACCGAATAGTAGAAATTAGGCATCATATCTAAATACAGCGAGAGCGCTTTAGATGTTGATTAGGATATTGTTGGCTTTCAAATAGTGTTTCTTAGTTATCGGGCGAGCGAGAGCAAAATCTTGGGATTAAGAGATATGGCTTTAGTTAAGACCGCGAGAGCATGAGGCGGAGCCTTTAAGTCGGTATATTCTACAGAATAGGCATATAGTCACAATCAGTACCCGTTTTCTATAAGTCCCTTAGGTGCGCGGAAATCATATTTCGGGCTCGTTTTAGTATTATCTTCAAACCTTTAGTAATTAGCGTTTATATTTCCGTTCGTACCTTTTTAATCATAGCCTAGCTTTACAAAGCAACGATAGATTACAGTAGGTTGACATTGGTCTCTGTGGGTTCAACAATCTTTTATATTACTTCGATAAATTTGTGCACTTGCGGAGCATCAATTTTTTGGCGACGTAGTCGGGGACCAACGATCAATATTGTGATTCCGTTGTTGCACCGTATAGACTAAGGCACTCTTGTTGGAAAAAAAAAAGAAAAAAAAAACTATGTATCGCCCAAATTTTCTCTATGGTTACCACTCCCAATATCTTGAGGAACCGCACCCAAATTTCCTCTACGATTACCATTCCTAAAATTTCCTCTACAATTACCATTCCCAATATTTCGAGGAACCACAAGAATCCTATAATCCCGACCTTGAATTATCGATGAAGGATTTCAATACGTCACTCACTCACTCTCAACCAAATTTCCTCTATGATTATCACTCCCAATATTCTGAGGAACCGCAAGAAACCCATAATTCCAACCTCAAAAAATTAATGGAGGATTTCATTGAAACAACAACTAATTCTAGGCTAGAATCTATGATGGAGCGCTTTGTGGAGACACAAAATCTCCAGAATGAAGAGTTTAGAAACAACATCTCGTTACTTATGAAACCTTTAGGCAGATGAACATTGTGGTCAAGTCCCTCACGACTCACACTGAGGCATTAGAGACTCAAATCTCTCTGCTTGCCCATACACCTATAGGACACTCCCTTGAGAGACATGTGGATGTTGTAACAACAAGTAGTGAAAAACAAATCGGAAATCCTAAGGAGAGTGGTGATGAGGTTGAGGAGAGTTATGGTGAGAAAAGCGTAGAGATAGAGAAAAATACACCGACGCCACCCGAAATGGAGGTTATTGAAGAGGTAGAGAATGAAGCATCTATTATTGTTCCACTTCCCTATACCCCACCAATTTCTTTCCCGCAAAGGTTTGTAGAAGTTAAGGTAGACTCCAAATCCCAAACATATGTGGAGGAATTGGAAAATATCCACACCAATGCACCTTTTTCTGAGGTCCTGCTTAAAAAGAGAAATTTAGAAGACCTTGAAACTAGGGATATCATTACTGTTAAGAGGGTAAGGTTAGACTTTGAGGTGGTGGATGAAAGAACTAAGCCCAAACTTGAAAAACTGATACTTAGGATAGATCCGAAACCACCATCACATGTTCAAAAGAATGAACCACCCCACAGAAGGAAGAAAAGAAAAGGTGAGGGATACGTGAGATGGCTTGATAAGTGGCCATGGAAACCAAAGATTATTAGCCGTCGAGCTATCGGCGTTAAACAAAGCGATGCGTGGGAGGCAACCCACGAGATTTTAATTTGATGTTTTCCTTTTATTGTTTATATTTGTAGATAATAAATAAATGTATTGCTTGTCATGTCTTAGCTACATCTAGGAAAAAATTCTCGATCCTAGAGACGAGCTGGTGCCCACGGACATTCCTTTGAATGTCGCTGCTGGTGGTGACACCGATGATGAGTATGATAGGAGAGAGCATGTCTCTCCCGTTCATAACTCACCTCTTCATCGTTCTTCTCTTAGTCATGTTCCACCTGCACACACTGCACCATATCTTTCTAACATTTTTGTAGGTACTTCCTCTGGAAGCAGGCAAATATGATGAGCTGGTTCAAGAATTGCAGAAACGAAGGTATCTCAAAGCACCCACCACCGAAGCAGAAGTGGCCAGCAAAGACATGGACAACAAAAGAGCAGGATCAGAGTAGATTTGGCCATGGTGGAAAGCAGTAGCATTCACACAGGTTCTATCTTTCCTTTTTCCACCTTTTATCAAAACATTGAGGACAATGTTTGGTTTAAGTGTGGGGGAGGAACTCTACTGCTTTAACTTTACCGCTTTTTAGTTTGATTTATTGTTTTTTAGTTTATTTCATGCTTTTAGGAATTTTGTCTGTTTTTAATGTTTTGTCGAGTCTTTGCGTGTGCTGTCGAGTCTTTATGCGTGGTTTTCACTTGTTAGTCAATTTCCCCAAAATTTTAAAAAATTTAACCTCCAACTATTTTTTGTTTCGATTCATGGCACGACACTCTAAAAATCAGATAGGTTCTTTAGGCCGTGTTAGATAGACTTGGGAAAGTTTTGTAAATATCGGTACCGTTCTTACACCTTAGATTCCTTAAGTATGTGATATTGATTTAAATAGGTATTATGCTAAGACCTTATGCCTAGCTTCTTAAAAGTAGCCTCTTGATTAGTTTATACTAGTAGTCAGCACCATCCTTATGTACAAACTAAGTAACAAACCGGTGCAAATATGTGTTGATCTCAAAAATTTGAATAATGTGATTTTTATAGAAAAAATGAATGAAAGACATGTTCCCGCTAAGTTAGGTGGTCCTCACCCGGCCATTTAGCCTAAAGGTTTAGACTCTTGAAATTCGTAAGCAAAAGAAAACATAATGTGCGAAAAAGAAAAAAAATTTGAATGTCGAGATCATATAACACAAACAGGTTTGCTTACCATGTAAGTACAAAGGATAACGGGCTTCATGTGATTGCGCGAGAATGAAAAAGAGGTGAAATAGGATAAAGGATGTAGGTCGAGTTATAATGTCATGATTTGAATTGGTATTGCATAGGAAGGGAGTCTTTGTCCGCAAATGTGGAAATGTGTCGTTACGATATCCTTGTTTTCACTATTTAGTACCTATCGATCAAACATTAGCCTAGCAGCCACGTATGATTAGAGTCTCATTGTGCCTATGTTTCGAACCGTGCTTATTTTCTTATTACTGTGTTGGTTGATTGCTTGAGGACAAGCAATGGTTTAAGTGTGGGGGTGTTGATAACGCGAAAATGTATCGTATATTTTGACTCGATTCGCATGTAATTTAATGTTGTTTTACTTGTTTTTCATATTATAATGTCGTATTATGTTTGTGTTTCAGGTATTTGTCGAATAAGAGCATCCATGCAAGAAAACCGGGAAAAGAGCAAGAAAATGAAGGAAAAGCAGAAAAAAAGTGCAATTCTGGCCTCCTCAAAGGAATGGCGCTCGCCATGCCCTAAGTAAGGCACTCGCCATGCCCAAAAAGGGGGGAATCCCCGTTTTGAAGCAATGGCGGTCGCCATTAGCCATACGGTGGTCGCCGTTTGTGGCGGGAGCAGTTTTCCTGCAACAGTTTGACAGTTTTGTTCTTTTGAATTTCAAATCCGACCCCAACTGCTTGGAGCCCAGATTCTTCTATAAATAAACCGTTGTGGTGTGTGTTTTCAGCATCCAAGTCGCGCGGAAGCGCTGCCGACATTTGTTCATAGTTTTAGGCAGAAATCGCAATTGTAAAAGTGGTAGTTTCTCATATCGGGGAGTTACCACACCAGTAGTGTCTAGGCCTATAATTTGTGTAACACTTGGATCAAAAATCTTGCCGACATATTAATTGAAGATTATTTCAGTTCTGTCTTCTTTATTTCAATTCTCGCATTTACTTTACCGCATTTACAGGTTCTATTTCATTACTGCATTCTTAGTATAATTTATATTAATTTGCAGCAACATGCTAGATTTAGATATTGTATGCTTTAATATGTTAGGATTAGAATTAGTTATCTCTGGCTAAATTAAATCTGAGATCGTCGTATGAGGACCGTCGTAACTGACGGGACTCCGTAGATATAATAGGTATGAAATTGCGATTGTATGTCGTTTTGGTTATAATTTCTATGCGTAATTTAAGTAACTTTGTCATGAGAGTGAGAAGTTATTTAACATTGCTTTATCATGAGAGTGAGAAGCATATAAAGGTTTGAGCCGAGATCCGCGAGGGCGTGAGGAGTGAACCGGATAGTAGAAATTAGGCATCATATCTAAATACAACGAGAGCGCTTTAGATGTTGATTAGGATATTGTTGGCTTTTAAATAGTGTTTCTTAGTTACCGAGCGAGTGAGGGAAAAATCTTGGGATTAAGAGATATGGCTTTAGTTAAGACTGCGAGAGCATGAGGCGGAGCCTTTAAGTCGGTATATTCTACAGAATAGGCATATAGTCACAATCAGTACCCGTTTTCTATAAGTCCCTTAGGTGCGCGGAAATCATATTTCGGGCTCGTTTTAGTATTATCTTCAAACCTTTAGTAATTAGCGTTTATATTTCCGTTCGTACCTTTTTAATCATAGCCTTAGCTTTACAAAGCAACGATAGATTACAGTAGGTTGACATTGGTCTCTGTGGGTTCGACAATCTTTTATATTACTTCGATAAATCCGTTGCGGAGCATCACTGCCATAACAACAATCACCACCATATGCATTTGTCACCATTCCTTCTCAAAACCTTGCAACACGCCACCGTTAAAACAACAACATCACAGAAGAAAAGCTTCATAACAAAACTGAATCAAAAGAGAAGAGGAAGCTGAAACGAGTTCGGCGAACTCTGACGTGAAAACAACCTCTCATAGTCGTGAAAACTCATCTTCGCAACATACCCACTTCTTCCACTATACACGCCTCTAACAAACCGTAGCAATCGCCTCCACCTTGCCAACGAAACACATCAAAGAACATACCAACGGAGACACAAAACTCAATGCTTACTATTGACCTCTGACGTTGTGATAACCTTGTGAGAGTTTTCTTTTATTTTAATTTCTTTTGTTTGCTAACTGATGGATGAATGATGACTTGTATACTATTTTTGTTGTTGTTGTTTGCTTTTGTATTTGTGAGAGGCAAGATCGAGAGAAAGGAGATGAGAGTTTTTCATGAAATGTTTATTTTGTTTGATTGAGAGAAAAGAGAAATAAGGGAGAGGATGTACTTTCTATTTTTTTTTTGTTATTTTCTTAAAAAAATGTCCTTGCCACTTTTCGCCTCTCCATTGGAGGCATGAGAAAATTTGAAATAAAGGTAATTCAAATTCTAATAATGGGGCGGTTTCTCCTTTCCTCATGGCAGCATGTGTTTTTTTATATTATTATTTAAAATATAATTTGATTAGGGTTTAGTTTTTGGCCTTAGACCCATTATACTCACACTCATTGAAACCCCTAATGTATGCTTAACACCCCCTCTATTTGGGTTTTCTTTTTAGCCCATTGTTTTTTTATTTGTTCTTTTCATTCATTTATTTCGTTTATTTTAAAATCATGTTTATTTAAAAACTAAAAACAATGTTTTCTTTTTTTATCTTATTAAAAAATATATTTTCTTATTCGTAGTTATTAACTTGCGTCGTCACTTATTTTCTCTTTTGTTTTAATTTTATTTATGTTGATTGAGTAGTTTTGTATAATTATTCTTATTTGCTTTATTTTATTTTTTATTATTCCTCAATTGAAAAATGTATCCATATCCATTTGTTTAGAATTTTTATTTATTTTCTTGCTTTTTTTTACCTTTAGATTTGATTTGATTGGATTCAGATTTGTTTAGATTAGATTTGATATTTTGGACTTTTAATTTTGGGCCTTTGCAAATCTATATCTATAAATAGGAAGTATCCTTGCATTATAATCATAACATTGTATTGTATTCACAGTTGCGGTTAGCAGTGAAAGTGCAATATATTAAGAAATCCCACAGTTCGTGGGTAGAACAATTCTCCTCCAAATATTTCTCTTCTCTCTCTTTTCTTTCTTGCTATTAGTTTGTTCTTCTTCTTTCTTTGTTCTTCATTGCTATTGCGTAGTGGGGTTCGTTATCAATCTTGAGATCAAGATTGAAGTGGAAATCCCATAGGGTGTGGTGAATTTCCAATATCTGGTATCTAGAGCTCCGGTTGCGATTCAAGGAGGAAAATCATGATGGCTATGAATCATTCAAATGGACACTTTCCGGCGACCCTACCAATTCTCAAGAAAGATAATTATGAGAATTGGTGCAAGCAGACCAAGGTGGTTTTCTATTATCAAGATCTTTGGAATCTTGTGAAGGAAGGAGTAACACCGCTTGGGGAGAACGCGTCGGATCAAGAAAAGGCTGCACACAAAGAATTGAAGAAGAAAGATTATAAAGCGCTGTTTATAATCCATCATTGTGTTGATCCAGATAACTTTGAAAAAGTTAGCGATGCAGAATCAGTAAAGGAAGCATGGGAGATTCTTGAAAAGTAATTTGGAGGTGCAGAGAAGGTGAAGGAGGTGAGGTTACAAACTCACAAGAGAACCTATGAGTTGCTTCAGATGGAAGACAACGAAAGTATTACAGATTTCTTCACCAGAGTTACAAAGCTGGTGAATCAAATCAAAGTATGTGGAGAGGTGTTGACATCAAGATCAGTTGTTGCAAAGATCTTGAGGTCATTGGCTCCAAAATTCGACCACGTGGTAGTAGCCATAGAAGAGTCAAGGGACGCTTGAGTCTCATGAACAAAGGATGGCTAAGAGAGCTGCAGCAAAGTCGAAGAGTGATATGGCTTTGCAGGCGCAGTCAGAAAAGGAAAGGAAAGGTAAAGGAAGCTGGAATGGCAACAAAGGAGGAAACCAGTGAAATCAGAAGAAACCTTGGAACCAAGGCAACCAAAGAGGTGGTGCTGCAGGTAGAAGAAAAGGTGGTGATCGAAAATCTGACAAAAGTCACGTTCAATGTTTCAATTGTCAAAAGTATGGCCATTATGTTAGTAAATGTCCAGAAAAGACGAAAAATCAAGAAACTGATGCAAATCTGGCGAAGCATGAGGAAGAAGAGACGTTGCTGATGGTCACAACAAAAGATGAAGAAAGATTCCAAGATCAGTGGTACTTGGACTCAGGATGCTCATCACACATGACTAGGAGGAAAAATTGGTTTGTCAACATGAAGCCCTCGTCGAAGAACACAGTGAAGTTTGCAAATGACAACACTCTAGCAGCTGAAGGTGTTGGTGATGTTCTGATTATGAGGAAAGATGACAAAAGGTCAACAATTTCCAATGTGTTGTACATTCCAGGTATGAAGAGTAATTTGCTCAGTATAGGGCAGCTAGTCGAAAAGAACTACAAGGTAGTTGTCGAAGACAAGATGATGAGAGTTCTCGACGCAGGTGGTAGATTGATCTTGAAGGCTCCAATGTCTTAGAATAGGACCTTCAAGATTGAACTCAAGGTGATGGAGCACAAGTGTCTAGCAACGGCAGCCAGCAGAGATGAGTGGTTATGGCATTTTCGACTGGGCCATCTCAACTTCAATGACATCAGATAACTGAAGAGAAGAAATATGGTTTCAGGATTACCAGAAATCGACATTCCAAGTGAAGTCTGTGAGGAGTGTGTTCAGTCGAAACAACACAAGAATAGCTTCAGCAAGGATGCAGGAAGGAATTCGAAGGCAATTCTGGAAGTCATATACTCTGATGTATGTGGTCCAATCCAGGTGGATTTGATTGGTGGCAACAGATATTTTGTCACGTTTATAGATGATTTCAGTCGAAAGTTGTGGACTTACCTCATCAAGAAGAAAAGTGATGTGATTGAGGTATTTTCTAGATTCAAATCCATGGTCGAAAGACAGAGTGGTCGAATGTTGAAAATTCTGAGGACAGATGGTGGTGGAGAGTATGTGTCGAAAGAGTTTGATGCATTATGTGAAAAAGAAGGGATTGTGCATGAGGTGGTGCCACCCTATACACTACAGCAAAATGGAGTTGCAGAATGAAAGAACAAAACCATCATGAATATGGTGAGAAGTATGTTGAAAGGAAAGCATCTACCCAAAGAATTATGGGGAGAAGCAGTTTCGATAGCAACATATATTTTGAACAGATGTCCGACGAAGAAGCTTGAAAGAATCACACCAGAAGAATGTTGGTCTAGTGTCAAGCCTAGCCTCAGTCACTTGAAAGTGTTTGGATCTATAGCACATAGACATGTTCCAGATCAGTTGAGAAGAAAGCTTGATGACAAGTCGAATCAGATGATCTTGATAGGATATCATTCGACTGGAGGTTACAAGTTGTTCGACCCAGTGAATAAGCAGGTAGTGATTAGCAGGGACGTGATCATAGATGAGCTTAAAGAATGGGATTAGACTGAGAATACCAAGAAGGATTCAGTGAGAATCTCTTGTGAAGAACCAACCACTGAAGTCGAAAGAGAAGTTCGACAGGAACCAGTTGCAGATGAAGCAGGTTCAAGCAGACCTCGACGAATAAGACACATGCCTGCAAGGTTGCAAGAATGTGTAATTACATCAGATGATGTGGTTAATAAAGAGGGTGAGCTGGTACATTATGCTTTGTACGCAGACGTCGAACCAGTCAATGCAGCTGATGCATTGAAAGATTCGAAGTGGGTGAAAGCAATGAATGAGGAGTTAGAGTCCATCAAAGTCAATAACACCTAGTCACTTGTCGAATTGCCTCAAGGCAAGAAGGCAATTGATGTGAAGTGGGTTTACAAGGTGAAGGTAAATCCTAGAGGGGAAGTAACTCGACACAAGGCGAGACTTGTGGCGAAAGGATTTCTTCAGAAGGAAGGAATAGACTTCGATGAAGTGTTCGCACCTGTTGCTAGGATCGAAACAATCAGGTTAGTTGTTGGTCTAGCAAATATGAACAATTGGCACACATGTCAGATGGACGTGAAGTGTGCATTCCTTAATGGCCCCTTAGACGAAGAAGTTTATGTCGCACAACCAGCTGGGTATGTGAAACAAGGCGAAGAAGGAAAGGTGTACAGGCTACATAAAGCCTTGTACGGACTTAAGTAAGCTCCAAGAGCTTGGAATAAGAAAATCGACAGCTTCTTAAGGGAGAAAGAATTTTTGAAGTGTACGACAGAGCATGGAGTGTATGTAAGGAGAAGCAATAATGAATTGCTTATACTATGCCTCTATGTCGATGATTTGTTGATAACAGAGAGTTGCAAGAAGGAGATCGAAGATTTCAAACATGACCTAAGTGAGGAGTTTGAAATGTCAGACTTGGGAAATCTCTCATATTTCCTTGGCATCGAATTCTACAAGACTAGTAGAGGTTTGATGATGTACCAAAGAAGATATGCAGGCGAAATACTCAAGAGATTTGAGATGCAAGATTGCAACTCAACTTCGACTCCAGCTGAGACCAGACTGCAACTGTTGAAGGATCCAGACGAAGATGATGTCGACCCAACCCAATATAGAAGACTCATTGGGTCACTTAGATACCTTTGTCACACAAGGCCTGACTTAGCATACAGTGTGGGTATGGTAAGTAGATTCATGCAGAAGCCAAAGGTATCACACCTAACAACGACGAAGAAGATACTTAGGTATCTGAAAGGGACTCTCGACTATGGCATTTTGTTTCCTGCAGCTGATGAAGGAAGAGAATGCAAGTTAGTGGGATACACCGACTCTAGTTGGTGTAGTGATGCTGTGGATAGAAAATCCACAACTGGATATGAGTTTATGTTAGCTGGTGCACCAGTTGCTTGGAGTTCGAGAAAGGAACCAGTAGTGGCATTATCATCATGCGAAGCAGAATATATAGCTGCTTCTCTTTGTGCATGTCAAGCAACCTGGATGGTGAACTTGGTCGAAGAGATTACAGGGAAGAATCATGGAGCAATTACCATGAAGATCGACAGCATGTCAGCTATCAACTTGGCGAAGAATCCAATAGCACACGGTCGAAGCAAGCACATCGAAATGTGGTTCCATTATCTTCGAGAGTAGGTAGCAGAAGGGAAGATGAATTTGGAACACTGCAGAACTGAGAATCAGATTGCAGATATCATGACGAAGGGAGTGCAGGTCGAAGCATTTAGAAGACTAAGAGCCATGATGAATGTAGATAGTTTAGACACAATGAATTAGGTGGTGTGTTAAATGTAATTCATAGTGTGTCGAAGTCGAAGCATTCATAGCTTAGTGTCGTGTCGAATTGTTTAGGTTGTTTCGACAGAATCGTGTTAGATTTGATTTGATTGGATTCAGATTTGTTTAGATTAGATTTGATATTTTGGGCTTTTAATTTTGGGCCTTTGAAAATCTATATCTATAAATAGGAAGTTTCCTTGCATTGTAATCATAACATTGTATTGTATTCACAGTTGCGATTAGCAGTGAAAGTGCAATATATTCAGAAATCCCACAATTCGTGGGTAGAACACTTCTCCTCAAAATATTTCTCTTCTCTCTCTTTTCTTTCTTGCTGTTAGTTTGTTCTTCTTCTTTCTTTGTTCTTCATTGCTATTGCGTAGTGGGTTTGGTTATCAATCTTGAGATCAAGATTGAAGTGGAATTCCCATAGGGTGTGGTGAATTTCCAACAACGACCGACAGGAAAAGATAGCTAGTACAGAGCCTTCGCATTATAAAGCGGAGGCAATGACTTGGGAGGAAATTGTTTTGAGTCGGCCATAAGGCTCAACAATTATGGCCCAGAGAATGCAAAAACCCACTAAGTCACTTGTAGATTATGAGTGTTATCATGGGCTAGTCCTCAGGCGATCCAAAGCCAGGATCCATGTAATGAATCTTGTATCCTACGCCTGAAAATCAACGAGAAATTATAAATGATCCATTATATAAGAAGGAAACATGTCTTTTCCATTTACATTTCAAATTCAAATTTCACTCACTCATCTTACTCACACACTGACTTAAGTGTTGAAGTGCTAACTTTGCATGTCATCCCATATCTCACTATATCAGAAACTCAAGTCCAATATTGCATCTTGTGACCTCTAATCTCTAATCAATTCTGGTTCTCTACAGGAAGACTTTCAAATGTGTCATTGGTTCATGAAAAAATAATAATATAATCCTTTAAATAATATGCATCACACCTAAAACTATATATTTTATTACGTAAATATAAAAATAAAATTCATCTTTTTAATTTATGAAACTTTTTTTTTATAAATAATTTGCACTTAGTGGGATTTGAAATGTGAGGTATTGAAAAGAAAACACTCTCAAAACTCAAGTCTTCACCATTCGGCCGCACACACTCACACATAATTTATGAAACTAATCAATGGAGTGACTTGCCTAGTAATTTCTCTTATTAAGTATTTAAATTTAGATTGTTACTATGTGGCTTTTCATCAATTCCAAAATAAATTATTATCAATTATGATTTTTTTCATGATTTCTTTAAGGGATTAATGCTAAATTAGAAATATATATATATATATATATATATATATATATATATATATATATATATATATATATATATATATATATATATATATATATATATATATATATATATATATATATATATATATATATATATATATTGTTTCCCCGCAATGAAAGGCTATAAAATGATAATAATAAATTAGTAAAAAGATAATATTTATGATTAGTTATTTTTATATCTATTTATTAAGTATGTTGAAGGAACAAACAAAATATACAATAGGTTGACGTTTATAAAGTGATGATAAAATTTATTTGATTTCATTCATACTGGGGGAATATGCTTAAAATTATCAAATTTGTTTATGTTAGAATTATCTTTCTTTTTCTATTTCTTTTTGCAATGAATATTGATGGTCTTTGGATTGAAGGTCAATATCGACATAATTGGCTTAAACCTTGTTCTATACATTCTGATTGTCCAGATGACATGTGCAAGCCTCCTTTCGTACAAACATGTATTTTCTGGATTTGTAAGTGTCATTTCATTAACATCGAAAACTAAGAGTACATAAACTCTTAGTTAGAATATTTCATAAGTTATTCTGGAGTTATTGTATTGATACCTAATAAAAATGTTAGTTATGGATTTGTATTAAATGATGATGGTAACAAAATATCTTTAATACTATATATATATATATATATATATATATATATATATATATATATATATATATATATTAATGATGCATTACTTAATTTATAATTTGTTTTTGGGTTTATATAACTTAAATATATTCGCATATTTATGGAAATAAACATATTATTCCTTGATCCAATGATATATACAGTTTTATGAATTTTATAACAACAGTTCAAGATTCTAACTCTAAACGTAAAATACTTAAGGGACATCACCTCTACATTGAATCTTGATGGTAGAACTGATTTCTAATTGGATTAATCGATCAGTGGACTAGATACCGATAATAAACAAATAAAAAAAACCTCTACATTGGATGGCTGGCGACAAATATATTCATCAATACTCGTTTCTTAATTTTAACTTAGAATCTTCATCCCAAACATAAAAGATTTTTTGTTGTGCACGCCTTAAAAAAAATCATTTACAAATATGAAGACTCGTATAACTTGTTTATAACTCTTATAATAAACATATTTACCTAATGGATTAGATAACTTATTTTTCCTCCAAACATAGATCAACATCGTTTGCATTGGATCAACAAATATAGTTGTGTTTGTTCTTGTTCTTCCCTTTCCTTTTGGTTTTGATTGTGTTGTTTCTCTACACAAAAATGTTATTTTTATTTCTTTAAACAATTAATTTAGTTTGTATTGTGATTTGATCTACATACTATTGTTTTTGGTGGCTTGAACAAGTGAATTTTTCAAACATCCATCAACAAGTGGCACCCACAATGAGCATCAAGAATACCAAATGAGAATTGATCTATTTTTAGAGACAACAATTTTGGAACGTGGAATGTGAAGATGCTCAGAATTTTGATTCAAAAAGTGTGTAGCGACATTGAATGGTGAGACATTCATATCGACAAGCCTAACATAAGTAGAGAGATAAAGATGATTGAAAAAGCAAGGAGTACCTCTATTTGATCAAGATAAAATATTAAGAGAAGTCTCTATGGAGAAGATCACAACAAAAATGTAGGCGGAACTAAAAAATGTCAGAATGAAGGAATAAAGTTCCATTGTGGAGGAATTGTCATGGTTCAAGAAAATCAGTGATGACTTGCAAAATATTCAAGTGAAGCTTGACAATGAGGACATGTCTCTGTCCTTGTTTATTTAATTACCTAAATCCTTTAAAAATTAGAAGGATGCTTTTTTTTATGTGAATGATGACCTTTATCACCTTGGACGAGGACCAACTGATGGTTAGAACAAAGATTTTAACAAAGGTGAAAGAGTTTATAGTTGATGATAATGGCGAGGACTTGAATTTTTCAAGGGAAAGAAATGAGAGTAGAAAAAACCATAAGGGGACTAAATTTAGGACTAGGTAAAAGTCAAAGGGTCTTTATAAATCAAAGTATAATGGATTTTTCCAGCAAGGGTTGCGATTATAGTTTTGTTGAGATTATGGTTGCCTCAAATGACAAGTTAGGAAGCTGAAAAAATTTGGGTCATGTATTCTGAAATATCTCATAGCCTCTTAATCACTCTATTCTTTGTTAGTTGGGACAAATTGAGTAATTAGTGAAATCATATGAGACAAATTCTTAATAAATTCTCTTAATCCTTACTAATTAGGAAATTTTGGTACACTTGATAAATGGCCTTTTTGAGAAAATGAGATAATGACATGGGCAAAATGGTAAATTTTTCACTAAATGACAAAAGACCATTCTACATATCATTTCCCTTCGTCTCATACCATTCATTTAATAATTTTTTTAGTAAGAGAGCAATAGAAAAAAAGAAATGAAGAAGAAAAGCAAAGACTTGGATTAAGAAGAGGAAAAGAAGGATTCATCTCAATTTCATCATCATCTTCTTCCTAAGAGGTGGGTTCCTAGTTAGTCTTAGCTTTAGGGGAAAATTGCATGGAATTTGAGAGTTAGGGTTTTGAAATTTATGTTTATGCATGATCTTCTTGGTGTATTGCATGTCTATGGTTGTTAATCCATGATATATGTTGTGGGTGTGTGTAATATAATAACATGTTGAGTTGTATGGTTAATTTTTTTCTCCCTGTTCTTCCTTCCACGCTCTGTTTTCTTCTACGCTCGCTTAGTGAGGGATGATTAGCTAAACGAGGGCTCACCTAGAGCTTGCAATTCCATCGCTAAGCAAGGCAATTGTCCAAAGAAAGCCGAGACATTCTGTTTTGTCTCACTTGGACATTGCATTGAGCTCTCTAAGTGAGAGCTCACATGAAGCTTGCGCCTGAGAATTCTAAGCAAGGGCTCTGATATTTTGACAAATTTTTTTGTTTCCCTTGTGTTCACTATTAACTGAGTATCGTAATTGTCGCTCCCGGGATTTTCATCCAAGTACAAACGCGAAAGTGGCACCGAAACAGAGTCGCCAGCAATGTGTGTTTATCCCAAGAGAGGGAAAGGAAACACTGCATAAACCTGGGGGAAGGAAAGAGCATGGTCTTACGACCAAGAAAACTGGGTTCGGGATTCGGTTACGCGCAGGGAAGGTATTAGCACCCCCACGCGTCCATCGTACCCGATGGGATCCACGTTTGTTGTCATCAATCAAAGGGTGTAAGGAAAGGATACTGGAAAAGGAACTGCTAGCCAGAGATCTGGAAAAGGAAAGGAGAGAGATTTAGGGAAAACCAAAAACAGAGAATCCACAAAAATCTACATCGAATAAGTTGCGAATAAGCCAAAAACAGTGTAGATTTAGGGAAAACCAACCTACAAAGCGGAGACTTGCTTTGGTAATTGTTGCAAAGTAATCTTGGTGCAGAAAATGAAAGAAAACCAGAGATTCCTCGATCGATAGCCGAAATGCGTCGAAACCGAACGAAATCGCGAAAATCCACCAAAATCCAACTTGCACCAAAATAAATGGTGAGAAACCTTTGGATTGAAGAAGAATACTCTGAACTTCCAGAAATCCAACCAAAGAATGCTAAATGATGAAGGTTAAGATCAAGAATTAATCACTTTTCAATGTAAAAAGTGATTATTCTTCAAGAAACAAGAGCTTTTATGTGTGGTTTTGTAAGAGAGAAGTAGAAGTTGATGAAGAATGAGTAGAGAGATTAGAGAGAAATGTGAGAGAATTGAGAGTGAAAATGGAGCAAAAATGGTTGAGCCTTGAAAATAAGTGAAGCATCTCTTAAATAGATTTTAGGTTTGGAGTATAAGTGGTTTGGAATGAGGTTTGGGTTTGGAGCTAGGGTCGGAGTTAGTTAGACTCAACTCACCGAGTCAAGTTAGTTAACTCGGTTAGTTAGGATCAACTCAGTTGCTTGGAAAACAAGAAACCATAATTGGTGCATGGGTGTGTGACTTGGGCTGCCAGCACAACATTGTGACTTGTGAACTTTCAGCATGAAACCACCATGTTCGAGCCCTCGTATGACCTTCATAACTTGTTCA
The DNA here is from genome assembly GCA_022829125.1 of Lathyrus tuberosus. Lineage (NCBI taxonomy): Eukaryota > Viridiplantae > Streptophyta > Magnoliopsida > Fabales > Fabaceae > Lathyrus > Lathyrus tuberosus. The sequence goes on along the minus strand of JALAZF010000436.1, from coordinate 2,278,499 downwards.
GATGAAAAAATGTCCAACATCAAAGTTGAAGAGGACATAGAGATGAACAACTTTGATGTTCAACAATTTTTAATTTGAAGCCTTATTGAGGGAGAAAATTGGCTTGACATTTGGCACGCCAACTGTTCGATGAAATTATGGCCTATGGGCCTGCACTTGCCTTGCCATGACTTGATTTTTGCCTTGATTTTACCAAACTTTGATCGATCATAACTCCCTCAATTTTGATCCGATGGAAGAATTCTTTATAAGGATTTGAAGCTTGAAACCAGATCTTTTGTTGTGGCCTGGTGGATTTTTGATTTGATGCTTTAAAAATGAGAAAGCCTGACTCAAAGTAGGGTGCAAAATGGCCCAAAATTACTATTTTTGGAAACCCTACACTTTCTATTTTTGGCAGTTTTATGATTTCTTGATTTTTCATCATTCCTCCACTATATCTTGATCAAATTTTGTCCATTGAACACATGTAACATGAATTTCATGAATTTGACCTTAAAAAGTCAGGAGTTAACTTTTTTCACTGCACAGTTGACTTTTTCTCCAATTTCTTGATTATCAAGCAGCTGATTAATTGAAACCCTTCTGAAACCAATTGATGAGAAATTTTCCATCCATATACACTTAAGAACATAAGGAATACCATGAACTCAAGTTTTGCCCAAAAAATCAGAGATAAACTGACTTTATGCCAAACCCTAATTTTGGCCCCTTCTGGTTAGGAGGAAATTGCACATCTTCCAAATCCAAATTCCTCTGAATATGATCTGTATCCTCTCAACCAAAGATGAGACATGCCATTTGGAGATGATAATGACTCGAAGAGTTTGCCCATTTGGGGTCCAGATCACAAATTTTTGAATGTCTTGTGTAGGAGATGATGTACTGCTCAATCCTCTTGATGAATTCTCCTCTTCCCATGTCTTGTGGGATCAATGTGAGATGATATATGATGTAAGAGACCCTTGAGGCTTGTTGAAACACTTGGCTCTTATTCTTTTGCTTTGGATGATCCACACCTTTGAGAGACACTAATCACATGCCCTTATGCAAGATGGAATGCTAAAATGCTTGATGTTTTATTTTTCTATGCTTGAATGCAATGCAATGAAATGAAAGCTCATGCTAAATGCTATGAGAAATGAGAGGGCAAATTTTGGGGTATTACAGCTGCCCCTATTCAATCACTGTAGACCTGAATGGTTGATAGCGATTGCTGTCAGACTTTCAAGGTATGGAGGGATTGAATACCAAAAATAACCAGAAAATTTGCACTCTGTGGAGAAGAAGGAAAGGGATATAAACCCAACCACATGAATTCTGCTTGAATAAAAACACTGATGATGAAGAATAATACTAAAGAGATGTCTTTTGTACAACGCCAGACGACTACTGGCTCGCCACGCTACTGGTGGACTTCAATAATGTCTTTTGTACAATGTCAGACGACTACTGGCCTGCCACGCTACTGGTGGACTTCAATAATGTCTTTTGCACAATGCCAGACGACTACTGGCTTGCCACGCTGCTGGTGGACTTTTGCAGCCCTGCGCCACCCGAAGACGGACTTTTGCCAATCCACTGTTGGACTTTTGTCACCCGAAGACGGACTTTTGCCACCCGAAGACGGACTTTTGCCAATCCACTGTTGGACTTTTTCCACCCGAAGACGGACTTTTGCCAATCCACTGTTGGACTTTTGCCACCCGAAGACGGACTTTTGCCAATCCACTGTTGGACTTTTGCCACCCGAAGACGGACTTTTGCCAATCCATTGTTGGACTTTCTGCCACCCGAAGACGGACTTTTGCCAATCCACTGTTGGACTTTTTGCCACCCGAAGACGGACTTTTGCCAATCCACTGTTAGACTTTCTGCCACCCGAAGACGGACTTTTGCCAATCCACTGTTGGACTTTTTGCCACCCGAAGACGGACTTTTGCCAATCCACTGTTGGACTTTGAGGATTCCAATACTGGATTACACTCTGCATTCGTGTCAGACATCTCTGCTGACTTTGCTGAGGCACCATGATCAATGATTTGACTTTAGAGACTCCTGGAAGGATGGTATCTCTGCTGGAGAATAAATGAACAATCCGTCTGCTTCGAATTATCATGTTTACCAAAAATAAATTGGACCTTGAGATATGAGGGGAGTGGTGATTTTGCCAGGAATTACTTCATCTGCTTGGGGATGAACTCTGGTCACAGCAACTCTGCTGGGGATGAGAGGGTATACCATCAACTCTGAGATTGAGGAAAAATGGCATCAGCTCTGAGATTGAGAAAATTTGAAGTAAACGATAACACTGAGGTTGAGGAGAAGGTAGACATCAACTCTGAGGTTGATAAAAACCATAACTTCAACTCTGAGGTTAGAAGAAAGATATACGTCAACTCTGAGATTAGTAAAAGGGTATACATCGATTTTGAAACCGGAGATAAAACCCTTGACTTTAACTATGAGGTTGGGGGAGGAAAAGCATTTTCATCAACTCTGAGGTCGAGAAAAAGTATACAACAACTTTGAAGTTGGGGAAGAAAGGCGTCAACACCTAGGTTGGGGGAAGAAAGGAGATACGACAACTCTGAGGTTGGTAAAAAAAAAGGCTTCCACTCTGAGGTTGGAGAAGGAATGTACGACAACTTTGAAGTTGGTATAAAGGCGTCAACACCGAGGTTGGGGAGAAGATATACGGAAACTCGGAGGTTGGTAAAAAAGGCTTCAACTCTGAGGTTGGAGAAGGAATGTACGACAACTTTGAAGTTGGTATAAAGGGCGTCAACTCTGAGGTTTGAGCTCTCTTCGGAGGATTGGAATCACTGTTTTAATTGTGGTTGATCTGGGCTTTTGCACAAGGTACTAAATCTGGCTTATGCTTCGATGCCTGTTTGAATTTTCTTTCTATGGCGTAATGCTCCATACAAAATGGAAAGGCTACGCGTTTTGAGGATGCAATGCAATGATGAATACTATATGCAAGAATGAGATGACACTCCACCAAGGAATGCGCAGAAGCAAACTTCACTGAGGAAGGGATCACCAATATCTAATCTCCTGTGGGGAGATAACCAACTATACCACCAATAACCACTGGCGATGCAAACCCTGTCGGGGAACCGCAAGCTGAATTACAAACTCTGTTGGGGAGATGCCAATAAAGATTGGACTTTGAACCGCTGAGAATGCCAATAACCGTTGTACTTTGACTTACGGAGAATACCAAACCTGACTGTTGAGGTAGAGAATACTCTGACTTCTTACCGTCTTCAAACCGCTTGAAAATATTCCATCGTCTTACCCTGCCGAGGATGATGAATCCACCTACACTGCTGGGGATAAGAAATCCTCATGATAAACCCTTTTCGATTTGAGGACGATTCTCTGCTTGGGGAAGCATAGCAATTCCAACACCTCGCTGGTAAAGGATACCTTCTGGCTCCTTGCTGGGGAAGAGACTTAAGGCTTCAAGTTTCTGCTGATCGACTGCATGCCGATTGTCAAGAGTGAACAACGGTTCTTTCCTGACTTGCCCCAGACCACAGGGTCCATTGAAAGAAATCATCTCAATAGGATTTTACAGAAGACCGGGCGTTCAACAATGCCCCAGGGTCTTCAAACTCTTAGAGAGATTCATCGAATCTCGACGTAACTGCCCCGGACTGTATGATTTGTGAAGGAATTTTCCCCGAGAGGACTTGTAATGACTTAAAATACTCTGCCTCAGTGTTTTGAACCTTGAAGGGGTACCTCTGATCAACTATCTTCTGGAGAGGATAACTTCTTATGCTCCGGAGGTGGCCTGCCTCGATATGAGCTTTGAAGTGACTTTGTCCCTGATCTTCGAATGAATGCCCCAGAGTATCTGCTTTTAGAGAGATTTCTCGACGTGACTGCCCCAGATTGGCTACATTTCAACACGACTTACTAGGGAGAGCCCACGGCACTGAGTCTCTTGGCAACATGCCCCTTGATATGACTGTCCTTCAGAATTTTCAAGCATCCTAACTTGGCAGGATCAAGTTTCTCGACTGTCGTTCACTGTGTAAGCTTCATTGATGCTTAGGCACATGTATGCAAGCAGAACAAGTTTATTATGAGAATAATAATTCTAATGCAACAAACATGTTAACCTTGAAGTTTATTGAAAATATGTCGCAAAACCCTGTGAACGAGTCACTAGTTACGACATTGATTTTTGAATGGAAAACAATACGCACATGCAATACCAACAAAAATCTTATTAGCATAACTCATGGGAGTCAGGAACGCTATCTCGTTGAAGTACGCCTTCGGAATAAACCCTGTTTCAATTAGGACTTTTAAGGGTTGTAACGTGGCATGGTTCATGGTTTTAGAAAAAAGGATTTATGGCTCAAAATTTGTTTGTACCCACCCATTCTCCTTGATGTTCTCCAGTCCTACGCTCAGTTAATTTGGCACAAGCGCTCATCATCCTAAAGGATTTTTTGTGAGGATCGATGGTTAAGGAACCCATGAGGTTTTTGAAATGACAGTCACCCTTTTTGTGTCTTCCGTGTTTTGGTCACACGACTTGTTCCTTATCGAGGATTTTCTCTTTTGAACATTTCTTTTTTCATTTTTCGCTTCTTTATTTCCCTGATTTTTCCTGGACTGATTCTTTCTAAATTTTTCGATTTTGAAGTCCAGCGGGATGCCCTAACTTTTGCCTAAGTTGCTTATTTTCAAGTTTTCGACTTAGCGGGTTTTCTCTCTCTTTTTTTTTATTCTCTCTTTTTTTTTAACAAATCGTGTGACACTGGCTGTCTGACTCATTTGAAAAGGTTGTGACTGCCTTACTCATTGATCACTGATGGATAACCATTGTGGTTTCACATCTCTTGACCTCTTGAAGGGTAAAAGGTAATGGATCCTTCGATGCACACTCCTTTTGAAATTTGAACGCCCGGTCAAATTACTGACAACTACCCTGCCCCTGGTTAAATGTGAGGGTGTTTTTGAATGAAAAGAAACTCCTACTTCAAGGCTCAAAGGGGTTGACGAGGGTCTATCTCCCTTATATCTTCAGTGTTTGGGGATTGGAAGCAATGCCTGTATATCCTCAACAGGGTTTTATCCAAAAGCACACAACCAAAGATTTTGCATTTTTACTTCATCATCCTCCCTCCAAGAGTTTAAGCAAGAAAATTGGTATTGCAATGCGCAGAAACATTATATGAATGAATAAAAATGAATTACTTCAAGAAAAAACATATTAATTGCATTAAAACATCATTCAGAACACAAACAAGTTTTTTAGGCATATAATGCTTTACAAGAAAATGAAAAACTACAAATGAAAATGCAGTAAAGAAGCTAAAGATTACCATCGCTGAGGAGGCTTGATTCTGTCTGGACGTCCTTGTAAACTGAGTGCTCACTTGAGACAGGAGGCTTCAATTGATGTACATATCATCTTCAGTGAATGCAATGATCTCTGAGTCCACCAGGTCTTGTACCTTGTGCTTGAACACGTTGCAATTTTCAATGGAATGACCCGGTGTGTCTGAGTGATACTCGCATCTAGCATCCAGATCATAATCAGGAGGAATGGGGTCAGGGACAGGTTTGGCATCCCTTAGTTCAACCAGAGAACTCTCAAGTAGACGGGCAAGAACATCACTGTGAGGAATAGGGAGTGGATCGAACCTTCTCGCAGGCCTTCGCGATCTTTGTTGTCTCTGTTGCTGAGGAGCATAAGGTCGCTGATACTGAACAGGCTGTTGAACAACAGGAGGAATATACACAACACTAGTTTCTCCTTCCTTTCCTTTGGAGGACCCAGCATAAGGTTTCTTTGCATCTTCAGCAGCAATTCGAATCTTTCCCGTTTTGATGCCATTCTCGACTCTTTCTTCTGCCAATACAAGACCCAAAAATCTAGCTGACAAACATCCAACCAATTTCTCATAATAATGCCCCTGAAGCGTATCCATGAACATATCAACGAGCTCTCTTTCCAACATCGGAGGTTGAACTTGGGAAGCCAATTCATGCCACCTCTGGGCGTATTCTTTGAAGCTTTCGTTTTGTCTCTGAGAAAGACTCTGCAATTGTATTCTATTGGGCGCCATGTCCGTGTTGTATTGGTAGTGCATGATGAAAGCCTCTGCCAAATCTCTCCGGCTTTTAATATGCGTTCTCTCCAAGCTCATATACCAGTCTAAAGATGCCCCAGTTAGGCTGTCCTGAAAGAAATGCATCAGGAACTTCTCATCATCCGTATAGGCAGACATTTTGCTGGAATATGCCCTGATGTGAAGCTGAGGTCAAGTGCTTCCATTGTACTTTTCGAAAGTAGGCGCCTTGAACTTTGGAGGAACCTTCACACCTGGGACCAACCCTAAGTCATACATGTCCATACCCAAATCATTATGGCCTTTAATAGCCTTCAGTCTCTCTTCGAGCATACGAAGCTTCTTGCCCGCCTCAGTAGGGAAATTCATCTCAGCATCGTAAAATTGTTCTTCCTGATTATCCACCTTCTGACGAGGAACATGAATCCTAGCAGTATTTCCTCTGGATTTACTCATAGGAGAGGGTGGAGGAAGATCAACACGTGGAGGATTCACAACTCCGCCTGGAGTATTACCAACAACATTCCCATTACCAGCCTCTGGGATAACAACAGTTCTTTGAATAATTGCCTCTAGTTCCTCTTGTTGTTGAGCCATGCCCTGCATCATCTCAAAGAACTGGGCCATACGAGTCTGGAATTCCGACAACTCTGCTCGCATCTGATCCATGATCCTTCTCTGATTGCTTCAAGTTGCGTAGTGGTGAGAAGTCAGGTTTGCAGTTCTGAAGAAAATACCAAGTCAGAATAAGAACCCCTTCCGAGAATACCTGTTATGCATATGAGTATGAGAATGCAAAATTTCATGCAATGCAAATGCAAAGACACGGGATCAAGGTATCCCCAAAGCTCTGGATAAGTGTTGTGCTACTGCCGAAACAACCAGAATACCAGAATACCAGGCTGATAAGTCTACACTGATAGGAAATCCAGAATACCGGGTAGGATGAAGGTTAAGGTTACCTGCAAACCTGTAAACAATCCCCCAATCTCACATGTAGGTACCAGGATGTTCAGTATCCCGGGCTCTCAGGTCGAGAAATGATGATACGTTCACCATTTCTGGTTTGGCATCATCATCAATCGAGGAGGCCTCAACTGATTCTCCAAGACGAAAGATCCTCAGCTTCAGAGGTTTGAGAAGCAATAGCACATTCAGCCCGAAGGATACAATGCTATCGCCAATTAAAGAGGTCGTCTGCTGATTCACTTCAAAAAGGATATCCTATAGCGAGTTCCCAGCGTTGGGTCCTCGAATCGAGAATATGCAATGGGTTTGCCACTATCACATCTCGGGAGGAGTGCCGCAACTGAGTCCTCGGGAATGGTCACCAGAGTCGACAGTTCCTCAAGAGAATAACTACTGGCCTGCATAACATGCAGTAGCAGAAAGCTCCTGATAGAACCTCGTCTGGTTGTGGGTCTCATGAACAACAATACGTGGTCACCACCACGCAAGCGTCATGACTATCCACTCTAAAACCTATATGTGTACTCAAGCCTAGGTAGTGGGCTTATCTCTCAGAACACCCCAACTTGCCAAACAGAAAACCAGCCAGCACAGCGCAGTAATATCTAGTATGATAGTAATGCAGTAAAAATGCGATAAGAACAGTAAAGCGGTAAAGCAAAAATACAGTAAACAGCAATACAGTAATATACAACAAACAGCAAAACACAGCACCAGGATAAACACCCAATGAAAGAAAACAAACAAGCGCTAGGATTGACTCGCTAAGGAAACCAGAGATTCTGGGTTCGATCCCCAGTATAGTCGCCAGCTGTCGCTCCCGGGATTTTCATCCAAGTACAAACGCGAAAGTGGCACCGAAACAGAGTCGCTAGCAATGTGTATTTATCCCAAGAGAGGGAAAGGAAACACTGCATAAACCTGGGGGAAGGAAAGAGCATGGTCTTGCGACCAAGAAAACTGGGTTCGGGAGTCGGTTACGCGCAAGGAAGGTATTAGCACCCCCACGCATCCATCGTACCCGATGGGATCCACGTTTACTGTCATCAATCAAAGGGTGTAAGGAAAGGATACTGGAAAAGGAACTGCTAGCCAGAGAACTGGAAAAGGAAAGGAGAGAGAAAGAGAAACAAATGTAGGGAAAATAAAAGAAGTGCTCGAATGGGCCCTACCCCACTGCCTACGTATCTCATCGGGCACATGAGAATCAGAGCGACGTAGTTCCCCTCACTAGGGATGGATTGCTTGTATTTTTTAGGGAACGGCTAATGTTCTAGCTCAGGTGTTGCAGGCTCTCTGGTGCGAGTGCGTTACCATCTTGCAAGAGAACGAGGAGAAGCACGTTCGTACGTTGAGTGAGTGAGATGAGAAAAGAATTCCCGAAGGAAAGACGTTATTGTTTGTTTTTGTCTTTTAGAAAGAAGTGTTTTTTATTATGTGTGTTTTGTAACATATATTGTATTTAAGTCCCTCATGTAGGATCGAATACCTCGCATATCGACCCAAGACGGGGCGTACACTAAACATTCCCAAAGAAATGAGAGAAGACCCCTCACCTCCTTGTTCCCACATGAAAGGCCTAAATACAATATTGGTTATGCCTTTATTAAGTATTTTTTACTTTTATTATGAGATGAGTGAAGAAAGACTCAAAAGCGGATCAAAGGTGAAAACTAAGGGGACTAAGATTCAACCCTAATGTTATCATACATGGTGATCCTAAGGTTAATGTGGTTTAAGAAGTTTAATCCTAAAAGAAAGGAGAAGAAGAGCGAAAGAAACAACTTACTTCCAAAATGGAAGTTAAGTTGATCTTAGAGAAGGGTGAAGAAAAAGTTATTCAAGGAAAGCATGTAAATGCTTAACAAAATCACAATTTGAATTATTAAAAGAAATAAGAGAGTATGAAAGAAAAAATGTGCATGTGGAAGCATATCCACACACCTACTTACTTTTAACACCTACATGAAAATGTTAGTCCACAAAATATTTACAAGAGATCCTAAGTAAAAGAACTTGGTCAAACAAGCCAATGGAAGGAAATAATGAAAACAGCAACTATTACAGCCCATAAATGCAAGGCAGCAGTAAATTTATCATCATGTACCAAACAGCAATTAACAGCACATGTTCAGCCTACAAAATGGGTGTAAAAAGCATTTGGCAGCACATACAACAGCACATATGTGTATAATCAGCAGTGAAAACTCAGAGGCAGCATGCATTAACACACAATTTCAATCATGAACAACCATTATTATGCATCAAGCCTTGCACATTCATCAAACAAACACGATCACAACCATATTACAAATCATGATGAGCAATCCTTGAAATCAAACATGTTATAATGTACATTACAAAAGAGTACACATTGTCAAGAATATGAGCAAGTCAAAACAAGTATACATCTCTTGAAATGGAAAGCAAATGAACATGCGCATAATGATTCCAGCAACATAACCTCAATTAGCAATTAATGAGCTCAAAGTGTGTGCATCATGTGTTCATCACATCAATTAATCAACAATGCAAACATAAACATTCATCGATTAACAATAAAAAACCGTGTGTCGGCAAATTGTGTGCATATGATGGTGTGAGGTGCAACAGCATCAAAACAGTCATTAGATGAGTATCATATTAATCCATGAAGATTAAAAGTGAAACGGGGTCGAAACATGCTCAAAAAACGCAAAAAACACATTCTGCAGCAGTGTTAACCGGTTAACGCCTGGTGTTAACCCGTTAACAGGTCAAAATCAGGCAAAAAATGCAAAATTAATACATGTTAACCCGTTAACGCCTGGTGTTAACCCGTTAACCTGGGACAGTGACCAAAAAACCAGTTGCAAAAGCACTTTTCAGCAGCAAATGACTTATCCAAACATCCAAATGAACATGCAATCAATTAATCACGAAATTACATGGAATTACCGTCGTCAAACATCAATTGAATCCAATAATCAACAACATCAAGAATCGAATTCTAGCACATGAATCCAAATCGAAAATCCACAAAAATCTACATCGAATAAGTTGCGAATAAGCCAAAAACAGTGTAGATTTAGGGAAAACCAACCTACAAAGCGGAGACTTGCTTTGGTAATTGTTGCAAAGTAATCTTGGTGCAGAAAATGAAAGAAAACCAGAGATTCCTCGATCGATAGCCGAAATGCGTCGAAACCAAACGAAATCGCGAAAATCCACCAAAATCCAACTTGCACCAAAATAAATGGTGAGAAACCTTTGGATTGAAGAAGAATACTCAGAACTTCCAGAAATCCAACGAAAGAATGCTAAATGATGAAGGTTAAGCTCAAGAATTAATCACTTTTCAATGTAAAAAGTGATTATTCTTCAAGAAACAAGAGCTTTTGTGTGTGGTTTTGAAAGAGAGAAGTAGAAGTTGATGAAGAATGAGTAGAGAGATTAGAGAGAAATGTGAGAGAATTGAGAGTGAAAATGGAGAAAAAATGGTTGAGCCTTGAAAATGAGTGAAGCATCTCTTAAATAGATTTTAGGTTTGGAGTATAAGTGGTTTGGAATGAGGTTTGGGTTTGGAGCTAGGGTCGGAGTTAGTTAGACTCAAATCACCGAGTCAAGTTAGTTAACTCGGTTAGTTAGGATCAACTCAGTTGCTTGGAAAACAAGAAACCATAATTGGTGCATGGGTGTATGACTTGGGTTGCCAGCAAGGCATTGTGACTTGTGAACTTTCAGCATGAAACCACCATGTTCGAGCCCTCGTATGACCTTCATAACTTGTTCAGATGAAAAAATGTCCAACATCAAAGTTAAAGAGGACATGGAGATGAACAACTTTGATGTTCAACAATTTTTAATTCATAGTGTGTCGAATTTTTATATCTATTTATTAAGTATGTTGAAGGAACAAACAAAATATACAATAGGTTGACGTTTATAAAGTGATGATAAAATTTATTTGATTTCATTCTTACTGGGGGAATATGCTTAAAATTATCAAATTTGTTTATGTTAGAATTATCTTTCTTTTTCTATTTCTTTTTGCAATGAATATTGATGGTCTTTGGATTGAAGGTCAATATCGACATAATTGGCTTAAACCTTGTTCTATACATTCTGATTGTCCAGATGACATGTGCAAGCCTCCTTTCGTACAATCATGTATTTTCTGGATTTGTAAGTGTCATTTCATTAACATCGAAAACTAAGAGTACATAAACTCTTAGTTAGAATATTTCATAAGTTATTCTGGAGTTATTGTATTGATACCTAATAAAAATGTTAGTTATGGATTTGTATTAAATGATGATGGTAACAAAATATCTTTAATACTATATATATATATATATATATATATATACAAAACCATTCATTCATTAATGATGCATTACTTAATTTATAATTTGTTTTAGGGTTTATATAACTTAAATATATTCGCATATTTATGGAAATAAACATATTATGCCTTGATCCAATGATATATACAATTTTATGAATTTTATTACAGTTCAAGATTCTAACTCTAAACGTAACATACTTAAGGGATAACACCTCTACATTGAATCTTGTTGGTAGAATTGATCCCTAATTGGATAAATCGAATAAGTGGACCAGATACCGATAGTAAAATAAAAAAGAGCATTTCTTATCACACCACCCTTGTTTCTTAGGCACCACCTAAATTTCCGGTTTTGCCCCCTAATTTCGGATGTGCACATCCGGACGCACCAATTTTTTAAAAAATGTTGATGCGTTCCGGAAGTGAAAATCCGGAAACTTTCCTGATCTGCAGATCCGAAAAACAGCAAAATTTAATTTTTTTTTTTTAAAAATCGATTTTGTTGCTTGGTCGCATATGTTAATATATCGTCGCAACTTAATATATATTTGACAACATCAATATATAAAATAAAATGATATATATATAATAAACCTCTGTTAAAATACATTGCATACATCTAATATAAATAGAATACATCAAACAAAAAACTACTGCGTATGGCGAAGGATCTCTCATGGCTCCCCTGCTCCTCTGCCCCTACCCGTCATCCTGGATCGATGTCTGCGTACTGAAGTGCCCCTCGAGCAATCGCAATAATCCTGTTCACGGCAAGTCTGGCACCAGAGCCCTCAGGGAGGTGACCGGCCTCAATGGCCTGCTGCATTATCTGCTCTATCTGACGACAGCGTGGTAGGACATCCTGAGTATGGTCCAGCTGAGACTGTCGCTCCTCTAATATCTCCTGATGAGCAGGTCTGGGTGGCGATCCCTCAGCAGTGGGCACCATGCATGGGTGTGAGATGGTGTAGAACCACACGATGTACCCGGCAACAACGCTCTAGTCTCTCTCCGCTCTGGTCGCCCGAGCCTCTTCCGGTACCAAGTGGGACTGGTAGTCAGCATATAGCTCATCTATCTGCCTGCGGGTCAAGCCTAGAGTAGCAGACTCATGAGGCATCCTGGGGATCGTCTGTGTGTAACCGAACTGATGCAAGACGCGTTCCGGCAGGTATCGGGCAGTAACGGTCGAACTGCATGCCAACCATCCTGAGAACAAACAAACCTCATCGAACGGGCGCGTCACACGGTGAGCGGCATATGGGCTATACAAACCGTCCTCAGCAGCCATCCGATCAAGATACACTCTGAAGGGGTCCGGCACCTGGTTCCCTCTGAGCAGGACAAATGCAGCAGCACGTGGCATATCCTCAGTGTACTCGGCGACACTCCCTCAACCAGTAATGTTGGGAAAGTGCTGTAAAATCCACGCCTGAAATGGAAAACATAACATGGGTGTCAAACATTATAATGAATATAGAAAGAAAAGAAATTAAAAATTCACTTAGAATATTAGATTGTTACCATGTATAGCGTACAGCTTCCTGCCACAATCTTGGCTGCCCAGCGGCAACCATCAGAGAGCCTGGAATAGGTGTATGCTAGTGCAGCCACCCCCCCAGTTGTACCCGTGGATCTCTGTCTGATCCGAAAGGTACCTGAGGTAGACGACATCAACATAATAGGCGCTGGTGTCCACAAACATCTGTGTGCCGAGCAAAAACAAGTAGTAGCATCTCAGGGCACGCTGCCTGTGGATCGCCATCTCAGCTGGATCACCTGCTGCATGTCCTACCTCTGCAAGCGCCGCAGTAAATCTGCGTGTCAGAAAGGAGAACCGGACGTGTGCACCTCTCAACTGCGTCACCTCCGCAAGTGCTTCCTCTGGGGTAGTCCCAAGCTCCTCAATCAGCATCTCTATCGTGTCCTCCTTCGACATCCTACCGTGACGGAGAAGGGTACCCGTGATCGGTAGATGTAAAAAGCACGAGTTGTCATCGAGAAGGGTAAACCAAGAAAGGTTACCTGTCCTAGCCAGACATATCTGGCAGTTTGCTCAGAGTACCCCATGAGTAGGGACATATCAGACTGTCCCCCAGGGTAACCGCCCAGCTCATCGAAATCGTCATCAGCGTCAACACCCTCATGTGTTGGGTGATCACCCTCTGGAACAGGAACAGGGGAATGAGGAGGAGCAGCTGATAGAGCTGGAGTCTCCCGACGACGTCTGCGTGCGGGCTAGGACCCTGATGAACTACCAGTAGAAACGCGACGCCTACGAGATGTAGAATCGGCAGCTGAAGAGGGAGTGGCATGTACCTGAGATGTGGAAGTGACCTGAACCTGTGATGTGGATGGCTGTGGTGTAGGATGTGGTGTAGGATGTCCCTCAGTTGTAGGGTCTACCCCAACTCCCTCTGCGTCGGAAGCCTCGGCTATAGACTGCAACCGCTCACGCCGGACAGATGATTGCTGAGCTGTCCGTCCATGTATGATACGATCGTCTCTGCCAGCCATCGAATCTGCAAAGCATAATAAATAAATTAGATTTTTTTAAAATAATTAAACAAAAACAAACAAACAAACAAAATAAAAAAAATAGTCTTCTGGATGTACACATCCGGAAGGACACAGAATTTTTAACGTTGGGTATTTCCGGATGTGCACATCCGGAAACACTCAGAATAATAAACGTTAAAATCTTTTCCGATCTGCACATCCGGTATGTTTTTTGAAGTTAAAAAATGGCACCCATGGCCACTGTAACATGCAAAAGGGCATTTTAATGCCCTGATCGTCCGTTTGAAGCAGTAAAAATGACCTACATTGTCGCTAACCTATGTTATTCATACAACCTAACAATTTCTACACCTAAATATCTACTCTAAATCGATTACTCGAAAATTACTCCGAAACTCTAAAATTTGAAAAATTACCGATTAAAATGAGATACGGAGGATTTGGAGTCTCTTGATCGTTGTATATGTTGCTTTGTGCCGAACTCGAGAGGAAAAAATCGAGATTTGAGGTGATTGAAAATTTGAGAGTTTGAGAGAGTTTGAGGGAGTTTGGAAATGAAAAGGTGAAGAATGAGGGGGACGAAGAAGGTCTGGCAATAAGAAATCCTTCCGGAAGTGTACATCAGAATTGTTTCCGAATATGCATATCTGGAACACTTCAGCGTTTTTTAAAAATTTGGTGTATCCGGATATGCACATCCGGAATCAGGGGGCAAAAAAATAATTTCACGTGGTGCCTAAGAAACTTGGGTGGTGTATTAAGAAATGCTCATAAAAAAACCTCTACATTGAATGGCTGGCGAGAAACCCAAATATATTCATCAATACTCCTTTCTTAATTTTAACTTAGAACCTTCACCCCAAACATAAAAGATATTTTGTTGTGCATGCCTTAAAAAATTCATTTACAAATATGAAGACTCGTATAACTTGTTTATAACTCTTATAATCAACATATTTACCTAATGGATTAGATAACTTATTTTTCCTCCAAACATAGATCAACATCGTTTGCATTGGACAACAAATATAGTTGTGTTTGTTCTTGTTCTTCCCTTTCCTTTGCTTGGGTTTTGATTGTGTTGTTTCTCTACACAAAAATGTTATTTTTATTTCTTTAAACAGTTAATTTAGTTTGTATTGTGATTTGATCTACATACTACTGTTTTTGGTGGCTTGAACAAGTGTATTTTTCAAAAATCCATCAACAAGTGGCACCCACAATGAGCATTAAGAATACCAAATGAGACATTGATCTATTTTTAGAGACAACAATTTTGAAACGTGGAATGTGAAGATGCTCAGAATATTGATTCAAAAAAGTGTGTAGAGACATTGAATGGTGAAACATTGATATCGACAAGCCTAACATAAGTAGAGAGATAAAGATGATGGAAAAAGCAAGGAGTACCTCTATTTCATGTCTTCAAGATAAAATTATTGAGGGAAGTCTCTATGGAGAAGATCACAACAAAAATGTAGGCGGAACTAAAAAATGTTAGAATGAAGGAATAAAGTTCCATTGTGGAGGAATTGTCATGGTTTAAGAAAATCAGTGATGACTTGCAAAATATTCAAGTGAAGCTTGACAATGAGGACATGTCTCTATCCTTGTTTATTTAATTACCTAAATCCTTTAAAAATTAGAAGGATGTTTTTTTTATGTGAAGGATGACCTTTATCACCTTGGACGAGGACCAACTGATGGTTAGAACAAAAGTTTTAACAATGGTGAAAGAGTTGATGATGCACCAAAGAAGATATGCAGGCGAAATACTCAAGAGATTTGAGATGCAAGATTGCAACTCAACTTCGACTCCAGCTGAGACCAGACTGCAACTGTTGAAGGATCCAGACGAAGATAATGTCGACCCAACCCAATATAGAAGACTCATTGGGTCACTTAGATATCTTTGTCACACAAGGCCTGACTTAGCATACAGTGTGGGTATGGTAAGTAGATTCATGCAGAAGCCAAAGGTATCAACCTAACAACGACGAAGAAGATACTTAGGTATCTGAAAGGGACTCTCGACTATGGCATTTTGTTTCCTGCAGTTGATGAAGGAAGAGAATGCAAGTTAGTGGGATACACCGACTCTAGTTGGTGTAGTGATGCTGAGGATAGAAAATCCACAACTGGATATGTGTTTATGTTAGCTGGTGCACCAGTTGCTTGGAGTTCGAGAAAGGAACCAGTAGTGGCATTATCATCATGCGAAGTAGAATATATAGTTGCTTCTCTTTGTGCATGTCAAGCAACCTGGATGGTGAACTTAGTCGAAGAGATTACAGGGAAGAATCATGGAGCAATTACCATGAAGATCGACAGCATGTCAGCTATCAACTTGGCGAAGAATCCAATAGCACACGGTCGAAGCAAGCACATCGAAATATGGTTCCATTATCTTCGAGAGCAGGTAGCAGAAGGGAAGATGAATTTGGAACACTGCAGAACTGAGAATCAGATTGCAGATATCATGACGAAGGGAGTGCAGGTCGAAGCCTTTAGAAGACTAAGAGCCATGATGAATGTAGATAGTTTAGACACAATGAATTGGGTGGTGTGTTAAATGTAATTCATAGTGTGTCGAAGTCGAAGCATTCATAGCTTAGTGTCGTGTCGAATTGTTTAGGTTGTTTCGACAGAATCGTGTTAGATTTGATTTGATTGGATTCAGATTTGTTTAGATTAGATTTGATATTTTGGGCTTTTAATTTTGGGCCTTTGAAAATCTATATCTATAAATAGGAAGTATCCTTGCATTGTAATCATAACATTGTATTGTATTCACAGTTGCGATTAGCAGTGAAAGTGCAATATATTCAGAAATCCCACAGTTCGTGGGTAGAACACTTCTCCTCCAAATATTTCTCTTCTCTCTCTTTTCTTTCTTGCTTCTAGTTTGTTCTTCTTCTTTCTTTGTTCTTCATTGCAATTGCGTAGTGGGTTTGGTTATCAATCTTGAGATCAAGATTGAAGTGGAATTCCCATAGGGTGTGATGAATTTCCAACAACGACCGACAGGAAAAGATAGCTAGTACAGAGCCTTCGCATTATAAAGCGGAGGCAATGACTTGGGAGGAAATTGTTTTGAGTCGGCCATAAGGCTCAACAATTATGGCCCAGAGAATGCAAAAACCCACTAAGTCACTTGTAGATTATGAGTGTTATCTTGGGCCAGTCCTCAGGCGATCCAAAGCCAGGATCCATGTAATGAATCTTGTATCCTACGCCTGAAAATCAACGAGAAATTATAAATGATCCATTATATAAGAAGGAAACATGTCTTTTCCATTTACATTTCAAATTCAAATTTCATTCACTCATCTTACTCACACACTGACTTAAGTGTTGAAGTGCTAACTTTGCATGTCATCCCATATCTCACTATATCAGAAACTCAAGTCCAATATTGCATCTTGTGACCTCTAATCTCTAATCAATTCTGGTTCTCTACAGGAAGACTTTCAAATGTGTCATTGGTTCATGAAAAAATAATAATATAATCCTTTAAATAATATGCATCACACCTAAAACTATATATTTTATTACGTAAATAAAAAAATAAAATTCATATTTATAATTTATGAAACTTTTTTTTTATAAATAATTTGCACTTAGCAGGATTTGAAATGTGAGGTATTGAAAAGAAAACACTCTCAAAACTCAAGTCTTCACCATTCGGCCGCACACACTCACACATAATTTATGAAACTAATCAATGGAGTGACTTGCCTAGTAATTTCTCTTATTAAGTATTTAAATTTAGATTGGTACTATGTGGCTTTTCATCAATTCCAAAATAAATTATTATCAATTATGATTTTTTTCATGATTTCTTTAAGAGATTAATGCTAAATTAGAATATATATATATATATATATATATATATATATATAAGAAAATTTATGATTAGTTACGACTAAAACCGTAGCGAATTTGAAGTGAATCTCTATCGAATAGATTTAGTTGGAGATTAGCTACGGATTAACAACGATATATACCGTAGCTTGGATTGAGTGGCTAATTAGCTAGTATAGATTTTTCTAGCAAAATTCAAACTAATATTTTACAATTCATAGCTAAACCACAACTAAAACGTAGCAAATTATCAGTTTTATATTAATGTTTCCAGACTATTCAGCTACAATATTGCCACAAAATTATCCTAGTAAATCTCAAGCTAAATTAGGCTAGATAAAATTTTTAATTTCTAATCAAAACCAATTAAGCTAGATCAGATATTTAATTTTCTAATCAAAATCAATTAGATTATAAATTATAAAAAATTATTAATTAAGCATTGGTTTAATTAAGAAAATTAAATTTATAATATTATCATAATTGTTGATAATTAACCATTGGTTTGATTATAAAAATTAAAACTATAATATTTTTTCCATGAATAAGAACACAACTTAAAAGCAATTTCATATTTATATATCTTCAATGACCAATCCATCATTAAGATAACCAAGGAAACGATTTTATAATATAATTAATCAATGTTAGGCATAAACCAATAATATTAATGAATTACAAGATACATATTTATTCTCATCTCAAAGAGTATTCTACGAGTATCTGGTTGATGTTTCAAAAGCATCTACAATTAGGGTTATGTTCAAACCATCATGCACTTTGACATTAAAGCTTGGAGCACAAGGCAAACAACTATGACCACTTGCAACATAAAAACTCGTCATGAGTTCTTGGCCAAAACCATTTGTCCAAATCAGCACATAAACTGTCATATAGAAACACCAAGAAGTTAAAAGCAGTGCAATTGTAACAGTAAATAGAACTTTGAATCAGTCATGTATAGGCTTCACAAGCTCAAAGATGCTGATATACTTTAAACATCAAATCCACAAGCTTAAATATTATTGATAACTTACATAAGCAATAATAGAATTCAATATCTAACTATTCCACACATCAAAAGTTTATTTGCACTGAGTAAAATTTATTTACCTCTCGTGAGTGTATCGATCATGGTTTATTCGCAAGTCTTGAACATTTTCTTAGAGATATATTTCATGGTCCCCAAAGTGGTGGATTTCTGCATCATGAGGTAGTCATGAATCATGACTGCAAGTTAGGTGAACAATCACTAGGCAGACATAATACATTCTGATCATTCTAATCATAAGCCAAACATTAAGAATGCAAATTTGTCATTAAAGATGAGCATAATATGTATTCACAAAAAGAGTGGACATGCTTTCAACTATGATTTGAAAGTGCATTGATTTTAAAATATATCAAGGACCAAAATTAGAATTGATGACAACTTACGCGGTACAACAATCCTAGTGTGTTCTTCGGTATAGAAGTAAAAAAGAAATGAATAATCCATTTATAAAACTTAATAGACTCCAATATCCAACTATTAAAAACATCTAAGTTCAAAGAGTACTCATATATCCCCTAATTTATGATTGATAATTCAAAGCATAACATTCAAATAACTATGGAGTACTAGAAACATAGAAACGAGGAAAGCTCTAAAACCTGTACATGGACAAAAATATGTCAGATGAATTATTATTTATAATATATGAATTTCACAACTTCATTTATTCTTGCTTCCTCGAAACATTTGGAAATCTCTTCCAAATAGTCGTCCCAATATCCCTTAATGGAAGCCAAACCTAACAAGTAGCTTCATCAAGGACAACATACAATTGATTTGAAAGTGAAAATATGAAATATAACTTACCTGCTGTCCAAAAAGAAATGGTATATGGCATCTAATGGTATATGGCATCTAATTACTTGAATTATGCCTCTTATTTGTCCCAATTAACAAACTTGAATTGTAAAGAAACTAGCTGTTGAGAAATAACTACGGAGTCTAAATTTCTAACATATGTGTTCTTCCTGAAAATTCAAAGTATAGTCATCCATGTACTTCTCAACCTGGTATGCTTATTGTTAGAATGGAACTGAATAATGATTATGAGGAGTATCAATTTTATTGCATTTAACAGGTTGAAATTATATTTTAATATAAATAATTAAATACAACTCAACAACCTATGTTATGGAACTAAATAATGATTAAGAGTCTCGAACTAATGTACTGGAGCTAAAGGTTGGATCTAAAATGTACAGTAACATCAACAAAACAATTGTTCAAAAAGAAACTTTATCACAAACAGTTGTAACAATAACCAGTATATATGTTTTCTGTCTCAAAAATTTGACAAATATATGCATAGTTTAAATGTGCATAAATGAAGGTTCTGTCTTGGATCAAAAGGTATTTTGCTACTTATGAAGAATTTTTTGCTATATTGTTTTTCACAAAAGGTTAACTTCTCCAAAAAGAAATATATGAAGAATGTATGCTTTTATATGTTCATGTTCATCTCCTCAAATACATCAATTGTCTTGTTGTGTAGTGTATCTATTTTGGGCTGTTGTTCAACCAAAAAAAGGGAATATGAAGGAAATAATAGAATATAGTGGGTGATAGTGAACTAGAAGCATAAATGGTGTTGGCTTCGACCCTAAACTTAGGAAAGATGCAACACACACATAATTGCTTCCTCCAAAATCCACAACAACAAAGCAATTAGAAGTTACATGAAATGTAAATGAATTGATTAGTAATTAAGAATTAACCAGTCTCAGGGGAGAACAAGCGGTTGACAACATCCAAAGAGGCTGAACCACTTATGCTAACTCCACTATCGTGTGCCCCATTTCTGATTCCCTGTGCTCTTCCATTCTCCTTAACTCTGCTCAAAACTATCAAGCAAATGTAACTATGTAACACCAAAATAAAATAAATACAGAAAAAAGATGAATCGAGTTGAATTGGACATCTCTGGACCATAAGTAGGATCAGTTCAGAAAGAAAAACCAAACTAGCTTAAAGGTTCAGTACACTGATTCTATTGTTTGGTATTGAAATAAAATTACATTTACAGAAAACCAAACTGTACCTTTTCAATAAAAAAAAGGTTCATTACATTGATAATTGTGACACTTGATAAAAGGGAAAGCCAAACCAAATCGAATAATATGTCCATCTAAAAGAACCAAAAACTGAGATGAACCATTAAAATGAACCGAACTGCACCGAAAAGAGCCAATTTCAAGAATAACTATTTTGACAAACACATTCCAATTTCAGCAGATGAGGTGCTATATTATCAAGAAGCACGACAATATTGGGAAGGAAACAGTAGTAATCCAAAAATATATTACCTCTTTCAAATTTGTACACTTTTATTCCATCTAATTGTCTAAATCATGGATAGTAAGTTAACTAAAACCAATTATTAGTCATTCATATACAGACCTATACCCGTGCGTAGCTTCAAAATTATTTGATCTCGTGCCTTGGCTGAGGAAGCCTTACTCAACCTATCCTGCAAAGAATGTCTTAAAGCACCTGTAAAAAATAAAACAAAGCATATGAATACAGACACAATTAACCAATCAAGAAAAACAGCAAAAATGCACAAATCAACCATTTTGATTTGTGTGAATAGGAAAAGATTTAACTAACTTGCTGAGATTTATTGTCAATCTGCAATATAATAGATTTGTTGCTCAAAGAAGTATCTCGTTGCAGATCAATGCAAATTGGAGCTTTGGTAGCTCGATTCTGACCAGTAGGCTAAAGAAAACAAACATTCACGGTCACTTTCACTTCGAATTTCACTTCATATTTAGAATTGAAATTATAGAGTTTCAAAAACCTAACTTACCAAAATTGGATGTCCAATTAAACTGTTCAAAACCGCTGATTTATAAACACCCTACGAAATCAAAATCAGAATTGAAATCGCAAATATAATAAATTAGAAACTATAATGATGTAGAAAAGAAATGGAGAAGACTTACGATGTTTCCAAGAGCAACGACGTTGAGGAAAGTTGACGGTCTTTGGGAATTGGTTGTGTCATTGATATTTTTGTCGGCGAGTAATGTCGGCGCTTGACACATGAAATCTGCACCCTCTGATAACTCCTCGATTGCCGCCATAGATGATGAGAATCAACGGATCCAAAACCGAAATAGAGAGAGAAAGTTTTAATACTCGAAAGAGTTTGCGTGTATGTGCCTGAAAAATAAGTATCGATCGAAACCGAATCCTAAACCAGACCCTAAGCTACAATCGAGACGCAACGGTGGCGCACTGAAATGCAGTGGTGGCGCACCGAGACACAGTGGTGGGGGTTAGAGCAGAGGGTGGATCGAAAGCATATAGAGAGAAGAAAAAATGATTATGTTTTAAAGTAAAATTACTTTTTATTAAATATAATGAATTAGAATTTAGAATACAAATATTTTATATTAAAATTTTAAAATAATCTAATTATCAAAGACACTGTTAGTATGTAGTAAAAAAAATTGTATATACGGTAAACAAAATATGGCAATAATATTTTTACTCAATTTATAATTTTTTTATGGACTACTTGTACGTTTATAAACTCCATTAGATAATATTGCATTCGTTTAAAATATGTAAGTATTAGCTAGAGAAATTTCAATTGCATTAAAAACAAATTCATTCAACTACAAGTTAACTAAAACACACAATTATAGCAAAATGATGGTAGCTAATGGATTAGATAACTTATTTTTCCTCCAAACATAGATCAACATCGTTTGCATTGGATCAACAAATATAGTTGTGTTTGTTCTTGTTCTTCCCTTTCCTTTTGGTTTTGATTGTGTTGTTTCTCTACACAAAAATGTTATTTTTATTTCTTTAAACAGTTAATTTAGTTTGTATTGTGATTTGATCTACATACTATTGTTTTTGGTGGCTTGAACAAGTGAATTTTTCAAACATCCATCAACAAGTGGCACCCACAATGAGCATCAAGAATACCAAATGAGACATTGATCTATTTTTAGAGACAACAATTTTGGAACGTGGAATGTGAAGATGCTCAGAATTTTGATTCAAAAAGTGTGTAGCGACATTGAATGGTGAGACATTCATATCGACAAGCCTAACATAAGTAGAGAGATAAAGATGATTGAAAAAGCAAGGAGTACCTCTATTTGATCAAGATAAAA
Organism: Lathyrus tuberosus; assembly: GCA_022829125.1. Classification (NCBI taxonomy): domain Eukaryota; kingdom Viridiplantae; phylum Streptophyta; class Magnoliopsida; order Fabales; family Fabaceae; genus Lathyrus; species Lathyrus tuberosus. Next base: position 2,255,531 of record JALAZF010000436.1, on the reverse strand, counting down.
TATTAAGAGAAGTCTCTATGGAGAAGATCACAACAAAAATGTAGGCGGAACTAAAAAATGTCAGAATGAAGGAATAAAGTTCCATTGTGGAGGAATTGTCATGGTTCAAGAAAATCAGTGATGACTTGCAAAATATTCAAGTGAAGCTTGACAATGAGGACATGTCTCTGTCCTTGTTTATTTAATTACCTAAATCCTTTAAAAATTAGAAGGATGCTTTTTTTTATGTGAATGATGACCTTTATCACCTTGGACGAGGACCAACTGATGGTTAGAACAAAGATTTTAACAAAGGTGAAAGAGTTTATAGTTGATGATAATGGCGAGGACTTGAATTTTTCAAGGGAAAGAAATGAGAGTAGAAAAAACCATAAGGGGACTAGATTTAGGACTAGGTAAAAGTCAAAGGGTCTTTATAAATCAAAGTATAATGGATTTTTCTAGCAAGGGTTGCGATTATAGTTTTGTTGAGATTATGATTGCCTCAAATGACAAGTTAGGAAGCTGAAAAAATTTGGGTCATGTATTCTGAAATATCTCATAGCCTCTTAATCACTCTATTCTTTGTTAGTTGGGACAAATTGAGTAATTAGTGAAATCATATGAGACAAATTCTTAATAAATTCTCTTAATCCTTACTAATTAGGAAATTTTGGTACACTTGATAAATGGCCTTTTTGAGAAAATGAGATAATGACATGGGCAAAATGGTAAATTTTTCACTAAATGACAAAAGACCATTCTACATATCATTTCCCTTCGTCTCATACCATTCATTTAATAAATTTTTTAGTAAGAGAGCAATAGAAAAAAAGAAATGAAGAAGAAAAGCAAAGACTTGGATTAAGAAGAGGAAAAGAAGGATTCATCTCAATTTCATCATCATCTTCTTCCTAAGAGGTGGGTTCCTAGTTAGTCTTAGCTTTAGGGGAAAATTGCATGGAATTTGAGAGTTAGGGTTTTGAAATTTATGTTTATGCATGATCTTCTTGGTGTATTGCATGTCTATGGCTGTTAATCCATGATATATGTTGTGGGTGTGTGTAATATAATAACATGTTGAGTTGTATGGTTGATTTTTTTCTCCCTGTTCTTCCTTCCATGCTCTGTTTTCTTCTACGCTCGCTTAGTGAGGGATGATTAGCTAAACGAGGGCTCACCTAGAGCTTGCAATTCCATCGCTAAGCAAGGCAATTGTCCAAAGAAAGCCGAGACATTCTGTTTTTCTCACTTGGACATTGCATTGAGCTCTCTAAGTGAGAGCTCACATGAAGCTTGCGCCTGAGCATTCTAAGCAAGGGCTCTGATATTTTGACAAATTTTTTTGTTTCCCTTGTGTTCACCATTAACTGAGTATTCTTCAAGAAACAAGAGCTTTTATGTGTGGTTTTGTAAGAGAGAAGTAGAAGTTGATGAAGAATGAGTAGAGAGATTAGAGAGAAATGTGAGAGAATTGAGAGTGAAAATGGAGAAAAAATGGTTGAGCCTTGAAAATAAGTGAAGCATCTCTTAAATAGATTTTAGGTTTGGAGTATAAGTGGTTTGGAATGAGGTTTGGGTTTGGAGCTAGGGTCGGAGTTAGTTAGACTCAACTCACCGAGTCAAGTTAGTTAACTCGGTTAGTTAGGATCAACTCAGTTGCTTGGAAAACAAGAAACCATAATTGGTGCATGGGTGTGTGACTTGGGCTGCCAGCATGACATTGTGACTTGTGAACTTTCAGCATGAAACCACCATGTTCGAGCCCTCGTATGACCTTCATAACTTGTTCAGATGAAAAAATGTCCAACATCAAAGTTGAAGAGGACATAGAGATGAACAACTTTGATGTTCAACAATTTTTAATTTGAAGCCTTCTTGATGGAGAAAATTGGCTTGACATTTGGCACGCCAACTGTTCGATGAAATTATGGCCTATGGGCCTGCACTTGCCTTGCCATGACTTGATTTTTGCCTTGATTTTACCAAACTTTGATCGATCATAACTCCCTCAATTTTGATCCGATGGAAGAATTCTTTATAAGGATTTGAAGCATGAAACCAGATCTTTTGTTGTGGCCTGGTGGATTTTTGATTTGATGCTTTAAAAATGAGAAAGCCTGACTCAAAGTAGGGTGCAAAATGGCCCAAAATTACTATTTTTGGAAACCCTACACTTTCTATTTTTGGCAGTTTTATGATTTCTTGATTTTTCATCATTCCTCCAGTATATCTTGATCAAATTTTGTCCATTGAACACATGTAACATGAATTTCATGAATTTGACCTTAAAAAGTCAGGAGTTAACTTTTTTCACTGCACAGTTGACTTTTTCCCCAATTTCTTGATTATCAAGCAGCTGATCAATTGAAACCCTTCTGAAACCAATTGATGAGAAATTTTCCATCCATATACACTTAAGAACATAAGGAATACCATGAACTCAAGTTTTGCCCAAAAAATCAGAGATAAACTGACTTTATGCCAAACCCTAATTTTGGCCCCTTCTGGTTAGGAGGAAATTGCACATCTTCCAAATCCAAATTCCTCTGAATATGATGTGTATCCTCTCAACCAAAGATGAGACATGCCATTTGGAGATGATAATGACTCGAAGAGTTTGCCCATTTGGGGTCCAGATCACAAATTTTTGAATGTCTTGTGTAGGAGATGATGTACTGCTCAATCCTCTTGATGAATTCTCCTCTTCCCATGTCTTGTGGGATCAATGTGAGATGATATATGATGTAAGAGACCCTTGAGGCTTGTTGAAACACTTGGCTCTTATTCTTTTGCTTTGGATGATCCACACCTTTGAGAGACACTAATCACATGCCCTTATGCAAGATGGAATGCTAAAATGCTTGATGTTTTATTTTTCTATGCTTGAATGCAATGCAATGAAATGAAAGCTCATGCTAAATGCTATGAGAAATGAGAGGGCAAATTTTGGGGTATTACAGCTGCCCCTATTCAATCACTGTAGACCTGAATGGTTGATAGCGATTGCTGTCAGACTTTCAAGGTATGGAGGGATTGAATACCAAAAATAACCAGAAAATTTGCACTCTGTGGAGAAGAAGGAAAGGGATATAAACCCAACCACATGAATTCTGCTTGAATAAAAACACTGATGATGAAGAATAATACTAAAGAGATGTCTTTTGTACAACGCCAGACGACTACTGGCTCGCCACGCTACTGGTGGACTTCAATAATGTCTTTTGTACAATGTCAGACGACTACTGGCCTGCCACGCTACTGGTGGACTTCAATAATGTCTTTTGCATAATGCCAGACGACTACTGGCTTGCCACGCTGCTGGTGGACTTTTGCAGCCCTGCGCCACCCGAAGACGGACTTTTGCCAATCCACTGTTGGACTTTTGTCACCCGAAGACGGACTTTTGCCACCCGAAGACGGACTTTTGCCAATCCACTGTTGGACTTTTTCCACCCGAAGACGGACTTTTGCCAATCCACTGTTGGACTTTTGCCACCCGAAGACGGACTTTTGCCAATCCACTGTTGGACTTTTGCCACCCGAAGACGGACTTTTGCCAATCCACTGTTGGACTTTCTGCCACCCGAAGACGGACTTTTGCCAATCCACTGTTGGACTTTTTGCCACCCGAAGACGGACTTTTGCCAATCCACTGTTGGACTTTCTGCCACCCGAAGACGGACTTTTGCCAATCCACTGTTGGACTTTTTGCCACCCGAAGACGGACTTTTGCCAATCCACTGTTGGACTTTGAGGATTCCAATACTGGATTACACTCTGCATTCGTGTCAGACATCTCTGCTGACTTTGCTGAGGCACCATGATCAATGATTTGACTTTAGAGACTCCTGGAAGGATGGTATCTCTGCTGGAGAATAAATGAACAATCCGTCTGCTTCGAATTATCATGTTTACCAAAAATAAATTGGACCTTGAGATATGAGGGGAGTGGTGATTTTGCCAGGAATTACTTCATCTGCTTGGGGATGAACTCTGGTCACAGCAACTCCGCTGGGGATGAGAGGGTATACCATCAACTCTGAGATTGAGGAAAAATGGCATCAGCTCTGAGATTGAGAAAATTTGAAGTAAACGATAACACTGAGGTTGAGGAGAAGGTAGACATCAACTCTGAGGTTGATAAAAACCATAACTTCAACTCTGAGGTTAGAAGAAAGATATACGTCAACTCTGAGATTAGTAAAAGGGTATACATCGATTTTGAAACCGGAGATAAAACCCTTGACTTTAACTATGAGGTTGGGGGAGGAAAAGCATTTTCATCAACTCTGAGGTCGAGAAAAAGTATACAACAACTTTGAAGTTGGGGAAGAAAGGCGTCAACACCTAGGTTGGGGGAAGAAAGGAGATACGACAACTCTGAGGTTGGTAAAAAAAAAGGCTTCCACTCTGAGGTTGGAGAAGGAATGTACGACAACTTTGAAGTTGGTATAAAGGCGTCAACACCGAGGTTGGGGAGAAGATATACGGAAACTCGGAGGTTGGTAAAAAAGGCTTCAACTCTGAGGTTGGAGAAGGAATGTACGACAACTTTGAAGTTGGTATAAAGGGCGTCAACTCTGAGGTTTGAGCTCTCTTCGGAGGATTGGAATCACTGTTTTAATTGTGGTTGATCTGGGCTTTTGCACAAGGTACTAAATCTGGCTTATGCTTCGATGCCTGTTTGAATTTTCTTTCTATGGCGTAATGCTCCATACAAAATGGAAAGGCTACGCATTTTGAGGATGCAATGCAATGATGATTACTATATGCAAGAATGAGATGACACTCCACCAAGGAATGCGCAGAAGCAAACTTCACTGAGGAAGGGATCACCAATATCTAATCTCCTGTGGGGAGATAACCAACTATACCACCAATAACCACTGGCGATGCAAACCCTGTCGGGGAACCGCAAGCTGAATTACAAACTCTGTTGGGGAGATGCCAATAAAGATTGGACTTTGAACCGCTGAGAATGCCAATAACCGTTGTACTTTAACTTACGGAGAATACCAAACCTGACTGTTGAGGTAGAGAATACTCTGACTTCTTACCGTCTTCAAACCGCTTGAAAATATTCCATCGTCTTACCCTGCCGAGGATGATGAATCCACCTACACTGCTGGGGATAAGAAATCCTCATGATAAACCCTTTTCGATTTGAGGACGATTCTCTGCTTGGGGAAGCATAGCAATTCCAACACCTCGCTGGCAAAGGATACCTTCTGGCTCCTTGCTGGGGAAGAGACTTAAGGCTTCAAGTTTCTGCTGATCGACTGCATGCCGATTGTCAAGAGTGAACAACGGTTCTTTCCTGACTTGCCCCAGACCACAGGGTCCATTGAAAGAAATCATCTCAATAGGATTTTACAGAAGACCAGGCGTTCAACAATGCCCCAGGGTCTTCAAACTCTTAGAGAGATTCATCGAATCTCGACGTAACTGCCCCGGACTGTATGATCTGTGAAGGAATTTGCCCCGAGAGGACTTGTAATGACTTAAAATACTCTGCCTCAGTGTTTTGAACCTTGAAGGGGTACCTCTGATCAACTATCTTCTGGAGAGGATAACTTCTTATGCTCCGGAGGTGGCCTGCCTCGATATGAGCTTTGAAGTGACTTTGTCCCTGATCTTCGAATGAATGCCCCAGAGTATCTGCTTTTAGAGAGATTTCTCGACGTGACTGCCCCAGATTGGCTACATTTCAACACGACTTACTAGGGAGAGCCCACGGCACTGAGTCTCTTGGCAACATGCCCCTTGATATGACTGTCCTTCAGAATTTTCAAGCATCCTAACTTGGCAGGATCAAGCTTCTCGACTGTCGTTCACTGTGTAAGCTTCATTGATGCTTAGGCACATGTATGCAAGCAGAACAAGTTTATTATGAGAATAATAATTCTAATGCAACAAACATGTTAACCTTGAAGTTTATTGAAAATATGTCGCAAAACCCTGTGAACGAGTCACTAGTTACGACATTGATTTTTGAATGGAAAACAATACGCACATGCAATACCAACAAAAATCTTATTAGCATAACTCATGGGAGTCAGGAACGCTATCTCGTTGAAGTACGCCTTCGGAATAAACCCTGTTTCAATTAGGACTTTTAAGGGTTGTAACGTGGCATGGTTCATGGTTTTAGAAAAAAGGATTTATGGCTCAAAATTTGTTTGTACCCACCCATTCTCCTTGATGTTCTCCAGTCCTACGCTCAGTTAATTTGGCACAAGCGCTCATCATCCTAAAGGATTTTTTGTGAGGATCGATGGTTAAGGAACCCATGAGGTTTTTGAAATGACAGTCACCCTTTTTGTGTCTTCCGTGTTTTGGTCACACGACTTGTTCCTTATCGAGGATTTTCTCTTTTGAACATTTCTTTTTTCATTTTTCGCTTCTTTATTTCCCTGATTTTGCCTGGACTGATTCTTTCTAAATTTTTCGATTTTGAAGTCCAGCGGGATGCCCTAACTTTTGCCTAAGTTGCTTATTTTCAAGTTTTCGACTTAGCGGGTTTTCTCTCTCTTTTTTTTTAACAAATCGTGTGACACTGGCTGTCTGACTCATTTGAAAAGGTTGTGACTGCCTTACTCATTGATCACTGATGGATAACCATTGTGGTTTCACATCTCTTGACCTCTTGAAGGGTAAAAGGTAATGGATCCTTCGATGCACACTTCTTTTGAAATTTGAACGCCCGGTCAAATTACTGACAACTACCCTGCCCCTGGTTAAATGTGAGGGTGTTTTTGAATGAAAAGAAACTCCTACTTCAAGGCTCAAAGGGGTTGACGAGGGTCTATCTCCCTTATATCTTCAGTGTTTGGGGATTGGAAGCAATGCCTGTATATCCTCAACAGGGTTTTATCCAAAAGCACACAACCAAAGATTTTGCATTTTTACTTCATCATCCTCCCTCCAAGAGTTTAAGCAAGAAAATTGGTATTGCAATGCGCAGAAACATTATATGAATGAATAAAAATGAATTACTTCAAGAAAAAACATATTAATTGCATTAAAACATCATTCAGAACACAAACAAGTTTTTTAGGCATATAATGCTTTACAAGAAAATGAAAAACTACAAATAAAAATGCAGTAAAGAAGCTAAAGATTACCATCGCTGAGGAGGCTTGATTCTGTCTGGACGTCCTTGTAAACTGAGTGCTCACTTGAGACAAGAGGCTTCAATTGATGTACATATCATCTTCAGTGAATGCAATGATCTCTGAGTCCACCAGGTCTTGTACCTTGTGCTTGAACACGTTGCAATTTTCAATGGAATGACCCGGTGTGTCTGAGTGATACTCGCATCTAGCATCCAGATCATAATCAGGAGGAATGGGGTCAGGGACAGGTTTGGCATCCCTTAGTTCAACCAGAGAACTCTCAAGTAGACGGGCAAGAACATCACTGTGAGGAATAGGGAGTGGATCGAACCTTCTCGCAGGCCTTCGCGATCTTTGTTGTCTCTGTTGCTGAGGAGCATAAGGTCGCTGATACTGAACAGGCTGTTGAACAACAGGAGGAATATACACAACACTAGTTTCTCCTTCCTTTCCTTTGGAGGACCCAGCATAAGGTTTCTTTGCATCTTCAGCAGCAATTCGAATCTTTCCCGTTTTGATGCCATTCTCGACTCTTTCTTCTGCCAATACAAGACCCGAAAATCTAGCTGACAAACATCCAACCAATTTCTCATAATAATGCCCCTGAAGCGTATCCATGAACATATCAACGAGCTCTCTTTCCAACATCGGAGGTTGAACTTGGGAAGCCAATTCATGCCACCTCTGGGCGTATTCTTTGAAGCTTTCGTTTTGTCTTTGAGAAAGACTCTGCAATTGTATTCTATTGGGCGCCATGTCCGTGTTGTATTGGTAGTGCATGATGAAAGCCTCTGCCAAATCTCTCCGGCTTTTAATATGCGTTTTCTCCAAGCTCATATACCAGTCTAAAGATGCCCCAGTTAGGCTGTCCTGAAAGAAATGCATCAGGAACTTCTCATCATCCGTATAGGCAGACATTTTGCTGGAATATGCCCTGATGTGAAGCTGAGGTCAAGTGCTTCCATTGTACTTTTCGAAAGTAGGCGCCTTGAACTTTGGAGGAACCTTCACACCTGGGACCAACCCTAAGTCATACATGTCCATACCCAAATCATTATGGCCTTTAATAGCCTTCAATCTCTCTTCGAGCATACGAAGCTTCTTGCCCGCCTCAGTAGGGAAATTCATCTCAGCATCGTAAAATTGTTCTTCCTGATTATCCACCTTCTGACGAGGAACATGAATCCTAGCAGTATTTCCTCTGGATTGACTCATAGGAGAGGGTGGAGGAAGATCAACACGTGGAGGATTCACAACTCCGCCTGGAGTATTACCAACAACATTCCCATTACCAGCCTCTGGGATAACAACAGTTCTTTGAATAATTGCCTCTAGTTCCTCTTGTTGTTGAGCCATGCCCTGCATCATCTCAAAGAACTGGGCCATACGAGTCTGGAATTCCGACAACTCTGCTCGCATCTGATCCATGATCCTTCTCTGATTGCTTCAAGTTGCGTAGTGGTGAGAAGTCAGGTTTGCAGTTCTGAAGAAAATACCAAGTCAGAATAAGAACCCCTTCCGAGAATACCTGTTATGCATATGAGTATGAGAATGCAAAATGTCATGCAATGCAAATGCAAAGACACGGGATCAAGGTATCCCCAAAGCTCTGGATAAGTGTTGTGCTACTGCCGGAACAACCAGAATACCAGAATACCAGGCTGATAAGTCTACAGTGATAGGAAATCCAGAATACCGGGTAGGATGAAGGTTAAGGTTACCTGCAAACCTGTAAACAATCCCCCAATCTCACATGTAGGTACCAGGATGTTCAGTATCCCGGGCTCTCAGGTCGAGAAATGATGATACGTTCACCATTTCTGGTTTGGCATCATCATCAATCGAGGAGGCCTCAACTGATTCTCCAAGACGAAAGATCCTCAGCTTCAGAGGTTTGAGAAGCAATAGCACATTCAGCCCGAAGGATACAATGCTATCACCAATTAAAGAGGTCGTCCGCTGATTCACTTCAAAAAGGATATCCTATAGCGAGTTCCCAGCGTTGGGTCCTCGAATCGAGAATATGCAATGGGTTTGCCACAGAACGTGGTCTGCCACTATCACATCTCGGGAGGAGTGCCGCAACTGAGTCCTCGGGAATGGTCACCAGAGTCGACAGTTCCTCAAGAGAATAACTACTGGCCTGCATAACATGCAGTAGCAGAAAGCTCCTGATAGAACCTCGTCTGGTTGTGGGTCTCATGAACAACAATACGTGGTCACCACCACGCAAGCGTCATGACTATCCACTCTAAAACCTATATGTGTACTCAAGCCTAGGTAGTGGGCTTATCTCTCAGAACACCCCAACTTGCCAAACAGAAAACCAGCCAGCACAGCGCAGTAATATCTAGTATGACAGTAATGCAGTAAAAATGCGATAAGAACAGTAAAGCGGTAAAGCAAAAATACAGTAAACAGCAATACAGTAATATACAACAAACAGCAAAACACAGCACCAGGATAAACACCCAATGAAAGAAAACAAACAAGCGCTAGGATTGACTCGCTAAGGAAACCAGAGATTCTGGGTTCGATCCCCAGCAGAGTCGCCAGCTGTCGCTCCCGGGATTTTCATCCAAGTACAAACGCGAAAGTGGCACCGAAACAGAGTCGCCAGCAATGTGTATTTATCCCAAGAGAGGGAAAGGAAACACTGCATAAACCTGGGGGAAGGAAAGAGCATGGTCTTGCGACCAAGAAAACTGGGTTCGGGAGTCGGTTACGCGCAAGGAAGGTATTAGCACCCCCACGCATCCATCGTACCCGATGGGATCCACGTTTACTGTCATCAATCAAAGGGTGTAAGGAAAGGATACTGGAAAAGGAACTGCTAGCCAGAGAACTGGAAAAGGAAAGGAGAGAGAAAGAGAAACAAATGTAGGGAAAATAAAAGAAGTGCTCGAATGGGCCCTACCCCACTGCCTACGTATCTCATCGGGCACATGAGAATCAGAGCGACGTAGTTCCCCTCACTAGGGATGGATTGCTTGTATTTTTTAGGGAACGGCTAATGTTCTAGCTCAGGTGTTGCAGGCTCTCTGGTGCGAGTGCGTTACCATCTTGCAAGAGAACGAGGAGAAGCACGTTCGTACGTTGAGTGAGTGAGATGAGAAAAGAATTCCCGAAGGAAAGACGTTATTGTTTGTTTTTGTCTTTTAGAAAGAAGTGTTTTTTATTATGTGTGTTTTGTAACATATATTGTATTTAAGTCCCTCATGTAGGATCGAATACCTCGCATATCGACCCAAGACGGGGCGTACACTAAACATTCCCAAAGAAATGAGAGAAGACCCCTCACCTCCTTGTTCCCACATGAAAGGCCTAAATACAATATTGGTTATGCCTTTATTAAGTATTTTTTACTTTTATTATGAGATGAGAGAAGAAAGACTCAAAAGCGGATCAAAGGTGAAAACTAAGGGGACTAAGATTCAACCCTAATGTTATCATACATGGTGATCCTAAGGTTAATGTGGTTTAAGAAGTTTAATCCTAAAAGAAAGGAGAAGAAGAGCGAAAGAAACAACTTACTTCCAAAATGGAAGTTAAGTTGATCTTAGAGAAGGGTGAAGAAAAAGTTATTCAAGGAAAGCATGTAAATGCTTAACAAAATCACAATTTGAATTATTAAAAGAAATAAGAGAGTATGAAAGAAAAAACGTGCATGTGGAAGCATATCCACACACCTACTTACTTTTAACACCTACATGAAAATGTTAGTCCACAAAATATTTACAAGAGATCCTAAGTAAAAGAACTTGGTCAAACAAGCCAATGGAAGGAAATAATGAAAACAGCAACTATTACAGCCCATAAATGCAAGGCAGCAGTAAATTTATCATCATGTACCAAACAGCAATTAACAACACATGTTCAGCCTACAAAATGGGTGTAAAAAGCATTTGGCAGCACATACAACAGCACATATGTGTATAATCAGCAGTGAAAACTCAGAGGCAGCATGCATTAACACACAATTTCAATCATGAACAACCATTATTATGCATCAAGCCTTGCACATTCATCAAACAAACACGATCACAACCATATTACAAATCATGATGAGCAATCCTTGAAATCAAACATGTTATAATGTACATTACAAAAGAGTACACATTGTCAAGAATATGAGCAAGTCAAAACAAGTATACATCTCTTGAAATGGAAAGCAAATGAACATGCGCATAATGATTCCAGCAACATAACCTCAATTAGCAATTAATGAGCTCAAAGTGTGTGCATCATGTGTTCATCACATCAATTAATCAACAATGCAAACATAAACATTCATCGATTAACAATAAAAAACCGTGTGTCGGCAAATTGTGTGCATATGATGGTGTGAGGTGCAACAGCATCAAAACAGTCATTAGATGAGTATCATATTAATCCATGAAGATTAAAAGTGAAACGGGGTCGAAACATGCTCAAAAAACGCAAAAAACACATTCTGCAGCAGTGTTAACCGGTTAACGCCTGGTGTTAACCCGTTAACAGGTCAAAATCAGGCAAAAAATGCAAAATTAATACATGTTAACCCGTTAACGCCTGGTGTTAACCCGTTAACCTGGGACAGTGACCAAAAAACCAGTTGCAAAAGCACTTTTCAGCAGCAAATGACTTATCCAAACATCCAAATGAACATCCAATCAATTAATCACGAAATTACATGGAATTACCGTCGTCAAACATCAATTGAATCCAATAATCAACAACATCAAGAATCGAATTCTAGCACATGAATCCAAATCGAAAATCCACAAAAATCTACATCGAATAAGTTGCGAATAAGCCAAAAACAGTGTAGATTTAGGGAAAACCAACCTACAAAGCGGAGACTTGCTTTGGTAATTGTTGTAAAGTAATCTTGGTGCAGAAAATGAAAGAAAACCAGAGATTCCTCGATCGATAGCCGAAATGCGTCGAAACCAAACGAAATCGCGAAAATCCACGAAAATCCAACTTGCACCAAAATAAATGGTGAGAAACCTTTGGATTGAAGAAGAATACTCAGAACTTCCAGAAATCCAACCAAAGAATGCTAAATGATGAAGGTTAAGCTCAAGAATTAATCACTTTTCAATGTAAAAAGTGATTATTCTTCAAGAAACAAGAGCTTTTGTGTGTGGTTTTGAAAGAGAGAAGTAGAAGTTGATGAAGAATGAGTAGAGAGATTAGAGAGAAATGTGAGAGAATTGAGAGTGAAAATGGAGCAAAAATGGTTGAGCCTTGAAAATGAGTGAAGCATCTCTTAAATAGATTTTATGTTTGGAGTATAAGTGGTTTGGAATGAGGTTTGGGTTTGGAGCTAGGGTCGGAGTTAGTTAGACTCAACTCACCGAGTCAAGTTAGTTAACTCGGTTAGTTAGGATCAACTCAGTTGCTTGGAAAACAAGAAACCATAATTGGTGCATGGGGTGTATGACTTGGGCTGCCAGCAAGGCATTGTGACTTGTGAACTTTCAGCATGAAACCACCATGTTCGAGCCCTCGTATGACCTTCATAACTTGTTCAGATGAAAAAATGTCCAACATCAAAGTTAAAGAGGACTTGGAGATGAACAACTTTGATGTTCAACAATTTTTAATTTGAAGCCTTATTGATGGAGAAAATTGGCTTGACATTTGGTACGCCAACTGTTCGATGAAATTATGGCCTATAGGCCTGCACTTGCCTTGCCATGACTTGATTTTTGCCTTGATTTTACCAAACTTTGATCGATCATAACTCCCTCAATTTTGATCCAATGGAAGAGTTCTTTATATGGATTTGAAGCTTGAAACCAAATCTTTTGTTGTAGCCTGGTGGATTTTTTATTTGATGCTTTAAAAATGAGAAAGCCTGACTCAAAGTAGGGTGCAAAATGGCCCAAAATTACTATTTTTGGAAACCCTACACTTTCTATTTTTGGCAGTTTTATGATTTCTTGATTTTTCATCATTCCTCCACTATATCTTGATCAAATTTTGTTCATTGAACACATGTAACATGAATTTCATGAATTTGACCTTAAAAAGTCAGGAGTTGACTTTTTTCACTGCACAGTTGACTTTTTTCCCAATTTCTTGATTATCAAGCAATTGATCAATTGAAACCCTTCAGAAACCAATTGATGAACAATTTTCCATCCATATGCACTTAAAAACATAAGGAATACCATGAACTCAAGTTTTGCCCAAAAAATCAGAGATAAACTAACTTTATGCCAAACCCTAATTTTGGCCCCTTCTGGTTAGGAGGAAATTGCACATCTTCCAAATCCAAATTCCTCTGAATATGATGTGTATCCTCTCAAACAAAGATGAGACATGCCATTTGGAGATGATAAAGACTCAAAGAGTTTGCCCATTTGGGGTCCAGATCCCAATTTTTTGAATGTCTTGTGTAGGAGATGACGTACTGCTCAATCTTCTTGATGAATTCTCCTCTTTCCATGCCTTGTGGGATCAATGTGAGATGATATATGATGTAAGAGACCCTTGAGGCTTGTTGAAACACTTGGCTCTTATTCTTTTGCTTTGGATGATCCACACCTTTGAGAGACACTAATCACATGCCCTTATGCAAGATGGAATGCTAAAATGCTTGATGTTTTATTTTTCTATGCTTGAATGCAATGCAATGAAATGAAAGCTCATGCTAAATGCTATGAGAAATGAGAGGGCAAATTTTGGGGTATTACAGTAACTCGAAATGAAGCGCAGTTGGATGCGTTGAAAAAGCTAGTTCCATGATCCATCGTTTGGTGAAGAAAATTATGCTTGTATGACAAATATTGATTGGTCGATAACGTTAAACTTTAATGTATGCTTTATACTTATGTTATAATATGTTTGCATTAAAATAACAATGATTAGTTAAATCTTATGATAATGAGTGAGGTTAAGCCTAGGTTCATAACCGGGTGAATAAGACTAGTAATCATAACTAAGGTTATGATAAATAACTTAGGTTGTGGTGCTCAATTGTGGAAGGTACCCCAGTGTGCACCTGTGTGCGAGTAATCACTTGAGACAAATCATCCCATTTACGAGAATTCCCAAATGGCATGGATGGTGAACAGTTGGTCTAGTTGTGAATCAATGTGCTTTGTATGGAAACATGTTGTGATATTGTGATTAAGGATAATAATCCTATTATGGTTTATGAAAGTAATCACATATTAGGGAATCACCCCTATTCGTAGTGTCCCAAGTTTGAATCTTATGTAAAGTAGAGTTTGGGTTAAACAAATATTTAAGATGGATATCGTGACCCGTGTCTTGACCCAAGTGAGGGGTGCTTAACGAGGAAAGTACTCTGATTATTATAGGAAGTGTGTGACTCGTGTCTTGTGTAACACCCCGATTTCCATCGCGAATAAATAATACATAACTAAATCAGAGTAAATAAAAATTTATTATTCTTAGACAGAAACAAGGATGCCACATTTAAAGAAAGAAAACACAATTCCTGCTCATAAATTTGATACATAACACAACATGGAATAAACCTAAAAGGGAAACTTTTTCCATATAAAAGGAAAGTTCAATTATGGAATAAAACGGAAAGATCCATAACTGACTTGTTTTACAAAATAAATTGTTTTATAACATCAAAATATTCATACAAAGGCAATACAAAATAGATCCTACAAATGTATACATATATAACAAAAGCGTTCCCCGACTCCCGTGTTACGTATAAGAGCAAACCGACTGACAAACGGATGGAGAACTAATCTCACAAAAGCCTCCAAGACTACTAATCTGCAATTGCCCCATAGAGCAACAAACCACAGCAGAAGTGTGAGAAATAACAACTAAATCATGATTGCATAATAATATGCAAACACATATAGCTTCACAAGCATAGTTATTCTCACCACAAGCATCACATACCAACACATATAGCATATATCGATTATACCAACATAATCACATATTCACACATAAGGCATACCAAGGTTATGACATATGGAAACACACCACCACATCACATATATTCATATATAGCATACCATAGATAATTAATACAATCATTGTAATGTACAACATCCCCACAAAACATAGCATAAGTCTATACATAAAACATATCATCCATAACCAATGCATTTATCACAATTTCATATCAAATCACCAATGCTATCACAATTTCCACACATAATCAATCCATTCATGATTTTCCACACATAATCAATCCATTCATGATTTTCCACACATAATCAATCCATTCATGATTTTCCACACATAATCAATCCATTCATGATTTTCCACACATAATCAATCCATTCATGATTTTCCACACATAATCAATCCATTCATGATTTTCCACACATAATCAATCCATTCATGATTTTTCACACATAATCAATCCATTCATGATTAATGCAAATGCACAGAGACCGACACAATGACTCCATGCAATGCAAAGCGGGTACCGTCCATCCATCATCTCATCATTAATTCACTCAGGAATTATTGGAATCATCGCTTGTTACTTAGTGTAACTCCCCGTCAGGCAAACGAAGTTCTCCCGTCGCTCACACCTCTTTGTATAAGGCACACGACGTTTATGGATCGCTCACACCTCTTTGTATAAGGCACACGACCCGATCGCTCACACCTCTTTGTATAAGGCACACGACCCGATCGGTCACACCTCTTTGTATAAGGCATGCGACTTAATCGCTCACACCTCTTTGTATAAGGCACACAATCATCTATAATCATCGCTCACACCTCTTTGTATAAGGCACACGATGTTATAGCGGATTCCCTCTGGAACCGTTTTGTCGCTCACACCCACTAGGGCACACGACATCACAAGAGGGATATCATGATACTTGGCATACAAGGACTCATGACAATCAAATGCATCTTCACAAATCAATAATATGGATTATCTTATCATCACTATTCATGCAATGGAAATCAATTAAAACAATGCATATACTTGCCATAAGGCCGCCAAATAACACACATTGAATTTCAGATAAACGATGCATTTCATCATAATCCACAAGCCCCAACAATTAGCATTTTAGCATATACACTCATATCAATTCATATCAAGAATTACTCACCATCAACCACAACAATCCCATAAAACATCATAACATCATACATTGATATTCAATCAAACAATGTATTTTACCACACAACAACATCATTAATCATGCATTGTAATCACACCCAAAATAATGCATTTGTTTCTCCACAAGACCATAAACCATCATCATAACATTTCATCACATATATTCACCTCATATAACAGCACACAAGCTATACGTTATTCATCAAAAGCATATCTCATGATAACACATCAATCGCACACAATTACAACGGTAAAAGTCGACCAAATGACACGTTTCCAAATTCCCGACACAATTAAATCGGCCAACCATCCCAAAACCATTCCTATAAGAAAGAACATCTCATTAGCTTCCTACCACATCCAACCGCGCCTCAATCCGACTTACGGATCAAAAGTTATGAAGAAAACAAAACGGAACAATCTGTCATGTTCGCTATGCGAAGCTCCTAGTGAGCATTCGCTTTCCTCATTCGCCATACGAAGCCCCAGCGAACCGTGCCAGAGAAAAAACAGCATAAAGTCCGCTTTGCAAACTGCTGGCGAGCATTCGCCCACCCATTCGCACTATGAAGCCCTGGCGAGCCTTCGCTTTCCTCTTCGCTGCTTGTTCGCACTGCGAGCCAGCGAATTCTGGGATTCACAGCAGCGCTTTTATAGATCATTTAGGCCAAAAATTCCTCATTCCTCCACCCAAACATTCTCAAATCACAATATATCAACCAAAACATGTTCCAACATAATCAACAAGTATTCTATGCAGTTTATATCAAAATTCATCCGTGAAAACATCGATTTCTATCAATTGTTCATCGATTTATCAATGATAAAAAGTCGTGAAACAACCAAAACAATTACAGCAAACAACACATATACATACACAAGCAAGATATAATCGAAACTTCTCACCCTTACCCGATTAATTGCGATTGAAATGGAGATTTCCTCGATTTTCCTCTTTCTCCTCTTCTCTCTTTCTTTCTTCTCCTTTTCTTTCTCTTCTTTTCCTTTCCCTTTCTTTTCTCACTAATCTCTATTTATATAAATATCTAACTAATCAAATGACCATTTTACCCCTCAGCTCAAATATCTCGCAAACGCTCTCAAAATGCGATAAAACATAATAACGATGAAAAATAATATATTGTCAAATAAAAGTCAAGAATAAAATAATATAATAACGAAAATAATTAAATCAACTCGATTAAATAAATCATACAAAATGGGGCGTTACAATTCTCCCCCACTTAGACATTTTCGTCCTTGAAAATATAACTGATACGAAGAACCCCGAATACGACTCTCGCATCCGACTAACAAACTATCATGCCAACAAAAGGCACACCACGAATAATACAAATTGACAAACCACCTTGCTAACAACGACTACAACAACAACACGAAAACGACGACGACTACAACGACAAGATGCAAAGCCGATACAATGCACTTGACGACCAACTCACAACTCAAAGAAAACCATGTTACCAACACCCAGGTAACACTCCCCTAATCTCCCACACAGGAATTAGCTACTCGTACTTGGACCATCACGATGGGAACGAGGCAACAACACAAACAAGAACATTAAGTCCCACGACACAACATCGTTTCAACAACCTCTACATAACCACAATCCAACATCCTTGTCACACAACACTATTACAACAATCCTACGATTCACCAACCGAACATACAACCAAAACATCCATCTACATAGTAGCCCATGAATAATATTTAAACCTTTCACCTAACACTTCCATTCTGAAACGTCCAATGGTCTCATCATTCCTACATGTTTACAAGGTTCAACCTATGAACTCTTACAATTCACACACGCCTATACAAAATGTGCCACATCATGCTTTCGATGCGCACTCTGATTACTCGCAACAATCAAATCCACCAATCCCACGTCCAAAGTCTAACTCGTTCTCATATTCACCAAAAATCACTGTCCACTTTTAATATACCCAACTTCACACTCTACTGTGTCATCTCACACACCAGACACAAGTCTCTGAACTGCTCAAATAATTTTAATTCTCTAACCATCAAAACAGCCATATGCAAAGACTATCGACCTAACTCTTCAGGCACAACATTAGCTTTTCCTGAAGGATAATCCAATCCAAATTCATAACTCGTCACGAATTCTAACCATCCTCGTTGTCTCATACTCTATTCCTTCCGACCAAACAGGTACTCAATATTCTTGTGATTACTAAACACTTCGAACCTAGAACCATAAAGATAATACCTCCAAATATTCCAACACAATACAACTGCAACCAATCCCAAATCCGAAATAGTATAGATCCTTTTATGAATCCTCAATCGTAGTAAAGCATAAGCCACGATTTTACCCTCTTGCATTAACACACTGCCTAAACTCATCAAAGACACATCCCAATACCTCACAAACGGTTTATCAGGATCACGCAGTATCAAAACTGGAGTCGTAGACAACTTCTACTTTAGCTCTCTGAAACTTTCCTTACAACGAACATCCAAAACAAACGACTTACCTTTTGCAAGTCAATCGAAGTAACGAAAATGCTAACTTGGAAAAGCCTTCCATAACCTCCGGTAATAACCAACTAAAGTCCAAAAAGATTCTACTCTCCTTAACCAACTTCGGAGCCTCTCATTGTAGAACTGCATCTACTTCCGATGGATCTATAACCATACTCTCATCTGAAATATCATATCTAAGAAAACTAACCTTTTTCAACCCAAATTCTCACTTGAATAACTTAGCATAAAACTTCGTCTCTTTTCAACACTTGTAATTCAAATCTCAAACACTCTACCTGTTCTTCCTCTGAGTTTATAACAGATCTGAATATCCTCAATCAAAGCCATTACGAACTTATCCAAATAAATATGGAAGATACGATTCCTCTACTCCACAAACATTACAGACGCATTACTAACACCAAATAACTTCACTATACGTTATAATGCCCAACCAAATTCCAAAAGATATAAATTCTTAAAGCTTTTGCAAACAATTTCACTGGGTAACTGATTACTCTCATACAAGCTTAACCGAGTAAATAACAGCCTATCCCGATGATAACCAACATAACCAGTCACATGAAATCGATCAAAGCCTCAACTCACACAATTCACCACTCTTATCAAACATTCCAAACAATTGTAATTTCACTCAAACTCAACCAAACCATTCCAGTCATCTGTTCATGAAAGTGGACACTTGTTCTCAATCGTTACCTTATTTAACTGTTAGTAATCCATACACAATTTCTTCTCTGGACAGTCCAAATTCCATAAATCCCAACATGTACTAACAACCAACCAAAAAGAACTCTCAAATATTACATCCACACCTAAGGGTTTTCTCAAGATTTCCATTAATGCCCTAGAACTTCAAAGACTCCAAACCTCACCAGAACTCTAAGTTTTGCTTTCCATAATCTCAATACCATTATACACATCATGCTTGTTAATCCGTTCAATCATCCTTCCTTTTTGCTACTAACAAAGCCGGAGCTCTCTAAGACGACACACTTGGTCTCACAAATCCCATTTCCTGTAAATCTTCTCACTGCTTTTTCAGTCTGGGCACTTCTAATGCTAACATCCAATATTCCATCCGGAAACACATCTGGAATCACGCACAACTGGCAGCCCATCACTGTGGCCTTTATGCCAATTTCTAGAAACTATCATCACAAACATAATAACATCTTAGTCTCATCTCCTAAGAGCTTTCCATTTACTTAGCAGATACAAACCTCAACTATTCACCTTCGTCCAATTTGAGTTCACACTCTACTCTCGGAGAACAACCATTAACGATACCCAATCGTTCTCTCTCATTAACGATACCCAATCGTTCTCTCTCAACGACTTCCCAACTGAACCAACATACCAAAACCTCTAATCCGTCTCATCTTCCGATATAAGAATCTTCATCGACTCATCAAAATAATCCGTAATCATTTTCTTAATTCCAAATAATTCATTGCATACACTATCAAAGCCGGAAAGACACGTCTATTCCATCCAACATAATTTTGTCTACTATCAACAAGAGATTAAGGATGACCAGTTCCTCAATTTGTCAATAGACAGCCGACAATCATGATGGGGCATAAATCGTCTTTACCAAACTATAATAGCATTTCCTGCATCTTGTGCACACAACTACCTAAGGCACAAATCCTTAGTCGACATAAACCTTACCTCCGCATTCCCTCCGGAACCGGGAACACCACCGTCCAAACAACACTTACAATCTTGCAACCACCGCTCCACAACCAAAGCAACTTGGAGAAGTGCAAGCTTCTCCCTCACTTATCTCATTCTAAATTTTGCAGACAAAGGATTAGAAGAACCAGAAAGTACTGGCAGTGTTTCACACACATATCACGTACTAAGGTACAAACAACATTGACAGTATTCAACTGTCACACCAACTGACTCAACAACTTGGTCGGACCGACCGACCTGCTTTGATACCACTGATGTAACACCCCGATTCCCATCGCGAATAAATAACGCATAACTAAATTAGAGTTAATAAAAATTTATTATTCTTAGACAGAAACAAGGATGCCACATTTAAAGAAAGAAAACACAATTCCTTCTCATAAATTTGATACATAACACAACATGAAATAAACCTAAAAGGAAAACTTTTTCCATATAAAAGGAAAGTTCAATTATGGAATAAAGCGGAAAGATCCATAACTGACTTGGTTTACAAAATAAATTATTTTATAACATCAAAATATTCATACAAAGGCAATACAAAATAGATCATACAAATGTATACATATATAACAAAAGCGTTCCCCGACTCCCGTGTTACGTATCAAAGCAGATCGACTGACAAACAGATGGAGAACTAATCTTCACAAAAGCCTCCAAGACTACTAATCTGCAATTGCCACATAGAGCAACAAACCACAACAGAAGGGTGAGAAATAACAACTAAATCCAGATTGCATAATAATATGCAAACACATATAGCTTCACAGGCATAGTTATTCTCACCACAAGCATCACATACCAACACATATAGCATATATCGATTATACCAACATAATCACATATTCACACATAAGGCATACCAAAGTTATGACATATGGAAACACACCACCACATCACATATATTCATATATAGCATACCATAGATAATTAATACAATCATTGTAATGTACAACATCCCCACAAAACATAGCATATGTCTATACATAAAACATATCATCCATAACGAATGCATTTATCATAATTACATATCAAATCACCAATGCTATCACAATTTCCACACATAATCAATCCATTCATGATTTTCCACACATAATCAATTCATTCATGATTTTCCACACATAATCAATCCATTCATGATTTTCCACACATAATCAATCTATTCATGATTTTCCACACATAATCAATCCATTCATGATTTTCCACACATAATCAATCCATTCATGATGTTCCATACATAATCAATCCATTCTTGATTTTCCATACATAATCAATCCATTCATGATTTTCCACACATAATCAATCCATTCATGATTAATGCAAATGCATAGAGACCGACACAACGACTCCATGCAATGCAAAGCAGTACCGTCCATCCATCATCTCATCATTAATTCACTCAGAAATTATTGGAATCATCGCTTGTTACTTAGTGTAACTCCCCGTCGGGCAAACAATGTTCTCCCGTCACTCACACCTCTTTGTATAAGGCACACGACGTTTATGGATCGCTCACACCTCTTTGTATAAGGCACACGACCTGATCGCTCACACCTCTTTGTATAAGGCACACGACCCGATCGCTCACACCTCTTTGTATAAGGCACGCGGCCCGGTCGCTCACACCTCTTTGTATAAGGCACACAATCGTCTATAATCATCGCTCACACCTCTTTGTATAAGGCATACGATGTTATAGCGGATTCCCTCTGGAACCGTTTCGTCGCTCACACCCACTAGGGCACACGACATCACAAGATGCATATCATGATACTTGGCATACAAGGACTCATGACAATTAAATGCATCTTCACAAATCAACAATATGGATTATCTCATCATCATTATTCATGCATTGGAAATTAATTCAAACAATGCATTTACTTGCCATAAGGCCACGAAATAACATACATTGAATTTCACATAAACGATGCATTTCATCATAATCCACAAGCCCCAACAATTAGCATTTTAGCATATACACTCATATCAATTCATATCAAGAATTACTCACCATCAACCACAATAATCCCACAAAACATCATAACATCATACATTGATATTCAATCAAACAATGTATTTTACCACACAACAACATCATTAATCATGCATTGTAATCAAACCCAAAACAATGCATTTATTTCTCCACAAGACCACAAACCATCATCACAACATTTCATCACATATATTTACCTCATATAACAGCACACAAGTTATACGTTATTCATCAAAAGCATATCTCATGATAACACATCAGTCGCGCACAATTACAACGGTAAAAGTCGACCAAACGACACATTTCCAAATTCTCGACACAATTAAATTGGCCAACCATCCCAAAACCATTCCTATAAGAAAGAACATCTCATTAGCTTCCTAACGCATCCAACTGCGCCTCAATCCGACTTACGGATCAAAAGTTATGAAGAAAACAAAACGGAACAATCTGTCATGTTCGCTATGTGAAGCTCCTAGCGAGCATTCGCTTTCCTCATTCACCGTACGAAGCCCCAGCAAACCGTGGCAGAGAAAAAATAGCATAGAGTTTGCTTTGCGAACTTCTGCCGAGCATTCGCACTGCGAAGCCCTGGCGAGTCTTCGCTTTCCTCTTCGCTGCTTGTTTGCACTGAGAGCCTGCGAATTCTGGGATTCGCAGCAGCGCTGTTATAGGTCATTTGGGCCAAAAATTCGTCATTCCTCCACCCAAACATTCTCAAATCACAATATATCAACCAAAACATGTTCCAACATAATCATCAAGTATTCTACGCAGTTTATATGGAAATTCATCCGTGAAAACATCGATTTCTATCAATTGTTCATCAATTTATCAATGAGAAAAATTCGTGAAACAACCAAAACAATTACAGCAAACAACACATATACATACACAAGCAAGATATAATCGAAACTTCTCACCCTTACCCGATAAATCGCGATTGAAACGGAGGTTTCATCAATTTTCCTCTTTCTCCTCTTCTCTCTTTCTTTCTTCTCCTTTTCTTTCTCTTCTTTTCCTTTCCCTTTCTTTTCTCTCTAATCTCTATTTATATAAATATCTAACTAATCAAATGACCATTTTATCCCTCAGCTCAAATATCTCGCAAACGCTCTCAAAATGCGATAAAACATATTAATGATGAAAAATAATATATTGTCAAATAAAAGTCAAGTATAAAATAATATAATAACGAAAATAATTAAATCGACTCGATTAAATAAATTGGACAAAATAGGGCGTTACATCTTGACCTATGAGAAAGGTGCTTGTCGGGGAAAGACGTTCCTTATAGAGTGGACCTTCGTGACCCGTGTCCCGTTTTCCTAGATGTAGGATAAAGAATTCTCGAATAGTGATTCATTGAGTTATGTGAACTTAAGTTTATATGTTTCCATACGAGGAGAAAAATCCATTAGATACTAAGTATTTATTCTATGGTGTAAACATATCCAAGTAATACAAAGTTTAAAGGCTTAAGTTCAAATATCGTTTAATAGTTCCCTTATATCCAAGTGGGCCCATAATATAAGGGAACCCGTTGAGATTATTATTTCCCCACATTATCATTATTGATTTTTTCAAGTAATTCTAAGCAGGTCAGGGGAAAAGGAAAGTTGGCATGAAGCAGTTCGAAGACTTGTGATGTTTCATAGTCTTTCCGCTATGTGTATTATTGATATTGTGTATATCCTAGTTTTATTTAGGCACTCTTGTATATCTTGTGTCATATTTTGTATATTATCTTTTTAGACATGTATATATAATGATCCTTATAGGCACTTATGTTGTTTCAATACTAATTTACACCATGTATAATTTTATTCTGGATGTATATTATATCTGGGTGCAATTGGTATCAGAGCAGGCCGATTCTTGACCTAGTCTTGAAACATCATAAGTATATCCAATTATGCCTCATATGTATAATTCTGCTTGATTAACTTAAATAAATATGTGTATGATATTTAGTATTGTGGCTGATAGACACATAGGTCTTGGAAGGCCTAAAATTCAAAATGTAGCACGGAGCTAGCACTTGAGGATGATAGAGCTAAGTGGCCTCATTTCTTGCAACATATGTAGCAGCAAAATCAATTCATGCTGCAAATGATGCAACAAATGCATGGATGTACTCAACCACAAGCCACTCTGCAAGGGGCCACATGTGAAAATTTATGAGATTTCTTTTGAATGAATCCTCCTGAATTCCAAGGTAGTTTAGATCCAATGAAGGCTCCTGATTGGTTATCCAATATGGAAAAAGTGTTTCAAATTGTGCCTTGTAATGAAGAAGACAAAGTTACTTTTGCTCCGCACATGATGAATGGTCAAGCTGCAAGATGGTGGGGAAATGATTCAACTCTCATGACTAATGAAAGAGTTCCAAAAGATTGGTAACACTTTAAGACCACATTTTTGGATAAGTATTTTCCAAGTATCTTGAGAACTCAAAAAGAATTTGAATTTCAGCACTCAAGCAAGGTAACATGTCGGTAATTGAGCATGCACAAAAGTTTAAGAACATGACTGCTTACTCTAGACAAGCTACGTATGCACCAGATGAAACGTGGAAGTTGGACCAAATTATGTTTGGGTTAAGGTAAAATTGCTCATAGTGTATCGCTCAAATGGAGTTTACTACCTATGCGGAATTGTTGAGGCAATGTCATATTACTGAAAAATAGTTTCAAGAAGGTCCGGGAGGACAGAGAACAATTTAGGTTTGGTCAAAGGGACCAAGGGAGGTCAAGGTCATCAATTAAAGTCTAAGCCTTTACCTTTTAAGGGGAAGCAAGGAAATAACGTAAGCCTCGTTCAACCTCCTTAGTATCAGTTGTGTAAAAAATTTCATTTTGGGAAGTGTGCTACCGGAGTGATTAGGTGTTACCAATGCTAATGAGAAGGACACATAGCTAGAGATTGTCCACACAAAAAATTCATGTGCAAGGAAAGAGTATAGTTTGAGTGTATACCTTGTATTTTTTTATTGTGGAACAACACACTCTTTTATATTGATTCAATGTATGGGGCATCTTGGACTCAAATTAGTTCCATTGTCTCCTCCAATGGTGGTAACCACCATCGTGGATAATATTGTGGAAATGCAATGGATGTGTGAAAATTGTTTGTTATCGGTGAATGGTCGAACTTTCCAAATTGACCTCATATGTTTTCCGCTTAAGAAGATTCACGTGGTTTTGGGGATGGATTGGATTTCCTTCAATTCGATATGCATTGGCTGCGAGAAAAAAGTAATCTTTATTCCAACCGATGAAGCCACTTAAAATGATGTAATAACCACTCTCTTATAAGGTACGATCGGTGTGGTAAACTATTTATTCGAGAAAGAAAAGTATGTTTTCTTTGTTCTCACCAAGGAATCGAGCGAAGAATTTCATGTTGCACAAGTTCTAGTAGTCTGTAAATTTCTAGAAGTTTTCCTTAAAGATGTCACTTTTCTTCCTCTAGAAAGAGAAGTAGAAATTTCCATAGATCTGGTACCGAGGATGACTCTCAGTATCATATGTCACCAATGGAACTTAGATAATTGAAGAAACAGTCGGAAGAGTTTTTGAATAATCATTTTGTTCTACCGGGTGTCTCGCAGTGGGGAGCCCCAATGTTATTAGTGAAGAAGAATGATGGTGGGATGCGCTTATGCATTGACTAACGTCAATTGGATAAGGTTACCATTAAGAATAAGTATCCTTTACCTTGGATAGATGACCTGATGGATCAATTAAAAGGAGCCTATGTGTTCTCGAAGATTGATTTGCAAACGGGTTACTATCAAATCAAAGTCAAAAGTTTTGATACATCGAAGATTGCATTTAGAACCTGATATTGTCATTACTGATAAGTGCAAATTTTAGTTATTTTTGTATATAAGTTTTTTTGCACTTATCGATAGTTTTTGTTACAAACGTTCGAATAAACCCCGCTTTGTTTGTAAATACGTTTTCTTTACGTTATAGTGTATATATTGCGTATCATGTAAATATCATTGAGTTTAATTGATTTACATTTATTTTTGCAGGTATTAAATTAAGTATATCTTGCCATTGTTGTATAAAGCATTGAATAACCTTTCCAGCGCTTCAAACCGGGCGAAAAACGGAGTTACAGTTCAAAAGTTACGAATAAAACAGTGCAGGATTTTTGCTGTCTACTGTCAGCTGTGCCTCAGCAGGGCCGGGCGACGCAGAGCCGTGCGGTACTTCTAGCGTCGGGCGCTCCAGAACAATACTGGAACTTACAAAATAAGTCGCCTTTCGCTGCCGGGCACCCCAGAATACCGTTGGGCGAAACTGGATGGCCAGAAACACCATTAAAGGGCCAAAAACTCAATTTTTAGAGGATGGTTTTGGGGTTTTGTGATCCCAACTCCATCAGACTTCATTTCTTCATATATTAGCTTAGAAAACAACATTGGAGCTTGCATATAGATGATCCGGAGTGGAATTCTCATCAACCGGCTCTGACAATCCACGAGATGTTTGATTTATTCCTCTTCTTCTTTATGTATTCTTTTGTGTTAGGTGTTTGTATAGTTACTCTGAACATATGTATCTTTGTTGATCATAATATTGTATAAAATCTGCTTTACAAATTATTATAGATGTCTTCCTTGATCTTTTTGCATTTATGTTTGGATTTGTGTTGTCTTAGAGATAAACATCACGAATCTTGATTAGGGATGGATATCTATTGTTTAGATGCTAGAGATAGATTTAGATAATAATCTTTATGGTGTCAGAACTTAATGCCTTCCGTGTTTCAAGGCGTCGTGCGTGAGAGTGACGACGAGAGTCATACGGTTGCTCTCTCAGCTCAGTGTGCTAGAGATGGACACTGTTGTGAGCGATACTGGATGATTTTGACGAGTATTGTAGTATAGTGAAAATGATGGATAAATTTATGTTTGTGACGAGTGGATTATATGTATGCCGGATAAGTTTCTTCTCTCTGAAGAATGAATTCTTTTTGTTTTAATGTTTATTTTTCTGCATTTATTTTTAAACCAATTTAAACACAAACTCATAAACGCGAGAGATTGTCGAACGAAATTCTTTCCCTCGAACCGATATCAGTGGACACGACATAAATCCTGGAGGGAATTCTTCCAAAAATAAATATTTTTGCTGCTTGCCGCTATTCCGCAACCAACAAAATGACGCTGTTGCGGGGGATTGGTTTTGATATCGAATCGCATTGCGATAGTTTCTTTGTTTTTGAGTTTTGTAGATATCGTATATATTGTATATTTTCACTTATTATACTAATACTTGTAGATTAACGTTTGATTAAGTGGTTGGTTAGGACACTTACATTTGATTTGTGCGGTGAGGCATCACCATGGCATGAAGGGAGGAAGTTGCTAGTTAAGCACAGTAAAGGCGTCGAGCTTACGACGTAAAACAAGCATGTTTTATCGTTTTTGTTTTGTTATTACTTTTTCATTTTAGCTTAGATAGTGTGGTGAACATTCATTAAACAAGTTGTACTCGGGTTTTTCTAAATTCTCAAATCTTCACTTTACAACTTGTTTAATGAATTTTCTACCGATTTTTCAGTTTGTTTATATTAATAGTTTTTTGTGTTTGTTAATGAACTTGTTTTGAGTAGCTTGAGGAAATTTGGTGATGTTCCAAGTTTGATCGTTTCAACTTGCAGATGTATGGTAATGTTCTTGTTAAGTTTTGTACACGTCCGAGGTATGTAGTTATCGCTTTCTAGACTTTAGCATATTCATAATACTTAGGCATTTTACAAACTTCCATGCCATTCATTCTTTTGTATACTTTTTCTTATTGTGAATCACTTTAGTTCCCAACCTTTTTGTGAGGAAGCTTTCCATTGTTCATATATGCGCGGAGTACCAACATTCTTGTTTTAACTGGATTTTATTATGCTTAATCTTTTATTTGTGTTGATTATATGAAAGCATGAAAAGGATCAAGGCATTTTTGTTTCATTTGAGCACAACTACCTAGCCAAATAGTCAATTCACCTTGTGAGTGTGTGATCATTTGTAACCCCTTTGAGCCTTTGGTAATTATCCATGTTGTTTGAGTTTGATGCTTGTCTATGAATGTCAAATTTACTTTTTGTATGGATTTTGATTGATTATTTTTTCTTGGACCCTCAACTTTGTGTTGTTGTATGAATTTTGCCTTGCCTTAGAAAGTAGGGAGTATCCACATCATGATGTGGTTGAATTCAAGTTGGGGAGAGAATGATTGTTTACTCATTGGTTGTTTTCTATGAGGATGAAAATGAAAAGAAAAAAGAGAAAAATATGAAAAAGAAAAAGAAAAAAAAGAAGGAAAAAGAAAAGTTTTGAAAAAGGAAACAAAAAGAGTTCAAATAATTGTGCTAAATAAGTATTGTGTTTTGTGTAACACTTGGGATGAAAGAAGAAGTTTAATTGGAATTTTGTGTTTGAGTCTTTGTGAGTCGATCACTCCCTTAGGTTTAGGCAAGTTTTTGTTTCAATTACCTTTAGAAATTGCCCCTTGTTTGTTTACCCGACCACGCTACAATCTTGAAAAGTCCTTGTGATTCTTGCCTTTTTATGTTCAATATGATTTTTGGATGGTTGCATAATTTAGTCTATTGTTTGCATGATTATTGTGTGAGTGATAAGTACCTCATTTTGTGTTTTTCATCTACTGGTGATTATTTTTGCTAGGTGTGATTCACGTTTGAACTTGTGTTATTTTAGGATGGTTTGGCATGATTTTTGTATTTTGCATTTGTTTCGTGACTATATTATCGTCGTAGTTTAGTGGTAAGTATTTACTTTATGTGTACCGTTTTCATTTGAACCATACATTTGTTTCCGTTTTTCAAAACCTGTTGATTCGTGATTCTTTGGTTTTCACTCTGTTTCTTTGAGTTGTTTGATTTTTGTTTGAGGACAAACAATTATGTAAGTGGGGGAGAGTTTGATAAGTGCAAATTGTATCTATTATTGTATATAAGTTTTGTTGCACTTATCGATAATTTTTGTCACAAACATTCGAATAAACACCGCTTTGTTTGTAAATACGTTTACTTTACGTTATAGTGTATATATTGCGTATCGTGTAAATATCATTAAGTTTAATTGATGTACATTTATTTTTGCATGTATTAAATCAAGGATATCTATCCATTTTTGTATAGAGCATGGAATAGGCTTTCCAGCGCTTCAAACCGGGCGAAAAACAGAGTTACGGTTCAAAAGTTACGAATAAAACAGTGCCTGATTTTTGCTGTCTACTACCAGCTGCGCCTCAGCAGGGCCGAGCGACGCAGCGCCGAGCAGTACTTCTAGCGTCGGGCGCTCCAAAACAATACTGGAACTTACAAAATAAGCCGCCTTTCGCTGTCGGGCGCCCCAAAATACTGTCGGGCGAAACTGGACGGCCAGAAAAACCATTAAAGGGCCAAAAACTCAATTTTTAGAGGATGGTTTTGGGGTTTTGTGATCCCAACTCCATAAAACTTCATTTCTTTATAGATTAGCTTTGAAAACAACATTGGAGCTTGCATGTGGATGATCCGGAGTGGATTTCTCATCAACCGGCTCTGACAATCCGCAAGATGTTTGGTTTATTCCTCTTCTTCTTTATGTATTCTTTTGTGTTGGGTGTTTGTATAGTTACTCTGAACATATGTATCTTTGTTGATCATAATATTGTATAAAATCTGCTTTACAAATTATTATAGATGTCTTCCTTGATCTTTTTGCATTTATGTTTGGATTTGTGTTGTGTTAGAGATAAACATCACGAATCTTGATTAGGGATGGATATCTATTGTTTAGATGCTAGAGATAGATTTAGATAATAATCTTTATGGTGCCAGAACTTAATGCCTTCCGTGTTTCGAGGCGTCGTGCGCGAGAGTGACGACGAGAGTATTACGGTTGCTCTCTCATCTCAGTGTGCCAGAGATGGACACTGTTGTGAGCGATACTGGATGATTTTGATGAGTATTGTAGTATAGTGAAAATGATCGATAAATTTATGTTTGTGACGAGTGGATTATATGTATGCCGGATAAGTTTCTTCTCTCTGAAGAATGAATTCTTTTTGTTTTAATGTTTATTTTTTTGCATTTATTTTTAAACCAATTTAAACACAAACTCATAAACGCGAGAGATTGTCGAACGACATTCTTTCCCTCGAACCGATCTCTGTGGACACGACATAAATCCCGGAGGGAATTCTTCCAAAAATAAATATTTTTGCTGCTTGCCGCTATTCCGCAACCAACAAAATGACGCCGTTGCCGGGGATTGGTTTTGATATCGAATCACATTGTGATAGTTTCTTTGTTTCTGAGTTTTGTAGATATGTATATATTGTATATTTTCACTTGTTATATTGATACTTGTAGATTAACGTTTGTGTAAGTGGTTGGATAGGACACTTGCTTTTGATTTGCACGGTGAGGCATCACCATGGCATGAAGGGAGGAAGTTGCTAGCTAAGCACAGTAAAGGCGTCGAGCTTACGACGTAAAACAAGCATGTTTTATTGTTTTTTGTTTTGTTATTACTTTTTCATTTTAGCTTAGATAGTGTGGTGAACATTCATTAAACAAGTTGTACTCGGTTTTTTCGTAAATTCTCAAATCTTCACTTTACAACTTGTTTCATGAATTTTCTGCCGGTTTTTCAGTTTGTTTATATTAATAGTTTTTGTGTTTGTCAATGAACTTGTTTTGAGTAGCTTGAGGAAATTTGGTGATGCTCCAAGTTTGATAGTTTCAACTTGCGGATGTATGGTAATGTTCTTTTTAAGTTTTGTACACGTCCGAGGTATGTAGTTATCGCTTTCTAGACTTTAGCATATTCATAATACTTAGGCATTTTTCGAACTTCCATACCATTCATTCTTTTGTATACTTGTTCTTATTGTGAATCACTTTAGTTCCCAACCTTTTTGTGAGGAAGCTTTCCATTGTTCATATATGTGCGGAGTACCAACATTCTTGTTTTAACTGAATTTTATTATGCTTAATCTTTTATTTGTGTTGATTATATGAAAGCATGAAAAGGATCAAGGCATTTTTGTTTCATTTGAGCATAACTACCTAGCCGAATAGTCAATTCACCTTGTGAGTGTGTGATCATTTGTAACCCCTTTTAGCCTTTGGTCATTATCCATGTTGTTTGAGTTTGATGCTTGTCTATGAGTGTCAAATTTACTTTTTGTATGGATTTTGATTGATTATTTTTTCTTGGACCCTCAACTTTGTGTTGTTGTATGAATTTTTGCCTTGCCTTATAAAGTAGGGAGTATTCACATGATGATGTGGTTGAATTCAAGTTGGGGAGAAAATGATTGTTTACTCATTGGTTGTTTTCTATGAGGATGAAAAAGTAAAGAAAAAAGAGAAAAATATGAAAAAGAAAAAGAAAAAAAAAAGAAGGAAAAAGAAAAGTTTTGAAAAAGGAAACAAAAAGAGTTCAAATAATTGTGCTAAATAAGTATTGTGTTTTGTGTAACACTTGGGATGAAAGAAGAAGTTTAATTGGAATTTTGTGTTTGAGTCTTTGTGAGTCGATCACCCCCTTAGGTTTAGGCAAGTTTTTGTTTCAATTACCTTTAGAAATTGCCCCTTGTTTGTTTACCGGACCACGCTACAATCTTGAAAAGTCCTTGTGATTCTTGCCTTTTTATGTTCAATATGATTTTTGGATGGTTGCATAATTTAGTCTATTGTTTGCATGATTGTTGTGTGAGTGATAAGTACCTCATTTTGTATTTTTCATCTATCGATGATTATTTTTGCTAGGTGATGTCATTTTTGCTTGCCGCTTTACCGCATCCTAACAATTACGAATTCCTTGTGATGTCATTTGGAGTGACAAATGCACCTGTTGTTTTTATAGGTTATATGAACTGGATATTCCAACCTTATTTGTGCCAATTTGTAGTCATATTTATTTATGATATCCTTATATATTATCGTACTTAACAAGAACATAAGGAAAATTTAAGGGTTGTTCTATCGATACTCCAAGAGAAGAAACTCTTTGCAAAGCTTAGCAAGTGTGAATTCGGGATGACCAAAGTGAAGTTTCTTGGTCATGTTATATCACAAAGAAGAGTAGCTTTGGATCTATCTAAAGTTGAAGCAGTGATCAACTAGGAAAGGCCAATGTTAGAAGATTCCTAGGATTGGCATTTTATTATAGGAAGTTTATCCAAGGATTCTCAACATGCAATTTGTGTGGACTCTGACTGGTGTATTAATGGGTAATTTGAATGTCATATCTGAATTGAGGGAAAGGATTCGACAAAGTCAACTATTAGACGGGGGTCTGCAGGAAATGTCAACTCAACCTAGTTTCACTCAAGCCATGGATGGAGTTCTTCTATTTAATCAAAAAATGTGTGTTATGAATGATGTGGAGTTAAGAATAAGAGCCTTAGAAGAAGCACATAAAAGTGCATTTACTATTCATCCAGGTTCATAAAAAATGTACCAAGAGCTGAAAAGGGATTATTTGTGGTCTGGAATAAAGAAGAGTTCTGTCGAATATGTGGTTAAATATGTAGTATGTCAATAAGTAATGATCGAGCATCAAAAGCCAGATTGATTGTTACAACCATTGGAAGTTTCAGAGTGGAAATAAGATAGTGTCTCCATGGACTTTGATGTAGGAATACCACATACTCGTGGTGGTCATGACTCAATCTAGGTAATTGTGGATCGACTAACTAAGTCAACCCATTTTCTAGCCGTGAAACCCATGTACAAAGTTATTCATCTTGCAAGATTGTTCATTGCAAAAATTATGAGATTGCTTGGTATTCCCCTAGTATCGTATGTGATAGAGTTCCAAATTTTACTTAAAGATTTTGGGAAGCAGTTTAACATGATATGGGTTCGATGTTGTGTTTGAGAACGTCTAACCATCCTCAGATGGACGGCTAGACCGAGAGGACGATTCAGACTTTGGAGGATATGCTAAGAGTATGTGTACTTGAAAGTGGAGGAAATTGGAAAGACCTTTTACTGTTGATTGAATTCTCATACAATAATAGTTATCAAGCAAGCATTGGTATGGCTCCATACTCTATATGGAAGAAGATGTAGAACACCTCTTTGTTAGACAGAAGTTGGTGGGAAAGGAATTCTAGGACCGGAAATCATTCAAGAGACCACTTAAAAGATAAAAAATGATTCAAGTGAAAATGAAGAAGGCTTAAGATTGTCAAAAGAGTTATGTAGACCATAGACGGAGACTGTTGGAGCTTGAAGAAGGTGACCACGTATTATTGAAAGTTACTCCAACATTGGGATTGAAAGGACTTTTTAAGTCGCGAAAATTGATCCCGAGGTACATCATACACTATCAGATCATCAGACGGGTGGGTGAAGTGGAATACCGACTAGAATTACCACCCTCACTATTTGGTTTACAAAACGTATTCCACGTATCTCAACTTTGAAGATTCATTCCAGACTCCTTTCAGCCTATTCTTTCAGATACTATTGAGGTAGAAGCATGCCTTTCTTTCAAACCTCAAACCAGCCAAATTGTAGATCGTGCAGCTAAGAAATTAAGGAACAAGGATATTCCTCTTGTTAAAGTTCTTTGGGAAGAATCGCACTTGGGCAAAGCTACTTGGAAGCTAGAGTCCGAGATGCAAGAAGCTTACCCTCATCTTTTTTAAGGGGGGAGAATATAATATCTCACATCCTCTTAAATGCCCTATTCATTGTCAGTTAGGATAAATTGAGTGAACTCAGATGAGACCAACTCTTAATCAATTCTTTTAATCCTTACTAATTGATAAATGGGGACATTTTTTGGTAAACTTAATAAATGGTATTTTTGAGAAAATGAGATAATGACAAGGGAAAAATGGTCAATTGTCTACTAAAGGACAAAAGTTCATTCTACATTTCATTTCCCTTCATCTCATACCATTCATTAAATAACTTTGTTAGTAAGAGTGCAAGAGAAAAAAATTAAAGAAGAAGAGCAAAGGCAAGGATTTAGAAGAGGAAAAAAGGATTCATCTCAATTTCATTATCATCATCTTCCTAAGAGGTGGGTTCCTAGTTAGTCGAAAATTAGGTGGAAATTTCATGGAACTTGGGAGTTAGGGTTTTGAAATTTATGTTGATGCATGATCTTCTTGGTGTATTGCATGTCTATGCCTTTTAATCCATGATATATGGTATGGGTGTGTGTAATTTGATAATATGTTAATTTATATGGTTGATTTTTCTCTCCCTGTTCTTTTGTCCATGTTGTGTTTTCTGCTACACCCGGTTAGAAAGGGATGATTTGCTAAGCGAGGGCTCGCTTAGACCTCGCACTAACATCTCTAAGAGAGGCAACTTTTCTGGGAAAGCTGGGACATTCTGTTTTGTCTCGTTTGGACCTCGCCTTGATCTCACTGATATATATTGAAATTCTGGTCAAGTAGATCACTAAGATGTCAGACACGATGTCGTGACACTTGATCTCTGCTTCTCACACAAGGATAATGAGGAACTGAATACAAACAACAGAAAGTAAACAACACACAAGAATTGTTAACCCAGTTCGGTGAATAACAACACCTACGTCTATGGGCTACCAAGCCAGGAATGAAATCCACTAAGCAGTATTAGTTCTAATCTAAACTCCACCGTTTACAACTTGTCACCTAAAAACTACCCGTGCTAGATTTCTACCTAAAACACTCCTAGGTATGAGACCCTTCTCAATTCCCTTTCAATCACAGTAGTGGCTGAACAATTATAACTCAATAAAACTATCCAACTCAGGTATTCACGCAATACAAGAGAGGCTCACAAAAGTACAAACCCTAGTACTCACGAACATCTATGTATCTTCAGTGCTAATTCTAGGTTAAATCCAATCTATTTATAACATTAAACATAACTGGATTTGGGTTTCAGAGTCGCAGCAATTCAGCTCCACAGAATCTGCGACCTATTCTTCTCTAGAATAGTTTCTTCAATCCTAAGTTTCCTAAAGTGTCTCCACACTTAGAAACGACATATTCCTTTTAGAATCAGAATCTCTGATTCCTCAATCTCTGACGCCACCTAGGACAAATTCACATTCCCATAAAAACTGGAAATCAAAAAACAGTTATTCTAAACTGTAACAGACAAAGATGTCAAATCAACATGATATGACATCTTGTCTAAACACTTAACCTTTAGTTAGTTCAACATGTTAGGACATCTTATCTAACATGTTTCTGTTAAGTTAGTTTTACCAAAATTGATGCCAACCTCAAAGGCTTGGACTCATCAATCTCCCCCTTTGGCAGATTTTGGCTAAAACTAACTACAGTTAATCCTACAGACAGAGTTAATCAGAACAGGGAGACAAGAACCAGATCATCAGAACAAGAGCAGAAAAATCATCAGAACATCTTGTTGTCTCCCCCTTAACCAGTTCCTTCTTCTGCAAGCAACACTACTCCCCCTCAATGGTTAGTAGTAGTCAGCAGTGGTTAGTAAAGTTAGTATTATTCTCCCTTTTTAGCCATAATATGACAAAGGCTAAAAGACTAACTAAATAACCAAATAAACAATATAGAGTATTTAAGGTACACACCCAAAAAAATAAATTATCCTGGGCATTAAGCCCTTACAAAACCAAAACAGATAAAAGGAAGACAAATTTCAGTAGTCATCTTCTGTTTCCTCATCATCTTCTTCTTCTGCATCATCACCAGAACCATCAGTAGCAACATCCTCATCACTGTTCACCTCATTAATGCCACTAACATGCTTCTCAGCATCTTCAGTGTCAACTTCAATGTCCTTGTTCTGCTCAGCAGACAAAGCTTGTATCAATTGTTCCAGTTTGTCTTTCCTAGCTGTACTGGTCTTCATGATAACATCAAGCTCCCTGCAGTTCTCCTTTAGCTGAACAATAGTTTCCTCTTTTGAAGTTTTTGCAACAAATGTAGAAGCAGATGTTAAAACTATGTATGGGACATGACTTCCAACAAACAACTTATAATGCAATGTCAAGGGAGATTTCCTTTTCATTGCATGATCTGCAGATATGAGAATGCCAGGGTACTGATCCAAAATTATGCCACAAATAAGTGAAGGAAAGCATATAGGAAGTTTGACTGCAGTTGATGAAGATTGCTTCAAGATTTGATCAAAGATGTAAGTTCCAAAATTGAACTTTCTTCCTTTACCAACAATATAAATGAATCTTCCTAGACCAGTTGAGATGGTTGAAGTATGGTTGGTGGGCACCCAGTTGACAGTACCAATTCACTACTCAGGCAAGAAGAAAGATCTACTGAGCCTCACAAAGAGCCGTTGGAAATGGTCAATTTAGGTTCGGAAGAAGAAAAGAAAAAAGTTAAGATTGGAGCACTGCTCAGTCCAACTGTTAGAGAAAACTTGATAAAACTTCTCAAAGAGTTTCCAGATGTATTTGCTTGGTCCTATCAGGACATGCCAAGGTTGGATACCAGCATCGTGGAACATTACTTACCGCTTAAAACCGAATGTCCTCCAGTAAAATAAAGACTGAGAAGGACTCATCTAGATATAGCCATCAAGATAAAGGAGGAAGTGCAGAAGCAGATCTACGCAGGTTTCCTCGCCACCTCAGAATATCCTCAATGGTTAGCCAACATAGTGCCAGTTCCGAAAAAGGATGGAAAGGTCAGAATGTGTGTAGACTACAGGGATCTAAACAAAGCAAGACCAAACGATGACTTCCCCTACCACACATTGACATGCTGATAGACAGCACAACAAAATTCAAAGTCTTCTCCTTCATGGATGGATTATCGGGCTATAATCAAATCAAAATGGCACCGAAAGATATGGAGAAAACTACATTCATCACCCCATAGGGCACCTTTTGTTACAAGGTAATGCTGTTCGGTCTAAAGAAAGCAGGGACAACCTATCAAAGGGCCATGACAACTCTGTTTCACGACATGATGCACAAAGAGATTGAAGTGTACGTCGATGACATGATTTCCAAATCTAAAACAGAAGAAGAGCATGTGGAAGACCTATCAAAATTATTCGAGTGTCTGAGAAAATACAAACTCCGCTTGAATCCTAATAAGTGCACGTTCATTGTTCGCTAAGGAAAACTCTTAGGATTCATTGTCAGCTAGAAAGGAATTGAGGTTGATCCTGACAAGGTCAAGGTCATTCAAGAAATGCCTTCACCAAATACTGAAAAACAAGTCAGAGGATTTCTGGGACGTCTTAATTACATCTCAAGATTCATATCCCTCATGACCGTGACATGTGCACCGATCTTCAAACTACTCAGAGAGAATCAAAGCTGCATATGGACAGAAGACTGCCAAAAAGCCTTCGACAGCATCAAAGAATATCTATTGAATCCACCTATTCTGTCTCTTCCAGTGGAAGGAAGACCACTGATCATCTACCTAACAGTATTGGAAGACTCAATGGGTTGTGTAGTTGGCCAACAAGGCAAAACAAAAGAAAAAAGTTTTCCATTTAATACTTAAGCAATAAATTCACGGACTGTGAAACTCGGTACACAATGCTCGAGAAAACTTGCTGCGCTCTGGCTTGGGTAGCCAAACGTCTTCCCCAGTACATGATTTGTCACACTACTTGGTTAATCTCCGAAATGGACCTGATCAAGTACGTCTTTGAAAAACCTGCTCTCACGGGAAGGATTGCCCGTTGGCAGATGTTGTTATCAGAATACGACATTGAGTACCATGTTCAGAAAGCCATCAAAGGGAGTATATTAGCCGATCATTTGACTCATTAACTGATTAACGATCAGGAATCAGTCAGATTTGACTTCCCAGACGAAGATGTCATGTACTTGAAAATGAAAGATTGCGATGAACTGCTACCAAGCGAAGGGCCAAAACCAGGTTCCCAATGGGGACTAATATTCGACGGAGCTGTCAAAACTTATGGAAACGGAATCGGGGTAATCATCATAACACCTCAAGGTACCCATATTCCTTTCACTGCCAGATTGACATTCAAATGCACAAACAATGAGGCCGAATACGAAACTTGTATCATGGGTCTCGAAGAAGCTATCGACTTAAGGATAAAGAATTTGGATGTGTATGGAGACTTAGCATGGTTATCAATCAGATCAAAGGAGAGTGAAATACATACCAATCAGGATAGATTCCTTACAAAGACTACGCGAGAAGGTTGTTACCATTCTTCAACAGAATTGAATTTCATCACATCCCTCGTGAAGAAAATCACATGGCTGATGCACTGGCCACTCTCTCTTCCATGATTGCTGTAAATTATTGGAATGACGTACCTAAGATTGACATAATGCGCCTTAAAAGGCCTGCTTACATCTTCATGATTGAAGCAGTCATCGACGATAGACCATGGTATCACGATATCAAATGCTTCTTTCAAAGATAGGAATACCCACCTGGGGCATCAAGATAGGAAAACTCTCGGAAGACTGGCAGGCAACTTCTTACTAAACGGTGATACACTCTATATGAGAAACTTTGACATGGTTTTGCTCAGATGCATAGAAAGACAAGAAACAAACATGTTGATGAAAGAGATTCATAAAGGTTCTTTTGGAACTCATGCCAATGGACATACAATGGCAAGAAAAATTCTGAGAGCAGGATATTATTGGTTGACAATGGAGTTCGATTGCTACCAGTACATGAGGAGATGTCACAAGTGTCAGATATTCGCAGACAAAATCCATGTACCACTAACGCATCTCAAAGTTCTTTCTTCTCCATTGCCTTTTTCTATACGGGGAATCGAAATGATTGGCATAATTGAACCCAAAGCCTCAAACAAACATCGGTTCATCTGGGTAGCCATTGACTATTTCACCAAGTGGGTCGAAGCAGCGTCATACACCAATGTGACCCGACAAGTAGTGGTCTGATTTATCAAGAACAATCTCATCTGCCATTATGGTGTTTTGAGCCAGATCATTACGGATAATGGGTCTAATCTGAACAATAAGATGATGAAAGAGTTGTATGTTGAGTTCAAGATCGAACACCATAACTCATCTCCCTACCAGCCTAAGATGAATGGAACGGTAGAAGCGGCTAACAAGAATATCAAGAAGATCATTTAGAAGATGGTTTTAACCTACAAAGATTGGCTTGAGATGCTACCTTTTGCCCTTCACGGTTATCACACATCTGTTCGCACTTCAACAGGGGAAACCCCTTTCTCTCTAGTATATGGCATGGAAGCAGTGCTCCCCATAGAAGTGGAGATACCATCAATCAGGGTATTGATAGAAGTCGATCTAACAGAAGTTGAATGTGTCAAAGCAGGCACGATAAACTGAACCTAATAAACGGAAAGAGAATGACAACTTTATGTCACGGTCAGCTATATCAGAAAAGAATGAAGAAAGCATTTGACAAAAAAGTCCGACCCCGTGTCTTCAGAAAAGGAGACCTCGTGCTCAAGAAGATACAATCATTCCTCACGGATTCCAGGGGCAAATGGACTCCGAATTATGATGGCCCTTATGTGGTTAAGAAAGCTTTCTAGGGCGGTACCTTGAGACTCGCAACCATGGATGGAGAGGAGTTTACCTACCCCACAAATGTTGATGTAGTCAAGAAATACTTCGCCTAAATAAAAAAAACGTCTCGGTGGATTGAAAACCCGAAAAGGCGGTCCAGACAAAAATTAGAGACATAAGCAAAAGTCACCCCGATGGATTGAAAACCTTAAAAGGCAATCTAGGCAAAAGTTAGGGTTTTATGGCAAGTAACTACGTCTGACAAAGTTTAGATCCCCAACGGTAATGCCATCTGTTAGGAAACTTCAGTCAAGGTCACCTTCGATAGAAGCTCAGAATGTCCGAAATTCAAAGTTGGTGGAATGATAGCGGTCGTTATGTTTCAATGTAGCCCCTTTTCCGTTAAATTACCATTTTCTAAACTTTGTAATGCTCTATTGGATCACGCGCTTGGATGATTACCATTCTATCAATAAAATTTGAGCCCTAGTGCTTTTGTTTGCAATTCTCATTTATTTTTCTATACAAAATGACATTTTTAATATGATCAACGATTCTTGAAACAAAACAAAAATGAATTTACTTGTCAAATTTTCTTCTGCTTTTAAAAATAAAGATGGAAATTCTTTTTGACTACTGAACACAAAAAGGAACATCGATGGCTTCTTCAGAAGTGATTAAACCTCAAAATGCAGAATCAAAGTACTCCTTTTAAACCAGTACACCTGAATGAAGGATTAACTGTTTCAGATGTAATGTCCCATCTGATATCCCCGACAGAGTTCTTACCTCTGAAGACCAATTGATGGATTTTTCTCCCACAGTAGGGTCTACCCCTCCTAAGCAGGAAAGGATTACTATCTTGAACCAATGATACTTTTTATCCCCCACAGTGGCTGAGTATCTAGTCGTGTTCATTCACCAGTCCGTATGTCGTGTCTGTTTTGTCAACATAAACATACATACATCATGCATAATTGATTCATATTCATATTCATGTTGCATTAATATCACTCTGGTCGTACTCACCCCAAAGTGATAAACGTCCTCCCGCCGATATGGTTGTCAGTTCTTTCCCCATCCGGAAATGTATCGTCTGAGCAATCTCTCCCCAGTTTATTTCTGGATTGGAGCCTTTCCTCGACCACTTTGATAACTTGAACCTCTGAAAGGCGAGAAGACGTTCGATAGACACCTTTGGAACATCACTCTTCACCATTGAAGATGATATTTTCGCTTTCCCAGATTAAGGAAAATCCCTAGAGAAAACCTCTTAACCAAAGACTCTCGGCAATACATCGGTTTTTCTCCCAAGAAATTCGATGTTAATGAAGTCATCAGCACCTCAAAATTGGATCACGTCACATGGAATTTCTCCGAGAAAGGTCTCGAAGGAAAGTATGATGTAACCTCACCAAGCAAAAAACGGTCTCTCAAGAGACTCATTTTCCCCAGTAGGGTCGACAAATGGCATCTCCCACAGAGAAGTTTGCACACCTCTACAGTTCAGACGAATGGGTTTCCCCAACAAGTCTGAAATCAAATCTTTTTCCATTAAATGGCTTCTTCCCAGTAAAAATCGGCGAGAAGTTTGTTGAAGACCGCTAGAACGGATAACATTCCTTGTCAAGAAAAGAACTCGACAAGAAGAAACTAAGACCAGTTTCGTGGCTAAAGACCAAGATCGAAAGGAAGTTTATTTCAAAAGAAACTGAGACCAGTTCCGTGGCTAAAGACCAGGATCGAGGGGAAGTTTATTTCAAAAAAAAAAAACTAAGACCAGTTTCGTGGCTGAAGACCAGGATCGAGGGGAAGTTTTACCCTTTTCTAAGTAACATTACTTAGCAAAAGAAGATGGATGAGCAAATCCGCTACCATTCACAACCACAATAAAAATTTTGGTTATTCCGATATTTAATTCTCTTGTACCCTGAATGTCCGAATATCTTCGCCATTCACACCTTCGAGTCCAAGAAGATTAAATAGGGGCATCTGTCATACCCCAAATTTTGACCACCAAGATTTCTCATCATTGTGCAAATAATCACCACAATATAGATGTACCACCATACCTCATCAATCTTCTCAAGGATTATTGAGCACTCACCTCAACCAGGAACTAGGGTTTTGAGCCCTCCCAGAGCACTTAGACAAAGAATCAATCAAGAATTGACATGATCTTCAACTTGTTTAGCCTCTCAAGCATCTATAAAGGATCAAGAGAACTCCCAAATCAAGACCCAAAAGCTCAAAACATGACCCAAGAAGCTCAAAGGGACCTCATGGACCCAATCATAGAGTCAAAATAGTCTCAGGGGATACATTCATAAAAAATCAGGAATTAGGGTTTCTTGACCTAATTCACCCCTAAGTTAACTTTTGAAGCAAGACATGAGCCAAGACCTCAAGAAGTGTTTTGAAGACCTCCAATCCATCACATTGATCCATTTACAAGGCTAGATTGACTCAAAGAGCTTGGTTCACAAGCAATACAAAGATTCCAATTCATCTGGTCCAATTAGGGTTTCATGATGAAAAGTCAACTGTACCTTTGACTTTTGACCAATACATGATCCCAAACCTTGGGACATGATTCAAGATACTCTAAAACACCTATGGAATCTATGCATTAGGTTTGAATTAGGTTAAGGACTTGATTTCATAGAGGATCACAAAGTTTGAAATTCATCTGATAAAAGTCAACTGTGCCAAAAAACCAAGTTTGACTTTTTGAATTTCTTAACAAACAAGGCTTCCCTAAGTCAAAAAAATGTTAATTCATGGTTTGGATCATCATTCATCAAGAAAAATCAAGAAAAGTGAGGTTACTTGAAAAAGGGGCAACCTTAAGAAACTTAAAATTTTCTAAGTTATGGAACAATATTGATTTGGTACCAACTTTGTAAGGTCATAACTCCCAAACCATAAATCCATTTGCTTCCATCCAAAGCTCAAATGAAAGCTCTCATTACATACTTCAAAATTGTCAACTACATAAGATTCCAAATCATCATGGATTTTGAGTTATGGATTGATCAAAATCACAAAAACATGAAAATGACCACTTTTTTCAACACTTTGTGAAAATTTTGGATAGAATATGTCTTAGATTTTCACCAACTTTGAGGCCATTTTTCACCTTGATCCAAGTTGATTCAAGACCAATGTTGGACATCAAATTTAAAATAGGATATACAAGCTTTCCACAGAGTACCAGAACTTATCCTAATTCAACTTGAGACGGGAGTTATGAGCATGGAAACATGACACCTCTAAGACTGGTTTTGCAAGACAGTCTTGCACTTGCCCCATGATTTTGTCATTTCCATGACTTGGCAAGCCTTGTCACCATACAAGACAAGTTTCTAAAGTGCAATGAACATGATCTCTGCAGAGCTACAACACCATTTGGCATGTGATATTCAAAGTTCAAATCCAAAACTTTCAAATTTGTCATGAGGCATTGAATGGATGCATAGAGCTGGCATGTATCAGTCCACAACATTGCAAATGCGTTAAGATAAACTCAAGCATTAGAAGACCATATGCCTGCAAGATTGACCCAAGTCAATGGCTAGAGGAGACTTTGGCAACAAGACAAGGTTCAATGGATAATAGGGTGATCAACATCCATTCACTATTGCTCCCAAAACAAACTTGCTATACTATAAATAGAGCTTCTTTCTGATCAATTCAAGTACACCAAAGCACCATAACACATTCTTTCCTCCAAATCACTCTCAAAAAACCAGATTTTGCTTCTCATTCAAGTAACATTCGAATTTTCCATTTGCGAGCAATTCTATCAAAACCAATCATGCCAACACCTCACATATATCATATATGAGTGATCCATAACCTTAAAACTCATCTGGAACATCAGA
This sequence comes from Lathyrus tuberosus, assembly GCA_022829125.1. Classification (NCBI taxonomy): domain Eukaryota; kingdom Viridiplantae; phylum Streptophyta; class Magnoliopsida; order Fabales; family Fabaceae; genus Lathyrus; species Lathyrus tuberosus. The sequence continues at coordinate 2,211,739 of JALAZF010000436.1, read as the reverse complement.
ATCACAAAGTCACCCCCCATTTGCTCAAGCTTTTTGGCCTGTTTGTAGTTGAGGTGCCATAACAAGTTCCAAGCTGATTCAATCCATTCCAAGCCTTCAAACACATTACTTGAGGTCCATTGAAGCTGTCCAGATCATTACACAACATCTGTAACACCTCCAACATAGAATTCAAATTCTTCTTGCAAGAGGTAAGCCTGACACTCTCAAACTCTATAATCCATGCATCATAAATGTGTTTTCAATTACAAACATGTTTCTGCACTTATGTAGAGTGATTCCCCTCAATCAATTGCTATGTATGAATCGTGTATAGGATTTCAATGTGTTCTTGCAGAAATTAGGGTTCTTGAGTTCATCTTCTGATTTCTCACTCCACACTTAATATAAATGCAATTAATTGGTACCATTGGAATTCTTGTTAAAAAACGAGCAAGTTTCATGTTTACAAAAGTCATTTTCATTGAGTAATCAAAGAGATATGAGAGGTTTTGCAAATTGGCTATGGCGGGTAGTCGTGAGGAAGAAGAAGATGACCTTGGCGCCTTTTTTAAATATTCAAATTTTTTAATTTTCTTTTATTTTATTAAATGATTTCAAAAATTAATTTCTCTCTCATTTTTTATCATTTTTTATTGGTTCTTTTTTTAAAAAGTCACAAAAATGTTTAAATATTTTATTCTACAAAAAAATCACATTTATATTATTTATTTAATATAGTTTTATTTTTGAATTTAATTTCATTTTTATTTGTTTTAAACATTTTTAAAATGAAATTCCCACCTTGATTTTTCAAAAGCAATTGAATTTCAAGCTTTCATGTGATTAAACATGATTTTTCAAAATATTTTTTAAAGTTGACAACTTGTTCTTAAATATATTTGATAATTTGTATTATTTTATATTTAATTTCCTTTAAAAATTATTTATCTTTTAATTAAAATTAGGGTTCCTCTTAATTTTAATTTTTCAAAATAATTTGGGACTTTTTGTAGAGCGTAAGTCCCATTCCCTTTGTACAGAAACCTTTTTGGGTCTCAGTCATTGTATAAGTCCCGATACGATATTAAAAAATCTCGGCACGATTGCCGTTTTCAAAACAACTAGTAACTAACCCGTGCGTTCGCACGGGCATGTCTATTCGAGTATTTTATGTTATGGACGCGTAATTGTTAATCAAATTGAAAAAAAATGAAAAATTTATAAAAATAGATTTGATTGAAATTGAAATTTTGTATTGGTAAGTATAAGAAATTGTTGTGTGTTGTAAAAGAAGAAATTAAATTAATCAAACTGATATAATTATTTGGACTAATAGTAAAATTGATCCCGTTTATAATAATAGTAATTATTTTCGTATATAAAAATATTTTGATTCACAGTGTATTTTTCCCGTATATAAATATTAGTTTTGTTTTGACACTATTTATACAAAAAAAAATTGAATGAAGAATAAGGTTGTTTCCGTATATAAATTTTTTTGAATCAAAAGTAAAGTTGTGCCCGTTTATAACAATAGTATTTTTTGTATATAAAAAAATTTGAATCAAAAGTAAAGTTGTGCCCGTTTATAACAATAGTATTTTTTTCGTATATAAAAAAATTTAAATCAAAAGTAAAGTTGTGTCCGTTTATAACAATAGTATTCTTTTCGTATATAAAAAAAATTGAATCAAAATTAAGTTGTCTCTGTTTATAACAATAGTATTTTTTTCGTATATAAAAAAATTTGAATCAAAAGTAAAGTTGTGCCCGTTTATAACAATAGTATTTTTTTCGTATATAAAAAAAATTTGAATCAAAAGTAAAGTTGTGCACGTTTATAAAAATAATATTTTTTTCGTATTTGAATCAAAATTAAAGTTGTGTCCGTTTATAACAATAGTATTTTTTTTCATATATAAAAAAATTTGAATCAAAAGTAAAGTTGTGCCTGTTTATGACAATAGTATTTTTTCCTATATAAAAATATTTAAATAAAAAATAAAGTTGTGTCCGTTTATAACAATATTATTTTTTTCGTATATAAAAAAATTTGAATCAAATATTGTATTATATATTAACAAAATCAATTAATCAATTTGGCTCAATTGTGACTCATAGAAATAAAATAGTGAGTTTTAAGTCTTAATTACTACCGTATAATTATAATATAATAAAATATATATTTACGTTTCTTTGACTTCTCAATTATTACTACCATTGCAAAGCTGTATTGGAAGTGTCTACCAGCCTCCTGAGCTGGTTCCCTTTCATCTTATAGCAGACATCACTTTTATGCCTAGTGATATAGAATAGACCAAAACTAATAGAGACTTGACAATTAAAAGTTGAAATAATTATATATATTAAGTAGAGTACAATAGCCTAATTTATTAATTTCACCCTAGCACATAATAATTATAAAATGTGTGGCTTGTCTTTTTCTAAAGGCAAGAAATGGTACACATATTTATTTTAAAATGTAATAAAAATGAAATGAAAGAAAGATAAAATTTTTTCAACCGAAAGATTTTATTATTTAAAAATATATATATTTTTATTTATATTTGGATCATAAATATTAGTTTTTCTTATATAAAAAGATTTGAATCAATATAATTTATGATTTAACATTAAATTGACTTAATATTTTATTTACTTTTCACCCAACTCTCAATCAGAGCTTATTTTTTCTAAAAGGTGGAACATTAAGACAAACAATTTTAATTTGCAAACTCTTAAATTCTATCCTAATTTTTAAAGTCATTAACATTACATTTATAAAATTAAATTTTTAGTTTGCAACCAATATGTAGGAGTTACATAACCAACAATAAATTTTTAATGCCAAATTATAATATACTAATATTGATGGTGCTTTTGCTGTAATCTTCTCTTTAGATGTGATCTATGTATGATCTTATCCTAGCATGTCTTATGCTAGTGACATTCATTTAATATATTTTGTCTTTTGTTTCTCAAAAGAATATTAACTAAACCTAGCTAGCTAATTTCTGACTTGAATAACATGCGTTAACTCATTTCATTTATGATCTGTTATGAGAAACATCAACATCAAAAATTTGAAACTCGATCTCATAAGAGTAAATTAGTGATAGGATAAATAAAAGGTCCCAAACAAAAGCAATAAAGCCATAAAAGTGACTTACTTTAGATAAGTTCTGGTACCATTAAAACAAAATCGTGTTTACAGCTATCATGTTCTTCCAGCAACTTGTAATAATAATATTATAATATAAAAGAAAAAAGAAATAATAAGTAATATAATAATAATATATATAGTGATAATAGTATAATAAAAATATTTAATATAAAATAAAAATAAAACAAAAAAGAAAAGAAAATAGATAGAAGTTGTATTTGATAGGCCACCTATAAAGATGATTATACTAAATGAAACAAAGCTTAAAGACAAAATAGAGCATATATTGTTCAAAAATAAAGATGATTATTTTGTTCAAAAGTTTAAAGATGATTACATGATTTATTATTCAAAAATATGGAAGAGTTTGTGAAAGAGAGATAGAATTAGACACTCAATATAGGCGAAAAAATTTGTCAAGACATACATATACATGTTAAGACCAAAAAATTCATCATTGTTTGTATCAACAGTATCTTTGAACTACAAAATATCTGCTGTTATATTACAAATAAGTACAATATTCAAAAGTATATGAAAATTTGAATTTCTATTTTTATATATGGCCTCTATTTTAAAGAGGAGCAAAATGCCTCATGAAGAATAAATAAACATGAGCAAAATGAATTTTATATATTTAACATTAGTTGTTTATGTGGTATAATTACAAGAGACCTCCAGCATGTTTATGTGTTTTTCCTTTACCAGTAGCACAAGAGGAGATGCATGCACCTTGATAATTTTAGCATAGACATAGCTATATTTTCTTCAGAATAATTCTATTGATATATTTTCTTCTCATTGTCCTTTTATATTTTCTTCATGTCTAGTTCAAGATATTTCCTCAACAACCAAATATGAAAAAGCTGCAAGCAAGCATATAGATTCAAAATTAGAATCAACACATTAGCTTTAAAGTTGTAAACTCAAGTCACATATTTGATTTATCGTGAACCTCTTAGCAGCATTTTGTTCCACCTTATCATAATAATTAGGCATAACTTGTACATGTTACAAATTTATTATGCATATCTACATCAACAAAATATAATCAAACTACAAAGAATCCACTTGTCAGTTTCATGCATAGTGTATGTATCTGCTTAATACCTTTACAAATTTCAATGTATTACATTTTAATAATGTTAAGTTATAGAAGATTAAATGTATAGTCTATTATAACCTCTCTTAAAATTGAAAAATGAGGCTCATGGCTTGACAATCCAAGCATCATGAGATCAACATCCTGCATTCAAAAATCAACAAAATTAGCTCAACTATTTCAAATCTCTTAAGAAATAAGCCAAGCATTTCTGATCTTTCAACCATCTACCTGTTGGATCACATGAACCTTCTTTTGGAGTTCTCATCCTCATAAGAATATGCTAGCTGAAGTATTAGAAGAACCAATAACAATTATCAAACAATATTTTTAGAAAAAATCTATGCAGTGACACAATAGAGGTAAAGAAAATTATTCCTGGATTAAAGAATAAGCCCAAAACTCTTTACTTGTCTATTTTCATTTCCTTTGCCTTCATGGCATGATCTAAGAACATATACATACATTCACTTGTATGAAAAAGAGATGAAGCATTTTCGTAAGAAAGAGAGAGATGAAGAAATCCTTTGGAGAAAGAAGAAAATCAGAGTTAAGAAATGGAGAGAGAGAGAGAGAGAGAAAGGGTTTCGAAACCCTATTGAAAATGAAATGAGAGAGAGAAATGCAGAGCCAAGTACAATTGTGATGTGATGATGCATTAGTAGTAGAGAAAAGTTGAAAAAGTAGGATTGAAGTAGTTGGTTTGGAACCAAATAGACTCAATTGTGGTTTTCTTCATTACATAACTGAAAGAAAGTAGAAGAAATAGAAACCAAATTGGTTGAAAGAGCTAGTTTGGTTCAAAAAAGTAAGTTTTGGACTCAATTTGCCCCCATTTTAGAGATGTGTCAAAATTATAGGTAAGGGCATATATGAGATTTCCACAACATGTTATTTTCTTATATTATAGATTTTCATTTGGGCCTCCCTTTGGTTGTAAGTCCCATGTTCCTTTTTTTTCAAACACTTTTTTGGCCTCTAATAGAATGTAAGAACCACCTCTTTTGTAAATAAATAATTTGAGTCTTAGTCATTGTATAAGTCCCGATATGATTTTCAAAACAACTGCGCGATCACTGTTTTTCATCTAGGCATCTCCTTGAGTTGTAAGCCCCATATCTTGTATAAAAATAAACTCTTGGGCCTCTAATAAAGTGTAAGACCCAACCTCCTTTGTACATAAATAATTTGGGTCTCAGTCATTGTATAAGTCCCACTGTGATTTTCAAAACTACGACGCGATCGTCGCCTTTCCAAAAGAGATCATCTGGGCCTCCTTGTGAGTATAAGCCCCAAACTTCTTTTTAAACAACTTTTTTTTATTCAAATTCAAATTGAAAGTATCATCAAAACTTTCTTCAATTTCTTGAGAACTAACCATGCAACTGTAGTTAAAATACTTGGGCTTGCACAACTGTAAGTTCCACTATCTCTTCAATACATATTTATTTATATACATGTCATCTGTGTATATATATATATATATATATATATATATATATATATATATATATATATATATATATATATATGCATGCTTGTACATACTTGCTTAGAGTTTTCCCCAGCAGTTTGGTCTAGGTCTAGGTCTAGATCAAACCAGTGGTTACTCATTCAACATAGTTAAAACTAGTTCCCCATAGGAAATTCTAGATACAGTCTTGCCTCCTCTTGAGCTTATACAATATGGAACAGAGAAAGACATTATTCCTGGTGAAACTTTTCTCAAGACTGTCCAAACTTAGAAATATATGAGTACAAGAAATTCATTTCCCCAAAGAGGATTAATTCTCGGTGAAACCTCTTTTGAATTTCTTCAAACCCTAGAACTGTTCTGCAAAGAAATGACTTATTCCCGGTGAAACCTTTCTTGAACTATTCTTAGGTTTGGACCCACAGGCTTTGTAAAAGCATCCCCAACCTCCTCTTGGGCTTGACCCACAGGCTTCTTAAAAGTTCTCAGCCTCCTCTTGGGCTTAGTACAAGGACCCAAAGGCCTCCTACAGGTATAGGACATAACTTAGTCATCTCTACTAGTTCAATCCTCTGGAGAGTCAGAATTCCAAAACATTGTCGCTCCCGAGGATTTTCATCCAAGTACAAACGCGAAAGTGGCGCGAAAACAGAGTCGCCAGCAATGTGTATTTATCCCAAGAGAGGAAAAGGAAACACTGCGTAAACCCGAAGGGAAGGAAAAAGCATGGTCTCGCGACCAAGAGAAACGGGTAAGGGAGTCGGTTACGCGAGGGTAAGGTATTAGCACCCCCACGCGTCCATCGTACTTGATGGTGTAACACCCTAAAAATCTAAATTAATCATTTATTTATTTATTTAATTAATTTAGAAGGAATTAAGAGGTTTTTGGTAATTTGGAGAATTATGGATTAAAAGAGTATTTTTAAATAATTTTAATAGAGTGAATAATCATGTATTATTTCGATTATTATTTATTATTTAAAAATATTAAGAAAAGGGCAAGATGGTCATAAAGGAAAAGGAGTAAGGGTGGAGTTGGAAGTTCATAAACTGGGATAATGTAACTAAAGAAGAAAGATCGATCATTTTCCAAGGGATCGTATTTTTGTGAAGAACGCTGAAGAAGAGAAGAGGAGGAGAAAACCTAGGGTTTTGAAGGATTGCTAGGAGAATCTTGGAGAAAAGAAGGAAAAAGCTTCGGATTACTCTAAGGTATGGGGAGTTTTCACGGTTTATTATAATTTTATAGGAATTGGTTTATGAATAGATTGGTTTTGTGGATTCTTGAATAATGGTGATTTTGATGATTTGTTGTGTTGTGGTTGTTGTGATGATGTATGTGTGTTAGATATAGGTTATAGTGACTTAATTTGGGTTAATAGGGGTGAAAAATGCAGTTTAAGGGTATGAAATCGAGGTGGGAGAAGTGCTGTCATCGCAGAAATTTTTGACATATTCGCAGAGCCCGCTCTAGCCCGCTCAGCGCGGTCCCCTCGGGCAGCTTATTTTGAAAACTTCGGAAATTCGTAACTTTTGATTCGTAAGTCCGTTTGGGTCGCCGTTCGAATCGTTGGAAAGCTGACTTTATGTACTTTATGTTAAAATTGTTTTCAATGATAGATTTCCATCTATTCGACGAGCCATGTGTGTTTTCTTGTATGTTCTAATGTGTCGAACCGTGAAATGTGGACATCGGTCGCATGAATGTGTGTTGCGATTGTGAATTATGAGGTTGTATGATGTCGTTGTTGAGTTATTATTGATATAATATGATCAAACATGATTGTATGATAAACATTTGTTGAATATGAAATGGATGATGCACACGTTGATTTTGATGAGTTAAGGAGAATTAGCATCATTGCATTTCATAGCATTTTATGTTGGGGCTTCGGCCTATTGGTAGCTTCAGATCCCATTGTGCGGATTAAAGTGATACGTTGATTACGTTGTGCTCCTTTTGGAGGGTTGATGGCCAGTGCCCATCCACGTTGAATTGGTAGCTTCAATCCCATTGTGCGGATTGAAGTGATACGTTGATTATGTTGTGCTCCTTTTGGAGGGTTGATGGCCAGTGTCCATCACACGTTGATTTGGTACCACATGCATGTTCCCGATGGAGTTGCATTTCATTATAAGTGGCATTGCATGTGTATGAGTTGATTGTCGAATAATATGTATGTTTTATTGTGGATATCACGATGTTGTTGTTGATTACACTATGACGTTGTTGTTGATTATATCATGACGTTGTTGTTGATTATACTATGATGTTGATGTCGATTATATCATGATGATGTTGTTGATTATACTATGATGTTGATGTCGATTGTATCATGATGTTGTTGTTGATTATATCCTGATGTTGTTGTTGATTATACTATGATGTTGTTGTTGACTACGCTATGAGGTTGATGTTGATTATGCTATGATGTTGTGGTTGATTATGCTATGATGTTGTTGATTGATTTTGCTATGATGTTGTTGTTGGCTATGCTACGATGTTGTTGTTGACTTCCCGTTCATTTTCCATGTACTTATATTACTATAATGAATTGTGATTTCTCACCCTGCCTGCTTGGAAATGTTGCCTCTCTTGTGGGTAACTTGCAAATAACCAAGAGTAGATTCGCGATGATGGAGGGTGTAGCCTTGAAGTGTGTCGTTATCGTTGTTTAGTTTAGAGGTGTCCTGCTCTGTGTCATGTAACATCGGGTTCGGATTTGTTATGAACCTCGTGTTCTTTTGTTTTATGTTGAATTTTACATTGTGGGCGATGATTTGATTTTGATACATTTAGTATGAAGTGTTTATTTGAATTGACATAAAAAGTTGATTTCCGCTGCGTAGTTGTCGATTTTATTATTAAGAATGTGTAACCCGTGTTACGGGACAGGACAATGATTTTGAATGATGTTTGAATATATGTGGCACCTTTCATGATGATTTTACTCTGATAATATGAAATCTTTATCTAAAATTCTATTTGGGGTAGAAGGGTGTTACATTAGTGGTATCAGAGCAGGTCGGTCTGTCTGGCCAAGTTGTCTAAATGTCGTTTATCCCTTGATACGCGATAAGTGTGTGGAACAATGTCGGTACTTGTTTGTTTTCTAACCGTTGGCTCCCGGTGTTGGTTCAAAACAAGTGGGGGGAAGTTTGCTTCCCGGAGATGTTTCTAGTGTGAGGAGTAACTCAAGGTGATATTAAGGGTAAGAGTACAAGTGTTGTTGGAGTTGATTTGATTTTGTGCAATTGTTGTCAGAACTGTGTTGTTGCGGATCGACGAGAGTATGGACTCATGATTTCATTCGTCGGTCCAGTTGAGACATTGAAGGAGGACGAGTCAGTAGATTGATGTTTGCTTCTCGGAGAAGAGAGGGCAATGTGGCAAATAGTGATATGCAAGTGAAGTATATCTGGAGTGAGGTCGGATGATTTTCAGAGTTGGGTGAAAAACAGGGGTTGTTGGAAGGGTTTGGAAACAAGAGAAAGAGGTAGAACTCATGTTCACCAATTTCGGTTTTTATTTTCACATTTATGGAGCAGCCTTCAATAAAAGAGGCATAACTTTCTACTCGTAACTCTGATGAAAACGATTCTGGACTTTTTGGAAAGTTTACGAAATCTACAGTTTGCATATAAATTTTGTCTTCGGCATGTTTTTGAGCAGAGAGAAAGACGCTTTTGAATAGTTGGGCCTGATGCTGATTTGGTTTGGTGGAAGTTGTATACGAGATTTCTTGACCAGTCCCATTGCAAGGACGATAACTTTTTACTCGTAATCCATATTTGAGCGATTCTTGAAGTTTTGGAATCTACACGAAATTCCATTCATTTTGGATTATAATTTTATGTCTGGGAGGTCTGTATTGAAGAAGATAATCGTGTTTGAAGTTGGACAATTCTTGCTGGAAATAGCAGGATAAAGTCAAGTATGAAATGTTTAGTAATAAGAAAAAGAGTATCGGAGAAGCACATGGAAGTGCGAAGCATGATAGTTGAGAATGATTAAAGTATAGAAATCTTTGAGGAATGTTAAATAGTAAAGTGGATTGTGTGTTGTTGGCGAGATGTGTCGGCATGAGTCGAATTTTTTTGGAAGTTATATCACCAACCAAATGATGAGATGGTATTGTTGAGATTGTGAGTGGAATGATGATCAAGTGTGAAATTATACGGATCATCAATTGTGAGATTAAAAAGGAAGACGAAGGATTGGTTAGGGTTGTCAAAAGTTTTGGACTTGGATAAATGTTTCGACTGAAGTGGGTCGATTTGGATTGTACGTGATGTGGTAACGTTTCCAGTATTAGAAGGATATTTAATGATTATGTTGTGCAACTAACTTGTATAGGAGAATATGTACTGGATTTTGGACCTTTCGTATCATTGACGAGATGGAAAATAAGAAAATTAAGAAAATGTTTGTAAGCCTTAGAGAGGTGGTGGAGCAGTATGCTTAGATAACTTTAAGAAAAAGGTAAAGGACGCTATTATAGTTGGGTAATGATGATTTATGCCACCATTATGGTTGCCAGCTGTCTACTGACAAATTGAGGAACTGATCACCCTTAATCTCTTGTTGATAGTCGACGGAGTCATGTTGGATGGAGTAGATGTGTCTTGCCAACTAGAATGGTATGCACAGTGAATTGTTTGGGGTTGAGCCGAGTGCTTATGAAATATTTGAGTTGTCGATGCGGATTCCTATATAGGGAAATGAGGCGAACTTGAGGATGTTAGTATGAGGTCGCGAGTTGATCAGTGAGTAGTTTGGAAACTCACAGTTGTGTTCTGGATAACTTGGGTTTTGGTTTGTGGTGGATCGAGAATTCGACTGACATGAGACTTGAAGAACTGTGGAGATAAACCAAGTAGGAAGAAAATGGTAATGTAAGACTATGCTTTAACCAAGGATGTCGGATCGAGAAGGGTAGTGGCTGGTATGCCTTACAGTGTATATATGGAAACATGAATGGTATTTTCCATACTTGTTTGGATGAGTTATAACTGGTGTTCGCTGTGGATATTCTGATGTTTTATAAAATCAGAAGAAGAGCGCGTAGAGTATTTGAGAGTTGAGTTGCAAGTATTGAAAGAAGTGAAGCTATATGCGGAGTTAGCAAGGTGTGAATTATGATTTGTAAAGATGAAGTTGAGTGGTTGTGTTAATTCGGATGAGGGCTTTTGGAGAATTGTGCTAGTGTGAGTAGGACTTGAGGAATTAGTTTGTTGATTAGTTTGGTTAATATGCCATGTTAAGTATAGGTTATTGAGGCTAAATCTATGGCTATTGGGTGTTAAGCTCTGTTGGAAGATGATTTTTTTTCTTGTTGAGATTAATTGGACACATGTATCCTTATGTTGTGGTGAGATTGTTATGCGTTGAGATGAATTTTGATGATGTGTTAATACAAGGTGGTGAAGTTATAGCTTATGTTGACGATAATTAGGAATTCTTGAAAGTATCTATCCTATTCAAGATTTGGAATTGGCTGCAATTGTAGTTGTGTTGGATATTCGGAGGTATTGTTTACAGATCTAAGTATTAAGTAATCACAAGAGTATAGAATGCCTGTTTGGATGGAATTTCCGATGAGTTAAGTTGGAAGGTCTTTTCTTATGTCTGCTTTGATGGTCGGAAGTTGATGTAAACTTGGTAGATTAGATAGTTGCGAGTACTCGGAGTGCGCAGCAAAAACGTGGGTAGCGCAGTTGGTTCTTATGTGAGTATCAACGATGTAGATAGTTGGTAACGTTGAAATTGTGCTTTGGGCCCTTGTGTTCTTACCTTTGTTGTTGCCTCGTTACCTATGGTGATGGTTCGAGTGCGAGTAGCTAATTCCTATGATGAGGAGTTAGGGGAGGGTTTCCTATGGTGATGGTAACGATCGTGTTGTATCCTGGTTCATAGTGAACCTGTATGTTCCTAACCTGATTATTCTCGGTGTTTTGAGTTGGTCGTCTAGTACATTGCGTGAGCATTTCATCTTGTTGTCGTTGGCATTGATAAAGTGTATTGTTGTATTGCGTTATTCGTGGTATTGCCACACACGGCATGAGAGTTGATTAGTCAGAGGTGATAACGTATCTGAAGTGGTCTGCATCGAGTAAATTTTCGAAGACGAAAATTCTTAAAGTAGGGGAGAGTTGTAACACCCCAAAAATCTAAATTAATCATTTATTTATTTATTTAATTAATTTAGAAGGAATTAAGAGGTTTTTGGTAATTTGGAGAATTATGGATTAAAAGAGTATTTTTAAATAATTTTAATAGAGTGAATAATCATGTATTATTTAGATTATTATTTATTATTTAAAAATATTAAGAAAAGGGGAAGATGGTCATAAAGGAAAAGGAGTAAGGGTGGAGTTGGAAGTTCATAAACTGTGATAATGTAACTAAAGAAGAAAGATCGATCATTTTCCAAGGGATCGTATTTTTGTGAAGAACGCTGAAGAAGAGAAGAGGAGGAGAAAACCTAGGGTTTTGAAGGATTGCTAGGAGAATCTTGGAGAAAAGAAGGAAAAAGCTTCGGATTACTCTAAGGTATGGGGAGTTTTCACGGTTTATTATAATTTTATAGGAATTGGTTTATGAATAGATTGGTTTTGTGGATTCTTGAATAATGGTGATTTTGATGATTTGTTGTGTTGTGGTTGTTGTGATGATGTATGTGTGTTAGATATAGGTTATAGTGACTTAATTTGGGTTAATAGGGGTGAAAAATGCAGTTTAAGGGTATGAAATCGAGGTGGGAGAAGTGCTGTCATCGCAGAAATTTTTGACATATTCGCAGAGCCCGCTCTAGCCCGCTCAGCGCGGTCCCCTCGGGCAGCTTATTTTGAAAACTTCGGAAATTCGTAACTTTTGATTCGTAAGTCCGTTTGGGTCGCCGTTCGAATCGTTGGAAAGCTGACTTTATGTACTTTATGTTAAAATTGTTTTCAATGATAGATTTCCATCTATTCGACGAGCCATGTGTGTTTTCTTGTATGTTCTAATGTGTCGAACCGTGAAATGTGGACATCGGTCGCATGAATGTGTGTTGCGATTGTGAATTATGAGGTTGTATGATGTCGTTGTTGAGTTATTATTGATATAATATGATCAAACATGATTGTATGATAAACATTTGTTGAATATGAAATGGATGATGCACACGTTGATTTTGATGAGTTAAGGAGAATTAGCATCATTGCATTTCATAGCATTTTATGTTGGGGCTTCGGCCTATTGGTAGCTTCAGATCCCATTGTGCGGATTAAAGTGATACGTTGATTACGTTGTGCTCCTTTTGGAGGGTTGATGGCCAGTGCCCATCCACGTTGAATTGGTAGCTTCAATCCCATTGTGCGGATTGAAGTGATACGTTGATTATGTTGTGCTCCTTTTGGAGGGTTGATGGCCAGTGTCCATCACACGTTGATTTGGTACCACATGCATGTTCCCGATGGAGTTGCATTTCATTATAAGTGGCATTGCATGTGTATGAGTTGATTGTCGAATAATATGTATGTTTTATTGTGGATATCACGATGTTGTTGTTGATTACACTATGACGTTGTTGTTGATTATATCATGACGTTGTTGTTGATTATACTATGATGTTGATGTCGATTATATCATGATGATGTTGTTGATTATACTATGATGTTGATGTCGATTGTATCATGATGTTGTTGTTGATTATATCCTGATGTTGTTGTTGATTATACTATGATGTTGTTGTTGACTACGCTATGAGGTTGATGTTGATTATGCTATGATGTTGTGGTTGATTATGCTATGATGTTGTTGATTGATTTTGCTATGATGTTGTTGTTGGCTATGCTACGATGTTGTTGTTGACTTCCCGTTCATTTTCCATGTACTTATATTACTATAATGAATTGTGATTTCTCACCCTGCCTGCTTGGAAATGTTGCCTCTCTTGTGGGTAACTTGCAAATAACCAAGAGTAGATTCGCGATGATGGAGGGTGTAGCCTTGAAGTGTGTCGTTATCGTTGTTTAGTTTAGAGGTGTCCTGCTCTGTGTCATGTAACATCGGGTTCGGATTTGTTATGAACCTCGTGTTCTTTTGTTTTATGTTGAATTTTACATTGTGGGCGATGATTTGATTTTGATACATTTAGTATGAAGTGTTTATTTGAATTGACATAAAAAGTTGATTTCCGCTGCGTAGTTGTCGATTTTATTATTAAGAATGTGTAACCCGTGTTACGGGACAGGACAATGATTTTGAATGATGTTTGAATATATGTGGCACCTTTCATGATGATTTTACTCTGATAATATGAAATCTTTATCTAAAATTCTATTTGGGGTAGAAGGGTGTTACATTAGTGGTATCAGAGCAGGTCGGTCTGTCTGGCCAAGTTGTCTAAATGTCGTTTATCCCTTGATACGCGATAAGTGTGTGGAACAATGTCGGTACTTGTTTGTTTTCTAACCGTTGGCTCCCGGTGTTGGTTCAAAACAAGTGGGGGGAAGTTTGCTTCCCGGAGATGTTTCTAGTGTGAGGAGTAACTCAAGGTGATATTAAGGGTAAGAGTACAAGTGTTGTTGGAGTTGATTTGATTTTGTGCAATTGTTGTCAGAACTGTGTTGTTGCGGATCGACGAGAGTATGGACTCATGATTTCATTCGTCGGTCCAGTTGAGACATTGAAGGAGGACGAGTCAGTAGATTGATGTTTGCTTCTCGGAGAAGAGAGGGCAATGTGGCAAATAGTGATATGCAAGTGAAGTATATCTGGAGTGAGGTCGGATGATTTTCAGAGTTGGGTGAAAAACAGGGGTTGTTGGAAGGGTTTGGAAACAAGAGAAAGAGGTAGAACTCATGTTCACCAATTTCGGTTTTTATTTTCACATTTATGGAGCAGCCTTCAATAAAAGAGGCATAACTTTCTACTCGTAACTCTGATGAAAACGATTCTGGACTTTTTGGAAAGTTTACGAAATCTACAGTTTGCATATAAATTTTGTCTTCGGCATGTTTTTGAGCAGAGAGAAAGACGCTTTTGAATAGTTGGGCCTGATGCTGATTTGGTTTGGTGGAAGTTGTATACGAGATTTCTTGACCAGTCCCATTGCAAGGACGATAACTTTTTACTCGTAATCCATATTTGAGCGATTCTTGAAGTTTTGGAATCTACACGAAATTCCATTCATTTTGGATTATAATTTTATGTCTGGGAGGTCTGTATTGAAGAAGATAATCGTGTTTGAAGTTGGACAATTCTTGCTGGAAATAGCAGGATAAAGTCAAGTATGAAATGTTTAGTAATAAGAAAAAGAGTATCGGAGAAGCACATGGAAGTGCGAAGCATGATAGTTGAGAATGATTAAAGTATAGAAATCTTTGAGGAATGTTAAATAGTAAAGTGGATTGTGTGTTGTTGGCGAGATGTGTCGGCATGAGTCGAATTTTTTTGGAAGTTATATCACCAACCAAATGATGAGATGGTATTGTTGAGATTGTGAGTGGAATGATGATCAAGTGTGAAATTATACGGATCATCAATTGTGAGATTAAAAAGGAAGACGAAGGATTGGTTAGGGTTGTCAAAAGTTTTGGACTTGGATAAATGTTTCGACTGAAGTGGGTCGATTTGGATTGTACGTGATGTGGTAACGTTTCCAGTATTAGAAGGATATTTAATGATTATGTTGTGCAACTAACTTGTATAGGAGAATATGTACTGGATTTTGGACCTTTCGTATCATTGACGAGATGGAAAATAAGAAAATTAAGAAAATGTTTGTAAGCCTTAGAGAGGTGGTGGAGCAGTATGCTTAGATAACTTTAAGAAAAAGGTAAAGGACGCTATTATAGTTGGGTAATGATGATTTATGCCACCATTATGGTTGCCAGCTGTCTACTGACAAATTGAGGAACTGATCACCCTTAATCTCTTGTTGATAGTCGACGGAGTCATGTTGGATGGAGTAGATGTGTCTTGCCAACTAGAATGGTATGCACAGTGAATTGTTTGGGGTTGAGCCGAGTGCTTATGAAATATTTGAGTTGTCGATGCGGATTCCTATATAGGGAAATGAGGCGAACTTGAGGATGTTAGTATGAGGTCGCGAGTTGATCAGTGAGTAGTTTGGAAACTCACAGTTGTGTTCTGGATAACTTGGGTTTTGGTTTGTGGTGGATCGAGAATTCGACTGACATGAGACTTGAAGAACTGTGGAGATAAACCAAGTAGGAAGAAAATGGTAATGTAAGACTATGCTTTAACCAAGGATGTCGGATCGAGAAGGGTAGTGGCTGGTATGCCTTACAGTGTATATATGGAAACATGAATGGTATTTTCCATACTTGTTTGGATGAGTTATAACTGGTGTTCGCTGTGGATATTCTGATGTTTTATAAAATCAGAAGAAGAGCGCGTAGAGTATTTGAGAGTTGAGTTGCAAGTATTGAAAGAAGTGAAGCTATATGCGGAGTTAGCAAGGTGTGAATTATGATTTGTAAAGATGAAGTTGAGTGGTTGTGTTAATTCGGATGAGGGCTTTTGGAGAATTGTGCTAGTGTGAGTAGGACTTGAGGAATTAGTTTGTTGATTAGTTTGGTTAATATGCCATGTTAAGTATAGGTTATTGAGGCTAAATCTATGGCTATTGGGTGTTAAGCTCTGTTGGAAGATGATTTTTTTTCTTGTTGAGATTAATTGGACACATGTATCCTTATGTTGTGGTGAGATTGTTATGCGTTGAGATGAATTTTGATGATGTGTTAATACAAGGTGGTGAAGTTATAGCTTATGTTGACGATAATTAGGAATTCTTGAAAGTATCTATCCTATTCAAGATTTGGAATTGGCTGCAATTGTAGTTGTGTTGGATATTCGGAGGTATTGTTTACAGATCTAAGTATTAAGTAATCACAAGAGTATAGAATGCCTGTTTGGATGGAATTTCCGATGAGTTAAGTTGGAAGGTCTTTTCTTATGTCTGCTTTGATGGTCGGAAGTTGATGTAAACTTGGTAGATTAGATAGTTGCGAGTACTCGGAGTGCGCAGCAAAAACGTGGGTAGCGCAGTTGGTTCTTATGTGAGTATCAACGATGTAGATAGTTGGTAACGTTGAAATTGTGCTTTGGGCCCTTGTGTTCTTACCTTTGTTGTTGCCTCGTTACCTATGGTGATGGTTCGAGTGCGAGTAGCTAATTCCTATGATGAGGAGTTAGGGGAGGGTTTCCTATGGTGATGGTAACGATCGTGTTGTATCCTGGTTCATAGTGAACCTGTATGTTCCTAACCTGATTATTCTCGGTGTTTTGAGTTGGTCGTCTAGTACATCGCGTGAGCATTTCATCTTGTTGTCGTTGGCATTGATAAAGTGTATTGTTGTATTGCGTTATTCGTGGTATTGCCACACACGGCATGAGAGTTGATTAGTCAGAGGTGATAACGTATCTGAAGTGGTCTGCATCGAGTAAATTTTCGAAGACGAAAATTCTTAAAGTAGGGGAGAGTTGTAACACCCCAAAAATCTAAATTAATCATTTATTTATTTATTTAATTAATTTAGAAGGAATTAAGAGGTTTTTGGTAATTTGGAGAATTATGGATTAAAAGAGTATTTTTAAATAATTTTAATAGAGTGAATAATCATGTATTATTTAGATTATTATTTATTATTTAAAAATATTAAGAAAAGGGGAAGATGGTCATAAAGGAAAAGGAGTAAGGGTGGAGTTGGAAGTTCATAAACTGTGATAATGTAACTAAAGAAGAAAGATCGATCATTTTCCAAGGGATCGTATTTTTGTGAAGAACGCTGAAGAAGAGAAGAGGAGGAGAAAAACTAGGGTTTTGAAGGATTGCTAGGAGAATCTTGGAGAAAAGAAGGAAAAAGCTTCGGATTACTCTAAGGTATGGGGAGTTTTCATGGTTTATTATAATTTTATAGGAATTGGTTTGTGAATAGATTAGGTTTTGTGGATTCTTGAATAATGGTGATTTTAATGATTTGTTGTGTTGTGGTTGTTGTGATGATGTATGTGTGTTAGATATAGGTTATAGTGACTTAATTTGGGTTAATAGGGGTGAAAAATGCAGTTTAAGGGTATGAAATCGAGGTGGGAGAAGTGCTGTCATCGCAGAAATTTTTGACCAATTCGCAGAGCCCGCTCTAGCCCGCTCAGCGCGGTCCCCTCGGGCAGCTTATTTTGAAAACTTCGAAAATTCGTAACTTTTGATTCGTAAGTCCGTTTGAGTCGTCGTTCGAATCGTTGGAAAGCTGACTTTATGTACTTTATGTTAAAATTGTTTTCAATGATAGATTTCCAACTATTCGACGAGCCATGTGTGTTTTCTTGTATGTTCTAATGTGTCGAACTGTGAAATGTGGACATCGGTCGCATGAATGTGTGTTGCGATTGTGAATTATGAGGTTGTATGATGTTGTTGTTGAGTTGTTGTTGATGTAATATGATCAAACAGGATTGTATGATAAACATTTGTTGAATATGAAATGGATGATGCACACGTTGATTTTGATGAGTTGAGGAGAATTAACATTATTGCATTTCATAGCATTTTATGTTGGGGCTTCGGCCTATTGGTAGCTTCAGATCCCATTGTGCGGATTGAAGTGATACATTGATTACGTTGTGTTCCTTTTGGAGGGTTGATGGCCAGTGCCCATCCACGTTGAATTGGTAGCTTCAATCCCATTGTGCGGATTGAAGTGATACGTTGATTATGTTGTGCTCCTTTTGGAGGGTTGATGGCCAGTGTCCATCACACGTTGATTTGGTACCACATGCATGTTCCCGATGGAGTTGCATTTCATTCTAAGTGGCATTGCATGTGTATGAGTTGATTGTCGAATAATATGTATGTTTTATTGTGGATATCACGATGTTGTTGTTGATTACACTATGACATTGTTGTTCATTATATCATGAAGTTGTTTCTGATTATACTATGATGTTGATGTTGATTATATCATGACGGTGTTGTTGATTATACTATGATGTTGATGTCGATTGTATCATGATGTTGTTGTTGATTATATCCTGATGTTGTTGTTGATTATACTATGATGTTGTTGTTGACTACGCTATGAGGTTGATGTTGATTATGCTATGATGTTGTGGTTGATTATGCTATGATGTTGTTGTTGGCTATGCTACGATGTTGTTGTTGCCTTCCCGTTCATTTTCCATGTACTTATATTATTATAATGAATTGTGATTTCTCACCCTGCCTGCTTGGAAATGTTGCCTCTCTGGTGGGTAACTTGCATATAACCAAGAGTAGATTCGCGACGATGGAGGGTGTAGCCTTGAAGTGTGTCGTTATCGTTGTTTAGTTTAGAGATGTCCTGCTCTGTGTCATGTAACATCGGGTTGGGATTTGTTGTGAACCTCGTGTTCTTTTGTTTTATGTTTAATTTTACATTGTGGGCGATGATTTGATTTGGATACATTTAGTATGAAGTGTTTATTTGAATTGACATAAAAAGTTGATTTCCGCTGCGTAGTTGTCGATTTTATTATTAAGAATGTGTAACCCGTGTTACGGGACAGGACAATGATTTTGAATGATGTTTGAATATATGTGGCACCTTTCATGATGATTTTACTCTGATAATATGAAATCTTTATCTAAAATTGTATTTGGGGTAGAAGGGTGTTACAGATGGGATCCACGCTGGTTGTCTCGATCAAAGGGTATCGTCGTCTGGAGCTCCACTGCTACTGGAAAGGAAAAGGAACAGGAACGGAAAAGAACGAAGAAACGAAAAAAGAGGAAAAGAAGTGACTCGGTAGGATGTCCTCGGAGTCCTAGGCCTACATATTCCCTCATACAATGGGAAAGTCAGAGTCAACGTAGTTTGGACTATGGTTTGGGGGAAAAGAGAAGGGATTGTGCTCGGAGAGATCTCGAACGATCTCCTGCCTACGTATCTCGCTCGCACACGAGAATCAGAGAAACGTAGTTCCCCTCACTAGGGATGACTTTGCTTTGTTTGTGTTTTTTAAAGGAAGACGCCAAGGTTTGCATTCCAGCAGTTAGGTTTCGCAGCTCGTTGTACGGAGTCTTAGGCATTTACCTGTTTGCGGTAGAACGGAAGTGACACATCCTTTACGAGTGTAGTGAGGAAGAAGAGAAGAGAAATGTTGTTTGTTTTTGTCTTTTAAGAAGAAGTGTTTTGATTATTTTTGTGTTTATAACACGTATTGCATTAAAGTCTATGATATAGAATCGAATGCGTCGCATGGTCGTCCTAACAGGACGTATGCTAAACACTCTAGAAAGGCGGAGGGAAACCATCCTTCTTCCATTTCCCACATGCAAGGTGTAGCGAGCGATTTTGGACGCGGTTCTTAAGCGCTGGTCGTTCTCTGCGGTTTTGAGCTTAAACTACAGGTCGATTCATTTTTTATCCTATTATGAGCTGATGAAGGAAGGGAAATAGATGTCTCCAATTAACCCTGCTTGCATACTGAGTTTAAACAGCAGTCTGTTAGGTTACAGATGCTATCAATGTGGGGGGGCCTTTGTACTGGTTATTTGTATTTTCGCCAATATTGGTTTTTATCTAGACATAAGGTTTCTGGCGGGGAACAAGAATCAGGATGTTAGGACTGGCGTTTTTGAATTACTGCTTTTGATTGATGGAGATATGGGATTTGGGTTTTTTGTTTAGTGTGCTTGCTAAGATCTTTTCTTTCGATCTTATGCCTACGTATTCCCGTTTACCGAAACAGGGAAATCAGAGCGTTTGTAGTTCCTCCTATTCTATGGGAGGAAATGGTTGTTTTTGGTGTCTTGTTCAAAGCCCAAGACGTGAAGCAAAAAGGTGGTTTGTATCTTGTTCAAAGCCCAAGATGTGAAGCTAAAAGGGTGCTGGCTTTAGAGAGAATTTGTCATCTCTAAAGAGGGGGGTTGTATGTCACAACTGTTTATAAAGGAGAATTACTTTAACCGGGATACGCGGATCTTAGCAATGCCATAATTTCCTTTATATGGGGTTTTAACCTAAAGGAGAAGACTTTAACTCAGTGTAGAGTAATGCTACCTTTCCTTAGGAATTTCTCATGCTAAAAGAGGGACAGTGGCATGGATGTAGATGATCCAGGGGCTTGCCACTTACAGCGATTAGATGAAGGGAGTTGTTTGATGTTTGTTTACTGTGAACGAGGCACAGTTTTGGTGCTAAAAGGTTAATTGGATTAACCAGTGGTTTTCTTATACAAAGCCTAAGAGGAGGCTATTATGTGTCTCGTACAAAGCCCGATAGAGAGGCTAAAAGGTTTAATTGACTCAATGAGGGAGTCTCTTTATGTTTGACTCCACTGGGGAGAATCATTGTACAAAGCCCAAGAGGAGGCTATGGTGACTGTTTCAGTTAAGTGACAGATCCAATATATCGATTTTAAAGAGAAAATCAGTTCTTATATGAGCAACACTGTACTCAGGAATTTGATTCAAGGATCCGGGTTATTCCTGTTCTTTAAGGAAGCGGGGAATCCGAAGGGTATTGAGACTGTCCGAGTCTACGGGTTTCCTTCCTGTTCTTGAAGGGTGCTTGAGAATGTCATTGAGACTCAAGGAGATTAGACCGTCCAAGTCTAGAGTTTCATCTTTTGTACCATGCTTTGAGAAATAGTAGTAGACTCTTTGAAAGGACTGTTCTATGCAGATGATTAAGTTCTGTTCCTATACCTCTAGGAGGTCGTCGGGACAATTTGTACTAAGCCCAAGGGGAGCCTGGAATCTTTTAAGAGGCCGAGTAGTCCTTGTACTAAGCCCAAGAGGAGGCTATCATTCCCGGAGGAAGAGATCATTATACGAAGCCTAAGAGGAGGCTGTGAATACTTCTAAGAAGCCGTAGGGTCCTTGTACTAAGCCCAAGAGGAGGCGGGGTTGTTTTTAGGAAGCATGTGGGTCCTTGTACGATGCCCAAGAGGAGGCCGATGCTTTTAAGAAGACCGTGGGTCCCCAAACCCCGAGAAATTCAAGGCAATGCTATTCACTGAGAATAGATCAAAGTCAGGAAAGTTCGAGAATTTGGAAGAAACTCAAAGATGCCATTCACGGAGAAGACATTCATCTTTGGGAGTAGAGTTTCTTGACAATTCCTAATGAGGATAGCCGAAGAGAAGACTGTATCTGGTGATCCTATTGGGGATCTAGTTGTCTATTTCTACGAATAAATGAAACGGCGTCACCTAGTTCTAGACGTAGTTGCTGGGGAAACTCTAAATATCTATACTATTATTACACAGTTGATATGAGTTTATGAAAGAAGACTTACAGTGAAACAGCCCCACAATACAGTTATATGTATATGAAAGCGGTAAATGAAAGCAATAACCACTTACTCGGTTGTAGAGCTTCCATGCTGTTTGGTTAGTTGTTCAACAAAGAAAGATTGAAAACAACAGTATATTCAAAATCAAAGGAGAAAGTGCTTTGAAATAAAAAGATTTGGGGCTTATAGCTCAAGGAGAGGCCCAGGGTTTTATTAGTGAGCGCACTGTTTTGAATTTGTACAGAGGGACTTATACAAGTGACTAAGGCCCAAAAGGTTTTCTGTACAAAGGGATGGGTCTTACACTCCAATGGAGGCCCAAAAAGTTTTAAAGAAAAAGAGTGGGACTTATAACACGAGGGTAGGCCCAGATGATTTTTCGTTTAAAATGGCGATCGCGCCGAGGTTTTCTTTTAACGCAGAGGGACTTATACAATAAGTGAGGCCCAAAAATGATTTGGTCAAAAAAGGATTGGGTCTTACACTCTAATAGAGGCCCAAAAAGTTTTGAATGGGTCTTATAGCTCAAGGAGAGGCCCAGAAGGTTATTTTTCAAAAGGCGACGATCGCGCCGTTTGTTTTTGACGGTATCGGGACTTATACAATACACTGAGGCCCAAAAATGATTTGGTCAAAGAAGGATTGGGTCTTACACTCTATTAGAGGCCCAAAGTGTTTGACAATGATTTGATGAGGGTTGAATTGATTCAAAACCCTAATTTGTTTTCAAAGCGTATTTTTAATTGAATAAAAATTCAATTAAAAGGATCAATGCTTGTTAAATATGTGAAAACAAATTATGATCTTGGATCAATGTTCCAAAAAATCATGTTTCTTCCTACAAAATGATTGAAATCAAATTAGGGTTAGAAAACAAAGGGAGAAAAAATATTTTAAATGCTAAAAACACATAAAACATTAATTCTTTGCAAAAATATCAAATATATGAAATAAATAATATTTTTGGGTTTTTTTGGTAAAATCAAATATTTAAACATTTTTGTGAATTATTGCAAAAAGAACCAATAAAAAATGATAAAAATTGAAGGAGTTATTAATTTTTCAAATCATTAAAAATAATAATATGAAAAAATAACAAAATAAAAAAGTGATAAAAAGAAGTCTGGGGCGAGGGGGATTCGAACCCCAGACCTCTCGCTTGCCAATACTCACAAAACCAGCTGATGAACCGCTGGGGCGCAATGCCAATTCATTAATAACCCGGCAAGTGAAAAATATATATCAAACTTAGTTGGAAATCCTGAAGAATGGCGCCATGGCCATCTTCTTCCTCGAGCCCGTGCGTGAAGCACCATATCTCACTCATCTCTCAACCATTGGACATGATTCAAACACCAAACCCGTGCGTTTTTCCACAAGGAATAAGATGGCAATACCCAATTTTATTCATTTTCAGTGTGGAGTAAAATAATCATGATGAACACAGATGAACCCTAATTTGCAAAAGCAATCGTGCAGGCATGGTTATAAGGTCTATGATCTAATTTCTTGAGGCAAAACAATCAACACATGATGGCAATCAAATGGCAAAAATATCATGCGAGGAAATATGCATGGATCATGGAGTTTGAGTTTGAAGCTCACCTTGATGCAAGCTGAAATGGAACTTTGCCCAGATGGTGTTGCAGTCGTGAATTGGTGATCCCTACAGCTTCAATGGATGTTATGAAGTGTGTTACAAGCTTTGGAACACTTTAAAATTCTTTGGATCAAGCTGGAGACCTCCACCTGCAAAATTGAAGCATAATGGCTTGGTTGAAGAGTGATTTTGAGCCTGGGGTGTTACAGTTGGTGTTTAAGTGTTTGGACACCTCAAATACATCATATGTGATGTGTTTGAGCAATTGGAATGGATTGATTGTGGCTGCAACTCAAAACCCGATAGTGGTTACTCAAAAACAAGAAAACTTGAGGTTTAAGAAAGAATGAGAGAAAGCAGTGCTGTAACTGGCTTTGGTGTGAGTTGAATGATCCATTGGGACCTCTATTTATAGGTGATCAACTTTTGTTTTGGAGGAATAGTGAATGGCTGCTAGATCAGATCACATTTTCATGGATTGGCTTGGAGGATTTCTTCCCAAGCAAGGCAAGCTAGCCATTCCCAAGAGCAGGGCTATGCCTTGACCAAAACCACATTCCTCAGATGTTTTTAATGTTGTTTAATCAGAGAAATTGACTGAGTAGGGTAGCTACCTTGACAATGCACTATTCCACATTAATGCACTTTGAATTCAAGGCAAAATGTGCCAAAGTGGATGAACTTCAAGTTGGAAGATTCCTTGGTTTTTTGACTCAAATTTATCAGTTGGATCAGATGCAATGTGATTGGTTTGAACACAGGTGGCATAGTGATCCTTAGTCTTTGGCTCAAAATCGTGTGTGGCAAGCAAACATGCAAACTGATTTTTCCAAAACAGCTTGCAGCAGCATGACTTTGGGCATGGATTTCTCATGGCTTAAGTTGAATCAATTCATGCTGTTAAGATCTTTGATTTCTTAGCAACATATGCAACAACATTGATGTTTAACTTTGGACTTGATTAAGCTTGCATCTATGTGAAAAGATCTCACAAGTTTTGGTGTTTCAACAAAATCTGTCTTGGACAGAATTTTTCTAAGTGTTGGAAAATGGTATATTTTCATGTTTTTAGCCACTTTGGCTCACTCATAGCTCAAAATCCATAATGAATTGGAGTTAGGCCTAGTTGAAGTTTTTGTAGAGGGTAATAAGAGATACAAATCCATCTTTGGATGAAATAAAATGGCCTTGTGGTTTAGGAGTTATGGTCCTCCAAAGTTGGTACCTTTGTCACTTTATTTTTAACTTAGAAAATTTTCTAAGTTTTTATGGTTACCCCTTTTACAAGTTATACAACTTTTCTTGATTTTTCTTGATGAATGATGATTCAAATCATACATAAACATCATTTTAGGGTTAAAAATCCATTTTGGTGAAAAATCTCAAAAAGTCAAAGTTGACTTTTGTGCACAGTTGACTTTTTATCAGATGAATTCCAAATTGTGCAATTCTTCAGGAAATCATGTCCTTGGCCTAAATCAAACTTGATGGACATGTTCCATGGGTGTCATGGGGTATATTGAGGTATGTCCTAGGGCTTGGGAGCTTGTCCTGGTCAAAAGTCAAAGTTACAGTCGACTTTTCTCTTAAAACCCTAATTGTGGTGCAGATGAAATTGAGACTTGTTGCTCAAGCTTCTTGGATTAATCCATTGTTCTAAATGGATAAATATAGTTCATTAGAGACCCTCAAATCATGTCTTGAGGTCTTGGCTCTTGATTTGTCCCAAAAGTCAACTTAGGGGTGAATTAGGTCAAGAAACCCTAATTCCTGATTTTTGATGTATGCATCCCCTGAGGTCAAATTAACTTGATGCTTGGGTCCATGAGGTTCCATGGAGCACATTAGGTTATGTTTTGGATCATTGCCTTGTGCCCAGATGAAAATTTCCATCTGGAGGCCCTGGTCGACCAAAACCCTAATTTGGTGACACTATCGATCTTGAGACTTAATCCACCTGAAAGGGAGCATCCTTGTGCTTAATCGTTAAAGTGGGAGTCCTTTTTGATCCATTGTGGATGTTTAAGAGGTTAGACAAGTTGAAGATCATGTCATTCCTTGATTGATCCTTTGTCTAAGGCTCTGAGAGGGCTTAAAACCCTAATTTTGATTGTAGTGAATGCTCAACAACCCTCGAGGCATTTGGTGATGCATGATGGTTCATCCATATTGTGATGATGATTTTCACAATGATGGGAAATCTTAGTGGTCAAAATTTGGGGTATGACAGATGCCCCTCTTTAATCTTCTTGGACCCGAAGGTGTGAATGAAGAAGGTATTCGGGCATTCGGGGTGCAAGAGGATTAAATATCGGAATACCCGAAATTTTGATGGTGGTTATGAATGGTAGCTTGCGCATTCATCTTCTTTTACTAAGCAATGATGCTTAGAAAAGGTAAACTTCCCCTTGATCCTGGTCTTCAGCCAAGGAACTGGTCTCAGTTGCTGAAATAAACTTCCCCTCGATCCTGGTTTCCTACCAAGGAACTGGTCTTAGTTTCTGATTTAAACTTCCCCTCGATCCCGGTTTCCTACCAAGGAACTGGTCTTAGTTTCTTTTGTCAATAAACTTTACTGACAAGGGACGCTATTCGTAGCGGTTTTCCTTCAAACTTCTCGCCGAATTTTCCTGGGGAGATGCCATTTGAGTGGAAAAAGTTTCGATGTCAGACTTGCTGGGGAACCCAGTCGTCTGAGTTGTAGAGGTGTACAAACTTCTCTGTTGGAGATGCCATTTGTTGACTCTACTTGGGGAATGCGAGTCCCTTGAGAGACTGCTTTCGTTCGGGGGCTTACATCATACTTTTCTCAGGATCTTTCCAGAGAAATGCCATATGATAGGATCCAATTTTGAGGTGCCGATGACCTTTTCATCAGCGATCTTTTCGGAGAATGGCAGCTGTACTGCCAAATCTCTGCTTAGGAGGCTTTCTCTGGGGGATTTTTCTTTAATTCGGGAAAGCAAGGATATCATCTTCAATGGCGAAGAGTGATGCTGACTGAAGGTTCCTCTGGTCTTTCAGAGGTTCAAGTTATCAAAGTGGTCGAGGAGCCAACTTCATTCCAGAAAAGGTAAACTTCCCCTCGATCCTGGTCTTCAGCCAAGGAACTGGTCTTAGTTGCGGAAACAAACTTCCCCTCGATCCTGGTT
Organism: Lathyrus tuberosus; assembly: GCA_022829125.1. Classification (NCBI taxonomy): domain Eukaryota; kingdom Viridiplantae; phylum Streptophyta; class Magnoliopsida; order Fabales; family Fabaceae; genus Lathyrus; species Lathyrus tuberosus. The sequence goes on along the minus strand of JALAZF010000436.1, from coordinate 2,184,977 downwards.
TCCTACCAAGGAACTGGTCTCAGTTGCTAAAATAAACTTCCCCTCGATCCTGGTTTCCTACCAAGGAACTGGTCTTAGTTTCTGATTTAAACTTCCCCTCGATCATGGTTTCCTACCAAGGAACTGGTCTTAGTTTCTTTTGTCAATAAACTTTACTGACAAGGGACGCTATTCGTAGCGGCTTTCCTTCAAACTTCTCGCCGAATTTTCCTGGGGAGATGCCATTTGAGTGGAAAAAGTTTTGATGTCAGACTTGCTGGGGAACCCAGTCGTCTGAGTTGTAGAGTTGCACTATCCTTCTACCAACTTTAAATTCAGGGCATCCTGAGCTTCTGTCGAAGATGACCTTAACTGGAGTTTTCTGACAGATGATGTAACTGCTGCCACTGAGGGACTTGCCTCTGTTGAACATAGTTACTTGCCATTGTCCCTAATTTTTTCCTGGATTGTACTTTGATGTTTCCAATCCACCGGGATGATTTTTTTCATGTCTCTAACTTTTTCCTGGACCGCCCTTTCGGGTTTTCAATCCACCGATACGTTTTTTTTTAGTTTAGGCGAAGTATTTCTTGACTACATCAACATTCGTAGGATAGGCAAATTCCTCTCTGTCCATGGTTGTAAGCCTCAAGGCGCCGCCTGAGAAAGCTTTCGTGACCACATAGGGGCCATCATAATTTGGAGTCCATTTGCCCCGAGAATAAGTGAGAAAAGATTGTATCTTCTTGAGCACGAGGTCTCCTTTTCTGAAAACACGAGGTCGGAACTTTTTGTCAAACGCCCTCTTCATTCTCTGTTGATACAACTGACCGTGGCATAGTTCCGTTATTCTCTTTTCTTCGATCAGATTCAGTTCGTCATGTCGACTTTGACACCATTCAGCTTCGGTGAGCTTAGCTTCCATCAATACCCTGATTGACGGGATCTCTACTTCTATGGGGAGAACTGCCTCCATGCCATATACTAGAGAGAAAGGGGTAGCCCCTGTTGAAGTGCGGACAGATGTGCGATAACCGTGAAGAGCAAAGGGTAGCATCTCGTGCCAGTCTTTGTAGGTTACAACCATCTTCTGAACAATCTTCTTGATGTTCTTGTTAGCCGCTTCTACCGCCCCGTTCATCTTGGGTCGGTAGGGAGATGAGTTATGATGTTTGATCTTGAACTCTGCGCACGACTCTTTCTTCATCTTATTGTTCAAGTTAGATCCATTATCAGTAATGATCTCGCTCGGAACACCATAACGGAAGATGATATTGTTTTTGATAAATCGGACCACCATTGTCGGGTTACATTAGCGTACGACGCTGCTTCGACCCACTTGGTGAAATAGTCAATGGCTACAAGGATGAACCGATGTCCATTTGAAGCCTTGGGCTCAATCATGCCAATCATGTCGATTCCCCATATGGAAAAAATCCATGGGGAAGAAAGAACTTTGAGATGTGATGGCGGTACATGAATTTTGTCGGAGTATATCTGACACTTGTGACACTTCCTCATGTACTTGTAGCAGTCGGATTCCATGGTCAACCAGTAGTACCCTGCTCTCAAAATTTTTCTCGCCATTGTGTGTCTATTGGCATGAGTGCCAAAGGACCCTTCATGAATTTCTTTCATAAGCATGTCTGATTCTGGTCTGTCGATGCATCGGAGCAAGACCATGTCAAAATTTCTTTTATAGAGAGTGTCACCACTCAGGAAGAAGTTTCCAGCCAATCTTCTGAGAGTTTTTATGTCCTTTCTTAGTGCCCCAGGTGGGTACTCTTGTTTCTGAAGAAAGCATTTGATATCGTGATACCAAGGTTTGTCATCTATGACTGCTTTGATCGCGAAGATGTAAGCGGGCCGTTCAAGGCGCATGATGTCGATCTTAGGTATGTCATTCCATCGACCTACACTAATCATGGAAGAGATAGTGGCTAATGCATCAGCCATGTGATTCTCATCACGAGGGATGTGATGAAACTCAACTCTGTTGAAGAAGGGTAACAACCTTCTTGCATAGTCTTTGTAAGGAATCAATCCTGATTGGTATGTGTTCCAATCTCCTTTTATCTGATTGATGACGAAGGCTGAATCACCCTATACATCCAAGTTTTTGATCCTTAAATCAATCGCTTCCTCAAGACCCATAATACAAGCTTCGTATTCGGCCTCGTTGTTCGTACACTTGAACGTAAGTCGAGCGGTGAAAGGAATGTGGGTACCCTGAGGGGTAACAATGATTGCCCCAATTCCGTTTTCGTAATGATTAACTGCTCCGTTAAAGATAAGTCCCCATTGGGAACCTGGTTCTGGCCCTTCACTGGGTAACGGTTCATCGCAATCTTTCATTTTTAGATACATGACATCTTCGTCTGGGAAGTCAAACCCGATTGATTCTCGATCGTCAATCGGTTGATGAGCCAAATGATCGGCTAAAATACTTCCCTTAACGGCTTTCTGAGCATGGTACTCTATGTCATATTTTGATAACAGCATCTGCCAACGGGCAACTCTTCCCGTAAGAGCAGGTTTTTCAAATACGTACTTGATTGGATCCATTTCTGAGATCAACCAAGTAGTATGACGAATCATGTATTGGAGGAGACGTTTGGCTGCCCAAGCCAAAGCGCAGCAAGTTTTCTCAAGCATAGTGTACCGAGTCTTGCAGTCGGTGAATTTCTTGCTCAAATAGTAGATGGCCGACTCTTTTCTTTTAGTTTCGTCTTGTTGGCCAAGTACACATCCCATTGAGTCCTCTAGGACTGTGAGGTAAATGATCAGTGGTCTTCCTTCCACTGGAGGTGATAGAATCGGAGGATTCAACAGATAATCCTTAATACTGTCGAAGGCAGTTTGGCAATCTTCTGAACAAACGCAATCCTGGTTCTTTTTCAGTAATTTGAAAATCGGCGCGCACGTGGCGGTCATAAGGAATATGAATCTGGAGATGTAGTTTAAACGTCCCAAGAATCCTCTGACTTGTTTTTCAGTTTTCGGAGAAGGCATTTCTTGAATGGCCTTGACCTTGTCAGGATCAACCTCAATTCCTTTCTGGTTGACGATGAACCCTAGTAGTTTCCCTGAACGAACACCGAAGGTGCACTTGTTGGGATTCAAGCGGAGCTTGAATTTTCTCAAACGTTCGAACAATTTCGACAGATGTTCAACGTGCTCACTCTCTGTTTTTTATTTTGCAATCATATCATCGACATATACCTCGATTTTCTTATGTATCATGTCATGAAACAGAGTAGTCATGGCCCTTTGATAGGTTGCCCCGGCGTTCTTCAAACCGAACGGCATTACCTTGTAACAAAAGGTACCCCACGGGGTAATGAACGAAGTTTTTTCCATGTCTTTCGGCGCCATTTTGATCTGGTTATAGCCTGAGAATCCATCCATGAAGGAGAATACTTTGAACTTTGCTGTGCTGTCAACCAGAATGTCAATGTGTGGTAAAGGGAAGTCATCCTTTGGACTTGCCTTGTTCAGATCTCTGTAATCAACGCACATTCTGACCTTTCTGTCCTTTTTGGGAACGGGTACGATGTTGGCTAACCATTGAGGATATTCAGCTGTAGCGAGGAAACCCGCGTCGATCTGTTTCTGTACCTCCTCTTTGATTTTGATGGCCATGTCCGGATGAGTCCGTCTTAACCTTTGTTTTACTGGCGGACATTCCGACCTCAACGGTAAGTGATGTTCCACGATGCTGGTATCCAACCCTGGCATATCCTGATAAGACCAAGCGAATACATCGGGATATTCTTTGAGAAGCTTTATCAAACCCTCTATGGCAGTTGGACTAAGCAGTGCCCCAATCCTGATTTCTTTTCTCTCTTTTTCTGAACCCAAGTTTACCGTTTCCAACGGCTCTTTGTGAGGTTCAATGGACCTCTCCTCCTGTCTGAGTAGTCGGGATATCTCTTCTGGAATTTTGTCGTCATTTTCTTCTTTAGCCTCGAATACCGGGACCTCAAAGTCGGGAGAAGGCGTCAGATCGTATGTTTCAACTGGGTTTAAAACAAGCAATCTGCATGACGTGATGATTCGTGTTTAGAAGAGATAGATAAAATGCAAGTGTGTGCAGTGTTTTATTTTTATTACTGCTTGTTTTTATTTGAATTGTTTTTTAGGATTACCATTTTCTGAAAAAGCAAAAAGAGAAAACAGCAATAAATGCGGAAATTACAGAACGACGTTATTTTATTAATGAACAAGTCGAATCTTGAAACCACAACCCTATAAAACAAAACTCTGTCGCTTTGGGCAAAGCGAAGAGGGATATTTACAGAAAGCGAGCCCTATCAAAACATCTGTTTCACCTGGGCAGGGTGAAAGGTTAAAGATGGCAATTACTTTGACTGATGAACGACCTTCGGAACATCAACAACAACCCATTGGCGGCGAACTCCTCGGTGAATCACAAAGTCTGGCACCTTCCTTGATTTGTCTTCAGAAATGACGCTGATTTCTGGTGGAGCAGGATCATTGGAATCTGTCTCCCAGGCAGAATTGTCGTAGGAGAATTCCTCTGTTGCATTTTGATAGCATTTGTGCTCTCAGGTACATCTCCCCATCCAGTTGGCTAGATGTCTTCGAACCTGATACGAGAGCTTTCGGGTGCCGTGTACTTGACCATAAAGTCGTATTTTCCACTTGGTTGTCCCAGGGTGTCCCACACTTCTTTGGAACTAGAGGATTCATCCCTCTCGATGACGTTGACCTCGGGAAAAGCATAGTTGATGAACTCAAGTCCTGCAAACGTTGTGAATTCATCTTCGTGTTGAGTAGCTTCTGAATGACCTGAGTCTTCATCCCGTGACATGGTGGGGACACAGGTATTCTGTTCAATGACGGTCAGCTGATTTTCATTGTTCGGCTGACTTTTTGGCCCCACGTTTCCTGGGTAAGGTTGCCACATTGGTAGACCATCCATTGGGCCATAGTAGGTGTAGTCAAAATTATCTTTCATCAGAGTGTCTTCCTCTAATGAATTTGGCGGAGCACGACATCCTTCCGGATCACAACCTCCGTATATCATTTTGACGTCTGACCTTGGTATAAATCTCGGACTCTGTGCGGGATAGCAAAATGGTATAGGCACCTCTTCCTGAGACATATAACCGTCCTCGTTGAGGTAGGACTTCCACTCTTTATCCGTGTCAGAGGGATCTTCCTCATTGATAGCATGTACTGCTTGAGACACCGGGTGAAGAAAATCTCCACTGTGGAAGAAGTTTTGAAGGGGATGAAGACTTTCATCGTTGGCAGCTGTCTGGGTACAGGTTGCAGAAAAACCAAGACCCTTCTTTGTTTTATTGCCAATAGGAATGACAAGCTGTCCCCATCCTGTTGTATCGGTACTCTCGACCGCTTTGATAGCATCTTTGTATGAGGAAATCGAGGTTCCTCCTCTGAATTGATTGTTCTCGCTCATCGATAGTGCTTGGAACTGCGTTCCAATAACCTCCTCGGGTTCTATACCAGTAGATGATGACAAGTTACTCACCAGCAAGGCTTGTTCCCCACAAACTGTGACAAGTTGATCGTTCTTGACGAACTTTAGCTTTTGGTGGAGGGTTGAAGTAACCGCTCCAGCCTGATGTATCCAAGGTCTTCCTAATAAATAACTGTACGTTGCCTGGATGTCCATGACCTGGAAAATGACTTGGAAAGTGTGAGGACCGATAGTTATGGGAAGATCAACTTCGCCGATGACTGTTTTTCTGGATCCATCGAATGCTTTGACGACGACCTCGCTGATTCTCATCGGAGGGCCCTTGAATGATAATTGCATCAAAGTGGACTTCAGCATAACATTCAGGGCTGACCCTGTGTCTACCAGTACGCTGGCTAAAGCATCGTCCTGGCAGTTAACTGTGATATTGAGCGCCATGTTATGACGACGACCCTCTTTAGGTAATTCTTCATCACTAAATCCCAAATTGTTGCAGGAAGTGATGTTAGAGACAATGCTATCGAAATGTCTGATTGTTACATCTTGTTCAACAAAGGCTTGCTCCAAGACTTTCTGTAGAGCCTCCCTGTGGGCTTCCGAACTGAGTAACAGCGATAACACCGAGATCTTTGAAGGAGTCTGTAACAGCTGATCAACAATGTTATATTCACTCCTTTGGATGAGCTTCAGCATCTCATCATTATTTTTTGAAAGGTCGGGATCACTGGATTGACCGACTGGGGGATCGGGAGCTTCTGTCTGAAGTTCCTTTTCCTTATTAAGTTCCCCAACCCCTCGGTTAAAGATTCTACCACTCCGTGTTACACGACTGATGTCTGTAATATTCACGACGGAGGGTAATGGAATTTCCTTTCCATTTTCAACTGTCGTTGCACCGTATTTGTAAGGGATAACCTTAGTTGATTCATACGGTAGTGGTCCTGGCAGATAGATGACTATGGGAACCTTCTGATTTTTCTGACCATCATAAGTAATCTCGATTCGTTCCCGGTTGGGAACCTTAGATTCGTCAAGTAGAGGGATAATGGCAAAAACATCCCTGGTATGGTGACGACCAGAGATGGGTCCAAAACCCGAATAGGGACGAATTTCTCCACGATCGACCTGACCTTGAAGAGCTGCTCTCACAAGGTAACACCCTTGGTTACTTTCCGAACAGATGCTACAACTGTCATATTTGTGTGGTGGCACCTGGCCACGCCCACTTTGAATACAATGCAACCTCACTAGGTTAGCTTCCACAGATCGGACATCCTGTCTCTGATGTCGAGTAGGATTCCTGTTATTGATACTAATTTGCTGAGTATCCTCATCCATGTAAATTGGCATCCACCAGTGATTTAACAAGTGCTGAAGTGCCTCCTGGACAAGGGTGCAACCCTGATCGTTTTCGCAACCTGCTTTACAGCTTTGATAGTCATGTGATATTAAGAATCCGAGTCGGACCTGCTCAGCATGTAACTCTACCAGGTTGGTATTCATCATGCGAATATCGAAGATTTGAACCATGTTGATCTGATAAGGGTTCCTATCATGGTAGTCTTGGACCCATCCAAGATCCATCTAACACTGGAGGGCCTCCTGTATGAAAGAGCATCCCTGTTTGTTTACCGAGCAAATCAGACAAGAACTGTAATCGTGCCGTGGCAGATTATGATACTGGCTTTGCCTTGAGTGCATTGCCACCAAGTTGGCATTCATTGCACGGATGTCGTGGTTCTGAATGACGTTAGAATTCGTGTAGACCATGTTAACTCCACGAACTCGGTACTCTTGGATCCATCCGAGATCCATCTGTTCCTGCAGAGCTGATTGCACTACAGAACATCCTTGATTGTCTTTAGAGCAGATATCACACTGATGATAGTTATGAGGTGGCACATGGCCGTACCCACTCTGTCTACAATGCATCTTGACCAGATTGGTCCTCAACAAGAGTACATCGTGAATTTGATAGACATTGTTAAATTCTTTCTCAATCAGGTTGACTGCAGCTTTCTCATGTTGAGGCAGCGGGTTCGTGAGAACATTTGGATTCGTATCTTTGAAAGATAAGAGCCCGCTCCTAACAAGCTTTTGCACGTCGGATTTGAAATTGAGACAATTCTCTATGTTATGCCCTGATCCTCCTTGATGATAAGGGCATGTCTGATCCACCTTAAACCAAAAAGGCAGATTTTCGGGTACTGTAAGAGGAGACTTAGTATGGATGTGCCCCTTAGCCAGTAGTAACGAAAATAGTTCTGCGTACAACATGGGTATAGGATCAAACCCTGGTGACCGTGTTGTACGGTTGTTATTATATGGAGGACGAGCCTGCTGAAGAGGCTGTTGTGTCCTTTGCTGGTCAGGTTGGCTCTGCACAACCTGAGGTAGATACGTAGGAATATACGCAGGGTTGATAGCAGGAGTTATAGCTGCTACCGGCTGATAACGTCGCCTTTGCTTTCTGAGAGAGATATTCCCAATATCTTGCTCTTTTTTCTTAGGGAGAGCACTACCGTATTTTTTAGTACCGCTCGTCGATCCAGTGTCTTTTACCAAACGTCCTTCTCGGACGGCTTCCTCAAGACGTACACCCATGCCGACCATTTCGGTGAAATCATTGGGTGCACTGGCAACCATTCGGTCATAGTAAAATGAGCTTAAGGTCTTTAAGAAGATCTTTGTCATCTCTTTTTCCTTAAAAGGTGGACAAATTTGAGCGGCAATTTCACGCCACCTTTGAGCATACTCCTTAAAGGTTTCCTTGTCCTTTTGCGACATTGATCTGAGTTGATCTCTGTCGGGTGCCATGTCCAAATTGTATTTGTATTGTTGGACGAAGGCAGTACCAAGATCTCTGAAAGTGCTTATCGTAGTACAGTTTAAACCCATGTACCATTTGAGTGCGGCACCGGTTAAACTATCCTGAAAATAGTGAATCAGTAGATCCTGATTCTCCGTCTGAGTTGACATCCGCCGAGCGTACATCACCAGATGACTTTGAGGGCAAGAGTTACCCTTGTATTTTTCAAAGTCGGGCACTTGGAACTTGTGCGGGACTTTCACATTTGGGACCAAGCAGAGATCTGCGGCGTCCTTTCCAAATAGATCCTGACCGCGAATGGCTTGCAGTTCCTTCTGCATTTCCAGGAACTTCTCCTGGAATTCATCCATTCTATCGAACATAGTTATCTTCTTACCAGAAGGTGTTTGTGGAATCTGTCCTTCCGGGACAGTGTGCACCACAGGGGGTGGTACCGTGACTAAGGCAGTGAGTCTTGGCGTCTCCCGAAGTTTGTAACCTTCAGGAGTCTTCAGTATGCCCCTGGCATCTTCGCTTTCCCGAAGTTTGTAACCTTCAGGCCCAGCGGCTTCTGTTGTGATTCCCTGATCCTCAGTGATCGGCAGAACATATCCTTCCGGGATATAGTTAACAGGCATGCCCCAAGGACGATCTTTCGGTATCTGATACCTAGGATCATACCTCTCCACTATGGTCATTGAGGTGACCTCTGAGATCACAGTCCTTTGTAGCTGAGCTTCTGCCATGGCTTGCATGTCGTTACGAAGCTTTCTCATATCCTCTCTCAGAGCGTCGATCTCTTCTTTCAACTCTCTGTTTTCTTCCTCAAGATCATCCATCTTTTTCTGACGATTGGCCCGAGTATTTTACGAATTAGACAGTTTGACTCTAGAATCAAGACACAAACGTGAGATTCGTAAGGAAGAAGAATACACGATGTGAGAATGATGAATGCAATGATTATATTAATTGTTTACGGTTTAGTCAAAATGAACTTCGACAATTAGATTGCAAATATCAAACGATGGGGAAACCCCTTTTTATTGAAATTCAAAAGATTACAGAAGTGGAAATATAGTAGATTACAAAGTGCAGAAACAGAAACCTAAACTAATGGGTCCTGAGTCCTCTCTGAAGAGAAATCAGGTGCTGATTCTGGTATCTTCCTTTTCTTTGACCGGGGCTCTTGGGCCGTTGTCGGGTTGTCATTCCTTTGCCAAGTGAAAGGAGCGAGCAAATTCCTTTGTTCATCTTGATTATCTACAGCATGTTGCTCCAAAATTTCAATCAGAGCATCTTTTTCTTTCAGTAATTGCTGTATTTTGATGCACTCTATGTCGAGGGTGCGGTACTTGTTCTTCCAAGACCTTCTCTCCTTTTGAATTTTGTTGAGAGTAACCTGAAGCTTTTCAGTTTCCGCCATGAAGTACATGACAGATTCCCTCGGCGGAAGAATTCCGTAACGAGGATAAGGCATTTTTAGCTTGAGAGCTCTAGTTTGTACCCAATGGAGATAAGGCTCCACCGAGACACAGTCCGGTTTTCCCAGAGACTCTCGTCCTTTCTTATGAACATGCTTCCAAGCGTGCACTATTTCCATCTTTAGTGCTCTGTCGTTTTCTCCTTCTTTGAAGAAAAGACCTTCCAGATGAACACCCAGTGGGATGTGTCTTATCGGGTATCCAAATTGACGGCGAACCAATACCGGATGGTAGTTGATTCCTCCTTTAGTTCCTATGAGGGGTACGTTGGGGAAGTTTCCATAACGATCAATGATCCTAATTCCCTCATAAATCTTATTACACCAGTCTATATCAGAGTTGGTAAGAGACATGATCTTTTGCGACCAACGTAAGGCACTCTTGCAATCCCAAAAAGCAGCAGACTTGGGCAAGTGAGAGATAAACCATTTGTAAAGCAAAGGTACACAGCACGTGATCTCCCCTCCGCTGTACAAATTCCCCAAGTATACAGAATAATACGCATCTGCGAGCAAAGTCGGCATAGGATTTCCAATGAGAAAAACCTTAATGGCGTTGATATCGCCGAAATTATTAATGTGGGGAAACAAAAATAACCCGTGGGTGAGCAAGACAAAGATGCTTTCAAAAGCAGTCACATTTCCTATACTGGCAAAATATAGGGCCTTCTTTGTCAAGAACGGGGTTGGCAAACCTTGGATGCCACCCTTAGTGGTTAGGTGAGTCCTAACTTCAGAGTCGTCCAAATGAATTGCTCTTGCAATAGTTTGATTCTTTGGAATTTCTTCCAGTCCAGAAAATGGAGCTCGATCTGTAATGTGTAGATCGATCAGGTGAGAATACTCCTCCAGCGTTGGTGCAAGCTGGTAATCCGGGAATGTGAAACAGTGATAAACCGGATCATAAAACTGAATGAGCCCATCCATGATTCCCTTAATCACATGGACTCTTAGTAGTGGTAGTAAACCTCCGTGCTTGGCTCTGAAAGCCTCTGGGTTAGTGATCATCCTCGTTAACCTTCTCAAATCCTCTAGTTTTGGAACCTTGAAGGTATACTGGTGAGTTCTCCTTCTACCGAAATCCATTAGTGCATTCCTTTTCTCTGATATTTGCAATCACAGTCTTAGTTTAATTTGAAAAATAGAGAGACTAGAAGAGAAGATTTTTTGAATGTTTTAGTGTTTTTTTAGATGAATGCATGAATGCAGCACAGAAAAACATAGAAAAAACATGGGGTCAAAGGGTCGTTGTCATGAAGTCAAGGCTCTACCCATCCCCAAAGGTTTATACTAGGGTGATTTTTGTACCTGTACTCATTATCATCAGCTCCTCCCAGGAAAGCAAAACAACAAGCGGATCGCCAGCGAGTTGTAGAGCAATCTTAGAGTAAGTGCCATTCACCGAGAATAGATCACCAGCCTCAAATAAGGGTAGTATCGCGTAACAACTATTTCCATTGGCTAAGAGAGTGAATGGGTTGCGTTGGTCAGCCTCCGCTGCGGTTGATGGTCGACCCCGTCGCCATCACTTATCTTAAGTGTATACTCAGTCTTTCCACATACGGCATCACCCGCATTCCCATTAGCAGAAAATAAACATGTATAGCAATTAGGAAAAGCAGTATATATATTTGTCCTAAACATCCTAGACCTTTAAAGCTATGAATCTTAAGTTCCTGACAGAAAATGGGTTCCCCGGCGGAAGCCCCAATCTGTGGTATACACACAAGTGAAGAGAAGGAAGACCGTGCCTAGATCTAACTTTTACAGGGCCCCACGGTGGGCGCCATTTTCCGGTAGCGAGCGATTTTGGATGCAGTTCTTAAGCACTGGTCGCTCTCTGCGATTTTGAGCTTAAATTACAGGTCGATTCATTTTTTATCCTATTGTGAGCTGATGAAGGAAGGGAAATAGATGTCTCCAATTAACCCTGCTTGCATACTGAGTTTAAACAGCGGTCTGTTAGGTTACGGATGCTATCAATGTGGGGGGGCCTTTGTACTGGTTATTTGTATTTTCGCCAATACTGGTTTTTATCTAGACATAAGGTTTCTGGTGGGGAACAAGGATCAGGATGTTAGGACTGGCGTTTTTGAATTACTGCTTTTGATTGATGGAGATATGGGATTTGGGTTTTTTGTTTAGTGTGCTCGCTAAGATCTTTTCTTTTGATCTTATGCCTACGTATTCCCGTTTACCGAAATAGGGAAATCAGAGCGTTCGTAGTTCCTCCTATTCTATGGGGGGAAATGGTTGTTTTTGGTGTCTTGTTCAAAGCCCAAGACGTGAAGCGAAAAGGTGGTTTGTATCTTGTTCAAAGCCCAAGATGTGAAGCTAAAAGGGTGTTGGCTTTAGAGAGAATTTGTCATCTCTAAAGAGGGGGGTTGTATGTCACAACTGTTTATAAAGGAGAATTACTTTAACCGGGATACGCGGATCCTAGCAATGCCATAATTTCCTTTATAGGGGGTTTTAACCTAAAGGAGAAGACTTTAACTCAGTGTAGAGTAATGCTATCTTTCCTTAGGAATTTCTCATGCTAAAAGAGGGACAGTGGCATGGATGTAGATGATCCAGGGGCTTGCCGCTTACAACGATTAGATGAAGGGAGTTGTTTGATGTTTGTTTACTGTGAACGAGGCACAGTTTTGGTGCTAAAAGGTTAATTGGATTAACCAGTGGTTTTCTTATACAAAGACTAAGAGGAGGCTATTATGTGTCTCGTACAAAGCCCGAGAGAGAGGCTAAAAGGTTTAATTGACTCAATGAGGGAGTCTCTTTATGTTTGACTCCACTGGGGAGAATCATTGTACAAAGCCCAAGAGGAGGCTATGGTGACTGTTTCAGTTAAGTGACAGATCTAATATACCGATTTTAAAGAGAAAATCAGTTCTTATATGAGCAACATTGTACTCAGGGATTTGATTCAAGGATCCAGGTTATTCTTGTTCTTTAAGGAAGCGGGAAATCCGAAGGGTATTGAGACTGTCCGAGTCTACGGGTTTCCTTCCTATTCTTGAAGGGTGTTTGAGAATGTCTTTGAGACTCAAGGAGATTAGACCGTCCAAGTCTAAAGTTTCATCTTTTGTACCATGCTTTGAGAAACAGTAGTAGACTCTTTGAAAGGACTGTTCTATGCAGATGATTAAGTTCTGTTCCTATACCTCTAGGAGGTCGTCGGGACAATTTGTACTAAGCCAAAGGGGAGGCTGGAATCTTTTAAGAAGCCGAGTAGTCCTTGTACTAAGCCCAAGAGGAGGCTATCATTCCCAGAGGAAGAGATTATTATACGAAGCCTAAGAGGAGGCTGTGAATACTTCTAAGAAGCCGTAGGGTCCTTGTACTAAGCCCAAGAGGAGGCAGGGTTGCATTTAGGAAGCTTGTGGGTCCTTGTACGATGCCCAAGAGGAGGCCGATGCTTTTAAGAAGCCCGTGGGTCCCCAAACCCCGAGAAATTCAAGGCAATGCTTTTCACCGAGAATAGATCAAAGTCAGGAAAGTTCGAGAATTTGGAAGAAACTCAAAAATGCCATTCACGGAGAAGACATTCATCTTTGGGAGTAGAGTTTCTTGACAATTCCTAATGAGGACAGCCGAAGAGAAGACTGTATCTGGTGATCCTATTGGGGATCTAGTTGTTTATTTCTACGAATAAATGAAACGGCGTCACCTAGTTCTAGACGTAGTTGCTGGGGAAACTCTAAATATCGATACTATTATAACACAGTTGATACGAGTTTATGAAAGAAGACTTACAGTGAAACAGCCGCACAATACAGTTAAATGTATATGAAAGCGGTAAATGAAAGCAATAACCACTTACTCGGTTGTAGAGCTTCCATGCTGTTTGGTTAGTTGTTCAACAAAGAAAGATTGAAAACAACAGTATATTCAAAATCAAAGGAGAAAGTGCTTTGAAATAAAATGATTTGGGGCTTATAGCTCAAGGAGAGGCCCAGGGTTTTATCAGTGAGCGCACTATTTTGAATTTGTACAGAGGGACTTATACAAGTGACTGAGGCCCAAAAGGTTTTCTGTACAAAGGGATGGGTCTTACACTCCAATGGAGGCCCAAAAAGTTTTAAAGAAAAAGAGTGGGGCTTATAACACGAGGGTAGGCCCAGATGATTTTTCATTTAAAATGGCGATCGCGCTGAGGTTTTCTTTTAACGCAGAGGGACTTATACAATAAGTGAGGCCCAAAAATGATTTGGTCAAAAAAGGATTGGGTCTTACACTCTAATAGAGGCCCAAAAAGTTTTGAATGGGTCTTATAGCTCAAGGAGAGGCCCAGAAGGTTATTTTTCAAAAGGCGACGATCGCGCCGTTTATTTTTGACGGTATCGGGACTTATACAATACACTGAGGCCCAAAAATGATTTGGTCAAAGAAGGATTGGGTCTTACACTCTATTAGAGGCCCAAAGTGTTTGACAATGATTTGATGAGGGTTGAATTGATTCAAAACCCTAATTTGTTTTCAAAGTGTATTTTTAATTGAATAAAAATTCAATTAAAAGGATCAATGCTTGTTAAATATGTGAAAACAAATTATGATCTTGGATCAATGTTCCAAAAAATCATGTTTCTTCCTACAAAATGATTGAAATCAAATTAGGGTTAGAAAACAAAGGGAGAAAAAATATTTTAAATGCTAAAAACACATAAAACATTAATTCTTTGCAAAAATATCAAATATATGAAATAAATAATATTTTTGGGTTTTTTTTGGTAAAATCAAATATTTAAACATTTTTGTGAATTATTGCAAAAAGAACCAATAAAAAATGATAAAAATTGAAGGAGTTATTAATTTTTCAAATCATTAAAAATAATAATATGAAAAAATAACAAAATAAAAAAGTGATAAAAAGAAGTCTGGGGCGAGGGGGATTCGAACCCCAGACCTCTCACTTGCCAATACTCACAAAACCAGCTGATGAACCGCTGGGGCGCAATGCCAATTCATTAATAACATGGCAAGTGAAAAATATATATCAAACTTAGTTGGAAATCCTGAAGAATGGCGCCATGGCCATCTTCTTCCTCGAGCCCGTGCGTGAAGCACCATATCTCACTCATCTCTCAACCATTGGACATGATTCAAACACCAAACCCGTGCGTTTTTCTACAAGGAATAAGATGGCAATACCCAATTTTATTCATTTTCAGTGTGGAGTAAAATAATCATGATGAACACAGATGAACCCTAATTTGCAAAAGCAATCGTGCAGGCATGGTTATAAGGTCTATGATCCAATTTCTTGAGGCAAAACAATCAACACATGATGGCAATCAAATGGCAAAAATATCATGCAAGGAAATATGCATGGATCATGGAGTTTGAGTTTGAAGCTCACCTTGATGCAAGCTGAAATGGAACTTTGCCCAGATGGTGTTCCAGTCGTGAATTGGTGATCCCTACAGCTTCAATGGATGTTATGAAGTGTGTTACAAGCTTTGGAACACTTTAAAATTCTTTGGATCAAGCTGGAGACCTCCACCTGCAAAATTGAAGCATAATGGCTTGGTTGAAGAGTGATTTTGAGCCTGGGGTGTTACAGTTGGTGTTTAAGTGTTTGGACACCTCAAATACATCATATGTGATGTGTTTGAGCAATTGGAATGGATTGATTGTGGCTGCAACTCAAAACCCGATACTGGTTACTCAAAAACAAGAAAACTTGAGGTTTAAGAAAGAATGAGAGAAAGCAGTGCTGTAACTGGCTTTGGTGTGAGTTGAATGATCCATTGGGACCTCTATTTATAGGTGATCAACTTTTGTTTTGGAGGAATAATGAATGGCTGCTGGATCAGATCACATTTGCATGAATTGGCTTGGAGGATTTCTTCCCAAGCAAGGCAAGCTAGCCATTCCCAAGAGCAGGGCTATGCCTTGACCAAAACCACATTCCTTAGATGTTTTTAATGTTGTTTAATCAGAGAAATTGACTGAGTAGGGTAGCTACCTTGACAATTCACTATTCCACATTAATGCACTTTGAATTCAAGGCAAAATGTGCCAAAGTGGATGAACTTCAAATTGGAAGATTCCTTGGCTTTTTGACTCAGATTTATCAGTTGGATCAGATGCAATGTGATTGGTTTGAACACAGGTGGCATAGTGATCCTTAGTCTTTGGCTCAAAATTGTGTGTGGCAAGCAAACATGCAAACTGATTTTTCCAAAACAGCTTGCAGCAGCATGACTTTGGGCATGGATTTCTCATGGCTTAAGTTGAATCAATTCATGCTGTTGAGCTCTTTGAATTCTTAGCAACATATGCAACAACATTGATGTTTAACTTTGGACTTGATTCAGCTTGCATCTATGTGAAAAGATCTCACAAGTTTTGGTGTTTCAACAAAATCTGTCTTGGACAGAATTTTTCTAAGTGTTGGAAAATGGTATATTTCATGTTTTTAGCCACTTTGGCTCACTCATAGCTCAAAATCCATAATGAATTGGAGTTAGGCCTAGTTGAAGTTTTTGTAGAGGGTAATAAGAGATACAAATCCATCTTTGGATGAAAGAAAATGGCCTTGTGGTTTAGGAGTTATGGTCCTCCAAAGTTGGTACCTTTGTCACTTTATTTTTAACTTAGAAAATTTTCTAAGTTTTTATGGTTACCCCTTTTACAAGTTATCCAACTTTTCTTGATTTTTCTTGATGAATGATGATTCAAATCATACATAAACATCATTTTAGGGTTAAAAATCCATTTTGGTGAAAAATCTCAAAAAGTCAAAGTTGACTTTTGTGCACAGTTGACTTTTTATCAGATGAATTCCAAATTGTGCAATTCTTCAGGAAATCATGTCCTTGACCTAAATCAAACTTGATGGACATGTTACATGGGTGTCATGGGGTATATTGAGACTTGTTGCTCAAGCTTCTTGGATTAATCCGTTGTTCTAAATGGATCAATATAGTTCATTAGAGACCCTCAAATCATGTCTTGAGGTCTTGGCTCTTGATTTGTCCCAAAAGTCAACTTAGGGGTGAATTAGGTCAAGAAACCCTAATTCCTGATTTTTGATGTATGCATCCCCTGAGGTCAAATTGACTTGATGCTTGGGTCCATGAGGTTCCATGGAGCACATTAGGTTATGTTTTGGATCATTGCCTGGTGCCCAGATGAAAATTTCCATCTGGAGGCCCTGGTCGACCAAAACCCTAATTTGGTGACACTGTCGATCTTGAGACTTAATCCACCTGAAAGGGAGCATCCTTGTGCTTAAACCTTAAAGTGGGAGTCCTTTTTGATCCATTGTGGATGTTTAAGAGGTTAGACAAGTTGAAGATCAAGTCATTCCTTGATTGATCCTTTGTCTCAGGCTCTGAGAGGGCTTAAAACCCTAATTTTGATTGTAGTGAATGCTCAACAACCCTCGAGGCATTTGGTGATGCATGATGGTTCATCCATATTGTGATGATGATTTGCACAATGATGGGAAATCTTAGTGGTCAAAATTTGGGGTATGACACAAGGCTCATGTACAATACATGTTAATCCTTTGTTAGATGTTTTTGCTTTTTGTTTTGAGATGAGAAAGAGACTCAAAGGTTTTAAGAAAGGAGAAAGTCTAATCGGGGAGACTAACAATCCTAAAGATATCATGCATGGAGGTCCTATGGTTATGTGAGGTATAAGGACCACTTAAGCCTAAAGAGAAGATAGGGATAACACTATCTAATGCTTATCCTACCTCACCTTAATCAAAAATTAAGGATGAGCTAGGATCCCTAAGGGATGTGAGAAAGTTCTACACAATCAAGCATTATATCATGCTATTCACAAAAGAGAATGATAAGTAAAAGAAACGAGATGAAAGAAAAGATGAGAAGAGATGAGTATGGATTAACATCCACTTACTCAAGTGACTTACCTCTGCTCCTACACAAAAGGTTAGTGCATTATTATCACAAGTAATTGCAAACTAGCACAAGGAACTCAAACCAAACAAAACTATTTGATTCAAGAAGACAAGTTAATAAGAAAATGAAGTTCACACCAAAAAAGAAGGGTCCTAATGGTTAAGGGATATACCAAGTTAGTAGGTATATGCTAAGGTACCATGCTAATGTAAACATGTCATATGATATCAAACAAAGTCAAACTATGCACCAAACAATCATGCAAATGTGAGTTGAACATTACCTACACAAGATGTATATAATTGGAAAGTAAACATGAATAAATGCGTATGTAAACATCAAAGTCAGAAGTAAATGTCATTTAAGAATGAGTGAGATGTTATTCAAATGGCATATGATTCACAAGAGCAAGTATTGATCAAGCAAGCAAAATATGGGAGCAAACATCATTAAAGTTCCAACAATGCATCATACAAGACATGTAAGTAAGAAATGAATATGCAAATTGAATAACCAAACAAAATGAGTGCAAGTCAGTAGCTTAGGACATTTGAAATGACATTTAGAGGTTAATAATGTAAGCACAAAACTCATACAATTGTCATGTTGAAGCATTTAGAAGATTAAGAGCAAACAAGTTCAAGTTAGGTCAAACAAATTCAAACAAAGTATGCAAAAGTTTGTGAGCTTTAGAAACATGTAACATGAAATTATAGGTCATGGAATATGATTGAAAATGGTTGAAAACAGAAGTTAATCATGGTCAAGGGATGATTTGGGATCACTCATGTATTGGGGAAAACATGTATTCAAAGAAGATTAGAGAAGAAAACACAATTACACAAGATATTTCACTTTAGAACATGTGCACAAAAACCATATAAGAATGAACTTTGAATAACTTATGATATGGTAAAAATGACCTATAATATTCATACAACATGAATTAAAAAAAACCTCAACAATTAGTCAAAGAAGATTGGCATATAATACAAATTAAAACCTAAGCACAAATCATCTAATGCTTACACAAACACACATGCCTTTTAATGGATCAAGATGGAATTTAAAGGCTCAACAAATTTATGAGATTCAAGTTATTTGAAATGAAACCAGTGGGTAAACATTTCACAAGAAGATGGCTCAAAAATCATTGAGGAACATACTTAAAGAGGTCTCACAATATCATACCAAGCACATTAACAATTGGCTCAAAAACATCACTCAAAAGTCATCAAGAAATGGTTTAGAAAATTCATGAAAAATTCCTAACATGCCTCAACATATTATGACTACATGTACCAAATATTAGGCAACAATTCAATGCACAACTATGTCAAATAAAATCAAAATGAAACCAAGTCATGATTAGAAGCCCAAACAAAAGAAAATGAAAGAAAATTCATGAAAATATGGTGAAATATCATAAAAATCAGAAAATAAAATGATCAAAAATTATTTAAATGTGTTGTGATGTCTCTTGAATTTTTGTGTAATTTTCTGATGCTTAGACATAATTTTAAAAATTAAAAACCAAACATGTATGTGAAAAAAATTAAAAAAACAAGAAATAATGTAGGGAGGTGCAACATTAGTAAAAATTTAGTTGAAAAGCGCTTGGGCTCAAAACATGGGGGGTGCGCATAGCATTCAGCCCAGTCCAAAACACGTAAGTCAGATAGGGTGCATCACATGGATGTTAGTCGACTTCTTTGACTCATCCTGAACCATTGGATGAAGTCAAGTGTGATGATCAAACAAAATCAAACAATCAAACGTATCAAGATGCACGCACATGATAGGTTAACATGCAATAACCACACACGACCAGTCAGTCACAAAAAAGAGGCACATGAGAGGGAGGTGGTTTTTTAATGCGCTGGCAAGCTCTGGTTCATTGGATCAAAAGATCAAACGGTCATGATTTAATTTGAGATTAAAACCCTAGGTTTAACATGTGAAGACCACCACCGGCCGGAGAAGTCTCCGGTCATCTTCTCCGGCCACTCACCACCGTGGTTCAAGTTGCAAGTCATCAGAAATGGACAAATCGCACATCAAAATAATCCTTAAGTCACGTAGATCACAAATCCACCAATGAAAATTGCAGACAAATCATACACAGGGAGATTCAAAGAGAAACATTTTGCCCTAGTTTTTAGATCTATGCTTCTACAGAGGCTATCAACTAGTCGAATATCTACATTGCATATATTAAGCTCAACAACACATAAAAACAACCAAACTCAGAGCATAGAGAGATCAACCAAATTGAGAAAAAAACCTATGATGTGAATGCTTCCTTTGCTAAAAAAGAAGGCCAGAGGGGAGGTTCCTAGCTTTGCCTGAGCTTTGAATCAGCCAAATAAAGGTACTATGCACTTGAAATTTCTTGAATCTTAGTTGATGAAGATAGAGAAAATAAGAGTACGATGCTAAACTTCAATCCTTTGATTCCATTGATGCTTTGTTTGAAGAGAATTCAAGAGAAATCTTCAGAGATTGAAGAGAAACAAGCTTCGTGAGAGAGAGATACTCAGAGAAAGAGAGAGTGGAATGTTGAGAGAAAATGAAGAATGAGCCAAGCCTTTTCCAAATTCTGTTGGAGATTCAATTTATAAGGTGAGTTAACTGTTAACTAACTTGGTTAACAGTTAGAACTCAAGTTAACTGAGTTCATAGTGAGTCAAGTTAGTTATTGGCACGAGTTCATGGTTTTGTTTAAGTGTGGAACAGATCTTGGAGTTATGGTGAGGGTTAGCATGAAATGAGTGGTGGTGATGTTGTTCTGAGCTTGACAGAGCTTGCTTCACAAGTTTCTCTCCTCCCTCCCTTTGGTTTACACATAGATAGTAATATGTACATGAGCATGGCATTTGAGGTAAGAGTGTGTTGGTCTTAAAATGGAAATGTTTTAGAGATATGATACATGATGGCATGTGCATGGGAGGCTGACAATTACAATGCAATCTGATTTTTGCCTTGCATTTAGTTACTTGGCATGTAAAAAAATTAGCTAGTATGATGACAACTTTAGACATGTACATCTTGATGATCAATGAATGACATGACATGATTCTTGGTTATTTGGAAAGAGTAAAGGAAGGAGACCAAAGTTGATGTGGACATCAAATGCAAATGAAACCTTGAAGACACTAAAAAATGGCCATGATGATAGGTATTCGTAACTGGTGTGGCAAGTCAGCTTGACCTGGCCTGACCAACTCTCATACGTGTGTGAAAATCAGTGAGAGGTTACCCACTTTGACTCATCATAACTCCTCACACATTAATCAAATGAAAAATTGTCCAACATGAAAGTTGAAGAGGAGATGGAAATGAACAAGATTAATGTTGAACAATTTTCCATTTGAAGCTTGCATCAATGAGAAATTTGGCTTGGAAGTTGGACAAAACATGCACACAAGATGTTTGATGAAATGACTGCGTGCTGGCTCGCCCATGACTTGCCTTGCTGGTAAAAAATGCCCTACAAACCTCCAACTTTAATCAATCATAACTCCTTCAATTTTGATCCAATGGAGATGTTCTTGGTATGGATTTGAAGCTTGAAATGTGAAATTTTGATAGCCCTCCCTAGCCCTTCCATTTGGTTCTTGAAGCATGGAGAAAGAAACCCCCAAAGTTGACCTCTCACCTTGCCAAAACTTGCCATAAATAGAAACACTAATTTCTATTTTTGGCAACTTTGCACATTTCTTGATTTTTGATGAACCTTTCATTATTTCTTGACCAAACCCCCACCAATGATCATGTTTGACATGGGGAACCTGGATTTGACCTCAAAAAGTCAAGAGTTGACTTTTTCCTCTCCACAGTTCACTTTTCCCCAATTCTCCTGATTCTCAATCAATGAATCAATTGAACCTCTTCCAAATCAAATTAATGGACAATTCTTCATCCTTAGACCCTTGAGGACATGTAGAATACCATAGAATTAAGTTTTGCCCAAAAAATAAAAAATAAACTGATCTTATGGTAAACCCTAATTTTCACCCCTCAGTCTAGGAGAAATCAACACATCCTCCAAATCCAAATTCCTCTGAGTATGATGTATATCCTCTCCAAAAAAGATGAGATATGCCATTTGGAAATGATAAAAGCTTCAAGATCCTACCCATTGGGGTATTATACTTCAGCATTCCAAAACCCTAATTTGCACTGGTTAGGAGAATATGACTTCCTTCAATCTTCTATTGAATTCTCATCTTGTGATACCTTGAGGGCTCAAATGAGATGAATTGAGATATGAAAAGCCCTTGTGACTTGTTTGGAAAAGCTTTTCTCTTGTCCTTTGACCTTGAACTGTTCATGCCTTGAGACACCTGATCCCATGCCTTGCAACCAATGATGTGTATGATTTAGCATGACCTACTATGAAATCCAAATGAGTGAAACATAAGCCAATTATTGAGAAAAATAAGAGGGCAAATTTTGAGGTATTACAGCTGTCCCTATTCAATCAACTGTGTACCTGAATGGATAAGAGCAACGATTGTCAAAAATTCAAGGTACATAGGGATTGAATATATAAAGAATAACCAGAAAACTTGCGCTCTGTTGACAAACATAATGGATATATGACCAACACAACAGTTGGTGGTGGATATTGGTGGAGAATAGTCTAGAACAAATGAAATTCAAAGTTCTCCTGTCGGGAATGGCTAAGGTTAAACCCTAAGGTTACCTATCGGGAATGGAAAATGACCTGTCAGGAACGGTGAACAATCTGCCGGGAACGATAAATGGGCCTGTCAGGAACGAATGAGCTTGGACCTTGGTTACATATCGGGAATGGTAAATGGACCTGTCAGGAACGGTTAGGTTTAAACCTCAAAGGGTGTCTATCGGGAATGGCTAAAGTTTATAACCTATGGCTTACCTGTCGGGAACGGTAAATGGGCCAGTCGGGAACGGCTAGGTCTAAAACTCAAAGAGCGCCTATCGGGAATGGCTAAAGGTTTATAACCTATGGCTTACCCATTGGGAATGGTAAATGGGCCTGTCGGGAACGGCTAGGTCTAAAACTTAAAGGGCGCCTGTCGGGAACGACTAAGTTGAAAACCTATGGCATACCTATCGGGAATGGTAAATGGGCCAGTCGGGAACGGCTAGGTCTAAAACTCAAAGGGTGCCTATCGGGAATGGCTAAAGTTTATAACCTATGGCTTACCTGTCAGGAACAGTAAATGGGCCAGTAGGGAACGGCTAGGTCTAAAACTCAAAGGGCGCATATCGGGAATGGCTAAAGTTGTAAACCTTTGGTATACCTATCGAGAATGGTAAACGGGTCAGTCGGGAACGGCTAGGTTTAAAACCTCAAAGTGCCTATCGAGAATGGCGGAGGAAACCTATTAGAAATGGTTCCGGCTTATCTGTCGGGAATGGCTAAAGGAATCCTATCGGGAATGGTTCCTAAGAACTAAGGTTAACCTATACATCTATCAGGAATGACTAAGGTTCAAAACTTATAAGGTTCTATCAGGAATTGCGGTAGGAATCCTATCAGGAATGGTTCCAGGCAGACACGGTTAAAATGTGAGATCAAAAGATTTACCAACCGAGGAATAGGACTCTGTGGGGAGCAAAGTGGTGAAACCTCAGTACTGCTTTGAAATGTCTGTTGAGGAACGAGCGAGGCATTCTGTCTGGTTTTGTCAATCTGATAGAAGGGAAACAATTTTGGGCTCTCGCATGAGGCATCAAAACTGGCTTATGCTTTGCATGCATATGTTTGAATTTTTCCATGGCGTAATGCTCCTTCTCGAATGGAAATGCTACGCGTTTTTGAGGATGCAATGATTACTATATGCAAAATGCAAAGAGGCTTCTCAGTAAAATAAATGATGAGGAAAATGAAAGCAGCTATGCTGGGGATAACAAGCTGGATTGACTTCGTAATCGCAACTGAATTGTCTTGGTGTTCGTAACTCATGCTGGGGAAGACAAATTGACCTGATCTCCTAATCTGGGCTCTGACCTGACAAACCTGTTGAGGTTACTATAAGGAATGATGACCTCGCTGGAGGTATCATCTGAACTAATCTTCTTGGGGAAGAACTATAACCATAGAACTCCGTTGGGGAAATCAACATCCTTCGACCTGGCTGCTGGGAAGTTGAAATCAAACGAACCTTTGCTGAGGAAAGAAATATCTGCTGAGGGACTGAGATCAACCATGTTCCTGCTGGGGATAACAATCTCAAGGAGGAGATTGTTGTTGAGATACTCGCTTCTGCTTTGGGAGAACTATTATTGAAGTCCTGCTGGAAAAGACAATGAAGACGTCACATGTTCTTGATGAGCTAACCAGCGAACATTAACACCTGCAAACAAAAGAGTGTGCACACATGCCCCAGGGTATTACTGAATTTTGAATTCATCACCCAAGAACACCTAGCACTCAAAGCAATTTTAATTGTTCTCTTTTGCACTCCTGTCATTGTATAGCCTTTATGTTTTCAAATGCAATGTTTATCAAAAATTCGGACGTTTTTTTTTGTAAACAAAGCAAACTGTAAAGGAAAACAAAAGAGACAGATATTCTGAATAACGAAAATTTTATTGATTGAAAAGCCCGAAAATAGGCGTTTACATCAAGATGTAATTCCTGGAAAGAGGTAATTGCTTGAAAGAGAAAAAAAACTATCCTAATGGCAATGTGGGAAACAGAGATCCATTGAGTTTCAATCCTGCTATGGGGATGATTGGACCGATTCCTATCCTTCAGAATGCCTCTTGTTGAAATGAGACGGGATACAGGTTACTCAGATCGTAGCCTTTCGCTAAATCCCTCTTTTGCCTGGATCGCCCTTTGCGGGTTTTCAATCCACCGGGATACCCATTTTTACCTAAGTTGCCCTTTCGGGGTTTCAACTTACCAGGTGTACTCATTTTTTTTATTTTATCCCTAATTTTTGCCCGAACCTTTTTCTTCTTTCTTTTTTTCTCTCTTTTTTTTGTTATGGTTCGCCGGGATGCCCTTTTTTTCCTGGACTCTCTTTTTACTGTCCAGCGGGTCCATTTATGCGAAGTATTTTTTAACTGCATCTGAGTTCATAGGCGACGGAAAATCCTCACCATCCATAGTTGTAAGCATCAAGGCTCCGCCCGAGAAAACCTTCTTGACAACATATGGACCTTCGTAATTTGGAGTCCATTTGCCTCTATGATCTGTATTAGGAGGAAGAATCCTTTTCAACACCAAGTCGCCTGTCTGATAATTCCGAGGACGCACTTTCTGATCGAATGCCCATTTCATCCACCTCTGATACAGTTGTCCATGGCATACAGCTGCCAATCTCCTCTCTTCTATGAGACTCAACTCGTTCAACCTTGTTCAAACCCATTCAGCTTCATCAAGCTTAACATCCATCATGACCCTCAGAGAAGGAATCTCAACTTCAACCGGTAAGACCGCTTCCATGCCATACACAAGAGAAAATGGGGTTTCCCCAGTAGACGTGCGTACTGATGTACAATACCCATGCAAAGCAAAAGGCAACATCTCATGCCAATCCTTGTACATCACGACCATCTTTTGCACAATGTTCTTGATATTTTTATTGGCTGCCTCAACGACACCATTCATATTTGGGCGGTATGGAGAAGAATTGTGATGCTCAATCTTGAAGCTCCGACACAGCTCTTGCATTATTTTATTGTTAAGATTAGAACCATTATCAGTGATGATTCTTTACGGCACTCTGTATCGACAAATAATCTCTTTCTTGATGAACCGGGCAACCACCTGCTTGGTGACATTTGCAAATGAAGCAGCTTCCATCCACTTGGTGAAGTAATCAATGGCCACTAGAACAAAACGATGTCCATTAGAGGCGGTGGGCTCAATCTTCCCAATCATATCAATGCCCCACATGGCAAAGGGCCAAGGAGAACTCATCACATTTAAAGTATGCGGTGGCACATGCACTTTATCAGCATAAATCTGGTATTTGTGGCATTTTCAAGCATATTTGAAACAATCAGCCTCCATGGTCATCCAGTAATAACCAGCTCGCAACAATTTCTTTGCCATGGCATGCCCACCAGCATGGGTACCAAAAGAACCTTCATGCACTTCTTGTATCAACATGTCTGCTTCGTGTCTATCCACGCATCTAAGCAAGACCATGTCAAAATTTCTTTTGTATAATACACCATCTTCATTCAAGAAGAAACTACCCGCTAACCTCCTCAAAGTCTTCTTATCATTATTGGATTTCCCAGCCGGATACTCTTGACTCTCTAAGAAATGCTTGATATCATGATACCAAGGTTTATCACCGGTCGCTGTATCAGCTGCAAATACATGAGCAGGTCTATCAAGCCGCATCACATCAATTTTGGGTATATGATTCTACCAACTCACTTGAATCATAGAAGATAACATTTCCAACGCGTCTGCCATCTGATTCTCATTACGAGGTATATGATACAACTTCACTGTCTTGAAGAAAGTCAACAGTCTCCTCGTATAATCTCGATAAGGGATCAAGTGGGATTGATGGGTGTACCAATCTCCATTGACCTGATTGATCACTAGAGCAGAGTCCTCAAATACATCAAGAGTCTTGACCCTTAAATCAATGGCTTCTTTGATACCCATAATGCAGGCTTCATATTCGGCTTCATTGTTGGTGACATCAAAAATCAGTCTGGTAGTGAAAGGTATATGGGAACCTTTAAGAGTTGTGAGAACTGCCCCAACGCCACTACCATTCACATTAACGGCCCCGTCAAACATCAATTTCCACTTGTCATCAAGATCTGGTCCTTCATCAACTGGTGGCTCGTCACAATCTTTCATTTTCAAGTACATGATGTCTTCATCAGGGAACTCAAACTTCATTGGCTGATAATCATCAATTAGTTACTCAGCGAGATAATCAGACATAATATAACCCTTTATGGCTTTTTGGGAAGTATATTGTATGTCATACTCTGTTAACACCATCTGCCAATGGGCAACCCTTCTGGTGAGAGCTGGCTTTTCAAAGATGTACTTGACTGGATCTATCTTTGATATAAATAGAGTTGTGTGAGTCATCATATATTGTCTCAAACGCTTAGTAGCCCATGCAAGTGCACAACATGTCTTCTCAAGCATTGAGTATCTAGACTCACAATCTGTGAATTTCTTGCTCAGGTAGTATATGGCATGCTTTTTCCTACCTGTCTCCTCTTGTTGACTGAGAACACAACCCATTGAATTTTCACACACTGACAAGTACATTATCAGTGGTCTCCTTGGAACTGGAGGCATATGAAACAATGGCTTTTGCAAATACTCTTTTATTTTATCAAACGCCCTTTGGCAATTATTATTCCACCGAATAAATTGATCTTTTCTCAATAATTTGAATATTGGCTCGCAAATGGCTGTCAGATGAGATATGAATCTAGCGATGTAGTTCAATCTCCCTAAGAAACCACGAACTTGCTTTTCTGTTCTTGGCTCGGGCATATCTTGTATTGCTTTTACTTTTGCTGGATCAACCTCGATTCCCCTTTCACTGACCATAAAGCCCAACAGCTTACCAGATCTCACCCCAAAAGTACACTTATTCGGGTTCAGCCTCAGTCTGAATTGTCTCAACCGTTCAAAAAGCTTTTTCAGATTCACCAAGTGCTCTTCTTCAGTCTGTGACTTAGCGATCATATCATCAACATAAACCTCAATATCTTTATGAATCATGTCATGAAAGAGTGTCACCATATCACGCTGATAAGTTGCCCCTGCGTTTTTCAGGCCAAAAGGCATCACTTTATAGAAGAACGTGCCCCACGGGGTAATAAACGTTGTTTTTTTCATGTCTTCCGGTGCCATTTTTATCTGATTATAACCAGAAAAGCCATCCATGAAAGAAAATATCGAGAATTAAGCTGTATTATCTACCAACACATCAATGTGAGGTAGTGGAAAATCATCTTTCCAACTAGCTCGATTTAAATCACGGTATTCAACACACATCCGGACCTTACCATCTTTCTTAGGTACCGGGACAATATTCGTAACCCATGGTGGATAGCTGGTGACGGCCAGGAAACCTGCATCCAATGGTTTCTGCACCTCCTCTTTGATCTTAATGGCCATTTCCGGTTTAGTTCTTCTGAGCTTCTATTTGAAGGGGGAACAACCTTCTTTGAGAGGCAACCTGTGTACAACAATATTTGTATCTAATCCTAGCATATCTTGATAAGACCAGGCAAAGATATCAACATATTCACGTAGCATCTCAATCAGCTCTTTCTTCACATTCCCTGCTAGACTTGCCCCTACTTTGACCTCTTTTCTCGCATCCTCGATGCCAAGGTTGATGACTTCTAGTGACTCTTGATGAAGCTGAATAGCTCTTTCCTCCTGTTTCAATAAACTGGCCAATTCCTCGGGAAGTTCACAGTCTTCCTCATCCCCCTCTTCAGCCTGGTAAATCGGATTATCAAAGTCATATCGAGCCATAGCAGAACCGTTATCAACAGAATCCGGAGGATTGTTTCTTCATGAATGATGGTTCATGCTTTATTTTAGAAAGAGCTTTTTGAAAAGAAAGAACACAACCTATGGAGAAAACATTGCCATTTTATTTAAAATGAAAAACGTAAAATGAAAGACAGGGAACACAATTTTTTAATATAAAAAATGTCCTTTTATTGATGATAAACTTGCATATGAAACAAATGGGGCCCTACAATGAAATCACTATGCCTTGGGCAGAGCCTAGGATTATACATGCAATATGAACAAACAAAGAAAATTACTCTTTCTGCAGGGTGACTTGGACGAGGTCTTCAGAGAACCAATTATTCAGCTTCTACCCCGGGACACATGGGCGCACCCAATTGTCCATGTCATAGTCGCTATCCCCATCATCTTCATTTGCAGCAAAGACTTGACTAGGGTTGATGATCCCCCCACTAGAAAAAAGGACAGGTCCCCGACGCTTTTGGCCCTTTGGCTATGAAGCTTGAGTAGGCTGGTAACCAATTCCACACTTGTCTTCTTTGAAAGGAAACTCAATCAACTCCCCCCAACCTTCAGCATGGCATGACTGTACCACTTCGAGAGCCTGTTTGTAAGAAACTATAGAAGTCCCCGCCATTGTCTCACCGGAAGGAGAGTCACCTTCAATACACACTACTTCAAATGCTTGACAAAGAGTTTCATGGATCTCGCCGTCCATCTCCACATATTTGAATGACGACAAATGACTAACGAATATATCCTCCTCTCCACATACTGTGACAACCTAACCATCCACGAAAAAATTTATCTTCTGGTGGAGTATTGACGAAACGGCCCCTGCAGCATGTATCCACGGGCGTCCTAGCAAGCAGCTATAAGCCGGCTGGATTTCCATCACATAGAAAACCGTATTAAATACTTGGGGTCCAATCTTCATAGGCAACTCTACCTCCCCAAAAACTGATCTTTTAGAGTCGTCAAAGGTGCGCACCACTAAATCACATGGCCGGAGTACAAACCCCTCAACATCCAGCTTTGCCAAAGCTTTCTTCGGCGGCACATTCAGGGACGAACCCGTGTCCACCAACACATGGGACAATACTGCCCCTTTACACTCCATGGAGATGTGTAGAGCTTTGTTATGATTTCTTCCCTCCAGCGTTAGATTAAAATCGATAAATCCCAACCCGTTACTGGCGTTGACATTGGCAATAACACCCTCGAGCTGGTTCACCGATATCTCCTACGGAATGTACGCCATATTCAAAATCTTCAGTAAGGCATGGCGATGTGCTTCGGAACATAACAGTAATGACAAGATAGAAATCTTGGAGGGAGTTTGATGCAGGTGATCCACTATCTTGTAATCGCTCTTTCGGATAATCCTCATAAACTCTTCGACATCCTTTTCAAAGGACTTACCAGGCTCCGTCCTTTGTACGGGCTCTTCACTTACTACCTGCTTGCCTTTAGCTTTCGCTGAAGTTTCAGCATCATCATTTCGTAACGTCTGTGGAGCAAAGAGCCTTCCGCTACGGGTAAAACCACCCATTCCTCCTACATTCCCCACACTTGAACCAATTTCCCTGGGGACCTCCACTTCCTATTTCTGCCCTTGATAATAGACATTAGCTCCGTAATGCCACGTGATCGCTTTTTTACTTTCGTATGGCATAGGACCTGGAATAGTTATAGTCACCGGGGCTACCTGTTCAGGCGCAGGGGTTTGTATAGGAGCAGGCACAGGAATCTCTGATGGAGTAAAGTAGATAGTAACTGTTGAGACTGTATCATCCTTCTTTCCCATCTGATCAAACTGTAGACGACCCTCATCCATCATCATCTGAAGGCAATTCCTCAATTTATCACAACCGTTCACCACGGACAAACATTATGAACAATTTTCCTGACAACCAGGGAACACGCCCCCTTTCAACAAACGCCCTTTTACCACTGCTAAAGGTGTCCTTACACGATTAACATCTGTCACTAGATTCAAGCTTCTGTCCTCTTCTATTGCATTGACCTTTGGTCCGCCATGCGAGGGCATGGGGTTTTGAATCACATTAGGATTAGGAACGAAGTTGATAGCTTTCGAATTAACCAGGTCCTGAACTACGTGCTTAAAAGCTTTGCAGTTCTCTATATGGTGGCCAGGCGCACCCGAATGGAACTCACACTTCACATTTGCATCATAGCCATAAGGTAGCTTGCCTGCTAGCGGTGCCAGTGTTCTCAACTGTACCAACTTTAAACGGAGCAAATTCTGTAACATCTGGGCATATGTCATAGGTAAAGTGTCAAAGTGACGATCACTCATTCTCTGCCTCGGTTGGTATTGTCTTTGAGGTTGTGGCTGAGATTCGGCAGACGAAACCGGAATAGTTACAGCAGCTGCTTGATGGTACGAGTCCTGACGTCTTTTACCTTTGCTCCCCTGTCAATATGCAGCACTAGTTTCACCTTCATAATTTTTGGGCCTCAGTCACTCGTATAAGTCCCTCTATACAAATTCAACAGTGCGATCACTGATAAAACCTTGGACCTCTCCTTGAGCTGTAAGCCCCAAATCTTTCTTTTCAAAGCACTTTCTCCTTTGATTTTGAAATATACTGTTGCTTTCAATCTTTTTTTGTTGAACAACTAACCAAACAGCATGGAAGCTCTACAACAGAGTAAGTGTTTATCCGCTTTCATTTACCTCTTTCATATACATATAACTGTATTGTGGGGATGTTTCACTGTAAGTCTTCTTTTGTAAACTCATATCAACTGTGTAATAATAGTATAGATATTTAGAGTTTCCCCGACAACTACGTCTAGCATTAAACCCGTTGATCACTCTTAGAGATAGACGAAACAAGATCCCCATAGGATTACCAGACACAGTCTTCCCTCCTCTTTGGATTAAACAATATGGAGATATGAAAGGCAGATTCTTTTTGAACCCTTTCTCAGACTGTCACTCGTAGAAGTTTCCAAAGAAACTCTACTCCCCAGAGATGATCTCTTCTCCGTGAATGGCATCTCTTGAGTTTCTTCCAAATTCTCGAACTTTCCTGGCTTGATCTATTCTTTGTGAATAGCC
Source organism: Lathyrus tuberosus (assembly GCA_022829125.1). Lineage (NCBI taxonomy): Eukaryota > Viridiplantae > Streptophyta > Magnoliopsida > Fabales > Fabaceae > Lathyrus > Lathyrus tuberosus. The sequence goes on along the minus strand of JALAZF010000436.1, from coordinate 2,153,791 downwards.
TGTCTTGAACTTCTCGGGGTTTGGGGACCCACAGGCTTCTTAAAAGCACCATTAGGAATTGTCAAGGAACTCTACTCCCCAGAGATGATCTCTTCTCCGTGAATGGCATCTCTTGAGTTTCTTCCAAATTCTCGAACTTTCCTGGCTTGATCTATTCTTTGTGAATAGCCTGTCTTGAACTTCTCGGGGTTTGGGGACCCACAGGCTTCCTAAAAGCATCCCCACCTCCTCTTGGGCGTTGTACAAGGACCCGTCGGCTTCTTATAAGTATTCACAGCCTCCTCTTAGGCTTTGTATAAATGATTTCTTCCTTCGGGAATGATAGCCTCCTCTTGGGCTTAGTACAAATTATCCCTCGGCTTCTTAAAAGTTTCCAGCCTCCTCTTGGGCTTCGTACAAATTGTCCCGACGACCTCCTAAAGGTATAGGAACAGAAATCAGTCATCTTAATAGAACAGTCTTTCCAAGAGTCTACTACTGTTTCTCAAAGCATAGTACAAAAGATGAAACTCTAGACTTGGACAGTCTAATTTCCTTGAGTCTCAGACATTCTCAAGCACCCTTCAAAAATAGGAAGGAACCCCGTAGACTCGGACAGTCTCCATACGCCTTGGATTTCCCATTTCCCCAAAGAAAAGGAAATATCCCTGATCCTCGAATCAAAATCCTTGAGTACAACATTGCTCATATAAGAACTGATTTTCTCTTTAAACCAATATACTGGACCTGTCACTCAACTGAAACAGCACCCTAGCCTCCTCTTGGGCTTTATACAATGATTCTCCTCAGCGGAGTCAAACTCCTTTTAGTCTTCATCTCGGGCTTCGTACGAGATACAAAAGACTCTCTTGTAGAGTCGACTCCTTTTAGCCTCCGTCTGGGCTTTGTCAAAGAATAGTACAAAAGAGACACAAAAAACACTCTCTTGTTGAGTATAAAAGACTCTCTTGTTGATTCAATCCCTTTTAGCCTCTCTCTCGGTCTTTGTACGAGACACATAAAAAACACCCTCTTGTTGGGCCAATAGCCTCCTCTTAGGCTTTGTATAAGAAAACCACTGGTTGATCCAATCAACCTTTTAGCATTAAAGCTGTGCCTCATTCACAGGATACAAACATCAACAACTCCTTCTCCTCCGTCTAACCGCTGTAAGCGGCAAGCCTCTGGATCATCTACATCCATGCCACTGTCCTTCTTTTAGCATGAGAAATTCCTAAGGAAAGATGACATTGCTCTACACTGAGTTAAAGTCTTCTCCTTCAGGTTAAAACCCCCTATAAAGGAAATTATGGCATTACTAGGATTTGCATATCCCGGTTTAAGTAATTCACCTTTATAACCAGTCACCCAACAGTTGTGACAAACATACCTCTTTAGATATGACAAATTCTCTCTAAAGTCAAACCCTTTTAGCTTCACATCTTGGGCTTTGAACAAGATACAAACTACCTTTAGCTTCACGTCTTGGGCTTTAAACAAGACACCAAAACACAATTTCCTCCCGTAGAATAGGAGGAACTACGATCGCTCTGATTTCCCTGTTTCGGAAAAATAGGAAAATGTAGGCATAAGATTGAAAGAAAAATCTTAGCGAGCACACTAATCCAAAAAAACAAAATCCCACACCTTCCCATCTCAATCGAAAAGCATCAGTATTAACCTCCCACCAATCGACCGGACACTATTTTAACATAATAACCTAAGAGAGACCCACAATCTTTGTAGCATCTGTAAATCAACAGTCATCTGTTCAAACTCAGTTTGCAAGCAGGGTTAATTGGAAACATCTATTTCCCTTCCTTCATCAGCTTTAATAGGATAAAAAATGAATCGAGCTGTAGTAACCCAAAGCGATAAGTGCTTCGCAACCACGTCCAAAAATTTGAGCTACAAGACTCAAGGAAATTAGACTGTCCAAGTCTAGAGTTTCATCTTTTGTACTATGCTTTGAGAAATAGTAGTAGACTCTTGGAAAGACTGTTCTATTAAGATGACTGATTTATGTTCCTATACCTCTAGGAGGTCGTCGGGACAATTTGTACGAAGCCCAAGAGGAGGCTGGAAACTTTTAAGAAGCCGAGGGACAATTTGTACTAAGCCCAAGAGGAGGCTATCATTCCCAGAGGAAGAAATCATTTATATAAAGCCTAAGAGGAGGCTATGAATACTTCTAAGAAACCGACGAGTCCTTGTACAATGCCCAAGAGGAGGCGGGGATGCTTTTAGGAAGCCTGTGGGTCCCCAAACCCCGAGAAGTTCAAGACAGGCTATTCACAGAGAATAGATCAAGCCAGGAAAGTTCGAGAATTTGGAAGAAATTCAAGAGATGCCATTCACGGAGAAAAGATCATCTCTGGGGAATAGAGTTCCTTGACAAGTGCTTTTAAGAAGCCTGTGGGTCTCCAAACCCCGATAAGTTCAAGATAGGCTATTTACAGAGAATAGATCTAGCCAGGAAAATTCGAGAATTTGGAAGAAACTCAAGAGATGTCATTCACGGAGAAAAGATCATCTCTGGGGAGTAGAGTTTCTTTGACAACTTCTACGAGTGACAGTCTGAGAAAGGGTTCAAAAAGAATCTGCCTTTCACATCTCCATATTGTTTAACCCCAAGAGAAGGGAAGACTGTGTCTGATAATCCTATGGGGATCTAGTTTTGACTATTTAAGAGTGATCAACGGGCTTAATGCTAGACGTAGTTGCCGGGGAAACTCTAAATATCTATACTATTATTACACAGTTGATATGAGTTTACGAAAGAAGACTTACAGTGAAACATCCCCACAATACAGTTATATATATATGAAAGCGGTAAATGAAAGCAGATAAACACTTACTCTGTTGTAGAGCTTCCATGCTGTTTGGTTAGTTGTTCAACAAAGAAAGATTGAAAGCAACAGTATATTTCAAAATCAAAGGAGAAAATGCTTTGAAAAAAAAAGATTTGGGGCTTACAGCTCAAGGAGAGGCCCAAGGTTTTGTCAGTGATCGCACTGTCGTTTTTGTACAGAGGGACTTATACGAGTGACTGAGGCCCAAAATGGTTTGTACAAGGGGATTTGGGTCTTACACTCTCTCAAGAGGCCCAAAAGGTTTAAAGAAAAAGAGTGGGGTTTATAACACGAGGGTAGGCCCAGATGATGAAATGGCGATCGCGCCGAGATTTTCTTTTAACGCAAAGGGGCTTATACAATATCTGAGGCCCAAAGTTGTTTTGATTAAAAGGGGATTGGGTCTTACACTCTATTAGAGGCCCAAAAAGTTTTGAATGGGTCTTATAGCTCGAGGAGAGGCCCAGTTGATTTTTTAAAAGGCGACGATCGCGCCGTTTACTTGTACAGAGGGACTTATATAATAAGTGAGGCCCAAAATGGTTTGTACAAGGGGTTTTGGGTCTTACACTCTCTCAAGAGGCCCAAAGAAAATGTTTAAAGAAAAGAAATGGGTCTTACTACTCGAGGGTAGGCCCAGATGACTTTTTTTCTGAAATGGCGATCGCGCCGAGATTTTGAAAACACCGTGGGTCTTATACAATGACTGAGGCCCAAGAATGACTTGGTTTTCAAAAGGGGTTGGGTCTTACACTCTAATAGAGGCCCAAAAAGTTTTGAAAATGATTTATGAGGGTTGAATTAATCAAAAACCCTATTTTGTTTTCAAAATGTGTTTTAATTGAATAAAATATTCAATTAAAATGATCAAAATTGTTTAACATGTGGAAAACAAATTATGATCTTGGATTAATGCTTCATAAATCAAGTTTTGCCCTACAAAATGATTAGAAATCATTAAAATTTGCAAAATCAATAAGGAAAAAATATTTTAAATGTCAAAAACAATTAAAACATTAATTCTTTGCAAAAATATCAATTATATAAAATAAATAATATTTTTGGGATTTTTTGGGAAAATAAAATATTTTAACATTTTTGTGAATTATTAAAAAAAGAATCAACTCAAAATCATTAAAACTCCGAGAGAAATTAATTTTTGAATCAATTAAATAAAATCACAAAATTCAAATATTTGAATTTGGGAAAATGGCGCCAAGAACACGCGCGTTTTCTACCTTGCCCAGATTTGTGTTTTCTATCCAATCTCACTGAATACTTGATTATATCATGCAATCCACATATCAATCTGCTCATTTTCACCTCACGATCATGTTTATGACAATTAATTTCATTTAAATTAAGCATAAAACAAGAAATCATGATAAATCCTCAAGAACCCTAAATTCTGCATGAAGGCTGGGATTTTTTATACACGATTCAAACAAAGCAATTACTTGAGGGGAAACATTCCATGCATGATTATGAACATTTGGCAAAAGTATTGTGCGAGGAAATATGCATAGATTGAGAGATGACCAAGTTTAGGCTTACCTCTAGGTCGTGTCAGTAAGTTCAAAATGATTTCTGAGTTGGAGGTGATACAGATGAGTTGTGATGATCTGAACAGCTTCCCTACACCCTATAGAGTGTGTTTGAATGCTTGGACTTGATGGAAATTGGCTGGATCACTTCATGGCATCTCAACTGCAACTTGGTTAAAACCTTGAGCAATTGACTGGTGATTCTGAGAAATCAGTGTTCCAGATGTTGTTTAAGTGTTTGATCAGCTCCCATATGATGTATGTGAGGTGTGTGTGTGATTGGTTTGAGTGGAATTGCTCTCCAATGAAAAACCCGATATTGACTTGCTAAGAAAGGCATTTTTGAGAGTGAGAAGTGGATTGTGAGAAAAGCAAGTGTTGTAGGCCTTTGGTGTACTTAAACTGATCACAATTGAGCTCTATTTATAGTAGAGCAAGTTTGTTTTGCAAGGAATAGTGAATGGCAACTGCTGAGTAGGGTTGGTCAATGTTGGCAAATGAAAATCCAAGTCTCCTCTAGCCATTGATTAAAGGTTAGGGCATAGGCTGCTGGTCCCCTTGGTCTTGGATAAGTCTTGACTGAATTCAGTTGCTAATAGCTCAGTCCATGCCACCTTGGTGCTTCCATTGAATGCTCCAATCCAAAATTGGAGTCTTGTCCCTATTTTGGGCAATTCTAGGTTTAGCATGCTATTTCTTGTTCCAAGGATTTCGGAGGCTTGGCTCAGTGATTGTCCCCTTTAGATTTAATCCTCAGATGTGTCCAAAGTGATGACAAGGCTTGGTATTGGCTGATTTTGGCAAATCGAGCAAAAGTGCAAAATTCTGCCTTGCCTTGGCAGATTTCAGCAAGGCAACTTGCCAATGTCATATCTCATGGCTCAAGTTGAATTTGGTGATGTTCTTTGCCATTTTGGAAAGCTCTTATATGATACAACAACTGTTTGATCATATTTGGTTTTGATACCTTTTGGATACAAGTGAAAAATCCCCCTACATTTGGAAAAAAGTAAGGCAAATTCTGACTTAGTGAAATTTTCACCAAGTGTTGGAACAAAGTGACTTTTCTTGATTTTGATCACTCCATAACTCAAAATCCATGAGGAATTTGGACATAGGTCAGTATGAAGCTATTGTAGAGGTCAATGAGATCTACAAATCAAGCTTTGGATGGGGAAAAATGGCTTTGTGGTTTAGGAGTTATGATCCTCCAAAGTTGGTACCTTTGTCACTTTATTTCATAACTTAGAAAATTTTCTAAGTTTTTATGGTTACCCCTTTTACAAGTTATCCCACTTTCTTTGATTTTTCTTGATGAATGATGATTCAAATCATACATTAACATCATTTTAGGGTTAAAAATCCATTTTTGTGAAGAATCTCAAAAAGTCAAAGTTGACTTTTGTGCACAGTTGACTTTTTGTCAAATGAATTCCAAACTGTGAAATCCTTTAGGAAATCATGTCCTTGACCTAAATCAAACTTGATGGACATGTTCCATGGGTGTTATAGGGTGTATTGAATCATGTCATAGGGTTTGGGAGCATGTCCTGGTCAAAAGTCAAAGCTACAGTTGACTTTTCTCGCAAAACCCTAACTGTGGTTCAGATGAAATTGAAACTTGTTGCTCAAGCTTCTTGGACCAATCCATTGTTCCAAATGGATTAATATGGTATATTAGAGACCCTCAAATCATGTCTTGAGGTCTTGGTTCATGATTTGTCCCAAAAGTCAACTTAGGGGTGAATTAGGTCAAGAAACCCTAATTCCTGATTTTTGATGTATGCATCCCTTGAGACCAAATTGACTTGATGATTGGGTTCATGAGGTTCCATGGAGTACATTAGGATATGCTTTGAAGCATTGGCTCATGCCCAGAGGACAATTTCCATCTGGAGGCCCTGGTCGACCAAAACCCTAATTTGGTGACACTGACGATCTTGAAGCTTGATCCACCTAGAAGGGAGCAACCTTGTGCTTAATCCTTGAAGTGGGAGTCCTCTTGATCCACTGTAGATGTTTGAGAGGTTAGACAAGTTGAAGATCATGTTATTCCTTGATTGATCCTTTGTCTAAGCACTCAGAGAGGGCTTGAAACCCTAATTTTGATTGTAGTGGATGCTTACCCATCTTTGGGGAGACTAATGAAGTATGATGGTTCATCCATATTGTGGTGATGATTTGCACAATGATGGGAAATCTTAGTGGTCAAAATTTGGGGTATGACAAGAAGAGAAGATTTTTTTGTTTTAATGTTTTTTAGATGAATGCATGAATGCAGCCCACAAAAACATAGAAAAAAAATGGGGTCAAAGGGTGGGTGTCATGAAGTCAAGGCTCTACCCCCCCCCCCTAAAGATTTTCTACGGGTGATTTTTTGTACCTGTCACTCAAAATTATTGATTCCTGAGAACACCAGCGGGCCGGGAACCGTGCTAGGTGATGTCCATCAAAGAAATCTCAGAAGAGGGTAGTTTATCACGTAACAGCTATTTCCGATAGCTTCCGCACTACAAAAAAAAGGTGATTTTCCTATGTGTATACTCAATCTTTCCACATGCGGCATCACACGCATTCCCATTAGCAGAAAAATAAACACGTATAGCAATTAGGAAAAGCAGAATATATATTTGTCCTAAAGTCCTAGACTTTAAAGAGCTATGAATCCTATGTTCCTGACAGAAATGGCTCCCTGGCGGAGTCACCATTCTGTGGTACCTTCCCAACTTTAAAGGTTTTTGACCTAAGATCCTAGTGAAGTCAACAAATCTTATCCCAGTGAAGTTCCCAAAAAAGAAAGAAAGAAGGGCCCCACGGTGGGCGCCATTTTTCTGTAGCGAGCGATTTTGGACGTGGTTCTTAAGCATTGCCGCTCTAGGGGTGACTACAGGTCAATTCATTTTTTATCCTATTGTGAGCTGATTAAGGAAGGGAAATAGATGTCTCCAATTAGCCCTGCTTGCATACTAAGTTTAAACAGTGGTCTGTTAGGTTACGGATGCGATCAATGTGGGGGGCCTCTCTAAGCTTATTTTGGTTGAATGTAGACTTTTGGTAGGGAATATGGACTGGGATATTTTGATTGAGATGTGAAGGTATGTGATTTGGGTTTTTGATTAGTGTGCTCGCTAAGATTGTTCTTTCAATCTTATGCCTACGTATTCCCGTTTACCGAAACAGGGAAATCAGAGTGATCGTTGTTCCTCCTATTCTATGGGAGGAAATGGTGTTTTGGTGTCTTGTTCAAAGCCCAAGACGTGAAGCTAAAGTTGGTTTATTTGTATCTTTGTTCGAAGCCCAAGATATGAAGCTGAAGTGTCTATTTGTATCTTGTTTAAAGCCCAATATGTGAAGCTAAAGAGGTGTTGTCTTTAGAGAGAATTTGTCATCCCTAAAGAGGGTTTCTTTGTCACAACTGTTTATAAAGGAGAATTACTTTAACCGGGATATGTGAATCCTAGCAATGCCATAATTTCCTTTATAAGGGGTTTTAACCTAAAGGAGAAGACGTTAACTCAGTGTAGAGCAATGTCATCTTTCCTTAGGAATTTCTCATGCTAAAAGAGGGACAGTGGCATGGTTGTAAACAATCCAGAGGCTTGCCGCTTACAACAATTAGATGAAAGGAGTTTTTGATGTTTGTGTACTGTGAATGAGGCACAGTTTTGATGCTAAAAGGTTGATTGACTCAACTGGAGTTTTCTTATACAAAGCATAAGAGGAGGCTATTGGCCCAACAAGAGGGTGTTTTTATGTCTCGTACGAAGCCTGAGAGAGAGGCTAAAAAAGGTTGACTTAACAAGAGAGTGTTTTTATATGTGTCTTGTACGAAGCCCAAGATGGAGGCTGAAAATGTTTGACTCAACAAAAGAGTCTTTGTATCTCGTACAAAGCCCGAGATGGAGGCTAAAAGTAGTTTACTCAACAAGAGAATGATTTTGTATCTCGTACAAAGCCCGAGATGGAGGCTGAAAAGGTTTGACTCAACCAGAGAGTCTTTTATACTTAACAAGAGAGTGTTTTGGTATCTCGTACGAAGCCCGAGATGGAGGCTAAAGGTGATCGACTCAACAAGAGAGTCTTTTTGTATCTCGTATAAAGCCCGAGATGGAGGCTAAAAGGTTGGTTAAAAGAGAAAATCAGTTCTTATAAAGAGACTGATTAAAGGTAAGGCTATGCTTTGGTACTGATCAGAGGATCAGGGTTATTTCCTGTTCTTTAAGGAAATGGGGAATACAGAGGGTATTGGAGACTGTCCGAGTCTACCGGTGTTTTTCCCTACTTGAAAGGTGCCTGAGAACTGTCTTTGGGACTCAAGGGTCTTAGACTGTCCAAGTCTAGAGTTTTATCTTTTGTACTATGCTCAAAGAAACAGTAGCACGTTTATGGTAGAAAGATCTAGACTCTTTGAAAGACTGTTATATTAAGATAACTAATTTCTGTTCCTATACCTCTAGGAGGTCGTCAGGACAATTTGTACGAAGCCCAAGAGGAGGCTAGAAACTTTTAAGAAGCCGAGGGACAATTTGTACGAAGCCCAAGAGGAGGCTATCATTCCCGGAGGAAGAAATCCTTATACGAAGCCTAAGAGGAGGCTGTGGATGCTTTTAGGAAGCCTGTGGGTCCCTAAACCCCGAGAAATTCAAGACAGGTTATTCACAGAGAATAGATCAAGCCAGGAAAGTCTGAGAATTTGGAAGAAACTCAAGAGATGCCATTCACTGAGAAAAGATCATCCCTGGGAAGTAGAGTTTCTTTTGACAACTTCTAAAGGTGACAGTCTGTGAAAGGGTTCACCGAGAATGCTGCCTTTCACGTCTCCATATTGTTTAACCCCAAGAGGAGGGAAGACTGTGTCTGGTAATCCTATGGGTATCTAGTTTTGTCTACTTCTAAGAGTGATCTACGGGCTTAATGCTAGACGTAGTTTCCAGGGAAACTCTAAATATCTATACTATTATTACACAATTGATATGAGTTTATGAAAGAAGACTTACAGTGAAACAATCCCACAATACAGTTATATGTATATGAAAGCGGTAAATGAAAGCGGGTAAACACTTACTCAGTTGTAGAGCTTCCATGCTGTTTGGTTAGTTTGGTCAACAAAGAAAACTTCGATAACAATATTATATTCAAAATCAAAGGAGAAAGTATTTTGAAAAGATGTTGGGGCTTACAGCTCAAGGAGAGGCCCAAGGTTTATCAGTGATTGCACTGTTGTTTTTTTGTACAGAGGGACTTATACAAGTGACTGAGGCCCAAAAAAAGTTTTCTGTACAAGGGGATGGGTCTTACACTCTCTCAAGAGGCCCAAAAAAGTTTTAAAAAGGAAAATAATGGGGCTTATTGTAACACCCCAATTCCCATCGCGAATAAATAATACATAAATAAATCAGAGTAAATAAAAATTTGTTATTCTTAGACAGAAACAAGGATGCCACATTTAAAGAAAGAAAACACAATCCCTGCTCAATTATTTGATACATAACACAAAATGGAATAAATGTAGAAGGGGAATTTTTTCTATATAAAAGGGAAGGTCAATTATGGAATTAAGCTGAAGATCCATAACTGAATTATTTTACAAAATAAATTGTTTTATAACATTAAAATATACATACAAAAGTAATACAAAATATATTCAACAAATGTATACATATATAACAAAAGCGTTCCCCGACTCCCGTGTTACGTGTCAGAGCAGACAGACTGACAAACGGATGGAGAACTAATCTTCACAAAAGCCTCTAAGACTACAAATCTGCAATTGCCTCATAGAGCAACAAACCACATCAGAAGGGTGAGAAATAACAACTAAATCAAGATTACATAATAATATGCAAAAACACATAAAAAATCACATGCATAGTTATTCTCACCACAAGCATCACATACTAATACATATTGCATGCCACAGATACGTAACCTATTTCTAATAATCCAAACACATAGCATATATCAATTATACCAACATGATAACATATTCACACATAATGCATACCAAAGTTATGACATATGGAAACAAACCACCACATCACATAGCATATGTCTATACATAAAACATATTATCCATAACCAATGCATTTATCCCATATGCACATCAATTCACCAATGTTATCACAAACTCAACACATAATCAATCCATTCATGATTTTCCACACATAATCAATCCATTCATGATTTATGCAAATGCAAAGAGACCGACACAACGACTCTATGCAAATGCCATGCGTTACCAATCCATCCATCATTCTCATCATCAGTTCACTCAGGAACTATTGGAATCATCGCTTGTTACTTAGTGTAACTCCCCGTCGGGCAAACGATGTTCCCCGTCGCTTTAGGTACTCTTGGTATAAGGCTCACGACGTTTATGGATCGCTTTAGGTCCTCTCGGTATAAGGCTCACGATCCGATCGCTTTAGGTCCTCTTTGTATAAGGCTCACGATTGTCTATAACCATCGCTTTAGGTCCTCTCGGTATAAGGCTCACGATGTTATAGCAGATTCCCTCGGGAACCGTTTCGTCGCTCACACCCACTAGGGCACACGACATCACAAGATGCATATCATGATGCTTGGCATACAAGGACTCATGACAATCAAATGCATCTTCACAAATCAACAATATGGATTATCTCATCATCATTATTAATGCATTGGAAATCAATTCAAACAATGCATTTACTTGCCATAAGGCCACCAATTAACACACATTGAAGTTCACATAAACAATGCATTTCATCATAATCCATAAACCACAACAATTAGCACTTTAGCATATACACTCATAACAATTCACATCAAGAATTACTCACCATCAACCACAACAATCCTGCAATCATACATTGATACTTACAACACTAGGATTCACACCACGAAGGCTACTCACAACAACATACATTAATACCATACATTTGTATTCAATTCAACAAAGTATTTTGCCATAAGGCCACAACAATTACAACAACTTATCACATGCTTCAACATCATATAAACCACATAAAAGCTCCACATCATATAACAATAGAACAACACACTGTAAAACACCGACTGCACGCGTTTAACGCGATAGAAACCCGACAACACGACTATTTCTCAAAAACACGAATTAATTAAATCATATTTTACCCTCCAAACCATTTTTAATTGAAAGAATATTTCATTAGCTTTCCAACGCTTCGAACGGGGGTCAAAACGGACTTACGGTTCAAAAGTTATGAAGAAAACAAAATCGGACATTTTGGAAAATTCTGTAATCATGAGTCGACGCATGAAGCTTGGGGTCAGCGCATAAACCTGGAAATTTTGCCCGGGTCAGCGCATGAAATCATGAGTCGACGCATGGTTGCAGGGGGTTGGCGCACGGTTGCAGATTTTGCAAAAAAACTCAGTTTTCGACCGTTTAATGCCTTCCGGACCTCCGATTTCGATTCCGTAAAAAGCCCCGGTCTCAGAATTCAACACTCTACTATATTTTCACCATTAAGAAGGCATCCAACACATTTTCCATTTTTGAAATATTTTAAAACATAATTTTATCAATTTATCCCAACTCCAAACTCGATCAAAACCACTCGAAACCACACAAACAACCATTCCCGATTAATTCCTATCCTCACCCGACTATACTACACAACTCATTCCGCATTCCAACCGTGAAAACATCGATTTCTCACTATTTCATCATTATTGCCCTAATTCTCACAAACTATATAACTCAATCCAAAACTCCCTAAATCATACCAACGAGTATTCCCAATTAAACCCAAACATTACTCGACTATTCCACACAATCTATTCCAAATTCTAACTGTTAAAACATCGATTTCTACACCTTTGTTCTTCAATCCAACCAATAAGGAAAAGTATATATTTCAACCAAACAAATACAAACAACACATACATATACATATACAATCGAAATATAATCGAAACTTCTCACCCTTACCCGATTAATCGAAGTGGAGTTTGAAGAAGAATGATGAATCCATGTTTTCTCCTTCTCTTCTCTTTTTCCACGTTTTCCTTTCTCTTACTCTTCTTTTCTCTTTTTCTTTCCCCTCTATTTCTACTTATATAAAAATATCTATTTCTAACAAAATATCTAACCAAGCAAAATGACCAAAATACCCCTACACTCAAATATCCCGCAAACGCTCTCAAAACGCGATAAAACATAAACAGCGATAAACATAATATATGGTCACATAAAAGTCAATAATAAAATAATATAAAAAAGAAAATAATTAAATCGACTCGATTAAATAAATAAGACAAAATGGGGCATTACAATTCTCCCCCACTTAGACATTTTCGTCCTCGAAAATATAACCGATACGAACAACTCTGGATACGACTCTCGTATCCGACTAACAAACTATCATATGCCAACAAAAGGCACACGACGAATAACACAAACTGACAAACCACCTTGCTAACAGTAGCTACAACAACGACAAGATGCAAATCCCATACAATGCACTTGACGACCAACTCACAACTCAAAGAATACCTAAGGTACGAACACACAAGGAATCAGCTACTCGCACTCGAACCAACATGATGGAAACGAGGCAATAACACAAACAAGAACATAAAGTTCCACGACACAACATCGTTTCAACAACCTCTTCATAACCACAATACCAATATCCTTGTCACACAACAATATTACAACAATGCTAGGATTCGTCAATCGAACATATAACCAAAACATCAATCTACATAGTAGCCCATGAATAATATTTAAACCTTTCACCTAACACTTCCATTCAGAAACGTCCAATGGTCTCATCAGTCCTACATATTCCCAATGTTTAACCTATGAACTCTTACAAGTCTCACACGCAAATACAAAATGTGCCACATCGCGCTTCCGCTCCGCACTCTGATTACTCGTAACCACCAAAACCACCAATCTCATGTCCAAAGTCTAACTCTTTCTCATATTCGCCAAAAATCACTGTTCACTTTTAATATACCCAACCTCGCACCCTTCTGTGTTACCTCGCACACCAGACACAAGTCTCTGAACTGCTCAAATAATTCTAATTCTCTGACCATCAAAACAACCATACGCAAAGACTATCGACTTAACTCTTCAGGCACAACATTAGCTTTTCCCAATGATAATCCAAGCCAAATTCATAACTCGTCACGAATTCTAACCATCCTCGTTGTCTCATACTCTATTCCTTCAGACCAAACAAGTACTCAATAGTCTTGTGATTACTAAACACTTCGAACCTAGTGTCATACCCCAAATTTTGACCACTAAGATTTCCCATCATTGTGCAAATCTTCATCACAATATGGATGAACCATCATGCCTCATCAAATGCCTCAAGGGTTGTTGAGCATTCACTACAATCAAAATTAGGGTTTCAAGCCCTCCCTGAGTGCTTAGACAAAGGATCAATCAAGGAATGACATGATCTTCAACTTGTCTAACCTCTAAAACATCCACAATGGACCAAAAGGACACCCACTTCAAGGATCAAGCACAAGGATGCTCCCTTCTAGGTGGATCAAGTCTCAAGATCGACAGTGTCACCAAATTAGGGTTTTGGTCGACCAGGGCTTCCAGATGGAAAATTTTCATCTGGGCACAAGCCAATGATCCAAAACATAACCTAATATACTCCATGGAACCTCATGGACCCAATCATCAAGTCAATTTTGCCTTAGGGGTTGCATTCATCAAAAATCAAGAATTAGGGTTTCTTGACCTAATTCACCCCTAAGTTGACTTTTAGGGAAAATCATGAGCCAAGACCTCAAGAGAGGGTTTGGAGGTCTCTAATGAACTATATTGATCCATTTGTAACAATGGATTAATCCAAGAAGTTTGAGCAATAAGTCTCAATTTCATCTGCACCATAATTAGGGTTTCGCGGGAAAAGTCAACTGTAACTTTGACTTTTGACCAGGACAAGCTCCCAAGCCCTAAGACATGATTCAATATACTCTATGACACCCATGGAACATGTCAATAAAGTTTTATTTAGGTCCAGGACATGATTTCCTGAAGAATTGCACAGTTTGGAATTCATCTGATAAAAAGTCAACTGTGCACAAAAGTCAACTTTGACTTTTTGAGATTTTTCACCAAAATGGATTTTTAACCCTAAAATGATGTTAATGTATGATTTGAATCATAATTCATCAAGAAAAATCAAGAAAAGTTGGATAACTTGTAAAAGGGGTAACCATAAAAACTTAGAAAATTTTCTAAGTTAAAAATAAAGTGGTTAGGGTACCAACTTTGGACGATCATAACTCCTAAACCACAAAGCCATTTTTCCTCATCCAAAGATGGATTTGTAGCCCTCATTACCCTCTACAAAAACTTCAACTAGACCTAACTCCAATTCATTAAGGATTTTGAGTTATGGAGTGATCAAAATGGCTGAAAAGTGAAAATGTCACTTTTTCCAACACTTAGTGAAATTTTCACTAAGTCCAAATCTGCCTTCATTTTTTTCCAAATGTAGGGGGATTTTTCACTTGGATTCAAAAGAGATCAAAACCAAATATGTTCAAACAGTTGTTGTATCATGTAAGGGCTTTCCAAAATGGCCAAGAACATTGCCAAATTCCATTTGGGCTATGAGTTATGACATTGTCAAGTTGCCTTGTTGAAATCTGTCAAGACAAGGCAGAATTTTCATTTTTGCTCGATTTGCCAAAATTGTGCAAATCCAAACACTCCTATCCACTTGGACACATCTGAGGATTGAATCTAAAGGGGACAATCACTGAGCCAAGCCTCCAAAGTCTTTGGAACAAGAAATAGCATGTTGAACCTAGAATTGCCAAAATAGGGACAAGACTCCAAATTTGGATTGGAGCATTCAATGGAAGCATCAAGGTAGCATGGACTGAGCCATTTTCATTTGAATTCAGTCAAGACTTATCCAAGACCAAGGGAACCAGGAGCCTGTGCCCTAACCTCTAGTCAATGGCTAGAGGAGACTTGAACTTCCATTGGCCAACATTGAACAAACCTACTCAGCAGTTGCCATTCACTATTCCTTGCAAAACAAACTTACTCTACTATAAATAGAGCTCAATTGTGATCAGTTTATGTACACCAAAGCCATCTAACAGATGCTTTCCTCAAAATCTCTTCTTTCACTCCAATTTTGCCTTCTAAGGCAAGTCACTATCGGGTTTTGAGTTTGAGAGCCTTTCCAATCAAACTAATCACACACACACCTCATATACATCATATAGAAGTGATCCAAACACTCACATAACATCTGTAACATTGATTTCACAAAATCACTAGCCAATTGCTCAAGTTCTTGACAATTTTGCAATTGTGGTGCCATCCTCAATTCCAAACCATTTCAATCTATTCCAAGCACTCAGACACATCACTTGGCACTTAGGGAAGCTATCCACATCATTGGAACCAAGCTGTAACACCTCCAACACCAAACACGATCACCAGCTGCAAGTGGTAAGCATGAGCTCTTCTAACTCTATGATCCATGCATTTTTTGCTGCACAATAATTTGGCCATATGTTCATAATCATGCATGGAATGTTTCCCCTAAATAAATTGCATTGTTTGAATCGTGTATGAAATTTCTGAGCCTTCATGCAAAAATTAGGGTTCTTGAGGTTTCTCTTTAATTTCTTGTTTTATGTTTAATTTAAATGAAATTAATTGACATAGACATGATCGTGAGGTTGAGACGAGCATAATGATATGTGGATTACATGATATGATTAAGTATTCAGTGAGATTGGATAGAAAATGCAAATCTGGGCAAAACTGAAGAACGCGCGTGTTCTTCAGCTGTTCTTGGCGCCATTTATCTCGAATTCAAATATTTGAATTTTGTGATTTTATTTAATTGATTCAAAAAATAATTTCTCTCTGAGTTTTAATGATTTTGAGTTGATTCTTTTTTTAATAATTCACAAAAATGTTAAAATATTTTATTTTCCAAAAAAATCCCAAAAATATTATTTATTTCATATAATTGATATTTTTGCAAAGAATTAATATTTTAATTGTTTTTGACATTTTAAATATTTTTTCTACATTGATTTTGCAATTTTTAATGCCTTCTAATTATTTTGTAGGTCAATACTTAATTTTTGAAGCATTAATCCAAGATCATAATTTGTTTTCCATATGTAAAACCATTTTGATCATTTTAATTGAATTTTTATTCAATTAAATACATTTTTGAAAACAAATTAGGGTTTTTGGATTAATTCAACCCTCATAAATCATTTTCAAAACACTTGGGCCTCTAATAGAGTGTAAGACCCAATCCTTTTTTGATCAACTCATTTTTGGGCCTCAGTGTATTGTATAAGTCCCGATACCGTCAAAAACAAACGGCACAATCGTCGCCTTTTGAAAATAACCTTTTGGGCCCCTCCTTGAGCTATAAGACCCATTCAAAACTTTTGGGCCTCTATTAGAGTATAAGACCCAACCCCCTTGTACAGAAAACATTTTGGGCTTCATTCATTGTATAAGTCCCTCTGTACATTTTCAAATAAACGGCGCGATCGTCGCCTTTTTAAAACAACCCTGGGCCTACCCTCGAGTAGTAAGACCCATTTCTTTTCTTAAAATACACTTGGGCCTCTAATAGAGTGTAAGACCCAATCCCCTTTTAAACCTTTTGGGCCTCACTTATTGTATAAGTCCCTCCGCGTTAAAAGAAAACCTCGGCGCGATCGCCATTTTTAACGAAAGAATCAATTGGGCCTACCCTCGTGTTATAAGCCCCACTCTTTCTCTTTAAACTTTTTGGGCCTCTATTAGAGTGTAAGACCCAACCCCCTTGTATAGAAAACATTTTGGGCCTCAGTCACTTGTATAAGTCCCTCTGTACAAATTCAAACAGTGCGTTCACTGATAAAACCCTGGGCCTCTCCTTGAGCTGTAAGTCCCAAATCTTTCCTTTTCAAAGCACTTTCTTCTTTGATTTTGAATATACTGTTGTTTTCAATCTTTCTGTGTTGAACAACTAACCAAACAGCATGGAAGCTCTACAACCGAGTAAGTGGTTATTGCTTTCATTTACCGCTTTCATATACATATAATTGTATTATGGGGTTGTTTCACTGTAAGTCTTCTTTCATAAACTCATATCAACTGTGTAATAATAGTATAGATATTTAGAGTTTCCCCGGCAACTACGTTTAAGCCCGTTGATCACTCTTAGAAATAGTCAATACTAGATCCCCATAGGATTACCAGACACAGTCTTCCCTCCTCTTGGGGTTAAACAATATGGAGATATGAAAGGCAGCATTCCCTGTGAACCCTTTCATAGACTGTCACTCGTAGAAGTTGTCAAAGAAACTCTATTCCCCAGAGATGATCTTTTCTCCGTGAATGGCATCTCTTGAGTTTCTTCCAAATTCTCGAACTTTCCTGACTTTGATATATTCTCGGTGAATAGCATTGCCTTGAATTTTTCGGGGTTTGGGGACCCACAGGGTTCTTAAAAGCATTTGTCAAGAAACTCTACTCCCCAGAGATGATCTTTTCTCTGTGAATGGCATCTCTTGAGTTTCTTCCAAATTCTCAAACTTTCCTGACTTTCTTAGAAGTACTCACAACCTCCTCTTAGGCTTCGTATAAGGATCTCTTTCTTCGGGAATGATAGACTCCTCTTGGGCTTAGTACAAGGGCCCGTCGGCTTCTTAAAAGTTTCCAGCCTCCTCTTGGGCTTCGTACAAATTGTCCCGACGACCTCCTAGAGGTATAAGAACATAACTTAATCATCTGTATAGAACAGTCCTTTCGAAGAGTCTACTACTATTTCTCAAAACATAGTACAAAAGATAAAACTCTCGACTTGGATAGTCTAATCTCCTTGAGTCTCAAAGATATTCTCAAGTGACCCCTTCGTTAAATAGGAAGAAAACCCGTAGACTCGGACAGTCTCAATACCCTTCGGATTTCCCACTTCCTTAAAGAACAGAATAACCCGGATCCTTGAAACAAATCCTTGAGTACAGTGTTGCTCATATAAGAACTGATTTTCTCTTTAAAAATCAGTATACGGGACCTGTCACTCAACTGAAACAGTCACTATAGCCTCCTCTTGGGCTTTATACAATGATCCTCCCCAGCGGAGTCAAACAACGTTTAGCCTCTCTCTCGGGGTTTGTACGAGACACATAAGAGACTCCCTCATTGAGTCAATCACCCTTTTGCCTCAATCTCGGGCTTTATACGAGATACAAAAAGGTTCTTGTTGAGCCAAACAAACATTGGCCTCCATCTCGGGCTTTATACGAGATACCAAAAGATTCCCTTGTCGAGTCAAACCTTTTCTCCTCCATCTCGGGCTTTGTACGAGATACAAAAACACTCTTGTTGAGTATAAAAGATCCTCTTGTAGGATCAACCCCTTTTAGCCTCTCTCTCGGGCTTTGTATGAGACACATATTAGCCTCCTCTTAGGCTTTATATAAGAAAACCACTGGTTGATCCAATCAACCTTTTAGCATCAAAGCTGTGCCTCGTTCACAATACACAAACATCAATAATTCCTTTCATCTAATCGCTGTAAGCGGCAAGCCTCTGGATCATCTACATCCATGCCACTGTCCCTCTTTTATCATGAGAAATTCCGAAGGAAAGATATCATTGCTCTACACTGAGTTAAAGTCTTCTCCTTCAGGATAAATCCCCTATAAAGGAAATTATGGCATTGCTAGGATCCGCGTATCCCGGTTAAAGTAATCCTCCTTTATAACCAGTCACCCAACAGTCGTGACATACAAACCCCCCTTTAGAGATGACAAATTCTCTCTAAAGTCAAAACTTTTAGCTTCATATCTTGGGCTTCGAACAAGATACAAATAAACTCTTCAGCTTCATATCTTGGGCTTTGAACAAGATACAAACTACCTTTCGTTTCACGTCTTGGGCTTTGAACAAGACACCAAAAACACCCATTTCCTCCCATAGAATAGGAGGAACTACGAATGCTCTGATTTCCCTGTTTCGGTAAACGGGAATACGTAGGCATAATATTGAAAGAAAAATCTTAGCGAGCACACTAAACAAAAACCCAAAATCCCATACTCTCATGTATATATCAAAAAGCACCAGTCCTTACATCCTAACCCTTGTTCCCCGCTAGAAAGTCCTAGAAAGAAAGAACATCGTATTGGCGAAAATACAAATAACCAGTACAAAGGCCCCCCACATTGATAACATTCATAACCTAACAGACCGCTGTTTAAACTCAGTATGCAAAGCAGGGTTAATTGGAGACATCTATTTCCCTTCCTTCATCACCTTTAATAGGATAAAAATGAATCGACCTGTAGTAAACTCAACCACAGAGAGCGACCAACGCTTAAGAACCGCGTCCAAAATCGCTCGCTACAAAAAAATGGCGCCCACCGTGGGGCCCGTTCAAGGTTAGATCTAGGCACGGTCTCCCTTTGAATACCACAGATTGGGGCTTCCGCCGGGGAACCCATTTCTGTCAGGAACTTAGGATTCATAGCTTTAAAGGTCTAGGATGTTTAGGACAAATATATACTGCTTTTCCTAATTGCTATACATGTTTATTTTTCTGCTAATGGGAATGCGTGTGATGCCGCATATGGAAAGATTGAGTATACACTTAAGATAAGTGATGGCGACAAGGTCGACCATCAACCTCAGTGGAGGCTGACCAATGCAACCCATTCTCTCACCTAGACAATGGGCTGATTGTTAAGTCTGAGAAGCTGAGGAGCCAAACCCTTTTCTAGTGCGGAAACTATTGGGAATAGTTGTTATGCGATACTACCCTCATTTGAGGCTGGTGATCTATTCTCGGTGAATGGCACTTACTCTAAGATTGCTCTACAACTCGCTGGCGATCCGCTTGTTGTCTTGCTTTCCTGGGAGGAGCTGATGATAATGAGTACAGGTACAAAAATCACCCTAGTATAAACCTTTGGGGATGGGTAGAGCCTTGACTTCATGAAAACGACCCTTTGACCCCATGTTTTTTCTATGTTTTTGTGTGCTGCATTCATGCATTCATCTAAAAAACATTAAAACATTCAAAAAAAATTCTCTTCTAGTCTCTCTGTTTTTCTAATTAAACTAAGATTGTGATTGCAAATATCAGAGAAAAGGATTGCGCTAATGGATTTCGGTAGAAGCAGAACTCATACGTACACCTTCAAGGTTCCAAAACTAGAGGATTTGAGAAGGTTAGCGAGGATGATCACTAACCCTGAGGCTTTCAGAGCCAAGCACAGAGGTCTGCTACCACTATTAAGAGTCCATGTGATTGAACGAATCATGGATGCGCTCATTCAGTTTTACGATCCGGTTTATCATTGTTTCACATTCCCAGATTACCAGCTAGCACCAACGCTGGAGGAGTATTCTCATCTGATCGATCTACATATCACTGATCGAGCTCCATTTTCTGGACTGGAAGAAATTCCAAAGAATCAGATCATTGCAAGAGCAATTCATTTGAACGAGTCTGAGGTCAGGACTCACATGACCGCTAAGGGTGGCATCCAAGGTTTGCCAGCCCAGTTCTTGACAAAGAAGGCCCTATATTTTGCCAGTATAGGAAACATCACTGCTTTTGAAAGAATCTTTGTCTTGCTCACCTACGGGTTATTTTTGTTTCCCAACATCAATAACTTCGTCGATATTAACTCCATTAAGGTTTTTCTCATTGGAAACCCTGTGCCGACTTTGTTCGCAGATGCGTATCATTCTGTACACTTAGGAAATTTGTACAGTGGAGGGGAGATCACATGTTGTGTACCTTTGCTTTATAAATGGTTTATTTCCCACTTGCCCAAGTCTGCTGCTTTTTGGGATTGCAAGAGTGCCTTACGTTGGTCGCAGAAGATCATGTCTCTTACCAACTCTGATATAGATTGGTACAATAGGATTTATAAGGGAATCAGAATCATTGATTATTGTGGAAACTTCCCCAACGTACCCCTCATAGGAACTAAAGGAGGAATCAACTACCATCCAATTCTCGTTCATCGTCAATTTGGATACCCGATGAGACACATCCCGCGGGGTGTTCATCTGGAAGGTCTTTTCTTCAAGGAAGGAGAAAACGACAGAGCACTAAAGATAGAAATAGTGCAAGCTTGGAAACACGTTCATAAGAAAGGACGAGAGTCTCTGGGAAAACCAGATTGTGTCTCGGTGGAGCCCTATCTCCATTGGGTATAAACTAGAGCTCTCAAGCTAAAAATGCCTTATCCTCGTTACGAAATTCTTCCGCCGAGGGAATCTATCATGTACTTCATGACGAAAACAGAAAAGCTTCAGGTTACTCTCAACAAAGTTCAAAAGGAGAGGAGGTCTTGGAAGAACAAGTACCGCACCCTCGACATAGAGTGCATCAAAATACAGCAATTACTTAAAGAAAAGGATGCTCTGATTGAAATTTTGGAGCAACATGCTCTAGAGAATCAAGATGACCAAAGGAATTTGCTCACTCCTTTCACCTGGCAAAGGAATGATAACCCGACAATGGCCCAAGAGCCCCGGTCAAAGAAAAGAAAAATACCAAAATCAGCACCCGATTTCTCTTCAGAGAGGACTCGGGACCCATTAGCTTAGGTTTCTGTTTCTGCACCTTGTAATCTACTGTATTTCCATTTCTGTAATCCTTTGAATTCAATAAAAAGGGGTTTCCCCACTGTTTGATATTTGCAATCTAATTGTCGAAGTTTATTTTGATTAAACCAAGAAAAACAATTAATATAATCATTGCATTCATCATTCTCACATCACGTATTCTTCTTCCCTACGAATCTCACATTTGTGTCTCGATTCTAGAGTCAAACTGTCTCATTTGTATAATACTCGGGCCAATCATCAGAAAAAGATGGATGATCTTGAGGAAGAAAATAGAGATTTGAAAGAAGAGATCGACGCTCTGAGAGAGGATATGAGAAAGCTTCGTAAAGACATGCAAGCCATGGCAGAAGCTCAGCTACAAAGAACTGTGATCTCAGAGATCACCTCAACGGCCATAGTGGAGAAGTATAATCCTAGGTATCAAATACCGAAAGATCGTCCTTGGGGCATGCCTGTTAACTATATCCCAGAAGGATATGTTCCGCCGATCGCTGAAGATCAGGGAATCACAACAGAAGCCGCTGGGCCTGAAGGTTACAAACTTTGGGAAAGCGAAGATGCCAGGGGCATACTGAAGACTCCTAAAGGTTACAAACTTCGAGAAATGCTAAGATTTACTATCGTAGTCACGGTACCACCCCATGTGGTGCACACTGTCCCGGGAGGACAGATTCCACCGATACCTTCTGGTAAAAAGGAAACTATGTTCGATAGAATGGATGAATTCTAGGGACAGTTCTTGGAAATGCAGAAGGAGCTGCAAGCCATTCGCGGTCAGGACTTATTTGGAAAGGACGCCGCAGACCTCTGCTTGGTCCCCAATGTGAAAGTTTCACACAAATTTCAAGTGCCCGACTTTGAAAAATACAAGGGTAACTCTTGCCTTCAAAGCCATCTGGTGATGTACGCTCGGCGGATGTCAGCTTAGACGGAGAATCAGGACCCGCTGATTCACTACTTTCAGGATAGTTTAACCGGTGCCGCATTAAAATGGTACATGGGTTTAAATCGTACTACGATCAGTACATTCAGAGATATTGGTACTGCCTTCGTCCAACAATGCAAATACAATTTGGACATGGCACCCGACAGAGATCAACTCAGATCAATGTTGCAAAAGGACAAGGAAACCTTTAAGGAGTATGCTCAAAGGTGGCATGAAATTGCCGCTTAAATTTGTTCGCCTCTTGAGGAAAAAGAGATGACAAAGATCTTCTTAAAGACCTTAAGCTCATTTTACTATGACCGAATGGTTGCCAGTGCACCCAGTGACTTCACCGAGATGGTAGGCATGGGTGTACGTCTTGAGGAAGCCGTCCGAGAAGGAAGTTTGGTAAAAGACACTGGATCGACAAGCGGTACTAAAAAATACGGTAGTGCTCTCCCTAAGAAAAAAGAGCAGGATATTGGGAATATCTCTCTCAGAAAGCAAAGGCGTCGATATCAACCAGTAGCAGCTGTAACTCCTGCTATAAGCCCTGCGCCTATTCCTACGTATCAACCTCAGGTTGCGTAGAGCCAACCTGACCAGCAAAGGACACAACAGCCTCTTCAGCAGGCTCGTCCTCAATACAATAACAACCGTACAACACGGCCACCAGGATTTGATGCTATACCCATAATGTACGCAGAGCTGTTTCCATTATTTCTAGCCAAGGGGCACATTCATACTAAGTCCCCTCTTACAGTACCGAAAAATCTGTCTTTTTGGTTTAAGGTGGATCAAACTTGCCCTTATCATCAAGGAGGTTCAGGGCATAACATTGAGAATTATCTCAATCTCAAGTCCGACGTGCAAAAACTTATTAGGAGTGGGGTCTTATCTTTCAAGGATACAAATCCTAATGTTCTTACGAACCCGCTGCCTCAACATGAGAAAGCTACAGTCAATCTGATTGAGGAAGAGACTAACGATGTCTATCAAATTCACGATGTACTCTTGTTGAAAACCAATCTGGTCAAGATGCATTGTAGACAGAGTGGATATGGCCATGTGCCACCTCATAATTATCATCAGTGTGATATCTGCTCTAAAAATAACCAGGGATGTTCTGTGGTGCAAGCAGCTCTACAGGAACAAATGGATCTCGGATGGATCCAAGAGCACCGAATTCGTGGAGTTAACATGGTCTACACGAATTCCAACGTCATTCAGAACCACGACATCCGTGCAATGAATGTCAACTTGGTGGCAATGCACTCAAGGCAAAGCCAGTATCATAATCTGCCACGGAACGATTACAGTTCTTGTCTGACTTGCTCGGTAAGCAAACAGGGATGCTCTTTTATACAGGAGGCCCTCCAGCGTCAGATGGATCTTGGATGGATCCAAGACTACCATGATAAGAACTCTTATTAGATCAACATGGTTCAGATCTTTGACATCCGCTTAGTGAATACCAACCTGGTAGAGTTACATGCTGAACAGGTCTGACTCGGATTCCTGGTATCACATAATTATCACAGCTGTAAGGCGGGTTGCGAAAAGGATCAAGGTTATACCCTTGTCCAGGAGGCACTCTAGCACTTGTTAAATCATTGGTGGATGCTAATCTACATGGATGAAGATACTCAGCAAATTAGTATCAGTAACAGGAATCCCACTCGACGTCAAAGTCATGATGTCCGATCAGTGGAAGCCAACCTAGTGAGGTTACATTGTATTCAAAGTGGGCGTGGCCAGGTGCCCCTACACAACTATGACCGTTGTAGCGTCTGTTCGGAAAGTAACCAAGGGTGTTACCTTGTGAGAGCAGCTCTTCAGGGTTAGGTGGATCGTGGAGAGATTCGTCCATATCCAGGTTCTGGACCCATCAACTGGACGCCGAACTATCTTGCCGATTAAGTTGAGGATGTTGTCACCATCTCTGGTTATCACAGGACCAGGGATGTTTTTGCCATCATCCCTCTACTTGACGAATCTAACGTTCCCAACCGGGAACGGATCGAGATTACTTATGATGGTCAGAAAAATCAGAAAGTTCCCATAGTCATCTATCTACCAGGACCATTACCATATGAATCAACTAAGGCTATCCCTTACAAATATGGTGCAACAACAATTGAAAATGGAAAGGAAATTCCATTACCCTCCGTCGTGAATATTGCAGACATCAGTCGAGTATCACGGAGCTGTCAAATCTTCAACCGAGGGGTTGGGGAACATAACAAGGAAAAGGAACTTCAGACAGAAGCTCCCGATCCACCAGTCGGTCAATCCAGTAATCCCGACCTTTCAAAAAATAATGATGAGATGTTGAAGCTCCTCCAAAGGAGTGAATATAACATTGTTGATCAACTGTTACAGACTCCTTCAAAGATCTCGGTATTATCACTGTTACTCAGTTCAGAGGCCCACAAGGAGGCTCTACAGAAAGTTTTGGAGCAAGCCTTTGTGGAACAGGATGTAACAATCAGACAGTTCGATAGTATTGTCTCTAACATCACTTCCTGCAATAATTTGGGATTTAGTGATGAGGAATTACCCGAAGAGGGTCACCGTCATAACATGGCGCTCAACATTACGGTTAACTGCCAGGACGATGCTTTAGAGAGCGTACTGGTAGACACAGGGTTAGCCCTAAATGTTATGCCGAAGTCTACTTTGATGCAATTATCATTCAAAGGCCCTCCGATGAGAATCAGCGAGGTTGTCGTCAAAACATTCGACGGATCCAGAAAAACGGTTATCGGCGAAGTTGATCTTCCCATAACTATTGGTCCTCACACTTTCCAAGTCACTTTCCAGGTCATGGACATCCGGGAAACATACAGTTGTTTATTAGGAAGACCTTGGATACACCAGGCTGGAGCGGTTACTTCAACCCTCCACCAAAAGCTAAAGTCCGTCAAGAACGATCAACTTGTCATAGTTTGTGGGGAACAAGCCTTGCTTGTAAACAACTTATCATCATCTACTGGTATAGAACCCGAGGAGGTTATTGGAACGCAGTTCCAAGAATTGTCGGTGAGCAAGGACAATCATTTCAAAGGAGGAACTTCGATTTCCTCATACAAAGATGCTATCACAGCGGTCGAGAGTACCGATACAACGGGATGGGGACAACTTGTCATTCCTGTTGACAATAAAACAAAGAAGGGTCTTGGTTTTTCTGCAACCTGTACCCAGACAGCTGCCAACGACGAAAGTCTTCATCCCCTTCAAAACTTCTTCCACAGTGAAGGTTTCCTTCACCCAGTGTCTCAAGCAGTACATGCTATTAATGAGGAAGATCTCTTTGACCCAGATGAAGAATGGAAGTCCTACCTTAACGAGGACGGTTATATGTCTCAGGAAGAGGTGCCTATGCCTTTTTGCTTTCCTACAGAAAGTCTGAGATTTATACCCAGATCAGACGTCGAAATGATCTACGGGGATTGTGATCCGGAAGGATGCCATGCTCTGCCAAATTCATTAGAGGAAGACACTCCGATGAAAGACAATTTTGACTACACCTACTATGGCCCAATGGATGGTCTGCCAATGTGGCAGCCTTACCCAGGAAACTTGGGGCAAGAAAGTCAGCCGAATGATGAAAATCAGCTGAGCATCATTGAACAGAATACCTGTGTCCCCACCATGTCATAGGATCAACACTCAGGTTATTCAGAAACTACTCAACATGAAGATGAATTCGTAACGTTTGCAGGACTTGAATTCTTCAACTATGCTTTTCCCGAGGTCAACGTCATCGAGAGGGATGACTCCTCTAGTTCCAAAGAAGTTTGGGATACCATGGGATAACCTAGTGGAAAATATGACTTTATGGTCAAGTACACCGCTCCCGAAAGCTCTCGTATCAGGTTCGAAGACATCCAGCCAACTGGATGGGGAGATAGATGACTATGGGAACCTTCTGATTTTTTTGACCATCATAAGTAATCTCGATTCGTTCCCGGTTGGTAACCCTAGATTCGTCAAGTAGAGGGATAATGGCAAAAACATCCCTGGTATGGTGACGACCAGAGATGGGTCCAGAACCCGAATTGGGACGAATTTCTCCACGATCGACCTGACCTTGAAGAGCTGCTCTCACAAGGTAACACCCTTGGTTACTTTCCGAACAGACGCTACAACTGTCATATTTGTGTGGTGGCACCTGGCCATGCCCACTTTGAATACAATGCAACCTCACTAGGTTAGCTTCCACAGATCGCACATCCTGACTCTGATGTCAAGTAGGATTCCTGTTATTGATACAAATTTGCTGAGTATCCTCATCCATGTAAATTGGCATCCACCAGTGATTTAACAAGTGCTGAAGTGCCTCCTGGACAAGGGTGCAACCCTGATCGTTTTCGCAACCTGCTTTACAGCTTTGATAGTCATGTGATATTAAGAATCCGAGTCGGACCTGCTCAGCATGTAACTCTACCAGGTTGGTATTCATCACGCGAATATCGAAGATTTGAACCATGTTGATCTGATAAGGGTTCCTATCATGGTAGTCTTGGATCCATCCAAGATCCATCTAACGCTGGAGGGCCTCCTGTATGAAAGAGCATCCCTGTTTGTTTACCGAGCAAATCAGACAAGAACTGTAATCGTGCCGTGGCAGATTATGATACTGGCTTTGCCTTGAGTGCATTGCCACTAAGTTGGCATTCATTGCAAGGATGTCGTGGTTCTGAATGACGTTAGAATTCGTGTAGACCATGTTAACTCCACGAACTCGGTGCTCTTGGATCCATCCGAGATCCATCTATTCCTGCAGAGCTGATTGCACTACAGAACATCCTTGATTGTCTTTAGAGCAGATATCACACTGATGATAGTTATGAGGTGGCACATGGTCGTACCCACTCTGTCTACAATGCATCTTGACCAGATTGGTCCTCAATAAGAGTACATCGTGAATTTGATAGACATTGTTAAATTCTTTCTCAATCAGGTTGACTGCAGCTTTCTCATGTTGAGGCATCGGGTTCGTGAGAACATTTGGATTCGTATCTTTGAAAGATAAGAGCCCGCTCCTAACAAGCTTTTGCACGTCGGATTTGAAATTGAGACAATTCTCTATGTTATGCCCTGATCCTCCTTGATGATAAGGGCATGTCTGATCCACCTTAAACCAAAAAGGCGGATTTTTGGGTACTGTAAGAGGAGACTTAGTATGGATGTGCCCCTTAGCCAGTAGTAACGAAAATAGTTCTGCGTACAACATGGGTATAGGATCAAACCCTGGTGACCGTGTTGTACGGTTGTTATTGTATGTAGGACGAGCCTGCTGAAGAGGCTGTTGTGTCCTTTGCTGGTCAGGTTGGCTCTGCACAACCTGAGGTAGATACGTAGGAATAGACGCAGGGTTGATAGCAGGAGTCATAGCTGCTACCGGCTGATAACGTCGCCATTGCTTTTTGATCATACTCCTTAATGGTTTCCTTGTCCTTTTGCGACATTGATCTGAGTTGATCTCTGTCGGGTGCCATGTCCAAATTGTATTTGTATTTTTGGACGAAGGCAGTACCAAGATCTCTGAAAGTGCTGATCGTAGTACAGTTTAAACCCATGTACCATTTGAGTGCGGCACCGGTTAAACTATCCTGAAAGTAGTGAATCAGTAGATCCTGATTCTCCGTCTGGGCTGACATCCGCCGAGCGTACATCACCAGATGGCTTTGAGGGCAAGAGTTACCCTTGTATTTTTCAAAGTCGGGCACTTGGAACTTGTGCGGGACTTTCACATTTGGGACCAAGCAAAGATCTGCGGCGTCCTTTCCAAATAGATCCTGACCGCGAATGGCTTGCAGTTCCTTCTGCATTTCCAGGAACTTCTCCTGGAATTCATCCATTCTATCGAACATAGTTTCCTTCTTACCAGAAGGTGTTTGTGGAATCTGTCCTTCCGGGACAGTGTGCACCACAGGGGGTGGTTCCGTGACTACGGCAGTGAGTCTTGGCGTCTCCCAAAGTTTGTAACCTTCAGGAGTCTTCGGTATGCCCCTGGCATCTTCGCTTTCCCGAAGTTTGTAACCTTCAGGCCCAGCGGCTTCTGTTGTGATTCCCTGATCCTCAGTGATCGGCGGAACATATCCTTCTGGGATATAGTTAACAGGCATGCCCCAAGGACGATCTTTCGGTATCTGATACCTAGGATCATACCTCTCCACTATGGACGTTGAGGTGACCTCTGAGATCACAGTCCTTTGTAGCTGAGCTTCTGCCATGGCTTGCATGTCGTTACGAAGCTTTCTCATATCCTCTCTCAGAGCGTCGATCTCTTCTTTCAACTCTCTGTTTTCTTCCTCAAGATCATCCATCTTTTTCTGACGATTGGCCCGAGTATTTTACGAATGAGACAGTTTGACTCTAGAATCGAGACACAAACATGAGATTCGTAAGGAAGAAGAATACACGATGTGAGAATGATGAATGCAATGATTATATTAATTGTTTAAGGTCTAATCAAAATGAACTTCGACAATTAGATTGCAAATATCAAACGATGGGGAAACCCCTTTTTATTGAAATTCAAAAGATTACAGAAGTGGAAATATAGTAGATTACAAAGTGCAGAAACAGAAACCTAAACTAATGGGTCCTGAGTCCTCTTTGAAGAGAAATCAGGTGCTGATTCTGGTATCTTCCTTTTCTTTGACCTGGGCTCTTGGGCCGTTGTCGGGTTGCCATTCCTTTGCCAAGTGAAAGGAGCGAGCAAATTCCTTTGGCCATCTTGATTATCTACAGCATGTTGCTCCAAAATTTCAATCAGAGCATCTTTTTCTTTCAGTAATTGCTGTATTTTGATGCACTCTATGTCGAGGGTGCGGTACTTGTTCTTCCAAGACCTTCTCTCCTTTTGAATTTTGTTGCGAGTAACCTGAAGCTTTTCAGTTTCCGTCATGAAGTACATGACAGATTCCCTCGGCGGAAGAATTCCGTAATGAGGATAAGGCATTTTTAGCTTGAGAGCTCTAGTTTGTACCCAATGGAGATAAGGCTCCACCGAGACACAGTCCGGTTTTCCCAGAGACTCTCGTCCTTTCTTATGAACATGCTTCCAAGCGTGAACTATTTCCATCTTTAGTGCTCTGTTGTTTTCTCCTTCTTTGAAGAAAAGACCTTCCAGATGAACACCCAGTGGGATGTGTCTTATCGGGTATCCAAATTGACGGCGAACCAATACCGAATGGTAGTTGATTCCTCCTTTAGTTCCTATGAGGGGTACGTTGGGGAAGTTTCCACAATGATCAATGATCCTGATTCCCTCATAAATCTTATTACACCAGTCTATATCAGAGTTGGTAAGAGACATGATCTTTTGCGACCAACGTAAGGCACTCTTGCAATCCCAAAAAGCAGCAGACTTGGGCAAGTGAGAGATAAACCATTTGTAAAGCAAAGGTACACAGCATGTGATCTCCCCTCCGCTGTACAAATTCCCCAAGTGTACAGAATGATACGCATCTGCGAGCAAAGTCGGCATAGGATTTCCAATGAGAAAAACCTTAATGGCGTTGATATCTCCGAAATTATTAATGTGGGGAAACAAAAATAACCCGTGGGTGAGCAAGACAAAGATGCTTTCAAAAGCAGTCATGTTTCCTATATTGGCAAAATATAGGGCCTTCTTTGTCAAGAACGGGGCTGGCAAACCTTGGATGCCACCCTTAGTGGTTAGGTGAGTCCTAACTTCAGACTCGTCCAAATGAATTACTCTTGCAATAGTTTGATTCTTTGGAATTTCTTCCAGTCCAGAAAATGGAGCTCGATCTGTAATGTGTAGATCGATCAGGTGAGAATACTCCTCCAGCGTTGGTGCAAGCTGGTAATCCAGGAATGTGAAACAGTGATAAACCGGACCATAAAACTGAATGAGCGCATCCATGATTCCCTCAATCACATGGACTCTTAGTAGTGGTAGTAAACCTCCGTGCTTGGCTCTGAAAGCCTCTGGGTTAGTGATCATCCTCGTTAACCTTCTCAAATCCTCTAGTTTTGGAACCTTGAAGGTATACTGGTGAGTTCTCCTTCTACCGAAATCCATTAGTGCAATCCTTTTCTCTGATATTTGCAATCACAGTCTTAGTTTAATTTGAAAAACAGAGAGACTAGAAGAGAAGATTTTTTGAATGTTTTAGTGTTTTTTTAGATGAATGCATGAATGCAGCACACAAAAACATAGAAAAAACATGGGGTCAAAGGGTCGTTGTCATGAAGTCAAGGCTCTACCCATCCCCAAAGGTTTATACTAGGGTGATTTTTGTACCTGTACTCATTATCATCAGCTCCTCCCAGGAAAGCAAAACAACAAGCGGATCGCCAGCGAGTTGTAGAGCAATCTTAGAGTAAGTGCCATTCACCGAGAATAGATCACCAGCCTCAAATAAGGGTAGTATCGCGTAACAACTATTTCCATTGGCTAAGAGAGTGAATGGGTTGCGTTGGTCAGCCTCCGCTGAGGTTGATGGTCGACCCCGTCGCCATCACTTATCTTAAGTGTATACTCAGTCTTTCCACATACGGCATCACCCGCATTCCCATTAGCAGAAAATAAACATGTATAGCAATTAGGAAAAGCAGTATATATATTTGTCCTAAACATCCTAGACCTTTAAAGCTATGAATCTTAAGTTCCTGACAGAAAATGGGTTCCCCGGCGGAAGCCCCAATCTGTGGTATGCACACAAGTGAAGAGAAGGAAGACCGTGCCTAGATCTAACTTTTACAGGGCCCCACGGTGGGCGCCATTTTCCGGGAGCGAGCGATTTTGGACGCGGTTCTTAAGCGCTGGTCGCTCTCTGCGGTTTTGAGCTTAAACTACAGGTCGAATCATTTTTTATCCTATTGTGAGCTGATGAAGGAAGGGAATAGATGTCTCCAATTAACCCTGCTTGCATACTGAGTTTAAACAGCGGTCTGTTAGGTTACGGATGCTATCACTGTGGGGGGGCCTTTGTACTGGTTATTTTGTATTTTCGCCAATACTGGTTTTTATCTAGACATAAGGTTTCTGGCGGGGAACAAGGATCAGGATGTTAGGACTGGCGTTTTTGAATTACTGCTTTTGATTGATGGAGATATGGGATTTGGATTTTTTGTTTAGTGTGCTCGCTAAGATCTTTTCTTTCAATCTTATGCCTACGTATTCCCGTTTACCGAAATAGGGAAATCAGAGCGTTCGTAGTTCCTCCTATTCTATGGGAGGAAATGGTTATTTTTGGTGTTTTGTTCAAAGCCCAAGACGTGAAGCGAAAAGGTGGTTTGTATCTTGTTCAAAGCCCAAGATGTGAAGCTAAAAGGGTGTTGGCTTTAGAGAGAATTTGTCATCTCTAAAGAGGGGGGTTGTATGTCACAACTATTTATAAAGGAGAATTACTTTAACCGGGATACGCGAATCCTAGCAATGCCATAATTTCCTTTATAGGGGGTTTTAACCTAAAGGAGAAGACTTTAACTCAGTGTAGAGTAATGCTATCTTTCCTTAGGAATTTCTCATGCTAAAAGAGGGACAGTGGCATGGATGCAGATGATCCAAGGGCTTGCCGCTTACAGCGATTAGATGAAGGGAGTTGTTTGATGTTTGTTTACTGTGAACGAGGCACAGTTTTGGTGCTAAAAGGTTAATTGGATTAACCAGTGGTTTTCTTATACAAAGCCTAAGAGGAGGCTATTATGTGTCTCGTACAAAGCCCGAGAGAGAGGCTAAAAGGTTTAATTGACTCAATGAGGGAGTCTCTTTATGTTTGACTCCACTGGGGAGAATCATTGTACAAAGCCCAAGAGGAGGCTATGGTGACTGTTTCAGTTAAGTGACAGATCTAATATACCGATTTTAAAGAGAAAATCAGTTCTTATATGAGCAACATTGTACTCATGGATTTGATTCAAGGATCCGGGTTATTCTTGTTCTTTAAGGAAGCGGGAAATCCGAAGGGTATTGAGACTGTCCGAGTCTACGGGTTTCCTTCCTGTTCTTGAAGGGTGCTTGAGAATGTCTTTGAGACTCAAGGAGATTAGACCGTCCAAGTCTAAAGTTTCATCTTTTGTACCATGCTTTAAGAAACAGTAGTAGACTCTTTGAAAGGACTGTTATATGCAGATGATTAAGTTCTGTTCCTATACCTCTAGGAGGTCGTCGGGACAATTTGTACTAAGCCAAAGGGGAGGCTGGAATCTTTTAAGAAGCCGAGTAGTCCTTGTACTAAGCCCAAGAGGAGGCTATCATTCCCAGAGGAAGAGATCATTATACGAAGCCTAAGAGGAGGCTGTGAATACTTCTAAGAAGCCGTAGGGTCCTTGTACTAAGCCCAAGAGGAGGCGGGGTTGCTTTTAGGAAGCCTGTGGGTCCTTGTACGATGCCCAAGAGGAGGCCGATGCTTTTAAGAAGCCCGTGGGTCCCTAAACCCCGAGAAATTCAAGGCAATGCTATTCACCGAGAATAGATCAAAGTCAGGAAAGTTCGAGAATTTGGAAGAAACTCAAAGATGCCATTCAAGGAGAAGACATTCATCTTTGGGAGTAGAGTTTCTTGAGAATTCCTAATGAGGACAGCCGAAGAAAAGACTGTATCTGGTGATCCTATTGGGGATCTAGTTGTCTATTTCTACGAATAAATGAAACGGCGTCACCTAGTTCTAGACGTAGTTACTGGGGAAACTCTAAATATCGATACTATTATTACACAGTTGATATGAGTTTATGAAAGAAGACTTACAGTGAAACAGCCCCACAATACAGTTATATGTATATGAAAGCGGTAAATGAAAGCAATAACCACTTACTCGGTTGTAGAGCTTTTATGCTGTTTGGTTAGTTGTTCAACAAAGAAAGATTGAAAACAACAGTATATTCAAAATCAAAGGAGAAAGTGCTTTGAAATAAAAATATTTGGGGCTTATAGCTCAAGGAGAGGCCCAGGGTTTTATCAGTGAGCGCACTGTTTTGAATTTGTACAGAGGGACTTATACAAGTGACTGAGGCCCAAAAGGTTTTCTGTACAAAGGGATGGGTCTTACACTCCAATGGAGGCCCAAAAAGTTTTAAAGAAAAAGAGTGGGGCCCAAAAATGATTTGGTCAAAAAAGGATTGGGTCTCACACTCTAATAGAGGCCCAAAAAGTTTTGAATGGGTCTTATAGCTCAAGGAGAGGCCCAGAAGGTTATTTTTCAAAAGGCGACGATCGCGCCGTTTATTTTTGACGGTATCGGGACTTATACAATACACTGAGGCCCAAAAATGATTTGGTCAAAGAAGGATTGGTTCTTACACTCTATTAGAGGCCCAAAGTGTTTGACAATGATTTGATGAAGGTTGAATTGATTCAAAACCCTAATTTGTTTTCAAAGTGTATTTTTAATTGAATAAAAATTTAATTAAAAGGATCAATGCTTGTTAAATATGTGAAAACAAATTATGATCTTGGATCAATGTTCCAAAAAATCATGTTTCTTCCTACAAAATGATTGAAATCAAATTAGGGTTAGAAAACAAAGGGAGAAAAAATATTTTAAATGCTAAAAACACATAAAACATTAATTCTTTGCAAAAATATCAAATATATGAAATAAATAATATTTTTGGGTTTTTTTGGTAAAATCAAATATTTAAACATTTTTGTGAATTATTGCAAAAAGAACCAATAAAAAATGATAAAAATGGAAGGAGTTATTAATTTTTCAAATCATTAAAAATAATAATATGAAAAAATAACAAAATAAAAAAGTGATAAAAAGAAGTCTGGGGCGAGGGGGATTCGAACCCCAGACCTCTCACTTGCCAATACTCACAAAACCAGCTGATGAACCGCTGGGGCGCAATGCCAATTCATTAATAACATGGCAAGTGAAAAATATATATCAAACTTAGTTGGAAATCCTGAAGAATGGCGCCATGGCCATCTTCTTCCTCGAGCCCGTGCGTGAAGCACCATATCTCACTCATCTCTCAACCATTGGACATGATTCAAACACCAAACCCGTGCATTTTTCCACAAGGAATAAGATGGCAATACCCAATTTTATTCATTTTCAGTGTGGAGTAAAATAATCATGATGAACACAGATGAACCCTAATTTGCAAAAGCAATTGTGTAGGCATGGTTATAAGGTCTATGATCCAATTTCTTGAGGCAAAACAATCAACACATGATGGCAATCAAATGGCAAAAATATCATGCAAGGAAATATGCATGGATCATGGAGTTTGAGTTTGAAGCTCACCTTGATGCAAGCTGAAATGGAACTTTGCCCAGATGGTGTTCTAGTCGTGAATTGGTGATCCCTACAGCTTCAATGGATGTTATGAAGTGTGTTACAAGCTTTGGAACACTTTAAAATTCTTTGGATCAAGCTGGAGACCTCCACCTGCAAAATTGAAGCATAATGGCTTGGTTGAAGAGTGATTTTGAGCCTGGGGTGTTACAGTTGGTGTTTAAGTGTTTGGACACCTCAAATACATCATATGTGATGTGTTTGAGCAATTGGAATGGATTGATTGTGGCTGCAACTCAAAACCCGATAGTGGTTACTCAAAAACAAGAAAACTTGAGGTTTAAGAAAGAATGAGAGAAAACAGTGCTGTAATTGGCTTTGGTGTGAGTTGAATGATCCATTGGGACCTCTATTTATAGGTGATCAACTTTTGTTTTGGAGGAATAGTGAATGGCTGCTGGATCAGATCACATTTGCATGGATTAGCTTGGAGGATTTCTTCCCAAGCAAGGCAAGCTAGCCATTCCCAAGAGCAGGGCTATGCCTTGACCAAAACCACATTCCTTAGATGTTTTTAATGTTGTTTAATCAGAGAAATTGACTGAGTAGGGTAGCTACCTTGACAATGCACTATTCCACATTAATGCACTTTGAATTCAAGGCAAAATGTGCCAAAGTGGATGAACTTCAAGTTGGAAGATTCCTTGGCTTTTTGACTCAGATTTATCAGTTGGATCAGATGCAATGTGATTGGTTTGAACACAGGTGGCATAGTGATCCTTAGTCTTTGGCTCAAAATCGTGTGTGGCAAGCAAACATGCAAACTGATTTTTCCAAAACAGCTTGCAGCAGCATGACTTTGGGCATGGATTTCTCATGGCTTAAGTTGAATCAATTCATGCTGTTGAGCTCTTTGAATTCTTAGCAACATATGCAACAACATTGATGTTTAACTTTGGACTTGATTCAGCTTGCATCTATGTGAAAAGATCTCC
Source organism: Lathyrus tuberosus (assembly GCA_022829125.1). Lineage (NCBI taxonomy): Eukaryota > Viridiplantae > Streptophyta > Magnoliopsida > Fabales > Fabaceae > Lathyrus > Lathyrus tuberosus. The sequence continues at coordinate 2,117,646 of JALAZF010000436.1, read as the reverse complement.
CAAGTTTTGGTGTTTCAACAAAATCTGTCTTGGACAGAATTTTTCTAAGTGTTGGAAAATGGTATATTTTCATGTTTTTAGCCACTTTGGATCACTCATAGCTCAAAATCCATAATGAATTGGAGTTAGGCCTAGTTGAAGTTTTTGTAGAGGGTAATAAGAGATACAAATCCATCTTTGGATGAAAGAAAATGGCCTTGTGGTTTAGGAGTTATGGTCCTCCAAAGTTGGTACCTTTGTCACTTTATTTTTAACTTAGAAAATTTTCTAAGTTTTTATGGTTACCCCTTTTACAAGTTATCCAACTTTTCTTGATTTTTCTTGATGAATGATGATTCAAATCATACATAAACATCATTTTAGGGTTAAAAATCCATTTTGGTGAAAAATCTCAAAAAGTCAAAGTTGACTTTTGTGCATAGTTGACTTTTTATCAGATGAATTCCAAATTGTGCAATTCTTCAGGAAATCATGTCATTGACCTAAATCAAACTTGATGGACATGTTCCATGGGTGTCATGGGGTATATTGAGGTATGTCCTAGGGCTTGGGAGCTTGTCCTGGTCAAAAGTCAAAGTTACAGTTGACTTTTCTCTTAAAACCCTAATTGTGGTGCAGATGAAATTGAGACTTGTTGCTCAAGCTTCTAGGATTAATCCATTGTTCTAAATGGATCAATATAGTTCATTAGAGACCCTCAAATCATGTCTTGAGGTCTTGGCTCTTGATTTGTCCCAAAAGTCAACTTAGGGGTGAATTAGGTCAAGAAACCCTAATTCCTGATTTTTGATGTATGCATCCCCTGAGGTCAAATTGACTTGATGCTTGGGTCCATGAGGTTCCATGGAGCACATTAGGTTATGTTTTGGATCATTGCCTTGTGCCCAGATGAAAATTTCCATCTGGAGGCCCTGGTCGACCAAAACCCTAATTTGGTGACACTGTCGATCTTGAGACTTAATCCACCTGAAAGGGAGCATCCTTGTGCTTAATCCTTAAAGTGGGAGTCCTTTTTGATCCATTGTGGATGTTTAAGAGGTTAGACAAGTTAAAGATCCTGTCATTCCTTGATTGATCCTTTGTCTAAGGCTCTGAGAGGGCTTAAAACCCTAATTTTGATTGTAGTGAATGCTCAACAACCCTCGAGGCATTTGGTGATGCATGATGGTTCATCCATATTGTGATGATGATTTGCACAATGATGGGAAATCTTAGTGGTCAAAATTTGGGGTATGACACAAGGCTCATGTACAATACATGTTAATCCTTTGTTAGATGTTTTTGCTTTTTGTTTTGAGATGAGAAAGAGACTAAAAGGTTTTAATAAAGGAGAAAGTCTAATCGGGGAGACTAACAATCCTAAAGATATCATGCATGGAGGTCCTATGGTTATGTGAGGTATAAGGACCACTTAAGCCTAAAGAGAAGATAGGGATAGCACTATCTAATGCTTATCCTACCTCACCTTAATCAAAAGTTAAGGATGAGCTAGGATCCCTAAGGGATGTGAGAAAGTTCTACACAATCAAGCATTATATCATGCTATTCACAAAAGAGAATGATAAGTAAAAGAAACGAGATGAAAGAAAAGATGAGAAGAGATGAGTATGGATTAACATCCACTTACTCAAGTGACTTACCTCTGCCCCTACACAAAAGGTTAGTGCATTATTATCACAAGTAATTGCAAACTAGCACAAGGAACTCAAACCAAACAAAACTATTTGATTCAAGAAGACAAGTTAATAAGAAAATGAAGTTCACACCAAAAAAGAAGGGTCCTAATGGTTAAGGGACATACCAAGTTAGTAGGTATCATGCTAAAGTAAACATGTCATATGATATCAAACAAAGTCAAACTATGCACCAAACAATCATGCAAATGTGAGTTGAACATTACCTACACAAGATGTATATAATTGGAAAGTAAACATGAATAAATGCGTATGTAAACATCAAAGTCAGAAGTAAATGTCATTTAAGAATGAGTGAGATATTATTCAAATGGCATATGATTCACAAGAGCAAGCATTGATCAAGCAAGCAAAATATGGGAGCAAACATCATTAAAGTTCCAACAATGCATCATACAAGACATGTAAGTAAGAAATGAATATGCAAATTGAATAACCAAACAAAATGAGTGCAAGTCAGTAGCTTAGGACATTTGAAATGACATTTAGAGGTTAATAATGTAAGCACAAAACTCATGCAATTGTCATGTTGAAGCATTTAGAAAATTAAGAGCAAACAAGTTCAAGTTAGGTCAAACAAATTCAAACAAAGTATGCAAAAGTTTGTGAGCTTTAGAAACATGTAACATGAAATTATAGGTCATGGAATATGATTAAAAATGGTTAAAAACAGAAGTTAATCATGGTCAAGGGATGATTTGGGATCACTCATGTATTGGGGCAAACATGTATTCAAAGAAGATTAGAGAAGAAAACACAATTACACAAGATGTTTCACTTTAGAACATGTGCACAAAAACCATATACGAATGAACTTTGAATGACTTATGATATGGTAAAAATGACCTATAATATTCATACAACATGAATTAAAAAAAACCTCAACAATTAGTCAAAGAAGATTGGCATATAATACAAATTAAAACCTAAGCACAAATCATCTAATGCTTACACAAACACACATGCCTTTTAATGGATCAAGATGGAATTTAAAGGCTCAACAAATTTATGAGATTCAAGTTATTTGAAATGCAACCAGTGGGTAAACATTTCACAAGAAGATGGCTCAAAAATCATTGAGGAACATACTTAAAGAGGTCTCACAATATCATACCAAGCACATTAACAATTAGCTCAAAAACATCACTCAAAAGTCATCAAGAAATGGTTTAGAAAATTCACGAAAAATGCCTAACATGCCTCAACATATTATGACTACATGTACCAAATATTAGGCAACAATTCAATGCACAACTATGTCAAATAAAATCAAAATGAAACCAAGTCATGATTAGAAGCCCAAACAAAAGAAAATGAAAGAAAATTCATGAAAATATGGTGAAATATCATAAAAATCAGAAAATAAAATGATCAAAAATTATTTAAATGTGTTGTGATGTCTCTTGAATTTTTGTGTAATTTTCTGATGCTTAGACATAATTTTAAAAATTAAAAACCAAATATGTATGTGAAAAAAATTAAAAAAACAAGAAATAATGCAGGGAGGTGCAACATTAGTAAAAATTTAGTTGAAAAGCGCTTGGGCTCAAAACATGGGGGGTGCACATAGCATTCAGCCCAGTCCAAAACACGTAAGTCAGATAGGGTGCATCACATGGATGTTAGTCGACTTCTTTGACTCATCATGAACCATTGGATGAAGTCAAGTGTGATGATCAAACAAAATCAAACAATCAAACGTATCAAGTTGCACGCACATGATAGGTTAACATGCAATAACCACACACGACCAGTCAGTCACAAAAAAGAGGCACGTGAGAGGGAGGTGGTTTTTTAATGCGCTGGCAAGCTCTGGTTCATTGGATCAAAAGATCAAACGGTCACGATTTAATTTGAGATTAAAACCCTAGGTTTAACATGTGAAGACCACCACCGGCCGGAGAAGTCTCCGGTCATCTTCTCCGGCCACTCACCACCGTGGTTCAAGTTGCAAGTCATCAGAAATGGACAAATCGTACATCAAAATAATCCTTAAGTCACGTAGATCACAAATCCACCAATGAAAATTGCAGACAAATCATACACAGGGAGATTCAAAGAGAAACATTTTTCCCTAGTTTTTAGATCTATGCTTCTACAGAGGCTATCAACTAGTCGAATATCTACATTGCATCTATTAAGCTCAACAACACATAAAAACAACCAAACTCAGAGCATAGAGAGATCAACCAAATTGAGGAAAAAACCTATGATGTGAATGCTTCCTTTGCTAAAAAAGAAGGCCAGAGGGGAGGTTCCTAGCTTTGCCTGAGCTTTGAATCAGCCAAATAAAGGCACTATGCACTTGAAATTTCTTGAATCTTAGTTGATGAAGATGGAGAAAATAAGAGTACGATGCTAAACTTCAATCCTTTGATTCCATTGATGTTTTGTTTGAAGAGAATTCAAGAGAAATCTTTAGAGATTGAAGAGAAACAAGCTTCGTGAGAGAGAGATACTCAGAGAAAGAGAGAGTGGAATGTTGAGAGAAAATGAAGAATGAGCCAAGCCTTTTCCAAATTTTGTTGGAGATTCAATTTATAAGGTGAGTTAACTGTTAACTAACTTGGTTAACAGTTAGAACTCAAGTTAACTGAGTTCATAGTGAGTCAAGTTAGTTATTGGCACGAGTTGCATGGTTTTGTTTAAGTGTGGAACAAATCTTGGAGTTATGGTGAGGGTTAGCATGAAATGGGTGGTGGTGATGTTGTTCTGAGCTTGACAGAGCTTGCTTCACAAGTTTCTCTCCTCCCTCCCTTTTGTTTACACATAGATAGTAATATGTACATGAGCATGGCATGTGAGGTAAGAGTGTGTTGGTCTCAAAATGGAAATGTTTTAGAGATATGATACATGATGGCATGTGCATGGGAGGCTGACAATTACAATGCAATCTGATTTTTGCCTTGCATTTAGTTACTTGGCATGTAAGAAAATCAGCTAGTATGATGACAACTTTAGACATGTACATCTTGATGATCAATGAATGACATGACATGATTCTTGGTTATTTGGAAAGAGTAAAGGAAGGATACCAAAGTTGATGTGGACATCAAATGCAAATGAAACCTTAAAGACACTCAAAAATGGCCATGATGATAGGTATTCGTAACTGGTGTGGCAAGTCAGCTTGACCTGGCCTGACCAACTCTCATACGTGTGTGAAAATCAGTGAGAGGTTACCCACTTTGACTCATCATAACTCCTCACACATTAATCAAATGAAAAATTGTCCAACATGAAAGTTGAAGAGGAGATGGAAATGAACAAGATTAATGTTGAACAATTTTCCATTTGAAGCTTGCATCAATGAGAAATTTGGCTTGGAAGTTGGACAAAACATGCACACAAGATGTTTGATGAAATGACTGCGTGCTGGCTCGCCCATGACTTGCCATGCTGGTAAAAAATGCCCTACAAACCTCCAACTTTAATCAATCATAACTCCTTTAATTTTGATCCAATGGAGATGTTCTTGGTATGGATTTGAAGCTTGAAATGTGAAATTTTGATAGCCCTCCCTAGCCCTTCCATTTGGTTCTTGAAGCATGGAGAAAGAAACCCCCAAAGTTGACCTCTCACCTTGCCAAAACTTGCCATAAATAGAAACCCTAATTTCTATTTTTGGCAACTTTGCACATTTCTTGATTTTTGATGAACCTTTCATTATTTCTTGACCAAACCCCCACCAATGATCATGTTTGACACGGGGAACATGGATTTGACCTCAAAAAGTCAAGAGTTGACTTTTTCCTCTCCACAGTTCACTTTTCCCCAATTCTCCTGATTCTCAATCAATGAATCAATTGAACCTCTTCCAAATCAAATTAATGGACAATTCTTCATCCTTAGACCCTTGAGGACATGTAGAATACCATAGAATTAAGTTTTGCCCAAAAAATAAAAAATAAACTGATCTTATGGTAAACCCTAATTTTCACCCCTCAGTCTAGGAGAAATCAGCACATCCTCCAAATCCAAATTCCTCTGAGTATGATGTATATCCTCTCCAAAAAAGATGAGATATGCCATTTGGAAATGATAAAAGCTCCAAGATCCTACCCATTGGGGTATTATACTTCAGCATTCCAAAACCCTAATTTGCACTGGTTAGGAGAATATGACTTCCTTCAATCTTCTATTGAATTCTCATCTTGTGATACCTTGAGGGCTCAAATGAGATGAATTGAGATATGAAAAGCCCTTGTGACTTGTTTGGAAAAGCTTTTCTCTTGTCCTTTGACCTTGAACTGTTCATGCCTTGAGACACCTGATCCCATGCCTTGCAACCAATGATGTGTATGATTTAGCATGACCTACTATGAAATCCAAATGAGTGAAACATAAGCCAATTATTGAGAAAAATAAGAGGGCAAATTTTGAGGTATTACAGCTGTCCCTATTCAATCAACTGTGTACCTGAATGGATAAGAGCAACGATTGTAAAAAATTCAAGGTACATAGGGATTGAATATATAAAGAATAACCAGAAAACTTGCGCTCTGTTGACAAACATAATGGATATATGACCAACACAACAGTTGGTGGTGGATATTGGTGGAGAATAGTCTGGAACAAATGAAATTCAAAGTTCTCCTGTCGGGAATGGCTAAGGTTAAACCCTAAGGTTACCTATCGGGAATGGAAAATGACCTGTCAAGAACGGTGAACAATCTGTCGGGAACGATAAATGTGCCTGTCAGGAACGACTGAGCTTGGACCTTAGTTACCTATCGAGAATGGTAAATGGACCTGTCAGGAACGGTTGGGTTTAAAACTCAAAGGGTGTCTATCGGGAATGGCTAAAGTTTATAACCTATGGCTTACCTGTCAGGAACGGTAAATGGGCCAGTCGGGAACGGCTAGGTCTAAAACTCAAAGAGCGCCTATCGAGAATGGCTAAAGGTTTATAACCTATGGCTTACCCATTGGGAATGGTAAATGGGCCTGTCGGGAACGGCTAGGTCTAAAACTTAAAGGGCGCCTGTCGGGAACGACTAAGTTGAAAACCTATGGCATACCTATCGGGAATGGTAAATGGGCCAGTCGGGAACGGCTAGGTCTAAAACTCAAAGGGTGCCTATCGGGAATGGCTAAAGTTTATAACCTATGGCTTACCTGTCAGGAACAGTAAATGGGCCAGTCGGGAACGGCTAGGTCTAAAACTCAAAGGGCGCATATCGGGAATGGCTAAAGTTGTAAACCTATGGTATACCTATCGAGAATGGTAAGCGGGTCAGTCGGGAACGGCTAGGTTTAAAACTTCAAAGTGCCTATCGAGAATGGCGGAGGAAACCTATTAGAAATGGTTCTGGCTTGTCTGTCGGGAACGACTAAAGGAATCCTATCGGGAATGGTTCCTAAGAACTAAGGTTAACCTATACGTCTATCGGGAATGACTAAGGTTTAAAACTTATAAGGTTCTATCAGGAATTGCGGTAGGAATCCTATCAGGAATGGTTCCAGGCAGACACGATTAAAATGTGAGATCAAAAGATTTACCAACCGAGGAATAGGACTCTGTGGGGAGCAAAGTGGTGAAACCTCAGTACTGCTTTGAAATGTCTATTGAGGAACGAGCGAGGCATTCTGTCTGGTTTTGTCAATCTGATAGAAGGGAAACAATTTTGGGCTCTCGCATGAGGCATCAAAACTGGCTTATGCTTTGCATGCATATGTTTGAATTTTTCCATGGCGTAATGCTCCTTCTCGAATGGAAATGCTACGCGTTTTTGAGGATGCAATGATTGCTATATGCAAAATGCAAAGAGGCTTCTCAGTAAAATAAATGCTGAGGAAAATGAAAGCAGCTCCGCTTGGGAAAACAAGTTGGATTGACTTCGTAATCGCAACTGAATTGTCCTGGTGTTCGTAACTCATGCTGGGGAAGACAAATTGACCTGATATCCTAATCTGGGCTCTGACCTGACAAACCTGTTGAGGTTACTGTAAGGAATGATGACCTTGCTGGAGGTATCATCTGAACCAATCTTCTTGGGGAAGAACTATAACCATAGAACTCCGCTGGGGAAATCAACATCCTTCGACCTGGCTGCTGGGAAGTTGAAATCAAACGAACCTCTACTGAGGAAAGAAATATCTGCTGAGGGACTGAGATCAACCATGTTCCTACTGGGGATAACAATCTCAAGGAGGAGATTGTTGTTGAGATACTCGCTTCTGCTTTGGGAGAACTATTATTGAAGTCCTGCTGGAAAAGACAATGAAGACGTCACATGTTCTTGATGAGCTAACCATCGAACATTAACACCTGCAAACAAAAGAGTGTGCACACATGCCCCAGGGTATTACTAAATTTTGAATTCATCACCCAAGAACACCTAGCACTCAAAGCAATTTTAATTGTTCTCTTTTGCACTCCTGTCATTGTATAGCCTTTATGTTTTCAAATGCAATGTTTATCAAAAATTCGGACGTTTTTTTTTAAACAAAACAAACTGTAAAGGAAAAAAAAAGAGACAGATATTCTGAATAACGAAAATTTTATTGATTGAAAAGCCCGAAAATAGGCGTTTACTTCAAGATGCAATTCCTGGAAAGAGGTAATTGCTTGAGAGAGAAAAAAAACTATCCTAATGGCAATGTGGGAAACAGAGATCCATTGAGTTTCAATCCTGCTATGGGGATGATTGGACCGATTCCTATCCTTCAGAATGCCTCTTGTTGAAACGAGACGGGATACAGGTTACTCAGATCGCAGCCTTTCGCTAAATCCCTCTTTTGCCTGGATCGTCCTTTGCGAGTTTTCAATCCACCAGGATACCCATTTTTGCCTAAGTTGCCCTTTCGGGGTTTCAACTTACCAGGTGTACTCTTTTTTTTTTATTTTATCCCTAATTTTTGCCCGAACCTTTTTCTTCTTTCTTTTTTTCTCTCTTTTTTTTGTTATGGTTCGCCGGGATGCCCTTTTTTTCCTGGACTCTCTTTTTACTGTCCAGCGGGTCCATTTATGCGAAGTATTTTTTAACTGCATCTGAGTTCACAGGCGACGAAAAATCCTCACCATCCATAGTTGTAAGCATCAAGGCTCCGCCCGAGAAAACCTTCTTGACAACATATGGACCTTCGTAATTCGGAGTCCATTTGCCCCTATGATCTGTATTAGGAGGAAGAATCCTTTTCAACACCAAGTCGCCTGTCTGATAATTCCGAGGACGCACTTTCTGATCGAATGCCCATTTCATCTACCTCTGATACAGTTGTTCATGGCATACAGCTGCCAATCTCCTCTCTTCTATGAGACTCAACTCGTTCAACCTTGTTCAAACCCATTCAGCTTCATCAAGCTTGACATCCATCATGACCCTCAGAGAAGGAATCTCAACTTCAACCGGTAAGACCGCTTCCATGCCATACACAAGAGAAAATGGGGTTTCCCCAGTAGACGTGCGTACTGATGTACAGTACCCATGCAAAACGAAAGGCAACATCTCATGCCAATCCTTGTACATCACGACCATCTTTTGCACAATGTTCTTGATATTTTTATTGGCTGCCTCAACGACACCATTCATATTTGGGCGGTATGGAGAAGAATTGTGATGCTCAATCTTGAAGCTCCGACACAACTCTTGCATTATTTTATTACATTTGCAAATGAAGCAGCTTCCACCCACTTGGTGAAGTAATCAATGGCCACTAGAACAAAACGATGTCCATTAGAGGCGGTGGGCTCAATCTTCCCAATCATATCAATGCCCCACATGGCAAAGGGCCAAGGAGAACTCATCACATTTAAAGTATTCGGTGGCACATGCACTTTATCAGGATAAATCTGGTATTTGTGGCATTTTCAAGCATATTTGAAACAATCAGCCTCCATGGTCATCCAGTAATAACCAGCTCGCAACAATTTCTTTGCCATGGCATGCCCACCAGCATGGGTACCAAAAGAACCTTCATGCACTTCTTGTATCAACATGTCTGCTTCGTGTCTATCCACGCATCTAAGCAAGACCATGTCAAAATTTCTTTTGTATAATACACCATCTTCATTCAAGAAGAAAATACCCGCTAACCTCCTCAAAGTCTTCTTATCATTATTGGATGCCCCAGCCGGATACTCTTGACTCTCCAAGAAATGCTTGATATCATGATACCAAGGTTTATCACCGGTTGCTGTATCGGCTGCAAATACATGAGCAGGTCTATCAAGCCGCATCACATCAATTTTGGGTATATGATTCTACCAACTCACTTGAATCATAGAAGATAACATTGCCAACGCGTCTGCCATCTGATTCTCATTACGAGGTATATGATACAACTTCACTGTCTTGAAGAAAGTCAACAGTCTCCTCGTATAATCTCGATAAGGGATCAAGTGGGATTGATGGGTGTGCCAATCTCCGTTGACCTGATTGATCACTAGAGCAGAGTCCTCAAATACATTAAGAGTCTTGACCCTTAAATCAATGGCTTCTTTGATACCCATAATGCAGGCTTCATATTCGGCTTCATTGTTGGTGACATCAAAAGTCAGTCTGGTAGTGAAAGGTATATGGGAACCTTTCAGAGTTGTGAGAACTGCCCCAACGCCACTACCATTCACATTAACGGCCCCGTCAAACATCAATTTCCACTTGTCATCAAGATCTGGTCCTTCATCAACTGGTGGCTCGTCACAATCTTTCATTTTCAAGTACATGATGTCTTCATCAGGGAACTCAAACTTCATTGGCTGATAATCATCAATTAGTTACTCAGCGAGATAATCAGACATAATATAACCCTTTATGGCTTTTTGGGAAGTATATTGTATGTCATACTCTGTTAACACCATCTACCAACGGGCAACCCTTCCGGTGAGAGCTGGCTTTTCAAAGATGTACTTGACTGGATCCATCTTTGATATCAATAGAGTTGTGTGAGTCATCATATATTGTCTCAAACGCTTAGTAGCCCATGCAAGTGCACAACATGTCTTCTCAAGCATTGAGTATCTAGACTCGCAATCTGTGAATTTCTTGCTCAGGTAGTATATGGCATGTTTTTTCCTACCTGTCTCATCTTGTTGACTGAGAACACAACCCATTGAATTTTCACACACTGACAAGTACATTATCAGTGGTCTCCTTGGAACTGGAGGCATATGAAACAGTGGCTTTTGCAAATACTCTTTTATTTTATCAAACGCCCTTTGGCAATCATTATTCCACCGAATAGATTGATCTTTTCTCAATAATTTGAATATTGGCTCGCAAATGGCTGTCAGATGAGATATGAATCTAGCGATGTAGTTCAATCTCCCTGAGAAACCACGAACTTGCTTTTCTGTTCTTGGCTCGGGCATATCTTGTATTGCTTTTACTTTTGCTGGATCAACCTCGATTCCCCTTTCACTGACCATAAAGCCCAACAGCTTACCAGATCTCACCCCAAAAGTACACTTATTCGGGTTCAGCCTCAGTCTGAATTATCTCAACCGTTCAAAAAGCTTTTTCAGATTCACCAAGTGCTCTTCTTCAGTCTGTGACTTAGCGAGCATATCATCAACATAAACCTCAATATCTTTATGAATCATGTCATGAAAGAGTGTCACCATATCACGCTGATAAGTTGCCCCTGCATTTTTCAGGCCAAAAGGCATTACTTTATAGAAGAACGTGCCCCACGGGGTAATAAACATTGTTTTCTTCATGTCTTCCGGTGCCATTTTTATCTGATTATAACCAGAAAATCCATCCATGAAAGAAAATATCGAGAATTGAGCTGTATTATCTACCAACGCATCAATGTGAGGTAGTGGAAAATCATCTTTCCAACTAGCTCGATTTAAATCACGGTATTCAACACACATCCGGACCTTACCATCTTTCTTAGGTACCGGGACAATATTCGTAACCCATGGTGGATAGCTGGTGACGGCCAGGAAACCTGCATCCAATGGTTTCTGCACCTCCTTTTTGATCTTAATGGCCATTTCCGGTTTAGTTCTTCTGAGCTTCTATTTGACGGGGGAACAACCTTCTTTGAGAGGCAACCTGTGTACAACAATATTTGTATATAATCCTAGCATATCTTGATAAGACCAGGCAAAGATATCAACATATTCACGTAGCATCTCAATCAGCTCTTTCTTCACATTCCCTGCTAGACTTGCCCCTACTTTGACCTCTTTTCTCACATCCTCGATGCCAAGGTTGATGACTTCTAGTGACTCTTGATGAGGCTGAATAGCTCTTTCCTCCTGTTTCAATAAACTGGCCAATTCCTCGGGAAGTTCACAGTCTTCCTCATCCCCCTTTTCAGCTTGGTAAATCGGATTATCAAAGTCATATCGATCCATAGCAGAACCGTTATCAGCAGAATCCGGAGGATTGTTTCTTCATGAATGATGGTTCATGCTTTATTTTAGAAAGAGCTTTTTGAAAAGAAAGAACACAAATTATGGAGAAAAACATTGCCATTTTATTTAAAATGAAAAACGTAAAATGAAAGACAGGGAACACAATTTTTTAATATAAAAAATGTCCTTTTATTGATGATAAACTTGCATATGAAACAAATGGGGCCCTACAATGAAATCACTATGCCTTGGGCAGAGCCTAGGATTATACATGCAATATGAACAAACAAAGAAAATTACTCTTTCTGCAGGGTGACTTGGACGAGGTCTTCAGAGAACCAATTATTCAGCTTCTGCCCCGGGACACATGGGGGCACCCAATTGTCCATGTCATAGTCGCTATCCCCATCATCTTCATTTACAGCAAAGACTTGACCAGGGTTGATGATCCCCCCACTAGAAAAAAGGACAGGTCCCTGACGCTTTTGGCCCTTTGGCTACGAAGCTTGAGTAGGCTGGTAACCAATTCCACACTTGTCTTCTTTGAAAGGAAACTCAATCAACTCCCCCCAAACTTCAGCATGGCCTGACTGTACCACTTTGAGAGCCTGTTTGTAAGAAACTATAGAAGTCCCCGCCATTGTCTCACCGGAAGGAGAGTCACCTTCAATACACACTGCTTTGAATGCTTGACAAAGAGTTTCATGGATCTCGCCGTCCATCTCCACATATTTGAATGATGACAAATGACTAACGAATATATCCTCCTCTCCACATACTGTGACAACCTGACCATCCACGAAAAACTTTATCTTCTGGTGGAGCATTGACGAAACGGCCCCTGCAGCATGTATCCACGGGCGTCCTAGCAAGCAGCTATAAGCCGGCTGGATTTCCATCACATAGAAAACCGTATTAAATACTTGGGGTCCAATCTTCACAGGCAACTCTACCTCCCCAAAAACTGATCTTTTAGAGCCGTCAAAGGCGCGCACCACTAAATCACATGGCCGGAGTACAAACCCCTCAACATCCAGCTTTTCCAAAGCCTTCTTCGGCGGCACATTCAGGGACGAACCCGTGTCCACCAACACATGGGACAATACTGCCCCTTTACACTCCATGGAGATATGTAGAGCTTTGTTATGATTTCTTCCCTCCAGCATTAGATTAAAACCGATAAATCCCAACCCGTTACTGGCGTTGACATTGGCAATAACACCCTCGAGCTGGTTCACCGATATCTCCTACGGAATGTACACTATATTCAAAATCTTCAGTAAGGCATTGCGATGTGCTTCGGAACATAACAGTAATGACAAGATAGAAATCTTGGAGGGAGTTTGATGCAGGTGATCCACTATTTTGTAATCGCTCTTTCGGATAATCATCATAAACTCTTCAACATCCTTTTCAAAGGACTTACTAGGCTCCGTCCTTTGCACGGGCTCTTCACTTACTACCTGCTTGCCTTTAGCTTTCGCTAAAGTTTCAGCATCATCATTTCGTAACGTCTGTGGAGCAAAGAGCCTTCCGCTACGGGTAAAACCACCCATTCCTCCTACATTCCCCACACTTGAACCAGTTTCCCTGGGGACCTCCACTTCCTATTTCTGCCCTTGATAATAGACATTAGCTCCGTAATGCCACGTGATCGCTTTTTTACTTTCGTATGGCATAGGACCTGGAATAGTTATAGTCACCGGGGCTACCTGTTCAGGCGCAGGGGTTTGTATAGGTGCAGGCACAGGAATCTCTGATGGAGTAAAGTAGATAGTAACTGTTGAGACCGTATCATCCTTCTTTCCCATCTGATCAAACTGTAGACGCCCCTCATCCATCATCATCTGAAGGCAATTCCTCAATTTATCACAACCGTTCACCGCGGACAAACATTCTGAACAATTTTCCTGACAACCAGGGAACACGGCCCCTTTCAACAAACGCCCTTTTACCACTGCCAAAGGTGTCCTTACACGAATAACATCTGTCACTAGATTCAAGCTTCTGTCCTCTTCTATTGCATTGACCTTTGGTCCGCCATGCGGGGGCATGGGGTTTTGAATCACATTAGGATTAGGAACGAAGTTGATAGCTTTCGAATCAACCAGGTCCTGAACTACGTGCTTAAAAGCTTTGAAGTTCTCTATATGGTGGCCAGGCGCACCAGAATGGAACTCACACTTCACATTTGCATCATAGCCATAAGGTAGCTTGCCTGCTAGCGGTGCCAGTGTTCTCAACTGAACCAACTTTAAACGGAGCAAATTCTGTAACATCTGGGCATATGTCATAGGTAAAGTGTCAAAGTGACGATCACTCATTCTCTGCCTCGGTTGGTATTATCTTTGACGTTGTGGCTGAGATTTGGCAGACGGAACCGGAATAGTTACAGCAGCTGCTTGATGGTACGAGTCCTGACGTCTTTTACCTTTGCTCCCCTGTCCATATGCAGCACTAGTTTCACCTTCACAATTTTTGGGCCTCAGTCACTCGTATAAGTCCCTCTGTACAAATTCAACAGTGCGATCACTGATAAAACCTTGGGCCTCTCCTTGAGCTGTAAGCCCCAAATCTTTCTTTTTCAAAGCACTTTCTCCTTTGATTTTGAAATATACTGTTGCTTTCAATCTTTCTTTGTTGAACAACTAACCAAACAGCATGGAAGCTCTACAACAGAGTAAGTGTTTATCCGCTTTCATTTACCGCTTTCATATACATATAACTGTATTGTGGGGATGTTTCACTGTAAGTCTTCTTTCATAAACTCATATCAACTGTGTAATAATAGTATAGATATTTAGAGTTTCCCCGACAACTACGTCTAGCATTAAGCCCGTTGATCACTCTTAGAGATAGACGAAACTAGATCCCCATAGGATTACCAGACACAGTCTTTCCTCCTCTTTGGATTAAACAATATGGAGAAATGAAAGGTAGATTCTTTTTGAACCCTTTCTCAGACTGTCACTCGTAGAAGTTGCCAAAGAAACTCTACTCCCCAGAGATGATCTCTTCTCCGTGAATGGCATCTCTTGAGTTTCTTCCAAATTCTCGAACTTTCCTAGCTTGATCTATTCTTTGTGAATAGCCTCCCTTGAACTTCTCGGGGTTTGGGGACCCACAGGCTTCTTAAAAGCACCATTAGGAATTGTCAAGGAACTCTACTCCCCAGAGATGATCTCTTCTCCGTGAATGGCATCTCTTGAGTTTCTTCCAAATTCTCGAACTTTCCTGGCTTGATCTATTCTTTGTGAATATCCTGTCTTGAACTTCTCGGGGTTTGGGGACCCACAGGCTTCCTAAAAGCATCCCCACCTCCTCTTGGGCGTTGTACAAGGACCCGTCGGCTTCTTATAAGTATTCACAGCCTCCTCTTAGGATTTGTATAAATGATTTCTTCCTCCGGGAATGATAGCCTCCTCTTGGGCTTAGTATAAATTATCCCTCGGCTTCTTAAAAGTTTCCAGCCTCCTCTTGGGCTTCGTACAAATTGTCCCGACGACCTCCTAAAGGTATAGGAACAGAAATCAGTCATCTTAATAGAACCGACTTTCCAAGAGTCTACTACTGTTTCTCAAAGCATAGTACAAAAGATGAAACTCTAGACTTGGACAGTCTAATTTCCTTGAGTCTCAGACATTCTCAAGCACCCTTCAAAAATAGGAAGGAACCCCGTAGACTCGGACAGTCTCCATACGCCTTGGATTTCCCATTTCCTCAAAGAAAAGGAAATATCCCTGATCCTCGAATCAAAATCCTTGAGTACAACATTACTCATATAAGAACTGATTTTCTCTTTAAACCAATATACTGGACCTGTCACTCAACTGAAACAGCACCCTAGCCTCCTCTTGGGCTTTATACAATGATTCTCCTCAGCGGAGTCAAACTCCTTTTAGTCTCCATCTCGGGCTTCGTACGAGATACAAAAGACTCTCTTGTAGAGTCGACTCCTTTTAGCCTCCGTCTGGGCTTTGTCAAAGAATATTACAAAAGAGACACAAAAAACACTCTCTTGTTGAGTATAAAAGACTCTCTTGTTGATTCAATCCCTTTTAGCCTCTCTCTCGGGCTTTGTACGAGACACATAAAAAACACCCTCTTGTTGGGCCAATAGCCTCCTCTTAGGCTTTGTATAAGAAAACCACTGGTTGATCCAATCAACCTTTTAGCATTAAAGCTGTGCCTCGTTCACAGGATACAAACATCAATAACTCCTTCTCCTCTGTCTAATCGCTGTAAGCGGCAAGCCTCTGGATCATCTACATCCATGCCACTGTCCTTCTTTTAGCATGAGAAATTCCTAAGGAAAGATGGCATTGCTCTACACTGAGTTAAAGTCTTCTCCTTCAGGTTAAAACCCCCTATAAAGGAAATTATGGCATTACTAGGATTTGCATATCCCGGTTTAAGTAATTCACCTTTATAACCAGTCACCCAACAGTTGTGACAAACAGACCTCTTTAGATATGACAAATTCTCTCTAAAGTCAAACCCTTTTAGGTTCACATCTTGGGCTTTGAACAAGATACAAACTACCTTTAGCTTCACGTCTTGGGCTTTGAACAAGACACCAAAACACCATTTCCTCCCGTAGAATAGGAGGAACTACGATCGCTCTGATTTCCCTGTTTCGGAAAAATAGGAAAATGTAGGCATAAGATTGAAAGAAAAATCTTAGCGAGCACACTAATCCAAAAAAACAAAATCCCACACCTTCCCATCTCAATCGAAAAGCATCAGTATTAACCTCCCACCAATCGACCAGACACTATTTTAACAAAATAACCTAAGAGAGACCCACAATCTTTGTAGCATCTGTAAATCAACAGTCATCTGTTCAAACTCAGTTTGCAAGCAGGGTTAATTGGAAACATCTATTTCCCTTCCTTCATTAGCTTTAATAGGATAAAAAATGAATCGAGCTGTAGTACCCCAAAGCGATAAGTGCTTCGCAACCACGTCCAAAAATTCGAGCTACAAGACTCAAGGAAATTAGACTGTCCAAGTCTAGAGTTTCATCTTTTGTACTATGCTTTGAGAAATAGTAGTAGACTCTTTGAAAGACTGTTCTATTAAGATGACTGATTTATGTTCCTATACCTCTAGGAGGTCGTCGGGACAATTTGTACGAAGCCCAAGAGGAGGCTGGAAACTTTTAAGAAGCCGAGGGACAATTTGTACTAAGCCCAAGAGGAGGCTATCATTCCCAGAGGAAGAAATCATTTATATAAAGCCTAAGAGGAGGCTATGAATACTTCTAAGAAACCGACGAGTCCTTGTACAATGCCCAAGAGGAGGCGGGGATGCTTTTAGGAAGCCTGTGGGTCCCCAAACCCCGAGAAGTTCAAGACAGGCTATTCACAGAGAATAGATCAAGCCAGGAAAGTTCGAGATTTTGGAAGAAATTCAAGAGATGCCATTCACGGAGAAAAGATCATCTCTGGGGAATAAAGTTCCTTGACAAGTGCTTTTAAGAAGCCTGTGGGTCTCCAAACCCCGATAAGTTCAAGATAGGCTATTTACAGAGAATAGATCAAGCCAGGAAAATTCGAGAATTTGGAAGAAACACAAGAGATGTCATTCACGGAGAAAAGATCATCTCTGGGGAGTAGAGTTTCTTTGACAACTTCTACGAGTGACAGTCTGAGAAAGGGTTCAAAAAGAATCTGCCTTTCACATCTCCATATTGTTTAACCCCAAGAGGAGGGAAGACTGTGTCTGATAATCCTATGGGGATCTAGTTTTGACTATTTAAGAGTGATCAACGGGCTTAATGCTAGACGTAGTTGCCGGGGAAACTCTAAATATCTATACTATTATTACACAGTTCATATGAGTTTATGAAAGAAGACTTACAGTGAAACAGCCCCACAATACAGTTATATGTATATGAAAGTGGTAAAAGAAAGCGGATAAACACTTACTCGGTTGTAGAGCTTCCATGCTGTTTGGTTAGTTTTTCAACAAAGAAAGATTGAAAACAACAGTATACTTCAAAATCAAAGGAGAAAGTGCTTTGGAAAAAAAGATTTGGGGCTTACAGCTCAAGGAGAGGCCCAAGGTTTTGTCAGTGATCGCACTGTCATTTTTGTACAGAGGGACTTATACGAGTGACTGAGGCCCAAAATGGTTTGTACAAGGGGATTTGGGTCTTACACTCTCTCAAGAGGCCCAAAAGGTTTAAAGAAAAAGAGTGGGGTTTATAACACGAGGGTAGGCCCAGATGATGAAATGGCGATCGCGCAGAGATTTTCTTTTAACGCAAAGGGGCTTATACAATATCTGAGGCCCAAAGTTGTTTTGATTAAAAGGGGATTGGGTCTTACACTCTATTAGAGGCCCAAAAAGTTTTGAATGGGTCTTATAGCTCGAGGAGAGGCCCAGTTGATTTTTTAAAAGGCGACGATTGCGCCGTTTACTTGTACAGAGGGACTTATATAATAAGTGATGCCCAAAATGGTTTGTACAAGGGGTTTTGGGTCTTACACTCTCTCAAGAGGCCCAAAGAAAATGTTTAAAGAAAAGAAATGGGTCTTACTACTCGAGGGTAGGCCCAGATGACTTTTTTTCTGAAATGGCGATCGCGCCGAGATTTTGAAAACACCGTGGGTCTTATACAATGACTGAAGCCCAAGAATGACTTGGTTTTCAAAAGGGGTTGGGTCTTACACTCTAATAGAGGCCCAAAAAGTTTTGAAAATGATTTATGAGGGTTGAATTAATCAAAAACCCTATTTTGTTTTCAAAATGTGTTTTAATTGAATAAAATATTCAATTAAAATGATCAAAATTGTTTAACATGTGGAAAACAAATTATGATCTTGGATTAATGCTTCATAAATCAAGTTTTGCCCTACAAAATGATTAGAAATCATTAAAATTTGCAAAATCAATAAGGAAAAAATATTTTAAATGTCAAAAACAATTAAAACATTAATTCTTTGCAAAAATATCAATTATATAAAATAAATAATATTTTTGGGATTTTTTGGGAAAATAAAATATTTTAACATTTTTGTGAATTATTAAAAAAAGAATTAACTCAAAATCATTAAAACTCCGAGAGAAATTAATTTTTGAATCAATTAAATAAAATCACAAAATTCAAATATTTGAATTTGGGAAAATGGCCCCAAGAACATGGGCCAAGAACACGCGCGTTTTCTACCTTGCCCAGATTTGCGTTTTCTATCCAATCTCGCTGAATACTTGATTATATCATGCAATCCACATATCAATCTGCTCGTTTTCACCTCACGATCATGTTTATGACAATTAATTTCATTTAAATTAAGCATAAAACAAGAAATCACGATAAATCCTCAAGAACCCTAAATTCTGCATGAAGGCTGGGATTTTTTATACACGATTCAAACAAAGCAATTACTTGAGGGGAAACATTCCATGCAAGATTATGAACATTTGGCAAAAGTATTGTGCGAGGAAATATGCATAGATTGAGAGATGACCAAGTTTAGGCTTACCTCTAGGTCGTGTCAGCAAGTTCAAAATGATTTCTGAGTTGGAGGTGTTACAGATGAGTTGTGATGATCTAAACAGCTTACCTACACCCTATGGAGTGTGTTTGAATGCTTGGACTTGATGGAAATTGGCTGGATCACTTCATGGCATCTCAACTGCAACTTGGTTAAAACCTTGAGCAATTGACTGGTGATTCTGAGAAATCAGTGTTCCAGATGTTGTTTAAGTGTTTGATCAGCTCCCATATGATGTATGTGAGGTGTGTGTGTGATTGGTTTGAGTGGAATTGCTCTCCAATGAAAAACCCGATATTGACTTGCTAAGAAAGGCATTTTTGAGAGTGAGAAGTGGATTTTGAGAAAAGCAAGTGTTGTAGGCCTTTGGTGTACTTAAACTGATCACAATTGAGCTCTATTTATAGTAGAGCAAGTTTGTTTTGCAAGGAATAGTGAATGGAAACTGCTGAGTAGGGTTGGCCAATGTTGGCAAATGAAAATCCAAGTCTCCTCTAGCCATTGACTAGAGGTTAGGGCACAGGCTGCTGGTCCTCTTGGTCTTGGATAAGTCTTGACTGAATTCAGTTGCTAATAGCTCAGTCCATGCCACCTTGGTGCTTCCATTGAATGCTCCAATCCAAAATTGGAGTCTTGTCCCTATTTTGGGCAATTCTAGGTTTAGCATGCTATTTCTTGTTCCAAGGACTTCGGAGGCTTGGCTCAGTGATTGTCCCCTTAAAATTTAATCCTCAGATGTGTCCAAAGTGATGACAAGGCTTGGTATTTGCTGATTTTGGTAAATCGAGCAAAAGTGCAAAATTCTGCCTTGCCTTGGCAGATTTCAGCAAGGCAACTTGCCAATGTCATATCTCATGGCTCAAGTTGAATTTGGTGATGTTCTTGGCCATTTTGGAAAGCTCTTATATGATACAACAACTGTTTGATCATATTTGGTTTTGATACCTTTTGGATCCAAGTGAAAAATCCCCCTACATTTGGAAAAAAGTAAGGCAAATTCTGACTTAGTGAAATTTTCACCAAGTGTTGGAACAAAGTGACTTTTCTTGATTTTGATCACTCCATAACTCAAAATCCGAGAGGAATTTGGACATAGGTCAGTATGAAGCTATTGTAGAGGTCAATGAGATCTACAAATCAAGCTTTGGATGGGGAAAAATGGCTTTGTGGTTTAGGAGTTATGATCCTCCAAAGTTGGTACCTTTGTCACTTTATTTCATAACTTAGAAATTTTTCTAAGTTTTTATGGTTACCCCTTTTACAAGTTATCCCACTTTCTTTGATTTTTCTTGATGAATGATGATTCAAATCATACATTAACATCATTTTAGGGTTAAAAATCCATTTTTGTGAAGAATCTCAAAAAGTCAAAGTTGACTTTTGTGCACAGTTGACTTTTTGTCAAATGAATTCCAAACTGTGCAATCCTTTAGGAAATCATGTCCTTGACCTAAATCAAACTTGATGGACATGTTCCATGGGTGTTATAGGGTGTATTGAATCATGTCATAGGGTTTGGGAGCATGTCCTGGTCAAAAGTCAAAGCTACAGTTGACTTTTCTCGCAAAACCCTAACTGGGGTTCAGATGAAATTGAAACTTGTTGCTCAAGCTTCTTGGACCAATCCATTGTTCCAAATGGATTAATATGGTATATTAGAGACCCTCAAATCATGTCTTGAGGTCTTGGTTCATGATTTGTCCCAAAAGTCAACTTAGGGGTGAATTAGGTCAAGAAACCCTAATTCCTGATTTTTGATGTATGCATCCCTTGAGACCAAATTGACTTGATGATTGGGTTCATGAGGTTCCATGGAGTATATTAGGATATGATTTGAAGCATTGGCTCATGCTCAGAGGACAATTTCCATCTGGAGGCCCTGGTCGACCAAAACCCTAATTTGGTGACACTGGCGATCTTGAAGCTTGATCCTCCTAGAAGGGAGCAACCTTGTGCTTAATCCTTGAAGTGGGAGTCCTCTTGATCCACTGTAGATGTTTGAGAGGTTAGACAAGTTGAAGATCATGTCATTCCTTGATTGATCCTTTGTCTAAGCACTCAGAGAGGGCTTGAAACCCTAATTTTGATTGTAGTGGATGCTTACCCGTCTTTGGGGAGACTAATGAAGTATGATGGTTCATCCATATTGTGGTGATGATTTGCACAATGATGGGAAATCTTAGTGGTCAAAATTTCGGGTATGACAAGAAGAGAAGATTTTTTTTTGTTTTAATGTTTTTTAGATGAATGCATGAATGCAGCCCCCAAAAACATAGAAAAAAAATGGGGTCAAAGGGTGGGTGTCATGAAGTCAAGGCTCTACCCCCCCCCCCCCCCCCCCCACAAAAGATTTTCTACGGGTGATTTTTTGTACCTGTCACTCAAAATTATTGATTCCTGAGAACACCAGCGGGCCGGGAACCGTGCTAGGTGATGTCCATCAAAGAAATCTCAGAAGAGGGTAGTTTATCGCGTAACAGCTATTTCCGATAGCTTCCGCACTACAAAAAAAAGGTGATTTTCCTATGTGTATACTCAATCTTTCCACATGCGGCATCACACGCATTCCCATTAGCAGAAAAATAAACACGTATAGCAATTAGGAAAAGCAGAATATATATTTGTCCTAAAGTCCTAGACTTTAAAGAGCTATGAATCCTATGTTCCTGACTGAAATGGCTCCCTGGCGGAGTCACCATTCTGTGGTACCTTCCCAACTTTAAAGGTTTTTGACCTAAGATCCTAGTGAAGTCAACAAATCTTATCCCAGTGAAGTTCCCAAAAAAGAAAGAAAGAAGGGCCCCACGGTGGGCGCCATTTTTCTGTAGCGAGCGATTTTGGACGTGGTTCTTAAGCACTGCCGCTCTAGGGGTGACTACAGGTCAATTCATTTTTTATCCTATTGTGAGCTGATTAAGGAAGGGAAATAGATGTCTCCAATTAGCCCTGCTTGCATACTAAGTTTAAACAGTGGTCTGTTAGGTTACGGATGCGATCAATGTGGGGGGCCTCTCTCAGGTTATTTTGGTTGAATGTAGACTTTTGGTAGGGAATATGGACTGGGATATTTTGATTAAGATGTGAAGGTATGTGATTTGGGTTTTTGATTAGTGTGCTCGCTAAGATTGTTCTTTCAATCTTATGCCTACGTATTCCCGTTTACCGAAACAGGGAAATCAGAGTGATCGTAGTTCCTCCTATTCTATGTGAGGAAATGGTGTTTTGGTGTCTTGTTCAAAGCCCAAGACGTGAAGCTAAAGTTGGTTTATTTGTATCTTTGTTCGAAGCCCAAGATATGAAGCTGAAGTGTCTATTTGTATCTTGTTTAAAGCCCAATATGTGAAGCTAAAGAGGTGTTGTCTTTAGAGAGAATTTGTCATCTCTAAAGAGGGTTTCTTTGTCACAACTGTTTATAAAGGAGAATTACTTTAACCGGGATATGTGAATCCTAGCAATACCATAATTTCCTTTATAAGGGGTTTTAACCTAAAGGAGAAGACTTTAACTCAGTGTAGAGCAATGTCATCTTTCCTTAGGAATTTCTCATGCTAAAAGAGGGACAGTGGCATGGTTGTAAACAATCCAGAGGCTTGCCGCTTACAACAATTAGATGAAAGGAGTTGTTGATGTTTGTGTACTGTGAACGAGGCACAGTTTTGATGCTAAAAGGTTGATTGACTCAACTGGAGTTTTCTTATACAAAGCATAAGAGGAGGCTATTGGCCCAACAAGAGGGTGTTTTTGTGTCTCGTACGAAGCCTGAGAGAGAGGCTAAAAAAGGTTGACTCAACAAGAGAGTGTTTTTATATGTGTCTTGTACGAAGCCCAAGATGGAGGCTGAAAATGTTTGACTCAACAAGAGAGTCTTTGTATCTCGTACAAAGCCCGAGATGGAGGCTAAAAGTAGTTTACTCAACAAGAGAGTGATTTTGTATCTCGTACAAAGCCCGAGATGGAGGCTGAAAAGGTTTGACTCAACCAGAGAGTCTTTTATACTCAACAAGAGAGTGTTTTGGTATCTCGTACGAAGCCCGAGATGGAGGCTAAAGGTGATCGACTCAACAAGAGAGTCTTTTTGTATCTCGTATAAAGCCCGAGATGGAGGCTAAAAGGTTGGTTAAAAGAGAAAATCAGTTCTTATAAACAGACTGATTAAAGGTAAGGCTATGCTTTGGTACTGATCAGAGGATCAGGGTTATTTCCTGTTCTTTAAGGAAATGGGGAATACAGAGGGTATTGGAGACTGTCCGAGTCTACCGGTGTTTTTCCCTACTTGAAAGGTGCCTGAGAACTGTCTTTGGGACTCAAGGGTCTTAGACTGTCCAAGTCTAGAGTTTTATCTTTTGTACTATGCTCAAAGAAACAGTAGCACATTCATGGTAGAAAGATCTAGACTCTTTGAAAGACTGTTCTATTAAGATGACTAATTTCTGTTTCTATACCTCTAGGAGGTCGTCAGGACAATTTGTACGAAGCCCAAGAGGAGGCTAGAAACTTTTAAGAAGCCGATGGACAATTTGTACGAAGCCCAAGAGGAGGCTATCATTCCCGGAGGAAGAAATCCTTATACGAAGCCTAAGAGGAGGCTGTGAATACTTCTTAGAAGCCGTAGGGTCCTTGTACAACGCCCAAGAGGAGGCGGGGATGCTTTTAGGAAGCCTGTGGGTCCCTAAACCCCGAGAAATTCAAGACAGGTTATTCACAGAGAATAGATCAAGCCAGGAAAGTCTGAGAATTTGGTAGAAACTCAAGAGATGCCATTCACTGAGAAAAGATCATCCCTGGGAAGTAGAGTTTCTTTTGACAACTTCTAAAGGTGACAGTCTGTGAAAGGGTTCACCGAGAATGCTGACTTTCACGTCTCCATATTGTTTAACCCCAAGAGGAGGGAAGACTGTGTCTGGTAATCCTATGGGTATCTAGTTTTGTCTACTTCTAAGAGTGATCTACGGGCTTAATGCTAGACGTAGTTGTCGGGGAAACTCTAAATATCTATACTATTATTACACAATTGATATGAGTTTATGAAAGAAGACTTACAGTGAAACAATCCCACAATACAGTTATATGTATATGAAAGCGGTAAATGAAAGCGGGTAAACACTTACTCAGTTGTAGAGCTTCCATGCTGTTTGGTTAGTTTGGTCAACAAAGAAAACTTCGATAACAATATTATATTCAAAATCAAAGGAGAAAGTATTTTGAAAAGATGTTGGGGCTTACAGCTCAAGGAGAGGCCCAAGGTTTATCAGTGATTGCACTGTTTTTTTTTGTACAGAGGGACTTATACAAGTGACTGAGGCCCAAAAAAGGTTTTCTGTACAAGGGGATGGGTCTTACAATCTGTCAAGAGGCCCAAAAAAGTTTTAAAAAGGAAAATAATGGGGCTTATTGTAACACCCCAATTCCCATCGCGAATAAATAATACATAAATAAATCAGAGTAAATAAAAATTTGTTATTCTTAGACAGAAACAAGGATGCCACATTTAAAGAAAGATAACACAATCCCTGCTCAATTATTTGATACATAACACAAAATGGAATAAATGTAGAAGGGAAATTTTTTCTATATAAAAGGGAAGGTCAATTATGGAATAAAGCGGAAGATCCATAACTGAATTGTTTTACAAAATAAATTGTTTTATAACATTAAAATATACATACAAAAGTAATACAAAATATATTCAACAAATGTATACATATATAACAAAAGCGTTCCCCGACTCCCGTGTTACGTGTCAGAGCAGACAGACTGACAAACAGATGGAGAACTAATCTTCACAAAAGCCTCTAAGACTACAAATTTGCAATTGCCTGATAGAGCAACAAACCACATCAGAAGGGTGAGAAACAACAACTAAATCAAGATTACATAATAATATGCAAAAACACATAAAAATTCACATGCATAGTTATTCTCACCACAAGCATCACATACTAATACATATTGCATGCCACAGATACGTAACCTATTTCTAATAATCCAAACACATAGCATATATCAATTATACCAACATGATAACATATTCACACATAATGCATACCAAAGTTATGACATATGGAAACAAACCACCACATCACATAGCATATGTCTAAACATAAAACATATTATCCATAACCAATGCATTTATCACATATGCACATCAATTCACCAATGTTATCACAAACTCAACACATAATCAATCCATTCATGATTTTCCACACATAATCAATCCATTCATGATTTATGCAAATGCAAAGAGACCGACACAACGACTCTATGCAAATGCCATGCGTTACCAATCCATCCATCATTCTCATCATCAGTTCACTCAGGAACTATTGGAATCATCGCTTGTTACTTAGTGTAACTCCCCGTCTGGCAAACGATGTTCCCCGTCGCTTTAGGTCCTCTTGGTATAAGGCTCACGACGTTTATGGATCGCTTTAGGTCCTCTCAGTATAAGGCTCACGATCCGATCGCTTTAGGTCCTCTTTGTATAAGGCTCACGATTGTCTATAACCATCGCTTTAGGTCCTCTCGGTATAAGGCTCACGATGTTATAGCAGATTCCCTCGGGAACCGTTTCGTCGCTCACACCCACTAGGGCACACAACATCACAAGATGCATATCATGATGCTTGGCATACAAGGACTCATGACAATCAAATGCATCTTCACAAATCAACAATATGGATTATCTCATCATCATTATTAATGCATTGAAAATCAATTCAAACAATGCATTTACTTGCCATAAGGCCACCAATTAACACACATTGAAGTTCACATAAACAATGCATTTCATCATAATCCATAAACCACAACAATTAGCACTTTAGCATATACACTCATAACAATTCACATCAATAATTACTCACCATCAACCACAACAATCCTGCAATCATACAATGATACTCACAACACTAGGATTCACACCACGAAGGCTACTCACAACAACATACATTAATACCATACATTTGTATTCAATTCAACAAAGTATTTTGCCATAAGGCCACAACAATTACAACAACTTATCACATGCTTCAACATCATATAAACCACATAAAAGCTCCACATCATATAACAATAGAACAACACACTGTAAAACACCGACTGCACGCGTTTAACGCGATAGAAACCCGACAACACGACTATTTCTCAAAAACACGAATTAATTAAATCATATTTTACCCTCCAAACCATTTTTAATTGAAAGAATATTTCATTAGCTTTCCAACGCTTCGAACGGGGGTCAAAACGGACTTACGGTTCAAAAGTTATGAAGAAAACAAAATCGGACATTTTGGAAAATTTTGTAATCATGAGTCGACGCATGAAGCTTGGGGTCAGCGCATAAACCTGGAAATTTTGCCCGGGTCAGCGCATGAAATCATGAGTCGACGCATGGTTGCAGGGGGTTGGCGCACGGTTGCAGATTTTGCAAAAAAACTCAGTTTACGACCGTTAAATGCCTTCCGGACCTCCGATTTCGATTCCGTAAAAAGCCCCGGTCTCAGAATTAAACACTCTACTATATTTTCACCATTAAAAAGTCATCCAACACATTTTACATTTTTGAAATATTTTAAAACATAATTTTATCAATTTATCCCAACTCCAAACTCGATCAAAACCACTCGAAAACACACAAACAACTATTCCCGATTAATTCCTATCCTCACCCGACTATACTACACAACTTATTCCGCATTCCAACCGTGAAAACATCGATTTCTCACTATTTCATCATTATTGCCCTAATTCTCACAAACTATATAACTCAATCCAAAACTCCCTAAATCATACCAACGAGTATTCCCAATTAAACCCAAACATTACTCGACTATTCTACACAATCTATTCCAAATTCTAACTGTTAAAACATCGATTTCTACACGTTTGTTCTTCAATCCAACCAATAAGGAAAAGTATATATTTCAACCAAACAAATACAAACAACACATACATATACAATCGAAATATAATCGAAACTTCTCACCCTTACCCGATTAATCGAAGTGGAGTTTGAAGAAGAATGATGAATCCATGTTTTCTCCTTCTCTTCTCTTTTTCCATGTTTTCCTTTCTCTTCCTCTTCTTTTCTCTTTTTCTTTCCCCTCTATTTCTAATTATATAAAAATATCTATTTCTAACAAAATATCTAACCAAGCAAAATGACCAAAATACCCCTACACTCAAATATCCCGCAAACGCTCTCAAAACGCGATAAAACATAAACAACGATAAACATAATATATGGTCACATAAAAGTCAATAATAAAATAATATAAAAACAAAAATAATTAAATCGACTCGATTAAATAAATAAGACAAAACGGGGCATTACAATTCTCCCCCACTTAGACATTTTCGTCCTCAAAAATATAACCGATACGAACAACTCTGGATACGACTCTCGTATCCGACTAACAAACTATCATATGCCAACAAAAGGCACACGACGAATGACACAAACTGACAAACCACCTTGCTAACAGTAGCTACAACAACGACAAGATGCAAATCCCATACAATGCACTTGACGACCAACTCACAACTCAAAGAATACCTAAGGTACGAACACACAAGGAATCAGCTACTCGCACTCGAACCAACATGATGGAAACGAGGCAACAACACAAACAAGAACATAAAGTTCCACGACACAACATCGTTTCAACAACCTCTTCATAACCACAATACCAACATCCTTGTCACACAACAATATTACAACAATGCTAGGATTCGCCAATCGAACATATAACCAAAACATCAATCTACATAGTAGCCCATGAATAATATTTAAACCTTTCACCTAACACTTCCATTCAGAAACGTCCAATGGTCTCATCAGTCCTACATATTCCCAATGTTTAACCTATGAACTCTTACAAGTCTCACACGTAAATACAAAATGTGCCACATCGCGCTTCCGCTCCGCACTCTGATTACTCGTAACCACCAAAACCACCAATCTCATGTCCAAAGTCTAACTCTTTCTCATATTCGCCAAAAATCACTGTTCACTTTTAATATACCCAACCTCGCACCCTACTGTGTTACCTCGCACACCAGACACAAGTCTCTGAACTGCTCAAAAAATTCTAATTCTCTGACCATCAAAACAACCATACGCAAAGACTATCGACTTAACTCTTCAGGAAAAACATTAGCTTTTCCCAATGATAATCCAAGCCAAATTCATAACTCGTCACGAATTCTAACCATCCTCGTTGTCTCATACTCTATTCCTTCAGACCAAACAAGTACTCAATAGTCTTGTGATTACTAAACACTTCGAACCTAGTGTCATACCCCAAATTTTGACCAATAAGATTTCCCATCATTGTGCAAATCATCATCACAATATGGATGAACCATCATGCCTCATCAAATGCCTCAAGGGTTGTTGAGCATTCACTACAATCAAAATTAGGGTTTCAAGCCCTCCCTGAGTGCTTAGACAAAGGATCAATCAAGTAATGACATGATCTTCAACTTGTCTAACCTCTAAAACATCCACAATGGACCAAAAGGACTCCCACTTCAAGGATCAAGCACAAGGATGCTCCCTTCTAGGTGGATCAAGTCTCAAGATCGACAGTGTCACCAAATTAGGGTTTTGGTCGACCAGGGCCTCCAGATGGAAAATTTTCATCTGGGCACAAGCCAATGATCCAAAACACAACCTAATATACTCCATGGAACCTCATGGACCCAATCATCAAGTCAATTTTGCCTTAGGGGTTGCATTCATCAAAAATCAAGAATTAGGGTTTCTTGACCTAATTCACCCCTAAGTTGACTTTTAGGGAAAATCATGAGCCAAGACCTCAAGAGAGGGTTTGGAGGTCTCTAATGAACTATATTGATCCATTTGGAACAATGGATTAATCCAAGAAGTTTGAGCAACAAGTCTCAATTTCATCTGCACCACAATTAGGGTTTCGCGGGAAAAGTCAACTGTAACTTTGACTTTTGACCAGGACAAGCTCCCAAGCCCTAAGACATGATTCAATATACTCTATGACACCCATGGAACATGTCCATCAAGTTTTATTTAGGTCAAGGACATGATTTCCTGAAGAATTACACAGTTTGGAATTCATCTGATAAAAAGTCAACTGTGCACAAAAGTCAACTTTGACTTTTTGAGATTTTTCACCAAAATGGATTTTTAACCCTAATATGATCTTAATGTATGATTTGAATCATAATTCATCAAGAAAAATCAAGAAAAGTTGGATAACTTGTAAAAGGGGTAACCATAAAAACTTAGAAAATTTTCTAAGTTAAAAATAAAGTTGTTAGGGTACCAACTTTGGACGATCATAACTCCTAAACCACAAAGCCATTTTTCCTCATCCAAAGATGGATTTATAGCCCTCATTACCCTCTACAAAAAATTCAACTAGACCAACTCCAATTCATTAAGGATTTTGAGTTATGGAGTGATCAAAATGGCTGAAAAGTGAAAATGTCACTTTTTCCAACACTTAGTGAAATTTTCACTAAGTCCAAATCTGCCTTCATTTTTTTCCAAATGTAGGGGGATTTTTCACTTGGATTCAAAATAGATCAAAACCAAATATGTTCAAGCAGTTGTTGTATCATGTAAGGGCTTTCCAAAATGGCCAAGAACATTGCCAAATTCCTTTTGGGCTATGAGTTATGACATTGTCAAGTTGCCTTGTTGAAATCTGTCAAGACAAGGCAGAATTTTCATTTTTGCTCGATTTGCCAAAATTGTGCAAATCCAAACACTCCTATCCACTTGGACACATCTGAGGAATGAATCTAAAGGGGACAATCACTGAGCCAAGCCTCCAAAGTCTTTGGAACAAGAAATAGCATGTTGAACCTAGAATTGCCAAAATAGGGACAAGACTCCAAATTTGGATTGGAGCATTCAATGGAAGCATCAAGGTGGCATGGACTGAGCCATTTTCATTTGAATTCAGTCAAGACTTCTCCAAGACCAAGGGAACCAGCAGCCTGTGCCCTAACCTCTAGTCAATGGCTAGAGGAGACTTGAACTTCCATTGGCCAACATTGAACAAACCTACTCAGCAGTTGCCATTCACTATTCCTTGTAAAACAAACTTACTCTACTATAAATAGAGCTCAATTGTGATCATTTTAAGTACACCAAAGCCATCTAACAGATGCTTTCCTCAAAATCTCTTCTTTCACTCCAATTTTGCCTTCTAAGGCAAGTCACTATCGAGTTTTGAGTTTGAGAGCTTTTCCAATCAAACTAATCACACACACACCTCATATACATCATATAGAAGTGATCCAAACACTCACATAACATCTGTAACATTGATTTCACAAAATCACTAGCCAATTGCTCAAGTTCTTGACAATTTTGGAATTGAGGTGCCATCCTCAATTCCAAACCATTTCAATCTATTCCAAGCACTCAGACACATCACTTGGCACCTAGGGAACCTATCCACATCATTGGAACCAAGCTGTAACACCTCCAACACCAAACACGATCACCAGCTGCAAGTGGTAAGCATGAGCTCTTCTAACTCTATGATCCATGCATTTTTTGCTGCACAATAATTTGGCCATATGTTCATAATCATGCATGGAATGTTTCCCCTAAATAAATTGCATTGTTTGAATCGTGTATGAAATTTCTGAGCCTTCATGCAAAAATTAGGGTTCTTGAGGTTTCTCTTTAATTTCTTGTTTTATGTTTAATTTAAATGAAATTAATTGACATAGACATGATCGTGAGGTTGAGACGAGCATAATGATATGTGGATTACATGATATGATTAAGTATTTAGTGAGATTGGATAGAAAATGCAAATCTGGGCAAAACTGAAGAACGCGCGTGTTCTTCAGCTGTTCTTGGCGCCATTTATCTCAAATTCAAATATTTGAATTTTGTGATTTTATTTAATTGATTCAAAAAATAATTTCTCTCTGAGTTTTAATGATTTTGAGTTGATTCTTTTTTTAATAATTCACAAAAATGTTAAAATATTTTATTTTCCAAAAAAATCCCAAAAATATTATTTATTTCATATAATTGATATTTTTGCAAAGAATTAATATTTTAATTGTTTTTGACATTTTAAATATTTTTTCTACATTGATTTTGCAATTTTTAATGCCTTCTAATTATTTTGTAGGTCAATACTTAATTTTTGAAGCATTAATCCAAGATCATAATTTGTTTTCCATATGTAAAACCATTTTGATCATTTTAATTGAATTTTTATTCAATTAAATACATTTTTGAAAACAAATTAGGGTTTTTGGATTAATTCAACCCTCATAAATCATTTTCAAAACACTTGGGCCTCTAATAGAGTGTAAGACCCAATCCTTTTTTGACCAACTCATTTTTGGGCCTCAGTGTATTGTATAAGTCCCGATACCGTCAAAAACAAACGGCACGATCGTCGCCTTTTGAAAATAACCTTTTGGGCCCTTCCTTCAGCTATAAGACCCATTCAAAACTTTTGGGCCTCTATTAGAGTGTAAGACCCAACCCCCTTGTACAGAAAACATTTTGGGCTTCATTCATTGTATAAGTCCCTCTGTACATTTTCAAATAAACGGCGCGATCGTCGCCTTTTCAAAACAACCCTGGGCCTACCCTCGAGTAGTAAGACCCATTTCTTTTCTTAAAATACACTTGGGCCTCTAATAGAGTGTAAGACCCAATCCCCTTTTAAACCTTTTGGGCCTCACTTATTGTATAAGTCCCTCCGCGTTAAAAGAAAACCTCGGCGCGATCGCCATTTTTAACGAAAGAATCAATTGGGCCTACCCTCGTGTTATAAGCCCCACTCTTTCTCTTTAAACTTTTTGGGCCTCTATTAGAGTGTAAGACCCAACCCCCTTGTATAGAAAACATTTTGGGCCTCAGTCACTTGTATAAGTCCCTCTGTACAAATTCAAACAGTGCGTTCACTGATAAAACCTTGGGCCTCTCCTTGAGCTGTAAGCCCCAAATCTTTCCTTTTCAAAGCACTTTCTCCTTTGATTTTGAATATACTGTTGTTTTCAATCTTTCTGTGTTGAACAACTAACCAAACAGCATGGAAGCTCTACAACCGAGTAAGTGGTTATTGCTTTCATTTACCGCTTTCATATACATATAACTGTATTGTGGGGCTGTTTCACTGTAAGTCTTCTTTCATAAACTCATATCAACTGTGTAATAATAGTATAGATATTTAGAGTTTCCCCGATAACTACGTTTAAGCCCGTTGATCACTCTTAGATATAGTCAATACTAGATCCCCATAGGATTACCAGACACAGTCTTCCCTCCTCTTGGGGTTAAACAATATGGAGATATGAAAGGTAGCATTCCCTGTGAACCCTTTCATAGACTGTCACTCGTAGAAGTTGTCAAAGAAACTCTATTCCCCAGAGATGATCTTTTCTCCGTGAATGGCATCTCTTGAGTTTCTTCCAAATTCTCGAACTTTCCTGACTTTGATCTATTCTCGGTGAATAGCATTGCCTTGAATTTTTCGGGGTTTGGGGACCCACAGGGTTCTTAAAAGCATTTGTCAAGAAACTCTACTCCCCAGAGATGATCTTTTCTCCGTGAATGGCATCTCTTGAGTTTCTTCCAAATTCTCGAACTTTCCTGACTTTGATCTATTCTCGGTGAATAACATTGCCTTGAATTTCTCGGGTTTTGGGGACCCATCAGCTTCCTAAAAGCAACCCCGCATCCTCTTGGGCTTAGTACAAGGACCATACGGCTTCTTAGAAGTACTCATAGCCTCCTCTTAGGCTTCGTATAAGGATCTCTTTCTTCGGGAATGATAGCCTCCTCTTGGGCTTAGTACAAGGGCTCGTCGGCTTCTTAAAAGTTTCCAGCCTCCTCTTGGGCTTCGTACAAATTGTCCCAACGACCTCCTAGAGGTATAAGAACAGAACTGAATCATCTGTATAGAACAGTCCTTTCAAAGAGTCTACTACTATTTCTCAAAACATAGTACAAAAGATAAAACTCTAGACTTGGACAGTCTAATCTCCTTGAGTCTCAAAGATATTCTCAAGTGACCCCTTCGTTAAATAGGAAGAAAACCCGTAGACTCGGACAGTCTCAATACCCTTCGGATTTCCCACTTCCTTAAAGAACAGAATAACCCGGATCCTTGAAACAAATCCTTGAGTACAGTGTTGCTCATATAAGAACTGATTTTCTCTTTAAAAATCAGTATACGGGACCTGTCACTCAACTGAAACAGTCACTATAGCCTCCTCTTGGGCTTTATACAATGATCCTCCCCAGCGGAGTCAAACAACGTTTAGCCTCTCTCTCGGGCTTTGTACGAGACACATAAGAGACTCCCTCATTGAGTCAATCACCCTTTTGCCTCAATCTCGGGCTTTATACGAGATACAAAAAGGTTCTTATTGAGCCAAACAAACATTAGCCTCCATCTCGGGCTTTATACGAGATACCAAAAGATTCCCTTGTCGAGTCAAACCTTTTCTCCTCCATCTCGGGCTTTGTACGATTTACAAAAACACTCTTGTTGAGTATAAAAGATCCTCTTGTAGGATCAACCCCTTTTAGCCTCTCTCTCAGGCTTTGTATGAGACACATATTACCCTCCTCTTAGGCTTTATATAAGAAAACCACTGGTTGATCCAATCAACCTTTTAGCATCAAAGCTGTGCCTCGTTCACAATACACAAACATCAACAATTCCTTTCATCTAATCGCTGTAAGCGGCAAGCCTCTGGATCATCTACATCCATGCCACTGTCCCTCCTTTATCATGAGAAATTCCTAAGGAAAGATAGCATTGCTCTACACTGAGTTAAAGTCTTCTCCTTCAGGATAAATCCCTTATAAAGGAAATTATGGCATTGCTAGGATCTGCGTATCCCGGTTAAAGTAATCCTCCTTTATAACCAGTCACCCAACAGTCGTGACATACAAACCCCCCTTTAGAGATGACAAATTCTCTCTAAAGTCAAAACTTTTAGCTTCATATCTTGGGCTTCGAACAAGATACAAATAAACTCTTCAGCTTCATATCTTGGGCTTTGAACAAGATACAAACTACCTTTCGCTTCACGTCTTGGGCTTTGAACAAGACACCAAAAACACCCATTTCCTCCCATAGAATAGGAGGAACTACGAACGCTCTGATTTCTCTGTTTCGGTAAACAGGAATACGTAGGCATAATATTGAAAGAAAAATCTTAGCGAGCACACTAAACAAAAACCCAAAATCCCATACTCTCATGTATATATCAAAAAGCATCAGTCCTTACATCCTAACCCTTGTTCCCCGCTAGAAAGTCCCAGAAAGAAAGAACATCGTATTGGCGAAAATACAAATAACTAGTACAAAGGCCCCCCACATTGATAGCATTCGTAACCTAACAGACCGCTGTTTAAACTCAGTATGCAAAGCAGGGTTAATTGGAGACATCTATTTCCCTTCCTTCATCAGCTTTAATAGGATAAAAAATGAATCGACCTGTAGTAAACTCAACCGTAGAGAGCGACCAGTGCTTAAGAACCGCGTCCAAAATCGTTCGCTATAGAAAAATGGCGCCCACCGTGGGGCCCGTTCAAGGTTAGATCTAGGCACGATCTCCCTTTGAATACCACAGATTGGGGCTTCCGCCGGGGAACCCATTTCTGTCAGGAACTTAGGATTCATGGCTTTAAAGGTCTAGGATGTTTAGGACAAATATATATACTGCTTTTCCTAATTGCTATACATGTTTATTTTTTTGCTAATGGGAATGCGTGTGATGCCGCATGTAGAAAGATTGAGTATACACTTAAGATAAGTGATGGCGACGAGGTCGACCATCAACCTCAGTGGAGGCTGACTAATGCAACCCATTCTCTCACCTAGACAATGGGCCGATTGTTAAGTCTGAGAAGCTGAGGAGCCAAACCCTTTTCTAGTGCGGAAACTATTGGGAATAGTTGTTATGCGATACTACCCTCATTTGAGGCTGGTGATCTATTCTCGGTGAATGGCACTTACTCTAAGATTGCTCTACAACTCGCTGGCGATCCGCTTGTTGTCTTGCTTTCCTGGGAGGAGCTGATGATAATGTGTACAGGTACAAAAATCACCCTAGTATAAACCTTTGGGGATGGGTAGAGCCTTGACTTCATGACAACGACCCTTTGACCCCATGTTTTTCCTATGTTTTTGTGTGCTGCATTCATGCATTCATCTAAAAAACATTAAAACATTCAAAAAAAATTCTCTTCTAGTCTCTCTGTTTTTCAAATTAAACTAAGATTGTGATTGCAAATATCAGAAAAAAGGATTGCGCTAATGGATTTCGGTAGAAGCAGAACTCATACGTACACCTTCAAGGTTCCAAAACTAGAGGATTTGAGAAGGTTAGCGAGGATGATCACTAACCCTGAGGCTTTCAGAGCCAAGCACAGAGGTCTGCTACCACTATTAAGAGTCCATGTGATTGAAGGAATCATGGATGCGCTGATTCAGTTTTACGATCCGGTTTATCACTGTTTCACATTCCCAGATTACCAGCTAGCACCAACGCTGGAGGAGTATTCTCATCTGATCGATCTACATATCACTGATCGAGCTCCATTTTCCGGACTGGAAGAAATTCCAAAGAATCAGATCATTGCAAGAGCAATTCATTTGAACGAGTCTGAGGTCAGGACTCACATGACCGCTAAGGGTGGCATCCAAGGTTTGCCAGCCCAGTTCTTGACAAAGAAGGCCCTATATTTTGCCAGTATAGGAAACATCACTGCTTTTGAAAGAATCTTTGTCTTGCTCACCTACGGGTTATTTTTGTTTCCCAACATCAATAACTTCGTCGATATTAACTCCATTAAGGTTTTTCTCATTAGAAACCCTGTGCCGACTTTGCTCGCAGATGCGTATCATTCTGTACACTTAGGAAATTTGTACAGTGGAGGGGAGATCACATGTTGTGTACCTTTGCTTTATAAATGGTTTATTTCCCACTTGCCCAAGTCTGCTGCTTTTTGGGATTGCAAGAGTGCCTTACGTTGGTCGCAGAAGATCATGTCTCTTACCAACTCTGATATAGATTGGTACAATAGGATTTATGAGGGAATCAAAATCATTGATTGTTGTGGAAACTTCCCCAACGTACCCCTCATAGGAACTAAAGGAGGAATCAACTACCATCCAATTCTCGTTCATCGTCAATTTGGATACCCGATGAGACACATCCCGCGGGGTGTTCATCTGGAAGGTCTTTTCTTCAAGGAAGGAGAAAACGACAGAGCACTAAAGATAGAAATAGTACAAGCTTGGAAACACATTCATAAGAAAGGACGAGAGTCTCTGGGAAAACCAGATTGTGTCTCGGTGGAGCCCTATCTCCATTGGGTATAAACTAGAGCTCTCAAGCTAAAAATGCCTTATCCTCGTTACGGAATTCTTCCGCCGAGGGAATCTATCATGTACTTCATGATGAAAACAGAAAAGCTTCAGGTTACTCTCAACAAAGTTCAAAAGGAGAGGAGGTCTTGGAAGAACAAGTACCGCACCCTCGACATAGAGTGCATCAAAATACAGCAATTACTTAAAGAAAAGGATGCTCTGATTAAAATTTTAGAGCAACATGCTCTAGAGAATCAAGATGACCAAAGGAATTTGCTCACTCCTTTCACCTGGCAAAGGAATGATAACCCGACAATGGCCCAAGAGCCCCGGTCAAAGAAAAGAAAAATACCAGAATCAGCACCCGATTTCTCTTCAGAGAGGACTCGGGACCCATTAGCTTAGGTTTCTGTTTCTGCACCTTGTAATCTACTGTATTTCCATTTCTGTAATCCTTTGAATTCAATAAAAAGGGCTTTCCCCACCGTTTGATATTTGTAATCTAATTGTCGAAGTTTATTTTGATTAAACCAAGAAAAACAATTAATATAATCATTGCATTCATCATTCTCACATCA
Source organism: Lathyrus tuberosus (assembly GCA_022829125.1). NCBI lineage: Eukaryota > Viridiplantae > Streptophyta > Magnoliopsida > Fabales > Fabaceae > Lathyrus > Lathyrus tuberosus. The sequence goes on along the minus strand of JALAZF010000436.1, from coordinate 2,080,215 downwards.
AGTATTCTTCTTCCCTACGAATCTCACGTTTGTGTCTCGATTCTAGAGTCAAACTGTCTCATTCGTATAATACTCGGGCCAATCGTCAGAAAAAGATGGATGATCTTGAGGAAGAAAACAGAGAGTTGAAAGAAGAGATCGACGCTCTGAGAGAGGATATGAGAAAGCTTCGTAACGACATGCAAGCCATGGCAGAAGCTCAGCTACAAAGAACTGTGATCTCAGAGATCACCTCAACGCCCATAGTGGAGAAGTATGATCCTAGGTATCAAATACCGAAAGATCGTCCTTGGGGCATGCCTGTTAACTATATCCCGGAAGGATATGTTCCGCCGATCGCTGAAGATCAGGGAATCACAACAGAAGCCGCTGGGCCTGAAGGTTACAAACTTCGGGAAAGCGAAGATGCCAGGGGCATACTGAAGACTCCTAGAGGTTACAAACTTTGGGAAATGCCAAGATTTACTGTCGTAGTCACGGTACCACCCCATGTGGTGCACACTGTCCCGGAAGGACAGATTCCACCGATACCTTCTGGTAAAAAGGAAACTATGTTCGATAGAATGGATGAATTCCAGGAACAGTTCTTGGAAATACAGAAGGAGCTGCAAGCCATTCGCGGTCAGGACTTATTTGAAAAGGACGCCGCAGACCTCTTCTTGGTCCCCAATGTAAAAGTTCCGTACAAATTTCAAGTGCCCCATCTGGTGATGTACGCTCGGCGGATGTCAGCTCAGACGGAGAATCAGGACCTGCTGATTCACTACTTTCAGGATAGTTTAACCGGTGCCGCATTAAAATGGTACATGGGTTTAAACCGTACTACGATCAGTACATTCAGAGATCTTGGTACTGCCTTCGTCCAACAATGCAATTACAATTTGGCATGGCACCCGACAGAGATCAACTCAGATCAATGTCGCAAAAGGATAAGGAAACCTTTAAGGAGTATGCTCAAAGGTGGCATGAAATTGCCGCTTAAATTTGTCCGCCTCTTGAGGAAAAAGAGATGACAAAGATCTTCTTAAAGACCTTAAGCTCATTTTATTATGACCGAATGGTTGCCAGTGCACCCAGTGACTTCACCGAGATGGTAGGCATGGGTGTACGTCTTGAGGAAGCCGTCCGAGAAGGAAGTTTGGTAAAAGACACTGGATCGACGAGCGGTACTAAAAAATACGGTAGTGCTCTCCCTAAGAAAAAAGAGCAGGATATTGGGAATATCTCTCTCAGAAAGCAAAGGCGTCGATATCAACCAGTAGCAGCTGTAACTCCTGCTATAAGCCCTGCGCCTATTCCTACGTATCAACCTCAGGTTGCGTAGAGCCAACCTGATCAGCAAAGGACACAACAGCCTCTTCAGCAGGCTCGTCCTCAATACAATAACAACCATACAACACGGCCACCAGGATTTGATCCTATACCCGTAATGTACGCAGAGCTGTTTCCATTATTTCTAGCCAAGGGGCACATTCATACTAAGTCCCCTCTTACAGTACCGGAAAATATGCCTTTTTGGTTTATGGTGGATCAAACTTGCCCTTATCATCAAGGAGGTTCAGGGCATAACATTGAGAATTATCTCAATTTCAAGTCCGACGTGCAAAAACTTGTTAGGAGTGGGGTCTTATCTTTCAAGGATACAAATCCTAATGTTCTTACGAACCCGCTGCCTCAACATGAGAAAGCTACAGTCAATCTGATTGAGGAAGAGACTAACGATGTCTATCAAATTCATGATGTACTCTTGTTGAAAACCAATCTGGTCAAGATGCATTGTAGACAGAGTGGATATGGCCATGTGCCACCTCATAATTATCATCAGTGTGATATCTGCTCTAAAAACAACCAGGGATGTTATGTGGTGCAAGCAGCTCTACAGGAACAAATGGATCTCGGATGGATCCAAGAGCACCGAGTTCGTGGAGTTAACATGGTCTACACGAATTCCAACGTCATTCAGAACCACGACATCCGTGCAATGAATGTCAACTTGGTGGCAATGCACTCAAGGCAAAGCCAGTATCATCATCTGCCATGGCACGATTACAGTTCTTGTCTGACTTGCTCAGTAAACAAACAGGGATGCTCTTTTATACAGGAGGCCCTCCAGCGTCAGATGGATCTTGGATGGATCCAAGACTACCATGATAAGAACTCTTATTAGATCAACATGGTTCAGATCTTTGACATCCGCTTAGTGAATACCAACCTGGTAGAGTTACATGCTGAACAGGTCCGACTCAGATTCCTGGTATCACATAATTATCACAGCTGTAAGGCGGGTTGCGAAAACGATCAAGGTTATACCCTTGTCCAGGAGGCACTCCAGCACTTGTTAAACCATTGGTGGATGCCAATCTACATGGATGAAGATACTCAGCAAATTAGTATCAGTAACAGGAATCCCACTCGACGTCAAAGTCAGGATGTCCGATCAGTGGAAGCTAACCTAGTGAGGTTACATTGTATTCAAAGTGGGCGTGGCTAGGTGCCCCTACACAACTATGACCGTTGTAGCGTCTGTTCGGAAAGTAACCAAGGGTGTTACCTTGTGAGAGCAGCTCTTCAGGGTTAGGTGGATCGTGGAGAGATTCGTCCATATCCAGGTTCTGGACCCATCAACTGGACGCCAAACTACCTTGCCGATCAAGTTGAGGATGTTGTCACCATCTCTGGTCATCACAGGACCAGGGATGTTTTTGCCATCATCCCTCTACTTGAAGAATCTAAAGTTCCCAACCGGGAACGGATCGAGATTACTTATGATGGTCAGAAAAATTAGAAAGTTCCCATAGTCATCTAGCTACCAGGACCATTATCATATGAATCAACTAAGGCTATCCCTTACAAATACGGTGCAACAACAATTGAAAATGGAAAGGAAATTCCATTACCCTCCGTCGTGAATATTGCAGACATCAGTCGAGTAACACGGAGCTGTCAAATCTTCAACCGAGGGGTTGGGGAACATAACAAGGAAAAGGAACTTTAGACAGAAGCTCCCGATCCACCAGTCGGTCAATCTAGTAATCCCGACCTTTCAAAAAATAATGATGAGATGTTGAAGATCCTCCAAAGGAGTAAATATAACATTGTTGATCAACTGTTACAGACTCCTTCAAAGATCTCGGTATTATCACTGTTACTCAGTTCAGAGGCCCACAAGGAGGCTCTACAGAAAGTTTTGGAGCAAGCCTTTGTGGAACAGGATGTAACAATCAGACACTTCGATAGTATTGTCTCTAACATCACTTCCTACAATAATTTAGGATTTAGTGATGAGGAATTACCCGAAGAGGGTCACCGTCATAACATGGCGCTCAACATTACGGTTAACTGCCAGGACGATGCTTTAGAGAGCGTACTGGTAGACACAGGGTTAGCCCTAAATGTTATGCCGAAGTCTACTTTGATGCAATTATCATTCAAAGGCCCTCCGATGAGAATCAGCGAGGTTCTCGTCAAAGCATTCGACGGATCCAGAAAAACGGTTATCGACGAAGTTGATCTTCCCATAACTATTGGTCCTCACACTTTCCAAGTCACTTTCCAGGTCATGGACATCCGGGAAACATATAGTTGTTTATTAGGAAGACCTTGGATACACCAGGCTGGAGCGGTTACTTCAACCCTCCACCAAACGCTAAAGTCCGTCAAGAACGATCAACTTGTCACAGTTTGTGGGGAACAAGCCTTGCTTGTAAACAACTTATCATCATCTACTGGTATAGAACCCGAGGAGGTTATTGGAACGCAGTTCCAAGCATTGTCGGTGAGCAAGGACAATCATTTCAAAGGAGGAACCTTGATTTCCTCATACAAAGATGCTATCACAGCGGTCGAGAGTACCGATACAACCGGATGGGGACAGCTTGTCATTCCTGTTGACAATAAAACAAAGAAGGGTCTTGGTTTTTCTGTAACCTGTACCCAGACAGCTGCCAATGACAAAAGTCTTCATCCCCTTCAAAACTTCTTCCACAGTGAAGGTTTCCTTCACCCAGTGTCTCAAGCAGTACATGCTATTAATGAGGAAGATCCCTTTGACCCAGATGAAGAATGGAAGTCATACCTTAATGAGGACGGTTATATGTCTCAGGAAGAGGTGCCTATGCCTTTTTGCTTTCCTACAGAAAGTCTGAGATTTATACCCAGATCAGACGTCGAAATGATCTATGGGGATTGTGATCTGGAAGGATGCCATGCTCTGCCAAATTCATTAGAGGAAGACACTCCGATGAAAGACAATTTTGACTACACCTACTATGGCCCAATGGATGGTCTGCCAATGTGGCAGCCTTACCCAGGAAACTTGGGGCAAGAAAGTCAGCCGAATGATGAAAATCAGCTGAGCATCATTGAACAGAATACCTGTGTCCCCACCATGTCATGGGATTAACACGCAGGTTATTCAGAAACTACTCAACATGAAGATGAATTCGTAACGTTTGCAGGACTTGAATTCTTCAACTATGCTTTTCCCGAGGTCAACGTCATCGAGAGGGATGACTCCTCCAGTTCCAAAGAAGTTTGGGATACCTTGGGATAACCTAGTGGAAAATACGACTTTATGGTCAAGTACACCGCTTCCGAAAGCTCTCGTATAAGGTTCGAAGACATCCAGCCAACTGGATGGGGAGATACAGCTGAGAGTACAAATACTATGCAAAGTACAATGGAGGAATTCTCCTACGACAATTCTGCCTGGGAAACAGATTCCAATGATCCTGCTCCACCAGAAATCAGCGTTATTTCTGAAGACAAATCAAGGAAGGTGCCAGACTTTGTGTTTCACCGAGGAGTTCGCCGCCAAAGGGTTGCCGTCGAGGTTCTGAAGGCCGTTCATCAGTCAGAGTAATTTCCATCTTTTAACCTTTCACCCCGCCCAGGTGAAACGGATGTTTTGATAGGGCTCACTTTCTGTAAATTTTCCCTCTTCGCTTTGCCCAAAGCGACATAGTTTTGTTTTATAGGGCTGTAGTTTCAAGGATTGACTTGTTCATTAATAAAATAACGTCGTTCTGTAATTTCCGCATTAATTACTGTTTTCTCTTTTTTCTTTTTCAGAAAATGGTAATCCTAAAAAACAATTCAATAATAAAAACAAGCAGTAATAAAAATAAAACACTGCACACACTTGCATTTTCCTCAATCTCTTCTAAACACAAATCATCACATCATGCAGATTGCTTGTTTTAAACTCAGTTGAAACATATGATCCGATGCCTTCTCCCAACTTTGAGTTCTCGGTATTCGAGGCTGAAGAAGAAAATGACAACAAAATTCCAGAAGAGATCTCCCGATTACTCAGACAAGAGGAAAGGTCCATTGAACCTCACAAAGAACCGTTGGAAACGGTAAACTTGGGTTCAGAAAAAGAGAGAAAATAAATCAGGATTGGGGCACTGCTCGATCCAACTGCCAAAGAGAGTTTGATAAAGCTTCTCAGAGAATTTCCTGATGTATTCGCTTGGTCCTATCAGGATATGCCAGGGTTGGATACCAGCATCGTGGAACATCACTTACCGTTGAGATTGGAATGTCCACCAGTAAAACAAAGGTTGAGACGCACTCACCCGAACATGGCCATCAAAATCAAAGAGGAGGTACGGAAACAGATTGACGCAGGTTTCCTCGCCACATTAGAATATCCTCAATGGTTAGCCAACATTGTACCCGTTCCCAAAAAGAACGGAAAGGTCAGAATGTGTGTTGATTACAGAGATCTGAACAAGGCAAGTCCAAAGGACGACTTTCCTTTACCACACATTGACATGCTGGTAGACAGCACAACAAAGTTCAAAGTATTCTCCTTCATGGATGGATTCTGGGGCTATAACCAGATCAAAATGGCGCCGAAAGACATGGAGAAAACTTCATTCATTACCCCATGGGGTACCTTTTATTACAAGGTAATACCGTTCGGTTTGAAGAACGCCGGGGCAACCTTTCAAAGGGCCATGACTACTCTGTTTCATGACATGATACACAAGGAAATCGAGGTATATGTCGATGATATGATTGTCAAATCTAAAACAGAGAGTGAGCACATTGAACATCTGTCAAAATTGTTCGAACGTCTAAGAAAATTCAAGCTCCGCTTGAATCCCAACAAGTGCACTTTCGGTGTCCGTTCAGGGAAACTACATGGGTTCATCGTCAGCCAGAAAGGGATTGAGGTTGATCCTGACAAGGTCAAGGCCATTCAAGAAATGCCTTCTCCGAAAATGGAAAAACAAGTCAGAGGATTCCTGGGACGTTTGAACTACATCTCCAGATTCATATTCCTTATGACCGCCACATGTGCGCCAATTTTCAAATTACTCAAAAAGAACCAGGATTGCGTTTGGTCAGAAGACTACCAAACTGCCTTCGACAGTATCAAGGAATACCTATTGAATCCTCCGATTCTATCACCTCCAGTGGAAGGAAGACCACTGATCATCTATTTAACAACTCTAGAGGACTCAATGGGATGTTTACTTGGCCAACAAGACGAAACTAAAAGGAAAAAGTCTGCCATTTACTATCTAAGCAAGAAATTCACCGACTGCGAAACTCGGTACACGATGCTCGAGAAAACTTGATGTGCTTTGGCTTGGGCAGCCAAGCGTCTTCGCCAATATATGATTCGTCATACTACTTGGTTAATCTCAGAAATGGATCCAATCAAGTATGTCTTCGAAAAACCTGCTCTTACTGGAAGAATTGCCCGTTGGCAGATGCTGTTATCAGAATATGACATAGAGTACCACGCTCAGAAAGCCGTTAAGGGAAGTATTTTAGCCGATCATTTGGCTCATCAACCGATTGACAATCAAGAATCAATCGGGTTCGACTTCCCAGACAAAGATGTCATGTATCTAAAGATGAAAGATTGCGATGAACCGTTACCCAGTGAAGGGCTAGAACCAGGTTCCCAATGGGGACTTATCTTTGACGGAGCAGTTAATCATTATGGAAACGGAATTGGGGCAATCATTGTTACCCCTCAGGGTACCCACATTCCTTTCACTGCTCGACTTACGTTCAAGTGTACAAACAACGAGGCCGAATACGAAGCATGTTTCATGGGTCTCGAAGAAGCGATTGATTTAAGGATCAAAAACTTGGACTTATACGGCAACTCAACCCTGGTTATCAATTAGATAAAACGAGATTAGAACACATACCAATCAGGAATGATTCCTTACAAAGACTACGCAAGAAGGTTGCTACATTTCTTCAATAGAGTTGAGTTTCATCACATCCCTCGTGATGAGAATCACATGGCTAATGCGTTAGCCACTATCTCTTCTATAATTAGTGTAGGTCAATGGAACGACCTACCTAAGATTGACATAATGCGCCTTGAACGGCTCGCTTACATCTTCACAATTGAAGCAGTCATAGACGATAAACCTTGGTATCACGATATCAAATGCTTCCTTCAAAAACAAGAGTACCCTCCTGGGGCATCCAGGAAAGATAGAAAGACCCTCAGAAGATTGGCTGGAAATTTCTTCCTGAGCGGTGACACTCTCTATAAGAGAAATTTTGACATGGTCTTGCTTCGATGCGTCGACAGACCAGAAACAGACATGCTGATGAAAGAAATTCACGAAGGATCCTTTGGCACTCATGCCAACGGACATACAATGGCGAGAAAAATCCTAAGAGCAGGGTACTATTGGTTAACAATGGAATCCGACTGCTACAAGTACATGAGTAGGTGTCATAAATGTCAGATATACTCCGACAAAATTCATGTACCGCCATCACATCTCAAAGTTCTCTCTTCCCTATGGCCATTCTCGATATGGGGAATCGACATGATTGGCATGATTGAGCCCAAGGCTTCAAACGGACATCGGTTCATCCTAGTAGCCATTGACTACTTCACCAAGTGGGTCGAAGCAGCATCATACGCTAATGTAACCCGACAAGTGGTGGTCCGATTTATCAAAAACAATATCATATGCCGTTATGGTGTTCCTAGCCAGATCATTACGGATAATGGATCTAACTTGAACAATAAAATGATGAAAGAGTTGTGCGCAGAGTTCAAGATTGAACATCATAACTCATCTCCCTACCGACCAAAGATGAATGGAGCGGTAGAAGCGGCCAATAAGAACATCAAGAAGATTGTTCAAAAGATGGTTGTAACCTACAAAGACTGGCACGAGATGCTACCCTTTGCTCTTCACGGTTATCGCACATATGTCCGCACTTCAACAGGGGCTACCCCTTTCTCTCTAATACATGGCATGGAAGCCGTTCTCCCCATAGAAGTAGAGATCCCATCAATCCGGGTATTGATGGAAGCTAAGCTCACCGAAGCTGAATGGTGTCAAAGCCGACACGACGAACTGAATATGATCGAGGAGAAGTGAATCACGGCTCTATGCCACGGTCAGTTGTATCAACAGAGAATGAAGAAGGCGTTCGACAAAAAGGTTCGACCCCGCATCTTCAGGAAAGGAGACCTCGTGCTCAAGAAGATACAATCATTTCTCACTGATTCCCGGGGCAAGTGGACTCTGAATTATGATGGCCCCTATGTGGTCACGAAAGCTTTCTCAGGCGGCGCCTAGAGACTCGCAACCATGGACGGAGAGGAATTTGCCTACCCCACAAATGTTGATGTAGTCAAGAAATACTTCGCCTAAACTAAAAAAAAAACGTCTCGGTGGATTGAAAAACCGAAAGGGCGGTCCAGGCAAAAATTAGAGACATGAAAAAATCATCCCGGTGGATTGGAAACATCATAGTACAATCCAGGTAAAAATTAGGGATAATGGCAAGTAAGTATGTTCAACAGAGGCAAGTTCCTCAGCAATAGCTACATCATCCATCGGAGGAAAACTCCAGTCAAGGTCAGCTTCGACAGAAGCTCAGGATGCCCCGAATTCAAAGTTGGTAGAAGGATAGTGGTCGTTATGTTTCAACGTAGCCCTTTTCCCTGTAAATTACCATTTTCAAACTTTGTATATACTCTTTGGAATCACGCGTTTGGCTGATCTCCATCTTATCAATAAAATTTGAGCCCTTTGTGCTTTTGTTTGTAATTCTTATTTGTTTTAGCTTTACAAAACGACATTGTTAACATGATTAACGATTCTTGAAATAAAACAAAAATGAATTTACTTGTTAAAACTTTTTCTGCTTTTAAGATAAAGTCGGCAATTTCTTTTGACTGTTGAACATCAAAGAAACATCAACCGCTTCTTCAGAAGTAAGCGAACTTCAAAGTGCAAAATCAAAGTACTCATTCTACGCCAGTGCACCTGAATGAAGGATCAACAGTGTCAGATGCGACTAATCCATCTGACATCTACGACAGAGTTCTCATCTCCTAAGCCCGACCAACATAGCTCCCAACAGGGACTATCTCCCCTAAGCAAGGTGGAATTGATATTCTAAACCAACGATATTTCTTCGCCCCGCGATGGCCGAGTATCCAGTTGGGTTCACCCGTCAGTTTGTATGTCGCGTCAGTTTTGTCGGCATAAACATACATACATCATGCATTTTTTATTTGCATTCATAGTTCATATTGCATCACTATCACTCTAGTCGGTCTAGTCCCCTAGTGATAACAGTCCTCTCAATCGAGTTATCAGTTCTTGCGTCGTCAGGAAATGTTGTGTCTGAACAACCTCGCTTCCAGTTTATTTCTGGAAGAAAGTTGGTCCTTGACCACTTTGATAACTTGAACCTCTGAAAGACCAGAGGAACTTTCAGTCAGCATCACTCTTCGCCATTGAAGATGATATCCTTGCTTTCCCGTATTAAGGAAAATCCCCAGAGAAAGCCTCCTAAGCTGCCTTTCTCCGAAAGACCGCTGATGAAAAGGTCATCGGCACCTCAAAATTGGACCCCATCATATGGAATTTCTCCAGGAAGATCCCGAGAAAAGTATGATGTAAGATCCCAAGCGACAGCAGTCTCCCAAGAGACCTGCTTTCCCCCAGTAGAAACAAATGGCATCTCCAACAGAGAAGTTTGTGCAATTCTACGACTCAGACGACTGGGTTCCCCAGCAACTCTGACATTAAATTTTTTCCACTCAAATGGCATCTCCCCAGGAAAATTCGGCGGGAAGTTTGAGGAAAACCGCTACAAATAGCGTCCCTTGTCAATTAAGTTTATTGACAAAAGAAACTAAGACCAGTTCCTTGGTAGGAAACCAGGATCGAGGGTAAGTTTATTTCAGAAACTAAGACCAGTTCCTTGGTAGGAAACCAGGATCGAGGGGAAGTTCATCTCAAAAGAAAACTGAGACCAGTTCCTTGGTAGGAAACCAGGATCGAGGGGAAGTTTACCTTTTCTAAGCATCATTGCTTGGCAAAAGAAGATGAATGCACATACTGCCATTCATAGCCATCAAAATTTCGGGTATTCCAATATTTAATCCTCTCGCACCCCGAATGCCCGAATACCTTCGTCATTCACACCTTCGGGTTCAAGAAGATTAAATAGGGGCATCTGTCATACCCCAAATTTTGACCACTAAGATTTCCCATCATTGTGCAAATCATCATCACAATATGGATGAACCATCATGCCTCATCAAATGCCTCAAGGGTTGTTGAGCATTCACTACAATCAAAATTAGGGTTTCAAGCCCTCCCTGAGTGCTTAGATAAAGGATCAATCAAGGAATGGCATGATCTTCAACTTGTCTAACCTCTCAAACATCCACAATGGACCAAAAGGACTCCCACTTCAAGGATCAAGCACAAGGATGCTCCCTTCTAGGTGGATCAAGTCTCAAGATCGACAGTGTCACCAAATTAGGGTTTTGGTCGACTAGGGCCTCCAGATGGAAAATTTTCATCTGGGCACAAGCCAATGATCCAAAAAACAACCTAATATACTCCATGGAACCTCATGGACCCAATCATCAAGTCAATTTTGCCTTAGGGGTTGCATTCATCAAAAATCAAGAATTAGGGTTTCTTGACCTAATTCACCCCTAAGTTGACTTTTAGGGCAAATCATGAGCCAAGACCTCAAGAGAGGGTTTGGGGGTCTCTAATGAACTACATTGATCCATTTGTAACAATGGATTAATCCAAGAAGTTTGAGCAACAAGTCTCAATTTCATCTGCACCACAATTAGGGTTTTGCGGGAAAAGTCAACTGTAACTTTAACTTTTGACCAGGACAAGCTCCCAAGCCCTAAGACATGATTCAATATACCCTATGACACCCATGGAACATGTCCATCAAGTTTGATTTAGGTCAAGGACATGATTTCCTGAAGAATTACACAATTTGGAATTCATCTGATAAAAAGTCAACTGTGCACAAAAGTCAACTTTGACTTTTTGAGATTTTTCACCAAAATGGATTTTTAACCCTAAAATGATGTTAATGTATGATTTGAATCATAATTCATCAAGAAAAATCAAGAAAAGTTGGATAACTTGTAAAAGGGGTAACCATAAAAACTTAGAAAATTTTCTAAGTTAAAAATAAAGTGGTTAGGGTACCAACTTTGGACGATCATAACTCCTAAACCACAAAGCCATTTTTCCTCATCCAAAGATGGATTTGTAGCCCTCATTACCCTCTACAAAAACTTCAACTAGACCTAACTCCAATTCATTAAGGATTTTGAGTTATGGAGTGATCAAAATGGCTGAAAAGTGAAAATGTCACTTTTTCCAACACTTAGTGAAATTTTCACTAAGTCCAAATCTACCTTCATTTTTTTCCAAATGTAGGGGGATTTTTCACTTGGATTCAAAAGAGATCAAAACCAAATATGTTCAAACAGTTGTTGTATCATGTAAGGGCTTTCCAAAATGGCCAAGAACATTGCCAAATTCCATTTGGGCTATGAGTTATGACATTGTCAAGTTGCCTTGTCGAAATCTATCAAGACAAGGCAGAATTTGCATTTTTGCTCGATTTGCCAAAATTGTGCAAATCCAAACACTCCTATCCACTTGGACACATCTGAGGATTGAATCTAAAGGGGACAATCACTGAGCCAAGCCTCAAAAGTCTTTGGAACAAGAAATAACATGTTGAACCTAGAATTACCAAAATAGGGACAAGACTCCAAATTTGGATTGGAACATTCAATGGAAGCATCAAGGTGACATGGACTGAGCCATTTTCATTTGAATTTAGTCAAGACTTATCCAAGACCAAGGGAACCAGCAGCCTGTGCCCTAACCTCTAGTCAATGGCTAGAGGAGACTTGAACTTCCATTGGCCAACATTGAACAAACCTACTCAGCAGTTGCCATTCACTATTCCTTGCAAAACAAACTTGCTCTACTATAAATAGAGCTCAATTGTGATCAGTTTAAGTACACCAAAGCCATCTAACAGATGCTTTCCTTAAAATCTCTTCTTTCACTCCAATTTTGCCTTCTAAGGCAAGTCACTATCGGGTTTTGAGTTTGAGAGCTTTTCCAATCAAACCAATCACACACACACCTCATATACATCATATAGAAGTGATCCAAACACTCACATAACATCTGTAACACTGATTTCACAAAATCACTAACCAATTGCTCAAGTTCTTGACAGTTTTGCAGTTGAGGTGCCATCCTCAATTCCAAACCATTTCAATCCATTCCAAGCACTCAGACACATCAATTGGCAGCTAGGGAAGCTATCCACATCCTTGGAACCAAGATGTAACACCTCCAACACGAAACACGATCACCAGCAGCAAGTGGTAAGCATGAGCTCTTCTAACTCTATGATCCATGCATTTTTTGTTGCACAATAATTTGGCCATATGTTCATAATCATGCATGGAATGTTTCCCCTAAATAAATTGCATTGTTTGAATCGTGTATGAAATTTCTGAGCCTTCATGCAAAAATTAGGGTTCTTGATGTTTCTCTTTAATTTCTTGTTTTATGTTTAATTTAAATGAATTTAATTGACATAGACATGATCGTGAGGTTGAGACGAGCATAATGATATGTGGATTACATGATATGATTAAGTATTCAGTGAGATTGGATAGAAAATGCAAATCTGGGCAAAACTGAAGAACGCGCGTGTTCTTCAGCTGTTCTTGGCGCCATTTCTCTCAAATTCAAATATTTGAATTTTGTGATTTTATTTAATTGATTCAAAAATTAATTTCTCTCTGAGTTTTAATGATTTTGAGTTGATTCTTTTTTTAATAATTCACAAAAATGTTAAAATATTTTATTTTCCAAAAAAATCCCAAAAATATTATTTATTTCATATAATTGATATTTTTGCAAAGAATTAATATTTTAATTGTTTTTGACATTTTAAATATTTTTTCTACATTGATTTTGCAATTTTTAATGTCTTCTAATTATTTTGTAGGTCAATACTTAATTTTTGAAGCATTAATCCAAGATCATAATTTGTTTTCCATATGTAAAACCATTTTGATCATTTTAATTGAATTTTTATTCAATTAAATACATTTTTGAAAACAAATTAGGGTTTTTGGATTAATTCAACCCTCATAAATCATTTTCAAAACATTTGGGCCTCTAATAGAGTGTAAGACCCAATCCTTTTTTGACCAACTCATTTTTGGGCCTCAGTGTATTGTATAAGTCCTGATACCGTCAAAAACAAACGGCACGATCGTCGCCTTTTGAAAATAACCTTTTGGGCCTCTCCTTGAGCTATAAGACCCATTCAAAACTTTTGGGCCTCTATTAGAGTGTAAGACCCAACCCCCTTGTACAGAAAACATTTTGGGCTTCATTCGTTGTATAAGTCCCTCTGTACATTTTCAAATAAACGGCGCGATTGTCGCCTTTTCAAAATAACCCTGGGCCTACCCTCGAGTAGTAAGACCCATTTCTTTTCTTAAAATACACTTGGGCCTCTAATAGAGTGTAAGACCCAATCCCCTTTTAAACCTTTTGGGCCTCACTTATTGTATAAGTCCCTCCGCGTTAAAAGAAAACCTCGGCGCGATCGCCATTTTTAACGAAAGAATCAATTGGGCCTACCCTCGTGTTATAAGCCCCACTCTTTCTCTTTAAACTTTTTGGGCCTCTATTAGAGTGTAAGACCCAACCCCCTTGTATAGAAAACATTTTGGGCCTCAGTCACTTGTATAAGTCCCTCTGTACAAATTCAAACAGTGCGTTCACTGATAAAACCCTAGGCCTCTCCTTGAGCTGTAAGCCCCAAATCTTTCTTTTTCAAAGCACTTTCTCCTTTGATTTTGAATATACTGTTGTTTTCAATCTTTTTGTGTTGAATAACTAACCAAACAACTTGGAAGCTCTACAACCGAGTAAGTGGTTATTGCTTTCATTTACCGCTTTCATATACATATAACTGTATTGTGGGGCTGTTTCACTGTAAGTCTTCTTTCATAAACTCATATCAACTGTGTAATAATAGTATAGATATTTAGAGTTTCCCCGGCAACTACATTTAAGCCCGTTGATCGCTCTTAGAAATAGTCAATACTAGATCCCCATAGGATTACCAGACACAGTCTTCCCTCCTCTTGGGGTTAAACAATATGGAGATATGAAAAGCAGCATTCCCTGTGAACCCTTTCATAGACTGTCACTCGTAGAAGTTGTCAAAGAACCTCTATTCCCCAGAGATGATCTTTTCTCCGTGAATGGCATCTCTTGAGTTTCTTCCAAATTCTCGAACTTTCCTGACTTTGATCTATTCTCGGTGAATAGCATTGCCTTGAATTTCTTGGGGTTTGGGGACCCATCGGCTTCCTAAAAGCAACCCCGCCTCCTCTTGGGCTTAGTCCAAGGACCATACGACTTCTTAGAAGTACTCACAGCCTCCTCTTAGGCTTCGTATAAGGATCTCTTTCTTCGGGAATGATAGCCTCCTCTTGGGCTTAGTACAAGGGCCCGTCGGCTTCTTAAAAGTTTCCAGCCTCCTCTTGGGCTTCGTACAAATTGTCCCGACGACCTCCTAGAGGTATAGGAACAGAACTTAATCATCTGTATAGAACAGTGCTTTCAAAGAGTCTACTACTATTTCTCAAAACATAGTACAAAAGATAAAACTCTAGACTTGGACAGTCTAATCTCCTTGAGTCTCAAAGACATTCTCAAGTGACCCCTTCGTTAAATAGGACGAAAACCCATAGACTCGGACAATCTCAATACCCTTCGAATTTCCCACTTCCTTAAAGAACAGGAATAACCCGGAAACTTGAAACAAATCCTTGAGTACAGTGTTGCATATAAGAACTGATTTTCTCTTTCAAAATCAGTATACGGGACCTGTCACTCAACTGAAACAGTCACTATAGTCACCTCTTAGGCTTTATACAATGATCCTCCCCAGCGGAGTCAAACAACGTTTAGCCTCTCTCTCGGGCTTTTTACGAGACACATAAGAGACTCCCTCATTGAGTCAATCACCCTTTTTCCTCTATCTCGGGCTTTATACGAGATACAAAAAGGTTCTTATTGAGCCAAACAAACAATAGCCTCCATCTCGGGCTTTATACGAGATACCAAAAGATTCCCTTGTCGAGTCAAACCTTTTCGCCTCCATCTCAGGCTTTGTACGAGATACAAAAACACTCTTGTTGAGTATAAAATATCCTCTTGTAGGATCAACCCCTTTTAGCCTCTCTCTCTCGAGTTTTATACGAGACACATATTAGCCTCCTCTTAGGCTTTATATAAGAAAACCACTGGTTGATCCAATCAACCTTTTAGCATCAAAGCTGTGCCTCGTTCACAATACACAAACATCAACAATTCCTTTCATCTAATCGCTGTAAGCGGCAAGCCTCTGGATCATCTACATCCATGCCACTATCCCTCTTTTAGCATGAGAAATTCCTAAGGAAAGATAGCATTGCTCTACACTGAGTTAAAGTCTTCTCCTTCAGGATAAATCCCCTATAAAGGAAATTATGGCATTGCTAGGATCCGCGTATCCCGGTTAAAGTAATCCTCCTTTATAACCAGTCACCCAACAGACGTGACATACAAACCCCCCTTTAGAGATGACAAATTCTCTCTAAAGTCAACACTTTTAGCTTCATATCTTGGGCTTTGAACAAGATACAAATAAACTCTTCAGCTTCATATCTTGGGCTTTGAACAAGATACAAACTACCTTTCGCTTCACGTCTTGGGCTTTGAACAAGACACCAAAAACACCCATTTCCTCCCATAGAATAGGAGGAACTACGAACGCTCTGATTTCCCTGTTTCGGTAAATGGGAATACGTAGGCATAAGATTGAAAGAAAAATCTTAGCGAGCTCACTAAACAAAAACCCAAAATCCCATACTCTCATGTATATATCAAAAAGCATCAGTCCTTACATCCTAACCCTTGTTCCCCGCTAGAAAGTCCTAGAAAGAAAGAACACCGTATTGGCAAAAATACAAATAACCAGTACAAAGGCCCCCCACATTGATAGCATTTGTAATCTAACAGACCGCTGTTTAAACTCAGTATGCAAAGCAGGGTTAATTGGAGACATCTATTTCCCTTCCTTTATAAGCTTTAATAGGATAAAAAATGAATCGACCTGTAGTAAACTCAACCGCAGAGAGCGACAAGCGCTTAAGAACCGCGTCCAAAATCACTCGCTACACCTAGAACCATAAAGATAATACCTCCAAATGTTCCAACACAATACAACCGCAACCAATTCCAAATCCAAAATAGTATAGATCCTTCTATGAATCCTCAAATGTCGTAAAGCATAAGCTACGACTTTAACCTCTTGCATTAACACACTGACTAACTCATCAAAGACACATCACAATACCTCGCGAACGGTTTATTAGGATCACACAAAATCAAAACTGAAGCCGTAGACAACTTCTACTTTAGCTCTCTGAAACTTTCCTTACAATGAACATCCAAAGCAAACGACATACCTTTTACAAGTCAACTGTCATAACAGAAGTACGAACTTAGCAGAGTCTTCTATAGCCTGCAGTAACAACCAACTAAGCCCAAAAGTTTCTAATCTCCTTAACCGACTTCGGAGTCTCTCAATGTAGAACTGCATCTACTTCTGATGGATCCATAACCATACTCTCATATGAAATAACATATCCAAGAAAACTAACCTCTTTCAATCAAAATTCTCACTTCGATAATTTAGCAGAAAACTCCCTCTCTTTCAACCCTTGTAACTAAATCCCCAAATACTCTACATACTCATCCTTTGATTTAAAATAAATCAGAATATCATCTAATAAACATCACTATAAACTTATCCAAACAAGTATGGAAGATATGATTCATATACTCCACAACCATAACATATACAACCTTCAAAATTCATTCTGAGCTCGAAACAATTTATCCGAAATACCTTAACAATCTCTGGTTACCACATTCCATATCAATTCTTCTTACGGGGTTCCAACTCACTCGAGATTTCTGCTGACACGAGATCTCAACCCATAACCAAAAGTAATACCATCAAGGAACTTCAAATCGTTCGCAATTCGTCATAATTCAAAACTCAAGCTATCCAGAACACAACCACAAGTTTCCATACTACTCACTGATTAACACGCAACCTCATGCTATCATCCTTTTCCTTACCCACCATGCTGGACCTCTTCAAGTCGACACACTAACGTTTCATCCAAAAACACATCTAAAACCATGCACAACTGACGGCCCACCACTGTGGTTTCCTACCAATTTCCAGAACACTATCATCACAAACATGACAAACATCTGAGTTTCACTTCCTAAAAGTTCTTCTACTTACTTAGCAGATCCAAACCTCAAATTTCACCTTCGTCAAATTTGAGTTCACGCTCTACTCTCTGAGAACAACCTTTAACGATACCCAACCGTTCTCTCTCAATGACTTCCCAATTGGACCAACATACCAAAATCTCTAATCTGTCTCATCTTCCGATATTAGAATCTTCATCGACTCAACAAAACAATCTGTAATCATTTTCTTAATTCCAACAATTCATTGCACACACTATCAAAGCCGGAAAGACACGTCTATTCCATCCAACATAATTCCCGTCTGCTATCAACAAGAGATTAAGGGTGATCAGTTCCTTAATTTGTCAATAGACAGCCGACAATCATGATGGGGCATAAACCATCTTTACCAAACTATAATAGCATTTCTTGCATCTTGTGCACAAACTACCTAAGGCACAATTCCTTAGTTGACATAAACCTTACCTCCGCATTCCTTCCAGAATCGAGAACAACACTGTCCAAACCACACTTACACTTTGGTAACCCACTGCACATAAACGAAGCAACTTGGATAAGTACAAGCTTCTCCCCCACTTATCTCATTCTCAATCCTGAAGACAAAAGATTAGAATACCAGAAAGCACTGACAGTGTTTCACACATATATCACGTACTAAGGGACAAACAACATCGACAGTATTCAACTGTCACACCAACTGACTCAACAACTTGGCCGGCCGGACGGACCTGCTCTGATACCACTAATGTAACACCCCAATTCCCATCGCGAATAAATAATACATAAATAAATCAGAGTAAATAAAAATTTGTTATTCTTAGATAGAAACAAGGATGCCACATTTAAAGAAAGAAGACACAATACCTGCTCAATTATTTGATACATAACACAAAATGGAATAAATGTAGAAGGGAAATTTTTTCCATATAAAAGGGAAGGTCAACTATGGAATAAAGCTGAAGATCCATAACTGAATTGTTTTACAAAATAAATTGTTTTATAACATTAAAATATACATACAAAAGTAATACAAAATATATTCAACAAATGTATACATATATAACAAAAGCGTTCCCCGACTCCCGTGTTACGTATCAGAGCAGACTGACTGACAAACGGATGGAGAACTAATCTTCACAAAAGTCTCCAAGACTACCAATCTGCAATTGCCTCATAGAGCAATAAACCATAGCAGAAGGGTTAGAAATAACAACTAAATCAAGATTACATAATAATATGCAAAAACACATAAAAATTCACATGCATAGTTATTCTTACCACAAGCCTCACATACTAATACATATTGCATGCCACAGATACGTAACCTATTTCTAATAATCCAAACACATAGCATATATCAATTATACCAACATGATAACATATTCACACATAATGCATACCAAAGTTATGACATATGGAAACACACCACCACATCACATAACATATGTTTATACATAAAACATATTATCCACAACCAATGCATTTATCACATATGCACATCAATTCACCAATGTTATCACAAACTTAACACATAATCAATCCATTCATGATTTTCCACACATAATCAATCCATTCATGATTTATGCAAATGCAAAGAGACCGACACAACGACTCTATGCAAATGTCATGCGGTACCAATCCATCCATCATTCTCATCTTCAGTTCACTCAGGAACTATTGGAATCATCGCTTGTTACTTAGTGTAACTCCCCGTCGGGAAAACGATCTTCCCCGTCGCTTTAGGTCCTCTTGGTATAAGGCTCCCGATGTTTATGGATCGCTTTAGGTCCTCTCGGTATAAGGCTCACGATGCGATCTCTTTAGGTCCTCTTTGTATAAGGCTCACGATCATCTATAACCATCGCTTTAGGTCCTCTTGGTATAAGGCTCACGATGTTATAGCAGATTCCCTCGGGAACCGTTTCGTCGCTCACACCCACTAGGGCACACGACATCACAAGATGCATATCATGATGCTTGGCATACAAGGACTCATGACAATCAAATGCATCTTCACAAATCAACAATATGGATTATCTCATCATCATTATTAATGCATTGGAAATTAATTCAAACAATGCATTTACTTGCCATAAGGCCACCAATTAACACACAGTAAAGTTCACATAAACAATGCATTTCATCATAATCCACAAACCACAACAATTAGCACTTTAGCATATACACTCATAACAATTCACATCAAGAATTACTCACCATCAACCACAACAATCCTGCAATCATACAATGATACTCATAACACTAGGATTCACACCACGAAGGCTACTCACAACAACATACATTAATACCATACATTTGTATTCAATTCAACAAAGTATTTTTCCATAAGGCCACAAAAATTACAACAACTTATCACATGCTTCAAAATCATATAAACCACATAAAAGCTCCACATCATATAACAATAGCACAACACACTGTAAAACACCGACTGCACGCGTTTAACGCGATAGAAACCCGACAACACGACTATTTCTCAAAAACACGAATTAATTAAATCATATTTTACCCTCCAAACCATTTTTAATAGAAATAATATTTCATTAGCTTTCCAACGCTTCGAACGGGGGTCAAAACGGACTTACGGTTCAAAAGTTATGAAGAAAACAAAATCGGACATTTTGGAAAATTCTGTAATTATGAGTCGACGCATGAAGCTTGGGGTCAGCGCATAAACCTAGAAATTTCGCCCGGGTCAGCGCATGAAATCATGAGTCGACGCATGGTTGCAGGGGGTTGGCGCACGGTTGCAGATTTTGCTAAAAAACTCAGTTTTCGACCGTTAAATGCCTTCCGAACCTCCGATTTCGATTCCGTAAAAAGCCCCGGTCTCAGAATTCTACACACTACTATATTTTCACCATTAAAAATTCATCCAACACAAACAACCATTCTCGATTAATTCCTATCCTCACCCGACTATACTACACAACTTATTCCGCATTCCAACCGTGAAAACATCGATTTCTCACTATTTCATCATTATTGCCCTAATTCTCACAAACTATATAAATCAATCCAAAACTCCCTAAATCATACCAATGAGTATTCCCGATTAAACCCAAACATTACTCGACTATTCTACACAATCTATTCCAAATTCTAACCGTTAAAACATCGATTTCTACACCTTTGTTCTTCAATCCAACCAATAAGGAAAAGTATATATTTCAACCAAACAAATACAAATAACACATACATATACATATACAATCGAAATATAATTGAAACTTCTCACCCTTACCCGATTAATCGAATTGGAGTTTGAAGAAGAATGATGAATCCATGTTTTCTCCTTCTCTTCTCTTTTCCCACGTTTTCTTTTCTCTTCCTCTTCTTTTCTCTTTTTATTTTCCCTCTATTTCTACTTATATAAAAATATCTATTTCTAACAAAATATCTAACCAAGCAAAAGACCAAAATACCCCTACACTCAAATATCCCGCAAATGCTCTCAAAACGCGATAAAACATAAACAGCGATAAACATAATATATGGTCACATAAAAGTCAATAATAAAATAATATAAAAATGAAAATAATTAAATCGACTCGATTAAATAAACAAGACAAAACTGGGCGTTACCCTTATAACACGAGGGTAGGCCCAGATGATTTGTGTACAAAATGACGATCGTGTCGAGGTTTTTGAAAATACCCTGAGGGACTTATACAATAAGTGAGGCCCAACATAGGTTTATGTACAAAAAGGGTTGGGTCTTACACTCTATTAGAGGCCCAAAAGTATTTTAAGAAAAGAAATGGGTCTTACTACTCGAGGGTAGACCCAGATGGTTTTTGTTTGAAATGGTAGTTGCGTCGAAGTTTCTTTTAACGCAGGGAGACTTATACAATATCTGAGGCCCAAAAAGGTTTTGGTTAAAAGAGGGTTGGATCTTACACTCTAATAGAGGCCCATGAGTGTTTGAAAAAGTTTGATGAGGGTTGAATTAATCAAAATCCTAATTTGTTTCAAAAATGTATTTTATTTGAATAAAAATTTCAATTAAAATGATCAAAAATGTTTAACATGTGGAAAACAAATTGTGATTTTGGATTAATGTTTCTAAAATCATATTTTGACCTACAAAATGATTAGAAGTCATTAAAATTTACAAAATCAAGAGGGAAAAAATATTTTAAATGTCAAAAAACAATTAAAATATTAATTCTTTGCAAAAATATCAATTATATGAAATAAATAATATTTTTGGGATTTTTTGATAAAATAAAATATTTTAACATTTTTGTGAATTATTAAAAAAGGAATCAACTCAAAATCATTAAAACTCAGAGAGAAATTAATTTTTGAATCAATTAAATAAAATCACAAAATTCAAATATTCAAATATTCAAAAAATGGCTCCAAGAACAAGGGCAAGAACACGCGCCACCCCTGTTTCTGCAGATTTACGTTTTCTATCCAATCTCACTGAATACTTGATTATATCATGCAATCTACTAGTTTTAACCTCACGATCATGTATATGGTCTTTAATTTCATTTATTTTTAACATGGAATAAGAAATCAAAGAGAAACCTCAAGAACCCTAATTTCTGCATGAAGGTTCAGAAATTCCACACACGATTCAAACAATGCAATTGATTGAGGGAAAACATTCCATGCATGATTATGAACATATGGCCAAATTATTGTGCAGCAAAAATTGCATGGATCATAGAGTTAAAAGAGCTCATGCTTACCTCTTGCAGCTGGTGATCGTGTTTTGTGTTGGAGGTGTTACAACTAGGTTCCAATGATCTGGATAGCTTCCCTAGGGGCCATGGAGTGTGTCTGGATGCTTGGAATGGATTGAAATGATATGGAACTTGAGATGGTACCCCAACTGCAAATCTGTCAAGAACTTGAGCAACTGGATGGTGATTTTGTGATTTCAATGTTCCAGATATTGTTTAAGTGTTTGGATCACTTCTATATGATGGTTATGAGGTGTGTTTGTGATTGGTTTGATTGGAAAAGCTCTCAAACTCAA
This sequence comes from Lathyrus tuberosus, assembly GCA_022829125.1. NCBI lineage: Eukaryota > Viridiplantae > Streptophyta > Magnoliopsida > Fabales > Fabaceae > Lathyrus > Lathyrus tuberosus. The sequence continues at coordinate 2,057,532 of JALAZF010000436.1, read as the reverse complement.
AACCCGATAGTGACTTGCCTTAGAAGGCAAAATTGGAGTGAAAGAAGAGATTTTGAGGAAAGCATCTGTTTGATGGCAATGGTGTACTCAAACTGATCACAATTGAGCTCTATTTATAGTAGAGTAAGTTTGTTTTGCAAGCAATAGTGAATGGCAACTGCTGCAGAGGTTTGGCCAATGTTGTCCAATGGAATCTCAAGTCTCCTCTAGCCATTGACTAGAGGTTAGGGCACAGGGTTGTGGTTCCCTTGGTCTTGGATAAGTCTTGACTGAATTCAGTTGCAAATGCCTTAGTCCATGCCACCTTGATGTATGCATTGAATGCTCCAATCCAAAATTGGAGTCTTGTCCCTCTTTTAGGCAATTCTAGGTTTGGCATGCTACTTCTTGTTCCAAGGACTTTGGAGGCTTGGCTCAGTGTTTGTCCCCTTTAGATTTGATCCTCAAAAGTGTCCAAAGTGATGACAAGGCATGGAATTATCTGATTTTTCTAAATCGAGCAAAAATGCAAAATTCTGCCTAGCCTGTGCAGTTTTCAGTAAGGTATATTGCCATTGTCATATCTCATGGCTCAAGTGGAATTTGGTGATGTTCTTGGCCATTTTGGAAAGCCCTCATATGATACAACAACTGTCTGATCATATTTGGTTTTAATACCTTTTGGATCCAAGTGAAAAATCCCCCTACATTTGGAAAAAAGTGAAGGCAGATTTGGACTTAGTGAAAATTTCACTAAGTGTTCGAAAAAAGTGACATTTTCACTTTTTGTGATTTTGATCATTCCATAACTCAAAATCCATGAAGAATTAGAATGAGGTCTAGTTGAAGTTTTTGTAGAGGGTAATGAGATCTACACATCAAGCTTTGGATGGGAAAAAATGGCTTTGTGGTTTAGGAGTTATGATCCTCCAAAGTTGGTACCCTTGCCACTTTATTTCATAACTTAGAAAATTTTCTAAGTTTTTATGGTTACCCCTTTTACAAGTTATCCAACTTTTCTTGATTTTTATTTATGAATGATGATTCAAATAATACATTAACATCATTTTAGGGTTAAAAAACCATAAAAGTGAAAAATCTCAAAAAGTCAAAGTTTGACTTTTGTGCATAGTTGACTTTTTATCAGATGAATTCCAAACTGTGCGATCCTTTAGGAAATCATGTCCTTGACCTAAATTAAACTTGATGGTCATGTTCCATGGGTGTTATAGGGTATATTGATTCATGTCCTAGGGTTTGGGAGCATGTCCTGGTCAAAAGTCAAAGCTACAGTTGACTTTTCTCGCGAAACCCTAACTGTGGTACTGATGAAATTGAGACTTGCCGCTCAAGCTTCTTGGATTAATCCATTGTTGCAAATGGATCAATGTGGTATATTAGAGACCCTCAAATCCTCTCTTGAGGTCTTGGCTCATGATTTGTCCCAAAAGTCAACTTAGGGGTGAATTAGGTCAAGAAACCCTAATTCCTGATTTTTGATGAATGCATCCCCTGAGGCTAAATTAGCTTGATGATTGGATTTACGATGTCCCTTGGAGCATCATAGGTTATGCTTTGAAGCAATGGCTCATGCCCAGAGGAAAATTTCCATCTGGAGGCCCTGGTCGACCAAACCCTAATTTGGTGACACTGGCGATCTTGAGACTTGATCTACCTGGAAGGGAGCAGCCTTGTGCTTAATCCTTAAAGTGGGAGTCCTCTTGATCCCTTGTGGATATTTAAAAGGCTAGACAAGTTGAAGATCATGTCATTTCTTGATTGATCCTTTGTCTAAAAGCTCTGAGAGGGCTGGAAACCCTAAATTTGATTGTAGTAAGTGCTCACCCATCTTTGGGGAGACTACTGAGGTATGATGGTTCATCCATATTGTGATGATGATTTTCACAATGATGGGAAATCTTAGTGGTCAAAATTTGGGGTATGACAGTTAGGGATAATGGCAAGTAACTACGTTCAACAAAGGGGTAAATCCCTCAGCAGATGTTACACCATCCGTCAGAAATCTCGATCAAGGTCATCTTCGAAAGAAGCTCAGGATGCCCCGAATTCAAAGTTGGTAGAAGGATAACGGTCATTATGTTTCAACGTAGCCCTTTTCCCCGTAAATTACCATTTTCTAACTTTGTATATACTCTTTGGAATCACGAGTTTGGCTGATTTCCATCCTATCAATAAAATTTGAGCCCTTGTGCTTTTGTTTGTAATTCTTATTTGTGTTAGTTCCTGGATTGGCTGGAATTTTGGTAAAACAAAGGTTATTCAATGTTGATGTCAAGGTGCGGATGTTGTAACATTTAAGTCTTAACACTGGGCTGTGTTAAGTAGTTAAGTGCTGAAGTTGGATGTCTGATGTCACACAGGTGATGTTGTAACATCAGACCTGCAGAATTAACAACAGCAGGATATGTTATTAGGGCACGCGTATTAGCTGGAATTGTGGAGAGTGGTTGACTCATTGGATGAGAATATCTTGGGATAGATATTTTCTGTTACATGGGAGATTTGATTGCAGGTCTGTTAGAGAATTAAAAGGTTGAAGATTTAAAAAGATTTTGGGGATAAAATCTGTTTTGAAGATTCAGTTTTAATTAACAAATCTGATCAAATATTGTGACAAGTCCAAACCCAATTCAGGAGCTATATAAAGCGCACAAGACCAAAGGAAAAAGTACAGATTGAAGATCAAGAGCAGAGGCTGAGTGTCTTAGATATTTGTATGAATCGTGAGTAAACCATTCAAGGGTGAATTGGTGATCTGTCCTCTCTAAAGCTATGAAGCAAAGAGAGTTGTGTGACTTGATCGAAGCTAGGAAGTAAGATCAAGGGTACTCAAAGTGGGTTCTTTGAGTGTTTGTAAGGGATTGAGTGGTGTTCTCATACCTAAGTAGTTTCTTAGGTAGGAAGTCATTAGTAGAGTATAAGTTTAGGAGATTGTCAACGGTTTGTTGAGTCTGTAAATTATATCTACAAGTAGTGAATTCCATCCCTGGCTTGGTAGCCCCCATAGTAGGTTGGTTGTAACCGAACTGGGTCAACAATTCTTGGTGTTATTTTACTGTTATTGTTGTCCATTGTGCAGAGTGTGTTGTTGTGACATCACACCTTAACATCACACGTCTGATACCAGAATTTCAATTGGTATCAGAGCAGGCATCCTGTCTGTCTCTCGGTGAGATCTAGGGAAGTTACTTTCTGGTGAAAAGATGGACAAAGAAGTTGGAGGATTCGTCAACAGACCCCCTATTTTGGATGGATCCAATTATGACTATTGGAAGCCAAGGATGACCACCTTCTTAAAATCCTTGGACAGTAGGGCTTGGAAGGCTGTTATTAAAGAGTGGAAATTACCTATCATGTGTGAGAAGGATGATGCTGGCAAAGATAAAGAAGGCACCTCTAAGCCAAAGCCTGAAGAAGAGTGGACCAAGGAGGAAGATGAGTTTGCCCTTGGAAATTCCAAAGCTCTGAATGCTATCTTCAATGGAGTGGATAAGAACATCTTCAGGTTAATTAATACCTGTGAAGTTGCTAAGCAAGCATGGGATATCTTGCAGGCTACTCATGAAGGAACATCTAGAGTCAAGATGTCAAGACTTCAGATTTTAACATCAAAATTTGAAAGCCTGAAGCTGAAAGAAGATGAGACTATTCATGATTTCCACATGAGTGTTCTTGAGCTGGCCAATGCATCTAGTGCTCTTGGAGAGAAGATGTCAGATGAAAAGCTTGTGAGGAAGATCCTTAGGTCCCTACCTAAGAAGTATAAGATGAAGGTTACTGCCATTGAAGAATCACAAGACATCAGCAAGATGAGAGTAGATGAGCTCATTGGATCTCTTCAAACCTTTGAGCTTGGGTTGAATGAGGAAGAACCAGAAAAGAAGCCAAAGAGTATAGCCCTGGTGACAAATGGTGAAGAAGAGAAAAGGAAGAAATCTGAATCCCAGGAGGATCTGTCTCAGGCCATAGCGATGTTGGGAAGACAGTTCACCAAAGTATTCAAGAGAATGAATAATAACTCCAGGCCTAATGTTAAGAACATGACTTCTGACACCAGCAAGAAGGATGAAGAGAAAACTGCCCAAGATAAAGGAGTGCAGTGCTTTGAGTGTGAAGGGTATGGACATGTCAAGAAAGAATGTCCCACCTTCTTGAAAAAGCAGAAGAAGGGCATGACAGTTTCCTGGTCTGACTCAGATAGTGAAAGTGAAAGTGAGTCAGCAAAACATGTTAGAGCCCTAACAGGAGCTGTTGTTTCTGATGACGATTCTAGTGATGGAGAAGTAACTTATGAGGAGTTAGCATCTACTTATCAAGAGCTGTGTTTAAGAAGTGCTGAGTTTTGTCAAGAAAACAAGTGCCACAAGCAACAGATTGCTTAGTTAGAAAATGAAAAGACTGATCTTGAAAATGAAGTGGTGCTAGTTAGAGCTCATCTTGATCAAATGACCAAGTCTGTCAGGATGCTGAGCTGTGGCACAGACACACTTGACAAGATTCTTCAGTCATAAAAAGCTGCTGGAGACAAAGCTGGGATAGGTTATGTGGCTGAGGACAAGGGTGTCCCAGGGTGTCCCACACTTCTTTGGAACTAGAGGAGTCATCCCTCTCGATGACGTTGACCTCGGGAAAAACATAGTTGATGAACTCAAGTCCTGCAAACGTTGCGAATTCATCTTCGTGTTGAGTAGCTTCTGAATGACCTGAGTGTTCATCCCGTGACATGGTGGGGACACAGGTATTCTGTTCAATGACGGTCAGCTGATTTTCATTGGTCGGCTGACTTTCTGGCCCCACGTTTCCTGGGTAAGGTTGCCACATTGGTAGACCATCCATTGGGCCATAGTAGGTGTAGTCAAAATTATCTTTCATCAGAGTGTCTTCCTCTAATGAATTTGGCGGAGCACGACATCCTTCCGGATCATAACCTCCGTATATCATTTCGACGTCTGACCTTGGTATAAATCTCGGACTCTGTGCGGGATAGCAAAATGGTATAGGCACCACTTCCTGAGACATATAATCGTCCTCATTGAGGTAGGACTTCCACTCTTTATCCGTGTCAGAGGGATCTTCCTCATTGATAGCATGTACTGCTTGAGACACCGGGTGAAGAAAACCTCCACTGTGGAAGAAGTTTTGAAGGGGATGAAGACTTTCATCGTTGGAAGCTGTCTGGGTATAGGTTGCAGAAAAACCAAGACCCTTCTTTGTTTTATTGCCAATAGGAATGACAAGCTATCCCCATCCTGTTGTATCGGTACTCTCGACCGCTTTGATAGCATCTTTGTATGAGGAAATCGAGGTTCCTCCTCTGAATTGATTGTTCTCGCTCATCGACAGTGCTTGGAACTGCATTCCAATAACCTCCTTGGGTTCTATACCAGCAGATGATGACAAGTTACTCACCAACAAGGCTTGTTCCCCACAAACTGTGACAAGTTGATCGTTATTGATGAACTTTAGCTTTTGGTGGAGGGTTGAAGTAACCGCTCCAGCCTGATGTATCCAAGGTCTTCCTAATAAACAACTGTACGTTGCCCGGATGTCCATGACCTGGAAAATGACTTGGAAAGTGTGAAGACCGATAGTTATGGGAAGATCAACTTCGCCGATGACTGTTTTTCTGGATCCGTCGAATGCTTTGACGACGACCTCGCTGATTCTCATCGGAGGGCCCTTGAATGATAATTGCATCAAAGTGGACTTCAGCATAACATTCAGGGGTGAACCTGTGTCTACCAGTACGCTGGCTAAAGCATCGTCCTGGCAGTTAACTGTGATATTGAGCGCCATGTTATGACGACAACCCTCTTCAGGTAATTCTTCATCACTAAATCCCAAATTGTTGCAGGAAGTGATGTTAGAGACAATGCTATCGAACTGTCTGATTGTTACATCTTGTTCAATAAAGGCTTGCTCCAAGACTTTCTGTAGAGCCTCCCTGTGGGCTTCCGAACTGAGTAACAGCGATAACACCGAGATCTTTGAAGGAGTCTGTAACAGCTGATCAACAATGTTATATTCACTCCTTTGGATGAGCTTCAGCATCTCATCATTATTTTTTGAAAGGTCGGGATCACTGGATTGACCGACTGGGGGATCAAGAGCTTCTATCTGAAGTTCCTTTTCCTTGTTAAGTTCCCCAACCCCTCGGTTGAAGATTCTACCACTTCGTGTTACACGACTGATGTCTGTAATATTCACGACGGAGGGTAATGGAATTTCCTTTCCATTTTCAACTGTCGTTGCACCGTATTTGTAAGGGATAGCCTTAGTTGATTCATACGGTAGTGGTCTTGGCAGATAGATGACTATGGGAACCTTCTGATTTTTCTGACCTTCATAAGTAATCTCGATTCGTTCCCGGTTGGGAACCTTAGATTCGTCAAGTAGAGGGATAATGGCAAAAACATCCCTGGTATGGTGACGACCAGAGATGGGTCCAGAACCCGAATAGGGACGAATTTCTCCACGATCGACCTGACCTTGAAGAGCTGCTCTCACAAGGTAACACCCTTGGTTACTTTCCGAACAGATGCTTCAACTGTCATATTTGTGTGGTGGCACCTAGCCACGCCCACTTTGAATACAATGCAACCTCACTAGGTTAGCTTCCACAGATCAGACATTCTGACTCTGATGTCAAGTAGGATTCCTGTTATTGATACTAATTTGCTGAGTATCCTCATCCATGTAAATTGGCATCCACCAGTGATTTAACAAGTGCTGAAGTGCCGCCTGGACAAGGGTGCAACCCTGATCGTTTTCGCAACCTGCTTTACAACTTTGATAGTCATGTGATATTAAGAATCTGAGTCGGACCTGCTCAGCATGTAACTCTACCAGGTTGGTATTCATCATGCGAATATCGAAGATTTGAACCATGTTGATCAGATAAGGGTTCCTATCATGGTAGTCTTGGATCCATCCAAGATCCATCTGACGCTGGAGGGCCTCCTGTATGAAAGAGCATCCCTGTTTGTTTACCGAGCAAATCAGACAAGAACTGTAATCGTGCCGCGGCAGATTATGATACTGGCTTTGCCTTGAGTGCATTGCCACCAAGTTGTCATTCATTGCAAGGATGTCGTGGTTCTGAATGACGTTGGAATTCGTGTAGACCATGTTAACTCCACGAACTCGGTGCTCTTGGATCCATCTGAGATCCATCTGTTCCTGCAGAGCTGATTGCACTACAGAACATCCTTGATTGTCTTTAGAGCAGATATCACACTGATGATAGTTATGAGGTGGCACATGGCCGTACCCACTCTGTCTACAATGCATCTTGACCAGATTGGTCCTCAACAAGAGTACATCGTGAATTTGATAGACATTGTTAAATTCTTTCTCAATCAGGTTGACTGCAGCTTTCTCATGTTGAGGCAGCGGGTTCGTGAGAACATTTGGATTCGTATCTTTGAAAGATAAGAGCCCGCTCCTAACAAGCTTTTGCACGTCGGATTTGAAATTGAGACAATTCTCTATGTTATGCCCTGATCCTCCTTGATGATAAGGGCATGTCTGATCCACCTTAAACCAAAAAGGCGGATTTTTGGGTACTGTAAGAGGAGACTTAGTATGGATGTGCCCCTTAGCCAGTAGTAACGAAAATAGTTCTGCGTACAACATGGGTATAGGATCAAACCCTGGTGACCGTGTTATATGGTTGTTATTGTATGGAGGACGAACCTGCTGAAGAGGCTGTTGTATCCTTTGCTAGTCAGGTTGGCTCTGCACAACCTGAGGTAGATACGTAGGAATAGACGCAGGGTTGATAGCAGGAGTCATAGCTGCTACCGGCTGATAATGTCGCCTTTGCTTTCCGAGAGAGATATTCCCAATATCTTGCTCTTTTTTCTTAGGGAGAGCACTACTGTATTTTTTAGTACCGCTCGTCGATCCAGTGTCTTTTACCAAACGTCCTTCTCGGACGGCTTCCTCAAGACGTACACCCATGCCGACCATTTCGGTGAAATCATTGGGCACACTGGCAACCATTCGGTCATAGTAAAATGAGCTTAAGGTCTTTAAGAAGATCTTTATCATCTCTTTTTCCTCAAGAGGTGGACAAATTTGAGCGGCAATTTCACGCCACCTTTGAGCATACTCCTTAAAGGTTTCCTTGTACTTTTGCGACATTGATCTGAGTTGATCTCTGTCGGGTGCCATGTCCAAATTGTATTTGTATTGTTGGACGAAGGCAGTACCAAGATCTCTGAAAGTGCTGATCGTAGTACAGTTTAAACCCATGTACCATTTGAGTGCGGCACAGGTTAAACTATCCTGAAAGTAGTGAATCAGTAGATCCTGATTCTCCGTCTGGGCTGACATCCGCCGAGCGTACATCACCAGATGGCTTTGAGGGCAAGAGTTACCCTTGTATTTTTCAAAGTCGGGCACTTGGAACTTGTGCGGGACTTTCACATTTGGGACCAAGCAGAGATCTGCGGCGTCCTTTCCAAATAGATCCTAACCGCGAATGGCTTGCAGTTCCTTCTGCATTTCCAGGAACTTCTCCTGGAATTCATCCATTCTATCGAACATAGTTTCCTTCTTACCAGAAGGTGTTTATGGAATCTGTCCTTCCGGGACAGTGTGCACCACAGGGGGTGATACCGTGACTACGACAGTGAGTCTTGGCGTCTCCCAAATTTTGTAACCTTCAGGAGTCTTCAGTATGCCCTTGGCATCTTTGCTTTCCCGAAGTTTGTAACCTTCAGGCCCAGCGGCTTCTGTTGTGATTCCCTGATCCTCAGTGATTGGCAGAACATATCCTTCTGGGATATGGTTAACAGGCATGCCCCAAGGACGATCTTTCGGTATCTGATACCTAGGATCATACCTCTCCACTATGGGCGTTGAGGTGACCTCTGAGATCACAGTCCTTTGTAGCTGAGCTTCTGCCATGGCTTGCATGTCGTTACGAAGCTTTCTCATATCCTCTCTCAGAGAGTCGATCTTTTCTTTCAACTCTCTGTTTTCTTCCTCAAGATCATCCATCTTTTTCTGACGATTGGCCCGAGTATTTTACGAATGAGACAATTTGACTCTAGAATCGAGACACAAACGTGAGATTCGTAAGGAAGAAGAATACGCGATGTGAGAATGATGAATGCAATGATTATATTAATTGTTTAAGGTTTAATCAAAATGAACTTCGACAATTAGATTGTAAATATCAAACGATGGGGAAGCCCCTTTTTATTGAAATTCAAAAGATTGCAGAAGTGGAAATATAGTAGATTACAAAGTGCAGAAACAGAAACCTAAACTAATGGGTCCAGAGTCCTCTCTGAAGAGAAATCAGGTGCTGATTCTGGTATCTTCCTTTTCTTTGACCGGGGCTCTTGGGCCGTTGTCGGGTTGTTATTCCTTTGCCAAGTGAAAGGAGCGAGCAAATTCCTTTGGTCATCTTGATTATCTAAGGCATTTTTAGCTTGAGAGCTCTAGTTTGTACCCAATGGAGATAAGGCTCCACCGAGACACAATTCGGTTTTCCCAGAGACTCTCGTCCTTTCTTATGAACATGCTTCCAAGCGTGCACTATTTCCATCTTTAGTGCTCTATCGTTTTCTCCTTCTTTGAAGAAAAGACCTTCCAGATGAACACCTAGTGGGATGTGTCTTATCGGGTATCCAAATTGACGGCGAACCAATATCGGATGGTAGTTGATTCCTCCTTTAGTTCCTATGAGGGGTACGTTGGGGAAGTTTCCACAACGATCAATGATCCTGATTCCCTCATAAATCTTATTACACCAGTCTATATCAGAGTTGGTAAGAGACATGATCTTTTGCGACCAACGTAAGGCACTCTTACAATCCCAAAAAGCAGCAGACTTGGGCAAGTGAGAGATAAACCATTTGTAAAGCAAAGGTACACAGCATGTGATCTCCCCTCCGCTGTACAAATTCCCCAAGTGTACAGAATGATACGCATCTGCGAGCAAAGTTGGCATAGGATTTCCAATGAGAAAAACCTTAATGGCGTTGATATCGCCAAAATTATTAATGTGGGGAAACAAAAATAACCCGTGGGTGAGCAAGACAAAGATGCTTTCAAAAGCAGTCACGTTTCCTATACTGGCAAAATATAGGGCCTTCTTTGTCAAGAACGGGGCTGGCAAACCTTGGATGCCACCCTTAGTGGTTAGGTGAGTCCTAACTTCAGACTCGTCCAAATAAATTGCTCTTGCAATAGTTTGATTCTTTGGAATTTCTTCCAGTCCAGAAAATGGAGCTCGATCTGTAATGTGTAGATCGATCAGGTGAGAATACTCCTCCAGCGTTGGTGTAAGCTGGTAATCCGGGAATGTGAAACAGTGATAAACCGGATCATAAAACTGAATGAGCGCATCCATGATTCCCTCAATCACATGGACTCTTAGTAGTGGTAGTAAACCTCTGTGCTTGGCTCTGAAAGCCTCTGGGTTAGTGATCATCCTCGTTAACCTTCTCAAATCCTCTAGTTTTGGAACCTTGAAGGTATACTGGTGAGTTCTCCTTCTACCGAAATCCATTAGTGCAATCCTTTTCTCTGATATTTGCAATCACAGTCTTAGTTTAATTTGAAAAACAGAGAGACTAGAAGAGAAGATTTTTTGAATGTTTTAGTGTTTTTTTAGATGAATGCATGAATGCAGCACACAAAAACATAGAAAAAACATGGGGTCAAAGGGTCGTTGTCATGAAGTCAAGGCTCTACCCATCCCCAAAGGTTTATACTAGGGTGATATTTGTACCTGTACTCATTATCATCAGCTCCTCCTAGGAAAGCAAAATAACAAGTGGATCGCCAGCGAGTTGTAGAGCAATCTTAGAGTAAGTGCCATTCACCGAGAATAGATCACCAGCTTCAAATAAGGGTAGTATCGCGTAACAACTATTTCCATTGGCTAAGAGAGTGAATGGGTTGCGTTGGTCAGCCTCCGCTGAGGTTGATGGTCGACCCCGTCGCCATCACTTATCTTAAGTGTATACTCAGTCTTTCCACATACGGCATCACCCGCATTCCCATTAGCAGAAAATAAACATGTATAGCAATTAGGAAAAGCAGTATATATATTTGTCCTAAACATCCTAGACCTTTAAAGCTATGAATCTTAAGTTCCTAACAAAAAATGGGTTCCCCGGCGGAAGCCCCAATCTGGGGTATGCACACAAGTGAAGAGAAGGAAGACCGTTCCTAGATTTAACTTTTACAGGGCCCCACGGTGGGCGCCATTTTCCGGTAGCGAGCGATTTTGGACGCGGTTCTTAAGCGCTGGTCGCTCTCTGCGGTTTTGAGCTTAAACTACAAGTCGATTCATTTTTTATCCTATTGTGAGCTGATGAAGGAAGGGAAATAGATGTCTCCAATTAACCCTGCTTGCATACTGAGTTTAAACAGCGGTCTGTTAGGTTACGGATGCTATCAATGTGGGGGGGCCTTTGTACTGGTTATTTGTATTTTCGCCAATACTGGTTTTTATCTAGACATAAGGTTTCTGGCGGGGAACAAGGATCAGGATGTTAGGACTGGCGTTTTTGAATTACTGCTTTTGATTGATGGAGATATGGGATTTGGGTTTTTTGTTTAGTGTGCTCGCTAAGATCTTTTCTTTCGATCTTATGGCTACGTATTCCCGTTTACCGAAATAGGGAAATCAGAGCGTTCGTAGTTTCTCCTATTCTATGGGAGGAAATGGTTGTTTTTGGTGTCTTGTTCAAAGCCCAAGACGTGAAGCGAAAAGGTGGTTTGTATCTTGTTCAAAGCCCAAGATGTGAAGCTAAAAGGGTGTTGGCTTTAGAGAGAATTTGTCATCTCTAAAGAGGGGGGTTGTATGTCACAACTGTTTATAAAGGAGAATTACTTTAACCGGGATACGCGGATCCTAGCAATGCCATAATTTCCTTTATAGGGGGTTTTAACCTAAAGGAGAAGACTTTAACTCAGTGTAGAGTAATGTTATCTTTCCTTAGGAATTTCTCATGCTAAAAGAGGGACAGTGGCATGGATGTAGATGATCCAGGGGCTTACCGCTTACAGCGATTAGATGAAGGGAGTTGTTTGATGTTTGTTTACTGTGAACGAGGCACAGTTTTGGTGCTAAAAGGTTAATTGGATTAACCAGTGGTTTTCTTATACAAAGCCTAAGAGGAGGCTATTATGTGTCTCGTACAAAGCCCGAGAGAGAGGCTAAAAGGTTTAATTGACTCAATGAGGGAGTCTCTTTATGTTTGACTCCACTGGGGAGAATCATTGTACAAAGCCCAAGAGGAGGCTATGGTGACTGTTTCAGCTAAGTGACAGATCTAATATACCGATTTTAAAGAGAAAATTAGTTCTTATATGAGCAACATTGTACTCAGGGATTTGATTCAAGGATCCGGGTTATTCTTGTTCTTTAAGGAAGTGGGAAATCCGAAGGGTATTGAGACTGTCTGAGTCTACGAGTTTCCTTCCTGTTCTTGAAGGGTGCTTGAGAATGTCTTTGAGACTCAAGGAGATTAGACCGTCCAAGTCTAAAGTTTCATCTTTTGTACCATGCTTTGAGAAACAGTAGTAGACTCTTTGAAAGGATTATTCTATGCAAATGATTAAGTTCTGTTCCTATACCTCTAGGAGGTCGTCGGGACAATTTGTACTAAGCCAAAGGGGAGGCTGAAATCTTTTAAGAAGCCGAGTAGTCCTTGTACTAAGCCCAATAGGAGGCTATCATTCCCGGAGGAAGAGATCATTATACGAAGCCTAAGAGGAGGTTGTGAATACTTCTAAGAAGCCGTAGGGTCCTTGTACTAAGCCCAAGAGGAGGCGGGGTTGCTTTTAGGAAGCCTGTGGGTCCTTGTACGATGCCCAAGAGAAGGCCGATGCTTTTAAGAAGCCCGTGGGTCCCCAAACCCCGAGAAATTCAAGGCAATGCTATTCACCGAGAATAGATCAAAGTCAGGAAAGTTCGAGAATTTGGAAGAAACTCAAAGATGCCATTCACGGAGAAGACATTCATCTTTGGGAGTAGAGTTTCTTGACAATTCCTAATGAGGACAGCCGAAGAGAAGACTGTATCTGGTGATCCTATTGGGGATCTAGTTGTCTATTTCTACGAATAAATGAAACGGCGTCACCTAGTTCTAGACGTAGTTGCTGGGGAAACTCTAAATATCGATACTATTATTACACAGTTGATATGAGTTTATGAAAGAAGACTTACAATGAAACAGCCCCACAATACAGTTATATGTATATGAAAGCGGTAAATGAAAGCAATAACCACTTACTCGGTTGTAGAGCTTCCATGCTGTTTGGTTAGTTGTTCAACAAAGAAAGATTGAAAACAACAGTATATTCAAAATCAAAGGAGAAAGTGCTTTGAAATAAAAATATTTGGGGCTTATAGCTCAAGGAGAGGCCCAGGGTTTTATCAGTGAGCGCACTGTTTTGAATTTGTACAGAGGGACTTATACAAGTGACTGAGGCCCAAAAGGTTTTCTGTACAAAGGGATGGGTCTTACACTCCAATGGAGGCCCAAAAAGTTTTAAAGAAAAAGAGTGGGGCTTATAACACGTGGGTAGGCCCAGATGATTTTTCATTTAAAATGGCGATCGCGCCGAGGTTTTCTTTTAACTCAGAGGGACTTATTCAATAAGTGAGGCCCAAAAATGATTTGGTCAAAAAAGGATTGGGTCTTACACTCTAATAGAGGCCCAAAAAGTTTTGAATGGGTCTTATAGCTCAAGGAGAGGTCCAGAAGGTTATTTTTCAAAAGGCGACGATCGCGCCGTTTATTTTTTACGGTATCGGGACTTATACAATACACTGAGGCCCAAAAATGATTTGGTCAAAGAAGGATTGGGTCTTACACTCTATTAGAGGCCCAAAGTGTTTGACAATGATTTGATGAGGGTTGAATTGATTCAAAACCCTAATTTGTTTTCAAAGTGTATTTTTAATTGAATAAAAATTCAATTAAAAGGATCAATGCTTGTTAAATATGTGAAAACAAATTATGATCTTGGATCAATGTTCCAAAAAATCATGTTTCTTCCTACAAAATGATTGAAATCAAATTAGGGTTAGAAAACAAAGGGAGAAAAAATATTTTAAATGCTAAAAACACATAAAACATTAATTCTTTGCAAAAATATCAAATATATGAAATAAATAATATTTTTGGGGTTTTTTGGTAAAATCAAATATTTAAACATTTTTGTGAATTATTGCAAAAAGAACCAATAAAAAATGATAAAAATTGAAGGAGTTATTAATTTTTCAAATCATTAAAAATAATAATATGAAAAAATAACAAAATAAAAAAGTGATAAAAAGAAGTCTGGGGCGAGGGGGATTCGAACCCCAGACCTCTCACTTGCCAATACTCACAAAACCAGCTGATGAACCGCTGGGGCGCAATGCCAATTCATTAATAACATGGCGAGTGAAAAATATATATCAAACTTAGTTGGAAATCCTGAAGAATGGCGCCATGGCCATCTTCTTCCTCGAGCCCGTGCGTGAAGCACCATATCTCACTCATCTCTCAACCATTGGACATGATTCAAACACCAAACCCGTGCGTTTTTCCACAAGGAATAAGATGGCAATATCCAATTTTGTTCATTTTCAGTGTGGAGTAAAATAATCATGATGAACACAGATGAACCCTAATTTGCAAAAGCAATCGTGCAGGCATGGTTATAAGGTCTATGATCCAATTTCTTGAGGTAAAACAATCAACACATGATGGCAATCAAATGGCAAAAATATCATGCGAGGAAATATGCATGGATCATGGAGTTTGAGTTTGAAGCTCACCTTGACGCAAGCTGAAATGGAACTTTGCCCAGATGGTGTTCCAGTCGTGAATTGGTGATCCCTACAGCTTCAATGGATGTTATGAAGTGTGTTACAAGCTTTGGAACACTTTAAAATTCTTTGGATCAAGCTGGAGACCTCCACCTGCAAAATTGAAGCATAATGGCTTGGTTGAAGAGTGATTTTGAGCCTGGGGTGTTACAGTTGGTGTTTAAGTGTTTGGACACCTCAAATACATCATATGTGATGTGTTTGAGCAATTGGAATGGATTGATTGTGGCTGCAACTCAAAACCCGATAGTGGTTACTCAAAAACAAGAAAACTTGAGGTTTAAGAAAGAATGAGAGAAAGTAGTGCTGTAACTGGCTTTGGTGTGAGTTGAATGATCCATTGGGACCTCTATTTATAGGTGATCAACTTATGTTTTGGAGGAATAGTGAATGGCTGCTGGATCAGATCACATTTGCATGGATTGGCTTGGAGGATTTCTTCCCAAGCAAGGCAAGCTAGCCATTCCCAAGAGCAGGGCTATGCCTTGACCAAAACCACATTCCTTAGATGTTTTTAATGTTGTTTAATCAGAGAAATTGACTGAGTAGGGTAGCTACCTTGACAATGCACTATTCCACATTAATACACTTTGAATTCAAGGCAAAATGTGCCAAAGTGGATGAACTTCAAGTTGGAAGATTCCTTGGCTTTTTGACTCAGATTTATCAGTTGGATCAGATGCAATGTGATTGGTTTGAACACAGGTGGCATAGGGATCCTTAGTCTTTGGCTCAAAATCGTGTGTGGCAAGCAAACATGCAAACTGATTTTTCCAAAACAGCTTGCAGCAGCATGACTTTGGGCATGGATTTCTCATGGCTTAAGTTGAATCAATTCATGCTGTTGAGCTCTTTGAATTCTTAGCAACATATGCAACAACATTGATGTTTAACTTTGGACTTGATTCAGCTTGCATCTATGTAAAAAGATCTCACAAGTTTTGGTGTTTCAACAAAATCTGTCTTGGACAGAATTTTTCTAAGTGTTGGAAAATGGTATATTTTCATGTTTTTAGCCACTTTGGCTCACTCATAGCTCAAAATCCATAATGAATTGGAGTTAGGCCTAATTGAAGTTTTTGTAGAGGGTAATAAGAGATACAAATCCATCTTTGGATGAAAGAAAATGGCCTTGTGGTTTAGGAGTTATGGTCCTCCAAAGTTGGTACCTTTGTCACTTTATTTTTAACTTAGAAAATTTTCTAAGTTTTTATGGTTACCCCTTTTACAAGTTATCCAACTTTTCTTGATTTTTCTTGATGAATGATGATTCAAATCATACATAAACATCATTTTAGGGTTAAAAATCCATTTTGGTGAAAAATCTCAATAAGTCAAAGTTGACTTTTGTGCACAGTTGACTTTTTATCAGATGAATTCCAAATTGTGCAATTCTTCAGGAAATCATGTCCTTGACCTAAATCAAACTTGATGGACATGTTCCATGGGTGTCATGGGGTATATTGAGGTATGTCCTAGGGCTTGGGAGCTTGTCCTAGTCAAAACTCAAAGTTACAGTTGACTTTTCTCTTAAAACCCTAATTGTGGTGCAGATGAAATTGAGACTTGTTGCTCAAGCTTCTTGGATTAATCCATTGTTCTAAATGGATCAATATAGTTCATTAGAGACCCTTAAATCATGTCTTGAGGTCTTGGCTCTTGATTTGTCCCAAAAGTCAACTTAGGGGTGAATTAGGTGAAGAAACCCTAATTCCTGATTTTTGATGTATGCATCCCCAGAGGTCAAATTGACTTGATGCTTGGGTCCATGAGGTTCCATGGAGCACATTAGGTTATGTTTTGGATCATTGCCTTGTGCCCAGATGAAAATTTCCATCTGGAGGCCTTGGTCGACCAAAACCCTAATTTGGTGACACTGTCGATCTTGAGACTTAATCCACCTGAAAGGGAGCATCCTTGTACTTAATCCTTAAAGTGTGAGTCCTTTTTGATCCATTGTGGATGTTTAAGAGGTTAGACAAGTTGAAGATCATGTCATTCCTTGATTGATCCTTTGTCTAAGGCTCTGAGAGGGCTTAAAACCCTAATTTTGATTGTAGTGAATGCTCAACAACCCTCGAGGCATTTGGTGATGCATGATGGTTCATCCATATTGTGATGATGATTTGCACAATGATGGGAAATCTTAGTGGTCAAAATTTGGGGTATGACACAAGGCTCATGTACAATACATGTTAATCCTTTGTTAGATGTTTTTGCTTTTTGTTTTGAGATGAGAAAGAGACTCAAAGGTTTTAAGAAAGGAGAAAGTCTAATCGGAGGTCCTATGGTTATGTGAGGTATAAGGACCACTTAAGCCTAAAGAGAAGATAGGGATAGCACTGTCTAATGCTTATCCTACCTCACCTTAATCAAAAATTAAGGATGAGCTAGGATCCCTAAGGGATGTGAGAAAGTTCTACACAATCAAGCAATATATCATGCTATTCACAAAAGAGAATGATAAGTAAAAGAAACGAGATGAAAGAAAAGATGAGAAGAGATGAGTATGGATTAACATCCACTTACTCAAGTGACTTACCTCTGCCCCTACACAAAAGGTTAGTGCATTATTATCACAAGTAATTGCAAACTAGCACAAGGAACTCAAACCAAACAAAACTATTTGATTCAAGAAGACAAGTTAATAAGAAAATGAAGTTCACACCAAAAAAGAAGGGTCCTAATGGTTAAGGGACATACCAAGTCAGTAGGTATATGCTAAGGTACCATGCTAATGTAAACATGTCATATGATATCAAACAAAGTCAAACTATGCACCAAACAATCATGCAAATGTGAGTTGAACATTACCTACACAAGATGTATATAATTGGAAAGTAAACATGAATAAATGTGTATGTAAACATCAAAGTCAGAAGTAAATGTCATTTAATAATGAGTGAGATGTTATTCAAATGGCATATGATTCACAAGAGCAAGCATTGATCAAGCAAGCAAAATATGGGAGCAAACATCATTAAAGTTCCAACAATGCATCATACAAGACATGTAAGTAAGAAATGAATATGCAAATTGAATAACCAAACAAAATAAGTGCAAGTCAGTAGCTTAGGACATTTGAAATGACATTTAGAGGTTAACAATGTAAGCACAAAACTCATACAATGGTCATGTTGAAGCATTTAGAAGATTAAGAGCAAACAAGTTCAAGTTAGGTCAAACAAATTCAAACAAAGTATGCAAAAGTCTGTGAGCTTTAGAAACATGTAACATGAAATTATAGGTCATGGAATATGATTGAAAATGGTTGAAAACAGAAGTTAATCATGGTCAAGGGATGATTTGGGATCACTCATGTATTGGGGCAAACATGTATTCAAAGAAGATTAGAGAAGAAAACACAATTACACAAGATATTTCACTTTAGAACATGTGCACAAAAACCATATAAGAATGAACTTTGAATGACTTATGATATGGTAAAAATGACCTATAATATTCATACAACATGAATTAAAAAAAACCTCAACAATTAGTCAAAGAAGATTGGCATATAATACAAATTAAAACCTAAGCACAAATCATCTAATGCTTACACAAACACACATGCCTTTTAATGGATCAAGATGGAATTTAAAGGCTTAACAAATTTATGAGATTCAAGTTATTTGAAATGCAACCAGTGGGTAAACATTTCACAAGAAGATGGCTCAAATATCATTGAGGAACATACTTAAAGAGGTCTCACAATATCATACCAAGCACATTAAAAATTGGCTCAAAAACATCACTCAAAAGTCATCAAGAAATGGTTTATAAAATTCACGAAAAATGCCTAACATGCCTCAACATATTATGACTACATGTACCAAATATTAGGCAACAATTCAATGTACAACTATGTCAAATAAAATCAAAATGAAACCAAGTCATGATTAGAAGCCCAAACAAAAGAAAATGAAAGAAAATTCATGAAAATATGGTGAAATATCATAAAAATCAGAAAATAAAATGATCAAAAATTATTTAAATGTGTTGTGATGTCTCTTGAATTTTTGTGTAATTTTCTGATGCTTAGACATAATTTTAAAAATTAAAAACCAAACATGTATGTGAAAAAAATTAAAAAAACAAGAAATAATGCAGGGAGGTGCAACATTAGTAAAAATTTAGTTGAAAAGCGCTTGGGCTCAAAACATGGGGGGTGTGCATAGCATTCAGCCCAGTCCAAAACACGTAAGTCGGATAGGGTGCATCACATGGATGTTAGTCGACTTCTTTGACTCATCCTGAACCATTGGATGAAGTCAAGTGTGATGATCAAACAAAATCAAATAATCAAATGTATCAAGATGCACGCACATGATAGGTTAACATGCAATAACCACACACGACCAGTCAGTCACAAAAAAGAGGCACGTGAGAGGGAGGTGGTTTTTTAATGTGCTGGCAAGCTCTGGTTCATTGGATCAAAAGATCAAACGGTCACAATTTAATTTGAGATTAAAACCCTAGGTTTAACATGTGAAGACCACCACCGGCTGGAGAAGTTTCCGGTCATCTTCTCCGGCTACTCACCACCGTGGTTCAAGTTGCAAGTCATCAGAAATGGACAAATCGCACATCAAAATAATCCTTTAGTCACGTAGATCACAAATCCACCAATGAAAATTGCAGACAAATCATACACAGGGAGATTCAAAGAGAAACATTTTGCCCTAGTTTTTAGATCTATGCTTCTACAGAGGCTATCAACTAGTCGAATATCTACATTGCATCTATTAAGCTCAACAACACATAAAAACAACCAAACTCAGAGCATAGAGAGATCAACCAAATTGAGAAAAAAACCTATGATGTGAATGCTTCCTTTGCTAAAAAAGAAGGCCAGAGGGGAGGTTCCTAGCTTTGCCTGAGCTTTGAATCAGCCAAATAAAGGCACTATGCACTTGAAATTTCTTGAATCTTAGTTAATGAAGATGGAGAAAATAAGAGTACGATGCTAAACTTCAATCCTTTGATTCCATTGATGCTTTGTTTGAAGAGAATTCAAGAGAAATCTTCAGAGATTGAAGAGAAACAAGCTTCGTGAGAGAGAGATACTCAGAGAAAGAGAGAGTGGAATGTTGAGAGAAAATGAAGAATGAGCCAAGCCTTTTCCAAATTCTGTTGGAGATTCAAATTATAAGGTGAGTTAACTGTTAACTAACTTGGTTAACAGTTAGAAGTCAAGTTAACTGAGTTCATAGTGAGTCAAGTTAGTTATTGGCACGAGTTGCATGGTTTTGTTTAAGTGTGGAACAAATCTTGGAGTTATGGTGAGGGTTAGCATGAAATGAGTGGTGGTGATGTTGTTCTGAGCTTGACAGAGCTTGCTTCACAAGTTTCTCTCCTCCCTCCCTTTGGTTTACACATAGATAGTAATATGTACATGAGCATGGCATGTGAGGTAAGAGTGTGTTGGTCTCAAAATGGAAATGTTTTAGAGATATGATACATGATGGCATGTGCATGGGAGGCTGACAATTACAATGCAATCTGATTTTTGCCTTGCATTTAGTTACTTGGCATGTAAGAAAATCAGCTAGTATGATGACAACTTTAGACATGTACATCTTGATGATCAATGAATGACATGACATGATTCTTGGTTATTTGGAAAGAGTAAAGGAAGGAGACCAAAGTTGATGTGGACATCAAATGCAAATGAAACCTTGAAAAAACTAAAAAATGGCCATGATGATAGGTATTCGTAACTGGTGTGGCAAGTTAGCTTGACCTGGCCTGACCAACTCTCATACGTGTGTGAAAATCAGTGAGAGGTTACCCACTTTGACTCATCATAACTCCTCACACATTAATCAAATGAAAAACTGTCCAACATGAAAGTTGAAGAGGAGATGGAAATGAACAAGATTAATGTTGAACAATTTTCCATTTGAAGCTTGCATCAATGAGAAATTTGACTTGGAAGTTGGACAAAACATGCACACAAGATGTTTGATGAAATGACTGCGTGCTGGCTCGCCCATGACTTGCCTTGCTGGTAAAAAATGCCCTACAAACCTCCAACTTTAATCAATCATAACTCCTTCAATTTTGATCCAATGGAGATGTTCTTGGTATGGATTTGAAGCTTGAAATGTAAAATTTTGATAGCCCTCCCTAGCCCTCCAATTTGGTTCTTGAAGCATGGAGAAAGAAACCCCCAAAGTTGACCTCTCACCTTGCCAAAACTTGCCATAAATAAAAACCCTAATTTCTATTTTTGGCAACTTTGCACATTTCTTGATTTTTGATGAACCTTTCATTATTTCTTGACCAAACCCCCACCAATGATCATGTTTGACATGGGGAACATGGATTTGACCTCAAAAAGTCAAGAGTTGACTTTTTCCTCTCCACAGTTCACTTTTCCCCAATTCTCCTGATTCTCAAACAATGAATCAATTGAACCTCTTCCAAATCAAATTAATGGACAATTCTTCATCCTTAGACCCTTGAGGACATGTAGAATACCATAGAATTAAGTTTTTCCCAAAAAATAAAAAATAAACTGATCTTATGGTAAACCCTAATTTTCACCCCTCAGTCTAGGAGAAATCAGCACATCCTCCAAATTCAAATTCCTCTGAGTATGATGTATATCCTCTCCAAAAAAGATGAGATATGCCATTTGGAAATGATAAAAGCTCCAAGATCCTACCCATTGGGGTATTATACTTCAGCATTCCAAAACCCTAATTTGCACTGGTTAGGAGAATATGACTTCCTTCAATCTTCTATTGAATTCTCATCTTGTGATACCTTAAGGGCTCAAATGAGATGAATTGAGATATGAAAAGCCCTTGTGACTTGTTTGGAAAAGCTTTTCTCTTGTCCTTTGACCTTGAACTGTTCATGCCATGAGACACCTGATCCCATGCCTTGCAACCAATGATGTGTATGATTTAGCATGACCTACTATGAAATCCAAATGAGTGAAACATAAGCCAATTATTGAGAAAAATAAGAGGGCAAATTTTGAGGTATTACAGCTGTCCCTATTCAATCAACTGTGTACCTGAATGGATAAGAGCAACGGTTGTCAAAAATTCAAGGTACATAGGGATTGAATATATAAAGAATAACCAGAAAACTTGCGCTCTGTTGACAAACATAATGGATATATGACCAACACAACAGTTGGTGGTGGATATTGGTGGAGAATAGTCTGGAACAAATGAAATTCAAAGTTCTCCTGTCGGGAATGGCTAAGGTTAAACCCTAAGGTTACCTATCGGGAATGGAAAATGACCTGTCAGGAACGGTGAACAATCTGTCGGGAACGATAAATGGGCCTGTCAGGAACGAATGAGCTTGGACCTTGGTTACCTATCAGGAATGGTAAATGGACTTGTCAGGAACGGTTGGGTTTAAAACTCAAAGGGTGTCTATCGGGAATGGCTAAAGTTTATAACCTATGGCTTACCTGTCAGGAACGGTAAATGGGCCAGTCGGGAACGACTAGGTCTAAAACTCAAAGAGCGCCTATCGGGAATGGCTAAAGGTTTATAACCTATGGCTTACCCATTGGGAATGGTAAATGGGCCTGTCAGGAACGGCTAGGTGTAAAACTTAAAAGGCGCCTGTCGGGAACGACTAAGTTGAAAACCTATGGCATACCTATCGGGAATGGTAAATGGGGCAGTCGGGAACGGCTAGGTCTAAAACTCAAAGGGTGCCTATCGGGAATGGCTAAAGTTTATAACCTATGGCTTACTTGTCAGGAACAGTAAATGGGCCAGTCGGGAACGGCTAGGTCTAAAACTCAAAGGGCGCATATCGGGAATGGCTAAAGTTGTAAACCTATGGTATACCTATCGAGAATGGTAAACGGGTCAGTCGGGAACGGCTAGGTTTAAAACCTCAAAGTGCCTATCGAGAATGGCGGAGGAAACCTATTAGAAATGGTTTCGGCTTGTCTGTCGGGAACGGCTAAAGGAATCCTATCGGGAATGGTTCCTAAGAACTAAGGTTAACCTATACATCTATCGGGAATGACTAAGGTTCAAAACCTATAAGGTTCTATCAGGAATTGCGGTAGGAATCCTATCAGGAATGGTTCCAGGCAGACACGGTTAAAATGTGAGATCAAAAGATTTACCAACCGAGGAATAGGACTCTGTGGGGAGCAAAGTGGTGAAACCTCAGTACTGCTTTGAAATGTCTGTTGAGGAACGAGCGAGGCATTCTGTCTGGTTTTGTTAATCTGATAGAAGGGAAACAATTTTGGGCTCTCGCATGAGGCATCAAAACTGGCTTATGCTTTGCATGCATATGTTTGAATTTTTCCATGGCGTAATTCTCCTTCTCGAATGGAAATGCTTCGCGTTTTTGAGGATGCAATGATTACTATATGCAAAATGCAAAGAGGCTTCTCAGTAAAATAAATGCTGAGGAAAATGAAAGCAGCTTCGCTGGGGATAACAAGCTGGATTGACTTCGTAATCGCAACTGAATTGTCCTCGTGTTCGTAACTCATGCTGGGGAAGACAAATTGACCTGATCTCCTAATCTGGGCTCTGACTTGACAAACCTGTTGAGGTTACTGTAAGGAATGATGACCTCGCTGGAGGTATCATCTGAACCAATCTTCTTGGGGAAGAACTATAACCATAGAACTCCACTGGGGAAATCAATATCCTTCGACCTGGCTGCTGGGAAGTTGAAATCAAACGAACCTCTGCTGAGGAAAGAAATATCTGCTGAGGGACTGAGATCAACCATGTTCCTGCTGGGGATAACAATCTCAAGGAGGAGATTGTTATTGAGATACTCGCTTCTGCTTTGGGAGAACTATTATTGAAGTCCTGCTGGAAAAGACAATGAAGACGTCACATGTTCTTGATGAGCTAACCAGCGAACATTAACACCTGCAAACAAAAGAGTGTGCACACATGCCCCAGGGTATTACTGAATTTTGAATTCATCACCCAAGAACACCTAGCACTCAAAGCAATTTTAATTGTTCTCTTTTGCACTCCTGTCATTGTATAGCCTTTATGTTTTCAAATGCAATGTTTATCAAAAATTCAGACGTTTTTTTTTTTGTAAACAAAACAAACTGTAAAGGAAAACAAAAGAGACAGATATTCTGAATAACAAAAATTTTATTGATTGAAAAGCCCGAAAATAGGCGTTTACATCAAGATGCAATTCCTGGAAAGAGGTAATTGCTTGAAAGAGAAAAAAAACTATCCTAATGGCAATGTGGGAAACAGAGATCCATTGAGTTTCAATCCTGCTATGGGGATGATTGGACCGATTCCTATCCTTCAGAATACCTCTTGTTGAAACGAGACGGGATACAGGTTACTCAGATCGCAGCCTTTCGCTAAATCCATCTTTTGCCTGGATCGCCCTTTGCGGGTTTTCAATCCACCGGGATACCCATTTTTGCCTAAGTTGCCCTTTCGGGGTTTCAACTTACCAGGTGTACTCATTTTTTTTTATTTTATCCCTAATTTTTGCCCGAACCTTTTTCTTCTTTCTTTTTTTCTCTCTTTTTTTTGTTATGGTTCGCCGGGATGCCCTTTTTTTCCTGGACTCTCTTTTTACTGTCCAGCGGGTCCATTTATGCGAAGTATTTTTTAACTGCATCTGAATTCACAGGCGACGGAAAATCCTCACCATCCATAGTTGTAAGCATCAAGGCTCCGCCCGAGAAAACCTTCTTGACAACATATGGACCTTCGTAATTCGGAGTCCATTTGCCCCTATGATCTGTATTAGGAGGAAGAATCCTTTTCAACACCAAGTCGCCTGTCTGATAATTCCGAGGACGCACTTTCTGATCGAATGCCCGTTTCATCCACCTCTGATACAGTTGTCCATGGCATATAGCTGCCAATCTCCTCTCTTCTATGAGACTCAACTCGTTCAACCTTGTTCAAACCTATTCAGCTTCATCAAGCTTGACATCCATCATGACCCTCAGAGAAGGAATCTCAACTTCAACCGGTAAGACCGCTTCCATGCCATACACAAGAGAAAATGGGGTTTCCCCAGTAGACGTGTGTACTGATGTACAGTACCCATGTAAAACGAAAGGCAACATCTCATGCCAATCCTTGTACATCACGACCATCTTTTGCACAATCTTCTTGATATTTTTATTGGCTGCCTCAACGACATCATTCATATTTGGGCGGTATGGAGAAGAATTGTGATGCTCAATCTTGAAGCTCCGACACATCTCTTGCATTATTTTATTGTTAAGATTAGAACCATTATCAGTGATGATTCTTTCGGGCACTCTGTATCGACAAATAATCTCTTTCTTGATGAACCGGGCAACCACCTGCTTGGTGACATTTACAAATGAAGCAGCTTCCACCCACTTGGTGAAGTAATCAATGGCCACTAGAACAAAATGATGTCCATTAGAGGCGGTGGGCTCAATCTTCCCAATCATATCAATGCCCCACATGGCAAAGGGCCAAGGAGAACTCATCACATTTAAAGTATTCGGTGGCACATGCACTTTATCAGCATAAATCTGGTATTTGTGGCATTTTCAAGCATATTTGAAACAATCAGCCTCCATGGTCATCCAGTAATAACCAGCTCGCAACAATTTCTTTGCCATGGCATTCCCACCAGCATGGGTACCAAAAGAACCTTCATGCACTTCTTGTATCAACATGTCTGCTTCGTGTCTATCCACGCATCTAAGCAAGACCATGTCAAAATTTCTTTTGTATAATACACCATCTTCATTCAAGAAGAAACTACCCGCTAACCTCCTCAAAGTCTTCTTATCATTATTGGATGCCCCAGCCAGATACTCTTGACTCTCCAAGAAATGCTTGATATCATGATACCAAGGTTTATCACCGGTTGCTGTATCGGCTGCAAATACATGAGCAGGTCTATCAAGCCGCATCACATCAATTTTGGGTATATGATTCTACCAACTCACTTGAATCATAGAAGATAACATTGCCAACGCGTCTGCCATCTGATTCTCATTACGAGGTATATGATACAACTTCACTGTCTTGAAGAAAGTCAACAGTCTCCTCGTATAATCTAGATAAGGGATCAAGTGGGATTGATGGGTGTGCCAATCTCCGTTGACCTGATTGATCACTAGAGCAGAGTCCTCAAATACATCAAGAGTCTTAACCCTTAAATCAATAGCTTCTTTGATACCCATAATGCAGGCTTCATATTCGGCTTCATTGTTGGTGACATCAAAAGTCAGTCTGGTAGTGAAAGGTATATAGGAACCTTTCAGAGTTGTGAGAACTGCCCCAACGCCACTACCATTCACATTAACGGCCCTGTCAAACATCAATTTCCACTTGTCATCAAGATCTGGTCCTTCATCAACTGGTGGCTCGTCACAATCTTTCATTTTCAAGTACATGATGTCTTCATCAGGGAACTCAAACTTCATTGGCTGATAATCATCAATTAGTTACTCAGCGAGATAATCAGACATAATATAACCCTTTATGGCTTTTTGGGAAGTATATTGTATGTCATACTCTGTTAACACCATCTGCCAACGGGCAACCCTTCCGGTGAGAGCTGGCTTTTCAAAGATGTACTTGACTGGATCCATCTTTGATATCAATAGAGTTGTGTGAGTCATCATATATTGTCTCAAACGCTTAGTAGCCCATGCAAGTGCACAACATGTCTTCTCAAGCATTGAGTATCTAGACTCGCAATCTGTGAATTTCTTGCTCAGGTAGTATATGGCATGTTTTTTCCTACCTGTCTCATCTTGTTGACTGAGAACACAACTCATTGAATTTTCACACACTGACAAGTACATTATCAGTGGTCTCCTTGGAACTGGAGGCATATGAAACAGTGGCTTTTGCAAATACTCTTTTATTTTATCAAACGCCCTTTGGCAATCATTATTCCACCGAATAGATTGATCTTTTCTCAATAATTTGAATATTGGCTCGCAAATGGCTGTCAGATGAGATATGAATCTAGCGATGTAGTTCAATCTCCCTAAGAAACCACGAACTTGCTTTTCTGTTCTTGGCTCGGGCATATCTTGTATTGCTTTTACTTTTGCTGGATCAACCTCGATTCCCCTTTCACTGACCATAAAGCCCAACAGCTTACCAGATCTCACCCCAAAAGTACACTTATTCGGGTTCAGCCTCAGTCTGAATTGTCTCAACCGTTCAAAAAGCTTTTTCAGATTCACCAAGTGCTCTTCTTCAGTCTGTGACTTAGAGATCATATCATCAACATAAACCTCAATATCTTTATGAATCATGTCATAAAAGGGTGTCACCATATCACGCTGATAAGTTGTCCCTGCATTTTTCAGGCCAAAAGGCATCACTTTATAGAAGAACGTGCCCCACGGGGTAATAAACGTTGTTTTCTTCATGTCTTCCGGTGCCATTTTTATCTGATTATAACCAGAAAAGCCATCCATGAAAGAAAATATCGAGAATTGAGCTGTATTATCTACCAACACATCAATGTGAGGTAGTGGAAAATCATCTTTTCGACTAGCTCGATTTAAATCACGGTATTCAACACACATCTGGACCTTACCATCTTTCTTAGGTACCGGGACAATATTCGTAACCCATGGTGGATAGCTGGTGACGGCCAGGAAACCTGTATCCAATGGTTTCTGCACCTCCTCTTTGATCTTAATGGCCATTTCCGGTTTAGTTCTTCTGAGCTTTTATTTGACGGGGGAACAACCTTCTTTGAGAGGCAACCTGTGTACAACAATATTTGTATCTAATCCTAGCATATCTTGATAAGACCAGGCAAAGATATCAACATATTCACGTAGCATCTCAATCAGCTCTTTCTTCACATTCCCTGCTAGACTTGCCCCTACTTTGACCTCTTTTCTCGCATCCTCGATGCCAAGGTTGATGACTTCTAGTGACTCTTGATGAGGCTGAATAGCTATTTCCTCCTGTTTCAATAAACTGGCCAATTCCTCGGGAAGTTCACAGTCTTCCTCATCCCTTTCTTCAGCTTGGTAAATCGGATTATCAAAGTCATATCGAGCCATAGCAGAACCGTTATCAACAGAATCTGGAGGATTATTTCTTCATGAATGATGGTTCATGCTTTATTTTAGAAAGAGCTTTTTGAAAAGAAAGAACACAAACTATGGAGAAAAACATTGCCATTTTATTTAAAATGAAAAACGTAAAATGAAAGACAGGGAACACAATTTTTTAATATAAAAAATGTCCTTTTATTGATGATAAACTTGCATATGAAACAAATGGGGCCCTACAATGAAATCACTATGCCTTGGGCAGAGCCTAGGATTATACATGCAATATGAACAAACAAAGAAAATTACTCTTTCTGCAGGGTGACTTGAACGAGGTCTTCAGAGAACCAATTATTCAGCTTCTGCCCAGGGACACATGGGCGCACCCAATTGTCCATGTCATAGTCGCTATCCCCATCATCTTCATTTGCAGCAAAGACTTGACCAGGGTTGATGATCCCCCCACTAGAAAAAAGGACAGGTCCCTGACGCTTTTGGCCCTTTGGCTACGAAGCTTGAGTAGGCTGGTAACCAATTCCACACTTGTCTTCTTTGAAAGGAAACTCAATCAACTCCCCCCAACCTTTAGCATGGCCTGACTGTACCACTTCGAGAGCTTGTTTGTAAGAAACTATAGAAGTCCCCACCATTGTCTCACCGGAAGGAGAGTCACCTTCAATACACACTGCTTCGAATGCTTGACAAAGAGTTTCATGGATCTCGCCGTCCATCTCCACATATTTGAATGACGACAAATGACTAACGAATATATCCTCCTCTCCACATACTGTGACAACCTGACCATCCACGAAAAAATTTATCTTCTGGTGGAGCATTGACGAAACGGCCCCTGCAGCATGTATCCACGGGCGTCCTAGCAAGCAGCTATAAGCCGGCTGGATTTCCATCACATAGAAAACCGTATTAAATACTTGGGGTCCAATCTTCACAGGCAACTCTACCTCCCCAAAAACTGATCTTTTAGAGCCGTCAAAGGCGCGCACCACTAAATCACATGGCCGGAGTACAAACCCCTCAACATCCAGCTTTGCCAAAGCCTTCTTCGGCGGCACATTCAGGGACGAACCCGTGTCCACCAACACATGGGACAATACTGCCCCTTTATACTCCATGGAGATGTGTAGAGCTTTGTTATGATTTCTTCCCTCCAGCGTTAGATTAAAATCGATAAATCCCAACCCGTTACTGGCGTTGACATTGGCAATAACACCCTCGAGCTGGTTCATCGATATCTCCTACAGAATGTACGCCATATTCAAAATCTTCAGTAAGGCATTGAGATGTGCTTCGGAACATAACAGTAATGACAAGATAGAAATCTTGGAGGGAGTTTGATGCAGGTGATCCACTATCTTGTAATCGCTCTTTCGGATAATCCTCATAAACTCTTCAACATCCTTTTCAAAGGACTTACCAGGCTCCGTCCTTTGCACGGGCTATTCACTTACTACCTGCTTGCCTTTAGCTTTCGCTGAAGTTTCAGCATCATCATTTCGTAACGTCTGTGGAGCAAAGAGCCTTCCGCTACGGGTAAAACCACCCATTCCTCCTACATTCCCCACACTTGAACCAGTTTCCCTGGGGACCTCCACTTCCTATTTCTTCCCTTGATAATAGACATTAGCTCTGTAATGCCACGTGATCGCTTTTTTACTTTCGTATGGCATAGGACCTGGAATAGTTATAGTCACCGGGGCTACCTGTTCAGGCGCAGGGGTTTGTATAGGTGCAGGCACAAGAATCTCTGATGGAGTAAAGTAGATAGTAACTGTTGAGACCGTATCATCCTTCTTTCCCATCTGATCAAACTGTAGACGACCCTCATCCATCATCATCTGAACGCAATTCCTCAATTTATCACAACCGTTCACCGCGGACAAACATTCTGAACAATTTTCCTGACAACAGGGAACACGCCCCCTTTCAATAAACGCCCTTTTACCACTGCCAAATGTGTCCTTACACGATTAACATCTGTCACTAGATTCAAGCTTCTGTCCTCTTCTATTGCATTGACCTTTGGTCCGCCATGCGGGGGCATGGGGTTTTGAATCACATTAGGAATAGGAACGAAGTTGATAGCTTTCGAATCAACCAGGTCCTGAACTACGTGCTTAAAAGCTTTGCAGTTCTCTATATGGTGGCCAGGCGCACCCGAATGGAACTCACACTTCACATTTGCATCATAGCCATAAGGTAGCTTGCCTGCTAGCGGTGCCAGTGTTCTCAACTGTACCAACTTTAAACGGAGCAAATTCTGTAACATTTGGGCATATGTCATAGGTAAAGTGTCAAAGTGACGATCACTCATTCTCAGCCTCGGTTGGTATTGTCTTTGAGGTTGTGGCTGAGATTCGGCAGACGGAACCGGAATAGTTACAGCAGCTGCTTGATGGTACGAGTCCTGACGTCTTTTACCTTTGCTCCCCTGTCCATATGCAGCACTAGTTTCACCTTCACAATTTTTGGGCCTCAATCACTCGTATAAGTCCCTCTGTACAAATTCAACAGTGCGATCACTGATAAAACCTTGGGCCTCTCCTTGAGCTGTAAGCCCCAAATCTTTCTTTTTCAAAGCACTTTCTCCTTTGATTTTGAAATACACTGTTGCTTTCAATCTTTCTTTGTTGCACAACTAACCAAACAACATGGAAGCTCTACAACAGAGTAAGTGTTTATCCGCTTTCATTTACCGCTTTCATATACATATAACTGTATTGTAGGGATGTTTCATTGTAAGTCTTCTTTTGTAAACTCATATCAACTGTGTAATAATAGTATAGATATTTAGAGTTTCCCCGACAACTACGTCTAGAATTAAGCCCGTTGATCACTCTTAGAGATAGACGAAACTAGATCCCCATAGGATTACTAGACATAGTCTTCCCTCCTCTTTGGATTAAACATTATGGAGATATGAAAGGCAGATTCTTTTTGAACCCTTTCTCAGACTGTCACTCGTAGAAGTTGCCAAAGAAACTCTACTCCCCAGAGATGATCTCTTCTCCGTGAATGGCATCTCTTGAGTTTCTTCCAAATTCTCAAACTTTCCTGGCTTGATCTATTCTTTGTGAATAGCCTGTCTTGAACTTCTCGGGGTTTGGGGACCCACAGGCTTCTTAAAAGCACCATTAGGAATTGTCAAGGAACTCTACTCCCCAGAGATGATCTCTTCTCCGTGAATGGCATCTCTTGAGTTTCTTCCAAATTCTCGAACTTTCCTGGCTTGATCTATTCTTTGTGAATAGCCTGTCTTGAACTTCTCGGGGTTTGGGGACCCACAGGCTTCCTAAAAGCATCCCCACCTCCTCTTGGGCGTTGTACAAGGACCCGTCGGCTTCTTATAAGTATTCACAGCCTCCTCTTAGGCTTTGTATAAATGATTTCTTCCTCCGGGAATGATAGCCTCCTCTTGGGCTTAGTACAAATTATCCCTCGGCTTCTTAAAAGTTTCCAGCCTCCTCTTGGGCTTGTACAAATTGTCCCGACGACCTCCTAAAGGTATAGGAACAGAAATCAGTCATCTTAATAGAACAGTCTTTCCAAGAGTCTACTACTGTTTCTCAAAGCATAGTACAAAAGATGAAACTCTAGACTTGGACAGTCTAATTTCCTTGAGTCTCAGACATTCTCAAGCACCCTTCAAAAATAGGAAGGAACCCCGTAGACTCGGACAGTCTCCATACGCCTTGGATTCCCATTTCCTCAAAGAAAAGGAAATATCCCTGATCCTCGAATCAAAATCCTTGAGTACAACATTACTCATATAAGAACTGATTTTCTCTTTAAACCAATATACTGGACCTATCACTCAACTGAAACAGCACCCTAGCCTCCTCTTGGGCTTTATACAATGATTCTCCTCAGCGGAGTCAAACTCCTTTTAGTCTCCATCTCGGGCTTCGTACGAGATACAAAAGACTCTCTTGTAGAGTCGACTCCTTTTAGCCTCCGTCTGGGCTTTGTCAAAGAATAGTACAAAAGAGACACAAAAAACACTCTCTTGTTGAGTATAAAAGACTCTCTTGTTGATTCAATCCCTTTTAGCCTCTCTCTCGGGCTTTGTACGAGACACATAAAAAACACCCTCTTGTTGGGCCAATAGCCTCCTCTTAGGCTTTGTATAAGAAAACCACTGGTTGATCCAATCAACCTTTTAGCATTAAACCTGTGCCTCGTTCACAGGATACAAACATCAATAACTCCTTCTCCTCCATCTAATCACTGTAAGCGGCAAGCCTCTGGATCATCTACATCCATGCCACTGTCCTTCTTTTAGCATGAGAAATTCCTAAGGAAAGATGGCATTGCTCTACACTGAGTTAAAGTCTTCTCCTTCAGGTTAAAACCCCCTATAAAGGAAATTATGGCATTACTAGGATTTGCATATCCCGGTTTAAGTAATTCACCTTTATAACCAGTCACCCAACAGTTGTGACAAACAGACCTCTTTAGATATGACAAATTCTCTCTAAAGTCAAACCCTTTTAGCTTCACATCTTGGGCTTTGAACAAGATACAAACTACCTTTAGCTTCACGTCTTGGGCTTTGAACAAGACACCAAAACACCATTTCCTCCCGTAGAATAGGAGGAACTACGATCGCTCTGATTTCCCTGTTTCGGAAAAATAGGAAAATGTAGGCATAAGATTGAAAGAAAAATCTTAGCGAGCACACTAATCCAAAAAAACGAAATCCCACACCTTCCCATCTCAATCGAAAAGCATCAGTATTAACCTCCCACCAATCGACCAGACACTATTTTAACAAAATAACCTAAGAGAGACCCACAATCTTTGTAGCATCTGTAAATCAACAGTCATCTGTTCAAACTCAGTTTGCAAGCAGGTTAATTGGAAACATCTATTTCCCTTCCTTCATCAGCTTTAATAGGATAAAAAATGAATCCAGATGTAGTACCCCAAAGCGATAAGTGCTTCGCAACCACGTCCAAAAATTCGAGCTACAAGACTCAAGGAAATTAGACTGTCCAAGTCTAGAGTTTCATCTTTTGTACTATGCTTTGAGAAATAGTAGTAGACTCTTGGAAAGACTATTCTATTAAGATGATTGATTTATGTTCCTATACCTCTAGGAGGTCGTCGGGACAATTTGTACGAAGCCCAAGAGGAGGCTGGAAACTTTTAAGAAGCCGAGGGACAATTTGTACTAAGCCCAAGAGGAGGCTATCATTCCCAGAGGAAGAAATCATTTATATAAAGCCTAAGAGGAGGCTATGAATACTTCTAAGAAACCGACGAGTCCTTGTACAATGCCCAAGAGGAGGCGGGGATGCTTTTAGGAAGCCTGTGGGTCCCCAAACCCCGAGAAGTTCAAGATAGGCTATTCACAGAGAATAGATCAAGCCAGGAAAGTTCGAGAATTTGGAACAAATTCAAGAGATGCCATTCACGGAGAAAAGATCATCTCTGGGGAATAGAGTTCCTTGACAAGTGCTTTTAAGAAGCCTGTGGGTCTCCAAACCCCGATAAGTTCAAGATAGGCTATTTACAGAGAATAGATCAAGCCAGGAAAATTCGAGAATTTGGAAGAAACTCAAGAGATGTCATTCACGGAGAAAAGATCATCTCTGGGGAGTAGAGTTTCTTTGACAACTTCTACGAGTGACAGTCTGAGAAAGGGTTCAAAAAGAATCTGCCTTTCACATCTCCATATTGTTTAACCCCAAGAGGAGGGAAGACTCTGTCTGATAATCCTATGGGGATCTAGTTTTGACTATTTAAGAGTGATCAACGGGCTTAATGCTAGACGTAGTTGTCGGGGAAACTCTAAATATCTATACTATTATTACACAGTTGATATGAGTTTATGAAAGAAGACTTACAGTGAAACAGCCCCACAATACAGTTATATGTATATGAAAGTGGTAAATGAAAGCGGATAAACACTTACTCGGTTGTAGAGCTTCCATGCTGTTTGGTTAGTTGTTCAACAAAGAAATATTTAAAACAATAGTAAACTTCAAAATCAAAGGAGAAAGTGCTTTGGAAAAAAAGATTTGGGGCTTACAGCTCAAGGAGAGGCCCAAGGTTTTGTCAGTGATCGCATTGTCGTTTTTGTACAGAGGGACTTATACGAGTGACTGAGGCCCAAAATGGTTTGTACAAGGGGATTTGGGTCTTACACTCTCTCAAGAGGCCTAAAAGGTTTAAAGAAAAAGAGTGGGGTTTATAACACGAGGGTAGGCCCAGATGATGAAATGGCGATCGCGCCGAGATTTTCTTTTAACGCAAAGGGGCTTATACAATATCTGAGGCCCAAAGTTGTTTTTATTAAAAGGGGATTGGGTCTTACACTCTATTAGAGGCCCAAAAAGTTTTGAATGGGTCTTATAGCTCGAGGAGAGGCCCAGTTGATTTTTTAAAAGGCGACGATCGCGCCGTTTACTTGTACAGAGGGACTTATATAATAAGTGAGGCCCAAAATGGTTTGTACAAGGGGTTTTGGGTCTTACACTCTCTCAAGAGGCCCAAAGAAAATGTTTAAAGAAAAGAAATGGGTCTTACTACTCGAGGGTAGGCCCAGATGACTTTTTTTTCTGAAATGGCGATCGCGCCGAGATTTTGAAAACACCGTGGGTCTTATACAATGACTGAGGCCCAAGAATGACTTGGTTTTCAAAAGGGGTTGGGTCTTACACTCTAATAGAGGCCCAAAAAGTTTTGAAAATGATTTATGAGGGTTGAATTAATCAAAAACCCTATTTTGTTTTCAAAATGTGTTTTAATTGAATAAAATATTCAATTAAAATGATCAAAATTGTTTAACATGTGGAAAACAAATTATGATCTTGGATTAATGCTTCATAAATCAAGTTTTGCCCTACAAAATGATTAGAAATCATTAAAATTTGCAAAATCAATAAGGAAAAAATATTTTAAATGTCAAAAACAATTAAAACATTAATTCTTTGCAAAAATATCAATTATATAAAATAAATAATATTTTTTGGGATTTTTTGGGAAAATAAAATATTTTAACATTTTTGTGAATTATTAAAAAAAGAATCAACTCAAAATCATTAAAACTCCGAGAGAAATTAATTTTTGAATCAATTAAATAAAATCACAAAATTCAAATATTTGAATTTGGGAAAATGGCGCCAAGAACATGGGCCAAGAACACGCGCGTTTTCTACCTTGCCCAGATTTGCGTTTTCTATCCAATCTCACTGAATACTTGATTATATCATGCAATCCACATATCAATCTGCTCGTTTTCACCTCACGATCATGTTTATGACAATTAATTTCATTTAAATTAAGCATAAAACAAGAAATCACGATAAATCCTCAAGAACCCTAAATTCTGCATGAAGGCTGGGATTTTTTATACACGATTCAAACAAAGCAATTACTTAAGGGGAAACATTCCATGCATGATTACAAACATTTGGCAAAAGTATTGTGCGAGGAAATATGCATAGATTGAGAGATGACCAAGTTTAGGCTTACCTCTAGGTCGTGTCAGCAAGTTCAAAATGATTTCTGAGTTGGAGGTGTTATAGATGAGTTGTGATGATCTGAACAGCTTCCCTACACCCTATGGAGTGTGTTTGAATGCTTGGACTTGATGGAAATTAGCTGGATCACTTCATGGCATCTCAACTGCAACTTGGTTAAAACCTTGAGCAATTGACTGGTGATTCTGAGAAATCAGTGTTCCAGATGTTGTTTAAGTGTTTGATCAGCTCCCATATGATGTATGTGAGGTGTGTGTGTGATTGGTTTGAGTGGAATTGCTCTCCAATGAAAAACCCGATATTGACTTGCTAAGAAAGGCATTTTTGAGAGTGAGAAGTGGATTTTGAGAAAAGCAAGTGTTGTAGGCCTTTGGTGTACTTAAACTGATCACAATTGAGCTCTATTTATAGTAGAGCAAGTTTGTTTTGCAAGGAATAGTGAATGGCAACTGCGGAGTAGGGTTGGCCAATGTTGGCAAATGAAAATCCAAGTCTCCTCTAGCCATTGACTAGAGGTTAGGGCACAGGCTGCTGGTCCCCTTGGTCTTGGATAAGTCTTGACTGAATTCAGCTGCTAATAGCTCAATCCATGCCACCTTGGTGCTTCCTCTGAATGCTCCAATCCAAAATTGGAGTCTTGTCCCTATTTTGGGCAATTCTAGGTTTAGCATGATATTTCTTGTTCCAAGGACTTTGGAGGCTTGGCTCAGTGATTGTCCCCTTTAGATTTAATCCTCAGATGTGTCCAAAGTGATGACAAGGCTTGGTATTGGCTGATTTTGGCAAATCGAGCAAAAGTGCAAAATTCTGCCTTGCCTTGGCAGATTTCAGCAAGGCAACTTGCCAATGTCATATCTCATGGCTCAAGTTGAATTTGGTGATGTTCTTGGCCATTTTGGAAAGCTCTTATATGATACAACAACTGTTTGATCATATTTGGTTTTGATACCTTTTGGATCCAAGTGAAAAATCCCCCTACATTTGGAAAAAAGTAAGGCAAATTCTGACTTAATGAAATTTTCACCAAGTGTTGGAACAAAGTGACTTTTCTTGATTTTGATCACTCCATAACTCAAAATCCGTGAGGAATTTGGACATAGGTCAGTATGAAGCTATTGTAGAGGTCAATGAGATCTACAAATCAAGCTTTGGATGGGGAAAAATGGCTTTGTGGTTTAGGAGTTATGATCCTCCAAAGTTGGTACCTTTGTCACTTTATTTCATAACTTAGAAAATTTTCTAAGTTTTTATGGTTACCCCTTTTACAAGTTATCCCACTTTCTTTGATTTTTCTTGATGAATGATGATTCAAATCATACATTAACATCATTTTAGGGTTAAAAATCCATTTTTGTGAAGAATCTCAAAAAGTCAAAGTTGACTTTTGTGCACAGTTGACTTTTTGTCAAATGAATTCCAAACTGTGCAATCCTTTAGGAAATCATGTCCTTGACCTAAATCAAACTTGATGGACATGTTCCATGGGTGTTATAGGGTGTATTGAATCATGTCATAGGGTTTGGGAGCATGTCCTGGTCAAAAGTCAAAGCTACAGTTGACTTTTCTCGCAAAACCCTAACTGTGGTTCAGATGAAATTGAAACTTGTTGCTCAAGCTTCTTGGACCAATCCATTGTTCCAAATGGATTAATATGGTATATTAGAGACCCTCAAATCATGTCTTGAGGTCTTGGTTCATGATTTGTCCCAAAAGTCAACTTAGGGGTGAATTAGGTCAAGAAACCCTAATTCCTAATTTTTGATGTATGCATCCCTTGAGACCAAATTGACTTGATGATTGGGTTCATGAGGTTCCATGTAGTATATTAGGATATGCTTTGAAGCATTGGCTTATGGCCAGAGGACAATTTCCATCTGGAGGCCCTGGTCGACCAAAACCCTAATTTGGTGACACTGGCGATCTTGAAGCTTGATCCACCTAGAAGGGAGCAACCTTGTGCTTAATCCTTGAAGTGGGAGTCCTCTTGATCCACTGTAGATGTTTGAGAGGTTAGACAAGTTGAAGATCATGTCATTCGTTGATTGATCCTTTGTCTAAGCACTCAGAGAGGGCTTGAAACCCTAATTTTGATTGTAGTGGATGCTTACCCATCTTTGGGGAGACTAATGAAGTATGATGGTTCATCCATATTGTGGTGATGATTTGCACAATGATGGGAAATCTTAGTGGTCAAAATTTGGGGTATGACAAGAAGAGAAGATTTTTTTGTTTTAATGTTTTTTAGATGAATGCATGAATGCAGCCCACAAAAACATAGAAAAAAATGGGGTCAAAGGGTGGGTGTCATGAAGTCAAGGCTCTACCCCCCCCCCCCCCCCAAAAGATTTTCTACGGGTGATTTTTTGTACCTGTCACTCAAAATTATTGATTCCTGAGAACACCAGCGGGCCGGGAACCGTGCTAGGTGATGTCCATCAAAGAAATCTCAGAAGAGAGTAGTTTATCGTGTAACAGCTATTTCCGATAGCTTCCGCACTACAAACAAAAGGTGATTTTCCTATGTGTATACTCAATATTTCCACATGCGGCATCACACGCATTCCCATTAGCAGAAAAATAAACACGTATAGCAATTAGGAAAAGCAGAATATATATTTGTCCTAAAGTCCTAGACTTTAAAGAGCTATGAATCCTATGTTCCTGACAGAAATGGCTCCCTGGCGGAGTCACCATTCTGTGGTACCTTCCCAACTTTAAAGGTTTTTGACCTAAGATCCTAGTGAAGTCAACAAATCTTATCCCAGTGAAGTTCCCAAAAAAGAAAGAAAGAAGGGCCCCACGGTGGGCGCCATTTTTCTGTAGCGAGCGATTTTGGACGTGGTTCTTAAGCACTGCCGCTCTAGGGATGACTACAGGTCAATTCATTTTTGATCCTATTGTGAGCTGATTAAGGAAGGGAAATAAATGTCTCCAATTAGCCCTGCTTGCATACTAAGTTTAAACAGCGGTCTGTTAGGTTACGGATGCGATCAATGTGGGGGGCCTCTCTCAGGTTATTTTGGTTGAATGTAGACTTTTGGTAGGGAATATGGACTGGGATATTTTGATTGAGATGTGAAGGTATGTGATTTGGGTTTTTGATTAGTGTGCTCGCTAAGATTGTTCTTTCAATCTTATGCCTACGTATTCCCGTTTACCGAAACAGGGAAATCAGAGTGATCGTAGTTCCTCCTATTCTATGGGAGGAAATGGTGTTTTGGTGTCTTGTTCAAAGCCCAAGACGTGAAGCTAAAGTTGGTTTATTTGTATCTTTGTTCGAAGCCCAAGATATGAAGCTGAAGTGTCAATTTGTATCTTGTTTAAAGCCCAATATGTGAAGCTAAAGAGGTGTTGTCTTTAGAGAGAATTTGTCATCTCTAAAGAGGGTTTCTTTGTCACAACTGTTTATAAAGGAGAATTACTTTAACCGAGATATGTGAATCCTAGCAATGCCATAATTTCCTTTATAAGGGGTTTTAACCTAAAGGAGAAGACTTTAACTCAGTGTAGAGCAATGTCATCTTTCCTTAGGAATTTGTCATGCTAAAAGAGGGACAGTGGCATGGTTGTAAACAATCCAGAGGCTTGCCGCTTACAACAATTAGATGAAAGGAGTTGTTGATGTTTGTGTACTGTGAACGAGGCACAGTTTTGATGCTAAAAGGTTGATTGACTCAACTGGAGTTTTCTTATACAAAGCATAAGAGGAGGCTATTGGCCCAACAAGAGGGTGTTTTTGTGTCTCGTACGAAGCCTGAGAGAGAGGCTAAAAAAGGTTGACTCAACAAGAGAGTGTTTTTATATGTGTCTTGTACGAAGCCCAAGATGGAGGCTGAAAATGTTTGACTCAACAAGAGAGTCTTTGTATCTCGTACAAAGCCCGAGATGGAGGTTAAAAGTAGTTTACTCAACAAGAGAGTGATTTTGTATCTCGTACAAAGCTCGAGATGGAGGCTGAAAAGGTTTGACTCAACCAGAGAGTCTTTTATACTCAACAAGAGAGTGTTTTGGTATCTTGTACGAAGCCCGAGATGGAGGCTAAAGGTGATCGACTCAACAAGAGAGTCTTTTTGTATCTCGTATAAAGCCCGAGATGGAGGCTAAAAGGTTGGTTAAAAGAGAAAATAATTCTTATAAAGAGACTGATTAAAGGTAAGGCTATGCTTTGGTACTGATCAGAGGATCAGGGTTATTTCCTGTTCTTTAAGGAAATGGGGAATACAGAGGGTATTGGAGACTGTCCGAGTCTACTGGTGTTTTTCCCTACTTGAAAGGTGCCTGAGAACTGTCTTTGGGACTCAAGGGTCTTAGACTGTCCAAGTCTAGAGTTTTATCTTTTGTACTATGCTCAAAGAAACAGTAGCACGTTCATGGTAGAAAGATCTAGACTCTTTGAAAGACTGTTCTATTAAGATGACTAATTTCTGTTCCTATACCTCTAGGAGGTCGTCAGGATAATTTGTACGAAGCCCAAGAGGAGGCTAGAAACTTTTAAGAAGCCGAGGGACAATTTGTACGAAGCCCAAGAGGAGGCTATCATTCCCGGAGGAAGAAATCCTTATACGAAGCCTAAGAGGAGGCTGTGAATACTTCTTAGAAGCCGTATGGTCCTTGTACAACGCCCAAGAGGAGGCGGGGATGCTTTTAGGAAGCCTGTGGGTCCCTAAACCCCGAGAAATTCAAGACAGGTTATTCACAGAGAATAGATCAAGCCAGGAAAGTCTGAGAATTTGGAAGAAACTCAAGAGATGCCATTCACTGAGAAAAGATCATCCCTGGGAAGTAGAGTTTCTTTTGACAACTTCTAAAGGTGACAGTCTGTGAAAGGGTTCACCGAGAATGCTACCTTTCACGTCTCCATATTGTTTAACCCCAAGAGGAGGGAAGACTGTGTCTGGTAATCCTATGGGTATCTAGTTTTGTCTACTTCTAAGAGTGATCTACGGGCTTAATGCAAGACGTAGTTGTCAGGGAAACTCTAAATATCTATACTATTATTACACAATTGATATGAGTTTATGAAAGAAGACTTACAGTGAAACAATCCCACAATACAGTTATATGTATATGAAAGCGGTAAATGAAAGCGGGTAAACACTTACTCAGTTGTAGAGCTTCCATACTGTTTGGTTAGTTTGGTCAACAAAGAAAACTTCGATAACAATATTATATTCAAAATCAAAGGAGAAAGTATTTTGAAAAGATGTTGGGGCTTACAGCTCAAGGAGAGGCCCAAGGTTTATCAAGTGACTGAGGCCCAAAAAAGGTTTTCTGTACAAGGGGATGGATCTTACACTCTCTCAAGAGGCCCAAAAAAGTTTTAAAAAGGAAAATAATGGGGCTTATTGTAACACCCCAATTCCCATCGTGAATAAATAATACATAAATAAATCAGAGTAAATAAAAATTTGTTATTCTTAGACAGAAACAAGGATGCCACATTTAAAGAAAGAAAACACAATCCCTGCTCAATTATTTGATACATAACACAAAATGGAATAAATGTAGAAGGGAAATTTTTTCTATATAAAAGGGAAGGTCAATTATGGAATAAAGCGGAAGATCCATAACTGAATTGTTTTACAAAATAAATTGTTTTATAACATTAAAATATACATACAAAAGTAATACAAAATATATTCAACAAATGTATACATATATAACAAAAGCGTTCCCCGACTCCCGTGTTACGTGTCAGAGCAGACAGACTGACAAACGGATGGAGAACTAATCTTCACAAAAGCCTCTAAGACTACAAATCTGCAATTGCCTCATAGAGCAACAAACCACATCAGAAGGGTGAGAAATAACAACTAAATCAAGATTACATAATAATATGCAAAAACACATAAAAATTCACATGCATAGTTATTCTCACCACAAGCATCACATACTAATACATATTGCATGCCACAGATACGTAACCTATTTCTAATAATCCAAACACATAGCATATATCAATTATACCAACATGATAACATATTCACACATAATGCATACCAAAGTTATGACATATGGAAACAAACCACCACATCACATAGCATATGTCTATACATAAAACATATTATCCATAACCAATGCACTTATCACATATGCACATCAATTCACCAATGTTATCACAAACTCAACACATAATCAATCCATTCATGATTTTCCACACATAATCAATCCATTCATGATTTATGCAAATGCAAAGAGACCGACACAACGACTCTATGCAAATGCCATGCGTTACCAATCCATCCATCATTCTCATCATCAGTTCACTCAGGAACTATTGGAATCATCGCTTGTTACTTAGTGTAACTCCCCGTCTGGCAAACGATGTTCCCCGTCGCTTTAGGTCCTCTTGGTATAAGGCTCACGACGTTTATGGATCGCTTTAGGTCCTCTCGGTATAAGGCTTACGATCCGATCGCTTTAGGTCCTCTTTGTATAAGGCTCACGATTGTCTATAACCATCGCTTTAGGTCCTCTCGGTATAAGGCTCACGATGTTATAGCAGATTCCCTCGGGAACCGTTTCGTCGCTCACACCCACTTGGGCACACGACATCACAAGATGAATATCATGATGCTTGGCATACAAGGACTCATGACAATCAAATGCATCTTCACAAATCAACAATATGGATTATCTCATCATCATTATTAATGCATTGGAAATCAATTCAAACAATGCATTTACTTGCCGTAAGGCCACCAATTAACACACATTGAAGTTCACATAAACAATGAATTTCATCATAATCCATAAACCACAACAATTAGCACTTTAGCATATACACTCATAACAATTCACATCAAGAATTACTCACCATCAACCACAACAATCCTGCAATCATACAATGATACTCACAACACTAGGATTCACACCACGAAGGCTACTCACAACAACATACATTAATACCATACATTTGTATTCAATTCAACAAAGTATTTTGCCATAAGGCCACAACAATTACAACAACTTATCACATGCTTCAACATCATATAAACCACATAAAAGCTCCACATCATATAACAATAGAACAACACACTGTAAAACACCGACTGCACGCGTTTAACGCGATAGAAACCCGACAACACGACTATTTCTCAAAAACACGAATTAATTAAATCATATTTTACCCTCCAAACCATTTTTAATTGAAAGAATATTTCATTAGCTTTCCAACGCTTCGAACGGGGGTCAAAACGGACTTACGGTTCAAAAGTTATGAAGAAAACAAAATCGGACATTTTGGAAAATTCTGTAATCATGAGTCGACGCATGAAGCTTGGGGTCAGCGCATAAACCTGGAAATTTTGCCCGGGTCAGCGCATGAAATCATGAGTCGACGCATGGTTGCAGGGAGTTGGCGCACGGTTGCAGATTTTGCAAAAAAACTCAGTTTTCGACCGTTAAATGCCTTCCGGACCTCCGATTTCGATTCCGTAAAAAGCCCCGGTCTCAGAATTCAACACTCTACTATATTTTCACCATTAAAAAGTCATCCAACACATTTTACATTTTTGAAATATTTTAAAACATAATTTTATCAATTTATCCCAACTCCAAACTCGATCAAAACCACTCGAAAACACACAAACAACCATTCCCGATTAATTCCTATCCTCACCCGACTATACTACACAACTTATTCCGCATTCCAACCGTGAAAACATCGATTTCTCACTATTTCATCATTATTCCCCTAATTCTCACAAACTATATAACTCAATCCAAAACTCCCTAAATCATACCAACGAGTATTCCCAATTAAACCCAAACATTACTCGACTATTCTACACAATCTATTCCAAATTCTAACTGTTAAAACATCGATTTCTACACCTTTGTTCTTCAATCCAACCAATAAGGAAAAGTATATATTTCAACCAAACAAATACAAACAACACATACATATACATATACAATCGAAATATAATCGAAACTTCTCACCCTTACCCGATTAATCGAAGTGGAGTTTGAAGAAGAATGATGAATCCATGTTTTCTCCTTCTCTTCTCTTTTTCCACGTTTTCCTTTCTCTTCCTCTTCTTTTCTATTTTTCTTTCCCCTCTATTTCTACTTATATAAAAATATCTATTTCTAACAAAATATCTAACCAAGCAAAATGACCAAAATACCCCTACACTCAAATATCCCGCAAACGCTCTCAAAACGCGATAAAACATAAACAGCGATAAACATAATATATGGTCACATAAAAGTCAATAATAAAATAATATAAAAATGAAAATAATTAAATCGACTCGATTAAATAAATAAGACAAAACGGGGCATTACAATTTTCCCCCACTTAGACATTTTCGTCCTCGAAAATATAACTGATACGAACAACTCTGGATACGACTCTCGTATCCGACTAACAAACTATCATATGCCAACAAAAGGCACACGACGAATAACACAAACTGACAAACCACCTTGCTAACAGTAGCTACAACAACGACAACAACAACGACAAGATGCAAATCCCATACAATGCACTTGACGACCAACTCACAACTCAAAGAATACCTAAGGTACGAACACACAAGGAATCGGCTACTCGCACTCGAACCAACATGATGGAAACGAAGCAACAACACAAACAAGAACATAAAGTTCCACGACACAACATCGTTTCAACAACCTCTTCATAACCACAATACCAACATCCTTGTCACACAACAATATTACAACAATGCTAGGATTCGCCAATCGAACATATAACCAAAACATCAATCTACATAGTAGCCCATGAATAATATTTAAACCTTTCACCTAACACTTCCATTCAGAAACGTCCAATGGTCTCATCAGTCCTACATATTCCCAATGTTTAACCTATGAACTCTTACAAGTCTCACACGCAA
The DNA here is from genome assembly GCA_022829125.1 of Lathyrus tuberosus. Taxonomy (NCBI): domain Eukaryota; kingdom Viridiplantae; phylum Streptophyta; class Magnoliopsida; order Fabales; family Fabaceae; genus Lathyrus; species Lathyrus tuberosus. The sequence continues at coordinate 2,013,306 of JALAZF010000436.1, read as the reverse complement.
ATACAAAATGTGCCACATCGCGCTTCCGCTCCGCACTCTGATTACTCGTAACCACCAAAACCACCAATCTCATGTCCAAAGTCTAACTCTTTCTCATATTCGCCAAAAATCATTGTTCACTTTTAATATACCCAACCTCGCACCCTACTGTGTTACCTCGCACACCAGACACAAGTCTCTGAATTGCTCAAATAATTCTAATTCTCTGACCATCAAAACAACCATACGCAAAGACTATCGACTTAACTCTTCAGGCACAACATTAGCTTTTCCCAATGATAATCCAAGCCAAATTCATAACTCGTCACGAATTCTAACCATCCTCGTTGTCTCATACTCTATTCCTTCAGACCAAACAAGTACTCAATAGTCTTGTGATTACTAAACACTTCGAACCTAGTGTCATACCCCAAATTTTGACCACTAAGATTTCCCATCATTGTGCAAATCATCATCACAATATGGATGAACCATCATGCCTCATCAAATGCCTCAAGGGTTGTTGAGCATTCACTACAATCAAAATTAGGGTTTCAAGCCCTCCCTGATCTTCAAAGGATCAATCAAGGAATGACATGATCTTCAACTTGTCTAACCTCTAAAACATCCACAATGGACCAAAAGGACTCCCACTTCAAGGATCAAGCACAAGGATGCTCCCTTCTAGGTGGATCAAGTCTTAAGATCGACAGTGTCACCAAATTAGGGTTTTGGTCGACCAGGGCTTCCAGATGGAAAATTTTCATCTGGGCACAAGCCAATGATCCAAAACACAACCTAATATACTCCATGGAACCTCATGGACCCAATCATCAAGTCAATTTTGCCTTAGGGGTTGCATTCATCAAAAATCAAGAATTAGGGTTTCTTGACCTAATTCACCCCTAAGTTGACTTTTAGGGAAAATCATGAGCCAAGACCTCAAGAGAGGGTTTGGAGGTCTCTAATGAACTATATTGATCCATTTGGAACAATGGATTAATCCAAGAAGTTTGAGCAACAAGTCTCAATTTCATCTGCACCACAATTAGGGTTTCGCGGGAAAAGTCAACTGTAACTTTGACTTTTGACCAGGACAAGCTCCCAAGCCCTAAGACATGATTCAATATACTCTATGACACCCATGGAACATGTCCATCAAGTTTTATTTAGGTCAAGGACATGATTTCCTGAAGAATTGCACAGTTTGGAATTCATCTGATAAAAAGTCAACTGTGCACAAAAGTCAACTTTGACTTTTTGAGATTTTTCACCAAAATGGATTTTTAACCCTAAAATGATGTTAATGTATGATTTGAATCATAATTCATCAAGAAAAATCAAGAAAAGTTGGATAACTTGTAAAAGGGGTAACCATAAAAACTTAGAAAATTTTCTAAGTTAAAAATAAAGTGGTTAGGGTACCAACTTTGGACGATCATAACTCCTAAACCACAAAGCCATTTTTCCTCATCCAAAGATGGATTTGTAGCCCTCATTACCCTCTACAAAAACTTCAACTAGACCTAACTCCAATTCATTAAGGATTTTGAGTTATGGAGTGATCAAAATGGCTGAAAAGTGAAAATGTCACTTTTTCCAACACTTAGTGAAATTTTCACTAAGTCCAAATCTGCCTTCATTTTTTTCCAAATGTAGGGGGATTTTTCACTTGGATTCAAAAGAGATCAAAACCAAATATGTTCAAACAGTTGTTGTATCATGTAAGGGCTTTCCAAAATGGCCAAGAACATTGCCAAATTCCATTTGGGCTATGAGTTATGACATTGTCAAGTTGCCTTGTTGAAATCTGTCAAGACAAGGCAGAATTTTCATTTTCGCTCGATTTGCCAAAATTGTGCAAATCCAAACACTCCTATCCACTTGGACACATATGAGGATTGAATCTAAAGGGGACAATCACTGAGCCAAGCCTCCAAAGTCTTTGGAACAAGAAATAGCATGTTGAACCTAGAATTGCCAAAATAGGGACAAGACTCCAAATTTGGATTGGAGCATTCAATGGAAGCATCAAGGTGGCATGGACTGAGCCATTTTCATTTGAATTCAGTCAAGACTTATCCAAGACCAAGGGAACCAGCAGCCTGTGCCCTAACCTCTAGTCAATGGCTAGAGGAGACTTGAACTTCCATTGGCCAACATTGAACAAACCTACTCAGCAGTTGCCATTCACTATTCCTTGCAAAACAAACTTACTCTACTATAAATAGAGCTCAATTGTGATCAGTTTAAGTACACCAAAGCCATCTAACAGATGCTTTCCTCAAAATCTCTTCTTTCACTCCAATTTTGCCTTCTAAGGCAAGTCACTATCGGGTTTTGAGTTTGAGAGCTTTTCCAGTCAAACTAATCACACACACTCCTCATATACATCATATAGAAGTGATCCAAACACTCACATAACATCTATAACATTGATTTCACAAAATCACTAGCCAATTGCTCAAGTTCTTGACAATTTTGCAATTGAGGTGCCATCCTCAATTCCAAACCATTTCAATCTATTCCAAGCACTCAGACACATCACTTGGCACCTAGGGAAGCTATCCACATCATTGGAACCAAGCTGTAACACCTCCAACACCAAACACGATCACCAGCTGCAAGTGGTAAGCATGAGCTCTTCTAACTCTATGATCCATGCATTTTTTCCTGCACAATAATTTGGCCATATGTTCATAATCATGCATGGAATGTTTCCCCTAAATAAATTGCATTGTTTGAATCGTGTATGAAATTTCTGAGCCTTCATGCAAAAATTAGGGTTCTTGAGGTTTCTCTTTAATTTCTTGTTTTATGTTTAATTTAAATGAAATTAATTGACATAGACATGATCGTGAGGTTGAGACGAGCATAATGATATGTGGATTACATGATATGATTAAGTATTCAGTGAGATTGGATAGAAAATGCAAATCTGGTCAAAACTGAAGAATGCGCGTGTTCTTCAGCTGTTCTTGGCGCCATTTATCTCAAATTCAAATATTTGAATTTTGTGATTTTATTTAATTGATTCAAAAAATAATTTCTCTCTGAGTTTTAATGATTTTGAGTTGATTCTTTTTTTAATAATTCACAAAAATGTTAAAATATTTTATTTTCCAAAAAAATCCAAAAAAATATTATTTATTTCATATAATTGATATTTTTGCAAAGAATTAATATTTTAATTGTTTTTGACATTTTAAATATTTTTTCTACATTGATTTTGCAATTTTTAATGCCTTCTAATTATTTTGTAGGTCAATACTTAATTTTTGAAGCATTAATCCAAGATCATAATTTGTTTTCCATATGTAAAACCATTTTGATCATTTTAATTGAATTTTTATTTAATTAAATACATTTTTGAAAACAAATTAGGGTTTTTAGATTAATTCAACCCTCATAAATCATTTTCAAAACACTTGGGCCTCTAATAGAGTGTAAGACCCAATCCTTTTTTGACCATCTCATTTTTGGGCCTCAGTGTATTGTATAAGTCCCGATACCGTCAAAAACAAACGGCATGATCGTCGCCTTTTGAAAATAACCTTTTGGGCCCCTCCTTGAGCTATAAGACCCATTCAAAACTTTTTGGCCTCTATTAGAGTGTAAGACCCAACCCCCTTGTACAGAAAACATTTTGGGCTTCATTCATTGTATAAGTCCCTCTGTACATTTTCAAATAAACGGCGCGATTGTCGCCTTTTCAAAACAACCCTGGGCCTACCCTCGAGTAGTAAGACCCATTTCTTTTCTTAAAATACACTTGGGCCTCTAATAGAGTGTAAGACCCAATCCCCTTTTAAACCTTTTGGGCCTCACTTATTGTATAAGTCCCTCCGCGTTAAAAGAAAACCTCGGCGCGATCGCCATTTTTAACGAAAGAATCAATTGGGCCTACCCTCGTGTTATAAGCCCCACTCTTTCTCTTTAAACTTTTTGGGCCTCTATTAGAGTGTAAGACCCAACCCCCTTGTATAGAAAACATTTTGGGCCTCAGTCACTTGTATAAGTCCCTCTGTACAAATTCAAACAGTTCGTTCACTGATAAAACCCTGGGCCTCTCCTTGAGCTGTAAGCCCAAAATCTTTCCTTTTCAAAGCACTTTCTCCTTTGATTTTGAATATACTGTTGTTTTCAATCTTTCCGTGTTGAACAACTAACCAAACATTATAGAAGCTCTACAACCGAGTAAGTGGTTATTGCTTTCATTTACCGCTTTCATATACATATAACTGTATTGTGGGGCTGTTTCACTGTAAGTCTTCTTTCATAAACTCATATCAACTGTGTAATAATAGTATAGATATTTAGAGTTTCCCCGGCAACTACGTTTAAGCCCGTTGATCACTCTTAGAAATAGCCAATACTAGATCCCCATAGGATTACCAGACACAGTCTTCCCTCCTCTTGGGGTTAAACAATATGGAGATATGAAAGGCAGCATTCCCTGTGAACCCTTTCATAGACTGTCACTCGTAGAAGTTGTCAAAGAAACTCTATTCCCCAGAGATGATCTTTTCTCCGAGAATGGCATCTCTTGAGTTTCTTCCAAATTCTCGAACTTTCCTGACTTTGATCTATTCTCGGTGAATAGCATTGCCTTGAATTTTTTGGGGTTTGGGGACCCACAGGGTTCTTAAAAGCATTTGTCAAGAAACTCTACTTTCCAGAGATGATCTTTTCTCCGTGAATGGCATCTCTTGAGTTTCTTCCAAATTCTCGAACTTTCCTGACTTTGATCTATTCTCGGTGAATAGCATTGCCTTGAATTTCTCGGGGTTTGGGGACCCATCGGCTTCCTAAAAGCAACCCCGCATCCTCTTGGGCTTAGTACAAGGACCATACGGCTTCTTAGAAGTACTCACAACCTCCTCTTAGGCTTCGTATAAGGATCTCTTTCTTCGGGAATGATAGCCTCCTCTTGGGCTTAGTACAAGGGCCCGTCGGCTTCTTAAAAGTTTCCAGCCTCCTCTTGGGCTTCGTACAAATTGTCCTGATGACCTCCTAGAGGTATAAGAACAGAACTTAATCATCTGTATAGAACAGTCCTTTCAAAGAGTCTACTACTATTTCTCAAAACACAGTACAAAAGATAAAACTCTAGACTTGGACAGTCTAATCTCCTTGAGTCTCAAAGATATTCTCAAGTGACCCCTTCGTTAAATAGGAAGAAAACCCGTAGACTCGGACAGTCTCAATACCCTTCGGATTTCCCACTTCCTTAAAGAACAGGATAACCCGGATCCTTGAAACAAATCCTTGAGTACAGTGTTGCTCATATAAGAACTGATTTTCTTTTTAAAAATCAGTATACGGGACCTGTCACTCAACTGAAACAGTCACTATAGCCTCCTCTTGGGCTTTATACAATGATCCTCCCCAGCGGAGTCAAACAACGTTTCGCCTCTCTCTCGGGCTTTGTACGAGACACATAAGAGACTCCCTCATTGAGTCAATCACCCTTTTGCCTCAATCTCGGGTTTTATACGAGATACAAAAAGGTTCTTATTGAGCCAAACAAACATTAGCCTCCATCTCGGGCTTTATACGAGATACCAAAAGATTCCCTTGTCGAGTCAAACCTTTTCTCCTCCATCTCGGGCTTTGTACGAGATACAAAAACACTCTTGTTGAGTATAAAAGATCCTCTTGTAGGATCAACCCCTTTTAGCCTCTCTCTCGCGCTTTGTATGAGACACATATTAGCCTCCTCTTAGGCTTTATATAAGAAAACCACTGGTTGATCCAATCAACCTTTTAGCATCAAAGTTGTGCCTCGTTCACAATACACAAACATCAACAATTCCTTTCATCTAATCGCGGTAAGCGGCAAGCCTCTGGATCATCTACATCCATGCCACTGTCCCTCTTTTATCATGAGAAATTCCTAAGGAAAGATAGCATTGCTCTACACTGAGTTAAAGTCTTCTCCTTCAGGATAAATCCCCTATAAAGGAAATTATGGCATTGCTAGGATCCGCGTATCCCGGTTAAAGTAATCCTCCTTTATAACCAGTCACCCAACAGTCATGACATTCAAACCCCCCTTTAGAGATGACAAATTCTCTCTAAAGTCAAAAGTTTTAGCTTCATATCTTGGGCTTCGAACAAGATACAAATAAACTCTTCAGCTTCATATCTTGGGCTTTGTACAAGATACAAACTACCTTTCGCTTCACGTCTTTGGCTTTGAACAAGACACCAAAAACACCCATTTCCTCCCATAGAATAGGAGGAACTACGAACGCTCTGATTTCCCTGTTTTGGTAAACGGGAATACGTAGGCATAATATTGAAAGAAAAATCTTAGCGAGCACACTAAACAAAAACCCAAAATCCCATACTCTCATGTATATATCAAAAAGCATCAGTCCTTACATCCTAACCCTTGTTCCCCGCTAGAAAGTCCTAGAAAGAAAGAACATCGTATTGGCGAAAATACAAATAACCAGTACAAAGGCCCCCCACATTGATAGCATTCGTAACCTAACAGACCGCTGTTTAAACTCAGTATGCAAAGCAGGGTTAATTGGAGACATCTATTTCCCTTCCTTCATCAGCTTTAATAGGATAAAAAATGAATCGACCTGTAGTAAACCCAACCGCAGAGAGCGACCAGCGCTTAAGAACCGCGTCCAAAATCGCTCGCTACAGAAAAATGGCACCCACCGTGGGTCCCGTTCAAGGTTATATCTAGGCACGGTCTCCCTTTGAATACCATAGATTGGGGCTTCCGCCGGGGAACCCATTTCTGTCAGGAACTTAGGATTCATAGCTTTAAAGGTCTAGGATGTTTAGGACAAATATATATACTGCTTTTCCTAATTGCTATACATGTTTATTTTTCTGCTAATGGGAATGCGTGTGATGCCGCATGTTGAAAGATTGAGTATACACTTAATATAAGTGATGGCGACGAGGTCGACCATCAACCTCAGTGGAGGCTGACCAATGCAACCCATTCTCTCACCTAGACAATGGGCCGATTGTTAAGTCTGAGAAGCTGAGGAGCCAAACCCTTTTCTAGTGCGGAAACTATTGGGAATAGTTGTTATGCGATACTACCCTCATTTGAGGCTGGTGATCTATTCTCGGTGAATGGCACTTACTCTAAGATTGCTCTACAACTCGCTGGCGATCCGCTTGTTGTCTTGCTTTCCCGGGAGGAACTGATGATAATGAGTACAGGTACAAAAATCACCCTAGTATAAACCTTTGGGGATGGGTAGAGCCTTGACTTCATGACAACGACCCTTTGACCCCATGTTTTTTCTATGTTTTTGTGTGCTGCATTCATGCATTCATCTAAAAAACATTAAAACATTCAAAAAAAATTCTCTTCTAGTCTCTCTGTTTTTCAAATTAAACTAAGATTGTGATTGCAAATATCAGAGAAAAGGATTGCGCTAATGGATTTCGGTAGAAGCAGAACTCATACGTACACCTTCAAGGTTCCAAAACTAGAGGATTTGAGAACGTTAGCGAGGATGATCACTAACCCTGAGGCTTTCAGAGCCAAGCACAGAGGTCTGCTACCAATATTAAGAGTCCATGTGATTGAAGGAATCATGGATGCGCTCATTCAGTTTTACGATCCAGTTTATCACTGTTTCACATTCCCAGATTACCAGCTAGCACCAACGCTGAAGGAGTATTCTCATCTGATCGATCTACTTATCACTGATCAAGCTCCATTTTCTGGACTGGAAGAAATTCCAAAGAATCAGATCATTGCAAGAGCAATTCATTTGAACGAGTCTGAGGTCAGGACTCACATGACCGCTAAGGGTGGCATCCAAGGTTTGCCAGCCCAGTTCTTGACAAAGAAGGCCCTATATTTTGCCAGTATAGGAAACATCACTGCTTTTGAAAGAATCTTTGTCTTGCTCACCTACGGGTTATTTTTGTTTCCCAACATCAATAACTTCGTCGATATTAACTCCATTAAGGTTTTTCTCATTGGAAACCCTGTGCCGACTTTGCTCGCAGATGCGTATCATTCTGTACACTTAGGAAATTTGTACAGTGGAGGGGAGATCACATGTTGTGTACCTTTGCTTTATAAATGGTTTATTTCCCACTTGCCCAAGTCTGCTGCTTTTTGGGATTGCAAGAGTGCCTTACGTTGGTCGCAGAAGATCATGTCTCTTACCAACTCTGATATAGATTGGTACAATAGGATTTATGAGGGAATCAGAATCATTGATTGTTGTGGAAACTTCCCCAACGTACCCCTCATAGGAACTAAAGGAGGAATCAACTACCATCCAATTCTCGTTCATCGTCAATTTGGATACCCGATGAGACACATCCCGTGGGGTGTTCATCTGGAAGGTCTTTTCTTCAAGGAAGGAGAAAACGACAGAGCACTAAAGATAGAAATAGTGCAAGCTTGGAAACACGTTCATAAGAAAGGACGAGAGTCTTTGGGAATACCAGATTGTGTCTCGGTGGAGCCATATCTCCATTGGGTATAAACTAGAGCTCTCAAGCTAAAAATGCCTTATCCTCGTTACATAATTCTTCCGCCGAGGGAATCTATCATGTACTTCATGACGAAAACAGAAAAGCTTCAGGTTACTCTCAACAAAGTTCAAAAGGAGAGGAGGTCTTGGAAGAACAAGTACCGCACCCTCGACATAGAGTGCATCAAAATACAACAATTACTTAAAGAAAAGGATGCCTGATTGAAATTTTGGAGCAACATGCTCTAGAGAATCAAGATGACCAAAGGAATTTGCTCACTCCTTTCACCTGGCAAAGGAATGATAACCCGACAATGGCCCAAGAGCCCCGGTCAAAGAAAAGAAAAATACCAGAATCAACACCCGATTTCTCTTCAGAGAGGACTCGGGACCCATTAGCTTAGGTTTCTGTTTCTGCACCTTGTAATCTACTGTATTTCCATTTCTGTAATCCTTTGAATTCAATAAAAAGGGCTTTCCCCACCGTTTGATATTTGCAATCTAATTGTCGAAGTTTATTTTGATTAAACCAAGAAAAACAATTAATATAATCATTGCATTCATCATTCTCACATCACGTATTCTTCTTCCCTATGAATCTAACGTTTGTGTCTCGATTCTAGAGTCAAACTGTCTCATTCGTATAATACTCGGGCCAATCGTCAGAAAAAGATGGATGATCTTGAGGAAGAAAACAGAGAGTTGAAAGAAGAGATCAACGCTCTGAGAGAGGATATGAGAAAGCTTCGTAACGACATGCAAGCCATGGCAGAAGCTCGGCTACAAAGAACTGTGATCTCAGAGATCACCTCAACGCCCATAGTGGAGAAGTATGATCCTAGGTATCAAATACTGAAAGATCGTCCTTGGGGCATGCCTGTTAACTATATCCCGGAAGGATATGTTCCGCCGATCGCTGAAGATCAGGGAATCACAACAGAAGCCGCTGGGCCTGAAGGTTACAAACTTCGGGAAAGCGAAGATGCCAGGGGCATACTGAAGACTCCTAAAGGTTACAAACTTTGGGAAATGCCAAGATTTACTGTCGTAGTCACGGTACCACCCCATGTGGTGCACACTGTCCCGGAAGGACAGATTCCACCGATACCTTCTGGTAAAAAGGAAACTATGTTCGATAGAATGGATGAATTCCAGGAACAGTTCTTGGAAATGCAGAAGGAGCTGCAAGCCATTCGCGGTCAGGACCTGCTGATTCACTACTTTCAGGATAGTTTAATCGGTGCCGCATTAAAATGGTACATGGGTTTAAACCGTACTACGGTCAGTACATTCAGAGATCTTGGTACTGCCTTCATCCAACAATGCAAATACAATTTGGACATGGCACCCGACAGAGATCAACTCAGATCAATGTCGCAAAAGGATAAGGAAACCTTTAAGGAGTATGCTCAAAGGTGGCGTGAAATTGCCGCTTAAATTTGTCCGCCTCTTGAGGAAAAAGAGATGACAAAGATCTTCTTAAAGACCTTAAGCTCATTTTACTATGACCGAATGGTTGCCAGTGCACCCAGTGACTTCACCGAGATGGTAGGCATGGGTGTACGTCTTGAGGAAGCCGTCCGAGAAGGAAGTTTGGTAAAAGACACTGGATCGACGAGCGTTACTAAAAAATACGGTAGTGCTCTCCCTAAGAAAAAAGAGCAGGATATTGGGAATATCTCTCTCAGAAAGCAAAGGCGTCGATATCAACCAGTAGCAGCTATAACTCCTGCTATAAGCCTTGTGCCTATTCCTACGTATCAACCTCAGGTTGCGTAGAGCCAACCTGATCAGCAAAGGACACAACAGTCTCTTCAGCAGGCTCGTCCTCAATACAATAACAACCGTACAACACGGCCACCAGGATTTGATCCTATACCCGTAATGTACGCAGAGCTGTTTCCATTATTGCTAGCCAAGGGGCACATTCATACTAAGTCCCCTCTTACAGTACCGGAAAATCTGCCTTTTTGGTTTAAGGTGGATCAAACTTGCCCTTATCATCAAGGAGGTTCAGGGCATAACATTGAGAATTGTCTCAATTTCAAGTTCGACGTGCAAAAACTTGTTAGGAGTGGGGTCTTATCTTTCAAGGATACAAATCCTAATGTTCTTACGAACCCGCTACCTCAACATGAGAAAGCTACAATCAATCTGATTGAGGAAGAGGCTAACGATGTCTATCAAATTCATGATGTACTCTTGTTGAAAACCAATCTGGTCAAGATGCATTGTAGACAGAGTGGATATGGCCATGTGCCACCTCATAATTATCATCAGTGTGATATCTGCTCTAAAAACAACCAGGGATGTTCTGTGGTGCAAGCAGCTCTACAGGAACAAATGGATCTCGGATGGATCCAAGAGCACCGAGTTCGTGGAGTTAACATGGTCTACACGAATTCCAACGTCATTCAGAACCACGACATCCGTGCAATGAATGTCAACTCGGTGGCAATGCACTTAAGGCAAAGCCAGTATCATAATCTGCCACGGCACGATTACAGTTCTTGTCTGACTTGCTTGATAAACAAACAGGGATGCTCTTTTATACAGGAGGCCCTCCAGCGTCAGATGGATCTTGGATGGATCCAAGACTACCATGATAAGAACTCTTATTAGATCAACATGGTTCAGATCTTTGACATCCGCTTAGTGAATACCAACCTGGTAGAGTTACATGCTGAACAGGTCTGACTCGGATTCCTGGTATCACATAATTATCACAGCTGTAAGGCGGGTTGCAAAAACGATCAAGGTTATACCCTTGTCCAGGAGGCACTCCAACACTTGTTAAATCATTGGTGGATGCCAATCTACATGGATGAAGATACTCAGCAAATTAGTATCAGTAACAGGAATCCCACTCGACGTCAAAGTCAGGATGTCCGATCAGTGGAAGCTAACCTAGTGAGGTTACATTGTATTCAAAGTGGGCGTGGCCAGGTGCCCCTACACAACTATGACCGTTGTAGCGTCTGTTCGGAAAGTAACCAAGGGTGTTACCTTGTGAGAGCAGCTCTTCAGGGTTAGGTGGATCGTGGAGAGATTTGTCCATATCCAGGTTCTGGACCCATCAACTGGACGCCGAACTACCTTGCCGATCATGTTGAGAATGTTGTCACCATCTCTGGTCATCACAGGACCAGGGATATTTTTGCCATCATCCCTCTACTTGACGAATCTAAAGTTCCCAACCGGGAACGGATCGAGATTACTTATGATGGTCAGAAAAATCAGAAAGTTCCCATAGTCATCTATCTACCAGGACCATTACCATATGAATCAACTAAGGTTATCCCTTACAAATACGGTGCAACAACAATTGAAAATGGAAAGGAAATTCCATTACCCTCCGTCGTGAATATTGCAGACATCAGTCGAGTAACACGAAGCTGTCAAATCTTCAACCGAGGGGTTGGGGAACATAACAAGGAAAAGGAACTTCAGACAGAAGCTCCCGATCCACCAGTCGGTCAATCCAGTAATCCCGACCTTTCAAAAAATAATGATGAGATGTTGAAGCTCCTCCAAAGGAGTGAATATAACATTGTTGATCAACTGTTATAGACTCCTTCAAAGATCTCGGTATTATCACCGTTACTCAGTTCAGAGGCCCACAAGGAGGCTCTACAGAAAGTTTTGGAGCAAGCCTTTGTGGAACAGGATGTAACAATCAGACAGTTCGATAGTATTGTCTCTAACATCACTTCCTGCAATAATTTGGGATTTAGTGATGAGGAATTACCCGAAGAGGGTCACCGTCATAACATGGCGCTCAACATTACGGTTAACTGCCAGGACGATGCTTTAGAGAGCGTACTGGTAGACACAGGGTTAGCCCTAAATGTTATGCCGAAGTCTACTTTGATGCAATTATCATTCAAAGGCCCTCCGATGAGAATCAGCGAGGTTGTCGTCAAAGCATTCGACGGATCCAGAAAAACGGTTATCGGCGAAGTTGATCTTCCCATAACTATTGGTCCTCACACTTTCCAAGTCACTTTCCAGGTCATGGACATCCGGGAAACATACAGTTGTTTATTAGGAAGACCTTGGATACACCAGGCTGGAGCGGTTACTTCAACCCTCCACCAAAAGCTAAAGTCCGTTAAGAACGATCAACTTGTCACAGTTTGTGGGGAACAAGCCTTGCTTGTAAACAACTTATCATCATCTACTGGTATAGAACCCGAGGAGGTTATTGGAACGCAGTTCCAAGCATTGTCGGTGAGCAATGACAATCATTTCAAAGGAGGAACCTCGATTTCCTCATACAAAGATGCTATCACAGCGGTCGAGAGTACCGATACAACCGGATGGGGACAGCTTGTCATTCCTGTTGACAATAAAACAAAGAAGGGTCTTGGTTTTTCTGCAACCTGTACTCAGACAGCTGCCAACGACAAAAGTCTTCATCCCCTTCAAAACTTCTTCCACAGTGAAGGTTTCCTTCACCCAGTGTCTCAAGCAGTACATGCTATTAATGAGGAAGATCCCTTTGACCCAGATGAAGAATGGAAGTCCTACCTGTGTCCCCACCATGTCATGGGATCAACACTCAGGTTATTCAGAAACTACTCAACATGAAGATGAATTTGTAACATTTGCAGGACTTGAATTCTTCAACTATGCTTTTCCCGAGGTCAACGTCATCGAGAGGGATGACTCCTCCAGTTCCAAAGAAGTTTGGGATACCTTGGGATAACCTAGTGGAAAATACGACTTTATGGTCAAGTACACCGCTCCCGAAAGCTCTCGTATCAGGTTTGAAGACATTCAGCCAACTGGATGGGGAGATACAGCTGAGAGTACAAATACTATGCAAAGTACAATGGAGGAATTCTCCTACGACAATTCTGCCTGGGAAATAGATTCCAATGATCCTGCTCCACCAGAAATCAGCGTTATTTCTGAAGACAAATCAAGGAAGGTGCCAGACTTTGTGTTTCACCGAGGAGTTCGCCGCCAAAGGGTTGCCGTCGAGGTTCCGAAGGTCGTTCATCAGTCAGAGTAATTGCCGTCTTTTAACCTTTCACCCCGCCCAGGTGAAACAGATGTTTTGATAGGGCTCGCTTTCTATAAATTTTCCCTCTTCGCTTTGCCCAAAGCGACATAGTTTTGTTTTATAGGGCTGTAGTTTCAAGGATCGACTTGTTCATTAATAAAATAACGTCGTTCTGTAATTTCCGCATTAATTGTTGTTTTCTCTTTTTTCTTTTTCAGAAAATCGTAATCCTAAAAAACAATTCAATAATAAAAACAAGCAGTAATAAAAATAAAACACTGCACACACTTGCATTTTCCTCTATCTCTTCTAAACACGAATCATCACATCATGCAGATTGCTTGTTTTAAACTCAGTTGAAACATATGATCCGATGCCTTCTCCCAACTTTGAGTTCCCGATATTCGAGGCTGAAGAAGAAAATGACAACGAAATTCCAGAAGAGATCTCCCGATTACTCAGAGAAGAGGAAAGGTCCATTGAACCTCACAAAGAACCATTGGAAACGGTAAACTTGGTTCAGAAAAAGAGAGAAAAGAAATCAGGATTGGGGCACTGCTCGATCCAACTGCCAAAGAGAGTTTGATAAAGCTTCTCAGAGAATTTCCTGATGTATTCGCTTGGTCCTATCAGGATATGCCAGGGTTGGATACCAGCATCGTGGAACATCACTTACCGTTGAGATTGGAATGTCTGCCAGTAAAACAAAGGTTAAGACGCACTCACCCAAACATGGCCATCAAAATCAAAGAGGAGGTACGGAAACAGATTGACGCAGGTTTCCTCGCCACATCAAAATATCCTCAATGGTTAGCCAACATTGTACCCGTTCCCAAAAAGGACGGAAAGGTCAGAATGTGTGTTGATTATAGAGATCTGAACAAGGCAAGTCCAAAGGACGACTTTCCTTTACCACACATTGACATGCTGGTAGACAGCACAACAAAGTTCAAAGTATTCTCCTTCATGGATGGATTCTGGGGCTATAACCAGATCAAAATGGCGCCGAAAGACATGGAGAAAACTTCGTTCATTACCCCTGGGGTACCTTTTGTTACAAGGTAATACCGTTCGGTTTGAAGAACGCCGGGGAAACCTTTCAAAGGGCCATGACTACTCTGTTTCATGACATGATACACAAGGAAATCGAGGTATATGTCGATGATATGATTGCCAAATCTAAAACAGAGAGTGAGCACGTTGAACATCTGTCAAAATTGTTCGAACGTCTAAGAAAATTCAAGCTCCGCTTGAATCCCAACAAGTGCACTTTCGGTGTCCGTTCAGGGAAACTACTAGGGTTTATCGTCAGCCAGAAAGGGATTGAGGTTGATCCTGACAAGGTCAAGGCCATTCAAGAAATGCCTTCTCCAAAAATGGAAAAACAAGTCAGAGGATTCCTGGGACGTTTGAACTACATCTCCAGATTCATATTCCTTATAACCGCCACATGTGCGCCGATTTTTAAATTACTCAAAAAGAACCAGGATTGCGTTTGGTCAGAAGACTACCAAACTGCCTTCGACAGTATCAAGGAATACCTGTTGAATCCTCCGATTCTATCACCTCCAGTGGAAGGAAGACCACTGATCATCTATTTAACAACTCTAGAGGACTCAATGGGATGTGTACTTGGCCAACAAGACGAAACTAAAAGGAAAGAGTCTGCCATTTACTATCTAAGCAAGAAATTCACCGACTGCAAAACTTGGTACACGATGCTCGAGAAAACTTGCTGTGCTTTGGCTTGGGCAGCCAAGCGTCTTCGCCAATATATGATTCGTCATACTACTTGGTTAATCTCAGAAATGGATCCAATCAAGTATGTCTTCGAAAAACCTGCTCTTACTGGAAGAATTGCCCGTTGGCAGATGCTGTTATCAGAATATGACATAGAGTACCACGCTCAGAAAGCCGTTAAGGGAAGTATTTTAGCCGATCATTTGGCTCATCAACCGATTGACAATCAAGAATCAATCGGGTTCGACTTCCCAGACGAAGATGTCATGTATCTAAAGATGAAAGATTGCGATGAACCGTTACCCAGTGAAGGGCTAGAACCAGGTTCCCAATGGGGACTTATCTTTGACGGAGCAGTTAATCATTATGGAAACGGAATTGGGGCAATCATTGTTACCCCTCAGGGTACCCACATTCCTTTCACTGCTCGACTTACGTTCAAGTGTACAAACAACGAGGCCGAATACGAAGCATGTATCATGGGTCTCGAAGAAGCGATTGATTTAAGGATAAAAAACTTGGACTTATATGGCAACTCAACCCTGGTTATCAATTAGATAAAAGGAGATTGGAACACATACCAATCAGGAATGATTCCTTACAAAGACTACGCAAGAAGGTTGCTACCTTTCTTCAACAGAGTTGAGTTTCATCACATCCCTCGTGATGAGAATCACATGGCTGATGTGTTAGCCACTATCTCTTCTATGATTAGTGTAGGTCAATGGAACGACCTACCTAAGATTGACATAATGCGCCTTGAACGGCCCGCTTACATCTTCACAATTGAGGCAGTCATAGACGATAAACCTTGGTATCACGATATCAAATGCTTCCTTCAAAAACAAGAGTTCCCTCCTGGGGCATCCAGGAAAGATAGAAAGAACCTAAGAAGATTGGCTGGAAATTTCTTCCTGAGCGGTGACACTCTCTATAAGATAAATTTTGACATGGTCTTGCTTCGATGCGTCGACAGACCAGAAGCAGACATGCTGATGAAAGAAATTCACGAAGGATCCTTTGGCACTCATGCCAACGGACATACAATGGCGAGAAAAATCCTAAGAGCAGGGTATTATTGGTTAACAATGGAATCCGACTGCTACAAGTACATGAGGAGGTGTCATAAATGTCAGATATACTCTGACAAAATTCATGTACCGCCATCACATCTCAAAGTTCTCTCTTCCCCATGGCCATTCTAGATATGGGGAATCGACATGATTGGCATGATTGAGCCCAAGGCTTCAAACTGACATCGGTTCATCCTAGTAGCCATTGACTACTTCACCAAGTGGGTCAAAGCAGCATCATACGCTAATGTAACCCGACAAGTGGTGGTCCGATTTATCAAAAACAATATCATCTGCCGTTATGGTGTTCCTAGCCAGATCATTACGGATAATGGATCTAACTTGAACAATAAGACGATGAAAGAGTTGTGCGCAGAGTTCAAGATCAAACATCATAACTCATCTCCCTACTGACCAAAGATGAACGGAGCGGTAGAAGTGGCCAATAAGAACATCAAGAAGATCGTTCAAAAGATGGTTGTAACCTACAAAGACTGGCACGAGATGCTACCCTTTGCTCTTCACGGTTATCGCACATATGTCCGCACTTCAACAGGGGTTACCCCTTTCTCTCTAATACATGGCATGGAAGCCGTGCTCCCCATAGAAGTAGAGATCCCATCAATCCGGGTATTGATGGAAGCTAAGCTCACCGAAGCTGAATGGTGTCAAAGCCGACACGACGAACTGAATATGATCGAGGAGAAGCGAATCACGGCTCTATGCCACGGTCAGTTGTATCAACAGAGAATGAAGAAGGCGTTCGACAAAAAGGTTCGACCCCGCATCTTCAGGAAAGGAGACCTCGTGCTTAAGAAGATACAATCATTTCTCACTGATTCCCGGGGCAAGTGGACTCTGAATTATGATGGCCCCTATGTGGTCACGAAAGCTTTCTCAAGCGGCGCCTTGAGACACGCAACCATGGACGGAGAGGAATTTGCCTACCCCACAAATGTTGATGTAGTCAAGAAATACTTCGCCTAAACTAAAAAAAAAACGTCTCGGTGGATTGAAAACCCGAAAGGGCGGTCCAGGCAAAAATTAGAGACATGAAAAAATCATCCCGGTGGATTGGAAACATCATAGTACAATCCAGGTAAAAATTAGGGATAATGGCAAGTAACTATGTTCAACAGAGGCAAGTTCCTCAGCAATAGTTACATCATCCATCGGAGGAAAATTCCAGTCAAGGTCATCTTCGACAGAAGCTCAGGATGCCCCGAATTCAAAGTTGGTAGAAGGATAGTGGTCGTTATGCTTCAACGTAGCCCTTTTCCCTGTAAATTACCATTTTCAAACTTTGTACATACTCTTTGGAATCACGCGTTTGGCTGATCTCCATCTTATCAATAAAATTTGAGCCCTTTGTGCTTTTGTTTGTAATTCTTATTTGTTTTAGCTTTACAGAACGACGTTGTTAACATGATTAACGATTCTTGAAATAAAACAAAAATGAATTTACTTGTTAAAACTTTTTCTGCTTTTAAGATAAAGTCGGCAATTTCTTTTGACTGTTGAACATCAAAGGAACATCAACCGCTTCTTCAGAAATAAGCGAACTTCAAAGTGCTGAATCAAAGTACTCCTTCTACGCCAGTGCACCTGAATGAAGGATCAACAGTGTCAGATGCGACTAATCCATCTGACATCTACGGCAGAGTTCTCATCTCCTAAGCCCGACCAACATAGCTCCCAACAGGGACTATCTCCCCTAAGCAAGGTGGAATTGATATTCTGAACCAACGGTACTTCTTCGCCCCGCGATGGCCGAGTATCCAGTCGGGTTCACCCGTCAATTTGTATGTCGCGTCAGTTTTGTCGGCATAAACATACATACATCATGCATTTTTTATTTGCATTCACAGTTCATATTGCATCACTATCACTCTAGTCGGTCTAGTCCCCTAGTGATAACAGTCCTCTCAATCGAGTTGTCAGTTCTTGTGTCGTCAGGAAACGTTGTGTCTGAACAACCTCGCTTCCAGTTTATTTCTGGAAGGAAGTTGGTCCTTGACCACTTTGATAACTTGAACCTCTGAAAGACCAGAGGAACTTTCAGTCAGCATCACTCTTCGCCATTGAAGATGATATCCTTGCTTTCCCGTATTAAGGAAAATCCCCAGAGAAAGCCTCCTAAGCTGCCTTTCTCCGAAAGACCGCTGATGAAAAGGTCATCGGCACCTCAAAATTGGACCCCATCATATGGAATTTCTCCAGGAAGATCCCGAGAAAAGTATGATGTAAGATCCCAAGCGACAGCAGTCTCCCAAGAGACCTGCTTTCCCCCAGTAGAAACAAATGGCATCTCCAACAGAGAAGTTTGTGCAATTCTACGACTCAGACGACTGGGTTCCCCAGCAACTCTGACATTAAATTTTTTCCACTCAAATGGCATCTCCCCAGGAAAATTCGGCGGGAAGTTTGAGGAAAACCGCTACAAATAGCGTCCCTTGTCAATCAAGTTTATTGACAAAAGAAACTAAGACCAGTTCCTTGGTAGGAAACCAGGATCGAGGGGAAGTTTATTTCAGAAACTAAGACCAGTTCCTTGGTAGGAAACCAGGATCGAGGGGAAGTTCATCTCAAAAGAAAACCGAGACCAGTTCCTTGGTAGGAAACCAGGATCGAGGGGAAGTTTACCTTTTCTAAGCATCATTGCTTGGCAAAAGAAGATGAATGCACATGCTGCCATTCATAGCAATCAAAATTTCGGGTATTCCAATATTTAATCCTCTTGCACCCCGAATGCCCGAATACCTTCGTCATTCACACCTTCGGGTTCAAGAAGATTAAATAGGGGCATCTGTCATACCCCAAATTTTGACCACTAAGATTTCCCATCATTGTGCAAATCATCATCACAATATGGATGAACCATCATGCCTCATCAAATGCCTCAAGGGTTGTTGAGCATTCAGTACAATCAAAATTAGGGTTTCAAGCCCTCCCTGAGTGCTTAGATAAAGGATCAATCAAGGAATGGCATGATCTTCAACTTGTCTAACCTCTCAAACATCCACAATGGACCAAAAGGACTCCCACTTCAAGGATCAAGCACAAGGATGCTCCCTTCTAGGTGGATCAAGTCTCAAGATCGACAGTGTCACCAAATTAGGGTTTTGGTCGACTAGGGCCTCCAGATGGAAAATTTTCATCTGGGCACAAGCCAATGATCCAAAACACAACCTAATATACTCCATGGAACCTCATGGACCCAATCATCAAGTCAATTTTGCCTTAGGGGTTGCATTCATCAAAAATCAAGAATTAGGGTTTCTTGACCTAATTCACCCCTAAGTTGACTTTTAGGGCAAATCATGAGCCAAGACCTCAAGAGAGGGTTTAGGGGTCTCTAATGAACTACATTGATCCATTTGTAACAATGGATTAATCCAAGAAGTTTGAGCAACAAGTCTCAATTTCATCTGCACCACAATTAGGGTTTTGCGGGAAAAGTCAACTGTAACTTTAACTTTTGACCTGGACAAGCTTTCAAGCCCTAAGACATGATTCAATATACCCTATGACACCCATGGAACATGTCCATCAAGTTTGATTTAGGTCAAGGACATGATTTCCTGAAGAATTGCACAATTTGGAATTCATTTGATAAAAAGTCAACTGTGCACAAAAGTCAACTTTGACTTTTTGAGATTTTTCACCAAAATGGATTTTTAACCCTAAAATGATGTTAATGTATGATTTGAATCATAATTCATCAAGAAAAATCAAGAAAAGTTGGATAACTTGTAAAAGGGGTAACCATAAAAACTTAGAAAATTTTCCAAGTTAAAAATAAAGTGGTTAGGGTACCAACTTTGGACGATTATAACTCCTAAACCACAAAGCCATTTTTCCTCATCCAAAGATGGATTTGTAGCCCTCATTACCCTCTACAAAAACTTCAATTAGACCTAACTCCAATTCATTAAGGATTTTGAGTTATGGAGTGATCAAAATGGCCGAAAAGTGAAAATGTCACTTTTTCCAACACTTAGTGAAATTTTCACTAAGTCCAAATCTGCCTTCATTTTTTTCCAAATGTAGGGGGATTTTTCACTTGGATTCAAAAGAGATCAAAACCAAATATGTTCAAACAGTTGTTGTATCATGTAAGGGCTTTCCAAAATGGCCAAGAACATTGCCAAATTCCATTTGGGCTATGAGTTATGACATTGTCAAGTTGCCTTGTCGAAATCTATCAAGACAAGGCAGAATTTGCATTTTTGCTCGATTTGCCAAAATTGTGCAAATCTAAACACTCCTATCCACTTGGACACATCTGAGGATTGAATCTAAAGGGGACAATCACTGAGCCAAGCCTCCAAAGTCTTTGGAACAAGAAATAGCATGTTGAACCTAGAATTACCAAAATAGGGACAAGACTCCAAATTTGGATTGGAACATTCAATGGAAGCATCAAGGTGGCATGGACTGAGCCATTTTCATTTGAATTTAGTCAAGACTTATCCAAGACCAAGGGAACCAGCAGCCTGTGCCCTAACCTCTAGTCAATGGCTAGAGGAGACTTGAACTTCCATTGGCCAACATTGAACAAACCTACTCAGCAGTTGCCATTCACTATTCCTTGCAAAACAAACTTGCTCTACTATAAATAGAGCTCAATTGTGATCAGTTTAAGTACACCAAAGCCATCTAACAGATGCTTTCCTTAAAATCTCTTCTTTCACTCCAATTTTGCCTTCTAAGGCAAGTCACTATCGGGTTTTGAGTTTGAGAGCTTTTCCAATCAAACCAATCACACACACACACCTCATATACATCATATAGAAGTGATCCAAACACTCACATAACATCTGTAACACTGATTTCACAAAATCACTAACCAATTGCTCAAGTTCTTGACAGTTTTGCAGTTGAGGTGCCATCCTCAATTCCAAACCATTTCAATCCATTCCAAGCACTCAGACACATCAATTGGCAGCTAGGGAAGCTATCCACATCCTTGGAACCAAGATGTAACACCTCCAACACCAAACACGATCACCAGCTGCAAGTGGTAAGCATGAGCTCTTCTAACTCTATGATCCATGCATTTTTTGCTGCACAATAATTTGGCCATATGTTCATAATCATGCATGGAATGTTTCCCCTAAATAAATTGCATTGTTTGAATCGTGTATGAAATTTCTGAGCCTTCATGCAAAAATTAGGGTTCTTGAGGTTTCTCTTTAATTTCTTGTTTTATGTTTAATTTAAATGAAATTAATTGACATAGACATGATCGTGAGGTTGAGACGAGCATAATGATATGTGGATTACATGATATGATTAAGTATTCAGTGAGATTGGATAGAAAATGCAAATCTGGGCAAAAATGAAGAACGCGCGTGTTCTTCAGCTGTTCTTGGCGCCATTTCTCTCAAATTCAAATATTTGAATTTTGTGATTTTATTTAATTGATTCAAAAATTAATTTCTCTCTGAGTTTTAATGATTTTGAGTTGATTCTTTTTTTAATAATTCACAAAAATGTTAAAATATTTTATTTTCCAAAAAAAATCCCAAAAATATTATTTATTTCATATATTTGATATTTTTGCAAAGAATTAATATTTTAATTATTTTTTACATTTTAAATATTTTTTCTACATTGATTTTGCAATTTTTAATGTCTTCTAATTATTTTGTAGGTCAATACTTAATTTTTGAAGCATTAATCCAAGATCATAATTTGTTTTCCATATGCAAAACCATTTTGATCATTTTAATTGAATTTTTATTCAATTAAATACATTTTTGAAAACAAATTAGGGTTTTTGGATTAATTCAACCCTCATAAATCATTTTCAAAACATTTGGGCCTCTAATAGAGTGTAAGACCCAATTCTTTTTTGACCCACATTTTTGGGCCTCAGTGTATTGTATAAGTCCTGATACCGTAAAAAACAAACGGCACGATCGTCGCCTTTTGAAAATAACCTTTTGGGCCTCTCCTTGAGCTATAAGACCCATTCAAAACTTTTGGGCCTCTATTAGAGTGTAAGACCCAACCCCCTTGTACAGAAAACATTTTGGGCTTCATTCATTGTATAAGTCCCTTTGTACATTTTCAAATAAACGGCGCGATCGTCGCCTTTTCAAAACAACCCTGGGCCTACCCTCCAGTAGTAAGACCCATTTCTTTTCTTAAAATACACTTGGGCCTCTAATAGAGTGTAAGACCCAATCCCCTTTTAAACCTTTTGGGCCTCACTTATTGTATAAGTCCCTCCGCGTTAAAAGAAAACCTCGGTGCGATCGCCATTTTTAACGAAAGAATCAATTGGGCCTACCCTCGTGTTATAAGCCCCACTCTTTCTCTTTAAACTTTTTGGGCCTCTATTAGAGTGTAAGACCCAACCCCCTTATATAGAAAACATTTTGGGCCTCAGTCACTTGTATAAGTCCCTCTGTACTAATTCAAACAGTGCGTTCACTGATAAAACCCTAGGCCTCTCCTTGAGCTATAAGCCCCAAATCTTTCTTTTTCAAAGCACTTTCTCCTTTGATTTTGAATATACTGTTGTTTTCAATCTTTCTGTGTTGAACAACTAACCAAACAACATGGAAGCTCTACAACCGAGTAAGTGGTTATTGCTTTCATTTACCGCTTTCATATACATATAACTGTATTGTGGGGCTGTTTCACTGTAAGTCTTCTTTCATAAACTCATATCAACTGTGTAATAATAGTATAGATATTTAGAGTTTCCCCGGCAACTACGTTTAAGCCCGTTGATCACTCTTAGAAATAGTCAATACTAGATCCCCATAGGATTACCAGACACAGTCTTCCCTCCTCTTGGGGTTAAACAATATGGAGATATGAAAAGCAGCATTCCCTGTGAACCCTTTCATAGACTGTCACTCGTAGAAGTTGTCAAAGAACCTCTATTCCCCAGAGACGATCTTTTCTCCGTGAATGGCATCTCATGAGTTTCTTCCAAATTCTCGAACTTTCCTGACTTTGATCTATTCTCGGTGAATAGCATTGCCTTGAATTTCTCGGGGTTTGGGGACACACATGCTTCTTAAAAGCATTTGTCAAGAAACTCTACTCCCCAGAGATGATCTTTTCTCCGTGAATGGCATCTCTTAAGTTTCTTCCAAATTCTCGAACTTTCCTGACTTTGATCTATTCTTGGTGAATAGCATTGCCTTGAATTTCTCGGGGTTTGGGGACCCATCGGCTTCCTAAAAGCAACCCCGCCTCCTCTTGGGCTTAGTACAAGGACCATACGGCTTCTTAGAAGTACTCACAGCCTCCTCTTAGGCTTCGTATAAGGATCTCTTTCTTCGGGAATGATAGCCTCCTCTTGGGCTTAGTACAAGGGCCCGTCGGCTTCTTAAAAATTTCCAGCCAACTCTTGGGCTTCGTACAAATTGTCCCGACGACCTCCTAGAGGTATAGGAACATAACTTAATCATCTGTATAGAACAGTCCTTTCAAAGAGTCAACTACTATTTCTCAAAACATAGTACAAAAGATAAAACTCTAGACTTGGACAATCTAATCTCCTTGAGTCTCAAAGACATTCTCAAGTGACCCCTTCGTTAAATAGGAAGAAAACCCATAGACTCGGACAGTCTCAATACCGTTCGGATTTCCCACTTCCTTAAAGAACAGGAATAACCCGGATCCTTGAAACAAATCCTTGAGTACAGTGTTGTATATAAGAACTGATTTTCTCTTTCAAAATCAGTATACGGGACCTGTCACTCAACTGAAACAGTCACTATAGTCACCTCTTGGGCTTTATACAATGATCCTTCCTAGCGGAGTCAAACAACGTTTAGCCTCTCTCTCGGGCTTTTTACGAGACACATAAGAGACTCCCTCATTGAGTCAATCACCCTTTTGCCTCTATCTCGGGCTTTATATGAGATACAAAAAGGTTCTTATTGAGCCAAACAAACAATAGCCTCCATCTCGGGCTTTATACGAGATACCAAAAGATTCCCTTGTCGAGTCAAACCTTTTCGCCTCCATCTCGGGCTTTGTACGAGATACAAAAACACTCTTGTTGAGTATAAAATATCCTCTTGTAGGATCAACCCCTTTTAGCCTCTCTCTCGGGCTTTGTACGAGACACATATTAACCTCCTCTTAGGCTTTATATAAGAAAACCACTGGTTGATCCAATCAACCTTTTAGCATCAAAGCTGTGCCTCATTCACAATACACAAACATCAACAATTCCTTTCATCTAATCGCTGTAAGCGGCAAGCCTCTGGATCATCTACATCCATGCCACTATCCCTCTTTTAGCATGAGAAATTCCTAAGGAAAGATAGCATTGCTCTACACTGAGTTAAAGTCTTCTCCTTCAGGATAAATCCCCTATAAAGGAAATTATGGCATTGCTAGGATCCGCGTATCCCGGTTAAAGTAATCCTCCTTTATAACCAGTCACCCAACAGTCGTGACATACAAACCCCCCTTTAGAGATGCCAAATTCTCTCTAAAGTCAACACTTTTAGCTTCATATCTTGGGCTTTGAACAAGATACAAACTACCTTTCGCTTCACGTCTTGGGCTTTGAACAAGACACCAAAAACACCCATTTCCTCCCATAGAATAGGAGGAACTACGAACGCTCTGATTTCCCTGTTTCGGTAAACGGGAATACGTAGGCATAAGATTGAAAGAAAAATCTTAGCGAGCACACTAAACAAAAACCCAAAATCCCATACTCTCATGTATATATCAAAAGCATCAGTCCTTACATCCTAACCCTTGTTCCCCGCTAGAAAGTCCTAGAAAGAAAGAACACTGTATTGGAAAAAATACAAATATCCAGTACAAAGGCCCCCCACATTGATAGCATTTGTAATCTAATAGACCGCTGTTTAAACTCAGTATGCAAAGCAGGGTTAATTGGAGACATCTATTTCCCTTCCTTCATAAGCTTTAATAGGATAAAAAATGAATCGACCTGTAGTAAACTCAACCGCAGAGAGCGACCAGCGCTTAAGAACCGCGTCCAAAATCGCTCGCTACACCTAGAACCATAAAGATAATACCTCCAAATGTTCCAACACAATACAACCGCAACCAATTCCAAATCCAAAATAGTATAGATCCTTCTATGAATCCTCAAATGTCGTAAAGCATAAGCTACGACTTTAACCTCTTGCATTAACACACTGACTAACTCATCAAAGACACATCACAATACCTCGCGAACGGTTTATTAGGATCACACAAAATCAAAACTGAAGCCGTAGACAACTTCTACTTTAGCTCTCTGAAACTTTCCTTATAATGAACATCCAAAGCAAACGACATACCTTTTACAAGTCAACTATCATAACAGAAGTACGAACTTAGCAGAGTCTTCTATAGCCTGCAGTAACAACCAACTAAGCCCAAAAGTTTCTAATCTCCTTAACCGACTTCGGAGTCTCTCAATGTAGAACTGCATCTACTTCTGATGGATCCATAACCATACTCTCATATGAAATAACATATCCAAGAAAACTAACCTCTTTCAATCAAAATTCTCACTTCGATAATTTAGCAGAAAACTCCCTCTCTTTCAACCCTTGTAACTAAATCCCCAAATACTCTACATACTCATCCTTTGATTTAAAATAAATCAGAATATCATCTAATAAACATCACTATAAACTTATCCAAACAAGTATGGAAGATATGATTCATATACTCCACAACCATAACATATACAACCTTCAAAATTCATTCTGAGCTCGAAACAATTTATCCGAAATACCTTAACAATCTCTGGTTACCACATTCCATATCAATTCTTCTTACGGGGTTCCAACTCACTCGAGATTTCTGCTGACACGAGATCTCAACCCATAACCAAAAGTAATACCATCAAGGAACTTCAAATCGTTCGCAATTCGTCATAATTCAAAACTCAAGCTATCCAGAACACAACCACAAGTTTCCATACTACTCACTGATTAACACGCAACCTCATGCTATCATCCTTTTCCTTACCTACCATGCTGGACCTCTTCAAGTCGACACACTAACGTTTCATCCAAAAACACATCTAAAACCATGCACAACTGACGGCCCACCATTGTGGTTCTCTACCAATTTCCAGAACACTATCATCACAAACATGACAAACATCTGAGTTTCACTTCCTAAAAGTTCTTCTACTTACTTAGCAGATCCAAACCTCAAATTTCACCTTCATCAAATTTGAGTTCACGCTCTACTCTCTGAGAACAACCTTTAACGATACCCAACCGTTCTCTCTCAATGACTTCCCAATTGGACCAACATACCAAAACCTCTAATCTGTCTCATCTTCCGATATTAGAATCTTCATCGACTCAACAAAACAATCTGTAATCATTTTCTTAATTCCAATAATTCATTGCACACACTATCAAAGCCAGAAAGACACGTCTATTTCATCCAACATAATTCCCGTCTGCTATCAACAAGAGATTAAGGGTGATCAGTTCCTTAATTTGTCAATAGACAGCCGACAATCATGATGGGGCATAAACCGTCTTTACCAAACTATAATAGCATTTCTTGCATCTTGTGCACAAACTACCTAAGGCACAATTCCTTAGTTGACATAAACCTTACCTCCGCATTCCTTCCAGAATCGAGAACAACACTGTCCAAACCACACTTACACTTTGGTAACCCACTGCACATAAACGAAGCAACTTGGAGAAGTACAAGCTTCTCCCCCACTTATCTCATTCTCAATCCTGAAGACAAAAGATTAGAATACCAGAAAGCACTGACAGTGTTTCACACATATATCACGTACTAAGGGACAAACAACATCGACAGTATTCAACTGTCACACCAACTGACTCAACAACTTGGCCGGACGGACCGACCTGCTCTGATACCACTAATGTAACACCCCAATTCCCATCGCGAATAAATAATACATAAATAAATCAGAGTAAATAAAAATTTGTTATTCTTAGATAGAAACAAGGATGCCACATTTAAAGAAAGAAAACACAATACCTGCTCAATTATTTGATACATAACACAAAATGGAATAAATGTAGAAGGGAAATTTTTTCCATATAAAAGGGAAGGTCAATTATGGAATAAAGCTGAAGATCCATAACTGAATTATTTTACAAAATAAATTGTTTTATAACATTAAAATATACATACAAAAGTAATACAAAATATATTCAACAAATGTATACATATATAACAAAAGCGTTCCCCGACTCCCTTGTTACGTATCAGAGCAGACTGACTGACAAACGGATGGAGACTAATCTTCACAAAAGTCTCCAAGACTACCAATCTGCAATTGCCTCATAGAGCAACAAACCATAGCAGAAGGGTTAGAAATAACAACTAAATCAAGATTACATAATAATATGCAAAAACACATAAAAATTCACATGCATAGTTATTCTCACCACAAGCCTCACATACTAATACATATTGCATGCCACAGATACGTAACCTATTTCTAATAATCCAAACTCATAGCATATATCCATTATACCAACATGATAACATATTCACACATAATGCATACCAAAGTTATGACATATGGAAACACACCACCACATCACATAACATATGTCTATACATAAAACATATTATCCACAACCAATGCATTTATCACATATGCACATCAATTCACCAATGTTATCACAAACTCAACACATAATCAATCCATTCATGATTTTCCACACATAATCAATCCATTCATGATTTATGCAAATGCAAAGAGACCGACACAACGACTCTATGCAAATGTCATGCGGTACCAATCCATCCATCATTCTCATCATCAGTTCACTCAGGAACTATTGGAATCATCGCTTGTTACTTAGTGTAACTCCCCGTCGGGAAAATGATCTTCCCCGTCGCTTTTGGTCCTCTTGGTATAAGGCTCACGATGTTTATGGATCGCTTTAGGTCCTCTCGGTATAGGGCTCACGATCCGATCTCTTTAGGTCCTCTTTGTATAAGGCTCACGATCGTCTATAACCATCGCTTTAGGTCCTCTCGGTATAAGGCTCACGATGTTATAGCAGATTCCCTCGGGAACCGTTTCGTCGCTCACACCCACTAGGGCACACGACATCACAAGATGCATATCATGATGCTTGGCATACAAGGACTCATGACAATCAAATGCATCTTCACAAATCAACAATATGGATTATCTCATCATCATTATTAATGCATTGGAAATTAATTCAAACAATGCATTTACTTGCCATAAGGCCACCAATTAACACCCATTAAAGTTCACATAAACAATGCATTTCATCATAATCCACAAACCACAACAATTAGCACTTTAGCATATACACTCATAACAATTCACATCAATAATTACTCACCATCAACCACAATAATCCTGCAATCATACAATGATACTCACAACACTAGGATTCACACCACGAAGGCTACTCACAAGAACATACATTAATACCATACATTTGTATTCAATTCAACAAAGTATTTTTCCATAAGGCCACAACAATTACAACAACTTATCACATGCTTCAAAATCATATAAACCACATAAAAGCTCCACATCATATAACAATAGCACAACACACTGTAAAACACCGATTGCACGCGTTTAACGCGATAGAAACCCGACAACACGACTATTTCTCAAAAAAACGAATTAATTAAATCATATTTTACCCTCCAAACCATTTTTAATAGAAATAATATTTCATTAGCTTTCCAACGCTTCGAACGGGGGTCAAAACGGACTTACGGTTCAAAAGTTATGAAGAAAACAAAATCGGACATTTTGGAAAATTCTGTAATCATGAGTCGACGCATGAAGCTTGGGGTCAGCACATAAACCTAGAAATTTCGCCCGGGTCAGCGCATGAAATCATGAGTCGACGCATGGTTGCAGGGGGTTGGCGCACGGTTGCAGATTTTGCTAAAAAACTCAGTTTTCGACCGTTAAATGCCTTCCGAACCTCCGATTTCGATTCCGTAAAAAGCCCCGGTCTCAGAATTCAACACACTACTATATTTTCACCATTAAAAAGTCATCCAACACAAACAACCATTCTCGATTAATTCCTATCCTCATCCGACTATACTACACAACTTATTCCGCATTCCAACCGTGAAAACATCGATTTCTCACTATTTCATCATTATTGCCCTAATTCTCACAAACTATATAACTCAATCAAAAACTCCCTAAATCATACCAATGAGTATTCCCGATTAAACCCAAACATTACTCAACTATTCTACACAATCTATTCCAAAGTCTAACCGTTAAAACATCGATTTCTACACCTTTGTTCTTCAATCCAACCAATAAGGAAAAGTATATATTTCAACCAAACAAATACAAACAACACATACATATACATATACAATCGAAATATAATCGAAACTTCTCACCCTTACCCGATTAATCGAATTGGAGTTTGAAGAAGAATGATGAATCCATGTTTTCTCCTTCTCTTCTCTTTTCCCACGTTTTCTTTTCTCTTCCTCTTCTTTTCTCTTTTTATTTTCCCTCTATTTCTACTTATATAAAAAGATCTATTTCTAACAAAATATCTAACCAAGCAAAATGACCAAAATACCCCTACACTCAAATATCCCGCAAATGCTCTCAAAACGCGATAAAACATAAACAGCGATAAACATAATATATGGTCACATAAAAGTCAATAATAAAATAATATAAAAATGAAAATAATTAAATCGACTCGATTAAATAAACAAGACAAAATGGGGCGTTACCCTTATAACACGAGGGTAGGCCCAGATGATTTGTGTACAAAATGACGATCGTGCCGAGGTTTTTGAAAATACCCTGAGGGACTTATACAATAAGTGAGGCCCAACATAGGTTTATGTACAAAAAGGGTTGGGTCTTACACTCTATTAGAGGCCCAAAAGTATTTTAAGAAAAGAAATGGGTCTTACTACTCGAGGGTAGGCCCAGATGGTTTTTGTTTGAAATGGTGGTTGCGTCGAAGTTTCTTTTAACGCAGGGAGACTTATACAATATCTGAGGCCCAAAAAGGTTTTGGTTAAAAGGGGGTTGGATCTTACACTCTAATAGAGGCCCATGAGTGTTTGAAAAAGTTTGATGAGGGTTGAATTAATCAAAATCCTAATTTGTTTCAAAAATGTATTTTATTTGAATAAAAATTTCAATTAAAATGATCAAAAATGTTTAACATGTGGAAAACAAATTGTGATTTTGGATTAATGTTTCTAAAATCATATTTTGACCTACAAAATGATTAGAAGTCATTAAAATTTACAATATCAAGAGGGAAAAAATATTTTAAATGTCAAAAAACAATTAAAATATTAATTCTTTGCAAAAATATCAATTATATGAAATAAATAATATTTTTGGGATTTTTTGATAAAATAAAATATTTTAACATTTTTGTGAATTATTAAAAAAGGAATCAACTCAAAATCATTAAAACTCAGAGAGAAATTAATTTTTGAATCAATTAAATAAAATCACAAAATTCAAATATTCAAATATTCAAAAAATGGCGCCAAGAACAAGGGCAAGAACATGCGCCACCCCTGTTTCTGCAGATTTACGTTTTCTATCCAATCTCACTGAATACTTGATTATATCATGCAATCTACTAGTTTTAACCTCACGATCATGTCTATGGTCTTTAATTTCATTTATTTTTAACATGGAATAAGAAATCAAAGAGAAACCTCAAGAACCCTAATTTCTGCATGAAGGTTCAGAAATTCCACACACGATTCAAATAATGCAATTGATTGAGGGAAAACATTCCATGCATGATTATGAACATATGGCCAAATTATTGTGCAGCAAAAATTGCATGGATCATAGAGTTAGAAGAGCTCATGCTTACCTCTTGCAACTGGTGATCGTGTTTTGTGTTGGAGGTGTTACTACTAGGTTCCAATGATCTGGATAGCTTCCCTAGGTGCCATGGAGTGTGTCTGGATACTTGGAATGGATTGAAATGATCTGGAACTTGAGATGGTACCCCAACTGCAAATCTGTCAACTGGCTGGTGATTTTGTGATTTCAATGTTCCAGATGTTGTTTAAGTGTTTAGATCACTTCTATATGATGTTTATGAGGTGTGTTTGTGATTGGTTTGATTGGAAAAGCTCTCAAACTCAAAACCCGATAGTGACTTGCCTTAGAAGGCAAAATTGGAGTGAAAGAAGAGATTTTGAGGAAAGCATATGTTTGATGGCTATGGTGTACTCAAACTGATCACAATTGAGCTCTATTTATAGTAGAGTAAGTTTGTTTTGCAAGCAATAGTGAATGGCAACTGCTGCAGAGGTTTGGCCAATGTTGTCCAATGGAATCTCAAGTCTCCTCTAGCCATTGACTAGAGGTTATGGCACAGGGTTGTGGTTCCCTTGGTCTTGGATAAGTCTTGACTGAATTCAGTTGCAAATGGCTTAGTCCATGCCACCTTGATGTATGCATTGAATACTCCAATCCAAAATTGGAGTCTTGTCCCTATTTTAGGCAATTCTAGGTTTGGCATGCTACTTCTTGTTCCAAGGACTTTGGAGGCTTGGCTCAGTGTTTGTCCCCTTTAGATTTGATCCTCAGAAGTGTCCAAAGTGATGACAAGGCTTGGAATTATCTGATTTTTCTAAATCGAGCAAACATGCAAAATTCTGCCTAGCCTGTGCAGTTTTCAGTAAGGTATATTGCCATTGTCATATCTCATGGCTCAAGTGGAATTTGGTGATGTTCTTGGCCATTTTGGAAAGCCCTCATATGATACAACAACTGTCTGATCATATTTGGTTTTGATACCTTTTGGATCCAAGTGAAAAATCCCCCTACATTTGGAAAAAAGTGAAGGCAGATTTGGACTTAGTGAAAATTTCACTAAGTGTTGGAAAAAAGTGACATTTTCACTTTTTGTGATTTTGATCATTCCATAACTCAAAATCCATGAAGAATTAGAATGAGGTCTAGTTGAAGTTTTTGTAGAGGGTAATGAGATCTACACATCAAGCTTTGGATGGGGAAAAATGGCTTTGTGGTTTAGGAGTTATGATCCTCCAAAGTTGGTACCCTTGCCACTTTATTTCATAACTTAGAAAATTTTCTAAGTTTTTATGGTTACCCCTTTTACAAGTTATCCAACTTTTCTTGATTTTTATTTATGAATGATGATTCAAATAATACATTAACATCATTTTAGGGTTAAAAAACCATAAAAGTGAAAAATCTCAAAAAGTCAAAGTTTGACTTTTGTGCATAGTTGACTTTTTATCAGATGAATTCCAAACTGTGCGATCCTTTAGGAAATCATGTCCTTGACCTAAATTAAACTTGATGGTCATGTTCCATGGGTGTTATAGGGTATATTGATTCATGTCCTAGGGTTTGGGAGCATGTCCTGGTCAAAAGTCAAAGCTACAGTTGACTTTTCTCGCGAAACCCTAACTGTGGTACTAATGAAATTGAGACTTGCCGCTCAAGCTTCTTGGATTAATCCATTGTTGCAAATGGATCAATGTGGTATATTAGAGACCCTCAAATCCTCTCTTGAGGTCTTGGCTCATGATTTGTCCCAAAAGTCAACTTAGGGGTGAATTAGGTCAAGAAACCCTAATTCCTGATTTTTGATGAATGCATCCCCTGAGGCTAAATTAGCTTGATGATTGGATTTACGATGTCCCTTGGAGCATCATAGGTTATGCTTTGAAGCAATGGCTCATGCCCAGAGGAAAATTTCCATCTGGAGGCCCTGGTCGACCAAACCCTAATTTGGTGACACTAGCGATCTTGAGACTTGATCCACCTGGAAGGGAGCAGCCTTGTGCTTAATCCTTAAAGTGGGAGTCCTCTTGATCCCTTGTGGATATTTAAGAGGCTAGACAAGTTGAATATCATGTCATTTCTTGATTGATCCTTTGTCTAAAAGCTCTGAGAGGGCTGGAAACCCTAAATTTGATTGTAGTAAGTGCTCACCCATCTTTGGGGAGACTACTGAGGTATGATGGTTCATCCATATTGTGATGATGATTTTCACAATGATGGGAAATCTTAGTGGTCAAAATTTGGGGTATGACAGTTAGGGATAATGGCAAGTAACTACGTTTAACAAAGGGGTAAATCCCTCAGCAGATGTTACACCATCCGTCAGAAATCTCGATCAAGGTCATCTTCGAAAGAAGCTCAGGATGCCCCGAATTCAAAGTTGGTAAAAGGATAGCGGTCATTATGTTTCAACGTAGCCCTTTTCCCCGTAAATTATCATTTTCTAACTTTGTATATACTCTTTGGAATCACGAGTTTGGCTGATTTCCATCCTATCAATAAAATTTGAACCCTTATGCTTTTGTTTGTAATTATTATTTGTGTTAGTTCCTGGATTGGCTGGAATTTTGGTAAAACAAAGGTTATTCAATGTTGATGTCAAGGTGCGGATGTTGTAACATTGAAGTCTTAACACTGGGCTGTGTTAAGTAGTTAAGTGCTGAAGTTGGATGTCTGATGTCACACAGGTGATGTTGTAACATCAGACCTACAGAATTAACAATAGCAGGATATGTTATTAGGGCACGCGTATTAGCTGGAATTGTGGAGAGTGGTTGACTCATTGGATGAGAATATCTTGGGATAGATATTTTCTGTTACATGGGAGATTTGATTGCAGGTCTGTTGGAGAATTAAAAGGTTGAAGATTTAAAAAGATTTTGGGGATAAAATTTGTTTTGAAGATTCAGTTTTAATTAACAAATCTGATCAAATATTGTGACAAGTCCAAACCCAATTCAGGAGCTATATAAAGCGCACAAGACCAAAGGAAAAAGTACAGATTGAAGATCAAGAGTAGAGGCTGAGTGTCTTAGATATTTGTACGAATCGTGAGTAAACCATTCAAGGGTGAATTGGTGATCTGTCCTCTCTAAAGCTGTGAAGCAAAGAGAGTTGTGTGACTTGATCGAAGCTAGGAAGTAAGATCAAGGGTACTCAAAGTGGGTTCTTTGAATGTTTGTAAGGGATTGAGTGGTGTTCTCATACCTAAGTAGTTTCTTAGGTAGGAAGTCATTAGTAGAGTATAAGTTTAGGAGATTGTCAACGGGTTATTGAGTCTGTAAATTATATCTACAAGTAGTGAATTCCATCCCTGGCTTGGTAGTTCCCAGAGTAGGTTGGTTGTAACCGAACTGGGTCAACAATTCTTGGTGTTATTTTACTGTTATTGCTGTCCATTGTGCAGAGTGTGTTGTTGTGACATCACACCTTAACATCACACGTCTGATACCAGAATTTCAATTGGTATCAAAGCAGGCATCCTGTCTGTCTCTGGGTGAGATCTCGGGACGTTACTTTCTGGTGAAAAGATGGACAAAGAAGTTGGAGGATTCGTCAACAGACCCCCTATTTTGGATGGATCCAATTATGACTATTGGAAGCCAAGGATGACCACCTTCTTAAAATCCTTGGACAGTAGGGCTTGGAAGGCTGTTATTAAAGAGTGGAAAGCACCTGTCATGTGTGAGAAGGATGATGCTGGCAAAGATAAAGAAGGCACCTCTAAGCTAAAGCCTGAAGAAGAGTGGACCAAGGAGGAAGATGAGTTTGCCCTTGGAAATTCCAAAGCTCTGAATGCTATCTTCAATGGAGTGGATAAGAACATCTTCAGGTTAATTAATACCTGTGAAGTTGCTAAGCAAGCATGGGATATCTTGCAGGCTACTCATGAAGGAACATCTAGAGTCAAGATGTCAAGACTTCAGATTTTAACATCAAAATTTGAAAGCCTGAAGATGAAGGAAGATGAGACTATTCATGATTTCCACATGAGTGTTCTTGAGCTGGCCAATGCATCTAGTGCTCTTGGAGAGAAGATGTCAGATGAAAAGCTTGTGAGGAAGATCCTTAGGTCCCTACCTAAGAAGTATAAGATGAAGGTTACTGCCATTGAAGAATCACAAGACATCAGCAAGATGAGAGTATATGAGCTCATTGGATCTCTTTAAACCTTTGAGCTTGGGTTGAATGAGGAAGAACCAGAAAAGAAGCCAAAGAGTATAGCCCTGGTGACAAATGGTGAAGAAGAGAAAGGGAAGAAATCTGAATCCCAGGAGGATCTGTCTCAGGCCATAGTGATGTTGGGAAGACAGTTCACCAAAGTATTCAAGAGAATGAATAATAACTCCAGGCCTAATGTTAAGAACATGACTTCTGACACCAGCAAGAAGGATGAAGAGAAAACTGCCCAAGATAAAGGAGTGCAGTGCTTTGAGTGTGAAGGGTATGGACATGTCAAGAAAGAATGTCCCACCTTCTTGAAAAAGCAGAAGAAGGGCATGACAGTTTCCTGGTCTGACTCAGATAGTGAAAGTGAAAGTGAGTCAGCAAAACATGTTAGAGCCCTAACAGGAGCTGTTGTTTCTGATGACGATTCTAGTGATGGAGAAGTAACTTATGAGGAGTTAGCATCTACTTATCAAGTGCTGTGTTTAAAAAGTGCTGAGATTTGTCAAGAAAATAAGTGCCACAAGCAACAGATTGCTCAGCTAGAAAATGAAAAGACTAATCTTGAAAATGAAGTGGTGTTAGTTAGAGCTCATCTTGATCAAATGACCAAGTCTGTCAGGATGCTGAGCTGTGGCACAGACACACTTGACAAGATTCTTCAGTCAGAAAAAGCTGCTGGAGACAAAGCTGAGATAGGTTATGTGGCTGAGGACAAGGGAACTTCAGAAGGAAGCACTTCAGGTTTAAAGAAGGAAGTGTCACAACTTTCATCTCAACATCAGCCAAAGAAGCAGGATCCTACCCCTAAGAAAGCTGATGTTTCACAACCTAAGAAGATTGAGAAGAAGACTGGTCCCTATCAGAAGAGAAAGCAGCCACAGGGAGGTAGCCAATATATGCCCCCACAATACCATGAGAGCATGCAAGCTGCTCAGTTCAAACAACACATGTCTCATCAGATGTCTCAACATCAGGATAACTGGTATGGTTATGGTTATGGATACACCAATGTTGTTCCTTATATCTATGGAAGAAGAAAGCCACACCATCATGGGAGACAATCCAGGAAACAACATTCTCAGCCGTCTTATGGGAGAAGTTATCAACATAATAGATGGCAGGGCAGTTATGGTAGGAGGAGATCACATTATGGATGGCAGCATAGGCAATCTCATCATGGCAGAAGATTCAGAGATGAAAGGGTGAGATGCTATTATTGTAGAAGATTTGGACATATGCAGTACTCTTGCTACAAGCTGCATGGATACCCTCAGCCTCAAAACAGATGGAGAGAGCACAGGCCCAAAGTTGTTAAACAATGGGTACCTAAGGAGAAGGTGAAGTGCTTATTGGCTCACATGGGTGATAAAGAAGGAACATGGTATTTTGACAGTGGGTGTTCCAAGCACATGTCTGGATGTAGATCCATGTTTGATAATCTTAGACCTTGCCCTTCTCATGAGGTCATATTTGGCAATGGAGAAAAAGGTGTTGTTGCAGGAGTTGGGAAAGTGCAAGGTGATGGTAGACCTGAACTTGACAATGTTATGTTTGTCAATGGCTTAAGTGCAAATTTGATCAGCATAAGCCAGTTGTGTGATGAAGGTTACAAGGTAAACTACACTAAGCATGAGTGTGTGGTTTCTGATGAGCATAATCAGATTGTTATGAAGGGTGCCAGAACCAAAGACAACTGTTATCAGTGGACCTCTCTTGAAGGAGATTCAACTAGTGATGTACAAGTTGATGTTATAACATCAGACTATGACATCAGGATGCTGAAAGGTCACTCAAAGTTAACAAGTTCTGATGTGAGTGTTTTAAAAGGAAAGTCTTTGTGGAGGGAGAAAATTAGTAATTGGTCTTTAAATACTGAAAAGCTGGCGCCATACCTCAGACCATCATTCTCTAGTGCAGCAAGATCACGGTTCATCAAAGAGCATATCTTCCGTCCGTTCGTCTTCTTCTATAAGAAGAATCATCTGAACTCATACTGCCTCAAGGGAACCATGTCAAACCAGACGTCGTCTCCATCAAAGAAATCTGTCGCTCAAAGCTCTTCGCGAGATAAGGCTAGGGTTTCTTCAGAAGAGGGATTTGAAGAAGAAGCTTTGAATATAGAACCTATCTCAATGATGCTCCCAGAATCAGGTACTTCGAGACCCACTAAACTAACTCCTAAGAGACCTACTACTATTTTCAAGAATCCTGAAACAAAGAAGGTTGTTACTAATGTGTTATTTGGGGACAAAACTGTGCCGAAATCATATACGTCTCAGACTATTGAAGAGAAGTTTGATGTAGACAAAAGGATGGGTAATATTGCCTCAAAGATTCTGGACAAAGGCATCCCTGTCAAAGGAATTTCAATCCCACTGAATCGGATGCCAGCTGAGAAAGACAACATGCAGGAAGGTAAGTCAAGTCTTCAACAACTTGCAATGACAGCTATTGAAGATGCTGATCAGAGTGAAGACATGCATGAAGATACAAATGTTGAGGAGAATGTTAGGACATCTGTTGAACCCACTTCTATTGAAGCAGATGTTGAAGAGGAGGTTAGAACATCGCTTAGTAGGGATGCTGAGACTACTGATGTAATTGATGTTGATGACTTGTCTGATAATGAAGTCATTGGAAGAGCAGTGCCTAGTCTGTCCAAGAGACTAAGAACAAGAAAAGGAAAGATGGTTGAATCGTCGTCAAAGAAAGCTTCTGATGAGAAGAGGAAAAAGACTGTTGTTGGGCCAACAAAAGCATGGAGTAAGGTTGATGTGAATCCCAGAAAAAGGAAGCTAATGGAAGAATCTGAATCAGAGTATGATGTTGAGGATGATGTTCAAGACATCACTCTTGTCAGAAAGACAATCTTGAAGAGAATTGCTGACAAGATACCTGAAGTTCCGGTTGATAACATTTCATTCCATTATGCAAGCAGTGCGTCGATGTGGAAGTTCATCTGT
Organism: Lathyrus tuberosus; assembly: GCA_022829125.1. Classification (NCBI taxonomy): domain Eukaryota; kingdom Viridiplantae; phylum Streptophyta; class Magnoliopsida; order Fabales; family Fabaceae; genus Lathyrus; species Lathyrus tuberosus. The sequence continues at coordinate 1,975,105 of JALAZF010000436.1, read as the reverse complement.
CAAAGAAAGACTTGTCATGTCTCTGAGATTGGCAACAAAGGAAGGTGAAGCTGTCAACACAAGGAAGGATGTTGTTGATGAAGACGATAATGATGATCTCAGCTCTGAAGATTCAAGCTTTTAATGTTTGCCTTCTATTTTAGTAGGGTTAGCTTTATTTTCTGTCTTTGTTTTAGCACTTAATGTGCTTGGTTTGTAATTTGAATATTGTGCTGGTTTATGCACTGTTTATGCTTTTAGTTTCCTTCTATGATTTGTTTTGCCTGTTTACTAACTGAGAGGCTAACAATGAGAGCTAGGGTATACTGACTATAGTTAATAGGGCTTCTAACTGAGGTTTACCTAATTGTGGCTAAAAAGGGGGAGAAAATGGCCAAGATAGTCAAGAGTATTATTGCCATTTGCTGCTAATGTGATGCAGAGATTAAGGGGGAGATAGATTGATGCTGCTAAAAGGTGTTTAGTTGAAAAGTTTGTTGCTGCATTAAGGGGGAGTTTTGACATTTGAAGAGTGCAGCCAAGCAGACATCTAGGGGGAGTAAATTACTGCACATTATGAGCCACTGAACAGCTGTGATGCTGGTTCATGTTTTCAAAGGGGAGCACCAATTGGCTGTTGTCAATAATGAAGATGGTGCTGCAGCAGATCAAGTAATGAAGACTATGAAAATTGTCAAACTGCTGCTAATGAGCTTCAAATTTCTGAAGATTATTCCGCTGTTGAAATCTCTGAAGGTGCAGAGTGCAGAGGTTGTTTAAGCCAAAATTAGCCAAAGGGGGAGATTGTTAGTTCCTGGATTGGCTGGAATTTTGGTAAAACAAAGGTTATTCAATGTTGATGTCAAGGTGCGGATGTTGTAACATTGAAGTCTTAACACTGGGCTGTGTTAAGTAGTTAAGTGCTGAAGTTGGATGTCTGATGTCACACTGGTGATGTTGTAACATCAGACCTACAGAATTAACAACAGCAGGATATGTTAGTAGGGCACGCGTATTAGCTGGAATTGTGGAGAGTGGTTGAATCATTGGATGAGAATATCTTGGGATAGATATTTTCGGTTACATGGGAGATTTGATTGCAGGTCTGTTGGAGAATTAAAAGGTTGAAGATTTAAAAAGATTTTGGGGATAAAATCTGTTTTGAAGATTCAGTTTTAATTAACAAATCTGATCAAATATTGTGACAAGTCCAAGCCCAATTCAGGAGCTATATAAAGCGCCAAAGACCAAAGGAAAAAGTACAGATTGAAGATCAAGAGCAAAGGCTGAGTGTCTTAGATATTTGTATGAATCGTGAGTAAACCATTCAAGGGTGAATTGGTGATCTGTCCTCTCTAAAGCTGTGAAGCAAAGAGAGTTGTGTGACTTGATCGAAGCTAGGAAGTAAGATCAAGGGTACTCAAAGTGGGTTCTTTGAGTGTTTGTAAGGGATTGAGTGATGTTCTCATACCTAAGTAGTTTCTTAGGTAGGAAGTCATTAGTAGAGTATAAGTTTAGGAGATTGTCAACGGGTTGTTGAGTCTGTAAATTATATCTACAAGTAGTGAATTCCATCCCTGGCTTGGTAGCCCCCAGAGTAGGTTGGTTGTAACCGAACTGGGTCAACAATTCTTGGTGTTATTTTACTGTTATTGCTGTCCATTGTGCAGAGTGTGTTGTTGTGACATCACACCTTAACATCACACGTATGATACCAGAATTTCAATTTGTTTTAACTTTACAGAATGATGTTTTTAACGTAATTAATGATTCTTAAAATAAAACAAAAATGAATTTACTTGTCAAACTTTTTCTTCTTTTAAAATAAAGATGGCAATTTCTTTTGACTGTTGAACATCAGAAGAACATCGATCGCTTCTCCAGAAGTAATAGAACCTCAAAGTGCAGAATCAAAGTACTCCTTCTAAGCCAGTACGCTCGAGCGAAGGATTAGTAGTGTCAGAGGTGATTATTCCGTCTGACAACACCGACAGAGTTCTTACCTCCTAAGCCCGACCAATGGTTTTCCCCATAGGAGACTATGTCTCCTAAGCAAGGAAGAATTGCTATTTTTGAACCCGCGATACTTTTATCTCCCACTGTGTCCGAGTATCTAGTCATGTTCATCTATTAGTCTGTATGTCGCGTCAGTTTTGTCAGCATAAAAATACATGCATCATGCATCATTATTTTACATGCATATTCATATCACATCACTATCACTTTGATTGGTCTTGTCCCCCAGTGGTAAAGTCCTCTTGTCAATCAAGTTGCCAGTTCTTCCCTCGTCAAGAAGTGAAACATTTGAGCAATTTCTCTTCCAGTTTATTTCTGGATTGAAGCCGGTCCTCGACCACTTTGATAACTTGAACCTCTGAAAAGGCAAGAAAACTTTCAATAAGTGTCACTCTTCACCATTGAAGATGATGTCTTCGCTTTCCCGGATTAAGGAAAATCACCAGAGAAAGTCTCGCAACTAAGGACTCTCAGCAACACATTGGTTTTTCTCTCCAGAAAATCAATGTTAATGAAGTCATCAGCACCTCAAAATCGGGGTACATCATATGGCATTTCTCTGAGAAGACCTCGAGGAAAGTATGATGTAATATCCCCCAAGAAACAGTCTCTCAAGAGACTCATTTTCCCCAGTAGAGTCGACAAATGGCGTCTCCAAACAGAGAAGTTTGTGCATCCAAATTTATATCACCAGTAAGTCTGACATCCAAATTTTTCCACTCAAATGGCATCTCCCCAGGAAAATTCGGCGAGAAGTTTGAAGGAAAGCCGCTACAAATAGCATCCCTTGTCAAGAAAGTTTATTGACAAAAGAAACTGAGACCAATTCCTTGGTAGGAAACCAGGATCGAGGGGAAGTTTATTTCAGAAACTAAGACCAGTTCCTTGGTAAGGAACCATGATCGAGGGGAAGTTTATATCAGAAACTAAGACCAGCTCCTTGGTAGGAAACCAGGATCCAGAGGGAGTTTATATCAGAAACTAAGACTAGTTCCTTGGTAGGAAACCAGGATCGAGGGGAAGTTTATTTCAGAAACTAAGACCAGTTCCTTGGTAGGAAACCGGGACCGAGGGGAAGTTTATATCAGAAATTGAGACCAGTTCCTTGACTGAAGATCAGGATCGAGGGGAAGTTTCTACCTTTTCTAAGCGCCATTGCTTAGCGAAAGAAGATGAATGAGCAAACTGCCATTCATAACCACTGTCAAAATTTCGAGTATTCCGATATTTAATCCTCTTGCACCCCGAATGCCCGAATACCTTCGTCATTCACACCTTCGGGTCCAAAAAGATTAAATAAGGGCATCTGTCATACCCCAAATTTTTACCACTAAGATTCCCATCATTGTGCAAATCATCATCACAATATGGATTACCTTTCATACCCATCAGTCTCCCCAAAGATGGGTGAGCACTCACTACAATCTAAGGTTAGGGTTTCAAGCCCTCTCAGAGCCCTTAGAGAAAGGATCAATCAAGAAATTACATGATTTTCAACTTGTATAACCTCTCAAACATACACAAATGATCAATAGGACTCCCACATCAAGAGTCGAGCACAAGGTTGCAGCATTCCAAGTGGATTAAGTCTCCAGATCGCCACTGTCACCAAATTAGGGTTTTGGTCGACCAGGGCCTCCAGATGGAAATTTTCCTCTGAGCATGAGCCATTGCTTCAAATGACAACCTAAGGTACTACAAGGGACCTCATGAACCCAATCATCAAGTCAATTTAGCCTCAGGGGATGCATTCATAAAAAATCAGGAATTAGGGTTTCTTGACCTAATTCACCCCTAAGTTGACTTTTGGGACAAAACATGGACCAAGACCTCAAGACAAGATTTGAGGGTCTCTAACACACCACGTTGATCCATTTACAACAATGGATTGATCCAAGAAGCTTGATCAACAAGTTTTAATTTCATCAGGATCACAGTTAGGGTTTTGTGGGAAAAGTCAATTGTACCTTTGACTTTTGACCAAGACATACTCCCAAACCTTGGGACATGAGTCAATACACCCTATAACACCTATGGAATCCATCCATCAAGTTTGATTTAGGTCAAGGACTTGATTTCATAGAGGATCGCACAGTTTGGAATTCATCTGACAAAAAGTCAAATGTGCACAAAAGTCAGCTTTGACTTTTTGAGTTTTTTCACAATTATGGTACCTTAACCCTAAAATGATGTTAATGTGCGATTTGAATCATCATTCATCAAGAAAAATCAAAGAAAAGTGGGATAACTTGTAAAAGGGGTAACCATAAAAACTTAGAAATTTTCTAAGTTATGGAACAAAGTGGCTAGGGTACCAACTTCCAAGGATCATAACTTGAGATCCAAGCAACCATTTGGGCTGATCCAAAGATGGATTTTTAGCTCTCATTGCATACTTTAAAAGTGTCAACTGCACCTCATTCCAATTCCTCATGGATTTTGAGTTATGAATGGATCAAAATGGCTGAAAACATCAAATGTCACTTTTTCCAACACTTTAGTGAAATTTTCACTAAGTCAGAATCTGTTTCACTTTTTCCAAAAAGTAAGGGCATTTTTCAATTGGATCCCAAAAGTATCAAAACAAACTAAGATCACACATATGTTGTATCATATGAGGGCTTTCCAAAATGGCTAAGAACCCCATGAAATTCCACTTGAGTTGAGAGTTATGACAGTTGCAACATGCCTTGCTGCAACTGTCATGGCTAGGCAGAATTTTGCACTTTGGCTCGATTTGGCAAAATCAAATAATTCTAAGCCTTGTCATCATGTTGAACACATCTGAGGATCAAATCCAAAGGGGACAAACACTGATCCAAGCCTCCCAAGTCTTTGGAACAAGAAGTAGCATGCCAAACCTAGAAATGCCTAAAATAGGGACAAGACTCCAATTTTGTTTTGGGGCATTCAATGGATGCACCAAGGTGGCATGGATTGTGCCTCTTCCAACTGAATTCAGTCAAGGCTTATCGTATAAGTAGGGAACCATAGCTCTGTGCTCTAACCTCTAGTCAATGGCTAGAGGAGACTTGGATTTTCATTGATCAACATTGGCCAAACCTCTGTTGCAGTTGCCATTCACTATTGATCCTAAAACAAACTTGCTCTTCTATAAATAGAGCTCATTTGTGCTCAGTTTGAGTACACCAAAGCCATCAAACAGATGCTTTCCTCAAAATCACTTTCTCTAGGAAAAAATACCTTCTTTAGCAAGGTAACTCTGAGTTTTTGAGTTAGAGAGCATTTCCATCACAGCTCATGATCCAAACACATCCAATATGTCATATCTAAGCTGTCCAAACTCACACAAGTGACCTGAAATACCAAAATCACCAAGTCACCTCTCAAAACCTCAAAATGGGGTTGTTTTGCATTTTTCAAGCCATGTCTTGATTCAGTCACTTTCCAAACCAGATAAAGCCCCAAACACACTCCAAATATCATTCTTAAACTGTGCCAAATGGTTCCCCACATCTGGAACACCATTTGAGAGAGTTGTTATTTTGGCCACTTTTGCCCTTTTTGCAAGAAAGAGCTCAAACTTGATCCAGAGGTTTCCAGCTGATTCCAACCATCCTAAAAGCTTCTAAGGGATCATTTGAGGGTGTCCAAAGCATCAAATCATTTCTAGAACAAAGCACTTGGCAGATTGCACAAAAAGCTCTAAAGGCTCAAAAAGAGGTAAGCATCACAACTTGAACTCTTTGAAATATGCATTGCTTTGAAGTCCACTGATCATACACATCTCATACATGTTATATATGTTGTGTTTAAACTAATTCATCATGTAATTCATGCCTGTAACAAGAGATAGCACAGAAAATGAAAATCATGGCCTATTTCAAAACCACTATCGGGTTTTTCAATAGGAGCATGATCTGAAAAAACTACCACCACCATTGGATTCTTTGTGAAATTCTAGGCCTGATGCATATAAATTTTGTCCCAATCCATGGAGAAATGAGAAAGTTATGGCCTTCACGTTTCTTGCCAAAACTTGCCTTGCCTTGCCTTGGGCCAGGCCAAAAACAAGGCAAGCCTAGTATATTTGTGGTTGTGTTTCAATACACGGATGTATCACTACCCCAGTGGTAGGAGGCGCGCACTGCACATAAGAGGTCTTGGGTTCGAACCCCCTCGCCCCAGATCCTCTTTTTACCACTTTTTCTTATTTTTTGTTATTTTTTCATGCTATTCTTAATGATTTGAAAAATTAATAACTCACTCAATTTTAATTATTTTTTATTGGTTCTTTTTGCAAAAATTCACAAAAATGTTAAAATAATTTATTCCACAAAAAAAATCAGATTTGTATAAATTATTTAATATAGTTAGTATTTTTGTGAAATAAATTCATTTTATTCACCTTGAAAAATCAAAACCAAATGAGCTTTAATTCATCTTATGATTAAAACATCATTTTTCAAACCTTAACCAAGAATCATAAGTTGTTTATTAGAACTTATTTGGTAGTTTTATCATTTTAATTAATTTTCTTTGAATAATTACTTTAAAAAATGATGAAATTAGGGTTTTGTTGATTTTCACCCTAACAAACTTTTTTCAAAACACTTTTGGGCCTCTTGAGAGAGTGTAAGTCCCACCCCTTTGTAAATAAACCATTTTGGGCCTCAGTGTATTGTATAAGTCCCGATACCGTCAAAAAAATTCGGCGCGATCGTCGCCTTTTTTAACAAAACACCATGGGCTTCTCCTTGAGCTATAAGACCCATCTTTATTCATTTTCAAACACTTTTGGGCCTCTAATAGAGTGTAAGACCCATCTCTTTGTACATAAAACCTTTCTTGGGCCTCAGTCACTTGTATAAGTCCCTGTACAAATTCAAAACGACAGCGCAATCACTGTTAAAATTTGGGCCTCTCCTTGAGCTGTAAGCCCCAATTTCTTTTCAAAGTACTTTCTCCTTTGATTTTGAAATATACTGTTGTTTTCAATTTTTCTTTGTTGAACAACTAACAAAACAGCATGAAAGCTCTACAACCGAGTAAGTGTTTATCCGCTTTCATTTAACTGCTTTCACATGTATATAACTGTATTGTGGGACTGTTTCACTATAAGTCTTCTTTCGCATCTTTTTATATACTGTGTAATACTAGTATAGCTATTTAGAGTTTCCCCGGCAACTACGTCTAGCACTAGGTAAAGCCTCGTTAGCACCCTTAAATAACAAACAAAACTAGATCCCCCGTAGGATTCCAGACACAGTCTTCCCTCCTCTTGGGGTTAAACAATATGGAACAAAGAGAAAGGCAGTATTCTCGGTGAACCTTTTCTCAGACTGTAACCCTAGAAATTGTCAAAGGAATTCTACTCCCCAGAGTTGATCTATTCTCAGTTAATGGCATCTCTTGAATTCCTCAAACCCGGAACTCTCACTAAATAATCTATTCTCTGTGAATAGCATTTCTTGAACTTTCCCGACTTGGGATCCACAGGCTTCTTAAAAGCACCCCTGCCTCCTCTTGGGCATTGTACAAGGACCCTTCGGCTTCTTAGAAGTTTTTACAGCCTCCTCTTAGGCTTCGTATAATGATTCTTCCTCCGCGAAGATAGCCTCCTCTTGGGCTTCGTACAAATTGTCCCTTCGGGTTCTTAAAAGTTTTTCTCGCCTTCTCTTGGGCTTTGTACAAATTATCCCGACGACCTCTTAAAGGTATAGGAACAGAAATTAGTCATCTTAATAGAACAGTCTTTCAAAGGAGTCTAGATCTCTCTCTCCCGTAAACATACTTTCTCATGGGCATAGTAAAAAATATAAAACTCCAGACTTGGACAGTCTAATCCCCTTGAGTCTCAAAAAATTTCTCAAGTTCCCTTTTAAACGTAGGAAGAAACCCAGCCTCTCTCAAGAGAGCGCTTTACTCGGACCTGCCTAGGGATTTCAATAATCCTCAGCAGTAAGATAGCCTTCTCTTGGGCTTTGTACAATGATTCTCCTCAAATGGAGCTAACCTTTTCAGACTCTCTTGCTGAGTCAACCTCCTTTTCAGCCTTAATCTCGGGCTTCGTACGAGATAGAAAAACACTCTCTTGTTGAGTATAAAAGATTCTCTTGTTGAATCACCTCTTTAGCCTCCGTCTTGGGCTTTGTACAAGACACATATCAAAACACTCTCTTGTTGTGTATAAAAGATTCTCTTGTTGAATCACCCCTTTAGCCTCCGTCTTGGTCTTTGTACAAGACACATATAAACACTCTCTTGTTGAGTATAAAAGACTCGCTTATTGAGTCAATCACCCTTTCAGCCTCAAATCTCGGGCTTCGTACGAGAAAGAAAATCACCCTCTTGTTGAGTATAAGAGATTCTCTTGGTGAATCACCCATTTTGCCTCCGTCTTGGGCTTTGTACAAGACACATATAAAAACACTCTCTTGTTGAATATAAAAGATTCTCTTTTTGAGTCAATAACCTTTTTAGCCTCTGTCTTGGGCTTCGTACAAGACACATTCAAACTCTCTTGTTGAGTATAAAAGACTCTCTTGTTGAGTCAAATCCTTTTTTCCTCCATCTCGGGCTTCGTACGAGACACAAAAACACTCTCTTGTTGAGTGAACCCTTTCAGCCTCAATCTTAGGCTTTGTACAAGACAAAAAGAACATTTTTCCCTGGAAGAGTCAAACTTTCAGCCTCCTCTTATGCTTTATATAAGGAAATCCCCCTGTTGAGTCAATCAACCTTTTAGCATCAAAACCTGCCTTGCTCACAGCATACAAACATCAACAACTCCTCTCTAGAGATGACAAATTCCCTCAAGATACAAATAGACCCTTCGGCTTCACATCTTGGGCTTTGAACAAGATACAAATCACCTTTAGCTTCAATCTTGGGCTTTGAACAAGACACCAAAATATCATTTCCTCCCATAGAATAGGAGGAACTACGATCGCTCTGATTTCCCTATACCCCATAACAGGGAATACGTAGGCATAAGATTGAAAAATCTTAGCGAGCACCCTAATAAAAAACCCATAGTCCAGTACTCTCATATATCAATCAATCTGGCGTAGTATCCTAACCAAAAATCCCCTAAACAGTTAAGACATTTGTGTTCTTAAACAAATAACCCCGAGAGAGACCCCCCTTTTGATAGCATCTGTAAACCAATAATTTTGACTGTTTAAACTCTGTTTGCAAGCAGGATTAATTAGAGACATATATTTCCCTTCCTTAATCAGCTCACAATAGGATAAAAAATGAATCAAACTACAGTTCAACGGTGTGATTCGAAACCACAAAAACCGCACTACACATACCAATAGACTTGGAAAGTCTCATCTCCTCTTGGATCTCAAAGAAAACCTCAAGTTTCCTAAAAGCAGAGGAAAAAACCTTGATTATTTCATCAACACACTAATCTTCAGTAGAGTTTGAAACCTCCATAGGTTTTCAAACTCAATCTTTAAACCTTCACCTAAAAAAAAGCAGACAGGGTCAATTTACCATCAATAAAACCCTAACTGAATCAGAGCCTCATGGTCTCTGATATTTCAACTCTTCTTCAAATCTCCAGAAAGAGCAAAACCTTTGGATTCCCTAATACATATGGAACCTGCCTCTGGATTTCAACAATCCTCAGCAGAAGCCAGCCTCCTCTTAGGATTCATATAAGAATCTCCCCAGTCAGCCTCCTCTTAGGCTATGTATAATGATTTTCCTCAGTCAATTAGCCTCAATCTTGGGCTTTGTACAAGACAGATCATACTCTCCAGCTGAGTCAATCTCTTTTTAGCCTCAATCTTGGGCTTCATACAAGACAGATAAAACCTCCACAGTGGAGTCAATCCTTTTTCTGCCTCAATCTTGGGCTTTATACAAGACAGGTATAAAACTCCCTAAGTAGAGTCCATTCTTTTAGCTTCAACCTTGGGGTTTGATCAAGGCACACAAAAATCAACATTCCCTCAGAGGATATCAAGAGTTCTCTCTGTATGAAGACATTTCTCTGTACATCACATATCAAAATAGACAATCAAAAAACCCTAATTGCAGATAATTGCTATAAGTAGCACACTTGTTGATTCAAAAATCGAAGTTGTGGTCCTTCTCTTATCCTGGTCAAAAATCATCTTTCATATAATTGTTGTATGTGGCAAGCTTCCAGATTATTTACATCCAAGCCAATGTCCCTCTCTTAGCATGGAAGACTCCTAAGGAAAAATAGCATTGCTCTACACTGAGTTAAAGTTTCTTCCTTCAGTACAATTCCCTTATAAAGGAAATTATGGCATAGTTGGGTTCCATACATTCCAGTTTAAAGTAATTCCCCTTAATAACCAATCCTTCAATAATTGTGATGAGTAGGTGAGATATCTCCCTTTAGAGATGACAAATTCTCTGTCAGTCAAACTTTTAGCTTCAATCTTGGGCTTTGAACAAGACACAAATACTCTTTTAGCTTCAATCTTGGGCTTTGAACAAGACACAAATAACCTTTAGCTTCAATCTTGGGCTTTGAACAAGACACCAAATATCTTTTCCTTCCACAGAATAGGAGGAACTACGATTGCTCTAATTTCCTGAGTATCTTTACGGGAATACATAGGCATAAGATTGCGAAATATTAGCGAGCACACAAATAAAAAACTTTAGGTCTAGTACCTTCCCAAAAATAATGTAAAACCCGAAAGCAACAAAAAAACTCTCTCAACACTCCCAAAGGAGAAATTTTCCCAACCCACAATAGATAAACACCAGAAAGTATTTAAACCAAAAACATGCCATAAAAAGTCTATGGATAACCATATATACATTGGGTGATTGACAACTTCCCTTTGTATAACCTGACCCCGGACCCCCAATCTCTTAGCATTTGTTAAAGAAAACATTTGCATGCAAGGTTAGTTTTAGATAGCTTCCCTTTCCTTTTCAGCTTCATAGGATAAATAAGAAATCAGAAAGTAGCACCCAATTTCAACAATTCCGGTAAGGTGGTCGCGTCACCGACAAAAATCGCATGCTACAGAAAAATGGCGATTTTGCCGGGGAGGTTTTAGGATTAGATTTCCTAAGAGGTCTAGGCTTTGCTTGACATTTAATTTTCTATACTATATATACACACACACACACACACACACACACACATATATATATATATATATATATATATATATATATCATTTACTGTTATACTACTTGATACCCGTGTTTAAATTTCTGTTAACTGGGAATGCGATTAATACGCATGTGGAAAGTTTGAGAGAACATTAAGATAAGTGGTGGCATATCCCAGAAACACTTATAGGGAGTGAATCCCGACCAAGCTAACTTGGCAGTCCACCGAATCAGGCGAGGTGCCCGTGTGGAAATATTGATGTTGAACGACCGATTGTCGTGAAAGCATCGTTTATCCCAGTATGGTACCCATGACCCTAAGGATTTAGTTGACATTTAACCATATGGTCGTTTGGTAGTACAGTGACTATCAAGAATAGTTGACACGTAGTACTACACTCAAAAGAGATTCATCCTAGGATATTACAGCTCCCTCGAGTGAATCAACTTGCTATTGATATCCCTAGGAGGGCTCAATGACTTTGTGAACCTTTTAGAACCCATTCTACAGGTACAAAAATTGACCAAAATAGTACAACCTTTGGGATGGGTAGAGCCATGACTCCATGCTCGTGACGTTGAACCCCTAAACCCATGTTTTCAAATGTTTTTGTTTGCAGCATTCATGCATTCATTAAAAAACTATTTTCAAACAAGAAAAAAAATATTTTTTCAAAAGAACAAAAACAATAATTGCAAATATCAGAGGTTGCGTTATGGATTTCGGTAGAAGAAAAATGCACAAGTACACCTTCAAGGCTCCGAAACTAGAAGACTTAAGGAAATTGGGAAGGATGATTACCAATCCCGAGGCTTTCAGAGCTAAGCACAGAGGACTGTTGTCTCTATTGAGGGTCAACGTGGTTGAAGGAATCCTATCTACACTGGTACAGTTCTATGATCCGGTTTACCACTGTTTCAGTTTCCCGGATTACCAACTTGCACCAACACTAGAAGAGTACTCCCACCTGATTGATTTACCTATCACTAATCAAGCTCCATTTTCCAGACTAGAAGAAATTCCAAAAGAACAAACCATTGCAAGAGCAATCTCTTTGGATGAGTCAGAAGTTAGGACTCACATGACCACTAAAGGAGGAATCTAGGGTTTACCAGCTAAATTCCTGATGGAGAATGCTCTATACTTTCCTAGTGTAGGAAACATAACTACTTTCGAAGACATCTTTGTTCTGCTCATATATGGGTTATTCCTTTTTCCCAACATCGACAACTTCGTCGACACCAATGCTATTAAGATATTCCTAATAGGAAACCCCCTACCAACCTTGCTCACAGATGCTTATCATTCTGTACATTTAAGGAATTTGTACAACGGAGGAATGATCACATGTTGCGTACCTTTACTCTACAAATGGTTCATTTCCCATTTGCCAAAGTCTGCTGCTTTTTGGGATCACAAGAGTACTCTACGTTGGTCACAGAGGATTATGTCTTTTACCAATTCAGACATAGACTGGTATAATAGGATTTACGAAGGGATAAAGATCATCGACAGGTGCGGAAATTTCTCTAATGTACCCCTCATTGGAACTAAAGGAGGAATCAACTATCATTTAATTTTAGCATGCCGTCAACTCAGATACCCGTGAAGAATATCCCACATAAAATTCATCTGGAAGGTCTTTTCTTCAAGGAAGGAGAAAATGACAGGGCACCAAAGAAAGAAATAGTGCATGCTTGGCAACATATTCACAGGAAAGGAATAGAGTCTTTGGGAAGACCAAATTGTACCTCCATGGAACCTTATCTCCACTGGGTGCAAACTAGAGCCCTCAAACTGAGGATGCCTTACCCTCATCAAGAAGTTTTTCCCTTAAAGGAATTTGTCCTTTATTCCATGTCTGATGTGGAAAAACTCCAGGTTACTCTTAACAAAGTCCAACGTGAGAGAAACTCTTGGAAGAACAAATACCAGATCCTCAATTTGGAATGTACCAAGATTCAGGAACTACTAAAGGAGAAATATGCTCTGATTGAGATATTAAAGCAGCATGCTATAGAAAGTCAGGAAGACCGAAGAAATTTGCTCACTCCTTTCACTTGGCAGAGGATCGTCGACCCGACAACGGTTGAAGAGGCCCGATCAAAGAAAAGGAAAATACAGGAACCGACATCTAAGCTCTCTTCAGAGAGGACATAGGAACCATGAGCTTAGGCATTTTCCTTACAGCACTTTGTAAAATACTGTACTTTTCTTTGTAAAATACTGCAATCTTTTGAATTCAATAAAAGGGGTCTCACCCCCCCCCCCCCCCCACTGTGTGATATTTTCAATCTAATTGTTAAAATTTCATTTTGAAAACAAAAATGAAACAAAATATGTCTTTGCATATCATTCAACGTATTTGTTATCTTTGAGTCTCACGTATGTGCCACAATCCTAGAGTCAAACTGTCTCATTCATACAATACTCGGGCCAATCGACAAAAGAAAATGGACTATCTCAAGGAAGAGAACAGAGAGCTGAGAGAAGAAATCAACGCTCTAAAGGAAAGTTTGGAAAAACTTCACAGCAACCTGCAAACCTTGGCAGCAGCCCAGGAACAACAGCATCAAAGGACTGTGATCTCAGAGATTACATCTACACCCATATTGGAGACACATGATAATCATCCTTGGTACAACATGCCTAAGGGTCGCCCCTGGGGCATGCCTTTCAACTTTATAACTGAAGGATATATCCCACTGGTCACTGAAGACCCAAAAGCCGTAGCAGGAACCGCTGGACCTAAAGTTTAGAAACTTTAGGAAAGTGAAGATGCAAGGGTAACGACAGCAACTCCTGAAGGTTATAAACTTCAGAGAACTGAAGCGCCAAGAATCACCGTTGTGATGTCTATACCACAACCAGTGGTACACAATGTCCCACAAGGACAGATTCCGCAAGCAATTTCTGGTGGAAACGAAGACATGTACGAAAGGATGAATGAGTTCCAGGAATAATTCTTGGAAATGTAGAAGGAACTGCATGCCATTCGCGGGCAAGAGTTATTCGGAAAGGACACCGCCGACCTCTGTTTGGTCCCTAATGTAAAGATCCCGCACAAATTCAAGGTGCCTGACTTTGAAAAATACAAAGGCAGCTCTTGCCCTCAAAATCATTTGGTGATGTACGCTCGAAAAATGTCTACCCAGACAAAAAATCAATAGCTATTGATCCATTACTTCCAAGACAATTTAACTGGTGTCGCACTCAAATGGTATATGGGTTTAAACCGCACCAAGATCAGTACTTTCAGAGATCTCGGGGCAGCCTTTGTTCAGTAGTATAAATACAATTTGGACATGGCACTAGATAGGGATCAACTCAGGGCAATGTCACAAAGGGATAAGGAAACTTTCAAACAATATGCTCAGAGATGGCGTGAAATTTCTGCTCAAATCTGTCCCCCTCTTAAGGAAAAGGAGATGACCAAGATCTTCTTGAAAACATTGATCTCGTTTTATTACAAATAAATGGTCGCCAGTGCACCCAGTGACTTCACTGAAATGGTGAACATGGGAGTACGCCTTGAAGAAGCAGTCCAAAAAATATGATTCGTCAAAGATGAAGAGCCATCTAGCAGTACTAAGAGATACGGTAGTGCTTTCCAAAAGAAGAAAGAGCAAGATATCAGTAATATCTCTCTAGGAAAGAAAAGGCGAAGGTATCACCTGGTAGCAGCAATAACTCCCGCTATCAACCCAACGCCGACTCCGACTTATCAACCTCAGGTTGCTCAAAGCCAACCAAATCAACAACAGTATCAGTAAAGGTAGCAACAACCTCTTCAGCAAGCTCATCCACAGTATAATAACAACAATCATACTACACGACCATTAGGGTGCGACCCCATACCGATGTTGTACGCAGAGTTATTTCCACTTCTACTAGCCAAGGGGCATGTTCAAACCAGGACTCCTCTCACAGTACCAGAAAATCCACCTTTTTGGTTCAAAGCAGATCAAAATTGCCTTTACCATCAAGGAGGATCGGGACACAACATTGAGAATTATCTCAGCTTCAAGTCGGATGTATAGAAGCTTGTCAGGAGCGGGGTTTTATCTTTCAAGGATACAAATCCAAATGTTCATATGAACCTGTTACCGCAACATGAAAAGACTACGGTAAACCTGATAGAAGGAGAGCCTGTCAACAGTTATCAAATTCACAATGTACGCTTACTAGGAACCAACCTGGTAAAAATGCATTGCAAACAGAGCAGGTACGGCCATGTGCCATCTCACAACTATCATCAGTGTAATGCTCCAAGGACAATCAAGGGTGTACCATAGTATAAGCAGCTCTATAAGAACAAATGGATTTGGGTTAGATTCAGGATCACAGGATTCGTGAAGTAAACATGGCCCATGCACATCCCAACATTGTTCAAAACCACGACATCCGTGCAATGAACGTCAATTTAGTGGCGATGCATTCAAGACGAAGTCAGCATTACAATCTACCGCTGCATAATTACATCACTTGTCCAATCAGCTCAACAGATAATCAGGGATGCTGTTTTGTACAAGAGGCCCTCCAACGTACGATGGATCTCGGATGGATCCAAGACTACGATGAAAGGAATGACCATCAAGTCAATATGGTTCAGATCTTTGACATACACCTAATGAATACCAGTCTAGTGGAATTACATAATAAACAGGCCATACTCGGTTTTCTGGCTTCACATGATTATCTAGACTGTAAAGAATGCTGCGAAGACGACCAAGGGTGTGTGCTTGCGCAAAGGACTCTTCAACATTTGTTGGACCACTGGTGGCTTCCGATCTACCTGGATGAAGACAGACAACAGATTAGCATGACTGATGGGAATCCTGGTAGACATCAAAGTCGTGATATCCGCTCAATAGAAACAGATCTAGTAAAGATGCACTGCATACAATGCTGGTACGGGAGGGTACCACCGCATAATTATGAGCGCTGTAGAGTATGCTCGGAAAATAACCAAAGATGTTATCTCGTAAGAGCAGCCCTCCAGAATCAGTTATACCGAAATGAGATTCGACCATGTTCAAGTTCTGGGTCGATCAACATGATCCAAGCCTACCTCCCTGGTCAAAACAAATACATTGTCGTAATCTCCAATCATGGAATAACCAAGGACGTTTGTGCCATAATCCCTCTACTCAATGAATCAAGGATCTCTCTTGATAGTAGAAAAGTTCTAAACCAGGAATGGATTGAGGTTGCCCATGACGGTCAGAAAAACCAAAAAGCTCATGTGGTTATCTACCTACCAGGTCCAATACCGTACAAGTCAGGAAAGGCTATCCCATACAAGTACGGTACAACGACCATCAAAAATGGAAAAAAAAACTCCATTACCCTCCATTGTAAACATTTTCAACATTAGTCGAGTTACCCGGAGCGGTCGGATCTTCAATAGATGAGTTGGAGAACCTGCTAAAGAAAAGGAACCTCAAACAGAAGTTCCTAATCCACAAGTCGGTCAATCCAGTAATCCAGAACCTGTAAAGAACAACGATGAAATGCTGAGGCTTATCCAGAAAAGCGAGTACAACATTATGGACCAATTGTTGCAAACTCCGTCTCGAATCTCTGTACTATCTTTACTGATTAGTTCAGAAGCTCACAGGGAAGCTCTACACAAGGTCTTAGAACAAGTCTTTGTGGAACAAGATGTGACGGTAGGACAATTTTACAACATCATTTCCAACATCACTTCCTGAAACAACTTGGGATTTAGTGATGAAGAACTGCCGGAAGAAGGCAAGAACCATAATATGGCATTTAACATTACAGTCAACTGCCAAGAAGATGCTTTAGCCAGCGTACTGGTGGACACATGATCATCTTTGAATGTTATGCCAAAATTAACTTTGGTACGACTATCATTTCAAGGAGCTCCGATGAGAGGTCGTGAGATCATCATCAAAGCCTTTGACGGATCTAAAAAAATAGTTATCGACGATGTCGATCTTCCCATATCCATTGGTCCTCACACTTTCCAAGATACTTTCCTGGTCATGGACATCCGGACAGCATACAATTGTTTATTAGCAAGACCTTGGATACACGAAGCTGGGGCAGTCACTTCGACACTTCACCAAAAACTGAAGTTCGTCAAGAATGACAAATTAGTCACAGTATGTGGAGAGCAAGCCTTAATCGTGAGTAACTTATCATCATTCTCCTGTTTAGAACCAGAGGAGGTTGTTAGAACCCAGTTCCAAGCACTCTCGGTGAGCAATGAGAATCAACCAGAAAAGGGATGTCGATTTCCTCATACAAAGACGCTCTCAAAGTGAACGGGAGTGGTGACATAAAAGGATGGGGACAGATTATAACTCCTACGGATAACAAGACAAGAAAAGGTCTTGGTTTCTCTCCGACTTGTACCCAAACTACAAAGAAGGATGAAAGTTTTTGTCCCATTCAGGATTTCTTCCATAGCGGAGGCTTTCTCCACCCAGTATCTCAAGAAGTACACACCATCGACGGAAACAACTCATTCGATGTGGATGAAGAGTGGAAATCTTACCTTAACCATAACGGTTATATGTCTCAGGAAAAAGTGCACATGCCATTCTATTTTCCAAAGCAGATCCCGAGATATATACCAAGATCAGATGTCCGGATGATCTATAGAGATTGTGATCCTGAAGGATGTCGTGCTCCACCCAATTCATTAGAGGAATAAAATCTAATGAAAAACAACTTTGACTACTATTATTATGATCCCCTGGATGACTTGCCCATCTGGAAGCCATACGCGGAATACTCAGGGCAAAACAGTCAGCCGGATAATGCCTATCAACTGAGTAATCTCGAAAAGAATACCCATGTTCCCACAGAGTCATGGAATCATTACTCAGGACACTCCAAAAATTTCCAACACCATGATGATGAGTTCGCAAGGATCGTAGGACAAGAGTTCATTAACTATGCATTTCCCGAAATCAACGTCATTGAGGAAGATGACTCGGCCATTCCCACAGAAACATGGGACACCTTGGGACAGCCGAGCGGCAAGTATGACTTCTTACTCAAATAAACTGCTCCCGAAAGCTCTCGTATCAGGCTTGAGGACATCCAGCCGACTGGATGGGGAGATCCTCTTGAGAGTGAAAACACTATGGAAGATGCGATAGAAGAATTCTCCTATGACAACTCTGCATGGGAAGAAGACTCCAATGATCCTACTCTGCCAGAAATCAGCGTTATTTCTAAAGACAAACCAAGAAGGAAGGTACCAGGCTTTGTGATTCACAAAGGAGTTTGTCTCCACTGGGTTGTTGTCGATGTCTCAAAAGTCTTCCATAGGTCGAAGTAATTACCATCTTTGTTGTAAACCTTTCACCTTGCCCGGGCAAAATGGATGTTTTTATAGGGCTTACCTTTTTGTAAATGTCCCTCTTCGCTTCGGCTAAAGTGACAGAGTTTTGTTTTATAGGGTTGTATTCAAGAATCCACAAATCATGAATAAATAATGTCATTTTCCAATTCCGTATTTATTGCTGTTTTCACTTTCCGTTTTTCCGAAAATGGTAATCCAGAAAAACCCAAAATAAAAACAAGTATTTTTCAAAAAATACACTGCACACACTCTTGCATTCTCTCTGTCTTTTCTAAAAAACGAATCATCACGCCATGCAGATTGCTTGTTTTAAACCCCATTGAAACATACTATCCAATGTCGTCTCCCAACTTTGAATTCTCGGTATTTGAAGCTGAAGAAGAAGATGACGAAGAAATTCCAGAAGAGATCTCCCGACTACTCAGACAAGAGGAAAGGTCCATTGAGCCTTACAAAGAGCCATTGGAAACGGTTAATTTAGGTTCAGAATAAGAAAAGAAAGAAGTTAAGATTGGGTCACTACTCAGTCCAGCTGTCAGAAAAGACTTGATAAAACTTCTCAAAGAGTTTCCAGATGTGTTAGCTTAGTTCTATCAGGACAAGCCAGGGTTGAATACCAGCATCGTGGAACATCACTTACCATTGAAATCAGAATGTTCGCTAGTAAAATAAAGATTAAGGAGGACTCATCCGAATATGGCCATCAAGATAAAGGAGGAAGCGCAGAAGCAGATCGACGCAAGTTTCCTCGCCACCTCAGAATATCCTCAATGGTTATCCAACATAGTTCCAATCTAAAGGATGACTTCCCCTTGCCACACATTGACATGCTAGTTGACAGCAAAGCAAAATTCAAAGTCATCTCCTTCATGGATGGATTCTCGGGCTATAACCAAATAAAAATGGCGCCGGAAGATATGGAGAAAACTTTATTCATCACCCCATGGGGCACCTTTTGTTACAAGGTAATGCCGTTCGGTCTAAAGAACGTGGGGGAAACCTATCAAAGGGCCATGACAACTTTGTTTTAAGACTTGATGCACAAGGAGATTGAAGTGTACGTCGATGACATGATCGCCAAATCTAAAACAGAAGAAGAGCACGTGACACACCTGTCAAAGTTATTTGAGCGTCTGAGAAAATACAAACTCCGCTTGAATCCTAATAAGTGCACAATTCATGTTCGCTCAGGAAAACTCTTAGGATTCATCGTCAGCCAGAAGAGAATTGAGTTTGATCCTGACAAAGTTAAGACCATTCAAGAAATGCCTTCACCAAAGAGTGAAAGACAGGTCAGAGGAGTTTTAGGACGTCTGAATTACATCTCAAGATTCATATCCCTCATGGCCGTGACATGCGCTCCAATTTTCAAGCTACTCAGAAAGAATCAAAGCTTCGTATGGACAGGAGACTCCCAAAAATATTTCGACAACATCAAAAAATTTCTGTTGAATCCACCGATTCTATCTCCTCCAGTGGAAGGAAGACCACTGATCATCTACCTAACAGTCTTGGAAGACTCAATGGGTTGTGTACTTGGCTAGCAAGACGAGACAAAAAGAAAAGAGTCTGCCATTTATTACTTAAGCAAGAAGTTCACGGATTATGAAACTCGGTACACTATGCTCGAGAAAACTTTTTGCACTCTGGCTTGGGCAGCCAAACGCATTCTCCAGTATATGATTTGTCACACTGCTTGGTTAGTCTCCAATCTGGATTCGATCAAGTACGTATTTGAAAAGCCTACTCTCACAGGAAGGATTGCCCGTTGGCAGATGTTGTTATCAGAATACGACATCGAGTATCATGCTCAGAAAGTCATCAAAGGAAGTATTTTAGTCGATCATTTGGCTCACCAACCGATTGGAGATCAGGAATCAATCGGATTTGACTTCCCAGACAACGACATCATGTAATTTAAAATGAAAGATTACGATGAACTGCTACCTAGAGAAGGGCTAGAACCAGGTTCCTAATGGGGACTAATTTTTGACGGAGTTGTCAATGCTTATGGAAACGGAATTGGGGTAATCATCATAACACCTCAGGGTACCCACCTACCTTTCACTGCCAGACTGACTTCAACGTGGCCGAATACGAAGCTTGTATCATGGGTCTCGAAGAAGCCATTGACCTAAGGATAAATAATTTGGATGTGTATAGTGACTCAACCCTGGTTATCAATCAGATTAAAGGAGAGTGGAACACATACCAATCAAGAATGATTCCTTATAAAGATTATGCGAGAAGTTTGTTACCATTCTTCAACAGAATCGAGTTTCATCACATTCCCCGTAAATAAAATCACAAGGCTGATGCATTAGCCACCTTATCCTCCATGATTAGTGTAATTCGATGGAACGACGTATCTAAGATCGACATAATGCGCTTTGAAAGGCCCGCTTACATCTTCTTGATTGAAGCAGACATCGATGACAAACCATGGTATCAAGATATCAAGTGCTTCCTTCAAAGACAAGAATACCTGCTTGGGGCATCAAGAAATGACAGGAAGACTCTCAGAAGACTGACTGGCAACTTCTTCCTGAACGGTGATACACTGTATAAGAGACACTTCCACATGGTTTTGCTCCGATGCGTAGACAGACAAGAAACAAACCAGTTGATGAAAGAGATTCACGAAGGCTCCTTTGGCACTCATGCCAATGGACACACGGTGGCGAGAAAAATTCCGAGAGGGCAGGATATTATTGGCTGACAATGGAATCCGATTGCTACAAGTACATGAGGAGGTGCCACAAGTGTCAGATATACGCTGAAAACATCCATGTAACGCCAACGCATCTCAAAGTTCTTTCTTCTCCATGGCCATTTTCTATATGGGGAATCGACATGATTGAACCCAAAGCTTCAAACGGACATCGGTTCATCCTTGTAGCCATTACTACTTCACCAAGTGGGTCAAAGCAACATCATACGCCAATGTGACCAAATAAGTGGTGGTCCGATTTATCAAAAATAGTCTCATCTGTCATTATGGTGTTCCAAGCCAGATCATTATAGATAATGGATCTAATATGAACAACAAGATGATGAAAGAGTTGTGTGCTGAGTTCAAAATCGAACACCATAACTCATCTCCCTACTGTCATACCCCAAATTTTGACCACTAAGATTTCCCATCATTGTGAGAATCATCATCACAATATGGGAGAACCATCTTTCCTCATTAGTCTCCCCAAAGATGGGTGAGCATCCACTGCAATCAAAATTAGGGTTTTAAGCCCTCTCTCAGAGCTTTAGACAAATGATCAATCAAGGAATGACATGATCTTCAACTTGTCTAACCTCTCAAGTAGCTACAAAGGATCAAAAGGACTCCCACTTCAAGGATTAAGCATAAGGTTGCTCCCTTCTAGGTGGATCAAGCCTCAAGATCGCCAGTGTCACCAAATTAGGGTTTTGGTCGATCATGGCCTCCAAAGGGAAATTTTCTTCTGGGCATGAGCCAAGGATCCAAAACACAACCTAATATACTCCATGGAACCTCATGAACCCAACCATCAAGTCAATTTTGCCTCAGGGGATGCATTCATAAAAAATCAGGAATTAGGGTTTCTTGACCTAATTCACCCCTAAGTTGACTTTTAGGGCAAATCATGAGCCAAGACCTCAAGAGAGGGTTTGAGGGTCTCTAATGAACTATATTGATCCATTTGGAACAATGGATTAATCCAAGAAGTTTGAGCAACAAGTCTCAATTTCATCTGCACCACAATTAGGGTTTCGCGGGAAAAGTCAACTGTAACTTTTACTTTTGACCTGGACATGCTCCTAAGCCCTAAGACATGATTCAATATACCCTATGACACCCATGGAACATGTCCATCAAGTTTGATTTAGGTCAAGGACATGATTTCCTAAGGAATTGCACAGTTTGGAATTCATCTGATAAAAAGTCAACTGTACACAAAAAGTCAACTTTGACTTTTGGAGATTTTTCACCAAAATGGATTTTTTACCCTAAAATGATGTTAATGTATGATTTGAATCATCATTCATCAAGAAAAATCAAAGAAAATGGGATAACTTGTAAAAGGGGTAACCATAAAAACTTAGAAAATTTTCTAAGTTATGAAATAAAGTGACAAAGGTACAAACTTTGGAGGATCATAACTCCTAAACCACAAAGCCATTTTTCCCCATCCAAAGCTTGATTTGTAGATCTCATTGACCTCTACAATAGCTTCATACTGACCTATGTCCAAATTCGTCACGGATTTTGAGTTATGGAGTGATCAAAATCAAGAAAAGTCACTTTGTTCCAACACTTGGTGAAAATTTCATTAAGTCAGAATTTGCCTTACTTTTTTCCAAATGTAGGGGGATTTTTCACTTGTAGTCTCTTTGACTTGAGAGTTGCCTTCATGCGTCATTCTCAGAGAATCAAATATGTGTTTGGCTGATTCTCTGTTAGTGATCTTCTCATATTCTGTGTGGGAGATTGCGCTGAGGAGAATCGTTCTGGCCTTGTGATGATTTCTGAAATCTTTCTTCTGTTGATCAGTCATGGTTTTCCTTTCAATCTTCTGACCGTCTTTTCTGACAGGGTGAGTGTAACCATCTGTTACCATATCCCAGAGATCACCGTCATGAGCCAGAAAGAAACTTTCGATTAGATCTTTCCAGTAATCAAAGTTTTCTCCGTCAAACACCGGTGGTTTGCCACTGATTTTGTCGTTGTAGTTCTGAACGGATTCTGCCATAGTGCTTTTTCGTGAAGGATCTTTTATCTGACACGGTTAACTGTTAGCACCCAGAACCAGGCGCTCTGATGCCAATTGAAGAAACGAAAAAACACAAGAAGGGGGTTGAATTGGAGTTTTTTTAAAAAATTAATGCAAAGGACACAATGGTTATCCTGGTTCGATTGAACTCAATCTACTCCAGTCCACCCGCCAAGGTGATTTCGCCTCTCTCTTGAGGACTTAATGCACTAATCAGTTACGATTACACAATTTCAGTAACAACCGTCACTCTTCTTGAGGTTTAACCACAACTTGGTTTTCTCAAGGAATAAAAAATTAAAAAACAAGTGCTTCTAGTAAGCTTTATCACAACCGTTATTTTTACACACTGTTTTATCAAAATGTAAATCAAAATACAAGAGCAAGTGAAATTGAAGAATTGTGGACAGTATGAGCTCAAAAAGTGCTTTGGTCATCTGCAGGGACTCCTTTAAATAGCTGAGAAGATTTGATCCGTTGGAGACGCGTGAACTATTTTTGGAGAGGATAATAATGCTAATTAATGCTCTTTCCAAAAATACAGATTCAATCCGTTACTTTGAGATTCTCATAAACGAGAAGGATAGCGTATCAGAGTCTACGTTGAATCATCAGAGTTTCTGGCTTGATACAGCTTTGGTGCTGAAGCGCTAGACATCCGTCATCAGAACTTAGGCTGATGCTTCCAAATCAGATCTTCGCTTTGATTAGAACTTCGCTTTAAACTTCGCTCAGATTGAATCTTCTGATACTTCTGTTTCAGAACTTCTTTGAGATACTTCTATATCAGAACTCTTTGTATTAGAACTTTCCTACATATCATAAACAATGAAATTAGGAGCATCAAGTTCTAAAATAACAAGTGTTTGTTATCATCAAAACTATTAGGAATGTAGAATCAATTCTTGTTCTAACATAGAGTTTCTTGACAAATGCTTTTAAGAAGCTTGTGGGTCCCCAAACCCCGAGAAATTCAAGACATGCCATTCACCGAGAATAGATTAAGCCAGGAAAGTTCGAGAATTTGGAAGAAACTCAAGAGATGCCATTCTCGGAGAAAAGATCATCTCTGGGGAATAGAGTTTCTTTGACAACTTCTACGAGTGACAGTCTATGAAAGGGTTCACCGAGAATGCTGCCTTTCATGTCTCCATATTGTTTAACCTCAAGAGGAGGGAAGACTATGTCTGGTAATCCTATGGGGATCTAGTTTAGACTATTTCTAAGAGTAATCAACGGGCTTAATGCTAGACGTAGTTGCCGGGGAAACTCTAAATATCTATACTAATATTACACAATTGATATGAGTTTATGAAAGAAGAATTACAGCGAAACAGCCCCACAATACAGTTTATATGTATATGAAAGCGGTAAATGAAAGCAATAACCACTTACTCGGTTGTAGAGCTTCCATGCTGTTTGGTTAGTTGTTCAACAAAGAAAGATTGAAAACAACAGTATATTCAAAATCAAAGGAGAAAGTTCTTTGAAAAAGAAAGGTTTGGGGCTTACAGCTCAAGGAGAGGCCCAAGGTTTTATCAGTGATTGCACTGTTTGAATTTGTACAGAGGGACTTATACAAGTGACTGAGGCCTAAAAAGGTTTTCTGTACAAAGGGATGGGTCTTACACTCTCTCAAGAGGCCCAAAAGGTTTAAAGAAAAAGAGTGGGTCTTACTACTCGAGGGTAGGCCCAAGGTTTTCTTGAAAACTATCAGAAACTTCAGCTCAAATATAAGAATCTGAAACATGATCTGGTATCTGAGTCTGAAGAGAACAGAAAGCTAAAAGCAGAAAATTCTGAATTAAAAGAAACTGTTTCAAAACTCAACTCTTTTGAAAAATCTCAGAAACAATCTGATTCAGAAGTTTCCAGTAGTTCTGATAATATTTTAAAACATTACGACTATAACTTTAAAAAATTTCTAGCTAAAAACATAGACATAAGCAAAATGGCTTCAATGATCTATGGAGTTAGTAGAAATGGGAGAAAGGGCATAGGTTATGTCAATCCTAGAGGAGAAGCTCCGTATAAACCCAAACGTGTTGATGATATGATCATAAAATATGCTCCTTTGAACTCTCACTTCACATATGGACACACACATGATATTAAATACACCAGTGAATCTTATTCAAATTCTATTGAGAAACCAAAACTCAATCAGAACTCTGTGAACACTAACAAACAAGGACCCAAAGAGATGTGGGTACCTAAGGATAAAATCCTATATGTTGCAGATGTCTTTGACAGCAAGATTGAAACCCCAGTCATGGTACCTGGACTCTGGATGCTCGCGACACATGACGGGAAGAAAGCATATGTTCCAAAGCCTGGAACTTAAAGCTGGAGGATATGTAGGTTTCGGAGGCAATCAGAAAGGTAAAATCATTGGCTCTGGAACCATAGGTAATGGTACTTTACCCTCTATATCTAATGTCTTATTAGTAGAAGGATTAATGCATAACTTGTTATCCATAAGTCAATTAAGTGATAACGGTTATGATATAATCTTCAATCAAAAGTCCTACAAGGCAGTTAGTCAGAAAGATGGAACAATCATCTTTAATGGAAAGAGAAAGAACAACATTTACAAAATAAAACTTTCTGAACTAAAAAGTCAGAATGTAAAATGTCTTCTGTCTGCTGACGACGAGCAATGGGTCTGGCACAGAAGATTGGGGCATGTTAGTATGAGAAGAATATCTCAGATTAACAAACTCAATCTGGTCAGAGGACTTCCTAATCTGAAGTTCAGCTCAGACGTTCTGTGTGAAGCATGTCAAAAAGGCAAGTTTTCAAAACCCTCTTTCAAACCAAAAAATGTTGTTTCTACCTCCCGACCATTAGAACTTCTTCATATAGATCTGTTTGGACCAGTAAAAACTGCATCCATCAGTGGCAAGAAGTATGGATTAGTGATCGTAGATGACTATAGCAGATGGACATGGGTAAAGTTCTTAAAACACAAGGACGAGTCACACTCTGTATTCTCTACTTTCTGCAACCAAATTCAGAATGAAAAAGAGTTTAGAATTGTAAAAGTCAGAAGTGATCATGGTGGGGAATTTGAAAACAAAAATCTAGAAACATTTTTTAATGAAAATGGCATTTCTCATGATTTCTCTTGTCCTAGAACTCCACAACAAAATGGAGTTGTAGAGCGCAAGAATAGAACTCTACAAGAAATGGCCAGAACCATGATCAATGAGACTAACATGGCTAAACACTTTTGGGCAGAAGCAGTTAATACAGCGTGTTACATTCAGAATAGAATCTCTATAAGACCTATTCTGGAAAAGACTCCATATGAGTTGTGGAAGAACAGAAAGCCCAACATTTCTTACTTCCATCCTTTTGGATGTACATGCTTTATCTTAAACACTAATGATCCTCTGAACAAGTTTGATTCTAAAGCACAAAAATGTTTCATGTTAGGATACTCTGAACGTTCAAAAGGATACAGAGTATATAACACAAAAACACGAAGTGTGGTAGAATCCATTTGTGTCAGATTTGATGATAAGCTTGGCCTTCAAAAGCCAAAGCATGATGAATCTCTTGCAGAAATAGAAGTTCAAATAACAGGCACTGAAACCAGATCATCAGAAAAACTGGCGAGCAAAACAGAAGGAAACTCTAATTCTGAAGAACCCATCCAGAAAAGACTGTCCAGAAGTTCTCTAACTCATCCCGAAGACAAAATTCTGGGAAAGAAGGATGACCCAATCAGAACAAGATCCTCATTCAAAAAGACGGAAGAATCTCTAGTGGGATTAGTCTCTCTGATAGAACCCACTAAAATTGACGAAGCACTCACAGACAATGATTGGATCCTCGCAATGTAGGAAGAACTGAATCAGTTCACCAGAAACGACGTTTGGGATCTAGTTCCTAAACCCAAAGGCTTCAACATCATTGGAACCAAATGGGTCTTCAGAAACAAACTAAATGAACAGGGAGAAGTTGTCAGAAACAAAGCACGACTGGTTGCACAAGGTTATAGTCAGCAAGAAGGGATAGACTATACAGAAACCTTTGCTCCAGTCGCAAGGTTAGAATCTATCAGACTTTTAATTTCATATGCTGTAAATAATGACATCACTCTCTATCAGATGGATGTCAAAAGTGCGTTTTTAAATGGTTACATTGATGAAGAAGTTTACGTGCATCAACCACCTGGTTTTGAAAACACAAAACATCCAGAATATGTTTATAAACTTAAGAAATCGTTATACGGTCTAAAACAAGCTCCCAGAGCTTGGTATGAGAGACTAAGTAACTTTCTCTTAGAAAATGATTTTACCAGAGGGAAGGTGGACACAACTTTATTCTGTAAGTCATTTAAAAATCACATTCTGATCTGTCAGATATACGTAGACGATATAATTTTTGGATCCACTAAAAGCTCCTTGGGGCAAGAATTTGCTAAGACTATGCAGGCAGAGTTTGAAATGAGCTTAATGGGAGAACTCAAGTTCTTCTTGGGAATTCAAATCAACCAAACTCCAGAAGGAACTTACATACATCAAAGCAAGTATGTCAAAGACCTTCTGAAGAAATTTGAAATGTCAGAAAGTAAGCCTTCAAAAACTCCTATGCATCCCACATGTATTCTGGAAAAAGATGAGGTAAGTAAGAAAGTAGAACAGAAGATCTACAGAGGTATGATTGGTTCTCTCCTTTATTTAACTGCTTCAAGACCTGATATTCTCTATAGCGTTTGCCTTTGTGCTAGATTTCAATCAGATCCTAGAGAATCTCACTTAACAGCTGTTAAGCGAATTTTCAGATATCTGAAAGGTACTACTAATCTTGGTCTTTGCTATAGAAAGTCCAGGGAATACAAATTGGTAGGATACTGTGACGCTGACTTTGCTGGAGACAGAATAGAAAGAAAAAGTACCTCTGGAAGCTGCCAGTTTCTGGGAGACAACCTAATCTCTTGGTCCAGCAAAAGACAATCCACCATTGCACTATCAACTGCTGAAGCTGAATACATAGCTGCAGCTGGATGCAGTACTCAGATGCTCTGGATGAAGAATCAGCTTGAAGACTTTCACATTTACGAGAGTAACATCCCTATCCTCTGTGACAATACTTCTGCCATTTGTCTTTCAAAAAATCCTATTCTGCATTCTAGGGCTAAACATATAGAAATTAAACATCATTTCATTAGGGACTATACTCAGAAGGGAATTCTTTGTTTAAAATTTATAGACACAGACCATCAATGGGCTGATGTTTTCACCAAACCCCTTGCTGAAGATAGATTTAATTTCATTCTGAAAAATCTCTGTATGGAATTATGTCCAGAATGAAAACGTAATTTCTATATTTTTAACTCTCAGAACTTCTTTTCTTTTGTGAACATCTGACCAATAATTCTTCAGAAGTGAGAAGAAAGATTGCATCAGAATCTATTCAGAAGATCTGAACTTTTCATTTCAAGGATAGATCATTAAGTTCACTCTAGCAAACACGTGTCAACCTACGCTCCAGATTTTCTTTGATGATGAACGCGTGTCAAACTCTGGAAAACTGAAACGTCTGTGTTGACATATTGAGGCGCCAAGTCACATCGGTAACTGTTCCAAAAATTTCTCACGCTATCTCCCTTGTCAGAAATCATTACGGCTATTAATCATGATGTTATTGTTTTTAATTGCTATTTAAGTCTTGGTCTCTCTTATATATAAATGCCACTTCTAACACCCTCACACGCTCACTATCACTCATTTGCTCTCTTTCGTCTTCTCCATATTATTTACATTTCTTGTTTCTGTGTTCCCAAAACCCTAAGTCTGTGTTCCCAAAACCCTAAGTCTGTGAACAATGGCCTCCAGCTCTCAACAAGCAATGTCTCAAGAATCAGCTGACCAAGTCATTGGAGAAAGGTACGTTGAGCCCTCAAGAACTCTCCTCACCCCTTTTGCCTCTCTTGAAGTTCTCTGTGAGCTCATCGTCGATTTTGAAAGCATGAAAGACAATGGGTATGACCTTACTCCTGAGATTGAGTTTCAAGGATGGAACAAATACTTCAATCGCTTAATGGGTCCAGTTTTTCCCCAACTTGTTAAGGAATTCTGGATTTTTGCATCGGTCTCAAAACATCAAGTAATCTCGTATGTTATGGGAAAGAAGGTTGTCATCACTGAAGACCTTATTGGTAAGCTGATTGATCATGATGGATCAGGAATCAGATGCAGTGAGATGGAAAAGGGCACTGATCTTAATACTATCTCAAAAGTAATCTTCACCTCCGGTCAACACTCCAACAAAATCAAAGACCTAAAAGATCGTCACAGAATTTGGGCCAGAATCATTCTTGGGTGCATCTATCACAGGAAACCTTCAAGCTCGTCTGACTACATCAACAACGATCAATAGTATCTCCTGTACCGCATCTCCACTTTTACCAAAGCGAATCTTCCCTATTGCTTATTCAATCATCTGAAGAACAGTGTCAAAGAAACTAGAGAAGATGAAAGAACCAAGAGAGATTGGATTCCTCTAGGTAGACTTATATCAGATATTCTTACAGAGAATAAGCTGATAGATCACTTAACTGAAGCTCGGGAAATCTCTGATCTAGAAACTATTGCCGGAAGACCTCTCAATGCAAAGAATCTCAAGAAGATGAAAATCATTGATACCATCAAGAAGGATCCAACTATAATCTCTAAGGAAGTCATCACCACCAGAAAAATTCCTCTGAAAGATTTTCCTCTTTTCTCATCAGATACTCATCCAGAAATTGTCCTCAGATATTTGGATGCATGTAAAGCTGATGGTACCCTACCAGAAGTTTCTCTGCAACAGCTCAGGCAAGCACCTCTAGAAGTTGCCCCCAGAACCTCAAGAAAAAGGAAAACCTCTGAAGGAACTCCTCAGAAAACTCCAAAAGTTGCTAAAGCTGCTAAGAAGAAAGGTAACTCCGCTTTCATTTCTATCGTCGAATCCATAATGGTATCAACATCTGAAAACCCATCATCTCCTAAACCCTCTGAAAATTCACCACCATCATCTCAAACCCAAAATCCACCACCATCACCACAAACTCTTGAGGATTTTGACATTGACATTGACCCCACTCCTTCTGATTTTATTGAACCACAACCAGAACTTGCTCAAGTTCTGTCAGACATTGGTCATGAACCTCTCTTCACTTTTTCCCAACCAGAACCACAACATCAAACTCAACATCCTGACACTTCTATACCTGGTATCAACTGCCCTCTCAACTTCTTTCAACCTCCACCAAATTTCACCAGTCCCCCACAAACCTCTCCAGAATTTACATCACCTAATTCACCTATCCTCATCTCTGACTCTCCTCCAACAAATATCACAGATGATCCTCTCAGAACCATAATTGACCTAGAAGCTCTAGACAAGCTCACCTCAACCTCTCATAAAATAGCCATTCCCAAACCAAACCCATCTCTATCCAAATCAGATGTTGATAACTCTTTATTGGCATTCGAGGCAGAAATGCAGGAATGGATCAAATTTCTGAAGCAGGGTTGTTCGAAAAATCTGAATCCAGCTGCCTCTGACTATCTTTGGACCCAATTCAGAAAGTGGTTTAACTCTGAATCTCAGAAAATGAAGGAACTGAGCTATGACATAGCCCAACAGAACTTCTGTGACCATATGAAGATCTTCCATGAGCAGGTTCTAAGATTCTGGGAAAAGAAACCCATTCTTCCTCTAGGCTGGAAAGCTCATATGGATTCAGAACCTCATGCACAAAACTCTGAGCATCAAACTCTGGTTATTACTGAAGTGGAAGATAAATCACCTGAAGCCCCTCCAAAGGAAGTGTCTGCAAAAAGCTCTGAGGATTTGGTAACTTCTGAAGAACCATCTTCATCCGTTCTTGTGCTGAAAACTCTGGATGAGTTGAAGAAAGAGAATGAAGAAGTTAGAAAGAGATTGGACAAACAGGACGAGACAAACGCAGAAATTAAAGGAATGCTTGGCAAGCAAGAAGAATCCGCTAATCAGATCAAAGGCCTTCTGGAAGCATTGTTCACAAGACTTCCTCCTGCTCCTCAACCTTAATTTTCTTTCTGTTTTGTTGCATTTTATCTTCTATCATTATCTTCTGTCATTATCTTCTTTTAATTGTTCTCATGTATCTTTTCACTTTTTGATTAATGACAAAGGGGGAGAACGTAGAATATTTTGAACCATAACAGTGCACCAGGACTTTGTCTCGAACATTTTGAATATTTTAACTTCTGTTTCTACTGTGTTAAGCAAGCAGGTAACTGGCAATCAGAATCTCTTGGATATCTTAAATTAAATTATTTTTCAAGGAAATGTTCAACCCAGGGGGAGTCTTCTAACCTCAATACCCTTTAAAATTATTTATCAAAATATGAGTTTTTGTCATCATCAAAAAGGGGGAGATTGTTAGAACAAGAATTGATTCTACATTCCTAATAGTTTTGATGATAACAAACACTTGTTATTTTAGAACTTGATGCTCCTAATTTCATTGTTTATGATATGTAGGAAAGTTCTAATACAAAGAGTTCTGATATAGAAGTATCTCAAAGAAGTTCTGAAACAGAAGTATCAGAAGATTAAATCTGAGCGAAGTTTAAAGCGAAGTTCTAATCAAAGCGAAGCTCTGATTTGGAAGCATCAGCCTAAGTTCTGATGACGGATGTCTAGCGCTTCAGCACCAAAGCTGTATCAAGCTAGAAACTCTGATGATTCAACGTAGACTCTGATACGCTATCCTTCTCGTTTATGAGAATCTCAAAGTAACGGATTGAATCTGTATTTTTGGAAAGAGCATTAATTAGCATTATTATCCTCTCCAAAAATAGTTCACGCGTCTCTAACGGATCAAATCTTCTCAGCTATTTAAAGGAGTCCCTGCAGATGACCAAAGCACTTTTTGAGCTCATACTGTCCACAATTCTTCAATTTCACTTGCTCTTGTATTTTGATTTACATTTTGATAAAACAGTGTGTAAAAATCACGGTTGTGATAAAGCTTACTAGAAGCACTTGTTTTTTAATTTTTTATTCCTTGAGAAAACCAAGTTGTGGTTAAACCTCAAGAAGAGTGACGGTTGTTACTGAAATTGTGTAATCGTAACTGATTAGTGGATTAAGTCCTCAAGAGAGAGGCGAAATCACCTTGGCGGGTGGACTGGAGTAGATTGAGTTCAATCGAACCAGGATAACCATTGTGTCCTTTGCATTAATTTTTTAAAAAAACTCCAATTCAACCCCCCTTCTTGTGTTTTTTCGTTTCTTCACTCTATTCCCCAGAGATGATCTTTTCTCCGTGAATGGCATCTCTTGAGTTTCTTCCAAATTCTCGGACTTTCCTGGCTTGATCTATTCTCTGTGAATAGCCTGTCTTGAACTTCTCGGGGTTTGGGGACCCACAGGCTTCCTAAAAGCATCCCCGCCTCCTCTTGGGCGTTGTACAAGGACCCGTCGGCTTCTTAGAAGTCTCCACAGCCTCCTCTTAGGCTTCATATAATGATTTCTTCCTCCGGGAATGATAGCCTTCTCTTGGGCTTCGTACAAGGACCGATCGGCTTCTTAAAAGTTTCCAACCTCCTCTTGGGCTTCGTACAAATTGTCCCGACGACCTTCTAAAGGTATAGGAAAAGATATCAGTCATCTCCATAGAGCAGTCTCTCATAGAGTCTAGATCTTTCTACGATGAACCCTACTACTGTTTCTCAAAACATAGTACAAAAGACAAAACCCTAGACTTGGACAGTCTAATTTACTTGAGTCTCTAAGACATTCTCAAGCACCCTTCAAGTAAGGACAAACACTTGTATACTTGGACAGTCTCAATACCCTTTGGATTTCCCATTTCCTTAAAGAACAGGACATAACCCTGATCCTCGAATCAAAAATCCTTGAGGGCAAACCTTACTCATATAAGAACTGATTTTCTCTTTAAATCGGTATATTGGACCTGTCACTCAACTGAAACAGCACCATAGCCTCCTCTTGGGCTTTGTACAATGATTCTCCCCAGCGGAGCTAACAATTTTAGCCTCTCTCTCGGGCTTTGTACGAGATACTAAAGCACTCCCTCGTTGAGTCACCCTTTTAGTCTCTCTCTCGGGCTTTGTACGAGATACAAAAAGAACTCACTTGTTGAGTAATGTAGCCTCCATCTCGGGCTTTATACGAGATACCAAAGGATTCCATCGTCGAGTCAAAACCTTTTAGCCTCTCTCTCGGGCTTTGTACGAGACACATATTAGCCTCCTCTTAGGTTTTATATAAGAAAACCACTGGTTGATCCAATCAACCTTTTAGCATCAAAGCTGTGCCTCGTTCACAGTACATAAACATCAACAACTCCTTCCATCTAATCGCTGTAAGCGGCAAGCCTCGGGATTATCTACATCCATGTCACTGTCCCTCTTTTAGCATGGGAAATTCCTAAGGAAAGATGGCATTACTCTACACTGAGTTAAAGTCTTCTCCTTCAGGTTAAAAGCCCCTATAAAGGAAATTATGGCATTACTAGGATCCGCGTATCCCGGTTAAAGTAATCCTCCTTTACAGTCGTCACCCAACAGTTGTGACAAACAGACCCCTTTAGCTTCACATCTTGGGCTTTGAACAAGATACAAATAGACTCTTTAGCTTCACATCTAGGGCTTTGAACAAGATACAAACCACCTTTCACTTCACGTCTTGGGCTTTGAACAAGACACCAAAAACATCCATTTTCTCCCATAGAATAGGAGGAACTACGATCGCTCTGATTTCCCTGTTTCGGTAAACGGGAATACGTAGGCCTAAGATTGAAAGAAAAATCTTAGTGAGCACACTAAACCAAAATTCAAATCCCATATCCTAGTCCTAAAATCCTACCAAAAGTCAACATTCTTTCAAAATAAACCAAAGAGAGGCCCCCACATTGATAGCGTCCGTAACCTAACAGACCGCTGTTTAAACTCAGTTTGCAAGCAGGGTTAATTGGAGACATCTATTTCCCTTCCTTAATCAGCTCACAATAGGATAAAAATGAATCGACCTGTAGTCACCCCAAAGAACGATAGTGCTTAAGAACCACGTCCAAAATTGCTCGCTACAGAAAAATGGTACCCACCGTGAGGCCGGTCTTTCTTTCTTTCTTTCTGGGATAGGACTCTTCGTTGACTTCACTAGGATCTTAGGTTAAAAACCTTTAAATAGGAAAGAAACCACAGAATGGTGACTCCACCGGGGAGCCATTTTTGTCAGGAACATAAGATTCGTAGCTATTTAAAGTCTAGGACTTTAGGACAAATATATATACTGCTTTTCCTAATTGCTATACGTGTTTATTTTTCTACTAATGGGAATGCGTGTGATGCCGCATGTGGAAAGATTGAGTATACACTTAAGATAAGTGATGGCGACGAGGTCGACCATCAACCTCAGTGGAGGCTGACCAATGCAACCCATTCCCTCTCTTAGGCAATTGGCCGATTGTGATGTCTGAGAAGCTGAGGAGCCAAACCCTTTTGTAGTGCGGAAACTATCAGAAATAGTTGTTACACGATACTACCCTCATTTGAGGCTGGTGATCTATTCTCGGTGAATGGCACTTACCCTAAGATTTCATACAACTCGCTGGCGATCCGCTTGTTGTTTGTTATCCTGGGAGGAGCTGATGATTTTGAGTACAGGTACAAAAATCACCCTAGTATAAACCTTTGGGGATGGGTAGAGCCTTGACTTCATGACAACGACCCTTTGATCCCATGTTTTTTCTATGTTTTTGTGTCCTGCATTCATGCATTCATCTAAAAAACATTAAAACATAAAAAAAATCTTCTCTTCTAGTCTCTCTTTTTCAAATTAAACTAAGACAATGATTGCAAATGTCATAAAAAGATTGCGCTAATGGATTTCGGTAGAAGGAGAACTCACCACTACACC
Source organism: Lathyrus tuberosus (assembly GCA_022829125.1). Taxonomy (NCBI): domain Eukaryota; kingdom Viridiplantae; phylum Streptophyta; class Magnoliopsida; order Fabales; family Fabaceae; genus Lathyrus; species Lathyrus tuberosus. Next base: position 1,940,013 of record JALAZF010000436.1, on the reverse strand, counting down.
TTCAAGGTTCCAAAGCTAGAGGATTTGAGAAGGTTAGCGAGGATGATCACTAACCCTGAGGCTTTCAGAGCCAAGCACGAAGGTTTGCTACCACTGTTAAGAGTACATGTGATTGAGGGAATGATGGATGCACTCATTCAGTTCTACGATCCAGTTTATCACTGTTTCACATTCCCGGATTACCAGCTCGCACCAACGCTGGAGGAGTATTCTCATCTGACTGATCTACACATTACTGATCAAGCTCCTTTTTCTGGACTGGAAGAAATTCCAAAGAATCATACCATTGCAAGAGCAATTCATTTGGACGAGTCTGAGGTCAAGACTCACCTGACCACTAAGGGTGGCATCCAAGGTTTACCAGCCCAGTTCCTAACAAAGAAAGCCCTGTATTTTACCAGTATAGGGAACGTGACTGCTTTTGAAAGCATCTTTGTCTTGCTCACTTACGGGTTATTTTTGTTTCCCAACATCAATAACTTTGTAGATATCAACGCCATTAAGGTTTTTCTCATTGGAAATCCTGTGACGACTTTGCTCGCAGATGCGTATCATTCTGTAGACTTAGGAAATTTGTACAGCGGAGGAATGATCACATGATGTGTACCCCTGCTTTACAAATGGTTTATCTCCCACTTGCTTAAGTCTGCTGCATTTTGGGATCATAAGAGTGCCTTACGCTGGTCGCAGAAGATCATGTCTCTTACCAACTCTGATATAGATTGGTGCAATAGGATCTATGATGGAATCAGGATCATTGATCATTGTGGAAACTTCCCCAACGTACTCCTCAGAGGAATTAAAGGAGGAATCAATTACCATCCGGTGTTGGTTCGTCGTAAATTTGGATACCCAATGAGGCATGTCCCATGTAATGCTCATCTGGAAGGTCTTTTCTTCAAGGAAGGAGAAAATGACAGGGCACTAAAGACGGAAATAGTGCAAGCTTGGAAATACGTTCATAAGAAAGGATGAGAGTCTCTAGGAAAATCGGACTGTGTCTCGGTGGAGCCTTATCTCCATTGGGTACAAACTAGAGCTCTCAAGCTAAAAATGTCTTATCCGCGTCATGAAATTCTTCCGCCAAAGGAATCTGTCATGTACTTCATGACTGAAACGGAAAAGCTTCAGGTTACTCTCAACAAAGTTCAAAAGGAGAGAAGGTCTTGGAAAAACAAGTACCGCACCCTCTGTGTAGAGTGTACCAGAATACAGCAAATACTAAAAGAGAAAGATGCTCTGATTGAAATTTTAGAGCAACACGCTGTAGAGAATCAAGATGACCAGAGGAATTTGCTCGCTCCTTTCACTTGGCAAAGGAATGACAACCCGACAACGGCCCAAGAGCCCCGGTCAAAGAAAAGGAAGAAGTCAACACCTGAAGTCTCTTCAGAGAGGGTTCAAGACCCATTAGCTTAGGTTTCTGTTTCTGCACTTTGTAATCTACTGTATTTCATTTCCGCAATCCTTTGAAATTTATTAAAAGGGGTTTCCCCACTGTGTGATATTTGCAATCTAATTGTCGAAGTTTATTTTGATTAAACCAAAAAAATAATAATTAATATAATCATTGCATTCATCATTCTTACGTAACGTATTCTTCTTCCCTACGAATCTCACGTTTGTGACTCGATTCTAGAGTCAAACTGTCTCGTTCGTATAATACTCGGGCCAATCGTCAGAAAAAGATGGATGATCTTGAGGAAGAAAACAGAGAGTTGAAGGAAGAGATCGATGCTCTGAGAGAGGATATGAGAAAGCTTCGTAACGACATGCAAGCCATGGCAGAAGCTCAGCTACAACGAACTGTGATCTCAGAGATCACCTCAACGCCCATAGTGGAAAAGTTTGATCCTAGGTATCAAATGCCGAAAGATCGTCCCTGGGGCATGCCTGTTAACTATATCCCGGAAGGATATGTTCCGCCGATCACTGAAGATCAGGGAATCATAACAGAAACCGCTGGGCCTAAAGGTTACAAACTTCAGGAAAGCGAAGATGCCAGGGGCATGCTGAAGACTCCTGAAGGTTACAAACTTCGGGAAACGCCAAGATTCACTGCCGTAGTCACGGTACCACCCCCTGTGGTGCACACTGTCCCAGAAGGACAGATTCCGCTAATACCTGCTGGTAAAAAGGAAACCTTGTTTGATAGAATGGATGAATTCCAGGAGAAGTTCCTTGAAATGCAAAAGGAATTGCAAGCCATTCGCGGTCAGAATTTATTTGGAAAGGACGCCGCAGACCTCTGCTTGGTCCCCAATGTGAAAGTTCTGCACAAGTTCCAAGTCCCCGTCTTTGAAAAATACAAGGGTACCTCTTGCGCTCAAAGCCATCTGGTGATGTACGCTCGGCGGATGTCAGCTCAGATGGAGAATCACGACCTACTGAATCACTATTTCTAGGATAGTTTAACCGGTGCTGCATTAAAATGGTACATGGGTTTAAACCGTGCCACGATCAGCACTTTCAGAGATCTTGGCACTGCCTTCGTCCAACAATACAAATATAATTTGGACATGGCACCCGACAGAGATCAACTCAGATCAATGTCGCAAAAGGACAAGGAAACCTTTAACGAGTATGCTCAAAGGTGGCGTGAAATCGCCGCTCAAATTTTTCCACCTCTTGAGGAAAAAGAGATGATAAAGATCTTCTTAAAAACCTTAAGCTCATTTTACTATGATCGAATGGTTGCCAGTGCGCCTAGTGACTTCACCGAAATGGTCGGCATGGGCGTACGTCTTGAGGAAGCCATCCGAGAAGGACGTTTGGTAAAAGACACTGGATCGACGAGCGGTACTAAAAAATACGGTAGTGCTCTCCCTAAGAAAAAAGAGCAAGATATTGGGAATATCTCTCTTAAAAAGAAAAGGCGACGTTATCAACCGGTAGCAGCTGTGACTCATGCTATCAACCCCGCGCCTACTTATCAACCTCAGGTTGCACAAAGCCAACCTGATCAGCAAAGGACACAATAGCCTCTTCAGCAGGCTCGTCCCCAATACAACAACAATCGTACAACACGACCACCAGGATTTGATCCTATACCCGTATCGTACGTAGAGTTGTTTCCATTACTGCTAGCCAAGGGGCACATTCAGACTAAGTCCCCTCTTACAGTACCAGAAAATCCGCCTTTCTGGTTTAAGGTGGATCAAACTTGCCCTTACCACCATGGAGGACCAGGGCATAACATTGAGACTTGCCTCAATTTCAAGTCTGACGTGCAAAAGGTTGTTAGGAGCGGGGTCTTATCCTTCAAGGATACAAATCCTAATGTTCTAACGAACCCGCTACCTCAACACGAGAAAGCTGCAGTTAATTTGATAGAAGGAGAGACTAACAATGTCTATCAAATTCGTGATGTATTCTTGTTGAAAACCAATCTGGTCAAGATGCATTATAGACAGAGTGGATATGGCCATGTTCCACCTCATAACTATCATCAGTGTGATATCTGCTCTAAAGACAACCAGGGATGTTCTGTGGTGCAAATAGCTCTACAGGAACAAATGGATCTCGGATGGATCCAAGAGCACCGAGTTCGTGGAGTTAACATGGTCTATGCAAATTCTAACATCATTTAGAACCACGATATCTGTACAATGAATGTCAACTTGGTGGCGATGCACTCAAGGCAAAGCCAGTATCATAATCTGCCGCGGCACAATTACGGTTCTTGTCTAACTTGCTCGGTAAACAAACAGGGATGCTCTTTCATACAAGAGGCCCTCCAACGTCAGATGGATCTTGGATGGATCCAAGACTATCATGATAGGAATTCCTATCAAATCAACATGATTCAGATCTTCGACATTTGCTTACTGAATACCAACTTGGTAGAGTTACATGCTGAACAGGTCCGACTCGGATTCCTGATATCACATAATTATCACAGCTGTAAGGCGGGTTGCGAAAACGATCAAGGTTGTACCCTTGTCCAGGAGGCACTTCAGTACTTGTTAAATCACTAGTTGATGCCAATTTATATGGATGAAGATACTTAGTAAATTAGTATCAGTAACAGGAATCCTACTCGGCGTCAGAGTCAGGATGTCCGATCAGTGGAAGCTAACCTAGTGAGGTTACATTGTATTCAAAGTGGGCGTGGCCAGGTGCCACCACACAATTATGACCGTTGTTGCGTCTGTTCGAAAAGTAACCAAGGGTGTTACCTTGTAAGAGCAGCTCTCCAGGGGCAAGTGGATCATGGAGAGATCCGCCCATATCTAGGTTTCGGACCCATCAACTTGGCGCCGGAATACCTCGCCAATCAAAGTGAGGACGTTGTCGTCATCTCTGATCATCAGAGGACTAAGGATGTTTTTGCCATCATCCCTCTGCTTGACGAATCAAGAGTTCCCAACCGGGAACGGATCGAGATTACTTACGATGGTCAGAAAAACCAGAAGGCTCCTGTAGTCATCTATCTACTAGGACCATTACCGTATGAATCAACTAAGGCTATCCCTTACAAATACGGTGCAACAACCATTGAAAATGGAAAGGAAATTCCATTACCCTCCGTCGTGAACATTGTAGACATCAGTCGAGTAACACGGAATGGTAGAATCTTCAACCGAGGGGTTGGGGAACCTAAAAAAGAAAAGGAACTTCAGACAGAAGCCCCTGATCCATCAATCGGTCAGTCCAGTAATCCCGACCTTTCAAAAAACATCGATGAGATGCTGAAGCTCATCCAGAAGAGTGAATACAACATTATTGATCATTTTTTGCAAACTCCTTCAAAGATCTCTGTGTTATCACTATTACTCAGTTCAGAAGCGCATAGGGAGGCTCTACAGAAAGTCTTGGAGCAAGCCTTTGTGGAACAAGATGTAACAATCAGACAGTTCGATAGCATTGTCTCTAACATCACTCCCTGTAACAATTTGGGATTTAGTGATGAGGAATTACCTGAAGAGGGTCGTCGTCATAACATGGCGCTCAATATCACAGTTAACTGCCAGGACGATGCATTGGCCAGCGTACTGGTAGACATAGGGTCAGCCCTGAATGTTATGCCGAAATCCACTTTGATGCAATTATCATTCAAAGGCCCTCCGATGAGACCCAGCGAGGTCGTCGTCAAAGCATTCGACGGGTCCAGAAAAACGGTTATCGGCGAAGTCAATCTTCCCATAACTATTGGTCCTCATACTTTCCAAGTCACTTTCCAGGTCATGGACATCCGGGAAACATACAGTTGTTTATTAGGAAGACCTTGGATACATCAGGCTGGGGCAGTCACCTCAACTCTCCACCAAAAGCTAAAGTTCGTCCAGAACGGCCAACTCGTCACGGTCTGTGGGGAACAAGCCTTTCTCGTGAGTAACCTATCATCATCTACTTGTGTAGAACCCGAGGAGGTTATTGGAACGCAGTTCCAAGCACTTTCGGTGAGTAAGGACGATCGATCTGAAGGAGGAACTTCGATTTCCTCATACAAGGATGCTATCAAAGCGGTCGAGAGTACCGATACAAAAGGATGGGAATAGCTTGTCATTCCTACCAGCAATACAACAAAGAAGGGTCTTGGTTTTTCTGCAACCTATACCCAGACAGCTGCCAGCGATGGAAGTCTTCATCCCCTTCAAAACTTCTTCCACAGTGGAGGTTTCCTTCACCCAGTGCCTTAGGCAGTTCATGCTATCAATGAGGAAGATTCCTCTGACATAGAGGAAGATTGGAAGTCCTATCTTAATGAGGACGGTTATATGTCTCAGGAAGAGGTGCATACGCCATTTTCCTATCCCGCACAGAGTCCGAGATTTATACCCAGGTCAGACGTCGAAATGATATACAGAGATTGTGATCCGGAAGGATGCCGTGCTCCACCAAATTCATTAGAGGAGGACACTCTGATGAAGGACAATTTTGACTCAACTACTATGGCCCGATGGATGGTCTGCCAATGTGGCAGCCCTACCCAGGAGACTTGGGGCAAGAGAGTCAGCCGAACAATGAAACTCAGCTGAGCATCATTGAACAGAATACCTGTGTCCCCACCATGTCATGGGATCAACACTCGGGTCATCCTGAAGCTACTCAACATGAAGATGAATTCACAATGTTTGCGGGACTTCAGTTCATCAACTATGCTTTTCCCGAGATCAACGTCATCGAGAGAGATGACTCCTCCAGTTCCAAAGAAGTGTGGGACACTCTGGGACTACCAAGTGGAAGATACGACTTTATGGTCAAGTACACCACTCCCGAAAGCTCTCGTATCAGACTCGAAGATATCCAGCCAACTGGATGGGGAGATACAGCTGAGAGCACAAATACTCTGTGAAATGCAACAGAGGAATCCTCCTACGACAACACTGCTTGGGAGACAGATTCCAATGATCCTGCTCCGTCAGAAATCAGCTTTATTTCTGAAGACAAATCAAAGAAGGTACCAGACTTTGTGATTCACCGAGAAGTTCGCCGCCAATGGGTTGCTGTCGATGTTCCGCCGGTCGTTCACCAGTCAAAGTAATTGCCGTCTTTTAACCTTTCACCCTGCCCAGGTGAAATGGATGTTTTGATAGGGCTCGCTTTCTGTAAATTTTCCCTCTTCACTTTGCCCAAAGTGACAGAGTTTTGTTTTATAGGGCTGTAGTTTCAAGAATCGACTTGTTCATTAATAAAATAACGTCGTTCTGTAATTTCTGCATTAATTGTTGTTTTCTCTTTTTGCTTTTTCTCAGAAAATGGTAATCCTAAAAAACAAACTCAATAATAAAAACAAGCAGTAAAATAAAATACACTGCACACACTTGCATTTTCTCTATCTCTTCTAAACACAAATCATCACGTAATACAGATTGCTTGTTTTAAACCCCGTTGAAACATATGATCCGATGCCTTCTCCCGACTTTGAGTTCCCGGTATTTGGGGCTGAAGAAGAAGCTGACAACGAAATTCCAGAAGAGATATCCTGATTACTCAGGCAAGAGGAATGGTCCATTGAACCTCAAAAAGAGCCATTGGAAACGATAAACTTGGGTTCAGAAAAAAAGAGAAAAAAAATCAGGATTGGGGCACTGCTCAGTCCAACTACTAAAGAGAGTTTGGTGAAGCTTCTCAAAGAATTCCCCGATGTATTCGCTTGGTCCTATCAGGATATGCCAGGGTTGGATACCCTCATCGTGGAACATCATTTACCATTACAGTCAGAATGTCCGCCAGTAAAACAAAGGTTGAGACGAACTCATCCGAACATGTCCATCAAAATCAAAGAGGAGGTACAGAAACAGATTGATGTGGGTTTCCTCGCTACATCAGAGTATCCACAATGGTTAGCCAACATCGTACTCGTTCCCAAAAAGGACGGAAAAGTCAGAATGTGTGTCGACTACTGGGATCTAAACAAGGCAAGTCCAAAGGACGACTTTCCTTTACCACACATTGACATGCTGGTAGACAGTACAACAAAGTTCAAAGTTTTGTCCTTCATGGATGGATTCTCGGGCTATAATCAAATCAAAATGGCGCCGAAAGACATGGAGAAAACTTCGTTCATTACCCCATGGGGTACCTTTTGTTACAAGGTAATGCCGTTCGGTTTGAAGAATGTCGGGGCAACCTATCAAAGGGCCATGACTACTCTGTTTCATGACATGATACACAAAGAAATCGAGGTATATGTTGATGATATGATTGCAAAATCAAAAACAGAGAGTGAGCACGTTGAACATCTGTCAAAATTGTTCGAATGTCTAAGAAAATTCAAGCTCCGCTTGAATCCCAACAAGTGTACCTTCGGTGTCTGTTCAGGGAAACTACTAGGGTTCATCGTCAACCAGAAAGGAATTGAGGTTGATCCTGACAAGGTCAAGGCCATTCAAGAAATGCCTTCTCTGAAAACTGAAAAACAAGTCAGAGGATTCCTGGGACGTTTGAACTACATCTCCAGATTCATATTCCTCATGACCGCGACGTGCGCGCCAATCTTCAAATTACTCAAAAAGAATCAGGACTGCATTTGGACAGAGGACTGCCAAACCGCCTTCAATAGTATCAAGGAATACCTGTTGAACCCACCGATTCTATCACCTCCAGTGGAAGGAAGACCACTGATCATCTACCTCACAGTCTTGGAAGACTCAATGGGGTGTGTACTTGGCCAACAAGACGAAACTAAAAGGAAAGAGTCTGCCATTTACTATTTGAGCAAGAAATTCACCGACTGCGAAACTCGGTACACTATGCTCGAAAAAACTTACTGTGCTTTGGTTTGGGTAGCCAAACATCTTCGCCAGTACATGATTCGGTATACTACTTGGTTGGTCTCCGAAATGGATCCAATCAAGTACGTTTTCGAAAAACCTGCTCTTACGGGAAGAATTGCCCGTTGGCAGATGCTGTTATCAGAATATGACATAGAGTACCACGTTCAGAAAACCGTTAAGGGAAGTATTTTAGCCGATCATTTGGCTCATCAACCGATTGACGATCAGGAATCAGTCGGGTTTGACTTCCCAGACGAAGATGTCATGTATCTAAAGATGAAAGACTGCGATGAACCGCTACCCAGTGAAGGGCCAGAACCAGGTTCCCAGTGGGGACTTATCTTTGATGGAGCAGTCAATCATTATGAAAACAGAATTGGGGCAATCATTGTTACTCCTCAGGGTATCCACATTCCTTTCACCGCTCGACTTACGTTCAAGTGTACCAATAACGAGGCCGAATACAAAGCATGTATCATGGGTCTCGAAGAAGCGATTGATTTAAGGATAAAAAACTTGGACGTATATGGCGATTCAACCCTAGTTATCAATCAGATAAAAGGAGATTGGAACACATACCAATCAGGATTGATTCCTTACAAGGACTATGCGAGAAGGTTGCTACCATTCTTCGACAGAGTCGAGTTTCATCACATCCCTCGTGAAGAGAATCACATGGCTGATGCATTAGCCACTATATCTTCCATGATTAGTGCAGGTCAATGGAATGACATACCTAAGATCGACATAATGCGCCTTGAACGGCCCGCTTACATCTTCATGGTTGAAGCAGTCATAGACGACAAACCTTGGTATTACGATATCAAATGCTTCCTTTAGAAACAAGAGTACCCACTTGGGGCATCTAGGAAAGATAGAAAGACCCTCAGAAGATTGGCAGGAAACTTCTTCCTGAGCGTTAACACTCTCTATAAGCGAAACTTTAACATGGTCTTGCTCCGATGCGTAGACAGACCAGAAGCAGAAATGCTGATGAAAGAAATTCATGAAGGATCCTTTGGCACTCATGCCAATGGACACACTATGGCGAGAAAAATTCTAAGAGCAGGGTACTATTGGTTGACAATGGTATCCGACTGCTACAAGTACATGAGGAGGTGTCACAAGTGTCAGATATACTCCGACAAAATCCATGTACCGCCAACGCATCTCAAAGTTCTATCTTCCCCATGGCCATTCTCGATATGGGGAATCGACATGATTGGCTTCATTGAGCCCAAGGCTTCACACGGACATTGATTCATCCTGGTAGCCATTGACTACTTCACCAAGTGGGTCGAAGCAGCGTCATACGCCAATGTAACCCGATAAGTGGTGGTCCGGTTTATCAAAAACAATATCATCTGCCGTTATGGTGTTCCAAGCCAGATCATTACAAATAATGGATCTAACTTGAACAATAAGACGATGAAAGAGTTGTGCGTAGAGTTCAAGATCGAACATCATAACTCATCTCCCTACCGACCCAAGATGAACGGAGCGCTAGAAGCGGCCAGTAACAACATCAAGAAGATCGTTCAAAAGATGGTTGTAACCTATAAAGACTGGCACGAGATGCTACCCTTTGCTCTTCATGGTGATCGCACATCTGTCCGCACTTTAACAGGGGCAACCCCTTTCTCTCTAGTGTATGGCATGGAAGCAGTGCTCCCCATAGAAGTAGAGATCCCGTCAATCCGAGTATTGATGGAAGCTAAGCTCACCGAAGCTGAATGGTGTCAAAGCCGACACGACGAATTGAATCTGATCGAGGAGAAGCGAGTCACGGCACTATGCCATAGTCAGCTGTATCAACAGAGAATGAAGAAGGCGTTTGACAAAAAGGTTCGACCTCGCATCTTCAGGAAAGGAGACCTCGTGCTCAAGAAGATACAATCTTTTCTCACTGATTCTCGGGGCAAGTGGACTTCAAATTATGATGTCCCCTATGTGGTCACGAAAGCTTTCTCAGGCGGCGCCTTGAGACTTGCAACCATGGACGGAGAGGAATTTGCCTACCCCACGAATGTTGATGTAGTCAAGAAATACTTCGCCTAAAAAAAAAAGTCTCGGTGGATTGAAAACCCGAAAGGGCGGTCCAGGAAAAAGTTAGAGACATGAAAAAAAAATCATCCCGGTAGATTGGAAACATCAAAGTACAATCCAGGAAAAAATTAGGGATAATGGCAAGTAACTATGTTCAACAGAGGCAAGTCCCTCAGCAGCAGCAGTTACATCATCCGTCAGAAAACTCCAGTCAAGGTCATCTTCGACAGAAGCTCAGGATGTCCAGAATTCAAAGTTGGTAGAAGGATAGCGGTCGTTATGTTTCAACGTAGTCCTTTTCCCTGTAAATTACCATTTTTTAACTTTGTATATACTCTTTGGAATCACGCGTTTGGCTGATCTCCATCTTATCAATAAAATTTGAGCCCTTGTGCTTTTGTTTGTAATTCTTATTTGTTTTAGCTTTACAGAACGACATTTTAATATGATCAACGATTCTTGAAATAAAACAAAATGAATTTACTTGTTAAAACTTTTTCTGCTTTTGAAATAAAGACGACAATTTCTTTTGACAGTTAAATATCAGAAGAACATCGGTCGCTTCTCCAGAAGTAATCGAACCTCGAAGTGCAGAATCAAAGTACTCCTTCTAAACCAGTACGCCTGAATGAAGGATCAACTGTGTCAGAGACCATGTTTCGTCTGACACACCTCGGCCAAGTTCTCATCTCCTAAGCCCAACCAATATAGCTCCCAACAGGGACTATCTCTCCTAAGCAAGGTGGGATTGCTATCTTGAACCAGCGATACTTTTTTCACCCCGCGATGGCCGAGTATCCAGTCATGTTCATCTTTTAGTTTGTGTGTCACGACAGTTTTGTCAGCGTATACATGCATACATCATGCATCATTGATTTGCATTCACATTTCATATTGCATCATTATCACTCCAGTCGGTCTTGTCCCATAGTGATAAAAGTCCTCTCAATCGAGTTGTCAGTTCTTTCCTCGTCAGGAAGGGTTGCGTCTGAACAATCTCGCCTCCAGTTTATTCCTGGAATGAAGTTGGCCCTTGACCACTTTGATAATTTGAACCTCTGAAAAGCCAGAGAAAACGTTCAACGAACATCACTCTTCGCCATTGAAGATGATATCCTTGCTTTCTCCGATTAAGGAAAATCCACAGAGAAAGCCTCGTAATCAGAGATTCGGCAGCATGTCAGTTTCGCTCCGAAAAAACCACTGATGAAAAGGTCATCGGCACCTCAAAATTGGACCCCATCATATGGCATTTCTCTGGGAAGATCCCGAGAAAAGTATGATGTAAGATCCCAAGCAGAAGCAGCCTCTCAAGAGACTCGCTTTCCCCAGTAGAAACAAATGGCGTCTCCAAACAGAGAAGTTTGTACACATCTACAACTCAGACGACTGGGTTCCCCAGCAAGTCTGACATCAAAAATTTTCTATCAAATGGCATCTCCCTAGGAAAATTCGACAAGAAGTTTGAGGAAAACCTCTACGAATAGCGTCCCTTGTCAAGAAAGTTTATTGACAAAAGAAACTAAGACCAGATCCTTGGTAGGAAACCAGGATCGAGGGGAAGTTTACTCTAGCAATTTAGACCAGTTCCTTGGTAGGAAACCAGGATCGAGGGGAAGTTTATTTCAGAAACTAAGACCAGATCCTTGGTAGGAAACCTATTAAAGGGCCATGACAACTTTGTTTTAAGACATGATGCACAAGGAGATTGAAGTGTACGTCGATAACATGATGGCCAAATCTAAAACAGAATAAGAGCACGTGACACACCTGTCAAAGTTATTCGAGCATCTGAGAAAATACAAACTCAGCTTGAATCCTAAAAAGTGCACATTCCATGTTCACTCAGGAAAACTCTTAGGATTCATCGTCAGCCAGAAGAGAATTGAGGTTAATCCTGACAAAGTTAAGACTATTCAAGAAATGCCTTCACCAAAGAGTGAAAGACAGGTCAGAGGATTTTTAGGACGTCTAAATTACATCTCAAGATTCATATCCCTCATGGCCGTGACATGCGCTCCAATTTTCAAGCTACTCAAAAAGAATCAAAGCTTCATATGGACAGGAGTCTCCCAAAAAGATTTCGACAACATCAAAAAATTTCTGTTGAATCCACTGATTCTGTCTCCTCCAGTGGAAGAAAGACCACTGATCATCTACCTAACAGTCTTAGAAGACTCAATGGGTTGTGTACTTGGCCAGCAAGACGAGACAAAAAGAAAAGAGTCTGCCATTTATTACTTAAACAAGAAGTTCACGGATTGTGAAACTCGGTACACTATGCTCGAGAAAACTTGTTGCGCTCTGGGTTGGGCAGCCAAACGCCTTCTCCAGTATATGATTTGTAACACTGCTTGGTTAGTCTCCAAAATGGATCCGATCAAGTACGTCTTTGAAAAGCCTACTCTCACAGGAAGGATTGCCCGTTGGCAGATGTTGTTATCAGAATACGACATCGAGTATCATGCTCAGAAAGTCGTCAAAGGAAGTATTTTAGCCGATCATTTGGCTCACCAACCGATTGGCGATCAGGAATCAATTGGACTTGACTTCCCAGACGACGACGTCATGTACTTTAAAATGAAAGATTACGATGAACTGCTACCTAGAGAAGGGCTAGAACCAGGTTCCTAATGGGGACTAATTTTTGACGGAGTTGTCAATGCTTATCGAAACGGAATTGGGGCAATCATCATAACACCTCAGGGTACCCACCTACCTTTCACTGCTAGACTGACTTCAACGTGGCTGAATACGAAGCTTGTATCATGGGTCTCGAAAAAGCCATTGACCTAAGGATAAATAATTAGGATGTGTATAGTGACTCAACCCTGGTTATCAATTAGATTAAAGGAGAGTGGAACACATACCAATCAGGAATGATTCCTTATAAAGATTATGCGAGAAGTTTGTTACCATTCTTCAACAGAATCGAGTTTCATCACATTCCCCATAAATAAAATCACATGGCTGATGCATTAGCCACCTTATCCTCCATGATTAGTGTAAGTCGATGGAACGACGTACCTAAGATCGACATAATGCGCTTTGAAAGGTCCGCTTACATCTTCTTGATTGAAGCAGTCATCGATGACAAACCATGGTATCAAGATATCAAGTGCTTCCTTCAAAGACAAGAATACCTGCCTGGGGCATCAAGAAATGACAGGAAGACTCTCAGAAGACTGACTGGCAAATTCTTCCTGAACGGTGATACACTGTATTAGAGACACTTCGACATGGTTTTGCTCCGATGCGTAGACAGACAAGAAACAAACCTGTTGATGAAAGAGATTCACGAAGGCTCCTTTGGCAGTCATGCTAATGGACACACGGTGGCGAGAAAAATTCTGAGAGCAGGATATTATTGGCTGACAATGGAATCTGATTGCTACAAGTACATGAGGAGGTCCCACAAGTGTCAGATATACACTGAAAACATCCATGTACCGCCAACGCATCTCAAAGTTCTTTCTTCTCCATGGCCATTTTCTATATGGGGAATCGACATGATTGAACCCAAAGCTTCAAACGGACATCGGTTCATCCTGGTAGCCATTACTACTTCACCAAGTGGGTCAAAGCAGCATCATACGCCAATGTGACCAAACAAGTGGTGGTCCGATTTATCAAAAATAGTCTCATCTGTCGTTATGGTGTTCCAAGCCAGATCATTACAGATAATGGATCTAATATGAACAACAAGATGATGAAAGAGTTGTGTGCTGAGTTCAAAATCGGACACCATAACTCATCTCCCTACTGTCATACCCAAATTTTGACCACTAAGATTTCCCATCATTGTGAGAATCATCATCATAATATGGGAGAACCATCTTGCCTCATTAGTCTCCCTAAAGATGGGTGAGCATCCACTACAATCAAAATTAGGGTTTCAAGCCCTCTGTCAGAGCTTTAGACAAATGATCAATCAAGAAATGACATGATCTTCAACTTGTCTAACCTCTCAAGTAGCTACAAAGGATAAAAAGGACTCCCACTTCAAGGATTAAGCACAAGGTTTCTCCCTTCTAGGTGGATCAAGCCTCAAGATCGCCAGTGTCACCAAATTAGGGTTTTGGTCGATCAGGGCCTCCAAAGGGAAATTTTCTTCTGGGCATGAGCCAAGGATCCAAAACACAACCTAATATACTCCATGGAACCTCATGGACCCAACCATCAAGTCAATTTTGCCTCAGGGGATGCATTCATCAAAAATCAGGAATTAGGGTTTCTTGACCTAATTCACCCCTAAGTTGACTTTTAGGGCAAATCATGAGCCAAGACCTCAAGAGAGGGTTTGAGGGTCTCTAATGAACTATATTGATCCATTTGGAACAATGGATTAATCCAAGAAGTTTGAGCAACAAGTCTCAATTTCATCTGCACCACAATTAGGGTTTCGCGGGAAAAGTCAACTGTAACTTTGACTTTTGACCTGGACATGCTCCCAAGCCCAAAGACATGATTCAATATACCCTATGACACCCATGGAACATGTCCATCAAGTTTGATTTAGGTCAAGGACATGATTTCATGAAGAATTGCACAGTTTGGAATTCATCTGATAAAAAGTCAATTGTGCACAAAAAGTCAACTTTGACTTTTTGAGATTTTTCACCAAAATGGATTTTTTACCCTAAAATGATATTAATGTATGATTTGAATCATCATTCATCAATAAAAATCAAAGAAAATGGGATAACTTGTAAAAGGGGTAACCATAAAAACCTAGAAAAATTTCTAAGTTATGGAAAAAGTGACACTAATGTGCCAAATTTGGAGGACCATAACTCCTAAACCACAAGGCCATTGTGCCCCATTCAAAGCTTGATTCGTAGATCTCATTTCCCTTTACAAAAGCTTCATACTGACCTATGTCTAAATTCCTCATGGATTTTGAGTTATGGAGTGATCAAAATCAAGAAAAGTCACTTTGTTCCAACACAGTGGATTCAAAAGAGATCAGAACCAAACATGTTCAAACAGTTGTTCTATCATGCAAGGGCTTTCCAAAATTACCAAGAACATTACCAAATTCAATTTGAGGCATGAGATGTGACATTGGCAGGTTGCCTTGCTGAAATCTGTCAAGGCATGGCAGAATTTGCAATTTTGCTCGATTTGCCAAAATCAGCCAAATCCAAACACTCCTATCCACTTAGACACATCTGAGGATTGAATCTAAAGGGGACAATCACTGAGCCAAGCCTCCAAATTCTTTGGAACAAGAAATAGCATGTTGAACCTATAATGGCCAAAATAGGGACCAGACTCCAATTTTGGATTGAAGCATTCAATGGAAGCATCAAGGTGGCATGGACTGAGCCATTCTCATCTGAAATCAGTCAAGACTTATCCAAGACCAAGGGAACCACAACCCTGTGCCCTAACCTCTAGTCAATGGCTATAGGAAACTTGCATTTCCATTGGCCAACATTGAACAAACCTCTGCTGTAGTTGCAATTCACTATTGCTCCCAAAATAAACTTGCTCTACTATAAATAGAGCTCAATTGTGGTCAATTTGAGGACACCAAAGCCATCAAACAGATGCTTTCCTCAAAATCTCTTCTTTCACTCCATTTTTGCCTTCTAAGGCAAGTCACCATCGAATTTTGAGTTAGATAGCATTTTCAATCAAATCAATCACACACACACCTCATATATATCATATGTAAGCTGTGCAAACTATCACAAGTGACCTGTAATCACAAAATCACAAAGTCACCTATCAAAACCTCAAAATAGGCTTTTTGTGCATTTTCAAGCCATGTCTTGATTCAGTCACTTTCCAAACCAAATAAAACCTCAAACACACTCCAAATATCATCCTTGAACTGTCCCAAATGGTTCCCCCATCTGGAACACCATTTGAGAGAGTTGCTATTTTGGTCACTTTTAACCCCTTTTGCAAGAAAGGGACAGTTTGTGTTTTTACAGGTACCAGCTGATTCCAATCATCCTAAAAGCTTCTAAGGGATCATTTGAGTGTGTCTAAAGCATCAAATCCTTTCTGGAGCAAGAAGCTTGACAGATTGTACAAAAGCTCCAAAATCTCAAAAAAGAGGTAAGCCTCACAACTTGGAATCTTTGAATCATACAATGCTTTGAAGTCCACTGATCATAAACATCTCATACATGTTATATATGTTGTGTTTGAGCTAAATCACCATGTAATCCATGCATGTATCAAAGTGTAGCATAGAAAATGCAATTATAGGTCATTTTC
The DNA here is from genome assembly GCA_022829125.1 of Lathyrus tuberosus. Taxonomy (NCBI): domain Eukaryota; kingdom Viridiplantae; phylum Streptophyta; class Magnoliopsida; order Fabales; family Fabaceae; genus Lathyrus; species Lathyrus tuberosus. Next base: position 1,923,514 of record JALAZF010000436.1, on the reverse strand, counting down.
AAAACCACTATCGGGTTTTGAGGAGGGAGTGTGATCTGAAAAACTACCACCACCATTGGATTCCTTGTGAAATTCTGGTCCAGATACATATAAATTTTGTCTCAATCCATTAAGAATTGAGAAAGTTATGAACTTCACGTTTTTGAGCCAAAACTTGCCAAAACATGCCTAAAACCAAGTCATGCCTTATATATTTGTTGTTTTATTTCAAACAATGGATGTATCACCACCCCAGTGGTAAGGCGCGCGCCTTGTAACCTTGAGGTCTTGGGTTCAAACCCCACCCATGCCATTTTGTGTTTTTTCACATTTTGCCATTTTTTCCAATATTTTCATGTTTTGTTAATTAATTGGAAAATTAATAACTCTTTCAATTTTAATTATTTTTTATTGGTTCTTTTTGCAAAAAATTACAAAAATGTTGAAATATTTTATTCCACAAAAAAATTAAGTTTATATTATTTTTTTAATATAATTAGTATTTTTGTGAATAAATTCATTTTTTATTTGTTTTTAAGCATATTAAAATGAATATTCATCTTGAAAAATCAAGACCAAATGAGTTTAAATATCTCTTGTGATTTGCACCTCATTTTTCAAACCTTAAACAAAAATCACAAGTGGTTTATTCAAACCTATTTGGTATTTTTCATGGATTTTCTTTAAATATTTACTTTTAAAGAATAAAATTAGGGTTTCTTTGATTTTTCACCCTCATCAAACATTTTCAAACACTCATGGGCCTCTAATAGAGTGTAAGACCCAATCCTTTTTTGACCAAATCATTTTTGGGCCTCAGTATATTGTATAAGTCCCGATACCGTAAAAAACAAACGGCGCGATCGTCGCCTTTTAAAAAAAACCTTGGGCCTCTCCTCGAGCTATAAGACCCAATCAAAACACTTTGGGCCTACCCTCGAGTAGTAAGACCCACTCTTTTTCTTTAAACCTTTTGGGCCTCTTGAGAGAGTGTAAGACCCATCCCTTTGTACAGAAAACCTTTTTAGGCCTCAGTCACTTGTATAAGTCCCTCTGTGCAAATTCAAACAGTGCGATCACTGATAAAACCTTGGGCCTCTCCTTGAGCTGTAAGCCCCAAACCTTTCTTTTTCAAAGCACTTTCTCCTTTGATTTTGAATATACTGTTGTTTTCAATCTTTCTTTGTTGAACAACTAACCAAACAGCATGGAAGCTCTACAACCGAGTAAGTGGTTATTGCTTTCATTTACCGCTTTCATATACATATAAACTATATTGTGGGGCAGTTTTGCTGTAAGTCTTCTTTCATAAACTCATATCAACTATGTAATATTAGTATAAATATTTAGAGTTTCCCCGGCAACTACGTCTAGCATTAAGCCCGTTGATTACTCTTAGAAATAGTCTAAACTAGATCCCCATAGGATTACCAGACACAGTCTTCCCTCCTCTTGGGGTTAAACAATATGGAGACATGAAAGGCAGCATTCTCGGTGAACCCTTTCATAGACTGTCACTCGTAGAAATTGTTAAAGAAACTCTATTCCCCGGAGATGATCTTTTCTCCGTGAATGGCATCTCTTGAGTTTCTTCCAAATTCAAGAACTTTCCTAGCTTGATCTATTCTCGGTGAATGGCATGTCTTGAATTTCTCGGGGTTTAGGGACCCACAGGCTTCTTAAAAGCACTTGTCAAGAAACTCTATTCCCCAGATATGATCTTTTCTCCGTGATTGGCATCTCTTGCGTTTCTTCCTAATTCTCGGACTTTCCTGGCTTGATCTATTCTCTGTGAATAGCCTGTCATGAACTTCTCGGGGTTTGGGGACCCACAGGCTTCCTAAAAGCATCCCCGCCTCCTCTTGGGCGTTGTACAAGGACCCGTCGGCTTCTTAGAAGTCTCCACAGCCTCCTCTTAGGCTTCATATAATGATTTCTTCCCCCAGGAATGATAGCCTCCTCTTGGGCTTCGTACAAGGACCGATCAGCTTCTTAAAAGTTTCCAGCCTCCTCTTGGACTTCGTACAAATTATCCCGACGACCTCCTAAAGGTATAGGAACAGATATCAGTCATCTCCATAGAGTGATGCGTGTTTTTTCGCAAGTGTACGAACGCGTCAGAGTAATATAAAAGATTATCGTATCCACAGAGACCAAGTGTCAATCTATCGCTATCTATTATTAAGGTGTGTATCTAAGGTGATTGAAAATAGTAGTTTTGAAGAGTGCACGGTAGTAAATAAAGTAATTAAAATTAATTGATAAAGACAGGTTCGAATGCAATTCACACAACCAATTGATAATCCAAGTACTTGCTAATAGAACTACCTACGGGCAATATCTTCTACTTTGAAAAGAACTAATTTGACAGGAACTGTCGCTTTCGCATATTCAGAACCGAGTTGTACCCCCTAATCAAACCCTCTTATTGTCACGGATAAAAAGGCGCGCATTGCGTTAGAGTAGTAAACCTATTTTTAAGAAATATAGTATCTTGACCAAGTTGAAAAGTATTTTAACCTGGATTTTCTAAAAAAAGAGGTTCTTACGAACTAGACTTTAAACTTCTTAACGCGTCCGAAAATGGTTTTAAAATCTCTTTTCCTTTTAAATTAAAAACTCCTAATAAACTAAACAAAGCGCTTTCGCTGTTTTTGAAATAGTTTAAAAACAATTAAGTTTAGATAGGCGTTGGACGACTTTCGATCTTACCCAACGGAATTTAAGAACAGGAAAACTTATATTGAAAGTTAAAATAGCCCTTAAGTGTTTCCACTAACAATTGTACAGATTATCAGTTCAGTTATGATCTTCATATTCTAACCTTTATAAAATTAGCCAGACATGGTAAAGTAAAAGTTCATTTTTAGATTTTTCATTAAAAAAAAGAGTATTTAAGTGCGAGTGCGGAAAGTAAATGAAAGTAAAGCAGTGCGGAAAATAAATGAAATTAAAAGACAGTGCAAGAAATAAAGTTGACAAAAGGTAAAGTAATAAAAACCTGCTCCAATCGGAGTGGTTGAATAAAATGCGAACTGAAAGTAAAATGGCGGCAGGATTAACTTCCTTCCAGAGTGCTCCAAGACTCAATCTCACAGGCTCTTACAGACTCGATCTCTCGAATGTAGTAACACCTCGATGTGAAGCGATTACCACTATTACACTGATATATGCTTATGAACAACTAAACTTGGATGAAGAAAAACGAAAATCTAAAGTCCTATTTATAGGCAAGGAAACATGTGGAAAAGACAAGGATGCCCCTAGCATTTGAATTTGGGCGGGAACTTATTTTGCTCTTGTGGCGCCCGCCACAACACCATGGTGCCCGCCATGAGTGTAAAATTGCTTGGGCAGTTGGAGATCGTGGGGAAAAACAGTTGGGAGGAGTTTGAGACATGACCACGTCATGGAAGACCCTGTGGCGGCCGCCAGAGTGGATGCCATAAGTGCAAAATGCTGATTTTCTCTATTTTAGCTCATTTCGGCTCCTTTTTCGCTCCTTTTCTCGCTCGGGGCTCCGATTAGACTAAAAACCTGAAAACAAGGAAAAACATAATAATAACATAATAAAATGACATTAAAATACTAAGAATGCATGCGAAATCGGAGTAAAAAATACGGTGAAATTCAATGTCATCAAATTCTCCCACACTTAGACCTTTGCTTGTCCTCAAGCAAAACATTTAAAGCTCAAAGTAAGAAAACTAGTGCTGACACGTGATTCGGGCAAAAAGGGCTTCTAAGTTCAAGTCAGAGTGCAGTGACAGGTACTAAGTGAACCAAGGGTATCGTAATGACACTTATCCGCAGAGGCGGACATAAACTTCATTCTTATATTAATCAACCGTATCATCCCACAATAACTAGGCCTACCTCTTCATCTCTTTTTGGGTCCTTTTCATTCAGGCGCAATCACATTAAGCCCGTTATCCGTACATGATTCATAGTAGAGTGACCTGTTAGTGATTCTGATCCAAAACATAGGGTTTCTGGCACATAAGACTGTGTAAACCCTTTTATTTAACCCCAATGCAGTTGTGGGGGATCGGATCGTAATCCGCCCTACCGAGTTCAGCGCCAGATACCTCTGAACCAACTAATAATGGGTGAACTAAAATTATATATATATATATATATATATATTTTTTTTTTTTTTTGTGGCAACAATTCAACTTTTTGGTTTAAACGACCTTGTGAGGGTCATCTATCCGGAGTTTGCCTTTTTCTTTATTTAATTTACTGGATCATTCACTTATGTTCATCGGTCCCCTACGTAGAACATGCTTAGGCCAGAGCTGACTGCTGAAATAAACTACTTAGGACAAATTTGGAAATGATAATTAAGGCCATGGTACATGGGGTTTTGGAATGATTCCTATATTCGTGAAGTCTACGGTGCTAAAACGATACTAATGTTTCAAAAAGTTCACCTAAGTCACCACATCCTAATCCAAACCTGTCTTAAAGCCCAAAAAACGTGTAGAACAACAATGTTTTCTTTTTGCAAAAAAATTTTTGTAGGGCTAAAGAAATGGGGAAAAATGAGGGTGCACTAGGGATACACTGTACTGGTGACTCGTCAGACTCATGCATTTTCTAGAAAAAAGACATAGACAAAAACAAGAAATAAACAACTAACTAAAAATGGAAATAGAAAGCAATAAAATCCCCTCCCACACTTAAATCGAACATTGTCCCCAATGTTTCGAAATAAGATAAGGAGAGTAACCTGTAAAACTACTGATGTGGACCACTGGTACCCTCGTCGTCCTGCTGGGAATGCCTGGGACGACGGGATCTGCTACGATGCTGGTCTCTCCGGTCCAATCGGGCTGATAAGGCCGCCTGGGCATCTCTGACCTGTTGAAGGTTACCTAGAATGGAACCATGAGTAGCCTCCATAAGTTGGTAATGCCGGCGGTTGAAGTCTTGCTGACGGGATTGCTCGTCTGTGATCGCAAGCAAGGTGCGAGAAACGGACTCGAAGGATCGATCTGTCCTCCGTCGTGATTCTTCCATGAAGCTCATATTATCCGTCAGTTGTTGCTGAATGGTAGAGAGAAGGTCATCTCGCCTTTCTTCTCTAGCCATAAGGTCACGCCACATCTCCTCAGTGACATAGGATCCAGGGACTGAACCTGCAAAAGGGTTAGAGGAAGAGGGTGCGGTGTGTGGTGGTGAAGGATGATGGGGGGACACATGAGGTATGGGAGACTGATCTCTCCGCTCAAATTCTTCGTCAGTGTCGTGTCCCTCCGTATCAGGAATATTAGGAGGAAGTGGACCTAGAACAGGTGGAGCATTTAAATCATAGGTCCAGTTTCTTTCATTACGTACATCAGTACGTCTACTGCAGGGCAAGGCAACAGATGGGATAGCTACACCATGGATCATCAATACAAAACCACCCTCTCTTCTCGCTCGGCACAATTTCATATCTTTTAGAAATTTTAGGTTGATTGTGCGAGGAGTTAAGGGCTCTAGTGTGGCTATCTCATCGTTCAGGTTAAGGGCCCGAGCAATAGACGTAATCAGTCCTCCAAAAACAATCGGTCCTGCTTTATTAATAGTAACAAACATGTGAGAAAGCATAAACAGGACCGGATTGATTCTTCTATTTGTGAGACTTCCCTGTAAAAACAGAAGCTCTTTAGCATTAACCTTATTTGGATTATCCCGGCCAAAAATAGTACATGCCAACAGGTATCTAAAAACTCTGATGGCCGGGTTGTGGATGGTTGATGCGAGAATTCCTTCAAAAGAAGTTATTAAATTATTTGACAATCTCTGCCAAAAAGGAAATGCATCGACCGACCATCCGTCATCCAAAGGGGTCTCACAAATAGCACCTTCCCAAAGAGGAATCCCTAACATACTTGTTAGTTCGTCGGTACTGTACTTATATTCTATTCCAAACATTCTAAATTGGACAGTACCGACTGTGCTAGCAGTGTTAGGGCAGAAACTGTAGATCAAAGAACTTAAAAACTCAACTGTCAGTTTCTCAAAGGTTGGTTCTCGGTTTTCAAAAATAGAGTGCAGTCCCAAAAAATCAAGCAAATGATAAACACTATGATAAATACCCAAAGTATAGAGACAGTTGTCGTCCACGTACCTCGTCAAGAGAATTTGTCGACCTTGAAGCCTTTGAATATCCCTCCTCTGCCTATCCCCGGGTTTTCCTTCTCGAAAAATATATCCTTCGAACTCCATAGCTTGCTCCTTGAATTGATTTGAAGATAGTGAAGATGGGTTTAAATATAAGTTGGTAAAGGTGAGATTTTTATGGAATTTAATTGGTGGAATTTCAAATGGAAGTTTTAAAGGGTTAATGGATAGTGCGTATTAAATAAAGGTGGGAGCTTTTATGGGTTTTAATGGAGTTTTGGAAGAGGAGAAAAATGGGTTTTGGGAGTTTAGAGGTTCAAAAATGGTGGAAGATGAAGTTTTCCCCCGTATTTACCAGGACGCTGTGGCGGGCGCCATAAGGTCATTTTCGGACCTGGGCCAAAATTTTGAATTTTGGAATGGGCCTCTCTTACCTTTTGCGTCTTGGGGGTCCCGATAGCGTTCTCATTTGTTTTCCTCTTCAACACGGGACTTGCACAATTTTTGTGGAAATAAAAATCAAATATTAAGAAAAATAAAATTATTATTGGATATATATATATATAAAAGGAAAAATAAAAACACACATAATATATATATATATATATATATATATATATATATATATATATATAAAATCAAAGTACATAGGAAATATAGGAAATGCGAAAATACGAAATGTGTCCAGATATGCTAAAAAGTAAAGAAAACGCAGAAATACTGAATACTAAATAATAGAGTAGTAAGTCAGGGCAATATGATTAATCAGCTGGCTCCTCTGCCTGGCTGGATCCACGAAGCTCAGTGATCTCGCGACGAAGCTCTCCGATCTCCTGGTATAAAGAGTCTGCCTCAGTAGCATGAGTGAGATCAGATACCTCAATCTGCAAAGCAAGATCAGCTACCTCCTGTTTGAGCTTGGCAGTCTCTCTGCGGAGCTCAACAACCTGGGTGTATAAATCGGGTGGCTGCAAAGACAAATTATTAGATAATACAGTGATTTTGGGAGACGGAGGTGTAGGGGTGTACTCAGCAATAGGAGGCGATCTAGGCTCCTCAATAGTCTCTCCATAACCCTCCAAGGCATATCTCCAATTAGCTGGGTCATGAACACTGGTCATCATCGGATCAGGTAGCAAAAAGTAATGAACATCCTCGTTGTCGATCAACAATCTGAACTGGTTGGGGTTTGCAGAGGCTCTCCTCATCAACCCTCTGTCTAGGCAGAAATCAACGTCCATGGTGGTGTATTCACTGAAAACCCTGAGATGTAACAACTTACGCGATAGGCCTAAAGCAGCAGCAATCTGGGTAACAATACCTCCCACATGAATAATACCTACTGATGACCTGGCAATACTGCTAAGACCTTTCAGCAGAAAGTTCCCACATGCCACAGGACGTGACTGGGTCGCACAAAATAGTAGAAAGATCTCCTCCTCACTAAGCAAGGTCTCAGCATCTGGCAATCCAAAGAAAGAGTGTGTTGTGATCATCTGAAAATACCTCAATGCAGGGTTGTGGATAACATGTGAGAACTGGGTGGAAGGATCCTGACTCCCTCCACCAGAGATATCACTCCAGAACTTCTCCACTTCCCTACTCAGAAAGTATCCCATAGGTGTCTCAGGAATAGCATCAGGGGTCGTCTGAAAACCTAATAAATCACCAAACTCCTTATGAGTGAAGGAGTACTCAGTCCCAAATAACCTGAAAATAGCACATCCATCTGGTCCGGCCCAGGGGTCATAAGAAAACGAGCTGAGGAACTCCAAAGTGAGGTTCCTATAGGTGTTGTTCATGTCGTCGAACTGGTCCCATTGAAGCTGGTGGCATAAGAATCTGACACTAGGCTCAATGCCTAAAGCCTCCATGCAAGCCTGATCTGGGTACCTCGTAGGTACCATAGGACGCCTGAAGTGGACAAAGTAACGCTCTCTCTGGGCGTCATTCCTGAAAGTCACATGCATGTCGTCAAAATTCTGCATACTGCACAGAGTTAGGAAGAAGGTCCTATAAAACACAAACATTTCAAACATTAGTCCTGACAAAATATAACAAGAAATAAAATAAAACAAAATGTAGAAAAAGTAAATAAGGTAAGAAAATCATGGGTTGCCTCCCATGCAGCGCTTGTTTAACGTCGTTAGCTTGACGACTGGAACTTATACATCTCTTGTCGGGATTGGTGGATCACTTAGAGTGTGGCTAGAGTAGGTTGTTGGAATGTCTCCTCCTTCGTAGAGCTTCAGTCTTTGTCCATTGACGATGAATGGTTTACATGTCTCGTTTTTGATTTCAACAGCTCCAGACCTCAGAATTTTTGATACTTTGAAGGGGCCAGTCCATCTTGAACGGAGCTTTCCTGGGAAGAGCCGTAGCCTAGAATTGAACAGGAGAACAGGGTCACCTAAGTTGAAGTCTTTTCTTACGATTCTTTTGTCGTGCCAAGCTTTTGTTCTTTCTTTGTATATTATGGCATTCTCGTAGGCTTGCTGTCTGAGTTCTTCCAATTTGTGGATGTCAAGGATACGTTTCTCACCAGCAGTTAGGTAATCCAAATTCAAAGTTTTAATGGCCCAATAGGCCTTATGCTCTAACTCAAAAGGTAAATGACAAGATTTTCCATAGACTAGTTGGTAGGGGGTTGTTCCTATAGGGGTTTTGAAAGCGGTTATGTAGGCCCATAAAGCCTCTTGAAGCTTTTGCGACCAATCTTTTCTGGATACAGAGACAGTTTTTTCTAAAATTTGTTTAATCTCCCTATTAGATACTTCCACTTGGCCACTAGTTTGTGGGTGATATGGTGTTGCTACTCTATGCTTAACTTCATACTTGCTTAAAAGCTTATCAAATATTCTTGATATGAAGTGAGATCCTCCATCACTTATAACTAAACGGGGTGTTCCAAATCTGGGGAATATATAATTTTTAAATAATTTAATCACTACTCTAGTGTCGTTTGTGGGTGCAGCTATCGCTTCAATCCATTTAGACACGTAGTCTACTGCAACTAAGATATACTTGTTTCCTAAAGATGGTGGGAATGGTCCCATGAAATCTATACCCCATACGTCGAAGAGTTCTACTTCTTGGATGTTTCTTAAAGGCATTTCGTCGCGTCTTGAAATATTTCCTGTGCATTGGCATCTATCACATTTGACAATGTAAGCATGGACATCACACCACATGGTAGGCCAGAATAGGCCAGCTTGAAGAATCTTGGCGTAGGTCTTAGAGGTGCTTGCATGTCCACCATAAGGCGCAGAGTGACAATGCTGAATTATACTTTCTACCTCGTCTTTTGGAACGCAACGGCGGAAAATTCCATCTTTACCTCTCTTGAAAAGAAGTGGCTCGTCCCAATAGAAGTTTCTAACATCACTTAAGAACTTCTTCTTCTTGTGGTAATCGAGATTAGGGGGTATGATATCAGCAGCTAGGTAATTAACAAAATCAGCGTACCAGGGCACGTTACTTACAGCTAAGGATTTTTGAAAGTGCTCATGAGGGTCTGGTTTTTTATCTTCAATGGTTTCCAACTGGGCTATCAGTCTATCATAGGCAAAATCATCATTTATGGGTACTAATTCAGGATTCAGGTATTCTAGCCTAGATAGGTGATCGGCTACTACATTTTCTGTGCCTTTTTTATCTCGGATATCTAAGTCGAACTCTTGTAGCAACAAAATCCATCGAAGTAACCTGGGTTTAGCATCTTTTTTACTTAGCAGGTAACGGATGGCAGCATGATTGGTGTAAACTATAATTTTGGCTCCTACTAGATATGATCTAAATTTGTCTATAGCGAAAACTACCGCTAGGAGTTCTTTCTCGGTTGTTGCGTAATTGAGCTGGGCGGCGTCTACGGTTCTACTGGCATAATATATTACATGTAATCTTTTATCTTTTCTCTGACCTAGAACGGCTCCTACAGCATAATCACTGGCGTCACACATTATCTCAAACGGTTCAGACAAATCAGGGGGTTTCATAATGGGTGCTGAAATCAATGCTTGCTTCAAAAGGTTGAATGCTTCATTGCATTTTTCATCAAAGATGAATTCAGCATCTTTCATTAACAGGCCAGTTAAAGGTTTTGTTATTTTGGAGAAGTCCTTGATGAAACGGCTGTAGAATCCAGCGTGTCCAAGGAAACTTCTAACTTCCCTGATAGTCTTGGGTGGTTTTAGGTTCTCTATAACTTCTATTTTTGCTTTATCTACCTCTATACCTCTTTCGGAGATTATATGTCCTAAAACAATTCCTTTAGTCACCATGAAATGGCATTTTTCCCAATTCAGCACAAGGTTCACCTCCACACATCTTTCCAGGATTTTCTCAAGGTTGATAAGATAATTTTGGAAATCAAAACCGCAAACCGAGAAATCATCCATAAATACTTCCATGATTCCATCTAGATAATCTGCAAAGATTGACATCATGCAACGTTGGAAAGCAGCAGGGGCATTACAGAGTCCAAAAGGCATTCGTCTGTAGGCAAAAGTTCCAAAAGGGCATGTAAAGGTAGTTTTTTCTTAATCTTCTGGATGTATAGGTATTTGGAAGAATCCCGAATACCCGTCTAGATAGCAGAAATAAGAATGTCTGGCAAGACGTTCTAACATCTGGTCTATGAACGGTAAAGGGAAATGATCCTTCCTAGTTGCTTTATTTAACTTTCTATAGTCTATGCACATACGCCAACCTCCTTCTATCCGCTTTGCTATTTGTTCACCTTTCTCATTTTGCACAACTGTGATGCCTCCCTTCTTGGGTACCACATGCACAGGGCTCACCCACTTACTGTCCGAGATCTGATATATTATACCTGCTTCTAGCAACTTCAGAACTTCCTTCTTGACAACATCACTCAGTATAGGGTTTATCCTTCTCTGGTGTTCTCTGGAAGGTTTTGAATCTACTTCGAGCGAAATCCGATGCATGCATACGGATGGACTTATACCTTTCAGATCAGAGATATTATATCCTAAGGCTGAGGGATATCTTCGTAAAACGTCCAAGAGTTGATCTGTTTCTTTGTCTCAAGGCAGCACTAACTATAACCGGACGATTCATTTCTTCATCAAGAAACTCATATCTCAGGTTCTTAGGCAGTTCCTTAAGTTCCAAGGCTGGTTTAATAGGGCAAGGCATAGGATCTGGGGTAAGGGATAAACATTCGTAAAGGTTATCATCGATGTAGGGTTTCTTATAATTGTCATCTTCCAAAATAAGAGTTGATGGCAGCTTAATTGTTTCAATGACTTCTTCTTGCCCTAACTCCCTAACACATTCATCAATGATATCTATTGCATAACACGCGTCTCCTATCACAGGTGCCATAAGAAATTTTGAAAGTATAAATTCTATCTTCTCGTTCCCTACCTCAAAGGTTAGCTTCCCCTTTTTGACATCTATTATGGCTCCAGCAGTCGATAAGAATGGTCTACCTAGAAGAATTGGTATGTCATCATCTTCTTTAATGTCCATGACAACAAAATCAGTAGGGATAAACAGCTGACCTATCCTAACAGGGGCGTCTTCAAGTATGCCTATCGGATATTTAACAGATCTATCGGCTAATTGAAGTGACATCTTGGTAGGTTGCAACTCTCCTAAGTTTAACCTTTCGCAAACCGCTAAGGGCATTAAGCTCACACTAGCTCCTAAGTCTAGAAAAGCTTTTTCGATGACATGACTCCCCAAAATACAAGGAATGGAAAAGTTTCCAGGATCTTTATCCTTTTTTGCTAATTTATTTTCGGCAATAGAATTACATTCCAAGGGTTTCGGATCATCAAGTCTACGTTTATTGGTAAGGATGTCTTTGAGAAACTTTGCGTAGGATGGTATTTGGGTAATGGCTTCTGTGAACGGGATTTCTACGTGAAGTTTTTCTATAACTTTAATGAATTTCTGATACTGATTATTGATCTGGGTTTGTTTAAGTCTTTGCGGATATGGTATTGGTGGTTTGTATGGTGGGGGTGGTATATAGGTTTTGTCTTTGGGTTCTTCTCCTTTTTCTTGACTTTCCTGGTTTACAGATTCCTCTGGTTTCTTCTTTTTATCTGGGATGTTGTCATCTTCCTTAGAAGTTTTGGGATCACTCAACCTTGGGTTACAAGGTTCATCATAAGCGGTCCCACTTCGTAGGGTAATGGCATTTGCTTGTCCTTTCGGGTTTTGTTGAGGTTGTCCAGGGAATTGTCCTCCAGGTGTGGTCTGAGGGGCTCGGTTTAAAGCTACCTGCGAGATTTGGGTTTCAAGCATCTTATTGTGAGTGATTATTTGGTCAACCTTGGTTCCTAACTGGGTAATTAGTTCGTTAACATGAACGTTTTGGTTCATGAACTCCTTGTTTTGTTGGATTTGAGCAGCGACAAAATTATCCACGATTTTCTCAAGGCTCTATTTTGGTGGTACAGGTTGCATAGGTTGATTTGATCTTGGGGCTTGATAACTTGATTGTCTCGGAGGGGCAGTATTTTGGATAGGGTTATTATTCTTATAGGAAATGTTTGGGTGATTCCTCCATCCAGGGTTATAGGTATTTGAAAATGGGTTCCCTTGGGTGTAGTTCACTTGTTCAGAGCTGGTCTCGTTTAACAGACTGCATTCTGCGGATTGGTGTCCTTTCGTCCCACATATCTCACAATCTGACGAAACTGCGGTTGCAGTATTCGGGGTTGTACACATATGCTCAACTCTTAGGGCTAATGCATCCATTTTAGCTTGCATCATGTCTATAGAGCTTAACTTATGTATTCCTCCTTGGGCTTCCTTCTTTTCCACTGTCGCTCGTTCTACTCCCCATGATTGATGGTTTTGGGCCATATCTTCGATAAGGGCACTAGCTTCAGGGTAAGGTTTGTTCATCAGTGCGCCACCTGCGGCGGCGTCGATGGTCATCTTAGTGTTATAATGAAGTCCATTATAGAAGGTTTGAATGATTAACCAATTTTCTAAACCATGATGTGGGCATGCTCTTAACAGCTCTTTATATCTCTCCCAGGCTTCGAACAACGATTCTCCTTGGTTTTGGGTAAATCTAGTTATTTGGTTTCGAAGAACAGCGGTCTTACTCGGGGGAAAATATCTGGCAAGGAATACTTTTCTAAGGTCTTCCCAACTTGTTATGGAATTTGGTGGAAGGGAATCTAACCAAGATAGGGCCTTATCTTTGAGGGAAAAAGGAAATAGTCTTAAGCGAATCGCCTCAGGAGGGGCTCCATTGGTTTTAAAGGTGTCTGCTAGTTGGAGAAAGTTTTTCAAATGTTGGTTTGGGTTCTCTGTAGCAAGACCTGTGAATTGTCTCTGCTGTACTAACTGCAGCAGGGATGGTTTAAGTTCAAAATTGTTAGCTGGTATGGCTGGATTTACTATACTAGAACTAGGTTCCTCGTTGGATGGTTAGGCGAAATCCTTAAGAGGTCTTTGATTTTGATCTTCGGCCATAGCTTTCCTAAGTTTACGGAAATATAAACGTGCGCGAGCGTAACGTTCTGGTTCAGCTAGAGGGTCTACTAAACTTCTGGTACTACGATTTTTTCGCATTGACCGGCGGGTAACTTCCTTAGTCTAAACGGTATAACAACAGGGTACAAAATTTGACGAAATTGGTCCCCGGCAACGGCGCCAAAAACTTGATGCGTGTTTTTTCGCAAGTGTACGAACGCGTCAGAGTAATATAAAAGATTATCGTATCCACAGAGACCAAGTGTCAATCTATCGCTATCTATTGTTAAGGTGTGTATCTAAGGTGATTGAAAATAGTAGTTTTGAAGAGTGCACGGTAGTAAATAAAGTAATTAAAATTAATTGATAAAGACAGGTTCGAATGCAATTCACACAACCAATTGATAATCCAAGTACTTGCTAATAGAACTACCTACGGGCAATATCTTCTACTTTGAAAAGAACTAATTTGACAGGAACTGTCGCTTTCGCGTATTCAGAACCAAGTTGTACCCCCTAATCAAACCCTCTTATTGTCACGGATAAAAAGGCGCGCATTGCGTTAGAGTAGTAAACCTATTTTTAAGAAATATAGTATCTTGACCAAGTTGAAAAGTATTTTAACCTGGATTTTCTAAAAAAAGAGGTTCTTACGAACCAGACTTTAAAATTCTTAACGCGTCCGAAAATGGTTTTAAAATCTCTTTTCCTTTTAAATTAAAAACTCCTAATAAACTAAACAAAGCGCTTTCGCTGTTTTTGAAATAGTTTAAAAACAATTAAGTTTAGATAGGCGTTGGACGGCTTTCGATCTTACCCAACGGAATTTAAGAACAGGAAAACTTATATTGAAAGTTAAAATAGCCCTTAAGTGTTTCCACTAACAATTGTACAGATTATCGGTTCAGTTATGATCTTCACATTCTAACCTTTATAAAATTAGCCAGACATGGTAAAGTAAAAGTTCATTTTTAGATTTTTCATTAAAAAAAAGAGTATTTAAGTGCGAGTGCGGAAAGTAAATGAAAGTAAAGCAGTGCGGAAAATAAATGAAATTAAAAGACAGTGCAAGAAATAAAGTTGACAAAAGGTAAAGTAATAAAAACCTGCTCCAATCGGAGTGGTTGAATAAAATGCGAACTGAAAGTAAAATGGCGGCAGGATTAACTTCCTTCCAGAGTGCTCCAAGACTCAATCTCACAGGCTCTTACAGACTCGATCTCTCGAATGTAGTAACACCTCGATGTGAAGCGATTACCACTATTACACTGATATATGCTTATGAACAACTAAACTTGGATGAAGAAAAACGAAAATCTAAAGTCCTATTTATAGGCAAGGAAACATGTGGAAAAGACAAGGATGCCCCTAGCATTTGAATTTGGGCGGGAACTTATTTTGCTCTTGTGGCGCCCGCCACAACACCATGGCGCCCGCCATGAGTGTAAAATTGCTTGGGCAGTTGGAGATCGTGGGGAAAAATAGTTGGGAGGAGTTTGAGACATGGCCACGTCATGGAAGACCCTGTGGCGGCCGCCAGAGTGGATGCCATAAGTGCAAAATGCTGATTTTCTCTATTTTAGCTCATTTCGGCTCCTTTTTCGCTCCTTTTCTCGCTCGGGGCTCCGATTAGACTAAAAACCTGAAAACAAGGAAAAACATAATAATAACATAATAAAATGACATTAAAAGACTAAGAATGCATGCAAAATCGGAGTCAAAAATACGTTGAAATTCAGTGTCATCATAGAGCAGTCTCTCACAGAGTCTAGATCTTTCAACGATGAACCCTACTACTGTTTCTCAAAACATAGTACAAAAGACAAAACCCTAGACTTGGACAGTCTAATTTACTTGAGTCTCCAAGACATTCTCAAGCACCCTTCAAGTAAGGACAAACACCTGTAGACTTGGACAGTCTCAATACCCTTTGGATTTCCCATTTCCTTAAAGAACAGGAAATAACCCTGATCCTCGAATAAAAAATCCTTGAGGGAAAACATTACTCATATAAGAACTGATTTTCTCTTTAAAACAGTATATTGGACCTGTCACTCTACTAAAACAGCACCATAGCCTCCTCTTGGGCTTTGTACAATGATTCTCCCCAGCGGAGCTAACAATTTTAGCCTCTCTCGGGCTTTGTACGAGATACTAAAGCACTCTCTCGTTGAGTCACCCTTTTAGCCTCTCTCTCGGGCTTTGTACGAGATACAAAAAGAACTCTCTTGTTGAGTAAAGTAGCCTCCACATCGGGCTTTATACGAGATACCAAAGGATTCCATCATCGAGTCAAAACCTTTTAGCCTCTCTCTCGGGCTTTGTACGAGACACATATTAGCCTCCTCTTAGGCTTTATATAAGAAAACCACTGGTTGATCCAATCAACCTTTTAGCATCAAAGCTGTGCCTCGTTCACAGTACACAAACATCAACAACTCCTTCCATCTAATCGCTGTAAGCGGCAAGCCTCTGGATTATCTACATCCATGCCACTGTCCCTCTTTTAGCATGGGAAATTCCTAAGGAAAGATGGCATTACTCTACACTGAGTTAAAGTCTTCTCCTTCAGGTTAAAAGCCCCTATAAAGGAAATTATGGCATTACTAGGATCCGCGTATCCCGGTTAAAGTAATCCTCCTTTACAGTCGTCACCCAACAGTTGTGACAAACAGACCCCTTTAGAGATGACAAATTCTCTCTAAAGTCAACACCTTTAGCTTCACATCTTGGGCTTTGAACAAGATACAAACCACCTTTCGCTTCACGTCTTGGGCTTTGAACAAGACACCAAAAACACCCATTTCCTCCCATAGAATAGGAGGAACTACGATCGCTCTGATTTCCCTGTTTCGGTAAACGGGAATACGTAGGCATAAGATTGAAAGAAAAATCTTAGCGAGCACACTAAACCAAAATTCAAATCCCATATCCTAGTCCTAAAATCCTACCAAAAGTCAACATTCTTTCAAAATAAACCAAAGAGAGGCCCCCCACATTGATAGCATCCGTAACCTAACAAACCGCTGTTTAAACTCAGTTTGCAAGCAGGGATAAATGGAGACATCTATTTCCCTTCGTTAATCAGCTCACAATAGGATAAAAAATGAATTGACCTGTAGTCACCCCAAAATCGCTCGCTACACCTACCGGCCTAAGATGAATGGAGCAGTAGAAGCAGCTAACAAGAACATCAAAAAGATCGTTCAAAAGATGGTTATAACCTACAAAGACTGGCATGAGATGTTACCATTTGCTCTTCAAGATTATAGCACATCTGTCTGCACTTCAATAGGGGCAACCCCTTTCTGTCTAGTATATGGCATGGAGGCAGTGCTCCCCATAGAAGTAGAGATACCATCAATCAGGGTATTGATGGAGGCCAAGCTACCAGAAGCTGAATGGTGTCAAAGTCGATGCGATGAACTGAACCTGATCGAAGAAAAGAGAATGACGGCTTTATGCCACGGTCATCTATATCAACAAAGAATGAAGAAAGCGTTTGACAAAAAGGTCCGACCCCGTGTCTTCAGAAAAGGATACCTCGTGCTCAAGAAGATACAATTATTTCTCACTAGTTCCAGGGGCAAATGGACTCCAAATTATGATGGCCCTTACGTTGTTATGAAACCCTTTTCGGGCGGTGCCTTGAGACTCGCAACCATGGATGGAGAGGAGTTTACTTACCCCATGAATGTTGATGTAGTCAAGAAATACTTCTCCTAAATAAAAAAAATCGTCCCGATGGATTGAAAACCCGAAAGGGCAATCCAGGCAAAAATTAGAGACATAAGCAAAAGTCATCCCGATGGATTGAAAACCTTAAAAGGTAATCCAGGCAAAAGTTAGGGATTCATGGCAAGTAACTACTTCTAACAAAGTTCAGATCCCCAGCGGTGACGCTATCCGTCGAAAAAACTTCAGTTAAGGTCACCTTCGAAAGAAGCTCAAAATGTCAATAATTCAAAGTTGGTAGATGGATAGCGGTCGTTATGTTTCAATGTAGCCCATGTCCCTTTAAATTACCATTTTCTATACTTTGTAATACTCTATGGGATTACGCGCTTGGCTGATTACCATTCTTTCAATAAAATTTGAGCCCTAGTGCGTTTGTTTGTAATTCTCATTTATTTTACTTTACAGAATGACATTTTTTAATATGATCAACGATTCTTGAAACAAAACAAAAATGAATTTACTTGTCAAATTTTCTTCTGCTTTTAAAAATAAAGATGGCAATTCTTTTTGACTACTGAACACAAAAAGGAACATCGATGGTTTCTCCGAAAGTGATTAAACCTCAAAATGCAGAATCAAAGTACTCCTTTTAAACCAATACACCTAAATGAAGGATCAACTGTTTCAGATGTAATGTCCCATCTGATATCCCCGACAGAGTTCTTACCTCTGAAGACTAATTGATGGTTTTCTTCCTTGTAGGGTTTACCCCTTCTAAACATGAAAGTATTACTACTTTGAACTAATGATACTTTTTATCCCCCGCAGCGGCCGAGTATCCAGTCGTGTTCATCCACCAATCTGTATGTCGCATCTATCAGCATAAACATACATACATCATACATGATTAATTCATATTCATGCATATGCTGCAGTGATATCACTCTGGTCATACTCATCCTCAAGGGATAAAGTCCTCTCACCAATAGAGTTGTCAGTTATTTCCTCGTCCAGAAAAGTGCCGCCTAAGCAATCTCTTCCTAGTTTATTTCTGGATGGAAGACTGTCCTCGACCACTTTGATAACTTGAACCTCTGAAAGGTGAGAAGACATTTGACAAACACCTTTGGAACATCACTCTTCACCATTGAAGATGATATTTTCGCTTTCCTGGATTAAGGAAAATCCCCAGAGAAAGCCAATTAACCGAAGACTCTCGACAATACATCAATTTTTTTCTCCCAAGAAACTCGATATTCATGAAGTCATCAGCACCTCAAAATTGGATCAGATCATATGGCATTTCTCCGAGAAAGATCTCGAAGAAAAGTATTATATAACCTCACCAAGTGAAAAACGGTCTCTCAAGAGACTCATTTCCCCTAGTAGAGTCGACAAATGGCATCTCCAACAGAGAAGTTTGCACACCTCTACGGCTCAGACTAATGGGTCTCCCCAACAAGCCTGACCTCAAACTTTTTCCATCAAATGGAATCTCCCCAGTAAAAATCGGTGAGAAGTTTGATAAAGACCACTACAAATAGTGTTCCTTGTCAAGAAAGAAACTCGAAAGGAAGAAATTGAGACCAGTTCCGTGGCTGAAGACCAGGATCGAGGGGAAGTTTATTTCAGAATAAACTGAGACCAGTTCCATGGCTGAAGAACAGGATCAAGGGAAAGTTTATTTCAAAAGAAACTGAGACCAGTTCCGTGGCTGAAGACCAGGATCAAGGGGAAGTTTATTTTCAAAAAAAGTAAGACCAGTTCCGTGGTTGAAGACTAGGATCGAGGGGAAGTTTTACCCTTTTCTAAGTAACATTGCTTAGCAAAAGAATATGGATGAGTAAACAACTACCATTCATAACTACAGTCAAAATTTCGGGTATTCCGATATTTAATCCTCTTTTACCTTGAATGTCCGAACGTCTTCGCAATTCATACCTTTAGGTCCAAGAAGATTAAATAGGGGCATCTGTCATACCTCAAATTTTGACCACAAGATTTCCCATCATTGTGAAGATCATTACCATAATATAGATGCACCATCATACCTCATCAATCTCCTCAAGGATTGTTGAGCATTCACTACAATCAAGAATTAGGGTTTTGAGCCATCTCAGAGCACTCAGACAAAGGATCAATCAAGAATTGACATGATCTTTAACTTGTCAAGCCTCTCAAACATCCATGAAGGATCAAGAGGTCCCCCATATCAAGAATCGAGAATAAGAGTGCAATATCTCAAGCTGATCAAACCTCGAGATCCCCAGTGTCACCAAATTAGAGGTTTGGTCGACCAAGGCCTCCAGAGGAAAATTTTCATCTGGGCATGAGTCAATACTTCAAAACATGATCCAAAATGCTCAAAGGGACCTTATGATTCCAATCATTGAGTTAAAATAGCCTCCGAGGAAGCATTCATCAAAAATCAGGAATTAGGGTTTCTTGACCTAATTCACTCCTAAGTTGACTTTTGAGGTAAGACATGAACCAAAACCTCAAGACATGATTTGAGGGCACCAAATACACCATATTGATCCATTTACAACAATGGATTGTGAAAGCTCTGCTGATTTGAGCAAATTTTTGGAAGAATAGAATGTCAAAAGATATGTTTAAACATGAAGAAGTCTAATGAAATAAGACTGGTTAGATATGATGTCCTAATGGATGTCTCGACATCTTGATCTGATATTGCAGGATGTTTCTAAATCTGTTGTAAGATTCCAGGAGCAATCAAAACAGGGATCAAGGAAGAAATAAACAGAAGATATGAAGCCCAAGACTGCTGAAGCCTATAAAAGAAGACTTAGACCTAGGATTTTAAAAGCCTTTGGTAACCTAGTTCTCTTGTGTAAAAATAAGGGTTTAGGGTTTTGAGAGTCGTTGGCTCTCTAGGTTGTAAGTCTCCCTTTGTATCGTTGGATGCACTGTGGTAGACATATGTGCCGCACAGATCCATAAACCTTGAGGTATTGGATTATGTATTATTCTTAGATGAAGCTTTTAAGCAAATCCAAGTTAGCATGTTTGTCAAGAAAGCTTGACAGAATTATGTATTGATAGGGACGATGTAAATATCATAGATTGTGATTAAGGGAAGTGAGTGGGGTATCTCGTATTAAAGAGGATGTTCTTTGATAAAGTCTTCATCGGGCAGAGATTAGGATATAAAGTTGTAAACAGAGGAGTTTAGCTTTCTAACAATTCTACAGATCGTGGAGTCTTCTTCCTGGATTGGTATCCCCCAGATGTAGGTGAATTGCACCTAACTGGGTTAACAATTGTTGTGTCTTTTATCATTCTGCAGATTTTATTATTTTGTTAGTGTTCATGATAAACATGTTGGATCAGATGTCGTAACATCTGTGTTTCTGCAATTCTGATATTCAAGGTATTAGTCTGCTGTTATTCCTCTACGTTTAAATGTATATGCAGAATAATGTATTGACATGTGTTAGGACATTTATTGTTTGCTATGCCAGAATTTCAATTGGTATCAGAGAAGGCATCCTGTCTGTTTCTGGATGAGATATTTGGGAGATACTTTCTGGCGTTTAAACAAGGAGGAGTTTTGAAGATCAGATCAATCAACTCAGCCATACTCAAGGGTATTAATGGATGGGATGGATGTTCTGGATCGAAGGTAACAACCCGGTGGTTGTTAATGTTGCTGAGGAGGTTCTACAACAACTGCAGGAGAAGTGGCTAATTCACTTGTTGGGGTGTCTTATAAGATGTTCTGACATCTTATTAGGGTAAGTAGGATTTGTTCCTTGGTGGTTCCGCTGCATATGTTTCTGATGAAAGAGCTCTAGAATTATGGGATTTTGGAGTTGTTATTAAAGACAAATGGTGGAAGGGCTCTATCGTCGGCCTCTATAGTTGAAGATATCTGCATCTTTTTATTCCAAAGTCGGGAGTGATGGAATGAAGGGAGTTGTTGGAAGATGTCTGTTATGGTGAATTGTTACTTGGAAGCATGGTTCCATGGTGCAGCTTGAAGTCAGTTGAAGAGGAGAGGAGTTGAGTTTAGGTTTATCAAGTTCTTGCTCTGGGAGTTTGATAAATTATTGATCATCTAGGTTGTCAAAGATACTTGAGAATTCTCTCAAGTCCACTCATAAAGGCATCTCAGTCGTGCATCTGGAGTCTTCTAGTTATTCTTCTAACTAGAAGGTGTTTCTATGAAACACAACCTGAAGAAAGTGGAGGTTATTTATTTTCACTATCCAAAATAGCAAGGAAGGATCATCTCTCTTAATCCTAAGGGTGGATCCAATCTGATTGGAGTTTGCAGAACTATTGAGGTAAATGGGGTTCGTTTAGAGAGAATCTTAGTTACTTGAGTCAAGGGTGGCAGCCTTGGTATCTCAACATTTGTTGCCAAAGAAGATACTTGCGAAAGATTGAATACTTGATAAATGTTCATGACGTGATCTGTTGGAGCTTAGCTACAAAAGTGAAGAAGGATTATTGGACAAGGATTTAAGATCAATTACTATTTGTGGAGTTCACAAGTATTTAATTGATTATCCTTGAAAGTCAAGATTGCTGATGTTCAACAAGATGTTGGAACATCTCATCATCAGAGTTTGTGCAGAATCATGGGAGGGGTAATGCATGAACTTTAGCATCTGTTATGGTCTTGGGTGTTGACCTTAGAATCTGCTTCAGTATGGTGTGACAGAAGCATGTGATCTCTAGAGAGTTTCCTAGCAAGAAACTAGTCTAGACAATGGTGATGTTGAAGATGAAGATGAAGACATCATAATCTTGATGGATTGTTCTTGGATAAGTTTATTTCTGATCTAAGAGTTTTTGAGTGTAGCAAGTGCATTTAAGTTGTTACTAGAAGCGTCTGATGTTTATCTGGAAGATTTCCTAGCAAGAGACCTGTCCAGAATGGAGTGCTGATGTTGGCACAACTTGAATTAGTTTATTTCTGATCTAGGTACTAAGAAGCATGGGATTTTTCTTATTTTGAAGGTCAAGGCTAAGTGGCAGTTATCTCTGACTTTCTACAGACTACTCTACTAAGGAAAGTGGCATTCTTTGGTATGGCTATGGTGTAGTCTAGGACTACTTTATCTTTTGAAGTTTCAGATGTGGCAGGTGTGAAGTCTTTGGAGTTTCAAAGCAGATAGTTTTTCATCAAGGTGTGAGCTTGTATGGAGTATCTGTGACAAGATTAAGCAGGATGAAGGTTGTCTACTTAAACTTCGTTGTTGAATCAATTCTGTGAGAGCATGGAACTCTTGTTCTGTTAAAGGGAGGAGGTTCTTCTAAGTGGCAGAAGGAGGACCTGAATTCAGCAGTTGGATGTCGTATTAGAATGTTGTAACATCTAGCTTAATATCAGAGTCTCAGCTGGTGATGTGGCACATCCGCTTAAGATAAGGTGATCTACAGGAGAATGGAAGTTATGGATACTTCAAAATGGTCTATCTTATGTAGTTTGCGGGAGCTGTGGATTGAGAAGATGTTACATGTCTAGAGGCTTGGTGGATCCAAGATGTCTTGCTATGAAGCAAGTAGTTCATGTAACTTAAAGATCAGATTTCATTGGTGGATCAATGTATCTTGTGGGAGTTCTGAAGAAGAGTGAGATCAATCAAAAAGTGGCATTTGGTTGGTTTCATAGTGTGCATTCAAGCAAGGTGCTTGGAACTAATTACTCTTGGGCAGAAGGGTAGTTGGTTGAAAACGTAAGGAAGATCTGGTTCATCTTTGAGCTTGTGGTAGAAGTTCTAAGTTAAGGATGAGAGTATGCCTTATTTTGGTGGATGAGAGTTTATTTCTCTCTTTGGTTACTGAAGTTATTATTGATCAAGCTGGTGGCACAGTGTTGTTTGAAGTTATTCAGTTGAATTACTATGCAGATAGTAAGTCCAGTGGTAGAGCATATAAAGAACCATGGTGTGTGGTGACTGTGATGTGTGAAGAATGTCCTAACAGATGTTAGAACATTTTCTGGGTTGGTTATCCTTGGAGTAGGATACTAAGTTCTGAGTGTAGAACTTGACATTCACGTCTTGTATAAGAAGTATTTATCTTATCATACGGGAGAATGATGGGTAAAGGATTGTCTTGCAAGTTTGATGTGAATGGGACATGCTAGAAATATACCAGTTTGGTGCTTGTGGAGCAAATGGGCTGAAGATTTATGGAGCATGTATACGATATCTGGCATCATTAAGAAGATAACAAACTAAGAGGTTTGGTATCTCTTTGAGGAATGTGGATTATTCCAGATCAATTGGATTTTATCTCAAGGAACATGGAGGTCTATACCTGAGAATTCAAGTGGAATTCGTGTGGTGTATAGATGGGTTTAAGAAGAGGGGGATCAATGGAGCTTTGATCTTAATCTAAGAGTTTGTTAATTTGGGATGGTGATCCTAATGTAACCTCACGAGAAGCATGATGGTGTTCATGTGTGAGTGATTATTGGTTCTTGTCAGAAGAAGCAATAAGTGGAGTTCATGATTGTGTTTAGCAGGTGTGTTGGACAGAGAGTGCGCTCTTGAAGACATGAAGATGTGTCTTATGTTTTCCATTCATATACAAAGTGTTCATTGGAGGAGCATTGGTTATCTTAGATAGGGGGAGTTGCTTCTTGATCTAAGAGGTATTACTGCAGGGGTGCAGTTTTGAGTTCAGATTGTTTGGGGGGTCAAGCAAGTTATGCTGAGGTGTCAAGAAGGATGTCTTGACATTACTGTTGCAAGGTCGGGGGGGACTTGACAGTATAAATTTCATTCCATCCTTTAAAATGTCAATACAAGTATTTTTGGTACTAACTGAAAGATGTTTGAAGAAATGTCTTAACATCTTGGGCAGTTAATCTTGGTCTTCTGTTTAAAAGGATGGTGATTATGCTTCAGATGGACTGAACAAGCCTGACGAAATGTTAGGACATTATTTAAGACCTAAGGGTGGGCCCTAACTGGCTGTCTTGAACGGTGGAGAGTGCTTCCTAGAGAAGGCATTGGTAACATGTGTCTTGATACAAGTGTTCCTTTTGGACGGTTACTCTTAAAAGTTGAAACAGCCTTAGTTAGGTGGTGTACAGTTATTAATGTTGAATTTACCTACCTCAATTTATTTATCAATTGAATTGTTCAGCGGTAACTTCTTGGGATCGTGGATCTCTAGAGGAACCGTGTAGGTATTTAAAGAGTGCATCTGTTTGTGAAAATTCCATGTTGTGGGTTAATTCATCATGTCTTTTATTCGTGCTTGGATAAGTAACATATGGATATGGAACTGTATTGGCTACTTTTGTCAATTTTTGGCTAAAAAGGGGGAGAATGGATGTGTGGGGATGGGTCTTTCAACACACATCTGGTGCATCCTTGCAGTTGTTTTGCAAGGATGTTGGAAAGGATGTTCTAACATTCTATCTGAATCTTTCCATTTATGCTTTGTGATCTGAGTTAAGAAGTAGGTTATGTCTTGTGACCTGAGTTACATGCTCTATGTACTCAATGATACACACGATACAACTAGACCTTCTTATGGGTTCTCTTATGCCCATTAAGAGGAAGATTTATCCCTCCATAGCAAGTACTAGTTTAAGGGGGAGTGGGTTATGTACTCTTCCTCATGTACACCAACATACAGCTAGTAATTTCAGGGGTAAGAAAGAGTCTCAGAAGTGTTCCAATCATGTCTACTAAACGTCGAACTTTCTTTTTCTGGCCACGAGAGTTTTAACCAAAAATTTGTCAAAAGGGGGAGATTGAAAGCTCTGCTGATTTGAGCAAATTTTTGGAAGAACAGAATGTCAAAAGATATGTTTAAACATGAAGAAGTCTGATGTAAGAAGACTGGTCAGATATGATGTCTTAACGGATGTCTCGACATCTTGATCTGATATTGCAGGATGTTTCTAAATCTGTTGCAAGATTTAAGGAGCAATCAAAACATGGATCACAGAAGAAATAAACAGAAGATATGAAGCCCAAGACTGCTGAAGCCTATAAAAGAAGACTTAGACCAAGAATTTTAAAAGCCTTTGGTAACCTACTTCTCTTGTGTAAAAATAAGGGTTTAGGGTTTTGAGAGTCGTTGGCTCTCTAGGTTGTGAGTCTCCCTTTTCATCGTTGGATGCACTGTGGTAGACATAGGTGTCGCACAGATCCATAAGCCTTGAGGTATTGGATTGTGTATTGTTCTTGGATGAAGCTTTTAAGCAAATCCAAGTTAGCGTGTTTGTCAAGAAAGCTTGACAGAATTCTGTATTGATAGGGATGATGTAAATATCACAGGTTGTGATTAAGGGAAGTTAGTGAGGTATCTCTTATCAAAGAGGATGTTCTTGGATAAAGTCTTCATTGGGCAGAGATTAGGATATAAAGTTGTAAACGGAGGAGTTTAGCTTTGTAACAATTCTACAGATAGTGGAGTCTTTTTCCTAGATTGGTATCCCCCAGATGTAGGTGAATTGCACCGAATTGGGTTATCAATTGCTATGTATTTTATCATTCTGCAGATTTAATTAGCTATTAGTGTTCATGATAAACATGTTGGATCAGATGTCGTAACATATGTGTTTCTGTAGTTCTGATATTCAAGGTATCAGTCTGCTGTTATGCCTCTACGTTTAAAAGTTTATGCAAAACAATGTCTTGACATGTGTTAGGACATTTGTTGTGTGCTATGCCAGAATTTCAGATTGATCCAAGAAGCTTGATTCACAAGTTTCAAATTCATCTGGACCACAATTAGGGTTTTGAAGAAAAAGTCAACTGTACCTTTGACTTTAGACCAAGACATGTTCCCAAACCTTGGGACAAGCTTCAAGACACCCTAAAACACCTATGGAACCATCCATTAGGTTTGAATTAGGTCAAGCACTTGATTGTAAAGAAGATCACACAAATTGGAATTCATCTGACAAAAAGTCAACTGTGTCCAAAATCAAGTTTGACTTTTTTGAACTTTTTCATAAATGTGGCTCCCCTAAGTTAAAAACAATGTTAATGCATGGTTTTGATCATCATCCATCAAGAAAAATAAAGAAAAATAGGGTTACTTGAAAAAGGGACAACCATAGGAAACTTAAAATTTTCTAAGTTATGGAGCAAAAGTTATTTGGTACCAACTTTGCAAGGTCATAACTTCCAAACCACAAGGCCTTTTTCTTAAATCCAAAGCTCAAATGAAAGTTCACATAACATACTTCAAAATTGTCAACTACAAAAGATTCCAAATCCTCATGGATTGATCAAAATCACAAAAACATGAAAATGACCACTTTTTCCAACACTTAGTGAAAATTTTGGACAGAATCTGTGTTAGATTTTTACCAACTTTGAGCCCATTTTTCACCTTGACCCAAGTTGATTTGAGACCATTGTTGGACATCAAAGTTAAAGTAGGATATACAAGCTTTCCAAAGAGTACCAGAACTCATCCTAATTCAACTTGAGTAGGGAGTTTTGAGCAAGGAAACATGACACCTCCAAGACTGGGTTTTGCAAGACAGTCTTGCACTTGCCCCGCGATTTTGTCATTTCCATGACTTGGCAAGCCTTGTCACCATACAAAACAAGTTTCTAAAGTGCAATGAACATGATCTCTGTAGAGCTACAACACCATAGAGCCTTGAAAGTCCAAAACATCATCATTTGGCATGTCACATTCAAAGTTCAAATCCAAAACTTTCAAATTTGTCATGAGGCATTGAATGGATGCATAGAGTGTAGCGTGCAATTTTTATTGGTGACG
The DNA here is from genome assembly GCA_022829125.1 of Lathyrus tuberosus. Classification (NCBI taxonomy): domain Eukaryota; kingdom Viridiplantae; phylum Streptophyta; class Magnoliopsida; order Fabales; family Fabaceae; genus Lathyrus; species Lathyrus tuberosus. The sequence continues at coordinate 1,896,550 of JALAZF010000436.1, read as the reverse complement.
CGACCACCTTATCGTCATTGGGTTCTCTCCTCACCGTAGTGAGGGGGAATGGGGTGCTACTTTCTGATTTCTTATTTATCCCGTGAAGCTGGAAGGGAAAGGGAAGCTATCTAAAACTAACCTTGCACGGGAATGTTTAACTGAACAAACGCTGAAAGAAATTGGGGGGTCCGGGATCAGGTTATACAATAGGGAGTTGTCAATTACCCATCCTATATGTGGTTATCCATAGGTTGTTATTTTTTGGTTCTGCTTTGTACTTGATGGTGTTTATCTGTTGATGGGTTGGGAAAGTTTCTTGTTTGAGAGATAGAGTTTTTGATGATTTTGGTGAGGTATTGGACCTCAGTTTTAATTAGTATGTGTGAAGGTACTAGACCTAAAGTTTTTGATTGGTATTGTCATACCCCAAATTTTGACCACTAAGATTTCCCATCATTGTGCAAGATCATCATCACAATATGGGGGAACCATCATGCTTCATTAGTATCCCCAAAGATGGGTGAGCATCCACTACAATCAAAATTAGGGTTTCAAGCCCTCTCAGAGCCTTAGACAAAGGATCAATCAAGGAATGACTTGATCTTCAACTTGTCTAACCTCTAAAATATCCACAATGGATCAAAAGGACTCCCACTTCAAGGATCAAGCACAAAGTTGTTCCCTTCTAGGTGGATCAAGTCTCAAGATCGACAGTGTCACCAAATTAGGGTTTTGGTCGACCAGGGCCTCCAGATGGAAAATTTTCATTTGGGCATAAGCCAATGATCCAAAACACAACCTAATATACTCCATGGAACCTCATGGACCCAACCATCAAGTCAATTTTGCCTCAGGGGATGCATTCATCAAAAATCAGGAATTAGGGTTTCTTGACCTAATTCACCCCTAAGTTGACTTTTGGGACAAATCATGGGCCAAGACCTCAAGAGAGGGTTTAAGGGTCTCTAATGAACTATATTGATCCATTTGGAACAATGGATTAATCTAAGAAGCTTGAGCAACAAGTCTCAATTTCATCTGCACCACAATTAGGGTTTTAAGGAAAAAGTCAACTGTAACTTTGACTTTTGACCAGGAAATGCTCCCAAACCCCAGGACATACCTTAATATACCCTATGACACCCATGGAATATGTCCATCAAGTTTGATTTAGGTCAAGGACATGATTTCCTGAAGAATTGCACAGTTTGGAATATATCTGATAAAAAGTCAACTATGCACAAAAGTCAACTTTGACTTTTTGAGATTTTTCACCAAAATGGATTTTTAACCCTAAAATGATGTTAATGTGTGATTTGAATCATCATTCATCAAGAAAAATCAAGAAAAGTTGGATAACTTGTAAAAGGGGTAACCATAAAAACTTAGAAATTTTTCTAAGTTAAAAATAAAGTGACAAGGGTACCAAGTTTGGAGGATCATAACTCCTAAACCACAAGGCCATTTTTTCTCATCCAAATATGGATTTGTAGCCCTCATTACCCTCTACAAAAACTTCAACTACAAGTCATTCCAATTCATTAAGGATTTTGAGTTATGGAGTGATCAAAATGGCTGAAAAATGAAAATGTCACTTTTTCCAACACTTAGTGAAATTTTCACTAAGTCCAAATCTGTCTTCATTTTTTTCCAAATGTAGGGGGATTTTTCACTTGGATTCAAAAGAGATCAAAACCAAACATGTTCAAACAGTTGTTTTATCATGTAAGGGCTTTCCAAAATGGCCAAGAACATTGCCAAATTCCATTTGGGCTATGAATTATGACATTGTCAAGTTACCTTGCTGAAATCTGTCAAGGCAAGGCAGAATTTGTATTTTTGCTCGATTTGCCAAAATTGGCCAAATCCAAATGCTCCTATCCACTTGGACACATCTGAGGATTGAATCTCAAGGGGACAATCATTGAGCCAAGCCTCTAAAGTCCTTGGAACAAGAAAAAGCATGTTGAACCTAGAATTGCCAAAATAGGGACAAGACTCCAAATTTGGATTGGAGCATTCAATGGCTAGAGGAGACTTGGATTTCCATTGTCCAACATTGGCCAAACCTCTGCTGCAGTTGCCATTCACTGTGGATCCCAAAACAAACATGCTCTACTATAAATAGAGCTCAATTGTGATCAGTTTGAGTACACCAAAGCCATCGAACAGATGCTTTCCTCAAAATCTCTTCTTTCACCTCAAATTTGCCTTCCAAAGCAAGTAATTCTGAGTTTTTGAGTTAGAGAGCAATTCCATCACAATCAATCACACACACACCTCATATATGTCATATGTGAAATTCTGGTACATGCGCAGAGTTCAGATGTCCTATAGCATGCCGTTCGACATCTGGTCTGACATGATCACATAAATGGCAAGGTATATTGCAAAAAACACGATACTAAAAAGATAAGAGAAACACACAGAATTTGTTCACCCAGTTCGGTCTATCAACCTACATCTGGGGGCATACCAAGCTAGGAAGGAAGTCTACTATTAGCAGTATCAATTCGTAGACCCTACAATCAACACACCCGTTGATGATCTACTCACTTAATCACTACCCAATGACCCTTCTACCTAAGTCCTCCCTAGGTAAGAGACTTCATCTCACTTCCAATCATCGCAATGATGTCTAGCAGTCAACACCTCAACTACTGCATCAACAGCTTGATTTCCAACAGCTCTTCAATCACAGAAAAGTAGCAGACACACTTTTATGTTAATACCTAGACATGACTCACATGACTAAGAACAATACTTAGAGTTGCTTAACAGCTTCCTCCAAGAACAATACTCACTCTTGCTTAAAAGCTTCGAGGAGAACAGTGACCATCTCACAATCCGAGTGGTTCACACATACCAACTCTCCTAGAGAGTGGTTCACAAGAACGAAACCCTAATAATTTTACATCTTGGAATCGTTACTAAATCAGGTTACAAACACTCCTATTTATAACCTACATCTCAACTAGATTTGGGTTTCAAATCACAGCATATCAGCTGCTACAAATCAGCAGAAACTTCTGCTACAAAATAGGTATTAAATCAAATCCTTCCTAATTTATCTCCATAATTAGAAAGTCATTATTCTTCAATATTCTCCTTGATTCTGACTTGAATCTTTCAGACCTATAAAACAGCGCCACATAATATTCCCAGAATATTCTGTATCTGTTAAATCATAACAGAATTTAATTGTCCAGCTCAGCACAGGCGCGATGTCGAATGGTACAGCCTAGAACATCTTATCTGACATGTTGAATGCAGTAACTTAGAACATATTGTTCCAACATCACATGACATCAACATTGTTTTACCAAAATTGTAGCCAATTACAAGAACTAACAATCTCCCCCTTTGGCTAATTTTGGCTAAAACAATCTCAGCCAACATCAGAAAAACTTGCAGTGAATATACACCAAACTCCAAACAACTACTAACATTCACTACACAACCAGCATCAGCAACATCCCACAGCTGCACCAAAAACAAACTCAAGCAACTAAAAATAAGCAACAAACAACTCTCCCCCTTTTTAGCCAAAATTTAACCAAACCAAAGACCAGCAGAAAGAAATTCCATCAACAAACCGAAGCTCCCCCTCAACACCAGAAATAGCCAACATCACACACAACCAACCAGCAACATACAAGGCAACTCTCCTCCTTTTTAGCCATAATTTAGACAAATCATAGCACCATAAAAACATCTCAGTCTGATTAATATCTTGACATCATGTTCGACATCATTTTCACAACAACTCAATTTCAGCACATACCACCACAGACCAGCAACCTCAGGATAAAAGGGGAAAGTCCTGAAGTCATGGTGTACATGAGGAAGAAGGTAGACAACACTCCCCCTCAAACCAAGAACCTTTTCTCGTCACTGATGGCATAAGAGAACCCTTAAGCAGTAATCACTAGTCAACTTGTGGCATAAGAGGAAACTTACGAGAAAATCAACCACCACTCCTGGTAACTCAGACCACAGGTCACAAAAGTGTTCATAACTCAGATCACGTGACACAAAACCAACCCAACATACTCAGAATAGAACAGACTACTCTACATTCTTGAGAACTGGTTTCAACATAAAATCCAAACCTACTTTCCCTATCTAAGATAACCAGTGCTCCTTTGCAAGAAGAACACCTTGAATGAATGGAAAACATAAGACTCATCTTCATGTCTTCAAGAGTGCACCCTCTGTTCAACACACCTGCTGAATACATTCACAAAATGCTTAATCCTCAAATAATCCAAGTACCACACTAGTACAGACAGAAGTTTTCCCGTTATATTTCACAAATGATGCTCCAAAAATCTTCAGCTCATTTGCTCCACAAGCACCCAACTGATCCACTTCTAGCATGTCAAATTCACATCAGACATCCAAGACAGTTCTTAACTCATCATTCTCCCGTATGATAAGATAAACACCTCTTAGACAAAAAGTGATCTTAGAATCCTACTCCAAGGATAATTAACCCAAAGATGTTCTAACATTGGTTAGGACATCTTTCACACATCATAGACACCAAGCAGCATGGTTCTGGATATGCTCCACCACTGGACTAGCTATCTACATAGTAATCTAACTGAAGATCTTCAAACAACACTGCGCCACCAGCTTGAACAAAGAAAACTTCAGTAAACCCAGAGAGAAATAAACTCTCATTCACCAAAAGACGGTATGCTTCAACCCAGAACTTCTGGAAAAAGCTCCAAGAGAATTAGAACCTCCTTACATTTTCAACTAAATACTCTTCTGCACAAGAGCAATCAGTTTCAAGCATCCTTCTCGAATGCACACAATGAAACCAACCAAATTCCACCTTTTGATTGACCTCAATCTTCTTCAGAACTCCCACAAGATATCCTGATCCACCTATGAAACCAAATCTTCAAGTCATATGAACTACTTACTCCAAAGCAAGACATCTTGGATTCACCAAGTCTCTTAGTCATGTAACATCTTCTCAAACCACAGCTCCTGCAAACTGTATGAGATAGATCTTTTTGAAGCATCCATAACTTCCATTACTGTAGATCACCTCTATCTTAAGCTGATGTGCCACATCACCAGCTGAGACTTCTTATGTTAAGCTAGATGTCAAAACATTATGATGTCTAACTGTTGAATTCAGCTCTTCCTTCTGCCACTTAGAAGAACCTCCTCCCTTTGCAGAAACAGATTTCCATGCTCTCATAGACTTGATTCAACAATCAAGTTTGAGTAGACAACCTCCATCCTGCTCAGAAACTCCAAAGACTTCAAACCTACCACATCTGAATCTTTAGAAAATAAGTAGTCCAAGACTACCCCATAGCAATACTAAAGAAGGTCACTTCCCTTAGTAGACCCGTCAGTAGAAAGCCAGAGATAACTGCCACCTATCCTCGACCTTCACAACCAGAGCAAACACCATGTTCCAACCACTTAGATCAGAAATAAACTGATCCAAGCTGTAACCCTCAAGATTATGATGTCTTCATAGTCTTCCATCTTCATCTTCAACAGCACCACCATCTGGACAAGTCATTCACAATACTTTCTAGGAACATATGCTAAGCAATAATCCCAGGTCAACACCTAGGCGACTTGTGAGCGAATGTAGAACCCCTCCCATGATTCTCCAAACCTCTGATGAAAAGATGTTAAAGCAATAGACAGAAATCCTTAATCTTGTCTTTCAAGGATAATCAATTAAATACTTGTGAATTTCACAAATAGCAATTGATCTTAAATCCTTATATAGTAACCCTTCTTCATTGCGGTAGCTGAACTCCACCAGATCATGTCATGAACACTTATAAAGTATTCAGTCTTGTTGCAAGTATCTTCTTCAATGACAATGTTGAGATACCAAGGCTGCCACTCTTAACTCAAGTAACTAAGACTTTCTTTGAACAAGTCTTCTTTACCTCAACAAATCTTCAAACAATTGGATTCACTCTTAGGTTCAAGAGAGATGCATCCTTCCTTGCTGTTTTTGTGAAAGATGAAAATAAATCACCTCCACGGTCTTCACCCCTATGCTTCCTAGGAAGCACCTCCTAGTCCAAAGAATAACTAGAAGCCTCCAGAACATGACTCAGTTGCCTTGATTGGACTTGATCATAATATCAAGTGTCTTCAACAACTTAATCAACAAGAAATCATCAAACCCCACGAGCATGAGTTTGATAATTCATCTTACCCTTCCTCTTCAATCTGACTTCAGCATACATGATGAAGCCACTCACCCATATACCAAGTCATACAAGACTCAACCATCACAAAGACATCCCTCTGCTCCCGACTTTGGAATGCTATGTGACTTCACACCAGTTGACATCTACAAGAACAGAAAACGAGTAAGAACAACTACAATCTTCATTCAATCATAACTCTAGAATCCCATACTTCTAGAGCTCTTCAATCAGAACCTCATGCAGCGAAACTACCAAGGAAACAAATCCTGCTTGCCCTAATAAAACGTCAGAACATCTTATAAGACACATTAACAAAAGAACTAGCCACTTCTTTCGTAGTTGTTGTAGAATCTCCCTCAGCAATATGAACAACTAGGAATTTTCCATCAGATATATATATGCAGCGGAACACACACCAGAAAACTCTTCTATAACCTTCAGGATAAACATAATAACCCACACCACTCCATGTGCAATAGGTCAACGTAGGTTTGAAAATAAATCAAACCACACAGCAGCTTACCAACCAAACCTTCAAGACTTCAGTACGTGCCACTGTCTGTCACGAACAATCCATCCTCCACTTATAGGGACCATTCTCACACCTATATGAACTTCCCCAAGTTCACATAACTTTTCAGTAGAAAGCTTCCACCTTGACCATGAGCCAGAAAGTATCTTCCTTCGGATCTCATCCAGATATAGAACAGAATGACCTGCTCTGATACCAATTGAAATTCTGGTACATGCGCAGAGTTCAGATGTCCTATAGCATGCCGTTCGACATCTGGTCTGACATGATCACATAAATGGCAAGGTATATTGCAAAAAACACGATACTGAAAAGATAAGATCAACACACAGAATTTGTTCACCCAGTTCGGTCTAACAACCTACATCTGGGGGCATACCAAGCCAGGAAGGAAGTCCACTATTAGCAGTATCAATTCGTAGACCCTACAATCAACACACCCGTTGATGATCTACTTACTTAATCACTACACAATGACCCTTCTACCTAAGTCCTCCCTAGGTAAGAAACTCCATCTCACTTCCAATCATCGCAATGATGTCTATCAGTCAACACCTCAGCTACTGCATCAAAAGCTTGATTTCCAACAGCTCTTCAATCACAGAAAAGTAGCAGACACACTTTTATGTTAATACCTAGACATGACTCACATGACTAAGAACAATACTTAGAGTTGCTTAACAGCTTCCTCCAAGAACAATCCTCACTCTTGCTTAAAAGCTTCGAGGAGAACAGTGACCATCTCACAATCCGAGTGGTTCACACATACCAACTCTCCTAGAGAGTGGTTCACAAGAACGAAACCCTAATAATTTTACATCTTGGAATCGTTACTAAATCAGGTTACAAACACTCCTATTTATAACCTACATCTCAACTGGATTTGGGTTTCAAATCACAGCATATCAGCTGCTACAAATCAGCAGAAACTTCTGCTACAAAATAGGTCTTAAATCAAATCCTTCCTAATTTATCTCCATAATTAGAAAGTCATTATTCTTCAATATTCTTCTTGATTCTGACTTGAATCTTCCAGACCTATAAAACAGCGCCACATAATATTCCCAGAATATTTTGTATCTGTTAAATCATAACAGAATTCAATTGTCCAGCTCAGCAAAGACGCGATGTCGAATGGTACAGCATAGGACATCTTATCTGACATGTTGAATGCAGTAACTTAGAACATCTTGTTCCAACATCACATGACAGCAACATTGTTTTACCAAAATTGTATCCAATTACAAGAACTAACAATATGTAAGTTGTGCAAACTATCACAAGTGACCTGTAATCACAAAATCACAAAGTCACCACTCAAAACCTCAAAATAGGCCTTTTGGTGCATTTTTCAAGCCATGTCTTGATTCAGTCACTTTCCAAACCAAATAAAACCTCAAACACACTCAAAATATCATCCTTGAACTGTCCCAAATGGTTCCCCCCATCTGGAACACCATTTGAGAGAGTTGCTATTTTGGTCACTTTTAACCCCTTTTGCAAGAAAGGGACAGTTTGTGTTTTTGCAGGTACCAGTCAATTCCAATCATCCTAAAAGAATCCTAGGGATCATTTGAGGTGGTTCAAAGCATAAAACCATATCTAGAGCAAGAGGTGTGGCAGATTGCAGAGAAAACTCCAAAATCCCAAAGAAGGGTAAGCCTCTCAACTTGCCCTCACCAAAACATGTGTGCATTTGAAGTCCACTGAGTATGCATCTCTTATACATGTCATATGTGTTTTGTTTGTGCCAATTGATCATGTAATTCATGCCTGTATCAAAGTGTAGCATAGAAAATGCAATTATAGGCCATTTTCAAAACCACTATCGGGTTTTGAGGAGGGAGTGTGATCTGAAAAAACCACCACCACCATTGGATTCCTTGTGAAATTCTGGCCCAGATACATATAAATTTTGTCTCCAACCATTAAGAATTGAGAAAGTTATGACCTTCACGTTTTTGAGCCAAAACTTGCCTTGGGCAAGCCAAAACCAAGGCATGACTTGTATATTTGTTGTTTTGTTTCAAGCAATGGATGTATCACCACCCCAGTGGTAAAGCGCGCGCCTTGTATGCTTGAGGTCGTGGGTTCAAACCCCACCCATGCCATTTTGTGATTTTTCACATTTTTTCTATTTTTCCAACTATTTTCATGTTTTGTTAATTATTTGGGAAATTAATAACTCTTTCAATTTTAATTATTTTTTATTGGTTCTTTTTGCAAAAAATCAAAAAAATGTTGAAATATCTTATTCCACAAAAAAATTAAGTTTATATTATTTATTTAATATAACTAGTATTTTTTTGAATAAATTCATTTTTTATTTGTTTTTAAACATTTTGAAATGAATATTCATCTTGAAAGATCAAGACCAAATGAGTTTTAATATCTCTTGTGATTTATACCTCATTTTTCAAACCTTAAACAAAAATCACAAGTGGTTTATTCAAACCTATTTGGTATTTTTCATTGATTTTCTTTAAATATTTACTTTTAAAGAATAAAATTAGGGTTTTTTTTTATTTTCACTCAAACAAATCATTGTCAAACACTTGGGCCTCTAATAGAGTGTAAGACCCAATCCTTTTTTTTTTTACCAAATCATTTTTGGGCCTCAGTGTATTGTATAAGTCCCGATACCGTCAAAAAACAAACGGCGCGATCGTCGCCTTTTCAAAATAACCTTGGGCCTACCCTCGAGTAGTAAGACCCATTTCTTTTCTTAAAATACACTTGGGCCTCTAATAGAGTGTAAGACCCAATCCCATTTTAACCAAAACATTTTGGGCCTCACTTGTTGTATAAGTCCCTCTGCGTTAAAAGAAAATCTCGGCGCGATCGCCATTTTCAAACAAAAAGTCAACTGGGCCTACCCTCGTGTTATAAGCCCCACTCTTTTTCTTTAAACTTTTTGGGCCTCTTGAGAGAGTGTAAGACCCATCCCTTTGTACAGAAAACATTTTTGGGCCTCAGTCACTTGTATAAGTCCCTCTGTACAAATTCAAACAATGCGCTCACTGATAAAACCCCGGGCCTCTCCTTGAGCTGTAAGCCCCAAATCTTTCTTTTTTCAAAGTACTTTTTCCTTTGATTTTGAATATACTGTTATTTTCAATCTTTCTGTGTTGAACAACTAACCAAACAGCATGGAAGCTCTACAACCGAGTAAGTGGTTATTGCTTTCATTTACCGCTTTCATATACATATAACTGTATTGTGGGGCTGTTTCACTGTAAGTCTTCTTTCATAAACTCATATCAACTGTGTAATAATAGTATAGATATTTAGAGTTTCCCCGGCAACTACGTCTAACATTAAGCCCATTGATCACTCTTAGAAATAGTCTAAACTAGATCCCCATAGGATTACCAGACACAATCTTCCCTCCTCTTGGGGATAAACAATATGGAGACATGAAAGGCAGCATTCTTTGTGAACCCTTTCATAGACTGTCACTCATAGAAGTTGTCAAAGAAACTCTATTCCCCAGAGATGATCTCTTCTCCGTGAATTGCATCTCTTGAGTTTCTTCCAAATTCTTGGACTTTCCTGACTTTGAACTATTCTAGGTGAATAACATTGCCTTGAATTTCTCGGGGTTTGGGGACCCACAGGCTTCTTAAAAGCACTTGTCAAGAAACTCTACTCCCCAGAGATGATCTTTTCTCCGTGAATGGCATCTCTTGAGTTTCTTCCAAATTCTCGAACTTTCCTGACTTGATCTATTCTTCGTGAATAGCTTGCCTTGAATTTCTTGGGGTTTGGGGACCCATCAGCTTCTTAAAAGCATCGGCCTCCTCTTGGGCATCATACAAGGACCCACAGGCTTCCTAAAAGCACCCTCTCCTCCTCTTGGGCTTAGTACAAGGACTTGTCTGCTTCTTAGAAGTATTCACAGCCTCCTCTTAGGCTTCGTATAATGATCTCTTCCTCCGGGAATAATAGCCTCCTCTTGGGCTTCATACAAGGACCCGTCGGCTTCCTAAAAGTTTCCAGCCTCCTCTTGGGCTTTGTACAAATTGTCCCGACGACCTCCTAGAGGTGTAGGAACAGAACTTAGTCATCTCCATAGAATAGTCCTTTCAAAGAGTCTACTACTATTTCTCAAAGCATAGTGCAAAAGATGAAACTCTAGACTTGGACAGTCTAATATCCTTGAGTTTCCAAGACATTCTCAAGTGACCCCTTCGTTAAATAGGAAGGAAACCCGTAGATTCGGACAGTCTCAATACCCTTTGGATTTCCCGCTTCCTTAAAGAACGGGAACAACCCGGATCCTTGAATCCATTCCATGAGTACAGTGTTGCTCATATAAGAACTTATTTTCTCTTTCAAAATCAGTATACTAGACCTGTCACTCAGCTGAAACAGTCACAATAGCCTCCTCTTGGGCTTTGTACAATGAACCTCCCCAGCGGAGTCAAATAACATTTAGCCTCTCTCTCGGGCTTTGTACGAGACACATAAGAGACTCCCTCGTTGAGTCAATCACCCTTTTGCCTCCATCTCGGGCTATATACGAGATACCAAAAGATTCCCTTGTCGAGTCAAACCTTTTCGCCTCCATCTCGGGCTTTGTACGAGATACAAAAACACTCTCTTGTTGAGTATAAAAGATCCTCTTATAGGATCAACCCCTTTTACCCTCTCTCTCGGGCTTTGTACGAGACACATATTAGCCTCCTCGTAGGCTTTGTATAAGAAAACCACAGGTTGATCCAATCAACCTTTTAGCATCAAAGCTGTGCCTCGTTCACAGTACACAAACATCAACAACTCTTTCCCCTTCATCTAATCGCTATAAGCGGCAAGCCTCTGGATTATTTACATCCAAGCCACTACCCCTCTTTTAGCATGAGAAATTCCTAAGGAAAGATAGCATTGCTCTACACTGAGTTAAAGTCTTCTCCTTCAGGTTTAAACCCCTATAAAGGAAATTATGGCATTGCTAGGATCCACGTATCCCAGTTAAAGTAATCCTCCTTTACAGTCAGTCACCCAACAGTTGTGACAAATAGACCCCTTTAGAGATGACAAATTCTCTCTAAAGACAACATCTTTTCAGCCTCGCATCTTGGGCTTTGAACAAGATACAAATAGACCTTTCAGCTTCACATCTTGGGTTTTGAACAAGATACAAATCACCTTTCGCTTCACGTCTTGGTCTTTGAACAAGACACCAAAAACACCCATTTCCTCCCATAGAATAGGAGGAACTACGAACACTCTGATTTCCCTGTTTCGGTAAACGGGAATACGTAGGCATAAGATTGAAAGAAAAATCTTAGCGAGCACACTAAACAAAAACCCAAAATCCCATACTCTCATGTATCTATCAAAAAAACATCAGTCATAACATCCTAACCCTTGTTCCCCGCTAGAAAGTCCTAGAAAGAAAGAAAACCGTATTGGCGAAAATACAAATAACTAGTACAAGGACCCCCCCACATTGATAGCATCCGTAACCTAACAGACCGCTGTTTAAACTCAGTATGCAAAGCAGGGTTAATTGGAGACATTTATTTCCCTTCCTTATTCAGCTTTAATAGGATAAAAAATGAATCGACCTGTAGTAAGATCAACCGCAGAGAGCGACCAGCGCTTAAGAACCGCGTCCAAAATCGCTCGCTACAAAAAAATGGCGCCCACCGTGGGGCCGATCTAACCTTTTTTTCTTCACTTGTGTGAAAACCACAGATTGGTGCTTCCGCCGGGGAACCCATTTCTGTCAGGAACTTAGGATTCATAGCTTTAAAGGTCTAGGATGTTTAGGAAAAATATATATACTGCTTTTCTTAATTACTATACGTGTTTATTTTTCTGCTAATGGGAATGCGTGTGATGCCGCATGTGGAAAGATTGAGTATACACTTAAGATAAGTGATGGCGACGAGGTCGACCATCAACCTCAGTGGAGGCTGACTAATGTAACCATTCTCTCACCTAGACAATGGGTCGGTTGTGATGCCTGAGAAGCTGAGGAGCCAAACCCTTTTGTAGTGCGGAAACTATCAGGAATAGTTGTTACGCGATACTACCCTCATTTGAGGCTGGTGATCTATTCTCGATGAATGGCACTTACTCTAAGATTGTTCTACAACTCACTGGCGATCCGCTTGTTGTTTTGCCTTCCTATGAGGAGCTAATGATAATGAGTACAGGTACAAAAATCACCCTAGTATAAACCTTTGGGGATGGGTAGAGCCTTGACTTCATGACAAAGACCCTTTGACCCCGTGTTTTTTCTATGTTTTTGTGTGCTGCATTCATGCATTCAATTAAAAAACATTAAAACATTCAAAAAAAAACTTCTCTTCTAGTCTCTCTGTTTTTCAAATTAAACTAAGACTGTGATTGCAAATATCAGAGAAAAGGATTGCACTAATGGATTTCGGTAGAAGGAGAACTCATACGTACACCTTCAAGGTTCCAAAACTAGAGGATTTGAGAAGGTTGGCGAGGATGATCACTAACCCTGAGGCTTTCAGAGCCAAGCACGGAGGTGTGCTACCACTATTAAGAGTCCATATGATTGAAGGAATCATGGACGCGCTCATTCAGTTCTACGATCCGGTTTATCACTGTTTCACATTCCCGGATTACCAGCTCACACCAATGCTAGAAGAGCATTCTCATCTGACTGATTTACATATCACTGATCGAGCTCCATTTTCTGGACTGGAAGAAATTCCAAAGAATCAGACTATTGCAATAGCAATTCATTTGGACGAGTCTGAGGTCAGGACTCACATGACCACTAAGGGTGGCATCCAAGGTTTGCCAGCCCAGTTCTTGACAAAAAAGGCTCTATACTTCGCTAGTATAGGGAACGGGACTGCTTTTGAAAGCATCTTTGTCTTGCTCACCTACGGGTTATTTTTGTTTCCCAACATCAATAACTTCGTCGATATCAACGCTATTAAGGTTTTTCTCATTGGAAACCTTGTGCCGACTTTGCTTGCAGATGCGTCTCATTCTGTACACTTGGGAAATTTGTACAGCGGAGGGGAGATCACATGTTGTGTACCTTTGCTCTACAAATGGTTTATATCCCACTTGCCCAAGTCTGCTGCTTTTTGGGATTGCAAGAGTGTCTTACGTTGGTCGCAGAAGATCACGTCTCTCACCAATTCCGATATAGATTGGTGTAATACGATTTATGAGGGAATCAGAATCATTGACCGTTGTGGAAACTTCCCCAACGTACCCCTTATAGGAACTAAAGGAGGAATCAACTACCATTCGGTATTGGTTCGCCGTCAATTTGGATACCCGATGAGGCACATCCCACTGGGTGTTCATCTGGAAGGTCTTTTCTTCAAAGAAGGAGAAAACGACAGAGCACTGAAGATGGAAATAGTGCAAGCTTGGAAACATGTTCATAAGAAAGGACGAGAGTCTCTGGGAAAACCGGACTGCGTCTCGGTGGAGCCTTATCTCCACTGGGTACAAACTAGAGCTCTCAAGCTAAAGATGCCTTATCCCGTTACGGAATTCTTCCGCCAAAGGAATCTGTCATGTACTTCATGACGGAAACTGAAAAGCTTCAAGTTACTCTCAACAAAGTTCAACGGGAGAGAAGGTCTTGGAGGAACAAGTACCGCACCCTCGACGTAGAGTGCATCAAAATACAGCAATTACTGAAAGAGAAAGATGGTCTGATTGAAATTTTGGAGCAACATGCTGTAGAGAATCAAGATGACCAAAGGAATTTGGTCACTCCTTTCACTTGGCAAAGGAATGACAACCCGACAACGGCCCAAGAGCCCCGGTCAAAGAAGAGGAAAGTACCAGAGTCAGCACCCGATTTCTCTTCAGAAAGTACCAAGAGCCCCCACCGTTTGATATTTGTAATCTAATTGTCTATGTTTATTTTGATTAAACCAAAAAACAATTAATATAATCATTGCATTCATCATTCTCACGTAATGTATTCTTCTTCCCTACGAATCTCACGTTTATGTCTCGATTCTAGAATCAAACTGTCTCATTCGTACAATACTCGGGCCAATCGTCAGAAAAAGATGGATGATCTTGAGGAAGAGAACAGAGAGTTGAGAGAAGAGCTCGACGCTCTGAGAGAGGATATGAGAAAGCTTCGTAACGACATGCAAGCCATGGCAGAAGCTCAGCTACAAAGAACTGTGATCTCAGAGATCACCTCGACGCCCATAGTGGAGAAGTATGATCCTAGATATCAGATGCCGAAAGATCGTCCTTGGGGCATGCCTGTTAACTATATCCCGGAAGGATATGTTCCGCCGATCACTGAAGATCAGGGAATCGCAACAGAAGCCGCTGGGCCTGAAGGTTACAAACTTCGGGAAAGCGAAGATGCCAGGGGCATACTCAAGACTCCTGAAGGTTACAAACTTCGGGAAGCGCCAAGACTTACTGCCGTAGTCACGGTACCACCCCCTGTGGTGCACACTGTCCCGAAAGGACAGATTCCACAGACACCTTCTGGTAAGAAGGAAACTATGTTTGACAGAATGGAGGAATTCCAGGAACAGTTCTTGGAAATGCAGAAGGAACTGTAAGCCATTCGCGGTCAGGATCTATTTGGAAAGGACGCCGCAGACCTCTTCTTGGTCCCAAATGTGAAAGTCCCGCACAAATTTCAAGTGCCCGACTTTGAAAAATACAAGGGTAACTCTTGCCCTCAGAACCATCTGGTGATGTACGCTCGGCGGATGTCAGCTCAGACGGAAAATCAGGACCTGCTGATTCACTACTTCCAGGATAGTTTAACCGGTGCCGCATTAAAATGGTACATGGGTTTAAACCGTGCTACAATCAGCACTTTCAGAGATCTTGGTACTGCCTTCGTCCAACAATACAAATACAATTTGGACATGGCACCTGACAGAGATCAACTCAAATCGATGTCGCAAAAGGACAAGGAAACCTTTAAGGAGTATGCTCAAAGGTGGCGTGAAATTGTCGCTCAAATTTGTCCACCTCTTGAGGAAAAAGAGATGACAAAGATCTTCTTAAAGACCTTAAGCTCGTTTTACTACGGCCGAATGGTCGCCAGTGCGCCCAGTGATTTCACCGAGATGGTCGGCATGGGCGTACGTCTTGAGGAAGCCGTCCGAGAAGGACGTTTGGTAAAAGACACTGGATCGAAGAGCGGTACTAAAAAATACGGCAGTGCTCTCCCTAAGAAAAAAGAGCAAGATATTGGGAATATCTCTCTCGGAAAGCAAAGGCGACGTTATCAGCCAGTAGCAGCTGTTACTCCTGCTATCGGCCCCGCGCCTGTTCCTATGTATCAACCTCAGGTTGCGCAGAGCCAACCTGACCATCAAAGGACATAACAGCCTCTTCAGCAGGCTCGTCCTCAGTACAATAACAACCGTATAACACGACCATCAGGGTTCGATCCTATACCCATGTTGTATGCAGAACTATTTCCGTTACTACTGGCTAAGGGGCACATTCAGACTAAGTCTCCTCTTACAGTACCGGAAAATCCGTCTTTCTGGTTTAAAGCGGATCAAACATGCCCTTATCATCAAGGAGGTTCAGGGCATAACATTGGGACTTGTCTCAATTTAAAATATGACGTGCAAAAGCTTGTTAGGAGCGGGCTCTTATCTTTCAAAGATACGAATCCTAATGTTCTTACAAACCCGCTGCCTCAACATGAGAAAACTGCAGTCAATCTGATTGAGAAAAAGACTAACAATGTCTATCAAATTCATGATGTACTCGTATTAGGGACCAATCTGGTCAAGATGCATTGTAGACAGAGTGGATATGGCCATGTGCCACCTCATAATTATCACCGGTGTGATATCTGCTCTAAAGACAACCAGGGATGTTCTGTAGTGCAAGCAGCTCTGCAGGAACAGATGGATCTCGGATGGATCCAAGAGCACCGAGTTCATGAAGTTAATATGGTCTATACGAACACCAACGTCATTCAAAACCACGACATCCGTGCGATGAATGCCAACTTGGTGGCGATGCACTCAAGGCAAAGCCAGTATCATAATCTACCGCGGCACGATTACAGTTCTTGTCTGACTTGCTCGGTAAACAAACTGGGTTGCTCTTTTGTACAAGAAGCCCTCCAGCGTCAGATGGATCTTGGATGGATCCAAGACTACCATGATAGGAATCCCTATCAGATCAACATGGTTCAAATCTTCGATATTCGCGTGATGAATACCAACCTGGTATAGTTACATGCTGAACAGGTCCGACTCGGATTCCTGGTATAACATGACTATCAAAGCTGTAAAGCAGGTTGCGAAAATGATCGAGGTTATACCCTTGTCCAGGAGGCACTTCAGCACTTGTTAAATCACTGGTGGATGCCAATCTACATGGACGAAGATACTCAGCAGATTAGTATCAATAACAGGAATCCTACTCGTCGTCAAATTCAGGATGTCCGATCAATGGAAGGTAACCTAGTGAGGTTACATTGTATTCAAAGTGTGCGTGGCCAAGTACCACCACACAACTATGACAGTTGTAGCGTCTGTTCAGAAAGTAACCAAGGGTATTACCTTGTGAGAGCAGCTCTTCAGGGTCAGGTCGATCATGGAGAAATTCGTCCATATCCAGGTTCAGGACCCATCATTTGGTCGCCGAACTACCTTGCCGATCAAGTTGAGGATGTTGTCACCATCTCTGGTCATCACCATACCAGGGATGTTTTTGCCATTATCCCTCTACTTGATGAATCTAGAGTTCCCAACCGGGAACGAATCAAGATTACTTATGATGGTCAGAAAAATCAGAAGGTTCCCATAGTCATCTATCTACCGGGACCACTACCGTATGAATCAACTAAGGCAATCCCTTACAAATACGGTGCAACGATAATTGAGAATGGAAAGGAAATTCCATTACCCTCCGTTGTGAATATTGCAGACATCAGTCGTGCAACACGGAGTGGTAGAATCTTCAACTGAGGGGTTGGGGAATCCAACAAAGAAAAGGAACTTCAGGAAGAAATTCCTGATCCACCAGTCAATCAATCTAGTAATCCCGACTTTTCAAAAGACAAAGATGAGATGCTAAAGCTTATCCAAAGGAGTGAATACAACATTGTTGATCAACTGTTACAGACTCCTTCAAAGATCTCAGTATTATCACTTTTACTCAGTTTAGAAGCGCACAGGGAGGCTCTACAGAAAATCTTGGAGCAAGCCTTCGTGGAACAAGATGTAACAATCAGACAGTTCGATAGTATTGTCTCTAACATCACTTCCTGCAACAATTTGGGATTTAGTGATGAGGAATTACCCGAAGAGGGTCGCCGTCATAACATGGCGCTCAACATTACAGTTAACTGCTAGGGCGATGCTTTAGCCAACGTACTGGTAGACACAGGGTCAGCCCTGAATGTTATGCCAAAGTCCACTTTGACGTAATTATCATTCAAGGGCCCTCTGATGAGAGTCAGCGAGGTCGTCGTCAAAGCATTCGACGGATCCAGAAAAACGGTTATCGGCGAAGTTGATCTTCCCATAACTATTGGTCCTCACACTTTCCAAATCACTTTCCAGGTCATGGACATCCGGACAACATACAGTTGTTTATTAGGAAGACCTTGGATACATCAGGCTGGAGCGGTTACTTCAACCCTCCACCAAAAGCTAAAGTTCGTCAAGAACGGTCAACTTGTCACGGTTTGTGGGGAACAAGCCTTGCTTGTGAGCAACTTGTCATCATCTGCTAGTGTAGAGCCCGAGCAGGTTATTGGAACTCAGTTCCAAGCACTATCGGTGAGCAAGGACAATCAGTTCAAAGAAGGAACTTCAATTTCTTCATACAAAGATGCTATCAAAGCGGTCGAGAGTACCGATACGATAGGATGGGGATGGCTTGTCATTCCTATTGACAATAAAACAAAGAAGGGTCTTGGTTTTTCTGCAACATGTACCCAGACAGCTGCCAACGATGAAAGTCTTCATCCCGTTCAAAACTTCTTCCACAGTGGAGGTTTTCTTCACCCATTGTCTCAGACAGTTCATGCTATCAATAAGGAAGATCCCTCTGACACAGATGAAGAATGGAAGTCCTACCTTAACAAGGACGACTATATGTCTCAGGAAGAGGTGCCTATGCCTTTTTGGTTTCCTACAGAAAGTCCGAGATTTATACCAAGATCAGATGTCGAAATGATCTACGGAGATTGTGATCCAGAAGGATGCCATGCTCCGCCAAATTCATTAGAGGAAGACACTCTGATGAAAGACAACTTTGATCACAATTACTATGGCCTGATGGATGGTCTGCCAATGTGGCAACCTTACCCAGGAGACTTGGGGCAAGAAAGTCAGCCGAATAATGAAAATCAGTTGACCGTCATTGAACAGAATACCTGTATCCCCACTATGTCATGGGATCAATACTCAGGTCATTCAGAAACTACTCAACATGAAGATGAATTCGCAACGATGGCAGGACTCAAATTCATCAACTATGCTTTTCCCGAGGTCAACGTCATCGAGGGGGATGATTCCTCCAGTTCCACAGAAGTGTGGGACACCCTGGGACAACCAAGTGGAAAATACGACTTTATGGTCAAGTACACTGCTCCCGAAAGCTCTCGTATCAGGTTCGAGGACATCCAGCCAACTGGATGGGGAGATACAGCTGAGAACACCAATGCTATGCAAAATGCAACAGAGGAATCCTCCTACGACAATTCTACCTGGGAAACAGATTCCAATGATCCTACTCCACCAGAAATCAGCGTTATTTCTGAAGACAAATCAAGGAAGGTGCCAGACTTTGTGATTCACCGAGGAGTTCGCCGCCAATGGGTTGCCGTCGATGTTCCGAAGGTCGTTCGCCAGTCAAAGTAATTGCCATTTTTAAGCCTTTCACCCTGCCCAGGTGAAACAGATGTTTTGATAGGGCTCGCTTTCTGTAAATTTCCTTCTTCGCTTTGCCCAAAGCGAGTGAGTTTTGTTTTATAGGGCTGTAGTTTCAAGAACCGACTTATGCATTAATAAAATAATGTCGTTCTGTAATTTCTGCATTATTGCTGTTTTCTCTTTTTGCTTTTTCTCAGAAAATGGTAATCCTAAAAAACAATTCAAAAATAAAAACAAGCAGTAAAATAAATACACTGCACACACTTGCATTTTCTCTATCTCTTCTAAACACGAATCATCACGTCATGCAGATTGCTTGTTTTATACCCCGTTGAAACATACGATCCGATGCCTTCTCCCAACTTTGAGTTCCCGTTATTCGAGGCTGAAGAAGAAAATGACAACGAAATTCCAGAAGAGATCTCCCGACTACTCAGACATGAGGAAAGGTCCATTGAACCTCACAAAGAGCCATTGGAAATGGTAAACTTGGGTTCAGAAAAAGAGAGAAAAGAAATCAGGATTGGGGCACTGCTCAGTCCAACTGCCAGAGAGGGTTTGATAAAGCTTCTCAAAGAATTCCCCGATGTATTCGCTTGGTCTTATCAGGATATGCCAGGGTTGGATACCAGCATCGTGGAACATCATTTACCGTTAAGATCAGAATGTCTGCCAGTAAAGCAAAGGTTGAGACGGACTCACCCGGACATGGCTATCAAAATCAAAGAGGAGGTACAGAAACAGATTGACGCGGGTTTCCTCGCTACATCTGAATATCCTCAATGGTTAGCCAACATCGTACCCGTTCCCAAAAAGGATGGAAAGGTCAGAATGTGTGTTGATTACAGAGATCTAAATAAGGCAAGTCCAAAGGATGACTTTCCTTTACCACACATTGACATGCTGGTTGACAGCACAGCAAAGTTCAAAGTATTCTCCTTCATGGATGGATTCTCGGGCTATAACCAGATCAAAATGGCGCCGAAATACATGGAGAAAACTTCGTTCATTACCCCATGGGGTACCTTTTGTTACAAGGTAATTCCGTTCGGTTTGAAGAATGCCGGGGCAACCTATCAAAGGGCCATGACTACTCTGTTTCATGACATGATACACAAATAAATCGAGGTATATGTCGATGATATGATTGCAAAATCAAAAATAGAGAGTGAGCACGTTGAACATCTGTCAAAATTGTTCGAACGTCTAAGAAAATTAAAGCTCCGCTTGAATCCCAACAAGTGCACCTTCGGTGTCCGTTCAGGGAAATTACTAGGGTTCATCGTCAGCCAGAAAGGAATTGAAGTTGATCCTGACAAGGTCAAGGCCATTCAAGAAATGCCTTCTCCGAAAACTGAAAAACAAGTCAGAGGATTCCTGGGACGTTTGAACTACATCTCCAGATTCATATTCCTCATGACCGCGACGTGTACGCCGATTTTCAAATTACTCAAAAAGAACCAGGATTGCGTTTGGGCAGAAGATTGCCAAACCGCCTTCAATAGTATTAAGGAATATCTGTTGAATCCTCCGATTCTATCACCTCCAGTGCAAGGAAGACCACTGATCATTTACCTCACAGTCCTAGAGGAATCAATGGGATGTGTACTTGGCCAATAAGACGAAACTAAAAGGAAAGAGTCTGCCATCTACTATCTAAGCAAGAAATTCACCGACTGCGAGACTCGGTACACAATGCTTGAGAAAACTTGTTGCGCTTTGGCTTGGGCAGCCAAACGTCTTCTCCAGTACATGATTCGTCATACTACTTGGTTGGTCTCCGAAATGGATCCAATCAAATACGTTTTCGAAAAGCCTGCTCTCACGGGAAGAATTGCCCGTTGGCAGATGCTGTTATCAGAATATGACATAGAGTACCACGCTCAGAAAGCCGTTAAAGGAAGTATTTTAGCCGATCATTTGGCTCATCAACCGATTGACAATCAAGAATCAATCGGGTTTGACTTCCCAGACGAAGATGTCATGTATCTAAAGATGAAAGACTGCGATGAACCGCTACCCAGTGAAGGGCCAGAACCAGGTTCCCAGTGGGGACTTATCTTTGACGGAGCAGTCAATCATTATGGAAACGGAATTGGGGCAATCATTGTTACCCCTCAGGGTACCCACATTCCTTTCACTGCTAGACTTACGTTCAAATGTACGAACAACGAGGCCGAATACGAAGCTTGTATTATGGGTCTCGAAGAAGCGATCGATTTAAGGATAAAAAACTTGGACGTATATGGCGACTCAGCCTTGGTTATCAATCAGATAAAAGGAGATTGGAACATATACCAATCAGGATTGATTCCTTACAAAGACTATGCAAGAAGGTTGTTACCCTTCTTCAACAGAGTCGACTTTCATCACATCCCTCGTGATGAGAATCACATGGCTGATGCATTAGCCACTCTCTCTTCCATGATTAGTGTAGGTCGATGGAATGACATACCTAAGATCTACATCATGCGCCTTGAACGGCCCGCTTACATCTTCGCGATTGAAGCAGTCATAGACGACAGACCTTGGTATCACGATATCAAATGCTTCCTTCAGAAACAAGAGTACCCATCTGGGGCACTCAGAAAAGACAGGAAAACCCTCAGAAGATTGGCTGGAAACTTCTTCCTGAGCGGTGACACTCTTTATAAGAGAAATTTTGACATGGTCTTGCTCCGATGCGTCGACAGACCAGAAGCAGACATGCTTATGAAAGAAATTCATGAAGGATCCTTTGGCACTCATGCCAACGGACACACAATGGCCAAAAAAATTCTGAGAGCAGGGTATTATTGGTTGACCATGGAATCCGACTGCTACAAGTACATGAGGAGGTGTCACAAGTGTCAGATATACTCCGACAAAATTCATGTACCGCCATCACATCTCAAAGTTCTTTCTTCCCCGTGGCCTTTTTCCATATGGGGAATCGACGTGATTGGTATGATTGAGCCCAAGGCTTCAAACGGACATCGGTTCATCCTTGTAGCCATTGATTATTTCACCAAGTGGGTCGAAGCAGCGTCATACGCCAATGTAACCCGACAAGTGGTGGTCCGATTTATCAAAAACAATATCATCTGCCGTTATGGTGTTCCAAGCGAGATCATTACTGATAATGGATCTTACTTGAACAATAAGATGATGAAAGAGTTGTGTGCATAGTTCAGGGTCGAACACCATAACTCATCTCCCTACCGACCCAAGATGAACGGAGCGGTAGAAGCGGCTAACAAGAACATCAAGAAGATCGTTCAAAAGATGGTTGTAACCTACAAAGACTGGCACGAGATGCTACCCTTTGCTCTTCACGGCTATCGCACATCTGTCCGCACTTCAACAGGGGCAACCCCTTTCTCTCTAGTATATGGCATGGAGGCAGTTCTCCCCATAGAAGTAGAGATCCCGTCAATCCGGGTATTGATGGAAACTAAGCTCACCGAAGCTGAATGGTGTCAAAGTCGACACGACGAACTGAACCTGATCGAAGAGAAGCGAATCACGGCACTATGCCACGGTCAGTTGTATCAACAGAGAATGAAGAGGGCATTCGACAAAAAGGTCCGACCTCGTGTTTTCAGAAAAGGAGACCTTGTGCTCAAGAAGATACAATCATTTCTCACTGATTCTCGGGGCAAATGGACCCCAAATTATGATGGCCCCTATGTGGTCACGAAAGCTTTCTCAGGCGGCACCTTGAGACTTGTAACCATGGACGGAGAGGAATTTGCCTACCCCACGAATGTTGATGTAGTCAAGAAATACTTCGCCTAAACTAAAAAAAAACGTCTCGGTGAATTGAAAACCCGAAAGGGCGGTCCAGGCAAAAGTTAGAGACATGGAAAAAAATCATCCCGATGGATTGGAAATCTCATAGTATAATCCAGGAAAAAGTTAGGGATAATGGCAAGTAACTATGTTCGACAGAGGCGAGTCCCTCAGCAACAGTAGCAGTTGCATCATCTATCGGAGGAAATCTCCAGTCAAAGGTCATCTTCGACGAAAGCTCAGGATGTCCCAAACTCAAAGTTGGTAGAAGGATAGTGGTCGTTATGTTTCAACGTAGCCCTTTTCCCTGTAAATTACCATTTTCTAACTTTGTATATACTCTTTGGAATCACGCGTTTGGCTGATCTCCATCTTATCAATAAAATTTGAGCCCTTGTGCTTTTGTTTGTAATTCTTTATTTGTTTTAGCTTTACAGAACGACGTTGTTTAAACTTAATCAGCGATTCTTGAAATAAAACAAAAATAAATTTACTTGTTAAACTTTTTCTGCTTTTAAATTAAAGATGGAATTTCTTTTGACTATTGAACATCAGAAGAACATCGATCGCTTCTCCCGAAGTAAGCGAACTTCAAAGTGCAGAATCAAAGTACTCCTTCTAAGCCAGTATGCCTGAATGAAGGGATCAACTGTGCCAGAGACCTTGTTTCGTCTGACACACTTCGGCCGAGTTCTCATCTCCTAAGCCCGATCAACATAGCTCCCAACGGGACTATCTCTCCTAAGCAAGGTGGAATTGCTATTTTGAACCAACGGTACTTCTTCGCCCCGCGATGGTCGAGTATCCAATTGTGTTCATCCATTAGTCTGTATGTCGCGTCTGTTTTGTCAGCATATACATACGTACTTCATGCATTTTATTTGCGTTCGCATTTCGTATTGCATCACTATCACTTGAGTCGGTCTTGTCCCCTAGTGATAAACAATTTTCTCAATCGAGTTTGTCAGTTCTTTCCTCATCAGGAAGTGTTGCGTCTGCACAATCTCGCCACCAGTGTATCTTTAGATCAGAGTCGGCACTTGGCCACTTTGGTAATTTGAACCTCTGAAAGATCAGAGAACCTTCAACAGATGTCACTCTTCGCCATCAAAGATGATATCCTTGCTTTCCCGGATTAAGGAAAATCCACAGAGAAAGCCTCGTGATCAGAGATTCGGCAGCACGCCAGTTTTTGCTCCGAAAGGACCGCTGATGAAAAGGTCATCGATGCCACAAAATTGGACCCCATCATATGGCGTTTCTCCGGGAAGATCCTGAGAAAAGTAT
Organism: Lathyrus tuberosus; assembly: GCA_022829125.1. NCBI lineage: Eukaryota > Viridiplantae > Streptophyta > Magnoliopsida > Fabales > Fabaceae > Lathyrus > Lathyrus tuberosus. Next base: position 1,871,930 of record JALAZF010000436.1, on the reverse strand, counting down.
GATGAAATATCCCGAATGAAAACAGTCTCTCAAGAGACTCACTTTCCCCAGTAGAAACAAATGGCGTCTCCAACAGAGAAGTTTGTACAACTCTACAACTTAGACGACTGGGTTCCCCAGCAAGTCTGACAGCAAAACATTTTCTACTCAAATGGCATCTCCCCAGGAAAATTCGGCGAGAAGTTTGAAGGAAAACCGCTACTCATAGCGTCCCTTGTCAATAAAGTTTATTGACAAAAGAAACTAAGACCAGTTCCTTGGTAGGAAACCAGGATCGAGGGGAAGTTTACTTAAGAAACTAAGACCAGTTCTTTGGTAGGAAACCAGGATCGAGGGGAAGTTTAGATCAGGAAACTGAGACCAGTTCCTTGGTAGGAAACCAGGATCGAGGGGAAGTTTATAAAAGAAACTAAGACCAGTTCTTTGGTAGAAAACCAGGATCGAGGGGAAGTTTAGATCAGGAAACTGAGACCAGTTCCTTGGTAGGAAACCAGGATTGAGGGGAAGTTTATAAAAGAAACTAAGACCAGTTCTTTGGTAGGAAACCAGGATCGAGGGGAAGTTTAGATCAGGAAACTGAGACCAGTTCCTTGGTAGGAAACCAGGATCGAGGGGAAGTTTATTTCAAAAAGAAACTAAGACCAATTCCTTGGTAGGAAACCAGGATCGAGGGGAAGTTTATTTCAAAAGAAAACTGAGACCAGTTCCTTGGCTGAAGACCAGGATCGAGGGGAAGTTCACCTTTTCTAAGCATCATTGCTTAGCTAAAGAAGATGAATGCGTAAGCTACCATTCATAACCATCATCAAAATTTCGGGTATTCCGATATTTAATCCTCTTGCACCCCGAATGCCCGAATCCCTTCGTCATTCACACCTTCGGGTCCAAGAAGATTAAATAGGGGCATTTGTAATACCCCAAATTTTGACCACTAAAGTTTCCCATCATTTTACAAATCATCACCACAATATGGATGTACCTTTATGCTTCATCAGTCTCCCCAAAGATGGGTGAGCATCCACTACAATCAAAATTAGGGTTTTAAGCCCTCTCCGAGCTTTAGACAAAGGCTCAATCAAGAAATGACTTGATTTTCAACTTGTCTAATCTCTCAAACATCCTCAAAGGATCAAAAGGACTCATACTTCAAGGATTAAGCACAAAGCTGCTCCCTTCTAGGTGGATCAAGTCTCCAGATCGACAGTGTCACCAAATTAGGTTTTGATCACCCAGGGCCTCCAGATGAAAAATTTCATCTGGGCACAAGCCATTGATCCAAAGCATAACCTAATATACTTCATGGAACCTCATGAACCCATGCATCAAGTCAATTTTGCCTCAGGGGATGCATACATCAAAAATCAGGAATTAGGGTTTCTTGACCTAATTCACCCCTAAGTTGACTTTTGGGACAAATCAAGAGCCAAGACCTCAAGACATGATTTAAGGGTCTCTAATGAACTATATTGATCCATTTGGAACAATGGATTAATCCAAGAAGCTTCAGCAACAAGTCTCATTTTCATCTGCACCACAATTAGGGTTTCGCGAGGAAAGTCAACTATAACTTTGACTTTTGACCTGGACATGCTCCCAAACCCTAATACATGATTGAATATACCCTATGACACCCATGGAACATGTCCATCAAGTTTGATTTAGGTCAAGGACATGATTTCCTGAAGAATTGCACAGTTTGGAATTCATCTGATAAAAAGTCAACTGTGCACAAAAGTCAACTTTGACTTTTTGAGATTTTTCACCAAAATGGATTTTTAACCCTAAAATGATGTTAATGTATGATTTGAATCATCATTCATCAAGAAAAATCAAGAAAATTGAGATAACTTGTAAAAGGGGTAACCATAAAAACTTAGAATTTTTTCTAAGTTAAAAATAAAGTGGCAAGGGTACCAACTTTGGAGGACCATAACTCCTAAACCACAAGGCCATTTTTTCTCATCCAAAGATGGATTTGTAGCCCTCATTATCATCTACAAAAACTTCAACTACAAGTCATTCCAATTCATTAAGGATTTTGAGTTATGGAGTGATCAAAGTGGCTGAAAAGTGAAAATGTCACTTTTTCCAACACATAGTGAAATTTTCACTAAGTCAGATTTTGCCTCACTTTTTGCCAAATGTAGGGGGATTTTTCACTTGGAATCAAAAGAGATCAAAACCAAAATTGTTCAAACAGTTGTTGTATCATGTAAGAGCTTTCCAAAATGGCCAAGAACATTGCCAAATTCAACTTACACAATGAGATATGACATTGGCAAGTTACCTTGCTGAAATCTGTCAAGGCAAGGCAGAATTTGCAACTTTGGTCGATTTGCCAAAATCAGCCAAATTCAATTGCTCCTATCCACTTGGACACCTCAGAGGATTGAATCTAAAGGGGACAATCACTGAGCCAAGCCTCCAAATTCCATGGAACAAGAAATAGCATGTTGAACCTAGAATGGCCAAAATAGGGACAAGACTTCAAATTTGGAATGAGGCATTCAATGGAACCATCAAGGTGGCATGGACTGAGCCATTCTCATCTGAAATCAGTCAAGACTTATCCAAGACCAAGGGGACCATAGCTATGTGCCCTAACCTCTAGTCAATGGCTAGAGGAGACTTGCATTTCCATTGGCCAACATTGAGGAAACACCTGCTGCAGTTGCCATTCACTATGGATCCCTAAACAAACTTGCTCTACTATAAATAGAGCTAAATTGTGGTCAGTTTGAGTACACCAAAGCCATCAAACAGATGCTTTCCTCAAAATCTCTTTTTTCACTCCAATTTTGCCTTCTAAGGCAAGTCACTATCGGGTTTTGAGTTTTAGAGCAATTCCAATCAAACCAATCACTCACACACCTCACATACATCACATATGAGCTGATCAAACACTTAGATCACTTCTGAAACACCAATTTCACAAAATCACCAGCTGGTTGCTCAAGGTTTTAACCAAAGTGCAGCTGAGGTACCACAAAATGATCCAGCCAATTTCAATCAAGTCCAACCATCCAAACACAATCCATATGGTGTAGGGAGGCTGTTCAGATCATCACAACTCATCTGTAACACCTCCAAATCAAAAATCACTTTGAACTTGCTGTCACGACCTAAAGGTAAGCCTAAACTTAGGCATCTCTCAATCTATGCATATTTCCTCGCACAATAATTTAGCCATATGTTCATAATCATGCATGGAATGTTTTCCCTCAATTAATTGCATTGTTTGAATCGTGTATCAAAAATCCTAGCCTTTATGCAGAAATTAGGGTTCTTGAGGTCTCTTCGTGATTTCTTGTTGTATGTTTAATTTAAATGAAATTAATGGATATAGACATGATCGTGAGGTTGAGACGAGCATAATGATATGTGGATTGCATGATATGATTACGTATTCAGTGAGATTGGATAGAAAATGCAAATCTGAGAAACCAAGACCACGCGCGTGTTCTTCAGCTTGTTCTTGGCGCCATTTTTAGAAATTCAAATATTTGAATTTTGTGATTTTGTTTAATTGATTCAAAAATTAATTTCTCTCTGAGTTTTAATGATTTTGAGTTGATTCTTTTTTTAATAATTCACAAAAATGTTAAAATATTTTATTTTCCCAAAAAATCCCAAAAATATTATTTATTTCATATAATTGATATTTTTGTAAAGAATTAATATTTTGATTGTTTTTGGCATTTTAAATATTTTTTCTACATTGATTTTGCAACTTTTAATGCTTTCTAATTATTTTGTAGGTCAATACTTAATTTTTGAAGCATTAATCCAAGATCACAATTTGTTTTCCATGTGTTAAACAATTTTTGATCATTTTAATTGAATTTTTATTCAATTAAATACATTTTGAAAACAAATTAGGGTTTTGGATTAATTCAACCCTCATAAATCATTTTCAAAACTTTTTGGGCCTCTTGAGAGAGTGTAAGACCCATCCCCCCTTGTACAAAAACTTTTTGGGCCTCACTCATTGTATAAGTCCCTCTGTACAAGTAAACGGCGCGATCGTCGCCCGTTTAAAATAAAAAATCATCTGGGCCTCTCCTTGAGCTATAAGACCCATTCAAAACACTTTGGGCCTCTATTAGAGTGTAAGACCCAATCCCCCTTTTAACCAAACATCTTGGGCCTCACTTATTGTATAAGTCCCTCTGCGTTAAAAGAAAACCTCGGCGCGATCACCATTTTTAAACGAAAAATCATTTGGGCCTACCCCGTGTTATAAGCCCCACTCTTTTTTCTCTAAACTTTTTGGGCCTCTTGAGAGAGTGTAAGACCCATCCCTTTGTACAGAAAACCATTTTGGGCCCCAGTCACTTGTATAAGTCCCGCTGTACAAAGTCAAACAGTGCGCTCACTGATAAAACCCTGGGCCTCTCCTTGAGCTGTAAGCCCCAAATCTTTCTTTTTCAAAGCACTTGTTCCTTTGATTTTGAATATACTGTTGTTTTCAATCTTTCTTTGTTGAACAACTAACCAAACAGCATGGAAGCACTACAACCGAGTAAGTGGTTATCGCTTTCGTTTACTGCTTTCATATTATAAACTGTATTGTGGGGCTGCTCACTGTAAGTCTCCTTTCATAAACTCATATCTACTGTGTAATAATAGTATAGATATTTTCGAGTTTCCCCGGCAACTACGTCTAGCACTAGGTAAAGCCGTTTCGTTTATTCGTAGAAATAGACGCTTAGATCCCCAATAGGAGCACCAGATACAGTCTTCTCTTCGGCTGTCCTCCTTAGGAATCGTCAAGAAGCTCTATTCCCCAAGATGAATGTATTATCCATGAATGGCATCTTTGAGTTTCTTCCAAATTCTCGAACTTTCCTGACTTGATCTATTCCTTGTGGATAGCTTGCCTTGAATGTCTCGGGGTTTGGGTACCCACTACGGTCATAATCTTGGACCTTAACTAAGGAACCCTATTTAAAAGCTAAAAGTTGCTGGATAGTAAACCTCGCACATTTACCAATGGTTTTTATCTTTAAAAGAGTTATCTCTCCTAATGGAAAGGAGATGATAGACCCACGGGCTTCTTAAAAGCATCGGCCTCCTCTTGGGCATTATTCAAGGACCCACAGGCTTCCTAAAAGCAACCCCGCCTCCTCTTGAGCTTCGTACAAGGACCCTACGGCTTCTTAGAAGTATTCACAGCCTCTTCTTAGGCTTCGTATAATGATCTCTTCCTCCGGGAATGATAGCCTCCTCTTGGGCTTCGTACAAGGACCCGTCGGCTTCTTAAAAGTTTCCAGCCTCCTCTTGGGCTTCGTACAAATTGTCCCGACGACCGCCTAGTGGTATAGGAACAGAACCTAGTCATCCTCATAGAACAGTCCTTTCATAGAGTCTACTACTGTTTCTCACAGCATAGTACAAAAGATAAAACTCTAGACATTGACAGTCTAACTTCCTTGAGTCTCAAAGACATTCTCAAGTGACCTCTTCGTTAAATAGGAAGGAAACCCGCAGACTCAGACAGTCTCAATACCCTTTGGATTTCCAGTTTCCTCAAAGAAAAGGAAACAACCCCGATCCTCAGATCTAACCCATGAGTACAGTGATGCTCATATAAGAACTGATTTTCTCTTTCAAAATCAGTATACTGGACCTGTCACTTAACTGACACAGTAACCCTAGCCTTCTCTTGGGCTTTGTACAATGATTCTCCCCAGCGGAGCCAAACAACGTTTTAGCCTCTCTCTCGGGCTTCGTATGAGACACATAAAGACTCCATCGTCGGGTCAAAATCTTTTAGCATCCATCTCGGGCTTCGCACGAGACACAAAGACTCCATCGTCGGGTCAAAATCTTTTAGTTTCTCTCTCGGGCTTTATACGGGACACAAAATAGCCTCCACTTAGGCTTTGTATAATGATTTTCCTAGCGGAAATTAGCCCCCTCTTAGGCTTTGTATAAGAAAACCACTGGTTGATCCAATCAACCTTTTTAGCATCAAAGTTGTGCCTCGTTCACAGTACACAAACATCAACAACTCCTTTCCCTTCATCTAATCGCTGTAAGCGGCAAGCCTCTGGATCATCTACATCCATGCCACTGTCCCTCTTTTAGCATGATAAATTCCTAAGGAAAGATAGCATTGCTCTACACTGAGTTAAAGTCTTCTCCTTCAGGTTAAAACCCTTTCTTCGGAAATTATGGCATTGCTCGGATCCGCGTATCCCAGTTAAAGTAATTCTCCTTCTCCCCTCTTTAGAGATGACAAATTCTCTCTAAAGTCGAGGTCCCTCAGCTTCACGTCTTGGGCTTTGAACAAGACATAAATAGACTTTTCAGCTTCACATCTTGGGCTTTGAACAAGATACAAACCACCTTTCGCTTCACGTCTTGGGCTTTGAACAAGACACCAAAACACCCATTTCCTCCCATAGAATAGGAGGAACTACGAACGCTCTGATTTCCCTGTTTCGGTAAACGGGAATACGTAGGCATAAGATCGAAAGAAAAGATCTTAGCGAGCACAATCAACAAAAAACCCAAATCCCATATCTCCATCAATCAAAAGCAGTAATCCAAAAGCATCAGTCCTAACATCCTAATCCTTGTTCCCCGCCATAAACCTTCTGCCCAAGTAAAAAGAAAGAAAACATTATTGGCAAAAATACAAATAACCAGTACAAAGGCCCCCCACATTGTAGCATTCGTAACCTAACAGACCGCTGTTTAAACTCAGTATGCAAAGCAGGGTTAATTGGAGACATCTATTTCCCTTCCTTATTCAGCTCACAATAGGATAAAAAATGAATCGACCTGTAGTCAAAGCTCAAACCGTAGAGAGCGACCAGCGCTTAAGAACCGCGTTCAAAATCGCTCGCTACAGTGTCTTATACAAAGTCCAAGATTGAGGCTGAAAAGAAATTAACTCTGTGGGAAAGAAATCTTTATCTGTTTTGTACAAAGCCCAATATTGAGTCTAAAATGAGACTTTACTGACTCTGCTGAGGATATTTTAAGTGTCTTGTACAAAGCCCAAGATTGAGACTGAAATGAGTTTGACTCTACTGGAGAGTATTATCTGTCTTGTACAAAGCCCAAGATTGAGGCGGAGATAAGTTTGACTCTGCTTACGAAATTATTTCTCAAAGCCTAAAAGTAGGCTGAGAGGAATTAACTCCGCTGGGGAAGATTTTTGTCCCAAGCTTAAGAGAAGGTTATGAAGATTTATGTCTTGTACAAAGCCCAAGATTGAGGCTAAAAAGGATTTGACTCAACAAGAGAGTGATTTTATCTGTCATGTACGAGGCCCGGGATTGTGGTTGAACAAGCTGGAGAAATCATTATACAAAGCCTAAGAGGAGGCTAACTTCTGTTAGGGGAAATCCTTATACCGAGCCTAAAAGGAGGCTGGAAAAGATTGACTTGACAAGAGTGTGGTTTTATCTGTCTTGTACAAAGCCCAAGATTGAGGCTAAAAGGGTTGACTCAACAAGAGAGTGCTAAAAGGTGATTGAATCAACAAGAGAGTCCAAAAGATTGACTCAACAAGAGAGTCTGAAAAGGGGATTGACTCAACAAGAGAGTCTGAAAAGTTGATTGACTCAACAAGAAAGTTTGAAAAGGTTAGCTCCGCTGGGGAGAATCACTCTACAAAGCCCAAGTGGAGGCTAGCTATGTTGAGGAAAGATCATTATATAAAGCCTAAGAGGAGGCTATCTTCTACTAGGGATTATTGAGGTCCCGAGGCAGGTCCAAATGGGGAATCAACTATTGCTAAGGGTTACAGAAGAGTTAAGATATCAGATGCCTTGAGGTTCTGATAGTATTATACAGATGATAAACTGACCCTGGCTGGGGGATTTTTAGGAGAGGGACTGGGTTTTTGAACCCAAGGGTTTTAACTCCTTTGGAGATTGATCCATAATGACCAGGGGTTCTCCTATGTTTGTAGGGAACTTAAGAATGTCTTGGAGACTCAAGAGGAGATTTAGACTGTCCAAGTCTATTGGTATGGAAGAGTTTATCCTTGTATAATACCCAAGAGGAGGCTGGTGTTTTAAGGGGTGATAATCAACCCTAAATGGTTTGATGTGTTGACATTGGAAAGACTGCTCTAGCAAAGGACGACTAAGTTCTGTCCTATACCTTAAAGTGGTCTTCAAGGTCCTTGTATTAAGCCTAAGAGAAGGCATGAGAACTTCTAAGAAACCTGGAGGGTCCTTGTACAAAGCCCAAGAGGAGGCGGAGATGCTTTTAGGAAGCCTGTGGGTCCAAACTTAAGAAGAGTTTCAGAAAAGTTTCACCGAGAATAATATTTTCTTTAGTGAACAGTTCTAGGGTTTGAAGAAATTCAAGAGAAGTTTCACCGGGAATTAATCCTCTCTGGGAAAATTGAATTTCTTTGACCAATTCTAATAGTGGCAGTCTGATAAAAGGTTCGCCGAGAATACTGCTTTTCTCTTTGTTCCATATTGTTTAAGCTCAAAAGAAGGCAAGACTGTATCTGGAAATCCTATGGGGATCTAGTTTTGACTGCATTTAAGAGTGACCAACTAGCTTTACTTAGTTCTAGACCTAGTTGCCGGGGAAAACTCTAAATAGCTATACTAGTATATATACAGTTGATATATGACAAGTATTTAAAAGGATATGAAAGAAGGGCTTATAGAGGAGCAGCTTCCCACAATACAGTTATATATATTAAAGCATGTAAATGAAAGCTAATAAAACTTACAGGTGAGCATGCTTCCATGCTGTGTTGTTAGTTGTTCAAAGAAATTAAAGAAAGTTTTGATAACAACTGTATATTTGAATCTAAATCAAAAGAGAAGTTATTTTTGAAAAGATTGTTGGGGCTTATACTCAAAGAGAGGCCCAAGGTTTAATAGTGATCGCACCGTTGTTTTAAAAATCGTATCGGGACTTATACAACGACTGAGGCCCAAAAAGGTTTATTTACAAAAGGGCTGGGTCTTACACTCTTTCAAGAGGACCAAAAGTGTTTTTTAAGAAAAGGGATGAGAATTATAGCTCGAGGAGAGGCCCAGGTGATTTGATTTTGAAATGGCGATCGCGCGAAGATTTTTGAAAATACAGTGGGACTTATACAATGTCTGAGGCCCAAAATGGTTTTGGTTAAAAAGGGATTGGGTCTTACATTCTATTAGAGGCCCAAAAGTGTTTGAAAATTTAAAATCGAGAGAAAACCCTAATTTTAAATAAAATGTTATTTTTCAAAGGTAATTTAAATAATAAATGATAAAATATCAATTATATTTAAAAACAAGTTATACACTTTGGAAAATATCTTGAAAAATCATGTTTAATCATATGAAAGTTTAAAATTCAATTGATTTTGAAAGATCAAAGTGGGAATTTCATTTAAAAATGTTTAAAAACAAATAAAATGAAATTAATTACAAAAATTCTAACTATATTAAATAAATAATATAAATTGGATTTTTTTTTTTTTGTAAAATAAAATATTTAAACATTTTAGTGAATTTTGAGAAAAATAATCAATTCAAAAACATAAATAATCAGAGAGAAATTAATTTTTGAATCAATTAACAAAAATATCAAAATATTCAAATATTTGAAAATTTGAAAAAGGGCGCCAAGAACACTAAGTTCTTGCCCGCGTGCCTTGTTTCTGCAGATTTGCATTTTCTCACTTTTCTCCATGATTTCTCAATGGTTTTGCACGATTCAAGTACCAATCTTGTTCGCTTTTGAACAAGGATCACAACCATATAGATTAATTGTAATTATATTAAGTATTGAGTGAGAAATCAGAAGAAAACCTCAAGAACCCTAATTTCAGCATGAACACAATGAAATTCCATACACGATTGATTCATGGCAATTGATTGAGGGTAATCACTCCATACATGAATATGAACATGCGGAAAAATTATTGTGCAGTAAAATATGCATGCATCATGGAGTTTGAAGAGTTCATGCTTACCTCTTGCAGCTGGTGATCGAGTTTGGTGATGGAGGTGTTACATCTAGGTTTCAATGATCTGGATATCTTCCTTAGGTGCCAAGGAGTATGTTTGAATGCTTGGAGTGGATTGAATTGAGTTGGAACTGGTTGTGGTACCTCAACTGCAAATCTGTCAAGAACATGAGCAATTGGCTGGTGATTTTGAGAATCTGATGTTCCATATGTGATTTTTTATTATGGATCACTCACATATGATGTTTATAAGGTGTGTGTGTGATTGGTTTGGTTGGAATTGCTCTCAAACTCAAAACCCGATAGTGACTTGAGTTAGAAGGCAAAATTGGAGTGAAATGGAGATTTTGAGGAAAGCATCAGTTTTGGTGCTTTGGTGTACTCAAACTTATCACAATTGAGGTCTATTTATAGTGTGTCAAGTTTGTTTTGTAAGCAATAGTGTGTGGCAACTACAGAAGGTTGTTGGCCAATGTGGATCAAATGGAATCTCAAGTCTTCTCTTGCCATTGACTTGAGATTAGAGCACAGGTCTATGGTCCTTTGTTGCATGAGCTTATCTTGACTGAATTGGTTAATCATTGACTGATACATGCCAGCTCTATGCATCCATTGAATGCCTCAAAACAAAATTTGAGTCTTGAGGCATCTTTAGCTTTTAGGGGTGCCACACCTATATGTAGCTCCAAAGACTTGGGAGGCTTATGGATCAGTACTTGTTCCTCCTTGATCTCCCCCTGAGGTGTGCAGATGGATAACCATGTTTGGTTTTGCACAATTTGATCAATTCGAGCCCTAATGTACAAATCTGCCTTGCAAAACAGTTTGCAGCAAGGCATGTTGCAGCTGTCATAACCTTTAGCTCAGGTGGAGTTTGATGGAGTTCTTGGACATTTTGGAAAGCTGATATATCCTATTTCAACATGATTTCCAACTTTGGTTTTGAATCAACTTGAATTACAATGAAAAATGCCTCTACATTTTGAAAAAAAATAAGGCAGATTCTGACTTAGTGAAAATTTCACTAAGTGTTGGAAAAATGTCATTTTCATGTTTTTAGCCACTTTGATCACTCCATAACTAAAAATCCATGAAGAATTGGAATGAGATGTAGTTAAAACTTTTGAAGTATGTAATGAGAGATAAAAATCCAACTTTGGACCATCCAAAATGGTTCATGGATCTCAAGTTATGGTCCTTGGAAGTTGGTACCCTAGCCACTTTGTTCCATAACTTAGAAAAATTCTAAGTTTTTTATGGTTACCCCTTTTACAAGTTAACTCACTTTCTTTGATTTTTCTTGATGAATGATGATTCAAATCACATATTAACATTGTTTTAGGGTTAAGGAACCTTGTTTGACCAAAAATCCAAAAAGTCTAACTTGGATTTTTGTACAGTTGACTTTTCCATCAGATGAAATTTTGAATTTGTGATTCTTTTGTGAAATCAATCCTTGGGCTCAATTAAACTTCATGGATGGCCTCCAAGGGTATTTAGAAATCTCTTGGACCCCTCCCTAAGGTTTGAGATCAAGGGTAGGTCAACAGTCAAAGGCAGGGTTAACTTTTTTCATCAGAAACCCTAATTTGTGATCAGATGGTCTTGAGTTCTTGTGGCTTATGATTTGAGATCTTTGAGTCAATCAAATCATGTAAATATGTCAATATGATGTATTTGATATCTTTGAAGTTCATTTTGAAGCTTCGAGCCATGCCTCACTTCACAAGTTAACTCAAAGGGTTGAATTAGGTCAAACCCTAATTCCTGATTTTTTGATAGATGGACCTTCAAGGTGATTTTGCCATTGTGGGTGGGCTCTTGAGATACGTTTAAGCTTATAGGGCCATACATTGAGGCATTGGCTCTTGTCTAGATGAAAAATTTCACCCGGGAAGCCTCAGCCGACCAAAACCCTAATCTGATGACACAGGAAATTTTGAGGCTTGATTCACTTGGAATGCTGCAACCTTGTGCTTGATTCTTGATGTGGGAGTACTCTTGATCCTTTGTGAGTGTTTGAGAGGTTAGACAAGTTGAAGATCATGTCATTTCTTGATTGATCCTTGTCTAAATGCTCTAAGAGGGCTCAAAACCCTAATTTTTTATTGTAGTGAATGCTCAACCATCTTTGAGGAGATTGATGAGGCATGATGGTTCATCCATATTGTGATGGTGATTTGCACAATGATGGGAAATCCTTGTGGTCAAAGTTTGGGGTATGACAGTACGCTCGCTAAGATTTCGCAATCTTATGTCTACGTATTCTCGTTTAAAGAAACAAGGAAATCAGAGCAATCGTAATTCCTCCTATTCTATGGGAGGAAGAGATATTTGGTGTATTGTTCAAAGCCCAAGATTGAAGCTAAAAAGGTATTTGTGTCTTGTTCAAAGCCCAAGATTGAAGCTAAAGAAGGTATTTAAGTCTTGTTCAAAGCCCAAGATTGAAGCTAAATGGTTGACTGGGAGAGAATTTGTCATCTCTAAAGGAGATATCTCATCTGTTTATCACTGTTTGTTGGGTAACTATTTATAAAGAAGAATTACTTTAACTGGGATATGTGAATCCAGCAATGCCATAATTTCCTCTATAGGGGATTTGTCCTGAAGGGGAAAACTTTAACTCAGTGTTGAGCAATGCCATTTTTCCTTAGGAGTCTTTCATGCTAAGAGAGGGACAATGGCGTGGATGTAAATAATCCAGAGGCTTGCCGCTTACAGCCATTAGATGAAAGAGAAAATTTGCCAGGATAAGAGATGGACGACAGCTTGGATATTTGGATTAACAAGTGTGCCACTTACAACAATTATCTGGGATTTAGGGTTTGATTTGATTTTCTGTTTTGATATGTGATAACACAGAGAAATGTTTTCCTATAGAGATTTTGATTTCCTCTGAGGGGATGTTGAGTTTTGTGTGCCTTGATTAAAGCCCAAGGTTGCAGCTAAGAGATTGATTGAATCCACTAGGGAAGTCCTTATAAAAAGCCTAAGAGGAGGCTGGAAAAGACTGAATCAACAAGAGAGTATTTTTATCTGTCTTACACAAAGCCCAAGATTAAGGCTAAAAAGAGACTGACTCTTTTGGGGATATCATTATACAAAGCCTAAGAGGAGGCTAAAAGTTTGACTTTTCTAGGGAAATATTTTGTCTGTCGTGTACAAAGCCCAAGATTGAGGCTGAAAGGGATTTTGACTCCGCTGGGGATGGTTTGTATGTGTCTTGTACAAAGCCCAAGATTGAGGCTGAAAAGAAGACTGACTCTGTGGTAAAGATATCTTTATCTGTCTTGTACAAAGCCCAAGATTGAGGGTAAAGTGAGACTTTACTGACTCAGCTTAGGATATTTCATGTGTCTTGTACAAAGCCCAAGATTGAGGCTGAAAAGATTTTGACTCTGCTGGAGAGTATTATCTGTCTTGTACAAAGGCCAAGATTGAGGCTGGAAAGAGGATTGACTATGTTTAGGGAAATTTATATGGTGTCTTGTACAAAGCCCAAGATTGAGGCTAAAAAAGGTTGACTCTACAAGAGAGTGGTTTTATCGGTCTCGTACAAAGCCCGAGATTGAGCCTGAAAGGGTTGACTCAACAAGAGAGTGTTTTTATTTGTCTCGTACAAAGCCCGAGATTGAGGCTGAAAGGGTTGACTCAACAAGAGAGTGCTTTTGTTTTATACCTTTGACTTAACAAGCGAGTGTGGAAAGGTGATTGACTCATCAAGAGAGTCTGAAAAGGTTAGCTCAGCTGGGAAAAATATTGTACAAAGCCCAAGCGGAGGCTGACTATGCTGAGGAAAGGAAGGATCATTGACAAAGCCTAAGATAAGGCTAACTTTGCTGGGGAAGAACAGAGAAAGAAATCTTTATACAATGCCCAAGAGGAGGCTGTCTTCTGCTGAGGATTATTGAGATCCAGAGGCAGGTCCAAATGGGGAATCAACTCTTGCTGAGGGTTTGCGAAGGGTTGAGATATCAGATGCCTTGAGGTTCTGATTTGGGATAGTGTTATACTGATGATAAACTGACCCTGGCTAAAGGATTTTTAGGAGAAAGACTGGGTTTTAGAACCCATGGGTTTTAACTATAGCAGAGATTGATAAAAAATGACTAGGGGTTTCTCCTACGTTTGTAAGGAACTTGAGAATGTCTTTGAGATCCAAGAGGCGATTAAATTGTCCAAGTCTACAGGTATGGAAGAGTTTTATCTTTATATGATGCCCAAGAGGAGGCAGGTGTTTTAAGGGATGAGAATCAACCCTAAATTGGTCTGAGGTTTTGACTCTGGAAAGACTGCTCTAGCAAAGGAAGACTAAGTTCTGTCCTATACCTTAAAGAGGTCTTCAAGGTCCTTGTATTAAGCCCAAGAGAAGGCATGAGAACTTCTAAGAAACCTGGAGGGTCCTTGTACAAAGCCCAAGAGGAGGCGAGGATGCTTTTAGGAAGCCTGTGGGTCCAAACTTAAGAAAAGTTCAAAAAAGATTTCACCGAGAATTAATCCTTTTGTGAGCAGTTCTAGGGTTTGAAGAAATTCAAGAGAGGTTTCACCGAGAATTAATCCTCTCTGGGGAATGAATTTCTTTGACAATTTCTAATAGTGACAGTCTGAGAAATGTTTCACCGAGAATAATGCCTTTCTCTTTGTTCCATATTGTTTAAGCCCAAGAGAAGGCAAGATTCTATCTGGAAATCCTATGGGGATCTAATTTTGACTGTATTTAAGAGTGACCAACTGGCTTTACCGAGTTCTAGACCTAGTTGTCGGGGAAAACTCTAAGCAGATATACTAGTATATATACAGTTGATATATGACAAATATTTAAAAGGATATGAAAGAAGGACTTATAGGTGAGCAAGCTTCCAGCAATACAGTTATATATATATATATATATATATATGAAAGTGAATAAATGAAAGCTAATAAAACTTACAAGCGAACAAGCTTCCATTGTAACAGCTGTATGGTTAGTTGTTCAAGAAATTAAACAAATTTTTAACAACAACTATGGATTTGAACCTAAATCAAAAGGGAAGTTGTTTTTGAAAAGGTTGTTGGGGCTTATACTATAGGAGAGGCCCAGATGAAAAATAGTAATTGAATCGTTGTTTTGTAGACTGTACTGGGGCTTATACAATGACTGAGGCCCAAAAAGGTTTTTTGTACAGAGGGATGGGTCTTACAACTCAAGGAGAGGCCCAAAGGTTTGAAAGAGAGAAGAAAGGGGACTTACGACTCAAGGGTAGGCCCAGATGAAAATATTTGAAAAGCGACGATCGCGTCGAGATTTTGAAAACACAGTGGGACTTATACAATGACTGAGGCCCAAAAAGGTTTTGGTTAAAAAAGGATTGGGTCTTACACTCTAATAGAGGCCCAAAGTTTATTTTATATACAAGTGATGGGGCTTACAACTCAAGGAGAGGCCCAAGTGAGTTTTGTTTAAAAGGCGACGACCGCGCCGATATTTTAAAATCATATCGAGACTTATACAATGAGTGAGGCCTAAATTATTTATTTACAAGTGGGGGTTAGGTCTTAGACTCTATTAGAGGCCCAAAGTGTATTTTAAGAAAAGGGAATGGGACTTATAACTCAGGGAGAGGCCCAATGAAAGACAGTGATCGCACAGTCATTTTAAGAATCGCAGAGGGACTTATACAATGACTGAGGCCCAAAAAAGGTTTTCTGTACAACAAAGGATGGGACTTACACTCTATTAGAGGCCCAAAGGTTGTTTAAAAATTTAAAATCGAGAGGAAACCCTAATTTTAAATTAAAATGTCATTTTTCAAAGGTAATTTAAATAATAAATGATAAAATACCAATTATATTCAAAAACAAGTTGTACATTTTGGAAAATATTTTGAAAAATCATGTTTAATCATATAAAAGCTTAAAATTCAATTGATTTTGAAAGATCAAAGTGGGAATTTCATTTTAAAAATGTTTAGAATAATAAAACATGAAATTAATTACAAAAATTCTAACTATATTAAATAAATAATATAAATTGGATTTTTTTTGTAAAATAAAATATCAAAACATTTTTGTGATTTTTGAGAAAAAGAATCAATTAAAAAACATAAATATTCAGAGAGAAATTAATTTTTGAATCAATTAAACAAAAATAACTAAAACTCAAAAATTTGAATTATGGCGCCAAGAACACTTGGTTCTTGCTCGCGCCCTCTGCTTTTGTAAATTTGCGTTTTCTCACTTTTCTCCATGATTTCTCAATGGTTTTGCATGATTCAAGTACCAATCTTGTTCGTTTTTGAACAAGGATCACAACCATATAGTTTAATTGCATTTATATTAAGTATGGAGAAAGAAATCAACAGAAAACCTCAAGAACCCTAATTTCAGCATGAACACAATGAAATTCCATACACGATTGATTCATGGCAATTGATTGAGGGTTATTACTCTATATACATGCAAGAACAAGATAGTAACTCAAAAATTCATTTATGATGCATGAAATATAGAGTTTGAAGGGTTCATGCTTACCTCTTGCAGCTGGTGATCGAGTTTGGTGATGGAGGTGTTGCAGTTAGGTTCCAATGATCTGGACAGATTCCTTAGGAGCCATGGAGTGTGTTTGAATGCTTGGAGTGGATTAAAATGAGCCGAAACTTGATGTGGCACCTCAATTGCAACTCTGTCAAGAACTTGAGCAATTGGCTGGTGATTTTGAGAATCTGATGTTAAAAATGTGATTTTGTGTTATGGATCACTCACATGTGATGTTTATGAGGTGTGTGTGTGATTGGTTTAGTTGGAATTGCTCTCAAACTCAAAACCTGATAGTGACTTGAGTTAGAAGGAAAAATTGGAGTGAAAGGGAGATTGTGAGGAAAGCATCAGTTTGGGTACTTTGGTGTACTCAAACTGATCACAATTGAGCTCTATTTATAGTAGAGCAAGTTTGTTTTGCAAGCAATCGTGTGTGGCAACTGCAGCAGGTCTGTGGCCAATGTGGATCAAATGGAACCTCAAGTCTCCTCTAGCCATTGAATTGAGGTTAGAGCACAGGCCTATGGTCACCTGGTTTAGAGATAAGCTTGGCTCATTCCTTTAAACTTGCCTCAGTTCATGCCACATTGATGTATCCATTGAATGCAACAAAATTGGAGTCTTGGCACTTTTTAGCTATTTTAGGCTTGGCATGGCTACATGTAGATTCTTGGACTTGAGAGGCTTGGGGATCAGATCATTCTCCTTTTGTTTTATCCTTAGATGTGTCCAAATGGATGACAAGGCTTGAAGTTGTCCAATTTTTCCAAATCGAGCAAATGCACCAAATCTGCCTTGCTTGGGACAGTTGGAAATGGTGATTTTGAGGGATTCATATCTCCCTGCTCAGGTTGAGTTATGGGAGGATCTTGTGCTTTTTAGAAAGCCCTAATATGATACAAAACATGTGTGATCATAGTTTGTTTTGAAACTATTTGGATCCCATTGAAAAATCATCATGAACATTGATGTTCAAGGATGATAACTTAGGCAGATTTTCACTAAGTGTTGGAAAAATTGTCATTTTTATGTTTTTGTCTTTTTTATCACTCCATAACTTAAAATCCATAAAGAATTGGAATCTGAGGTAGTTGAAGCTTTTGTAAGGTGTAGCAAGACCTACAAATCCAGCTTTGGATCACCCAAAATGGTTCCTTAGATCTCAAGTTATGATCCTTAGAAGTTGGTACCAAAACCACTTTTATTCCATAACTTAGAAAAAATTTGGTTTCTCAAGGTTGCCCCTTTTTCAAGAAACCTCACTTTTCTTGATTTTTCTTGATGGATGGTGATCAATACCATACATTAACATTATTTTTGACTTAGGGGAACCATATTTGTGAAAAATTCCAAAAAGTCAAACTTGATTTTGTGCACAGTTGACTTTTTATCGGATGAAATCCTAATTGTGCGATCCTTTGTGAAATCAAGTCCTTGACCTAAATCAAACCTAATGGATGGATTCCATAGGTGTTAGAGGGTATATTGAATCATGTCCCAAAGTTTGGAAGCATGTCCTGGTCAAAAGTCAAAGATACAGTTGACTTTTTCCTCGAAACCCTAATTGTGGTCCAGATGAAATTGAAACTTATGAATCAAACTTCTTGGGTCAATGCATTATTTTAAATGGATTAATGTGGTGTATTGGTGGCCCTTAAATAATGTCTTGAGGTCTTGGCTCAAGTTTTGTCCCAAAAGTCAACTTAGGGGTGAATTAGGTCAAGAAACCCTAATTCCTAATTTTTGGTAAATGCATCCCCTGAGGTTAAATTGACTTGATTATTGGGTTCATGAGGTCCCTTGGAGTATCTTGGGTTGTGCTTTGAAGCCTTGGCTCATTCCAAAAAGAAAATTTTCATCTGGAGGCCTTGGTCGACCAAAACCCTAATTTGGTGACACTGGCGATCTTGAGGCTTGATCCACTTGGAATGTTGCAACTTTGTGCTTGATTATTGATGTGGAAGTCCTCTTGATCCTGTATAGGTGCTGGAGAGGTTAGACAAGTTGAAGATCATGTCATTTCTTGATTGATCCTTTGTCTAAGTGCTCTGAGAGGGTTTAAAACCCTAACTCTTGATTGTGGTGAATGCTCAACCATCTTCGAGGAGATTGATGAGGCATGGAGGTACATCCATATTGTGATGATGTCTTGCACAATGATGGGAAATCTTGGTGGTCAAAATTTGGGGTATGACAGATGCCCCTATTTAATCTTCTTGGACCCCACTATTACAAAACGCTAAAACAACAACGACAGGCTTACAACGCATCCTTTTATGCCGTTGTAATAGGTTAAAAATGTCTCGCCCATGTAAAAGCTGAGTCATTTAATGAAGGTTGAATG
Source organism: Lathyrus tuberosus (assembly GCA_022829125.1). Taxonomy (NCBI): domain Eukaryota; kingdom Viridiplantae; phylum Streptophyta; class Magnoliopsida; order Fabales; family Fabaceae; genus Lathyrus; species Lathyrus tuberosus. The sequence goes on along the minus strand of JALAZF010000436.1, from coordinate 1,853,133 downwards.
AAACCACCGTAGTAATAAATAAAATGTATCAAGCTTCGATTCCCTACAACTACATTTTTTCCATTTTTTAGAGTACATTTAGCGTGTGACAATTAAGTCCATTATTTAAAAATAAATTGTAAATTATTTTACAACGGTTAAGATGAACAACCGTAGTAATAAATGAAATGTAACAAGCTTCGATTCCCTGCAACACATTTTTTCATTTTTTTAGGATACATTTAGCGTGTGTCACTTAAGATTCCACGACGATTTATTTCTCCAACCGAGATTAAAAGGTTTACTAATAAATTAAAACAAAACTTATTATGTATTTCTTTCATAAGACGCCCTAATCGAACAAGTGAGCCAGAGACGCCCTAACCTTTACCCTCTTCGTATCCATTCATTTGGAGCTCAAATATTGCTCAAATAAGGTACTCTTCAACATCTTCATTCCTTTTTTCTTGGTTTATGTTCAAATATTGACCGTCTTCATTCATTTGCTTCTTCAGCTTCGAAGTAAGGTACTCTTCAACATCTTCATTCCTTTTTTCTTGGTTTATGCTCAAATATTGATCGTCTTCATCATTTATTTACTTCTTCAGCTTCGAAGTAAGGTTCTCTTCAACTTCTTCATTCCTTTTTTCTTTGTTCATATTGTATATGCTCAAGTCAGAATGAGATGATTCATATGCTTTACATTTAGTATGAGAGTACATCTTCATTAATTTTTTCTTTATTCATAATGTATATGCATATGCTTGAGTTTTTGGATTATATTTTGGTGTGTCATTCACATTATTATACATGTATAAATTTCAGAAGTTGTAATTGATCGTAGTTGGATGAAAGCCAATAGATTAGATCCGATTTATGAGAACGGAGTTTGTGAATTCCTTGAATATGCTGATAAACATCTTCCCGACAATGATGGTATATTTTATTGTCCTTGTGTTGTTTGCGCTAATATCAAAAAGGGTACACAGAAAGAAATACACAATCACCTTTGTTGTGATGGTATATGTCAAAATTATATAATATGGACGTGGCATGGTGAGGTGGATAATAAGGAAAGTCGGGCGTCACAAAGTCAAAGAGTGGAGGAAGATGAATATATGGAAGATCACCTAGAGGATATGTTCCGTGATATTGGGGAATCTTCTTTTATGAATGCTCATATTTATGATAATTTATGTCGTGATAAAGACACCCCTTTATATAAGGGATGCACAGAGTTCAAGTTTCACGAAATTACTTGAATTGCTAAAGTTGTTTAATCTGAAGGCAAAAAATGGATGGTCGGATAAAAGTTTCATGGAATTACTTGAATTGCTACAACAAATGATACCAGAAGATAACAAATTGTCGGATCGTTGCTATGAGGCCAAGAAGATATTGTGTCCACTGGGTCTGGAGTATATCAAGATACATGCTTGCCCTAATGATTGCATATTATACTGGAAAGAGTATGAAGACTTGTTACAATGTCCGAAATGTGGTGTCTCGCGTTACAAGCTGAAGGCTAGCAATGTTGGTGACAATGATCACTATGACAATGTTAGTAGGAAGCATCCTCCTGCTAAAGTGTTATGGTACTTGCCAATCCTTTCACGATTAAAGAGACTTTTTTCTAATTCGAATGACGCAAAGAATCTTAGATGGCATGCAGATGAAAGGATTCGTGATGGAAACATTCGCCATGTAGCTGATTCTTTGCAATGGATGAAAATTGATTCGTTGTTTCCGGATTTTGGAGTCGAGCCAAGAAATCTTAGGCTTGGGCTTTCCACCAATGGAATGAACCCCTTTGGTAATATGAGCACTAATCATACTTCATGTCCTGTTCTTCTCACTATTTACAACCTATCTTCTTGGTTGTGCATGAAGAGCAAGTATATAGTGTTAAGTATGATGATTTCTGGACCACGACAACCTGGTAACGACATAGATGTTTATCTTAGTCCATTAATTTATGATTTACGACTCTTGTGGGATGAAGGCATTGAAGTTGATGATGCATATTCTGGGGAAAAGTTTAATATGCGTGCAATGTTATTTTGCACAATTAACGACTTTCCGGCTTACGGTAACTTGGCGGGATACAGTGTCAAAGGACATAAAGCGTGTCCTATATGTGAAGATGATACTTGTTATCACCAACTTGATTTGGAAAAAAGACCGTTTACCTTAGGCATCGAAAATTTCTAAAACCGGGTCATCCTTATCGTAGATTTCGAAAGGCTTTTAATGGAGAGCAAGAGTTTGGTGAGGCTCCTAAACCTTTAACCGGGGATGAAGTTTATCAATGGTAGGAATACATTAATGTTGTTCTTGGGAAGAGAGAAAAAGAAAAAGGTGGGACAAGAGAAAAAGAAAAAGGTGGGAAGAGAGGAAAAGAAAAAGGGGCAGTTGCGAAAAATATATGGAAAAAGAGGTCCATCTTCTTTGATCTTCCATATTGGTCAAGTCTTGATGTTAGACATTGTCTTAATGTGATGCACGTGGAAAAAAATGTGTGTGATAGTTTGATTGGCACACTTCTAAACATAATAAGACTAAAGATAGTAAGACTTCCCGTCTTGATATGGAGAAGATGGGTATACGAAAACAACTGGCTCTAATAGAGAAAGGAAAAAGAACTTATCTGCCTCCAGCATGTCACACTATATCTAAAAAGGAAAAGAAGATGTTCTGCGAGTGTTTGCAAGGTATTAAAGTTCCGTAAGGTTACTCATCAAACATCAAGAAACTTGTATCAATGAAAGATCTCAAGTTAATTGGTTTAAAATCTCATGATTGTCATGTATTGATGTAACAACTTCTACCAGTGGCTATCCGTGGGATCCTTCCAAAATATGTGAGAGTAACTATAAAGAGACTGTGTTTATTCTTCAATGCCATATGTAATAAAGTTCTTGATTTCAAAAAATTGGATGAATTAGAAGATGAGGCTGCCATAATCTTGTGTCAATTGGAGATGTATTTTCCGCCATCATTTTTTGACATTATGGTTCGCTTACTTGTTCATCTCGTAAGAGAAATCAGAATTTATGGTCCAGTTTATTTAAGGTGGATGCATCCAGTAGAGCGATATATGAAGATCTTTAAAGGATATACGAAGAATCATTACCGACCGGAAGCTTCGATTGTTGAAAAGTACATCATAGAAGAAGCTGTTGAGTTTTGTACAAGCTATTTGTCGGATGCAGATTCTATAGGAATTCCAAAGTCTCATCATGCTGACACAGACGAAAGAGGTATTCAAGGTCTAAATGTTAGTTCAATGGCTTGGGATGTAGTTATTGAATCACATTTCTATATATTGAATAATATAGATGAGGTTCAACCTTTCATAGATACTCACAAAAGACTTATGAAGAAAAAATATCCCCGAATGAATGACAAGTTGTTGTTGATAGAGCATAACAATAGATTCATGGATTGGTTTAATAAAAGTGTATCTAATGTTCCTAGTGCATCCGAGATACTTAGATGGTTGTCGTACGGGCCAACATTTTGTGTCATTACCTGGAGTGCATACGACATTGGTCATTATACCTTTTATACAAAATCAAAAGATGATCATAGTACAATGCAAAATAGTGGGGTTATGGTTGAAGCCGAATCAATGTATTTCTCTAGTTCGAAAGATAAGAATCCGGTATTGGCAACTACCGCGTTTTATGGTGTCATTGATGAGATTTGGGAGATTGATTATGTTATTTTCAAAGTGGCTTTATTTAAATGCAAATGGGTTCCCAATAATAGTAATGGTTTAGACATTGATGACTTAGGATTCACCCGGGTTGACCTTGGCAAGGCATCTTTTAATACAGAACCATTCATCATGGCTTCTCAAGCAAAACAAGTTTTCTATGTTTTTGATCCATCGGACAAATAGGGGAAATGGTCAATCATTCTCCAAGGAAATACATTCCTCTTAGTGATGAAAGTCTTGATATTCCGTCCACACCTTCTTACACAACACAAGTTCCTACCTCAGATGATGAAGTTGATGGAGATGTCGTGCATGCTATACGACTCGATCATGAAGAAGGCATATGGGAAAATTAACAAGTATGTAATTTATTATTTATTCATAATATATTAATTGTATGTTATAGTTTAGAAGTATTTTTACTAACAAGTATAATTATTTTAAATCATAGGTATTTTTAGTCCAGACACCAGGCCAGGAGACAAGACACCAAGAGACAAGATACCAATACACCAAGTTACAGTTATGTGAAGTTATGTAATGTGTGTAAACTATAATATGGTATATGTGATATTTTATTTATGTAGGTTGTTTGTTCTGATAAACTGTAATCTGGTATATGTGATATTATGAATATAATACTATAATACCCCAAAATTTGCTCTCTCCCTTTTGGCATCCTAGCATAGCATTATCATATATCATATCATATCCATCTCATTAGCATTGCATTGCATCTTTAACATAGAAAAATGAAGCATAGCATCCCTCTTACCATCAAGGCATGTGATCAGGTGAAAGGTGGACAATCCAGGAATCATTCAAGGCACAAAAGGTCAAACAAGTTCACTCAAGGCAAGCCAAGAGGTCTTTCATGTCTCATACTATCTCAATTGATCATCCAAAACCTCAAGAAGATAAGATTCAATAGGAGATTGAAGCACTACATTTTTCACTATGCAAGAGATCCAAAAAATGAAGGAAACCCCTAAAAAGAGATGGTTCATTGGTTCAAAATCACCCTCAAGTGGCATATCTCATCATCCTTTAAGAGGATACACAACATACTCTGAGGAATTTGAAATTGAAGAATGCACATTTTTCTCCTATGAGGTGGGTACCAAAACTAGGGTTTCCAATTAAATCAGGTCATCTCTGATTTTTTGGACAAAACTTGATGTCATGGTATTCTACATGTTCTTAAGTGTATGTGTGTGGAAAATTGCCTCTCAATTGGTTTTAGAAGTGGTTCAATTGGAAGAAAGATAAAAAATCAGGGAAATTGGGGCTAAGTCAAATAATCAGAGGAAATAGTCAACTCTTGACTTTTTGAGGCCAAATCCATGAAATTCATGTTATATGTGACCAATGTACAAAATTTGATCAAGAAACTCCAAAAGGATCATGAAAAATCAAGATTTTGAAAGGTTGCCATTTTTGGAAGAAGTAGGGTTTCGAAAAATAGTAATTTTTGGCCATTTTGCATCAGACTTTAAACCAAGGCCATTCAAAATTGAAGCATCAAATGAAAATTCCACCAGGCCACAACAAAAGATCTTGTTTTAAGCTTCAAATCCATGTGTAGAACATTTCCATTGGATAAGAATTGAGAGAGTTATGGATGATCAAAGTTGAGGAAAACTTGGGCAAAATGCAAGTCAGCTTGGGCAAATTTCAGGTCACGCGCCATCATTTTCACAAACATGCGGTGGACCAAATGTTTTGATCAATTACTCATGGTTAGAGCCCCAAATGAAAAATCTTTCAACATGAAAGTTGTTCCTCTATGTGAGATCTTCAAAATTGGTGTTCATGATTTTTTCATTTGATCAAAGGTCGAGAAGATATGTTGAGTCCAATTTACTATGATTATGCTAAAAACCCAGGTGCCAAGATGCCTTGCCAGCCAACCTCATTGCCACGCCCATGATGCAGTTCCAAACATGGATGTTCTAAGTCATTTTTCAACCTCTTCCAAGCTTCAATTCAATTCAATTCTCACACAAAACTTGTAGTGTTACACATCCTTAGTTCATTAACCTCAAGAACTCATCAAACCATCCACAATGCAGAGAGAAAATCATCACTCAACCACCATGTTGAATTTGGTTTAAGCTGCTAAAAATCAGAAAAAAGGAATGAACATTGTTATTGTTGTCTCAGCATGTGCACGTGCATTGCTCACATTATCCAACCATTTCCACATTAAACCAAACATACTTCATATACACTTGCCATAACCCGTGCTATGCATGAAAGTAGAAAGAATAAACATGTTGGACAAGCTTTTGTTACACCTCCACCATAGCTCACATGAACCACCATCACCATAACACAGCCTTGCTAACTCGTCCCCTAACTAACTTGGCTCAGTTAGTTAGGATGGACTCACCTAAACCATCATGACTCAGTTAACCAAGTCAGGTTAAGCATGGTTAGGGCTCCCTATAAATCAAAGCTTCACTCACATTTCAACAACTAACTTCATTTTTCTCATTTTTCACTCCAAGTTCTCTCACTTTCTCTCTATGCTTTCTCTCTGATTTCACACAATTTCCACCATCTTCTATCACATTTCATCTCCATCATCATCATTGTATCATTTAGGAGCAAGAACAAGAACCTAATAGATCCAAATAATCAAGTTCAGATTGAAGACATTGGAATTTTTAGTGTGATTCTCTGCGCGATTTCAAGCTATAAAGCCTTTATTTGGCTAAGTGAAGCTTAAGGAAGAAGCACATTCCTCTAGTATTCTTGTGTATTCAAAGCCTCATCAATTTCAGGTTTGAGTTCTTGAACTTTGATTGCACATTTTCTGTTCATCATCACTTATTTCTTGTTGATATGAGCTCACTATGAGCATTTCTTACTCCAGCTAGTTGATAGGCCTTGTAGAGGCTTAGATCCAAAAGTTAGGGCACATATTCATCCCTTATGTTCTTGCTATGTGTGCATGTTTTGTTGTTTTCATGAGTGTATTTTTAATCTACGTGAGCTGCTCTTCATTTTGGTATCATATTTGCAAAATTCTGGAAAATTGTGGAGTTGCAGACGGTGGCGCATGACTGGAGAAGGTGACCGGAGGTCATCTCCGGCCGGTGACTGTAAATGCTAGGGTTTGTGGTTCCTTTAAGTCGTGACCGTTTGATGCATTTTGATCCAAGGGTGGAGATGTTGCCAGCGGATTAATGGGGATGGTGTGTGTCACGTGATTCATTTTTAATCCCTCTGATGATTGCATGCGAGTGCTTATATGATTGTTATGATGTGCCAGCAATGTGATGTGTATGATTTGCTTACTTTGACTTTGGTTTGACTCTGACTTAATCCAATGGTCATGCGTGAGTCAACTTTGTGGACTGAATTCCATGTTTGTTATTGTGTTCCACGCGCATGTTTGGACCTTGGACTGATTGCTATTCGCACCCCATGTTTTTAAAGCCCAAACCATTTGAACTGAGGATTTGCTATGCATGCACCCCCTGCTTGTTTTCAATTTCTTTTTATTTTCTCCATTTTATGCACGTTTCCTTTTTAATTTTTAAAATTACCAAACAACATCATAAAATTCTAGAAAAATTCATGAACACTTTCAAGACATTTAGGAAATATTTGATATTTTTATTTCATTATTTTATGACTTTTTTACCCCTGTTTCATAATTTCCTTTGAATTTCCATTTGTGTGCATTCCCTTTGTGATACATGAATTTGTGGAATTTTGTTCTTGCTCATTACAATTTGTTTTGACTTGATTCTTTTTGAATTGATTCACTAATACATTGAAGCATGTTAGATGAGTTTTTTTTTTTTTTAGATAATTTTATGACATGTTTTGATGCTTATCTTTGCACTACTTTGCATGATGTTTCAACTTGACCTAATTGCTTTGTTTGAGGTCATCTTGCTTTGAATTTTCACATGCTATCTTGATGTATGATTCACTTATGACTTAGGCATTCCAATACCATGCTTTCATAAGTTTCATAAGTCCATTTGATTTTTGTTTGATGCATTACATTTGAAGCATAATAACATGTCATATCATTCTAATTTTAGTGCATGTTTGCATGAAGTCTTTTGTGCATATTTGTATGAACATTTGCATATTTTATGAGCTATTCATGTGACATTATAGGTCTTTGGTACACATTATAGGTCATCTTTACATGTTCATTTCCATTTGAACTTTGTGCATCCTTAACATGTATTGTTTGCACTTTTTCTTTTTGAACTTTCACTTCACTTCTTCTATTACTTCTTGAATGTCTTGATGGTTGATTCATGGATCTTTGAGGTGTTTATAAACCATTTTCCATTTAGTTTCAATTCTGATCCTTAGATTACATGTTCCATTTATGCATGTTCCTTTCCTTTTCTTTTCACCTTTCATCTTCATTTCTTATGAAAACATGTTTGAATGATATGGATGATGATTGTTGCTTATACATTCAAACTTGCATGATGATATTCACTTGTTGTTCATATGATGCACATGCTGGTTGTGATCTTAAGATTGGATTATTCATCTTTCTCTTTTGAACTTTAATGTGCATTAAGTGCCTTTTTACTTCTTATGCATGTTTCCATGTTTACTAACCATGTAGGGGCTTTGGTAAGTTGAAATTGAGTGTGGATAAGGAATCCACATTCAAACTTCTCTCCTTTCATCTTTTACAATTCAATCTTGTGTTTTGATAAGCACTTATGTGCTTACTTTGATTAACTCATTACTTTCCCTTTTGAGTTGCAATTCATCTTCTACTTTAGAAGTGAGTTGTTTAATTCATTCCTTCTTTAGACTCTAGGTTTTGCAACCTCACAAAACTTTAGGATCACTCCCTTAACTAATCAATTAGGATTGAGTCTTAGATCACATAGATTTTGCCTTTCTCTCTCTTGAGTCTTCTATCTTCTCATCTCAAAGAAAATTCAAAATATCTAATAAAGGTAGGCATTTATTGCATTTAGGCCTTTCATATAAAGAAAATATTATAAGGGGTCTTCTCTTATAATCTTAGAATGTGTAGCATATAGCCCATCTTGGGTCAATGTGTTAAACATTTGATCTTATATGAGGGACTTAAACGCAATACTTGTTGAAGATATAAATAAAAAACACTTCTTCATTTCTTAATCAACAAAAAACACTTAATAAACACAAGTATGCTAGTGTGTTTGAACCTTAATAATTGGAAATAAGTGTGAGGGTCTTCTTCACACTTAGTGTATTCTCTTACTCATTCCATCTTGGAATGTGAAGATGTACACATTCCAATGACCAAGATTTAGATACACTACCATATGCAAACAAATGAAATAAGCTTCTAAAAGATAAAACAAACAATAATGTCTTTCCTTCTGGAATTCTTTCCTTATCTTCTTCACTCATTCCTTAGGATGCGTCATTTCCGTTCTATCGCAAACAGGTAACGCCTAAGTCTCCCTACAGCGAGCTGCAACACCTAACTGCTGGAACGTGAACGTTGACGTATTCCACTAAAAAACACAAACGATCCATCCCTAGTTAGGGGAACTACGTCGCTCTGATTCTCATGCTCCCGATGAGATACGTAGGCAGTGGGATAAGGCCCATTCGAGCACTTCTTTTATTTTCCCTACATTTGTTTCTTTTTCTCTTCCCATTCCTTTTCCAGTTCCTTTTCCAGTATCCTTTCTTTACACCCTTTGATCGAGACAAGCAAGCGTGGATCCCATCGGGTACAGTGGACGCGTAGGGGTGCTAATACCTTCCCTTCGCGTAACCGACTCCCGAACCCAGTTCTCTTGGTCGCAAGACCATGTTCTTTCCTTCCTCTCAGGTTTATGCGGCGTTTCCTTTCCCTCTCTTGGGATAAATACACATTGCTGGCGACTCTGTTTCGGTGCCACTTTCGCGTTTGTACTTGGATGAAAATCCCGGGAGCGACAGCTGACGACTCTGCAGGGGAAAGGTTGACCTATTGCTGGACCATCCTAAGCGAGTCAATCCTAGCGCTTGTTTGCTTTTCTTTCATTGGGTGTTTACTGTTATCTTTTATTTGCTGTTTACTGTATTTATTACTTGTACCATATTTACGGCATGTTAGCATTTACATTTCATATATTATACTGTGCTGCACTGTTCTGTCTGTTTGGCGGGATGGGGATTTCTGAGAGATGAGCTCAGTACACAGGCTCGAGTATACACTTAGATTTTGAGTGGAGAGTAGTGGGACCTACGTGCCATCTGTGTACGTTGGGTAATCACGAAATTCACAGCTAGACGAGGCTATCTTGGGACCCATCATGGCGTACGCATCTTGCGTATTCCATGATGTCGATCTAGAGAGCTGTCGACTCTAGTGACCGATCATGAGGACCTTAGTGGAAACATCTCTCTTTAGTGGTGACAGTGGCAGACCACATTCTGTGGCAAACCCACTCGCACCCGAGAGCCCACTTTGGAACTTGCATAGGATGACCTTTATTTTCTAAGGTGAGTCAGTGGACGACCTCTTAGATTAGCATAGCATTGTATCCTACGGGCTGAATGTGCTATCGCTTCTCAAACCTCCGAAGCTAACAAGCCTTGTTTTCTAGGAACCACATGTGAGTATGGGTGGGATGTTTACAGGTTTGCAGGTAACCCAGCCTCCTACATACCTTACTTGTGATTCTATGATTGCTACAGACAGTGTATCCTATGACAGTGGTTTGAGTATTCATCTCAGAAATATTGCCAGATTCAGTACAGAGACACAGTGCACACAGTTCAACACAGACACAGACACCTGGATACCTGATCACATGCTTTTTGCATTTGCATACTCATATCATAACAGGTTATGTTTGTCATTTTCAGGTACCTACCATATTGTCTGATTCCAATCATGAGTTCCCAAGAAGTTGAGATTAAAAGGAAGAATAATGTGTCATATAAATTCCCTGATCCTAAGTTGGGTTCATTGAACAAGATGATAGACATGGCTGGTTCTGGTGTTCTCAGCGCTTTTCAGAAGGAGTATGGAGAGCTGATTAAAATGGTATGTGCATTCACAAAGTATGAGAAGGATGGGTTGCACACTTTCTTACAGTTCTATGAACCTTCAATGAGATGTTTCCTGTTCCCTGACTACATTTTTATGCCCACTTTGGAGGAATTCTCATTTATTTTGGGAATTCCAGTCACGTCTTCTATACCGTATTTTTTTGAAGGTGCTCTTACCCCCAAAGTAATCGCTGTTGTTCTACATCTGGACCTGTTTGTTGTGAAAAGTGGCCTGAGTAAACTTAAGGAAGATGAAGGATTTCATTTGGAGTTTCTTTTCCAACAAACTCAGGAAGCTGCCAAGGCTAAAAACTGGACTACTTACAATGCTGTGTTAGCTCTCTGTATCTATGGTTTGGTGCTTTTCCCCGGTCAACCTGATTTTGTTGATATGGAAGCAATGAAAGTGTTCGTTTCGAAGAATCCGATTCCTACCCTGCTAGGGGATTTTTATTACTCAGTACACTACAAAAATGAGAAGGGAAGAGGAAGTCTATTTAGTTGCTGTACCCAATTATTATGTCATTGGCTTTTCAAACATTTACCTCGAACTAGTGCTTTTGTAGAAACTGCTGAGACAATGAAATGGTCCAAGAGATTGATAGGTTTGACTGCCAATAACATCATTTGGTTTGATCCCAAATTAATGAAAATAGAGCTTACTGTTAAATGTGGAAGTTTTTCGAATGTGCCTCTACTTGGAAGAAGAGGTAGGATTAATTACAACCCGGTGTTGGCTGTTAGACAATTTGGTTACGCTTCGAGAAATCTTCCTGTTGATGAAGAGATTAGTGCTTCTCTGTTTTTCGTGGGAACCAGGAATGAAAGAGTGCCAGAAGTAATAAATGCTTGGAAATTTAGGTAAAGAGCGGGAAAGTTGATTTTTGGCAAAGGAGACTGTAGATCATACCCTGCTTACGATGCTTGGATTGAGATAAAGGTCAAAGAGCTGTTGCTACCCTTTTCAAGAGAGATTCTCTTATGTTTAAATCAACACTCCATGGTACCGGCTGAAGAGTGCGAGAAATGGAAGAAAATGGTTAGGGAGTTACAGATAGAGAACTCTGGAATGAGCAGATGTCTTCAGAAGGCTTTGGCTGACAACAAAGATTTGGAGAAAAGAGCATTGAAAGTGGAGAAAATCTTGGAAGACAAAGAATAAGACTTTGATGATAGAGCTCGGTACTTCCGGAAACTTACTTTGGGAGCAGATGATACTAGTCAGGCTCATAAGGCTACAAAGCAGGCATTAGCCCAAAGCAAGGATTCATTAGCTAAACTTCGTTAGGCTTGGGATGAAGTCAGAATTGAAAACTCTGAATTGCTGACCCAGTTGAAAGATAAAGATGAAGAGCTGAAGAAAGCACATGTAGAAAGAAGAAAGTATAGAGAGGATCTTGGCAAAAGTCAAGAACAGGTAAGGAATGCTGAAGATAAGCTGAAAATTGCCAAAAAAGAGCTTGAAGATGTCACGGCAGAACTGAAGCTGGTTAAAATTCAAGCTGGAATTAAGAGGCGCAAATGAGCCAATAAAGATGAAGCCTTGCTGATGCACATGGGCTCATTATCTGATGCATTGGAAAAAAGGGACGTCGTGATCAAAGAGCTGATTGAGAAGCCACATCATCAGCGTACCCACATCCTGTTCGAAGAGATTAAGTATTCCAGCCAGAAGCTGAAAGACGTAGAGCTATCAAATTAATGATTTTTGTCATTTCTTTGTAATTTGCAATGGTTACCATCAGAATTGTTGATGGATCCATTTGACTGCTTGTTTCTTATTCTGTTACTGAAACTATGACAAATGTGCTTGAAACTTTTGGGAATTTATATGAAATGAGCTATTTCTGTTCAGAATTTCTGGTCTTCAGATATATGTGACGTGATAAGATATTTGCACACTGGCACTATAGAATCACTATTTATGGTCGTCAGATATTTGTGATTGGTGTATATGAATATCTCTTCAAGGCAATACTCAGTAGTCATGATTTCTGGTCTTCAGGAATTTGTGGTTACGATTGGAATCAGGATATGAGAAGTATCTTGAAATGACAAACATAACTGTGCATTTGCATTTGCATAGCATATCATTTTTGCATTGCAGGTTTTCTTTTTTGCAGGCGCCTGCTAACCTGTATTTGGTTTTCAGGCACGATAATTGATACCCCAGTTCACCGATACTCTACCCGGCGCTATCAAGCAAGAGTCATGGAACAAGTTCAGACTGAATTAGCTGATTTGAGGGGAAGGATGGAATAGTTCATGAACCTTATGCAGGGGATTGCTCAAGGTCAGCAGGAGCTGAGGGCCGGCCAGGAAACCATGAGGGTTGGTCAAGAAGCCATGAGAACCACTATTCAGAGGCTGGAGACTGAAATCCCAAATCACAATGTGCGCAGTCCCCCTTTTGGCAACATCCCTGCTGGTGGGGTACATCTGGGATTTGATAATGGTGAGGATGGTCAAGATGACCAGTTTACTGCATTCAACAACGACATGGGTTTCTACAATGAAGACCGGAAGTACGAAGGGTTAGATGAAAGACTCAAGGCTATTGAGAGCCAAAATCCTCTGGGAATCAACGTAGAGGACATGGGTCTCGTGCAGGGTGTGAGAATCCCTCCCAAGTTCAAGCTCCCTACATTGGATAAGTACAATGGCAGTACCTGTCCCAAAACACATTTACAAGCTTACAATCGCAAGATTGCCACTTATACTGAAGACCAGAAGCTCTGGATGTATTTTTTCCAGGATAGCCTGTCAGGCGCTTCCCTGGAATGGTACGTTAAGCTGGACTGGGTTCACATAAAGAGCTGGAAAGATTTGTGCACTGTGTTTCTGAAGCAGTATCAATATAATTTGGATATGGCACCTAATCATACTCAGCTGCAGAGGATGACTCAAGATCCCAAGGAGGGCTTTAAGCAGTACGCATAAAGATGGAGAGAATTGGCTGCACGAGTGCAACCACCTTTGGGTGATCGTGAGATGGCTGATATATTCATGAGCACACTCCAAGGGCCGTATTTGGATAGATTGGTTGCATGTCCTTCGACAGGGTTTTCCGACATTGTTATTGCTGGGGAACGAATAGAGAGTCTGCTGAAGTTGGGTAAGATTCAAGACGTCAGTGGGACTGGTGCTTCGAGTTCGAGGAAGCCCTTTGCTAATGGATCAAGGAAAAGAGAAGGGGAGTCCAGTGCTGTGCATAGAGGAGGGGGCAGAGGCAGGACTCACTCCTATCATCAAGTGGATGCTGTAACCATTCCGGTTCCGACAGGACAGCAAGCTCCAGATCAGCAAGCTAGACCCCGATTCCAGACTAATAGACCAAGGGACCGTAAGTTTGATACATTGCCTATGACATATGCTGCTTTGTTACCACAATTGCTCATAGAGAAGTTAGTTGAACTTTGGACTATGAGGTCGATAGATGCTGGAAAATTGCCTCAAGGTTATGACGCTAATGCTCGATGTGAATTTCATTCTGGTGCGCAGGGTCATTCGATAGAAAAGTGCTGGGCTTTTCACCATAAGGTTCAGGACCTGATTAACGCAAAAGCTATTAATTTCTCTAAGCCGCCGAATGTTCGTGATAATCCAATGCCCCATCATGGAGGTGCAAGCATGAATGCTATTTCTGATGGTGAGAAATTGAATCTGATTACTGATGTTAATTTGGTAAAGACTCCGCTGTTGATTGTAAAAGAGCGTTTGTTAAAAGGAAAGGTATTTCCTGGATGTGGCTCTGATTGTGAGGATTGTCCGAGACAGATTAATGGCTACAGTAAGTTGAAAGTTGGACTGCAGGATCTTATGAACGAAGGAAGACTTCAGTTTGATAAGGTAGAGAAGGAAAAAGATGTTTCTGCCGTTACCATTTATTATAATCCAGTTGAGATACAGGTGCCTATTGAAGAGCCTATTGCTATCACCGTGCCCGAGAGGCCGAGACCAGTTACGATTATAGTTCCTGAATCTGCTTCTTATGTGTCTAATAGGTCAGTTCCATGGTAATATGGAACTGATACTCATCAAGGAGGAAGTCAACAGAAAGCAGAGGCTGCTGTTGGTACCAGAGTTGAGAATGTCAGTGGACCAAGTGGTTTCACCAGGAGTGGTCGACTGTTTACTCCCCATACTCTAAGGAGTGATAAAGAAGCTGAAGTCACTGCAAGAGCAAAAGGAAAACAGGTTGTTGATGACAATGTGCCTGTTCAAGAAGAGGACCCTAAAATCAATTTTGATAGTGATGTTGAGGAATTTATGAGGATTATCAAAAAGAGCGATTACAAGATCATTGATCAGCTCAATAAGACACCCTCTAAAATCTCAATATTATCCCTGTTAATGAGTTCAGATGCACACCGGGTTGCTTTGTTGAAGGTTTTGAATATGGCATACGTTCCCCAAGAAATTACTGTGAATCAGTTGGAGGGAGTAATTTCTAATGTCAATGTGAGCCACGGGTTAGGGTTTACGAATAGGGATTTGACTCCAGATGGACGTAATCACAACAAGGCGTTTCACATCACACTTGAATGCAAAGGAGCGGTTTTGTCGCATGTGCTGGTTGACACAGGTTCTTCCTTGAATGTGTTACCCAAAAAGGCCCTAATGAAAATTGAAGTAGATGGACTGATTCTTAGACCCAGCGATCTGATTGTGAGAGCTTTTGATGGATCCTAAAGATCGGTGTTTGGAGAGGTAGAATTACCCATACAGGTTGGTCCACGGATATTCAAGACAATCTTTCATGTTATGGACATCCAGCCGGCTTACAGCTGTTTGTTAGGCCGACCGTGGATTCACGCAGCAGGCGCAGTTACCTCTACACTTCATCAAAAGCTCAAATATGTGTTCGAGGGTCAAGTGGTCACCGTTTGTGGTGAGGAAGATATATTCTTGAGTCATCTATCCACTTTCAAATATGTGGAAATGGATGGAGAGATTCATGAAACCCTGTGCCAGTCTTTTGAAGCCTTGAATATTAACAAATCCCCAGAATCTGCTTCAGCATCAGTGGTGTCAAATGTGCCAGTTGGGCCGAGTACATCAATTGCGTCCTACAAGCAGGCCAGAGAAGTGGTTGAAAGCGGAAATACCCAAGGTTGGGGTAAGGCTATTGACGTGTTTGTGAAAGAAGATAAGTTTGGCATTGGATACCAACCGGGCCGGACGCCAGTTCCCCGATTTCGTGGACCAATCAATTTCAACAGTGGAGGAATTATCACCCTAATCAGTCCTGCTCAGCAATAGAAGATGACGCAGAAAGCTCAGATTATCTGGACAGATGGGTGTATGCCCTGGCTCCGGGCGAGGCATTGCAAAACTGGTCTAGTGAGGAAATCATTCATGTTGTACACCATTCAGAGTAATAATTCTTGTCTTTCATAATGCATAAAATCCCACACTCTGCCCAAGGTATGAGGATCCATTTGTAGGGCCACCATATTTTCTCATATAATGTTCAAACATCAATAAAAAGGACGTTTTTGTTTACAAATTTGTGTTCCTTTATTCTTTCTTTATTTTTATTTTTGCACAAAGAAAATTAAAATGATAATGCACTTTCTTTTCTTTTGTTTTCAAGCAAAAATAATCTAAAACAAAGCATAAATCCAATCATGCAGACTTGATTCTGTGAATTCCTCTGAAAATGATTTTGTTATGCCCACGTATATTTCGACAATCCGATCTATCAAGCTGAGGAGGAAAGTGATGAAGACTATGAACTCCCAAAAGAATTGGCTAGATTGTTGAAACAGGAAGAAAAGACCATTCAGCCTCATCAGGAAGCTCTTGAGGTTATCAATATTGGTTCAGAGGAAAGCAAGAAAGAGATCAAGATCGGTGCAAATCTGCGGGCTGATGTAAAGCAAGATTTGATAGTCATGCTACGTGAATACGTTGACATCTTTGCTTGGTCATATCAAGATATGCCAGGTTTAGATACAGACATAGTTGTGCATAGACTACCATTGAAAGAGGACTATCCACCGGTCAAGCAAAAGCTGCGCAGAACGAAACCAGAAATGGCTTTTAAGATCAAGGAAGAAGTACAGAAACAGTTGGATGCAGGTTTTCTGGCAGTAACCAACTATCCTCCCTGGGTGGCCAATATAGTACCGGTGCCGAAGAAAGATGGCAAGGTTAGAATGTGTGTGGATTACAGAGATCTCAACAGGGCAAGCCCTAAAGATGACTTTCCACTCCCTCATATTGATGTGCTGGTTGACAATACTGCTCAGTTTTCAGTGTTCTCATTTATGGATGGATTCTCCGGGTACAATCAGATAAAGATGGCGCTTGAAGACATGGAGAAGACGACATTCATTACCCCGTGGGGTACCTTCTGTTACAAAGTAATGCCTTTTGGATTGAAGAACGCAGGGGCAACTTATCAAAGAGCAATGGTGACGTTATTCCAAGATCTAATTCATAAAGAGATCGAGTGTTATGTGGATGACATGATTGCTAAATCAAAGACAGAAGAGGAACATCTGATCAACTTGAAGAAGCTGTTTGAGAGGTTGAGGAAATTTAGGTTGAGACTGAATCCTAACAAGTGCACTTTCGGCGTGCGGTCCAGAAAATTGCTTGGTTTCATTGTCAGTGAAAAAGGAATAGAGGTTTATCCTACCAAAGTGAAAGCTATACAAGATATGCCTGTACCGAGAACTGAGAAAGAGGTTCGCGGCTTTCTAGGGAGATTGAACTACATTTCTAGGTTCATATCTCACCTAACTGCCACCTGAGAACCGATATTCAAAATGCTAAGAAAAGATCAAACGGTCAGGGGGAATGATGATTGTCAAAATGCATTCGATAAGATAAAAAGATATTTGCAGGAACCTCCTATTCTGATACCTCCAGTTCAAGGGAGACCACTGATTATGTACTTAACAGTGCTCGAAGGATCCATGGGTTGTGTTCTCGGTCAACACGACGAGACAGGTAGGAAAGAACATGCTATCTACTACCTGAGCAAGAAGTTTACAGATTATGAATTGCGTTATTCAATGCTTGAGAAGACATGTTGCGCACTCGCATGGGGCGCCAAGCGATTGAGACAATATATGATCACACATACAACCCTGTTGATCTCAAAATTGGATCCGGTCAAGTATATTTTTGAGAAACCAGCGCTTACAGGTAGAGTTGCAAGGTGGCAGATGGTACTGACAGAGTACGACATTCAATTTACTTCGTAAAAAGCAATAAAAGGAAGTATACTGTCAGATTATCTTGCGCAACAGCCTCTTGATGATTACCAGCCCATGAAGTTTGATTTCCCTGATGAGGACATCATGTTTCTCAAAGCGAAAGACTGCGAGGAACCACTTCTGGAGGAGGGGCCTGACCCTGAATCCAAATGGAGTTTGATGTTTGATGGGGCAGTTAATATGAATGGGTGCGGAGTTGGTGCAGTTCTCATTACGCCAGAAGGTGTTCACATGCCCTTCACTTCCCGAGTAACTTTTGGGTGTACCAACAATGAAGCAGAATACGAAGCTTGCATACTAGGGATTGAGGAGGCTATTGATTTACGAATCAAGACCCTCGATATCTTTGGTGATTCAGCACTGGTAATCAATCAAGTAAAGGGAACTTGGTACACACATCAGCAGAATTTGATTCCGTATAGAGATTATACGAGGAGATTGCTGACATTCTTTACAACTGTCAAGTTGTACCATGTTCCCAGAGATGAAAATAAGTTTGCAGACGCCTTGGCCGCCATATCTTTGATGATCAAAGTGCATGGTTGGAACTTTGTGCCCAGGATTGATGTATCTTGTCTTGATAGACCTGCTTTTGTGTTTGATGTTGATGCAGTGTCTGACGACAAGCCTTGGTACCATGACATTAAATGCTTCTTGGAAAATCAAGAATACCCGCCTGGGGCATCTTCCAAAGACAAGAAGACATTAAGAAGGCTAGCCGGTAGTTTCTTCCTGAATAAAGATGGCGTGCTGTATAAGAGAAATTTTGACACGGTTCTGCTCGGATGCGTGGATAGACACGAGGCAGACCTGTTGATGATTGAAGTGCACGAAGGCTCTTTCGGTGCCCATACCGGAGGACATGCGATGGCTAAGAAATTGTTGAGATTGGGGTATTATTGGTTGACAATGGAGTCAGACTGCTGCAAGTATGCTCGCAAGTGTCACAAATGCCAGATCTATGCAGACAAAGTACACGTTCCTCCCAATCCGTTGAGTATCATGTCCTCTCCGTGGCCTTTTGCAAGGTGGGGCATTGATATGATCGGGAAAATTGAGCCTACTGGTTCAAACGGCCATCGTTTCATCTTGGTCGCCATTGACTACTTCACTAAATGGGTTGAAGCAGCGTCTTATGCCAATGTCACTAAGCAAGTGGTGGCTCGTTTCTTGAAACGAGATATTATTTGTCGATATGGAGTTCCCGAAAGAATCATTACTGATAATGGTTCTAACTTGAATAATAAGATGATGGCTGAGCTATGCCGGGACTTCAAAATCGAGCATCACAATTCTTCTCCGTACCGCCCAAAGATGAATGGCGCGGTCGAAGCGGCCAACAAAAATATCAAGAAGATTGTGCAGAAGATGGTTGTCACGTACAAAGATTGGCATGAGATGTTACCATTGGCTTTGCATGGGTATCGAACATCAGTCCGCACGTCCACTGGGGCAACACCATACTCACTTGTATACGGTATGGAGGCAGTTCTACCGGTAGAAGTTGAGATCCCCTCTCTCCGAGTATTGATGGACGTTAAGCTAGATGAAGCTGAATGGGTACGAGCCAGATTTGATCAGCTGAGCCTTATTGAGGAGAACCGATTAGCAGCAGTGTGTCATGGCCAGCTATACCAGCGCAGAATGAATAGGGCATTCGATCAAAATGTTCGACCTCAAGTTTACAAGGTCGGAGATGTGGTAATCAAGAGAATACTTCCTCCGAGTACAGATCACAGGGGCAAATGGACTCCTAATTGTGAAGGTCCATTCGTGGTTAAAAAGGTTTTCTCAAGTGGAGCCTTATTGCTGACAACCATGGATGGTGAAGACTTTTCATCCCCTGTTAATTCAGATGCAGTTAAAAAATACTTCGTATAAAGAGACCCGCTGGATAAAAAAAAAGAAAAAATCCAGGCAAAAAAGGGCATCCCGGCGAACCAAAAACAGAATAAAGATTCGGGCAAAAATTAGGGATATAATTGAAAAAATTGTACACCCGGTAAGTTGAAAACCCGAAAGGGCAACTTAGGCAAAAATGGGTATCCCTGTGGATTGAAAACCTGAAAAGGCGATCCACGCAAAAGAGGGATTTAAGCGAATGACTGCAGTCTGAATTAATCTGTACGTTCTCTACTCTTCAGCAAACTAGCAAAGTTCCCGAAGGAGGAATTGGTCCGACCACGAGCTTCCGAAGGCGAAGATAGTCAAGAGAGTTGGAATACATACTGGCTATAACAGAATCAGAAATCAGTTGGAATTCAATTTCCGCATTATCATTAGGATAGATTTCTTTTCTCAATTTTATGGCAATCAACTCTTTCAGGGGTTTGCTTCCAATTGTAAATTCGCCGATTTTCGCATTTCATCAATAAAATTGAATATTCAGTCACAAGCTTTTATTTTCATTTTACTATTTTGTTTGCAAAAACGTCCGATTTTTTATAATAAAACATTGATTTGAAAATATCATGGCCTTGCAAAAACATGAACGAAAAAGACAATTAAAATTACTTTGCTTGTTGGGCAACCTTGGATGGTGGACTAAAAAAGACCACGCAATATCCTGGGGCATGTGTATATTCCTTTTTCTGTTGCAGGTAACCAGTACGATCGATCCAAGCAGCACGAAAGCTATCTCGGCATAATCGATAGATATTTGCTATGACTTGATACTGTTGTATCTTTATTAAGTTGATTCTCTCATTCAAGATTTCCCACCGGGTTTTGTGACGACAACGGTTGTCGAAGCTTGAATTATTCTGTGTTGATAACGGTTATTAATGCAGTGAGCACTCCATGTCAACAACGAGTGCAAATCCTCCGGTACCTCGTAGACGATGTGAATGGTAGTTCAAGACAGGGTGCTCGTCTAAGAGTTTGAAAACGCTTGGTTTTCTATAAAATCCTCTTAAGAGACGAAGCTTCTTGCAGTAACATTCCTTGTGGCGTTTTTTCTCGGCAGGATGTACCAGCAAGTGGTAGCGTCATATTTCCCGCAAGTTTCAGCATGTGAAATTTGTCAAAGAATAATCCCCAGCGGAGTTGTTGACCCTCCCGAGCATGGGGCATTTTGAATTACCTCAGCAAGAGATGTTCCCGATCTATTGTCCCCAGTAGAGTTTGACGACGTTTGGTCTTCTGTAAAGTCCTCTCAAAAGGCATTCCCTAGCAAGGTCTAAATAGATCGAGGGAATCGCTTCTTCAGCAAAGTGTCAGCATGTGATATTACCCAGCAGGTGGTGTAATTCTCAACATTGCTCATTTACAACTCAAAGTCCAATTTATTTTTGGAATATGGACAGTTTGTTCAAGTTATTCTAGCAGGTGGGATAATATTGCAGATGGTTGTTCCAGCAGGTGGGATGATCATTATATACAGTTTGTTCATATTATTCCAGCAGGTGGGATAGTATTACAGATGGTTTTTCTAGCAGGTGGAGTGATCATTTGGCAAAGCTTCCAAAGCCGGTTTGGTAAGCATTGAAGTCCAACGACAGATTGGCAAAAATCCAACACGAATTGGTGAAAGTCTAACGACAGTTTGGCAAAGCTGCAAAAGTCCATCTAAAGATGGCAAGTTTGAGATTCCAAAGCCAGTTTGTTAATCATTGAAGTCCAACGACAGATTGGCAAAAATCCAACACGAATTGGTAAAAGTCCAACGACAGATTGGCAAAAATCCAACACGAATTGGTAAAAGTCCAACGACAGTTTGGCAGAAATCCAATATGAATTGGTAAAAGAGCAGCTAAAGTCCATCGACGGTATGGCAAGCCAGTAGTCGTCTGGCGTCGTTCAAAAGACATTGTTGAAAGTCCATCGACGGTATGGCAAGCCAGTAGTCGTCTAGCGTCGTTCAAAAGACATTGTTTAAAGTCCATCGACGGTATGGCAAGCCAGTAGTCGTCTGGTGTCATTCAAAAGAAATTGTTGAAAGTCCATCGACGGTATGGCAAGCCAGTAGTCGCCTGGCGTCGTTCAAAAGACAATGTTGAAAGTCCATCGACGGTATGGCAAGCCAGTAGTCGTCTGGCGTCGTGCAAAAGACATAGTTGAAAATCCATCGACAGTATGGCAAGCCAGTAGTCGTATGGCGTCGTTCAAAAGACAGACCTCTCCTACAACGTTTCATTGAAGATTCAATCCAGCAGTCTTGTTGGGTTTATATCCCTTTTGTTCTTCATCATCCAGAGCAAATTTTTGGTTATATTTGGTATTCAATCGCTATATACCTTAAAAGTCTGAAAGCAATCGCTTTCAAGCATTTAGGTCTACAGCGTTTGAATAGGGGCAGCTGTAATACCCCAAAATTTACTCTCTCCCTTTTGGCATCCTAGCATAGCATTATCATATATCATATCATATCCATCTCATTAGCATTGCATTGCATCTTTAACATAAAAAAATGAAGCATAGCATCCCTCTTACCATCAAGGCATGTGATCAGGTGAAAGGTGGACAATCCAGGAATCATTCAAGGCACAAAAGGTCAAACAAGTTCACTCAAGGCAAGCCAAGAGGTCTTTCATGTCTCATACTATCTCAATTGATCATCCAAAACCTCAAGAAGAGAAGATTCAATAGGAGATTGAAGCACTACATTTTTCACTATGCAAGAGATCCAAAAAATGAAGGAAACCCCTCAAAAGAGATGGTTCATTAGTTCAAAATCACCCTCAAGTGGCATATCTCATCATCCTTTAAGAGGATACACAACATACTCTGAGGAATTTGAAATTGAAGAATGCACATTTTTCTCCTATGAGGTGGGTACCAAAACTAGGGTTTCCAATTAAATCAGGTCATCTCTGATTGTTTGGACAAAACTTGATGTCATGGTATTCTACATGTTCTTAAGTGTATGTGTGTGGAAAATTGCCTCTCAATTGGTTTTAGAAGTGGTTCAATTGGATGAAAGATAAAAAATCAGGGAAATTGGGGCTAAGTCAAATAATCAGAGGAAATAGTCAACTCTTCACTTTTTGAGGCCAAATCCATGAAATTCATGTTATATGTGACCAATGTACAAAATTTGACCAAGAAACTCCAAAAGGATCATGAAAAATCAAGATTTTGAAAGGTTGCCATTTTTGGAAGAAGTAGGGTTTCGAAAAATAGTAATTTTTGGCCATTTTGCATCAGACTTTGAACCAAGGCCATTCAAAATTGAAGCATCAATTGAAAATTCCACCAGACCATAACAAAAGATCTTGTTTTAAGCTTCAAATCCATGTGTAGAACATTTCCATTGGATAAGAATTGAGAGAGTTATGGATGATCAAAGTTGAGGAAAACTTGGGCAAAATGCAAGTCAGCTTGGGCAAATTTCAGGTCACGCGCCATCATTTTCACAAACATGTGGTGGACCAAATGTTTTGATCAATTACTCATGGTTAGAGGCCCCAAATGAAAAATCTTTCAACATGAAAGTTGTTCCTCTATGTGAGATCTTCAAAATTGGTGTTCATGATTTTTTCATTTGATCAAAGGTCAAGAAGATATGTTGAGTCCAATTTGCTATGATTATGCTGAAAACCCAGGTGCCAAGATGCCTTGCCAGCCAACCTCATTGCCACGCCCATGATGCAGTTCCAAACATGGATGTTCTAAGTCATTTTTCAACCTCTTCCAAGCTTCAATTCAATTCAATTCTCACACAAAATTTGTAGTGTTACACATCCTTAGTTCATTAACCTCAAGAACTCATCAAACCATCCACAATGCAGAGAGAAAATCATCACTCAACCACCATGTTGAATTTGTTTTAAGCTGCTAAAAATCAGAAAAAAGGAATGAACATTGTTGTTGTTGTCTCAGCATGTGCACGTGCATTGCTCACATTATCTAACCATTTCCATATTAAACCAAACATACTTCATATACACTTGCCATAACCCGTGCTATGCATGAAAGTAGAAAGAATAAACTTGTTGGACAAGCTTTTGCTACACCTCCACCATAGCTCACATGAACCACCATCACCATAACACAGTCTTGCTAACTCGTCCCCTAACTAACTTGGCTCAGTTAGTTAGGATGGACTCACCTAAACCATCATGACTCAGTTAACCAACTCAGGTTAAGCATGGTTAGGGCTCCCTATAAATCAAAGCTTCACTCACATTTCAACAACTAACTTCATTTTTCTCATTTTTCACTCCAAGTTCTCTCACTTTCTCTCTATGCTTTCTCTCTGATTTCACAGAATTTCCACCATCTTCTATCACATTTCATCTCCATCATCATCATTGTATTGTTTAGGAGCAAGAACAAGAACCTAATAGATCCAAATAATCAAGTTCAGATTGAAGACATTGGAATTTTCAGTGTGATTCTCTGCGCGATTTCAAGCTATAAAGCCTTTATTTGGCTAAGTGAAGCTTAAGGAAGAAACACATTCCTCTGGCATTCTTGTGTATTCAAAGCCTCATCAATTTCAGGTTTGAGTTCTTGAACTTTGATTGCACGTTTTCTGTTCATCATCACTTGTTTCTTGTTGATATGAGCTCACTATGAGCATTTCTTACTCCAGCTAGTTGATAGGCCTTGTAGAGGCTTAGATCCAAAAGTTAGGGCACATATTCATCCCTTCTGTTCTTGCTATGTGTGCATGTTTTGTTGTTTTTATGAGTGTATTCTTAATCTACGTGAGCTTCTCTTCATTTTGGTATCATATTTGCAAAATTCTGGAAAATTGTGGAGTTGCAGACGGTGGCGCATGACTGGAGAAGGTGACCGGAGGTCATCTCCGGCCGGTGACTGTAAATGCTAGGGTTTGTGGTTCCTTTAAGTCGTGACCGTTTGATGCATTTTGATCCAAGGGTGGAGATGTTGCCAGCGGATTAATGAGGATGGTGTGTGTCACGTGATTCATTTTTAATCCCTCTGATGATTGCATGCGAGTGCGTATATGATTGTTATGATGTGCCAGCAATGTGATGTGTATGATTTGCTTACTTTGACTTTGGTTTGACTCTGACTTAATCCAATGGTCATGCGTGAGTCAACTTTGTGGACTGAATTCCATGTTTGTTATTGTGTTCCATGCGCATGTTTGGACCTTGGACTGATTGCTATTCGCACCCCATGTTTTTAAAGCCCAAACCATTTGAACTGAGGATTTGCTATGCATGCACCCCCTGCTTGTTTTCAATTTCTTTTTATTTTCTCCATTTTATGCACGTTTCCTTTTTAATTTTTAAAATTACCAAACAACATCACAAAATTCTAGAAAAATTCATGAACACTTTCAAGACATTTAGGAAATATTTGATATTTTTATTTCATGATTTTATGACTTTTTTACCCCTGTTTCATAATTTCCTTTGAATTTCCATTTGTGTGCATTCCATTTGTGATACATGAATTTGTGGAATTTTGTTCTTGCTCATTACAATTTTTTTTTAATTTATTCTTTTTGAATTGATTCACTAATACATTGAAGCATGTTAGATGATTTTTGTTTGTTTTTTTAGATCATTTTATGACATGTTTTGATGCTTATCTTTGCACTACTTTGCATGATGTTTCAACTTGACCTAATTGCTTTGTTTGAGGTCATCTTGCTTTGAATTTTCACATGCTATCTTGATGTATGATTCACTTCTGACTTAGGCATTCCAATACCATGCTTGCATAAGTTTCATAAGTCCATTTGATTTTTGTTTGATGCATTACATTTGAAGCATAATAACATGTCATATCATTCTAATTTTAGTGCATGTTTGCATGAAGTCTTTTATGCATATTTGTATGAACAATTGCATATTTTATGAGCTATTCATGTGACATTATAGGTCTTTGGTACACATTATAGGTCATCTTTACATGTTCATTTCCATTTGAACTTTGTGCATCCTTAACATGTATTGTTTGCACTTTTTCTTTTTGAACTTTCACTTCACTTCTTCTATTACTTCTTGAATGTCTTGATGGTTTATTCATGGATCTTTGAGGTGTTTATAAACCATATTCCATTTAGTTTCAATTCTGATCCATAGATTACATGTTCCATTTATGCATGTTCCTTTCCTTTTCTTTTCACCTTTCATATTCATTTCTTATGAAAACATGTTTGAATGATATGGATGATGATTGTTGCTTATTCATTTAAACTTGCATGATGATATTGACTTGTTGTTCATATGATGCACATGCTGGTTGTGATCTTAAGATTGGATTATTCATCTTTCTCTTTTGAACTTTAATGTGCATTAAGTGCCTTTTTACTTCTTATGCATGTTTCCATGTTTACTAACCATGTAGGGGCTTTGGTAAGTTGAAATTGAGTGTGGATAAGGAATCCACATTCAAACTTCTCTCCTTTCATCTTTTACAATTCAATCTTGTGTTTTGATAAGCACTTATGTGCTTACTTTGATTAACTCATTACTTTCCCTTTTGAGTTACAATTCATCTTCTACTTTAGAAGTGAGTTGTTTAATTCATTCCTTCTTTAGACTCTAGGTTTTGCAACCGCACAAACCTTTAGGATCACTCCCTTAACTAATCAATTAGGATTGAGTCTTAGATCACATAGATTTTGCCTTTCTCTCTCTTGAGTCTCCTATCTTCTCATCTCAAAGAAAATTCAAAATATCTAATAAAGGTAAGCATTTATTGCATTTAGGCCTTTAATATAAAGAAAAGATTATAAGGGGTCTTCTCTTATAATCTTAGAATGTGTAGAATATAGCCCATCTTGGGTCAATGTGTTAAACATTTGATCTTGTATGAGGGACTTAAATGCAATACTTGTTGAAGATATAAATAAAAAACACTTCTTCATTTCTTAATCAACAAAAAAAACTTAATAAACACAAGTATGCTAGTGTGTTTGAACCTTAATAATTGGAAATAAGTGTGAGGGTCTTCTTCACACTTAGTGTATTCTCTTACTCATTCCATCTTGGAATGTGAAGATGTACACATTCCAATGACCAAGATTTAGATACACTACCATATGCAAACAAATGAAAAAAGCTTCTAAAAGACAAAACAAACAATAACGTCTTTCCTTCGGGAATTCTTTCCTCATCTTCTTCACTCATTCCTTAAGGATGCGTCATTTCCGTTCTATCGCAAACAGGTAACGCCTAAGTCTCCCTACAGCGAGCTGCAACACCTAACTGCTGGAACGTGAACGTTGACGTATTCCACTAAAAAACACAAACGATCCATCCCTAGTTAGGGGAACTACGTCGCTCTGATTCTCATGCTCCTGATGAGATACGTAGGCAGTGGGGTAGGGCCTATTCGAGCACTTCTTTTATTTTCCCTACATTTGTTTCTTTTTCTCTTCCAATTCCTTTTCCAGTTCCTTTTCTAGTATCCTTTCTTTACACCCTTTGATCGAGACAAGCAAGCGTGGATCCCATCGGGTACGATGGACGCGTAGGGGTGCTAATACCTTCCCTTCGCGTAACCGACTCCCGAACCCAGTTCTCTTGGTCGCAAGACCGTGTTCTTTCCTTCCTCTCAGGTTTATACGGTGTTTCCTTTCCCTCTCTTGGGATAAATACACATTGCTGGCGACTCTGTTTCGGTGCCACTTTTGCGTTTGTACTTGGATGAAAATCCCGGGAGCGACAAATACGATTAATATTATTATGAAAACTGTATCACAAAATGTGAATTGTATTTTTCTGCTGTGTTGAGATATGGAGAACAATAATACAGGTAAAAAAATGGGATTAATTATAAAATTAGGATGATATTTGTTAATTGTGCAGAAACTTTAACGACGGTTATATTTCCTAACCGTTATAATATCTGACGCACTGTCCAGCAAAAAATAAATAGTAATACTGTGCTGCTGGGAATCGAACCAAGGACAATTACATTTATTACAACGGTGTAATGTAAAACCATTGTGATAGTTAGCGTGCTTTCCTATTTATTACAACGCATACAAGGCCGTCGTTGTAAGTATCATATATACAACAACAATCTACATAACAGCGCCCTCGCCCGCGTCATTATATGTCATTCCCAACCGTTGTTAAATGGGTTTTTCGTAGTAGTGCCCGAAGGTGTGAATGGAGAAGGTATTCGGGCATTCGGGCTGCAAGAGGATTAAATATCGGAATACCCAAAATTTTGATGGTGGTTATGAATGGAAGGTTGCTCATCCATCTTCTTTTGCTAAGCAATGATGCTTAGAAAAGGGTAAAAACTTCCCCTCGATCCTGGTCTTTAGCCAAGGAACTGGTCTTAGTTTATTTTGTCAGTAAACTTCCCCTCGATCCTGGTCTTCAGCCAAGGAACTGGTCTTAATTTCTTTTGTCAATAAACTTCCCCTCGATCCTGGTCTTCAGCCAAGGAACTGGTATCAGTTTCTTTTGTCAATAAATGTCTCCTCGATCCTGGTCTTCAGCCAAGGAACTGGTCTCAGTTTCTTTTGTCAATAAACTTCCCCTCGATCATGGTCTTCAGCAAAGGAACTGGTCAAAGTTTCTTTTGTCAATAAACTCCCCCTCGATCCTGGTCTTCAGCCAAGGAACAGGTCTCACTTTTTTTTCGTCAAGTTCCTTCCTTAACAAGGGACGCTATTTGTAGCGGTTTTCATCAAACTTCTCGCCGAATTTTCCTGGGGAGATGCCATTTGATGTGAAAAAGTTTTGATGTCAGACTTTCTAGGGAACCCATTCATCTGAGTTGTAGAGGTGTTCAAACTTCTCTATTGGAGACATCATTTGTTGACTCTACTGGGGAAAACGAGTCTCTTGAGAGGCTGTTTCCTGCATGGGGACATTACATCATACTTTTCTTCGAGATCTTCTCGGAGAAATTCCATGTGATGCAATCCGATTTTGAGGTGCTGATGACTTCATTAACATTGACTTTCTTGGGAGAAAAACCAAGGTGTTGCTGAGAGTCTTCGGTTGAGAGGCTTTCTCTGGAGATTTTCCTTAATCCGGGAAAGCGAAAATATCATCTTCAATGATGAAGAGTGATGTTTGTCGAATGCCTTCTTGCCTTTCAGAGGTTCAAGTTATCAAAGTGGTCAAGGACCAACTCCAATCCAGAAATAAACTGGGGAGAGATTGTTCAGACAAAACATTTCTTGATGAGGAAAGAACAGATAACTCGATTGAGAGAACTTTTATCACTTGGGGATAAGAATGACCAGAGTAATAGTGATGCAATATGAATATGAATGTGAATCAATAATGCATGATATATGTATGTTTATGCTGACAAAACTGATGCGACATACAGACTAATAGATGAATACGAGTGGATACTCAGCCACTGCGGGTAATGAGAAGTACCAATGGTTCAAGATAGCAGATCTTATCTTGCTTTGGAGAGATAGACCCTGTGAAGGTGAAATAATCGTTCAATCGATCTTAAGAGGTGCGTACTCTGCTGGGGATGTCAGATGAAACATGGTTTCTGACACAGTCGATCCTCCATTCAGATGCTCTGGTTTTAGAAGGAGTACTTTGATTTTGCACTTTGAGGTTCAACCACCTTCGTAGAAGCGATCGATGTTCTTTCGATGTTCAACAGTCAAAAGAATTGCCATCTTCATTTTAAAAAAGCAGAAAAGTTTTTGGCAAGTAAATTCATTTTTGTTTTATTTCAAGAATCGTTGATCATGTTAAAAATATCATTTTGTAAAGCTAAAACAAGTAAGAATTGCAAACAAAAGAACTAAGGCTCAAATTTTATTGATAGGATGGAAATCAACCAAGCGCATGATTCCATAGAGTATTTACAAAGTTAGAAAATGGTAATTTAAGGGAAAAGGGCTACATTGAAACATAACGACCGTTGTCCTTCTACCAAACTTTGAATTCCGGACATCCTGAGCTTCTGTCGAATATGACTTTGACTAGAGTTTTCCTGATGTAGGGCATTACTGCTGAGGGATTTAACCTTGTCGGACGTAGTTACTTGCCATTAATCCCTAACTTTTTCTTGGATTGTACTTCGAGATTTCTAATCCATCGGGATGATTTTTTATTATGTCTCTAATTTTTTCCTGGACCAACCTTTCGGGTTTTCAATCCACCGAGATGTTTCTTTTTTTTTGTTTAGGCGAAGTATTTCTTGACTACGTCAACATTCGTGTGATAGGAAAATTCCTCTCCATCCATGGTTGCGAGTCTCAAGGCACCGCCTGAGAAAGCTTTCTTGACCACATAAGGGCCATCGTAATTCGGAGTCCATTTTCCCCGAGAATTAGTGAGGAATGATTGTATCTTCTTGAGCACGAGGTCTCCTTTCCCGAAGACACGGGGTCAGACCTTTTTGTCAAATGCTTTCTTCATTCTTTTATGATACAACTGACCATGGCATAGAGCCGTTATTCGCTTTTCTTCGATCAAATTCAGTTCATCGTGTCGACTTTGACACCATTTAGCCTCTGTTAGCTTAGCTTCCATCAATACCCTGATCGATGATATCTCTACTTCTATAGGGAGGACTGCTTCCATGCCATATACTAGAGAGAAAGGGGTTACCCCTGTTGAAGTGCGGATAGATGTGCGATAACCGTGAAGAGCAAAAGGTAGCATCTCGTGCCAGTCTTTGTAGGTTACAACCATCTTCTGAACAATCTTCTTGATGTTTTTGCTAGCCGCTTCTACTGCTCCGTTCATCATAGGTCGATAGGGAGATGAGTTATGGTGTTCAATCTTGAACTCAGTGCTGAACTCTTTCATCATCTTGTTGTTCAAGTTGGATCCATTGGCAGTAATGATTTAGCTTGGAACACCATAACGGCAGATGGGATTGTTTTTGATAAAGTGGACCACGACTTGTCGGTTACATTGGTGTATGACGCTGCATCGACCCATTTGGTGAAGTAGTCAATGGCTCCTAGAATGAACCGATGTCCGTTTGAAGCTTTGGGTTCGATCATGCCAATCATGTCAATTCCCCATATGGAAAAAGGCCGTGGGGAAGAGAGAACATTGAGATGCGTTGGCGGTACATTGATCTTGTCTGAGTATATCTGACACATGTGACATCTCCTCATGTACTTGTAGCAATCGGATTCCAGGTTCAACTAATAGTATCCTGCTCTTAGGATTTTCCTTGCCATTATATGTCCATTGGCATGAGTTCCAAAGGATCCTTCGTGAATTTCTTTCATCAGCATGTTTGCTTCTGGTCTGTCTATGCATCGGAGCAAGACCATGTCAAAGTTTCTCTTATAGAGTGTATCACCGCTCAGGAAGAAGCTGCCAACCAGCCTTCTGAGGGTCTTCCTGTCTTTTGTTGATGCCCCAGGCGGGTACTCTTGTTTCTGATGGAAACATTTGATATCGTGATACCAAGGTTTGACGTCTATGACTGCTTCAATCGTGAAGATGTAGGCGGGTCGTTCCAGGCGCATTATGTCGATCTTAGGTATGTCGTTCCATTGACCTACACTAATCATAGAAGAGAGAGTGGCTAGGGCATCGGCCATGTGATTCTCTTCACGAGGGATGTGATGAAACTCAATTCTGTTGAAGAATGGTAACAACCTTCTTGCGTAGTCTTTGTAAGTAATCAACCCTGATTTATATGTATTCCAATCTCCTTTGATTTGAGTGATAACCAGGGCTGAGTCTCCGTACACATCCAAGTTCTTAATCCTTAAGTCAATTGCTTCTTCGAGACCCATGATACAAGCTTCGTATTCGGCCTCGTTGTTTGTACACTTGAATGTTAATCTGGCAGTGAAAGGAATATGGGTACCCTAAGGTGTTACAATGATTGCCCCAATTCCGTTTCCATAATTGTTGACAGCTCCATCAAAAATTAGTCCCCACTGGGAACCGGGTTCTGGCCCTTCACTGGGTAGCGGTTCATCGCAATCTTTCATTTTCAAGTACATGACATCTTCGTCTGGGAAGTCAAACCTTACTGATTCTCGATTGTCAATCAGTTGATGAGCCAAATGATCGGCTAAAATACTTCCTTTGACGGCTTTCTGAGCATGGTACTTGATGTCGTACTCTGATAACAACATCTGCCAACGGGCAATCCTTCCCGTGAGAGCAGGATTTTCAAAGACATACTTGACTGGATCCATTTCGGAAATTAACCATGTAGTGTGACAAATCATATACTAGCGAAGACGTTTGGCTGCCTAAGCCAGAGCACAGCAAGTTTTCTCGAGCATAGTGTACCGAGTTTCAGAGTCGGTAAATTTCTTGCTTAGGTAGTAGATGGAAGACTCTTTTCTTTTTGTTTCGTCTTGTTGGCCAAGTACACAACCCATTGAGTCTTCCAAGACTGTTAGGTATATGATCAGTGGTCTTTCCTCCACTAGAGGTGACAGGATAGGTGGATTCAACAGATACTCTTTGATACTGTCGAAGGCAGTTTGGCAGTCTTCTATCCATACGCAGTCGCGGTTATGAGGGATATGAATCTTGAGATGTAACTCAAACGTCCCAGGAATCCTCTGACTTATTTTTAATCTTTGGAGAAGGCATTTCTTGAATGGCCTTGACTTTGTGAGGATCAACCTCAATTCCTTTCTGGCTGACAATGAACCCTAAAAGTTTCTCTGAGCGGACACCGAACGTGCACTTGTTGGGATTCAAACGGAGTTTGTATTTTCTCAGACGCTCGAATAGTTTTGATAGGTGGGTCACATGCTCCTCTTCTATTTTAGATTTGGAAATCATATCATCGACATATACTTCGATTTCTTTGTGCATCATGTCATGAAACAGAGTAGTCATGGCCCTTTGATAGGTTGCTTCGGCGTTCTTTAAACCGAATGGCATTACCTTGTAACAAAAGGTGTCCCATGGGGTGATGAACGAAGTTTTCTCCATGTCTTCCGGCGCCATTTTGATTTGATTATAGCCCGAGAATCCATCCATAAAGGAGAATGCGTTGAACTTTGTTGTACTATCTACAAGCATGTCTATGTGCGGTAAGGGAAAGTCATCCTTTGGACTGGCCTTGTTCAGATCCCTGTAGTCCATGCACATTATTACTTTTCCTTCCTTTTTTGGAACTGGTACTATGATGGCTAGCCATTGAGGATATTCTGAGGTGGCGAGGAAACCCGCGTTAATTTGTTTCTGCACTTCCTCTTTGATTTTGATGGCCATGTTCAGATGAGTTCGTCTCAGTCTTTGTTTTACTGTCAGACATTTTGATCTTAACGGTAGATGATGTTCGATGATGCTGGTATCCAATCCTGGCATGTCATGATATGACCAAGCAAACACATCGGGAAATTCTTTGATAAGTTTTATCAAGTCTTCTTTGACAGTTGGATTGAGCAGTGCCCCAATCTTGACTTTTTTCCCTCTCCTTTTGAACCTAGATTGACTATTTCCAACGGCTCTTTGTGAGGTTCAATGGACCTTTCCTCTTGTTTGAGTAATCGGGAGATCTCTTCTGGAATTTCTCCGTCTTCTTCTTTTTCAACCTGAAATACCGGGAATTCAAAGTTGGGAGAAGGCATTGGATCGTATGTTTCAATGGGGTTTAAAACAAGCAATCTGCATGACGTGATGATTTATTTTTAGAAGAGATAGAGAGAATGCAAGAGTGTGTGTAGTGTATTTTATGAAAAATGCTTGTTTTTGTTTTTTTGAGTTGTTTTTAGGATTACCATTTTCTAAAAAAGCGAAAAGTGAAAACAACAAAAATGCGGAAATTACAGAATGACATTTATTTATTTATGATTTGGTCGATTCTTGAAACTACAGCCATATAAAACAAAACTCTGTCGCTTCAGGCAAAGCGAAGAGGGACATTTACAGAAAGTGAGCCCTATCAAAACATTCGTTTCACTTGGGCAGGGTGAAAGGTTAAAACAAAGATGGCAATTACTTAGACTTATGAACGACTTTCGGGATATCGACAGCAACCCACTGGCAGTGAACTCCTTGGTGAATCACAAAGTCTGGTACCTTCTTTCTTGGCTTGTCTTCAGAAATGACGTTGATTTCTAGTGGAGAAGGATCATTGGAGTCTTCCTCCCAGGCAGAGTTGTCATAGACAAATTCTTCTGTTGTATCTTGTACAATATTTTCACTCTCAGGCAGATTTCCCCATCCAGTTGGCTGGATGTCTTCGAACCTAATACGAGCGCTTTCAGGAGCGGTGTACTTGACCAAGAAGTCAAATTTTCCACTCGGTTGTCCTAAAGTGTCCCATACTTCTGTGGAACTAGAGGAGTCATCCTTCTCGATGACGTTGACCTCAGGAAAAGCATAGTTGATGAACTCTTGTCCTGCAATCTTTTCAAATTCATTGTTGTCCTGGATATTTTCTGAATGCCCTGAGTAATGATCCCATAATTTGGTGGGGACGCAGGTATTATTTTCAATGATGCTCAGTTGATAAGCGTCATTTGACTGACTCTTTTGCCCTAAGTCTTCTGGGTACGGCTGCAAGATAGGCAAGTCATCCATTGGGTCATAATAGTCATAGTCGAAGTTGTCTTTCATCAGAGTGTCTTTCTTTAATGAGTTAGGCGGAGCACGGCATCCTTCAGGATCACAATCTCCGTATATCATCTTGACGTCTGATCTTGGTATATATCTCGAACTTTGCATGGGATAGAAAAATGGCGTATGCATTTCTTTCTGAGACATATAGACGTCCTCGTTGAGATAGGACTTCCACTCTTCATCTGTATCGGAGGAGTCACCCTCATTGATGGTATGTACTTCTTGAGATACTGGGTGGAGAAAGCCTCCACTGTGGAAGAAGTCTTGAATGGGATGAAAGCTTTCATCGTTAGTAGTAGTCTGGGTACAGGTTGAAGAAAAACCAAGACCTTTCTTTGTCTTGTTATCCGTAGGAATGACAAGCTGTCCCCATCCTTTTGCATTATTACTCTCGATTGCTTTGAGAGCATCTTTGTACGAGGAAATCGATGTTCCTTTTTCTGATTAATTCTCATTGCTTTCCGAAATTGCTTGGAACTGGGTTCTAACAACCTCCTCAGGTTCTACACAGGAGAATGATAAGTTGCTTATGATCAAGGTCTGCTCTCCGCAGACTGTGACGAGCTTGTCATTCTTGACGAACTTCAGCTTCTAGTGAAGTGTTGAAGTGACTGCCCCAGCTTCGTGTATCCAAGGTCTTCCTAATAAACAGTTGTATGCTGCTCAGATGTCCGTGACCTGAAAAGTGACTTGGAAAGTGTGAGGACCGATAGTTATGGGAAGGTCAACTTCGCCGATAACTATTTTTCTGGATCCGTCAAAGGCTTTGACGATGACCTCGCTGCCTCTAATCGGGCATCCTTGAAATGATAGTCGAATTAGAGTAGATTTTGGCATAAAATTCAGAGCTGATCCTGTATCTACCAGTACGCTGGCTAAAGCATCATCCTGGCAATTGACCGTAATGCTAAGAGCCATGTTGTGATTTTTGCCTTCTTTTGGCAGTTCTTCATCACTGAATCCTAACTTGTTGCAGGAAGTGATGTTGGAGATGATGCTGTCGAATTATCTTATCGTTACATCTTGTTCCATAAAGGCTTACTCTAAGACTTTCTGTAGAGCTTCTCTGTGAGCTTCGGAACTGAGAAAAAGAGATAGGACAGAGATTCTTGAAGGAGCTTGCAATAGTTGGTCTACAATGTTGTACTCGCTTTTCTGGATGAGCTTCAGCATCTCATCGTTGTTCTTTGAAAGGTCGGGATTACTGGAATGTCTGACTGGTTGGTTTGGAACTTCTGTTTGAGGTTCGTATTCTCTGGTGGGTTCTCCAACTCCTCTGTTGAAGATTCGACCGCTCCGTGTCACTCGACTGATGTCTATAATGTTCACGACGGAGGGTAATGGAGTTTCCTTTCCATTTTCGATTGTTGTTGCACTATATTTGTAAGGGATAACCTTATCTGATTTGTACGGTATAGGTCCCAGTAGATAGATAACTATAGGAGCCTTTTGATTTTTTTGACCATCATAGTCGGCCTCAATTGGTTCGAGGTTGAGAATCTTTATACTATCAAGAGGAAGTCTTGATTCATGGAGTAGAGGGATTATAGAGCATACATCTTTGATCCTTTCATGATCGGAGATTATGACGACGTCTTTCCTTTGATCAGGGAAATAGTCTGGCATTATGTTGGTCGATCTAGAATTTGAACACGGTCGAATCTCTTTTCGGTCCAATTGATTTTGAAGAGCTGATCTTACAAGATAACATCATTGGTTGTTCTCTGAGCAAACTCTATAGCGCTCATAGTTGTGTGGTGGCACCCGACCACGTCCGCTTTGTATGCAGTGCAACTTCACTAGATCTGTTTCCATCGCGTGAACATCCTGACTTTGATGCCTAGTAGGATTCCCGTTAGTCATACTGACTTGTTGTGTGTCTTCATCTGGGTAGATCGGAAGCCACCAGTGGTTCAACAAGTGTTGAAGTGTTCTTTGGACAAGTGCACATCCTTGGTCGTCCTTACGACATACTTTACAGTTCTGATAATCATGTGAAGCTAGAAAACCGAGTTTGACCTGCTTAGCATGTAATTCTACCAGACTGGTATTCATCAAGCGAATATCAAAGATTTGAATCATATTAACTTGATAATGACTTCTATCATGGTAGTCCTAAATCCATCTGACGCTGGAGGGCCTCTTGTACAAAATAGCATCCCTGATTGTTTATCGAGCAGATCAGACAAGAATTATAATCATGCCGTGGTAGGTCATGATGTTGGCTTTTCCTTGAGTGCATTGTCACCAAGTTGACATTCATTGCTAGAATGTTGTGGTTTTGGACAATGTTGGGATTTACGTGGGCCATATTGACCTCACGGATTTGATGATCTTGGATCCATCCTAGATCCATCTGTTCTTGTAGAGATGATTACACCACGGAGCATCCTTGATTATTCTTTGAGCAGATATCACACTAGTGATAATTGTTAGACGGTACATGATTGTACCCGCTCTGTCTGCAATGCATCCTGACCAGAATGGCTCCTAATAGGAGTACATCATGAATTTGATAGTTGTGGTTAGATCTTTCCTCTATCAAATTTACTGCATCCTTCTCGTGCTGAGGCAACAGGTTCGTCTGAACATTTGGATTCGTATCCTTGAAGGATAAGACCTCGTTCCTGACAAGCTTCTGAACATCGAATTTGAAGCTGTGACAGTTTTCAATGTTGTGCCCCGGTCCTCCTTGATGGTAAGGGTAAGTTTGATCTACTTTGAACCAAAAAGGCAGATTTTCCAGTATTGTAAGAGGAGACCTGGTTTGGACGTGTCCCTTGACTAGTGTAGTGGAAATAGTTCTGCGTACAAAATTGGTATAGGGTCAAAACCTGGTGGTCGCGTTGTACGGTTATTATTGTTGTACTGAGGACGAGCCTGCTGAAGATGTTGTTGTGTCCTTTGCTGATATTGTTGTTGATTTGGTTGGCTCTGAGCAACCTGAGGTTGATACGTTGGAACAGGTGTTGGGTAGATAGCAGGAGTTACTGCTGCTACTGATTGATACCTTTGCCTTTTCTTTTCGAGAGAGATATTACCAATATCTTGCTCTTTTTCTTAGGGAAATCACTACCGTATCTTTTGGTACTGCTTGATGATCCTACATCTTTGACCAGACGTCCTTCTCGGACTGCTTCGTCAAGGCGTACTCCCATGTTCACCATCTCAGTGAAGTCACTGGGCACACTGGCGACCATTTGGTCGTAATAGAATGAGCTCAAGGTTTTCAAAAATATTTTTATCATCTCTTTTTCCTCAAGAAGGGGACAAATCTGGGCGGTAATTTCTTGCCATCTCTGAGCATATTCCTTAAAAGTTTCCTTGTCCTTCTGCGACATTGCTCTGAGTTGATCTCTGTCTGGTGCCATGGCCAGGTTATACTTATACTACTGAACGAAGGCTGCCCCAAGATCTCTGAAAGTGATGATCTTAGTGCGGTTCAACCCCATGTACCATTTGAGTGCGGCACCAGTTAAACTATCTTGGAAGTAGTTGATCAGTAATTGTTGATTCTCTGTCTGAGTTGACATCTTTCGAGCGTACATTACTAAATGACTTTGAGGGCAAGAGTTTCCCTTGTATTTTTCAAAGTCGGACACCTTGAATTTGTGCGGGATTTTCACATTAGGGACCAAACAAAGGTCTGCGGCGTCCTTTCCGAATAAATCCTGACCGCGAATGGCATACAGTTCCTTCTGCATCTCCAGAAATTGTTCTTGGAACTCATTCATCCTGTCGTACATACTTTCATTTCCACCAAAGATTACTTGTGGAATTTGTCCTTCTGGGACAGTGTGTACCACTGGTTGTGGTATAGTCATTACGGCGGTGACTCTTGGTGCTTCCCTATCCCAAAGTTTGTAACCTTCAGGAATTGCTACCATCACTCTTGTGTCTTCGCTTTCCCAAAGTTTGTAACCTTCAGGCCCAGTGGTTCCTACTGCAGTTTTCGGGTCTTCCGTGACCGACGGGATATATCCTTCAGGGATAAAGTTGATAGGCATGCCCTAGGAACGATCTTTAGGCATGTTGTACCGGGGATCATACGTCTCCACTATAGGCGTAGATGTGATCTCTGAGATCACAGTCCTTTGTTATTGTCTCTGAGCTGCTGCCAGAGATTGCATGTCACTATGAAGTTTCCTCAGTTCTTCTTTCAGAGCGTCGATTTCTTCTCTCAGCTCTCTGTTCTCTTCCTCGAGATCATCCATTTTCTTTTGTCGATTGGCTCGAGAATTGTACGAATGAGACAGTTTGACTCTAGAATCGTGACATAGACGTGAGATTCGAAGGTAAAAAGAATGCATTATGTGAGAATGATGAATGCAATGATATATATATATATATATATATATATATATAAATTTTTGTTTTAATAAAAAAGAAACTTCAACAAATAGATTGCAAATATCATACAGTGGGGAGACCCCATTTTATTGAATTCAAAAAATTGTGGAAATGGAAATACAGTATTTTAGAAAGTGCTATAAAAGGAAATGTCTAAGCATATGGATCCTGAGTCCTCTCTGAGGAGAGCTCAGGTGTTGGTTCTGGTATTTTCCTTTTCTTTGACCGGGGCTCTTAAGTCGTTGTCGGGTTGTTGGTCCTTTGCCAAGTGAAAGGAGCGAGCAAGTTTCTTCGGTCTTCCTGACTTTCTACAATATGTTGCTCTAATATCTTAATCAAAGCGTCTTTTTCTTTTAACAGTTGCTGAATTTTGGTACACTCCACATTGAGAATGCGATACTTGTTCTTCCAAGATTTCTTTTCCCGTCGAACTTTATTGAGAGTGACCTGGAGTTATTCCGTATCAGACATAAAATAAAGGGCAGATTCCTTTAAGTGAAGAACTTCTTGACGAGGGTAAGGCATCCTCAGCTTGAGGGCTCTAGTTTGTACCCAGTGGAGATAAGGTTCCACAGAGACACAGTCTAGTTTTCCTAGAGACTCTCTTCCTTTCCTGTGAACATGTTTCCAGGCATGCACTATTTCTATCTTTAGTGCCCTATCATTTTCTCCTTCCTTGAAGAAAAGACCTTCCAGATGAACATTACGCGGGATATGTCTTATCGGGGTATCCGAGTTGACGACGAACTAAAACTGGATGATAGTTGATTCCTCCTTTAGTTCCTATGAGGGGTACATTAGGGAAGTTTCCACAATGGTCAATGATTATTATCCCGTCATAGATCCAATTGTACCAATCTATGTCAGAGTTGGTAAGAGACATGATTCTCTGTGACCAATGTAGAGTACTCTTATGATCCCAAAAAGCAGCAGACTTGGGTAAATGGGAAGTGAACCATTTGTATAGTAGGGGTACACAGCAGGTGATCATTCCTCCGCTGTACAAATTTATTAAATATACAGAATGATAAGCATCTGCGAGCAGGGTTGGTACGGGGTTTCCAATCAGAAATATCTTAATGGCATTGATATCAATGAAGTTATCGATGTTAGGAAAAAGGAACAACCTGTATGTGAGTAGAACAAAGATATCTTTGAAAGCAATAACATTTCCTATACTGGCAAAGTACAGGGCTTTCTCTACCAAAAACTTGGCCGGTAAACCTTGGATTCCATCCTTAGCGGTCATGTGAGTCCTGACTTCTGACTCTTCCAAATAGATTGCTCTTGCAATGGTTTGATCCTTTGGAATTTCTTCCAATCCAGAAAATGGAGCTTGGTCAGTGATGGGTAAACCAGTCAGGTGAGAATACTCCTCTAGGGTTGGTGTTAGTTGATAATCCGGGAACGTGAAACAGTGATAAACCGGATCATAAAACTGGATTAACGTATACAGGATTCCTTCAACTACATGGACCCTTAACAGAGACGGCAGTCCTTTGTACTTAGCTCTGAAAGCATCAGGGTTAGTGATCATCCTTGCCAACCCTCTCAAATCCTCTAGTTTTGGAACCTTGAAGGTGTACTTGTCCGTCTTCCTTCTACCGAAATCCATAACGCAATCTTTTTCTCTCTGATATTTGCAATCATTGTTTTAGTTTAATTTGAAAAAAAAAAAGAGACTAGAAAAGAAGATTTTTTCTTTGTTTAAAAGTTTTTTTTAATGAATGCATGAATGCAGCACACAAAAACATAGAAAAAGCATGGGTTCAAAGGTTCAGCGTCACGAGTATGGAGTCATGGCTCTACCCATCCCCAATGGTTTTACTATGGTGAAT
This sequence comes from Lathyrus tuberosus, assembly GCA_022829125.1. Classification (NCBI taxonomy): domain Eukaryota; kingdom Viridiplantae; phylum Streptophyta; class Magnoliopsida; order Fabales; family Fabaceae; genus Lathyrus; species Lathyrus tuberosus. The sequence continues at coordinate 1,812,560 of JALAZF010000436.1, read as the reverse complement.
TTTTTTACCTGTTCTCAAAATCATTGACCCCCCTTGGGATAACAACAGCAGGCTGGTTCACCCGAGCGAGTTGTAGCATCTTAGGGTAATCTCAATTGAGTGTAGTATCGCGTGTCAACTATTTCTGATAGCTACCGCACTACTAAATAGCCACATGGTTACAGTCTACTAAATCCTCAGTTTCATGGATACCACAATTGGAAAATCTGCTTTCACAACCAAAGCCGTTAGACATTGAATCCGTAAAGGGTACCTCCACTAATTTGATGGTCTACCGGGACAGCTTATTCAAGATTCACTCACTGTAAGATCACCCGTCTCTGCCATCACCTATATTAGGTATCACTCAAACTTTCCGCATGACATCACTCGCGTTCCCATTGACAGAAAAATAAACACGAATATCAAGTAGGAAAAGTGATATATATATATATATATATATATATATATATATATATATATATATAGTATGATTCCTAAAACTAACATCCTAGACCTCTTAAGAGCTATAATCCTAGTCCCTAACAGACAAAATGATGTCCCCAGCAGAGTCGCCATTTTCCAGTAGCGTGCGATTTTTGTCGGTGACGCGACCACCTTATCGTCATTGGGTTCTCTCCTCACCGTATTGAGGGGGAGTGGGGTGCTACTTTCTGATTTCTTATTTATCCCGTGAAGCTGGAAGGGAAAGGGAAGCTATCTAAAACTAACCTTGCACGCGAATGTTTAACTTAATAAACGCTAAAAGATATTTGGGGGGGGGGGTGGGGGGTCCGGGGTCAGGTTATACAATGGGGAGTTGTCAATTACCCATCCTATATGTGGTTATCCATAGGTTGTTAGTTTTTGGTTCTGCTTTGTACTTGATGGTGTTTATCTATTGATGGGTTGGGAAAGTTTCTTGTTTGAGAGAGAGAGAGAGAGAGAGTTTTTGATGATTTTGGTGAGGTATTGGACCTCAGTTTTGATTAGTATGTGTGAAGGTACTGGACCTAAAGTTTTTGATTGGTATGCTCGCTAAGATTTTGCAATCTTATGCCTACGTATTCCCGTTTAAAGAAACAGGGAAATCAAAGCAATCGTAATTCCTCCTATTCTATGGGAGGAAAAGATATTTGGTGTCTTGTTCAAAGCCCAAGATTGAAGCTAAAAAGGTATTTGTGTCTTGTTCAAAGCCCAAGATTGAAGCTAAAGAAGGTATTTGTGTCTTGTTCAAAGCCCAATATTGAAGCTAAATGGTTGGCTGAGAGAGAATTTGTCATCTCTAAAGGAGATATCTCATCTGTTTATCACAGTTTGTTGGGTAACTGTTTATAATGGAGAATTACTTTAACTGGGATATTTGAATCCAGCAATGCCATAATTTCCTCTATAGGGGATTTGTCTTGAAGGGGAAAACTTTAACTCAATGTTGAGCAATGCAATTTTTGCTTAGGAGTCTTTCATGCTAAGAGAGGGACAGTGGCGTGGATGTAAATAATCCAGAGGCTTGCCGCTTATAGCCATTAGATGAAAGAGAAAATTTTCTAGGATAAGAGATGAACGACAGCTTGGATATTTGGATCAACAAGTGTGCCACTTACAGCAATTATCTAGGATTTAAGGTTTGATTTGATTTTCTGTTTTCATATGTGATAACACAGAGAAATGTTTTCCTGCAGAGATATTGATTTCCTCTGAGGGGATGTTGATTTTTGTGTGCCTTGATCAAAGCCCAAGGTTGCAGCTAACAGATTGATTGACTCCACTAGGGTAGTCCTTATACAAAGCCTAAGAGGAGGCTGGAAAAGACTGACTCAACAAGAGAGTATTTTTATTTATCTTGTACAAAGCCCAAGATTGAGGCTAAAAAGAGACTGACTTTTTTGGGGATATCATTATACAAAGCCTAAGAGGAGGCTAAAAGTTTAACTTTTTCTGGGAAATATTTTGTCTGTCTTGTACAAAGCCCAAGATTAAGGCTGAAAGGGATTTTGACTCCGCTGGGGATGGTTTGTATGTGTCTTGTACAAAGCCCAAGATTGAGGCTGAAAAGAAGACTGGCTCTGTGGGAAAGAAATTTTTATCTGTCTTATACAAAGCCCAAGATTGAGGCTAAAGTGAGACTTTACTGACTTAGCTGAGGATATTTCAGGTGTCTTGTACAAAGCCCAAGATTGAGGCTGAAAAGATTTTGACTCTGCTGGAGAGTATTATCCGTCTTGTACAAAGCCCAAGATTGAGGCTGGAAAGAGGATTGACTCTGCTTAGGGAAATTTATATGGTGTCTTGTACAAAGCCCAAGATTGAGGCTAAAAAAGGTTGACTCTACAAGAGAGTGCTTTATCTGTCTCGTATAAAGCCCAAGATTGAGGCTGAAAGGATTGACTCAACAAGAGAGTGTTTTTATTTGTCTCGTACAAAGCTTGAGATTGAGGCTGAAAGGGTTGACTCAATAAGAGAGTGCTTTTTTTTATACCATTGACTCAACAAGAGAGTGTGGAAAGGTGATTGACTCATCAAGAGAGTCTGAAGAGGTTAGCTCAGCTGGGGAAAATCATTGTACAAAGCCCAAGCGGAGGCTGACTATGCTGAGGAAAGGAAGGATCATTAACAAAGCCTAAGAGGAGGCTAACTTTGTCGGGGAAGAATAGAGAAAGAAATCTTTATACAAAGCCTAAGAGGAGGCTGTCTTCTACAGAGGATTATTGAGATCCAGAGGCAGGTCCAAATGGGGAATTAACTCTTGCTGAGGGTTTACAGAAGGGTTGAGATATCAGATACGTTGAGGTTCTGATTTGGGATATTGTTATACTGATGATAAACTGACCCTGACTAAAGGATTTTTAGGAGAAAGACTGGGTTTTAGAACCCATGGGTTTTAACTCTATTGGAGATTGATAAAAAATGACCAGGGGTTTCTCCTATGTTTGTAAGGAACTTGAGAATGTCTTTGAGATCCAAGAGGGGATTTGACTGTCCAAGTCTACTGGTATGGAAGATTTTTATCTTTATATGATGCCCAAGAGGAGGCAGGTGTTTTAAGGGATGAGAATCAACCCTAAATTGGTCTGAGGTTTTGACTCTGGAAAGACTGCTCTAGCAAAGGATGACTAAGTTATGTCCTATACCTTTAAGAGGTCTTCAAGGTCCTTGTATTAAGCCCAAGAGAAGACATGAGAACTTCTAAGAAGCCTGGAGGGTCCTTGTACAAAACCCAAGAGGAGGCGGGGATGCTTTTAGGAAGCCTGTGGGTCCAAACTTAAGAAAATTTCAAAAAAGGTTTCACCGAGAATTAATCCTTTAGTGAGCAGTTCTAGGGTTTGAAGAAATTTAAGAGAGGTTTCACTGAGAATTAATCCTCTCAGGGGAATGAATTTCTTAGACAATTTCTAATAGTGACAGTCTTAGAAAAGTTTCACCGGGAATAATGCCTTTATCTTTGTTCCATATTGTTTAAGCCTAAGAGAAGGCAAGAATGTATCTGGAAATCCTATGGGGATCTAGTTTTGACTATATTTAAGAGTGACCAACTGGCTTTACCTAGTTCTAGACCTAGTTGTCGGGGAAAACTCTAAGCAGATATACTAGTATCTATACAGTTCATATATAACCAGTATTTAAAAGGATATGAAAGAAGGACTTACAAGTAAGCAAGCTTCCAGCAATACAGTTATATATATATATATATATATATATATATATATATATATATATATATATATATATGAAAGCGAGTAAATGAAAGCTGATAAAACTTATAGGCGAGCAAGCTTCCATTGTAACAGCTGTATGGTTAGTTGTTCAAGAAATGAAAGAAAGTTTTGACAACAACTATGGATTTGAACCTAAATCAAAAGGGAAGTTGTTTTTGAAAAGGTTGTTGGGGCTTATACTAAAGGAGAGGCCCAGATGAAAAATAGTAATCGTACCGTTGTTTTGTAGACTGTACTGGGGCTTATACAATGAGTGAGGCCCAAAAATGTTTTCTATACAGAGGGATGGGTCTTACAACTCAAGGAGAGGCCCAAAGGTTTGAAAGAGAAAATAAAGGGGACTTACGATACAAGGGTAGGCCCAGATGAAAATATTTGAAAAGCGACGATCGCGCCAATATTTTGAAAACACAGTGGGACTTATACAATGACTGAGGCCCAAAAAGGTTTTGTTTAAAAAAGGATTGGGTCTTACACTCTAATAGAGGCCCAAAGTTTATTTTATTTACAAGTGATGGGGCTTACAACTCAAGGAGAGCCCCAAGTGATTTTTGTTTAAAAGGCGACGACTGCACCGAGATTTTAAAATCGTATCGGGACTTTTACAATGACTGAGGCCCAAATTATTTATTTACAAGAGGGGGTTGGGTCTTACACTCTATTAGAGGCCCAAAGTGTATTTTAAGAAAAAGTAATGGGACTTATAACTCAGGGAGAGGCCCAATGAAAGACAGTGATCGCACCGCCGTTTTAAGAATCGCAGAGGGACTTATACAATGAGTGAAGCCCAAAAAAGGTTTTCTGTACAACAAGGGATGGGACTTATACTCTATTAGAGGCCCAAAGGTTGTTTGAAAATTTAAAATCGAGAGGAAACCCTAATTTTAAATTAAAATTTCATTTTTCAAAGGTAATTTAAATAATAAATGATAAAATATCTATTATATTCAAAAACAAGTTGCACACTTTGGAAAATATTTTTTAAAATCATGTTTAATCATATGAAAGCTTAAAATTCAATTGATTTTGAAATATCAAAGTGGGAATTTCATTTTAAAAATGTTTAAAACAATAAAAAATGAAACTAATTACAAAAATTCTAACTATATTAAATAAATGATATAAATTGGATTTTTTTTGTAAAATAAAATATTAAAACATTTTTGTGAATTTTGAGAAAAAGAATCAATTAAAAAACATAAATATTCAAAGGGAAATTAATTTTTGAATCAATTAAACAAAAATAACTAAAATTCAAAATTTTGAATTATGGCGCCAAGAACACTTGGTTCTTGCCCGCACCCTCTGTTTTTGCATATTTGCATTTTCTCACTTTTCTCCATGATTTCTCAATGGTTTTGCATGATTCAAGTACCAATCTTGTTCGTTTTTGAACAAGGATCACAACCATATAGTTTAATTGCATTTATATTAAGTATGGAGATAGAAATCAACAGAAAACCTCAAGAACCCTAATTTCAGCATGAACACAATGAAATTCCATACACGATTGATTCATGGCAATTGATTGAGGGTTATCACTCTATATACATGCAAGAACTAGATGGTAACTCAAAAATTCATTTATTATGCATGGAATATAGAGTTTGAAGGGTTCATGGTTACCTCTTGCAGCTGGTGATCGAGTTTGGTGATGGAGGTGTTGCAGCTAGGTTCTAATGATCTGGACAGCTTCCTTAGGTGCCATGGAGTGTGTTTGAATGCTAAGAGTAGATTAAAATGAGCTGGAACTTGATGTGGCACCTCAACTTCAACTCTGTCAAGAACTTGAGCAATTGGCTGGTGATTTTGAGAATCTGATGTTACATATGTGATTTTGTGTTATGGATCACTCACATGTGATGTTTACGAGGGGTGTGTGTGTGTGTGTGTGTGTGTGTGTGTGTGTGTGTGTGTATGTGTGTGTGTGTGTGTGATTAGTTTGAATGGAATTGCTCTCAAACTCAAAACCCGATAGTGACTTGAGTTAGAAGGCAAAATTGGAGTGAAAGGGAGATTTTGAGGAAAGCATCTGGGTGCTTTGGTGTACTCAAAGTGATCACAATTGAGCTCTATTTATAGTAGAGCAAGTTTGTTTTCCAAGCAATAGTGTGTGGCAACTGCAGCAGGTCTGTGGCCAATGTGGATCAAATGGAATCTCAAGTCTCTTCAATCCATTGACTTGAGGTTAGAGCACAGGCCTATGGTCACCTGGTTCAGAGATTAGGCTTGACTTATTCAGTTAAACTTGCCTTAGTTTATGCCACCTTGATGCATCCATTGAATGCAACAAAATTGGCGTCTTGGCACTTTTTAGCTCTTTTAGGTTTGGCATGGCTACATGTAGATTCTTGGACTTGGGAGGCTTGGGGATTAGATCATTCTCCTTTTGTTTTATCCTCAGATGTGTCCAAATGGATGACAAGGCTTGGAGTTGTCCAAATTTGCCAAATCGAGCAAATGCACCAAATCTGCCTTGCTTGGGACAGTTGGAAATGGTGATTTTGAGGGATTCATATCTCCCTGATCAGGTTGAGTTATGGGAGGCTCTTGTCCTTTTTAGAAAGCCCTCATATGATACAAAACATGTGTGATCATAGTTTGTTTTGAAACTATTTGGATCCCATTGAAAAATCATCATGAACATTGATGTTCAAGGCAGATAACTTAGGCAGATTTTCACCAAGTGTTGGAAAAAGTGTTATTTTTATGTTTTTGTCATTTTGATCACTCCATAACTTCAAATCCATAAAGAATTGGAATCTGAGGTAGTTGAAACTTTTGTAGGGTGTAGTAAGACCTACAAATCCAGCTTTGGATCACCCAAAATGGTTGCTTAGATCTCAAGTTATAATACTTGGAAGTTGGTACCAAAACCACTTTTATTACATAACTTAGAAAAATTTTGGTTTTTCAAAGTTGCCCCTTTTGCAAGAAACCTCACTTTTCTTGATTTTTCTTGATAGATGATGATCAATACCATACATTAACATTATTTTTTATTTAGGGGAACCATATTTGTGAAAATTTCCAAAATGTCAAACTTGATTTTGTGCACAGTTGACTTTTTATCGGATGAAATCCAAACTGTGCGATCCATTATGAAATCAAGTCCTTGAACTAAATAAAACCTAATGGATGGATTCCATTGGTGTTAGAGGGTATATTGAATCATGTCCCAAGGTTTGGAAGCATGTCTTGGTCAAAAGTCAAAGATACAGTTGACTTTTTCCTCAAAACCCTAATTGTGGTCCAGATAAAATTGAAACTTGTGAATCAAGCTTCATGGATCAATCCATTGTTGTAAATGGATAAATGTGGTGTATTGGAGGCCCTCAAATCATGTCTTGAGGTCTTGGTTCAAGTTTTGTCCCAAAAGTCAACTTAGGGGTGAATTAGGTCAAGAAACCCTAATTCCTGATTTTTGGTAAATGCATCCCCTGAGGTTAAATTGACTTGATGATTGGGTCTATGAGGTCCCTTGGAGTATCTTGGGTTGTGCTTTGAAGCCTTGGCTCATTCCCAGAAGAAAATTTTCATCTGGAGGCCTTGGTCGACCAAAACCCTAATTTGATGACACTAGCGATCTTGAGGCTTGATCCACTTGGAATGTTGCAACTTTGTGCTTGATTATTGATTTGGGAGTCCTCTTGATCCTGTATAGGTGCTTGAGAGGTTAGAAAAGTTGAAGATCGTGTCATTTCTTGATTGATCCTTTGTCTAAGTGCTCTGAGAGGGTTTAAGACCCTAACTCTTGATTGTGGTGAATGCTTAACCATCTTCGAGGAGATTGATGAGGCATGGAGGTACATCCATATTGTGATGATGTCTTGCACAATGATGGGAAATATTGGTGGTCAAAATTTGGGGTATGACATAGAGCTGGCATGTATCAGTCCACAACATTGCAAATGAGTCAAGATAAACTCAAGCATCAGAAGACCATAGGCCTGCAAGATTGACCCAAGTCAATGGCTAGAGAAGACTTGAGATTCCTTTTGAAAACCATTGGACAAAGGTTTGTACCAGCCACCATTCACTATTGCTACCAAAAAAAACTTGACACACTATAAATAGAGGTCATTTGTGATTAGTTTGAGTACCCTAAAGCATAGCAACACATGCTTTCTCACATTTCACTCTCTCTAGGCCAGATTTTACTTCTATTACAAGTCACTATTGAATTTTGAAATAGGAAGCAATTCTGCCAAAACCAATGATGCTAACACCTCATATACATCATATATGAACTATCCAAGCACTCTTCTTTCATCTGTAACATCAAAATCACAAACTTCCATAGCCATCCAAGAGGTCATTTGCAGTTGAGGTACCACTGAGTGATCCAGGTGCTTTCCATCCATTCTAAGCCTTCAAACACATTACTTGAGGTCCATTGAAGCTATCCAGATCATTACACAACATCTGTAACACCTCCAACGTAGAATTTGAATTCTTCTTGCAAGAGGTAAGCCTGACACTCTCAAACTCTATAATCCATGCATCATAAATGTGTTTTCAAGTTACAAACATGTTTCTGCACTTATGTAGAGTGTTTCCCCTCAATCAATTGCTATGTATGAATCGTGTATAGGATTTCATAGTGTTCTTGCAGAAATTAGGGTTCTTGAGTTCATCTTCTGATTTCTTACTCCATACTTAATATAAATGCAATTAATTGGTACATTTGGAATCCTTGTTCAAAAACGAGCAAGTTTCATGTTTACAAAAGTCATTTTCATTGAGTAATCAGAGAGATATGAGAGGTTTTGCAAATTGGCTATGAAGGGTAGTCGTGAGGAAGAAGAAGATGGCATTGGCGCCATTTTCAAATATTTGAATTTTTGAATATTTGATATTTTTATTAAATGATTTCAAAAATTAATTTCACTCTCATTTTTCATCATTTTTTATTGATTCTTTTTTTAAAAAGTCACAAAATATTTAAACATTTTATTCTACAAAAATAATCACATTTTATATTATTTATTTAATATAGTTTGATTTTTTAATTTAATTTAATTTTATTTGTTTTTAAACATTTTTAAATGAAATTCTCAACTTGATTTTTCAAAACCAATTGAATTTCAAGCTTTCATGTGATTAAACATGATTTTTCAAAATATTTTTCAAAGCTTACAACTTATTTTTAAATATATTTGATATTTTATATCATTTATTATTTAATTTTCTTTGAAAATTGGTATTTTTAAATTAAAATTATGGTTTTTCTCAATTTTAATTTCTCAAACTTCATTTGAACACTTTTTGGGCCTCTTTGTAGAGTGTAAGTCCCAATCCCTTTGTAAATATACCTTTTTAGGCCTCAGTCATTCTATAAGTCCCGATACGATTTTAAAAATCCCGGCGCGATCGCTGTTTTCAAAACAATTTTCATCTGGGCCTCCTCTTGAGTTGTAAGCCCCATTTTCCTTCTTTTTCAAACACTTTTTGGGCCTCTAATAGAGTGTAAGACCCAACTCCTTTGTACATAAATAATTGGGGCCTCAGTCATTGTATAAGCCCCTACGCGATTTTCAAAATAAACGGTGTGATCACTGTTTTTCATCTGGGCCTCTCCTTGAGCTATAAGTCCCTACTCTTGTATAAAAATAAACTTTTGGGCCTCTAATAGAGTGTAAGACCCATCCTTTTTGTAAATACAATAATTTGGGCCTCAATCATTGTATAAGTACCTCTGTGGTTTTCAAAACTATCGACGCGATCGTCGCCTTTTCAAAAGAGATCATTTGGGTCTCTCCTTGAGTATAAGCCCCAAATTTACTTTTAAAACAACTTTCTTTTTAATTTAAATTCAAATTCAAAATTTTATCAAAACTTTCTTCAATTTCTTGAGAAAAACTAACCATGCAGCTGTAGTTACTATGCTTGGGCTTGCACAACTGTAAGTTCCACTATCTTTTCAACATATACTTGTATATATATTTCATTTGTATATCTATATGCTTGTGTATATTTGCTTAGAGTTTTCCCCATCAATTAGGTCTAGGTCCAGATCAAACCAATGGTTACTCTTTCAACATAGTTAAAACTAGTTCCCCATAGTAAATTCCAGATACAGTCTTGCCTCCTCTTGGGGTTATACAATATGGAACTGAAAAAGGCATTATTCTCAGTGAAACTTTTCTCAAGACTGTCCTAACTTAGAAATATATGAGTACAAGAAATTCATTTCCCCAAAGAGGATTAATTCCCAGTGAAACCTCCATTGAATTTCTTCAAACCTTAGAACTGTTCTGCAAAGAAAGGATTAATTCCTGGTGAAACCTTTCTTGAACTTTTCTTTGGCTTGGACCCACAGGCTTCCTAAAAGCATCCCCAGCCTTCTCTTGGGATTTGTACAAGGACCCACTGGCTTCTTAGAAGTTATCAGCCTCCTCTTGGACTTAATACAAGGACCCGAAGACCTCCTACAGGTATAGGACAGAACTTAGTCATCTCTACTAGTTCAATCCTCTGGAGAGTCAGAAATCCAAAACATCATACCATTTTAGGGTTGATCTTTATCCCTTAAAACCTCATCCTCCTCTTGGGCTTCATACAAGTAGACTTGGACAGTTTTAGCCTCCTCTTGGTCATCATACAAAGATCATTCTCCAGCTAAGAGTCAACCTCTTCATACCAGTAGACTTGGAAAGTCTCATCTCCTCTTGGATCTCAAAGAAACCCTCAAGTTTCCTAGAAGCACAGGAAAAACCCTGATCATTTCATCAACACACTAATCTTCAGCAGAGTTTGAAACCTCCATAGGTTTTCAAACTCAATCTTTAAACCTTCACCTTAAAAAAAACAGACAGGGTCAATTTACCATCAATAAAACCCTAACAGAATCAAAGCCTCATGTCTCTGATATTTCAACTCTTCTCTAAATCCCCTAAAAGAGAAAAACCTTTGGATTCCCCAATACATATGGAACCTGCCTCTGAATTTCAACAATCCTAAGAAGAAGCCAGCCTCCTCTTAGGCTTCATATAAGAATCTCCCCAGTCAGCCTCCTCTTAGGCTTTGTATAATGATTTTCCTCAGTCAGTTAGCCTCAATCTTGGGCTTTGTACAGGACAGATCATACTCTCCAGCTGAGTCAATCTCTTTTTAGCCTCAATCTTGGGCTTTATACAAGACAGATAAAACCTCCCTAGTGGAGTCAATCCCTTTTCTGCCTCAATCTTGGGTTTTATACAAGTCAGATATAAAACTCCCTAAGTAGAGTCCATTTTTTTATCTTCAACCTTGGGCTTTGATCAAGGCACACAAAAATCAACATTCCCTCAGAGGATATAAAGAGTTCTCTCTATAGAAGACATTTCTCTGTACATCACATATCAAAACAGACAATAAAAAACCCTAATTCCAGATAACTGTTGTAAGTGGCACACTTGTTGATTCAAAAATCCAAGCTGTGGTCATTCTCTTATCCTGGTCAAAAATCATCTTTCATCTAATTGATGTAAGTGTCAAGTGTAACACCCCATTTCTACCCAGTAAATTATATTAAAATCAGAGTTATAAATTTTTTGACATAAAACGGGATATCACATTTTCAACTTTAAAATCAACCACATAATAGTTAATCATGAAAGATACATAACGATTCAGGGAAACGTAAAACAACAAATGGTCTTCAAACTTTATTCAACTTAAGCAAACACAATGCAGCGGATTCATTAACAACTTAGTAGCATCTTTATTCAACATAAAACAACTTCAAATTAAACAACAAAGTATTTTTCAGCAACATCATTAAAAATTCAGCATGTAGACAAATAAATAAAAGACATGCGTCGTCCCCCCCGAGTGCTACGTATCAGAGTGACAACCACCGACTCGAACTAAGGTAACCGGCTACTCCTCTTGATTACCTGCACGTTGCCAACATAGGGACAACATTCAAACAGAAGGGGTGAGTTACCGTAAATTATAAATGGAGTATGATAAATAATACATAGGCAAGAATCATACAAATAATCACCACTTCACATCAACAACCAACAAACAAAATCAAATCAACAACAACTTAAGAAAATGCAACTTTAATGAGACTCGACAATGTTATGCATGTGGTACCATCAGAGTAAAACTCCCAACTTAATATTGCCAGTTTATCGAGGCATCAAGGCATAAGCCTTCAACTTTCAACATATGCCAATCCAGGCCAACGTGGTGTGAGCAACGCTCCGACATAAAATGCAATGTATGCCTTATGACATGCACAACTCATCACCATAAACAACTCAACAACTTCCACAACACAATCAACTTAAACAACATAGCAACTTTTACGACATAAACAATTTATATCAACGTTGGCTTATCAAGCCTACAACTTACAATCCGTCCATAAACCGGAACAATGTTACAACTCAGCTGTACCTGCAATTCGACATTTTCGACATAATTTCAACGAAATAATTCAACAAAATCCACCTACTCAATTACCCGACTTACCCCAACAATTTTCGTTAAATTCCGGGCAACTAAATTTTTCGCCTAAACCGGCTAAACCGACTAAAACTATACTGTTTCACATTTACTAATTACTTCTGATTAATTTATTAATTCAGTTAAATTATTAAATCACTGCTGCAACATATTATGCTACTAATTTTTACTGTCATCAAAATCAATTCTGTTACCAAATTGTCACCACCTGCTAAAGACCTGCTATTACTACAATTCCAATTTTTCTGTCAAAAATTACCACTGTTACTTATTTTCAAATAACCCTGATTCCAATTGATTTTCTGCTATGAAAATCTATTAAGTATCTGCTACATACTGATACTAATATATTGATCCAGTAACATGTGGTTTCTATTAATCCATTAACCTTAACAATTATGACTTACAAATATGTGATGGTTTAATAGATATTATTTCATGTCTTTCTGTTAATTTATGCCTATCACTAAAAACAAAACCAATTTCTGAGAAGGCACAGTGGCTTGCGCCACATTTCTAAACAATTCACAAAGAGAGCATGATAATAATAATAGTATAAAAATTAAAGTGGAATTTCCCCTTTCCAATGGGTGGCTTGCGCCACCCTTTATGAAAAGCACCCTGGCTTGCGCCAGGTCCCTTGTGGCTCCCGCCACTCAATTATTTTCTTTCATCATGGGTGGCCTTCGCCACCCTTTTACCTGTGCACAGTGCTAATTCGACCCCAACCAAATTTCCAGAAGAAATCAAATATGCACTACAACATTCATAGAAAATTACCAGCAACAAATTTCACAAAACTCAATCAATCAACATTTTTACATGGCCAAATCAGTTTCACGAGAGTGCTTACAAAAATCCATCCAACTATAAATTTCAACCACTTCAACACAGAAACAACAACATTATAACAGTAGCATCACAATTCAACAACATCATAATTAATTTCCACACAGACGACAACCTTATCGAATATCAGTGGAAGAAAACTCATATAATCCTCAACCCTTATACCATTCATCATAACCCGGTTATAATAGTCGAACCCACCCTTACCTTGGATTGAAGGCAGCTCGACGATCGATCGGGTTCCGGAAATTCGACACCGGTAACGGTTTCTCTCTCTCACAACTTCTTCTCTCACGTTCTCAACTTTTCTCCTCTAACTGATTCAACCTACTGTTTCCTTTCTATTTCCTATTATTTGTTTTATTTTATTAAAATAATAATATTCTAATATAATATCTAATGGGCCTAAACATACACCCCCTAATTTACTAACTCCGACACGAACCCAAGCCCACTTAATCGAACACACTCCAACCACGATAATATTATTACTAATATTATTTCGCGACTTACCAACTAAAAATCCCGACTTAACGACTTAATTCACCGCAACACCAAAATCAACCGAATAATTCACAAACAATTAACTAAATAATCAATTAAATAAATAATTAAGTATTTTGGGCGTTACAGCTCTCCCCCACTTAGAATATTTTCGTCCTCGGAAATTTGCCTGATTCAAACAGCTCGGGATAGGAGTCTCGCATCTTGCTCTCCAATTCCCACGTCATGCTTTCTCCAGTAGCTCCCAACCAGACAACTTTCACCAACGTGATCTCCTTCCATCGCAAGGTCTTCATTTCACGATCCGAGATTCGTACAGGCTTCGTCTCCACCGTGAGATTATCCCGCACTTGTACATCATCCATATTAACCACATGAGATGGATCTGGAATGTACTTTCGAAGTTGCGACACATGAAACACGTCATGCAGATTCGAAAGATTTGGCGGTAATGCCATTCGGTAAGAAACTTTCCCAACTCTGTCCAAAATCTGATACGGACCAATAAAACGAGGAGTGAGCTTTTTAGACTTCAAAGCTCTCCGAACACCAGTCACAGGCGTGACTCTCAAAAACACATGATCACCCGCTTGGAATTCCAAATCCTTCTTCCGCTTGTCATGGTAACTTTTCTGTCTACTTTGAGAAGCTTTCATTTTCTCTCGAATCAACTTCACTTTCTCGGTAGTTTCTCGAACTAATTCCGGTCCAAGTACTACACTTTCACCAGATTCATGCCAACACAACGGAGTTCTACACCTCCGACCATACAGCGCTTCAAAAGTACCATTCCGATACTAGAATAGTGACTATTATTATAAGTGAACTCGATCAATGGAAGATAAGTATCCCACGAACCTCCCTGCTCAAGAACACAAGCTCTCAACAGATCCTCCAACGACTGAATAGTTCTCTCAGTTTGACCATCTGTTTGAGGGTGATACGCCGAACTCAACCTCAGTTTAGAACCCAACGCCTCTTGTAGGCTCTTCCAAAACTCTGACGTAAACCTCGGATCTCTATCCGACACAATACACAAAGGAACACCATGCAACTTCACAATCACTCAGATATAAATCTCTGCCAACTTCGCAATCGGATATGTGATGTTAATAGGTATAAAATGAGCCGACTTCGTAAGCCTATCAACAATCACCCAAATTGAATCATGTCCTCTTGAAGTAATAGGCAGCCCTGTCACAAAGTCCATAGAAATACTATCCCATTTCCATTATGGTACTTCCAACGGTTGCATCAACCCAGCAGGCTTCTGATGCTCAACTTTCGACTTCTGACAAGTCAAACATGCATACATAAATCGTGCCACATCTTCTTTCATTCCGGACCACCAAAATATCTTCTTCAAGTCTTGATACATTTTAGTAGCTCCCGGATGGATACTCATATTACTTCTATGACCCTCTTCAAGAATCTTCTTTTTCATATCTGCATCATCTGGTATACAAATTCGATCACGCAGTCTCAACACACCTCGTGCATTAATCTTAAAGTCACTCTCATCCGATTGACCACAACTATTCATGATGTCCACTAGTTTCACATCCCGCTTCTAAGCCTCTCGAATACTGTCCAAAAAATCATTGTTAATCTTCTACATACCCAGCATAACACTCTGCGGTGTCACTTCGCAAACCAAACTCATATTTCGAAACTGCTCTATTAATTCCAATTCCTTAATCATCATTGCTGACATATGCAAGGTCTTTCGGCTTAAAACATCAGCCACAACATTAGCTTTGCCCGGATGATAATTCAAACCGAAATCATAATCTTTCAGCAATTCTAACCACCTTCGCTGTCTCATATTCAACTCCTTCTGATCAAACATGTACTTTAAGCTCTTATGATCACTATAAACTTCAAATCTAGAACCATAGAGGTAATACCTCCAAATCTTCAGCACAAAAACAACTACAGCAAGTTCTAAATCATGCATAGGGTAATTCCTTTCATGAGTTCTCAACTGTCGAGACGCATAAGCAATTACTTTATTATTCTGCATAAGCACACCTCCTAAACCCATCAACAAAGCATCACAATAAACCACAAACGGTTCTCCTAGATTCGGTAATGTCAAAACCGGAGCCGACGTCAACCTCTTCTTCAATTCCGTAAAACTTTCTTCGCACTGAACATCCCACACAAAAGCTTTACTTTTACAAGTCAATCTAGTTAACGGAAGTGCTAACTTAGAAAATCCTTCAATAAACCTTCTATAATAACCAGCTAGTCCCAGAAAACTTCTAATCTCAGTAGCCGACCTCGGAGTTTCCCATTGCAACACAACATCTACTTTAGAAGGATCCACGGCAATACCACTACCTGAAATCACATGACCAAGGAAACTGACTTCTTTCAACCAGAACTCGCACTTGGACAGCTTCGCATACAACTGCTTGTCTTTCAAAACTTCCAACACTGTTCTCAAATGTTCCTTGTGCTCTTCTTCTGACTTAGAGTAAATCAGAATATCATCAATGAATACAACCACAAAACGATCCAGATAAGTATGAAAAATGCGGTTCATGTATTCCATGAATACTCCCGGCGCATTAGTAACACCGAAAGGCATCACTGAATACTCATAATGTCCATACCGTGTTCTGAACGCTGTCTTCTGAATATCCTCATCTTTCACTTTAGTCTGATGATATCCCGATCTCAAATCAATCTTGCTAAACACACGAGCACCCACCAACTGATCCATCAAATCATCTATTCTCGGATGTGGATACTTGTTCTTGATTGTTACTTTATTCAGCTGTCTATAATCAACGCAAAGTCTCATACTTCCATCTTTCTTCTTTACTAACAACACTGGAGCTCCCCACGGCGATACACTTGGTCTTATAAACTTCTTCTCAAGTAACTCTTCTAACTGCTTCTTTAATTCAGATAACTCGGATGCCGACAATCTGTATGGTGCCATCGAAACAGGTCTAGTACCAGGTACAAGATCAATTGCAAATTCAACCTCTCTCTCTGGCGGCACATCAGGAATTTCATCAGGGAAAACTTCAGGAAATTCATTCACTACTTGCAATTCTTCAATCTTAGCTTTTCTCTTAATAGACAATGTTGCCATCAACGAAAACATCTGAGCTTCTTCTTTCATCAATTGCTGTAACTCTCTGAAAGACAACAACCCAACGCCTTCCTCTTCAAGAGTAGAAAACCTCACCGACTTATGATAACAATTTATATGAACATAGTTATACTCTAACCAGTTCATACCTAGGATTACATCCATTCCGGTCAGCGGCAAACAAACCAAATCAACATAAAAGTCTTTATCGAAGATCGATAAATGACACCTTAAACACACAAGAGAAGTAGTCACCGATCCCTTAGCTGGAACCTCGACGATTAATTCTCCATTCATAGTAGACAACTTAAGACCCAATCTTTGAACACAATCAGCAGAAACAAAACAATGTGTAGCACCAGTATCAATAATAGTAATTAAAGGAGTACTATTAATGAAACATGTACCTCTGATAAGTCTGTCCTCATTAGTTGTCTGAGTTCCTGCTAACGCGAACACTTTTCCAGTCTGAGCTTTCTTTGGCTTCTGACACTGATTACCAATATGTCCCTCTTCACCGCAATTAAAACAGATCATCTACTTGTGCTTACAATCAGATATTGCATGCCTAATCTTACCACATCGGAAACACCTCTTCGCCTCAGCAGTACACACAGTACTCTTATGTCCAGATTTTCCACACTTGAAACAAGTTATGCCAGCAGGAGCATCTCCCCTACTAGTTTTCTTGCCCACAGTCGCTCTCTGTTTACCTTTTCCAGCTGGAGCATCATAAGGCTTACCACGGTTCTGTTGTTGCTTGCCTCTTTTATCACTAACAATCTTGTAGTGAGCATTATTGTCCTCTTCATAAATTCTGCAACTATCGACCAAATCAGAAAAGACACGAATCTTCTGATACCCAATAGCTTTCTTGATCTCAGAGCGCAACCCGCTCTCAAATTTGATGCATTTAGAAAACTCAGCATCATCACCGGTATAGGACGGATAAAACTTAGCCAGCTCAACAAACTTCACAGCATAATCAGTAACCGACATAGTCCCTTGCTTCAGCTCAAGAAACTCAATCTGCTTCTTACCACGGACATCCTCTGGATAATACTTCCTCATAAATTCCCTTCGGAACACATCCCAAGTGATGACTTCACCTGTAGTCTCCAACCTCTGACGAGTCTCTAGCCACCAGTCATCAGCTTCGACTGCTAGCATATAAGTCCTATAACGAACCTTCTGCGCTGGAGTGCAGTCCATCACACGGAAGATCCTCTCAATCTCTTTCAACCAATCCAACGCTCCATCAGGATCATACTTGCCCTTGAAGGTAGGCGGATTCTCCCTCTGAAAAGTCGCCAGACTACGAGATCCATCATTCTCGCCAGCATTCGGTAAATTCTGCACAGCTTGAACCATTGCTTGCATTGCAGCAGCCATTACAGCATTGTTCCTTCCAGCCATCTCAACTTATCACTACAACACAAACAAAAGTTAGAACCAAATAACAATACTCGATTGTTAAACAACTACGACTCGACACTTGGCCGGACGTACCGACCTGCTCTGATACCACTATATGTAACACCCCATTTCTACCCAGTAAATTATATTAAAATCAGAGTTATAAATTTTTTGACATAAAACGGGATATCACATTTTCAACTTTAAAATCAACCACATAATAGTTAATCATGAAAGATACATAACGATTCAGGGAAACGTAAAACAACAAATGGTCTTCAAACTTTATTCAACTTAAGCAAACACAACGCAACGGATTCATTAACAACTTAGTAGCATCTTTATTCAACATAAAACAACTTCAAATTAAACAACAAAGTATTTTTCAGCTACTTCATTAAAAATTCAGCATGTAGACAAAGAAATAAAAGACATGCGTCGTCCCCCCCCCCCCCGAGTGCTACGTATCAGAGCGACAACCACCGACTCGAACTAAGGTAACCGGCTACTCCTCTTGATTACCTGCACGTTGCCAACATAGGGACAACATTCAAACAGAAGGGGTGAGTTACCGAAAATTATAAACGGAGTATGATAAATAATACATAGGCAAGAATCATACAAATAATCACCACTTCACATCAACAACCAACAAACAAAATCAAATCAACAACTTAAGAAAATGCAACTTTAATGAGACTCGACAATGTTATGCATGTGTTACCATCGGAGTAAAACTCCCAACTTAATATTGCCAGTTTATCGAGGCATCAAGGCATAAGCCTTCAACTTTCAACTTTCAACATATGCCAATCCAGGCCAACGTGGTGTGAGCAACGCTCCGACATAAAATGCAATATATGCCTTATGACATGCACAACTCATCAACATAAATAACTCAACAACTTCCACAACACAATCAACTTAAACAACATAGCAACTTTTACGACATAAACAATTTATATCAACGTTGGCTTATCAAGCCTACAACTTACAATTCGTCCGTAAACCGGAACAATGTTACAACTCAGCTGTACCTGCAATTCGACTTTTTCGACATAATTTCAACAAAATCCACCTACTCAATTACCCGACTTACCCCGACAATTTTCGTTAAATTTCGGGCAACTAAATTTTTCGGCTAAACCGACTAAAACTGTATTTTTTTCACATTTACTAATTACTACTGATGAATTTATTAATTCAGTTAAATTATTAAATCACTGCTGCAACATATTATGCTACTAATTTTTACTGTCATCAAAATCAATTCTGTTACCAAATTGTCACCACCTGCTAAAGACC
Source organism: Lathyrus tuberosus (assembly GCA_022829125.1). Taxonomy (NCBI): domain Eukaryota; kingdom Viridiplantae; phylum Streptophyta; class Magnoliopsida; order Fabales; family Fabaceae; genus Lathyrus; species Lathyrus tuberosus. The sequence goes on along the minus strand of JALAZF010000436.1, from coordinate 1,793,225 downwards.
TGCTATTACTACAATTCCAATATTTCTGTCAAAAATTACCACTGTTACTTATTTTCAAATAACCCTGATTCCAATTGATTTTCTGCTATGAAAATCTATTAAGTATCTGCTACATACTGATACTAATATATTGATCCAGTAACATGTGGTTTCTATTAATCCATTAACCTTAACAATTATAACTTACTAATATGTGATGGTTTAATAGATATTATTTCATGTCTTTCTGTTAATTTATGCCTATCACTAAAAACAAAACCAATTTCTGAGAAGGCACAGTGGCTTGCGCCACATTTCTAAACAATTCACAAAGAGAGCATGATAATAATAATAGTATAAAAATTAAAGTGGAATTTCCCCTTTCCAATGGGTGGCTTGCGCCACCCTTTATGAAAAGCACCCTGGCTTGCGCCAGGTCCCTTGTGGCTCCCGCCACTCAATTATTTTCTTTCATCATGGGTGGCCTGCGCCACCCCTATGTGGGTGATGGGTGGCTTGCGCCACCCTTTTACCTGTGCACAGTGCTAATTCGACCCCAACCAAATTTCCAGAAGAAATCAAATATGCACTACAACATTCATAGAAAATTACCAGCAACAAATTTCACAAAACTCAATCAATCAACATTTTTACATGGCCAAATCAGTTTCACGGAAGTGCTTACCAAAATCCATCCAACTATAAATTTCAACCACTTCAACACAGAAACAACAACATTATAACAGTAGCATCACAATTCAACAACATCATAATTAATTTCCACACAGACGACAACCCTATCGAAAATCAGTGGAAGAAAACTCATATAATCCCCAACCCTTATACCATTCATCATAACCCGGTTATAATAGTCGAACCCACCCTTACCTTGGATTGAAGGCAGCTCGACGATCGATCGGGTTCCGGAAATTCGACACCGGTAGCGGTTTCTCTCTCTCGCAACTTCTTCTTCTCTCACGTTCTCAACTTTTCTCCTCTAACTGATTCAACCTACTGTTTCCTTTCTATTTCCTATTATTTGTTTTATTTTATTAAAATAATAATATTCTAATATAATATCTAATGGGCCTAAACATACACCCCCTAATTTACTAACTCCGACACGAACCCAAGCCCACTTAATCGAACACACTCCAACCACGATAATATTATTACTAATATTATTCCGCGACTTACCAACTAAAAATCCCGACTTAACGACTTAATTCACCGCAACACCAAAATCAACCGAATAATTCACAAACAATTAACTAAATAATCAATTAAATAAATAATTAAGTATTTTGGGCGTTACATCAAGCTTTCGGATTATTTACATCCAAGCCAATGTCCGTCTCTTAGCATGGAAGACTCCTAAGGAAAAATGGCATTGCTCTACACTGAGTTAAAGTTTCTTCTTTTAGGACAATTCCCTTATAAAGGAAATTATGGCATTGCTGGGTTCCATACATTCCAGTTTAAAGTAGTTCCCCTTTATAACCATTCCTTCACTAACTGTGATGAATAGGTGAGATATCTCCCTTTAGAGATGACAAATTCTCTCTCAGTCAAACTTTTAGCTTCAATCTTGGGCTTTGAACAAGACATAAATACTCCTATAGCTTCAATCTTGGGCTTTGAACATGACACAAATAACCTTTAGCTTCAATATTGGGCTTTGAACAAGACACCAAATATCTTTTCCTCCCATAGAATAGGAGGAACTACGATTGCTCTGATTTCTTGAGTATCTTTACGGGAATACGTAGGGATAAGATTGTAAAATCATAGCGAGCACACAAATCAAAAACTTTAGGTCCAATACCTTCCAAAAAATAATGGAAATCCCGAAAGCAACAAAAACACTCTCTCAACACTCCCAAAAGAGAAATTTTCCCAACCCACAACACATAAACACCATAAAGTATTTAAACTAAAAACATGCCATAAAAGTCTATGGATAACCATATATACACTGGGTGATTGACAACTTCCCTTTGTATAACCCGACCCAAGACCCCCAATCTCTTAGCATTTGTTAAAGAAAACATTTGCGTGCAAGGTTAGTTTTAGACAGCTTCCCTTTCCTTTCCAGCTTCATAGGATAAATAAGAAATCAGAAAGTAGCACCCAATTCCAACCATTGCGGTAAGGTGGTCGCGTTACCGACAAAAATTGCACGCTACATCTAGGTTTGGAGTGTGCTTTGGAGCTTGCTTTGGGGCTTGCTTTGGAGTTAGTTACACTTAACTCACTGAGTCGGAAGTTGACTCAGTTAGTTATTTGCTAACTAGGTGGAGCAATCCCAATGCAATTCCAAATCAAATGGTCCTCATGCTTGGGAATGAAGTTACATGGTAGTCTTGATTCAAAGTGATGTATTGGAATAAATGCCTTGAAGTGTCTTGAAAGGTCTTGAAATGTCTAGAATATTCCACACAATGCTGGAACCAAGTAGACCCCAAAGGAGTAGAGGAAAAGTTGTTGTCATGAAAATGCAGCAAAATCTGCCAAAATACAAGGGTTAATCGAATAACCATTTTGCACTAGCAAATGGTTAATCGATTAACACAGCCAAAATTTTCCCAATTTGCTTGAAAAAATGTATTATGGCCATGGCTCCGATTTTCGACCTCTTGCTTTGATGAATAGGCATAGAAACCCTTATATTTTGCTTGTGTTGATGGTGTGATGACCTTGTGAGGATATGATTAATCGGGCTTTGAAAACCTGAATATTCCTGCAATAAAAACACATAGAAAAATGCTAGTGCGTATGCCAGCGATGCAAATGCACATGCTTATGCAAAAGGCGAAAGGGGAGGTCAAATTTTGGGTTACGACAACTGCCCCTATTTAATCCTCTTGGACATGAATGTTTGAATTGCGCCGGCTTTTCGATTATTCGAGGTGGAAGGGGATTAAATAAAAGAGTAGCTCAAAAATTTGGCCGACGGCGACAAAAGAAATGTTTTTTGAAGGAGAATGTTTTGAGAGTTGATAGGTGAGAAGCTTGGCTGAATATCTGCTGGGGAGATGAATCATTCAAAGTGGAGTATGCTTGATGCATATGCTATGTATGATTGATCTTAAATGATGCTTGAGATTATGCAATGCAAGGATGTAAGTTAAGATACAATGTCTTAAGTTGGCAGGTTCTGGACAGACCAGAGAGAACTAGAAAGGTTCTGGGAAAACCAGAGAAAAGAAATACTTTGGGAGGACCAAAATAAAGGCTTTGGGAGAACCAAAGATAAGGAATAGATTTTGAAAAAGTTTTCCAGACGAGAACTGGACTTTGAAAGAGTTTGCCAGACAAGAACTGGACTTTGAAAAAATTTTCCAGACAAGAACTAGAAAAGTTTTCCAGACGAAAACTGGACTTTGAAAAAGTTTTCCAGACGAGAACTAGACTTTGAAAAATTTTACCAGATGAGAACTAGACTTTGACAAAATTCGCAAGACGAGAACTGGACCTTGAAAAAGTTTGCCAAACGAGAACTGGACTTTGACAAAATTCGCCATACGAGAACTGGACCTTCCAAGGATAAACTGGATGGGAACTTGATTTTGAAGAGACAATTCGGTCAGGAACTGACTACCAGACAAGAACTGGATTTTGAAGAGACAAGTCAGACGAGAACTGGGCTTTGAAGAGACAAGTCAGACGAGAACTGACTACTAGACAATAACTGGGCTTTGAAGAGACAAGCTAGATGAGAACTGACTACCAGACGAGAACTGGACTTTGAAGAGACAAGTCACACGAGAACTGACTACCAAACGAGAACTGGACTTTAAAGAGACATTTAGACGAGAATTGACTACCAGACGAGAATTGGATTTTGAAGAGACAAGTCAGACGAGAACTGGATTTTAAAGAGACAAGTCAGAAGAGAACTAACTACCAAACGAGAACTGGATTTTGAAGAGACAAGTCAGACGAGAACTGACTACCAGGCGAGAACTGGATTTTGAAGAGACAAGTCAGACGAGAACTGTCTACCAGACGAGAAATGAACTTTGAATAGACAAGTCACGCGAGAACTGACTACCAGATGAGAACTGGATTTTGAAGAGATAAGTCAGACGAGACTTGACTACCAGACGAGAACTGGATTTTAAAGAGACAAGTCAGACGAGAACTGACTACCAGACGATAACTGAATTTTGAAGAGACAAGTCAGATGAGAATTAGACTTTGAGGAGACAAGTCAGACGAGAACTTACTACCAGAAGAGAACTGGATTTTGAAGAGACAAGTCAGACGAGAACTGACTACCAGACAAGAACTGGATTTTGATGTTTGAACATGTACGATGTAATGCTCCATCTCGATGGATATGTTATGCGTTTGAGGATGGAATGCTATGCGATGATGATTACTATATACAGAATTTCAGTAACCGGGTTTATGTCAAGGCTTCATGTTATGCTAGATAAATGATACGCAGAGTGAAACGACATGATTAATGCATGAGACTAGTTTGTGCAATAGTTCTTGAGAATCTCTCAAGTGCTTTAGTTGCGGGAGGCGGAAGAGTTAAGGTTAGGGTGTAAGCCATAAAAATGTGATTCCACGACACCTACTTCAGGATCAGCAGTTGTTGATGTACCATTGCTCTTGCCTCAAAATAGGGAGAAAACCTGTACCTTGGTAGCATGTCTCTACCCCAGTCTTTTGGGTATCTCCATAGATTTCCCCAATCACAAGTTAGGAGGAATTTTTGTCATTGGATGATCCTGATTCGACTTGCCCCAGTGTATCAGAATAGTATGTCCCTGATTAACTGTCTCTTAGAGAGGTTGGCTTCTCGTGATCTTGAGGTGTCTTGCCCCAATGTGAGCCTCGAAGTGATTTTACCCCGAGCTTACTGATCTTTAGAGGAATGCCCCTGACTAAACTTATCTTTGAGAAATTTTTCGAATCTCGTCGGGATTGTCCAAGATTGAATGAATCTTGGACAAGCTTTCCTTTTTGGTGTGATCAAACTTCCCATTGTGGAAACGTTTGGATGTCAATTGTTGTTCATAAGTATAAATGTATGTTTTGAAAATGCTAATGTTAATGCCACACATATGTCAGTTTTAAAATCCAAGTATGTTCACTAAGATTATGACATATAGTGAATGGATCACCATTTAGAATGCCATGCCAATACCAGCACAAATGATAAGCAAATCTTTAGGAGTCAACTTTGACGCAATTTTACCGTAGTATGCTTTCGAAATAAACCATGCTTCAATTAGGTCTTTTCCGGGTTGTAACGTGGCCTGGTTCAAGGTTTCAGAAAGAAAGGGTATAAGGATCAAAATTTATTTTAACCCACCCATTCTCCTTTATGTTCTCCAATCCTACGTCCAGCTAGTTTGACACAAGTGTTCACCTTTCAAAAAGGGCTTTGAACGGTATATCTGATGGTAGAGGAACCGACAAGGGTTTTGGAGCGGCAGTCACTCACCTTTTGTTGTTGTCACATGTGATCATACAAACTTGATCTTATTGAGGATTTTTTTTTGTTGTTCTTTTTGTTTTCCCTAATTTTTCTGTAGACTAATTATTTTGAATTTGCAGTCTACCGAGATGCCCTAATTTTTGTCTACGTCATTTTTTTTTTACTTAACGGGCTTCTTTTTTTTTCCTTTTTTCCTTGCTATTGTGATTTTGATTTTTTTTTGGAACAAGTCGTGCGACATTTGTTTGTTTTGATAGGGTTGTGACTACCTCGCTCCTTTGATCGGTGAGGGATAATCAATGTGGATTTGTGATTTTTCGACCTATCATGAGGGATAGGATATAGTTAATCCGCAGATGGGGTACTTCTCTTTTGAAATTTGAACGCATGGTCAAACTAACTGAAGACTGCCCTGCCCCTGGTTAAGATTGAGGGTTTTATGTGTACAAAAAGAAACTTCTACTTCAAGGCCCAAAGGGGTTGACTACGGATTATCTTCCTTATACCTCTGGTGTTTGGGAATAGAACCAATGCCTTACATCGTTAGTAGGGTTTTATTCAAAAGCATACAGACAGTGATCTCGTGTCTTTTTGATTTCATCATTCTCTTTTGATTTTGCTTGATCAAATGTGGGATAATGATAAAAAAGTATGAGTGAACACAAATGAATTTATTCAAAACATGCATATTTATTTCATTATCATTATTATTCGAAAACAAACAAGTTTTACAAATGAACAGTGCTTGATAAACAAGAAGATTACAAATGGAAAATATGAAGTGACATAATGATTGTCGATGTTGAGGAGGTGCTCACAGGCTTGATCAATTATTTCAAGGGATGCTTTTGCAATCTTGGCCACTACACGGATAAGGGATTTCTGATTACCCACAATTTATCATTTTGAACAGTTAAGTGCTTCTTATTAATTAATTGTTGAACTTTAGCTTTGAAAGCATTGCAATCCTCAGTCAAATGCCCAGCCGACCCAGCATGATATCCGCATTGCACATTGGGATCATACCCAGGTGGGAACGGTTCTGGTGGGGTTTTCAGAGCTTTGGGAACTACCAGCGAGTTCTGAACCAAATATGGGAGGAATTGATTGTACGTCACAGGAATCGGATCTAGAAAAACATTCCTTCGTTCTAGATTATTTCGGGGTTTGTGTGGGTTCTGGTGCTCTCGGCCCTGGGCTTGCTGATTATGAGTCTGAGGAGGCTGTTGATATGGTGGTTGTTGGTACTGGGTAGCAGCAACATATGGGTACAGACAATATGGCATATGAGCCATGGGAGTTTACGCTTGAAGGTGGACACTTGCCATGACAACACTCGTTTCCTCTTCCTTTTCGTTAGAGAACCCACCTTGTGGCTTATTGACCCCCGATTGTTGATTCATAGTGCCAGCAATTTTCCCTATTTTAAGCCCGTTCTTAATGTGTTCCTCAATGGTCACAACATCAGCAAAATTGGAGGATGAGCTACCAAACATCTTCTCATATTACAAACCCTGAAGAGTGTCTCTGTATACATCAACCAACTTTATATCAGATAGAGCAGGTCGGACTTGTGAATCCATCTCACGCCACCTCTGAGCGTATTCTCTAAATGATCCACCAACTTTCTGAGCTTGATTCTGTAGTTGCAACCTGGTGGGAGCCATATCTAGGTTGTATTTGTATTGCTTCAAGAATGCCTCAGATAAATCTTTCCAGGTTCTGATCTTACCTTGCTCAAGGTTCATGTACCAATCCAGGGTAGCCCCAGATAGGCTATCCTAGAAATAGTGGATAAGCAGATCATCATTGTCTATGTAGGAAGCCATTTTTCTGCAATACATTGTAATGTGGCTTCGTGGACAACTCAACCCCTTGTACTTAGGCAAATCAGGCATCTTGAATTTCTGGGGCAGCACAACGTTTGGAACCAAGCACAAGTCTTTGGCACCCATGCCAAAAGCGAAGAAACCCTCAATAGCTCTGATTATATCCTTTAATAGTTTATAGTCAGTAAGTCTGTTATGATCAGCAGGTATGACAAGAGTCTGAGGATTTGGAAGTTGTGGCGTGGCTAGAGCAAGTACTTGAGCAGAAACAAACTGAGATGGACGTACTAACCCGAAATTTACCATCTGACCAGCATTCTGACCCGTTTGAAAACCATACTCATAACTAGGATGAGGTACCACGGCGACTGAGGATGCCCCAGGATAAGGCATTCCAGAATGAATGTTCTGAACAGCAGTTTGAGCAGATTGAGACAAGACCGAAAAATGAATCGGAGAACCTCTATACATATGCTCATCCTCGTTAGGAGTTTCAACATCAGTTGACATAGGGGTCTGGCGAGTTTGTGCTTGAGGAATCTCATGATCATCATTCACCACAGGACGTGGAATCAGAGTAGGCATGCCCCATGGGCAAGCAACAGAATTCCCATTGGGCATGGGTGCAACAAAAGGTTGATATGGCATAAAGGCACCACCATTGGCAATCTGAGGAGTGAAATTTGGGGGCATTCCCCAAGGATAAGTAGCAGGCATCCGATTCGGACCAGGTTAAGAGCTTGGAAAGTTGATAGTAGGTTGAATAACAGTCTCAACTGGCGCTTCAACCACAGCAGGAGAAGAAGTAACAATAGGAGTGACGACAGTTGTATCAGTGACATTTGTGACAGCAGCAGAGGTAACAGTGGTATCCCTCCGAGTACAAAGGAGTTCCATGATGGCATCCATGTTATCTTGGAATTGACCCATCCTATCATGGAACTGAGCCAATGTTTCTGTGTAAGCGGTATTCTCATAATCAACCATGATTCTTGAATTGTTGGATCTGAAGAAGTACCGGTGTCGGGTCGTCATTGTCTTCTGGCTGATGAAGGGAATAAAGTGAGCTTTTTCTAGTTTGGATGTATGCAATGCAAATGTATGTATGCATATATTGTTTATGCAGGTGGAATGTAAATGAGATATGCAACACCCATTGATTCAATGATTTGATGATACAATAGTTCAGCATACATATGATGATGCAATAGCATAGGCTCAACAATACGGTATATACAATGATGCCATAACTCAAGTTCAAAAGTTTGGCATACATGATGATGCAATAACAGTATGCAATAATGTAAGTTAGAGATGCAAACATATTCTGGATTGTCTGCACATAAAATTCTGCGTGGGTGCGAAAATCTGACGTGTGTGAGAGAACAAAGGTATGAAGACTCTTGGTTTCCTCCAAAAACCCAATATCCCTCTCATAGGTGTGATCAAGACTCAACAAGGTGGTCCCTAAAAGGTCTCCCAAACCATAGGACTCAAGTGAAAACCCCCCGCCATAGCGAATTCTTGCAGGACGAAGGTATTCTCAAGTGTATCACGGTCTAGGATGTGACTTTCGTGACAACCCAATGCGCAAAACGCAGGCGTCACGACTATCCACGTTATATGCTATGTGCATTCTCAAGCCCAGTGATAGAGCTTATCTCTTCAATAATATCTACCCATCCCAACAACAACATAAAATATAGCAGATACCCAGAATATATAGCATATGAATATTCAAAGTAGTAAAGAAGTGTAGTAAATAACATAAAGATAAAGCAAGTAAAGCATAAAGGTAAAGCGAGTAAAGTGCAAAAGATAAACACCCAAACAAGCAATAAAGCCAACAAAACTAGGCGAGACCCCAACTTGCAAGAGCAAAGACTCCCCAGCAGAGTCGCCAGCTGAAGCTAGCGGGATTATACCTTAGTGAATCGCACACGCAAAGATACAACACAGTCACCACCGAACTTTATTTAGTCCCAAAGGACAGGGAAAATATCGATAAAACCCAAAGGGAAATGAAATGGGTAAGGGGGTCGGTTATGCGAAAGGAATGTACTAGCACCTTCTGCATCCTTCGTACTCGATGAGAATCATTTCGCTTGCTTCTAGGCTTGGATGGGTTATCTATCTAAAGGATTCTAGCCAAAAGAGAGGAAAGAAGAGACGGAGAAAAAAGAGAAAAGGAGGTGCTCGCGGAGGATTTATGCCTACGTACCCTCATAGTGCAATGAGGAAATCAAAGCGCCGTAGTTCATGGAACCAGGGGAAAGGGAAGGAAATAAGAAGGTGGCTCACCAAGATTTCACAATCTCGTGCCTACGTATCCTCATAGTGCAATGAGGAATTCAGAGCCTACGTAGTTCGGAGAACTATGACAGAAAAGGAAAGGAAAATGATGTCAAAACCAAGAGAAAAAGAAATAGAAAGATTCCACTGGGGAAAGTACAAGAATCGATGTCAAAACCAAGGAAGAAAAACACGAGAAAAAAACAAAGTTGTTAAGGATATGACAAAGAAATTGTGTCGAAACTAAGAGGATAAATAAGCAAATGAGCAATAGTGTCTTCACTTGGGAGTGAACGAAGGGGATGGTGTCGAAACCAAGAGAATAAGGACTCAGTATGTTAACTGACTGGCACTAGTTAACCAAAGAAGGAAGAAATTAAGAATCTGTGGGGAAAAGGGGTGGGTGTCAACAGACAGACTGTGATGAACCAAAAGAGATAGTACTGAACCAAGAGAAGGTGTTTGACTCTGAGGGGATTTTGGTATATTAACTAATAAACAATGATTAACCGAAAGAGCGGGTGTGGAACCAAGCGAAGGTTGTGACCCAAAGGACGGGTGTGAAACCAAGTGAAGATTATGACCCAAAGGTGTGAGTGTTTGAACCAAAAGAAAGTTGCTAACTACTGGGGAGTCGGTGTTAACAGAAAGTCTGTCATTAACAGAAAAGAAATGAGTAATTAACCAAGAGAAGGTGATTAACTCAGAAGAAGCTCAGTTTGTTAACAGAAGGATTGTGGTTAACTGAGAAAAGGTTCAAATTGGTGTTTTAACTGATTGACAGTGTTTAACCAAACAAAGGGAGAAACCCAAAAGAAGGGTATGAATTCCGCCAAGGATTTGGTGTTTAACAGGTAAACTGTGATTAACTGAAGAAAAAGATCGAGACTACTGAGGAAAGAAAAGAGAATTGGTTTTAACAATTTGCCTGTGATTAACCAAAGAAAGAATGATTACAACTCTTCTAGGGAGTTAGTGAACAAGCAATGATTGACCAAAAGAAAGGGTGTTGAAATAAAAGGAGTTTATTAACCCAAAGTGACAAAAGATCTTTAACCAAGGAATTGGTGATGTATCAAAATAGAGATTGAAAGGGGCAAGAGTGACCATGGATCGACTCGATTGGGGATTGAGATAGGCTACAGTCTGAATATAGAGACGGTTATTCCAGGCTCAGCATCATTCGTCCTCTACCCAAAGTAATTAGGATGAGTGTGGGAATTCTCCACTCTCATCCCTTCTCTAGCACCAGAGTATAGTGCAAAAATTGAAACCGACAGAGTAACAGCGCTAATTTGTACAGTGCTCTAGTGCGTCGTGCAGACATCCGACTCAGTAGGGGATGAAGAGAACAAAGCTCTAAAGGACCCTAAAGAGAGAAAAGAGGGGAGATTGACTAATCGAAACAAGGTTTCGATCAATCGATCAAGGGAAATGATCAAGCCAATAATCTTCCAAAAGGATCGGAAGATCGTCAAAGCAACCGTGTGTATTATTGATTGTACAAGATTAAATTTGCTCAATAAAGAACAAACTTAATATGATCAAGAAAGAAATTGTAAGGCAGCACCAAATGCCAATTAGCATGCATCACAAATCATGTTATCATGTAAGCAAAAGTGTGCAAGAATCATCATGATCATATGATGTCAAGAATGTAAATAATTCTAAGAATCGACAAATCATGCATCGAAAGTTTGTATACATGCTTCAAACAGAGGTTAAATAACTCATAAAACATCCACAAATATCAATCACATCTATCCATGGAAGTTAAATAAGGAAACAAAACCAAACAAGCATGAAAAAGTCCAAAAATGGCATTCTGGTTCAGTGTTAATCAATTAACCATTTGCTAGTGTAAAGTGGTTAATCGATTAACACTTGAAAAACAGCAGAAATTTGTTGAAAACAGCGGTTCTAATCGATTAACCATTTTGTACTAGAAAATGGTTAATCGATTAACCCTGGGACAGTGGCAGAAAAATCACTTTTCCAAAGCACTTTCAACAATTAATCACTTATCCAATCATCCACATGTTATGGCATGCATTTGTACATGAAAATTACATCAAATAGAAGAAATTAATCATCAATTGAAAGCATCAAATAATCACATGCTTAATTAACAGCAAAAAGCTATCGGAACTACATCATAAATGCGCGAAAGTGATCGAAAATAGTAAATCGGGCGAGAGTGACCAACCTACAAGGCGGAGAATTTACTTAGCGATTGTTGTGAGTGAAATGTAGTAAGAATAAGCCAAGAAAACCATATAATTCAAAGCTAGTGATCAAATGGTAGCGAAACCGATCTAAATGCGATAAAAGCTCAGAAATCGAATTTGCACCGAAACTATTAAATCGATCACTTAATTTGAAGTAGAAGTTACTGTAATTGAAGAGATCCAAGAAGAAATACAATGTGATGGAGGTTTAAGCTCAAGAGTAACGTAGTTTCAATGTGAAATTTGCTACTCTTCAATGGTGGAAAATTGGGATCTAATGTGGTTTTGGAAAGAAGATGAAGATGAACGTGAAGAAGTTGCAGAAAAATTAGAGAGAATTGAGAGAAATGAGAGAATGAAGAGTGAGGAATTGTGAAAAATGATTGAAGGTTCAGGAGTCTTTGTGAAATGGTGGAGGTTTGTTTATATAAAGACTAGCTTTGGAGTGTGCTTTGGAGCTTGCTTTGGGGCTTGCTTTGGAGTTAGTTACAATTAACTCACTGAGTCGGACGTTGACTCAGTTAGTTATTTGCTAACTCAGTGGAGCAATCCCAGTACAAGTCCAAATCAAATGGTCCTCACGCTTGGGAATGAAGTTACATGGTAGTCTTGATTCAAAGTGATGTATTGGAATAAATGCCTTGAAGTGTCTTGAAAGGTCTTGAAATGTCTGTCTAGAATATTCCACACAATGCTATAACCAAGTAGAACCCAAATGAGTAGAGGAAAAGTTGATGTCATGAAAATGCAGCAAAATCTGACAAAATACATGGGTTAATCGATTAACCATTTTGCACTAGCAAATGATTAATCGATTAACACCGCCAAAATTTTCCCAATTTGCTTGAAAAAATGTATTATGGCCATGGCTCCGATTTCTGACCTCTTGCTTTAATGAATTAGCATAGAAACCCTTATATTCTGCTTGTGTTGATGATGTGATGACCTTGTGAAGATATGATTAATCGGGCTTTGAAAACCTGAATATTCCTGCAACAAAAACACAGAGAAAAATGCTAGTGTGTATGCCAGCGATGCTAATGCACATGCTTATGCAAAAGGCAAAAGGGGAGGTCAAATTTCGAGTTACGACACCCTCACATTCCATTCCCTCTTTTAAAATCTCTCATCTCCCTCCCATCATTTGAATCAAACAGACTCTAAGACAATTTTAGTGAAAAAGAACTTAAGCAAAAAAAAAAGTTGAAACAATAGTAGAAAGTTTCTATTAAAAAAAACGAGTGTATTTTGAAATGAGGAGAAACCTCTTTTATATTAAAAAAAGGGTTAAATAATTTTTTAGTCCCTACAAATATCCCAATTTTTAAGTTTGGTCCCTCAAAAAATTTCCTTCAAACATTGGTCCTCTGAAAGTTTTCCGTCCCTAACTTTAGTCCCTCCCGTTAGTTTCCACTAACGGAGGATGACGTGGCATACCATGTGTGTAATATAATTTTTCCGCGTCAAAAATGTTGTAAAATATTTTTTTTCTTCTTATAATTATACTTAACGTGATTTCTGTGTTAAAACAACAAAGTCTCCATCATTCACCCTTCTTCTTCAATCTTCTTCTCTCCAAACATATTCTCAAGCTTTCTACTTCACTGCAATTACTCGCCGTCGTCGCCAGTGGCTCTACTTTCTGTAACTCTGACTCTCACTCTCCTCCTTTTTAGGTAAGTTCATCTTCATCCTCTCTCTATGGATATTTTCATTTTTAGGGTTTTTATTTTCGTGTAGAAATTGTGCCTTTTCTAGTATTAAGGGTTGTTATTTTAAGGGTTGGCTTCATTGCAGGAGTATATTAAGGCCTTGTGTTGTTGCTTTTGCTTCGATTTTTACTGTTAAGAAAGTGGGAGAGGCTCAGAATAATAGGAATCAACAGATGAACCAAGCTGTCGGAGGGGTTAATCAGGGAAGGAGGGGGCCTGCTGATGTGGGGGCTAAACCCGGTGGTAGTAATATTGCGACAGGTGGTAACTACCAAGGTGGAGATGGGAATAATAATAATAATATAGGTTATGGAAGAGGTAATTGGGGTAGAGGGAATAATCTTGGGATGGGGAATAGAGGGCCTGTTACTCGGATGAGGAACAGAGGTGGTGGGATGGGCAGATGAGGAACAGAGGCCTGTGTAGGGACAATTGTCTGAGAAAGGAAACTGTTCATTCAAACACCTGTGTTGCTTTGATGATCAAGTGCCATCAATATTGGAGAGCCAAGTCATGAAAAATTCCTTTTCTTACATTGATAAGTGGAACTTTTGATTTGAATTTATGTTTTTATTAGCTCTTGATTAAACCACTGTGTTGATGTAATGGGCTTAACTTGTTGAGAAGTCTGAAATGTTGCAGACTTTTTAGAACTTATATTGTTTGAAATATGATGTACTAGGATTTAGCAGAGGTTGTTGATTATGCGCCGTTTTTTATTGGCTCTTTATTGTATCGTATGTTTCCCACCTTCCATTTTTTTTGTTTTCTACCTAACAATTAGTTAGTATACATACCGGTTGAGCATGCCAATTTTGTGTATCACGTAGAGAGCTAGCTAACCATTCAATCTGTAATCATTCTATAAGCTGGAGAATTGTATATATCACTTTTATTGTATATAATGATATGTACTCTTCTGATTACAAAGGTTAATCCATCTCCAGTTTTGTTATATCTTCTCTTGTTTACAACTAGTCAAATGAAATCCAAGGCTTGAGAATTGGATTTTGAGAGTTTTTTTTAGTTGTAAATTTGGAGAAACTATGGTATGTGATGTCACTGATTTTAACAAAATCATGATGATCTGAATATTCCATGCAATTGGTATGTAACTAGTTAGTTTTTATGTTATCCTCTCCATATTGACTACCTGATGTGGTTTTTGCTGCTTTACTTAATTCCATATTACAACGTTTCTAGTATATATCTTCCAGGCTCTCGAATATTTTGTGAAACTCCTTCATGATCTAGATGTTATATGTTCCTACCCATTGGACCGATTGTTGGAGGCAGCCTTGTTCTTTGTGGTTAAATTCTAGAAATCTCAACCTGATTTGATTTCAAGAGCTCATCTTCAGGTGAATCTTATGATGCTCCATGATAATGCTTGATTTGATGAGTGGTCTCTTATTTCTTATTAACTATATTTGCTGCTTTTTTTAATCATGTCTGGTAGTTACCTAAGAAATAGTAACGTTAAAGTGTTTGTATTCTGGTACAAAAGGGAAATTCCGGGTCTGTCTATCAAATTGATAGCAGTCTGGGTATTTTATTACAGGGAAGAAATGAAAAATACAGAGAATAAAAGATACCAAGGCAAGTCAAGAGGCCCAAACTCTCCCAATTTCTAACAGGATTCTAACCCACATTTCTCTTTCTCCTAATCTTTCCTTTAATAGCCATTAGCCAGTCACTGGAAGCAAGATATTCCTCTTTTTATGGAGGTTTGTTTCCCTATATCTATTTTACAGTTCATTGAAGATACCTATATGTCATTAGAGTATTTCTACTTCACAGTTCTAATGGCTGATGACTTTTATCAGTTATATGTTTTTTAACAAATAGAAAGCAATGGATCGGTTTATCCGTCAATAACTGCATTTGAGAGTAGCTCCTTGAGGTTGACATTCAATCTCTCTAAACAGCCAGGAAGTCCACAAACAACCAATATCCAAGCTACCTTTATGAATCTGTCCTCTAATGCATATACAGATTTTGTTTTCCAGGCAACAGTTCCAAAGGTATTCCCAGTCTTCTGCTGTCGTGATTTCTAGTTTCTACATGTGCTGTTAAGATCATCACCATAGGATAATTTAACATATAATTTTGATCTACTACTTTTAATAGATCATGAATTTATCATCTTTACTTCTGCAATTACCAATTACCATCTTGGGATGATCTTCATGAAACACTTGTTTCTATAGGTCATTGTTTCCAAGTGGAATTCCCAGAATGGACTGGTGTAGCTTCTGAGAGTGACTCTAAATGGTTAGGCACACAAGTATGACCTGTTAAAGATGATGACTTAAAAGCTAGCAGAGAAAATGAAGCTTGAAACAGGAGATTTGTGCAGTAGCAGAGAAAGAGATAATTGAGATATGAAATCAGAGAGAGGAGGATGAAAATTTCTGAGGGATTTGTTAACTAAATAATGGAATGATGTTGAGTCAATTAGAGATTATTTATGTTATTAAACTGCCATGTATTTGGTTTATAGTTAGTGAAGTTAGATGCTTTATTAAAGATTGAATCAATTTGAGCATATATTTTCAACTTTGATATTGTTTTAAGAGTGTATTCACATCACTTGGTATTATGTATTCACATCACTTATTATTATGTTTAATTAACTAATCACTGCCTACAACAAATCAATTTACATGTTGTTAGTGTCAGGATGAACTTGACTCATACATGTTACAAAATGGTGTGTTTAAATTAGCTAGAGATTAGTTATGAATTAGCTACAAAAATGGTATGTTTAAATTAGCTAGAGATTAGCTAGGAATTAGCTAGGAAGTAACTGCAGATTAGCTACCATTTATGGGTTTAAATATGATATTAATATAAAAAAAATTAAAATTGAAACAATTGCCATGTGGCATACATGTCAGCAATTTTTACCACGTTGACATTGCCACATGTTAGCCACATCATCAAAAAATTTCGACATGGCATGCCACATAAGCCACCTTTAGTGGAAACTAACGGAAGGGACGGAAAACTTTTAGAGGACCATTGTTTGAAGGAAAATTTTGGAGGGACCAAACCTAGAAGTTGGGATATTTGTAGGGACCTTATACATATTTAACCCTTAAAAAAATATGTCTTAAAAACAAAATAATCCATGGATCTTTTTAATTATTTAGCCTAATAACCTGTTACTAACCCTATGTACTGCTGGATTAATCAAGCCAAAATAGTAAAGTTTTAGTTTCGACGACACCTAATTGATTAACAACCTTATTAATCGATTAGGAGACATTAAAAATTGGTTTAATTAATTAGAAGAAGCTCATAATCGATTAGCCTGAGTAATTTACCTTCTTAATTGATTAATCAAGCTTCTAATCAATTAAGTGTTATCCGGGTTGGTTTTAAGAAATTTTATAAAAAGAAATAAGAGAATTGAAATCTTATGTGTATGCGGATGCGTGTGTGAGGGCGTTGCCTTAGTACCTCAAAACTTAGGCTTCTTTCGTTTACAATTAACTCATTGAACTAATGCGCTAAGTGTAGAACTAGACGGACTTTCATATTTATCTCTTTCACAACTTCAGTTCTTCAAGATCCTTTACTTGATTTCAACGTTGTATGAAACTTCAACTGGAACTTGAACACATATTACTGATGTGACTTTAGATAACTCTTCTTGATTAAGTATCATCTTCAAGAACTCCTGGATACACTACGCCAAAAATGATTTTAGGCAGCGCACCTTAGACAGCGCTTTTTTCCAAAAGCGCTGCTATAAGTTAAATAAAAAATAAAACACGGAAAGTATGTACGAAATTATGTAAAAGCACTGCTAAAAGGCCCACCTTAGACAGCGCTATTCAAAACCGCTGCTAAAAGGCCTACCTTAGACAGCGCTTTTCAAAAGCGCTGCTAAAAGTCCCACCTTAGACAGCGCTTCTCAAAAGCGCTGCTAAAGGCCCATATTAGAAAGCGCTTTACTCAAAGCGCAGCTAAAGGCCCAACTAGAAAGCGAAAGCGCTTCTAAAAGTACTCATTAGACAGCGCTTCACAAAAGCGCTGGCTAAAGTCGTTTAAAATTAAAATTAAAAAACAGATTCTATTCATTCTTTCTATTCTCAGTACTGTTTCTCTTCTCTCGCGAAAAACCCTAAACCCAGAAAAAATCTTCTCTTCTTCTCTCACGCACCTCCGTCCTCTTCATTGTAATCATCAATCTTTTATTACATAGTCGTTATTACATCCATTCCTTCATAAGGCTGTTTGCTCTCTCCGACGAGGCTCCTGGGTTCCACAATCAGAGGAAGAAGATAGAGTTGCAATCTTTTAACTGAAGCTTTTTCACGGTATACTTTTTCTTTGATTGATTCGATTCTTAATTTCTATGCTTAGTTTAGTGTTCATCAATTTAGGGTTTTCAATTATTTTCTTCTCTTGTTACTCATTGCTATGAAGTTTGATAGTTTTCGTTGGAATTGTTCATTCCTTGTGCATTGACTTGTTTGCTTAATATGATTAACACAACTTGAACACACTCTGCAAGTATCATCCCTACAAAAAGAACTGTAACGTTCCCCATTTTCTGACTCTGTTGATGTTGTTGTTCTAAACTCTAGGTTTTTTGTTTGTTTGAAGTTTAATTCCGATTGTTCTGTTCTGTTGATTATGGAAAGAAAACAAAACAAAATAGTAGAACTCAATAAGAGTGTCGGCTAATTCAGTGTTTCAGTAAAAATGTTTATGATTTTTCGTTGGAATTGTAACTATTATAATCTCTTATTACAGGTTAGATGGCTAGTAACGAGGATCACCCACATGATGATTCTATTCATGATGGAGATGAGACCGGTAATGCAGTGGAAAGGGAAATTAGACAAGGAATAACAATTATGAAGAGACTCATTCGTGATAGAGATCGAGGCATAAAACATGATGTGCATTGGAGTCAAGATAACCAACTAATTGAGCCTAATGGTTCAACGTTGACAAGTTATCTTGGTTCAGTTGTAAGGAGAGAAGTTCCAATTACTTGTGATGATTGGAGAAACAAAGCATTGAAAGACGCTAAAGACAAAATATGGATTGAGATACAGGTACCATATGTGATGCTATTTGTTTTTAATGACGATTATGTATTTAAATTACTTATAATAACGCACTCTGTGTATGATTTTTGTAGAGGTCTTTCAACATTGATGATACCAGAAAAGATTATATACTCGGATTGGCCAAAAAAATACATAGAGGGTTTAGATCTTTTTTATCAAACAAGTTTCTTAAGGATGCGGATAAAAAATTTATTGATGCAGAGCTTCCACAGAAATATGCAGATTTGATTACACCTCAAGAATGGGAAACTTTTAAATCCAAACGAAAAACCCCAGAATTTGAGAGTGTAAGTGACATAAATTGGCAACGAGCATCAAGTCCCGCGTATCTATACAAAAAAGGGCGTATGGGATATGCACGCTTACAACCATCTATAGTAAGTATCTATAAATTGCAATGATATACTTGTTCATCATGAGTTATTTTTTATCATGTTATTTGGCTTAATGTGTAGTTAACAAAGGAGAAAAGTTCTGAAACATCTCTTCCAGAACATGTTTTGTGGAAGAAAGCCCGTGTGGGTAAGGATGGAGTTGTTAAAGAAGATGTTCAACAAATTTTTGAGAAATGTGTAAGTATAACATTATTGCTTGAATTAAATCAAAAGTTTATTAACATATAATTAAGTCAAATTTTCGATATTCATATGAATTTCAGGAGACTCTATCTCAGTCTATATCTCCAGATGAAGACAATGATTGCAGGAGGTTACTTAGTCGAGCATTAGATGTTCGTGAGTATTCTGGTCGTGTGAGGGGTAAGGGATATGGGATCACTCCAACATCCTTGAAAGAACCAAAGAAAAAAATGACTAGCAATAAAGAACTGCAGGAAAAGTTGGAAGCATTAGAATCTGAAGTTCGTGAATTGAAAAAGGAAAAAGAAAGAGATCAAAAAGAAAGAGATCAAGCTTCAGCTTTTAAAGATACTAGTGAGAAAGATAGTATCAGTTGTAATTTTCAACCGAATATTCCCGAGGTAATTATATATTATTATGAAATTAAATTAGCTTAATTTATTTAATTGACATATATACACATTAACAATGTCATATTTATTATTGGTTTTAGGGCATTTCCCATTGTCAACTCTATTTATCGTCACCGACTTATCAAATGGTTGGCAAGGGAAAAGTGCATAACACTTTGGGAGAAATGCTTCACCATAAACTGCTCCCCACTGGATTTTTGAAAGTATCGATTGATATTGTTTTAGAGGGGGATGCCTTATTACCACTACCTGACGATGTTTCGGATGCAACATTGTTAGGAGATGCAATAAGATCGTTTGTTGCATAGCCGTCAAGCCTCATTTGCCTAGATGATAAGGTAAGCTTAAAACCATTATGAACCTTTGGGTATTCAAATTTTTTACGGGAATTTTACGTACATTTTTTTTACATGGTAATGTTAGACTCCAACAAAATCCAAATCAAATGATAACGGGATTATGCGGCAAACCGAGTCAGTTGCATCGAGAAAAGAGGTACAACACAATTATATGATATTTCTGCATGGAAAATGTTAATTCGTGATCTTATACTTCACCTAACTAATTATATGATATTTAGATTCAGTCTAAAGAGATTGAATAAGTCAGTAGGGGTAAGATGCCTGAAATTAGCAACATTCCCACACAAACAAAGGGTGTTGCTAAGAAGACCGCGGCTAGAAAAAAACCTACTTCTCAGTATAGGTCGTGCCTTCAGACATGTTTACTTATAACAGATATTCCTGATGGTGGTACTCGGCTTATACCTATGGAGGAAGGTATTTTTGGTTTTGAATATTCGGAAATAATTGGTAGAGAGGATATGGAGCAAGTTTTTAAACATTTGGAAATAGGCATCGGTGTTGTCGATACATACATTAGGTATACTCCGATCAACTTAGTTTAATTAATTGAACAATTTATTTACTCATTTTAAATGAATAGTTTAATATGTTAATGATGTTTTTATTTAAGGTTTCTGTATAACAAATTGATGCGCCCGCGTGGATTGGAACAAAGATTCGTTTTCTTATCTCCCATGACTATCAACTCATGGTTAATCGTACAGAAACCAGATGAAGTCATACAGTATGTACTCGGTTTATTTATGGCCAGCAAAGATACATAAAAGTTGTTCTTTTTACCATATAATACTGGCAAAGGGTTAGATTTTCATTCTAACTTCATCTATTATAATTTTTTTTTTTTGAAGTTGTGTAGAAAGTTTCCATCTAACCTTTGTTTAATCTTACAGTGGACATTGGTTGTTGGTGGCAATTAATCTGATAAGAGAAATTGTATATTATCTGGATTCTTTACACAATGATCAAGAAACATACCCAGATATTAAGAAGTTGATTGATACGTAAGTGAGATTGTTCTAAATATTCGTGTGTATATTTATTTATTTATGTGACATGTTCTAAATATTCGTTTATATTTTATTAGCGTTATACAAGTTTTTCGATCACAAAGAGATATTCAAGTTCCAAAGAACAAAGCCAACAACATTACATGGATTAGAGTGGAGGTATATTTTCACAATTTTGATTATATTAGTGATGATACTTGATAAAACTAGTTAAGGGGTATATCCTGATATATATTCGTATTTTCTTTCCATGTGTAGTGTCCTCGTCAGCGTAATGGAATAGATTGCGGATATTTCATGTTAAGTTTTATGAAAGAAACTCTTCTTTTGGATCGAATAGATATTCCATCCAAGGTATCGATTTCTAACTTAGGAATTATTTTAATATTTACCACATGTCTCATATAATTAAATAGTTTTAGCTAAATCATACTATGTTATATTATTATGTAGTACTTGGATGAATTCAAATGTGCTCATTACTCAAAAGATCAAATGGATGAACTTAAGGAGGAATGGTGTCAATTCATTATTGAGCTGAGAGTTTTATAAGGTATATTGTCTTTCTTTCATTGATGAGAATTTTGAGTATATATAAGTTTGAGTTTTGATGAGATAATATGTCGTCATTAGTATATTAAATTGTGTTGCAATGTTGTTGTTGTTTGTTATAGAAGGTTGGAATCATAAATTGTGTTGGTGCTGCCAAATATTGATTGATATCTTGGCCATAGAAGGTTGGAATCATATACTGATTTTCATAGGCACTTGGCAATATTCAATAACTCATGATCATTTGTTGACATTTTTGGCAATGCTTGCAGCTTGAATATCAGATTTGGCAATGCTTGCAGCTTGAATATCAAATAAGAACAATGCCTTCTTTGTTTTCTTCTATATTTTGTCTAATGTTGTTGTTGTTTTGTTTCAGGTTATATGTGCAGATGTAGAAGATAGAGCTAACAAGTTCATTGTTGTTGTTTTTTAGCTTGAATATCAGATTTTTTGTAGCTAACAAAATATATGAATTGTTG
This sequence comes from Lathyrus tuberosus, assembly GCA_022829125.1. Lineage (NCBI taxonomy): Eukaryota > Viridiplantae > Streptophyta > Magnoliopsida > Fabales > Fabaceae > Lathyrus > Lathyrus tuberosus. Next base: position 1,771,243 of record JALAZF010000436.1, on the reverse strand, counting down.
TTGTTTTTTAGCTTGAATATCATCAATTTTTTGTATATATAAATTATTGGATTAAAGATGTATATATAAATAGACAAATTTGGTACATATTTATTGGATTGAAGCTCTAATTTATGAAAATTTGGTGCAAATTCTAAATGCATATTCTGGTGCAAAATGTGGTGAAAACCTAGTCCAAAATATGGTGATAATCTGGTAAATATTTATTGTATATATCAGACAGCGCTTTTTTTAAGTTTTATATATAAAAAATTTCGTGGACATTAGACAGCGCTTCAAAGAAAAAAGCGCTGCCTGAAGTGGGAATTAGACATCGCTTTAAATAAAAAGTGCTGCTTAAAGTAGAGAATAGACAGCGCTTTTAAAGATAAACGCTGTCTAAAGCAATGCCTAAAGATAACCAAAAGCGTTGTCTAAAGTCAAAGCACTACCTAAAGGGGTTCTTTAGACTGCGCTTTTACAGACAAAGCGCTGACTAAAGTGAAAAACAGAAAGCGCTTTCAAAGTAAAAGCGCTGGCTAAAGTTGACATTTAGCAGCACTTTCTCATTAACTAAAGCGCTGTCTTTACTTATAGCAGCGCCTGAATAGGCAGCGCTTTTAAGCGCTGTCTAAGCCCAAAAAAAGCGTTGTCTAAGCCCTTCTTTGGCATAGTGATAGTTGCTATTAACTCCCCTAAAAATAAATATTCTATTCAATTAAAATATAAAAATAATCTTTTATTATTTAGGAAAATTACCCGGTGGACATTTAAAAAAATGTTGATTTAAAAATATCAATAAATTTTTTATATTAATACATAAATATAAATAAATATTGCAATCATAGATGGAACTTTGAATCAACAGATTACAAAGATTTAACTTAATTAACCCATATCAATTGAGGTTACTCGATGAACTAACTTGATAGATACTTTATCTTATTAGGTGTTTCAATCAATCCTAAAATACTTCATTATCAATTATGAATTTTTCTTGCTCTTTTGAGAAATTATAGATGTATTAAAATCTGAAATATACCTAAGTTATATCCCCGCTATCATTAAAGGTTAATTATAAAATAATTATAAAAAATTTATATGATTGCCTTGTTTTTCTTAGCCTGTTTACTAAGTATGTTGAAGAAACAAACACAATATATCGACATTTATGAAGTGGTAAGAAAAACTACTATAAAGTGATAAAAACATTTAGTTTGGTTCATGCAATTTAGCAAAACTATGGATAAAATTAACAACTTTATTTTTGTTAAGATTATCTTTCTTTCCCTATTTCTTTTGGTAATGTTTTTTGATAACCCAATATGGTATTATCCAATTAGAAAATGTTATTTACATATTGATTGTCCAGATGACATGTGCAAGCATCCTTTCACCCAGTCTTGTATCGAACGCGTTTGTAAGTGTCGACTTTATACACAACAAATCGAGAGAGTACATAAACTCTATTAGATTATTAGATAGAATATTGCATCATGAACTATCCTTTGATTCTTGTATTAGAATTCAATAAATGTTTAATCATTCAAAGGGTTATATATATGTTTGTTGTATTTTAATTTTAGTCTCTTATATTAAAATATATATATATATATATATATATATATATATATATATATATATATATATATATATATATATATTTTTTTTTTTTTTTTATAATCAAATGTTGAAATAAAAAGTATTAAAGGGTACTCGAACCCAAAACAAATAAATTTATGACATTCCATAAACTTAAACACCAAGCATAATAATTGAATTTACCCTAAAATTGCTACCATAAGCTAGTCAAAACCAAGACAAAAATTTGATATTAAAAACAACATCATCGATACAAGAGATAACATTGTTGAACATTAATGCATTCCTCATTAACCACGAACTCCATATCGTTGCCATCCAAATCAAACTCGCTTTAGATCTCTTAACCTTCCTTCTCACACTCTCCCGAAAATCGATGAAATTTCGGACACAATTAATAGAGTCCACTTCCTCCAAACCTAACCATAAGAACACTCTCTCCCACACCTTCTTACTAATACTACAATAAAAAAACAAGTGGAAGATGAATTCGATTTCGGCAAAGCAGGAAGCACAAACTAAATCATGGTTAGAATGAATAATTCATCTCCTTACCAGTTGTTCTCTTGTTGGGATCCTGTCCAATAGAACTCTCTAAGTAAAAATCTTAATTTTAATTTTAGAAGGGACACAAGAGAACCAAACATGTTTCAAAGTCGATAACACTTCAACTTCATAAAAGTTTTCTTAAGCCACAACATTCCACAATGAATAGTCATTCTAAAAATTTGCATCAACATTTTTTTATCCCTCTTGCTAAAGCGTAGTAAATCATCGTTAAAACTGTTACTAATTCTTTCGTTAAATTGTAGGAGGTACCAAAAGAATGGATGAAAAATTTTAGATAGATCATTATTTAAAGAAATTTTTTTAAAAGACTAAAAATAAAATTTGAGATATTTAGAAAGACCACAATAAAGAAAAATGTTGTGCTCTTTCCAAATATGGTTAAATATGTTTATCAAACTCGTTGATAGATTGTGCTCGGATCATGGTAAGTACAAAGCGTGTTATGATTATCAACGAATCTATCTTAGTTAAGATTAAGGGAGATGTACTTAAGATTCTTATCATGGAACAATATTCGGGGGTCGGTGGAGTTGGGTGGTGGCAATTCTTCAATTTCGGAGGAGGCTTCAGAGTCGAAGGATGAAGGTACATCGACGAGATGGTTTGAAGATAACGAAATAAATGAAAATGTTGAGTAGAAAGTAGGAGAAGCTAAAGGCAATGACTTAGAAGAAAACTTTGTTATAGAAGTCATGGAACTTGCAATAATCTCGAAGAAGGGGTGTTAGAAAGTAGTTTGGAAAAGGCGATTATGGTTTTTCCTGAAAAAGGTCGTGGAAGTTGGTGAAAATGTGGCTATTTTTGAAATGGTTATGGATGTTGGCGTAAAGGTGAATAGGGTTGAGGACATAGAGTCATCAGAGGATATGACACTTTGATGTGAAGGGAGGAAAATGAAGAAGTGTGCCGTCGAAATTCATAAATTGAAAAGTTTTAATGAGATTCACGCTAAGCAGATTGATTCTAGCCACATGGAGATACCATTGGGACATGCAATCTATAATGATCTCCATTGGGACATGCAATCTATAATGAAGCGGGTGTTGGACCTTAAAAGAAAAGGGTTTGCTTCAAAGTGAAATGGCTTGTTATCAGTCGACCAGCCGTCTTTGGCATTGAACCTGAAAAAGCCCAAAATTCCCACCATTCAAAGGCCCAGTCTACTAATTCGATTGAAGATGTTGAGCTGTTCAAACCTTCTTTCTTTTCCATTCTCAATCCAGATTCTCGTAAATGTAGCGGTGAAAAATTAAAGATTAAGTTATTGATTAACTTAACTCACAAAGCAAGAGTCTCAATCGCACTTTATTGTTTCTAAAGGAATGGGAAAAGAGCGAATAAAACGTACAGAAGCTTTAAAACAAAGAAACAAGGGTAAGGGGGTTGGTTATGCAATGGGAAGGTGTTAGCACCCAAAACATCTATAGTAATCTATAGGAACCTCTTGAAAATCTATGTTTAGCTAAAACTCGTGTTGTTTGCAAAAGATTGGGGCGATGAGAAGAGAAATATTTTTTAAGATTTTTGGTGTTTGACAAGACTTCATGAATCTCGTGCCTACGTACCCACAAAGTGCAACGGAGGATTAAAACCTCGTAGTTCGTGGTAAAAATAACAAAAGAGTTTGTTTTGATTGATTTTAAATGAATAGACATTTCGTTATATTCGAGTGGAAACTCAACTTACTACCCACAATTAATGAGGAATGAGCATTTGCATCATCTTAAGATGGAGCACTTTTGCTTAGATTGAAATCAACAAGACTATCACTCAACATCTAAGTGGATAATGTCATCACTTCCTACATTATTGTAGAAGTATAGGAGTTGCATCACTACAAGAACACAACTAATGACCATTATTAAGAAAAAGTTTAAAAGGGAAAAGGTGCACAAAAGGCACAAAAGATTTGAATGAGTTTTATGTTTTTAAGTATTTTGAAATGGTTTTGATATGCTTAAGATGTCGTCATTTAGTTAAGAAAAAGATTTTGAAAATCACTTGACTAGGGGTGTGTATGGTTGGTTATTTTTAGAAACCAAATCATAACTATTTTTAAACTAGTTAAATGTTTTGGATTCATAACCATAACCACATTTCAATCAAAACTGGTTATAAAACCGGTTATAAATTTGGTTATGGTTATATAACCGGTTTTAAACCGGTTATTATTTTTTTCAAAAAAATTATTTTCTTTTAAAAAAAAATAATTTTCACATCGCAAGTTTTTTTTTTTTAATTATAGAAATAGAATAGTATTAACCCAAAATCTGGTGTTAAATTCACAATATTTTTTACAAACTTTTGGTTTTAATGAATAAAATTGGTTGAATAAACAATATAATCAGATATGGGGATACTTTTGCTAACAGTAACACGTGAATTGTCTTATTTGTTTGTTTCTTAAGAAATTCACCAAGCACCAAATTCGTGAGAATTTTCTTTTTTTTTTTTTCAAGTGTAATTGGCCAACTATTCACTTAAAATTCGAAACCTACTTTTCTGACCATAAAAGCACACGTTGTTGATGTTTATAATTACTAAATTTTTAAAAAATTAAATATAATATTAAGAATTTACTATTAAAAAAATTAAAAGAGTACTGCACGAGGTTAAAAAACACATACTTTGATATACAAATTATTATAGCATAACTATGCTAGTATATGAGAATCTTAAAATACGTTTATATGATTAATTATATTATTCCTTAATTGGATTGCGTATAACGTCCTTTTTTAATATAGTTTTGGCAAACCAATGAATATTCGAATAAAGTTTTGTATGTGTATTAGGAATCAACAGTATGTGGAGCATCATTTCCAACTTTTGGGATGGCGTAACGATAGTGTGCAATTTTTCCATACCGTATAAAACAACTATATATTTAGGAGGGAAAAACGTGAATACACTCTAAGAAACCAGCTATTTATCTTAATAATATTATGCTTCTGATTATTTATCACGAGATTTGTTTTCAAAAAAATTAATTTTTTTTTAAAAAGTTATATTTTTACAAAAAAAAAAATTCCTAAAAAAATTAAATTTTTATTTGAAAAAAAAAATTAAATTGAAGCATTCGGATTTTGGATAATAACCGGATTATAACCGGATCCAAAAATAAAATATGGTTGGATAACCAACCATTAATAATTAAACTGGCTAATAGCCATTTAATTATATCCGGATATTTTAAATGGATTTGGATTTGGTTATGGATTTGGATCTCAAAACCGGATATTTTGCACACCCCTACACTTGATAAAGTCAAGGTTTATTGAGAAAGTGATTCAAGTTTGAAAACAAGAAGGTTTTGAAAAAGGGAGAAGATTTTGAAAATTAAAGAAGGGGATGAGATGAAGAGACTATCCTAAGAAAATCAATAAAGTGGAAGTGTGTGCAAGTGTACTAACCAGAATCTAGCCAGCACTTGACAAGAGTCAAGATCAAAATCTCATTCCTTTGGAGTAAGCCACAAGCAATAAGTAGATGAACACAAGAGAATCCAGACAAATAAAGTCACAGAGAAATAGATAAGGCATTCAAGCTTGATTCAAGGCCACGGATATCAGAGGAACTCAAGGTCTCAGGCAAAGCATGGTATCAGATGAACTTCCAAATTTTAGTCAAGAAAACTCTAAACATGGGAAACCCTAATTCTAAGTGCATAGGTCCAAATCTCCTCAATGCTCAGGATAGTAACAATTAGTCCAGGAGAGATTAAAGTCGTTTAGAGTTTTTCCTTTATTAATATCTTTAAAAGAAAAGAAAAGGTCCAAGTGAACAAAAGAAAATAAGCATAAACATAAACAATATGAAATCTAAATGCTAAAAATAAAGGCGTAATGTAAAGAGCATGACATTAAAGGACAAGAATTCAATTCGGAAATGTAAAGGTAATAAGATAAACGTTAGAAGTTAGTAGTCAATCTTTAGTGGTTATCAATCAAGGATCAATTTATTGATTAGGGACCAATGTAGCGCCATATTAAGCAATTATAACACAATCTATTAGGAAGATCATACTATGGGAGGCCGATCAATAACAATTTATGTACCATACATATATGTTAGAGATATGATAGAAATCATACTCCTAAAACATGTAGCACAAGTAATAACCAAGGAGGGATCAAGCACTAAGGCAAGGAGATTGGTCCATTACATCAATCATCCTTCATGACAACTTATGACAAACTTATGCATCAATCCAAAGTACCTCAAATGATCATTGATCAATTGAAAGGTAGATTTGAAATGTTGAAATTTCATCAAGCATCAATCCAAACATCATGAACGAGATGGACACAAAATCATCCAATTGATCAAGAGAAAAGAAAAAACAAAAAGAAAGAGAAGGAGAGATGAAGAGAGAAACCAAATTGAACCAATACTTGAGTTTCATTTATCATCAATTTCAATCACCTTCCTTTGTGGATTAAGGCACTAAACCTATCATCAATCCAAAGTACTAAAATTGATCCAAATGATCATTTAATAATAAGTTTGAATTGATGAAGATTCATCCAACCTCATCAACACCCAAAGTCCATTGAAATTGAGGAAAATTTTGCTCAAAAAATCATGATCCAAGGCAACAACCAATTATCAATATAGAAAAAAGCAAACAGAAATAAAATCAAGCATCAAATAATTTTTTAAATGATTTTAAAGATGGAAAATATAAAATGATCTTAAAATAAAAATTGATCCAAGAACAATTGTTAGAATAAATAAAAGAAGATTAAAAAAGTAACAAGTAAAAATTAAATCAAAATGAGGAAGAAAAAAAGAAGAAAATATAAACAATGAGAGAGTATGGCGCTGGAAAATGGTGGTGTAAGTAAGAAATACTACATGGGCTTACAAAGACCAAAACCAAGGCAAAAATGTTGAAACAAAAGGCAATCAATAAGGAAAAACAGTTGAAACAATTCCTTCTTCTTCCTTATGCATGCGCAGTACTGTAGTAACAGGGAGGAAGTGAAAATTGGGCTCCGCTGCACCGGAGCGGCAGAGCTCCGAAGCTAGCCTATTTTGATCGAAATCCCGCGTAGATATTGAATATGTAATTATATTTGTGTGAAAGTGTCTCAATCAACCGAATTAAAACCGCGGATTTACGTCGAAACTTCTAATACCTTCAAATTCGGGTAAGCAAGACTTCAATCTCTCTTCTTTTCACTTCTACTACTATTGAATTTTGTTGTTGTGGTTGAAATGTGATAATAGGATCGAGTTTGAATTAATTTGAATGTTTCTTGAAGCTTTTGGTTCGGAGCTTTAACGGAGGTTTTGGAGCTTTAAAGAAGAAGATGAAGTGTGAAGTGATTTTGGCAGAAATTCTTTGGCTGTGAAAGCTTATTTTGGAATGAATGAGAGGTTCTATTTATAGAAGAATGAGGTGAGAAATTGATTTGAAATTGGTTTCCATTTATGAACTTTCTTCCGCGTTTTGTATTGCAACGTGATGCTTGTTTTGCATCGTGTATTATGTGTGATGTATCATCTAAATGTTTGCTTGGCTTTGGTAGCTTGTAGTGAAGTAGCAGCACATGATTTGCTTAGAACGACCTGCAATTATTTCATGAAAATTGGCTTAGTTTGTATCATGGCTTGGAGGTGTCTCACGTGGTGACTCGTTTTGTTTAATAGTGTCTTCAACAGATAGTTGTGTTGCACCCCAAAATTTGCCCTCCTTTTTTTTAACCTTAACTAGATTGTGTTTCTCATTCATTTGCATCTTCATTAGGTCATATTCATTCATGCATTGCATTGGTTCTAAGACATGATATCAAGGTATCTTGGGTTTCATCAATCAGAGAGGAAGAGTTGGTTCTCAAAGCAATGAAAGAGGATATGTCCTCAACATTATGATATTATCAAATCACAAGGTTTTCATACACTTCAAGGCATCTCAACAAGCTCACCCAATCATCAGAGGATTAGGGTTTCAATGGTTTCAAGGGATTCATCTGATTAAGCTCCTAGTGCCTCTAAGCTAGGGTTTTGGGTCAAAGACTATTTTTTATTATCTTCTTAAGAAAGACATGGTTCTATGGTTCAACATACACCTTAAGGGTCCTATATATGCCTCATGGTTCATCATAAATCATTTCAAGAGTTTCTAAAGTGGATAGAGGAGGCATTGAATTCATCTGGTCAAAAGTTAACTAATTCCCTACAAAAGTCAACTCTTGAGTTATTGGGTCATATTTGGGCATTTCAAGTCATCATCCATGTTATTATGAGGTTTTATCAAGAGAAATTAAGAGAAATCATAAAATCAGGAGAAGTTGCTAAATTAGGGTTTTTGGATTTTTTCTAAGTATGGAGAATTTATGTTCATGAAGCCATCTTACAAGATTCATAACTTCCTCATCCTTGATCCAAATGGTGCAAACCAATGATCAAATTGAAGAGGACATCATATACTATAAGTTTGTAGAAGAAAGCAACTTCAAAAGATGCATAGATCAAGAGTTATGGTGGTATAAAGTTGAGAAAAGTAAGATTCAAGATGTTCAATACTTAGAATATTTCTAAGTGTTGAAATTCAGCTTGGAGGGCATGTTTTCAATGGAAATTTTCTTGATGATCCAAGCTTCAATTCAAATTTCCTCCAACATGAAAGTTGTTCCTAATTCTTTAGGCTTTCTTTTGATACCAAGAACTCTCTATTTGGATTTCTAGAACTCAAGATATGATGCCTCAAAGTTAGGGTTTTCAAGTTGTCAAAATTTATAGGTCATGGGTCAGCTTCATGGAGCCAACTTCAATGGGATTTTTCTTGTTGATCCAAGCCTTGTTTCAAGCTTCTTTCAACATGAAAGTTGTTCCCTATACTTCAAGCTCTCCATTGATGTAAAGAGTTTTTTATTTGGATCAATATTCCTCAAGTTATGCTACTCTAAAGTTGGTGTTTCAGGTGGCATTTACACTTAGAACTTTTTGAAGCATCGAGTCAGTTTTTCATGCATAGTTTCAAGGTCATTCTTCACATGTTTCTAAGCTTTGTTTCAACTTGTTTTCAACATGAAGATTGCTAATTATTCTTCCTAATTTCCTTTGAGCCCAAGAGTTCATGAAATGGAGCAAATCTCACCAAGTTATGATTAGTGAAAGATAGCAATATGAACTTGATCTTAAGGCATCATCTTGTAGCATTTTTGGTTCATTTCTTGGCAGCATGTTCTTATTCCTTCTAAAGTGTATCATCATCATTTCTCTTTCCCTAAATGACCAAACCAAGCACATGCATTCCATACACTTAATTTCAAACTTTTGCCACATTTGGAAAAGTGGAAATCACAACAAACTTGCCTCACCTCATTCTCCTCGCGTGCCAACTTCCCACACTCATTTCATGCTCATTCCACACCAAAAATCACAACCATACACCTCATGCAAGCAAGAAACTCGTGCACCACTATCTCACTCTCAATTTTGCAAAAAAAACACTTGTAGCAAACTTTTTTTGGACCATGGTTAACTTTTAACCTCATTTGAATCTCCATATAAAACCTCTCCAAACCCTAAAAACGATTCACACTTCACTTTCCATCAAAAATCAAATCCAAAAAGCTCTCATTCTCAAAATTTTCTTCAGCTTCGAATCTAACTTTCCAAGAGTTTTCTCTTCATTTCCTTGCTCTATATACCATCCTTGAGGTCCCTGGAGTCAAGAGGAGGAAATTTCTGAGGGTCTTGAAGCAAGAACAAGAGGCAACGGACCTTCTTCGTTAGGTATTTTCATCAACCCATTTCTCTCATTTCAAGCATGATTTAGACTCGTGTTGGTTACCTCTGAAGCCCTACATCATTGTAGGCAATGTTTGTGTAGGTGTTGTCTCATTTCAGGCATGTTTCAGTTTAGGTGTCAAACTTTTGTGCTTTGATTTCATCATGATAGAGTGAATATTAATGAAAACCTGTGTCATATTTGAGATATCCATGAAATTTCCTTTGAGATAGTGGTTTGTTTTGTTTGTTTTTTTAGGGTTTGCATGCTACTCCGGTGAGATTCTCCAGAGAAGACGACCAGAGCCCTAGCTCTGGCGTATGTGTGTGTGTGTGTGTGTGTTTGTTTTGACTTGCTTACTGCTGAGGTGGCGATGACGTATGCCTGCGTGGATTAGTGATCTTGCATGCGTGGCTTAGTTTTTGTTTTCTGAATCATTTATTTGGATTGGGCTTCATGCTATTTGATTTCCCCCACCCACTTTATTTTTGGCCCACGCGTAGTACAACATAACATAACTCATTTTTAATTTATGTTTCATACCCCCCCTTTGCTCCTATTATTTTATTTTCATTTCCTTTTCATTTCAATTTCTTTTTTGACATTTCTTTCATTATAAAAATACATAAAAAAAATTTTTAATCACTTTAATGTCTTTAGAATTTTATCATGATTTTTTTTCTATTTTATTTTGAATTAATTGTGAAGGTGCTTTTACACTTTTGTCCTTGAACTAGGGTTTGATGTTTGATGCTTTGTGAATGCCTTCTTGATCTAAGTTTTCTACCATGTTCCGACAATTGATTTTTGAATGTTTAAGTGTTGTTTTGGTGCCTTGTTGATGTATTTTTGACCACTTTCTAATAGATTTTATTGAGCCTCGGTTCTTGCTCGATTAGTGAGATATGCTTGACTTGTTGAGTTGATTTGATGATGCACTTGTGTAATTCTTGTTGGGATCTTTTTCTAACTTGATCTTGATTGTATGACCATAAGTTATAGCTTTAGACTTGCATTTATTTGGTCATTTGGATATTTTTGAGTGATGCTTCAATTTGGTGATATGTTGAACATGATATATGCTTATCTTTGACCTAGTCTTAGGACATTTATTCTGTTGTGATCTTCTTGATGCTCATAATTCTTATTTAACTTGAATGACTTGTTTGAGCTTATGACCCTTCATGTCTTGATGTCCATTGCATGATCACCTTACCTCTTTTGCTTCTTATGAATGGTTGTTCCTTTTGAAGTTGATATTGGTTGATGAATGCTTTGTGGTGTATGCATGTTTTGAACATGATCCTTGTTGAACTTTTCTTCATACTTTAAGCTTAATTTTGAATTGATGTTCTTACTTATGCTACTTCCTCATATTGTTTTCATACCCTAATTCCACATGCTTGATCCTTTGTGCTTTGTTTCCATGAGATAGTTGTTGTCAAATTGTTTGGCTATTGACATGATTCATGTTTGATGCTTTTTAGTTTATTTCTTCATTTTTGAAATATGCTGATCATGATATGATGTAGCTACTGACCTTCCTTGGTTCTCATCTTGCTTGGCTCATTTTGTCTTTGTATGCTAATTGAAAATATTTGGTGGATGTTTCAAGTCATGTTTGCTTGTGCACTTCTTTGTTTGTCATTACCTATCTTCTTCAACCCTAATCTTGGGATTCCTTTGAGCATCACATGTGATGTTTATGATATGCGCATAGGTGTTTGCCTTATCCATTTTGATTGTCTTGATTCATATGATAAGCATGTCTTAATTTGGCATTGATGTTTGACACTTTTGAATTGATTGTTGAATCTTCTTACCTTGTGTTGCTTTGACATCTTTCTTCTTTATCTCGTTTCTTTTTATTTAAGTCATGAGTACTTGAGGTTGTTTGTGATTGATTTGTGTAATGTTTACTTGTGTTTTGAAGAAAAAGTCAACTGTATCTTTGACTTTTGACCAAGACATGTTCCCAAACCTTGGGACATGATTTAAGACACCCTAAAACACCTATGGAATCCATCCATTAGGTTTGAATTAGGTCAAGAACTTGATTGCATAGAGGATCACACAGTTTGAAATTCATCTGACAAAAAGTCAACTGTACCTAAAGTCAACTGTACCTAAAATCAAGTTTGACTTTTTGGATTTTTTTCACCAATATGGCTCCCCTAAGTCAAAAACAATGTTAATGTATGGTTTTGATCATCATCCATCAATAAAAATCAAGAAAAGTGAGGTTTCTTGCAAAAGGGGCTACCTTGAGAAACTTAAAATTTTCTAAGTTATGGAACAAAATGGGATTGGTCCCAAACCCTAAGGCCTTTTTCTTCCATCCAAAACTCAAATGAAAGTTCACATGGCATATTTCAAAAGTGTCAACTACATCAAATTCCAAGTCCTCATGGATTTTGAGTTATGGATTGATCAAAATCACAAAAAGTGAAAATGACCACTTTTTCCAACACTTAGTGAAATTTTCAAGAAGTCAGAATCTGTTTCATTTTTTGCCAACTTTGAGGTCATTTTTCTTTATGATCCAAACTACAACAATACCATTTGTGAACATCAAAGTTAAAGTATGTCATGAGAGCTTTCCAAAGAGTACAAGAACTCCCATTAATTCAACTTGATCAAGGAGTTATGGATCTCACAACATGCCTTGCTCAAACTGGTTTTCAAGGAAGATTTGGTGCATTTCTTGTGCCACACGATTTCCATTTCAAATTCCGTCATCTTGCAAGCTTTGTCCTCTTCGAAGATCAGAGGGAATCTTGATGACTCACTTGATATTTTCAAGCTTGGACCATTGAGTCAAGAGTCTTATCCTTTGGCATGTGATCATTTAAAGTTTCAAATCCAAAAACTCCAAGTTTGTCATTTGGCATTGATGTGGAACATATAGCTATCATGAACCAAGCCTTATCAGTCCAATTGAGTCAAGGTTATTGCAAAAATCAGAAGACCTAGAGCTACCAAGACCAGCTCAAGTCAATGGCCAAGTGAAGACTTGGTACCTTTGTATTTAAGGAAGTGATATATGGGCATATCCATTGGATAATAGAGTGAACCAGTTTCCATTCACTATTACTTCAAAAACAAACTTCCTCTACTATAAATAGAGGTCATTTCTGATGTTTCAAACCACACCAAAACAATACCAAAGCCTTGTTTTCTCACTCTCCCTCTCTTACTTCAATTTCAAGTCACATTGAAGCAATTTGGGAATTCTTGAAACCAGAGCAAAAACCACTCAAATAACCATCCTAACACATCATAAATCATCCATTGGAGGTGTTCAAACCTTCATCCACATTGCACAACCTCAAAATCAGAAAGTCAACCTCCAAAACCTCAAATTTTGACTTTTTTGCATTTTACAAGCCATGTCTTGATTCATTCACTTTCAAAACCAAACAAAGCCTCAAATACACTCCAAATATCATCCTCAAATTGTCCCAACAGGTTTCCCTCAACTGTAACACCATTTGAGTGAGTTGCAATTTTGGTCAATTTTGTCACTTTTGTAAGAAAGAGCCAACTCTTGTTCCCGAGATTTCCAGCTGGTTTTGATCATCCTAAAAGCTTCTAAGGGATTAATCAAGAGTGTCTAAAGCATTGGATCACTTCTGGCACAAGGATCTTGACAGTTAGCACAAGGAGCTTCAAGAGGTAAGTGCATCACAACTTAACCTCTTAAAATATGCATTGCTTTGATGTCCATTGACCATAAACATGTCATATATATCCAATGTGTTTTGTTTGAACCAATTTATCATGCTATTATTGCTTGTATGATAAGATAGCATAGAACTTGCAAACCTTGGCCTATTTTAAAATCACTATCGGGTTTTTAAATAGAAGCATCTTTAGAAAATTCTAAAAGTACCATTGGATTCCTCATGAAATTCTAGGCAGAATCCATCTAAAATTTGTCCAATTTCATGGAGAAATGAGGGAGATATGATCCCTCTTGCAAAACTTGAAAACTTGGGTAAGCCAGCCATGGCGCCCTTATTGCTTGGCATGGTCAAAAGGCATTTTAGCCTTATCAATTTATGAATGGGGGTGATACAATGGATGTATCACCACCCCAGTGGTAAAAGCACGCTTGTGTTTGGTTGGAGGCCGTGGGTTCAAGACCCACCCAGACCATTTTGCTATTTCTCATATTTTGCTAATTTTCATATTTTTTATGGTTTTTATTAATTAATTCCAAAATTAATTTCTCTCCCAATTTTAAATATTTTTTATTGGTTCTTTTTTTGAAAATTCACAAAAATGATAAAATATTTTATTCTACAAAAATCTCACAAAAATATTATTATTTTATATATTTGATATTTTTGTAAAGAATTATTTTTTATTTGTTTTTTAGGCATTTAAAAATATTTCTTTCTCTTGATTTTTCTTATTCAAATGATTTTCAAATTATTCTATGAATGAAACATTATTTTTCAAACATTAATCCAAGATCACAACTTGTTTTCCACATATGTTTGATAACTTTGATCATTTTAATTGAATTTTTATTCAATTAAAATACATTTTAAAAATCAAATTAGGGTTTTGATTATTTTTCACCCTTACAAATCTTTTTCAAAATATTCTTGGGTCTCTAATAGAGTGTAAGACCCATCCCTTGTCACACACAAACCATTTGGGCCTCAGTCATTGTATAAGTCCCGATACGATTTTAAAAAATCTCGGCGCGATCACCATTTTCAAAACAATTTTCATCTGGGCCTACCCTTGTGTTGTAAGTCCCATATTTATTCTTTTCAAACACTTTTTGGGCCTCTAATAGAGTGTAAGACCCAACCCCCTTTGTATATAAATAATTTGGGCCTCAGTCATTATATAAGTCCTAGTACAATTTTCAAAATAACGGTGCGATCGTTGTTTTTCATCTGTGTCTCTCCTTGAGCTATAAGTCCCATCTCTTGTACAAAAATAAATCTTTGAGCCTCTAATAGAGTGTAAGACCCTCCTCTTTTGTAAATACAATAAATTTGGGCCTCGGTCATTGTATAAGTGCCTCTGTGGTTTTCAAAACTACAGTGCGATCGTCGCATTTTTAAAAGAATTCCTCTGGGCCTCTCCTTGAGTATAAGCCCCAAACTTTCGTTTACAACAAACTTTCCTTTTGATTTAGATTCAAATTCATAGTTGTTATAAAAACTTTCTTCAATTTCTTGAATAACTAACCATACAGCTGTGTTTATAATACTGGAAGCTTGCACAACTGTAAGTTTTACCAGTTTCTTTTACATATTTGATTATATATATTTCATATGTATATATATGCCTGTATATGCTTGCTTAGAGTTTTCCCTGACAATTAGGTCTAGGATTAGATCAAGCCAGTGGTCACTTTTTCAACACAGTCAAAACTAGTTCCACGTAGGAAATTCCAGATACAGTCTTGCCTCTTCTTGGGCTTATACAATATGGAACAGAGAAAGGCATTATTTCCGGTGAAACTTTTCTCAAGACTATCACTACTAGAAATTTGTACAAGAAATTCATTTCTCCATAGAGGATTAATTCCCGGTGAAACCTCTTTTGAATTTCTTCAAACCCTGGAACTGTTCATTAAAGAAAGGATTATTCCCGGTGAAACCTTTTTTGAACTTTTCTCAGGTTTGGACCCACAGGCTTCCTAAAAGCATCCCCAGCCTCCTCTCTGGCTTTGTACAAGGACCCTCAGGCTTCTTAGAAGTTTTCAGCCTCCTCTTGGGCTTAGTACAAGGACCTAAAGACCTCCTACAGGTATAGGACAAAACTTAGTCATCTTTTGCTAGTTCAATCCTCTAGAGAGTCAGAATCTCAAAACATCAGACCAGTTTAGGGTTGATTCCCATCCCTTAAAGCATCAGCCTCCTCTTGGGCATCATACAAAGATTATTCTCCAACTAAGTGTCAATCTCTTCATACCAGTAGACTTGGAAAGTCTCATCTCCTCTTGGATCACAAAGAAACCCTCAAGTTTCCAAAAAGCAAGGGAAAAACCCTAATCATTTCATCAATCACCAGCAGATTTAAAACCTCCATAGGTTTTAAAACTGAATCTTTAAAGTTTCCATTCTAAATTCCCCAGCTAGGGTCAAATTACTCCAAATAAACCCTCAATCAGAACCTCAAGGCATCTGATATTTCAACTCTTCTTCAATCCTCAGCAAGAGTTGATTCCCTAATTTGGACCTGTCTCTGGATTTCAAATAATCCTCAGCAGAAGCCAGCCTCCTCTTAGGCTTCATATAAGAATTTCCCCAATTATCCTCCTCTTAGGCTTTGTATAATGATCTTTCCTCAGCAGATTTAACCTCCATCTTGGGCTTTGTACAAGATAGATCATATTCTCCAGCTGAGTCAATTAACCTTTTAGCCTCAATCTTGGGCTTTGTACAAGACAGATAAAACCTCTCCCTAGTGGAGTCAATTATTTTATCCTCAATCTTGGGCTTTGTACAAGACATACAAAACTTTCCCCGGAAGAGTCAATTCTTTTTAGCCTCAATCTTGGGCTTTATACAAGACAGAAATAAAACTCCCTAAACAGAGTCAACCTTTTAGCTTCAACCTTAGGATTTGATCAAGGCACACAAAAATCAACACCCCTCAGAGGAAATCAAGATTTCTCTGTAGGAAGTCATTTCTCTGTACAATCACACATCAAAACAGACAATAAAAAACCTTAAATCCAGATAACTACTGTAAGTGGCACACTTGTCAATTTAAAAATCCAAGCTGAAGTCCATCTCTTATCTTGGTAAACTTCCTCTTTCATCTAATTGCTATAAGTTACAAGCCTCTGAATTATTTACATCCAAGCCAATGTCCCTCTCTTAGCATGAAAGTCTCCTAAGGAAAAATGGCATTGCTCTACACTGAGTTAAAGTTTCCTCCTTCATGACAAACACCTTATAAAGGAAATTATGTCATTTTTGGATTCCATATATTCCAGTTAAAGTAATTCTCCTTTATAATCAGTTACCCAACAACTGTGATAAACAGGTGAGATATCTCCCTTTAGAGATGACAAATTCTCTCTCAGTCAAACCATCTAGCTTCAATCTTGGGCTTTAAACAAGACACCAAACATTTTTCCTCCCATAGAATAGGAGGAACTACGGTTTCTCTGATTTCCCTGTTATCATTATGGGAATATGTAGGCATAAGATTGCGAAATCTTAGTGAGCCCATAAATAAAAAAATTTAGGTCCAGTACCTTACCAAAAACAACGAAAAAACCCCGAAAACAACAAAAATTACTCTCTCAACACTCCCAAAGGAAAAACTTTCCCAATTTATAACATATAAACACCAGTAAGTAGATGATAGAAGAACATGCCAAACAATCTATGGATAACCATATATACGCTGGGTAATTGACAACTTCCCTTTTATAATCTGACCCCAGACCCCCCAATCTCTTAGCATTTGTTAAAGAAAACATTTGTGTGCAAGGTTAGTTTTAGATATCTTCCATTTCCTTTCCGGTTTCATAGGATAAATAAGAAATCAGAAAGTAGCACTCAATTCCAACCATTGCGGTAAGGTGGTCGCGTCACCGACAAAAATCGCACGCTACAGATACTGATAACTTGCAATTAAAATGATCCCCTAATGGTTTGACCACGATGAGGTCAAACTTCCATTTGAATTGGATCATAACTGAATAACTACAATTGATTTGAAGCCATGCCATTGTCCTTGACATCCCTGCAAAACCTTAAACACACAGAGAAAGAAAACAAGAAAACTGCAACATATTTTTGAATTTTGGTTAGTAATGTTAGAAATGAACAGGAGGTAAAGACAGAAAGAAACAAAAAGGTGTTTGGTGATCTCTTCCACAACCAAACCCAAAGAGAATAGGGTTAGGAGGATCACATGTATTTGATCTTGACTACAATGCAAATTGTGGACCGATTTTCGTGACCACACCAATCTTGAGATGGTGAGATCCATGTGAACCGTGCTTGTGCCACTTTCGAATTTCTAATATTTATCCTATGATGCTCAAAAGGAAGGGGAAGGAATCTAAACTAACCCTGCGTGCAAATGTTTTTTCTACAAATGCAAAGAGATCTGGAATCGGGGGTCGGTTATACTAAGGGAAGCTATTAACATCCTAAGTATCTATAGTACTCTATAGGAACCTTTTGTACATTTTTTACTTTTTTGCTATTAGTTATCTTATCTACTTAAGTTGTTTACTGTTGATTGGGAAAGTTTTAACCTATGGGTGAAATGAGAACGTGGGATGTTTTTGGGAGTTTTTTGTTTTATGAAAGGTACGGGGACCTAAGGGTTTTATTTAAAGGTGTGCTCGCTAAGATTTCGCAATCTTATGCCTACGTATTCCAAAAAAAAAAGAGACTTTGGGAAATCAGAGCGTTCGTAGTTCCACCTAACTATGGGTGGAATTTGTATCTTGTTCAAAGCCTAAGAAGATGAAGCTAAAATGGTGTTTGTGTATCTTATTCAAAGCCCAAGATGTGAAGCTAAAAGTTTTGTTGGTTTGAAAGAAAAGACAAATTTTCATTCTTAACGGAGATATCCCACCTATTTATCACAAACATTTGAGAATAATATCATAAGGGAAGAACCTTAGAACTTGGATGTTAAATAATCCTAAGCAATGCCACATCTTCCTTTATGAGTCTTTGCATGCTAAGAGAAGGACATTAACTTGGATATAGAATCAACAAGTGTGCTACTTACATCACTTAGATGAAAGAAATGTTTTGGACCATGATAAGAGAAGGACTCCAGCTTAAATTTTGAATCAACAAGTGTTCCACTTACATCACTTATATGGAGAAAAAGTTTTTAATGTTTGGTTTTGAATTGTGTTGTATAGAGGAGATATCTTCCTACATAGATGACTCAATGTCTTATCTCTGGGGAGAAGTTGAATTATTTGAGTATCTTGATCAAAGCCCAAGATGTTGAAGCTAAAATATTTGTATCTTGTTCAAAGTCCAATATGTGAAGCTAAAAAGTTTATTTGTATCTTGTTCAAAGCCCAAGATGTGAAGCTAAAATATTTTTATCTTGTTCAAAGCCCAATGTAGTACCCTAAATTTTGACCAGAGATTTTTCATTTTTTAGGGATTTTTGTGCTATCAAGGGGGTGTCATACAAATGTCAGTGGGCTCATAAGATTGCCAACACTGTTAGGCCCATTTTGGATTTGGGTTGGTATAAAGGTTTTTTTTTTGTTTAACTGGTTAGGTTTTATGTTAAAATGATTTTTTTTATTGGTTCATTTCTGAAGGATTTTTTTTATTAAATAATTATTTGCTTTGTTTTTAATTTTTAATTTAATGGTCATTTTAAATTTAGAGATTAAGGTTGATTTTTAGTAATTAGGTTTTAATAAGGTTAGTGGTATTTAGACTAGGGTATTATGATTATTTTACTTTTTATTATTAATTGATTATTGTTATTATATTATTATTTATGTAATTATTTTTATTTTATATTATTAATTATCATTTATTTTAGTCTTATTTATCTATTTATGCGGTTATTGATTTATTAATAGGGGGATATATTATTTATTTTTTATTGTTATTTTTTTAAATACTTATTAATTTGGTATTTATGATTTTTATTTATTTTTATTTATTTATTTTTTTATGGTCAATTTTGTTGACCCACGAGTGAGGTCGTCTTCCTCATTGAGGAACCCTAATTTTGCGCAGAATCAATGGAATGCAAAATCAAATCAAAATCTTTTTTAATTTCTCAATCAAACTTCAATCAAATATACAATCAAATCTCGGATTCAATCAAAATCAGATGAAAACATAAAGATTACATAAAAAATTTCTAAACAAAATCTAATCAAATTAATTCCTAAACCTAATTCCTAAGCCTATTTAAACTAAAACAAAAAAATTTGAAGGAGGGGAGACGGACGAACACGGCCACGAATTTCCAAGTTTTAACACCTGCGGAAATAAAGAGGAAGGGGACTAGAAACGGAAATCAGAAAAGATAATAGGAAACACTACCAGTTTCACTGCATGGAAGGTAAAAAAGTCCATAAAAACTTAGCTTGATTTTGTTATCTCGTTGTGTTGTGGGTTGTGATTGATGTTGATTGTTGGAATTCTGGGTTTCAAAATAGGGTTAGGGTTCGTATATAGGGTTAGGGTTCTAGGTATTGGGGTAGGGTTCTTGAGACTTGGGGTTAGGGTTCCTAGGGTTCTTCACGAACCCTAGAGAACTGGGTTAATTTCTGGGTTAATGGGGGTAGGGTTCTTAGGTTTAGGTTTAGGGTTCTTAATTGATGAAGTTTCCGGTTGAATATCAACCGGAATTATGGGATTGGTGGTGGTTGCGGGGCGTCGCACGGTGGCCGGGCGGCCCACCGACGACGAAAGTTTAGAGAGAAGGGGGAGGGTCTGGGACGTTGAGAGAGAGAATGAGTGAAGAGAGAGAATGGAAGAAGAGAAATGGGACTGGTCTGAAGGGAAAGGAGGTTTTATACCCTCTCCGTGTGCGGTCTGATGAACGCCAAGTGGCGTATCCTCTGCGCTCTGATGAGTTGACTGGGAGGGTCACCGGGTAATCCCCTGCGTGCATCCTCACTATGGACTGCACATCGTAGCCATCCATTTTGAATACTTTGACCGGTCAAGGAGATCTAGGGATGAGATCAGGGACATTTGAAGCCCTAAGATTAGGATCATGTGGTGCGGAGAGGGTCAACAGTCAAACTCTCCCACCATGAACTTTTTTTTTCTTTTTTGGCATGACTGGGTTTTAGTTATTGGGCCTTGCGCCCTGATTACTATTAGCACCCCCCAACCATGGGCCCATTGCTTCTCCAATGGAAAATACACCCCCAAATTTTATTTTCTACATAATTAAGTTAATTACTTAATTTAATTATGTAATTAAATTTTAATCAGGGTTTAGGAATGGAGTTTCAGGTTTTTTAATAATTAGGTTAATTACTTAATTTAATTATTTAATTTGGAAATTGATTTAGGGTTTATGAATAGGGTTTAGGGTTTTTTAATTAATTAAATTAACAACTTAATTTAATTACTTAATTAGGATTTAAGAATAGGGTCTTGTGGTTTTTTGTATAATTAAATTAATAACTTAATTTAATTATTTAGTTAGGTATTAATTGGGGTTTAGAAATTGGGTTTTTGGGTTTTTAATTAATTAAATTAATAACTTAATTTAATTATTTAATTAGGTTTGATATTAATTGGGGATTAAAATATTGTTTTTTGGGATTATTAAAAATCTAGAAATCACTTTGGAATAATTTGGGATTTATTTTCTTTAGCACTAAATGGCATTTTGGGGTTTTTATTTTATTTATGGAATTTTGTTGGTAAAATATAAAAATAAAAAAGGGAGTTCTTTTTAGGATATAAAATTAAGGGATAATACTCTTGGTCCGAGAGCCTAAATAAGGGATGGGATATAGGGATAAAACTCTTAGGCTCCAAGAGTATAAATAAAGGCCAAGGGATAAGGTTTTTAGGGATAAAACTCTTCGTTCGAGAGTATAAATAATGGATAAGGTTTTAGGGATAAAACTCTCCATCCGAGAGTATAATCAATGGATAAGGGATAGAACTCTCCATCCGAGAGTATAAACAATGGATAAGGGATAGAACTCTCCATCCTAGAGTATAAACAAGGGATAAGGGATAGAACTCCTTGTCTAGGAGTATAAATAAAAGATTAAGGGATAGAACTCCTCGTCTAGGAGTATAAATATAGATTAAGGGATAGAACTCCTTGTCTAGGAGTATAAATAATAGATTAAGGGATAGAACTCCTTGTCTAGGAGTATAAATAGTAGATTAAGGGATAGAACTCCTTGTCGAGGAGTATAAATAAAAGATTAAGGGATAAAACTCCTTATCTAGGAGTATAAACAATAGATTTGGGGATAGAACTCTTTATCCAAGAGTATAAATAGTGGATTGGGTTTAGGATTATGATTAGGAATAAGATTAGGGGGTAGGAATAGGGGAGGTGAACTACGGTTACTCTGATCCTTCAAAATTGAAGGTACGTAGGCATAAGGTTGTAAACCCTAGCGAGTATAATAAATAAAAAACTTAGGTTTCTTTTGTAAATAAATCATTTAGACAAACAAACAAACAAACCCTAGAACTTAAGGAGGATCCCATTGAGTACAATGGAGGTGAGGGGTGCCTAACACCTTCCCCTCACTTAACCGACTCCCGAACCGTAGGAATCTCTGCCCTTGGGATTAAGGATTTCTAGGTTTATCATTATTTTCCTTAAAAAATATGGTGGCGACTCGAATATTTTTGCCGGCCGCGACAGCTGGCGACTCTGCTGGAGATTCCTCCCTAAACAGAGTCCCTCCTAACTTTAGGCTTTAGGGTTTTGTTTGTTTGTCTTGGGTGTTTATGGTTTTTTTTGTTTTTTCCTTTTATTATTTTCAGGTTTTATTTTATATATTTGTTTATTTATTATATTTGACCCTTTTATTTTTATTTTGTCATCATGCATTGGATTGGGGCAAATGATGTGTGAAGCTAAAGCCCAAGCTTGGAGTATAACCCTAGATTAGGATGTGGAACATAAATGTTTTGGGGGGGATATGACATCCCCAACAATTCATTGATGCCACACTCAGAATAGATCCTTCCAAAGGTGTCCTCATGGAAGGGCTAGCCCTTAACGTAGAGGATGATTTGGATGTGGTCTGAGACTCTAAGAACTTTTAGCCTACCCCTTGCCAACTCATGGAGACCCTATGTATTCAACCCTCAAGGGGCTGTTACTAGGGTCCTACCCAGATGAGACTTATCCCGAAGGATTACCGTAGGAAGGCTTGATCCTTCTCATGGTAAAACAAGGGTATAATCCGTAAACACTAGGGCCGTTATGCTGTCCAAAACCGTATATCCTACACGTGAGGAGATTGGATAGATAAGACTTATACCTAAACCTATTATAGGGAGCCTACCTAGTTAGGGTCGTGCTTGCATTTTCACCTTACCCTAACCAAGTAAAAAAAACAAAGTGTCCATGTCATCATGCATTTAAAAACATTTTTTTGCATATACGCATTTTTGTGGGGAATTTCAAGATGTGTTGTAGGAATATTGGAAAGAGGGATTCAAGCGAAAGGGCTACCCTATGCATTAGAGTGCTAAGTGTTGTTTACACCCAAGTATGGAAGGATCCTCGATCTCTTAGGGATCCCTATGAAGGTAGGGGCCGTAATTGCTTTTGCGCAATCTCAGGATCTTCCTCTACGTGACTTCCTCCTCAAGGATTTTCAACTAGCTCTTACGCTGAAACAATTGGGACTACTTGGATTTACAAGGAGAGGGAAAAACCTTACAAAGGGCGTGGGGGCAAGGAAAAAAGGGAAAGGAAAAAATAAGGAAAAAGAAAAAAAGGAATAAAAAAGGGAAGAATGAAAGAAAAACAGAAAAGGGGAAAAGGGTCAAGCCTAAAGACTTAGCTGTGCCTGTTGAGGATCTATTATCTCACCACAAGGAGGATAGGGAAGTGTAGCGAGTGATTTTGGACGCGGTTCTTAAGCGCTGGTCGCTCTCTGCGGTTGAGCTTAAAACTACAGGTCGATTCATTTTTTATCCTATTGTGAGCTGATGAAGGAAGGGAAATAGATGTCTCCAATTAACCCTGCTTTGCATACTGAGTTTAAACAGCGGTCTGTTAGGTTACGGATGCTATCAATGTGGGGGGGCCTTTGTACTGGTTATTTGTATTTTCGCCAATACTGGTTTTTATCTAGACATAAGGTTTCTGGCGGGGAACAAGGATTAGGATGTTAGGACTGATGTTTTTGAATTACTGCTTTTGATATGGGATTTGGGTTTTTGTTTAGTGTGCTCGCTAAGATCTTTTCTTTCGATCTTATGCCTACGTATTCCCGTTTACCGAAACAGGGAAATCAGAGCGTTCGTAGTTCCTCCCATAGATGGGAGGAAATGGTTGTTTTTGATGTCTTGTTCAAAGCCCAAGATGTGAAGCGAAAGGTGATTTGTATCTTGTTTAAAGCCCAAGATGTGAAGCTGAAAAGTCTATTTGTATCTTGTTCAAAGCCCAAGATGTGAAGCTGAAAAGTCTCAACTTTAGAGAGAATTTGTCATCTCTAAAGAGGGGGTTATATGTCACAACTGTTTATAAAGGAGAATTACTTTAACCGGGATGTGTGAATCCGGCAATGCCATAATTTCCTTTATAGGGGATTTCAACCTGAAGGAGAAGACTTTAACTCAGTGTAGAGCAATGCTATCTTTCCTTAGGAATTTCTCTTGCTAAAAGAGGGACAGTGGCATGGATGTAGATGATCCAGAGGCTTGCCGCTTACAGCGATTAGATGAAGAGGGAGGAGTTGTTGATGTTTGTGTACTGTGAACGAGGCACAACTTTGATGCTAAAAGGTTAATTGGATTAACCAGTGGTTTTCTTATACAAAGCCTAAGAGGAGGCTAATATGTGTCTCGTACAAAGCCCGAGAGAGAGGCTAAAAGGTTTTTCTCAGTAGGAGAATCTTTTATACTCAACAAGAGAGTGATTTTGTATCTCGTACGAAGCCCGAGATGGAGGATGAAAGTTCGTTTGGCTCAATAAGAACCTTTTTGTATCTCGTATAAAGCCCGAGATGGAGGTGAAAGGGTGTGATTGACTCAACGAGGGAGTCTTTTCGTATCACGTATAAAGCCCGAGATGGAGCCTAAAATTTGTTTCGCTGGGAAGAATCATTGAACAAAGCCCAAGAGGAGGCTAGGGTGACTGTTTCAGTTAAGTGACAGGTCTAGTATACTGATTTTAAAGAGAAAATCAGTTCTATATGAGCAACACTGTACTCAGGGATTTGATTTGAGGATCAAGGATATTTCCCTCTCTTTGAGGAAACAGGAAATCCAAAGGGTATTGAGATTGTCCGAGTCTGCAGGTTTCCTTCCTATTTAACGAAGGGGTCACTTGAGAATGTCTTTGAGACTCAAGGATATTAGACTGTCCGTGTCTAGAGTTTCATCTTTTGTACTATGCCTTGAGAAACAGTAGTAGACTCTATGAAAGGACGGTTCTATGAAAATGATTAAGTTCTGTTCCTATACCTCTAAGAGGTCGTCGGGACAATTTGTACGAAGCCCAAGAGAAGGCTGGAAACTTTTAAGAAGCCGACGGGTCCTTCTACTAAGCCCAAGAGGAGGCTATCATTCCTGGAGGAAGAGATCATTATACGAAGCCTAAGAGGAGGCTGTGAATACTTCTAAGAAGCCGTAGGGTCCTTGTACTAAGCCCAAGAGGAGGCGGGGTTTCTTTTAGGAAGCCTGTGGGTCCTTGTACAATGCCCAAGAAGAGGCCGATTGCTTTTAAGAAGCCGATGGGTCCCCAAACCCCGAGAAATTCAAGGCAAGCTATTCACAAGGAATAGATCAAGTCAGGAAAGTTCGAGAATTTGGAAGAAACTCAAGAGATGCCATTCACGGAGAAAAGATCTTCTATGGGGAGTAGAGTTTCTTGACAAGTGCTTTTAAGAAGCCCATGGGTCCCCCAAACCCCGAGAAATTCAAGGCAATGCTATTCACCGAGAATAGATCAAAGTCAGGAAAGTTCGAGAATTTGGAAGAAACTCAAGAGATGCAATTCACAGAGAAGAGATCATCTCTGGGGAATAGAGTTTCTTGACAACTTCTATGAGTGACAGTCTATGAAAGGGTTCACAGAGAATGTTGCCTTTCATATCTCCATATTGTTTAACCCCAAGAGGAGGGAAGACTGTGTCTGGTAATCCTATGGGGATCTAGTTTAGACTATTTCTAAGAGTCATCAACGGGCTTAACCTAGTGCTAGACGTAGTTGCCGGGGAAACTCTAAATATCTATACTATTATTACACAGTTGATATGAGTTTATGAAAGAAGACTTACAGTGAAACAGCCCCACAATACAGTTATATGTATATGAAAGCGGTAAATGAAAACGATAACCACTTACTCGGTTGTAGAGCTTCCATGCTGTTTGGTTAGTTGTTCAACAAAGAAAGATTGAAAACAACAGTATATTCAAAATCAAAGGAGAAAGTGCTTTGAAAAAGAAAGATTTGGGGCTTACAGCTCAAGGAGAGGCCTAGGGTTTTATCAGTGAGCTCACTGTTTGAATTTGTACAGAGGGACTTATACAAGTGACTGAGGCCCAAAATGTTTTCTGTACAAAGGGATGGGTCTTACACTCTCTCAAGAGGCCCAAATGAGTTTTAAGAAAAAGAGTGGAGCTTATAACACGAGGGTAGGCCCAGATGATTTTTTCGTTTGAGATGGCGATCGCGCCGAGGTTTTCTTTTAACGCGGAGGGACTTATACAATAAGTGAGGCCCAAATGATTTTGGTTAAAAGGGGATTGGGTCTTACACTCTATTAGAGGCCCAAAGTGTTTTTGAATGGGTCTTATAGCTTAAGGAGAGGCCCATGGTTATTTTTCAAAAGGCGATAATCGTGCCGTTTATTTGAAAATGTACAGAGGGACTTATACAACGAATGAGGCCCAAAATGTTTCTGTACAAGTGGGTTAGGTCTTACACTCTCTCAAGAGGCCCAAAAATATTTGAAAATGATTTATGAGGGTTGAATTAATCCAAAAACCCTAATTTGTTTTCCAAAATGTATTTAATTGAATAAAAATTCAATTAAAATGATCAAAATTGTTTAACATATGAAAAACAAATTGTGATCTTGGATTAATGCTTCAAAAATTAAGCATTGACCTACAAAATAATTAGAAAGCATTAAAAGTAGCAAAATCAATGTAGAAAAAAATATTTAAAATGCCAAAAACAATTAAAATATTAATTCTTTGCAAAAATATCAATTATATGAAATGAATAATATTTTTGAGATTTTTTGATAAAATAAAATATTTTAACATTTTTGTGAATTATTAAAAAAGGAATCAACTCAAAATCATTAAAACTCAGAGAGAAATTAATTTTTGAATCAATTAAACAAAATCACAAAATTCAAATATTCAAATTTGTGAAAAAGGCGCCAAGAACACAAGCAAGAACACGCACGTTTTTCTGGGTTTGGCTGATTTGCATTTTCCATCCAATCTCACTGAATACGTAATCATATCATGCAATCCACATATCATTATGCTCGTCTCAACCTCACGATCATGTCTATAACACTTAATTTCATTTAAATTAAACATAAAACATGAAATCACGAAGAAACCTCAAGAACCCTAATTTCTGCATGAAGGCTAGGATTTTTGATACACGATTCAAACAATGCAATTATTTGAGGGAAAACATTCCATGCATGATTATGAACATATGGCCAAATTATTGTGCGAGGAAATATGCATAGATTGAGAGATGACCAAGTATATGCTTACCTCTAAGCCGTGACAACAAGTGCAATGTGATTTTTGATTTGGAGGTGTTACAGATGAGTGGTGATGATCTGAACAGCTTCCCTACACCCTATGGAGTGTGTTTGAATGCTTGGACCTGATTGAAAATGGCTGGAACAATTTGTGGTACCTCAGCTGCAACTTGATTGAAAATTTGAGCAACCAGCAGGTGATTTTGTGAAATTGGTGTTTCAGAAGTGATCTAAGTGTTTGATCAGTTCCTATGTGATGTATGTGAGGTGTGTGAGTGATTGGTTTGATTGGAAAAGCTCTCAAACTCAAAACCCGATAGTGACTTGCCTTAGAAGGCAAAATTGGAGTGAAAGAAGAGATTTTGAGGAAAGCATCTGTTTGATGGCTTTGGTGTACTCAAACTGATCACAATTAAGCTCTATTTATAGTAGAGCAAGTTTGTTTTGGGATCCACAGTGAATGGCAACTGCAGCAGGTGTTTGTTCAATGTTGGCCAATGGAAATGCAAGTCTCCTCTAGCCATTGACTAGAGGTTAGGGCACAGGGCTGTGGTTCCCTTGGTCTTAGATAAGTCTTGACTGAATTCAAATGAAAATGGCTCAGTCCATGCCACCTTGATGCTTCCATTGAATGCTCCAATCCAAATTTGGAGTCTTGTCCCTATTTTGGCCATTCTAGGTTAACATGCTATTTCTTGTTCCATGGACTTTGGAGGCTTGGCTCAGCGATTGTCCCCTTTAGATTCAATCCTCAGATGTGTCCAAGTGGATAGGAGCATTTGAATTTGGCTGATTTTGGAAAATCGAGCAAAGTTGCAAATTCTGCCTTGCCTTTGACAGATTTCAGCAAGGTAACTTTCCAATGTCATATCTCATGACTCAAATGGAATTTGGCAATGTTCTTGGCCATTTTGGAAAGCCCTTACATGATACAACAACTGTTTGAACATGTTTGGTTTTGATCTCTTTTGAATCCAAGTGAAAAATCCCCCTACATTTGGTAAAAAGTGAAGGCAGAATCTGACTTAGTGAAAATTTCACTAAGTGTTGGAAAAAGTGACATTTTCACTTTTCAGCCATTTTGATCACTCCATAACTCAAAATCCTTAATGAATTGGACTTAGGTCTAGTTGAAGTTTTTGTAGAGGGTAATGAGGGCTACAAATCCATCTTTGGATGAAAAAAAATGGCTTTGTGGTTTAGGAGTTATGATCCTTCAAAGTTGGTACCCTTGTCACTTTATTTTTAACTTAGAAAATTTTCTAAGTTTTTATGGTTACCCTTTTTACAAGTTATCCCACTTTTCTTGATTTTTCTTGATGATTGATGATTCAAATCATACATTAACATCATTTTAGGGTTAAAAATCCATTTTGGTGAAAAATCTCAAAAAGTCAAAGTTGACTTTTATGCACAGTTGACTTTTTATCAGATGAATTCCAAACTGTGCAATTCTTCATGAAATCATGTCCTTGACCTAAATCAAACTTGATGGGCATGTTCCATGGGTGTCATAGGGTATATTGAATCATGTCTTAGGGTTTGGGAGCATGTCCTGGTCAAAAGTCAAAGTTACAGTTGACTTTCCTCGCGAAACCCTAATTGTGGTGCAGATGAAATTGAGACTTGTTGCTCAAGCTTCCTAGATCAATCCATTGTCTCAAATGGATCAATAAAGTTCATTAGAGACCCTAAAATCCTTCCTTGAGGTCTTGGTTCATGATTTGTCCCAAAAGTCAACTTAGGGGTTAATTAGGCGAAGAAACCCTAATTCCTGATTTTTGATGAATGCATCCCCTGAGGCAAAATTGACTTGATGATTGGGTTCATGAGGTTCCATGGAGTAAATTAGGTTGTGTTTTGGATCTTTGGCTTGTGTCCAGATGAAATTTTTCATCTGGAGGCCCTGGTCGACCAAAACCCTAATTTGGTGACACTGGCGATCTGAGACTTAATCCACCTAGAAGGGAGCAGCCTTGTGCTTAATCCTTGAAGTGGGAGTCCTTTTGATCCATTGAGGATGTTTGAGAGGTTAGACAAGTTGAAGATCATGTCATTCCTTGATTAATCCTTTGTCTAAGGCTCTGAGAGGGCTTGAAACCCTAATTTTGATTGTAGTGAATGCTCAACAACCCTTAAGGCATTTGATGAGGCATGATGGTTCATCCACATTGTGATGATGATTTGCACAATGATGGAAAATCTTAGTGGTAAAAATTTGGGGTATGACAGATGCCCCTTTTTAATCTTCTTGGACCTGAAGGTGTGAATGACGAAGGTATTCGGGCATTCGGGGTGCAAGAGGATTAAATATCAGAATACCCGAAATTTTGATGGGGTTATGAATGGTAGCTTGCGTATTCATCTTCTTTTGCTAAGCAATGATGCTTGGAAAAGGTAAACTTCCCCTCGATCCTGATCTTCAGCCAAGGAACTGGTCTTAGTTGGGGAAACAAACTTCCCCTCGATCCTGGTTTCCTACCAAGGAACTGGTCTCAGTTTCTGTTGTAAACTTCCCCTCGATCCCGGTTTCCTACCAAGGAACTGGTCTTAGTTTCTTTTGTCAATAAACTTTATTGACAAGGGACGCTCTGCGTAGCGGCTTTCCTTCAAACTTCTCGTCGAATTTTCCTGGGGAGATGCCATTTGACGGAAAAAGGTCTGAGGTTAGACTTGCTGGGGGAACCCAGTCGTATGAGTTGTAGAGGTGCACAAACTTCTCTGTTGGAGACGCCATTTGTCGATTCTACTGGGGGAAAGCGAGTCTCTTGAGAGACTGTTTCCACTTGGGATCTTACATCATACTTTTCTCGGGATCTTCCCAGAGAAATGCCATATGATGGGGTCCAATTTTAAGGTGCCGATGACCTTTTCATCAGTAATTTTTTCGGAGCGAAACTGGCATGCTGCCGAATCTCTGATTAAGAGGCTTTCTCCGTGGATTTTCCTTAATCCGGGAAAGCAAGGATATCATCTTCAATGGCGAAGAGTGATGCTGACTGAAGGTTCCTCTGGTCTTTCAGAGGTTCAAGTTATCAAAGTGGTCAAGGGCCAACTTCCTTCCAGAAATAAACTAGAAGCAAGGTTGTTCAAACGCAGCGTTTCCTGACGAGGCAAGAACTGACAACTTGATTGAGAGAACTTCTACCACTAGCGGACAAGACCGACTAGAGTGATAGTAATGCAATATGAAATGTGAATGCAAATCAATAATGCATGATACATGTATGTATATGCGGACAAAACTGACGCGACACACAAACTAAAAGATGAACATGACAGGGTACTCGGCCATCGCGGGGCGTGTAGAGATATCGCTGGTTCAAGATAGCAATTCCACCTTGCTTAGGAGAGATAGTCCCTGCGGGGAATACCGTTGATCGGACTTAGGAGATAAGAACTCGGCCTAAGCGTGTCAGACGAAACAAGGTCTCTGACACAGTTGATTCCTTCATTCAGGCGTACTGGGTTAAAAGGAGTACTTTGATTCTGCACTTTGAAGTTTGCTTACTTCTGGAGAAGCGATTGATGTTCTTTTGATGTTCAACAGTCAAAAGAAATTGCCGACTTTAAAAGCAGAAAAAGTTTTACCAAGTAAATTCATTTTTGATTTATTTCAAGAATCGCTAATCATGTTAAAATGTCGTTCTGTAAAGCCAATACAAATAAGAATTACAAACAAAATGCACAAGGGCTCAAATTTTATTGATAAGATGGAGATCAGCCAAAAGCGTGATTCCATTGAGTATTTACAAAGTTTAAAAATGGTAATTTACAGGGAAAAGGGCTACGTTGAAACATAACGACCACTATCCTTCTACCAACTTTGAATTCGGGGCATCCTGAGCTTCTGTCGAAGATGACCTTGACTGGAGTTTTCTGACAGATGATGTAACTGCTGCTGCTGAGGGACTTGCCTCTGTTGAACATAGTTACTTGCCATTATCCCTAATTTTTGCCTGGATTATACTATGATGTTTCCAATCCATCGGGATGATTTTTTTTCATGTCTCTAACTTTTGCCTGGACCGCCCTTTTGGGTTTTCAATCCACCGAGACGTTTTTTTTTTTTTTTTTTTTTTTTTTTTAGTTTAGGCGAAGTATTTCTTGACTACATCAACATTCGTGGGGTAGGCAAATTCCTCTCCGTCCATGGTTGCAAGTCTCAAGGCGCCGCCTAAAAAAGCTTTCGTGACCACATAAGGGCCGTCATAATTCGGAGTCCACTTGCCCTGAGAATCAGTGAGAAAAGATTGTATCTTCTTGAGCACGAGGTCTCCTTTCCTGAAGATGCGAGGTCAGACCTTTTTGTCGAACGCCCTCTTCATTCTCTATTGATACAACTGACCGTGGCATAATGCCGTGATTCGCTTCTCCTCGATCAGATTCAGTTCGTCGTGTCGATTTTGACACCATTAAGCTTCGGTGAGCTTAGCTTCCATCAATACCCTGATTGATGGGATCTCTACTTCTATGGGGAGCACTGCTTCCATGCCATACACTAGAGAGAAAGGGGTAGCCCCTGTTGAAGTGCGGACAGATGTGCGATAACCGTGAAGAGCAAAGGGTAGCATCTCATGCCAGTTTTTGTAGGTTACAACCATCTTTTGAACGATCCTCTTGATGTTCTTGTTAGCCGCTTCTACCGCTCCGTTCATCTTGGGTCGGTAGGGAGATGAGTTATGATGTTCAATCTTGAACTCTGCGCACAACTCTTTCATCATCTTATTGTTCAAGTTAGATCCATTATCAGTAATGATCTCGCTTGGAACACCATAACGGCAGATGATATTGTTTTTGATAAATCAGACCACCACTTATCGGGTTACGTTAGCGAATGACGCTGCTTCAACCCACTTGGTGAAGTAATCAATGGCTACCAGGATGAACCGATGTCCGTTTGAAGCCTTAGGTTCGATCAACCCAATCATGTCGATTCCCCATATGGAAAAAGGCCACGGGGAAGAAAGAACTTTGAGATGTGATGGCGGTAAATGAATTTTGTCGGAGTATATCTGACACTTGTGACACCTCCTCATGTACTTGTAGCAGTCGGATTCCATGGTCAACCAATAGTACCTTGCTCTCAGAATTTTTCTCGCCATTGTGTGTCCGTTGGCATGAGTGCCAAAGGATCCTTCATGAATTTCTTTCATAAGCATGTCTGCTTCTGGTCTGTCTACGCATCGGAGCAAGACCATGTCAAAATTTCTCTTATAGAGAGTGTCACCGCTCAGGAAGAAGTTTCCAGCCAATCTTCTGAGGGTTTTCCTGTCTTTTCTAAGTGCCCCAGATGGGTACTCTTGTTTCTGAAGGAAGCATTTGATATCGTGATACCTAGGTCTGTCATCTATGACTGCTTCAATCGTGAAGACGTAAGTGGGCCGTTCAAGGCGCATTATGTTGATCTTAGGTATGTCATTCCATTGACCTACACTAATCATGGAAGAGATAGTGGCTAAAGCGTCAGCCATGTGATTCTCATCACGAGGGATGTGATGAAACTCAACTCTGTTGAAGAAAGGTAACAACCTTCTTGCATAGTCTTTGTAAGGAATCAATCTTGATTGGTATGTGTTCCAATCTCCTTTTATCTGATTGATGACCAAGGCTGAGTCGCCATATACGTCCAAGTTTTTGATCCTTAAATCAATCGCTTCCTCGAGACCCATAATTCAAGCTTCGTATTCGGCCTCGTTGTTCGTACACTTGAACGTGAGTCTAGCAGTGAAAGGAATGTGGGTACCCTGAGGGGTAACAATGATTGCCCCAATTCTATTTCCATAATGATTAACTGCTCCGTCAAAGATAAGTCCCCATTGGGAACCTGGTTCTGGCCCTTCACTGGGTAACGGTTCATCGCAATCTTTCATTTTTAGATACATGACATCTTCGTCTGGGAAGTCAAACCCGATTGATTCTTGATCGTCAATCGGTTAATGAGTCAAATGATCGGCTAAAATACTTCCTTTAACGGCTTTTTGAGCGTGGTACTCTATGTCATATTCTGATAACAACATCTGCCAACGGGCGATTCTTCCCGTAAGAGTAGGTTTTTCGAAGACATACTTGATTGGATCCATTTCTGAGATCAACCAAGTAGTGTGATGAATCATGTACTGGTGAAGACGTTTGGCTGCCCAAGCCAAAGCGCAACAAGTTTTCTCAAGCATCGTGTACCGAGTTTCGCAGTCGGTAAATTTCTTGCTCAAATAGTAAATGGCAGACTCTTTTCTTTTAGTTTCGTCTTGTTGGCCAAGTACACAACCCATTGAGTCCTCTAGGACTGTGAGGTAAATGATCAGTGGTCTTCCTTCCACTGGAGGTGATAGAATCGGAGGATTCAACAGATATTCCTTAATACTGTCGAAGGCGGTTTGACAATCTTCTGACCAAACGCAATCCTGGTTCTTTTTGAGTAACTTGAAAATCGGCGCACATGTGGCGGTCATAAGGAATATGAATCTGGAGATGTAGTTCAAACGTCCTAAGAATCCTCTGACTTATTTTTCAGTTTTCGGAGAAGGCATTTCTTGAATGGCCTTGACCTTGTCAGGATCAACCTCAATTCCTTTCTGGCTGACGATGAACCCTAGTAGTTTCCCTGAACGGACACCGAAGGTGCACTTGTTGGGATTCAAGCGAAGCTTGAATTTTCTTAGACGTTCGAACAATTTTGACAGATGTTCAACGTGCTCACTCTCTATTTTTGATTTTGCAATCATATCATCAACATATACCTCGATTTCTTTGTGTATCATGTCATGAAACAGAGTAGTCATGGCCCTTTGATAGGTTGCCCCGGCATTCTTCAAACCGAACGACATTACCTTGTAACAAAAAGTGCCCCATGGGGTAATGAATGAAGTTTTCTCCATGTCTTTCGGCGCCATTTTGATCTGGTTATAGCCCGAGAATCCATCCATGAAGGAGAAAATTTTGAACTTTGCTGTGCTGTCTACCAGCATGTCAATGTGTGGTAAAGGAAAGTCGTCCTTTGGACTAGCCTTGTTTAGATCCCTGTAGTCGACACACATTCTGACATTTCCATCCTTTTTGGAAATGGGTACGATGTTGGCTAACCATTGAGGATATTCAGATGTGGCGAGGAAACCTGCGTCAATCTGTTTCTGTACCTCCTCTTTGATTTTGATGGCCATGTCCGGATGAGTGCGTCTCAACCTTTGCTTTAAGGGCAGACATTCCAATCTTAATGGTAAGTGATGTTCCACGATGCTGGTATCCAACCCTGGCATATCCTGATAGGACCAAGAAAATACATCGGGAAACTCTTGGAGAAGCTTTATCAAACCCTCTCTGGCAATTGGACTGAGCAGTGCCCCAATCCTGATTTCTTTTCTCTCTTTTTCTGAACCCAAGTTTACCATTTCCAACGGTTCTTTGTGAGGTTCAATGGACCTTTCCTCTTGTCTGAGTAGTCGGGAGATCTCTTCTGGAATTTTGTTGTCATCTTCTTCTTCAGCCTCGAATACCGGGAACTCAAAGTTGGGAGAAGGCATCGGATCGTATGTTTCAACGGGGTTTAAAACAAGCAATCTGCATGACGTGATGATTCATGTTTAGAAGAGATAGAGAAAATGCAAGTGTGTGCAGTGTATTTATTTTATTACTGCTTGTTTTTATGATTGAATTGTTTTTTAGGATTACCATTTTCTGAAAAAGCAAAAAGAGAAAACAGCAATTAATGCGGAAATTACAGAACGGCGTTATTTTATTAATAAACAAGTCGATCCTTGAAACTACAGCCCTATAAAACAAAACTCTGTCGCTTTGGGCAAAGCGAAGAGGGAAAATTTACAGAAAGCGAGCCCTATCAAAACATCCTTTTCACCTGGGCAGGGTGAAAGGTTAAAGGACGG
Source organism: Lathyrus tuberosus (assembly GCA_022829125.1). Lineage (NCBI taxonomy): Eukaryota > Viridiplantae > Streptophyta > Magnoliopsida > Fabales > Fabaceae > Lathyrus > Lathyrus tuberosus. The sequence goes on along the minus strand of JALAZF010000436.1, from coordinate 1,736,079 downwards.
CAATTACTTTGACTGATGAACGATCTTCGAAACCTCGATGGCAACCCATTGGGGGTGAACTCCTCGGTGAATCACAAAGTTTGGTACCTTCCTTGATTGGTCCTCAGAAACGACGCTGATTTCTGGTGGAGCAGGATCATTGGAATCTGTCTCCCAGGCAGAATTATCATAGGAGAATTCCTCTGTTGCATTTTGCATAGCATTTGTGCTCTCAGCTGTATCTCCCCATCCAGTTGGCTGGATATCTTCGAGCCTGATACGAGAGCTTTCGGGAGCGGTGTACTTGACCATATAGTCGTATTTCCCACTCGGTTGTCCCAAGGTGTCCCACACTTCTTTGGAACTGGAGGAGTCATCTTTCTCGATGACGTTGACCTCGGGAAAAGCATAGTTGATGAACTCAAGTCCTGCAAACGTTGCAAATTCATCTTCATGTTGAGTAGTTTCTGAATGACCTGAGTGTTGATCCCATGACATGGTGGGGACACAGGTATTCTGTTCAATGATGCTCAGCTGAGTTTCATTGTTCGGCTGACTCTCTTTCCCCAAGTTTCCTGGATAAGGTTGCCACATTGGCAGACCATCCATTGGGCCATAGTAGGTGTAGTCAAAATTGTCTTTCATCAGAGTGTCCTTCTCTAATGAATTTGGCGGAGTACGGCATCCTTCCGGATCACAATCTCCGTATATCATTTCGACATATGACCTTGGTATAAATCTCGGACTTCCTGTAGGAGAGCAAAAAGGCGTAGGCACCTCTTCCTGAGACATATAACCGTCCTTGTTAAGGTAGGACTTCCACTCTTCATCTGTGTCAGAGGGATCTTCCTCATTGATAGCATGGATTGCTTGAGACACTGGGTGAAGGAAACCTCCACTGTGGAAGAAATTTTGAAGGGGATGAAGACTTTCATAGTTGGCAGCTTTCTGGGTACAGGTTACAGAAAAACTAAGACCCCTATTTGTTTTATTGTCTGTGGGAATGACAAGCTGTCCCCATCCTTTCGTATCGGTACTCTCGACCGCTTTGATAGCATCTTTGTATGAGGAAATCGAGGTTCCTTCTTTGAACTGATTGCCCTTGCTCACCGATAGTGCTTGGAACTGCGTTCCAATAACCTCCTCAGGTTCTATACCAGTAGATGATGACAAGTTACTTACAAGCAAGGCTTGTTCCCCACAAACTGTGACAAGTTGATTATTCTTGACGAACTTTAGCTTTTGGTGGAGGGTCGAAGTGACCGCTCCAGCCTGATGTATCTAAGGTCTTCCTAATAAATAACTGTACGTTGCCCGGATATCCATGACCTGGAAAGTGACTTGGAAAGTGTGAGGACCGATAGTTATGGGAAGATCAACTTCGCCGATAAATGTTTTTCTAGATCCGTCGAACGCTTTGACGACGACCTCGTTGGTTCTCATCGGAGGGCCCTTAAATAATAATTGCATCAAAGTGGACTTTGGCATAACATTCAGGGCTGACCCTGTGTCTACCAGTACGCTGGCTAAAGCATCGTCCTGGCAGTTAACTATGATATTGAGCGCCATGTTATGACGACGACCCTCTTCAGGTAATTCCTCATCACTAAATCCCAATTTGTTGCAGGAAGTGATGTTAGAGACAATACTATCGAACTGTCTGATTGTTACATCCTGTTCCACAAAGGCTTGCTCCAAGACTTTCTGTAGAGCCTCCCTATGGGCTTCTGAACTGAGTAACAGTGATAATACCGAGATCTTTCAAGGAGTTTGTAATAGTTGATCAACAATGTTATATTCACTCCTTTGGATGAGCTTTATCATCTCATCATCATTTTTCGAAAGGTCGGGATTACTGGATTGACCGACTGATAGATCGGGAGCTTCTGTCTGAAGTTCCTTTTCCTTGTTAACTTCCCCAACCCCTCGGTTGAAGATTCTACTACTCCGTGTTACTCGACTGATGTCTGCAATGTTCACAATGGAGGGTAATGGAATTTCCTTTCCATTTTCAATTATTGTTGCACCGTATTTGTAAGGGATCGCCTTAGATGATTCATACGGTAGCGGTCCTGGTAGATAGATGACTACAGGAGCCTTCTGATTTTTCTGACCATCATAAGTGATCTCGATCCGTTCCCGGTTGGGAAATTTAGACTCGTCAAGTAGAGGGATGATGGCAAAAACATCCCTGGTCTGGTGACGACCAGAGATCGTGACAACATCCTCAACTTGCTCGGGAAGGTAGTTCGGCGTCCAGTTGATGGGTCCAGAACCTGGGTATGGACGAATTTCTCCACGATCGACCTGACCCTGAAGAGCTGCTCTCACAAGGTAACATCCTTGGTTACTTTCTGAACAGATGCTACAACTGTCATAATTGTGTGGTGGCACCTGGCCACGCCCACTTTGAATACAATGTAACCTCACTAGGTTAGCTTCCACTGATCGGACATCCTGACTTTGACGTCGAGTAGGATTCCTGTTATTGATACTAATTTGCTGAGTATCTTCATCCATGTAGATTGGCATCCACCAATGATTTAACATGTGCTGAAGCGCCTCCTGGACAAGGGTACAACCTTGATCGTTTTTGCAACCCGCTTTACAGCTTTGATAGTCATGTGATATTAAGAATCCGAGTTGGACCTGTTCAGCATGTAACTCTACCAGGTTGGTATTCATCACGCGAATATCGAAGATCTGAACCATGTTGATCTGATAAGGGTTCCTATCATGGTAGTCTTGGATCCATCCAAGATCCATCTGACGCTGGAGGGTTTCCTGTATGAAAGAGCATCCCTGTTTGTTTACCGAGCAAATCAGACAAGAACTGTAATCGTGCCGCGACAGATTATGATACTGGCTTTGCCTTTAGTGCATCACCACTAAGTTGACATTCATTGCATAGATGTCGTGGTTCTGAATGACGTTAGAATTCGTGTAGACCATGTTAACTCCACGAACTCGGTGCTCTTGGATCCATCCGAGATCCATCTGTTCCTGTAGAGCTGCTTGCACTACAGAACATCCTTGGTTGTCTTTAGAGCAGATATCACACTGGTGATAATTATGAGGTGGCACATGGCCATATCCACTCTGTCTACAATGCATCTTTACCAGATTGGTTTTTAACAAGAGTACATCGTGAATTTGATAGACATCGTTAGTCTCTTTCTCAATCAGATTGACGGCAGCTTTCTCATGTTGAGGCAGCGGGTTCGTAAGAACATTAGGATTCGTATCCTTGAAGGATAAGACCCCGCTCCTAACAAGCTTTTGCACGTCAGACTTGAAATTGAGACAAGTCTCTATGTTATGCCCCGAACCTCCTTGATAATAAGGGCATGTTTGATCCACCTTAAACCAAAAAGGCGGATTTTCCGGTACTGTAAGAGGAGATTTAGTCTGAATGTGCCCCTTAGCCAGTAGTAATGGAAACAGTTCTGCGTACGCCACGGGTATAGGATCAAATCCTGGTGGCCGTGTTGTACGGTTGTTGTTATATGGAGGACGAGCCTGCTGAAGAGGCTGTTGTATCCTTTGCTGATCAGGTTGGCTCTGCGCAACCTGAGGTTGATACGTAGGAATAGACGCAGGGTTGATAGTAGGAGTCACAGCTGCTACCGGTTGATAACGTTGTCTTTGTTTTTCGAGAGAGATATTCCCAATATCTTGCTCTTTTTTCTTAGGGAGAGTACTACCATATTTTTTAGTACCGCTCGTCGATCCAGTGTCTTTTACCAAATGTCCTTCTCGGACGGCTTCCTCAAGACGTACGCCCATGCCGACCATTTCGGTGAAATCATTGGGCGCACTGGCAACCATTCGGTCATAGTAAAATGAGCCTAAGGTCTTTAAGAAGATCTTTGTCATCTCTTTTTCCTCAAGAGGTGGACAAATTTGAGCGGCAATTTCACGCCACCTTTGAGCATACTCCTTAAAGGTTTCCTTGTTCTTTTGCGACATTGATCTGAGTTGATCTCTATCGGGTGCCATGTCCAAATTGTATTTGTATTGTTGGACGAAGGCAGTACCAAGATCTCTGAATGTGCTGATCGTAGTACGGTTTAAACCCATGTACCATTTGAGTGCGGCACCAGTTAAACTCTCCTGAAAGTAGTGAATCAGTAGGTCCTGATTCTCCGTCTGAGCTGACATCCGCCGAGCGTACATCACCAGATGGCTCTGAGGGCAAGAGTTACCCTTGTATTTTTCAAAGTCGGGCACTTGAAAATTGTGCGAAACTTTCACATTTGGGACCAAGCAGAGGTCTGCGGCGTCCTTTCCAAATAAATCCTGACCGCGAATGGCTTGTAGTTCTTTCTGCATTTCCAAGAACTGTTCCTGGAATTCATCCATTCTGTCAAACATAGTTTCCTTCTTACCAGAAGGTGTCTGTGGAATCTGTCCTTCTGGGACAGTGTGCACCACAGGGGGTGGTACCGTGACTACGGCAGTGAGTCTTGGCGTTTCCCGAAGTTTGTAACCTTCAGGAGTCTTCAGTATGCCCCTGGCATCTTCGCTTTCCCGAAGTTTGTAACCTTCAGGCCCAGCGGCTTCTGTTGTGATTCCCTGATCCTCAGTGATCGGCGGAACATATCCTTCCGGGATATAGTTAACAGGCATGCCCCAAGGACGATCTTTTGGTATCTGATACCTAGGATCATACTTCTCCACTACGGGCGTTGAGGTGATCTCTGAGATCACAGTTCTTTATAGCTGAGCTTCTGCCATGGCTTGCATGTCGTTACGAAGCTTTCTCATATCCTCTCTCAGAGCGTCGATCTCTTCTTTCAACTCTCTGTTTTCTTCCTCAAGATCATCCATCTTTTTTTGACGATTGGCCTGAGTATTATACGAACGAGATAGTTTGACTCTAGAACCGAGACACAAACGTGAGATTCGTAGGTAAGAAGAATACGCGATGTGAGAATGATGAATGCAATGATTATATTAATTGTTTAAGGTTTAATCAAAATAAACTTCGACAATTAGATTGCAAATATCAACGGTGGGGAAACCCTTTTTTATTAAATTCAAAGGATTACAGAAATGGAAATACAGTAGATTACAAAGTGCAGAAACAGAAACCTAAGCTAATGGGTCTTGAGTCCTCTCTGAAAAGAAATCAGGTGCTGATTCTGGTATCTTCCTTTTCTTTGACCGGGGCTCTTGGGCCGTTGTTGGGTTGTCATTCCTTTGCCAAGTGAAAGGAGCGAGCAAATTCCTTTGGTCATCCTGATTATCTACAGCATGTTGCTCCAAAATTTCAATCAGAGCATCCTTTTCTTTCAGTAATTGCTGTATTTTGATGCACTCTACGTCGAGGGTGCGGTACTTGTTCTTCCAAGACCTTCTCTCCTTTTGAACTTTGTTGAGAGTAACCTGAAGCTTTTCAGTTTCCGTCATGAAGTACATGACAGATTCCCTCGACGGAAGAATCCCGTAACGAGGATAAGGCATTTTCAGCTTGAGAGCTCTAGTTTGTACCCAATGGAGATAAGGCTCCACCGAGACACAATCCGGTTTTCCTAGAGACTCTCGTTCTTTCTTATGAATGTGTTTCCAAGCGTGCACTATTTCCGTCTTTAGTGCTCTGTCACTTTCTCCTTCCTTGAAGAAAAGACCTTCCAGATGAACACCCAGTGGGATGTGTCTCATCGGGTATCCAAATTAACGGCGAACCAATACCGGATGGTAGTTGATTCCTCCTTTAGTTCCTATAAGGGGTACGTTGGGGAAGTTTCCACAACGGTCAATGATCCTGATTCCCTCATAAATCCTATTGCACCAACCTATATCAGAGTTGGTAAGAGACATGATCTTCTGCGACCAACGTAAGGCACTCTTACAATCCCAAAAAGCAGCAGACTTGGGCAAGTGAGAGATAAACCATTTGTAAAGCAGAGGTACACAACATGTGATCTCCCATCCACTGTACAAATTCCCCAAGTGTACAGAATGATACGCATCTGAGAGCAAAGTTGGCATAGAATTTCCAATGAGAAAAACCTTAATAGCGTTAATATCGACGAAGTTATTGATGTTGGGAAACAAAAATAACCCGTATGTAAGCAAGACAAAGATGCTTTCAAAAGAAGTTATGTTTCCTATACTGGCAAAATACAGGGCTTTCTTTGTCAAGAACTAGGCTGGCAAACCTTGGATGCCACCCTTAGTGGTTAGGTGAGTCCTAACTTCAGACTCGTCCAAATGAATTGCTCTTGCAATAGTCTGATTCTTTGGAATTTCTTCCAGTCCAGAAAATGGAGCTCGATCTGTAATGTGTAGATCAATCAGGTGAGAATACTCCTCCAGCGTTGATGCTAGCTGGTAATCCAGGAATGTGAAACAGTGATAAACCGGATCGTAAAACTGAATGAGCGCATCCATGATTCCCTCAATCACATGGACTCTTAACAGTGGTAGTAAACCTCCGTGCTTGGCTCTGAAAGCCTCTTGGTTAGTGATCATCCTCGCTAACCTTCTCAAATCCTCTAGCTTTGGAACCTTGAAGGTATACTGGTGAGTTCTCCTTCTACCGAAATCCATTAGCGCAATCCTTTTCTCTGATATTTGCAATCACAGTCTTAGTTTATTTTGAAAGAACGGAGAGACTAGAAGAGAAGATTTTTTGAATGTTTTAATGTTTTTTTTAATGAATGCATGAATGCAACACACAAAAACATAGAAAAAACATGGGGTCAAAGGGTCGTTGTCATGAAGTCAAGGCTCTACCCATCCCCAAAGGTTTATACTAGGGTGATTTTTGTACCTGTACTCATTATCATCAGCTCCTCCCAGGAAAGCAAAAAAACAAGCGGATCGCCATCGAGTTATAGTGCAATCTTAGAGTAAGTGCCATTCACCGAGAATAGATCACCAGCCTCAAATGAGGGTAGTATCGCGTGACAACTATTCCCGATAGTTTCCGCACTACGAAAGGGTTTGGCTCCTCAGCTTCTCAGACTTAACAACCGGCCCATTGTCTAGGTGAGAGAATGGGTTGCGTTGGTCAGCCTCCACTGAGGTTGATGGTCGACCCCGTCGCCATCACTTATCTTAAGTGTATACTCAATCTTTCCACATACGGCATCACCCGCATTCCCATTAGCAGGAAAATAAACATGTATAGCAATTAGGAAAAGCAGTATATATATTTGCCCTAAACATCCTAGACCTTTAAAGCTATGAATCCTAAGTTCCTGACAGAAAATGGGTTCCCCGGCGAAAGCCCCAATCTGTGGTATTCACATAAGAGGTGAAAAGAAAAGGAAGACCGTGCCTAGATCTAACTTTGATAGGCCTCACGGTGGGCGCCATTTTTTCTGTAGCGAGCGATTTTGGACCCGGTTCTTAAGCGCTGGTCACTCTCTGCGGTTGAGCTTAAAACTATAGGTCGATTCATTTTTTATCCTATTGTGAGCTGATGAAGGAAGGGAAATAGATGTCTCCAATTAACCCTGCTTTGCATACTGAGTTTAAACAGCGGTCTATTAGGTTACGGATGCTATCAATGTGGGGGGGCCTTTGTACTGGTTATTTGTATTTTCGCCAATACTGGTTTTTATCTAGACAGAAGGTTTCTGGCGAGGAACAAGGATTAGGATGTTAGGACTGATGTTTTTGAATTACTACTTTTGATATAGGATTTGGGTTTTTGTTTAGTGTGCTCGCTAAGATCTTTTCTTTCGATCTTATGCCTACGTATTCCCGTTTACCTAAACAGGGAAATCAGAGCGTTCGTAGTTCCTCCTATTCTATGGGAGGAAATGGTTGTTTTTGGTGTCTTGTTCAAAGCCCAAGACGTGAAGCGAAAGGTGATTTGTATCTTGTTTAAAGCCCAAGATGTGAAGCTGAAAAGTCTATTTGTATCTTGTTTAAAGCCCAAGATGTGAAGTTGAAAGGTCTCAACTTTAGAGAGAATTTGTCATCTCTAAAGAGGGGGTTGTATGTCACAACTATTTATAAAGGAGAATTACTTTAACCGGGATGTGTGAATCCGGCAATGCCATAATTTCCTTTATAGGGGATTTCAACCTGAAGGAGAAGACTTTAACTCAGTGTAGAGCAATGCTATCTTTCCTTAGGAATTTCTCATGCTAAAAGAGGGATAGTGGCATGGATGTAGATGATCAAGAGGCTTGCCACTTACAGCGATTAGATGAAGAGGGTGGAGTTGTTGATGTTTGTGTACTGTGAACGAGGCACAACTTTGATGCTAAAAGGTTAATTGGATTAATCAGTGGTTTTCTTATACAAAGCCTAAGAGGAGGCTAATATGTGTCTCGTACAAAGCCCGAGAGAGAGGCTAAAAGGTTTTACTCAGTAGGAGAATCTTTTATACTCAATAAGAGAGTGATTTTGTATCTCGTACGAAGCCCGAGATGGAGGCTGAAAGTTCGTTTGGCTCAATAAGAACCTTTTTGTATCTCGTATAAAGCCCGAGATGGAGGCGAAAGGGTGTGATTGACTCAACGAGGGAGTCTTTTCGTATCTCGTATAAAGCCCGAGATGGAGGCTAAAATTTGTTTCGCTGGGAAGAATCATTGAACAAAGCCCAAAAGGAGGCTAGGGTGACTGTTTCAGTTAAGTGACAGGTCCAGTATACTGATTTTAAAGAGAAAATCAGTTCTTATATGAGCAACACTGTACTCAGGGATTTGATTTGAGGATCAGGGATATTTCCCTCTCTTTGAGGAAACGGGAAATCCAAAGGGTATTGAGACTGTCCGAGTCTGCGGGTTTCCTTCCTATTTAACGAAGGGGTCACTTGAGAATGTCTTTGAGACTCAAGGATATTAGACTGTCCGTATCTAGAGTTTCATCTTTTGTACTATGCCTTGAGAAACAGTAGTAGACTCTATGAAAGGACGGTTCTATGCAAATGATTAAGTTCTGTTCCTATACCTCTACGAGGTCGTCGGGGCAATTTGTACGAAGCCCAAGAGAAGGCTGGAAACTTCTAAGAAGCCAACGGGTCCTTGTACTAAGCCCAAGAGGAGGCTATCATTCCCGGAGGAAGAGATCATTATACGAAGCCTAAGAGGAGGCTGTGAATACTTCTAAGAAGTCGTAGGGTCCTTGTACTAAGCCCAAGAGGAGGCGGGGTTGCTTTTAGGAAGCTGTAGGTCCTTGTACAATGCCCAAGAGGAGGCCGATTGCTTTTAAGAAGCCGATGGGTCCCCAAACCCCGAGAAATTCAAGGCAAGCTATTCACAAGGAATAGATCAAGTCAGGAAAGTTCGAGAATTTGGAAGAAACTCAAGAGATGCCATTCACGGAGAAAAGATCATCTCTGGGGAGTAGAGTTTCTTGACAAGTGCTTTTAAGAAGCCCATGGGTCCCCCAAACCCCGAGAAATTCAAGGCAATGCTATTCACCGAGAATAGATCAAAGTCAGGAAACTTCGAGAATTTGGAAGAAACTCAAGAGATGCAATTCACGGAGAAGAGATCATCTCTGGGGAATAGAGTTTCTTGACAACTTCTATGAGTGACAGTCTATGAAAGGGTTCACAGAGAATGTTGCCTTTCATATATCCATATTGTTTAACCCCAACAGGAGGGAAGACTGTGTCTAGTAATCCTATGGGGATCTAGTTTAGATTATTTCTAAGAGTGATCAACGGGCTTAACCTAGTTCTAGACGTAGTTGCTAGGGAAACTCTAAATATCTATACTATTATTACACAGTTGATATGAGTTTATGAAAGAAGACTTACAGTGAAACAGCCCCACAATACAGTTATATGTATATGAAAGCGGTAAATGAAAGCGATAACCACTTACTCGGTTGTAGAGCTTCCATGCTGTTTGGTTAGTTGTTCAACAAAGAAAGATTGAAAACAACAATATATTCAAAATCAAAGGAGAAAGTGCTTTGAAAAAGAAAGATGCTGGGCTTACAGCTCAAGGAGAGGCCCAGGGTTTTATCAGTGAGCGCACTGTTTGAATTTGTACAGAGGGACTTATACAAGTGACTGAGGCCCAAAATGTTTTCTGTACAAAGGGATGGGTCTTACCCTCTCTCAAGAGGCCCAAATGAGTTTTAAGAAAAAGAGTGGGGCTTATAACACGAGGGTAGGCCCAGATGATTTTTCCGTTTGAGATGGCGATCGCGCCGAGGTTTTCTTTTAACGCGGAGGGACTTATACAATAAGTGAGGCCCAAATGATTTTGGTTAAAAGGGGATTGGGTCTTACACTCTATTAGAGGCCCAAAGTGTTTTTGAATGGGTCTTATAGCTCAAGGAGAGGCCCATGGTTATTTTTCAAAAGGCGATAATCGTGCAGTTTATTTGAAAATGTACAGAGGGACTTATACAACGAATGAGGCCCAAAATGTTTCTGTACAAGTGGGTTGGGTCTTACACTCCCTCAAGAGGCCCAAAAAGATTTGAAAATGATTTATGAGGGTTGAATTAATCCAAAAACCCTAATTTGTTTTCAAAAATGTATTTAATTGAATAAAAATTCAATTAAAATGATCAAAATTGTTTAACATATGAAAAACAAATTGTGATCTTGAATTAATGCTTCAAAAATTAAGTATTGACCTACAAAATAATTAGAAAGCATTAAAAGTAGCAAAATCAATGTAGAAAAAAATATTTAAAATGCCAAAAACAATTAAAATATTAATTCTTTGCAAAAATATCAATTATATGAAATAAATAATATTTTTGGGATTTTTTGATAAAATAAAATATTTTAACATTTTTGTGAATTATTAAAAAAGGAATCAACTCAAAATCATTAAAACTCAGAGAGAAATTAATTTTTGAATCAATTAAACAAAATCACAAAATTCAAATATTCAAATTTGTGAAAAAGGCGCTAAGAACACAAGCAAGAACACGCGCATTTTTCTGGGTTTGGCTGATTTGCGTTTTCCATCCAATCTCACTGAATACGTAATCATATCATGTAATCCACATATCATTATGCTCGTCTCAACCTCACGATCATGTCTATAACACTTAATTTCATTTAAATTAAACATAAAACATGAAATCACGAAGAAACCTCAAGAACCCTAATTTCTGCATGAAGGCTAGGATTTTTGATACACGATTCAAACAATGCAATTAATTGAGGGAAAACATTCCATGCATGATTATGAACATATGGCCAAATTATTGTGCGAGGAAATATGCATAGATTGAGAGATGACCAAGTATATGCTTACCTCTAAGCCGTGACAGCAAGTGCAATGTGATTTTTGATTTGGAGGTGTTACAGATGAGTGGTGATGATCTGAACAGCTTCCCTACACCCTATGGAGTGTGTTTGAATGCTTGGACCTGATTGAAAATGGCTGGAACAATTTGTGGTACCTCAGCTGCAACTTGATTGAAAATTTGAGCAACCAGCTGGTGATTTTGTGAAATTGGTGTTTCAGAAGTGATCTAAGTGTTTGATCAGCTCCTATGTGATGTATGTGAGGTGTGTGAGTGATTGGTTTGATTGGAAAAACTCTCAAACTCAAAACCCGATAGTGACTTGCCTTAGAAGGCAAAATTGGAGTGAAAGAAGAGATTTTGAGGAAAGCATCTGTTTGATGGCTTTGGTGTACTCAAACTGATCACAATTGAGCTCTATTTACAGTAGAGCAAGTTTGTTTTGGGATCCACAGTGAATGGCAACTGCAGCAGGTGTTTGTTCAATGTTGGCCAATGGAAATGCAAGTCTCCTCTAGCCATTGACTAGAGGTTAGGGCACAGGGCTGTGGTTCCCTTGGTCTTGGATAAGTCTTGACTGAATTCAAATGAAAATGGCTCAGTCCATGCCATCTTGATGCTTCCATTGAATGCTCCAATCCAAATTTGGAGTCTTGTCCCTATTTTGGCCATTCTAGGTTCAACATGCTATTTCTTGTTCCATGGACTTTGGAGGCTTGGCTCAGTGATTGTCCCCTTTATATTCAATCCTCAGATGTGTCCAAGTGGATAGGAGCATTTGAATTTGGCTGATTTTGGTAAATCGAGCAAAGTTGCAAATTCTGCCTTGCCTTTGACAGATTTCAGCAAGGCAACTTTCCAATGTCATATCTCATGACTCAAATGGAATTTGGCAATGTTCTTGGCCATTTTGGAAAGCCCTTACATGATACAACAACTGTTTGAACATGTTTGGTTTTGATCTCTTTTGAATCCAAGTGAAAAATCCCCCTACATTTGGCAAAAAGTGAAGGCAGATTCTGACTTAGTGAAAATTTCACTAAGTGTTGGAAAAAGTGACATTTTCACTTTTCAGCCATTTTGATCACTCCATAACTCAAAATCCTTAATGAATTGGACTTAGGTCTAGTCGAAGTTTTTGTAGAGGGTAATGAGGGCTACAAATCCATCTTTGGATGAAAAAAATGGCTTTGTGGTTTAGGAGTTATGATCCTTCAAAGTTGGTGCCCTTGTCACTTTATTTTTAACTTAGAAAATTTTCTAAGTTTTTATGGTTACCCCTTTTACAAGTTATCCCACTTTTCTTGATTTTTCTTGATGAATGATGATTCAAATCATACATTAACATCATTTTAGGGTTAAAAATCCATTTTGGTGAAAAATCTCAAAAAGTCAAAGTTGACTTTTGTGCACAGTTGACTTTTTATCAGATGAATTCCAAACTGTGCAATTCCTCATGAAATCATGTCCTTGACCTAAATCAAACTTGATGGGCATGTTCCATGGGTGTCATAGGGTATATTGAATCATGTCTTAGGGTTTGGGAGCATGTCCTGGTCAAAAGTCAAAGTTACAGTTGACTTTCCTCGCGAAACCCTAATTGTGGTGAAGATGAAATTGAGACTTGTTGCTCAAGCTTCCTAGATCAATCCATTGTCCCAAATGGATCAATATAGTTCATTAGAGACCCTCAAATCCTTCCTTAAGGTCTTGGTTCATGATTTGTCCCAAAAGTCAACTTAGGGGTGAATTAGGTCAAGAAACCCTAATTCCTGATTTTTGATGAATGCATCCCCTGAGGCAAAATTGACTTGATGATTGGGTTCATGAGGTTCCATGGAGTACATTAGGTTGTGTTTTGGATCTTTGGCTTGTGTCTAGATGAAATTTTTCATCTGGAGGCCCTGGTCGACCAAAACCCTAATTTGGTGACACTGGCGATCCTGAGACTTGATCCACCTAGAAGGGAGCAGCCTTGTGCTTAATCCTTGAAGTGGGAGTCCTTTTGATCCATTGAGGATGTTTGAGAGGTTAGACAAGTTGAAGATCATGTCATTCCTTGATTGATCCTTTGTCTAAGGCTCTGAGAGGGCTTGAAACCCTAATTTTGATTGTAGTGAATGCTCAACAACCCTTAAGGCATTTGATGAGGCATGATGGTTCATCCACATTGTGATGATGATTTGCACAATGATGGGAAATCTTAGTGGTCAAAATTTGGGGTATGACAGGAAGTGCAAAGGCTCAAGAAAGGATACTTGGAGGAGTTCAAAGCTTATTTAAAGAAGGCATTGGGGGCATCTATGTAGTTTACGCCTTCTTAAGTTCAGGATTTTCCATTTTTGGGATTGTTATGGGTTATTTCTGAGGAACTATTGTTATAAGTTGGGAAGTCATTTTGGATTTGGGATTGGCTAATGGATTTGGATTTTATATTCTATGTGTATGGGCTTCATCCTTTGGATATATTCATCTCTAACTACAATGGATTTTGGAATTCCCCCAAATAAATTTTTAAAATTATTTAGCATACATCATGCATATTCATACATTCATCATCAACATGCATTTAATAAGGAAAAAGGAATAAAAAAATCATTTTGTTTTAAAAACTTCCTCTCAGGGTCATTTGAGCATAACAATCTGACTTCCCGACCTCACACTCGAGCGTACCAAAGGGAAGCCATGGATCAGATGGAGAAGGATATGGTTACTCTAAGAGGAGAAATGGATACTGTCAAGGAGAACGTGGAAGATATGAAAAGCCAGATTGATCAACTGACACTTGCCATCCAGAATTTGATAGCCAGAGGAACCAGGTCAAGTCCTCAAAGGAAGGTTCCTACTCCTTCCCCCCATGTTGAGGACAATAACCCGCTATTAGGTTTTGTCCATGATCTGGAACGTGGGGACGCCGAAACTGCTAAGCACAAAACTATTAACCAGCCTCTCGAGGGGACCGCCTCTCCACCTATTTCCAATAGGGCAACTCGTACTACTCACATACCTATTCCACATGAGAATTGCGCAGATTGGAAATACAAGGGTGAAAATCCAAGGCAAGTGGCCCTCGAAAATAAAGGAACCGCTGTTATAGAAAGGAGAGGGATTGACGATAAGTACAAAGCACTTGAGGAAAGGTTAAAGGTCGTGGAGGGACTCAATGTTTTTGGAGTGGATGCTTTAGAAATATGTCTGGTGCCCGATGTGGTCATACCTCCCAAGTTTAAGGCTCCGAACTTTGAGAAATACAAGGGTGTCAGTTGTCCTAAGAATCACCTTAGGATGTTTGCTCGAAAAATGGGTGCCCATGCTACTAATAAGAAGTCGATGATGCACACTTTCCAAGACAGTCTTAGTGGGGCATCCTTGGAATGGTACGTGCAATTGGAGAGGATTCACATTAAGACTTGGGAAGACCTTGCGAGCACCTTTCTGAAGCAATACCAATACAACGTGGACATGGCCCCTAACCGCACGCATTTGCAAAACATGTCTCAAAAAGGGAATGAGTCCTTCAAAGAATATGCCCAAAGATGGAGGGAACTAGCTTCTCGTGTGCAACCTCCCTTATTGGAAAGTGAACTTGTGGATATGTTTATGGATATCCTACAAGGAACATACTTCAAGAGGATGATTGGGGCAGTCTCAACAGGATTTGCTGACTTAGTTATCATCGGAGAAAGGATTGAGAATGGTTTAAAGATAGGAAAGATTGGGCAGTCATACTCCGATCAACATAACAATGAAAGGTATTTCAGAAACCATTCAAAGAAAAGCGACGTCAGTGATGTGGACCTTGAAAGTCAAAATATGGGAGATAATGCATTACCGGGGCACATTGGGGAAACAATGAACGCCATAGAAGGGGTGGAACACGAATTCCTTATTAAGAAGGGAGGCATAACAAACTGGGGCAAATAATGGGAGTCACCTGAGGAGGAAGGTTTGTTTGGGCTGGGTTATAAACCAGCTAATGAAGGATTAGAAGGCGATTTCCATGGTGTGGGATTTGGAATTTGGGATCATGTGGCCTTAATGGAAGAGGAAGAAAGGAATTCCTAATTTTGACAATTGGAGAAACATCGGGATTTCTGAGATGATTTTGGTTTCGAAGTAATTTAATTTTTCCTTAAAATAATAATAAGCCCCTTGCTATGCCCAAGGCAAGTGGACAAAGCTTTGTAGGGCCACCTTTTATTTCATTGGATTATTTCTATCAATAAAATTGCATTTTGTTTTCAATCAAGATCTTTTTTCTTTCATTTTCTGTTTATTCAAAATGGCAATATACCTTCTTTCAATATTTTCATTTCTAGCACTTCATTCCAAAAAAAAAAAGAAACAAATCTTCCTCGTGCAAATTTAAAAATGGACCTATTAAAAACAACACTGCTATAATCTCGAATGACTTTGAATTACCGATTAACCAAGCGGAAGAGGGTGATGAGGACGAGTGTGAGCTTCCCAAAGAGTTAGCCAGACTGTTGAGGCAAGAGGACAAGGAAATACAACCTCACCAGGAACCAGTGGATGTGATCAATCTGGGAACTGAGGAAGATAGGAAAGAGGTCAAAGCCGCGCTTCTCTGGATAAGGATATAAAGGAAAGATTGATCGAGCTATTGCAAGGATACTCCGACGTGTTTGCATGGTCATACCAAGATACGCCAGAACGTGATACAAGCATCGTCGAGCATAAACCACTACTCAAACTAGAATGCACGCCAATCAAGTAAAATCTAAGGAAGACCAGATCAGATATGATCCTCCAGATCAGGGAAGAAGTCAAGAAGCAGCTCGACTTTTTGTCACAAGGTAACGCCTGTTGGGTAAAGAACATATAAGTAACTTATCAAAGGACTATGGTAATATGGGGCATAAGGAGATAGAGGTTCATATGGATGATACGATTACCAAGTCACAAAAGGAAGAAGATCACATAACTAACTTGCAAAAGTTGTTTGATCAGTTAAGGAAATTCAAGTTACGACTAAAGCCCACAAAGTGTACCTATGGAATCAGATCTGGAAAATATCAGGGTCCATGGTCAGTCAAAAGGGAATAAGGGACAAAATGAAAGCCACCTATATTGGTGCTACCAGTCCCAAGGAGACCACTCATAATGTACTTAACAATACTTGAGAATTCAATGGGTTGTGAACTAGGGAAATATGACGTATCAGGGAGAATAGCCAGGGGGCATATGTTATTAACTGAATGTGACATCCGATACATCACTCTAAAGGCTATTAAAGGAAGTACATCTCGTTCATAAACCAGTGGACGACTATCAAACTCTGGCAGATGGACTTCCCGGACAAGGGTGTCGTGATTATAAAGGATTGTGAAACTCCAGACTCCTATGAAGGACCTGTGCAACACCCCCAATCTATACCCCCAAATTAAAACAAAGCGATAAATAAAATTCAAAATTTCATCAGAGTATATTTAAAACATGCACGGCATAGACCGAGGGGTCACATCAATTTGAAACAAAATACAATAACCCTGCTCATACAGATATGCAATAATTTCAGGTAGCACAACCAAGGAACTGAGTTCCTAACACCGACAATCCAATTACAGAATAAAAGCGGAAAATCCGTAACTGAATCTCATATATATATATATATATATATATATATATATCATAAAAGTGTATGTGTCATATACTACCATACATGTACAATCCAACAGATACATATACATAATTCATATAATCACACTCGATCACCCCGACTACCCGGTGTCACATATCAGAGCCGACCGACAAAAGAATGAAGACCCAAGCTTCACAAAAAGACCTCCAACAACTCTAATTTGCAATGCCTCATAGAGCATTATAAACAGCAGAAGGGTGAGAAACACAATCATAATACAACTGCATATAATTATATATTAGCACAGAAATGCACAAGTAAAATATTCTCACCACAAATGCACCACAATCAAATACAACACAACACAACACAACACAGTACAATTCTCAGGTATCCAATACCAATGCACATCAGTCATACACAATACACTCATCATCAATACAATTATACATATTCCATCTCATCAATCACATTCACAATTCCATACAAAATTAATCCATGATTTATGCAAATGCACAGAGACCGACACAACGACTCTATGCAATGCATATGCGGTACCGACTTCCAACATTTCTCATCACTAGTTCACTCAGGAACTCTGCTGGAACCATCGCTCGTTACTTAGTGTAACTCCCCGTCGGGCATACGATGTTCCCCGTCGCTCACACCCCACATGGGCACACGACGTTTATGGATCGGTCACACCCCACACGGGCACACGACCCGATCGCTCACACCGCACAAGGGCACACGATCGTCTATAATCATCGCTTTCGGTCCTCTTATTTTTAAGGCGCACGATCAGATCAGATCGCTTTCAGTCCTCTTATTTTTAAGGAGCACGATGTTATAGCGGATTCCCTCTGGAATCAATCCGTCGCTCACGACGTCACAAGAATGCATATCATGATGCTTGGCATACAATGACTCATGACATTTAAAATGCACACATATACACATCCATCATCATGCATATATCATCAATTACCACACGTTGCATTTTCTTGCCCTTAGGCCACAATTCATCATCACAATATGTATTTCATGCAATTTCATCACACAACAGTACACAGGTCATACAATATCCACACCAACAGCACAATGCACATACACATCAAGTTCACACAATTAAAACGACAAAAGTCGACAAAATAACATATTTTCTAATTCCCGACCTAATTTAATCGGCCAACAATCTCAAAACCATCATCATAAGAAAGAACATTTTATAAGCTTTCTAACGCATCAAACCACGCCTCAAACCGAACCACATATCAAAAGTTATGAAGAAAACAAAATTGCACAAACAGCCATGTTCGCTAGGCCAGCCATGTTCGCTACGCGAACCCTCTAGCGAGCATTCGCTACCACCTTCGCTAGGAGAATGTCCAGCGAACCCACTATCAGCTAAAAATAGACACAAAGTTCGCTAGGCGAACCCCTTGGCAAACCAAGGTAGAACTAACCAGAACCAAAAACATACAAAGTTCGCTAGGCGAATAACTTAGCGAACATTCGCTGACCTTCGCTAACTGGTTCGCTAGGCGAACCCGCGAAAATTCATTCGCTACTACCTTCGCTCCAGGTTCGCTAGGCGAACCTGCGAAAACCCAGAAATTCTGCAGTGCTGTTACATAACCCAAAATGATATTTTTTCAACCAAAACATTTCCAAATCAACATATATCAATGAAAACCTAATCTAATCATGGCAAGAAGCATTCTACCACATTTACGTTGATTTCCAACTGCAAAAACATCGATTTCTCAACATATTTCTCATTTCCAACCTAGAATTCAAAACTATGTAAAGACAAGAAAACATACAAGCACACATACATAATCATACACAAACATAGTATAATCGAGTTTCGCACCCTTACCCGATTTAATCGTGTTTGATAAAGTCGGGAGATTGATTCCTAGATTTCCAAGTTTCTCTCTTTTTCTTCTCTTCTTCTTTCTCTCCACTTTTCTTCTTCTCTTTTTCTTTCCTTTCTATTTTTCTCTCTTTCTATTCTTACTAACTTAATCAAAATAAAACAAAATGACCAAAATACCCCTACACTCAAATATCTCGCAAACGCTCCCAAAACTCGATAAAATATAATCACGATGAAAAATAACATATTTTCACATAAAAGTCAGAAATAAAATAAAATAATAATAAAATACTCAAAACGACTCAATTAATTAAAAAGACAAAACTGACAAAACTGACTGGGGCGTTACAACTCTCCCCCACTTAGAAATTTTCCTCCTCGAAAATATTACCTGAGACGAACAACTCTGGATACGACTCCCTCATCTGACTCTCCAACTCCCAAGTCAAATTTCCCTCAGCAGCGCCTCCCCACGCCACTTTCACAAGTGCAATATCCTTGCCCCGCAACCGCTTCAACTCGCGATCTAAAATACTCACCGGTAAAGCCTCGACCGTAAGGTTCTCCCTTACCTCAACCTCATCCATCGAAATCACATGCGACGGATCCAGAATATACTTCCGAAGCTGTGAAACATGGAACACATCATGCAAATTCGACAGATTCGGCGGCAACGCCACCCGATAAGCCACAACACCCACTCTCGCATATATCTGGTAAGGACCAATAAACTGAGAAGTAAGTTTCTTCGATTTCAATGCACGACCAACACCCGTTACCGGCGTAACCCTTAGAAATACATGACCGCCCTCTTGAAACTCAAGATCCTTCCGTCTCCGATCATGATAACTCTTTTGTCTGCTCTGAGAAGCCTTCATTTTCTCACGAATAAACTTTACCTTGTCTGTAGTCTGTTGAACCAACTCCGGTCCAACCACCGCTCTCTCGCCCGATTCATGCCAACACAACGGTGTCCGGCATCTTCGTCCATATAATGCTTCAAACGGTGCCATTCCAATACTAGAATGGAAACTGTTATTATATGTGAATTCCACCAACGCAAGATAACTATCCCACGCACCACCTTGTTCCAAAACACACGCTCGTAACAAATCTTCCAAAGACTGAATTGTCCTCTCCGTTTGCGGATGATAAGCCGAGCTCAACCTCAATTTAGAACCCAACGCCTTCTGTAAACTTTCCCAAAATCTCGAGGTAAACCTTGGATCTTGATCCGAAATAATACTTAATGGAACCCCATGCAACTTCACAATCACACTAATATAAATCTCAGCTAACCGCTCCAAAGAAAAATTGATGTCAATCGGAATGAAATGAGCCGATTTAGTCAGTCTGTCCACAACCACCCAAATAGCATTATGCCATCGCTGAGTATTCGGCAACCCCGTTACAAAATTCATAGAAATGCTATCCCATTTCTATTCCGGAATATCCAACGGTTGCAACAAACCACTAGGCCTCTGATGTTCCACTTTCGACTTCTGGCACGTCAAACAAGCATACACAAACTAAGCCACATCTCTTTTCAATCCAGACCACCAGAAAATCTTTTTCAAATCTTGGTACATCTTGTTCGCTCCCGAATGTGTACTCAAATTACTCCGGCGTCCTTCTTCCAAAATCATCCGTTTCAAATCCGAATCGTCCGGAATACAAATTCTCCCACGGAACCTCAACACACCATTAACATCCACTTGAAAATCACTCGCATCTTTTCGGCCAACCAACATAAAATCCACCAATTTCACATCCAACTTCTGTTTCTCACTTACCGTCATCAGAAAATCATTAGTAACCTTCAACATACCCAGCCTCACACTATCCGACGTCACTTCATATACCAAACTCAAATCTCTAAACGATTCCAAAAGCTCCCACTCCTTAACCATTAAAGCGGACATATGCAACGATTTCCGACTGAACGTATCGGCTACCACATTAGCTTTACCAGGATGGTAATTCAAGCCAAAGTCGTAGTTCTTAAAAAATTCCAACCATCTTCGTTGCCTCATATTCAATTCCTTCTGATCAAACAGATATTTCAAACTTTTGTGATCACTAAAGACTTCAAACCTAGCACCGTAGAGATAATGCCTCCAAATCTTCAACACAAAAACTACAGCCGCTAACTCCAAGTCATGCGTAGGGTAATTCTTCTCATGCACTCTCAACTGCCTCGAAGCATACGCCACAACCTTACCGTCTTGCATTAGTACCCCACCTAGACCAATCAACGACGCATCACAATACACCACAAACGGTTCAGTAGGATCCGGCAAAATCAAAATCGGAGCTGTCTTCAATCTTCTCTTCAGCTCATTAAAACTTTCCTCACACCGAATATCCCAAATGAACGCTTGCCCTTTACAAGTCAACTAGGTCAAAGGAAGTGCTAGCTTAGAAAAACCTTCAATAAACCTTCGATAATATCTGGCCAAACCCAAAAAGCTTTGAATTTTAGTAACAGATCTCGGAGCCTCCCATTGTAGAACTGCTTCTACTTTAGATGGATCCACAGCAATACCATTACCTGAAATTACGTGTCCAAGAAAACTCACCTCCGACAACCAAAATTCACACTTGGACAATTTGGCAAAAAGCTTATTTTCCTTCAAAACCTGTAAAACAATACGCAAATGATCCGCGTGCTCCTCCCGAGACTTAGAATAAATCAATATATCATCAATAAACACTACAACAAACCGATCCAAATGCTCATGGAAAATACGATTCATGTACTCCATAAACACACCTGGCGCATTAGAAACCCCGAACGGCATCACAGAATATTCATAATGACCGTAACGTGTCCTAAAAGCCGTCTTTTGAATATCTTCCTCTTTCACCCTAATCTGATGATACCCTGACCTTAAGTCAATCTTACTGAACACACAAGCACCAACCAACTGATCCATCAAATCATCAATTCTCGGAAGAGGATACTTATTCTTAATCGTCACCTTATTCAACTGGCGATAATCAATACACAATCGCATACTTCTATCTTTCTTTTTCACCAATAAAACTGGAGCACCCCAAGGAGAAACACTTGGCCTCACAAACCTCTTCTCCAACAATTCGTTCAACTGCTTCTTCAACTCTACCAACTCAGATGCCGACATACGATAAGGTGCCATAGAAACAGGTCTAGTACCAGGAACTAGATCTATCGAAAACTCCACCTCTCTCTCTGGCAGCACATATGAAATATCCTCAGGAAACACTTCTGGAAAATCACACACAACAGGAAACACATCAAGCGACACTTGACTATCCACAGTCAACGATGAAAACAACCCAAACAACTGAGCTTCATCCGCCAAAAGTTTCTTCAACTCTTTGGTAGATAAGAAACTCGAGTCTTCGTCTTCCTCAAGAGAAGGAAAGCTTACTAACTTATGATAATAATCAATATGAACCCGATTGAATTGCAACCAATTTATTCCCAGAACCACATCTAAACCTTCCAAAGGCAAACACACTAAATCTATCTCAAAGTCTCTACCATAAATGGTCAAAGGACAACTTAAACAAACCAAAGAAGTAGTTACTGACCCCATTGCTGGAGTATCAATAACCATCTCACCATCCATCAAAGACAACACAAGATTCAAATGCTTAGCGCACTCAGACGAAATAAACAAATGAGTCGCTCCAGTATCAATAATAGCAACTAAAGGCGTACTATTAATAAAACAAGTACCTCTGATCAGATGATCTGCATTAGTAGTCTGAGTCCCCGCCAATGCAAAAACTTTCCCACCAGATGGAACTTGCTTCGATTTCGGACACTTCGTGCCAATATGACCAGGGTCACCATAGTTGAAACACTTCGCCACATTCATCCTTTTGCACTCAGCTGCTACATGTCCTACATCTCCACAATTGGTACACTTCCTCATATCTTTCCTACACTCAAACTGACGATGCCCCAAATCACCACACTTATAACACCTCAGAGGACTAGGCATACCTCCACCACTTGACCTTCGATCAAAAGTACCCCTTTGTTTACCCTTATCAGCTGGTGTTACATACGGACCACTACGGAACTGTTGCTTCCCTTTTCTGTCACTCACACTCTTATAGTGAGTAGAACGAGCCTTACTATCCTCTTCATAAATCCTACAACATTCCACCAAATCATAAAACCTTCTTATCCTTTGATAACCGATTGCCTGCTTAATCTCAGGACGCAATCCGTTCTCATACTTCACACACTTAGAAAACTCTGCAGTCGCTTCAGCATAATGAGGATAAAACTGCACAAGCTCCACAAACTTAGCAGTATAATCAACAACATACATATTACCTTGTTTCAATTCCAAGAACTCAATTTCCTTCTTTCCTCTTACGTCCTCGGGAAAATACTTCCTCAGAAACTCCCGGCTAAACAATTCCCAAGTAACTTCTTCATCCCTAGCTTCCAACACCTGACGAGTACTAACCCACCAGTCATCCGCTTCTTCCTGTAACATGTGAGTTCCGAGTTTCACCTTACTGTCCTCAGCACAATCCATAACTCGAAAAATCCTTTCAATCTCTTTCAACCAAATCTGTGCACCATCAGGATCATGTCTCCCTTTAAAGACAGGAGGTTTGTTCTTCCTAAACTCATCATTACCAGCAGCATTAGGTGCACCATGTACAGCCCAAGCAATTGCTTGCAGAGCAGCAACCAAAGTAGCATCATTCCTACCAGCCATATTCTGTTCATTTCCAATAACAGAAACTATGGTTAAACAAACAGCTCACCCTAAACGCCACACCGACAAGGACTGACACAACCAGACACGAACTGACACGGACTGACTCTGATACCACTTAAATGCAACACCCCCAATCTATACCCCCAAATTAAAACAAAGCGATAAATAAAATTCAAAATTTCATCAGAGTATATTTAAAACATGCACGGCATAGACCGAGGGGTCACATCAATTTGAAACAAAATACAATAACCCTGCTCATACAGATATGCAACAATTTCAGGTAGCACAACCAAGGAACTGAGTTCCAAACACCCACAATCCAATTACAGAATAAAAGCGGAAAATCCGTAACTGAATCATATATATATATATATATCATAAAAGTGTATGTGTCATATACTACCATACATGTATAATCCAACAGATACATATACACAATTCAAATAATCACATCGATCACCCCGACTACCCGGTGTCACATATCAGAGCCGACCGACAAAAGAATGAAGACCCAAGCTTCACAAAAAGACCTCCAGCAACTCTAATCTACAATGCCTCATAGAGCATTATAAACAGCAGAAGGGTGAGAAACACAATCATAATACAGTTGCATATAATTATATATTAACACAGAAATGCACAAGTAAAATATTCTCACCACAAATGCACCACAATCAAATACAACACAACACAGTACAATTCTCAGGTATCCAATACCAATGCACATCAGTCATACACAATACACTCATCATAAATACAATTATACATATTCCATCTCATCAATCACATTCACAATTCCATACACAATTAATCCATGATTTATGCAAATGCACAGAGACCGACACAACGACTCTATGCAATGCATATGCAGTACCGACTTCCAACATTTCTCATCACTAGTTCACTCAGGAACTCTACTGGAACCATCGCTCGTTACTTAGTGTAACTCCCCATCGGGCATACGATGTTCCCCGTCGCTCACACCCCACACGGGCACACGACCCGATCGCTCACACCCCACAAGGGCACACGATCGTCTATAATAATCGCTTTCGGTCCTCTTATTTTTAAGGCACACGATCCGATCAGATCGTTTTCAATCCTCTTATTTTTAAGGCGCACGATGTTATAACGGAATCCCTCTGGAATCAATCCGTCGCTCACGACGTCACAAGAATGCATATCATGATGCTTGGCATACAATGACTCATGACATTTAAAATGCACACATATACACATCCATAATCATGCATATATCATCAATTACCACACGTTGCATTTTCTTGCCCTTAGGCCACAATTCAACATCACAATATGTATTTCATGCAATTTCATCACACAACAGTACACAGGTCATACAATATCCACACCAATAGCACATTGCACATACACATCAAGTTCACACAATTAAAACGGAAAAAGTCGACAAAACAACATATTTTCTAATTCCTGACCTAATTTAATCGGCCAACAATCTCAATACCATCATCATAAGAAAGAACATTATATAAGCTTTCTAACGCATCAAACCACGCCTCAAACCGAACCACATATCAAAAGTTATGAAGAAAACAAAATTGCACAAACAGCCATGTTCGCTAGGCGAACCCTCTAGCGAGCATTCACTCCCACCTTCGCTAGGCGAATGTCCAGCGAACCCACTATCAGCTAAAAACAGACACAAAGTTCGCTAGGTGAACCCCTTGGCGAACCAAGGCAGAACCAACCAGAACCAAAAACATACAAAGTTCGCTAGGCGAACAACTTAGCGAACATTCGCTGACCTTCGCTAACTGGTTCGCTAGGCGAACCCGCGAAAACTCATTCGCTACTACCTTCGCTCCAGGTTCGCTAGGCGAACCTGCTAAAACCCAGAAATTCTGCAGCACTGTTACATAACCCAAAATGATATTTTTCAACAAAAACATTTCCAAATCAACATATATCAATCAAAACCTAATCTAATCATGGCAATAAGCATTCTACCACATTTACGTCGATTTCCAACCGCAAAAACATCGATTTCTCAACATATTTCTCATTTCCAACCTAGAATTCAAAACTATGTAAAGACAAGAAAACATACAAGCACACATACATAATCATACACAAATATAGTATAATCGAGTTTCGCACCCTTACCCAATTTAATCGTGTTTGATAAAGTCGGGAGATTGATTCCTAGATTTCCAAGTTTCTCTCTTTTTCTTCTCTTCTTCTTTCTCTCTACTTTTCTTCTTCTCTTTTTCTTTCCTTTCTATTTTTCTCTCTTTCTATTCTTACTAACTTAATCAAAATAAAGCAAAATGACCAAAATACCCCTACACTCAAATAACTCGCAAACGCTCCCAAAACTCGATAAAATATAATCACGATAAAAAATAACATATTTTCACATAAAAGTCAGAAATAAAATAATATAATAATAAAATACTCAAAACGACTCAATTAATTAAAAAGACAAAACTGACAAAACTGACTGGGGTGTTACAACCTGGATCTGGATCTCGATGGAAACTTTTATTTGCATAAGGATACGGGCTTCAAAGAGGGGCTATCAATTGGGGTGAAAATTCATCATCTAGGATCTTAAAAAAGGCTAAACTGGATAAGGCAGAATGGGTGCAAACTAGGCTCGATAAGCTAAACCTCGTATAAGGGAAACGTGTGGCTGTGGGCAGTTATATCCACATGGAATTAAGAGAGCGTTTGACAAAGAAATTCGTCCTCTCCTACACGAAGAGGGGGATTTGGGATTAAGGAAAATATTACCCATCCATAAAGATCACCATGTCAAATGGACCCTACCCTATGAAGGGCCATATGTCGTGAAGAGTGCCTCCTCTGGCGGAGCACTAATATTAACAACCGTGGATGGAGCGGATTTATCACGACTGGTGAACTCCGATTCGGTCAAAAATGCTATGCCTAGAAAAAGAGGATAAAAGCCCGCTAAGTCGAAAACCCTAAAGGGCGACTTAGGCAAACATTAGGGCGTCCCGGTGAATTGAAAACTCGAAAGAGCAATCCAGGAAAAAATTAGGGACTTGGATAAAAATGATACCCGACAAGTCGAAAACCCTAAAGGGCGACTTAGTAAAAAAAATGGTATATCATACCGGTGGACTAAGACTCTAAAAAGAGCAGTCCAGGCAAAAGTTAGGGATATCCAAAAGGCATATGACTGAAAACACTCAAGTCACCCTGTAATAGGAATTCAGAAGGGAACGATCATTCCAGCCGTCATCTTCAGAAGCGAAGTGTCGTGATCTTGGAGTCTTAGGGATATTAGCTAGTGTTGAATTTAATAGGAACATAAATAAATTTGTTTTCGTATTGCCATTTTACATCTTTCTGGATTTACGGTAATATCTCCTTATGAGAATTACCCTCCTTACTTATCATTGCCCATTTTCGGGCCAATTCTCAATAAATTTTCTTTCCAAGTACATTTCTTTGCCTCCTAAATTATTCTGCTTGATTACCAGGTGTCGATTAATTGTGAAATAATGCATTGAAATATCGGGTATAAACATAAGCTTTGAAAAAGGAAAATAGATATTACTTCGGTCTTTGGAATCATCAAAGGGATCATATTCTTCCAAAGCAGGATGTAGGGTCTATGCACTGACAGGAATATACGTTACAATCTAACCAACATGGGAGGTTCTTTAACGGCATGTTAAACAGGAATCAATGATATCATGGCTTACTACAATTATCAAAGTTTCAAGGGTCAGGAAGTCAGGATGTTATGGAAAGTATTATTTCAGACAAAGACATACACTACATATTATAAAAGAGGCGTTAGCCCAAATAATGCATCATACATAAGAGCACGCATACATGCACGCATACACACAAATATGCATATATGCATAGGGTTCATAATCACCAAAGGATTTTACCAAGGGGATTTCACCAAGGGATTTTATCAAAGGAGTTATCAGGGGGTTCGACTAAAAAAGTTTTTCAAGGGGTTCAATCGGGTATTTCGTCAGGGGTCTATTACCAGGCATTTTGGGATATTAACTTAGCACCTATCGGGTTCAGCGGTCAAAATTAGGGTCCTTCTCGTATTTAATCGTCTCTCCTCAAAAGGAGGAAGGCTCATCGATATCATCTTTTTGATTCGAAGACGATTAAATAGGGGAAGCTGTAGTACCCTAAATTTTGATCAGTGATTTTTCTTATTTTTAGGGATTTTTGTGCTATCAAGGGGGTGTCATGCAAATGTCAGTGGGCTCATGAGATTGCCAACACTGTTAGGCCCATTTTGGATTTGGGTTGGTATAAAGGTTTTTTTTGTTTAACTGGTTAGGTTTTATGTTAAAAAGATTTTTTTTATTGGTTCATTTCTGAAGGATTTTTTTTATTAAATAATTATTTGCTTTGTTTTTAATTTTTAATTTAATGGTCATTTTAAATTTAGAGATTAAGGTTGATTTTTAGTAATTAGGTTTTATTAAGGTTAGTGGTATTTAGACTAGGGTATTATGATTATTTTACTTTTTATTATTAACATGATTATTGTTATTATATTATTATTTATGTAATTATTTTTATTTTATATTATTAATTATCATTTATTTTAGTCTTATTTATCTATTTATGCGGTCATTGATTTATTAATAGGGGGTTATATTATTTATTTTTTATTGTTATTTTTTTTATATACTTATTAATTTGGTATTTATGATTTTTATTTATTTCTTTTTTTATGGTCAATTTTGTTGACCCACGAGTGAGGTCGTCTTCCTCATTGAGGAACCCTAATTTTGCGCAGAATCAATGGAATACAAAATCAAATCAAAATCTTTTTTAATTTCTCAATCAAACTTCAATCAAATCTCGGATACAATCAAAATCAGATGAAAACACAAAGATTACATAAAAAATTTATAAACAAAATCTAATCAAATTAATTCCTAAACCTAATTCCTAAGCCTATTTAAACTAAAACAAAAAAATCTGAAGGAGGGGAGACGGACGAACACGGCCACGAATTTCCAAGTTTTAACACCTGCGCAAATAAAGAGGAAGGGGATTAGAAACGGAAATCAGAAAAGATAATAGGAAACACTACCAGTTTCACTGCATGGAAGGTAAAAAAGTCCATAAACACTTATCTTGATTTTGTTATCTCGTTGTGTTGTGGGTTGTGATTGGTGTTGATTGTTGGATTTCTGGGTTTCAAAATAGGGTTAGGGTTCATATATAGAGTTAGGGTTCTAGGGATTGGGGTAGGGTTCATGAGACTTGGGGTTAGGGTTCCTAGGGTTCTTCACGAACCCTAGAGAACTAGGTTGATTTCTGGTTTAATGGGGGTAGGGTTCTTAGGTTAAGGTTTAGGGTTCTTAATTGATGAAGTTTTCGGTTGAATATCAACCAGAATTATGGGATTGGTGGTGGTTGCGGGGCGTCACACGGTGAGAGAGAGTGAGTGAACATCGTAGCCATCCATTTTGAATACTTTGACCGGTCAAGGAGATCTAGGGATGAGATCAGGGATGTTTGAAGCCCTAAAATTAGGATCATGTGGTGCGGAGAGGGTCCATAGTCAAACTCTCCCACCATGAGCTTTTTTTTTCTTTTTTGGCATGACTGGGTTTTAGTAATTGGCCCTTGCGGCCTAATTACTATTAGCACCCCCAACCATGGGCCCGTTACTTCTCTAATGGAAAGTACACCCCCAGGTTTTATTTTCTACATAATTAAGTTAATTACTTAACTTAATTATGTATTTAAATTTTAATCAGTGTTTAGGAATGGGGTTTCAGGTTTTTTAATAATTAGGTAAATTACTTAATTTAATTACTTAATTAGGAAATTGATTTAGGGTTTATGAATAGGGTTTAGGGTTTTTTAATTAATTAAATTAACAACTTAATTTAATTACTTAATTAGGATTTAGAAATAGGATCTTGTGGTTTTTTGTATAATTAAATTAATAACTTAATTTAATTATTTAGTTAGGTATTAATTGGGGTTTAGAAATAGGGTTTTTGGATTTTTAATTAATTAAATTAATAACTTAATTTAATTAGGTTTGATATTAATTGGGGATTAAAATATTGTTTTTTGGGATTATTAAAAATCTAGAAATCACTTTGGAATAATTTGGGATTTATTTTCTTTAGCACTAAATGGCATTTTGGGGTTTTTATTTTATTTATGGAATTTTGTTGGTAAAATATAAAAATAAAAAAGGGAGTTCTTTTTGGGATATAAAATCAAGGGATAATGCTCTTGGTCCGAGAGCCTAAATAAGGGATGGGATATAGGGATAAAACTTTTAGGATCCAAGAGTATAAATAAAGGCCAAGGATAAGGTTTTTAGGGATAAAACTCTCCGTCCGAGAGTATAAATAATGGATAAGGTTTTAGGGATAAAACTCTCCATTCGAGAGTATTAACAATGGATAAGGGATAGAACTCTCCATCCGAGAGTATAAACAATGGATAAGGGATAGAACTCTCCATCCGAGAGTATAAACAAGAGATAAGGGATAGAACTCCTTGTCTAGGAGTATAAATAAAAGATTAAGGGATAGAACTCCTCATCTAGGAGTATAAATATAGATTAAGGGATAGAACTCCTTGTCTAGGAGTATAAATAATAGATAAAGGGATAGAACTCCTTGTCTAGGAGTATAAATAGTAGATTAAGGGAAATAACTCCTTGTCTAGGAGTATAAATAAAAGATTAAGGGATAGAACTCCTTATCTAGGAGTATAAATAATAGATTTGGGGATAGAACTCTTTATCCAAGAGTATAAATAGTGGATTGGGTTTAGGATTAGGACTAGGAATAGGATTAGGGGAGGTGAACTACGGTTACTCTGATCCTTCAAAATTAAAGGTATGTAGGCGTAGGGTTGTAAACACTAGCGAGTATAATTAATAAAAAAACTTAGGTTTCTTTTGTAAATAAATCATTTAGACAAACAAACAAACAAACACTAGAACTTAAGGAGGATCCCATTGAGTACAATGGAGGTGAGGGGTGCCTAACACCTTCCCCTCACTTAACCGACTCCCGAACCGTAGGAATCTCTGCCCTTTGGATTAAGGTTTTCTAGGTTTATCATTATTTTCCTTAAAAAATATGGTGGCGACTCGAATACTTTTGCCGGCCACGACACCTAAGATGTGTAGCTAAAAAGTTTATTATAGCATGAGAGGAGGCTGACTTAACTAGAGAGTTTTGAATTGATGGTATCTTGTATGAAGCCCAAAATAGAGGTTGGTGAAGTTGACTTCATCCAAGGGGAACAAGGGTTTGAACTAAGTTGTAGTTGAGGGAACCTTAAGGTTTAAACTAAGTCTAAACATAGGATGAGGTGTTATAAATTTCAAGAGAAACTTAATATGAACAAGTACATGACAAGTATAGACAAGTGTAGAAAATGTGATGGGTCTTACACTCTTATAGAGGCCCATGTCTAAGCATGGTTGACTTGAAAAGGCAATGGGTCTTACACTCTTAAAGAGGCCCAAGAGTTTAAGATTTGGATTGAAAAGGTGATGGGTCTTACACTCTTGCAGAGGTCCAAGAGTTTAAGATTTGGATTGAAAAGGTGATGGGTCTTACACTCTTACAGAGGCCCAAAGAGTTTGAAATTTTGAATGCCACTAGGGTTGTGTTTGATGAAAGTTAAAGACTGAGATTTGAAAAGATTGAAAGATTTGAGAAATTGAAGAAAGTTTTAAGGAGGAGGGGAGGGACTTACACTCTAATAGAGGCCCAAAGAGTTTGTTTAAGAAGTTTGAAAGAGTTTTAAATCAGGGTGAAACCCTAATGAAAGATTGAATCAGAGGTATTTTCAAAAGAAAATGATTTAAACATGGTATAAATGATGTGTAAATCAAGATAAACATATTGCGATCTTGTATCCATGTTTTAAACAAAGTGTATTTATCCATGTGGAATTAAAAATGAATTAGGTTTGAAAAAAGTTAGAAAGAAAAATCAAATTTTCAAAGTATTAAACCTAAAAAACACTTCTTTTCAACTTAATAAAACGTGATTAAATAAATTCTTTTTTTTGGAATTTTTTGATGGATTAAAATAATAGAGTGTATGAGTGATATGTGTGAAAAAATTGGGTCAAAAAGAATTAATTTGATAGGAGAAATAAATGTTTGAATTTTGAAAGAAAAATGTGAAAAATATGAAAAGTGATAAAAAAATGGTGTTGGTGGGATTTGAACCCATGCCACCAAGGACACAACCAACAAAACACACCCTTGCCAACTGAGCCAACGAGCGTTGGTGTTAACTAAACACAACCATTCAAATAAATATGAAAATTGCGTGCCAAATTCAAACAATATGCGGCATGGCCTTCATTTTCTTCCTCGGGCTGTAGATTTGCAGATAGGGGTTTATCCCCCTCAATACTCAATGATTTTGAAAGATGTAAACATGAAACTTGTTCGTTTTTAAACAAGGAATTGAATGGAAGTTTTTAATTTCATTTACTTTTAGTGTGGAGTGATTTATCACACATGAACCAGATAAACCCTGGTTTTGCAAAAACTATAATGAAATCATATACACGTAATATAAATGACAATTGATTGAGGATAAATGATCTCTGAACTACCAAAAACACATTGGTAACTTGAAATAACATTTATGATGCATGAATCATAAAGTTTGAAAAGTTCAGGCTTACCTTGCAAGAGGAAATCGAATCCTCAGTTGGAGGTGTTACATATGTGATTTGATGATCTGGACAGCTTCCTTGGACCCCAAGGAATGTGTTGATATGCTTAGAACAAGATGAAACCTCCTGGATTGCTTGGTTCGAATCCAAATGCAACTTGATCAAGGTGAGATATGATCTTGATGAATTTAATGTTACAGAAAGTGTTTAAGTGTTTGGATCACTTCTACATGATGTATGTGAAGTGTTTGAATCAAAAGTTTAAATGGAAAATCTCTGGTTTTGAAAACTCAATTCTCACTCTTTGGAAATTTGAGATTTTGAAGTGAAAGAGGAAGAATGAGAAAACAAGTGTTGTGATTGTTTTGGTGTACTCTGAATGATCAAATGTGGCCTCTATTTATAGGGGAACAAATTTGTTTTAGAGGAATAGTGATGGTTGAAGGATGAGCTCGACGTTCAATGGTTTTGGAAATGTATCATTACTTCTATCTCAAGGTACCTTATCTCTTCCACTAGCCTAGCTCTCCTTTTGAGCAATTCCACATTATGTAGATGTTTTTATTGTTGTTTAAAAGTGCACCTTGACTGATGAGAGTGGTTCCTTTGACAATGCACTATTCCACATAAATGCCTCTTGAATTCAAGGCTTAAGTGATGGTGTCTCATAATTTCAAAGGGATTCCTCTTGAATTAGTGGCTCTATATTGAAGGTTTTGGATTATTCATTTAGATTCTTGTTGAATGCGATTTGAATTATCATCACACTTGGACTCAAGAAATCGTGCACCACAAGTAATGCTAAATCTGCCTTACCAAAACAGTTGCATCAAGGCATATTGTGCACTCTATATCTCCTTGCTCAAATGGAATTAGATTGTGTTCTTGGACATTTTGGAAAGCTGAGATGTCATACTTCAACTTTCATGTTTGAATTTGGTCTTGATTCATCTTAGATCATGGTGAAAAATACTCTCAAAGTTGGCTCCAACACAAGACAGATTCTGTCTAAAATTTTTCTAAGTGTCATAGTTCAAAAGTGTTAAAACCCTAACTTCATGGCCTTATATCTTAAAATCTATGCACTTTTGGGAATCCACCCTAAGTGACAAAGTTGTAGTATGTAAAAAGTTCTTATATTTGATCTTTGGATCAAAGAAAATGGTTACTTGGTTTGGAAGTTATGGTCTTGAAAAGTAGGGCAAAAATCATTGTTTTTCATGACTTAGAAAAATTTCAAGTTTTCCATGGTTGCCCTTTTTACAAGTAACCTCACTTTTCTTATTTTTGTTGATCAATCATGATCCAAACGATATATTAACATTGTTCTTGGCTTGAAGAGACCAGGTTTGACCAAAAACTCCAAAAGTCAAACTTGATTTTGACCATAGTTGACTTTTTGTATCAGATGAATTTTGAACTTTGTGATCCTTTATGAAATTGAATCCTGGGGCTAAATTAAAAATTATTGATGGACTCCAAAGGTGTTTTTGAGTGTCTTGAATCAAGTCCCAAGATTTGAGATTATGCCTTGCTCAAAAGTCAAAGGTATGGTTGACTTTTCATCAAAACCCTAGTTTGTGGCCCAGATGAATTTGAATTCTTGCACTGCTTATGAATCAAGTTCTTTGAATCAATCTAATAATGGACTAATATGATGCATTTGATGTCCTTGAAACATATCTTGAGGTCTTGGATCATGCCTTGCTCCAAAAGTCAACCCAGGGACTGAAATAGGTCAAAACCTTAATTTTGGTGCACTGAGGATCTTGAAGCTTGTTGATTTTGAAATGAGGCAATCTTGTACTTGATTATTGATGAATGAGATCTCTTGATTTTGCAAACTTATGCCTACGTATTCCCGTTTAACGAAACAGGGAAATCAGAGCGATCGTAGTTCCTCCTATTCTATGGGAGGAAAGAGATGTTTTGGTGTCTTGTTCAAAGCCCAAGACATGAAGCTAAAGGTGATTTGTATCTTGTTCGAAGCCCAAGGTATGAAGCTAAAGGGTTTTGGATGAGAGAGAATTTGTCATCTCTAAAGAGGAATTGTTGATGTTCGTATGCTGTGAGCAAGGCACAAATTTGATGCTAAAGGGTTTATTGACTCAACTGAGGTTTCTTTATACAAAGCCTAAGAGGAGGCTAGAAGTTTGACTTTTTCAGGGAAAATGTTCTTTATGTCTTGTATAAAGCCCAAGATTGAGGCTAAAAGGGATTTTGACTCCATTGGGAAGAATGTATCTTGTATAAAGCCTAAGATGGAGGCTGAAAGGGTTTGACTCAACAAGAGAGTACTTTTATCTGTCCTGTATAAAGCCCAAGACGGAGGGTAAAAAAGGTTGACTCAACAAGAGAGTCTTTTATACTCAATAAGATAGTGTTTTGCTATCTCGTACGAAGCCCGAGATTGAGGCTAAAAGGATATTGACTCAACAAGAGAGTCTTTTATACTCAACAAGAGAGTGTTTTGCTATCTCGTACGAAGCCCGAGATTGAGGCTAAAAGGATATTGACTCAATAATAGAGTCTTTTATACTCAACAAGAGAGTGTTTTTATATGTCTTGTACAAAGCCCAAGACGGAGGCTAAAAGGGATTGACTCAACAAGAGAGTCTCAAAAGGTTAGCTCCATTGGGGAGAATCATTTGTACAAAGCCCAAGATGAGGCTATCTTACTGCTGAGGATTATTGAGATCCTGAAGCGGGTCCAAGTGTG
The DNA here is from genome assembly GCA_022829125.1 of Lathyrus tuberosus. Classification (NCBI taxonomy): domain Eukaryota; kingdom Viridiplantae; phylum Streptophyta; class Magnoliopsida; order Fabales; family Fabaceae; genus Lathyrus; species Lathyrus tuberosus. Next base: position 1,701,307 of record JALAZF010000436.1, on the reverse strand, counting down.
GGGAACTCATATGAGAGAGATCGGGTTTCTGCTGGAGATTGATCCAGAGTGATCGGTGTTTTTTCCTATGTTTGAAAGGAACTTGAGAATGTCTTTGAAACTTAAGAGTTTTAGACTGTCCAAGTCTAGAGTTTTATCTTTTGTACAATGCCTAAGAGGAGGCGCGAGCATTAAGGGATGAGTATCAACCCTACAATGGCCAGAGTTTTGACGCGGGAAAGACTGCTCTAGCAAAGGATGACTAAGTTCTGTGTTATACCTTTAAGAGGTTGTCAGGGTCCTTGTATTAAACCCAAGAGAAGGCATGAGAACTTCTAAGAAGCCAAAGGGTCCTTGTACAACACCCAAGAGGATGTAGGGATGCTTTTAGGAAGCCTGTGGGTCCCCAAACCAAGAGAAGTTCAAGAAATGCAATTCACAGAGAAGAGATCATTCCAGAAAAGTTCGAGAATTTGGAAGAAACTCAAGAGATGCCATTCACGGAGAAAAGATCATCTCTGGGGAGTTAGAGTTTCTTTGACAATTTCTAAGGGTGACAGTCTGAGAAAAGGTTCACCGAGAATACTGTCTTTCTCTATTTTCCATATTGTTTAACCCCAAGAGAAGGGAAGACTGTATCTGGAAATCCTATGGGGATCTAGTTTTGTTTGTATTAAAAGAGTGACCAACAGGGCTTTACCTAGTTCTAGAGGTAGTTGCCGGGGAAAACTCTAAATAACTATACTAGTATTACACAGTGGATATGTGACAAGTATATAAAAGGATGTGAAAGAAGACTTACAGTGAAACAACCCCGCAATACAGTTATATACATATGAAAGCGGTAAATGAAAACGGATAAACACTTACCCGTTGTAGAGCTTCCATGCTATTTTATTAGTTGTTCAATAAAGAAATTAAAGAAATTTTTGATGACAACATATATTTGAATTCAAAATCAAAGGAGAAAGTGCTTTGAAAAGATTCTTGGGGCTTACAGCTCAAGGAGAGGCCAAAATTTTAACGATGATCGCACTGTTGTCTTAAAGATCGTATGGGGACTTATACAACGACTAAGGCCAAAAAAGTTTTTATGTACAAGGGGGTGGGTCTTACACTCTATTAGAGGCCCAAAGATTTATTTTTGTACAAGGGATGGGACTTACAACTCAAGGAGAAGCCCAGGGTTATTTATTTGAAAACGGCGACCGCGCCGAGGTTTTTGAAAACACAGTGGGTCTTATACAACATCTGAGGCCCAAATCATTTTGGTTTCAAAAAAGGGTTGGGTCTTACACACTATTATAGGCCCAAAGTGTTTTTTTGAAAAGGAATGGGACTTATAGCTCGAGGAGAGGCCCAATTGGTTTTGTTAAAAAGGCGACGATCGCGCCGTTGTTTTTGAAAATACAGTGGGACTTATACAATGACTGAGGCCCAAAAAGTGGTGTATTTACAAAGGGGATGAGTCTTATGAAGGTGTGAAAAATGCAAGAAAGGGGGGTTTGAATTGGTTTTTCAAAAATTAATTATTTCTTAAGAGTTTCTTTCTTGTTAAAAAGTTTTTTCAAAGAATCAAACGACTTAGTTAAACAAAAGGATATAAACACGTTATGTTTATACTAGTTCACTTGAGAATCTCTCAAGTTAGTCTAGTCCACCCGCCAAGGTGATTTTACCTCTCTCAACGAGGTCTTAATCCACTATTCAACAAAATAGTACAGTGCACAAGCTACACAGCTGGTGACTAACCACAACCTCTAGAACTCACACGTCCTAGACTTCTCAAGTAATCCAACCACACTGGTCTTACTCAAGGCACAACCTCTAAGACACTTGTCCTAGACTTCTCAAGAGATCTAATCACTGAGACTCTCTCAAGGAATACAACTTTAAGTTCTAACACAATGAGTTTACAGAGAATTGCTTCTTATCAAGCGATAATGTAAAAAAGCTTTTAGACCAGAAATAACTTAAGAAAGAATGGAGATAGAAAGTATTGTCGTTGTTCACTTGTGTATCTTTCTTTAAGTTTTTGAGCTTCCTTTTATAGTCGAGTGAAAAGAGCCATTGAAATGAAATCATGATAGCTAGGTAGGCTTGCGGCTTGGAAGCACGAGGACAGGTACAAAATCTTCTGCATGCAGCGCGTCCCGTCTGTGTCAGATTCTTTTGTTATTTCGCACAGTCTTCGAGAATTTTAACGTTGTAATGTGGTACAGCTGTACAGTGTGACAGGTTTTCTTGGATTCTCAACATCAGAGGCTTTTTGTGAGCGTGAGTAAGAAGTGAAAACATTGTATGGTTCTTGTGATTATCAAGTCTTTGAATCAACAGCTCTACGCTTCCAGAATCTTCAGAACTTGTCATTTGAACCTTGTTGTCCGAATCCACTTTCTTTTATATCCAGAGGCTTCTGATGTTAATTTTGATGAAGCATGAGTAGAATCTTTATAGCAGAATATCTGATGCTTCAAGTCTTCCATTGATTGAAGAAGTCCATTAGGAATCAGTTTTCAGAACTTCAGTACTTGGTCTTTTAAGAGCGTTATTCTTTTCTGCTTCAAGTCTTCCAAATCTTCAGAGCCTGTCTTCAGAGTCTTCGGAACTTCTTGTTTGAAAAACGTAAGGCTTCAATAATTTTGACTTTGTTCCATCAGAACTCTTGTCTCATCTTCTAGTTGAGTTCTTATTCTTCGAAGCATCTTTCATTAAGCATTGCGCCAATTCACGGAAGCAGAACCTGTTTGCTAGGTTCTTACACATAACAACATTAGTTGCACAAAATTGTTCATACAAATATTCATCTATTATCATCAAAACTTAGAGATAATATTGCAGAACCAAATCTTGTTCTTACATCTTACACTCTAATAGAGGCCCAAAGAGATTTAAAGAAAAGAAATAGGGCTTATAACACGAGGGGAGGCCCAATTGGTTTTGTTAAAAAGGCGACGATCGTGCCGTTGTTTTTGAAAATACAGTGGGACTTATACAATGACCGAGGCCCAAAAAGTGGTGTATTTACAAAGGGGATGGGTCTTACACTCTAATAGAGGCCCATGAGTGTTTGAAAATGATTGATGAGGGTGAAATCGATTAAAACCCTAATTTCATCATTTTTTAAAAGTGAATTCAATAAAAAAATGATAAAACATCAAATAAGCTTGAATAAACAACTTGTGATTTTTGGTTAAGGTTTGAAAAATTAGGTTTTAATCACAAGATGAATTAAAACTCATTTGGTTTGGATTTTTCAAGATGAATATTCACTTTTAAAATGTTTAAAAAACAATTAAAAATGAATTTATTCATAAAAATACCAACTATATTATATAAATAATATAAATTTGATTTTTTTGTGGAATAAAATATTTCAACATTTTTGTGATTTTTGCAAAAAGAACCAATAAAAAATAATTAAAATTGAGGGAGTTATTAATTTTTCAAATCATTAAAAATAATAAGAAAAATAATAGAAAAATGGAAAAAATATTAAAAAGGGGTCTGGGGCGAGGGGGATTCGAACCCCAGACCTCTTGTGTGCAGTGCGCGCCTCCTACCACTGGGGTGGTGATACATCCGTGTATCAAAGCCCACCCACAAATATACAAGGCTTGCCTTGTTTTTGGCCTGGCCAAGGCAAGGCTAGGCAAGATTTCGGCCAAAAATGTGAAGCTTGTAACTTTCTCATTTCTCTATGGATTGGGACAAAATTTAGGTCTATCCTGCCTAGAATTTCACAAGGAATCCAATGGTGGTGGTGGTTTTTTCAGATGAGGTCCCCATTTTAAAACCCGATAGTGGTTTTGAAATAGGCCTCCCTTTGCATTTTCTGTGCTACCTCATGGTACAGGCATGAATCACATGATGAATTGGTCCAAACACAACATATATAACATGTATGAGATGTGTATGATCAGTAGACTTCAAAGCAATGCATATTTCTAAGAGTTCAAGTTGTGATGCTTACCTCTTTAGTAGCTTTTTGGGCAATCTGTCAAGTGCTTTTATTCTAGAAATAATTTGATGCTTTGGACACCCTCAAATGATCCCTTGGAAGCTTTTAGGATGATTGGAAACAGCTGGAAACCTCAGGAATGGAAACTGGCCCTTTCTTGCAAAAGGGGCAAAAGTGACCAAAATAACAACTCTCTCAAATGGTGTTCCAGATGTGGGGAACCATTTGAGACAGTTCAAGGATGATATTTGGAGTGTGTTTGAGGCTTTATCTAGTTTTGAAAGTGACTGAATCAAGACATGGCTTGAAAAATGCAAAAAAGTCCTATTTTGAGGTTTTGAGGAGAGACTTTGAGGTTTTGGTGTTACAGGTCACTTGTGAGAGTTTGGACAGCTTAGATATGACATATTGGATGTGTTTGGGTCATGAGTTGTGATGGAATTGCTCCCTAAATCAAAAACTCAGAGTTACCTTGCTAAAGAACGCATTTTTGTATAGAGAAAGAGATTTTGAGGAAAGCAAGTGTTGTAGTGCTTTGGTGTACTCAAACTGAGCACAAATGAGCTCTATTTATAGTAGAGCAAGTTTGTTTTGCAAGCAATAGTGAATGGAGACTGCTGCAGACCTTTGGCCAATTGGAGCATTTTGGAATCTCAAGTCTCCTCTAGCCATTGACTAGAGGTTAGAGCACAGGCCTTTGGTTCCCTAGTTCAGAGATCATCCTTGACTCATTCAGTTGGAAATGGCACAGTTCATGCCACCTTGGTGCATCCATTAAATGCTCCAAAACAAAATTGGAGTCTTGTCCCCTCTTTAGGGTTTTTTAGGTTTGGCATGCTATTTTTAGTTCCAAAGACTTGGGAGGCTTATGGATCAGTGTTTATCCCTCCCTGGTCTCTCCCTGAGGTGTTCAGACGGATAAACTTATTTGTCATTTGCACAAATTGCTCAAATCGAGCAAAATGCACAAATCTTCCTTGTTATGGCAGTTGCAGCAAGGCATATTGCCACTGTCATATATCTTAGCTCAGATGGGATTTGATGGAGTTCTTGGCCATTTTGGAAAGCTCTCATATGATACAACACATGTGTGATCATTGTTTGTTTTGACACTTTTTGGATCCAAGTGAAAAAAGCCCCAACATTTTGAAAAAAGTGAAGCAGATTCTGACTTAGTGAAAATTTCACTAAGGGTTGGAAAAAGTGACATTTCATGTTTTCAGCCATTTTGATCCAACCATAACTCAAAATCCATGATGAATTGGAATGAGGTGTAGTTGAAACTTTTAAAGTATGCCATGAGAGCTACAAATCCGTCTTTGGATCAACCAAAATGGTTGCTTGAATCTCAAGTTATGATCTTTGGAAGTTGGTACCCTAGTCACTTTGTTCCATAACTTAGAAAATTTCTAAATTTTTTTATGGTTACCCCTTTTACAAGTTATCCCACTTTTCTTGATTTTTCTTGATGAATGATGATTCCAATCACACATTAACATCATTTTAGGGTTAGGGAACCATAATTGGCCAAAAAAATTAAAAAGTCAAACTTTGACTTTTGGGCACAGTTGACTTTTTATCAGATGAATTCCAAACTGTGCGATCCTCTATGAAATCAAGTCCTTGACCTAAATCAAACTTCATGGATTGATTTCATAGGCATTAAAGGGTGTATTGAATCATGTCCCAAGGTTTGGGAGCATGTCCTGGTCAAAAGTCAAAGGCACAGTTGACTTTTTCGCGCGAAACCCTAACTGTGGTTCTGATGAACTTTAAACTTGTGAATCAAGTTTCTTGGATCAATACATTGTTGTAAATGGATCAATGTAGTGTATTATGGTCCCTCTAATCATGTCTTGAGGTCTTGGCTTATTTTTTGTCCCAAAAGTCAACTTAGGGGTGAATTAGGTCAAGAAACCCCAATTCCTGGTTTTTTTATGAATGCATCCCCTGAGGCCAAATTGACTTGATGATTGGGTTAAGAGGTCCCTTAGAGTATTTTGGGTTATACTTTGAAGCATTGGCTCATGCCCAGAGGAAAATTTCCATCTGGAGGCCCTGGTCGACCAAAACCCTAATTTGGTGACACTGGTGATCTTGAGGCTTGATCCACTTGGAATATTGCAGCCTTGTGCTTGATCCATGATGTGGGAGTCCTCTTGATCCATTGTGGATGTTTGAGAGGTTTAGACAAGTTGAAGATCATGTCATTCCTTGATTGATCCTTTGTTTAAGAGCTCTGAGAGGGCTTGAAACCCTAAGTTTTATTGTAGTGGATGCTCACCCATCTTTGGGGAGACTAATGAGGTATGATGGTTCATCCATATTGTGATGATGATTTGCACAATGATGGGAAATCTTAGTGGTCAAAATTTGGGGTACGACAGATGCCCCTATTTAATCTTCATGGACCCGAAGGTGTGAATGGCGAAGGTATTCAGGCATTCGGGGTGCAAGAGGATTAAATATCGGAATACTCGAAATTTTGATGGTGGTTATGAATGGTAGCTTACGTATTCATCTTCTTTTGCTAAGCGATGATGCTTAGAAAAGGTAAAACTTCCGCTCGATCCTGGTTTCCTACCAAGGAACTGGTCTCAGTTTCTGATTTAAACTTCCCCTCGATCCTAGTTTCCTACCAAGGAACTGGTCTCAGTTTCTGATGTAAACTTCCTCTCAATCCTGGTTTCCTACCAAGGAACTGGTCTAAGCTTCATTTGTAAACTTCCCCTTGATCCTGGTTTCTTACCAAGGAACTGGTCTCAGTTTCTTTTGTCAATAAACTTTCTTGACAAGAGACGCTATTTGTAGCAGTTTTCCTCAAACTTCCCGCCAAATTTTCCTCGGGGGATGCCATTTGATGGAAAAAATTTTGATGTCTAACTTGCTGGGGAGACCCATTTGTCTGAGTTGTAGAGGTACACAAACTTCTCTATCGGAGATGCCATTTGTGGATTCTATCGGGGAAAACGAGTCTCTCGAGACACTGTTTCCTGTTGGGGATATTACATCATACCTTCCCTCGAGGTCATCTCAGAGAGATGTCATGTAATCCAATTTTGAGGTGCCGATGACTTCATTAACATTGACTTTCTGGAGAGAAAAACCAATGTGTTGCTGAGAGTCTTTAGTTGTGAGGCTTTCTCTGGGGATTTTCTTAATCTGGAAAAGCGAAGATATCATCTTCAATGGCGAAGAATAACATTTGTCGAATGTCTTCTTGTTTTTTCAGAGGTTCAAGTTATCAAAGTGGTCGAGAAGTGGCTCCCATCTAGAAATAAACTGGAGGAGAGAGATGGTTTAGACAAAACATTTCCTAACAAGGAAAAAACTGACAACTCGATTGAGAGGACTTTTATCACTAGGGGATAAGACCAACTAGCGTGATAATGCAATATGAATATGAATGCAAATAAATAATGCATGATATATGTATGTTTATGCTGACAAAACTGACGCGACATACAGACTAATAGATGAACACGACTAGATACTCGGCCACTACGGGGGATGAAAAGTATCATGGGTTCAAGATAGCAATTATGCCTTGCTTAGGAGAGATAATCCCTTTCGGGAAAACCGTTGGTCGAGCTTAGGAGATAAGAACTCTACCGAGGGTGTCAGATAAAACATGGTCTCTGACATAGTTGATCCTTCCTTCGGGCGTACTGACTTAGAAGGAGTACTTTGATTCTGCACTTTGGGGTTCGATTACTTCTGGAGAAGCGATCGATGTTCTTTCAATGTTAAACAGTCAAAAGAATTGCCATATTTATTTTAAAAGCAGAAAAAGTTTGACAAGTAAATTCATTTTTTTTTATTTTAAGAATCGTTAATCATGTTAAAAACATCATCCTGTAAAGCTAAAACAAATGTGAATTGCAAACAAAAACACTAGGGCTCAAATTTTATTAATAGGATGGAAATCAGCCAAGCGCGTGATTCTATAGAGTATATACAAAGTTAGAAAATGGTAATTTAAGGGAAAAGGGCTACATTGAAACATAACGACCATTATCCTTCTACCAAGTTTGAATTCTGGACATCCCGAGCTTCCGTCGAAGATGACCTTGACTGGAGTTTTCCTGATGTATGGCATGACTGCTGCTGAGGATTTGCCCCTTTGTCGAACGTAGTTACTTGCCATTATCCCTAACTTTTTCCTGGATTGTACTTTTGAGATTTCCAATCCATCTGGACGATTTTGCTTATGTCTCTAATTTTTGCCTGGACCGCTCTTTCGGGTTTTCAATCCACCGAGACTTTTTTTTAGGCGAAGTGTTTCTTGACTACGTCAGCATTTGTGGGGTAGGAAAATTCTTGTTCATCCATGGTTGTGAGTCTCGAGGCACCGCCTGAGAAGGCTTTCTTGACCACATAGGGGCCGTCATAATTCGGAGTCCACTTGCCCCTGGAATCAGTGAGAAAGGATTGTATCTTCTTGAGCACGAGGTCTCCTTTTCTGAAAACGCGAGGTCGGACCTTTTTGTCAAACGCCTTCTTCATCCTTTGCTGATATAACTGACCATGGCATATAGCCGTTATTCATTTTTCTTCGATCAGATTCAGTTCATCGTGTCGACTTTGACACCATTCTGCTTCTGTTAACTTAGCGTCCATCAATACCCAGATTGACGGGATCTATACTTCTATGGGAAGCACTGCCTCCATGCCATATACTAGAGAGAAAGGGGTGGCTCTGTTAAAGTGCGGACAGATGTGCGGTAACCATGAAGAACAAAGGGTAGCATCTCGTGCTAGTCTTTGTAGGTTACAACCATCATTTGAACGATGTTCTTGTTAGCCGCTTCTACCCCTCTGTTCATCTTGGGTCAGTAGGGAGATGAGTTATGGTGTTCGATCTTGAACTCAGCACACAACTCCTTCATCATTTTATTGTTCAATTTGGATCCATTATTTGCAATGATCTGGCATGGAACATCATAACGGCAGATGATATTGTTTTTGATAAATCGGACCACCACTTTTCGGGTTACATTGGCGTATGATGCTGCTTCGACCCACTTGGTGAAGTAATCAATGGCTACCAGGATGAACCGATGTCCGTTTGAAGCCTTGGGTTCGATCATGCCAATCATGTCGATTCCCCATAAGGAAGAAGGCCACGGGGAAGAGAGAACTTTGAGATGTGTTGGCGGTACATGGATCTTGTCTGAGTATATCTGACACTTGTGACATCTCCTCATGTACTTGTAGCAGTCAGATTCCATGGTCAACCAATAGTATCCTGCTCTTAGAATTTTTCTAGCCATTGTGTGTCCATTGGCATGAGTGCCAAAGGATTCTTCGTGAATTTCTTTCATCAGCATGTTTGCTTCTGGTCTGTCTACACATCGAAGCAAGAGCATGTCGAAATTTCTCTTATAGAGTGTATCACCGCTCAAGAAGAATTTGCCTGCCAATCTTCTGAGGGTTTTTCTGTCCTTTCTGGATGCCCCAGGTGGGTATTCTTGTTTCTGAAGGAAGCATTTGATATCATGATACCAAGGTTTATCGTCTATGATTGCTTCGATCGTGAAGATATAAGCGGGCCTCTCAAGGCGCATTATGTCAATCTTAGGTATATTTTTCCATTGACCCATAATAATCATGGAAGAGAGAGTGGCTAATGCATCAGCCATGTGATTCTCTTTATGAGGGATGTGATGAAACTCGATTATGTTGAAGAATGGTAACAACCTTCTTGCGTAATCTTTGTAAGGAATCAATCCTGACTGGTATGTTTTCCAATCTCCTTGGATCTGATTGATAACCAGGGATGTGTCGCCATACACGTCCAAGTTCTTAATCCTTAAGTCAATCGCTTCTTTGAGACCCATGATGCAAGCTTTGTATTCGGCCTCGTTGTTTGTACACTTGAATGTCAATCTGGCAGTGAAAGGAATGTGGGTACCCTGAGGTGTTATGATGATTTCCCCAATTTTGTTTCCATAATGATTGATAGCTCTGTCAAAGATTAGTCCCCATTGGAAACCTGGTTCTGGCCCTTCACTGGGTAGCGGTTCATCGCAATCTTTCATTTTAAAGTACATAACATCTACGCCTGGGAAGTCAAATCCGAATGATTCCTGATCGTTAATCAGTTGATGAGCCAAATGATCGGCTAAAACACTTCCTTTTATGGCTTTCTGAGTGTGGTACTCGATGTCGTATTCTGATAACAATATCTGCCAACGAGCTATCCTTCCCGTGAGAGCAGGCTTTTCAAAACGTACTTGATCGGATCCATTTTGGAGATTAACAAAGTAGTGTGACGAATCATATACTGGCGAAGACGTTTGGCTGCCCAAGTCAGAGCACAACAAGTTTTCTCAAGCATAGTGTACCGAGTCTCGCAGTTGGTGAACTTCTTGCTCAAATAGTAAATGGCAGACTCTTTCCTTTTGGTTTCGTCTTGTTGGCCAAGTACACAACCCATGGAGTCTTCCAAGACTATTAGGTAGATGATCAGTGGTCTTCCTTCCACTAGAGGTGATAGAATTAGTGGGTTCGACAGGTATTCGTTGATACTGTCAAAAGCGGTTTGGCAGTCTTCTGTCCAAACGCAGTCCTGATTCTTCTTGAGTAATTTAAAGATCGGCGCATATGTCGCGGTCATGAGGAATATAAATTGGGAAATGTAGTTCAGACGTCCCAGGAATCCCCTGACTTGTTTTTCAGATTTTGGAAAAGGCATTTCTTGAATGGCCTGAACCTTGTCAGGATCAACCTCAATTCCTTTCTGGCTGACGATGAACCCTAAAAGTTTCCCCGAACAGACACCGAATGTGCATTTGTTGGGATTCAAGCGGAATTTGTACTTCCTCAGACGCTCGAATAAATTTGACAAGCGGGTCACATACTCCTCTTCTGTTTTAGATTTGGCAATCATATCATCGACATACACTTCTATTTCTTTGTGTATCATGTCATGAAACAAAGTAGTCATGGCCCTTTGATAGGTTGCCCCGGTGTTCTTCAAACTGATAGGACCAAGCAAATACATCGGGAAACCCTTTGAGAAGCTTTATCAAACTCTCTTTGACAGTCGGACTGAGCAGCGCCCCAATCTTGACCTCTTTTCTCTCTTCTTCTGAACCCAAGTTGACCGTTTCCAACGGCTCTTTGTGAGGTTCAATGGACATTTCCTCTTGTATGATTAATCGGGAGATCTCTTCTAGAATTTCTTCGTTCTCTTCTTCTTCAGCCTCAAATACCGGGAATTCAAAGTTGGGAGAAGGCATTGGATCGTATGTTTTAATGGGGTTTAAAATAAGCAATCTGCATGACGTGATGATTGTTTTTAGAAGAGATAGAAAGAATGTAAGAGTGTGTGCAGTGTATATTTTTTTTACTGCTTGTTTTTATTATTTGTGATTTTTTTAGGATTACCATTTTCTAAAAAAGCGAAAAGAGAAAACAACAATAAATGCGGAAATTACAGAACAACGTTATTTTATTTATGAACTTGTCGATTCTTGAAACTACAGCCCTATAAAACAAAACTCAGTCGCTTTGGGCGAAGCGAAGAGGTATTTACAGAAAAGTGAGCCCTATCAAACATCCGTTTCACCTGGGCAAGGTGAAAGGTTAAGATAAAGATGACAATTACTTAGACTTATGAACGATCTTCGGAACATCGACAGCAACCCATTGGCAGCGAACTCCTCGGTGAATCACAAAGTTTGGTACCTTCCTTGATTTGTCTTCAGAAATAACGCTAATTTCTGGTGGAGCAGGATCATTGGAATCTGTCTCCCAGGCAAAGTTGTTGTAGGAGGATTCCTCAGTTGTATTTTGCATAGTATTTGTGCTCTCAGGAAAACCCCCATATCCAGTAGGTTGGATGTCTTCGAACCTCATACGAGAGCTTTCGGGAGCAGTATATTTGACCAAGAAGTCATATTTGCCACTCAGTTGTCTCAGGGTGTCCCATACTTCTTTGGAACTGGAGGAGTCATCCATTTCGACGACGTTGACCTTGGGAAAAACATAGTTAAGGAACTCTTGTCCTGCAATATTTGCAAATTTATCATTGTACTGGATATTATCTGAATGCCCTGAGTAATGATCCCATGCTTCTATGGGGACGCAGGTATTCTTTTCGATGATGCTTAGCTGATAATCATCGTTCAGCTGACTCTTTTGCTCCGAGTCTCCTGGGTACGGCTGCCAGATAGGCAGGCCATCCATTGGGCCATAATAGTCATGGTCAAAGTTGTCTTTCATCAGAGTGTCCTCCTCTAATGAGTTTTGTGGAGCACGACATCCTTCTGGATCACAATCTCCGTATATCATCTTGACATCTGACCTTGGTATATACCTCAGACTTTGTGCCAGAAAGCAAAATGGCATAGGCACCTCTTCCTGAGACATATAATCGTCCTCGTTAAAATAGGACTTCCATTCCTCATCTGTGTCGGAGGAATCTCCCTCGTTGATGGTATGTACTTCTTGAGACACTGGGTGAAGGAAACCTCCACTATGGAAGAAGTTCTGAGTGGGATGAAGACTTTCATCGTTAGCAGCTGTCTGGGTACAGGTTGTCATACCCCAAATTTTGACCACTATGATTTTCCATCATTGTGAAAATCATCATCACAATATGGATGAACCATCTTACCTCATCAGTCTCCCCAAAGATGGGTGAGCATCCACTACAATCAAAATTAGGGTTTCAAGCCCTCTCAGAGTTCTTAGACAAAGGATCAATCAAGAAATGACATGATTTTCAACTTTTCTAGCCTCTCAAATATCCACAAGGGATTAAGAGGACTCCCACTTCAAGGATTAAGCACAAGGCTGCTCCCTTCCAGGTGAATCAAGCCTCAAGATCGCCAGTGTCACCAAATTAGGGTTTTGGTCGACCAAGGCCTCAAGATGAAAATTTTCCTTTTTGCATGAGCCAATGCTTCAAAGCATATTCTAAAAAACTCCATGGAACCTCATGGGCCCAAGCATCAAGTCAATTTGACCTCAGGGGATGCATACATCAAAAATTAGGAATTAGGGTTTTTTGACCTAATTCACCCCTTAGTTGACTTTTGGGACAAATCATGAGCCAAGACCTCAAGAGAGGATTTTAGGGTCTCCAACATACCACATTGATCCATTTGTAAGAATGGATTGATCCAGGAAGTTTGAGCAGCAAGTCTCAATTTCATCAGTACCACAGTTAGGGTTTCGCGAGAAAAGTCAACTGTATCTTTGACTTTTGACCAGGACATGCTCCCAAACCCTAGGACATGGTTCAATATACCCTATAACACCCATGGAACATTTCCATCAAGTTTGATTTAGGTCAAGGACATGATTTCCTAAAGGATCGCATAGTTTGGAATTCATCTGATAAAAAGTCAACTGTGCACAAAAGTCAACTTTGACTATTTGAGATTTCTCACAAAGATGGTTTTTTAACCCTAAAATGATGTTAATGTATGATTTGAATTATCATTCATCAAGAAAAATCAAGAAAAGTGGGATAACTTGTAAAAGGGGTAACCATAAAAGACTTAGAAAATTTTCTAAGTTATGAACAAAGTGGCAAGGGTACCAACTTTGGAGGATCATAACTCCTAAACCACAAAGCCATTTTTCCCCATCCAAAGCTTGATTTGTAGATCTCATTACCCTCTACAAAAGCTTAAAACTGACCTCCCTCCAAATTCCTCATGGATTTTGAGTTATGGAATGATCAAAATCACAAAAAGTGAAAATGTCACTTTTTTCCAACACTTAGTGAAATTTTCACTAATTCAGAATCTGCCTTCACTTTTTTCCAAATGTAGGGGGATTTTTCACTTGGATCCAAAAGGTATCAAAACCAAATATGATCAAACTGTTGTTGTATCATATGAGGGCTTTCGAAAATGGCCAAGAACATCACCTAATTCCACTTGGGCAAAGAGATATGATAATGGCAATATACCTTGCTGAAAACTGCCAAGGCTAGGCAGAATTTTGCATTTTTGCTCAATTTGGAAAAATCAGATAATTCCAAGCCTTGTCATCACTTTGGACACATCTGAGGATCAAATCTAAAGGGGACAAACACTGAGCCAAGCCTCCAAAGTCCTTGGAACAAGAAGTAGCATGCCAAACCTAGAATTGCCTAAAAGACGGACAAGACTCCAATTTTGGATTGGAGCATTCAATGCATACACCAAGGTGGCATGGACTGAGCCATTTGCAACTAAATTCAGTCAAGACTTATCCAAGACCAAGGGAACCACAACCCTGTGCCCTAACCTCTAGTCAATGGCTAGAGGAGACTTGGATTCCAAAGTGAAACCATTGGCCAAACCTCTGTTGCAGTTGCCATTCACTATTGCTTACAAAACAAACTTACTCTACTATAAATGGAGCTCATTTGTGCTCAGTTTGAGTACACAAAAGCCATCAAACAGAGGCTTTCCTCAAAATCTCCTTCTCACTTCCAAATTTGCCTTCCAAAGCAAGTCACTATCGGGTTTTGAGTTTGAGAGCAATTCCAATCAAACCAATCACACACACACCTCATAAACATCATATAGAAGTGATCCAAACACTCACATAACATCTGGAACACCAAAATCACAAAGTCACCAGCCAATTGCTCAAGCCTTTGACAGATTTGCAGTTGGGGTACCATCTCAAGTTCCAGATCATTTCAATCCATTCCAAGCATCCAGACACACTCCATAGCACCTAGGGAAACTGTCCATAACCTTGGAACCAAGATGTAACACCTTTAACACAAAACACAATCACCAGCTGCAAGTGGTAAACATGAGCTCTTCTAACTCTATGATTCATGCAATTTTTGCTGCACAATAATTTGGCCATATGTTCATAATCATGCATGGAGTGTTTTCCCTCAATCAATTGCATTGTTTGAATCGTGTATGGAATTTCTAAACCTTCATGCAGAATTTAGGGTTTTTGAGGTTTCTCTTTGATTTCTTATTCCATGCTTAAAATAAATGAAATTAAAGACCATAGAAATGATCGTGAGGTTGAAACGAGTAGATTGATATGTAGATTGCATGATATAATTAAGTATTCAGTGAGATTGGATAGAAAACGCAAATCCGCAGAAACAGAGCAAGGGCGCGTGTTCTTGCCATGTTCTTGGCGCCCCTTTTCAAATATTTGAATATTTGCATTTTGTGATTTTATTTAATTGATTCAAAAATTAATTTCTCTCTGAGTTTTAACGATTTTGAGTTGATTCTTTTTTTAATAATTCACAAAAATGTTAAAATATTTTATTTTACCAAAAAATCCCAAAAATATTATTTATTTCATATAATTGATATTTTTGCCAAGAATTAATATTTTAATTATTTTTGACTTTTAAAATATTTTTTCCTTCTTGATTTTGCAAATTTTTATGATTTCTAATCATTTTGTAGGTCAAAGCACGATTTTTGAAACATTAGTCTAAGATCAAAATTTGTTTTCCACATGTTAAACAATTTTGATCATTTTAATTGAATTTTTTATTCAATTAAAATATATTTTGGAAATAAATTAGGGTTTTGATTAATTCAACCTTCATCAAACAATTTCAAACACTTTTGGGCCTCTAATAGAGTGTAAGACCCAATCCTTTGTAAATACAAACCTATTTTGGGCCCCACTTATTGTATAAGTTCCGTTGTATTTCAAAAAGTTCGACGCGATCATCGTCCGTTGAAAAACAAACCCTGGGCCTCTCCTCGAGCTATAAGACCCATTCAAAATCTTTGGGGCCTCTATTAGAGTGTAAGACCCAACCCCCCTTTGAAAATCAAACCGTTTTGGGCCTCAATGCATTGTATAAGGCCCACGCGTTTTCAAAATTCTCAGCGCGATCGCCATTTTCAAACAAATGACCTTGGGCCTCTCCTTGAGCTGTAAGCCCCACCACTTGTACAAAAATAAATCTTTTGGGCCTCTTGAGAGAGTGTAAGACCCATCCCCTTGTACAGAAAATTTCTTGGGCCTCAGTCACTTATATAAGTCCCTCTGTACAAAACGACAGTGCGATCCCTGATAAACCTTGGGCCTCTCCTTGAGCTGTAAGCCCCAACACCTTTTCAAAATACTTTCTCCTTTAATTTTGAATATACTGTTGTTTTCAATATTTCTTTGTTGAACAACTAACCAAACAGCATGGAAGCTCTACAACCGAGTAAGTGTTTATATATTTTCTTTACCCGATTACATATACATATAACTGTATTGTGGGGCTGTTTCACTGTAAGTCTTCTTTCATAAACTCATATCAACTGTGTAATACTAGTATAGATATTTAGAGTTTCCCCGACAACTACGTCTTGCACTAATCCCTGTTGGTCACTCTTAAAAAGACAAAACTAGATCCCCCATCGGATTACCAGACACATTCTTCCCTCCTCTTGGGGTTAAACAATATGGAGACGTGAAAGGCAGCATTCTCGGTGAACCCTTTCACAGACTATCACCCTTAGACATTGTCAAAGAAACTCTACTCCCCAGAGATGATCTTTTCTCCGTGAATGGCATCTCTTGAGTTTCTTCCAAATTCTCGGACTTTCCTGGCTTGACCTATTCTCTGTGAATAGCCTATCTTGAATTTCTCGGGGTTTGGGGACCCACAGGCTTCCTAAAAGCACCCCTGCCTCCTCTTGGGCATTGTACAAGTACCCTACGGCTTCTTAGAAGTATTCACAACCTCCTCTTAGGCTTCGTATAAGGATTCTTCCTTCGGGAAGAGAGCCTCCTCTTGGACTTCGTACAAATTGTCCCTCGGCTTTTTAAAAGTTTCCAGCCTCCTCTTGGGCTTCGTACAAATTGTCCCGACGACCTCCTAGAGGTATAGGAACATAAATTAGTCATCTTAATAGAACAATCTTTCAAAGAGTCTAGATCTTTCTACCGTGAACGTACTACTACTATTTCTTTAAGCATAGTACAAAAGATAAAACTCTAGACTTGGACAGTTTAATCTCCTTGAGTCTCAAAGGCATTCTCAAGAAGGGAAAAACACCAGTAGACTCGGACAGTCTCCAATACCCTCTGGATTCCCCATTTCCTTAAAGAACAGGAAATAACCCTGATCCTCTAATCGATTCTAAAGCATAGTCGTACCTTTAATCAGTCTCTTTATAAGAACTGATTTTCTCTTTTAACCCACCTACTGGACCTGTCATTCAACTGAAATAGCAATCCTTTTAGCCTCCATCTCGGGCTTCATACGAGATACACAACCACTCTCTTGTTGAGTATAAAGCACTCTCTTGTTGAGTCAAACCCTTTTAGCCTCTCTCTCGGGCTTCGTCCGAGACACATAAAAACACCCTCTTGTTAGGCCAATAGCCTCCTCTTAGGCTTTGTATAAGAAAAAACCCCGGTTGAGTCAATCAACCTTTTAGCATCAAAATTGTGCCTCGTTCAAAGGATACAAACATCAACAACTCCTTTCAAATAATCCCTGTAAGTGGCAAGCCTCTGGATCATTTACATCCACACCACTGTCCCTCTTTTAGCATGAGAAATTCCTAAGGAAAGATGACATTGCTATACACTAAGTTAAAGTCTTCTTCTTCAGGTTAAAACCCCTATAAAGGAAATTATGGCATTGTTAGGATTCACATATCCCGGTTAAACTAATCCTCCTTTATAGTCAGTCACCCAACAGTTGTGACAAACAGACCCCCTTTAGACATGACAGATTCTCTCTAAAGACAACACCTTTTTGGCTTCACATCTTGGGCTTTGAACAAGATATAAACCACCTTTTCAGCTTCACGTCTTGGGCTTTGATCAAGACACCAAAACACCATTTCCTCCCATAGAATAGGAGGAACTAAGATCACTCTGATTTCTCTGTTTCAGTAAACGGGAATACGTAGGCATAAGATTAAAAGAAAAATCTTAGCGAGCACACTAATCCAAAGTCCCAAATCCCATACCTTCACATATCAAATGAAAAGCATCAGTCTTAAACTCCCACCAATCGCCCAGGCACTATTTTAACAAAATAACCTAAGAGAGACCCACAATCTTTGTAGCATCTGTAAACCAACAGTCATCTGTTCAAACTCAGTATGCAAGCAGGGTTAATTGGAGACATCTATTTCCCTTCCTTCATCAGCTTCAATAGGATAAAAAAATGAATCGAGCTGTAGTACCCCAAAAGCGATAGTGCTTCGCAACCACGTCCAAAAATTCACGCTAAAGAAAAAATGGCGACTTCAATAGGGACAGCAGGACCTTGTTCTCTTCCCATCTCTTAGGTAGAAACCTTAAAAAGTACCACAGAAAAGTGGTGCCCACCATGGGGCTCTTTTCTTTTCTTTCTTTCTTTGGGGATTTCACTGGGATAGGACCTTTTTGACTTCACTAAGATCTTAGGTCAAAACCTTTAAAGTTGGGAAGGTACCACAGAATTGCGACTCCGCCGGGGAGCCATTTTTGTCAGGAACATAGGATTCATAGCTCTTTAAAGTCTAGGACTTTAGGACAAATATATATACTACTTTTCCTAATTGATATCTGTGTTTATTTTTCTGCTAATGGGAATGCGTGTGATGCCGCATGTGGAAAGATTGAGTATACACCTAGGAAAAACCTCTTTTAGTAGTGCGAAAACTATTGGAAATGGTTGTCACGCGATACTACCCTCTTCTGATGGTTCTTCGAAAAACATCACCTAGCACGGTTCCCGGCCCGCTGGTGTTTTCTCGACAAGAACTGATGATTTTGAGAGACAGGTACAAAAATCACTAGTATAAACCTTTGTGGGGGGGGGGGGTAGAGCCTTGACTTCATGACACCGACCCTTTGACCCCATGTTTTTTCTATGTTTTTGTGTGCTGCATTCATGCATTCATCTAAAAAACATTACATCAAAGAAAAACTTCTCTTCTAGTCTCTCTTTTTCAAATTAAACTAAGACAATGATTGCAAATGTCAGAGAAAAAGATTGCGCTCATGGATTTCGGTAGAAGGAGAACTCATAAGTATACCTTCAAGGTTCCAAAACTAGAAGATTTAAGAGGATTAGCGAGGATGATCACTAACCCTGAAGCTTTCAGAGCCAAGTACGGAGGTCTGTTAAGAGTCCATGTGATTGAAGGAATCATGGAGGCACTCGTTCAGTTTTACGATCCGGTCTATCACTGTTTCACATTCCCGGATTACCAGCTCGCACCAACGTTGGAGGAGTATTCTCACCTAACCGATCTACACATTACTGATCGAGCTCCAATTTCTGGACTGGAAGAAATTCCAAAGGATCAGACCATTGCAAGAGCAATCTATTTGGGTGAGTCAGAAATTAAGACTCACATGACCACCAAGGGTGGGCTCCCAAGTTTGCCACCCCAGTTCCTAACAAAGAAGGCTTTGTACTTTGCTAGTATAGGGAACATGACTGCTTTTGAAAACCCTGTGCCGACTTTGCTGGCAGACGCATATCATTCTGTACACTTAGGGAATTTGTACAGTGGAGGGATGATCGCATGCTGTGTACCCCTGTTATATAAATGGTTTATATCCCATTTGCCTAAGTCTGCTGCTTTTTTGAATCATAAGAGTACCTTACGTTGGTTGCAGAAAATCATGTCTCTTACCAACTCTGACATAGATTGGTGCAATAGGATTTATGACGGGATCAGGATCATTGACCGTTATGGAAACTTCCCCAACGTACCCCTCATAGGAACTAAGGGAGGAATCAACTACCATCCAGTATTGGTTCGTCGTCAATTTGGATACCAGATGAGGCATGTCCCGTGTAATGCTCATCTGGAGGGTCTTTTCTTCAAAGAAGGAGAAAATGACAGGGCACTAAAGATGGAAATAGTGCACGCTTGGAAACATGTTCATAAGAAAGGACGAGAGTCTATAGGAAAACCGGACTATGTCTCGGTGGAGCCTTATCTCCACTGGGTACAAACTAGAGCTCTCAAACTAAAGATGTCTTATCCTCGCCACAGAGTTCTTCCGCCGAGGGAATCTGTCATGTACTTCATGACTGAAACGGAAAAACTTCAGGTTACTCTCAACAAAGGTCAACAGGAGAGGAGGTCTTGGAAGAACAAGTACTGCACCCTCAATGTAGAGTGTACCAAAATACAACGACTGCTAAAAGATAAGGATGCTCTGATCGAGATTTTAGAGCAACATGCTGTGGAGAATCAGGATGACCAAAGGATTTTGCTCGCTCCTTTCACTTGGCAAAGGAATGACAACCCGACAACAGCCCAAGAGCCCCGGTCCAAGAAAAAGAAAGTGTAGCGAGTGATTTTTGATGTGGTTGTGAAGCACAATCACTCTGGTACTACAGCTCGATTCATTTTTTATGCTATTGAAGCTGATGAAGGAAGGGAAATAGATGTCTCCAACAAACCCTGCTTGCATACTGAGGTTAAACAATCAAAACTGTTGGTTTACAGATGCTACAAAGATTCGGGGTCTCTCCTAGGTTATTTTTTTAAAAATAGTGTTCGTTCGATTGTTGGAAGGTATAGGATTTTGGGTTTTTGTTTAGTGTGCTCGCTAAGATTTTTCTTTCAATCTTATGCCTACGTATTCCTGTTTACCGAAACAGGGAAATCAGAGCGTTCGTAGTTCCTCCTATTCTATGGGAGGAAATGGGTGTTTTTGGTGTCTTGTTCAAAGCCCAAGATGTGAAGCGAAAGGTGGTTTGTATCTTGTTCAAAGCCCAAGATATGAAGCTAAAAGGGTTTGACTTTAGAGAGAATTTATCATCTCTAAAGAGGGGTTTATCTATCACAACTGTTTATAAAGGAGAATTACTTTAACCGGGATTTGTGAATTCGGCAATGCCATAATTTCCTTTATAGGGGTTTCCAACCTGAAGGAGAAGACTTCAACTCAGTGTAGAGCAATTCCATCTTTCCTTAGGAATTTCTCATGCTAAAAGAGGGACAGTGGCATGGATGTAAATAATCTAGAGGCTTGCCGCTTACAGCGATTAGATGAAGGGAAAGGAGTTGTTGATGTTTGTGTACTGTGAACGAGGCACAACTTTGGTGTTAAAAGGTTGATTGGATCAACCAATGGTTTTCTTATATTAAGCCTAAGAGGAGGCTATTGTGTGTCTCGTACAAAGCCTGAGAGAGAGGCTAAAAGGTTTTGACTCGACGATGGAGTCTTTTGGTATCTCGTATAAAGCCCGAGATGGAGGCTATTTGACTCAACAAGAGAGAGTTTTTGTGTGTCCCGTATGAAGCCCGAGAGAGAGGCTAAAAGGGTACTGTTTCAGTTGAGTGACAGGTCCGGTATGCTGATTTAAAGAGAAAATCAGTTCTTATATGAGTAATGCTGTACTCAGGGATTTTGATTCAGGGATCAGGGATATTTCCCGTTCTTTAGGGAAGTGGGAAATCTGAAGGGTATTGAGACTGTCCAAGTCTACTGGTGTTTTTCCTTACTGGAAGGGTGCTTGAGAACATCTTTGGGGACTCAAGGGTCTTAGACTGTCCAAGTCTAGAGTTTCATCTTTTGTACTATGCTTTGAGAAACAGTAGTAGACTCTCGGAAAGACTGCTCTATTAAGATGACTGATTTCTGTTCCTATACCTCTAGGAGGTCGTCGGGACAATTTGTACGAAGCCCAAGAGGAGGCTGGAAGCTTTTAAGAAGTCGATCGGTCCTTGTATGAAGCCCAAGAGGAGGCTATCATTCTCGGAGGAAGAAATCATTATATGAAGCCTAAGAGGAGGCGGTGAATACTTCTAAGGAGCCGAAGGGTCCTTGTACAATGCCCAAGAGGAGGCGGGGATGCTTTTAAGAAGCTTGTGGGTCCCCAAACCCCGAGAAATTCAAGACAAGCTATTCACAGAGAATAGATCAAGCCAGGAAAGTTCGAGAATTTGGAAGAAACTCAAGAGATGCCATTCACGGAGAAAAGATCATCTCTGGGGAATAGAGTTTCTTGACAAGTGCTTTTAAGAAGCCTGTGGGTCCCCAAACCCCGAGAAATTCAAGACAGGCTATTCACAGAGAATAGATCAAGCCAGGAAAATTCGAGAATTTGGAAGAAACTCAAGAGATGCCATTCACTGAGAAAAGATCATCTCTGGGGAGTAGAGTTTCTTTGACAACTTCTACGAGTGACAGTCTATGAAAGGGTTCACCGAGAATGCTGCCTTTCATGTCTCCATATTGTTAGACCCCAAGAGGAGGGAAGACTGTGTCTGGTAATCCTATGAGGATCTAGTATTGACTATTTAAGAGTGATCGAGACGGCTTTACCTAGTGCTAGACATAGTTGTCGGGGAAACTCTAAATATCTATACTATTATTACACAGTTGATATGAGTTTATGAAACAAGACTTACAGCGAAACAACCCCACAATACAGTTATATGTATATGAAAGCGGTAAATGAAAGCATATAAAGACTTACTCGGTTGTAGAGCTTTCATGCTGTTTGGTTTGTTGTTCAACAAAGAAAGATTGAAAACAACAGTATATTCAAAATCAAAGGAGAAAGTGCTTTGAAAAAGAAAGATTTTGGGGCTTATAGCTCAAGGAGAGGCCCAAGTTTTATCAGTGATCGCACTGTTTGAATTTGTACAGAGGGACTTATACAAGTGACTGGGGCCCAAAAAAATTGTTTTCTGTACAAAGGGATGGGTCTTACACTCTCTAAAGAGGCCCAAAGAGTTTTAGAAATGGGTCTTACTACTCGAGGGTAGGCCCAGTTGATTTGATTTTGAATTGGCGATCGCGCCGAGGTTTTCTTTTAACGCAGAGGGACTTATACAATAAGTGAGGCCCAAAAGGTTTTGGTTAAAAGGGGATTGGGTCTTACATTCTATTAGAGGCCCAAGAGTTTTGAATGGGTCTTATAGCTCGAGGAGAGGCCTAAGGTTTGTTTTTCAACGGATGATGATCGCGTCGAACTTTTTGAAATACAACGGGACTTATACAATAAGTGAGGCCCAAAATGGGTTGTACTTGCAAAGGGTTGGGTCGTACACTCTATTAGAGGCCCAAAGAGTTTTGAAAATGATTTATGAGGGTTGAATTAATCCAAAAACCCCAATTTGTTTTCAAAAATGTATTTAATTAAATAAAAATTCAATTAAAATGATCAAAATTGTTTAACATATGGAAAACAAATTGTGATCTTGGATTAATGCTTCAAAAATTAAGTATTGACCTACAAAATAATTAGAAGGCATTAAAAGTTGCAAAATCAAGGTGGAAAAAATATTTAAAATGTCTAAAACAATTAAAATATTAATTCTTTGCAAAAATATCAATTATATGAAATAAATAACTTTTTTTAAATTTTTTGGTAAATAAAATATTTTAACATTTTTGTGAATTATTAAAAAAAGAATCAACTCAAAATCATTAAAACTCAGAGAGAAATTAATTTTTGAATCAATTAAATAAAATCACAAAATTCAAATATTCAAATATTGGAAAATGGCGCCAAGAACAAAGGCAAGAACACGCGCGTTTTTCAGTTTTTCCCAGATTTGCATTTTCTATCCAACTCACTGAATACTTAATCATATCATGTAATCCACATACCAATCAACTCGTTTCAACCTCACGATCATGTCTATGGTATTTAATTTAATTTAAATTAAACATATAACAAGAAATCACAAAAAATCCTCAAGAACCCTAGATTTTGCATGAAGGCTGGGATTTTTGATACACGATTCAAACAATGCAATTAATTGAGGGGAAACATTCCATGCATGATTATGAACATATGGCAAAATTATTGTGCGAGGGAATATGCATAGATTGAGAGATGGCCAAGTTTAGGCTTACCTCTAGGTCGTGACAGTAAGTGCAATGTAATTTTTGATTTGGAGGTGTTATAGATGAGTTGTGATGATCTGAACAACTTCCTTACACCCTATGGAGTGTGTTTGAATGCTTGGACTTGATTGAAATTGGCTGGATCACTTCATGGCATCTCAACTGCATTTTGGTTAAAACCTTGAGCAATTGACTGGTGATTCTGAGAAATCAGTGTTCCAGTTGTTGTTTAAGTGTTTGATCAGCTCATATGTGATGTATGTGAGGTGTGTGAGTGATTGGTTTGATTGGAAAAGCTCTCAAACTCAAAACCCGATAGTGACTTGCCTTAGAAGGCAAAATTAGAGTGAAAGAAGAGATTTTGAGGAAATAATATGTTTGATGGCTTTGGTGTACTAAAACTGAGCACAAATGAGCTCTATTTATAGTAGAGCAAGTTTGTTTTGGGATCCACAGTGAATGGCAACTGCAGCAGAGGTTTGGCCAATGTTGTCCAATGAAAATCCAAGTCTCCTCTAGCCATTGACTAGAGGTTAGGGCACAGGCTGCTAGTTCCCTAGTTGTTGGAGGAATCTTGACTGAATTCAGTTGTAAATGTGTCAGTCCATGCCACCTCTAAGCATCCATTGAATGCTTCAATCCAAAATTGGAGTCTTGTCCCTATTTTGGCAATTCTAGGTTCAACATGCTATTTCTTGTTCCAAAGACTTTGGAGGCTTAGCTCAGTGATTGTCCCCTTTAGATTCAATCCTCAGATGTGCCCAAGTGGATATGAGTGTTTGGATTTGCACAATTTTGGTAAATCGAGCAAAAATGCAAATTCTGCCTTGCCTTGACACATTTCAACAAGGCAACTTGCCAATGTCATATCTCATGACACAAATTGAATTTGGTAATGTTCTTGGCCATTTTGGAAAGCCCTTACATTATACAACAACTGTTTGAACATGTTTGGTTTTGATCTCTTTTGAATCCAAGTGAAAAATCCCCCTACATTTGGAAAAAAGTAAGGCAAAATCTGACTTAGTGAAATTTTCACTAAGTGTTGGAACAAAGTGACTTTTCTTGATTTTGATCACTCCATAACTCAAAGTCCATGAGGAATTTGGACATAGGTCAGTATGAAGCTTTTGTAGAGGGCAATGAGATCTACAAATCAAGCTTTGAATGGGGAACAATGGCCTTGTGGTTTAGGAGTTATGGTCCTCCAAAGTTGGCACATTAGTGTCACTTTTTCCATAACTTAGAAAATTTTCTAAGTTTTTATGGTTACCCCTTTTACAAGTTATCCCACTTTCTTTGATTTTTCTTGAATAATGATGATTCAAATCATACATTAACATCATTTTAGGGTTAAAAATCCATTTTGGTGAAAAATCTCAAAAAGTCAAAGTTGACTTTTATGCACAGTTGACTTTTTATCAGATGAATTCCAAACTGTGCAATTCTTCAGGAAATCATGTCCTTGACCTAAATCAAACTTGATGGACATGTTCCATGGGTGTCATAGGGTATATTGATTCATGTCCTAGGGCTTGGGAGCATGTTTTGGTCAAAAGTCAAAGTTACAGTTGACTTTTCCCACGGAACCCTAATTGTGATGCAGATGAAATTGAGACTTGTTGCTCAAACTTCTTGGATTAATCCATTGTTCCAAATGGATCAATATAGTTCATTAGAGACCCTCAAACCCTCTCTTGAGGTCTTGGCTCATGATTTTCCCTAAAAGTCAACTTAGGGGTGAATTAGGTCAAGAAACCCTAATTCCTGATTTTTGATGAATGCATCCCCTGAAGCAAAATTGACTTGATGATTGGGTTTATGAGGTTCCATGGACCACATTAGGTTATGTTTTGGATATTTGGCTCATGCCTAGAGGAAAATTTCCCTTTGAAGGCCCTGATCGACCAAAACCCTAATTTGGTGATACTGGCGATCTTGAGGCTTGATCCACCTAGAAGGGAGCAGCTTTGTGCTTAATCCTTAAAGTGGGAGTCCTTTTGATCCTTTGTAGCTACTTGAGAGGTTACACAAGTTAAAGATCAAGTCATTCCTTGATTGATCCTTAGTCTAAGAGCTCTGAGAGGGCTTGAAACCCTAAATTTGATTGCAGTGGATGCTCACCCATCTTTGGGGAGACTAATGAAGCAAGATGGCTCCCCCATATTGATGATGATCTGTACAATGATGGGAAATCTTAGTGGTCAAAATTTGGGGTATGACAAATGCCCCTATTTAATCTTCTTGGACCCGAAGGTGTGAATGGCGAAGGTATTCGGGCATTCGGGGTGCAAGAGGATTAATATCGGAATAACCGAAATTTTGATGGCTATGAATGGCAGTTTGCGCATTCATCTTCTTTTGCTAAGCAATGATGCTTAGAAAAGGTAAACTTCCCCTCGATCCTGGGTTTCTGCCAAGGAACTGGTCTTAGTTTCTGTTGTAAATTTCCCCTCGATCCTGGTTTTCTGCCAAGGAACTGGTCTTAGTTTCTGATTTAAACTTCCCCTCGATCCTGGTTTCCTACCAAGGAACTGGTCTCAGTTTCTGTTGTAAACTTCCCCTCGATCCTGGTTTCCTACCAAGGAACTGGTCTTAGTTTCTTTTGTCAATAAACTTTATTTACACGGGACGCTATTCGTAACGGTTTTCCTCAAACTTCTCGCCGAATTTTCCTTGGGAGATGCCATTTGATGGGAAAAATTTTGATGTCAGACTTGCTGGGGAACCCAGTCGTCTGAGTTGTAGAGGTGTAGAAACTTCTCTGTGGGAGATGCCATTTGCTGACTCTATTGGGGAAAACGAGTCTCTTGAGAGACTGCTTTCACGCTTGGGGATATTACATCACACTCTTCTCGGGATCTTCTCGGAGAAATGCCATATGATGGGGTCCAATTTTGAGGTGCCGATGACCTTTTCGTCAGCGGTTTTTTTTCGGAGCGAATCTACTGTACCACCAAATCTCTGATTACGAGGCTTTCTCTGTGGATTTTCCTTAGTCCGGGAAATCAAGGATATCATCTTCAATGGCGAAGAGTGATGTTGACTGAAGTTTCTCTGGTTTTTCAGAGGTTCAAGTTACCAAAGTGGTCAAGGGCCAACTTCAATCCAGAAATAAACTGGAGGAGAGATTGTTCAGACATAGTATTTCCTGACGAGGAAAGAACTGGGAACTCGATTGAGAGTACTCCTATCACTAAGGGACTAGACCGACTAGAGTGATAGTGATGCAATATGAAATGTGAATGCAAATCAATGATGCATGATATATGTATGTATATGCTGACAAAACTGATGCGACATACAAACTAAAAGATGAACATGACTGGATACTCGGCCACTGCAGGGGGTGAAAGGTATCACTGGTTCAAAATAGCAATTCTACCTTGCTTAGGAGAGATAGTCCCTATTGGGAGCTATGTTGGTCGGGCTTAGGAGATAGGAACTCGGCCGAGGGGTATCAAACGGGAAAGCCACATCTGATACAGCTGATCCTTCGTTCAGATGTACTAGTTTAGAAGAAATACTTTGATTCTGCACTTTGAGGTTCGATTACTTCTGGAGAAGCGAACGATGTTCCTTTGATGTTCAATAGTCAAAAGAAATTGCCGTCTTTATTTTAAAAGCAGAAAAAGTTTTAACAAGTAAATTCATTTTTGTTTTATTTCAAGAATCGCCGATCATGTTAAAATGTCGTTCTGTAAAGCTAAAACAAATAAGAATTACAAACAAAAGCACAAGGGCTCAAATTTTATTAATAAGATGGAGATCAGCCAAAAGCGTGATTCCATTGAGTATTTACAAAGTCAGAAAATGGTAGTTTACAAGGAAAAGGGCTACATTGAAACATAACGACCACTATCCTTCTACCAACTTTGAATTCGGGACATCCTGAGCTTCTGTCGAAGATGACCTTGACTGGAGTTTTCTGACGGATGATGTAACTGCTGCTGCTGAGGGACTTGCCTCTGTTGAACATAGTTACTTGCCATTATCCCTAATTTTTGCCTGGATTGTACTTTGATGTTTCCAATCCACCGGGATGATTTTTTTTATTTTGTCTCTAACTTTTCCCTGGACCGCCCTTTCAGGTTTTCAATCCACTGAGACATTTTTTTTTTAGTTTAGGCGAAGTATTTCTTGACTACATCAACATTCGTGGGGTAGACAAATTACTCTCCGTCCATGGTTGCAAGTCTCAAGGCGCCGCCTGAGAAAGCTTTCGTGACCACATAGGGGCCGTCGTAATTCAGAGTCCATTTACCTCGCGAATCAGTGAGGAATGATTGTATCTTTTTGAGCACAAGGTCTCATTTCCTAAAGACGCGAGGTCGAACCTTTTTGTCGAATGCCTTCTTCATTCTCTGTTGATACAGCTGACCATGGCATAGTGCCGTGATTCACTTCTCCTCGATCAGATTCAGTTCGTCATGTCGACTTTGACACCATTCAGGTTCGATGAGCTTAGCTTCCATCAATACTCGGATTGACGGGATCTCTACTTCTATGGGGAGCACTGCTTCCACCCCATACACTAGAGAGAAAGGGGTAGACTCTGTTGAAGTGAGGACAGATGTGCGATAACCATGAAGAGCAAAGGGTAGTATCCCGTGCCAGTCTTTGTAGGTTACAACCATCTTTTGAACGATCTTCTTGATGTTCTTATTGGCCGTTTCTACCGCTCCGTTCATCTTGGGTCGGTAGGGAGATGAGTTATGGTGTTCGATCTTGAACTCAGCACACAACTCTTTCATCATCTTGTTGTTCAAGTTAGATCCATTATCAGTAATGATCTGGCTTGAACACCATAACGGTAGATGATATTGTTTTTTATAAATCGGACCACCACCTGTCGGGTTACATTAGCGAATGACGCTGCTTCGACCCACTTGGTGAAGTAGTCAATGGCTACCAGGATGAACCGATGTCCGTTTGAAGCCTTGGGCTCAATCAAGCCAATCATGTCGATTCCCCATATGGAAAAAGGCCACGGGGAAGAGAGAACTTTGAGATACGTTGGCGGTACATGAATTTTGTCGGAGTATATCTGACACTTGTGACACCTCCTTGTGTACTTGTAGCAGTCGGATTCCATGGTCAACCAATAGTACCCTTCTCTTAGAATTTTTCTCGCCATTGTGTGTCCGTTGGCATGAGTGCCAAAGGATCCTTCATGAATTTCTTTCATCAGCATGTCTGCTTCTGGTCTGTCTACACATCGGAGCAAGACCATGTCAAAGTTTCTCTTATAAAGAGTGTCACCGCTCAGGAAGAAGTTTCCAGCTAGTCTTCTGAGGGTCTTTCTATCTTTCCTGGATATCCTCGGTGGGTACTCCAGTTTCTGAAGGAAGCATTTGATATCGTGATACCAAGGTCTTTCGTCTAGGACTGCTTCAATCGTGAAGATATAAGTGGGCCGTTCAAGGCGCATGATGTCGATCTTAGGTATGTCATTCCATTGACCTACACTAATCATGGAAGAGATAGTGGCTAATGCATCAGCCATGTGATTCTTATCACGAGGGATGTGATGAAACTCAACTCTGTTGAAGAAGGGTAACAACCTTCTTGCATAGTCTTTGTAAGGAATCAATCCTGATTGGTATGTGTTCCAATCTCCTTTTATCTAATTGATAACCAGGGCTGAGTCGCCGTATACGTCCAAGTTTTTGATCCTTAAATTAATTGCTTCTTCGAGACCCATGATACATGCTTCGTATTCGGCCTCATTGTTCGTACATTTGAACGTAAGTCGAGCGGTGAAAGGAATGTGGGTACCCTGAGAGGTAATAATTATTGCCCCAATTCTGTTTCCATAATGATTAACTGCTCCGTCAAAGATAAGTCTCCATTGGGAACCTGGTTCTGGCCCTTCACTGGGTAGCGGTTCGTCGCAGTCCTTCATTTTAAGATACATGACATCTTCGTCTGGGAAGTCAAACTCGACTGATTCCTGATCGTCAATCATTTGATGAGCCAAATGATCGGCTAAAATACTTCCTTTAACGGCTTTCTGAGCATGGTACTCTATGTCATATTCTGATAACAGCATCTGCCAACGGCCAATCCTTCCCTTAAGAGCAGGTTTTTCGAAAACGTACTTGATTGGATCCATTTTGGAGACCAACCAAGTAGTATGACGAATCATGTACTGGCGAAGACGTTTGGCTACCCAAGCCAAAGCACAACAAGTTTTCTCGAGCATCGTGTACTGAGTTTCGCAGTCGGTGAATTTCTTGCTCAAATAGTAAATGGCAGACTCTTTCCTTTTACTTTCGTCTTTTTGGCCATGTACACACCCCATTGAGTCTTCCAAGACTGTGAGGTATATAATCAGTGGTCTTCCTTCCACTGGAGGTGATAGAATCGGCGGATTCAACAGGTATTCCTTAATACTATCGAAGGCAGTTTTGCAGTCTTCTGTCCAAACGCAGTCCTGATTCTTTTTGAGTAATTTGAAGATTGGCGCACATGTCGCGGTCATGAGGAATATGAATCTGGAAATGTAGTTCAAACGTCTCAGGAATCTTCTGACTTGTTTTTCAGTTTTCGGAGAAGGCATTTCTTGAATGGCCTTGACCTTGTTAGGATCAACCTCAATTCCTTTCTGGCTGACGATGAACCCTATAAGTTTCCCTGAACGAACACCGAAGGTGCACTTGTTAGGATTCAAGCGGAGCTTGTATTTTCTCAGACGTTCGAACAATTTTGACAGATGTTCAACGTGCTCACTCTCTATTTTTGATTTTACAATCATATCATCGACATATAGCTAGATTTCTTTGTGTATCATGTCATGAAACAGAGTAGTCATGGCCCTTTGATAGGTTGCCCCAGCATTCTTCAAACCGAACGGCATTACCTTGTAACAAAAGGTGCCCCATGGGGTGATGAACGAAGTTTTCTCCATGTCTTTCGGCGCCATTTTGATCTGGTTATAGTCCGAGAATCCATCCATGAAGGAGAAAACTTTGAACTTCGCTGTACTGTCCACCAGCATGTCAATGTGTGGTAAAGGAAAGTCGTCCTTTGGACTAGCCTTGTTCAGGTCCCTGTAGTCGACACACATTCTGACTTTTCCGTCCTTTTTGGGAACAGGTACGATGTTGGCTAACCATTGAGGATATTCTGATGTGGCGAGGAAACCTGCGTCAATCTGTTTCTGTACCTCCTCTTTGATTTTGATGGCCATGTCCGGGTGAGTCCGTCTCATCCTCTGTTTTACTGGCAAACATTTCGATCTTAATGGTAAGTGATGTTCCACGATGCTGGTATCCAACCCTGGCATATCCTGATAGGACCAAGCGAATACATCAGGGAATACTTTGAGAAGCTTTATCAAACTCTCTTTGGTAGTTGAACTGAGCAGTGCCCCAATCCTGATTTCTTTTCTCTCTTGCTCTGAACCCAAGTTGACTGTTTCTAGCAACTCTTTGTGAGGTTCAATGGACCTTTCCTCTTGTCTGAGTAATCGGGAGATCTCTTCTAGAATTTTGTCGTCATTTTCTTCTTCAGCGTCGAATACCGGGAACTCAAAGTTGGGAGAAGGCATCGGATCGTATGTTTCAACGGGGTTTAAATCAAGCAATCTGCATGACGTGATGATTCGTGTTTAGAAGAGATATAGAAAATGCAAGTGTGTGCAGTGTGTTTTTTTTATTACTGCTTGTTTTTATTATTTGTTTTTTAGGATTACCATTTTCTGAGAAAAGCAAAAAGAGAAAACAGCAATTAATGCAGAAATTACAGAACGACGTTATTTTATTAATGAACAAGTCGATTCTTGAAACTACAGCCCTATAAAACAAAACTCTTTTGCTTTGGGCTAAGCGAAGAGGGAAATTTACAGAAAGCGAGCCCTATCAAAACATCTGTTTCACCTAGGCAGGGTGAAAGGTTAAAGATGGCAATTACTTTGACTGATGAACGACCTTCGGAACATTGATAGCAACCCATTGGCAGCGAACTCCTCGGTGAATCACAAAGTCTGGCACCTTACTTGATTTGTCTTCAGAAATGACGCTGATTTCTGGTGGAGTAGGATCATTGGAATCTGTCTCCCAGGAAGAATTGTCGTAGGAGGATTCCTCTGTTGTATTTTGCATAGTATTTGTGCTCTCAGCTGTATCTCCCCATCCAGTTGACTGGATGTCTTCGAGCCTGATACGAGAGCTTTCGGGAGTGGTGTATTTGACCATGTAGTCGTATTTTCCACTTGGTTCTCCCAGAGTGTCCCAAACTTCTTTGGAACTGGAGGAGTCATCCCTCTCGATGACGTTGACCTCGGGAAAAGCATAGTTGATGAACTCAAGTCCCGCAAACGCTGCGAATTCATCTTCATGTTGAGTAGCTTCAGGATGACCCGAGTGTTGATCCCATGACATGGTGGGGACACAGGTATTCTGTTCAATGATGCTCAGCTGATTTTCATTGCTCGGCTGACTTTCTTGCCCCAAGTCTCCTGGGTAAGGTTGCCACGTTGGCAGACCATCCATCGAGCCATAGTAATTATGGTCAAAGTTGTCTTTCATTAGAGTGTCCTCCTCTAATGAATTTGGCGGAGCACGATATCCTTCTGGATCACAACCTCCGTATATCATTTCGACATCTGACCGTGGTATAAATCTCAGACTCTGTGCGGGATAACAAAATGGCGTAGGCACATCTTCCCGAGACATATAACCGTCCTCGTTGAGGTAGGACTTCCATTCCATATCTGGGTCAGAGGGATCCTCCTCATTGATAGTGTGTACTTCCTGAGACACTGGGTGAAGGAAACCTCCACTATGGAAGAAGTTTTGTAGGGGATGAAGACCTTCATCGTTGGCAGCTGTCTGGGTACAGGTTGCAGAAAAACCAAGACCCTTCTTTGTTGTATTACCAGTAGGAATGACAAGCTGTCCCCATCCTTTTGTATTGGTACTTTTGACCGCTTTGATAGCATCGTTGTATGAAGAAATGGAAGTTCCTCCTTTGAACTAATTGTTCTTGCTTACCGACAGTGCTTGGAACTGAGTTCCAATAACCTCCTCGGGTTCTACACAAGTAGATGATGACAAGTTACTCACAAGCAAGGCCTGTTCCCCACAAACTGTAACAAGTTGATCGTTCTTGACGAACTTTAGCTTTTGATGGAGGGTCGAGGTAACCGCTCCAGCCTGATGTATCCAAGGTCTTCCTAATAAACAACTGTATGTTGCCCGGATGTCCATGACCTAGAAAGTGACTTGGAAAGTGTGAGGACCAATAGTTATGGGAAGATCAACTTTGCCAATAACCATTTTTCTGGATCCGTCGAATGCTTTGACGACAACCTTGCTGATTCTCATCAGAGGGCCTTTGAATGATAATTGCATCAAAGTGGACTTCGGCATAACATTCAGGGCTGACCCTGTGTCTACCAGTACGCTGGCCAACGCATCGTCCTGGCAGTTAACTGTGATATTGAGCGCCATGTTATGATGACGACCCTCTTCAAGTAATTCCTCATCACTAAATCCCAAATTATTGCAGGAAGTGATGTTAGAGATAATGCTATCGAACTGTCTGATTGTTACATCCTGTTCCACAAAGGCTTGCTCCAAGACTTTCTGTAGAGCCTCCCTGTACGCTTCTGAACTGAGTAACAGTGATAACACAGAGATTTTTGAAGGAGTCTGCAATAGCTGATCAACAATGTTGTATTCACTCCTTTGGATGAGCTCCAGCATCTCATCGTCGTTTTTCGAAAGGTCGGGATTATTGGATTGACCGACTGGTAGATCAGGAGCTTCCGTCTGAAGTTCCTTTTCTTTGTTAAGTTCCCCAACCCCTCGGTTGAAGATTCTACCACTCCGTGTTACACGACTGATGTCTGTAATATTCACGACGGAGGGTAATGGAATTTCCTTTCCATTTTCAATGGTTGTTGCACCGTATTTGTAAGGGATAGCCTTAGTTGATTCGTACGGTAATGGTCCCGGCAGATAGATGACTATGGGAACCTTATGGTTTTTTTGACCATCGTAAGTAATCTCGATTCGTTCCCGGTTGGGAACTTTAGATTCGTCAAGTAGAGGGATGATGGCAAAAACATCCCTGGTCCTATGATGACCAGAGATTGTGACAACGTCCTCGACTTAATCGGCAAGGTAGTTCGGCGTCTAGTTGATGGGTCCAGAACCCGGATATGGACGAATCTCTCCACGATCCACCTGACCCTGAAGAGCTGCTCTCACAAGGTAACACCCTTGGTTACTTTCCAAACAGATGCTACAACGGTCATAATTGTGTGGTGGTACCTGGCCACGCCCACTTTGAATACAATGTAACCTCACTAGGTTAGCTTCCATTGATCAGACATCCACCAGTGATTTAACAAGTGCTGAAGTGCCTCCTGGACAAGGGTACAACCTCGATCGTTTTCGCAACCCGCTTTACAGCTTTGATAGTCATGTGATATCAGGAATCCGAGTCGGACCTGTTCAGCATGTAACTCTACCAGGTTGGTATTCATCACGCGAATATCAAAGATCTGAACCATGTTGATCTGATAAGGGTTCCTATCATGGTAGTCTTGGATCCATCCAAGATCCATCTGACGCTGGAGGGCTTCTTGTATGAAAGAGCAACCATGTTTGTTTACCGAGAAAGTCAGACAAGAACTATAATCGTGACGCGGCAGATTATGATACTGGCTTTGCCTTGAGTGCATTGCCACCAAGTTGACATTCATCGCACGGATGTCGTGGTTTTGAATGACGTTAGAATTCATGTAGACCATGTTAACTCCACGAACTCGGTGCTCTTGGATCCATCTGAGATCCATTTGTTCCTGTATTGCTGCTTGCACCACAGAACATCCCTGGTTGTCTTTAGAGAAGATATCACACTGATGATAATTATGAGGTGGCACACGGCCATATCCACTCTGTCTACAATGCATCTTGACCAGATTGGTTTTCAACAAGAGTACATCGTAAATTTAATAGACGTTGTTAGATTCTTCCTCAATCAGGTTGACTGCAGCTTTCTCATATTGAGGCAGCAGGTTTGTGAGAACATTGGGATTCGTATCCTTGAAGGATAAGACCCCGCTCCTAACAAGCTTTTGCACGTCGGATTTGAAATTGAGATAATTCTCTATGTTATGCCCAGATCCTCCTTTGTGGTAAGGGCAAGTCTGATCCACCTTAAACCAAAAAGGCAGATTTTCCGGTACTGTAAGAGGGGACTTAGTCTGGATGTGCCCCTTGGCTAGCAGTAATGGAAACAACTCTGCTACGATACGGGTATGGGATCAAATCCTGGTGGCCGTGTTGTACGGTTGTTATTGCATGGAGGACGAGCCTATTGAAGAGGTTGTTGTGTCCTTTGCTGATCACGTTAGCTTTGCGCAACCTGAGGTTGATACGTAGGCGCGGGGTTGATAGCAGGAGTCACAGCCGCCACTAGTTGATATCGACGCCTTTGCTTTCCGAGAGAGATATTCCCAATATCTTGCTCTTTTTTCTTAGGGAGAGCACTACCGTATTTTTTAGTACCGCTCGTCGATCCAGTGTCTTTTACCAAACGTCCTTCTCGGACGGCTTCCTCAAGACGTACACCCATGCCGACCATTTTGGTGAAGTCGCTGGGTGCATTGGCAACCATTCGGTCATAATAAAATGAGCTTAAGGTCTTTAAGAAGATCTTTGTCATCCCTTTTTCCTCAAGAGGTGGACAAATTTGAGCGGCGATTTCACACCACCTTTGAGCATACTCCTTAAAGGTTTCCTTGTCCTTTTGCGACATTGATCGGAGTTGATCTCAGTCGGGTGCCATGTCCAAATTGTATTTGTATTGTTGGACGAAGGCAGTGCCAAGATCTCTGAAAGTGCTGATCGTGGCATGGTTTAAACCCATGTACCATTTGAGTGCGGCACCGGTTAAACTATCCTGAGAGTAGTGAATCAGTAAGTTCTGATTCTCCATCTGAGCTGACATCCTCCGAGCGTACATCACCAGATGGCTTTGAGGGCAAGAGTTACCCTTGTATTTTTCAAAGTCGGGCACTTGAAATTTGTACGGAACTTTCACATTGGGGACCAAACAGAGGTCTGCGGCGTCCTTTCCAAATAGATCCTGACCGCGGATGGCTTGCAGTTCTTTCTGCATTTCCAGGAACTGCTCCTGGAATTCATCCATTCTATCAAACAAAGTTTCCTTTTTACCAGCAGGTATTGGCGGAATCTGTCCTTCTGGGACAGTGTGCACCACAGGGGGTGGTACCGTGACTACGACAGTGAATCTTGGCGTTTCACGAAGTTTGTAACCTTCAAGAGTCTTCAATATGCCCCTGGCATCTTTGCTTTCCCGAAGTTTGTAACCTTCAGGCCCAGCGGCTTCTGTTATAATTCCCTGATCTTCAGTGATCGGCGGAACATATCCTTCCAGGATATAGTTAATAGGCATGCCCCAAGGACGATCTTTCGGCATTTGATACCTAGGATCATACATCTCCACTATGGGCGTTGAGGTGATCTCTGAGATCACAGTCCTTTGTAGCTTAGCTTCTGCCATGGCTTGCATGTCGTTACGAAGCTTTCTCATATCCTCTCTCAGAGCGTCGATCTCTTCTTTCAACTCTCTGTTTTCTTCCTCAAGATCATCCATCCTTTTCTGACGATTGGCCCGAGTATTATACGAATGAGACAGTTTGACTCTAGAACCGAGACACAAACGTGAGATTCGTAGGTAAGAAGAATACGCGATGTGAGGATGATGAATGTAATGATTATATTAATTGTTTTTTATTTAATTAAAATAAACTTCGACAATTAGATTGAAAATATCAAACAGTGGGGAAACCCCTTTTTATTAAATTCAAAGGATTAAAGAAATGGAAATACAGTAGATTACAAGGTGCAGAAATAGAAACCTAAGCTAATGGGTCCCGAGTCCTCTCTAAAGAGAAATCGGGTGCTGACTTTGGTACTTTCCTTTTCTTTGACCGGGGCTCTTAGGCCGTTTTCGGGTTGTCATTCCTTTGCCAAGTGAAAGGAGCGAACAAATTCCTTTGGTCATCTTGATTCTCTACAGCATGTTCCTTTAAAATCTCGATTAGAGCATCTTTATCTTTTAGTAATTGCTGTATTTTGATGCATTCTACGTTGAGGGTGCGGTACTTGTTCTTCCAAGACCTTCTTTCCTTTTGAACTTTGTTGAGAGTAACCTGGAGTTTTTCCGTTTCCGTCATGAAATACATGACAGATTCCTTTGGCAGAAGAATTCCGTGATGCGGATAAGGCAATTTTAACTTGAGAGCTCTAGTTTGTGCCCAATGGAGATAAGGCTCCACCGAGACACAGTCTGGTTTTCCTAGAGACTCTCGTCCTTTCTTATGAACATCCTCCAGGCTTGCACTATTTCCATCTTTAGTGCTCTGTCGTTTTCTCCTTCCTTGAAGAAAAGACCTTCCAGATGAACGCCTCGTGGGACGTGTCTCATCAGGTATCCAAATTGACGATGAACTAACACTGGATGGTAGTTGATTCCTCCTTTAGTTCCTATGAGGGGTACGTTGGGGAAGTTTCCACAACGGTCAATGATCCTGATCCCATCATAAATCCTATTACACCAATCTATATCAGAGTTGGTAAGAGACATGATCTTCTGCGACCAACGTAAGACACTCTTGTGATCCCAAAAGCAGCAGACTTAGGTAAATGGGAGATAAACCATTTATAAAGCAGAGGTACACAGCATGTGATCTCCCCTCCGCTGTACAAATTTCCTAAGTGTTCAGAATGATACGCATCTGCGAGCAAAGTCGGCACAGGATTTCCAATGAGAAAAACCTTAATGGCGTTGATATCTACAAAGTTATTGATGTTGGGAAACAAAAATAACCCGTAGGTGAGCAAGACAAAGATGCTTTCAAAAGCAGTCACGTTCCCTATACTGGCAAAATATAGGGCTTTCTTTGTCAAGAACTGGGTTGGCAATCCTTGGATGCCACCCTTAGTGGTCATGTGAGTCCTGACCTCAGACTCGTCCAAATGAATTGCTCTTGCAATGGTCTGATTCTTTGGAATTTCTTCCAGTCTGGAAAATGGAGCTTGTTCAGTAATGTGTAGATCAATCAGATGAGAATACTCCTCCAGCGTTGGTGCGAGCTAGTAATCCGGGAATGTGAAACAGTGATAAACTGGATCGTAAAACTGAATGAGCGCATCCATGATTCCCTCAATCACATGGACTCTTAGCAGAGATAGCAAACCTCCGTACTTGGCTCTGAAAACCTCTAGGTTAGCGATCATCCTCGCTAACCTTCTCAAATCCTCTAGCTTTGGAACCTTGAAGGTATACCTATGGGTTCTCCTTCTACCGAAATCCATGAGCGTAATCCTTTTCTCTGATATTTGCAATCACAGTCTTAGTGTAACTTGAAAAATAGAGAGACTAGAAGAGAAATTTTTTTTGATGTTTTAATGTTTTTTAGATGAATGCATGAATGCAGCACACAAAAACATAGAAAAAACATGGGGTCAAAGGGTCGTTGTCATGAAGTCAAGGCTCTACCCATCCCCAAAGGTTTATACTAGGGTTATTTTTGTACCTGTACTCAAAATCATCGGCTCCTCCCAGGATAACAAACAGCAAGCGGATCGCCAGTGAGCTGTATGAAATCTTAGAGTAAGTGTCATTCACCAAGAATAGATCACCAGCCTCAAATGAGGGTAGTATCACGTGACAACTATTTTCGATAGTTTCCGCACTACAAAAGGGTTTGGCTCCTCAGCTTCTCAGACATCACAATCGGCCCATTGCCTAAGAGAGGGAATGGGTTGCATTGGTCAGCCTCCACTGAGGTTGATGGTCGACCTCGTCGCCATCACTTATCTTAAGTGTATACTCAATCTTTCCGCATGCAGCATCACACGCATTCCCATTAGCAGAAAAATAAACACAGATATCAATTAGGAAAAGTAGTATATATATTTGTCCTAAAGTCCTAGACTTTAAAGAGCTACGAACCCTATGTTCCTGACAAAAATGGCTCCCCGGCGGAGTCACCATTCTGTGGTTTCTTCCCTATTTAAAGGTTTTTAACCTAAGATCCTAGTAAAGTCAACAAAGAGTCTTATCAGAAAAGAACGAAATTTTAAGGCTTCTACCTAGGAGATGTGAAGAGAACAAGACCTCTGCTTGTAATCTCCCTAGCAGAGTCACCATTTTTCTGTAGCGAGTGATTTTTGGATGTGGTTGCGAAGCACAATTGCTCTGGTACTACAGCTCGATTCATTTTTTATTCTATTGAAGCTGATGAAGGAAGGGAAGTAGATGTCTCCAACTAATTCTGCTTGCATACTGAGGTTAAACAGTCAAAACTGTTGGTTTACAGATGCTACAAAGATTCGGGGTCTCTCCTAGGTTATTTTTTTTAAAATAGCGTTCGTTCGATTGTTGGGAGGTATAGGATTTTGGGTTTTTGTTTAGTGTGCTCACTAAGATTTTTCTGTCAATCTTATGCCTACATATTCCCGTTTACCAAAACAGGGAAATCAGAGAGTTCGTAGTTCCTCCTATTCTATGGGAGGAAATGGGTGGTTTTGGTGTCTTGTTCAAAGCCCAAGACGTGAAGCGAAAGGTGATTTGTATCTTGTTCAAAGCCCAAGATATAAAGCTAAAAGGGTTTGACTTTAGAGAGAATTTGTCATCTCTAAAGAGGGGTTTGTCTATCACAACTGTTTATAAAGGAGAATTACTTTAACCGGGATTTGTGAATCCGACAATGCCATAATTTCCTTTATAGGGGGTTTCCAACCTGAAGGAGAAGACTTCAACTCAGTGTAGAGCAATGCCATCTTTCCTTAGGAATTTCTCATGCTAAAAGAGGGACAGTGGCGTGGATGTAAATAATCCAGAGGCTTGCCGTTTACAGCGATTAGATGAAGGGAAAGGAGTTGTTGATGTTTGTGTACTGTGAACGAGGCACAACTTTGGTGCTAAAAGGTTGATTGGATCAACCAGTAGTTTCCTTATATAAAGCCTACGAGGAGGCTATTGTGTGTCTCGTACAAAGCCCGAGAGAGAGGCTAAAAGGTTTTGACTCGACGATGGAGTCTTTTGGTATCTCGTATAAAGCCCGAGATGGAGGCTATTTGACTCAACAAGAGAGAGTTTTTGTGTGTCCCGTATGAAGCCCGAGAGAGAGGCTAAAAGGGTACTGTTTCAGTTGAGTGACAGGTCCAGTATGCTGATTTAAAGAGAAAATCAGTTCTTATATGAGTAATGCTGTACTCAGGGATTTTGATTCAAGGATCAGGGATATTTCCCGTTCTTTAGGGAAGTAGGAAATCCGAAGGGTATTGAGACTGTCCAAGTCTACTGGTGTTTTACCTTACTGAAAGGGTGCTTAAGAACATCTTTTGGGACTCAAGGGTCTTAGACTGTCCAAGTCTAGAGTTTCATCTTTTGTACTATGCTTTGAGAAACAGTAGTAGACTCTTGGAAAGACTGCTCTATTAAGATGACTGATTTCTATTCCTATACCTCTAGGAGGTCGTCGGGACAATTTGTACGAAGCCCAAGAGGAGGCTGGAAGCTTTTAAGAAGCCGATCGGTCCTTGTATGAAGCCCAAGAGGAGGCTATCATTCCTGGAGGAAGAAATCATTATATGAAGCCTAAGAGGAGGTGGTGAATACTTCTAAGAAGCCGAAGGGTCCTTATACAACGCCCAAGAGGAGGCAGGGATGCTTTTAAGAAGCCTGTGGGTCCCCAAACCCCGAGAAATTCAAGACAGGCTATTCACAGAGAATAGATCAAGCCAGGAAAGTTCGAGAATTTGGAAGAAACTCAAGGGATGCCATTCACGGAGAAAAGATCATCTCTGGGGAATAGAGTTTCTTGACAAGTGCTTTTAAGAAGCCTGTGGGTTCCCAAACCCCGAGAAATTCAAGAGAGGCTATTCACAGAGAATAGATCAAGCCAGGAAAATCCGAGAATTTGGAAGAAACTCATGAGATGCCATTCACGGAGAAAAGATCATCTCTGGGGAGTAGAGTTTCTTTGACAACTTCTACGAGTGACAATCTATGAAAGGGTTCACCGAGAATGCTGCCTTTCATGTCTCCATATTGTTTAACCCCAAGAGGAGGGAAGATTGTGTCTGGTAATCCTATGGGGATCTAGTATTGACTATTTAAGAGTGATCGAGACGGATTTACCTAGTGCTAGACGTAGTTGCTGGGGGAACTCTAAATATCTATACTATTATTACACAGTTGATATGAGTTTATGAAAGAAGACTTACAGCGAAACAGCCCCACAATACAGTTATATGTATATGAAAGCGGTAAATGAAAGCATATAACCACTTACTCGATTGTAGAGCTTCCATGCTATTTGGTTAGTTGTTCAACAAAGAAAGATTGAAAACAATAGTATATTCAAAATCAAAGGAGAAAGTGCTTTGAAAAAGAAAGATTTTGGGGATTACAGCTCAAGGAGAGGCCCAAGTTTTATCAGTGATCGCACTGTTTGAATTTGTACAGAGGGACTTATACAAGTGACTGGAGCCCAAAAAAATTGTTTTCTGTACAAAGGGATGGGTCTTACACTCTCTCAAGAGGCCCAAAGAGTTTTAGAAATGGGTCTTACTACTTGAGGGTAGGCCTAGTTGATTTGATTTTGAATTGGCGATCGCGCCGAGGTTTTCTTTTAATGCAGAGGGACTTATATAATAAGTGAGGCCCAAAAGGTTTTGGTTAAAAGGGGATTGGGTCTTACATTCTATTAGAGGCCCAAGAGTTTTGAATGGGTCTTATAGCTCGAGGAGAGGCCCAAGGTTTGTTTTTCAACGGATGATGATCGCGTCGAACTTTTTGAAATACAACGGGACTTATACAATAAGTGAGGCCCAAAATGGGTTGTACTTGCAAAGGGTTGGGTCTTACACTCTATTAGAGGCCCAAAGAGTTTTGAAAATGATTTATGAGGGTTGAATTAATCCAAAAACCCTAATTTGTTTTAAAAAATGTATTTAATTGAATAAAAATTCAATTAAAATGATCAAAATTGTTTAACATATGTAAAACAAATTATGATCTTGGATTAATGCTTCAAAAATTAAGTATTGACCTACAAAATAATTAGAAGGCATTAAAAGTTGCAAAATCAAGGTGGAAAAAATATTTAAAATGTCAAAAATAATTAAAATATTAATTCTTTGCAAAAATATCAATTATATGAAATAAATAATATTTTTGGAATTTTTTGGTAAAATAAAATATTTTAACATTTTTGTGAATTATTAAAAAAAGAATCAACTCAAAATCATTATAACTCAGAGAGAAATTAATTTTTGAATCAATTAAATAAAATCACAAAATTCAAAAATTCAAATATTGGAAAATGGCGCCAAGAACAAAGGCAAGAACACGCGCGTTTTTCAGTTTTGCCCAGATTTGCATTTTCTATCCAATCTCACTGAATACTTAATCATATCATGTAATCCACATACCAATCAA
This sequence comes from Lathyrus tuberosus, assembly GCA_022829125.1. Taxonomy (NCBI): domain Eukaryota; kingdom Viridiplantae; phylum Streptophyta; class Magnoliopsida; order Fabales; family Fabaceae; genus Lathyrus; species Lathyrus tuberosus. The sequence continues at coordinate 1,659,114 of JALAZF010000436.1, read as the reverse complement.
CTCGTTTCAACCTCACGATCATGTCTATGGTATTTAATTTCATTTAAATTAAACATTTAACAAGAAATCACGAAAAGTCCTCAAGAACCCTAGATTTTACATGAAGGCTGGAATTTTTGATACACGATTCAAACAATGATATTAATTAGGGGAAACATTCCATGCATGATTATGAACATTTGGCAAAATTATTGTGCAAGGGAATATGCATAGGTTGAGAGATGGCCAAGTTTAGGCTTACCTCTAGGTCGTGACAGCAAGTGCAATGTGATTTTTGATTTGGAGGTGTTACAGATGAGTTGTGATGATCTGAACAGCTTCCTTACACCCTATGGAATGTGTTTGAATGCTTGGACTTGATTGAAATTGGCTGGATCACTTCATGGCATCTCAACTGTATTTTGGTTAAAACCTTGAGCAATTGACTGGTGATTCTGAGAAATCAGTGTTCCAGTTGTTGTTTAAGTGTTTGATCAGCTCATATGTGATGTATGTGAGGTGTGTGAGTGATTGGTTTGATTGGAAAAGCTCTCAAACTCAAAACCCGATAGTGACTTGCCTTAGAAGGCAAAATTGGAGTGAAAGAAGAGATTTTGAGGAAAGCATCTGTTTGATGGCTTTGGTGTACTCAAACTAAGCACAAATGAGCTCTATTTATAGTAGAGCAGGTTTGTTTTGGGATCCACAGTGAATGGCAACTGCAGCAGAGGTTTGGCCAATGTTGTCCAATGAAAATCCAAGTCTCCTCTAGCCATTGACTAGAGGTTAGGGCACAGGCTGCTGGTTCCCTAGTTGTTGGAGGAATCTTAACTGAATTCAGTTGCAAATGTGGCAGTCCATGCCACCTCTAAGCATCCATTGAATGCTCCATTCCAAAATTGGAGTCTTGTCCCTATTTTGGCAATTCTAGGTTCAACATGCTATTTCTTGTTCCAAAGACTTTGGAGGCTTGGCTCAGTGATTGTCCCCTTTAGATTCAATCCTTCGATGTGTCCTAGTGGATAGGAGTGTTTGGATTTGCACAATTTTGGCAAATCGAGCAAAAATGAAAATTCTGCCTTGCCTTGACAGATTTCAACAAGGCAACTTGCCAATGTCATATCTCATGACTCAAATTGAATTTCGTAATGTTCTTGGCCATTTTGGAAAGCCCTTACATTATACAACAACTGTTTGAACATGTTTGGTTTTGATCTCTTTTGAATCCAAGTGAAAAATCCCCCTACATTTGGAAAAAAGTAAGCAAAATCTGACTTAGTGAAATTTTCACTGTGTTGGAACAAAGTGACTTTTCTTGATATTGATCACTCCATAACTCAAAATCCATGAGGAATTTGGACATAGGTCAGTATGAAGCTTTTGTAGAGGGCAATGAGATCTACAAATCAAGCTTTGAATGGGGAACAATGGCCTGGTGGTTTAGGAGTTATGGTCCTCCAAAGTTGGCACATTAGTGTCACTTTTTCCATAACTTAGAAAATTTTCTAAGTTTTTATGGTTACCCCTTTTACAAGTTATCCCACTTTATTTGATTTTCTTGATGAATGATGATTCAAATCATACATTAACATCATTTTAGGGTTAAAAATCCATTTTGGTTAAAAATCTCAAAAAGTCAAAGTTGACTTTTATGCACAGTTGACTTTTTATCAGATGAATTCCAAACTGTGCAATTCTTCAGGAAATCATGTCCTTGACCTAAATCAAACTTGATGGACATGTTCCATGGGTGTCATAGGGTATATTGATTCATGTCCTAGGGCTTGGGAGCATTTTTTGGTCAAAAGTCAAAGTTACAGTTGACTTTTCCCGCGGAACCCTAATTATGGTGCAGATGAAATTGAGACTTGTTGCTCAAACTTCTTGGATTAATCCATTGTTCCAAATGGATCAATATAGTTCATTAGAGACCCTCAAACCCTATCTTGAGGTCTTGGCTCATGATTTGCCCTAAAAGTCAACTTAGGGGTGAATTAGGTCAAGAAACCCTAATTCCTGATTTTTGATGAATGCATCCCCTGAAGCAAAATTGACTTGATGATTGGGTTTATGAGGTTCCATGGACCACATTAGGTTATGTTTTGGATCTTTGGCTCATGCCTAGAGGAAAATTTCCCTTTGGAGGCCCTAATCGACCAAAACCCTAATTTGGTGATACTGGCGATCTTGAGGCTTGATCCACCTTGAAGGGAGCAGCTTTGTGCTTAATCCTTAAAGTGGGAGTCCTTTTGATCCTTTGTAGCTACTTGAGAGGTTAAACAAGTTGAAGATCAAGTCATTCCTTGATTGATTCTTTGTCTAAGAGCTCTAAGAGGGCTTGAAACCCTAAATTTGATTGCAGTGGATGCTCACCCATCTTTGGGGAGACTAATGAAGCAAGATGGCTCCCCTATATTGTGATGATGATCTGCAAAATGATGGGAAATCTTAGTGGTCAAAATTTGGGGTATGACAGAAAGTACCGGAATCAGCACCCGAGTTCTCCTCAGAGAGGGCTCAGGACCCATTAGCTTAGGTTTCTGTTTCCGCACCTTGTAATCTATTGTATTTCTATTTTTGCAATCCTTTGTATTCAATAAAATGGGGTTTCCCCACTGTTTGATATTTGCAATCTAATTGTCAAAGTTTATTTTGATTAAACAAAAAAAACAATTAATATAATCATTGCATTCATCATTCTCACATCACGTATTCTTCTTACCTATGAATCTCACGTTTGTTTCTCGCTTCTAGAGTCAAACTGTCTCATTCGTACAATACTCGGGCCAATCGTCAGAAAAAGATGGATGATCTCGAGGAAGAGAACAGAGAGTTGAGAGAAGAGATCGACGCTCTGAAAGAGGATATGAGAAAGCTTCATAACGATGTGCAAGCCATGGCAGAAGATCAGCTATAAAGCACTGTGATCTCGGAGATCACCTCAACGCCCATAGTGGAGATGTCCGATCCTAGGTACAAAATGCCAAAAGATCGTCCCTGGGGCATGCCACTTAACTATATCCTAGAAGGATATATTCCGCCGATCAATGAGGATCAGGGAACCGCAGCAGGAACCGCTGAGCCTGAAGGTTACAAACTTTGGGAAAGCGAAGATTCCAGGGGCATGACAACAACTCCTGAAGGTTACAAACTTCGGGAGGCACCGAGAGTCTCGGCCATAATGACTATACCACCACCCGTGGTACACACTGTCCAGGAAGGACAGATCCCACAGATGCCTTCTGGTGGAAACGACAACATGTTCGAAAGAATGAATGAGTTCCAGGAACAATTCCTGGGAATGCAGAAAGAACTGCAGGTCCTTCGCGGTCAGGATTTATTTGGAAAGGAAGCCACGGACCTCTGCTTGGTCCCCAATGTGAAAGTCCCTCACAAATTCCAGGTGCTCGACTTTGAAAAGTACAAGGGTAACTCTTGCCCTCAGAGTCACTTGGTAATGTACGCTCGGCGAATGTCAGCTCAGACAGAGTATCAGGATTTACTGATTCACTACTTTCAGGATAGTTTAACCGGTGCCGCACTAAAATGGTACATGGGTTTAAACCGTGCTACGATTAGCACTTTCAGAGATCTTGGCACTGCCTTCGTCCAACAATATAAATACAATCTGGACATGGCACCGGACATAGATCAACTCAGATCAATGTCACAAAAGGACAAAGAAACCTTTAAGGAATATGCCCAGAGATGGCGTGAAATTGCCGCTCAAATTTGTCCACCTCTTGAGGAAAAAGAGATGACAAAGATCTTATTAAAGACCTTGAGCTCATTTTATTACGACAGAATGGTTGCCAGTGCGCCCAGTGACTTCACTGAGATGGTCGGTATGGGAGTTCACCTTGAGGAAACCATCCGAGAGGGATGTCTAGTCAAAGACACTGGATCATCAAGTAGTACAAAGTGATACAGTAGTGCTCTCCCTAAGAAAAAAGAGCAGGATATTGGGAATATCTCTCTCGGAAAGCAAAGGCGACATTATCAACCAGTAGTGGCTGTGACTCCTGCTATCAATCTTGTGCCTATTTCTATGTATCAACCTCAGGTTGCGCAAAGCCAACCTAATCAGCAAAGGACTCAACAGCCTCTTCAGCAGGCTCGTCCTTCATACAATAACAACCGTACAATGTGGCCACCAAGATTTGATCCTATACCCGTATTGTACGCAGAACTATTTCCATTACTACTAGCTAAGGGGCATGTCCAGACTAAGTCCCCTCTTACAGTACCGGAAAATCTGCCTTTTTGGTTTAAGGTGGATCAGACTTGCCCTTACCATCAAGGAGGACCAGGGCATGACATAGAGAACTGTCTCAATTTCAAATCTGACGTACAAAAGCTTGTTAGGAGTGGGGTCTTATCTTTCAAGGATACAAATGCTAATGTTCTCACAAACACGAGAAAGCTACAGTCAATTTGATAGAGGGAGAGACTAACAACGTCTATCAAATTCATGATGTACTCTTGTTAAGGACTAATCTGGTCAAGATGCATTGTAGATAGAGTGGATATGGCCATGTGCTACCTCATAACTATCACCAGTGTGATATCTGCTCTAAACGCAATCGAGGATGTTTTGTGGTGCAATCAGCTCTACAGGAACAGATGGATCTCAGATGGATCCAAGAGCACCGAGTTCATGGAGTTAACATGGTTTACACGAATTCTAACATCATTTAGAACCACAATGTCCGTGCAATGAATGTCAACTTGGTGGCGATGCACTCCAGGCAAAGCCAGTATCATAATCTGCCGCGGCACGATTACAGTTTCTGTCTGACTTGCTCGGTAAACAAACAGGGATGCTCTTTTGTACAAGAGGCCCTCCAGCGTCAGATGGATCTTAGATGGATCCAGGACTACCATGATAGGAATCCCTATCAGATCAACATGATTCAAATCTTTGATATTCGCTTGATGAATACCAGCCTGGTGGAGTTACATGCTAAATAGGTCCGGCTTGGGTTCCTGGTATCACATGATTATCAGAACTGTAGGGCGGGTTGCGAAAACGATCAGGGTTGTGCCCTTGTCCAGGAAACACTTAAACACTTGTTGAACCACTGGTGGCTTCCAATCTATATGGATGAAGACACCCAGCAAATTAGTATTACCAACGGGAACCCTACTCGGCATCAAAGTCGGGACGTTCGATCTGTGGAAACTAACCTAGTGAGGTTACATTGTATTCAAAGCGAGCGTGGCCAGGTGCCACCACACAACTATGAACGTTGTAGAGTCAGTTCAGAAAGTAACCAAGGATGTTACCTTGTGCGATCAGCTCTTCAGGATCAGGTGGATCGTAGAGATCGTAGAGAGATTCGCCCATATCCCGGTTTGGGAATAATCAACTGGGCGCCGGACTACCTTGCTGATCAAATTGAGGACATTTTCGTAATCTCTGATCATAGGAAGGCTAGGGATGTTTGTACCATCATCCCTCTACTTTACAAATCGAGAGTTCCCAACCAGGAACGGATCGAAATTGGTTACGATGTCGAAAAAATCAGAAGGCTCCCATAGTCATTTATCTACCGGGACCAATACCGTATGAATCAACTAAGGCTATCCCTTACAAATACGGTGCGACAACAGTCGAGAATGGAAAGGAAATTCCATTACCCTCCGTCGTAAATATTGCAGACATCAGTCGAGTAACACAGAATGGTTAAATCTTCAACCGAGAAGTTGGAGAATTTAACAAAGAAAAGGAACCTCAGACAGAAGTTCCCAATCCACTAGTCGGTCAATCCAGTAATCTAGACCTTTCAAAAAACTAGGATGAGATGCTGAAGCTCATCAAAAGGAGTGAATACAACATTGTTGATCAACTATTACAAACTCCTTCAAAGATCTCTGTGACGTCACTTTTACTCAGTTCAGAAGCGCACAGGGAGGCTCTACAGAAAGTCTTGGAGCAAGCCTTTGTAGAACAGGATGTAACAATCAGACAGTTCGATAGCATTGTCTCTAACATCACTTCCTGCAATAACTTGGGATTTAGTGATGAGGAATTACCTGAAGAGGGTCGCCGTCATAACATGGTGCTCAATATCACGGTCAGCTGCCAGGGCGATGGTTTAGCTAGCGTACTGGTAGACACAGGGTCAGCCCTGAATGTTATGTTGAAGTCCACTTTGATGCAATTATCCTTCAAAGGACCCCCGATGTGAACCAGTGAGGTCGTCGTCAAAGCATTTGACGGGTCCAGAAAAATGGTTATCGGCGAAGTCGACCTTCCTATAACTATTGGTCCTCACACTTTCCAAGTTACTTTCCAGGTCATGGACATCCGGGCAACGTACGGTTGTTTATTAGGAAGACCTTGCATACATCAGGCTGGGGCGGTCACCTCGACCCTCCACCAAAAGTTAAAGTTCATCCAGAACAACCAGCTCATCACGATCTATGGAGAACAAGCCTTGCTTATGAGTAACTTATCACCATCTACTTGTGTAGAACTCGAGGAGGTTGTTGGGACTCAGTTCCAAGTGCTTTCGGTGAGCAAGGACAATCAATCTGAAGAGGGAACTTCCATTTCCTCATACAAAGATGCTATCAAAGCGGTCGAGAGTACCAATACAACAAGATGGGGACAACTAGTCATTCCTACTAACAATAAAACAAAGAAGGGTCTTGGTTTTTATGCAACCTGTACCCAGACAACTACTACCAGCAATGAAAGTCTTCATCTCATTCAAGACTTCTTCCAAAGTGGAGGTTTCCTTCACCCAGTTCCTCAAGAAGTGCATACCATCAATAAAGATGATTCCTCTGATATGGAGGAAGAATGGGAGTCCTATCTTAACAAGGACGGATATACGTCTCAAGAAGAGGCGCCTACTCCCTTTTGCTTTCCTACACAGAGTTCGAGATTTATACCCAGGTCAGATGTCAAAATAATATACGGAGATTGTGATCCGGAAGGATGCCGTGCTCCACCAAACTCATTAGAGGAGGACACTCTGATGATGTACAACTTTGACCACAACTATTATGGCCCGATGGATGGCCTGCCAATGTGGCATCCGTATCCAGGAGACTTGGGGCAAGGAAATCAGCCAAACAATGAAAATCAACTGAGCATCATTAAAAAGGATACCTGCATCCCCACCATGTCATGGGATCAACAATCAGGTCATTCAGAAAACGTCCAGTATGACGATGAATTTGCAACGTTTGCAGGACTTGAATTCATTAACTATGCTTTTCCAGAGGTCAACGTCATCGAGAGAGATGACTCTTCCAGTTCCAAAGAAGTGTGGGACACCCTGAGACAACCAAGTGGGAAATATGACTATATGGTCAAGTACACTGCTCCCGAAAGCTCTCGTATCAGGTTCAAAGACATCCAGCCAACTAGATGGGGAGATTTGCCTGAGAGCACAAATGCTATGCAAAATACAACAGAGGAATCCTCCTACGATAACTCTGCCTGGGAGACAGATTCCAATGATCCTGCTCTGCTAGAAATCAGCGTTATTTCTGAAGACAAATCAAAGAAGGTGCCAGACTTTGTGATTCACCGAGGAGTTCGCCGCCAATGGGTTGCTGTCGATGTTCCGAAGATTGTTCATAAGTCAAAGTAATTGTCGTCTTTAACCTTTCACCCTGCCCAGGTGAAATAGATGTATTGATAGGGCTCGCTTTCTGTAAATTTCCCTCTTCGCTTTGCCCAAAGCGAAACAGTTTTGTTTTATAGGGCTGTAATTTCAAGAATCGACTTGTTCATTAATAAAATAACGTCGTTCTGTAACTTCTACATTTATTGTTGTTTTCTCTTTTTGCTTTTCTCAGAAAATGGTAATCCTAAAAAATAGCTCAATAATAAAAACAAGCAGTAAAAGAAATACACTACACACACTCTTGCATTTCCTCTATCTCTTCTAAACACAAATCATACCGTCATGCAGATTGCTTGTTTTAAACCCCGTTGAAACATACAATCCGATGCCTTCTCACGACTTTGAGTTCCCGGTATTTGGGGCTGAAGAAGAGAATGACGACGAAATCCCAGAAGAGATATCCCGATTACTCAGACAGGAGGAAAGGTCCATTGAACCTCATAAAGAGCCGTTGGAAACGGAAAACTTAGGTTCGGAAAAAGAGAGAAAAGAAATCAAGATTGGGGCACTGCTCAGTCCAACTGCCAGAGAGGGTTTGGTAAAGCTTCTCAAATAATTCCCCGATGTATTCGCTTGGTCCTATCAGGATATGCCAAGGTTGGATACCAGCATCGTGGAACATCAATTACCGTTGAGATCAGAATGTTCGCCAGTAAAACAGAGGTTGAGACGGACTCACACGGACATGGCCATCAAAATCAAAGAGGAGGTACATAAACAGATTGACGCGGGTTTCCTCGCCACATTAGAATATCCTTAATGGTTAGCCAACATCGTACCCGTTCCAAAAAAGGATGGAAAAGTCAGAATGTGTGTGGATTTGTCGCGGTGAAAATTGGATACCATAGTTATTTATTAACTAGGATCGCATTTTTTAATGTCACCACCGGTCTTTGATTTTATCCAAGGGAAGGGAGAAAAACCGAATTCCCACAATGCAATGCAAATGCACTAAGATTCTAAGTTCGGGGGTTGGTTATACCTAGGGAAGGTGTTAGCATCCTAGATATCTGTAGTACTCTACAGGAACCTCTTGATTTTATTTTCTTTATGTTATTCGTTATCTGTCTTTGCTAAGGGTTTAAGGGTAGGAAAAGAAGATGAGTCATCATCTTAAGAAAGACCACCACACTTTTGAAAATGTTTGAATTTTTGTGGGGTATGGGATTGTATGTCCCTTTCTTTGAGATGATTAACATCTAATTCCCTTGTGTGGAGAATTAGGTGGGCTAAAGTTTGATTTTAAATCAAAATTGATGGGGGACTAACTTAAGAAATCTATCCTAAGTTGTCTAATAGTCCTATCTTAAGGGTATCGATTATGATGCAAATGATGTGCACCATGCACCATAACATGGTTATCATGCATGGGATTTTCCCTTGGATATTAATGCAGTTAATTATATTATTTAGGCAAGGGTGCTAGCAAAGTGATGCTAGACTCGTGTCCAGTGATCAGTAGGTCGAATACGATGCCCGAAAGCAATCGACTTATATGGGTAGAAAATTGGCTCGACGTTGGATCGAGGATTTTTATTGTTTTTGAAAAGGGTTTAAAGCAGACACATAAATCAGATAAGAAAAACACAATCAAGCAGATAAGGCAAAACAATCAGACGCTCACGAACTTATGACTAAGCGAGAGGTTTCTAATCGGGGACGATTTATTAAGAAAAGTTTATTTGACTCATTTTATTTATTGTATTTAGTTAAAAAGTTTTAACAGTTAGAGATTTAAAGTTATTAGAATTGTAAGTCTTGTTAAGTCTTAAGTTAATAAAAAACTCTAAATTAAATTATTATGAAAATTTTAGATTAATTATTATAAAGCTTTAAGATTAATTACTAATAAAAGTTTAAATTTTTTAATTAGAAAAAGTTTGATTTTAATCATTATCATAAAAAGGGTTTTCGATTAATTATTAAAAGGAAGGTTTTAAATTTATTATAAAAGAAAATTAGGTTAATTATTATTATAAAAAGTTTAAAATTAATTATTATTAAAAAAGGTTTAAATTAAATTATTATTATAAAAGTCTTAAATTAAATTATTAATAAAAGGTTTTAATCTTAAGTGTAGAAAAAGATTTTTAATTATAAAAGTTTTATTTTGATTATAATAAAAAAGTTTTAATTTTTAAAATAAATAAAAAAGAACTAACGAAAGAAGAAGGAAGTCTCTCCCATTCTCATCTCTCACTCTCGCGAAAATGAAAAGAAAATAGGGTTTTGACCCCAATTCGCCGCCGCCACTCGTTCTCTCGATCGCCTCTCTTTTCTTCTCTCATGCCCTCTTTCTTTTTTTTCTCTCTCGATCAAACAACTGAAATCCTAAATCTACCCTAATCCCCAATTGAACCCTATACCCCATTCTCATTAACTTTCATGGTGATTACATATACATGATGCTGCAATTTAAAGTAAAGGAAATAAAGAAAAAAGAGGCGACGGTCATGGCGGCTCCTCCGATCAGGGAAGTTTCTCTTCTCCTTCTTTTATTTTCTTTTGCTAGCTTGGTTGAAATGCTTGGCTTGCTGTTGTTGCTTCCTTATCTTCTGAGTATTAATCGTCGGCGGGTTTGGGAACGACGATGATTTTTGTGTTGCGTTTTGTTATCTGTCTCTTCTCTCTGATTTTCGTCTGTGTTTTTCTCTGATTTTTTCCTTTATGATGCGCGTATGATTTACGTTATTGTTGTGGTTGTTTGTTGTGCGTGTGTGTATGTTGTGAAAACTTCCCCTTTTTTTGGTGTATTTTGATCGATTCCTGAGCCGTATGTATGTGTGTATGGGGCAAGTTTGTGTGGATTCGCTGCGATGAGTTTGTATGTTAATTGGTGTAATGTAAATTGTTTTTGTAGGGATACGGTTGTGAATTGAGAATGATGTTGTGGTTATTGGTTTTTTCGTGTAAAATGTCTCTTTTTTTGGTCTCCCCTGATACGTGTAATGGATCCTCCTTATATAGGCTTTTAACATTGATGTTGCTCCTTGAATTTTTCCATTCTTAGCAAAAACATGTCCTTGATTTCTTTTTGTTTATGATTCGAACATGTTTACACTTGTTTTGGAAAGTTTTAAAATGGTTTGAATGTGATTGAAACTGTCTGATATGTTTGGTTAATGTTTTGGAAGTTTTTTTTTTGAAATCGTGGCTGACAAGTTGTAGTGGTTTTATAAGTTTTTTAAGGTTGTCTGATATGTGTTTCTTCTGATTTGGAAATAAATTGATGGTGTCTGATAACGGTTCTCCTTGTCTTGAAGTATATTGTTTTGGGAAGTTGAAATTGTTTTTGGAAATAATTTTGATTATGTTTGATATATGTTGTTCAAGTTTTTGGAAACAAACACGATTTGATGAATTTACCCTTTTATGTTCATCAGGTTTATTACGTGTTTTGGAAAGGGATGTAAAGGTTGTGGTGTTTGCGGTTCAGCTTGAGAAATGTTGATAGCGGAAAGATCCCTGGTGTGTTGATTGTGAATCCAAGGGTTTCTATCTTCATGATCTTTGCAAATGTTTTCCAATCTCTTTCCTTGTTTGATTTTAACAATTATTTCCATTTCTTTCACCTTCTGTTGAGGTAACTGCTCTTTGAATACTTGAGAAAGCAGCCATCCTTTTAGCTTTCATGCTGATAATTCAACCTGCTATGGCTTTGAGGAAGTCTTAGATTGCTATTGAAATATTGTTCTAAGGCCAAATCCACGTCGTGAGTCTGATCTTTTTCCAATTGATTGCAGGTTTATTGCTACGAAGGTATGTTTCACCGTAATGAGAGTTGTGGTCTGTTGTGTTTGCTTCACGGGTAACGTCTCTGAACCCTTTCTTTTCTTTCACTGGTTTGCTTCCTTGATTTTAACTAATGGCATAATTTATTCCTCTGTTAAGAGTTTATCAAAGAGAGTGGAAGAGAAGCAATGAAGATATGGCATCAATGTCATCAGCTTCAAAAAGATAACCTATCCTAAACCCTTATCTTTTCTAAACTCTGTTCTTCTGAGAATACGTGATAATCTCGCTCTGTGAAAGAGATCTATTCTCAGTTTGTGTATGATGATTTTTTCTGATGTGATTATTTGGCTTACTCCCTTGTCTCATAGTTACTACATCTTTTCTTGACAGAAACATGCTTGTTACAAGGACCATTGGATTTGAACCCGAGAATGTTTTGCAGACAAATTGAAGCACTGTCTGGATGGGAGATAGAAGGACCTGTCGAAGAATTCAGCATGGACTGACGCGGTTATTGCACACGAGGGACCAATTACGGACGATTGTGCAGCTGATTGGCTTAAGAAGTTATGAATCTATGCGAATATCCTTGAGTACTCATTGTTCTTCTTGGCAACGTAGAAGCTTTTCCCTCCATCAGATATCAGACTTTATTATATTATTTTTTTAGACTCCGCCTGCTAGGATATTTTTTGTTTCAAGTCTTGATTGATTTTTTAATTTTCACCTGGAAGTGACACGTGATGGAAGCAATTTGGTAACAACTTTGTCATTTGTACCACAGTTGTACTAACACTTGGAACTTGTGACTTGTATCATGAGTGAAATACATTGAGACTCTCGAGTCTGTAATGCTTTAACTTGTAAAAATTCTTTGCCAATATATTTATTCTTTTTTCATATTTCAAACCTTGGCAAGACATGTGATTGGAATAAAAGTTGCTGATGAATGGTAGCCCACCGCCTTTTCCTTGGTAGAACCAAACTCCTTTTATTCACTTGAAATAACTTTTTCTTTCATATTGACCTTAAAACTCCAACGCTTTGGCTTTCAAAAATGTGTTTTGCATAAATCTTGTATTGCATCTTGAAATCGATCTTAGGATGTAACCATGCAACTTGAGCTTGTAAACTTATCAGGAAGCAAATGAATTGGACTTGACATGACCACCTTGCAATTTGAATCTTGGAATTCAATCTACAAAATTTGAACTTTTTCTTGAACCCTAATCACATGGAGCTTGAAATAAACATGGAACCTTTAGAAAGCTTGAATTGGAATGGTGGCGGTTCATGACTTTTAGAAATGGACTTAGAACTTGGTTTAAAAGCAGTCATAGGCCTAGGAGGTGAATTTAAAATTGGATATGGATTGGAATTTGGGTGAAAAAGTAGTTATGGAAGAAAAATGGTTTATGGATAAATATGGATAAGAGTTTGGACCATGGACATGGTTATAAAAATGGTAAATGGTTTAGATTGGATATGGATAGTGGTTAGGGACCAAAAGGATGAAGGCACAATCACACTGGACCGGAGAGCCTCCACAAACATACACACAGCACAATCTTCAAGACCTTGAACGTTCCGCATCAATACCTGTGCTAAAAAGGAAACAAACAGACAAAGCCTAGATAAAGCGGTTAGTCTTGCACGGATGATCAACCTAATATGTGATGCAAAAAAAACAAGGCGGGGATCTTAGGGTCAAAAATTAGGGTGCAACAGATGCCCCTATTTAAGTTTCTCCTATTCGGAGATATGGAGATTGAATTCTTCGTCTCGACGAGATAGGAGAGACTTAAATACAAACATGCACAAATTTTTGGCCCTAAGATGCTGCAAAATGCACCTGATATGGTATGATAATGATATGAAATGCAAGACAAGGAAAGCAAGACAAAGATCCTATGAGGGAATGATGTCACAGGGGATAACAGAGAAAAACAGACCCGACGAGGACGACTCAGCAAGACGAGACACCACGGGGAAAGATCTAACTCCACTGGGGAAGAAGAGACTACCAACTGACAATCACAGGGTAGCTTAAACATAAGGCAAACAAACCTGAAAAGAGGGACAACTTACTACCAACAGCTGGTAGCTTAAGCAAAGGTATCTGGTTGCAATAAAATGGCATATATTACCTACTATCACACATGATAGCCTAAGCAGAGGTAATAAACTAGAAGAGAAGGATCACCTACTGCCAACTTGTGGCAGCCTGAGCAAAGGCATCCGACCAAAAAAGGTGTGTTACCTACTATCAAGCATATGATAGCCTAAGCGACGTAAACACAAAAGGAAAGATGACCTACTACCACCACGGTAGCCTAAGCGAGGTATCTGACCAAAACACGAAAAAAAACGACTGTTTGTCGAAGTCTGCTGGAGATCTATTGTCGAGAATAACCAGGGAAATACCTACTTCCGAGGTCTTCTGGAAATCTACTGCCAAGAATAACCAGGGAAATACCTACTGTCGGGTCTTCTGGAAATCTACTGCCAAGAATAACTAGGGAAATACCTACTGCCGAGGTCTTCTGGAAATCTACTGCCGAGAATAACCAGGGAAATACCTACTGCCGAGGTCTTCTGAAAATCTACTGCCGAGAATAACCAGGGAAATACCTACTGACGAGGTCTTCTGGAAATCTACTGCCGAGAATAACCAGGGAAATACCTACTGCCGAGGTCTTCTGGAAATCTACTGCCGAGAATAACCAAGGAAATACCTACTGCCGAGGTCTTCTGGAAATCTAATGCCGAGAATAACCAGGGAAATACCTACTGTCGAGGTCTTCTGGAAATCTACTGCCGAGAATAACCAGGGAAATACCTACTGCCGAGGTCTTCTGGAAACCTACTGCCGAGAATAACCAGGGAAATACCTAATGCCGAGGTCTTCTGGAAATCTACTACCGAGAATAACTAGGAAAATAAATGAATGTTTTTTGCAATTTAAAATAAACCAGGGAATCTACTGCCGGGATCCTGGAAGCTTCACCGGGGATCTTCAAAAGAGATGTGGGCCGGCTGACTTGTAAAATACGTCTTTTCAAATAAAGAGTAAGATCATTTGAATCTTCACCAAACTTCTCGAAGAGATGACATTTGATAGAAGCAAATTGAATTGTCGACTCACTGAGGAGAATACCACTGTGAAGTAATATTGTTGTAGTCGAAAATTCGTTGAAGTAATAAAATTCTTGCAAAAAGGATTCTCAAATAAAGAGAAACGCCTGGGAGGTCTTCAATAACTTTCTCTGGAAAATAAGCTGATAATCTTGACAACTTCACCGGGGATAGACAAATTGTCTTGAGGAGACTGCCATTTGTCATCCAGGTAGAAAACTGAGCTCAAATAAAGAGCTACCACCTGTTGTCTGGGTGTAAATCCCTTGAAAATGTTGAAATAACTGCTGGAGAAATAATTTCCTGTCTTCCATAGAGATATCCAAATAAACTCTTCCTGGGGAGACACAGTGCAAAATAAATGCACGCTCAGTTTAGGTTCAACAACCTATAGAGATTCAAAATTGTGGTTGTCAGGGACCAAAATTCCATTCAGGAAATAACTGAAGAGAAACGGTCAAGCAAGACTCCATCCAGTGAGGCATGAACTCAACTGGGGTTCATCTTTTCCAAAAATGGAAAAGAAAACTAAAGCAACCATCATCCACGAGGATCGAGCTCAGTGGGGAATTAGTAAGTATGTGCTTTTTCCGGCCTAGGGCTGACGATTCTATTTGGAGGGAGCAGACAAAACCCAGTCACTTGGGGGATAAACACGACCAAAGTGACAGAACAAAATAAGCAACACAAAATGCAAGATGCAAAATGCGCACATGCCATGAATCTATATGAAAGAATGACATGTTATGCTTATGCTTATGCTTATGCTGACAAAACAACAACAAGAAGCAAACTGGAGACGAAAACAAGCATCTCGATACGGATACTTGGCCAATCTTTGCAATATAAGAAGCATCACTGGGGATGAATGGAAAACCACATATGGAACCATATCTTGCTTCAAAGCTTCAAACTTATCTAGGGAAAAGGGAGCACTCCACTTGGGGATGAACATCATGACTTCACTTAGGATTGTCAAGATGAACCTTGTGATTCCGTTGGGGATGAGAAAGATCCACTGGGAATGAATTAAACTCATGATCGAAAAGACTTCATGGAGGATAAAATAAATATCCACTGTGAATTGAAGTAGTCTTGAATGAAAGTCGTAACTGGATAAAATAAATATCCACTTCATCGAGGGAGCTTGCATCAATAGTAGTTGAAAATATCAGATATAAAACTTCGAGGGGATGAAATAAACATCTGCCTTCGCTAGAGAAGATTGAGAAAATCCAATGAGGAGTGAAATAAACACTCGCTTCGCTGGGGGGAAGTTGAAGTTGTAAGAAAATCCACTGAGGATTCTTAGGTTGTCGCCCAGAGAAATCTTGCGTTAAACGCACCATAACTTATTAAAATAGAGATCCACCGGGGAATGGTCGGGACTACCTGAAGTAAAGACTTACTGGGGAGTCGTCACATTGCCTGGGATAGAAACTCTTTGAGGTCATGGGTGAATAATGTCGTGAGACTGATGTAACTCTGTATTGATAACCTACATAGTAGTCGCCATTTTGAACAACAATTGTTGTGGATGAGAAGCAATCTTCGATTCTCAAAAGCCCCAGATCACTAGGTTTATGAGAAAAAGTCATTCCAAGAGGATTTTACAGAAAAAAATGGCGTCCAACTGTTCCAATGTTTTCAAACTCTTGGAGAGATTCGTCGAATCTCGACGTAACTGCCCCAGATTGATGGTATTCTGAGTCTTCAAACTCTTTGAGAGATTTATCAAATCTCGACGTAACTTCCCCAGATTGACGGTATTCTGAGTCTTCAAACTCTTTGAGAGATTTATCAAATCTCGACGTAACTGCCCCAGATTGACGGTATTCTGAGTCTTCAAACTTGCCCCTTGGGGTCAAACTGTGGAGTAATAGCGGGGAAACAACTTTCCCCTGCTCAGCAAAGTCCTCGGGTAACGTGCCCCTGGGTATAATCATCCTTTTGAAATGATTCGCCATTTACCCATCAGAGTTTCAAATCTCAAAAGATGTAGTTCATCACTGATGCTCGTATGCTAGCTTCTATGATGTCAAGCAATGTTAGCAAGCAGAACAATGTTAATTCTGAAACTGATAACGCAACATACGTATGTCTTGAAAGATTTATTTAAAAGGATTTTTTTTTATTAAATTACCAATTTTATAAGGCCAACACGTATTTGAACATAGCTCATAGGAGTCAGGAAACGATATCTCAATGAGTATGCTTTTGAAATAAACCCTGCTTCAATTAGGTCTTTTGAGGGTTGTATTATGGATTGGTTCATGGTTTAAGAAACAAAGGATATAAGGCTCAAAGTTTGTTCATGCCCACCCAATCTTCGTGATGTTTTACTCCTTTTTTTTTTGAAAATTACTCCGCCCCAGGTTAAGAATGAGGGGTTTTTGATCTGAAAGAAGAAAACTCCTACTTCAAAAGGTTCAAAAGGGTTTACGAGGGTTTATCTCCTTATATCTCCGGTGTTTAGGATTTTTGAAATAATGCCTTATATCACCAGCAGAGTTTTATTCCAAAGCATACAACAAGAGATCTTGCGTTTGATTTTCGTCATCCTCCATTCAGTTCTCTGCCAAGGCAAGAGATTGGGCAGCATTGGCATCATAAAATAGCATTTTAAAAATGAGTGAAACGAATGGATTTCTTCATGACAAACATGTTTATTGCATTAATTATTCAAAATTAAACGAGTTCTTACACGCAAAACAAACGCATTAACAAACGTAGAAAATTAGCATATGAAAATAGCAAATAAGCTTAAAATTTGGCCAGACATAGCCTGGAGAAAACCGTCATGTGTATCAATCCACCATGTGCAAGGAGGGGATTGCTTCTTGTTCGAGTGAGAGATGGATCTCAACTTGGGGTTCGCACACTTTGAAAGACAAGACTCCCTTCTGAACCATCTCTTTCACTTTCTCCTTCAAGACATAACATTCCTCGATATCATGGCCGGGTGCCCCTTGATGGAAGGCACATAAGGAATCAGCTTTGAAATAACTCCCATGGGTCACCGGGACGGATAATGGAGTTTTGTTCTTGATTAAACCATATTGTAAGAGGGTAGGGAACAGATTAGCGTAGAGCACAGGGATATCCAAAAATTCACCACTTCGTTCAACTGGCTGGTTGGCTGAGGAGGCAGAAAATCCATCCTGGCGTTGGGATATGGCTAACTCTTTGACCAAATCCATCAGGCTCCTCTTGGTAATCTTTAAGTCTGCAACCTCGTCGCGAAGTTCTTGCTTTTCATGCTCTTGAATGTCTATCAGATTCTTCATAGTAGTAGAAAAAGTTTCCATGTTGGCCTTTAGAGTGGCAATCTCCGCTCGGAGTGCTTGGTTTTCCTGTTCCAAATGATCCATCATTTTCTTGCGACTGACTAGAGTATCGTACCGATGATTTGGAGTCTGAGAAGAGAGACACGAATGAGAACCTGGAAAGCAAAGGAATGCAGATGGGGATGCGAATGATGCGTATGATGCAACAAGATTCATGGAACTCAGCTATTTATAATCATCATGGAATATCACAAGACTCATTTTTTTTTATTAAAATGGTTACAACTATTAGTATTGGAATATTAAAAGATTAATTTATTACAAAATTGTTTACAACGCGTTGGTACACTTTCCAAGAGTCATAACGGAAAAGCTAAATAAAAGCTAATGATAGATCTAAGGAGACTCTTCCAACGGTCTTCATTTGGCTTCTTCTTCCAATTAAGCTTCCAAGGTATTGATTAAGGACTAGAGTAACTTCTTCCCAAAATTTCTCCTTTTGTAGTCATATTAGCTCGGACATTCGTCGAAGATAGTAAATGGATTCTTGTCTTGAATAAGTAACTCCATTATCTGAGAATATCCTTCAAGAATTGTCACCAACAGTGATAGACTGGAGTAGAGTAGATAGTATTTCCTTATCAATAGGGCATCCCCATATCTGGTCTTGAACCTTTCTTTATCCGTCAATAAGGTCTCCAACCCCCTTAGATCGTCCAAGTTATGACTCTTGTAAAGGTATTTCAACAACTTCCTTTTTTTTGGAATTTTTTTTTTAGAGTCCATGATATCCTTATGATGTTTATAAACAAGACTAAGTTCCATGAATCTTTATGACATGATGCTAATGAATGTATCCAACACAAAGCACACCCAAGCAAAACAAACAAGCAAAGAGTCCTAGGTTTGAAAGGTCACAGCATGGAGCCAAGGTCTACCCATCCCAGTAGGAGTGTACTATAGTTTCAAATGTACCTGCCGAACGGGTTCTACGAAGTTCCCAGAGTCTACAACCCATCTTTCGGATATTATCGATTTCCCAAATCACTTGGTAGTCAATAATATTCTCAAGAGAATCTCATCTGAGTGTAGTATCGCGTAGCGACTATTGCAGAAATAAGTTCCTGCATAGTCCCTGCACTACATCCTAATAGGCCAAGTTGGGTTAAAGGTAACTACGGTCCCCAGTCTCGATGGCCTTTAGTTTGAAATAATAGCGTCTTCACGAATAGACTCGTTGGACAAAATTAAATTCGATAGGGCCTAGACTGAGTGGTGAAGTCTCAATTCACTTTTTTAGGAATCGACTCCCTCAAAGTATCCTTGAATTCTCACCATTCCTATCATAATTTCACTCTAGTCCGGGTGTAGGACTTTGTCTCACCACACAAGTAATAACCCAAGCAAACACAACATATATAACAAAAATATAATTAATCAAGTTAGGGGGAACCCTCTTATGAGTGTCCCCAGTGAAGTCTCTAATTCTGTCGCGGTGAAAATTGGATACCATAGTTATTTGTTAACTAGGATCGCATTTTTTAATGTCACCACCGGTCTTTGATTTTATCCAAGGGAAGGGAGAAAAACCGAATTCCCACAATGCAATGCAAATGCACTAAGATTCTAAGTTCGGGGGTTGGTTATACCTAGGGAAGGTGTTAGCATCCTAGATATTCGTAGTACTCTACAGGAACCTCTTGATTTTATTTTCTTTATGTTGTTCGTTATCTGTCTTTGCTAAGGGTTTAAGGGTAGGAAAAGAAGATGAGTCATCATCTTAAGAAAGACCACCACACTTTTGAAAATATTTGAATTTTTGTGGGGTATGGGATTGTATGTCCCTTTCTTTGAGATGATTAACATCTAATTCCCTTGTGTGGAGAATTAGGTGGGCTAAATTTTGATTTTAAATCAAAATTGATGGGGGACTAACTTAAGAAATCTATCCTAAGTTGTCTAATAGTTCTATCTTAAGGGTATCGATTATGATGCAAATGATGTGCACCATGCACCATAACATGGTTATCATGCATGGGATTTTCCCTTGGATATTAATGCAGTTAATTATAATATTTAGGCGAGGGTGCTAGCAAAGTGATGCTAGACTCATGTCCAGTGATCAGTAGGTCGAATGCGATGCCCGAAAGCAATCGACTTATATGGGTAGAAAATTGGCTCGACGTTGGATCGAGGATTTTTATTGTTTTTGAAAAGGGTTTAAAGCAGAAACATAAATCAGATAAGAAAAACGCAATCAAGCAGATAAGGCAAAACAATCGGATGCTCACGAACTTATGACCAAGCGAGAGGTTTCTAATCGGGGACGATTTATTAAGAAAAGTTTATTTGACTCATTTTATTTATTGTATTTAGTTAAAAAGTTTTAACAGTTAGAGATTTAAAGTTATTAGAATTGTAAGTCTTGTTAAGTCTTAAGTTAATAAAAAACTCTAAATTAAATTATTATGAAAATTTTAGATTAATTATTATAAAGCTTTAAGATTAATTACTAATAAAAGTTTAAATTTTTTAATTAGAAAAAGTTTGATTTTAATCATTATCATAAAAAGGGTTTTCGATTAATTATTAAAAGGAAGGTTTTAAATTTATTATAAAAGAAAATTAGGTTAATTATTATTATAAAAAGTTTAAAATTAATTATTATTAAAAAAGGTTTAAATTAAATTATTATTATAAAAGTCTTAAATTAAATTATTAATAAAAGGTTTTAATCTTAAGTGTAGAAAAAGATTTTTAATTATAAAAGTTTTATTTTGATTATAATAAAAAAGTTTTAATTTTTAAAATAAATAAAAAAGAACTAACGAAAGAAGAAGGTCGTCTCTCCCATTCTCATCTTTCACTCTCGCGAAGATGAAAAGAAAATAGGGTTTTGACCCCAATCCGCCGCCGCCACTCGTTCTCTCGATCGCCTCTCTTTTCTTCTCTCATGCCCTCTTTCTCTTTTTTCTCCCTCGATCAAACAACTGAAATCCTAAATCTACCCTAATCCCCAATTGAATCCTATACCCCATTCTCATTAACTTTCATGGTGATTACATATACATGATGCTGCAATTTAAAGTAAAGGAAATAAAGAAAAAAGCGGCGACGGTCATGGCGGCTCCTCCGATCAGGGAAGTTTCTCTTCTCCTTCTTTTTTTTTTCTTTTGCGAGCTTGGTTGAAATGCTTGGCCTGCTGTTGTTGCTTCCTTATCTTCTGAGTGTTAATCGTCGGCGGGTTTAGGAACGGCGATGATTTTTTGTGTTGCGCTTTGTTATCTGTCTCTTCTCTCTGATTTTCATCTATGTTTTTCTCTGATTTTTTCCTTTATGATGCACGTATGATTTACGTTGTTGCTGTGGTTGTTTGTTGTGCGTGTGTGTATGTTGTGAAAACTTCCCATTTTTTTTGTGTGTGTTGATCGATTCCTGAGCCGTATGTATGTGTGTATGGGGCAAGTTTGTGTGGATTCCCTGCGATGAGTTTGTATGTTAATTGGTGTAATGTAAATTGTTTTTGAAGGGATACGGTTGTGAATTGAGAATGATTTTGTGGTTATTGGTTTTTTTGTGTAAAATGTCTCTTTTTTTGGTCTCCCCTGATACGTGTAATGGATCCTCCTTATATAGACTTTTAACATTGATGTTGCTCCTTGAATTTTTCCATTCTTAGCAAAAACATGTCCTTGATTTCTTTCTGTTTATGATTCGAACATGTTTACACTTGTTTTGGAAAGTTTTAAAATGGTTTGAATGTGATTGAAACTGTCTGATATGTTTGGTTAATGTTTTGGAAGGTTTTTTTTTGAAATTGTGGCTGACAAGTTGTAGTGGTTTTATAAGTTTTTGAAGGTTGTCTGATATGTGTTTCTTCTGATTTGGAAATAAATTGATGGTGTCTGATAACGGTTCCCCTCGTCTTGAAGTATATTGTTTTGGGATGTTGAAATTGTTTTAGGAAATAATTTTGATGATGTTTGATATATGTTGTTCTAGTTTTTGGAAACAAACACGATTTGATGAATTTACCCTTTTATGTTCATCAGGTTTATTACGTGTTTTGGAAAGGGATGCAAAGGTTGTGGTGTTTGCGGTTCAGCTTGAGAAATGTTGATAGCGAAAAGATCCCTGATGTGTCGATTGTGAATCCAAGGGTTTCTATCTTCATGATCTTTGCAAATGTTTTCCAATCTCTTTCCTTGTTTGATTTTAACAATTATTTCCATTTCTTTCACCTTCTGTTGAGGTAACTGCTCTTTGAATACTTGAGAAAGCAGCCATCCTTTTAGCTTTCATGCTGATAATTCAACCTGCTATGGCTTTGAGGAAGTCTTAGATTGCTATTGAAATATTGTTCTAAGGCCAAATCCACGTCGTGAGTCTGATCTTTTTCCAATTGATTGCAGGTTTGTTGCTACGAAGGTATGTTTGACCGTAATGAGAGTTGTGGTCGGTTGTGTTTGCTTCACGGGTAACGTCTCCGAACCCTTTCTTTTCTTTCACTGGTTTGCTTCCTTGATTTGAACTAATGGCATGATTTATTCCTCTGTTAAGGGTTTATCAAAGAGAGTGGAAGAGAAACAATGAAGATATGGCATCAACGTCATCAGCTTCAAAAAGATAACCTATCCTAAACCCTTATCTTTTCTAAACTCTGTTCTTCTGAGAATATGTGATAATCTCGCTCTGTGAAAGAGATCTATTCTCAGTTTGTGTATGATGATTTTTTCTGATGTGATTGTTTGGCTTACTCCATTGTCTCATAGTTACTTCATCTTTTCTTGACAGAAACATGCTTGTTGCAAGGACCATTGGATTTGAACCCGAGAATGTTTTGCAGACAAATTGAAGCACTGTCTGGATGGGAGATAGAAGGACCTGTCGAAGAATTCAGCATGGACTGACGCGGTTATTGCACACGAGGGACCAATTACGGATGATTGTGCAGCTGATTGGCTTAAGAAGTTATGAATCTATGCTAATATCCTTGAGTACTCATTATTCTTATTGGCAACGTAGAAGCTTTTCCCTCCATCAGATATCAGACTTTATTATATTATTTTTTTTAGACTCCGCCTGCTAGGATATTTTGTGTTTCAAGTCTTGATTGATTTTGTAATTTTCACCTGGAAGTGACACGTGATGGAAGCAATTTGGTAACAGCTTTGTCATTTGTACCACAGTTGTACTAACACTTGGAACTTGTGACTTGTATCATGAGTGAAATACATTGAGACTCTCAAGTCTATAATGCTTTAACTTGTAAAAATTCTTTGCCAATATATTTATTCTTTTTTCATATTTCAAACCTTGGCAAGGCATGTGATTGGAATAAAAGTTGCTGATGAATGGTAGCCTACCGCCTTTTCCTTGGTAGAACCAAACTCCTTTTATTCACTTGAAATAACTTTTTCTTTCATATTGACCTTAAAACTCCAACGCTTTGGCTTTCAAAAATGTGTTTTTCATAAATCTTGTATTGCATCTTGAAATCGATCTTAGGATGTAACCATGCAACTTGAGCTTGTAAACTTATCAGGAAGCAAATGAATTGGACTTGACATGACCACCTTGCAATTTGAATCTTGGAATTCAATCTACAAAATTTGAACTTTTTCTTGAACCCTAATCACATGGAGCTTGAAATAAACATGGAACCTTTAGAAAGCTTGAATTGGAATGGTGGCGGTTCATGACTTTTAGAAATGGACTTAGAACTTGGTTTAAAAGCAGTCATAGGCTTAGGAGGTGAATTTAAAATTGGATATGGATTGGAATTTGGGTGAAAAAGTAGTTATGGAAGAAAAATGGTTTATGGATAAATATGGATAAGAGTTTGGACCATGGACATGGTTAGAAAAATGGTAAATGGTTTGGATTGGATATGAATAGTGGTTAGGGACCAAAAGGATGAAGGCGCAATCACACTGGATCGGAGAGCCTCCACAAACATACACATACCACAGCCTTCAAGACCTTGAACTTTCCGCATCAATACCTGTGCTAAAAAGGAAACAAACAGACAAAGCCTAGATAAAGCAGTTAGTCATGCACGAATGATCAACCTAATATGTGATGCAAAAAAAACAAGGCGGGGATCTTAGGGTCAAAAATTAGGGTGCAACAGGATTACAGAGATCTAAACAAGGCTAGTCTAAAGGACGACTTTCCTTTACCACACATTGACATGCTGGTAGACAGTACAACAAAGTTCAAAGTTTTCTCCTTCATGGATGGATTCTTGGGCTATAATCAAATCAAAATGGCGCCGAAAGACATGGAGAAAACTTCGTTCATCACCCCATAGGGTACCTTTTGTTACAAGGTAATGTCGTTCGGTTTGAAAAATGCCGGGGCAACCTATCAAAGGGCCATGACTTCTCTTTTTCATGACATGATACACAAAGAAATCGAGGTATATGTCGATGCTATGATTTCCAAATCTAAGGCAGAAGAGGAACATGTGACCCATCTGTCAAAGCTATTCGAGCGGTTGAGAAAGTACAAACTCCGCTTGAATCCCAACAAATGCACCTTCGGTGTCCGTTCGGGAAAACTTTTAGGGTTCATCGTCAGCCAGAAAGGAATTAAGGTTGATCCTGACAAGGTCAAGGCCATTCAAGAAATGCCTTCTCCAAAGACTGAAAAACAAGTCAGGGGATTCCTGGGACGTTTAAACTATATCTCCAAATTCATATTCCTCATGACCGCGACATGTGCGCCGATTTTTAAATTACTCAAAAAGAATCAGGACTGCATTTGGACAGAAGACTGTCAAACCGCCTTCGACAGTATTAAAAAATACCTGTTGAAACCTCCGATTTTTTCACCTCCAGTGGAAGGAAGACCGCTAATTATCTACCTCACCGTCCTGGAAGACTCCATGGGCTGTGTACTTGGCCAACAAGACGAAACCAAATGGAAAGACTCTGCCATCTACTATTTGAGCAAGAAATTCACGATTGCGAGACTCGGTATACTATGCTTGAGAAAACTTGCTGCGCTTTGGCTTGGGCAGCCAAACGTCTGCGCCAGTACATGATTCATCACACTACTTGGTTGGTATCCGAAATGGATCCAATCAAGTATGTATTTGAAAAGCCTGCTCTCAGGGGAAGGATTTCCCATTGGCAGATGTTGCTATCAGAATATGACATAGAGTACCATGCTCAAAAAGCCGTTAAGGGGAGTATTTTAGCCGACCATTTGGCTCATCAACCGATTGACGATCAAGAATCAATCGGGTTTGACTTCCCAGACGAAGATGTCATGTATTTAAAGATGAAAGATTGCGATGAACCGCTACCCAGTGAAGGGCCAGAACCAGGTTCCCAATGGGGACTAATCTTTGACGGAGCAGTCAATCATTAAGGAAACGGAATTGGGGCAATCATTGTTACCCCTCAGGGTACCCACATTCCTTTCACCGCCAGACTTACGTTCAAGTGCAGAAACAACAAGGCCGAATACGAAGCTTGTATCATGGGTCTCGAAGAAGCGATCGACTTAAGGATCAAGAACTTGGATGTTTATGGCGACTCCGCTTTGGTCGTCAATCAAATCAAAGGAGATTGGAACACATACCAATCAGGATTGATTCCTTACAAAGACTACGTGAGAAGGTTGCTACCCTTCTTCAACAGAGTTAAGTTTCATCACATCCCTCATGAGGAGAATCACCTGGCTGATGCATTAGCTACTCTCTCTTCCATGATTAGTGTAGTTCAATGGAACGACTTACCTAAGATCGACATAATGCGCCTTGAACGGCCCGCTTACATCTTCATGATTGAAGCAGTCATAGACGATAAACCTTGGTATCACGATATCAAATGCTTCCTTCAGAAACAAAAGTACCCACCTGGGGCACTAAGGAAGGACAGGAAAACCCTCAGAAGGATGGCAGGCAGTTTCTTCCTGAGCGGTGATACACTCTATAAGAGAAATTTCGATATGTTCTTGCTCCAATGTATAGACAGACCAGAAGCAGACGTGCTGATAAAAAAAATTCATGAAGGATCCTTTGGCACTCATGCCAATGGACACACAATGGCGAGAAAAATTCTGAGAGCATGGTACTACTGGTTGACCATGGAATCCGACTGCTACAAGTACATGAGAACGTGTCACAAGTGTCAGATATACTCTGAAAAAATCCATGTACCGCCAACGCATCTCAAAGTTATTTCTTCCCCATGGCCTTTTTCCATATGGGGAATCGACATGATTGGCATGATTGAACCTAAGGCTTCAAACGGACATCAGTTCATCCTGGTAGCCATTGACTATTTCACCAAATGGGTCGAAGCAGCGTCGTACGCTAATGTAACCCAACAAGTGGTGGTTCGATTTATCAAAAACAATATCATCTTCCGTTATAGTGTTCCGAGCCAGATCATTACAGATAATGGATCTAACTTGAACAATAAGATGATGAAAGAGTTGTGCGCAGAGTTCAAGATCGAACACCCTAACTCATCTCCCTACCGACCTAAGATGAACGGAGTGGTAGAAGCGGCTAACAAGAACATCAAGAAGATTGTTCATAAGATGGTTGTAACCTACAAAGACTAGCATGAAATGCTACCCTTTGCTCTTCACGGTTATCGCACATCTGTCCGCACTTCAACAGGAGCAACCCCTTTCTCTCTAGTATATGGCATGGAAGAAGTGCTTCCTATTGAAGTAGAGATCCCATCAATCCGGGTATTGATGGAAGCCAAACTTACAGAATCTGAATGGTGTCAAAGTCGACACGACGAACTGAATCTGATCGAAGAAAAACGAATAACGGCACTATGCCACGGTCAGTTGTATCAACAAAGAATGAAAAAGGCGTTCGACAAAAAGGTTCGACCTCGTGTCTTCAGGAAAGGAGACCTTGTGCTCAAAAAGATACAATCTTTTCTCACTGATTCTCGGGGCAAATAGACTCCGAATTATGACGGCCCCGATGTGGTCAAGAAATCTTTCTCAAGCGGTGCCTTGAGACTTGCAACCATGGATGGAGAGGAATTTGCCTACCCCACGAATGTTGACGTAGTCAAGAAATACTTCGCCTAAACTAAAAAAAAAAATGTCTCGATGGATTGAAAACCCGAAAGGCCGGTCTAGGCAAAAATTAGAGACATAATCAAAAATCATCCCGGTGGATTGGAAATCTCAAAGTACAATCCAGGAAAAAATTAGGGATAATGTCTAGTAACTACTTTCGACATAGGGGAAAGTCCCTCAGCAGCAGTTACATCATCCGTCAGGAAAGCTCTAGTTAAGGTCATCATCGACAGAAGCTCAGGATGCCCAGAATTCAAAGTTGGTAGAAGGATAATGGTCGTTATGTTTCAATGTAGCCCTTTTCCCTGTAAATTACCATTTGCTAAACTTTGTAAATACTCTATGGAATCACGCGTTTGGCTGATCTCCATCCTATCAATAAAATTTGAGCCCTTGTGCTTTTATTTGCAATTCATATTTGTTTTAGCTTTACAGAATGATGTTTTAACATGATCAATGATTCTTGAAACGAAACAAAAATGAATTTACTTGTTAAAATTGTTCTGCTTTTAAAAATAAAGATGGCAATTTCTTTTGATGGTTGAACATCGAAAGAACATCGATCGCTTCTCCAAAGGTGTTCGAGCCTCAAAGTGCAGAATCAAAGTACTCCTTCTAAACCAGTATGCCTGAGTGAAGGATCAGCTATGTCAGATGCGAATGCTCCATCTGACCTCTTCGACCGAGTTCTCATCTCCTAAGCCCGACCAGTGTCGCTCCCAACAGGGACCGTTTCTCCTAAGCAAGGCGAAATTGCTATCTTAAACCAGCGGTACTTCTTCGCCCCGCGATGGCCGAATATCCAGTCATGTTTATCTATTAGTCTGTATGGTGCGTCAGTTTTGTCAGCATATACATACATACATCATGAATTATTGATTTGCAATCACATTGCATCACTATCACTCCCGTCGATCTTGTCCCCTAGTGATAACAGTCCTCTCAATCAAGTTGTCAGTTCTTTCCTCGTCAGGAAAGGTTGCGTCTGAACAATCCCTCTCCTCCAGTTTAGTTTTGGATCAGAATTGGCCCTTGACCACTTTGATAACTTGAACCTCTGAAAGACCAAAGAACCTTCAACCGATGTCACTCTTTGCCAATGAAGATGATGTCTTCGCTTTCCCGGATTAAGGAAAATCTCTAGAGGAAGCCTCTTAAGCAAAGATTCAGCAATACAACAGTTTTTCTCCAAAAAAATACGCTGATGAAAAGGTCATCGGCACCTCAAAATTGGATCACGTCATATGGCGTTTCTCCGGGAAGATCCCGAGAAAAGTATGATGTAACATCCCCAAACAGAAAGCAGTCTCTCAAGAGACTCATTTTCCCAGTAGAATCGACATATGGCGTTTCCAAACAGAGAAGTTTGTACACCTCTACAACTCAGACGACTGGGTTCCCCAGTAAGTCTGACACCAAAACTTTTTCTATCAAATGGCATCTCTCCAGGAAAATTCGGCGAGAAGTTTAAGGAAAATCGCTACGAATAGCGTCCCTTGTCAAAAAGTTTATTGACAAAAGAAACTTAGACCAGCTCCTTGGTAGGAAACCAGGATCGAGGGGAAGTTTATTTCAGAAACTGAGACCAGTTCCTTGGTAGGAAACCAGGATCGAGGGGGAGTTTATTTCAGAAACTGAGACCTGTTCCTTGGTAGGAAACCAGGATCGATGGGAAGTTTATTTCAGAAACTTAGACCAGTTCCTTGGTAGGAAACCAGGATTGAGGGAAAGTTGCCAAAAGAAACTAAGACCAACTCCTTGGTAGGAAACCAGGATCGAGGGGAAGTTTACATCAGTAACTAAGACCAGTTCTTTGGTAGGAAACCAGGATCGAGGGGAATTTTTTTTACCTTTTCTAAGCATCATTGCTTAGCAAAAGAGGATGAATGTGTAAGCTACCATTCATAATCACCATCAAAATTTCGGGTATTCCGATATTTAATCCTCTTGCACCCCGAATGCCTAAATACCTTCGCCATTCACACCTTCAGGTCCAAGAAGATTAAATAGGGGCATCTATCATACCCCAAATTTTGACCACTAAGATTTTTCATCATTGTGAAAATCATCATAACAATATGGATGAACCATCTTACCTCATCAGTCTCCCCAAAGATGGGTGAGCATCCACTACAATCCAAATTAGGGTTTCAAGCCCTCTCAGAGTTCTTAGACAAAGGATCAATCAAGAAATGACATGATTTTCAACTTGTCTAGCCTCTCAAATATCCACGAGGGATCAAGAGGACTCCCACTTCAAGGATTAAGCACAAGGATGCTCCCTTCTAGGTGAATTAAGCCTCAAGATCGCCAGTGTCACCAAATTAGGGTTTTGGTCGACCAAGGCCTCCAGATGAAAATTTTCCTTTGGGCATGAGCCAATGCTTCAAAGCATATCCTAAAAAACTCCATGGAACCTCATGGGCCCAAGCATCAAGTCAATTTGACCTCAGGGGATGCATTCATCAAAAATCAGGAATTAGGGTTTCTTGACCTAATTCACCCCTAAGTTGACTTTTGGGACAAATCATGAGCCAAGACCTCAAGAGAGGATTTGAGGGTCTCCAACATACCACATTGATCCATTTGTAACAATGGATTGATCCAGGAAGTTTGAGCAGCAAGTCTCAATTTCATCAGTACCACAGTTAGGGTTTTGCGAGAAAAGTCAACTATATCTTTGACTTTTGACCAGGACATGCTCCCAAACCCTAGGACATGGTTCAATATACCATATAACACCCATGGAACATGTCCATCAAGTTTGATTTAGGTCAAAGACATGATTTCCTAAAGGGTCGCACAGTTTGGAATTCATCTGATAAAAAGTCAACTGTGCACAAAAGTCAACTTTGACTTTTTTAGATTTTTCACAAAGATGGTTTTTTAACCCTAAAATGATGTTAATGTATGATTTGAATCATCATTCATCAAGAAAAATCAATAAAAGTGGGATAACTTGTAAAATGGGTAACCATAAAAGACTTAGAAAATTTTCTAAGTTATGAACAAAGTGGCAAGGGTACCAACTTTGGAGGATCATAACTCCTAAACCACAAAGCCATTTTTCCCCATCTAAATCTTGATTTGTAGATCTCATTACCCTCTACAAAAGCTTAAAACTGACCTCCCTCCAAATTCCTCATGGATTTTGAGTTATGGAATGATCAAAATCACAAAAAGTGAAAATGTCACTTTTTTCCAACACTTAGTGAAATTTTCACTAAGTCAGAATCTGCCTTCACTTTTTTCCAAATGTAGGGGGAATTTTCACTTGGATCCAAAAGGTATCAAAACCAAATATGATCAAATAGTTGTTGTATCATATGAGGGCTTTCCAAAATGGCAAAGAACATCACCAAATTCCACTTGGGCCAAGAGATATGATAATGGCAATATGCCTTGCTGAAAACTGCCAAGGCTAGGCAGAATTTTGCATTTTTGCTCGATTTGGAAAAATCAGATAATTCCAAGCCTTGTCATCACTTTGGACACATCTGAGGATCAAATCTAAAGGGGACAAACACTGAGCCAAGCCTCCAAAGTCCTTGGAACAAGAAGTAGCATGCCAAACCTAGAATTACCTAAAAGAGGGACAAGACTCCAATTTTGGATTGGAGCATTCAATGCATACACCAAAGTGGCATGGACTGAGCCATTTGCAACTGAATTCAGTCAAGACTTATCCAAGACCAAGGGAACCACAACCCTGTGCCCTAACCTCTGGTCAATGGCTAGAGGAGACTTGGATTCCAAAGTGCAACCATTGGCCAAACCTCTGCTGCAGTTGCCATTCACTATTGCTTGCAAAAAAAACTTTCTCTACTATAAATAGAGCTCATTTGTGCTCAGTTTGAGTACACCAAAGCCATCAAACAGATGCTTTCCTCAAAATCTCCTTCTCACTTCCAAATTTGCCTTCCAAAGCAAGTCACTATCGGGTTTTGAGTTTGAAAGCAATTCCAATCAAACCAATCACACATACATACCTCATAAACATATTATAGAAGTGATATAAACACTCACATAACATCTGGAACACCAAAATCACAAAGTCACCAGCCAATTGCTCAAGCCTTTGACAGATTTGTAGTTGGGGTACCATCTCAAGTTCCAGATCATTTCAATCCATTCCAAGCATCCATACACACTCCATAGCACCTAGGGAAGCTGTCTATAACCTTGGAACCAAGCTGTAACACCTTTAACACAAAACACGATCACCAGCTGCAAGTGGTAAGCATGAGCTCTTCTAACTCTATGATCCATGCAATTTTTACTGCACAATAATTTGGCCATATGTTCATAATCATGCATGGAGTGTTTTCCCTTAATCAATTGCATTGTTTGAATCGTGTATGGAATTTTTGAACCTTCATGCAGAATTTAGGGTTCTTGAGGTTTCTCTTTGATTTCTTATTCCATGCTTAAAACAAATGAAATTAAAGACCATAGACATGATCGTGAGGTTGAAACGAGTAGATTGATGTGTAGATTGCATGATATAATTAAGTATTCAGTGAGATTGGATAGAAAACGCAAATCTGCAGAAACAGAGGAAGGGCGCGTGTTCTTGCCATGTTCTTGGCGCCCTTTTTCAAATATTTTAATATTTGAATTTTGTGATTTTATTTAATTGATTCAAAAATTAATTTCTCTCAGAGTTTTAATGATTTTGAGTTGATTCTTTTTTTAATAATTCACAAAAATGTTAAAATATTTTATTTTACCAAAAAATCCCAAAAATATTATTTATTATATATAATTTATATTTTTGCCAAGAATTAATATTTTAATTATTTTTAACATTTAAAATATTTTTTCCTTCTTGATTTTACAAATTTTTATGATTTCTAATCATTTTGTAGGTCAAAGCATGATTTTTGAAACATTAATCTAAGATCACAATTTGTTTTCCACATGTTAAACAATTTTGATCATTTTAATTGATTTTTTTATTCAATTAAAATATATTTTGGAAAAAAATTAGGGTTTTGATTAATTCAACCTTCATCAAACAATTTCAAACACTTTTGGGCCTCTAATAGAGTGTAAGACCCAATCCTTTGTAAATAAAAACCTATTTTGGGCCTCACTTATTGTATAAGTCCCGTTGTATTTCAAAAAGTTCGACGCGATCATCGTCCGTTGAAAAACAAACCCTGGGCCTCTCCTCGAGCTATAAGACCCATTCAAAATCTTTTGGACCTCTATTAGAGTGTAAGACCCAACCCCCCTTTGAAAACCAAACCATTTTGGGCCTCAATGCATTGTATAAGACCTGCCGCGTTTTCAAAAATCTCGGCGCGATGGCCATTTTCAAACAAATGACCTTGGGCCTCTCCTTGAGTTGTAAGCCCCACCACTTGTACAAAAATAAATATTTTGGGCCTCTTGAGAGAGTGTAAGACCCATCCCCTTGTACAGAAAATTTCTTGGGCCTTAGTCATTTGTATAAGTCCCTCTGTACAAAACGACAGTGCGATCACTGATAAACCTTGGGCCTCTCCTTAAGCTGTAAGCCCCAACACCTTTTCAAAATACTTTCTCCTTTAATTTTCAATATACTGTTGTTTTCAATCTTTCTTTGTTGAACAACTAACCAAACAGCATGGAAGCTCTACAACCGAGTAAGTGTTTATATGCTTTCTTTACCCGCTTTCAGATACATATAACTGTATTGTGGGGTTGTTTCACTGTAAGTCTTCTTTCATAAAATCATATCAACTGTGTAATACTAGTATAGATATTTAGAGTTTCCCCGGCAACTACGTCTAGCACTAAGCCCTGTTGGTCACTCTTAAATAGACAAAACTAGATCCCCCATAGGATTACCAGATACAGTCTTCCCTCCTCTTGGGGTTAAACAATATGGAGACGTAAAAGGAAGCATTCTTGGTGAACCCTTTCACAGACTGTCACCCTTAGACATTGTTAAAGAAACTCTACTCCCTAGAGATGATCTTTTCTCCGTGAATGGCATCTCTTGAGTTTCTTCCAAATTCTCGGACTTTCCTGGCTTGACCTATTCTCTGTGAATAGCCTGTCTTGAATTTCTCAGGGTTTGGGGACCCACAGGCTTCCTAAAAGCATCCCCGCCTCCTCTTGGGCATTGTACAAGGAACCTACGACTTCTTAGAAGTATTCACAGCCTCCTCTTAGGCTTCGTATAAGAATTCTTCCTTTGGTAAGAGAGCCTCCTCTTGGGCTTCGTATAAATTATCCCTCGGCTTCTTAAAATTTTCCAGCCTCCTCTTGGGCTTCGTAAAAATTGTCCCGACGACCTCCTAGAGGTATAGGAACAGAAATTAGTCAACTTAATAGAACAGTCTTTCAAATAGTCTAGATCTTTCTACCGTGAACGTACTACTATTGTTTCTTTAAGTATAGTACAAAAGATAAAACTCTAGACTTAGACAGTCTAATCTCCTTAAGTCTCGAAGGCATTCTCAAGTAGGGAAAAATACCATTAGACTCGGACAGTCTCCAATACCCTCCGGATTCCCCATTTCCTTAAAGAACAGGAAATAACTCTGATCCTCTGATCGATTCCAAAGCATAGCCTTACCTTTAATCAGTCTCTTTATAAGAACTGATTTTCTCTTTTAACCAACCTACTGGACCTGTCACTCAACTGAAACAACAATCCTTTTAGCCTCCATCTCGGGCTTCGTACGAGATACAAAACCACTCGTTGAGTATAAAGCACTCTCTTGTTGAGTCAAACCCTTTTAGCCTCTCTCTCGGGCTTCGTACGAGACACATAAAAACACCCTCTTGTGGGCCCATAGCCTCCTCTTAGGCTTTGTATAAGAAAAACCCTGGTTGAGCCAATCAACCTTTTAGCATCAAAACTGTGCCTCGTTCACAGGATACAAACATCAACAACTCTTTTCATCTAATCGCTGTAAGCGGCAAGCCTCTGGATCATTTACATCCACGCCAGTGTCCCTCTTTTAGCATGAGAAATTCCTAAGGAAAGATGCCATTGCTCTACACTGAGTTAAAGTCTTCTCCTTCAGGTTAAAACCCCCTATAAAGGAAATTATGGCATTGCTAGGATTCACATATCCCAGTTAAAGTAATTCTCCTTTATAGTCAGTCACCCAACAGTTGTGACCAACAGACCCCTTTAGAGATGACAAATTCTCTCTAAAGACAACAACTTTTTAGCTTCACATCTTAGGCTTTGAACAAGATATAAACCACCTTTTCAGCTTCACGTCTTGGGCTTTGAACAAGACACCAAAACACCATTTCCTCACATAGAATAGGAGGAACTACGATCGCTCTGATTTCCCTGTTTCAGTAAACGGGAATACGTAGGCATAAGATTGAAAGAAAAATCTTAGCGAGCACACTAATCCAATGTCCCAAATCCCATACCTTCACATATCAAACGAAAAGCATCAGTCTTAAACTCCCACCAATCACCCATGCACTATTTTAACAAAATAACCTAAGAGAGACCCACAATCTTTGTAGCATCTGTAAACCAACAGTCATTTGTTTAAACTCAGTATGCAAGCAGGGTTAATTGGAGACATCTATTTCCCTTCCCTCATCAGCTTCAATAGGATAAAAAATGAATCGAGCTGTAGTACCCCAAAAGCGATAGTGCTTCGCAACCACGTCCAAAAATTCGCGCTACACAGGTTGCAGAAAAACCAAGACCCTTCTTTGTTTTATTGTCCGTAGGAATGACAAGCTGTCCCCATCCCTTTACATTATTACTTTTGATCACCTCGAGAGCATCTTTGTACGAGGATATTGATGTTCCCTTCTCTAATTGATTCTCATTGCTTACCAGAAGTGCCTGGAACTGAGTTCCAACAACCTCCTCGGGTTCTACACAAGTGGACAACGATAAGTTACTCACGATCAAGGCTTGTTCTCCACAAACCGTGACGAGTTGGTCATTCTTGACAAACTTCATCTTTTGGTGAAGTGTCAAAGTGACTGCCTCAGCCTAGTGTATCCAAGGTCTTCCCAACAAATAATTGTATGTTACCCGGATGTCCATGACCTAGAAAGTGACTAGGAAAGTGTGAGGACCAATAGTTATGGGAAGGTCGACTTCGTCGATAACTATTTTTCTGGACCCGTCAAAGGCTTTGACGACGACCTCACTGCTTCTCATAGGAGATCCTTTGAATGATAGTCGTATTAGAGTGGACTTTGGCATAACATTGAGAGCCGACCCGGTGTCTACCAGTATGCTGGCTAAAGCATCGTCCTGGCAGTTGACTATGATATTGAGTGCCATGTTATGACCTTTGCCTTCTTCTGGCAATTCCTCATCGCTAAACCCCAAGTTGTTGCAGGAAGTGATGTTAGAGATGATACTGTCAAATTCCGTAT
This sequence comes from Lathyrus tuberosus, assembly GCA_022829125.1. Lineage (NCBI taxonomy): Eukaryota > Viridiplantae > Streptophyta > Magnoliopsida > Fabales > Fabaceae > Lathyrus > Lathyrus tuberosus. The sequence goes on along the minus strand of JALAZF010000436.1, from coordinate 1,623,914 downwards.
TCAACACATCCAGTTCCACAAAGGCCTGCTCTAAGACTTTCTGTAAAGCCTTTCTGTGGGCTTCGGAACTGAGTAAAAATGATAACACAGAGATCTTTGAAGGAGTTTGTAACAGCTGATCAACAATGTTGTATTCACTCCTTTGGATGAGCTTCAACATCTCATCATCATTTTTTGAAAGGTCGGGATCACTGGATTGACCGATTGGGGGATTGGGAACTTCCGTTTGAGGTTCCTTTTCTCTGTTAGGTTCTCCAACTCCTCGGTTGAAGATTCGACCGCTCCGTGTTACTCGACTGATGTCTGCAATATTCACATTGGAGGGTAATGGAATTTCCTTTCCATTCTCAATTGTTGTTGCACCATATTTGTAAGGGATCTCCTTAGCTGATTCATACGGTAGCGGTCCGAGTAGATAGATAACTACAGGAGCCTTCTGATTTTTTTGACTGTCGTAAGTAACTTCAATCAATTCCTAGTTATGAACCTTTGTTGCATCAAGTAGAGGAATGAGGGTACAAACATCTTTGGTCCTTTCATGATCAGAGATCACGACAACATCCTTAATCTGATCAGCGAAATAGTCTGGCGTCCAACTGATTGATCTAGAACTTGGACATGGTTGAATCTCTTTGCGGGCCAACTAAATTTGAAGATCTGCTCGCACGAGGTAACATCCTTGATTATTTTTTGAGCAGACTCTACAGCGCTCGTAGTTGTGTGGTGGCATCTGGCCACGTCCGCTTTGAATGCAGTGCAACCTTACTAGGTATATTTCCATAGATCGGACATCCTGACTTTGATGTCTAGTAGGGTTCCAGTTTGTCACACTGATTTGTTGCGTGTCTTCGTCTAGATAGATCAGAAGCCACGAATGGTTAAACAAATGTTGGAAAGTTCTTTGAACGAGAGCACACCCTTGGTTACTCTCGCAACATATTTTACAGTTCTGATAATTATGTGAAGTGAGAAAATTGAGTTGGACTTGCTTGGCATGTAACTCCACCAAACTGGTATTCATCAAACGAATATCGAAGATTTGAATCATGTTGATCTGATAAGGATTTCTATCATGGTAGTCTTGGATCCACCCAAGATCCATCTGACGCTGGAGGGCCTCTTATACAAAAGAGCATCCCTGTTTGTTTACCGAGCAAATCAGACAGGAATTGTAATCGTGCCACAGCAGATTATGATACTGGCTTTGCCTTGAGTGCATTGCCACCAAGTTAACATTCATAGCACGGATGTCGTGGTTCTGAATAATGTTGGAATTTGAATACGTCATATTAACTCCACGAACTCGGTGCTCTTGGATCCATCCGAGATCCAATTGTTTCTGTAGAGCTGATTGCACCACATAACATCCTTGATTGTTTTTAGAGCAGATATCACACTGGTGATAATTATGAGGTGGCACATGGTCGTATCCACTCTGTCTACAATGCATCTTGACCAAGTTGGCCCTCAATAAGAGTACATCATGAATTTTATAGTTGTTGTTAGACTCTCCCTCTACCAAATTTACCGCAGCTTTCTCGTGTTGAGGCAGTGGATTCATGAGAACATTCGGATTCGTATCTTTGAAAGATAATACCCCGCTCCTAACAAGCTTTTGCACATCGGATTTGAAACTGAGACAGTTTTCTATGTTATGCCCTGGTCCTCCTTGATGGTAAGGGCAAGTCTGATCCGCTTTGAACCAAAAAGGCAGATTTTTTGGTACTGTAAGAGGAGACCTGGTTTGGACATGCCCCTTGACCAGTAGTAATGGAAACAGTTATGCGTACAACATCGCTATAGGGTCGAACCCTGGTGGTCGCGTTGTACGGTTGTTGTTATATGGAGGACGAGTCTGCTGAAGAGGCTGTTGTGTCCTTTGCTGACAGTGTTGTTGATTCAGTTGGCTCTGAGCAACCTGAGGTTGATACGTAGGAATAGGCGCAGAGTTAATAGCAGGAGTTACAGCTGCTACTGGTTGGTACCATCGCCTTAGCTTTCCAAGAGAGATATTTCCAATATCTTGCTCTTTTTTCTTAGAGACAGCACTACCGTATCGTTTTGTACTACTTGACGATCCAGCGTCTTTAACTAAATGTCCTTCTCGGACTGCTTCCTTGAGACGAACTCCCATGCCCACCATTTCAGTAAAGTCACTGGGCGCACTGGCGACCATTCGGTCGTAGTAGAATGAGCTCAAGGTCTTTAAGAAGATCTTAGTCATCTCTTTTTCCTCAAGAGGTGGACAAATCTGGGCGGCAATTTCACGCCATCTCTGAGCGTACTCCTTAAAGGTTTCCTTGTCCTTCTGTGACATGGATCTGAGTTGATCTCTGTCTGGTGCCATGTCCAGGTTATACTTATACTGCTGAATGAAAGCAGCACCAAGATCTCTGAAAGTGCTGATCTTAGTGTGGTTTAAACCCATATACCATTTGAGTGCGACACCGGTTAAACTATCTTGAAAATAGTGGATCAGTAGCTCTTGGTTCTTTGTCTGAGTTGACATTCGCCGGGCGTACATCACTAAATGGCTTTGAGGGCAAGAGTTACCCTTGTACTTTTTAAATTCAGGCACCTTGAATTTGTGCGGAACTTTCACATCAGGGACCAAACAAAGGTCTGAAACGTACTTTCCAAATAGATCCTAACCGCGAAGGGCTTGCAGCTCTTTCTGCATCTCCAGGAACTGTTCCTAGAACTCATTCATTCTGTCGAACATACTTTCGTTTCTACCAGAAGGTATCTGTGGAATCTATCCTTCCGGGACAGTGTGTACCACGGGTGGTGGTATAGTCATTACGGCAGTGACTCTAGGTCCTTCCTTCTCCTGAAGTTTGTAACCTTCAGTCCCAGCGACTCCTGCTGCAGTTCCCTGATCTTCAGTGATCGGCGGGACATATCTTTCCGGGATATAGTTAATAGGCATGCCCCATGGACGATCTTTCAATATTTTGTACCTAGGATCATACTTTTCCACTATGGGCGTCGATGTGATCTCTGAGATCACAATCCTTTGTTGTTGCATCTGAGCTTCTGCTAGAGCTTGCATGTCGTTATGAAGCTTTCTCAGATCCTCTTTCAGAGTGTCGATCTCTTCCCTCAACTCTCTGTTCTCTTCCTCGAGATCATCTATCTTTTTCTGTCGATTGGCCCGAGTATTGTACGAATGAGACAGTTTGACTCTAGAATCGAGACTCAAACGTGAGATTCGTAGGTAAGAAGAATGCGTTACGTGAGAATGATGAATGCAATAATTATATTTTAATTAATTTTTGTTTAATCAAAATAAACTTCAACAATTGGATTGCAAATATCAAACAGTGGGGAAACCCCGTTTTATTGAATTCAAAGATTGCGGAATGGAAATACAGTAATTTACATAGTGTTGTAAAAGGAAATCTAAATTTATGGGTCCCGAGTCCTCTCTGAGGAGAGCTCAGGTGCTGGTTCTGGTACTTTCCTTCTCTTTGACCGGGGCTCTTGAGCCGTTGTCGGGTTGTCATTCCTTTACCAAGTGAAAGGAGCGAGCTAATTCCTTTGGTCATCCTGATTTTCTACAGCATGTTGCTCTAAAATCTCAATCAGAGCGTCTTTTTATTTTAACAGTTGTTGTATTTTCTTGCACTCAACATTGAGAATACGGTACTTGTTCTTCCAAGACCTCTTCTCCGGTTGAACTTTGTTGAGAGTCACCTGAAGTTTTTCCGTATCAGACATAAAATAAAGGACAGGGTCCCTTAATGGAAGAAATTCCTGACGAGGGTAAGGCATCCTCAGCTTGAGAGCTCTAGTTTGTACCCAGTGGAGATAAGGTTCCACCGAGACACAGTCCAGTTTTCCTAGAGACTCTCGTCCTTTCCTATGAACGTGTTTCCAGGCATGCACTATTTCTGTCTTTAGTGCTCTGTCATTTTCTCCTTCCTTGAAGAAAAGACCTTCCAGATGAGCGTTTTGCGGGACATGCCTCACAGGGTATCCAAACTGACGACGAACCAAAACTGGATGATAATTGATTCCTCCTTTAATTCCTATGAGGGGTACATTTGGGAAATTTCCACAACGGTCAATGATTATGATCCCGTCATAGATTCGATTGTACCAATCGATGTCAGAGTTGGTAAGAGACATGATTCTTTACGACCAACGTCTTTTGATCCCAAAATACAGTAGACTTTAGCAAATGGGAAATAAACCATTTGTACAGCAGGGGTACACAGCATGTGATCATTCCTCTGTTGTACAAAAATCCTTAGGTGTACCGAATGATAAGCATCTGCGAGCAGAGTCGGTACAAGGTTTCCAATTAGAAAAATCTTAATGGCATTGACATCAACGAAGTTATCAATGTTGGGAAATAGAAATAACTCGTAGGTAAGCAAAACAAAGATGCTTTCAAAAGCAGCCACGTTCCCTATACTAGCAAAGTACAGAGCTCTATTTATCAAGAACTGGGCTGGCAAACCCTGGATACCACCCTAAATGATCATGTGAGTCCTGACTTCTGACTCGTCCAAATAGATTGCTCTTGCAATGGTTTGATCCTTTGGAATTTCTTCCAGTCCAGAAAAGGGAGCTTGGTCAGTAATATTCAAATCAGTCAGGTGAGAGTACTCCTCTAGTGTTGGTGCTAGCTGATAATCCGAGAATATGAAACAGTGATAGACCAGATTGTAGAACTGGATTAGCATAGACAGGATTCCTTCGATTACATGGACCCTTAACAGAGATAGCAGCCCTCCATACTTAGCTCTGAAAGCCTCAGGGTTGGTGATCATCCTCGCCAAACCTCAAAAATCCTCTAGTTTTGGAACCTTGAAGGTGTACTTGTGAGTCTTCCTTCTACCGAAATCCATTAGCAATCTCTTTATCTGACATTTGCAATCATTGTCTTAGTTTAATTTGAAAAAGAGAGACTAGGAGAGAAGATTTTTCTTTGTTTAAAGTTTTTTAAATGAATGCATGAATGCAGCACACAAAAACATAGGAAAAACATGGGGTCAAAGGGTCGGTGTCATGAAGTCAAGGCTCTACCCATCCCCAAAGGTTTATACTGGTGATTTTTTGTACTTGTCCTCAAAATCACTGACCGCTCTTGGGAAAACGACAACAAGCGGATCGCCAGTGAGCTGTAGTATCTTAGAGTAATCTCAAATGAGGGTAGTATCGCGTGACAACTATTTCTGATAGCTTCCGTACTACAAAATGGTTTCGGTCTACTAAAATCCTCAGCTTCTCGGATAACCCAATGGAACAATCTACTTTCAACAACCGAAGTCGTATAGGCATTGAATCTGCAAAAGGCTTCTCCACTGATTTGATGGTCGGTCGGGACCTCTTATCTGGGATTCACACCCCGTAAGATTACCCGTATAATGCCATCACTTATCTTAGGTGTATACTCAATCTTTCTAGATGCAGCATCACACGCATTCCCATTAGCAGAAAAGTAAACACAGATATCAATTAGGAAAATCAGTATATATATTTGTCCTACCATCCTAGACCTCTAGTCTTATGATCCTATACAGACAATGACTCCCCAGCAGAGTCGCCATTTCTGTGGTATTCGGTGAATTTAAGGCTTTCTACCTAAGCCTGTAAGAAAGAATGCCTCCCACTGTGGTCACCATTTTTCTGTGGTGGCCACAGTGAAAATGACTTGTTCAAGGTTTCTACCTAAAAAAATGTAAGAAAGAACGACTCCCACTGTGGTCGCCATTTTTCTGTAGCGCGATTTTTGTGGTTTCGAATCACTATCACTTTGGTACTACATTTCGATTCACTTTTTATCCTGTGAAGCTGATTAAGGAAGGGAAATTGATGTCTCCAATTAACCATGCTTGCATATTGAGGTTAAATAGTCAAAACTCTTGGTTTACAAATGCTATAAAAAAGGGGCCTGTCTTAGGATATTTACTTAAAAAAGCAGTGTCTGGACTATTTGCGAGGCTTTTGGTAAGGTGTTAGGTCTGATGCTTTTTTATTGATGTATGGAGGTACTGGATTTTGATTTTTTTTTATTAGTATGCTCGCTAAGATTTTGCAATCTTATGCCTACGTATTCCCGTTTAACGAAACAGGGAAATCAGAGCGAACGTAGTTCCTCCTATTCTATGGGGGGAAAGAGATGTTTTGGTGTCTTGTTCAAAGCCCAAGACATAAAGCTAAAGGTGATTTGTATCTTGTTCGAAGCCCAAGGTATGAAGCTAAAGGGTTTTGGATGAGAGAGAATTTGTCATCTCTAAAGAGGAATTGTTGATGTTCATATGCTATGAGCAAGGCACAAATTTGATGCTAAAAGGTTGATTGACTCAACCGGGATTTCTTTATACAAAGACTAAGAGGAGGCTAGAAGTTTGACTTTTCCAGGGAAAATGTTCTTTCTGTCTTGTACAAAGCCCAAGATTGAGGCTAAAAGGGATTTTGACTCCGTTGGGAAGAATGTATCTTGTATAAAGCCCAAGATGGAGGCTGAAAGGGTTTGACTCAACAAGAGAGTACTTTTATCTGTCCTGTATAAAGCCCAAGACGGAGGCTAAAAAAGGTTGACTCAACAAGAGAGTCTGGAGGTTGATTGACTCAACAAGAGAGTCTTTTATACTCAACAAGAGAGTGTTTTGCTATCTTGTATGAAGCCCGAGATTGAGGATAAAAGGATATTGACTCAATAAGAGAGTCTTTTATACTCAACAAGAGAGTGTGTTTCTATCTCGTACGAAGCCCGAGATTGAGGCTAAAAGGATATTGACTCAATAAGAGAGTCTTTTATACTCAACAAGAGAGTGTTTTTATATGTCTTGTACAAAGCCCAAGACGGAGGCTAAAAGGGATTGACTCAACAAGAGAGTCTGAAAAGGTTAGCTCCGCTGGGGAGAATCATTTGTACAAAGCCCAAGAGGAGGTTGTCTTACTGCTAAGGATTATTGAGATCCTGAAGCAGGTCAAAGTCTGGGAAACTCTCATGAGAGAGACCGGGTTTCTACTGGAGATTGATCTAGAGTGATCGGTGTTTTTTCCTATGTTTGGAAGGAACTTGAGAATGTCTTTGAGATTCAAGAGTTTTAGACTGTCCAAGTCTAGAGTTTTATCTTTTGTACAATGCCCAAGAGGAGGCGCGGGCATTAAGGGATGAGTATCAACCCTACAATGGCCGGAGTTTTGACACGGGAAAGACTGCTCTAGCAAAGGATGACTAAGTTTTGTCTTATACCATTAAGAGGTCGTTAGGGTCCTTGTATTAAGCCCAAGAGAAGGCATGAGAACTTCTATGAAGCCGAAGAGGAGGCGGTGATGCTTTTAGGAAGCCTGTGGGTCCCCATTCCAAGAGAAGTTCAAGAAATGCAATTCACAGAGAAGAGATCATTCCAGGAAAGTTCAAGAATTTGGAAGAAACTCAAGAGATGCCATTCACGGAGAAAAGATCATCTCTGGGGAGTTAGAGTTTCTTTGACAATTTCTAAGGCTGACAGTCTGAGAAAAGGTTCACCGAGAATACTCCCTTTCTCTTTGTTCCATATTGTTAAACCCCAAGAGAAGGGAAGACTGTATCTGGAAATCCTATGCGGATCTAGTTTTGTTTGTATTTAACGAGTGACCAACAGGGCTTTACCTAGTTCTAGACGTAGTTTCCAGGGAAAACTCTAAATAACTATACTAGTATTACACAGTGGATATGTGACAAGTATATAAAAGGATGTGAAAGAAGACTTACAGTGAAACAACCCCACAATACAGTTATATACATATGAAAGCAAGTAAATGAAAGCGGATAAACACTTACCCGTTGTAGAGTTTCCATGTTGTTTTGTTAGTTGTTCAACAAAGAAATTAAAGAAAGTTTTGATGACAACATATATTTGAATTCAAAATTAAAGGAGAAAGTGTTTTGAAAAGATTGTTGGGGCTTACAGCTCAAGGAGAGGCCCAAGTTTTAACGATGATCGCACCGTTGTCTTAAAGATCGTATCGGGACTTATACAACGACTGAGGCCCAAAAAGTTTTATGTACAAGGGGATTGGTCTTACACTCTATTAGAGGCCCAAATGTTTATTTTTCTACAAGGGATGGGACTTACAACTCAAGGAGAAGCCCAGGGTTATTTGTTTGAAAACAGTGATCGCGCCGAGGTTTTTGAAAACACAGTGAGTCTTATACAACATCTGAGGCCCAAATCATTTTGGTTTCAAAAAATGGTTGGGTCTTACACTCTATTAGAGGCCCAAAGTTTTTTTGTTTTTGAAAAGGAATGGGACTTATAGCTCGAGGAGAGGCCCAACTGGTTTTGTTAAAAAGGCTACGATTGCGCCGTTGTTTTTGAAAATACAGTGGGACTTATACAATGACTGAGACCCAAACAGTGGTGTATTTATAAAGGGGGTGAGTCTTACACTCTAATAGCGGCCCAAAGAGATTTAAAGAAAATAAATGGGGCTTATAACACGAGGGTGGGCCCAATTGGTTTTGTTAAAAAGGGGACGATCGCGCCGTTGTTTTTGAAAATACAGTGGGACTTATACAATGACTGAGACCCAAAAAGTGGTGTATTTACAAAGGGGATGGGTCTTACACTCTAATAGAGGCCCATGAGTGTTTGAAAATGACTGATGAGGGTGGAATCGATCAAAACCCTAATTTCATCATTTTTTAAAAGTGAATTCAATAAAAAAAATGATAAAACACCAAATAAGCTTGAATAAACAACTTGTGATTTTTGGTTAAGGTTTGAAAAATGAGGTTTTAATCACAAGATGAATTAAAACTCATTTGGTTTGGATTTTTCAAGATGAATATTCACTTTAAAAATGTTTAAAAAAAATTAAAAATGAATTTATTCATAAAAATACCAACTATATTAAATAATTTATATAAATTTGATTTTTTTGTGGAATAAAATATTTCAACATTTTTGGAATTTTTTGAAAAAAGAACCAATAAAAAATAATTAAAATTGAGGGAGTTATTAATTTTTCAAATCATTAAAAATAATAAGAAAAATAATAGAAAATTTGGAAAAACATTAAAAAGGGGTATGGGGCGAGGGGGATTCGAACCCCAGACCTCTTGTGTGCAGTGTGCGCCTCCTACCACTGGGGTGGTGATACATCCGTGTATCAAAGCCCACCCACAAATATACAAGGCTTGCCTTGTTTTTGGCCTGGCCAAGGCAAGGCAAGGCAGGGTTTTGGCAAAAAACGTGAAGCTTGTAACTTTCTCATTTCTCCATGGATTGGGACAAAATGTAGGTCTATCCTGCCTAGAATTTCACAAGGAATCCAATGGTGGTGGTGGTTTATTCAGATGAGTCCCCATTTTAAAACCCGATAGTGGTTTTGAAATAGGCCTCCCTTTGCATTTTCTGTGCTACCTCATGGTACAGGCATGAATCATATGATGAATTGGTCCAAACACAACATATATAACATGTATGAGATGTGTATGATCAGTGGACTTCAAAGCAATGCATATTTCTAAGAGTTCAAGGTGTGATGCTTACCTCTTTAGGAGCTTTTTGGGCAATCTGTCAAGTGCTTTGTTCCAGAAATAATTTGATGCTTTGGAAACCCTCAAAAGATCCCTTGGAAGCTTTTAGGATGATTGAAAACAGATGGAAACCTCAGGAATGGAAACTGGCCCTTTCTTGCAAAAGGGGCAAAAGTGACCAAAATAGTAACTCTCTCAAATGGTGTTCCAGATGTGGGGAACCATTTGGGATAGTTCAAGGATTATATTTGGAGTGTGTTTTAGGCTTTATCTGGTTTTGAAAGTGACTGAATGAAGACATGGCTTGAAAAATGCAAAAAAGTCTTATTTTGAGGTTTTGAGGAGGGACTTTGAGGTTTTGGTGTTACAGGTCACTTGTGAGAGTTTGGACAGCTTAGATATGACATATTGGATGTGTTTGGATCATGAGCTATGATGGAATTTCTCTCTAACTCAAAAAATCAGAGTTACCTAGCTAAAGAAGGCATTTTTTCCTAGAGAAAGAGATTTTGAGGAAAGCAAGTGTTGTAGTGCTTTGGTATACTCAAACTGAGCACAAATGAGCTCTATTTATAGTAGAGCAAGTTTGTTTTGTAAGCAATAGTGAATGGAGGCTGCTGCAGACCTTTGGCCAATTGGAGCATTTTGGAATCTCAAATCTCCTCTAGCCATTGACTAGAGGTTAGAGCACAGGCCTTTGGTTCCCTAGTGTAGCACAATTTTTGTGGCCTGAGTCACGATCACTTGGGTACTACAGTTCGATTCATTTTCTATCCTATTGAGCTGATTAAGGAAGGGAAATAGATGTCTCCAATTAACCCTGCTTGCATACAGAGTTTGAACAGCGGTCTGTTAGGTTAAAGAGGCGTTGTGGATGTGGGGCCCAATCTTTGGTTATTTTGCTAAGAACACAATGTCTGGATTATTTGTGAGGTTTTTGGTAATGTGTTTAAATTTGATGCTTTTGGGTTGATTTGGTGGAGATAAGGGATTTTGGGTTTTTTGATTAGTATGCTCGCTAAGATTTTTCAATCTTATGCCTACGTATTCCCGTTTAACGAAACAGGGAAATCAGAGCGATCATAGTTCCTCCTACTCTATGGGAGGAAAAAGGTGTTTTGGTGTCTTGTTCAAAGCCCAAGACATGAAGCTAACGGTGATTTGTATCTTGTTCAAAGCCCAAGATGTGAAGCTGAAGGGTTTGGATGAGAGAGAATTTGTCATCTCTAAAGAGGAGTTATTGATGTTTGTATGCTGTGAGCAAGGCACATATTTGATGCTAAAAGGTTGATTGACTCAACCGAGGTTTCCTTATACAAAGCCTAAGAGGAGGCGATTAACCCAACAAGAGGGTGTCTTTTATTTGTTGTCTCGTACGAAGCCCAAGATAGAGGCTAAAAGGGTTAACTCAACAAGAGAGTACTAACAAGTGACTGACTCAACAAGAGAGTGCTTTTATGTGTCTTGTACGAAGCCCAAGACGGAGGCTAAAAGGTTTGACTCAACAAGAAAGTCTTTTATACTCAACAAGAGAGTGATTTAGTGTCTCGTACGAAGCCCAAGATGGAGGCTAAAAGGGAAGTGACTCGACAAGAGAGTCCTTTATACTCAACAAGAGAGTGATTTGTTGTCTCGTACGAAGCCCGAGATAGAGGCTGAAAGGAGATTGACTCAACAAGAGATTCTTTTATACTCAACAAAAGAGTGGTTTATATATGCCTTGTATGAAGCCTAAGACGGAGGCTAAAGGTGTTTGACTCAACAAGAGAGTGTTTTCTATCTCGTACGAAGCCCGAGATGGAGGCTAAAATTGTTTGACTCAACAAGAGAGTCTTTATACTCAACAAGAGAGTGTGGAGAGAATCATTGTATAAAGCCCAAGAGGAGGCTAGCTGTGCTGGTGACTGTTTCAGTTTAGTGACAGGTCCAGTATGTTGGATAAAAGAGAAAATCAGTTCTTATAAAGGGAACGATTGAAGGTAAGGTGGTGCTTTGGTACTGATCAGAAGATCAGGGTTATTTACTGTTCTTTAAGGAAATGGGAAATCCAAAGGGTATTGAGACTGTCTAAGTCTACTGGTGTTTTGAGAAATCGATTCTCAGATAGTGAATGATCTTTGTATGATGCCCAAGAGAAGGTTGTTATGTTAAGGGATGAAGGTCAACCCATTAACTGGTCGGACACTTGACTCAGAAAGACAGCTCTAGCAAATTGATGACTAGGTTTTGTTCCTATACCTGTAGAGGTCTCTGGGTCCTTGTACTAAGCCCAAGAGGAGGCATGAGAGCTTTTAAGAAGTCGAAGGGTCCTTTTACAACGCCCAAGAGGAGGCGGGGATGCTTTTAAGAAGCCCGTGGGTCCCCAAACCCCGAGAAGTTCAAGACATGCCATTCACCGAGAATAGATCAAGCAGGAAAGTCCGAGAATTTGGAAGAAACTAAAGAGATGCCATTCACGGAGAAAAGATCATCTCTAGGTAGTTAGAGTTTCTTTGACAATGTCTAAGAGTGACAGTCTGAGAAAGGGTTCACCGAGAATGCTGCCTTTCACATTTCCATATTGTTTAACCCCAAGAGAAGGGAAGATTGTATCTGGTAATCCTATGGGGATCTAGTTTTGACTGTATTTAAGAGCGACCAACAGACTTTATTTGACAAGTATTACTTACAGTGATATTTAAAATCTAAAAGGATATTTGACAAGTATATAAAAGGAAGTGAAAGAGGACTTACAGTGAGCAGTCCCACAATACAGTTATATATATATATATATATATATATATATATATGAAAGCGGATAAAGAAAGCGGGTAAACACTTACTCGGTTGTAGAGCTTCCATGCTGTTTTGTTAGTTGTTCAACAAAGAAAGCTTTGATAACAATTATTATATTTAAAATCAAAGGAGAAAGTGCTTTGAAAAGATTGTTGGGGCTTACAGCTCAAGGAGAGGCCCAAGTGACTGAGGCCCAAAAAGGTTTTCTGTACAAAGGGATGGGTCTTACACTCTCTCAAGAGGCCCAATGATTTAAAGAAAAGGAATGGGCTTATAACACGAGGGTAGGCCCATATGATTTTGATTTTTGAACTGGCGATCACGCCGAGGTTTCTTTAACGTACTGGGTCTTATACAATGCACTGAGGCCCAAAAAGGTTTTATCTACAAGGGATGGGTATTACACTCTATTAGAGGCCCAAAAATTTATTTTTGTACAAGTGGCGGGGCTTACAGCTCAAGGAGAGGCCCAGAAAGTTTTTGTTAAAAAGGCGACGATCGCGCTGAATGTTTTGATAGTGTCGGGATTTATACAATACACTGAGGCCCAAATCATTTGGTTTTCAAAAAGGGTTGGGTCTTACACTCTACTAGAGGCCCAAAATGTTTGAAAAAGATTTGTGATGGTTGAATTGATCAAAACCCTAATTAGTTTTCAAAATATATTTTAATTGAATAAAAATTCAATTAAAATGATCAAAATTGTTAAACATGTGTGAAAAACAAATTGTGGTATTGGATTAATGTTTGAAAAATCATGTTTATACCCACAAAATAATTGGAAATCAATTAAGTTTGGAAAATCAAGGGAGAAAAAATATTTTAAATGTTAAAAACAAATAAAACATTAATTCTTTGAAAAAATATCAAATATATGAAATAAGTAATATTTTGGGGATTTTTGGTAAAATAAAATATTTTAACATTTTTGTGAATTATTAAAAAAAGAACCAACTCAAAATCATTAAAACTCAGAGAGAAATTAATTTTTGAATCAATTAAATAAAATCACAAAAATTCAAATATTCAAATATTTGAAAAAGGGCGCCAAGAACATCTTGGCCTTGCCCGCGTGCTCTGTTTTGCCCAGATTTGCGTTTTCTCATCAATCTCACTGAATACTTGATGAAATCACACAATCCACATATCAATCTGCTCGTTTTCACCTCACGATCATGTCTATGGTCTTTAATTTCATTTATTTTAAGCATGGAATAAGAAATCAAAGAGAAACCTCAAGAACCCTAAAATTTGCATGAAGGCTCAGAAATTTCATACACGATTCAAACAAAGTAATTGATTTAGGGAAAACACTCCATGCATGATTATGAACATGTGGCCAAATTATTGTGCAGCAAAAAATGCATGGATCATAGAGTTAGAAGTGCTCATGCTTACCTCTTGCAGCTGGTGATTGTGTTTTATGTTAGAGGTGTTACAGCTAGGTTCCAATGATGTGTATAGCTTCCCTAGGTGCCAAGTGATGTGCCTGAGTGCTTGGAATGGTTTGAAATAAGCTGGAACTGAAGATGGTATCCCAACTGCAACCTGGTTAAAACCTTGAGCAACAGGCTGGTGATTTTGAGAAATCAGTGTTCCAGATGTTGTTTAAGTGTTTGGATCACTTCTATATGATGTCTATGAGGTGGGTGTGTGATTGGTTTGGTTGGAATTGCTCTCAAACTCAAAACCCGATAGTGACTTGCTTTGGAAGGCAAATTTGGAAGTGAGAAGGTGATTTTAAGGAAAGCATCTGTTTGATGGCTTTGGAGTACTTAAACTGATCACAAATGAGCTCTATTTATAGTGGAGCAAGTTTGTTTTGCAAGCAATCGTGAATGGCAATTGCTGCAGAGGTTTGGCCAATGTTGATCAATGAGAATCCAAGTCTCCTCTAGCCATTGACTAGAGGTTAGGGCACAGGCTGCTGGTTCCCTTGGTCTTGGATATGTCTTGACTGAATTCAGTTGGAAATGGCTTAGTCTATGCCACCTTGGTGCATCCATTGAATGTTCCAAAACAAAATTGGAGTCTTGTCCCCTCTTTAGTGATTTCTAGGTTTGGCATGCTATTTTTAGTTCCAAGGGCTTGGGAGGCTTATGGATCTGTGTTTGTCCCTCCTTGGTCTCCCCCTGAGGTATTTAGATGGATAAGTGTGTTTGTCATTTGCACAAATTTGGTAAATCGAGCAAAATGCACAAATCTGCCTTGCTTTGACAGTTTTCAGCAAGGCATATTGCCATTGTCATATCTCATGGCTCAAGTGGAGTTTGATGGAGTTCTTGGCCATTTTGGAAAGCCCTCATATGATACAACAAGTATTTGATCATAGTTTGTTTTGATACTTTTTGGATCCAAGTGAAAAATGCCCCTACATTTGGAAAAAAGTGAAGGCAGATTCTGACTTAGTGAAAATTTCACTAAGTGTTGGAAAAAAGTGACATTTTCACTTTTTGTGATTTTGATCATTCCATAACTTAAAATCCATGAGGAATTAGAATGAGTTGTGTTTGGAGCTTTTGTAGAGTGCCATGAGAGCTGTAAATCCAGTTTTGAATGGGGAAAAATGGTCTTGTGGTTTAGGAGATATGATCCTCCAAAGTTGGTACCCTAGCCACTTTGTTCCATAACTTAGAAATTTTCTAAGTTTTTTATGGTTACCCCTTTTACAAGCTATCAAACTTTTCTTGATTTTTCTTGATGAATGATGATTCCAACCACACATTAACATCATTTTAGGGTCAAAGAACCATAATTGTGAAAAATCTCAAAAAGTCAAAGTTGACTTTGGTGCACAGTTGACTTTTTGTCAGATGAATTCCTAACTGTGCGATCCTCTATGAAATCAAGTCCTTGACCTAAATCAAACTTGATGGATTGATTTCATAGGTGTTATAGGGTGTATTGAATCATGTCCCAAGGTTTGGGAGCATGCTTGGGTCAAAAGTCAAAGGCACAGTTGACTTTTCTCGCGAAACCCTAGTTATGGTTCTGATGAATTTGAAACTTATTGCTCAAACTTCTTGGATCAATCCACTGTTGCAAATGGATCAATGTGGTGTGTTGGAGACCCTCAAATCCTCTCTTGAGGTCTTGGCTCATGTTTTGTCCCAAAATTCAACTTAGGGGTGAATTAGGTCAAGAAACCCTAATTCCTGATTTTTTATGAATGCATCCCCTAAGGCAAAATTGACTTGATGATTTGGTTCATGTTGTCCCTTGGAGCATCTTAGGTTATGCTTTGAAGCATTGGCCCATGCCCAAAGGAAACTTTCCATCTGGAGGCCCTAGTCGACCAAAACCCTAATTTGGTGACACTTGCGATCTTGAGGCTTAATCCACTCAGAATGTTGCAGCCTTGTGCTTAATCCTTGAGGTGGGAGTCCTCTTGATCCATTGGGGATGTTTGAGAGGCTAGACAAGTTGAAGATCATGTCATTCCTTGATTGATCTTTTGTCTAAGAGCTCTGAGAGGGCTTGAAACCCTAATTTTGATTGTACTGGATGCTCACCCATCTTTGGGGAGACTAATGAGGCATTATGGTTTACCCATATTATGGTGATGATTTGCCCAATGATGGGAAATCTTGGTGGTCAAAATTTGGGGTATGACAGATGCCCCTATTTAATCTTCTTGGACCCGAAGGTGTGAATGGTGAAGGTTTTCAGGCATTCGGGGTGCAAGAGTATTAAATATCGGAATATCCGAAATTTTGGTGGTGGTTATGAATGG
The DNA here is from genome assembly GCA_022829125.1 of Lathyrus tuberosus. NCBI lineage: Eukaryota > Viridiplantae > Streptophyta > Magnoliopsida > Fabales > Fabaceae > Lathyrus > Lathyrus tuberosus. The sequence continues at coordinate 1,607,922 of JALAZF010000436.1, read as the reverse complement.
TAGTTCACGCATCCTTCCTCTTTTGCTAAGCAATGATGCTTAGAAAATGTAAACTTCCCCTCGATCTTGGTCTTCAGCCAAGGAACTGGTCTCAGTTTTCTTTTGAAATAAACTTTCCCTCGATCCTGGTTTCCTACCAAGGAACTGGTCTCAGTTTTTAATATAAACTTCCCCTCGATCATGGTTTCCTACCAAGGAACTGGTCTAAGTTTCTTAAATAAACTCCCCATCGATCCTGGTTTCCTACCAAGGAACTAGTCTAAGTTTTTGAAATAAACTTCCCCTCGATCCTGGTCTCCTACCAAGGAACTGGTCTAAGTTTCTTTTGTCAATAAACTTTCTTGACAAGGGACACTATTCGTAGCGGTTTTCATCAAACTTCCCGCCGAATTTTCCTGGGGAGATGCCATTTGATAGAAAAAATTTTGATGTCAGAGTTGCTGGGGATCCCAGTCGTCTGAGTTGTAGAGGTGTACAAACTTCTCTGTTGGAGACACCATTTGTCGACTCTACTGGGGAAAACGAGTCTCTTGAGAGAAGGTTCTCGCTTGGGGCATTACATCATACTTTTCTCAGGATCTTCTCGGAGAAATGCCATATGATGTGGTCCAATTTTGAGGTGCTGATGACCTTTTCGTCAGCGGATTTTTTGGAGAAAAACCTAATGTATTGTCGAATTTCTGATTAAGAGGCTTTCTTTGGGGATTTTCCTTAATCCGGGAAAGCGAAAATGTCATCTTCAATGGCGAAGAGTGACATTCGTCGACGGTTCTCTGGTTTTTCCGAGGTTCAAGTTATCAAAGTGGTCAAAGGCCAATTCCAATCCAGAAATAAACTGGAGGAGAGAGATAGTTCAGACGCAACATTTCTTGACGAGGAAAGAACTGACAACTCGATTGAGAATACTTTTATCCCTAGGGGACAATACCGACTAGAGTGATAGTTATGCAATATGAATGTGAATGTAAATCAACAATGCATGATGTATGTATGTTTATGCTAACAAAACTGACGCGACATACAAACTAGTAGATGAACACACTGGATACTCGACCACAGCGGGAGATGAAAAGTATCACTGGTTCACGATAGCAATTCTGCCTTGCTTAGGAGAAATAGTCCCTGCGAGGAACAACCGTTGGTCGGGCTTATGAGGTAAGAGCTCTGCTGGGGGTGTCAGATAAAACATGGTCTCTGACACAGTTGATCCTTCATTCAGACGTATTGGTTTAGAAGGAGTACTTTGATTCTGCACTTTGAAGCTCAACCATCTTTGGGGAAGCGATTAATGTTCTTTCGATGTTCAACAGTAAAAAAGAAATTGCCATCTTTATTTAAAAAGCAGAAAAAGTTTTACAAGTAAAGTCATTTTTGTTTTATTTCAAGAATCGTTAATCGTGTTAAAACGTCGTTCTGTAAAGCTAAAACAAATAAGAATTGCAAACAAAAGCACAAGGGCTCAAATTTTATTGATAGGATGGAAATCAGCCAAACGCGTGATTCCATAGAGTATTTACAAAGTTAGAAAATGGTAATTTAAGGGAAAAGGGCTACATTGAAACATAACGACCGCTATCCTTCTACCAACTTTGAATTCGGGACATCCTGAGCTTCCATCGAAGATGACCTTGATTGGAGTTTTCTGATGGACGACATAACTGCTACTGGGGGATTTGCCCCTGTTGGACGTAGTTACTTGCCATAAATCCCTAATTTTTTCCTGGACTGTACTTTGAGATTTCCAATCCACCGGGATGATTTTCGCTCATGTCTCTAATTTTTGCCTGGACTGCCCTTTCGGGTTTTCAATCCACCGAGACGTTTTTTTTGTTTTTTTTTTGTTTAGACGAAGTATTTCTTGACTTCATCAACATTCGTAGGGTAGGCAAATTCCTCTCCATCCATGGTTACAAGTCTCAGGGCGCCGCCTAAGAAAGCTGTCTTGACCACATAAGGGCCGTCATAATTCGGAGTCCACTTGCCCCGAGAATCAGTGAAAAATGATTGTATCTTCTTGAGCACAAGGTCTCCTTTCCTGAAGACGCGAGGTCGGACCTTTTTGTCGAACGCCTTCTTCATTCTTTGCTGATACAACTGACCGTGGCATAGTGCCGTTATTCATTTTTCTTCGATCAGATTCAGTTCGTCGTGTCGATTTTGACACCATTCAGCTTCTGTAAGCTTGGCTTCCATCAATACCCGGAATGATGGGATCTCTACTTCTATGGGGAGCACTGCTTCCATGCCATATACTAGAGAGAAAGGGGTTGCCCCTGTTGAAGTATGGACAGATGTGCGATAACCGTGAAGAGCGAAGGGTAGCATCTCGTGCCAACCTTTATTGGTTACAACCATCTTTTGAACGATCTTCTTGATGTTCTTGTTAGCCGCTTCTACCGCTCCGTTCATCTTGGGTCGGTAGGGAGATGAGTTATGGTGTTCGATCTTGAACTCTATGTATAACTCTTTCATCATCTTATTATTCAAGTTAGATCCATTATCAGTAATGACCAGGCTCGGAACACCATAACGGCATATGAGATTATTTTTGATAAAACGGACCACGACTTGTTGGGTTACATTGGCGTATGACGCTGCTTTGACCCATTTGGTGAAGTAATCAATGCCTACCAGGATGAACCGATGTCCGTTTGAAGCCTTGGGCTCAATCACGCCGATCATGTCGATTCCCCATATAGAAAAAGGCCATGGGGAAGAAAGAACTTTGAGATGTGTTAGCGGTACATGGATCTTGTCGGAGTATATCTGACACTTGTGACATCTCCTCATGTACTTGTAGCAGTCGGATTCCATGGTCAACCAGTAGTACCCTGCTCCCATAATTTTTCTCGCCATTGCGTGTACGTTGGCATGAGTGCCAAAGGATCCTTCACGAATTTCTTTTATTAGCATGTTTGCTTCTGGTCTGTCTACGCATCGGAGCAAGACCATGTCAAAGTTTCTCTTATAGAGTGTATCACCGCTCAGGAAAAAGCTGGCTGCCAGTCTTCTGAGGGTTTTTCTGTCTTTCCTAGATGCCCCAGGTGGGTACTCTTGTTTCTGAAGGAAGCACTTGATATCATGATACCAAGGTTTGTCATCGATGACTGCTTCGATTGTGAAAATGTAAGCGGGCCGTTCAAGGCGCATTATGTCAATATTAGGTAGGTCGGTCCATTGACCTACACTAATCATGGAAGAGAGAGTGGCTAATGCATCAGCCATGTGATTCTTTTCACGAGGGATATGATGAAACTCGACTCGGTTGAAAAAGGGTAACAACCTTATCGCATAATCTTTGTAAGGAATTAGTCCTGATTGGTATGTGTTCCAATATCCTTTGATCTGATTGATAACCAGGGTTGAGTCTCCATATACATCCAAGTTCTTGATCCTTAAGTCGATCGCTTCCTCGAGACCCATGATACAAGCTTCGTATTCAGCTTTGTTGTTCGTGCACTTGAACGTAAGTCTGGCGGTGAAAGGAATGTGGGTACCCTGAGGTGTTATGATGATTGCCCCAATTTCGTTTCCGTAATGATTGACAGCTTCGTCAAATATTAGTCCCCATTGGGAACCTGGTTCTGGCCCTTCACTGGGTAGTGGTTCATCACAATCTTTCATTTTCAAATACAAGACATATTCATCTGGGACGTCAAACCCGATTGATTCTTGATTGTCAATCGGTTGATGAGCCAAATGATCAGCTAAAATACTCCCTTTAACGGCTTTCTGAGCGTGGTACTTGATGCCGTATTCTGATAACAACATCTGCCAACGGGCAATCCTTCCCGTGAGAGCAGGTTTTTCGAAAACATACTTGATTGGATCCATTTCGGAGATTAACCAAGTAGTGTGACGAATCATATACTGGCGAAGACGTTTGGCTGCCCAAGCCAGAGCACATCAAGTTTTCTCGAGCATAGTGTACTGAGTTTCATAGTCTGTAAACTTCTTGCTCAAATAGTAAATGGCAGACACTTTCCTTTTTGTTTCGTCTTTTTGGGCAAGCACACAACCCATTGAGTCTTCCAAGACTGTGAGGTAGATGATCAGTGGTCTTTCTTCCACTGGAGGTGATAGAATCGAAGGGTTCAACAGGTATTCTTTAATACTGTTGAAGGCAGTTTGGCAGTCTTCTATCCAAACGGAGTCCTGGTTCTTTTTGAGTAATTTGAAAATTGGCGCGCATGTCGCGGTCATGAGGAATATAAATCTGGAGATATAATTCAAACGTCCCAGGAATCCTCTGACTTGTTTTTCAGTTTTCGGAGAAGGCATTTCTTGAATGGCCTTACCTTGTCAGGATCAACCTCAATTCCTTTCTGGATGACGATGAACCCTAAAAGTTTCCTTGAACGGACACCAAAGGTGCATTTGTTGGGATTCAAGCAGAGTTTGTACCTTCTCAGCCGCTCGAATAGTTTTAACAAGTGGGTCACGTGCTCCTCTTCTGTCCTAGATTTGGCAATCATGTCATCGACATATACCTCGATTTCTTTGTGTATCATGTGTCGCTCCCGGGATTTTCATCCTAGTACAAACGCGAAAGTGGCACCGAACAGAGTCGCCAGCAATGTGTATTTATCCCAAGAGAGGGAAAGGAAACACCGCGTAAACCTGAGGGAAAGGAAAAGCATGGTCTTACGACCAAGAGAAGTGGGTAAGGGAGTCGGTTACGCGAGAGGAAGGTATTAGCACCCCCTCACGTCCATCGTACCCGATGGGATCCACGCTTGCTTGTCTCGATCAAAGGGTGTAAAGAAAGGAATACTGAGAAAGAACTGAAAGAAAGAAAGGAGAAAGAAGAACAAATGTAGGGAAAATAAAAGAAGTGCTCGCATGGGCCCTACCCCACTGCCTACGTATCTCATCGGGAACATGAGAATCAGAGCGACGTAGTTCCCCTCACTAGGGATGGATTGTTTGTGTTTTTTAGAGAACGGCTTACGTTCTAGCTCTGGTGTTGCAGGCTCGCTGGTCCGAGTGCGTTACCATCTTGCAAGAGAATGAGTAGGAGCACGTTCATACGTTGAGAGTGAATGAGGTGAGAAAAGAATTCCCGAAGGAGACGTGATTGTTTGTTTTTGTCTTTTAAGAGTTTTTTCATTTGTTTGCATATGATAGTGTATCTGAATCTTAGTCATTGGAATGTGTACATTCTCACATTCCAAGATGGAATGGGTAAGAAAGCACACTAAGAGTGAAGAAGACCCCCACACTTAGTTCCAATTATCAAGGTTCAAACACACTAGCATACTTGTATTTATTAAGTGTTTCTGTTGATTAAGAAATGAAGAAGTGTTTTTTATTATTTGCACCTTCAACAAGTATTGCATTTAAGTCCCTCATACAAGATCAAATGTTTAACACATTGACCCAAGATGGGCTATATGCTACACATTCTAAGATTACAAGAGAAGACCCCTTATAATCTTTTCTTTATATGAAAGGCCTAAATGCAATAAATGCCTACCTTTGTTACATATTTTGAATTTTCTTTGAGATGAGAAAAGAGACTCAAGAGAGGAGAAAAGGTAAAACCTATGTGGACTAAGACTCAATCCTAATTGAAGATTAAAGAGAGTGATCCTAAAGGTTTGTGAGGTTTCAACCTAAAGTCTAAAGAAAGAAAGAATTAAACAATTCACTTCCAAAGTGGAAGATGAATTGTAATTCAAAAGGGAAAGTAATGAGTTATTAAAAGAAAGCACATAAGTGCTTAACAAAACACAAAATGAAATTGTAAAAGAGAAAGGATAGAAGTTGAATGTGGATTCCTTATCCACACTCAATTGAAACTTACCAAAGCCCCTACATGGTTAGCACAATCACTTACAAGTAAAGTAAGAAGGTATAATGAACAAATCAAATTCAAACAAGTTGACAAACAAAGTAAAATGAGATTAAATGCTATACATGCTTCCAAGTCAGAATGTAACTCATATTTACACAACCTAATGTTATCCTAAATGAGCATACCAAATCATGCAAACAAAATCTCAATCCAACAAGAAGCAAAGAAGAAAAGGTGAAGTGATGTGAATGTGGTTCATACTTGTGAAACAAGTGACTTAAGGTGCAAGATAAACATCAAACATGCAAAGATGAAACCCAAATGTCACAATCAGAAGTCAATTAACATGCTATACATCCTCAAACAAAACCACAACTCATGGCACAAGTGCCTTCATGATCAAGCAAACCAAACATGAGGCATGCATTCACAAAATGAACAAGTTAAACTTCATGCTTCAAACAAATAGCAAACATGCTTCAAAAATTATGACTTTCACCAATCAAACACCTTAAACACATGCCATTAACATATCAAGTCCACAAGCAATGAATCAGAACCAAAGTCACTCAACAATTAGGTCAAAGTCTCATGGAAGTTTCATGCATTCATGCTCAAAGCAACACATCAAAAGTCATCCAAAAAAGACTTAAAAATCATCTCATAAATCTCAAACATACCTCAACATATTGTGACCACAATGCAAAAAGAAAGGCATCAAAATCATTTTTTGTGATCAAGAACAAAAATGCACAAAATCATATGTCACATTAAGTATGCATACAAATGGAAATTCAAAAGAAATAATGGAACAGGGGCAAAATGGTCATAAAATCAGAAAATAAAATCATGAAAAATTTCCTAAATGTTTTAAGAATACACATGAATTTTTGTAGAATTTTCCAATATGTTTTGGTATTTTTAAAAATTAGAAATCAAACGTGTAGAAAGAAATAAAAATGAAAAATGAATGCAAAATGCAAGGGGGTGCAAACATAGCAATTAGACAGTGTAAATGCATTGGGCTTCAAAACAGGAGGGTGCAAATATCAATCTGGATAAGTCCAAGTCTGCGCGCCAAACACAATAACAAAAATGCACCTGCAGTCAACAATCTTGACCCACTCACAACCATTAGATCAATTCAAAGTCAAGTCAAAGTCAAAGTACACAGAATCAATGCACGTGCGTGAGGACACACACTCACTACCATGCACTACACCACACCACGCTTAAGTGACTTCAGAATTTTGGCACATGACATGCACATGTCTTTTAATGCGTTGGCACGTTCTCAGTCACACGATCAAAAAAAATGGACGAACGAGATTAAAACGCACACAAACCCTAGTATCAACTCACCGGCCGGAGAGGGACCTCCGGTCACCTTCTCCGGCCACTCTCCGGCGCTGCAACCAACCAAACAATCCAGAAATTTATGCAATGCACATCAAAATGTTCGGGAAGTCACGTAGAGCATGAATCTAGGATTAGTTTTCATAAACAACACACAAACAGAGAGAATCGAAGCAATGAAATTAGCCCTAGGTTTTGGATCTAAGCTTCTAAGAAGCTCTATCAACTAGCCAGATGGAGGAGTGCTCTTAGTGAGCTCAAATCATCACAACACGAGCTAGACAGAATGTAAATCGTGCCAAGAAAGTTTAGGATATTGAAACCTGAAAATGTAGGAAACTGTAGTTGAAAGAGAACCAGAGAAATGTGCTTCCTCTTTGATCTTCAACTGGCCAAATAAAGGCTCACAAATCCTTGCAAATGTTGATGAAATTCAATATGCAGTGGAAGACACTTCAATCTCTTCAATGCTACCAAGCTTCAATGTGTTCCAATGCTGTGTGATGTTGAGGCTTGAAGATGGATTCAGATGTAGATGATGATGAAATCGTGTGAGAGGAAGAGAAGCTTCAGAGAGAGAGAGCTTGCGAATTTCAGAGGAAAAATGAGAATGAAGTGTAGTTGAGTGAGAGTGTGAAAATGAAGTTGAAAACTGAATTGTGAAGTGAAGTTTGAATTTATATCATGAATTAACCATGGTTTAGTGAGTTGGTTAATTGAGTTGAGTGGGTTAAACTGAGTCATCCCTAACTAACTGAGTCAAGTTAGTTAGGGAGAGCAGTGATATGGTGAAGATGGCTCATGGTGAGATATGGTGGGAGCCAGGAGAAAGTGAATTGGCACGGCTTTTGTAGGTGAAACTTGCTCAGCAAGTTGTTCTTTCTATTTTTATGTAATGCACGTGCTCATGTGCATGGACATGTGATGAATGTTTGGTTAAATGAAGAAAGAGTTGGAGAGTGAGCAATGCACGGGCAAACTGAGACCACAACAACAACATTCATTTTTCTGGTTTTTTGTGACAGTTTGGAAATAATGCAAACATGGATGTTTAATGGTGATTTTCTCTTGGCATTGTGGATGATCTAATGAGTTCTTGGAGACGTTGGAAAGAGGGGATGTAATAGGACAACTTTGATATGAAAATTGAATTGAAATGGGGTTTGGAGTAAGTTGCAAAATGACTTATAACACATAAGCTTGAGACTGGTATGAGGGCGTGGCAAAGGTTGGTTGACAAGGTAACATGGCACCTAGGTTCTCAGCATGATCATAGCACATTGGACTCAACATAACTTCTTGACCTTTGATCAAATGAAAAAAACATGAACACCAATCTTAAAGATCTCACATAGAGGAACAACTTTCATGTTGAAAGATTTTTCATTTGAGGCCTTTAACCATGAGAAAAATGAGTGGACATTAGGCCCACCACATGTTTGTTAAAATGACCGCGCGCGTGCCCTGAAAATCTTGGTCATGACCTAGTTTTGAACCTACTTTGCTCAAACTTTGATCAATCATATCTCACTCAATTTTTATCCAATGGAGATGTTCCACACATGGATTTGAAGCTTAAAACAAGATCTTTCATTGAGGCAGAGTGGATTTTTCATTTGGTGCTCCAAATTTAAATGGCCTTGGTTCAAATTCTGATGCAAAATGGCCAAAACTTGCTATTTTTAGTAACCCTACTTCATCCAAAAATGGCAACTTTCCACATCTTGATTTTTTCATGATTCCTTTGGAGTTTCTTGATCAAATTTTGTACATTGGACATATGTAACATGAATTTCATGAATTTGGCCTCAAAAAGTCAAGAGTTGACTTTTTCCTCTGATTATTTGACTTTCCCCCAATTTCTCTGATTCTTGATCTTTCTTCCAATTGAACCACTTCTAAAACCAATTGAGATGCAATCTTCCACACATATACTCTTAAGAACATGTAGAATACCATGACAACAAGCTTTGTCCAAAAAATCAAAGATTCCCTGATTTAATGGGAAACCCTAGTTTTGACCCCCTTTGGTTAGGAGGAAATTGCACATCTTCCAAATCCAAATTCCTCAGAGTATGTTGTGTATCCTCTTAAAGGATGATGAGAAATGCCACTTGAGAATGATTTTGAATCAATGAGCTATCTCTTTTGAGGGTTTTCCTTCAATTTTTTTGAACCTCTTGCATAGTGAAAGATGTAGTGCTTCAATCTCCCATTGTATCTCTTATCCTTGAGGTTGTGGAAGATCAATTGAGATGGGATGAGACATGAAAGACCTCTTGGCTTGCCTTGAGGGCACTTGATTGACCTTTTGTGCTTTGAATGATCCCTTGATTGTCCACCTTCCACCTGATCACATGCCCTGATGGTAAGAAGGATGCCATGCTTCCTTTTTCTATGTTAAATGCAATGCAATGCTAATGAGATGGATATGATATGATAAATGATAATGCCATGCTATGATGCCAAAAGGGGAGAGCAAATTTTGGGGTATTACAGCTGCCCCTATTCAAGCGCTGTAGACCTGAATGCCTGAAAGCAATTGCTTTCGGACTTTCAAGGTATATAGTGATTGAATACCAAATATAACCAAAAATTTGCTCTGGATAGTGAGGAAGAAACCCCCCGACATTGCTGGATTAAATCTTCAATGAAACGTCGGAGAGATCTGTCTTTTGAACGATGCCAGACGACTACTGGCTTGCCACGCTACTGGTGGACTTTGATACTGTCTTTTTGAACGACGCCAGACGACTACTGGCCTGCCACGCTGCTGGTGGACTTTAATAATGTCTTTTATGCAACTCCAGACGACTACTGGCCTGCCACACTACTGGTGGACTTTAATAATGTCTTTTATGCAATTCCAGACGACTACTGGCCTGCCACACTACTGGTGGACTTTGCAGCTTCGTGCCACCCGAAGATGGACTTTTGCCAATCCACTGTTGGACTTTTGCCACCCGAAGACGGACTTTTGCCAATCCACTGTTGGACTTTTGCCACCCGAAGACGGACTTTTGCCAATCCACTGTTGGACTTTGAGAATATGCCACCCTTAGATGGACCTTTCGCCAATCCACTGTTGGACTTTTAGCTGCTTTGCCACCCGAAGATGGACTTTTGAGAATATGCCACCCTTAGATGGACCTTTTGCCAATCCACTGTTGGACTTTGAGAATATGCCACCCTTAGATGGACCTTTCGCCAATCCACTGTTGGACTTTGAGAATTTTAAAATCGAATTACTCTCTGCCTCCGCGCCAGACATCTCTGCCGACTCTGCTGAGGAACCACAATCAATGATTTAATCTCGGAGACTCCTAAAAGGATAATATCTCTGCTGGCGAATGGATGAACAATCCGTCTGCTTCGAATTGTCAAGCTTGCCAAAAATAAATTGGACTTTAAGATATGAGGGAATGACGACTCTGGCAGGAATTATTCCATCTGTTTGGGGCTGGATTCTGGTCACAGCAACTCCGCTGGGGATGAGAATTTTTAAATGACGTCCTGCTGGGGAAATGAGCCATTAAAACTCTGCTTGGGGATTTATTCAACCCAAGATCCTTTATAGGGATTATCAACCTTCTGACCCGGCTGGGGAAAGGCTGTACCATCCTTGTTGAGGAATAGATTCTGTCGATCTGATAAACCTCTGAGGGGAGAACGACAACTCAGCTGGGGAGTATTGCTGACAAGATTCGATGCTGACCTTTGTGGGGATACCATGACCAGAGATACGATCTTGCTGGGTATCAGGGCTACTCTGCCAGGGATATGCAAATCCTGGTTAGAACATTCTACTGCAACTTGCTAGAAAGAGTCCTTAGAGATCTGTTGGGGAAACCCAAAGCAAATCCACAGTAGTCTGCTGAAGAATATGACTGTCAAGCTTAGGATAAGTACCACAATGCCCCATGTTAGGCGAGCTTTCCCTTTGGACGATTCCGTTGGGGATGACGAGTTTATAACAAACTCTGCTGGAGAAAACTGCTTTAAAGCGTCTCGTGTTGGGGAATGCCTTTTGAGAGAATTTTACAGAAGACCAACTGTCCTCAAACTCTACTGGGGGTGATCAACACTTCATGCTGGGGAAACAAACATGCCCCATGCTTGGACAACACAACAATTCGTCCCCGAAGGGGATGTCATAAGAGGATTTTACAGAAGATCTAGCCTCTTCAAACTCTTGTGACTTCGCTGGGGATAATGACCATCAGTTTCGGTGTCGACGAGACCACTCTTTTGGGGAACCTGTGACCGTTATCGATATAGAAAAGCTTGTAGCTGTTGGAAGTACTGAATGAGAGAATCGACTTAATAAGATGCAACGGTACCCAGTTGAACTTAATTCACTGATATCGACCCGTTATGAACAATCGTCGACCGAACGATGAACGCCGATCTCCTTACCCATAATTGCCCCCGTCTTTTGCGTGGGGTGATTTATTGCTGGTCTTGTGCTTAAAATCATCTGCACCTGCTACCTGCAACAAAAGAATATGCCCACATGCCCCGAATATTGCGTGGCTAGAATCCACCATCCGGGAGTATTCAACATTCGAAGTAATTTCAAATATTTTTTCTGCGCATGTTATTGCAAGGCTGCCATGTTTTCAAATGCAATGTTTTATCAAAAATTAGGACGTTTTTGCAAACAAAGCAATAAAACAAAAATAGAAAGCTTTTTACTGAAATTCAATTTATTGACTGAGAGCCCAGAATAGGCAATTACATCTGGAAGCAATCCCTGGAAAGAGGTGATCGCTGAAAATTGAGAAAAGAAACTATCCTAATGGCAATGTGAAAACGGAATTCCACTGAGTTTCCATTCTGTTATGACCAGTATGTCTTCAAAACTCCCCGACCTTGCCTTCTGAGGAATGATCAGACCGATTCCTATCCTTCAGAACGTCAGTTGTTCAAACGGTGACAGGGTACAGATAACTCAAACCGTAGTCATTCGCTTAAATCCCTCTTTTGTGTGGACCGCCCTTTCAGGTTTTCGATCCACCAGGATACCCTTTTTTGCCTAAGTTGCCCTTTCGGGTTTTCAACTTACCGGGTGTACAAAATTTTTTCAATTATATCCCTAATTTTTGCCCGAACCTTATTCTGTTTTTGGTTCGCCGGGATGCCCTTTTTTGCCTGGATTTTTTTTATTTTTATTATCCAGCGGGTCTATTCATGCGAAGTATTTTTTGACTACGTCCGAGTTGACAGGGGATGAAAAGTCTTCGCCATCCATGGTTGTAAGCAATAAAGCTCCGCCCGAAAAAACCTTTTTAACCACGAATGGACCTTCATAATTAGGAGTCCATTTGCCCCTGTGATCTGTATTGGGAGGAAGGATCCTTTTGAGTACCACATCTCCGACTTTATAAACCCGAGGACGCACCTTTTGGTCAAATGCCTGTTTCATTCTGCGCTGATATAGTTGCCCATGACATACAGCCGCCAATCGCTTTTCCTCAATAAGGCTCAGCTGATCAAATCTGGCTCGTACCCATTCAGCTTCATCTAGCTTAACATCCATCATAACTCTGAGGGACGGAATCTCTACTTCAACCGGTAGCACTGCCTCCATACCATATACAAGTGAGAATGGGGTTGCCCCAGTGGACGTGCGTACCGACGTTCGATACCCATGCAAAGCAAATGGTAACATCTCATGCCAATCTTTGTACGTGACAACCATTTTCTGCATAATCTTCTTGATATTTTTGTTGGCCGCTTCGACCGCGCCATTCATCTTTGGGCGGTACGGAGAAGAATTGTGATGTTCGATTTTGAAGTCCCGGCATAACTCAGCCATCATCTTATTGTTCAAATTAGAACCATTATCAGTAATGATTCTTTCGGGAACTCCATATCGGCAAATGATATCCCGTTTTAAGAAACGGGCGACCACTTGTTTTGTAACATTGGCATAGGATGCGGCTTCAACCCACTTGGTGAAGTAATCAATTGCCACCAAGATGAAACGATGACCATTGGAAGCTGTAGGCTCAATCTTTCCGATCATATCAATGCCCCACATGGCAAACGGCCAAGGCGACGACATGATACTCAACGGATTTGGAGGCACATGCACCTTGTCTGCATAGATCTGGCATTTATGGCATTTGCGGGCATATTTGCAACAATCTGACTCCATAGTCAACCAATAATATCCCGATCTTAACAACTTTTTAGCCATTGCATGCCCTCCGGCATGGGTACCGAAAGAGCCTTCGTGCACTTCAATCATCAACAAGTCTGCTTCATATCTATCCACACATCTAAGCAGGACCGTGTCAAAATTTCTTTTATACAGCACGCCATCTTTATTCAAGAAGAAACTACCAGCTAACCTTCTCAACGTCTTCCTGTCTTTGGACGATGCCCCGGACGGGTACTCTTGACTTTTCAAGAAACACTTAATGTCATGAAACCATGGCTTGTCATCAGACGCTGCATCGACCGCAAACACAAATGCTGGTCTGTCAAGGCGGGATACCTCAATCTTAGGTACATGGTTCCATCCTTGCACTTTGATCATGGAAGACAAAGTGGCCAAGGCATCCGCGAACCTATTCTCATCTCGAGGAATATGGTACAGTTTCACTGTTGTGAAAAATGTCAGCAATCTCCTCGTATAATCTCTATACGGCACTAGATTTGCTTGGTGCGTGTACCAACTCCCTTTCACTTGATTGATTACCAAAGCTGAATCACCGAATATATCAAGGGTTTTAATCCGTAGATTAATCGCCTCCTCGATCCCCATTATACAAGCTTCGTACTCTGCTTCATTGTTGGTGCACCCGAAAGTTATTCGGGCAGTGAAAGGCATATGAACACCTTCCGGCGTGATAAGAACTGCTCCAACTCCGCACCCATTCATATTGACAGCCCCATCAAACATCAGACTCCATTTGGATTCAGGGTCTGGCCCCTCCTCCGGAAGTGGTTCCTCGCAGTCTTTAGCTTTGAGAAACATGATGTCCTCATCAGGGAAGTCAAATTTCATGGGTTGGTAATCATCAATCGGCTGTTGCGCAAGATAGTCAGACAAGATACTTCCTTTGATGGCCTTTTGTGAAGTGTACTGAATGTCATACTCTGTCAAGACCATTTGCCACCGTGCAACTCTGCCTGTCAATGCTGGTTTCTCGAAAATGTACTTGATAGGATCCATTTTTGAAATCAACAAGGTCGTGTGCCTAACCATATATTGCCTCAATCGCTTAGCGGCCCATGCAAGCGCACAGCATGTCTTTTCAAGCATTGAGTATCGGGACTCACAATCATTGAACTTTTTGCTCAGGTAGTAAATAACATGCTCCTTCCTACCTGTCTCGTCATGTTGACCGAGAACACAACCCATGGAACCTTCAAGCACTGTCAGATACATTATCAGTGGTCTCCCTTCAACTGGAGGCATTAGAATCGGAGGTTCCTGCAAGTATTCTTTTATCTTATCGAATGCCAATTGGCAATCGTCATTCCACCTGACCGTTTGATCTTTCCTTAACAATTTAAATATTGGTTCACACGTGGCTGTTAGGTGAGATATGAACCTTGCAATGTAGTTCAATCTACCCAAGAAACCACGAACCTCTTTTTCTGTTCTCGGTTCAGGCATTTCTTGTATTGCTTTCACCTTGGCAGGATCAACCTCGATTCCTTTTTCGCTCACAATGAAACCTAGCAACTTTCCAGAACGCACCCCAAACGTGCACTTGTTTGGATTTAATCTCAGACGGAACTTTCTCAACCTTTCAAACAACTTTTTCAGGTTAACCAGATGTTCCTCTTCTGTTCTCGACTTGGCAATCATATCATCTACATAACATTCGATCTCCTTATGAATCAAGTCATGAAACAATGTCACCATCGCCCGCTGGTACGTTGCCCCTGCGTTTTTCAACCCAAAAGGCATTACTTTATAACAATATGTACCCCACGGAGTAATGAACGTGGTCTTCTCCATGTCTTCAGGTGCCATCTTGATCTGGTTGTACCCGGAGAAACCGTCCATAAATGAGAACACTGAAAACTGAGCTGTATTATCGACCAGCACATCAATATGAGGTAGTGGAAAATCATCTTTCGGGCTAGCTTTATTAAGATCTCGATAATCCACACACATTCTCACTTTTCCATCTTTCTTCGGTACTGGCACGATGTTGGCTACCCATGGAGGATACTTTGTCACAGCAAGAAAACCAGCGTCCCACTGCTTCTGGACTTCCTCCTTAATCTTTAAGGCCATGTCGGGGTGAGTCCGACGAAGTTTCTGCTTGACTGGCGGACATTCTTCTCTCAATGGTAGCCTGTGCACGACAATATCCGTATCCAACCCCGGCCTGTCTTGATACGACCAGGCGAAGATGTCAACATACTCGCGCAACATTTCCGTCAAAGTTTGCTTCACATCTGCTTGCAAGCTGGCACCAATCCTGATCTCTTTCTTGGCGTCCTTGGTACCAATATTGATGATTTCTACAGTCTCCTGATGAGGCTGGATGACCCTTTCCTCTTGTTTCAACAATCTGGCCAGTTCTTCAGAAAGTTCACAATCTTTCCCATCCCCTTCTTCGGCTTGATAAATCGGATTGTCAAAGTCATACATGGCCATATCAAAATCGTTATCAGTGGTATCCGGAGGATCAAGTCTGCATGAACGGGTTCATGCCTTATTTTAGAATTTATTTTTTAAGCAAAACAAAAGAAAATGAAACATTGCCATTTTATATTTTTTGTGCAAAAATAAAAACTGAAAGACAGAGAACAAAATTTGATTGCAAAACGTCCTTTATTAATGATTAAACATTGCAAATGCAACCATGGTGGCCCTACAAATGAATCTATACGCCTTGGGCAGAGCGCAAGATTTTGTCATGCATTATGGTTAGAAAAAACAAAGAAAAATTACTCTGTCTGAAGAGTAACCCGGATGACTTCTTCAACGAACCAGTTCTGCACTTGTTGTCCCGGAACATGAGGGCGTACCCAGTTGTCCAGGTCACAATCACTGTCAACACTATCCTCCGTGGCTGCACAAGACTGGTCCATGTAGATAATTCCCCCACTGTTGAAAGTAATGGGTCCCCTGCTCCCCGCATCTGAAGTTGTAGAGGGATGATAACCAATACCAAATTTGTCTTCCTTCATTGGGGTCTCTATCAACCTGCCCCAACCTTGGGCGTTGCCTGCCCTGACGACTTCGACAGCTTGTTTGTAGGATGAAATGGAGGTACCAGCCCCAACTGGTACAGAAGAAGACTCAGGTGCATCGTCAATGTTGACTGCTTCAAATGATTGGCACAACATCTCATGAATTTCCCCATCCATTTCAATGTACTTGAACGTGGACAAGTGACTCACAAAGATGTCTTCTTCCCCACACACTGTCACGACCTGCCCTTCAAACTCATACTTCAGCTTTTGATGTAGAGTAGAAGTAACAGCTCCAGCTCCGTGAATCCAAGGGCGTCCCAGTAGGCAGCTATATGCAGGTTGTATGTCCATTACATGGAACGTGGATTTGAATACCTGTGGTCCAATTTGTACGGGCAATTCCACCTCACCAAACACAGATCGTCTAGTTCCATCGAATGCTCTGACCACCAATTCACTAGGCCTTAAGATCAAACCGTCAACTTCCAGCTTCATTAATGCCTTCTTGGGCAAGACATTGAGTGATGAACCAGTGTCTACCAGTACATGAGATAACACTGCGCCCTTACACTCCATCGTGATATGCAAAGCCTTATTATGGTTTCTTCCTTCAACAGTCAAATCTCTACTTGTAAAGCCCAAGCCATGGCTGACATTAACATTGGAGATTACGCCCTCGAGCTGATTAACAGTAATTTCTTGCGGCACGTACGCACTCTTCAACACTTTCAACAACGCCTGCCGGTGCGCATCAGAGCACATCAATAGTGACAGGATTGAAATCTTTGAAGGGGTCTGATTCAGTTGGTCCACAATCTTATAATCGCTTTTCTTGATTATCTTCATAAATTCTTCCATTTCCTTATCAAAAGTAATCTTTGTCTCTGCTTCAGGTGTAGGCGCACTTTCAACCACCTGTTTACCCTTAGCCTTTGCTGCAGCTTCCGCCTCTTTATCACTTCTCAAGGTTTGGGGAGCGAACAACCTTCCACTCCTTGTAAAGCCCCCTACACCCCCTACGTTATCAACATTTGGGCTGACTGATGACTCAACTTCCTGCTTTTTACCTTCGTAATATACATCTGCCCCATAGTGCCATGGGATAGCCTTCGTGGATGTGAACGGAATTGGTCCTGGCACCGTGATAGTGACAGGACTGGGCCCTTCTGGCGCAACACTTGCCACGGGAACTGCATTGACCGGCATTAGAATCTCAGCGGGAGTGTAATAGATGGTCACGGTTGATATCTCATCAGTGTCTTTCACGACTCTATCGAACTGTAGACATCCTTCATCGATCAGATTCTGTAAACCCATCTTCAACTTATCACAGCCGTTCTCCTGATTCATACACTCAAAGCAATCTTGATTACAGCCCGGGAACACCTGTCCCTTCAATAAACGATCTTTTACAACCAACAAAGAAGTTTTCACTTGACGGATATCTGTCACCAGATTCAATCTCCTCCCATCTTCAATAGCGTACACATTTGCTGCGCTATGATCAGGCATGGGATGCTGAGTAATATTAGGAGCGGGAGAGAAATTGATGGCTTTAGCATCAATCAAATCTTGTACTTTATGATGGAAAGCCCAGCATTTTTCAATGGAGTGCCCCTGAGCACCTGAGTGGAACTCACAACGAGCATTAGCATCGAAGTTAGGTGGCAGGTTTCCGGCAACCGGAGCTTTCATAGTACGGAGTTCTACCAACTTTAACTCGAGTAGCCGGGGCAACAGCGCGGCATAAGTCATAGGGAGAGGATCCATCTTACGATCCCTCTGTCTAGACCTTTGCTGGAAAAAGGGTTGTTGCTGTTGAACTTGTTGTTGGGGTTGTTGTTTCTGAACAGACGGTGTGGGGATTGTCACAGCATCTACCTGATAATAAGCTCGAGAACGCCCTCTGCCTCGTCCTCTAAACACAACATTCGTATCACTTTCTCTTCTTTTCTGGTTACTAGCAAACGGTTTCTTCGTCCCCGAAGAGCCAGCCCCACTCACATCCTGGATCTTTCCAAGCTTTAACAGACTTTCTATCCTTTCTCCCGCAATCACAATATCAGCAAACCCAGTTGACGGACAAGCAGCTAATCTATCCAGATAGGCCCCTTGCAAGGTGCCCATGAACATATCTGCCATTTCTCTGTCTGATAAGGGAGGTTGAACCTGGGCAGCCATTTCCCTCCACCTCTGTGCATATTCTTTGAAACTCTCCTTGGCATTTTGTGACAATCCCTGCAATTGGGTGCGGTTGGGCGCCATGTCAATATTATACTGGTATTGCTTCAGGAACGCTTCTGCCAGATCTTTCCAATTCTTCACAGCAGCTCTATTCAACTTCATATACCAGGTCAAGGACGCCCCAGCCAGACTGTCCTGAAAATAGTGCATCCATAGCTTCTCGTCATCCGTATGGGCTGAAATCTTCCCAAAGTAAGCTTGAAGATGCGTTTGGGGACACGCATTGCCGTGATACTTATCGAAAGTAGGAGGCTTGAATTTAGGGGGAATTCTGACTCCTGAGACCAGCCCCAAGCTGGTAACATCAATACCCATAGAGTTCTTGCATTCTATGGCCCTGATCTTCTCTGCTAACTCATCATACCTTCGATCCCCTTGATTACCCACATCAGCATCCAGCAGAGTAAATTGGTCTTCCAGAGTATCCTCAAGAGTAACACCAGCATGCCTACCATTTCCATTACCCCGATTGTTACCACCAGGAGGAGGGTTGCCACCGGGAGGAGGAATGCCATGTCCCTGTGAATTGTCATGATGATCACCTTCGGGCCCATTGTCGGGACGCTCTACCAGAAGCCTCAGTCTCTCCTGATTTTGCGCCATGCCAGTCATGAGGGTCATGAACTGGTCCATACGCGCCCTCATTTCCGCTAAATCACTTTGCACTTGATCCATGATTCTTACTTGATTCCTTCGCGTCGAATATCAGTGAATATGACTCTCCGCTATACTGCCTGAAACCAAATAAAGGTTAGAGACCCCGCAACGAGTACCTGAAAAGCAAGTAACAAAAAATGCAAAATGATATGCAATGCCATGCAATGCCATGTTTGTCCTTTCCGAGGTACTTTATACCCTGATTCCAATCCAACCACAGAATTCTGAAGACCAGAAATTGTGATATAGAGAGACGTGTCGTGGTCATGTGCTTGTGCGCAGCTATCTGATAAAGAATAATTCTGAATAAAACTGCTCATACTCATTCAACAAAATATTCAAGTACATTTAAGAAAGGTTCAACCGCAAATGCAATACAAGGAAAAAAATGGATCCATCAACAAGCCTGATGGTAGCCATTAACAACAAAATATAAGGAAAAGAACATCAGTCTGACAATTCCACACCCTTCAGCTTATCACTTGAGTATTTGATCTCCTCAAAAAGTATACGGGTACGCTGGTGATTCGGCTTTTCAATCATCTCTTTGATCAAGACATCCCTTTTCTCAAGAGCTTCAGTTAAAGAACCCATGTGCAGCATCAGAGCCTCGTCATCACACACTCCTTTGTGTCTCTTTATGCCGGCTTGCGTCTTGAGTATCTCCCTTTCTATCATGACTTCTTCAAGCTCTTTCTTGGTATTCTTCAACTGGTTTCTAGCTTCTTCTAACTGTTCTTGACTTTTATCGAGACTTTCCCGATACTTTCTCCTCTGCTCATGTGCCTTTTTAAGCTCCTCGTCTTTAGTCTTCGACTGATCCTTTAACTCGGCATTTTCAATTCTGACTTCATCCCAAGCTTGACGAAGTTGAGCTAATGAATCCTTGCTTCGGGCTAAAGCCTGTTTTGTAATCTTGTGAGCCTGACTAGTGTCATCTGCTCCCAGAGTAAGTTTCCGAAAGTACCGAGCTCGGTCATCAAAATCTTCCTCTTTGTCAGCCAAGGTTTTTTCCGCTTTCAAGGCTCTCTTTTCCAACTCTTTGTTGTCAGCTAGAGCTTTCTGAAGACATCTGCTCATTCCAGAATTTTCTATCTGCAGCTCTCTGACCATTTTCTTCCACTTCTCACATTCTTCAATAGCCACCATAGTGGGTTGTTCTGGCTGTGCTGAACATAAAAGAGGTCCCCTTGAAAAGGGTAAAAGCAATTCCTTTATTTTCGTCTCAATCCACCTGTCATATTCAGGATAAGATCTACAATCTCCTTTTCCAAAAACTGCTTTTCCAATTTTGTGCTTATCTTTCCAAGCATTCACTACTTCTACCACCTTTGCATCTTTAGTTCCTGTAAAGAATAAAGATTCTTCCACATCTTGCTCTGTAGGAGGATATCTGGAAGCATACCCAAACTGTCGGATGGCCAAAACTGGATTATAATTGATCCCTCCTTTTCTGCCAATCAAAGGCACATTTGGAAAATTTCCGCATCTTGTGACAAGCTCTATTCTCAACAACCGGTGATCAAACCATACAATGTTATCAGCAGTTAAACTCATCAATCTTTTAGACCATTTCGCCACATCTTTGGTTTCCACAAAGGCACCTGTCTGAGGCAAATGTTTGAAAAACCAATGACTCAGCAGTGGAGTGCAACAACTAACAGATCCTCCCCTCCTTTTCTCATTCTTGTAATGCACGGAATGATAAAAATCTCCTAACAAAGTAGGGACTGGATTTTTAAGGACAAAAACTCTCGTTGCTTGCATATCCACAAAGTCTTGCTGATTGGGAAAGAAAACTAGGCCATATATGCAGAGAGCCAGAATGGAATTGTAAACCGTCCAATTTTTAGCACTTGCAGCCTCTTGGGCCTGTCCAGCCAGAAATTCTAAATGAAATCCGCTAACTCCATTTTTACTGCTCATACCGCTCTTTATCAATGTCTGATCCATTTGTAAAGCAGCAGCAATTTCTTTTATGCTGGGAGAACTACCAGAGAAGAATGGTATTGCCGACGTGATCGGAATTCCCAAAATAAATGAGAATTCTTCCAGTGTTGGCATCAAAATGTAATTTGAAAAAAGAAAGCACCTCAACGAAGGCTCGTAGAACTGCAGCAGAGTGTGTAAAGCATCATGCTCATACTTGGTGATTGTACGGACCATCCCAACCAATTCCCGTAGCTCTTCTGAAACCTATCAAGAATACCCGGACCAGCCATATCTATAACTTTGAGCAATGAATCCAAGACAGGATCTGGAAACTTGTAAGACACATTGTTCTTTCTCTCGGCGACGATCTCTGTTGAACCCATGGATCGGAATCAGAAATGTATTATGCACCTGAAAATGACAAACATAACTGTTATGATATGATAATGCAATGCGAGAGGGCATGTGATCAGGTAATCAAGTGTCGGTGTCTGTATTGAACTGTGTGCACTGTGTCTCTGTACTGAGTCTGGCAATATCTGAGATGAACACTTAAATCACTGTCATAGGATACAATGTCTGAAATCATCATAGAATCACAAGTAAGGTAGGTAGGAGGCTGGGTTTCCTGCAAACCTGTAAACATCCCGCCCATGCTCACATGTGGTTCTTAGAAAATAAGGCTTGTCAGCTTCAGAGGTTTGAGAAGCAATAGCACATTCAGCCCGTAGGATACAATGCTATGCCAATCAAAGAGGTCGTCCACTGACTCCCCTTAGAAAATAAAAGTCATCCTATGCAAGTTCCAAAGTGGGCCCTCGGGTGCGAATGGGTTTGCCACAGAATGTGGTCTGCCATTGTCACCACTAAAAAGGGATATCTCCACTAAGGTCCTCATGATCGGTCACTAGAGTCGACAGCTCTCTAGATCTACATCCTGGAATACGCAAGATGCGTATGCCACGACGTGTCCCAAGATAGCCTCATCTAGCTGTGAATTTCGTGAACACCCAACGCACTCCAAACGGCACGTAGGTCCCACTACTCTCCACTCTAATTCTAAGTGTATACTCAAGCCTGTGTAATGGGCTTATCTCTCAGAAATCCCGCCCGCCAAGCAGAAAACAACACAGTCCAGTATAGCATAATATATCATATGAAATGAAAATGCTAAAATACGGTAAATACAGTAATGTACAGTAAAGCAGTAAATAACCATACAATAAAACAGTAAATACAACACAACAGTAAACACCCAATGAAAGAAAAACAGACAAGCGCTAGGATTGACTCGCTTAGGGATGGACCAGCAATAGGTCAACCGCCTTTCCCCAGCAGAGTCGCCAGCTGTCGCTCCCGGGATTTTCATCCTAGTACAAACGCGAAAGTGGCACCGAACAGAGTCGCCAGCAATGTGTATTTATCCCAAGAGAGGGAAAGGAAACACCGCGTAAACCTGAGGGAAAGGAAAAGCATGGTCTTACGACCAAGAGAAGTGGGTAAGGGAGTCGGTTACGCGAGAGGAAGGTATTAGCACCCCCTCACGTCCATCGTACCCGATGGGATCCACGCTTGCTTGTCTCGATCAAAGGGTGTAAAGAAAGGAATACTGAGAAAGAACTGAAAGAAAGAAAGGAGAAAGAAGAACAAATGTAGGGAAAATAAAAGAAGTGCTCGCATGGGCCCTACCCCACTGCCTACGTATCTCATCGGGAACATGAGAATCAGAGCGACGTAGTTCCCCTCACTAGGGATGGATTGTTTGTGTTTTTTAGAGAACGGCTTACGTTCTAGCTCTGGTGTTGCAGGCTCGCTGGTCCGAGTGCGTTACCATCTTGCAAGAGAATGAGTAGGAGCACGTTCATACGTTGAGAGTGAATGAGGTGAGAAAAGAATTCCCGAAGGAGACGTGATTGTTTGTTTTTGTCTTTTAAGAGTTTTTTCATTTGTTTGCATATGATAGTGTATCTGAATCTTAGTCATTGGAATGTGTACATTCTCACATTCCAAGATGGAATGGGTAAGAAAGCACACTAAGAGTGAAGAAGACCCCCACACTTAGTTCCAATTATCAAGGTTCAAACACACTAGCATACTTGTATTTATTAAGTGTTTCTGTTGATTAAGAAATGAAGAAGTGTTTTTTATTATTTGCACCTTCAACAAGTATTGCATTTAAGTCCCTCATACAAGATCAAATGTTTAACACATTGACCCAAGATGGGCTATATGCTACACATTCTAAGATTACAAGAGAAGACCCCTTATAATCTTTTCTTTATATGAAAGGCCTAAATGCAATAAATGCCTACCTTTGTTACATATTTTGAATTTTCTTTGAGATGAGAAAAGAGACTCAAGAGAGGAGAAAAGGTAAAACCTATGTGGACTAAGACTCAATCCTAATTGAAGATTAAAGAGAGTGATCCTAAAGGTTTGTGAGGTTTCAACCTAAAGTCTAAAGAAAGAAAGAATTAAACAATTCACTTCCAAAGTGGAAGATGAATTGTAATTCAAAAGGGAAAGTAATGAGTTATTAAAAGAAAGCACATAAGTGCTTAACAAAACACAAAATGAAATTGTAAAAGAGAAAGGATAGAAGTTGAATGTGGATTCCTTATCCACACTCAATTGAAACTTACCAAAGCCCCTACATGGTTAGCACAATCACTTACAAGTAAAGTAAGAAGGTATAATGAACAAATCAAATTCAAACAAGTTGACAAACAAAGTAAAATGAGATTAAATGCTATACATGCTTCCAAGTCAGAATGTAACTCATATTTACACAACCTAATGTTATCCTAAATGAGCATACCAAATCATGCAAACAAAATCTCAATCCAACAAGAAGCAAAGAAGAAAAGGTGAAGTGATGTGAATGTGGTTCATACTTGTGAAACAAGTGACTTAAGGTGCAAGATAAACATCAAACATGCAAAGATGAAACCCAAATGTCACAATCAGAAGTCAATTAACATGCTATACATCCTCAAACAAAACCACAACTCATGGCACAAGTGCCTTCATGATCAAGCAAACCAAACATGAGGCATGCATTCACAAAATGAACAAGTTAAACTTCATGCTTCAAACAAATAGCAAACATGCTTCAAAAATTATGACTTTCACCAATCAAACACCTTAAACACATGCCATTAACATATCAAGTCCACAAGCAATGAATCAGAACCAAAGTCACTCAACAATTAGGTCAAAGTCTCATGGAAGTTTCATGCATTCATGCTCAAAGCAACACATCAAAAGTCATCCAAAAAAGACTTAAAAATCATCTCATAAATCTCAAACATACCTCAACATATTGTGACCACAATGCAAAAAGAAAGGCATCAAAATAATTTTTTGTGATCAAGAACAAAAATGCACAAAATCATATGTCACATTAAGTATGCATACAAATGGAAATTCAAAAGAAATAATGGAACAGGGGCAAAATGGTCATAAAATCAGAAAATAAAATCATGAAAAATTTCCTAAATGTTTTAAGAATACACATGAATTTTTGTAGAATTTTCCAATATGTTTTGGTATTTTTAAAAATTAGAAATCAAACGTGTAGAAAGAAATAAAAATGAAAAATGAATGCAAAATGCAAGGGGGTGCAAACATAGCAATTAGACAGTGTAAATGCATTGGGCTTCAAAACAGGAGGGTGCAAATATCAATCTGGATAAGTCCAAGTCTGCGCGCCAAACACAATAACAAAAATGCACCTGCAGTCAACAATCTTGACCCACTCACAACCATTAGATCAATTCAAAGTCAAGTCAAAGTCAAAGTCAAAGTACACAGAATCAATGCACGTGCGTGAGGACACACACTCACTACCATGCACTACACCACACCACGCTTAAGTGACTTCAGAATTTTGGCACATGACATGCACATGTCTTTTAATGCGTTGGCACGTTCTCAGTCACACGATCAAAAAAAATGGACGAACGAGATTAAAACGCACACAAACCCTAGTATCAACTCACCGGCCGGAGAGGGACCTCCGGTCACCTTCTCCGGCCACTCTCCGGCGCTGCAACCAACCAAACAATCCAGAAATTTATGCAATGCACATCAAAATGTTCGGGAAGTCACGTAGAGCATGAATCTAGGATTAGTTTTCATAAACAACACACAAACAGAGAGAATCGAAGCAATGAAATTAGCCCTAGGTTTTGGATCTAAGCTTCTAAGAAGCTCTATCAACTAGCCAGATGGAGGAGTGCTCTTAGTGAGCTCAAATCATCACAACACGAGCTAGACAGAATGTAAATCGTGCCAAGAAAGTTTAGGATATTGAAACCTGAAAATGTAGGAAACTGTAGTTGAAAGAGAACCAGAGAAATGTGCTTCCTCTTTGATCTTCAACTGGCCAAATAAAGGCTCACAAATCCTTGCAAATGTTGATGAAATTCAATATGCAGTGGAAGACACTTCAATCTCTTCAATGCTACCAAGCTTCAATGTGTTCCAATGCTGTGTGATGTTGAGGCTTGAAGATGGATTCAGATGTAGATGATGATGAAATCGTGTGAGAGGAAGAGAAGCTTCAGAGAGAGAGAGCTTGCGAATTTCAGAGGAAAAATGAGAATGAAGTGTAGTTGAGTGAGAGTGTGAAAATGAAGTTGAAAACTGAATTGTGAAGTGAAGTTTGAATTTATATCATGAATTAACCATGGTTTAGTGAGTTGGTTAATTGAGTTGAGTGGGTTAAACTGAGTCATCCCTAACTAACTGAGTCAAGTTAGTTAGGGAGAGCAGTGATATGGTGAAGATGGCTCATGGTGAGATATGGTGGGAGCCAGGAGAAAGTGAATTGGCACGGCTTTTGTAGGTGAAACTTGCTCAGCAAGTTGTTCTTTCTATTTTTATGTAATGCACGTGCTCATGTGCATGGACATGTGATGAATGTTTGGTTAAATGAAGAAAGAGTTGGAGAGTGAGCAATGCACGGGCAAACTGAGACCACAACAACAACATTCATTTTTCTGGTTTTTTGTGACAGTTTGGAAATAATGCAAACATGGATGTTTAATGGTGATTTTCTCTTGGCATTGTGGATGATCTAATGAGTTCTTGGAGACGTTGGAAAGAGGGGATGTAATAGGACAACTTTGATATGAAAATTGAATTGAAATGGGGTTTGGAGTAAGTTGCAAAATGACTTATAACACATAAGCTTGAGACTGGTATGAGGGCGTGGCAAAGGTTGGTTGACAAGGTAACATGGCACCTAGGTTCTCAGCATGATCATAGCACATTGGACTCAACATAACTTCTTGACCTTTGATCAAATGAAAAAAACATGAACACCAATCTTAAAGATCTCACATAGAGGAACAACTTTCATGTTGAAAGATTTTTCATTTGAGGCCTTTAACCATGAGAAAAATGAGTGGACATTAGGCCCACCACATGTTTGTTAAAATGACCGCGCGCGTGCCCTGAAAATCTTGGTCATGACCTAGTTTTGAACCTACTTTGCTCAAACTTTGATCAATCATATCTCACTCAATTTTTATCCAATGGAGATGTTCCACACATGGATTTGAAGCTTAAAACAAGATCTTTCATTGAGGCAGAGTGGATTTTTCATTTGGTGCTCCAAATTTAAATGGCCTTGGTTCAAATTCTGATGCAAAATGGCCAAAACTTGCTATTTTTAGTAACCCTACTTCATCCAAAAATGGCAACTTTCCACATCTTGATTTTTTCATGATTCCTTTGGAGTTTCTTGATCAAATTTTGTACATTGGACATATGTAACATGAATTTCATGAATTTGGCCTCAAAAAGTCAAGAGTTGACTTTTTCCTCTGATTATTTGACTTTCCCCCAATTTCTCTGATTCTTGATCTTTCTTCCAATTGAACCACTTCTAAAACCAATTGAGATGCAATCTTCCACACATATACTCTTAAGAACATGTAGAATACCATGACAACAAGCTTTGTCCAAAAAATCAAAGATTCCCTGATTTAATGGGAAACCCTAGTTTTGACCCCCTTTGGTTAGGAGGAAATTGCACATCTTCCAAATCCAAATTCCTCAGAGTATGTTGTGTATCCTCTTAAAGGATGATGAGAAATGCCACTTGAGAATGATTTTGAATCAATGAGCTATCTCTTTTGAGGGTTTTCCTTCAATTTTTTTGAACCTCTTGCATAGTGAAAGATGTAGTGCTTCAATCTCCCATTGTATCTCTTATCCTTGAGGTTGTGGAAGATCAATTGAGATGGGATGAGACATGAAAGACCTCTTGGCTTGCCTTGAGGGCACTTGATTGACCTTTTGTGCTTTGAATGATCCCTTGATTGTCCACCTTCCACCTGATCACATGCCCTGATGGTAAGAAGGATGCCATGCTTCCTTTTTCTATGTTAAATGCAATGCAATGCTAATGAGATGGATATGATATGATAAATGATAATGCCATGCTATGATGCCAAAAGGGGAGAGCAAATTTTGGGGTATTACATCATGTCATGAAACAGAGTAGTCATGGCCCTTTGATAGGTTTCCCCATCATTCTTCAAACTGAACGACATCACCTTGTAACAAAAGGTACCCCATGGAGTAATGAACGAAGTTTTCTCCATGTCTTTTGACGCCATTTTAATCTGATTATAGCCCGAGAATCCATCCATGAAGGAGAAGACTTTGAACTTTGATGTACTGTCAACCAGCATGTCAATGTGTGGTAAAGGAAAGTCATCCTTTGGACTAGCCTTGTTTAGATCTCTGTAATCTACACACATTCTAACGTTTCTGTCCTTTTTTTGGAACTGGTACGATGTTGGCTAGCCATTGAGGATATTTTGATGTGGCAAGGAAACCCGCGTCAATCTGTTTTTGTACTTCCTCTTTAATTTTGATGGCCATGTTTGGGCGAGTCCTTCTCAACCTTTATTTTACTGGCGGACATTCCGATTTTAACGGTAGATGATGTTCCACGATGTTGGTATCCAACCCTGGCATATCCTGATAGGACCAAGCGAATACATCGGGAAATTCTTTGAGAAGCTTTGTCAAACTCTCTTTGGCAGTTGGACTTAGCAGTGCCCCAATCCTGACTTCTTTTCTTTCCTCTTTTGAACCCAAGTTGACTATTTCCAACGGCTCTTTGTGAGGTTCAATGGACCTTTCCTCCTGTTTGAGTAGTCGGGAGATCTCTTCTGGAATTGCGTCGTCAGCTTCTTCTTCAGCCCCAAATACCGGGAATTCAAAGTTGGGAGAAGGCATCGGATCGTATGTTTCAACGGGGTTTAAAATAAGCAATCTGCATGACGTGATGATTGTTTTTTAGAAGAGATAAAGAGAAACGTAAGAGTGTGTGCAGTGTATTTTCTTTGGAAAACTTCTTGTTTTTATTATTGAGTTGTTTTTTAGGATTACCATTTTCTGGAAAAGTAAATAGAGAAAACAGTAATTAATGCAGAAATTACAGAACGACGTTATTTTATTCATGAACAAGTCCATTCTTGAAATTACAGCCCTATAAAACAAAACTCTGTCGCTTTGGGCAAAGTGAAGAGGGATATTTACAGAAAGTGAGCCCTATCAAAACATCTGTTTCACCTGGGTTGGGTGAAAGGTTAAGATAAAGACGACAATTACTTTGACTTATGAACGATCTTCGAAACATCGACAACAACCCATTGGCGGCGAACTCCTCGGTGAATCACAAAGTCTGGTACCTTCCTTGAATTGTCTTCAGAAATAACTCTGATTTCTGGTGGAGCAGGATCATTGGAATCTGTCTCCCAGGCAAAGTTGTCGTAGGAGGATTCCTCAGTCGTATTTTTCATAGTATTTATGCTCTCAGGTAAATCTCCCCATCCAGATGGCTAGATGTCTTCGAGCCTGATACGAGAGCTTTCAGGAGCAGTGTACTTGACCATATAGTCGTATTTTCCACTTGGATATCCTAAGGTGTCCCACACCTCTTTGGAACTGGAGGAGTCATCTCTTTCGATGACGTTGACCTCGGGAAAAGCATAGTTAATGAATTCTAGTCCTGCAAACTTTGTGAATTCATCGTCGCGCGGGACATTTTCTGAATGACTTGAGTGTTAATCCTATGACATGGTGGGGACACAGGTATTCTGTTCAATGATGCTCAGCTGATTTTCATTGTTCGACTGATTTTCTTGCCCCAAGTCTCCTGGGTACGGCTGCCAGATAGGCAGGCCATCCATTAGGCCATAATAGTCATGGTCAAAGTTGTCCTTCATCAGAGTGTCCTCCTCTAACGAGTTTGGTGGAGCACGACATCCTTCCAGATCACAATCTCCGTACATCATTTTGACATCTGACCTTGGTATAAATCTCAGACTCTGTGCAGAATAGCAAAATGGCGTAGGCACCTCTTCCTGAGACATATAACCGTGCTTGTTAAGATAGAACTTCCACTATTCCTCTATATCAGAGGAGTCCCCCTCGTTGATGGTATGGACTGCTTGAGGCACTGGGTGAAGGAAACCTCCACTGTGGAAGAAGTCCTGAATGGGATGAAGACTTTCATCGTTAGCAGCTGTCTGGGTGCAGGTCGCAGAAAAACCAAGACCCTTCTTTGTTTTATTATCAGTAGGAATGACAAGATGTCCCCATCCTTTTGTATTGTTACTTTTAATTGCCTCGAGAACATCTTTGTATGAGAAAATAGAGGTTCCTTTCTCTGATTGATTCTCATTGCTCACTGAAAGTGCTTGGAACTGAGTCCCATAAACCTCCTCGGGTTCTATACAAGTAGATAATGACAAGTTACTCACGATCAAGGCTTGTTCTCCACAAACCGTGACGAGTTGATCGTTCTTGACGAACTTCAGTTTTGGGTGCAGCATCGAGGTGACTGCCCCAGCCTGGTGTATCCAAGGTCTTCCTAATAAATAGCTGTATGCTGCCCGGATGTCTATGACTTGGAAAGTGATTAGGAAAATGTGAGGATCGATAGTTATGGGAAGGTCGATTTCGCCGATAACTGCTTTCAAAGATCCTTCAAAGGCTTTGAAGATGACCTCACTGCCCCTCACTGGGGATCCTTTGAATGATAGTCACATTAAAGTGGACTTCGGTATAACATTGATTGTCGATCCTATGTCTACCAGTACGCTGGCTAAAGCATCGTCCTGGCAGTGGACTGTAATATTGAGCGCCATGTTGTGACTTTTTCCCTCCTCTGGAAAATCCTCATCACTGAATCCTAAGTTGTTGCAGGAAGTGATGTTATAGATGATGCTATCGAACTGTCGTATTGACATATCCTGTTCCACAAAGGCCTGCTCTAAGAATTTTTGTAGAGCCTCTCTGTGGGCTTCTAAATTGAGTAAAAGTGATAGCACAGAGATCTTCGAAGGAGTTTGTAACAACTGATCAACAATGTTGTATTCACTCCTTTGGATGAGCTTCATCATCTCATCATTGTTTTTCGAAAGGTCGGGATTACTGGATTGACCAACTGGTGGATTAGGAGCTTCTGTCTGAAGTTCCTTTTCTTTGTTAGGTTCTCCAACTCCTCGGTTGAAGATTCGACCGCTCCGTGTTACTCGACTGATGTCTGCAATATTCACGACGGAGAGTAATGGAATTTCCTTTCCATTCTCAATTATTGTTGCACCATATTTGTAAGGGATCGCCTTAGCCGATTCATATGGTAATGGTCCCAGCAAATAAATAACTACACGAGCCTTCTGATATTTCTGACTGTCGTAGGTAACTTCAATCAGTTCCTGGCTAGGAACCTTCGATTCGTCAAGTAGAGGAATGATGGTACAAACATCCTTGGTCCTCTCAGGATCATAGATTATAACAACATCTTTGATTTGATCAGCGAAGTATTCGGGCATCAAGTTGATGGACCCCGGAACTGGACACGGTTGAATTTCTTTGCGGTCCAACTGACTCTGAAGGACTGCTCACACGAGGTAGCATCCTTGGTTATTTTTCGAGCAGACTCTACAGCGCTCGTAGTTATGTGGTGGCACCTGGCCACGTTCGCTTTGAATGCAGTGTAACCTCACTAGGTCCGTTTCCATAGATCGGACATCCTGACTTTGATGTCTAGTAGGGTTCCCATTAAGCACACTGATTTGTTGCGTGTCTTCATTCAGATAGATCGGAAGCCACCAGTGGTTTAACAAGTTTTGTAAAGTTCTTTGAACGAGAGCGCACCCTAGGTTACTCTCACAACATCCTTTACAGTTCTGATAATTATGCAAAGTGAGAAAACCGAGTTGGACCTGCTTAGTGTGTAATTCCACCAAGCTGGTATTCATCAGACGAATATCAAAGATTTGAATCATGTTGATCTGATAAAGATTTTTGTCATGGTAGTCCTGGATCCACCCAAGATCCATCTGACGCTGGAGGGCATCTTGTACAAAAGAGCATCCCTATTTATTTACCGAGCAAGTCATACAGGAATTGTAATCATGCCGCCGCAGATTATGGTACTGGCTATGCCTTGAGTGCATCGCCACCAAGTTGACATTAATTACACGGATGTCGTGGTTCTGAATTTTGTTGGAATTCGTATAGGTCATGTTAACTCCACGAACTCGATGCTCTTGGATCCACCCGAGATCCAATTGTTCCTGTAGAGCTGATTGCACCACAGAACATCCTTGATTGTTCTTAGAGCAGATATCACACTAGTGATAATTATGAGGTGGCACATGGCCGTACCCACTCTGTTCACAATGCATCTAGACTAGATTGGCCCTTAATAAGATTACATCATGAATTTGATAGTTATCATTAAACTCTGCCTCTATCAAATTGACCGCAGCTTTCTCGTGTTGAGGCAACGGGTTCGTGAGAACGTTCGGATTCGTATCTTTGAAAGATAAGACCCCACTCCTAACAAGCTTTTGCACATCGGATTCGAAACTGAGACAGTTTTCTATGTTATGCCCTAGTCCTCCTTGATGGTAAGGACAAGTCTGATCCGCTTTGAACTAGAATGGAGGATTTTCTGGTACTGTAAGAGGAGACTTGGTTGGACATTGTAGCACGATTTTTGTGGTCCTGAGTCACGATCGCTTGGGTACTACAGTTTGATTCACTTTTTATCCTATTGAGCTGATTAAGGAAGGGAAATAGATGTCTCCAATTAACCCTGCTTGCATACTGAGTTTGAACAGCGGTCTGTTAGGTTACAGATGCTATGTGGATGTAGGGCCCAATCTTTGGTTATTTTTCTAAGAACACAGTGTCTGGATTATTTGTGAGGTTTTTGGTAATGTGTTTAAATTTGATGCTTTTGGGTTGATTTGGTGGAGATACGGGATTTTGGGTTTTTTGATTAGTATGCTCACAAAGATTTTTCAATCTTATGCCTACGTATTCCCGTTTAACAAAACAGGGAAATCAGAGCGATCGTAGTTCCTCCTATTCAATGGGAGGAAAAAGGTGTTTTGGTGTCTTGTTCAAAGCCCAAGACATGAAGCTAAAGGTGATTTGTATCTTGTTCAAAGCCCAAGATGTGAAGCTGAAGGGTTTGAATGAGAGAGAATTTGTCATCTCTAAAGAGGAGTTATTGATGTTTGTATGCTGTGAGCAAGGCACATATTTGATGCTAAAAGGTTGATTGACTCAACCGAGGTTTCCTTATACAAAGCATAAGATGAGCGATTGACCCAACAAGAGGGTGTCTTTTATTTGTTCTCTCGTACGAAGCCCGAGATAGAGGCTAAAAGGGTTGACTCAACAAGAGAGTACTAACAAGTGAATGACTCAACAAGAGAGTGATTTTATGTGTCTTGTACGAAGCCCAAGACGGAGGCTAAAAGGGTTGTGACTCTACAAGAGAGTCCTTTATACTCGACAAGAGAGTGTTTTGTTGTCTCGTACGAAGCCCGAGATAGAGGCTGAAAGGAGATTGACTCAATAAGAGAGTCTTGTATACTCAACAAAAGAGTGGTTTATATGTGCCTTGTATGAAGCCCAAGACGGAGGCTAAAGGTGTTTGACTCAACAAGGGAGTCTTTTATACTCAACAAGAGAGTATTTTCTATCTCGTAGGAAGCCCGAGATGGAGGCTAAAAGTGTTTGACTCAACAAGAGAGTCTTTTATACTCAAAAAGAGAGTGTGGGGAGAATCATTGTACAAAGCCCAAGAGGAGGCTAGCTGTGCTGGTGACTGTTTCAGTTTAGTGACAGGTCCAGTATGTTGGATAAAAGAGAAAATTAATTCTTATAAAGGGAACGATTGAAGGTAAGGTGGTGCTTTGGTACTGATCATAAGATCAAGGTTATTTCCTGTTCTTTAAGGAAATGGGAAATCCAAAGGGTATTGAGATTGTCCAAGTATACTGGTGTTTTGAGAAATCGATTCTCAGATAGTGAATGATCTTTGTATGATGCCCAAGAGAAGGCTGGTATGTTAAGGGATGAAGGTCAACCCATTAACTGGTCGGACACTTGACTCAGAAAGACAGCTCTAGAAAATTGATGACTAGGTTCTGTTCCTATACCTGTAGAGGTCTTTGGGTCCTTGTACTAAGTCCAAGAGGAGGCATGAGAGCTTTTAAAAAGCCGAAGGGCCCTTGTACAACGTCCAAGAGGAGGCGGGGATGCTTTTAAGAAGCCCGTGGGTCCCTAAAACCCGAGAAGTTCAAGACATGCCATTCACCGAGAATAAATCAAGCCAGGAAAGTCCGAGAATTTGGAAGAAACTCAACAGATGCCATTCACGGAGAAAAGATCATCTCTGGGGAGTTAGAGTTTCTTTGACAATGTCTAATAGTGACAGTCTGAGAAAGGGTTCACCGAGAATGCTGCCTTTCACGTTTCCATATTGTTTAACCCTAAAAGGAGGGAGGACTGTATCTGGTAATCCTATGGGGATCTAGTTTTGACTGTATTTAAGAGCGACCAACATGCTTTACCTAGTTCTAGACGTAGTTGCCAGGGAAAACTCTAAATAACTATACTAGTATTACACAGTTGATATTTGACAAGTATATAAAATGATGTGAAAGAGGACTTACAGTGAGCAGCCCCATAATACAGTTATATATATATATATATATATGAATGCGGATAAAGAAAGTGGGTAAACACTTACTCAGTTGTAGAGCTTCCATGCTATTTTGTTAGTTGTTCAACAAAGAAAGCTTTGATAACAATATTATATTCTAAATCAAAGGAGAAAGTGCTTTGAAAAGATTGTTGGGGCTTACAGCTCAAGGAGAGGCCCAAGGTTTTATCAGTGATTGCACTGTTGTTTTGAATTTATACAGGGACTTATACAAGTGACTGAGGCCCAAAAAGGTTTTCTGTACAAAGGGATGGGTCTTACACTCTCTCAAGAGGCCATATGATTTAAAGAAAAGGAATAGGGCTTATAACACGAGGGTAGGCCCAGATGATTTTGATTTTTGAACTGGCGATCGCGCCGAGGTTTCCTTAACGTATTGGGTCTTATACAATGCACTGAGGCCCAAAAAGGTTTTATCTATAAGGGATGGGTCTTACACTCTATTAGAGGCCCAAAATTTTATTTTTGTACAAGTGGTGGGCCTTACAACTCAAGGAGAGGCCCCGAAAGTTTTTGTTAAAAAGGCGACGATCGCGCAGAACTTTTTGATGGCGTCGGGACTTATACAATACACTGAGGCCCAAATCATTTTGGTTTTTAAGAAAGGGTTGGGTCTTACACTTTACTAGAGGCCCAAAATGTTTGAAAAAGATTTGTGATGGTTGAATTGATCAAAACCCTAATTTGTTTTCAAAATATATTTTAATTGAATAAAAATTCAATTAAAATGAACAAAATTGTTAAACATGTGTGAAAAACAAATTGTGGTATTGGATTAATGTTTGAAAAAACATGTTTATACCCACAAAATAATTGGAAATCAATTAAGTTTGGAAAATCATGGGAGAAAAAATATTTCAAATGTTAAAAACAAATAAAACATTAATTCTTTGCCAAAATATCAAATATATGAAATAAGTAATATTCTTGGGATTTTTTGGTAAAATAAAATATTTTAACATTTTTGTGAATTATTAAAAAAAGAACCAACTCAAAATCAATAAAACTCATAGAGAAATTAATTTTTGAATCAATTAAATAAAATCACAAAAATTCAAAAATTCAAATATTTGAAAAAGGGCGCCAAGAACATCTTGGCCTTGCCTGCGTGCTCTGTTTTGCCCATATTTTCGTTTTCTCATCAATCTCACTGAATACTTGATGAAATCACACAATCCACATATCAATCTGCTCGTTTTCACCTCACGATCATGTCTATGGTCTTTAATTTCATTTATTTTAAGCATGGAATAAGAAATCAAAGAGAAACCTCAAGAACCCTAAAATTAGCATGAAGGCTCAGAAATTTCATACACGATTCAAACAGATCAATTGATTGAGGGAAAACACTCCATGCATGATTATGAATATATGGCAAAATTATTGTGCAGCAAAAAATGCATGGATCATAGAGTTAGAAGAGCTCATGCTTACCTCTTGCAGCTGGTGATCGTGTTTTATGTTAGAGGTGTTACAGCTAGGTTCCAATGATGTGGATAGCTTCCCTAGGTGCCAAGTGATGTGCCTGAGTGCTTGGAATGGTTTGAAACAAGCTGGAACTTAAGATTGTATCCCAACTGCAACCTGGTTAAAACCTTGAGCAACTGGCTGGTGATTTTGAGAAATCAGTGTTCCAGATGTTGTTTAAGTGTTTTGATCACTTCTATATGATGTGTATAAGGTGTGTGTGATTGGTTTGGTTGGAATTGCTCTCAAACTCAAAACCCGATAGTGACTTGCTTTGGAAGGAAAATTTGGAAGTGAGAAGGTGATTTTGAGGAAAGCATCTGTTTGATGGCTTTGGTGTACTCAAACCGATCATAAATGAGCTCTATTTATAGTGGAGCAAGTTTGTTTTGCAAGCAATAGTGAATGGCAACTGCTGTAGTGGTTTGACCAATGTTGATCAATGAGAATCCAAGTCTCCTATAGCCATTGACTAGAGGTTAGGGTGCAGGCTGCTGGTTCCCTTGGTCTTGGATATGTCTTGACTGAATTCAGTTGGAAATGGCTCAGTACATGCCACTTTGGTGCATCCATTGAATGCTCCAAAACAAAATTGGAGTCTTGTCCCCTATTTAGGGATTTCTAGGTTTGGCATGCTATTTTTAGTTCCAAGGACTTGGGAGGCTTATGGATCAGTGTTTGTCCCTCCTTGGTCTCCCCCTGAGGTGTTCAGATGGATAAGTGTGTTTGTCATTTGCACAAATTTGGCAAATCGAGCAAAATGCACAAATCTGCCTTGCTTTGACATTTTTCAGCAAGGCATATTGCCATTGTTATATCTCATGGCTCAAGTGGAATTTGATGGAGTTCTTGGCCATTTTGGAAAGCCCTTATATGATACAACAACTATTTGATCATAGTTGGTTTTGATACTTTTTGGATCCAAGTGAAAAATGCCCCTACATTTGGAAAAAAGTGAAGGCAGATTCTGACTTAGTGAAAATTTCACTAAGTGTTGGAAAAAAGTGACATTTTCACTTTTTGTGATTTTGATCATTCCATAACTTAAAATCCATGAGGAATTGGAATAAGTTGTGTTTGGAGCTTTTGTAGAGTGCCATGAGAGCTACAAATCCAGTTTTGAATGGGGAAAAATGGCCTTGTGGTTTAGGAGATATGATCCTCCAAAGTTGGTACCCTAGCCACTTTGTTCCATAACTTAGAAAATTTCTAAGTTTTTTATGGTTACCCCTTTTACAAGTTATCCAACTTTTCTTGATTTTTCTTGATGAATGATGATTCCAACCACACATTAACATCCTTTTAGGGTCAAAGAACCATAATTGTGAAAAATATCAAAAAGTCAAAGTTGACTTTTGTGCATAGTTGACTTTTTGTCAGATGAATTCCAAACTGTTCGATCCTCTATGAAATCAAGTCCTTCACCTAAATAAAACTTGATGGATAGATTTCATAGGTGTTATAGGGTGTATTGAATCATGTCCCAAGGTTTGGGAGCATGCCTGGGTCAAAAGTCAAAGGCACAGTTGACTTTTCTCGCGAAACCCTAATTATGGTTCTGATGAATTTAAAAATTGTTGCTCGAGCTTCTTGGATCAATCCACTATTGCAAATGGATCAATGTGGTGTGTTGGAGACCCTCAAATCCTCTCTTGAGGTATTGGCTCATGTTTTGTCCCAAAAGTCGACTTAGGGGTGAATTAGGTCAAGAAACCCTAATTCCTGATTTTTTATGAATGCAACCCGTGAGGCAAAATTGACTTGATGATTGGGTTCATAATGTCCCTTGGAGCATCTTAGGTTATGCTTTGAAGCATTTGCCCATGCCCAGAGGAAAATTTCCATCTGGAGGCCCTGGTCGACCAAAACCCTAATTTGGTGACACTGGCGATCTTGAGGCTTAATCCACTCAGAATGTTGCAGCCTTGTGCTTAATCCTTGAGGTGGGAGTCCTCTTGATCCGTTGGGGATGTTTGAGAGGCTAGAAAAATTGAAGATCATGTCATTCCTTGATTGATCCTTTGTCTAAGACCTCTGAGAGGGCTTGAAACCCTGATTTTGATTGTAGTGGATGCTCACCCATCTTTGGGAGACTAATGAGGCATGATGGTCTACCCATATTGTGGTGATGATTTGCCCAATGATGGGAAATCTTGGTGTTCAAAATTTGGGGTATGACAGACATGCCCCTTGACCAATAATAATGGAAACAGTTCTGCATACAACATGGGTATAGGATCAAACCCTGGTGGTCGTGTTGTACGGTTGTTGTTGTATGGAGGACGAGCCTGTTGAAGAGGCGGTTGTGTCCTTTACTGATATTGTTGTTGACTAGGTTGGCTCTACACAACCTGAGGTTGATACGTAGGAACAGGCGCAGGGTTAATAGCAGGAGTTAGAGCTGCTACTGGTTGGTAACGTCGCCTTTGCTTTCCAAGAGAGATATTCCAAATATCCTGCTCTTTTTTCTTAGGGAGAGCACTACCGTATCATTTTGTACTGCTTGATGATCCAGCGTCTTTAACTAAGTGTCCTTCTCGGACTGCTTCCTCAAGACGAACCCCCGTGCCCACCATCTCGGTGTAGTCACTGGGTGCACTAGCGACCATTCGGTCATAGTAAAATGAGCTCAAGGTTTTCAAGAAGATCTTTGTCATCTCTTTTTCCTCAAGAGGTGGACAAATCTGGGCGGCAATTTCACGCCATCTCTGAGCGTACTCCTTAAAGGTTTCCTTGTCCTTCTGTGACATCGATCTGAGTTGATCTCTATCTGGTGCCATGTCCAAATTGTATTTATATTGTTGAACGAAAGCAGTGCCAAGATCTCTGAACGTGCCGATCGTAGCGCGGTTTAAACCCATGTACCATTTTAATGCGGGTACCGGTTAAACTATCCTAAAAGTAGTGAATTAGTAGCTCCTAGTTCTTTGTCTGAGCTGACATTCGCCGAGCGTACATCACCAAATGGCTCTGAGGGCAAGAGTTACCCTTGTACTTTTCAAAGTCAGGTACTTGGAACTTGTGTGGAACTTTCACATTGGGGACCAAACAAAGGTCTGCGGCATCCTTTCCAAATAAATCCTGACCGCGAAGGGCTTGTAGTTCTTTCTGCATCTCCAGGAATTGTTCCTGGAATTCATTCATTCTGTCGAACATGCTTTCGTTTCCACTAGAAGGTATCTGTGGAATCTGTCCTTCTGGGAAAGTGTGTACCACGGGTGGTGGTATAGTCATCATTGCAGAGACTCTTGGTGCCTCCCGAATTTTGTAACCTTCAGGAGTTGCTGTCATGCCCCTGGCATCTTCGCTTTCCCGAAGTTTGTAACCTTCAGGCCCAACGGTTCCTGCTATGGTTCCCTGATCCTTAGTGATCGGCGGAACATATCCTTCTGGGATATAGTTAAGCGGCATGACCCAGGGACAATCTTTCGGCATTTTATACCTAGGATCATACTTTTCCACTATGGGCGTTGATGTGATCTCTGAGATCACAGTCCTTTGTTGCTACATCTGAGCTTCTGCTAGAGCTTGCATGTCGTTATGAAGGTTTCTCAGATCCTCTTTCAGAGTGTCTATCTCTTCTCTCAACTCTCTGTTCTCTTCCTCGAGATCATCCATCTTTTTCTGACGATTGGCCCGAGTATTGTACGAATGAGACAGTTTGACTCTAGAATCGAGACACAAACGTGAGATTCGCAGGTAAGAAGAATGCGTTTACGCGAGAATGATGAATGATATGCAATGATAATATTAATTGTATGTTTTTTTTATTCAAAGTAAACTTAGACAATTGGATTGCAAATATCAAATAGTGGGGAAACCCTGTTTTATTGAATTCAAAGGATTGCGGAAATGGAAATACAGTAGATTACAAAGTGCTGAAAAAGGAAATCTAAACTAATGGATCCTGATCCTCTCTGGGGAGAGCTCAGGTGCTGGTTCTGGTACTTTCCTTTTCTTTGACCGGGCATCTTGGGCCGTTGTCGGGTCGTCATTCCTTTACCAAGTGAAAGGAGCGAGCAAATTCCTTTGGTCATCCTGATTTTCTACAGCATGTTTCTCTAAAACCTCAATCAGAGCAACTTTTTCTCTTAACAGCTGTTGTATCTTCTTACACTCCACATTGAGAATACGGTACTTGTTTCTCCAAGACCTCTTCTCCTGCTGAACTTTGCTGAGAGTAACCTGAAGCTTTTCCGTCTCAGACATAAAATAAAGGGCAGAGTCCCTTAATGGAAGAACTTCCTGACGAGGGTAAGGCATCCTCAGCTTGAGAGCTCTAGTTTGTACCCAGTGGAGATAAGGCTCCCCCGAGACACAGTCTGGTTTCCCTAGAGACTCTCTTCCTTTCCTATGAACGTGTTTCCCAGCATGCACTAATTCTGTCTTTAGTGCCCTGTCATTTTCTCCTTCCTTGAAGAAAAGACCTTCCAGATGAGCATTGCGCGGGACATGCCTCATTGGATACCCAAATTGATGACGAACTAACACCAGATGATAGTTGATTCCCCCTTAGTTCCTATAAGGGGTACATTTGGGAAATTTCCACAACGGTCAATGATCCTGATCCTGTCGTAGATTTGATTGTACCAATCGATGTCCGAATTAGTAAGAGACATGATTCTCTGCGACCAACATAAAGTATTCTTTCGATCCCAAAATGCAGCAGACTTGGGCAAATGGGAAGAGAACCATTTGTAAAGCAAGGGTACACAACACGTGATCATTCCTCCGCTGTATAAATTCCTTAAGTGTGCCGAATGATACGCATATGCGAGTAAGTTCGGTACAGGGTTTCTGATCAGGAAAATCTTAATGGCGTTGATATCTACGAAGTTATCAATGTTGGGAAACAAAAATAACCCGTAGGTGAGCAAAACTAAGATGCTCTCGAAAGCGGCCACGTTCCCTATACTGGCAAAGTATAGGGCTTTCTTTATCAAGAATTGGGCTGGAAAACCTTGGATGCCACCCTTAGTGGTTATGTGAGTCCTGACTTCTGACTCGTCCATATAAATTGCTCTTGAAATGGTTTGATCCTTTTGAATTTCTTCCAGTCCAGAAAAGGGAGCTTGATCAGTGATATGCAGATCAGTCAGGTGAGAGTACTCCTCCAATGTTGGTGCTAGCTGATAATCTGGGAATGTGAAACAGTGATACACCGAATCGTAAAACTGGATTAGTGTGGACAGGATTCCTTCGATTACATGGACCCTTAATAGAGACGGAAGTCCCCCATACTTGGCTCTGAAAGCCTCATGGTTGGTGATCATTCTCGCCAAACCTCTCAAATCCTCTAACTTTGGAACCTTGAAGGTGTACTTATGAGTTTTCCTTCTACTGAAATCCATTAGCGCAATCTCGGTATCTGACATTTGCAATCATTGTCTTAGTTTAATTTGAAAAAGAGAGACTAGAAGAGAAGATTTCTCTTTGTTTTAATGTTTTTTAAATAAATGTATGAATGCAGCACACAAAAACATAGAAAAAACATGGGGTCAAAGGGTCGGTGTCATGAAGTCAAAGCTCTACCCCCCCCCCTCCACCAAAGGTTTATACTGGTATTTTTTGTACCTGTCTGCAAAATCATTGACCCCTCTTGGGATTACAACAGCAAGCAGATTGCCAATGAGCTGATGTATCCTAGAGTGATCTCAAATGAGGGTAGTATCACGTGACAACTATTTCCGATAGCTTCTGCACTACAAAATGGTTTCAGTCTACTAAAAACCTCAGCTTCTCAGATAACCCAGTCGACCACACTACTTTCAACAACCGGAGTCGTATAGGTACTATATTTGCAAAAGGAGTCTCCACTGAGTTTGATGGTCGATCGGGGACTCTTAACTGGGATTCACTCCCCGCAAGATTACCCGCATTTCCATTACCTATCTTAGGTGTATACTCAGTCTTTCCACATGCGGCATCACACGCATTCCCATTAGCAGAAAAATAAACATAGATATCAATTAGGAAAAGCAGTATATATATTTGTCTTAATCATCCTAGACCTCTAGTCTTATGATCCTATACAGACAATGACTCCCCAACAGAGTCGCCATTTCTATGATACTTTGTGAACTTAGGTTTTTC
Organism: Lathyrus tuberosus; assembly: GCA_022829125.1. NCBI lineage: Eukaryota > Viridiplantae > Streptophyta > Magnoliopsida > Fabales > Fabaceae > Lathyrus > Lathyrus tuberosus. The sequence continues at coordinate 1,566,154 of JALAZF010000436.1, read as the reverse complement.
TACCTAAGATTGTAAGAAAGAGAAGATGGGCCCCACGGTGGGCACCATTTTTTCTGTAGCGCGATTTTTGAGGTCCTGAGTCACGATCGCTTGGGTACTACAGTTCGATTCATTTTTTATCCTATTGAGCTGATTAAGGAAGGGAAATAGATATCTCCAATTAACCCTGCTTGCATACTAAGTTTGAACAGCGGTCTGTTAGATTACAGATGCTATGTGGATGTGGGGCCCAATCTTTGGTTATTTTGCTAAGAACACAGTGTCTGGATTATTTGTGAGGTTTTTGGTAATGTGTTTAAATTTGATGCTTTTGGGTTGATTTGGTGGAGATACGGGATTTTGGGTTTTTTTATTAGTATGCTCGCTAAGATTTTTCAATCTTACGCCTACGTATTCGCGTTTAACAAAACAGGGAAATCAGAGCGATCGTAGTTCCTCCTATTCTATGGGAGGAAATAGGTGTTTTGGTGTCTTGTTCAAAGCCCAAGACATGAAGCTAAAGGTGATTTATATCTTGTTCAAAGCCCAAGATGTGAAGCTGAAGGGTTTGGATGAGAGAGAGTTTGTCATCTCTAAAGAGGAGTTTGTTGATGTTTGTATGCTGTGAGCAAGGTATGACTTTGATGCTAAAAGGTTGATTGACTCAATCGGGGTTTTCTTTATACAAAGCCTAAGAGAAGGTCGGTGACCCAACACGAGGGTGTCTTTTATTTGTTGTCTCGTACGAAGCCCGAGATAGAGGCTAAAAGGGTTGACTCAACAAGAGAGTACTAACAAGTGACTGACTCAACAAGAGAGTGCTTTTATGTGTCTTGTACGAAGCCCAAGACGGAGGCTAAAAGGTTTGACTCAACAAGAAAGTCTTTTATACTCAACAAGAGAGTGATTTAGTGTCTCGAACGAAGCCCGAGATGGAGGCTAAAAGGGAAGTGACTCAACAAGAGAGTCCTTTATACTCAACAAGAGAGTGTTTTGCTGTCTCGTACAAAGCCCGAGATAGAGGCTGAAAGGAGATTGACTCAACAAGAGAGTCTTTTATACTCAACAAAATAGTGGTTTATATGTGACTTGTATGAAGCCCAAGACGGAGGCTAAAGGTGTTTGACTCAACAAGAGAGTCTTTTATACTCAACAAGAGAGTGTTTTCTATCTCGTACGAAGCTCGAGATGGAGGCTAAAAGTGTTTGACTCAACAAGAGAGTCTTTATACTCAACAAGAGAGTATGGGGAGAATCATTGTACAAAGCCCAAGAGGAGGCTAGCTGTGCTGGTGACTGTTTCAGTTTAGTGACTGGTCCAGTATGTTGGATAAAAGAGAAAATCAGTTCGTATAAAGGGAACGATTGAAGGTAAGGTGGTGCTTTGGTACTGATCAGAAGATCAGGGTTATTTCCTATTCTTTAAGGAAATGGGAAATCCAAAGGGTATTGAGATTGTCCAAGTCTACTGGTGTTTTGAGAAATTGATTCTCAGATAGTGAATGATCTTTGTATGATGCCCAAGAGAAGGCTGGTATGTTAAGGGATGAAGGTCAACCCATTAACTGGTCGGACACTTGAATCAGAAAGATAGCTCTAGCAAATTGATGACTAGGTTCTGTTCCTATACCTGTAGAGGTCTCTGGTTCCTTGTACTAAGCCCAAGAGGAGGCATGAGAGCTTTTAAGAAGCCAAAGGGTCCTTGTATAACGCCCAAGAGGAGGCGAGGATGCTTTTAAGAATCCTGTGGGTCCCCAAACCCCAAGAAGTTCAAGACATGCCATTCACCGAGAATAGATCAAGCCAGGAAAGTCCGAGAATTTGGAAGAAACTCAAGAGATGCCATTCACGGAGAAAAGATCATCTCTAGGGAGTTAGAGTTTCTTTGATAAAGTCTAAGAGTGACAGTCTGAGAAAGGGTTCACCGAGAATGCTGCCTTTCACGTTTCTATATTGTTTAACCCCAAGAGGAGGGAAGACTGTATCTGATAATCCTATGGGGATCTAGTTTTGACTGTATTTAAGAGCGACCAACAGGCTTTACCTAGTTCTAGACGTAGTTGTCGGGGAAAACTCTAAATAACTATACTAGTATTACACAGTTTATATTTGACAAGTATATAAAAGGATGTGAAAGAGGACTTACAGTGAGCAGCCCCGCCATACAGTTATATATATATATGAAAGCGGATAAAGAAAGCGGGTAAACACTTACTCGGTTGTAGAGCTTCCATGTTGTTTTGTTAGTTGTTCAACAAAGAAAGCTTTGATAACAATTATTATATTTAAAATCAAAGGAGAAAGTGCTTTGAAAAGATTTTTGGGGCTTACAGCTCAAGGAGAGGCCCAAGGTTTTACCAGTGATTGTACTGTTGTTTTGAAATTGTACAGGAACTTATACAAGTGACTGAGGCCCAAAAAGGTTTTCTGTTTAAAGGGATGGGTCTTACACTCTCTCAAGAGGCCCAATGATTTAAAGAAAAGGAATGGGACTTATAACACGAGGGTAGGCCCAGATGATTTTGATTTTTGAGCTGGCGATCGCGCCGAGGTTTCTTTAACGTACTGGGTCTTATACAATGTACTGAGGCCCAAAAAGGTTTTATCTACAAGGGATGGGTCTTACACTCTATTAGAGGCCCAAAAATTTATTTTTGTACAAGTGGTGGGGCTTACAGCTCAAGGAGAGGCCCATAAAGTTTTTATTAAAAAGGCGACGATCGCGTCGAACTTTTTGATGGTGTCGGGACTTATACATTACACTGAGGCCTAAATCATTTTGGTTTTCAAAAAGGGTTGGGTCTTACACTCTACTAGAGGCCAAAAATGTTTGAAAAAGATTTGTGATGGTTGAATTGATGATAACCCTAATTTGTTTTCAAAATATATTTTAATTGAATAAAAATTCAATTAAAATGATCAAAATTGTTAAACATGTGTGAAAAACAAATTGTGGTATTGAATTAATGTTTGAAAAATCATGTTTATACCCACAAAATAATTGGAAATTAATTAAGTTTGGAAAATCAAGGGAGAAAAATATTTCAAATGTTAAAAACAAATAAAACATTAATTCTTTGAAAAAATATCAAATATATGAAATAAGTAATATTTTTGGGATTTTTTGGTAAAATATTTTAACATTTTTGTGAATTATTAAAATAAGAACCAAATCAAAATCATTAAAACTCAGAGAGAAATTAATTTTTGAATCAATTAAATTAAATCACAAAAATTCAAAAATTCATATATTTGAAAAAGGGCGTCAAGAACATCTTGGCCTTGCTCGCGTGCTCTGTTTTGCCCAGATTTGCGTTTTCTCATCAATCTCACTGAATACTTGATGAAATCACACAATCCACATATCAATCTGCTCGTTTTCACCTCACGATCATGTCTATGGTCTTTAATTTCATTTATTTTAAGCATGGAATAAGAAATCAAAGAGAAACCTCAAGAACCCTAAATTTTGCATGAAGGCTCAGAAATTTCATACACGATTCAAACAAAGCAATTGATTGGGGGAAAACACTCCATGCATGATTATGAACATATGGCCAAATTATTGTGCAGAAAAAAATGCATGCATCATAGAGTTAGAAGAGCTCATGCTTACCTCTTGCAGCCTGTGATCGTGTTTTATGTTAGAGGTGTTACAGCTAGGTTCCAATGATGTGGATAGCTTCCCTAGGTGCCAAGTGATGTGCCTGAGTGCTTGGAATGGTTTGAAACAAGCTGGAACTGAAGATGATATCCCAACTGTAACCTGGTTAAAACCTTGAGCAGCTGGTTGGTGATTTTGAGAAATCAGTGTTCTATATGTTGTTTAAGTGTTTGGATCACTTCTATATGATGTTTATGAGGTGTGTGTGTGTGTGTGTGATTGGTTTTGTTGGAATTGCTCTCAAACTACAAACCCGATAGTGACTTACTTTGGAAGGGAAATTTGGAAGTGAGAAGGTGATTTTGAGGAAAGCATCTGTATGATGGATTTGGTATACTCAAACTGATCACAAATGAGCTCTATTTATAGTGGAGCAAGTTTGTTTTGCAAGCAATAGTGAATGGCAACTGCTGCAGAGGTTTGGCCAATGTTGATCAATGAGAATCCAAGTCTCCTCTAGCCATTGACTAGAGGTTAGGGCACAGGCTGCTGGTTCCCTTGGTCTTGGATATGTCTTGACTGAATTCAGTTGGAAATGGCTCAGTCCATGCCACCTTGGTGCATCCATTGAATGCTCCAAAACAAAATTGGAGTCTTGTCCCCTCTTTAGGGATTTCTAGGTTTGGCATGCTATTTTTAGTTACAAGGACTTGGGAGGCTTATGGATCAGTGTTTGTCCCTCCTTGGTCTCCCCCTGAGGTGTTCAGATAGATAAGTGTGTTTGTCATTTGCACAAATTTGGCAAATCGAGCAAAATACACAAATCTGCCTTGCTTTGACAGTTTTCAACAAGGCAGATTGCCATTGTCATATCTCATGGCTCAAGTGGAATTTGACGGAGTTATTGGCCATTTAGGAAAGCCCTCATATGATACAACAGCTGTTTGAACATAGTTGGTTTTGATACTTTTTGGATCCAAGTGAAAAATGCCCCTACATTTGGAAAAAAGTGAAGGCAGATTCTGACTTAGTGAAAATTTCACTAAGTGTTGGAAAAAAGTGACATTTTCACTTTTTGTGATTTTGATCATTCCATAACTTAAAATCCATGAGGAATTTGAATGAGTTGTGTTTGGAGCTTTTGTAGAGTGTCATGAGAGCCACAGATCCAGTTTTGAATGGGGAAAAATGGCATTGTGATTTAGGAGATCTGATCCTCCAAAGTTGGTACCCTAGCCACTTTGTTCCATAACTTAGAAAATTTCTAAAGTTTTTTATGGTTACCCCTTTTACAAGTTATCCAAATTTTATTGATTTTTCTTGATGAATGATGATTCCAACCACACATTAACGTCATTTTAGGGTCAAAGAACCATAATTGTGAAAAATCTCAAAAAGTCAAAGTTGACTTTTGTGCACAGTTGACTTTTTGTCAGATGAATTCCAAACTGTTCGATCCTCTATGAAATTAAGTCCTTGACCTAAATCAAACTTGATGGATTGATTTCATAGGTGTTATAGGGTGTATTGAATCATGTCCCAAGGTTAGGGAGCATGCTTGGGTCAAAAGTAAAAGGCACAATTGACTTTTCTCGCGAAACCCTAATTATGGTTCTGATGAATTTCAAACTTGTTGCTCAAGCTTCTTTGATCAATCCACTGTTGCAAATGGATCAATGTGGTGTGTTGGAGACCCCAAATCCTCCCTTGAGGTCTTGGATCATGTTTTGTCCCAAAAGTCAACTTAGGGGTGAATTAGGTCAAGAAACCCTAATTCCTGGTTTTTTATGAATGCAACCCCTAAGGGAAAATTGACTTGATGATTTGGTTCATGATGTCCCTTGGAGCATCTTAGGTTATGCTTTGAAGCATTTGCCCATTCCCAGAGGAAAATTTCCATCTAGAGGTCGTGGTCGACCAAAACCCTAATTTGGTGACACTGGCGATCTTGAGGCTTAATCCACTCAGAATGTTGCAGCCTTGTGCTTAATCCTTGAGGTGGGAGTCCTCTTGATCCATTGGGGATGTTTGAGAGGCTATACAAGTTGAAGATCATGTCATTCCTTGATTAATCCTTTGTCTAAGAGCTCTGAGAGGGCTTGAAACCCTAATTTTGATTGTAGTGGATGATCACCCATCTTTGGGGAGACTAATGAGGCATGATGGTTTACCCATATTATGGTGATGATTTGCCCAATGATGGGAAATCTTGGTGGTCAAAATTTGGGGTATGACACCTAGTTCAGAGATCATCCTTGACTCATTCAGTTGGAAATGGCTCAGTTCATGCCACCTTGGTGCATCCATTGAATGCTCCAAAACAAAATTGGAGTCTTGTCCCCTCTTTAGGGTTTTTTAGGTTTGACATTCTATTTTTAGTTCCAAAGACTTGGGAGGCTTATGGATCAATGTTTGTCCCTCCTTGGTCTCTCCCTGAGGTGTTCAGATGGATAAACTTATTTGTCATTTGTAAAAATTGCTCAAATCGAGCAAAATGCACAAATCTGCCTTGTTATGATAGTTGCAGCAAGGCATATTGCCATTGTCATAAATCTTAGCTCAGAAGGGATTTGATGGAGTTCTTGGCCATTTTGGAAAGCTCTCATATGATACAACACATGTGTGATCATAGTTTGTTTTGACACTTTTTGGATCCAAGTGAAAAATACCCCGACATTTTGAAAAAAGTGAAACAGATTCTGACTTAGTGAAAATTCACTAAGTGTTGGAAAAAGTGACATTTCATGTTTTCAACCATTTTGATCCAACCATAACTCAAAATCCATGATGAATTGGAATGAGGTGTAGTTGACACTTTTAAAGTATGCCATGAGAGCTACAAATCCATCTTTGGATCAGCCCAAATGGTTGCTTGGATCTCAAGTTATGATCCTTGGAAGTTGGTACCCTAGCCACTTTGTTCCATAACTTAGAAAATTTCTAAGTTTTTTTATGGTTACCCCTTTTACAAGTTATCCCACTTTTCTTGATTTTTCTTGATTTTTCTTGATTAATGATGATTCCAATCACACATTAACATCATTTTAGGGTTAGGGAACCATAATTGACCAAAAAAATCAAAAAGTCAAACTTTGACTTTTGGGCACAGTTGACTTTTTATCAGATGAATTCCAAACTGTGTGATCCTCTATGAAATCAAGTTCTTGACCTAAATCAAACTTGATGGATTGATTTCATAGGTGTTATAGGGTGTATTGAATCATGTCCCAAGGTTTGGGAGTATGTCCTGGTCAAAAGTCAAAGGCACAGTTGACTTTTTTTTCGCGAAACCCTAACTGTGGTTCTGATGAACTTGAAACTTGTGAATCAAGTTTATTGGATCAATTCGTTGTTGAAAATGGATCAATGTAGTGTATTAGGGTCCCTCTAATCATGTCTTGAGGTCTTGGCTCATGTTTTGTCCCAAAAGTCAACTTAGGGGTGAATTACGTCAAGAAACCCTAATTCCTGATTTTTTTATTAATGCATCCCCTGAGGCGAAATTGACTTGATGATTGGGTTTATGAGGTTCCTTAGAGTATTTTGGGTTATGCTTTGAAGCATTGGCTCATGCCTAGAGGAAAATTTCCATCTGGAGGCCCTGGTCGACCAAAACCCTAATTTGGTGACACTGGTGATCTTGAGGCTTGATCCACTTGGAATGTTGCAGCCTAGTGCTTGATCCTTGATGTGGGAGTCCTCTTGATCCATTGTGGATGTTTGAGAGGTTTAGACAAGTTGAAGATCATGTCATTACTTGATTGATCCTTTGTCTAAGAGCTCTGAGAGGGCTTGAAACCCTAAGTTTGATTGTAGTGGATGCTCACCCATCTTTGGGGAGACTAATGAGGTATGATGGTCCATCCATATTGTGGTGATGATTTGCACAATGATTGGAAATCTTGGTGGTCAAAATTTGGGGTATGATATAAGGTGCCATAAATGATGTGATGCTTGTGACTGCAAAACATGAGATTTGTGAGGATGACACCATAGAAGACTAATAATAATTTAAATCGCTGGGGATTAAAGAATTATTCACTGGGGAGAGAAATAAGACTAAGGATGTAGTCTGCTGGGAAACAAAGAAGCATCTTCATTGATTGGGGAGATGACAACTTCACTGGGGGACGCGACTATGGTTCTAATAATTTGTTCAAACATTTGTTTGTATTCCTTAAGGGACCAGTTGGGTCAGAATCCATAAGAAGAGACAGTTAGTCTTTGTTTGTTAGTCACCAGTAATTGCTAGTGTAGTGTAATCAGTTGATTATAGTGGATTAAGTCCTTGTGTATAAGGCGAAATCACCTTGGCGGGTGGACTGGATTAACTTGATAGTTTTCAAGTGAACTAGGATATATCGTGTGTCTTTCTCTATTGCTAGTTTATTTGTGATCTTTGTTTGAGTTTCACAAAAATCTTTCATTTTGAAAACCCAATTCAAACCCTCATTTTCTTGTGTTTTCTCACACCTTCAAAAATGTACCACAGGAGACAAACTACTACTGGAGAAATAAGCAAAGGAAACAGAAACTTCGCAAGGGAAAAACAAGAAGAGACCCAGCTGGGGAATATAAAATTCCACAAGAAATAGGAGAAATACGTAGATGAAGCTACGACTTGAAATTGCTGGAGATAAAGAGAAAAAAGGAGGTCCACCAGGAAAATAAATCATTGAAAAAAGACTCGACTCGGGGATAACTATGCATGGAAATAAACCAAAACACAGATAGAGAGGACAATAAAGTAAGATTCCATTGGGGAAAACTTAATAATGCAAGAAGTAAAAAGATATACCTGCCCCACAAGGAAATAAATCTGGAGAGACAAAGGATAACTGACTCTATTGGGGAATAAACCCTGAATAGGTAGTGAGAAAAATGAAGAGAATATGGACTCCACTGGGGAATCTCAAAGGGAAAGTCATTTTTTCGACTGGAGAAGAAACTCCTAGGTAGACAAAGATTAACAAGATAATAAGTTTCCACTATTAGAATAGCGCTCAACTTCTTCTTTAATCAAGTCTCAAACATGAAAAGGGTAACAGACAAGCTTCACAAAGGATAGCCACTTGCTGGAGATAATTAATAACTCTGCCGGAGATACTCAAAAGAGATATGAGTAGGTCAGACCACACAACAGACTTCTCAAATAATGAGACAACCATCTGTTGGGGACGAAAGATTCACTGGATCGCAACAGGATAAACACTTATTCAAATAAAGAACCAAGTCAAATCGATAAAAAGATTCCACTATTAGGATAGGGCTCAACTTCTTCTTTAATCAATTCTCAAACTTGAAAAAGGACCAAATACAAGTTGTCTCCGCTAAAGGGACTGCCACCTGCTAGGAATTAGGAATCAATAACTTTACCAGGGATCTTCAAAAGAGATACGGGCAGGTTAGATTACATAACAGACTTCTCAAATAAAGAGACAACCATCTATTGGTGATGATAAGGGTTTCATAAAAAACTTCTATTACTGTAGAGATGCCATTTAATGGAAAATGTTGATGGCGTCGCAACACGCTTCTCAAATAAAGAGATGCCACATATTCAAATAACGAGTCCAAGGCTTCACTTGATTAGATGAGGATCAAGGATTTCACAATAAACTTCTTTGCCGAGGATAAACTGGAGAGATTCCATTTAATGTGAAGATATAGATTGATATTTGGGGACATACAAGCTACTCAAATAAAGGGTCTGCCACTGGAAGTTACACAAAAGTTGAAAATAGAAAACAACCTTCTCTAAGAGACTGCCACTTGTTATTGTAAAGGTTGGAGAACAACCAAGAACATATAAGCTTCTCAAAAGATACTTCCACTTATTGTTGCAAAGATTTAAATAGTAAATAAGCTTCTCACAGAGAATGCCACTTGTTACCAGGTAAGGCCTACCATGCTGAGGACATACAAGCTTCTCGTATAAAGAGACTGCCACTTTGTCACAACGCGAAAAATCAACCGGCGGGAAAACAGAAGAGTCGGCACCAAACGTTATTTATCCCGACGCATGGAAAGGAAACGATCGAAGAAAACCTAAGAAAGGGAAAGGAATGGTCATCGCAACCATAGTCCGGGGTCGGGAGTCGGTTACGCGAGAGGAAGGTATTAGTACCCCCTCGCGTGCATCGTACTCGATGGGATCCACACTTGTTGTTCTAATCAAAAGGTGTAGATATCTGAAGCTCCACTGCTAACTGGAAAGGAATAGAATGAGATACAAAGAATAAAGGGGAAAAGGCACGAAAGGTGACTCGATAGGACTTCGTCGTCCTAGGCCTACGTATTCCCTCGAGAATGGGAAAGTCAGAGTCAACATAGTTCGAAAGACTACGGGTGATGGGGGGAAGGTTACTCACCAAGACATCGTCGTCTTGTGCCTACGTATCCTTAATCGGACGAGAGAGAGGAAGTCAGAGCAGTCGTAGTTCGACCTACGGGTGGCCTTATTTGGTTTTTTTAGGACTAGTAGTTTAGGTGTTGCCGCTCGTTGTCTGGAGTCTTACGAGTTTACTTGTTTGCGGTAGAATGGAAATAGCGTGTCCTTACGATTAGGGGGAGTGAGATGAGAAAAGAATCCTGAAGGAAGATGATTGATTTGTTTATGTCTTTTAGAAGAAGTGTTTTGATTTGTTTTGTTTGCGATATGCGTTGTGCCAAAGACTATGACATAGGAATGAATACTTTGCAAGGTCGCCCCCAACGGGTCGTTTGCAAAGCACCCTAGAAGAGTAAAGGAGACCTTCACTAATCACTTCCCATGTGCTTAAGGCTTGTGGCATACTACACATACAATATTTGTTAAGTGTGTTTACTTTTCTTTTAGAGAGAGAAAAGAGACTTAATTGGTTAAAAGGAAAATCTAAGGGGATCTTCATCCTAAAAGTTGTCATGCAATGATTGATCCTATAGTTGAAGTTAGGAAAGAGAATCTCTACCTATGTTAGCATGCTTGGATTGATAACCTAATGTCTATCCTACTTTGAACCTAATCCAAAATTAGATTCAAGCTAGGATCCTTAAGGGAGCATGTGATCATACACAAGTAAATATTAGATGATTCAATCATAATTCAAAGAAGTAATAAAGAAGAAATGAGATGGAAGAGAAGTCACATGATTGGATGTTAATGTAAAGTTGTACAAGTGTTAATGTATGTCAACCAAGCTCAACTATTGGATAGTTGAAAGAATTATACAAAACTATGCACTTATGCTCATACAAATGTCCTAAAACTATCCTAGAAGTAATGTCAATCAATTTACAAAATGAAATGGACCCAAATAAGGTAATATCCCACATAGGTCAGTAGTTATGTCCTATTGTGTTCAACTCATGTTAATAATCAAAGAAGGACTCAAAAGATTCAAGTCATGTTGTAGCGGCAAAATCGTGAGTGTAAGCTATTGATTAACTTAACTCGAAAAGCAAGAGTCGCCACCGCACTTTTATTTTATCTAAAAAGGAAAGGAAAAAGAGCAAACAAAACCTACACAAGCTCTACAACAAGAACAAGTGAAGAGAGACTGGATAAGGGGGGTTGGTTACGCAATGGGAAGGTGTTAGCACCCAAAACGTCTATAGTACTCTATAGGAGCCCTTTGAAATGTCTACCGCTCTTGGTCTGAAAAAGTTTGCTTGAAAAGTGATTGAGGAGATGAGATGAGAAGTTGTTTTTTATGATTTTTGTGTTTAGAGAGACTTGTCGCCTCATGCCTACGTACCCACGATGTGCAATGTAGGATCAAAACCCCGTAGTTCGTGGTATAAAGAGTGCAATTTTTTTGTTTTGGTTGATTTTAAAATGTAAAGACAAGTCATCATTTCCAAGCGAATAATTCCGCTTAAAGAAATGAATCATGTCTAAACTTATGAAAAAGTTAAAGGAAAAAGTGCACGAGGGCACAAAAAGAGAGTGATGAGTTTGATGCTTTTTAAGTCTTTTGAAAAAGGTGTCAATATGCTTATATAGTTTAGCATTTGTTAAGAAATGAAAAGAAAAGAGTAAAATCGCTTGACAAAGTCAAGGTTTGATTATGAAAGAGGTGAAAGTTTGAAATCAAGAAGGTTTTAAAAAAGGGAGAAAGTTTTGAAAATCGAAGAATGGGGAGGAGAAGAAGTGACTATCCTAAAGCATATAGTAAAAGCTAAGGATAAGAATAGGCTAACCACACAAGTAAGCTCCATAGTCTTCGAACCACAATTCCAAAGCAAAGGGAGAAATGTCCTAAGTTCTAAGTCCAAGGTTCCAAGAATTGCATTGGATGTCTAAGGTCTAAGTCCAATACTCCATGTCCATTGCATAGGATAGTAACCATAATCCAAGATTAGAAGCACAAGTTCTTTAGAGGTTTTAGCCTTTATTAATGTTTTAGGTCCAAGTGGACAAAGAGAAAAAGGCATAAGCATAAACATGTGTCCAACGAACAAAGGAAAAATTGCGGAAGCATAAACATATGTCCAACGGACAAAGGAAAAATTGCGGAAGCATAAACATGATATGAAATGATAAAAATGAAGCATAAAAGTAAAAGAGATAAGGAGCGAGAAGGAATTGTAAATGATTAGTACAATAGTAATGTTAGTAAGTTAATGGTTAGTTGTTAGAGTTAGTGATCAATTATAATTGAATAATTGCACTTAGGTCAAGATTAATGAGAACTCATTAGAGGATTGATAAGTCCAAAGCCTCCTAACAACAAGTTTCATAAGTTTTGAACCAAAAGACAAATAATCAATATTCTTGATCGTTTTTCGATGCGGGACAAATATTGCGCTATGTTAAGCAATCGCCGAGTAATTTATGGAGTAATTACCCTACAAATGAGGCCGGTCAATAGCTCTTTGTGCTAATGTATGCTAGATGAACGATATGTAAATCGTCATCCAAAAGCGATACCGCATGAAAAGAAAAATGGTAGCGATCTAGTCTTGATCAAAATTCAATGAAGGAATTTCACGATCCTTTAGACTTTCATCGATCAAAAAGAAAAAGAGTTAAGATGAAAAGAAGTGGATCTAACATTTATGATCCACACAACCAACAATAATGAGACAATAAAATCAACACTTCCTTTTATGAACACGCGTGCACTATTCACATCACCATAGCCAACACTTCAAAACTCAACCGAATCGGAGAGACGGGATGCAAGATTATGACGGAATTGATCGGAATCGAGAGAGGAACACAACGGTATAATTAGATTCAAAAATTGTCAACAACGGATGTGAGACAAGAAATGAGAACAAGCTCCGATCTACCTTCAAATGGTGAGTTTCGATCCAAATCTCTCTCTTTTCTTCTTCTGACTCGATTTCTTGAAGTTGTTGTTGAATTGTTGTGAGATTTATGAGTTGTGTTGAAATTGAAAGAAAGTTAATGGAAGTTCGGTTGAGGTTGAAGATTGAATATGAGAATTGATGAAGGTGATGGATTGGAATTGAAACTGAAAATTTATTGAATATTGGTTGAAGCTTTGGTGTGATTTTCGCAGGGATTTATTGGCTTTCTAAAGCTTGAGATTAGAGTCAAGAAAGGGTGCTCTTTATAGAAGGATTATGATGAATTTGGAATTTTTGAATTGTGGAATTTTTGCTGCTGTTTGTATATATTTTTTCTGCGTTTTGGTGCAGTCACAGTGCTGTGTGATGCTGCATTTTTGCGGCTTGTGGTAACTTAGTACGATGCGTTTTGAATGTGATGGCGAGGTCGTTTTGGTGTGTAGTAGGCTGGTGGTTTTGGCTTGCGGCTTAGTTTGTGTAGCTCGTGTTGGAAGGCTTGCGTGTGGAGTTGCTCATGTGGATGGCGTGGCAGCTTGGTTTGGACGTGTGATTTACTACAGTAACGGCTGGACTTGCACGTTGAAGAGTAGTAGTAGCTGCATTTGGAGTAGCTTGGATGTTGAAGTTTGTCATGGATAGCTTGTATCAATTTTTTTTTTCAATTGCTAGAAATGGGCTTGAAATGTCATAATGGGCTAAGTCATGTATTTTTTGTAGAGTTTTATTTTTATTTTGTATGAATGGATTAATGAAAATGGATATAAATGATACAAAGTGGATAGTTGGGTAAAATATGGATATGAAATTGGATATGTGTTGGATGTAAATGGTTTAGTAATGGATATTTGAAAATTGTTTTTGGATAATGGATTAGTAAAAAAATGAATTGGATAAAACAAAGGATATTTGGATTTAGAGAATTTGGTTTAGAAAAATGGAGAATTAAAAATTGGTAAAAAAAATGCATAAAAAGGATGGATTAGAAAAATGGATATTTTTGAATTATGGATATTGAAAATTGAAGTGAGTATTAGAAAGGTGACAACAGGGATTAAAAGTGGATAAAAAAATGGTTTAGAATTTGGGTAGCTAAAAATGGGAATGGATATGGTTTGGAAAAGGAAATGGTTTAAGGAATGGAAAGCAAATCTTCTATTTTTTTTAGCCCAAACCAATCTTGACTTTTTCCACAAGCCTCTGATAAAGTGCACACAGCTACCACTGAACAAGCCACAACTGAACAACAGCCATTTGAATCTGACTTTCTGAACCCAAAACTCATATGAACCACTGCTTGATAAACTGAAGAATCTCAGAACAAGACATATTACTTTTGAATAACCACATGTGACTTGAAATCACTTCATTGTCTTTGACAAACCTGCACAACACACAGAGAGAGAAACAAGCAAACGGCAGCATATTTTTTGCATTTTGGTTAGAGGTTAGATAAACAGAAACAAGTATAAAGCAAGTAAAAGATACACAGGTGCTCAGGAGAAACACGGATTGTGATTTTGTTTGTGGTAATGAGATGCAAATGAGATGTGTGAAATCTTAAGGGTAAAAATTAGGGTCTTACAGCTGCCCCTATTTAAGTTTCTTCTATCAGGAGATATGAAGGTTGAAAACTTCATCTCGACAAGATTGAAGATACTTAAATACAGAAAACCAAATTTATAGCCATAAGATTTCACAAGATGATATGAATGCAAAGGATGAAATCGACTGCGGGGAAACTTGAAACAGGGGAGTTAAGGTAAATTGAGAGAGATGGCGCGAAAAGACACGCCGGGGAACACAAGCTATTTCTGGAGATTCGTCAAGGTGACAAGAAGTATCCATCAATAGTTGGAAAGAGAGGGACAAGACCCTGGAAAACGAGTAGTGACATCCAAGAATAGCATTGGATGGAAACTACAAACGAGACAAAAGGTATGTCAAAAGATGTCCAAGAATGGCATTGGACAGCAACAAGAAAGTTTTTGGTAAAAACAACAACATCATCCAAGAATAACATTGGATGGAGGTGAAAAACACTCTATTGGGGATAAGATATCCAAGAATGGCATTGGATAAAAGGAACTACAACATTCAAGAATGGCATTGAATGAGGCAACAGTAAACATCAGAGTCATCCAAGAATAGCATTGGATATAAACAAAATTCCATTTGAAAACTTCATTGGGGACATCCAAGAATGGCATTGGATGGCAAGGTTAAACATCAGAGATATCCAAGAATAGCATTGGACTTGGCTGGGGAAAAGGTGTCTAAGAATGGCATTGGACAAAAGAAATCACAACATCCAAGAATGACATTGAATGACGTGAGAAAGGTTTTGGAAAATGTAGCATAAGTATCCAAGAATGGCATTGGATAACAAGAGTTCACAATATCCAAGACTGACATTGAATAAAGTGAGCAGGGACTTTCAGGAATGGCACTGAAAGGTAAAGGTAGACTCATTCAGGAATGGCACTAAATGAACAGATAAAACTTTCAGGAATGGCACTGAAAGGTAAAGATAAATCACTACATTCAGGAATGGCATTGAATGATAGTGAGAAAGACATCCAGGAATGGAACTGAATGCAAAGGAGAAAACTCATTCAGGAATGGCACTGAATGAACAGATAAAACTTTCAGGAATGGCACTGAAAGGTAAAGGTAAATCACTACATTCAGGAATGGCACTGAATGGTAATGAGAAAGACATCCAGGAATGGCACTGAATGCAAAGGAGAAAACTTATTCAGGAATGACACTGAATGAACAGATAAAACTTTCAGGAATGGCACTGAAAGGTAGCCAAGCAGATATAATGGGGATTACAGAAGAGAGAAAGGACTTCCAGGAATAGCACTGGGAGAAACAAGAGGAGCAAAATATCCAGGAATGGCACTGGAGATCAAAAGAGCCAGACATTCAGGAATGGCACTGGAGTGAAAGAAAGCAAAGATCCAGGAATAGCACTGGAAGAAAACAAACATCTAACGACAGCAATAGAGGCACAGGGAAATGACAACATCCAGGAATAGCACTGGAAAGAAAGAAGATAAGCAAGACATCCAGGAATAGCACTGGAAGACAAACAAGACAGGTAAACGACAACATTCAGGAATGACACTGAATGAAAAGGCAGGTAAAAGTTTTGGTAGGCGCCAAGTAAGTTGGACTTTGATCACAAGGTAAGATGTTGAAAGCAACAGGACCTCGGGAAATGCATATGAGCACGAAGCAAACTTCGAGCTATGAAAATCTTTCTATGTATGATATGAATGATTTATGTATGTAATGCAGATGATAAGACAACTGAGATAAACTCTTTTGTGAGGGAAGAAAGGAACTCTGATTCCTCAACAAAGGGAACACTGCCCACTCTGCTTTGGAGAGAAGATGTCGAACACATCTCTGTCACACTTGTGAATTGTATCAGACTAATGGTCTTTTGAGGAAAGACATCTTGAGGATTCTTGAAGAAGATTGCCCCAGATTGATTGACTGATGAAAATAAACTGATCATAGCTTCAGTTGCTGAGGATGGACTAATCCTGGCTTCAGTTCTCGAAATGACTGTTGATAAGGCTAAAAACAGTATGAATCTGGAAAGAGATCTTCTGGATAACCAATTCTGAGAATAACTTGCACTGAGCAACAAATCTTGAATTGATCCACAACAGGCTGATAACACGAAATTATATCAAATTTTTACTTTGATTTATGTTATTTTCTTATTCCGTTATCGTCTAATATCCGATTTTCTCGAGAGTATTTAAGTGTTTTTGCAGGTAATTCCATTTCCAAGTCAAAAGTATGCAAAGTGTGGAAAAGAAGCAAAACATGCAAGAAAAGAGCAGAAAAGAGAAGAAAAATAGCAGAATCCAAATTCTGCTGATGTGACGATCGTCATAGGTCCACCACGACCGTGGCAGATACAAATTTCATCACGACCGTCACAATGCTTCACGATCGTCACGCACGTAAAATGACTTATTACGTTCAGAACACAGACATGGACACGGAAGGGCCAATTCAGTCAACACTTTCTCCTTGAACTTCTCCAACTTCCCATTATCTCCACTACTTCTCCAACTTCCCACTTCTCCCATTTTCTCCACCACTCATTTATGCTCCATAGAAGTTAAAAAACGAAATCCCCCTCTATATATAGTATTTCCCTTGTCATTTTGAGGCGTCCAAGTTTTTATGCGCGAAAGCGCTGTAGAATTTATTTTCATAGTTTTAGGCAGATATTACCTTTGTAAAAGTGGTAGTTTCTCACATCGAGGAACTACCACACCATTATTATTTAGGCCTACAATTTATGTAATTCTTGGATCATCAATCTTGTCGCCATTAATAAAAGTCGTTTCAGTTCTGCATTTATTCCAAGTCCCGCAATTTACTTCAAGTCTTTACAGGTTCTTTATCGCATTGCTTATTATTATTGTTTATCACTTTCCTAAATTAATTATCATGATGTTTTCAAATTCAATTATAATGTTTATGTTGTCTTCATTTAATTCCATGTCCGACTAAATGTTTAGAGTCCGGTATGTGAGGACCGTCGTTCCGACAGGACTCGGTAATTAAATTAGCGTTAACTTATAATAAATTCTGTTTTGGTCTTTGTTTCCAAGTTTAATTTAAATAACTTCGTCACAAGTGTGAGAGGTTATTTAACACTGTTTCGTCACGAGAGTGAGAAGCAAGTAAAGGTTAGAGCCGGCACTGCGAGAGCGTGGGGGTCGAACCAGATAGGGGGAACGGGGCATTTATCCTAAAAATAGCGAGAGCGCTTTAGGTATCGATTAGGATCTAATTGATTTTCAAAATACGTTTTCTAATTAAAGCGGGCGAGCGAGAGCAAAATCCTGTGGTTAGGAGATGTGGCTTTAGTCAATAACGCGAGAGTGTGAGGCGGAGTCTTTAAACTAATATTTTCTACGGAACATACGTAAATTAACGCCAACCAATTACAGAGTGCCTGAGGTACACGGAATCCACATTCCGGTCTCTCTCCTTTCTTTCATATTTTCTAAAGTTCATTTTTAGTTTTAGTCTTAGTTTCCCCTTCATCAATCATTCATTAGCCTTAGCTTTACAAAGTAACGATAGATTACGGTAGGTTGACATTGGTCTCTGTGGGTTCGACAATCTTTTATATTACTTCGATAAATCCGTGCACTTGCGGACGCATCACAGGCCCTGGAAGTAATGTGCCCCTGATAGGATCACTGAACAAGTTTCTCAACTATTTGAAATTTTCTTAATGAGGAAAGTTTGCCTGCAAATAAGATTATTCAAACAAGCATGGTAATTCTAATGCAAATCTCATGCAATTTTTGAAATCAAAAATAATTTTTGGAATGATATTATTGATGTAAAGTAAAATGAATCACTTGTCAAAACACGGCGGTTTAGACATGCAAAGTGAAAGAGAAAGCAAAGGTAAGACATCAAAGCAAATGATTGGCAACAAACATAGGAGTCAGTTTACGCAACCTTGTTGTAGTATGCTTTCAAAAGAAACCTGGCTTCAATTAGGTCTTCTGAATGTTGTAACGTGGTCTGGTTCACGATTTTAAAACAAAGGATATAGGCTCAAAGTTTATTTGTACCCAACCCATTCTTCGTGATGATCTCCAGTCCTATGCTTAGTTAATACAAACTATGCATTCAGGTTCCAAGTGATTTTGGAATTGCAACACTGTTATGATGATGGCTCATGGGCCAAGGTATTTTTGAGATGGCAGACACTCTTTCTTACAACATTTTGTTGTTTTTGATGAGGACCTCAGTCAACTTGTTTTGTCTTTGAGGATTTTGGTAACCTCTTGATTGATCTTTTGTTATCCCTAACTTTTGCCTGAACTGTGTCATTTGACTTTACAGTCAGCGGGATGCCCCAATTTTTGCCTAAGTCTCCTTCATAGGTTTTGACTTAACGGGCTTTTCATTGATTTTTTTTATTCATCAATTTTTTTTGAAAGATAGTGACTGCCTGGCTAAATGATTACGGTGAACCATCATTGGCTTTTAATTTGAAAGATATCTTTGACACTTCTTGGATGTGTGTGAAGGAAAGCTTGTGATTGCAACCTTTATTAGAAGGCGTCTTGAATGATTTACTTGAATTTGAATGCATAGCCAAATTAACTGAGAACTACCCATCCCCAGGTTAAAATTGCGGGTTTTTTCGTATAGAAAGAAACTCTAACTTCTAGGCTCGAAGGGGTTGACAAAGGATTAACTTCCTTATTTCTCCAGTGTTTGGGAGTTGAAACAATGCTTGTACATCATCAGCCAAGTTTTAATTGAAAGCATACAATTTAGCAATTTCGGGTATTTTGTTTTCATCATCCTCCCTCCAATCTTTGCATAAACAAAAGCTTGATAAAGAAATTAAACAGGAGATATATTGTTTGTGAAAAAGAAAGCATAAAGATGCACACAGTGGATATAAATGAATTGAATCAAAAGTTGCAATGCTCATTTCATTGAAATTACCATGAAAGTACAAATAAAATTTGAAAGCAAACAGTCAATACAATCAAAGAAAAATGCAAATAGAAAGAAACAAGGCCTAGTGACTAATCAGCAACAAGGATGAGCTGTCCTGTCTGAAGCACTGGCTTTAGGAGATGATCCGTCTGAACTGACTCAAACTTCACTTGTCATGCTCTGGCAAAGGATTGTTGACAACATTGGGATTATCATCAGCAAAGGACGGAATCTTTGAGTTCACCAATTCTTGTACTCAAGCTTTCAATGCAAAGCAACCTTCCAAGTTATGGCCTGCCCCACCTCGATGGAACTCACAGTGAAGATCAGCCCTATAGCCGGCTGGAAGAGGATTTGGAGGAGGAGGTAGATCCCTCGTTGTAATCAAACCTTTTTGAACAAGACATGGATACAGCTCAGTGTAGGTCATCGGGATAGGATCAAAGTTAACCCTATTGCGATTCTGATTTTGTCTAACAGCCTGACGAGGAGCTTGAACTGGTTGAGCATTAACAACAGGAGCAACTGCAGCTGCATATTGTTGTTGTCTGCGACGAGGTTTACTTTCAACTGAAACAGCATGGGTATCGCCATCCTTTTTCTTTTGAAAATTCCCAACATACTTTTTACCACCACTAAAGGCTTCAACATTAGCAACCCTTCCTTTCTTGATACCTTCTTCTAGTCTTTCTCCAATAGTGACTAGGTCAGCAAAACCAGATGATACACTGCCTATCATCTTTTCCCAATAGAGTGGCTGAAGAGTGTCCACGAACAATCCAGTCAATTCTTTTTCAGCCAAGGGTGGCTCTACTTGAGCATCTAGCTCTCTCCAGCGCTGAGCGTACTCCTTAAAGGATTCTTTTTCTTTCTGAGACATGTTCTGCAATTGACGGCGATCAAGTGCCATGTCCATATTGTACTTATATTGCTTTAAGAAAGCATCAGACAAGTCCATCCAGCTTTGGATACGGCTCTTCTCAAGTCCCATATACCATTTCATTGAAGCCCCACTCAAGCTATCTTGGAAACAGTGAATGAGCAGTTTGTCATTTTTGGCATGAGCAGCCATCTTGCGGTAATACATCACCAAGTGGGTTCTGGGACAGGTGTGCCCCTGGTATTTTTCAAAATTAGGAGTCTTGAATTTTGGAGGAATAGCCAAGTCAGAAACCAAGCACATGTCCATTGCGGCAGCATTAAAGACATCACTTCCTTCCACGACTTTTATCCTTTTGTCTAGAGTTTGCCATTGCTCTCTGACTTCTTCAATGTATCCAGGTTCTCCCTGACTTTCAGATTGTGGACCAGCAGCATGGTACATGAAAGGATTCTCAGGAATAGCTTGAGCAACAGAATGCACAACAGGCTGAGGTTCAGTGAACAACGGAGCTGAAGATATTGGCGAGATAAACACGGGTGTAGTTGCAAAGGGTGGCGAGTAATTCGGAGGTAACCCAAATTTTGGCCAAGTAGAAGCTGGTTGTTGAGTCAGTGGAGGGTCAACAGTAGCAGGTGAAGTTTCAACAATCACAGTCCTCTGAGGTGGTTCACCTCTAGCAATCAGAACTTGCAGCATTTCTGTGAGCTTGGTCATACCGGCCTTCAACTCATCAATTTCCATTCTGACTTCGGTGTTGTGTTGTTCTTGGTTTTCCATTCTCAATCTGACAGCAACTCTAGTTCTGTAGTTGTGTTGAGGAAACAACTTGACGACGAATAGATAACTGGAGAAGGAGACAGTTGAAATGAGTTTCTGAGGCAACTGGGAAGAAATGCATATGTATGCTCATGGAAGCAAGAATGCATGAATGCAACAACCACAAACAAGATCACTCGAAGCACACAGGTTCAAAGGTTCGCTCTGAAGAGAACACCGGAATACCAGGTTGATAAGTCCACACTGATAAGAAATCCAAAGTACCGGGCATGTTGGAAGTCAGGGTTTCTTGCAAATCTGTAAACACCCGCCCATTCTCACATGTGGGTACTAAAAAGCCGGGATCCTCAGTTTCAGATTCTCGATTTGAGAAGCAATAGTACATTCATCCCTCGGGGTACAATACTATCGCCAAACAAAGAGGTCGTCCACTGATTCCCCCAAAAAGGATATCCTATAGCAAGTTCCCAGCATTGGGTCCTCGGATCGACAAGTGTAATGGGTTTGCCATTTCTGGTCTGCCATTATCACATGTCGGGAGGAGAGGCGTTGCTGAATACTCGGGAGACGGTCACCAGAGTCGACAGCTCTCTAGATCAACACCCTGAAATGTGCAAGACACGCACGTTAGAATATCTCCCAAGATAGCCTTGTCTGGATGTGAATTTCGTGAACACCAAACGTACCAAAACGGCGCGTAGGTCCTACTACTTTCCACTCTAGTACTAAGTGTATACTCAAGCTTGTGTATTGGGCTTATCTCTCAGAACATCCCAACCAGAACAGACAGATAACAAGCAAGTCAGACAAAAAGCAGTAAATAAATCAAAGTAGGCTAAACCCCTTAAGGGATGGACCAGCAAGAGGTCAATCTGTCCCCAGCAGAGTCGCCACTTTTCTGTAGCGGCAAAATCGTGAGTGTAAGCTATTGATTAACTTAACTCGAAAAGCAAGAATCGCCACCGCACTTTTATTTTATCCAAAAAGGAAAGGAAAAAGAGCGAACAAAACCTACACAAGCTCTACAACAAGAACAAGTGAAGAGAGACCGGATAAGGGGGGTTGGTTACGCAATGGGAAGGTGTTAGCACCCAAAACATCTATAGTACTCTATAGGAGCCCTTTGAAATATCTACCGCTTTTGGTCTGAAAAAGTTTGCTTGAAAAGTGATTGAGGAGATGAGAAGAGGAGTTGTTTTTTATGACTTTTGTGTTTGGAGAGACTTGTCGCCTCATGCCTACGTACCCACGATGTGCAATGTAGGATCAAAACCCCGTAGTTCGTGGTACAAAGAATGCAATTTGTTTGTTTTGGTTGATTTTAAAATGTAAAGACAAGTCATCATTTCTAAGCGAATAATTCCGCTTAAAGAAATGAATCATGTCTAAACTTATGAAAAAGTTAAAGGAAAAAGTGCACGAGGGCACAAAAAGAGAGTGATGAGTTTGATGTTTTTTAAGTCTTTTGAAAAAGGTGTCAATATGCTTATGTAGTTTAGCATTTGTTAAGAAATGAAAAGAAAAGAGTAAAATCGCTTGACAAAGTCAAGGTTTGATTATGAAAGAGGTGAAAGTTTGAAATCAAGAAGGTTTTGAAAAAGGGAGAAAGTTTTGAAAATCGAAGAATGGGGAGGAGAAGAAGTGACTATCCTAAAGCATATAGTAAAAGCTAAGGATAAGAATAGGCTAACCACACAAGTAAGCTCCATAGTCTTCGAACCACAATTCCAAAGCAAAGGGAGAAATGTCCTAAGTTCTAAGTCCAAGGTTCCAAGAATTGCATTGGATGTCCAAGGTCTAAGTCCAAAACTCCATGTCCATTGCATAGGATAGTAACCATAGTCCAAGATTAGAAGCACAAGTTATTTAGAGGTTTTAGCCTTTATTAATGTTTTAGGTCCAAGTGGACAAAGAGAAAAAGGCATAAGCATAAACATGTGTCCAACGGACAAAGGAAAAATTGCGGAAGCATAAACATATGTCCAACGGACAAAGGAAAAATTGCGGAAGCATAAACGTGATATGAAATGATAAAAATGAAGCATAAAAGTAAAAGAGATAAGGAGCGAGAAGGAATTGTAAATGATTAGTACAATAGTAATGTTAGTAAGTTATTGATTAGTTGTTAGTGTTAGTGATCAATTATAATTGAATAATTGCACTTAGGTCAAGATTAATGAGAACTCATTAGAGGATTGATAAGACCAAAGCCTCCTAACAACAAGTTTCATAAGTTTTGAACCAAAAGACAAATAATCAATATTCTTGATCCTTTTCTGATGCGGGACAAATATTGCGCTATGTTAAGCAATCGCCGAGTAATTTACGGAGTAATTACCCTACAAATGAGGCCGGTCAATAGCTCTTTGTGCTAATGTATGCTAGATGAACGATATGTAAATCGTCATCCGAAAGCGATACCACACGAAAATAAAAATGGTAGCGATCTAGTCTTGATCAAAATTCAATGAAGGAATTTCACGATCCTTTAGACTTTCAACGATCAAAAAGAAAAAGAGTTAAGATGAAAAGAAGTGGATCTAACATTTATGATCCACAAAACCAACAATAATGAGACAATAAAATCAAGATAAAAAGTGAAATCACATGACATTTTTTTATGGTCGTTTTAAGAAATATTTTCAAAACAAAATTTAGAATAATAGTAAATCAAAATATAAAACAAGAGAAATTTTATAAAAAAAGATTTTAGATAGAAATGAAAAAAATAATAGGAATTGAAATATAAAAAAATAGAAAGGAGGCGAAATAGCAAATTGTGGTGGTGGTGATTAGTGATCTCTCACGGGCTAGGCCCAATATTCATGAACCATTTAAAAACCAACAAAAAAAAAGTAAAATGCAAAGTATCAGAAAAAAATAAAAAAAAAAGGAAAATGGTCTTCTTCTTCCTTTTATGAACACGCGCTCACTATTCACATCACCATAGCCAACACTTCAAAACTCAACCGAAACGAAGCGACGGGACGCAAGATTGTGACGGAATTGATCAGAATCGAGAGAGGAACACAACGGAATAATTAGATTCAAAAATCGTCAACAATGGATGCGAGACGAGAATTGAGAACAAGCTCCGATCTACCTTCAAATGGTGAGTTTCGATCCAAATCTATCTCTCTCTTTTCTTCATCTGACTCGATTTCTTGAAGTTGTTGTTGAATTGTTGTGAGATTTATGAGTTGTGTTGAAATTGAAAGAAAGTTAATGGAAGTTCGGTTGAGGTTGAAGATTGAATATGAGAATTGATGAAGGTGATGGATTGGAATTGAAACTGAAAATTTATTGAATATTGGTTGAAGCTTTGGTGTGATTTTCGCAAGGATTTATTGGCTTTCTAAAGCTTGAGATTAGATTGAAGAAAGGGTGATATTTATAGAAGGATTGTGATGAATTTGGAATTTTTGAATTGTGGAATTGTTGCTGCCGTTTGTATATATTTTTTGTGTTTTAGTGCAGTCACAGTGCGTGTGTGATGCTGCATTTTTGCGGCTTGTGGTAGCTTAATACGCTGCGTTTTGAATGTGATGGCGAGGTCGTTTTGGTGTGTAGCAGGCTGGTGGTTTTGGCTTGCGGCTTAGTTTGTGTAGCTCGTGTTGGACGGCTTGCGTGTGGAGTTGCTCATGTGGATGGCGTGGCAGCTTGGTTTGGACGTGTGATTTACTACAGTAACGACTGAACTTGCACGTCGAAGAGTAGTAGTAGCTGCATTTGGAGTAGCTTGGATGTTGAAGTTTGGCATGGGTAGCTTGTATCAATTTTTTTTTCAATTGCTAGAAATGGGCTTGAAATGTCATAATGGGCTAAGTCATGTATTTTTTGTAGAGTTTTATTTTTATTTTGTATGAATGGATTAATGAAAATGGATATAAATGATACAAAGTGGATAATTGGGTAAAATATGGATATGAAATTGGATATGTGTTGGATATAAATGGTTTAGTAATGGATATTTGAAAATTGTTTTTGGATAAAGGATTAGAAAAAAAATGAATTGGATAAAACAAAGGATATTTGGATTTAGAGAATTTGGTTTAGAAAAATGAAGAATTAAAAATTGGTAAAAAAATGGATAAAAAGGATGGATTAGAAAAATGGATATTTTTGAATTATGGATATTGAAAATTGAAGTGAGTAATAGAAAGGTGACAACAGGGATTAAAAGTGGATAAAAAAATGGTTTAGAATTTGGGTAGCCAAAAATGGGAATGGATATGGTTTGGAAAAGGAAATGGTTTAAGGAATGTAAAGCAAATCTTCTATTTTTTTATCCTAAACCAATCTTGACTTTTTCCACAAGCCTCTGATAAAGTGTACACAGGTACCACTGAACAAGCCACAACTGAACAAAAGCCATTTGAATCTGACTTTCTGAACCCAAAACTCATATGAACCACTGCTTGATAAACTGAAGAATCTCAGCACAAGACATATTGCTTTTGAACAACCACATGTGACTTGAAATCACTTCATTGTCTTTGGCAAACCTGCACAACACACAGAGAGAGAAACAAGCAAACGGCAGCATATTTTTTGCATTTTGGTTAGAGGTTAGATAAACAGAAACAAGTATAAAGCAAGTAAAAGATACACAGGTGCTCAAGAGAAACACAGATTATGATTTTGTTTGTGGTAATGAGATGCAAATGAGATGTGCGAAATCTTAGGGGTAAAAATTAGGGTCTTACACATGTACCACATCTTAGCTCAAGCAAATGTCATCACAGTGTTCATGTAAGACACACTTTAAAAGACCAATAATGGAAACTCAAAGGATGAAACCACATGGGGCAGTAGTATTACATATCATAATCATGGAATTATGAGGTTTAGGATATCAAAAAATGATTATGGAATCCACACCCAGTCATGTTCAAAAGATTAGGCAATTATACACAAGAATGTCTTTCTTATGATACATTATTCACTTATGGCACAAAAATGAGCAAGCAAGCATGAAATTGACTTGTAAATTACCTAATTCAGAATCTAACTCATGTATTCAATGTTTAAAATTAACCTTGAAACAATGCAAAATTTTCTTGTCAAAGCACTCTTGGAAGTTAGAACAAGTAAAGATCAAACTCAACCCTAATCATCCTCTAAAAGCATGTAAACTTACACTCAAGTAGAAGAAGGAAAATTTCATGTAAAGTGAGTGTATAAGCATACAAGTCAAAAGAAAATGACCTATAACATCTCACATTTAAGTCTCAAATGCATTGAGCAAAGGAAGCATACAAAAGCTCAGGTGAAGTTGTCAAAGTTTGATGCTCAATCATGTTCAAGTTCATACAAGCATAACACCAATTAGAGGCACACAACATTTCCTATAAAATGGTATGGATAGGATTTACATCATGCTAGATCAAGTGTAAATCCATGTTCAAAAGATCCCCAAGAGGGTTGCATAAATGCATCATCAAATCCAATCACTTAGGTAAACATTAAACAAACATCGGGTATGCATTTGGGGTTCAAGGTAAGCATGTAGATCATGGTCAAAAATCAATATCAAAGTATCATAATGGTGTAAAAAATATCCTATTTAATATGCATAAACATATCAAGGAAATTGGCTCAAGAGAGGTCACACACAATCATCAAGTTCACACTCATTCTAGGCACACCTCAAAGCATTAGACATGCAAGGAATTTATTTGGAAAAATAGCTAGAAGTATTGAAAAATTATGAGAATTTAACCATGGTATGATGAAGTCATAAGCTTAACATGCTCTAAAAAGATACCCAAAATTATGTGTACAAGATGATCAAACAATGTCAAACATATGGCAAGTTACAAAGCAAGGACCATTCAAGACAAGTCATAAAACGACATTCAAAATGAACCAAAAAAAAATGTAAAAAATCTCAAGTGATCATCAATATGTCGTATAATCATGTGACTAAAGGCATACAAAAATTAGGATCAAAACTAGTTAGGAAAAATCAAATTCAAGGCTTGGTATGCAAGGTATATAAATTTGCACACCTTTGAATCAAAATTCCAAAACAATTATCAAAATAATAAAAAATGGAATTAAAATTCATGGAAAATTAATTAACATGATAAAGGTCCTCTATGAATATTTTGAGAATTTTCTAATTAATAAGACTATATTTAGTAAGTCAAAATGAAATGTGTTTCAAAAAATAAAATGAGAAAAGAGTGTAAATGCATAGGGGGTGTAGCCAAAGCAAATTCCTAGTTCAGAAGGCACATGGGCCACAAAATGGAGGTGGGGATAGTAAGAAACGTGTGGCCCAGATCAAAAACACAATATCCCTCTTTTTTCCCTCTGATTTTCATTATTAATTTAATCAGAAAATAAAATAAAAACAAGGGAGAGGAAATTAAGCACGTGGGGATTAAACCCTCATTAATGTGCAGGCGTGTCATTATTGGTGGAATTGAACAAGGAATTACATGCTGGCTAGGACTGCACATGTGGATCAGAATTATTGCATGGGTCAAACAAACAAAGACGCGCGCATTTTACTAGGGTTGATTGGGGTTAAAACACAGACGCAAGAGCTAAGCTCTGATCGTCTTCTCAGGCGACCATCCACCGTGAGCAGAGATGAAACATCCCAGAAATAAAAAAAGGAAGCCACATCCTGACTCGTTTTTTCACGTAGAATCTGAATCCAAGCTTGGAATTCTCATTTGATCCTTCTATAATGCAAAACGAAAGGAATAACTTATTCCCTAAAAATCGAGATCTCACATTTTTCCCTAAATTCTAACCACAAACATTGCCTCCATTTGAAGGACTTCAGATGCATATAACTTTCATGCTCCTAATCAAATATATTACCCTAACATGATGCAAGAAAGTTCAAGAATCTAACCTGTTTAGAGATGCAATCCAAGCTCAAAGAAACCCAGAAAACTTCACTGTACAATCTTGTAATCTACTCTTGGAAGCAAAATAAATGCTTGGAACTCCCAAATCTTGATTGAAAAAGCAAGCTTGATGATGATCAGAAGTGAATCTGTGGATGGTTTTGTGGTGGTTCTAGATGAAAACTCTTGCAAACAATAGCAAGAATGAAGAATGGTGATAAAGATTATGGGAAAAAAATGAAGAAAGCTTCCAAAAATGAGAGAGCTTCGAAGCTCTAAACTTGAGGGTGTGAAATGGAGTTTTGTGATCTATTTTCTCTGAAAATGGTTGTAACTGTATGTAACTAAATTCGTTAGGGTGATTAAGGCTCTTATAGGGTTGGTTAATGCATGGTTAGAGTTTGATCAAGGTTAGTTAACAGTTGGAACTTGGTTAATGCAAAGTGACAAAAATGAGGGTGAGGTGAACTTGGCACGGGTTTTTGGTTACGTATGGTGCATGATGGTGATAATGATGTAAGGATGCAATGCTAGATGGTACAAGTGAGCTGGTGCAAGTCAGAATAGTAACTTGTTTGCTAAGTTTCTCTTTCTCTCTCTTTTGGACATCTGAAGTAAGGTTGGTAATGCATGCATGGTTTGTAAGGGATTGCATGGTTATTTGAGGTAATGCGAAGGTGACATGAAGTGTGTAGTCATGATGCAGCAAGAATGACATGAATTTGGTTCAAATTTGGAATGAGTTAGGACATAGCTTGAACTTGCATGGCACGAATCATGAGGGTGGTTTTGGAGGATCACATCTTGATGACTAGTGAACCAATTGGTGTGATCTTGGTATCCTTGGAAATGGGAGATGGCATAGAACAAGTTTGATGTTAAATGCAATCTGAATTGAGTTATAAAACATGATGAAAATTAGCCTTGAAGGTTGCATAATACAAGCTTCCATGACATGCTAAAAATTCTAAGTCTTTTCTTCACTTGAACAATTGAATGTCCCAACTTCAAAGCATCATAACTTTTGATTCCTAACTCCAAATGAAGCATTCTTTATATGGTTGGAAAGGTGGAAGATCACTCTACAACTTTGATTTGAAAATGATTTCCAAATGAGGCTTGGAAGCCACTTAAAAATGAGCTTGAACATGGGCACAAAACCTGACCCTTAAACACTTAGAAAAATTTCTAAGTGTTGAAACATGAAAGCTTGAAATGTCCAACTTCCAACAATCATAACTTGCTCAAAAATGATCCAATAGAGATGAATTTTATATGGTTGGAAAGCTTGTCACGAGTACTACAACTTTCATGTTTGACAAAAAATGAAATGGTGCTTTGATCATGGAGAAAAATGGCCTTGAAAGTGGCTGCATGACATGAAAACCTGCCAATAATGGAAAGTTCTCTTAAAACCCTAATTTGCCATAAATGAAAACTTTCCACAATTCTTGATTTTCATGATTCCTTTGATATTTCTTGATCAAATTCCACCAATTGGTCACATTTGACATGATAAACACAAAATTGACCTCAAAAATTCAGGAGTTGACTTTTTCACTGCTCAGTTGACTTTGTTCCCAATTTAGCTGATTCTCAATCATCTGACCAATTGAAACCCTTCTGAATGCAATTGATGGTCAATACTCCACTCATAGATGCTTAAGAACATATAGAATACCATGAAATCAAGTATTTCCTAAAGAATCAGAAATAAACTGATTTTATACAAAACCCTAATTTGGCCCCACAAGATAAGAGATGTAGATCAATGGTCAAAACCCTAATTCCTCTGAGGAAAAGTGAGAATCCCTTAAACCAAGATGTTTTACATGATATGAGGATGTTGAGGCTTCAAAATACTTGCTCATAGAGGTGCCACAGACACAGATAGGCAATACCCTAATCTGAGGACCAAAGATAGGAGAGGGTCATCCTCTTCAAGTTTCTTGCAAGTTTCAATCTTACAATGAAATGGTGAACCAAATATGATGTCTTGAAGCATGGGGAGCCTTTGTAGCTTGAGTGCTTGAGTATATCCCATTCTCTTTGCTTTGGACAATCAATACCATAGAAACCTCTGACCCCATGCCTTGGGAAAACCAATGATGCATGTATGATGTTCATGACTTAAATGCATATGTATGTGAAGCATAAGCCACTTATTGATGGTAAAGTATGAGGGCAAATTTTGGGGTGTTACACACTTGTTGTCAGGCAAAGATTTCAGGAGAGTGTTATCATAACACTATCAGGGAAACAAAATCCTCATCTTTTGATGGGGAATCATAAACAGATTATGCTCAGGAAGATAAATCCTCAAAGGTGCAAAATAAATGCCTTATCGTCATCTAGGTCTCACGACCTAGAGAGCTTCAAAATAATTGTTGTAGGAGACCAAAGATCAATCTAGGAACAAACAGGAGAGAAACGGTCAAACAAGACTCTACCCAATAAGGAAATAACTCACCTAGGGAGTGGTTCCATCCAGATGAATAAGATGGAAAGGAAAGCTAAACCAAAATTCTTCCACTAAGAATAAACTTAGTGGGGAATTAGAAAGGACGTACACTTTCTGCTTAGGGTAGACACTCTATTGGAGAGAGGATATATACATTCTACGGGGATAATAGCACCAGAGAGAGTGGATAAGAAACACCAAGAAATGCCAGATGAGCATGAATATTCATTCACCTATGCATGATGTATGTATGAATGAACGAATGTATATATGTATAAATGTATGTATATGCTGACAAAATAAGCACAAAGATAAACTGGGGATGAACAATCACCAAAGTAAAACCAGATACTTGGCTAAATCTCAACAAGATGGGGATACCACTGGAGATTCTACTGAAGATCCTGCTAGGGATTCAACTAGAGATAAACAAATGTCACTGAAGGAACGAAGTCCTGTTTCAAGGTTCACATCTATAGGGATAAGAAGATATTACTTAGGGAGTAACCCAATGTTCGGTCTTCTAACATCAATAATCCACTGAGGGGATAACAATATGCATTCCACTTCGAGGGAATGGAAAAATCTGTCGGGGAACACAATAACACAAATCTTCCAAACTCTTCTTAAGAAACAGAAAGAACCACACAAAACTCTGCTACAGGAAGATGAAGACTTGCTAGGGATACACACAAAGCAAAATTCTTCGGGGAATATCAACTTCTTGGAGGGATAACACTCAACTTTGTTAAGGGGATGGAAAGACCAGTTGGGGAGAACATAACATGAATCTTCCAAAACATAACCTTTGAGAGGAAAAACATATCTTTGCAGAAAGCTCTGTTATTGGAGAAGATGGACCAGCTAATGATCAAAACCACAAAAATCTTCCAAAACCAAAGGTAACAATTGTACAAACTCCGCTGAGGGAAATGTAGACCTGGTGGGGATTATCATATAAAAACTCCTTGGGGATAAATACACCTCGAGGAAAACATTCTGGACTTGTAGGGGAAACTAAGAAGTTAACATCATAGCAAAAAGTCAACTTGCGGGGGATGTTAAATCAAAACTCAACACAAGGTGAGAGAAAACCCAACAGTCGACTGCTATCTCAACACTTCTTAGTAGGAAAAATTGCTCTGAATTTGCTACTTGGGTGGGACACAAAAGCAACAAAACCATAACAGAGAAGGTAAAAGCCTGCAGGGGATTCTATATCAAGTCTTAACACTAAGAGAGATGTAATCCAACAATATGAATAAAAGCTTCACGACTTTGTATATTTGCTTGATCTCGACTTGGCTGGGGAAAAGAATCACTCTCAGTAGGAGAAATCTGAATCAAGACTTAGCTGGGGAGTCCAGGCTCAAGATTCAATTGGGAAAATTGAATTCAGAACTCAGCTGGGGAACACCTGAATTGATGCCCAAATGGGGGAACTGGATTACAAAAACTTGGAGGAAACCCACTATCTGATTAACAATTGTAGGGGAAACCTAGATACATCCCCAAGAACAACTCTGCTTGGGAGAACACTGAGTTCTGGACTTTGAGATTTTACCATTCTTGGAATAATTGTTGACATTCCTTTTTGTATTCACAAATCAAAAGAAAAATATTTTTTTGTAATTTTCAAAAGCATGATTGTTATTTATCTTTTATTTTAAAAATTATTTAAAAAAATAAATGAAATTTTGCAAAACAGAAACAAATAAGAATTGCAAATAAATGAACAAAGGCTCAAATTTTATTGATAGAATGACAGTTTGCAAATGGCGTGACTCCATGGATCATTACAAATTTGGAAATTTAGGCTACATTGAAATACAATGACCACTATTCTCCCAAATAACTTTGAATTCCATTGTGCTTAAAACTTCTGTTGAGAATGATGAGAATGAGAATCCTTGATGGGCAATGTTGCTTCAAGTGATCAAGTCTGGACTGATGCAGTTACTTGCCATAATCCCTAACTTTTTCCTAGATTTCCCTTTTGGGTTTTCAATCTAACAGATGATTATTTTCTGTTTATGTATTTAACTTTTGTCTGGACCGCCCTTTTTGAGTTTTCGTCCCACCGAGACGCTCTTTTTTGCCTAAGCCGCCCTTTCGGGTTTTCAACTTAGTGAGTTGTTCTTTTATTTTTCTAGGCGGAGTATTTCTTGACTACATCGACATTCATAGGATGAGAGACCTCCTTACCATCCATAGTTGTAAGAGTTAATGAACCTCCAGAGAAGGCTTTCTTAACAACATATGGGCCTTAATAATTAGGAGTCCACTTGCCCCTAGAATTAGTGTTGAAAGACAAGATCTTTCTGAGCACGAGGTCACCTTCTCTGAATGCACGGGTCAAACCTTCTTATCAAATGCTTTCTTCATTATTTGCTGATACAATTGGCCATGACACAAAGCTATCATTCTCTTTTCTTCAATCAAATTCAATTGGTCATATCTTCTTTGACACCATTCTGCTTCAGACTACTTGGCCTCTATCAAGACTCGCATTGATGGGATCTCAACCTCTACGGGGAGCATTGCTTCCATGCCAAACATAAGTGAGAAAGGGGTTGCCCCTATTGAAGTGCGGACGGATGTACGATACCCATTCAAAGCAAAATGGAGCATCTCATGCGAATTTTTATATGTCACAACCATCTTTTGGATAATCTTCTTAATGTCTTATTCGCAGCTTCAACAACCCTATTCATCTTAGGCCTGTAAGGAGAAGAATTATGATGTTCAATTTTGAAATCATCACAAAGCTCTTTCATCATCTTATTATTCAAATTTGACCCATTATCAGTAATAAACTTGCTGGGAATGCTATACCGGTAGATAATCTGATTTTTGATAAACCTGGTGCGACTTGCTTGGTCGTATTAGCATAAGATGCTGCTTCATACGATGTTCATTTGAAGCTTTGGGCTCAATCATGTCAATTCCCCACATATATAAAGGCCATGGAGATGAAATAACATTGTGAAGAGTCGGAGGTACATGAATCTTATCAGCATAAATCTGACATTTATGGCACTTCTTCACATATTTACAACAAATAGATTCCATTGTCAACCAATAGTAACCTACCTTTAACATCGTTTTAGCCATTGCATGTCCATTGGCATGAGTACCAAAAGATCTTTCATGAAATTCTTGCATTAACCTGTCTACTTCATGTCTATCCATGCATCAGAGCAAGACCATGTCAAAGTTTCTCTTATACAACACATCTTCATTCAGAAAGAAATTGCCAGCCAATCTTCTCAAAGTATTCTTATATTTATTAGATGCCCCAAGTGGGTATTCCTGACTTTGGAGGAAACATTTAATATCATGACACTAAGGCTTATCATCTGTGACTTCTTCTGCCGCAAACACACGAGCAAGTGTGTCAAGACGCGTAACATTGATCTTAGGCACGTCATTCAAACGATTCACATTAATCATAGAAGACAAAGTGGCCAGAGCATCCGCCATCTAATTCTCTTTACGAGGTATATGATGCAACTCATCTTTATTAAAGAAAGTCAACAACCTCCTTGCATAATCTTTGTAAGAAATCAAGATAGGATGACGAGTCTCCCGTTCTCCTTTTTTTTTATTAATCACCAGGGTTGAATCCTCGTACACATAAAGGATTTTAATTCTTAAATCAATGGCTTCTTCAAGACCCATATACAAGCTTCATATTCTGCCATGTTATTTGTGTATTCAAACATCAATCTTGTAGCGAAAGGGATATGAGAACCCTGCGGAGTAATAACGATTGCCCCAATTCCATTACCATAAGAATTAACAGCTCAATCGAAAACCAAACCCCGCTGAGATTTAGGATCTGGTCCTTCTTCCGGTAATGGTTCATCACAATCTTTGGCTTTTAAGAACATAACATCTTCATCAGGGAAGTCAAACCTGATGGACTGATAATCATCAATTGGTTGGTGAGCCAAATGATCCGCCATAATAATTCCTTTAATTTCTTTTTGAGTAAGGTACTCAATATCATATTCAGATAACCACATCTGCCAACGAGCAATCCTTCTAGTCAAGGTAGCCTTTTCAGAAATATACTTGATTGGATCCATTTTGGATATCAACCAAGTGGTATAATTTATCATATACTGACGCAGACGTTTAGCGGCCCAAGCCAAAGCACAACAGGGTTTTTTAAGCATTGAGTACTGAGACTCACAGTCTGTGAACTTTTTACTCAGTTAGTAGATGGCATACTCTTTTCTACCAGTTTCATCTTGTTGTCCAAGTACATAATCCATGGACTCTTCCAACATAGTTAAATACATGATCAAAGGTCTTCCTTCCATAGGAGGTTCACGCAGATACTCTTTAATGATATCAAAAGCTTTCTGACAGTCTTATGTCCAAACACAACCTTGTTCTTTACGAACAAGATTGAAGATTGGCCCACTACATGGGAGAACTAGGAGCTAGTCGAATGAATATGAAGAACAGTTGACCTGTTCTCTTGGCCCCCTCAGACATTTCAGGTATTGTCACCGAAGTCGTGAGCCATATCCTGGACATCCATCCATACGCCAAGACAATGGCGCAAAGGAAATGGAAGGTAGGCGAGGAAAAGTGGGTTGCCATTGATGAGGAGGTGGAAAAACTATTTAACACCAGATTCATCACGGAAACAAAGTACCCCACCTGGCTAACCAACGTAGTCCTGGTATGAAAGGCCAGTAACAAATGGCATATGTGCTTGGACTTCATAGATCAGAATGTTTCCTTTCCTAAGGATCCATATCTGCTGCCAGACATTGACCGTCTAATCAATGAGTCGTCAAGCTACTGTATGTTAAGTTTCATGGATGCCTACTCGAGATATAAATAGATTTGAATGGATCCCATAAATGCGCCAAGAACCATCTTCATGTCAAAGCACGAAAACTACTACTACAACGTCATGCCATTCGGCCTCAAGAACACTGGCGCCACCTACTAGTGACTCATGGACACAATTTTCATGCATTAGTTGGGGAAAATATAGAGGTATATGCCAAAAAATGATGGTCAAAACTATGGAGAAACATAGTCACGTCGATGACCTAAAGGACATCCTGCAATTAGTAAAGAGGTATGATATGTGCCTAAACCCCGCCAAGTACTATTTCAGAGTACAAGTAGAGAAAATTTTGGGTTTTATGCTAACTAGGAGAGGGATTGAAGCCAATCTGGAAAAGTGACAGGCGGTCATTCATATGAGGGTCCCAACTAACGTGAAGGAAGTGTAACAATTCACGGGACGCCTTGCAGCCCTGTCTCGCCTCCTCTTCTACGCGTGGGACAAAGCTTTCCTATTCTTCGTTGTACTGAGGAAAAAGGAGAAGTTTAAATGGACCGCCGAGTGTGAGAAAGCTTTTGCTGAGGTAAAATAATTCCTCACATCACCACCGATCCTCACTCGCACAAACTAAGAATCACATTTATTCTTATACTTTTTTGAATCTAAGTCATTCTTGTGAATAATCTAGAAACAATAATAATAGCAAAGTAGTTATGATCCAATAAAATAATAATAATAATAATAATAATAATTATTATTATTATTATTATTATTATTATTATTATTATAAGGTTTAATATCCTTTATAGTCCTGTATCTTAACTTCATGGTTCATTTTGGTCCCTTAACTTAAAAAATGTCCATATTGGTCCTTAACTCTTCAAAAAGTACCATGTTAGTCCTTTTCGTCTAATGGTGACGAATTTAGTGATAATTTTATTTTGTTTTTCTGTCTCTAATAAGATGAAAAGGACTAATATATGACGTTTTGAAGAGTTAAGGGATAAATATGAACATGTTTTAAGTTAAGGGACCAAAATGAACTCCGAGATTAAGATACGGAACCAAAAATGTTGATGATGATGATGATAATAATAATAATTATTATTATAATAATAATAATAATTATTATTATTATTATTATTATTATTATTATTATTATTTTAATAATAATAATAATAATATTATTATTATTTTTTATTAATAGTAATAATAATAATAGTAATAATAATATGAATTCAATTTTATATTAGTTTGTTATGATAGAGTAATAATAGGAAATTCAAATGTGTTAATTTGTGTATAAATACGTCTCTGATACTTTTGAAATGTATCAAAAAATAATTAGTAAATAAACCATGGAGTTTGGTACTTACTCAAAGAGTGCTCTTTACCTTTACGTGATACTGCGAATGTTAGTAGCCCAATTTTCAAGTCTAAAAGAAAAATTAAAAGGTTTATTTGGTTTAAAGATTTTTATCATTATTAAGGGAGGTGTATTAGCATATTACTCTAATTTTATTATTTTAAGATTTTTCTCTTTCCAAAAGTGGCCCATGACCTAATATCAATAGTAAACCGTAGTTATTTATATTGTTGTATGCAAGTTGTCTTGATCAACGAAAATTGTGAAGTTTGTTTTATTTGCTCTTCCTTTGCAACTTAGATATAATTTGTAAGCTAAACACTAATCTATCAATGGTATTTTTATTTCTTAATTTCATGCCGCATAAGCCTACCAATCCATCTTCTAAAGACTTGGATTATATAATTCAAGTTGCCCATTTGCATATTGATGATTCAATAAACCACACTCATCATCAAATTGATGAAATATTTTAAGCTGCTAGCCATAATTATGTCTATATTTAGAGAATATCCACACTAGAATGGATAATCAGCAACAAACCCTTGACTCTAGACATGAATCTATTATGATTCTCCTTGCAATACACTGACTCAAAGTGGAGTGTAGCAATATACCACTACTTAAACAATAATTTCTTCTGCAAGTATGTCTCTTATCTCTCCATATCCCCCTAGTTATTGAACTACTCATACATATATTGTTTCACCTACTACCCTTATCTTCACTCATGCTAACTCCATTCCTACCCACATAGTCTCACACTTAAACAATTACATTAACCTTAATATTTTTGCTGCAGTTGAAAACACAACAACACAACAACCACCATCTCTCCCCCAAACACCCACCTACATAAACCCCCCAAGAAAGTTCTCATCCGCACAATTTTATAATATTCCCACCCCCATTAATACCCCTCACCTATATTCCATCAACATACTAAACAACCCCCATTTAGAACCCCAAAATTGGAATTTGTTGTGTTTGATGACTCAGATCCCTTAGAATGGTTGTTTCAACCTGAACAATTTTTTAATTTTTATCAATTAACCCCAAAAAATTGTATATCGTTAGATGCATTCTATATGAAGGATGATGCTCCGTGATGGTTTAAATGGATGCACCATAATCATTGGCTATCAAATTGGTTTTCTTTTTACAAGAGCTTTAGAATTACGATTTGGGCCTTCAACTTATGCTAATCATCAAGCTTAGTTATTTAAGTTAAAACAAGGGGGTTTTGTTGTTGATTATCAAAATAAATTTGAAAAACTAGGGAATTAGGTTGTAGGATTATCACAAAAATCCACTGTAAATTGTTTTATATCTGGTTTAACACCCAAAATTAGAAATAAAATGGCCATTCATAGACCAATGTCAATTTCTCAAGCTATTGGACTTACAAAACTGATTGAATCCAAACTCACCCTACCCTTTTACTTATTACCCATTGAAGGTGTCGATGTTGTTCTTGGCATGGCCTAACTACATACTATAGGGCCAATATAGGTAGATTTTTCAACCCCTTTATCACATTTCCCCACAATGAAACTTCCATTACTCTATAGGAAAATCCTAAATCTCAACCCACACATACCAGCTTTCACCAACTTATGCCAACTAATTCATACCAATTCTATTTCCTCCTTGCATCTCACGACCTTTCAAAATGTTCACCCTACAAACAAACCAACTGCACCCACTATCCCAACCCTTGAAAACCTATCTACAAACCTTCTACCTGAAATTGCTAAACTTATCAAGAAATACCCTAACGCCTTCCAAGGTCCACATGGACTTCCACCTTCAATACCTTATGACAACCATATTCCCTTACTTCCAAACACTCAACCCATAAATGTTAAAAACTACCACTACCCTTACTCCCAAAAAAGGCCATGACTTCTATAATACATGAGATGTTAAGAGAAAGAACCATTATTCCTAGAAATAACCCCTTTTCTTCCCCACTCCTGTTATTAAAAAATTATGGGACATGGAAATTTTGTCTAGACTATAGGGCCCTAAATGTTGTCACCATTAAGGATAGGTTCCATATTCCCACAATTGATGAGTTACTAGAAGAACTGGGGTCTAGTTCAATTTTACAAAGATAGATTTGTGCACTGGCTATCATCAAATTAAAGTTGCTTTGGAAGATACAAATAAAACTTCTTCCGGGACTTTCGATGGCCATTATGAATTCCTCGTAATGCCATTTGGGCTTACAAATGAACCATCCACCTTTCAATCAGCAATAAACGATTTACTTCATCCATATCTATGATGGTTTGTTCTAGTTTTTTTCGATGATATCTTGATTTACAGCTCATATTTAAGTGATCACATTGCCTATTTACAGATTATTTTTAACTTATTAGAGTCACGTGTTTATGTTGCCAAATTGTCTAAGTTTTATTTGATCTCAAACCTTGGGACATGATTCAATACACTCAAAAACATCCTTGGAGTCTATCCATGGTGTTCAAATAGGCTAAAGGTTTTATTTCAATAAGAGATCACAAAATCAAAGTTCATCTGATACAAAAGTCAACTATGCCCAAAATCAAGTTTGACTTTTGAAGTTTTTTGGTCAACCATGGTGTCTTCAAGCCAGGAACAATGTTAATATGTGATTTGGATCATTATGGATCAAGAAAAATCAAGAAAAGTGAGGTTACTTGTAAAAAGGGCAACCATAGAAAACTTGAAGTTTTTCTAAGTCATGAAAAAACAATGATTTTTGACCTACTTTCCAAGACCATAACTTCCAAACCAAGTAACCATTTTCTTTGATCCAAAGATCAAATTGAAGAGCTTGTTACATACTACAACTTTGTCTCTTCGGGTGGATTCCCAAAAAGTGCATAGATTTTGAGATATGAAGCCATGAAGTTAGGGTTTCAATACTTTTTGAACTTTGACACTTAGAAAATTTTTGGACAGAATCTGTTTTGTGTTTTAGCCAACTTTGAGGTCATTTTCACCATGATCCAAGATGATTCAAGACCAATTTTAAACATCAAAGTTGAAGTATGACATACCAGCTTTCCAAAATGTTCAAGAACACAATCTAATTCCATTTGAGCAAGGAGATATGGAGTGCACAATATGCCTTGATGCAAGTGTTTTGGTAAGGCAGATTTGGCATTACTTGTGGTGCACGATTTCTTGTGTTCAAGTGTGATGATCATATAATGCTCATTCAACAAGAATCTGAA
This sequence comes from Lathyrus tuberosus, assembly GCA_022829125.1. NCBI lineage: Eukaryota > Viridiplantae > Streptophyta > Magnoliopsida > Fabales > Fabaceae > Lathyrus > Lathyrus tuberosus. The sequence continues at coordinate 1,526,378 of JALAZF010000436.1, read as the reverse complement.
TCAATCATCCAAAACCTTCGAGATGGAGCCACTAAGTTAAGAGGAATCCCTTTGAAATGATGAGACATCATCACTTTAAGCCTTGAATTCAAGAGGCATTTATATGGAATAATGCATTGTCAAAGAAACCACTCTCACTAGTCAAGATGCACTCTTAAACAACAATAAACACCTCTGCAGAATGTGGAATTGGTCAAAAGAATAGCTATGCTAGTGGAAGAGATAAGGTACCTTGAATTGGAAGTAATGATGCATTGCCAAAACCATTAACCATTGAGCTCATCCTTCAACCATCACTATTCCTCCAAAACAAACTTGTTCCCCTATAAATAGAGACCACATTTGATCATTCAAAACACACCAAAACAATCACAACACTTGTTTTCTCATTCTCCCTCTTTCACTTCAAAATTTCAAATTTTCAAAGAGTGAGAATCGAATTTTCAAAACCAGAGCTTAAACCACTCAAACAACCATCCAAACACATAACAAATCATCCCTTGAAGGTGTTCAAACCTTTATCTTCCTCTCCAAATACCAGAATAAAAAAGCCAACTGTAAAAACCTCATATCTTTGATTTTCTTCATTTCATAAGCCATGTCTTGATTCTGTCCATTTCAAAACCATCCAACACTTTAAACACACTCTAAATAACATCCTTAAGTTGTTCCAACAATAGTTTCCTAACTGTAACATCATTTGATGGAGTTTCCATTTTGGTCACTTTTGACCATTTTGCAAGAAGAAGTCATTTTCTGTTCTAGTGGTTTTATTTTGATTCCAAGCATCCAATAAGCTTCCTAGAGGTCTATTGGAGGTGTCCAAAGCATTACATCATTTATGTAACCAATCTTGTGGAAGTTGCAAGAGTGCTTCAAGAGGTAAGTTTCCAAAGAACTTGAACTTATTGAAATATGTATTGTTTTGATGTGCATTGAGTTTGAACATGTTTGATATGTTATTTGTGTTATGTTTGAACCATTTTGTCATGCTATTATTGACTGTATGATGATATGCCATAGAACTTGCAAATTTGAAGCCTTTTAGGTTTTGCCTTCGTGTTTTAAAATAGAATCCTTTTTAAGAAAAACCAACACCACCACTCTGTTCCTCATGAAATTCTAGGCATGTTTGATCTTTATTTCACTTGATTTCATTAAGAAATGAGAAAGTTAGAGAGCCTTTTGCATTTGGTAAGAAACCTGATTTTCTTGGTTAAGAACTTGGGCATGGCGCATTTCTGGTCAGGCCTAGGCCTTTATTAGGTATTTGTATTAATGGTGTGGGGTGATACAAGGGATATATCACCACCACAGTGGTTAAACCTGCGCGCTTTGTGTACTATGAACCTTTGAAACTGGGGTTCGAATCCCCCTCGCCCCAGTTTCATTTTATTTTTCTGATTTTTAATTGAATAACACACATAATGCAATGCTTCCCCCATAGATTCAACCTGCGCACGTTGGCTGGTTGGTCTAGGTTTTGTGCCAGAAGCAAATTGTCATGGGTTCAACACCTATGGGGACCATTCCCTATTCTTTTTACCACATTATTTTCTTATTTTTCTTTGTATTTTCAAATGATAATAACTTTCTCATTTTTTATCATTTTGAACCCATTCTTTTTGCAAATTGTTTATGATAATTCCTATTTTCTGTATGTGAAAATAAATTGCCAAAAATGATTATTTTTTATGCATTTATGGATGTTCAAAGTATGTGGTCATCTTAGTGTTTCCATGAAGTTCTTTTGATTCTTTTGAGTATTCCCTTACTTTCTCTTGAACATGGTGCCTTGTATAGATCACATACACTTTGTAGAAATGTTGTTTGATCTTGTGAACTTGTGCATTATGCTATTACCTGAGCTTTATACCTTTTTGATGCATGTATACATGTTAAAAGTATATGAAATTCTGGTATCAGACGTGTGATGTTAAGGTGCGATGTCACAACAACACACTCTGCACAATGGACAGAATAAACAGCAGAATAACACAGCAAATTATTCACCCAGTTCGGTCTAACTACCTACGTCTGGAGGCTACCAAGCCAGGGATGAAATTCACTACTTGTAGAATTAATTTACAGACTCAACAACCCAGTTGACAATCTCCTAAACTTAATTCCTACTAGTGACTTCTTACCTAAGAAACCACTTAGATATGAGAACACTACTCAATCCCTACAATTTAATCACACCTTGATTCTGCTTCATAGCTTTGATCAAGTAATAACTCTCTATTGCTTCACAGCTTCTAAGAGAGGACAGAAAACGACTCACCAATTCAACCTAGAATGGTGTATACAAAACTCGTACAAAATACTCAAGACACTCAGCCTATGCTCTTGATCTTCTCTCTGTATTTCTGTACCTTTTCCTTTGGTCTTGTGCGCTTTAAATAGCAACCTGAATTGGACTTGGACTTGCTACAATATCTGACTTGATTTGTTATTTAAAACTGAATATTCAAAATAGATTTTCTCCTAAAATCTTTTTAAATCTTCAACCATTTAAATCTCCTACAAATCTGCATCAAATCTCCTATGCAGCGGAAAATATCTATCCCAAGATATTCTCATCCAATGAGACTAACAGCTCTCCACAATTCCAACTAACACGCAAACCCTAACAACATCACAACCTGATGTTATTAATTCTGTAGATCTAATGTCACAACATCGGACATGTGACATCAGACATCCAACTTCAACAATTTAAATACTTAACACAGCCCAGTGTTAAGTCTCAATGTTGCAGCATCACTACCTTGACATCAACATTGAACATACTTTGTTTTACCAAAATTCCAGCCAATCCAAGAACTAACAATCTCCCCCTTTGGCTAATTTTGGCTAAAACAAACTCTGCACTCTGCACCTTCAGAGACTTCAGCAGCGGAAAAAAAACTTCAAACAATGATTTTGAAACTTTAAGCAGCAACATCTTCAATTCACTTCACAAAACTCTGCTGCATCACCAAGTTCAACAGCTACACTCTTTAAACATTCAAACAGCTGCACATATTTCATTATTAGCAGCAATCAGCACTCCCCCTCAATGCAACAACCAGCATAGCAGCTGTTCAACAATTTTCCCCCCTTAATAATTGCACTAGCAAACAAATTCCTTTGACAGCAACTCTTTCGACAGCATTTGACATTTGTACTTTTGGCTTTCTTTCTTTGGCTACTTCTCCCCCTTTTTAGCCACAATTAGACAAGCTTCAATCAGAAGCCTTATTAACTACAGTTAGTACATTCCTAGCTCTCATTGTTAGCCTCACAGTTAGCAACCAGGCAAAACAAATCATAGAAGAGAACACCATAAAACAGTGCATATAACAGTACAATATTCAAATTACATAACCAGCATAGAAAGTACAAAACAACAAAAAACTAAACTAATATCTAATAGCAGTAGATGGAAGTTAGTCTTCATCCAAGCTGGTACCATCAGCATCTTCATCACCTTCATCTGACCCGGAATCCTCAGTATCGCCATTCACATTATCTTCCCCCTGTTCCAAGTCTTTGATCATCTGCTCAATCTTCATTTTCCTAACACTGCTGGTTCTGATAACCATATCAAGATCCTTGCAGGTTGCCTTTAATCCTTCAATCAACTCAGATTTTGTACTGACCTTCTTAACCCCAGAACTTGATGTTGTAACAATGTTTGGAACATGACTCCCAGCAAACAGTTTGGGATGCAAAGATAAAGCTGACTCCCTCTTACATGCTACCTCTGTACTGGTTAAGATTCCAGGATGTTGATCTAAGATCATTCCACAGATAAGGGAAGGGAATAATATAGGCATTTTGATAGCATTGGTGGCACCATGCTTTACCACTTGATTAAATATATAGCTTCCATAGTTGAACTTGACCTTTTTCCCAACAGCATAGATGAACCTTCCTAATCCCACAGTTATGGTGGTTTTGTGATTAGTAGGTACCCAGTTAGTGGCCCCAATTCTGTGCAAAATAGCATACTTGATACTGAGTTTGCTAGCTGTCAATTTGTTTTTCAGTGGCCACACCTTAACTTGAGTGGCAGTGATTTCTCTACACACTTCATTATCAGTTACTTCCAGCTCACACCCCTCTTGTTCTTCTCTTCCCAGATATTTATTGATGGTACTAGGAGAGAAGTCAATACACTGCCCCCTAACAAACACTTTCATGTAGTTCACACTTCTATTGTCAAAAATGTCTATGGGGATGTTGATAACAAACTCCTTAACAAGTCCACTATAGCACTTAGAGAATCTGGTCACAGTCTTCAACAGTCCAGTAACTTGAATGAGGTCTATAATTTCTTTCATCTCCAAGACATTCTTTCCAAGCTCCCTTTCCAGAGCTAATCTCCTTTGGCAATCAAATTTCCACAAGGGAGAACTGCTAGCATAATGAAAAGATATGTTGTCCACTGGCACTTCAGGGACCTTATCAGAGATTCTTTTCAAAATGGTCTTTCTGACTGGTGTGATGTCATGGACACCTTCCTCAACATCATCCTCAGATTCGGTTTCTTCTCTAATCTTTCTCCTTTTGGAGGATGTAACAACCTTGCTCCAAGGTTTTGTGGGACCAACAGCAGTTTTCTTCTTCCAATCAGTAGACTTCTTTGGAGAGGATTCATCAGTCTTTCCTTTCCTTGACTTTAGTCTCTTGGCAATACTTGGAACAGCATTTCCAATGACTTCATTATCAGATAAATCAGCCACATTGATCACATCCTCATTCTTTTCTTCTCTAGGAGTAGTTCTAACATTACTGTCCTCATGCAGATCATCTTCTTCCCCTCCTATTTCAGAATCTTCAATGACAGACATAGCAAGTCTATGAAGACCAGACTCAACTCCTTGCATGTATTCATTTTCTCCCGTCATCTGATTCAATGGTATAGAAATTCCTTTCACAGGTATACCTTTGTCCAGAATTTTGGTAGCCAGATTACCCATACTCTTGTCAACATCAAACTTTTCTACCACAGTTTGAGACGTGGATGACCTAGGTGTTGATTTATCACTAAATAGGATACTAGTAACAAGCTTCTTTGTTTCAGTGTCTTTAAAGGTAGTTGCGGCCCTTTTAGAAGCAAGTTTAGAAGGTCTAGGTTTACCTGACTCTAGGAGCATTACGGAGATGGGTTGTATATTTAGAGCTTCGTCTTCAGAGTACTCATCTGTAAAAACCCTAGCTTTATTCCGCGATGAACTTTTTGATGGAGAAGATGTCTGCTTTGACATGGTTTCTTTGAGGCACTATAGGTTGAGATGATTCTTCGTGTTGAAGGAGACGAACAGACAGGAGATATGAGTTTTGATGGATTGCGATTTTGCTATAATAGGAAATGAGGGTCTGAGGTAAGGCGCCAGATTTTGTGTATTTTTTAAAGACCAATCACTAATTTTCTCCCTCCATAAAGACTTTCCTTTTAAAAATTTAAAAGAATTCACCTTAAGAGTACTTAACTCTAACAGCCTTTCACACTTGATGTCACAGTCTAATGCTAAAACATCAGTCTTAACATCGATAGATGGGCTGACTTCTATAGGTATCCATAGATAACAATTATCTCTGAACCTGACTCCTTTCATGATCACTTCATCCTTTTCGTTTGTCACCAGACACTTTGACTTTGCAACCTTCATCACATAACTGACTTATGCTAATCAGATTAGCCTTCAAGCCTTGGACAAGGATCCCACTATCAAGAGTAAGACCATTAAGATTCTTCACTCTTCCAACTCCTTCTACTACTCCTTTTTCTCTATTTCCAAACACAACCTTATTTGCTTGACAAGGATTGAGCTCCACCAACTGCTCCTTTGATCCAGTCATGTGTATTGAACATCCACTGTCAAAGTACCATGCATCCAAGACAACATGTCCATCTGAGGTATGAGCCAATAGACACGTGACCTGAGCTTTAGGAACCCATTGTTTAGCAACTTTGGGTCTGACCTCCTTCTGTCTGGTTAGAGGGACAAATTATGGATAACCATGGAGCTTGAAACACGAGGACTGCATATGTCCAACCCTGCCACAATAGAAGCATCTTACTCTTTCATCTCTAAAGTGGTTAAATCTTTTGCCACTTTGATGATAATGTTGTGGCTGCCACCCATAATGTTGTCTCCTTCTTCCATGGTTGGATTGTCTTCTTCTGTACTGAGGATGCTGTCTCCTAGGCTGTCTCCTATGGTGATAAGGCTTTCTTCTTCCATAGTAATGAGGCACAACATTGTTGTATTCATTTCCATGCCAGTTACCCTAATGTTGAGACTTTTGATGAGACATGTTCTGTTTGAACCTTGCAGCTTGCATGCTCATGTGATATTGGGGAGGCATATACTGACTCGCTCCTCGAAGCTGCATCTCCCTCTGAAGGGGACCATTCTTTTTCTCAATATTCTGAGGCTGAACAATCTTCCTAGGGGTAGGATCCTGTCTCTTTGTTTGAGACTTTGGTTGGGACACCTCCTCCTTTGTTCCTGAAATGCTTGCTTCAGCAGAATCCTTTTTCTCAGCCACAAATCCTATACCTGACTTATCACCAGCAACCTTTTCTGTCTGAAGGATCTTATCAAGTGTGTCTGTACCACAGCTCAGCATCCTAACTGATTTGGTCATATGATCAAGATGAGCTTTGACTAGTACAACTTCATTTTCCAGATCAGCTTTTTCATTCTCAAGCTGAGCAATCTGTTGCTTGTGACACTTGTTTTCTTGACAAATCTCAGCACTTTTTAAACACAACTCTTGATAAGTAGAAGCTAGTTCCTCAAAGGTTATTTCTCCATCACTAGAATCATCATCAGAAACAACAGTTCCTGTTAAAGCTCTAACATGCTTTGCTGACTCACCTTCACTTTCACTATCAGTGTCAGACCAGGAAACTATCATGCCTTTCTTCTGCTTTTTCAAGAAGGTGGGACACTCTTTCTTGACATGTCCATACCCTTCACACTCAAAGCACTTAACTCCTTTATCTTGGGCAGTTTTCTCTTCATCCTTCTCTTTTGACTTGCTGATGTCAGAAGATATGTTCTTGACATTAGACCTGGAGTTATTGTTCATCCTCTTGAACACTTTATTGAATTGCCTTCCCAGCATAACTATGGCCTGAGATAAGTCCTCTTGGTATTCAGTACTCTTCTCTTCCTCTTCTTGAGCATTTGAAGTCAAGGCTATACTCTTTGGCTTCTTTTCTGGTTCTTCCTCATTCAACCCGAGCTCAAAAGTTTGAAGAGATCCAATGAGTTCATCAACTCTCATCTTGCTGATGTCCTGTGATTCTTCAATGGCAGTTACCTTTATCTTATGCTTCTTAGGAAGGGACCTAAGGATCTTTCTTACAAGCTTTTCATCTGACATTTTTTCACCAAGAGCACTGGATGCATTTGCCAGCTCAAGCACACTCATATGGAAGTCATGGATAGTCTCATCTTCCTTCATCTTCAGACTCTCAAACTTAGATGTTAGAAGCTGAAGTCTTGACATCTTAACTCTAGATGTTCCTTCATGTGTAGCTTTCAAAATATCTCATGCTTCCTTAGCAACTTCACATGTGTTGATCAATCTGAATATGTTTTTATCTACTCCATTGAAGATTGCATTCAGAGCTTTGGAATTTCCAAGGGCAAGCTCATCTTCTTCCTTGGTCCATTCTTCTTCAGGCTTTGGCTTTGAGGTGCCTTCTTTATCTTTGCCAGTATCATCTTTTTCACACACAACAGGTGCTTTCCACTCTTTAATAATGGCCTTCCAAGCCCTGCTGTCCAAGGATTTTAAGAAAGTAGTTATCCTTGGCTTCCAATAGTCATAATTGGATCCATCCAAAATAGGGGGTCTGTTGACGAATCCTCCAACTTCTTTGTCCATCTTTACACCAGAAAGTAACTTCCCTAGATCTCACCCAGAGACAGACAGGATGCCTGCTCTGATACCAATTGAAATTCTGGTATCAGACGTGTGATGTTAAGGTGCGATGTCACAACAACACACTCTGCATAATGGACAGAATAAACAGCAGAATAACACAGCAAATTGTTCACCCAGTTCGGTCTAACTACCTATGTCTGGGGGCTACCAAGCCAGGGATGAAATTCACTACTTGTAGAATTAATTTACAGACTCAACAACCCAGTTGACAATCTCCTAAACTTAATTCCTACTAGTGACTTCCTACCCAAGAAACCACTTAGATATGAGAACACTACTCAATCCCTACAATTTAATCACACCTTGATTCTGCTTCATAGCTTTGATCAAGTAATAACTCTCTATTGCTTCACAGCTTCTAAGAGAGGACAGAAAACGATTCACCAATTTAACCTAGAATGGTGTATACAAAACTCGTACAAAATACTCAAGACACTCAGCCTATACTCTTGATCTTCTCTCTGTATTTCTGTACCTTTTCCTTTGGTCTTGTGCGCTTAAAATAGCAACCTGAATTAGACTTAGACTTGCTACAATATCTGACTTGATTTGTTATTTAAAAATGAATATTCAAAACAGATTTTCTCCTAAAATCTTTTTAAATCTTCAACCTTTTAAATCTCCTACAAATCTGCATCAAATCTCCTATGCAGCAGAAAATATATATCCCAAGATATTCTCATCCAATGAGACTAACAGCTCTCCACAATTCCAGCTAACACGCAAACCTTAACAACATCACAACCTGATGTTATTGATTCTGCAGATCTAATGTCACAACATCGGACATGTGACACCAGACATCCAACTTCAGCAATTTAAATTCTTAACACAGCCCAGTGTTAAGTCTCAATGTTGCAGCATCACTACCTTGACATCAACATTGAACATACTTTGTTTTACCAAAATTCCAGCCAATCCAAGAACTAACAGTATATGTTGAACTTTGTCCATACCATGAGCTATTTGCTTGACTATTTTGCCTTAACATGAGATGTTCTTTCCATGATTACATGACAATGATATGCATGTTTGCCTTTGTTATTAATTTCACCATGTTTGTGTGTTCTTATACACTTGAATTTTGTCTTGAAAATGACTATGAATACATACTTGTATGCCTAAACTTTTTGTGATGTTCTTACTTGCTTATGACCATGTTTGAACCCTAATATCCATGTGTCAAACCCCAAATTTTGACCACCAAGATTTACCATCATTGTGAGGATCATTGCCACAATATGGATGAACCATCATCCCTCATCAATCTCCTCAAAGATTGTTGAGCATTCACTACAATCAAGAATTAGAGTTTTGAACCCACCCAGAACACTTAGACAAAAATCAATCAAGAAATGACATGATCTTCAACTTGTCTAAGCCACTCAAACACTCATAAAGGATCAAAAGGACTCCCACATCAAGAATCAGGCACAAGGTTACAACATTCCAAGTGGATCAAGCCTCAAGATCGCTAGTGTCACCAAATTAGGGTTTTGGTCGACCAAGGTCTCCAGATGAAAATTTTCACCTGGGCATGAGCCAATACTTCAAAACATGACCCAAAGTTCCCAAAGGGACCTCATGGACCCAATCATCAAGTCAAAATAGCCTCAGGGGGAGCATCCATCAAAAATCAGGAATTAGGGTTTCTTGACCTAATTCACCCCTAAGTTGACTTTTGAGGCAAGACATGAACCAAGACCTCAAGACATGAATTGAGGGCCTCAAACACACCAAATTAATCCATTTACAACAATGTTTTTATCCAAGAATCTTGATTCACAAGTTTCAATTTCATCTGGACCACAATTAGGGTTTTAAAGAAAAAGTCAACTGTATCTTTGACTTTTGACCAAGACATGTTCCCAAACCTTGGTACATGATTCAAGACACCCTAAAACACCTATGGAACCCATCCATTAGGTTTGAATTAGGTCAAGAACTAGATTGCTTAGAGGATCGCACAGTTTAGAATTCATCTGACAAAAAGTCAATTGTACCCAAGATCAAGTTTAACTTTTTGGAATTTTTCACAAATATGGCTCTCCTAAGTCAAAAACAATGTTAATGTATGGTTTTGATTATCATTCATCAATAAAAATCAAGGAAAGTGAGGTTTCTTGCAAAAGAGGCAACCATAAGAAACTTAAATTTTTCTAAGTTATGGAACAAAGTGATATGGTACCAACTTTGCAAGGTCATAACTCCTAAACCACAAGGCCTTTTTCTTCCATCCAAAGCTCAAATGAAAGTTAACCTGACATACTTCAAAAGTGTCAACTACATCAGATTCCAAATCCTCGTGGATTTTGAGTTATGGATTGATCAAAATCACAAAAAATGAAAATGACCACCTTTTTCAACACTTAGTGAAATTTTCAAGTCAGAATTTGTTTCATTTTTTACCGACTTTGAGGCCATTTTTAACCTTGATCCAAGCTAAACCAAGACCAATCTTGAACATCAAAGTTAAAGTATGTCATGAGAGCTTTCTAACAAGTACTAGATCATCTCCAAATTCAATTTGAGTAGGGAGTTACAACCCTTGGAACATGGCATCAAAGACTGGTTTCTTCCCAAGATAGATTATAGGTCATTTGCTCGAATTGGCTAATTTGTGCAATTACAAGTATTGTAATCCTTCTAGAAACATTGAAGATCAGATCAAAGCAAAAGATCTTTGAGCCACAAGCCTCCCAAGACAAAAGATCATCATGTAGGCATCTGAAATTCAATGTTCCAAATCCAAAAACTCCCATTTTGTTTCAAGGCATTCAAGAGGTGCATTGAGGTGGCATGGACTGAGTCTTTGATCACTAAATGAGTCAATCCTTATCCCTGCAACAAAGGACCATAGGCCTGCTCCACTGACCCAAGTCAATGGCTAGAGAAGACTTGGATTCCTTTATGCAACCATTGGCCAAAGACCTGTATCAGTTGTCATTCACTATTCCTTGCAAAACAAACTTGCTCTACTATAAATAGAGCTCATTTGTGATCAGTTTAAGTACACCAAAGCACCCAAATTGATGCTTTCCTCAAAATCACTTTCAAAAAACCAGATTTTCCTTCTATTTCAAGTCACTATCGAATTTTGAAATAGGAAGGAATTCAAACCAAACCAATCATGCCAACGCCTCATATACATCATATATGAGTGATCCATGGCCTTGAAACACATCTGGAACATCAGAATCACAAAGTCACCATCCATTTGCTCAAGTTTTTGGTCTGTTTGCAGTTGTGGTGCCACAACAAGTTCTGAGCTGATTCAATCCATTCCAAGCCTTCAAACACATTACTTGAGGTCCATTGAAGCTGTCCAGATCATTACACCACACCTGTAACACCTCCAACATAGAATTCGATCACCAGCTGCAAGAGGTAAGCCTGAAGCCTTCAAACTCCATATTACATGCATCATAAATGAATTTTTGAGTTACCATCTTGTTTCTGTATGTATATAGAGTGATAACCCTCAATCAATTGCTATGTATGAATCATGTATGGAATTTCATAGTGTTCATGCTAAAATTAGGGTTATTGAGTTCATCCTCTGATTTCTCACTCCATACTTAATATAAATGCAATTAATCTATATGGTTGTGATCCTTGTTCAAAAACGAGTGAGATTGGTGTTTGAATCGTGCAAAACCATTGAGTAATCAGAGAAAAAAGTGATAAATTGCAAATCTGGGGAAAACAGGGGCGGGCAAGAACCAGTGTTCTTGGCGCCCTTTTTCAAATTTTTAAATTTTAAAATTTTTGATATTTTATTTAATTGATTTCAAAAATTAATTTCTCTCTCATTTTTTATCATTTTTTATTAGTTCTTTTTTTAAAGTCACAAAAATGTTAAATTATTTTATTTTACAAAACAATCCAATTTATATTATTTATTTAATATAGTTAGAATTTTTGTAATTAATTTTATCTTATTTGTTTTTAAACATTTTAAAATGAAATTCTCACTTTGATCTTTTCATTTCAAATGAATTTTAATCTTTTATATGATTAAACATGATTTTTTGAACATTTATCCAAGATCGCAACTTATTTTCTCACACATGTTTGATAATTTTGATCATTTAAAATGTTTTTTTTATTCAAATTAAAATACATTTTTAATCAAATTAGGGTTTTGATTATTTTCACCCTCACAATCATTTTTCAAAACACTTCTGGGCCTCTAATAGAGTGTAAGACACATTCCTTGTCACACACAAACCATTTGGGCCTCAATTATTGTTTAAGACCCGATGCGATTTTTCAAAACAACGGTGCGATCACTGTTTCTAATTTGGGCCTTTCCCTGAGTTATAAGTCTCATTCTCTCTTCTTTTTAAAATACATTTGGGCCTCTTGATAGAGTGTAAGTCTCATCCCTTTGTAAATAAACCTTTTTGGGCCTCAGTCATTGTATAAGTCTCGATATAATTTTCAAAATAACTGCGTGATCACTTTTTTTTATCTGAGCCTCTCCTTGAGTTGTAAGCCTCATTTCTTGTACAAAAATAAACCTTTGTGCCTCTAATAGAGTATAAGACCCACCTCTTTTTGTAGATACAATAAATTTGGGCCTCAGTCATTGTATAAGTCCCTCTGTGGTTTTCAAAACTACGACGCGATCGTCGTCTTTTCAAAAGGATTCATCTGAGCCTCTCCTTGAGTATAAGCCCCAAACTTCCTTTTACAACAACTTTCGGTTAATTTGCATTTCAGGTTTAGCAAAGATTTTTTTGTTAAGCTAAGACTTTAGTAATCGCTTATGTTGTTTCTCTGATTTGTTTTGTTTGTGTCAACGTGTTTGTTTCAGTTATTGGTTGCTATTCAAATATACTATGCTTGTGTTTAGAGCCGTCAATTTAAGGGGTCGGGGCCTAACTTTTGAGGCCCCAAAAATATAGGGGGCTCAAAATTTTAAAAATAAATGAGCCCTAAAATATATAGGCCCCCTAGATTGAAGACCCTTAAAATTCAAGAAAGGCCTCAAGGCCCCAATATTTTCAAATATTAATTTTTTTTTCCAATTTTTTTTTTGAAAAAAATTGATTTTTTTAAAATTAAAAAAAATCGATTAATTTTTTATTTTCAAAGAAAATTGACTTTTTTATTTTTGAAAAAAACCGATTTTTTTTAATATTTGGAAAAATTCAACTTTTTTCTATATTTGAAAAAAATAAACTTTTTAATTTCTAAAAAAATCCTAATTTAATTTAAAAATTTAAGAATGAACTGTACTATCGTCATCGTATTTGAAAACATAGTCACAGTATTTGAGCTTAAGAATGTACTTAACTATCGTCACAGTATTTGAAAATATAGTATGGACTTTTTATTTTTGAAAAAAAAATCACTTTTTTAATTATTGAAATAATTAACTTTTTATTTTATTTTTGAAAAAATTTGACTTTTTTATTTTAAAATGGGGTTTTTTGACAGCTCTAGATCTATAAGACTCTCTAAAGAGAAAGTTCTTATCGGTAAATTATGTTTTAATCCTTTTTTTCTTTGTTGAGAAAAAGTAACATATATGAACATTACAAAGTTGACATAAATGTGTGAGGCAGTGTTTATTACACACAACTTTAGTGAAAAAAGTTACATGAAGATAAATTGCATATTTAACTACATATATTCAAATCATGTAGACATAGTATGCTAAATAATTAAAAATAAGTAAATTTACCTAGATCTAATTGAAAAATCAAAAGAAAACAAAAAACTGAATAATAATATTGAAACATAGTATGGACTGTTTCTTATTTTAATTTTTGAAAAAAAATTAATTATTTTATTTTAAAAAATTGACTTTTTTGTTTTTGGAAAAAATCTTCAACTTTTTATTTTCCAAACAAATTAGATTTTGAACCCCTCACTTAGGTCCCATATAACACAAAAATATGAGTGAGTTTAAAAATAAGGGCCCTAAAAAATATTTATTTAGTAAGGGTTCTAAAAAATAAGGGCTACGTAAGGGGTCTAATTATTAAGGCTTTGTCAAATAGAGCTTTTTTGACAGCTCTACTTGTGTTGGATTTACAGATTATTTTAACACAAGGTAGATGTTGCTATTATTTTGATATCGTGCTTTGATGCAAATTTTTTTGAATGTACTGCTATTTGTTTTGACATGATGTTAAATATCTTGCCATTGTTTTGACGCAATGTTTTGCACACTGTTATTTATTTTGATGAGAGTTGAATTCTGATGCGTGTTAATGTTGTCGATGCTGTGTTTTCATGGAAAATTTGCTACCATTTATATTGATTGTAAATGAGAGCTTGTTCATCTTTATTTTGCAGCTCATTTGTTACTATGATGAAAGGTGTTTCCTACAGGGAACACGTTCTTTTCTCCTCTCAAAAGTGCTTGTTTTAATACCGTGTTCATCCTGTGGCATGCTCTTTAATTTTAATCATTTTGCCATAAGTCAAACTTATTTTATTATTATTCTTTTATATTTTATATGTGGTTAATATTAAAATGTGCTTAGATTTAAGTGTTGTTCTTTTTTTTCTTTTCATGAGCATTATGCCCATTAGCTTTTTCTAAATCTATTTTTTTTTTCAAAGTACAACTTTTTTTCTAATCAAAAATCCAAAACTATTTAAATTTATCTCTAACCTCTTTTCAAAAAATCCAAAAAAATATCTAACACATCTCAAACCATTTTGCCACTTTGGCTTTTCAATTTTAAACCCTTTTCAAACAGACTAGACATGAGTCATCTATGAAGATGAGATCTAAATCTCCTACCCCATAACATTGTTGAGAAAGATGTTGATTTTTTTCCACTTGAGAGAGGTATGTGGCATACACGTTAATTCTATATCCAAGGTGGAGCCCTTCTCTTAACGTGAAGCAAAGATCCATCTTCCGCGTGTTTGTGGTGGTTTAGTTGAGTTTTCACCTTAACATGACAATTTGTCTCTTCTCCTAACCAACCAACAAACATTGCTTTTACCTGTAGTCGTCCGAACTACGAACGCTCTGATTTCTCAAAGTTTCTTTTGAGAATACGTAGGCACAAGGTCAATCCTTGGCGAGCAACCTTTTCTTTTTACTTTGTTTATCCTTATTGAGGGGAACTACGAATGCTCTGATTCTTTTAGTCAAGATACGTAGGCACGAGATGCGATGTCTTGGCGAGCATACTTAGGAATAACACCTTAGGTCTTCCTTTCCTTTTCACCCTTTAGCGGACAAAATAACAAATAACACAATAAAACAAGAGGTTCCTATAGAGTACTACAGATACTTAGGATGATAACATCTTCCCTAGGTATAACCAACCCCCGAATCTTAGATTCTCTTTTGCTTTGTTTTTGCATTGCATACTTATGGGTTTATTCGTTCTTTTTTCCTTCCCTTGGATAAATTAAATATCGGTGGTGAATTATAATTTGTGAACCTAGTTAACTTAATAGCTATTGTATTCGATTCTCACCGCGACAGAAATGGCGACTCCACTGGGGACAATCTCCCTAAGAGGGTTACACCTAACTTGTTTAATACATGTTATTTGTTGTATACTTGTATATATCTGTCTGCTTGGGTTTTTCTGTATATAGGGTTATTACATATTGTTGTGAGATAAGTCCTAACCCGGACTCGAGCGTACCTATGATAGGAAGGTGATACATTCCAGAAGGCATATAGGGAGTTGATTCCCGACCAAACTGACTTGAGAAATCACCACTCAGTTGAGGCCCTCTTGGGTGTAGTATTTTTGAACAAGTATTCGTGAAAACATTACTACTTTTGACCTAGGAGCCCATGACACTGAGTACCTTTAGTTACCTCATTAACCCACTTGGCCTTCTTAGGATGTAGTGCGATGACTATGAGGGATACTACACTCAAAAGAGGTTCTCTTAAGAATAGTTGATACGCGATACTACACTCAAAAGAGGTTCTCTTAAGAATATTATTAACTACCGAGTATTTGGGAAATTGATAATATCTGAAAGATGGACTGATGACTTTGGGAACTGTGTAGAACCCGTTGTATAGGTACAAATGTACCCATAGTACATACCTTTGGGATGGGTAGACCATGACTCCATGCTCGTGATCTTCAAACCTAGGCCCTTATTTGTTTGCATGTATATGTGAATATGTGAATATGTGTACACATATGTTTCTACATACATTCATCCTTCCATGCATTCATGCCCCATTTTTCTAACCCTTTTTCAATGAACTTAGAGTTATCTTGCAAACATCATAGGTTTTACCATGGATTTTGGAAGTTGTACTCTATTTTGTAATCCTTCAAATTTTTAATGGGATTTTCAGTTATCAAAATGTGTTATCCACTTTATGGTGTTTGTAACATAACCTTTGAGTTCCTTGAAATGCATTTGCATTTTGCACAATATACATCATGTAGCATTTCATTTGTATACAACTTGTCCCTTAAAAAAACTCATTCGGCCTTCTGCGTTGTATCAATTAGCTGATTTCCTAGTATTTTTACCGAGCTTGAAGTAGTTACTGAAGGATAATGGAGAGGACAGAGAATATGGATCCCATGTCAGACTTCAGAGTGATGACTAACCCGATGTTTGATCTTCCTCCTAACGATAATGCTCCACAAGTGGATGTCCCTACACGATCTCAGTCTGTGCAAGATAACCTGGTTGTTCAAGTTGATGAAAGAGATTCCTGATTTCCGAGGTATATGCCAAATCCTAAGAATGTCCACCTTGTGACAAAGTTGAATGATCCTAGAGTTGTGGAAATCGAGGAAGGATTTTGTGATCTCAAGGAACAATTGAAGATGATTAAAGGACTCAATGCATCTGGTCTTAAGGCTCATGACTTGTGTCTAGTTCTGGGCGTGGTTATTCCCCCGAAATTCAAAATTCTTGTCTTTAAAACATACAAGGGTGTTAGCTGTCCAAGGTACCATTTGACGATGTTCTGTCAAAAGATGACCGCTTATATCGACAACGACAAGTTGATGATTCACTTCTTTCAAGAAAGTTTATGTGGGGCATCCTTGATGTAGTATATGAAGCTAGAAAGGAACCGTATTCAGTCTTGGGAAGACCTAGATGATGCTTTTATGAAGCAATATAATTACAACATAGACATGGCTCCAGACAGCAATCAATTGATGAGTATGAGTCAGAAGGATAACGAATCCTTCAGGGGGTATGCACAGCGGTGGAAAGAGTTGGATGCCCAAGTTCATCCGCCACGCCAAGAGAAAGAATTGGCCATGATGTTTCTAAAAACGCTATCAGACTCTTATTATGTCAGGATGGTAGGCGTTGTGCCATTAGAATTCTCTAAAATTGTGGAAGTCGGAGTAACCATCGATGACGCATTCAAAAGTGGAAGAATCCAAGATGACTCGAATAACCAAGCTAGTGAAGAGAAATTTGTTAGTGATTCCCAAGAGGAAAGAAATGCTAAAGTTGATGCAATTTTGGATTCCCCTCAGATCCTGCAAGCTCCATATCCAGTGCCTTATCACCAATATCAGTATGCGACTCCTGTTCAGTGCTAACAACCGCTAATTCCTAAACTTATGTACCAGCAACGAAGGTTGGCTCCTCAGGTTCAACATCAGGGTCAACAAGTTAGGAATCTGAATTATCAGAATCAGCGCCAGAATCAGCAGAGACCTCTAAATAGCCCAGAAGGAGAGACTCGCCAATTTAATCTAATCCCAATGACTTACAGTCAATTGTGGTCTTATCTTTCCCGAAAATTGGTGATGACACCCCGAAAAACTAGAGCCATGAAATCTCGCCTTCCTTGGTACAATCCAGATACTAGTTGTGAGTTTCATGATGGAGCAGTGGGGCATCTGAATGAAGAGTACAAGGTTTTCTAGGAAAAGGTTCAAGAGATGATCGACAATGAGGTGCTAACCTTCAAGGGAGGAAGCCCTGTTATGAATGGAACGCCTTTATGTTGATAGATATGAAGACTGAAGAGAGTCCTTTCCAAGCCGGTGTAATCAGGAAGAGAGCTTATTCCCAAGTTCATCAGGCTGTTTGTTTGCTTGCTTGCATTTGTTGTTATTTCTTTGGTTGTAAAAGCATGGTTTGCATGTAAGAACTTGTTTGTTTTGAATAATTAATGCAATGAATATGTTTGTCTTGAAGAAATCTATTCGTATTCACTCATAAAATATTTTTTTGCTTTATAATGCCAATGCCACCCAATCTCTTGCTTTGATAGAGAATTGGAGGGAGGATGACGAAATCAAAAACGCAAGATTTCTTGTCGTATGCTTTTGAGTAAAAACTCTGCTGATGATGTAAGGCATTGTTTCAAATCCTCAAACACCGGAGATATAAGGGAGGTAGACCCTCGTTAACCCCTTTGAGCCTTGAAGTATGAGTTTTCCTTTACAAATAAAAAACCCTCAATTTTAACCTTGGGAAGGGTAGTTTTTCAGTTAAGCTGATCGAGCGCCCAAACTTTCAAAAGGAGGAGTGAACATCTGAGCATCCACTTCACCTATCCCTCACAAATTAGGAGGCTAGGAGTCAAATCCATAATGATTATCCCTCAACTAGCCAAAGAACGGGGCAATCACAATCCTTTCAAAAATATCAAAATGACTTAGAGTCACACGACTTGTTCATAAATCATAAAGAAGAAAAAAAACTCGCTAAGTCAAAACCTATGAAGGAGACTTAGGCAATATTGGGACATCCCGCTGGACTCCAAAGTCAAATCCAAAAGACTCAGTCCAGGAAAAGGTTAGGGAATGAAACACGAAAAGCGAAAACAAATGATCACAAAGAAAAATCCTCAGTAAAGAATAGAGTCGTGTGATCAAACACCAAAACCAAATAGGTGAGTGACTTCCATGTCCAAAGCCTCAGTGGTTTCTCAACCATATCAAAATCCTCTTGAGAGATGAGTGCTCGTGTCAGGTTAACTGAATGTAGGGCTGAAGGACATCATGAAGAATGGGTGGGCACAAATAGACTTTGAGCCTCATATCCCCTGTTTCATAAACCGTGAACCAAGCCACATTAAAACCCTCAAAAGACCTAATTGAAGCAGGGTTTATTTTGAAAGCATACTCAATGAGATGACGTTTCCTGACTCCTGTGAGCTATGCTCAAAATTGGTGTTGGCTTTGTAAAAAAATTAATGTCATATCCTAACTGGTGATTCAGTCACAAGTTATTGCGATATCTTTTCAAAACAAAACTTCAACACAAGCATGCGTGTTACATTAGCAGTTTCAAAATTAAATTTTTTTGCTTGCTAACATTGCTTGATATCATAGATGAAAACTCCAAGGATTTGACTAAATTTTGGTAAAACATAATGTTGTGAAAGATGTTCCAACATGGAGATTTCTTCCCTAGACCAAAGATGTCGAATGAAACGTCCAAGCATGAAGACTCGACATCATGACTATCACAGCATGTTTGTTTTTAAATCTGTTCTAAGATTCAAGGCACAATTGGAAGTGGATCAAGGAAAGAAGATTTGAACCCAAGACAGCAGAAGATTATAAAAGAAGATTAAGACCTAGGACTGAATAACTGAACCTATTGTAACACTTTTGAAAAGTAGAAAATAGGGTTTAGGGTTTTGAGAGTCCTTGGCTTTCTTGTAAGTCTCCCTCTGTATCTATTTGATACATTGTGGCAGACATGGATGCTTGTACAGATTCAAAAACCCGTAGGTAATGAATCGTGTATTGTTCTTGGATGAAGCTTTTAAACAAATCCAAGTTATCTTGTTAGTCAAGAATGCTTGACTGAACTTTGTATTGAAAGGGATATCTTTCAATTAGAATGATACACTTATTATGACTATAACTGTTAGATAATCACAGGTTGTGATTTAGGGAGTGAGATGGGTTTCTTCTATCAATTAGATGTGACTTCTAATGATAATGTCTCCATTGGGTAGTGATAGGTAAACCAGAGGTTGTTTACTGTAAACCAGCGGTTGTTTACATAAAACTATACTAATGATAGTGGATTCTTCTTCCTAGCTTGGTATACCCCCAGATGTAGGTGATTTGCACCAAACTGGGTTATCATATTTTGTGTTGTTTATCATTCTGCAATTTACAATTCAGTTTTGATTAACATGTTGTAACAAATGTCGTAACATCTGTCTTGCTGATGTTGCAGGTATTCTGAATATCAGTTTGTGTGTTTTGATTTTGTTTTAAAGTTGTGTATAGAACAATGTCTTGACATGTGTTAGGACATTTGTTATCTACTATGCCAGAATTTCAATAGATGATTGCATACGAGCATCAGTGATGAGCTTAATATTTTGAGAATTGGGACTTTGTACATAAATGCCACATCATTTCGAAAGGATGATCATATCTAGGGGCATGTTGCCTGAAGACTCTGCTGAACAGGGGCAAGTTGTTTCTCAGTTGTTGCTTTCACCATCTGACCATCCCCAAGGGGAAAATTTTGAAGTTTCAGTTATACATAATGTAGTTAATCTGGGGCAGTTACGTCGAGATTCGATAAATCTCTCCAAGAGTTTGAAGACATTGGAACATTTTGGATGCCAAGTTTTCTGTAAAATCCTCTTGAGATCACTTTTTTCTCATAAAATGTGGGATCTCGGGCATGTGAGAATCGAAGATTATTTTGATCCATTCACAACAACTATTGTTCGAAATAGCAACTACCTCACAGTTCATCAATGTAGAGCTACATTGTTGTCATATCATTCTTTACCCATGCCCCCAAAGAGCTTATGTCTTAAAGTGGTGTGATGATTCCCAAGTAAGTTTCTACTTCAGGTAGTCACGACTATTCCCCGGTGAATCTCTATTTCAAATAGTTATGGTATGTCTGGTGCAAGATTTCCCCTGTTGGTAACCTAAGCATCTGCCAATGAATTTCTTGGTTTCAACCTTCCTAGTGAAGTGAATAATATTTCACTCCTCAGTGAACTTCTTACGACTTCAATCTTCTCCAGCGAAGTGGATGTTTATTTCATCCCCCAGGAGTCTCAACTCTGACATCTTCAGCTACAACGTTGATCCTAGCTTCCCCAATGAAGTGGATATTTATTTTATCCCCATGTGAGGCCTTAGCTCTGGCATCTCCAATTACAACTTCCTTTCAGTCTACTTCAGATTGTAGTGGATATTTATTTTATCCCCTATGAAGTCTCTCCGATCATGAGTTTGATCCTTTCCCGGTGGATCTTTCTCATCCCCAACAGGAAGCCAAGTTCATTCTGATAATCCCCTAAGTGAGGTGATGATGTTATATCCCCAAGTGGAGTACTCTCTTTTCCCCAGAGAAGTCTGAAGCCTTGAAGCTGGACTGTGGTCCCAGATGTGGTTTTCCATTCATCCCGAGTGATGTTTCTATCTCATGAAGATTGGCCGAGTATCTGTGTCGAGATGTTTATTTCATATCCAGTTTGCTTCTCTTCGTTTGTTTTGTCAGCATAAGCATAACATGACATATATTCATTCATACATAGACATGGCATATGCACATTTTTCATTTTTGTGATGTTTGTTTATTCTTTCACTTTGGTTGTGTTTATCCCCCAAGTGACTAGGTTTGTCTTTTCCCTCCAAGTAGAGTTATCACCCCTAAGCAGAAAGAGCACATCCTTTCTAATTCCCCACTGAATTTGATCCTCGTGGAAGATGGTTGCTTTAGTTTTCTTTTCCATTTTTGGATAAAGATCAACCCCATTTGAGTTTATTCCTCAATGGATAGAGTCCTGCTTGACCGTTTCTTTTCAGTTATTTCCTGAATTGAACTTTGGTCCTTCACAATTATGATTTTGAATCTCTAGGCTGTTGAGTCTAGATTGAGCGTGCATTTATTTTGCACTTTATCTCCTCAAGAAGAATTTATCCGAAGATCACCATTGGAGACAAAATCCACTCTCCAGTAGTGTGGTAATATTTTCTTGAAATTTATACCCAGGCAACAAGTGGCAGCCTCTTTATTTGAGCAACTTGTTTTGGTCTCAGGTTTTCTATTCGGATGGCAAATGACAGTCTCTTTCCAAGACATTTTTTCTATCCCCAACAAGTTATCAAGATTATCAACTTTTCTTCCCTCGAATGGCATCTCTTCGGAAATCCGTCAGAGAAGTTTGTTGAAGATGTTACAAGTGTTTCTCTTTATTTGAAAATTCCTGTTGCCAGATTTATTTGCTTCAATGCAAATTTCAAACTACAGCAATATTGCTCCTCAGTGATGTTCTCCCCAGTGATCCCACTATTCAATTTGCTTCCATTAAATGGCATCTCTCCGAGAATTTTGGTGAATATTCTTACAGTTGATCTTTCTCTTTATTTGAGAAGACATGTTTACAAGCCAACCGGCTCGCATCTCTTTTGAAGATCCTCGGTGGAACTTCCTAATCTCCAATAAGTTATGGATTCCCACTGAAGTCCTAGATCTCCAGTGAAGTTTCAATCCCCTGTGAAGATACTCTCCTACAAGGATTGATCTTTCTAGGAAGAAACTGAGACCAGTCTGTGGCTTATGACCCGAGACGAGGGGAGGTTTATTTTTACCCTTTTCAAGTGGAATACTTGATTAAAGAAGAAACTGAGACCAGTCCGTGGCTTATGACCCGAGACGAGGGGAGGTTTATTTTACCCTTTTCAAGTGGAATACTTGATTAAAGAAGAAACTGAGACCAGTCCGTGGCTTATGACCCGAGACGAGGGGAGGTTTATTTTACCCTTTTCAAGTGGAATATTTGAATAAAGAAGAAACTGAGACCAGTCTGTGGCTTATGACCCGAGATGAGGGGAGGTTTATTTTACCCTTTTCAAGTGGAATACTTAATCAAAGAAGAAACTAAGACCATTCCGTGACTTATAACCCGAGACGAGGGGAGGTTTATTATCCTTTAAAACAGATCATTTAATTATTTGAAGTTGGCTCTATTTAAGATTCCTTGGTTAATCTCGGCAGTAGATTCTCCGATAAAATTTAAAATATAATTTTCAGCAAACCTCGGCAACAGGTATTCTCTTTCATTTCCTAGTAAGTCTATGCAGAAGATTTCCAGTAGACCTTGACAACAGGTATTTTCTTTTCATTTTCTGGCAAGTCTAGGCAGAAGATTTCCAGTAGACCTCGGCAGTAGGTATTTCATTTGTAAATTCTCTGGTTATTCTCGGCAGTAGATCTCCAGTAGATTTCAACAGAAGACGTTTCTCTATTTCCAGGATCTCGGCAGTAGATTCTATAGTTAATTTTGATACTTCTTAAACTTCAGCATACAGTTGTTTCTTTTCAGAATCTCGGTAGTAGATTCCCTGGTTAATCTCGGCAGCAGATTTTCCAGTAAATTTTTTATAGTTGACACTTTTTCAAAAAAAACCTTGGCAGAAGGTATTCCCAAATGAGGTTATAAGTCTCGACAGTAGACTCCTCCAATTGATATCTCTTGAAATCCCCACAGTGGACCTCAACAGTAGGTTCTTCAAGTTGAATTTATTAGAAGATTTCGTCACAAGTTTATTGCCTTTGCTCTTTTAGAGCTACTCTATGCTTAATGATCTCTTCCCCTGTGGAGTTGAGTCTCATCCCTAGTCGAGTTGGATCTTTTCCCCGTGGAGTCTTGCTTTGTTTGTTAAGTTGTTTCTCATTGGGTCTTTCATTCTTTAGTTGTGCTTTCAGCAACATTTCCATATACAGTTCTCCCTCTGTGGCATCATTCCCCACAGGATCCCTGTCTCGCATTCATTTCATATCATATCATATCATAATTATTATATGGCATCTTAGGGACAAAAATTGTGCTTGTTTGTATTTAAGCCTATCCTATCACGTCGAGACGAAGATTTCAATCTCCATATCTCCGGATAGAAGAAACTTAAATAGGGGCATCTGTCATACCTTAATTTTTGACCCTAAGATTTCGTTTTCGTTTTGCATCTTCTGCATAGCATATCACGCATTTCATCTTGCATAATACCCAATTTATCAGATGGAATAAACTTGTTGGATTTACAGCCGAATCGGTCAAATAAAAGTCAACTGTGCGTAAAATCCGTGGACGGAGAATTTTTAGGTCGAGCGTGCAGACGTCAGTGATATTAATCTAGGTTTCGCGTGGTTTGCCCTGGCGTGCTCATTTAAATTTTATGACCAATTTTCGGTCGCATTTTTTATCGGTTTCAGCATTTTTAGCGGGTAAAATTTATTTTAAAATCTGACCAAACGCTGTATTTTTTTCAATATGTTTATTTCGCGTTGATCATTTTAATGCATCTAATTTTATTTTTCGGTTATTTTTGCGCCTGACTTTTTATTCATTTTAAACCATTTTTATTTCTATTTTTTTAGTTAGAATAATCTTTTAATTTAATTTAATTATGTTTAATTAGATATTTAAATTTATTTTTAAGTAAATGATTTTATTTTAATAGTCATCAATATGTTTCCCTTTTAAAAACACACAAAACGTTATTTTTAATTCTTAAGCTTTCTTGTCCACTAACCCTAGCGCATATATATATATATATATATATATATATATATATATATATATATATATATATAGTTATGCTAATGCACACACATGTAGGTGTGCATTAGTAACATACACCTTAGTGTATTTTTGTGTGGAATCCATTAATTTTGGGTGGGACCCACATTAAATAAATGAAGAAAAAAATAGAAAGAAATTAGATGTAGTTTATTTTTGTGTGTGGCCCACCAAATTTGGATGTATATTAGCATTTCTCATATATATATATATATATATATATATATATATATATATATATATATAAGGATGGGATCATTTGACACCGATGTCAAATATTAATTTTGACACCAAATTCTACCCCTTTATTATTATCAATTCAATGGCTAAGATAAATTCCCTTAAAAAACTCACGTGTTAGTTTTAAGTAAATATATCTTAACCTTTAAATTAATAATAATAAACGGGTAGGATTTGGTGTCATGATACTTTGGTTTCAATTAGGAATGGCAATTTGGCCCATCCCCAGTGGGTACCCAAAAAATTACCCACAACGGGTAGGGTAAAAACCCGCAAAAATGGGTACGGGTACGGGCTCGGGTAATTACCCACTTAAATAAGCGGGGATGGGCACCTTAGTACCCAACCCGCCCCATACTCACACAATATATATTTATATATTTAATTTATATTATTATATAAAAATTAATATTTGAAATTCTGGTACCAGATGTGTGATGTTAAGTGCGATGTCACAACAACACACTCTGCACAATGGACAAAATAAACAACAGAAGAACACACCAAATTGTTAACCCAGTTCAGTTCAAACCACCTAATCTGGGGGCTACCAAGTCAAGGATGAAATTCACTACTTGTAGAATTAATTTACAGACTCAACAACCCAGTTGACAATCTCCTACACTTAATTCCTACTAGTGACTTTCTACCTAAGAAACCACTTAGATATGAGAACGCTACTCAATCCCTAAAAATACTCAAAGAACAACCTCTTTGAGAAACCTTGATCCTGCGTCACAGCTTTGATCAAGTTACACAACTCTCTTTGCTTCACAGCTTTAGAGAGGACAGAACACAACTCACCAATTCACACTAAAATGGTGTATACAAAAACACGCACAAAGACAATGTTTAACCTCCAGTTAAAGCTCCCTATCTTCTGTCTGTTTCTATACCTTCTTCCTTTGATCTATGCGCTTTATATAGCCACCTGAATTGGGCTTGGACTCCTTGCAATATTTGATCTGATTTGTTATTTAAAACTGAATCTTCAAAACAGATTTTATCCCCAAAATCTTTTTAAATCTTCAGCCTTTAAACCTCCCTACAAATCTGCATCAAATCTCTATGCAACAGAGAATATCCAACCCAAGATATTCGCATCCAATGAGACTACCAGCTCTCCACAATTCCAGCTAAAATGCAAACCCTAACAACATCACTAAACCTGATGTTATTAATCTTCTGCAGATCTAATATCACAACATCGCTTGTGACATCAGACATCCAACTTCACACTTAACACAGCCCAGTGTTAAGACTCAATGTTGTGACATCACCCATATGACATCAACATTTAACATACTTTGTTTTACCAAAATTCTAGCCAATCCAAGAAACTAACAATGTCCCCCTTTGGCTAATTTTGGCTAAAACAATCTCTGCATCTTCAGATACTTTAGCAGCGGATAAAAATATGATTTTTCCAAACTTTGCAGCAGTAGCACAGTCTTCACAAACAGCTACACTTCACAATGCTTTCAGCATGCTGCACTAACACTCTAATACTCTGCTGTACACAAACTTTAACACTAACCAGCAGCATGGAATAAATCTCCCCCTCAAGGCAAGAACCAGGATACAAGCTGTTCAACAACTCTCCCCCTCAATATCTGTACTTCTGCATCACAACTAGCAGCACTCCTTGTCATTGCAGCAACTCTTGCATCTTGACTGACTTTTGACTATTTCTCCCCCTTTTTAGCCACAATTGGACAAACCTCAACAAGTAAGTCCTATGACACCCTGTACAAAACCATACTTCTTCTGTCAGCAATATCCACATTTTGAAAATCCAGACATATTCTTCATCCATCCAGTTATGAAGGCTTCACACAATCATCCACAAGATTGATCAGCATGCAATCTTCACAATAAATGCACCTTTGCTGCAAAATCCATAGACAAGTACTCCCCCTATCATGATTAACAAATGTTCTAGATGGAGATGAACATTTGAGCACATTTTATGAGTACATGCATTTTGGTACCACTGTCCCTTTCTCCAAAGGCTATCATATAATTCATCTTCACCATCCAAGGCGAACCTTCTACTTCATCATTCTCCCGTATGACTATGTAGATGCTCCTTAGATATAATGTAAGCACTAAGCTTCAGATCCAGAATAAAGACATCCTTCACCAAGGATACTCTTGACACTCTTGACACCAGGGTATTACATATGCTCCATTACTGGATTTTCTATCAGCAAAATAATCCAAACTCAACACTGTGTCACAAACTCCACAATTTCTCAGCTTACTTATAAGCTTTACTGAGATCCAGTCTCTTCAAGAGATCACAATTCCTATATCCTTACATCCACCAGTAGTTGTTGAAACTGGTGAAGTCTTCAAAGACAGTAGTCATGCTTTGCCAGAACAAACTACTAAACACATGACCATAATCTCCACCTCTTCTGACCAAAAATGCTAGAGCATCCAACTCCACATGTCCAATCTTAATCATCTTCCAGATATAACCACCAGCAACCATGATGTTATAACATCTTTTGGGACATCAGCTTCTCATCACCATTCAAAGGACTCATTGCACAACGAAGTCCTTCAAGAAGCTCCCAATAAAACACAGTCAGAGCAACTTATTCATACACACCTGAATAACATAAGTTCCTACACCCTCTCTGAACCATATCCTAGCAAACTCAACCATATCCAGAGTATCTATACCAAATTCTTTTTCTAGAACATACTTCCACCATTTTATGAAAAACACAGGAATGTTATCTAGTATGGCCTTTTGAATTTTCTCAGAAGTTTTACCAACAACGGATTCCTTCATTTGAGAGATATCCTGGACATTATCATCAGACTTATCTCTGATCTTCCTATTTCTGGAAGAGATGAACACTTTACTCCTGGATTGTGTAGTACCATCCACATAGATCTTCTGCTTATCAGTTCTCATCTTTGGAGGTGACTCAATAGCTTTCCTCTTCCTTAATTTCAGTCGTTTAGCAACCCCAGGAACCACTTTTGTAATTAGTTCATCATCACTCTTCTTTATTTTAAGGCTAGAAGTATCAGCTCTAACATCTGCATCTTCCAACCTAAGGATTATCAACTTGTGAAAATTTTCTTCTGAACTATAGGAGTCATTAGTCAGGTTGTCATCTTTCTTGGCCTTGTAAGTATTCAGCTCCCAACACTTCTTAAGGTCACAACTTTTGATCCTTCCATCAGCATTGTTGACTCTTTCATCTTGCTCACATAACTGACTACCCAAGTTGGCTTTTAACACATCATTCAACTTAGGAGTAACAGCACCATACGTCATTAACCCAGATTGACTTTTCACCATACTTTCACGCTTGATGTCACCATCTGATGTTACAACATCAACCTTAACATCACTAGATAAGCTGTCCACTTGAGGTATCCACTGATAGCAATTATCTTTGGATCTTACTCCCTTCATCACTACCTCATTCTGCTCATCAGCTACCACACATTCATCTTTGGTGTAGCTTACCTTGTAACCTTCATCACAAAGTTGACTTATGCTAATTAAATTAGCACTCAACCCTTGAACAAGGAGCACATTATCAAGAGTAAGACCATCATGATTCTTCACTCTTCCAACTCCTTCTACTACTCCTTTTTCACCATTTCCAAAAATAACATCATTTGCATGGCAAGGATTGAACTCTACCAAATGATTCTTGGATCCAGTCATGTGCTTTGAACATCCACTTTCAAAGTACCATGCATCCATAGCAAAATGTCCATCTGATGTGTGAGCCAATAGACATGTGACCTGAGCTTTAGGAACCCATTGTTTTACTACTTTGGGCCTGACCTCCTTTTGTCTGTGTTGAGGAGCAGAATTTGGATAACCATGAAGCTTGAAGCAAGAGAACTGCATATCTCCAAATCTGCCACAATAGAAGCATCCGACCCTATCATCTCTGAAGTGGTTATTTCTTTTGCCATTTTGATGATGATACTGTTGGTGCTGCCGCCCATAATGATGTCTCATTCTACCATAGTTGGCCTGTCTTCTATGGTGCGGTTGTCTTCTCCTGTACTGAGGATGCTATCTCCTAGGCTGTTTCCTATGGTACTGAGGCTTCCTTCTTCCATAGTAATGAGGCATAACATTGTTTTATCCATATCCATATCCATACCAGTTTCCCTGATGTTGAGACATCTGATGAGACATGTTCTATTTGAACCTGGCAGCCTTCATGCTCTTGTGATATTGAGGTGGCATATACTGACTATCTCCCTGAGACTGCACCTTCTTCTGATGATGAGCATTCTTCTTCTCAACATTCTGAGGTTGTGGATGAGTAACCTTATTAGGTGTAGAATCATGTCTCTTTGTTTGATGCTGAGACATTGGTTGGGACACCTCCTTCTTTGTTCTAGAAGTGCTTGCTTTTGTAGAACTCTTTTCCTCAACCACATATCCTATACCTGATTTATCTCCACCACTTTCTCTGAATGAAGAATCTTATCAAGAGTGGCTGTACCACTGTTCATCATCCTAACAAATTTTGTCATATGATCAAGTTGAGATTTAACTAGTACAACTTCATTTTCCAGATCAGTTTTTACATTCTCAAGCTGAGCAATCTGTTGCTTGTGACACTTGTTTTCTTGACAAATCTCAGCACTTTTTAAACACAGCTCTTGATAAGTAGATGCTAACTCCTCATAAGTTATTTCTCCATCACTATCATCATCAAAAACAACAGTTCCTGTTAAGGCTCTAACATGCTTTGCTGACTCACCTTCACTTTCACTATCAGATCCAGACCAGGAAACTGTCATGCCCTTCTTCTGTTTCTTCAAGAATGTGGGACATTCTTTCTTGACATGTCCATAACCTTCACATTCAAAGCACTGAACACATTTCTCTTGGGCAGTCTTCTCTTCTTCCATCTCTTTTGACTTGCTGATGTCAGAAGAGACGTTCTTGACATTGGGCCTGGAGTTATTGTTCATCCTCTTGAACACCTTATTGAACTGCCTTCCCAACATAGCTATGGCCTGAGATAAATCCTCCTGGGATTCAGTACTCTTCCCTTTCTCTTCTTGAGCATTTGAAGTCAAGGCTATACTTTTTGGCTTCTTTTCAGGTTCTTCTTCATTTAACCCAAGCTCAAATGTTTGAAGAGATCCAATGAGCTCATCAACCCTCATCTTGCTGATGTCTTGTGCTTCTTCAATGGCAGTCACATTCATCTTGTACCTCATAGGAAGTTACCTAAGAATCTTCCTTACAAGCTTTTCTTCTAACATTTTCTCTCCAAGGGCACTAGATGCATTGGCCAGCTCAAGAACACTCATGTGGAAGTCATGAATAGTCTCATCATCCTTCATCTTCATGCTTTCAAACTTAGATGTTAGAAGCTAAAGTCTTGACATCTTAACTCTATATGTACCTTCATGAGTAGCCTTCAAAATATCCCATGCAACCTTAGCAGCTTCACATGAGTTGATCAACCTGAATACGTTCTTGTCAACTCCATTGAAGATAGCATTTAGGGCTTTTGAATTTCCAAGGGCAAGCTCATCTTCTTCCTTGGTCCATTCCTCTTCAGGTTTCAGCTTTGAGGTGCCTTCTTTATCTTTCCCAGCATCATCTTTCTGACACACAACAGGTGCTTTCCATTCTTTAATAATGGCCATCCAAGCCCTGCTGTCCAAGGATTTCAAGAAGGACGTCATCCATGGCTTCCAATAATCATAATTGGAACCATCCAATATAGGGGGTCTGTTGACAAATCCTCCAACTTCTTTGTCCATCTTTACACCAGAAAGTAACTTCCCTAGATCTCACCCAGAGACTGACAGGATGCCTGCTTTGATACCAATTGAAATTCTGGTACCAGATGTGTGATGTTAAGTGCGATGTCACAACAACACACTCTGCATAATGGAAAAAATAAACAACAGAAGAACACACCAAATTGTTAATCCAGTTCAGTTCAAACCACCTAATCTTGGGGCTACCAAGCCAGGGATGAAATTCACTACTTGTAGAATTAATTTACAGACTCAACAACCCAGTTGACAATCTCCTACACTTAATTCCTACTAGTGACTTTCTACCTAAGAAACCACTTAGATATGAGAACGCTACTCAATCCCTAAAAACACTCAAAGAACAACCTCTTTGAGAAACCTTGATCCTGCGTCACAGCTTTGATCAAGTTACACAACTCTCTTTGCTTCACAGCTTTAGAGAGGACTGAATATAACTCACCAATTCACACTAGAATGATGTATACAAAAACACGCACAAAGACAATGTTTAACCTCCAGTTAAAGCTCCCTATCTTCTGTCTGTTTTCTGTACCTTCTTCCTTTGATCTATGCGCTTTATAGAGCCACCTGAATTGGGCTTAGACTCCTTGCAATATTTGATCTGATTTGTTATTTAAAACTGAATCTTCAAAATAGATTTTATCCCCAAAATCTTTTTAAATCTTCAGCCTTTAAACCTCCCTACAAATCTGCATTAAATCTCTATGCAACAGAGAATATCTAACCCAAGATATTCGCATCCAATGAGACTACCAGCTCTCCACAATTCCAGCTAAAACGCAAACCCTAACAACATCACTAAACCTGATGTTATTAATCTTCTGCAGATCTAATGTCACAACATCGCTTGTGACATCAGACATCCAACTTCACACTTAACACAGCCCAGTGTTAAGACTCAATGTTGTGACATCACCCATGTGACATCAACATTGAACATACTTTGTTTTACCAAAATTCTAGCCAATCCAAGAAACTAACAATATTTATAAAATTTTATAAAAAACATCAATTTTAAATTACTACATATTTAATATACGTGATCATTTATTTCATAATTCAATAATAAATTTTTTTTAAAACTTTTTAATATTTTTAAAAACTTAAAATATTATGATATTTTATACTTGATATATTTATTTTTATTAGAAATGCGGGTAACGGGTACGGGTACGAGCACTTATATACCCATAGGGTACGGGGACGGGTGCCAATTTTGATACCCAAGCGGGTATGGGCTCGGGTACGAGGATTTTTTTCAACTGCTGGTATGGGACGAGTACTATAGTACCCTACCCATACCCTGCCCATTGCCATCCCTAGTTTCAATTGATCTTATCCCACATATATATATATATATATATATTCATGCATTGCAAGACCTAAGGGGGCGGAATCCAAAAAGAGGATTGAAAAGACTCTATGTTTCTCTCGCGATACTCTTTCCGCTTTCCTTTTTCACACAACCACCACCACTCATACTCCCTCTGACAACAACAATACTCCTCCGTCGCAGCCTTAACCACCACCGTCCCACACCACTTGCCGACAAGTTTCTCCGTTTCTCAGCATTCAAGAGCAGCAACAATAATAACGACAAGTTTCGACAACTCAGCAGATCACGGCACGGTGTTAGCAATGACATTGTACCATTCGATATTTCAAAATCAATGTTGAGGTTTAAGTATTGTTTTGATCTAAATATTTATTTCTTCTTGATCTTAGTCGGCTGTTTGTTTAGTTCGTCTTTGATACTATGTGGCGCTCAAGATTTTTGGTTGAATCGATTTCGGTTTCGGTTAATTTTCATTTCAGGTTTAGCAAATATTTTTTTGTTAAGCTAAAACTTTAGTAATCACTTGTGTTGTTTCTGTGATTTGTTTTGTTTGTGTCAACAACAAATTTAAGTGTTTATATAATTTGTTCACATTGCAATAATAAAACTTGATTATTTGGTTGTTGTGAAGAACATGGGCTATAGGTCCAAATATTTTATATTAAAGTTTGTGAAATTTTATTTAAATAGATTTTCTAAAAAACTTAATTAAAATTAATAAAAAATAATTCTGCCACATAGTCCTGTTTCGCCACCTCAGCTGACACGTCATCTCAACTAACACCACCTCAGCTGACACGGAAAGGACTACTTTGATTATGTTAGACAACGTAAGGGACCAATTTGGAACTTTTAAAAGAAAAAGGACCAAAATGGACCTAGAGACATATGTAAGAGACTAAAAAGGGTATTAAGCCTTATATTTTATATGTTGTTATTATTAAAATGTGCTTAGATTTAAGTGTTATTTTTTTTTTCTTTTCATGAGCATTAGGCCCGTTAGCTTTTTCTAAATCTCTCTTTTTAAAAAAAAAAACTAAAACTTTTTTCCTAATAAAAAATCCAAAACTACTTTAATTTATCTCTAATCTCTTTTCAAAAAATCCAAAAAAAAAATCTAACACATCTCAAACCATTTAGCCACTTTGCCTTTTCAATTTTAAACCCTTTTTAAACAAATTAGACATGAGTCATCTATGTAGATGAGATCTAAATCTCCTACCCCATAACATTGTTGAGAAAGATGTTGATTCTTTTCCACTTGAGAGATGTATGTGGCATATGTGTCGATTCTATATCCGAGTTAGAGCCATTCTCTTAACGTGAAGCAAAAATCCATCTTCCGCATGTTTGTGGTGGTTTAGTTGAATTTTCACCTTAAGATGACAACTTGTCTCTTCTCCTAACTGTCGCTCCCGGGATTTTCATCCAAGTACAAACGCGAAAGTGGCACCGAAACAGAGTCGCCAGCAATGTGTATTTATCCCAAGAGAGGGAAAGGAAACACTGCATAAACCTGAAGAGAAACGAAAGAGCATGGTCTTGCGACCAAGAGAACTGGGTTCGGGAGTCGGTTACGCGAGAGGAAGGTATTAGCACCCCCACGCATCCATCGTACCCGATGGGATCCACGCTTGCTAGTCTCGATCAAAGGGTGTCGTTGTCTAGAGCTCCACTGCTACTGGAAGGGAAAAGGAACAGGAAAAAGGAAAAGGGAAAAGAGAAAGAGAACAAGAAACAAATGTAGGGAAAATAAAAGAAGTGCTCGAATGGGCCCTA
Source organism: Lathyrus tuberosus (assembly GCA_022829125.1). Lineage (NCBI taxonomy): Eukaryota > Viridiplantae > Streptophyta > Magnoliopsida > Fabales > Fabaceae > Lathyrus > Lathyrus tuberosus. Next base: position 1,492,767 of record JALAZF010000436.1, on the reverse strand, counting down.
CCCCACTGCCTACGTATCTCATCGGGAACATGAGAATTAGAGCGACGTAGTTCCCCTCAACGAGGGTCACTATGTTTGTGTTTTTAGGGAACGGCTAACGTTCTAGTTCAGGTATTGCAGGCTCGCTGGTCCGAGTGTGTTACCATCTTGCAAGAGAACGAGTAGAAGCACGTTCGTACGCTGAGAGTGAATGAGATGAGAAAAGAACTCCCGAAGGAAAGACGTTATTGTTTGTGTTTTTGTCTTTTAAGAAAGAAGTGTTTTGAAGTTAGTTCGTACTTACATTGCACCAAAGTCTACCATGCGGGAACTAGTGAATCGCATGGTCGCCCCCAAATGGAACGTATGCTAAACACTCTAGAAGAGGAGGGGGGACCCCTCGTTCTTCACTTCCTACACTTAAGGCTCAAGCGCAATACACGTTAACCTTTATTAAATATTTTTACTTTTATTTTGAGATGAGAAGAGAAACGACACAAGGGAAAACTCTAAAGGGAAACTAAAAGTCCTAATGTTATCATGCATGGATGTCCTATGGTTAGTGAGGTTTAGGAGAAAAGACTAACTAAAACCTAATGCTAATCCTACTCCAAGCTTAATCAAAAATTAAGTTGGACTAGGTAGCTCTAAAGGGAAAGAATCCAAGACTTGAACAAGTCTTGAGATCCATGGGATGAGAAAGAGTGAAAGAGAAGAAAAGAGAAGAAGAAGAAGAGAGATGAGATACAATAAGTGGCAGCAAGCACATCCTATCATAAATGTCCAACTCAAACAATCAACATGTTTCAAAGATCAATGCAAAACAAATCAAGTAAGCATGCAAAGATAAACATGAAAGAATGCAAGCATACTTGTATGAAATGCACAATTAAGCATACTTGGACTTCATATCAAAATGAAATGAGAAAGGCAAGATGAAAATGAAGACAAGTCAGAACCAATATCATATTATCATCAATAATTCATGTGTGCAAAAGTGATTCAAAACATGAAGCATTATGGTCCAAAGAAGTTCACAAAATGAAAGGTAATGATATTCATCATACAATTCAAACCAAATGCATTCAACTATGCTCAAGTAACATGAAAACCAAAGATAGAACTCAAGAGGCAGTAGCATATGCATCAATACCATATCAAACCAAACTCAAGTCATACAAGTTCAAACATCAATCAACAACTTCAAAACATGCACCAAGGCAAACTACAAAAAGAGGACAAAGTTCCAACACTTAGGCATACTCAAACATGATTCAAACATGATCCACAAAGTGCAAAAATTAGTCTCAAAGGACCTTAACCAGGGGTAAACACCATTCCAAAATGAAAGAAATAAACTTGGAAGGGGTGCATACAACAAGAGAACACGTTGGAAAATAAAAGATGGGCTTAAACTGGGGTGCAAAAAGCAAGGCCCAAGGCCAATGGTCCAATAGCGCAAGTCAAAAGAAACAATGGACTTCAGTCAATATTCAGATTCAATAATAGCCATAAGATCAATCTTGCGCTCCACAACCAATCAAATAATCAGCAAGGTAAGCAAAATCAATGGACCAGATTCACATGCACACAACAATCATGTGAACATGCACACACACAAACAATCAGAATTAAAATAGAAAAGCACGTGGCAAGCGCATGCACATTTTAATGTGCTGTCACCATCTCATTCACACGATCAAATCAACGCATCATATTAAATCATCAATTCAAAATTTCATCATGATTAGTGGACATGATAGCACGCACACAATAGTAACCATGCGGTAACCAACACGCAAACAATAAAAATAAACTCAGAAATAAAAACGTGGCAACACGAGGGCCCTTGGATCAACGTGATGGACGGTTGAGACTTTATCTTCCTCCTTCAACCCTTGGCCGGACGGAAAAGAAACCAGACGCCGGAGCTAGGGCTCCGGTCGTCTCCTCCGATGAGCAACACCACAAAATTTCCCAGAAATGTCACATGAGTATATCATCTTGACCAAAAAAACGCAAGGAACTCAAATATCCAATCCATTTCATCAGATAACGAACACGCAATGCAAATCGAATGAAAACATTTTTAGATCCAAAACTTTAAATCCACAATACACACATGTTGCACGTCTAAAATCAAAATAAAATAGATCATCATGCTTAGTGAAATTCACAGATCATTATGCACATAATAAAACTGAGTTCTATGAGTATGAAAAATTCACCAACCTGAACCTTGTAGAACTTGAAATCCTCCAAGAAATCCCTCCAAACACTGCAGATCTACTCCTTGGAACCTCTAGTTGCAAAATAAATGCAACTAGATCTTGAAATTATGCTAGATCTTGAGGTTTGAACTTGAATCCTCTTGAATGAAACTTGGTGAAATCCTCAGTATGAGCTCAAAATAGCAATTGATTCTTGCTCTATTCTCCTTACTGATCAAGAATGTGAAGAGAAATCTCCAAGAAACTCCAAGGAAAGTGAGATTCGAATAGAGAAAGTGTGAGAGCAAAAAATCAAAACTGAGAAAATGAGAGTCTCTGACCTAGCTGTGAGGGTATGAGTAAGCTTATATACTCTCCATTAGTCCACTGATTATGATTAACAAATGGTTAAACCCTTGATTAAGGAGATTGGAGTGGTTTTGCAAATTCGCATTTTGGGTTGCATCCACTCATTCCCACGTGCAAGCTCCTTTCCATAAGCATGATTCACCTCCAATTTACTTATTGATCACCTCTGAATTCAAATTGGGCCTTGTACTTGCTTGGTTTGTGAGTTTTGAATCAATTTGCATAATTGTACTTTGTGAAAATAATGAGAAATAAGGCATGAAATGAATTGATTCAAAAGCCAAAATGATCCTCTTGACTTGTATTTTGATGTTGTAATATAACATGAACCAATAAAATCAAATACAAGTCCATTTGTGCCAAAATGCCAAAGGTGGAAAAATGGAACCAAATGAAAACCTCAAAATGCACCTTGCCATCTTTTGACCATAACTAGAGTTCCACAAATGATATGGAGAAGTTCTAGTACTTTTTGGAAATGGGAGAGAAAGATATTCAAGTTTCATGTTGGAGGAAAATTCATTTGGAGCTTCCTTGATGATGAAAAGTCAAGTTGAATGTGGTGAAAAAATTGCCAAAAATGGAAAGTTTTCATTATAGGTCATTTTCCAAATTTAGTAACTTTTGCACAAACTCTTGATTTTTGATGAATGATTCCATCCATGCCATTGCTTGACCAAATAAAGGTATATGGACTTGAGAATCATGATTTGAACCTTTGCAAACCCATGGTTGTCTTTCCTTTTGAACTGTTGACTTTTGCTTATTTCACAAGTAACTGATCCATTGAACATCTACCCCAAAGAACCAATGACCAAGATTCCATCCATGGACACTTAAGAACATAAGGAATACCATGAGATCAAGTCTTGCCCAAGAAATCAGAAATAAACTGATTTTAGGTCAAACCCTAATTTTGGCACCCTCTGGTTAGGAGGAAATAACACATCCTCCAAATCCAAGTTCCTCTGAATATGATGTGTATCCTCTCAAACAAAGATGAGATATGCCCTTTGGAGATTATAAAAACTTAAAGAGCTTGCCCATTTGGGGGTCAGATCCCAACTTTTGATTTCCTTGTGTAGGAGATCATGCACTGTCTAATCTTCTTGATGAACTCTCCTCTTCCCATAACTTGTGAGATCAAATGGAGATGATACATGATATAAGAGATCCTTGAGGCTTGTGAGAAACACTTGGTCTTCTTCTTTAGCTTTGGATGATCAACACCTTGGATCATCTTATCACATGCCCTTATGTAAGATGCAATGCTAAATGCTTGATGTTTATTTTTCTATGCTTGAATGCAATGCAATGCAATGAAAGCTCATGCTAAAAGATATGAAGAAAAGAGAGGGCAAATTTTGGGGTATTACACTAACAAACCAACAAACATTGCTTTTACCCGTTGTCGTCCGAACTACGAACGCTCTGATTTCTCAAAGTTCCTTTTGAGAATACGTAGGCACAAGGTTAATCCTTTGCGAGCAACCTTTGCTTTTTACTTTGTTTACCCTTATTGAGGAGGACTACGAATGCTCTGATTCTTTTAGTCATGATACTTAGGCACAAGATGCGATATCTTGGCGAGCATACTTAGGAATAACACCTTAGGTCTTCCTTCCTTTTCACCCTTTAGCAGACAAAATAACAAATAACACAATAAAATAAGAGGTTCCTGTAGAGTACTACAGATACTTAGGATACTAGCACCTTCCCTAGGTATAACCAACCCCCGAACCTTAGATTCTGTTTTGCTTTGTTTTTGAATTGCATACTTATGGGTTTATTCGTTTTTCCCCTTCCCTTGGATAAATTAAAGATCGGTGGTGAAATATGATTTGTGAACCTAGTTAACTTAATAGATATGGTATCCGATTCTCACCGCGACACATACCATACAAGATTCATATGGAAGGTCTTTTCTTCAAGGAAGGAGAAAATGACAGAGCACTTAAAGAGGAAATTGTGTGTGCCTAGCATCATATTAACAGGAAAGGAATATAATCTTCGGGAAAACCAAACTGCACATCTGCGAAGCCTTATCTCTAATGGGTACAAACTAGAGCCATCAAGTTGAGGATGACATACCCTCGTCAAGAAGTGTTTCCCCTAAAGGAATCTATCCTCTACTTCATGAACAACACAGAGAAACTTCAGGTCGCTTTAAACAAAACACAACGTGAAAAGAACTCTTGGAGGAACAAATATCAAATTGTCAGCCTAGAGAACACAGAGATTCAAAAGGTGCTAAAAGAAAAAGATGCTCTGATTGAGATACTTGAGCAGCATGTTGTGGAAAGACAAAAAGAACGAGAAATTTTACTCTCCATTTTCCCTTGGCAAAAGATCGTCAACCCACCGATAGTTGAGGAATCCCGGTTCAAGAGGCAGAAGGAAAGTCAGCAACAAGGGTTTAAAGCCTCGTCAAAGAGGGTTCCTTAATGGTTATAGGCTTAGTTTCCCTTTTCTTCATTGTAAATATTGTACTTTTGTAACCTTTTCAGTTTATCAAATAAAAGTGTTGGTGATTATGTTATCCACTGAATGATATTTGCAACATAACTGTTGAAAGTTCTTTTAAACAAAGCAAAAGAGCATTTGCATCCTTTGCACATCATGCATCATTCTAGCATTTCACATCTTTCACAAAACAAAACAAAAAACTTACACATATTTTTTGCACTTTAGAGTCAAATTGTCTCATTCATACAACACTTGGGACAATCGTCAGAAGAAAATGGACGATCTGGAGGGAGAAAATAGAGAACTGAGAGAGGAGGTCACTACTCTAAAATAAAGCCTGGAAATACTCAACATCATGATGGAAACAATGGCAGCAGCTCAGGATCAACCATCTCAAAGAACTGTGATCTCAGAAATTGTCTCCGCACCAAGCTTTGAAGTACCCGTCAGTCTTCCTCAGTACACCATGCCTAAAGGGTTTCACTGGGGAATGCCTTGCAATTTTGTGCCTGAAGGTTATATACCTCTGATCACAGAAGACCCAAGAGCTACAACCAAAGTCTCCAAGCCTGAAGGTTACAAAGTTCAGGTCAATGAAGATGTAAAAGCCACGACAGAGATTCCTACACCTGAAGGTTACAGACTTCAGGTCACCGAAGCTCCAAGAGCCGCGGAAATAATGTCTGTACCACAACCTGTGATACATACTACTCCAGAAGAACAGATATTTCACGCCGGTCCAAGTAATAATATAGGAGTATATGAAAGAATGGATGAATTCCAAGAGCAGTTCTTGGAAATGCAGAAAGAACTTCAGGCTATTCGCGGACATGACTTATTTAGGAAGGATGCTGGTGACCTCTACTTAGTCCCAAATGTTAAAATACCATACAAATTCAAGGTGTCGGACTTTGAAAAGTACAAAGGCAACTCTTGCCCTCAAAGTTACTTAGTGATGTATGCTCGGAAGATGTCTACCCAGACAGAAAATCAACAGTTATTGATCCACTACTTTCAAGACAGTTTAACTGGTGCTGCACTCAAATGGTACATGGGGTTAAACCGTACCAAGATCAATACCTTCAGAGACCTTGGGGTAGCTTTTGTTCAGTAATACAAGTACAATTTGTATATGGCGCCTGAAAGGGATCAACTCAGAGCTATGTCTCAAAGGGATAAGGAAAGCTTCAAAGAATATGCTCAGAGATGGCTTGAAATTGCCTCCCATATTTGTCCTCCTCTCGAGGAGAAAGAAATGATAAAAATCTTCTTGAAAACTTTCAGCTCATTCTATTATGACTTAATGGTCGCAAGTTCACCTAGTGACTTCACCGAGATGGTGATCATGGGAGTACGGTTTGAGGAAGCAGTCCGAGAAGGGTGATTTGTCAAAGATACAGAACTATCCAGTAGTAGCAAGAGGTATGGAAGCACTTTTCAAAAGAAGAAAGAGCAAGATATCAGCACTATCTCACAGAGTAAATAAAGACGAAGATACCAACCTCGGCAGGTAGCAACGATATCTCCTGTTATCAACTCAGCGCCACTTCCGACATATCAACCACAAGTTTCTCAAAATCAGCAAATTCAGCAACCACTGTATCAACAAAGGCAGCAACAGCCGCTTCAGCAGGCTTGCCCGCAATACAACAACAACAATCATATTTTAAGGTTATCGGGTTTTGATCCTACACCAATGCCATATGCAGAGATGTTCCTGTAACACCCCGATTTATTTTGTTATTTTTCGTAACTAGAAGTATACGATGTTGTGTGTATGTGTGTGATTATGCATGGTTTGGTCGTGTTTGGGTTGCCCTTAGTATGGGGTAGTGACCTTAGAATTGTGGAGATTAAGGTGTTGTGGGTGGGTGACCAATTGTGTAGGGAGGAATGGTGTGGTTCGTAATTAATTAATTCATATTATGAATATTTGATTAATATTATTAATGTAAATTATTAAGAAATATTGTTATTATTATTTAATTAGTAAAATAATAATAATAATAATAATAATAATGAGATAATAATAATAATATGAAATTAAAAGGAATATTAGAAAATAGAAAAGGGGATTAGAAAGGAAAACTATTCAGTACGTGAAAAGTAGAGAAATGGAGAAGTCATAGCTAGGGGTAGAGAAAGGAGACTCCATTGCAGAGAGGGAAGATTTTAAAGAGCTCTGAGGTAAGGGTGGGGTTCTTTAATCTCTTAAGGGTTGCATAATGTTTGTATGAGGGTAGATAAACCTTTAGGATCATCCCTATGTGTTGTTTGTGTTGATTTAGGATTGGGGTTTTTGCGTGTCGGAGGTTTTGATAAAAGAATAAAATGCATAAATTAACCGGTTGAAATGTGGGTTATGTGTTTCTAATCGATTGCATGACGATACTGAAGGATGCCTTGCTCCTCCTAATTCATTACAAGCTGATATTGTGATGAAAAATAACTTTGGCTACAGCTCGGATGATCCTATGGACGATTTACCTATTTGGGAGCCTAACATGGAAGATCCAGGGTATCAAAGCCAGCCAGAAAATGCATATCTGCTAAATAGCCCTGGAAAAGATTCATTTGTTCCTTCGGAAGAATGGAGGCCTTATCTGAAAAATCCGGAATATGTCAATCATCGTCTTGATGAAGTAGTAAGAATTGTTGGACAAGAGTTTATTAACTTTGCACTACCAAAAATCAATGCCATTGAAGAAGATGATTCATCAGTTTCCTCAGAGAACTGGGATACCCTGGGACAGCCAAGCGGCAAGTTTTATTTCCTAGTAAAATACACTACCCCTGAAAGCTCTCGCATCTTGTTTGAAGACATCCAACCAATAGGATGGGAAGATTCTCCTGCTCAAGAAAATACGTACGAAAAAACAACAGAAAACCCCTCTTATAATAACTCTGCATGGGAAGAAGACTCTACTGACCCGACTCCTCCAGAAGTTAGCACCATTGTTGAAGACAATCCCAAGAGGGATGTACCAGACTTTGTGATACATTGAGGAGTTCGCCACAATTGGATAGTTGTTGATGTCCCGAATGTTGTTCACATCTCAAAGTAAATGCCTCATCTTTATTTTGACCTCTAACCTTGCCCAGGTGAAGAGTTGTTTTATATGGCTTCCCTTGTCTATAAATTTCCGCTCTTTGCTTCGCCCAAAGCGGAAGAGTTTTGTTTTATAAGGCATGTGTTTCAAGAATCGACAAATCATAAAAAAAGATGTCATTCAGAATTCCCGCATTTATTATTGTTTTTACTTTTTGCTTTTTCAGAAAATGGTAATCCTAAAATAAACAAAAATGAATACCAAACATTTTCAAGAAAAAAACACACACACACACACATATTTCTGCATTTTGATATAATTTCTAAAAAAGGAAAAAATCACATTGTGCATATTAATCATAAAAAAAACCCCATTGAAAGATATGACTCAATACCTTCTCCCAACTTTGAGTTCCCGATATTCGAAACTGAAGAAGAAGAGGACGGAGAAATTCCAGCTGAGATCTCCCGACTACTCAGACATGAGGAAGAATCCATTCAACCCCACAAAGAGCTGTTGGAAACGGTCAATTTGGGTTCAAGAGAAGAAAGGAAAGAAGTTAAGATTGGAGCACTGCTCAGTACAACTGTTAGAGAAAGTATGATAAAGCTTATCAAAGAATTTCCAGATATGTTTGCTTGGTCCTACCAAGACATGCCGGGATTGGATACCAATATTGTGGAGCATCATTTGCCATTAAAGCCAGAATGTCTGCAAGTCAAACAAAAGTTGAGAAGAACTCACCCAGGTATGGCCATCAAAATTAAGAAAGAAGTTCAAAAGCAGATTGATTCAGGCTTCCTTGCCTCGTCAGAATACCCTTAATGGCTAGCCAACATAGTACCCGTTCCCGAGAAGGATAGAAAAGCCAGGATATTTGTAGACAACAGGGATCTAAACAAAGTCAGTCCTAAGGATGACTTTCCCTTAGCACACATTGACATGCTAAATGATAGCACTGTGTCATAACCCGAAATTTGACCTCCCTCTTTTGCCTTTTGCATAAGCATAAGCATTCGCATCGTTAGCATACGCATTCACACTTTTCTTTTTGTGTTTCTTGTTGCAGGATATTCAGGTTTTCCAAGTCCGATTAATCGTATCCTCACAAGGTTATCACATCATCAAGACGAGCTCAAAATAAAGGTTTCCATGCTCACTCATCAAATCAAGAGGTGGAAAATCGAAACCGAGACTGCAGTATCATTTCCTAAGCTAATTGGGCAAAAATTGACTAAAGTAACCGGTTAACGCATGGTGAGTAACCGGTTACTCAGTGCAAAATTTCAATTCCTCCTGCATTTTTGGGACAGCAGCCATGCACTCACTTTGGTCTTGGATTCTACAATATTCTAGCAGCAGGTGGAATATTCTAGAAATCTCTAGACATCTCAAAGCTATTCAATTCACTCCAAGTGCATTTGTTCTAATGCTTCACTTCAAATCAAGTGCACCATGTTCCTTGTTTTCCAAGTAATGTGGATCTTTGGATGTTGGAGTTCACCTTGGGATTATTACCGAGTTGGTTCTAACTAACCGAGTTAACCGCCTTGACTCGGTGATGTCACTCCCAGGATTTTCATCCAGGTACAAACGCGAGAGTGGCGCGGAAAAACAGAGTCGCCAGCCGTGTAAATTTATCCCAAGAGAGGGAAAGGGAACACCGCATAAACCTGAGGAAGAGGGAAAGGAATGGTCATCGCAACCATAACCTGGGTTCGGGAGTCGGTTACGCGAGGGGAAGGTGCTAGCACCCCACGCGTCCATCGTACTCGATGGGATCCACGCTTGTTGTCTATTCTAAGGGTGAGCTATACCATCATCTAGGGTTGTACTAAAATGGGAAAGGAGAAGACTAAGACAGACTCGGTAGGACGCCGACGTCCTAGGCCTACGTACCCCCTTTGTGCAATGGGGAATTCAGATTCAACGTAGTTCGGACCAAGTTCTTTTTGTGTTTTTTATGAGCGACGTTAAGTTCGCGTCCGGCAGTTAGGGTCGATGCCTGTTTGCGACTCTGACGGAAGGTAACGTGCCCTTTGTGAAAATAGCCTTTAGTTTGAAGATCCCGAAGGACAAAAAAAAGTTTGAAGTTGGTTTGTGTTTTTTAGGACAGAAGTGGCTTAAGTTAGTTCATAAATTGCATTGCACCAAAGTCTAGGGCACATGGGCGAATACTTAACGCATCGTCCCAAGACAGGACGCTCGCTAAGCACTCTAGAAAGATGAGAGGAAGCCCCTCATTTCTCATTCCCCACGCTTAAGGCTCGTGCGCAATACATTTTATTCTTATTAAGTGTTTTCAGAAAGTTTGAGATGAGAAGAGAGAGGACACAAGGGTAACTCTAAAGGGAACTACGAGTCCTAAAGTTATCATGCATGGGTGACCTACGTTTAGTGAGGTTTGACGACAACCTAAACCTAAAGGAAAAAGATGAGAAAATGAAAGACTAAGGGTGACCATGGATACTTATCCATACCCTCAAATGACTTACCTTAGTCCCTGCATAAAAGGTTAGTGAGAAACAGACACAAATAATATCAAAGCAGATGAGAACCAAGCAATGGCACATAATAGTGATAACAATCCAAACATGAATTAAGAAATCAAATAAACAACCCCAAAACAAATGGCACAAGTGCCTTTCCAAACAAGGTAACCAGACGTGATCAGAAATACACATACAAGCAGATCTCAAGTGAAAGTAATTAAATAATTGGAGAAATAGCTTCCAAAATTCCCAAATTAAACATCAATATTATTCAACCAGAGGCAAACAAAATATCAAAAACTCCTGCAAAAATTAAAGGTGTTAGTCACTCAAACAATTATGCAAGGCTCAGATGGGAAACAGGGTTCAGTGTGCCAAAGGGAAGGACTAAGATGTAATATTGAAATAATTTTAAAAATGATAGAAAAATATTTAAATTCACTTTAGAATATTATCTAACAAATGCAAAAAGAACGGATTGAAAATATTTTATGGATGCTGAGAAATAAAATAAACAAAATTAGATATGCATGATGTGGATAATTCAAAAAGAAATTAACTAAATAATTAGTTTAGATGATAAAAATAAAATAAAAAAATAGAAATAAAATTTGTGAAAATTTTATAAAATAATAAAAATGATGCATGAATTTTATGGGATTTTTTAAATGCAATTAACTAATTTTAATAATTAAAAATGAAATGTAGTAATTAAAATAAAAATAAAATGAAATCAAAGTGTTGGGGGTGCGTTTAGTAGTCCAAACCTGTTGAGAATGATAATGGGCTAAGGTAGGAGGGTGCGGATAGTAAGGCCCAACCACATAATTAATCAGAAAAAAATAATAAAAAAAAGGGTGTACGCGTGTGATCTAGTCAACTGGGTTGACTGCACACTTACCTTTGGATTGATCCAACGTCCATGAACAAGTCAACGCAAATAAAAGTAAATAAAATGAAATAAAATAATTGGGCGTACACGGTAAGGGCCATGGGGTAATAAACATGAGATTACTAATTAAAATTCAAAAAAAAAATAAAAGAAAAAACACATGGCGCGATCTGGACCATGTGATCAACACAATGGACGGCTGAGGAGTCGTCTTCCCCATTCAAACCCTCCGCCGGATTGGATCAACGGCCGCCACCGGAGTTAGGGTTCCGACCCCCTACTCCGGTCACCTGCAACCTAACAAAACCCAGAAATCTCAAGTGCATACACTATTCTGTCCAGAATTCAACGAGGATTCCAAATATATCATCCAAAATCACAAATTGTTAGTGTATAATGAAAAACGAAAGGAGAAAGGTTAGGGCATAAAACTTTAAACGCACCAAACAAGCAATATACGCATCCATATTCAAAACAAATCACATCAGCATGATCTATAGACATCACACAACATTGTGCACGATTAAAATTCAAGTTTCATGATCACGAAAAAACCCACCAACCTGAGATGGTACAATCTGAATCCTTGCCTTTGGTTGCGAATGATGGTTGATTTTTACTCTATGGATCACCAGGAAGAGGTTTGTGGAAGAAGTTCGTGAAGAAACCTTGTGGATTGTGAGATTTGTTGAAGAAAAGCTTTAGGGTTCAAGTTATTGTTCTCCTCCAAATGCACGTGAATGAACCCTAACCAGTGCATGAATGGGGTTAAATAGACTAGGGTTTTCCACTGATAATGAATTGGGCTTGGGTAATTATTTGTTTAATGAGTTTTTGAATAATTTTGGAAAATCACATAATATTAGATACACCTCCTTCCATGCATGTACACTTAAGAATTCCATGATGGATCTTATATCTGAATTACTAATCACACCCAAATTGGAATTGGGCCTTGAGATGATTTCATTTATGAGTTTTTAATAATTTGGCATTTTAGCATAATGGAAAATAAGTGAAGAATACACCATGGAATTTCTTAATTCTTGGGCCCCAAAATACTCCTCAAGGAATGTTATTTGATATTAGAATGTGGCATGAAGCAATGGAATTGATTATAGGTCATTATGCCCAAAGTTGTGAAAATGGAATCAAGAGAAACCCTAAAAACCACTTTGCCTTCTTTTGATCATAACTGGAGCTTCACAAATGATATGGAGACCCACTAGTACTTGTTGGAAAGAGGAGAAAAAGATATTCAACTTTCATGTTGGAGAAAAATTCATTTGAAGCTTTCTTGATGATGAAAAGTTAAGTTGAATGCAGTGCAGGAACTTGCCCAAAAAGGAAACTTTCAAATTATAGGTCATTTCCAAATTTAGTAACTTTTGCACCAACTCCTGATTCTTGATAAATGGCATGAAACTTGGCTTTTGAGGACCATATGAGGATGTGAGACCTTGAACCTTGGAGAGAACCTCAAAATTCCACAGTTGACTTCTCCTCTCACTGTTGACTTTTACCCAATTCACCTGATTCTCAATCTTCTGATCAATTAAAATCCTCTTGGACCAAACTGATGGACAACCTCCCATCCCTAGATACTTAGAGACCCAAGGAATACCATGGAATCAAGTCTTGCCCAAAAAATCAGAAATAAACTGACTTTATGGCACACCCTAGTTTTGATACCCTCAGTCTAGGAGGAAATAACACAGTCTCCAAATCCAAATTCCTCTGAATATGATGTGTATCCTCTCCAACAAAGATAAGATATGTCATTTGGTGATGATAAAACCCCAAGGAGCTTGCCCATTGGAGCAATGAACCCAAGAATTTCAAAACCCTAATTCATGCACTGGTTAGGAGAGAGTGATCCATCTGAGCTCTCTTGCTTGACCCTTTGAAGAATATCTTCTCCTCTTGAACATGCCTCAGGCACCTTGACCCCATGCTAAGAACCAATGATATGCACACATGATAATGCAAAAATGCAATGAAACATAAGCCAGTTAGTAATAAAGTAAGGAGAGCAAATTTTGGGGTGCAACAGCTGCCCCTATTCAATCAACTTGGTCCTGAAGGTATGATAGCGACGGCTTTCAGACAATCAGGATGCACGGAGATTGAATACCAAAGAACCCAGAAATTTGCAATCCTCCACCGGAGAATTAGCCATAAATGCTGTAAGGAAGCAAACTCTCCCAGGTTATGTCATCTCTGCTGATAAAGAGAACTGACAAAGGAGTTTCAAAATACGCCATCCCTGCTGATAAAGGGAACTGACAAAGGAAATATCCAAAAAGGTTGTTATCTCTGCTAATAAAGAGAAACTAGCAATACCAATGCCATCCCTGCTGATAAAGGGAAACTGACAAAAGAAAATCTTCAAAAGATTGCTATCTCTACTGATAAAGAGAAACTAGCAATATCAATGCCATCCCTGCTGATAAAGGGAACTGACGATGAAAATATCCAAAAGATTGCTATCTCTGCTGATAAAGAGAAACTAGCAATACCAATGCCATCCCTGCTGATAAAGGGAACTAACGAAGAAAATATCCTAAAGATTGCTATCTCTGCTGATAAAGAGAAACTAGCAATACCAATGCCACCCCTGCTGATAAAGGGAAACTGACAAAAGAAAATCTTCAAAAGATTGTTATCTCTGCTGATAAAGAGAAACTAGCAAAATCAATGCCGTCCCTGCTGATAAAGGGAAACTGACAAAAGAAAATCTTCAAAAGATTGCTATCTCTGCTGATAAAGAGAAACTAGCAAAATCAATGTCGTCCCTGCTGATAAAGGGAAACTGACGAAGAAAATATCCGAAAGATTGTTATCTCTGCTGATAAAGAGAAACTAGCAATACCAATGCTATCCCTGCTGATAAAGGGAACTGGCGAAGATAATATCCGAAAGATCGCTATCTCTGCTGATAAAGAGAACTAGCAAAACAAATGTCATCCCTGCTGGTAAAGGGAGCTGACGAAAGAAATCTTCAAAGGATTGCTATCTCTACTGATAAAGAGAACTAGCAAAACAAATGCCATCCCTGCTGATAAAGGGCACTGACAAAGGAAATATCCAAAAAGGTTGCTATCTCTGCTGAAAAAGAGAACTAGCAACACAAAAGCCATCCCTGCTGATAAAGGGAACTGACAAAAGAAAATCTTCAAAAGATTGCTATCTCTGCTGATAAAGAGAAACTAGAAAAACAAATGCCATCCCTACTGATAAAGGGAAACTGACGAAAGAAAATCTTCAAAAGATTGTTATCTCTGTTGATAAAGAGAAACTAGCAAAATAAATGCCATCCCTGTTGATAAAGGGAAACTGACGAAAGAAAATCTTCAAAAGATTGCTATCTCTGCTGATAAAGAGAAACTAGCAAAATAAATGCCATCCCTGCTGATAAAGGGAAACTGACGAAAGAAAATCTTCCAAAGATTGTTATCTCTGCTGATAAAGAGAAACTAGCAACATCAATGTCATCCCTACTGATAAAGGGAACTGACGAAAGAAAATCTCCAAAAGATGGCTATCTCTGCTGATAAAGAGAAACTAGTAATATAAATGCCATCCCTGCTGATAAAGGGAAACTGACAAAGGAAATATCTGAAATATTGCTATCTCTGCTGATAAAGAGAAACTAGCAACATCAATGTCATCCCTGCTGATAAAGGGAGCTGACGAAGAAAATATCCAAAAGATCACTATCTTTGCTGATAAAGAGAACTAGCAAAACCAATGCCATCCCTGCTGATAAAGGGAAACTGACAAAAGAAAATCTTCAAAACCCTGCTATCTCTGCTGATAAAGAGAAACTAGCAAAATAAATGCCGACTTCACTGGGGATAACGTGAAACAAAACTTCTGGTTTAAATCATCTCTGGCAAACAAAATATGTCAGGTAAGAACGGGATTTCACAAAAGAGAAAGGCCAGACAAACTTCTAACTGACCCATGATCCACAGATAAGATGGCTCCGCTGGGGAAAGGAGAAGTCTAAATAAAAGACTCTGCCGGGGAGCACAAGTATGAGGAACGCATCCCTCCAAAATCTCCTGAGTTATGCCATCTCTGCTGAGAAAGAGAACTGGCAAAGAAAGTATCAAACCTGGCTTATGCTTCGAATGCAAATGTTTGAATTGTGGCGTAATGCTCCATACGAAATGGAAATGCTACGCGTTTGAGGATGCAATGCAAATGCTTATGATATGCAAAAAGGGTCCCTCCAGCAAAATAAAAGCCGGGGAGAAAAGATCCATTCAGCTAGGGATGACAAAAATAAATTGCCCTCTGAATCTAGGAACTCTGTTGAGAAGGGTCATACTGATCGACTCTTCGGATCAACAACTTTTGCTGGGGATGAAATCCCGAGAGAACTACCGGGGGCCATACTTGTCCTTCACTGAAGGTAACATAGAAACCTGAAATTCCTCTTCTGCTAGGGGAGTTAAGAATGAACGCCAATAACAGAATCAGAAGTCTGTTACTGAAAATTGTTAATATCCATTTGGCTCAAAACCTGCTGGGGAAAACAGTTAATGATACTAGCCTGCTTGGGGATACTGCTGATCTTAGCCGGCTGATGGGGAGAATGGCTTTACCCCCTCCCTGCTGGGGATTAGAATATGACATCGGCGGTGAGAGTACACTTCCTGACTGGATGGGGGAAGTGAACACCCTGATTCTGTGGGGAAATAACGTCTTGATCCGGAAAATACTTCCCAAGTCTCCTGCTGGGGGAAGTCTGCTCTGCTGAGGAAAGTTTGTCCTGCTGGGGAAGGAGCAATCTCAATGCTGGGGAAGCAAACTGCTGGGAGAATACAATCCTATTACCCTGCAAGTCAAATAACAACAGATAGAATATGCCACAACCTGGCTATCACCGTTAAATCCTAAGTAATTTCTACTGCTTTTCGTTATGCTCCGCAAAGCTCAAAATTTTATATGCAATGTTTACCAAAAATATCGGATGTTTTTTTGCAAACAAAACAGTAAAAATAAAAGTAAAACAAACAATGGAAAGCTCTTTGAGTGAAATGAATATTTTATTGAAGAGTGGCCTGTAAATAGGCATTTACAATAGGAAGCAATTCCCAAAAAGAGGTAATCGCGCAAAAGCAAAAAAGAAAATACACATGTCGACAATGTGGGAAACAGATATCCACCATGATTCGACTCAGCTATGACCCATATGTCTTGGTTATCCACAAATGTCTTGACCTTTGGAGAGACTAACTGTACTGATTCCTTTCTTTCAGAACTTCCAGGTATCAAGAGTGTTCACAGATCGAACGCAGACCATAGCCTTTCGCTTATAAATCCCTAACTTTTGCCTGGATCGCCCTTTTCGGGTTTTCAATCCACCGGGATACCCATTTTTGCCAAAGTCGCCTTTTCAGGTTTTCAACTTTGCGGGTTTACACGTTTCTTTTTACATTTTATCCCTAACTTTTGCCCGAACCTTTTCCTTTTTTATGGTTCGCCGGGATGCCCCTTTTTGCCTGGACTTTCTTTTTATGTCCAGCGGGTCTCTTTTATGCGAAGTATTTTTTGGCTACGTCTGCGTTCACAGGGGAGGTAAAATCTTCGCCATCCATAGTTGAAAGTAGTAAGGCTCCACCAGAGAAAACCTTTCTGACTACATACGGCCCTTCGTAGTTTGGAGTCCATTTGCCTCTGTGATCTGTCTGAGGAGGAAGGATCCTTTTCAAAACTAATTCACCTGTCTGAAAATTCCGAGGACGCACTTTCTGGTCAAAGGCGTGCTTCATCCTACTCTGATACAAGCGACCATGTGCGATGGCTGCCAATCTCTTTTCTTCAATAAGGTTCAACTAATCCAATCTGGAACGTACCCATTCAGCTTCATCAAGCTTCACATCTGCCAGAACTCTCAAAGACGGAATCTCGACCTCTAAGGGTAAAACTGCTTCCATACCATACACCAATGAGAAAGGGGTTGCCCCAGTTGACGTACGCACCGAAGTACGGTAACCATGTAGGGCGTAAGGTAACATCTCATGCCAGTCCTTATATGTTACCACCATCTTCTGCACAATCTTCTTGATATTCTTATTCGCCGCCTCAACAACACCATTCATCTTCGGACGATACGGAGAAGAATTGTGATGCTCGATCTTGAAACTCTGACATAGTTCCTTCATCATCTTATTATTCAAATTCGAGCCATTATCAGTAATTATTCTTTTCGGGACCCCATAACGACAGATGATATCCTTCTTTATAAACCGGGCTACCACTTGCTTGGTGACGTTGACGTACGAGGCTGCCTCCACCCACTTTGTGAAATAGTCAATGGTAACTAAAATGAAACGATGCCCATTGGAAGCAGTGGGCTCAATCTTTCCAATCATATCTATACCCCACATTGCAAAAGGCCAAGGAGATGATAACACATTTAGAGGCGTAGGCGGTACATGCATCTTATCTGCATAAATCTGGCACTTATGGCATTTCCAGGCGTACTTGAAACAATCAGACTCCATAGTCATCCAGTAGTATCCTGCCCTCAAAAAATTTCTAGCCATGGTGTGTCCACTGGAATGGGTACCGAAAGAACCCTCGTGAACTTCCTCCATCAACAAGACTGCCTCGTGTTCATCAACACAACGTAGCAAGACCATATCGAAGTTCCTCTTATATAAAACATCATCCTTGTTCAGAAAAAAGTTTCCTGCCAGCCTCCTCAGAGTCTTCTTATCTTTGGTGGAGGCACCCTCTGGATACTCCTGTCTCTTCAGAAAGACCTTAATATCATGATACCATGGTTTTCCATCTGACACATCTTCAATTGCAAACACAAAAGCTGGTCTGTCCAGACGCATGATTCTAATCGAAGGTGTTTCATTCCAACGGTTCACCTTATACATGGATGCCAATGTTGCCAACGCATCAGCCATCTGATTCTCAGCTCGGGGCACATGATGAAAATCCACCCTATCAAAGAAAGGTAACAACCTTCTGGCATAGTTGTTATAAGGTACCAAATTTGCCTGACGAGTCTCCCATTCTCCTGTAATCTGATTAACCACCAACGCGGAATCACCATAGACATCGAGGTTCTTAATTCTCAAATCAATTGCCTCCTCTAACCCCATGATGCATGCTTCATACTCCGCCTCGTTGTTGGTACATACGAACGCTAACTGGGAAGTGAAAGGTATATGAGAACCCTTCGGGGTTGTAATGATTTCCCCAATTCCATTACCATATGAGTTGACAGCCCCATCAAAGGTCATCTTCCACTGAGACCCAATCTCTGGTCCTTCGTCAGGCAGAGGCTCTTCGCAATCCTTCATTTTCAAAAACATAACATGCTCGTCCGAAAACTCAAACTTCATAGGCTGATAATCCTCGACTGGCTATTCAGCAAGATATTCTGACAGAACACTTCCCTTAATGGCCTTCTGAGAAACATACTGAATATCGTACTCTATCAAAACCATCTGCCAACGGGCTATCCTTCCAAAAAGTGCTTGCTTCTCGAACACATACTTAATCGGATCCATCTTCGGAATCAACAAGGTTATGTGATTTAACATATACTGCCTTAGGCGCTTGGCTGCCCAAGCGAGTGCACAACATGTCTTTTCCAGCATAGAGTATCTTGATTCACAATCAGTGAACTTCTTACTCAGGTAGTAAATGGCGTGCTCTTTCTTACCCGTCTCGTCGTGTTGATCGAGCACACAACCCATCGAATTCTCAAGAACTGTAAGGTACATAATCAACGGTCTCCTAGACACCGGTGGCATAAGGACTGGAGGTTCCTGCAAATACGTCTTTATCCTTTCAAACGCCTCTCAACAATTTTCATTCCACCTGACCTCTTGATCATTTCTTAGCAACTTGAAAATTGGTTCACATGTGGCTGTCAGATGAGAGATAAACCTGGCAATGTAATTCAACCTCCCCAAGAAACCACGAACCTCTTTCTCTGTTCTTGGCTCAGGCATCTCCTGTATGGCTCTTATCTTTGCAGGATCAACCTCGATACCTCTTTCGCTAACAATGAATCTCAGCAATTTACCAAACCTCACGCCGAAAGTGCACTGGTTCGGATTCAATCTCAATCTGAACTTCCTCAACCTTTCAAACAACTTCTGGAGGTTTACCAAGTGCTCTTCCTCTATTTGTGACTTTGCAATCATGTCATCAACGTAGACTTCAATCTCCTTGTGAATCATATCATGAAAGAGAGTCACCATCGCCCGCTGATAGGTTGCCCCAGCATTCTTCAATCCAAAGGGCATTACCTTGTAGCAAAATGTTCCCCACGGTGTTATGAATGTAGTTTTCTCCATGTCCTCTGGGGCCATTTTGATTTGGTTATACCCAGAGAAGCCATCCATGAAGGAAAACACAGAATATTGAGCAGTATTGTCCACTAACACGTCAATGTGGGGGAGCGGGAAATAATCCTTCGGGCTCGCCCTATTCAAATCTCGGTAATCCACACACATCCTGACCTTCCCATCCTTCTTAGGTACAGGTACAATATTAGCAACCCACGGAGGATAATTTGTCATAGCCAAAAATCTGGTGTCCAACTGTTTCTGAACCTCTTCCTTGATCTTGACAGCCATATCTGGTTTTGTCCTTCTCAACTTCTGTTTGACTGGAGCACAACCCTCTTTAAGCGGAAGCCGGTGTGAAACAATGTCAGTGTCAAGCCCAGGCATGTCTTGGTAAGACCAGGCAAAGATATCCACATACTCTCGAAGCAACTCAATCAATCTTCCCTTAATGGTGTCTTCCAGGGCAGCCCCAACCTTTACTTCTCGTTTAACATCCTCTGTTCCCAGATTAATCGTCTCAACTTCCTCCTGATGAGGTAGAATAACCCTTTCCTCTTACTTCAGTAACCTGGCTAATTCTTCTGGTAAGTCACAGTCTTCGTCAGTCTCTTCTTCGGCCTTATAGATGGGATTGTCAAAGTCATATCGAGCCATAGCTAAGTCATGGGTGGAATCTGAACAAAGGAACCTGCATGATGGATGTTTTATGTTCATTATGAGTGCAACAAACAAGAAAACACATTGCCATTTTGATGTGGGTTAATGCAAAAAGTAAAAACAGAAAGACAGGGATCAAAATATTTGAATGAAAAAAAAGTCCTTTATTGATGATAAAAATAGCAAATAAAACATCTAAGCCCTACAAATAAATATCACTACGTCTTGGGCAGAACGTAGGACTCAACATAACAGAAAACAAAAGTAAATTACTCCGGGCGCGTCACTTGGATAACTTTCTCGGAGGACCAGTTGCCTAAACTCTGACCAGGAATGCAGGGACGGATCCACTCGTCCATGTCACAATCACTATCTCCTTCATCCTCAATAGCATTGACTCTGTCGAAGAATACACCGGCACTGGTGAAGTGGACTGGACCATAGAACTTGGGAGGCTCTTCAGAACGCCTAGGTGGCTTGTAACCCAGTCCATGAGTATCTTGCTTTCTTTGAACATCAATGACACTGCCCCACTTCTGAGAACCACCAGCTTCAACTATAGCACGCGCCTCTTTGAAAGAGGACATTGGAACCTCTAGTGGTCTGACGACTTCTGGTTGGACAACCACCTCAGGCTGATTGACTGCCTTTGGGGGTTCCTCGGGAATCTTCACAGCTTCAAAGGCTTGGCACAAAGTTTCTTGTATCTCACCATCTACCTCTACATACTTGAAGGTCGATAGGTGACTCACCATGATATCTTCTTCACCACAAACAGTCACAACGTGGCCATCCACCATATACTTCAACTTCTGGTGCAGCGTAGAAGTTACTGCACCAGCACCATGGATCCAAGGGCGACCCAACAAACAACTATAAGCAGGCTGAATATCCATTATGTAAAAGGTGGTGTTGAAAACCTCAGGACCCACCTTGATCGGCAGAACTAACTCTCCAAACACTGACCTTTTGGAGCCATCAAAAGCACGTACCACCAAGTCACTTGGCGTACAAATCAACCCACGGGTATCCAATTTCATCAAAGCCTTCTTTGGTAACACATTCAAAGACGACCCAGTATCAACTAACACATGCGACATCAAAGAACCACGGCATTCCACTGAAATATGCAGAGCGTTGTTGTGATTCCTCCTAGCTGGAGTCAGATCTAAATTGGTGAAACCCAAACCATTACCAGTGTTCACATGAGCCACAACCCCTTCTAACTGATTGACGGATATTTCCTGTGGTACATAAGCCATATTCAGAACCTTCAGAAATGCATTTCGGTGTGCCTCAGAGCACAACAGTAAGGATAGAATGGAAATCTTCGATGGAGTTTGGTGAAGTTGGTTGACAATCTTGTAATCACTTTTTTTGATCAACCTCATAAACTCTTCTACATCTTCTGAGAAAGTATCCCCAACTGGCTTTGTCATAGAATTATTAGCTTTCTGTCTCTGTACGGACCCATCCATCATCTGTTTACCTTTGTCTTGTCTTGAACTGCCAGCTTGATTCTCGGACGGAATAAAGACTCTACCACTCCTGGTGATAGCCCCTGCTTCAACAAGATTTACAACCCCTGTATTCACAGCTGATGTGTCTTCCAATTCCTGGTTCTTACCATTAACAAACACCTCGGCCCCATAGTTCCATGGGATGGCCTTGGTAGTCTCATACGGGACTAGTCCAGGAACAGTGATAGTGACCGGCGCTGGTCTCGTCGGCGCTGATATAGTTATTATCTTGAATGGAATTGTTATCGTGGCGACACCAATCTCTCTGTCAGTAACATTACTCTTCTTGCAACCTCTGTCAAACTGTAATACCCCTTCGTTGATCATTCTCTGAATACCTGCTTTCAATAACTCACAACCACCTGGCTGTGACACACATCCTACACAACCCTCATCACAACCGGGGAATACCCCTCCCTTCAACAGTCTTTCCTTCACCACACCCAAGGGAGTTTGGACTTCATTCACATCCGAAATCGAACTCAAGTCTTCACAGTCTTCAATAATAGCATTGATCTTCGGCCCACCGTGATTCGGCATCGGGTTCTGATTCACATTTGGAACATCATTGGAGAAATTGATGGCTTTGGAATCCACCAAATCTTGAACCTTATGCTTAAAAGCTTTACAGTTCTCAGTATGATGTCCGGGTGCCCCCGAATGAAACTCAGAGTGGGCGTTGGCGTCATAGCCGGGAGGTGGATTACCAGTAGGTGGAGCCAATGGTTTTGTCTGAATTAACTGCAGTTTCAACAAGTGCTGGAATAATTGAGAGTAGGACATAGGTGGAGTGTCAAAATGCCTATCCCGCCTATTCTGAGGCTGCGATCGGTAAGGAGCCTGATTTTGTGGTTGAGACACTGCTGGCTGCTGAGGTGCTGCTGGGATGGTTATAGAAGCCACCTGCTGATTGTAGTTCTGACGAGGTCCATCTCTACCACGATATGATGACACAGAGTTTGTATCTCCCTCCTTCTTCTTATAACCACTGGCATAAGGCTTCTTACTTCCTCTAGATGAGGACCCATCACCGCCTGATATTTTCCCTGCCTTAATTCCACTTTCTACCATCTCTCCTACCAAGATCAAATCAGCAAACTTTCCAGTCATACACGGTACCAACTTTTCATAGTAATGACCATGCAAGGTGGCCATAAACATAGTTATCATTTCACGCTCCAACATGGGAGGCTGAACCCTAGCTGCCAGTTCATGCCACGTCTGAGCGTACTCCTTGAAACTCTCATTGTTCTTCTGTGACAGATTCTGTAGTTGTGTTCTGTTCGGAGCCATGTCAGTATTATACTGATAGTGTCTAATAAACGCCCCTGGCAGATCTCTCCAACTACGTACATCCTTCCTCTCTAGTTGCATGTACCACTCCAGGGATGCAACAGATATGCTATCCTAGAAGCAGTGCATCATCAGCTTCTCATTCTTCGCATGCGGAGCCATCTTACTTACGTATGGTCTCACGTGGGTCCTTGGACAAGACATACCATTATACTTCTCGAAAGTGGGAGTCTGAAACTTGTGCGGAATAACAATGCCTGGGACCAGCCCCAAATCCTCTAGATCCATACCCACAGAATCCTGATTCACAACACCCCTTAGTTGTTCCTCAATCAGCCTGATTCTCTGATCATTGTCAATCTGGGGACCAGCATCCCCACCTGGCAAAGAAAATACATCATCTTGAACATCATCATACTGACGGCCATGAACTGTGCCAGCACCAGTACCACCTCCCCCAGCATTTTCAGCTCCGCCCGGAGGAATCACAACACCAGAAACAGGAACACCTCCGCCCGTAGGGCCATTCTGACCATTATTACCAGTAACACCAGTCTGAAGTCCTCCATGAAGGACACCGTCATCATCAACCCTCGCAATCAGTGGCTGAACGAGAGTCCTCAACTGCACTTGTCCCTGAGCAACCCCTTGCATTAGTTCCATGAATTGGTTCATGCTAGTCCGCATCTCAATTATCTCATTCTGTAGCTGATCCATGAGTCTCTTCTGATTCTGTCTAGTAGGATACCGGTGAATGTGCTGATCTGCAATTCTGAGATGAGAACAAGATAAGAATACCGGAGATAAACACATGTCATGCAAAATGATTATGCACAATGATTATGAATATGCAAATGCAAATGAACATGTTTGAATATTAGCAGGGCGATCCACCCCTTGATTCCAGTTTAATAACAAGATAGAACGGAACTTCTGCTCATATATTAAGAAAACCAGAGAAAAGCCAAACGTCAACAATCATAATCTGAGGTAACAAGTCTGAGCATAAGAATCATAGGTCCCAACCAACAAGCTTGGTGGTGATCCAAATACAATAAAAAGAGTAAGAAACTACGGCATGCCATCAAAATTCACAAGTGTCAATCCCCCCCCCCCATCCATTATGCTTTCTGCACCAATCTTGAATTTCCTTGAACAACTTTCTGGTATCGGGATGCTTTGGCCTCTGAATTAGCTCTTGAATGAGAAGGTCTCTCATGTGTATGATCCCATCCAAGTATTGGTAATGTAACACCCAAGCGTCTTCTCCAGTAGCACCGTCCATGCTAGGACCCTCATGTCTAGGTTTCTTCACTTCAGCTTGGACTTTCAGTTCTTCCACGGAGGCTATGGCTTCATTGAGTCGACCCTCGACTACTTGTCTCTTGAATATCCCTGATAAGATCTCAGCATCTTTTTTCTTGAGCGTCAACGTCAGTTGGTCAATCTTAGCTAGATAATCGTCTTCCTTTCTCTTATTCTCGGCCATTGTAGTTTCTCGGTGTTCATCGAACCTATGAATCTTCAACAAAGCCTTGTTTAATTCCTCCTTCTTCGACTCGAGAACCTTACGGATACCATCCAAAGCTTCTTTCATCCATTTCTGGATGCGACCATGTCAGCTAGCTCTTTTTCCGCCTTAACAAGAAGCTCTGTTTTCAACTTGGCGGTATGAACAGCTTCAGCCCGCTCATGCTTCAACTGATAGATCTCCCTCAGTAGCTCTCTGTTTTCTTCTCGCAGCTTTTCCTTTTCAGCCCATAACCTGTCAAACTTCTCTATCTCAACTGTGGTAGGAGGCTCGATCATCAAAGGATACAAAGGTGGTTCCACCGGGAAGGGAAGAAGCTCCTCTTCTGCTCTCTTCTCAATCCACTCTTTATAGGAAGGAAAAGCCTGGTTATTACATTTTCCGAACGAAGTTTTACCCTTCTTGGTTACCTGTTTCCAAGCACTCACAATCTTCCTCATCATTTCTTGATCCTCAATACCATTGAAGAATAAGGACTCTCTGATATCTCTCTCGTCAGGTGGACCTCTCAAAGGATAACCAAACTGTCTGATAACAAGGGAAGGATTATAGTTAATTCCACCTTTTCTCCCTATCAAGGGTACATTAGGGAATTCTTCGCACTTGTAAATAATCTCCATTCCTAGCAAATCATGATTGATCCAAACAATGTTGTCAGCGGTCAAGCCTATAACCCTCTTTGACCATTTCAGAGAATCTTTCGTATCAAAGAAAGCGCCAGATTCGAGGAGACGACTCAGAAACCAAGTAGATAAGAGTGGTGCACAACAACTCACAGTTTTTCCACGCCTATTCTCATTCTTGTAGTGAACTGAGTGATACACATCACCTAGCAAGGTAGGTATAGGATTCTTCGAAATAAAGATTCTGACGGCATGCATATCCACCAGATCAGGAATATTCGGAAACAAGACAATCCCATAGATGCACATAGCTAGGATAGCTTGGAAAGCAGTCCAATTCTTCTCTTTGACATGTATGCAGGCTTGATCAAACAGGAACTTCAATAGGAAACCCTTAACTCCTTATTTTTCTTCAATATTACTGTTCAGAACGGATTCACTAATATGGAGAGCAACAGCCATTTCTTTTACCCTGGGGTGTTCTTCAGAAAAGAAAACGATATCATGCCTGATGGGGATTCCCAAAATAAATGAGAACTCCTCAAACGTTGGGGCCAAGATATAGTCTGGGAAAGTGAAGCAACGCAAAGACGGATCATAAAACTGAAGAAGTGTATGAATGACATCCTTCTCATACTTGGAGATATTATAAATAAACTTCAGAAGTCTCCCATACACTCCACTGAAATCTGTACGAACTCCTGGACCAGCCATATTAATTAATTTGTGAATCAATGTCAAAGTCGGATCTGGGAACGAATAGGCAACAGTCTTCTTTCTCTGGACATCCATGCTGAAGTAACCTCAGAAAACCGGAATCAAGAGTAAGATGCAAGCCCTGAAAAATGTCAAACATGTTAGAATGCAATAAAAATGATATGCTCATGCAAACATGGGATCAAGGTGACACTGCTGGATGTGTTGTGTTGTTAACTGAACGAGAAGCACAACCCAGAATTCCGAACCACTGAGATAACCAAGAACCCAAATAATCGGACATTGATGAGAAATCCAGAAAACTGGGTAGGTTGAAGGTCTCGGTTACCTGCAAACCTGGAAATGCCCATCCCCTCTCACATGTGGGTACTAGGATGTTCAGTATCCCGGGCTCTCAGGTCGAGAAATGATGATACGTTCACCATTTCTAGTTTGGCATCATCATCAATCGAGGAGGCCTCAACTGATTCTCCAAAGCGGAAGGTCCTCAGCTTTGGCATTGAGGTCGAGAAACAATAGTACATTCATCCCTCGGGGTACAGTACTATCGTCAATCGAGGAGTGCCTCCACTGATTCTCTTCAAAATATAGGGGCCATCCTATGCGAGTTCCAAAGCGGGCCCTCGGGTGCGAATGGGTTTGCCACGGGAAGTGGTCTGCCACTGTCACCACTAAAGAGGGATGTTTCCACTAAGGTCCTCGATGATCAGTCACCAGAGTCGACAACTCTCTAGATCAACACCCCAACATGCGCAAGACACACATGTTAGAATGCGTCCCAAGATATCCTCGTCTGGTTGTGAATTTCGTGAACACACAAACGTACCAAGCGGGCACGTAGGTCCCACTACTTTCCACTATAGTCCTAGGGTATACTCAAGCCTGGGTATTGGGCTTATCTCTCGGACCCACCCAACCTGCAAAACAAAGACAGCCAGCACAACACAGCAGTATGACAGTAATAGAAATGAAATGCAATGCAGAAAATAAAATACGACAAATAAAACAAAACAAACACAAGACACCCAAAGAGAACAAAGACAAGCAAGCGCTAGAACTGACTCGCTTAGGGACGAACCAGCATAGGTCAACCAGAGTCCCCAGCAGAGTCGCCAGCTGTCGCTCCCAGGATTTTCATCCAGGTACAAACGCGAGAGTGGCGTGGCAAAACAGAGTCACCAGCCATGTAAATTTATCCCAAGAGAGGGAAAGGGAACACCGCATAAACCTGAGGAAGAGGGAAAGGAATGGTCATCGCAACCATAACCTGGGTTCGGGAGTCGGTTACGCGAGGGGAAGGTACTAGCACCCCACGCGTCCATCGTACTCGATGGGATCCACGCTTGTTGTCTATTCTAAGGGTGAGCTATACCATCATCTAGGGCTGTACTAAAACGGGAAAGGGGAAGACTAAGACAGACTCGGTAGGACGCCGACGTCCTAGGCCTACGTACCCCCTTTGTGCAATGGGGAATTCAGAGTCAACGTAGTTCGGACCAAGTTCTTTTTGTGTTTTTTATGAGCGACGTTAAGTTCGCGCCCGGCAGTTAGGGTCGATGCCTGTTTGCGACCCTGACGGAAGGTAACGTGCCCTTTTTGAAAATAGCCTTTTGTTTAAAGATCCCGAAGGACAAAAAAAAAGTTTGAAGTTGGTTTGTGTTTTTTAGGACAGAAGTGGCTTAAGTTAGTTAATAAATTGCATTGCACCAAAGTCTAGGGCACAGGGGCGAATACTTAACGCATCGTCCCAAGACAGGACGCTCGCTAAGCACTCTAGAAAGATGAGAGGAAGCCCCTCATTTCTCATTCCCCACGCTTAAGGCTCGTGCGCAATACACTTTATTCTTATTAAGTGTTTTCAGAAAGTTTGAGATGAGAAGAAAGAAGACACAAGGGTAACTCTAAAGGGAACTACGAGTCCTAAAGTTATCATGCATGGGTGACCTACGGTTAGTGAGGTTTGATGACAACCTAAACCTAAAGGAAAAAGATGAGAAAAGGAAAGAGTAAGGGTGACCATGGATACTTATCCATACCCTCAAATGACTTACCTTAGTCCCTGCATAAAAGGTTAGTGAGAAACAGACACAAATAATATCAAAGCAGATGAGAACCAAGCAATGGCACATAATAGTGATAACAATCCAAACATGAATTAAGAAATCAAATAAACAACCCCAAAACAAATGGCATAAGTGCCTTTCCAAACAAGGTAACCAGACGTGATCAGAAATACACATACAAGCAGATCTCAAGTGAAAGTAATTAAATAATTGGAGAAATAGCTTCCAAAATTCCCAAATTAAACATCAATATTATTCAACCATAGGCAAACAAAATATCAAAAACTCCTGCAAAAATTTAAGGTGTTGGTCACTCAAACAATTATGCAAGGCTCAGATGGGAAACAGGGTTCAGTGTGCCAAAGGGAAGGACTAAGATGCAATATTGAAATAATTTTAAAAATGATAGAAAAATATTTAAATGCACTTTAGAATATTATCTAACAAATGCAAAAAGAACGGATTGAAAATATTTTATGGATGCAGAGAAATAAAATAAACAAAATTAGATATGCATGATGTGGATAATTCAAAAAGAAATTAACTAAATAATTAGTTTAGATGATAAAAATAAAATAAAAAATAGAAATAAAATTTGTGAAAATTTTATAAAATAATAAAAATGATGCATGAATTTTCTGGGATTTTTTAAATGCAATTAACTAATTTTAATAATTAAAAATGAAATGTAGTAATTAAAATAAAAATAAAGTGAAATAAAAGTGCTGGGGGTGCGTTTAGTAGTCCAAACCTGTTGAGAATGATAATGGGCTAAGGTAGGAGGGTGCGGATAGTAAGGCCCAACCACATAATTAATCAGAAAAAAACAATAAAAAAAAAGGGTGTACGCGTGTGACCTAGTCAACTGGGTTGACTGCGCACTTACCTTTGGATTGATCCAACGTCCATGAACAAGTCAACGCAAATAAAAGTAAATAAAATGAAATAAAATAATTGGGCGTACACGGTAAGGGCCATGGGGTAATAAACATGAGATTACTAATCAAAAATCAGAAGAAAAAAGAAAAAACACATGGCGCGATCTGGACCGTGTGATCAACACAATGGACGGCTGAGGAGTCGTCTTCCCCATTCAAACCCTCCACCGGACTGGATCAACGGCCGCCACTGGAGTTAGGGTTCCGGCCCCCTACTCCGGTCACCTGCAACCTAACAAAACCCAGAAAACACAAGTGCATACACTATTCTGTCCAGAATTCAACGCGGATTCCAAATATATCATCCAAAATCACAAATTGTTAGTGTATAATGAAAAACGAAAGGAGAAAGGTTAGGGCATAAAACTTTAAACGCACCAAACAAGCAATATACGCATCCATATTGAAAATAAATCACATCAGCATGATCTATAGACATCACACAACATTGTGCACGATTAAAATTCAAGTTTCATGATCACGAAAAAACCCACCAACCTGAGATGGTACAATCTGAATCCTTGCCTTTGGCTGCGAATGATGGTTGATTTTTACTCTATGGATCACCAGGAAGAGGTTTCTGGAAGAAGTTCGTGAAGAAACCTTGTGGATTGTGAGATTTGTTGAAGAAAAGCTTTAGGGTTCAAGTTATTGTTCTCCTCCAAATGCACGTGAATGAACCCTAACCAGTGCATGAATGGGGTTAAATAGACTAGGGTTTTCCACTGATAATGAATTGGGCTTGGGTAATTATTTGTTTAATGAGTTTTTGAATAATTTTAGAAAATCACATAATATTAGATACACCTCCTTCCATGCATGTACACTTAAGAATTTCATGATGGATCTTATATCTGAATTGCTAATCACACCCAAATTGGAATTGGGCCTTGAGATGATTTGATTTATGAGTTTTTAATAATTTGGCATTTTAGCATAATGGAAAATAAGTGAAGAATACACCATGGAATTTCTTAATTCTTGGGCCCCAAAATACTCCTCAAGGAATGTTCTTTGATATTAGAATGTGGCATGAAGCAATGGAATTGATTATAGGTGATTATGCCCAAAGTTGTGAAAATGGAATCATGAGAAACCCTAAAAACCACTTTGCCTTCTTTTGATCATAACTGGAGCTTCACAAATGATATGGAGACCCACTAGTACTTGTTGAAAAGAGGAGAAAACGATCTTCAACTTTCATGTTGGAGAAAAATTCATTTGAAGCTTTCTTGATGATGAAAAGTCAAGTTGAATGCAGTGCAGGAACTTGCCCAAAAAGGAAACTTTCAAATTATAGGTCATTTCCAAATTTAGTAACTTTTGCACCAACTCCTGATTCTTGATAAATGGCATGAAACTTGGCTTTTGAGGACCATATGAGGATGTGAGACCTTGAACCTTGGAGAGAACCTCAAAATTCCACAGTTGACTTCTCCTCTCACTGTTGACTTTTACCCAATTCACCTGATTCTCAATCTTCTGATCAATTAAAATCCTCTTGGACCAAACTGATGGACAACCTCCCATCCCTAGATACTTAGAGACCCAAGTAATACCATGGAATCAAGTCTTGCCCAAAAAATCAGAAATAAACTGACTTTATGGCAAACCCTAGTTTTGATACCCTCAGTCTAGGAGGAAATAACACAGTCTCCAAATCCAAATTCCTCTGAATATGATGTGTATCCTCTCCAACAAAGATAAGATATGTCATTTGGTGATGATAAAAACCCAAGGAGCTTGCCCATTGGAGCAATGAACCCAAGAATTTCAAAACCCTAATTCATGCACTGGTTAGGAGAGAGTGATCCATCTGAGCTCTCTTGCTTGACCCTTTGAAGAATATCTTCTCCTCTTGAACATGCCTCAGGCACCTTGACCCCATGCTAAGAACCAATGATATGCACACATGATAATGCAAAAATGCAATGAAACATAAGCCAGTTAGTAATAAAGTAAGGAGAGCAAATTTTGGGGTGCAACAGGTGAGTCAAGTCCAACTAACTCCTAACCTAGCACCAAACCCAAAGCTAATTCCAAACCTCTCACACTCCAAACTTAAAATCTATATAGACACACCTTCACTCACTTTTCAAAGGATCCACCATTTTCATCCAAAATATCTCAACCATTCTCTATACCGCCTTCAACCATTTGCACAATTCACTCTCAATTCTCTCACATTCCCTCTGAATTTCTCTACTACATCTTCATCTTCATCACAATTCTCTTCCAAAACCTCACCAAAGCTTATTTCTACTTTGAAGGATAATCACTTTACATCAAAAGTGATTATTTCTTGAGCTCAACCTTCATCATTCTTGCTATATACTTGGATTTCGGGAGTTATTTCAGTTCGTGGATTAATCTCAAGTATTTGCTTCAACATTCATCGGTTCGAATTCGCATTTTGGAGCTTTATCATATTTTGCTCGATTTCGACACGTTCCGCCAACAAATTGAAGATTCCTCTGGTTTTCTTTAATTTTCTGCATCAAGAACACTTTGCAACAATTACCAAGGCACATCTCAGCCTTGTAGGTTAGTAGATTTTACTTTACTCTTTGTTTCGATCGTTTCCGCGCATTTACGATGTGAATTTCGATCATTTTCTGTTTAATTTATTATGCACTTGCTTGATCTTTGATCTCCATGATTATTGTTTGTAATGTGTGTTAATTGATCTTACCTGCTGTAATTTTCGTGCACAAATTCATGATCTAGCATGTGGTGGTTGTTATAAGTGATTATGTGCTGGAAATCACTTTTGGAAACTGTTTTTTCTGTTATTTTTGCCACTGTCACAGTGGTAACCGGTTAACACATGGTGAGTAACCGGTTACTCAGTACATTTTTCACCAAAATACGCAAGTTTGCAAGCAAGTAACCGGTTAACGCGTGGTGAGTAACCGGTTACCACTGTACAGAAAGGCCATTTTCTTGCATTTTCAAGTGTGTTTGCCATGCTTTCCTCATTTTAACTTCCATTGATTGTCATGCTTGATTTTATGGATGTTTTAAATGTCATTTAACTTCTGTTTGAAGTTTATTCACGAAATTTTGTTGCATGCTTTCGATTATTCAAATTGTTCATGTTTTGGCATCACGTGAATATAATCATTCTTGCATTTCTCTTTGATCACATAACATGACTTTGTGTTGTATTTTTGTTGATCATCTGGTACTATTTTGTACTCCCTCTCTTTGTTTTGCATTAAGTTTCATTCTTCATGGATGAACTTGATTTTGTATAATCAATAATTCGCACCTTTTACCTTAATGAGTTTTCATCCTCTTTGGAAAATTATTGGCATGGCTTTTCCCTTTGATTAATTGATCGAAACCATGTTTTGATTAGTTGATCTTCCCATTTCTCTCTTTAGGCTTCCTTTAGGGCTTTTCTCTCTTGATCCCTCGTGGAGTTGGAGTTTTGCGCTACGCCCTACGTCGGAGCACTGTAGAAATTGGCGTCGTTACGCTGTCCGTTTCTCCGCACGGGAGCACTGTACAAATTGGAGTTGTTACGCTGTCCGTTTCAATTTCCGCACTATACTTTGAGTGCTAGAGAAGGAATGAGGAGGGAATTGTCCTACCCTCATTCTGACTATTTCTTGGGTAAGGGCGTTGGCCCTCTCGCTGAGAATAGTCACCTCTATCCTCAAATTGTAGTGTTTCTACATCCCTGGTTGACCCTTGATCACTTTCTGCACCTCTCAATCTCTCTCTTAATTAATCACCATCCTTCTTGGTTAAAATCATTTTTTTCTTGAGTTGGCATTCTTCTCCTTAGTCTCAACATTCATTTTCTTTGTGGCCAATCATTGTTATTTTGATTCCCCTGAAGAGTCTAATCTCCATCTCAGTTAACCACAGTCCGTCTGTTAAAATACTGAGTTTCCTCTTGGGTTAATCACCTTTTCTTGGCTAATCACCCGTCTCTTCAGTTATCCACAGCCCGTCTGTTAAAATACTGAGTTTCCTCTTGGGTTAATCATCTTCTCTCGATTAATCACCCTTTTCTTCAGTTAACCACAGTCCGTCTGTTAAAACACTGAGTTTCCTCTTGGGTTAATCACCTTCTCTCGGTTAATCACCCTTTTCTTCAGTTAACCACAGTCCGTCTGTTAAAAAACTGAGTTTCCTTTTGAGTTAATCACCTTCTCTTGGTTAATCACTCATTTTTCTCGGTTAATCACAGTGTCCTGTTAAAACCGAATCCCCAGCAGTTGGAAACCTTTATTGGTTTGAATACTTGCGCCCTTGGGCTAGTAAACTCTTTTGGTTCAATACCCTTCTTCGTTGGTCAAGTGTTGTTTGTTCAGTCGTTACCAACACCCCTTTTGGGTTACGACCTTCGATCAGTCCTACACCCGTTCTTCTGGTTAAACACAGTCTTCTCTGTTAAAACCAATGCTTCTCTACCCCCCACAGAGTTGCAGTCCTTTCTTTCTTCAGTTAACCACTGTTTATCAGTTAATATACTGATGCCCCTTCAGAGTCAAATACCTTCTCTTGGTTCAACACTCTCTCTTAGTTTATCACAGTCCGTCTGTTGACACCAGCTTCTTTTCCCCGCCAGGGTCTTACTCTCTTTCTTCGGTTAACCACTGTTAGCCAGTTAATATACCGAGTCACCTTTTTCTCTTGGTTTTGACACCATCCCTTTATTTGGATCCCCAATGGAGTCCTTTCTATTCCCTTTGCTCTTTCTTTCTTGGTTTCGGCACCAATTCTCTTTGTTATCCCCAGCGGAGTTTCTTTCATTCTTGGTTTTGACACCGTTATTTTTCCTGTCTCTTGTGCAATCGCTCTTACTGCGAGGTCTTCCCCAGTAGAGTCTTTCCTTCATTCTTGCTCTTGGTTTTGACACCACTTCTTTCGTCTCTCTGCTTCTTTCTTGTTTTGTTTTCCGTTCGGTTCCCCGAACTACGGAAGCTCTGATTCTGCATTCTTTTGAATGTCAGATACGTAGGCACGAGACGTGATGTCTTGGAGAGCACACTTCCACCCTTCCTTCCTTCTCCCTACTCCCCTTCCTTTCTGTCCCCTGGTTCCATGAACTACGACGCTCTGATTTCCTCATTGCACTATGAGGGTACGTAGGCACGAGGGCCACAATCCTTCGGGAGCACTTTCTTTCTTTTCTTTCTTTTTCCCCTTTCTTCTCTCTCCTCGTTCTTTTAGCTAGAAGCCTTTAGATAGATAACCCATCCAAGCCTAGAAGCAAGCGAAATGGTTCCCGTCGAGTACGACGGATGTGTAAGGTGCTAGTACCTTCCTTTCGCATAACCGACCCCCGTTCCCGTTTCTCTTCCCCTTGGGTTTTATCGATATTTTCCCTGTCCTTTGGGACTAAATAAAGTTCGGTGCCGACTCTGTTGTTATCTTTGAGTGTGCGATTCACTCAGGATGTAAACCAACCATCTTCAGTTGGCGACTCTGCTGGGGACAGATTGACCTCTTGCTGGTCCATCCCTTGAGGGATCTCGCCTAGTTTTGTTTGCTTTCTTGCTTGTTTGGGTGTTTATCTTCTGCGCTTTGCTAGTTTTATCTTTACGCTTTATTTGCTTTATGTTTATTTACCGCATTTCTTTATCGCTTTAAATATTCATGTTAGTTCTTGTATTGGCTGTAATTTTGGTAAAACAATGTTGTTGTTGAAGATGTCATTTGTCTGATGTCTTAACATGAGTTCTTAACATTCAGTTTATGTTAAGTTATTTAGGGTTGCAGTTTTATGTGTTGATGTTAAACATGATGTCTTGACATCAGTTGACAGAACATCAGAACATCAGTCTGTTGTGTTTTGTTAGGGCTGCGTGTATCAGTTTGTTTTGAGAGATCTGGTGGAGAGATTGCAGGCGAACATCTTGGTAAAGATATATTCAGCTGCAATCAGATATAGAGCAGATCTTGTTGCTGTTTTTAGGGCTGAAAGATATGAAAATATTTGAAGATAAAATCTGTTTTTAAATTCAAATCAAATCAAATATTTGGAGGAGTCCAAGCCCAAGTCTGAGTTTCTATTTAAAGCAGCCACAACCCTACTTGGAATATACGAAGACTAGAGAGTGTATACTGAGTACCAGTTGTTAGAGTTTTCGTTTGTGTTTTGTAAGTCATTCATGCTTGAATTGGTATAGTTTGTTTGAGTTGTAATTGTCCTCTCTAAAGCTTTTAAGCAAGAGAGTATTGTTCTTGATCAAAGCTTTTAAGCAAGATCAAGTTGTGAACTTTGTAATCTTTGAGTTGTATCACTAAGGTGATTAAGGGGGAGTGAGTGGTATCTCATATCTAAGAGGTTCTTAGGTAGAAGTGTCATTGGGTAGTGATTAAGTTAGGAGATTGTCAACTGGGATTGTTGAGTCTGTAATTTAATACTACTAATAGTGAATTTCCTCCCTGGCTTGGTAGCCCCCAGACGTAGGTAGTTAGACCGAACTGGGTGAACAATTCATTGTGTTGATTGACTATTTTATTGTCTTGTTCATTTACCAGATTGTGTTGTTGTGACATCACACTTAACATCACACATATGATACCAGAATTTCAATTGGTATCAGAGCAGGCATCCTGCTCTGCATCTGGGTGAGATCTAGGGCTGTTACTTTCTAGTACTATGGACAAGGAGAGTGGTGGATTTGTGAATAAACCCCCTATTCTAGATGGCTCAAATTATGATTATTGGAAACCTCGCATGGTTACCTTCTTGAAGTCCTTGGACAACAGGGCTTGGAAGGCTGTTTTAAAAGAATGGAAACATCCTGTTATTGTTGAAAAAGATGGAACATCAAAGCTGAAACCTGAGGAAGAGTGGACCAAGGAAGAAGATGAACTTGCGCTTGGAAATTCTAAGGCTTTGAATGCCATTTTTAATGGTATTGACAAGAACATCTTTAGGCTGGTCAACACTTGTGAAGTGGCTAAGGAAGCTTAGGATGTCTTGAAAACTACTCATGAAGGAACCTCCAAAGCCAAGATGTCAAGACTTCAACTGCTGACAACAAAGTTTGAAAATCTGAAGATGAAGGATGATGAGACCATTCATGATTTTCACATGAATATTCTTGAGCTGTCAAATGCTTCTAGTGCCCTTGGAGAGAAAATGACTGAAGAGAAGCTGGTAAGGAAGATTCTTAGATCCCTTCCCAAGAGATATAAAATGAAGGTGGCTACTATAGAAGAAGCTCAAGACATCAGCAAGATGAGGGTGGATGAGTTGATTGGTTCTCTTAAAACTTTTGAATTAGGGATGGATGAGGAACCTGAAAAGAAGACCAAAAGCATAGCTTTGGTATCTAGTTCTGAAGATGCAAAGAGAATAGTCTTGAGTCTCAGGAGGAGCTGTCCCATGCCATTGTTCTTCTAGGAAGACAATTTAATAAGGTGTTAAAAAGAATGGACAGGAACTATAGACCAAATGTTAAGAACATCTCGTCTGACATCAACAAGAGAACTACAGCTGAGGAGAAGCCTAATCTTGACAAAGGAGTCCAATTCTATGAGTGTGAAGGTTATGGTCATGTCAGAAAAGAATGTCCTACATATCTCAAGAAGCAGAAAAAGGGGTTATCTGTTTCCTGGTCTGATACTGAGAGTGAGAGTGATGAAGAGACTGCCAAGCATGTTAGGGCATTGACTGGAATATGTGCTTCTGATGGAGAGTCTAGTGATGATGATCTGACCTTTGAAGAGCTATCAACCTCCTATAAAGAGTTGTGTCTGAAAAGTGAAGAGGTTTGTCAAGAAAGGGAGAAGCAGAAGAAAATTATAATCCAGCTTAAGGCTGAGAAAGCTGAACTTGAGAATGAAGTTCTGTTGTTAAAATCCCAGCTTGATCAAATGTCCAAATCCATCAGAATGTTGAATAGTGGAACTGACACTCTGGATGAAATCCTTTAGGCTGGAAAAGGAGCAAGTGATAAGACTGGTCTAGGATTTAATGGTGAAAAGAAATCTTCTTCAGATGCTAGTTCTTCTGGTACCAAACAGAACTTGTCCCATCAGATGTCTCAACATCAAGGAAAAGCTCATGTGTCAGGACCCAAGCAATATGTACCTCATCAGAAGACTCAACACCATGGGAAAGGTTATGCATCTAGACCTAAACATAACATGTCCCAACCTATGTCTCAACATCATGGGAAAATGTATGGGCACTGTGCCCCATCATCATAGGAAAAGACATCCTAATCATCATTATAGAAGACAACCTCATTATCATAGGAGACAGTCTCAATACTATGGGAGGAGACAGTCTCAATACTATGGGAGAAGGCAGCCTCAATGTTATGGCAGAAGGCAGCCTCAGCAGTATAACAGAAAACATCCTCAAGAGAGAAGGCGTGTTAATCACTTCAGAGAAGAGTTTCAAAGTTGGAGACGTCACTATTGTGGAAGATTTGGTCACTTGAAATCTTTCTGTTTCAAGCTCTATGGATATCCTCAACCTAATCCCCAACCTAGACAGAATCAGGATAATCCTACTGTTGTTAAGCAATGGGTTCCCAAGGATGGTGCCACTTGTTTGTTAGCTCAGATGTCCTTAACTGGTTATGCCAAAGAGGACTGGTATTTTGATAGTGGTTGCTCTAGGCACATGACAAGTATGAAGAGTTTGTTGTTGAATGTTGAACAGTATTCCAGCTGTGTAACTTTTGGAGATGGTGTCAAAGGAGAAATTAAGGGTGTGGGAAGACTGAACTGTGCAGGTGCTGTAACGCCCCAGTTTTGTTAGATTTATTTAATAGAGTAGATTTAATTGGTTTTGGTATTATATTATTTTATTATTGACTTTTATTTGGCAATATATTATTTTTCATCGTTGTTGATGTTTTATCGCATTTTGAGAGCGTTTGGGAGATATTCGAGCTGAGGGGTATTTTGGTCTTTTGCTTGGGTAAGTTTATGTTTTTATATAAATAGAAAGAAATAGAGAGAAAATGAGAGAAAGAAGAAAAGAAGAAAGAAGAGAAAGAGAAAAGAAGAGGAAGAAGAGAGAAAAGAGGAGAAAGTGGGAAAAATCGGGAAAAGCTCCGTTTCAATCGAATTTAATCGGGTAAGGGTGTGAAATATTGTTATCCTAACTTTGTGTATGATTATGTATGTGTGATTGTGTGAAGGTTTTCTTGTTTTCCATAGTTTTCCAATTCTAGGTCGAAATGAGAAAAATGGATAGAAATCGATGTTTTCACGGATGAAATTCGGAATAAATCACGTAGTAGAGTCGTGTGATGTTGGGCCTTGATTTAGTGTGATCGTTTGATTGAATCGAGTTGAATTTATAACTTTTGAGTTTTTGGTATATATTGAGGTTTTTGTGTAAATGGAGGTTGTGATCGAGTAAGAGTGTTTGGATATGTCTGGTAACATTGGTATAGGTTGATATTTCACCGGGTAAGGTTTGGGTTTAATCGGGAATGGTTGTTTGCGTGTTTTTCCGCGGTTTCGAGCGAGTTCGAATTTAGAATTCAATGATAAAACTATGTTTCAAAATATGTCAAAAATGGAAAATGTGTTGAATGGTCTTTTAATGATGAAAATATTGTAGTACGTCGAATTCTAAGATCGCAGCTTTTTACGGAATCGAAAACGGATGTCCGGAAGTCGAAAAATGGTGTTTTTAAGGCTTCAATTCGTAGCAGATTTCGCGCTCAGCGCGCAGGTCGGGCGCTCAGCCCGCAGGTCTGGAGAAAAATGAAAAATTTAAGAAACTTTGAAAATTCATAACTTTTGATCCGTAAGTCCGTTTTGGTCCCCGTTCGAAGCGTTAGAAAGCTTATGAAATATTCTTTCTAATAAAAATGGGTTGGAGGTCAGTAGATGATTTATTTAAGTCGTGATTTTGAAAAGTGTTGTATTGTTGGATTTTTACCGTCGTAGTGGTATGCGAATGATGTGTTATCATGCTACATGCTTTTGATATGTAACGTATAGCTTGTGTGCTGTTATATGACGTGAGTATATGTGATGAATGCATAACTATGTTGTGAATAAGTATGCATTGCATGAGTGTATTGGTTCATTTTGTATGTGAAGCATCATGATATGCATTCTTGTGTTGTGGGATTCTAAGATGAATCTGTTGTAACGTCGTATGCCGATATACGGTTGAAGCGATGATTATAAACGATTGTATGCCCAAGTGGGGTTGTAGCAATCGGATTGTATGCCGAGGTGCGGTTGTAGCAATTCTTAAACATTGTATGCCGATGTGCGGTTGTAGCAATGATATTGTATGCCGAGGTGCGGTTGTAGCAATCCTTAAACATTGTATGCCGATGTGCGGTTGTAGCAATGATATTGTATGCCGATGTGCGGTTGTAGCAATCTGTAAACATTGTATGCCGAGGTGCGGTTGTAGCAATCATATTATATGCCGATGTGCGGTTGTAGCAATGGTTCCAATAAGTTCTTCAATTGAACTTGAGATGATGAGTCGGTACCGCATGCATCTGCATAGAGTCGAGAGTCGGTCTCTATGAGTTGCATTTGTCATCATTGTATTTGTGCATTGATGAATAAACATATATATGTATATGTTGATGTGGAATGAGTAGAATTGTGCCGGTGTGCATGGATGGATAAACATGAATATGTGTGTTTATGTTGAATGATAAGCATTATGAGGTATATGCTTGGTTTTATATATATATGCCTTGCGATATATATTGAGTGAGATGTGATGATTGTGGCATAGTAGACATAATATGTATGTTTATGTGGAATGATGATAATGGTGAATGTATGCATAATGAATATGCTTGATGATATATCTATATTGTGATATATGATGAGTTGTGGTGAGAATATGTGTTATATATTTATGTTGTAGTACATAATTATATGCAGTGTTATTATGATAATATTTCTCACCCTTCTGCTGTTTTATGATGCTCTATGAGGCATTGCAGATTAGGTATCTGGCGGTCTTTTTGTGAAGCGTGTCTTCATTTTCCTTGTTGGTCGGTTGGCTCTGATATGTAGCACCGGGTAGCTAGGACGTTTTATTCTTTTGTGATACATTTGTACATGTATCTTGTTGATGAATGTTTATGTAAACATGAATGAGATTGGTGACTACTATTGGAGTATGATATATATATATATATATATATATATATATATATATATATATATATATATATATATATATATATGTTTGTGAATCAATGTTTAGATGTTTCCGCTTTTATTCTAAATTTTGAGATGTGGGTATAAGGACTGAGATCCTTTGTTGTTTGAAAGTTACCCCACTGTTGCATATCATTTGTTGAGCAGGTGTTGTATGTTTTAATTTCAAGCATAATGTGACATGCCTTTTTATGCCGTGTTTACAATTATACTCTGATGAAATTTCTAATACATGCCTAAATGATTTATTTGATTATTTGGGGGTATAGAAAGGGGGTGTTACATTAAGTGGTATCAGAGCCAGTGTTGAGTCAGTTGTTGAGTCTGTTGGTGTGACAGTTGAATACTGTCGGTGTTGTTTGTTCCTTAGTACGTGATATGTGTGTGAAACACTGTCAGTGCTTTCTGGTTTTCTAATCCTTTGTTTTCAGGAGTTAGAATGAGATAAGTGGGGGAGAAGCTGGTACTTCTCCATGTTGCTTCAGGTGTGGAACCCTGGCTCAGTGTGTTGTGAATTGCAAGATGGTAAGGGTTGTTTGGACAGTGTTGTTCCCGATTCCGTAAGAAATACGGAGGTAAGGTTTATGTCAACTAAGGATTTCTGCCTTAGGTAGTTTTGTGTATGGGATGCAAGAAAGGCTATTATAG
The DNA here is from genome assembly GCA_022829125.1 of Lathyrus tuberosus. Taxonomy (NCBI): domain Eukaryota; kingdom Viridiplantae; phylum Streptophyta; class Magnoliopsida; order Fabales; family Fabaceae; genus Lathyrus; species Lathyrus tuberosus. The sequence goes on along the minus strand of JALAZF010000436.1, from coordinate 1,451,853 downwards.
TTTGGTAAAGACGGTTTATGTCCCATCATGATTGTCGGCTGTCTATTGGCAAATTGAGGAACTGATCACCCTTAATCTCTTGTTGATAGCAGACGGAAATTATGTTGGATGGAATAGGCGGGTCTTTCCGGCTTTGATAGTGTGTGAAATGAGTTGTTTGGAATTTAAGGAGATGATTACAGATTGTTTTGATGAGTCGATGAAGATGCTAATATCGGAAGATGAAATAGATTAGAGGTTTTGGTATGTTAGTCCAGTTGGGAAGTCATTGAGAGAGAATGATTGGGTTTTATTTATGGACTGCTTCATAGAGAGTAGAGATTGAACTTAATTGGACGAAGGTGAATAGTTGAGGTTTATATCTGCTAAGTATGTAGGAAACTCTTAGTAGATGGGAATAAGATGTTTGTTTTGTCTATGATGGTAGTGTTCTGGGAATTGGCAGGAAGTCGCAGTGATGGGCCGTCAGTTGGGCATAGTTTTCATATGTGTTTTTGGATGGAACATTAAGGTGTTGTCTTAGAGAGCTCCAGTATTGTTGGTAACAAAAGGAAGGATGATGGAATGGAATAACAAGTATAATGGTATTGAGACTATGGACAGCAAACTTAGAGTTCTGGTGGGTTTGGAGTCTTTGGAGTTTTAAGGCATTAATGGAAATTGTGAGGAAACCCTTGTGGGTGGATGTAACATTGTGTTTGAGAATTCTTTTTGGTTGGTTGTTGATACATGTTGGAATTGCGGAATTGGACGGTCAGGAGAAGAAATTGGGTATGGATTACTAACAGTTGAATAAGGTAATGATTGAGAATAAGTATCCACTTTCATGAACAGATGACTAGAATGGTTTGGTTGAGTTTGAGTGAATTACAATTGTTTGGAATGCTTGATAAGAGTGGTGAATTGTGTGAGTTGAGGCTTTGATCGATTTAATGTGACTGATTAGGTTTGTTATCCTCGGAATAGGTTGTTATTTACTCGGTTAAGCTTGTATGTGAGTAACCAGTTACCCAGTGAAAAGTTTTGCAAAAGCTTTAAGGATTTATATCTTTTGGATTTTGGTTGGGAATTGCAACGTACGGTGATGGTATTTGGTGTTAGTAACGCGTCTCTAATGTTTATGGAGTAGTGGAATCGTATCTTCCATACTTAATTGGATAAGTTCGTAGTGGTTTCGATTGAGGATATTTGGATTTGTTATAAACTCAGGGGAAGAATGAGTAAAGTGTTTGAGATTTGAATTACAAGTGTTGAAAAGAGACGAAGTTTTATGCTAAGTTATTCGAGTGAGAATTTTGGTTGAAGGGGGTTAGTTTCTTGGAAATGTTATTTCAGATGAGAGTATGGTTAATGGATCCATCGGAAGTAGATGTAGTTCTACATGAGAGACTCCGAAGTTAGTTAAGGAGATTAGAAACTTTTGGACTCAGTTGGTTGTTATTACAGGTTATGGAAGACTTTGTTAAGTTCGTACTTCTGGTATCTCAGTTGACTTGCAAAGGGTGAGTCGTTTGTTTGGATGTTCGTTGTGAGTAAGTTTTGGTGAGCTGGAGTAGAAGTTGTCTACGGTTTCAGCTTTGATTTTGTGTGATCCTAATAAACCGGTTGTGGGGCATCGTGATGTGTCTTTGATGAGTTTAGTCAACGTGGTAATGCAAGAGGGTAAAGCTGTGGCTTATGCTTTACGAGAATTGAGGATTTATAAAAGGATCTGTATTATTATGGATTTGGAATTGGTTGCGGTGGTGTTGTGTTGGAATAGTTGGAGGTATTATCTTTATGGTTCTAGGTTCGAAGTGTTTGGTAATCGCAAGGATATTGAGTACTTGTTTGGTCTAAAGGAATAGAGTATGAGACAACAAGGATGGTTAGAGTTCGTGATGAGTTATGAATTTGGCTTGGATTATCCTTCGGGGAAAAGCTGTTGTTGTACCTGAAAAGTTAAGTCGGAAGTTTCTATGCATGTCTGTTTTGATGGTCAGGGAGTTAGAATTATTTGAGCAATTCCGAGACTTGTGTATGGTGTATGAGATAACACAGGAGAGTGTGAGGTTGGTAATATTAAAGTGAACAGTGATTTTTGGCGAATATGAGAAAGAGTTAGACTTTAGACGTGAAATTGATAGTTTTGATGGTTACGAGTAATCAGAGTGTGCAACGGAAGCGTGAGGTGGCAGGATTCGTATATGCATGTGTGACTTGTAAGAGTTCATAGGTTGAACATTGAGAACATGTGGGAATGATGAGACCATTGGACGTTTCAGAATGGAAGTGTTAGGTGAAAGGTTTAAATATTATTCAGGGGCTACTATGTAGATGGATGTTTTAGTTATATGTTCGATTGGGAATCGTAGCATTGTTGTAATAAGGTTATGTGACAAGGATGTTGGTATTCTGGTTTTGTAGAGGTTGTGGAATCGATGTTGTGTCGTGGAACTTGTGTTCTTGTTTGTGTTGTTGCCTCGTTTCCATCGTGATGGATCGAGTGTGTGTGGCTAATTCCTTGTGGGGAATTAGGGGAGTGTTATTTGTGGTGATGGTAACGATCTTGTTGTGTTTCGGTTCTAGAGTGAACCTGTGTGTTGGTATCGTGGTTTTCCTTGAGTTGTGAGTTGGTCGTCAAGTGCATTGTATGGGCATTGCATCTTGTCGTTCTAGTCGTTATCATCGTTGTGTCGTTGTTGTAGTTGTGGTTAGCAAGGTGACTTGCCAGTTGTGTTATTTGCGGTGTGCCTTTTGTTCGCATGTTGGTTTGTTAGTCGGATGCGAGAGTCGTGTCCGGAGTTGTTCGTCTCAGTATATTTTCGAGGACGAAAATTTCTAAGTGGGGGAGAATTGTAACGCCCCAGTTTTGTTAGATTTATTTAATATAGTAGATTTAATTGGTTTTGGTTTTATATTATTTTATTATTGACTTTTATTTGGCAATATATTATTTTTCATCGTTGTTGATGTTTTATCGCATTTTGAGAGCGTTTGGGAGATATTCGAGCTGAGGGGTATTTTGGTCTTTTGCTTGGGTAAGTTTATGTTTTTATATAAATAGAAAGAAATAGAGAGAAAATGAGAGAACGAAGAAAAGAAGAAAGAAGAGAAAGAGAAAAGAAGAGGAAGAAGAGAGAAAAGAGGAGAAAGTGGGAAAAATCGGGAAAAGCTCCGTTTCAATCGAATTTAATCGGGTAAGGGTGTGAAATATTGTTATCCTAACTTTGTGTATAATTATGTATGTGTGATTGTGTGAAGGTTTTCTTGTTTTCCATAGTTTTCCAATTCTAGGTCGAAATGAGAAAAATGGATAGAAATCGATGTTTTCACGGATGAAATTCGGAATAAATCGCGTAGTAGAGTCGTGTGATGTTGGGCCTTGATTTAGTGTGATCGTTTGATTGAATCGAGTTGAATTTATAACTTTTGAGTTTTTGGTATATATTGAGGTTTTTGTGTAAATGGAGGTTGTGATCGAGTAAGAGTGTTTGGATATGTCTGGTAACATTGGTATAGGTTGATATTTCATCGGGTAAGGTTTGGGTTTAATCGGGAATGGTTGTTTGCGTGTTTTTCCGCGGTTTCGAGCGAGTTCGAATTTAGAATTCAATGATAAAACTATGTTTCAAAATATGTCAAAAATGGAAAATGTGTTGAATGGCCTTTTAATGATGAAAATATTGTAGTACGTCGAATTCTGAGATCGCAGCTTTTTACGGAATCGAAAACGGATGTCCGGAAGTCGAAAAATTGTGTTTTTAAGGCTTCAATTCGCAGCAGATTTCGCGCTCAGCGCGCAGGTCGGGCGCTCAGCCCGCAGGTCTGGAGAAAAATGAAAAATTTAAGAAACTTTGAAAATTCATAACTTTTGATCCGTAAGTCCGTTTTGGTCCCCGTTCGAAGCGTTAGAAAGCTTATGAAATATTCTTTCTAATAAAAATGGGTTGGAGGTCAGTAGATGATTTATTTAAGTTGTGATTTTGAAAAGTGTTGTATTGTTGGATTTTTACCGTCGTAGTGGTATGCGAATGATTTGTTATCATGCTACATGCTTTTGATATGTAACGTATAGCTTGTGTGCTGTTATATGACGTGAGTATATGTGATGAATGCATGACTATGTTGTGAATAAGTATGCATTGCATGAGTGTATTGGTTCATTTTGTATGTGAAGCATCATGATATGCATTCTTGTGTTGTGGGATTCTAAGATGAATCTGTTGTAACGTCGTATGCCGATATGCGGTTGAAGCGATGATTATAAACGATTGTATGCCCAAGTGGGGTTGTAGCAATCGGATTGTATGCCGAGGTGTGGTTGTAGCAATCCTTAAACATTGTATGCCGATGTGCGGTTGTAGCAATGATATTGTATGCCGAGGTGCGGTTATAGCAATCCTTAAACATTGTATGCCGATGTGCGGTTGTAGCAATGATATTGTATGCCGATGTGCGGTTGTAGCAATCTGTAAACATTGTATGCCGAGGTGCGGTTGTAGCAATCATATTATATGCCGATGTGCGGTTGTAGCAATGGTTCCAATAAGTTCTTCAATTGAACTTGAGATGATGAGTCGGTACCGCATGCATCTGCATAGAGTCGAGAGTCGGTCTCTATGAGTTGCATTTGTCATCATTGTATTTGTGCATTGATGAATAAACATATATATGTATATGTTGATGTGGAATGAGTAGAATTGTGCCGGTGTGCATGGATGGATAAACATGAATATGTGTGTTTATGTTGAATGATAAGCATTATGAGGAATATGCTTGGTTTTATATATATATGCCTTGCGATATATATTGAGTGAGATGTGATGATTGTGGCATAGTAGACATAATATGTATGTTTATGTGGAATGATGATAATGGTGAATGTATGCATAATGAATATGCTTGATGATATATCTATATTGTGATATATGATGAGTTGTGGTGAGAATATGTGTTATATGTTTATGTTGTAGTACATAATTATATGCAGTGTTATTATGATAATATTTCTCACCCTTCTGCTGTTTTATGATGCTCTATGAGGCATTGCAGATTAGGTATCTGGCGGTCTTTTTGTGAAGCGTGTCTTCATTTTCCTTGTTGGTCGGTTGGCTCTGATATGTAGCACCGGGTAGCTAGGACGTTTTATTCTTTTGTGATACATTTGTACATGTATCTTGTTGATGAATGTTTATGTAAACATGAATGAGATTGGTGACTACTATTAGAGTATGATATATATATATATGTTTGTGAATCAATGTTTAGATGTTTCCGCTTTTATTCTAAATATTGAGATGTGGGTATAAGGACTGAGATCCTTTGTTGTTTGAAAGTTACCCCACTGTTGCATATCATTTGTTGAGCAGGTGTTGTATGTTTTAATTTCAAGCATAATGTGACATGCCTTTTTATGCCGTGTTTACAATTATACTCTGATGAAATTTCCAATACATGCCTAAATGATTTATTTGATTATTTGGGGGTATAGAAAGGGGGTGTTACAGGTGCTCCTAGACTAGATGATGTGTTATTGGTCAAAGGATTGAAGGCCAACTTGATCAGTATTAGTCAACTATGTGAGCAAGGACTTAAAGTTCACTTTACTAAAGCTGAATGTATTGTCACTAATGAGAAAGGTGAAGTTGTCATGAAGAGTGCTAAGTCCAAAGACAACTGCTATCTATGGGATAAAAAGGGAGAACATCTAGAGGTGAAACAAAGTCTGATTGATCGCAATGTCAAGCATGATGTCATGACATCCTACTGTGACATTCCAAGGATCACCAAACACTCTAGTGTTAATCTTAGGGAAAGCAAGATCATTGAGGTTGACCATACAGGAAGGAGGTGTAATGACAGTTTCTCTAAGGATATATGTGCTGAACATTGTGACGTCGTAAGAGGAAAACTAGGTATGTGTAAAAGTCAACAGATGTTAATGACTTGTGCTGCACATTTATTAAAATTCAAAAATTTGAAATGTTATACATTTTGGTGGGGGAATTACATTTATTGGCTTTTAACTGCTCAACAAAAGCAGCCCTCCTACCCTATGCAATCATTTCCTCACTTTGCCTCCACACGCTACATCAATCCTCATTCACATAGTATGTTCATCTTCTCTCCAAAGAATAGAAGTCTCAACATATTTTTGTTCATCAGCTGCTACAGAGGAACAATGTATCAACAAATGTCATCTCCCTCCAAGAAGTCTGCATCCAAGAGTCCCTCACATACAAAACTTAGGGTTTCGACGAAAGGGGTTTCTGAGGATGAAGCTTTGGATATAGCCCCCTCTCTCAATGATTCCAGTTTCTAAGACAAGACCTGACAAGCTACAAACAAAAAGGCCTTCTCATGATACATCAGGTAAATCTTCTGATCATTCTGCTGGTAAAAAATTTGATGATAGGAAAAGTAGAGAGTTTGTTACTAGCAATCTGTTTGGAGATAAATCTGCTCCTAGGACCTCCACTCCTCAAGCTGTTGGAAATCAGAATGAGGAAGAGACTGTAGATGTTGATAAAAGTATAGGTCAGATTGTCACTAAGATTTTTGAGAAAGGGATTCATGTGGCTGGAATATCAAGACCTTTGGCTCAAATGGCTGCTGTGCTATTTGAAGGTAAAAAGGATGACATCCAACCAGCTGAAACCAATCTTCACAGGTTGGATGTTTCTGTCATTGAAGATGCTGAAACTGAAGCTGAAGTTGATGTTGATCCTAATGTTGGAGCTAGGGTTGATGTTGAACCTGATGTTAGAACATCACCTGCTAGGGAAGTTTCTTCTAGCCCCAAAGGAAAGAAGCCTGTTGAGGTTGTGAATGTTGAGGATTTGTCAGACAATGAGGTTATTGGCAATGCAATTCCAAGTATTGCAAAAAGATTGAAGTCTAGAAAAGGGAAGACTGTTGATTCATCTCCTAAGGTGAGAACTGAAAGCAAAAAGAAGAAGACTCCTGTTATTGGCCCTGCAAAGTCTTGGAGCAAGGTTTCTGGCTCATCCAAAAAGAGGAAGATAAGGGAAGACTCTGACTCTGAGTTTGATGTTGATGAGGATGTTCAAGATATCACTCCAGTGAGAAGGTCCATTTTGAAGAGGATTGCTGATAAGGTTCCTGATGTACCTGTGGACAACATCTCTTTTCACTATGCTGGAAGTGCTCACATGTGGAAGTTTGTGTGTCAAAGAAGATTGGCTCTGGAAAGAGAGCTTGGCAAAGATGCTATGGAGATTAAGGAAGTTATAAAGCTGATTAAGTTTGTTGGGTTGATGAAAACTGTTTCTGGGTTCTCCAAATGTTATGATGGGCTAGTTAAGGAGTTTGTTGTAAACATTCATGTGGACATTACTGACAAAAAGAGTGTGGACTTTAGAAAAGTATATGTGAGAGGTAAGTGTATTGATTTTTCTCCTGAGGTTATCAACACCTACCTAGGAAGAAATGAGCAAGATTATAGAGAGCTGGAAGTTACTGACAATGAGGTGTGCTAGGAGATCACTGCAACTCAAGTGAAGGTTTGGCCTTTGAAAGGAAAGCTGTCTGCTAGTCTTCTTAGTGTCAAATATGATGTCCTGCACATGATAGGTGCTGCAAATTGGGTCCCCACTAATCACAAAACTACTATCTCTGCTGGCTTGGGGAAGATGATTTATGCTGTTGGGACAAAGAAAAACTTTGATTATGGGTCCTACATTTTTTATCAGACTGTGAAGCATGCTTCAACAAATGCTATTAAAATGCCTATAGCATTTCCTTCTCTCATTTGCGGAGTGATCCTGAAGCAACATCCTGGAATATTGACTACTTTAGATACTGCTTGCAAGAGGGAGTCTGCATTATCCTTGCATCCCAAGTTGTTTGTAGGGAATCATGTCCCAGATATTGTCTCAACATCAGGTTCTGGTGTCAAGAAGGCATATACCAAAGCTGATATGATAGAAGAATTGAAGTCTGCCTGCAAGGATCTAGATGTGGTGATCAGCACCAGCACTGCCAGGAAGATGAAACTTGAGTAGTTGATCAAGTCTTTGGAACAGGATGGAGATGATGAGGATGTCATCACAAATGTCAATGCTAAAGGTTCAGGTTCTGAGAAAGGTCATTCAACAACTGAGAATGAGGATGATGAAGATGTTTCTACTGATGATTTTGATGAAGATTGATTAAGCTAGTTGTGCTGTTTCAATTTTTTTGTTTTATCTTTTTCTGCACCTTGAGTGCCTATTTTGTATCTTGGATAATGGTACTGTTATGTTTATCTGGTTTTTATTCTATGATTTGTCTTGTCATGTGATGCCTTCTTTTGACTGACAAGGAGAGCTAGCCTAGCACTAACTGGTAGTTTTTGACAGTAGTGAGAGGGACTAACTGTTTGATGGTTGGCCAATTGTGGCTAAAAAGGGGGAGAGTTACCTAGCAGTTTGTTGTGGTTCTTGTTTTGAGGGGGAGTTTTGTGTTGTGCAAACTTTGGAAGTTGTTGCTGCTATTTGTATTGTTTTTTTTTCCGCTGCTGGTATCTCTGGTGTAGGCTGAGATTGTTTTAGCCAAAATTAGCCAAAGGGGGATATTGTTAGTTCTTGTATTGGCTGCAATTTTGGTAAAACAATGTTGTTGTTGAAGATGTCATTTGTCTGATGTCTTAACATGAGTTCTTAACATTCAATTTATGTTAAGTTATTTAGGGTTATAGTTTTGTGTGCTGATGTTAAACATGATGTCTTGACATCAGTTGACAGAACATCAGAACATCAATCTGTTGTGTTTTGTTAGGGCTGCGTGTATCAGTTTGTTTTGAGAGATCTGGTGGAGAGATTGCAGGCGAACATCTTGGTAAAGATATATTCAGTTGCAATCAGATATGGAGCAGATCTTGTTGCTGTTTTTAGGGCTGAGAGATATGAAAAGATTTGAAGATAAAATCTATTTTTAAATTCAAATCAAATCAGATGTTTGGAGGAGTCCAAGCCCAAGTCTGAGTTTCTATTTAAAGCAGCCACAACCCTACTTGGAAGATACGAAGACTAGAGATTGTATACTGAGTATCAGTTGTTAGAGTTTTCATTTGTGTTTTGTAAGCCATTCATGCTTGAATTGGTAGAGTTTGTTTGAGTTGTAATTATCCTCTCTAAAGCTTTTAAGCAAGAGAGTATTGTTCTTGATCCAAGCTTTTAAGCAAGATCAAGTTGTGAACTTTGTAATCTTTGAGTTGTATCACTGAGGTGATTAAGGGGGAGTGAGTGGTATCTCATATCTAAGAGGTTCTTAGGTAGAAGTGTCATTGGGTAGTGATTAAGTTAGGAGATTGTCAACTGGGATTGTTGAGTCTGTAATTTAATACTACTAATAGTGAATTTCCTCCCTGGCTTGGTAGCCCCCAGGCGTAGGTAGTTAGACCGAACTGGGTGAACAATTGATTGTGTTGATTGACTGTTTTATTGTCTTGTTCATTTAGCAGATTGTGTTATTGTGACACCACACTTAACATCACACATCTGATACCAAAATTTCAATTCATATGGTGTATATTCTAGATATCTACTTTTTTCTTTGCTGTTGTCGGTTGGGTTGCTACTTGAGAGATAAGCCCACTACCCAGGCTTGAGCATACACATAGGTATTAGCGTGGGCAGGCGTGACGCTCCCGTGGTGTTGGCCACGTGCGAGTGTTCATGAGACCTATATCTAGACGAGGTTCTATCAGGAGATATCTGCTACTGTATGTTTATACAGGCTAGTAGTTATTCTCTTGAGGAACTGTCGACTCTGGTGACCATTCCCAAGGACTCACTTGAGGCACTCCTCACAAGGAGCGATAATGGCAGACCAGAAATGGCAAACCCATTATGCTTCTTGATTCGAGGACCCAAAGCTGGGAACTTGCCATAGGATGACCTTTTGGGGGAAATCAGTGGACGACCTCTTTGTTTGGCGATAGTATTGTACCCCGAGGGATGAATGTACTATTGCTTCTCAAATCGAGAATCTGAAACTGAGAATCCCGCTTTCTATATCACACCTGTAAGGGGGATATTGGGTTTTTCTGCCGGAAACCAAGACTCTTCCAACCTTTGTTCTCTCATTGTGTCAGATCTCGCACCAACACATCACTACCTTTGTAGATGTTCAGATTTGACTATTCAGACTATGCTGGCTTGTTGATTCTGGTGTTGCATATCATCTCATCATGTCAAATTAATTTTTGCATATGCATTTTAAAACTTTATTTTTGCACAAATTGCATTCATTCATGCCCGCATATGCATGTTCTTCATCCGGGAACCTTTGCTCACTCTGATCATTTTCGCCTTGTAACAAGACGACGACTCGACATCAGTATTTCACTCGCTCAAGCAAATCCAGGATCATGGCTGACTTCGAAGCTGAGAACGTTGCTTATAAGGAAACCCTGGCCCAATTTCAAGGTTGGATGGATCAGTTTCAGACGAACATGGACGTTATCATGGAACTCCTTCGAGCTCAGAGGGACGCTGCCGCTGCTGCCACTGTTGTTGTAATCCCTACTGATGCAACTATTGTCACTCCTGTTGTGACCGTTCCTCCTATTGTTATGGCTACTCCTACTGTTGTTGTTCCTTCTCCTGCTATGGTTGAAGTACCAGTTAAGCCTGTGAATCAGCCTGTTGTTCATCCGACAAATTCTCAATCCGGTTTAAACCAGATGCCTACTGGTTTTCCTTGGGGCATGCCTCCGAATTACACTCCTCAAATTTCAAATAAGGGTAGTGCCTTCATGCCATATCAGCCTTTTGTTGCGCCCATGCCTAATGGGAATGCTGCTGCATATCCATGGGTCATGCCTACTCCAGTCCCGCCTCCAGTGGTGAATGATGATCCTGAGAATCTTCAGGTTCAAACTCATCAAAATGCCGGATTGACTGACACTGAAACTCCTGATGAAGAAGAGCATGTGTATAGAGGTCCTCCTATTCATGTTCCAGTTTCATCTCAAGCTGCTCAAACTGTTGTCCAGAATGTTCATCCTGGGATGTTCTATCCTGGGGCATCTTCCTCAGCTGCTGGGGTACCTCATCCGTATTACCCGTTTGGTGTTCAGATGGGTCATAATACTAGTCATATGGTTAATCAGGGTTCGGTATATACTTCTCAGTTTTCTACTCCGCAAGTGCACGCTCCCGCCACTTCTCAGTTGCCAAATCCTCAGATTCTTGTCAGGCCCACTAATCAGAATAGACCTGCTGACTACAAGTTGTTGGAAGACCGTATCAGAGCTATTGAAGGGTTTTCTGCTTTTGGCTTGGAGGCCAAAGATTTGTGTCTGGTTCCAAATGTTGTGCTGCCGCAGAAATTCAAGATACCTGATTTGCCAAAATATAAAGGTTTAAGCTGCCCGCGTAGTCACATCACTATGTACTGTAGGAAGATGGCATCCTATATTGATAATGATGAATTGCTTGTTCATTATTTTCAAGATAGTTTGTCTGGTGCTTCATTGGATTGGTACATGGGTCTGGAGCGCAGCAAAGTCCGTACTTGGAGGGATTTGTCTGAAATGTTCGTGAGACAATACAAGTATAACCTTGATCTGGCACCAACTAGATTGTAATTGCAGAATCAATCTCAGCGTTCGGCTGAAACATTCAAGGAGTATACACAAAGATGGCGTGAGATGGCATCTCGTGTGCGACCGGCTCTCTCTGACAATGAGTTGGTTGACATCTTTATGGGTACCTTACAAGGATCTTACTATGAGAAAATGGTGGGTAGTTATTCATCAAACTTCGCTGATGTTGTAACGATTGGTGAACGGATTGAAAACGGTTTAAAGACTGGAAAGATTCCTGGAGCTGCTTCCCAGCAGCCGACCACTAGAAAATCTCAGAACAGTCAATCCAAGAAAAAGGATGGTGAAGCCAACGTTGTGACAGCTCAAGTTTCTCCTCAGTATCCAGCTCTCATGGCTCCCATGCCATTTTATCTGTATCCGTACATTGTTGCTGCACAATATCAACAACCTCCATATCAGTATCATCCGCAACAACCAGTTCAGAATGCTCAGAATCAGCAACAGAATAAACAGAACAACAAAAGTCAGCAGAATCAAAACCGTTAAAAAATAACAATCAAGGAAACCGTAAGCGTCCAAATTTCGATAGAATTCCGGTGTCATACACCGAACTGTTTCCTTACTTGGTTCACCAAGGGGAAATTGTCCCCAAACAGATTGCACCTACAATTCCTCCATTTGGCCCGAAGCTTAATCCAAATGTGTCCTGTGCTTATCATGCTGGATACATAGGACATGCAACAGACGATTGTTTTGTTTTCAAAACCAAGGTTCAAGAACTCATTGATAAGAAGATTCTAACTTTCTCTGAGGAAGGACCTAACATTCAGAATAATCCTTTACCGAATCACAATGGACCTGCAGTGAACATGATTGAGGATAGTTCAAGGGTTGAATTGGTCATGGATGTTGACGAGGTAAAGACTCCAATTACTGTGGTTTTCAAGAAATTGAATGAATATGGGCTGTTGAAAGGATTGCATGGTAAATGTCAGATTTGTGACGATAATCCCAACCAGTGTCGAAGGCTGAAGGGTTGTGTCCAGATTCGGATGAACCGTGGCGAAGTGCAATTTTCCAGATCTAAATCTGTTGGGGAAGTTGCTACTATCGAGCCGTTCACCATCGTCTATAGGAAGGTTCCTGTGGAATCTCCTAAACAGAAGAAGGTGCAACCCATCGTTGTCTGTCTGCCGAAGCCATTTCCGTATCCGAATTCTAAAGAGGTACCGTGGAAATATGGGTCTACTGTGTTTTTTGGAGGTCAGGAGATAAGGTTCGCCGAATCTGAGATCGTGAATGTTACAGCCGGTGGAGGTATGACTCGTAGTGGGCGAGTGTTTTCTCCGAAGGTCACTACAAAGCCTGTTCAAGTTCCAACTGCCGTTACTCCCAAGGAGACGCCTGCATCTGCAGCCCCTGTTGTTCAACAAGGGGCATCTACTTCCATTCCAGTACCGATTATCCCGTATGAGGATGTTTCAAAGAGCAAAGAGACCCTTGATGATCAAGAATTCCTTAAGTTGATCAAGAAAAGTGACTTTAAAATTATGGATCAGCTGGGTCAGACTCCCTCGAGGATTTCAATTTTGTCCTTACTCATGAGTTCGCCTGCGCACCGATCAGCTTTATTGAAAGTCTTGAACAGTGCTCACGTTATGCATGATATATTCGTGGTTGAGTTTGATGATGTAGTGGCCAACATAACTGCAAGTCGGTATTTGGGTTTTAATGATTCAGAATTACCTCCTGAAGGAACTGCCCACAACAAAGCGCTACACATATCTGTAACCTGCACAGACATCCTGTTATCTCGTATTCTAGTGGATACCGGTTCTTCCCTCAATGTGATGCCTAAGGGCACATTGAGTCAGTTACTGGTGGAAGGAAACGAGATGAGACCAAGTGCCTTAGTTGTCAGAGCCTTTGATGGTTCTCGAAGACAAGGTATTGGAGAAGTGGACTTACCCATCAAGGTTGGACCACATTTGTTTACCATTACCTTCCAAGTGATGGATATTAATCCGGCATATAGTTGCCTATTGGTTCGCCCGTGGATTCACACCGCAGGGGCAGTTACCTCCACTTTGCATCAGAAGTTGAAATTCATGTTTGATGATCAGCTTGTCATCTTCTGTGGTGAAGAGGATTTTATTGTAAGCGAGTTATCATCTTTTAGATACGTCGAGACCGAGGAAGGCATAGCTGAGGTGTCGTTGCAGTGTCTCAAGTTCGAAGATGTCAGCTCTGCTTCAACTAGTCAAAGTAGATCACCACAATTGACTCTAGCATCTGCTAAGAGTGCTAAGGAGACTATCCAGAAAGGTGCTTTGTCAGGCTGGGGGCATGTGATTGATGTGGTTGAGAAGCATAATCATTTTGGATTGGGTTATCGTCCTGGCCATCAATCTGGTTCCTATGGTCAGAAGCAGTACAACTTAATCAAGTTCAATAGCGCGAGTTTCCAGCAAGGTCACATAGTGGCAGCTGCTGATGATGCTGGTCCCAGTAATCAGATTTCAAGCCTTGTGCGCAAGTGTCCGCCGGGTTTCAAGCTCAACAATTGGACATCTACCGTGATTCCTGTGGTTTTCCCATATAACATGTAATGCATGTTGCTTTCTCATTCCCTCGTCCTCACCCGAGACGAGTGGATAACTTATAAAGGGCCTCACGTTTTTGCAATATTATGTGATCAATAAATAAAAGTTTTTTTGCATTCAAAATCATGCTCTATTTTCTTTCTTTATTTTACTTTTTCGAAAACAAATGGCAAAAGTTTCTTTTATTTTCACCTTTTTAAATAGCTCATTCTGAACATATTCATAAACATGCAGAAATAATAAAAGCATTGATAACAACATGGAAAACATCCATTGTAATTCTGGAATTCCAATTAACCAAGCTGAAGAAGATGGTGAGGAAGATTGTGAATTACCGACTGAACTAGCAAGGCTCCTTGAGCACGAACATAGAGAGATTCAGCCACACAAAGAGCCAGTGGAAGTTGTCAATCTTGGTACCTGTCGCTCCTGAAAGATTCTCATCCAACGGTACAAACGCGAGAGTGGTGCAGAAAACACAGAGTCACCAGCAATGTGTATTTATCCCGAGAGAGGGAAAGGAAACACTGCATAAACCTGAAGAGAAAGGGGGAAAGACATGGTCATCGCAACCATAGTCCGGGTTCGGGAGTTGGTTATGCGAGGGGAAGGTGTTAGCACTCCACGCATCCATCGTACTCGATGGGATCCATGCTTGTTGTCTAAACAGAGGGTGAGCTGTCCTACTATATATGGCTGAACAAAAGAAAACGGGGACGGGGAAGACTAAGATGGACTCGGTAGGACATATTCGATGCCCTAGGCCTACGTACTCCCTCAGTGCAATGGGAAAGTCAGAGTCAACATAGTTTGGACAGGAACTATGGGGGAAGGTCGCTCGCCAAGACAATCATTGTCTTGTGCCTACATATCCTCAATCGGACGAGAGAGAGAGGAATCAGAGCTAATGTAGTTCGTGGGTACGACCACGGATGGGTAAGTGTTTTTTACGTGAGCGACGAGCTCTTTTCTGAAAATGAAATTTGAAACCCAACAATCCTGAAGGATAAATAAGATTTGAATTGTTTTGTATTTTTTAGACAGAAGTGTCTTTTAAGTTAGTTCATAACTTGCATTGCACCAAAGTCTAGGGCACAGGGACGAATACTTAACGAATCGTCCCAAGACAGGATGCCCGCTAAGCACTCTAGAAAGATGAGAGGAAGCACCTCATTTCACATTCCCCACGCTTAAGGCTCGTGCGCAATACACTTTATCTTTATTAAGTGTTTTCAAAAAGTTTTGAGATGAAAAGAGAGAAGACCCAAAGGAAACTCTAAAGGGAAACTAAGATTCCTAATGTTATCATGCATGGATGACCTATGGTTAGTGAGGCTTAGGAGGGACGACTACCTAAAACCTAATGCTAATCCTACTCCAAGCTTAATCAAAAATTAAGTTGGACTAGGTAGCTCTAAAGGGAGAGAATCCAAGACTTAAACAAGTCTTGAGATTCATGGGAGAAAGAGAGTGAAAGAGAAGAATGAGAAAAAGAAGGATGAGACAAGAAACAAGATAGGGTAGCAAGCACATCATATCAAGTACATCCAGCTTACATCAATAAACAAGTCTCAAAGATCATGCCAAACATCTCAAGTAAGCATGCAAAGGTAATCATGATAGAATGCAAGCATACTTGTATGAAATGCACAATTAAGCACCAATGAACTTCATGTCAAGATGAAATGAGAACAACAAGATGAATATGAAAGCAATTCAGAATCAAGATCATACCATCATCAACAATTCTCATGTGCAAGAGAAGATCAAAACATGAAACATTATGCACCAAAGAAAGTCCACAAAAGGAAGTCAAATTATAAGCACTTAAAGCATACCCGAACATGATCCACAAATTGCAAAATTTGGTCACAAGGGACCTCAACCAGGGGTAAACATCATATTAAATACTCATGCAAAGGATCACAAATAAACTCAATCAATCAAGCATGGCAAAGCAATTAGGGTTAAGAGATGTCAAGATATGATCATGCATAATTCACTTAAGCATAAATAATCAAACATATATGAAATGACATTCAAACATTGTGAAATTAAGTCCCAAGTGACCGAAGTCAGAAGTTAGCAACATGCCAAAAGATCACACAAAAACTCATAAGTTAAGTACCTCAAACAATGCTTCAAAGTTGCATAAGATCAAAGAAGAACAATGCACAATAGAGGGACTAAAATGCAATATGAAATGAGTTTAAAAATATGAGAAAAATGTTTTTAAGGACCTCAAGATGTCCTCTAAAATATTCAAAAAGAATGGGATGCAAATCATACACCAATGATGAGAACAAAAATAAACAATATAGGGTCTGCACAATTAAGACAATTCCAAAGGAAATTAATCAAACAATTAATTCAGAAGCACAAAAAAAAATGGAAAATAAAATTTGACAAAATTTTATAAAATTCCAAAGATGTTTCATGATTTTTTTCATAATTTTCTGATGCAGTAAACTAATTTTAAAAATTAAAAATGCAAAATGAACAAATAAATAAAATAAAAAGAAAATAAAACAGCCAGGGGGTGCAACAAAGCAAATTACACGTTGGAAAATTGGGATGGACCAAAGGAGCGGGTGCCAATAGCATAGAAGCCCAAAGCGCTTCTTATGAAGGCTTAGAGTTAACCAGATTGACTCAATCATTGCCCTTGGATCAATCTAGCGTGCCACATTCAGTCAACAAAATCAAAGTACACAAGATCTGTGGCCAGGATTAAAGGACACATGATAACAATGATACACGCGCATACATCACACCATTCAGAAATAAAAAACAAAGCACGTGAATAGCACATGATATTTTAATGTGTTGGCACAACATAAATCATCAGATCAATCTAACGCACCAGATCAAGTCAACAGGTCATAAAATCATACAAGATCAAGGGTTAAGATTTGAAGCACATGATAACAAACATGGACTAGCACACACACACACACATTAAAATGAAACACGTGAAAATAGATGAAGTGGCTAAACATGAGCCATCAGATCAACACCACGAACGACCAGGATTACGTCTTCTTCCTTCGTCACCTACAAATGAACTAGACGCCGGAGCCCTAGCTCTGGTCGTCTTCTCCGGCAACACCAAACGGAGATCGACCAAATATTTTCCAGAAATCACAAACAAGTACACCATTCCACTCAGATTTTCACCTGGATCATGAATATGCAATTCAAATCAACAGATCATGCATAGATAAACCAAATCGAAGAAGAAAAGTTTGAACTCAAAAACTTCATATCCACATTACAACCATAATACACATGCAAATCAAGATCTAAACACGCCAGGATGATCAGCAAAGCACAAGGATCATTATGCACACCATAAAATCAAGTTCTAGGATCATGAATTTCAAACTAACCTGAATCTTGTACAACTCAGAATACACCAAGAAAACCTTCAGAAAGCTGCAGATCTACTCCTTGGAACTTCTGATTGCAAAATAAATGCAATATGAGGCTAGAATCAGGCTGGATCTTGGATTTTGAAAGTGAACAACTCAAATTCGTGTATGGTGAAAACCTTGCTTAGAGCTTCAAACAATGGTTGATTCTTGTTCTATGGAGTGTGTAGATCAAGAATATGAAGAAAAATCTTCAGAAACCCTTGTGAGGAGAGAGTTTCGAAGGAGAGAAAGTTTGAGTGAAAAATGGAATTCTGAGCAAATGAGGGTGCATGAGGTGTGAATGAACGTGTGAGTCTCCTTATATACACTTGGTTAGAGCTCTGAGCATGATTAGGGTTTAGTTAATCCCTTGATTAAGGCTATCCAAAGTGATTTGTAAAAATGCAAGTTGTGATGCACACCCTTGTTCACACGCGTGTGGGTCATGAAATAAGCATGATTCATCTCCATTTTACTTGCTGATCATAATTGAATTGGGTTTGGGCTTTGTAGTGGTCTGATTTGTGAGATTCAATCCATCTTGCAAATTTACATTTTGTGAAATAAGTGAAGTACATGGCACGGATTTGAGTGATTCAAGGGTCCAAAATGGTCCTTAGGATGTGTACTTGAATATGGAAATGTGACTTGAGTCATTAGAACCAATTACAAGTCATTTTGAACCAAAATGCAAAAGGTGGAAAAATGAATACATGTGAAAACCCTAAAAAACACCTTGCCTTCTTTTGATCGTAACTTGAGTTTCACAAATGGTATGGAGACAATCTAGTACTTTTTGGAAAGGGGAGAGAGAGATCTTCAACTTTCATGTTTGAGGAAAATTCATTTGAAGCTTCTTTGATGATGAAAAGTCAAGTTGAAGATGGTTTGAAAAGTTGCCAAAAATGAAAATTTCACATTATAGGTCATTTTCCAAAAATAGTAACTTTTTACAAACTCTTGATTCTTGATGAATAATGCCATCCATGCCATTCCTTGACCAAATAAAGGTATATGGACTTGGGAAACATGATTTGAACCTTTGAAAACCCATGGTTGACTTTCCTCTCCACTGTTGACTTTTTCTTAATACACAAGTAACTGATCCACTGAAAAAAACCTTCCATAAAGCACCAAAAGCCAAGATTCCATCCATGAACACTTGTGAGCATATGGAACCCATGACAGCATGCTTGAATCCACAAAGTTTTCTCAAGAAGCTCTTTTGAACCCAAGAACCCTAATTTGGTCCCTCTGTTTAGGAGGGAAAGATTCACTTGAAATCCTTTGTCATTCTTGATCTTATGAAGATATGATGACCTCCAAAAAACACCTTGAGGCTTGAGACTCCTTTGAGAGGAACCAAGTACCTTGATCCCATGCTAGGAACCAATGCTATGCACAAATGCTAATGCAAGAAATGCAAAGAAACATAAGTCAGTTAGCTACAAAACAAAAGAGCAAATTTTGGGGTGTTACAGCTGCCCTTATTCAATCAACTTGGTCCTGAAGGTATGATAGCAAAGGCTGTCATACTTTCAAAGGATTCACGGAGATTGAATACCAAAAGGAACCTGAAATTTGCAATCCTCAAAGGAGGGACGACTCCACTGGGGAACAAGCAATAAATGCTGCACTGTCACAACACGGACGAGTGTTAGCTATGCTGGGGATAAATACAGACGGGTGCTAAGGAATCACAGATATCAGATACGGACGGGTATTGAAAAGATACATCGACGGGTGTAAAGAGGTTCAATACGGACGGGTATCGAAAGGTACACAGACGGGGGTAAAGAGGTTCAATACGGACGGGTACTGAAAAGATACACGGACGGGTGTAAAGAGGTTCAATACAGACGGGTATCGAAAAATACACGAACGGGTGTAAAGGGTTCAATACGGACGGGTATCGAAAAGATACACGGACGGGTGTAAAGAGGTTCAATACGGACGGGTATCGAAAAATAATACACGGACGGGTGTAAAAAGGGTCAATACAGACGGGTATCGAAAAAATACACGGACGGGTGTAAAATGGTTCAATACAGACGGGTATCGAAAAGATACACGGACGGGTGTAAAGAGGTTCAATACAGACGGGTATCGAAAAATAATACACGGACGGGTGTAAAAAGGGTCAATACGGACGGGCATCGGAAAAATACACGGACGGGTGTAAAATGGTTCAATACGGACGGGTATCGAAAAGATACACGGACGGGTGTAAAGAGGTTCAATACGGACGGGTATCAAAAGAATACACGGACGGGTGTAAAATGGTTAAATTTACTGGGGATTGGCCTTATTGGGGATTAAAATGATGAACTGAACACGGACGGGCGTTATCAACAGGTCAATACGGACGGGTATTGAAATCAAAGGTTCAAACACGGACGGGTGTTAAAGAAAACACGAACGGGTGTCAAGGTAAAGACCTTGAAGGGATGAATCAAAAGACCACCTGGACGAAAGGGGTGAAAAGAGATCACGGGTTCACAATCCTGGCAAAACACTCTGTCGTGGGACCGTCAAATATAGCTTTGAATGACAAAACCCAACACTTGTGGAGTAAAGCCGAATGATATTTTCCTGAAATCCGGTTTTCCTGACGATAGAAAACTCAAACCTGGCTTAAGCTTCGGATGCATATGTTTGAATTTTGCCGTAATGCTCCACACGAAGTGGAAATGCTACGCATTTAGGAGGATGCAATGCAAAAAGACCGTCCCAGCGAAATAAATGCTGAGAACAGAAGCAACTCCACCGAGGACGACAAACTACATTGTCATCAAACCAAAGAAATCACGTTGAGGAAAACTTCACCCTGCTGGGGAAGATCACAATCACCAATTTTGCTGGAGATGGACGAATCTCCGAGAGAAAATCCACTCTAACGGGGAGGAACTGAAAACTGAAGATGGAAACTCCTCCACCGGGGACGACCAAATGTTTCAGAACCTGGATTCAAAACCTGCTGGTGATACTAACTGCCAACAAACTCTGCTTGGGGATAGATTGCCCCATGCTCAGTGGGGAAACCCTGTCTTTAATCAACGAGGACACTCTATCAGACTCTTGCAGGAGAGGCTGTGAAAATTAACAACTTCTGGCTACCTGCTGAGGAAAGATGGGCCAAATCACAACTCTTGCTGGGGGGTAAACTTCTTATATCCTGCTGAGGGGGACGATCCTCAACGACTCCGCTTGGGGAATTACCTCTTTATACTCTATTGAGGAAGACGATCCTCGATACTCTGACTGGGGAGAGCAGCAAACTGCTGAGGATGATCAGACTTCAAAGTTGGGGAGCAGCTCTACTGGGGAAGTACCAGTGAAGATTGGACTTTGAATTACTTGAGATGACTAGATCTGACCATTGAGGAATAGAACACTCTGACTCCTCATCGTCTTCTTTACGATATTCTATCGTCTTACCTCACTGAGAGTGAGGATTCCATCTGTACTGCAAGAGATAAGAAACCTTCATAAAAGCCCTTTTCGAACATAGGATAATTCTCTGCTTGAGGAAGAATAATAATTCCCACACCTTGCTGGAAAAAGATACCCTCTGGCTCTTTGCTGGAGGGAAAAGATTCCAAATGTCCCACACTGGGAACAACTCAGTGCTTCAAGTTTCTGCATATTGATTGTCAAGAGCGAAACACAGTTCCTTTAACTCTCCACCTTGCCCCCGACCACAGGGTCTACTTGAAGCAATCATCTTAAGAGGATTTTACATAAAACCTGGCATTCAACAATGCCCCAGCGTCTTCAAACTCTTAGAGATGTATCCGGTCTGGACATAACTATCCCATACTTCATGATTCATGAAGTAAACCACCTCGAGAGGGTTCATAATGACCTGAAATGTTCTGCCACAGTATTCTGAACCTTGTAGAGGTGCTATTGATTGACTGTGTTCTGAAGGGAAAAACTTCTCGCGCCTTTGAAGTGACCTGCCCCAGTACAAGCCTTGCAGTACATTTGTCTCTGACCGACTAGTCTTCGAGAGATTTACCGAATCTCGACGTGATTGCCCCAGTTTACACGCTTGTGGAGAGATTTATCGGATCTCGACATAATTGCCCCAGTTCAAAGAAATTTTCTCAACATGACTGCCCCATGGTTGATTGTACTCTGAAAAGACCTTCTCAACTTGAATGCCCCAGCTTGGCTACATTTTACAGAGATTTCCCGGTGTGATTGTCCCAGATTGGTTACATCTCAACACAAATGGCTGGGAACGCTTTTTTCCCACATAATCTTTCAGCAACATGTCCTCTGGAGTCTCAGGCACCTCAACTTGGCCAGTTTAAGCTTCTCGACTGATGTTCATCGTGTAAGCTTCTTTGATGTCAAACAAATGTATGCAAGCAGAAAATATTTATTATGAGAATGATTATTCAAATGCAACACATATGTTAATCTTGAAGTCCTTATTGAAAATATGTCACACAACAGAGTTATGACACTTATTTTTGAAAGGAAAGCAATACGTACATGCAACACCAATAAAAATCTTATTAGCACAACTCATGGGAGTCAGGAACGCTATCTCGTTGAAGTACGCCTTCAGACTAAACCCTGTTTCAATTAGGACTTTTAAGGGTTGTAGCGTGGCCTGGTTCGCGGTTTGAGAAAAAAGGATTTATGCCTCAAAGTTTATTGGTACCCACCCACTCTTCATGATATTCTCCAGTCCTATGTTCAGCTAATTTGACACAAGCGCTCGTCTCTCAGAAGGTTTCCCGATTTCTAGGAAATCCATGCAACTGGTGATTCGACACCTGACGAGGTTTTGGATTAACAGTCGCCCCTTCTTGTCTTTTGTGTCTATAGTCACACGACTTTGTTCTTATCGAGGATTTTCTTTGTAATCCTTTTGGCTTTTGGCTTTCTCATTCTTTTGCTTTTTGTTCCCTAATTCTTGCCTGGACTGACTCTTTTGAGTTTTCAATTTTGAAGTTCAGCGGGATGCCTTAACTTTTGCCTAAGTCACTTGCTTTCAAGTTTTTTTACTTAGCAGACTTTTTCTTTTTCTCTTTTTTTTCTCTTTTTTCTTTTTGAACAAGTCGTGTGACACCATTTTTCCTGACTTGTTTGAAAGGGCTCTGACTGTTTCACTCTTCGGTTGGTGAGGAGTAACCATCGTGGTTCTACACCTCTTAACCTCTTGATAGTGGAATGGAAGGTAATGGATCCTCATATGTACACTCCTTCTGAAAGTTGAACACTTGGTCAAACTAACTGACGCCTACCCTGCCCCTGGGTTAAAATTGAGGGTTTTCCGTTTTCAGAAAGAACTCATACTACTAGGCTCAAAGGGGTTGACAAAGGTCTATCTCCTTATCTCTTCAGTGTTTGTGAATTGGAAACAATGCCTTTACATCCTTAACAGGGTTTTATCCAAAAGCGTACCATTAGAAATCTGCGTTCTTATTTCGTTATCCTCCCTCAAAGAGTCTAGGCAAGAAAGATAGTATTGCAGTGCATACAAGCATTTAAAATGAGTGAACACGAATGGAATTCTTCAAGAAAAACAGACTCATTGCATTATGATTGTCATTCAGAAACAAACGAGTTCTTACATGCAAGCAATGTTTAAACAAACAAATGAAAGCTACATATGAAAATGCAATAAAGAAACTAATGATTGCCACATAGAGGAAGGCTTGACTCCGTCTGGACTTATTGCTTCTGATGACCCTCTTGCAATCTGGTGCTTACTCTGACAAAGAAGCTTCAATCCAAAGGGGTACCATCTGGCGTGATGACCTTTGAGTCGATCAAGTCTTGCACCTTGTGCTGGAATACATTACAATTATCAATTATATGCCCAAACGTTCCCGAGTGGAACTCGCACCTAGCATTCATGTCATAATCCGGAGGAATAGGGTACGGTACCGGCGTGGTACTCTTCGTTTGAATCAGAGAGTTCTTGAGCAGACAAGCAAACAACTGACTATAAGGGATAAGAATAGGATCAAATATCCTCTTGGGCCTTCTTGGTCTCAGTTGCCCCTGCTGCTGATAATTTTGCTGTTGATGCTGATTTGGGCGCCTCACCTGCGCTTGCACTTTCCTTTCCACATTTGGCTGAGGCACAAACAAAGGCTGCTGACGTAGAGCTTCTGCTGCAAAAGGTTGTGGAGAAATTCCATGACATGAGGTGGATCCTGCAAAGAGGGGAGGAGTCTCCACTTCTGATGAGAACTTGATTGCCCCTGAATCAATGAGTTCTTGGACCTTATGCTTGAACCTTGTACAATTCTCAACATTGTGACCAGGTGCCCCAGAATGGAAGTCACACCTAGCATTCATATTGGAACCCAAAGAAAACCCTGTCGGAGTTGGTCCTAGAGTGACACGCTCGACTAGTTTGAGCTCGAGCAGATAAGGAAGCAATTGCCCATACGACATCGGAGGGGGATCAAACTTCTTCCTAGGCCTCTCTAGCCTAGGATCCTCTTGGGGAGCAGGGAGTGATTGCCGAGGAGAAAGCTCAGAAACTTCAGATTGTGGAGGGGATTCATGAGACACTCCATGATCTAGAAAAGGCGCCAAAGAGATGAGAGGAGTAAGAATTTCTGTTGCGGATGTGAGCACAGGATTGTTTTCCTTCTTTAGCGCCGCATTCAAGATTTCCATGACCAAGCCCATCTGAGTCTTCATCCGGTTGACCTCCTCCCTCAGCATCTTCTGGTCTTGCATGAGAGTTTGCATATTCCCCATAAATTGCCCCATCTGGCCTCGCATTTCCCTCAACTCAGCTTGAATTTGCTCCATGATCAACTCTTGAATGGTCTGAAGAGTTAAGCCTACAATTCTGAAGAAAACCAGATCAGAACAAGAATAACCAGCCTTGAACACATGTTATGCACATGAGATGATTATGCAAATGCAAATGCAAACATGTATGAACATTATCAAGGCGATCTATCCCTTTATTCCAGTTTTAACAACAGAAGAGAACTGAATTCCTGATCATATAAAGAGAATAAGCATCTGTTACAACACAAGTCTGAATAAGTATAAACAAAGACCCCGACCAACAAGCCTGGCGGTTATCTCGGAAATACAAAGAAAACAGCAGCAAGGAAACTAAGGCATATCATCAAGACTCAGCCGTGCTAAAATTCCCTATTCGTCATTCTTTTTGCACCAATTCTGCACCTCCTTGAGAAGCTTCTTGGTATTAGGATGCTCTGGTCTCTGAATCAACTCCTGAATCAAAAGATCCCTCATGTGCAAGATCTCTGTTAAATAACGACTATGCAATTCCCAATCATCTTCTTCAGAAGCTCCACCTGAACTTGGACCTTCGCCTCTGGCTCTTTTCACTTCGGCTTGGACCCTCAGCTGTTCCATATCTGCCATGGTTTCCTTAAGCTTTTCCTCAATTGCTCTCCTCTCAAAGATCCCTGATAAAATCTCCTTATCCTTTTTCTGAAGCTTTGTCTTCAAACCTTCAATCTGCTCCAGATATTTGTCCTCTTTCAACCTATTGGCAGTAATTGTTGTATTCCGACGGTCACGGAACCTGTGAATTCTTGACATAGCATAAGCCAACTCTTTCTTTTTAGACGAAAGGACCTTGCTAACACTTTTCAACGCTTGAGCCACTTTCTCTCTGGCTGTGGCTTCTTTAGACAATTCTTTCTCCTTCACAGCCAAAAGTTCTGATTTCAACCTGGCAACATGGATAGCTTCACCTTTTTCGTGCTTCAACTGACCAACCTCTCTGCCTAGCTCACGATTCTCCTCTCGGAGTTTCTCCTTCTCAGCCCATAACTTATCATATTTCTCTATATCAATAGTTATGGGAGCCTCGATCATCAAAGGATACAAAGGTGGTTCCACCGGGAAGGGAAGAAGCTCCTCTTCTGCTCTTTTCTTAATCCATTCTTCATAGGAAGGAAAAGCTCGGTTATTACATTTCCTGAATGAAGTTTTTCCCTTCTTGGTCACCTACTTCCAAGCATTCACAGTCTTCTTTATCATCTCTTGATCCCCAGTACCATTGAAGAATAAGGTCTTTCGGATATCTCGCTCTTCAGGTGGACCTCTCAAAGGATAACCAAACTGCCTGATAACAAGGGAAGGATTATAGTTAATTCCACCTTTTCTCCCTATCAAGGGTACATTAGGGAATTCTCCACAATTTCAAATAATCTCCATCCCTAGCAAGTCATGGTTGAACCAAACAATGTTGTCAGCAGTCAAGCCCATTAACCTCTTTGACCACTTCAGAGAATCTCTCGTATCAACGAAAGTGCCAGCTTCGGGGAGATGACTCAGAAACCAAGTAGATTAGAGTGGTGCACAGCAACTCACAGTTTTTCCATGCCTATTTTCATTCTTGTAGTGGACTAAGTGATACACATCACCTAGCAAGGTAGGTATAGGATTCTTTGAAATAAAGATTCTAACAGCATGCGTATCCACCAGATCAGGAATATTGGGAAACAGGACAATCCCGTAGATGCACATAGCTAGAATAGCTTGGAAAGCAGTCCAATTCTTCTCCTTAACATGTATGCAAGCTTGATCAAACAAGAACTTCAATAAGAAACCCTTAGCTCCTTGTTTCTCCATAATATTACTGCTCAGAGTGGATTCACCAATATGAAAAGCAGTGGCCATTTCTTTTATCCCGGGGCATTCTTCAGAAAAGAATACTATGTCATGCCTGATGGGGATTCCCAAAATAAATGAGAACTCCTCCAACGTTGGTGCCAAGATATAGTCTGGGAAAGTGAAGCAACGCAAAGACGGATCATAGAACTGAAGAAGTGTATGAATGGCATCCTTCTTATACTTGGAGATACTGTAGACAACCTTCAGAAGTCTCCCATACTCTCCACCAAACTCTGTACGAACTCCTGAGCCAGCCATACTAATCAGCTTGTGAATCAACGTCAAGTTCTGGTCTAGGAACGAATAAGCAACAGTCTTCTTTCTCTGGACATCCATGTTAAGGCAACCTCAGAAATCGGAATCAAGAGTAAGATGCAAGCCCTAAAAAATGTCAAACATGTTAGAATGCAAGAAAAATGATATGCACATGCAAGCATGGGATCAAGGCATCACTGCTGGATGTGCTGTGCTGTTAACTGAACGAAAACTACCACACAGAAAACCAGAATTCTAGAATACCGAACCACTGAGATAACCAGAAACCCATATAATCCAACACTGATGAGAAATCCAGAAAACCGGGTAGGTTGAAGGTTTCAGTTTCCTGCAAGCCTGTAAACACCCATCCCATCTCACATGTGGGTTCTAGAAAGGCAAGGATCCTCAATATCACGGGCTCTCAGGTCAAGAAATGATGATACGGTCACCATTTTTGGTTTGGCATCATCATCAATCGAGGAGGCCTCAACTGATTCCCCTAAAAAATAAGGTCATCCTATGCGAGTCCCTCAGCATTGGGTCCTCGGATCAACAAGTGTAATGGGTTTGCCATTTCTGGTCTACCATTATCATATGTCGGGAGGAGAGGCGCAACTGAGGTATCGGAGAAATGGTCACCAGAGTCGACAGCTCTCTAGATCAACATCCTGAAATGCGCAAGACACACACGTCAGAATGCGTCCCAAGATAGCCTCGTCTGGTTGTCAATTTCATGAACATACAAACGCACCAAGATGGCACGTAGGTCCCACTACTCTCCACTCTAGTCCTAGGGTGTACTCAAGCCTGGGTATTGGGCTTATCTCTCAGAACAACCCAACCTGCCAAACAGAAACCAGCCAGCACAACACAGCAATATCCAGTATGACAGTAATAAAATGAAATGCAATGCAATAAAAGCTGTAAAACAGTAATATACAACAATAAAGCACAACAAATAAACACCCAACGAAAAAAACAAACAAGCAAGAGGTCAACCAGAGTTCCCCAGCAGAGTCGCCAGCTGTCGCTCCCGAAAGATTCTCATCCAACGGTACAAACGCGAGAGTGGCGCAGAAAACACAGAGTCACCAGCAATGTGTATTTATCGCGAGAGAGGGAAAGGAAACACTGCATAAACCTGAAGAGAAAGGGGGAAAGACATGGTCATCGCAACCATAGTCCGGGTTTGGGAGTTGGTTATGCGAGGGGAAGGTGTTAGCACCCCACACATCCATCGTACTCGATGGGATCCATGCTTGTTGTCTAAACGGAGGGTGAGCTGTCCTACTATATATGGCTGAACAAAAGAAAACGGGGACGGGGAAGACTAAGACGGACTCGGTAGGACATATTCGATGCCCTAGGCCTACGTACTCCCTCAGTGCAATGGGAAAGTCAGAGTCAACATAGTTTGGACAGGAACTATGGGGGAAGGTCGCTCGCCAAGACAATCATTGTCTTGTGCCTACATATCCTCAATCGGACGAGAGAGAGGAATCAGAGCTAATGTAGTTCGTGGGTACGACCACGGATGGGTAAGTGTTTTTTACGTGAGCGACGAGCTCTTTTCTGAAAATGAAATTTGAAACCCAACAATCCCGAAGGATAAAAAAGATTTGAATTGGTTTTGTATTTTTTAGACAGAAGTGTCTTTTAAGTTAGTTCATAACTTGCATTGCACCAAAGTCTAGGGCACAGGGACGAATACTTAACGAATCGTCCCAAGATAGGACGCCCGCTAAGCACTCTAGAAAGATGAGAGGAAGCCCCTCATTTCACATTCCCCACGCTTAAGGCTCGTGCGCAATACACTTTATCTTTATTAAGTGTTTTCAAAAAGTTTTGAGATGAGAAGAGAGAAGACCCAAAGGAAACTCTAAAGGGAAACTAAGAGTCCTAATGTTATCATGCATGGATGACCTATGGTTAGTGAGGCTTAGGAGGGACGACTACCTAAAACCTAATGTTAATCCTACTCCAAGCTTAATCAAAAATTAAGTTGGACTAGGTAGCTCTAAAGGGAGAGAATCCAAGACTTAAACAAGTCTTGAGATTCATGGGAGAAAGAGAGTGAAAGAGAAGAATGAGAAAAAGAAGGATGAGACAAGAAACAAGATAGGGCAGGAAGCACATCATATTAAGTACATCCAACTCACATCAATAAACAACTCTCAAAGATCCTGCCAAACATCTCAAGTAAGCATGCAAAGGTAATCATGAAAGAATGCAAGCATACTTGTATGAAATGCACAATTAAGCACCAATGAACTTCATGTCAAGATGAAATGAGAACAACAAGATGAAGATGAAAGCAAGTCAGAATCAAGATCATCCCATCATCAAAAATTCTCATGTGCAAGAGAAGATCAAAACAAGAAACATTATGCACTAAAGAAAGTCCACAAAAGGAAGTCAAATTATAAGCACTTAAAGCATACCCAAACATGATACACAAATTGCAAAATTTGGTCACAAGGGACCTCAACCAGGGGTAAACATCGTATCAAATACTCATGCAAAGGATCACAAATAAACTCAATCAATCAAGCATGGCAAAGCAATTAGGGTTAAGAGATGTCAAGATATGATCATGCATAATTCACTTAAGCATAAATAATCAAACATATATCAAATGACATTCAAACATTGTGAAATTAAAACCCAAGTGACCTAAGTCAGAAGCTAGCAACATTCCAAAAGATCACACAAAAACTCACAAGTTAAGTACCTCAAACAATGCTTCAAAGTTGTGTAAGATCAAAGAAGAACAATGCACAAATAGAGGGACTAAAATGCAATATGAAATGAGTTTAAAAATATGAGAAAATGTTTTTAAGGACATCAAGATGTCCTCTGAAATATGAAAAAAGAATGGGATGCAAATCATACACCAATGATGAGAACAAAAATCAACAAGGCAGGGTGTGCACAATTAAGACAATTCCAAAGGAAATTAATCAAACAATTAATTCAGATGCACAAAATAAAATAAAAATGGAAAATAAAATTTGAAAAAATTTTATAAAATTCCCAAGATGCTTCATGATTTTTTTCATAATTTTCTGATGCATTAAACTAATTTTAAAAATTAAAAATGCAAAATGAACAAATAAATAAAATAAAAAGAAAATAAAACAACCAGGGGGTGCAACAAAGCAAATTACACGTTGGAAAATTGGGCTGGACCAAAGGAGGGGGTGCCAATAGCAAAGAAGCCTAAAGCGCTTCTTATGAAGGCTCAGAGTCAACCAGATTTACTCAATCACTGCCCTTGGATCAATCCAGCGTGCCACATTCAGTCAACAAAATCAAAGTACACAAGATCTGTGGCCAGGATTAAAGGACACATGATAACAATGATACACGCGCATACATCACACCATTCAGAAATAAAAAACAAAGCACGTGAACAACACATGATATTTTAATGTATTGGCACAACATAAATCATCAGATCAATCTAACGCACCAGATCAAGTCAACAGGTCATAAAATCATACAAGATCAAGGGTTAAGACTTGAAGCACATGATAACAAACATGGACTAGCACACACACACATTAAAATGAAACACGTGAAAATAGATGAAGTGGCTAAACATGAGCCATCAGATCAACACCACGAACGGCCAGGATAATGTCTTCTTCCTTCGTCACCTGCAAATGAACCAGACGCCGGAGCCCTAGCTCCGGTCGTCTTCTCCGGCAACACCAAACAGAGATCCACCAAATGTTTTCCAGAAATCATAAACAAGTACACCATTCCACTCAGATTTTCACCAAGATCATGAATATGCAATTCAAATCAACAGATCATGCATAGATAAACCAAATCGAAGAAGAAAAGTTTGAACTCAAAAACTTCAGATCCACATTACAACCATAATACACGTACAAATCAAGATCTAAACACACCAGGATGATTAGCAAAGCACAAGGATCATTATGCACACCATAAAATTAAGTTCTAGGATCATGAATTTCACACTAACCTGAAACTTGTAGAACTCAGAGTACACCAAGAAAACCTTCAGAAAGCTGCAGATCTACTCCTTGGAACTTCTGATTGCAAAATAAATGCAATATGAGGCTTGAATCAGGCTGGATCTTGGATTTTGAAAGTGAGCAACTCAAATCCGTGTATGGTGAAAACCTTGCTTAGAGCTTCAAACAATGGTTGATTCTTGTTCTATGGAGTGTGTAGATCAAGAATATGAAGAAAAATCTTCAGAAACCCTTGTGAGGAGAGAGTTTCAAAGGAGAGAAAGTTTGAGTGAAAAATGGAATTCTGAGCAAATGAGGGTGCATGAGGTGTGAATGAACATGTGAGTCTCCTTATATACACTTGGTTAGAGCTCTGAGCATGATTAGGGTTTAGTTAATCCCTTGATTAAGGCTATCCAAAGTGATTTGCAAAAATGCAAGTTGTGATGCACACCCTTGTTCACACGCGTGTGGGTCATGAAATAAGCCTGATTCATCTCCATTTTACTTGCTGATCATAATGGAATTAGGTTTGGGCTTTGTAGTGGTCTAATTTGTGAGATTCAATCCATCTTGCAAATTTGCATTTTGTGAAATAAGTGAAGTACATGGCACAGATTGGAGTGATTCAAGGGTCCAAAATGGTCCTTAGGATGTGTACTTGAATATGGCAATGTGACTTGAGTCATTAGAACCAATTACAAGTCATTTTGAACCAAAATGCAAAAGGTGGAAAAATGAATACATGTGAAAACCCTAAAAAACACCTTGCCTTCTTTTGATCATAACTTGAGTTTCATAAATGGTATGGAGACAATCTAGTACTTTTTCGAAAGGGGAGAGAGATATCTTCAACTTTCATGTTTGAGGAAAATTCATTTGAAGCTTCTTTGATGATGAAAAGTCAAGTTGAAGATGGTTTGAAAAGTTGCCAAAAATGGAAATTTCACATTATAGGTCATTTTCCAAAAATAGTAACTTTTTACAAACTCTTGATTCTTGATGAATAATGCCATCCATGCCATTCCTTGACCAAATAAAGGTATATGGACTTGGGAAACATGATTTGAACCTTTGAAAACCCATGGTTGACTTTCCTCTCCACTGTTGACTTTTTCTTAATACACAAGTAACTGATCTACTGAAAAAAAACCTTCCACAAAGCACCAAAAGCCAAGATTCCATCCATGAACACTTGTGAGCATATGGAACGCATGAGAGCATGCTTGAATCCACAAAGTTTTCTTAAGAAGCTCTTTTGAACCCAAGAACCCTAATTTGGTCCCTCTGGTTAGGAGGGAAAGATTCATTTGAAATCCTTTGCCATTCTTGATCTTATGAAGATATGATGACCTCCACAAAACACCTTGAGGCTTGAGACTCCTTTGAGAGGAACCAAGTACCTTGATCCCATGCTAGGAACCAATGTTATGCACAAATGCTAATGCAAGAAATGTAAAGAAACATAAGCCAGTTAGCTACAAAACAAAAGAGCAAATTTTGGGGTGTTACAGTACTGATGAGGTCAGAAGAGAAGTCAAGGTTGGCACATCCCTCGCTAAGCATGTACACTCCGAGTTGGTCAAGTTATTGAAAGAATATGTTGATATCTTCGCCTGGTCCTATCAAGATATGCCTGGGTTGGATATCAACATCGTTGAACATCACTTGCCACTCAAGCCCGGATGTCCTCCTATCAAGCAGAAACTCAGAAGGACTAGACCCGACATGGCACTCAAAATCAGAGAAAAGGTAAAGAAACAGCTTGATGCTGGATTCCTAGCCACTTCCGAATATCCTGAATGGATTGCCAACATCGTCCCAGTTCCTAAGAAAGATGATAAAGTCATAATGTGTGTGGATTATCGAGATCTCAACAAGGCAAGCCCGAAGGATGATTTTCCTTTGCCTCATATTGATGTCTTGGTAGACAACACTGCACAGTTCTCTGTCTTTTCCTTCATGGACGGTTTCTCAGGATATAATCAGATCAATATGCCCCCAACTTATATGGAGAAGACTACTTTCATCACGCCGTGGGGTACATATTGCTACAAAGTCATGCCATTCGGTCTAAAGAATGCAGGGGCAACATACCAACGTGCCATGACAACCCTTTTTCACGATATCCATAAAGAGATTTAGGTTTACGTGGACGATATGATTGCCAAGTCCAAAACTGAAGATGATCACCTGGTTCATCTGAAGAAACTGTTTGACAGACTCCAGAAGTTTAGATTATGGTTGAATCCTGCGAAGTGCACCTTCGGAGTTCGATCTGGTAAACTGTTGGGTTTTATTATTAGTCAGAAAGGCATTGAAGTTGATCCTGATAAAGTTTGGGAAATTCAAAACATGCTGCCTCCCAAAACAGAAAAGGAAGTTCATGGCTTTCTGGGCAGACTCAATTACATCTCAAGGTTCATTTCCCATTTGACGGCTACCTGTGAACCAATGTTCAAATTACTAAGAAAAAATTAATCGGTTGAATGGAATAATGATTGTCAGGAAGCATTTGACAAAATAAAACAATACTTGCAAGAACCACCGATCTTAGTACCGCCGGTTCCTGGTAGGCCTTTAATCATGTATCTCACCGTTCTCAATGAATCAATGGGATGTGTATTGGGTCAACATGACGACACTGGTAGAAAAGAAAATGTAATATACTATCTGAGCAAGAAGTTCACTGATTGTGAGACCAGATACTCAATCTTAGAGAAAACTTGTTGTGCTCTAGTCTGGGTTGCTCGACGCCTACGACTGTAGTACCCCAAAATTTGTCCTACCTTTTTCTAACCTTAACTGGCTTATGTTTTCTTTTCATTTGCATCATTAGGTCATAAATCATAATCATATAGTGCATTGGACTTCTAAGACATGGAATTACAGTATTTCATTAAATAAGGGTTTTCTATTTGCAAGAGTTTGAAGTCTGGTTCTTGTAATATTCTTATTCAGAGGATTCATCAAAGGCTTTGGGTCAGAGGTTCATCGATGTGAATCAGGGTTTAATTTCTTCTCAGTTCAAGTCTTTTTCTTCAAGATTTATCAGTATGCATCAAGGTGAATTAGGGTTTGTTTTCAAGGTTGAGTTGTAGACTTCATCAGGTTGTCAAGCAAGAGTTCATGTGAGGATTCACTTGATCAAAGATTCAGAGGATGTTTGATTAGGATGTTTTGTTTCAATGGCAAGATTGTTCAGTGGTAATTGTGACCATTTTATCAGAGGCTTGTGAAAGAGTTTGGGATGGATTTTGGATTCATTTAGGTATCCATTTACTAAACCATGTTCTTATCCATTTTTTTATATATCCACGTCATAAACCATTTCCTTTTTTATAACTAATTTCTAAATCCATTTTATCATATACACATTTCCTAATATCCATTCAAATATCCATATCCATTTTTATTCAAAATTCATTTTTCTTTCAACCATATCTAAATTTATCTATTTGTAGTTAAACCATTTCTCATATCCATCTTAATTTCATCTCATTATCTAATTCTCATTTCAAATTCAATTTCCAATTTATCCATATTTTTAATAGCCATTTCTATTCATTTACCATTACCATACCATCACAAAAATCATTCAACAAACTTAACTCATATTTAGTTGCCAAAAATTTCCATTACCAAGTGACTTAAACATTACAGAACTAGTGAGCACAATATCAATGGGCCAAATATGATGAATTACGTAGTTCTAATTGGGAGCTGGTTTTCATATGAAGTCAGTGGATGAGCTTATCACCTTGGCACACAAGCTTTATGATGAAACTGCCCGTCACAGTGAAAATGGGAATTGTTGGTCAAGTTCTATAGCAGTTACAAAAAGCGCAGGATGGAAAGAGAATGTACAGCTATCAAAAAGAAAATGCATAGGTCCCATTTCAATTATAAATTGAAGTTTCATGACAGAAAATTATAATTTCAGTCTCACACAGGTGCACAAATCGTGACAGAATTCACTGATAAAAAAATAATAGAATTTCATTTTTGAAGAAAATACGATAACAAGGAAATGCCATAAAAAAGTCCATGTCAGGATTCACGCAAGAATGAAGATTACAAACTCGCAGATGCGAATTGCGTGACTGATTTCACCACTTTCTCAACAGAATTCACAGCCAAAGGATATCCTAACAGAATTCAATTACAAGTACTATTCTACCCTCACCCAATTCTTGTATATAAGAACAGCTGTAACGAATCTTCAGGGGGGCTCACGCGTCGAGTTCTCCAAACTTTATCTTCATTTTTATCACTGTAACTGAATAGAGAGAGGGAATTTCTTCATGCTCCTCTCGCCATTTCCATTTCATCAATCATCAGCTTCAATATCCTTCAACACTAAATGTTCCTTCAGTTTCCTTTTGATTCCAACGGCAAATCCAACTCTCCAGATCTGTAGAAATTATCGTCATCTTCAATTTCAAAAGCTTCAACCAACCTACAACAATTCCATTAAAAAGCCTCATGAGTTGAATCTACGAATTTAACAAGAACTCACAACAATTTGAGCAACGCAATATTCACACACTCAGAAAGGTAGAGGAAGAGATTTCAGATCAACAACGACTCAAGTATTCAGCCTCTCAACAACTCACACACTCGCTCACAATTCACAGCAGAACAAAGGACAAGAAGAAGAAACAATTCAGATCGAAGAAGTGACATACCTGAAGAACGCTCTGGTTTTCTGTTCGTGCTTTGTGCCGTCGAAGACGCCATCGGAGCGACTCCGATTCGTAAGCTTGTTTTCCTTCATCATCATCATTTTGATTATGTTGTATTTTGTCTGTTTCGTTTCAAATTGTTTGGTGGTTTACTGAGTTCCCTATCACGTTGTGTGTTGAGACATTAGAGGTTCTCACTCCGCCGTCGCCGGCAGCGGGCCATGGCACGGCGGAGGTTGTTAGGTCTTCATTGGTAAGCTTTGATGGAAGGAGTTATTGATGAAGGTAGAGACGAAATCATGGAGAGAACGAAGGAGAATTTAAAGGTGTTTTGGACAGAGAAGTCGAAGAATGTTGAACGTGTGGTACGACTTGGAATTGAGAGAAGGAGAGTGTTGAGGTCGTTGGCTTGATGTGGAAGCAAAACAGAGAGAAAGTTGTGGAGGAGAAGGAATTTGAGCGAACAGGGGAGAGGGAGAAGAGGTTGACGGAACGTTTTAAAGGGATGAAGTAGATGCTGAAGGTGTTTAGGGTTTTTTGCTATTAACCCTCACAACTTGGACCGGGTTGAAAGCCCACACACCCAATTATTACCTTTCCACTGCCCGTTTTTTGCTGGGTACCCCCCTTGGCTGAGAGGGAGGTTACTGGGCCTAATCTGCCAGGCCCACTTGCCCTGGCTCTATTCACACCCTTTTTTTCCACTACCGCACCTCCTGGTCGTGGATTGATATTCTTGGGCTTAAAGCTTGAAAGCCCAGTGTCTGGCTTATTTTCCCACCCTCAGATCTGATGGTTGCACCCCTCTTTTATTTGTTTCTTTTTTAATTGTTTTGTTTAATTATTTTGGCATTCGTTTTAACTAATTAATTTAGGATATTAGAATTAGGATAACATTGTGATTAGATAATTGATTTTGATTAATTTTAGATTTAGTTATTAATTAGATTCTAACTTGAATTAATTTTTAGGATTAAATTTTAATTTTTAGATTAACTTTTTTACTTAGAATTTAATCTTTTTTTTAATTAGCATTTTAATTCTAACTTGGTTATTTTTGATTAATTGTTGACCATGATTTTAATTTCCTATCTTGATTAATTTCTGGTTAATTCCTGATTTTCTCGCTATACTTGAATTTCTCCTAACTTGGTTTCGTATTTGGTTTCTCTTTGTGATTGAGTTGTCTGGTGTTTACTTGTTGATTACTCTGTATTCACATGCTCCCTTAACGCTCCTAGTCCGACTTAATTTTTGATTAAGCTCGGAGTAGGATAGATATTAGGCTCTCAATCCAAGCATGATAACATTAGGTAGACTCCCCTCTTGATCCTGACTTTAGGACCGCTTTGTATGCTAATGTGTAGGACCGAGTTTCCCTTAGACCTTCTGAGCGTCCTTTCCCTTTTCTCTCGTACCCATACGATCGAGACCGTTCTAGTTTTTCCGTAGTCCGGTGAACTACGGATGCTCTGATTCCTCATTCCCTAATGAGGATACGTAGGCACGAGGATCCCTATCCTTGGAGAGCACACTAACAACTAACTCCCCTTTTTTTCTCGCACCCTTGCGATCGAGACCAACTTGTTAGCCGAGCCTTTTCTCTCGCCCCCGATGCGATCGAGATCTTTTCGACCCGTAGGTCGAACTACGACTGCTCTGATTTCTTCTTTCTCGTCCGATTGAGGATAC
Source organism: Lathyrus tuberosus (assembly GCA_022829125.1). Classification (NCBI taxonomy): domain Eukaryota; kingdom Viridiplantae; phylum Streptophyta; class Magnoliopsida; order Fabales; family Fabaceae; genus Lathyrus; species Lathyrus tuberosus. The sequence goes on along the minus strand of JALAZF010000436.1, from coordinate 1,415,040 downwards.
GTAGGCATAAAATGTCGATGTCTTGGCGAGAAACCTCCCCCCTAGTTCGTGTCCGAACTACGTTGACTCTGATTCTCATTCCCGATGAGATACGTAGGCTTAGGACTCCGAGGACGTCCTATCGAGTCACTTCTTTTCCTTTTCTTTTTCGTTTCTTCGTTCCTTTCTGTTCCTGTTCCTTCTCCTTTCCAGTAACAGCAGAGCTCCAGACGACGACACCCTTTGATCGAGACAATAAGCGTGGATCCCATCGAGTACGATGGACGCGTGGGGTGCTAACACATTCCCTTCACGTAACCAACTCCCTTACCTGTTTCTCTTGGTCGTGAGACCATGCTCTTTCCCTTCCCTCAGGTTTACGCAATGTTTCCTTTCCCTCTCTTGGGATAAATACACATTGCTGGCAACTCTGTTTTCTGTGCCACTTTCGCGTTTGTACCATGGATGTAAATCCTCGGGAGCGACAACTGGCGACTCTGCTGGGGACAGGTTGACCTCTTGCTGGTCCATCCCCTTTTGCAAGTCAATCCTAGCGCTTGTTTATTTAATTTCATTGGGTGTTTACTGTTGTGCTTTATTTTGTTGTATATTACTGCATTACTGTTCTACTATTTTTACCGCATTTATTGCATTTCATTTCATTATTATACTGGACTGTGCTGTGTTGTGCTGGTTTTCTGTTTGGCAGGTTGAGATGTTCTGAGAGATAAGCCCACTACCCAGGCTTGAGCATACACATAGGGATTAGCGAGGGCAGGCGTGACGCTCCCGTGGTGTTGACCACGTGCGGGTGATCACAATCCCCACAATCAGACGAGGTTCTATCGGGAGATATCTGCTACTGTATGTTGATACAGGCCAGTAGTTATTCTCTTGAGGAACTGTCGACTCTGGTGACCATTCCCGAGGACTCAGTTGCGGCACTCCTCCCGAGTTGTGATAATGGCAGACCAGAAATGGCAAACCCATTACACATTCTCGATTCGGGGACCCAATGCTGGGAACTCGCCATAGGATATCCTTTTTGAAAGAGAATCAGTGGAGGCACTCCTCGATTGGCGATAGTACTGTACCCCGAGGGATGAATGTACTATTGCTTCTCGACCTCAGTGCCAGAAGCTGAGGACCTTTCGTTTTAGAGAATCAGTTGAGGCCTCCTCGATTGATGATGATGACAAACCAGAAGTGGTGAACGTATCATCATTTCTCGACCTGAGAGCCCAGGATACTGAGGATCCTAGTACCCACATGTGAGAGGGGCGGGTGTTTACAGGTTTGCAAGTAACCTTGACCTTTAACATACCTGGTATCCTGAATTTCTTATCAGTGTGGACTTATCAGCCTGGTATTCCGGTATTCTGGTATTCCGGTATTCTCTTCAGAGCAGACCAGTGAACTTATTCAGCCAGCAGCACAGCAGTTATTCAGAATATATGGAAGCTTTGATCCTATGTCTTATTGCATTCTTTGCATTGCATTTGCATCTTGCATCATTTTTGCATATCTGTCTCCGGCCTGACCAGTGAGCTCATCTATCCTTTGTCTGAACCGCAGTTGATTGCCCAACTTTTGTATTGGACTTGAGTCAGAATTTAGAAGAATTATGAATTCAGGGGACCAGAATCAGTTTGTAACTAGGGTCGATGTTGAATTGATGAAGAGTCAATTGGATCAACTTATGGAAGCTATGACAGCCATGAATAGGGGAGAGGCCAATGTTCAGAGGACTTCAGTTACTGGGAATGTCATTCCACCTCCAGTGAACAATGTTGCTCAAGCTTAGCATGTGTGAATCCATGCTGAGAATCAAGCTATACAGGAGTGTACCATCGTCCGAGATGGACATTCTTCTTCTCTTGATGCCACAGCCTATCAGAGCTTTGCCTTCTCTGTGCCAGATTTCCAAGGGGTAGTTCCAAAGATTAAACCTAAGGATCCAAGGGTCATTGCCTTTGATGAAAGATGTCATGTGTTGGAAGAGAAGCTTGATGCCTTAATGAAGCGTGATACCCTTGATTTTGATGCTTCGGGCATGTGCTTAGTGCCTGGTCTTGTGATGCCTCCGAAATTTGAGATGCCAAATTTTGAGAAATACAAAGGGGATAGTTGTCCGAAGCTACATTTGGTGATGTTTAGCCGAAGAATGACCTCACATGTCTATAATGACAAGCTTATGATTCACTGTTTCCAGGACAGTCTGAGTGGGGCATCATTGAGTTGGTATATGCAGTTGGAAAGTGGTAGCATCTGATCATGGTTAGATCTAGCCAATGCCTTTGTAAAGTAGTACAGTTATAATCTTGACATGGCTCCCAGCCACCTGTAGTTGCAAGGTTTATCTAAAGCGGATAACGAATCATTCAGAGAGTATGCTCAGAGATGGAGAGAGTTAGCTGCTCGCGTTCAACCACCACTTTTGGAAAGAGAATTGGTTAATATGTTCAAGGATACTTTGCAAGAACCATACTTCAATAAGTTGATTACTGTATTAAAATTCTCTGACTTGGTAATACTTGGAGAACATGTTGAGTTCGGTATCAAGTGTGAAAAAATCCAAAGCGCCTCGAAGTTCCCAGCTAATGAAAGTGGATCAGTCGTCAGTGCTCAAGAAAAATGGGAGGAAGAAAGTAATTCCATCTGGGAACATCCACCATCTCATCCTCAATATTCAGATGCATCAATTGTTCAGAGTCAGCAATCTTCTGGATCTCAGAATCAACGGTCGTACCACCGTCATCCGCGTTAGCACGCCCGACAAAGACCTAGGAAGCCAGAGAGGCATTTCACTCAGTTGCCAATGTCGTTTAGTCAGATGTTGCCAGATTTAATCAGAGGTGGACTTATAGTGCCAAAGGGGGTAAAGCCAGTACCTTTTCCTTATCCACTAGATTTTGATGTCAACGCCCGTTGTGACTATCATGCTGGGGCACAGGGGCATTCAAATGAAGATTGTAAGGTGCTCAAGAGTAAGATTCAAACACTGCTTTACTCCAACATGTTCTCATTCACGCCTCAGGGTATTCAGATCCGCGACTCTCCTTCATCCAGTCATGTGGGTTCATCAGTTCAGGTTATGGAAGAAGACACCAAGAGCAGTGGTGCAAGTTTTTATCAGACTGACTTCGATGAGCAATTCTGAAGATGGCTAGTTCAGCAACAAGTCAAGCTTGGAAAGCCCAGTTCCCCGAAGCTGGAAATCTTTTAGATCATGTCATTTCTTTGCATTTGTAGTTTCTTTTCTGTTAAAGTGCAAACTCATTTGTAAAACTCGTCTGTTTTCAGTTGATAATGATAATGAAATGAATATGCATGTTTTGATTAAATCCATCTCTGTTCACTCATATTTTCTTTATTGATATCTAACCCTTGTTTAAGCAGGATCTGAGGGAGGATGATGAAATTCAAAGACGCAGAACTTCTGATGGTATGCTTTTGGGACAAAACCTTGCTGATGATGTACAGTCATTGTTTCAAATCCCAAAACACCGGGGATATAAGGAAGATAATCCCTTGTCAACCCCTTTGAGCCTAGAAGTAGAAGTTTCTTTCTGAAAGCGAAAAAACCCTCAATCTTAACCTGGGGCAGGGTAGGTGTCAATTAATTTGATCGAGCGTTCAATTTGAGGATCAAATATATGGTTATCCCTCACCAACCGAAGAGTGAGGCAGTCACATCCCTTTCAAACAAGTCAGACAAGCCAGTGTCACACGATTTGTTCAAAAAAAAAGAGAAAAAGAATCAAAAGAAAAAGAAAGCCCGCTAAGTCGAAACTTGAAAATAAATAGCTTAGGAAAAAGTTAGGGCATCCCGCTGGACTTCGAAATTGAAAAATTCAAAAGAATTAGTCCACGCAAAATCAGGGAAAAGCAAAAGAATAAAAAGCGAAAAAAATGGAAAAAGAAAAATCCTCAAATAAAGAATAAGTCGTGTGTTTACAGACACCAAAGGCAAAAGGGGTGGCTGTCACTCCGAAAATCGTGTGGGTTCTTTCTATCCTCATATTATTCATTAACCTTGTTGAAAGGTGAGCGCTTATGTCGAGTTAGCTGAACATAGGACTGGAGAACATCAAGGAGAATGGGTGGGTTAAAACAAAACTTTGAGCCTTATATCCTTTCTTTCTCAAACCGTGAACCAAGCCACGTTACAACCTTTAAAAGACCTAATTGAAGCAAGGTTGTTTCGAAAGCATACTTCGGTAAAGATCGTGTCGAACCTGACTCCTAAAAGGATCTTCTTACCATTCATGTTGGTATCAGCGACACTTTGATTAGTGATTCATTCACTATATGTCACAACTTTTTTTCCAGTGAACAGACTTGGATTTCAAAACTGTCATATGCATTGCATTAAAATTGTCATTTTCAAAATGAATTGTTTTACTTGTGAGTAAGTGCTTGATCAGGGAAGTTTCTGCAATGAAAAGATTGATCAATATAAGTGCAGAGTGCCTAAGTACTCCATTTAGCAGGGGAAAGCCATCAAATAGTCATATCAAATGGGCAATTTATTCCAAGATTCAGCCAATCTGGGGCAATCAGGTCGAGATTCGACAAATCTCTCGAAGGTCAATCAGTCAGAGGTACTCCTTCACAGATCAGCCAGTCAAGGGCAAAATCACATCAAGGCTGGGGCAGGTCACCCCAAAAGCAAAAGGGTTTTTCTCAGGAGAACGGTTAATCAAGATCATGGGGTAAGATATATAAGATCTCCATGAGACCTCTCGAAGACAGGTTCCCTTATGGGCTATGATGTATCAGGGCATCTTTTGGTTATATCACATCTACAGGGTTCATGTTGATGGTCGACACGTGACGTCCCCAGTAGAGTTTCTCTCCCCAACAGAGTAAGGGTAGTAAGTAAGTCTCCAGCAGAGGAGTAAGCTCAATGTTGTCCCCTAGCAGAGTGGATATCATCAACCGTCGTTCCCCGAGCAGAGTTGTTGGTGATGGCTGGTATTCCCCAGCAGGTTAAGGGTGTTTCCCTGACTACAGACTAAGTTCAATGATATTCTCCAGCAGGTTCGCTGTTATTGACTTCATTCCCCAAGCAGGTGATAGTCATCTCAATGGCTTGAATAACAGTGGTTGACATCCCCACCAGATTCAAAGTCCAATGGTTATTGACACCTCTTCCGTAACAGATCTTTGGGGTCCATCTTCAAGGTTTATTCATAATCCCTAACGGAGTGGGAGTTCTCTTCGGGTTTCATCTTTAGCAGTGGTTATATCAGGAAGGTCGGTCAGTGTGACTTCCTCGGCAGGGTTCGTAACCTCAGAGACAGTTCAGTTTGCCATCACCAGCGGATTTGGCCTCTTCTCTTCAGCATTTATTTTGCTGGAGGGGTCTCTTTTGCATATAATAAGCATTTTGCATTTCATCCTCAAACGCGTAGCATTTCCATTATGTATGGAGCATTACGCCAAAAAACATTCAAACATATGCATGTGAAGCATAAGCCGGATTTAGTACCTTGTACAGAAACCCGAATCAATTTTCAGTCAGAACAGTGACATATCCCAAAAGAGAATGCCAAGCCATTCCTCAGCAGACAGTTTCTTCCCGTCAACCCTTTGACAATGTGTTCCAAGCTCAGGTTTCGTACCTTCGGATGTGTTTTGTTCCGAGCTCAGGTTTTATACCTTCGGATTTGTTCATTTCTTTCCATCAAACCCCTTTGACGATGTGTTCCGAGCTCAGGTTTTGTACCTTCGGATGTGTTTTGTTCCGAGCTCAGGTTTTTTACCTTCGGATATGTTCAGTTTCTTCCCGTCAACCCCTTGACGAAGTGTTCCGAGCTCAGGTTGTGTACCTTCGGATAGGTTCAGTTTCTTCCTGCCAACCCCTTTGATGATGTGTTCCGAGCTCAGGTTGTGTACCTTCGGATATGTTCAATTTCTTTCCGTCAAACCCCTTTGACGATGTGTTCCGAGCTCAGGTTTCGTACCTTCGGATGTGTTTTGTTCCTTCGGATGTGTTTTGTTCCGAGCTCAGGTTTCGTACCTTCGGATGTGTTTTGTTCCGAGCTCAGGTTTTGTACTTTCAGATATGTTTTTCTTCCCGTCAACCCCTTGACGATGTGTTTCGAGCTCAGGTTGTGTACCTTTGGATATGTTCAGTTTCTTTCTGTTAAACCCCTTTGACAATGTGTTCCGAGCTCAGGTTTCGTACCTTCGGATGTGTTTTGTTTCGAGCTCAGGTTGTGTACCTTCGGATATGTTCAGTTTCTTTCCGTCAAACCCCTTTGACGATGTGTTCCGAGCTCAGGTTGCGTACCTTCGGATATTTTCATCTTCTTTCCGTCAATTCTTTGACAATGTGTTTCTTCAAACATGTTTCCTTTCTGTCATCCCCATGACGATGTGTTCTTACGGTGGAATTTTCTTTCGGTCATCCCCATGACAATGTGTTCTCTTTGGTCAGATTGTCTTGCCGTCACCCCTTTGATGAGGTGTTTCTTGGGGTTCATCTTCTTTCTATCATCCCTATGACGATGTGTCCCTTCGGTCGGGTGTTCGGGCTGTCTTTCCGTCAATTCTTTAACGATGTGGTCCATTGGGTATGTGTTCTTTCCAATGCAGTTCTGGGGTTCACTTTTCTTTTCCTTGGGTATGTTATCTTTATGTCAAATTCCTTTGACGAGGTGTGGCTGGGCTCCAATCATCTTTTCTCCCCACAGTTTGTAAATTTTTGCGGTTCTTTTTGTATTCAATCACCTTCTACCTTGAATGTTTGAAAGTCGTTGCTATCATCCCTTCAGGTCCAAGTTGATTGAATAGGGGCAGCTGTAGCACCCCAAAATTTGTCCTACCTTTTTCTAACCTTAACTGGCTTATGTTTTCTTTTCATTTGCATTATTATGTCATAAATCATAATCATATAGTGCATTGGACTTCTAAGATATGGAATTACAGTATTTCATTAAATAAGGGTTTTCTATTTGCAAGAGTTTGAAGTCTGGTTCTTGTAATATTCTTATTCAGAGGATTCATCAAAGGCTCTGGGTCAGAGGTTCATTGGTGTGAATCAGGGTTTAATTTCTTTTCAGTTCAAGCCTTTTTCTTCAAGATTTATCAGTATGCATCAAGGTGAATTAGGGTTTGTTTTCAAGGTTGAGTTGTAGACTTCATCAGGTTGTCAATCAAGAGTTCATGTGAGGATTCACTTGATCAAAGATTCAGAGGATGTTTGATTCGGATGTTTTGTTTCAATGGCAAGATTGTTCAGTGGTAATTGTGACCATTTTATCAGAGGCTTGTGAAAGAGTTTGGGATGGGTTTTGGATTCATTTAGGTATCCATTTACTAAATCATGTTCTTATCCTTTTTTTTTTATATATCCACGTCATAAACCATTTCTTTTTTTATAACCAATTTCTAAATCCATTTTATCATATACACATTTCCTAATATCCATTCAAATATCCATATCCATTTTTATTCAAAATTCATTTTTCTTTCAACCATATCTAAATTTATCTATTTGTAGTTAAACCATTTCTCATATCCATCTTAATTTCATCTCATTATCCAATTCTCATTTCAAATTCAATTTCCAATTTATCCATATTTTTAATAGCCATTTCTATTCATTTACCATTACCATACCATCACAAAAATCATTCAACAAACTTAACTAATATTTAGTTGCCAAAAATTTCCATTACCAAGTGACTTAAACATTACAGAACTAGTGAGCACAATATCAATGGGCAAAATATGATGAATTACGTAGTTCTAATTGGGAGCTGGTTTTCATATGAAGTCAGTGGATGAGCTTATCACCTTGGCACACAAGCTTTATGATGAAACTGCCCGTCACAGTGAAGATGGGAATTGTTGGTCAAGTTCTATAGCAGTTACAAAAAGTGCAGGATGGAAAGAGAATGTACAGCTATCAAAAAGAAAATGCGTAGGTCCCATTTCAATTATAAATTGAAGTTTCATGACAGAAAGTTATAATTTCAGTCTCACATAGGTGCACAAATCGTGACAGAATTCACTGATAAAAAAATAATAGAATTTCATTTTTGAAGAAAATACGATAACATGGAAATGCCATAAAAAAGTCCATGTCAGAATTCACGCAAGAATGAAGATTACAAACTCGCAGATGTGAATCACGTGACTGATTTCACCACTTTCTCAACAGAATTCACAGCCAAGGGATATCCTAACAGAATTCAATTACAAGTACTATTCTACCCTCACCCAATTCTTGTATATCAGAACAGCTGCAACGAATCTTCAGGGGGGCTCACGCGTCGAGTTCTCCAAACTTCATCTTCATTTTTATCACTGCAACTGAATAGAGAGAGCGAGTTTCTTCATGCTCCTCTCGCCATTTCCATTTCATCAATCATCAGCTTCAATATCCTTAAACACCAAATGTTCCTTCAATTTCCTTTTGATTCCAACGGCGAATCCAACTCTCCAGATCTGTAGAAATTCTCGTCATCTTCAATTTCAAAAGCTTCAACCAACCTGCAACAAGTCCATTAAAAAGCCTCATGAGTTGAATCTACGAATTTAACAAGAACTCACAACAATTTGAGCAACCCAATATTCACACCCTCAGAAAGGTAGAGGAAGAGATTTCAGGTCAACAACGACCCAAGTATTCAGCCTCTCAGCAACTCACACACTCGCTCGCAATTCACAGCAGAACAAAGGACAAGAAGAAGAAACAATTCAGATCGAAGAAGTGACATACCTGAAGAATGCTCTGGTTTTCTGTTCGTGCTTTGTGTCGTCGAAGACGCCATCGGAGCGACTCTGATTCGTAAGCTTGTCTTCCTTCATCATCATCATTTTGAATATGTTGTATTTTGTCTATTTCGTTTCAAATTGTTTGGTGGTTTGCTGAGTTCCCTATCACGTTGTGTGTTGAGACGTTAGAGGTTCTCACTCTGCCATCGCCAGCAGCGGGCCATGGCACGGCGGAGGTTGTTAGGTCTTCGTTGGTAAGCTTTGATGGAAGGAGTCATTGATGAGGGTAGAGACGGAATCATGGAGAGAATGAAGGAGAATTTGAAGGTGTTTTGGACAGAGAAGTCGAAGAATATTGAAGGTGTGGTACGACTTGGAATTGAGAGAAGGAGAGTGTTAAGGTCGTTGGCTTGATGTGGAAGCAAAACAGAGAGAAAGTTATGGAGGAGAAGGAATTTGAGCGAACAGGGGAGAGGGAGAAGAGGTTGACGACACGTTTGAAAGGGATGAAGTAGATGCTCAAGGTGTTTAGGATTTTTTGCTATTAACCCTCACAACTTGGACCGGGTTGAAAGCCTACACACCCAATTATTACCTTTCCACCGCCCTTTTTTTGCTGCGTACCCCCTTGGCTGAGAGGGAGGTTAATGGACCTAATCTGCCAGGCCCACTCGCCCTGGCTCTATTCACACCCTTTTTTTTCCACTACCGCACCTCCTGGTCATGGATTGATATTCTTGGGCTTAAAGCTTGAAAGCCCAGTGCCTGGCTTATTTTCCCACCCTCAGATCTGATGGTTGCACCCCTCTTTTATTTGTTTCTTTTATAATTGTTTTGTTTAATTGTTTTGGCATTCGTTTTAACTAATTAATTTAGGATATTAGAATTAGGATAACATTGTGATTAGATAATTGATTTTGATTAATTTTAGATTTAGTTATTAATTAGATTCTAACTTGAATTAATTTTTAGGATTAAATTTTAATTTTTGATTAACTTTTTTACTTAGAATTTAATCTTCTTTTTAATTAGCATTATAATTCTAACTTGGCTATTTTTGATTAATTGTTGACCATGATTTTAATTTCCTATCTTGATTAATTTCTGGTTAATTCCTGATTTTCTCGCTATACTTGAATTTCTCCTAACTTGGTTTTGTATTTGGTTTCTCTTTGTGATTGAGTTGTCTGGTGTTTACTTGTTGATTACTCTGTATTCACATGCTCCCTTAAGGCTCCTAGTCCGACTTAATTTCTGATTAAGCTCGGAGTAGGATAGACATTAGGCTCTCAATCCAAGCATGATAACATTAGGTAGACTCCCCTCTTGATCCTGACTTTAGGACCGCTTTGCATGCGAATGTGTAGGACCGAGTTTCCCTTAGACCTTTCGAGCGTCCTTTCCCTTTTCTCTCGTACCCATGCGATCGAGACCGTTCTAGTTTTTCCGTAGTCCGGTGAACTACGGATGCTCTGATTCCTCATTCCCTAATGAGGATACATAGGCACGAGGATCCCTATCCTTGGTGAGCACACTAACAACTAACTCGCCTTTTTTTCTCGCACCCTTGCGATCGATACCAACCTGTTAGCCGAGCCTTTTCTCTCGCCCCCGATGCGATCGAGATCTTTTCGACCTGTAGGTCGAACTACGACTGCTCTGATTTCCTCTTTCTAGTCCGATTGAGGATACGCAAGCACAAGACGGCAATGTCTTGGCGAGCAACCTCCCCCCTAGTTCGTATTCGAACTACGTTGACTCTGATTCTCATTCCCGATGTGATACATAGGCTTAGGACTCCGAGGACGTCCTATCGAGTCACTTCTTTTCCTTTTCTTTTTCGTTTCTTCGTTCCTTTCCATTCCCGTTCCTTCTCCTTTCCAGTAGCAGCGGAGCTCCAGACGACGACACCCTTTGATCGAGACAACAAGCGTGGATCACATCGAGTATGATGGACGCGTGGGGTGCTAACACCTTCCCTTCGCGTAACCGACTCCCTTACCCGTTTCTCTTGGTCGTGAGACCATGCTCTTTCCCTTCCCTCAGGTTTACGCAGTGTTTCCTTTCCCTCTCTTGGGATAAATACACATTGCCGGCGACTCTGTTTTCCGCGCCACTTTCGCATTTGTACCATGGATGCAAATCCTTGGGAGCGACAACGACAATACATGATTTGCCACACTACTTTGTTGATATCCAAAATGGATTCGATAAAGTACATCTTTGAAAAGCCTACTGTCTCTGGAAGGATTGCTCGGTGGCAGATGCTGTTAACCGAGTATGATATCCAACATGTTACCCAGAAAGCAATAAAAGGGAGTGTCTTGTCTGACTACCTTGCTCATCAACCTGTAGAAGGTTATCAACAGATGAAGTTTGACTTTCCCAATGAGAATGTTCTGTTCATCAGAGATTATGAGACTCCAGATCCTGACATAGGACCCGAACCAGGGGCGCGATGGATGCTCGTGTTCGATGGTGCCTCCAATTCTAAAGGTCGTGGAATCGGTGCTATCCTTATCTCTCCAACAGGTTTTCACCTTCCCTTCACTGCTATATTAGGCTTCGCATGCACCAACAATATGGCTGAATACGAAGCATGTATCTACGGTATTGAAGCGGCTATTGACATGAGAATCAAGATTCTTGAGGTCTATGGAGATTCTACCTTAGTCATCGGTCAAGTCAGAGGGAACTTTGTGACTCGGGATTCCAAGTTGGTTCTGTACCAACAACACATTGTGAAGTTGATACCTTACTTTGATGAGATTTATTTTCAGCATATCCCCAGAGAGGAAAATCAACTAGCTGATGCTCTGGCCACCTTAGCATCCATGTTCAAGGTCAAGTGGAAGAATGAAGCTCCGCATATCCGCATTGATCACTTGAACGAGCCAGCACACTGTTTAGTAATCGAGGACGAGTCTAATGACAAGCCTTGGTTCTACGACATTAAAAGATATCTGGAAAAATAGGAATATCCCGAGGGTATCACTATCACTGATAAGAGAGCTCTTATGCGGCTTTGCGGCAAATTCTTCTTAACTGGTGGTATACTGTACAAGAGGAATTATGATTCCGTGTTGCTCAGATGCGTGGATAGACATGAAGCAAACACGATCATAAGGTCCATACATGAGGGCTGCGAGGGTGTACATGCTAAAGGTCTTGCTATGGCCAAGAAGATCCTTCGGGCTGGGTATTACTGGACAATAATTGAGGTAGATTGTTACAACTTTGCCAAAAGATGTGACAAGTACCAAATCTACGGAGACAAGATCCATGTGCCTCCAACTCCATTGAATTTTTTAACTTCACCTTGGTCATTCTCCATGTGGGGTATAGATATGATTGGAATGATCGAGCCGAAGGCTTCCAACGGTCATCGATTCATTCTAGTTGCTATCAACTACTTCACCAAGTGGGTTGAAGCTGCTTCTTATGCAAATGTTACACGACAAGTGGTTACCAGATTTATTAAGAAATAGATAATCTATCATTATGGCATTCCTAGCAACATTATCACAGACAATGCAAGCAACCTGAACAACAATATGATGAAGGAGTTGTGTCAAGAATTTAAGATCGAGCACCACAACTCTTCACCATATCGGCCCAAGATGAATGGCGCCGTTGAAGCAGAAAACAAAAACATCAAGAGGATTGTCTAGAAAATGGCCAAGACTTACAAAGATTGGCATGAAATGCTTCCATTTGCACTTCTACTGAGGCAACTCCTTATTCACTTGTGTATGGTATGGAAGCAGTTCTACCCATTGAAGTCGAAATTCTTTCGCTCAGAGTCATCATGGAAGCATGCCTTGATGAAGCTGAATGGGTTCAATCCAGATACAACCAGCTGAATCTCATAGAAGAGAAGCGCCTTACAGCCGTTTGTCACGGTCAATTGTATCAGAGACGCCTTAAGCGAGCCTTTGACAAGAAAGTTCTTCCTCGAACATTCTGTGAAGGCGAACTCGTGCTCAAGAGATACTCACCTGTTCACTCAGATCCACGAGGCAAATGGACTCCCAACTACGAAGAACCTTTTGTTGTCAAGAAAGCCTTCTCAGGTGGAGCCCTGATCCTCACCACAATGGATGGGGAGGAATTGCCATCGCCCGTGAACTCCGATACAGTCAAAAAATATTATGCCTAGAAAAAAATGGATAAGAGTCCGCTAGATTGACATCCGCAAGGACAATCTAGGCAAAAATGGACGTCCCGATGGACCAAAAAAAGAGATGTCCATGCAAAAGTTAGGGACAATAGAAAAAACAATAATAGCCCGCTAAGTTGAAAACCCGAAAGGGCGACTTAGGCAAAAATAGGTATCCCGGTGGACCAAAAAAAATAGGAAAAAACATGTCCAGGAAAAAATTTGGGATAAAGGCATTGACTGTGAACACTTGAGCCTCTCTTCCTCACAGCTAGACCTCAGACGGTAACAAAACATTCCAATCATCATCAACTAGTGCAAGGCGTTGGAACCTAGACTTACAGTGGATGGTAGCCAATGTTGTAATCAATGCAAAGCATGATTTCCCTTTGCCATTTACATTTGTTTTTCAATTTTATTGCAAATTTCCTCATCAAGGATTTTGCATCCTTGTACACACTTTATGTACAAAAATTTTACATTCAATAAAATGCATTCTTTGTTATCTCAATTTGTTCATTCCAGTATTTTGTTTGCAAAATAAATAATTATTTGTGATCGCATAATACTAAAAAACGTTGAGAACAATAAAAATCTAAATCAATCGAGAAAGCATTATGCATTGCATGTGTTACTGGTAACTCCTGTAGGATAATCGGTAATATCCCTTGGTAAGCCTAACGCCTAGCCGACAATATGATGGTTCTATGAAGAAGTTGTTGTTTCTGCAGCAGTTCCTCAGCAGCGTCATCATTCCCCCCAGCGAGCGCCATTATGATTTGTCAAAAAGCTTGTTTACACATCTTTTCTCCGACAGATTTGTAATACCTCTAGGCAAGTTGCCGAAGTGTTCCCAGCTAAGACACTTTGCTCGCTTTTCCCCAGCAAGGTTGTACATCAGCTCCAATGATTTGAAACTATCTGCCCCCAGCAGCAGTGGGTTCTCCTCAGCAAAGTCAACATGATTTGGAAGGATGTTTTTTCCCCACACGGAGCCAGTCTTGGTAGGAAGGATCAATTTATTCTTTCATCCCCAACAGAGACAACTATGGTGATTTAGAAACCTAAGGTGTTCTCGGTTTCTTTCCCCGGCGGGATCATCATCCTTTGTGAACTCTCTTCTCCAACAAAGATTGTCTTTATCTGCGGGTCCTCTCCCCGGCCGAGGGTGTCGAAGTCGTTTTGCTACGACTTCTGCCTAACTGCTTCACACTATGCCTTACCTTGCGCCTTTGCATTGCACGGTATCAAGCATCATGTAGAAATGCATACATAGCATATGCATCGATCATACCCCCTCTCTTTTTGCCTGACTTATCTCCCAGCAGATTTTCAGCCAACTTTGCACTTATCTATTCAAACACTTTCAACTCTTCTTTTGTCGCCGTCAGCCAAATTTTCGAGCCACTCTTTTATTTAATCCCCTTTTACCTCGAATCATCGAAAAGCTGGCGCAATTCATACATTAGGTCCAAGAGGATTAAACAGGGGCAGCTGTCGTAACCCAAAATTTGACCTCCCACTTTTGCCTTTTGCATAAGCATAAGCATTCGCATCGTTAGCATACGCATTCACACTTTTCTTTTTGTGTTTCTTGTTGCAGGATATTCAGGTTTTCCAAGTTCGATTATTCGTATCCTCACAAGGTCATCACATCATCAAGACGAGCTCAAAATAAAGGTTTCCATGCTCACTCATCAAATCAAGAGGTGGAAAATCGAAACCGAGATTGCAGTATCATTTCCTAAGCTAATTGGGCAAAAATTGACTGAAGTAACCGGTTAACGCGTGGTGAGTAACCGGTTACTCAATGCAAAATTTTAGTTCCTCCTGCATTTTTGGGACAGCAGCCATGCACTCACTTTGGTCTTGGATTCTACAATATTCTAGCAGCAGGTGGAATATTCTAGAAATCTCTAGACATCTCAAAGCTATTCAATTCACTCCAAGTGCATTTGTTCTAATGCTTCACTTCAAATCAAGTGCACCATGTTCCTTGTTTTCCAAGTAATGTGGATCTTTGGATGTTGGAGTTCACCTTGGGATTGTTACCGAGTTGGTTCTAACTAACCGAGTTAACCGCCTTGACTCGGTGAGTCAAGTCCAACTAACTCCTAACCTAGCTCCAAACCCAAAGCTAATTCTAAACCAAATTCCAAACCTCTCACACGCCAAACCTAAAATCTATATAAACACACCTTCACTCACTTTTCAAAGGATCCACCATTTTCATCCAAAATCTCTCAACCATTCTCTATACCACCTTCAACCATTTGCACAATTCACTTTCAATTCTCTCACATTCCCTCTGAACTTCTCTACTACATCTTCATCTTCATCCCAATTCTCTTCCAAAACCTCACCAAAGCTCATTTCTACTTTGAAGGATAATCACTTTTACATCAAAAGTGATTATTTCTTGAGCACAACCATCATTATTCTTGCTATATACTTGGATTTCTGGAGTTATTTCAGTTCGTGGATTAATCTCAAGTATTTGCTTCAACATTCAACGGTTCGAATTCACATTTTGAAGCTTTATCGTATTTTGCACGATTTCGACATGTTCCGCCAACAAATTGAAGATTCCTCTAGTTTTCTTTAATTTTCTGCATCAAGAACACTTTGCAACAATTACCAAGGCACATCTCTGCCTTGTAGGTTGGTAGATCTTACTTTACTCTTTGTTTCGATCATTTCCGCGCATTTATGATGTGAATTTCGATCATTTTCTATTTAATTTATTATGCACTTGCTTGATCTTTGATCTCCATGATTATTGTTTGTAATGTGTGTTAATTGCTCTTACCTGCTGTAATTTTCGTGCATAAATTCATGATCTAGCATGTCGTGGTTGTTATAAGTGATTATGTGCTGGAAATCACTTTTGGAAACTATTTTTTCTGTTATTTTTGCCACTGTCACAGTGGTAACCAGTTAATACATGGTGAGTAACCGGTTACTCAGTGCATTTTTCACCAAAATACGCAAGTTTGCAAGCAAGTAACCGGTTAACGCGTGGTGAGTAACCGGTTACCACTGTACAGAAAGGCCATTTTCTTGCATTTTCAAGTGTGTTTGCCATGCTTTCCTCATTTTAACTTCCATTGATTGTCATGCTTGATTTTATGGATGTTTTAAATGTCATTTAACTTCTGTTTGAAGTTTATTCACGAACTTTTGTTGCATGCTTTCGATTATTCAAATTGTTCATGTTTTGGCATCACGTGAATATAATCATTCTTGCATTTCTCTTTGATCACATAACATGACTTTGTGTTGTATTTTTGTTGATCATCTGGTACTGTTTTGTACTCCTTCTCTTTGTTTTGCATTAAGTTTCATTCTTCATGGATGAACTTGATTTTGTATAATCAATAATTCGCACCTTTTGCCTTAATGATTTTTCATCCTCTTTGGAAAATTATTGGCATGGCTTTTCCCTTTGATTAATTGATCGAAACCATGTTTTGATTAGTTGATCTTCCCCTTCTCGCTGAGAATAGTCACCTCTATCCTTAAATTGTAGTGTTTCTCCATCCCCGGTTGGGTTGACCCTTGATCACTTTCTGCACCTCTCAATCTCTCTCTTGATTAATCACCATCCTTCTTGGTTAAGATCAATTTTGTCTTGAGTTGGCATTCTTCTCCTTAGTCTCAACATTCTTTTTCTTTGTGGCCAATCATTGTTATTTTGATTCCCCTGAAGAGTCTAATCTCCTTCTCAGTTAACCACAGTCCGTCTATTAAAATACTGAGTTTCCTCATGGGTTAATCACCTTTTCTTGGTTAATCACCGGTCTCTTCAGTTAACCATAGCCCGTATGTTAAAACACTGAGTTTCCTCTTGGGTTAATCACATTCTCTCGGTTAATCACCCTTTTCTTCAGTTAACCACAGTCCGTCTGTTAAAACACTGAGTTTCCTCTTGGGTTAATCACATTCTCTCGGTTAATCACCCTTTTCTTCAGTTAACCACAGTTCGTCTGTTAAAACACTGAGTTTCCTTTTGAGTTAATCACCTTCTCTTGGTTAATCACTCATTTTCCTCGGATAATCACAGTGTCCAGTTAAAACAGAATCCCCAGCAGCTGGCAACCTTTATTGGTTTGAATACTTGCACCCTTTGGCTAGTAATCTCTTTTGGTTCAATACCCTTCTTCGTTGGTCAAGTGCTGTTTGTTCAGTCGTTACCAACACCCCTTTTAGATTACGACCTTCGATCGGTCCTACACCTGTTCTTCTGGTTAATAACAGTCTTTTCTGTTAAAACAAATGCTTCTCTACCCCCCCCCCCCCACACAGAGTTGCAGTCCTTTCTTTCTTCGATTAACCACTGTTTATCAGTTAATATACCGATGCCCATTCAGAGTCAAACACCTTCTCTTGGTTCAGCACTCTCTCTTGGTTTATCACAGTCCGTCTGTTGACACCAGCTTCTTTTCCCCGCCAGGGTCTTACTCTCTTTCTTCGGTTAACCACTGCCAGCCAGTTAATATACCGAGTCTCCTTTTTCTCTTGGTTTTGACACCATCCCTTTATTTGGATCCCCAGCGGAGTCCTTTTTATTCCCTTTGCTCTTTCTTTCTTGGTTTCGGCATCAATTCTCTTTGTTATCCCCAGCGGAGTTTCTTTCATTCTTGGTTTTGACACCGTTATTTTTCCAGTCTCTTGTGCAATCGCTCTTACTGTGGGGTCTTCCCCAGTAGAGTCTTTCCTTCATTCTTGCTCTTTATTTTGACACCACTTCTTTCGTCTCCCTGCTTTTTTCTTGTTTTGTTTTCCGTCCGGTTCCCCGGACTATGGAAGCTCTGATTCTGCATTCTTTTGAATGTCAGATACGTAGGCACGAGACGCAATGTCTTGGCGAGCACACTTCCACCCTTCCCTCCTTTTCCCTTCTTCTCTTCCTTTCCGTCCCCTGGTTCCATGAACTACGACGCTCTGATTTCCTTATTGCACTATGAGGGTACGTAGGCACGAGGGCCACAATCCTCTACGAGCACTTTCTTTCTTTTTTTTCTTTTTCCCCTTTCTTCTCTCTCCTTGTTCTTTTAGCTAGAAGCCTTTAGATAAATAACCCATCCAAGCCTAGAAGCAAGCGAAATGGTTCCCGTCGAGTACGACGGATGCGTAAGGTGCTAGTACCTTCCTTTCGCATAACCGACCCCCGTTCCCGTTTCTCTTCCCCTTGGGTTTTATCGATATTTTCCATGTCCTTCGGGACTAAATAAAGTTCGGTGGCGACTCTGTTGTTATCTTTGAGTGTGCGATTCACTCAGGATGTAAACCAGCCATCTTCACACTGCAAATTTGAAAGTCTTTTCCTTCATGGATGGATTCTCAGGTTATAACCAAATCAAAATGGCACCAGAGGATATGGAGAAAACTTCATTCATTAAACCCTGGGGAACCTTTTGCTATAAGATGATGTCGTTCGGTCTAAAGAATGCAGGTGCGACCTATCAAAGGGTCATGACAACTCTGTTTCATGACATGATACGCAAAGAAATTGAAGCATATGTCGATGACATGATTGCTAAATCCAGAATTGAAGAAGAACACGTGGAACACTTATCAAAGTTATTCCACCGTCTGAGGAAATACAAACTCTGCTTGAATCCCAACAAATGCACATTTGGTGTTCGTTTAGGAAAACTTTTAGGTTTCATCGTTAGCCAGAAAGGAATTGAAGTCGATCCCGACAAAGTCAAGGCCATTCAAGAAATGCCTTGGCCCAGAACCGAGAAACAAGTAAGAGGATTCTTGGGACGTTTGAATTACATTTCAAGGTTCATATTCCTCATGACTGTGACATGCGCACCAATTTTCAAACTCCTCTGAAAGGATCAAGGCTGTGTATCGACAAAAGATTGCCAAAAAGCTTTTGAAAGTATCAAGGAATATTTGCTTAAGCCGCCTATTTTGTCTCCTCCAGTGGAAGAAAGACCCCTGATTATATACTTAACGGTCTTAGAAGATTATATGGGTTATGTACTTGGCTAACAAGATGAAATAGAAAGAAAAGAGTATGCCATTTACTACCTGAGTAAGAAATTCACGGACTGTGAGACTCGTTACTCTATGCTCGAGAAAACCTGTTGCGCCTTAGCTTGGGCTGCTAAACGTCTTCGCTAGTATATGATTTGTCATACCTCTTGGTTAATATCCAAAATGGATCCAATCAAGTATGTCTTTGAGAAACTTGCTTTAACAGGAAGAATTGCCCGTTGGCAGATGTTACTATCAGAATATGACATCGAGTACCATGCACAAAAAGCTGTCAAAGGAAGTATTTTAGATGATCATTTGGCCCACTAACCAATTGATGATCATGAGTCTCTCATATTTGACTTCCCAAATGAAGATGTGATGTATCTAAAGATGAAAGATTGTGATGAACCATTACCAAACAAAGAGCCAGAGCCAGGATCCCGTTGGGGTATAATATTCGACGGGGCTGTTAACGCTTACAGAAACGGAATTGGGGAAATCATTGTTACACCTCATGGTACCCACATTCCTTTCACAGCCAGATTGACATTCAAATGTACAAACAACGAGGCCTAATATGAAGCTTACATCATGGGTCTTGAAGAAGCCATTGACTTAAGATAAAGAATCTGGATGTGTATGGAGACTCTGCTTTGGTTATAAATCAGATCAAAGGAGAATGAGACACACGTCAACCTAGATTGATCCCTTACAAAAACCACGCAAGAAGGTTGTTACCTTTCTTCAATAAAGTAGAATTTCATCACATTCCCCATGAAAAGAACAACATGGTTGATGCACTGGCTGCCTTATCCTCCATGATTAGTATGAATCAATGGAGCGACGTACCCAAGATTAATGTGGCACACCTTGATAGGCCCACTTACATATTCGCAATGGAGGCAGTCATCGATGACAAACCATGGTACCATGATATCAAGTGCCTCCTTCAAAGACAAGAATACCCATTTAGGGCATCAAGGAAAGATAGAAAGACTCTTAGAAGACCAGCTAGTAACTTCTTCCTAAACAATGATGTGTTATACAAAAGAAACTTCGACATGGTTTTGCTCAGATGTGTGGATAGACACGAAGCAAACTTATTGATGAAGGAAATTCATGAAGGCTCTTTTGGCACTCATGCCAATGGACATGCAATGTCAAGAAAGATATTAAGAGCAAGATATTATTGGCTGACAATGGAATCCAATTGTTACAAATACATGAGGAAATGTCACAAATGTCAGATTTATGCCGACAAGATTCATGTGCCTCCGACTCTTCTTAAAGTTCTATCCTATGGCCCTTTTCTATATGGGGGATTGATATGATCGGCATGATCGAGCCTAAGGCTTCAAATGGACATTGCTTCATCTTGGTCGCTATTTATTATTTCACCAAGTGGGTCGAAGCATCATCATACGCCAATGTAACCAGAAAAGTGGTGGTCCAGTTTATCAAGAACAATCTCATCTGTCGTTACGGTGTCCCAGGCCAGATCATTACTGATAATGGATCGAACTTGAAAAACAAAATGATGAAGGAATTATGTGCTGAATTCAATATTAAACACCATAACTCGTCTCCCTACTGGCCTAAGATGAATGGAGCGGTGGAAGCAGTTAAAAAAAATATCAAGAAGATCATTCAGAAGATGGTCGTGACTTACACGGATTGGCATGATATGCTACAATTTTCTCTTCATGGATATCGTACATCCGTCCGCACTTCATCAGGGGAAACCCCTTTCTCTTTTGTATATGGCATGGAAGCTATGCTCCCCGTAGAAGTTGAAATTCCGTCAATAAGAGTCTTAATGGAAGCTAAGCTTACAGAAGCTAAATGGTGTCAAAGCAGATACAATGAATTGAATCTAATTGAAGAAAAGAGAATGACGGCTTTATGCCATGGTCAGTTATATCAACAAAGGATGAAGAAAGCTTTTGACAAAAAGGTTCGACCTTAGGTATTCAGAGAAGGCGACCTCGTACTCAAAAAGATCCAATCTTTTCTCACCGACTCCAGGGGCAAATGAACTCCAAATTATGATGGCCCATATGTTGTTAAGAAAGCCTTCTCAGGTGGTGCCTTAATACTTACAACTACGGATGGTGAAGAGTTCACTCGTCCTACAAATGTTGATGCAGTCAAGAAATACTTCGCCAAAAAAGAAACAAAAGAACAACTCGCTATGTTGAAAACCCGAAAGGGCATCATAGGCAAAAAAATGTCTCGGTGGACTAAAAACCCGAAAGGACAGTCCAGGAAAAAATTAGAGACATAAACAGAAAATAACTATCTCGGTAGATTAAAAAACTAAAAAGGCAATCTAGGCAAAAGTTAGGGATTTATGGCAAGTAACTGCCTCCAACAAAATTGGATCATCTAAAGCAACGTCATATGTCAAAGAATCCTCAATCAAGTCACCTTCAACAGAAGCTCAAGAATACTCGAAACTCAAAGTTGTTAAAATGATAGTGGTCATTATATTTCAATGTAGCCCTTTCCCTTTAAATTACTATTTCCTAACTTTGTAATGCTCCATGGAATCACGCTTTTGGCTGATTTCCATTCCATCAATGAAAATTTGAGCCTTTTCCCATTTGATTACAATTATTATTTTATTCTGCCTTACAAAATAACATTTCTATTATATTGATATTCATTCATGAAACAAAAAAAATGTATTTACTTCTTCTTTCAAAATATAGACGGCGGTTCCCTTTGAATTATGAACATACGAAGGAATGTCAACAGCTACTCGAAATACAGAATCCAGTGCTTTTGTGACCACTCTCACAAATATCTCCGAGTAGTGGATCATTATTGAGTTACTCAACACATCTCCCCAGTAAGGAGTGAACTTCCTTTTTCCTCTGATAAATGTTGGAATCGATATAAGATTTGGTTCCTCTCCCCAGTAGAGTGTTGCCTTCAAAATCTCCAGTGTTGCTATGTAGATTTGGCCGAGTGTCCAGTTTTGTTTATTTGCATCACCAGTTCTTGTCTCGCGTCTGTTTTGTCAACATAAACATAACATTCATTCATACATCATGCATACTTGAATTCATGATTCATATTCATATGCATCTCTGTTTACTGGTAAAAATGGTAAACAACTGTTGGTCTATCAATTTTATGTAAAACTGAGTAACTTGCAGGATCGACCACACAAATCTTAAGACATGTGCTAAATTGATTTCTTACGTAAAACTTCTATGATTTGACTAAGTAAAGAAGTGAAAAAGGATTTCTTCAAGAAACTTAAAGTAACCAAAATGTAAAAGACTTTGAGAAAGGTTTAAATCGAAGAGACTGGTAAATGCAGGAATTTAACTTGCGTGAAATTAAAAGAAACTTTTAATAAAAATAACTTGGTAAATTGCAATGAATCATAAACAATGGTGTTACTCCAACATACATTTTCACATGCTCGTTTCTCTACGCTGGTACTTTGAGCACACTGGATTTTGTATACAAATGGAACACACCAAAATTATTCCTAAGATTTGCTATTTATAATGGTAGAAAATAACTACCCACTAACGGATCATCAAGCAGGACGAAACACTTGGCGTCGTGCATGCTTTGGGCTCTTTGATGAACGCCACATGTCCCATTTCATAATTGGATAGGAATAATCGTCCCCTCTTGTTTTTTGAGTTCAAAACATTCGCGTTGAATGACCCTTTCTTGAACTTTGGTCGAAAATTATCTTAAACTCTTAGAAATATTTCTAAGTCCTTGAAACATTATTTCTTAAAAAAAACTAACTTTCGACCAGCTTTCCTCACAGCCACACTTCTGTCGAAGCTTCACAAAACCTTCACCTATTCTTTCTCTGGGAGAGATTTTTATCCCAATGTCAGGCGTCAAAATTAGGAGCCAACAATCTCTTGACATGGTTCACTCACTTTGTCATGTTTTTCCCCAAGTGGTAAGTTCCCTCTCTCCAATAGAGTTTTCAACTTTAAGCAGAAAGTGTATATCCTTTCCAACTCCCCACTAAGTTTGATCCTCGTGGAAGTTTTGCTTCAGTCCTCCTTTCCACACTTGGATAAGATAAAATTCCCTGTTTGATTTCATTCCTCATTGGGAAATGTCTTGTTTAAAAAGTCTCTCTCGAGTTTGTTCCTGGATTGAATTCGGTCCTTGGCCATTTTTTATAGCTTGAACCTCTAAAGAATGAGAAGGAATTTGTTTTGCACCTATTAAACACCACATTCCCAGCGGAGGCGTACTTTTCTTTCCAAGATAAAAGTAAATCCCCCAGTGGAAGCCTCTCAGTAAAACCTTTTGAAAAAAAAGGATATCACATCCCCAGGAAGTCTCTAATCAACAAATGGCAGTCTCCTTCCGAGCAATTGGTCTATCCCTCTTTGGAATCTACACCTGACAAACAAGTGGCATTCTCTTAAGAAGCTTATTTTTGTCCCAGAAATTCCCGGTGGATCGGCAAATGGCAATCTCTTCCCGAGAAGTTTGTCCCTCTTTCAATAAAGTCATCAGCACCTCAAAATTGTCCTACATCACATGGCATCTCTCCTAAGAAGTCTCGAAGGGAAGTATGATGAAATCTTTCTAGCAAATGGCATCTCTACAGAGAAGTTTGCAAACCTCTACATTTTAGACAATGCTATTACCCAGCAAGTCTGACATCAGATTGTAACTCATCCTATGGCGTCTCTCCAAAGAAGTCTCGAAGAGAATTATGATGAACTCTGTTTTCATCAAATGACTATCTCCCCAGTAAATCTTAGCGTGAAGTTTGAAGAAGACCATCACAGATTGTGTCTCTTTATTTAAGAAATATGTCCCGCAAGATAACTAGTCCGCATCTCCTTGAAGATTCCTGGTGAAGTTATTGATCTAGCAAGTGATCACCTTTTCCAGAGCTTGTTATGTCAACCTTTTCAAGAGAAAGACTTGATAAGAAGAAACGAAGACCAGTTCCATGGCTAACAACCAGGATCAAGGGGAAGTTTATTTCTGAAACGAAGATCAGTTTCATGGATTATGACCAGAAACTCGGGGAAGTTTTACCCTTTCTAAGTAGGATTACATCTTTAGTCTTAAATTAGTGAAGATACTTCTTTGTTTCCCAGCAGGCTACATCTTTAGTCTTAAATTTCTTTCCCCAGTGAATAATTCTTTAATCCCCAGCGATTTGAATTATTATTACTCTTCTATGGTGTCATCCTCACAAGTCTCATGTCTTTCATTCACAAGCATCATATCATTTA
The DNA here is from genome assembly GCA_022829125.1 of Lathyrus tuberosus. Taxonomy (NCBI): domain Eukaryota; kingdom Viridiplantae; phylum Streptophyta; class Magnoliopsida; order Fabales; family Fabaceae; genus Lathyrus; species Lathyrus tuberosus. The sequence continues at coordinate 1,390,935 of JALAZF010000436.1, read as the reverse complement.
TGGCATCTTAGGGTCCAAAATTTGTTCATTTTTAGTTGTATTAAAGTCTCTCCTATCTAGTCGAAACTAAGATATCAATCTTCACCTCTCCCGATAGGAGAACCTTAAATAGGGGCATCTGTCATACCCTAATTTTTGACCCTAAGATCCCACATCATTTGCATTTTATTAGCATCATATGTGTGTATACTTTTATGCATAACTAACCCATTCGAAGATACAAAGATTGTTGTTTGTTTCATTTGATTACAAATTAGGGTTTTGAGCCTCAAAAGATACACGGTCAAAGGATCAATCAAGAATCGGCAAGATATTCAACATCTCATGTCCCTTATTCATCCATTAAGATCAAGATATCTCCTCCAAGAATCAATCACAAGTCTACATCATTTCAAGTCAATTAAGCCCAAAGTTCATTTGGTGCACCAATTAGGGTTTTGGTTGATCAGGGACTCCAAAGTGAATTTTTATCTGGGCATAATCCAATACCTCAAGATATGTTTCAAGTACCTTAAATACATCACACTAGTCCATTCATCTAATTGGACTGATCCAAAGAACTTGATTCATAAGCAATGCAAGGATTCAAATTCATTTGGACCACAAACTAGGGTTTCTGATGAAAAGTCAACTGTATCTTTGACTTTTGACCAAGACATGATCTCAAACCTTGGGACATGATTTAAGACACTCAAAAACATCCTTGGAGTCTATCCATGGTGTTAAAATAGGCCAAAGTTTTGATTTCAATAAGAGATCTCAAAATCAAAGTTCATCTGATACAACAGTCAACTGTGCCCAAAATCAAGTTTGACTTTTGAAGTTTTTTGACCAAACATGGTCTCTTTAAGCCAATAACAATGTTATTATGTGATTTGGATCATTATTGATCAAGAAAAATCAAGAAAAGTGAGGTTACTTGTAAAAAGGGCAACCATAGAAAACTTGAAGTTTTTCTAAGTCATGAAAAAACAATGATTTTTGCCCTACTTTCCAAGACCATAACTTCCAAACCAAATAACCATTTTCTTTGATCCAAAGATCAAATTAAAGAGCTTGTTACATACTACAACTTTGTCTCTTTTGGTGGATTCCCAAAAAGTGCATAGATTTTGAGATATGAAGCCATGAAGTTAGGGTTTCAAGAATTTTTGAACTTTGACACTTAGAAAAAATTTGGACAGAATCTGTTTTATGTTTTAGCCAACTTTGAGGGCATTTTTCACCATGATCCAAGATGATTCAAGACCAACTTCAAACATCAAAGTTGAAGTATGACATACCAGCTTTCCAAAATGTCCAAGAACACAATCTAATTCCATTTGAGCAAGGAGATATGGAGTGCACTGTAACACCCCCAATCTAGACCCCCAATTAAATAAAGCGATAATAAATAATCAGCGCATAATTCAAACATTCATGGCATAGACGGAGGCGTCACATCAATTGAGACAAAATACAACAAACTGCTCATATAGATATGCAACAATCAGGTAGTACATAACAGAGGAACTGAGTTCCTAACACCCACAATTCAGATACAGAATAAAAGCGGAAAATCTGCAACTGAAATCTCATATATATATAACATAAAAGTTTGTCTGTTATATACAGAATCATACATGTACAATCCAAAAGAACATATACATATACACATAATCATAAACGATCTCCTCGACTACCCGGTGCTACATATCAGAGCCGACCGACAAAAGAATGAAGACCCAAGCTTCACAAAAAGACCTCCAGCATCTAATCTGCAATGCCTCATAGGGCATTTAAAATAGCAGAAGGGTGAGAAACACAATCATAATATAATTGCATACAATTATATAATAACACAAATATACACATGTAATATATTCTCACCATAACTTACACCAGAATTCAAATACAAAACAACACAATGCGTATATCATATATCCATCACCAAGGTATATCAACCATGCACAATGCATTTATCACCAACATATATATATATATATATATATATATATATATATATATATATATATATATATATATATATATATATATATATATATATATATCAACAGCATCAATTCCACACAAAATTAATCCATTCATGATTTATGCAAATGCACAGAGACCGACACAACGGCTCTATGCAATGCAATGCGGTACCGTTCCATCCATCATTCTCATCACTAGTTCACTCAGGAACTATTGGAATCATCGCTTGTTACTTAGTGTAACTACCCGTCGGGAAAACAATGTTCCCCATCACTCACACCTCTTTGTATAAGGAACACGACGTTTATGGATCGCTCACACCTCATTGTATAAGGCACACGACCCGATCGCTCACACCTCTTTGTATAAGGTACACGATCGTCTATAATCATCACTCACACCTCTTTGTATAAGGCACACGATGTTATAGCGGATTTCCACTGGAACCGTTTCGTCGCTCACACCCACTAGGGTGCACGACATCACAAGAATGCATATCATGATGCTTGGCATACAATGACTCATGACATTCAAATGCACACATATATGCAACAATAATCATGCATTTACAACCAAACACAACACATTGCATTTACTTGCCCTTAGGCCACAAACCATCATCACAACATGTCATCACATGCACTCACATCATATAACATCACACAAGTCATACGATACATATCAAAAGCACATTGCAAGATAATACATCAAATACACACAATTAAAATGGTAAAAGTCGACAAAATGACACATTTCCAAATTTTCAACATAATTAAATCGGCCACAAATCTCAAAACCATTTTAATAAGAAAGAACATTCAATAGCTTTCCAACGATACCAAGAATATTCAAAACGGATAATCGGAACACAAGTTATGGAATCAAAAAGAAAAGGAATCGCGAAATGGAAAAATTCAGCACCCTCTCCGGTCATACGCGTATTGCCTTGAGCCATACGCGTAATGCCCAGCTCACTCGCCCATTTCATACGCATATTGCCCAACTTGATACGCGTATGGGCAAAGACCAAATTCCCCCAAAAATCCCACTAAAAACTCCATACGCGTAATGCCTCACACGTTACGCGTAGTGCCTTACCAAATACGCGTACCATTACGCAAATCAGCAGATGGCCGAGAAAAATGAACTTCCATACGCGTAATGCCCAAAATTCCCCTTGCCATACGTGTATTGCCCAAACCAATACGCGTATTGCCCTGCGTGTTACGCGTATGGGCAGAGAAAAACCCAGAATTTCCTGCATAATTTCCTGCTGCGAAATCAACCAAAAATCACTCCAAATCTCACCTAAACACCAGAAAATTACCAATAGATTGCACAACAACACCTATCTAACATGTCTCAGCAATTATGATCATTAAAACATGATTTCAGACACAATTTGAATCAATTTCCAACAATCTCAACATATTATGGTTTTGGTTCTATATTCAATTTCAACACAACAACAAACAAATACATACATACATAATCATACACAAGTATAGAATAATTGAGTTTCGCACCCTTACCCGATTAATCGTGTTTTCAATAGTCGGTTGAATCGTTTTCTTCCTCTCCAAGTTTTCTCCCTTTTTCTTCTTTTCTTTCCCTTTTCCTTCTTCTCTTTTTCCTTCCTTTCTATTTTCTCTCTTTTTTTTCTCTTTAAGTTCTAACTTAAGAAAAAAAGTAAAATGACCAAAATACCCCTACAATCAAATATCTCGCAAACGCTTCCAAAACGCGATAAAACATAATCACGATGAAAAATAATATATTATCAAATAAAAGTCAAAAATAAAATAATATAATAATAAAAATAATTAAATCGACTCGATTAAATAAAAATAACAAAAACTGGGGCGTTACAACTCTCACCCACTTAGAAATTTTCGTCCTCGAAAATATTACCTGAGACGAACAACTCCGGATACGACTCCCGCATCCGACTCTCCAACTCCCAAGTCAAATTGCCCTCAGCAGCGCCTCCCCATGCTACTTTCACAAGCGCAATATCCTTGCCTCTTAACCGCTTCAACTCGCGATCCAGAATTCTCACCGGTAATGCCTCAACCGTAAGGTTCTCCCTTACCTCTACCTCATCCATGGAATCACATGCGACGGATCCGGAACATACTTCCGAAGCTGTGAAACATGGAACACATCATGAAAATTCGAAAGATTCGGCAGCAACGCCACCCGATAAGCCACAATACCCAATCTCGCGGATATCTAGTAAGGACCAATAAACCGAGAAGTAAGCTTCTTCGACTTTAATGCACGACCAACACCCGTCACCGGTGTAACTCTAAAAAACACATGATCGCCTTCTTAAAACTCAAGATCTTTCCTCCTTTGATCATGATAACTCTTCTGCCTACTCTGAGAAGCCTTCATTTTCTCACTAATAAGTTTCACCTTTTCCATAGTCTGTTGCACTAACTCCGGTCCAACCACCGAACTCTCACCAGATTCATGCCAACACAACGGCGTTCGACATCTTCTTCCATACAACGCTTCAAAAGGTGTCATTCCAATACTTGAATGGAAACTGTTGTTATACGTGAATTCAACCAACGCAAGATAACTATCCCAAGCACCACCTTGCTCAAGAACACAAGCTCTCAGCAAATCTTCCAACGACTGAATAGTTCTCTCGGTCTGACCATCCGTCTGTGGATGATAAGCCGAACTCAATCTCAACTTGGAACCTAACGCTTTTTGCAAACTTTCCCAAAATCTGGAAGTAAACCTCAGATCTCGATCTGAAACAATACACAACGGAACACCATGTAATTTCACAATCACCCTGATATAAATCTCAGCCAATCTCTCCAAAGAAAAACTGATGTCAATCGAAATGAAATGCGCTGATTTAGTCAGTCTATCCATAACTACCCAAATGGCATTATGTCCCCTCTGTGTATTCGGCAACCCTGTCACAAAATCCACATAAATGATGTCCCATTTCCACTAGGGGATATCCAACGATTGCAACAATCCACTAGGCTTTTGATGTTCTACCTTAGACTTTTGACACGTCAAACACGCATACACAAACTAAGCCACATCTCTCTTCAATCCAGACCACCAAAAGATCTTCTTCAAATCTTGATATATCTTATTAGCTCCCGGATGTATACTCAAACTACTCTGGTGTCCTTCCTCCAAAATCATCTTTTTCAAGTCCGAATCATCAGGAATACAAATCCTACCACGAAATCTCAAAACACCCTTATCATCCACTTTAAAGTCACCATTCACACTTTGATCTCCAACCGTCATCAAATCAACAAATTTCACATCCAACTTCTGTTTCTCGCTAACGGTTAACAGAAAATCATTAGTGATCTTTAACATACCAAGCCTCACGCTGTCAGATCTCAATTCACACACCAAACTCAAATCTCTAAATGCTTCTAAAAGTTCCCACTCTTTAACCATCAAAGCGGACATATGCAAAGATTTCCGACTTAATGCATCGGCTACCACATTAGCTTTACCAGGATGGTAATTCAAGCCAAAATCATAGTCCTTTAAAAATTCCAACCATCTCCGTTGCCTCATATTCAACTCTTTCTGATCAAACAAGTATTTCAAGCTCTTATGATCACTAAAGACTTCGAATCTTGCACCATAGAGATAATGCCTCCAAATTTTCAACACAAAAACCACTGCCGCTAATTCCAAATCATGAGTAGGGTAATTCTTCTCATGAATCCTCAATTGCCTCGAAGCATAAGCCACAACCTTACCTTCTTGCATCAACACCCCACCTAAACCAATCAAAGACGCATCACAATACACCCCAAACGGTTCATTAGGATTCGGTAAGATCAAAATCAGAGCTGTAGTCAATCTTCTCTTCAGCTCACTAAAGCTTTCCTCACACTGAATATCCTAAATGAACCCTTTACCTTTACAAGTCAATTAGGTCAATGGAAGTGCTAACTGGGAAAAGCCTTCAATGAATCTTTGATAATATCCAGCTAAACCCAAAAAGCTTCTAATTTCAGTAACGGATCTAGGAGCCTCCCATTGTAGAACTGCATCTACTTTAGATGGATCCACAACAATACCATTACCTGAAATCACATGCCCAAGAAAACTCAATTCTGACAACCAGAACTCACACTTGGACAACTTGGCAAAAAGTCTCCTTTCCTTCAAAGTTTGCAACACAACACGCAAATGCTCCGCATGCTCCTCCCGAGACTTAGAATAAATCAAGATGTCATCAATAAACACAACAACAAATCGATCCAAATGCTCATGGAAAATACGATTCATATACTCCATAAACACACCTGGCGCATCAGAAACCCCGAACGGCATCACAGAATATTCGTAATGACCGTATCATGTCCTAAAAGCCGTCTTCTGAATATCTTCCTCATTCACTCTAATCTGATGATAACCTGACCTTAAATCAATCTTACTAAACACACACGCACCTACCAACTGGTCCATAAAATCATCAATTCTCGGAAGAGGATACTTATTCTTAATCGTCGCCTTATTCAGCTGGCGATAATCAATACACAATCGCATACTCCCATCTTTCTTTTCACCAATAAAACTGGAGCACCCCAAGGAGATACACTCGGTCTCACAAATCTCTTCTCTAACAATTCATTCAACTGCTTCTTTAACTCAACCAACTCAGATGCCGACATACGATATGGTGCCATAGACACAGGTCTAGTACCAGGAACTAGATCTATAGAAAATTCCACCTCTCTCTCTGGTGGCACATCTGAAATATCCTCCGGAAACACCTCTGGAAATTCACACACAACTGGAAACACATCAAGTGCAACTTTACTATCCACTGTCAACGATGCAAACAACCCAAACAACTGAGCTTCATCCGCCAAAAATTTCTTCAACTCTTTGGTAGATAAGAAACTCGATTCCTCATCTTCTTCAAGAAAAGGAAATCTCACCAACTTATGATAACAATCAATATGAACCCGATTGAATTGCAGCCAATTCATACCCAGAACCACATCTAAACCCTCCAACGGCAAACACACCAAATCCATCTCAAAATCTTTACCATAAATGGTCAAAGGACCACTTAAACAAACCAAAGAAGTAGTTACCGACCCCATTGCTGGAGTATCAATAACCATCTCTCCCCTAATGCAAGATAACAAAAGATTCAAACGCTTCGCGCACTCAGACGAAATAAACGAATGAGTCGCTCCGGTATCAATAATAGCAACTAAAGGTGTACTATTAATAAAACAAGTACCTCTTATCAGACGGTCTGCACTAGTAGTCTGAGTTCCTGCCAATGCAAATACTTTCCCACCAGCTTGAGCTTGCTTTAGTTTTGGACACTTCGTACTAACATGACCCGGTTCACCACAGTTGAAACACTTCACCACATTCTTCTTACAATCAGATGTAACATGTCCTAAACCTCCACAGTTGGAACACTTCCTCATATCTTTTCTACATTTAAACTGACGATGTCCTAAGTCACCACACCTATAACATCTCAGAGGATTAGACATACCTCCCCCACTTGGCCTTTTCTCAAAATTACCCCTTTGCTTACCCTTGTCAGCTGGTGACACTTAAGGACCACCACAAAATGGTTGCTTCCCTTTCCTTTCGTTCACACTCTTATAATGAGTAGAATGAGCTTTGCTATCCTCTTCATAAATTCTACAACAATCCGCCAAATCTGAAAACCTCCTAATCCTTTAATAACCGATTGCCTGCTTGATCTCACGACGCAATCCGTTCTCAAACTTCACACACTTGGAAAACTCCGCAGTTGCTTCAGCATAATGTGGATAAAATTGAACAAGCTCCACAAACTTAGCAGTGTAATCAACAACATACATGTTACCTTGTTTCAACTCCAAGAACTCTATTTCTTCCTTTCCTCTAACATCTTTAGGAAAATACTTCCTCAAAAAATCCCTGCTAAACAAAGTCCAAGTGACCTCTTCATCTGCAGCTTCCAACACATGAAGCGTAATAACCCACCAATCATCAGCCTCCTTCTGCAACATGTGAGTACCCAGTCTCACCTTATTTTCCTCAGCACAGTCCATCACTCGAAAGATTATTTTAATCTCCTTAAGCCAAATTGGTGCACCATCAGGATCATGTCTCCCTTTGAAGACATGCGGTTTGTTCTTCCTGAACTCATCATTCTCACCAGCATTAGGTGCACCCCACACAGCCTGAGCCATAGCTTGCATAGCAGCAGCCAAAGCAGCATCATTCCTACCAGCCATATTTTGTTCATATCCAATAACAGCAACTATGGTTAAACAAACAGCTCACCCAAACACAACGACCAACAAGGACTGACACAAACTGACACGGACTGGCTCTGATACCACTTAATGTAACACCCCCAATCTAGACCCCCAATTAAATAAAGCTATAACAAATAATCAGAGTATAATTCAAACATTCATGGCATAGACGGAGGCGTCACATCAATTGAGACAAAATACAACAAACTGCTCATATAGATATGCAACAATCAGGTAGCACATAACAGAGGAACTCAGTTCCTAACACCCACAATTCAGATACAGAATAAAAGCGAAAAATCTGCAACTGAAATCTCATATATATATAACATAAAAGTTTGTCTGTTATATACAGTATCATACATGTACAATCCAAAAGAACATATACATATACACATAATCATAAACGATCTCCCCGACTACCCGGTGCTACATATCAGTGCCGACCGACAAAAGAATGAAGACCTAAGCTTCACAAAAGACCTCCAGCATCTAATCTGCAATGCCTCATAGAGCATTTAAAACAGCATAAGGGTGAGAAACACAATCATAATATAATTGCATACAATTATATAATAACATAAATATACACATGTAATATATTCTCACCACAACTTACACCAGAATTCAAATACAAAACAACATAATGCGTATATTATATATCCATCACCAAGGTATATCAACCATGCACAATGCATTTATCACCAACATATATATATATATATATATATATATATATATATATATATATATATATATATATATATATATATATATATCAACAGCATCAATTCCACTCACAATTCCACACAAAATCAATCCATTCATGATTTATGCAAATGCACAGAGACCGACACAACGACTCTATGCAATGCAATGCGGTACCGTTCCATCCATCATTCTCATCACTAGTTCACTCAGGAACTATTGGAATCATCGCTTGTTACTTAGTGTAACTCCCCGTCGGGCAAATGATATTCCCCGTCGTTCACACCTCTTTGTATAAGGCACACGACATTTATGGATCGCTCACACCTCTTTGTATAAGGCACACGACCCGATCGCTCACACCTCTTTGTATAAAGCACACGATCGTCTATAATCATCGCTCACACCTCTTTGTATAAGGCACACGATGTTATAGCGGATTCCCTCTGGAACCGTTTCGTCACTCACACCCACTAGGGCACACGACATCACAAGAATGCATATCATGATGCTTGGCATATAATGACTCATGACATTCAAATGCACACATATATGTAACCATAATCATGCATTTATAACCAAACACAACATATTGTATTTACTTGCCCTTAGGCCACAAACCATCATCACAACAAGTCATCACATGAACTCACATCATATAACATCACACAAGTCATACGATACATATCAAAAGCACATTGCAAGATAATACATCAAATACACAATTAAAACGGTAAAAGTCGACAAAACGAAACATTTCCAAATTCCCGATATAATTAAATCGGCCACAAATCTCAAAACCATTTTAATAAGAAATAACATCTCAATAGCTTTCCAGCGATACCAAGAATATTCAAAACGGATAATCGAAACACAAGTTATGGAATCAAAAAGAAAAGGAATCGCGAAATGGCAAAATTCAGCACCCTCTCTGGTCATACGCGTATTGCCTTGAGCCATACGCGTAATGCCCAGCTCACTCGCCCATTCCATACACGTATTGCCTAACTTGATACGCGTATGGGCAGAGACCAAATTCCCCCAAAAATCCCACTAAAAACTCCATACGCGTAATGCCTCACACGTTACGCGTAGTGCCTTACCAAATACGCGTACCATTACGCAAATCAGCAGATGGCCAGAAAAATGAACTTCCATACGCGTAATGCCCAAAATTCCCCTTGCCATACGCGTATTGCCCAAACCAATACGCGTATTGCCCTGAGTGTTACGCGTATGGGCAGAGAAAAACCCAGAATTTCCTGCATAATTTCCTGCTGCAAAATCAACCAAAAAATCACTCCAAATCTCACCTAAACACCAGAAAATTACCAATAGATTGCACAACAACACCTATCTAACATGTTTCAGCAATTATGATCATTAAAACATGATTTCAGACACAATTTGAATCAATTTCCAACAATCTCAACATATTATGGTTTTGGTTCTATATTCAATTTCAACCCAACAACAAACAAATACATACATACATAATCATACACAAGTATAGAATAATCGAGTTTCACACCCTTACCCGATTAATCGTGTTTTTAATAGTCGGTTGAATCGTTTTCTTCCTCTCCAAGTTTTCTCCCTTTTTCTTCTTTTCTTTCCCTTTTCCTTCTTCTCTTTTCCTTCCTTTCTATTTTCTCTCTTTTTTTTCTCTTTAAGTTCTAACTTAAGAAAATAAGTAAAATGACCAAAATACCCCTACACTAAAATATCTCGCAAATGCTCCCAAAACGCGATAAAACATAATCCCGATGAAAAATAATATATTATCAAATAAAACCAAAAATAAAATAATATAATGATAAAAATAATTAAATCGACTCGATTAAATAAAACTAACAAAAACTGGGGCGTTACACGCACAATATGCCTTGATGCAACTATTTTGGTAAGGCAGATTTGGCATTACTTGTGGTGCACGATTTCATGAGTCCAAGTGTGATGATCATACAATGCTCATTCAACAAGAATCTGAATCAATCATCCAAACCCTGCAAGATGGAGCCACTAAGTCAAGAGGAATCCCTTTGAAATGATGAGACATCATCACTTTAAGCCTTGAATTCAAGAGGCATTTATGTGGAATAATGCATTGTCAAAGAAACCACTCTCACCAGTCAAGATGCACTTTTAAACAACAATAAACACCTCTGTAGAATGTGGAATTGGTCAAAAGAAGAGCTAGGCTAGTGGAAGAGATAAGGTACCTTGAATTGGAAGTAATGATGCATTGGCAAAACCATCGAATATTGAGCTCATCCTTCAACCATCACTATTCCTCCAAAACAAACTTGTTCCCCTATAAATAGAGACCACATTTGATCATTCAAAACACACCAAAACAATCACAACACTTGTTTTCTCATTCTCCCTCTTTCACTTCAAAATTTCAAATTTTCAAAGAGTGAGAATCGAATTTTCAAAACCAGAGCTTAAACCACTCAAACAACCATCCAAACACATAACAAATCATCCCTTGAAGGTGTTCAAACCTTCATCTTCCTCTCCAAACACCAGAATAAAAAAGTCAACGGTCAAAACCTCATATCTTTGACTTTCTGCATTTCACAAGGCATGTCTTGATTCTATCCATTTCAAAACCATCCAACACTTTAAACACGCTCTAAATAACATCCTGAAGTTATTCCAACAATAGTTTCCTAACTATAACATCATTTGGTGGAGTTTCCATTTTGGTCACTTTTGACCATTTTGCAAAAAGGAGTCATTTTCTGTTCTAGTGGTTTTCCTTTGATTCCAAGCATCCAAGAAGCTTCCTAGAGGTCTATTGGAGGTGTCCAAAGCATCACATCATTTATGTAACCAGTCTTGTGGAAGTTGCAAGAGTGCTTCGAGAGGTAAGTATCCAAAGAACTTGAACTTATTGAAATATGTATTGTTTTGATGTGCATTGAGTTTAAACATGTTTGATATGTTATTTGTGTTGTGTTTGAACCATTTTGTGATGCTATTATTGACGGTGTGATGATATGCCATAGAACTTGCAATTTTGAAGCCTTTTAGGTCTTGCCTTCCTGTTTTAAAATAGAATCATTTTTAGGAAAAACCAACACCACCACTGTGTTCCTCATGAAATTCTAGGCAAGTTTCATCTTTATTTCACTTGATTTCATTAACAAATGAGAAAGTTAGAGAGCCTTTTGCATTTGGTAAGAAACCTGATTTTCTTGGTCAAGAACTTGGGCATAGCGCATTTCTGGTTAGGCTTAAGTCTTGATTAGGTATTTGTATTAATGGGGTAGGGTGATACAACAGATGTGTCGCGGCCGGCAAAAATGACAGAGTCGCCGTCATCCTTTATTCGTCCTAAGAGACAGGAAAATAATGATAAAACCTAAAAACTAAGGGTGAGACGCTAAGTTCGGGAGTCGGTTAGGCAGGAGGAAGGTGTTAGGCACCCCTCGCCTCCATTGTACTCAATGGGATCCTCCTTAAGTCTTAGGGTATGTTTGCTTACTACTTGAATATTTGACTACTTATTTTATTTACAAAAAAATCCCATTATTATACAAAGAAGACTCAGGTGTAAGAGGGGAACCCTAACCTTTTTATTATTATTGTACTCGCTAGGGTTTACAACCCTATGCCTACGTACCCTCAATTTTGAAGGATCAGATTTTCCATAGTTCACCTCCCCTATCCCCTACTTGGTTGGTGTTTTTTTATCCCTTACCCCTTTATGTTTAAGTTGTAATTATCCTCCATCCCTTATCTCTAATCCTTTATTTATACTCTCAGATTTTCAGAGTTTTATCCCAAAGTTCCTATCCTAATTCTATCCCTTGAAAAAAAGCGAGTTAGATGTTTTTTATCCCTTTATCCCTTTGAATTTTGAAAAATATCCCTTTTGGTTTGATTATAAAAAATGATATAACATTTATTATAAAACCCTTGTCCCATATCCCTAGTCCTATGTTTATACTCTCGGATCTTAAGAGTTTTATCCCCTATCCCTAGACCTACATTTATACTATTGGATCTTAAGAGTTTTATCTCATATCCTAAGTCCTATATTTATACTCTTGGATCTTAAGAGTTTTATCTCATATCCCTAGTCCTATATTTATACTCTCGGATCTTAAGAGTTTTATCCCTTATCTTTAGTCCTATATTTATACTCTTGGATCTTAAGAGTTTTATCCCAAAACTTTATCCCAATTATATCCATAATATTTTATCCCAAAATGTTTCTTAGAATTTATCCCTTAAATTATCCCTTAAAATTTATCCCTTAAATTATCCCTTAGAATTTATCCCTTAATTTCAATATTAACCCCAAAGTTTGTAAAGAACAAATCTTAAATTAATCAATACAAAAAATCTAAAATTACAAAAAAATCTTAAATTTATCCCCTATCCCTTATTTAGTTAACTATAAAAATTAACTAAATAAATTGTATAATCCAATTATTTAAAAATCAAACCCCAAGTATTTAGTTATTATAATAAACCCACATTTTTCAATTATAAAAATATATTAAGTTAAATAACCCAAATCTATTTAAATATTATAATAAATCCAAAAATAAAATATATTAAATCCCAAATTATCAATAAATTATGATAAATTCCAAATTATAAGTTAAACCCAAATGAATGAATCCCAATTTATAAAATACATGAACTCACGTTTATTTTTTTTATGAATCCAAGGTTATAAACCTCCATAAAAATAATTTAAATAAACCCCATAATTATAAATAATCCAAATTTATTATAAAATTAATAAAGCCCTAAATTTAAGAAAATATTGGATTAACTCTATTACCCTAGGTTTTAATATATTAACCCCAACTTAATAATTAAAGTATTTTAATCAAATTAATTAAAATATTTTAATTAATTAGTTTAATTCACAATCTTACTAATTATCATCCCTAATGAAAATAATTACATATTTTGAATTTTTTATTATATAATTTTGTGATTTATTTAAATGAGCTAAAGAAGACAAACCTTATATTTTTGTGCTAATAACCTACATCAAATAATTTAACTTCTTCTATAAAAAAAGCCTAAGGATACCTCAATTAATATAAGGTTTGTCTTCTTTAGCACAAAAGAATTTAATTTTTAGAATATTTTATTCATGTTATATTTAAGAAATTTAAAATAACATCAAAAAGTAAAGAATTTCAAATATACAGTTATTAGAATTTAAAAATTACAAATAATTCAAATGATTCAATTTAAAATATGAATTACTAAGAGTGTGTTTGGACGAGGAATTTGAGAATTTTTAGGGAATTTAAAATTCTAAGTAATTCAAATGATTTAATTGAAATTCATTTATTTTTAAATTCTTTTATTTGGATGGAGTATTAAAATGATTCAATGTAAAAAATTTGGGGTCATTTTCATAATTTTTAAAGCTTTTGGGTCAAATTTAAAATATAAAAAATAGGGACCAATTTGTAAATTTTAAAAATTTGAAGGGACCAATTTGTAAAATTTGAAAATTATTAGTGACTAATTTGCAATTTTTTAAAAATTTTGGGGGTGAATTTGAAATTTTTATAAAATATGAGGACCATCTTGCAAAATTTGAAAAATTAATAATAAACAATTTAACATTCATATTATATAAAGTTAATAAGCAATTGAAAATTATTTACTTTTTGGTGTCATTTTAAATTCCTTAAATTTAACATGAATAAAATATTTCATAAATTTACATTATTTTAACAATTCTCCAAAATTTTTATACAAACAATAAATTTTGATCAAGTCATTTCAAATTTCCTTAAAAAATTATTTTTCCTTATTAAAATCCTTCAATCAAACACACTCTGAGAGATTGATTTTGGATTTGGAACAAACTGATTTTTATTTCTGCAAATTTGGAATTGAAATATATTGATGATATTGATTTTTTAGAAAGAATCATGGCTCGTAAATTGTAATTGCTGAAGAAGATTTTATTTCTCCTTGGTCCATGCTTGATCCGTGTTTCTGCAGATTTTGTGAGGAATGTTTTTTACTCATTTGACTTATAATAAGAAAGAAATAATATTAAAAAAAAAAAACATTTTGTTTTATACCCATTTAACTAAGTCTAAAATTGAAAACTCATTAATGAACTTTAATTAAAATTATAAGGAGAAAAATTAGGAATGACTTAGACCCGAAGCTAAAAAGCACAATTCTTAATGATTATATTAAAACGGTGTGATAGTAACAATTATTCCAACTAATGACCCATAAAAATATCATTATTGATTAAAAGATAAGTTAATGACGAAAATGTTAGTTTTGCTAATTAATTGTAAAAATGGAAGGATTTCAATTGACACTCAAACTAATAGAAATAAGGGTTAATAGTGATTTACCCCCCGACATATGAGCGTGTTTCGGTTTACCCCCACTGTTGCCATAGGCAGGTTTTGGCAACGATTTATTATCCCTTTATCCCTTTGAAGGGATAAAGGGATAATAAATCGTTGCCAAAACCTGCCTATGGCAACGGTGGGGGGTAAACCGAAACACGCTCATATGTCAGGAGAGTAAATCACTATTAACCCCAAAAAAAACTATTTTTGGGGTTTTTTTATGATTTATAGGTAAAATAGAAAAAATTGGTAGCAAAGGAAAAAATAACTAAAATTAGAGGAAGTAGGATTCAAACTCATACACTCTCCCTTACAATCCTTAGGCCTACTCCTCTATCAAATGGATTACTATGTTCATTCAAAATGAAATTACACCCAAAGAGTGACGAACTAATTAAAATCTAATTTCTAATTTGCATTCTTCTTACAAATGATACCTATACTATATATTTTTTATTTTCTTTCTTTTTTTTATAAATCCATAGAAATAGGATTTAATTTTTTTTTAAAAGAAAAAATTAAAAAATTACTTATTATCACTATAATTTTTTTATTTGTCTCTCCCTTTTTTTAAATGCATAGAAATAGTATTAAGATTTTTTAAAAGGAAAAATTAAAAAAAAAACTACTTATTATCACTATTTTATTTATAAGCAATAACAAGGTGAAAAAAGAGAAAGGAAAGGTGGTCAAAATTTGGGGTACGATATGATGTACCACCACCCTAGTGGTTAAACCTGTGCGCTTTATGTACTCTGAACCTTTGAAATTGGGATTCGAATCCCCCTTGCCCCAGTTTTATTTTATTTTTCTGATTTTTAATTGAATAACACATATAATGCAATGCTTCCCCCATATGTTCAACTTGCGCCCGTTGGCCAGTTGGTCTAGGTTTTGTGCCAGAAGCAAAGTGTCATGGATTCAACATCCATGGGGACCATTCCCCATTCTTTTTACCACCTTATTTTCTTATTTTTCTTTGTATCTTCAAATGATCATAACTTTCTCATTTTTTATCATTTTGAACCCATTCTTTTTGCAAATTGTTTATAATAATTCCTATTTTTTTGTTTGTGAAAATAAATTTCCAAAAATAATTATTTTTTATGCATTTATGGATATTCAAAGTATGTGATCATTTTAGGGTTTCCATGAAGTTCTTTTGATTCTTTTGAGTATTCCCTTACTTTTTCTTGAACATGCTGCCTTGTATGGATCACATACACTTTGTAGAAATGTTGTTTGATCTTGTGAACTTGTGCATTATGCTATTACCTGAGATTTGTACCTTTTTGATGCATGTTTACATGTTAAAAGTATATGTTGAACTTTGTCCAGACCATGAGCTATTTGCTTGACTATTTTGCCTTAACATGAGATGTTTTTTCCATGATTACATGACCATGATATGCATGTTTGCCTTTGTGATTTATTTCACTATGTTTGTGTGGTCTTATACACTGAAATTTTGTCTTAAAAATGACTATGAAAACATACTTGTATGCCTAAATTTTTGTGATGTTCTTACTTACTTATGACCATGTTTGAACCCTAATATCCATGTTTGGTTGTTACAAACTTGTCTTAACATATCCAACTTATATACATGCTTAAATGTTCAAGTAATGCCTTAACTTGTTCACATGATGTTTAAACTTTAAACTTGTCATCTTTAAGTATTCTCACATGTCATCTCTTGTATGTTTACATCTTCATCCATATTTAGTTGTCATAAACATGTTCTTTTGTTCAAGTATGCTTGGTTGTTTCCCTTACTATATTCATTGGATCCTCGATTCATCTTGAATACATATACTTGTTTGAACTTCTCTGTAATTGCTCCCATGGATTAAATATTTGCTTACATGTTCAAGTATTTCCTTCATAAACTCTTACTATGATGAATATATCTCTTTGTTTGACGCACATTACATTTTCAAAACATTTGGGCCTCTGTTAGAGTGTAAGTCCCTTCCCTCCTCCTCAAAACTTTCTTCAATTTATCAAAGTTTTCAATCTTTCAAACCTCAATCTTGAACTCTCATCATCTTTTCAAACTTCACCTTGGGCCTCTGTAAGAGTGTAAGACCCATCACATTTTCAATTCAACCATGTCTAGACATGGGCCTCTATAAGAGTGTAAGACCCATGACATTTTCAAAACTTTTGGGCCTCTATAAGAGTGTAAGACCCATCACATTTTTAAGTCAACCATGCTTAAGCATGTGCCTCTATTTGAGTGTAAGACCCTCCACTTTTAATTCATGTCTATACTTGTCATATACTTATTCATATTAAGTTTCTCTTGACATTTATAACATCTCATCCTTAGACTAGACTTAGTTCAAACATTAGAGTTCCCTCAACTACAACATAGTTCAAACACTAGTTCCCTTTTGGATGAAGTCAACTTCACCACAACCTCCTCTTGGGCTTTATCCAAGCATCATAGCCTCCTCTTGGGCTTCATACAAGGGCCCTTCAGGCTTCTTAAAAGCATCATATCCTCTATCTTGGGCTTCATACAAGATACCATAAATTCAAAACTCCCCCAAAGTTAAGTTAGCCTCCTCTCAGGCATTCAAACTTTTTAGCTTCACATTTTGGGCTTTGAACAAGATATAAATAAACTTTTTAGCTTCACATCTTGAGCTTTGAACAAGATACTCAAATAATTCAAATTCTCCCCAGAGATGAGACATTAAGTCATATTTGTAGGAAGATATCTCTTCTATACACCGCAATTTAAAATAAAACATTAAAAACTTTTCTCCATATAAGTGATGTAAGTGGCACACTTGTTGTTCAAAATTCAAGCTGGAGTCCTTCTCTTATCATGGTCCAAAACTTCTCTTTCATCTAAGTGATGTAAGTGGCACACTTGTTGATACTATATCCAAGTTAAGGTCCTTCTCTTAGCATGCAAAGACTCATAAAAGAAGATGTGGCATTGCTTAGGATTATTTGACATCCAAGTTCAAAGCTTTTTCCCTCATGATATTCTTCTCAAATGTTTGTGATGAATAGGTGGGATATCTCCCTTAAGAATGACAATTTGTCTTTTCTTTCAAACAAAATTTTTAGCTTCACATCTTGGGCTTTGAACAAGATACACAAATACCATTTTAGCTTCATCATCTTGGGCTTTGAACAAGATACAAATTCCACCCATGGTTAAGTGGAACTGCGAACGCTCTGATTTCCCAAAGTCTCTTTTTTTTAATACGTAGGCATAAGATTGCGAGATCTTAGCAAGCACACCTTTAAATAAAACCCTTTAGGTCCCCGTACCTTCCATAAAACAAAAACTCCCAAAAACATATCATCTCCACATTCTCACCCATAGGTTAAAATTGTCCTCAATCAACAGTAAACAATTTAAATAAATAAGTTAATAGTAAAAAAAAAGTACAAAAGGTTCCTATATAGTACTATAGATACTTAAGGTGTTAATAGCTTCCCTTAGTATAACCGACCCCCGATTCCAGATCTCTTTGCATTTGTAGGGAAACCACTTGCACACAGGGTTAGTTTAGACTCCTCCCCCTTCCTTTTAAGCATAATAGGATAAATATTAGAAATACGAAAGTGGTACAAGCACGGTTCACGGGGGTCTCACCATCTCAGGATTGGTGGGGGCACGGAAATCGGTCCACACTAACACTGCTTGGTACCCAGTCATTTAAAGTTCAAAGTACAACCTCGATTGTCCCGCACCTTTCATAGTCCAACCTCATTAGCACCTTACATGACACCTATTAAAAACTCAATCTTCATTGCCATTTACTCTAAAACTCATTCTTCCTGTCAATTTCCCTAAAAAATGACCAACTTTCACTAACATCCGACATCCCATATTACATGCATTGATCAATCATTACACGTGTTCCCATACATAACGTGCTACGTATCTATGACACTTCATTCATAAATCAAAATGCAAAACACAAATCGTGTTCAATCAACACATACTACAAACCAAGTTCATTTTTCACACTCATCCCCGAAAGTCAGTCATCGTTAGGCCTAGTCATTTAACTCAAGTACTTCCCTAGCAAAGCCAATCACAACTCCCCAAGCGAGTTTCATCCCAACAGGACTCCTCGCAATGTTTTCTCATTAAGTGTTCTCCCTAGTGAATTCCTCGTAGAAATCTTCCCCAATGAACATTCTTGGGCAGGCAAAGGCTTGTCTCCCTTACTCATCACTAGGTGGCCAAGTATGTTTCATTTGAATTTAACTATGAATTTTTCGTATTTAAACAATGTTATATTGATGCATAAGGGATCACCTTTGATATTCACTTTAGGTAGCTTATTGGTATGTTCTTGACATGAATCTTGCAATACATTCGCAAATGAGCGAGGAGTGGTATGCGGTTTTAGCTTTACTAGAGATGAAGAAACCATTCATGGCCATGGATACATGGTGGCTATGCTGGAAAGAAATGGAAAAACCCTAACTCTGCTCTAAAACCATACCCTTACTCCTAAATCTCAATCTTATTCAATATATCCCAATGTTCTCGTAGGTCCTGACAACAATTTTTTGCATTACATAAAATTATTTTATTAACGTAAGGAAAAACTATGGTAGCATATTTATAAATTAATAGGTTAAATACTAAATTTTGTAAATTAAGACTTAAATGAGTATTGTGATACATTATTAAATTATTGTGATTTAAATTTAAAATTATGTGATTGTAATTGATGGGATGATGGGATTTTGAATAATCAAACATATGTTGTTGTATCTTGTCATTTTGTGTTGTTACCAAAGTGAAATATTGGTCAAAGTACTAAATTCATATTATTTTCATGTATTTTGATTTAAATAAAACTTTCTTATTTTTAAGTAACAATAAATGTGATACATGATTCTGAATGTTCTTTAAATTATACAAAATATATACTCCCTCCGGTTACTATTATAAGCAAAAAAAAACTTTAAATTTTTGTCACTATTATAAGCAAAAGTCATTAAATTTTAGACTAATTAATGCTTGTATTACTATTATACCCTTAATTTAATTCAAAAATATTTAATGTTGGTAGTTAATTCATTAAATAAACTAAGGATATTATCGTAAATTTTACTTTGATTATACATGAAATCAAGAAAATTAATTACACTTAATTAACTTTCTTAATACATGTGAAAGTAGTTATTTGACTTAGAATAGTGACGGAAGGGAGTACATGTGATTTGAATTGTGAAAATGTTGTAAAAGATGTGCAATATAAATATGTCGACTCAAGTCGATGATGGTCCAATAATAAGAAATGAATTAAGACTATGAGGGGAGAAACTAAGTGGTAGGATCTATTATCCACTATAAACATCTAGATAGAGTGTGTCTAAAAGATGTGCATTATAAATATGTCGACTCAAGTCGATGATGGTCCAATAATGAGAAGTAGCTTAAGACTATGAGGGGAGAAACTAAGTGGTAAGATCTATTATCCGGTGTGAACATCTAGGTAGAGTGAGTCTATAAGGATTTAAAGATAATGTTTTAATTGTGTGTGTGAGTTTTTAATAGTTATTATCACTTCATTTAAAAAAGTGAATCTTTGACTAATTTAAGTGAGTTTACAAGTGTTTGAAAGTGTTTGTCTCGTGTGGGAATATAGTATCACATTTCTTTTAAAGTGTCAAGTGAAGTAAGTTAAGAAATATTGTGCATACTATTAGTCTTACATAAACATGAACTATGTGTTAAAATATAATACGCTATTGTGAATGTGATTTTTTTAGTTACTTATGTGAGTATGTACTATTATATGTTTATGTATTAAATATGTGTTCTCTCTTTATTTTTGTATGCCTTATATTATTCGATTATCTATCCTCTAATTTACTTGTGTTTGACGCTTAGGACAGCGTCGGGGCACAAAAGTTTCTTTCTAATAAAAATTGTATTATATAATTTTGATTTATAGGTTTGTATGAAAATATTTTATTTTAGGATTTTGTACCTGTCCTATGATAGGTGATATAGAGGAATTGACTATTTTTTATTCATACATCTTAAGTCGTTGATCTACTTATTATTTTTGAAAATAGATCCATGGATTAATAGGAAATTATGTGTCTTTTTAAAATAATTACTTATATTAAACATGATTATTTTGTGTGTATTGTGAATCATGACATCGATCCTAAACTTTAAGGCAATTTCTTAATGTACCATCCAAGCTTTTTAGGGACCACGTGAAATTATTCTTTTGCTCCTTTATTTCGGATGTGCACATCCGGACGCACCAAAATTTTAAAAATTGTAGAGATTTTTCGGATATGCATATCCGGAAAGAATTCTGATGTGCACATCCGAAAGTATTTCTTATTAGTTCGCGCCAAACGTTCTTCCCCCCTCATTATTCACCTTTCCATTTCCAAAATCTCTCAAACTCTCTCAAACTCTCAAATTTTCAATCACCACAAATCTCAATTTTTTCCACTCGAGTTCGGCGCAGAGCAACTGCTACAACGATCAACACACTCCAAATCCTTCGTATCACATTTTAATCGGTAAGTTTTCAAATTTTAGAGTTTCGGAGTAATTTTCGAGTAATCGATTTAGAGTAGACATTTAGGTGTAGAAATTGTTAGGTTGTATGAATAACATAGGTTAGAGACAATGCAGGTCATTTTTACTGCTTCAAACGGACGATCAGGGCATAAAAATGCCCTTTTGGTTGTTACAGTGGCCATGGCTGCCGTTTTTAAACTTCAAAATACGTACCGGATGTACAGATCCGGAAATATTGAAACGTTTAGTGTTTCCGGATGTGCACATCCGAAAATACCCAACGTTTAAAATTCTGCGTCCTTCCGGATGTGCACATCCGGGAATACCTAACGTTTAAAATTCTGAGTCCTTCCGGATGTGCACATCCGGAAGACTATTTTTTTTCCTTTTTTAATTTTGCTTGTTTGTTTGTTTTTGTTTAATTATTTTTAAACAAAATTTAATTTATTTATTATGCTTTGCAGATTAGATGGCTGGCAGAGACGATCGTCCATACATGGACGGACAGCTCAGCACGCATCTGTCCGACGTGAGCGGATGCAGTCTACAGTCGAGGCTTCCGACGCAGAGGGAGTTGGGGTAGCCCCTACAGCTGAGGGACATCCTACACCACATCCTACACCACAACCATCCACATCTCGGAGGCGTCGGGATTCTACTGCTAGTTCATCAGGGTCCCAGCGCCTATTATGTTGATATCGTCTACCTCAGGTACCTTTCGGATCAGACAGAGATCCATCGGTACAACTGGGGGGCGGCTGCGCTGGCATTCACCTATTCCAGGCTCTCTGATGGTTGTCGCTGGGCAGCCAAGACTGTGGCAGACAGCTGTACGCTATACGTGGTATAGTCTAATATTCTAAGTGATTTTTTCATTTCTTTTCTTTCTGTATTCATTATAATGTTTGACACCCATGTTATGTTTTCCATTTCAGGCGTGGATTTTACTGCACTTTTCCTATATTACTGGTTGGGGGAGTGCCCAGGGGTACACTGAGGATATGCCACGTGCTGTTGCATTTGTCCGGCTCAGAGGGAACCAGGCGCCGAACCCCTTCAGAGTGTATCTAGATCGGATGGTTGCTGAGGACGTTTTGTATTGCCCCTATGCCGCTCACCGTGTGACGCGCCCGTTCGATGAGGTTTGTTTGTTCTCAGGATGGTTGGCATGCAGTTCGACCGTTACTGCCCGATACCTGCCAGAGCGCGTCTTGCGTCAGTTCGGTTACACGCAGACGATCCCCAGGATGCCTCATGAGTCTGCTCCTCTAGGCTTGACCCGCAGGCAGATAGATGAGCTATATGCTGACTACCAGTCCCACTTGATACCGGAGGAGGCTCGGGCGACCAGAGCGGAGTCAGACTGGAGTGTTGCTGCCGGGTATATCGTGTGGTTCTACACCGTCTCACACCCATGCATGGTGCCCACTGCTGAGGGATCGCCACCCAGACCTGCTCATCAGGAGATATTAGAGGAGCGGCAGTCTCAGCTGGACCACACTCAGGATGTCCTACCACGCTGTCGTCAGATAGAGCAGATAGCGCAGCAGGCCATTGCGGACGGTCACCTCCCTGAGGGCTCTGGTGCCAGACTTGTCGTGGACAGGATTATTGCGATTGCTCAGGGGGCACTTCAGTACCGCAGACATCGATCCAGGATGGCGGGTAGGGGCAGAGGAGCAGGGGAGCCAGGAGAGATCCTTCGCCATACGCAGTAGTTTTTTGTTTGATGTATTATATTTATATTAGATGTATGCACTGTATTTTGACAGAGATTTATTTTATATATGGATGTTGTCAAATGTATATTAAATTGCGACGATTTATTAACATATGCGACCAAGCAAAAAAACCGATTTAAAAAAAAAAATAATGTTCTGCCTTTTTCCGGATCTGCAGATCAGGAATGTTTCCGGCTGTGCACTTCCGAAAAGAATCAGCGTTTTTAAAAAAATTGGTGCGTCCGGATGTGTACATCCGGAATCAGGGGACAAAACCGGAAATTCAGATGGTGCCTAAGAAACAAAGGTGGTGTGATAAGAAATTGCCAACTTTAATGTGTAAGTGTTTGAATCGTTCAAATAAAATGCTTCTTTTATAATTTAGGAAAATTAATGAATGGATTGGATTACTAGTAATTTTTTTTATAACATGAATAAATTTTGTAGCTTTCTATCAATTCAAAAATACACTATTATTTTCCATGAACCTTTCATGCACTCTTGGTAACATATATATTAGCTACATTCTGATATCATGAAAGGTTGTAAAATAACTAAATTTTGATATAAAAAAAAATGAACAAGTTTTTATAATTAGTAAATTTGTGTGTGACCTATATACTAAGTGTGCTGAAGGGACAAACACAATATTTTAATGTTCTTAAAAGGCCTTAAGTAATAATTATAAATTCAGCAAAAGTTTTTACAATTCTCTATGAGGCAAAAACTATTAAAAAAAAACTATTAAAACTATCAAAACGTAACATATTTGAATTGATCCATGAAGATAGTAGAAAGTATGGTTGAAAATGTCAAATTTGTTTATGTTATGATTATATTTCTTTCCCATTACTTGTTGCAACAAGTTTAAGGGAAATACCTGATTTTTGGTATAGAAAATGTTATTTAAATTCAGGATGTCCAGACGACATGTGCAAGCCTTCATTTATGCCTTATTGTAGTAATAAGATTTGTAAGTGTCTTTTAGTTAAAACTTTGATTCTATGAGTACCAAACTCAAGAGATTATACAATTTTTTTCTGGAATATTTACTAAGCTATATTTTATTTAGTTATTATGTTGGCAACGAAATGGATTGCTTGTTGAATAATTTCTTTTATAAGGTGAATAAATTTAGTTTGTTACTACATGGTTTTCTATCAGTTAAAAATTACTCCATTATCAATCATAAACTTTTTTATGGTCTCTTGAGAATATATACATCATATATGTTCTTAGTATTAGGGTGGCAAACTTGCATGTTCGTCCCGCAAAATCTAAAAAAAGGAAAAGGCGAGATAGCCATTGTGCGGGGAGCAAAAAAATGAGAGCAAAACAGGAAGACCCGCGAAAAAGTGTGAGCAAAGCGGACATGCCCAACAGATCGCTCCCGTTTTGCCACCCTATCGAGTATCATGTAAGGTCATATAATAATAAAAATTTGGAAAAAAATGAATTTGTAATGATTGATAAGCTTTTTATGGTCGGTTTCACTTTACTCTCTCATTATCCCACACCGCTCCACGTCCTATCTACAAACTCATAGTTATCTTCTTCTATTTTCCTTGCATCAATAATGATTTCTCATGTTTTAACCCTATATGTAACACCCATATATAAAATACATAAGTCTATAAGATACATATTATAAATGTTTGTAAGTTTGGTACTGAAATACAATAAGTTCCTAGTAGCACATTGTATACATTACGTGCCAACACATAAAATCTAAAAACATCGGCATAATATACACAAGATGCTCCAAAATGACTAAGAACTAGATCATATCAAATGATCTCAAAATAGAGTCTTCACAGCGGAAACAATGTCATCCCAAAATGCTAAGACAAGTAAGCACATCAAACGACTTTGTCCTTGCCCTTCACGGAACCTGAACCACTTGAAATAAAATCAACAACATGGAGTGAGATAATAATCCCAGTGGGTTCCCTATCTTATGGATTCTCTCGGCTTTACAAGGTTCTAACCAATCCTAACCCAAGTCAAAAAGGGAAGGGATAAGACTTGAGTTCATAAACTACACACTATATGGAAACATGTTGCTTGAGTTCTACAACTCAAAATATGACTAATCGGAGAACTATACCAATAAGCTCCTCTATGGGACTTTAACCCACTTGGTTGAGCATATGGGACTTTAACCCACATGGTTGCACATATGGGACTTTAATCCACTTGGTTAATCATATGGGACTTTAACCCATTTGGTTGGATGTGAAGTATCTGTGCCTTCATTCCAATCTTACCCAATACGAGTGTCAAGACTTGGAATGACACAATTAAGAATTCTTTTCAACTACGTGGTCTCACACAAAAACGCGATTGTATTCGACAATCACAAAGCCGCATACGCTTCATTCTCAAAGTAACACAAAACCAACACATGTTCCATATAATGTCTCAACTCTCCACTAGGCAACTACTTGTCAAGGATGCACACCTAGGCATCAAATGCACAAGCATTGACATCTAAGTTATCTATTAACTCCTAGTTACCTCCATAGGTCATTTCATTGGATTGTGATAAGTTTTCCATACTTTTCTTAATTCTTTTTAATCATATAATCATCATTTAGTCAATCCACCAATATACATGCATATTACTCATCATAATCAATGTAAACAATATATATTAACTACAAACGTGCTTGTGAAACAACCAAGAAAGCATAAAAACAAGATATGAAAAATACTGCCACGTTCGCAGTGCGAGGGCCAAGCGAGACCCTTCGCCTTGAGTTCGTTGTACGAACTCTGGGCGAGGCATAAAAATAATGGTAGTGGAAAAAGCCCTCAGTGCTCGTTGTGCGAACTCTGGGCAAATGTTTGCTTTCAGCTCGCTTTCACCTCGTAGTGCGAGCATGACAGTCTGTCATGTTAACCTGCAGTTCACTAGAGCTCGCAGTGTAAACCCTGCAATTTCTGCAATCTGTCCAGCAGAATAGGATAGTCTCAAGGGTTTTTCAAACCCCACTCTTACCCAAACTCAATCCATCATTAATGTTAACATATTCACACATGAAACAACATTTCAAACCATAATCTCATATCAATATCATGAATATAACTTGAATCATATATTTTTTATGGAAATAGAACAAGAACACCATAACCTAACTTTTCTCATTCTATTCAAATACTCTAACCTTGAGTTTCTATCTATAACCACCTCTAACAGAAGATGAAGAAGTTGTTGATGATGAAGATGAGATGATTTGATGAAGAAATGATGAAGTTCCAGGTTTTTCTTCCTCTAGGGTTTCCTTATTCCTCTTTCTCTTCTTTCTCCACCTTCTCTCTAACTTTCTTACTATCTTTCTCTCTATGTTGCCAAATGAAAGGAAAAGAGAAGGAAAATGATATAAGGAAAATATCATTAAAGTTAGTAAGACTAACTTGGTTAAATGTCCAATATTGAGGGTAGCCAAAATGTCTCTATTGTACCAATTAATAAAATCTCAGAGTCAGATAATATTAATTAAATCAAGTCTGAGCTCATCAGTTACTCTAATCATCTCAATAGATAACTCTCAGAGCACACCGGAACCCAGTTGATCTCAACTAATATTATTTAGAGCATTTTATTTAATACAAGGTATTACACTATATATTCTTACTTTTTCAATTACCATTTTCAAAAACTGCTAGAACACAAACTTTTATTAAATAGGTTAAAATTAAGTTGTTAGGTCGGTACAAAAACCTATTTATATGTAGGTATTGTAACAAGGCATAACATGTTACATCAGATTTTTGACCTGACTTAAAAAATAATTTGTAAAATTTGTTGGTCACTAACCATCCTAAGAAGCGTGAAATGGTTTTTTGTTCAAACAATTTTTTTGTTTTATTTTTTTATGCAACTCAGTATTTAAAAAATTTGTTTAAATCAATACCAAGTATTAATTTGAAGATTTCAAATTAGGTATTTTTCCTAGTAGAAACAACCTACTATTCACATTCTGCTACTATTGGTAGGTGGGAAAACTTAGTAACTAAAACAAACATCTTTCACATAGTGGAATAATACACTTATGTGACAGAGTTAAAGAAATAAAAGAATGATAACAAATATATTGAAGGGTTTATTCACTTATTTAACTAACAAATATTGTTAGGAATTAACTCGTTTATCTATCTAGAGATACCTATCACAGTTGATACTTAAGTTAAATTGTCACAACCATTGAATTATTTTGAAATGTTTATGTGATAGAAAACACAAAAATTTGGAGTAAGGATCCTCTCCATTTTTCAAAGAAATTTGGAGTAGGGAAGCCTTTCGAATTATCTAGACGGATCAGACAATACTTCTAAACACCTTAGGTTTATTTGATTACTATATTGAGAGTTTAAGAGGTTGGGGAACACTTGGGTAGAAACTAGGGTTTATTGTATGGAACCCGGAAGGTTATTTTCTTGTAACTCATTTATAATCTCTTGTAACAACTTTTGGAGTATAGTGAATTGGAGAGTTGTTCTCTCCCATAGATGTAGATCATTTGATCAAATTGAGTAAACAATCCTTTTGTGCTTCTCTCATTCTTTTATCTTCTTCGACCATGTTAATTCACTTTCTTATTGCATTAAAGGTTATTATTGTCGAAGGCTATTTGTTTGGTTGCCATTATTCTTTGTCCCACACATAAAATTTCTTGACGTGATTAAAATTTGAATAATTTTTTCTGAAAATGTTTTTATTATTCTATCAATTTCACAACAAGTGGCACTGACCATGGGGCAAAGGATTTTTGTCTACAAGTGAGCACCATGGTTAAATGGGAGATCGGGAAATTTTTTTTGGAGACAACAATTTTGGGTTGTGTAAAGTAAATATGCAAGTAATTTTAACTCAAGAGAAGTGTATTGAAGCTTTAAAGGGTGAGGCATCGATGTATGTAGGCCTAATAAAAAGCAAAGAAGACAGAGATGGTGGATAAGGTTAGAAGTGTCATTATTTTATGGCTCGAGATAAAGTTCTAAGGGAAATCGCCAGGGAGTATACTGCAGTTGTGATGTAGGAAAAACATCAATCATTATATATGATTAAGTCTTTAAATCATAGGTTGTGTTTAAAACAACAACTCGATTCATTACGAAGGGTGGAGAACAAATCCATCATAGTGGAGCAATTGGGAGAATTTCACAAGATTATTGATGATCATGAGAATATTGAAGTGAAGATTGAAGATGAGGACAATGCTCTACTCTTGTTGAGCTCATTACCCATATCCTTTGAACACTTTATGGATGTCTTTCTTAATGGTAAGGAAGGTACTATTACTTTGGATGAAGTCTAGACAGCGGTGAAATCTAAATAATTTTCAAAGGAAAAATATTTGAATATTGATGATAATGGTGAAGGCTTGAGTGTCTGAAGAGGTAGAAGTGAGCATAGAGGGATGTGTAAATCAAAGAGGTTTGACAAGTCAATGGTAAAATGCTATAATTGTCAGAAAATTTGTCATTTCAAGAGGGATTGTCCTAAGAGAAAGGAAAATGGTGATTTTATTCAAGTTTCGGTTTCCTAATATAAGGATGGTGAGAGTGTCGGTTCCTTAGTAGTGTCGAATTTGGAGACTAAAGATAGTTGAGTCTTAGGCTCAAGTTTCTCTTATCACGTGTGTCCAAGAAAAGCATTCATTAAGACTTTTAAGTTGGAGCAAGGTGGAGTAGTTCTCCTTAGTGACAATAAAGACAATAAAGCTTGCAAGGTTCATTGTATTGGTACAGTCATACTTAAACCGTTTGATGATTGTGATTTTCTTATTCACAGCATGAGGTATGTTCTAGAATTCGTGCAAAATTTGGTATCCATAAGCATGTTTGATGATCTAGACTCATGCACTAAAGTTGATCATGGGGTGTTGGAGATTTCACATAATGAAGTTATCATATCTAAAGGGTCTAAAATATGTGGTCTATATATTTTAGAAGTTTCAAATGTTGTTCATTCACTATCATCTAACGAAGACTTTCATGAAAATAACAAGCTATGAGATTTGAGGTCAATGCATAGTTATTACTTGGAAGTTGTTTCAAAACTCTTTAATGAGTTTCACAGAAGACAAGGGATACAAAAACATGAAACCTTTGAGTTGTCATTGAGTTTCTGGGGTAATTTTGTTGCCAAAACAACTTACTTGGTTGGAAGAGAGTCCCATCAAGGGAAGAAGAGTAAAAATTGAGGGATGAAGCTTTTAGAAACTATGGCAGAGAAAACTTAGTTTTAGGTGGAGTTTCCTGTTATGGATACTAGTAGTAGTGAGAGAACGGTTACAGAAGCCTCTGATTATCATTTGACTTGTGATAAAGTAAGGAGAAAGATTGTAGCATCTCAAAGGGACGATTATGCTAGCCTTGAGTGTTATGCTTTGAATGTGGTTGAAGGGGTACAAAATTCAAAAATAGAGACCTTCAAGGAAGAATTCAAAAGTAGGTCGAGTGAACGATGGTTGAAAAACCATGCTTGTAGTCTTGTTAGATTATCTAGGCAGGAAAAGGTGATTGGAAGCAAATAAATGCAAGTGGCGAGATCAAGGTTCAAGGGTGGCTTGAACTTGATCAAGGTTGTTGGAGAATAATTCAAGCTTTAGAAAGAGAAACAAGGTAGTTTGTGGTTAAATTGACATCACCAACGGTTTCAAGTCAAGGTGGAGATTTTTGAAATACGCCTTAAAACCTTAAGTAAGAAAAGAGAAGGAAAATGAAATATTTCGGTATTAAACTATTTTTGGGCTTATTCGAGGATTTGTTTGTTAATGAGTTATGTTTTGGACTTTGTTATGGATCTGTTGGATTTTAGAAATTATAAATATGTATTTCTCCTATTATTATATGTGTGACAATTTTGACAACTTTAGAGCTAAAGGGAGAAATACAAGTTTAGGGTTTAGGGAAACCTTTGGAGTTATCTAGAAGGATTGGACAATACTTCTAAACACTTTGGTTTGTGTAATTACTATATTGAGAGTTGAAGAGGTTGGGAAACACTTGGGCAGAAAATAGGGTTTCTTCTTGGAAACTTGGAAAGTCATTTTCTTGTAACTCATTTTGTAATCTCTTGTAACAACTTTTGGATTATAGTGAATTGGAGAGTTGTTTTGTCCCCCAAACTTAGATCATTTGATCGATTAGATAAACAAACCTTTTGTGCTTCTTGTAATACCCTAATTTTTACCCCTAAGATCCCAAATATCATTTGCATCTCATACCACAAACAAGATCACAAGCTTTGGTTCTCTTGCCTTCCTTTGTAGGTTTGTTTTTGAGGGAGATCGCCAAACACCATTGTTTTCTTGTTTGCTTTATATTTGTTTATGTTCATGTTTACTAACCCTTAATCAAAATTGTTGGCTCTTGGATTGGCTAAAATTTTGGTAAAACAAAGTTGTTCAATGTTGATGTCACATGGGTGATGTCTTAACATTGAGTCTTAACGTTGGTTTATGTTAAGTACTTAACTTGTTGAAGTTGTGAAGTCTGATGTCACATGCGATGTCATGACATCAGATATGCAGATCATTAAAACATCAGGTTTGAGATGTTTTTAGGGTTAAGCGTTTTAGCTGGAATTTGGGAGAGCTGGTAGAGTAATTGGATGCAAATATCTTGGAGAAGATATTTTCTGTTACAGACATATTTGATCCAGATTTGTAGGAGTGTTTAAAGGCTGAAGATTTAAGAAGATTTTGAGAGAGAAAATCTGTTGAAGATTCAGTTTTAAATAACAAATCAGGTCAGATATTGTAGCAGGTCCAAGACCAAATCAAATAGCTATATAAAGCGCATCAATCCTTTAAAGAAAGTACAGAAAAGAGAGAGAGCATACACTGAGTGTCAATCATTGTCTTTGTACGAGTATTTTGTAAACCATTCTAGTGTGAATTGGTGGGTTGTAAGGTGTACTCTCTTAGAGCTGTGAAGCAAGAGAGTGTTGTTACTTGATCAAAGCTTGTAAGCAGGATCAAAGTGTGATCTTTGAGGTGTTTTAGGAAGTGAGTATTGTTCTCATACCTAAGTGGTATCTTAGGTAGAAAGTTCATTAGGTAGAGATTAAGTTTAGGAGATGTCAACTGGGTTGTTGAGTCTGTAAATTAATTCTACTAATAGTGAAATTCCTTTCTGGCTTGGGAGCCCCCAGAGTAAGTTGTTTAACTGAACTGGGTGAACAATACTTTGTGTACTCTTCTGTTGTTTTATCTTGTCCATTGCAGAGTGTGTTGTTGTGACATCACACGTAACATCACATATCTGGTACCAAAATTTCAATTGGTATCAGAGCCTGCATCCTGCTCTGAATCTGGGTGAGATCTAGGGCTGATACTTTCTGGTAAAGATGGACAAGGAGGTTGGTGGATTTGTGAATAGACCCCCTATTTTGGATGGCTCTAATTATGATTATTGGAAGCCAAGGATGATTACTTTTTTGAAATCCTTGGACAGCAGGGCTTGGAAGGCTATCATAAAAGAATGGAAAGCACCTGTTGTTGTTGAGAAAGATGATGCTGGGAAAGAAAAAGAAGGCAGCTCAAAACTGAAACCTGAAGAAGAATGGACCAAGGAAGAAGATGAGCTTGCCCTTGGTAATTCCAAAGCTTTAAATGCTATTTTCAATGGAGTTGATAAGAACATATTCAGGTTGATCAATACCTGTGAAGTTGCTAAGGAAGCTTGGGACAACTTGAAGACTACTCATGAAGGAACTTCAAAGGTTAGGATGTCAAGACTTCAACTTCTGACATCAAAGTTTGAAAGTCTAAAGATGAAGGAAAATGAAACTATCCATGACTTTCATATGAGTATTCTTGAGCTGTCTAATGCCTCTAGTGCTCTTGGAGAGAAGATGACTGAAGAAAAGCTGGTGAGGAAAATCCTTAGATCCCTTCTCAAGAGGTATAAGATGAAGGTGACTGCAATTGAAGAAACTCAAGACATCAGCAAAATGAGAGTTGATGAGCTAATTGGATCTCTTCAAACCTTTGAGTTAGGGTTGAATGAAGAGGAACCTGAAAAGAAGACCAAGAGTATAGCCTTGGTATCTAATACTCAAGAAGAGAAGAAAGGGAATGGTGCTGAATCTCAGGAGGAGCTGTCTCAGGCCATTGCTATGCTGGGAAAACATTTTAACAAGGTCTTCAAGAGGATGAATAAGAACTATAAACCTAATGTTAAGAACATCTCCTCTGACATCAGCAAGTCAAAAGAGAAGGATGAAGAGAAGACTGCTCAAGACAAAGGGATTCAATGCTTTGAGTGTGAAGGATATGGACATGTCAAGAGAGAATGTCCTACGTTCCTTAAGAAGCAGAAGAAGGGCATGACAGTTTCCTGGTCTGATACTGACAGTGAAAGTGAAGAAGAGTCAGCCAAGCATGTCAGAGCTTTGACTGGGACATGTGTGTCTGATGGAGAATCAAGTGATGAGGAACTGACTTTTGAGGAGTTAGCTGCCTCCTATCATGAGTTATGTCTGAAGAGTGCAGAGGTATGTCAAGAAAGTGAGAAACAAAAGAAACAAATTGTTCAGCTTGAGACTGTTAAAACTGATCTTTAAAATGAAGTCTTGTTGGTTAAATCTCAACTTGATCAAATGACAAAATTTGTGAGAATGTTGAACAATGGATCTGATACTCTTGATAAGATCCTTCAGGCAGAAAAGGTAGCAGGAGACAAGTCTGGATTAGGATTTTTTGTTAAGGAGAAGGTTTTTGCTGAAGCTAGTACTTCAGGAACCAAAAAGGACATGTCTCAACCAATGTCTCAACATAATAAAAAGAGACATAATCCTAAACCCAAGCAGGTTGCTCACCAACAGCCTCAAAATGTTGGGAAAAGGTATGCTCATGGTCCTCATCAAGGGAAGGTACATACTTATGGAGCTAGGCAGTATATGCCTCCTCAATACCATAGGAGTATGCAGGCTCCTAGGTTCAACATGTTTCATCAGATGTCTCAACATCAGGGGAACATGTATGGCTTTGAATATAATAATGTTGTTCCTCACTATTATGGAAGAAGGAAGCCATATCACCATAGAAGACAACCTAAGAGACAAAATCCTCACTACAGGAGACAGGCAAACTATGGAAGAAAACAGCACCCGTACTATGGATGGCAGCCACAGCAGTTTCATCATCAAGGTGGCATAAAGTTTAACAACTTCAGAGAAGAAAGAGTAAGGTGCTTCTATTGTGGAAGATTTGGCCATATGCAATTTTCTTGCTACAAGCTTCATGGCTATCCCAAGTCTATCCCTCAACCTAGACAGAAGGATAACAGGCCCAAGGTTGTTAAATAGTGGGTTCCTAAGGCTGAGGTTACATGTCTATAGGCTCATATTTCAGATAGACAATTTGCTAAGGATGAATGGTACTTTGACAGTGGCTGTTCAAAGCATATGACTGGATGCAAAAACCAATTGGAGGATGTCAATTATTGCTCCTCAATTGATGTTACTTTTGGAAATGGAGAGAAAGGGATAGTAAAAGGTGTTGGAAAAGTGAAGTGTCATGATGGACCTGATCTTGACAATGTGCTTCTTGTCAAAGGATTGAGTGCTAACTTGATTAGCATAAGTCAGCTCTGTGATGATGGATATAAGGTTAGCTACACTAAAGATGAGTGTTTGATAACTAATGAGGAAAATGAGGTAGTTATGAAAGGAGTCAGATCCAGAGATAATTGTTATCAATGGATACCTCAAGAAGTCTGCTCATCTAATGATGTTAAGGTTGATGTTGTGACATCAGACTGTAACATTAAGTGTGAAAGTCTGAACATGGTGAAAGGTCAATTAGGGTTAATAACTTATGGTGTGAATTCTTTTAAAAATTTAAAAGGAAAGTTATTTTGGAGGGAGAAACTCATTGATGGGCGTTTAAGTGATCCACAAAATCAGGCTCCCTACTTTAGGCCATAATTTCCTATTGTAGCTTTCACACGCTTCATCAAACATCGTACCCCTAGACTGTTCGCCTCCTTCTCCATCAACAGAAGTAACAATCCTTCCCTGATCCTCAAGTGCTTCACAGGAACAATGTCAAAACATATATCATCTCCATCTAAGAAATCTGCTTCATAAAGGTCATCGCGAGATAAAGCTAGGGTTTTTACAGAGGAGGGGTCTGCTGAAGAAGCGTTGAATGTAGCACCCATCTCCATGATGGTTCCTGAATCTGGTAAGTCAAGACCTTCAAAACTTCAACCAAAAAGGGCTGGAACAAAATTTAATGATAATGAAACTAAGAGGCTAGTCACAAGTGTACTTTTTAGTGATAAATCTGCATCTAGGTCATCTACCTCTCAAGCTTTTGAAGAGAGGGTTGATGTTGATGGCAGTCTTAATCAGATTGCCACCAAAATTTTGGATAAGGGTTTATCTGTAAGAGGCATTTCTATTCCCCTTAGACAAATGCCTGCTGAAAAGGAGGACATGCAAAGTGTTGATACAAATCTTCACAGACTGGTTATGTCTGTCATAGAAGATGCTGAAGTAGGTGTTGAAGAAAAAGGTGTTCATGAGGAAGCTGATGTTGAAACAAATGTCAGAACATCGCCTGATAGGGATGTTGAAACTAGGCCTAGTGAAAAGAAGAATACTGATCAGGTGGATATAATTGATCTGTCAGATAATGAAGTGATTGGAAAAGCTGTCCCTGGGATTGCAAATAGATTGAAAACAAGGAAAGGAAAGAATGTGGAATCCTCTCCTATGAAGTCAGCTGAAGGAAAGAAGAAACAGGCTTCTGTGGTTGGTCCTACCAAGTCATGGAGCAAAGTGGCTGTGAAATCCAAAAAGAGAAAGGTGAGGGAGGATTCAAAGTCTGAATTTGATGTTGAGGATGATGTTCAAGACATCACACCTGTGAGAAAGTCAATCTTGAAGAGAATTGCTGACAAGATACCTGATATCCCTGTTGACAATATTTCATTCCACTATGCTAGCAGTGCATCCATGTGGAAATTTGTCTGTCAGAGGAGACTAGCACTGGAGAGAGAACTTAGTGGAGATGCCTTGGATCTTAAGGAAGTCATTGAATTGATTAGATTTGCTGGGTTAATGAAGACTGTGTCTGGACTGTCCAAGTGCTATGATGGATTAGTCAAGGAATTTATTGTCAACATTCCTATGGCTATTAATGACAGCAGAAATATGGATTTTAGAAAGGTTTATGTGAGAGGTCAATGTGTAAACTTTTCTCCCGAGGTAATTAACACTTACCTAGGAAGGGATGAGCAGGAGTATAGAGAGTTAGAAGAAACAGACAATGCTGTGTGCAAGGAAATCACAGCAGGGCAAGTGAAAGTCTGGCCTCTGAAAGGAAAATTGTCTGCCAGTTTGTTAAGTGTCAAATATGCTATTCTGCACAGAATAGGAGCAGCTAATTGGGTCCCTACCAATCACAAGACAACTATCTCTGTTGGATTGGGAAAATTTATTTATGCTGTTGGGACAAAGAGGTTATTTGATTATAGGGCTTATATGTATGATCAGACTATCAAGCATGCTGCTACAAATGCAGTGAAGATGCCTATTGCCTTTCCCTCTCTCATTTATGGGATCATCTTATCACAACATCCTGAGATTCTTCACCAATCTGATGTGGTGTGTAAGAGAGAATCTGCCTTGTCAATCCACTATAAGCTGTTTGAAGGGAAGCATGTCCCTGACATTGTCAAGACATTAGCTTCAACATCACAACAGCCACCTGCCAAAACTGGGTTGATTTCAGAATTGGAGGAGGCTTGCAAGGAGTTGGATGAAGTCATCAGAGTGAGTACTGAAAGAAAGCTAAAATTTGAAAAACTTCTCATGACTCTGAGATTGGCAGAAAAAGATGATGTTGAAGGACCAGGATCTGATGGGTCTAGCTCTGATGAAGATTAAGTTTCTTTTGTTGTTTCTGCTAGACAATAGTTTTTTTTGCTTTTGTTATTTTGTTCTGCACTTGATGTGCTTAAGTATGTAATTTGAATATTGTGGCTTTTTAAGCACTTTTTATGTTCTATGATTTGTCTTGTCTTGTATGCTGACTTTAGACTGACAATGAGAGCTAGCTTAGGACTAACTGGTAGTTAGTAGGTGTTTGTCCAATTATGGCTAAAAAGGGGGAGAGGTAGCCAAGCCAAGGTGTGATTATGAATCCTGTTGCTGATGTGGTGTAGAAGTTGAGGGGGAGAATGTTTGTGCAACTGTATGCTGGTTCTGGTTTTGAGGGGGAGCTTGACCCATTGCTGAGCTGATGAAGTATGTGCATTATTTTGAAGTAGGAGTTGTTTTGAAGGAGTGCTGCTGCTACTGCTAACTACTAGGAGTTTTTAACTTTTTCAATTTTTATCCACTGCTGAAGTCTCTGATGTTGTAGGGATTGTTTTAGCCAAAATTAGCCAAAGGGGGAGATTGTTGGCTCTTGGATTGGCTAGAATTTT
Source organism: Lathyrus tuberosus (assembly GCA_022829125.1). Classification (NCBI taxonomy): domain Eukaryota; kingdom Viridiplantae; phylum Streptophyta; class Magnoliopsida; order Fabales; family Fabaceae; genus Lathyrus; species Lathyrus tuberosus. The sequence continues at coordinate 1,353,899 of JALAZF010000436.1, read as the reverse complement.
GGTAAAACAAAGTTGTTCAATGTTGATGTCACATGGGTGATGTATTAACATTGAGTCTTAACGTTGGTTTATGTTAAGTACTTAACTTGTTGAAGTTGTGAAGTCTGATGTCACATGCGATGTCATGACATCAGATATGCAGATCATTAAAACATCAGGTTTGAGATGTTTTTAGGGTTAAGCGTTTTAGCTGGAATTTGGGAGAGCTGGTAGAGTAATTGGATGCGAATATCTTGGAGAAGATATTTTCTGTTACAAACAGATTTGATGCAGATTTGTAGGAGTGTTTAAAGGCTGAATATTTAAGAAGATTTTGAGAGAGAAAATCTGTTGAAGATTCAGCTTTAAATAACAAATCAGGTCAGATATTATAGCAGGTCCAAGACCAAATCAAATAGCTATATAAAGCGCATCAATCCTTTGAAGAAAGTACAGAAAAGAGAGAGCATAGACTGAGTGTCAATCATTGTCTTTGTACGAGTATTTTGTAAACCATTCTAGTGTGAATTGGTGGGTTGTAAGGTATACTCTCTTAGAGCTGTGAAGCAAGAGAGTGTTGTTACTTGATCAAAGCTTGTAGGCAGGATCAAGGTATTTCTCAAAGTGTGATCTTTGAGGTGTTTTAGGAAGTGAGTAGTGTTTTCATACCTAAGTGGTATCTTAGGTAAAAAGTTCATTAGGTAGAGATTAAGTTTAAGAGATGTCAACTGGGTTGTTGAGTCTGTAAATTAATTCTGCTAATAGTGAAATTCCTTCCTGGCTTGGGAGCCCCCAGAGTAAGTTGTTTAACTGAACTGGGTGAACAATACTTTGTGTACTCTTCTGTTGTTTTATCTTGTCCATTGCAGAGTGTGTTGTTGTGACATCACACGTAACATCACATATCTGGTACCAGAATTTCAAAAATCCAAAAAAAAAAAAATGTTTGTTTTTTCTTTACTAACTTTTTTTTTTCAGGAGGTGGTTTGGAATCAAGAATATCAAACACTAGTTCCTCAGCTCGAATTAAATTCATCTAAACAAAGTCAAAGTTGATCTGCAAACAATTCAAAATCATCTAGTCAAGATTTTCCAAGAATTGATTGATTATTATTCAAGAGACTCCAAGGTTCGTGTGTTTTTTTCCATGCCTTCTTTGACAAGTCAAAAAATCGAGCCAGAGCCAAGATAGAATAGCAAAAAGCTTTTTTCCTCATGTTTTGAATGTGTTAATCGATTAACCAAAATATGCCTAAAAATGGTTAATCGATTAACAGGTGCATTTTTTTGGCTAAAAACAAAAAATTCAAATTTTGCAGTATTTTGGAACCAAAATTCACTATTTTCTTCATGAGAATATTCTAGATCACCTCATTTTAATTCCCCTACATAATCACAATTATTTCAATCATACACCCTCATTTTAATCACACATGTGAACCACTTGATCTTTGATTTTGCTTATAATCCAATTTCCAAGCCTAGATTAAATTTCAAACCAAATTCCAAACCACCAAAATTTCCAAGCCTAAATTCTATAAATAGAGGTCTCAGTTCATTTAATCTACAAGCTTTTGATACCAAATTCACCTTGCTAAAATTTCTCTCAATTCTCTTCAACTACCAAATTCACCAAAAGCTATTCCTCCATTAAAGTTAGTAAGCTTTTCCTTGAAGCTTACTAATCTTTGAGCTAAAACCTCTATTAAAACACTTCTTCAACATCAAATTTTGTAGATCAAAGCTTTGGAGTGTGGTTCTTGAAGTTGATTTGAAGCATTTTTCAGATTTGGAAGTGGTAAACTCTTGTTCCACCATTGTTGTGCTTGATTCTCATCTTCCACAATGTGATCTCTTATTGATCTTTGTTTCTTGATTCTTTGAGCAACATTTTATGATTCCATTGGTGTTAATTGCTCTTAATTTGATAGAATTTTCATGCTCAATTGGATCCATGACTATGAGGTGTTTGAAGAAATGATTGAATCATGGAATGCTGATTTTTTGTGTGTTGTTTTTTGTTGTCCTGCCAGTGTTAATCGATTAATAAAAAACATGTACAAATTGGTTAATCAATTAACTAGAGTCAGAATGTGTTTGGCTTGTTTTGGGAATGTTTTGAGGTCTTTTCTTCCTTATTTCATTTCCTTTTGTTTTGCCTTGAATTATGGTGTTTGTTGGTCAAATTTCTCTTTAAATTCCATGAACTTTGGGTGTTTGATGAGGTTGGATAAACCTTCATTAGTTCAAATCTACCTTTAAGTGGATCATTGAATTCATTTTAGGTGCTTTGAATTAGTGATAGGTTTAGTACCTTAATCCACCAAGAAGAGTGATGGAACTTAAAGAAGGAATGATTCAAATATTGTAATTCAATTTGGTTTCCCTTCCCCCCCTTCTTTCTTTTTTCTTTTGGTCAATGAAAATTTTACATATCATTAGACTTCTCTTTGAAGTTATGATCAAGATGAGACCACTACCTCTTTTCTTTTAGTGTGGCAAGTTTTAGGAGAATGACCTACATGTCATTTCTCTAACTTGTATTAACACGGACATTGTTATTAACCGACCTCAGATAGTCGTAGCTTCTACACAAGTATGGTTGTGATTGCTTAACATAGCGCTAAATTATCCCAAAATCGGAAATCGGTTTGTTTTTGTAAGAAAGTTGTCAATCTCCTACTCTCCATAGTATGGTGTGAAATAGATTGTCTCTTGTTGTTAAAGGAATTAGTTGGCATTCTCGTCGATTTTATCCGAGTTGGCACCCTTCCCTTAATGATGTATGGATTCATGTTTTCATGCTTATGGTTGAATAGTCGAGTATTCTCCAAAAAACGACCAAATTTTTCTCCATCACTAACACTAACTTACTAACTATAATTGCACTAACTTTACTTTGTTCCTTTTAATTTTTGCTCTTTATTTTCTTTTCATTTACTTTTATGCTTTTACTTTTAGAATTTTATTATCATATTATCATCTTATTTTCTCTTTGTCCACTTGGACACATGTTTATGGTTATGCTATTTTTATTTTGTCCACTTGGACCATACTTCTCTTAAGACAATAATAAATATTAAAACACGTAAAAGACTTGGTTCTCTTAATTCTTGACTGTTGTGACCTTATGCATGGACTTAGAACTTAGATCTAGGATCCTTGCCCTTTGCTCTGTGAGATTTGAGACCTTGGACCTTTTGGTGTTATTCTTGTCTGTTTTGTCTGGAAATTTTCTGTGTGCAGGAATTAATACTTTGACCTTGAAAATCGTCTAATACATGACTCTCCTAATTGGCCTTTTAACCTTGGGAAGACTTTACTTTGGCTCTGCTATGGCTTAATTCAAGGCTTTCTTCAGATGCTTTAATCCATCTGCTTATTATGCTTGTGGGTTAAATCCAAAAGGAAGAGGAATGTTCATGTTGACTTATTGTCAAGTGTTTCCTCCTTGTGTGGTTAGACATTTCCTTCTCTAGCTTTTATTTTACTTTTTAGGGTAGTCACTTCATCTTCCCCAATTCTTCAATTTTCAAAATCTTCTCCCTTTTTCAAAACCTTATTGTTTTCAAACTATAACCTTTTTCACAATAAACCTTGACTTTTGTCAAGTTCTTTTTCAAATTTCATTTTCTTTAATAAATGTCAATCAATATTAAACATACTTTGACTATTTCAAAAAGACTATAAAAAATACTTAAACTCATTGAAAGTTTTGTGCCTTTGTTCACTTTTTCTTTTAAAACTTTTCAGAAAGTTTAGACATGTGTCATTTTCATAGTTGAGATGTAATTCTCCTATTCCCCATAGTATTTAAGAGGTTGACATCTTCCACTTAGATGTTGAGTGATAGACTTGTTGATTTTAATCCAAGAAAAAACCCTCCATCTTAAGATGATGCAGATGTTGTTTTCTTGTACTTGTGGGCGACTAGTCGTAGTTTTCTCCTTAAAACTACGACTTGTCTTTACATTTAAAATCAACCATAACAAACCAATTTTTGTTATTTGTACCACGAACTATGGGATTTTGATCCTATATTGCACTTTGTGGGTACGTAGGCATGAGACTCAAGAAGTCTCTCCAAACACAAAAATCTTTAAAAAAAATACTTCTCTTTTCACCTCCCCAATATCATTTCAAACAAACCTTTTCAAACCAAAAAGCGTAGATATTTCAAAGGGTTACTATTGAGTCCTATAGAGGTTTTAGCCGCTAACACCTTCCTATCGCATAACCAACCCCTTTACCCAGTCTCTGTTTATTTGTTCTTGTTTTAGAACTTGTTTAGGTTTTGTTGGCTCTTTTTCCTTTCCTTTTGGATAAAATAAAAGGGTGGTGGTGACTCTTGCTTTATGAGTTAAGTTAATCAATAGCTTACACTCATAATTTTTACCACTACAGAAAAGTGGTGACTCTGTTGGGGAAAATCAGGTTCTTAGCGGGTTCGGCCTAGTTTGATACATTTGCGCTTATTTGTTTGATATTTTTTTGTTATTGCTTATTCTATTGGGCGCTTGGTGATCTGTGTGGTGAGATAAGTCCTATACCCAGACTTGAGAGCATAATAAGATAAGATGTGTGGTATAATCGAGGAGATGTGCTTGGAGTAGTCTTTTGCATGTCAAGTCGAGATCCACCGCTCAGTGGAGGCCCCTTTGGGATTACTGATGTCATACGAGTAGTCGTGAATGACATAACTTTTTCCGACCTGGGAGCCCGAGAAGCTGAGGACCCTATAACCTTTAACCCATCCTAGCCTATTAGGAAGTATTACGGAGATTATCCAGGTGTAGACCTAAGATGATTGTCACGCGATACTACACATAGACGAGTTTCTCTTGAGAATATTACTGGTAGGCGAGTAGTCGTCATACCGGTAATATCCAAAAGATGCGACTATGACTCTGGGAACTTTTTTTTAGAACCTTGTTCTACAGGTGCTGATATACCCTTAGTACACACCATTGTGGGTTGGTTCTCACCCTTGGCTCCATGCTCGTGACTCAGAACCTTGAACCCGTGTGCCTTGTGTGATCTTGTTTGTGGTTGCTGCATACATGCACTAATGCATTCATGGGCATATTTCTCAATATTTCAAGGAACTTAGAGGTGCTTTTTGAAAATATTTCAGATGTCAATGATTATGGATCTTGGAAGAAGGAATACACAAAAGTATAGTTTCAAGAGTCCTGATCTAGGAGAATTAAGAAACCTTGGATCTTTGGTATCTAGTCCTGTGGATTTGAGAGGCCGTTATGGGTGACTTTTTTCCATCCTGAAGACTGATATTGAAGATGGGATTCTTAACACCTTGATTCAGTTCTACGATCCGCTGCACCATTGCTTCAATTTTCCTGACTATCAACTTATGCCAACTTTAGAAGAGTACTCTTATTGGATGGGTTTGCCTATTTCAGACAAGATCCCTTTCAGTGGTTTAGAGGATGTTCCTACACTCAAGGTCATTGCCAAAGCTATTCATCTTAAAGAGTCTGATCTTAAGGGAAAGTTTGTCACCAAAGGAGGAATTTTGGGGATTAGTCCCAAATTCTTGATGGGGAAAGCTTCTACTTTTGCTACTCTGGGGAGTATGGACACATTTTAGGCTATTCTTGCTTTGTTGATCTATGGTCTTGTGTTGTTTCCTAACATGGATGGTATTGTCGATGTTCATGCTATTCAGATCTTTTTGATTGGGAATCATGTACCTACCTTACTAGGGAACACTTACCATTACACTCACTATAGGACATCCAAGGGTGGATGAGAGATTACTTGTTGTGCACCTCTACTGTACATGTGGTTTATTTTGCACCTGCCGTAGTCTCAACTCTTCAAGGATAACAAGGATAAGCTCAGATGGTCTCAGAGACTTATGTCCTTCACTCATGCGGACATGACTTGGTATTATTCAGGTATGATACTGGAGTGATTATTGATGGTTGCAGAGAGTTCCCCAACGTGCCTTTTCTTGGTACACAGAGAGGAATTAGTTACAACTCTATTATTGCTAGACGCCTGTTTGGATATTGCTTGAAGGATAAACCTAGTATTCTTTCATTATCGGGATTCTTTTTCCTTGATGGAGTCGAGAGCTTGGAATTGAAGAAGCGGATTGTACATTCTAGGCGCAAGGTCGATAGGAAAGATAAGGGTCAGTTAGGAAGGCAACATTGTGCTGTTTCTGAGTGTTACATTCAGTGGGTCCATGATAGAGGTTGTCAACTCAAGATGCCTTATCCTCTTGAGAAGCCATTATTTCCTATTGTTACACCATCATATTCTCTTGTTCCCGTTGATGATAGGGTGAAGCTTCAAGAAGACCTAGATAAGATGAAGCAAGAGAAAGAGATGTGGGAGAGCAAGTTTCACGCTTCCAACAAAGAGAAGACAGAGTTGCAAAAATAGATAAAGGAGAAGGATGCCTTAATTGAGTTGCTTAAGCGACGTGTTAAAAAGAGATCTAGGGAGCCATAGGATTTATTTTCCTCTAGCACTTCATCATCTGCTCATCTTCCTACCTCTGGAGCGTGGAAGGGTATTGTGGACCGACACGTGCTAGAGAAGACCGCCATGAAGGCTCATTATGAGAGAGAGATCAAGAGGCTTCGCGAGAAGTATTAGCCTAGGATTGAATCATCTTCTGACATGATGCCATAGATCTAGTTTTATTCCTCTTATGTATTGAGACTCTTTGAGATTGTATTTCAAACTTTGTAATCCTTTTTCCAATATCAATGAAATGAGATTTTCAGTATTTCAAATGTGTTGTTTCAATAATATTTGCAATTCACTTTAAAGTTCCTTGAAATCTTTGCATTTGTATCCGCATATCATGCATCATGGTGCATTGTGTTTGCCTTTTCCAGGTTTCTTATTTGTTTCCCTTGGTCTTCATTCAGACAAGTTTTCACATCACTACAATACTCGGGCTAATAAGAGAAAGAAGATGGATTAGTTGCAACAAGAAAACCGTGAACTTCGTGAAGAGGTAACAACTCTGAAGGACAGTTTAGAGAGACTTTCTGCAATGATGAAAGCTCTGGTGGCTGCTCAGAATCAGTCACCACCGCCTACTCCTTCTCCTGTGCAGAGAACAATGATTTCAGATATTGTATCAACGCCTATTTCTGTGGCCCAAGTTAATGCTTATCAACATCAGATGCCTCCCGATTTCCATTGGGGCATGCCTCTCAATTATGTGACAGAGGAATATCAACCTCCTACTTCTAAATGTATAAGAGTTCCCGTTGTTATGAATGTGCCACCTCTAGTGGTTAATGTTGTTCCTCATACTGAGATTCCTGTTATTCCTACTGTTGTACCTGTGCCACCATCCATGGGTCACACTGTGCCTTATGCTAATGAAAAAATTGTCCACACTACTTCAAGTGAGAGTTTGGATGTCCTTGATCTTATGGATGATTTTCAAGATCAGTTTGCTGAGATGCAGAAAGAAATTAGGGCCTTGAGAGGGAAAGAGTTATTTAGAAAGAAGGCTCACAAGCTTTGTCTTGTCCCAAATGTGAAGATTCCTCTGAAGTTTAAGGTTCCTGATTTTGATAAATATAAAGGGAATACTTGTCCACGAAGCCATCTGGTTATGTATGTCCAAAAAATGTCCACTTATACTGGCAACCATCAGTTGCTGATTCATTATTTCCAAGATAGTCTTACCGGTGCTGCACTGAAGTGGTACATGGGACTTGATAGTTCCCAAATCAAGACATCCAATGACCTTGGAGAAGCTTTTATCCGTTAGTATAAGTACAATCTGGATATGGTGCTGGACTGTGATCAGCTCTGTGTTATGTCTTAGAAGGAGAAAGAAACTTTTAAAGAGTACGTGCAGAGATGGCACGAGATTGCAGCTTAGAAGGAGAAAAAGATGACAAAGATCTTCCTGAAGACTTTGGGCCCGTTTTATTATGAAAAGATGGTTGCGAGCGCTCCTAGTGATTTTACAGAGATGGTTAATATGAGAATAAGATTAGAGGAAGCTGTCTGTGAAGGACGTCTAACGAAAGAAGGTAATTCTGGAAGTTCAAAGAAGCATGGCACTGGTTTTTCTAAAAAGAAAGAAGGAGAGACCAATGATATTTCTCATGGAGGACGTAGAAATAATTATGGTAGAAATAATCAATGTCAGCAACATGTTGAATCTGTTACGCTTGTTATCAATTCAACTCCTGTTGTTCAGGCAGCTCCTGCCCAACAATGCTCTCACCAACAGAAAAATCAACAACGCCATTTTAGAAGAACTTTAATCCAATTCCGATGACTTACTCAAAATTTCTTCCTGGTTTGATTCAAAAGAACCTTGTTCAAACTCGTGCACCACCTGCTGTTCCAAAAGATTCACCGTGGTGGTATAAACCCGAGGCTCATTGTGATTTCCATCAGGGAGGAGCTGAGCATGACACTGAGAATTGTTATCCATTGAAGATGGAGGTACAAAGGTTGGTTAAGTGTGGTATATTGTCTTTTGAATACAACAATTCTAATGTGCAATCAAATCTGTTACCTAAGCATGGTAACGCCTCTGTTAATATGGTGTATGGCTGTTCTGGCACATACCGTATCTTTGATATCCGCTGGATCCGAAGATCATTAGTTGAGATGCATGCTACTTTGAGCGAATACCACGATATTAAGCCTGATTATGCCGCTTGTTGCATTTGCTCTGTGAACCCCCGTGGGTGTGTGATTGTTAAGAGAGATTTACAAAAGATGATCGACCAAAATTTGATTCAGGTCACTACAAATAGAAATAAAGATGAGAATGAGGTGAATGTCATAGTTTCGCATTTTAACATCCTAGAGTGATTTATAATTTCTTATGATAGTCAAAAATCTGTTGTTACACCTTTGGTTATCTGTTTGCCTGACTCGGTACCATATGAATAAGACAAATTTGTTCCTTACAGATACAATGCTACTATGTTAGAGGATGGAAAAAAAAGGTTCCCATTTCTTCTCTTCCATCAGTCGTGACCATTGCAGATGTAGGTCGTGTGACCAGAAGTGGTCGAGTATTTGCTAATGTACCCTCGAAGACTAATGAAGATGTTGTGGGTAAGCAAGCCCAGTTGAAGACTTCTGTTGAGGCTGGTCAATCTAGTGATGTAAACCAGAAATTAGATAATGATGAGATGCTGAATTGATCAAAAAGAGTGAATATAATGTGGTGGATCAACTTTGGCATCACCGTTTAAAATTTATGTGCTATCTCTCCTAATGAGTTCCGAGGCTCAGAGAGAATCTCTTCAGAAAGTGTTGGAGCAAGCTTATGTAGACCATGATGTGACGATTTTAGTTTGATAGCATTGTTGCCAATATTACTGCATGTAATAATCTGAGTTTCTGTGATGAAGAATTGACTGATAATGGAAGGAATCATAATTTGGCTCTCCATATTTCTGTGAATTGCCAAGAGGATGCTACGTCCAATATACTGGTTGATACCGATTCATTATTGAATGTAATGCCAAAATCCATTTTGTCTAGACTATCATATCAGGCAAATCCTATGAGGTTCAGTGGGGTTATGTATCGTGCGATTTTTGTCAGTGACGCGACCACCTTATTGCTATAGGTTTCTCCTCAGTGCAATGGTAGGAGATTGGGTGCTACTTTCTGATTTCTTATTTATCCTGTGAAGCTGGAAAGGAAAGGGAAGATATCTAAAACTAACCTTGCACGCAAATGTTTAACTGAACAAATTCTTAAGAGATTGGGGAGTTCGGGGTCAGGTTATACAATGGGGAGTTGTCAATTACCCATCCTATATGTGGTTATCCACAGATCGTTAGCAATTATCCTTACTGCTTTCTACTTACTGGTGTTTGTTTATTGTGGGTTGGGAAAGTTTCTCCTTTGGGAGGTTTTTTGAGAGAGAGTTTTTGTTGATGTCGATTTTTCTGATGTTTTTGGTAAGGTACTGGACCTAAGGTTTTTGATTGGTGTGTGAAGGTACTGGACCTAAAGTTTTTGATTGGTGTGTGAAGGTCCTGGACCTAAAGTTTTTGATTGGTGTGCTCGCTAAGATTTCGCAATCTTATGCCTACATATTCCCGTTAAAGATAAACAGGGAAATCAGAGCAATCGTAGTTTCTCCTATTCTATGGGAGGAAAGATGATGTTTTGGTGTCTTGTTCAAAGTTCAAGATTGAAGCTAAAAGATTTTTTGTGTCTTGTTCAAAGCCCAAGATTGAAGCTAAAAGGTTTGAATAAGAGAGAATTTGTCATCTCTAAAGGGATACATCTCGTCTGTTTATCACAACTGTTGGGGGACTGATTATAAAGGAGAATTACTTTAACTGGGATATGTGAATCCAGTAATGCCATAATTTCCTTTATAGGGGATTTGTCCTGAAGGAGAAAACTTTGACTCAGTATAGAGTAATGCCATTTTTCCATAGGAATCTTCCATGCTAAGAGAGGGACATTGGCTTGGATGCAAATAATCTAGTGGCTTGCCACTTACAACAATTAGATGAAAGAAGGGGATTTACCAGGATAAGAGGCAGACGATAGCTTGGATTTTTGAATTAATAAGTGTGCCACTTACAGTAGTTATCTGAGATTAGTTTTGTTTGATTTTCTATTTTAATGTGTGATGTACAGAGAAATGTCTTCCTACAGAGAGGTTTTTGATTTCCTCTGAGGGATGTTAATTTTTGTATCCCTTGATCAAAGCCCAAGGTTGAAGCTAAGAGATTGATTGAATCCAATGGGGAAGTCTTTATCTGTCTTGTATAAAGCCCAAGATTGAGGCTGAATCTGCTGAGGGGAAAATCATTATACAAAGCCTAAGAGAAGGCTGGAAAGGATTGACTCAACAAGAGAGTATATTTTTTTTCTGTCTCGTACAAAGCCTGAGATTGAGGCTAAAATGGATTGAATGAACAAGAGAGTGCTAAAAGGTGATTGACTCAACAAGAGAGTCCATGAGAGTGATTGACTCAACAAGAGAGTCTGAAAAGGTGATTGACTCAACAAGAGAGTCTGGGAAGTAATTGATTGACTCAACAAGAGAGTCTGAAAAGGTTAACTCTGATGGGGAGAATCATTGTACAAAGCCCAAGAGGAGGCTAACTTTCCTGAGGAAAGGATCATTATACAAAGCCTAAGAGGAGACTAGCTTATGCTGGGGATTCTTGAGATCCCGAGGCATGTCCAAATGGGGAAACCAACTTTTACAGGGGAATGCAGAATGGTTGATAGATCGGAAACCTTGAGGTTCTGATTTGAGATAGTGTTATATGATGATAAACTGATCCTAGTTTGGGAGTTTTTTAGGAGAGAGACTGGGTTTTAGAACCTATGGGTTTTAACTTAGCTGGAGAGCAATCCAGAATTCGGGGTTTCTCCTATATTTGTGAGGAAGTTGAGAATGTCTTTGAGACTCAAGGAGATTTAGACTGTCCAAGTCTATTGGAAATGTCTATCTTTGTACAACGCCTAAGAGGAGGCCGACTCGTTTAAGGGATGAGTATCAACCCTAAAATTGGTCTGAGGGCTTTTGTAAACTTTTTAGAAAGACGACTCTAACAAACGATGACTAAGTTCTATCCTATACCTTTAAGAGGTCGAGAGGGTCCTTGTATGAAGCCCAAGAGAAGGCATGAGAACTTTTAAGAAGCCGACGGGTCCTTGTACAAAGCCCAAGAGGAGGCGGGGATGCTTTTAGGAAGCTTGTGGGTCCCAAACCAAGAAAAGTTCAAGAAATGCTATTCACATAGAATAGATCATTTAGTGAAAGTTCTGTGATTTGAAGAAACTCAGGAGATGCTATTCACAGAGAATAGATCAACTCCGGGGAGTAGAATTCCTTTGACAATTTCTAGTGGTGACAGTCTGAGAAAAGGTTCACTGAGAATACTGCCTTTCTCTTTGTTCCATATTGTTTAACCTCAAGAGAAGGGAAGACTATATTTGGAAATCCTATGGGGATCTAGTTTTGTTTATATTTAAGAGTGACCAAACGGGATTTATCTAGTTCTAGACCTAGTTGTCGGGGAAAACTCTAAATAACTATACTAGTATATATATACAGTTGATATATGACAAGTATGTAAAAGGGTATGAAAGGAGACTAACCGTGCACAGCTTCCCAAAATACAGTTATATATATTTGACATGTATGTAAAAGAATGAAAGAAGACTAACCATGCGCAGCTTCCACAATATAGTTATATATATTAAAGCCAGTAAATGAAAGCAGATAAAAACTTACAGGTGAGCAAGCTTCCATGCTGTATTGTTAGTTGTTTAAAGAAATTAAAGAAAGTTTTGATAACAACTGTACACTTGAATCTAAATCAAAAGAGAAATTGTTTTGAAAAGATTGTACTGGGATTTATACAACGTCTGAGGCCCAAAGGTTTTGGTTAAAAAGGGATTGGGTCTTACACTCTAGTAGAGGGCCAATGATTTGTTTTTGTACAAGAGGTGGGGCTTACAACTCAAGGAGAGGCCCAAGGTTTATTGTTTAAAAAGACGACGATCGCGTCGAACTTTTGAAAATGTACAGAGGGACTTATACAATGTCTGAGGCCCAAAAAGGTTTTTGTACAAAGGGATGGATCTTACAACTCAAGGAGAAGCCCAAGGATGTTTTAAAAAAGAAAGATGGGACTTACAACACGAGTGGAGGCCCAGATGATTTGATTTTGAACTGGCGATCGCGCCGAAGTTTTACAAATGTGTTGGGACTTATATAATGTATGAGGCCCAAAAATTGTTTATCTATAAAAGGGTTGGGACTTACACTCTATTAGAGGCCCATGAGTGTTTTGAAAGGTTTGATAAGGATCAAAAACCAAAGAAACCCTAATTTCATTTTCTTTTAAAAGTAATCCTTTTAATAAAATGAATAAAATGACAAAAATACCAAATAAGTCTAAATAAACTACTTGTGATTTTTGGTTAAGATTTTAAAAATGAGGTTTTAATCACAAGATGATTTAGGACTCATTTGATTTTGATTTTCAAGATGAATATTCATTTTTAAAAGGTTTAAAAATAATAAAATGAATTTATTTACAAAATATCAACTATATTAAATAACTAATATAAATTTGATTTTTTTTGTGGAATAAAATATTTTAACATTTTTGTGATTTTTTGCAAAAAAAACCAATAAAAAATATTAAAATTGAAGGAGAAATTAATTTTCCAAAATCATTTAAAATATAACAAAATATAAAAAAAATGGAAACAAGTAGTAAAAAGAGGATCTGGGGCGAGGGGGATTCGAACCCCAGACCTCTTAGGTGCAGCGTGCGCCTTCTACCACTGGGGTGGTGATACATCAGTGTATCAAAATCACCCCATGAATATATGAGGCATGCCTTATTTTTGGCCTGACCAAGGAAAGACAAGGCAAGGTTTCGGCCAAAAATGTGAAGGTTGTAACTTTCTCATTTCTCCATGGATTGGGGAAAATTTTAGGTCTATCCTGCCTAGAATTTCACAAGGAATCCAATGGTGGTGTTGGTTTTTTCATATGAGGTCCCTATTTCAAAACCCGATGGTGTTCTTGAAATATGCCTATAATTGCATTTTATATGCTACCTCTTGTTACAAGCATGAATTACATGATGACTTGGTTCAAACACCACATATATAACATGTATGAGATGTACATGATCAGTGGACTTCAAAGCAATGCATATTTCATAGAGTCCAAGTTGTGATGCTTACCTCTTTAGGAGCTTTTTGGGCTATCTGCCAAGTTTCTTGTGCCAGAAGTAAATTGATGCTTTAGACACTCTCAATTGATCCCTTAGAAGCTTTTAGAATGGTTGGAACCAGCTGGAATCGTCAGGAACAAGTTTGAGCTCTTTCTTGCAAAAGGGGCAAAAGTGACCAATATGACAACTCTCTCAAATGGTGTTCCAGATGTAGGGAACCATTTGGGACAGTTCAAGGATGATATTTGGAGTGTGTTTGAGGTTTTATCTGGTTTTGAAAGTGACTGAATCAAGACATGGCTTGAAAAATGCAAAAAAGTACAATTTTGAGGTTTTGAGAGGGGACTTTGTGATTTTGGTGTTTCAGGTCACATATGAGAGTTTGGACAGCTTAGATATGACATATTGGATGTGTTTGGATCATGAGCTGTGGTGGAAATGCTCTCTAACTCAAAAACTCAGAGTTACCTTGTAAAAGAAGGCATTTTGGACTAGAGAAAGGGATTTTGAGGAAAGCATCAGTTTGGTTGATTTGGTGTACTCAAACTGAGCACAAATGAGCTCTATTTATAGTAGAGCAAGTTTGTTTTGCAAGCAATAGTGTGTGGTAACTACAGCAGGCTGTTGGGAAATGGTGATCAAATGGAATCTCAAGTCTCCTCTAGCCATTGACTAGAGGTTAGGGCACAGACCTATGGTTCTTTGATTCAAGGATAAGGCTTGACTGAAGTGTGCATTCTTTCTCTGATACATGCCACCTCTAAGCATCCATTGAATGCTCCAAAACAAAATTGGAGTCTTGAAGCATCTTTAGTCTTTTTAGGTTTGGCATGCTACTTGTAGATTTTGGGACTTTGGAGGTTGATGAATCAGTTCTTGTCCCTTGGTTGTTCCCCCTTGAGGTGTGCAGATGGATAAGCATGCTTATTATTGCACAATTTGGACAAATCGAGCTCTTGTGCACAAATCTACCTTGCCAAGACAGTTTGCAGCAAGGCATGTTGTAGCTGTCACAACTCCTAGCTCAGGTAGAGTTTGATGGAGTTCTTGGCCATTTTGGAAAGCTCTCATATGATACAACACATGTATGATGATAGTTTGTCTTGATACTTTTTGGATCCAAGTGAAAAATGCTCCTACATTTGGAAAAAAAGCAAGGCAGATTCTGACTTAGTGAAAATTTCACTAAGTGTTGGAAAATGTGACATTTCATGTTTTCATCCATTTTGATCACTCCATAACTTAGAATCCATGAGGAATTGGAATGAGGTGTAGTTGACACTTTTAAAGTATGACATGAGAGATACAAATCCATCTTTGGATCATCCAAAATGTTTGCTTGGATCTCAAGTTATGATCCTTGAAAGTTGGTACCCTAGCCACTTTGTTCCATAACTTAGAAAAATTCTAAGTTTTTTATGGTTACCCCTTTTACAAGTTAACTCATTTTCTTTGGTTTTCTTTGATGAATGATGATTCAAATCACAAATTAACATTGTTTTAGGGTTAAGGAACCTTGGTTAACCAAAAAATCAAAAAGTCAAACTTTGACTTTTTGTACAATTGACTTTTTATCAAATGAAATTCAAACTGTGCGATCCTCTATGAAATCAAGTCCTTGACTCAAATCAAACTTAATAGATGGATTGCATAGGTATTGTAGGGTGTATTGAATCATGTCACAAGGTTTGGGAGTATGCCTTGGTCAAAAGTTAAAGGCACAGTTGACTTTTTCTTCAAAACCATAATTGTAGTACAGATGAAATTGAAACTTGTAGATCAAGCTTCTTGGATCAATCCATTGTTGCAAATGGACCAATGTGGTGTGTTAGAGACCCTCAAATCATGTCTTGAGGTCTTGGCTCATGTTTTGTCCCAAAAGTCAACTTAGGGGTGAATTAGGTCAAGAAACCCTAATTCCTGATTTTTGGGTAAATGTATCCCCTGAGGTTAAATTGACTTGATGATTGGGTCCATGAGGTCCCTTGGAGTATCATAGGTTATGTTTTGAAGCATTGGCTCATGCCCAGATGAAAATTTCCATTTGGAGGCCCTGGTCGACCAAAACCCTAATTTGGTGACACTATCTATCTTGAGGCTTAATCCACTTGGAATGTAGCAACTTTGTGCTTGGTTCTTGATGTCGGAGTCCTTTTGATCCTTTATAGGTGTTGGAGAGTTTAGAAAAGTTAAAGATCATGTCATTCCTTGATTGATCCTTTGTCTAAGTGCTCTGATAGGGCTCAAAACCCTAATCTTGTTTGTAGTGAATGCTCACCCATCTTTGGGGAGACTGAAGAGGCATAATGGTACATCCATATTGTGGTGATGATTTGTACAATGATGGGAAATCTTAGTGGTCAAAATTTGGGGTATGACAGATGCCCCTATTTAATCTTCTTGGACTCGAAGGTGTGAATGGCGAAAGTATTCGGGCATTCGGGGTGCAAGAGGATTAAATATCGGAATACCCGAAATTTTGATGGTGGTTATGAATGGAAGTTTTCCCATCCATCTTCTTTTGCTAAGTAATGATAATTAGAAAAGGTAAAACTTTCCCTCGATACTAGTTTCCTACCAGGGAACTGGTCTCAGTTTCTGAAATGAACTTCCCCTCGATCATGGTTTCCTACCCAGGAGCTTGCCTCAGTTTCTGATATAAACTTCCCCTCGATCCTGGTTTCCTACCAAGGAACTGGTCTAAGTTTTTAAAATAAACTTCCCCTCGATCCTGGTTTCCTACCAAGGAACTGGTCTCAGTTTCTGATGTAAACTTCCCCTCGATCTTAGTTTCCTACCAAGGAACTGGTCTATGTTTCTTTTGTCAATAAACTTTCTTGACAAGGGACGCTATGTGTAGCGGTTTTCCTCAAACTTCCCGCCAAATTTTCCTGGGGAGATGCCATTTGATGGGAAATTTTTTTGATGTCAGACTTGTCGGGGAACCCATTCGTCTGAGTTGTAGAGGTGTACAAACTTCTCTGTTGGAGACGCCATTTGTTGAATCTTTTGGGGAAAACGAGTTTCTTGAGAAAATGCTTCCTGCTTGGGGATACTACATCATACTTTTCTTCGAGATCCTTTTGGAGAAATGCCATGTGATGTAATCCTATTTGGAGGTGCTGATGACCTTTTTTGGTAGCTTATTTTAAGAGAGAAACTGCTGTGTTGCCGAATCTCTGGTTGCGAGGCTTTCTCTGGGGATTTTCCTTAATCCGGGAAAGCGAAGATATCATCTTCAATGGCGAAGAGTGACATTTTTCGACGATCCTCTTGTTTTTTCAGAGGTTCAAGTTATGAAAGTGGTCGAGGCTCAACTCTAATCCATAAATAAACTGGAGGAGGGATTGTTCAGACGCAACATTTCCAGACGAGGAAAGAACTGACAACTCGATTGAGAGGACTTTTATCACTTGGGGATAAGACCGACCAGAGTGATAGTGATGCAATGTGATTACGAATGCAAATTAATAATGCATGATGTATGTATGTTTATGCTGACAAAACTAACACGACATACAGACTAGTGGATGAACACGACTGGATACTCAGCCACTACAGGGGAAGAAGAAGTATCATTTGTTCAAGATAGCAATTCTGCCTTGCTTAGGAGAAAAAGTTCCTGTGGGGAACACCGTTGTTCGGGCTTAAGAGATAAGAACTCTGCCGGGGATGTCAGATGGAGTATTTGCATTTGACACAGCCGATCCTTCATTTCGGTCTACTGGTTTAGAAGGAGTACTTTGATTCTACACTTTGAGGTTCGACTACTTCTGGAGAAGTGATCGATGTTTTTTCGATGCTCAACAGTCAAAAGAATTGCCATCTTTATTTTAAAAGCAGAAAAATTTTGACAAGTAAAATCATTTTTGTTTTATTTCAAGAATCATTAATCATGTTAAAACGTCATTCTGTAAAGCTATAACAAATAAGAATTGCAAACAAAAGCACTAGGGCTCAAATTTTATTGATAGGATAGAAATCAGCCAAGCGCGTGATTCCATAGAGTATTTACAAAGTTTAGAAAATGGTAATTTAAGGGAAAAGGGCTACATTGAAACATGACGACCACTATCCTTCTACCAACTTTGAATTCTGAACATCCTGAGCTTCTGTCGAAGATGACCTTAACTGGAGTTTCTTCTGATGGATGGCATTACTGCTGAGGAGTTGAACTGATCAGACGTAGTTACTTGCCATTAATCCCTAACTTTTTCCTGGATTGTACTTTGAGATTTCCAATCCACCGGGATGACTTTTGATTATGTCTCTAATTTTTTCCTGGACTGCCCTTTCGGGTTTTCAATCCACCGAGACGTTTTTTTATTTAGGCGAGGTATTTCTTGACTACATCAACGTTCGTGGGGTAGGCAAATTCCTCGCCATCCATGGTTGCGAGTCTCAAGGCGCCGCCTGAGAAAGCTTTCTTGAACACATATGGGCCATCATAATTTGGAGTCCATTTGCCCCGGGAATCAGTGAGAAAAGATTGTATCTTCTTGAGCACAAGGTCTCCTTTTCTAAAGACGCGAGGTCGAACCTTTTTGTCAAATGCTTTCTTCATTCTTTGCTGATACAACTGACCATGGCATAGTGCTGTTATTCGCTTTTCTTTGATCATATTCAATTTGTCGTGTCGATTTCGACACCATTCAGCCTCTGTTAGCTTAGCTTCCATCAATACCCGAATTGATGGGATCTCTACTTCTATGGGGAACACTACTTCCATGCCATATACTAGAGAAAAAAGGGTTACCCCTATTGAAGTGCAGATAGATGTTCGATAACCGTGAAGAGCAAAGGGTAGCATCTCGTGCCAGTCTTTGTAGGTTATAACCATCTTTTGAACGTTCTTTTTGATATTCTTGTTAGCCGCTTCTACCGTTTCGGTCATCTTGGGTCGGTAGGGAGATGAGTTATGGTGTTTGATCTTGAACTCAGCGCACAACTCTTTCATCATCTTATTATTCAAGTTAGATCCATTATCAGTAATGATCTAGCTCGGAACACCATAACGGCAGATGAGATTGTTTTTGATAAATCGAACCACCACTTGTCGGGTTAGATTCGCGTATGACTCTGCTTTGACCCACTTGGTGAAGTAGTCAATGGCTACCAGGATAAACCGATGTCCGTTTGAAGCCTTGGGTTCTATCATGCCAATCATGTCGATTCCCCATATGGAAAAAGGCCATGGGGAAGAAAGAACTTTGAGATGAGTAGGCGGTACATGGATTTTATCTGAGTATATCTGACACTTGTAACACTTCCTCATGTACTTGTAGCAATCGAATTCCATTTTCAACCAATAGTACCCTGCTCTCAGAATTTTTCTCGCCATTGTGTGTTCGTTGGAATGAGTGCCAAAGGATCCTTCGTGAATTTCTTTTATCAGCATGTTTGCTTCTGGTCTGTCTACTCATCGGAGCAAGACCATGTCAAAGTTTCTCTTATACAGTGTATCACCGCCCAGGAAGAAACTGCCAGCCAACCTTCTGAGGGTCTTTCTGTTTTTTCTGGATACCCCAGATGGGTATTCTTGTTTCTAAAGGAAGCATTTGATATCATGATACCAAGTTTTTTCGTCTATGAGTGCTTCGATCGCGAAGATGTAAGCGGGCCGTTCAAGGCGTATTATGTCGGTCTTAGGTATGTCGTTCCATTGACCTACACTAATCATGGAAGAGAGAGTGGCTAATGCATCAGCCATGTGATTCTCTTCACGCGGGATATGATTAAACTCGATTCTGTTGAAGAAAGGTAACAACCTTCTTGCGTAGTCTTTGTAAGGAATCAATCCTGATTGGTATGTGTTCCAATCTCCTTTGATTTGATTGATAACCAGGGTTGAGTCGCCATATACATCCAAGTTCTTGATCCTTAAGTCGACCGCTTCTTCGAGACCCATGATACAAGCTTCGTATTTGGCATCGTTGTTTGTGCACTTGAATGTTAGTCGGGCGGTGAACCGAATGTGGGTACCCTAAGGTGTTATGATGATTGCCCCAATTCCATTTCCGTAATGATTGACAGCTCCGTCAAAGATAAGTCCCCATTGGGAACTTGTTTCTGGCCCTTCACTGGGTAGCGGTTCATCGCAATCTTTCATTTTTAAATACATGACATCTTCGCCTGGGAAGTCAAACATGATTGATTGTTGATCGTCAATCGATTGATGAGCCAAATGATCAGCTAAAATACTTCCTTTAATGGCTTTTTGAGCAAGGTACTCTATGTCGTATTTTGATAACAACATCTGTCAACAGGCAATCCTTCCCGTGAGAGCAGGCTTTTCAAAGACATACTTGATTGGATCCATTTCGGAGATTAACCAAGTAGTGTGACGAATCATATACTGGCGAAGACGTTTGTCTGCCCAAGCCAGAGCACAACAAGTTTTCTTAAGCATAGTGTACCGAGTCTCGCAGTCGGGGAATTTATTGCTCAAATAGTAAATGGCAGACTCTTTCCGTTTTGTTTTGACTTGTTGGCCAAGTACACAACCCATTGAGTCTTCCAAGTCTGTTAAATAAATGATCAGTGGTCTTCCTTCCACTGGAGGTGATAGAATCGTGGGTTCACCAGGTATTCCTTAATACTGTCGAAGGCAGTTTGGCAGTCTTCTATCCAAATGCAGTCCTGATTCTTTTTGAGTAATTTAAAGATCGGAGCACATTTTGCGGTCATGAGGAATATAAATCTCGAAATGTAATTCAGACGTCCCAGGAATCCTCTTACTTGTTTCTCAGTATTTGGAGAAGGCATTTCTTGAATGGCCTTGACCTTGTCAGGATCAACCTCAATTCCTTTATGGCTGACGATGAACCCTAAAAGTTTTCTAGAGCGGACACCGAATATGCACTTGTTGGGATTCAAGCGGAGTTTGTACTTTCTCAGACGCTAGAATAGTTTTGACAGGTGGGTCACATGCTCCTCTTTTGTTTTGGATTTGGCAATCATGTCATCGACATATACCTCTATCTCTTTGTGTATCATGTCATGAAACTGTTTGCTTGGAAAATTCACAAACAACCGCTGATCTCCTAATTTGTGAAAAAATTAGTTTGCTTACAGGACCGATCAAACAAATCCTAGGACAATGTGCTTTAACAGTCTTGACAATTTGTGTTAGAAAACCTTTTGTTTATTGAATTCATCATGGTTCTCACCAACTTTCGTGTTTTTCGAAAAAAGTAGTAAAACTTTGCTTCTTGAAATAAATGGCAAAATGTAAATAACTTGCAAGTAAGAAAATGGCAGAAATGTAAAGGGAATTGTAAAGGAAGAACTTAAAATTTTTTATTAAAATGCAAGGAATGAAAACTGGTGTTTTTCAAACGTACATTTTCTCAGTAACTACTCTTTTCTCTCTCACGGTTACTTTGAGTATTTCTTGAGTGATTTCTACAAATTCTGAACACACCAAGAATCTTACACTAAGACTCCCTATTTATACACAATCAAAATAACCGCCAATAACAGCTATTTCTCCTAATGGCAACAAATGGCATTCTGCATGCATTCGTCAACTAGATGTGTCCCACGCGTCCAATTTCAAAAATGAAACTCCCTCCTAAATTTGAATTTCAAACATCTGTCGAATGAGGCTGTTGCGGTGAAAATCGGATAACAAGATATTAATTAACTTGCATCACATTTCTTTTACAACCGACTTTGATTTATCCAAAGGAAAGGTTCAAGATCGAGAAAAACCTAAAGGGGGGAGACCTAAGGTTCGGGGGTTGGTTACGCCTAGGGAAGGTATTAGCACCCTAAACGTCTGTAGTACTCTACGGGAGCCTCTTGTTTGACTTGTTAAATCTTACTCGCTTGGTAAGGGTGCTATGCTAAAGGTTGAAACCCTAGGGGTTTATTTCTAAGTGTACTCGACAAAGCATCGCACTTTGCGCCTATGTATCCTTACGGGAGTGGAATCAAAGTATCTATAGTTCACCGATCTAAGGATGAGGGATAAGAACCATTGACTATGGCCAAAGTTCCAAGGGGAAATGAGTATAAACTCATTGTAGAGTTAACGATAACTCTCTAAGTCTACGTTATAAAGGGGAAAGTGAGTTCTCATGATGATGAGAATCACATGGAGTTTAGGAACTCCAACCTAATTCTAAGTTATGATTTCATTGGCTCATGATAGCCAAGAAATAAGGGTGCACCTAGAAGGATAAGGTAAGATGACTTCAAGAGTCAATTTAAAGGGTCTCCCTTTGGAATGGGGGGAAAGATAACAGTTGTAATAATTCTAAAAGATGACAAGATAACAATTCAAACATGATGATGCAATAATAAATGAATAAATTTATGAGATGAAATAAAGTCATGATATTAATGCAAAGTGGAAATTATACATATTAGACAATGATCAAGCATGATATATAGACATAACATGGCATGATGAATAAGAAAGTGCAACAAAGACCCTAATAAACATTTATGATCTAATCACGCATAAAGGCCTTAAAAATTAATATTTTTACTAATTTCTTTTTATATTTGAGAAATAGATTCAATAAGGGAAATGTAGCAAAAATAACGGAAGGAAAATGATAAAAATCAAATAAGTTATGACAATTTGAAAATTGAGATATAAACTATAAAATAAATAAAAACAACTAAGTGGTAAAAATTAAGGAAATGGCATTTTGAGGATTTGAACCCAGTTCCACTCGCCTGTAGCTCAAAACTCACACCACCAGGCCAGGGCGGACATCTTGATATATGAAGGATAACACAAATATATATTTTAAGACAAACGAAATTCAGAAAAATAAATAAAAGGATCGGGGCGAGGGGGGATTCGAACCCCAGTCCCTTTGATTAACACGCGCAGTCCTCGCCACTGGGGTGGCCATACATCCAGTGTATGAGCCACTCCCACAAATACATAACCTAACAGTCGAAGAAAATGGCATTTAAAGGGAAACTTATGCGCATGACAGCAAACTAAAAACCAATGAAACCTTCTCACCAAAAGACAAAAACCTTTGTCGACCGACCCTACTTTCATGCTTCAATTGGGCCATACAAACAATACATCAAGCCAAGATATTTTAAACATTTACCAAGCAAACAACATAAACAAAGTGTAATAACAACAGGTGATCAATCCTCAATCCAAAAAGCCAGATCTCTAACCCTCTACAAGTTAAACTACTAACTCATGCCACTCAAGTTACAGATTACAAAAAAGATTTTGATAAAAACTTAAAACCAAAACCAGATCAATGTGAAGACTAACTGTGAAGAGCAAGTCCATAAATAAAAACACATGTTCACAAAAACCAAACTACATGAATTCTTGCACATCCTGAGACATTCAAATTTTTAACAAGAAAAAGTATGTTGTATGCTCTATCTGCTTCAAGTTCTCAAACTGGTAGTGCCAAGATTTCACATGAATTCCACGCTTCACTTATATTCTAAAAGCAGTCATTAATGAGGTGAAGCAACCTCATGATATGAACAAATTCCAGGGATGAGAGCAGCATTCATGACAGTCCAACCTTATCCACTATGATAAGTAAAACTACCAATTCACAACATAAGGATAATGAAAAAGGACATCTGATAATAACACACGATTATGGGAGTAGAGAAAGAAAGTGAGCTCATAATTGTCAGGTCAATAAGCAATCCAAACATTTATGGAATGGACTATTTGAAACAGTTCAAGCACAGTTCATGAGTGTAAATTAAAACATGGCTTAGTGGTTCTCAATTGGATAACAGTCATGAATTAAATAAACACACACCTCATACACATAGATCAAGATCACAATATATTGACACACAAACAAACCAGATATGCAAAAGTTTCAAGGGACCAGCAGCAGATTATAAAGTGAATGCAGGGTTCAAAAATGGTTTACACAAACTACTACCTATTGAGACAAGTTTTTAAGCATACAAAAAAATGAATATGACACCTTGAGGTTACTCTCAGCTCAGACATACATTAAAAAGAGAAAAATAGCTTGAAGCCACCTACTCATACCCTGAATGCTAAGTCTAACATGATGATGACATGCATATGTTCAGGGCAAGAAATGCAACATTCTGAGATTAGATAAGCATATGACATTAAAACCAAGAACTCAAGAGAATAGCAATCCCAAAACCAACCAAAATACATAGTATTATGTAGGTGCATACAAGCTGAGCATGAATATAGAGACAGGCACAAGTGAGAATGATGGCAGGCATAGTCAAAATCATAAGGGAATTAAGAAGCATAACGCAGTGGGACAAAATAGCATAACATCAATGACCATTTATCCTAGCACCTCAGGTCAAAACAAAGCTTAATTCAAGATGCCAAATTAAACCAACTTATCTAAAACCAGACAGCCTAAGTATACAGTTTTCAGCCCTTCACTGATCAGCACATAGTTTCAATTCTTGAAGCAGAAAAAACAAAAAGTCTATAGCATTAAAACAGGTTGAGAATTAAGTTAATTGAGCAATAGCATTGATCATGGCAAATGAAAACAAAACCAAAACAACAATGGTCCATACAACTAAACAAGTAGAATATGTTAATGGCAGGTTTGTGCATATATCATATCATGAGAGAAAAAGATATATCATTTGGATAAGCGCATGGACAAAATAGCTGAGACAAAAGTGTGAATGTACATAGTATAAACAAAACTCATCACAGATTAGTAGGGACAGCAGTATATGACCATCTCAGTTCATCAAAATGAGTTACAAACCAAAGTTGATCTAGTGACTACATTAATAAATTAGTAAAAGGTAACAAATACAGTTATGTCATTTCAATGTAGCAATAGATCAAGTGCACCATTTTTAACATACCAAGCAAATTGACTCTGAAATAGGGGCAACAATAATAGTTTAGTTTCTGATAATGCTCAACACAAGATATACATATATCACACATATTTGGACCAAATTCAAGGCATGTTGTCAAACATCTAAACTTGACAGTGCAACGACCAAAATGAAATCTTGCAAATTTAAAGCCATCCAATGAACAAACCAGAGGCCTTTTAACTTAACTCAAAGGGCACACATGTATATCATATCAGTGAACAACATCATCAATTTATGAAACCAAAACAAAAGCACATAAACAACATATTGGAGCATATATTAGCAAGAGGCATATGCAAAGAACAACAAAATGCACATGACAACAATGATATCAAATGAGCATGATTAACAAGAGGGAAAGAATGTGATACCAAGTGGAGTAATGTCCACTGCCTTCAAGTGTGCTGATTGTTTTCCCTTCCAAAACAACTCCAGGGTCACCTTTCACCTTGCTTGCTCGAAACTCGTGAATTTTAGAGGATATTTGAGTGTTTGTGAGAAAATGTTCATCCTTTCAAGTGTTGGGGTGAGCTCCTTTTATAGGCTGAGAAAATGTGCTTAAGCTCCTTGAGACCAAAGGACAAACACATGGTATGTTGAGTATAAAACTAGGGTTTGCAACATCTTTATTGAGTCCAAATGTTCAACTCGTGGAGACAAACGCTCCCCCTACTGCCAATATCCTAGAGATGCAGGGTCAATTACACAAATCAGTATATTGCTTGAGGGCTCATCTCTTGTTGTCATACAAACAGGTATTGAAAGAAGTAGGGATGGGGATTGAAGGAAAGCAACTTGCAGGCGTGTCAGGATGGATGATGAACAAGGTAATCCTTCAGGAATGCTTTTGATGAAGCAGACAAATGGAAGCTGAAATGGGAAAGGTTTTGGGAGAATTCAAACAAACACATAGCGCGCCAAGGCTTTGAAGTTGAAATGGATACGATTTCTTTGAACAAATTAATGAGCTTGGTTTGAATTTCTTCTTCATTCTGATTCTCGTACGTATGAACGAAGGAGAAGGAACAAATCTTGGATCCTTTTGATTTCTCACGAGCCACATGTCAGCCCTCTATTGGCTATGAACGAGGGTTGAAAAGTCAATGCAAACATTTGATCCTCATTGGTTAATGGTTAATGAATTTATCCAATAATGAAATATAAATTAAACACGGTGGACCAATAAGTGAAAATAGAAATGAAATAGTTTTTTTTTTTTAATTTGAAATATATAATATGATTAATAATAACATAATAATAAAACTAATTAATAACTTAATTTAAATTAGTTAGAAAAGTTTTAAAATTAATCTAATTAATTAACAAAAAATAAATAAATAAAATAAACATCTTAAACAAAAAAAACCATATTGAAATTAAACTAAAAATAAAATAAATAAATAAAAATCTAAAATAATTATTGAACTAATATAAAGAAAAATAATAATCATAAAAAAAACATGAAAGAGGAAAATACAAGATTATGAGATGCTAAAAAAACAACAACCAGCGAATCTGAGGGTAAAATTTGGGGTGCAACAGTTGCCCCTATTTAAATATCTTCACCGGATGACATGAGAGACGAAGATCCTTATGGAATCAAAAGTGAAAGATATTTAAATACAGATAACCGAATATTTTTCCCTCAGATGCGCAGACATGCAATGCAACAAACATGATGCCAAAATGCCAAAGAAAATGCAAAGATGCAGACACAACGAGACACCAAAGGACAGACAGGAAGCGAACAAACACAAGATGAGCTTCACCGGGGAAGGAGGAAGGTTAGTATCCATGAGAAACACTCACTGGGGATACAGGCTAACCAACAAAAGAGACTCACCGGGGAGACTCCAAAGAAACACCGGGGATATGAAACAAAAGGGATTCTCCACTGGGGAAAGATCCAGGGAGATGGACGACAGGTTCAAACATAATCGGACGACACTGGGGAAGAAGCCACACCCTTACTAGGCAACCCTAGAAAGAAAACGTGATCTCCACCGGGGATCAGTTGAAATAAAAAGGTAAACACCCGAACAAAAGATTTTCTGGAGAATTCTTATACTGAAGAGTTCGAACGGGATCTTCAAGAAAAGCCAGAAAAGACAGAGACGAACCCGCGCGCCTGATAAAACACCTGGAGTTTAAATGGGAACAAGGTTAATGAGCCAAGAATAGACTCTGGTACTCATAAGAGTTGGTTGAATAATAAAATGTTGTTTTATGAGGAAAACCAGCATGAGCTGGATTTCAAACAAAGGGTTCATTTATCCTGAAGTCTAGGTTCATATTTGACCTGGGTGATGTTTTAGAAGGGAAAAATCCTTACTAGTGATAAAAATCAAAAGATGGTCTTTAATGAGGAATATCCAGAGTAGTGGATCAACAAGTCTACGTATGACTAGCCGACACTCTGAAAAGTAACCTTATTGGAAGTAGAACCAAAAGATGGGCTCCAATAAAGGTACCTAGAATGTTTGATCATCAAGGCTAAACAAGACTAGATGACATTCTAGAAAAGATCCGCAATGAAGGTTGAACCGGAGAAACGGTCTTCACTGGGAAAAATACATCCAAAGTGATGGAACAACAGGTTCAAGTATGACAGGTTGGCACTTTAGAAGGAAAAATAACCTTATTGGAGATAGAACCAATGATGGGCCCCAATAAAGGTATCTAGAATGATTGATCATCAAGGCTAAACAAGACTAGATGACATTCTAGAAAAGATCCGCAATGAAGGTTGAGCCGGAGAAACGGTCTTCACTGGGAAAAATACATCCAAATTGATGGAACAGCAGGTTCAAGTATGACCGGTTGGCACTTTAGAAGGAAAAACGACCTTATTGGAGATTGAACCAAGAAATGGGCCCCAATAAAGGTATCTAGAATGATTGATCATCAAGGCTCGTTGACATTCCAGAAAGGATCCGCAATGAAGATTGAACTGAAAGATGGTCTTCACTAGGAAAAAACATCCAAAGTGATGGAACAACAGGTTCAAGTATGACCGGTTGGCACTTTAGAAGGAAAAATAACCTCATTGGAGATAGAACCAAAAATGGGCGCCAATATAGGTATCTAGAATGATTGATCATCAAGGCTAGATGACATTCTAGAAATAAAGATCCTCAATGAAGGTTGAACCGGAGATACGGTCTTCACTGGGAGAAATACATCCAAAGTGATGGAACAACAGGTTCAAGTATGACCGGTTGGCACTTTAGAAAAAGAAGAACTTCATTGGAGATAGAACCAAAGATAGGCCCCAATAAAGTTATAGTAACTGATAGGTTAGTACCGGAATTGAATAACTGAAGATAAAACTTCCTGGGGAATACCAATCATGGTTGCAAAAAGGCTGAATAGTACCAGAGGTAGATAAGCTGCTTATAAGAGACTGCCACTTATCGCCATTAAAAAACAAGCTTCTTCAAGAGATTGCTGCTTCAAAGATATGTTGATATCACAATAATGTTGGAGAAATAATTTTGTCTTCAATGAGGATCTTGAGATTCTTCTTGCGAGACACGGTGCAAAATAAATGCACGTTCAGAGATAGGTTAAAAACCACACCTGCCAGGGACCAAAGTTCAATCTAGGGACAAGCTAGAAAGAAACGGTCAAACAAGACTCCAATTGAGGAATGAACTCAAATGGGGATTTATCTTATCCACACGTGGAAAAGATAACTGAACCAACCATCATCCACGAGGATTGACTCTGTGGGGAATTCTGAAAGAATGGGCACTTTTTGCCTAGGGCTGACTTTCTATTGGAGTGAATAGACAAACCCAGTCACTTGGGGAGATAAACGCCAAAGTGAACCAAAACAGGTAAACACCAGAAAAGGGAGCAGAAATGCTAAGATGCTATGCATATGAGTGCTTATGCCATGCTTATGTTTATGCTTATGCTGACAAATCAAACAGAAAGCGAAACTGGAGATGAAATAAACGTCTCGACGAAGGACACCCAGCCAAACTCATCAGATTGGACTAATACTGGGGATGAAGAAGAAGAATCAACAACTTCACTGGTGAAAAGAGTATTCCACTTGAGGTATAACATCATGAGGATTGCCATCATGAGCTTGATTTATTTGTTGGAGGAGAATCCATGGAGAATTGTCAAGATTGGCTGAAGTAACAGCTTATTGGGGAGCTAGCAAAGGATATCACAAGAACAAATTAGTTCTGTATCCTACTGGCATAATGATCATCTTCAAATCTTATCTGCCCAAGGCTATATGGTGTGTTAGAAGACGATAACAAGAGGATTTTATAGAAGAATTAGCATACAAGGTGCTTCAATATCTTCAAACTCTTGGAGAGATCTCGGCGTAACTGCCCCAGATTAACTGCATTCACACAACAAGGTCTTTGAACTTACTTAAGACTGGTTGTTTGACGATTTGGGGAACACACTTGCCCCTGTCAACTTGGTTGATCTGTGAAGGAGGTGTCGTTGACTTTTAGAGATTTATCGAATCTCGACTTGACTGCCTCTGATTAACTGGTCTGTGAGGGTAAGTCATCAAAAGGGCTTCACAGAAGAATTGGCATACCAGATGCTTCAATATCTTCAAACTTTTGAAAAGGTTCATGAGCCTTGACATAACTGCCTCTATCCAACTGTATTCGCAACACAAAATTCTTTAGACTATGGTAGAAACAAACCGGGGAACGAACTTGCCCCTGTCATTGGAGTCCTTGCCTTAAAACCCCTGTCATAAGATGACTTCAAGAAGACTTGCCCCAAAATTCTGAATTTTGAAGGGTTTCGCCCCTGATTCAATAGCTCTTGGAATGGTGGATTGGTAGATCCTTCCGCTTGGTTGCCCCAGATTGAGCTTCCTTTATCAAGTTAAATTCCTTAGCTGGATGCTTTTGTTTGGGGTTCTGCTGACATTGAATTGTCTTGCAAACAAGTATTGTTCATTTAAAATTGGCAATTTTAATGTAATATTCATACAAGCTTTTGAAATCAAGTTTTATTGATGAACGCACACAATGGAGTGAATAAAAAACAAAGGTGAATTTAGTCATTGATAGATGAAGTGATAAATACACGCAAATAGCAAAGATCATTAGGAGTCAGGTTAATCAACCTTGCTGTAGTATGCTTTTCAAAACAACCTTACCTCAATTAGGTCTTTTTAGGGTTGTAACGCGGTTTGGTTCACGGTTTATGAAACAAAAGATAAAGGCTCAAAGTTTATTTGTCCCACCCAATCTTCGCAATGAACTCCAATCCTACACTCAGCTAACTCAAGCTACACATTTACGTTCCTAGGAATGAATTGATGATAAAACTGATTGGCGTCTTGCATGAAGCGCTTGCATTTGATTGCATAACCAAATTAAACTGAGAACTACCCTGCCCCAAGGTTGAGATTAAGGTTTTTTTTTGTGTAAGGAAAGAAAACTCCTACTTCTAGGCTTGAAGGGGTAACGAGGGATTATTTTCCTTATTTCTCCAGTATTTGGGATTTGAAACAATGCCTTACATCCTTGGCAAGGTTTAATCGGCAGCATACCACAACAATTATGAACACGAGGTTTTCATCATCCTCCCCAATCCTTGCTTAACAATAAGTTTGATAAATGGAAAGAAACAAAACGAAGATATTATTATATTTTTTGTATGGCGATAAAAGTATATGGGTGAAACGAATGGACTTAATCAAAAGATGCACAAACATTTCATTAACCTTGCCAATTTGAAAGTACAACAAAGCTTATAAGAAAATAAAAATTCAAAGTATAAAGGAAGTACGATAAAATTGCTGAAACAGCTAAAAGATTGCCAGCTTTAGGGAATCAAAATACAGAAAATCAAAGAGGAGCTCAATCACAGATCCCTAATCCATCTTTGTCTTGATACATCCTCCACAACATTACTTATCTCGTGAGCGGGTAAGGATTATTCTTGATGATAGGATGGGAACCATCGAAAAACAAAATGTTTCTCTCCACTAAGTCCATCACAATATGCTTCAAAGCAAAACAACCTTCTAAATTATGGCCTAGTGCACCTTCATGGAATGCACAATGAGCGTTGGGATTGTAAGAAGGTGGAAGCGGATTAGGAGGTGGGCCTGATGACCTTGTAGTTATTAATCCTTGTTGCACCAAAGCAGGATACAATGCTGTATACGTCATAGGAATGAGAGGAATCGGAGGCCTTCCACCCTTTCTTTTACCTGGAATATTCTGACGAGAAACTTGAGTTCATCTTGGATAAGCAGGAGCGTTGGGCGCTCGTTGATACATTGGTGGTTGAGGAACCGGCTGATAAACAGAAGCTTGGCTGTTGAATGTTGGCGTGATGGTGGCCACATAAGGTTGCTGAACAGAATAACACTGTTGTTGCTGCTGTCGTTTCCAGAACTGATTTTTCTTCTTTTTGTTTGTCATCACCACACTGGTATCTCCTTCCCTTTTGAAGTATTTCTTGGCATCGTCGCTCATACTACCAGCTTTCTTGGTCATTTTCCCGTTCTTCAGACCAAGCTCTACTTTAATCCCCACAGCCACAATATCAGAAAAATTAGCAGACATGCTACTGATCATCCTTTTGTAGAATTCCGGTCTCACCGTGTCAACAAACCAATCAGTTAACTCTTTTTCAGATAAAGGTGGCTCTACCTGTGAAGCCAGCTCCCTCCATCTTTGTACATACTCCTAAAAAGACTCGGTATCGTTCTGAGACATGATCAATAATTATCTACGATCCGGCGCCAGGTCCATGTTATATTTGTAATGCTTTACAAAAGCATCAGATACATCTTGAAAACATCGGATCCTAGATTGATCCAAAGTCAAATACCACTTCGCGAAAGCCCCTCTCAAACTGTCTTAGAAACAGTGGATCATCAACTTATCATTATCCTTAAATGCAGCCATTCGTCGGTAATACATGACCAAATGTGACTTAGGACAGGTCGCACCTGAGTATAGGTCAAAATTGGGTAATTTGAACTTGGGTGGAATTACCAAGCCTGATACTAAGCACATGTCCTTAGCATTAGTATTAAATACATTGCTCTCTTCCATTGCTTTCAATTTCCTCTGCATTGTCTCTACACTTTCCTTCAGCTTTTCATGTCGATTATCTCCTTCTTCGGACATATTGACATAATCATAAACCGGATGTGGGTTCTGAAACACTGGGTGCACCTGAGCTTGCACTGCTGCTGTAGCGAAGGTAGGAATAGCTTGAAAAGCCTAATTAACCAAAGGAACAGCTTGTTGAGTAGAATTGACGGCCAGAGCACGTATGAAGTTAAAAGGCATGCCCAAAGTGGGGTTCATAATGGTAACGGGAGGTTCTACAGTTGTAGTGATAATCTCAGAGACCACTGTCGCCTGTGTGTCCATCTTTGCCCTCATAACTTGAATTGCTTCCAGGATTTACTCCATTCCTCCTCGGAGCTCACTCAATTCATTGTTGACTCTGTCCATTTCACAGTACTGTTCAGACATCCTTTGTCGAGTTTGGGCTCGTGTGACGATTCTGAAGGGAAAACGGTGACATGAGACGAAGACAGAGAGGAAAATGCACATGCTATGACATGATGCAAATGAGATGCTAATGCAAGCCAAATGGCTTCAAGGAACTCAAGGCAAGTTGCAAAATTTTTTTTTGGAAAATTGAAGAGTTTTGTTTTTAAGAATCCCTGATCTCTGTTGATCTTTTGAAAAGGAAACAAACATTTGAGTTCCTCGAAACCAAGGGGCTGAGAATGCTTGAATGTATGGATGTATAAAGCACACGAGCACAAACACATGTACACACAACAAAACATACAAATCCTAGGTTTTGGGGTCTGATGAATGGAGCCATGGTCTACCCATCCCAATAGGTATGTACTACTGGTTTTCATCTGCTGAACATGGTTCTAAGAAGTTCCCAGAGTCAGCAACCCATCTTTCGGATTTTAACGATTTCCCAGATAACTTGGTAATCAATAAAATTCTCAAGAGGATCTCGTCTGAGTGTAGTATCGCGTGGCAACCAATTTAGAAATAGACTCCATCATGGTCACCGCACTACATCCTAAAAAGGCTTAGTGGGGTTTGGTAACTACGGTTCTCAATATCATGGGCTCCTAGGTTGAGAGTAGCACGTCTTCACGAACACATTCGTTCAACATAACTAGACTCTCAAGAGGGCCTCAACTGAGTGATGGTGTCTCAATTCAACTTTTCAGGATTCGACTCCCTCAAAGCCTCCTTGAATACCATCGTCCTATAACAAGTGCGCTCAAGTCCGGGTTAAGACTTATCTCGCCACTCAAGAACCAAGCCAACAAAAGATAAGCAGGCAATCAAACAGATATACACAAATAAGAAAGTATAAGCAAGGCAAATATAACAAAGGTAGGCATAACCCTAAAAAATAATAAACCTTCCCCAGTGAAGTCGCCATTTCTGTTGCAGTGAAAATCGGATAACAAGATATTAATTAACTTGCATCGCATTTCTTTTACAACCGACTTTGATTTATCCAAAGGAAAGGTTCAAGATCGAGAAAAACCTAAAGGGGGGAGATCTAAGGTTCGGGGGTTGGTTACGCCTAGGGAAGGTATTAGCACCCTAAACGTCCGTAGTACTCTATGGGAGCCTCTTGTTTTACTTGTTAAATCTTACTCGCTTGCTAAGGGTGCTATGCTAAAGGTTGAAACCCTAGGGGTTTATTTCTAAGTATACTCGACAAAGCATCGCACTTTGCGCCTACGTATCCTTACGGGAGTGGAATCAGAGTATTCTTAGTTCACCGATCTAAGGGTGAGGGATAAGAACCATTGACTATGGCCAAAGTTCCAAGGGGAAATGAGTATAAACTCATTGTAGAGTTCACGATAACTCTCTAAGTCTACGTTATAAAGGGGAAAATGAGTTCTCATGATGATGAGAATCACATGGAGTTTAGGAACTCCAACCTACTTCTAAGTTATGATTTCATTGGCTCATGATATCCAAGAAATAAGGGTGAACCTAGAAGGGTAAGGTAAGATGACTTCAAGAGTCAATTTAAAGGGTCTCCCTTTGGAATGGGGGGAAAGATAACAGTTGTAATAATTCTAAAAGATGACAAGATAACAATTCAAACATGATGATGCAATAATAAATGAATAAATTTATGAGATGAAATAAAGTTATGATATTAATGCAAAGTGGAAATTATACATATTAGACAATGATCAAGCATGATATATAGACATAACATGGCATGATGAATAAGAAAGTGCAACAAAGACCCTAATAAACATTTATGATCTAATCATGTATAAAGGCCTAAAAAATTAATATTTTTACTAATTTCTTTTTATATTTGAGAAATAGATTCAAAAAGGGAAATGTAACAAAAAGAACGGAAGGAAAATGATAAAAATCAAATAAGTTATGACAATTTGAAAATTGAGATATAAACTATAAAATAAATAAAAACAACTAAGTGGTAAAAATTAAGGAAATGGCATTTTGAGGATTTGAACCCAGGTCCACTCGCCTGCAGCTCAAAACTCACACCACTAGGCCAGGGTGCGCATCTTGACATATGAAAGATATCACAAATATATATTTTAAGACAAGCGAAATTCAGAAAAATAAATAAAAGGACCGGGGCGAGGGGGGATTCGAACCCCAGTCCCTTTGGTTAACACGCGCACTCCTCGCCACTGGGGTGGCCATACATCCAGTGTATGAGCCACCCCCACAAATACATAACCTAACAGTCGAAGCAAATGGAATTTAAAGGGAAACTTATGCGCATGACAGCAAACCAAAAACCAATGAAACCTTCTCACCAAAAGACAAAAACCTTTGTCGACCGACCCTACTTTCATGCTTCAATTGGCCCATACAAACAATACATCAAGCCAAGATGTTTTAAACATTTACCAAGCAAACAACATAAACAAAATGGAATAACAACAGGTGATCAATCCTTAATTCAAAAAGCCGGATCTCTAACCCTCTACAAGTTAAACTACTAACTCATACCACTCAAGTTACAGATTACAAAAAAGATTTTGATAAAAACTTAAAACCAAAACCAGATCAATGTGAAGACTAACTGTGAAGAGCAAGTTCATAAATGAAAACACATGTTCACAAAAACCAAACTACATGAATTCGTGCACATCCTGAGACATTCAAAATTTTAACAAGAAAAAGTATGTTGTATGCCCTATCTGCTTCAAGTTCTCAAACTGGTAGTGCCAAGATTTCACATGAATTCCACGCTTCACTTATATTCTAAAAGCAGTCATTGATGAGGTGAAACAACCTCATGATATGAACAAATTCCAGGGATGAGAGCATCATTCATAACAATCCAACCTTATCCACTATGATAAGTAAAACTACAAATTCACAACATAAGGATAATGAAAAAGGACATCTGATAATAACACACGATTATGGGAGTAGAGAAAGAAAGTGAGCTCATAATTGTCAGGTCAATCAGCAATCCAAATATTTATGGACTGGACCATTTGAAACAGTTCAAGCATAGTTCATGAGTGTAAATTAAAACACGGCTTAGTGGTTCTCAACTGGATAACAGTCATGAATTAAATAAACACACACCTTATACACACAGATCAAGATCACAATATATTGACACACAAACAAACCAGATATGCAAAAGTTTCAAGGGACCAGCAGCAGATTGTAAAGTGAATGCAGGGTTCAAAAATGGTTTACACAAACTACTACCTATTGAGACAGGTTTTTAAGCATACAAAAAAATGAATATGATACCTTGAGGTTACTCTCACCTCAGACATACATTAAAAAGAGAAAGATAGCTTGAAACCACCTACTCATACCCTGAATTCTAAGTCTAACATGATGATGACATGCATATGATCAGGGCGAGAAATGCAACATTCTGAGATTAGATAAGCATATGACATTAAAACCAAGAACTCAAGAGAATAGCAATTCCAAAACCAACCAAAATACATAGTATTATGTAGGTGCATACAAGCTGAGCATGAATATAGAGAGAGGCACAAGTGAGAATGATGGCAGGCATAGTCAAAATCATAAGGGAATTAAGAAGCAATAGCGCAGTGGGACAAAATAGCATAACATCAATGACCATTTATCCTAGCACCTCAGGTCAAAACAAAGCTTAATTCAAGATGCCAAATCAAACCAACTTATCTAAAACCAGACAGCCTAAGCATACAGTTTTCAACCCTTCACTGACCAGCACATAGTTTCAATTCTTGAAGCAGAAAAAAGAAAAAGTCTATAGCATTAAAACAGGTTGAGAATTAAGTGAATTGAGCAATAGCATTGATCATGGCAAATGAAAACAAAACCAAAACAACAATGGTCCATACAACTAAACAAGTAAAATATGTTAATGGCAGGTTTGTGCATATATCATATCATGAGAGAAAAAGATATATCATTTGGATAAGCGTATGGACAAAATAGCCGAGACAAAAGTGTGAATGTACATAGTATAAACAAAACTCATCACAGATTAGTAGGGACAGCAATATATGACCATCTCAGTTCATCAAAATGAGTTACAAACCAAAGTTGATCTAGTGACTACATTAATAAATTAATAAAAGGTAACAAATACAATTATGTCATTTCAATGTAGCAATAGATCAAGTGCACTATTTTTAACATACCAAGCAAATTGACTCTGAAACAGGGGCAACAATAATAGTTTAGTTTCTGATAATGCTCAACACAAGATATACATATATCACACACATTTGGACCAAATTCAAGGCATGTTGTCAAACATCTAAACTTGGCAGTGCAACGACCAAAATGAAATCTTGCAAATTTAAAGCCATCTAATGAACAAACCGGAGGCCTTTTAACTTAACACAAAGGGAACACATGTATATCATATCAGTGAACAACATCATCAATTTATGAAACCAAAACAAAAGCACATAAACAACATATTGGAGCATATATTAGCAAGAGGCATATGCAAAGAACAACAAAATACACATGACAACAATGATATCAAATGAGCATGATTAACAAGAGGGAAAGAATGTGATACCAAGTGGAGTAATGTCCACTGCCTTCAAGTGTGCTGATTGTTTTCCCTTCAAAAATAACTCCAGGGTCACCTTTCACCTTGCTTGATCGAAACTCAGGAATTTTAGAGGATATTTAAGTGTTTGTGAGAAAATGTTCATCCTTTCAAGTATTGGGGTGAGCTCCTTTTATAGGCTGAGAAAATGTGCTTAAGCTCCTTGAGACCAAAGGACAAACACATGGTATGCTGAGTATAAAACTAGGGTTTGCAACGTCTCTATTGCGTCCAAATGTTCAACTCGTGGAGACAAACGCTCCCCCTACTGCCAATATCCCAGAGATGCAGGGTCAATTGTACAAATCAGTATATTGCTTGAGGGCTCCTCTCTTGTTGTCATACAAGCAGGTATTGAAAGAAGTAGTGATGGGGATTGAAGGAAAGCAACTTGCAGGCGTGTCAGGATGGATGATGAACAAGGTAATCCTTCAGGAATGCTTTTGATGAAGCAGACAAATGGAAGCTGAAATGGGAAAGGTTTTGGGAGAATTCAAACAAACACATAGCGCGCCAAGGCTTTGAAGTTGAAATAGATACGATTTATTTGAACAAATTGATGAGCTTGGTTTGAATTTCTTCTTCATTCTGATTCTCGTACGTATGAACGAAGGAGAAGGAACAAATCTTGGTTCCTTTTGATTTCTCACGAGCCACATGTCTGCCCTCTATTGGCTATGAACGAGGGTTGAAAAGTCAAAGCAAACATTTGATCCTCATTGGTTAATGGTTAATGAATTTATACAATAATGAAATATAAATTAAACACGGTGGACCTATAAGTGAAAATAGAAATGAAATAGTTTTTTTTTTAATTTGAAATTTATAATATGATTAATAATAACATAATAATAAAACTAATTAATAACTTAATTTAAATTAGTTAGAAAAGTATTAAAATTAATCTAATTAATTAACAAAAAAAAAAATAAATAAAATAAACATCTTAAACAAAAAAAACCATATTGAAATTAAACTAAAAATAAAATAAATAAATAAAAACCTAAAATAATTATTAAACTAATATAAAGAAAAATAATAATCATAAAAAAAAACATGAAAGAGGAAAATACAAGATTATGAGATGCTAAAAAAAAAACAACCAGCGAATCTGAGGGTAAAATTTGGGTATCAACAGAGGCCTATTTCTCCTCTGTCGAAATATTCCTAATACTTAAAAAAATCTGCCAATGCTTTTCCTTAAGTAACATTTGCCTTCGACTAGCTTTCTCCCATCAGAAATACCTTCCTGTCGAAATGTCCTGGCGAATTTCCGAATTTGCTCTTGAACAATTATCTTGGGGTTGAAATTAGCAACCTACAAATTGCCCCCCAGAAAATGCATTTTCGATAAAGGGAGAAAAGCATTTTTTGCCAATGCAATTCGATGCCATCAATAATTCGACCAGTGACTGTTCATATGACTAGACGTTGGTGACGTCAGAGTCATCATTGGACTTTTCTTAAACGTCTCTTCAGCCCATGTTTTTAAGATCATCCATCATCACTACTCTAGTCCCTAGCAGATCATGGGTCAAAACTTAACTGCCACTGTCTGAAACCATCCACTTCATAACCTCCACGTGTCCCACAATCTTTTCATTATTTTTTCCATTAAAAAAAACTTCTGAATCCCAACCGCTTCAATCTTTCTTCCTATAAATAAGTTGGAAAACTTTATTTTGCACTTTTCACGCTTCCTCTTTTTAAACAAGAACATTCTTCAACTTCCTCTTCTTCATCGCTCTTCATTTCTTCTGCAATCAACAATGGCATCTTCCGATGCTCCCCAAATCACAAGTAAAGATTCCAAAAAATCCAAAAACTTACCACCTGTCCACAAGATCCTTGGGCCAAAGGTGGTGGGAAATCAACATTACGTACCAGAGCCTCCAAATGAAGAGGAGAAACAGCACATTTACCAGTCTCAGGTACTAATTCCTATTTGAATTTCTGGTAAATCCCATGTAATGCTAGGACCCTTACCTGATTTAGCCCTAGATCCTGTAAAGGTGAGAGAATTTTTTCCAGCTTACCACTGTTACAATCCCATAGCTAACGGGGTTAGGCCTAGAACCGATAAAGAGAATATTATAGATGAAAAATCCAAGGTAGACGGCCAAGGGTCTCCTTCTGAGGAAGTTATAAATTTAGAGTACATGAACAACTTTAGAATCTTTAGATCTTGCCCTTTGTCGAAAGACCCCTATTATTATCTAGCTTGGCTGAAGAAGATAAAGAAGGTTAAAGCTGATGCTTTGAAAACTATGGGCATTTTCGACCTCATTCAACTGTCGAAAGTAGGACTAGGATATTGTCCCTCCATGCTTCTAGCTTCCCTTTACTTTTGGGACAACACCTATAACAACTTCCATCTTCCTTGTGGGATGATTACCACCACTCCTTTCGACGTGGCTGCCATAACTGGCTTAAGTCCATTAGGAGTGGATTATGATTCTACCCTACTATCCAACGATTCCATTGGCTTCGACATAAGCCAATTATCATGACAAAGAAACCGAAGAAGTCTCTGATCAAGAGCATGTAGCCTTCTTAGCCATTTGGCTGTCGAGATGCGTTTTTTGCTCTAGATCTCTTCAAGTGGCAAAACGCTATATTACCATAGCAAATCAGCTTCATGCAGGACATCAGCTGTGCCTTAGTGAGATGATCTTGGAGAACCTCTACGAATCTCTTGGTGAAGGGGTTACCTTCCTGAAGAATATCAAAGAAAAAGGGAGTCTACTATTGTCAGGACCATTTTGGCTCTTACAATTGTGGCTCAATGCCACCTTTGAAGCTTCCCTTCCCAACAAACAAACTGTAGACGAAACTGCTCTGAAGGACAGAAGAGTCGAAGGCACCAGACTGGCACAATTAACACCCCATGATGAAGGTCTAAGCCTTCAACAAACTTTTACCAGCTATGTTATGATGTTTGCTAAACGTCCCAACTTCACTCCCAATATGGCTCCTTTTGCTGATAGAAAAGTTGGACCAGATTGGCTTACCAGGAAACTTCCATTAGAGTCGAAAGCTCTTGAAGATGAATTCCTCAATGTCTGGGAATCTTTTCTCACTCCTAGACTTTTAGTTTCCAGACTTGCTCCCTCAAAGCTAAAGGTTTCCCTTGTTAACTACCAACCCAATCTGGTCTCTCGACAGTTTGGGTTAATACAAATAAAGCCAAAACCCCTCTTCTCAAGGAAAGGTTCTTTGATTCACTATAACATGACCCACACAGAAGATGAGTGCTCTAGGTTGCTGGCGAAGTATTCAAACCTGGTCAAAATTTAACCAGTGGTCTTTCGACCTAACTTCCTTTGCACTCAAGAGTTTGACGAATGGTGGAGGGCTTATTATGACTCTCAATTTTTCGACGTGCCTTCTTTCACCATCCAACTGACCAGAGCTTTTGCCCTTGTGCAGGATAAGACGAAGAAAGGTACTTCAAGACACATCAAAGAAATCCAAGCTTTCCAGAAATACTTTGAAACTGCCTATAGGCCCAATGAACTTAGTCGAACCATAAGCGAAGCAGCTGTGACTTTGAAAGAAAAATTTACCAGAAAATTGGATGAGTTATGAAATTCTGGCACAGATATCAGATGTCCTGCACAGATGTTGAGACACGGATATCCAACACAATGAACAAGATAACAATAAAAATAACAGTGCAGAAAGTAAAGAACACAGTGATATGTTTACCCAGTTCGGATCAACAATCCTACTCTGGGGGCTACCAAGCCAGGGACGAAATCAATATACGATATTATCAATTCACATATCTCACAACAACCACACCCGGTTATAATTCGCTCACTTAATCACTACCCTTCCTATGACTTCTACCTAAGACTCACCTAGGTATGAGGCCCTCTTCAAATCCCTCTTCAATCACAAACTGTGACTGGTTCCTTTCAACACAAGTAACAAAACAAAAGACACACTTTCAAAAACACACAATTCTCAATACTTCAAAGCTTATGAGAACTGACACACAAGAAACTCAATGCTTAAAAGCTTATGAGTAACTGACAGAACTTACAACACAAAACCAGTCCTTATACTGTTATCAGAATGATACCAGTTAGGCTCACAATTAACAATCAAAAACCCTAACAAAAACACACGTAAGTTCCACGCCTAAACTAGGTTTACACCAGTCAATATATAACATTAAATCTGGACTGGGTTGGGCTTCAAAACGCAGGTGAGAGACTGCATATAATTCTGCAAAATAAACTCCAAGAAAATAGGTCTTCAATCCAATATTTTCTAATATGTCTCCATATTTAGAAAGTAGTGAAAATCTGAAAACCAACACATAATCTCAACTCAATTACTTTGGACGCCACATAGGATAACTAAATATTCACAAAATATTCAGTAACAAATAACAACTAACAGAATCTTCCTTT
Organism: Lathyrus tuberosus; assembly: GCA_022829125.1. Classification (NCBI taxonomy): domain Eukaryota; kingdom Viridiplantae; phylum Streptophyta; class Magnoliopsida; order Fabales; family Fabaceae; genus Lathyrus; species Lathyrus tuberosus. The sequence continues at coordinate 1,312,855 of JALAZF010000436.1, read as the reverse complement.
TAATCCAATAACAGACGCGATGTCCTATGATCCAGGATAGGACATCTTTATCCGACATGTTGAATGCAGTAAATTAGAACATCTTGTTTCAACATCTTTCTGCTAGAATAGTTTTAGCAAAATAAATGCCAACCACATAATCAAAGAAATAACAATTTAAAACTACCTGCATATGTTCGACCAGAACAACGTTATGAGGTAGCCTTTAACCTTTATCCACCAAAATTTCCCCCTCTACCATCTGCTGAATTCGACATGGCTTTTAGCCCTCCATTTCCAGATTGGTTCACTTGTGGGGACTTTATGAAACTTCTTCGTCAAGAATATCAAAAACGTGCTAAGCGAGTGGTTCCGACTAAGTACACCTTGGACAATTTCAAAGGCCACCTTCATATTGGCATAGAACACATTCGCGTGGAAACTCCTATATATGTTTAAACCTCACAAGGTATGGAATGGGAAGATGTTCGACCTCACTTTTTCATTTACCCACGCGCGTATGTGTCAATTTATGTTTAAACCTTTTCTTCCTTTCTTTTCCAACTATCAAAATTACTACCAAGAAGTCAGCTACTGGCGAAGCGTCAACTGTAGGGGATGCAGAAATCCAAAAAGATACTACCAAGACATCTTTGGAGAAGGTATTATTTTGCTTTTCTCTTGGTCAATATATATTTTCTTCTTTTCTAAAATAATAGTAAAATCTCTTTTGTTCCACAGGGAAGTCGAAGACCTCCATCGACGCCAAAGAAAAGAAAGGAGAAATAACCTGAAGTCAAAACTGTTGACACCGACGATGGCGATGAATCACCAGATCAAGTGAAGCCTTCAAGGAAGAAAAGGAAAATGACCAAATCTCAACAAAAAAACCTCCTGCTTCTAGAACATTGGAAAAAACCCCACTCAAAAATCCTGACGAGAAAGTTACCCCTGCTCCAGCAGAAAGCGAAAGTTCTGGTCTTAAGACTAAGATTCCCAAGGCATGGTTTTTTTCTCTTTTCTTTTTATAGTTCGACGCTGAAAGGCAGTTTCCTTATGATACCTTTATTAATTCATTTATCTTCTAGGTCCTTGTCGATACTCACATGCATCCTATGGTCCAAGTCCTCCGAAAGACTAGCAGGGATCCTACCTACAAGCCAACCAGCGTCTCCAAACCTTCTCCTAAAGATTCGACAAAAGAATCAGCCACTGAAGTAAATCAGCCCACTGTTGTCTCTAAACAAATTCAAGACGTAGTGGAAGAAGAAACTGGTCCTTATGCTGACGTCTTAGTTGACATTGGCGGGGACACTGTGATGCCTACTGCAGTGCCCACAACAGATAATGATCCTGAAGATCATTCTCCCCTCAACTTACAAAGTTATGACGAAGAGAAGGATGAGGAGGCTGAAACTGATGGCGAATAGGAGGAAGAGAAAGTAGATGAAGAGCCAACAACTCCCACAGCTGCTATGGATGAAGAATGAGAAAGTGACAAGAAAGACCTTGGTGAACCAACCAAAGCTGGTTCAACCGTTACAACTTCGACCCGACTCTCTCAAGATAAACTTAAGAATCTGAAGGTGCAAAGACCATTTGAATATCTAAAGGCCATGCTTAGTTCCCGCTATAATTTTGCTAATACTACCGTCAGTAGTTCGACCACCTCAGGAACTACGTCTAACGCCAAATCCATGGACGAAGCGCTGACCCATATTCGACAAAAAATCCTTAACATCGATTTATTTCAACTTTTAGAGAATGACTCATCTGCTCACTTTGACCTAAAAAAGATCTTAAAGCAAATTAATGTTCTGGAGGCTCCTTCTGAAGTTACTGATGTTGTTTTGGACCTAACTACTCTAATAGATCTTGTAGTGGCAGACTTTAACCAGCTTTGAGATTACTCCAAGAAGCTCGAAAATAAGACAGAAACCCAACTTGCTGAGTGGGATGCTGCTTCAAGTTCGTCCAACAAAGTAACTGAACCGGAAAGAGCTTCTGAGCAAAACAAGAAAGAAGAAACTTTGTGTGGTGAAAACATCCTCAAGTGGAAGAAACAATTTGTTGTTCTTCAAAACAAAATTTCTCAGGCGGAGAAGCGCCAAGAAGAACTGTAACAAATCAATCAAGAAGAAATAACTAAAGAGCTTGAAGTTGGGGTGCACTATGTTGATAGGGCTCGAAAACTTGGTGAGGAAATCGAGGAGCTTTCAAATGGCAAGGCCCTTTGCGAGCGCCGTCTTCAAAATTCAGAAATCCAAATTTGAAAAGCTGAAAGAATCTTTCCCCGTTTAAATATTTGTAATTTTTTTTATTTGGCCTTTTTAAGGCCTTTTTGTAATGACATTTGAGCTATTTTATTTGGCGAAAAGAATTTCAATCCACCATGTTGCTTGTTTTTCTATGCATGACTATTCGACTGCTATCTTTACTTCTTGTAATGTGGGCTTGTATTTTTTCAAATATTTCCCGTTTATTTTTAATATTCGCTTATCTTTATCCAATTCTTCGACTTCATAGGCGCCATTGGAAAATACTCGTGTGATTTTAAAAGGTTCTTCCCACTTAGGGGACCATTTTCCCACAAGTCTATCTTTTCGATCCATGGGAAGAATCACTTTCCACACAAAGTCACCAATCGAAAAGGCTTAATTTTTTACTCTTTTATTGTAGAATTTCTCCACTCTTTCCTTTTGCCTTTTCAATAAGTCTAACGCATTTAATATTTCTTCGTCTAAATCAACTAATTCATCTATCATCATATTCCAATATGCATCTGATGGAATTTCATGATGTCTTTGAACTCTTATTGACTGCAAGTATATTTTGACCGGTAAGACCGCATCATGGCCATACGTTAGTTGAAAAGGTGTAGCATTTGTAGCATCCTTAGGAGAGGTTCGACAAGCCCATAGAATTTGGTCCAAAGTTTTGTGCCAACTCTTTGGTTTTCTTCCCACGTGCTTCTTTATTAAACTTATTATAACCTTGTTTGCTGCTTCGACCTGACCATTGGCTTGAGCGTAGTAAGGCGTTGATGTGAGAAGCTTGAAACTAATTTCCTTCGCGAAAGCTTTCATATTTTTACCAGTGAAAATATATCCTTGATCCGTTGTTATTGTCTCTGGGATACCAAACCTGTAGATGATGTGCTTTCGAATGAATTCGATTACTGCTTCTTGATCCACGTTTACTAAGGGTATGACTTCGATCCATTTCGTAAAATAATCGATCCCAACCAAAATAAACTTATGACTTTTTGAAGAGGCCGGTTAAATTTCTCCAATCAAATCCATAGCCCAACCTCTAAAAGGCCAAGGCTTTATTATAGAATGTAGTTCACTCGCAGGAACATGTGGTATCCCTGCGTGTACCTGGCATTCTTGACATCCTTTCGCGTATTTGACACAATCTTTTAACATAGTTGGCCAATACATTCCCTGTCAGAATAATAACCACTTCATCTTATGGCCTGCCTGATGTGCACCACATGCCCCGTTGTGTACATTCGACAAAGCTATGTATGCCTCAGATTCGCCTAAACACTTAAGTAGTACCCCTTCTGGAGATTTCTTAAATAGTTCATTCCCCAAAATCACATAACTCAAAGCTCGATACCCGATTTTTCGTTCGACTGGTCCTATTTGGTTTTGCAGGTACTCTATTATAGGCTTTCTCCAATCTCCAGTCATTGAATCATCTATGTTAAAAAATTTCAAAATTTTCTTCGTCAGCGCACCCAAGCTTTAGCGTCTCCAAATCTGACGGGGATAATCTGGCTGACACGACTCTTCCTCTAACTTCAATGGCTTTCTGCAACTTTTCCTTCGACACTTTGTATCCAGAAGCTATCTGCGCTAAATCATTTGCTTCCTGATTTTCTATTCGTGGAACATGTCGAATCGTAACCATATCGAATTTTTTTAAGAGTAGATTAGCTATTACAAAGTACATGATTAAATTCTCCTTAACACATTTGTACTCCTTTGTTATCTGCTTTATGACTAACTCAGAGTCGCCCATTATTTCGACCCGAGTTGCCCCCAATTTCAACAAGATTTCAAGTCCTGCTATCAAAGCCTCATATTCTGCCTCATTATTTGAGCAGAGGCCTTCGACTTTGTACTTGAATTTTGTTTAAATTTTGTTAGGAGAAATAACAAGAACCCCTATTCCAGTTCCATTTTTATGACTAGAACCGTCGAAGTACAACTTCCATGGTTCCACTTCAATATAGTCCAACGACTTTTCATTTATAGCGTGGTCGACTATGAAATTAGCCAGTACTTGTCCTTTGACAGCCTTTAAAGGCAAATATGTCAAAGAATACTCAGTCAATGCTAATGCCTATTTTCCAATTCGACTGTGCAAGATTGGTTCAGATAACATGTATTTTATAACATCAAAATGAGAAGAAACGTAAACATCAACTGGTTTTATATAGTGCTTCAATTTCATACAGGAAAAGTATACACATAAACACAACTTTTCAATCACACTATACCTAGTTTCCGCATCGTTCAAGACCCTACTGAGGTAGTAAATGGCTCTTTTGACACCATTCTAATCCTCCTGAGCCAACATGCTCCCTAATGTCTTGTCCGACGTGGATATGTACAACCTCATACTCCTACTTCTACAAGGTGACACTAAAATGGGAGGATGCGTCAGGTACTCCTTGATCTTGTCGAAGGCATCCTACTGCTCTTGCCCCCATTCGAAGTCTTCCTTCTTCAGTCGAAGTAGAGGGGAAAAGGCTTGCGTCTTCCCACTAAGGTTGGAGATGAACCTTCTGAGAAAGTTGATCTTGCCAAGTAAAGACTGCAACTCCTTCTTTGTAGATGGCGCTTTTGCCTCCATTATTGCCTTGGCCTTATTTTGATTGATTTCGATCCCTTTCTTGTGGACCACAAATCCTAGGAAGTCTCCCGCCTGGTTGGACAGATGAACTTGCACCTGAGGAGTTTTTCGATTTCTTCTTTAATCTTCAAAAGGATTTCTGGGGCGAATCTCCTTGGAGTTTGCTTAACAGGTTTCCTCCCAGGTTTTATTGGCAACCTTAATTCGACCAGGCTCCTATCCAGCCCGGGAATTTCGTCGTAGTCCCATGCGAAAAAATCTTTGAATTCCTTCAGCAACTAGACTATTTCGATCTTGAGTTGGGGGCTCACTTTCGCACTGATATAGGTTAGTCGTTTCTCTGCCCCTAATTCCAAGTCAATTTCTTCGAGTGGATCCTGTGCCATCATCTTGATGTTTGCTTCTAAAGGGTCCTTTTCGAAGCCCAACGACTCATTGTCATAAATCGTGTCAAGCCTCTGGTTTTGTAAATCTCCTAGATCTATATCTGGAGGATCCCTATTAGAACCCTTTTCAAGACCTTGTTGATCTAGTTCGATTTGGTTGGCTTCGACAGCCATATATCTTACTTCGGCCTCTAAGGTCGCTTTGAGTTTGTTCTCGGCTATATAAGCCGTGATCTTTTCGAGAACTAGTGACTCACTCATTGTCACTGAATTCGCTGCCCCAGCCAGTTGGCCGGATGTTTGAGGTTCCAAAAATGTAGTCCTCTTCGCCAACTACCTCTCTATCCCACTAAAACCCGTGGGTGGGATGAAGGTATAATGAGCAAAAAGCGTTGTCCGTTGGCGTCATGTCGAAAGTGGTTGGGCTACAAGGAGCTATATGAGCTAGATTCCTGTCGAAACTTTACCTATCCACCTGGTTTACTTCAGCCAGAAAATAACTCTGGTCAGCCTCTATATTTTCGACAATCCCGTCTGCGCGCCAAATTGTTATTCGCTGATGCATTGACGAAGGGACGGTACCAATGCCGTGTATCCACTCCCTACCTAAGAGAAGGTTATAAGTTGCTTTTGACGCAATCACCATAAATATTGTCGGCCTCGTGATGGTTCCGACAGTTAAATCTACCTGTATCACACCCATAGTGGTTCCTACTTTCCCTTCATAATTCAACAACACCATGTTGTGAGGTTTGGCGTCGGAATCATCTTTTCCAATTTTCTTAAGCATATAATGCGGCATCAAGTTGACAGCCGCTCCTCCATCGACTAAAATTTTATTCACCCCTATGTTACCCACTTTTCCTTTTATAAATAGGGATTTCAAGTGGTTCCTCATTGAGTCATCTGGCCTTTCGAAAAATGCGTTATGTTCTTCAACGCATCCATTGTTCATGATATAGTAGCAAACGGGCCTGTGTCTGGCCGTTTCGACCTCCAAAGCTTCCTCTTCCTCTTCGACTTCCATTATTTGATTATACTCCCTAGGGAGCACTGAAACGACATTACATGTTATATCGAATGATGCCTCTGACTCTGAGTTAAAATCGTCTATCATTTCATCATCCTTGGTTACTTCCTCCTTTGACGCTTCTTGCACTGGAGCAGTAGGTGGCTTATCAAACTTCACTCCTTCCATCTGAGTCAAAGTTTGAACGTTGTTGTTGGTTTCTGGCTTGTCTTTTCCTACAGCTTCCTTCTCAGCCTTCTTTCGATGTTGGTATCTCCTCCACTATGACTTCGTCATAGGATTCTTTCCCTTATAATTTTCAGAAGGGTAAGTCACCTTTTTGGACTTTTGGAATTCTTTTCTGTATGATACAGAAGATCCCCTCTGTACTTCAAAGTCCTTCCATTTTCCTTGCCCTTGGGCTTGTTGGATTGGATTAACCCACCTGTCGTCTAAAGCTTTGGTTGTTGGTTTGAATGTGTTAGGGTGTCTTTCCCCTAACCTTTCCCTGTTTCGGTTTCCTCTTCTGGGGTCGAATATTTCTCCAGAAGGCCTCCAATTTCCTCTTCTTCTTGCCCTCTCCACTCCCTCTAAGTTTTAGACTGCCTTTTTTTCGAAGACGACACTGCAGCGAGGGCAAAGCATCACCTCAGACCTTTTCCTCTGGCATCTATGAATAAAATCTGCCAAATTTTCTTCCTCCTTAGGGTAAGCCACTTTCTGGTACTCCTCCCATCGACGTTCTTCGTCAACTTGCATCGACACATTCTGAGCCACTTCGACCATGTTTATATTGGCAGGTGACTCTGTGTTCAAGCTCAATTTATTCAACTTCAAGCTGAGGCCTTCATTGACCTCGTGTTCCTTCTTCATTCGATTGAAATCCTCAGAGATTTTATTCGTTAGAACCTTTGGGAGTGGATTCCTGGCAACTTGTGGGCTGACGAATCCGACAACTTTGTCTTTTGGATCCTCCATGGTTCTTCGGAGAATACCAACAACAGCTTGTATGCAAGAACCTTTAGCAGTTCCTACATTGATTTTGGCGAAACCCTCAGTGGTTTCATTGTTGACTTTGTCGAAACCCTCAGTAGTTTCATTGTTGATTTTGGCGAAACCCCCTGTGGTTTCATTGTTGACTTTGTCGAAACCCTCAATAGTTTCGTTGTTGATTTTGGCGAAACTGTAGCGAACAATTTTTGGATGTGGTTGCGAAGCACTACCGCTCTTTGGTATCTACAGCTCGATTCATTTTTTATCCTATTGAAGCTGATAAAGGAAGGGAAATAGATGTCTCAAATTAACCCTGCTTGCAAACCGAGGTTAAACAGTCAAAACTGTTGGTTTACAGATGCTACAAAGATTCGGGGTCTCTTTTAGGTTTATTTTGTTAAAAATAGTGTTTGGTCGATTGATGGGAGGTTAAGATGTTAGGACGGATGTATGAAAGTATGGGATTTTGGGTTTTTGTTTAGTGTGCTCGCAAAGATTTTTCTTTCAATCTTATGCCTACGTATTCCCGTTTTTTCCGAAACAGGGAAATCAGAGCGATCGTAGTTCCTCCTATTCTATGGGAGGAAATGGTGTTTTGGTGTCTTGTTCAAAGCCCAAGACGTGAAACTAAAGGTGGTTTGTATCTTGTTCAAAGCCCAAGATGTGAAGCTGAAGGGTCTATTTGTATCTTGTTCGAAGCCCAAGATGTGAAGCTAAAAGGAGTTGTCTTTAGAGAGAATTTGTCATCTCTAAAGGGGTTTATTTGTCACAACTGTCGGGTGACTGATTATAAAGGAGGATTACTTTAACCGGGATATGTGAATCTGGCAATGACATAATCTCCTTTATAGGGGTTTTCCAACCTAAAGGAGAAGACTTTAACTCAGTGTAGAGTAATGTCATCTTTCCTTAGGAATTTCTCATGCTAAAAGAGGGACAGTGGCATGGATGTAGATGATCCAGAGGCTTGCCGCTTACAGCAATTAGATGAAGGGGAAGGAGTTATTGATGTTTATGTACTATGAACGAGGCACAGTTTTGATGCTAAAAGGTTGATTGGATCAACTAGTGGTTTTCTTATATAAAGCCTAAGAGGAGGCTAAAAGGTTTTCCTTATACAAAACCTAAGAGGAGGCTGTTATGTGTCTCGTACAAAGCTCGAGAGAGAAGCTAAAAGGTTTTGACTCAACGAGGGAGTCTTTTAGTATCTCGTATAAAGCCCGAGATGGAGGCTAAAAGGGATTGACTCAACAAGAGAGAGTCTTTTGTATCTCGTACGAAGCCGGAGATGGAGGCTATTTGACTCAACAAGAGAGTCTTTTTGGTATCTCGTATGAAGCCCGAGATGGAGGCTAAAATTGTTAGCTCTGCTGGGGAGAATCATTGTACAAAGCCCAAGAGGAGGCTATGGTGCTGTTTCAGTTGAGTGATAGGTCCAGTATGCTGATTTAAAGAGAAAATCAGTTCTTATATGAGTAATGTTTGCACTCATGGATTTTGATTCGAGGATCAGGGATATTTCCTTTTCTTTGAGGAAATTGGAAATCCAAAGGGTATTGAGACTGTCCGAGTCTACGGGTTTTCTTCCTATTTTTGAAGGGAGCTTGAGAATGTCTTTGAGACTCAAGGAAATTAGACTGTCCAAGTCTAGAGTTTCATCTTTTGTACTATGCTTTGAGAAACAGTAGTAGACTCTTGGAAATACTGTTCTATTAAGATGACTAATTTCTGTTCCTATACCTCTAGGAGGTTGTCGGGACAATTTGTACAAAGCCCAAGAGGAGGCTGGAAACTTTTAAGAAGCCGATAGGTCCTTGTATGAAGCCCAAGAGAAGGCTATCATTCCCGGAGGAAGAATCATTATACGAAGCCTAAGAGGAAGCCTGTGGGTCCTTAAACAATGCCCAAGAGGAGGCCGATACTTTTAAGAAGCCGACGGGTCCCCAAACCCCGAGAAATTCAAGACAGGCTATTCACGAGGAATAGATCAAGCCAGGAAAGTTCGAGAATTTGGAAGAAACTCAAGAGATGCCATTCATGGAGAAAATATCATCTCTAGGGAGTAGAGTTTCTTGACAAGTGCTTTTAAGAAGTCTGTGGGTCCCCAAACCACAAGAAATTTAAGACAGACTATTCACAAAGAATAGATTAAGCCAGGAAAGTTCGAGAATTTGGAAGAAACTCAAGATATGCCATTCACGGAGAAAATATCATCTCTGGGGAATAGAGTTTCTTGACAACTTCTACGAGTGACAGTCTATGAAAGGGTTCACCGAGAAGGTTGCCTTTCATGTCTCCATATTGTTTAACCCCAAGAGGAGGGAAGACTGTGTCTGGTAATCCTATGGGGATCTAGTTTTGACTATTTAAGAGTGATCAACGGGCTTAATACTAGACGTAGTTGCCGGGAAAACTCTAAATATCTGTACTATTATTACACAGTTGATATGAGTTTATGAAAGAGGACTTACAGCGAAACAGCCCCACAATAAAGTTATATGTATATGAAAGCGGTAAATGAAAGCGTATAAACACTTACTCGGTTGTAGAGCTTCCGTGCTGTTTGGTTAGTTGTTCAACAAAGAAAGATTGAAAACAACAGTATATTTCAAAATCAAAGGAGAAAGTGCTTTAAAAAATAAAGATTTGGGGCTTACATCTCAAGGAGAGGCCCAGGGTTTTATCAGTGATCACACTGTTTGAAACTGTACAGAGGGACTTATACAAGTGACTGAGGCCCAAAAATTGTTTTCTATACAAAGGGATGGGTCTTACACTCTCTCAAGAGGCCCAAAAAGTTTTAAAGAAAAGAAATGGGTCTTACTACTCGAGGGTAGGCCCAAGGTTGGTTTTTCAATGGATGATGATCGCGTCGAACTTTTTAAATACAACGGGACTTATACAATAAGTGAGGCCCAAAATAGGTTGTATTTACAAAGGGTTGGGTCTTACACTCTATTAGAGGCCCAAAAGAAAAAGAGTGGGGCTTATAACACGAGGGTAGGCCCAAATGATTTTTCGTTTAAAATGGCGATCGCGCCGAGATTTTCTTTTAACGCGAATGGGCTTATACAATATCTGAGGCCCAAAATGGTTTTGGTTAAAAGGGGATTGGGTCTTACACTCTATTGGAGGCCCAAAAGTGTTTGAAAATGATTTATGAGGGTTGAATTAATCCAAAAACCCTAATTTGTTTTCAAAATGTATTTTAATTGAATAAAAATTCAATTAAAATGATCAAAATTGTTTAACATATGGAAAACAAATTGTGATCTTGGATTAATGCTTCAAAAATTAAGTATTGACCTACAAAATAATTAGAAGTCATTAAAAGTTGCAAAATCAAGGTGGAAAAAATATTCAAAATGTCAAAAATAATTAAAATATTAATTCTTTGCAAAAAATATCAATTATATGAAATAAATAATATTTTTGGGATTTTTTGGGAAAATAAAATATTTTAACATTTTTGTGAATTATTAAAAAAAGAATCAACTCAAAATCATTAAAACTCAGAGAGAAATTAATTTTTGAATCAATTAAATAAAATCACAAAATTCAAATATTTGAATTTGTGAAAATGGCGCCAAGAACAGCTGAAGAACACGCGCGTTTTTCAGTTTTGCCCAGATTTGCATTTTCTATCCAATCTCACTGAATACTTGATTATATCATACTATCCACATACCAATCAACTCGTTTCAACCTCACGATCATGTCTATGGCAATTAATTTCATTTAAATTAGGCATAAAACAAGAAATCACGAAAAATCCTCAAGAGCCCTAAATTCTGCATGAAGGCTGGGATTTTTAATACACGATTCAAACAAAGCAATTACTTAAGGGGAAACATTCCATGCATGATTATGAATATTTGGCAAAAGTATTGTGCGAGGAAATATGTATAGATTGAGAGATGACCAAGTTTAGGCTTACCTCTAGGTCATGACAGCAAGAACAAATTGATTTCTGAGTTGGAGGTGTTACATATGAGTTGTGATGTTCTGAACAGCTTCCCTACACCCTATGGAGTGTGTTTGAATGCTTGGACTTGATGTAAATTGGCTAGATCACTTCATGGCATCTCAACTGCAACTTGGTTAAAACCTTGAGTAATTGACTGGTGATTCTGAGAGATCAGTGTTCCAGATGTTGTTTAAGTGTTTGATCAACTCACATATGATGTATATGAGGTGTGTGTGTGATTGGTTTGAGTGAAATTGCTCTCTAATGAAAAACCCGATAGTGACTTGCTAAGAAAGGCATTTTTGAGAGTGAGAAGTGGATTTTGAGAAAGCCAAGTGTTGTAGGCCTTTGGTGTACTTAAACTGATCACAATTGAGCTCTATTTATAGTAAAGCAAGTTTGTTTTGCAAGGAATAGTGAATGGCAACTGCTGAGTAGGTTTGGCTAATGTTGGCAAATGAAAATCCAAGTCTCCTCTAGCCATTAACTAGAGGTTAGGGCACAGGCTGCTGGTCCCCTTGGTCTTGGATAAGTCTTGACTGAATTCAGTTGCTAATAGCTCAGTCCATGCCACCTTGGTGCTTCCATTGAATGCTCCAATCCAAAATTGGAGTCTTGTCCCTATTTTGGGCAATTCTAGGTTTAGCATGCTATTTCTTGTTCCAAGGACTTTGGAGGCTTAGCTCAGTGATTGTCCCCTTTAGATTCAATCCTCAGATGTGTCCAAAGTGATGACCAGGCTTGGAATTGGCTGATTTTGGTAAATCGAGCAAAAGTGCAAAATTCTGCCTTGCCTTGGCAGATTTCAGCAAGGCCACTTGCCAATGTCATATCTCATGGCTCAAGTTGAGTTTGGTGATGTTTTTGGCCATTTTGGAAAGCTCTTATATGATACAACAACTGTTTGACCACATTTGGTTTTGATACTTTTTGGATCCAAGTGAAAAATGTCCCTACATTTGGAAAAAAGTAAGGCAAAATCTGACTTAGTGAAATTTTCACCAAGTGTTGGAACAAAGTGACTTTTCTTGATTTTGATCACTCCATAACTCAAATTCCATGAGGAATTTGGACATAGGTCAGTATGAAGCTTTTGTAGAGGGAAATGAGATCTACAAATCAAGCTTTGGATGGAAAAAAATGGCTTTGTGGTTTAGGAGTTATGATCCTCCAAAGTTGGTACCTTTGTCACTTTTTTCCTAACTTAGAAAATTTTCTAAGTTTTTATGGTTACCCCTTTTACAAGTTATCCCATTTTCTTTGATGTGGGAGTCCTCTTGATCCATTGTGGATGTTTGAGAGGTTAGACAAGTTGAAGATCATGTCATTTCTTGATTGATCCTTTGTCTAAGAACTCTGAGAGGGCTTGAAACCCTAATTTTGATAGTAGTGAATGATCACCCATCTTTGGGGAGACTGATGAAGCATAATGACACACCCATATTGTGATGATGATTTGCACAATGATGGGAAATCTTAGTGGTCAAATTTTGGGGTATGACAGAAACCCATAGTGGTTTCATTGTTGAGTTGTCGAAACCATCAGTAGTTTCGTTGTTAATTTTGGCGAAACCCCCAGTGGTTTCATTGTTGACTTTGTCGAAACCCTCAGTAGTTTCATTGTTGATGCCCTCAGTGGCCTCAACAATGTAGTTCTCGATGATCCTTGCGTCAAGGTCTTCAGTAACCTTGACCATCACTGGCTGGTCCACGCAGTCAGTTGTAACTTCGACCATGTCACCTTTGTTAGTGGGATCTTCAGCAACCTCCACCATATTCACGTTGTTGTCGAAGCCAACAGCAGCCTTCATCATATCCATGCTATCATCGAAGCCTTCAGCAACCTTGACCATATTCACTATGGATGGCTCAGCATAGTGGGCCTCCACCACCTGCAAGGAGTTTGAATCCACGTTCGCCTGGGATTTCGACTTGTCGCCGAATTTGAGCCTTCCATCTCTTATTGCATTCTGCACTAGATCCCTGAAAAGGAAACATTGAGACGTTTTATGACCCAAAAAATTGTGATATTTTCAAAAACCTCTCTTTTTCTGTTGTTCTAAAGGAGGCACCTTAGTACCAGGAGGCACTATCGTTTGGCCATCCTGACCAATAAATCAAATATTTCGTCACATTTTGTAACGTTGACCGTATAAGTTCTTTTAAGGAACTTGTCGTTCTTCTCCGATTCGGTTGGATTTTTTCCATTCGACGGAGCCAAGACTTTGCAAGTATAAGGCGGACCCTGTTTTAACTCCGCAAAATCTACCTCTTGTTCATTGAAATTTGATGATTCCTCTTCGTCATCATCCTCACAAACTCCGACATATGCTACCCTTTCTTTCTATTTTTATTAACCCCAGCTTTTTCGGCTTTTAGTCGTTCGACCTGTCTAACCCTATCAGCCAATTAGGCCATGTTTCTTAAATATTGGGTGTCTAATTTCTTTCTGATGGAATAGTCAAGAGCACCAGCGGCCATTTCAACTAACTCATGCTCAGGCACTTATGTGAAACACCTTGCCTTGAGCAATCTAAACCTATTCAAATAATCATCAATTGGTTCTGAGACCTTTCTCTTTACGCTAGCCAATTCTTTCAGACTTATCTTCGTCTACCCCATGTAAAATTGTTCATGGAATAACCTCTCCAACTGGGTCCAGGTATGTATCGAATACGCGGACAATGTGGTGAACCAAGTGAAAGCATTCTTCGTCAAGGAACTAGGGAAATATTTTATTCTCAAATTCTCATTTTGCACTATTTCGCCTGCTTCAATTAAGTATCGTACCACATGTTCGACCGTCGATTCACTGGTATCCCCTGAAAATTTTGTGAACTTGGGAACTTTCCATCTATGGGGTAATTCTTGCTGCAAAATATACTCCGATAAAGGGGAAGTATAACTAGGTCTTTGTAATCCCAAATTCATACCATTTCGCGCCATAATTCTTTCGACCATGGCAGCCAAATTGTTCTCTGCCGGCATATCATTACAATGCATTTATTGTATAATATTGTCAGCATTTTGGTTTCGGTTTACTAGCAACACTCTTGGTTCTTTTTGAACAGGGATTTCGACCCCAGGGGGTTCGACTGCCCCTCCTTGGTTCAGAGCTTCCGCCCGAGGGATGTTTGGTTACCTTTGGTTTATGGTAGGCTCTTCTTCGACGGCTGCCCTTGGGTTTTGAACTACTTGTTCCCTGGGGGGAGGGGGGACACCAAAGAAATCAGCAATGCACGTCATCTGTGCTGCCAATTGTTGATTCGTTTGTGTCGTGTTTTGGATCAAAGGGTTGAATATAACTCCCATCTGTTGGGCTAATATCTGGGCCATATCATGGTTACTCTCATTCATTTGTTGCCTGATTACTTGTGTGGAGTTATTGGTAATATTTGGCATGTAAGTTTGATATCCCGTTCCTAAAGGCTGGCTAATTCTACCCATATGGTTCACACCAGAACCGGACCCTTGCAAGGGCGAAGTTATGTTCATTGTTGGATCCGTAAATGCTAATGGCGCGTTTTGCAAACTTGCCATTACTGAAGTTGGCATTCCATATGGTTGTTCTCGATTTAGAGGCATCGAAAACCCAGATATCAAGGGTTTGTACATACTTCCCGAAGGGGGAGGAGTCATTTGAGGCATTTGGGGTCCCATAGTTGAAAAACTAGGTGCACTCCGGGGAATTGAAAGCGTAGGCGTCGAACCCGCTGTTGATGGCATAGCCTCTGAAACTGATATTGAGGCCGTATTGCCCCCAGTCGAAGGATTAGGGGGTGGTATTTCATTATTCGTAGGATTCTGATTGTTAGGCGGATTTGGATTCGCCATTCTGCGTACTCATCTTCCTCTGGGTCTTTCTTCGTTATTTATGGCTATTTTACCACTTTTTAGTCTCATGCAACAAAATGAAGAAAATTTCTTACGAGTAAAGTGTAAAATGAAGGTTTTAAAATGTTAATAGCACAAGGTCCCACTGGGCGTGCCAATTTGTTTGCTTGGAAAATTCGCAAACAACCGCTGATCTCCTAATTTGTGAAAAAATTATTTTTCTTACAGGACCGATCAAACAAATCCTAGGACAATGTGCTTTAACAGTCTTGACAATTTGTGTTAGAAAACCTTTTGTTTATTGAATTCATCATGGTTCTCACCAACTTTCGTGTTTTTCGACAAAAGTAGTAAAACTTGCTTCTTGAAATAAATGGCGAAATGTAAATAACTTGCAAGTAAGAAAATGGCAGAAATGTAAAGGGAATTGTAAAGGAAGAACTTAAAACTTTTTATTAAAATGCAAGGAATGAAAACTGGTGTTTTTCAAACGTACATTTTCTCAGTAACTACTCTTTTTTCTCTCACGGTTACTTTGAGTATTTCTTGAGTGATTTTTACAAATTCTGAACACACCGGAAATCTAACACTAAGACTCCCTATTTATACACAATCAAAATAACCACCAATAACAACTATTTCTCCTAATGGCGACAAATGGCATTCTGCATGCATTCGTCAACTAGATGCATCCCACGTGTCCAATTTCAAAAATGAAACTCCCTCCTAAATTTGAATTTCAAACATCTGTCGAACGAGGCATATTTCTCCTTTGTCGAAATATTCCTAATACTTAGAAAAATCTGCCAATGCTTTTCCTTAAGTAACATTTGCCTTTGACTGGCTTTCTCCCATTAGAAATACCTTCATGTCAAAATTTCCTGGCGAATTTCTGAATTTGCTCTTGAACAATTATCTTGGCATCAAAATTAGCAACCTAGAGAAACAGAGTAGTCATGGCCCTTTGATAGGTCGCCCTGACGTTCTTTAAACCGAACGGCATTACCTTGTAACAAAAAGTGCCCCATGGGGTGATGAACGAAGTTTTCTCCATGTCTTTCGGCGCCATTTTGATTTGATTATAGCCTGAGAATCCATCCATGAAGAAGAATACTTTGAACTTTGTTGTACTGTCTACCAGCATGTCAATGTGTGGTAAGGGAAAGTTATCCTTTGGACTGGATTTGTTCAGATCCCTGTAGTCTACACACATTCTGACCTTTCTGTCCTTTTTTGGAACTGGTACTATGTTGGCTAACCATTGAGGATATTCTGATGTGGCGAGGAAACCCGCGTCAATCTGTTTCTGTACTTCCTCTTTGATTTTGATGGCCATATCAGGATGAGTTCGTCTTAGTCTTTGTTTTACTGGTGGACATTCTGATCTCAACGGTAGATGATGTTCCACGATGCTGGTATCCAACCCTAGCATATCCTGATAGGACCAAGCGAATACATCGGGAAACTATTTGAGAAGCTTTATCAAACCTTCTTTGACAGTCGGACTGAGCAATGCTCCAATCTTGACTTCTTTGCTCTCTTCTTCTGAACCTAAGTTGACCATTTCTAACGGTTCTTTGTGAGGCTCAATGGACCTTTCCTCTTGCCTGAGTAATCGGGAGATCTCTTTTGGAATTTCTTTGTCATTTTCTTCTTCTGCCTCAAATACCGGGAGTTCAAAGTTGGGAGAAGGCATTGGATTGTATGTTTCAACGGGGTTTAAAACAAGCAATCTGCATGACGTGATGATTTTGTTTTAGAAGAGATAGAGAGAATGCAAGAGTGTGTGCAGTGTATTTTCTTTGGAAAACTGCTTGTTTTTATTATTGAATTGTTTTTTAGGATTACCATTTTCTGAAAAAGAGAAAAGAGAAAATAGCAATAAATGCGAAAATTACATAACGACATTATTTTATTTATGATTTGGTCAATTCTTGAAACTACAGCCCTATAAAACAAAACTCTGTCGCTTTGGGCAAAGCGAAGAGGGATATTTACAGAAAGTGAGCCCTATCAAAACATCTGTTTCACCTGGGCAGGGTGAAAGGTTAAAGTAAAGACGACAATTACTTCGACTTATGAACGACTTTCGGAACATTGACAGCAATCCATTGGCGGAGAATTCCTCGGTGAATCACAAAGTCTAGTACCTTCCTTCTCGTTTGTCTTCAAAAATAACGCTGATTTCTGGTGGAGCAGGATCATTGGAATCTGTCTCTCAGGCAGAGTTGTCGTAGGAGGATTCTTCTGTTGTATTTTGCATAGTGCTTACTCTCTCAGGTAAATCTCCCCATCCAGTAGGTTGGATGTCTTCAAACCTAATACGAGAGCTTTCAGGAGCGGTGTACTTGACCAAGTAGTCAAACTTGCCACTTGGTTGTCCTAAGGTGTCCTACACTTGTTTGGAACTGGAGGAGTCATCTCTTTCGATGATGTTGACCTCGGGAAAGGCATAGTTAAGGAACTCTTGTCCTGTAATCTTTGCAAATTCATCGTCGTGCTGGATATTTTCTGAATGCCTCGAGTAATGATCCCATGACATGGTGGGGACGCAGGTATTCTTTTCAATGATGCTTAGTTGTTATGCATCGTTGGGATGATTCTCTTGTCCCAAGTCTCTTAGGTACGGCTGCCAGATAGGAAGGCCATCCATTGGGCCATAATAGTTGTGGTTTCATCAAAGTGTCTTCCTCTAATGAGTTTGGTGGAGCACGACATCCCTCAGGATCACAATCTCCGTATATCATTTTGACGTCTGACCTCGGTATAAATCTCGAACTCTGTGCGGGATAGCAAAATGGCATAGGCACCTCTTCTTGAGACATATAGTTGTCCTCGTTAAGATAGAACTTCCACTCTTCATCTGTATCGGAGGAGTATCCCTCGTTGATGGTATGTACTTCTTGAGACACTGGGTGAAGGAAATCTCCACTGTGGAAGAAGTCCTGAATGGGATGAAAACTTTCATCGTTAGTGGCAGCCTGGGTACAGGTTGAAGAGAAACCAAGACCCTTCTTTGTTTTGTTATCAATAGGAATGACAAGTCGTCCCCCTCCCTTTGCGTTGTTACTTTTAATCAATTCGAGAGCATCTCTTTATGAGGAAATAGAGGTTCCCTTCTCTGACTGATTTTTATTGCTCACTGAAAGTGCTTGGAACTGAGTTCCAACAACCTCCTCTGGTTCTACACAAGTGGCCGTTGATAGGTTACTCATGATCAAGGCTTGTTCTCCACAGACTGTGACGAGTTAGTCGTTCTTGATGAACTTCAGCTTCTGGTGAAGTGTCGAAGTGACTGCCCCAGCCTTGTGTATCCAAGGTCTTCCTAACAAACAGCTGTATGCTGCCCGGATGTCCATGACCTGGAAAGTGACTTGGAAAGTGTGAGGACCGATAGTTATGGGAAGATCGATTTCGCCGATAACTGCTTTTCGGGATCCATCAAATGCTTTGACGATGACCTCGCTGCCTCTCATCGGAGATACTTTAAATGATAGTCGCATTAGAGTGGACTTCGGCATAACATTTAAAGCCGATCTGGTGTCTACCAGTACGCTGGCTAAAGCATCGTCCTGGAAGTTGACTGTAATATTGAGCGCCATGTTATGACTTTTTCCTTCTTCTGGAAATTCCTCATCACTAAACCCCAAGTTCTTGCAAGAAGTGATGTTGGAGATGATGCTGTCAAATTGTCTTATTGTCACATCTTGTTCCACAAAGGCTTGCTCCAAGAACTTCTGTAGAGCTTCCCTGTGAGCTTCGGAACTGATTAACAGAGATAGCACTGAGATTTTTGATAGAGTTTGCAACAACTGATCTACTATGTTGTACTCACTCTTTTGGATAAGCTTCAGCATCTCATCGTTGTTCTTTGAAAGGTCGGGATCACTGGATTGACCGACTGGTTGATCAGGAACTTCTGCTTGAGGTTCCTTTTCTTTGCTGGGTTCTCCAACTCCTCGGTTGAAGATTCGACCGCTCCGTGTCACTCAACTGATATCTGCAATATTCACGATGGAGGGTAGTGGAGTTTCCTTTCCATTCTCAATTGTTGTTGCACCGTATTTGTAAGGGATAGCCTTAGTTGATTCATACGGTAGCGGTCATGGCAGATAGATAACTACAGGAGCCTTCTGATTTTTCTGACCATTGTAAGTAATTTCAATCAGTTCCTGGTTGGGAACTTTTCTACTGTCCAAAGGAATTCTTGATTCATCAAGTAGAGGGATTATGGTACAAACATCTTTGGTCCTCTTATGATCAGAGATTACGATGACATCTTTGATCTGATCAGCGAAATAGTCGGGCATCAAGTTGATTGACCCAGAACTTGGATACGGTCGAATCTCTTTATGGTCCAACTGACTTTGAAGGGCTGCTCGCACGAGGTAACATCCTTGATTATTCTCTGAGCAAACTCTACAGTGCTTATAGTTGTGTGGTGGCACCTGGCCACTTCGGCTTTGAATGCAGTGTAACCTCATTAGGTCTATTTCCATTGATCGAACATCCTGACTTTGATGCCTAGTAGGGTTTCAGTCAGTCATATTGACTTGTTGTGTGTCTTCATCTAGATAGATCGGAAGCCACCAGTGGTTCAACAAGTGTTGTAGTGTCCTCTGAACGAGTGCACATCCTTGGTCACTCTCACGACACCCTTTGCAGTTCCGATAATCGTGCGAAGTCAGAAAACCGAGATAGACTTGCTTAGCGTGTAACTCCACTAAACTGGAATTCATCAAACGAATATCGAAGATTTGAATCATGTTGACCTGATAGGGATTTCTATCATTGTAATCCTGAATCCATCCAAAATCTATCTGACGCTGGAGGGCCTCTTGTTCAAAAGAGCATCCTTGATTGTTTACCGAGCAGATCAGACAGGAATCATAATCGTGCCGTGGCAGATCATGATGTTGGCTTTGCCTTGAGTGCATTGCCACCAAGTTGACATTCATCGTACGGATGTCATGGTTCTGAATAATGTTGGAATTTGTATAAGTCATGTTGACCCCACGAATTCTGTGATCCTGGATCCAACCGAGATCCAACTGTTCCTATAGAGCTGATTGCACCACAGAACATCCTTGATTATCTTTAGAGCAGATATCACATTGGTGATAATTATGAGGTAGTACATGCCCATATCTGCTCTGTCTGTGATGCATCTTAACCAGGTTATTCCTTAATAAGAGTACATCATGAATTTGATAGTTGTGGTTAGACTCTCCCTCTATCAAATTTACTGCAGCTTTCTCGTGTTGAGGCAACGGGTTCGTCTGAACATTTGGATTTGTATCCTTGAAGGATAAGACCCCGCTCCTGACAAGCTTTTGCACATCGGATTTGAAGCTGAGACAATTTTCTATGTTATGCCTTGGTCCTCCTTAATGGTAAGGACAAGTCTGATCCGCTTTGAACCAAAAAGGTGATTTCTCCGGTATTGTAAGAGGTGACCTGGTTTAGACGTGCCCCATGACCAGTAGTAGTGGAAATAGTTCTGCGTACAACATTGGTATAGGGTTAAACCCTGGTGGTCGCGTTGTACGGTTGTTGTTGTACAGAGGACGAGCCTGCTGAAGAGGCTGTTGTGTCCTTTTTTGATATTGTTGTTGATGCGGTTGGCTTTGAGCAACCTGAGGTTGATACGTTGGAATAGGCGCAGGGTGGATCGCAGGAGTTACAGCTGCTACGGGTTGGTACCGTCGCCTTTGCTTTCTGAGAGAGATATTATCAATATCTTGCTCTTTTTTCTTAGGGAAAGCACTACCGTATCTTTTGGTACTACTTGATGATCCAGCGTCTTTTACTAAACGTCCTTCTCAGACTGCTTCCTCAAGATGAACTCCCATGCTCACCATCTCAGTGAAGTCACTGGGCGCACTGGAGACCATTCTATCGTAGTAAAATAAGCTCAAGGTTTTCAAGAAGATCTTTGTCATCTCTTTTTCCTCAAGAGGTGGACAAATCTGAGCGGAAATTTCACGCCATCTCTGAGCATATTCCTTAAAGGTTTCCTTGTCCTTCTGCAACATGGCTCTAAGTTGATCTCTGTCTGGTGCCATGTCCAAGTTATACTTATACTGCTAAACAAAGGCAGCGCCAAGATCTCTGAAAGTGACGATCTTGGTGCGGTTTAAACCCATGTACCATTTGAGTGCGGCACCGGTTAAACTATCCTGGAAGTAATGGATCAATAGCTATTGGTTCTCTGTCTGAGTTGACATCCTCCGAGCGTACATCACCAAGTGACTTTGAGGGCAAGAGTTACCCTTGTACTTTTCAAATTCGGGCACTTTGAATTTGTGCGGAACTTTCACATTGGGGACCAAACAAAGGTCTGCAGCATCTTTTCCGAATAGATCCTGACCGCGAATGGCTTGCAGTTCCTTCTGCATTTCCAGGAATTGCTCCTAGAACTCATTCATTCTGTCGTACATACTTTCATTTTCACCAGAAGATATCTGTGTAATTTGTCCTTCCGGGACAGTGTGTACCACGGGTGGTGGTATAGTCATTACGGCAGTGACTCTTGGTGCTTCCCTCTCCCGAAGTTTGTAACCTTTAGGAGTTGCTATCATGCCCCTTGCATCTTCGCTTTCCCGAAGTTTGTAACCTTCAGGCCCAGCAGTTCCTGCTGCAGTTTCCGAATCTTCTGTGATCGGTGGAATATATCTTTCTGGGATATAATTGAGTGGCATACCCCAGGGACGATCTTTAGGCATGGTATACCGAGGATCATACTTTTCCACTATGGGCGTAGACGTGATCTCTGATATCACAGTCCTTTGTTGTTGCATCTGAGCTGCTGCCAGAGCTTGCATGTCATTGTGAAGTTTCCTTAGATCTTCTTTCAGAGCGTCGAGTTCTTCTCTCAACTCTCTATTCTCTTCCTCGAGATTATCCATTTTCTTTTCAATGTTGGCCCGAGTATTGTACGAATGAGACAGTTTGACTCTAGAATCGAGACACAAACGTGAGAGTCGTAGGGAAGAAGAATGCGTTAGGTGTGAATGATGAATGATATGCAATGATTATATGATTAATTTTTGTTATTTTCAACAAAAACTTCAACAATTGGATTGCAAATATCATACAATGGGAAACCCCGTTTTATTGAATTCAAAGATTGCGATAATGGAAATACAGTAATTTACAAAGTGCTGTAAAAGGAAAAGTCTAAACTTATGGATCTTGAGTTCTCTCTGAGAAGGGCTCAGGTGCTGGTTCCGGTATTTTACTTTTCTTTTATCGGGGCTCTTGAGCCGTTGTCGGGTTGTCATTCCTTTGACAAGTGAAAGGAGCATTCTTGATTTTCTACAGCATGTTGCTCTAAAATCTCAATCAGAGCATCTTTATCTTTTATCAGTTACTGTATTTTCTTACACTCCACATTGAGAATGCGGTACTTGTTCTTCCAAGACCTCCTCTCCTGTTGAACTTTGTTAAGAGTAAGCTGAAGCTTTTTCGTATCAGACATAAAGTAAAGGACATATTCCTTTAACGGAAGAACTTCGTGACGAGGGTATGGCATCCTCAGTTTGAGAGCTCTAGTTTGTACCTAGTGGAGATAAGGTTCCACCGAGACACAATCTAGTTTTCCTAGAGACTCTCTTCCTTTCCTGTGAACTTGTTTCCAAGCATGTTGTTGTGGTGAGAATCGGATAACAATCTATTAATTAACTTGCATCACAAAACTTCGAAGTTCACCACTGACTTTTATTTATCCAAAGGAAAGGTTCAAGATCGAGAAAACCTAAAGGGGGGAGATCTAAGGTTCAGGGGTTGGTTATACTAAGGGAAGGTATTAGCACCCTTAATATATGTAGTACTCTACAGGAACCTCCTGTTTAGTTTGTGTTATGTTATGTTTGCTTGCTTAAGGATATCTGCTAAAGGGTAAAGGTAAAGACCTAAGGGTATGTACATTAAGTTTGCTCGCAAAGACGTCGCATCTTATGCCTACGTATCTGACTAAAGAATCAGAGCAACCGTAGTTCACCTAACTAAGGGTGAAAGAGGAACCATTGACTATGGCCAAAGTTCCAAGTGGGAATGAGTGTGAGCTCATGTAGAGTTTAAGAACTCTCTAAGTCTAAATTATAATGGGTGAAGTGAACACTCATGATGACGAGAGCCACACAGAGTTTAAGAACTCTAACCTAATTCTAAATGGTGAGATTCATGGCTCTTAGGAGGCCACGAAAGGATAAAGGCTCTTAGGAGGCCTAGGGGAAGATGGCTCTTAGGAGGCCAAGATGATGTATGAGCTATTTTATGACTTATAAGTCAAATAGAAAGACTTTCCTTTGGAAGGAAGGGGACAAAGAGGGTTAAGGAGGAGAGCTAAAGAGCTAGCCTCACTTGGGGAGAATTTAATAAGGTTACAAACATCATAAAAAAAATGAAGACATGAGCTTGATGATAACCAAAACATTTCATGGGGAAACATACCAATCAAAAATGTTACAACACCTGAGCAAACAAGTATGGTTTTAATCAAAAGGAGGTGATAACAACCTAAGGTTTAGTGCATTTCTAAGATGACAATCCAAGACATAGGAACACTTGGGGATAGCTCAAACATGGTATTCAAAGATTCAAGACGTACATGTCACATGCTTGACCAACAAAACTCATGCTAAGAGAGGCAAATGATCTAAAGAGACCTCATGGCATTCCTCAAGAAAGTTCATAAAGATATTCACATGTAACAACCCACTAAACATCAAGAAATAAAGTGAAACCAAGTTACACAATATCAAGACATCATACAAGATTCAAATATCATGTATTAGGATTCAAATTATCAAGATAGAACAAAAAAACATTGCAAAATAACAAAAGGAAATCAAGAGGTTCTCATAAAAACCCTAAGAAGATCCTTCCTTTTCAACATGAATAAATGCTTCCAAAATGAATATTTTCACCAATTTCTTTTCACAATTAGAAACTAAACATATTAAGGAGCAATTTACAAAAAGAATAGGAAAAAAAGAGTGAAAAATGAGCAAGATATGATTTTTTTTGGAAAATAAAGCATAAACCATAAAACATGAAATAAACAAGTGATAAAAAAATAAAGGGAAATGATTCCCATGGGTATTGAACTCGTGACCTAATGTGTATAGCTCAAAACCACTACCAAACCAACCATTTGCGCATCTTGACATTGTATGACAACAAAACAATATATATGAAACAAAGGCGTTTTTAGAAAATTAAAACAAAAGGACGGGGGCGAGGGGGATTCGAACCCCCGTCCTAGTGGTCATATGGCGTGTTTAATGTGTGTGCTTGCAACTGGGGTGGCTGTTACATCCGGTAACAGACATGATTCAATAAATACATAAGCCTTGGCGAATGAAGAAAACAAGAGAAGCAAAGTTAGCTAAATGATTGGGTTATACCTTTATTAGATGCAGGCTCCTAACAAAATTAACATTTTCATACTACATCAAGATGTCATCAACAACAAAAAAAAAATGAGCATAAACCAACCATGTCAATCATCAAAACTTAAATATTTGGTGGACTACTAAATGAAGAACAAAATGACTCATCAAGGATTCATGCTATAATGAGACGGATTGATTTGTTTTAATGCAAATATGAGAGTTTTGATGTTGATCAGGTTTGAGCACATGAGGGAACAAGTTCTTGGCATCTTAAAAATTGCAAATAGCATGTTATATATTTGACATGATCATCATGTGTTTACAAGGAAATGGCTTGCAGTAGAGAAACAAGTTCACGAGCACCAGAGAAAATATACCCAAAGACAAAGTAAACTGAAATTAGTCATACTATCAAGAGTGGCAAGAATGCATCATAACTTCAAGATGGCACAACATAAAACATGACAACATTCTTGGTAACAATAGGCATTCAACTGATCCAAATTAATTCTAATGCGCATTTCATTTTAAAAAATAAACAGATGCAGTGCCAAACCAATGCTAAATTAGGCCATGCTTGCCAGTGTCATACATAAAGAGAGTGAATTAAACCAACATGCTATCTATAAACATAAGTAAACCAAATGTACCCTCACAAATCTCATTCATTGTGATCCTTTGATGAGGATGAAGGAGAACAGTGCACATAGCATGACAGGTTGTGGCATTTGACATATTCAGAGTGCAGTGACAAGTATCATAGAGATGAAACCTTTTGTTCATTAACATTGATCCAAACAAGAATAGAAAAACCATAGCAACTAAACATTGGTGATATGTGCAAGCAGAAAAGAGATCAAGAAGATATTTCTTGTGCACACCACAAAGTAATAATGCACGGCCTCAAAGGATCCTTAAATGCACATACCCGTTTTGGCTTACCAATTTAATTTGAGTTAAGTAACAAATCAACATGTCATGAGATATTATGTGTACTAAGCAGGGCAGCAGATTTAGACTTCAAAAAGGTTAGCAATAGATTATACATACAAAGTGAATACAAGATATAGCAATGGCCTACACAACCTAGCCACATATCAAAATAGGATTCCATACACCCAAATTGAACACAAAGACTGGAAACACTCCCAACTTCAGACATACACCAAAGATGCATTTTGTAAGTCTACATTTATATCTTAAACACTAAGTATAACATGATGGAGCAGACATATGTTTGTGGTATGGCATGAGTAAAGATGCAACATTATGAGGTATGCACATGGGTAAAACAAACTTTAACAAGGCAAGACACACATATCATGAATTTCAAGTAGGCAAACTGGTCATAAATCAAAGTGACAACAAATGTGAGCATGGCATATCAGTTTGTGCACAATAACCTTAGGAAACATTGGCAAGCATGTGGTCAAAACAAAACTCAACACAAAAGGGTAAGCAACAAGTCCTCATGCTAGATGACAAGTTTGGCAGTTATTAGCACACATACTCTTGAATTTATATCATAGCAGCAAACTGTACACAACAAGTAAGAACACAAAGCCAAAACCAGTTGTAGAACTTTAACAGGCCAGCAGGTTAGACATATCAATTTTAGGCACCTCGGTCAACCTGACTCAAAACAAAGGCCATGGCATAGTGGCCCTCAGCTTGGGTAGTAATCACAATGAGACAGACATACACAACTCACATGTTGATAAAGTTCAAATCAGGCTGGTACACATACCATCAACACATAGTTTAGCAAGCATATTCACAACTTGGAGACACATCAAATGACAACTTAAGGTTTGTATACATATCCTAAACACCAAAGCTTAATATGAAGGGTAAAGCATGATATCACAAAACAAATCCTTCAGAAATTATTAGTTTCACACAACAGTTTTGGCATACACAAAGTGAAATGCCAAGATATGACAAACCAATAAATGATGTTAGGCACATGATCAAATATGAGAGCATAAACTTAATGCAAATGAACATAATCAAATCTTCATTTTCAACTGTCCAACTTAGTTATGAACATGGCATACACACATTTGGACCAATGTCATACAGCAGGTTATACATAAGAGGGTAAGACTCCAAGCATGGTAACAATTACATACTTCAAAGAGGTTAACAGTCTGGTCATAAATCACCTAGTTCCAAACATGACTTATGGATATACTGGGGGGGGGGGGGAATGAGCATGTGAGTGGACAAATAGCACCAGTTCCACATCTTCATATTCAAAATTTTAACAAATATCATCACACAAGCAATCCTTTAAGCACAACACCTCCCATGAGAGCACACTTACAAACTGGTTATGGCAACACATGATACAATAGCTCAAAGCAACATTGTCAAGTTATAACAATACCAGTGCTCCAAATCAAAAGGGATGAACATCAAGAATACTCAAAGGTTTGTCAGCATGTCTTGCAGCCAAATGTTTGGCAGAGTTACACAACAATAAAATAACACGTGCTTATAAAGTCAGTGAGTGATCAACACGAATGCTTGGTAGTATAATAACAAGAACAGAAAGTAGTGCCCAACTCTACCTTACCTCAGCCAACTATAACCAATCTTACTTCATCTCAAGATTACAGGTCAGGGATGGAGACTAAGTAAGGTTTCAATTCACATGGTTTACACATTGTGTATAAATGGAGGAAATCATATAAGGCACAAGCTATATGAACATATATGACATAGGTATGATAAGGAGCATTATGAGTATGAACAATGAGTAAGCATACAAAAAATGAACAAGAGATGTTACCAAGTGGAATATGTCCACTGCAACTTCAGTTGTGCACAAGTTCCTTTCTTGCTAATCTACACACGAGCTTCCAAGGCCAAGCTTTCTCCTTCTTCTTTTCTTGCAAGACTTCAATCTCAGAAATATTTAGAATGTATTTGTGGAAGATTGCTGGTGAGGAATGCAAGCACAATGGCCTGCTATTTATAGGGAGAGTGAGAGCTCAAGGTATGGCAAACTTTGCCAAAAATGCCAAGTCTGCCCTTCCCATTTCGTGTGAGATATTCAAACTGCAGATCCAAATCTTCTAAAATCTCTGATCATCTCAACAAAGACTATTGTGAACTGATTGGTCCAATGCCTAATGAATAAACAACTGTTTTCTACTTTTGGAAAGTTTCTCTCACCCTCCCACCTGCACAAACAAGACATAAACCAATATTTTAATGCTAAGCAAGTTGAATTTCGTGGCCAAGGCTTGTCTTAATGTTAAATGGATCATTAACATTCAGGAAATGATGAAAATTGGTGATTAGGGAAGTGTTTGAATCAAAATTCAAAAGTTGGTTTCTTGCATTTTAAGCAATGAAACCCTCAACTTTGGCCCTTCGAAACTCCTAGCTCCCTTGATGGATGGAGGGGTTCTAGTAATCTTTGGAAAGCTCTCAATTCCCTCTACAACTTTCATGTCCAACGATTTTTTAGTTGAGGCATGTAGCTTTGTGAAAAACTGGGTCAAAGTTGGTTGTTCATTGAGGGAAAACAAGCTGAAATTTCACTAAGTCTTGGGTCAGTTTGGCTTGTAAGCTTCATACCTCAAAAACCATACATTTTTAAGAGAAACGTCATATTTAACACTTTGAAGATCTTGGAAAAAGCTTCCATTTGGGCTTTGAGTCACTCAAATTGGATGTGTGGTTTGGAAGTTATGATCATTTCAAATTTGCACAAGAGAGGGAAATTTCACATATGAAAAGTTTTATGATCAAAACTTACTTCCTTTGCAAGAAACCCCTTGAAACTTGATCTTGATACTTTGAATCATCAATGAGGCATGTTATGATGAGTTGAGGCATTGGAGGCTTCATTTGGTTCAAAATCCCAAAGATCAGGGCTTCAGACAAAACCCTAATTTTGACTGTGAATGCACTGGGACAAACCTTGGTGATCTTGCTTCTTTCATCACCCCTAAAGCTCATAGGAGACCTTTAGGGATGTTTACTAACTCATGGAGCCATGTTTCAGGGTTTGAAGGCACCTCTTGATGAAAATCAAGACTAATGATCCATATGTCCTAATAGAAACCCTAATTTGGAGGCAGGGCGAAACTGTGGCTCAAACTACTCATGATGAGAGCTAGATGACCTTGAATTCTTGTTGAGTGAGACCTCTTGGATGTAGGTGAACTAAAAAGGTTGATGAACCAAACAAATCTTGATTTGATATGGCAAAATTCTTCAGTGATCCCTCAGGTTAAAACACTAATTCCACACTTTGGCCTGGTGATCCTTTGTTGACTTGACTTGATTCAAAGTCTTGAGATCTTGGTTCCAAACAAATGGTGAATCTTCATGATGATTGTATGGAACCATAGGATGCCTTAGGAGGCCTTGAATCTCTCTGTGCAAACCATAATTTCAAACATAAGAGAAACAAACTGCAAGATATAGGTTAGTTAAACAATGCACATATGATTGATCCTAAATGTCTATGCAAGATGTTATGACATCTAAGAGGTAAAATTTGGGGTATAACAGTTGCCCCTATTTAAATAGCTTTACCGGATGGAACGAGGAAAGGATGTCCTCGGGTCATCAAGGTGGAAAGGTATTTAAATATATCAAACCGAAAATTTTGCCCTTAGATGGAATGTAAATGCGAAGACAAATGACAGACGCATAAATGCTGACATGCCATGAATTCTAGTATGATGATATGATGTCATGATAGTGCAAATATACAAACATACCAGACACTAGAGACAAAGAGCAGACAACCACAGGTGAGTAACACTGGGGAAGGATGAAAGTTAGTGTCCATGAGGAAAGCTCATTGGGGATACGGGCTAACCGACAAAAGAGACTCATTGGGAAGACTCTGAGGAAACTCTAGGGATAGAAAGATAGAGCCGAGGGGAAACCCTATAGGTCCTCACTGAAGATGAGAGCCAAAAAGGTATTATCCACTGGGGAAAGATCCAGGGAGATGGACGACAGGTTCATAGGTGACCGAACGACACTGGGGAAATAAGGTACATTCTTACTAGACATGAAAACAGAAAGAAGACATGATCTCCACTAAGGATCAATTTGAAACAAAAGGATAAGCATCCAACAAAATATTTTCTGGGGATTTCTTATACTGAAGAGTTCAAACGGGATCTTCAAGAAAAGCTAGAAAAGATAGAGACAAACTCTGCGTGCGCCAGATGATGAAAGATGACTGGACCTTTTAACTGGGGATAAGGTTAATGAACTAATAAGAGTTGGATAAGAATCGAGGTTCACAACTGACCCGAGATTTTGGTTCATAGGTGACCAGGGTTTATAGTTGACTTGAAATCTTGGTTCATAGGTGACCGAGGTTCATAGTTGACCCGAGACAGAAAATGCCAGAAAATATTGGACTTAAGGTTCATAGGTGACCTGAAAATCAATGCCAGCGATTACTGGAATTAAGGTTCATAGGTGACCTGAAATAATGTTTAGGTTCACAATCGACCTGGAACAAACAATGCCAGCGATGACTGGACTTAGGGTTTGTAGGTGACCAAAGTTCTGGTTCATAGGTGACCAATGTTCATAGTTACCTGAAAATCAATGCCAGCGATTACTGGGCTTATGGCGCATAGGTTACCTTGGTTAAGGTTCATAGGTGACCAAGCTAATGTTTAGGTTCACAGTTGACTTGAGGTTTAGGTTCATAGTTGACCTGGTTTCAAACAAAGGGTTCATAGTTGACCTGAGGTTTAGGTTCATAGTTGACCTGGTTTAGGTTCAGGTTCATAGTTGACCTGTGTAACACCCCATTTTCTTTTTATTATTATTTGTGAATAATTATATGTTGTTGTGATCGATTATGTGTTGTTGTGCCTTCGTTGTGGTTGTGTACCCGTGGTGAAGGGTAGTAGCCTTAAGAAGTAAGTCTTGAGGGTAGTTAGGGGTATGGCTAATAACATAGAGATTAGCGGTGCGTTGAGTAATGTTGATCGGATTATTTAAATTTATCATTTATTGACTAATTCATCTCATTAGTTGAGTGATAATGTTAATATAATAAGATAATTAAAATAATTAAGAGGTGTAGTGAGTGGAAGGGCTTTATGGTAATTAGGCGAGGGTTAAGTGAGGGGAAATAAGGCGATTCATTAATTGGGGTATATGAGAAAATTAGAGAGTGAGAGTTCATTATTCTGATTCCACGTGAAAAAGTGAAAGAGGGAGAAGAGCTAGGGCAAGAGGAAGAAAGGGAGAATCCATTGAAGTTAGGAAAGCTCATCACTTTAAGGTAAGGGTGGGAGTTCTTTCTCTCTTAAGGGTTTGATGATACATGTATGTGGGTAGAATTGTTAGGTTGAATCCATAAGAATGTTGTTTGTGGGTTGATTGGGGTTTTGAGGATAATTCATAATTACATGATTGGGATTGATGAAATTAGTGTAGTTGATTTGTACTGTTGGAATGCATATGTTAGAAATAGGTTGTAATGGCATAATCTGTGGAAAAAGTGTGTTAAAAATCAGTTTGAGTGCAGAAAATCGCAGTTGGGGAGATGCTGTTATCGCAGGGTTTTTCTGCTAAAATCGCAGAGGGCGCTTAGCGCGGTCTGGAGGAATTTCGCCTCCTCGAGGCAGTGAGTAGCGCGCTTAGCTCGGATGTGGGCCCGCTTAGCACGGCCTGGGACTGAAAAACATTATTTTAATTACTGAAAATTAGTGGAAATTGTATACTTTATATTATGTAAATGTTGTTTTGTTGTTGTGATGTTGTGAGCATGTATTGAAGTATTATATGCTTGTTTTGTTGATGTTGATGTGATAATATGA
The DNA here is from genome assembly GCA_022829125.1 of Lathyrus tuberosus. Taxonomy (NCBI): domain Eukaryota; kingdom Viridiplantae; phylum Streptophyta; class Magnoliopsida; order Fabales; family Fabaceae; genus Lathyrus; species Lathyrus tuberosus. The sequence goes on along the minus strand of JALAZF010000436.1, from coordinate 1,281,605 downwards.
AATGCATGATTAAATGATGCAGAGGTGTGTAGTGGTTGTAGGGCATAATGAGGTATGTTCGATAAATGCGTGTTAATTGTTGATTGATGATGTGATGGAATAATGGTATGCCACGTGTTCGTGTTCGTGTTCGCGTTAGTCATTGTTGCATGTTGTCGTTGAAGGTGCATAAGCATATGCAAGAGTTGAGGGATGGCGAGTTCCCATGTGGGGTGTGAGCGTTTATCTGGATTCCTTTATGGAATCAATGTTGTTGTTGTTGAGGTGATTGTGTGCCCATGTGGGGTGTGAGCAATCACGATTGTCGTGTGCCCATGTGGGGTGTGAGCAATTAATTGACGTTCCGACGGGAATTGTGATCAGGAAACAGGGATCGAAAATGGTTGATAAGTGCAAAATGTACCTATTTTTGTATATAAGTTTTGTTGCACTTATCATTACTTTGTGTTAAAAATTGGTTGAATAAACCCCGCTTTGTTTGTAAATACGTTTACTTTACGTTTTAGTGTATATATTGCGTATCATGTAAAGATCAATGAGTTTAATTGATTTTTGATCAGTTTTTGTAGGTATTCAATCATGGATATCTTACCATTATTGTATAGAGCATTGAATAAGCTTTCCAGCGCTTCAAACCGGGCGAAAAACAGAGTTACGGTTCAAAAGTTACGAATAAAACAGTGTTGTATTTTTTGATATTCTGTCAAATTCTCCTCATGCTTGCCAGGCGAATATGTGGTGAGTCAGACAGCCAGAAACGTGGAAAAAAGTCCAAAATAAGCCGCCTTTGATTCGCCAGGCGAACCAGAATTTCGCCAGGCGAATTTTCCAGGACATAAACACCATTTAAGGCATAAAAACACAATTTTTTAGTGATGGTTGGGTAAATTTTGTTCCCAATGCATCAAACATCATTCTTTGGTGGAGTTAGCTTAGAAAACAACTGTGGAGCATGCATACAGATGAACCAGGGGTGGATTGATCGTCGACCGGCTCTGACAATCTGCGAGATGTTTGGTTCATTTCTCTTTTTCTTTGTGTTTTTCTTTATGGTTGGGTGGTGTATATGCATTTGCTGTAAACTCATGTATATTTGTCGCCCATGGCGTTGTATAAAACTTGCTTTACAAATCTCTATTGGTGATTGTCTCTGATTTTTGCTTTATGCGCGGGGTTTGGGTTGCGTTAGAGATAACCGTCGCGAACTTCGATTAGGGATGATTGTCTGTTAGTTTCTTTATTCTAGAGATAGATTTAGAGCTAGCAATCTTCAATAGGCGTCGAAGCGTAATGCCTCCGTGTCTTGAGTCGAGTGCGAGAGTGTCGACGATGGTAGCACGGTTGTTCTCTCAGGTCAGTGTGTCAGAGATGGACAATGTAGTGAGCGATGCTGGGTGATATTGAGGAGTATTGTAGGTTGAGTATAATTGGTCGGTAAGTTTAAGTTTGTGAGAAGTCGATTATGTGCACGCCTGATAAGTTTCTTGTTGCTGAAGAATGACTTTCTTTTTATGTTTTAATGTTTACTCTTCTGTTTTCTTGTTTTAAACCATTCTAATCCAAACTCATAAACGCGAGAGATTGTCAAACGACATTCTTTCCCTCGAACCGATCTTTGTGGACACGACATAAATCCCGGAGGGAATTCTTCCGAAAATAAATATTTTTTCTGCTTGCCCTATTCTGCATTCAACAAAATGGCGCTGTTGCCGGGGACCGATTTTGATATTGAATCGCATTGCGATAGTTTCTTTGTTTTTGAGTTTTGTATATATCGTATATGTTGTCTATTTCCATTATGTTTGTTCAAGTGTTATATACGTTTTGTTCCCGTAATGTTTGTTCGAATGTTTGGTTAGGACACTTGCTTTTGGTTTGCGCGGTGAGGCATCACTATGGCATGAAGGAAGGAAGTTACTAGCTAAGCATTGTAAAGGCGTCGAGCTTACGACGTAAAAAAAGCCTGGTGTACTCTTTTCTTTTGTTGTTGTTTAGCTTAGGTAGTGTGGTGAGTTTTCATTAAACAAGTTGTACTTGGATTTTTCGTAAAATTCTCAAATCTTCACTTTACAACTTGTTTAATGAATTTTTGCCAGTTTTTCAGGTTGTTTATATTAATGGTCTTTGTGTTTGTCAATGAGCTTGTTTTGAGTTGCTTGAGGTAATTTGGTGATGTTCCAAGTTTGATCGTTTTAACTTGCGGATGTATGGTAATGATTTTGTTAAGTTTTGTACACCTTCGAGGTATGTGTTTATCGCTTTCTTGACTTTAGGATATTCATGATACTTAGGCTTTTTACAAACTTGCATGCCATTCATTCTTTTGTATACTTGTTCATGTGTGAATCACTTTAGTTCCCACCCTTTCTGTGAGGAAGCCTTCTATTGTTCATATATGCACGGAGAACCAACTTTCTTGTTCTAACTGGATTTTATTATGTTTAATCTTTTGTTTGTGTTGATTATATGAATCCATGAAAATGATCAAGGCAATTTTGTTTCATTTTGAGCACAACTACCTAACCAAATAGTCATTCACGTTGTGAGCGTGTGATTATTCGTAGCCCCTTTGAGCTTTTTGATCCATGTTTTATTTGAACTTAATGCTTGTCTATGAGTATTTAGTTCACTTATTTTTTAATGGATCTTTTTTCTTGAACCCTCAATTTTGTGTTGTTGTATGGATTTTTACCTTGCCTTAGAAAGTAAGGAGTATTCACATGATGATGTGGTTGAATTCAAGTTGGGGAGAAAATGAATGTTTACTCATTGGTTGGATTCTATGAGGGTTGAAAAAGAAAAGAAAAAAAAAAAGAGAAAAATATGAAAACGAAAAAGAAAACAAAAAAGAAAGAAAAAGAAATTCTTGAGAAAGGAAACAAAAAGAGTTCAAATAATTGTGCTAAATAAGTATTGTGTTTTGTGTAACACTTGGGATTTTGGAAGAAGTTGATTGGAATTTTGGTGTTTGAATCTTTGTGAGTTGATCACTCCCTTAGGTTTAGGCAAGTTTTTGTTTCAATTACCTTAAGAAATTGCCCCTTGTTTGTTTACCCGACCACGCTACAACCTTGAAAAGTCCTTGTGATTCTTGCCTTTGTATGTTCAATGTGAATTTTTGGATGGATGCATAATTTAGTCTTTTGTTTGCAAGATTGTTGTGTGAGTGAAAGTACCTCATTTTGTGTTTTTCATCTATCGATGACTGTTTTTGCTAGGTGTGATTCACATTTGAACTTGTGTTGTTTTAGAATGTTCGGCATGAATTTTTGTATTTTGCATTTGTTTCGTGACTATGTTATCGTTGTAGTTTAGTGGTAAGTATTTACTTTGTGTGTACCGTTTTCATTTGAACCATTCATTTGTCCGATTTTCAAAACCTGTTGATTCGTGATTCTTTGGTTTTCACTCTGTTTCTTTGAGTTGTTTGATTTTTGTTTGAGGACAAACAATTATGTAAGTTGGGGAGAGTTTGATAAGTGCAAAATGTACCTATTTTTTTATCTAAGTTTTGTTGCACTTATCATTAATTTGTGTTAAAAATTGGTTGAATAAACCCCGTTTTGTTTGTAAATACGTTTACTTTACATTTTAGTGTATATATTGCATATCGTGTAAATATCAATGAGTTTAATTGATTTTCTCTCATTTTTGCAGGTATTCAATCAAGGATATCTTGCCATTATTGTATAGAGCATTGAATAAGCTTTCCAGCGCTTCAAACTGGGCGAAAAACGGAGTTACGGTTCAAAAGTTACGAATGAAATAGTGTTGTATTTTTTGATGTTCTGTCAAATTCTCCTCATGCTTGCCAAGCGAATCTGTGGCGAGTCAGACAGCTAGAAACGTGGAAACAAGTCCAGAATAAGCTGCCTTTGATTCGCCAGGCGAACCAGAATTTCGCCAGGCGAATTTGCCAGGACAGAAACACCATTTAAGGCATAAAAACACAATTTTTTTGTGATGGTTAGGTATATTTTGTTCCCAATGCATCAAACATCATTCTTTGGTGGAGTTAGCTTAGAAAACAACTGTGGAGCATGCATACGGATGAACCGGGGGTGGATTGATCGTCGACCGGCTCTGACAATCCGCGAGATGTTTGGTTCATTTCTATTTTTCTTTGTGTTTTTCTTTATGGTTGGGTGGTGTATATGTATTTGCTGTAAACTCATGTATATTTGTCGCCCATGGCGTTGTATAAAACTTGCTTTACAAATCTCTATTGGTGATTGTCTCTGATTTTTGCTTTATGCGCGGGGTTTGGGTTGTGTTAGAGATAACTGTCGCGAACTTCGATTAGGGATGATTGTCTGTTAGTTTCTGGATTCTAGAGATAGATTTAGAGCTAGCAATCTTCAATAGGCGTCGAAGCGTAATGCCTCCGTGTCTTGAGTCGAGTGCGAGGGTGTCGACGATGGTAGCATGGTTGTTCTCTCAGGTCAGTGTGTCAGAGATGGACAATGTAGTGAGCGATGCTAGGTGATATTGAGGAGTATTGTAGGTTGAGTATAATTGGTCGGTAAGTTTAAGTTTGTGAGGAGTCGATTATGTGCACGCCTGATAAGTTTCTTTTTGCTGAAGAATGACTTTCTTTTTATGTTTTAATGTTTACTTTTTTGTTTTCTTGTTTTAAACCATTCTAATCAAAACTCATAAACGCGAGAGATTGTCGAACGACATTCTTTCCCTCGAACCGATCTCTGTGGACACGACATAAATCCCGGAGGGAATTCTTCCGAAAATAAATATTTTTGCTGCTTGCCCTATTTTGCATTCAACAATGGTACCACATGCATTGAGTCTAGGGGTGTCTCATTGCATTTCTCTTTATAGTTGTGTTGCATTGTGCTTCGAATGATTATCTGTGGTGGTGTTAAAGTGTGGGATTGTTGTCGAATATCATGATATGAGTAAATTACTTGATGATTTCTACTTGCATATGATATTAACTTATTCTTTTGATTGATTGAGAATCTCACCCCTTCTGTTTGAATGCTACCTCCATGTGGGTAACGTGCAGGTGATCAGGATTAGTGCGGTGTCAGAGTGAGTGAAGATGAAATCTTCTACTTTGCTTGTTGTGTCGGCGTCTGCTCTGATGTGTAACACCGGGGTTCTGGAACGCTTAGTTGTTTTGTTTATTTGGTTGATGTTTAATTGAAGGATTTGAACTAATATTTTGGTTATGGTGTTAAATGACTATTCTTTCGCTACAGATTAAAAGAATTTTACTTTTGAAAAATGATTTAAGTGTTACATGTCTATTCCATGAGCAAGTTTTTGTGGAAGTAGCATCCTGAATGCCCTTGTTATTTTGAATTTACTCTAATGTTTTTATTATTTTATTAATATTATGACGCGGGGGTTTAGGGTGTTACGACCTGGCTTAGGTTCATAGTTGACCTGGTTTTCAAACAACGGGTTCATAGTTGACCTGAGGTTTAGGTTCATAGTTGACATGACTTTCAAACAACAGGTTCATAGTTAACCTGAGGTTTAGGTTCATAGTTGACCTGGTTTTCAAACAACGGGTTCATAGTTGACCTGAGGTTTAGGTTCATAGTTGACCTGGTTTAGGTTCATAGTTGACCTTGAAATAAGCAATGCCAGCGATTACTGGACTTAAGGTTTCCATGTGAGGAGATTAAGTATCAGATAAGTCAATATCGGGGTTGCATAAATGAAGATTAGACTTCCTAGGGAATAATGCAAAAAGAGTCAGATCTGGCGTACGAAAGTGAAGACCGGACGCAAACAAGACACAGACAAAGGTCTGAAGATCAGTGAAAGAGATAAAGAGAGATAAATACCTCACACGAGCAAAACACCAAAATGCAAAGATGCACAATGCCTTGGTATGATGCGAATGCTTAATGATATGCAAGAACGACTCTAACAAGAGACGAAAGGCTGGGAGTAGAGAGAGGAAAGATGACATATCCATCATACTGAAATATGACGGCCATGGGTTATGGAGTTAATCCCTGGATGTCTTCATTTCACGGGGGAAATAAAATTCATATTTTCAACAAACATTTGTAGAGATACTGGGGAGAGGTCCTTTGTATCGGTGGTCAGTCATTACTGAAATGTTTTAATTCAGGGGAGTAATGCCAATCTCTTTTTAACCAAAGGTTCACACCAGATGATTTATCAGTGTTTTCGTCGCGACCAGAGCTTTTGAGGGAGGCTAATGATTTCACTAAATCGTCCCTAATACCAAAGAAAAAATGTATATTTCCTTGTGTTTTATTAAGAGATTTTTTCAAAACATTTTCCATTTTCAAAACCGTTATTAATGAATAAATGAAGTTTTGCATAACAAGGAAAATATTAGAGTATGTGATAAATATCAAACAAAGAATGGCTCAAAATCTGATTTCATTAGAATGGTAACTTGCCAATAGCAAAGTTCCATGAAATATTACAAAATTGAAAAATGGCAATTTGGGAAAAGGTTACATCATATTCAATGACCACTACCACCTTAATGACTAAGAGTCCTAAAGATCTTTGCTGCTGATGAGGCGACTGAAACTTGAATTTCTTCATGAATCTCTGGATGTAGGTGACAACCCTATCTGACACAGTGAAACGCCTCTGCCCCTAACTTTTTCCTGGACTGCCCTTTCGGGTTTTCAGCCCACCGGGACGCTTTTTTTGCCTAGGCTGCCCTTTCGGGTTTTCAACCTAGCGAGCTCTTTCTTTTATTTAATCCCTAACTTTTTCCTGAGTCTCCTTCATAGGTTATGACCCACCGAGATACCCTTTTCTTGCCTAAGTCACCATTTCTGGTTTTCGACTTAGCGGGTTTTTTTAGGCGTAATATTTTCGTACTGAGTCAGCATTCACAGGGTGTGCGCGTTGTTCACCATCCATCGTTGTGAGGAATAGGGAACCTCATGAGAATATAGTTTTTAACACAAATGGACCCTCATAATTAGGTGCCAATTTTCCACGAACATCCCTTTGAGATGGCAGGATCTTCTTGAGCACAAGCTCTCCTTCTCGAAATTCTCGAACACGGACCTTCTTGTTAAATGCCCTCTTCATTCTTTTCTGATACAAATGACCATGACACATAGCAGTCAGACGTTTCTCATCAATGAGGTTCAGCTGGTCATATCTCTCTTTGACCCATTCAGCTTCGTCAAGCTTGGTTTCCATCAGGATCCTCAAAGATGGTATTTCAACCTCAATGGGGAGAACAACATCCATTCCATAAACCAAAGAAAAGGGGGTTGCCCCTGTCGAAGTTCAAACCTAAGTTCTGTATCCATGCAAGGCAAATGGTAACATTTCATGCCAATCCTTATAAGTCTTGACCATCTTCTGCAAGATCTTTTTGATGTTTTTGTTAACAGCTTCGATAGCTCCATTCATCTTGGGACGATAGGGTGAAGAATTGTGATGCTCAATCTTGAAATTGTCACACGGCTCCTTCATTGTTTTGTTGTTCAGATTTGTTCCTTTGTCCGTTATGATTCTGTGAGGGATTCCATAATGACAGATGATATTATTCCTGATGAAACAGGCAACCACTTGCTTGGTCACATTGGCATAAAAAGCAGCCTCAACTCACTTGGTGAAATATTCAATGGCCACTAGGATGAAACGATGACCATTAGAGGCTTTCGGATCAATAGCTCCAATCATATCAATGCCCAACATAGAGAAAGGCCAAGAGACGACAACACATTCAGCAAGGTCGGAGGAACATGCATCTTATCAGCATAGATCTGGCACTTATGACACTTTCTGGCGTATTGGATACAGTCAACTTCCATAGTCGACCAAAAATAACCGGCTCTCAAGATCTTCTTAACCATAACATGCCCACTGGCGTGAGTACCAAAGGTTCCTTTGTGAATATCGTGAATCAACAGGTCCGCTTCTTATTTATCAACACATCTCAGCAGGACCATGTTGTGATTCCTTTTGTAAAGTACATCATTACTGAGGAAGAATTTGGATGACAACCTTCGCAAAGTTTTCTTATCAAGACTAGAAGCATTAGCAGGATACTCTTGAGTCTTCAGATAATTCATAATATCGTGAAACCATGGTTTACCATCTACCTTTTCTTCGACTGACTGACAGTAAGCTAGTTCGGTCTTGCGCTCAATACTGATGAGCGGTGCTTCATTAACAAAGTTAACTCTCCACATTGAGGCTAACATGGCTAGGGAGTCAGCTATGTGATTTTCCGAGCGAGGAACATGACGAAAGGTAATCTCATCAAAGTATTTGATCATTTCCACAATATAAGCACGGTATTGGATTAGTTTCTCATCCTTAGTTTCCCATTCACCCTTGACTTGATAGATGACTAGGGCCGAATCACCCATGACTTCTAGAATCTTGATTCTAAGATCAATTGCAGCTACTAAACCCAAGATACACGCTTCATATTCAACAACATTGTTCGTGCATCCAAAGTCTAACCTTTTCGTGAAGGGAGTGTAACCGCCCTTAGGGTTTATCAATTCAACACCCACACCATGTCCTTTGTAATTAGAAGAACCATCAAACATCATCTGCCATCTAGAATCGGGTTCAGGACCTTCATCAGGGCCTGGCTCTTCACAATCTTTTACTACCATGATATCTTCATCGGGAAAATCAAACTTGAGAGGTTCATAATTTTCAACGGGCTAATCTGCGAGGTACTCTGATAAAACTCTTCACTTGATAGCCTTCTGAGCGATATATTGGATATCATATTCAGACAACAGCATGTGCCAACGAGCAAGTCTTCCTATTTGAGCAGGCTTTTCAAAGATGTACTTTATTGGATCCATTTTCGAGATCAACAAAATAGTGTGACAAATCAAATACTGCCTCAAACATTTGGCGGCCCAGGCCAAAGCACAACAGATCTTCTCGAGCAGTGAATAACGGCTTTCGCCATCAGCGAACTTTTTACTCAAGTAATAGATGGCATGTTCTTTGCGACCAGTTTCATCATGTTAGCCCAAGACACAACCCATGGATCCTTCTAACACAGTCATGTACATGAAGAGAGGCCTTCTAGGAACAGGAGGAACCATAATAGGTGGTTCTTGCAGATAGTTCTTGAGTTTTTCAAAGGCTTGCTGGCAATCAGAATTCCACTCTACGGTCTGATCTTTACGGAGCAACTTAAAGATTGGCTCACAAATAGGAGTCATGTTGGAGATAAATCTGGATATATAATTCAAATGACCCAAGAAACCCCTTACTTGAGATTCAGTCTGTGGAGTTGGCATCTCTTGAATAACTCGTACCTTATCAGGATCTACTTCAATTCCTCTTTTACTGACGATAAAACCAAGTAACTTTCCTGATCTGACACCAAAAGTACATTTAGCGGGATTCAACTTCAGCTGATATTTCCGGAGTCTCTTGAATAACTTTAGAAGATGGTCCAAATGTTCCTCCTCACTTTAAGATTTAGCAATCATATCATCCACATACACTTCAATTTCTTTATGGATCATGTCATGAAATAAAGTCACCATGGCTCTTTGATAAGTTGCCCCTGCGTTTTTCAAACCGAAGGGCACGACTTTGTAGCAATAGGTTCCCCATGGGGTAATGAATGTAGTTTTATCTATATCGGTCGGGTCCATTCTGATCTGATTGTAGCCTGAGAAACCATCCATAAATGAGAACACTGCAAATCGAGCTGTATTGTCCACGAGAGTGTCGGTATTTGGTAGAGGGAAATCGTCCTTAGGACTGGCTTTGTTGAGATCCCTATAGTCTACGCACATCCGAACCTTACCATTCTTTTTCATTACCGGCACGATGTTGGCTACCCATTCAGGGTACTTTGACACTGCCAAGAAACCTGCATCCAACTGTCTTTTAACCTCATCTCTGATCTTGAGAGTCATGTCGGGTCGACTTCTCCGAAGCTTCTGTTTCATAGGAGGACATTCGGGCTTTAGTGGTAGCTTGTGAACTACGATATCTGTATCCAAACCAGGCATATCTTGATACGACCATGCAAACACATCCATATACTCTTCAAGAAGCAGTACTAAACGTCTTCTAATTTTTGTCCCAAGTGTTGCCCCAACCTTGACCTCTTTCCTTTCTTCATTGGTACCAAGATTAATTGTGTCAACCTGTTCCTCATGTGGTTGAAGATTCGTGTACTGATACTTACACATTTCTGCCAAATCATCAGGAACCTCATAATCCTCCTCATCCTCAGCTCAATAGATAGGTGAATCAAAGTTAATAGTGAGAGCAGGGTCATCGAATACAATGGGTTTGGGATTTATTCTGCATGATGGAGGGATTTATTTTATTAAAATGCACAAACATTGAATGCAAGAAGAAAAAGTTTTGGTAGTTTTGAAAAGATTGCCATTTTTCTTAAAAGCAAAAACAGTAAGGTAAAGACAGAGAGTTTAACAAAACATCATTTTCATTTATTAATAGGAAATGAAACTGGTGGCTCATACAAAATAATCCGCTATCCTTAGGCAAGGCTAGGAAATTGAAAACAACAACAAATCAAACAAATTACTCTGGCATAGGGTACAAGATAGGGATCTCAACAGATTGCCAATTGCTCAAAGCGGCGTCACACTGAAAAACCAAATGGTTGATGTCTTCATCTTCAACATCTTCGATAATGGCATGGAACTAATGTCCTCCACTGACGAACATCTCTTGAATGGTCTTTGGTTTTCCCATTGTTGTAGCAGCTTTTTCCTCAAGAGTTGGTTTGTAAGCCAACCCTTGGTACTTCTCTCTTTCTTGGACTTCGACGACTTTGCCCCAGCCTTCGGGTATACCTTTTTGCAGAGCAGATTAAATGCTTATGAAAGAAGTAAAGGATGGACAATCAGAGGCCACTGGTTCTCTATCATCAATCATAACGGAATTTGCTATCTCAAGGGCTTGGAAGGAGGTTTCCAGAGCGTCCTCATCAGCTTCAATATAACGGAAGGGGGACAAGTTATTGACCATTAAATCTTCCTCTCCATGGATAATGACTAACTTTTCATCAGCTACAAAATACATCTTTTAATGCAAAGTCGATGTCACAGCACCGGCTCCATGGATCCATGGTCTACCTAACAGACAACTGTAAGCAGGGTTGATGTCCAGGATTTGGAAAAGTATGTTGAATACTTGAGGACCAATCAAAATAGGCAACTCAATTTCACCCATCACTGATCTTCTCGAGCCATCGAAGGCTTTAACAACAAGTGAAGTGGGTCTCATCACAGCTCCTCGGCAAGACAACTTTTCAAGGGTTCTTTTTGGTAGAACGTTTAAAGATGAACCAGTATCCACAAGAACTCTGGCCAATGTATCCTCTTGACATTTTATTGATACGTGTAGGGCCAGGTTATGGTTCCTACCTGATCGCGGCAACTCTTCGTCACTGAAACTCAGAGTGTTACAAGCGGTAATGTTGGCAACGACATGGTCGAATTATCCAGCGGTTATATCTTGGGCCACATGTGCTTGGGCCAATACCTTCTGTAAGGCTGATCTGTGAATGGGTGAGTTGACTAGCAGGGACAAGATTGAATTCTTAGATGGAGTCTGATGGAGCTGATCCACCACCATGTAATCACTTCTCTTTATAATCCTTAAGAACTCTTCATCTTTTTCTTTAGAAATTACCTCTTTTCCTTTGTCTTTAGGGGGTATGGTAACAACGGTCTCTTTGGGTGGGGTTTCTTTGACAGAAGGAGTGTAAACTCTGTTGCTTCGGGTTATCTTTCCTGTTCCAACTATGTTTGTCACATCTTCAACAGTGGTTCCCACCTCATTCCTTGGAACCAAGTCTTTAACAACGATTCCCACCTCATTCCTTGGAATCACGTCTTCTCGTCTTTTGTTACCCATAACATTCTCATAAATCCATGGTACGACCTTGGTCCCTCTGAACCTAAATAGAATAGGTTGCCAGACATCATATTGCTTGGAATGATTGGCACTGGAAACAGCAACAGACTCAGCATTGTTGAAAATCGGTATGGGTTTGTTGAATACAGGAATCACAGAACCTGACTTAGGTATATTGGATCCAGGCACCTGCTATCTTGGCCTTGGTAGATTAAACACAGGTTTAATTACTGCAATCTTACTCTCCTTTTCTTTGCTGAATACTTATAGAAAACCTTCATTGATCAAACACTGAACATCGTCTTGAACTAAACGGCAGCCCTTGGCATTGGTATGACATTCCCTACAATCATCATGACAAACTTTGACCAAACCAGCCTTGAACAACTTAGCATGAAAGGCTTTGATAGGAGTTTTGATCTTTGCTGCGTCCAAAACCAACACCTTGTCATTTTCATCTTCAATGGCATTAGTAGTCCCATGGGTGGGCAAAGGATTGCTTTTTACATTCGGCTGATTGTCCGCGAATGATAGGATATTCTTCTCCATTAATCTTTTCACTATGTTTTTCAATGCTAAACAACCATCCAAATCGTGACTGACCCTTCCTTGATGAAAAGCACAATTCACATTTGGATTGAAGAGCAGCATAGATTTCTCAGTTGGTGGTCCCAAAGGCCTAGTAAAGATCAGTCCTTGCTCCACTAAGGAAGGGTAGAGCTCAGCTTAGGACATCGGTATAGGTGGAAATGTGGACGTTGCCCCTTGCATTCTTTGAGGAGCATTCTGCTGTGGAACCTGTTGTCTCTGCTGTTGGTAATTCTAATTTTTTGGCCATTGCTGATAAGCGGGCTGTTGATAGGTCGGCGCCTGTTGCGTTGCTTGATGGTTGAAAGTAGGTGTGACAGCTGCTATGTAAGGTTGCTGAGCATACTGCATATGGTAGATCGGCTGTTGAGTAAAGTTTGGAACAGACTACTATTGGTACATAGGCTATTTCCACCTTGGATTGTTCTTCTTACCTGCCATGATGGCATTAGTTTCTCCCTCTTTCTTCTTGTGGAAGTGGCTAGGGGCTTTCGTGGTACTGGTATTGGTATTGGTTGAACTGCTTAAGGAACTAACTACTCTCTCACTCTTCAATCCAGCCTCCACTTTTACACCAACAACAACAATATCAGCGAAATTAGTACTAACACTGATGATCATCCTTTCGTAAAATTTTGGCTTTACCGTATCTACAAACCAATCAGCCAACTCTTTTTCAGTCAAGGGTGGTTCAACTTGAGATGCCATTTCCCTCCATCTTTGTGCATATTCTTTGAAGGATTCAGTACTGCTCTGGGTCATACTTAACAACTGCCTGCGGTCAGGAGCTAAATCCATGTTGTACTTGTAGTGTTTCACAAAAGCATCAGTCACATCCTAGAAACAACGGACTTGAGACTGGTCCAAACTTAAATACCACTTAGCAGCAGCCCCTTTTAAGCTGTCTTGAAAATAGTGGATCATCAGTTTGTCATTACGTACGTGTGCAACCATTCTTCGATAGTACATGATCAGATGAGACCTGGGACATGCGGCACCTGAGTATAACTCGAAATTTGGCAGTTTGAATTTGGACGGAATTACTAAGTCTGAAACCAAACACATATCCTTAACATCGGTGCTAAATGTATTACTTCCCCCTATCGCTTTTATCCTTCTTTGCATCGTCTCGACACTTTCATTCAATTTTTCATTCTGATCATCCCCCTCTTCGGACATATCAATGTAATCATATGGAGGAGGGTTTTGGAAAACCGGGTGTACCTGTGTTTGTACCGCTGCTGGGGTGAATGTGGGAACGGCTTGCAAAGTTTTATTAATCAAAGGAACCGTTTGCGGAGCAGACAAAGGAACTGTGGCACGGATGAAGTCAAAGGGCAATACCGAAAGTGGGGTTCACGATAGGGATGACAGGGGGTTCCACTATTGTAGTGATGATCCATTTTTGCTCTCATGACATTAATAGCCTCGAGGATCTGTCCCATCCCTCCTTGTATCTCATTCAATTCGTTGTTAACCCTATCCATTTCCCCGTACTCTTCTGACATCCTTAGTCAACCCTGGGCTCGAGTGTTGTAGCTGTGTTTGGGATTCAGTGTGACGATTCTGGAGAGAACAATGGTGACATAAGATAAGGATAAAGAGGAAAATACATATGTTATGACAGGATGCAAATGAAATTCTGATGCCAATGCAAGCTAAACTATCAAGCAACCAAAGAGATTTTGCAAATAATGTGGACAATGGAGTCTTCAACAAAACAAACTTCTTCATTAAGAAATCTGGTGAATATTACATTTAGGAGCAGTGCATCTTTATATTCCGAGTACATAAGTGGGATTTCACCCACAACAAAAGGGAAATAGCAACAACAACAACAGGAAATAACAACAGAACAAAAAGGGAAACAACAGCAACACCAAGGAAACTAAAAGTTGGACCCACTAGTGGATGTCCCCTCTTCTTCATTGATCTTCTTCTTCAGTTCACCAATGCGATCTTTGATCCTCTCTTTTTCAAGAAAAAAATCTGTTAAATCGTCCACCATCTTCTGTTTGGTCTTGGGGGGTGATTTTTAGTGAGGGAATGGTTTCCTCACTACTACGAAAACCCCATTTAACGATGCCAGCTTTACCACGATTTCGTATCCCACCATTGTAACAGGATTAAAAATTTATAACGCCATATTTAACGATGGTTGTATTACATAACCGTTGTAATACAAGCTGTGTAACAAGCTTCGATTCCCAGCTCTATATTTTTCCTCCATATTTTTACATTTTAAGATGCTTGTATTAGAAGACCGTTGTACTATATGTATCACGCTTCGATTCACAGCAATGTATTCTTTAGTATTTTTAAGTGCAATAGAGTATATATCTAACTTTAAAAATAAAACTGTAAGGGATGAACATATATAGACATAATTTTATTTTAATATTCCATTGAGAGTACATTGATAAACATATTACATATCAAGATCATTGTGAGAGCCCATAGCATAAAATGCATCTTCATAATCAAAACATCTCTCCTCACTCCCCTCATCGGAATCATAATATACAGGCCTCCTTTTCTTCTTTATCTTCTTCTTCTTCGGCTTCTTCTTCTTCTTCTTCTTATCCTTCCTTACCCTTAAGGCATCCCTGAAGTTGGCAGTTGCTGGTTGGACGACCTCCTGGATTGGCACCTGAAGTTCCTCATTGAGGTTTCTAGGATTCTCATTTGTTGAACTCATTGTTACGAAGAATATATTATTTAGATATGTAAAATTGTCTATTTATAGATGAGGTTGAAGATGAAAAGACTAATAGTTTAATGCTTGTAATGATGATAACTTGTAAACCGTTCATATTCTGGAACTATATTTTCTTGTAAACCGTTCATATGTTGGGAAGTACAACGGTTAATAATATCACGACGGTTATAAGTAATGACCGTAGCGATATCACTTATAATCTAGGCGTAACTTTAGGAAAATGTTGTTGCCTGGTGTCGAACCTTGTACCACGTATAAGGGGTATCGCTACAGTTATTATAACTAACCGTTGTGATATTATTAAATTAATATATAATCTATCATAACGGTTATTTAAGAAAACCGTTGTGAAACATTTACCTATATAAGGGAATTAACTTTCCCTTTTTGACAGTCGCGCCGTTTCCTTCACAGCGAAACCCTGGCACCCAAACTTCATCTTTTTTTAGAATCTGCGAAAAGAAATTCAAGAAGTATGAAGCTTTTGATTTAAGCTTTTTCCTCCTTGAATTCCTTCTTGCAGAGTCTAAAACTAGATGAACATGGTGATGATGCTGGCGTAGCAAGCGTAATGTACATATTGTTTATGGAAAATAAGGTATTCTTCCACTTCAATCTTTTTGTTAGATAGTACTCATTATCTCATTTGCTTCATGATGTTTTTGTTGATTGTTCTCTTTTTGCGCAGATTCGACTTCAATGCTTCACAAGCAAGGTGAAATTCATTGTTATGGTACAGTCCCACTTCTTAGAATTTTCTTTCAACTTTTGCTTGTTTTGTTTTGAATACTAACTAATTTTCTTCATTGCTTCCCACTTCTTAGGGTTTGTTTCTAATTTTTCTTGTTTTGTTTTGAATAATAACTAATTTTCTTCATTGCTTTCCCACTTCTTAGGTTTGTTTCACATGGTGATGATGATGGTGGTACATATATATATATTAATTCATTCTAATAAGGTACATATATATGAATTCATTGTGATATTGTACATATGAAATTTAGTTTATTATTCTGATATTGTACATATGAAATTTAGTTTATTATTCTGATATTATACATATGAAATTTAGTTTATTATATACTATGTATAATGCTTGTTTTACTATCCTTTTAATGAAAATGCAATCTGTTAAATTGGTATCGAAACTTATAATCTGAAAATTAAGATGTATTTGAAAACCAACCATTATCATGTCAATGTTTTTCGAATAGCAGTCATTTCATTCAGCACATTGAATGTTCCTTAACGCATAATATACGATTCAACGGTCTGATTCCTTCTACACACCGATATCTTTTATATTATATAGTTTACCTTTTCATCGCCAAAAAACATCATGGTTTTTATGATCATGATTGTTATGATGATAAAATTGCGATGATTTTGGGCGATGGAGAGGTAAACTATATAATTAAAAATATCGATGAGTAGAGTGAATCAGACCATTGAATCATATATTATGTGTTAAGGAACATTCAATGTGCTGAATGAAATGGATGCAATTCGAAAAACAGTGGTGTGTTTAAGTTGGTTTTCAAGAATATTTTAATTTTCAGATTATATATTTCCTTACCAATTTAATGGTTGTAATTCTTTAACTAGGTGTATGGTAAAACAAGCAATATACATTTGTATATAATAAACTAAGGGTACATGTAACAACGGTTGAAACTAATATCCGTTGTGATTGATAATATATTTCAAAATGGTTGAAACTAATATCCGTTGTGATTAATAATATGTTTCATAACGGTTGATATAACTAACCGTTGCAATATATAGCGCGTTTTCTAGAATACAACAACGGTTTTCAGCCCGTTGTAGAAGCATCGAAGATACAACAACAATCTACATAACAACGCCTTCGCCGCGTCATTATATGTCATTCCCAACCGTTGTTAAATGGGTTTTTCATAGTAGTGCCTCATCACACGATCTATGTCGCGAGACCATTGTAGGTGAGCCTCGGTGACAGGGCATTCAGCCCCCCACAGTTGTTTGTTGATTTAGCACCAGGCGTGCTCAAATAGCATCTTCATCTAAAATCCTTCCTCTTCTTCATAATACATCATCTGCATGTCATCAATATCTGGAATTCCCTCTTTTAGATGGCCCAGCTGGCGGCGGGCTAGGACAGGGCTGTAATTGATACATCCATTCCTTCCCATAAGGGGTACGTTGGGACAATCTCCACAGCTATGGATCATAATGATTCCATCGTCAGTTAAATCATACCATTCAATGTCGGTATGCTTCAATTCCATCAGCTTTCTGGACCAGCTTTTGCAGTCCTCAACCTCCTAGAAGGCTGGAGTCTTTGGCAAATAGGACCTAAACCATTTGTAGAAAAGGGCCATGTAACAGACAATTTGCCCACTACCTCTTGTATATATGGTTTGCACAGCATGGTAGACATCTGCTAGCAGCGTTGGAACTGGATTGTTGATTGTGAATATCTGGATGGCTTGAATATCCACAAAGTGCTTTGAATTTGGAAACAGAAATAAAACATAGATTAATAGAGCAAAAGTTGATTCAAAAAGTGCCTCATTCCCTCTGTTCTTGAAATAAAGGGCTTTTTCCAACAAGAATTGGGCGGGTAGTCCCGCCGTCCTCCTTTGATAGTCAGATTAGCCTGGATGTCAGACAATCTGATCCTTGTTGTCATAGCGATTTCTCTAAGGGAGAGCATTCCCTCAATTTCAGAAAAGATAGGAGCTCCCCTGACCGGAATCCCTATCATAGCGGAGATTTTTTCTAAAGTTGGCACTAGCTGGAATTCTGGGAATACGAAGCAGCGATATGCTGGATGATATAGTTGAACCAGAACTTCAAGAGGCCCTTCTGTCACAGGGAGAATCATCAAGGGAAGAACACACCCATACTTGTCAGCGAAGACTGATTGGTCTTCAACCATGTCCCCCAACCACAACAATTGCTCCAGCTCTGGGAGCTTAAAAAAGTAAGGCCAGACTCTCTTTCCTGTAGCATCCATGTCTACAAAATCTGCAAAACAAAGTTAGTATCTTGATAGTTTAGCAAAGAATGCAAAATGCAATGCGAAGTTTCATGGAATTCAGACATTTTGTAGGACATCAGAGGATATCAAAAGACCTCGTTTTCATTAATAAAAGGTGAATTACAAAAGTTGATACACTTCCAAGAGTCCTAAACATGAAGCTAAATAAAAGCTAGAAAGTCCTAAGGAGATTCTCCTAAAAGTCTCATGTTGAGTCTTCTGATCTCTTTCTCCATCTGGTCTCTTTCTATGATGAGGTTATCGATGATTGACTTCCATGCAGTAGGTTGAGCACTAGAAGAACTTGGTCCTTCGTGGATTTTTCTTTTCTTGCACGAGAGCAACTCTTCATTCTTGGCTTGTAGTTGCTTCTGAAGTTCCAGGTTTTCTTAAACAAGCACTTGATATTTGAGTTTCCAGGCTTCCTCTGACTGCTGGGTTTATCTGAAAGAAATCTCCAGCTCTTCGTCCCTTGACATAACGTATAGAATAGGTTCGTTCTTCAAAGCAATTGGTTCCTGTCTGTTGTAAGGCATCTTCAACTCAATGGCTCTTCTTCGGACCCATTGAAGGTAGGGCTCCAATGACACACAGTTAGGTTTTCCTAAAGAACTCCTTCCTCTTTTGCGCCTGCTACCCCAGGCATTTAAGATAAACTCTTTCTGCTATTCGTTCTTGTCATATTCTTCAAAGTAGATGTTTTCCAGATGAACACTAGGAGGTTTATCCTTCAAAGGGTACCCTAATTGGCGTCGTACCAATACAGGGTTATAGCTAATTCCACATTTGATGCCAAGAAGAGGCACGTTGCCATAGTTTCGACAGCTGTATGTAATCAAAATTCCATCATACACGTGATTATACCAGTCAATGTCTGCATGAGAAAGGGCCATAATCTTTTTAGACCACCATCCTTTGTTGGAATCCCATAATGCGTCCACCTTTGGTAGATGCGAAATAAACCATCTATACAACACAAGGACACAGCAAGTGATTTGTCCGTTACCATGAGCATTTCTTGTATAGACTGAGTGATAAGCTTCAGCAAGCAAAGTAGGTACAGGATTTTGTTTCAAGAATATTTTGATTGCATTCAGATCCACAAAGTTGTCAATATTCGGGAACAAGAAAAGTCCATAGATGAGCAATGCAAAAATAGCTTCAAAGGCATCCCTGTTGGAGTGTTTAGCAAAGTAATGAGCTTTTTCAAACAAAAATTTAGCAGTTAAACCAAAAATTTCTCCCTTGGAAGTTAAGTTGCTTTTGATGTCACCTAACTCCAAGTGATTTTACTTAGTTATCTCTTCCTCTTTAGGGTTCCTCTCGAAGATAGGAAACGAGGACTCATCCATGACAGACAAACCAATTATCTCAGAATATTCCTCCAGGGTAGGCAAGAGTTGATAATCAGGAAATGTGAAGCAGTGATACTTTGGGTCGTAGAACTGAAGCAGAGTTGAGAGAAGTCCTTCATCAATGTTTTTCCTCAACAAGACCCATAACTTCCCATATCTGTCTTTGAACCCCTCAGGATCGGTTAGCAAATCTCCAAGTTTCCTTAGGCCATCCAATTTAGGACTCTTGAAAGTGTATTTCACAGTATTCCTTCTTGAACTCTCCATGGTATCCCTCTGATATTCACAAAAAAAGAAGTCTGAGTTCCATGAAACTGATATGAAATGAATGTTTATGATGTATGGATGCAAGACAAGCACATATACACATATTCATAAATGTACAAGCACACAAGCAAAAAGGTATGGGTTAAGAGCATGGAGTCAGGGTTTACCCTCCCAAATTGGTATGTACTATTGGTTTTCATCTGTAGAACAGGGTTCTAAAAAGTTCCCAGAGTCGACAACCCATCTTTCAGATTTTATCAATTTCCCAAATGACTTGGTAGTCAATAAATTCTCAAGAGAATCTCGTCTGAGTGTAGTATCGCGTAGCAACCAATTCAAGAATGGACTCCCTCATAGTCCTCGGACTACATCCTAAAAAGGCTTAAGTGGGGTTTGGAAATAACTGCGGTTCTCAGTATCGATGGCACCTACGTCGAGAGTAGTACATTTTCACGAATGGACTCGTTCAAAGCCTCCTTGAATATACCATTGTCCTATAAATAAGTGTACTCAAATTCGGGTTAGGATTTATCTCAGTGCTTAAGAACACCCTACCAAACAGAAGAAACCAAACAAATATACAAGTATGTACAGATATATACAAATATACAAGCAAAACATATAACAAAACAAGCATAAACAAGGTGGACTTAACCCTAAAAAATTTATCCCTAGTGAAGTTGCCATTTCTGTTGCGGTGAGAATCGGATAACAAGCTATTAATTAACTTGCATCACAAAACTTTGAAGTTCACCACCGACTTTGATTTATCCAAAGGAAAGGTTCAAGATCGAGAAAACCTAAAGGGGGGAGATCTAAGGTTCGGGGGTTGGTTATATTAAGGGAACATATTAACACCCTTAATATCTGTAGTACTCTACAGGAACCTCTTGTTTAGTTTATGTTATGTTATGTTTGCTTGCTTAAGGATATCTACTAAAGGGTAAAGGTAAAGACCTAAGGGTATGTACATTAAGTTTGCTCGCCAAGACGTCGTATCTTGTGCCTACGTATCTGACTAAAGAATCAGAGCAACCGTAGTTCACCTAACTAAGGGTGAAAGAGGAACGATTGACTATGGCCAAAGTTCCAAGGGGGAATGAGTATGAGCTCATGTAGAGTTTAAGAACTCTCTAAGTCTAAATTATAATGGGTGAAGTGAACACTCATGATGATGAGAGGCACACAGAGTTTAAGAACTCTAACCTAATTCTAAATGGTGAGATTCATGGCTCTTAGGAGGCCAAGAAAGGATAAAGGCTCTTAGGAGGCCTAGGGGAAGATGGCTCTTAGGAGGCCAAGATGATGTATGAGCTATCTTATGACTTATAAGTCAAATAGAAAGACTTTCCTTTGGAAGGAAGGGGACAAAGAGGGTTAAGGAGGAGAGCTAAAGAGCTAGCCTCACTTGGGGAGAATTTAATAAGGTTACAAACATCATAAAAAAATGAAGACATAAGCTTGATGATAACCAAAACATTTCATGGGGAAACATACCAATCAAAAATGTTACAACACCTGAGCAAACAAGTATAGTTTTAATCAAAAGGAGGTGATAACAACCTAAGGTTTGGTGCATTGCTAAGATGACAATCCAAGACATAGGAACAATTGGGGATAGCTCAAACATGGTATTCAAATATTCAAGACGTACATGTCACATGCTTGACCAACAAAACTCATGCTAAGAGAGGCAAATGATCTAAAGAGACCTCATGGCATTCCTCAAGAAAGTTCATAAAGATATTCACATGTAACAACCCACTAAACATCAAGAAATAAAGTGAAACCAAGTTACACAATATCAAGACATCATACAAGATTCAAATATCATGTATTAGGATTCAAATTATCAAGATAGAACAAAAAAACATAGCAAAATAATAAAAGGAAATCAAGAGGTTCTCATAAAATCCCTAAGAAGATCCTTCCTTTTCAACATGAATAAATGCTTCCAAAATGAATATTTTCACCAATTTATTTTCACAATTAGAAAGTAAACATATTAAGGAGAAATTTACAAAAAGAATGGGCAAAAAAGAGTGAAAAATGAGGAAGATATGATTTTTTTTTTTTTTGGAAAATAAAGCATAAACCATAAAACATGAAATAAATAAGTGATAAAAAAATAAAGGGAAATGACTCACATGGGTATTGAACCCGTGACCTAATGTGTATAGCTCAAAACCACTACCAAACCAACCGTTTACGCATCTTGACATTGTATGGCAACAAAACAATATATATGAAACAAAGACGTTTTTAGAAAATTAAAACAAAAGGATGGGGGCAAGGGGGATTCGAACCCCCGTCCTAGTGGTCATATGGCGTGTGTAATGTGTGTGCTTGCCACAGGAGTGGCTATTACATATGGTAACCGACACGATTCAATATATACATAAGCCTTGGCGAATGAAGAAAACAAGAGAAGCAAAGTTAGCTAAATGATTGGGTTATACCTTCATTAGATGCAGGCTCCTAACAAAATTAACATTTTCATACTACATCAAGATGTCATCAACAGCAAAAAAAAAGGAGCATAAACTAACCATGCCAATCATCAAAACTTCAATATTTGGTGGACTACTAAATGCAGAACAAAACGACTCATCAAAGATTCATGCTATAATGAGATGGATTGATTTGTTTTAATGCAACTATGAGAGTTTTGATGTTGATCAGGTTTGAGCACATGAGGGAACAGGTTCTTGGCATCTTAAAAATTGCAACTAGCATGTTATATATTTGACATGATCATCATGTGTTTACAAGGAAATCGCTTGCAGCAAAGAAACAAGTTCATGAGCAACAGAGAAAATAAACCCAAAGACAAAGTAAACTGAAATTAGTCATACTATCAAGAGTGGCAAGAATGCATCATAACTTCAAGATGGCACAACATAAAACATGTCAACATTCTTGGTAACAATAGGCATTCAACTGATCCAAATTAATTCTAATGCGCATTTCAGTTTAAAAAATAAACAGATGCAGTGCCAAACCAATGCTAAATTAGTCCATGCTTATCAATGTCATACATAAAGAGAGTGAATTAAACCAACATGCTACCTATAAACAGAAGTAAACCAAATGTACCCTCACAAATCTCATTCCTTGTGATCCTTTGATGAGGATGAAGGAGAACACTGCACATGGCATGACAGGTTGTGGCATTTGACATATTCAGAGATGAAACCTTTTGTTCATTAACACGGATTCAAACAAGAATAGAAAAAGCATAGCAACTAAACATTGGTGATATGTGAATGCAGACAAAAGATCAAGAAGATAGTTCTTGTGCACACCACAAAGTAATAATGCACGGCCTCAAAGGATCCTTAAATGCACATACCAGTTTTGGCTTACCAATTTAATTTGAGTTAAGTAACAAATCAACATGTCATGAGATATTATGTGTACTAAGTAGGGCAGCAGACATAGACTTCAAAAAGGTTAGCAATAGATTGTACATACAAAGGGAATACAAGACATAGAAATGGCCTACACAACCTAGCCACATATCAAAACATGAGTCCATACACCCAAATTGAACACAAAGACTGGCAACACTCCCAACTTCAGACATGCACCAAAGATACATTTTGTAAGTCTACATTTATATCTTAAACACTAAGTATAACATGATGGAGCAGACATATGTTTGTGGTATGCCATGAGTAAAGATGCAACATTATGAGGTATGCACATGGGCAAAACAAACTTTAACAAGGCAAGACACACATATCATGAATTTCAAGTAGGCAAACTGGTCATAAATCAAAGTGACAACAAATGTGAGCATGGCATATCAGTTTGTGCACAATAACCCTAGGAAACATTGGCAAGCATGTGGTAAAAAAAAACTAAACACAAAAGGGTAAGAAACAAGCCCTCATTCTAGATGACAAGTTTGGCAGTTATTAGCACACATACTCTTGAATTTATATCATAGCAGCAAACTGTATAGAACAAGTAAGAACACAAAGCCAAAACCAGTTGCAGAACTTTAACAGGCCAGCAGTTTAGACATATCAATTTTAGGCACCTCAGTCAACTTGACTCAAAACAAAGGCCATGGCATAGTGGCCCTCAGCTTGGGTAGTAATCACAATGAGACAGACATACACAACTCACATTTTGATAAAGTTCAAATCAGGCGGGTACACATACCATCAACACATAGTTTAGCAAGCATATTCACAACTTGGAGACACATCAAATGACAATTTAAGGTTTGTATACATATCCGAAACACCAAAGTTTAACATGAAGGGTAAAGCATGATATCACAAAAAAAAATCCTTTAGAAATTATCAATTTCACACAACAATTTTGGCATACACAAAGTGAAATGCCAAGATATGACAACCCATGAAATCATGATAGGCACATGATCAAATATGAGAGCATAAACTTAATGCAAATGAACACAATTAAATCTTCATTTTCAAGTGTCCAGCTTAGTTATGAACATGACATACACACATTTGGACCAATGTCATACAGCAGGTTATACATAAGAGGTTTCGACTCCAAGTATGGTAACAATTACATACTTCAAAGAGGTTAACAGTATGGTCATAAATCACCTAGTTCAAAACATGACTTATGGATATACTGGGGGGGGGGGGGTAAATGAGCATGTGAGTGGACAAATAGCACCAGTTCCACATCTTCATATTCAAAAGTTTAACAAATATCATCACACAAGAAATCCTTTAAAAACAAAACCTCCCATGAGAGCACACTTACAAACTGGTTATGGCAACACATGATACAATAGCTCAAAGCAACATTGTCAAGTTATAACAATACCAGGGCTCCAAATCAAAAGGGATGAACATCAAGATTACTCAAAGGTTTGTCAGCATGTCTTGCAACCAAATGTTTGGCAGAGTTACACAATAAAATAACACGTGCTTATAAAGTCAGTGAGTGATCAACACGAATGCCTGGTAGTATAATAACAAGAACAGAAAGTATTGCCCAACTCTACCTTACCTCAGCCAACTATAACCAATCTTACTTCATCTCAAGATTACAGGTCAAGGATAGAGACTTAGTAAGGTTTCAATACACATGGTTTACACATTGTGTATAAATGGAGGAAATCATATAAGGCACAAGCTATATGAACATATATGACATAGGTATGATAAGGAGCATTATGAGTATGAACAATGAGTAAGCATACAAAAAATGAACAAGAGATGTTACCAAGTGGAATATGTCCACTACAACTTTAGTTGTGCACAAGTTCCTTTCTTGCTAAGCCACACACGAGCTTCCAAGGCCAAGCTTTCTCCTCCTTCTTTTCTTGCAAGACTTCAATCTCAGAAATATTTAGAGTGTATTTGTGGAAGATTGTTGGTGAGGAATGCAAGCACAATGGCCTGCTATATATAGGGAGAGTGGGAGCTCAAGGTATGGCCAACTTTGCCAAAAATGCCAAGTCTGCCCTTCCCATTTCGTGTGAGATATTCAAACTGCAGAGCCAAATCTTCTAAAATCTCTGATCATCTGAGCAAAGACTGTTGTGAACTGTTTGGTCCAATGCTCAATGAATAAACAATTGTTTTCTACTTTTGGAAAGTTTCTCTCTCCCTCCCACTTGCACAAACAAGACATAAACCAATATTTTAATGCTTAGCAAGTTGAATTTAGTGGCCAAGGCTTGTCTTAATGTTAAATGGATCATTAACATTCAGGAAATGATGAAAATTGGTGATTAGGGAAGTGTTTGAATCAAAATTCAAAAGGTGGTTTCTTGCATTTTAAGGAATGAAACCCTCTATTTTGGCTCTTCGAAACTCTCAGCTCCCTTGATGGATGGAGGAGTTCTAGTACTCTTTGGAAAGCTCTCAATTCCCTCTAAAACTTTCATGTCCAATGATTTTTGAGTTGAGGCCTGTAGCTTTGTGAAAAACTGGGTCAATGTTGGTTGTTCATTGAGGGAAACAAGCTGAAATTTCACAAAGTCTTGGGTCAGTTTGGCTTGTAAGCTTCATAACTCCAAAACCATGCATTTTAGGAGAAAAGTCATATTTAACACTTTGAAGATCTTGGAAAAAGCTTCCATTTGGGCTTTGAGTCACTCAAATTGAATGTGTGGTATGGAAGTTATGATCATTTCAAATTTGCACAAGAGAGGGAAATTTCACGTGAAAAGTTTTCTGATGTTTTTGGTAAGGTACTGGACCTAAAGTTTTTGATTGGTGTGCTCGCTAAGATTTCACAATCTTATGCCTACGTATTCTCGTTAAAGATAAACAGGGAAATCAGAGCAATCGTAGTTCCTCCTATTCTATGGGAGGAAAGATGATGTTTTGGTGTCTTGTTCAAAGCCCAAGATTGAAGCTTAAAGGTTTTTTTGTGTCTTGTTCAAAGCCCAAGATTGAAGCTAAAAGGTTTGACTGAGAGAATTTGTCATCTCTAAAGGGAGACATATGGCCTGTTTATCATAACTGTTGGGGGACTGATTATAAAGGAGAATTACTTTAACTAGGATATGTGAATCCAGTAATGCCATAATTTCCATTATAAGGGATTTGTCCCGAAGGAGAAAACTTTGCCTCAATATAGAGTAATGCCCTTTTTCCTTAGGAATCTTCCATGCTAAGAGAGGGACATTGACTTGGATTTAAATAATCCAGAGGCTTGCCACTTACAGCAATTAGATGAAAGAAGGGGATTTACCAGGATAAGAGACGGACGACAGCTTGGATTTTTGAATCAATAAGTGTGCCACTTACAACAGTTATCTGAGATTAGGGTTTGTTTGATTTTCTGTTTTGATGTGTGATGTACAGAGAAATGTCTTCCTACAGAGAGGTTTTTGATTTCCTCTGAGGGATGTTAATTTTTGTATGCCTTGATCAAAGCCCAAGGTTGAAGCTAAGAGATTGATTGACTACACTGGGGAAGTCTTTATCTGTCTTGTATGAAGCCCAAGATTGAGGCTGAATCTGCTGAGGGGAAAATCATGATACAAATCCTAAGAGGAGGCTGGAAAGGATTGACTCAACAAGAGAGTATATTTTTTTCTGTCTCGTACAAAGCCCGAGATTGAGGCTAGAAAGGGTTGACTCAACAAGAGAGTGCTAAAAGGTGATTGACTCAACAAGAGAGTCCATGAGAGTGATTGACTCAACAAGAGAGTCTGAAAAGGTGATCGACTCAATAAGAGAGTCTGGGAAGTAATTGATTGACTCAACAAGAGAGTCTGAAAAGGTTAACTCTGATGGGGAGAATCATTGTACAAAGCCCAAGAGGAGGCTAACTTTCCTAAGGAAAGGATCATTATACAAAGCCTAAGAGGAGGCTAGCTTATGCTGGGGATTCTTGAGATCTCGAGGCATGTCCAAATGGGGAAACCAACTTTTGCAGGGGAGTGCAGAATGGTTGATAGATCAGAAACCTTGAGGTTTTGATTTGAGATAGTATTATATGATGATAAATTGATCCTAGTTTGGGAGTTTTTTAGGAGAGAGACTGGGCTTTATAACCTATGGGTTTTAACTCAACTGGAGAGCAATACAGAATTCGGGGTTTCTCCTATATTTGTGAGGAACTGGAGAATGTCTTTGAGACTCAAGGAGATTTAGACTGTCCAACTCTATTGGAAAGGTCTATCTTTGTACAACGCCTAAGAGGAGGCTGACTCTTTTAAGGGATGAGTATCAACCCTAAAATTGGTCTGAGGGCTTTTGTAACCTTTTTAGAAAGACGACTCTAACAAAGGATGGCTAAGTTCTGTCCTATAACTTTAAGAGGTCGTGAGGGTCCTTGTATGAAGTCCAAGAGAAGGCATGAGACTTTTAAGAAGCCGACGAGTCCTTGTACAAAGCCCAAGAGGAGGCGGGGATGCTTTTAGGAAGCCTGTGGGTCCCAAATCGAGAAAAGTTCAAGAAATGCTATTCACAGAGAATAGATCATTTAGTGAAAGTTCCGTGATTTGAAGAAAATCAGGAGATGCTATTCACAGAGAATAGATCAAATCCGGGGACTAGAATTCCTTTGACAATTTCTAGGGGTGACAGTCTGAGAAAAGGTTCACCGAGAATACTGCTTTTCTCTTTGTTCCATATTGTTTAACCCCAAGAGAAGGGAAGACTGTATCTGGAAATCCTATTGGGATCTAGTTTTGTTTGTATTTAAGAGTGACCAAACAGGCTTTACCTAGTTCTAGACCTAGTTGTCGGGAAAAACTCTAAATAACTATACTAGTATATATATATATACAATTAATATATGACAAGTATGTAAAAGGGTATGAAAGAAGACTAACCGTGCGCAGCTTCCCATAATACAGTTATATATATTTGACATGTATGTAAAAGAATGAAAGAAGACTAACCATGTGCAGCTTCCCATAATACAGTTATATATATATTAAAGCCAGTAAATGAAAGTAGATAAAAACTTACTGGTGAGCAAGCTTCCATGCTGTATTGTTAGTTGTTCAAAGAAATTAGAGAAATTTTTGATAACAACTATACACTTGAATCTAAATCAAAAGGGAAATTGTTTTGAAAAGATTGTATTGGGACTTATACAACGTCTGAGGCCCAAAGGTTTTGGTTAAAAAGGGATTGGGTCTTACACTCTAGTAGAGGCCCAAAGATTTTTTTTGGTACAAGTGGTGGGGCTTACAACTCAAGGAGAGGCACAAGGTTTATTGTTTAAAAAGACGACAATCGCGTCGAACTTTTGAAAATGTACAGAGGGACTTATACAATGTATGAGGCCCAAAAAGGTTTGTGTACAAAGGGATGGGTCTTACAACTCAAGGAGAAGCCCAAGGATGTTTTAAAAAATAAAGATGGGACTTATAACACGAGTGGAGGCCCAGATGATTTGATTTTGAACTGGCGATCGCGCCGAAGTTTTGAAAATGTGTTGGGACTTATACAATGTCTGAGGCCCAAAAATTGTTTATCTACAAAAGGGTTAGGACTTACACTCTATTAGAGGCCCATGAGTGTTTTGAAAGGTTTGATAAGGATCAAAAGCCAAAGAAACCCTAATTTCATTTTCTTTTAAAAGTAATCCTTTTAATAAAATGAATAAAATGACAAAAATACCAAATAAGTCTAAATAAACTACTTGTGATTTTTGGTTAAGGTTTGAAAAGTGAGGTTTTAATCACAAGATGATTTAGGACTCATTTGATTTTGATTTTCAAGATGAATATTCATTTTTAAAATGTTTAAAAATAATAAAAATGAATTTATTTACAAAAATATCAACTATATTAAATACCTAATATAAATTTGATTTTTTTGTGGAATAAAATATTTTAACATTTTTGTGATTTTTTGCAAAAAGAACCAATAAAAAATCATTAAAATTGAAGGAGAAATTAATTTTCCAAATCATTTAAAATATAACAAAATATTAAAAATAATGGAAAAAAGTAGTAAAAAGAGGATCTGGGGCGAGGGGGAATTGAATCCCAGACCTCTTAGGTGCAGCGTGCGCCTTCTACCACTGGGGTGGTGATACATCTGTGTATCAAAACCACACCATGAATATATGAGGCATGCCTTGTTTTTGGCCTGGCCAAGGCAAGACAAGGCAAGGTTTTGGCCAAAATGTGAAGGTTGTAACTTTCTCATTTCTCCATGGATTGGGGAAAAATTTAGGCCTATCCTGCCTAGAATTTCACAAGGAATCCAATGTTGGTGTTGGTTTTTTCAGATGAGGTCCCTATTTCAAAACCCGATGGTGTTCTTGAAATAGGCCTATAATTGCATTTTCTATGCTACCTCTTGTTAAAGGCATGAATTACATGATGAATTGGTTCAAACACAACATATATAACATGTATGAGATGTGCATGATCAGTGGACTTCAAAGCAATGCATATTTCAAAGAGTTCAAGTTGTGATGCTTACCTCTTTAGGAGCTTTTTGGGCTATCTGCCAAGTTTCTTGTGCCAGAAGTAATTTGATGCTTTAGACACTCTCAATTTATCCCTTAGAATCTTTTAGAATGGTTGGAACCAGCTGGAATCCTCAGGAACAAGTTTGAGCTCTTTCTTGCAAAAAGGGCAAAAGTGACCAATATGGCAACTCTCTCAAATGGTGTTCCAGATGTAGGGAACCATTTGGGGCATTTCAAGGATAATATTTGGAGTGTGTTTGAGGTTTTATCTGGTTTTGAAAGTGACTGAATCAAGACATGGCTTGAAAAATGCAAAAAAGTCCAATTTTGAGGCTTTGAGAGGGGACTTTGTGATTTTGGTGTTTCATGTCACATATGAGAGTTTGGACAGCTTAGATATGACATATAGGATGTGTTTGGATCATGAGCTGTGGTGGAAATGCTCTCTAACTCAAAAACTCAGAGTTACCTTGCAAAAGAAGGCATTTTGGCCTATAGAAAGGGATTTTGAGGAAAGCATCAGTTTGGTTGCTTTGGTGTACTCAAACTGAGCACAAACGAGCTCTATTTATAATAGAGCAAGTTTGTTTTGCAAGCAATAATGTGTGGCAACTACAATAGGCTGTTGGCCAATGGTGATCAAATATAATCACAAGTCTCCTCTAGCCATTGACTAGAGGTTAGGGCATATGCCTATGGTTCTTTGATTCAAGGATAAGGCTTGTCACAAGTACTAGCTCAGGTGGAGTTTGATGGAGTTCTTCGCCATTTTGGAAAGCTCTCATATGATACAACACATGTATGATCATAGTTTATCTTGATACTTTTTGGATCCAAGTGCAAAATGGCCCTACATTTGGAAAAAAAGCAAGGCAGATTCTGACTTAGTGAAAATTTCACTAAGTGTTGGAAAAAGTGACATTTCATGTTTTCAGCCATTTTGATCACGCCATAACTTAGAATCCATGAGGAATTGGAATGAGGTGTAGTTAACACTTTTAAAGTATGCCATGAGAGCTACAAATCCATCTTTGGATCATCCAAAATGGTTGCTTGGATCTCAAGTTATGATCCTTGAAAGTTGGTACCCTAGCCACTTTGTTCCATAACTTAGAAAATTTCTAACCTTTTTATGGTTACCCCTTTTACAAGTTAACTCATTTTCTTTGGTTTTCTTTGATGAATGATGATTCAAATCACAAATTAACATTGTTTTAGGGTTAAGGAACCTTGGTTGACCAAAAAATCAAAAGGTCAAACTTTGACTTTTTGTACAGTTGACTTTTTATCAAATGAAATTCAAACTGTGCGATCCTCTATGAAATCCAGTCCTTGACTCAAATAAAACTTAATAGATGGATTCCATAGGTGTTGTAGGGTGTATTGAATCATGTCCCAAGGTTTGGGAGCATGCCTTGGTCAAAAGTCAAAGGTACAGTTGACTTTTTCTCCAAAACCCTAATTGTAGTCCAGATGAAATTGAAACTTGTAGATCAAGCTTCTTGGATCAATCCATTGTTGTAAATGGACCAATGTGGTGTGTTAGAGACCCTCAAATCATGTCTTGAGATCTTGGCTCATGTTTTGTCCCAAAAGTCAACTTAGGGGTGAATTAGGTCAAGAAACCCTAATTCTTGATTTTTGGGTAAATGTATCCCCTGAGGTTAAATTGACTTGATGATTGGCTCCATGAGGTCCCTTGGAGTATCATAGGTTATGTTTTGAAGCATTGGCTCATGCCCAGATGAAAATTTCCATCTGGGGGCCTTGGTCGACCAAAACCCTAATTTGGTGACACTGTCGATCTTGAGGCTTAATCACTTGGAATGTAGTAACTTTATGCTTGGTTCTTGATGTGGGAGTCCTTTTGATCCTTTATAGGTGTTGGAGAGTTTAGAAAAGTTGAAGATCATGTCATTCCTTGATTGATCCTTTGTCTAAGTGATCTGATAGGGCTCAAAACCCTAATCTTGTTTATAGTGAATGCTCACCCATCTTTGGGGAGACTGATGAGGCATAATGGTACATCCATATTGTGGTGATGGTTTGCACAATGATGGGAAATCTTAGTGGTCAAAATTTTGGGTATGACAGGTTGTTGTGATAGCCTTTGATAGCTTAAGGAAGACTGTGATTGGAGAGGTTGATCTCCCTATCAAGATAGGTCCATGCTTATTCCAGATTACTTTCCAAGTTATGGACATCCACCCTGCTTACAATTGTCTTCTTGGACACCCTTGGATTCATGAAACTGGGGCAGTGACCTCGACACTTCATCAGAAGTTGAAATTTGTTCAGAATGGCAAACTTGTTGTTGTTAGTAGATAGCAGGTTATGTTAGTGAGTAATTTGTCATCTCTTTCTTATATTGATGCTGACGAGGATGTTGGAACTCTGTTCCAGGCTCTTTCTATCATTGATAATGCTGTTAAGAAGAATGGAGTGTCCATGCCTTCCTTGAAAGATGCTCAACATGTGTTGGAGAGTGGCCAAGCTGATGGTTGGGGTCGAGTCATTGAGGCTGTTGAGAACAAAAACATAACTGGTTTGGGTTTCTCACCTGGTTTAACCCACAAAGAGCCGAAAGGTATTCATGAATTTTTCTGTAGTGCTGGGTTCATGCATGCCAAGGATCATTCTACTGCTGCAATCATTGAAGATGGTCAAGAGGAAGAAACGCCAAACTTTGTGACGCTTGGATTGATATGCCAAAATTGGATAGCTGTTGACGTTCCTACTGTTGTTCATGTTTCAAAGTAATTTTTTTATTTTCTTTCAAAAATCCTTTCACTCTGCCCAAGGTGAAAATGAATTTGTGAAGGCTTTGTTTCAACTTTTATCATCACCAATAAAATGTTATTTTGCTTATCCATATTATGTTTTCCCTTTTTGCTTTATTTCTGAAAAAATGGTAACATAAAAAACCAAAAATAATAATTTGATAATCACTTTTATCTGCATGATACTTGCACTTTTGTTCATATTCTAAAATCAAACATAAATTATTGTGCAGATTGTTTGTTAAAACCTTTGAAAACAATGTCCCTATGCCCTCTCCCAACTTTGAATTCCCTATGTTTGAAGCGGAAGAAGTGGATATTGAGGATATTCCAGATGAGATTTCTCGGTTGTTTGAGTACGAGGAAAAGACCATTCAGCCTCATGAAGAGCCAGTGGAATTGGTTAATTTTGGTTCGGAGGAAAATAGAAAAGAAATCAAGATTGGGGCACTGCTTGGTCCAGATGTTAAGAAGAAGACGGTAGAGCTTCTTAGAAAATATGTTGATGTATTTTCTTGGTTTTGACACTAATATTGTGGAGCATAGATTGTCGTTAAAGCTAGAATGTTTGTAAAAATGAAAAAATGAAAAATGAAAAAATGAATAAAAAAGAGAATAGTAGAAGAAAAAAAAGAAGTAGAAAAAATGATGATAAATCATTTTGGTGGCTATTGACTATTTTACCAAGTGGGTTGAAGCAGCGTCATATGCCAATGTGACCAAGCAAGTAGTGGTCCGATTTATCAAGAACCAAATCATTTGTTGGTATGGAGTTCCAAGCAGGATTATCACTGATAATGGGTCAAATCTGAATAACAAGGTGATGAAATAATTATGTGATGAATTTAAGATTGAACATCATAATTCTTCTCCCTACAGGCCCAAGATGAATGGGGTTGTTGAAGCTGCTAATAAGAACATTAAAAAGATTGTTTAGAAGATGGTTGTTACATACAAGGACTGCCATGAGATGGTCCCTTTTTCTTTACATAGGTATCGTACATCCATTTGCACTTCAACAGGGCCAACCCCTTTCTTTCTCATTTATGGTATGGAAGCAGTGCTCTCGGTAGAAGTTGAAATCAATTCTATTAGAGTTTTTATGGAAGCTGAATTGTCTAAGGCTGAATGGTGTCAGAGTATATATGATCAGTTGAATTTGATTGAAGAGAAAAGAATGACGGCCTTGTGTCATGGCCAATTGTATCAGCAGAGAATGAAGAAAGCATTTGATAAGAAGGATTGACCTCGTGTGTTCAGAGAAGGCGACCTCGTGCTCAAAAAGATCTCGACTTTTACTACCGATTCTAGGGGAAAGTGGACTCCTAATTATGAAGGCCCATATGTTGTTAAGAGATCTTTCTCTGGCGGTGCATTAATCCTTACAACTATAGATGGTGAAGAGTTCACTCGTCCTATGAATGCCGATGCAGTCAAGAAATACTTCGCCTAAAATATAAAAGAATAGCTCGCTAAGTTGAAAACCCGAAAGGGCGGCTTAGGCAAAAAATGAGCATCTCGGTGGGCTAAAAACCTAAAAAGCCGGTCCAGACAAAAATTATAGACAAAATAGAAATAATTATCCTGATAGATTGAAAACCTGAGAGGGCAATCTAGGCAAAAGTTAGGGATCATGGCAAGTAACTGTATCTGGCAAGTCTTGATCATTTGAAGCAACATTGCCTGTCAGCAATTCTCTTTCAACCGTTCTCGACGGAAGTTTTGAGCACAGTGGAATTCAAAGTTGTTTGGGAGAATAGTGGTCATTGTATTTCAATGTAAACTTTTCCATGTATTTACCATTTTTAAAACTTTGTAATGATCCATGGAGTTACACCATTTGCGAACTACCATTCTATTAATAAAATTTGGGCCTTTGTCCCTTTATTTGCAATTCTTACTTTATTTCTGTTTGCAAAATTTCATTTATTGTTGATGATGATTTTTGAAACAAAACGTTAATAATTGATTTAAATTTTTGAAAATTATAAAAGCATTTTCCTTTGATTAATGAATATAAAAAGGAATGTCAACGGCTACTCCAAGAATGGTAAAATTGCAAAGCACAAAGCTTAGTGTTTTCCTCAGCGTGGCTCGTTCTTACTCCCCTAGTAGAGTTTGTTGATAGTTCTTCAGCAGAGTTTGTTCCTACGGATATAACAAGGTTTCCCCTTTTAGTTTTTAACAAGATATTGGGTTCCCTCAAAGATTTTTTATGATGTGTTGGACTCATAAGATCCAGTATTTCTCAGTTGAATACCAGTTTGAGTTTTTCTCCAGACGAATATTGTTCGGTTTTTCCCCAGCTATGTCTCGATCCAGATCTTCTCCAGCTGATTATGTTATTATCAAGTAGTTGAGCAGTTTTGAGGTCCACTTCTTCTTGATGTGTAACTTTGAGATTCATCTTTTGCTATCCCCAGCAAAAGTTATATAAGGAATCCCCACTCAGAGTTTTACCCTCTAGATGTGTTGTTGTTGCTTTAGATGTCCCCAAGCGGAGGGAATGTTATTTCCCTCTAAAGAGTATTGATATAGTAGTCACCTGTCGGGTTTTCTCTTTCTTTGTGTTGGGTATTGATTTAAATTTCCCTGCAGCTTGATTTTCTGCTATGATGTTGACTTCTTACTGTCCTCAGCAAGTCCAGGATGTCTTTCTCTACGGGTTCTTATTCAGAGATTTATCCTCACTAATCCCCAGTGAAGGTAGTGTATCACTACTTCAGATGTTCCCCAGTGAAGTCGCTGATGACGTTTCTATTTAAGGAGTATTGATATAGTAATCACCTATTGAGTATTGATCTAAAATCCCCCGCAGCTTGACCTTTTACTGTGATGTTAACTTCTTGTTTTTGTCAGCAAATCCAGGATTATTTGTTCAAAATTGGTTAAACCCCAGAGAGTTTCCTTACCATCTCCAGCAGATTTATCCTTTTTTCCAGTGGATTTTTATGTAATTGTTTATATGATTAAAATCCCCAGCGGATCCATTATTTTTCCGCAGCAGATCTCTTCATTCCTTGAGGCAAAGTTCATGTGAATTTTTATCGTCCTCAGGAAGAGTCAGAAAGATTCGGGTTGTCATACCCCCAACAGATTCTCTCCATCTCCTGGAACAGAGTTTATGCTATTATCCTCTTTGTGGATTATTGATGTTAGATGATTGATCTTTGGGTTTCTCCCCAAGTAGTATTTTCCTCTCCAGCAAGATTCGAACCTTGTAGTAGGATTTATTTTCCTTTGATGGCTTTTGTTTATCTCTTGCAGGATTTTTTCAGCTAAATCCCCAGCAGGATCTCCAGTGATATCTCCATTCACGTGGATATTGGCAGAATATTCAGTGGTGTTACGATGTTTATTCATCCCTCTGTTTGTCTTTATGTCTGTTTTTTCAACATATTTATACTCATATGCATTGAATACACATTCATTTGTTAGGCGTAACTGAAGATGGCTGGTTTATACCTGAGTGAATCGCACACTCAAAGATACAACAGAGTCGCCACCAAACTTTATTTAGTCCCAAAGGACTGGGAAAATATCGATAAAACCTAAGGGGAATAGAAACGGGAACGGGGGTCGGTTATGCGAAAGGAAGGTACTAGCACCTTACGCATCCTTGTACTCGACGGGAACCATTTCGCTTGCTTCTAGGCTTGGATGGGTTATCTATCTAAAGGCTTCTAGCTAAAAGAAGAGGAGAGAAAGAGAAAAGAGAAGAAGAAAGAAAGGAAGAAGAGAAAGTGCTCGCGGAGGATTGGGTCCCTCGTGCCTACGTACCCTCATAGTGCAATGAGGAAATCAGAGTGCCGTAGTTCAGAGAACCAGGGACAAGAAAGGAATGTAAGAAAGAAGGGTGGAAGGGTGGAAGTTTGCTTGCCAAGATCATCGCGATCTCGTGCCTACGTATCATACATTCGAATGAATGCAGAATCAGAGCTTCCGTAGTTCAGGGATCTAAGACGGAAAAAGAGAAGGAAAGATGAAAGTGGTGTCAAAACCAAGAGCAAAAGAGGTAGAGAAAGATTCGCTGGGGATAACAAAAGAATTGGTGTCGAAGAGTGAGTATCTGGTCTCATAATCAGTGAACTTCTTGCTCAGAGATGTCTAGAATATTCCACATGCTGCTAGAACACTGTAGAACTAAAGACTAAAGAGTGTACACAACTGTTGTCCCAAAAAATGCAGCAGGAACTGCAACTTTGTACAGAGTAACCAATTACTCACCATAGGGTAACCGGTTACTTCAGCCAATTTTGCCCAAATTTGCTTGGGAAATGATACTGAAGTCCCGGTTTCGATTTTCCACCTCTTGTTTTGATGAGTAGACATGGGAACCTTTATTTTGAGCTTGTTTTGATGATGAAATGATCTTGTGGGGATGTGATTAATCGAGCTTGGAAGACCTGAAAATCCTGCAACAAGAAACACATAGAGAAAAGGGCGAATGCGTATACCAGCGATGCGAATGCACATGCTTATGCAAAAGGCAAAAGAGGAAGG
The DNA here is from genome assembly GCA_022829125.1 of Lathyrus tuberosus. Classification (NCBI taxonomy): domain Eukaryota; kingdom Viridiplantae; phylum Streptophyta; class Magnoliopsida; order Fabales; family Fabaceae; genus Lathyrus; species Lathyrus tuberosus. The sequence continues at coordinate 1,244,627 of JALAZF010000436.1, read as the reverse complement.
TCAAATTTCAGGTTACGACAGTTGCCCCTATTTAATCCTCTTAGACCTGAATGTTCGAATTGCGCCAGTTTTTCGATGATTCGAGGTAAAAGGGGATTAAATAAAGAGTAGCTCGAAAATTTGGCCAACGGCGACAAATAAAGAGTTTAATGTTTTTGAGGGTTGATAAGTGTGAAGTTTGGTTGAATATCTACTGGGAAGATGAATCAGGCCAAAAGAGATGGAATCTTCTTGATGCATATGCCATGTATGCATTCTACATGATGCTTGATATCATGCAATGCAAAGGTGCAGGTTAAGGTGATGTGCGAGAGTTAGGGAGAGATTGCAGCAAAACGACCTCGACATCCACGATTGGGAAGAGGACCCCCATATGAGGACAAAACCTGTCGGGGAAGGGCCCAAAAGGGTGCAAGTTCTATGGCGAACAATCCCAAAAATGGTGAAGACTCCGCTGGGGAAGAAATCATCACCAACGATACTGCCGGGAATAAGAGAATCAGGCCAACCTCCCCATCACAACTTACTCTGCCTGGGGAATGAAATCATAAAATTCCGATTTCTAAGCTGCCACGGACTCTGTTGCAAGCAATTCAAAAGGCTCGGAGGATCTTCTCTACTTGGGGAAGGTGAGGAATCCAGTCATACAACTGCGGGTGCGTGACAAACTGACATACAGGATATGATGTACGACCCATGCTGGGGAAAAGAACAAACCTGTCTCTTCTCAGGGTACATCATGACAACTTTACTGGAGACATTATGGATCTGTTGGGGAAATAGAAGGTAATCAACCCTTCCGTAGAACCATAATGGAGATTGCTGGGGAAATAATGACTCTGATGAGGAACTGCTGAGGAAATAAAAACTTCTTTAAAGAACCATCACATTGCCGACCGGGCGTTAGGCTTACCAATGGAAATTACTGATTATCCTGTAGAAATTACCAGTAAAATATGCAATGCATAATGCTTTCTCGATTGATTTAGCTTTTTATTGTTCTCAACGTTTTATAGTATTATGTGATCACAAATAATTGTTTATTTTTCAAATAAAATACTAGAATGAAAACAATTGAGATAACAAATGAAGCATTTTATTGAATGAGAAAATTTTGTACATAAGATGTGTACAAGGATGCAAAAATCCTTGATGAGGAAATTTGTAGTAAAATTGAAAAATAAGTGTAAATGGCAAAGGGAAATCATGTTTTGCATTGATTACAACATTGGCTACCATCAACTGTAAGTCTAGGTTCCAACGCCTTGCACCAGTTGATGATGATTTGACTGCTCTGTTACCGTCTGAGGTCTAGCTATGACGAAAAGAGGCTCAAGTGTTCACAGTCAAATGCCTTTATCCCTAATTTTTTCCTGGACAGTTTTTCTATTTTTTTTCGTCCACCGGGATACCCATTTTTGCCTAAGTCGCCCTTTCGGGATTTCAACTTAGCGGGCTGTTATTGTTTTTTTCATTGTCCCTAACTTTTGCATGGACATTTCTTTTTTTTTGGTCCATCGGGACGTCCTTTTTTGCCTAGATTGCCTTTGCGGATGTCAATCTAGCGGACTCTTATCCATTTTTTTTCAGGCATAATATTTTTTGACTGTATCGGAGTTCACGGGTGATGGCAACTCCTCCCCATCCATGGTGGTGAGGATCATGGCTCCGCTTGAGAAGGCCTTCTTGACAACAAAAGGGCCTTCGTAATTAGGAGTTCACTTGCCTCGTGGATCCGAGTGGACAAGTGAATACCTCTTGAGCACGAGTTCGCCTTCACATAACGTTTGAGGGAGAACTTTCTTGTCAAAAGCTCGCTTGAGGCGTCTCTGATACAATTGACCATGACAAACAGCTGTAAGGCGCTTCTCTTCGATGAGATTCAGTTGGTCATATCTGGATTGGACCCATTCAGCTTCATCAAGACCTGCTTCCATGATGACTCTGAGCGAAGGAATTTCGACTTCAATGGGTAGAATAGCCTCCATACCATACACAAGCGAATACGGAGTTGCCCCAGTAGAAGTGCAGACTGAAGTTCTGTAGCCATGCAGTGCAAATGGAAGCATTTCATGCCAATCCTTGTAAGTCTTGACCATTTTCTGGACAATCCTCTTGATGTTTTTATTTGCTGCTTCAACGGCGTCGTTCATCTTGGGCCGATATGGTGAAGAGTTGTGGTGCTCGATCTTAAATTCTTGACACAACTCGTTCATCATCTTGTTGTTCAGGTTGCTTGCATTATCCATGATAATGTTGCTAGAAATGCCATAGCGGTTGATTATCTCTTTCTTGATAAATCTGGCAACCACTTGTAGTGTAACGTTTGCATAAGAAGCAGCTTCAACCCACTTGGTAAAGTAGTCGATAGCAACCAGAATGAATCGATGACCGTTGGAAGCCTTCGGCTCGATAATTCCAATCATATTTATACCCCACATAGAGAATGGCCAAGGAGAATTCAAAACATTCAATGGAGTTGGAGGCACACGGATCTTGTCTCCGTAAATTTGGAACTTGTGACACCTCTTGGCAAAGTTGTAACAATCTACCTCCATTGTTGTCCAGTAATATCCAACCCGAAGGATCTTCTTGGCCATAGCGGGACCTTTAGCATGTACACCCTCTCAGCCCTCGTGTATGGACCTTATGATCATGTTTGCTTCATGTCTATCCACGCATCTGAGCAACACGGAATCATAATTCCTCTTGTACAGTACCCCACCACTTAAGAAGAACTTGGCGCAAAGCCGCCTAAGAGCCTTCTTGTCAGTGATAGTAATACCCTCAGGATATTCCTGTTTTTCCAGATATCTCTTAATATCGTAAACCCAAGGCTTGTCATCAAATTCATCCTCGATTGCTAAACAGTGTACTGGCTCGTTCAAATGATCAATACGAATATGAGGAGCTTCATTCTTCCACTTGACCTTGAACATGCATGCTAAAGTGGCAAGTGCATCAGCTAGTTGATTTTCCTCTCTAGGGATATGATGAAAAGAAATCTCATCAAAGTAAGGAATCAACTTCGCAATGTGTTGTTGCTACAGAACCAGCTTGGAATCCTGAGTCACAAAGTTCCCTCTAACTTGACCGATGACCAAAGCAGAATTTCCATAGACCTCAAGAATCTTGATTCTCATGTCAATAGTCGCTTCAATGCCATAGATACATGCTTCGTATTCAGCCATATTATTGGTGCATGCAAAGCATAATCTGGCAGTGAAGGGAAGGTGAAAATCTGTTGGAGAGATGAGGATAGCACTAATTCCACGACCTCTAGAATTGGAAGCACCATCGAACTTGAGCGTCCATCGCACCCCTAGTTCGGGTCCTATGTCAGGGTCTGGAGTCTCATAATCTCTAATGAACAGAACATCCTCATCGAGAAAATCAAACATCATCTGTTGAAAACCCTTTACAGGTTGCTGGGCAAGGTAGTCACACAAGACGCTCCCTTTTATTGCTTTCTGGGTAACATGTTGGATATCATACACAGTTAACAACGTTTGCCACCGAGCAATCCTTCCAGAGACAGCAGGCTTTTCAAATATGTACTTTTCCAGACCAGAGCACAACAAGTTTTCTCCAAGAGTGAGTATCTGGTCTCACAATCAGTGAACTTCTTGCTCAGATGTAAATTGCATGTTCTTTTCCTCCAGTGTCGTCATGTTGACCCAATACACATCCCATTGATTCATCGAGAACGGTGAGATACATGATTAAAGGCCTTCCAGGAACCGGCGGTACTAAGATCGATGGTTCTTGCAAGTATTGTTTTATTTTGTCAAATGCTTCTTGGCAACCATTGTTCCATTCAACCGATTGATTTTTTCTTAGTAATTTGAACATTGGTTCACAGGTAGCCGTCAGATGGGAAATGAATCTTGAAATGTAATTGAGTCTGCCTAGAAAGCCACAGACTTCTTTTTCTATTTTGGGAGGCGGCATATTCTGAATTTCCCTAACCTTGTCAGGATCAACTTCAATGCCTTTCTGACTCACAATAAAGCCCAACAGTTTACTAGATCCAACTCCGGAGGTGCACTTCGCAGGATTCAATCGCAATCTAAACTTCTGGAGTCTGTCAAATAGTTTCTTCAGATGAACCAGGTAATCATCTTCAGTTTTGGACTTGGCAATCATATTCGTCCACGTAAACCTCAATATCTTTATGAATCATATAATGAAAGAGGGTTGTCATGGCACGTTGGTATATTGCCCCTGCATTCTTTAAACCGAATGGCATGACTTTGTAACAATGTGTACCCCATGGCGTGATGAAAGTAGTTTTTTCCATATCAGCTGGGGACATTTTGATCTGATTATACCCTGAAAACCCGTCCATGAATGAAAAGACAGAGAACTGCATTGTGTTGTCTACCAAGACATCAATATGAGGCAAAGGAAAATCATTCTTCGGACTGGCCTTGTTGAGATCTCGATAATCCACACACATTCTGACTTTACCATCTTTCTTTGGAACTGGGACAATGTTGGCAATCCATTCAAGATATTCGGAAGTGGCGAGGAACCCAACATCAAACTGTTTCTTTACCTCTTCTCTGATTTTAAGTGCCATGTCGGGTCTAGTCTTCCTGAGTTTCTGTTTGACAGGAGGACATCCGGGCTTGAGTGGCAAGTGATGTTCAACGATGTTGGTATCCAACCCAGGCATATCTTGATAGGACAAGGCGAAGATATCAACATACTCTTTCAATAACTTGACCAACTCTGAGTGTACATGCTTAGCGAGGGATGTGCCAACCTTGACTTTTCTTCTGACTTCATCAGTACCAAGATTGACAACTTCCACTGGCTCTTTGTGTGGCTGAATCTCTCTATGCTCGTGCTCAAGGAGCCTTGCTAGTTCAGCTGGTAATTCACAATCTTCCTCACCTACTTCTTCGGCTTGGTTAATTGGAATCCCAGAATTACAATGGATGTTTGCCATGTTGTTATCAATGCTTTTATTATTTCTGCATGTTTATGAATATATTTAGAATGAGCTATTTAAAAAAGTGAAAAGAAAAGAAACTTTTGCCATTTTTTTGTGAAAAAGTAAAATAAAGAAAGAAAATAGAGCATGATTTTGAATGCAAAAAACTTTTATTTATTGATCACATAATATTGTAAAAGCGTGAGGCCCTTTATAAGCTATCCACTCGTCTCGGGCGAGGACGAGGGAATGAGAAAGCAAAATGCATTACATGTTATATGGAAAAACCACAAGAATTACAGTAGATGTCCAATTGTTGAGCTTGAAACCCGGCGGGCACTTGCGCACAAAGCTTGGAATCTGATTGCTAGGACCACATCATCAATGGCTGCCACGATGTCACCCATTTGAAACCCCGCGCTATTGAATTTGATGGAATTACACTGCTTTTGACCATGTGAACTAGATTGTCGACCAGGACGGTAACCCAATCCAAATCGATTATGCTTCTCAACCACATCAATCACATGCCCCCATCCTGGCACGGCACCTTTCTCGATGGTCTCTTTAGAACTCTTGGCGGATATCAACGTCATTTGCGGTGATCTACTGTGACTAGTGGAAGCAGAGCTGACATCTTCGAACTCGAGACACTGCAATGGCACCTCAGCTATGCCTTCTTCGGTCTCGACGTATCGAAAAGATGATAACTCGCTCACAATCAGATCCTCTTCACAGACAATGACCAGCTGATCGTCAAACATAAATTTTAACTTCTGATGTAAAGTGGATGTAACTGCCCCTGCGGCGTGAATCCACAGGCGACCCAATAGGCAATTGTACGCCAGATTGATATCCATCACTTGGAAGGTAATGGTGAACAAATGCGGTCCAACTTTGATGGGTAAATACACTTGTCTAATGACCTGCCTTCGAGAACCGTCGAAAGATCTGACAACTAAGGCCCTCGGTCTCATCTCGCTCCCTTCCACCAGTAATTGGCTCAATGTGCCCTTGGGCATCACATTGAGGGAAGAACCGGTGTCTTCCAGAACACGAGATAAGAGGATGTTTGTGCAGGTTACAGATATGTACAGTGCTTTGTTGTGGGCAGTTCCTTCAGGAGGCAATTCTGATTCATTAAAACCCAAATATCTGCTTGCTGTTATATTGGCCCCCACATCATCGAACTCGACAACGGATATATCTTGCATGACATGAGCAGTGTTCAAGACTTTTAACAAAGTTGATTGGTGCGCAGGAGAGTTCATGAGTAAAAACAAGATTGAGATCCTCGAGGGAGTCTGCCCCAACTGATCAATAATTTTAAAATCGCTTTTCTTAATCAACTTTAAGAACTCTTGATCATCAAGTGTCTCTTTGCTCTTTGAAATATCTCCAGACGGAATAGTCGACACTGGAACTGTAGCAGATTCCCCTTGTTGAACAATAGGGGTTGCAGATGCAGGCGTCTCCTTGGGAGGACCAACAGTTGGAACTTGAACAGGCTTTGTAGTGACCTTAGGGGCGAACACTCGTCCACTACGAGTCATACCTCCAGTGGATGTAACATTTACAATCTCAGATTCTGCAAACCTTATCTCTTGACCCCCAGAAAACACAGTAGACCCATACCTCCAAGATACCTCTTTAGAATTCTGATACGGAAACGGCTTTGGCGGGAAAACAACGATGGGTTGCACCTTCTTCTGTTTAGGGGATTCAACAGGAACCTTCCTATAGACGATAGTGAATGGCTCGATGGTAGCAACTTCCTCAATAGGTTTAGACCTGGCAAATTGAACTTCACCTCGGTTCATCAAAATCTGGACACAACCCTTCAGCTTTCGACATTGGTTGGGATTATTGTCACAAATCTGACACTTACCATACAGCCCTTTCAACAACCCATGCTCATTCAATCTCTTGAAAACCACAGTCATCGGGGTATTTACCTCGTCAACATCCATGATCAATTCATCCCCTGAATTATCCCCAGTCTGCTAACCACAGGTCCACCGTGATCTAGCAACAGATTATTCTGAATGTTAGGTCCTTCCTCAGCGAAAGTCATAATCTTCTTATCAATGAGTTCTTGAACTTTGGTTTTGAAAACAAAATAGTCCTCTGTCGCATGTCCTATGTATCCAGCATGATAAGCACATGACGCATTTAGATTATGCTTTGGGCCAAATGGAGGAATTGCAGGTGCGATCTGCTTGGGAACAATTGCCCCTTGGTGAACTAAATAACGAAATAATTCAGTGTATGACACCAAAATTCTATCAAAATTTGGACGCTTACGGTTTCCTTGATTGTTGTTGTTCTTACGGTTTTGATTCTGCTGACTTTTGTTGTTCTGTTGATTCTGTTGCTGATTCTGAGCATTCTTAATCGGTTATTGTAGATGATACTGATATGGAGGTTGTTGATATTGTGCAGCATCAATGTAAGGATATGGATAATATGGCATAGGTGCCATGGGAGCTTGATACTGAGGAAAAACTTAAGCTGTCAGAGCGTTGGCTTCACCTTCCTTTTTCTTTGATTGACTGTTCTGAGACTTTCTAGTGGTTGGCTGCTGGGAAGCAGCTCCAGGAATCTTTCCAGTCTTCAAACCATTCTCAATCCGTTCACCAACTGTTACAATGTCAACAAAGTTTGATGATGAACTACCCACCATTTTCTCATAATAGGATCCTTGCAATGTACCCATAAAGATGTCAACTAACTCATTGTCATAGAGAGGATGTCACACACGAGATGCCATCTCACGCCATCTTTGTGTATTCTCCTTGAATGTTTCAGCTGAGCGCTGAGACTGATTCTGCAACTGCAATCTAGTAGGCGCTAGATCAAGATTGTATTTGTATTGTTTCAAGAATGCTTCGGATAAATCCCTCCAAGTACGGATTTTGCTGCGCTCTAAGCCCATGTACCAATCCAATGAAGCACCAGACAAACTATCTTAAAAACAATGAACAAGCAAATCATCATTGTCAATATAGGATGCCATCTTCGTACAGTAAATAGTGATGTGACTACGCGGGCAACTCAAACCGTTATACTTTGGCAGCTCAGGTATCTTGAATTTTTGCGGCAGTACAACATTCGAAACCAAACATAATTCCTTGGCCTCCATGCCAAAAGCAGAAAACCCTTTAATAGCTCTAATAAGGTCTTCCAACAACTTGTAGTCAGTAGGTCTATTCTGATTAGTGGGCCTGACAAGAATCTGAGGATTTGGCAACTGAGGGGCGGCCGGAGCGTGCACTTGCGGAGTAACAAACTGAGAAGGATATACCAAACCCTGATTAACCATCTGACCAGCAATCTGACCCATCTGAACACCAAATGGATAATGCGGAGGAGGTATCACAGCAGCTGAGGAAGATGCCCCACGATAGAACATTCTAGGATGAATAGTCTGAACAGCGGTTTGAACAGCTTGAGATGAAACCGGAACATAAATAGGAGGACCTCTATACACATGCTCTTCTTCGTCAGGAGCTTCAATGTCAACCAACCCAGGAGTCTGACGAGTCTGACCCTGAAGATTCTCATGATCATCATTCACCCCTAGAGGTGGAACTGGAGTAGGCATACCCCATGGATAAGTAGCAGCATTCCCATTAGACATTGGCACAACATAAGGCTGATATGGTACAAAGGCACTACCATTATTTGTAATCTGAGGAGTGTAATTCAAAGGCATGCCCCAAGGAAAACTAGCGGACATCTTGTTCAAACCGGATTGAGAATTTGTCGGATGAACAACAGGCTGATTCACAGGCTCAACTGGCATTTCAACAATAGCAGAAGAAGGAATAACATCAGGAGTGACTGTAACAACAGGAGAAGTAGTCACAACAGGAGTGACAATGGTTGCGTCAGTAGCAGTTGCAACAATAGTGGCAGCAGCAGCGGCATCCCTCTGGGCACGAAGGAGTTCCATTATGACATCCATGTTCGTCTGAAACTGATCCATCCAACCTTGAAATTGGGCCAATGTTTCCTTATAAGCAGCGTTTTCAGCTTCGAAGTCAGCCATGATTCTGGATTTGTTTAAGCGGGTGAAATACCGATGTCGAGTCGTCGTCTTGCTACAAGCCGAAAATGATCAGAGTAGGCAACAGTTTCTTGGATGAAGGACATGCATATGCATGCATGGTTGAATGCAAATCATGCAAAAATAATTTTTAATTCACGTGTAAAAATTAATTTGACATGTTGAAATGATATGCAACATCAGAATCAATAAGCCAGCACAGTCTGAATAATCAAATCTGAACATCTGCAAAGGTAGTGCTGTGTTGGTGCAAAATCTGACGCAATGAGAGAACAAAGGTTGGAAGAGTCTTGGTTTCCTGCAGAAAAAACCCAATATCCCCCTCACAGGTATGATCTAGCCAAGAATGGTCCTCAGCTTCCCAGGCTCTCAGGTCGAGAAATAATAATACGTTCAGCATTTTTGGTTTGGCATTATTACTCCTTAAGGAGGCCTTACTGATTCCTTCAAAAAGGGCACCCTATAGCGAGTTCTCAGCTTTGGGTCCTCGGATCAAGAAACATAATGGGTTTGCCATTTCTGGTCTGCCATTATCGTTCCTTGGGAGGAGTGTTGTAACTGAGTCCTCGGGAATGGTCACTAGAGTCGCCAACTCTCTAGGTTACGTTCTATCGTCTGCCCCAATGCACAGGATAGAACATCACCAAAGAAAACCTCGTCTGGATGTGGAATTTTCGTGTATACTAAGTCTGGCCAAATGCCACACAAGTCACACTACTTTCCACTCTAATCCTATGTGTATGCTCAAGCCTGGGTATTGGGCTTATCTCTCAGAACACCCATCCCACCAACAATATAACGGATATCCAGAATATGCAGCATATGAATATTTAAAGCAGTAAAGAAATGCAGTAAATAAACATAAAGCAAATAAAGCGTAAAGATGAAGCTACTAAAGCGCGAAAGATAAACATCCAAACAAGCAAGAAAGCAAACAAAACTAGGCGAGACCCCAACCTGCAAGCGCAAGGACTCCCCAGCAGAGTCGCCAGCTGAAGATGGTTGGTTTATACCTGAGTGAATCGCACACTCAAAGATACAACAGAGTCGCCATCGAACTTTATTTAGTCCCAAAGGATAGGGAAAATATTAATAAAACCCAAGGGGAAGAAAAATGGGAACGGGGGTCGATTATCCGAAAGGAAGGTACTACCACCTTACACATCTGTCGTACTTGATGGGAACCATTTCACTTGCTTCTAGGCTTGGATGGGTTATCTATCTAAAGTCTTCTAGCTAAAAGAAGAGGAGAGAAAGAGAAAAGAGAAGAAGAAAGAAAGGAAGAATAGAAAGTGCTCGCGGAGGATTGGGGCCCTCGTGCCTACGTACCCTCATAGTGCAATGAGGAAATCAGAGCACCGTAGTTCAGAGAACCAGGGACAAGAACGACATGGAAGAAAGAAGGGTGGAAGGGTGGAAGTGTGCTCGCCAAGATCATCACGATCTCGTGCCTACGTATCATACATTCGAATGAATGCAGAATCAGAGCTTCTGTAGTTCGGAGAATTAAGACGGAAAAAGAGAAGGAAAGTGGAAAGTGGTGTCAAAACTAAGAGCAAAAGAGGTAGAGAAAGATTCGCTGGGGATAACAAAAGAATTGATGTCGAAACCAAGAAAGGAATACAAAAGAAAAAAACATAGTTGTATTGAGGATAAAATGCAAGAGTGGTGTCGAAACCAAGAAAATAAGGGAATAAAGGTATATAAGAAACCCCACTAGGGAGGTAAGAGAACAAAGGATTGTGCCGGGGGCCAGAAGGATAAGCGTCCCTACTGGGGAACAAGCAAAAGGATGGTGTCAAAACCAAGAGTAAAGAAGTTAGGTATATTAACTGACTGGCAGTGGTTAACCGAAGAGAGAGAGAGTAAGACTTTGTGGGGAAAAGGTTTTAACAGATAGACTGTGATCAACCAAAAGAACAGGTGTAGAACCGAATGATGGTTGTAACCCAAAGGACGGGTGTGGAACCAAGCAAAGGTTGTGACCCACCGGGGATGTTGGTACTGACTGAACAAACAGTACTTGATCAACAAAAGGGGTATTGAACCAAAAGAAGGTTACTAACCCAAGGGTACAAGTATTCGAACCAAGAAAAGGTTGCTAACTGCTGAGGATTCGGTATTAACAGAGAGACTGTACTTAACCGAAGAGAAAACGAGTGATTAACCAAGAGAAGGTGATTAACTCGAAAAGGCTCAGTATTTTAACAGACAGACTGTGGTTAACTGAAAAAATGGGTGATTAACCAAGAGAGGGCGATTAACCCAAAAGGAACTCAGTATGTTAATAGATAGATTGTGGTTAACTGAGAAGGAGTACAAATTGGTGTTTTAATTGACAAGCAGTGGTTAACCAAACAAAGGGAGAAGAACCAAGAGAAGGTTGCGAACTCTACAAGGATTTCGGGGTTTAACAAGAAGACTATGTTTAACCGAAGAAAAGGGATTGAGACTCTTCAGGGGAATCAGAAATGAAATGATTGACCATAAGAAAAGAAGTGGGGTATTGAAACAAGGAGAGTTTGTTAACCCCAGGACAATGATCTTAACCAAGAAAAAGGTGATGGATCTAAGAGAAATTGAGAAGAGCACAAGTGATCAAGGATCAACCTGACTGGGGAAGGAGCAACACTACAGCTTGAGGATAGAGGTGACTATTCTCAGCGAGAGGGCCAAATGCCCTTACCCAAGAAATAGTCAAAATGAGGGTAGGATAATTCCATCCTCATTCCTTCTCTAGCACTCAAAGTATAGTGCGGAAATTGAAACGGACAGCGTAACAGCGCCAACTTGTACAGTGCTCCATTGCATCATGCGTCGTGCGAATCTCCGACTCGGCAGGGGAGAAAGAGACAGAATACTCTCAAGGAAGCCCAAAGAGAAAAGCAGAGGAAGGATCAACTAATCAAAACAAAGTTTCGATTAATCAATCAAAGGGAAATGATGTGCTAACAATTTTCCAAAGAGATGGAAAATCATTAAAGCAAAAGGTGTGAATTATTGATTATAAAAAATTAAATTTACTCAATCAAGAACAAACTTAATTCAAAGTAAGAAATGAAATGCAAAAACAGTACCAAATGATAATTAGTATGCATTGCAAAACATGTTAACAAGTGATCAAATGGAATGCAAGATGTTCATGAACAAACATTGCCAAAGTTGCAAATAATCAATAAATTAAAAATCGAGCATCGAAAGTTGACAAGCATGCTTCAAACAAAAGTTAAACAACACTTAAAACATCCACAAATATCAAGCATATCAATCCATGGAAGTTAGAGGAAGAAAGGATGTCAAATAAGCTTTAAAAAAACTCAAAAATGGTCATTCTGTACAGTGGTAACCGGTTACTCACACAGCGTAACCGGTTACTTACTTGAAAACTGAGTTTTTTGGTGAAAAATACACTAAGTAACCGGTTACTCACCACATGGTAACTGGTTACCACTGTGACAGTGGCAAAAATAACAGCAAAAACAGCTTTTTAAAAGTGATTTTCAGCACCTAATCACTTATGCCAACCACCACATGCTAGGGTATGACCTTGTGCACGAAAATTACATCATGTAAGAGCAATTAAACACAAATTACAAGCATTAATCATGGAGATCAAAGATCAAGCAAATGCATGGAAAATCAAACCAAAAAAACAATCGAAATTACATCGTAAACGCGCAAAAATGATCGAAACAAATGAGTAAAGTGAGATCCACCAACCTACAAGGTTGAGATGTGCCTTGGTAATTGTTGCAAAGGATTCTTGATGTAGAAAATCAAAGAAAACCAGAGGAATCTTCAATTTGTTGACGAAACGTGTCGAAACCGAGTAAAATACGACGAAACTCCGAAATACGAATTCAAACCGTTGAATGTTGTAGCAAATACTCGAGATTAATCCACAAGCTAAAATAACTCCAGAAATCCAACTAGAAATGCAAAAGTGATGGAGGTTAAGCTCAAGAAATAATCACTTTCAATGTGAAAAGTGATTATTCTTCAAGAATTAAGAGCTATGGTGAGGTTTGGGAAAGAAGATTGAGATGAAGATGTAGATGTAGCAGAGAAAAATCAGAGAGAATGTGAGAGATTAGAGAGTGAAGTGTGAGGAATTTGTGTGAAAATGGTTTCCCCGGAAAAGTGAGTGAAGGTGTGTTTATATAGATTTTTGGTTTGGAGTGTGAGAGGTTTGGAATTTGGTTTAGACTTAGCTTTAGGTGGTTTGGAACTAGGCTAGGAGTTAGTTAGGATTGACTCACTGAGTCAAGCAGTTAACTCGGTTAGTTAGAACCAACTCGGTAACAATCCCAATGTGAGCTCCAATATCCAAAGTTCCACATACTTGGAAATCAAAGAACATGGTGCACTTATTTTAGAGTGAAGCATTGGAATAAATGCACTTGGAATGTCTTAGATAGTTTTGAAATGTCTAGAGATGTCTAGAATATTGCACATGCTGCTAAAACACTGTAGAACCAAAGACCAAAGAGTGTACACAACTGCTGTCCCAAAAAATGCAGCAGGACTGCAACTTTGTACAGAGTAACCAATTACTCACCATAGGGTAACCGGTTACTTCAGCCAATTTTGCCCAAATTTGCTTGGAAAATGATACTGAAGTCCCAGTTTCGATTTTCCACCTCTTGTTTTGATGAATAGACATGGGAACCTTTATTTTGAGCTTGTTTTAATGATGAAATGATCTTGTGAGGATGTGATTAATCGAGCTTGGAAAACCTGAAAATCCTGCAACAAGAAACACATAGAGAAAAGGGCGAATGCGTATACCAGCTATGCGACTGCACATGCTTATACAAAAGGCAAAAGAGGAAGGTCAAATTTTGGGTTACGACAGTAACATATTATTGTCGCATTGTGCATCTTGCATTTGTGTTGGTGCTTTTTTGCTCTCTGGTGTTGTTATCCCCGTAGAGCGTGTGTGTCCTCTCTCCATTAGAGTGTCGACCCGTAAGCAAAAAATGCCTATCTTTGTTAATTCCCCACTGAGTTTATGCCTCGTGGAAGATATTTGTTTTAGCCTTCCTCCCTAGTTCATTTGTCTGGATGGAATTAATCCCCAGTTGAGATATTTCCTCATCGGGTAGAGTCTTGTTTGATCCTTTCTCTCTGGTTTATTCCGAGATTGAACTTTGGTCCCTTGCTCTGACAGCGGAAGCTCGTTACCCTTTGGTTTGGTTACCTTGTTGTAGTTATCACTTGGTTGATAGTTGGTAATCTCTCCCTTTTGAGCTTATTACCTTTGTCGTACTGCCCGTTATTTGGTAATAGATAATATAGCTTGGTTTGGTTACCCTGTCGTAGCTATCACATGGTTGATAGTTGGTAATCTCTCCCTTTTAAGTTTATTACCTTTGTGGTACTGCCCTTAGTTGGCAGTAGGTAATATTTCTCTTCCATTTTGAGCTTATTAACTTTGTTGTACTGCCCATTAGTTGGTAGTAGGTAATATAACTTGGTTTGGGTACCTTGTTAAATCTATCACTTGGTCGATAGTTGGTAATCTCTCCCTTTTGAGCGTATTACCTTTGTCGTACTGCCCATTAGTTGGAAGTAGGTAATATAGCTTGGTTAGGTTACCTTGTCGTAGCTATCACTTGGTTGATAGTGGGTAATCTCTCCATTTTGAGTTTATTACTGTTCTGGACTGGGCCGTGGTTTCCTACAATCAAACAGGCCCAATCCATACAACTTGAAGAAGCCCAATAAAGTCCTAGAGAAGGACACATGATTGTCATATGCGAGGCCAAAGATATGTCAGGCACATGGCACCTTGACAGTGTCGAGCATATGAGGACAACACAGGAAAGGAAGACATCACACCCTGATGAAAATGACCTCCTCGGCAGATTAACTTCTCCCCGCGAGAATACTCCTAATCTCGTTGACTCATAGGTCCTCGACAAGCATGGTTCTCCTCCGTTAGGTCATGTCCAGACCAAGACCACCATATTTCCTTGACATTGTAGACTCTCCCCCGAGGAGTCTACTAACGGTCTTATCTACACAGATACGTTTCATGTAACCGTCTACTAATGACATTAAAGGGACGGTTACACTAGGGTGTTGACCATGAGCTGGTCATTATTACTACACGTAAGCCCTAGCAGTTACTTGGAACGGGTCACACGCTGGTCCCACCCATTGCAAGTAACCGTTGGCCACGCGCTGGGGGTCTCCTATAAATACCCTCTCACCTGAGAGGGTCAGGATAGTTAACTTCTTACTCTGTATTTGCTGTGCCCTTACTGACTTAAGCATCGGAGTGCCCTGCAGGTAAACCCCCCCCACCCCCCCCCCCCCCCCCCCGACCGTCTTTCATCATCATTAAAGTAGTAACAATTCCAAACGCCGTTGGCCATCTTCAAATTGTCTTATTCAGGTACGATCAGTGGCGCCGTCTGTGGGAATTTCATAATTTTCCCCATTTTCCTCGCGATAAACCAAACTTTCCTCATTCAACTACCAGCAATGGCCAATCTGTCGGCAAATCAAGCTATAGATAATGTCATCACACAACTTGGTGGTAACACCCATGGCGACAACAATGCTCTTCAGCCTGTCGTGGAGAATGATGTCAGAGATGGAATCACCGCCTCCCCATCTTCTGATGAGGTAGAATACGAGACTGCTCAACAAGATGGACATGAAGCAATCTTCCAGCCCACCTACCATCCTGTGGATCCACCACCAAATGCAGATCCGAACACTGCTGCCTTGTTTGCGTTGGTCAATCAGACCAATCAAATTATCTTCAACCAAAGCTTATAGATCGAGAAGCTAGAAAAAGGCCGTGGTCGAACTTCCCCGCGAAGACACCGACCACCTCCTTATCCCGGACATTCACAATCTCCAGTGGAATCTCGCAGCCCCTCCCCAGTAAATAGAGGTCGCAGGCCACGTTTGGAGCATAACCAGACCGAGCATCCGCAGAAGACTAAGAAGAGTAAGCTTGATGTCGAGGAGCCAAGAGGCCGTCATAAGGAAAACTCCCCGAGACGTCACTATGTTCGTGGTCATAATTCTCCTTCGGTATCCCCGGGAGGCAGCGATGATGATGACTATCGGACTCCTCTATCCAGACTAATAATGGAAGCTCCTATTCCTAAAGGCTTGGAGAGACCTCCATCCTTGGGGACTTACGATGGAACATCTGATCCAGACGACCATGTCGAGAGCTTCGAGGCTCTTCTCGACTTTAGAAACGTCTCCAGCGCTATCAAATGTCAATTATTCCCTGCGACTCTTCGGAAAGGGGCCATGGCTTGGTATAAAAACCTGGCACCTGAATCAATAGCGTCGTGGAAAGCTCTGAGGGAACGTTTCAGGAAGCATTTTACAGCTTCTCGAAGACACCCAAAAACTATATCCTCCTTGGAGGCCATCTTCCAAGAAAAGAAAGAATCTCTCCGGAGCTACATAGAGAGATTCAACAAAGAA
Source organism: Lathyrus tuberosus (assembly GCA_022829125.1). NCBI lineage: Eukaryota > Viridiplantae > Streptophyta > Magnoliopsida > Fabales > Fabaceae > Lathyrus > Lathyrus tuberosus. The sequence goes on along the minus strand of JALAZF010000436.1, from coordinate 1,228,161 downwards.
GCAGTTGAGGTCCATACGACCGACCATATAAAATTATATTTCATCATCAAAGGACTGCGGGTTGGTTCCAAGTTCGCAGAATCTGTCGGATTACACCGTCCTCGCAGCTTCGAAGGTTTCCTCGAACGAGCTCAATCACACATTGAGTTCGAGGAAGCAGAAGCAGCCCAGATTGCCCTTGATTTAAGAAGCAGAGAAGGCCCTCGCGGCCAAAACAGGGAAGACTCCCCTACACCTAGGCTAGGAGGGGATAGGAGAAGAGAAGATTCCCCTCCACCTAAGCGAGGCGGGGAAAGGAAAAAAGAAAATCGGAATAAAGAGCCCCGCGAATCTCAGGGACCTTTCGGTCTTTTCAAAGATTACACTCCACTAAACGTGTCCCGCGCACGCATTTTCAGTGAATGTGCAAATTCGGAGTTCGTGAAAGGGGGAATCCGCTTCCAAAAACCAACAGCTCCTAAACCAAATACTGATAAATCCAAGTACTGACGGTTCCATCGCAGTCACGGGCATGTTACTGGGGATTGAATCCACCTTAAGGATGCAATCGAAACGTTGATTAAAGAGGGCTACCTGAAAAAGTACGCCAAACAAGACAAGGCTCCTCGTCCCACTGGCCAAGAAGCTCTAAATACCGAGGAGTCAAACCATCCGGACACTGGAAAACTGCAAGTTGCCTTAAGCATCACACGACCTGAAGACTTCGGTTTCCAAGGAAATGTTAGCGATGCCGAAGCTGTTAGAAACATATGGAAGAGCTTCCCGGCGGAAGAACTAGTAAGTGTTCGCAGTACCTGGGAAAGTTTCCCCCAAGCCCTAGTCATATCGGACGGAGCCCCTGAACGAGTGACCGTCGGTTCAATAAAGAGGAAGTTCGACGAACTAAGGAGATCCACTCCTCGAGACCCAACTCTCAGCTTATCTCGTGGAAAATCATGCCTTATAAGTTTCTATCTCGAGGAATTACCAGGTGGATCCCCGAATGCTAATATACCCCTACTAATTCGGGCACAAATGGCCAACTTTGATGTGCATCGGATTTTGGTCGATCAGGGAAGCTCGATGGACATCATGTACACTCACCTCTTCGACACTCTCCAGCTGACAAAGCATCACCTATCCCCATATGTGGGATCTGATCTACAAGGCTTCAACGACGTGTCTACTAGACCTCGAGGTTATGTAGAATTGTTGGTCACATTTGGAGCAGGTGAAACAACTCGACAGGCGAAGACGCGTTTCCTAGTGGTCGATTGTCCTTCCCTCTACAACTGCATCTTGGGAAGGACCACTTTGGCTGAAATAACAGCTATACCATCCACTGTTCACCTAAAAATGAAGTATTATACGACACGAGGACGTGTGGTAACCCTCCACGGGGATATTGAAGCAGCTAGAAAATGTTTCGATGCAGCGATCAAAGGTCTAAGTGTTGTCGGTGGCGTCCACCCCAGAAGAGCAACTTCAGATGTCGCACAGATTCCACTACCGCCGGTCAGCGCGGTCGACCTTGATAGCAGGTTCTCCAGGGAACAGGAAGAAGTTGCAGGCAAAGACCTCCCAGTTGAAGTCAACGGGCAGCCTCTCTACCCAACACGCCTCATCCCAGACGGAGATTTCGAGTTGATCTCTCTTGGCGACGGCCCAGAGCGAACTGTGAAGATCGGCCATGGACTCCCCGACCTGGCGAGGAGGCAGCTGAAGGCATGTCTCTGAGAGAATGTAGATTTGTTCGCTTGGAGCGCTTCAGAGATGCCCAGATTAGATCCTCAAGTGGCTTGTCACCAGCTGACTATAGATCCAAATGCTAAGGCTATAGCTCAACTTAGGCGTAGGTAGTTTCCAGAAAAAATGGAGGCTGCTGAAAAAGCTATAAAAGACCTCCTAGAGGCAAACTTTATTTCGGAGGCCAAGTACACCACTTGGTTGTCCAATGTTGTACTTGTTAAAAAATCTAATGGAAAATGGAGGATGTGCATTGACTACACGGATCTTAATCGGGCATGCCCGAAAGACTCTTACCCATTGCCTAACATCGACTGACTGGTCGACAACTCTGCATGATTTAAACTGTTGTCTTTCATGGATGCTTATTCGGGATATAACCAAATTCCCATGGATGAGGCCGACAGAAAGCATACAGCTTTTATGACTGAGTCGGGCAATTACTATTATAATGTAATGCCCTTTGGTCTGAAGAATGCTGGCGCCACCTACCAACGAATGATGAACAAGGTCTTCCGAGCAGAAATTGGTGACATGCTCGAAGTCTATATGGACGACATGATCATCAAATCCGCAGAAGAAGCCGACCATGCTGCTCATCTTAAAAAGGTGTTCGACACGGCGAGGAAATGTCGTATGAGATTCAACCCCGACAAGTGCACTTTCGGTGTTCGAGCAGGGAAATTCTTCGGCTTTTACCTTACGGAGAGAGGAATTGAAGCAAATCCCGACAAATGTAAGGCCTTTTCCGAGATTCCTACTCTGAAGTCAAAGAAGTCGATACAGTCACTTAACGGGATGCTAACTGCCCTCTCTCATTTTGTCGCTAAATCTGCCCAATACGTGCTCCCATTTTTCAAACTCCTTCGACAGAAAGCAACATTTGAATGGAGTGAAGAATGCGAATAAGCCCTCCTCCATCTAAAACAAGTCTTATCACAACCCCCGGTCTTGTCCCGACCAGATAACGGGGAAACACTTTTCTTGTACCTGGCCATCACCGACGAAGCGGTAAGTGCTGTCCTCATACGGGAGACCCCCGACGGACAGAAACCAATTTATTTCATGAGCAAAGCTCTTTAGGGTCCCGAGCTCAGATATCAACAGATCGAAAAGGTCGCCTTGGCCCTCGTAAATGCAGCCAGAAGACTACGCCATTACTTCCTGGCCCACACAATTTTGGTAAGAACTGAGCAGCCTATCAGACAGCTCCTTAGTCGGCCAGATATGGCAGGGAGAATGCTCCGGTGGTCTCTCGAGCTATCCAAGTTCAACATTTGATACGAAGGAAGAAAAGCCTTGAAAGCTCAGGTACTGGCCGACTTCGTTGCGGAAATGACAGTCCCCGAATCCTTGACCAATGGCTCCCAAAAATGGACAATTTACGTCGACGGAGCCTCCAGTGCAAAGGGCAGCAAGGCAGGCATTATCCTTGAAAACGAGGAGGGCATCTTGATAGAAGTCTCACTAGAGCTATCTTTCAAAACATCAAATAACCAAGCCGAGTATGAGGCATTCCTCGCAGGACTTCGACTTGCAGAAGACCTTGAGGCAAAAGAAGTCAAAATCTTTACAGACTCTCAGCTCGTAGCATCACAAGTTCGGGGAGAATTTCAGGCTAAAAATGATAGTCTCATTGAATACCTAACCTTGGTACAAGAAAACTTGAAGAAATTTGCCTCCGCGGAGGTGGCTCACATCCCGCGCGAGCATAACACTCGAGCAGACGTGCTCTCCAAGCTAGCGAGCACCAAGAGGAAAGGAGGGAACAAATCAGTGATCCAAGAGATACTGACCCATCCGAGCATCAACAAACCTACCTTGACCATAGAGGTGAACGTTATCGGGGACGCAAACTGTTGGATGACTCCAATTTATGAATACCTAATGACAGGCATACTGCCCGACGATCCTAAAGAAGCTGGGATAGTTAAGAGGAGGGCATGTGCATACACCATAGTCGAAGGTAAACTATATTGCCGAGGATTCTCCATCCCTCTACTCCAGTGCGTCGAGGAAAGTAAAGTTTCAGAGATTCTCCAAGAAGTACATGAAGGAATCAACGCGCAACATCTAGGCGGAAGATCTTTGGCTCGAAAAGTTCTCTGAGTAGGATATTACTGGCCCACTATGCAACAAGACGCAAAGGAACACGTCAAAAAATGCGACCGTTGTCAGAGGCATGGGGACATGCACCTCGCTCCTCCAAACGAGCTTAAATCATTGTCATCCCCGTGGCCCTTTGCGTGGTGGGGAATGGATATCCTCGGACCTTTCGTCGTAGGATCGTACCAAAATAAGTACCTCATCGTCGGGGTAGATTACTTCACAAAGTGGATGGAGGCGGAAGCATTAGCCAAGATCACTGCTTTCAATATATTACGTTTCTACAAGAGAAATATACTCGCCCGATTCGGTGTGCCTCAGGCCATTGTCACACACAACGGGACGCAGTTCACCGACGGAAACTTCCAAGACTTCATTGCCAAACTGGGTACGAAACAACATTTTACGTCGGTCGAACACCCACAAACCAACGGGTAAGCTGAAGCAGCGAACAGAGTAATACTCCGAGGACTCAAACGACGACTCAGCGAATCCAAACAACGGTGGGTCGAGGAGTTGCACAGCGTTCTCTGGGCATATCGAACTACCCCTTATTCCACGACCGGGAAGACCCCGTTCCGGTTAACATATGGAACCGAGGCAGTAATTCCCGTGGAAATCAAAGAACCTTCGAGAAGGACATAAGCTCCTCTTGACAAAGAAACAAACAACGAAGCCCTTCGCGAGGAACTCGACCTGGTAGAAGAAATAAGGACGGGTGCATCCCTCCGAGAAGCCTCTTTAAAACAAAAAATAAATGCGTTATAATGACAAAGTCATCAAACGAGATTTCCACATAGGCAGTCTTGTCTTACGAAGAAATCAAAAATATTCACGTGAAGGAAAGCTGGCCGCAAACTGGGAGGGCCCCTACCGCATCATTGCAAAGACGGGGACAGGTGCTTACTACCTCGAAAACCTCCAAGGTGAACAACTTGCTCGACCATGGAATGTTGAGAAGCTTAAACAATATTACAGTTGAACATTGCATGTAACTATACAAAAGTTGCCGTTACGGGGAGCGTACCATGGTACAGGCACGACGCCTCTATATGCTAATGAAGGTCAAAAGTCACGTTGTGTGTGCGTTGAACTTTTGGCCCGGCGAGGAGTACTCTATCGAGCTCCGTCGTCGACGTACCTTGTAAGCAAAACACCCAGATCGCGATGGGAAGTTTACGCCATGAAACTAAGACCTCAATCGACCTCTTAGCTTCGTTGAAGGTCGGGGTACAACCCGTGACCGCTCGACTAACTCTCTTCGCAGTCGAGAATCACTAGAGTCGAGCAAACTCCCAAATATCCAGCAATTTCAAAATAACTTAGATAAAAATAAGTAAAATGCCACACAAAAAGCATATAAAGAGGCAAAATGGAAATACTAAGTCGGGCAAGCCCATTGTAAAAATATTACATAAAGCCCTGCCTCTTAGGGCGGGCAAATCAACAAGTATGGCACGCAGGCCAGTCAATACAAAAAATTGGCACGCAGGCCAAACTGACTACACTATCACTCCGCAGCAGCATCAGCTGCCTCGGGATTCTCCTGCTCCCCATTTCCCCCATCAGCATTTACTGTTTGTCCGGGCAACACAATCTTACCGTCGACCACCTCAAACTTGGAATCAGCTCCATCGGTTATAAGGTCCGGATTCAGGAGTTTAAGTTGTGCCACAGCGTTCTGGAATCTGACATCTGCAAACTCTAGAGCATCATCTTCAGCCAACCGAAGATCCTTCTCGACTTCCCTGAGCTTGGCTATCAGGGCTGCTCGAGAGGTTAATAGTTTGTCCTCCTCAGTTTCATTTTCGGCTGGCCGAACAGCCTCCTCCAGTTCAACTATCCTGTCCTTGAGACGCTGCTCTTCCCTTTCCAACACAGTCACCCGAGCAAGGTGGTCCTTCGCCGCATCCTCAGCTTCCTTCAACTTCTATTTCGACTGTTCTTGCCACTCACTTTGTTTTTTGTTCAACTCCCTGCAGTCCTTCTGCACGCCGAGCAATTCAGCCTCCAAAGCTTGAAGTCTTTCTTCCAGTCGAGAAAGCTCAGCAGCAGAGCAACTCTCGTCATTCAGAACGAGGGCAGCCGAATAGAGCCGCATGATGGCAGACATATCCTCGATAATTATTTTCCTTCTCGCTTCTGAAGCACTCCCCAATAGAGCCTGGACTTCAGCAGGGGCGACACGAGGACAAATAACCTCGGAGAAGTAACGATGCTGGAGATAACACAGAGGAATCTCAAAGCTTGCAGGAGGAGGAGGGGGACTACCTTCCACATCATCAATGGTCGACCCAGTAGTCTTTGCCCGCTTAAATGTCCTTTGGGCCCCCGAGGACTAAGTCTCAGAGGTCACGGTTGCAGTTAACACATCATAAGATTGCTCGGAACCCTCGGGCACTACAGTAGAGGGAGTACTCTCAGGCACTGTCGTAGAAGAGATATGCTGAGGGGTACTTTGTCCTATTGGACGGGATTTGCTCTTCCCTAGCCCTTTTTGCCTTTAGCCTCAAGTATCTTTCTGCAGCTCTGACCATTTTCACTCCAAAAAGAAAGAAAAAATTAGTAAAACAAGATACACGAACACGAGAAAAATCTAAGCCGATGATCTTTGCACCACCTAAGAGCTCGACAGCCTCCTCATCGGAGAAAGTTTTGAGCAGAACACGAGTATTAATCAGGCGGCGGGTCTTCGTCACCTGCTCTTTCCCACCTGTCGAGGTCTCTCCGTCCTCGGATACGCTTGGAATTTTATTCAAACTCTCCACGTACTCAACAATCTTTCTATAAGCATCGCGATCCTTGACATTGAGCTTATTATGTCTTACTTTGTATTTGTCTACCCCCTCTTTGTAATGCTCTTCTGTCCAGAAGAGGGGGAATTTTGGCACCATCACTTCTGTAGACAGCCCATCCACTTCTTGAGTCACCCTTTCATATATTGAATTAATGGCCTCGGGAGTGACCGGCTTCACAAAATAGTAACGCCACTTGAAATCTCGAACAGAGTCCAAGTAGGTGTGAAATAAAGCTTTATTTTGTTTAAACGACACCCAGCTGTGTCGACCATCGGTTGTAGACCGCTGCAGATGAAAAATTCAGAAGAAAAGGGACACTGTTGCCCTGATATCCAAGTGTTTGCAGACGAACTCAAAAGCCCGGAGAAAGGCCAATGAGTTCGGGTGGATTTGCGATGGAGCCAATTTTAACCATTTGAAGACCCCCTCTTGGAAGTCTGTGAAGGGGCGCCTCCACCCCGCCTCCTGAAACATAAACTCATACACCGAGAAATGTATTCCCATGTAAGGTGTACATATACGATGGTCCTCGTTGGGGCGGTACACTTTCCATGATTGCTCATATTCGAGCAACCTATGCTCGACAGTACAAAACCCATGTTCGTCGGGGAATGTGAAGACGGACGACATAGTGAGGGCCTCCTTACACACCCAGTCCTCAAGCGGACGCTCTTGTCTAAAAGCCATATGGGCCATCAGAATTTCGAGTTGGTTATCCTCTTCGAATTCACCTACGGCCACTTCAGCAGCCAATATGTCCATCAACCTGAAAAACAGAAGGGAACAGATGAATTCGACAAGTCATACCAAACTAGCCGGTCGGAGACGAATAACGGATGTCCCCGGAAACTCATCGCTTCCCTGGAAAATCTTGCCCCTTTTTCCCGTGAAATCAACGAAAAAGAGTAATTGTTGGGGACCCAAAACGTTATCAGGTCCCCGCGATGTTCATCACGCTCCCCGGAAATTTTCTACAAGTCCCTGGAATATTCATCCAGTTCCTCGATTTTATTCAATAGAAACGGAAACAGAGAAAAATTCATACATTCTTTCTCTTAAAACAGCTAAAGATCCCTGCCGTATTCGCCAGGAATCCTTTCATTTCTCATGAGAACTTCATCAGTTCGTCAGAGAAACGATTTCAAGCAAGTTAAACTTAAAGGAAATGCCAGAAAAAATAACAGTTTTGAAGAAAAACCTTGTAGATGGTGAAATAGGGTTCCGACACGGCGTAGCACGGCGGTTCACGGCGGACTTGCGGTGGTTGATGGTGGCGAACGGAGGATGAGAAAACGGAGAAGGAAGAGGAAACGATTCTTGAACGAAAGAGCGAAAAATGAGAAATGAAGGGAAGAGAGAGTATTTATAGATAAATCACGGAACTCGAGAAGCCTGGGGCACTCGAGTACTCTACCCTAGGCAGCCAACCTATGCAATGATGATAAGTGACACGTAGCACACTTGAACCGGTCAAAAATCCACGCGTGTCCTTTCGTCATCCCATCGTTTCAAAATGGAAACTTCTCATCTCCCCAACATTTCAACCAGATGCAATTCTTCGTTTCCCGCAAGCTATCAGTGCCCGCCTCATGATAATTGCCTCAAGATATCAATGCCTGACGTCATGATAATCATGGTAATTTCGACTATGCTGATATCCTCCTCGGATCATCCATTGGCATTTCCCCGACACGATTATTGACCCTCAAGTCATTACTCTGATACCTCAAAGCATAGACTTAGGGGGGCTCCTGTTCTGGACTTGGCTGTGGTTTCCTACAATCAAACAGGCCCAATCCATATAACTTGAAGAAGCCCAATAAACTCCTAGAGAAGGACACATGACTGCCATACACGAGGCCAAAGATATGTCGGGCACATGACACCTTGACAGTGTCGAGCATATGAGGACAACACATGAAAGAAAGACATCACACCCTGATGAAAAGAACCTCCTCGGCAGATTAACTTCTCCCCGCGAGAATACTCCTAATCTCGTTGACTCATAGGTCCTCGACAAGCATGGTTCTCCTCCATTAGGTCATGTCCAGACCACGACCACCATATTTCCTCGACATTCTAGACTCTCCCCCGAGGAGTCTACTAACGGTCTTATCTACACAGATACGTTTCATGTAACCGTCTACTAATGGCATTAAAGGGACGGTGACACTAGGGTGTTGACCACGAGCGGGTCATTATTACTACACGTAAGCCCTAGCAGTTACTTGGAACGGGTCACACGCTGGTCTCACCCGTTGCAAGTAACCGTTGGCCACGCGCTGGGGGTCTCCTATAAATACCCTCTCACTTGAGAGGGTCAGGATAGTTAACTTCTTACTCTCACTCACTTTCTCTGTATTTGCTGTGCCCTTACTGACTTAAGCATCGGAGTGCCCTGCAGGTACACCCCCCCCCCCCCCCGCCGTCTTTCATCATCATTAAAGTAGTAAGAATTCTAGACGCCGTTGGCCATCTTCAAACTGTCTGATCTAGGTACGATCAATTACCTCTGTGGTACTGCCCTTAGTTAGTAGTAGGTAATATTTCTCTTCCCATTTGAGCTTATTACCTTTGTCGTACTGCACATTAGTTGGTAGTAGGTAATATAGCTTGGTTTGGTTACCTTGTCGTATCTATCACTTGGTCGATAGTTGGTAATCTGTCCCTTTTGAGCTTATTACCTTTGTCGTACTGCCCATTAGTTAGAAGTAGGTAATATAGCTTGATTTGGTTACCTTGTCGTAGCTATCACTTGGTTGATAGTTGGTAATCTCTCCATCTTGAGTTTATTACCTCTGTGGTACCGCCCTTAGTCGGGCGTAGGTAATATTTCTCTTCCCGTTTGAGCTTATTACCTTTGTCGTACTGCCCATTAGTTAGTAGTAGGTAATATAGCTTGGTTTGGTTACCTTGTCGCAGCTATCACTTGGTTGATACTTGGTAATCTCTGCTTTTTTAGTTTATTACATTTGTGGGACTGCCCTTAGTCGGTAGTAGGTAATATTTCTCTACCCGTTTGAGCTTATTACCTTTGTCGTACTGCCAATTAGTTGGTACTAGGTAACCTAGCTTGGTTTGGTTACCTTGTCGTAGCTATCACTTAGTTGATAGTTGCTAATCTATCCCTTTTGAGTTTATTACCTTCGTGGTACTGCCCTTAGTTGGTGGTACGTAATATTTCTCTTCCCTTTTGAGCTTATTACCTTTGTCGTACTGCCCATTAGTTGGAAGTAGGTAAAATAGCTTGGTTTGGTTACTTTGTCGTAGCTATCACTTGGTTGATAGTTGGTAATCTCTTTGTTTTGAGTTTATTACCTTTGTGGTACTGCCCTTAGTCGGTAGTAGGTAATATTTCTCTTCCCGTTTGAGCTTTTTATCTTTGTCGTACTGCCCATTAGTTGGTAGTAGGTAATATAGCTTGGTTTGGTTACCTTGTCTTAGCTATCACTTGGTTGATAGTTGGCAATCTCTCCTTTTTTAGTTTATTACCTTTGTGGTATTGCCCTTAGTCGGTAGCAGGTAATATTTCTCTACCCGTTTGAGCTTATTACCTTTGTCGTACTGCCCATAAGTTGGTAGTAGGTAATATAGCTTGGTTGATTACCTTGTCGTAGCTATCACTTGGTTGATAGTTGGTAATCTCTCCTTTTTGGGTTTATTACCTTTGTCGTACTGCCCTTAGTTGGTAGCAGGTAATATTTTCGTATCCTTTTGGTTGGTTACCTTGTCATAGCTATCACTTGGTTGATATTTGGTAATCTTTCCATTTGAGTTGGTTTCCTTGTCGTAGCTATCACTTAGTTGATATTTGGTAATCCCTCTTTTTGAGTTTATTACCTTTGTTATACCGCCCTTAGTTGGTAGTAGGTAATATTTCTCGTATCCTTTTGGTTGGTTACCTTGTCGTAGCTATCACTTGGTTGATAGTTGGTATTATTTCCATTCGATTTGGTTATGTTGTTTTAGCTATTACTTGGTTGATAGTTGGTGATCCCTCTTTTTGAGTTTATTATCTTTGTAGTACTGTTCGTTAGTTAGTAGTAGGTAATATTTCTCGTATCCTTTTGGTTGGTTACCTTGTCGTAGCTATCGCTTAGTTGATAGTTGGTAATCTATCCTTTTTGAGTTTATTACATTTGTCGTACTGCCATTAGTTGGTAGTAGGTAATATAGCTTAGTTGATTACCTTGTCGTAACTATCACTCCATTGATAGTTGGTAATCTCTCCTTCTTGAGCTTATTACCTTTGTTGTACTGCCCTTAGTTGGTAGTAGGTAATATTTCTCGTACAATTATTGTTGATTACCTTGTCATAGCTGCCACTTGGTTAGTAGTTGGTAATCTTTCCTTTTGATCGTATTATTACCAGGCGTCTGGTAGTAGGTGATCTTTTCCCCAATGAAAATTTTTACCTCCCCTAATGGGATAAAATATCCCTCTTTTATTTCTGGTGTTGGTAATTTTCCCTCAGTGGAATCTTACTCTTTAGTTTTCTCCTGCGGAGTCTGTTCTCTTTTCTTTTGCTCCCCGACATTTGTTTGTCTCCTGTGGCATATTCTCCCTACAGAGGTCTTGTGTCTGCATACCATCTGCATAATCATATCATTTTGTGGTCTCTTAGGGCCAAAAATTGGGTTTATTGTTATATGTAAGTCTCTTATATCTCGTTGAGACAAAGATGTCAATCTTCATATCTCTGGATAGAAGAAACTTAAATAGGGGCATTTGTAATACCCTAATTTTTACCCCTAAGATCCAACATATCATTTGCATCTCATACCACAAACAAGATCACAAGATTTAGTTCTCTTGCCTTCCTTTGTAGGTTTGTTTTTTAGGGAGATCACCAAGCACCCCTGTTTTCTTGTTTGCTTTATATTTGTTTATGTTTATGTTTACTAACCCTTAATCAAAATCCAAAAAAATATGTTTGGAATTAACTTTTTTGGTTTTCCTTTACTAACTTTTTTTTTCAGGAGGAGGTTTGGAATTAAGAATATCAAACACTAGTTCCCCAGCTCGAATGAAATTCATCTGAACAAAGTCAAAATTGATCTACATACAATTCAAAATCATCTAGTCAAGAGTTTCCAAGAATTGATTGATTATTGTTCAAGAGACTCCAAGGTTCGTGTGTTTATTTCCATGCCTTCTTTGATAAGTCAAAAAAATTGAGCCATAGCCAAGACAACACGGCAAAAAGCTCTATTCCTCATGTTTTGGTTGTGTTAATCCACTAAAAACCGAAAATTCAAATTCTGCAGCATTTTGGTACCAAAATTCACTTGTTTCATCATGAGAATATTCTAGATCACCCCATTTTAACTCCCCTACATAATCACAATTATTTCCATCATACACCCTCATTTTAATCACACATGTGAACCACTTGATCTTTGATTTTGCTTCTAATCCAATTTCCAAACCTATATTAAATTCCAAACCAAATTTGAAACCACCAAAAAATCCAAGCCTAAATTCTATAAATAGAGGTCTCATTTCATTCATTCCACAAGCTTTTGATAGCCAAATTTACCTTGCTAAAATTTCTCTCAATTCTCTTCAACTACCAAATTCACCAAAAGCTCTTCCTCCATTAAAGTTAGTAAGCTTTTCATTGAAGCTTACAAATCTTTGAGCTAAACCTCCATTAAAACACTTCTTCAACATCAAATTATGTAGATCAAAGCTTTGGAGTGTGGTTCTTGAAGTTGATTTGAAGCATTTTCATATTTGGAAGTGGTAAACTCTTGTTCCACCATTGTTGTGCTTGATTCTCATCTTCCACAATTTGATCTCTTGTTGATCTTTGTTGTTTTATTCTTTGAGCAACATTTTATGATTCCATTGGTGTTAATTGCTCTTAATTTGATGGAATTTTCATGCTCAATTGCATCCATGACCATCAGGTGTTTGAAGAAATGATTGAATCATGGAATGCTGATTTTTTTGTGCTATTTTTTGCTGTCTTGCCAGTGTTAATTGATTAACCAAAAACATGTACAAATTGGTTAATCAATTAACCAGAGTCAAAATGTGTTTTTTGGCTTGTTTTGGGACTGTTTTGAGGTCTTTTCTTCCTTCTTCCATTTCCTTTTATTTTGCCTTGAATTGTGGTGTTTGTTGAGGTTGGATAAACCTTCATTAGTTCAAATCTATCTTTAAGTGGATCATTGGATTCATTTTAGGTGCTTTGAATTAGTGATAGGTTTAGTACCTTAATCCACAAAGAAGAGTGATAGAACTTAAATATGGAATGATTCAAATATTGTAATTCAATTTGGATTCCCTTCCCCCTCTTCTTTCTTTTTTATTTTGGTCAATGAAAATCTTACATATCATTAGACTTCTCTTTGAAGTTATGATCAAGATGAGACCACTACCTCTTTTCTTTTAGTGTGGCAAGTTTTAGCAGAATGACATACATGTCATTTCTCTAACTTGTATTAACACGAACATTGTTATTGACCGACCTCAAATAGTTGTGGCTTCTACATAAGTCCGATTACAATTGCTTAACATAGAGCTAAATTGTCCCGAAATTGGTTTGTTTTTGTAAGAGAGTTGTCAATCTCCTACTCTCCAGAGTGTGGTGTAAAATAGATTGTCTCCTTGTTTTTAAGGGAGTTAGTTGGCATACTCGTCGATTTTATCCGAGTTGGCGCCCTTCCCTTAATGATGTGTGGATTCATGTTTTCATGCTTATGGTTGAATAGTCGAGTATTCTCCGAAAAATGACCAAATTGTTCTCCATCACTAACACTAACTTACTAACTATAATTGCACTAACTTTACTTTGTGCCTTTTAATTTTTGCTCTTTATTTTCTTGTCATTTACTTTTATGCTTTTACTTTTAGAATTTTAATATCATATTATCATCTTATTTTCTCTTTGTCCACTTGGACACATGTTTATGTTTATGATATTTTCATTTTGTCCACTTGGACCACACTTCTCTTAAGACACTAATAAATATTAAAACACTTAACAGACTTGGTTCTCTTAATTCCAGACTGTTGTGACCTTATGCTTGGACCTTGAAGCTTGTACTTCGGACTTAGATCTATGATCCTTGCCCTTTGCTATTGGATATTTGCGACCTAGGACCTTTTGATGTTATTTTTGTCTGTTTTGTCTGGAAATTTTCTATGTGCAGGTGTTAATACTTTTACCCTGAAAATCATCTAATACATGACTCTCCTAATTGGCCTTTTAACCTTGGGAAGACTTTACTTTGGCTCTACTATGGCTTAATTCGAGGCTTTCTTCAGATGCTTTAATTCATCTGCTTATTATGCTTGTGGTTTAAATCCAAAAGGAAGATGAATGTTCATGTTGACTTATTGTCAAGTGTTTGTTCCTTGTGTGGCTAGACCTTTCCTTCTCTAGGTTTTATTTTACTTTTTAGGGTAGTCACTTTATCTTCCCCCCATTCTTCAATTTTCAAAATCTTCTCCCTTTTTCAAAACCTTCTTGTTTTCAAATTATAACCTCTTTCACAATAAACCTTGACTTTTGTCAAGTGCTCTTTCAAACTTCATTTTCTTTCATAAATGTCAATCAATGTTAAACATACTTTGACTATTTCAAAAAGGATCTAAAAATACTTAGACTCATTCAAACTTTTGTGCCTTTGTGCACTTTTTCTTTTAAACTTTACAAAAAGTTTAGACATGAGTCATTTTCATAGTTGAGATGTAATTCTCCTATTCCCCAGAGTATTTAAGATGTTTACATTTTCCACTTAGATGTTGAGTGATAGACTTGTTGATTTTAATCCAAGCAAAAATCCTCCATCTTAAGATGATGCAAATGTTGTTTTCTTGTACTTTTGGGCGACTAGTCGTAGTTTTCTCCTTAAAATTACGACTTGTCTTTACATTTAAAATCAACCATAACAAACCAATTTTTGTTATTTGTACCACAAACTACGGGGTTTTGATCCTATATTGCACTTTGTGGGTACGTAGGCATGAGACTCAAGAAGTCTCTCCAAACACAAAAATCTTAAAAAAATACTTCTCTTCTCACCTCCACAATCTCATCCCAAACAAACCTTTTCAAACCAAAAATTGTATATATTTCAAAGGGTTCCTTTAGAGTACTATAGATGTTTTGGGTGCTAACACCTTCTCATCGCGTAACCAACCCCCTTACCCAGTATCTGTTTATTTGTTCTTATTTTAGAACTTGCTTAGATTTTGTTCGCACTTTTTCCTTTCCTTTTGGATAAAATAAAAGTGCGGTGGTGACTCTTACTTTATGAGTTAAGTTAATCAATAGCTTACACTCACAATTTTTGCCGCTACACTTCTCGCCTTCTTTTATCTTATTTTTCCAAGTTAATTCACTTTCTTATTTCATTAAAGGTTATTATTGATGAAGGTCATTTGTTTGGTTACCATTATTCTTTGTCTCACACATCAAATTTTTTGGTGTGATTGAACTCTGAATAATTTCTTCTAAAAGGGTTTTTATTATTCTATTAATTTCACAACGGTTAAATATTAAATGTCAATAACAACAACAACACTAAACAATTTACTAGACACAACAACAACAACTTACATTGTTAAGTTATATTCAAGCTTTCCTAACTAACATTAAAAAAAATTAACAAGCAATTACAAGAAGAAATTAAATTAAGGAACCAACCTTGAAACATTTATTTCTCTCGCATTTCATCCCAAAAAATAGTGTTGTACTTCATGCAACTGCTTCCATTTTCACTATTTTCTTTACGTTAAATTTACATTCAGCATTTTGCATCGAAGATGGACCATTGTGACATTCACGTTTTGATTGGCTAGTGAGAGTTTCAGGTGGATCACTATTGTTTCATGTTAATTGATGAGTTGACAAATTTTTTTATTGTTATTTTATAATGGACCACAAAGATTTGTTACTTAAATGTTTCATCAAATTAGACAAAAGTTTTCCCCTCGGTTGCTAGCTCAACAAAGGTAATACATCATAAATAAAAATAAAATTATAATAAAATACGCTAAAATGCAGCAGTTGGAATTCTAAAGATGGGTTGATCAATACATTTTTCCTTGGTTGCTAGCTCATAAAAAATAAATAAAAACATTAAAGGTAATAGTTTTCTCCAAAATATTTTTTCTCCCAGTTGTCAGCTCAATTTGGTAAAAGATCATAACTAAAAATAAAAAATATAATATAATATGATAAAATGTAGTTGCTAGGATTCAAATGCGTGTCCCCTGAATATTTTTCCCCTCGATTGACAGTTCAACCGAGAGAATAAGTATTATTTAAAAAAATGTGGCGCGTCTACGATTTATACTTCGGTTGTTCGTTGATTAAAGTGAAAATTTTGTCATAAAATATATTATTTGTTGTAGTGATAGTTGTTTACTCTTCATAAACTACTAAAAACAAATAGAAAAATTAAATAACAAATACACAAAATATAATTGAAATGTGTTTTAGAGGGAAACAAAGGGTAGTAAGATTTGAAGTAAGATCGAGAGTTAACAATAGTGAGTGTTATGGAGAGGAAACTTATCACCAAAGTTAGAGTACATATATCAAACAAATCAGACCTAAAAAGTTAACTCTATATTAATATGGAAATATTACACTCACCTTCCGTAAGATTTGATAAAATGACACAATTGTCCTATCTAATTTTAAAATATACACTAACCTCCTTTAAGCATACATATGCCAACGGATTTTTTTTAGTGATAGACCAAAAACCATAGATAAATGACATTTATACCTGCTTTTTATAATTGTCACTAAAAACTAAAGGGAGGTGTTGGTGTCATTTAAATAGATCTTAGGGGAGATCAGTGCATATTTTAAACCGAGAAGAGGTTTCAGTGCAATTTTAATAATCTCAAAGAATGTGAGTGTAATTTCCCATATTAACATATAGACAATAATTTTACTATGTTTCCTAACACTTAGGAGAAGTAACATATACCCGTATCAAAACTAGAATATAATCATGTGGTTTGTGATAAGGATTTAGTTACCAAAAAAAAAGAATGAAACAGATTAGCATCTCTCTCCACTATTTATGATAGTGTTAGTGACAATTATAAAGTCAAATTCAATTACATTTCTATCCAACACATCAGTTTCCATTCCTGTACTTTTTTCCAAAACGTTTATGTTAGAAAATTAATTTAAATTGAATGGATCGGGGCTAGAATCGTGAACAAAATCACTTTCTATGTAAGTATTTCAAGAACTCTCAAATGTTTTAGAGTTGAAACGCAGAAATACCCAGGATAATTTTGCCTATACTCGAGTTTGTACAAGACTGATGAAAACTCGAATGTAGGGATGAAATCTGAAATTTTGTGTGAAGATGATAGGATTTTTTGTTGTATTTTTCTAAATCTGGAATGCTCAATTTATAGGCCAAAGTGGTGTTGTTTTACAAAGTTGCGACCCTTGATGAAGCACACACTTTCGACAACACTTTTACCAAATGTTACACTGTTTCGCCTACAGGAGCACTTTTACCAAATGTTGCATTGTTTCACCTATAGAGGCACTTTTACCATATGTTGCACTATTTTTCCTCCTGCAGTACTTTTACCAAATATGTAATATTTCGCCTACAACAACAGTTTTCAAAGGCTGTATTGTTTCTCATTCTGCACACTTCACGAAGTGTTGCCTATTTCTGAATTCAAAATACAAATTGCCTACTGCAACACTTCACAAGTATTTCCTGTTTTTGAATTAAAAAATTAACCTTCACTTGCATATTTTTCTTGCCATTTTAGAACACACTCAAGATTATTAATTTTTAATAATTTGCAAAAATCCTCTACTTATTCTAATAATTACAAGACCAATTCCATAAAAAGAGAGTAAAAAAAAGTTAATACAGTTTAGTATCTTTTGATTTGAACTTATCTTTAGTATGGATAATGTAAAGCTTAATTAGAATGTTAGGTAGCTATGCTTTAAACCATTATCCCTTGTGATTATATCGATGTTACCTTACACATATTCTTTAATAGTTCTTCACCTATATCTCTCGCCTAACACTATTTATGATCATGTGCTTTTCCTATTTTCATGAATTTTCATGAGAGAAACTCCAACTCTCACTTTGAGACGAAACCATCTCGAAATTCATATAGATGAAGTTCATTTTGTATCGATTTGTTGAGATACATATCTTCGATATAGAACTTCATTAAGAGTTTGAAAAAAAAACTCAACCCTCAATATGTAATAGTCAACATTGTCACAAAATTGTGCATAAACATCCAAACCAACGACTTGTTGTTACCCATTTAATCTTAGGTTAAGGTTTGTTAACTTCAGATTAGGTTGCTACCGTTGTCGGAACCCTTATTCAAGGAGTTTCAATCACATACCTCTCGAGGTAGTCTTGACTAAAAGTATAGCCACTGATTTAGTATATGGATCAAGCAAATTATGGCTTGATTGTATATATGTGAATTAAATTATTACATTTTTAATCAATTTTCTCACAAAATAATGTCTAAGTCCTACTTGCCTAGACTTTCTGTTATACACTTTTTTGTATACTATAAGTAAAGTGGCTTGACTACCAAATTTGTCAACACCTTTGAAACGTTGTCTCTAGTCAATGGAACTTCCAACAGAAGGTTCCTCAACCATTCAACCTCTTTATTAGTGGAATAAAGAGCCTCAGACTCTAATTTTATGGTTAAGAGAGTGATCCACATTTGTTTCTTTCTCTTCCAAGAAATTGCACCCCTGGCTAGTGTAAATATCCATCCAAATGCAGGTTTATGATATTCAACACTCGATATCCAACTCACATTGGTATATCCTTCTAATATGTCAGAAAATCTACCATAAGATAGCCGAAAATCATAATGATGGCCTTCTAGTGCTCACCATTTGGGTTTCTTGTTAAATCTACTCATTTTACTAATTGTAAATGCTATATTGGGTCTAGTACATTTCATGCACTTGTATATTCCAATTTAGATACAACACTTCCATCATTCTTTTGAAGTTTGACACTAGGGTCAAATGAGTACTCACTTTCTTGAAATGTAATTGTTTGAACTTATCAAGTACTTTCTCAACATAATGTGTTTGACTAAGTTCATAACCCCAACTATTTCGCTTTACTTTGATCCCAAAAAGTGTGTCAACTAGTCCAATATCATTCATCTTGAATGTGGAAGTTAGAAACCTATTTGTTTCTAAAATTCCATCCATCTTATTGTTAATGATCAATATGTAATCAACATAGAGAAAAAAATAATATCACAATGTTATTACACAACTTAGTGTACAAACATTTGTCACAAGAATTAGATGAAGAAGGTTTTTAGGTAATCATGCATGATGATGCAAGAAGGTTTTTAGATGAAGTGAGAGATGAAATTTTGAGCGATTTAAAGTAATATAGTATGAATTGCAATGATTATAACCTTAGTTATGTTCACTTGTCTCAAATCTTCACTTGAATTTTTTATGTTCAACCTTCTTGATCAACTTCATCATTGATGTGCATGACACTTTTGATCCCTTTCTTCTTTGATAATCTTTGTCTTTATCAAAACTGAACTAGATATAAGATGTATTCTTCAAAATCTCCCCCTTTTGATGATGACAAACTCTTGTGTGTTTCCCCTTAATCGGTGAATCTTACAATGACATAGTGAAACTTTTGATGTCATTGTTTCGGTGCTTGTTTTAATCCATACAAGGATTTGATATGTTTAAACATTTTTCTTCGTTACGAAGAAGTACATAATCTTCTGGTTGCTCTGTGTAAATCTCCTCATTGAGATATCTATTTAAGAATATTATTTTGACATCCATTTGATGAACTATAAGGTTATGCAAGAAAGCTAATGCAAATGAAACTCTAATTTCATTGTGCTTGCTACTAGGTCATATGTGTCAAAATAATCAAAAATTCGTGGAGAACCTTCCTCACGAGTTTCTTAATTTGTGAGAATCTCGAATTCCTTATCCTTTGTGATAAAGTTATCAAAATTCCACATCTAGGATTCAATATTTACATTAGAATCCAAATTCAAAAGTCTATACGCCTTAATGTTAGGTGTATAGCCTACAAAAACATATTTTATCCCACGATGATGCAACTTGTTCCTTTTAGCGTCCATGTTCTCATAATAAGCTACACACTCCACACTCTAAAATAACGGATATTTTGCGCTTTTCCTTTGCATACCTCATATGCAGAAATATCATTTTTTTTCTTCAAAAGAATTCTATTCATTATATGACATAAGGACTTTGTGACACAACAAATTTTATGTCATTATTTCATTGTCAATAAAATATTTAATAATAATCATTTTACTTTGAAGTTACACTTCTACTTGAATATATTTAAAATATATTCAATGAGTTAAATATTTATAGCAATCGACAACCATGATCATAACTTTTATTTTATAAAGTGGTTTAAAACATAAAAATTATATACATTATATCTTAAAATAAATAATTTATTGCATAACTAACATATGCATAATGAATTATATTTCTTAACTTTATGTTTAACAATGTTCTATGTTATATCCATATAAGAACCACATTATAAAATAAACAATGAACCAAAATCATTAATATTTTATATAACTTTTTTCATTAACAATTGTCAACTTTCAGTAATAAAGAAAATGTACCGTTTACATTTAATATCAAGATGATCACGAAATACCTTATTTATATTAGCATGCACATATAATATGAGATAAGTAATTTTAAATTGCCTTAAATAATGTTTTCGTCCCAATAAGTTAGCGTGTTTTTTGTTTTCGTCCCTGTAATTTTTTGTTTTTTGTTTTAGTCCCTATATTTCACATTCGTGTTCGTTTTAGTCCTTAAAGCCAAAATCCGCAGGAAAATCCGCAGGAAACCTTCAGATTTTCCTGCAGATTTTGGTTTTAAGGACTAAAACGAACACGAATGTGAAATATAGGGACTAAAACAAAAAAAAAATTACAAGGACGAAAACAAAAAACACGCTAACTTACAGGGACGAAAACACTATTTAAGCCTTTTAAATTTAATAAGTTATTGCACAAACAACAATACAATTGAAACATGTCGTTCAAATTATTATTATTATTATTATTATTATTATTATTATTTATACCATTTTTATGTTTCCCATATATCATCCATAACTTCATATTCATGGTAATTTTTTTATTATTTTATCCACAAATAAATGAATTAATCATCTTATGGCATTTTAATTATTGATTATAAGTCAATATAATTTTCTTATAGAAGGAGACACAAAGAAATGTCAAAATGACAATTAAAGTCAAAGAACTAATTTATTTAATGGTACATGCAAATTGTTTTCTCATGAATATATGATTCATTTATTGTCTACTTGTCTTTATTTATTTTTTTAATGCATTAAACATATTAACAACATCTTAATTTATTTAATATCAATATCAACTTGCATAGAAAATAACTAATAACCAACAAAAATTATTTGCATGAAAGAGTAATCTAATATCATATGTTAAATATGTACTTTCTAACTTTAGATACAAGCCCATGCAATAAGAATGATGACATGTAATAACTAGCTTTAGCTCATAATAAATAACTTTATAAGTTAGTTACAAGTAGTTAATAAGAGTTAGTTAATGGCTTTGATCATTACCTAACTATATATAGATGAACCATCATTGTATCACATTAAGATTGAGAAATAATATTCACTCTTTACACATGCAAATTTTACTTTCTTCTTCACCAAGCAATCTACAACTCGTGTTCTTCAATGGAGTTGTACATTGGTTTTGCATGTTCCCATGGTATCATCGACCTATGACTTTCTTTCTTTTTCGCACTGCGTTTCCAGATTCTCAATCTTCATTCTTTTCATCTTTTTCATTCTTCCCTGGTTTCTTTTTCTCCTTATCTCTACTTTTGTTTCTATCATGTCTTCTTCGAACTCAAATGGTAGTATTAATGGCGAAACGACATCAAGAAACAACAATAAAGGTTATCAAACTGATACCCTTAACCCTTACTTCATGCATCCTAATGAAAATCCTGCATTAATCCTTGTTACTCCCTTGCTTTCTAACAATAATTATCACTCTTGGTCCCGTTCAATGACCATGGCTTTGCGATCCAAAAACAAATTACACTTCATCAATGGTGTATTGCCACGACCATCAGATCTTGATACCAATTCAGTAGCTTGGGATAGATGTAACACCATGATAATGTCATGGATCAAGAACGATCTGGAGATGGAAATTGCTCAAAGTATTCTTTGGATGGATAATGCAACTGACTTGTGGAATGAATTAAAGGAGCAATTCTATCAAGGGGTTGTATTTCGAATTTCAGATATCTAGGAAGAGATTTGCACATTGAAACAAGGTGATACTTCTGTTTCTTCTTATTACACAAAGTTGAAAATTCTCTGGCAAGAATTGGATAATTTGAGACCAATTCCTGAATGTGATTGTGATTCCACATGCCTTGATATCACCAAAATTCATGCATACAAAGACAGTGATTAAGTCATTCGTTTTCTAAAAGGATTGAATGATCAGTACTCAGCTATTCATTCTCAGATCATGTTAATGAATCTTCTCCCAAACATTTTCAAAGTCTATTTATTGCTTGTTCAACAAGAAAGACAAGCTACCTTTCTTCTTAATGAATCCAAAGTGCTAGCTGCTCCTACTTCTAATCAATCTACACGTGATTCTCAGTCAAAACCTTATTCCAATTTTCATGGTCGAGGCACCAATAGAGGTGGCAGATATTCTAGTGGCAGAGGAAGAGGAAATTGTATATGCATTCATTGTGGAATGACCAACCACACCATTGATACCTACTTCAAAAAGCATTGTTATCCTCTTCATTGAAAGCAGGATGGTGTGATCAATCAATGTAATACTGCATCTGATAAGTTAGAGGAAATATTAGGTGAACCTTCTGAAGCAAATACACAAGTACCTCATGGTATGGCTTTTACTCTAGAGCAGCACAAAGCTTTGTTAGCTTTACTTCAAGGATCATCATAATTGCAGTATCATAGCATTAACCACATTACATCACAATCTCATTTTGCCTTTAATCTCATATATGTTCCTAAATTAACCAAATTTCTTAATTACCAAGTTGTTTTTAATGACAGTGCTTGTGTTATACAAGACATATCTACCAAGAAGATGATTGGCACAGCTGAATTACATGGTGGATTGTATATGTTGACCTCTCCTTCAGTTACCTTACACAACACTCCACTAGTACATTGTATCAATTCTTTTATTAACTCTTCCATTGATAGATTACCCAAATGTAGCCTATGGCATATTAGACTTGGACATGCTTCACATGCCAAATTAATTGAACTCAATAAAACTTTCTCTTTTATAAAACTTGTCAATCTAAACTTGCCTTATGATGTATGTTTTTATTCAAAACAAAAGAGATTACCCTTTTCCTTTAGTTCTCATGTTTCTTAGACAACTTTTGACCTATTACACATGGATATATGGGGTCCATTAGCTTCACCATCCATGATGAGATATAGATATTTCTTGACCATTGTTGATGGTAATAGTAGATTTACATGGTTATTTCTTATGAGACTAAAATCTGAAGCAACATTACACATCAAATCAGTTGTAGCCTTGATAAAACCCAATTCAATTGTTATATTAAATGCATTAGCTCTGACAATGGAAATGAATTAATGATGACTGAATTTTACAAACAATTAGGCATCACTCACCAAACATCTTATGTTGGTACACCTCAACAAAATGGCATTATTGAGAGAAAACACCAACACATTCTAGGCATCACTATAGCCCTTTTGTTCCAAGCACATTTACCTATCCTATTTTGGGCTCCTGCAGTAAGCTATGATGTTCACATCATAAACATACTCCCCACTTTATTCTTGAAAAATAATTCACCTTACCAAATCCTTTACAACAAATTGCCTGACATGACCAACTTGAAAGTTTTTGGCTTTTTATGCTATGCAACCTCATTAAAAGCCAATAGAAATAAATTAGACTCAAGATCTAGAAAATGCATTAATTTTGGTTACAAACCTGGTGTCAAATGACACATCCTATTTTACATACACTGCAAGGAACTTTTCATTTCTAGGGATGTCACATTCTTTGAGTCTCACTTTCCATACCACCATGATGTCCATACTAGCCAACAACAACCCTATCGTTCCTCATCCCAACTCTCTACACATTTGGATGATTTCTTTGATCATACTTTTATGCCAAATATGTCATCTCAACCTTCTTCTAATTCCTCCACAATCCCAAACTCATTGCCTCATTCCATAAACATTGACCATTCTAAGAGCAGACAATCTACTATTTTTAATCCTACCATGAGTCACAATCTTGACCATACACAATCTCAGTCTTTTGAAAACAACCAAACTACATTTATCTCCCTTGATTACATTTATAATTCCCTGTATAATATATATCTAGAATAATACCATACAAGTGTTACTATCTGGTACTGACACCAATCATAACAGCCTAGTGGCATAAATTACATATACTTGACCATCTCTAAAACATAAAAGAAAACCTATGGTACAAGATATGGAAAGTTGCCAAAACAATAAAACTAAGATCTAGGTACAATATCCTTCATTGTACAAGATACACAATTAATACACAATGCACAACGAAATAAGCATAATCTAAGCTTCTCTTGAAATATCTGAGCAAAGCTCCACATGCAAACTAAACCTACAAACAATACCTGAAAAACAACAATAATAATGGGGTGAGATAATAATCTCATTGAGTTCCCCTATCTTATGGGTTCACTCGGCTCTACAAGGTTCTAGCCAATTCTATCTCAAGTCAAAAGGGAAAGGGATAAGACTTGAGTTCACGTAGTTTACAATGTATGGAAACATGCCTCTTGAGTTCCTCAACTCAAACAATCACTAGTCGAAAACTATACCAAGGTATCCCCATTTCCCGTCCTCTCCTATTTCTAGGACTTTCGGTCGGGTCATGGATCCTTGTAATGTACTTTTACATACGAAATGGATTCAAATTCAAGGTGCCTTCCACATGAATCATCGCTTCCCATGAGACCATCCCCCATCTTAAGCCTTTTACCCATAGGCTCCATTCGTACTACACACGGGAATTAAACCTGTCAAAGTAATAGTGCGTACATTCCAGAGGCACAATCTACATAAGCCTCAACTCTTGGAATGAAAAATCTTAAGGGATTGTTTTCGACTATATGATAAAGCATAACATAACGTCGAATGGATTCAGATTCTAAGGGATAACATCAACCTTTCGAATCGCCACTTCCATTTGCTTATGTAATCACTAAGGATAACGTGATTGTATTAGACAATCACAAGGCACTACATTCGTCTTAACCATATCAACACAACCATACATGTTCCAGCTCTCCTCACAACTAGACAACGACTTGCCAATGATACACACCTAGGAATCCTTACACAAGCATTGCCATTTATGTTATTCATCCTGACCTAATCATCTTACTAATTTATTTCATTAGTTAACATCAAGGGTTTCCTCACCATTCTTATAGTCTTTTAAGCATGTTATCACACAATCACATTTATATATATATATATATATATATATATATATATCATGCATAAACACATACGGTAAAATAGTATAAGACATCAAGCATAAACATCTCACATAATATTCAACATTCTTTAAATTCAAATCCATCCTATCAAACTAATTCATATATCCAATTTTCATTTTTATCATATAGAGCATTGGAATATCTTTCCAACGCTTCTGACCGTGCCTCGGTCCGTGTTACGGTTCAAAAGTTATGAAGAAAACAAAACATGTAATACATTGTAGGGTTCGCATTGCGAAGGTCAGGCGAGATTACTCGCTTTGAGTTCGTTGTACAAACTCTAAGCGAACCTAAAAAAATGATGGTAGTAGCAAAAGGCCTTAGTGCGCGCAGTGTGAGGCATGGGCGAATGTTCGCTTTCATTTCGCTACCAACTCGCAGTGCGAACGTAGCAGGCTGAGATGTTCGCCTGCAGTTTGCTGGAGTTTGCAATGCGAGCCATACGTTTCCCAGATTTCCAGCAGCGTGTAAAATAGGCGCATCCATAGCCAAACCACATACCCACATGTTTATGAAGCATACTGTCGCACCCTAATTTTTGACCCTAAGATCCATTTTCTCTTTGCATAGCATATTAGGTCTATCATTCGTGCATAACTAACCGCGTTATCTAGCTTCGTCTGTTTGTTTTTTCAGGACAGGTGTTGCTGCAGAAGGCCTGAGGTCTTGAAGGTTGTGATGTGTGTGTATTTGTGGAAGTTCTCTGGTCTTTGCAAGATGTGTGTGGATTCCCGTGAGATTGTGCCCTTCCCCTTTCTGGTCCCTAAGCCACTACAAAGCCCTTTTCTCCTTTCAGATTCCTCAGAAGCCTCACCACAAAGTTTAAGTCCTTATACCCTCTGATATTGGAATTTGGTCCCCTAAGGATAGTCACTGGTCGTGTGGCAATTATATCATAAGATGACATCTTCCCCCTCTGTAAACTCCTCAAATTCAAGAGACGTGTTTGCTCTATGATGCTATGTTCTTAAATAATGAAAGTTCAAGATGTGGTGTACCTCAAGACGTGACTGGCTGGTTCTGATTCAAAATGATCCAAGGGTTTTCTACTAGTCGTTCCCCTCAAGGTTCTTCAGAGGTTTTCCCTAAAGAAAAGAATGGTTCATGTGTTGAGTTCATCATCATCTTAATCTTTGACTATGCAGTTTACCAGTCAAACTTAATCTAAGGAAGATTTTATTCTTACCCTGGGAGTTTGGTCACCATTTGTTCCCGTAGACCTTAAAAGAGAGAGTTTAGATTTCAACATTGTCCAAACTCAAGATGTTATGGTTAGGATCATTCAAGCCGGTCAAGATTCTAGAAGACATACAAGATGATGTCATTGTTTCTTACAAAAATTCCAAATACAAAGATCAAGCAAGTTTGTGGTCAATATGGATTTGAAGTGTAAACTTTCATGGATCGAGATTTAGTAAAGGGTTCTTAAAGTTAAACTCATGATCATGTTCTTCTCAAAATCCAAGCTTAATTTAATAGGGACTTTTATTCGTATCCATGAAGTTGGGTCATCAAGTGGAAGAGTTCTAAACTTTTTAGTTCATGAGCAATGTACACGAAAGTAGAAAGTTTGGGTAAAATGAACGTATATAAAGTTTGCGCAAACGAGGTTCAAAAAAATGGGTGGTACAAATTTCATTCTCATTTCAAGGAACACACCAAAAAGGGGATACGAAAGTTCTTTTGTCATATCCAAGGTTACGACGGTAATTTTGAACTGTTTTACGAGAACTTGATTGTCCACAAGAACACCACACTATTTTGAGAATCCATGATTAATAACTTACAAAATCAGAATGTGTGTTGGAATTGAAAGTCAAAGATTCACTTCACTCATACAAAGCCTTGTTGCAAATTCTAGTACTTAAGAGGCTAAGTGCAAAACTTGATTCATTTAAGCATAAAGATGAATTAGATGTTACTGCACTTGATCGGATTCAAGTTTCATATACAAGGGTGCATTACAAAAAATTCCATGCCCAAGCTATACAATTACCAACCAAACCTCCTAGTATGCAAACTCCATCCAAAATCCAAGACAAGAATATGAGGAGTATACAAGAGATCCTAATATTCCCTAATCTACAAATGTAAAAAAAATATGACGAGGGGTACAATGTATAGAAAATGAAAGTTTGTTTTGCAAAACAAAATGCAAGTTTCGACTAAATAGAGCAAAGATGTCACGGCCTTATTATTGCCACTGCCACTAAAATTCTTCTTCAAAATCAGTTGCAGCCCATAGTAGTAGATTCCTTGTGTTGACTGGAATTGCTGCCAAATGTATTATATATATCTGCAGACGTTGACACACCAGAAGTTACTAATTTTGTGTGCATAACATACAATGCCTATAGAACAGGTTTTAGTTATGGGAAACACAGAATGGTACTTAGCAGTTCCTACTTCTCATGTCTTTCCGGCTCGGTACGTCGAAGTCTCTGCGCATATTAGTCAATGTACCAAGGGGGCGGCTGCTTCCTGCAATGCCGTTAATACCACAAAGTCAACAGAGAAAAGAAAAGTATATGTCATTCTTACAGATGAGGAGATGAGGACCTTACAGTGGATATGAAACTGCATTAAGGGTGAACTCCACGATAGCCAGCTGTTTCAAGAAACTTGGTAATGTTAGATTTGGAAAACTTCATTCTCAAAAAAATCGATGATTACACAACGTAAAGAGGAGCAAGAACACATCAGCAGAATTGTTAATTTTTTTTCAATAATGAAGAAAATAACATCCTGTACTTCACTTTGAATACATGAAGCATAACCTACAAATCACCCAACATAAGAAATAATAGCATCATTGCACCAAGTTTCCAACCATCCAATACAACCATGAATACAAAATAAACCAGACAAAAATAGTTAACACACCCTGCACAGTGCACTGCAAACAGGGTTACCTGAATATTTTTTTTCGAAAGTCAGTTTTTGGATGTACTGTGAATTATAAAAGAGAAGGAAATAATCTAATACTTGATTAAAAGACAAAGTCAAGTAGGAACTAACGGTGTCATCCACAAACCTTTGAAGCTACAGATGGATCTATGTATTTAGGTGCTCCATTTGAAACTTGTCACGTCGAGGCTTGCACATAGAATCAGTACCTTCAGGCGCATGATCACTGCGTTCAACATATCAAGAGCACCACTTAGATAAGATCATAAGTGCTGGGAGGTTTGTCTACCTTTCAATTTTAAGGACTGTCATACACCTGCAATCAAATCAGCATATGTTTGAGAATCGTGTGTATTACGAAAACGTTAAAGCTTTTTGAAGCATTTGGGAATAAAGGAAAATTTTGCAGTGATTGAAAGGTTATGTTTTAATCAACAAGAAGATTTAGGTTTTACCTTCAGCAAACGCATGGTTGTCTTAATCCATGCTCCAAACCTAACAAGGAAATTTGAAAACGATCAAAACTCAATTCGTCATATTTGAGGTAGCCAACGATATTCTTCCCAAACATAATCAGATAATATCACATTCTTTCCAAAACAATTCCAAACATAATCTTCAATAGTTCTCAAACATGTTGAGCCAAGAAAGGAAAACAAATCAAATGTGTTCAGACAATATTTGAAAAAAAACTTTCCAAAAGAGCATTATCAGGAAACATCCCCAAACATCAAAAGAATACGTATCAAAATCTTTCATTTCCATTGATTACCATTCTAAAAACTTCCCAATTATGTCTCAGACAATTTTCAAGACGTAGTAAAAAAAAACCTTCTAAAACTAAAATAACATGTTCTAGACAGATTTTAAAAACTTTCCTTTCAAAAAAACATGGAATAAAGCACATTCAAGCGTGATTCAAACTTCAGCCTATAAATACACACATACTCATACGCATCAGGGGGACAAAAAAAAAGCCAGCCACTCAGTCCTATACAAAAGGTATCCCTCAACAAGACATATTTCATCAACACAACCATCCGCAAATCCTACATAGTGATCAACCATTCATCAAAGCCTTATTCCAAATTTCCACCAAATACAAATCGGTACAGCAGCCAACCCATCCAAACCCTTTACACAAACTAACCGCAACATAAACCCCAGAATATTCATCATCAAGTTTTTTTCAAAACCCTCACTAGAATTTCAAAACAAACATCCATTCATATACAAATCTATCACTCTGAAAAAAAAACGAAACCATTTCACCAAATTCAGATCATACACCGACCCAAACTACGTCAAAAAAAAACCGCTCTTTCAAAATCACATCACACGTATCAGTAAAATCCCAAATTCCATACACACACAAAGAAGAATCAGAGGCAGCAGCGCGTGCATCAGTTACAACACACTTGTAGCAGTAGACGAAAAAGAAGAGGACTTACCTATACACCGGCGGTTCGTGAAAGCTACCTAACTTCGCGTCGGCAATCTGGCTCTCCCCTTTGATTTTTGTAATTTTTCATTTTTATCATCGCATAACTTGTAATATGTATCACAAACAATGTTAATGGATCGGGGTATGGGTTGTGTGGGGTGGGGTATTGGTTGCATGATTTTGTTTGATCGAGAGAGACCGAAAGAGATGAGAGAGACCGAGAGAGATGAAAGCGACGGCGAGGAGGGTGGTGGTGTTCGATTTAAGGTTTCAAAACCCTGAGAGATGTGAGAGGGACGATCTGAGAGAGAGAAGAGCGAACGTGGTCCTGTGAGATCCCTTCTGTTTCTCTGTTTTTTTTTATTTATTTTTTCAACCTTTTTTTTCTTTTGTTCTTAAATCAATTTAAATTTAAGCATGATTTATATAGTTTAATATAACTTTGTTTTGCAACTTTTTTTCTTTTTAAAATCTTCATTAGCAAACCTTTAAAACGTAAAAATTTAAGATCTTTTCTAATCCAAACTTAAAACTTTTTTATAATAACTAAAATTAAAACATTTTATAACAATTAAATTAAAACATTTTTTCTTATAATAATAATTATAGTAAAACCTTTTATAACTTTAAAATTAATCTTTTTAGGATAAAATAAATTTATAAACACACCCTTTAAAAAAAAGAAAAACAATTTTCAGAATATAAGTCTTCTAGTATATCTCTTTTAAATATAATCTCTAAAACAAAAAAAAACATCATTCTTTTATATAATATAATCTCTAACATAACTTCTAAACAAAAATAAATTTAATCAAACTCTTTTTTCCTAATAAATCGTCCCTCGCTAGAACCCCTCGAACCTTGAGTGAACGCTTGTATGTTTATCTTGCCTCTTTTGTTATCATTATGCTTTACTATTACTTGTTGGATGTATGCCTTTATTCTCAAACCCTTTCAAAAACGAAAAAAACTCTCGATCAAACGTCGAGCCCCCTTTTCTACCTATATAAGTCGATCGCCTTAGGGCATCGCATTCGACCTACCGATCACAAGACACAAGTCTAGCATCACTTTGCTAACACCTTCCCTAGGTATAACTAACCCCCGAACTTAGAATCTTAGTGCATTTGCATTGCATTGTGGGAATTCGGTTTTTCTCCCTTCCCTTGGATAAAATCAAAGACCGGTGGTGACATTAAAAAAATGCGATCCTAGTTAACAAATAACTATGGTATTCAATTTTCACCGCGACAGAAATGGCGACTTCACTGGGGACTCTCATAAGAGGGTTCCCCCTAACTTGCTTCTTTTATGTTATTTGTTTATACTTGTATATATCTGTATACTTGTCTATCTGTTTGCTTGGTTTTTCTGTATGTAGGGTTATCTTTGAGTGGTGAGATAAGTCCTAACCCGGACTTGAGAGTACATATAAGATGGGATCGTGGATATAATCGAGGAGATTTCGAGGGAGTAATTCCAAAGAAGTCGATTTGATTCCACACTCAGTTGAGGCCCTCTCGAAGGTGGTATTTGTTGAACGAGTTATCGTGAATACATTACTACTTTCGACCTAGGAGCCCGGGATATTGAGAACCGTAGTTACCTTTAACCCAACTTAGCCTTTTAGGATGTAGTGCGATGACTATGAGGGAGTAATTCCAAAATAGTTGATACGCGATACTACACTCAGACGAGACTCTCTTGAGAATATTATTGACTACCAAGTAATTTGG
Organism: Lathyrus tuberosus; assembly: GCA_022829125.1. NCBI lineage: Eukaryota > Viridiplantae > Streptophyta > Magnoliopsida > Fabales > Fabaceae > Lathyrus > Lathyrus tuberosus. Next base: position 1,196,784 of record JALAZF010000436.1, on the reverse strand, counting down.
AAATCGATAATATCCGAAAGATGGGTTGTAGACTCTGGGAACTTTGTAGAACCCGTTCGGCAGGTACATTTGAAACCATAGTACACACCTATTGGGATGGTTAGACCCTGACTCCACGCTCGTGACCTTTCAAACCTAGGACTTTTTGTCGGTTTGATTGCTTGTGTGTGCTTTGTGCTTTGTGCTCCGTGTATTTGCATACATGCATTCATGAGCATCATATCATGAAGTTTCATGGAACTTAGGTTTGTTTGTAAACATCGTAGGGATATCATGGACTCTAATAAAGGGGAGCGTTGAAGTACACTTACAAGAGTCATGATCTGGACGATCTAAGGAGATTGGAGACCTTGGTAACAGACAAAGAAGGATTCAAGAGTATATATGGGAAATTATTATCTTTGTTGAGTATGAAGAGTGATAAGGGACTTCTCGCTACTCTACTTTTAATTCTAATTCTTTCTACTCTACTCTACTCTACTTATCTTGGAAGAAGCTCAATTGGGAGAAAAGTTCAAGCGACTCAAGAGAAGATCGTTGGAAGAGTCTCCTTAGATCCATCATTACTAGCTTTTATTTAGCTTCTATATCATGATTCTTGTAAGGCGTATGGACGCGTTGTAATCAATTTTAATAAATCAATATCTTAGTATTTTGATACTAATAGTTGTAACCGTTTTAATAATAAAAAAAACGCGTTTTTTTTATATTCCTTGACGATTATAAACAGTTGAGTTCCATGAAACTTGCTGCATTCGCATTGCATCTTTAACATTGCATCCTCTTTGCATACGTCTTTTCAACACCCCAGCTTATTCGCTCTCTTATCTTCGTGTCGCTCAGCTGATCTTCCGGCATTCGAACTTGAAGTAGTTACTGGGGATAATGAATAGAACACAAAGTGTGAATCCCGTGTCAGGCTTCAGAGTGATGACTAATCTGATGTTTGACGACGATGCTCTACAAGTGGACGTTCCTACTCGATCTCAGCCTGTGCAAGGTGACCTGGTTGATCAAGTTGATAAAAGAGGTTCCCGCTTTCTGAGGTATGTGCCAAATTCTCAGAGCATCCATCCTGTGACCACTGTGGATGATCCTAGAGTTGCAGAAATTGAAAAAATATTTTGTGACCTCCAAGAACAATTGAATATGTTGAAGAAACCTAATGCATCCGGTTTTAAAGCTTCTGACTTGTGTCTAGTTTCGGGCGTGGTTTTTCCTCTGAAGTTCAAAATGCCTACCTTCGAAGTATACAAGGGTGTTAGTTGTCCAAGGTATCATTTGACGATGTTTTGTCGAAAGATGAGCACTTATGTCGACAATGACAAGCTGATGATCCACTGCTTCCAAGAAAGTTTATCTGGGGCATCATTGATATGGTATACGAAGCTAGAAAGGAATCATATTCAGTCTTGGGAAGACTTAGCTAACACTTTTGTAAAGCAATACAATTACAATTTGGAAATGGCTCCAGACAGTGACCAATTGATGAACATGAGTCAGAAAAACAACGAATCCTTCAGGGAATATGCACAACGGTGGAAAGAATTGGCAGCCCAAGTCCAACCACCATTTTAAGAGAAGGAGTTGTCCAAGATGTTTCTAAAAACACTGTCAGACTCTTATTATGTCAGAATGATAGGCGTTGTACCATTAGAATTCTCTAAAATTATGGAAGTCGGAGTAAACATCGAGAATGCACTCAAAAATGGAAAGATCCAAGATGTATTGAATAGTCAAGCTGAGGGAAAGGAATCTATTAGTGATTCTCGAAAGGAAAGAAGTGTTGAAGTTAATGCAATTTTGGGCTCTCCTCAGACTTTGCAAGCTCCAGTTTCGGTGCCTTATCACAAACGTCGGTTTGCAGCGCCTGTTCAATGCCAACAATCACTACCTCATGGACGTTCGTACAAACGACAAAGGTTGACTCATCAGGATCAATGTCAGAATCCACGAATTCAGAACGTGAATCACCAGAATCAGCGTCAGGATCAGCAGAGACTTCTGAATAGTCCAGAAGAAAAGACTCGTTGGTTTGACCAAATCCCAATAACTTATAGTCAATTATGGTCGTATTTTGCCCGAAACTCAGTAATGACACCCAGAAAGACCAGATCCATGTAATCTCGCCCTCCTTGGTTCAATCCATATACCAGTTGTGAATTTCATGACGGAGTGTTAGGGCATTCGATTGAAGATTGTAAGGTTTTCCAAGAAAAGGTCCAAGAAATGATTGACGACGAAGTGCTGACCTTCAAGAGAGGAAGCCCAGTTGTGAATGGAGCACCTTTGTGCTGATGGACGTGAAGACTTACGAGAGTTCTTCCCAAACCAGTGGAATCAAGAGTAGAGCTTACTCCTAGAATCATTAAGATGTTTATTCATTTGCTCGCATTCGTTGTTATTTCTTTGATTATAAGCATGTTGTGCGAATAAGAACTTGTTTGTTTTGAACGATTAAGGTAATTATAATGTTTGTCTTGAAGAAATCCATTCGTTTCACTCGTTTTAAAATGCTTTTCCTATTTTATAATGCCAATGCAGCCCAATTTCTTGCCTCGGCAGAGAATTGAATGGAGGATGATGAAATCAAACGCAAGATCTCTTGTTGTATGCTTTTGAATAAAACTCTGCTGGTGATATAAGGCATTATTTCAAAAAATCCTAAACACCAGAGACATAAGGAGATAGACCCTCGTTAACCCTTTTGAGCCTTTGAAGTAGGAGTTTTCTTCTCTAAGAAAAAAATCCTCATTCTTAACCTGGGGCAGGGTAATTTTCAGTCAAAAAATGGAGTAAAATATCACGAAGATTGGGTGGGCACAAACAAACTTTGATCCTTATATCCCTTGTTTCTTAAATCGTGAACCAATCCATAATACAACCCTTAAAAGTCCTAATTGAAGCAAGGTTTATTCCGAAAGCATACTCATTGAGATATTGTTTCCTGACTCCTATGAGCTATGCTTAAATTAGTGTTGGCGTTATAAAATCGATAATTCAATCACAAAAATATTTTGAATAAAATTTTCAAGACAAGCATACGTTGCATTAGCAGTTTCAGAATTAACATTTTTCTGCTTGCTAACATTGCTTGACATCATAGAAGCTAGCATACGAGCATCAGCGGTGAACTTAATCCTTTGAGACCTGTGACTCTGATGGGTAAATGGCAGATTATTTCAAAAGGAGGACCGCATCCAGTGGCACGATACCAGAAGACTTTGCTGAGCAGGGGCAAGTCGTTTCCCGGTTGTTTCTTTCGTAGTCTGCCCCAAGGGGCAAGTTGAAGACTCAGAATACCGTCAATCTGGGACAGTTACGTCGAGATTTGATAAATCTCTCAAAGACTTTGAAGACTCAGTTATACATAACACCGTCAATCTGGGGCAGTTATGTCGAGATTTGATAAATCTCTCCAAGTTTGAAGATTCTGAACACCGTTAGTCTAGGCAGTTACGTCAAGATTTGATAAATCTCTCCATGTTCGAAGACTCAATGTACAGAATACAGTCGATCAGGGCCAGTTATGTCGAGATTTGGCAAATCTCTCCAAGAGTTTGAAGACATTGGAACAGTTGGGTGCCATGTTTTCTGTAAAATCCTCTTGGAATGACTTCTTCTCATAAACCAAGTGATCTGGGGCATTTGAGAAATGAATATTGCTTCTCATCCACAAAAATTGTTGTTCAAAATGGCGACTATCATGCAAGTTATCAATACAGAGTTACATCAGTCTCACGACTTTATTCACTCATACCTAAAAGGGTTTCTATCCTAAGTGATGTGACGACTCCCCATTAAATCTTTACTTCAGGTAGTCACGACTATTCCCCGGTAAATCTCTACTACAAGAAGTTATGGCAAGTTTGATGCAAGGTTTCTCCAATCAGCAACCTAAGAATCCTCTGTGAACTTCTTCGGTTTCAACCTTTCCCAGCAAAGCGAGTGTTTATTTCACCCCTCATTGGATTTTCTCACTACCTCAATCCTCTCCAGTGAAAGCGGATGTTTATTTCATCCCCTCAAAGTTTTATAACTGATATTTTCAACTACTATTGATTCAAGCTTCCTCGATGAAGTGGATATTTATTTTATCCAGTTACAACTTTCATTCAGACTACTTCAGTTCGCAGCGGATATTTATTTTATCCCCATGAATTCTTTTCGATCATTGAGTTTGATTCGTTCCCAGTGAATTTTCCTCATCCCCAACAGAATCACATGGTTCATCCTGGCAATCCTAAGTGAAGTCATGATGTTTATCCCCGAGTGGAGTGCTTTCTTTTCCCCAGAGAAGTTTAAAACTTTGAAGCAGGACATGTTTCCATATATGGCTTTCCATTCATCCCCAGTGATGCTCTTATATTGCGAAGATCAGCCGAGTATCCGTATCGAGATGCTTGTTTTCGTCTTCAGTTTGCTTGTTGTTGTTGTTTTGTCAGCATGAGCATAAGCATAACATGGCATTCTTTCATGTAGATTCATGGCATGTGCACATTTTTTTTCTTGCATCTTTGTGTTTGTTTCTTTCTTTCTTTCACTTTGGTTGCGCTTATATCCAAGTGAGTGGGTTTGTCTGCTCCCTCCAAGTAGAGTCTTCAGCCCTAGGCAGAAAGAGTACACCCTTTCTAATTCCCCACTGAGTTCGACCCTCGTGGAAGATGGTTACTTTAGTTTTCTTTTCCACCTTTTGGATAAAGATAAACCCCAGTTGAGTTCATTCCTCACTGGATGGGTTCTTGTTTGACTGTTTCTTTCCAGCTATTTCCTGGATTGAACTTTGGTCCCTGACAATCACAATTTTGGATATCCCTGGGCTGTTGAACCTAGATCAAGCGTGCATTTATTTTGCGCCCTATCTCCCCAGGAAGAATTTATTAGAAGATCTCTATGGAAGACGAAAGTTATTCCTCCAGCAGTATTATGGGATTAAAATCTAGACAACGAGTAGTAGCTCTTTATTTAAGCACAGTTTTCTATCTGGATGACAAATGGCAGTCTCCCTAGGACAGTTTGTCTATCCCCGGTGAAGTTGTCAAGATTATCAACTTATTCTCCAGAGAAAGTTATTGAAGACCTTCCAGGTGTTTCCCTTTATTTGAGAATCCCTATTACAAGAATTTTACTAGCTTCAACACGATTTTCAACTACAGCAATATTACTTCTCAGTGGTATTCTCCCCAGTGAGCCCACAATTCAATTTGCTTCCGTCAAATGACATCTCTTCGAGAAGTTTGATGAAGATTCAGATGATCTTTCTCTTTATTTGAGAAGACATATTTTACAAGTCAGCCGGCCCACATCTCTTTTGAAGATCCCCGGTGAAGCTTCCAGGATCTCGGCAGTAGATCCCCTGGCTTATTTTAAATTGCGACAAACAGTCGTCTCTTTCCAGGATCTCGGCAGTAGATTCCCTGGTTTACATTAAGCTTCGACAAACAGTCGTTTATTTTCTTGGTTATTCTCGGCAGTAGATTTCCAGAAGACCTCGGCAGAAGGTATTTCATTTTTTTATTTCCCTGGTTATTCTCGGCAGTAGATTTCCAAAAGACCTCGGCAGTAGGTATTTCCCTGGTTATTCTCGACAGTAGATTTCCAGCAGACTTCGACGAACAGTCATTTCTTTCCAGGATCTCGGCAGTAGATCCCATGGCTAACTTCAAAATTTGACAGACAGTCATTTCTTTTTCAGGAGATTCCCCAGTGGACACATTTTCAATAAAACCTTGGCAGTAGGTGATCCTTCTTTTCCAGTCTATTACCTCTACTTAGGCTATCGCATGGATAGTAGGTAATACGTCTGTATTTTGGTCAGATGCCTCGCTTAGGCTACCGTGGTGGTAGTAGGTCATCTTTCCTTTTGTGCTTACCTCGCTTAGGCTATCATGTGCTTAATAGTAGGTAACACCCATTTTTGGGTCGGACACCTATGTTTAGGCTACCGTGTTTGGTAGTAGGTGATCTTTCCTCCCCAGTTTATTACCTCTGCTTAGGCTATCCTGCATGATAGTGGGTAATATACACCCTTTTATTTCAATTGGATACCTTCGCTTAGGCTACCAGATGTTGGTAGTAAGTTATCCTTCCTCTCAAGTTTCTTGCCATGCGCTTAAGCTACCCTGTGATTGTTAGTTGGTAGTCTCTTTACCCCTAGTGGAGTTAGATCTTTCTCCGTGGAGTCTTGTCTTGTTGAGTCGTCCTCGTCGGGTCTGTCTTTCTTTGTGTTTTAACATCAGTTATCCCCTATGACGTTATTCCTCACAGATTCCTTATCTTGCATAGCATATCATATCATGTGCATTTGGCGGCATTTTAGGGCCAAAAATTTTGTGCATGTTTGTATTTAAGTCCCTCCTATCTCGTCGAGACGAAGATTCCGATCTCCCTATCTCCGAATAGGAGAAACTTAAATAGGGGCATCTGTCACACCCTAATTTTTTACCCTAAGATCCATTTTCTCTTTGCATAGCATATTAGGTCTATCATTCGTGCATAACTAACCGCGTTATCTAGCTTCGTTTATTTGTTTTTTTAGGACAGGTGTTGCTGCAGAAGGCCTGAGGTCTTGAAGGTTGTGCTATGTGTGTGTTTGTGGAAGTTCTCTGGTCTTTGAAAGTTGTGTGTGGATTCCCGTGAGATTGTGCCCTTCCCCTTTCTGGTCCCTAAGCCACTAAAAAGCCCTTTTCTTCTTTCAGATTCCTCATAAGCCTCACCACAAAGATTAAGTCCTTATACCCTCTGATATTGGAATTTGGTCCCCTAAGGATAGTCACTGGTCGTGTGGCAATTATATCGTAAGATGACATCTTCCCCCTCTGTAAACTCCTCAAATTCAAGAGACGCATTTTCTCTATGATGATATGTTCTTAAATAATGAAAGTTCAAGTTGTGGTGTACCTCAAGACGTGACTGGCTGGTTCTGATTCAAAATGATCCAAGGGTTTTCTACTAGCCGTTCTCCTCAAGGTTCTTCAGAGGTTTTCCCTAAAGAAAAGAATGGTTCATGTGTTGAGTTCATCATCATCTTAATCTTTGACTATGCAGTTTATCAATCAAACTTAATCTAAGGAAGATTTTATTCTTACCCTGGGAGTTTGGTCACCATTTGTTCCCGTAGACCTTAAAAGAGAGAGTTTAGATTTCAACATTGTCCAAACTCAAGATGTTATGGTTAGGATCATTCAAGCCGTTCAAGATTCTTGAAGACATACAAGATGATGTCATTGTTTCTTACAAAAATTCCAAATACAAAGATCAAGCAAGTTTGTGGTCAATATGGATTTGAAGTGTAAGCTTTCATGGATCGAGATTTAGTAAAGGGTTCTTAAAGTTAAACTCATGATCATGTTCTTCTCAAAATCCAAGCTTAATTTAATAGGGACTTTTATTCGTATCCATGAAGTTGGGTCATCAAGTGGAAGAGTTCTAAACTTTTTAGTTCATGAGCAATGTACACGAAAGTAGAAAGTTTGGGTAAAATGAACGTATATAAAGTTTGCGCAAACGAGGTTCAAAAAAATTGGTGGTACAAATTTCATTCTCATTTCAAGGAACGCGCCAAAAAGGGGATACAAAAGTTCTTTTGTCATATCCAAGGTTACGACGGTAATTTTGAACTGTTTTACGAGAACTTGATTGTCCACAAGAACACCACACTATTTTGAGAAGCCGTGATTAATAACTTACAAAATCAGAATGTGTGTTGGAATTGAAAGTCAAAGATTCACTTCACTCATACAAAGCCTTGTTGCAAATTCTAGTACTTAAGAGGCTAAGTGCAAAACTTGATTCATTTAAGCATAAAGATGAATTAGATGTTACTGCACTTGATCGGATTTAAGTTTCATATACAAGGGTGCATTACAAAAAATTCCATGCCCAAGCTATACAATTACCAACCAAACCTCCTAGTATGCAAACTGCATCCAAAATCCAAGACAAGAATATGAGGAGCATACAAGAGATCCTAATATTCCCTAATCTACAAATGTAAAAAAAATATGACGAGGGGTACAATGTATAGAAAATGAAAGTTTGTTTTGCAAAACAAAATGCAAGTTTCGACTAAAAAGGGCAAAGATGTCACAGCCTTATTATTGCCACTGCCACTAAAATTCTTCTTCAAAATCAGTTGCAGCCCATAGTAGTAGATTCCTTGTGTTGACTGGAATTGCTGCCAAATGTATTAAATATATCTGCAGACGTTGACACACCAGAAGTTACTAATTTTGTGTGCATAACATACAATGCCTATAGAACAGGTTTTAGTTATGGGAAACACAGAATGGTACTTAGCAGTTCCTACTCCTCATGTCTTTCTGGCTCGGTACGTCGAAGTCTCTGCTCATATCAGTCAATGTGCCAAGGGGGCGGCTGCTTCCTGCAATGCCATTAATACCACAAAGTCAACAGAGAAAAGAAAAGTATATGTCATTCTTACAGATGAGGAGATGAGGACCTTACAGTGGATATTAAACTGCATTAAGGGTGAACTCCACGATAGCCAGCTGTTTCAAGAAACTTGGTAATGTTAGATTGGGAAAACTTCATTCTCAAAAAAATCGATGATTACGCAAGGTAAAGAGGAGCAAGAACACATCAGCAGAATTGTTAATTTTTTTTCAATAATGAAGAAAATAACATCCTGTACTTCTCTTTGAATACATGAAGCATAACCTGCAAATCACCCAACATAAGAAATAACAGCATCATTGCACCAAGTTTCCAATCATCCAATACAACCATGAATACAAAATAAACCAGACAAAAATAGTTAACACACCCTGCACAGTGCACTGCAAACAGGGTTACCTGAATATTTTTTTTCGAAAGTCAGTTTTTGGATGTACTGTGAATTATAAAAGAGAAGGAAATAATCTAATACTTGATCAAAAGACAAAGTCAAGTAGGAACTAACGGGGTCATCCACAAACCTTTGAAGCTACAGATGGATCTATGTATTTAGGTGCTCCATTTGAAACTTGTCACGTCGAGGCTTGCACATAGAATCAGTACCTTCAGGCGCATGATCACTGCGTTCAACATATCAAGAGCACCACTTAGATAAGATCATAAGTGCTGGGAGGTCTGTCTACCTTTCAATTTTAAGGACTGTCATACACCTGCAATCAAATCAGCATATGTTTGAGAATCGTGAGTATTACGAAAACGTTAAAGCTTTTTGAAGCATTTGGGAATAAAGGAAAATTTTGCAGCGATTGAAAGGTTATGATTTAATCAACAAGAAGATTTAGGTTTTACCTTCAGCAAACGCATGGTTGTCTTAATCCACGCTCCAAACCTAACAAGGAAATTTGAAAACGATCAAAACTCAGTTCGTCATATTTGAGGTAGCCAATGATTTTCTTCCCAAACATAATTAGATAATATCACATTCTTTCCAAAACAATTCTAAACATAATCTTCAATAGTTCTCAAACATGTTGAGCCAAGAAAGGAAAACAAATCAAATGTGTTCAGACAATATTTGAAAAAAACTTTCCAAAAGAGCATTATCAGGCAACATCCTCAAACATCAAAAGAATACGTATCAAAATCTTTCATTTCCATTGATTACCGTTCTGAAAACTTCCCAATTATGTCTCAGACAATTTTCAAGACGTAGTAAAAAAAAAACCTTCTAAAACTAAAATAACATGTTCTAGACAGATTTTAAAAACTTTCCTTTCAAAAAAACATGGAATAAAGCACATTCAAGCATGATTCAAACTTCAGCCTATAAATACACACATACTCATACGCATCAGGGGGACAAAAAAAAAGCCAGCCACTCAGTCCTATACAAAAGGTATCCCTCAACAAAACAAATTTCATCAACACAACCATCCGCAAATCCTACATAGTGATCAACCATTCATCAAAGCCCTATTCCAAATTTCCACCAAATACAAATCGGTACAGCAACCAACCCATCCAAACCCTTTACACAAACTAACCGCAACACAAACCCCAGAATATTCATCATCAAGTTTTTTTCAAAACCCTCACTAGAATTTCAAAACAAACATCCATTCATATACAAATCTATCACCCTGAAAAAAAAAACGAAACCATTTCACCAAATTCAGATCATACACCGACCCAAACTACGTCAAAAAAAATGCTCTTTCAAAATCACATCACACGTATCAGTAAAATCCCAAATTCCATACACACACAAAGAAGAATCAGAGGCAGCAGCGCATGCATCAGTTACAACACACTTGTAGCAGTAGACGAAAAAGAAGAGGACTTACCTATACGCCGGCGGTTTGTGAAAGCTACCTAACTTCGCGTCGGCAATCTGGCTCTCCCCTTTGATTTTCGCAATTTTTCATTTTTATCTTCGCATAACTTGTAATATGTAATCACAAACAATGTTAATGGATCGGGGTATGGGCTGTGTGGGGTGGGGTATTGGCTGCATGATTTTGTTTGATCGAGAGAGACCGAAAGAGATGAGAGAGACCGAGAGAGATGAGAGCGACGGCGAGGAGGGTGGCAGTGTTCGATTTAAGGTTTCAAAACCCTGAGAGATGTGGGAGGGACGATCTGAGAGAGAGAAGAGCGAACGTGGTCGTGTGAGATCCCCTCCGTTTCTCTGTTTTTTTTAATTTATTTTCTCAACCTTTTTTTTCTTTTTTTCTTAAATCAATTTAAATTTAAGCATGATTTATATAGTTTAATATAACTTTGTCTTGGAACTTTTTTTCTTTTTAAAATCTTCATTAGCAAACCTTTAAAACGTAAAAATTTAAGATCTTTTCTAATCCAAACTTAAAACTTTTTTATAATAACTAAAATTAAAACATTTTATAACAATTAAATTAAAACCTTTTTTCTTATAATAATAATTAAAGTAAAACCTTTTATAACTTTAAAATTAATCTTTTTAGGATAAAATAAATTTATAAACACACCCTTTAAAAAAAAGAAAAACAATTTTCAGAATATAAGTCGTCTAGTATATCTCTTTTAAATATAATCTCTAAAACAAAAAAAAACATCATTCTTTTATATAATATAATCTCTAACATAACTTCTAAACAAAAATAAATTTAATCAAACTCTTTTTTCCTAATAAATCGTCCCTCGCTAGAACCCCTCGAACCTTGAGTGAATGCTTGTATGTTTATCTTGCCTCTTTTGTTATCATTATGCTTTACTATTACTTGTTGGATGTATACCTTTATTCTCAAACCCTTTCAAAAACGAAAAAAACTCTCGATCCAACGTCTAGCCCCCTTTTCTACCTATATAAGTCGATCGCCTTAGGGCATCGCATTCGACCTACCGATCACAAGACACAAGTCTAGCATCACTTTGCTAACACCTTCCCTAGGTATAACCAACCCCCGAACTTAGAATCTTAGTGCATTTGCATTGCATTGTGGGAATTCGGTTTTTCTCCCTTCCCTTGGATAAAATCAAAGACCGGTGGTGACATTAAAAAAATGCGATCCTAGTTAACAAATAACTATGGTATCCAATTTTCACCGCGACACAGACAATCACCCAATAATCATAGTATAACAGGTTATAAGCATGAAATTCATCAAAACAACATGTATCAAAATCAAATTCACATTTATCATGCTTTCACACAAAAGCCTAACCCACCATATTCTCATATCCCCCCCCCCCCCCCCCCCAATGCTATGCTATATAATGGAACTCACCTCTTTGAATAAGAAGAAGAATTGATGATGAAGATGAAGAATACAAGTTTTCCCACAAGTTCTCCTTTTCTTTCTCTCTTTCTCTTTTCTTCTTTATCTCTTACCAACTTTCTCTCTCTTTCTTTTTATTCTTTTTCTTTCCACCAATTATATATATAACGTATACTATATAATATTATCCAATGGTATAAAATATCCCCAATTGATATTTTATCATCTAACACCTATTGACCAAATATTAGAGTTACCAAAATATCCTTTCTTACAACTACTAATATTGGTATGTCTCTTATAATAATAATTGACCTCTTCAGAGTCTGTTAGCTACTCTATTGGTCCCAACTGATGACACTTAGAGCACTTAAGAGCTTCAATAAATCCAACTGGTACTCAATTGGGCATTTAAGGAAATATGGGGTATTACAATATTCCTATCAGAAGATTCACTAGGTTAGTACAACCCCCAAATTACCTCAGAGATTACCATTGCAACTTAATCCACCATTTCAATTAAGCTGCTCCCACATCATCTTCTATTTGTAAGTATCCCATCTCATATGTTATTTCTTATGACTAATTATCATCTGCACATAAACATTACACTTTACATTTGTCTGTCATTCATGAACCTACATCCTATGAGAATGATATTTGTGATGATAATTGGAGAAATGCAATCACTGTTGAGTTGCATGCTCTGACTAAAACTAAGACTTGGGATCTTGTGCCTTTGCCTTCACACAAGAAAGCAATTGGCTGCAAATGGGTATTCAAAATGAAGCTACATTCTAATGGCACCATTGAAAGGTATAAGGCACGACTTGTTGCAAATAGTTTCACTCAGATTGAAGGATTAGACTACACATATACATTAAGTCCAGTGGTTAAAATGACCACCATCAGAGTCTTCTTGGCTATTGCTGCAATTCATAATAGGCCACTATTCCAGCTTGATGTTAATATAACTTTTCTTCATGGTGATCTTAATGAGGAAGTCTACATGAAGCCTCCACCTAGCCTTGCACTACCTCAACCCAATCTTGTATGCAAATTGCAAAAATCTCTTTATGGATTGAAGCATGCTAGAAGACAATGGAACACCAAACTCACTGACACCCTCATTTCATCAAGTTATATTCAATCCAAAGCAGACTATTCCCTCTTCACTAAAACCTCTTTTCAAGGCTTCACTGTGGTTTTGGTATATGTTTATGATTTGGTTATTGGAGGAACTTATCCTCATGAAATTCATCAACTTAAAACCTTATTTGATGCCAAATTTAGCATCAAAGACTTAGGGGCCCTCAAATATTTCTTAGGTTTTGAAGTTGCTAGAAGTGTGCATGGAATCTCCTTATGCCAAAGAAAATACACCCTTAACCGCATAAAAGATGCATGATGCCTTGGCGCCAAGCCTTGTTCCACCCCTATGCAGCCTCATCTTCAACTTCACAAAGCTTATGGAACACCTATATCTGACCTTACTACTTATAGAAGGCTCATTGGTCGCCTCATATATCTTACTTACACTAGACCAGAAATAGCTTATGTTGTAAGTAAACTCAGTCAATTCCTTGTTGCCCCAACAGATAAGCATATGTTAGCTGGTTTACATGTTCTGAAATATCTCAAAAACAATCCAGGACAATACATAGAGTAATTTAATATCATATGTTAAATATGTACTTTCTAACTTTAGATACAAGCCCATGCAATAAGAATGATGGCATGTAATAACTAACTTTAGCTCATAATAACTAACTTTAGAAATTAGTTACAAGTAGTTAATAAGAGTTAGTTAATGGTTTTGATCATTACCTAACTATATATAGATGAACCATCATTGTATCACATTAAGATTGAGAAATAATATTCACTCTTTACACATGCAAATTTTACTTTCTTCTTCCCCAAGCAATCTCTTCAACTTGTGTTCTTCAATGGAGTTGCACCTTGGTTTTGCATGTTCACAATTTTTAAAGTAGAAACCTTTAATATTAATCAAAAATAAAAGATCTTCATGACAATTAGGAGGAAGAAGATCTTGTCTTGTTTCATCACTTTGATGCTTGAAACATAAGCCTTGGTTGCCATTATATGAACTACTTATAAGATTGTTAGAAAATTAATTTAAATAAAAATGAATTGAGGCTAGAATCGTGAACGAAATTACTTTCCATATAAGTTATTCAAGAACTCTCAAATGTCTTAGAGTTGGAATTCAGGAATACCTATGATAATTCAGCATATACTCGAGTTTGCATAAGACAAATAAAAGCTTGAATGTAAGGAAGATGAAATATGGAATTTTGTGTGAAGAGGATAGGATCTTTTGTTGTATTTTTCTAAATATGGAATGCTCAATTTATAGGTCAAAGTGATGTTGTTTCACATAGTTGCGAGTCTTGATGAAACACACAATTTCAACAACACTTTTACCAAATGTTACACGGTTTCGCCTACAACAACACTTTTACCAAATGTTGCATTATTTCTCCTACAATATCACTTTTACCAAATGTTGTATTGTTTCTCCTACAACAACACTTTTACCAAATGTTGCACAGTTTTACCTACAACAATAGTTTTCAAAAGTTGTATTATTTCACATTCTGCAACATTTCACAAAGTGTTGCCTATTTATGAGTTCAAAATACAAACTGCCTACTGCAAAACTTCATAAGTGTTACCTATTTCTAAATTAAAAAATTAACCTTCACTTGCATATTTTTCTTGTCATTTTAGAACACACTCAAGATTATTAATTGTTAATAATTTACAACAGTTTAATGGCTGAAATTTACTTTTTTAAAGTGAACAAGTGGGATGTCATGGATTCGAATCCGCACCCCTGCATCTGATACCAATTGAGTCGATTCTTGTACTTTGTTGAGCATGTTTTTTCATAAATTAACGACATATTCATTAACCATGGGAAATTTTAAAGAAACAAAAAATAATACAAAATGAAGGCTGTTGAAGAAAAATGAGAACATGGTTTACTTGTTAATTTTTTTATCAACGGAAGTTTAAAAATCCAATAAAAAATCACTCTCTTTACCATATTTCTATAATTTGTTAGTCTAAATTAATTATATTTTTTGTGTAACATCAACTAAGCATGATTCATTACCAACACATGCATGTAAATCTCAAACACTACTATGTGCTTTTACCTTAGTTGAAAAAACGTTTTATCTCCGTTGATAAAAAAAATATAAGTGTAATGCAAAATGCATCATTTTTCTCATCGCTTGAATTGCCAAGTGAGGGAAAAATTGACACTAGTCAGGATTTCGATCCCAAACAACAACAATTTTTGTATTTTTAAAATTGGAAAGTGTCCTACTTCTGCTCTCGATTGCTTTTAATATCTGAGGTGAAATGTGAGTTTTTTTTTTAATTAGATTCGAAGTTCCAACCGAAGGGAAATCCCTTGTTTTTTTTTTAAATATAAATTTTTTAAAATTTACATATTTTTTTTAATCTCTATATTTTTTAGAAAAAATTTATATACACATTTTCTGAAACACTATCAAATGACATATTTGTGAAACAATTATATATACACATTATTAGGAATAAGTGATATTATCATGGTTAGTATTTTTTTTATCTCATTTTCATGGGCGAGATGAAGAAGCATGATACGGAAAGTGCGTCACTTTTTCCTTCTATTGAATTTCTAACGAAGGGGGGAAATTTTACCTGGTCATTAGTTTGATCTCCAATGACCACATTCAGTATTTTCTTAAAAACATGACACTATATATATATATATATATATATATATATATATATATATATATATATATATATATATATATATATATATTTTTTTTTTTTTTTTTTTTTTTGTGGATTAATGGGTTGACAATGTCTTGAGCGTTGAAAATCAGTACATGGCCGAAAATAATTCATTTATAATCAAAACTATATCACTTTTCCCTCTCATATTTATTAACACCAAGGTAATAGGTTATTTCTTTTTTTTAAATAAAAAATAAAATAATTTAATGATTTTCCCACGCGGTTTTCTGCCCACCCGAGGAAATATAATACTTTTATTGTAGGCTAAAAAATTGGTGACCTGTAAGGTATATCACTTACAAATTTTTACCATCCATCATTTTTTTTGGGTTGCAATATTTTTAAGTATGATTAGGAATGTGTTTTTCAATGTTGTCAGCCAAGAAAAGAAGTAAATCATTGAATTTTCGTCTTGGATGACAACATTGAGAAATTATTCTCAAATATGAAAATGGATAGCAAATGGTGGAATCAACGATAACAACGCCATTTTGTGAAATAGATTGCAAGAGCAGAAAAATGGTTTGTTCAAGATTTGTAAAATTAGTTTTCTCAATGAATGAATGTAACAACAACAACACATAACCTTGAAAGATTTTCTAACTAATTAAGAAACCTTAAAAGATTTTTCTGTCTTTCAATTCATCTCAGAGAATGTTGTTTACGAGTTTGGAACAACAACATATGAGTTTGTCAAGGCAATATTTAATAAACAAATGCTTTTATAAGCAAAACTGAGTAATCTTTTCCCTCAGTTGTTAGGTTAATGGAAATAATAGATGACTTAATATTTAAATAAAAAATAATGACACCATTATAAAATTAAAAAAAAAATAAACTACAATTTCTGAGATTCAAAGTGTATCCTTTAGTTTGTTCACCCCTCGATTGTGTGAAGCAACTGACGAAATAAAATGTAATGTTTTTATAAAAATAAAATAAAATGTTGCGCGCCCAGTGTTTATACCTCGATTATTTGTTGGGTGAGGTGAAAGTTTTGTCATAAAATATATTAATTTTTGTAGTGACATTATATTTGTATCAAAATACATTGTTTACACCAAACACAAAATAACACATAATTTTTTTACAACAAAACTAAAATATATACAAATGGTTATCCGATTAACAAGACAACAACTTAGAGAAATTAGCATTCCTCTAAATAAATAAAAACTCTAGGAAGACACCAACCCAATGTGAACAGGCATTTTCTATATCTTCTTGTGTGAATGATGTTCGGTCTTTTTTTTTTCTCCGATCGTTAAACATATATATTTTGAATAAAATTTAAATTAGGATAACAAAACAATAACATTAAATATTCAATCTCCACAACAATAACAAAATAAACCTTTTATTAGCTAACAACAACAAAATTAACTTAACAACTAACATAAATAAATTACATGCATATGGATAAAGATTACCTCATCTCATGAATCACTAATGTCACCAGATATAATATCCAACATATGTCTCATAACATAAGATTCATACTCATATCCTTTTGGTTGTCGCTAGGTCTACAAATAGTTTTAATATAATGATTAATACACATAAAAACACAAGTAACACACTAGCAAAATTAAAAGAACATCACAAATAATACCACTTACATTTGAGAAAATAAATTTAGGTTTTTTATATTAAACCACGACATAAATTTTTTTATCCCCCAACAGTTCTACATGTTTGAAACAATTAAACATAAATAAAAATTATTCAAAAGTAAAGTGAACATTTTAGTTTTACAAATAATACCACTTACGCACTAGTAATATATTTTATCTTTGAGTCAATATGATTTCCAAGCAAACATAGCATAGTTATGTTATTTTTCTTAGGACAGATAATTATTAATTGTCAATGGTCACTATATGAACATCCAGAATAACTAAAAATGGATTGTATAATGATGTGATTTTATCAAGCTTCAAAGAGGGCGAGAGCTACTCTAAAAAGAAAAAGTCTTCGAAATTGGCCATATGGTCACCCAAAATGGGCCACGAGGCCGCCTGAATTTGAGTAACAGGCCGCCCTATTGGACCTTATTGTCCACTCACCCAATAAGCATGGTTGGTAACATGGGACTATAATGACTAATTAAAGAGAGTCATTCAAAGAGAGGAAACCACATTCTCCAT
Organism: Lathyrus tuberosus; assembly: GCA_022829125.1. NCBI lineage: Eukaryota > Viridiplantae > Streptophyta > Magnoliopsida > Fabales > Fabaceae > Lathyrus > Lathyrus tuberosus. Next base: position 1,179,146 of record JALAZF010000436.1, on the reverse strand, counting down.
TATCTAAGGAATAATAACACTTTGTTCCTCATGATCTAGTAGTTTAGTGAAAGTAACTTCCTTCAACTCAGGCCTATAAATCTCTATAAATACCTTAACCTTAAGATTGATGAGGATATTCCCAATACACGAAAAATGGACCAAAAGTACAGAGATTCTCACCTCATGTGAGCGTACTCTCTCCACACCGAAAACACCTTTTAATTTGGGCCTCTCACCACCGTGAGCTTTACCTAAACAACCGATAATCCTTAAAGCCTCTGACGACCCCTACTAGCATAGGAGGTTCCACGCATCTATACTTTTTTAGCAAGTACATGTAGAAAATTAAATACTAAATGAGAGAAAAACAATTTTATATATGCTTATTAATTGATAATGATCCTATGTAGATGTAATACCCCAATTTTGTCCGGCCATTTAAAACTTTTTCCTTAAAATATCATGTTCAATCTTATTGCATTATTATTATTTCTTTTAAAAATTCAAAAAATATATACATTTGTTTTAATTTGATGTTCATTTTACATTATTTAGTTTAACCACAAAAAATATTTTAAAAAAATAATTTTAGAAAAAAAAAATCAGATTGATTTGAAAACTATTTGTGAGAATCTTTTTCTAATATGGTAGATATTTCATCAGATAATTTTCAAATTATTTCCCCTCAATTGCATTTACTAATGTTTTTTATTTTCCTTTTAAGTTGACCTATTATCTGAGTATAAATAAAGGTCAAAGTGTTGAAAGTAGAAGACAATCAAGAGTGTTGGAGAGGCCATAACAACAAAGAGAAAAACACAAATTTTTTTTATTCACCATTCACCATACAATAACTTCACCTCCATACTTCCATAACCATTTTTCTTCCTCCATTCACCATCAACAAACAACAATACTCTTCAAGTTATCAACACATCATCATCAACACACCAGTTTCACACACCACACCACCTTCATAACATGAACTCACATAACAACAATATCACAATCACAAAAAAACGCATAAAAAAAGAGAAGAAAAAGGCTCGAACCACACGTGACCACTACATTTTTCGACCACCGAATCCTTGTTTCCGGTGAACTTCGATGACGACGCACAAGTCCCATTCTTTGACATACACTTGCCTCGTCGGAATCCACAAAACCACCTCTACTATTCCACCAAGCCACCGCCCTTTACGAGAACGCACCGCTCAGCCACCGTTCGCATATCTATATCTCGCTTTGACATCATCAGTAGTTTTTTCCCTCTTTGTTTACTTCTACCAGATGAGACTTTTGGTGAGGAATTTGTGATATTCTTTTATTTTTTAAAGAGAGAGCCTGACTTTGCGAATGGGGAGACGATGACCTCTTGCCTTATTTTCGTTTCTTTTAATTTTTTTATTTTAATATTATTATTATTATTAAATTTAGGTTCGTTTTTTTATTCTATTACTAGTATGATATCCGTGCGTTCGCACGGGTACACGTCTGTGATGCGCATTTATTCTTATAATGTATTTTTGCAAAATATATTTGTTTACATTTAAAATAAGAAAAAAACAAAATATAATTAATAAAAATTATTAAATTTTGAATTTATTAAATATTAGTATGATACCCGTGTGTTCGCACGGTTACCCGTCGGTGACGCGCATTTATTTTCATTTAAAAATTGGAAAAAAATAGAATTAATAAAAAACAGTAAATATAAAAAAATATAATTTATATTTTTAAAAAATAAAATCAATACTCGCAGACATCAGTTGGTATCTTTTATAAAAATATTTATGTAATGATTTAGTTTTATAAATATCAAATAATATTATAGTATTTGTAAATATTATTTTAATTGTATAAATAAATATATTTTATGTAAGTATTATTACAAATATCTATTTCGTGAGATATCCATATCACTACACGTATGATCGCTCTATTATGGTGTGTTAAGCGCATTTGATTTATTTTTAAAATAGAATTAATAAAAATTAATAAATATAAAAAATATCATTTATATTTATAAAAAAAAAAAGAATCACTACCCGCGGTCATCGTTTGGTATTTTTATAAAAATATTTATGCAATGATTTAGTTTTATAAATATCATATAATATTATAGTATTGTTTATTTTTTTAATTTAATAAATAAATACTTGTGTTCGACCGGGTACTGTTGTGACACGCACGTTTTTGTTTTTAAAATATAATAAAACTATAAATAAGAAAAATCAAATTATTTTATCAAAATAGTTAATTATTTTTAAAAGAAAGACATGTTTTTAAAAGAACAAAATTGTTTTACCAAAATATTTTTACATCAATAATATATATTTCAATTTTCCATACATTATGTTTAAAAAAATTGTATCTCAAATTAAAAATAATTTCAAATATATTCAATCATTTAGTTTTATAAATATCAAACTAATAATATAATATTTGAAAATATTATTTTAATTGTATAAATAAATATTAGTAACATAAATAAATAAAATATTCAAATCAATAGTAAAGTTGTTCCTATTATTATTTAATATTTAAATAATTAACTTAATATCAGTATGATACGCATGTACCATATCAGTACCCGTGTGTTTGTCCGCGTACTTGTGTAGACAATATATTATTAGTTACTAATATATTATTAGTTTTATAAATATCAAACTAATAATATAATATTTGAAAATATTATTTTAATTGTATAAATAAATATTAGTAACATAAATAAATAAAATATTCAAATCAATAGTAAAGTTGTTCCTATTATTATTTAATAATTAAATAATAAACTTAATATCAGTATGATACGTATGTACCATATCAGTACCCGTGTGTTTGTCCGCGTACTTGTGTGGTTCGTACACTTTTGTTTTTAAAAAGTAATAAAAAATATAAATAAGAAAAACAAAATTGTTTTACCAAAATAGTTTATAATAAATAAAAATTTGAGTAATTATTGTTGTACCGTATCAGCACCTGTATGTTTGCCCGTGTACTGGTGTGACACACACGCTTTGGGAATAATTGTAATTATTATTATTATTATTATTATTATTAATAAATGAACAGAGGTGAGGTAGTTAGATGGCATGAATATTTAATCAGTCAAGGGAAAATGACCAAGTTGGTCATTTGAAAAGCCTAATTGACTATGGGATTGGGAGTGTTTCTTTTAACAAATGGTCACCAACATATTTATCACGGAATGACTGCAGTCCCAAAATATCAGGTGCATTGTTGATTTAAGTTGACAAAAAATATGAAATAAGGTTTATGTTAACCAATATTATCTCCAAGTATAATAACCAAACATAGACGAATTAAGAAAGCAATTGATAACGAAAGCATTATATGACATCCTTAATCAATGAGTATAATATGGTAGCAGCTTTGCAGAATGTGTGGAACGTGACTTTGCCGTCGAAAACCAGGTTTTCTTATGGAGGTTGTTTTGCAACAAAAGTGAAGTAATAGCAGGTTTTTTAGCTAAATGTAAAATATATATATAAGAAGAAACGAAAAGACCATGGCAACATAATTGAGAACGTGGAAGAAAATTATGAAGAATATGGTAGAATATTCCACCCACGCAACTGGAGACGCGATAATACCACGAAGGAAAAGCTGTGATTTCAACGGCATTATGTCCAAAAAAAAACCGCCAACCAAAGGTCTTTAATCTGAATGGCATTGTCATTTTCCAAACGTGGTCGAAGAAAGACTTGAATCATCACTAAAACTCACAGCAGGCAACAAATCAAACAAAATTTTTATCCCGGACTCACCGTGTAACCCCCCTATGCGTGAGGAATTCACACCACTCTATCCCTCAGCGAACCATCCAAGGACACCGTATCCAGCCGCTGTTTCAAAACCAGAACTCTCGCCACAGCAACCGGGAACACATCCAAAGGAATACCAAAGTCGCCCCATAAACACCTGCCATTACACAATCTGCCCATGCTAGCAACAGAAGAATGTTTTGAAGAATTGATCAAAAACAGATCTGCAAAATCCTTCCTTAAACTATTACTACCGTTCCAAACACCGAACCAAAACGACACCGACACACCACCTCCCACAACAACCTATAGTTCCTAATAAACATATCCACCCCACACTTCTTCCCCAAGGATAAAATATCAGCCCACCAAGTAGATTTAGAGACTAACCTACTGCTACCATCTTCCAACAAAATCTGAGAAACAATATCACCGTACCGCGCCTTTAAAACAATAATCCACAAACTCTTTTTCCCATTCAAGAATCCGCCACCTCCATTTCAATAATAATGCAGTGTTAAACAAACCCACATGCTTCAACTTGTTCAATAACGACTTCTTCGAAACAATCCTCCTGGGATTTATTCCAATGGGAATCCCTAAGAAAGAAAAAGAAATAACATCGATCTTGCAACAAAGGGAATTGATCAAAAGCATCCTCATCATCTCCCACACCCATGATCCTTACATAGCAATTTGGCATACACTGTATTAACATGAACCGAACAATCAGTAAGAGTAAGACCAATATACAATTTTGCGGATTTATAAAAATCTATTCGAGTTTTAGGCTGACTCACAGAATGGTTGATTAGACGTGCTATATTCCCTTTATCAGAGGCATCTACCACCACTACTTCGCTTATCTTAAACAGCTGCAAAAATAAGAGGGTGAAGCATTTTAGTGTGGTAACATGTGATTATGAATAAAAGAGATGACTGTGATACTTTCATATGTAAAGATAGAGAAAAATTAACTCACGTAGTAGTCTTTCCCTTCTGCTTAATAGCTGCCTCCCTCAAATCAGCAATGCTGCGTCGCACTTGTTCCCCACGATATTCAAGAACCTGCTCAGAATTAAATCAAGCTCATTATTGTTGTATAAAAAGGTGGTGATGTGATTCACTGGGAATCTAGAAATACGACCAATACAGAAAATAGATTTCATGAGTCATCATATGTCTCAGTGATGATGATTGATCAACAATTCAACACACAGGAGCATGTCGTATGATTTTGTAATATTAAAGGTATTTGTGCATGAAATCCATACCATTTCTCCTTCTTGAATATTCCTACGTGCAAAGAGGCCCCATCCATGTATGCCAGATCTACCAAAGGAAACTCGTTCATTTTCGGTTCTCTGAAATCATACGAGTGTACCGACAAAAAAGTCAAAAAAATAAACCACTGAAACCAATAATCTAACCAAGATAGAGAAGCACCTGTAAGTGGTAAAGTCGTTCTCTGAAATAAGAGAAATCTTGAGGCTCCTTTACATTGGCAGTGTCGTTAATTCTTTTCCAGATTACTAACATGATCATCTGGTATTCATGACTGAGCTATGTCTGCAAGAAGTGTTCCATGAGGACCCCATGGTTCATTGTTGGTAGCATCAAGAACCTGGTAGAGGTGATAGAAATCAACAAATCTAATTTAGTTACACAAAATTGACAGACAACATTTGCTTCATGAAAAAAGCATCATGTGAAAATATGATTATACTTCATGTAAATCCTTACACCCACTTTCACAATATGATTGGTAAAATCATGTACATAGTTTCATACCAAACTTTCCAAATAAGAAAAACTTTACCTTCTGTTCAATGCCAGGAACTTTGAGCACTTTCTTGTTCACTTCTCTTTTACTGCAAGAAAGGGGACAAATAGTAAGACGTTATGAAATAGGATTAGAGTCTGAAATAGTAATAAACACCCAAAGTAGCAACTATATACTAATTAATGGCAACACTTAGAGGTGCCTAACAGTTTGACCAATAAGCTTTTTCATTATAGAAGCTGGTGTTCAATACAAGCTACCAGCTAGCACCAAAAGGCTCACTGCTATCTACAAAATAAAACCCACTTCAAATTTCGCCACGTATCCAAATAAAAGCTCAGAGTTCCACAACAGCAAAACCTTAACTTGAATTCCAAAAAAATTATTTTGAACCATCATTCTCTGATTATCACATACACTACAAAGGTCAAAACATCACAAAGTTTGCTAAAAAAAGAGAAAGCTGCAAGGCTAAAGGGAAGGTAAAGCAATCTCAAGCTATGAGTGCTCCAGAACCACTCCGTATACGTCTTTGGTGACACTGTCCCGCCTCTCATGCTACTCAATCTCAACCTGCATAATGTCACGATAATATTATATATGAGGAACAGTTGAAAGTGTGGAGTGCAGAAATTGTTCAACACAAGACCAAAATAAGCATATGATCTATGTGTTTATCAAACGCCTTACTTGCTGCAGTTCGCAATGAAAAGAGAACTCCAAAGCTAGAAGCTACTCATTTGGAAAAGGCCAAGAGGACTACAGTAGTATTTATTCCAACATCTCATTTAGTTTACAACATCCTAGCTCTTTGAATGGCCTGTCAGTTGTATGGTGTTTTGGAGATCATTTTGTAATTTTCTCAAAGAGCCTTTAATCAACCGACCTATACTTCCTGTAACTTCTCTATGCATGTATCATGACTCAAATGTTCAGATAAAGATTTTATGCTTTGCTTTAATTTTAATCATTAACTGCAGCGGGTTGTCATGAGCAATCTAGGATCCTGGAACGATTCAGGAGGATTTAATTCTACAGCTTGAGTGGATTCAGTTCCTTTGTGTTCTGAGAGTCCGGAGTTGTGCCTCTCTGACCATATTCATTTAAATGGTCTTTTATTTGTATTTTGCTGCTTTGGCGTTGAGGTTTTATGTCTGCAGGCTGATTGTGATTGTGTCAGGATGCATATTCCTTGTAGGCTCCCTGGTAATCAATGGTCCATGTTGGCTACGGCTAACTCTATTCCTTGTAGGCTCCCTGGTAATCAATGGTCCATGTTGGCTACGGCTAACTCTATCCATGGAGCTTGAAGTACCCTCTTCTTTCTTTGTTGCTAGTGTCTTGGATTTCCTTGGTATGCACTTTGCCCGCACCGTATCTTCCTCATGCTCCATGATTTGCAACCGGGAACCACTGCAAATAGATGCAGAATCAAAACTTTAGAGTTTAGACTAAACCATAATATCAAACAATTCTAGTTTTAATATAATATGAAAATTGCAAGTGCTTGATTGATTAAATATAAAAGGCAATCAGAACAAAGTCTACAATGAAATATCTGAAATTAAATATACTATTTGAAGTACTACCTGGGCCCGACAAAAATTCCTTTTTATATTCATCCACCTCCCACTGATTTAGGGATGCAAATTGACAAGTTAATCTATGGAAAATGAATGAACTCTTTGGATGCTTTCAATTGGACCCCATACATACACAGAATCTGACAACTATCTAGGACCAGAGTAAAATGCTAGGGAAATCAATAGTTACATTAACTAAATTAAAAGGTATACAATTTATTCATCATTCATATTGGGTCCAAGATGTCACAAATTTCAGGCTCAATGGTAAACCAAATTCATGTTTATAATATACTAAAATTAAAATAACATAACCCATGAGCCTTTAGATTTGTAGTTTACTTCAGAGAATTGTTTTTAGAATAACTTATAATGTTCTAAATTAGGACCACTTCTGAATGTCTGTTTTACAGGGTATGTTTGAAATTCTGTTTTTGAAAATGAACTAAATGTCATAGAATTATTGTACAATCATCTAACATAATTTTTTAAACTTTTCTAAATGTATCTCAATTATTAGACAAATCATTCCAGAGAATGAGTGTTTGAATCAAGAGACTGAATCCTAATTGAAGCAAACATTAACTAAACTTTACATAAGATCACACTAAACAAGCAGAGATTAGAGATTTAGAGTATCATCCTAATCTGACCCACAACAATATTAGTAGTACTAGATACAGTAATAGTAACATGATAATTTTAAATCTATAATCTGACCTACATTATATAATATTTATATTGTACTACTAATATAGTACTATATTAGTATATTAGTATATATTCAACTCCAACAACATTATTTTTATATGATCTTCAATCTCAAGATGCTTAACCACTAATTTTATTGAACCAATGCAGCTTAATTGAAACTATGATATGAATGTCAATGTCTACAGTCTCCAATGTTGCTCTCCCGCTTTATCACTTTGTTTAAACTACTATTTCTATCAAAAATATTACTTAGTTTTTACCGCAAAACATCTTTTCGGCCAGAGTGCTCTACTAACACATTTTGATGGTAAATAAGCAAACACACCAGAAACAGAAAGACCAAACATGAGAATAGCAACATACCTTAATAGTTTTTCTAGATTTAGGCGATAACGTCCGAGGCAGTCGAGGAATCCCATCATTGACATCGTCCATACCCAGCCCATACAGAACCTTCTCCAATCCACTAAAAGAAAACGACTCTCGTTGATGCTTATCAAACTTATCAGCAAGAGGAAGCAGAGTCGAATTACTATTTATATTCGCAGAAACCGACTAATACACCATTCCATTTCCACCTTCATTGTCATTATTAGTATGACCATTTGCAGTATGTCTCGAACTGCGCATCATAGAAGGGGCTGATCATGAATATACTTCTCATCAAGATGAATTCACCAGTTTAGTTTTGGACTTTATCAAGGTTCATAATGATAAGGAAAATAATACATCTAAGCAGACACGATTCAGAACAGTAGATAAACCTATCCATTCACGATTCTAATCCTTTGGAAACTGGTACCATGAACTTTGCAAACTCTAAAGGATCTTCTACAGGTACAGTTTCATCCATGGATCCATGAATTGTCAACACCCTGTTTCAATACTGGTCAAGTAATTAGTAACAATAAAGCATGAAGAAGTGTTTGATATCAAATTTTATAAAGAGAATGATCTGTACGTTATTAGATGTAATCACAAACCTTACCTGCAATTTTCAGGGATTGATAAACAGGCAAGATGGGTTATAATATTTAGACGGTCCATTAAACTTTCTTCAGTTACACGAAACATAATCTTCCCTACCACAAGAAAAGCAATGTATTGATGAAGAGGTGTAACATTCAACAACAATAGAGATTATCAGAAACGTGAAAGTATACAACTCTCCCTTTTTTTCCATTTTAAACATAAAGTCAAAATGTTAATGGTAGCAACTGAATAAAGAAGCGAGAAAAAGTTTATCAAGACATGCTTACTTGATCCACAAATGATAGATGAGTAGATGATAGATGAATATTTACATTTCATAGCTCACCTCTTTTATTTCAATACAGTCCAGTCACAAACATAGTCAAATTGATATCGTGCACGAACAATGTCCACATTAGTTCACAACTACTAAGCACACTAAGTTCCGGCAAAATAAACTGAATACATTTTCCATATTGAATATTTGAGGCAACAACTTACCTTCTCGAATAAATAGATCTCTGAAAAGTCTCTTTAAATATGAATAATCTGGCTTGTCCTCAAACCTCAATGATCGGCAATAGTGGAAGTATGATACAAACTCAAAGAGATATGCTTTATAGAGCACCTATTTTTATAAAAGCGCATAATTCAAGAATATCAATAAAATTAAGATTTTATCGGAGACAAGACAGAAGGGAAAACAAAGAGGAAAATTTTACGAAAAACGTACCTCTATCGGAGTTGACACCTTTGTCTCACTGATTTTATCGTATTTTTGTTTTTTGTTTCCAGCTTTCAGTCCCTGCCAAGGAAGACTGGAGAAAGGAAATGTTTGAAAGATTGATGATACTGTGAATAAAGTTGTAATAACATTAAACCTTTTTGCTTATCAATTAACCAACTTTCTTCTTAAGAAATACATGAGCTCATAACCAAGAGATTCCAGATCATCCCTTCTGCTTTGTTCTGCCAGCACAATCACACACAATTAGTATGTAGAAAACACGTTTGATTCTAATAGTGTAACAATAATTCATTTCGAACTAATGTTTCTAAGCGAGAAAGGAATAAACCGGCATAAAATATTACTAACCAATTCCAAGATGAGTGTTGACACTTGCATAGCGTGATGTGCCTGTAAATTCTGTTTCAAAACACACTCATAAAAACTCAGAAATAAAGGCACTTGCAAATTCTGTTTCAAAACACACTCATAAAAACTCGGAAAACTGCATCAATATAACCTAGCTATTAGACATTAAGAAAAAAAATCAAACTCAAATACTAACTGTATGAGCTCCATATGCTTTAGCTAGAGAAGGTATAATATATTCAGGCTTCCCAAGTTGAATAAGCAAATTAAGTCCCTGATTCATTAGATTCTTCCTCAAGTCTGCCAAACTCACCAACCAATTTTCTTGCAACAACTCCTAATGAACAGCTGCAACATCGTGCCATACTCACCAACCAATTTTCTTGCCAAACAACACTAAATTCAAGCCATTATCGCATCAGTTTGTGCAATTATCGAACCAACCGCAAGTCAGGTTTCCTTGCATGGGATAAGCTATGCCATGCTATCAACCATTCCAATGACGTCTGCCAAAAAGATTAAAGCAACACAAGAGTATAACAACATGTTAAGCACAAAGGTGCAAGCAAAACACGAACAAAATATGAACAACGGTCTGTTACCTATCAAGACATCTTTGACAAATCTGCCGGTGCTGTAAACTTTAGTGGTTTGAGCGGTATTTTATGTTTATCATCGTCACCAACGGATGTTCCTCCAGTAAACTTCACCATAAACTTGTACGACGACGGTTTGAATGTCAACACGTTAGCCTGAACTTTGAAGTTGGACACGGTGTAAGTAAGGTCCACAGATAATTTGTCATAAAACGCAGCCATCTGGGTGGTTGGCACAACAACATGAATATCATCCCCCTGTGGTGCACACCAGAGTCAGTAACACAGGAAATGCCAAAATAACAAAAACCATGCATGAGAAAATAACAAAAACCAATGTTATGAAAACGGTTTTCAAACACCATGAAACGAAGAATTGCATAAAGAATCATAACTCAAAAATCAAATAAACACCGGCACTGACAGAATGAAACCTACGTCTTTCTGACGGAAATGTACCCAGATCAAATTCTGTCTAAAAAAAATAGCAACATAAATGGTCCGAATTCGCAACTACGGCCTTGGCTCTCTTGACATCCAAGTTTGTGGAAAACATTCTGACATCACCTTAAGTCCATCAGCAATATTTTCTTCAATACACTTCATATTATAAAAAACATAATTCATAATTCAACTTGATTTCATGAAGGAAGTGATGTTATATATCAGATTCAGAAAGAGCTAACATATGTTGTAGAATAAATAACATAATAAGGAAATATTAGAAAAACTCAAACCTAAAAATTTACTTGTATGTTCCAGACAAGAAGGAAATTAGTGATCAATAACCACTACCACAAAAAAGACCTTAGACAGCGCTTTTTTTGCCCTTAGACAGCGCTTTTAAGCGCTGTATAAACCTGCGCTGCTATAGGTTTAGACAGCGCTTTGGGTAATACCAAAAGCGCTGTCTAAAGGGGGGTCTATTTAATGAAAAGCGTTGTCTATGGTACCTTTAGACAGCGCTTTTTGACATTATAAGGTACACCTTAGACATCGCTTTTAGAAAAAGCGCTTTCTAAGCCTCACCTTTTTTGACATTTTTTTGGTATACCTTAGACAGCGGTTTTGGTGAAAGCGCTGTCTAAGGTCAACCTTTTTGAATTTTTCTAGAGCGCTTTCTAAGCCCTACCTTAGACAGCGCTTTTGTCAAAAGCGCTTTCTAAGCCCTACCTTAGACAGCGCTTTTGTAAAAAGCGCTGTCTAATCCCTACCTTAGACAGCGCTTTCTCCAGAAGCGCTGTCTAAGGTATACGAAAAATTTTATATAAATTTTTTTAAACCACAATTTTTACCAGGTTTTTTCAACCAGAATTTTACCTGTTTTTCAACCAGCAATTTTTTTCAGAAATTGGCAATTTACACCAAAATTATATATGCAAAACAATTGGCAATTCAAACCAATATATATATTTAAAATTACAAACCAAAATTATATATACACCTATTTATAATTACAAATCATTACATTTTTTCTACAAATGCACATATTACTTATACTAATACTTTTGCATTCAACCAAAGCATTGCTTCAACTCTACATTATAGGTCCTGAAAACACAAAGATTGTAATTCAATTAAAAGAAAATATGGATAAATCCTCAGTTTTATCAAGTAGCATCACTAATATAATAAAACATGTGATAATTAATATACCTTCACATAATTCCATGTAATAATGGGGTTGACTCTCCGCTGTGGTTAATTGCGACCAACAACCAATGTCCACTGTAAGATTAAACAAGTGTAAGATTAACAGCTATATATCATATAATTTGTTAGATGAAGTATAAGATATCCAATTTAACATTTTCTATGCATAAATATCATATAATTGTGATGTACCTGTTTTTTTGAAACAACGGACTCGGTATGCTCCGGAATCCGCTTATCCTTTGTTTTGGATCTTGTTGGAGTCTAAATAACATTACCATGTAAAAAATGAAAATAAAATGCTCTTTCACTAATATATAACAAATATGACATAATATATAACAAATATAATAAAGAAATCAAGTATATAACAAATTTTACCTCTTTCACTAACATCTCTTTCTTTTCTTGGTTGGAATATGAATTACTTGTGTCTTAGCAATGCGGACGGATGAATGGATCCAAATTCCCTCGTTATGGTCATTTCTGATATATGACTCATCCGCTATAAGATCCTCATCTTGATCATTTGTATTCAACTCATTCCGTCTAATGCATGACTCATTCTCAACATCAATATCACATTGATCTACACCGCTATCATCAACCACTTTGTTAGATAGAAGCACTATAGACCATTTCGTAGTCGTCGGGTCAGTGACATAGAACACTTGTCTAGCTTGAGATGCTAGAATAAAAGGCTCATCTTTGTACCCTACCCTATTAAGATCCACTTGCAAAAATCCAGACTTATCCATTCGTATGCCACTACTATTTACCCAGTTGCAACCAAAGATTGGAATCTGAAACTTCTCGTAATCAAACACCCAAATGTGCTCAATAACTCCAAAATATGACAGATTTGCATATTTGGGGTTTAAGTCCTTCATACTTGATATGTGCATTGCTTCAGCTAGGACGGTGACACCACTATTTTGCATAGTACTTTTATCGTCTTGGTCTTTGGTATAAAATGTGCATCCATTAATTGCGTATGCGCTATGAGAATACACATGCAAACTTGGACCATATGCCAAACATCTCAACCTTTCTGTTACTGAAGCAGCATCAAAAGAGCGCTTCGAATAAATATGATCCTTTAACCATTGTATGAAACTTTGATTGTGCTCTCGTACTATCCAATTTTCATTTCTGTTCTGATTTAACCTTCGGAGTACATCCTTGTGCATCTCAACATATGGCTCAACCTCATTATCATTGTGCAGAACATACAAATGCACTTGATCCCGTTCATCCCTTGATACTGTCACAATTTTATTTCCAATTAATTTTTTACCATCCTTTTTTTCAAAAATATGAGCTTTGGGGAGTCCACTCGACTGAACATTGGACAAATATTCAGTACAAAACTCAACCGCTTCTTCAACAATGTATCGTTCAACAATACACCCCTCTGGTCGACTTCGGCTTTTCACGTACCCTTTTAATATTTTCATATAACGTTCAGCAGGGTACATCCATCTCATATAAGCTGGTCCACACAACTGTGCCTCTTTCACAAGATGAACAACTAGATGTACCATTATGTCAAAAAAAGAGGGAGGAAAATACATTTCAAGCTCACACAAGGTAATAACTATCTCTTTTTGTAGTGTTGGTAAGATATCGGGATCGATTACCTTACTACAAATTCACCTAAAGAAAAAACACAAATTAGTTATGGTGCTTCTTACTTTCACTGGCAAAATAGAACGTATACCTATTGGTAGAAAGTGTTCCATTATAACATGGCAGTCGTGTGTCTTTAAACTCTTCAACGTGAGGTCTTTCATAGACACAAGTCTTCTGACATCTGAAGAGTATCCTTCTGGAACTTTAACTTCACTCAAAAACTTACACAATATTTTCTTCTCCTTTCTAGATAGAGTAAAAGCAGCAGGTGGTAGATATGTTCGTCTTCCTTTCTTCACGGGTGCTAATTCAGGTCTAATCCCCATCGCTTCCAAGTCTTTTCTTGCTTTAAGGCCATCCTTAGTCTTTCCTTTTATATTGAGTAATGTACCAATAACACTTTCAAATACATTTTTCTCAATATGCTTAACATCGAGAAAATGTCTCACATACAAAGACTTCCAATATGGCAATTCAAAAAATATCGACCTCTTTTTCCACCCACCTTTGACAACCTTATGTGCAAAAGGTTTGCCAAACTCAGTACGCATATCTTTCACCTTTTTAAAAACTTGGTCACCTGACAACATAGGTGGAGCTCTACCTTGTTCGATGTCTCCATTGAATTCTTGTCTCCGCCCACGGTAGTTATGTTTGGCATTTAAGAATCTACGATGACCGAGAAAGACATTCTTATGACCAAACTCCAATCGCTTCGAAACTGTTTTATCTTCACAAATAGGACACGCTTTTTCACCTTTTATGCTGTACCCTGATAGATTCCCGTAAGCTGGAAAATCATTAATTGTGCCAAACAACATCGCCCTTAAATTGAAACTTTCTTTCCTATATCCATCATAAACCTCCACACCGTTCTCCCACAATATCTTTAAATCTTCGATCAAAGGTGTCAAGTATACGTCTATGTCATTCCCTGGTTGTTTAGGCCCAGAGATTAACATATATAACATCATGTACTTACGCTTCATGCATAGCGACGGAGGTAGGTTATAAATCATAAGAATCACAGGCCATGTGGTATGTGAAATACTTTGAAGACCATGCGGGTTCATTCCATCAGTAGATAATGCCAAGCGAAGGTTTCTTGCTTCTTCTCCAAAGTCAGGATAATCATTATCAATTTTCGACCACTGTGGTGAATCAGCCGGATGTCGCAACTTTCCATCAATAATTCTTTCATCTGCATGCCAAGTCAGGTGTCTTGCATCGGTTTCACTACGAAACAAGCGCCTAAATCTCGGTATTATAGGAAAATACCATAAGACCTTGGCTGGAGACAATTTTTTCTTATATCGAGACAAACCGCATTTAGGGCACTCAGTTAACGATGCATATTCGTTTCGAAACAAAACGCAATCGTTTGGACAAGCATGTATCTTATCATAGCTCATGCCAATAGAACACAACATTTTTTTGGCCTCATAGGTTCGATTGGGAAGAACATTATCCTCCAGTAGCATTTCTCTCAAAAGGGCCAACAACTCTGTGAAACTTTTATCCGACCATCCATTGCCCGCCTTTAAGTTGTACAACTTCAATACCGCAGACAGTCTTGTGAATTTAGTGCAACCTTGATAGAGCGGTTTCTCTGCATCGCTTACCAACCTCTCAAACATTTCAGGACAATCATGAAGATCTTCTACAACTGCTTCTGCAATCTCTTCGACTCGATCACAATTGTATGTTTCCGTGTCTTTGTCATCTGAAGCATAGGTCGTATTACTTTTCCCCGTCGGTTCAACATTCTCGTTAATTTTCTCCCCATGATGTATCCAACACTTATAACTTCGATCAATTCCATTCATCAGTAAATGCGATTTCAATCCATCTGCGTCAACCCTACCCACATAACAACAACCCAAGCAAGGACATTTTATTCGATTGAGCTCTTCAGCGTCAGCGTGTTGAACAGCAAACTTAACGAAATCCAATACCCCATTCTCGTACTCTTTGGACAATCGATCGGCATCCATCCATTTTTTATCCATGGTTTTCCTACTTATTAAGGTCAACAAAATAACATTAATTCAACCATATTAATCAAGAAATGAACAAGTTTGATAGTGTTTGATACGTAACTGGTTGAATTTCTTATGTTTTAGTGAAATGTTTATGTTCATTATATTTGTTTATTAACTCAACCATCTCAAATTCTAGAATTTTGAGGCTTCAAAAACAAGCTTTGAATTCTAAAATTCAGAGGACATTTCCATCAATTTTAAGAGTTTTTTAGAAGATTTAAGAGGTGGAAAAAATAAAACTAAACTAAACTATTTCCATCAATTTTAACAAAACTCCATCAATTTTAAGAGTTTTTTAGAGTTTTTTAGAAGATTTCATCAAACATACTCATTCACTACAAAACTTCATTAACAACACTTCAAACATACTCATTCACTACAAAACTTCATTAATAAAACAGAACAACATAACTTCATTAACAAAACTCACCAAACATAATCATTCACTACAACATTGTAAAGCAACAAAACCCTACAACAACAATGTAAAGCAACAAAACCCTATTCTTCACAACAACGACGTACCTTTAACGACGGTAACAACGGCAATGCAAGAACGAAATGTATCAAAGAGCAGAAAGAGAAACGAACGACGACGGCAATGAGCAGAAACAAAAATGACGGCAGTGAGCAGAAACGGACGGACGGCAATGCAACGACGGCAACAACGAACGACGACACGGTGGAGGACGGTTGACGGTGAAGGTTTTTCGTTCGCAAGGGTTTTGAGCTCTGTTCGCATGCAGGGGAGAAGAAAGAGCGGAAATATGAAAATGAATACTGACTATTCATATATTTTAATTTTATTAGACCTTAGACAGCGCTTGTCATAAAAGCGCTTTCTAAGGTGGATCTTAGACAGCGCTTTTCAAAGCGCTTTCTAAGGCTGGCCTTAGACAGCGCTTTTGATTTTATTTTTTTTAATTTTTAAGACCTTAGACAGCGCTTTTAAGGTAAGCGCTGTCTAATATTTTCCTTTAATTTTTTTTTTTAAAATTAATAAGACCTTATAAAGCGCTTTTGACCAAAGCGCTGTCTAAGGTCTTATATTTTTTTGCGCTTTTACTTTTTTAAATGGCTAGTTTCCTTGTTTTTAACTTATAGCAGCGCTTTTGTATTAAAGCGCTGTCTAAGGTGCGATGTTATAACTTACTTTTGTTGTAGTGAACCATAATCATGTAAATTTCCAGTTGTAGATTTCCAATCCAGTTGTAGATTTCTAATTACCAAGCGACATCTTTTAGGGTTTCGTTACGGATGTCGCATTTTTACGCTTATTTGTATTTGGTTCAATGAAAAAACAATAACAATAAAAAAACCAGACAAAACCCTAACAATTAAGTTAACTTAACAACTTACCAACAGAAATCACATTTGCAGCTTCCGATCCGTCAACCCCATACGAAGCGGCATCGTGACTGTCGCATATCACCACCTGATTTAAGTTTGGTTTCGATACAAAAAAATAGGAAGAATGAAGAAAAAGAAAAGGAAGAAGAAAGAAGAAAGAGTGAGAGAGAGAAAGGAGAAGAAAGGGAAGAAGAAGAGGAATAAGGAAGAAGAACAGGGAGAGAAAGGACGAGAGAGAAAGAGTGTTTTCTGAATTTTCAATGCAAAAGTTTGTTTTGGTGGCCAAGCAAAAGTAGTAGAGCGTTTGCAAAAATAGAAAAGGATTTGTAGATGCGGCCACATGTAACAATACCAAAGCAGACATGTGGAGGGTTGTGGGAGCATAGGGGTATGGTGGTATTTTTGCTAGGCATAAAAGTTCTTATATGTAAGATTAGTGTTAGTAAGATCTAGGTTTAAATGATGGTATAGTAATGGGTTGATTTTTAATAATTGATTTAAGTCCCCTTGATATTTGCATTTCCTTTACTTATTACTTTCATTTTTATACCAAATCGATTTTTATTCCTAATTCTAAAATAAATCTTTTAATATTTGGAAATGTTAATAAATTAGAACTAATTGATCAAGTTTTTCAATCCTAGTCCATGACAATTGAGTTTTGACAATTAGTGAACTAACTATAAAATAATTAAATAAGCTATTATATATGAAATTGGATGAAAAGTGATTAATTAGATATATATCTCTTTCTTCCTCGAGTACTTTGATACAAGTCGTGTAGCTTGCCTTTCGAGTACTTGTCATCTTTGAGGAATCTTGAGTCATATAGCTTGACTCTTTTACATTCAAAAATTGAATAAAAAATTATTAATTGGGCGTATGCCTCTTTCTTCCATGATTATTCGGATACAAGCCGTAATAGTTTGCCTTTCGAAACTTGTCTTTCGTTCAAAATACAATAACTAACTGAGTTTAGTTCATTCTTTAATCTGACAAAAAAAGACTAATTTCAGGTATATCCATTTTTTCCACGAGTATTCGGATGCAAGGCGTAATAGCTTGTCTTTCGGATGCTTGTCTTCCATTAAGAAATCATAACTTAATTCGTCTCACATATTTTCTAAATAAAATCTGATGAAAAAGGATTAATTGGATGTATATCCCTTTTTTCCGAGTTTTGGATACAAGTTGCAATAACTTTCCTTTTGAATACTCGTCACCCACATAAACATAACTTCAACCAATCAAACCTATTTTTCCCACCTCAGCGCGACCTAAAACTTTTTCATAAACGAACGATGTTTTATCCATTCGAACGCGAAGCACAAACAACGTTCACTTCACCCACGCGTGAGTAGAAAGCAATGTTTAACTGACCAAATGTAGCCTAAACATATTTCTCTAAAATCAACCAACAAACATTTTCTACCCATAACTACACAGTTTTGAATTCTCAATCACACAGGGAGACGTAAAAGCAAGATTCAACATATTGTCAAGCACCCTAATAAAAAACCCCATTTGATGGTCGTTAGACATTGAATCCGCGAAGGGTACCTCCACTGATTTGATGGTCTACCGGGACAACTTATTCGGGATTCACTCCCTGTAAGACCGTCCGTCTCTGCCATCACCTATCTTAGGTATCACTCAAACTTTCCGCATACGACATCACTCGCATTCCCATTGACAGAAAAATAAACACAGATATCAAGTAGGAAAAGCGATATATGTATA
Source organism: Lathyrus tuberosus (assembly GCA_022829125.1). Lineage (NCBI taxonomy): Eukaryota > Viridiplantae > Streptophyta > Magnoliopsida > Fabales > Fabaceae > Lathyrus > Lathyrus tuberosus. The sequence goes on along the minus strand of JALAZF010000436.1, from coordinate 1,160,215 downwards.
TATATATATATATATATATATTATGATTCCTAGAACTAACATCCTAGACCTCTTAGGAATTCTAGTCTATAATCCTAAACAGATCAAAGACGTCCCCAGCAGAGTCGCCATTTTTCTGTTGGAAAATGGTGACGATGATGACTAAGGTAAGACAGATCCTAATGGCAATCCCTAGCAGAGTAGCCATTTTCCTGTAGCGTGCGATTTTTATCGGTGGTGCGACCACCATATCGCAAATGGGTTCCTCCTCACCGCAATAAGGGGGAGTGGGGTGCTACTTTCTGATTTCTTATTTATCCCGTGAAGCTGGAAGGGAAAGGGAAGCTATCTAAAACTAACCTTGCACACGAATGTTTAACTTAACAAACGCTTAAAGAGATTGGGGGATCCGGGGTCAGGTTATACAATGGGGAGTTGTCAATTACCCATCCTATATGTGGTTATCCACAGGTTGTTAGTTTTAGGTTCTGCTTTGTACTTGATGGTGTTTATCCGTTGATGGGTTGGGAAAGTTTTTTGGGAAATATGAGAGAGAGAGAGAGAGAGTTTTTTATGACTTTGGTGAGGTATTGGACCTCAGTTTTTGATTAGTATAAAGGTACTGGACCTAGAGTTTTTGATTGGTATGCTCGCTAAGATTTCACAATCTTATGCCTACGTATTCCCGTTTAAAGAAACAGGGAAATCAGAGCAATCGTAGTTCCTCCTATTCTATGGGAGGAAAAAGATGTTTTGGTGTCTTGTTCAAAGCCCAAGATTGAAGCTAAAAGGTTTATTTGTGTCTTGTTCAAGGCCCAAGATTGAAGATAAAAGGTTTGACTGAGAGAGAACTTGTCATCTCTAAAGGGAGACATCTTGTCTATTTATCACAACTATTGGGTGACTATTTATAAAGGAGGATTACTTTAACTGGGATATGTGAATCGAGCAATGCCATAATTTCCTTTAAGAGGGATATTATCCTGAAGGAGAAAACTTTAACTCAGTGTTGAGCAATGTCATTTTTCCTTAGGAATCTTTCATGCTAAGAGAGGGACAGTGGTATGGATGTAAATAATCCAGAGGCTTGCCGCTTACAGCAATTAGATGAAAGAGAGGATTTGCCAGGATAAAAGATGGACGACAACTTGGATATTTGAATCAACAAGTATGCCACTTATAGCAGTTATCTTGGATTAAGGTTTGCTTTAAATGTATGTTTTAATGTGTGATAACACAGAGAAATATCTTCCTACAGAGAGATTTTGATTTCCTCTTAGGGGATGTGGATTTTTTGTATGCCTTGATCAAAGCCCAAGGTTCAAGCTAAGAGATTGATTGGCTCCACTGGGGAAGTCCTTATACAAAGCCTAAGAGGAGGCTGGAAAAAGACTGACTCAACAAGAGAATGTTTATCTGTCTTGTACAATGCCCAAGATTGAGGCTAAAAGAGTTGACTCTTTGGGGATATCATCATACAAAGCCTAAGAGGAGGCTAAAAGTTTGACTTTTCTGGGGAAATATTTTATCTGTCTTGTACAAAGCCCAAGATTGAGGCTAAAAGGGATTTTGACTCTGCTAAGGAGGGTTTGTATGTGTCTTGTACAAAGCCCAAGATTGAGGCTAAAAAGAAGACTGACTCTGTGGGAAAGAAATCTTTATCTGTCTTGTACAAAGCCCAAGATTGAGGCTGAAATGAGACTTTACTGACTCGGTTGAGGATATTTTAAGTGTCTTGTACAAAGCCCAAGATTGAGGTTGAAATGAGTTTGACTCTGCTGAAGAGTGTTATCTGTCTTGTACAAAGCCTAAGATTGAGGCTGAAATTAGGATTGACTCTGCTTAGAGAAATTTATATGGTGTCTTGTACAAAGCCCAAGATTGAGGCTGAAAGATATTTGACTCAACAGGAGAGGGCTTTTATCTGTCTTGTACAAAGCCCAAGATTGAGGCTAAAATGAAGGTTGACTTTACTAGTGAGAGGTTTTATCTGTCTTGTACAAAGCCCAAGATTGAGGCTTAAGGGGTTGACTCAACAAGAGAGTGCTTTTGTTTTATACCATTGACTCAACAAGAGAGTGTGAAAAGTTGATTGACTCAACAAGAGAGTCTGAAGAAGTTAGCTCAGCTGGGGAAAATCATTGTACAAAGCCCAAGAGGAGGCTGACTTTGCTAGGGGAAAGTAAGGATCATTATACAAAGCCTAAGAGGAGGCTAACTATGCTGAGGAAAGGAAGGATCATTATACAAAGCCTAAAAGGAGGCTATCTTCTGCTGAGGATTATTGAGACCCAGAGGCAGGTCCAAATGGGGAATCAACTCTTGCTGAGGGTTTACAGAAGAGTTAACATATCAGATGCCTTGAGGTTCTGATTTGGGATAGTGTTATACTGATGATAAACTGACCCTGGCTAAGGGATTTTTAGGAGAAAGACTGGGTTTTAGAACCCATGGGTCTTAACTTTACTGGAGATTGATAAAAAATGACCAGGGGTTTCTCCTATGTTTGTAAGGAACTTGAGAATGTCTTTGAGATCTAAGAGGCGATTAGACTGTCCAAGTCTGCTAGTATGGGAGAGTTTTATCTTTGTATGATGCCCAAGAGGAGGCAGGTGTTTTAAGGGATGAGAATTAACCCTAAATTGGTATGTGGTTTTGACTCAAGAAAGACTGCTCTAGCAAAGTATGACTAAGTTCTGTCCTATACCTTTAAGAGGTCTTCAGGGTCCTTGTATTAAGCACAAGAGAAGGCATGAGAACTTCTAAGAAGTCGGAGGGTCCTTGTATAAAGCCCAAGAGGAGGCGAGGATGCTTTTAGGAAGCCTGTGGGTCCAAACTTAAGAAAAGTTCAAGAAAGGTTTCACCAAGAATTAATCCTTTAGTGAGCGGTTCTAGGGTTTGAAGAAATTCAAGAGAGGTTTCACCGAGAATTAATCCTCTATGGGGAATGAATTTCTTTGACAATTTCTGATAGTGACAGTCTGAGAAAAGTTTCACCGGGAATAATGCCTTTCTCTTTGTTCCATATTGTTTAGGCCCAAGAGAAGGCAAGACTGTATCTGGAAATCCTATGGAGAACTAGTTTTGACTGTATTTAAGAGTGACCAACTGGATTTACCTAGTTCTAGACCTAGTTGCCGGGGAAAACTCTAAGCAGATATACAAGTATATATACAGTTGATATATGACAAGTATTTAAAAGGATATGAAAGAAGGACTTACAGGTGAGCAAGCTTCCAGCAATACAGTTATATATATATATATATATATATATATATATATATATATATATATATGAAAGCGAGTAAATGAAAGCTGATAAAACTTACAGGCGAGCAAGCTTCCATTGTAACAGCTGTATGGTTAGTTGTTCAAGAAATTAAAGAAAGTTTTGATAACAACTGTGAATTTGAACCTAAACCAAGAGGGAAGTTGTTTTGAAAAGATGGTTGGAGCTTATACTCAAGGAGAGACCCAGATGAAAAACAGTAATCGTACCATGTTTTGTAAATTGCACTGGGGCTTAAACAATGACTGAGGCCCAAAAAGGTTTTTTGTACAGAGGGATGGGTCTAACAGCTCAAGGAGAGGCCCAGAGATGTTTGAAAAGATTTGTTAGGGTGATAGTGATCAAAACCCTAATTTTTGGTTTTTAAATGAATTTTAATTGAATAAAAATTCAATTAAAATAATCAAACATGTGAAAAAAGGTTTTGATCTTGGATTTATACTTTTAAAATCATGTTTCATTCATGGGATGATTTAAAAATCATTTGAATTTTGCAAAACAAATAAAGAAATATTTTTAATGTTTAAAAACAAATAAAAATATAATTCTTTACAAAAATACCAAATATATGAAATAAATAATATTTTTGTGAAATTTTAATGGAATAAAATATTTTATTATTTTTGTGAATTTTCAAAAAAAGAATCAACAAAAAATGATTAAAATTGAGAGAGAAATTAATTTTTCAATTAATTAATAAAAACATGAGAATATGGAAAATAGCAAAAACATAGAAAATGGCAAAATGGTCTGGGTGGGGTTTGAACCCACGACCATCAAGTCAAACACACATGCGCGCTACCACTGGGGTGGTGATACATCCGTGTATCAAAACCACCCCATAAATACATAAGGGGTGCCAAGTTTTCAGGTCTGGCCAAGGCAAGGCAATGCAAGTTTTGGTAATTTACGTGAAGCCTCTAACTTTCTCATTTCTCCATGGATTGGGACAAAATTTAGGTGCATCTGACCTAGAATTTCATGAGGGCTCCAATGGTACCCTTGGAATTTTCAGAAAATGTTTCCTCCTCAAAATCCGATAGTGATTTCAAAATAGGCCTATTTTTGCATGTTCTATGCTATCTCATGGTACAAGCAAGAATTACATGGAAAATTGGTTCAAACACAACATATACAACATGTATGAGATGTTTATGATCAATGGACATCAAAGGAATGCATAATTCAAAGATTTCAAGTTATCATGCACTTACCTCTTGGAGCTTTTTGTGCTATCTGCCAAGTTCCTTGTGCCAGAAGTAATTTGGTGCTTTGGACACTCTCAATTGATCCCTTAGAAGGTTTTAGAATGATTAGAAATAGTTGGAATCCTCAGGAACAAGTTGTGGCACTTTCTTGCAAAAGGGGCAAAAGTGACCAATATGGCAACTCTCTCAAATGGTGTTCCAGATGAGGGGAACCATTTGGGACAGTTTGAGGATGATATTTGGAGTGTGTTTGAGGCTTTTTTTGGTTTTGGAAGTGACTGAATCAAGACATGGCTTGAAAAATGCAGAAAAGTCCAATTTTAAGGTTTTGGAAGTGGACTTTGTGATTTTGGTGTTTCAGGTCACAAGTGAAGTGTTTGAACAGCTTAGATACAACATATTAGAGGTGTTTGGATCATGAGCTGTGGTGGAATTGCTCTCTAACTCAAAAACTCAGAGATACCTTTCAAAAGAAGGCATTTTGGCCTAAAGAAAGAGATTTTGAGGAAAGCAAGTGTTGTAGTGCTTTGGTGTACTCAAACTGATCACAATTGAGCTCTATTTATAGTGTGTCAAGTTTGTTTTAGCATCAATAGTGAATGGCAGCTGCAGCAGGCCTTTGGCCAATGTTGAGCAAAAGGAATCTCAAGTCTCCTCTAGCCATTGACTTGAGGTTAGGGCACAGGCCTATGGTCCTTTGATTCAGAGCTTATTCTTGACTCATTCAGTTAGGAATCTATCAGTCCATGCCACCTTGGTGTATCCATTAAATGCATTGCAACAAAATTGGAGTCTTGGCACATTTTTAGCCTTTTTAGGTTTGTTATGGCTAAGTGTAGATTCTTGGACTTTGGAGGCTTGTGGATCAGATCATTCTTTTTTTTTTATCCTCAGATGTGTCCAAATGGATGACAAGGCTTGGAGTTGCTCAATTTTTCCAAAATCTGCCTTGTCCAAGACAGTTGAAATTGATGATTTTGAGGGATTCATATCTCCCTGCTCAGGTTGAGTTATGGAAGGCTCTTGTGCTTTTTAGAAAGCCCTCATATGATACAAAACATGTGTGATCATAGTTTGTTTTGAAACTATTTAGATCCCATTGAAAAATCCTCATGAACATTGATGTTCAAGGCTGGTAACTTAGGCAGATTTTTACTAAGTGTTGGAAAAAGTGTCATTTTCATGTTTTTGTCATTTTGATCACTCCATAACTTAAAATCCATAAAGAATTGGAGTTGTAGGTAGTTGAAGATTTTGTAGAGTGTAGCAAGACCTACAAATCTAGCTTTGGATCACCCAAAATGGTTGCTTGGATCTCAAGTTATGGTCCTTGGAAGTTGGTACCAAAACCACTTTTATTCCACAACTTAGAAAATTTTTGGTTTCTCAAGGTTGCCCCTTTTGCGAGAAACCTCACTTTTCTTGATTTTTCTTGATGAATGGTGATCAATATCATACACTAACATTGTTTTTGACTTGGGGGAACCATATTTATGAAAAATTCCAAAAAGTCAAACTTGATTTTATGCACAGTTGACTTTTTATCGGATGAAATCCAAATTGTGCGATCCTTTGTGAAATCAAGTCCTTTATCTAAATCAAACCTAATGGATGGATTCCATAGGTGTTATAGGGTGTATTGAATCATGTACCAAGGTTTGGGAGCATGTCTTGATCAAAAGTTAAAGATACAGTTGACTTTTCCATTAAAACCCTAATTGTGGTCCAGATGAAATTGAAACTTGTGAATCAAGCCTCTTGGGGTCAATCCATTGTTGCTAATGGACCAATATGGTGTATTGAAGGTCCTCAAAGCATGTATTGAGTTCTTGGCTCAGGTTTTGTCCCAAAAGTCAACTTAGGGGTGAATTAGGTCAAGAAACCCTAATTCCTGATTTTTGGTAAATGCATCCCCTGAGGTTAAATTGACTTGATGATTGGGTCCATGAGGTCCCTTGGAGTATCTTTGGTTGGGCTTTGAAGCATTGGCTCATGTTCAGATGAAAATTTTCATCTAGAGGGCTCAGTCGACCAAAACCCTAATTTGGTGACACTGCGATCTTGAGGCTTGATCCACTTGGAATGTTGCAACTTTGTGCTTGATTTTTGATGTGGGAGTCCTCATGATCCTTTATAGGTGCTTGAGAGGTTAGAAAAGTTGAAGATCGTGTCATTTCTTGATTGATCCTTTGTCTAAGTGCTCTGAGAGGGCTTAAAACCCTGATTCTTGATTGTGGTGAATGTTCAACCATCTTTGAGGAGATTGATGAGGCATGGAGGTACATCCATATTGTGATGATGTCTTGCACAATGATGGGAAATCTTGGTGGTCAAAATTTGGGGTATGACAGATGCCTCTATTTAATCTTCTTGGACCTGAAGGTTTGAATGGCGAAGGTATTCGGGCATTCGGGGTGCAAGAGGATTAAATATTGGAATACCCGAAATTTTGATGGTGGTTATGTACGGCAGTTTGCTCATCCATCTTCTTTTGCTAAGCAATAATGCTTAGAAAAAGGTGAAACTTCCCCTCGATCCTGGTCTTCAGCCAAGGAACTGTTCTAAGTTTCTTAAATAAACTTCCCCTCGATCCTGGTTTTTATCCATGGAACTGGTCTCAGTTTCTTTTTATGAATTAAACCTCCCCTCGATCCTGGTCTTCAGCCACGGAACTGGTCTCGGTTTCTTTTGTAATAAACCTCCCCTCATCCTGGTTTTTTTCCACGGAATTGGTGTCAGTTTCTTCTTGTCGAGTTTCTTCCTTGACAAGGATGCTATGTGTAGCGGTCTTTATCAAACTTCTCACCGTGTTTTCTTCTGGGGAGACACCATTTGATGGTAATAAGTTGAGGTCAGACTTGCTGGGGAAACCCATTTGTCTGAACTGTAGAGGTGTATAAACTTCTCTGTTGGAGATGCCAATTGTCGACTCTACTGGGAAAAAACGAGTCTCTTGAAAAACTGTTTTCTACTTGGGGATATTACATCATACTTTTCTTTGAGATCTTCTCGGAGAAATTCCATATGACATTATCCAATTTTGAGGTACTGATGACTTCATTAGCTTTGACTTTCTGAAGGGAAAAACCAATGTGTTGCTGAGAGTCTTTAATTACGAGGCTTTCTCTGGGGATTTTCCTTAATCCGGGAAAGCGAAGATATCATCTTCAATGGCGAAGAGTGATGTTTGTTGAATGTCTTCTTGCTTTTTAGAGGTTCAAGTTATCAAAGTGGTCGAGTACCGTCTCCAATCCAGAAATAAACTGGGGAGAGAGATTGTTCAGACAAAATATTTCCTGACGAGGAAAGAACTGACAACTCGATTGATAAGAGGACTTTACCACTTGGGGAAAGGACTGACCAGAGTGATATTGATGCAATATGAATATGAATATGAATTAATAATGCATGATGTATATATGTTTATGATGACAAAATTGACGTGACATATAGACTAATGGATGAACACGACTGGATACTCGGCCACTGCGGGGGATGAAAAGTATCACAGGTTCAAAATAGCAATCCTGCCTTGCTTAGGAGAGACGATCCCAGTGAGGAGAAAGAATTATTCAATTATTCTTAAGAGATACGTACTCTGTCGGGGATATCAGATGGGAAAATCACATCTGATACAGTTGATCCTTCATTCAAGCGTACTGGTTTAGAAGGAGTACTTCGATTCTGCACTTTGAGGTTCATTCACCTCCGGAGAAGCGATCGATGTTCTTTCGATGTTCAACAGTCAAAAGAATTGCCATCTTTATTTTAAAAGCAGAAAAATTTTACAAGTAAATTTATTTTTGTTTTATTTTAAGAATCATTGATCATGTTAAAAATGTCATTCTGTAAAGCTAAAACAAATGAGAATTGCAAACAAAAGCACTAGGGCTCAAATTTTATTGATAAGATGGAAATCAGCCAAGCGCGTGATCCTATAGAGTATTTACAAAGATAGAAAATGGTAACTTAAGGGAAAAGGGGCTACATTGAAACATAACGACCATTATCCTTCTACCAACTTTGAATTCTGGACATCCTAAGCTTCTATCGAAGATGACCTTGATTGGAGTTTTCTGATGGATGGCGCGACTGCTGAGGAGTTGAACTGATCAGACATAGTTACTTGACATTAATCCCTAACTTTTTCCTGGATTGTACTTTGAGATTTCCAATCCATCGGGATTTTTTGCTTGTGTCTCTAATTTTTGGCTGGACCGCCCTTTCGGGTTTTCAATCCATCAAGACTTCTTCTTTTTTTAGTTTAGGCGAAGTATTTCTTGACTACATCAACATTTGTGGGGTAGGCAAATTCTTCTCCATCCATGGTTGCGAGTCTCAAGGCGCCACCTGAGAAGGCTTTCTTGACCACATAGGGGCCATCGTAATTCGGAGTCCATTTGCCCCGGGAATTAGTGAGGAATGATTGTATCTTCTTGAGCAAGAGGTCTCCTTTCCTGAAGACACGGGGTCGGACCTTTTTGTCAAATGCTTTCTTCATTCTTTGCTGATATAACTGACCGTGGCATAGTGCCGTTATTCGCTTTTCTTCGATCAGATTCAGTTCGTCGTGTCGACTTTGACACCTTTCAGCCTCTGTTAGCTTAGCTTCCATCAATAGCCAGATTGATGGGATCTCTACTTCTATGGGGAACACTGCTTTCATGCCATATACTAGAGAGAAAGGGGTTGCTCCTGTTGAAGTGCGGACAGATGTACGATAACCATGAAGACCAAAGGGTAGCATCTCGTGCCAATCTTTGTAGGTTACGACCATCTTTTGAACAATCTTCTTGATGTTCTTGTTAGCTGCTTCTACCGCTCCGTTCATCTTAGGTCGGTAGGGAAATGAGATATGGTGTTTGATCTTGAACTCAGCACACAACTCTTTCATCATCTTATTGTTCAAGTTAGATCCATTATCAGTAATGATCTGGCTTGGAACACCATAACGGCATATGATATTGTTCTTGATAAATCGTACCACCACTTGTCGGGTTACATTGGCGTATGATGCTGCTTCGACCCACTTGGTGAAGTAGTCAATGGCCACTAGGATGAACCGATGTCCGTTTGAAGCTCTGGGTTCGATAATGCCAATCATGACGATTCCTCATATGGAAAAAGGCCATGGGGAAGAGAGAAATTTGAGATGTGTTGGCGGTACATGGATTTTGTCAGCGTATATCTGACACTTGTGACATCTCCTTATATACTTGTAGCAATCGGATTCCATGGTCAACCAGTAGTAACCTGCTCTCAGAATTTTTCTCGCCATTGTGTGTCTATTGGCATTAGTGCCAAAGGATCCTTCGTGAATCTCTTTCATCAATATGTTTGCTTCTGGTCTGTCTACGCATCGGAGCAAGACCATGTCAAAGTTTCTCTTATAGAGTGTATCACCGCTCAGGAAGAAGTTGCCTACCAATCTTCTGAGAGTCTTTCTGTCCTTCCTTGATGCCCCAGGTGGGTACTCTTGTTTCTGAAGGAAGCATTTGATATCGTGATACCAAGTTTTGTCGTCTATGACTGATTCAATTGCGAAGATGTAAGCGGGCCTTTCTGGGCGCATTATGTCAATATTAGGTATGTCGTTCCATTGGCCTACACTAATCATGGAAGAGAGAGTGGCCAATACATCAGCCATGTGATTCTCTTCACGAGGGATGTGATGAAACTCGATTTTGTTGAAGAATGGTAACAACCTTCTCACGTAGTCTTTATAAGGAATCAGTCCCGATTGGTATGTATTCCAATCTCCTTTGATCTGATGGATAACCAGGGCTGAGTCTCCATACACATCCAAGTTCTTAATTCTCAAGTCAATAGCTTCTTCGAGACCCATGACACAAGCTTCGTATTCGGCCTCGTTGTTTGTACATTTGAAAGTCAGTCTGGCAGTGAAAGGAATGTGGGTACCCTGAGGTGTTATGATGATTACCCTAATTCTGTTTCCATAATGATTGACAGCTCCGTCAAAGATTAGTCCCCATTGGGAACCTGGTTCTGGCCATTCACTGGGTAGCGGTTCATCGCAATCTTTCATTTTTAAATACATGACATATTCGTCTGGGAAGTCAAATCTGATTGATTCTCGATCATCAATCAGTTGATGAGCCAAATGATCAGTTAAAATACTTCCTTTGACGGCTTTCTGAGCATGGTACTCGATGTCGTATTCTGATAACAACATCGGCCAACGGGCAATCCTTCCCGTGAGAGCAGGTTTTTCAAAGACATACTTGATTGGATCCATTTCGGAGATTAACCAAGTAGTGTGGCAAATCATGTATTGGCGAAGACGTTTGGCTGCCCAAGCCAGAGCACAGCAGGTTTTCTCAATCATAGTGTACCGAGTTTCACAGTCTGTGAATTTCTTGCTTAAGTAGTAGATGGCAGACTCTCTTCTTTTTGTTTCGTCTTGTTGGCCAAGTACACAACCCATGGAGTCTTCCAAGACTGTTAAATAGATGATCAGTGGTCTTTACTCCACTAGAGGTGACATGATAGGTGGTTTTAACAGATACTCTTTGATACTGTCAAAAGCGGTTTGGCAATCTTCTGTCCATACGTAGTCCTGATTCTTTTTGAGTAATTTGAAAATTGGTGCGCATTTCACGGTCATGAGGAGCATAAATCTGGAAATATAATTCAAACGTCCCAGGAATCCTCTGACTTGTTTTTCCGTCTTTGGAGAAGGCATTTCTTGAATGGCCATGACTTTGTCAAGATCAACCTCAATTCCTTTCTGGCTGACGATGAACCCTAGCAGTTTTCCTGAACGAACACCGAATGTGCATTTGTTGGGATTCAAGAGGAGTTTGTACTTTCTCAGACGCTCGAATAGTTTTGACAGGTGGGTCACATATTCCTCTTCTGTTTTAGATTTTGAAATCATATCATCAACATACACTTTGATTTCTTTGTGCATCATGTCATGAAACAGAGTAGTCATGGCCCTTTGATAGGTTGCCCCGGCGTTCTTCAAACCAAACAGCATTACTTTGTAACAAAAGGTACCTCATGGGGTGATGAAGGAAGTTTTCTCCATGTCTTTCGGCGCCATTTTGATTTAATTATAGCCCGAGAATCCATCCATGAAGGAGAAGACTTTAAACTTTGTTGTACTGTCTACCAGCATGTCTATCTGCGGTAGGGGAACATCATCCTTTAGACTGGCTTTGTTCAGATCCCTGTAGTCCATGCACATTCTGACTTTTCTGCCCTCTTTTGGAACTGGCACTATGTTGGCTAGCCATTGAGGATATTTCGAGGTGGCGAGGAAACCCGCGTCAATCTGTTTCTGTACTTCCTCTTTAATTTTGATGGCCATGTCTGGATGAGTCTGTCTCAGCCTTTGTTTTACTGGCGGACATTCTGATCTTAACGGTAGATGATGTTCCACGATGCTGGTATCCAACCCTGGGATGTCCTGATAGGACCACGTAAATACATTGGGAAACTCTTTGAGAAGTTTTATCAAGTCTTCTTTGACAGTTGGACTGAGCATTGCCCCAATCTTGACTTCTTTTCTCTCTTCTTCAGAACCCAGGTTTACTGTTTCCAACGGCTCTTTGTGAGGTTCAATGGACCTTTCCTCTTGTCTGAGTAATCGGGAGATCTCCTCTGGAATTTCTTTGTCTTCCTCTTCTTCAGCTTCAAATAATGGGAACTCAAAGTTGGGAGAAGGCATTGGATCGTATGTTTCGATGGGGTTTAAAACAAGCAATTTGCATGACGTGGTGATTGTTTTTTAGAAGAGATAGAGAGGAATGCAAGAGTGTGTGCAGTGTATTTTCTGAAACATGCTTGTTTTTATTTTTGAGTTGTTTTTAGGATTACCATTTTCTGGAAAAGCAAAAAAGTGAAAACAGCAATAAATGCGGAAATTACAGAACGACGTTTATTTATGATTTTGTCGATTCCTAAAACTACAGCCCTATAAAACAAAACTCTGTCGCTTTGGATGAAGGGAAGAGGGATATTTACAGAAAGTGAGCCCTATCAAAACATCCGTTTCACCTGGGCAGGGTGAAAGGTCAAAACAAAGATGGCAATTACTTAGACTTATGAACGATTTTCGGGACATCGATAGCAACCCATTGGCGGCGAACTCCTGGGTGAATCACAAAGTCTGGTACCTTATCTCTTGGTTTGTCTTCAGAAATGACGCTGATTTCTGGCGGAGCAGGATCGTTGGAGTCTTCCTCCCATGCAGAGTTGTCGTAGACGAACTCTTCTGTTGTATCTTGCACAATGTTTTCACTCTCAGGCGGATCTCCCCATCTAGTTGGTTGGATATCTTCAAGCCTGATACAAGACCTTTCAGAAGCGGTGTACTTGACCAAGAAGTCGTACTTGCCACTCGGTTGTCCTAAGGTGTCCCATACTTCAGTGGAACTGGAGGAGTAATCCTTCTCGATGACGTTGCCCTCGGGAAAAGCATAGTTGATGAACTCTTGTCTTGCAATCTTTGTAGATTCATCGTTGTGTTGGATATCTTCGGAATGTCCTGAGTAATGATCCCATGATTTAGTGGGGACGTAAGTATTCTTTTTAATAATGCTAAGCTGATATGCATCATTTGGCTGACTCTTTTGCCCCAAGTCTTCTGGGTACGGCCGCTAGATAGGTAAGTCATCCATTGGGTCATAATAGTCATAGCCAAAGTTGCCTTTCATCAGAGTGTCCTCCTCTAATGAGTTGGGTGGAGCCCGACATCCTTCTGGATCACAATCTCTGTACATCATCTTGACGTCTGATCTTGGTATGTACCTCGGACTTTGCATGGGAAAGCAAAATGGCGTATGCCTTTCTTCCTAAGACATATACCCGTCCTCGTTGAGATAGGACTTCCATTCTTCATCTGTATCGGAGGAGTCACCCTCGTTGATGGTATGTACTTCTTGAGACACTGGGTGAAGGAAACCTCCACTATGGAAGAAGTCCTGAATGGGATGAAAACTTTCATCGTTAGTAGCAGTCTGGGTACAGGTTGAGGAAAAACCAACACCTTTCTTTGTCTTGTTATCAGTAGGAATTACGACCTGTCCCCATCCTTTTGCGTTGTTACTCTCGATCACTTTGAGAGCATCTTTGTATGAGAAAATCGACGTTCCTTTTTCCGGTCGATTCTCATTGCTCATCGAGAGTGCTTGAAACTGAGTTCTAACAACCTCCTCGGGTTCTACACAAGATGACGATGATAAGTTGCTAACGATCAAGGCTGATCTCCGCAGACTGTGACTAGTTTGTCGTTTTTGACGAACTTCAGCTTCTGGTGAAGTGTCAAAGTGACTGCCCCAGCCTCGTGTATCCAAGGTCTTCCTAATAAACAGTTGTATGCTGCCTGGATGTCCATGACCTGGAAAGTGACTTAGAAAGTGTGAGGACCGATAGTTATGGGAAGGTCGACTTCGCCGATAACTGTTTTTCTAGATCCGTCAAATGCTTTGACGATGACCTCACTGCCTCTCATCAGAGATCCTTGAAATGATAGTCGCATTAGAATAGATTTTGGCATAACATTTAGAGTTGATCCGGTATCTATCAGTACGGTGGCTAAAGCATCGTCCTGGTAATATATTGTAATGTTAAGTGCCATGTTGTGATTTTTGCCTTCTTTTGGCAGTTCTTCATCACTTAATCCTAAATTGTTGCAGGAAGTGATGTTGGAGATGATGCTGTCAAATTGTCTTATCGTCACATCTTGTTCCACAAAGGCTTGCTCTAAGACTTTCTGTAGAGCTTCCCTGTGAGCTTCGGAACTGAGCAAAAGAGATATGACAGAGATTCTTGAAGGAGTTTGCAACAGTTGGTCTACAATGTTGTACTCGCTCTTCTGGATGAGCTTCAGCATCTCATCGTTGTTCTTTGAAAGCTCGGGATTATTGGATTGACCGACTGGTTGATTTGGAACTTCGGTTTGAGGTTCCTTTTCTCTGGTGGGTTCTCCAACTCCTCTGTTGAAGATCCGACCGCTCTGTGTTACTCAACTGATGTCTGCAATGTTTACACGGAGGGTAATGGGGCTTCCTTTCCATTCTCTATTGTTGTTGCACCCTATTTGTAAGGGATAGCCTTAATTCCTAAATAGGAAGATCAACGTTGTCTTAATTCCTAAATAGGAAGTGGCCAAAGATGTGTGTCCCATAATCCCTCTACTCCATGAATCAAGGGTTCCTCTTGATAGTAGAAAGATTCTCAACCTCGAACCAATTGAGGCCGGCTACGATGGTCAGAAAAATCAAGAGGCTCCTGTAGTTATCTATCTACCAGGACCAATACCGTACAAATTTGAACCAGAGCATTATGTTGATCAAACCAGAGCTTAAACATGGTCGGATCTCCTTTCGGTCCAACTGATTTTGAAGAGCTTCTCGCACAAGGTAGCATCCTTGGTTCTTCTGTGAGAAAACTCTACAACGCTCATAATTGTGTGGTGGCACCCGGCCACGTCAGCTTTGTATGCAGTGCAACCTCACTAGATCCGTTTCCATCGATCAAACAACTTGTATTTGATGCCTAGTAGGATTCCCGTCAGTCATACTGACCTGTTGTGTGTCTTCATCTAGGTAGATCGGAAGCCACCAGTGGTTCAACAAGTGTTGAAGTTATCTTTGAACAAGTGCACATCCTTGGTCATCTTTACGAGACACTTTACAGTTTCGATAATCATGTGAAGCCAGAAAACCGAGCCTGACCTGCTTAGCATGTAATTCCACTAGGCTGGTATTCATCAAGCGAATATCAAATATTTGAATCATATTAACTTGATAATGACTTCTATCACGGTAGTCCTAAATCCATCCGAGATCCATCTGCCGCTGGAGGGCCTCTTGTACAAAAGAGCATCCCTGATTGTTTATTGAGCAGATCGGACAGGAATTGTAATTGTGTCGTGGCAGATCATGATGTTGGCTTTGCCTTGAGTGCATTGCCACCAAGTTGACATTCATTGCTAGAATGTTGTGGTTCTGGACAATGTTGGGATTTGCGTGAGCCATATTGACTTCCCGGATTCGGTGATCTTGGATCCATCCGAGATCCATCTGTTCTTGTAGAGCTAATTGCACTACGGAACATCCTTGATTATTCTTGGAGCAGATATCACACTGGTGATAATTGTGAGACGGTACATGACCGTACCTGCTCTGCCTGCAATGCATCTTGACCAGATTGGTTCCTAATAGGAGTACATCATGAATTTGATAGATGTGATTAGATTCTTCCTCTATCAAATTTACTGCAGTTTTCTCATGTTGAGGCAACGGGTTCGTCTGAATATTTGGATTCGTATCTTTGAAAGATAAGACCCCGTTCCTGACAAGCTTCTGTACATCGGATTTGAAGTTGAGACAGTTTTCTATGTTATGCCCCGGTCCTCCTTGATGGTAAGGACAAGTTTGATCTGCTTTAAACTAAAAGGGCTGGTTTTACGATATTATAAGAGGGCTCCTGGTTTGGACGTGCCCCTTGACCAGTAGTAGTGGAAACAGTTCTGCGTATAACATCAGTACAGGGTCAAACCCTGGTGGTCGCGTTATACGGTTGTTATTGTTGTACTGAGGATGAGCCTGCTAAAGAGGCCATTGTGTTTCGCTGATACTGTTGTTGATTCAGATGGCTCTGAGCAACCTGAGGTTGATAAGTTGGAACAGGCGCAGGGTTGATAGCAGGAGTTACTGCTGCTACTGGTTAATACCTTTGCCTATGCTTTCCAAGAGAGTTATTACCAATATCTTACTCTTTTTTCTTAGGGAAATCACTACCATATCTTTTGGTACTGCTTGATGGTCCTGCACCTTTGACCAATTGTCCTTCCCGGACTGCTTCCTCAAGACGTACTCCCATGTTCACCATTTCAGTAAAGTCGCTAGGCGCACTGGCGACCATTCGGTCGTAATAGAATGAGCTTAAGGTTTTCAAAAAGATATTTGTCATCTCTTTTTCCTCAAGAGGGGGACAAATCTGGGCGGTAATTTCACGCCATCTTTGAGCATATTCCTTAAAGGTTTCCTTGTCCTTCTGCGACATTGCTCTGAGTTGATCTCTGTCTGGTGCCCTGTCCAGGTTATACTTATACGGCTAAACGAAGGCTTCCCTAAGATCTCTAAAAGTAACGATCTTGGTGCAGTTTAAACCCATGTACCATTTGAGTGCAGCACCGGTTAAACTATCTTGAAAGTAATGGATCAGTAGCTATTGATTCTCTGTCTGAGTTGACATCTTTCGAGCGTACATCACCAAATGACTTTGAGGGTAAGAGTTGCCCTTGTATTTTTCAAAGTCGGACACCTTGAATTTATGTAGGATTTTCACATTGGGGACCAGACAAAGGTCTGGGGCATCCTTTTCGAATAAATCCTGGCTGCGAATGGCATGCAGTTCCTTCTACATCTCCATAAATTGTTCCTGGAACTCATTCATCCTGTCGTACATACTTTCATTTCCACCGGAGATTACTTGTGGAATCTGTCCTTCCAGGACAGTGTGTACCACGGGTTATGGTATAGTCATTACTGCAGTGACTCTTGGTGTTTCCCTATCCCGAAGTTTTTTACCTTCAAGAGTTGCTGTCATGACTCTTGCATCTTTGCCTTCCCGAAGTTTGTAACCTTCGGGCCCAGCGGTTCCTGCTGCAGTTTGCAGGTCTTCCGTGACCAATGGAATATATCCTTCAGGGATAAAGTTGACAGGCATGCCCCAGGGACGATCTTTAGTCATGTTGTACCAAGGATCATACGTCTCAACTATGGGCGTAGATGTGATCTCCGAGATCACAGTCCTTTGTTGTTGTCTCTGAGTTGTTGCCAGGGATTGCATGTCACTGTGAAGTTTCCTCAGATCTTCTTTTAGAGCGTCAATTTATTCTCTCAACTCTCTGTTCTCTTCCTCGAGATCATCCATTTTCTTTTGTCGATTGGCCTGAGTATTGTACGAATGAGACAGTTTGACTCTAGAATTGTGACACAGACGTGAGATTCGAAGGTAAGAAGAATGCGTTATGTAAGAATGATGAATGATATGCAATGATATATTTATATTTTTTTGTTTTTGGCTTTAATAAAAAAGAAACTTCAACAAATAAATTACAAATATCATACAGTGGGAAGACCCCGTTTTATTGAATTTGAAAGATTGCAGAAAGGGAAATACAGTATTTTACAAAGTGTTGTAAAAGAAAAAGTCTGAGCTTATGGATCCTGATTCCTCTTTGAGGAGAGCTCAGGTGCTGGTTCTGGTATTTTCCTTTTCTTTGACCGGGGTTCTTGAGCCGTTGTCGGGTTGTCGGTCCTTTTCCAAGTGAAAGGAGCGAGCAAGTTCCTTTGATCTTCTATAGCATGTTGTTCTAGAATCTCGATCAGAGCATCCTTTTCTTTTAACAGTTCCTGAATTTTGGTACACTCCATATTGAGAATACGGTACTTGTTCTTCCAAGATTTCTTTTCCCGTCGAACTTTGTAAAGAGTGGCCTGGAGTTTTTCCGTATCAGACATAAAATAGAGGACATATTCCTTTAACGGAATAACTTCTTGACGAGGGTAAGGCATCCTCAGCTTGAGCTCTAATTTGCACCCAGTGGAGATAAGGTTCCACAGAGACACACTCTGGTTTTCCTAGAGACTCTCTTCCTTTCCTGTGAACATGTTTCTAGGCATGCACTATTTCTGTTTTTAGTTCCCTGTCATTTTCTCCTTCCTTGAAGAAAAGACCTTCCAGATGAACATTACGTGGGATATGTCTCATCGGGTATCCGAGTTGACGACGAACTAAAACTGGATGATAGTTGATTCCTCCTTTAGTTCCTATGAGGGGTACATTAGGGAAATTTCCACATTTGTCAATGATCTTTATCCCGTCATAGATTCGATTGTACCAGTCTATGTCAGAGTTGGTAAGAGATATGATTCTCTGTGACCAACATAGAGTACTCTTATGATCCCAAAAAGCAGCAGACTTAGGTAAATGGAAAGTGAACCATTTGTATAGCAGGGGTACACATCATGTGATCATTCCTCCGCTGTACAAATTCCTTAAGTGTACAGAATGATAAGCATATGCGAGCAGGGTCGGTACATGGTTTCCAATCAGAAATATCTTAATGGCATTGGTATCGACGAAGTTATCGATGTTGGGAAAGAGGAACAACCCGTATGTGAGTAGAACAAAGATATCTTCGAAAGCAGTAATGTTTCCTATACTGGAAAAGTACAGGGCTTTTTCTACCAAAAACTTGGCCGATAAACCTTGGATTCCATCCTTAGTGGTCATGTGAATCCTGACTTCTGACTCGTCCAAATAGTTTGCTCTCACAATGGTTTGATCCTTTGGAATTTCTTCCAGTCCAGAAAAGGGAGCCTGGTCAGTGATGGGTAAATTAGTCAGGTGAGAGTACTCCTCCAGTGTTGGTGCTAGTTGACAATCCGAGAACATGAAGCAGCGATAAACCGGATCATAAAACTGGATTAGCGTAGACATGATTCCTTCAACTACATGGACTCTTAAAAGAGATAGCAGTCCTCTGTACTTAGCTCTGAAAGCATCAGGGTTGGTGATCATTCTTGCCAACCCTCTTAAATCCTTTAGTTTTGGAACCTTGAAGGTGTACTTGTGCATCTTCCTTCTACCAAAATCCATAACGCAATCCTTCTCTCTGATATTTGCAATCATTGTTTTAGTTTATTTTGAAAAAGAGAGAAGCGAAATGAAAATTTTTCTTTGTTTAAGAGTTTTTTAAATGAATGCATGAATGAGGAGGGTTTGTATGTGTCTTGTACAAAGCCCAAGATTGAGGCTAAAATTAAGACTGACTCTGTGGGAAAGAAATCTTTATTTGTCTTGTACAAATCCCAAGATTGAGGCTTAAATGAGACTATATTGACTCGGCTGAGGATATTTTAAGTGTCTTGTACAAAGCCCAAGATTGAGGCTGAAATGAGTTTGACTCTGCTGAAGAGTGTTATCTGTCTTGTACAAAGCCCAAGATTGAGGCTGAAAAGAGGATTGACTCTGCTTAGGGAAATTTATATGGTGTCTTGTACAAAGCCCAAGATTGAGGCTGAAAAATATTTGACTCAACAGGAGAGTGCTTTTATCTGTCTTGTACAAAGCCCAAGATTGAGGCTAAAAGAAAGGCTGACTTTACTAGTGAGAGGTTTTATCTGTCTTGTACAAAGCCCAAGATTGAGGCTGAAAGGGTTGACTCAACAAGAGAGTGCTTTTGTTTTATACCATTGACTCAACAAGAGAGTGTGAAAAGGTGATTGACTCAACAAGAGAGTCTGAATAGGTTAGCTCAGCTGGGGAAAATCATTGTACAAAGCCCAAGAGGAGGTTGACTTTGCTAGGGGAAAGTAAGGATCATTATACAAAGCCTAAGAGGAGGCTAACTATGCTGAGGAAAGGAAGGATCATTATACAAATCCTAAGAGGAGGCTATCTTCTACTGAGGATTATTGAGATCTAGAGGCAGGTCCAAATGTGGAATCAACTCTTGCTGAGGGTTTATAGAAGGGCTGAGATATCAGATGCCATGAGGTTCTGATTTGGGATAGTGTTATACTGATGATAAACCGACCCTGGCTAAGGGATTTTTAGGAGAAAGACTGGGTTTTAGAATCCATGGGTCTTAACTTTACTGGAGATTGATAAAAAATGACCAGGGGTTTTTCCTATGTTTGTAAGGAACTTGAGAATGTCTTTGAGATCCAAGAGGCGATTAGACTGTCCAAGTCTGCTGGTATGGGAGAGTTTTATCTTTGTATGATGCCCAAGAGGAGGCAGGTGTTTTAAGGGATGAGAATCAACCCTAAATTGGTATGAGGTTTTGAATCAAGAAAGAATGCTCTAGCAAAGGATGACTAAGTTCTGTCCTATACCTTTAAGAGGTCTTCAGGGTCCTTGTATTAAGCCCAAGAGAAGGCATGAGAACTTCTAAGAAGCCAGAGGGTCCTTGTATAAAGCCCAAGAGGAGGTGGGATGCTTTTAGGAAGCATGTGGGTCCAAACTTAAGAAAAGTTCAAGAAAGGTTTCACCGAGAATTAATCCTTTAGTGAGCGGTTCTAAGGTTTGAATAAATTCAAGAGAGGTTTCACCGAGAATTAATCCACTCTGGGGAATGAATTTCTTTGACAATTTCTAATAGTGACAGTCTGAGAAAAGTTTCGCCGGGAATAATGCCTTTCTCTTTGTTCCATATTGTTTAAGCCCAAGAAAAGGCAAGACTGTATCTGGAAATCCTATAGGGAACTAGTTTTGACTGTATTTAAGAGTGACCAACTGGCTTTACCTAGTTCTAGACCTAGTTGTCGGAGAAAACTCTAAGCAGATATACAAGTATATATACAGTTGATATATGACAAGTATTTAAAAGGATATGAAAGAAGGACTTACAGGTGAGCAAGCTTCCAGCAATACAGTTATATATATATATATATATATGAAAGCGAGTAAATGAAAGCTGATAAAACTTACAGGCGAGCAAGCTTCCATTGTAACAGCTGTATGGTTAGTTGTTCAAGAAATTAAAGAAAGTTTTGATAACAACTGTGAATTTGAACCTAAACCAAGAGGGAAGTTGTTTTGAAAAGATGGTTGGGGCTTATACTCAAGGAGAGGCCTAGATGAAAAGCAGTAATCATACCGTTGTTTTGTAAATTGTACTGGGGCTTATACAATGGATGAGGCCCAAAAAGGTTTTCTGTACAGAGGGATGGGTCTTACAACCCAAGTAGAGACCCAGAGATGTTTGAAAAGATTTGTTAGGGTGATAGTGATCAAAACCCTAATTTTTTGTTTTTATATGTATTTTAATTGAATCAAAATTCAATTAAAATAATCAAACATGTGAAAAAAGGTTGTGATCTTGGATTTATATTTGGAAAATCATGTTTCATTCATGGGATGTGGCATACACTAAATTTTCACCAGACGTTTTTATTTTTTCTCATTTCATATGTCTATGTTTTCATTCTGTGTCTTCTGAATATAATATCACATATTTTCTTCACGAATATTTTTTAAATTATTAGCCGGAATTAGCGTGTTAAATTTTCAGGTATTTTTGGTCAAACTAAAAAGTAATCAATGCAAAAAGTCTGTATCCGGGCAATTTTTAAAATCGCACTTTCAGACATCATGTTTTATTTAATTTTCACGTACTTTAACCTGATGTGTTTATTTTAATTTTTTGACTTTCTGGTCATCATGTTTCTGATCTGTCTGAGCCTTTTTAGCGGGTAAAATCAATTTCAAAATTTGACAACGGTGTATTTTTTCAATACATATTTTTTCTTGCTGATCATTTTGGTGTGTTCATTTTATTTTTTCAGAAACTTCAATACGGACAGTTTTTATCGTTTTTTTACCGGTTTCGGTTCCAATTTTAATTAATACCTTAACTTTTATTAAATTTTTTTATTATATTTAATTTGTTTATCATATTAAGTATATTATTATAATATATAATATAATTTTTGTTTTATTATTTTTACAGTACTAGTCTCTCTTTTACACTACTAGTCTCTCAAATTCACAATTTTTCTTCCATACTACACAAAATCCCATGTTACTTTTTTCTTCATCTAGTATTATGATATTTTTGTTTTTTTCTCATAGCAACAAGAATCTCATTTTTCAACCATACCAAGTTGTCATTCATTTTTCAATATTCCATCTTCAACATTCAACATTCTTCCTTCAAGATTTAATGCATTCTTTGTTCAAACTCAATTCAAAGATAACAACCACAAATTTTAAATTTATGACATCATGTTGGTTACATCATTTTACTTGATTAACAAGATAATTCTACTCTAAATAGAGTCATTCTTCCACTCTAATTTTTCACACAAAGCCTTGTATTGACAAGCACTTTCTTTCCTACCTCTCACATATTTCTCATAGTCTTAGCAACTTAGAAAAAAATGTAGACATACACACACAAGAGGCTATGCGCCTCACCCCCCCCCCCCCCCCCCCCCCCCCCCCCCTCTCATTTACATTTATTAGTTTTAAGTTTGTCTAAATTATTTTTAATATTAATTGTCAAACTTGACTAATCATGATTTTTTTTATATATGTATTAACTTTAAGTTATTAATTGTGATATCTATGTATTATTTTGGCATGATTAATTTTTAAGTGATAAATTTGACATTTTGATTTTAATATTAACGTTAATTATTGATTTTGTGATATTAATATTATTTTCAAATATTTGAGTATAGTTAACATTTTTCTTTAATTTTATTTTTCTATGACTATTTGATTCAAACTTAATGATGTGTGGATATCTCTGATTTTATCTACCACGATATTTTCCATGTGTATTATGTAACTTTTTGTCTGCTTAATCTATTACACGATGTTTTTCCGTGTGTACGCTTGTTTATTTCACGATGTTCTGCCGTGTACCTCTGTTTTTTTTCCACGATGTTTTGCCGTGTATATGTTTTTATTCGTCACGATGTTTTGCCGTGAACGTCTATTATTTTTACACGATGTTTTGTCATGCTTGCTTTTATTCTCACGATGTTCTTCCGTGTATATTTTATCACATGATGTTTTTCCATGTATTCAATTTCACACACGATGCTTTTCCGTGTATATTTTATCTGTCATAATGCTTTGCCGTGTATTTATTTATTCCGTGATGTTTTGCCACGTATGCATGTTCCCTTAGGATCTCTTAGTTCAAACTTAATTTTCGATTAGGTTTGAAATAAGACAGACATGAGAATAGGTCCATCTTTGCATGATAACATTAGGTTAGATTTCCCATCTCGCCACCGTGCGATTTAAACTTTATTTTCTGTAGTTCGTGCCCCTTAGGGGTGAACTACGACCGCTCTGATTTCTCAAGATACTGTTGAGAATACGTAGGCATAAGACTGTAAAGTCTTAGCGAGCGACCTTTTCTTTTTTTCACCTTTTCTTTCCATCCGATGTTTTCCCGGATATTCGTATTTTCACCCTCTTATTTTTTTATCACTTTCAATCCGACGTTTTCCCAGATATCTGCAACCTTTTCATTTTTTATGTCTCTCCTACAATCCGATGTTTTCCCAGATATTCATATAGCTTCTCTTCAAAACAACTTTCTCTTGTGATTTAAATTCAAATTCAATAACTGTTATCAAAACTTTCTTCAATTTCTTTGAACAACTAACATTACAGCATGGAAGCTTGCTCACCTGTAAGTTTTTATCTGCTTTCATTTACATGCTTTATATAAATAACTGTATTGCTGGAAGCTTGCTCACGTGTAAGTCCTTCTTTCATATCCTTTTAAATACTTGTCATATATTAACTGTATATATACTTATATATCTGTTTAGAGTTTTCCCCGGCAACTAAGTCTAGAATTAGGTAAAGCCAGTTGGTCACTCTTTCAATACAGTCAAACTAGTTCCCCATAGGATTACCAGATACAGTCTTGCCTTCTCTTGGGCTTAAACAATATGGAACAAAGAGAAATGCAGTATTCCCGGTGAACCTTTTCTCAGACTGTCACTATTAGAACTTGTCAAAGAAATTCAGTTTCCCCGGAGAGGATTAATTTCCGGTGAAACCTCTCTTGAATTTCTTCAAACTCTAGAACTGTTCACTAAAGAAAGGATTATTTCTCGGTGAAACCTTTCTTGAACTTTTCTTAAGTTTGGACCCACAGGCTTCCTAAAAGCATTCCCAGCCTCCTCTTGGGCTTTGTACAAGGACCCTCCAGCTTCTTAGAAGTTCTTATGCCTCCTCTTGGGCTTAGTACAAGGACCCAGAAACCTCCTACAGGTATAGGACAGAACTTAGTCATCTCTTGTTAGAGCAGTCCTTTCTAGAGTCAAAACCTCTCACCAGTTTAGGGTTGATTCTCATCCCTTAAAACATCAGCCTCCTCTTGGGCATCATACAAAGACCATCCATCATACCAAGATAAACCTTTTCATACCAGTAGACTTGGACAATCTCATTTCCTCTTGGATTTCAAAGAACCCTTTTTGTCTCCTTAAACACAGGAAAAACACTTTCCTCTTTTTTTTTTAACATCCGACGCTTTCCCAGATATTCCTTTTCTTTATGTCCGACGCTTTCCCGAATATTCCTTTTCTTTTCATCCGATGCTTTCCTGGATATTCCTTCTATTTTCATTCGATGATTTTTTTTTCCGGATATTTATATCTTAATCTTTAATATTTTCACTCTTTCAATCAATTCCCACAAACACCCCTTTAGCTTCAATCTTGGGCTTTAAACAAGACACCAAAACATATTTTTCCTCCCATAGAATAGGAGGAACTACGATTGCTCTGATTTCCCTGTTTTCTTTAACGGGAATACGTAGGCATAAGATTGCGAAATCTTAGCGAGCACACTTATCAAAAACCTTAGGTCCAGTACCTTACCAAAAACATCGAAAAACCTGAAAACAACAAAAATATCTTTTCAACATCTCTCAACCTTCCCAAAGGAGAAAATTTCCCATTTACAATAAATGAACACCAGTAAGTAGAATAACAGAAGAAAATTGCTATCAACCCATGGATAACTATGTATAGGATGGGTAATTGACAACTCCCCATTGTATAACCTGACCCCGAACTCCCCAATCTCTTAGCATTTGTTAAAGAAAACATTTGCGTGCAAGGTTAATTTGAGATAGCTTCCCTTTCCTTTCAAGCTTCATAGGATAAATAAGAAATCAGACAGTAGCACCCTATCCCATCCACAGACATTATGTGGGCGGTCACGAAAACCGCGCTACAGAAAAATGGCGACTCTGCTGGGGAGCCTTTAGGATTAGAATTCCTAAGAGGTCTAGGTTGTTAGAAATTTTTCTATATACTATATTATATATATATATACTGCTTTTCCTACTTGATATCCGTGTTTATTTTTCTGTCAATGGGAATACGAGTGATGCCGCATGTGGAAAGTTTGAGTGATACCTAAGATAGGTGATGGCATAGACGGGTGGTCTTACAGGGAGTGATTCCCGAATAAGCGATCCTGGTAGACCATCAAATCAGTGGAGACACCCTTTGCGGATTCAATGTCTAACGACTTCGGTTGTGAAAGCAGATTGTTCGATTGGGGTATCCATGAAACTGAGGATTTAGTAGACAGTAACCATGTGACTATTTAGTAGTGCGGTAGCTATCGGAAATAGTTGTCACGCGAAACTACCCTCAATTAAGATTACCCTAAGATGCTACAGCTCGCTCGGGAGAACCAACCTGTTGTTGTCATCCCAAGGGGGGTCAATGATTTTGAGGACAGGTACAAAAATTCACCATATAAAAACCTTGGGGATGGGTAGAGCCTTGACTTCATGACACCGAACCTCAGAACCCATGTTTTCCGCATGGTTTTGTTTGCTGCATCCATGCATTGCATTTGCATCCCTCGCATATTTCATACATACGTCCAGGTCATCGTCAATTCATTCCAACTATCTGTCTTTCAGTCATTTGTAAGTCGTCAAACTGATTCCTCATCATCGATACAGAACTGAAACTTCAATCAACTTCAGCTCAGTTACTTCCCAAAGACAGGACAACTCATCCTTGTGTTTGATTAGTCACTGACCTTGTTTCTGTCTATTTTTCATTTTCCTTGTTTGTATCATATTTGCTTTCAGCTTGTTTATCTTTAAATGTCAGTTTTAATGAAATGAGCATGTACAGTATTTTGATTCAAATCATCTATTTATTCGCATCTTTATGATTTCTCTTTCAAAAAACAAAAACTTTCAAAAAAAAATACACCTCTTTTTCAAATTTTTGACTATGCAAATATTTGTGGGAGGGCGATGAAAACGTAATACCCATAATTGTTGTCGGTACGCTTTCGAATAAACTTTGCTGACGATGTAAGACATTTTTTCAATTCCCAAACACTGGAGATATAAGGAAGATAATCCCTTGTTAACCCCTTTTGAGCCTTGAAGTAGGTGTTTCTTTCTTTACAAAAAACCCACAATTTTAACCAGGGGCAGGGTAGTTCTCAGTTTAATTTGGGTTGTGTATTCAAGTTCAGAAAGTTTACATACAACAAACAGATGTTGAAAACGTCTTTCAAATTGAAAGCCAATGATGGTCCGTCGTAATCATCAAATCAACCAGTCACTTTCTTTCTAAGAAGAAATCAAAACGAAAAAGCCCGCTAAGTAAAAAAAAAAACTTAGGCAAAAACCGGGGCATCCCGCTAACTATAAATTTCAAAAGAAATAGTTCAGGCAAAAGTTAGGGATAATACAGAGAAGAGGTCCTTAAATCCTCGATCTTCAAAAAAGTCCACAAAGACGAAAAACCACTAAATGTTGTAAAGAAACTGTAGTTGCTCTCAAGACTTCTCGACCATCGTCATCACTATCATCAGCAAAATTCCAAAACCTTTTGGAACCTAAATGCACAATTTAAGTTTAACTGATAATAGGACTGGAGAACATCACGAATTTGGGGTGGGCACAAACAAATTTTGAGCCTTTATCTTTCTTTCATAAACTGTGAACCAGGCCACGTTATAACCCTCAAAAGACCTAATTGAAGCAAGGTTATTTTGAAAGTATACTTCAACAAGGTTGCGTAATTTGACTCCAAGATCATTTTTTGCAAATCATTTGTTTTGGTATCATACCTCTGTTTTACTTTTCATTCAAAATGTTTTAAACCACCGTGTTTTTTAACCAGTAATCCATATTACTGTATTTTTTCTAAAACAATGCTTTTGTTTTCAAAATTTTTGCATGAACTTTGCATTATTTGCCATGTTTAAATAAACATTTTTTATTGCAAACTAGCTTTCCTCTCAAGGAATTTTCAAAACAGTTTAGAAACTTGGTCCGTGATCCTATCAGGGGCAAGTTCTTTCCAGAGCCTGTTAAGAATCAGTTCAAGATTTGTTCAGTGCAAGTCCTTCTCAGAATTGGTTTATCCAGAAAAACTTTCAAGACTCATTACTGGGGCAATCCTTCCTGGTATACAGCATACAGTCATTATCATTCAAGCTAAAGCAATAATTAGCTCATCTACAACAGTCAGCAAGTCTGGGGCAATTTATTTGGAAAAATCCCTAGACAAGCTATCCAGCCTTCCTCCAAGGTTTATAAACTTGATACAGTTTATCAGTATGACAAAGAGGTGTTTAACAAACAGCATTTTCAGTCCCTAAGCAATGACAGTGATCTCTGTGTTGAGGAATCAGTTTTGTCTGTTACTCCCCAAAAGAGTATAAACTTGTTTATTTTCACTCCCCAAAAGAGTATAAACTTGTTGATTTTCACTCTTCAAAGAGTCTAAACTTGTTGTCAGCATTTTCATTTGCATTACATACATTTAATCATACATCATACCATTTTCATATACTATGCATTCAAGAGTGTTTTAATCCCCATTGGCATTCATCAGTGGTCATGATATTATCAACATCCTACCTTTCTACAAAGTCCAACTTACCGGGCGCCTACACTTTTATGTCTTATCTGATGTTCTTCCAGATATAACTTCGTTTCTATCTGATGTTCTTCTGGATATGTCTATCTGTTCTGAGGTTTTTCTAGAACTTTTCTCTGTGTTTATTCGATGCTCTTTCGGATATGTCTGTCTGTTCTGATGTTTTTCTAGAACTTTCTTTCTTCATCTGACGTTCTTCTGGATATGTCTATTTTATTTTGATGCTCTTCTATAAACTCCTTTAATGTCTATCTGATGCTCTCCCGGATATGACTTTTTCTCATCTGATGTTTTTCTAGATGTAACTTTTGTTCTAATGTGCTTATCTGATGCTTTTTCGGATATGTCCATCATTCTGCAAGTCTTCTAAAAATTATTTCCCGTACATTTAACATTTTTCTAAATGTTGTGGATTCACCCTCAAAATTATTTTTAATACATTCAACGCATTTCTGGATGTCATTAATATATCTTCGAGTTTGGTCAACAAATCAATCCAATGCTTTTCTGGATGTCTTCTCAAAAATCTCGGTTGTCCCCCTCGTTCATCCAATGCTTTTCTGGATGTGCCCGAATTGTTTTTCAAACTTCATTCGATGCTCTCCTGAATGTCTCTGATTGATTTTCCTATATCTCTAAATATTTACTATTTTTCCATATTCTATTTAATGCTCTTCTGAATGTCTCTGATAATCATGTCTGCTTATGTTCCAAAGTTTCATTCAACGCTCTCCTGAATTTCTTTTACGGTTGTTACTGTTCTTTTCCAGGGTTTTTCAACACATGTCTGAAAATATCTGATGACTGTAACCTTTTTCCCAGTAAAGTTACCTTCGCTTTCTGGATATTCCCGTGTAGTCCACAATAAAATTAAACTGCTTTCTCAGAAGTCTATGGCATATACTCAGATCTGGTCTCATTCCACATCTAATGTTTTTCTAGATGTTTTTGATATATTTTTCAGAGTATGACCCTTCTTTCGCATCTGATGCTTTTCCAGGTGTCTGTATCTCTATTCCAGGGTTTATCCCTTTCTTTACAAATACTACTGAATACTTTTTGTCGCATCGGCAAATTTCCACAATATCTTACATCCTCAAGAAGATTCTGTTAGTCTGTCTCCTGTGGCATCATTCCCCACAGTGTCCAAAAATCTTTCATTCATCACGTATCATTTCATCTGCATTCGCGGTCAAAATTTTAGGTACTCTGATATTTAATCCTCTTATACCTCGAATGTCTAAAACTCTTTGCTATTCATACCTTCAGGTCTAAGAAGATTAAATAAGGGCATCTGTCATACCCTAAATTTTGACCAGACGTTTTTATTTTTTCTCATTTCATCTGTCTATGTTTTCATACTGTGTCTTCTGCATATAATATCACATATTTTTTTCACGGATATTTTTTAAATTATTAGCCGGATTAACGTGTTAAATTTTCAGGTATTTTTGGTCAAACTGAAAAGTCATCAGTGCAAAAAGTCGGTATTCAGACAATTTTTAAAATCGCACTTTCAGACATCACTCTTTATTTATTTTTCGCGTACTTTAATCCGGTGTGCTTATTTTAATTTTTTGACTTTCCGGTCATCATGTTCCTGATCTGTCTGATCCTTTTTAGCGGGTAAAATCAATTTCAAAATTTGAAAAAACGGTGTATTTTTTCAAAACATATTTTTTCTTGCTGATCGTTTTGGTGTGTTCATTTTATTTTTTTGGACACTTCGATACGGACAGTTTTTATCGTCTTTCTACCGATTTCGATTTCAATTTTAATTAATTTATTAATTAATCGAGATTTTAATAACATAATTTTTATTAAATTTTTTTATTATATTTAATTTGTTTAATATATTAAGTATATAATTATAATATATAATATAATTTTTGTTTTATTATTTTCACAGTACTAATCTCTCTTTTACACTACTAGTCTCTCAAATTCACAATTTTTCTTCCATACTACACAAAATCCCACGTTACTTTTTCCTTCATCTAGTATTATGATATTTTTGTTTTTTTCTCATAACAACAAGAATCTCATTTTTCAACCATTCCAAGTTGTCATTCATTTTTCAATATTCCATCTTCAACATTCAACATTCTTCCTTCAAAATTTAATGCATTCTTTGTTCAAACTCAATTCAAAGATAACAACCACAAATTTCAAATTTATGACATCATGTTGGTTACATCATTTTACTTGATTAACAAGATAATTCTACTATAAATAGAGTCATTCTTCCACTCTAATTTTTCACACAAAGCCTTGTATTGACAAGCACTTTCTTTCCTACCTCTCACCAGGGCCGCCTTTGAGGATGTGCAAGGTGAGCTACCGCACAGGGCCTCAAATTTGTCCGGGTTAAAATATTAGTTAAATAGGGTCTCATAAAATATTTGTCAGGTTAAACTCTGATTAAATAGGACCTCTATTTGTTTTTCCATAGTTAAACTATAGTTATCTTACACAGGGCCTCCAAAAACTTGAGACGGCTTTGCCTCTCACATATTTCTCATAGTCTTATTTTCTCATAGTCTTAGCAACTTAGAAAAAAAAATGTAGACATACACACACAAGAGGCTATGCGATTTTGTCTAAATTATTCTTAATATTAATTGTTAAACTTGACTAATCATGATTTTTTTTATATATGTATTAACTTTAAATTATTAATTATGATATCTATGTATTATTTTGGCATGATTTATTTTTTAAGTGATAAATATGACATTTTGATTTTAATATTAACGTTAATTATTGATTTTGTGATATTAATATTATTTTCAAATATTAGAGTATAGTTAACATTTTTCTTTTCTTTTATTTTTCTATGACTATTTGATTCGAACTTAGTGATGTGTGGATATCTCTGATTTTATCAACCACGATATTTTCCATGTGTATTCTGTAACTTTTTGTCTGCTTAATCTATTACACGATGTTTTGCCGTGTGTACACTTGTTTATTTCACGATGTTTTGCCGTGTACCTCTGTTTTTTTATCCACGATGTTTTGTCGTGTATATGTTTTTATTCGTCACGATGTTTTGCCGTGAACGTCTGTTATTTTTACACGATGTTTTGTCGTGCTTGCTTTTATTCTCACGATGTTCTTTCGTGTATAATTTATTACATGATGTTTTTCCATGTATTCAGTTTCACACACGATGTTTTTCCGTGTATATTTTATCTGTCACGATGCTTTGTCGTGTATTTATTTATTCCGTGATGTTTTGCCACGTATGCATGTTCCCTTAGGATCTCTTAGTTCAAACTTAATTTTCGATTAGGTTTGAAATAAGACAGACATTAGAATAGGTCCATCTTTGCATGATAACATTAGGTTAGATTTCCCCTCTCGCCACCGTACAATTTAAACTTTATTTTCTGTAGTTCGTGCCCCTTAGGGGTGAACTACGACCGCTCTGATTTCTCAAGATCCCGTTGAGAATGCGTAGGCATAAGACTGTAAAGTCTTAGCGAGCGACCTTTTATTTTTTTGCACCTTTTCTTTCCATCCAATGTTTTCCCGGATATTCATATTTTCAACCTCTTATTTTTTTATCACTTTCAACCCGACGTTTTCCCGGATATCTGCAACCTTTTCATTTTTTACGTCTCTCCTGCAATCCGATGTTTTCCTGGATATTCATATAGCTTCTCTTCAAAACAACTTTCTCCTGCAATCCAATTTTTTATCAGCTTTCATTTACTCGCTTTCATATATATATATAACTGTATTGCTGGAAGCTTGCTCACCTGTAAGTCCTTCTTTCATATCCTTTTAAATATTTGTCATATATCAACTGTATATATACTTGTATATCTGTTTAGAGTTTTCCCCGACAACTAAGTCTAGAATTAGGTAAAGCCATTTGGTCACTCTTTCAATACAGTCAAACTAATTCCCCATAGGATTACCAGATATAGTCTTGCCTTCTCTTGGGCTTAAACAATATGGAACAAAGAGAAAGGCAGTATTTGTAACACCCCAATTCCCATCGCGAATAAATAATACATAAATAAATCAGAGTAAATAAAAATTTATTATTCTTAGACAGAAACAAGGATGCCACATTTGAAGAAAGAAAACATAATCCCTGCTCATAAATTTGATACATAACACAAAATGGAATAAACATAAAAGGGAAACTTTTTCCATAAAAAAACGAAAGTTCAATTATGGAATAAAGCAGAAAGATCCATAACTGACTTGTTTTACAAAATAAATGGTTTTATAACATCAAAATATTCATACAAAGTTAATACAAAATAGATCCAACAAATGTATACAAGTATAACAAAAGCGTTCCCCGACACCCGTGTTACGTATCAGAGCTGACTGACTGACAAACGGATGGAGGACTAATCTTCACAAAAGCCTCCAAGACTACTAATCTGCAATTGCCTCATAGAGCAACAAACCACAGCAGAAGGGTGAGAAATAATAACTAAATCAAGATTGCATAATAATATGCAAACACATATAAATTCACATACATAATTATTCTCACCACAAGCATCACACATTAATACATATAGCATATAACGATTACACCAACATAATCACATATTCACACATAAGGCATACCAAGGTTATGACATATGGAAACACACCACCACATCACATAGCATATGTCTATACATAAAACATATCATCCATAACCAATGCATTTATCACAAATGCATATCAAATCACCAATGCTATCACAAGCTCAACACATAATCAATCAATTCACAATCTCCCACACATAATCAATCCATTCATGATTTTTCATACATAATCAATCCATTCATGATTCATGCAAATGCATAGAGACCGACACAACGACTCTATGCAATGCAATGCAATGCAATGCGGTAACGATCCATCCATCATTCTCATCATCAGTTCACTCAGGAACTATTGGAATCATCGCTTGTTACTTAGTGTAACTCCCCGTTGGGCAAACGATGTTCCCCGTCGCTCACACCTCTTTGTATAAGGCACATGACGTTTATGGATCGCTCACACCTCTTTGTATAAGGCACACGACCCGATCGCTCACACCTCTTTGTATAAGGCACACGATTGTCTATAATCATCGCTCACACCTCTTTGTATAAGGCACACGATGTTATAGCGGATCCCCTCTGGAACCGTTTCGTTGCTCACACCCCACAAGGGCACACGAAATCACAAGAATGCATATCATGATTCTTGGCATACAAGGACTCATGACAATCAAATGCATCTTCACAAATCAACAATATGGATTATCTCATCATCATTATTCATGCATTGGAAATTAATTCAAACAATACATTTACTTGCCATAAGGCCACCAATTAACACACATTGGGTTTCATCATAATCCACAAACCACAACAATCATAACAACATACATTTATATTCAATCAAACAATGCATTTTACCACACAACAACATCATTATCGCATGCATCAACATCATATAGATAACACAAAAGCCCCACATTTATATGACGATAGCATATCGCATCGAACACCAACAAACACAACAAAACCTACAAACCACTAATCATCCTCTTCCAAATATTCTTAGCTAACACATGATATCACATAACCATTTACTATCACGTTGGATTCTCTTTCCAAGGCTTCAAGTCCCATATCAATCGGATTCCCGATTCATGAATTTTGGTGGAAACGGGGACTACCGTATTCACACATACATCACTTTTCCTTATTTTCTTATCAATCCATGGCATAAACATATGTTCCTATTCCTCTATCATAAAGAGCATTGAAATAGCTTTCCAACGCATCCAACCGTGCCTCAATCCGAGTTACGGATCAAAAGTTATGAAGGAAACAAAATGGAAAATCTGTCACGTTCGCTTTCCTATTCACAATGCGAACCCCCAGCGAACTGTGGCAGAGAAAAAACAGCATAAAGTTCGCAATGCGAACTTCTGGGCGAACCTTCGCTTTCCCCTTCGCTGGGGTTCGCAAAGCGAACCTGCGAACCCAGAAATTCACAGCAGCGTCAATATAGGTCATATGGGACCAAAATTCATCATTTCTTCCACCCAAACACTTCCAAATCACAATATATCAACCAAAACATGTTCCAACATAATCAACAAGTATTCTACGCAGTTTATATCGAAATTCATCCGTGAAAACATCGATTTCTATCAATTGTTCGTCAATTTATCAATAAGAAAAAGTTGTGAAAACAACCAAAACAATTACAACAAACAACACATATACATACACAAGCAAGATATAATCGAAACTTCTCACCCTTACCCGATTAATCGCGCTTGAAACGAAGGTTTCCTCGATTTTTCTCTTTCTCCTATTCTCTCTTTCTTTCTTCTCCTTTTCTTTCTCTTCTTTTCCTTTCCCTTTTTTTTCTCTCTTTTTCTCTCCACTTTCTATTTATTAAAAATATCTAATTTTTCTAAAATATCTAACCTCTCAAAATGACCATTTCACCCCTCAGCTCAAATATCTCTCAAACGCTCTCAAAATGCGATAAAACATAATAACCATGAATAAAATAATATAAAGACCAAAAATAATTAAATCGACTCGATTAAATAAATCGGACAAAATGGGGCGTTACAATTCTCCCCCACTTAGACATTTTTGTCCTCGAAAATATAACTGATACGAACAACCCCGGATACGACTCTCGCACCCGCCTAACAAACTATCATGCCAACAAAAGGCACACCACGAATAACACAAACTGACAAACCACCTCGCTAACAACGACTACAACAACGACCCGACAACGACGACAACTACAACGATAAGATGCAATGCCCATACAATGCACTTGACGACCAACTCACAACTCAAAGAATACCCAGGTTACGAACACACAGATAACATTCCCCTAATCTCCCACAAAGGGATTTGCTACTCGCACTCGAACTTGCACGATAGAAATGACGCAACAACACAAACAAGAACATAAAGTTCCACGACCCAACATCATTTCAACAACCTCTACATAACCACAATCCAACATCCTTGTCACATAACACTATTACAACAATGCTACGATTCCCCAATCAAACATACAACCAAAACATCCATCTACATAGTAGCCCATGAATAATACTTAAACCTTTCACCTAACACTTCCATTCTGAAACGTCCAATGGTCTCATCACTCCTACACGTTTCCAATGTTCAACCTAAGAACTCTTACAAGTCACACACGCATATACGAAATGTGCCACATCACGCTTTCGATGCGCACTTTGATTACTCGTAACCATCCAAACTATCAACCCCATGTCCAAAGTCTAACTCGTTCTCATATTCACCAAAAATCACTATCCCCTTTTTAATATACCCAACTTCACAATCTACTGTGTTATCTCACACACCAGACACAAGTCTCTGAACTGCTCAAATAATTTTAATTCTCTAACCATCAAAATGGCCATATGCAAAGACTATCAACTTAACTCTTCAGGCACAATATTAGCTTTTCCCGAAGGATAATCCAAGCCAAATTCATAACTCATCACGAATTCTAACCATCCTCGTTGTCTCATACTCTATTCCTTCACACCAAACAAGTACTCTAAACTCTTGTGATTACTAAACACTTCGAACCTAGAACCATAAAGATCATACCTCCAAATATTCCAACACAATACGACGGCAACCAATTCCAAATCCTGAATAGTATAGACCTTTTATGAATCCTCAATCGTCGTAAAGTATAAGCTACGACTTTATCCTCTTGCATTAACACACTGACTAAACTCGTCATAGACACATCACAATACCTCACAAACGGTTTATCAGGATCAGGCAGAATCAAAATTGGAGTCGTAGACAACTTCTACTTTAGCTCTCTAAAACTTTCCTTACAACGAACATCCCAAACAAACGACTTACCTTTTGCAAGTCAATCGAAGTAACGAAAACGCTAACTTGGAAAAGCCTTCCATAACCTCCGGTAATAACCAACTAAAGTCCAAAAAGATTCTAATCTCCTTAACCAACTTCAGAGCCTCTCATCGTGGAACTGCATCTACTTCCGATGGATCCATAATCATACTCTCATCTGAAATAACATATCCAAGAAAACTAACCTTTTTCAACCAAAATTCTCACTTGAATAACTTATCATAACACTTTGTCTCTTTTCAACACTTGTAAGTCAATTCTTAAACACTCTACATGTTCTTCCTCTGAGTTTATAACAGATCTGAATATCCTCAATCAAAGCCATTACGAACTTATCCAAATAAATATGGAAGATACGATTCCTCTACTCCACAAACATTACAGACGCATTACTAACACCAAATAACATCATTGTATGTTGTAATGCCCAACCAAATTCCAAAAGATATAAATTCTTAAAGCTTTTGCAAAAATTTTCCCTGGGTAACTGGTTACTCACATACAAGCTTAACCGAGTAAATAACAGCCTATCCCGATGATAACAAACATAACCAGTCACATTAAATCGATCAAAGCCTTAACTCACACAATTCACCACTCTTATCAAACATTCCAAACAATTGTAATTTCACTCAAACTCAGCCAAACCATTACAATCATATGTTTATGAAAGTGGACACTTGTTCTCCATCGTTACCTTATTCAACTGTCGGTAATCCATACACAATTTCTTCTCTAGACAGTCCAAATTCCATAAATCCCAACATGTAGCAACAACCAACCCAAAAAGAACTCTCAAATATTACATCCACCCCTAGGGTTTTCTCAAGATTTCCATTAATTCCCTAAAACTTTTAAAAACTACAAAACTCTAAGTTTTACTTTCCATAGTCTCAATACCCTTACACACATCATACTTGTTATTCCATTCAATCATCCTTTCTTTTTGCTACTAACAAAGCTGGAGCTCTCTAAGACGACACACTTGGTCTCACAAATCCCTTTTCCAATAAATCTTCTCACTGCTTTTTCAGTTCGGGTACTTTTAATGCTAACATCCAATATTCCATCCGGAAACACATCCGGAAATCACGCACAACTGGTAGCCCATCACTGTGGCCTTTCTGCCAATTTCTAGAAAACTATCATCACAAACATAACAAATATCTTAGTCTCATCTCCTAAGAGTTTTCTATTTACTTAGCAGATATAAACCTCAACTATTCACCTTCGTCCAATTTTGAGTTCACACTCTACTCTCTGAGAAGCAGCCATTAATAATACCCAATCGTTCCCTCTCAACGACTTCCCAACTGAACCAACATACCAAAACCTCTAATCCGTCTCATCTTCCGATATAAGAATCTTTATCGACTCAACAAAAAAATCTGTAATCATTTCCTTAATTCCAAACAATTCATTGCACACACTATCAAAGCCGGAAAGACATGTCTATTCCATCCAACATAATTTCGTCTACTATCAACAAGAGATTAAGGGTGATCCGTTCCTCAATTTGTCAATAGACATCCGACAATCATGATGGGGCATAAATCGTCTTTACCAAACTATAATAGCATTTCTTGTGTCTTGTACACACAACTACCTAAGGCACAAATCCTTAGTCAACATAAACCTTACCTCCGCATTCCCTCTGGAATCAGGAACAACATTGTCCAAATAACACTTACAATCTTGCAACCAACGACACACAACCGAAGCAACTTGGAGAAGCACCAGCTTCTCCCCCACTTATCTCATTCTCACACCTGAAGACAAAGGATTATAAAAACCAAAAAGTACTGACAGTGTTTCACACACATATCACGTACTAAGGGACAAACAACATCGACAATATTCAACTGTCACACCAACTGACTCAACAACTTGGTCGGACGGATCGACCTGCTCTGATACCACTAATGTAACACCCCAATTCCCACCGCGAATAAATAATACATAAATAAATCAGAGTAAATAAAAATTTATTATTCTTAGACAGAAACAAGGATGCCACATTTGAAGAAAGAAAACATAATCCCTGCTCATAAATTTGATACATAACACAAAATGGAATAAACATAAAAGGGAAACTTTTTCCATAAAAAAAGGAAAGTTCAATTATGGAATAAAGCGGAAAGATCCATAACTGACTTGTTTTACAAAATAAATGGTTTTATAACATCAAAATATTCATACAAAGTTAATACAAAATAGATCCAACAAATGTATATAAGTATAACAAAAGCGTTCCCCGACTCTCGTGTTACGTATCAGAGCAGACAGACTGACAAACGGATGGAGGACTAATCTTCACAAAAGCCTCCAAGACTACTAATCTGCAATTGCCTCATAGAGCAACAAACCACAGCAGAAGGGTGAGAAATAACAACTAAATCAAGATTGCATAATAATATGCAAACACGTATAAATTCACATACATAATTATTCTCCCCACAAGCATCACATATTAATACTTATAGCATATAACGATTATACCAACATAATCACATATTCACACAAAAGGCATACCAAGGTTATGACATATGGAAACACACCACCACATCACATAGCATATGTCTATACATAAAACATATCATCCATAACCAATGCATTTATCACAAATTCATATCAAATCACCAATGCTATCACAAGCTCAACACATAATCAATCAATTCACAATCTCCCACACATAATCAATCCATTCATGATTTTTCATACATAATAAATCCATTCATGATTCATTCAAATGCACAGAGACCGACACAACGACTCTATGCAATGCAATGCAATGCGGTACCAATCCATCCATCATTCTCATCATCAGTTCACTCAGGAACTATTGGAATCATCGTTTGTTACTTAGTGTAACTCCCCGTCGGGCAAACGATGTTCCCCGTCGCTCACACCTCTTTATATAAGGCACACGACGTTTATGGATCGCTCACACCTCTTAGTATAAGGCACACGACCTGATCGCTCACACCTCTTTGTATAAGGCACACGATCGTCTATAATCATCGCTCACACCTCTTTGTATAAGGCACACGATGTTATAGCGGATTCCCTCTGGAACAGTTTCGTCGCTCACACCCCACAAAGGCCCACGACATCACAAGAATGTATATCATGATGCTTGGCATACAAGGCCTCCTGAAAATCAAATGCATCTTCACAAATCAATAATATGGATTATCTCATCATCATTATTCATGCATTGGAAATTAATTCAAACAATACATTTACTTGCCATAAGGCCACCAATTAACACACATTGGGTTTCATCATAATCCACAAACCACAACAATCATAACAATATACATTGATATTCAATCAAACAATGCATTTTACCACACAACAACATCATTATCGCATGCATCAACATCATATAGATAGCACAAAAGCCCCACATTTATATGACGATAGCATATCGCATCGAACACCAACAAACACAACAAAACCTACAAACCACTAATCATCCTCTACCAAATATTCTTATCTAACACATGATATCACATAACCATTTACTAGCACGTTGGATTCTCTTTCCAAGGCTTCAAGTCCCATATCAATCGGATTCCCGATTCATGAATTTTGGTGGAAACGGGGACTACCGTATTCACACATACATCACTTTTCCATATTTTCTTATCAATCCATGGCATAAACATATGTTCCTATTCCACTATTATAAAGAGCATTGAAATAGCTTTCCAACGCATCCGACCGTGCCTCAATCCGAGTTACGGATCAAAAGTTATGAAGGAAACAAAATGGAAAATCTGTCACGTTTGTTTTCCTATTCGCAATGCGAACCCCCAGCGAACCGTGGTAGAGAAAAAACAGCATAAAGTTTGCAATGCGAACTTCTGGGCGAACCTTCGCTGGGGTTCGCAAAGCGAACCTGCGAACCCAGAAATTCACTGCAGCGTCAATATAGGTCATATGGGACCAAAATTCATCATTTCTCCCACCCAAACACTTCCAAATCACAATATATCAACCCAAACATGTTCCAACATAACCAACAAGTATTCTACGCAGTTTATATCGAAACTCATCCGTGAAAACATCGATTTCTAACAATTGTTCGTCAATTTATCAATAAGAAAAAGTTGTGAAAACAACCAAAACAATTACAACAAACAACACATATACATACACAAGTAAGATATAATCGAAACTTCTCACCCTTACCCGATTAATCGTGATTGAAACGGAGGTTTCCTCAATTTTCCTCTTTCTCCTCTTCTCTCTTTCTTTCTTCTCCTTTTCTTTCTCTTCTTTTCCTTACCCTTTCTTTTCTCTCTTTTTCTCTCCACTTTCTATTTATTAAAAATATCTATTTTTTCTAAAATATCAAACCTCTCAAAATGACCATTTCACCCCTCAGCTCAAATATCTCTCAAATGCTCTCAAAATGCGATAAAACATAATAACCAAGAATAAAATAATATAAAGACCAAAAATAATTAAATCGACTCGATTAAATAAATCGGACAAAATAGGGCGTTACAGTATTCCCAGTGAACCTTTTCTCAGGCTGTCACTATTAGAACTTGTCAAAGAAATTCAGTTTCCCCATAGAGGATTAATTCCTGGTGAAACCTCTTTTGAATTTCTTCAAACTCTAGAACTGTTCACTAAAGAAAGGATTAAGTTTCGGTGAAACCTTTCTTGAACTTTTCTTAAGTTTGGACCCACAGGCTTCCTAAAAGCATTCCCAGCCTCCTCTTGGGCTTTGTACAAGGACCCTCCGGCTTCTTAGAAGTTCTTATGCCTCCTCTTGGACTTAGTACAAGGACCCAGAGACTTCCTACAGGTATAGGACAAAACTTAGTCATCTCTTGTTAGAGCAGTCCTTTCTAGAGTCAAAACCTCTCACCAGTTTAGGGTTGATTCTCATCCCTTAAAACATCAGCCTCCTCTTGGGCATCATACAAAGATCATCCATCATACAAAGATAAACCTTTTCATACCAGTAGACTTGGACAGTCTCATTTCCTCTTGGATTTCAAAGAACCATTTTTGTCTTCTTAAACACAGGAAAAACCCTTTCCTCTTTTTTTTTAACATCCGACGCTTTCCCGGATATTCCTTTTCTTTACGTCCGACGCTTTCCCGAATATTCCTTTTCTTTTCATCCGACGCTTTCCCGGATATTCCTTCTATTTTCATCCGGTGTTTTTTTTTCGGATATTTATATCTCAATCTTTAATCTTTTCACTCTTTCAATCAATTCCCACAAACAGCCTTTTAGCTTCAATCTTGGGCTTTAAACAAGACACCAAAACATCTTTTTCCTCCCATAGAATAGGAGAAACTACGATTGCTCTGATTTCCTTGTTTTCTTTAACGGGAATACGTAGGCATAAGATTGCGAAATCTTAGCGAGCACACTTATCAAAAACCTTAGGTCCAGTACCTTACCAAAAACATCGAAAAACAACAAAAATATCTTTTAAACATCTCTTAACCTTCCCAAAGGAGAAACTTTCCCATTTACAACAAATGAACACCAGTAAGTAGAATAACACAAGAAAATTGCTATCAACCCATGGATAACCATGTATAGGTTGGGTAATTGACAACTCCCCATTGTATAACCTGACCCCGAACTCCCCAATCTCTTATAATTTGTTAAAGAAAACATTTACGTGCAAGGTTAATTTGAGATAGCTTCCCTTTCCTTTCAAGCTTCATAGGATAAATAAGAAATCAGAAAGTAGCACCCTATCCCATCCATAGACAGGATGTGGGCGGTCACAAAACCGCGCTACAGGATGATTTAAAAATCATTTGAATTTTGCAAAACCAAGATAAAGAAATATTTTTATTGTTTAAAAACAAATAAAAATATAATTCTTTACAAAAATACCCAATATATGAAATAAATAATATTTTTATGAAATTTTCATGGAATAAAATATTTTATTATTTTTGTGAATTTTCAAAAAAAGAATCAACCAAAAATGATTAAAATTGAGAGAGAAATTAATTTTTCAATTAATTAATAAAAACATGAAAATATGGAAAATAGCAAAAACATAGAAAATGGCAAAATGGTCTGGGTGGGGTTTGAACCCACGACCAATAAGCCAAACACACATGCGTGCTACCACTGGGGTGGTGATACATCCGTGTGTCAA
Organism: Lathyrus tuberosus; assembly: GCA_022829125.1. Lineage (NCBI taxonomy): Eukaryota > Viridiplantae > Streptophyta > Magnoliopsida > Fabales > Fabaceae > Lathyrus > Lathyrus tuberosus. Next base: position 1,118,239 of record JALAZF010000436.1, on the reverse strand, counting down.
AATCACCCCATAAATACATAAGGCAAGTTTTGGCAATTTACGTGAAGCCTCTAACTTTCTCATTTCTCCATGGATTAGGACAAAATTTAGGTGCATCTGGCCTAGAATTTCATGAGGACTCCAATGGTGCCCTTGGAATTTTCAGAAAATGTTTCCTCCTCAAAATGCGATAGTGATTTCAAAATAGGCCTATTTTTGCATGGTATATGCTATCTCATGGTACAGGCAAGAATTACATTGCAAGTTGGTTCAAACACAACATATACAACATGTATAAGATGTTTTTGATCAATGGACATCAAAGGAATGCATAATTCAAAGAGTTCAAGTTGTCATGCACTAACCTCTTGGAGCTTTTTGTGCTATCTGCCAAGTTCCTTGTGCCAGAAGTAATTTGATGCTTTCGACACTCTCAATTGATCCCTTAGAAGCTTTTAGAATTATTAGAAACAACTGGAATCCTCAGGAACAAGTTATGGCACTTTCTTGCAAAAGAGGCAAAAGTGACCAATATGGCAACTCTCTCAAATGATGTTCCAGATGAGGGGAACCATTTGGGACAGTTTGAGGATGATATTTGGAGTGTGTTTGAGGCTTTTTTTGGTTTTGGAAGTGACTGGATCAAGACATGGCTTGAAAAATGCAGAAAAGTCTAATTTTGAGGTTTTGGTAGTGGACTTTGTGATTTTGGTGTTTCAGGTCACAAGTGAGTGTTTGAACAGCTTAGATACAACATATTAGAGGTGTTTGGATCATGAGATGTGGTGGAATTGCTCTCTAACTCAAAAACACAAAGATACCTTGCAAAAGAAGGTATTTTGGCCTAAAGAAAGAGATTTTGAGGAAAGCAAGTGTTGTAGTGCTTTGGTGTACTCAAACTGATCACAATTGAGCCCTATTTATAGTGTGTCAAGTTTGTTTTGGAATCAATAGTGAATGGCAGCTGCAGCAGGCCTTTGGCCAATGTTGAGCAAAAGGAATCTCAAGTCTCCTCTAGCCATTGACTTGAGGTTAGGGCACAGGCCTATGGTCCTTTGATTCAGAGCTTATTCTTGACTCATTCAGTTAGGAATGTGTCAGTCCATGCCACCTTGGTGTATACATTAAATGCATTCCAACAAAATTGGAGTCTTGGCACCTTTTTAGCCTTTTTAGGTTTGTTATGGCTAAGTGTAGATTCTTGGACTTTAGAGGCTTGGGGATCAGATCATTCTCCTTTTGTTTTATCCTCAGATGTGTCCAAATGGATGACAAGGCTTGGAGTTGCTTAATTTTTCCAAATCGAGCAAAATGCCAAAATCTGCCTTGTCCAAGACAGTTGGAAATGGTGATTTTGAGGGATTCATATCTCCCTGCTCATGTTGAGTTATGGGAGGCTCTTGTGCTTTTTAGAAAGCCCTCATATGATACAAAACATGTGTGATCATAGTTTGTTTTGAAACTATTTGGATCCCATTAAAAAATCCTCATGAACATTGATGTTCAAGGCTGGAAACTTAGGCAGATTTTTACTAAGTGTTGGAAAAAGTGTCATTTTAATGTTGTTGTCATTTTGATCACTCCATAACTTAAAATCCATAAAGAATTGGAGTTGGAGGTAGTTGAAGCTTTTGTAGAGTGTAGCAAGACCTACAAATCCAGCTTTGGATCACCCAAAGTGGTTACTTGGATCTCAAGTTATGGTCCTTGGAAGTTGGTACCAAAACCACTTTTATTCCATAACTTAGAAAAAATTTGGTTTCTCAAGGTTGCCCCTTTTGCAAGAAACCTCACTTTTCTTGATTTTTCTTGATGAATGATGATCAATATCATACACTAACATTGTTTTTGACTTGGGGGAACCATATTTGTGAAAATTTCCAAAAAGTCAAACTTGATTTTGTGCACAGTTGACTTTTTATAGGATGAAATCCAAACTGTGCGATCCTTTGTGAAATCAATTCCTTGATCTAAATCAAATCTAATGGATGGAATCCATAGGTGTTATAGGGTGTATTGAATCATGTCCCAAGGTTTGGGAGTATTTCTTGATCAAAAGTCAAAGATAGAGTTGACTTTTCCATTAAAATCCTAATTGTGGTCCAGATGAAATTGAAACTTGTGAATCAAGCCTCTTGGGGTCAATACATTGTTGCAAATGGATCAATGTGGTGTATTGGAGGTCCTAAAATCATGTCTTGAGGTCTTGGCTCAGGTTTTGTCCCAAAAGTCAACTTAGGGGTGAATTAGGTCAAGAAACCGTAATTTTTGATTTTTGGTAAATGCATCCCCTAAGGTTAAATTGACTTGATGATTGGGTCCATGAGGTCCGTTGGAGTATCTTGGGTTGGGCTTTGAAGCATTGGCTCATGTTTAGATGAAAATTTTCATCTGGAGGCCTCAGTCAACCAAAACCCTAATTTGGAATATCTTGAGTATCTTGAGGCTTGATCCACTTGGAATGTTGCAACTTTGTGCTTGATTCTTGATGTGGGAGTCCTCTTGATCCTTTATAGGTGCTTGAGAGGTTAGACAAGTTGAAGATCATATCATTTCTTGATTGATCCTTTGTCTAAGTGCTCTGAGAGGGCTTAAAACCCTGATTCTTGATTGTGGTGAATGCTCAACCATCTATGAGGAGATTGATGAGGCATGGAGGTACATCCATATTGTGATGATGTCTTGCACAATGATGGGAAATCTTGGTGGTCAAAATTTGGGGTATGACAGTTGGCACAAAAATCTCACTTATAATAGATCCTATTGAGGGTATTTTTTTAATGAGCAATTCGATATTGATGGCAATGTTCTCAAGGATCCATGACTCTAGGAACCTAGTAAAACCCTAGAGTCTACTCTTGTGAGGATCACTGGTCAAAAAGCACCTAAAACCCTCCTACCATGATAAATCATACATGGGCCGTTTGAGACCACATCGCCCATAAACCCAAAATACATACATAACATTGCATTATACCCATATCCTTTCTGCATCCATATATAACATGGCATTGCATTTTCATAAAAATATTTTGCCATATAGATAACAAAAAAAAATCATGCATCCACATTCATCAACATGCATGCACATTTTTCCACGAAAACAAAAAAAAAACTCATCCCATCTTTTGTCAATAATTGCAAGTTGATTTCTCGGCACCCATACCGAACCCAGAGTAGCTCTCAGAAAATTATGGATGAATTAGAACAAGGCCAGAAAGTGCTAAGAGGAGACATCGATCAATGGAAAGATAAAGTGGTTGAGATTTTGATAGCCTTGAAATCTCTGATAGAAAAATAAAAAATAAAAAATATGTGGTAGAAAGTGTGGGGCATCATAACGTCATTCCTCAACTGCAAAATCTTAATCATCCTTCTCTTCATCATCCTCAAGGGGCAATGGGCCCAAGAAAGGCGTGACCAAAGGAACCTTTTAGAAGAAAAAATGATAGCCTTATGTCGTGGTCAGTTGTATCAAAGAGGCTAAAAAACGCATTAGAAAAAAAGGTTCGCCCACGAGAATTCAAGGAATGAGACCCAGTACAAAAAAAGATATTGCCAATTCAAATGGATTCACGTGGGAACTATGAAGGCTCATATATTTTGAAAAAGGCCTTCTCTGGTAGAGCTTTGTTTCTTACAATGATGGTTGGAAAGGAGTTTCCACTCCCCGTGAACTCCGATGCAGTCAAAAAATATCATGCCTAAAAAAATGGGTTAAAAACCCGCTAAGTCGAGAACCTGAAAGGGTGGCTTAACCAAAAAATGGACATCCCGGTGGACTGAAAACTCGAAAGAACAGTTCAGGAAATAATTAGGGATAAATAAAAAAGGAGTGAAAGTGTAATAACCCATATTTATAAATGCTCTGAATAATATTAGTTAAGACCAGCTGAGTTCCGGTGTGCTCTGAGTATTTATCTGATAAGATAACTAGAGCAACTGATGAGCTCAGATTTAGTCAAATTAATATTATTCGACTCTGAGGTTTTTCTTCTTGGGACATTAGAGACAATTTGGAAATTTAAGTTGGTGTTACTAACTTAATGATATTTCTATATATCATTTCCATTTTCTTTCCTCTTCATTAGTAACCAAAATTAGAAAGAAAGATAGTAAGAAGTAAAGAGAAGGAGGGGCAAGAGGAGAGAAAGAGAAAGAAACCTAGAATTTGAAGAACAACTTGGAACTTCTTCATTCTTCATCAAGTCATCTCACAATATTCATCATCATCTTGTTTAGAGGTGGGTTCTAGTTAGAAATTAAGCTCTAGAAAATTTAGAATTGTCAGAGTTTAGGTAAGAAGTGATGAATATGGAAATTTTGTGTGAAATCGATGTTTTAACGGTTCAAATGCGAATAAAAATGAGTAGCATGATTGATATATGTGTGAACATGATCTATGATAATTGATTCCATGAACCATTGAGTTTATATGACTTTCCATTGAGTTTTATACTGAAAAAATGCTGGTTCTTGAGATTCTGTTACAGTGTTAACCATTAACCAAATAGGGTTAACCGGTTAACGCGTGTAAAATTTCCTGTCTGCGTGAAAAATGGGCTGGTTAACCGATTAACATAATTTGGTTAACCGGTTAATGAATTATGTTAATTTCTTGTTTAGCTACTGTAAGTCTTCCGTTAACCGGTTAACCATATCCTGTTAACCGGTTAACACTGTGTTGAATTTGGAAAATCTTTTAAAATTCATATCTTTTGGATCGTAACTCCGATCGAAGCGTGTTAATAGTCGTTGGAAAGCTATGTTAATATCATACGCAATAAAAGTGAAAAATATTGATTTCGATACCCGATTAAATGAATCGGAGGGAACCCAAGAATTATGTTAACTTTATGATTGAATTATTACATGTATTTTATTACATAATTGTATTATGCCTTGTCTAACCAATTGTTGTTAAGTATGATTTAGAGAGTATGCATGTTTAAAATATGGAATAGGAAGAGTGAGGAAAATCTTAACATAAAACTATAGTGGAACCTAGTAGTGTGACTAGGAAATTATAGATGATCTAGATGGCGACACTCGTGCACTCGATGCCGAGGCGTGCATCCAAATATCGATAATGGTCTAGAAGAGAATAAAACATTAGTATGGAACATGTGTGAACCATTGTAATTATGAGAAAAAGGCAAATGAGGCCTTAAGGCAAAAGTGGCCTAGTAATTGTTGAATACAATCAAAGTTGTATGTGAAATCACGTAATCGTAACCATTTCCCAGATATATGTCGTTCCATGAGTAACGAGCTCCTCTGGAATGTATGCATGATTACTTGGTAGGTTTGATTCCCGTTTAGAGTACGAATGAAGCCTATAAGGTAAAGAGACTTGTAACGGTGTACGGACCATCTGAAGTGACGATTCGTAAGGTGATAATGTGTCCCTTAGTTTCCGAATCCATCTCGTATGCCAAGTAATCTACGAGGATCCATGACTCGCTCCGACTTTTAGAAGTAGAAGAGGACAGGAGAAAGGGGGTGCCTTGACGAGGTTATCGATTCGTGATAATTTTGAGTTAACGGACTCATAAACATGTTTCCATATAGTGTGAGATTGCAAACTCAAGGTCATTTCTCTTCCCTTTGAATTGAGTTAGGATTGATAGAACCTTGTAAAGCTGAGAGAATCTATAAGATAGGGAACTCACTGAGATTTAATATCTCACCCCACATTGTTGATTATATTACAGGTACTTCAGGTTCCGCGAAGGGTAAGGAAAATCCGTTTGATTATCCTTACGTATCTTGGCTTTTTGGGATGGCATAGCTTCTGTTATGGAGATTTTATTTTGAGATCATTGTTTTGATCAATTTCTTAGTACATTGGAAGATCTTGTGTATATTATGCCATAGACCTTTAGTATTTTGTATTTAGGGCATGTAATGTATACAATTTGTTAACTAGGAACTTGTGGTATTTCAATACCAAAACTTGGATTCATGTATAACATATGTGCTTTGATGTATGTTGTTATATGTGGGTGTTACAGTTGGTATCAGAGCAGGTCGTATCCTCGACCTAGCCCTGAAATAGTATAAGTGTTTCTTTCCGTTCATATGCGTTGTGTCGCCATTGGTCTTAAGTGTTATATTTATGGCATTGAGCCTGGTCAACTTAATTATATCTGTATGACCTTTAGGAACATGGCTGACGGATGCAGAACCTGTGGTAGACCCAGAACTACTCCTACTGAGACGAATCTTCTAGGCGGCGACGAATATATTCCATGGCCCCAGTTTTTACAACAGATGCAGCAGCAGCAGCAGAACCAATTCATGCAGCTGATGGTATAATTGATGAATGGGGGTTTTCATCCCAGGTGGTTGTTCCAGATGCTGTAGGTGGGAGTTTTCGAGATTTCATCCGCATGAATTCTCCAGAATTTCATGGCAGATTAGATCCTGTGAAAGCTCATGAATGGGTGGCTGGTATGGAGAGAATCTTTCCGATAGTTCAGTGTAGTGAGGATAACAAAGTGGTGTTTGCTTCTCACTCATTAAAAGGTCCTGCTATGAAGTGGTGGGAGAGTGCTTCAGCTTTAATGACTATCCAAGATGTGCCTAAGGTCTGGGAGCACTTTAAGATTTCCTTTATGGAAAAGTATTTCCCTAGTTCCTTGAGGACCCAAAAGGAGTTTGAATTCCAACAATTAAGGCAATGTACTATGACTGTGGCTGCTTATGTTGAGAAGTTTGAGATCATGGCTGCTTACTCTAGGCAGGTCGTGTATGCTCCGGATGAAAAATGGAAGATTGACCAATTTATTTTTGGATTGAAAGTTGAGATTTCTCACAGTGTGTCTCAAAGAGAATTCACTACTTATGCTGAGTTGCTAAGGCAATGCTATGTGGCTGAGAACAGTTTGAAGAGAGTCCAAGCAGATGGGGATTTGAGTAAGACAAATCAGAAAGGCCTAGACAACAAGCCTTCAAAAGGAAACAAGTTCAGAATTCTAGATCAAGTGCACCTCTTGTGTATCATACTTGTGGTAAGATGCATTTTGGTAGATGTCGCTTCGAAGGAATGGAGTGTCACCGTGTCAAAAAGTAGGTCATATGGCGAAGGATTATCCTCAGAATAGGAATCAGACGCAAGGAAAGAGTATCGGTCGAGTTTATACATTGGATGCGAAGAAGGCAAAAGGTGATAACTCTTTGATTGCTGGTACGTGTTTCGTTAATGGGAATCCTTGTTTTGTATTATTTGATTGTGCAGCAACACACTCTTTTGTGTCAATGCAATGTATGAAGCGACTTGGGTTGTAAGCTATTCTGTTGTCTCCACCCATGGTGGTTACTACTGCTATGGATTAGATGGTTGAAACACCTTTAATGTGTGAAAACTGTGTATTATCTGTGGATGGAAGAATTTTTCAGATTGATCTTATTTGTTTGCCGCTTAAGAAAATGGATGTTATTTTGGGGATGGATTGGCTTTCTGCTAATTTGGTATTAATTGGTTGTGAAGAAAAACTAATCATCATTCCATCTGTTGAAGCTACTCCGAAAGATGTGTTAACTACTACTTTAGAAGGTATAGTTGGAATGATAAATTTCTTGTTTGAGAAGGAAAAATCTATTCTTTTGGTGCTCACTAAGGAGGAGAGTAGCGACCTTCAAGTTTTGCATATTCATGTAGTCTGTGAGTTTTCAGAAGCTTTCCCCGAGGATGTCACTTCTTTTCCTCCAGAGAGGGAAGTGGAATTCTCTATTGACTTGATACCGGGAACGGCTCCTATATCCATTTCTCCGTATCGGATGGCACCACTTGAGTTAAGAGAATTGAAGGATCAATTGGAAGAGTTAATGGCTAAGCATTTTGTCCGACCCAGTGTTTCGCCCTGGGGAGCTCCAGTAATGTTAGTAAAGAAGAAGGATGGTGGAATGCGGTTGTGTATCGATTACTGGCAGTTGAATAAGGTCACTATCAAGAACAAGTACCCATTACCCAGGATAGACGACCTGTTAGATCAATTGAAAGGAGCCTGTGTGTTCTCTAAGATTGATTTACGTTCGGGTTATCATCAAATCCGTGTGAAGAATTCAGATGTACCAAAGACCGCGTTTAGAACCCGTTATGGCCATTATGAATTCTTAGTAATGCCTTTCGGTGTGACGAATGCTCCGACAATTTTTATGGATTATATGAATCAGATATTTCAACCTTACTTGGACCAATTTGTAGTGATCTTTATTGATGACATTCTTATTTATTTTCGTACTTCTCAAGAGCACGGAGAACATCTAAGAATCGTTCTATCGATCTTACAAGAGAGACAACTTTTTTCCAAGTTAAGCAAGTGTGAGTTTTGGATGTCAGAGGTTAGTTTTCTTGGTCATGTCATATCTCAAGGAGGTGTGGCAGTAGATCCATCAAAAGTTGATGCGGTAATTAATTGGGAGAGACCAAAGAATGTTTCAGAAGTTAGAAGTTTCTTGGGACTGGTAGATTATTATAGAAGGTTTATCAAAGCCTTTTCTCAATTGGCTCTACCAATGACCAAACTTACTCGAAAGGATTGTCCTTATGAGTGGGATTCAGCTTGTGAACAAAGTTTTATGAGTTTGAAGGAAAGATTTACGACTGCTCTTGTTTTGATCATTCCTGATCCTAGCAAGTCGTATGAGGTATTTTGCGATGCATCAAAGATGGGATTAGGAGGTGTCTTAATGCAGGATTGTCACGTGGTGGCTTATGCTTCTCGACAATTAAAGGTTTACGAGAAGAATTACCCAACTCATGATTTGGAATTGGCGGCGGTTGTTTTTACACTGAAAGTGTGGCGTCATTATTTGTATGGAGTACGTTTTGAAATGTTCAGCGACCATAAGAGTTTAGAGTGCCTATTTGACCAAAAAGAGTTGAACATGTGTCAAAGGAGATGGATGGAGTATCTAAAGATTTTGATTTAGAATTAAAGTACCATCCGGGTAAAGAAAATAAAGTAGCGGATGCATTGAGTAGGAAAGTGTTGCATAATGCCGAATTAATGATCTTAGAGTATGCCTTATTGGAAAAGTTTAGAGATCTTAATCTTCAATTTATTTGGAATCCAATAGGTGTGATTATGGGAAATTTGAATGTTAATTCTACTCTTAGAGGGGAAATTCAACAAGGGCAAATATTGGATGAGAAGCTACAAGAAGTGTTGGTTCAACCGGGTTTCTCGCGAGCTACCAATGGAATCATTCTGTTTAACCAAAGGGTTTGTGTTCCGTATAATGCGGTATTGAAAAGAAGGATTTTGGAGGAAGCTCATAAAGGTGCTTTTACTATATATCATGGTTCTTAAAAAATGTATCAAGACTTAAAGAGGGACTATTGGTGGTCCGGTATGAAAAGAGATATTGCAGTGTATGTATCAGAGTATGTGGTATGCCAACAAGTAAAGATTGAACACCAAAGACCGGGTGGCTTATTACAACCGTTAGAAATTCCAGTATGGAAGTGGGATAGTATTTCTATGGACTTTGCAGTTGGATTACTCTGTGCACAAGGTGGTTACGATTCTATTTGGGTGATTGTGGATCGGTTGACGAAATCTGCGCATTTCTTAGCCGTAAAGACTACTTAGAAGGAAGGTCATCTTGCAAGATTGTTTATTTCAGAAATTTTGAGGTTACATGGTATTCCCTCTAGTATTGTGTCCGATAGAGATCTAAAGTTTACTTCAAGATTTTGGAGAGCTTTTCAACAAGCTATGGGAACAAAGTTGTGTTTGAGTACGTCGAATCATCCTCAAACGGATGGTCAGACAGAACGGACGATACAAATGATGGAAGATATGTTCAGAGCTTGTGTGCTTGGAAGTGGAGGAAATTGGATAGAACTTCTACCATTGATTGAGTTTTCGTACAATAATAGTTATCATGCAAGTATTGGTATGGCTCCTTACGAAGCATTGTATGGAAGGAAATGTAGGAGGCCTTTGTGTTGGGTGGAAGTTGGTGAAGATAGAATTTTGGGACCCGAGATTATCTAAGAGACTACGAAAAAGATTAGAATGATCCGTGACAAAGTTAAACAAGCACAAGATCGTCAGAAGAGTTATACGGATAACCGTAGGAGACCTTTAGAGTTTGACGAGGGTGATCACGTGTTTTTGAAGGTTACTCCGAGATTGAGGCTGAAAGGACCGTTTAAGTCACAAAAGTTAAGTCCGAGATATGTGGAACCGTATCAAATTTTAGAAAGGATTGGTGAAGTAGCTTACAGGTTAGCCTTACCACCTTCTCTATCAGAGATGCACGATGTCTTTCATGTGTCTCAACTTTGGAAGTTTGTTCCAGATCCTCTTCATCCAATTCTACCAGATACAATTGAAATAGAAGCAGATTTAACGTTTGAGCCTCAACAAGTCATGTCACGAGAAGAGAATCTAAGGTGTTAAGGAACAAAGAAATTCCTCTTGTTAAAGCTCAGTGGGATATGACACATCCGGGTGATGCAACTTGGGAACTTGAATATGAAATGCAAGATGCTTACCCTCACCTTTTTCAAGTAATCTCTAAATTCGAGGACAAATTTCTATTTAAGGAGGGAGGATGTAATACCCCGTATTTATAAATGCTCTGAATAATATTATTTGAGACCAGCTGAGTTCCGGTGTGCTCTGAGTATTTATCTGATAAGATAATTAGAGCAATTGATAGCTCAGATTTAGTCACATTAATATTATTCGACTCTGAGGTTTTTCTTCTTGGGACATTAGAGACAATTTGGACATTTAAGTTGGTGTTACTAACTTAATGATATTTCTATATATAATTTCCATTTTCTTTCCTCTTCATTAGTAACCAAAAATAGAAAGAAAATAGTAAGAAGTAGAGAGAAGGAGGAGCAAGAGGAGAGAAAGAGAAAGAAACCTAGAATTTGAAGAACAACTTGGAACTTCTTCATTCTTCATCAAGTCATCTTACAATCTTCATCATCATCTTGTTTAGAGGTGGGTTCTAGTTAGAACTTAAGCTCTAGAAATTTTAGAATTATTAGAGTTTAGGTTAGAAGTGATGAATATGGAAAATTTGTGTGAAAATCGATGTTTTGACGGTTCAAATGTGAATAAAAATTAGTAGCATGATTGATATATGTGTGAACATGATCTATGATAATTAATTCCATGAACCATTGAGTTTATATGACTTTCCATTGAGTTTTATACTGAAAAATGCAGGTTCTTGAGATTTTGTTACAGTGTTAACCGATTAACCAAATGGGGTTAACCGGTTAACGCGTGTAAAATTGCCTGTCTGCGTAAAAAATGGGTTGGTTAACCGATTAACATAATTTGGTTAACCGGTTAACGAATTGAGTTAATTTCTTGTTTAGCTACTGTAAGTCTTCTGTTAACCGGTTAACCATATCCTGTTAATCGGTTAACACTGTGTTGAATTTGGAAAATCTTTTAAAATTTATATCTTTTGGATCGTAACTTCGATCGAAGCGTGCTAATAGTCGTTGGAAAGCTATGGAAATATCCTACGCAATAAAAGTGAAAAATATTGATTTTGATACCCGATTAAATGAATCGGAGGGAACCCAAGAATTGTGTTAACTTTATGATTGAATTATTACATGTATTTTATTACACAATTGTAATATGCCTTGTCTAACCAATTGTTGTTAAGTATGATTAAGAGAGTATGCATGTTTAAAATATGGAATAGGAAGAGTGAGGAAAATATTAACATAAAACTATAGTGGAACCTAGTAGTGTGACTAGGAAATTATAGATGATCTAGATGGCGACGCTCGTGCACTCGATGCCGAGGCGTGCATCCAAATATTGAGAATGGTCTAGAAGAGAATAAGACACTAGTATGGAACATGTGTGAACCATTGTAATTATGAGAAAAAGGCAAATGAGGCCTTAAGGAAAAAGTGGCCTAGTAATTGTTGAATACAATCACGGTTGTATGTGAAATAACGTAATCGTAACCATTTCCCTGATATATGTCGTTCCATGAGTAACGAGCTCCTCTGGAATATATGCATTATTACTTGGTAGGTTTGATTCCCGTTTAGAGTACGAATGGAGCCTATAAGGTAAAGAGACTTGTGACAGTGTACGGACCGTGTGAAGTGATGATTCATAAGGTGATAATGTGTCCCTTAGTTTCTGAATCCATCTCGTATGTCAAGTAATCTACGAGGATCCATGACTCGCTCTGACTTCTAGACGTAGAAGAGGACGGGAGAAAGGGGATGCCTTGACGAGGTTATCGATTCATGATAATTTTGAGTTAACGGACTCATAAACATGTTTCCATATAGTGTGAGATTGCAAACTCAAGGTCATTTCCCTTTCCTTTGACTTGAGTTAGGATTGATAAAACCTTATAAAACCGAGAGAATCTATAAGATAGGGAACTCACTAAGATTTAATATCTCACCCCACGTTGTTGATTATATTACAGGTACTTCAGGTTCCGCAAAGGGTAAGGATAAAGTCGTTTGATTATCCTTACGTGTCTTGGCTTTTTAGGATAGCATAGCTTCCGTTGTGGATATTTTATTTTGAGATCATTGTTTTGATCAAGTTCTTAGTACATTGGAACATCTTGTGTATATTATGCCATATACCTTTAGTATTTTGTATTTAGGGCATGTAATGTATACAATGTGTTAACTAGGAACTTATGCTATTTCAATACCAAAACTTGGATTCATGTATAATATATGTGCTTTGATGTATGTTGTTATATGTGGGTGTTACAGAAAGAAAAGCATGCTAAGTCAAAAACCCAAAAACGGCGCTTAGGCAAAAAGGTGCATCCCGGTGGATCGAATACTTGAAAGTGAAGTCCAGGAAAAATTTAGGGATTTATAAAAAAAGAAAAAAGATTGCAGTATGCGATCTTGATCCAAACAAAAACTAAAGACAGGAAGAATCAACAAAAAATTTTCAGATGCAGTAAAATTCGAGAACCCAATGTTAGAGGAGTCTGAAGAAGAAGACTTTGAGGATTCAATGCCAAATCATCCTGAAACCTGAAACACCTTCTCTTCCTTGGCAAACATATTGACCCCAATCTTTGAGTGGGTAAAAGGCCAACCAAACATGAATCAAGCATGAGAGTTTATCCTCGACATTGGTGATTATTTGGACATTTCATCCTTTTCCATTTGTAATTTCCTTGTTTGTTAAGCATTTATTTGTCTTTCAAATTTTTTAGTTCTTTGAATGGTAATATTAATGAATTGATCATGCATCTTTTGAATTAATCTTTTTGTGTTCACTATTTCTGTATTTCTTTCCTTTTTCACACAAAAAAAATTAATGTCAATATTTCTTCACTTAGCTTTTCTTTATCAAACTTTTGTTCTAACAAAGATTAAATGGAAGATGATGTAAAAAAAAAAAAAACCAAAGTTGCTAAAGTATACTTTTGAATAAAGTTTGGTTGATGATGTAATGCATTGTTTCAATTTCCAAACACTATGGAGTTAAAGAAATTTAATCTCAAGTCAACCCCTTTGAGCCTAGTAGCTGGTGTTTCTTTCTGTGTTAAAAACCCTTTAGCTTAACCAGGGTCAGGGTATGCTTTTTAGTAAGTTTGACTATACATTAAAATTTCAAGAGAAACATCTTATTTGTACACCATCTAATAAGAGAATAAACCACTACTTCTTCCTTGCATACATCATATAGTGTCGAACAAGTCGTGAAAATCCAAAAGCTTATAGTGATTGTTCCTCACTAACCATTAACATGGAAATCACAACCTTTCAAAAAATCAAACCAAAAGAACAAATTTCATGGAAACAGTTCCAAAAAAATTAGATATGAAAAAAAAAAGAAAAAAAAATTAAAATCAAAATAAAAGGGGATCACCAAAATCTTTTACAAAATAACAAGATTAGGTGACTACCATATCAAAAAAGATGCAAACAAAAAGAATAAGTGGATGCCATCTAAAAAAACTCTTATTAGTTCTTGAGCAATTATGTTTTCATCTTTACCACTTCAAAATTCTCTCAAAACTTGAATGCGTGTGCCAAACTAATTGAACGCATGAATGGACATCATTAGAAGGATAATGAGAGGTTGACATTAAAATTTGAGCCTTATATCCCTTTTATTCAAAAACCATGAACTAGACCACGTTATAACCCTTAAAAGACCTAATTGAAGGAAGGTTTTATATGAAAGCATACTACAAAAAAATTGCGTTAAACTGACTCCAAAGATATTTGCTAATCGTATTCAAAGTATATCATGCTCTTGCATCACCATTTCAAATTTTAATGTCTATACCAATATTGTGTTCTAATCATTAATTCATTCATTGTACATCACCACGTTGTTTCAATTACAACTTTTGATTTCAAAACTTAAATGAGCATTGCATTAGAATTATCATTTGAAGGAACAATTTTATCGACAATTCAGCACTTAACATCAAGGAAGTTCCAACAATGCACAATCAGTTGCGAAACTTGATCATTCATAAGTGGTCACAGTATGGGAAAATCACTCTAAGAATCAGTCAATATGGGGTAAATCACTTCAAGACTCTATCAATGAGATGTAAATCGTTCAAAGAATCAGTTAATCAAATGAAAATTGCTTCGAGATTCAAAATATTAGGGCAAGCCATCTAAAATTCGTATTATGGCAAGGTGTTTCAAAACTCATATAGAGGTAAATTTCTTCAAAGATCTGACAAACTAGGGTAATATAAGCAACATAATTAACGAGTGGCGAGTTTTCTCCATAATTCAAGGTTCTTAGGCAAACTCTACAATACATCAACAACGATCAGGTTTAAAGTGAGTGTTGCAAGATTAAGCTAGCGCAATATCATATTTGTCAACCTTTTCCCTTGACAAAAAAAAATTCTGCAAAAGAACCCTTATGTTTAATTTTAACCATCCATTGCACGCCTTCAATTCACTAAATAAACGGGGAATTCAAATCATCATCATGCATTATTTTAACATTAAACGTGTTTGCATATATCATGCATTATTCCTACATCAACCATGTTTGCATTGCTCTAGCATCAAACCATGTATCTCATATCTTTCATTAGGCATATTTCCATAGCGTGAATCTGACATCATCAAAAAGGCTTATAAAATAAGCAACAAAATCAGACATCTACAATCAAAAGCCTAACAATGCTTGCACTACAACAGATAAGACTTTAGACAGCGCTTTTTTTGCCCTTAGACAGCGCTTTTAAGCGCTGTCTAAACCTGCGCTGCTATAGGTTTAGACAGCGCTTTGGGTAATACCAAAAGCGCTGTCTAAAGGGGGGTATATTTAATGAAAAGCGCTTTCTATGATACCTTTAGACAACGCTTTTTGACATTATAAGGTCCACCTTAGACAGCGCTTTTGGTAAAAGCGCTTTCTAAGGTCCACCTTAGACAGCGCTTTTGTAAAAAAACGCTTTCTAATCCCCATCTTAGACAGCGCTTTCACCAAAAGCGCTGTCTAAGGTATACGAAAAATTTTATATAAATTTTTTTAAACCACAATTTTTACCAAGTTTTTTCAACCAGAATTTGACCTGTTTTTCAACCAGCAATTTTTTTCAGAAAAATACCACAATTTGGAGATTCAAATCAATCCAATTTATCCTATTTAAATGTACCAATTTACACCAAAATTATATATCCAAAACAATTGGCAATTCAAGCCAATATATATATTTAAAATTACAAACCAAAATTATATATACACCTATTTATAATTACAAATCATTACATTTTTTCTACAAATGCACATATTACTTATACTAGTACTTTTGCATCCAACCAAAGCATTGCTTCAAATCTACATTATAGGTCCTGAAAACACAAAGATTGTAATTCAATTAAAAGAATACATAAACAAAGTTACACATATTTAAATTCTCATCAATTAAAGTAAGAGTACAATATTATACCTTGTAAAATTCCGAGCTCCATAATGTATTGACACCAATCCTCTTTAATTTCATCCAATTGAGAAATTGAGTAATGAGCACACTTGCATTCTTCAAAGTACTACATAATAATATAACATAGTTTGATTTAGTTTTAACTATTTCATTAGACATGAGAGATATGTGTTAATATTAAAATAACTCATAAGTTAGAAATACATACATCGGACTCGGTATGCTCCGGAATCCGCTTATCCTTTGTTTTGGATCTTGTTGGAGTCTAAATAACATTACCATGTAAAAAATGAAAATAAAATGCTCGTAAAATCTTTGAATCTACACATTAAGGTTAACAAAGGTTTATAACGGTTTTAAGCATACCTTATATCCTACGAGTATGAGGTTACAATGTCACTGTGACTTTGTCAAAGCTATAATGAAATGAAAGTAAATCAAATATTGACTTAATATCTAAGTAAATCAAATCTGGCAGAAATCAGTGATAACAGTAGACAATTTGTGGCACATTCATATAGAGAGTAAATGAAAGTCTTATAACTTGGATGTAAGGCCAAGAATGGTAGTGCTTACCTAAGATAGTTTTGCAAAGAAGCTTCTACCGAGTTGTGTCAACAGAAGTTGTGGAATCGAGAGAGGAAATTTGCGAGTTCAGCTTCTATTTTCCTAACATCATGTACAGACTTAATTATGAGTGAAATCATGTACAATAAGCTGAGTCCAAAATGCATATGATACAATTTTAACAAGTTGGGTCCAAAATGGCTTGTAGAATAAGCTGAGTTTGTATCAAGCAAAGAGAGACAGAAGAAAACACAAACCAAATATGAGCTTCACCATTCAAAATTTCAAACCAAGAAATAAAAAAATGTTAAATATATAAGAGAAAACACTTGTGGAACAAAATGAAAAGGAAGGTGAAAATTACTTCTAGTTTGGGATTCTACTGTAGAAGAATCAATTTCAAATAGTCAAAAGATATAAAGAAACAGAGCATGTAATTAAGCTTGGAAAGAAGCCATTCCTAAATCAAGATCTTTTTGGCAGAAGGATTTATCATGAACACAATGCATTTGTAAAAGATCAAAAGTTGTGTTTTCAGCCAATCTTACATCAATCACTGCTCAAAATAGAATTAGAAGCACTACCATTTAAAAATAGGTCAAATGTGAAACCAAATCACCCAATTTTAAATAGAAGAATATGAGAGTGCAGTGAAGAGAAAAATTAAAGGCAAAGAGTGATAATTGTGATTATATGTTTATATGAAAATACCTACAATCAACTTATATAACTAACAATAGAAATCGTAGAACCAACGGAAGGAAAATAGGTTAAGACAAATCGAAAATCGTAGAACAAATTTATAACAGAACTTAGTAAAACCTATATCTTCACACAAATTTATAACAGAACAAATTTATAACAGAACATAACAGTGTAACAGAACTTGAAAAAAAAAAGTATCTGACAATCAAATCGAAACGAAAAATCGAAAATACGAATCGAAACAACGAATAGAAGGGGAGAAGAAATGCATATTCGAACCTAGAAATGAGTATGTCAATCGATTTCTTTGACAAGAAATGAGTATGAGATGATTTCTTGGTCAATCGAACCTGGAATCGAAAGAGTGTGAGAAGAGTATGACAAGAAATGAGTATGAAACGATTTTATTATCAATCAAACTTGGAAACGAAGGATTTCTTGAAGCGTGTGAGATTTTCGGAAGCAATTTCTTGAAGCGATTCCTGAAATAAGGGCAACAAAACGATGAGAAACGATTTGTTAAAGAAATTAGGGCGATGAGAAACGATTTCCCTTAAATTTTGAAACGATTTTGAGCTGATTTCGAGAAAGGATAAGAAACGATTTTGTGAAGCATATGAAGCCGGAAAGAGACGAAGCTGAGACGATTTTGAGAAGTGATGAGAAAAAATTTTGTGAAGCTAATGAAGCTGGAATGACACAATGAATTATTATTTTTTTTGTTTTTTTTTTTATTTTAAGACCTTAGACAGCGCTTTTGATTTTATTTTTTTTTAATTTTTAAGACCTTAGAAAGCGCTTTTAAGGAAAGCGCTGTCTAATATTTTCCTTTAATTTTTTTTTTAAATTAATAAAACTTTAGAAAGCGCTTTTGACCGAAGCGCTGTCTAAGGTCTTATATTTTTTTTTAAATTTATAAGACCTTAGAAAGCGCTTTTAACTAAAGCGCTGTCTAATATTTTTCATTAAATTTTTTTAAAAAATTTATAAGACCTTATAAAGCGCTTTTGACCAAAGCGCTGTCTAAGGTCTTATATTTTTTTGCGCTTTTATTTTTTTAAATAAATAGTTTCCTTGTTTTTAACTTATAGCAGCGCTTTTGTATTAAAGCGCTGTCTAAGGTGCGATGTTATAACTTATTTTTGTTGTAATGTTGGTAGCAAATCATTTAAAGTTCAAAGTCCAACCTCGCTTGGCCCGCACCTTTCAAATTCCAACCACATTGGCACCTTACATGACACCTATCAAAAACTCAATCTTCATTGACATTTATCCTAAAACTCACTATTCATGTTCATTTCCCTAAAAAAGGACCAACTTTTACTAACATCTGACATCCCACATTACATGCATCGATCAACCAATACACATACTTAACGGCGCTACGTATCTATGACACTTCATTTATAAATTAAAACGCACAACACAAAGCATGTTCAATCAACGCATAATACGAACCAAGTTCACTATTCACACGCATTCCCAAAACCCAGTCATCATTAGGACCAGTAATCTAACCCAAGTACTTCCCTAACGAAGCCAGTCACAACTCCCCAAGTGAGTTTCACCCCAATAGGAATCCTTGCTACGTATCCCCATTAAGCATTCTCCTTAGTGATTTCCTTCTTGAAACCTTCCCGAGTGAACATTCTTGGGCATGTAAAGGCATGTCTCCTTTACTCATCACTAGGTGGCCAAGTAAGTTTCATTTGAGTTCAACTATGATATTTTCGTATTTAGCCAGTGTTATACTGATGCATAAGGGATTGCCTTTGACATTCACTTTGGGTAGCTAAGTGATATGTTCTTCACATGAATCTTGCAATAACTTTACAAACGAGCGAGCTTGAGTGATACGCGGTTCTAGCTTTGCTATAGATGAAGAAACCATGCATAGCCATGGATACGTTGTGGCCATGCTGACAAGAAAAGACAAAACCCTAACTCTGCTCCAAAACCATACCCTTACTCCTAAATCTCAATCTTATTCAATGTATCCCCATGTTCTTGTAGGTTACGACAACAATTATTTGCATTACACAAAGTGATTTTGGGTTAACATAAGGAAAAACTATGGTAGCGTATTTATAAATTAATAGGTTAAATATTAAATTTAGTAAATTAAGACAAAAATGAGTATTATATACATCATTAAATTTGTTTGATTTAAATTTAAAATTATGTGATTGTAATTGATGGGATGATGAGATTTTGAATGATCAAACATATGTTATTGTATCTTGTCATTTTTGTGTTGTTATCAAATATTGGTCAAAGTACTAAATTGAATTTTTTTTTTAATATAACTTGTTTTTTCAAAAAAAAAAACTAAAAAAACTAATTTTTTTAAAAAAATTTCAAAATAGCATGGTTTGGTAGGGACCAATAAGAGTGGCGTCATTTGAAATGGCGCCTCAGTTAGAAGCCATTTCAAATGCCGCCTTAGGCCATTGAAAAAGCTCCTGAGGAGGAGCCATTTGAAATTGCGCCTCAGGGGTTTTTTTTTTTTTTTTTTTTTTTTTTTTTTTTAAGTTTTGTTAAATTAAAAAAAACTTTTTTTTTAAATAATTTAAAAATTCTGAATTTAATATTTAATTAGTAATATTATTCAGCTGAATTACGGTAGCGCCGTAGGCGGCAACCCCCGACTATTGGGGACAGATGCTTTAAAATCTATTACATGCAACGGGGCCATCGTCTGATATGCCAGAGTCATTTAAATAGGCATGATCATTGAATTTTTTTGTCAAAATATTGTACCCACCATTATCTATAACATTGTGATCTATTTATGACTATTCTATTTTGATTTTTACTTTCAAATTAAATAAAACATTAAAAAAAATTTTAAAAATGTTTTTTTTTTATTTCCAAAAAAAAAATAACACACCTTGAAGCATCTGTCCCCAATAGTTGGGGAGTTGCCGCCTACAGCGCTACCGTAATCTAGCTGAATAATATTACTAATTAAATATTACATTCAGAAATTTTAAATTATTTAAAAAAAGTTTTTTTTAATATAACAAAATACTAAAAAAGAAAATTTTTAAAAAAAAAAACAAAAAAAAAGAAAAAAAAAAAAAAGAAAAAGCCTTGAGGCGCCATTTCAAATGGCTCCTCCTCAGGAGCTTTTTCCAATGGCCTAAGGCGCCATTTGAAATGGCTTGTGGCCTCTAACTGAGGCGCCATTTCAAATTGCGCCACCCTTATTGGTCCCTACCAAACCATGCTATTTTGGAAATTTTTTTGAAAAATTAGTTGTTTTAGTAATTTTTTTGAAAAAACAAGTTATATTAAAAAAAAATTCTACTAAATTCATATTATTTTCATGTATTTTGATTTAAATAAAAACTTATTTATTTTTAAGTAACAATAAATGTGATACATGATTCTGAAAGTTCCATAAATTATACAAATTATATATACGCGATTTGAATTGTTCAAATGTTGTAAAATATATGCATTATAAATACGTCGACTAAAGTCGATGATGGTCTAAGAATAAGAAGTGGATTAAGACTATGAAGGGAGAAACTAAGTGGTATAATTTATTATCCAGTGTAAACTTCCTGGTAGAGTGAGTCTACAAGGGTTTAAGGATAATGTCTTAATGATGAGTTTGTAAATCCTAGCTCAACTGTCAAAAACCTATATTGGTATGTTGGACATCAGTTTCAGAGTTCAAATCCTAATACTCACGGATGTGTGTGTGAGAGAGAAAAAGAGAGAAAATTTAAAAGTGCTTGAATGTGTTTGTCTCGTGAATATATTACCACATTTATTTTAAAATGTCATGTGAAGTGCGTTAAGAAATATTGTGCATACTATTAGTCTTACATAAACGTGAACTATGTGTTAAAATGTAGTAAGCTAATGTGAATGTGATTTTTTTAGTTAATTGTGTGATAAATGTGAGTATGTACTATTATGTGCTTATGTATTAAATATGTGTGTTGTCTCTATTTTTATATACCTTATATTATTCGACTATCTACATTTACTTGTGTTTGACTCTTAGGATAGCATCGAGGCACAAAAAGCTTTCATCTAGTTTCTTTCTAATAAAAATTGTATAATATAATTTTGATTTATAGTTTGTATGAAAATATTTTAATTTACGATTTTTTATGGCTTAATATCTTTTTTGGTCCTTTCCGTCAAATAAATACTAACGGTGTTAGTTTTGCTTACATAGAGTATGAGTTGACATGATAGATGACTTAGTCAGCACCTTTTAATTTCCACGTGGATTTTTATATTATTTTTTATTTTCCATGTAGATTTTTTTATATATTTATTTTTAAATATTTTTTATATTATTTTTTTCTTTTTGTAATATTTATTTTTTAATTCTATTTTTATAAATTATTATTTTAAAAACAATTTTAATTGGGCCAGATCAAATCAAATACACACACAAACACATCTAGAATCTCAATATCAATTTCATTCTCTTTGGCCCATATGTTTTTCATTTGCATCATTATGCACAATTAGTTAATATAAAGACTGATTTTATTCTGAAACAACTAATGTGGGACTAATATAGGTGAATTAAAGAAAATCATCTATGCAACTAAATGAGAAATACTTATCATTGTCAACAGAATTGTACTTGAAAAGCACCTTAAGGGGATAATACTTATAGTCCACTCTAGTCTCGAGTATAAGCAAAAAGTATCCATATTCAGGTGGTCACAAATATATGCAAATTTAACTACTTTCACTATATTAAATGATGACATTCCTAAAATATCCTATATTAATGTAAGTTTTATTTTTAATGACTCTTATTCTCATGGAACAAGTTTCTATAAATGAAACTTCTGAGAATGTGCATACTTTTTGTACAAGATCAGGAAGATTAATTATACGGGTATATATTTCTTAATAAGTGAGAGATTAGGTGCTATTGCTCCTGATTGAGATCAGAGAGAGTACTTTCAGATGAAAAAGCATATCTAAACAGAACGTGGAGGAGAGACACACAAAAATAAACCCATAGGACAGACGTGCAAAAATAAATTTGAGGTTCTTGCAAGGAAGACAACCAAACCCAAGACCTAATATAGAAGAAATGTTATGCTATCTGACAATAATGTCATATCTTAAAGAATAATAAAATAATAAATTAGCATGTTAGATTAAATATAATAAAGAAAATCGAAAAGTTTTTGCAGAAACAAACTAGTTTCTATACTATAAAAGAAGAAATCTGCATCAATAAAATTTTCAGATGGTATTAGCTCACTCACAAAAGCCACCATATAAATTGCAAGATATACAAGACAAGTAGAGGAATAAAATCAAACCATAGCACATGAGCCTCCTATTTGTCAAACAGCATGAAATGAAATAAAACTAACAATCCAAATAGTGGGGGAAAATAAAGTGAACTTGTTAACTACTGTTCTACTCCACAAAATTAAAGATTCATAAATTGAAGGTTAAAAGGATATCTAGCTGGAACATTAAAAAAACATAACTTAGTATATCTATAAATACCTTTCTATCCTTTTCATTAGGTACCCAACTACTGTATTTTACAGTATCATTACTTATTGGCACTGGATGGTCGACCGGCTTCTCCTCAGCTAATGGCTCCCACCTACTTTTAGACCGTCTAGGACTTTTTTTAGATTTTGGCAATGCAAAATCATGGGTAGAAGACAGTGAGTTACTGCATGAAATGATATCATAATGCGTAGGAATCATGAATTGGAAGCATAGAATTTGGTTTGTAGCAGTAAATATATTATGCTTGGTATGTAAATTGTAAAAGAAAGAGGGTTGTGAAGTCCCACGTTGAATAATCAATAATAAATCTGAGTGTTTATATAGTTTGTTCACATAATAAAAATAAAATTTGATTATTGGGTCTATTGTTAAAAATATGGGCTTCAAGTCCAAATATTTTATATTAAAGTTTATGAAATTTAATTTAAATAGATTTCAAATATTTTATATTAAAGTTTATGAAATTTAATTTAAATAGATTCCAAATATTTTATATTAAAGTTTATGAAATTTAATTTAAATAGATTTTTAAAAAAGAAGTATATAAATTGTGTCATATTTCCATTCAGTAACATATACATCAGCACATTCAATCCATGTCATTAATATTTTAAGTGAAATTTTAACTTTTCTAACAGTAAGGACAAACGTGGACCTATTTAATAACGTATAAGACTAGTTTAAAATTTTTAAAAGAAAGTGGATCAAATTAGACTTATTCATATAATTAGAGGACAAAAAAGAGTATTAAGTCATTTTTTATCTATCCTATGCTAGGTAACACATAGGAATTAATTATATTTTATTCGTATGTCTTTAAGTCGTTGATCTGCTTATAATTTTTTAAAATGGATCCATGGATTAATAGGAAATTATATGTATTTTTTAAATAATTACTTATATAAAACATGACATCGATCCTAAGCTTTAAAGTGTAAGTATTCGAAACATTTAAATAAAATGCTTCTTTTGTAGTTTAGGAAAATTAATGAATTTATTAGATTAGGTTGTGAATTGATTTCGTCAAGACTAAATTAAAATATATAAAAAGATTAAGTTTTTTGAACAAACACAAGAAGCTCTATTAGATTTTATAAAAGGAAGAGAAAAAGAAAGAAGAAGAATAAGAATTGGTTAAATATATTTTTTATTCACTTTCTCAATAAAGATTTAAAGATTACAAGTGAATATCAACAATTTATCTCTCTCAACAACTTGAGAGAACTAATCTATTTATAGACTACTAAGCTAATTTAGGATACAAGATAACTTAACAATTGGGCTTCGAAGCAAGATCCAATTCGACATACTATTACAAGTTAATATATTTCGACATTATGTTCGAACAAACTTCGACTATAGCATACACAACTCCTATCAAACCATAAAACTATCCTTATCGACACTAGAGTTCGATCCAAATCACCACATATTACTTGTAACTCGTTTTTTACCGAGATGAATAAATTTCGTAGCTTTCTATCAATTCAAGAATACACCATTTTTTTCCATGAATCTCTGATGTGCTCTTGGTAACATATATGTTAGCTACATTCTGATATCATGAAAGGTTGTAAAATAACTAAAATTAGGTATATAAAAATGAATGAATTTTCATAATTGGTAATTTTGTGTGTGACCTATATACTAAGTGTGTTGAAAAGACAAACAAAATATATTAATGTTCCTAAAAGGCATTAAGTAATAATTATAAATTCAAGAAGAGTTTTTACAATTCTCTATGAGCCAAAAACTATTAAAAAGTAACATATTTGATTTGATCTATGAAGATAGCAGAAAGTATAGTTGAAGTTGTCAAATTTGTTCATGTTATGATTATATTTCTTTCTCTATTTCTTTTTGCAACAAGTTTAAGAGAAATACCTGATATTTGGTATAGAAAATGTTATCTAGATTCAGGATGTCCAGACGACATGTGCAAGCCTTCATTTATACCTTATTGTAGTAATAAGATTTGTAAGTGTCTTTTAATTAGGACTTTGATTCTATGAGTACCAAACTAAGAGATTATACAAAAAAGAAATTTTTGAATATTTAGTAAGCTATCTTTTATTTAGTTATTATTTTGGCAACCTAATGGATTGCTTGTTGAATAACTTCTTTTATAAGATGACTAAATTTAGTTTGTTACTACATGGTTTTCCAACGGTTAAAACATACTCCATTATCAATATATTATCTATATTACGAGTATTAGGGTGACAAACAGGCATGTTCGTTTCGCAAAATTCCCAAAACACGAGACAGGGCGAGATGGCCATTGTGTAGGGCTCAAAAAAATGAGAACAGAGCAGGAAGACCCGCGAAAAAGTTCAAGCAAAACGGGCATGCTTAACATATCGATTATGTTTTTCCACCCTACAGAGTATCATGTAAGGTCATATAGGAATAAAAAATTTAAGAAAAAAATGAATTTGTATTGATTGATAAGCTTTTTATGTTACTTAACAAATGTGTTGAAGGGACAAACATAATATACAATATATATTCTTAAGAGGCGTTTAGCAATGATTATAAAGTTAGGAAGAGTTACAACTCCTTATGTACCAAAAACTATTATAAAGAGATGAAAAAACATATTTGATTTGATCATTCAAGTAGAAGAAAGTATGATTGAAATCATCAAATTTGTTCATGTTATGACTATATTTCTCTTCTTATTTCCTTTTGCAACTAGTATTTGGTATAGAAAATGTTATCTACATACAGAGTGTCCAAATGATATTTGCAAGCCTCCTTTTAAAGCATTATGTCTTGATAACATTTGTAAATGTCGTATATTTTAGTCATTGATTTCATTAGTACACAAGTTCAATGCTAGAATATTTGGTGAGTTATCATTTAGTTATAATAAATATTATTTTGACTTTTTTCTAATTTCATGAACCTTGAATTACTATTTGTTTAGTGATGATTATCTGAATTGTTGTAATGGAGCTAACTACTAGTGATTGAAGTAAAGAGAAAGGTTATTGATTAGTTGATTTATTACTTATGTTTAATTTCTCTTTTTTAATTGAAGCTTTGTCAAGAGAAACAAAGTAAATTGATAAATTACTCATTTAATTTCTAATTCATGATATTGATTTTCTTTCCTATAATTTACTCTCTTATAGCTTTAAAAACAAATAAATAGTTTAGAAAAAGTGCTCAATAATTATGTATCTCGGTATTTTATTCATTTTTCCATGAAAAATAACACTTTTAAAACAAATTTCTTTTGTTGAATACAAAATATATACACACACAGTGTTCATATTAAAATTTCATTTAATTATAAATTCTTAGATATGTATGTAAAAAGACAAAGTGGTATAATCAATTAAATACATATAGAAATAAATTTAAAAAAAATTGTAATTGGATTTTTTTTGTTTAGTTTGGATTTTTATTGGTATTGATTTGATTATTTTTTATATATTTTTCTTATGGATTTGATTTTGTAAGAAGATGATGAAGTTGATGAATATGAAGACTGTGGAACAAGATAAAAAGTTGTAATTTTTAATTTTATGTGAAGGTTGATTATTTTTTTTTTCTAAGCCTTATTTTATACAAGGACGGGAAGATGAATATGAATATGATAAAAAAATTGAAAATTATAATAATTAATCATTTTTATTTTTTTAAAATTTTTTATATATCAAATATCACTTGTATTAAAAAACTAAAAGGAACAAAAACTATCACTAATATATAATATGTATTAAAAATGTCACGTGTATCACAAAGTAAATTAAAAAAACTAAAATAATGTCAACACGATATATGGAAAGAAGTGAAAGAGGAAATATTTATATATTTTGTTGAGGGATAAACAAAATTTGCATATATGGCAAGAGGCAAAAGAACCTTACATCTTACTTTCTACGCTTGTAATTTTATATTTATGTCATAATATTATTATGGTTATGTTTTTTTTTAACTATTCAATTTATATTTCTCGTGCAAATTGATTTTTAACAATCTCATATACTTTATTCGCTTTCAAACTATATGGAAAACTAGATCTTCGCTAAAAAAATTATCTATATATTAAAACAAATAAATTTGATTCAAAATAGGTGCCTAAACTTGTCCTAAATCCCGCATAAACACATTGTTAATTTCCATCATGTGCAAAAAATATTTTTTTCATGTTTTCTTTTTCATGGAGAAAAAACAAGTCCCTAGTTTGCGCCAACTATTCTCATATACATGTACTTTTCTAGCATATAATAATAATAATAATAATAATAATAATAATAATAATAATAATAATAAGTCTCATTGATGCAGAGCTATTGGGATAGAAGTCTCAGGGAAGGTAAATTCAGGATTGGAAAGGCCTATAAAGAAACCTTCTCCCAGGAAGACAACATGGAGTGGCTCAACATCATGAAGGGCAACAGAGCCCGACCAAGGGCTAGGATGAGCCTGTGGTTAGCTTGTCACAAGAAGCTAGCTACAAAAGAGAGATTGGCAAAGTGGGGAATCTTGGAAAACAAGACTTGCTGTTTCTGCCTGCAGGTTGAAAACACTGACCATTTGTTCTTTGATTGTCACAGGATGAAGTACATTTGGAGTAAAGTTCTGCAATGGATGCAGATTTGTCATGAGCCCAAGCCATGGGGTGAAGAAATTGAATGGTTAACCAGATTCTGCAGAGGCAAGGGCAGCAGAGTTAATATTTTGAAGATTGGCCTAGCTGAAACCATTTATCATTGTTGGCAACATAGAAACACTTACTGTTTTGATAGGGAGAACATTATAGATCAAGATAGTATTGTAAATAATATAGTGGATAAGATAGTTCATAGGGGTTGGGTATGTAAAAAGCTTAGAAAGCTCATAGCCTTACTTATGATGTAAAAGGGTCATTGTGGGTTGGATCTTGAGGATCACCTTTGTATTCATTGTTTTTTGAATTAATTCAATTTTTTATTGATTAAAAAAATAATAATAATAATAATAATATGATTTAATTGAAATGCATTGACAGTGTAAAATGGATTTTACACTGTCAGTTAATTATAACCGTTGGATGTAAAGAGAAGTTTGACTTTTAATTTAATAATCTGTAAAGTAACCCAAACGGATGATGGTGATGTATTGACAGTGTAAAAGTTTTTACACTGTCAGTGCATAGTAATTAATCTCATAATAATAATAATAATAATAATAATAACAATAATAATAATAATAATAATAATAATAATAGTAACTTTTATGGTCGGTATCACTTTTATCTCTCAACTACAACAACAAACAGTCGTACAACTTATTATCCTACACCACTCCACATTCTATCTACATCACATTTGTTCACCTTTAAAAAGTGAATTCCAAGCACTAGACTACTTGAATAAAAAATATCTATATATTTTTACTTTTTTCAGATATGGAAGATATGTTACAATCTTGTGTAATGGAAAGTGGAGGAAGCTGGAAAGACCACTTACCACTCATTCAATTTTCATACAATAAAAGTTATCATTCTAGCATTGGAATGGCTCCGTATGAAGCAATGTATGGAAGGAAGTGTAGAACTCCCTCGTGTTGGGCGAAAGTTGGTGAAAGAGGGATCATTGGACTAGAGATAATCCAAGAAACC
Organism: Lathyrus tuberosus; assembly: GCA_022829125.1. Lineage (NCBI taxonomy): Eukaryota > Viridiplantae > Streptophyta > Magnoliopsida > Fabales > Fabaceae > Lathyrus > Lathyrus tuberosus. The sequence continues at coordinate 1,089,942 of JALAZF010000436.1, read as the reverse complement.
ACATAAAATATTCGAATAATTTGATAAAAGATAAAGCAAGCTCAAGATCGGCAGAAGAGCTACGCATATCGGAGGAGGAGACCTTTAGAGTTCAAGGAGGGAGATCATGTATTCTCGAAATTCACTTCTAGCCTCAGACTGAAGGGATTTTCCAAGACTAGGAAACTAAGCCCGAGATACATTAGCCATGATCAGATCATAAGGCGCGTGGTTAAGGTGGCTTATAAATTAGCATTTCCTCTTTCCCCATTCGGCCTTCATGATGTATTCCAAGTACCTCAATTGAGGATGTTCATATCAGATCCCCTTCAACTGATCCTTCCTGACTCAATCAAGGTAGTGTTCGCTGTTGATTTTGGCGAACAACCTCTGGTTTACTAATCTCTTATAAAACTGGGTTACTTGCAGGACCAACCATACAAATCCTGGGATACATGTGCAAATTTATCTAACTCTTAGGATAATGGTGTTTTGATGGTTTGTTTTGTTATATCTTTTATGTACGAATGGTTTGGTAAATAACAACTTCTGGCGAAAAGGTAAATTGAATGAAATTAAAACTTGCATAAAGTAAATGACAAAGGATAAATGACTGGGAAAAGTAAAGGCAATTATAAAAGACTTTGAATTTCTATAAACTTAAAAAGATGGTGTTTCACACGTACATTTCCAGATAATAAACTCTTTTCTCTCACACGGGTACTTTGAGTATTCACAGGAATTTAGTACAAGTTTTCACACACCCAAATTCTACAACAACTATCCTATTTATATACAAATACAATAACTGCCTAATAACGGAAAAATTCTAAATCTTTGACACTTGGCCTTCTGCATGTCTTCTTTTCTTCTAAAGCTTCCACGCGTCTTCTGCCAAACGTTATAACTTTTGAATTTGAATTTTCCCTTTGTGTCGAAACGTTGCGCCTCTTCACCTTGTCGAATTGTCGAAAAGTAATAAATGTCCCTCAAATTTTGTCTGATGAAAACTTCCTTATGTTTCTGTCGAAATGTCAAAACTCTGTTCTTGTCGAAGTGTCGAAAAACTTCTTCTGAACACCTTCATTTTCTTTCTTCTTCATCTATAGTCATTTTCTCTAGTTAAAGAACATCATTTTACTTACCAAGACATGGTGTCGAAAATATATGTCTACAAATTGCCCCCCAAAAAATGCGTTTTCGACTAAAGGAGAAAAACATTTTTTGCTAGTGCCTTTCGACGCCATGGACTATTCGACTGGAGACTGTTCATATGATTTAGACATTAGAAATGTCAGAACCATCATTGCGCTTTTCCCAAAACGTCATTTCATCCCACGTTTTTGAGCTCTCATCATTCCTACTCTACTCCTATCACATCGTGGGTCAAACCCTAACTGCCACCGTCAGCATTACCCACTTCGCACTCACCACGTGTCCCATAACCTTCCCACTACTTTTCCATTTCCACTTTCAGAATACCAACCGTTTCTTTTCCACACCTTATATATAAGCTGAGAATTTCATTTTTCCCCTTTTACGTTATTTCTTCAAACTTCATCTTCCTCATTTTCTTTCCAAGAGTTCTTTCAAAAACTCATCTTCCTTATTTCCTTTTCCATTTTCTCTGTAACCAGCAATGGCTTCCTCCACTTCTCAAAAGGTCACCGGCAAAGACTCTCGGAAGTCCAACAGTCTAGCACCGATGGAGAGAATTCTTGAGCCCAAAGTGGTGGGGAATCACGAGTACATTCCAGAACCTCCTTATGAAGAAGAAAAGTGCTCCATTTACCAATCTCAGGTACTTATTCCCATTTTAATTTCTGGAAAATCTCATTCAATTTTAGGACCGCTACCAGACTTAACGCTAGACCCAGTTATGGTGCGAGAATTTTTTCCCACCTACCATCGCTACAAACCCATAGCGAATGATGTTAGGCCTAGGACAGAGAAGGAGAAGATTATAGATGAAAAATCCAAAATAGATGGCCAAGGGACTCCTTCTGACGAAATAATAAACCTAGAATACATGAACAATTTTAAGATTTTTAGGTCCTGTCCTCTGTCGAAGGATCCCTCTGACTATTTGGCATGGTTGGAAAAGATAGAAAGGGTTAAGAGCAATGATTGGAAACCCATGGGCATTTACGATCTTATTCAATTGTCGAAGGTAGGTCCAGGATATTGCCCTTCCATGCTTTTGGCCTCTCTCTATTTCTGGGATAGTACCTACAACAATTTCCATATTCCCTGTGGGATGATCACTCATACGCTTTTCGACATAGCTGCTATCACTGGATTAAGCCCCCTAGGAGTTGACTATGACCCCAACTTGCTTGCTGACGATTCAATAGGTTTCGACACCAATAAGGCCACCTTCACAACCTATATTGCCAATTACCATGACAAGGAAACCAAGGAAGTTTCTGACCAAGAACATGTAGCTTTCCTGGCCCTTTGGCTGTCGAGGTGCGTTTTCTGCTCCAGATCTCTCCAGGTGGCGAAGCGCTATATCACCATAGCGAATCAGCTTCATGCTGGGCACAAGCTATGTCTTAGCGAAATGATCCTGGCGAATCTATATGAATCCCTTGGCGAAGGAGTCACCACTTTAAACCAAACTTTCTCATCCTTTCAAAGGACTGTCGAAGATGGTCTATATGACTTGTTCCTGAATCGGACTTAACCACAATATCATCAATGTATATTTGCATAAAAGTGTCAATAAAGTCATGAAAAATTGAATTCATGGCTCTTTGATAAGTTGCTCCAGCATTTTTTAAACCAAAGGGCATTACTACCCATTCATAAGTTCCTATTGCTCCAGGGCAACGAAAAGCTGTTTTAGGAACATCTTCTTCAGCAATAAAAATTTGATTATAGCCAGAGTATCCATCAAGCATGCTCAAATACTCATGGCCTGCTGTCGAATCTATGAGCATTTCTGCCACTGGCATAGGATATTCATCCTTAGGGGTAGCTGAATTTAAATCTCTAAAATCAATGCATACCCTCAGCTTGCCATTTTTCTTAATTACATGAACTATGTTTGCAATCCATTCGCCATACCTGGTGGTGGGGATGAATCTGCATTTTAGAAGTCTTTCGACCTCTTCTTTTATTTTCGACAAGATTTCTGGTGTGAAGCGTCTGGGAGTCTGCTTTACTGGCTTTTTTCCCTCCATTATTGGCAGCTTCAATTCGACCAAACTCCTGTCTAATCCTGGCATATCGTCGTAATCCCATGCAAAACAGTCTTTGTACTCATTTAGCAATTGGACTATTTCGACTTTAAACTGAGGATCCATCTTGGTGCTGATGTAAGTTGGCCTTCTTTCTGCCCCCAGTCCTAAATTGATTTCTTCTAATGGATCCTGTGCCACCATCTTTATGTTAATCGATGCTGGATCCTTTTCGAACCCCAAGGGTTCGTCATCATAGATGGCGTCAAGCTTCTGATTCTGCCATTCGCCAGTTTGATTGTTGTCATAACCTTTTTCAATATCCCTTTGGGGATATTGCTCTTCAAAATCTTCTTTGTTGGCTTCGACAGCCATGTATTTTACTTCGGCCTCTAGGGCCGCTTTGAATTTATTTTCGGCTATATAAGCCGTAATACTTTCCATCGCTGAGGCTTCACTCATCATAATCATCAAATTCACTTCCCCAACCGGTTGGCTCAGTATGAGAAGTTCCCCATACGTGACTTGGTTCGCCAATTACTTCTTTGTCCCATTGAAAACCATGTGTTGGGTGAAGGTACATGGAACAATAGGCATTGCCAGTCGCCTTTAAGTCGAATTCTGCTGGGTTGCAGGGGGGTATGTGAGCGAAATTCTTGTCGAAACTTCGACTATTCACATTGTTTACTTCAGTCATAAAATAGCTTTGATCTGCTTCAATGTTCTCGACAATCCCATCTGGCCTTCAGATGGCTATTCGTTGGTGCATGGATGATGGTACAGCTCCTATCCCATGAATCCACTCTCTTCCAAGCAGCAAGTTATAATTCGCCCTTGAAGCTATCACTATAAACATTGTTGGTCTTGTTATGGTTCCAACAGTTAGGTTCACCTGGATCACTCCCATGGTATTTCCTACTTTTGCCTCATAATTTGACAACACCATGTTGTGGGGCTTTGTGTCTGAGTCGTCCTTTCCAATCTTTTTTATCATGAAATGGGGCATTAAATTCACAGCAGCTCCACCATCTACTAATATCTTGTTGACACCAACGTTCTCCACTTTTCCTTTTATGAACAAAGGCTTCAAGTGTGCCTTCATTGCATCATCTGGTCTCTTAAAGAAAGCGTTCTGCTCTTCGACACAGCCATTGTTCATTATATAATAACACACAGGCCTGAGCCCCATGCTGTCGTCTTCAACATCATCTTCTTCATCTTCGATCTCCATTACTCTATCATAGTCTCTAGGCAACACTAAAACCACATTGCATGTGACATCGAAAAATGCTTCTGAGTCTGACCTAAAATCATCAGTCACTTCATCGTCTTCTGGCACCTTGTTGTTAGGCTTCGACATCTCCACCATGTTGCTTGGTTTGTTCTTTTGAGAGGGCTCGTTTTTGGGAACAGACTCTTCTTTGTTCATTATCTGCATGTTCTTGCTTGACTCAGACTTATTTTCATCAACAGTGTTTTCTTTGATTCTGTTCTTTTCTGCAGCCTCCTTTTCGGCTCTTTTCTGTCTTTGGAACCTTCTCCACTGAGACCTTGACATTGGATTCTTTCCTTTATAGTTCTCTGATGGGTATGGTCTTGGTTTCTGTTTTTCGACCTCCCTTTTTCCTTCCATGGAGGAACCTCTCTGTATTTCAAAATTCTTCCATCTTTTCTGCCCTTGAGCATCTCTGATTGGTTGGACCCACTTATCATCCTCAGCTTTGACAGATGGCTTGTAAGTTCTATGATGTCCTTCGCCAAACCTTTGGTTGTGATGCTCACTCCTCCTTGGATCGAACCTTCCATTTCTGGCTGCTGGGATTGCCCCCCAGTTTCCTCTTCTTTTGGCTTTCTCCATCCCTTCCAGATTGCTTGCTGCTTTCTTGTCGAACACCGCACTACAACGTGGGCACAACATGACTTCATCCTTCTTACTCTGGCACCTTTGGATGAATTCGACTAGGTTCTCCTCCTCCTTAGGGTAAGCCAACTTCTGATACTCTTCTCGACGGCGTTCTTCGTCAGTTTCTGTTTGTTTCTTCTGAGAAATTTCCACCATGTTGATATCCACATTCTGGTCATCAGTGATACTTAATTTATTCATTCTTTCAATAAGTCTTGCCTCCTCTTTAGCATTCCCTTTCGCCTGGTCGAAGCTTCCTCCTGAGGGTAGGTCCCTGGAGATGAGTTTGCAGCATTGCTCGACTGAGTTTCCTTTAGGGTCTTCCATTGTTCTACGCAAAATCCCATAAGGAGCAGGCTTCACAAGGCCTTCAGCAGCCTCTGCCTTGATTCTGGTAACGTTCTTATTGACTGGTTCCATAGTGTTGATCTTGTCAGCAACTCTCATTGTCTCTATTTTGTCATGATTAAGGCCTCCAGTAGCCTCCTCTTTGATGATAGGGGCATTATTATTTGCTCCTTCATTAGTATCTTCAAAGAAATCTCCCCAGCCAGTTGGCTGGATCTTGTTGATGTCAATACGAGAACTTGGGGGTGCCGAGTATTTTACGAGATAGTCGAATTTTCCACTGGGCTCCCCTAAAGTATCCCAAATTACTCCATCTTCAGCAATTTTGTTGTTATTCTCTTTGTCGAACCCTTCAGTAATTCCAACTACGTTCTGGTTGTTGAAACCTTCAGTAGTTTCCTCCTTCTTCTGAATGTCGAAGACTTCAGTATCTCCAACTTTGTTCTTACTGTCGAAACCTTCAGTAGTCTCAACTTTGCTGATATCGTTATTCAGATTTCCTACATCAAGATTTTCAGTAATCTTGATCAACACTGGCTGGTCTACAAAGTCCTCGGATATTTTTTCCACCTCAGGCTTGTCTAGGAGATCATCAGCAACCTCCATCATGTTGATATTATTGTCGAAGCCCTCAGCAGCTTCCACCATTTCAAAACTACAATCAGAGGCTACTTCGACTTCCACCATATTCACAGTGGAAGGTTCAGCATAATTGGCTTCGACCACCTGCATGGGGTTTGAGTCAATCCTCATCTATTGTTTTGATTTGTCTCCAAACTTCAGTCTTCCATCACGGATTGCATTCTGAACAAGATCCCTGAAAAGGAAACATTGAGAAGTTTTATGACACAAAAAGTTATGGTATTTGCAAAAACCTCTCTTCTTCTGTTGGTCCACATGAGGCTCTTTAGTGCCCGCTGGTTTTATTAATTGACCATCTTTGACTAATAAATCGAAAATTTCGTCACACGTGGTGACGTCGAACGTATAAGTTCTTTTAGGAAACCTATCATTCTTTTCAGGTTCGACTGGATTTTTCCCATTTGACGGAGCTAGTACTTTACAGGCGTATGGTGGGCCTGACGTTAGTTCTGCCAGATTGATTTCTTGTTCGTCGAACAAAATTAGTTCATTTTCGTCACTATCATCATCCTGGCATACTCCTACATAGGCCACTCTTTCCTTTTTATTTTTATTTGATCTAAATTTCTCAGCTTTTAGCCTTTCAATTTGTCTTACCCTATCTGCTAATTGTGCCATATCTCTCAAATATTGAGTGTCTAATTTTTTTCTTATAGAATAATCTAGACCCCCTGCAGCCATTTCGACTAACTCTTGTTCTGGCACTTGTTCTGGCAAGAGGCAAAAGAACCTTACATCTTAATTTCTACGCTTGTAATTTTATATTTATGTCATAATATTATTATGGTTATGTAATTTTATATTTTTTTCATGTTTTCTTTTTCATGGAGAAAAAACAAGTCCCTAGTTTGCGCCAACTATTCTCATATACATGTACCTTTCTAGCATATAATAATAATAATAATAATAATAATAATAAGTCTCATTGATGCAGAGCTATTGGGATAGAAGTCTCAGGGAAGGTAAATTCATGATTGGAAAGGCCTATAAAGAAACCTTCTCCCAGGAAGACAACATGGAGTGGCTCAACATCATGAAGGGCAACAGAGCCCGACCAAGGGCTAGGATGAGCCTGTGGTTAGCTTGTCATAAGAAGCTAGCTACAAAAGAGAGATTGGCAAAGTGGGGAATCTTGGAAAACAAGACTTGTTGTTTCTGCCTGCAGGTTGAAAACACTGACCATTTGTTCTTTGATTGTCACAGGATGAAGTACATTTGGAGTAAAGTTCTGAAATGGATGCAGATTTGTCATGAGCCCAAGCCATGGGGTGAAGAAATTGAATGGTTAACCAGATTCTGCAGAGGCAAGGGCAGCAGAGTTAATATTTTGAAGATTGGCCTGGCTGAAACCATTTATCATTGTTGGCAACATAGAAACACTTACTGTTTTGATAGGGAGAACATTATAGATCAAGATAGTATTGTAAATAATATAGTGGATAAGATAGTTCATAGGTGTTGGGTATGTAAAAAGCTTAGAAAGCTCATAGCCTTACTTATGATGTAAAAGGGTCATTGTGGGTTGGATCTTGAAGATCACCTTTGTATTCATTGTTTTTTGAATTAATTCAATTTTTTATTGATTAAAAAAAATAATAATAATAATAGGATTTAATTGAAATGCACTGACAGTGTAAAATGGATTTTACACTATCAGTTAATTATAACCGTTGGATGTAAAGAGAAGTTTGACTTTTAATTTAATAATCTGTAAAGTAACCCAAACGGATGATGGTGATGTATTGACAGTGTAAAACTTTTTACACTGTCAGTGCATAGTAATTAATCTCATAATAATAATAATAATAATAATAATAATAATAATAATAATAATAGTAACTTTTATGGTCGGTATCACTTTTATCTCTCAACTACAATCTCTCAACTACAACAACAAACAGTCGTACAACTTATTATCCTACACCACTCCACATTCTATCTACATCACATTTGTTCACCTTTAAAAAGTGAATTCCAAGCACTAGACTACTTGAATAAAAAATATCTATATATTTTTACTTTTTTCAGATATGGAAGATATGTTACAATCTTGTGTAATGGAAAGTGGAGGAAGCTGGAAAGACCACTTACCACTCATTCAATTTTCATACAATAAAAGTTATCATTCTAGCATTGGAATGGCTCCGTATGAAGCAATGTATGAAAGGAAGTGTAGAACTCCCTTGTGTTGGGCGAAAGTTAGTGAAAGAGGGATCATTGGACTAGAGATAATCCAAGAAACCACATAAAATATTCGAATAATTTGATAAAAGATAAAGCAAGCTCAAGATCGGCAGAAGAGCTACGCATATCGGAGGAGGAGACCTTTAGAGTTCAAGGAGGGAGATCATGTATTCTCGAAATTCACTTCTAGCCTCAGACTGAAGGGATTTTCCAAGACTAGGAAACTAAGCCCGAGATACATTAGCCATGATCAGATCATAAGGCGCGTGGTTAAGGTGGCTTATAAATTAGCATTTCCTCTTTCCCCATTCGGCCTTCATGATGTATTCCAAGTACCTCAATTGAGGATGTTCATATCAGATCCCCTTCAACTGATCCTTCCTGACTCAATCAAGGTAGTGTTCACTGTTGATTTTGGCGAACAACCTCTGGTTTACCAATCTCTTATAAAACTGGGTTACTTGCAGGACCAACCACACAAATCCTGGGATACATGTGCAAATTTATCTAACTCTTAGGATAATGGTGTTTTGATGGTTTGTTTTGTTATATCTTTTATGTACGAATGGTTTGGTAAATAACAACTTCTGGCGAAAAGGTAAATTGAATGAAATTAAAACTTGCATAAAGTAAATGACAAAGGATAAATGACAGGGAAAAGTAAAGGCAATTATAAAAGACTTTGAATTTCTATAAACTTAAAAAGATGGTGTTTCACACGTACATTTCCAGATAATAAACTCTTTTCTCTCACACGGGTACTTTGAGTATTCACAGGAATTTAGTACAAGTTTTCACACACCCAAATTCTACAACAACTATCCTATTTATATACAAATACAATAACTGCATAATAACGGAAAAATTCTAAATCTTTGACACTTGGCCTTCTGCATGTCTTCTTTTCTTCTAAAGCTTCCACGCGTCTTCTACCAAACGTTATAACTTTTGAATTTGAATTTTCCCTTTGTGTCGAAACGTTGCGCCTCTTCACCTTGTCGAATTATCGAAAAGTAATAAATGTCCCTCAAATTTTGTCTGATGAAAACTTCCTTATGTTTCTGTCGAAATGTCAAAACTCTGTTCTTGTCGAAGTGTCGAAAAACTTCTTCTGAACACCTTCATTTTCTTTCTTCTTCATCTATAGTCATTTTCTCTAGTTAAAGAACATCATTTTACTTACCAAGACATGGTGTCGAAAATATATGTCTACAGGTAGCAACAAACCTTACCTTTCACCCTCGATCTAGCCGTATCATTGACTTCGCAGTCAAGGCATTAAGGAACAAGGAAATACCCTTGGTGAAAGTTTTGTGGGAAAGGTCATACTCGGGCGAAGCTACTTGGGAGCTAGAGTTCGGGATGCGAGAGAACTACCCACATCTTTTTAGGTATGTATTCCAAATTCGAGGGCGGATTTTAATTTAAGGGAGAGATGATGTAATACCCAGATTAATTTCAACATGTTTAACATATAATCCTAATAGATTTAAATATAAGTTTAAAATAGTAGGAACGTAATTGGAATTAAGGATATTTTTGAGAACTAGAACTAAGATCAAAGGACCAAGTGGGAATGACAAGTTTTAAATGAGGGTATTTTGGTAATATACTAGGGAGCCATATAATCTCTTGAGGGACTAATTTTCTAACAAAATTTTACTTCTTCTCTCACTCTACAAAACAAACCTTGAAAAGCTCTTGTAAAAAAAGAAGAAGTGAGCAAGAGGAAGGAAATAAGATGAAAAAACTTGCATATAACCTTGTGAATAGCTTGATCATCATCTCACCATTAACAATTTTGTTTTTACATGTTCTTTAGCAAGGTAGGATTCGTAATTAGATGGATAACATCAAATAGGAAGGGTTTTGCATGAGGGAAATTGGGAACTTTTGTGCTATTTTAAATTGTATGCTATATGAATATGTTGATGCATGAACTCTTTAAAAATACATGTTCTACTTGATTCCCATGCTTATTATGCTTATTATAGGTAGGTTAGAATGTATGTGTAAGGAAAAATTTAGGAATTATGGACTCTAAAACTAATTATGTTCTGCTATGCTCGCTTAGCAATAGAAAGGCTGGCTATGCGAGCCTTCATGAGGGAGAAAACTAAGTTTCTGGTTTTCCTCGCTAAGGGACCAAAGGTTTCGCTAGGCGAGCCTTCATGAGTGGGAAGAAACGGTTTTTGGGCTTCCTCGCTTAGCAACAAATAGGTTCCCCTAGCGAGACCTCACTCGGAGCTCGCTCTATCTTGGCTAAGCGAGATAGTCAATTTTGTAAGGTAGTTCCATTCTAATGGGATTTTGAGTGTGAAATAAGTTTCTAGAAGTTAAAGAAAAGTTTAGTACTTATCTGGTTCTAATCATTCTAGACCCATATCGGGGATACGATGTGTTTTTTGATGCATTCAAGAAGGGTTTAGGTTGTGTGTTGGTGTGAAATGGACAAGTGAAAGCTAATGTGTCTCATCAATTAAGGACTCATGAAGAGAACTATCCGACCAACGACCTTGAGTTAGTAGCGATAGTATTTTCTCTCAATGTGTACCGTCGTTATCTCCCTGGAGTTCACTTTGATATGTTTAGGGACCATAAGAGTTTGGAGAATTTTTTTGGACCGAAAGAGTTTAATATGAGGCATCGTAGATGGATAGAGTTCTTAAAGGATTATGATATCAACCTAAAATATCACCTGGGTAAAGCCAACAAGGTGGAAATGCTCTGATTAGATAGGAGATGAACATGGAAGAATTGATGATATTGGAGTATGCTCTATTGGAGAAATTCATGAACCTTGACCTCCAGTTCATATGGACCCAAGCAAGAGTATTACTTGGTAATCTAGATGTCATGTGTGACTTGAGAGAAAGAATAATACAAGTTTAACTTTGTGATACTGATTTGGAATCGAGGGATGGACATTCGAGTTTCACCCGATCCACAGGGGATTCTCTTATTCAACCAATGGAAGTGTGTACTTGATGATTCCAAGTTACACATGACGATTCTAGAAGAAGCACATAAGAGTAATTCCAGCATTCATCTTGGTTCTTCTAAGATATATCAAGATTTAAAGAAGAATTGCTGGTAGCCAAGAATGAAGAGGGACATTGCTGATTTTGTGGCCAGATGTGTAATGTCTTAATAAGTAAAGGATGAACACTAGAGACTTGGGGGATTGTTGCAACCTTTGGATATATCCGAGTGGAAATGGGAATGTGTATCTATGGAACTTATAATGGGTCTACCTCGTACCCTTGGCGGGCATGACTTGATTTGGGTGATTGTTGACAAACTAACCAAGTGGGCCCACTTCCTACCCGTTAAGACCACCCACGAGGTTATCCATTTAGCAAGACTATTCATCTCATAATTTTTTTGGCTACAAAATGATCCTATTAGTATTGTATATGATAGCTACCCAAAGTTTACTTCAAGATTTTAGAAGGATTTCCACAATGAAATGGGAACTCAGTTTAATCTTAGTACTTCAAATCACCCCCAATCTAATGGCCAAATGGAAAGAACCATTTAGATTGTGGAATATATTTTATAAGCTTGTGTATTGGAAAGTGGAGGTAGATGGAAAGTTCACTTACCACTGATTGAATTTTCATACAACAAGAGTTACTACTCTAGCATTGGAATGGCTCCATATGAAGCATTGTATGGAAGGAAATGTAGAACTCCCTTATGTTGGGCGGAAGTTAGTGATAGAGGGATCCTTGGACTAAAGATATTCCAACAAACCATAGAAAAGATTTGAATGATTCGAGAAAAGATGAAACATACTCAAGATCGGCTGATGAGCTACACGGATCAAAGGAGGAGACCTTTAGAGTTCGAGGAGGGATATTATGTATTCTTGAAAATCACTCCTAGACTCGAGTTGAAGGGACTTTCCAAGACCAGGAAACTGAGCCCAAGATACATTAGCCCTGATCAGACCATAAGGTGCGAGGGTGAGGTGGCTTATCAGTTAGCATTGCTTTTTTCCCTATTTGGCATTCATGATATATTCCATGTAACTCAGTTGAATAAGTTCGTACTAAATCTCCTTTAACTAATCCTTCTTGACTCATTCAAGGTAGAAACAAACCTTACCTTTCAGCCTAGACCTAGCCGTATCGTTGACTTCGCAGTTAAGGCGCTAAGGAAGAAGGAAATACCCTTCGTGAAAGTGTTGTGGGAAGTGTCACACTCGGGCGAAGCTACTTGGGAGCTAGACTTTGATATGCGAGAGAACTACCCACATCTTTTTAGGTTTGAATTCCAAATTCGAGGACGAATTCCAATTTAAGGGGGAGAGGATGTAATACCCGAATTAATTTTAACATGCTAAACATTTAATCCTAATAGATTTAAATCTAAGTTTATGAGATTAGGAATGTAATTGAAATTAAGGATATATTTGAGAACTAGAACTAAGATCAAGGACCAAGTGTGAAAGACAATTTTGAAATGAGAGTATTTTGGTAATATACTAGAGGAACCATATAAGATTTTTAGGGACTGACTTTCTAATACAATTTTACTTCTTCTCCCACTTTACAAATCATAGCTTGAGAATCTCTTGAAGAAAAGAAGGAGAAAACAAAAAAAGGAATGAAAGAAGAGCAAAAATCTTGCATGCAACCTTGTGAATAGCTTGATCATCATCTCACCATCAACAATTTCGTTTTTTAAGGTTTTTCAGCATGGTGGGATTTGTAATTAGATAGGTAGCGCCATATAAGAAGGGTTTTTCATGAGGGAAATTTGGAAATTTTGTGTTATTTTGAATTGTATGATATGTTAATATATTGATGCTTGAACTCTTTAAAAATACATGTTTTACTTGACTCACTTGCTTATTATGTTGATTATAGCTAGGTTAGAATGTATGTGTATCGAAAAATTCAGGAATTCTTGACTCCAAAACGAATTATGTTCTTTTATGCTCACTTAGTGATAGAAAGGTTGGCTAAGAGAGCATTCATGAGGGAGAAAACTGAGTTTTTGGTTTTCCTCACTAAGCGACCAAAGGGTTCGCTAAGTGTGCCTTAATGTGTGGGAAGAACTAGTTTCTGGTCTTCCTCGCTTTGCAACTTAAAGGTTCGCCTAGTGAGACCTCGCTATGTCTTGGCTAAGTGAGACAGTCAATTTCTAGGAAAACGTTCCATTTTGCCTAGCCTAGCTTTGACCTTGCTTTGAAGTGGCTAAGCGAGAATCTATATACAGGATTTTAGTAACACTAAACTGATTGTATCTCACACTCCGTAACTAGGAACATTACATGGTCTGATGCGTTGGAAATATAATGTAAGGGGCTTTATTATGGTGAAAATTTTGTAATCTTCACCCACTCATATGAATAAGTAGGTGCCTATCATATTATGTATGATCTAATATACTACGATATGAATATGTAGGTGCCTCTCATACTATGTATGATGTGATATACTACGATATAAATATGTAGGTGCCTCTCATACTATGTATGATGCGATATACTATGATAAGCATAAGTGGCGCCTCTCTTGTTAAGCCATGATGTGATATACCACATAACTTATAAAATGTTAGCATACCTCGTGTAATCATGTGAGCATAAGATAGAAAAATATAGTATGGAATCTAGGGCTTTATTTCATAAATACACTCCATGACGGAAAAGACTCCTAAATAGGAAGATCCCACTGAGATAGTTATTTTCACCCCGTTTTATTGTAATGACTATAGGTGGTCAGATAATTGTCAAGAGTAAAGTCAAGAAGACTTGAGGACACTTGCTAGAAGACATTACTTTAGCATATTAGATGTGTTTACGTTGTACTTCATTATGATATTTTAGATCTTTTGTGTCTGTACCATTTTGGCATACCATATATTGGATGTTCGACTTATGTACTGATGTAATCCTTTACTATTGTATTATGCTTCCTACCAAAATTTAGCAACTTAATCATGTGATTTCAGGTGCATATGAATTGGGTAGTTACATGTTTTAACTTTTCCGACCTCAATTTATGCTCAAATATTAGGGTTAATGTGTAATTATCTTTAAAGAAAAATAATAACAGTGGTAAATGCAATTACTATACAAATGAATGTCACTTATTATTATTATTTTTTATTTTTTCCTCTAATACATTTTTTAATTTATATTTTTTTTGAGATTTTTTATTATATTGGAAAATGGATACCACACAATAAAAACAAACATAATTTCCATATTTGTTAGAAATTGAGTTTTGTAATTTTTTTGTTTTTTTAACTATAGTAAAATTGTTTTTATAATTGTTTTTTTTATTCAATTTTTATAGTTTTTTGTTATCAAAGAATAAAATTAAAATAAATGGTTTTAATGTTTTGTAATGAAATTAAAAAATTAATGTTAAATATATGATGAGTAAAAAAATGATTATATATATATATATATATATATATATATATATATTTTTTTTTTTTTTTAAGATTACTTTAAAGAGATAAAAAAACAAATAAATGCAATAAAATTAAACACAATGTTCACAAATCTCAACTTTCTCAAATAAAACTCAATTTTTTAGAAGCTTTCTAAATCGAGAGGAAAATTTGGAATATACTTATATCTTTCTGAGATTCTTTCAATTAGATAATTCTTTACGCATGAAAGTAATTTCCCCGGATGAACTCTTTGAACAACTGATTTTGACGATTTGTGTCTACAAAGTAGTCCTTTTTTATCTTTGTTGATGTAGAGATTTGGATTTCTTTGTACATTCCATATGTTAATCTATTTAAGGAATATTTCCTATGATTGATTAATTTGTAACCCAATTGAGTATCGAAGCTCCCTCATCATATAAATTTTGAAATTTTATTCTACATCATATCAGAAAAGCCTTTGCATAAGGATTCATTAGTAGCACAAGATAGACAAAAAAATGAGCAAGTAAAATGTCACGCTCGATTTGACAAAGAGATGTATCATCATTCCCTCTTAAAAATTGTTTTCAAGTAGAAAATTGCTCAGACAATCATACTAAGCTATAGGGGATTATTTCAAATCGTACAAATCCTTTTTTAGTTTGAGAACATATGTAAGAGAAAAAGTTTATAAAACTGGGAGGTTGATCAATATACACTTCCTCCTAGATGTATCCATTCAAGAACACACTTTTTACATCTACATGTCAGAGTTTAAAAATCATGATGCAGTAGAACGCTAATAACATTCTTATGGATTCTAATGGAGCTACACGAACATAAGTTTAATTGAAATCTATGCCTTCCTGTTGATTGTATCCCTTTACAGTGAGTGTTGTTTTTTTTCTCAAAACATTTTCATTCTCGTCAAGTTTGTTGTGAAAGACCCATTTAGTTCTAATCACTATATTGACTTAAGCTTCAGGAACATGTTCCCAAACATTTTTTTATCTCAAATTGATTTAATAACTCTTCTTGCATAGAAAGAGATTAATATTCATGGAAGGTAACCTAATTATCTTCTTTTGGCTCAATTTGGGAAACAAAAGTCATATAGTTACATACCTTTCTAAGGGAGTGTCGACTTATAACTCTCTTAGAAATATCTCCAATGACATTTTAAAATGGATGATCTTTAGTAGTTCTCCACTCTTTGGAAAGATCTTAATAATCTACATTTGTTTCTTTATCATGAATCTCTTCGTCTGGTTCTGATCTTGATTAATTTCTAGATTTTTATCTTTGTCTTATAAATATATTTTCTCTAAGATACATGCATAATCAATAACATCTACTTCTACCTACTAGGTTTAGTTTAAAAAAAGAAATATGTAGAACCAGAATTAGGTTCGTTCAACCTAACCGGTCTAAAAAAAACAAAAGCCTCAAAATTTTGGAAGAAAAGTTAATAATTAAATAGTTTAAAAATGATATATATATATATATATATATATATATATATATATATATATATATATATATATATATATATATAACTGAAAAATAGAACAAATAAGTAGATGCAGCTCAACGAGTGTGTTCTTTGTGTCATACCCCAAATTTTGACCACTAAGATTTCCCATCATTGTGCAAAGCATCATCATAATATGTATGTACCTTTATGCCTCATCAATTTCCTCAAGGATTGTTGAGCATTCCCTGCAATCAAGCACTAGGGTTTTAAGCCCTCTTAGAGCCTTAGACAAAAGATCAATCAAGAAATGACATGATCTTCAACTTGTCTAACCTCTCAAACATTCATAAAGGATCAAGAGGACTCCCACATTAGGAATCAGGCACAAGGTTGCAGCATTCCAAGTGGATCAAGCCTCAAGATCGCCAGTGTCACCAAATTAGGGTTTTGGTCGACCAAGGCCTCTAGGTAGAAATTCTCCTCTGGGAATGAGCCAATGCTTCAAAGCATAACCCTAGATACTCTAAGGGTCCTCATAAACCCAATCATCAAGTCAATTTGACCTCAGGGGATGCATTCACCAAAAATTAGGAATTAGGGTTTCTTGACCTAATTCACCCCTAAGTTGACTTTTGGGAAAAAACATGAGCCAAGACCTCAAGACATCATTTGAGGGTCTCCAATACACTACATTGATCCATTTTCAACAATGGATTGATCCAAGAAGCTTGATCCACAAGTTTCAATTTCATCAGGACCATAATTAGGGTTTTGAGGAAAAAGTCAACTGTACCTTTGATTTTTGACCTGGACATGCTCCCAAACCTTGGGACATGATTAAATACACCCTGCAAACCCTATGGAACATATCCATTAGGTTTGATTTAGTTCAAGGACTTTATTTCACCAAGGATCGCGCAGGTTGGAATTCATCTGATAAAAAGTCAACTGTGCACAAAAGTCAAGTTTGACTTTTTGGAATTTTTCACAATTATGGTTCCTTGACCCTAAAACAATGTTAATATGTGATTTGAATCATCATTCATCAAGAAAAATCAAAGAAAGTGGGATAACTTGTAAAAGGGGTGTAGTACCCCAAAATTTGCCCTACCTTTTTCTGGCTTTTGTCTCGCATTCATCTGCATTTTCCATTAAGTCATAACTCATATTCATTCATCTGCATGTGTTCCTGAGGCGTGGGATCATGGTTTCTTATCTTCTGTGCCACTTGGTTGATATTCTTCAATTGGAGACAATGGTTAAGGTTGCCTGACAAATGCGTCTTGGTATTCATGGTTAGCAAGGTTTATTGATTGAAGTTGGAGATTGGTTGAGAATACGAGTTTGCCTTGGATTTGGAATTTGGGGAGAATTAAACATGTTAAGACTGGTTATGCGGATCTCTTGGAATTCATATTTCATTATCCATCTTTTCTATCCATTTCAACCGTGAACCATCTAATCCATACCTAAACCACTTTCTAACGCATATCCATTTTTAGACCACTTTTATCCATTCTTTTTCATTTCATAAATATCCATTCCATTTTTACCATTTTTATCCAAATCCATTTTCAATTCAATTCCAAGCTAAATCTAAATTCCATTTTATTAAATTTAGTTCATATCCAAAACCAATATCCATTTTTTTACTAATCCATATTAAATCACCTTTAATATCCATATCCACTTATTTCAATTCTAAATCCATAAAAACCATTTTTGATATCCATGTCTATCCTTTTTTTAGCTAATTATCCATATTCAATTTGTCCATATCCATTTGAAATAACCAAATATCCATATTCATTTAGATCTTAATTCAAAACCATTTTAATATCCATTTTCGAAATTCATATCCATTCTTAATTTTGGTTATCCATTTCAATTATCCACTCTTTAATTCATTTTCTATTTTTAAGCCCAAGTCAAATACCAATTATCCAATTCAAATCCATTCCTAAATTCACATTAAATCATCTTTATTCAAATCATATTTTAATTACAAACCAAAGTCCTTCTTTGTTCAATTGTCCACAAACCATTTTCCAAAATGTCAAAGTCATGAAGCCAAATCTGGCTGCTATTGCCAAGCCAATGATAGGTAAAGAATGTGACAACATGGAAACAAGCCAAGCCAATTCACAAACATTCACCATGCTGCATACAATACTCGGCGGTCCCAATAAAACAAAAGCAACATAAAGCTAAGCCTTCTAAATGCCATAAGTTCATCCACTGCATAACAGGCTACTCCAAATGAACCAAAAACAAAACCGTAATAGAATATCACAGAAAAAGCTCGTGACTCTTTTACATGGCCAATTCACTAACATGTTTTCAATCCAAAATCAATTTCAAAATTCAGAAGAAAACCATAAATTCACTCTAACTGAATCCTAAACACTCTAACAGAACTCTAACAAACTTCTAACCGATTTTCACCTGCAAAGACCAAATTACCCTCCCTGATTGTTGCTATAAGAACTTCATTCTCTTTATTCTTCGCTCTCTCTTCTTCATTCTGCACAAATTCACTTTCACGATTCTTGATTCTCTTCCAATCTCCATCTTCTTCAATATTCTCTCTTCACCATTTTTCTCTGCAACAAAAACTCTGCAATTCTTTAACCTTCATCATTCCTCATCAATTTATCAACCTGTAAATAATTCATCACGGTTCAGCAATCTGCAGTTTCCATAACAATTACGACAAAATTGAATTCAACAGCTTGAAGCATAATTTTGCATTAACACAACGTCACAAAGAGCATTAACAACAACAAATTTCGGAAGTAGGAGAAGAAGAAGATACGAGTAGCATCAGAAGATTCGGAAGAGAATTAGGAGTAAAGCGAAATCAACGTTACCTCTGGTTTTCTATTTCTCCGATTCGAAGGCGCATCGGACGCACTCCGATAGGTACGTCATTTCCTCTCAAGCTTCGATCGCGATTTATAGTTGTTTGTTGCTGATTAGAGATAGGAGCTTTGTTTTTAATTACGTCCGAACCTTGCCGAAAGCATGAGCGAGAGCGTTGCGAGGTTTGTTTCCGATGAAGGCGTTAGGCGACGGCCATTATTGAGCGAACCTAGAGATTTCGAGACGTGATGGCGATGTCGTATGCGGTGCGATTCGTTGAAGAGTGAGAAAGAAGGCCGAGCGGAGAGAGAGGAGAGCTGGATGTAGAGCGACGTCACGGAAACGTTTGTTTCGCGACGGAGTTTCGCAATAATGTTGAAGAGGAGTTCCGGCAAAAGCATTGACGACGACGAGACGATGAAATTGCTGCGATGATGTAGTTTATGGAAGTGTTGTTTCTGGTTTAATCAAAGGGAGCGGATTTCTGGCGAGGTTGAACGACGATGAGTGGGAAAGGATGAAGCGGACGAAGGAAGTTGTTGTTGTGGTTTGTTCAAGTGTGAGAGACAATGTCGTGAGTCACGCGGCGCCGCCATTGTCCTTCTAGTCATTGTAGGTTGATGACGACTTATCTCGTAGGGAGGAGATGAAGGCGAGGTTGACTCCATGGCGTTTATTGGTGACGAGGAAGAGGAACATCGGAGGGTGAAGTGAAGTTCGTGGTGGAGGATGTGTGTTTGAGGGTGAGGAAGACCGGTGGCGAGGTTCACGGCGTAGATTGGAGATGATGGTGGACGGCGGTGGGTTGAAAAAGAAACATGGAGGCTGAGATGGAGAGAAAGAGAGGCACGAAGATGATGGCGGCTGAGGGAGTTAAGGGTGTTTGACCTTGCTGAAGTTACTCTAGGGTTTGTAATGTGCTTAGTATTGTTTCTCATTAGCATGGATTTGGGCCTTGTTTGTTTTGATGTCACACATCCGGGCTGCTGCATACACCCCATTTCACTTCGCACCTCCTCTCTTGGCTAACTCAATTTCTATTGGGCCTAAGACATTTAAGACCCGGTGTATTTTCCTTTTCAGACCCGTGTTTCTCACACGCACCCCCCCTCCTTGGATATGAACAGATAGCCATTGGCCCGTAACCTCAGGTTCATGCGCCTAGTTTTTTAATTCCACACACTTGATTGCTGCTACACCCCTCTTTTAGTGTTTTTTTAATTCTAATTGATAATTAGATTAGTTAATGATTTTGGAATTTAGTTTTAACTTTTTAATTAGAATTTAATTTTTGAATTGAATTTTGATTAAGTTTGATTTAGGATTAGTTTCTTCCTAGAATTTAATTTTGATTTAGGATAACCATTTTAGTTAATTAGAGTTTTATTAGTTTCTAGAAATTAGATTTTAATTAGAGGATTAGAATTTAACTTTGGTTTTGATTTTAGTTTTTAATCCTAATTTTTGTTAACTCACTTTTAGTAATTAGATTTAACTTTAGAATTTGACTAGTTAGAATTACTTTTTTCATTAAGATTCAATTGGAATTAATTTTAGATTTAATTTTAGAATTAGTTCTAAATCTTAGATGAATATTTCTTGTTAGAATTTAATCTTGATTTTTATCTTAGCATTTTAATTCTAACTTGGTTATTGTTGACTAATTGTTGACCATGTTTTTAATATTGCTTTTTCTTAGCATTTTAATTCAACTTGGATTATCTTGATTAATTTCTGTTTAGTTCCTGATTAATTGTTTCTTTGCTGATTTAATTTTCTTCATCCCTCTTTAAGATCAACTTAACTTCCATCTTGGAAGTAAGTTGCTTCTTATGTTCTTCTCTTCTCTTTAGGATAGAGTTCTCATACTACACTAAACCTTAGGACTTCCAAGCATGCTAATACTAGGGTGTGTCTTAGTCTCCCCATAGATTTTACCTTTCTCCTTCCCTTGAGTCTTTCATATTCTCACCTCAAAGAAATTCAAAATATCTAAAAAAAGGTAAGCATTTATTGCATTTAGGCCTTTCATATTAAGAAAAGATTATAAGGGGTTTTCTCTTATAATCTTAGAATGTGTAGCATATGCCCCATCTTGGGTCAATGTGTTATACATTTGATCTTGTATGAGGGACTTAAATGCAATATTTGTTGAAGATACAAATAAAAAACACTTCTTCATTTCTTAATCAACAAAAACACTTAATAAACACAAGTATGCTAGTGTGTTTGAATCTTGATAATCGGAAATAAGTGTGGGGGTCTTCTTCACCCTTAGTGTGCTTTCTTACTCATTCCATCTTGGAATGTGAGAATGTACACATTCCAATAACTAAGATTCAGATACACTATCATATGCAAACAAATGGAAAAAACTCTTAAAAGACAAAAACAAACAATAACGTCTTTCCTTTGGGAATTCTTTTCTCACCTCATTCATTCTCAACGTTTGAACGTGCTCCTACTCGTTCTCTTGCAAGATGGTAACGCACTCGGACCAGCGAGCCTGCAACACCTGAGCTAGAACGTCAGCCGTTCCTTAAAAAAACACAAACAACTTTCCCTTAGGTGAGGGGAACTACGTCGCTCTGATTCTCATGCGCCCGATGAGATACGTAGGCAGTGGGGTAGGGCCCATGCGAGCACTTCTTTTATTTTCCCTACATTTGTTTCCCTTTCTATTTCTCTTTCCATTCCTTTTCCAGTCCTTTTTCCCAGTATCCTTTCCTTACACCCTTTGATCGAAGCAAGCAAGCGTGGATCCCATCGGGTACGATGGACGCGAGGGGGTGCTAATACCTTCCTCTCGCGTAACCGACTCCCTTACCCTTTCTCTTGGTCGTAAGACCACGTTCTTTCCTTCCTTCAGGTTTATGCGGTGTTTCCTTTCCCTCTCTTGGGATAAATACACGTCGCTGGCGACTCTGTTCGGTGCCACTTTCGCGTTTGTACTAGGATGAAAATCCCGGGAGCGACAAGGGGTAACCATAAAAACTTAGAATTTTTCTAAGTTATGGAACAAAGTGGCTAGGGCACGAACTTCCAAGGATCATAACTTGAGATCCAAGCAACTATTTTGGATGGTTCAAAGATGGATTTGTAGCTCTCATGGCATACTTTAAAAGTGACAACTACACCTCATTCCAATTCCTCATGGATTTCAAGTTATGGAGTGATCAAAATGGTTGAAAACACAAAAGTGACATTTTTCCAACACTTAGTGAAATTTTCACTAATTCAGAATCTGCTTCACTTTTTCCAAAATGTTGAGGCAGTTTTCAACCAAATGCAAGTTGCTTCAAAACCAAAGTTGGACATCACATTAAAGTAGGATACATCAGCTTTCCAAAGTGACCAAGAACTCCATCATATTCCATCTGAGCTAGGAGTTATGACAGCTGCAACATGCCTTGATGCAAACTGTCTTAGCAAGGCAAATTGTGCATTAGGGCTCGATTTGATCAATTTGTGCAAATGACAAACAAGTCTATCCATCTGCACACCTCAGGGGGAGACCAAGGAGGAACAAACACTGATCCATAAGCCTCCCAAGTCTTTGGAACTACATATAGGTTTGGCACCCTTAAAAGCTAAAGATGCCTCAAGACTCCAATTTTGTTTTGAGGCGTTCAATGGATGCTTAGAGGTGGCATGTATCAGAGCAAAGATGAACACTTCAGTCAAGCCTTATCCTTGAATCAAAGAACCATAGGCATGTGCTTTAATCTCAAGTCAATGGCTAAAGGAGGCTTGAGATCCCAAAATGATCCAATTGGCCACAGACCTGTACCTATTGGCATACATTATTGCAGCCAAAACAAACTTGGTGCACTACAAATAGACCTCATTTGTGATCAGTTTGAGTACACCAAAGCACCCAAACTGATGCTTTCCTCAAAATCACCTATTTCACTCCAATTTTGCCTTCCAAAGCAAGTCACTATCGGATTTTGAGCTTGAGAGCAATTCCAACCAAACCAATCACACACACACCTCATAAACATCATATAGAAGTTATCCAAACACTTAAACAACATCTGGAACACCAATTTCACAAAATTACCATCCAACTGCTCAAGCTTTTAGCAGACTTACAGTTGGGGTACCATTTTAAGTTCCAGCTTGTTTCCAACCACTCCAAGCATTCAGACACACTCCATAGCACCTAGGGAAGTTGTCCACATCATTGGAACCAAGCTCTAACACCTCTAACTCAAAACACGATCACCAGCTGCAAGAGGTAAGCCTCAACTTGGACATCTCATGATTCATGCATATTTCCTCGCACAATAATTTTGCCATATGTTCATAATCATGTATGGAATGTTTCCCCTCAATTAATTGCTTTGTATGAATCGTGTGTGGAATTTCTCAGCCTTCATGCAGAATTTAGGGTTCTTGAGGTTTCTCTTTGATTTCTTATTCCATGCTTAAAATAAATGAAATTAAAGACCATAGACATGATCGTGAGGTAAAACGAGTAGATTGATATGTGGATTGTGTGATTTCATCAAGTATTCACTGAGATTGATGAGAAAATGAAAATCTGGGCAAAACTCAGAACACGCGCGTGTTCTTGGTGTGTTCTTGGCGCCTTTTTCAAATATTCAAATATTTGAATTTTGTGATTTTATTTAATTGATTCAAAAATTAATTTCTCTTTGAATTTTAATGATTTTGAGTTGATTCCTTTTTTTAATAATTCACAAAAATGTTAAAATATTTTATTTTACAAAAATTTCCCAAAAATATTATTTATTTCACATACTTGATATTTTTGCAAAGAATTAATTTTTATTTGTTTTTTAACATTTAAAATATTTTTTCCTTCTTGATTTTCCAAACTTAAATGGTTTTCAATCATTTTGTGGATAAAAGCATGATTTTTGAAACATTGATCCAAGATCACCACTCATTTTTCACATGTTTTCAATAACTTTTATTAATTTTTAAACAAAATTAATTCCATTTTAGACAAAATTAGGGTTTTGATTAATTCCACCCTCATCAATCCTTTTTAAACACTTTTGGATCTCTAATAGAGTGTAAGACCCAACCCCTTTTGAAAACCAAAACTTTTTAGGCCTTAGTCATTGTATAAGACCCACTGTGTTTTCAAACCTCGGCGTGATCGCCATTTTTGAAATAAATAATCATCTGGGCCTTTCCTCGAGTTATAAGTCCCATTTCTTTTCTTTAAACACTTTTGAGCCTCTAATAGAGTGTAAGACCCAACCCCTTTTGTATTTAAACATTTTTGGGCCTCACATATTGTATAAGTCCCTCTAGATATTTTCAAAACAACGGCGCAATCGTCGCCTTTTCAAAATCAACCGGGCATCTCTCTGAGTTGTAAGCCCCATCTTTGGGCCTCTAATAGAGTGTAAGACCCAACCCCTTTTGAAAACCAAAATAATTTGGGCCTCAGTCATTGTATAAGACCCACTATGTTTTCAAACCTCGGCCCGATCGCCATTTTTCAAACAAATAATCATATGGGTCTCTCCTCGAGCTATAAGTTCCATTTCTTTTCTCTAAACACTTTTGGGCCTCTAATAGAGTGTAAGACCCAACCCTTTTTGTAAATAAACATTTTTTGGGTCTCACATATTGTATAAGTCCCTCTGGATATTTTCAAAACAACGGTGCGATCGTTGCCTTTTCAAAATCAACCGGGCATCTCCCTGAGTTGTAAGCCCCATCTCCTGTATAAAAATAAACTTTGGGCCTCTAATAGAGTGTAAGACCTAACCTCTTTTGAAAACCAAAATAATTTGGGTCTCAGTCATTGTATAAGACCCATTGTGTTTTCAAACCTCGACGCGATCGCCATTTTTCAAACAAATAATCATCTGGGTCTCTCCTCGAGCTATAAGTCCCATTTCTTTTCTTTAAACACTTTTGGTCCTCTAATAGAGTGTAAGACCCAATCCCTTTTGTAAATAAACATTTTTTGGGCCTCACATATTGTGTAAGTCCCTCTGGACATTTTCAAAACAACGTCGCGGTCGTCGCCTTTTCAAAATCAACCGGACATCTCCCTGAGTTGTAAGCCCCATCTCCTGTACAAAAATAAACTTTGGGCCTCTAATAGAGTTTAAGACCCAACCCCTTTTTGTAAAAGAAAAATTTTTGGGCCTTAATGTATTGTATAAGTCCCGATACAGTTTCAGAAACTCCGACGAGATCTTCGTTTTCAAACTATTTTTAATTGGGCCTACCCTTGTGTTGTAAGTCCCATTTCTTTTCTTTAAATAACCTTTGGGCTTCTCTTTGAGTTATAAGACCCATCCCTTTGTAAATAAAACCTAATTTGGGCCTCAGTCGTTGTATAAGTCCCGATACAATATTCAAAACAACAGTACAATCCCTGTTCAAACCTTAGGCCTCTCTTTGAGTATAAGCCCCAACAATTTTTCACAAACAACTCCCTTTTGATTCAGGTTCAATTATACAGTTGTTATCAAAACTTTCTTTAATTTCTCTGAACAACTAACAATACATCATGGAAGCTCGTTCACATGTAAGTTTTAACAGCTTTCATTTACTCGCTTTAATATATATAACTGTATTGTGGGAAGCGGCGCATGGTTAGTCTTCTTTCATTCTTTTAAATACATGTCAGATATATATAACTGTATTGTGGGAAGTTACACATGGTTAGTCTTCTTTCATACCTTTTAAAATACTTGTCATATATCCACTGTGTATATACCAGTATAGTTATTTAGAGTTTTCCCTGACAACTAGGTTTAGAACTAGGTAAAGCCTGTTAGTCACTCTTAAATACAAACAAAACTAGATCCCCCATAGGATTTCTAGATACAGTCTTCCCTTCTCTTGGGGTTAAACAATATGGAACAAAGAGAAAGACAGTATTCTCGATGAACCTTTTCTCAGACTGCCACCCCTAGAAATTGTCAAAGAAATTCTACTCCCCCGAGTTGATCTATTCTCTGTGAATAGCATCTCCTGAGTTTCTCCAAATCACAGAACTTTCCTGGAATGATCTCTTTTCTGTGAATTGTATTTCTTGAACTTCTCTTGGTTTGGGACCCACGGGCTTCCTAAAAGCATCTTTGCCTCCTCTTGGACGTTGTACTAGGACCCTTCTGCTTCTTAGAAGTTTTCATGCCTTCTCTTGGGCTTAATACAAGGACCCTGACGACCTCTTAAAGGTATAAGACAGAACTTAGTCATCCTTTGCTAGAGCAGTCTTTCTAGTGTCAGACCTCAGGCCACTTTAGGGTTGATTCTCATCCCTTAACGCCCTTGCCTCCTCTTGGAGGCATCATACAAAAGATAAAACTCTTCCACACCAGTAGACTTGGACAATCTAAATCCCCTTGAGTCTCAAAGATATTCTCAAGTTCTTTACAACTATAGGAAGAAACCCCAGGCATTCTGGATCGATCTCCAGCAGAAACCCAGCCACTCTCATGAGAGTTCCCCGACCAGGGTCAACACTATCTCAAATCAGAACCTCAGGGTATCTGACATCTCAACTCTTCTGTAATCCTCAGCAAGAGTTGATTCCCCACTTGGACATGCCTGGGGATCTCAATTATCCCGAGCAAAAGATAGCCTTCTCTTAGGCTTTGTATAAGTACCTTTCCTCAACAGAAAGCTAGCCTCCTCTTAGGCTTTGTATAATGATCCTTCCTCAGCGAAGTCATCCTCCTCTTGGTCTTTGTACAAATGATTCTCCCAAGCGGAGCTAACCTTTTCAGACTCTCTTGTTGAGTCAGAACCCTTTTTTCCTCAATCTCGGGCTTCGTACGAGACAACAAATCACTCTCTTGTTGAGTATAAAAGACTCTCTTGTTGAGTCAATCAACTTTCAGATTCTCTTGTTGAGTCAATCACCTTCTCAGACCCTCTTGTTGAGTCAACCCTTTTAGCCTCAATCTTGGGCTTTGTACAAGACATAAATTCCCCTCTCTTGAGTTGGGGACATATACCTTCCCCAGTCGAGTCATTTCCTCCCAGCCTTCGTTTAGGCTTTGGGGAATAATTTCCCTAAGCAGAGTCACACTCATTGCAGCCTCAATCTTGGGCTTTGTACAAGACACATCCTCACCAGAGTCAGTTAAATTTCCCGTTTTTACCTCAATCTTGGGCTTTGTACAAGACAGATAATACTCTCCAGCAAGAGTCAAACTCGTTTCAGCCTCAATCTTGGGGTTTGTACAAGACACATATAAACCTCCCCGACGGAGTCAAAACCCTTCTTTAGCCTCCTCTTAGGCTTTGTATAATGATATCCCCAAAGAGTCAGTCTCTTGTTTGCCTCAATCTTGGGCTTTGTATAAGACAAATAAAACACTCTCTTGTTGAGTCAGTCTTATCCAATCTCCTCTTAGGCTTTGTATAAAGAAATCCCCTAGCCAAATCAATTAACCTTTTAGCATCAACCTTGTGCTTTGATCAAGGCACACAAAAATCCACAATCCTTCTTTAGAGATGACAAATTCTCTCTTAGTCAAACCTTTTAGCTTCAATCTTGGGCTTTGAACAAGACACAAATAAACCTTTTAGTTTCAATCTTGGGCTTTGAACAAGACACTAAAACATCTTTTTCCTCCTTTAGAATAGGAGGAACTACAATTGCTCTGATTTTCCTGTTTCGTTTAAACGGGAATACGTAGGCATAAGATTGCGAAATCTTAGCGAGCATACTAATCAAAAACCCTAGGTCCAGTACCTTCACATCAATCAAAACTTAGGTCCAGTACCTTACTCGAACACAAACAAAAACTCACTCTCCCTGTCACACTTTCCCAAGAACTTTCTCAACCCATTAGCAGATAAACACCATCAATTACAAAGCGAAACCTAAAAGCTAACATCATGTGGATAACCACATATAGGATGGGTAATTGACAACTACCCATTGTATAACCTGACCCCGAACCCCCCAATCTCTTTTAAGCGTTTGTTCAGTTAAACATTTGCGTGCAAAGTTAGTTTTAGATATCTTCCCTTTCCCTTCCAGCTTCACGGGATAAATAAGAAATCAGAAAGTAACACCCTTTCTCTTCGAGGAGGAAAACCCAAACTTCAGCGATAAGGTGGTCGCGTCACCGACAAAAATCGCTCGCTACACTTTGATTGAGGCAAGAGCTAACCTGTTAGCCCCTTGTTGTTGTCACATATTTATGCATTTTGATTTTTTTTACTTCACAAAAGCTAAACTACTATTGTCACATATTTATGAATTTTGATTTTATTACTTCACAAAAGCTAAACTATTGTTGTCACATATTTAAGCTAGTGTTGTCTCATTTTTAGGAAATTTGATTTTAGTACTTTACAAAAACTACATACATTAGTTTTATTTTATTATTTTACAAAAACTACTTACGAGGATTTAAATTGATACACCAAAAGATGTTCCACTATACCAACAAAAATTTCAATGAAAATATAGTTTTTTTTTTTTTTTATATAATTGATTGAAATTCATAATGAAACTTCAAATCAGACTATGTTCTTGATGGTGTTTGTTGTAGCCCTTTAATTTTATTTCAATTTTTTTTTGGGAATAAATTCATAATATTTATAAGTCATAATTAATGATTTAAAAGTTTATCATACTATCAACTCATTTATTAATAAATTTTTATAATGAAATATAATTCAAGATCATTTGTGGAAGCTGGTCCTCGACAACTACTGCTTTCTTTAAAATTTGATTTAATTTAAATTGAGTTGTTATTTTTTTCTTATATTTTGCTTCAATTATTTGCTTCGATGCATCATTTTTAGCTTGATCTATTGTTTTTCTTTCGATTATAGACATATATATTGTTAAAATTTAATTTTAAAAAATATATTGAAAAGTCAACAAGATTAGTAATATTTTTAATTAAGTTATCATGATTCAATGGATAATAACAAAGGGCGCATATAAATTTCTTAGGTGACAAATGTTCTAGTGTATGGGTGGGTATGAGAGAAACATGTGTATGGCCTTGGCTCAGATTTCCCCAGTTGTGGGATCGAGGACTCAAGGTTTTATTGTAGAATAGTTTGTACTCAAAGCCACTGCAAGTTAACTAGTTAAACATGAGAAACCTTGTTCTGACAATCGTTATGTCTTTATACTATTTGTATTTGACACTTTTAACTTCCAAGTGCTAGAGGCTGTAGATCTTTTACAAAAAGTCTAGAGGCTTGTGGATAACAATATTGTGTCTCCTATGGCTAGGGAGATTGTTTTTTAGAGGATTCATTTTGCAATTTAAAAAAGCTAGCGGCACAACTTGTTGCACGCCTGCTTTCCATTTATATATAATCCTTGTTTATAAATATTTATATAAATTAATATAAGATACTTTGTGTTCATTTTTATTAGGGTCAGTTTAAAAAAAAATGAAACAAGACCTACAAATTGTTTGAGACGACTATGGTAATATGTATGAGTTCTTTTGTAGTCATGGTCTTTTCGAAAATAAGTTTTACAAATAGGAAAAATATAGGTTTTATTTAAGATGTTTTTAAAGACCATGCATAAAGAAGAATTTAGACGATATTCTATTACTTTTTTCACACAACTTACTTAAGACTAAGTAACTTGTGCTATAAAACTTCAAGGATTTAAAAAAACTTAACGGTAAGATTAGGGTTCTTATCGAAAGTTACATATCCAATGGTTTTGCCTTGTTGTTCTTATACAAAGAAACTTCTCTTCTTGTAGAAGTCAAACAACAAAACATATTTATTTCTTTACTTATATGTTTTTAACAACCATTATCAATATGATTTGAGTTCGACCTGTCAAACATATCTGAACCAGAATTTTACTTATTGACCTTAGGTACCCCATTCTTCTTGGATCCTTTGATGTTTGTGAAACACATATTATAAATTTTGAGCATACATGTTTCTCATTTTACATTTATGATGATCTTTATAAAAATGAGAAGGAAGATATCCTTGTTTTCTTTCATGAATTTTCTTAATGAAACAAAACATACCAATATGACCATTTTTATTACAATAATTGAATTTAAGGGTTTTTCCTTTAGAGGTTTGACTGCAAATATTGCTAAAGTTTTTACTATTTTCTTATGTTCATAACCAAGACCAAACTTATTGTCAGATGTTCTTTGGTTACCTAACAAAAGATTTAAGTTGTGACTTTCTTTAGTGAATTTATCAAGTGTGTTTTAAAAATCATTAACTTTATTTTTAAAAATTTTACATTGATTACTCCTGATAGATTCATTTGATACTTCGTGAGAATTGGAGGAATTTTGAATTATAACATCTTGTCACTCTCTAAGATTCTCTATTTCTTCCAATAGGTTTTATTTTGAAATTCGAGGTAATAAATAGTGGTTTCGGATGTAGAGACAATATGTTGTAATTTACTTGTTTCTTTATTTATTTTTTATAAATTCGAAATAAATCATGAGAAGAAAAATGTGAAGTTACCTCATATTCTTTATGACTTTCCATTAGACATGTGTTTTCTTCTTCACTAGTCATATCATTGTTATCCCGAGATATGTAAGCTCTCTTTGCTTCTCTTTGAGGTTTCTTAAATCTTCTATGATTTTGGCTTCCTCTTTGGTCCCGGTTTTGAGGGAATTTTGGCCATATGTGCCATTTATTTCCACATTGATGGCATGTTGGAATTAATGGGGATCTTTATTCATTTTGCCTCTAGAATTTTGAAGTTTGTTTTTTGTGCCTTACGAATTCCTTGAATTTTCGAACCATGAGTTTCATGTTTTCATTAATTTCTCTTTGGCACTTTTCATCTTCTTACTCTAAATCTCTAATTTGTGTGACTTTTAGTGCAATATTTTTCCTCTTCTTCTTGTCACCTTATTCATCATTAGTAAGTCTATTCGAATCCTTCTCGTGTTCTTGCAATTTACTAAATAAAATTGACGGGTCCATAGAGGCTAAATTCCTAGATTCACAAATTGCATTGAATTTAGGTTGCCAATTATGGTTTATGCATCTAAAAATTTCACAACTAATTCCTCATTTTAAAAAAATATATCAGAGTTCTCATGTGACTCACAATGTGAGTGAATCGTGTTTGCATATCAGTAATGTTTTCTTCGGGATTCATTCTCAAGAGTTAATATTCATGGGTTAATGTGATCAACCTTACCCTTTTTACCTAAGTATTTCCTTCACGAGTAACTTAGAGGATGTCCCATATTTATTTTGAAGTATCGCAGTGAGAAACACATAAAAAATCATCAAGCCCAAGAGCAATAATGATGATTGTTTTAGCCTTCAAACGGTGTTGCAATTTTTCCTTTTCATATTTGGTCCAATCATCTTCCTCTTTGTTCACCAAAACACCAATAACTTCATGTGTAGGAACAAAATGACCGTTCTTTACAAACTTTCAAATATTAGAATCCATCCCCCTCAATAAAGAATCTCATATTCTCTTTCAACAAACTATACCCTTGTCCATTAAAGGATGAGGGTCTGTTTAGTGAATCGTCTCAAGTCATTTAATACCTCATGGAGAAATTAGACGTTAACAAGACTTAGGATATGATACCACTTGTTGAACAAGTGACTCTAAGCATAAGAGGGGAGATGTGATATTTAAAATTTGTGATTAATTTAAAACAACAAGTTGTGTCACTATAATAATATAATGGCGAAATACCCCTTTTGGTCCCTTAACTATACCCCTAGGTTCACTGTAGTCCCTTAATTATTTTTTGTTCCATTTTGGTCCTTTAAGTTTCTTAACATATCCACGTTAGTCCTTCCGTTAGTGAATCGTTAGTCAAAGTTCAAAAAAAGTTTCCAGGTGGCAGTTTGTATGATGAGGTGGGTAAGTGGAGTCCATATGGCAGTGTAAGGGATATGTGTACACATTAACACATCAGAAATCAATTAACACTAAAAATCAATTTGAGATTTTTTTCACTACACATTAACCCAACAACATGAACCTATGCACACACACACACACACACACACACACAAGAGAAAGGTAGTTGATTCGAACATCCTTGGTAGCTTTGTTGGTGACACCTGCGGATGCACCATACAGGTAATGCGTGTCGTCGTACCACATCCTAGAAAGCCATAATCTTGGGCTGGAGACACATACTGCCCATCAACGTTTAATCTAAACATGGTTTTCAAACTCATGCTTTTGACTTATACTTTTTGTTCAACATACCCTACCAATGCAACAGAGTCAAACAATTGGTGAATCGGGATCAATTGAATGCCATTGACGAAAGCAATAGCACCTTTTTGCTTGTCAGAAGGTTTAAACGTAAGAGTCAAAGTATCCAAATTCAAAGGAGCAATGGAATACTCTCTATCAATGAAAGCCAGCGAGAGGGCTTCACAAGTGATGTAAGCATTGAAATTGCTGAGGAGGGTAACCCCATTAGCAGCCACAGAGAAATATGAATCAGAAGGGTTGAAATTGCCATAAAGAGATGGATAAAAAAGCAGCCTGAGCCAATAACGTTTATCGCGTTGAATATTGAATTTGTAAGTTGTTTCTGATGTGAAAATTCTAGCTTCCATTAACAATAAAATCAAAACAACAAATTCAAAACCAACATTAGACCAAACAATCTCTTAATTCAATCCACACAACACAAAACATAAATTAATCTGTAACAGAAATAGTTTAACAAAGACAAGTGGAAGCAGAAAAAAGAGGGGCTGCATCAAAAAAATCTAAATTTACCGTCAAAACCACCATACGGCAACCAAATGCAAAACCGCCACGAAATCCCCTCTCCGATGTCACTTTTTCTCGACGGCCATTGCTTTCCCATCACCCACCACGTGCTCGACCTTCCACTTCCGGGTTCTGTTGGAGTACAAATAAAGTTCGGGTTTAGTGTTATCGTTCCACAGAGATTGTTCGTGATATCACCGCCGTTCGACAGTCGTAACGTTTCAACTTTAAAGTAACAAGGGGTTTTAGGTTGTTTTCGTAACGGTTGCATTCAAAGTTAATTAAAAGCGGTAAAGGATTGTTTTAACGGTTTATAAAAATATGTCAAGATTAGGGTTCGACAAACCACTTTGCATGTATACAATCGATAAAGCTAATGAACTCGGTTAAATGATAAATACAATCACATATCCTCTCAATATGTTTATCTCTAACACATATTGTGAGTTTTACCATTTCGACCCTTTGTTGATTTCTCACACAAACTATCAAAATGACAACATTAGAGTTCAATATTTATGAACATCAACACACATTGCTATCTCTAGCCAATATACATTTGATGGATGAAAAATCTAGGTAAAGAGTTGGAGCATATTTCTCAATCATGAACCAACACAAAGAGTAAACATAAAAACAAGGTTTTTCACCATACATTCATCATCTAAGAGTTCACAAACTAGAATCAATCCATATACATACAAAGGAAAGGCTTACCTACATCTAACCTTGACACAAAAGAGAGATTAGCTACACATCTTCATGGTAGCTTGCACAACAAGTAATGGACAAAGTTTTTGGAGCATCAATCTTCAAGAATCAAAGATTGAAGCATAAAAACTAAGAAACCAGAAAATGGGTGTCAATGGAGTTTTTTTTCTCCAAAATATCTAAGTTACACAATGAGAAGATGAAAAGTAGTAGTTGTTCTCCAAAATGGTACCAAAATTAGCCTAAATAGAATTTTCAGCCCAGAGAGAAGTGCTGGGAAGTGCATAGGGCGCTGGGCGAAGCCCACTTTCATCTCACGTGATAGCCAAAAAGCAAAAAGTGGCCAAGATATTTTTCAACAATCGTCGGGCGAAAGGATTATAGCGTTAGGCAATGCAAAAATGGTCGGGCGAAATCAAGAGGCGCAGGGGTGCCAACTCACTGGAACTTGGCTGAAGAAATTGGAGAAAACAAGTCAAGAGGCACCGCCTGTGGAGTGCCGGGCGAAACTTACCCAGCGCCGGGCGAAATAGAGAGGCGCAGCAGTGCCACCTCTCTGTAACTTGAAATGAAGAAATGAAATTTTTGCAGCCAACCGCCTCTGCAGCACCGGGCGGTCAAGAGGCCCCAGGACCAAAATCTTGAAATTTCACCACTTCGAAATCGGGTCAAAATGATTAGCGATAAAATAACCAGAATACCTGCAAAAAGTAGCAAACACATCAAAGCACCATATATTCACAAAAATGCAAGACCTGCTTAATTAATAAGTCGTTTTTCGATTAAAGCATTTAAAAGAGCTAAAAAGGTGTAAAAATAAACTATGAAAATAAACACATTTTCACACCTAACAACTCTCCCCAACTTGCATCTTTGTTTGTCCTCAAACAAAAGTGAGTGTTAATCAAACACAAACAAGATTTCCAAATACCAAATTACCCGAAACCATACATGGTTCAAACTGGAAAGATGCACACGCAAAATTTTTCAAAATATACATAGGATCAAAACATGAATATGACATCATCCTAATCATAAAATCATACAATGTAACACAAAGTACCCTCAAGTTCGAAATGAATCACCTAACTTATTTAAATGAGCTTAGCTCAATATATACAAAGGACAAAACAAACCCAAAGCAACAGTGCCACATCCAAAACAATTTATGCACTCATCTCACAATTAATCAAGCAAAAATGGAAACAATGATCACAAAAGGACTTTTATAGGTTGAAACTTGGCCGGGTTAAGAAATAAGGGACATATGTACACGGCCATTGAACACGAAAGGGGTAAATTTTGCGATGAGCATTTTCTGTTTCGAAACAAGCCTTCATGCTCAAACTTC
This sequence comes from Lathyrus tuberosus, assembly GCA_022829125.1. Classification (NCBI taxonomy): domain Eukaryota; kingdom Viridiplantae; phylum Streptophyta; class Magnoliopsida; order Fabales; family Fabaceae; genus Lathyrus; species Lathyrus tuberosus. Next base: position 1,055,220 of record JALAZF010000436.1, on the reverse strand, counting down.
CCAACTTTTCTCACAATGCATTCTATTTCTCTTTCTTTTGAATTTATCAATTTCATTTATTTATTTATATCAATTTTTCTATTTCAATCTTTTGAGAATGTATTGCCCACAATTCCTTCTTCTCTTATCAAAATGAACCAATCTCCCCAACTTCAACAATATTATGTCTTAATTCAAAATGCTCATCCAAACGGTTAAAGTAAGGGTTCATGCTTCGAGAAAACAAAATTTTTCATTTCAGTCTAAAGAGAGGTAACAAATGTTCACACACTCACAAGGTAATCTTGAAGTGACTTTTTGGAAAAATGGGTCTACTCATAATACTCAAAAATTGCCTTGATCATTTCAAAGTTTCCATAATTCAAAACAAAAAGTAAGATTAAACATAAAAAGTTTGAGTAAGCAACACTTACTAAAATCCCTCATTAATTTTCTATTTGAACAACGGAGGGCACTCACATATATGGTTATGTCCTAATTGAATCACATCGAACAAGAGTTAACCAAACAATGCATTGACAAACTTTACAAAAAGTAAAAACATCACATTCACACTATGATTCTACCACACAAATTTACAAACTTTGGTTGCACACCACAAGAATAATATCATCACCATCCATGTTGAAAGCCAACAAGGTATTCTTTTCTCTTCCTTGTGTTAACACTCAAAATTTTCCACATTTCAAGGACAACCATTATAAAATTAAAAAAAAAAAATTTCAACACTATATAAATAGAATTTATAATAAACCAAATTTAACTAACTTAAAATATTATAATTATGGTGCTAATCAACACCGAAAATGTACTCGCCACAGCGATCCAAAAGTACATACTTAAAAACTGAAACAATAGTTCATACTAAAACTGAAAATAAAAGTTGCTATTAAAATTGAAAAAATAAAATTTAAAATACTTCACTTTGAAGCCTAATTAATCAACTCATTTAGATCATCTTGCATCTCATCCATGCCCTCGTCACCATCGTCATCATCATCATCATCATTATCCTCCGCAACAACACTATCGGTACTTTCCCCCTCCGAAAAGAAAGGGCGCCTGTCCCCAGGCTAATTTGCATAAGCGTCGTACGCCTCCCTTGTAGGAAAAGGAAGGTACTCCGCCGGGTGCGTCTGATAATGATACAACTGCTGCATACAATCAAAATTAAATTGGTTAGCCCTGTTGAGCGACTCACCCATGTCCCAAGTATAGTTGAATGCCGCCTTCATATCGAAGACGGATGAGTCGCTCGTATCCGCCTGGACACCAGAACTACTCCCTTTCTCTGCTGCAGCTGCCTTCTTCTTCCTTTGGTTTACAAAAACGATCCAAATAATTGTCATCGACCAAAAACTTCAGTTTTTCGTTAATGACACCTAGAATGAGGATATCAGTTTCATAAATCAAAGATTGAACTAAACAAGGGAAAATAATAGGAGCATCATCATGAACTCCAGGCCTCCGGGTATTTTCAACAAAATTTTTCATCTCCCCAGCTATGACCTGGGCAACATCCACCTCCTTGTCCGTCATAATACAGTACATGAGGAGCGCAACATCAAGCGGGACAGAAAAACGGTGATGTCGCGGCTTGACATTGTAACACAGCAAAAGGAGGACGGCCTGTGCCTTCGGAGTCATGTACTTTCGACTATACTTAATCGGCTCCCCTTTAGCATTTTTATCCACCGAGCACCCTGGCTTTAAAAGCACACTACCAACAGCCTGGTGATCATGCAAATTTTTTAACAGTTTTGAGTACTCGTCGGTTTGCAAGCTACCCAAGGAACTCGGCTTTCCCAAGATTTTGTTGATGGCATCTCGGCTAAAACATTTCCCTGCCCCTTACGTAGGTTTTGAACCTGTAAAATTCATCTTCGGGCTGAATCGCGTTTGCATAAAATTCTCTTATCAGTTGATAGCAAACACGATCAGCAGGGTTCAATAAAACTTCCCACCTCTTCTTTTCAAATATGGCCTGAATTCGCCGATAATCCCCCTCACGGTTGATAGCAAACTTCTTCTCAGAGAGGACAGTTCTGCCCTCTAGAGACTTGATCCGTGACTCATGGTACGCAGAGATAAATCGGGAGCTGTCGAATTCCGCGGGAACATTTGAAGTGGATTCTACACTTCTCTTCTTTGTTCTTCGAAAAAAAGCCATCTGCAACAAAAACAATCATAACAGCATGCAAAGACAAAAGACATCAGCCCTGTCAAAAGAAAACAAGGATGGAACAGCATGCAAAATCAGAACAGGGCAAAACGCCCCTAAACCGCCGAGCGAAACGCAGGCGACGTACCGCCCCTCAAGCGCCGGGCGACATGCACCAGAGAAAATTTTCTCTGCTTTGGTGCAGCAGATCAACAAGTGCACCAAAGCTCCTCTTTAATTAGTGCAGAAAAATTTTCACAACACCACAAGGTAAAGTAACACTAAAAAAAAACTAAAAATCAAGAAATTAAAGGGAATACTTACAATGTTGGGGTGCCTCCCAACAAGCGCTTGTTTAACGTCGGATAAGCTCGACGGTCCAAGATGCTCAATTAAGAACATCAAGGAAAACAGAACTAGAAGCGCGATCGAAATTTCCAAGAAGGTAAATTTTTAGGCGCTGACCGTTTACGGTCCAAGAGTCCTTCTTTTCCAGGTCTTCGATAACAATCGCTCCAAAGTCCTTCACTTCCTTCACACGGAAAGGTCCGGACCACTTGGACTTTAATTTTCCCTGAAAGAGTCTTAACCGAGAGTTAAACAGCAATACCAATTGTCCGACCTTGAAGTCCTTTTGTCGGAGCTTCTTGTCGTGGTACTCTTTCACTTTTTCCTTGTACAACCAACTTGAGTGGTATGCGGCATTACGCATTTCTTCCAGCTCAAGAAGTTGCACTTTTCTTTTGGTACCGGCCAAGTCCTTATCAAAATTTAACATTTTTAAGGCCCACAAAGCCTTGTGCTCCAATTCAACCGGTAAATGGCAAGTTTTACCATAAACCAATTGAAACGGAGTTAGACCAATTGGAGCTTTGTAAGCAGTGCGATATGCCCACAAAGCCTCATCCAATTTTTGTGACCAATCCTTTTTTGAACAAGACACGGTTTTTTCAAGGATTCTTTTTATCTCACGGTTGGATACCTCAGCCTGACCATTCGACTGCGGGTGGTAAGGGGTCGCCACCTTATGTGATACACCATAGTGTTTTAAGACATTTTCGAGAGGTGTATTACAAAAGTGCGACCCACCATCGCTAATGAGCACCCGAGGAGTGCCAAAACGGGAAAAAATGTATTTCTTTAAAAATTTTATCACCGTTTTGCCATCAGCCCTCGGTGAGGCAATTGCCTCAACCCACTTCGAAACGTAGTCAACGGCGACCAACATGTATTCATTTCCAAAAGATGGTGGAAATGGACCAACAAAATCTATGCCCCAACAATCAAAAATTTCTACCTCTTGTATGTTTTGGAGAGGCGTTTCATCTCGTTGTCCAATTCCACCTGTTCTTTGGCACATGTCACAACTTTTGGCATGGAGATGTGCGTCTTTAAAAAGAGAAGGCCAATAAAAGCCCGATTGAAGGACTTTAGTGGCCGTTCTCGCACCATTAAAATGGCCTCCATACGGTGAGTTGTGGCAATGCCAAAGAATGCTTTGAGCCTCATCACTTGTGACACACCTTCTCAAAAGGTTGTCACTTCCTAACTTAAATAAATACGGGTCGTCCCATACATAGTAACTAGCATCCGAAAGGAACTTCCTTTTTTGGTTCCAAGTTAGGTCTTCGGGCACCCAACCAGTAGCCTTATGGTTAGCAAAATCTGCAAACTAAGGCCTAACTTGGACTTTAAAAAGTTTTTCATCAGGAAATTCCTCTTGGATTTCCTTTTCAGCAATGGTGACCTCAACATTCACAAGGCGAGACAAGTGATCCGCCACCAAATTTTCCGAACCCTTTTTATCTTTTATTTCTAAATCGAACTCTTGTAATAAAAGGATCCATCGGGTGAGCCTTTGCTTCGAATCCGGTTTGGTTAGCAAATACTTGATCGCCAAATGGTCGGTGTAAACAACAACTTTAGACCCGATGAGGTAGGATCTAAATTTCTCAAGCGCATACACAATAGCAAGTAGTTCTTTTTCTGTTGTGGCATAATTAACTTGTGCCTCATTTAAAACATTACTTGCATAGTGTATGGCATGGAAATTTTTTTCCTTCCTCTGGCCAAGTACTGCTCCAACAGCATAATCGCTCGCATCGCACATAAGTTCAAAATTTTTGGTCCAATTTGGAGCGATTATTATTGGAGCGGTAACTAACTTTTCTTTTAAAATTTCGAAAGCTCGAAGACATTCATCGTCAAAAAGAAATACCTGGTCCTTGCTTAGCAAGTTGCTCAATGGTCTAGCCACCTTTGTAAAGTCTTTGATAAAACGCCGATAAAATCCGGCATGCCCAAGGAAACTTCAGATCCCTTTTACGTTGGTCGGAGGAGGCAACTTTTCTATCACTTCAACTTTCGCTCTATCAACCTCAAGGCCTTTGGACGAAACTTTGTGGCCGAGCACAATTCCCTCTGTTACCATAAAGTGACACTTCTCCCAATTTAGCACTAGATTTGTCTTCACACACCTCTCTAGCACAGTTTCCAAATTTGTCAAGCATAAATCAAACAACCCTCCAAAAACCGAAAATTAGTCCATGAACACTTCCATCGTCTTTTCTATTAAGTCGGAGAAGATGGCTTGAACGCACCGTTGGAAAGTTGCCGGCGCATTACATAAACCAAAAGGCATCTTACGATACGCAAAAATACCAAAGGGACACGTAAAGGCCGTCTTCTCATGATCCGCCGGGTCAACCGCAATTTGGTTATACCCCGAATATCCATCCAAGAAATAATAGAATTGCTGCCCGGACAACCTCTCTAACATTTGGTCCATAAACGGTAATGGAAAATGATCTTTTCTTGTCGCGGTGTTGAGCCGTCTATAATTAATGCACATCCTCCACCCCGTCACTGTTTTTGTCGGAACCAACTCATTTTTTTCATTACGAATCACGGTCATACCTCCCTTTTTTGGCACAACATGGACAGGACTAACCCAAGGGCTATCGGAAATCGGGTAAATCATACCGGTTTCCAATAGCTTTACCACTTCTTTTCTCCCCACCTCTTTCATTGTTGGGTTCAAGCGGCGTTGCGGTTGAGCTACCGCCTTGAAATCTTCTTCCATCAAGATACGATGCATGCAATAAGCCAGGCTAATTCCTTTTAAATCGGAAAGGACCCAACCTATCGCATCTTGGTTTTTCTTCAAAACATGAATTAGACGGCCTTCCTCTTTTTTGGACAACACGTTACTAATGATAACCGACTTGTTACCACCGTCGTCAAGAAAAGCGTATTTTAAATTGGAAGGCAAGACCTTCAATTCAAGTGGTGAATTCTCAACTTTCACATCCTTTTTTAACTCTTCCGGTTCTACCTCCCAAGGTTACAACTCTTTGAGGGATTCAAGCTCTTTTAAGCACTCTTCAAGAGCTCTTTCTTCTTCTTCGAAAAACACTTCAAAAGAATCATTAAGAGCCATTTCCAAAGGAGAAATTTCATGGACATGCTTCGAAACCTCCAAAGTTGCCTCTTCAATCGCATCGATCCTAAAGTTATCATGTTTATCCTTTGAATGTTTCATAGCTTCGAAAAGATCAAAACAAATCTCTTCATTTTGAACCCTCACCTTCATTAAACCGTCATCCACATCGATCATCATTCGTGCGGTTTTCATGAAAGGTCGGCCAAGAATTAACGGTGCATCTTCATCTTCCTCCATGTCGATAACAACAAAATCAACCGGGAAGAAAAATTTGTCAACTTTTACTAAGACATCTTGAGCTAACCCATGAGGGTGAGTTGTGGACTTGTCGGCCAATTGCAAAGTCATACGAATGGCTTTCATCTCAATGTTCCCAAGCTTCTTTACAATGGACAATGGGATAAGATTAATGCTTGAGCCCAAATCAATTAAGCCCTTTCCAACATAGATGTCACCAATGGTAACCGGCAAAGTCACACGCCCCGGATCAACTTCTTTTTTAGGAAGAGTTCTTTGGATGATTGCACTACAACTCGCGTCAAGAACAATAGTTTCCAGTTCCGAATACCTCCGCTTCTTCGTGAGAATGTCTTTCATGAACTTTGCATACTTTGGCATTTGTTCCAAAGCTTCGGCAAACGGAATGTTAACTTGTAATTGCTTGAAGATGTCCATGAAACGCGTATAGTGCCTCTCATTTTCCTTCTTTGAAGGAGCATGAGGATATGGTAAGTTTTGGATCGGAATAACGCTCACTAGTTCCTTTCCCTTCTTTACTCTCCTAAGTCTCTCTTTTTTCTTTCGGCTCCTCACCACTATTATTTTCAACTTCAACCATGTCATTACTTTTATTTTCAACTACACCTTCACTTTCACGTTTATTTTCAACCACTTCCTCATCACTACAATCCTCCACAAGACCATCAAGTTTTTCTTCCTCCACATTTTTCTCCTTTTCTTTCTCCAACTCCTTCCTACTTCTAGTAACAATCGCCTTGCAATGCTCCTTAGGATTCATTTGAGTATTCGCGGAAAAGGAAGGACCCGAGTGTTGTTCGGCAATTTGCTTGGCAAGTTGCCCCACTTGGTTTTCAAGATTCTTAATCGCCGCATCACTACTCTTTTGATTGGCCATAGACATTTGCATGAATTGAGTCAAAGTGTCTTCCAATTTAGAGCTAGCAACCGAAGGCGGTGGAGGTTGATACGGATTTTGCCGGTTTGAAGGACCGGCGCCATAACCTTGATTATTTTGATAATTTGCTCGCGGTTGAAATCCTTGATTTCCTTGATAATTTTGTTGAGAATTGTGTTGTTGGTAAGGTTGTTGTTGTCTACCTTGATAATCCCTTTGATTTGCCATATAGTTCACTTCTTCAAAACCCGGAGGAGGACAAAATCCGGTGTCATGCTCCCCTTTACAAAGTTCACAACAAGCTACTTGCTTACTTTTGCTCGGCTCCTTCATTTCTTTGATTTGTTGAGTCAAAAGCTCCACTTGTTGAGAGATAAGCTTGTTTTGCGCGAGGATCGCATCGTTAGTTCCCAATTCAAGGACACCGGGCTTCTTTTGAGAGTTGCCACAGCTTTGACTTTGAAGATCGTTTAGAGCCATTCTATTTATAATATCAGTTGCTTCCTCGGCATTCTTTGCCATCAAACTTCCTCCCGCAGTGGCATCCAACAAAGTCTTACAATTCGGTTGGAGACCATTCTTGAAGATATGAATTTGTGTTAACTCATCAAACCCGTGACCTTTACATTTGCGAAGCATGGACTTGAATCGTTCCCATGCTTCATTGAGGGATTCATTAGTGCCTTGAGAGAACACTGAAATTACTGTTTTTGACTCCATGAAACGGTTATGAGAGAAGAACTGTTCAATAAATTTTTCCTCCAAGACATTCCAATCGGTCATCACGGCTGGAGTTTGATCGAGGTACCAATCCTTTGCCTTGCCAAGCAAAGCATGCGGAAATAATCTTTTAAAGAGAGGTAACTCTTGTGCTGGATCTACACCGGCCGCTAATGCAATCTCATAGAATTTTGTGAGAAACGTAAAAGGGTCTTCATGGTCCATTCCGGTGAATGGACTTCCATACAACAAGTTCAAAGTTCCAGTTTTCATCTCGGCTTGCCTTCCTTGATTGTTGTTGGCAAACTGAGCGGTTTGTCATGGACTGTTCACACAAGGTGTGGATGCGGGAGGTGGAGGTGGTTGCGCCATGATTGATGTGAATTGTGGTGGTGGTGTTGTAGTAGAACTTCCTTCTTGCCCTTGTCTTTGTCTCGCAAGTTGCCTCCTCCGTCTAGTTCTGCTATTGAGCCTACGAGCGGTTCTTTCAATCTCATGATCGAAAAGAAGTTGGTCCGCCGGTAGTTTCCCTCGCATAAACCAAGTCTGCACACTAAACAAAACAAATCAACAAGCACAAGTAAAATTGTAACAAGTCGAAAACTTCACAACTATTGCAATTCTTGCAATATCAATTTACAATCCCCGGCAACGGCGCCAATTTGTTGGAGTACAAATAGAGTTCGGGTTTAGTGTTATCGTTCCACAGAGATTGTTCGTGATATCACCGCTGTTCGACAGTCGCAACGTTTCAACTTTAAAGTAAAAAGGGGTTTTAGGTTGTTTTCGTAACGGTTGCATTCAAAGTTAATTAAAAGCGGTAAAGGATTATTTTAACAGTTTATAAAAATATGTCAAGATTAGGGTTCGACAAACCACTTTGCACGTATACAATCGATAAAGCTAATGAACTCGGTTAAATGATAAATACAATAACATATCCTCTCAATATGTTTATCTCTAACACATATTGTGAGTTTTACCATTTCGATCCTTTGTTGATTTCTCACACAAACTATCAAAATGACAACATTAGAGTTCAATATTTATGAACATCAACACACATTGCTATCTCTAGCCAATATACATTTGATGGATGAAAAACCTAGGTAAAGAGTTGGAGCATATTTCTCAATCATGAACCAACACAAAGAGTAAACATAAAAACAAGGTTTTTCACCATACATTCATCATCTAAGAGTTCACAAACTAGAATCAATCCATATACATACAAAGGAAAGGCTTACCTACATCTAACCTTGACACAAAAGAGAGATTAGCTACACATCTTCATGGTAGCTTGCACAACAAGTAATGGACAAAGTTTTTGGAGCATCAATCTTCAAGAATCAAAGATTGAAGCATAAAAACTAAGAAACCAGAAAATGGGTGTCAATGGAGTTTTTTTTTCTCCAAAATATCTAAGTTACACAATGAGAAGATGAAAAGTAGTAGTTGTTCTCCAAAATGGTACCAACATTAGCCTAAATAGAATTTTCAGCCCAGAAAGGAGTGCTGGGCGGTGCATAGGGCGCTGGGCGAAGCCCACTTTCATCTCACGTGACAGCCAAAAAGCAAAAAGTGGCCAAGATATTTTTCAACAACCGTCGGGCGAAAGGATTATAGCGCCGGGCGATGCAAAAATGGCCGGGCGAAATCAAGAGGCGCAGGGGTGCCAACTCACTGGAACTTGGCTGAAGAAATTGGAGAAAACAAGTCAAGAGGCACCGCCTGTGGAGTGCCGGGCGAACCTTACCAAGCGCCGGGCGATGCAAACCTTTCGCCGGGCGAAATAGAGAGGCGCAGCAGTGCCACCTCTCTGTAACTTGAAATGAAGAAATGAAATTTTTGCAGCCAACCGCCTCTGCAGCGCCGGGCGGTCAAGAGGCCCCAGGACCAAAATCTTGAAATTTCACCACTTCGAAATCGGGTCGAAATGATTAGCGATAAAATAACTAGAATACCTGCAAAAAGTAGCAAACACATCAAAGCACCATATATTCACAAAAATGCAAGACCTGCTTAATTAATAAGTCGTTTTTCGATTAAAGCATTTAAAAGAGCTAAAAAGGTGTAAAAATAAACTATGAAAATAAACATATTTTCACACCTAACAGGTTCGCAGCACCAAATTATGTGGATTGGAAAATTTGGGGTTGGGTTGAATCTCTTAGATTCATGGAAAATTGGTTTTTTGTGTTGAATAAAACGGAGAGCAAGAAGATAGGAAAGATGCGTGAGGGAAGAAGATTGGAAATTTTGGTGAGAGGAAAGATTGGAAATTGGGAAAAAAAACTGGAAAAAACTTGAAAAGGAATAATCGTGATTGAAGAAGAGAACACGTTTGAGCCCAACTCACCTGCCAGGTAGACAAATAGATGGGCGTTTGAGGCCAACTGACGGAAGGGACTTCTTTGTAACTTTTAGAAATTTAAAGGACCAAAATGGCACAAAAAAAATTAAGGGACCAAAGTGAACCAGAGAGTATAGTTAAGGGACCAAAAAGGGTATTTTGCCTAATATAATAGATTAATGTAGTAGAAAATAGAAAGGAAATAATTGTAAATGATAGAAAATCAAGCAGTATAAGTAAATGGAGAGACTTAGAGAGATTACACTAGGATATATGGAGGTTTTATTGAACAACTCGGACTAATCATCTCCCCAAGAATTTCTTCTTGAGAGTTATCACTAATATCTTGAGCTTTTATTATAGGTTATGCTCACGAACCTTCATACAAGCAAAACAAGAGATTTTACACAGATTGATCCCCCCAACCAAACATTGCTTTTACTGGGCTGAGCTCATAAACCAATTAGAGATTATAACTGGCCAATCTCAAGAACCAATTATAGTTTAAGGGGGAGTTATGGCAATTTCGCAAAGTGGCAGAAGTTGTCGGTCGATGGTGGCATTGGGTTGAACGTCTGGAAGGGGCGTCATAATGGTGATAATAACAACTTTCTAGAGTGGGAGGTTGTGACAAGGGCTCAACGGGTCAGTTAGAACCATGGTTCCAAGGTTTGGTCGATCGCGGGTCATAATAAGTCGTGATGATATTGGACCTGGTTTGCCTAGGGTTACGAGGTCTTTTAAAATACGATTTTCTATCATTTTAAGTAATTGGTGGAATGAGGTGGTAAAACACTAGTGAGAAAGCTTAGAGATACAATAGTATAAACTATTATGATATATTGTGCTAAGAATTGGCAAACTTTTGGGAATATCAGAGAGGATTGTGAAACACTACTAAATACTTTGGGTTTGTATGACTCATATATTGGTATAAAAAGAGACTTGTGAAACACTAGAGTAGAGAATATGGTTTGTTATTATGAACTTGGAATGTTATTTTCTTCTTATTATGAACTTGGAAGGCTACTTTTGTGCATATTGCCATGATCACATCAAATACATACATGTAATAATAATGTATAATTCTAACCCCAACAAGAGAAAACTTAGTTACTCAAGTTTTTGGTAGTAATATAAAAAGCGTAGAAACACAACCACATTAGATGTCTCAATCCTTTGCTAATTCCACTTCGACGTGCATTTGGCTTGATGAACACTCATGCTCTTTCTCAATAGAACTATAAATGAAATATAAACTAAATTAAAAACATATATTTAAAAAATGCCCAAGGACACATATTTATAGTTTTCCAAATTTTTCTTCATTTGTTGGGCAAAGGAATGCTCGCCCATTGAATTCTCATTTTGGGTTTCTTCCTGCCAAAGTAATCTTCAAAATTGTCTTTTAAATTTCCATAAACTCGGTAGGTGATATGTGATTCTCTAAACAAATTTTCCATGATTTGGATTATAAACCTCTTGTTCTGATTTTACTGGCAAATGATGCATTCACCCAATGAACTAAATTTGATTTGCATGCCAATTTCTCTCTATTATGGTTTCTCTAGTCGAGTATAATTTTTCACGACAAACTTGGATCGATCTTGGCTTTCAAGATTGGGTCCTTGCTCCATGTTTGGCTTGTCACTTAATCCTTTTCCGTTTCATTGAAATCCTTAAACCTATGACATGAAAAAGGAAATAAAATATAATTATATCAAGACAATACTAAATATTTTCATAAATTAGACTTTTCTACGTTACTTTGTGTGTTATTAAACTAGTAAGTGTGTGAAAACAATACTGAATAACATGTAATTTACACATTTATAATGTGTGTTAAATGTCCCGACTCTGGCGCATGACTTTTTCAAATATCTTTTAGTTTCATGAATTCAATTGAACCAATCGAATCTCCTCCATACTAATCTTTAATTCTTTGGCCATTTACTTGAAGTTTTGGTTTTGCTTTCTGTTTTTCCAACTCCATTTTTCTATGTAGGATGATTATAATGATTTTAAATGGCCCCTACCACTTAAGCTTAATTAGTTTGATTTTAAACTTCCTCCATCCATTTAGATATATAATCAACCTCCAATATATTATTCTTTGAATATGAGAGGGAGAACGATCATACAAAGTCAATCCTTCACGCATCAAAGATCTCTTAGAAATATTTCTTATGTGCTGAAAATAGTCACAATTTTTCACATATGTGAACACATCTTTGAATAGGAAATGCCAATATAGTTACGATTTAATTACCTTGGAAGTTGTCCTATCTCCAATTAAATGACCACCATAACTAGAATGATGGATGTGCCAACACACCGCTGCTTGGTCATCCTTAGGATCACACCTTCATATCAACCCATCAACCCCTCTTTGGTTAAGTATTAACAAGTGTGAGTATTGTGGATAATAGTCCCACATTAGATAGGAGTGTGGTGACTTGAGCATTTATAAATGGGAGAACCCACACACCTATCACTTTAAGGTTTTGGGTGAGCATGTAGTGTGTCTCTCACAAAAATGTTGCTCTAAAAAAAGAAATCCCACAATGTTCAATGCTCCCTACTGAAAATCTCCCATAACAGTGGTATCATGAGCCTTTGGTTCGAGTAAATGACCAGCTTACTTGTATCGAAAGTACTCTCCAGAGGTGGTGGTTAGGAGGTGTCCTTTTGAAGAATGTCAACGGTGGTACAAGTAGGGATGGCAAAAAAATCCGTACCCGCGAATATCCGCGGATAAAATCCGTCATGGATATAGGACGGATAACTTAATGGATATCAACGGATAAAATAAATGGATATTTAAATATCCGTTTGTTAATGGATATGGATACGGGTTTAGTGATATCCGTATCCGCGGATATCTATATCCGTTAATAAATTATAAAAATTATTTAAATATCATTAGTTTATTATACCTTATCTTTTCATCTTCTAAAAAATTAGTCTTCTTATATTTCTTTCTTTTTTTTCTTTTTGAAATTTTCTTTGAATATAACATTTCACATTTCATTCAAATTATATTCGTCATTTCATATTTAAACTCTTCAATACTTCATATCTCACTTCAACAATTTCACAGTCCAACCAACTAGTGTCGTCATTCTTCTGTCGAACCAGTGTCTCTCTTCCTACTCCTCTGTCGTTCGCTCTTCCATCATAACTCATAATCACAATATCTTTTATTTGTTTGGTTAAAAATGAAATGTATGAATATTATATTTTGATCTAATTATGTTTCGGTGAATAATTTTTTGTCTTTAAAAGAAGTTAAAAATATTTTTTTCAAAAAATATTTTTTATTTAAAAAAATATTATCCATGGATATCTGTAAATATCCACGGATACCATAAAACCCGCGAATACCCGCTTAACGGATATCCGCATGGATATGAGACGGATATGGATATCATATTTATCCAACGGGGCGGATACATATATCATAGTATCCGTCCCCATGGATATCCAGGGTCGGCCCAATGATCTCGGAGGCCCCGTTCTAATTTAAAAAATGGGCCTCAATTTTAAAGAAAAAGTATTATAATAATAAAAAAACTCACAAAAATACAATGATGTATTAATTAAAAATAAATTTAGTTATAATTATTTTGAGTTTTGATCAATCTCAATTTTTTTTGTATATATTGAATTTTTATCATATCATTTTTTTATATTTATTGAGTTTTTATTATAACATTTTATTTATTTTTATTAATATTTATGAAAAAAAATTGAAGTTTTCTAATTTTGGGGCCTCTAAAATTTGGGGCCCTGTGCAGTAGTCCTTGCTGCACTTGCACAGGGCCGGTCCTGTGGATATCCATTTACATTCCTAGGTACAAGGGTGCAGTTGCACAGTTGAAGCTTCCGCTTAAGGGAAAGCATTATGGAAGCATTGTGGATAGACTCACACTTGAGGGAGAGTGTTAAGTATTAACAAGTGTGGGTATTGTGGATAATAGTCTCATATTGGATAGGAATGTGGTGACTTGAGCATTTATAAGTGGGAGAACTCACACACCTATCACTTTAAGGTTTTGAGTGAGTAAGTGGTGTGTCTCTCACAAAGTTATTGCTCTAAAAAGAAAGTTTCACAATGTTTAATGCTCCCTAGTAGAAATCTTTCCCTCACATCTCTTTTATAATAATGGGTCATCTATAATACTTTCAATCATGTAATAATTGTTTGTGCTGTTGGAAGTTAAAATCGGATTTCATAGTTCCACCCACCATTTTGTTTGGAAAGCCAATAAATCGTAATTAAATTGTAATTACAAGAATATGATCATCAATAAAAAGGTACTTCATGGGCCTCTCATCATTAATTACTTCCACCTTTTTTAGTCTAGACGTATTGTTTACAACAATGTTCTCAAACCTTCTTATTCCTCTTATTTCCAGGTTAAATACTTGTAACTTGTAAGAGTAGAATCCACCTAAACCATCTTCACTTCGATTCTTGTTTAGATATTAAGGTAGGATACTTAGTGTATACAATAACCTTAGAATATAATAAATAAAAACTAAATTATCTGAAGAATAAATGACTAAGTTTTTTTTTTGCTCGTGACATAATTCAGTTGTGTTAGATTTAAAATATGTTTGATAATAGGTATTGATAGTGATGAAAGTAGTAGTAATTAAAAGTTATAATTGAAAGAAAAAAATTAATTTGCATTCTAAATTGAAATGAATAACTCGTTTTGAGAGACCTTTTTTATTTCAATTAAATAACTAACTCCTATTGTGGAACATAGGAAATAACATCATTTGACAATACACAACCTCTACAACTTTGTCACTCGCATCACACAAACTTTCAAATAGTAACAACTTTATTGGAACGAACTCTAGGTTTAGCATGCCGTCGAAGTCCGCTCACATGCTGTTATCGAAAATCTATATGCTGTAGTCGAATTGTGTTATAGTATGTAGGAGATCGATTTGGGCCTTGTGTTATGGATCCAATTGTTTAAGTTAGTCTGTACCCTAAGTTAGCTTATAATGAGTAATTGTTAAAAAACCCATTAGTTTAGTATGTTAGATTTATTATAAATAGCATACTAGTCTCTCTTCCTAAGGTGTGACAAAACCTTATTAGATTGAGAGAGGTTAATTATTGGTATTCACTTGTAATCTTTAAACCCTATTGAGAAAGTGAATAGTAAAACAGATTTAACCAATTCTCTATTCTTCTTCCTCTTTTGTCTTCCTTTGTGAACCCTAATAGGGTTTCAGTTGTTTTTCCTTTGTTTTTTCCTTGTTAACCCTAACCCTTGCGTGTTTCTTGCCCAAGAAGAAACCGTTAATATTTTGTTTCAAGGTATCGTTTTTCATAACAAATTGGTGCGGTGAGTGTGGAGAAGATGCCTTCAACAAAGTATGAGATTGAAAAGTTCACCGGAGTGAACGATTTCGGTCTGTGGCACTTGAAGATGAAAGCCCTACTGGTTCAGCAGGGCTGTTTGGAAGCGTTGAAGGGAGAGGCAGCCATGGATGCTGCGTTAACGGTAAAAGAAAAGCGTGATAGAGAAAGCCCACAGCGCAATATTGTTTAGCCTTGGTGATAAGGTTCTTCGACAGGTATCAAAGGAGACTACGACATCGGGGTTATGGTTGAAGCTGGAAAGTTTGTACATGACCAAATCTCTGGCGAATCGACTCTACCTGAAGCAAGCTTTGTATTCATTCAAGATGAGTGAAGACAAAGTTTTGGTTGAGCAGTTGGATATGTTCAACAAGCTGATTCTTGATCTTGAAAATATTGATGTGAAGATCGATGACGAAGATCAAGCACTGTGGTTGTTGTGTGCTTTGCCCAGAACACACGCTCGCTTCAAAGAAACTCTCTTGTATGGAAGGGAGTCCCTGAGCTTTGAATAAGTTCAATCATCCTTGTATTCTAAGGACCTGAACGAACGAAAGGAGCATAAACCTTCGACGGTTGGTGAAGGTTTGGCCGTTAAGGGGAAATTCTTGCAAAAGGATGGTAAGTTCGACAAGAAGAAAGTTAAAAGTCAGCAGAAGTCTTATAGTGACGAAACATCTGGTATTCAATGTTATCACTGTAAGAAGGAGGGTCACACAAGGAAGGTGTGCCCTGAACGCCTAAAAGGTCATGGAGGTATGGATAATGGCAACACATCCATTGTTCAAGATGACTTTGACCCATCTGATGTCCCTGTAGTTTCAAGCGAAGACTCAAGAAAATAGTCGATTATGGATTCAGGTTGCACTTGGCACATGACTCCAAACAGAGAATTGTTCGAGGAGCTATGTGATCAAGATGATGGATCGGTGCTGCTGGGAAACAACAAATCCTGCAAAATTGCAGGTATTGGATCTGTGAGATTCAAGCTCCATTATGAGTCAATAAGGTTATTTACTAAAGTCAGGTATGTACCTGATTTGAAGAGAAATTTAATTTCTCTTGGTGAATTCGACAGGAAGGGATATGTTTTCCAAGGAGAGAAACGTATTCTAAGAGTCGTGAAAGGGTCAAAGGAAGTCTTGAGAGGCATGAAGAAACAAGGCTTGTATACCCTTGAGGCTGAGGTTGTAAGTGGTTCGACAAATATTTAATCCACGAAACCTGTGTCGAAGACATAATTATGGCACATAAGATTGGGCCATGTCAGCGAAAGAGGCCTGGTCGAATTGGGGAAGCAGAACCTTCTAGGTGGTGACAAAGTCGAAAAGTTGGAGTTTTGTGAATCTTGTGTATTCGGTAAATCCTGTAGGGCGAATTTTAACAAAGGCAAACAAAGAACACATGAATCCCAGGATTACATTCATGTTGATCTTTAGGGGTCTGCAAGGAATCCTTCACACTCAGGTGCAAGGTATTTTCTATCCATCGTTGATGACTATTCCAGAAAGTTATGGATATTCATTCAGAAGACGAAGAATGAAACTTTTGAGAATTTCAAAAGTTGGAAGGTTCTGGTCGAAACTCAAACTAGCAGAAAGGTTAAGAGGTTGAGAACCGACAATGGGCTTGATGTCTGCAACGAAGTGTTCTACAGTTACTGTGTTGAGTATGTGATTGCAAGGCATAAGATTGTAGCAGGTACTCCTCAACAAAATGGCTTAGCTGAGAGATTCAATTGAATAATCCTTGAAAAGGTTAGATGCATGTTGGTTAATGCTAGATTGAAGAAGGTGTTTTGGGCGAAGGCTGTTTCGACAGCAACTTATCTGATAAATAGATGTCCCTCAATTGCCTTGGGAATGAAGACACCTGAAGAATTTTGGTCGGGACATCCACCTAGTCTCGACAGACTAAGAGTATTTGGTTGTGTGGCCTATGCTCATATTAGGCAAGACAAGGTCGAACCTAGAGCTCTGAAATGCATGTTCATGGGATACCATAAAGGAGTCAAAGCTTATAGGCTACAGTGCTTAGAGCCAGGTCACGGGAGGTGTATCACCAGCGGAGATGTATTTTTCAATGAAGCTGAGATGGTTTTCAAGAAAACTGATGATGCTGACGAAGAGCTGGAACAGGGAGAGATTCCTGTTGAGGTGGAGCGTGTTGATGTTGAATTGCGTACCCCAAATGAAGTCGAAGAAGAAGCAGAAGATGTTGTCGAAGATTAGGAGACTGATAATGACTACCTGCTAGCAAGAGACAGGTCTAGGAGAGTCATCAAGCCACCTCAGAGACTTGGGTATGCAAATCTTATGGCTTATGCCTTAATCTCTGCAAGTGAGGTTCTCGACGAAGAACCTAGAGACTATAAGGAAGTTATGAGGAGTCGAAAGAAGACTGAATGGATGAAGGCCATGGATGATGAGATGAAATCTCTTCATGATAAAAACACATGGGAACTGATCAAGAAACCTGCTGGAGCCAGGTTAGTCAGCTGTAAATGGATTTTCAAAGTTAAGGAAGGAATCGAAGGAATGGCGTCAAAGAGATACAAGGCAAGATTGGTCGCTAGGGGGTTCACTCAGAAAGAAGGTGACGACTTCAATGATGTGTTATCTCCTGTTGTGAAGGACATGTCCATTAGAATGTTTCTTGCCATGGTGGCACAGTTCGACCTTGAATTGGAACAGATGGATGTGAAAACTGCATTCTTGTATGGTGATCTAGATGAAACAATCCTGATGAGGCAACCTGAAGGGTATGTCGAAAAGGGGAAGGAATATTATGTGTACAAATTGAAGAGATCGTTATATGGACTGAAACAATCTCATCGACAGTGGAATAGGAGATTCGACAAGTTCATGGCACGCATAAGTTTCATTAGAAGTCAGTTCGACCATTGTGTTTACTTCAGATTTCGACTTGGTAATTCATTTGTTATTTTGTTGCTTTATGTGGATGATATTCTAATAGCAAGCAAAAATGTCGAAGATATAATGAGGGTGAAGGCTGAACTCAATAAGGAGTTCGACATAAAGGATCTAGGAGCTGCGTCTAGGATTCTTGGGATTGACATCTGAAGAGATAGAAAGTACTCGAAATTATACTTATCTCAAGAGGCATACCTACGGAAGATTCTCGGAAAGTATGGTATGTCAAATTCAAAGCCTGTTGTGGCTCCGACAAACCCTCAATTCAAGTTGAGTATATATCAGTGTCCCAGTACTGATGTCGAAAGAGCTTATATGAATAGCATTCCATATGCTAATATAGTGGGTTCTTTGATGTATGTTATGGTCTGTACTAGGCCTGACATTACATATGCAGTAAGTCTTGTAAGCAAGTACATGGCGAATCCTGGAAAGGCTCACTGGCAAGCATTGAAGTGGATTTTAAGGTACATAAATGGGTCTCTAAATAGAGTCCTAATTTATGGTGGAGCCTTGGGTGAAGATAGTAAAGTAGCAATCGAAGGATATGTTGACTCTGATTATGCAGGTTGTATGGATTCCATAAAATCTATTTCTGGATATGTGTTCACTATGTTTGGGACATCAATCAGTTGGAAAGCAACACTTCAGAAGGTTGTTACCTTATCAACCACTGAAGCGGAATATATCGCCCTAACTGAAGTTGTAAAGGAAGCATTGTGGCTTGAAGGTTTTGCAAAGGAACTGAAACTTCAAGGTCCCGTTATCACTGTTAAATGTGATAGTCAAAGTGCAATACACCTATCGAAGAATTCAGCCTATCATGAGCGAACCAAGCACATTGATGTGAGGCTGCATTTCATCAGAGGGGTAATCGAGCGTGGAGAAGTCCAAGTGCTGAAGGTTTCGACAGATCATAATGCTACTGATATGATCACCAAGACATTGTCCAGTTGCAAGTTTTTCCTATGTATGCAGTTGATAAAGTTGCATGAAGAAAACTAGTTTATTTCTTGAGGATATAGAGTTAGATCCAAGGTGGAGATTTATGAAACATTGGATCGAACTCTAGTTTTAGCATGCCATCGAAGTCAGCTCACATGCTGTTGTCGAAGGCCCTGTAGTCGAATTATGTTCTAGTATGTAGGAGATTGAATTGGGCCTTGTGTTATGGATCCAATTGTTTAAGTTAGCTTGTACCCTAAGTTAGCTTGTAATGGGTAATTGTTAAAAAGCCCATTAGTTTAGTATGTTAGATTTATTATAAATAGCATACAAGTCTCTCTTCCTAAGGTGTGACAAAACCTTATTAGGTTGAGATAGGTTAATTGTTGGTATTTGTAGCGTGCAATTTTTGTCGGTGACGCGACCACCTTATCGCAAATTGGGTTTCTCCACCACAATGGTAGGAGTGGGGTGCTACTTTCTGATTTCTTATTTATCCCGTGAATCTGGAAGGGAAAGGGAAGTTATCTAAAACTAACCTTGCACGCGAGTGTTTAACTGAACAAACGCTTAAAGAGATTCTGGGAGTTCGGGATCAGGTTATACAATGGGGAGTTGTCAATTACCCATCCTATATGTGGTTATCCACAGGTTGTTAGCAATAGGTTCTACTTTTATACTTGATGGTGTTTATCTGTTGATGGGTTGGGAAAGTTTCTTCTTTGGGAGATATGAGAGAGAGAGAGTTTTTGATGATTTTGGTGAGGTGCTGGACCTCAGTTTTGATCGGTGTGAAGGTACTGGACCTAGAGTGTTTGATTAGTATGCGAAGGTACTGAACCTAGAGTTTTTGATTGGTATGCTCGCTAATATTTCGCAATCTTATTCCTACGTATTCCCGTTTAAAGAAACAGGGAAATCAGAGCAATCGTAGTTCCTCCTATTCTATGGGAGGAAAAGATGATGTTTTGGTGTCTTGTTCAAAGCCCAAGATTCAAGATATAAGGTTCATTTGTGTCTTGTTCAAAGCTCAAGATTGAAGCTGAAAGGTTTGTTTGTGTCTTGTTCAAAGCCCAAGATTGAAGCCAAAAGGTTTGACTAAGAGAGAACTTGTTATCTCTAAAGGGAGACATCTCTTCTATTTATCACAACTATTGGGTGACTGTTTATAAAGGAGGGTTACTTTAACTGGGATATGAGAATCCAGCAATGCCATAATTTCCTTTATAGGGGATTTTTCCTGAGGGAGAAAACGTTAACTTAGTGTTGAGCAATGCCATTTTTTCTTAGGAATCTTTCAT
Organism: Lathyrus tuberosus; assembly: GCA_022829125.1. Classification (NCBI taxonomy): domain Eukaryota; kingdom Viridiplantae; phylum Streptophyta; class Magnoliopsida; order Fabales; family Fabaceae; genus Lathyrus; species Lathyrus tuberosus. The sequence goes on along the minus strand of JALAZF010000436.1, from coordinate 1,034,844 downwards.
GCTAAAAGAGGGACAGTGGCATGGATGTAAGTAATCCAGAGGGTTGCCACTTACAGCAATTAGATGAAAGAGGAAGTTTGCCAGGATAAGAGATGGACGACAGCTTGGATATTTGAATCAACAAGTGTGCCACTTACAACAGTTATCTGGGATTACGGTTTGTTTTGAATGCCTGTTTTAATGTGTGATATCACAGAGAAATGAATTCCTGCAGAGAGATTTTGATTTCCTCTGAGGGGGATGTTGATTTTTGTGTGCCTTAATCAAAGCCAAAGGTTGAAGCTAAGTGATTGATTGACTCCACTGGGGAAGTCCTTATACAAAGCCTAAGAGGAGGCTGGAAAAGACTGGCTCAACAAGAGAGTGTTTATCTGTCTTGTACAAAGCCCAAGATTGAGGCTAAAAAGAGACTGACTCTTTGGGGGATATCATTATACAAAGCCTAAGAGGAGGCTAAAAGTTGAATTTTTTGGGGAAATATTTTGTCTGTCTTGTACAAAGCCCAAGATTGAGGCTAAAATGGTTTTTTGACTCTAATGGTGAGAGGTATTATCTGTCTTGTACAAAGCCCAAGTTTGTGGCTGAAAAAAGATTGACTTTGCTGGAGAGTATGATTTGTCTTGTATAAACCCCAAGATTAAGGTTGAAATGAGACTGACTCAACAAGAGAGTGTTTTATTTGGTGTCTTGTACAAAGCCCAAGATTGAGGCCGAAAGGTAGTTGACTGACTCAGCTGAGGATATTTCAGGTGTCTTGTACTAAGCCCAAGATTGAGGCTGACCTTATTGGGTAAAATCATTATACAAAGCCTAAGAGGAGGTTGAAAAGAAAATTGATTCTGCTTAGGGATATTGTTTCTCAAAGCCTAAAAGAAGGCTGGGGGGAATTGACTCCGCTGGGGAAGATATTTTTCCCAAGCTACTTTGGAGAAGAAAGTTTATATATGTCTTGTACAAAGCCCAAGATTGAGGCTAAAAGAATGACTCAACAAGAGAGTTTTTATAGTGTCTTGTACAAAGCCCAAGATTGAGGCTGAAAAAGCTGGGAAAAAATCATTATACAAAGCATAAGAGGAGGCTAAAAAAGGTCGACTCAACAAGAGAGTGCTTTAAGGTGACTAACTCAACAAGAGAGTGCTTTTGAGAAAGAAGATTTTACTCAACAAGAGAGTGAGGAAAGGTGATTGACTTAACAAGAGAGTACTTCGTTTGTCTTGTACAAAGCCCAAGATTGAGGCTAAATAGGGGGTTAAATCAACAAGAGAGTGATGGTCTCAACAAGAGAGTGTTGTTAAGGATAACTCTGCTGAGGAAAGTCATTATACAAAGTATAAGAGGAGGTTGTCTTCTGCTGAGGATTATTGAGATCCAGAGGCAGGTCTAAGTCCGCGGATCAACTCTTGCTGAGCGTTTACAGAAGAGTTGAGGTATCAGATGCCTTGAGATTCTGATTTAGGGATAATGTTATACTGACGATAAGCTGACCCTGGCTTGGTAAATTTGGGATAAAAGGCTGAGTTTTAGAACTGATGGGTTTTAACTCTACTGGAGATTGATTAAATGACCAGGGTTTTTTCTGTGTTTATAGGTAACTTAAGAATGTCTTTGAGATCCAAGAGGAGATTAGACTATCCAAGTCTACTGGTATGGAAGAGTTTATCTTTGTATGATGCCCAAGAGGAGGCTGGTGCTTTAAGATATGAGAATCAACCCTAAATTGGTCTGAGGTTTTGACTCTGGAAAGACCGCTCTAGCAAAGGATTACTAAGTTCTGTCTTATACCTTTAGGAGGTCTTCAAGGTCCTTATATTAAGCCCAAGAGAAGGCATGAGAACTTCTAAGAAGCCGGAGGGTCCTTGTACAAAGCCCATGAGGAGGCGGGGATGCTATTAGGAAGCCTGTGGGTCCAAACTTAAGAAGTGTTCAAGAAAAGTTTCACCGGGAATAATTTTTTCTTTAGTGAACAGTTCTAGGGTTTGAAGAAATTCAAGAGAGGTTTCACCGGGAATTAATCCTCTCTGGGGAATGAACTTCTTTGACAATTTCTAATAATGACAGTCTGAGAAAAGTTTCACCGGGAATAATGTCTTTCTCTTTGTTCCATATTGTTTAAACCCAAGAGAAGGCAAGACTGTGTCTGGAATTCCTATGGGGAACTAGTTTTGACTGTGTTGAAAGAGTGACCATTGGCATTATTTAATTCTAGACCTAATTGTCGGGGAAAACTTTAAGCAGATATACAAGTATATATACAGTTGATATATGACAAGTATTTAAAAGGATATGAAAGAATGACTTACAGGTGAGCAAGCTTCCAGCACTACAGACAAATATATATATATATATATATATATATATGAAAGCATGTAAAGAAAGCTGATAAAACTTACAGGCGAGAAAGCTTCCATTGTAACAGTTGTATGGTTAGTTGTTCAAGAAATTAAAGAAAGTTTTGATAACAACTATGGATTTGAACCTAAATCAAAAGGGAAGTTGTTTTTGAAAAGATTGGGGCTTATACTCAAGGAGTGGCCCAGATGAAAAACAGTAATCGGATCGTTGTTTTGTAAACTGTACTGGGGCTTATACAATGACTGAGGCCCAAAAAGGTTTTATTTACAAAGAGGGTTGAGTCTTACAACTCAAGGAGAGTTTCCCAAAGATTATTTTTGTATAAGTAATGGGGCTTACAACTTTAGGAGAGGCCCAAAATATTTTGTTGAAAAGGTGACGATCGCACCGAGGTTTGTGAAAACACAGTGCATCTTATACAATGACTGAGGCACAAAAAGGTTTTGGTTAAAAAGGGATTGGGTCTTACACTCTAATAGAGGCCCAAAAATTTTTGAAAAGATTTGTTAGGGTGATAATGATCAAAACCCTAATTTTTTGATTTAAAATGTATTTTAATTCAAATATAATAATCAAACATGTGAAAAAAAAGGTTATGATCTTGGATTTATATTTGGAAAATCATGTTTCATTCATGGGATGATTTAAAAATCATTTGAATTTTGCAAAACCAAGAGAAATAAATATTTTTAATATCTAAAAAACAAATAAAAATATAATTATTTACAAAAATATCAAATATAGGAAATAAATAATATTTTTGTGAAATTTTCATGGAATAAAATATTTTAATATTTTTGTGAATTTTCAAAAAAAGAATCAATAAAAAATAATTAAAATTGAGAGAGAAATTAATTTTTGGATTAATTATCAAAAACCATAAAAATATTGAAAATAGCAAAAATGTGGAAAGGTAGCAAAAAAGGTCTGGGTGGGGTTTAAACACACGACCTCATACACAAACACACATGCGCGCTACCACTGGGGTGGTGATACATCCGTGTATCAAAACCACCCCATGTGTATATGAGGGTGCCTTGTTTTTAGGTCTGGCCAAGGCTAGGCAAGGCAAGTTTTGGCAATTTACGTGAAACCTCTAACTTTCCCATTTCTCCATGGATTTGGACAAAATTTAGGTGCATCTGGCCTAGAATTTCATGAGGAATCCAATGGTGTTTTTGGAATTTTCAGAAAGTGTCCCTATTTTAAAACCCGATAGTGGTTTCAAAATAAGCCTTGATTTGCATGTTCTGTGCTATCTCACTACTCAGTCAACAATAGCAGGGCAAATTGGTTCAAACATGACATATATAACATGCATGAGATGTTTATGATCAATGGACATCAAAGAAATGCATAATTTAAAGAGTTCAAGTTGTCATGCAGTTACCTCTTGGAGCTTCTTGTGCTAACTGTCAAGATCCTTGTGCTAGAAGTAATTCAATGCTTTGGACACTCTTGATTGATCCCTTAGAAGCTTTTAGGGTGATCAAAACCAGCTGGAATCCTCAGGAACAAGTTTTAGCTCTTTCTTGCAAAAGGGGCAAAAGTGACCAATATGGCAACTCTCTCAAATGGTGTTCCAGATGAGGGGAACCAATTGGGACAATTTGAGGATGATATTTGGAGTGTGTTTGAGGCCTTGTTTGGTTTTGGAAGTGACTGAATCAAGGCATGGCTTGGAAAATGTATAAAAGTCAAATTTTGAGGTTTTGGAGGTGGATTTTATGATTTTGGTGTTTCAGGTTACAAGTGAGTGTTTGGACAGCTTAGATATGACATATTAGATGTGTTTGGATCATGAGCTGTGGTGGAATTGCTCTCTAACTCAGAAACTCAGAGATGACTTACAAAAGAAAGCATTTTGGCCTAAAGAGGGAGATTTTGAGGAAAGCATCAGTTGTAGTGTTTTGGTGTACTCAAACTAATCACAATTGAGGTCTATTTATAGTAGAACAAGTTTGTTTTGCAAGCAATAGTAAATGACAACAAGTACAGGCCTTTGGCCAATGTTGATCCAAGAGAATCTTTAGTCTCCTATAGCCATTGACTTGAGGTTAGGGCACATGCATATGGTTCTTTGATTTAGTGCTGATTCTTCACTCATTCAGTTAGGAATGTGTCAGTCCATGCCACCTTGGTGCATCAATTGAATGCTTGGAAACAAAATTGGAGTCTTGGCACCTTTTTAGCCTTTTTAGGTTTGTTATGGCTATGTGTAGATTTTTGAACTTTGAAGGCTTGGGAATCAGATCATTCTCCTTTTGTTTTATCCTCTGATGTGTCCAAGTGGATGACAAGGCTTGGAGTTGTCCAATTTTTCCAAATCGAGCAAATGCACAAAATCTGCCTTGTACAAGGCAGTTGGAAATAGTGATTTTAAGGGGATCATATCTCCCTACTCAGGTTGAGTTATGGGAGGATCTTGTGCTTTTTAGAAAGCCCTCATATGATACAAAACATGTGTGATCATAGTTTGTTTTGAAACTATTTGGATCCAACTGAAAAATCCTCATGAACATTGATGTTCAAGGCTGGTAACTTAGGCAGATTTTCACTAAGTGTTGGAAAAAGTGTCATTTTCATGTTTTTGTGTTTTTGATCAATCCATAACTCAAAATCCATGAAGAATTAGAGTCTGAGGTAGTTGAAGCTTTTGTAGAATGTAGCAAGACCTACAAATCCAGCTTTAGATCACCCAAAATGGTTGCTTGGATCAGAAGTTATGGTCCTTGGAAGTTAGTACCAAAACCACTTTTGTTCCACAACTTAGAAAATTTTTGGTTTCTTATGGTTACCCCTTTTGCAAGAAACCTCACTTTTCTTGATTTTTCTTAATGAATTATGATCAATACCATACATTAACATTATTTTTTACTTAGGGGAACCATATTTGTGAAAAATTCCAAAAAGTCAAACTTGATTTTGTGCACAGTTGACTTTTTATCGGATGAAATCCAAACTGTGTGATCCTTTGTGAAATCAAGTTCTTGACATAAATAAAATCTAATGGATAGATTCCACAGGTGTTATAGGGTGTATTGAATCATGTCCCAAGGTTTGGGAGCATGTCTTGGTCAAAAGTTAAAGATATAGTTGACGTTTTCTTCAAAACCCTAATTGTGGTCCTGGTGAAATTGAAACTTGTGAACCAAGCTTCTTGGATCAATCCATTGTTGTAAATGGATCAATGTGGTGTATTTGAGGTCTTCAAATCATGTCTTGAGGTCTTGGCTTAGGCTTTGTCCCAAAAGTCAACTTAGGGGTGAATTAGGTCAAGAAACCCTAATTCCTGATTTTTGGTAAATGCATCCCCTGAGGTTAAATTGACTTGATGATTGGGTCCATGAGGTCCCTTGGAGTATCCAGGGTTGTGCTTTGAAGCATTGGCTCATACCCAGATGAAGATTCCCATCTGGAGGCCCTGGTCGACCAAAACCCTAATTTGGTGACACTATGGATCTTGAGGCTTGATCCACTTGGAATGTTGCAAATTTGTGCTTGATTCTTGATGTGGGAGTCCTCTTGATCCTTTATAGGTGTTTGAGAGGTTAGAATAGTTGAAGATCATGTCATTTCTTGATTGATCATTTGTCTAAGTGCTCTGAGAGGGCTTGAAACCCTAATTCTTGGTTGTAGTGAAAGCTCAATAATCCTTGAGGAGATTGATGAGGCCTGAAGGTACATCTATATTGTGGTTATGATTTGCACAATGATAGGAAATCTTGGTGGTAAAAATTTGGGGTATGACAAATGCCTTTATTTAATCTTCTTGGACCCGAAGGTGTGAATGGCGAAGGTATTCGGGCATTCGGGGTGTAAGAGGATTAAATATCGGAATACCTGAAATTTTGATGGTGGTTATGAATGGCAGTTTGCTCATCCATCTTCTTTTGCTAAGCAATAATACTTAGAAAATGGGAAAAATTCCCCTCGATCCTGGTCTTCAGCCAAGGAACTGGTCTTAGTTTCTGAAATAAACTTCCCCTCGATCCTGGTCTTCAGCCAAGGAACTGGTCTCAGTTTCTGAAATTAACTTCCCCTCGATCCTGGTCTTCAGCCAAGGAACTGGTCTCAGTTTCTTTTGTCAATAAACTTCCCCTCGATCCTGGTCATCATCCACGGAACTGGTCTCAGTTTTTTTTGTCAAGTTCCTTCCTCGACAAGGGATGTCATTTATAACGGCCTTCATCAAACTTCTCGCCATATTTTCCTGGGGAGACACCATTTGACGGAGTTGTAGAGGTGTACAAACTTTTCTATTGGAGACACCATTTGTTGACTCTACTAGGGAAAACGAGTCTCTTGAGAGGTTGTTTCCTGCTTAGGGATATTACATCATACTTTTCTTCGAGATCTTCTCGGAGAAATGCCATGTGATGTAATCCAATTTTGAGGTGTTGATGGCTTCATTAACATTAAGTTTCTGGAGAGAAAAACCAATGTGTTGCTGAGAGTCTTTAGTTGCGAGGCTTTCTCTGGGGATTTTCCTTAATCCAGGAAAGCGAAGATATCATCTTCAATGGTGAAGAGTGATGTTTTTCGAATGTCTTCTTGCCTTTCAGAGGTTCAAGTTATCAAAGTGGTCGAGGACCGTCTCCAATCCAGAAATAAACTGGGGAGAAAGATTATTCAGACGATACGTCTCCTGACGAGGAAAGAACTTGACAACTTGATTGATTAAAAGGACTTTACCACTTGGGGGTAAGACTGACCAGAGTGATAGTGATGCAATATGACTATAAATGTGAATCAATTATGCATGATGTATGTATGTTTATGCTGACAAAAGTGACACGACATACAGACTAGTGAATGAACACGAAGGGATACTCGGCCAATGTGGGGGATAAAAGTTTAACGCCCCGGTTTTTTTTGTTAGATTTATTTAATCGAGTCGATTTAATTATTTTTGGTCTTTATATTATTTTATTCTTGGCTATAATGATTTATCGCGTCCGAGAGCGTTTGCGAGAAAATTGAGTGTAGGGGTATTTTGGTCTTTTGGCTTGGTTAGCTATTGTTTTTCTTCAAAATAGAAACATAGAGAGGAAAATAGAAAGAAAAGAAAAGAAGGAAAAGAGAAAGGAAAGAAGAAAAAGAGGAAAAACTTGGAGTGTAAGAAATCGAATCAACCGACACTTCGAAGCACGATTAATCGGGTAAGGGTGTGAAACTCGATTATCTTATCATTGTGTATGAATATGTATGTGTGTGTTTGAAGTCTACTTCTCTTTCCATAGTTTTCAATTCTAGGTTGGAAATGAGAAAATGATTGGGAATCGATGTTTTTGCGGTTGGAATGTGATATAAATGTTATAGGATACTTGTTGTTATGATTGTGGTATATTTTAGTGGTTATGTTATGGTTTGGAAGTGATTTTGGTTGAAGGAATATTGTTTTTGGACCCATAACAGCGCTGCAGAATTTTTGAGTTTTCCATGGTTCGCCTAGCGAACTTGGGGCGAGTCCTAGCGGACAGCTTTCGAGGGTTCGCCTAGCGAACCCGTCAGCGAAGGTCAGCGAATGTTCACCAACGACGTTCGCCTAGCGAACTTTGTATCTTTTCATTTCTGTTTGGTGCTGCCTTGGTTCGCCCAGAGGTTCGCGAAGCGAACAGCAAGGCGAAGGTTCGCCAAGGAGTTCGCCTAGCGAACTTTGTGTCTGTTTTGGTCTGTTTGTGGTTTCGCCTAGACATTCACCTAGCGAAGGTGGTAGCGAATGCTCGCTAGAAGGTTCGCCTAGTGAACTTTGTACTGGTTTTTCTCTGCCACTGTTCACTGGTGTTCGCTTAGCGAATGCTGGAGCGAATGTGATGATTTTTCTATTTTGTTTTCTTCATAACTTTCAAACCGTAAGTCCGTTTTGGCCGCCGTTCGATGCGTTGGAAAGCTAATGAGATGTACCTTCTTATAAAAGGGTTTTGGGATTAGTGGCCGATTTAATTATGTCGGGAATGTGGAAACGTATCATTTTGTCGACTTTTATCGTCATAATTGTGTGCGATTGATATGTAATCATGCGATATATGTTTGGATATATAACGTATGACTTGTGTGCCGTTATATGATGTGAATGCATGTGAGGAAATGTTGTGATGATGGTTTGTGGCCTAAGGGCAAGTAAATGCATTGTGTTGTGTTTGATTGTATATGCATGATTATGGATGTTGGAATGGTTGACATGGTTGTATATATGTATGCATTTGATTGTCATGAGTCATTGTATGCCAAGCATCATGATATGCATTCTTGTGATGTCGTGTGCCCTAGTGGGTGTGAGCGACGAAATGATTCCAGAGGGAATCTGCTGTAACAGTCGTGTGCCTTATACAAAGAGGACCTAAAGTGACGTTATAGACGATCATGTGCCTTATACAAAGAGGACCTAAAGCGATCGGATCGTGTGCCTTATACAAAGAGAACCTAAAGCGATCCATAAATGTCGTGTGCCTTATACAAAGAGGACCTAAAGCGACGGGGAACATCGTTTGCCCGACAGGGAGTTACACTACGTAACAAGCGATGATTCCAATAATTCCTGAGTGAATTAATGATGAGAATGATGGATGGATTGGTACCGCATTTGCATAGAGTCGCTGTGTCGGTCTCTGTGCATTTTCATAAGTCATGAATGGATTGATTATGTGTGGGATTTGTGAATGGAATTGATGAGTTGATATATATATATATATTGGTGATGAATTTGTTGAGCATGATTGATATGCCTTTGTGATGGATGTGTGAGATATGAATTGTGTTGTTTTGTATTTGATTTATGGTGTAAGTTGCGGTGAGAATGTTTTACATTGTGTATTTTGTGTTGTTACATAATTATATGCAACTATATTATAATTGTGTTTCTCACCCTTCTACTGTTTTGAATGCTCTATGAGGCATTGCAGATTAGACGCTGGAGGTCTTTTTGTGAAGATTATGTCATCATTCTTTTGTCGGTCGGCTCTGATATGTAGCACCGGGTAGTCGGGGAGATCGTTGTGTGACTATATGACTTTATGTATTTATATCTTTTTGAATGTACATGTATGACCTTGTATAAAACAGACAAACTTTTATGTTTATATATATGAGATTTCAGTTGCAGATTTTCCACTTTTATTCTGTATCTGAATAATGGGTGATAGGAACTGAGTTCCTCTGCTTGTGTTGCTACCTGATTGTTGCATATCTATTTGAGCAGGTTATTATATTTCATCATTTTGATGTGACGCTCCCGTCTATGCCATGAATGTTTTAATTATACTCTGATTATCTGTTATCGCTTTAATTAATTAGGGGTTTAGATTAGGGGTGTTACAAAAAGTATCATTGGTTCAAAATAGAAATCCTGCCTTGCTTAAGAAAGACGGTCCCTGTGGGAGAAAGAATTGCTCAATCGGTCTTAAGAGATATACACTATGTCGGGGATATCAAATGGGAAAATCACATCTGAAATAATTTGATCCTTCATTCAGGTGCACTGGTTCAGAAGGAATACTTTGATTCTGCACTTTGAGGTTCAATCACCTTTGGAGAAGCGATCGATGTTCTTTCGATGTTCAACAGTCAAAAAAATTGCCATCTTTATTTTAAAAGAAGAAAAATTTTGACAAGTAAATTCATTTTTGTTTTATTTCAAGAATCATTGATCATGTTAAAAAATGTCATTCTGTAAAGCTAAAACAAATAAGAATTGCAAACAAAAGCACTAGGGCTCAAATTTTATTGATAGGATGGAAATCATTCAAGCGTGTGATCCCAGAGAGTATTTACAAAGTTAGAATATGGTAATTTAAGGAAAAAGGGCTACATTGAAACATAACGACCGCGATCCTTCTACCAACTTTGAATTCTGGACATCCTGAGCTTCTGTCGAAGATGACGTTGACTGTAGTTTTCCTGATGGATGGCATTACTACTAGGGATTTAACCTCGTCGAACGTAGTTACTTTCCATTAATCCCTAACTTTTGCCTGGATTGTACTTTGAGATTTCCAATACATCGGGATGATTTTTTTTGCTTATGTCTCTAATTTTTGCCTAGACTGCCCTTTCGGATTTTCAATCCACCGAGACGTTTTTTATTTTATTTAGGCGAAGTATTTCTTGACTACATCAACATTTGTGGGGTAGGTAAACTCCTCTCCATCCATGGTTGCGAGTCTCAAGGCGCCGCCTGAGAAGGCTTTCTTGACCACATATAAGCCATCGTAATTCGGAGTCCATTTGCCCCGGGAATCAGTGAGGAATGATTATATCTTCTTGAGCACGAGGTCTCATTTTCTGAAGACGCGAGGTCGGACCTTTTTGTCAAACGCTTTCTTCATTCTTTGCTGATACAACTGACCGTGGCATAGAGCCATTATTCGCTTTTCTTCGATCAGGTTCAGTTCATCGTGCCTGCTTTGGCACCATTCAGCTTCTGTTAGCTTAACTTCCATCAATACCCAGATTGATGGGATCTCTACTTCTATAGGGAGTACTGCCTCCATGCCATATACTAGAAAGAAAGGGGTTGCCCCTGTTGAAGTGCGGACGGATGTACGATAACCATGAAGAGCAAAGGGTAGCATCTCGTGCCAGTCTTTGTAGGTTACAACCATCTTTTGAACGATCTTCTTGATGTTCTTGTTAGCCGCTTCTACTGCCCCGTTCATCTTAGGTCGGTAGGGAGATGAGTTATGGTGTTCAATCTTGAACTCAATGCACAACTCTTTCATCATCTCATTATTTAGGTTCGATCCATTACCTGTAATGATCTGGCTCAAAACACCATAACGGCAGATGATATTGTTTTTGATAAATCGGACCACCACTTGTTGGGTTACATTGGTGTATGACGCTCCTTCGACTCACTTGGTGAAGTAGTCAATGGCTACCAGGATGAACCGATGTCAGTTTTAAGCTTTGGGTTCGATCATGCCAATCATGTCGACTCCCCATATAGAAAAAGGCCATGGAGAAGAAAGAACTTTGAGATGTGTTGGCGGTACATGGATTTTGTCTGAGTATATCTGACACTTGTGACACCTCCTCATGTACTTGTAGCAGTCAGATTCCATGGTCAACCTATAGTATCATGCTCTCAGTATTTTCTCACCATTGTGTGTCCGTTGGCATGAGTGCAAAAGGATCCTTCGTGAATCTCTTTCATTAGCGTGTTTGCTTCTGGTCTGTCTACGCATCGAAGCAAGACCATGTCAAAGTTTCTCTTATAGAGTGTATCACCGCTCAGAAAGAAGCTTCTAGCCAGTCTCCTGAGGGTTTTCCTGTCTTTTCTTGATGCCCCAGGTGGGTATTCTTGTTTCTGAAGGAAGCATTTGATATCGTGATACCAAGGTTTGTTGTCTATGATTGCTTTGATCTTGAAGATATAAGCGGCCTTTCGAGGCGCATTATGTCAATCTTAGGTACGTCATTCCATTGACCTACACTAATCATGGAGGGAAGAGTGGCTAGTGCATTAGCCGTGTGATTCTCATCACGAGGGATGTGATGAAACTCAATTCTATTGAAGAATGGTAACAACCTTCTCGCGTAATCTTTGTAAGGAATCAGTCATGATTGGTATGTGTTCCAATCTCCTTTGATCTGATTGATAACCAGGGATGAGTCTCCAAACATATCCAAGTTCTTAATTCTTAAATCAATTGCTTCTTCAAGACCCATGATACAAGCTTCGTATTCGGCCTCGTTGTTTGTGCACTTGAATGTCAATCTGACAGTGAAAGGAATGTGGGTACCCTGAGGTGTTACAATGATTGCCCCAATTCCTTTTCCATAAATGTTGACATCCCCGTAAAAAATTAATCCCCATTGGTAACCTGGTTCTGGCCCTTCACTGGGTAGCGGTTCATCATAATCTTTCATTTTCAAATACATAACATCTTCGTCTGGGAAGTCAAACCCGACTGATTCCTGATCGTCAATCGATTGATGAGCCAAATGATCGGCTAAAATACTTCCTTTGACAGCTTTCTGAGCATGGTACTCGATGTCGTATTCTGATAATAACATCTGCCAACGGGCGATCCTTCCCGTGAGAGCATGTTTTTCAAAGACATACTTGATTGGATCCATTTCGAAGATTAACCAAGTAGTGTGGCAAATCATGTACTGGAGAAGACGTTTGGCTGCCCAAGCTAGAGCACAGGAAGTTTTTTCAAGCATAGTGTATCAAGTTTCGCAGTCGGTAAATTTCTTGCTCAAATAGTAGATGGCAGACTCTTTTCTTTTCGTTTCGTCTTGTTGGCCAAGTACACAACCCATGGAGTCTTCTAAGACTATTAAATAGATGATCAGTGGTCTTCCCTCCACTGGGGGTGACAGGATAGGTGGATTCAACAGATACTCTTTGATACTATCGAAGGCAGTTTGGCAGTCTTCTGTCCATACGCAGTCCTGATTCTTTTTGAGTAATTTGAAGATTGGAGCGCATGTCGTGGTCATGAGGAATATAAATCTGGAAATGTAATTCAAACGTCCCAGGAATCCTCTGACTTGTTTTTTAGTCTTTGGAGAAGGTATTTCTTGAATGGCCTTGACTTTGTCAGGATCAACCTCAATTCCTTTCTAGCTGGCGATGAATCCTAGCAGTTTTCCTGAACAGACATTGAACGTGCACTTGTTAGGATTCAAGCGGAGTTTTTACTTCCTCAGACGCTCGAATAATTTTGACAAGTGGGTCACATGCTCCTCTTCTGTTTTAGATTTGGAAATCATATCATCGACATACACTTTGATTTCGTTGTGTATCATATCGTGAAACAGAGTTGTCATGGCCCTTTGATAGGTTGCCCCGACGTTCTTCAAACCGAACGACATTACCTTGTAATAAAAGGTGCCCCATGGGGTGATGAATGAAGTTTTCTTCATATCTTCCGGCGCCATTTTATCTGATTATAGCCCGAGAATCCATCCATGAAGGAGAAAACTTTGAACTTTGTTGTACTGTCTACCAGCATGTTTATGTGTGGTAAAGGAAAGTCATCCTTTGGACTGGCTTTGTTCAGATCCCTGTAATCTACACACATTCTGACTTTTCTGTCCTTTTTCGGAACTGGTACTATGTTGGCTAACCATTGAGTATATTCTGAGCTGGAGAGGAAACCGGCGTCAATCTGTTTCTATACTTCCTCTTTGATTTTGATGGCCATGTCTGGATGAGTCCGTCTCAGCCTTTGTTTCACCGGGGACATTCTGATCTTAATGGTAGATGATGTTCCACGATGCTGGTATCCAACCCTGACATGTCTTGATAGGACCAAGCAAAAACATCTGGATATTCTTTGAGTAGTTTGATTAAGCTTTCTTTGACAGTCGGACTGAGCAGTGCCCCTATCTTGACTTATTTTCTCTCTTTTCCTGAACCCAAGTTTACCGTTTCCAACGGCTCTTTGTGAAGCTCAACAGACCTTTCCTCTTGTCTGAGTAATCGGGAGATCTCTTCTGGAATTTCTTCGTCTCCTTCTTTTTCAGCCTCAAATATCGGGAATTCAAAGTTGGGAAAAGGCATCGGATCATATGTTTCAATGGGGTTTAAAACAAGCAATCTGCATGACGTGATGATTGTTTTCTAGAAGAGATAGAGAGAATGCAAGAGTGTGTGCAGTGTATTTTTCTGAAAAATGCTTGTTTTTATTTTGAGTTGTTTTTAGGATTACCATTTTCTGAAAAAGCGAAAAGTGAAAACAGCAATAAATGCGGAAATTACATAATGACATTTATTTATTTATTTATGATTTAGTCAATTCTTGAAACTACAGCCCTATAAAATAAAACTCTGTCACTTTGGACGAAGCGAAGAGGGACATTTACAGAAAGTGAGCCCTATAAAAACATCTGTTACACCTGGGCAGGGTAAAAGGTTAAAACAAAGATGGAAATTACTTAGACTTATGGACGACTTTCGGGACATTGACAGCAACCCATTGGCGACAAACTCCATGGTGAATCACAAAGTCTGGTACCTTCCTTCTCGGTTTGTCCTCAGAAATGACGTTGACTTCTGGCAGAGCAGGATCGTTGGAGTCTTCCTCCCATGTAAAGTTGTCGTAGACGAACTCTTCTGTTGTATCTTGCACAATGTTTTCATTCTCAGGAGGATCTCCCCATCCAGTTGGTTGGATGTCTTCGAGCCTGATACGAGAGCTTTCAGGAGTGGTGTACTTGACCAAGAAGTCGTACTTGCCACTTGGCTGTCCTAAGGTGTCCCATACTTCTGCGGGAGAAGATGAGTCATCCTTCTCGATGACTTTAACTTCGGGAAAAGCATAGTTGATGAACTCTTATCCTGCAATCTTTGCTAATTCATCGTTGTGTTGGATATCTTCGAAACGCTCTGAGTAATGATCCCATGACCCGGTAGGGACGCAGGTATTCTTTTCAATGATGCTAAGTTGATAAACGTTGTTTGGCTGACTCTTTTGCCCCAAGTCTTCTTGGTACGGTTGCCAGATAGGCAAGTCATCCATTGGGTCATAATAGTCATAGTCGAAGTTGTCTTTCATCAGAGTGTCCTCCTCTAATGAGTTGGGCGGAGCACGACATCCTTCAGGATCACAATCTTCGTACATCATCTTGACGTCTGATCTTGGTATATATCTCGGACTCTGCATGGGAAAGAAAAATGGCGTATGTGTTTCTCCCTGAGACATATAACTGTCCTCGTTGAGATAGGACTTCCACTCTTCATCTGTATCGGAGGAGTCACCCTTATTGATGATGTGTACTTCTTGAGACATTGGGTGAAGGAAACCTCCACTGTGGAAGAAGTCCTGAATGGGATGAAAACTTTCCTCTTTCTTGACAGTCTGGGTACAGTTTGAAGAAAAACCAAGACCTTTCTTTGCCTTGTTATCAGTAGAAATTACCAGTTGTCCCCATCCTTTTGCGTTATTACTCTTGATCACTTCGAGAGCGTCTTTGTATGAGGAAATCGACGTTCCTCTTTCTGATCGATTCTCATTGCTTACCGAGAGTGCTTGAAACTGAGTTCCAACGACCTCTTCTGGTTCTACACAGGAGAATAATGATAAATTGCTCACGATTAAGGCATGCTCTCTACAGACTATGACTAGCTTGTCATTCTTGATGAGCTTCAACTTCTGGTGAAGTGTCGAAGTGACTGCCCCAGCCTCGTGTATCCAAGGTCTTCTTAATAAACAGTTGTATGCTGCCCGGATGTCCATGACCTAGAAAGTGACTTGGAAAATGTGAGGACCGATAGTTATAGGAAGATCGACTTCGTCGATAACTATTTTTCTGGATCTATCAAATGCTTTGGCGATGACCTCACTGCCTCTCATCAGAGATCCTTGAAATGATAGTCGCATCAGAGTAGATTTTGGCATAACATTTAGAGCTAATTTGGTATCTACCAGTATGCTGGCTAAAGTATCTTCCTGGCAATTGACTGTAATGTTAAGCGCCATGTTGTGATTTTTGCCTTCTTTCGGCAGATCTTCAACACTGAATCCCAAGTCAGTATGCATGTGACAATTGTGAGATGGCATAGTTTCACTTTCTCCGTAGTCGTCACTCTCCTTTTTATCTTTCTTATGCACATTAGCCTTTTGCACATTTAATTTGACTACCTTGTTGTTCACCTTCATAATTAATGTACCATCTTCAAAATCAATCATACACTTCACTGTTGATAAAAATGGTATTCCAAGAATAAATGAAATGCTATGAAGCTTGGACTCAGACACGGACACATGAGACGACACATATACGAATACGATGATCCAACTAATATAAAAAATATATAACACCGACACGACTATATACTTTTTATATATTAATATAATAATAAAATTTATGAGCATAATTTATAAAGAGTTTATAATGAGAAGTAAAATTTAAGTTTATTTAAACTTAGTACTTTCAATCAATGGGAAAAAAACATAAATCCACCAAAACAAAATTATACAAATCATATCAGAGTCACTCCACATTGAGAAAACCAGCCTCTAAGTCTAGCTCATCCAAAGACAAGTCACAAACTTCAAGAAATCCACTGTCATCTAATGATCCAAACAAATCTCCGGCGATATCCCACATTTTAGTTTCCTCTTGATGATATTGGGGAGTGTTTCTTGATAGAAGTCGAAGGTTACTATGCATATATACTAAAGCTTCCGCTAGATGTGGTGCCATCTAGTTTATATTCAAAGAATGGATAAATGAATACGTGCTCCAATTTCTTTCACAACATCATGATTAACAAGGTTGTGCAAATAGCTTAAGCACAATCTTTTGAAGTAATGGAGCTCAAGCATCATGAACCACCCACTATGTTTTTGGATCCATTTTATCTCTATTAATAATAGCATCAAGATTGTCAAAACCTTCTCTTCCATTTGAGAAGTTTGGAACTATATATTCACTGTCCTCATTTCATCTACATCAGGAAACACCCTTCTGAAACATTTTTCTCTTTCATCAGTGAGTTTAATGTCTTAATGTGGAGGGACTCTATTAGGATCTCCACCTAGCCATTATGTACTATAATACCTACATTAAAAAATATATCTATAAATTTATGTAATCCAAAAGAATATGTAAGTTAAAAAGTATCAATTTAAAACTTGATAACCTTGGATTAGGAGAATGAACTAGGCAATAGAGAGGTGTGATACTCTTAGTCCAGCGGTCAATTAATATAGTATGGACTACCTGATGAAAGGTTGTCATTTCAACATTTGATATTCCTTCATGCTTATATATGGCCTTCCTGACATCTTCAATCATTGAATTCCACATTTCATAAACTAGATAAAGACATGAAGCTTCGATGTCTGTTCTTCTAAGAACATCATAAATAGGATTAGTGAAAGAAAGTATATAATTAACCTTTTTACACCAATTATCATCCAACAAGGTATCCTTCACAAATTGTGACTTTTTAACATCATCATCCTTGTAAGAAGCCCATTGCTCACTAATCACCATTTGTTGGAGTCTCGTCTTCAAAAGCTTAAATCTATTGAGCATTACAATAGTGGACACAAATCTTGTTGAAGCAACCGAAAGCAACTTTAATGGACTGAATGAAGTGAAAATTGACAATCTCATAGAGTGGCCCACGACAAAGTTCTTGATAAACATTGCATCATCCGCAATTTTGGTGATCCAAGAACACTTTTTATAAACAACACTGTTTTTTTTCAGTATCCTTTGTTGCACATATGTTCTTCAAAGTCAGATTTAACGTATGCACAACACATGTGGTCCAGTAAACCGAAGGAAACTCAACCTCGATAATTAAACCCTCTGCCTTACACACAGGTGCATTATCCGTCACTACCTAGACAACATTTGAAGGGCCAGCCTCCATAATTACCTCCCTGGTGTGTTTAGCAATGAATTATCTATCATTTACCTCATTAAAGCAATTTGTGTCCTTTAGAAACATAGGTCTTCTCTATGGATCACTCCATTCATCCCTAGCAATAGTCACACCCTTTTGATTTCATGTATTTTTTTATCGAATGCGACAAGTTTTCCACATGGTTCCGCTTATTTTGAAGTAATGTAGTCCTCAATTTGTTATAAGTTGGGTTTGATAACCAGGTACAAAATTGTTGGTAGCATAAGCAAAAGCCTACCTAAAGTGAAGATTTTTTGCTAAATAAAATTGCAGCCCTGCAGAATAGAACATTCTAGCAATTTTATAATCTAATGCTTCTCTAGATTACACATTAAAAGCAGCTTTTAGTGTTAATTCCTTGCTATTTTTTGTTTCAATGTTGATATTTAGGATGGAAGAATCTTGGGGTGCACCATCTTCAATGTATACTCATTATCCATCCTTGTCAAATTTAGAAGTTTGTCAATTGTTACTTGTTTTCAAATTTTCACGCCTTGTCCCGAGATCTTCAAGAAGTGTGCTTTGACTCTAGTATAAGAACCACTAAAGGATATCTTACAAATAAGACATTGAATTTCATTGTTTCCACCTCCAGCACTTTTTTTCCATCTTTGTAACATACTGCCATAGAGGCTTAGTGGTATCATGTTGTTCTTTGGTATGAGCTTGACTAGAATTAGAAGCACTCATCTCTATAATAAACAATATTAAAAAACCTTGGATAAAATAAACAATTTAATAAATAATATAAAATTTCATACAAAGATAAAAAAAACAATTGTGTTGTTTTTATAGTATATGTAGATGCAGAGAGATAGAGTTTTATTCAAAATATAGTAGACAATATAAAAATTCATACAAACATAAAACAAACAATTAGAAACAATATAAAATAAAAAGTATAAGTAAAAGCAGAGAGAGATAGTTTTATTCAATAAAAAAAGATAAAAAAGATAAAATTTTATTTAATCAAAAACTTCTTTCATCACGGTGAAGAAAATAGATAAAATTTTATTCCATCAATTTTTTTTCTTCCAAAACTTCTCTTTGATGCCGATTTATACTACCCATAATTTAAAACATGAATATTATTAGAAAAACAACAAAACCAGGTACATATGATACATAATATTATTAGAAAAAACACATAACCACGTACATGATAATTGATACCGAAGACTTTCAAACAAATTTCAATTCTTTCTTTTAGTTCATATTAAAATAAAATCAATCAATATCCACCATTGGAATGATATATATAGAATGTATGTATCGTGCGAGGTACATCTAAAAAATAAAATAAAAAATTTATAATAGAAGATGGAAAAGATGAAAAAATCTTGTGAAGACCGAAGTAACGGTGTGCGGCGAAGATAAAAAAACAACTAGAAAAGATTTTTAAACAAAAAAAAAACTTATGGAGACAAAAGAAGTGGATTATGAAAAAATAAATAATTCTAATTGTGTTGTGTTTTTATAGTAGGGGAGTGGAATATGAAAGGTAAAAAACTCATTCTTTTTTTTTTTTTAATTCTGAAAAGTTTTGAGTTGAACTTTTTTTTAAAAAAAATTATGAATTTTTTTGGAGTTGGACCGTGTCCTTTGTTTAAAATAAGGTGTTGTATTCATGTCCACTGCTATTCAAAAAATTTCGTTGGACACTTCAAAAATGTGCCAAACATGTATCGTACGCGTATCCATGTCGGACACGTGTCCAACACGGTGATACATCGTGTGAATGACGTGTCGGAGCTTCATAGATGAAATATCATCATGTCATGAGATCTTTAACACATTAAAACCCACTGGATATATGAATTGATCTACTTTCACGAGAACATCTAGCAATGTGGTAAGAGTCCCTGACACAGTGATCCGCAAATTGAAGATTATGTTGTGTATTATTCAAACTTAGTTAGTTAGTTAGTTAGTTACTACTTATGTATATATACTAACTACATGTGTAGTTTTTTAATAGTTACTTTTCCTAACATCATTTTCTCTCATTCAATATTCATTACTCTATTTTCTTTTCTTTCACTCCAATACTCTCTCTATTTCTCTCAATGAACTTTCACATTTGCAAGGTGTAATAACACTAACATATGGTATCACGAGACCGGTTCTGATTCATATTCAATAGTGATTGCACCTATGGTTGAAATAGGCGGAAACAACTTCCTTGCAAATCTTCTAGTTCTTAATGGAAAATTGGGAAAATGGTGCATTAAGATGAGAGTCATCTTCAATGTTCAAGATGTGTCTGAGTATGTAGCAGAGGGTCTTCAACCGCTGACAGAAAATGTAACAGGTGCTCAGAAGGCGGCATACAAGGAATCCAAGAAGAAAGATCAAAAGACTCTATTTTACATTCACCAATGTGTTGAAGCGAAGGTGTTTGATAAAATAGCTCAGGCTGCAACTTCGCAAGAAGCATGGGATATGCTGGAAAAAGACTATGTTGGAGATTCCAAGGTCAAGAAGGTGGATCTCCAATCTTTGAGAAAGTAGTATGAAATGTGGCAGATGAAAAAAGGCAAATTGATATCAGACTTAATCAACCAGATAAAGAATTCTAGAAAGACTTTTACATAGAAAATGAAGTTCGAAAATGTACTTCAAAATATCACTCCTCAATATGATATGATAGTAATAGCAATTGAGGAAACCAAATATCTAGAAGCAATAAAAATGGAGGATCTGCAAGGATCTCTGAAAGCCAGAGAACTGAGACTGATTCAAAGAGAGACAAATAAAGATTCTAAACAAGCTCTAATTTCTCATTCAAGAAAGGGAGGTTCTGATGACATGAAGAGAATATGGAAGCAGGGAAAAGGAAAACACCAGAGAGAAGCCACGTCAGATAGAAAAGAGAAGAAGAAATTTGAAGAAAAATCTAAATCCTCTAAAGGAGGAGGAGGATTTAGCAAATTTCAAAACAAGAGAACATTTTAAGACATAAGAAAGATTCAATGCTTCAATTGTGAAAAATATGGTCACTTTGCTTCAGATTGCTGATTTGGAAAGGGAAAGAAAAATATTGGTGCAAAGGAAGCTAACATGGTGCAAGATGATTCAGATTCAGATCATTTCATGTTAATGATAACTACCTCTAAAGGGGCTCCAACTTCTGATGTGTGGTACTTGGAATTTGGTTGTTCTAACCACATGACTTGACACAATGGGTGGTTGACTGATTTTAACTCAAACAAGAAGACAAGTGTGAAGCTGGAAGATAGCAGAAGCTTAATGGCAGAAGGCATGGGCAAGATTGTCATACAAAGAAAGGAAGGAAAAATAACATTGATAGAAGATGTGTTATTTGTCCCTGGTATGTAATGTAATCTGTTGAGTATTGGTCAGCTGGTAGAGAAAGGATTCTCGGTAATCATGGAAGGAGGATCACTAAAGATATATGACAAGAAGAAAAGAATGGTTATGAAATTAACTCTGACTAGAAACAGAATCTGGAAGGCTAGTTTGAAGGCCTCAGCATTACACTGTCTTTATTCATCAATTCCTGGTGAAGAAAGTTGGCTTTGGCACAAAAGGTATGTGCATCTGAATTTTAGAAGTCTAAGCAAGTTGAATACTATGAATTTATAAGAAGGGTTTCCTAAGATGGTGACACCTGATAAGGCATGTGACATGAGCATGCTTGGGAAGCAAAGTAGGTTACCTTTTGTGAAACAACTATCAATGAGAGCTAAACATATACTAAATGTAGTTTCATCTGACATCTGCGGTCCTTTTGAAACTCTTTCTTGTGGAGGAAGCAAGTACTTCATCTCATTTGTAGATGAATTCAGTAGAATTTTATGGGTGTCCCTGATTAAGACGAAAGGAGAAGCTTTAAAAATGTTCAAAAGCTTTAAGGCTATGGCTGAAAAATAGAGTGGAAGACTGATTATGATACTCAGGACAGATGGAAGAGGAGAATACAATTCCCCTGAATTCAAGCAATTTTGTCGTGAAAGTGGCATCTTGCATGAAGTAACTCCCCATACACACCTCAACATAATGATATGGCTGAAAGAAGGAATATAAGCTTGGTTGAAATGGCTAGGAGTATGCTAAAACAAAATTCATTGCCTCATAAGATCTAGGGTGAAGTAGTGTTTACTGTTGCTTATGTTCTAAATAGATGTCCTAACAAGAATTTAAAGAATCAAGTGACAGAAAAATGTTGGTTAAGAAGTAAGTCTTGCATCACTCATCTCCAGGTATTTGGATCCTTATGCTATAGACATGTGCTAGTTGAAAGAAGGACCAAACTTGAAGATAAAAGTGAACTTATGATCTTAGTTAGTTGCCATCCAACTAAAGCATATAGGTTATATAATCTATTTACTAAGAAATTGGTGGTTAGTAGAGATGTAATCATTAGAGAAGCAAGACCCTAGGATTGGAACCAAGGTAGAGAAAGAATAATAGTGGTTCCAATGCAGGCTCCAATGCAGTTTGATTATGATAAAGTGAACCCAGTCTTCATTGAGACTCTAGTTGATGTTGTGAATCCTACTCAAAGGGAAAGACCTACCAGAAAGAGACTAAAACTTGCAAGGCTGAATAATTATGAAATTGTGTCTGACAATACAGTGGATGAGTAAGGAGAAATAATAAATTTGGAAATGTTAGAAGGTACATAACCACTGAATTATTAGGATACAGTGCAAGACAAAGTGTTGAAAGATGCAATGAAGGTGGAACTTAGTTTGATTGAAAAATGTGGCACATGGAAACTGACTCAGCTACCTGAAAGAAAGAAGTCAATTGATGTGAAGTGGATTTTCAAAGTAAAGCTGATTCTAGAAGGAACAATAGTGAAGCAGAAAGCGAAACTTGTGGCAGTAGAAGCTGGACTTTGTTACACATGGATGTAAAATCGGCCTTCCTAAATGGTCCTCTTAATGAAGAGGTATATGTGTCTCAACCTCCAAGCTTTGAAGTAAAGGGAAAAGAGCATGTGGTGTATAGACTATACAGAGCTTTGTATGGTTTGAAGTAGGCACCAACTTCCTGGAACAGGAGAATTGGTGTTTTCTTCATTAGTCATGGCTTTAAAAGATGTTCAGTTGAGTATGGTGTGTATGTAAAATAAATGCAAGGTGAAATATTATTGATGGTATGTTTATATGTGGATGACCTCTTAATAACTAGAGAATATCAATTGGAAATTGAAAACCTTAAGAGTATAATGAAGTCAGAATTTGAAATGTCAGATCTCGGTAACTTGTCCTACTTCCTTGGTATGGAGTTTTTATACAAAGAAGGTTGAATAATCTTGCATCAAACAAAATATGCTACTACCTTACTGAAAAGATTCAACATGCTAAACTGCAATGTTGTTGCGATTCTTGTTGAATCAGGTCAGAAGCTGGAAGAAGATAATGATGAAGAAAGGGTAGATGCTACCCTGTACAAGCAGATGATATGATCATTGAGGTACCTATACAATAGTTAACAAGATATCAACTTTGATATAGGGGTGCTGAGCAGATTCATGCATGATCCAATGAAGTCTTATCTACTGATTGGAAAAAGAGTATTAAGATACATCAATAACCTTGAGGCATGGTGCATTCTTCTCATATTGAAGAAAGAGAAGCAAAGAAGAGGTGATAGGATTTTTTTATTCAAACTGGTGTGGTGACAAACTAGATAAGAGGAGTGCCACATGTTATGTCTTCAAGTTTCAAGGAGCTCCAATCTCTTGGATCTCAAAGCAGCAACTTGTTGTGGCTCTATCTAGTTGTGAGGCAGAATATATTGTTAGTTATTCAACTGCTTATCAAGCTGCATGGATTGAAGTTGCATTGACTGAACTTGGTGTGGACATTTAAGTATCAATCAAGCTCCTTATTGACCACAAATACGTAATAAACTTAGCAAAGAATCACGTCTCTCATGGAAGATCTAAGCATATTGAAACAAGGTTTCATTAAATAATGGAGCAAGTGACCAAATGTAGGTTGACAATGAGATATTGTCTTACCAAGGACCAAATTGTTGATATCTTGACTAAGGCTGTAAAAGAAGAACAATTTTCTAAGCTGAAGATAGACATGAGATTGGTGGCTTTGATTTAAAGGTTGGAATAGCTTTTAGATCACTAGCATTTGATGTTTTGATGACTTCTGAACCATAAGTCTCTGAAGGAGTCAGAGGTGGGAACTACTTCTGAACCTCTGGAGTCTGAAGCAATTTCTGAAAAGTAGCTGAAGTCTGAAGACGCAGAGTTTGAAGTATCAGCTTCTTATGTGCACCACTTGGTGAAAGTTTGAATTAAAGGGAACATGTTATTTATAATTCAAACTTAGTTAGTTATTTAGTTACTACTTGTTTATATATACTAATTACTTATGTTGTTTTGTAATATTTACTTTTCCTAACATCACTTTCTCTCATTCAATATTCATTACTCTCTCTTCTTCTCTTTCATTCCAATATTCTATCTTTCTCTCAATTAACTTCTGTGTTGGCAAAGTGTAATAACACCAACAAAATCATCACAGTTTCACTTACTCTTTTGATACCTAGTGTTCCGGACTGGGCCAGCGTCTGCTCATCCGTAGGGCAGGCCCAGCCCAATACTGGTGCGGCCTAATAAGGTCTACAATTATCCAGTGTCGAGCACGTCCAAACCTCCCCTCGTCGGGAACGTATTGGACTGTCACTGCCGAGCAGAGTCTTTGAGTCTAGGAGAGTACCTCTCTCCTCGACCTTCATGTTCTCCTCCCCGCGAGGACACGTCATCTTGTAACCTCCCACCTCCGAAGGAATTGGTCTGCCCACCTTCCGTAGATATCGGGACCGTTACCCCAGGGTGAAGACCACGTGCTGGTCTTCCCTAAGCCACGTAAGCCCTGGAAGTCACCTGGATTGGGCATGGCAATCCAGCCCAGTGCAGGAGACCGTTGGCCCCGTGCTGGGGGCATTCTATAAATACCCTCTCATTTGAAAGGGTCAGGTTACGTTCATTCTAACTCTCACACCTATATTATGTACTTACTTACTCCCGTTTCCTGACTTTGGCATCGGAGTTCCTTGCAGCTACACCCCCCCATGCCGTTCCATCACTACTGGAGTTGAAGACCTCACGGCGTTGTTGGCCACTGTCATACTTTCTGATCCCGGTATGATCAGTGGCGCCGTCTGTGGGAATTTTGCTTCCCCGTTTTCCTCATCATTAAACCAAAGCAATTTCTACCTTTTCTGACAACCATGGCCAGCACCCAACCTGGGAACAAAGCTCCAGCACCATCTTCACGCAGCCCAACAACGGAGACCACCGTGAGGACAATGCTGCCATCCACGTCGAGGAAGTCGACGTAAGGGACGGGCAGATCGCCTCCCCTTTTTCTGAAGACGCGGCGTATGACGCCGCCTAACAGGACATCCCACCGGTTGTCTACCAGCCAGTCGCTCCACCACCAAACACGGATCCGGGCACGGTGGTCCTGTTCGCCTATTCAACCAGACCAACCAATTGATCGCCCAGCTGAATCTCAGGATCGAAGCGCTCGATAGAGGGTGACCACTACGCTCTTCCCCGCGAAGACATCATCAACCACCAACTCCCAACCGTCCTTTTTCCCCATGAAGGACTCCCTCGGCGGACTCTCGCAGCCCCTCCCCGCAGCGTGAGAGCCGCCGACCACGCTTGGAGCGACCCCAACCTGTGGCCACCCAGAAGCGCCATCGCTTCACTCCTTAGCAGGGGCCAAGGCACTCCCCGGCCAGGAAGAGGAACAAAACTGACGGCGAAAAGCCGAAGAGCCAGTCCAGAAACTCTCCTCGTCGACAGGGATCTGGTCGAGGCCATCGCTCCTCGTCACGGTCGCCGGTCAGAAGTGATGAGGACGACCAGAGGACCCCTCTGTCCAGGGAGATCATGGACACCCCTATCCCTATGGGCATGGAGAAGCCTCCACCACTGGGGACTTATGACGGCACAACCGACCCCGACGATCACTTCGAGAGCTTTGAAGCCATGCTCGACTATAGGAATGTCGGGGGAGCTATCAAGTGTAGGCTCTTCCCTACCACTCTTCAGAAAGGCGCCATGACTTGGTACAAAAGTCTCGCACCTGAATCAATCACGTCCTGGAGGCAACTGAAGGGACGTTTCTCTAAACATTTCACTGCGTCTCACCGACATCCGAAGACGGTGGCCTCGTTGGAAGGCATCTTCCAGGGGAAGAATGAATCTCTCAGAGACTACATTGAGAGATTCAATCGAGAAGCTGCCGAGGTCCACACGACCGACGACATGAAGAAGTTCCTAATCGTACGGGGACTACGTATCGGGACCAAGTTCGCCAAGTCTATGGGCATTCACAGACCCCGCAACTTGGAAGACCTCCTCCACCGAGCTCAATCATACACCGAGTTCGAAGAGTCGGAGGCTGTCCAAATCACCCTCGACTCAAGACGTCAGGATGGCCCCCGCTGCCAAAGGGACGAAGGATCTCCTCCTCCTCGGCGTGGGGGAGAGAAAAGACTGAAGGTCGTCCTAGGGACTCTCGGGAACCGAGGGGACCAGCTGGCCAGTTCACGGAGTACACTCCACTCAACGCTCCCCGCGAGCGAATTCTCAACGAATGCACCAACTCGGAGTTCCAAAATGGGGGTTTCCGCTTTCCAAAGCCGACACCCCCCAAATCAAACACGGACAAGTCCAAGTACTGCAGGTTCCACCGGAGCCATGGACATGTCACGAAAGACTGCGTCTACCTCAAGGACGCAATTGAGATCCCGATCAAAGAACGACATCTAAAGCAGTACACTAAGAGGAACGCTGATCCTCGGTTAAATGCCCGCGATGCTCAAAGCGTCGAGGAGACGACGCCTCCCTTCGAGGAAAATTGCCTGCAAGTCGCCCTCAGCGTCACTCGACCCGAGGATTTCTTCGTCCCCGAGGGAATCGAGAACCAAGAGGAAGTTCACAACATGTGGGCGAACTTCCCCCATGAAGACCCTGTCACTGCCCGCAGCACATGGGAGAGCTTCCCTAAGGTAATGGTCATACCAAGCGAAGGTTTCGAGAAGGTCTCCGTTGGGTCGATCAAGCGGAAATTTGACGAGCTGGAATCCGCGACCTCAGCGAAGATCACCACCCTCGAGAAGTTTCGAGGGAATTCAAACCCCATCACTTTCTACCTGGAGGAACCACCAGACAGAGCGACCAATGCCATTATTCCCCTCTTGATTCGGGCACAAATGGCTAATTTCAACGTCCGCAGGATCCTGGTCTACTAGGGGAGCTCGTTGGACATCATGTACGCCCACCTCTTCTAGACCCTCCAGCTCGACGAGAAGCATTTGACCCTTTACATGGGCTCGGATCTACAAGGGTTCAACGGCACCACCACTAGACCATGGGGTTATGTTGAACTGATGGTCAATTTCGGGAGCGAGGATACCACCCGACAAGTCAAGACCCGCTTCTTGGTGGTCGACTGTCCATCCTTTTACAACTGCATCCTAGGGAGGACCACTCTATCCGAACTCACAGTGGTACCATCGACAGTCCATCTGAAGATGAAGTACTACACCGCCAGGGGCCGGGTCGTCACCATGCACGGGGACATTGAAGCGGCCAGAAGGTGCTTCGACGCCGCGACCAAAGGTCTGGGTTCCATCGGCACCAAACCCAAAACTGGAGCAAAGCCATCCCCGGAAGCAGCGCAGAAGCCGCTCCCGCACGTCAATGCGGTCGACCTCGACAACAGGTTCCCTGGCGAGCAGGAGGAAGGCGGGGCAGCTGACCACGACCTCTAAGCGGAAATCAACGGGAAACCCCTCCACCCAACGCGCCCCATCCCAGATGAAGACTTCGAGCTCTTTGCCCTCGGAGACGATCCAGGCCGGAGCATGAAGATTGGCACCGGACTCCCCGACCTAGCGAAGAAGCAGCTGAAGGCATGCCTCCAGGAGAACGCTAATCTGTTCGCGTGGAGCGCCTTCGAGATGCCTGGCCTCGACCCAGAGGTGGCCTGCCATCAGCTCACCGTAGATCCGGCCACTAGGGCCATAGTTCAATGTAGACGTAAGCAGTCTCCCGAAAAGGCGGAGGCTGCTGAAAAAGCTTTAAAAGACCTCCTAGAGGCAAATTTTATTTCGGAGGCCAGGTACACAACCTGGTTGTCCAACATTGTACTTGTCAAAAAGAATAATGGAAAATGGAGGATGTGTGTTGACTATACCGACCTTAACCGGGCATGCCTGAAAGATTCTTATCCCGTGCCTAACATCAACCAGCTGGTCGACAATTCTGCAGGTTTCAAACTATTGTCCTTCATGGACGCCTACTCGGGGTACAACCAAATCCCCATGGCTAAGGCCGACAAGCAGTATACGACCTTCATGACCGAGTCGGGCAATTATTACTACAACGTAATGCCCTTCGGTCTGAAGAACGTCGGCGCGACCTACCAACGGATGATGAACAAAGTCTTCCGGGGAGAGATCGGCGACATGCTCGAGGTCTACATGGATGACATGATCGTCAAATCCGTAGAAGAAGTCGACCACGCAACCCATCTCAACAAGGTCTTCAACACGGCGAGGAGATGCAGGATGAGGTTCAATCCCGAAAAATGCACCTTCGGCGTTCGAGTGGGCAAGTTCCTCGGTTTCTACCTCACAGAGCGAGGAATTGAGGAAAATCCTGACAAATGTAGGGCTTTCTCCGAGATTTCAACCCCGAACTCGAAGAAGTCGATACAATCGCTGAACGGGATGCTGATCGCGCTCTCCCGCTTCGTCGCCAAATCTGTACAGTACGCACTCCTATTTTTCAAGCTTCTACGACAGAAAGCCACATTCGAATAGACCGAGGAGTGCGAGCAAGCACTCCTCCACCTTAAACAAGTCATGTCACAACCCCCGGTTCTCTCACGACCAGAGAACGGGGAGACGTTCTTGTACCTCACCATCACGAGCGAAGCAGTCAGCGCCGTTCTCATCCGGGAAACCCTCGACGAGCAGAAACTGGTTTACTTCACCAGCAAGGCCCTCCAGGGCCCCGAGCTCAGGTATCAGCAGATCGAGAAAGTCGCCTTGGCCTTCGTCACCGTGGCCAGGAGGCTGCGTCATTACTTCTTGGCCCACACCGTCATGGTGAGGACCGAACAGCCCATAAGGCAACTCCTCGACTGACCAGACATGGCAGGAAGGATGCTCAGATGGTCACTCGAGCTCGCCGAGTTCGACATTCAATATGAGGGAAGAAAGGCCCTGAAGGCTCAGGTACTGGCGACTTCGTGGTAGAAATGACCCTCCCGGAACCTTCGACCAACGGGTCCCAAAAGTGGACAATCTACGTCGATGGAGCATCCAGCTCGAAAGGTAGCGGGGCGGGCATCATCCTCAAAAACGAGGAAGGCATCCTGATCAAAGTCTCCATTGAATTGTCCTTCCCGATGTCGAACAACCTGGAAGAGTACGAGGCTTTCCTCGTCGGGCTGCGGTTAGCTGAGGACCTCAGCGCAAAAGAAGTCAAAATTTTCACCGACTCTCAGCTCGTGGCCTCTCAGGTCCGAGGAGAGTACCAAGCCAAGAACGACAGCCTCATCGAATATTTGACCCTGGTGAAGGAAAAGATAAAAAAATTCACCTCCGCGGAAGTAACTCACATCCCGCGTGAGCATAACACCTTTGCAGATGTATTGTCCAAACTAGAGAGCACAAAGAAGAAAGGCGAGAAAAAGTCCGTCATACAAGAAGTGCTCTCTTGCCCGAGCATCGACAAACCTGTCCCTGCGACTGACGTGAACGCCATCGGGGACAGTAACTGCTGGATGACCCCGGTATACGAGTATCTCACCACTGGAAAGCTGCCCGACGATCCCAGGGAAGCCAGAGAGGTTAAGCGACGAGCGTGTTCATACACAATTGTCGAGGACAAATTATACCGACGTGGCTTTTCCATTCCCCTCCTCGGGTTCGTCAAGGAACTACATAGCGTCCTCTGGGCCTACTAGACAACCCCACATTCCACGACCGGGGAGACCCCCTTTTGCTTAACCTACGGAACAGAAGCGGTGATCCCCGTGGAAATAAGGGAACCCTCGAGGAGAACAAAATCTCCCCACGACGGGGGGACAAACGATGAGGTTCTAAGGGAGGAGCTCGACTTTGTCGAGGAGATAAGGTCCGGTTTGTCCCTCTGAGAAGCCTCACTTAAATAGAAAATAACTCTACGTTATAACAGCAAAGTTATTAAACGTGATTTTCAGGTAGGCACCCTCGTCCTACGAAGGAACCAGAAAGATTCACGAGAAGGCAAGCTCGCCGCGAACTGGGAGGGCCACTACCGCGTCCGCCCGAAAACGGGGACAGAAGCATACTACCTCGAAAATCTACACGGGGATGAACTTGCTCGACCATGGAATGCTGAGAAGCTTAAACAATACTACAGTTAAACACTGCCTACGACATAGCCATGTCGTGATTATGGGGACGCACTAAGGTACAAGCGCGACTCCCCTCCACGAAACACGAAGGTCAAGTGCCGCGTTGAGTGTGCGCGAGGACCCTTGATCCGATGAGTATACCTCGACCGAGCTCCGTCTTCGTCGTACCAATTTGGCAGAACGCCCAGCTCGCGATGGGAAGTTCACGCCACAAAGCTAAGACCTCGACCGAGCTCTTAGCCTCGTTGAAGGTTGGAATACACCTCCGGCCACTCAACCAGTTCCCCACACAGTCGAGGATAGAAAAAGTCGAGCAAACCCCCAAATTACTTAGACAAAAACGATAAGTTTATCAAATATACAAGTATCACACACACAGAAATAAGCAAAGTCAAAGCATTTACCGGGTGGAAGCCCATTGTGCAAATATTACAAAGATATCCAAAAGCCCTTGGCACGCAGGCCGGGCAAAAGTCATTACCAAAAATGGCGTGCAGGCCAAACAAAATAGATCAAAAGAATAATGGCATGCAGGCCGAGCAAACAAAAGAACTAAACAACAATCTCTTCCTCGATCTGGCCATCAGTCTCCCCGCCATAGCCGTCCTCCTCCTCTGGTACGGCCAGCTTACCGTCGACCACATGAAGAAACCGACTAAACCTGTCAAGTGCAAGCTGGACGTCCGGATTCTCGGCCTTGATCTGCGCCACAACATTTTTAAAGCCCACCTCGAGGCCCTCCAAACAATCCTGCTGAAGCTCCCGAATCTTAGCGATCAGGCCGTCTCATTCTCGGCAGGACGGGCAGCAACTTCTAGCTCAGCAACCCTCGTCCGGAGGCAATTCCGCTCCTCCTGAGTTGTCTTCAGTTCAGCATTAGTCTCGTTTAGCTCGTGAAGGACGTTGGCATAGTTCTCACACTTAGACTGGGCCTCTTACAGGTCACCCTCAACCTTGTCCTTCTCCTTCTCGAGGGAAGTGTATTCGTCCTTTAGCTTCTGCAACTCGGAAGCAGGGGATGTCTCCTCGTTCAAGATCAAGGCGGTCTCAAAGATTCGCATCATGGCCACCATATCCTCGACCAGCGCCTTCTTCTTGGCTGTATTATCCATCCCCAAGACCGCCTTCACCTCGGCCTCAGCAACAACAGGGGGGCTTCCTCTAAAGAAATCCTGCTGAAGGTGACAGGCGGGCAACAGGAACTTCTCCGTTGGGACAGGACCCTCGAGATCCACGAGGATGGCTCCCTCGGTCCTCATCTTCTTGGCAGGGGTGCCCTCCGGAGGGAGAGACTGACTACACTGCGGAGAAGAAGAGTCGCTCGCTCCTCCGATCGACACCGCTGTCTGAATGACCTCGCGAACCCGAACCTTAGTTCGTTTAGGTGCCCGGTCAGTGGCCAACTTCATGATGCGCTCGGTGGCATTCGACATTTAACCTGCAACGGAAAACATAAAACAAGTCAGCACAAGAAAACAAAATAAGTGGAACGCCCGGGCAAAACAATTGGCTACTACCTATGAGCCTCTTGGCTTCGTCTGGGGACTTGCACTCAAGGAGAGCCTTGGTGTTTATGTAACGGGGTACAGTCACAACTCGTCCCGGCGGGTCGAGGACAGACTTCCCGTCCCTAGTTATACATTCTGAACGGTTGAAGCTAGCAACATACGCGACCAGCTTTGCATACGCCTCTTTGTCCTTGATCGACAATTCGATGTGTTTCACAATGTAGGCATCTGTGCCACTCCTGAAATGCACATCCTCCCACTCCAGGGGGCACTTGGACACAAACCTTTCTTCCCCGGCCTCGTCGGTCACGATATCGTATAGCGCGCCCACGGCCTCGTGCGTCGCAAGCATGATATAATAAAATTTATCCTTGAAATTCTGAACAGAATCCGAGAATGCCTTGAACAACTTCCTCGGCTGCTTGAAGGAGACCCAACTGTGTCGTCCTTGATCAGTTGCCCGTTGAAGGTGAAAGATACGAAAGAAGAGGGGAAGAGTGGTCTCGACGCCGAGGTAGTCGCACACGAGCTCGAACGCCTGCATGAAGGCAAGTGCGTTGGGGTGAAGCTGAGAAGGCGCCAGATGCAACCAGTTGAACACCCCCAACTAGAAGCCGTTGAAGGGGAGACGAATGCCGACCTTCTTAAACGTGAACTCGTACATAGGGAATCTTAACCCCCGATAATTCGAACAGATACGGTGGTGCTCCCTGGGTTGAAAGACCGTCCAGTTCGTTTGCTCGCCCACGGCGACGTCCTCGACAAGTGTGAAAGCATCTGTGTCATCAAGGGCGAACCGCGACCGAATTCGTAAAGGCTCTTCGCCGGCCCAGTCTGCGGCCGCTCGCAGGGGTTCCTCCCCGGGGAGCTGTAAGGGCTCGTGCAGGTCAGGTTCGGTGTCTATCTGGATAATACCCGCGAGCCTCACAGCCATTTTTTACTTGAAAAGTAGAGGAAATTGGCGAATTCGATGGCCATGACCAAATCGACCCTTCCACTGCCGATCAAGTGAAAGGGCAAAGAGAGAGCGTGGGTCTGCTCGGAGCAATAAGGAACTGTCCGGTACCTTCATCCCGTTCACCCACGTGCTCGAAGCACCTCTCGGACGGCCAGGGACCTTCTTCAGGTCCCCAAATTTTTTGTTCCACGTCCTCGAGACATTCATCGGGTCCTCGGGATATTCATCCCAAATCTCCGTTAAATAAATCAGAACCCTAAAGAAGTTCCGTCGTTCTCACTGGAAACTTCGTAGCCTTCCCGGGAACTTCATCAGTTCACCGGAGAAACCACTGTAGGAAAATAAAACAGAAAAAGAAGAAGGTCAGAAGCTTACTTGAAACGGTGGTTGAGGGCGGTCCGGTACCGTGGGAGCGGCGGCGTACGACGGTGTACGGCGGAAGAGCATCGACGATGGTTGGAGAAGGGGAGAGAGGATCGAAGCGAAAAAGGTGGGAACGTGTGAATGACACGAACTCAAACCTTTTTTATAGGCCTCTCACGGGACTCGAGGCGTCCCTAGGCTCTTGAGTGCCCTAGGCCTAGCCGCCCCTAGGCATTGATGGCAGGCGACACGTGGCACCCAAATGCCTACGCGCGTCTTTTCCACTCCCTCGCGTGTCCGCGCGAAACACTTGGCCATTTCCTTTCATCTCCCCGACTCATGGCGTCATCGGCTCATGGTCCTCGGGCCCCTACCCGTCGAGCATTCCTCACGGTTGCTTCCCGACACCGTCACCGAATCATTGCCCCTTGTAATGAACCTCCTCGACATCCGAGATGACTCTTAAGTCATTACTCCGATACTTCGGAGCAACGACTTGGGGGCTCCTGTTCCGGACTGGGCCGGCGCCTGCCCATCCGTCGGGCAGGCCCAGTCCAATACTGGTGCGGCCCAATAAGGTCCACAATTATCTAGTGTCGAGCACGTCTAAACCTCCCCTCGTCGGGCACGTATTAGACTGTCACTGCCGAGCAAAGTCTTTGAGTCCAGGAGAGCACCTCTCTCCTCGACCTCCATGTTCTCCTCCCCGCGATGACACGTCATCTTGTAACCTCTCACCTCCGAAGGAATCGGTCTGCCCACCTTCCGGAGATCTCGGGACCGTTTCCCCAGGGCGAAGACCACATGTTGGTCTTTCCTACACCACGTAAGCCCTGACAGTCACCTGGATTGGGCCTGGCAATCCAGCCCAGTGCAGGAGACCGTTGGCCCCACGCTGGGGGCATTCTATAAATACCCTCTCATTTGAGAGGGTCAAGTTACGTTCATTCTAACTCTCACACCTATATTTTTTTTATTTGTCGTGCTTCTCCAAATGCTGGTGAGAATATGTGGATTCAGTGGATATTGCTTAGTTGTGTTTTGTTCCTTTGGGTTGCTTGTAGTCGCGGCTTAGATGCTTCTTTCTTATGAGTTTTTCTGCAGGTGTTACAGAGGCTGTTTAAGCAAGATAAGGGAGGTGGTAACCCTAGTTTCAAGGGGTTCTTAACATATTTGCTGCTGGTGCTTTAGGTTTATCTAAAAGTGGCACTTACTGTTAGGTTTCTTATCTATAGGGACCTGTTTTTCCTTGTTTTACTTGATTTGTGCATAGTGACTATAGCGTACCGGAAGAGTTTGTAGCAATAGGGGTGCTATTGAGTTTTATAATGCTATGTGCTATTATAGAAGTGATGGTGGTAGAAAGGGTCTTGGGGTGTATCATGGTTTTGATGTTAAACTTTCATTTATTTTGTATGGAGTTTTCTCCTTCATGAATGTCTTGTGTAGCAAGTATCTTTTAGAGCTATTTTTGAATGCTTAAAAAATATATAAATGTAATATAGTAGTAGGTAGGTTAATTCATACATCAGCTAAAAACAACAAATAAATTGGATCTAGATAAAATGATTCAATCATAGAAATAGATGAATAAAGGAACACATATTTCAACACATCTATATACACCCTTCGTCTGGAAATAGATCCTCTGCTGCTGGCAGCAGTGCAGCCCTAGTTTTGTGAGAGTAAAGAGAGAGAAATTTGAAATTAAAAAAGAAATGGTGACGATGAGAGAGAGTAAAATGATGAGAGAGATAGGAACAAAAAGAGGGCAGGAGAGAGGGCTGCAGAGAAAAAGCTGCAGATGATCCAAATCCCCTTCGTCTCATATTATATCTAAAAATTATTAATGTATTTGACCTATATATAGATCAGATATATTAATTATTCAATGTATCTAAAAAGTAACTTTTGCTTATAATATGGGACGGAGTAGTATATCAGTGCATATCAAAATAACAGTCCAAAAAACTAGAGAGAATGGAATCCCAATTAGAGGTAGAAGATAATTCCAATGGATGTCCAAAATCTTTAATTTGTTGGTGACACCTTTTCTCTAAACTTTCACTAAGATGAATAGTACAACAACCTTTGAGGTCAAAAGACTCTAGAAGAGGGCATCCATCAAGAATAGCAAGAACACCATTATCAGTGGGCATATCTCCAGAAATTTTAAGATGACGTAACCCAGGCATTGATTTGGCAATCACAAATGATAGATCATTGCCCTTGTTATCAACAACAACCCCACTATATTTTAGTGATTTCAAAAGCCGGCAACATCGGCCAACAACTTCAACAGAAAACTGAGATAAGTTGTTGTTAAATGAAATTTCAAGCTCCTCTAAAAGTTGAAGTCTCATTACAGATACACGAAATGCGATATCAGAGAGTGCTCCACAATCTACAAGTCGCAAGCATCTAAGCTTACTACAGTTGTAAAGTTCAATATAAAACTATTAGCAGATGCTTGGCAATAGAATATCATGGTTATATATATTGTTACAGTTATAAATATAGATATAAAAAATGCTGAAGATAGTTAGCATTCAGGTATTAATGCAAGGATATCATCAGTAGCAAAATAGTCTATATGAATCTCTTCTAGCTGACCACAACTTAGGTCGATTGCATATCGACAAATATCATTCAAATTATCCTCGTAGTCGTAGCTTGAATAGCGAAGCTTGGTCATGTGAATGGCGCGCCACAACTGAGAGTCATTGCAGATATTCCACCATAAAGGACACACTAGGCAAACTCTAGTTACTATTTCAACTGTATCAAGTCTCTTGAAGATGTTTACTATCACATCTCTTGGAAGTTCAAGCCAATCTGGATGATCAGTTGTACTTTCCTTTTCCACTTCTGTTGCTGGAATGGAAGAGGACGCCATGATTCAAGCGAAGATGGGTTGTACCCTTTTATAAAGTACATAAAGTGAAATGTAGCTTCCAATAGACAATGGAAAGTGTCAATAGACATTGGAAAGTGACACTATAATTGATAGTCGTACTATTATTATCATCGTGCATTAATCCGTTTTGAAAAGTCCTTGCAATAATAAGAGAAAACGTCATAACAAAAATGGCTCCCACTGAGTCATCTGGGTGGACAAAGGTCAGAAGGAAGGAGGAGAAGAGCTATGTTAGAGGTGTTGGTGATTGTTTCCCTGGAAGGAGAGGAGGAAGGGAGCAAGGAGTTGAGGAGAGTAGTATCACTTCCTTTTATTTCTCGGAGGTACCGGAGAGGATGTCAGCGGAAGATTTTTTCAAGTTTTTTAGTTCGTATGGAGAAGTGGTGGAGATTGTTTTTCCAAGTAAAAGGAACAAACTCGGAAAAAGATTTGGTTTCGCGAGATTCAGAGAGGTCTCAGATGCTAGGTTGTTGGCTGTTAAGTTGGATAATATTTGGATTGAGGGTAGGAAGATTCATGTCAATGTACCAAGGTTCAGCAGATTTGTTAAGAAAGGTTTTGATGAGGGAGGTGGGCAAGGGGGTATGCGTTCTGGTAAAGAGAAGGTTAAGGAAGCCCAGAGTTGTGTGAAAGATGGCCGTCCTCTCTTTAATTTTGTAAGAGGGAGAGTAGGGGCAAATAGGGGTTCCTATGCAGAGGTTACAGCAGAGAAGAATATGAAGTTTCCTTCTGTTAAACCAACTCCGGCATTGAAATTTGAAGCGGGGGAAGAGTTGTTGAAGAGATATAGAGCAGCTTATGTAGGGGTGGTGGTGAATCCTGGATCGTCCTATACTATCCAAACTAGTTTTGAGATGGAGGGTTACTTTTCAGTTAGAGTAACTCCGTTAGGGGCCAATCTCTGTTTGTTGGAGGAATCTGAGGAGGGAGAGATTGCTGATTTGATTCGGGAAGGGGAGACTTGGTGGAGACAATGGTTTTTTGAGATCCGTAAATGGAGGGAGGAAGATGTGGATGGAGAAAGGATGATTTGGCTTAGATGTTTCGGTATTCCGTGTCATGCATGGAATTTCGAATTCTTCGAATTGTTGGCAAAGATGGTGGGGACTTATGTTAGTATGGATGATAATACGTTTAAAGGTGAGTGTATGGATGTTGCGAGGATTCTGGTTCGTTCTAGGTGTGCCATTGTCCTTAATGAATTCTTTTCCGTATTGATTAATGGAGTAGAGTTTAAGATTAAGATGGTGGAGGACGTTCAGGGTCCCCTTCGTATTTCCATGGGTAGGGGGGAGTAAGAAAGAGGTCTGTTCTTCTTCGTCTGTATCTGATAGTGCGTGGAGTAAGCTTCATAATGAAGAAAACGAAGAGTCATCGCAGGAGGAAGAAGAAGAAGTGTGTGTTAGGAAGGGCGACGGTTCTGGTTTTGAGCAAATTAGTCGTGAGGTTAATTTGGTTCAAAATGAACCAGACGCGGTAATCGAGGTTGTAAAGTGTCTTTCTGTCTTTGATGTGGATGACGTTCCTAGGACATTGGTTTTTGATGCGGCGGTGGAAGCAGTAAAGCAGACTTTTGCTTTGGATAACACGACATGTCTTGTTTCTGAAAGGTGTTCTTTGTCAGTTTGTTCTGCTGAAAAGACGGCTGGTGGGGTCCTTGCTTTGACTGAGAATGTTAAGGATCCGGTTAAAGGGATAGGAAAAGTCAAAAAGAAAAAGTCTAAATTTAAAAAGGTGGTTGATTTGGCTGGGCCTAGAATCAGGGTGAAGCCCAAATCCAAATCCAAAAAGGTGGGTCGGGAGCTTCGTTCGGTATCGGGTAATTCAGAAGACCCAATTGAACAATTCTCAAATCATTTGGGGTTGGAAGGTTCTTTGTTTAGGGATTATGAAGTTCCTTTCAGTCAACCCTTGCCTCAACAATCGATTGATTATGAGAAAGTTTCGGCTGGGGCTGTTTTGTGTTGCGATTCTCTAACGGATTCTGATGTGCTTAATTGTAACTTGAGGGCGGTGGAGAATTTGGAATCTAACGTAGGTGCGAGGGTGTGGAAGTCAATCTCCAAATTGGGGGTGAAAGCCAAGGACGGAATGACAGATTTTGCGAATCAGATTGTAGAATTGGAAGCTAGAGATAGAAGAATCAAGAGAGGGAAGAAGGCGAATTCAAATGGTTTTCAATGATTTTAGGGTCATTGAATATCAGAGGGTGTGGTAATTTTTCCAAAAGAAAGAGGCTCGCTCAACTCATCAGGGTTGGTAATGTGTTAGATGTCAAACATGTTATATATATTTGTATGGAATTTTGGCATTTTTCAATTCTTTCTAACGGTAAATGGTGAATTTACGCGGTAAAATGGAGTTGTAATGCTGACATTGGAATATATGTGTGGAGCTTGTAATTTGTGTGTTAATATGCAGGTATAGGCATGAAAGGAGCAAAATTGTGAACACATGGAACCAATGTAAGTTTCCACTGATTTATTGCTGCAACAGGGTGTTCGCAGTGCGAACAATTTGGCGAAGGCCCATCGAAGGTTCGCACTGCGAGGGACCAGTGAAGGCGCCAGCGAATGGAGGCAGTGAGCTCCAGGTTTTCAATTTCCATGTGTTCGCACTGCGAACTCCTGGCGAGGGTCCAGCGAAGGCTCGCTGGTTGGTTCGCAGTGCGAAGGTGCTGGCGAAGAGAGGCAGAGAGTTCCAGTTTTGAGAATTTTGGCTCGCTAGTTTATTCGCAGTGCGAATGATTCGCAGTGCGAATGATTCGCAGTGCGAATGATTCGCAGTGCGAATGAAGGGTTCGCAGTGCGAACTCGCGATTTCTGCTTGGGGCGGTTCAAGTCTCAGAGGCACTTAAGGTGCCATTTTTCCTCATTCGCAGTGCGAATGATCTGCTCGCAGTGCGAATCCTGCAGAATTCTGCTATGTATAAATAGAATTTCACTTTATGTTTGAGGGATCTTTTGTTCATTTTGATCCAAAATCATAGTTTTCAGTCTTTTCACCATTGAAGCTTGTATTTTCACTTGGAGAAGGTGACTTTGCATCCATTCTCGATTATTTGGCGTGGATGTTTATTCATCTCCTCTCTTTATTTGTTATCCAAGCTACCATGAGAAGTGGTAGCTAAACACTCAATGTTGAGGTTAGATGTAGTTGATTCTGTTTTTATATATTGCTTTTGATCTATTGTATATGAACAAAGTCTTTGATCAATATAGATGAAGTTTTTTTTCTCTTAATGCTTTATGTTTGATTTGTTTTACTCTAGACATAGATTCCACAAATCTTGACCTAACAATTTCATCTCTTAAAAACCAAACTCTAGACATAGATTTGGGATTTTCTATTCGCATTGTATTGATCTTAATGATCGTTGCTTAGATTGTTAGCGTGAGACATCATCTAACGGTCTAAACAACGATACTCACGACTTCGCTTTAGACATAAACTTATTCGGGAGGATACGCGGTTATATTGGTCGGAAACCGAGTTCATATACTTGATTAATCGTTTATACGTGGAAAGGATTAGCGAAACCTAACCTTAACATGCTTTTATAAAACCTTTTACAAAATCTTTGTGACCAAATTAATCTTTGCTACAAGTGAATGTTAGAACCAATTGAGAAACTTTTGAAACCGTTAACTTAGAATATCGCAACTATTGAAAGGCACGCATCAAATATCAAACAATCCCTGTGGATACGATTAAAAACAACCCACACTAATACTCTTCTAACAAAATGGCGTCGTTGTCGGGGATTGTGTATTGATATTGCAAGCATTGCGATAGTTGAGTTATTTTAAGCTGTTACCACTTTATCTTGAGCTTGTTAATCTGTTTTGTTTAGTGTGCAGACTTAGTTTATGTGAGGGAAACTACCGGCGGACCAACTTCTTTTCGATCCTGAGATTGAGAGAACCGCTCGTAGAATCAACAGCAGGACTAGACGAAGGAGGCAGCTAGCGAGACAGATGCTAGAACAAGAGGAAATTACTTCTACACCACCACCTGTTCCACAAATACTTCCAGTTATGGAGGGAGATCCACCACCACCACCACCACCTGTTTCTAGGCCATGCACAAATAGTCCGAGACACAATGCTCAGTTCGCTCGCCATGCACATAACGATCGTCATGCTGAGATGAAGACCGGAATTCTTCAACTATTATATCAGAGTCCATTTACGGGAATGGATCACGAAGATCCATTTACCCAAATCACAAAATTCTATGAAATAGCGGGAGCGACTGGTGCACCGGAAGCAGAAGAGGAGTCTCTGTTCAAGAGATTATTCCCGCATTCCCTCATTGGGAAGGCAAAGGAATGGTACCTTGATCAGTCAACTGCCATAATGACGGATTGGAATCAATTGGAAGAGAAATTTTTGGAGATTTTTCCCTCACACTCGGTTTATGGAAGCAAAGACCGCCATCGCGGTATTCACACAAGGATCCAATGAATCTCTCAACGAAGCTTGGGAGAGGTTCAAATCAATATTACGAAAGTGCAAAGGCCATGGTTTTGATGAATTGTCACAAATTCATATATTTAGAACTGGGCTGCAACTTGTACACAAAACCTTGTTGGATGCCACCGCCGGTGGATCCTTATTAAGCAAAACTGCAGCGGAAGCCACAGCTATCATCGATAAAATGGCCTTGAACGATCATCAAGGTAGTCACAATCGTGGACCTTCTCAACGAACTCCGGGAGTGTTGGAATTAGGAACAAGCGATGCTATCCTTGCGCAGAACAAATTGTTATCACAACAGGTTTAGTTGTTAACGTAGCAAATGTCTAAGCTGCCGCAATAATTCAAAGAGATGCATGAATCTTCAAGTAAAAATGTGCAAGTGTTAGTGTGTGAATTATGTCGAGGTGACCATCCGACCGGTTATTGTCCTCCCGTTGTGGAGGAAGCAAATTATGCGGGAAATCAAGGTTACCAACCCCGTCCTCCGTATCAACAAGGCAACCAAGGTTACCAACAAAGGCCTAACCAAGGTTATCAACAACAATGGAGGCCGCAAGAAGCCGGGCCATCAAACCATCAACAATATCAAAATTACACTCAACCTCCGCAAGCTCCCGTTGGAAATACAAAGATGGAAGACACTCTTACACAATTTATGCAAATGGCAATCTCAAATCAAAAGAATACCGATGCCGCCATAAGGAATCTTGAAACACAAGTTGGGCAATTATCAAAACAATTGGCCGACCAACAAAAAGGGCCCTTTACGACAAATACGCTTCTGAATCCTAAGGATTGTAAAGCAATTCTCACAAGAAGTGGAAGAGAGATTGACATGGGTGTAGGTAAAAAGAGAGTGGAGGAGGAGGTTGTAGTTGAAAAAGAAGAAGATAGGGAAGAAATTGAAGTAGAAAAAAATGTTGAGGGTGTGTTAGTTGAAAATGAGATAGAAAAAAATGAGAAAGAAAAAAATGAGAATGAGAAAAAAATAGAGAGTGAAGAAAGAGTGAAGAGAACTAAGAAGGGAAAAGAGCAGGTGAACAATATTCCGATTCAACATCTACCATATCCGCATGCTCCTACAAAGAAAGATAGTGCGCGGCACTATTCTCGGTTTATGGACATTTTCAAGCAATTACAAATAAATATTCCATTTTCCGAGGCTTTGGAGCAAATGCCCAAGTATGCTAAATTCATGAAGGATATCCTCACAAAAAAGAAGAGGTATACGGATCAAGAGACGATTATGGTAGATGCAAGTTGTAGCGCCATCATTCAACGGACTCTCCCGAGGAAAGAATGTGATCCGGGACGAGTTACATTTCCGGTTA
The DNA here is from genome assembly GCA_022829125.1 of Lathyrus tuberosus. NCBI lineage: Eukaryota > Viridiplantae > Streptophyta > Magnoliopsida > Fabales > Fabaceae > Lathyrus > Lathyrus tuberosus. The sequence continues at coordinate 993,142 of JALAZF010000436.1, read as the reverse complement.
CGATAGGAAACATGTATGTGGGCAATGGATTGATTGATTTGGGTTCTAGCATTAACTTGATACCATTGTCGATTGTGAAACGGCTAGGACACATGGAATTGAGGTCCACTCAAATGACGTTGCAACTCGCCGATAAATCCACTACTCATCCTCACGGTGTAGCGGAAGACGTGTTGGTCAAAGTGGACAAATTTTTGTTTCCGATTGACTTTGTTGTAATTGAAATGGATGAGGACGATGATGCACCTTTGATTCTTGGAAGGCCTTTCATGAAAACTGCCCGTATGGCAATTGACATGGACGATGGTCTCATGAAAGTGAGAGTCCAAGATGAAGAGGTGTGTTTCAATCTTTATGATGCCATGAAGCACAAGAAAGATAAGGGTGATTGTTTCCGAATCGATGCAACGGAGAAAGCAAGTTTTGAGGTTACAAAGCAAATTCATGTCATTGATCCGTTACAAAGAGCTTTGGATGATTCCTTGGAAGTATTCTCGGTTGAAGAAGAGCAAGCTCTTGAAGAGTGTTTGTTAGAGCTTGAAGCTTTGGAAGAATTGCAACCTTGGGAGTATGAAGAGGAAATTCTAAAAAAAGAGGTGATTGAGGAAAAATCCCAACTTGAGCTGAAAGTGTTACCGTCTACCTTGAAGTATGCTTTTCTCGATGACGGTGGTAATAAACCGGTGATCATAAGCAGTATTTTATCTGAAAACGAGGAGACCCGCTTAATTCAAGTGTTGAAAAAAAATCAGGATGCAATGGGATGGACGTTGTCCGATCTCAAAGGCATAAGCCCTTCGTATTGCATGCATAGGATATTCATGGAGGAGGACTTTAAACCGGTTGCTCAACCTCAAAGCCGCTTAAATCCTATCATGAAAGAAGTGGTTAGGAAGGAAGTGGTGAAAATGTTAGATGCCGGGATGATTTATCCTATTTCTGACAGCCCGTGGGTTAGTCCGGTGCATGTGGTACCGAAAAAAGGCGGATTAACGGTGGTCCAAAATGAGAAAAATGAGCTTATACCAACAAAGACCGTAACCGGGTGGAGAATGTGCATCGACTACCGTAGGTTGAACAAAGCTACGAGAAAAGATCATTTTCCTCTACCTTTTATGGATCAAATGCTCGAAAGGCTTTCCGGTCAACAATACTACTGTTTTTTGGATGGTTATTCGGGTTACAACCAAATTATTGTGAACCCGGAGGATCATGAAAAAACTGCTTTCACATGTCCTTTCGGAATCTTCGCTTATAGGAGGATGTCGTTTGTATTATGTAATGCACCGGCGACTTTTCAGCGGTGTATGCAAGCTATCTTCTCGGATTTGATCGAAAAGACAATCGAGGTCTTTATGGATGATTTCTCCGTTTTTGGACAATCATTTGATTTGTGCTTGAAAATTTTGGATACGATGTTGGAACGGTGTGTGGAAACTAATTTGGTGCTTAATTGGGAAAAATGCAACTTTATGGTTAACGAGGGAATTGTGCTCGGTCACAAAGTGTCTTCGAAGGGCCTTGAAGTTGATAAAGCCAAAGTGGACGTTATTGAGAAATTACCACCTCCTATGAATGTCAAAGGCATAAGGAGTTTTATTGGACACGTCGGGTTCTACCGTAGATTCATTAAGGACTTCGCCAAGGTCGCAAAGCCGTTGAGCAACTTGCTCGTCCAAGGTAAGGTTTTCGACTTTGACGAGTCTTGTCTTTTTGCTTTTAATTTTTTGAAAAAGAGTTTAACCACCTCACCGATAATCGTTGCACCTAACTGGAAATTAGATTTTGAATTAATGTGCGATGTAAGCGATTATGCGGTTGGGGCTGTTTTGGGTCAAAGGAGAACGAAAGTTTTCCACGCTATACATTATGCGAGCAAAGTTTTAAACGAGGCTCAAATTAACTATGCAACAACTGAAAGAGAGTTGCTCGCCATAGTGTATGCGTTGGAGAAATTTCGTGCCTATTTGATTGGTTCACGTGTCATCGTTTACACGGACCATTCGGCTATAAGGTATCTGCTCACCAAGCCTGATTCAAAATAGAGGCTGATTCGGTGGATCCTTTTGTTACAAGAATTTGATCTTGAAATTCGTGACAAGAGGGGTTCCGAGAATTTGGTGGCGGATCACTTATCCCGCCTGGTCAACATTGACGTGACCAAAAATGAATTTGAGGTAAAAGAGGAGTTCCCAGATGAAAAACTATTTAGAGTGCAGGTTAGACAGTGGTTCGCCGACATGGCTAACCACAAAGCCACCGGATTGATACCGGACGGTCTAACGCACCACCAAAAACGGAAATTTTTGTCTGATGCCAAGTCATTTGTATGGGATGAACCCCATTTATTTAAACTTGGTGTCGACAACCTCCTCAGAAGGTGTGTGTCAGTGGAGGAAGCCACGAATATTCTGTGGCATTGTCATAACTCTCCTTACGGAGGTCACTTCAATGGGTTAAGAACGGCCACTAAAGTCCTTCAGTCGGGCTTTTATTGGCCGTCCTTATTCAAAGATGCGCATGCACATGCCCTTAGTTGTGACAAGTGCCAGAGAAGTGGAGGTATTTCACGGCGGCAAGAAATGCCATTACAAAATATGTTAGAAATCGAAGTTTTTTACTGTTGGGGGATCGACTTTGTCGGTCCATTCCCATCTTCATTCTCTAATGAATATATTTTGGTCGCTGTGGATTACGTTTCCAAGTGGGTTGAGGCGATAGCATATGCTAAAGCCGACAGAAAAACAGTGGTGAAGTTTTTGAAAAGAAATATTTTTGCGCGTTTTGGTACACCTTGAGTGTTAATAAGTGATGGAGGATCTCACTTCTGTAACACTCAGCTTGACAAAGCTCTTGAGCAATATGGTGTGAAGCACAAAGTTGCTACACCATATCATCCTCAAGCTAATGGTCAAGCGGAGGTGTCCAATCGTGAGATAAAACGTATTTTAGAGAAAACTGTCTCGGCCTCGAGAAAAGATTGGGCCAATAAATTGGATGACGCGTTGTGGGCGTATCGGACCGCTTTTAAGGCTCTGATCGGTCTCACACCGTTTAAAATGGTTTATGGTAAGAATTGCCACTTACCGGTAGAGTTGGAGCACAAGGCATTTTGGGCCTTAAAATTTTTGAATTTTAATCCAACTCTAAGCAGCTAAAAAAGAAAAGTGCAATTACACGAGTTGGATGAATTGCGCCTTCAGGCGTACGATTCCAATAAATTGTATAAGGAGCGTGTAAAGTCTTACCATGACAGAAAAATTGTCATCAAACAGTTTGAGGTCGGACAACTGGTCTTATTGTTCAATTCTCGGTTAAAATTGTTTCCCGGAAAATTAAGATCTAAATGGTTCGGTCCGTTTCGGATTGTGGAAATCAAGCCCTATGGAGCAATCGTAATTGAGGACACAACGTCAAAATAAAATTGGACAGTTAACGGCCAGAGATTAAAAGTGTACCTTGGAGGTGATTTCGAGCGGAATCCCGCCATTGTTCCCTTCCGCGATCCGTGAGATTGCGGTGGACCGTCGAGCTTAGCCGACGTTAAACAAGCGCTTGTTGGGAGGCACCCCAACATTGTAAGTATTTTTGCTTTAATTTGCTGTTTTTAGTCATTTTCACATTTTGGGCATTTGGCATTGTAGCAGCAAGACAGACCTGTAATTTTGAAAAAAAACTGTCATGCTCGCTGGCTCATTCGCACTGCGAATCTGGGGCAAACGTTCGCCAGCCATTCGCACTGCGAAGCTGGGGCGAGCATTCGCCAGACATTCACACTGCGAACGCCAGCGCACATGCCATCTTGCCATTGCTGCCACATCAGAAAAAATATGAGGGTTTGATGGGTGGGCCTGCACGTAGGCCTAAGACCCATGTTGAAGTGTAGATTGACTTGGGGGGGGACCAAACCCTAAGTCACTTTCACTTTCAACCAAAGAGAAAAAAAAAAGAGAAAAAGCTCTCAACTTCTCCTTCCCTCTCACGTGCAAAATCTGTCCATCTCAAGTTTTTTTTACTCAATTTCCATTGCCAAACAGGTTTGATATTCTTGTCCCTGTGCTTTCGAATTACTTGAATTGTGTTATGAATTATGCTTGAAAATGTGTAGAAAGTTAGGGTTCAATTCTGTTTGGGGAATGTTCAATACATGTCAAAATTTTCAACTGATTTTGAGTATATATTATATTTAAAATCATGATTTATGGTGAAATCTGGGTCTGCATTAATTTTTCAAAATTTTTGTGCATTCGCTGGCTTGTTCGCACTGCGAACCTGGGGCGAGCGTTCGCCAGGCTTCGTAGTGCGAGTATTCTAGCGAGCAGTCCAGATTTTTGTTTTTTTTAGTTATTCTGATGCTTGTCTGTCCGTAATTCTAATGATGTGTCTTGGTGTTTTTGTGTGGATTTGTTTGTCATTTGTGCAGATGGGTCCTAAAACCATGATGAGGAAAATAAAGGCATCGACATCAAGACAAGCACCGGTCCGTTTTGATGAGACCCGGTTCCGAGGAATTAGACAAGCTCAGAGGTATGAAGTCTTAGAAGCAAGGACCATCCTTGCGGAAATGAGGTTTGTTCTGAATGAGCAGGGAAGTTATCGTGCCATTGCTGCCCTGTTAACTGCAAAAAAATGGGATACACTGATAACTCCTGTTGATTCATACAATGTGGAAATGGTTCGTCAGTTTTACGCCAACGCCCTTCCTGATGAGGGCGATCTGTTTACTTGGACTACTTTTGTTGGCGGGAAAACGGTAAGGTTCGACAGAAGAACTATTAACAGAGTTCTTGGAGACCCTCTGCCACTACGTGCGAGTGAAGAGGATAGGTATCATGAGACGCTGAGTAACTATCGTGATATTGTCGCAATGACTCGTGATCTCCTACGCCCAGGTAAAAATGTAAAGTTTAATCATTCAGGAGTAGCTGTTCGATATCACCGTGAGGATATGGTGCCTTTGGCTCAGTTGGTATTACTTTTAGTTGTCACAAATATTATGCCGAAGTCACATTCCTCTACGGTGACGATTCCTCTTGCACACTTGGTCCACAGCATTCTGACAAATGTGGAAATTGACATCGCAAGGATCATTGCTGATGAAATAAGGGCCATCGTTGAGAGTGGTTTAGGAGGGAATTCTTCGAGGAAGAATGCCCCTCTTGCTTTCCCTTGTTTGATTATGACCTTATGTGCTGATTCTGGAGTGACTTTGCCTTCGCGTCGTCAAGTGACTGTGCCGTCGACTATCGATGATCGATATGTCGATAAATTTTGTAAACCGAAGGGTGTCAGAGCTGAATCTTCTGGGGCTGGTACTAGTGCTGAGACCGGTACAAGCCAGGGTGTTGCTTCTGGATCTCACAGCTTCTATCCTTATCAGCAGGAGATCTGCCAATATAATTGGGATTGGATGGCTGCCCAGCAGCGTGCCATGACTGATATTCATGATTCTTTGCAGGTTCTCCAATTACAGATCTGTGACCCGTCTACGCAGCACACTATGATGTCGAGGGAGCAGTTCCTCGTGCATGCTGGATGGCCTGAGGCCAGGCCTGTTTTTGGAGGGGGAGAGGATGTGGTTGAGCCTGCTGCTGATGATGGCGAGGATGTTTTGATTACTGATGATGATGGAGATGATGGGCAGAGGACTGATGTACTCGTGACTGAGTCTGAGGGAGATGATGAGGCGGGTACTGAGGTGCTTGTGACTGAGTCCGATGAGGACTGATTTTTTGGATCTTAGACTTGTACACTTCCTTTAAGCATCAAAGTGAAGTTTCTTGTATTTTGTTTTTATTTTTTTAGCTTTTACTAGTCTAGTATTGATGTACTCGTACCCGTGTGGTACTTTTTGGATTATGTAGGTGTTTTATACACCAGGCACTTTATGATTATTATTAGTAATGATTATGGTTTGCAGTAAAAAAATTTTGTTTCGCTTTACTAATAAATTGTTGGTTTTTAATTATAGTATTAAGTGTGTTTTTGTTGTTAAGTGTTATTAAGAGTTGAATTCTTCAGTTGACGAATGTTCAACTCTTAAGTTGTGCATATGTGTTTATTTTGATGTTCCTTCTTTGATGGTGGAATTTTGGGAAGTAGGTTGGAGACTCTTGATTTTAAAGGTAGATTCCTCCAAGATGTGAGGGCTATGATAGTACCGTAAGCATTGTGTTGCGACAAGGTATATCGTTACCTAGTTCGAGAATTTTTTATGTTTTAGAACTTTGTGTCTTGGTGCGATTGAAAATGTTGTTTCATGTTACAACTTCCTTTGAATGCATGTGTCATTTTAGGATCAAAACCATTAAAGTGAGAAGCCTCCAAGGTTACTATATGCTAAGGATTGTGATGAATGTTGTCTTTACTTTTAATTCATGCCTTATCTTGTGACCATGTGATTTTGTGGAAGTATGAGAAGTGATCAAGGCACTTGTTTGAATTTGAGCACAACTATGTCCATATATTAATTCACCCGTGAGTAGTGAGCATTTGGTAGCCCTTTGAGCCTAAACAGTTTAGAACTCAATTGAATGATGAACTTGTTTTATGTACATAATCTGCAAGTTTGGTTCATCATTGAATTTGGTGAGTTTCTAACATTTTCTTCTTTAACCTTTGAAAATTGTATACTTTGACTTCCTTGCCTTAAAAAGCAAGGAACATTCACTTTAGGTTGAGTGGAAAATGAGTTGGGGAGAATAAAAAGAAGATGGGTGCATTACTCCAAATTTTGAAAAAAAATTTCAAGCAAGCATGTAAAGAAAAGAGTGTGAATATGTTGTACAAAGGAGAAAATGCTTGCTTGAATAAAAAAAAATAATAGAATCAATAAGTGTGCACGGTAGTTTGTGAAGGTGGAATGAAAAATTGGTGAAATGAAGTGTGTTGTGTGAATATGTGTATAGTGAATGTTCTTTTGCTTCGACAATTTCGTTTCAATGGCCATTAGAAATGTCCCTTTTTTGTTCACCCGACCAAACTACAACCTTGAAGTCCTTAGTGATCTTTTACTTCCATGATTTCTGTTATGATCATTGAGATATGGTATGAATTGCTTAGTATTGTATCATTTGTCATTTGAGTGTAATTGTCCCGTGCTTGTATGCACGTTTGCCTTCAATCCTTTTTCAAAGAGGAGTGTAGAATGACATATGCAGGGTGAGTTAGTTGTTTCTTGAAACATTGTTTAAAATTGTTTAAAACGCAAGTTCTTTTTCATATCAAATTCTTGAATTGTGTAATTGTGCATTGTTGTGATCGTTGTTTAGTTGAGCCGTTTTTCGCGTCTTGGTTGAATTGAGTGCTCGAGCAAATCCTCGTGAGAGGCATACTTTGCTTGAGGACAAACAAAGAGTTAGTTGGGGAGAGTTTGTTAGATGTCAAACATGTTATATATATTTGTATGGAATTTTGGCATTTTTCAATTCTTTCTAACGGTGAATGGTGAATTTACGCGGTAAAATGGAGTTGTAATGCTGACATTGGAATATATGTGTGGAGCTTGTAATTTATGTGTTAATATGCAGGTATAGGCATGAAAGGAGCAAAATTGTGAACACATGGAACCAATGCAAGTTTCCACTGATTTATTACTGCAACAGGGTGTTCGCAGTGCGAACAATCTGGCGAAGGCCCAGTGAAGGTTCGCACTGCGAGGGACCAGCGAAGGCGCCAGCGAATGGAGGCAGTGAGCTCCAGGTTTTCAATTTCCATGTGTTTGCACTGCGAACTCCTGGCGAGGGTCCAGTGAAGGCTCACTGGTTGGTTCGCAATGCGAAGGTGCTGGCGAAGAGAGGCAGAGAGTTCCAGTTTTGAGAATTTTGGCTCGCTAGTTTATTCGCAGTGCGAATGAAGCCAGCGAATGATTCACAGTGCGAATGAAGGGTTCGCAGTGTGGACTCACGATTTCTGCTTGGGGCGGTTTAAGTCTCAGAGGCACTTAAGGTGCCATTTTTCCTCATTCGCAGTGCGAATGATCTGCTCGCAGTGCGAATCCTGCAGAATTCTGCTATGTATAAATAGAATTTCACTTTATGTTTGAGGGATCTTTTGTTCATTTTGATCCAAAATCATAGTTTTCAGTCTTTTCACCATTGAAGCTTGTATTTTCACTTGGAGAAGCTGACTTTGCATCCATTCTCGATTATGCGGCGTGGATGTTTATTCATCTCCTCTCTTTATTTGTTATCCAAGCTACCATAAGAAGTGGTAGCTAAACACTCAATGTTGAGGTTAGATGTAGTTGATTATGTTTTTATGTATTGCTTTTGATCTATTGTATATGAACAAAGTCTTTGATCAATATAGATGAAGTTGTTTTCTCTTAATGCTTTATGTTTGATTTGTTTTACTCTAGACATAGATTCCACAAATCTTGACCTAACAATTTCATCTCTTAAAAACCAAACTCTAGACATAGATTTGGGATTTGCTATTCGCATTGTATTGATCTTAATGATCGTTGCTTAGATTGTTAGCGTGAGACATCATCTAACGGTCTAAACAACGATACTCACGACTTCGCTTTAGACATAAACCTAGTCGGGAGGATACGCGGTTATATTGGTCGGAAACCAAGTTCATATACTTGATTAATCGTTTATACGTGGAAAGGATTAGCGAAACCTAACCTTAACATGCTTTTATAAAACCTTTTACAAAATCTTTGTGACTAAATTAATCTTTGCTACAAGTGAATGTTAGAACCAATTGAGAAACTTTTGAAACCGTTAACTTAGAATATCACAACTATTGAAAGGCACGCATCAAATATCAAACAATCCCTGTGGATACGATTAAAAATAACCCACACTAATACTCTTCTAACACAATGCTGATATTTTCTTCGTTCAAGAGTCTAAATTGGCTGGGGTGGATAACAAAATTGTGGCTGGTTTATGGAATCAAGGTGATGTTGGGTGGTCTTTTAGTAAGGCTAGTGGTTTATCTGGAGGCATTATTACCATGTGGAATACTGGTAAGTTCATTTCTGATTTCTCTTTTAAGGGGGAGGGATATCGTGGTGTAAAATTAAGGTGGAAGCAGGAATCTTATTATGTGGTCAATGTTTATTCGGGCTGCACCATGGCGTCTAAAAGGAAGTTATGGAGGGATTTGTGTAGATTGAAAGAATTGTGGAAGGACGGTATGTGGATAATGGGTAGGGATTTCAACGCCACTACAACTGCTGAGGAAAGGAAAGGGAGTTCTAATTCTTCGTATGCGGTTGAGAATAGAGAATTTGCAGCTTTTATAGCAGATTTAGGGATGGTCGATCTGCCGGTTCTGGGTAAGAGATTCTCTTGGTTTAGTGGGGATGGCAAGAAGATGAGTAGGTTGGATAGGTTTCTTGTGGACGTTCCTTTTCTCAACAAATGGGGAATGATTGGTCAATCGATTGGTAATAGAGACATCTCTGATCATTGTTCCATTTGGCTGAAGGTTTGTGTGGTCGACTGGGGTCCCAAACCTTTCAAGACTAATGCGTGTTGGTTCGAACATGAGCAGTTTTTCAAGTTCGTAAAAGATAAATGGTCGAGCTATTGTATTTCTGGGAGTAGTGAGTTTGTTAGTAAGGAGAAATTCAAACTATTAAGGAGTGATTTGAAACGTTGGAGCAAGGAGGTTTTTGGGTGGTATGATCTAAAGGTTGAGGAAAACGTGGAAGTTCTTAATGCATTGGATTGTGGTTTGATCTCTGCAGCGAAAGAAGATGTTGCCTCACTGGTGGAAAGTAGGTCTGAAGCCTGTCGTGCTATGTGGTGTAATCTTCAAATCAAGGACAATATGTTACTGCATAAGTCGAAGGTTTGTTGGCTTAAGAAGGGAGATGTCAACTCTAAAGTTTTTCACAGATGGGTTAAGGGTAGAAGTAAAAGAATTCATATTGGGGCTGTCTTGTCTGAAGCAGGAGTTGTTGATTCTGTTCTTCAGGTGAAGCAGGTTGTGAAAGACTATTTTCTCCAGAAATATGATAAAGGTAATCTGGTTAGGCCTTTGTTTGAGGAGGCTAATTTCAACAGGCTTTCTAATGAAGATAGCTCTTTTTTGGAAGCCCCCTTTTTAGATGATGAAATTAGATCTGCTGTGTGGAGTTGTGAGGGTTCCAAAAGCCCTGGCCCCGACGGGTTTACTTTGGGTTTTGTGAAGAAATGTTGGGATATTTTAGGAGATGATGTGGGTTGTTTTGTCAAGGATTTTCATTCCAAGGTTGTTTTACCTTAGGCTATAAAATCCTCGTTCCTGACCTTAATTCCTAAGGTTAGCAATCCAATGGAGCTTAAGGACTATAGGCCTATTTGTTTGTTTCTTGTTTGTACAAAATAATAGCTAAGCTTCTGGCAAATAGATTGAAATCAGTAGTGGGTAGTTTGGTGTCTCAGAACCAAACGGCGTTTGTGCCAGGCAGATGTTTATTGGATGGTATAGTGGTGGTAAATGAAGTTATCGATTATGCTTATAAGGAGAACAAGGAGTGTGCGTTATTTAAGATAGATTTTGAAAAGGCGTATGATAACGTTGATTGGGATTTTCTCAGATTTGTCATGGTAAAGATGGGATTTGAGATTACTTGGATGAGGTGGATGGAGGCTTGTGTCTTCAAGGGCTTTATTTCTATATTGGTTAATGGGAGTCCAACTGACGATTTTGAGATCAAAAGAGGTTTGATGCAGGGGGACCCCTTATCTCCTTTTCTTTTTGTTTTAGTAACGGAAGGGTTAACTAGGTTAGTTTATAAGGCTGTGAATTCGAAGGAGTTTAGTGGGTTCAGAGTTGACGATGAAACGAGTGTGGAGGTTGTTCAGTTCGCAGATGATACTTTAATGATGTGTGATGGTGGGTGGAAGAATATCTGGGGTCTGAAGTCCATTCTGAGGGGTTTTGAACTCATCTCAGGTTTGGGAGTGAACTATCATAAAAGTAGTATTATTGGCATAAATGTCAGTATTCATTTTCTCCTGTCTGCAGCTAATTTTCTATCCTGTAAAGTGGATAACTCTTACTTTAGTTTCTTGGGGATTCCTGTTGGCTGTGACCCTAGGCGTGTGAGAACTTGGAAGCCGATTATAGACAAGATCAGATCGAAACTCTTCAATTGGAATGGTAGGATGCTGAATATGGCTGGAAGGTTAGCTCTTATTAATTCTATTCTTTCTAGCCTCCCTGTGTTCATGTTTTCATTTTACAAAGCGCCTGTTTCGGTTTGCAATGAGATTGACAAGATTAGAAGGAGGTTTTTGTGGGATGGGTGTAAATTAGATCGTAAGATCTCTTGGTTAAGCTGGGAGGTAGTGTGCTGCAAAAAAGATATTGGAGGATTAAGGATCAAAAAGATGAAAGAGTTCAACTTGGCTTTGCTCAATAAATGGAAGTGGAAAATTATGTCGGGGATGGAGGCGTTGTGGATAAAAGTGCTTAGGGCAAGGTATGGCAATTTGGAGTTTTGGATGTTACAGGATTCTTTTCAAAGGAAGATTGGAAGCTCTAGATGGTGGCTTGATCATCTTAAATTGTCCGATGGTTCGTTGTTGGGAGCAGGTGCGCTGTCTTTTGCTGATAGTGTGTGTTTTAGTGTAGCGAGTGGTTCCTCAATTCCGTTTTGGTTTGCGAATTGGACTCCTAATGGTCCGTTGGCTGGTAGTTTCTTTGATATTTTCTGTTTAAGTAATTCTAAACAGGCGAACATTTCCGAGATGGGGTTTTGGGAGGGTGAAGATTGGATTTGGGGCTGTTTTGGGGTTCCTCTTGAGTCGCGGCTTGTTATTAGTAGCAGGTTGTTGGAGTTACAAGATTTTTTGCAGAATTATAAACCTTGTCTGAATGGGAAGGATAGTGTGCAGTGGGAAGGTAGTTCGCATTTCTCGTATGAGGTTAAGGAGGTTTATAAACAGTTGTCGGAAGTTGTTTTCAAGAAAACGATTGTGGATCAAGATAGAGGGTTCACGTTTCTTTGGAAGATCAAGGCTCCTGAGAAGGTTAAATTGTTGGGCTGGAAGACGTTGTGGGGTAGAATTCCCTCTCGTATGGAACTTAGAAAGAGGGGTCTTGATGTTGATACTTTGTGTCGGCTTTGTTCAGTTTATGATGAAGATTGTGGGCATCTGTTCTTTTCTTGTGAATTTGCTGTTAAGGTTTGGAATACCATTAGTTGTTAGTTAGGAGTGGGGACTGATATTTATTTTAATAGGGATATTAACTCTTTTCTTTTGAATTAGTGTGGTGGAGGTGGGAGAAAGTATGGGAGAGGAGTAGTTTGGTTAGCGGTTATTTTGGTATTATGGAAGGAACGCAATAATCGTATCTTTAATTCGGAATCGTCGTCTGTGGATGATGTCTGTTGGGAGGTCAAAATTATTGCTTGGAGGTGGGGGACCAGTAGTAATATTCTCTATTCCAAGTCTAGTTTCTTAGATTTTTGTATTGATCCATATCTTATTCTGGTTTAGACTTGGTGGTGAATTTTTCTGCTTTGTATTTGAGATTGAATACCCCTTGTATTCTTATTAATATACAGCTTTTATAAAAAAAAGGGTATGAATATAAAAGTTGCTCTGTTTCCGATGAATGCCACAGGAAATATTATTTCGAAATTGAAAAATATTTTTAATTAATAGAAAGTAAAAGACTTAAATGCATTTTTTGTCTCCTAATATGAACGTTTTAAATAATTGATCTCCTATTACAAAACCAACTATTTTGATTCTTACTCCCTCCGTCTCATAAAAAGTGTCTCATTTGCACTTTTTTATTGTCTCAAAATAATTGTCCATTTACATTACCAATGTAGCATTTATTATTATTTTTTCACTATTATACCCCTATTCATTAACTTTCACTTTATTCAACTAATTTATTAACTACATTTAATAGGGATATTCTAGTAAATGATATTAATTTTTTACTAAAACCAACCCATCTAATTATTTTCTTAAAAATCGTGCATTGCGCACATAGGACATTTTTTATGAGAAGGAGGGAGGAGGGAGTAATTTTGATGATTTTTAGATTTTTGGATTTTGATTAGAATAAAAAAATTATTTTTAAGGTTTAATACTTTTTTGGTCCTCTATCTATACCCTCGGGTCCAATTTGACCCTCTTTCTTTTAAAAGTTTCAAGTTGGTCCCTTACGTATTAAAATGGTATCACGTTTGTCCTGACCGTTAGAAAAGTCAGTCCCATATGTATTAAACTGGCAATGTGGCATGCTGACTAAGCCAAATGCTGATGTGTTAAAAACCTTTCAACATGTGCCATGATGACTAAGCCAAATGAATGATGTGTTAAAATCATTGCCAAATTTTTAAGCTTCTTCTTTGAAACTCTCTGTATTCTCAAAAATCCATAACTCTTTTCTTTCATCGAAGAAAAGCAATTCGACAATGGCGGATCAAGAGACGTTTGCTTTCCAGGCTGAAATCAATCAACTTCTCAGTTTCATCATCAACACGTTCTACAGCAACAAGGAGATTTTTCTCCGTGAACTCATCAGTAATGCCTCTGATTTTTCTCCGTGAACTCATGGAAGCTTTGGCTGCTGGTGCTGATGTCCGGGCTGGTAAATTGCAGAGCTTGTTGCTCTTTTCTGTTCTCTCTCTCTTTAGCATGTAACCAAATTGAATAGTCATATTTTTGACGTTCTAACTTGAATCAATCACTTAACTTGATAGGAAGAGAAGCTCAAGCTTGTTGAAGGCAATCAGGTTATTAGTTTAACTTTGTAGACATGGGTTAGACACTCTAGCATTTGTTTTTCAAAGTTATTAATTATTTGCCTGATTTTTTTTTTGTTAAATATCATGTAGGATGTTACCAACTCAGGTATCTGGTATTTGTGCAAACCTGCTGATGATCTCAACAATGAGCCAAATGGTAGAGTTTACAAGGTTAGATGTTTCAGCTTTATATGTATTTTCAATACATAATATAGGACAGCCACCAGGTTTCTGCTGGGCCTCTGGGTAGGCAGCATCAAGCTTCTTGTTGCCATTTTGTGTACTTGCCCATACATTATACTTTATGCTTTTGTGAATGTCATCCTCACTGTAAGACTAGATGACAAAAAATTTAGCATCGGTGTATTCTTCTGAAAAATCAGCCTTGTTGTATTGCTCACGGTCTGGAATATTAGAAGTCTTTTCTTTCTCTTCATCAGCAACAGCTGGCAAATTCTGCCCTTTAACAGCAAGAACAGTCGGTGCACACACCTTTTGGTTCTTGCCACCTTTGCCCTAGGTCCCATGTTCAGTTCATTCAAACCATCGGCGGCGATGTAGTATCAACTTCAGCATCAACAATATTTCATCAACACAACAACAATTTAACAGAAGAAGAAGATTCGCGCACTTACTTGTAACTTTAAGGTAGTTTGAGACGTTTCCGTCGTTTCTGATTCGACTTTTTTTTGTAATGATTCTTGAAATTGTTTGTTGCATTGTGAAGAGCTTTGCATTACGAGTCATTTCATATATTTTCGAGTTCCGCCGCTACCGGATTGAGCTCCGACAAGGCGGAGAAAGTGCTAGCATGTCGGCGTGAATAGTGACATTGCATTGTAGAAGAAGAAGATGATTCACGTTTAAAAAAAATTAAAAAATAAATATATAAAAAAATCCCAGTGAAAAATAAAAAATAATATAAAAATCCACGTGGAAATTAAAAGGTGCTGATTAGGCTACACGTCAGCAAAACTAACACCATTTGTCTTTATTTGACGGAAATGACCTTTTTGCTTCTGTTAGACAACGTAAGGGACCAACTTGAAACTTTTAAAAGAAAGAGGACCAAATTGGATCCGAGGGTATAGTTAGAGGACCAAAAAGGATATTAAACCTATTTTTAATTACGATGACTAAGATATTTTAATATTTAATCATATTTTTAACTAATTTAATATTTTTTGTATATTTTATTAATTAAAAAATTAGTAGTTTAAATTATTATTTAATTAACACTTTCATCTCAACTCTCTTATGAAATAGATTGTACTTGATCAAGTTTTATAAACCCTTTCATAATACTAAAAAAGTGATGTGGGACTCATGGAATTGAGAGAAGTATCAATATCAATACAAATTTTCTTGTCAGTGCCTTTCTTTGTTCTTCTAATTGAATTTCTAAAATCAACTGTCATTTGTTAGTGCCTTTCTAAAATCAACGTCTACAGCACTAGGATGGGAATCTGATAGCAACCTTTACATAATTGAGATTGAGAAATCCCGCTTGCCAACTACAAATCCACCTCTAACATCCGGCCCTCTGTTCTCATTCGGTGGAAAAATGTACGCAATGCGATTTAAAACATCCACAAGGAGTCGATATTTTTTCAGAGACTAGAATCAATTTACTTCATGCTTAACTCCTCATGAGAATTACTACGACTATATTCACGCAAGAGAATAACCAGCCTGCAACTTCCATCCCAACTTTAAGATACACAATTTTTTCATAGTATCCAGCTTCCTAAGAACAATATACTTCTATTTTGTCTCTTGTTAAAACTCAATAAATAAGCATTTTATGATGGTATGCACGTTGCAGATACACTTGTATATTGTATTGTTATTCCATTCAGCATTATAATAATCTATTTTCACCTATGTTAGTGGGAGTCAGTTTTTTTGGTTAAGTTTACAAGTCAAACCCATGTTGTCCAAATCCTCAAAACTCACATCTTTCAATGTTAATATATTCATATAGCTTATTCTATAATCCAAAAAAGTTCATAACATGTTTTTGTTGATCCAAAAATCAATGCAGAAATGAAACAGTTGACTCATTAAGGCTTGTTTTTCATTGTAATAGTGTGAGCATTTCAATAGAAGTTCATGCTAAGTATTAATGGAGCTGAAAAATGAGAGACTAGTCAGGTATATTAAGTCTATACTATTTTATTTTTCGCGTTTTTTTCTCTACGATCCTCTTTGCAACTTTGCATTGGTTTGATTAGTTGTTTTGAAAACTCGCAGGTTCTCGAATGATGGAAAGCTTAATCTTGAGAAGCCGATGCAAGTTTACAAGTTTCAGAAAGTGAAAACATATATGGCATCATGAGAATTTACTGAATGCAAGACTTAGGAATCATATATGTCATCATAAGATATACAACAAAAGCTTCTAACACACTTTTCAAAAGTGACACACCCTCCCTACAAATGACTGTTGATTACCCTTCCAAGAAAAAAACCTTCACATTAACTGAGATTGATTTCTGAGATTGATATGTTCTCATCCTATTGTTGGTGAGAGGCCAAATTTGCAAACAATTGTTCAGATTGTATCTGGATTAGTGAATGTGCCTGTAACACCCATATAAAAAACTCATACATCAAAGCATAAATATTATATATAGATCCAAGTGTTTGGTCCTGAAACACATAAGCTCCTAGTTAACACATTGTATACAATTAAATGCCCTAAAGTACAAGTACAAAACCCTAAGGCATATTATATACAAGATGTTCAAAAGATAAAAACTAAGAACTAGACCAACAATGATCTCAAAATAAACTCCGCTACGGAAGCTAGCCATCAACAAGCAAGGAAAAGATCACACGACCTTATCCTTACCCTTCTCGGAACCTGAAGCACCTGAAATACATCAACAACGTGGGGTGAGATACATCAAATCTCAGTGAGTTCCCTATCTTATGGGTTCTCTCGGATTATCAAGGTTGTAACAATCCTAACTCAAGTCCGGGGAAAAGGGAAAAGGACCCTTGAGTTCACACTTTATAATTCTCACACTATATGGAAACATGACATGAGTTCATTAACTCACAACATCACTAATCGATAACCATACCAAGACATCTCTTCTTCCCGTCCGCTTCTACGTCTAGAAGACGACCCGAGTCATAGATCCTTGTAGTTACTTGGCATACAAATTGGATTCGGGATCATCGGCCTGTTAACCGTGAACCGTCACTTCTCATGGCCTGTTAACCATCACAAGTCTCTACCCATAGCATAGGCTCCAATCGTACTACACGTAGGGAATCAAACCAACCAAGTAATTGTGTACCCGTTTCAGAGGAGCTCGAGACCCATGAAACTACACTCAAAATATTCCGGTTACGATTACATGATCACATACAACAATACGATTGCATTCGACAATCACAAGACTACACCGCCTTAAGGCCTCTCTTGCCTTTTCACAACCACAAAGGTTAGCCACATGTTCCATACTAGTGTTCACTCTCAACTAGGCCAATACTCGGCAAGGATGTATCTTCCAACAACACGTGCCCGAGCATCGCCATCTAGAGTTGTCTACAAATTTCTAGTTCCTTACTAGATTCTCCTATAGTTCAAGTTTGAGATTTCCTCACTCTTCCTATATCGTTTTCATATTTGCATGCATATTCACTTACAATCATGTTAAACAATAATAGGATAAGCAAGACATGTCATAATTGCATAGTAGAATAATATATAACAATTAAAACATAAATATATCACTTTTGGAACTTTCTCGATTATTTAATCGGTCGGTAAAATCGACATATTTCATCTCCATTCCATAGAATATTTCCTCGGTTTTACATCGATATAAAGAATGACCGAATCCAATAAATGATCCGAAAGTTATGAATTTTCTCGCTTAAGGAATAAAATCCCAAGTCCCAGGTCGCGCTAAGCGCGCCCCTGCCCGCGCTAAGCGCGCATTCTTCGGTCTGGAGGGGTTGCAGGAATTCAACACCGCGCTGAGCGGGCTCCTGCGCGCTAAGCGCGCTCTGCGAAACTCAGAAAAAAACCTGCTATAACAGTTCAAAACCAAACCTCCCAATCCCTCAACATCAGTCTCAAACAACCAAACAGAGGTATATAACATGTTCTACCATGGTTTCATCATCAAGCTTTCATAAAACCTCATTCTCATCAAGAACACATATTTTCCATAAACCCTAAGATTTTCAATTTATTCCAAGTACACCAAAACATCAATACATGTTTCTACAAGCATATTAATCATTCCTTTCAATTTATATCGAATTCTAACCGTTAAAACATCGATTTCCATAAATTCGACCTAAACCAAACAATTCCAAAACTTCTAAAAATTGGTACTAACTATAACCCACCTTGGATAGATGATGAAAATGAAGAGAATGAGATGATTGGGCAAGGATTGGATGAATGGATGATGATTTGTTCTTGGATTTCTTCAATTTCCTCTTTCCCCTTCTTATCTTCTTCTTTTCCTTTTCTTTCCCTCTTTCTTCTTTCTCTCTCTTTCTTACTATCTTTTTCTTTTGTTTGGAAAATGGGAGGAAAAGAATTATGTAGTAAACTTAGTATTAAAAATAATACTACTAAATGTCCAAAAAGTCTCTTAAGTCCAAATTAATAAAATACCTCAAAGTCAGATAATATTAATTGAATTTATTCTAAGTTCCACAGTTACTCTAATTATTTTGTCAAATAATTTCTCAGAGTACACTAGGCTCAGTCGATCACAATATAATATTGTCCGGAGTAATAAAATACGCGGTATTACATCCTCCCCCCCCCCATTAAATAGAAATTCGCCCTCGAATTTAAAGATTACCTGAACAGATGAGGGTAAGCATCTCGCATTTCCGATTGAAGTTCCTAAATTGCATCACCCGGATGCGTTACATCCCACTGCACCTTAACGAGAGAAATGTCCTTGTTCCTTAATACTTTTGTTTCTATTCCCACAATGCGGCTCGGTTGAGGTTTAAACGTTAAGTCTGCTTCTATTTCAATAGTATCCGGTAGAATCGGTTGAAAAGAATCTGGAACAAACCTCAGAAGTTGAGATACATGAAAAACATCGTGCATTTCTGACAGAGAAGGAGGTAAGGCCAACCTGTATGCTACTTCGCCAATCCTTTCTAAAACTTGATACGGTCCCACGTATCTCGGACTTAACTTCCGTGACTTAAACGGTCCTTTCAGTCTCAATCTAGGAGTGGCTTTCAAAAACACATGGTCACCTTCTTCAAATTCTAAAGGTCTCCTTCGATTGTCCGCATAACTCTTTTGTCGATCTTGTGCTTGCTTAATTTTCTCGCGGGTCATTCGAATCTTTTCCGTAGTCTCTTGGATAATTTCGGGTCCTAAGATTCTATCTTCCCCAACCTCCGCCCAACACAAAGGGTTCCTACACTTTCTTTCGTACAATGCTTCATACAGAGCCATACCGATGCTCACATGATAACTATTATTATAAGAAAACTCAATCAATGGTAGAAGTTCTTTCCAATTCCCCTTACTCTCTAACACACAAGCTCTCAACATATCTTTCATTGTTTGTATTGTTCGTTTAGTTTGACCATCCATCTGAGGATGATTAGACGTGCTCAACCGTAACTCCGTACCCATATCTTGTTGAAAAACTTTCCAAAACCTTGAAGTAAACTTTGGATCTCTATCCGACGCAATATTAGAGGGGATACCGTGCAATTTTACAATCTCCGCAATAAACAACCTCACAAGATGACTTGCCTTGAAAGTAGTCTTCACGGCTAAGAAATGCGCAGATTTCGTTAGTCGATCCACAATCACCCAAATCGAATCATAACCACCTTGCGTACGAGGTAAACCTACTGCAAAATCCATAGAAATACTATCCCATTTCCGAATTGGGATTTCTAATGGTTGCAATAATCAACCCGGCCTTTGATGTTCAATTTTAACTTGTTGGCACATCGCACATTCCGACACAAAGACCACAACATCTCTTTTCATACCGGACCACCAATAGTCTTTCTTTAAATCTTGGTACATCTTTGAAGAACCCGGATGTATAGTAAAAGCACCCTTATGCGCTTCTTCCAAAATCTTTCTTTTCAAAGTCGCATCGTCCGGAACGCAAATTCTTTGGTTAAACATAATCATTCCATCGCTAGCGTGCACAAAACCCGGTTGACTTAGCATCTCTTGCAACTTCTCATCCAATAATTTTCCTTGTTGAATTTCAACTTTTAACGTAGAATTGACATTCAAATTTCCCATAATCACTCCATTGGGAGTCCACACAAATTGAAGATTTAAATCTCTAAACTTTTCCAACAACGAATATTCTAACATCATCAATTCGGCCTTTCTCAAAACTTTCCTACTCAAGGCATCGGCCACTTTGTTCGCTTTACTCGGATGGTATTTTAGCTCTAGATCATAATCCTTTAAATATTCCATCCACCTCCTTTGACGCATATTCAACTCTTTTTGGTCAAAGAGGTACCTTAAACTCGTGTGGTCACTAAACATTTCAAAATGCACTCCATATAAATAGTGACGCCACACTTTCAAAGTAAACACCACCGCCGCTAATTCCAAATCGTGGGTTGGATAATTCTTCTCGTGAATTTTCAATTGTCGAGAAGCATAAGCCACCAGGTGACTTTCTTGCATTAAAACGCCTCCTAATCCCATCTTAGACGCATCACAAAATACCTCATACAACTTGCTAGGATCGGGAATAATCAGAACGGGAGTTGTAGTCAATCTTTCCTTCAAACTCATAAAACTTTGTTCACACGCCGAATCCCACTCAAAGGGGAAATCCTTCCAAGTAAGCTTAGTCATTGGCAACGCTAATTGCGAAAAGCCTTTGATAAACCTTCTGTAGTAACCTGCTACACCCAAGAAACTTCTAATTTCCGATACATTCTTCGGTCTCTCCCAATTAATCACAGCTTCAACCTTTGACGGATCCACCGCTACACCACCCTGTGATATAATGTGACCAAGAAAACTAACTTCATACATCCAGAATTCACACTTGCTTAACTTGGCAAAAAGTTGCTTCTCTTGTAAGATCAATAAGACGATTCTCAAATGTCCTTCGTGCTCTTGTGGAGTACGGGAATAGATAAGAATGTCATCAATGAAGATCACAACAAATTGATCCAAGTAAGCTAGAAATAACCGATTCATATAATCCATAAAAACAGTTGGAGCATTAGTCACACCGAAAGGCATCACTAAGAATTCGTAATGGCCATAACGGGTCCTAAATGCAGTCTTAGGTACATAGGAACTCTTCACTCGGATTTGGTGATAACCCGACCTCAAATAAATCTTCGAGAACACACAGGCTCCTTTCAATTGATCTAATAGGTCGTCTATCCTTGGCAAGGGATACTTGTTCTTAATGGTGACTTTATTCAGCTGACGATAATAAATACATAATCGCATCCCGCCGTCTTTCTTCTTTACTAACAAAACTGGGGCTCCCCACGGTGAGACACTATGTCTAACAAAATGTTTAAACATAAGCTCTTCCAATTGTTCCTTCAGTTCTCTCAATTCAAGCGGTGCCATCCGGTACGGAGAAACGGATATAGGAGCCGTTCCCGGTACCAGGTCAATAGAAAATTCCACCTCCCTCTCCGGAGGAAGAGAAGTGATGTAACACCCCCTTTCTATACCCCCAAATAATCAAATAAATCATTTAGGCACGTATTGGAAATTTCATCAGAGTATAATTGTAAACACGGCATAAAAAGGCATGTCACATTAGGCTTGAAATTAAAACATACAACACCTCTCAGAGTATAATTGTAAACACGGCATAAAAAGGCATGTCACATTAGGCTTGAAATTAAAACATACAACACCTGCTCAACAAATGATATGCAACAGTGGGGTAACTTTCAACGTAGGAACTCAGTCCTTACACCCACATCTCAATATTTAGAATAAAAGCGGAAAATCTAAACATTGATAACCTCAAACATATATACATTATATATATATATATATATATATATATATATATATATATATATATATATATATCAACAAGTATGATACAACAACATCATTCGTGTTTATATACACAAATTCATCAGCAAGATACATACACGAATGTATCACAAAAAGGAATCAAACATAAGCATCCTAGCTACCCGGTGCTACATATCAGAGTCAACCGACCAAAAAGGTATGAAGACACACTTCACAAAAGACCACCAGATACCTAATCTGCAATGCCTCGTAGAGCATCATAAAACAGCAGAATGGTGAGAAATATTATCATAATAACAATGCATATAATCATATATCTCAACACAAAAGTATACACATAACACATTCTCACCATTCTACCATTCCACATAAACATACATATTATATTCATTCTTCAATGCATCATTACCACGATACAATTCTTATCATAATTCATCACATCTCATTCAATATACATCGCAAGGCATACATATATATATATATATATACATATACAAAACCAAGCATATTCATCACAATGCTTATCATTCAACATAAACACATATATTCATGTTCATTCATCCATGCACAAATACAAGGATGACCAATGCAAATCATAGAGACCGACTCACGACTCTATGCAAATGCAATGCGGTACCGACTCATTTCATCTCAAGTTCAATTGAAGAACTTATTGGAACCATCGCTCGTTACTTAGTGTAACTCCCCGTCGGGCATACGATGTTCATCCATTGCTACCACCTCTCAAAAGGCTTACAATGTTTATGGATTGCTCCCACCTCTCAAAAGGCTTACAATCGTTTGTAATCATCGCCCCCACCTCTCAAAAGGCTTACGACGTTACAACGGATTCATCTTAGAACCCCACAATGCAAGAATGCAATCATGATGCTTCACATACAACATGACTCATGACACTCTTGACATGCATAAATATTCACAATATAGTCATGCATTCATCACACACAACCCACATACATTCACATCAATTGTGCCAAACGGCAACCGAACGTTTTCACAAATAACCAAACCATTCGATTTACGGTTTACCGGAAAAGTCGGTTAAAAGTCGGCTAAAATTAATATTTTCCATCATCATCAAAAAGTACTCATCCACA
This sequence comes from Lathyrus tuberosus, assembly GCA_022829125.1. Taxonomy (NCBI): domain Eukaryota; kingdom Viridiplantae; phylum Streptophyta; class Magnoliopsida; order Fabales; family Fabaceae; genus Lathyrus; species Lathyrus tuberosus. Next base: position 970,299 of record JALAZF010000436.1, on the reverse strand, counting down.
GCTTCGATTCGATATAAAGAACACTTAAATTCGATAAACAACGAAGAAGATATGTATATTTCAAAATAACGCAAAAACATAAACCGGAGGCCCGACACTACGAAACGGTTCGAAAATACTGTTCCAATTGGACCAGGTTTAGACCTCAAAACCATTTTTCCTAGAAAGAACATCTCGTTAGCTTCCCAACGCTTCGAACGGGGGTCAAAACCGACTTACGGTTCAAGAGATATGAATTTCCGAAGTTTCCCCGACAAACCAGAATTTTCTGGTTCAGCACAGTATGTATCGATACATAGGCTTATGTATCGACGCATAGAGGCCACATGTATCGATACATAGCACGCATGTGTCGACGCATGCTGTAGTGAAAATGTTGTTTTCTCAAATTTCTTCAGTATGTATCGATGCATAAGGGTTATGTATCGATACATAAATCATTTCGTATCGATACATAGCTGTTATGTATCGATTCATAGCCCTGTTTTTCTCAAAAATCAGATTTCTCAATTTACACACTTGCTGTAACTTTTCCGAAATGCCCGAAACTCGACTAAATCGAACATTTTCACCAAAACAAACATATACGCGCAACCACCAAATACATAAGAACAATTTAGAACACATAAACGAAATTTCTACGACGTTCGATTTTTCGATTAAATTTCAACCTTTCAAAAACCAGAATTTTCAAACATCACCAAATCGAATAAAAAGCACGCTATACGACGACCTAACCTTACTCGATACAACTACGTAATTTATTTCGAAATTCATCCGTGAAAACATCGGTTTCTATCGATTTCCTACAATTCGACCTAAACGGAAACAACAACGGAAACATACCGAAAACTAACCAAAACATAACCAAACTTCATGAAACTTTAAACAGCAGCTCACATACATATATCCAACCAACACATGTATTTATACGACTTTTCGACCGTAAAAACATCGGTTTCTATCGATTTCGTCAAATACGGCATAAACGGAAACATATGGAAAACCAACCAAAACATCCACACAAAACACATACATAATCATACACAAAGTTAGGATAACAATATTTCACACCCTTACCCGATTAAATTCGATTCCTAGAGTTGTCTTGACGATTTCCTAGCTTTTCCAATCTTTTCTTCTCTTTTTCTTCTCTTGTTCTTCTTTCTCTCTATTTTTCTTTCTAACTCTTATACTTTTCTTTCTATTTCTTTTCTTACTACTTTCTTTTCTTTACTTTAAATATCTCACAAATACCCTTAAATCATTCCTCACTAAAATTCTAACTTAATAATAATCATGAAATGTCTAAAATACCCTCCAATCTAATTTCCCCCGAAAACTCTCAAAAACGGTGAAATAATATAACACGCCAACATATCAGATTAAAACACCAATTTCACAATAACATTATTATCACCCAAATTAAATAAAAGACTCAACAAAATAATACAAATTAGCACAAAATGGAGATAATCATAATCGGACTGTTACAACTCTCCCCCACTTTTGAAATTTTCGTCCTCGAAAATATTACCTGATTCAAACAACTCCGGATACGACTCTCGCACCCCACTCTCTAATTCCCAAGTCATATTGCCCTCCGAAGCGCCTCCCCACGCTACTTTCACAAGCGCAATATCCTTACCTCTTAGCTTCTTAACTTCACGATCCAAAATCTTAATCGGTAAAACTTCAACCGTAAGATTATCTCTCACTTCTACCTCGTCCATAGGAATAATATGTGACGGATCCGGAACATACTTTCGAAGTTGCGAAACATGGAAAACGTCATGCAAATTCGAAAGATTCGGAGGCAACGCCACACGATCAGCCACAGCGCCAACACGTGCAGTAATCTGATACGGACCAATAAAACGAGAAGTCAACTTCTTCGACTTCAAAGCACGACCCACACCCGTAACCGGTGTAACTCTTAAAAACACATGTTCGCCTTCTTTAAACTCAAGATCTTTCCTTCTCTTGTCATGATAGCTCTTTTGTCTACTTTGAGAAGCTTTCATCTTCTCCCGAATAAACTTCACTTTCTCCGTCGTTTGTTGTACCAATTCCGGTCCAACAATCGCCCTCTCACCAGTTTCATGCCAACACAAAGGTGTTCGACATCTCCGACCATACAAAGCCTCAAATGGTGCCATACCAATACTCGAATGAAAACTGTTATTATAGGTGAACTCAATCAACGCTAAATAACTATCCCAAGCACCACCTTGCTCTAGCACACAAGCACGCAACAAATCCTCCAACGATTGAATCGTCCTCTCGGTTTGACCATTTGTTTGCGGATGGTAAGCCGAACTCAATCTTAGCTTAGAACCCAAAGCCTCTTGTAAACTCACCCAAAATCTCGATGTAAATCTCGGATCTCGATCCGATACAATACTCTTAGGAACTCCATGTAACTTCACAATCACACGAACATAAATCTCGGCTAACTTCTCCAAAGGATAACTAATGTCAATTGGAATAAAGTGAGCAGATTTAGTAAGCCTATCAACAATCACCCAAATAGCATTATGACCTCTTTGAGTATTCGGCAATCCCGTAACAAAATCCATCGATATACTATCCCATTTCCATTCCGGAATATCCAACGGTTGCAACAAACCACTAGGCTTCTGATGTTCCACCTTCGACTTTTGACAAGTCAAACACGCATACACAAATCAAGCCACATCCCTCTTTAAACCGGACCACCAAAAGATCTTCTTTAAATCTTGATACATCTTATTCGCACCCGGATGAATACTTAAATTACTTCGGTGTCCTTCCTCTAAAATCATCTTTTTCAACTCCGCGTCGTCGGGAATACAAATACGACCACGGAATCTCAAAACTCCAAAGTTATCAACCTTGAAATCCTCATTCTCATTTATCATTAAATCAACGAACTTCAAATCCAACTTTTGCTTTTCACTAACCGTTGCAAGAAAATCATTCGTAACATGTAACATACCAAGTCTCACACTTCGCGGCGTCATTTCACAAACCAAACTCAAATCTCTGAAATCCTCCAAAAGTTCCCATTCTGTCATCATTAATGCGGACATATGTAACAACTTTCGACTTAAGGCATCGGCTACCACATTCGCCTTACCCGGATGGTAATTCAAACTAAAATCAAAATCCTTCAAAAGCTCTAACCATCTTCGTTGTCTCATGTTCAATTCTTTCTGATCAAATAAATATCTTAAGCTTTTGTGATCACTAAAAACTTTAAATCTTGCACCATAAAGGTAATGCCTCCAAATTTTCAAAACAAACACCACCGCCGCTAACTCCAAGTCATGCGTAGGATAATTCTTTTCATGCACTCTCAATTTTCGTGAAGCATATGCCACAACTTTTCCATCTTGCATCAGAACACCACCTAACCCAATCAAGGAAGCATCACAATACACCACAAATGGATCTGTAGGATTCGGTAAAATCAAGATCGGAGCCGTTGTCAACCTTCTTTTTAGCTCCATGAAACTCTTTTCACAATCTATATCCCAAATGAAAGCCTTTCCTTTACAAGTCAATTGCGTTAACGGAAGTGCCAACTTCGAAAATCCCTCTATAAACCTCCGATAATAACCCGCCAAGCCTAAAAAGCTTCGAATCTCCGTAACCGACCTAGGAATCTCCCGCTGCATCACCGCATCAATCTTAGATGGATCAACACTAATACCACTCCCGGAGATAACATGTCCAAGAAAACTTACTTCCGATAGCCAAAAGTCACATTTTGACAACTTAGCATATAATTGTTTCTCTCTCAAAATTTACAACACAATTCTCAAATGCTCTTCATGCTCTTCTTGAGACTTAGAATAAATCAAAATATCATCGATGAACACAACCACAAAACGATCCAACTGTTCATGAAAAATACGATTCATGTATTCCATAAACACCCCCGGCGCATTAGAAACCCCGAATGGCATCACGGAATATTCGTAATGACCATACCGTGTCCTAAATGACGTCTTCTGAATATCCTCGCTTTTCACACGAATTTGGTGATATCCCGATCTCAAATCAATCTTGCTAAAGACACGCGCACCAACCAATTGGTCCATCAAATCATTAATCCTTGGAAGCGGATACTTGTTCTTAATTGTCACCTTGTTCAACTGTCGATAATCAATACATAACCGCATACTTCCATCCTTTTTCTTTACCAACAATACCGGAGCACCCCAAGGAGAAACACTTGGCCTTATAAATCTTTTGTCCAACAAGTCATTCAACTGCTTCTTCAATTCTATCAACTCCGATGCCGACATACGATACGGTGCCATCGAAATCGGTCTAGTGCCAGGAACTAGATCAATAGAGAACTCAACTTTTCTTTCCGGCGGTACATCCGTAATATCCTCCGGAAACACTTCTGGAAAATCACACACCACTGGAAACACATCAATACCAATCTTACTCTCCACTGACCATGATGCAAACAAACCAAACAATTGAGCTTCGTCCGCTAAAAGTTTCTTCAACTCTTTAGTGGATAGGAAACTCTCATCTTCATCATCTTCCAAAGAAGGAAACCTTACCAACTTATGATAGCAATCTATATGAACTCGATTAAATTGCAACCAGTTCATACCCAAGATTACATCCAATCCCTCCAACGGCAAACACACTAAATCCATAATGAAGTCTTTACCATAAATGGTCAAAGGACAACTTACGCACACCAAAGACGTAGTTACCGACCCTGAAGCAGGAGTCTCAATAACCATCTCAATACCCATCAAAGACAACGCAACATTCAAACGCTTCGCGCACTCAGACGAAATAAACGAATGAGTCGCTCCCGTATCAATAACAGCAACTAAAGGTGTACTATTAATAAAGCATGTACCTTTAATCAAACGGTCTGCACTAGTGGTCTGAGTCCCCGCCAATGCAAACACCTTTCCGCCCGCTTGAGCTTGTTTCGGCTTAGTACACTTAGTACTAATGTGACCCACTTCTCCACAGTTAAAACACTTCACCATATTCCTCCTACACTCAACAGTAGAATGCCCAATACCTCCACAGTTAGAACATCTCCCAACGACCTTCCTACACTCAGTTGCTTTATGACCCATTCCACCACAATTGAAACACTTAATGAACCCAGAACTTCTTCCTCCAGATCTCTTATCAAAGTTTCCCTTATATTTACCCTTATCAGCGGGGGTCACATAAGGTCCACTTCTAGCTTGCTGTTTCCCTCTCCTCTCATTCACACTCTTGTAATGTGTAGAACGAGCTTTGCTATCTTCCTCGAAGATTCTACAACATTCAGTCAAATCCGAAAACCTCCTAATCCTTTGATATCCCACAGCTTGCTTAATCTCAGGACGCAAACCATTCTCATATTTAATACACTTTGAGAACTCAGCAGTAATCGCAGCATAATGAGAATGAAATTGAACCAATTCCACAAACTTAGCAGTATAGTCCACCACTGACATACCACCTTGTTTCAATTCCAGGAATTCCATCTCTTTCTTCCCTTTCACACTTTCAGGGTAATACTTCAGCAAAAACTCGGTACGAAACAATTCCCAAGTTACCTCTTCATTATCCACCTCAAGAATTTCACGCATACCGACCCACCAATCGTCGGCTTCTTCCCTCAGCATGTGAGATCCAAGCCTCACCTTATTCTCTTCCGCACAATCCATGACTCTGAAGATTCTTTCAATCTCTTTCAGCCAAAGTTGAGCACCATCGGGATCAAATCTTCCTTTGAAGACCGGTGGTTGATTCTTCCTGAACTCTTCATTAGCACTTACATTCGGCGCTCCCTGCACCGCCCTAGCCATTGCTTCCATAGCAGCAGCCATCGCATTATCGTTTCTACCAGCCATATTCTGATCACTCCCAAAAATAACAACAAAGGTTAAACAACAGTTCAACCAACACAACAACGAGACAGACACGACTGACTCAACCTTGGCTCCGATACCACTTAATGTAACACCCCCTTTCTATACCCCCAAATAATCAAATAAATCATTTAGGCACGTATTGGAAATTTCATCAGAGTATAATTGTAAACACGGCATAAAAAGGCATGTCACATTAGGCTTGAAATTAAAACATACAACACCTGCTCAACAAATGATATGCAACAGTGGGGTAACTTTCAACGTAGGAACTCAGTCCTTACACCCACATCTCAATATTTAGAATAAAAGCGGAAAATCTAAACATTGATAACCTCAAACATATATACATTATATATATATATATATATATATATCAACAAGTATGATACAACAACATCATTCGTGTTTATATACACAAATTCATCAGCAAGATACATACACGAATGTATCACAAAAAGGAATCAAACATAAGCATCCTAGCTACCCGGTGCTACATATCAGAGCCAACCGACCAAAAAGGTATGAAGACACACTTCACAAAAGACCACCAGATACCTAATCTGCAATGCCTCGTAGAGCATCATAAAACAACAGAAGGGTGAGAAATATTATCATGATAACAATGCATATAATCATATATCTCAACACAAAAGTATACACATAACACATTCTCACCATTCTACCATTCCACATAAACATACATATTATATTCATTCTTCAATGCATCATTACCACGATACAATTCTTATCATAATTCATCACATCTCATTCAATATACATCGCCAGGCATACATATATATATATATATATATATATATATATATATATATATATATATATATATATATATATATATATATATATATATATATATATATATATACATATACAAAACCAAACATATTCATCACAATGCTTATCATTCAACATAAACACATATATTCATGTTCATTCATCCATGCACAAATACAAGGATGACCAATGCAAATCATAGAGACCGACTCACGACTCTATGCAAATGCAATGCGGGTACCGACTCATTTCATCTCAAGTTCAATTGAAGAACTTATTAGAACCATCGCCCGTTACTTAGTGTAACTCCCCGTCGGGCATACGATGTTCATCCATTGCTACCACCTCTCAAAAGGCTTACAATGTTTATGGATTGCTCCCACCTCTCAAAAGGCTTACAATCCGATTGCTCCCACCACTCAAAAGGCTTACAATCGTTTGTAATCATCGCCCCCACCTCTCAAAAGGCTTACGACGTTACAACGGATTCATCTTAGAACCCCACAATGCAAGAATGCAATCATGATGCTTCACATACAACATGACTCATGACACTCTTGACATGCATAAATATTCACAATATAGTCATGCATTCATCACACACAACCCACATACATTCACATCAATTGTGCCAAACGGCAACCGAACGTTTTCACAAATAACCAAACCATTCGATTTACGGTTTACCGGAAAAGTCGGTTAAAAGTCGGCTAAAATTAATATTTTCCATCATCATCAAAAAGTACTCATCCACAGCTTCGATTCGATATAAAGAACACTTAAATCCGATAAACAACGAAGAAGATATGTATATTTCAAAATAACGCAAAAACATAAACCGGAGGCCCGACACTACGAAACGGTTCGAAAATACTGTTCCAATTGGACCAGGTTTAGACCTCAAAACCATTTTTCCCAGAAAGAACATCTCGTTAGCTTCCCAACGCTTCGAACGGGGGTCAAAACCGACTTACGGTTCAAGAGATATGAATTTCCGAAGTTTCCCCGACAAACCAGAATTTTCTGGTTCAGCACAGTATGTATCGATACATAGGCTTATGTATCGACGCATAGAGGCCACATGTATCGATACATAGCACGCATGTGTCGACGCATGCTGTAGTGAAAATGTTGTTTTCTCAAATTTCTTCAGTATGTATCGATGCATAAGGGTTATGTATCGATACATAGCTGTTATGTATCGATTCATAGCCCTGTTTTTCTCAAAAATCAGATTTCTCAATTTACACACTTGCTGTAACTTTTCCGAAATGCCCGAAACTCGACTAAATCGAACATTTTCACCAAAACAAACATATACGCGCAACCACCAAATACATAAGAACAATTTAGAACACATAAACGAAATTTCTACGACGTTCGATTTTTCGATTAAATTTCAACCTTTCAAAAACCAGAATTTTCAAACATCACCAAATCGAATAAAAAGCACGCTATACGACGACCTAACCTTACTCGATACAACTACGTAATTTATTTCGAAATTCATCCGTGAAAACATCGGTTTCTATCGATTTCCTACAATTCGACCTAAACGGAAACAACAACGGAAACATACCGAAAACTAACCAAAACATAACCAAACTTCATGAAACTTTAAACAGCAGCTCACATACATATATCCAACCAACGCATGTATTTATACGACTTTTCGACCGTAAAAACATCGGTTTCTATCGATTTCGTCAAATACGGCATAAACGGAAACATATGGAAAATCAACCAAAACATCCACACAAAACACATACATAATCATACACAAAGTTAGGATAACAATATTTCACACCCTTACCCGATTAAATTCGATTCCTAGAGTTGTCTTGACGATTTCCTAGCTTTTCCAATCTTTTCTTCTCTTTTTCTTCTCTTGTTCTTCTTTCTCTCTATTTTTCTTTCTAACTCTCCTTTTCTCTCTTTTCTAACTCTTATACTTTTCTTTCTATTTCTTTTCTTACTACTTTCTTTTCTTTACTTCAAACATCTCACAAATACCCTTAAATCATTCCTCACTAAAATTCTAACTTAACAATAATCATGAAATGTCTAAAATACCCTCCAATCTAATTTCCCCCGAAAACTCTCAAAAACGGTGAAATAATATAACACGCCAACATATCAGATTAAAACACCAATTTCACAATAACATTATTATCACCCAAATTAAATAAAAGACTCAACAAAATAATACAAATTAGCACAAAATGGAGATAATCATAATCGGGCTGTTACAAGTGACATCTTCGGGGAAAACTTCGGAAAACTCGCAAACTATTGGAATATCCAAAACTTGAAGGTCGCTACTCCCTTCCTTAGTGAGAACCAAAAGAACATATTTCTATTATTCGAACAAGAAATTTATCATTCCAACCGTACCTTCTAGAATATTTGTTAAGACATCTTTCGGGGTAGCATCAATAGATGGAATGATGATGAGCTTTTCTTCACACCCAATAAACACCGAATTAGCAGAAAGCCAATCCATTCCCAAAACGACATCAACTTTCTTAAGCGGTAGACAAATAAGATCAATCTGAAAAACTCTACCGTCCACAGACAAAACACAGTTTTCACACATCAATGGTGTCTCAACTATTTCATCCATGGCGGTAGTGACCACCATAGAAGGAGACAAAGGAACGGACCGCAACCCAAGTCGCTTCATACATTGCATCGATACAAAAGAGTGTGTAGCTCCGCAATCAAATAGAACAAAACAAGGAAATCCGTTAACGAAGCACGTACCAGCAATTAAGGAATTGTCACTCTTCTTCTTCCTTGCATCTAAGGTATAAACCATTCCTTGTGTCTGAGTCCTATTCTAAGGACAATCTCTTTTCAGATGACCCACCTTCTGACATTGGAAACACTTTACCCCTTCTAAACCACACCTCCCAGAATGATTCTTGCCACAAGTGCGACACACCGTAGGTGTACTCGCCCTCGAATCTTGAACTTGTTTCCCTTTAAAGGGTTGTTGCCTAGGCATGAATTGTCACTCTACTCGCAACACCCTCAGCTTGGACTTTCTTCAAACTATGCTCGGCCACATAGCATTGCCTTAAAACTTCAGCATATGTAGTGAACTCTCTCTGAGATACACTATGAGATATTTCAGCTTTTAGTCCAAACAGAAACTGGTCTATTTTCCACCTTTCATCAGGAGCATACATAGCCTGCCTAGAATAAGCAGCCATGTCCTCAAACTTCTCAGCATAACTGGCCACAGTCATACTACCTTGTCTTAATTGTTGAAATTTAAATTCCTTCTGAGTCCTTAATGAGCTCGGAAAATACTTCTCCATGAAAATAACTTTGAACTGCTCCCAAAACTTAGGCACTTCCTGAATAGCCACTAAAGCCGAAGCGCTCTCCCACCACCTCATAGCGGGACCCTTCAATGAATGAGAAGCGAACAACACCTTGTTCTCTTCGCTGCATTGGACTATAAAGAAAATCCTCTCCATACCAGAAATCCATTCGTGAGCCTTCACGGGATCTAATCCACCATGAAATTCTGGGGGATTCATGCGGATAAAATCCCGGAACTTCCCATCTTCAGCTTCTGGGGCAAGTACCGTAGGATGCAAACCTCTATTCATTTGTTGCACCATTTGCTGCATGAATAGATTCTGTTGCTGCTGCATCTATTGCATAAGCCGATACAGAGGAGCATTGTCGTCGCCGCCCGGCGGATTTGTCCCTTCAGGAGTGGTGCGGGGTCTACCACGAGTGTTTCTACGTCCTTCAGCCACGTTCCTAAAGGTCATACAAATAGGATTAAGTTGATCAGGCTCAATGCCATAAATATAACACTTAAGACCAATGGTGACACAACGTATATGAAACGGAAAGAAATACTTATACAATTTCATGGCTAGGTCGAGGATACGACCTGCTTTGATACCAACTGTAACACCCATATTAAAAACTCATACATCAAAGCATAAATATTATATATAGATACAAGTGTTTGGTACAGAAACACATAAGCTCCTAGTTAACACATTGTATACAATTAAATGCCCTAAAGTACAGGTACAAATCCCTAAGGCATATTATATACAAGATGTTCAAAAGATAAAAACTAAGAACTAGACCAACAATGATCTCAAAATAAACTTTGCTACGGAAGCTAGCCATCAACAAGCAAGGAAAAGATCACACGACCTTATCCTTACCCTTCTCGGAACCTGAAGCACCTGAAATACATCAACAACGTGGGGTGAGATACATCAAATCTCAGTGAGTTCTCTATCTTATGGGTTCTCTCGGATTATCAAGGCTCTAACAATCCTAACTCAAGTCTGGGGAAAAGGGATAAGGACCCTTGAGTTCACACTTTATAATTCTCACACTATATGGAAACATGACATGAGTTCATTAACTCACAACATCACTAATCGATAACCATACCAAGACATCTCTTCTTCCCGTCCGCTTCTACGTCTAGAAGACGACCCGAGTCATAGATCCTTGTAGTTACTTGGCATACGAATTGGATTCGGGATCATCGACCTGTTAACCGTGAACCGTCACTTCTCATGGCCTATTAACCATCACAAGTCTCTACCCATAGCATAGGCTCCAATCGTACTACACGTAGGGAATCAAACCTACCAAGTAATTGTGTACCCGTTTCAGAGGAGCTCGAGACCCATGAAATTACACTCAAAATATTCCGGTTACGATTACATGATCACATACAACAATACGATTGCATTCGACAATCACAAGACTACACCGCCTTAAGGCCTCTCTTGCCTTTTCACAACCACAAAGGTTAACCACATGTTCCATACTAGTGTTCACTCTCAACTAGGCCAATACTCGGCATGGATGTATCTTCCAACAACACGTGCCCGAGCATCGCCATCTAGAGTTGTCTACAAATTTCTAGTTCCTTACTAGATTCTCATATAGTTCAAGTTTGAGGTTTCCTCACTCTTCCTATATCGTTTTCATATTTGCATGCAAATTCACTTACAATCATGTTAAACAATAATATGATAAGCAAGACATGTCATAATTGCATAGTAGAATAATATATAACAATTAAAACATAAATATATCACTTTTGGAACTTTCTCGATTATTTAATCGGTCGGTAAAATCGACATATTTCATCTCCATTCCATAGAATATTTCCTCGGCTTTACATCGATATAAAGAATGACCGAATCCGATAAACGAGTCGAAAGTTATGAATTTTCTCGCTTAAGGAATAAAATCCCAAGTCCCAGGTCGCGCTAAGCGCGCCCCTGCCCACGCTAAGCGCGCATTCTTCCGTCTGGAGGGGTTACAGGAATTCAACACAGCGCTGAGCGGGCTCCTGCGCGCTAAGCACGCTCTGCGAAACTCAGAAAAAAACCTACTATAACAGTTCAAAATCAAACCTCCCAATCCCTCAACATCAGTCTCAAACAACCAAACAGAGGTATATAACATGTTCTACCATGGTTTCATCATCAAGCTTTCATAAAACCTCATTCTCATCAAGAACACATATTTTCCATAAACCCTAAGATTTTCAATTTATTCAAAGTACACCAAAACATCAAAACAAACATCAATACATGTTTCTACAAGCATATTGATCATTTCTTTCAATTTATATCGAATTCTTACCGTTAAAACATCGATTTCCATAAATTCGACCTAAACCAAACCATTCCAAAACTTCTAAAAATTGGTACTAACTAGAACCCACCTTGGATAGATGATGAAAATGAAGAGAATGAGATGATTGGGCAAGGATTGGATGAATGGATGATGATTTGTTCTTGGATTTCTTCAATTTCCTCTTTCCCCTTCTTTTCTTCTTCTTTTCCTTTTCTTTCCCTCTTTCTTCTTTCTCTCTCTTTCTTACTATCTTTTTCTTTTGTTTGGAAAATGGGAGCAAAAGAATTATATAGTAAACTTAGTATTAAAAATAATCTACTAAATGTCCAAAAAGTCTCTTAAATCCAAATTAATAAAATACCTCAGAGTCAGATAATATTAATTGGATTTATTCTAAGTTTCACAGTTACTCTAATTAATTTGTCAAATAATTTCTCATAATACACTGGACTCAGTCGATCACAATATAATATTGTCTGGAGTAATAAAATACGGGGTATTACAGTGCCTCATGTGCTTCCTTTTAAACCATCTTTTATGTGGTCAGGTGTGGCAAGTACTGATTTTAGAAATTCAATTGGAAGAATAAAGAAAGGCACTAACAAGAACACTAGTATCTAATGAGTTCCACATTGTTTTTTTTCAGTATTATTGAAGGGTTTATAATGCTTGATCAAGTACAAGCTACTGTATAAGTCTATGAGATATAAAGGGACCAATTGTACAAGCTATTGTATAAGTACAAAAATGGATTTAAGAAAAATTAAAAATGTAGGACTATTTGAGCTCGTGATTAACCAATGCTATTTACATTAAAGTTAATATATGTTAATGAATATAAGGAACACTGAAATATTTTTAAAAATGAATAATATAAAAAAAAATTTATTTTTTTAAATTAAAAGTATTAATATAAAATTGTGTGATTAATCAACTTTATAATTTTATTAACCAATATTTTACATTTCATTAACTAATTTTTAACTTTTTATTAACCAATTTGATTTACTAGTAAAAATTATTTTTAATATCTGGACGTTTATTAATCAACTTTATACTTTATTAACTAATTTTTATATTTTATTAACCAATTTATTTTAATACTAAAAGTCATTGTCATCACAATCATTATATTTTATAATTTAATGTTAGAATTTAGGTAATATTATTTATTTTATTATTTAAAAAGTAATTAAAATAAAAATTGTTCATCGTATAAATACAATGAATAGTGTATACAGTGTAGGTATTGATGTCAAAATTGGGTGTTAGCATAACATTATTGTAAAGCTATCTCTTAGAATAGGAACCAGTGAGATACTCGTGCGCTCGCACAGGTTGTATGTGGAATTGTCACAAATTATATATAAATTTGAAAAAATACATGAAAAATAAATTGAAAATTTTATTGAAATATGGCATATTGATTAAATGAAAAAAAAAATAAAACCAACAACATTTTAAAAGATTATTTGAGATAAAAAAATAAAAGAAATGTGTTATATATAGATTAGATGAATGTGAAAATGTTGTAATAATAATAATAGAAAAATTAGAAAATGATAAATGCATTAAGAGTAATATTTGGTCAATGCATAAATGAATAAATTAATGAAGAAATTAAAAATGTAATTTTAAATTAAAAAGTTATAGACATTATTAATTGGAAATAATAGTACTATGATAAAAGTAACGTATAATATAAAATAAATAAATGAATATGGAAGGAAAAAAAAATGAAATTACTACTTCTAAATTATAAGTCACTTTACCATCCCAATACAACATTAATGACTTTTTTTCCAATATACCATCTATTATTTATTATTATTTCTTCTGTTAATTCTTTAAATTTCTCTTTCATCAATAATAAATGAAGAACAATATTGTAAAATTATGCATAATTTAATATTTCCCTTACGACAATAATTATGTTTCTTAATATGCGGTGCAAAACGTGAATTTTTTACCCAAATACCCCTAAATTTGGAAAAAATTTCCAAAATAACTCATGTTTCAAAAAAATTCTCAAACTGCCCACATTAAGGTTTTGATTTGAACTGTGTCGCCATTGGAATTGGCGACTTCCCTATAAGGCTATAACCTTGTCGCCAATTGAACTGGAGACAGCATTCCAAGTCGCCAGTGCAATTGGCGACATAGAGTAATGGTAAAAGGAAGTCGCCAATTGAAGTGGAGACTCCCTAGAAACTGAATTTTTTCACTATAAATAGGGGTGTTAAGTTCAGTTTGTTCCACATCTCTTCTCACAACTTTGTTTTACTCAGAAGATGTATCGTCGTCGTTGGGAAAAAGTTATTTTTTTGCGAGACAAGCCACCGATCGACATGATGTTTTGGAACATACAAGGTATCAATCAACTTAAGAGAGAGCTGAATCGGTTGTTGGAGGGAGACATTGGGGAAGGGGAGTCATGTTTGGACCATTTCGGTTCTTATACGCTTGCTGTTTGGGCGCCCTTTGATTGATACCTTGTATATTCCAAAACATCATGTCGATCGGTGGCTTGTTTCGCGAAAAAATAACTTTTCCCCAACGACGATACATCTTCTGAGTAAAACAAAGTTGTGAGAAGAGATGTGGAACAAACTGAGCTTAACACCTTTATTTATAGTGAAAAAATTCAGTTTTTAGGGAGTCTCCACTTCAATTGGCGACTCCCTTTTACCATTACTCTATGTCACCAATTGCACTGGCGACTTGGAATGTTGTCTCCAGTTCAATTGGCGACAAGGTTATAGCCTTATAGGGAAGTCACCAATTCCAATGGCGATACAGTTCAAACCAAAACTCTAATGGGGGCAGTTTGAGAATTTTTTTTGAAACATGGGTTATTTTGGAAAAAAATTTCAAAATTAGGGGTATTTGGGTAAAAAATTCGCAAAACGTTTTATAATTTGGGACGGAGAGAGTAAAGTTTAGGCATGAATAAGACAAAAATTGAATTAGAATAGAATAAAAAATCACACGTGTACAGGAAAAGAAACATTCTATTTGTACTTATAATGGCCAGTGTTTTTGAAAAATATAATTGGACCCATAATTTGATTTATAAATAGTTTTAGGGTTCCGAGGCATGTCAAAGATAATCTCACTAAATATTTGTCTCTGGAAAGCGATTAATTTTCCAAGGCCGTAAAAAAGCTGTTTTCTCCAACACTGCTTTCCCACATATCAAAATCTTTAAGTATGAAGTGTTTCATTGGTATTATTGCTGTAAAAGGATATATATATATATATATATATATATACACCTGTGTGTGTGATGTTGCATGTAGATTTTCGAAGATTTTCCATTTTTATGTTGTTGAAGTTGCATGTATGTTGTTTGTTGTTGCAGATCATCGTCCCTCACGGAGGTGCTGAAAGGATCTAACGTAAACTTGGTTCATTATTTGTGATATATTATGTATCCAGTTCGTCCGAAGAGATTTCAGAAAATGAGTCGAGTGAAGGATATATGTTTTTGGAAGAATTCATGTAGAAGAACAAAATCAAGTCAACTAGGAAAGTAAGGAGAAATGTCCTTCTAAGTAAATATGAAATATTTATCAGCATGATGCATTGATTATAATTTGTGTCATAGAAGAACTACATGATAACATGTGCAGCATTTTCAAGGGAAGTCTCAAGTTACAGTTTGTTTATAAACCAAACTTGGATTGAGCTTATAGATTATGATACAGGAGACATTTATCAGTTTGAAATCCATAATGCATAAAGGAACAAATTGGAGGAGAAGTCATTGGACACGACTGGTATGAATATGTTAAGAAAAAGAAGGTCAAGAGAGGTGATATCCTGGATTTTAGCTTGAGTTTTCCTTCAGATTGTCTATTTGTTTCTTTGTTGAACCGTTAAAGGTTGATGGAGTTCTGTCGAAGAATGATGTAGTAGTTCAAAGGAAGTTTGTATGCGTTTGTATTTTTTATTGTTGGACAAGTAGTGTAGTTTGAAATAATTATATTGAATGGTTGTAAATTAAGTATATTTTGTATTGTGAATCCAAATCCTGTAGTGATTTGTATATGGTATGATGTTGCAAATTTTGTATTAAGATTAAGTAATGAAACATTAAAAGTATTTGTGTAACACATTGTTGTTGTTTAAGTCCATTGTTTATCTGGTTTGATAGGGAAAGTGGACATGATATGTATGATTTAAAAAATTGTTAAATGCCATAGAGAATGGTTGTTTACAAAGAAAGTTGATGTTGAGGATATATAGATATGCTTAATAATCTACCATATAAGAAAATCTTATACCTATGAAAACACTTTTTTCTCCTTTTTCATCTTCAGCCACGTCAGCATTTTTGGTTCAAATTGAATCTTTATGCACTCAAATCGTAACTATTGAATCAAACAATTTGATTTCAAATGTTTTTTCTTTTTTCCTTATCACTTTCTCTCACCTTTTCCAACATACAATTTTCTTTCTCTTCACTTTCTCTTTCTGCTATTCCACCTCTTCCATCTTTTCTCTCACTACTTTCTGCTTTATTCTTTCTTCTCTTTCTCTTATCTCTTTTGCACTTCGGTTCATGTGCAACATACCACATCACGACCATATTGCAAGAAACAAGAAGAAGAACACTGTAAGATCTCTTGTTTTTGTTTTTCTACGACTTCTTCATCATTTACTAATATATTATGTTTATATTTTTCAGATTTTTCTTCTTCATCGATTTTCTTCAACCGTAGTGTTAGCTCCTAATTTCGACGCTACATGATTTCAAACAATTTGGCTTTAAAGGAAGTTATTCTTTAAAATGATAAGCTAAAGAAGAAGGCTTTGATTAGAAGGCATTCGACCATGTTTGTTGAAAGCCTGAGTCGAATAGAATGATGTCAAGACTTCAAATATTTCTAAGTTCAAAGGGTCAATTCGACAGGATAAAACTGTTATGGATAAAGCGCCGCAGTTACAACTAGATAGTGGAGGGAAGTTCTACTATTTGAATTTGAAAAGAGGACAGGTGGCGAAGATCCAGAAGTTGAAGGCATGCGAAGTGCCAAGTGGCGTATTCTAGGAGTCAAACCATCAGATGGTGGTTACTTTAGAGTATTATAAATAGGTTAGTCCTAGAGTTAGAATAGGTGTGAAAAATCATATTTGTACAAGTAACTCTATATTCACTCAAAGTATCCAGTGTGTCGAGAAACAAGTGAAGTGAGAATGTACGTGATTGTAATCACCATTATCCTTTATTGCAATGCAATTTACTTTGAAGTTTCTGTTTTAGATTCTTTACTTTCAAGTCTTTTCACAAACTTTTACCTTTCAAGTCATTTACAGTACCGAGTCTTTACTTTGCAGTTTTACATTAAAAAGTCTTTACTTTCAAGCATTTACATTCCTGCATTTTAAGATCATTATGCATTTATTTCCAACATTTAACTCCAGTTTTTTACCAAACCTTTACATTCAGCCTTTCTTTTCTTTGATGTGTTGTTCGACTTAAACATTTCTTTGCGTTTTATCACTTTCACTTTCATTTCAAAACACGTTCTTTTATTTACATACACTATTGAAATGTATACTTTGCCCAATTGTGAGATATTCTAAAATACACTTATAGCACATGTCCTAGGATCAATCTGATCGATCCTGTAAGTTACTAGAACTGTGTTGTTTTAGAAGATCAGCGGTTGTTTACCAATTTTCAAGGTAAACAAATTGGCACACCTGGTGGGACAGTGCTAAACGTGTGTTTGGAAGTTTGTAATTTTTAAATAACTGTCAAAAGGAGGTTTTATAACTGCCTTCTTGAATATTTTTGTTTCATTGGTCGAGATTGTGGCAAACTTTATTGTATGCACTTGAGAAGTGGAAAGGTAGCCAGTTCAAATGAATATAGACCAAAGAGAAGAAACACGAGGAGAATGGCATCTGGCCAAGGGAATTCGAATCTCAGTACTGCTGGGACTAATCCTCAACCAAACAGTTCAAGTATTCAGAACAGCACCATCAATCCTCAAGAATTACCAAGAAGTATTGTGGCGCAAACTCCAGTTCCTTCGACAGGAGGGTCGACAGTGTTAACCATGGTGACAGAGCCAGTGCCTTCGACAACAGGACCAGGGGCGACATACGTGAGGCCTTACACTCAGCTAGTCTTGGAGTACATTGGCCCATCAGTTACAAATCCTCTGACTCCAACAGGAGTAAGTTCGACGTATAGGCAGTTTCCTCCCCCAGGATTTTCACAGCCTTTGCCTAGGAACCCAATCTATGGCATGCCAACGGCAATGATGCATAATTTGCATACTGCACCCCTAATATTTTCAGAAAATGTGATCTCTTCCCCTTTGCAGGAGTCAGGCTCTGGGATTAACATGGGTTGAAATAGACAGTCCATGGGTTTGGGATTTTCTGCTCAAGGACCCAACTTAACAAATGAATCTGCAGCATATTTGAGGCAACAGATGGATGAGAGCAACATGCAAATGGTACATACTTTGTCTCAGACAATGGGAGAGATTTTCCAGTCATTAATCCAGAATACTACTCAAACCAATCAAACGATGACAGCCCAGATGCTGCGTATAGCAGAATTCATAGGAATGCCCGCTCCTGTTCAACACCAAAATCAAGGAGTCGAGAGGAGGGAAAACGCTCAACAAGTGAATCCGGTGAATCCAGAGTTGGTCGCACCACCTAGGGAGGAGCCTCCTAGGAATCAAATACCTATATTTGAAGAGGAAGAACCAAGGATGGTGTTAGTAAATAGAAATCAAAACGTTGATCGTGTGGTGAATCAGGTTCGACGCAATAATATAGCAGCAGAGAACAATTTGGCAGTCATGGTCGAAAGAATAATGGCTCGAAATGGCCTGAATATAAGTTTTTCTAGGCCAAACTTTACTTCGCCTATAGTGGACTATACACTTCAAGCTGAATTGCCTCCCAGGACAAAAGTACCAAAGTTTACTAAGTTTTCAGGAGATACCACAGAATCTACCGTCGAACATGTGGCGTGCTACCTGATCGAAGCTGGTGAGATTGCGAATGATGATAGTCTGAGGGTGAAGTATTTCCCTAGTTCCCTCACTAAAAATGCATTCACGTGGTTCACTACGTTACCATCTGGTTCGATTTGTAATTGGACCCAGTTGGAACGTTTGCTCCATGAGCAATTTTACATGGGGCAGACTAAAATTAGTTTGAAAGAATTGGCTAGTGTGAAACGAAAGTTCAATGAGCCAATAGATGATTACTTGAATAGGTTTCGACTACTCAAGGCTAGGTGCTTTACACAAGTGCCTGAGCATGAACTTGTCGAAATGGCCGCTGGTGGCCTTGATTACTCTATCAGGAAAAAACTGGACACCCAATATTTGAGGGATATGGCCCAGTTAGCTGACAGAGTTCGACAGCTAGAGCGTCTCAAAGATAAGAAAGCTAGAGTGAATAAAAACAAGAAGGTAGCTTACATCGAATACCAGGAGGGCATCGAAGAATTGTATGACGAGCCTGTTAGGTTCGACGAAAGTGAAATAGATCTTGCTGAACTTAAGCAAGGCCCTCCTTATTCTTGTAAATTATTAGTCCCTTCAAATGGGAAAAACCCTGTCGAAACCGAAAAGAATGATAGGTTCCCAAAGAAAACATACACTTTCGACATCACTAAATGTGACAAAAATTTTTATTTGTTAGCTAAGGATGGTCAAATACTAGTGCCTCCTGGTGCTAAAATACCACCTTTGGAGCAAAGAAAAAAGAGAGGCTTTTGTAAATACCATAATTATTTGGGTCATAAAACTTCTCAATGTTTTCTTTTTAGAGATCTGGTGCAGAATGCTATTCAGGAAGGCAGACTCAAATTTGGGGAGAAGACTAAGACCCAGATGAAAATTGATACCAACCCTCTTGAAGTAGGTGAAGCAAATTACACAGAGCCCGAAGAGGTTAACATGGTCGAACTAGTTGAGGAATCTGACAATAGTTCAGATAGTGTTAACACCAACGAAGCTCTTGGCAGAAGTGCCACAGTGGTGGAGGTTACTGAGGACCTTACCAATGATGTTGTGTTCATTAGATAAGTTGAGGAAGTGGATGGATACCAGCTTGAGCATTTGATATGTATGGCTGCTGAACACTACTTTAGCACATCTTCCAAAGTTCAAAGGTTCGACGCTGAGACTACAGTAGAGACCCATGTCGAAGCTGAAGCACCAAAATTGCAGATGGTGACAAAAGAGACTGCTGACCATTTCAGACAGATGGATGAGGCTGCTGAAGGCCTTGATGTCAACTTCTCCAAAATGCGTTTAAAAGATGAAATTAACATAAACATGGTCGAAGTGACTAACATACAGACCATGGATATTGATGAACAGGCCCATCAAGAAGACAGTAACAAGCTGGCTTATTCCAGAGAAGATGAAACCATTGTTGATTTTCTCCACAGGTGCCAAGGAAAGAACTCTGAAGTCATGTTGTGCCCTCGATGCAGTGATATCTTCGACAAAGAAGCTGCTCATAGCATCCAAGCGGGGAAAGAAGCCAAATCTGGACGTGAGCAAAAAGCTGCTCAAAGGCCAGGGCGTTTCGACCCAAGGAAAGCTACTCAAAAACAATATGGCCAAAGGCCACAAATGCCAAGGGCTAAGCAGGCTACTTTCAAGCCTAGCAGTGATGTACCAACTAGAAAATGGGTCAAACCAGTGGAAGCACCAGGGAAAGGAAAACAGAGATGGAAGAATTTCGACGTGGCTAGAGGTTCTTCAATTGAGTACCGGAAAGAATTCAAGTCCTCCAACAAAGCTGCCTATATTTCTGAGAATTACAAAGGAAAAAATCCTATGTCTAGGTCCCCCTGGAGAAGGGAACAGAGACGAAGGAAGGCTTTGAGAGAGGCTCGGGCCAAAGACTTGACTGAGACTAGTAGCAATGTTCTGCCTGCCAGCAATAAAGGTGTTGGGACGAAAATAAAAAACCAGGTGCCTGTGGGGCGAAGGTTGTTTTCTGACAAGAAAGAAGAAGCTGAGGGGTTTGCAGTCGTAGCAGCTGAGGACGAAGATTCGACTCACAACTTTGATTTCGACTCCGATGCCTCTTTAAACATCATTGCCAATGTAGTCTCAGTAATGCCAAGAGAATATGATAGAATAACTGAGGTGGAAAACTTGGATGACAACGCTGAGGCTGAAATGGCAGCACACCAACTTGTGTGCTACTATGTGATGAAAAATGGTTGTGTTGAAGAACAGAATGCTTTCTTTGAATGGCCTACTGAGGCCATGAAAGGGCACTTGAAACCTCTGTACATTACAGGGAAAGTAGAGAATGTGGCTGTGAATAAGATCTTGGTGGATTGTGGGGCTACTGTCAATTTAATGCCACACTTTCTGCTAAGTAAGATTGGTAAATTCGACACTGATCTTAAACCCCACAACATGGTCCTTTCTAACTATGAAGGGAAGATTGGGACCACTCTAGGTGTCTTACAGGTTGATTTGACTGTGGGTACAGTGACAAGACCTACCTTGTTTATGGTAGTCGAAAGCAAAGCTAACTACAACCTTCTGCTGGGAAGGGAGTGGATCCATGGCATTGGGGCTGTACCTTCATCAACGCACCAACGAATAACCATCTGGAGGCCTGATGGCATAGTTGAAAACATTGAAGCTGATCAAGGGTACTTTAAGGTGCCTGTTAATCATGTTGATGGTGTTGAGTTCGACAAAAACTTGGCGCATATTGCGCCTTGTACTCCAGCAGAATTTGATTTCACCCCAGATGACCATGCCTTCGGCTCATTACACTTGCACCCAGTGGAGGGATTTCGATGGGACATAGAGCTCATAAGGGAAGAAGGCAATGTTCCATACTATGGGCTGCCTGAAGTAGACCCCACGGGCTGGGGAAGTGAATTCAGTAACAATGACTGAATTCGACGCACTACAAAGAATTTCGGCCTATGTGGCCGAATCTAAGTTACAAGCAGCCTAGGAGGCTGCATACAATCACATGGTTGTCGAAGCCACAACTCAGATTTATGGAGTAGGCCCTGGTAAGGACTTTGAACCTGAACCACCTGATGGGTCTCAAATCGAAGACCAAAGCCAAAGGCTTGATGCTATCTATGATAATGAGCCTTTAGGTTTTGAAAGGGATCCACTGTCAGACAATATTAAAATGATGGCGCAAGATCCTTTGGAAGAAATTGACTTGGGTGAAGGGGGAGCAAAAAGGCCTATTTATATTAGTGTTAGTCTCGACCCACAACTCAAAGTCAAAATGGTCCAACTATTGAAGGAATTCAAGGATTGCTTCGCTTGGGACTATGACGAAATGCCTGGTTTGAGAAGAGAGCTTGTTGAACATAAGTTGCCAATCATACCTGGGAAAAAGCCAGTCAAGCAAAATCCAAGACGGTTTGCCCCAACAATCCTTTCCAAAATCAAAGAGGAAACTGAAAGGCTACTTAGATGCAAGTTCATCCTTACAACTAGGTATGTCGAATGGCTAGCTAATATTGTACCAGTCATTAAAAAGAATGGTTCTTTAAGGGTCTGTATAGATTTTAGAGATATAAATTCTGCAACCCCTAAGGACGAATATTCTATGCCTGTGGCAGAAATGTTGATTGATTCTGCTACAGGACATGAATACTTGAGTATGTTGGATGGTTATTCTGGTTATAACCAAATATTCATTGCTGAGGAAGATGTCCCAAAAACTTCTTTTCGATGTCCAGGGGCATTAGGCACTTATGAATGGGTAGTAATGCCTTTTGGTCTAAAAAATGCTGGGGCAACTTACCAGAGAGTAATGAATTCGATCTTTCATGATTTTATTGAGACTTTTATGCGAATCTATATTGATGATATTATTGTTAAGTCTTTTTCAGGAAAAGATCATTTAAACCATCTTCGACATTCCTTTGAAAGGATGAGAAAGCATGGTCTAAAAATGAATCCTCTCAAATGTGCTTTTTGTGTGTAGGCAGGTGATTTCTTAGGCTTTGTGGTCCACAAGAAGGGGATCGAAATTAACCAAAATAAAACCAAAGCCATTATGGAAGCAAAAGCGCCATCAACAAAGAAGGAATTGCAGTCTCTCTTGGGCAAAATAAATTTCTTAAGGAGATTTATATCTAACTTAAGTGGGAAAACGCAAGCCTTTTCACCATTGCTTCGAGCTAACAAGGATGGGTTCGACTGGGGGCAAGCCCAACAGGAAGCCTTCGACAAGATCAAAGAGTACCTGAGCCACCCTCAAATTCTCTCTCCACCTTGTGGCAATAAGTGTATGAGATTATACATAGCTGCGTCAGATATAACTTTAGGGAGCATGTTGGCTCAAGAGGATGATGATGGCGTCGAAAGAGCCATCTATTACCTTAGTAGAGTTTTAAATGATGCAGAAACTAGATATAGCATGATTGAAAAATTATGTTTATATTTGTATTACTCTTGTACAAAATTGAAGCATTATATAAAACCAGTTGATGTCTATGTTTCTTCTTGTTATGACGTTATCAAACATATGTTGTCCAAACCTATTTTGCATAGTCGAATTGGAAAATGGGCATTAGCATTAACTGAATATTCTTTAACCTATAAGCCTTTAAAAGCTGTTAAAGGACAAGTAGTGGCAGACTTTATAGTTGACCATTCTACAGATGAGACCCCTCTGAACTATCTTGATGTGGAACCTTGGAAGTTATATTTCGACGGGTCGAGCCACAAGGATGGGACAGGCATAGGAGTACTTGTTATTTCTCCTAATAAAATTCCAACAACACTTAAGTTTAAAATTGAAGGCCGTTGTTCTAACAACGAAGCTGAATATGAAGCTTTAATTGCTGGACTTGAAGTATTGTTGGAATTGGGGGCAACTCATGTCGAAATAATGGGAGATTCAGAACTGGTCATAAAACAAGTTACCAAGGAGTACAAGTGCATAAAAGAAAACTTGATTATGTACTTTGTAGTTGTGAATCGACTGTTGAAAAAGTTCGACGCAGTTAGTTTTCGATACATCCCTAGACTGGAAAACCAGGTAGCTAATGACTTGGCTCAGATTGCATCAGGGTATAAAGTTTCGAAAGACAAATTACAAGATGCAATCGAAGTCAAAGTCAGAGGAAGGGTGGTGTCAGTAGGATTAGTCCCATCAGATTTGGAAGAAACTAAGCTTGGATATGTTGATGAAGACAATTTTGCAATTCTGGCAGTTGATAGTATAACTGACAAGGATTGGAGAAAACCTATAATGGATTATTTAAAGAATCCAATGCCTTCGACAGAAAGGAAAATCAAGTATCAAGCTTTAAGTTATGTCTTGTTGGGTAATGTATTATTTAAAAAGACTCCTGAGGGAGTATTGCTTAAGTGCCTCAGTGAGGCAGAAGCATACTTAGCCTTTTCAACTGTCCATAGTGGGGCATGTGGGGCACATCAGGTAGGCCATAAAATGAAATGGTTGTTGTTTCGACAAGGCATGTATTGGCCTACCATGTTAAAAGATTGTATGGAATTTGCTAAGGGTTGTCAGGAATGTCAAGTTCACGTTGGCATTCAACATGTCCTTGTAAGTGAATTACATTCTATAGTGAAACCTTGGCCTTTTAGAGGATGGGCTTTGGATTTGGTTGGAGAGATTCTACCAGCATCATCTAAAAATCATAAGTACATTTTGGTGGGTATTGATTATTTTACCAAATGGGTCGAAGCTATCCCATTACCAAATGTTGATCAAGAAGATGTGATTGAATTTATCCAGAAACACATTATTTATAGGTTTGGGATCCCAGAGACAATTACAACAGACCAAGGATCAGTCTTCACTGGTCGAAAAATGCAAGAGTTTTCTAAAGAAATGGGATTCAAGCTTGTAACATCCACACCTTATTAAGCTCAAGTTAATGGCCAAGTCGAAGCAGCAAATAAAGTAGTTATTGGGTTGATAAAAAAGCACGTGGGAAAAAGGCCAAGAAATTGGCATAAGACATTGGACCAAATACTTTAGGCATGTCGAACGTCCCCCAAAAAGGCAACTAATACTACCCCATTTCGACTGACTTTTGGTCATGATGCAGTTTTGCCTGTAGAAATTTATCTTCAGTCCATAAGAATTCAAAGGCATCATGAGATTCCATTTGAATCTTATTGGAATATGATGCTTGATGAATTAGTAGATTTAGATGAAGAAAGACTCCATGCATTAGAGTTGCTGAAAAGGCAAAAGAAAAGGGTGGAGAAGTCTTATAACAAAAAGGTCAAGATTAAAACCTTTTCAGCTGGAGATCTAGCGTGGAAAGTGATCTTGCCTATGGTTCGAAAGACCATATCTTTGGGGAAGTGGTCTCCTAAGTGGGAAGGTCCTTTTCAAGTTATTAAGGAGTTTAGTAATAATGCTTATGAGATTCAAGAGATTGAGGGTGATCTAAGAGTCTTAAGGGTAAATGGGAAATATTTGAAAAAATATAAGCCTATTTTACAAGAAATTCATATTAAGACGTAAGTTTTATTCAGATTATAAAAGGCAAGATAGGCCATGTGAGGCCAAAATGGCATACAAAGGAAAGAAAACAAGTACAATAACACGAAAACCAGGAGAAAGATCATTCATAGTCTCTCCAATTAATAGAGTTGAGGAAGGCAACATAATCTTCATCAGCTTCATCATCAGAGTTTTGTGCTTTGGAATGTCCTTTCTTGGGTACCTTCATCTTAGTTTCTCTCTTCTTGGCACGAGAAGTTGCTCCAGTTGAAGTATCATTGCAGGAAGTAGTTGTTGCCTCAACTTTCTTTGTCTCCCCATCCACCTTCTTGGTCATTGCCTTCTTTGAGGAAGTACTCATGCTTGCTTCAGTAGGTGCAAAATATCGCTCACGTGAAGAGGGTTTTATAGATGCAAGGCCTTGTAAGGATTGGCCAGTCAACGATGGAAATACGTGAAATTGCTGTTGGGAATATACCCTAGGGTTATGCTATTAATATTCCTTTATGGAATAGAAACTTGTGTCGTTGGAACACTAAGTTTTTAAAAGCTGCGTTATTTTCATGATTTCCAAGAAAAGAG
This sequence comes from Lathyrus tuberosus, assembly GCA_022829125.1. NCBI lineage: Eukaryota > Viridiplantae > Streptophyta > Magnoliopsida > Fabales > Fabaceae > Lathyrus > Lathyrus tuberosus. The sequence continues at coordinate 943,918 of JALAZF010000436.1, read as the reverse complement.
GCAGAGTACTTTAATTACAAAGATTAGCAAAGTTTAAGAGAAAATTTTGCAAGTCGTGTAGTTAATAGTAAACATAAGTATTTAGATAAGTGCCTTTTTGAACTTTGAGATTGTCTTCACATAGAGCCTCAAAGGGGCCATAAAACATGATGATCAAAAAAGGAACTACAAACAAGAAGTCATAGGACAATCAGAAGGGGAGCTTCGACTTTAACTCAAGGAAGTTGACCTTGTGAGTCTTAAGGCGTTTCTCACACAGAGCCTTGTTGAGCTTGGCCGCTGAAAGTTCCTTTTCAAGCGTTTGGGCTTTGTCGAGGAAGTCTATGGTGCGCTTTAGCACCCTGGCCATTTCAGTATCGTCGAAGTCTTTCAGCTCGAGGTTGCGCGTTTCAGAGTTAGAAATCTTGTTTTGCAGTTCTTCAATTTGCTGCTTCCAGTCATCAATGTTCTTTTGGTTAGACGTTATCTCTGCCTGCCTTTTGTTTTGGTCAATCTCCAGACTTTCGACCTTAGCTTCTGATGCGTGTGCTTCATCCCAAGCTGAATGTTCCAATCCAGTTGTAACCTCAATGGTGTCTTGGATCTTGGGAAGAAGTTCCAAGTCCTCAGACATCTGATTTACTAAAGTAGTTAACTCCATAAGGAATTCATACACATCTTTGCTAAGAGTCGAGAGGTCCAGTTTTTGGAGGCTATCTTTCAGGTAGAGAGGAGCAGTTCGATCCGAAAGTAAGACATTGTGGATGTCTCTTTTGAAGAATTTGTCTTTGATCTTTTGAAGGATAGGGTTGGCAAAGTCATCTAGGGCTGGACCCCCAGAACTGGCCGAAGTACTAAGGCTAGTACCTGAAAAGTTGTACTTCTTCCCAAGTATCATTCTGGCATACTCTCGAGGATTCGACCATTTGAGGGCAGCCAGTGGGTCTCCAGTGGGGGATCCTCCAGTAGTCGAAGTGACTGTAGGCCCAGGAGTTGGATTGTTGACAAGACCTGTTTCAGCCACAGGTGTATGGGTTTGATCTTGCTCAGTCCTTTCCCTCTCTTCTTCTTGGTCTTCATCATCTTCGACCTCCTCTCCTTCTGCTTCAGTTGGCCTTCCTTCTATGTCCATGCCAATGGTCTCTGTTTGGTCGAGAGGTTATTGGTGATAAATATCATCCTCTTCATGTTCAGAGCCATCGGTCTGAGATTGTTGAGTGTTGGTCCTGGCAGGCGAATTTTTGTTTATTTCATATGCTTAAGGAGGAGGAACTGTAAGAGGGATAGGTTGGTTAATTTCGCTCAGGGAACTATATCCAGAACCAAGGTCAGAGGTAAGGTGATAAGTTGGCTCACCTTGGCTATTCAGGAGAGTTGTTGTAAAGCTGAATGAAGATTGTGGTGGGTTAGAACCACCTACATCAGCCTGAAAACCACAAGTAAAGAGAATAAGATTGGGAGAAATCTGAGTAGGGAATGCAAATACTGAGTGAAGATAGTATGTATACCTGTACAGCTGCGGCGTCAGGACTTGAGTTTGCACTTTCAGGATCACCAGCAGTCGTTTTCGACGCAACCCTGGAGAGTTGTTTCTTGACACCACTATCAGCAGGTGTCTTCTCAAGGAGTCTGGCGGCCTTTGAGGAGGATTGGGTGGTGGCTCCAGAAGCTTTGGTAAGCTTCCTTTTCTTTTTAACCACTATCTCCTCAGGGGACTCATCATCAGTATCTGGAGAGACAACTGCTTGAGCACCCTTCTTGCCCTTTTTTGAAGGCGTTGGAGGTTTTCGAGCAGTCTAAAAGGTGATGTAAATATTAGAAGTTGGTTACACAAGAAGATGTAGGCAAGGGATATAAAATACCTATGTGCCTTCAATCCCTTTTTCGACTCCTGCAGCACCCTTCGATGAGCTGGTCTTCCTGGCCATAGCTGAAAGACAGATGATTATTACAAGATTAATAATTGAGTGGTTAGTTAAAAATCACAAATCAAGGGCCTCAAACCTTCATATATTTCGGATTCGACACGAACATCCTCGACCCCTATATGAAGGTGTACTTTGAAACTGTCCAGCGTATGTTTAGTCGTAACCACCTGTTGGGCTTTCGGTTGAGACTGCTGTATAAGGAGTTTTAGGTGCTCACCACAGACAAACCAGTCTGGAAATTGGGGGGCAAGTGCCACTCAAAAATCAACGTTAGGCAGTCGAGGGAACTTTGGAGGAAAGAGTTCAAAAGCCACCTCATAACGTTTCTCAAGAGGAACGTTTGAAGGGATTTTCAACTGATCCATTTTTTGTAGAAATTTCTCCTTCAAAGTGACAGCAGCCTCACAAACGGTTCGACTAATATCATCGGGTCGATAGACAGTTTCAAAGTACTTTTGGAAGGCCTGAATTTCTTTGACATGAATGAACTTACTCTTCTTGGTCTTCTCCTGCACATTAAGAAAAGCTTGGACCTTCAAACAATAAGGAATGTTGGTCTTCGACAGCATAAGCAGATCATAGATTCCAATGGTTTTCCAATGATCAGCTTTGACCTTTTCCATTCTGGTCAGCCAGAGGTCAAAATCCTTTAACTGGTTAACAACTCTTACCAATCTAGTACCATCATGAAGATACCTAAGATCCATCTTAGTCAAAGTGGGTTTATCAGGGGAAGCTTCATTTTCTTTAGGGTTGCTCTTTTGCCCTAAAGGTCTTTATTTACGGTAAGAAGGGAAAAACTCACTAAGCTTCTCATCAGTGGGTTTAACATCAGCTAAGGGGCCACCTAAAGCATAAGGTGTATCAGAAACAATGAGAGGCATCATTACCTGAGACTCGTGAATACTCCTCGCTTCCGCAAGAAGGGGTTCTGGCATGAGTTGTTGATTCTGGGTTTTCTTGAGAGAGTTTGAAGAACGAAGAAATAAGTTGCAAAAAAGCTTGAGAATGCGAAAGTTTGTAAATTGGAGAAAAAGGGTATTTATAGGCGTTTGGAAGATAAAGGGATTGTGAATCCACCGTTAAAACAAATACGATAGTGGGACGCGTGTCCTCTTTTGAAATTGTTGGATGGTGGTGGTTATGATCAGACTGCAAATGTCTAATCCCAAGAAAGGTGATGATGAAAACTATTCGCAAATACGGCTGAAAAGACGTTTGAAGATTTTCCATCATGACATGACGTCATAAGCATGGTTGAGAGAAACTGAATAGTTTCTAGATCGTGGGTTGGTCAGTTATGACCATGTCTTTTATAGTTGAATGAGCAGGCGTCGAAAATTGTTTTATCAAAAAATGACCTTTCTACCAACACTGGCGAAAGGACATTTTTGGGGGGCAATTTGTTAGCTCCTAATTTCGACGCTACATGATTTCAAATAATTTGGCTTTAAAGGAAGTTATTCTTTAAAATAATAAGCTAAAGAAGAAGGCTTCGACTAGAAGGCATTCGACCATGTTTGTTGAAAGCCTGAGTCGAATAGAATGATGTCAAGACTTCAAATATTTCTAAGTTCAAAGGGTCAATTTGATAGGATAAAACTGCTATGGATAATGCGCTGCAGTTACAACTAAATAGTGGAGGGAAGTTCTACTATTTGAATTTGAAAAGAGGACAGGTGGCGAAGATCCAGAAGTTGAAGGCATGCGAAATGCCAAGTGGCGTATTCTAGGAGTAAAATCGTCAGATGGTGGTTACTTTAGAGTATTATAAATAGGTTAGTCCTAGAGTTAGAATAGGTGTGAAAAATCATATTTGTACAAGTAACTCTATATTCACTCAAAGTATCCAGTGTGTCAAGAAACAAGTGAAGTGAGAATGTACGTGATTGTAATCACCATTATCCTTTATTGCAATGCAATTTACTTTGAAGTTTCTGTTTTAGAATCTTTACTTTGAAGTCTTTTCACAAACTTTTACCTTTCAAGTCATTTACAGTACCGAGTCTTTACTTTGCAGTTTTACATTAAAAAGTCTTTACTTTCAAGCATTTACATTCCTGCATTTTAAGATCTTTATGCATTTCTTTCCAATATTTAACTCCAGTTTTTTACCAAACCTTTACATTCATCCTTTGTTTTCTTTGATGTGTTGTTCGACTTAAACATTTCTTTGCGTTTTATCACTTTCACTTTCATTTCAAAACACGTTCTTTTATTTACATACACAGTTGAAATGTATACTTTGCCCAATTGTGAGATATTCTAAAATACATTTATAGCACATGTCCTAGGATCAATCTGATCGATCTTGTAAGTTACTAGAACTTTGTTGTTTTAGAAGATCAGCGGTTGTTTACCAATTTTCAAGGTAAACACGTAGCCATCAAGATTAACAAAGGTTTCATTTTTAAAAATTTTAGTTAACTGCATGTCAATTTCATACTCATTTTTGCTATTTTTTTAAGAAAGATTTCACCTTTCCACCTTTTCATGTCTGTGTGTTAAAAAAAATTACATTTTTACTCATTTTTGTTCCACTTCTAAATGCTTTCTAATGATTTCATGAAGATCTTACAGTTTTGTTGAGTTTCTGGGTTTTTTTGTTTATGATGTTCTTGGGAGGGATGAGTTTATGGGTTTCAGTTGAATATTGAATGAATATGGTAGAATATTGTTGAGTTTTCAGGTTTGTTTTCTTGATTTTTTGGGTTTCAATTGATTTTCTGAGTTATTCGTTGAAGGTGTTCAGGTTATGAATCTACATGAAGACGTAAATTTGATTTCAAATTGTAAGTTTTATTGTTTTTTTTATTTTTCCAGGTTGTAGATCTATATTAAAAGTGTAAGTTTTAACATAAAAGTTTTGTTTTTTCAAATTGTGGATCTACACAAGATGGAAATTGAATTTATAAGTGTAAGTTTTATTCTTCTTCTTTTTTTGTTTTTGGTTTGATTTTCTGGTTTTTATTAATGAAGTTGATGTGTGCTCTTGATGTTTTAGGGTTTTAAATAAAAAAAAGTTCTTAGCAATAAAGCCGATGATGGGTTTTTGGAAAAAGTGCATAGGAAATTTTTTTGAGTTATTGGGCTGAAGTTCATGATTTGGTAAAGAAGGCTTAATAGGCAATTCTTCAGTTGAATGTAAATCAATATGAAGTATGAACTGTTACTTTTTCTGTTAATTTTGTGGAGTTTTGAATCATGGCTAATTTTATGATATTTGTGAGAATAAATAAGTGGATTTGGTTTGTCAACATATCACTAGGTGAGGATTTATGATTTTATATGGATTTATGTTTTTTTTTAATCAAAGAAATATAATATATTAAAAAAAAACACACTGTACACAAGGTGACCCCAAGGGTCCAACCACCTACTTAACAATTACATCAACAATTGAGCTATCTTATTTCTTAATTTTCTATTTTTCCAGCTTCTATATACCACATTGTCTATGATATTTCTTCCTATGCTAGTAATCTCTACATGGTTCCCAAATATAACTGCATTCCTATAATTCCAAATGAGATACACGGACTCTGCCACCGCCATACGCAAGAGGGAGGCCCTCCAACCCTTACCTTTGGCTCTTCTAGTAATCCAACTTAATTCCTCATCCCAGTTCAGAGGAGTATGTTGAATATCCAGCCAATTTAAAACCTCACATCAAACAGGTTTGGTTATAGCACAACCAACAAACAAATGACTCATAGTTTCCTCCTCAGATTTGCATAAACCACACTCGTTATCCTGCAGAATATTGAAACACTTCAATCTATCCTTCGTGGCCAACTTTCCGTGGCAAGCTAGCCAAAGGCATAAAATGGCACGGGGTCTTGCCATATTATGGTTTATCAAATTCCTCCAAGGCGCTCTATATCCATCGTCAATCAACACAACATACATATCAGAAGCTTTAAATTTCTGATGGCCCATCATTCCATCCCACTGCTGCTGTACCTGAACTATGCTCTGCCTTTGACTCATGATGCCTTTCATGATCCAAGAGTGTAGATTTTTCATATCAAATTCCATAGCATTCTTGCCTTTAAAATAATAGGTGTGTATCCATCGAACCCATAGGTTATCCGATTTCTTACACAGATTCCAAAGGCATTTCATCAGCAAGACTTTATTCCAGATGGAGAGATTCAGAACATGTAACCCACCTTGAGCTTTTGGTTTGCACAGTGATTTCCACGCCACAAGACTTTTTCTCTTCAACTCCCTGCCTCCACTCCAAATAAAGCTCCTACAGATGACATCAATCTTTATGAATCACACCTTGAGGTATAAGGAAACTCTGCATCCAGTACTGAGCAATGGCACATGAAATACTTTGCACAAGCTGGACCCTCCCTACATAACTCAAGAGCTTTGAGGACCAATGGTGCACTCTACTCACAATCTTGTCAATAAGCGGTAAGTAGTGGCACATATTTAACTTTTTGTTGGAAAAAGGAACCCCTAAATACATCATAGGCAGCTTCCCTTCTTGGAACCCTATCAAACTCAGCATATCAGACTTGTCCCTGATATCCAGACCTGCTATAAACATCTTACTTTTCCTTTGATTTATAACCAGTCTTGTAGAATCAGTAAACCTGTTAAAAGCCTGCATCAACATTTCCACGGAAATTCTATCGCCCCGACAAAACAGTAATACATCATCAACAAATGCCAGGTTTGTCAACTTCATAGATTCACATTTAGAATGAAAGTTAAAGTTAGCATTCCTTTACATCTTCATGAAGGACCTGTGCATATATTCCATCATAACAACAAACAAAAGAGGTGATACGGGATCACCCTGTCTGATTCCTCTTTTGGCTTGTAAAAAATCAGAAGGATTACCATTAATATTGAACTTATATGACACTGTAGTGACACCTGCCATAATCCAATTGATAAACTGAGTAGGGATACCTATTTCCTTCAAGATATTCTCTAAGGCTTGCCAGTTGATCATATCATAGGCTTTCTGGAGATCAATCTGGATCATAACCCTAGGAGTCTTTCCTTTCCTCTCATATCCCTTGATTAATTCAGCAACAAGAAGGATGTGGTTTTGTATTGTTTGTCCTTTAACAAAAGCTGCTTGATTCTGGCTGATAATGGTAGGCAATACTCTACTCAGTCTGTCAGTCAGAATTCTGGAAATTATTTTGTAAAATGTGGTACAGCCCGCTATAGGTCTAAAATCTCTCACATGCTTGGCACAGTTTCCTTTTGGGATCATAGTAACCATAGTGCTATTAAAAGGTTTATAGATGTATCCTTTATCAAAAAATTCTCTGACAGCCCTTATCACATCATCTTTGATTATGGTCCAGCTAGACTTAAAAAATCTAGCTCCATAACCATCCATACCTGGACTCTTTAAATCTCCAATCCCTTTCAAGGCTCGCCAAATCTCCTGGTCAGTGACATTATTCAGCAGCATCTCACGGTTCTCTAAACTCAGCTGGGGCTCTATTCTCATAGCCTTTATATCTATATGGGTACAGGTATTCTTCCTTTTCCCCATAAGTTGTCCATAGTACTCCGAACCTTTTTTTCAATGTCTTTAGGCTCAACAATGACTGTCTCATCATCTTTACAAAGTTGATTCATATTTTGACTACTCTGCCTGGCTTTTATGGTTGCATAGAAGAAAGAGTTGTTGCCATCACCCTTTCTTAACCAATCCAGTTTAGCTCTTTGCATCAACACCTTTTCCTCCAGCTCATTCAAGTGGATAACCTCATCAGTGAGCTTCTTCACAACCTCAATCTTTGTGTTGTCCATTCTATTATCTGCCAAATCAATTTGAGCTTTCTTCAACTCATCCCTAGTCTTAATGATTTACTGCTTCAAATTGGATATAGGTTTACTGAACTGCATGATATCCACCTTCAATCTCATAAGCTTCTTCCACAGAACCATCATAGGATTCCCAGAAATGGGTTGATCCCAATTATTTTTCACCATATCGTCATAGCCAGGTAGCACAACTAAACAGTTTGTGAATCTAAATTATCTATGAGTTCTTTGCCTCTTAGTCATACCTTCTAAATACAACACAACATGATCCGAGACATTAGGAGGTAAAATCTCAGGGTAGACTCCATGTGAGCCTAGAACCACTCAACATTGCCCAGTACCCTGTCAATCCTAGAATAGATTGTCCCAACCACATGTTTATTTGACCAAGTGTAATAATCACCTGTACTATCCATTTCACTGAGGCCAGTTATTATCATCATGGTTTGCAAGTCTTCATACTCTTTCTCAGTCACCATATTCCCACCATTAAAAAGTCATCCAACACATTTTCCATTTTTGACATATTTTAAAACATAATTTTATCATTGAATTCTAAATTCGAACTCGATCGAAACCACGGAAAAACACGCAAATAACCATTCCCGATTAAACCCAAACCTTACCCGACTACACTACACAACTCATTCCAAATTCCAACCGTGAAAACATCGATTTCTCACCATTTCACCATTATTGCCCTAACTCTCACAAACTATGTAACTCACTCCAAAAATCCCTAAATCATATCAACGAGTATCCTCGATTAAACCCAAACATTACTCGACTATTCTACACAATCTATTCCAAATTCTAACCGTTAAAACATCGATTCTACACATTTGTTCTTCAATCCAACCAATAAGAAAAAGTATATATTTCAACCAAACAAACACAAACAACACATACATATACATATACAATCGAAATATAATCGAAACTTCTCACCCTTACCCGATTAATCGAAGATCAAGCTTGGTCTTGATGATTTTCTCTTCTTCCCCTTCTTCTCTCTTTTCCCACGTTTTCCTTCTCTTCTTTCTCTCTGTTTTTCTTCTTCCTTTCTAACTTTTTCCTTTCTCTTTCTTTCTAACCAATATATATATATATATATATATATATATATATATATATATATATATATATATATAATACTTATTATATAATATAAATCCAATAGGGTTAAATATCTCCAATTGATATTTTGTCTTCTAATACCAATTGATCAATTATTAGAGTTACCTTAAAATAATCTCTTTTCTCTCAAATCTCTATTTATAAAAATATCTAATTTTTCTAAAATGTCTAATCCCTCAAAATGACCATTTTACCCCTCAGCTCAAATATCTCCCGAACGCTCTCAAAATGCGATAAAACATAACCATACCGATGAAATATATTTCGGGAAATAAAAGTTGAAAAGAATTTATAATTTATTGCAAATATTTTACCTATCAGAGAAATTAACTAATTAACTCAATTAGCAGGTAAATTACAATAAATTCACACATTTCACAAAATTCACATAAATGAAATAAAAAAATGCAATTAAATAAATAGGGGCGTTACAAGTCTCCCCCACTTAGAAATTTTCGTCCTCGAAAATATAACCGATACGAACAACTTCGGATACGACTCTCGCATCCGACCAACAAACTAACATGCCAACAAAAGCACACCACGAATAACACAAACTGACAAACCACCTCGCTAACAACGACTACAACAACGACACGACAACGGCAACAACCACAATGACCAAATGCAATGCCCATACAATGCACTTGACCACCAACTCACAACTCAAGGAAAACCATGATACCAACACACAGGTTCACTCTTGAACCGAAACACAACAAGAACACAAGTTCCACGACACCACAAAGTCTCAACAACATCAACAAAACCAGAATACCAGCATCCTTGTCACACAACCATACTACAACAATGCTACGATTCCCAATCGAACATATAACCAAAACATCCATCTACAAAGTAGCCCATGAATAATAGTTAAACCTTTCACATATCATTTCCATCCTGAAACGTCCAATGGTCTCAACACTCCTACACGTTCCAATGTTCAACTTATGAACTCTTACCAGTCCCATACGCATATACGAATCATGTCAACTCACGTTTCCGTTGCACACTCTGATTACTCATAACCATCAAAACTACCAATTTCACGTCCAAAGTCTACTCTTTCTCATATTCACCAAAAATCATTGTTCACTGCCAATATATCCAACCACACTCTCTACTGAGTTCTCTCCCAAACTAGACACAAGTCTCTGAATTGCTCAAATCATTTTAATTCTCGGACCATTAAAACTGACATGCACTAAAACTTTCGACTTAACTTTTCAGGCACGACATTAACTTCACCAATGGGATAATTCCAACTAAAGTCATAACTCATCACAAATTCCAACCATCCTCGCTGTCTCATACTATATTCCTTCCGACAACACAGGTACTTGATATTCTTGTGAGTACTTAAACACTTCGAACCCAAACCAAAAAAATAATACCTCCAAATATTTCAACACCATTCAACCACAACCAATTCCAAATCCAGAATAGCATAGATCCTTTTATGAATCCTCAATTGTCGTAAAGCATAAGCCACGACTTTACCCTCTTACATTAACACACTGACTAAACTCATCAAAGACACATCCCAAAACCTCACAAACGGTTGAACAGGATCACACAGAATCAAAACTGGAGTTGTAGACAACTTCTACATTAGCCCTCTGAAACTTTCCTTTCAACGAACATCCAAAACAAACGACTCACCCTTTGCAAGTCAACTGAGATAACAGAAGTACGAACTTAGCAAAGTCTTCCATAGCCTGCAGTAACAACCAACTGAGCCCAAAAGTTTCTAATCTCCTTAACCAACTTCGAAGTCTCTCAATGTAGAATGGCATCTACTTCCGAGGGATCCATAATCATACTCTCATCCGAAATAACGTATCCAAGGAAACTAACCTTTTCAACCAAGATTCTCACTTGAATGACTTAGCATAAAACTTCGTCTCTTTTCAACACTTGTAATTCAAATCTCAAACACTTTATCTGTTCTCCCTCTGAGTTTATAACAGATCTGAATATCCTCAATCAAAGTCATTACGAACTTATCCAAATAAATATGGAAGATACGATTCATATACTCTACAACCATTACGGACGCATTACTAACACCTAATAACATCACTGTACTTTGTAATGCCCAACCAAATTCCAAAAGATATAAATTCTCTAAGCTTTTGCAAAACCTTGCACTGGGTAACTGGCTACTCACACCCAAGCTTAACCGAGTACATAACAGCCTATCCCAGCGATAACAACCATAACCAGTCACCTTAAATAGATCAAAGCCTCAACTCATACAATTCACTATCCTTATCAAACGTCCCAAACAATTGTAATTTCACTCTAACTCAACCAAACCATTCCAATCATCTATTCCCGAAAGTGGACACTTATTCTCCATCGTCACCTTACTCTACTGTTAGTAATCCATACACAAGCCCTTCTCTTAACCGTCCAAATTTCATAAATCCCAACATGTAGCAACAACCAACCAAAAAGAACTCTTAGATATTACATCCATACCTAAAGGTTCTCTCAAATTTTCCATTAATGCTTTACAATCCCAAAGACTTCAAACCTCACCAGAACTCTAAGTTTTACTTTCCATAGTCTCAATGCCCTTAAACACATCATGCTTGTTATTCCATTCAATCATCAGTCCCTTGTGTTACTATCAATACTGGAACTCTCTAAGACGATACACTTGGTCTCACAAATCCCTTTTCCAATAAATCTTCCAACCGCTCTTTCTATCTGAGTTTCACTTCCTAAAAGTTCTTCTACTTACTTAGCAGATCCAAACCTCAAATCCTTATCTTCGTCCAATTTGAGTTTACTCTCTTCTCTCTGAGAACATCCATTAGTAATACCCAATCATTCTCCCTCAGAGACATTCCAACTTGACCAATATACAAAACCTCTATCCGCCTCATCTTCCGAGATAAGAATCTTCATCGACTCATCAAAACAATCTGTAATCATTCTCTTAAATTCAAACAATTCATTGCATACACTATCAAAGCCGAAAAGACACGCCTATTCCATCCAACATAATTTTCCGTCTGCTATCAACAAGAGATTAAGGGTGATCAATTCCTCAATTTTTCGATAGACAACCAATAATCATGATGGGGTATAAACCATCTTCACCAAACTATAATAGTGTTTCTTACCCTTGTGCACAAAACTACCCAAGGCACAAATCCTAAGTTGACATAAACCTTACCTCCGCATTCCCTCCAGAATCGGGAGCAACAATGTCCAAACAACACTTACAATCTTGCAACCAACGGCACACTGAGCCAATGCTCCACACCTGAAGCAACTTGGAGAAGTTCCAGCTTCTCCCCCACTTATCTCAATCTAAATCCTGCAGACAAAGGACTAGAAAAACCAGAAAGTACTGACAGTGCTTCCACACATATCACGTACTAAGGGACAAACAACAACGACAGTATTCAACTGTCACACCAACTGACTCAACAACTTGGCCGGACGGACCGACCTGCTCTGATACCACTAATGTAACACCCCAAATTCCCATCGCGAATAAATAATACATAAATAAAATCAGAGTAACTAAAAATTTATTTTTCTGACAGAAACAAGGATGTCACATTTGAATAAACAAAACATCATCCCTGCTCATAAATTTGATACATAGCATAAAATAGAATACCCTCAAAGGGGAAACTTTTTCCATATAAAGGGAAAGGCCAATTATGGAATAAAACGGAAAGATCCATAACCGACTTGTTTTACAAAATAAATCATTTTAGAACATTAACTATATCCACGAAAGTACCACAAAATACATTCAACAAATGTATACATATATATATATATATATATATATATATATATATATATATATATATATATATATATATATATATATATATATATATCGTTCCCCGACTCCCGTGCTACGTATCAGAGCAGACACCAAGACTGACAACAGAACGGAGGACTAATCTTCACAAAAAGACCTCCAGCAACCCTAATCTGCAATGCCTCATAGAGCATTATAAAACAGCAGAAGGGTGAGAAATAACAACTAAATCAAGATTGCATAATAATATACAAACACACAATCAAACACATGTATAAATCATCTCACCCATACCATCACATACTAACACATATAGCATGCCACAAATACAAAACATATCACCCATAATAAATCAAATCATGATTTTCCACACATAACGCATCCATTCCCAATTCTTACCACAATTCATCACAACTCACTCATATACATCACAATGTATATATATATACAAAACCAAGCATAATCATCATGCATACTTTCACAATTCTTATCATTCCACATAAACATACATATTCATGTTTATTCATCAATGCACAATTATAAAGATGATAAATGCAAATCATAGAGACCGACTTACGACTCTATGCAAATGCAATGTGGTACCAACTGTTTCTGGGTGCTACAGTGCAGAACTTCTAACACTCCACTCTGAACTTGACTTCTCAGATAGTGATACTTTGTCTCAATATGCTTGCTTCGCCCATGCAACACTGGGTTTCTGGCAAGATTGATTGCAGACTTGTTATCAATCATCAGCTTCAGAGGTTTGTCAACTTTGATCTTCAGATCCTCCAACAAGTTCAGAATCCACACAGCTTGACATGCAGTAACAGCACCTGCAATATATTCAGCTTCACAGGTTGACAACGTAACAACAGGTTGCTTCTTAGAACTCCAAGAAATGGGACCTCCCAGAAACATGAACAAGTATCCAGAAGTACTTCTTCTGTCAACTCTGTCTCCACACCAATCAAAATCTGAATAACTCAGAAGTTCTGATTCAGTATTTCTTCCAGAAGGGAACAGCACTCCATACATCAGAGTTCCCTTGATATACCTCAGAATCCTGACAGCAGCTTGGTAATGGGACCACTTGGGTTTACTCATGAATCTGCTAACCATTCCAACTGCATAGCAAATATCAGGTCTGGTATTACATAAATACCTCAGAGAACCAACCAACAGTTTGAAGGTTGTAGCATCCACATCCTCACCATCAGAATCAGAATCTAGTTTCTGATTCGTATCTGCAGGTGTGATAGCAGCCTTACAATTCTGCAGCTTAAATCTCTTCAAAAGTTCTCGTTTATACTTCAGCTGATGCAAAATGATACCTTTCTCAGAATATCTGAACTCCATCCCTAGAAAGTATGTCATTTTCTCGAGATCAGTCATTTCAAACTCATTCATCAGCACCTTCTTAAACTTAGCTAATTCTTGTTCAGAACTTCCGGTCAGCAATATGTCATCAACGTACAAACACACCAGAATCATATTTCCTTCAGAATATGCTGAACATAAACACCGTATTCCATCTCACATTTCTGAAAACCCTGCTTCTTGAAAAATGAATCAATCTTCTGATTCTAAGCTCTGGGCGCTTGCTTCAATCCATACAAAGCTTTTTGTAATCTGTACACCATCCCTTCCTAATTCTTTTTCACAAATCCAGGAGGTTGTGACACATAAACTTCTTCTTCTAATGGACCGTTCAGAAATGCATATTTCACATCTAAATGCATCAGAGGCCAATTCCTGTTAGCAGCTATTGCAATCACCAATCTGATTATTTCAGGTCTCGCTACAGGTGCAGACACTTCAGAATAATCCAGCCCAGGTTTCTGCAAAAATCCTCTTGCTACCAACCTCGCTTTGTGTTTGCCAATTGATCCATCTAGCTTTAGCTTCTGCTTGAAAACCCATCTGACGCTGATGGCTTTCTTGTACTTTGGAAGTTCTGTCAGCTTCCAAGTCTTGTTTCTTTCTATGGCCTCAAGTTCTTCTTTCATGGCCTTTAGCCAGAACTTCTGCTTGAGAGCCTCTTCTGTACTCACGGGTTCAGAGTCTACTAACATGGTACACTGAATAATTTCTCCTTCAGAATCTACTTCAGTGTCTTGCAACATGTCAAACTCTTCAAATCTTCTTGGAATGTTTCTGATTCTCTGTGGCCTCTGACCTCGTTCAGAATCTTCTTCAGATGCTTGAACCTCAGAAGTTCTGTCCTCAGAAGTTTCTCCTTCAGAAGCTCTTGCTCCAGAAGGCTGACTTCCTCCAGAACCTTGACCACCTTCAGAGTCTGGCATATTCCCAGAATCTGAATCACCACCAGAATCTTGATCATCATCAGAATCTGGATCATCAGAATCACCTTCATCTTCTGAGTCTCCTTCAGAGTCAGAATCACCATCAGTTTCAGAAATTATTATTTCTGACCTTTCTTCAGAAGTTCTCACAACAGAATCAGATTGAGACTTATCCCAATTCCAAACTTCTGATTCCTTCACAATAACGTCTCTGCTGAACTCAACTTTATTAGTTTCTGGACAATAAAGCTTGTACGCACCCGTACTGTGGTACCCCACCAGTAACATTACTTTGCTTCTATCATCCAGCTTCTGTCTTCTAGCTTCTGGAGCATGTTTGTAACAAACAGAACCAAACACCTTCAGATGACTAACACTTTGCTTTTCTCCCGTCCACTTCTGAATAGGAACTATTTCCTTCAGCTTCTTCATTGGACATCTGTTGAGCACATATGCTGCGGTGGCAACAGCTTCTCCCCAGAAGTTCTGAGGAAGCTTCTTCTCCTTCAGCATGCTTCTCACCATATCAAGCAAAGTACGATTTCTTCTTTCATCAAGACCATTGTGTTGAGGAGTGTAAGGAGCAGTAACCTCATGCTCAATTCCATTCTCCTCACAGAACTTCTGAAACTCTTTGGAGTTATACTCACCCCCACCATCGGTTCTGAGAATCTTCAGAGCCTGACCACTCTGATTCTGAACCTTCATTCGGAACTTCTTGAATTCAGCAAACACCTCGTGTTTGAACTTAATAAGGGATACCCATATCATTCTCATGAATTCATCAACAAATGACACGAAGTATTTATTCCCTCCGAACGATTCTACTGGAAATGGACCACACACATCAGAATGTACTACTCCCAAGGCATGTTTTTCTCTTGGAGCAACTTCTGACGCAAATGGCAATCTTGGTTGCTTTCCTTCCATGCACACTTTGCATGACTTCTCAGGCTTCTTAATTGTAGGAATTCCATGTAACAGCTTCTTCGAATTCAGATGTTCTAAGCTTCTGAAATTCAGATGACCAAATCTTCTGTGCCACAGCTCACTTTCTTTCACAACACCCGTTGCACTAAGACATTCAGAGTCAGAAGTTCTGACATTCACCTTGAATGTTCTATTCCTTCCCTGTTCTGACTCCATAATCAGCTTCTGATTACAGTCATACAGCTTCAGAAGATTGTCCTTCATGGTAACTAAAAAACCTTTCTCAATTAATTGTCCCACGCTCATTAGATTGCTTTTTATGCCAGGTATATACCACACTTTCTGCATCAATGTTGTTTTCCCATTGTTCAGAACAACTCTGACATTTCCCATACCTTCAGCGTTAAGATATTTGTCATCAGCACATCTGATATTTGTCCTCTTTTCAGAATCAAAATCAACCAGCCATTTCTTATTTCCAGTAAGATGATTTAAGCAGCCAGTGTCCATATACCACCAGTCTGTCAAATTCGTATCATCAGATTCAGAAGCCATCAGTAGCACAGATTCATCATCAGAACTTCTGGCTATATTTGCTTCTTCTGACTTCCTTTCTTTGTTTGACCAACAATCTCTAGCAAAGTGACCAAACTTCTTGCAACAGTAACATTTGATCTTCTTCTTGTCATACTTCTCTTTTCCCTTCTGAGCATTCTTTTGCCTATCAGAAGTTGAGGTTTCTGACTTCTAACCACCATCAGATCTTCTCCAAGACTGCTTCTGATGCTTCTTATCAGAAATTGCTTTCAGAGCCTGCTGCTCTACTTCCCTTTCAGAAGTTCTCTCAGTCAGACGCAACTCTTGCGCTTCTAGACTGCTTTGCAGCTTTTCAATTCTCATGGTGCTCAGATCTTTAGAATGTTCTATTGCTACCACAATGTAATCAAACTGAGGAGTAAGGGATCTCAATATCTTCTCAATGATTACTTGTTCAGAAAGAGTTTCTCCACATGCCTTCATCTCATTAGTGATCAGAATCACTCTGGAGATGTACTCAGAAACTTTCTCATTGTTCTTCATGTTGAGATTCTCGTACTACTTACGTAGAGACTGAAGCTTCACCTTCTTCACTGATGCGTCACCACCGTAACATCTGACCAGTGTGTCCCACGCCGCCTTTGCCGTCGTTGAATCTGCAATCTTCTCAAACACATTCGCATCCACACACTGATGGATGTAGAACAATGCTTTCTAATCTTTCTTCCTTGTATCCTTCTGCGCGTTCTTCTGCTCCTCCGTCTTGAGCACCGAACAGTACTCGCATTTGAATCATCCAACAATTCCAGTTTTTGCCATCAAATACTGAAAGCTTGGTGTTCATGCCGCCATTGCCGTTCATCATCTTCAACCTTGTACAATACACTCAGAACTTACCACACACAGTGTTTCCCAACCCACAGAATCAAAGAATTATGATTCTGATCAGAATTTTGTTCTAGATTCAACACAAATCAAGAACCAAAATTCAATCACACAAGAATCCTCACGTTTCACTCGTGTTTCCCGTGTTTTCCCGTTGATCCTAACCGGAGCTCTAGATACCAATTGTTGGTGTACAAGGTGAAAAATAATGGATGAACAAGAGAAGAATGTATTATAGAGAATGACGGCTACAAAGATTACAAAAGGATTACTAAAAATACTCATTACCACTAGTCTATTTATAAGCTAAAACTAGGGCTACAAAAGCAACACTAAAATACTAAAATACCCTCTAACAAACTTGGTCACCAAGTTTGTAAATTAAAATAAAATATAAATTATTATTCTAATAGATTCATATCAATATATTTTAGATTACAAGTCATATTTTATATGTCTCTTAATATTGTCTTTCTTTGATTTTAGTGTTTCTTCTCTTGCATAATTTATGTCAAATAAAGAGACAAGTATTGTGACAATTGATTACAGATTGTTAGCAAATCCTCGCACGTAAGTTCTACAGGTTCTTCTTTTTATGTACAGGATAATATGAACACAAATTTAGATTTGTAATAAACATATAGCTTTGAAGTGTCAAAGAATTACTGAATTGTAGAGCGAGTTCTTCCAGTTTTTAATCTCTTATTTTAATGATTCAGTGAGGTGTTACACACAAGATTTGAATTATATATTCATTTTTCTCTTAATTTGATTGTGTTTGGTGTTGTACGGTTTGAATTGATAAGGAAAATTTTATATTTACTCTTTTTGACTTATTCATACCATATTTGAATATTTTCTATGTGTCAGAGGCATTTGAAAACTATTACCAGAATATCAAGTGAAATATATATTTCTGAGGTGTGTCTTTTCATGCATTTGATAAAGATTTATTTTGAGTATGAGGAGTCAAAGATGGTTAAGCCTTGAATTAAATTTTAATTATTAACATTGATAAGGAATTATGAAAATCAATTTTAAAAATCGGTAACTATATACGAATAATTAATTACGATTTTAAAGTGGAATGAAAAGTAATTAAAAAGATAAAATAAATCATTAAAATGAAGAGTTTGATCAAAATTTAAATAGTCACCTATATGTTGAGTATCATGGGCAATTGGGCATAATTCAACCATATCAATTTTTTTTTTGCAAAATATATATATTTTTAATATTTCTTTAATAAGTATCGACATGTATCAAAGGACATAGACAAATAATATGTATTAGATATGATTTAGCAGAGATTAAATTTTTTTTGATGAAATATTATAAAGTAGTATTCTCTGATTTTAATTTTTAAATATTTGTTTATTATAAAGTAGTTTTGATGAAATACTATAAAGTATTTATTATTTTCTACGTGAATTTCTGATATTTTTTAACATTTTTTTGGATTTTGTTTTGAGAAACGAAAATTCAATTTTTCTATAATTCTTATTTTATTTTTTAATTCATTTTCAAAAAAATAAAATATGATTTGAATAATAACTTTTATTTAAATAGTAATGTAAATAAATATAATTAATCGTGTGTCTGTGCAATCATTTTTCAAGAGTTAAGAGTTATTAAATTTATTATTGTTAATTATTAATAATTATTATAATTATTAAAAATCTCTTTTTTAGTGCATGAGTTTTTTTGACTTTTTCCACACCTATTAAATTTATTTGCTTTTTTGTTCTGGCTAAGGTGAAATCAAAGGAGACCGATTAAAAAATGACACTTATAGATTACAGCTAAAAAAAGGATATCTTGCCACATTTATGATATGGAATCTCAAAATTCTAGACTATTAGAGATACTTGATAATGACTTAATGTCATAATATTTTAAAATTATTAATACATCTCTAATACAATAAGATATATATATATGGCTGATATAATTTCCTACATACAAATTTATTCTCTTTTAATATATCTTTTCGGATCAATTTATATTTATTTATATAATATATAAAATATGTAATTAAAATTTACTAAAATAATATTATTATTGAATGTAAATCAATATATTATATTTTAATATATTTTTATAAAATGAATTATGAATAAGAGTAAACTATAAAAAATATATTTATACTAATAAATTGATAATTTATACTACATCCACAAGAAAAAGTAACTAAATTTGGTTTGATTAAAAAATAGAGCTGAATGTAATTATATGGTTATTTTTATTATTATAGTTAAATTTTTGTTTTAATTAATTATTATTGTTTTATACCTTCAACGATTTCTCGCTTACTACAGGACTGAAAATCAACCCTCAGAAGTGCAAGGTCTACTGTGCAGGAATGGATAGTACTAGTAAAGAAAACATTATCAAGGAAACTAGCTTCGTTGAATGACAGCTACCATTCAAATATCTGGGAGTTCCTGTGACGGGTAAGAAGCTATCAATCCATCATTACATGCCGTTGGTTGACCGGATTATTGATAGAATTAAACACTGGAGTGCACTTCTGCTTTCTTATGCAAGAAGAATTCAATTGATTAATAGTGTCACCCTTGCTCTTACAAACTATTGGTTACAATGCTTTCCTGCTTTCCTTTTCCTAAGAGTGTTATCCAAAAGATCGAATCGATTTGCTGCATTTTTTTTATGGACAGGTGGTTTTGAGAGTAGCAAAAAAGCCCCTGTAGCGTGGAAAAAAGTGTGCAGACCTAGGTGTTACGGTGGACTGAATATCATTGACATGGAATTTGGAATAAAACCACCATGATCAAGCTGCTTTGGAATTTGAGTGGGAAATCTGATTCACTTTGGGTCAGATGGGTCCATGTTTATTACTTGAAAAACAAACAACTGCTGAACTTAGATAGTAAACCTACCTTTACATGGATCATGAAGGCAATACTCAAACAGAAAGACCGCATCAAGAATATGGAAGAGTGGAAGGATATCATAAGCATGAACAGATTCGATATGAAAAAAATGTATAATCTGTTACGGGATTGCGAACCAAAAGTGAGCTGGAGGAACCTAATGTATGGAAATGTGGCTAGACCCCGAGCTTGTTTTATCCTTTGGCTTGCTTGTCATAAAAAAATTGGCAACAAAGGAGATATTGAACAGATTCGGTATGATTGATAATGCGAATTGTTGCTTTTGTACAGATAAAGAATCCCTCAATCACTTGTTTTTTTGAATGCCAAACGATGCAAAATATTTGGAATGAAGTATTAGAATGGATCCAAGTGCATCATAGTCCAACCGATTGGGATCACGAGCTTACTTGGTTAGCACAACAAAGTAAGGGAAAAAGTTGTAAAGCCGCTATGATCAAGCTTGCCATTACAGAAACCATTTATGAGTTGTGGAAGTTTAGAAATGGAAAAAGTTTTGGAAAATCTGATATCAGCCATCACGTAGGCAAAAGAATTATAGAAACAATAATGTATAGGGGTTGGAATAGTTTAAAGCTTAGAAAACACATAGCTAGTCTCATGTTGAACTTGTTAGTGATTTCAACTCGTATTTCCTTTGTTATTTCGAATTTTAGTAGCTGGATCCTCGAGATCGCTTGTAATTATTAATTTTTTTGAGTTAATCAAAGTATATTAATTAAAAAAAAAAACAAATTATTATTGTTTTATCGATTTTATTTATTTTTGTTACTATAGATATTTTCAACAAACAAACAAACTATTTTTTAGTGTATGTAATAAAAAATATGTCAAATATAAATAAAAATAGATTTTTCTTTCAAAAATAATAATCTCTTGTATGCTATGCTAGGTATTAAATTTTTTTCCCAGTTTATTGGGTGGGCTGCTTTGTTTATATATAAATGATACAACTAGATTTTGAATATATGGGACAAGTCATAGCAATTCAACTATTACAAGTAATAGGTCTGCTATGTTAAGACTCTCGAAAAAAGATACTAGTATTATTTTATTAGATACTATTAGAACAATATTGCATGCTGTAAAAATCACAATTCTGGAGGGATTGCAGGCCCTGCTCGCGCAGGCGGTTCTGGTTGCCGATCAGGAGGATTTGGTTGTTTGGAAAAATCACAATTCTGGAGGGTATTCGGCTGCTGAAGGGTATGCAGAGTTGTGTGCTAGTTTTCTTACCGTTCCCGTGCCAACAGTGGCGGCTAATTCTTTCACTTCCCTCTGGAAATTAGCTGTGCCTTTCCGGGTCAAAGCTTTTGGTTGGAAGCTTTTTCTTAACAGGCTTCCGCTTAGGGACGGTCTCATTTTCAGAGGCATAATTCCGCCTTCGCATTGTCATTGTGTGTTTTGTAACGTAGGAGTGGAGGATTTGTCACACCTATTCTTTTCTTGTAGTGTGTCCAAACTGGTGTGGAAAGAGATGGCTTCTTGGGTTGTGGTGGACTTTGCCCAGGACATTTCTGATCCTAAGCATCATTATATGGCTTGGTATCTTTTTTGTAGGAGGGTGAAGGTTAGGAAGGGGAGAGAAGGGAGTATTTGGATGGCGACTTGTTGGAACATATGGAGGTTGAGGAATGGGATGATGTTTGGCCGGGATAGTTGCGTCGTTAATGATCTAGTTTGGAGTATTAAAATTTTGGTTTGGCGGTGGTTTTTTATAGGGGAAATTACTCACCCCAATTGTAATTTTTACGATTTTTGCAAAATGCCTTTGCATTATCTTACCTAAGTTGCAATTGGTTTCTAATTTTCTTGCCTTGGGCGGCTTTACCTTTTGTATCAGGGTTCGAGTACCCCCAGTACTCGTTTAATATTGATCCTTGCTTATAAAAAAAAAAATAAAATTAAACGAAAATATCGTCCGTCATCTTTTATATTCTTTCTCATGTATTAATAATGGTCAAATTATAATGATAATAATAATTTCAAATATAATGGTTAAATTATATTTGACTATTATTCAAATAAGCTATTGAATTATGTTTCTCAAATATGCAAATATAATCATCAATAATAAAAGAATTTCAAATAACCATTATATTTGTGTTCCTCTTTTAATTCCATTGGCTTTCAGAAGAAAAAAAACATCAATAATAATAGAATTATATTTGAGTAATTATATTTGTTTATTTAAATAATATATTTTTCTCAAATATTACAGAAGTCATTAATA
Organism: Lathyrus tuberosus; assembly: GCA_022829125.1. Lineage (NCBI taxonomy): Eukaryota > Viridiplantae > Streptophyta > Magnoliopsida > Fabales > Fabaceae > Lathyrus > Lathyrus tuberosus. Next base: position 921,467 of record JALAZF010000436.1, on the reverse strand, counting down.
ATGGAATTTGAGAAATTTTAATAATGAAATGTAAAAAATTAAAAGAATTAAAGAAATCATTAATAATGAAATTTGAGAATTAAAATTTTTATTATTTAAGAAATTTGAGAAATTAGACCATTAATATAATAATGATATTTCTAATAATGGTATTTCTAATATGGAGAATTAAAGAAGAAACTTTATTGTTGGTGATACCCTCTCTCATTATATTATCAATGAAATAAATTACACAGTATAAGATCACAAAATCAAACAAAAAAAAGTTGTTATATATATTTTTGAAAAGTTGTTTAGTAATTTTTTGAAGTTTTATTTTGAAAAAATTGTATAATTTATTTTAATTCATCTTAAATTATAAATGATTTATATATGAACGAGCAATAAATTATTTTTATCAAATATGATATATCAAAATTATTTAATATCTTTATTTTTATTTTTATTTCTTATAATTTACATATGGCCGTGAGGGTAACTAATTAATTTTTGAGCTTTATATTTAATATCATATATTTTATTGTTAATTTTAACAAACAATAAAGCCTCAACTTTTATACTCGGCAATAAGGGATTGATTGAAAAAAAGTATATTATTGATAAAAAAAATTTTATAAACAAAGAAAAAGTATTGTTGATAAAATTATTTTTATGAATTTGCAAAATTATATTATTGATACAAATGTGAGAATAATTAATATATTCAAATATTTGTGTAGCATATATACATATTTTACAAATATTTGTAGAGCTAATTAGGAAAATAATATTTATTTAAAATTTTAATAAATTTTCTTTTTTTCTAATATTAACTTTTGTTTCAAATATTTTTATATACGAGAACAACTTTAATATTGATTCAAAATTTTTTATAAATATTGTAAAAACAAAATTAATATTTATATACGGGAAAAAATACTTGTTGATTAAAATGTTTTTATATAGGGGAGAAAATACTTTTGCTATAAATGAGAACAACTTTTCTATTTATTCAAATATTTTTATAAATTTGTCAAAAGACTAATAATATTTTGATTCAAGTATTTTTATAAACGGGAACAATTTTACTATTGATTCAAATATATTTATAAATAACGTTAAAACAAAAATATTATTTATATACGGGAAAAAATACATTATTAATTCAAATATTTTTATATACGAAAAAAATTATATTATTAAAAACGGGCACAACTTTACTTTTGTTTCAAATATTTTTATATATGGGAACAACTTTACTATTGATTCAAATATATTTATAAATAGTGTCAAAACATAATTAATATTTATATATGCGAAAAAATATATTGTTGATTGAAATATTTTTATATAGAGGAGAAAATATTATTATTATAAACGGGAACAATTTTATTATTGATTCAAATATTTTTATAAATATTGTTAAAACAAAAATAATATTTTGATTAAAATATTATTATATACGAGAACAACTTCACTATTGATTCAAATATTTTAATAAATAGTGTCAAAACAAACACTCCCTCCATTCTCTTTTATAAACAAAATTTTGACTTTTAAGTTCATTCAATAAATGATGTATTTAGCCTATTTATAGACCAGATACATTAATTATTCAATGAATCTTAAAGTCAAAATTTTGCTTATAAAAGAGAATGGACAGAGTATAATATTTATATACGGGATAAAATACATTGTTGATTAAAATATTTTTATATATGAAAAAAAGATTAAGAGAACTTATTAAAAAATATTGAATAAATATTTAAAAACTGGATTCTCTCTTATAAAACAATATCTTATTTGTAAAAAAACTAAAACGATAAGTTCTCTTAATCAAAGTTTCAATAGTTTTTAATTTTAATCATATTTTTCTTGATATTGTTGTTTGTATCTCATTTTTTATATTTATTACTATTTCAACTTAAATTTACTATTATTTTTAAGTTTTTTATTTTTTTTTTCAACTTTTAATTTTTATGACAGTTTGCAAACACATGGGCGTCCAAAACCATATCCTACCTAAAGACGGTTTCCGTGCGTAGGAACGGGTTTGTTACTAGGTTTTAACCATAAAATGGAAAGAACGTCCCAGGTTTAGAAAGTTTAAAACACATGAAACAATTGTAGTATATATGTTATGACGGCTAGTCACCGAGTTTATGCAAGTCCACCAAAAGAATGTAACATATATATTAGAATATGAATATTTCATAGTAACTGAAAATAATAATGTCATATAGAATTTTGGGAATCGTTTTAGATGGTTGAGATTTCCATGTAAATGAAGCAATTGTACAAAGCATATGACTGCAGTCCTTTTATGCATCATTCTGCCTGGAAGAAACAGAGATAAGTTCAGAGGTTTTAAACATGAGGAAACTATTATATAGTTTAGCAATATAGATACACATAACAAAAATTGAAGAAAACACAAAGACATTGATAAAAGGTATGAAATGTGAAACAGACATGTTGGTTTGTATCCAACAATATACATACACAAATTAAATTATATAAGAGATATTGGTGAAATGTAGTTCGCAGATATTGAAAATAAGACTTCCGGAGCAGTTTTTAAGGGTTTATATCTAGCAATATATGTAGACAAAAAATATGGTATAATATATATTGGTGAAAGGTAGGTTGCAGGTTTAAAAATAAGTCTTCAGTAGTAAGCTTTAATCCGCATAACATATCTGTATGAGCAAGATATCAGTATCAGTTCAAACATTATCAAAATTTGCAATTCAAATAGATTAAATAATGAGCATCAGGGAAACATTAAATTTCATCATAATAGGAACATTATAGGTGAGATTAGAGGGTATAGTTGAAACAAAATTATAAAACTATGGATGGACGTGTTTAAAAATTTAAGAAAGAGCTACTGTAATTCCTTACCATTTAAGTGTTGTTGAAAACTTCTTTGTAAAAATGTTTGATGTTGTAGATTTGACGTTGTTTCTTTCATCGTGTATCAACATTTTGATTCTCTTTTTGGTTGTGACCCTCGAAAGTGCGACATAAATTTGTCCATGAGTGAAAACATATCTAGGTACATAAAGTCCTACCCAATCCAATGATTGTCCTTGGAATTTGTTAATGGTCATTGCATAGGATACGATAATGGAGAATTGACATTTGTTTAATATGAATTGCCAAGGGGATTGGGATGGGACATATCCATTCACATAATGTAAATGACTTTGTCATGTCCTTATCCTCCCGTAATTACTGCCTAAAAAACATGGTTCACAATATTTGTTACAACTAGCCTTGTCCCATTACATAAACCTTCTAACTGATCAATGTTTCTCATAAGCATAATATGTGTCCCTACCTTTAATTTAATGTGATGGTTAGGCAACCCAAAAGTTCTTAATGAGCTAAAGAATTCAGGACTGAGGTCGTCAACAATGTTGTGGTCATGAGTTTCCTATCTATCAATGAAATTGGAGCTATAGTAATCCCGTATGTCCCCTATACATAATGTGGGTCATAAATAGTTAAAAGAAATAAAGATTATATGTGTGTCCGTGTATGTGTGTGTGTGTGTGTGTGTGTGTGTGTGTGTGTGTGTGTGTGAGTGTGTAAAACAAAGAAAGGAGTATACCTGGCATCAAGGCAAGTACATGATCATTAATTTGATCAACAACTTCTATTATTAATGCTACTATGGCCCTACTTTTGAGGTAGTCGTAGGATTGATAACTATCTATGAAATCTGGATAAGTGATATTAGTAATGACAATAATTCGTTAAGTGTTTTAATTAAAAGCTCAGGGGGTATGTCAATTTCTGCATAGGCAGCATTTGTTTTGATATCCTTCCTTCACCAATTTTCAAAAGCCAATTAGAAAAGTCAGTGACTTCCTTTTTTCTTCTTCACTTGGTCCACGGTGTAGACACATGTTTTTGGTTAAAGTCATGACTTGTACATAATGACATATATAAGACGCATTGATTGTAGAATATACAATATCATAAAAACAGGCAAAATCTGTCTAAAATCACCGCCAAATACGAAAACCTTTCCACCGAAAACTCCATCGAAATTGTTATAGCTACTCATAACATCTTTCAAAGATCTTTCGAGTGCTTCAAAACAATGCTTGTGTTCCATTGGTGCCTCATCCCAAATAATCAGCTTTGTTTGCCTTAGAAGTTCTACAACATCATCGTTGTAGTCAATTTTGTAAGTTGAATTATCCAAAGTTGGGACATGTATCTTGAACTTACAATGTCCGGTTCTACCCCCATTACATACAAGAGATGTGATTCCACTTGTTGCAATAGTTAAACATATATCATGCTTAGACCTTAAAGCACTTGTGAGGGTTCTCCACATACTAAAAAACACGATTTGAAATCAGATCCATAAAAATAATCAATAAACATATTTGATCAGGTGCATAGAGAAAAACTTAATTTTAAACCTAAATGTTTCCAAAAGATAATAAACAAAAACAACAAAATATTTGACCAGGCGCATAGAAAAAATGGAGAATGTAAAATAAAAGATAAAGATTGATAAAAAAAGAATAAAATATGAAATAAACATGAGACAAACTAACATATTTGTCAATGACGTTCATTTCTGTTAGAGATAATAGACCATTTATGGTGGACTTTAACGACAATATTCCATAACTCTTTCTTATTGTTAATGTCCTTAATCTTCTCAAATGGTCTGGCCATGGTAAGCTCAAATGAGGAACAGGAAAGATCGATTTAAGGCGTATATGGGAGAGAAGAGAAAAATGGTGTATGAGGGAGGAAAGAAGTTTGTTTGGATTAGTATCTAAAGGAAATGATGTAGTATTGGAACAGAGTGAGAAAAGCTTTATTTTGATTAGATATTTCACTTTCTCGATGAAAAAAGTAACGTGTTGCAGAGTGGTAGACCAAAAGCAATCATTTTCGATTAGATTAGGACCAATATACAAACAAAATTAAAAATGTAGTACTATTTGAGCTCGTGAATACTCAAATTCTAAGTGGTTAGTTTGATACCCATTAGGATTTACATATAGTTATCTCTTATAATATGAATTGTATTACTAGTACCATATGAGCAAACTAGTGTAAAATGTGAATTGAATGTGTTCCGTCATGGAACGAGAATTAGTGTTGATTGATGACGCAGGACTATGAAATTGGTGATGTTGATCTCCAATACGGTGGTGTGGCGGTGGAACTGCAAAGTTAACACTCTAACGTCTATGTCAGTTGCAAAATCCAAGATTAGTATAATGAAAAGTGGATATAAAAAAAACATACCTTGAATCTCACGTGTGCTGACTATATGTCTTAGATCATCTTGACTGGGCTTATACATGATTGGATCCTTGTATTCGACCTTTGGCGGACCCAAAATAGTTGCCCCGAGGCTTGTTGGGCATATACAAATTAGGAAGTCTTTCAGAGTCATGGTTGGCTCCTAGTGATTATGACTTATCATTGCAAGAAGCAATAAGGTCATGGAGTTGTTACAAAAGTAATTAGGGATGTCATACCCTAACTTTTATCCCTAAGATCCCGCCTCTCTTTGCATCATCTGCATAGTCTATCATGTCTTTCATCATGCATAATGTCCAAATTATCAGCTAGAATAAACTTGTCGGATTTACAGTCGAATCGGTCAAACTAAAAATTAATTGTGCGTAAAATCAGTGGACGAAAAGTTTCAAAATCGAGCTTGCAAACGTCAGTTATATTAATCTACATTTCACGTAGTTTAACATGGCGTGCTCGTTTTAATTTTTTGACTGCTTTTCGATCGCATTTTGATCAGTCTGAGCCTTTTAACCAGGTAAAATTTATTTCGAAATTTGACGAAACTTTGTATTTTTCTGAGTCGTTTATTTTGCGTTGATCATTTTCCTGCATTCATTTTATTTTTTCGAGCACTTTGTTACCATTCTAATTATTCGCTTTTAACCGATTTATTTTTTATTTTTAATTAATAATCTTTTTATTTAAGCAGGTTTTTAATTTAATTTTGTTTTAAATATTTTATTTTATTTTTATTTATCTTTTTTCTATTTAAAATCAGTTCTTTATCTAGTTTTGGCAAAACTTAATAACTAAGTTTCAAAAAGTTATTTCTGTTTCTTTACTTCATTTTTTATTTTTCTGCATTGCACACTTACACAGCTACAGGCACACGCGGACCCCTCACGTCTCTCTCACATTCCCATTTGCATACCACACAAAAGGCCACACGATACACTTCTCAAAAAGACGGACCATGCACTTCATATGACTCCACCACATAATACCATAAACACATTTTAACCTCTTATCACCATGACCATGTGAAACGATGCACTGCGTATGAACAACACTCTCTCTTCACATAAGAAAAGGACAATTTTTCATCACACTTCAAAAAACCTTCTCAAAACTTGGAATAACCTCAAACCCCTTTATTATTCACAATCTTCCTCACATCACTACAAAACTACACATACAGTAAGAGAATTCAAAGCTCAAAGATTTTCTTCCTTCTTCCTCATTATCCTCCATAACATCAAGCTTTGTCAACAACAACAAAACCAGTGCCGACTATGTTTCACGCGCAAAACATTACTCCCCTCACTTGGAACACCTTACTCCTTCATGATCTCATAATATACTCTTTCCACTCTCACAAAAGCTCCCTCCTGCATATAACACTTTTTCATACCTCACCACATTATATACCACCACCATCATCCTTTCATTACTTTTACAACAAAACCTTCTAACTTACATGAAGACACAAACCTTCTAACTCACTATTCATCACTCTTCTCCCTTGCCATGCCCAACATCCTCTTCGCTCAGCATTATCATCACCATCTCACATAAACAACACATTTCCTCATGCTGGACATTAACACAAGTAAACCACATGCCTCCTATCTCTCAAAAAACTGAGGTGTGTAAAAAGGGAGAGAAACTTGATTACTTCCATCTTCTACACCACAATAACCTCCATAAAACACTAACCATCATCATCATATCCTCACCTCACCTCACCATTTTCTCTTCTCGCTTTCATCACTCTTCTCTAAGAAGTAACAAACACTATTCCTCTTCATCAACCACGACACCTTCATCTTCACTTGAAAAGAAAACCATACCACCGCGGAAAGCGACGTTACAGAATCCGATCACAAGCTCAAACGCATCAACCGTCTCTCAACATTAACCTTCGTCGCTATTATTTTTCGTCACCACATCAACCACACACAGCCACCGTCGAAGATGCTTCATTTGAGAAACTTGTGGTGGGAGTGTATAGAAAAGGTAGCCTCCACTTATTATTATTTTTATTTATTTTGTTTTATCTCTTTAGTTTATTTATTTAATTGACTAATTAATGTTTTTTTATTTATTCATTTCAATTGTGTGTTTGCTCTATAACATATGAACTCATCGTGTTTTAATTAAATAGAAATTGGAAAAAATAGATGTCAGATTTTTCTTTTAAAAAACCCAAATTTAGATTTTTACTATTTTTTTTTAATTTGAATAATATTTAAAAATGTAAAAAATATGTTATTAATTATTATTCACTTTAAATATTTTTATTTAATATTGATTAATTAAATTATTAATTAATTTTATTAAATATTTATATTTAAATTGATTAATAATTCTCTTGTTGCCCGATTCCATTTTGCAATTTGTTTGCTTCCGTGTTTTGGGCTTGTTTTCCTTGATTAATTATTGATGCTTTTCCTTGATTAATTCCTGATGATTACATGATGCTTTGCCATGTGCTTTGTTGATTTCTTTTTGTTTTATCACATGATGCTTTGCCATGTATGTTGTTGATTCTATTTGTTGTTGATCATACATGATGCTTTGCCATGTACCTTGTCGATTTTATTTGTTGATGTTTCTACATGATGCTTTGCCATTGCTTTGTTGAATTTATTCGTTGTTTTATGCTACATGATGCTTTGCCATGTGCTTTGTTAATTTTATTCGTTGTTTATGCTACATGATGTTTTTCCATGTGTCCGTGTTTTCATTTGTGTACTTGCTGATTACAAGATGCTTAGCCATGTACCTTTGTCGCATTCTACATGATGCTTTGCCATGTATCTCTGTATCTTTGTGTTTTATCATCCATGATGTTTTGCCATGTGTGCTTTTGTTGATGTTATTTATTGATGTTTCTACATGATGTTCATGTCATGTACTTTGTTGATTCTAATCGTTGTTTTATTCCACATGATGCTTTGCTATGTGTACCATTGTCGATTTTATTTGTTGTTTTATCCTACATGATGCTTTGCCATGTATCTTGTTGATTTCATGTGTTGTTGATCATACTTTGTATTTGTTGATACCATGATGGTTTGCCATGTGTACTATGTACTTTATTTTTTGCGTGTCTTCATTTGATGCTGGATGATTACATGATGATTTGCCATGTATCTGTTGCTTTCTTTTGATACTTGTGACCTAATCCAAGGGAAAAGGAGTGTGTGTTAACTTATTGTCATTGTGCATGTCCATTGTAAGTTTGTTGCTTTGCCTTGCCCATATTTGCCCTTTAGCAAGCAATTTTAGCCAAAATACAAATTTTCCAAGAGGTTCTTGTAGGGTACCACAGATGCTTAGAGTGCCAGTATCTTCCATTAGTATAACCAACCTCTGTACCTTTGATCTCTCTTTTGCTTAGCTTTAGACCTTTCTTTTTGCTTTGCATGTTTACTTAGGGTTTTTATTCGATTTTTTCTCCCTTCCCTTGGAAAAATAAAAGTTCGGTGGTGATATCTTATCTTTGCGAGTCAAGCTAATCCAATAGCTTTGGTTTCTAATTCTCACCGCGACAAGGGACAAGTGCATTAAATGTTCTTCCATCATTGATACTTCTAGTTGGCCTTTTAGGTGTGTGGCTTTAGTTATGAGGGTTAGGGTGTTGTTCTGTTACTTATGATTCTCGAGTGTGTCTGAACTGTTTGTATTCCTAATGAACAATTGATCTATTACCCTTAGTTTTTGCCTCAGCTGCTGATCTGGACTGTTGGTTCACTATTGGTTTTATTATAAACGTTTGACTCATTTCCAAATGTCTCTTTTGCTATGTATATCATTCAGAGTCCACCTTCCCCTCCTTTGTTCACTCTTTTGTTCGTGTATTTTGGCAGCTTAAACTTCTCATTGGTTCTTCATTTGTGGGTTATTCTTCTTATGGTATGATATTATCCTCTAATGCATGTCATTATGGTTAGCCTGGGAAATGTTCCTAAAATATTGCTCCTCACTTTGATAGCGATGAATCTTCATCATTAGTTGAAGTTGAGAACACATAAATCATGGATATTTTCTATGAGGTGGACTCTCATGCTCTTGTCCAAAATGTGCCTAGTGGTAGCCCTAGGCCAGAATTGGATTTTTTATGTGATGAGGGTGATTCGTCGATGGGGGGAGTTCTCATTCGCGTAACCTCCTTTATGCCCAATTCGGTTTAGGTATTGCCTTGCTTAAGATAGAGGAGCATGAGATTGGTTGCTTTATCTAGTCTTTCGAGAAAATCCTCCCCATAGGTGTTATATAGTCGTTGATCAGAATGATTCAATTTATGATGCATAGATAAAAATGGTAACATCTTCCTTCCTAACTCCCTAAAGCGGTAACATCTTCCTTCCTAAAACTTATTCCTAAAGTAGACAATCCTTTGAATCTAGGAGAGTGTAGACCTATATGTCTAGTAGGGTGCTTGTATAAGATTGTGGTGAAGTTGTTGGCGGCTATACTAAAAAAGGTCATTGGGAGACTTATTTCTCCTTGTCGTACGACTTTTGTATAGGGTAAACAATTATTTGATGGAGTTGTAATTGTGAATGAAATTGTAGATATTGCAACTAAGGATAAAAAGGAGTGTATTCATTTTAAAGTCGATTTTGAATAGGCTTATGATTGTGTCAGTTGGAATTTTCTTTGTTTTTTTTATGGTTAATATAGGCTTTGGGTGGAGGTGGATAAAGTGGATAGAAGCGTGTATATTCAAATATCATTTATCCATTTTGGTCGACGCTAGTCCAACAAAAGACTTTATAGTAGAAAGAGGATTAAAACAAAGAGATCCTCTTTCTCCCTTTCTTTTCGTCATTATTATAGAAAGCCTTACTAGATTGATGAATAAGGAAGTGGATTTGGGAAACTTCAAAGGTTTTAGTGTATGGGACGAAATTTAGGTGGAGTTGATTCAGTTTGCTGATGATACTTTAATTATTGGAGAATGGGGTTAGAAAAACCTTTGGAGTATAAAAGCGATTCTCAGGGGTTTCGAGCTTATTTAGGAGCTGAAGGTGAATTTCAACAAGAGTAGGCTAATTGGTGTTAACGTTAGTAGCCACTTCCTTTTGGCAGCTTTTACTTTTCTTTCTTGTAAGATTGAAAACGCTTCCTTTAGATTTTTATGAGTTCTTATTGGTTTCAATCCTATAAGGATTCTTGCTTGGAAAACAATCATTGACAAGTTTAAAGCTAAGTTGGATATTTGGAAAGCTAGAATGTTATCAATGGTGGGAAGAATTACTCTTATAAATTCAGTGTTGAGTAGCCTTCCAATTTTTTGGTTTTCTTTCTATAAGGCTCTGGTGACTGTTTTGAAGACCATTGATAAAATTAGAAGCAGATCTTTATGGGGAGGATTAGAGGCGAAGGCAAAAATCCACTGGATTACGTGGGAACGGGTGTGTATGTCGAAAGAGAAGGAGGGACTCGGTATTAAAAGTATGGAAGAATTCAACCTAACGCTTTTGTCTAGATGGAAATGGAGGATATTAGAGGATTCTAAGTCATTATGGAAGGACATTCTAAAAGCTAGATACAGATTCATAGAGCAGCAAGTTTTGACCGACAAGATTCCTTTGCGGATTTTGACTTCTTATTGGTGGAAAGACCTCCTCAAATGTGGAGAAACTTCATCTAAACTTGGTTTTTATTTTGCAGATTATGTGCAATCTGAGTTAGGAGCAGTCAATACAATACCGTTTTGGTCGGCAAAGTGGCATACATATTCTCCTCTGTCAGTGTTGTTCGAAGATCTGTACCAACGGAGTAACTGTATGTATAATAATGTGATATTTATGGGTTTTTGGTTAGAAGGGAGATGGTTGTGGGGAGATTTTGGTTTATCCCGTCAGGACCTGTTGGATAACGAAGGCATAATTCTTTAGATGCAGAATATGTTGAGTGACATGAAGCCTACCTCGAGGAGGAATGACGACATTTCTTAGAAAGTTGGCAATTCTACAATTTACAATGTAAGGCTGGCATACCAATTAATGTTTGAAGATAAAGAAGTTGATGATTTGGTCCAAGAGCAAGTTAAAGCTCTTGGTTTGCTGTGGAAGATCAAGTTACCGACAAAAGTATTAAGTTTTGGCTGAACGTTATTATGGAACAGACGTGCAACGAAGGTGCAACTTCCGAAGAGAAGGATTTCCGTTTCAGATATCAAATGTGTTTTCTGTTACAATGCGGAAGAAGACGTAAAACACTTTTTCTTTAAATGTTCCTCTGTTTTGGCGGTGTGGGATAAGATAGGGTACTGGTGCGGTAATGGTTGTATTTTTGCAGGAAACTTTTGCAATTTCTTTGTTGAATGGTGCGGCTTGGGAGCAAACAAGGAAAGGCAACTTTAAATTTGGATCTATTTGGCTGACTGTTGTTTGGAATTTATGGAGTGCTAGAAATAACATTATTTTTAATAATCGGATTTATAATGTAGATGACATTTGTTGGACCACTAAATTTTTTATTTGAAAATGGTCGTGTATAGGCGAAATTCTCTGTTCCAACTCTGATTTTATGTCGTTTTGTATGGACCCTTTAAAGATCATTAGATAGATATTGTGTTGGTAGGAAAAAAAATTTCTTAGTGTTTTGTTATTTTTAGAAAAGAAAATATACAATTTTCAAAAAAAAAATATTTGTACATTTACTTTTTAACTTGTGTTTGGAAGATACAAAGTTAACATTATCCTAAAACAATAAGTACTACTAGTACTTTGATAAAAAAAGTTTACGAGAAATTATTTCTTTATATTGTTTATAATTTTTATTTAATACTAGTATTTCATTTATTTTGGGACTTTAAAAAGAACAATAACTAATTGTGTAATTTTATTTGGCTATAGAGATAGTCACGCAATGATAAATTAAACAACAAAAATGATATTTTGACACCCACTTTTACACCCTACACCGTATGTACGGACGGTGAAAAGTGCCGTCCGTATATGAACAGTATCCGTCCGTACAATAAATAGTGTCGTCCGCACATGAGTAGTACGTATTTCTGTACATGAACAGTACCCGTCCGTACATGAATAGCACCTGTCCGTATCGTACGGATGGTAAATAGTACCGTACCGTACCGTACGGACATACGGTGTAGTGTAAAGGTTGGTGTCAAGATAGCAATGCTAATTAAACAATTGAAGTATTCTCAAGAGTAGAGAAGTATTTTAAATAGTACTTCGATGTGTTAGCAGAAACCTTTATTGGAAACGAATAGCAACTTTTATTATCATTGGAAACAACCGTTTTTATTTATAGCTAACCGCCGACGCTTCTCATTCAAAGTTTATTGGAAATGATGTTTCATCTTTAAAACATTTTGTATTAACCAGTTACCCGCTATAAATTGTTGTAAATTTGCAATCAATTTATGCTACCATTTCCTTTGAACATATCATGGCCACTTGTTCTATTCACGAGAAGAATGCAGAATGTGAAGGCACAATGGGTCCATATTGGGATGAACTTCCGGCAGAGATCACGGCAAACATATTCCAGAGGCTAAGTACCATTGACCTTGTAACAAGGGTGTGTGAGACGTGTCCTCTATGGTGGAACGTATGCAAAGATCCACTGGTGTGGCGCACAATTAACATGACCAATTTTTGGGATGAAACCTTTAATGCTAATGATCTGCAAGAGATTTGTCGTATTGCTATTATACGTAGCTGTGGTCATTTGAAAGAGATTAACATTGAATGTTTTGGCACTGATTATCTCATGAAATGCATAGCTCTAAAGTAATTATTATTATTATGAAATTTTTCTTGAAATTGAGTATTAAGATGTGACTTCTGCATGTATATGTAATTGTTTGTCAATCATTTTTTAACCTTTAAATCTTAATTTGCAGTACCAGTTTAAGATGCTTGCGGATTGCAAATTGCCGGAATATTTCAAATAAAGCATTCAGTGAAGCTGTGAGGAAACTTCCACATTTAGAGGAGGTGGACATTTCACATTGCGACCTATCGGATGATTCTGTTGAAGTTATTGGCCGTTCTTGCCCTGCTTTAAAATCTTTTAAATTTACAAGTTTGTATAGAAACATGCGGCCGGATGCTGATGAAGTTGGTTTTGTTATTGCTGAAACAATGCAAGGGCTACGCCTTCTTGACATTGAAGGAACTAAGCTCACTAATGATAGTTTGCTCGCAATTCTAAATGCGTGCCCTCTTCTTGAATCTCTCCGAATCCGAGCCAGCTTTAATCTTCAATTGACTGATAGTTTGCGGGAAAGGTGCTCTTATCAGATCAAATCTCTGCGTCTGTCAAGTTGGTCAAACGTTAAAGATTTTGATTCTGATAATGTTTCTGATTCAGAGTATACTGAATACTATTATTCTGATGACGATTATGATATGGATGGTGTTGCTTATTATTACAGGGGTCTATGATCTACCAGGGGTATTTTTGACGAAGAAAAAGTCCATTTTAAGCCGCTGCCTTCTTTCGGCCTATTTGTAGGCATTTTACTGTTAATTCTATTATAGTGGGTGTTGTGGGTTTGTTTGCAAATTTATCCTATTTAATTTATTACGATTTTAAATTCGTATTATTTGATATATTCTAATCATTTGAATGAATGAATGGCATTTTTAGTCCAAAAATATATGATGAAAAAGTCATTTTTTTTAATTTCTTTGTTTTCTCATTTTTTTTTTCTCTTTAGTCATTTATGTTTATTATAGCTGGTACTCCTTATTAATTAGATATACTCCCTCCTGTTTTTTTTATAAGAAATACTTTTGATATCATTGATATTTGTAAGTAGAGAAAGGCTAGCATGACACAAAAAGTAACAACCACACCGAATTTATATACAGTTTGACACACATTTACTTTTTTATTTAATAATTTATTTCTTACCTTGATTTTTGTGTCATAGGAAAAAGGTTTTGAAATGAATACGATGTACATAAAGTGTAGGAAATTTCAGTGTCAACATAGCACATCTGTTGTAAATATATACTCTCTCCGATCACAATTATAAGCAAAATAACTACTTTCACTCTAATTAAGAAAATTAATTAACTGTAATTAATTTTTTTGATTTCATATACAATTAGAGTAAAATTTATGATAATATCCTTAGTTATATTTGATTAATCAACTATCAACATTAAATGCTATTGAATTAAATTAGGGGTATACTAGTAATACAAGCATTAATTACTTCGAAAGTTAATAACTTTTGCTTATAATCGTGACCAAAATTTAAAGCCATTTTTTTGCTTATAATAGTGACCTAAGGGAGTATAGTGTTAAGAATATTTGTATATAGAATTGTCTCACATCGACTATATCATGTAATTAGTTGTAATCTATCTATATATAATGTTTCCGTAGTGTTTTTCAAAACACACAGTTTATTCATATGTCTCTTATTTTTTTGTATTTCAACATGGTATCAGAGTCTCGTTTAAGATACTGTGGGCCACCTTCTATGATTTTCGTTATCGGGCCACCCACCATTTATTTCCACGCTCTAGATGTCCAATCCTGGGCGTGAAAGGGTGTGTTAAGAGTCCTAAATCGAACAATATATGGCCTGAACATGTCTTTATAAGTGGGAGTAATCCTCACTCTACCAACCGGTTTTGTAGGGTTGAGTTAAGCCCAACTACACTTTTTTAACATGGTATCAAGAGCCTCGTTTAAGATCCGGTGGGTCACCTTCTATGGTTTCCGTTATCGGACCACCCACCATTTATTTCCACGCTCCAGATGTCCAATCCTAGGTGTGAGAGGGTGTGTTAAGAGTCACACATCGCACAATATATAACCTGAACATGTCTTTATAAGTGGAGGTAATCCTCACCTTACCAACCAATTTTGTAGGGTTGAGTTAGGCTCAACTACACTTTCTTACCCGGTTGACCCATTGTCTTTCGGTGAGAAATTAATTTTTTATTTTTTTAAACCGTGTTGTCACTCCGGTTTGCCTCTCACTTTTCAAAATTCTCCGGTAACCACCCTGCCGCCACTGCCGCCGTTACTGTTCTGGCGACGTTTCGAAAAGCCGACCCCACCATCGGTTTTCAATATTCTCCGGTCATAACCGCATAGCCGCTGTCCGCCGCCGTCGTTACTATTCCTGGTGACCTTCCGACAAACTTTTTCATAGGCAGAAACCTCCGCACACTCCCACACGCCCCACCTCTGTCACAGCGCTTGGACATCACGCGCCGCCACCTAAACCGCACGTGACAGCACGTCCGGCGGCCGATAGCGTGATATTTTCTCTCTTCAGATACTCATGGCTACTCCTCATAACTTTACTCCAAACTACGATGATTACCTCAGGTGGTATTAGCATTATCAGAACTCAGATTCTACTGCTACGGTAGCACACATTGGTAATTCATCTGTTTGCCTCTCTCAATCATCTCCTCTTCGACCTTGGGTCCTTGATTCAGGTTGTCACGGTGAGAATCGGATGCCATAGTTATTGGTTAACTAGGATCATATTTCTTTTATTTCACCACCGTCTTTGATTTATCCAAAGGAAAGGTTCAAGAACGAAAAAACCTAAGAGATCTAAGGTTCGGGGGTTGGTTACGCCTAGGGAAGGTATTAGCATCCTAAACGTCTGTAGTACTCTACAGGAACCTCTTGTTATTATTTATGTTATTTATTGCTTGAAATAAGGAGAAGAAGTTATTTAAAAATTAAAATTAAAATAGGTAATATCTAAAAAAGAAAATTTAGAACTGAGAACTAAATAAGCAATATTTTTGAAATTTTTAGGATTAAGAAAAAAATTAATTTAAAATAATTAATTGAATTAAAGTCAAATATTTAATAAAATGAATCCTTTAACGGATTAATTAGTATTAAATAAAAGAATTTAATAAAATTAATCAAAAGTTACTTAAAAATTATTTTTTGAGTTTTTTTTATTTAATAAAATATAAAATTAAAAGAAATTAAATTAAACATAAAAAATTAATAAAGAAAAGGAATGGGCTTAAGAGAAATAACAAATAAGTGGGGTGCATTTAGAAACCTGGTGAACCAAAATGGTTAAAATATTGGAAGCCCATTTAGGGCAATGACAGATCATGGGGTGGCGGGTTTTAACATGGGTCGGTTGACCGGATTAGCTCTTAAAAGAAGAACAAACCCTAAATTAAAAAACACCAAGAACACGGCTAAGTAGAATCCCTCATCAAAATTCAATATCTCTCTCTCTCTCTCTCGCACATGTTCCTCACCGGAAAAGAGAAACAAACGCACCATCACTCTCTCGATTCGTTCTCTCCGTCGCAAGCTGCTTCTTTCTCACACCCTGCAACGTCTCTGTCTCAATTTTCTCTCCCCGCGCAAGTTTAGAGACTCCCTCTTTCGTGAGCAGTTCCATCTATCTTCTTCCTAAGTCATCTCTCTCAAGCAATATCGTTGAATCGAAAAGGAATAAAGGCAATAATCAACAATTAGACATACAAATATGCGGTAAAAGAGAAGAGCTGATCGAGATTACCTGTCGGAGTTCGTCCGACGCGTCATGGGCGGCGAAACCAACGCGAGAAAGCCTGAGAGTGCTATAGGTATGCTTCGAATTCTCCTTTTCTTCTTTTTAGTCGTGAATGTGTTATTGCTGTTGTTGTTACTGTAATGATACCTCCTCCTCACTGAACATTCGTATATGATGTTTGCGATAATGACTGCTGCGTGAGTATGTTCTGCGTGTGATATTTTGTGGAGTTTTTTCTGGTGTGACTTGTTTTTTTCTGAACTGATGTATGTGAGGGTTGATATTTTCACTATTTTTTTCTCCTCGCTTCTGTATGTGTGTGAGTGGATCTTGGAACTTTGTGAGGTGAATTTTGAATATTTTTTCTCACTGATTTTCTGCTCTCTCTCGTGTTCACGGTTGCAGTGTGTTTTCTTTTTGATACCTGCTCTGCGTATGTACGTGAACGTTGTCGCTCTGAATGTGTGTGTGAAAGAACTTTCTTTTTGAGGATTTTCGTGTGGATGTTGCTGTATGTGTTCTAATATGGTGTGAATTTTGTTTGTGAATGTTGCCTTCAATTTGTGTGAGATTTCTGCGTGTGGAGTATGTGAATTCCCTCTGGTGTGGAAAGATGCTTCTACAGCGTGTATGTATAGTTTTTTTATGTGATATTCTGCTCTTTTTCTTGGTCAATCTCCCCCTTTCTGAATCGTGATGCCTCTTTTTATAGGAATTTGGGATTGAATGTGCTGATTCTGAAATTGAATGTGAAATTACTGTCTTGATTCTTGCTGATTTTATTTTGGAAAGGAAGTGATCATGGCTGAGATCCTTGTCATTTGTGATTTCAATGGTTTCCATTTCGGTAGGATTGTGACAGCTTATTGAAACTTGATATCAGATATTAAATGTATTCAAATCCTTGAAGTTATTGTCTTGGACATGATTTTGGGAATATCCTGATTTTTCCTTTTGTTAACCAAATATGTCTGATGACACATTACTTTTGATAATGATTGCAGAATTACTGCGCCAAAGATACCGCAACCTCTCAATACCAATTTTGACAGCTGTGACGTATTTCCAAGTGGTGGAAAAGGTGAATTTGGCCAACTTGGTGTCAACATGAAGTCTTGGGTAACGAGATATAGGCCTGCTGGATTAATTTGCTGTAACATTAGGATTTGTAATAATATATAAGGTGATCTTGTACATTAAATCAACATGCTTTTCATATGCTAAGTGGCCCCGACTCAAGAATCATCCTTTCGGGTCTTGTAATTCCCTTTTAAACACTGTATACTGTGGATTTTTGTATTTGTAATGACTTTGACCGGATTGAAATGCACTTGTATCCAAACGAATACGGATGTTGTATGTTCATTTGTAATTAGTCTCAATGATGGCAACTTTGGAGTAAGAATTCAATCCATTGCATTCAAGTAGCTGCATTGTTACAAATCAAAGCTTCGATGCCAATGCTAAGTGAAAAGCTTCACGTTTCATAATAACATGAGGTGAGGAAATTGTTGAATTCTCGCACCAAGGGACCACACTTAGCATATAAACCAGCTTAGAATGATAACGTCACCTCATGATTAGAATGATAGCGCTTTAAAACCTCACTTATAGTTCAAAATTGGAATGGCATTTTGAGAAATATGTACACTTGGGAATTCTGAACTCGATGTGAAATTCTTCCATTTTGTTATGCCTTGAACTCTTGAATGGTGATGAATATAACTTGTAGCCTTGCCGTGAAGAAAAGAAGAATTGAACTTGACATGGATCTTGAACTTGGAACTTGTATATTCATGAGCTTGAACACTTCTTGACAGGTCAGAGGGTTCCAAATCACCAAAATTCAATGAAAACCGACTTGCACTTGCATCACAAGTAATGAGAACTTGGAAAGAAAAAAAAATGTCTTGATGAATCCTTGAAAGAAACCCTGACATGCCTGATCTTTAATTAACACAGCTCAAACATTGTAAATAAGACAACCCTAATCTTCTGGGGATGTACACGGAGGTCATTGAGGAATTGAGAGGCAAATAACCAGTAGGAAACCCTAACACCATTCTAAATCAGAACCAACTGATCACGTATCGGGGTATTTAACTGTGAAAACGAAAACCATCTCCACTTGAAACCAGTGTTCCTGCACGAACCCGTTAGTGATAAAGCATGCAGATATGCGAGATGATGTACAAAGAGGTGGGATCTTATGGTCAAAAATTAGGGTATGACAGATGCCCCTATTTAAGTTTCTTCTATCCGGAGATAGGGAGATTGGAATCTTCGTCTCGACGTGATAGGAGAGACTTAAATACAAACATGCACAATTTTTGGCCCTAAGATGCCACAAATGCGTATGATATGATATGATAAATGCAAAGACAAGGATCCTGCGGGTAATGGTGCCACAGGGGAAAAGGTGTTACAGTTGTGTCAGAAACGAATTGAAACAAAGCAAAGTATCTAGAAAACATCATCCAAGAACGGCATTGGATGAAAAAAGCACCAAACATCCAATAATGGCTTTGGATGAAAGGTAAACTCACAATATCTAAGAAGGCAACAGATGAGAATGAGACAAAATAATGTAATCCGAGGAGGCATCGGACACAAAGAAACCAGTCATCCAATAATGGCTTTGAACGAAAGGTATAATCACAATATCTAATAATGGCTTTAGATGAATGTGAGATAAAGTAATCAATCATCCAATAATAGCTTTGAATGAAAGGTATAATCACAATATCTAATAATGGCTTTAGACAAATGTGAACAAAGACTACATTCAAGAATGGCATTGAATGCAAAGAAACCAGTCATCCAATAATAGCTTTGAATGAAAGGTATAATCACAGTATCTAATAATGGCTTTAGATGACTATGAGGTAAAAAGGTGAGATCCAAGAAGGCATTGGATGCAGAAACCAGTCATCCAATAATGGCTTTGAATGAAAGGTATAATCACAATATCTAATAATGGCTTTAGATGATTGTGAACAAAGACTACATTCAAGAATGGCATTGAATGCAAAGAAAACCAGTCATCCAATAATGGCTTCAAATGAAAGGTATAACTCAAAATCTGAGAAGGCATCAGACGCAAATGAGACAAAAAAGCGAAATCCAAGAAGGCATTGGATGTAAAGAAATCATAACGTCCAAGAAAGCATTGAACGGAAATGAACAAGGAGATACCCAAGAAAGCATTGGATATACACGACAAAATCTGTTTGGTAGGTGCCAAGTGAGTTGGACTTTGACCACAAGGTAAGACGTGGATAACGACACGACCTATGCAGAATGCAAATGAGAGCAAATAAGGGTGACACTTTTGCTATGCATATGTATATGAATTATGCCACGATATATGATCAAATGTAAATGCAGATGTAATGCAGACGACTCGACTCTTTTGGGGAGAAGACATGACTGGAAGACTGATTCCTTAACACAGAGATCACTGCCATTCTGCTTTGGGACTAAAGACGCTGCTACTGAGCACACATCTGCCACATTGGTAAACTGTATCAAATTGATGATCCTTATAGGAAGGATGGAGAGTTGCTTGGGGATTCTTCAAGTAAACTGCCCCGGATTAGCTGACCGTGGTAGATAAGCTGATTATTACTTCAGCTTGTTTGATTCTGTAAATGACTGAATTATTGTGCACTTGGAAAGCTTGCCCCAGTATGAGTCTTGAAAAATCTTCTGGATAAACCAATTCTTAGAAGGACTTACACTGAACAAATCTTGAATTGATTCTCAATAGGATCTGGAAGGAACTTGCCCCTGATTGGATCACTGACCAAGTTTCTAAAATGTTTGAAAATTCCTTAAGAGGAAGCCAGATTGCAAACAAAAGTGTTCATACAAACATAGTAAATGCAAAGTTCATGCAACTTTTGAAATCAAAATCATTTTTGGAAAGAGATAAAACAATAGGGTCACTGGTCAGAACACGGTGGTTCAAGACGTTTAAAAGTGAAAGATAAAGCAAAAAGGCGTGATGCCAAAAAAACTGATCTGCAAAGATCTTTAGGAGTCAGTTTACGCAACCTCGTTGTAGTATGCTTTCAAAATAACCTTGCTTCAATTAGGTCTTTTGAGGATTATAACGTGGCCTGGTTCACGGTTTAAGAAACAAAGGATAAAGGCTCAAAGTTTATTTGTACCCACCCAATCTTCGTGATGATCTCCAGTCCTACACTCAGTTAACTCAGACTTTGCACCCAGGTTCCCATAGGTTAGGGATTGCATTGATGATAGAGATGATGGTTCAGAAGTTAAGGGACTTTTGAGGTGGCAGTCACTACTTCCTTATAACTCTTGGTTGTTTTTTTTTCATTGAGGATTTCATGGTAAGGATTTAAAGATTTCTCCTTTTTATTATCCCTAACTTTTGCCTGAACTGTTTCTCGTGAATCTTACAGTCAGCGGGATGCCCCAGTTTTTGTCTGCCTAAGTCTCCTTCACAGGTTTCGGCTTAGCAGGCTTTTTCCTTTTTTGATTTTTTTATCTTTTTTTTTTGAAAGAAAGTGACTGCTTGGCTTAATGATTACGGCGAACCATCATCGACTTTTGACTTGAAAGACATCTTCGACACTTGCTTGTTGCGTGCGAAGGAAAAATTGAGAATGCAACCTTTTTGTTGAAAGATGTCTTGCATGAAACTCTTGTATTTGAATGCACAATCCAGTTAACTGAGAACTACCCTGCCCCAGGTTAAGATTGCGGGTTTTTATTTGTAAAGAAAAGAAACTCCTACTTCAAGGCTCAAAGGGGTTGACGAGGGTTTATCTTCCTTATTTCTCCAGTGTTTAGGAATTGAAACAATGTTTTACATCGTCAGCAAAGTTTTTATTTGAAAGCATACCAACAACAATTATGGGTATTTACGTTTTCATCATCCTCCCTCCAATCTTTGCATAATCAAAAAAAGAAAGTGGGAAAAAGGTAAATTTTTTTGTTTTTGTTTTTGTTTTTTTTTGTTTTTGTTTTTATTTTTTTTTTAAAAGGAAAGCATAAAGATGTAAATAGCAAACACAAATGAATTGAATCCAAAAGTTGCAATGCTCATTTTATTAATTATGAAAGTACAAACATAAATCGAAAGCAAACAGCTAATACAAATAAGAAAAATGCAAACAATAAGAAACAAAAGTCTAGTGACTAATCAGAAACAAGAGTGAGCTGTCCTGTCTGAAACACTGGCTCTAAAGAGGATAGCTGGCTGAGGTCGACCGAAGCTTCACTTAGTGTGCTCTGGCAAAGGATTGCTCTTGACATTCTGATTGGTGTCACGAAAGAAGAGAATACCAATTCTAATAAGCTCTTGTACTCTAGCCTTCAATGCAAAGCAACCTTCCAAGTTATGACCTGCACCACCTTGATGGTATTCACAATGAAGATCGGTCTTATAGCCAGCTGGAAGAGGATTTGGAGGAGGAGGGAGAGGCCTTGTAGTAATCAAACCTTTCTGAACTAGCCCAGGATAAAGTTCAGTGTATGTCATTGGAAATAGGATCAAAATTATTCCTATTACGGTACTGATTATGTCCAATAGCTGGACGTTGAGGAGCTTGAGCTGGTCGTGGAGCAGTAACCATAGGAGTAACAACAGCAATATCAGGGTGGTCAGCATACTGTGGTCGGGGACGAGGCCTCCTGGTTTCAAACATAACAACATTGGTTTGATCTTCTCTCTTCTTCTGGAAATTCCCATAGAATTTCTTAGCACCATTAGAAGATTCAGCAGCTTTGGATACTTTACCATTCTTAAGTTCTTCCTCGAGTCTCTGACCAATAGTAACCAAATCAGTGAAGCTGGAGGAAACACTACCAATCATCTTCTCCCAGTAGAATGGAGACAAGGTGTCCATAAACAATCCAGTTAATTCTTTCTCTGCCAAAGGAGGTTCAACTTGAGAAGCCAACTCTCTCCAGCGCTGAGCATATTCCTTGAAAGACTCTTTATCCTTCTGAGACATGTTTTGCAGCTGATGGCGGTCAGGAGCCATGTCGAGGTTGTACTTGTATTGCTTCACGAAGGCATTAATAAGATCCTGGAAAAAGTGAATGCTGTTCTGTTCAAGATTCATATACCATTTGAGAGAAGCTCCACTCAGACTGTCTTGAAAACAATGGATAAGCAACTTCTGATTCTTAGCATGAGCAGCCATCTTTCGGGTATACATGACCAAATGAGCTCTTGGACAAGAATCACCTTTGTACTTCACAAAATCGATAGTCTTGAATTTAGCAGGCATAACAAGATCAGAAACCAAACCCATGTTTTCTGCATCTATGTTGAAGAAATCAATACCCTCTACGGCTTTAAGTCTCTTGTCTATAGTTTGAAAATGTTCACGGACAATCGCGGGTTCAACAAAATCTTCATGGTCTTCACCCTGAGCACTGTCAGCATTGTATTCATAAAGAGGGTTCTCAAATGGAGGTCGAGTGGTCTGGGCAACAACATGAACCACAGGTCTAGGCTCGGAGAAAACTGGAGCTTGAAACACTGGTCTGGAAGTCTGAACAATCATAGCAGTAGATGCAAGAGGTGGTGAGTAGTTGTGTGGCAAACCAAACTCTGGCCAAGTTGAAGGTGGCACCTGAACAGGTTAAGGATCAGCATTTGAAACTTCCTGGATAACAGTCCTTTGAGGTGGTTCTCCTCTAGCAATTAAGACTTGGAGCATTTCAGTGAGCTTGGTCATGCTTGACTTAAGTTCACCGATCTCCATTCAGACCTCAGCATTGTGTGCTTCTTGCTCTGACATTATGCGTCTGTAGTTAGCTCTAGTCTGGTATCTATGTCGAGGAATCAGCTTGATGACTCACAGGTGGCACTGGAAGATATAGACAGCTGGAAATGAGGTGCTGGACAACAGATGTATGCAATGAACCATGCAAAGATGCAAATGATATGCAACGCAACGCATGATAGGATGCAAATCACACATAGTAGGATTAAAGGTTCGAGATCACAGCATGGATTCTGGGTGACAAACCAACCACAGGGTATGTACTAGAGGTTTATTTGTACCTGCCGAACGGGTTCTACCAAGTTCCCAGAGTCTGCAACCCATCTTTCGGATATTATCGATTTTCCAGATCACTTGGTAGTCAATAATATCCTCAAGAGAATCTCGTCTGAGTGTAGTATCGCGTAGCGACTATTGCAGAAATAGACTCCCGCATAGTCCCTGCACTACGCCCTAATAGGCCAAGTTGGTTTAAAGGTAACTACGGTCCCCAGACCCGACGGCCTTTAGATCGAAACCATATCGTCTTCACGAATGAACTCGTTGGACAAATATTTTATTCGAGAGGGCCTAGACTGCGTGGTGAAGTCTCAATTCACTTTTTCAGGAATCGACTCCCTCAAAGTATCCTTGAATTCTCACTGTTTTCCTATCTTAATTTCACTCTAGTCCGGGTGTAGGACTTTGTCTCACCACACTAAGTGCCAAACCTGCACAAAAAAGAAAACCAAGCAAGCAAATAATATATATAATAACATACATAAACAAGTTAGGGGAAACCCTCGAAAAATCCCCAGTGAAGTCGCCATTTCTGTCGCGGTGAGAATCGGATGCCATAGTTATTGGTTAACTAGGATCATATTTCTTTTATTTCACCACCGTCTTTGATTTATCCAAAGGAAAGGTTCAAGAACGAAAAAACCTAAGAGATCTAAGGTTCGGGGGTTGGTTACGCCTAGGGAAGGTATTAGCATCCTAAACGTCTGTAGTACTCTACAGGAACCTCTTGTTATTATTTATGTTATTTATTGCTTGAAATAAGGAGAAGAAGTTATTTAAAAATTAAAATTAAAATAGGTAATATCTAAAAAAGAAAATTTAGAACTGAGAACTAAATAAGCAGTATTTTTGAAATTTTTAGGATTAAGAAAAAAATTAATTTAAAATAATTAATTGAATTAAAGTCAAATATTTAATAAAATGAATCCTTTAACGGATTAATTAGTATTAAATAAAAGAATTTAATAAAATTAATCAAAAGTTACTTAATAATTATTTTTTGAGTTTTTTTTATTTAATAAAATATAAAATTAAAAGAAATTAAATTAAACATAAAAAATTAATAAAGAAAAGGAATGGGCTTAAGAGAAATAACAAATAAGTGGGGTGCATTTAGAAACCTGGTGAACCAAAATGGTTAAAATATTGGAAGCCCATTTAGGGCAATGACAGATCATGGGGTGGCGGGTTTTAACATGGGTCGGTTGACCGGATTAGCTCTTAAAATAAGAACAAACCCCAAATTAAAAAACACCAAGAACACGGCTAAGTAGAATCCCTCATCAAAATTCAATATCTCTCTCTCTCTCGCACATGTTCCTCACCGGAAAAGAGAAACAAACGCACCATCACTCTCTCAATTCATTCTCTCCGTCGTGAGCTGCTTCTTTCTCACTCCCTGCAACGTCTCTGTCTCAATTTTCTCTCGCCGCACAAGTTTAGAGACTCCCTCTTTCGTGAACAGTTCCATCTATCTTTTTCCTAAGTCATCTCTCTCAAGCAATATCGTTGAATCGAAAAGGAATAAAGGCAATAATCAACAATTAGACATACAAATATGTGGTAAAAGAGAAGAGCTGATCGAGATTACCTGTCGGAGTTCGTCCGACGCGTCATGGGCGGCGAAACCAACGCGAGAAAGCCTGAGAGTGCTATAGGTATGCTTCGAATTCTCCTTTTCTTCTTTTTAGCCGTGAATGTGTTATTGCTATTGTTGTTACTGTAATGATACCTCCTCCTCACTGAACATTCGTATATGATGTTTGCGATAATGACTGCTGCGTGAGTATGTTCTGCGCGTGATAATTTGTGGAGTTTTTTCTGGTGTGACTTGTTTTTTTCTGAACTGATGTATGTGAGGGTTGATATTTTCACTGTTTTTTTTCTCCTCGCTTCTGTATGTGTGTGAGTGGATCTTGGAACTTTGTGAGGTGAGTTTTGAAAATTTTTTCTCACTGATTTTCTGCTCTCTCTCGTGTTCACGGTTGCAATGTGTTTTCTTTTTGATACCTGCTCTACGTATGTACGTGAACATTGTCGCTCTGAATGTGTGTGTGAAAGAACTTTCTTTCTGAGGATTTTCGTGTGGATGCTGCTGTATGTGTTCTAATATGGTGTGAATTTTGTTTGTGAATGTTGCCTTCAATTTGTGTGAGATTTCTGCGTGTGGAGTATGTGAATTCCCTCTGGTGTGGAAAGATGCTTCTACAACGTGTGTATGGTTTTTTTATGTGATATTCTGCTCTTTTTCTTGGTCAATCTCCCCCTTTCTGAATCGTGATGCCTCTTTTTATAGGAATTTGGGATTGAATGTGCTAATTCTGAAATTCAATGTGAAATTACTGTCTTGATTCTTGCTGATTTTATTTTGGAAAGGAAGTGATCATGGCTGAGATCCTTGTCATTTGTGATTTCAATGGTTTCCATTTCGGTAGGATTGTGACAGCTTATTGAAACTTGATATCAGATATTAAATGTATTCAAATCCTTGAAGTTATTGTCTTGGACATGATTTTGGGAATATCCTGATTTTTCCTTTTGTTAACCAAATATGTCTGATGACACATTACTTTTGATAATGATTACAGAATTACTGCGCCAAAGATACCGCAGCCTCTCAGTACCAATTTTGACAGCTTTGACGTATTTCCAAGTGGTGGAAAAGGTGAATTTGGCCCACTTGGTGTCAACATGAAGTCTTGGGTAACGAGATATAGGCCTGCTGGATTAATTTGCTGTAACATTAGGATTTGTAATAATATATAAGGTGATCTTGTACATTAAATCAACATGCTTTTCATATGCTAAGTGGCCCCGACTCAAGAATCATCCTTTCGAGTCTTGTAATTCCCTTTTAAACACTGTATACTGTGGATTTTTGTATTTGTAATGACTTTGACCGGATTGAAATGCACTTGTATCCAAACGAATACGGATGTTGTATATTGATTTGTAATTAGTCTCAATGATGGCAACTTTGGAGTAAGAATTCAATCCATTGCATTTAAGCAACTGCTTTGTTACAAATCAAAGCTTCGATGCCAATGCTAAGTGAAAAGCTTCACGTTTCATAATAACATGAGGTGAGGAAATTCTTGAATTCTCGCACCAAGGGACCACACTTAGCATATAAACCAGCTTAGAATGATAACGTCACCTCATGATTAGAATGATAGCGCTTTAAAACCTCACTTATAGTTCAAAATTGGAATGGCATTTTGAGAAATATGTACACTTGGGAATTCTGAACTCGATTTGAAATTCTTCCATTTTGTTATGCCTTGAACTCTTGAATGGTGATGAATACAACTTGTAGGCTTGCCGTGAAGAAAAAAAGAATTGAACTTGACATGGATCTTGAACTTGGAACTTGTATATTCATGAGCTTGAACACTTCTTGACAGGTCAGAGGGTTCCAAATCACCAAAATTCAATGAAAACCGACTTGCACTTGCATCACAAGTAATGAGAACTTGGAAAGAAAAAAAAATGTCTTGATGAATCCTTGAAAGAAACCCTGGTATGCCTGATCTTTAATTAACACAGCACAAACATCGTAAATAAGACAACCTTAATCTTCTGGGGATGTACACGGAGGTCATTGAGGAATTGTGAGGCAAATAACCAGTAGGAAACCCTAACACCATTCTGAATCAGAACCAACTGATCACGTATCGGGGTATTTAACTGTGAAAACGAAAACCATCTCCACTTGAAACTAGTGTTCCTGCACGAACCCGTTAGTGATAAAGCATGCAGATATGCGAGATGATGTACAAAGAGGTGGGATCTTATGGTCAAAAATTAGGGTATGACACTGGTGCATCTGATCATGTTACTGGTAATAAAAATCTTTTCGCTTCCTTCTCTACCTCTGGTTTGTTACCTACTATAACTTCTGCCAATTGTTCTCAAATCCGATCCAAAGGGATTGGTACTGTTCAAATTCTACCTTCTATCTCTGTTACTTCTGTCCTCTATGTACCTAATTGTCCATTTAATTTACTTTCAGTTAGTCATTTAACTCGTTCTCTTGATTATAGTGTCACCTTTACAAACAATAATGTTACCCTGCAGGATTGAAGTTCGGGATGGACGATTGGCGTCGGATATGAGTCTCAAGGCCTTTATTACCTCTCATTGTCATCTCAGACATGCTCAGCCAAAAATTCTCCACTCACTATCCATGATCTGTTAGGTCATCTGAGTCTTTCCAAATTACATAAGTTGGTGCCAAATTTATCGAAGGTATCTAATTTACATTGTGAGTCGTGTCAGTTAGGGAAACACACTCGTAGTCAATTTCCCAATCGAGTCAATAAACGAGCTTCGTCCCCTTTTGCTTTAGTTCACACCGATGTTTGGGGTCCCTCACGTACTGTCTCTACTCTTGATTCTAGGTATTTTGTCACCTTTATTGATGATTTTTCACGTTGCACGTGGTTATTTTTAATGAAGAATAGATCTGAATTATTTTCTATTTTTGAACAATTTTATCGAGAAATAAGAACTCAATTCAGTGTGTCTATCCGTACCTTAAGAAGTGACAATGCCCGTGAATATTTATCCCAACAATTTCAAAATTTTATGTCACACAATGGTATTCTCCATCAAACATCTTGATCCTCACACACCTCAACAAAACGGTGTTGTCGAACGCAAAAATCGGCATCTCGTAGAAACCACTTGGACCCTACTTCTCCATGGTAATGTTCCACTTCGGTTTTGGGGGGATGTTGTGCTAACGGCATGTTACCTTATAAATCGCACGCCCTCATCTGTCTTTAACAATAAAATCCCTCATTCAATCATTTTGCCCAATACCCCACTTCACCCAATTCCTCCCCAAGTCTTCGGATCCACATGTTTTGTACACAATCTCTCCCCTGGTCTTAACAAACTATCATCTTGATCACTAAAGTGTGTCTTTCTTGGTTATCATTGATCCCAAAAAGGTTTACTTTGTTATTCACATACTCTACAACGATACCTTATATCGGTCGATGTTACCTTCTTCGAGTCTGTTCCATATTTCGAGTCCAGCCAAGCAACTCCGAAACCCCTTCAGGAAAGTATTCCCACACCTCTTCCTGAAGTACCATCTGTCATTATCCTCCATCATTCTAGGGAACCTGACCCACTAGATACCCATACGGTTGATCCCCCCACTCCTCGCCCACTTCAAACATATCAGCGTCGTCACCCAATGTCTGTCGTACCTGTCCCTGAAGTTCTACCTGTCCCTGAAGTCGTACCTATCCCTGAGGTCACTACGGACTCTCCTCCGACGCTCTCGCCATCACCGGATCCGATCCTGTAACCTGAGTCTGATCTTCCAATTGCCCTTTGAAAAGGTATACGTCAAACACGAAATCCTTCTCCACATTATATTGATTTATGTTATCATCGTCTTTCCCCTTTGCAGTATACTTGTTTGTCTTCTTTGTCTTTTGTTTCTATTCCTAAAACTCCAGGTGAAGCATTATCTCACCCTGAGTGGAGGCAAGCAATGATTGATGAAATGTGTGCTCTTCAAAGCAGTGGTACCTGGGAACTGGTTCCTCTACCCCATGGGAAATCTTTAGTAGGTTGTCGTTGGCTTTATACAGTGAAGGTTGGTCCAGATGGTAATATTGATCGATTTAAAGCTCTCTTGGTAGCCAAAGGATACACTCTGATTTTTGGGTTGGATTATAGTGATACTTTTTTGCCTGTAGGCAATATGGCATCTGTTAGACTTCTTCTAGCCATTGCAGACATTCGACATTGGTCTCTTCATCAACTTGACATCAAAAATGCATTCTTACATGGTGATCTTAAAGAGGAAGTATATATGGAGCAACCACCTGGGTTTGTTGCTCAGGGGGAGTCATTGAATATGGTTTGTAGGCTACACAGATCTCTTTATGGTCTTAAGCAATCTCCGAGAGCTTGGTTTGGCAGATTCAGCACTGTAGTACAATAGTTTGGTATGATCCATAGTGAAGCTGACCATTCTGTTTTTTATCATCACTCACCCCAAGGGTGTATTTATCTTATTGCGTATGTAGATGCCATTGTCATAACTGGTAGTGATCGACAGGGAATACTCTAGTTGAAGCAACATCTCTCGAAACAATTTAGGACAAAAGATCTTGGTAAACTCCGTTATTTCTTGGGTATTGAAGTAGCCCAATATAAATATGGTTTGGTGATTTCTCAACGGAAATATGCTATGGATATTTTGGAAGAAACATGTTTGTTAAATGCTAAACCAGCCGATACTTATATGGATCAAAGTGTTAAACTATTACCCAATCAGGGGGAGCCTCTATCTAACTCAGGAAGGTATAGGAGATTGGTTGGAAAGTTGAATTATCTCACAGTCACTCGTTCGGACATTTCTTTTGTAGTCAGTATGGTAAGCCAGTTTTTAAATTCCCCTTGTCAGGAACACGTGGATGTTGTTATTTGGATTCTGAGATACATCAAATGTGCTCTAGAAAAGGTCTTGTGTATGAGGATAAAGGATATACCCAGATAGTTGGATACTCCGATGCTGATTAGGCAGGGTCACCCATTGATAGACGATCCACCTCTGGGTATTGTGTACTTGTTAGAGGAAACCTTATATCCTGGAAAAGTAAGAAACAAAATGTAGTTGCAAGATCAAGCGCTGAGGCAGAGTATAGGGCCGTGGAAATGGAAACATGTGAACTTATTTGGTTAAAATAGTTGCTCAAGGAACTTCAAATTATAGAAGCAAGACCAATGACACTTATTTGTGATAATCAAGCTGCATTTCACATTGCTTCAAATCCAGTCTTCCATGAGAGGACCAAACATATTGAGATAGACTGTCACTTTGTCAGAGAGAAGATTGAGTCAGGCGACATCGTCACAAGCTTTGTCAACTCTAATGATCAATTGGTAGATGTGTTTACAAAATCCCTACGAAGCCCCAGAACTAACTATATATGTAACAAGCTTGGTGCATTTGACTTATATGCTCAAGCTTGAGGGGGAGTGTTGATATTTGTAAATATACACAGTGTTAAGAATATTTGTATATAGACTAGTCCCACATCGACTATATCATGTAATTAGTTGTAATCTATCTATATATAATAATGTCTCCATAGTGCCTTTCAAAACACACAGTTTATTCATATGTCTCTTAGTGTCTTGTATTTCAACAGATACCGCCCTCTCTGATTTCAAAAAAACTGGTACATATGCTGCCACGCCAGCAACCATATCTGCTACTAAGGGACTGATAATGTAGAACAACAAACACTATTCAACAACGATTAAGCCTTGGAGAGCTATTAGCTTATATTATGTTTTTTTTAAATCTTGGTATCCAGCCTTGCGACCGACTAATCCAAGAGGGACTAATCCCACCGTCCACTAGCAGGGGCCACGTTTAAAGGAAGATCAAAGCTCCGTATGGACTGACCCACACAAGGATTAATTTCACCTAGTAGAATTCGAACTTGAGACCTTGAGAGGAGCACACTCTCAAGACCGAAGCCTCCACCACTAGACCAACCCTTAGGGGTTAAATTAGCTTATATTATGTGTTATTTTTTTGTCCACTAGCTAGCTACACGTGCTTTGTTATTATTTGTTCATTTGTTCATATTGTATATAAGATACACTCTACATTTTATTTGTAATTAATTGATGGTTAATAAAACCATTACTCTTCTTTAATCATTGTAACAAACTTTCTGCATCTTTTCTTCTTCTTGGCATCTTCCATGAAAGTCTTGGTTGATTACTTCAAACACAATATGGTATCAGAGCTTCACACGCTCTCTGGTAGCCATTATTTCTTTCTTTCTTCCTTGCAAGGTTGCATTTTGAAAGCTCATATGGTTTGACTAAATTTTGGTTAAAACTTGATACAGAACAAGATGGTCAAACATGAAGAATTCTGCCAGAAAATAAAGATGTCAAATGAAATGTCCCAGCATGTAGACTCGACATCTGGACTGATATAGCAGGTTTTAATCGGGTGCAAGATTCAAGGAGCAATCACAGCAGTGGATCAAGGAATCAGACAACAGATCATTTGAAGGCCAAGGCAGCAGAAGGCTATAAAAGAAGACCTAGTCCTAGGTCAAAAAAGAGAGAGAGAACGACATAGACTTAGGAATCCTAGGTTTAGGGTTTTGAGAGTCGTTGGCTCATTTGTGTTGTAAGTCTCCCTCTGTATCGATTTGATACACTGTGGAAGACATAATTATTATACATATTTAGAAACCTATAGGTAATGAATCGTGTATTGTTCTTGGATGAAGCTTTGAAGCAAATCCATGTTGTGTTGTTAGTCGAGCATGTTCGGATGAACTTTGCATTGAAAAGGGTGTCTTTCAAGTATGATGATACAATTATTGTGACTATAACTGTTAGATAATCACATGTTGTGATTTAGGGAGTGAGATGGGTTTCTCTTATCAATTAGATGTGACTTCTAATGATAAAGTCTCCATTGGGTAGTGATAGGTAAACCAGAGGTTGTTTACTGTAAACCAGTGGTTGTTTACATAAACTATACTACTGATAGTGGATTCTTCTTCCTGGCTTGGTATGCCCCCAGATGTAGGTGATTTGCACTGAACTGGGTTATCATATTCTATGTTGTTTATCATTCTGCAATTTATAGTTCAGTTTTGATTAACATGCTGTAACAAATGTCGAAACATCTGTCTTGCTGCTGTTGCTGATATTCTGATTATCAGTTTGTTTGTTCTGCTCTTGTTTTAAAGTTGTGCAGAGAACAATGTCTTGACATGTGTTAGGACATCTAATATCTGTATGCCAGAATTTCACATTTTTTCTTCATTCTCCATTGCACCTTCTCCTGCATCCTTTTCTCTTCATGAGTTTTCAATTTTTCTCCTTTACCTTTCTTCTTTGCATCTTTAACAATTACTTACTAGAATTTCACTAATTCTTCAACAAATTCTAACTATCTACATCCAAACAAAAATTTTGTGCTGGTGTTTGTTTCTCCTCTTCTTGATGATAAGAATTACCATACACGGGCTAGGTCAATGCACATCACATTGATTTCAAAGAAGAAAAAAAAGTTTATTAATGGATCTCTTGTTAAACCACCTATCTCTGATCCTCTTTATGCTCCCTGGTTTCGTTGTAACACAATGGTGCTTGCTTGGATTCATCGTTCTATTTTTTATTCAATTGCGAAATCGGTTCTTTGGATTGATAGCGCAACAGGTGTCTGGCAAAATTTGTAACTTGGTTTATCTCATAGTGATATTTTACGCATTTCAGATATTCAAGAGGATATCTACAAACTTCTTCAAGGTACTCTCAATGTTTCAAATTATTTCACTCAATTTATAGTTTTATGGGATGAATTAGAGGACTACATGCCTATTCTTTCATGCTCATGTGCAATTCCTTGTTCTTGTGGCACTATTGCATCTGCCAAGAAATATCGTGTGCACGATCAAATTATCGGTTTACTCATTCAAAGTCACAGCTAATGATGATGAACCCTTTTCCTGACATTGACAAGGCCTTTTCCCTCATTATTCAACAAGAATGAGAATTGAACAGCTTTGCTTCTGTTATGGCTCAAGATTCTTCTAATGCTGAGGAGCCTGTTACAGCTGCTTGTTAGGTTCAAGCTCATTATGGAAACTCCAATGGAAAACCTGGAAATAATGCTTTCAGAGGGAAGAATTAAGGTTTTTCTGGTCCTAGAGGTCACAATCGCATTTGCACACACTGTGGCAGAACTTATCACACAGTGAAAACATGCTTCCTCAAACATAGTTATCCACCAGGTTTCAAAGGCAAAGGCAAGGCTCAAAGCTCTACCAGTAATACTCAACCTACTTCCACAATCAATGTTATCTCTAATTCTTCCCAACAAGGTTCATCTACATCTTCATGTAGCTTCACTCAAGAGAAGTATAACAACACTCTTGAATTGATCCAACAGTCCAAGCTTAATTTTCAAACCAATTCCATCTCTACCTCACCTTTTGTCATGCAATCTCATTCATCTACCATTAATGGTAAGAACCTTCACCTTTGGATTTTGGATACTATAGCAACTAATCATATTTCATATGATATTACCATTTTTGTTAATTACAAAAGCATCATTCATGTTCATGTTAATATGCCTGATGGTTATCATATTATTGCATCCATGTCTGGTAGTGTAATGCTTTCTTATTCTTAAACCTTACATCATGTTCTATACATTCCTATTTTTCATGTTAACCTTATTTCCATTTCCAAGCTTGCTAGTAACAATGATTATTTCGTGCATTTTGGTGCTGATACCTGTCAAGTCCAACAAAATCATTCCAAAAATGGCTATATGTCCTTGATACTACCAGTCAATCTTCAGTTTACTATTCTATTGTTAATCCATCATGTAATATGTGGAACTTAAGTTTATGCCATCTTTCCGATATAGTAATGAAAACCATTTCAAAATTGTTTCCTTTTATACCTTGTAAATCCAATAATTCTCTGTGTGATTCATGCCATTTTGGAAAACAAAGAAAGTTACATTTTCCTCATAGTGTATCTTATTTTTCTGCTCCTTTTGATATATTACATGCTGATGTATGGGGCCCTTATTCTACAATTTCTATGTTAGGATATAAATATTTTCTAACTTTGGTATAGGATTATAGCAGATACACTTGGGTGATTTTTCTTAAAACAAAGGATCAAACCAAAAATAACATCATTCAATTTGTGGAATGTAACACCCTGACTTTTAGCAATTAATTATTTATATTAATTAATTGAGTGATTTTATGAATTAAATTATTTATGTGATTTATTTAATTTATATGAATTGTTTGATTTATATAATTTATTGAGTTTATATAAATTAATTGATTTATTTAATTTATGTGAATTAATTTATTTAATTGATTAAATTGAAATGCGTGATTTAATTGATTATTTGAAAGTAATTGAGTTGTTGGATTTATCTAATTATTTATTTTAATTAGATTATTGATATTAAAATAAACTATTTAATTTATTCTATTTAATAGGATTTTATAGTTGCTAGAAATTAATTGGGCTTAAGGTGGGGTGTTGATATTAAGTGTAATGGGTTGAGATAAGCCCACTTATGTTTATGACTAGTTAGGATTTTAGAGAAAGTTAGTAAGAAAATTGAAGAAGAGAAGAGAAGAAAGAGTAGAAAGGAAAAGAGGAGAGGAACTCAAAGAAAAAGGAATAAATTCATCAAGAAAATCCAAGATAAGGGTGAGTTTTTACTCATTATTGGGATTATTGGGTGATGATTATTGGGTAGAAATAGAGTTAGATTAAAATTCCCAAAATTTTAATTGAGATATGAAATTATTAGGTATTGAGATTAATTTTTGAAAATATGAATTTTTGTGTATTTAGAGTTGATTTTGGTAATACTTTAGAGATCTATTTAATCTTTAGAGTACCCATTTGAAATTGGAATATACAATTAGTTCCGTGTCCATTTTATATCAAGTTTCTTTTCATAATTATTTAGTATGCTTACGTTCAGATTGTGATGGTGAATTCTTTTGTACGAATTTGATTGGTATGTATATAGTAGCTGTGAGGTTAATTTTATGACGATCCGTGTTAATGTTAATTAGCATTATGAATTTTATTACACTGGTTGGTCATCATATTGATATTTGTAGAGTTCTAGTTGGTTTCACAGAATCTTTCTATGACTTTAATAAACTGAAAGTCTTAAGTCTTTATTCCAGATTTTGAATTTACATTTTGTTTTGCACTGCTTTTGAATTATTAACTTATTTTTCACTGTTCTGTTTTCTAACTACTACTTTCTCATTTGGTACTTCAAATTGTCTAGCAGCTCCTACTGTAGTATAGTGTAGCAAATATAAGAAATCAACTAAGATACTTGTAATGTAGAATTTTCCCTGCAATGTGTAGATATGGTTTGTAAGAGTGGGAGTTGAAGTACATTAAGGTAGCCTTGTTCCATGAGAATCATGCGCAGTATATAAAGTATACATTATTATTATTATTATTAGCATTTTTTTTAAGAACTAAATGTCTTACTAAATGTTAATTAGTTAATTAAAGACAAATTTAAATATTGATTAACTATTTAATTATTAATTATTAAATATTGAATATTTATTAAATCTGAACTATTTATTTAAATATTAGTTATTTGAGTAAATGTTAGTTAATTACCAAATATAGATTATTTAAAAACTGTTTGTTTATTTAAATATCGATCCATAGTTATTGAATAGTGGGATTTTGTTGGATATTGAGTTCAATTATTAGTGATTGGTTAATTAGTCTATATTTAATCGGTAATTTGTGTTTATTAGTTCTGAGTGGATCAAATCGATCCTTATGTATTAATTGTTGATTGTAACGATGATGTTTAAAGTATGAATACTTTAATTATGAAAATGTGTTTGTGTGTGCAATTGTGTGATGATTCAAGTGTGATGAATTATTGATGATATGCGTGATATTAAGATTAGGGAATGGTCTTAATTGCATATGGTTGTTGATTGCATACGCGTCATTTGTGTCAAGAGGCAATGCTTGCTAGTTCCGTGGGAGCTAGTGACTTGTCCCAAACCTAGAGTGAGGTTTGAAAGCCTATGGGACGGGCTTTTGTTTGTTATTGGTCTAGGGGACGGACCCAGTTTAAATGTAAAAACCAAAAAATAATAACAAGTATTGGTACCACATGGCATGAGTTGCATTGAGTTTGCATCGAGTCGCATTGCATATATGATTGTTATATGGAATTAAGTGTACGTATGTGACTTGTTGAATTGGAAAATTGTGAATTGTGTGGTTACTTGAGTGATACTTGTGGATGAATATTGAAGTGTGAGACTGTTTGTACTTATGTTTACATGCTTTACATTAATCATTATCTTATAATTTTAATATTGATGTGAATTCTCACCCTTCTGTTGGAATGATGTTTTATACGACATCGCTCAGGTACCGAGGAGTAGAGTTGCTCGTAGCGCGAGGTAGCCGCTGGTGCAACTGTTTAGTGTCTTTATTTATGTTGGGTCGAGTCGTGCTCTGATCATGTAACACTGGGATCGTTTGGTTTATGTTTTAGAGATACAATATGTACTCTACTTTATACTTTTATTCTTATTTGAATTGTATGAAGTTTGGCATGTATGCCTAAGTGTTGTTTATTAATGTGATGAGCATGAAACTCTCTTTATGTCAATTATGATTAATTTGAATCCGCTGCTACATGGTAAGTGAAGTATTGGAAAAACATAAAACTATTAAAGTGTTAATGAGCATGACAGGTGTTGTATGATGTTTTATGATTATGTGTGACATCCTTAAGTGAATGGCATGATTATTTACTCTGATTTATTATATGTTTTCTGTGAGGATTAGAAGGGTGTTACATGGAATACTTAGAAAACCATTTTCATACTTCTCTTAAATGCCTTAGGACATATAACAACACAAAGTTTTTAACCTAGTTAGCCTTTCTCCTATCGAAAGGCATAATCCACCAAACATCTTGTGTTGAAATACCCTAACAAAAGGGGGTGGTTGAAAGAAAGCATCAACACATCATTAATGTGGCTAGATCTTTATACTTTCATTCTAACATACCTTTGAATATGTGGAACTTTTCAGTTCAGCATGTGTAGCGAGCGATTTTGGACGTGGTTCTTAAGCGCTGGTCGCTCTCTGCGGTTTGAGCTTAAACTACAGGTCGATTCATTTTTTATCCTATTGTGAGCTGAATAAGGAAGGGAAATAGATGTCTCCAATTAACCCTGCTTGCATACTGAGTTTAAACAACGGTCTGTTAAGTTACGAATGCTATCAATGTGGGGGGGCCTTTGTACTGGTTATTTGTATTTTCGCCAGTACTGTTTTCTTTCTTTCTAGGACTTTCTAGCGGGGAACAAGGATTAGGATGTTAGGACTGATGCTTTGGAATTACTAATTTTTGATTGATGGAGATTTGGGATTTGGGTTTTTTGTTGATTGTGCTCGCTAAGATCTTTTATTTCGATCTTATGCCTATGTATTCCCGTTTACCGAAATAGGGAAATCAGAGCGTTCGTAGTTCCTCCTATTCTATGGGAGGAAATGGGTGTTTTTGGTGTTTTGGTGTCTTGTTCAAAGCCCAAGACGTGAAGCGAAAGGTGGTTTGTATCTTGTTCAAAGCCCAAGATGTGAAGCTGAAAGGTCTATTTGTGTCTTGTTCAAGGCCCAAGACGTGAAGCTGAAAGACCTCGACTTTAGAGAGAATTTGTCATCTCTAAAGAGGGGGAAGGAGAATTACTTTAACTGGGATACGTGGATCCGAGCAATGCCATAATTTCCGAAGAAAGGGTTTTAACCTGAAGGAGAAGACTTTAACTCAGTGTAGAGCAGTGCCATCTTTCCTTAGGAATTTCTCATGCTAAAAGAGGGACAGTGGCATGGATATAGATGATCCAGAGGCTTGCCGCTTACAGCGATTAGATGAAAGGAAAGGAGTTGTTGATGTTTGTGTACTATGAACGAGGCACAACTTTGATGCTAAAAGGTTGATTGGATCAACCAGTGGTTTTCTTATACAAAATCCTAAGAGGAGGCTAATTTCCGCTAGGAAAATCATTATACAAAGCCTAAGAGGAGGTTATTTTGTGTCTCGTACAAAGCCCGAGAGAGAGGCTAAAAGTTTTTGACCCGGCGATAGAGTCTTTGTGTCTCGTACGAAGCCCGAGAGAGAGGCTAAAAGTTTTGTTTGACTCAACGAGGGAGTCTTTGTGTGTCTCGTACAAAGCCCGAGAGAGAGGTTAAAGGTTTGTTTCAGTTGAGTGACAGATCCAATATACTGATTTTAAAAGAGAAAATCAGTTCTTATATGAGCAACACTGTACTCAGGGATTTGATCTGAGGATCAGGGATATTTCCTTCTCTTTGAGGAAACGGGAAATCCAAAGGGTATTGAGACTGTCCGAGTCTGCGGGTTTCCTTCCTATTTAACGAAGGGGTCACTTGAGAATGTCTTTGAGACTCAAGGAAGTTAGACTGTCCAAGTCTAGAGTTTTTTTTCTTTTGTACTATGCTTTGAGAAACAGTAGTAGACTCTATGAAAGGACTATTCTATGAGGATGACTAGGTTCTGTTCCTATACCTCTAGGAGGTCGTCGGGACAATTTGTACAAAGCCCAAGAGGAGGCTGGAAACTTTTAAGAAGCCTACGGGTCCTTGTACGAAGCCCAAGAGGAGGCTATCATTCCCGAAGGAAGAGATCATTATACGAAGCCTAAGAGGAGGCTGCGAATACTTCTAAGAAGCCGTAGTGTCCTTGAATAATGCCCAAGAGGAGGCCGATGCTTTTAAGAAGCCCGTGGGTCTATCATCTCCTTTCCATTAGGAGAGATAACTCTTTTAAAGATAAAAACCACTGGTAAACGTGCGAGGTTTACTATCCAGCGATTTTTAGCTTTTAAAGAGGGTTCCTTAGTTAAGGTCCAAGATTATGACCGTAGTGGGTACCCAAACCCCAAGACATTCAAGGCAAGCTATCCACAAGGAATAGATCAAGTCAGGAAAGTTCGAGAATTTAGAAGAAACTCAAAGATGCCATTCACGGAGAATACATTCATCTTGGGGAGTAGAGCTTCTTGACGATTCCTAAGGAGGACAGTCGAAGAGAAGACTGTATCTGGTGCTCCTATTGGGGATCTAGGCGTCTATTTCTACGAATAAATGAAACGGCGTCACCTAGTTCTAGACGTAGTTGCCGGGGAAACTCGAAATATCTATACTATTATTACACAGTAGATATGAGTTTATGAAAGGAGACTTACAGTGAGCAGCCCCACAATACAGTTTATAATATGAAAGCAGTAAATGAAAGCGATAACCACTTACTCGGTTGTAGTGCTTCCATGCTGTTTGGTTAGTTGTTCAACAAAGAAAGATTGAAAACAACAGTATATTCAAAATCAAAGGAGAAAGTGCTTTGAAAAAGAAAGATTTGGGGCTTACAGCTCAAGGAGAGGCCCAGGGTTTTATCAGTGAGCGCACTGTTTGACTTTGTACAGCGGGACTTATACAAGTGACTGGGGCCCAAAAAGGTTTTCTGTACAAAGGGATGGGTCTTACACTCTCTCAAGAGGCCCAAAAAAGGTTTAAAGAAAAGAGAGGGGCTTATAACACGAGGGTAGGCCCAAATGATTTTTCGTTTAAAAATGGCGGTCGCGCCGAGGTTTTCTTTTAACGCAGAGGGACTTATACAATAAGTGAGGCCCAAAATGTTTTGGTTAAAAGGGGGATTGGGTCTTACACTCTAATAGAGGCCCAAAAGTTTTGAATGGGTCTTATAGCTCGAGGAGAGGCCCAGATGATTTTTATTTTTAAACGGGCGACGATCGCGCCGTTTACTTGTACAGAGGGACTTATACAATGAGTGAGGCCCAAAAAGTTTTTGTACACGGGGGGATGGGTCTTACACTCTCTCAAGAGGCCCAAAAAGTTTTGAAAATGATTTATGAGGGTTGAATTAATCCAAAACCCTAATTTGTTTTCAAAATGTATTTAATTGAATAAAAATTCAATTAAAATGATCAAAAATTGTTTAACACATGGAAAACAAATTGTGATCTTGGATTAATGCTTCAAAAATTAAGTATTGACCTACAAAATAATTAGAAAGCATTAAAAGTTGCAAAATCAATGTAGAAAAAATATTTAAAATGTCAAAAACAATTAAAATATTAATTCTTTGCAAAAATATCAATTATATGAAATAAATAATATTTTTGGGATTTTTTGTGAAAATAAAATATTTTAACATTTTTGTGAATTATTAAAAAAAGAATCAACTCAAAATCATTAAAACTCAGAGAGAAATTAATTTTTGAATCAATTAAACAAAATCACAAAATTCAAATATTTGAATTTCTAAAAATGGCGCCAAGAACAAGCTGAAGAACACGCGCGTGTTCTTGGTTTCTCAGATTTGCATTTTCTATCCAATCTTCATGAATACGTAATCATATCATGCAATCCACATATCATTATGCTCGCCTCAACCTCACGATCATGTCTATGTACTTTAATTTCATTTAAATTAAACATACAACAAGAAATCACGAAGAGACCTCAAGAACCCTAATTTCTGCATGAAGGCTAGGATTTTTGATACACGATTCAAACAATGCAATTAATTGAGGGAAAACATTCCATGCATGATTATGAACATATGGCCAAATTATTGTGCGAGGAAATATGCATAGATTGAGAGATGACCAAGTATGTGCTTACCTCCAAGTTGTGACAGCAAGTTCAAAGTGATTTTTGATTTGGAGGTGTTACAGATGAGTGGTGATGATCTGAACAGCTTCCCTACACCCTATGGATTGTGTTTGGATGGTTGGACTTGATTGAAATTGGCTGGATCATTTTGTGGTACCTCAGCTGCACTTTGGTTAAAACCTTGAGCAACCAGCTGGTGATTTTGTGAAATTGATGTTTCAGAAGTAATCTAAGTGTTTGATCAGCTCATATGTGATGTATGTGAGGTGTGTGAATGATTGGTTTGATTGGAATTGCTCTCAAACTCAAAACCCGATAGTGACTTGCCTTAGAAGGCAAAATTGGAGTGAAAGAAGAGATTTTGAGGAAAGCATCTGTTAGATGGCTTTGGTGTACTCAAACTGACCATAATTGAGCTCTATTTATAGTAGAGCAAGTTTGTTTTGCAAGGAATAGTGCATGGCAGCTGGTAAGTAGGTTTGGCCAATGTTGGCAAATGAAAATCCAAGTCTCCTCTAGCCATTGACTAGAGGTTAGGGCACAGAGCTTTGGTTCCCTTGGTCTTGGATAAGTCTTGACTGATTTCAGATGAGAATAGCTCAGTCCATGCCACCTTGATGGTTTCATTGAATGCCTCATTCCAAATTTGAAGTCTTGTCCCTATTTTGGCCATTCTAGGTTCAACATGCTATTTCTTGTTCCATGGACTTTGGAGGCTTGGCTCAGTGATTGTCCCCTTTAGATTCAATCCTCTGAGGTGTCCAAGTGGATAGGAGCAATTGAATTTGGCTGATTTTGGCAAATCGACCAAAGTTGCAAATTCTGCCTTGCCTTGACAGATTTCAGCAAGGCAACTTGGCAATGTTGTATCTCATGGTGTAGGTTGAATTTGGCAATGTTCTTGGCCATTTTGGAAATCTCTTACATGATACAACAACTGTTTGAACAAGTTTGGTTTTGATCTCTTTTGATTCCAAGTGAAAAATCCCCCTACATTTGGCAAAAAGTGAGGCAGAATCTGACTTAGTGAAAATTTCACTAAGTGTTGGAAAAAGTGACATTTTCACTTTTCAGCCACTTTGATCACTCCATAACTCAAAATCCTTAATGAATTGGAATGACTTGTAGTTGAAGTTTTTGTAGGTGATAATGAGGGATACAAATCCATCTTTGGATGAGAAAAAATGGCCTTGTGGTTTAGGAGTTATGGTCCTCCAAAGTTGGTACCTTTGCCACTTTATTTTTAACTTAGAAAAATTTCTAAGTTTTATGGTTACCCCTTTTACAAGTTATCTCACTTTTCTTGATTTTTCTTGATGAATGATGATTCAAATCATACATTAACATCATTTTAGGGTTAAAAATCCATTTTGGTGAAAAATCTCAAAAAGTCAAAGTTGACTTTTGTGCACAGTTGACTTTTTATCAGATGAATTCCAAACTGTGCAATTCTTCAGGAAATCATGTCCTTGACCTAAATCAAACTTGATGGACATGTTCCATGGGTGTCATATTGTATATTCAATCATGTATTAGGGTTTGGGAGCATGTCCTGGTCAAAAGTCAAAGTTACAGTTGACTTTTCCCTTAAAACCCTAATTGTGGTGCAGATGAAATTGAGACTTGTTGCCCAAGCTTCTTGGATTAATCCATTGTTCCAAATGGATCAATATGGTATATTAGAGACCCTCAAATCATGTCTTGAGGTCTTGGCTCATGGTTTGTCCCAAAAGTCAACTTAGGGGTGAATTAGGTCAAGAAACCCTAATTCCTGATTTTTGATGAATGCATCCCCTGAGGCAAAATTGACTTGATGCATGGGTTCATGAGGTTCCATGAAGTATATTAGGTCATGTTTTGGATCATTTCCTTTTTCCCAGATGAAAATTTTCCATCTGGAGGCCTTGATCGACCAAAACCCTAATTTGGTGACACTGGCGATCTCGAGGCTTGATCCACCTAGAAGGGAGCATCCTTGTGCTTAATCCTTGAAGTGGGAGTCCTTTTGATCCTTTGAGGATGTTTGAGAGATTAGACAAGTTGAAGATCATGTCATTTCTTGATTGATCCTTTGTCTAAGCACTCAGAGAGGGCTTGAAACCCTAATTTTGATTGTATTGGATGCTCACCCATCTTTGGGGAGACTGATGAAGCATGATGGTTCATCCATATTGTGATGATGATTTTCACAATGATGGGAAATCTAAGTGGTCAAAATTTGGGGTATTACAGATGCCCCTATTTAATCTTCTTGGACCCGAAGGTGTGAATGACGAAGGGATTCGGGCATTCGGGGTGCAAGAGGATTAAATATCAGAATACCCGAAATTTTTATGGTGTTTATGAATGGTAGCTTACGCATTCATCTTCTTTAGCTAAGCAATGATGCTTAGAAAAGGTAAACTTCCCCTCGATCCTGGTCTCCTACCAAGAACTGGTCTTAGTTTCTGATTTAAACTTCCCCTCGATCCTGGTTTCCTACCAAGGAACTGGTCTTAGTTTCTGAAGTAAACTTCCCCTGGATCCTGGTTTTCTACCAAGGAACTGGTCTTAGTTTCTGATATAAACTTCCCCTCGATCCTGGTTTTCTACCAAGGAACTGGTCTAAGTTTCTTTTGTCAATAAACTTTCTTGACAAGGAACGCTGTGTGTAGCAGTTTTCCTTCAAACTTCTCGCCAAATGTTCCTGGGGAGACGCAATTTGAGTGGGAAAAGATTTGATGTCAGACTTGCTGGGGAACCCATTCGTCTGAGTTGTAGAGGTACACAAACTTCTCTGTTTTGGAGACG
This sequence comes from Lathyrus tuberosus, assembly GCA_022829125.1. Taxonomy (NCBI): domain Eukaryota; kingdom Viridiplantae; phylum Streptophyta; class Magnoliopsida; order Fabales; family Fabaceae; genus Lathyrus; species Lathyrus tuberosus. Next base: position 877,580 of record JALAZF010000436.1, on the reverse strand, counting down.
TCATTTGTCGATTCTACTGGGGAAAGTGAGTCTCTTGAGAGACTGTTTTCGTTTGGGGTTACATCATACTTTTCTCGGGATCTTCCCAGAGAAATGCCATATGATGGGATCCAATTTTGAGGTGCCAATGACCTTCTCATCAGTGGTTTTTCGGAGCAAAACTGGCGTGCTGCCGAATCTCTGATCACGAGGCTTTCTCTATGGATTTTCCTTAATCCGGGAAAGCAAGGATATCATCTTCAATGGCGAAGAGTGATGTTTATTGAAAGTTTTCTCTGGCTTTTCAGAGGTCCAAGTTATCAAAGTGCTTAAGGACCAACTTCTTTCCAGAATTAACTGGAAGCGAGGTTGTTCAGACACAGTATTTCCTGACGAGGCAAGAACTGACAACTCGATTGAGAGGACTTCTACCACTAGGGGACATGACCGACTAGAGTGATAGTGATGCAATATGAAATGTGAATGCAAATAAAAAATGCATGATGTATGTATGTATGTGCTGACAAAACAGACGCAACATACAGACAAAGAGATGAACACAATTGGATACTCAGCCATCGCGGGGCAAAGAAGTACCGTTGATTCAAAATAGCAATTCCACCTTGCTTAGGAGAGATAGTCCCGTTGGGAGCTATGTTGATCGGGCTTAGGAGATGAGAACTCGGCCGAGGATGTCAGACGAAACAAGGTCTCTGACACAGTTGATCCCTTCATTCAGGCGAACTGGTTTAGAAGGAGTACTTTGATTCTGCAATTTGAAGTTTGCTTACTTCGGGAGAAGCGATCGATGTTCTTCTGATGTTCAACAGTCAAAAGAAATGCCATCTTTAATTTAAAAGCAGAAAAAGTTTAACAAGTAAATTTGTTTTATTTCAAGAATCGCTGATTAAGTTTAAACAACGTCGTTCTATAAAGCTAAAACAAGTAAAGAATTACAAACAAAAGCACAAGGGCTCAAATTTTATTGATAAGATGGAGATCAGCCAAACGCGTGATTCCAAAGAGTATATACAAAGTTAGAAAATGGTAATTTATAGGGAAAAGGGCTACGTTGAAACATAACGACCACTATCCTTCTACCAACTTTGAGTTCGGGACATCCTGAGCTTCCGTCGAAGATGACCTTTGACTGGAGATTTCCTCCGATAGATGATGCTGTAACGGCTGCTGAGGGACTTGCCTCTGTTGAACATAGTTACTTGCCATTATCCCTAATTTTTGCCTGGATTGTACTATGAGATTTCCAATCCATCGGGATGATTTTTTTTCATGTCTCTAACTTTTGCCTGGACCGCCCTTTTGGGTTTTCAATCCACCAAGACGTTTTTTTTTAGGCGAAGTATTTCTTGACTACATCAACATTCGTGGGGCAGGCAAATTCCTCTCCGTACATGGTGGCAAGTCTCAAGGTGCCGCCTGAGAAAGCTTTCGTGATCACATAGGGGCCATCATAATTTGGGGTCTATTTGCCCCGAGAGTCAGTGAGAAATGATTGTATCTTCTTGAGCACGAGGTCTCCTTTTCTGAAAATACGAGGTCGGACCTTTTTGTCGAACGCCCTTTTCATTCTCTGTTGATATAACTGACCGTGGCATAGTGCCGTGATTCTCTTTTCTTCGATCAGGTTCAGTTCGTCGTGTCGACTTTGACACCATTCAGCTTTGGTGAGCTGAGCTTCCATCAATACCCGGATTGATGGGATCTCTACTTCTATGGGGAGCACTGCTTCCATGCCATATACTAGAGAGAAAGGGGTTGCCCCTGTTGAAGTGCGGATAGATGTTCGATAACCGTGAAGAGCAAAGGGTAGCATTTCGTGCCAATCTTTATAGGTTACAACCATCTTTTGAACGATCTTCTTGATGTTCTTGTTAACCGCCTCTACCGCTCCGTTCATCTTGGGTCAGTAGGGAGATGAGTTATGGTGTTCGATCTTGAACTCTGCACATAACTCTTTCATCATCTTATTGTTCAAGTTAGATCCATTATCAGTAATGATCTTGCTTGGAACACCATAACGGCAGATGATATTGTTTTTGATAAATCGGACCACCACTTGTTGGGTTACATTGGCGAATGGCGCTGCTTCGACCCACTTGGTGAAATAATCAATGGCTACCAGGATAAACCGATGTCCGTTTGAAGCCTTGGGCTCAATCATACCAATCATGTCGATTCCCCATATGGAAAAAGGCCACGGGGAAGAAAGAACTTTGAGATGTGATGGCGGTACATGAATTTTGTCGGAGTATATCTGACACTTGTGACACCTCCTCATGTACTTGTAGCAGTCGGATTCCATGGTCAACCAATAATACCCGGCCCTGAGAATTTTTCTCGCCATTGTGTGTCCGTTGGCATGAGTGCCAAAGGATCCTTCATGAATTTCTTTCATGAGCATGTCTGCTTCTGGTCTGTCGACACATCGGAGCAAGACCATGCCAAAATTTCTCTTATAAAGAGTGTCACCGCTCAGGAAGAAGTTTCCAGCCAATCTTCTGAGGGTTTTCCTGTCTTTTCTGAGTGCCCCAGATGGGTACTCTTGTTTCTGAAGGAAGCATTTGATATCATGATACCAAGTTCTGTCGTCTATGACTGCTTCAATCGCGAAGATGTAAGCGGGCCGTTCAAGGTGCATGATGTCGATCTTAGGTATGTCATTCCATCGACCTACACTAATCATGGAAGAGAGTGGCTAATGCATCAGCCATGTGATTCTCATCACAAGGGATGTGATGAAAGTCGACTCTGTTGAAGAAGGGTAACAACCTTCTTGCATAGTCTTTGTAAGGAATCAATCCTGATTGGTATGTGTTCCAATCTCCTTTTATCTGGTTAATAACCAGGGCTGAATCGCCGTATACGTCCAAGTTTTTTATCCTTAAATCAATTGCTTCTTCGAGACCCATAATACAAGCTTCGTATTCGGCCTCGTTTTTCGTACATTTGAACGTAAGTCTGGCAGTGAAAGGAATGTGGGTACCCTGAGGGGTAACAATGATTGCCCCAATTCCGTTTCCATAATGATTGACTGCTCCGTCAAAGATAAGTCCCCACTGGGAACCTGGTTCTGGCCCTTCACTGGGTAGCGGTTCATCGCAATCTTTCATCTTTAGATACATGACATCTTCGTCTAGGAAGTCAAACCCGATTGATTCTTGATCGTCAATCGGTTGATGAGCCAAATGATCGGCTAAAATACTTCCTTTAACGACTTTCTGAGCATGGTACTCTATGTCATATTCTGATAGTAACATCTGCCAACGGGCAATCCTTCCCGTGAGAGCAGGTTTTTCGAAAACGTACTTGATTGGATCCATTTCGGAGACCAACCAAGTAGTATGACGAATCATGTACTGGCGAAGACGTTTGGCTGCCCAAGCCAAAGCGCAACAAGTTTTCTCAAGCATTGTGTACCGAGTCTCGCAGTCGATGAATTTCTTGCTTAGATAGTAAATGGCAGGCTCTTTCCTTTTAGTTTTGTCTTGTTGGCCAAGTACACATCCCATTGAGTCCTCTAGGACTGTGAGGTAAATGATCAGTGGTCTTCCTTCCACTAGAGGTGATAGAATCGGAGGATTCAACAGATATTCCTTGATACTGTCGAAGGCGGTTTGGCAATCATCTGACCAAACGCAATCCTGATTCTTTTTTAGTAATTTGAAAATCGGCGCACACGTCGCGGTCATAAGGAATATGAATCTGGAGATGTAGTTCAAACGTCCCAGGAATCCTCTGACTTGTTTTTCAGTTTTCGGAGAAGGCATTTCTTGAATGGCCTTGACCTTGTCAGGATCAACTTCAATTCCTTTCTGGCTGACGATGAACCCTAGTAATTTCCCCGAACGGACACCGAAGGTGCACTTGTTAGGATTCAACCGGAGCTTGAATTTTCTTAGACGTTCGAATAATTTTGACAGATGTTCAACGTGCTCATCCTCTGTTCTTGATTTTGCAATCAAATCATCGACATATACCTCGATTTCTTTGTGTATCATGTCATGAAACAGAGTAGTCATGGTCCTTTGATAGGTTGCCCCGACATTCTTCAAACCGAACGGCATTACCTTGTAACAAAAGGTACCCCATGGGGTAATGAACGAAGTTTTCTCCATGTCTTTCGGCGCCATTTTGATCTGATTATAGCCCGAGAATCCATCCATGAAGGAGAATACTTTGAACTTTGCTGTGCTGTCAACCAGCATGTCAATGTGTGGTAAAGGAAAGTCGTCCTTTGGACTTGCCTTGTTTAGATCTCTTTAATCAACACACATTCTGACCTTTCCATCCTTTTTGGGGAACGGGTACGATGTTGGCTAACCATTGAGGATATTCAGATGTAGCGAGGAAACCCGCGTCGATCTGTTTCTGTACCTCCTCTTTGATTTTGATGGCCATGTCCGGGTGAGTCCGTCTCAACCTTTGCTTTACTGGCGGACATTCCGATCTTAGCGGTAAGTGATGTTCCATGATGCTGGTATCCAACCCTGGCATATCCTGATAGGACCAAGCGAATACATCGAGGAATTCTTTGAGAAGCTTTATCAAACTTTCTTTGACAGTTGGACTGAGCAGTGCTCCGATCCTGATTTCTTTTCTCTCTTTTTCTGAACCCAAGTTTACCGTTTCCAACGGCTCTTTGTGAGGTTCAATGGACCTTTCCTCTTGTCTGAGTAGTCGGGAGATCTCTTCTGGAATTTCGTCGTCATTTTCTTCTTCAGCCTCGAATACCGGGAACTCAAAGTTGGGAGAAGGCATCGGATCGTATGTTTCAACGGGGTATAAAACAAGCAATCTGCATGACGTGATGATTCATGTTTAGAAGAGATAGAGAAAATGTAAGTGTGTGCAGTGTATTTATTTTACTGCTTGTTTTTATTTTTGAATTGTTTTTTTTTAGGATTACCATTTTCTGAAAAAGCAAAAAGAGAAAACAGCAATTAATGCGAAAATTACAGAACGACGTTATTTTATTAATGAACAAGTCGAATCTTGAAACTACAGCCCTATAAAACAAAACTCTGTCGCTTTGGGCAAAGCGAAGAGGGAAATTTACAAAAAGCGAGCCCTATCAAAACATCCGTTTCACCTGGGCAGGGTGAAAGGTTAAAGATGGCAATTACTTTGACTGATGAACGACCTTCGGAACCTTGACGGCAACCCATTGGCGGCGAACTCCTCGGTGAATCACAAAGTCTGGCACCTTCCTTGATTTGTCTTCAGAAATGACGCTGATTTCTGGTGGAGCAGGATCATTGGAATCTGTCTCCCAAGCAGAATTGTCGTAGGAGGATTCCTCTGTTGCACTTTGCATAGCATTGGTGCTCTCAGCTGTATCTCCCCATCCAGTTGGCTGGATATCTTCGAGCCTGATACGAGAGCTTTCGAGAGCAGTGTACTTGACCATAAAGTCATATTTTCCACTTGGTTGTCCCAAAGTGTCCCAAACTTCTTTGGAACTGGAGAAGTCATCCCTCTCGATGACGTTAACCTCAGGAAAAGCATAGTTGATGAATTCTAGTCCTGCAAATGTTGCGAATTCATCTTCATGTTGAGTAGTTTCCGAATGACCTGAGTGTTGATCCCATGACATGGCGGGGACATAGGTATTCTATTCAATGATGCTCAGCTGAGTTTCATTACTCGGCTGACTTTCTTGCCCCAAGTTTCCTGGGTAAGGCTGCCACATTGGCAGACCATCCATCGGGCCATAGTAATTGTGATCAAAGTTTTCTTTCATCAGAGTGTCTTCCTCTAATGAATTTGGCGGAGCACGGCATCCTTCCGGATCACAATCTCCGTAGATCATTTCGACATCTGATCTTGGTATAAATCTCGGACTTTCTGTAGGAAAGAAAAAAGGCATAGGCACCTCTTCCTGAGACATATAGCCGTCCTTGTTAAGGTAGGACTTCCATTCTTCATCTGTGTCAGAGGGATCTTCCTCATTGATAACATGAACTGTCTGAGACACTGGGTGAAGAAAACCTCCACTGTGGAAGAAGTTTTGAAGGGGATGAAGACTTTCATCGTTGGCAGTTGTCTGAGTACAGGTCGCAGAAAAACCAAGACCCTTCTTTATTTTATTGTCAGTGGGAATGACAAGCTGTCCCCATCCTTTTGTATCGGTACTCCCGACCGCTTTGATAGCATCTTTGTATGAAGAAATTGAAGTTCCTTCTTCAGATTGATTGTTCTTGCTCACCGATAGTGCTTGGAACTGAGTTCCAATAACCTCCTCGGGTTCCACACAAGTAGATGATGATAGGTTACTCACAAGCAAGGCTTGTTCCCCACAAACCGTGACAAGTTGATCGTTTTTGATGAACTTTAACTTTTGGTGGAGGGTTGAAGTAACCGCTCCAGCCTGATGTATCCAAGGTCTTCCTAATAAACAACTGTATGTTGCCCGGATGTCCATGACCTGGAAAGTGATTTGGAAAGTGTGAGGACCAATAGTTATGGGAAGATCAACTTCGCCGATAACTGTTTTTCTGGATCCGTCGAATGCTTTGACGACGACCTCGCTGACTCTCATCGGAGGGCCCTTAAATGATAATTGCGTCAAAGTGGACTTCGGCATAACATTCAGGGCTGACCCTGTGTCTACCAGTACATTGGCTAAAGCATCGCCCTGGCAGTTAACTGTAATGTTGAGCGCCATGTTATGACGATGACCCTCTTCGGGTAATTCCTCATCACTAAATCCCAAATTATTGCAGGAAGTGATGTTAGAGACAATGCTATCGAATTGTCTGATTGTTACATCCTGTTCCACAAAGGCTTGCTCCAAGACTTTCTGTAGAGCCTCCCTGTGGGCTTCTGAACTGAGTAACAGTGATAATACTGAGATCTTTGAAGGAGTCTGTAACAGTTGATCAATAATGTTATATTCACTCCTTTGGATGAGCTTTAGCATCTCATCTTTGTCTTTTGAAAAGTCGGGATTACTAGATTGACCGACTGGTGGATCAGGAATTTCTGCCTGAAGTTCCTTTTCTTTGTTGGATTCTCCAACCCCTCGGTTGAAGATTCGACCGCTCCGTGTTACACGACTGATGTTTGCAATATTCACGACGGAGGGTAATGGAATTTCCTTTCCATTCTCGATTATTGTTGCACCGTATTTGTAAGGGATTACCTTAACTGATTCATACGGTAGTGGCCCCGGTAGATAGATGACTATGGGAACCTTCTGATTTTTCTGACCATCATAAGTAACCTTGATCCGTTCCCGGTTGGGAACTCTAGATTCGTCAAGTAGAGGGATGATGGCAAAAACATCCCTGGTCCTGTGATGACCAGAGATCATGACAACATCCTCAACTTGCTCGACAAGGTAGTTCAGCGACCAAATGATGGGTCCTGAACCTGGATATGGATGAATTTCTCCATGATCGACCTGACCCTGAAGAGCTGCTCTCACAAGGTAACACCCTTGGTTACATTTTGAACAGACGTTACAACTGTCATAGTTGTGTGGTGGCACCTGGCCACGCCCACTTTGAATACAATGTAACCTCACTAGGTTATCTTCCATTGATCGGACATCCTGACTTTGACGACGAGTAGGATTCCTGTTATTGATACTAATCTGCTGAGTATCTTCATCCATATAGATTGGCATCCACCAGTGATTTAACAAGTGCTGAAGTGCCTCCTGGACAAGGGTACAACCTCGATCGTTTTTGCAACCCGCTTTACAATTTTGATAGTCATGTGATATTAAGAATCCAAGTCGGACCTGCTCAGCATGTAACTCTACCAGGTTGGTATCCATTACGCGGATGTCGAAGATTTGAACCATGTTGATTTGATAGGAGTTCCTATCATGGTAGTCTTGGATCCATCCAAGATCCATCAAACGCTGGAGGGCCTCTTGTATGAAAGAGCATCCCTGTTTGTTTACCGAGCAAATCAGACAGGAACTGTAATCGTGCCGCGGCAGATTATGATACTGGCTTTGCCTTGAGTGCATCGCCACCAAGTTGACATTCATCGCACGGATGTCGTGGTTTTGAATGACGTTGGAATTCGTGTAAACCATGTTAACTCCACGAACTCGGTGCTCTTGGATCCATCCAAGATCCATTTGTTCCTGTAGAGCTGCTTGCACTACAGAACACCCCTGGTTGTCTTTAGAGCAGATATCACACTGGTGATAATTATGAGGTGGCACATGGCCATATCCACTCTGTCTACAATGCATCTTGACCAGATTGGTCCCCAATAAGAGTACATCGTGAATTTGATAGACATTATTAGTCTCTTTCTCAATCAGATTGACTGCAGCTTTCTCGTGTTGAGGCAGCGGGTTCGTAAGAACATTAGGATTCGTATCTTTGAAAGATAAGAGCCCGCTCCTAACAAGCTTTTGCACGTCGGATTTGAAATTGAGACAAGTCTCAATGTTATGCCCTGAACCTCCTTGATGATAAGGGCATGTTTGATCCGCTTTAAACCAAAAAGGCAGATTTTCCGGTACTGTAAGAGGAGACTTAGTCTGGATGTGCCCCTTAGCCAGCTGTAACGGAAATAGCTCTGCGTACGTTACGGGTATAGGATCAAATCCTGGTGTCCGTATTGTACGGTTGTTGTTATATGGAGGACGAGCCTGCTGAAGAGGCTGTTGTGTCCTTTGTTGGTCAGGTTGGCTCTGCGCAACCTGAGGTTGATACATAGGAACAGGCGCGGGACCGATAGCAGGAGTAACAACTGCTACTGGCTGATAACGTCGCCTTTGCTTTCCGAGAGAGATATTCCCAATATCTTGCTCTTTTTTCTTAGGGAGAGCACTACCGTATTTTTTAGTACCGCTCGTTGATCCAGTGTCTTTTACCAAACGTCCTTCTCGGACGGCTTCCTCAAGACGTACACCCATGCCGACCATTTCGGTGAAATCACTGGGTACACTGGCAATCATTCGGTCATAGTAAAATGAGCTTAAGGTCTTTAAGAAGATTTTTGTCATCTCTTTTTCCTCAAGAGGTGGACAAATTTGAGCGGCAATTTCACGCCACCTTTGAGCATACTCCTTAAAGGTTTCCTTTTCCTTTTGTGACATTGATCTGAGTTGATCTCTGTCGGGTGCCATGTCCAAATTGTACTTGTATTGTTGGATGAAGGCAGTACCAAGATCTCTGAATGTAGTGATCGTAGTACGGTTTAAACTCATGTACCATTTGAGTGCGGCACCGGTTAAACTATCCTGGAAGTAGTGAATCAGCAGGTCCTGATTCTCCGTTTGATCTGACATTCGCCGAGCGTACATCACCAGATGGCTCTGAGGGCAAGAGTTACCCTTGTATTTTTCAAAGTAGGGCACTTGGAACTTGTGCGAGACTTTCACATTTGGGACCAAGCAGAGGTCTGCGACGTCGTTTCCAAATAGATCCTGACCGCGAATGGCTTGCAACTCTTTCTGCATTTCCAAGAACTGCTCCTGGAATTCATTCATTCTATCGAACATAGTTTCCTTCTTACCAGAAGGTGTTGGCGGAATCTGTCCTTCCGGGACAGTGTGCACCACAGGGGGTGGTACCGTGACTACGGCAGTAAGTCTTGGCGCTTCCCGAAGTTTGTAACCTTCAGGAGTCTTCAGTATGCCCCTGGCATCTTCGCTTTCCCGAAGTTTGTAACCTTCAGGCCCAGCGGCTTCTGTTACGATTCCCTGATCTTCAGTGATCGGCGGAACATATCCTTCTGGGATATAGTTAACAGGCATGCCCCAAGGACGATCTTTCGGCATCTGATACCTAGGATCATACTTTTCTATGATGGGCGTTGAGGTGATCTCTGAGATCACAGTTCTTTGTAGCTGAGCTTCTGCCATGGCTTGCATGTCGTTACGAAGCTTTCTCATATCCTCTCTCAGAGCGTCGATCTCTTCTTTCAACTCTCTGTTTTCTTCCTCAAGATCATCCATCTTTTTCTGACGATTGGCCCAAGTATTATACGAATGAGACAGTTTGACTCTAGAATCGAGACACAAACGTGAGATTCGTAGGGAAGAAGAATACGCGATGTGAGAATGATGAATGCAATGATTATATTAATTGTTGTATTTTTGGTTTAATCAAAATAAACTTCGACAATTAGATTGCAAATATCAAACAGTGGGGAAACCCCTTTTTATTGAATTCCAAAGGATTACAGAAATGGAAATACAGTAGATTACAAAGTGCAGAAACAGAAACCTAAACTAACGGGTCCCGAGTCCTCTCTGAGGAGAAACCGGGTGCTGATTCTGGTATCTTCCTTTTCTTTGACCGGGGCGCTTGGGCCGTTGTCGGGTTGTCATTCCTTTGCCAAGTGAAAGGAGTGAGCAAATTCCTTTGGTCATCTTGATTCTCTACAGCATGCTTCTCCAAAATTTCAATCAGAGCATCTTTCTCTTTTAGTAGTTGCTGTATTTGGATACACTCTACGTCGAGGGTGCGGTACTTGTTCTTCCAAGATCTTCTTTCCTTTTGAACTTTGTTGAGAGTAACCTGAAGCTTTTCAGTTTCCGTCATGAAGTACATGACAGATTCTCTCGGCGGAAGAATTCCGTAACGAGGATAAGGCATTTTTAGCTTGAGAGCTCTGGTTTGTACCCAATGGAGATAAGGCTCCACCGAGACACAGTCCGGTTTTCCCAGAGACTCTCGTCCTTTCTTATGAACCCATTTCCAAGCTTGCACTATTTCCATCTTTAGTGCCCTGTCACTTTCTCCTTCCTTGAAGAAAAGACCTTCCAGATGAACACCCAGTGGGATGTGTCGCATCGGGTATCCAAATTGACGAAGAACCAATATCGGATGATAGTTGATTCCTCCTTTAGTTCCTATGAGGGGTACGCTGGGGAAGTTTCCACAACGGTCAATGATTCTGATTCCCCCATAAATCCTATTACACCAGTCTATATCGGAATTGGTGAGAGACATGATCTTTTGCGACCAACGTAAGACACTCTTGCAATCCCAAAAAGCAGCAGACTTGGGCAAGTGAGAGATAAACCATTTGTAGAGCAAAGGTACACAGCATGTGATCTCCCCTCCGCTGTACAAATTTCCCAAGTGTACAGAATGATACGCATCTGCGAGCAAAGTCGGCACAGGGTTTCCAATGAGAAAAACCTTAATAACGTTGATATCGACGAAGTTATTGATGTTGGGAAACAAAAATAATCCGTAGGTGAGCAAGACAAAGATGCTTTCAAAAGCAGTCCCGTTCCCTATACTAGCGAAGTATAGAGCCTTTTTTGTCAAGAACTGGGCTGGCAAACCTTGGATGCCACCCTTAGTAATCATGTGAGTCTTGACCTCAGACTCGTCCAAATGAATTGCTCTTGCAATAGTCTGATTCTTTGGAATTTCTTCCAGTCCAGAAAATGGAGCTCGATCAGTGATATGTAAATCAGCCAGATGAGAATACTCCTCCAGCGTTGGTGATAGCTGGTAATCCGGGAATGTGAAACAGTGATAAACCGGATCGTAGAACTGAATGAGCGCGCCCATGATCCCCTCAATCACATGGACTCTTAATAGTGGTAGCAAACCACCGTGCTTGGCTCTGAAAGCCTCTGGGTTAACGATCATCCTTGCTAACCTTCTCAAATCCCCTAGTTTTGGAACCTTGAAGGTATACTGGCGAGTTCTCCTTCTACCGAAATCCATTAGCGTAATCTTTTTCTCTGATATTTGCAATCACAGTCTTAGTTTAATTTGAAAAACAATGAGACTAGAAGAGAAAGTTTTTTGAATGTTTTAATGTTTTATTAAATGGATGCATGAATGCAGCACACAAAAACATAGAAAAAACATGGGCTCAGAGGGTCGTTGTCATGAAGTCAAGGCTCTACCCATCCCCAAAGGTTTATACTAGGGTGATTTTTGTACCTGTACTCATTATCATCAGCTCCTCCCAGGAAGGCAGACAACAAGTGGATCGCCAGCGAGTTGTGTGCAATCTTAGAGTAAGTGCCATTCACCGAGAATAGATCACCAGCCTCAAATGAGGGTAGTATCGCGTAACAACTATTTCCGATAGTTTCCGCACTACGAAAGGGTTGGCTTTTCTAGGTGTATACTCAATCTTTCCACATACGGCATCACCCGCATTCCCATTAGCAGAAAAATAAACACGTATAGCATTTAGGAAAAGCAGTATATATATTTGTCCTAACCATCCTAGACCTTTAAAGCTATGAATCCTAAGTTCCTGACAGAAAATGGGTTCCCCGGCGGAAGCCCCAATCTGTGGTATTCACACAAGTGAAGAGAAGGAAGACCGAGTTTGACAAAGACTAGCCCCACGGTGGGCGCCATTTTTCTGTAGCAAGCGATTTTGGACGCGGTTCTTAAGCGCTGGTCGCTCTCTGCGGTTTGAGCTTAAACTACAGGTCGATTCATTTTTTATCCTATTGTGAGCTGAATAAGGAAGGGAAATAGATGTCTCCAATTAACCCAGCTTGCATACTGAGTTTAAACAGTGGTCTGTTAAGTTACGAATGCTATCAATGTGGGGGGGCCTTTGTACTGGTTATTTGTATTTTCGCCAGTACTGTTTTCTTTCTTTCTAGGACTTTCTAGCGGGGAACAAGGATTAGGACGTTAGGACTGATGCTTTGGAATTACTGATTTTTGATTGATGGAGATATGGGATTTGGGTTTTTTGTTGATTGTGCTCGCTAAGATCTTTTCTTTCGATCTTATGCCTACGTATTCCCGTTTACCAAAACAGGGAAATTAGAGCGTTCGTAGTTCCTCCTATTCTATGGGAGGAAATGGGTGTTTTTGGTGTTTTGGTGTCTTGCTCAAAGCCCAAGACATGAAGCGAAAGGTGGTTTGTATCTTGTTCAAAGCCCAAGATGTGAAGCTGAAAGGTCTATTTGTGTCTTGTTCAAAGCCCAAGACGTGAAGCTGAAAGACCTCGACTTTAGAGAGAATTTGTCATCTCTAAAGAGGGGGAAGGAGAATTACTTTAATTGGGATATGCGGATCCGAGCAATGCCATAATTTCCAAAAAAAGGGTTTTAACCTGAAGGAGAAGACTTTAACTCAGTGTAGAGCAATGCCATCTTTCCTTAGGAATTTCTCATGCTAAAAGAGGGACAGTGGCATGGATATAGATGATCCAGAGGCTTGCCGCTTACAACGATTAGATGAAAGGAAAGGAGTTGTTGATGTTTGTGTACTATGAACGAGGCACAACTTTGATGCTAAAAGGTTGATTGGATCAACCAGTGGTTTTCTTATACAAAAGCCTAAGAGGAGGCTAATTTCCGCTAGGAAAATCATTATACAAAGCCTAATAGGAGGCTATTTTGTGTCTTGTACAAAGCCCGAGAGAGAGGCTAAAAGTTTTTGACCCGACGATAGAGTCTTTGTGTCTCGTACGAAGCCCGAGAGAGAGGCTAAAAGTTTTGTTTGACTCAACGAGGGAGTCTTTGTGTGTCTCGTACAAAGCCCGAGAGAGAGGCTAAAGGTTTGTTTCAGTTGAGTGACAGATCCAATATACTGATTTTAAAAGAGAAAATCAGTTCTTATATGAGCAACACTGTACTCAGGGATTTGATCTGAGGATCAGGGATATTTCCTTCTCTTTGAGGAAACGGGAAATCCAAAGGGTATTGAGACTGTCCGAGTCTGCGGGTTTCCTTCCTATTTAACGAAGGGGTCACTTGAGAATGTCTTTGAGACTCAAGGAAGTTAGACTGTCCAAGTCTAGAGTTTTTTTTCTTTTGTACTATGCTTTGAGAAACAGTAGTAGACTCTATGAAAGGACTGTTCTATGAGGATGACTAGGTTCTGTTCCTATACCTCTAGGAGGTCGTCGGGACAATTTGTACGAAGCCCAAGAGGAGGCTGGAAACTTTTAAGAAGCCTACGGGTCCTTGTACGAAGCCCAAGAGGAGGCTATCATTCCCGAAGGAAGAGATCATTATACGAAGCCTAAGAGGAGGCTGTGAATACTTTTAAGAAGCCGTAGTGTCCTTGAATAATGCCCAAGAGGAGGCCGATGCTTTTAAGAAGGCCGTGGGTCTATCATCTCCTTTCCATTAGGAGAGATAACTCTTTTAAAGATAAAAACCACTGGTAAACGTGCGAGGTTTACTATCCAGCGATTTTTAGCTTTTAAAGAGGGTTCCTTAGTTAAGGTCCAAGATTATGACCGTAGTGGGTACCCAAACCCCGAGACATTCAAGGCAAGCTATCCACAAGGAATAGATCAAGTCAGGAAAGTTCGAGAATTTGGAAGAAACTCAAAGATGCCATTCACGGAGAATACATTCATCTTGGGGAGTAGAGCTTCTTGACGATTCCTAAGGAGGACAGCCGAAGAGAAGACTGTATCTGGTGCTCCTATTGGGGATCTAGGCGTCTATTTCTACGAATAAATGAAACGGCGTCACCTAGTTCTAGACGTAGTTGCCGGGGAAACTCGAAATATCTATACTATTATTACACAGTAGATATGAGTTTATGAAAGGAGACTTACAGTGAGCAGCCCCACAATACAGTTTATAATATGAAAGCAGTAAATGAAAGCGATAACCACTTATTCGGTTGTAGTGCTTCCATGCTGTTTGGTTAGTTGTTCAACAAAGAAAGATTGAAAACAACAGTATATTCAAAATTAAAGGAGAAAGTGCTTTGAAAAAGAAAGATTTGGGGCTTACAGCTCAAGGAGAGGCCCAGGGTTTTATCAGTGAGCGCACTGTTTGACTTTGTACAGCGGGACTTATACAAGTGACTGGGGCCCAAAAAGGTTTTCTGTACAAAGGGATGGGTCTTACACTCTCTCAAGAGGCCCAAAAAAGGTTTAAAGAAAAGAGATGGGCTTATAACACGAGGGTAGGCCCAAATGATTTTTCGTTTAAAAATGGCGGTCGCGCCGAGGTTTTCTCTTAACGCATAGGGACTTATACAATAAGTGAGGCCCAAAATGTTTTGGTTAAAAAGGGGATTGGGTTTTACACTCTAATAGAGGCCCAAAAGTTTTGAATGGGTCTTATAGCTCGAGGAGAGGCCCAGATGATTTTTATTTTTAAACGGGCGACGATCGCGCCGTTTACTTGTACAGAGGGACTTATACAATGAGTGAGGCCCAAAAAGTTTTTGTACAAGGGGGGATGGGTCTTACACTCTCTCAAGAGGCCCAAAAAGTTTTGAAAATGATTTATGAGGGTTGAATTAATCCAAAACCCTAATTTGTTTTCAAAATGTATTTAATTGAATAAAAATTCAATTAAAATGATCAAAAATTGTTTAACACATGGAAAACAAATTGTGATCTTGGATTAATGCTTCAAAAATTAAGTATTGACCTACAAAATAATTAGAAAGCATTAAAAGTTGCAAAATCAATGTAGAAAAAATATTTAAAATGTCAAAAACAATTAAAATATTAATTCTTTGCAAAAATATCAATTATATGAAATAAATAATATTTTTGGGATTTTTTGTGAAAATAAAATATTTTAACATTTTTGTGAATTATTAAAAAAAAATCAACTCAAAATCATTAAAACTCAGAGAGAAATTAATTTTTGAATCAATTAAACAAAATCACAAAATTCAAATATTTGAATTTCTAAAAATGGCGCCAAGAACAAGCTGAAGAACACGCGCGTGTTCTTGGTTTCTCAGATTTGCATTTTCTATCCAATCTTCATGAATACGTAATCATATCATGCAATCCACATATCATTATGCTCGCCTCAACCTCACGATCATGTCTATGTACTTTAATTTCATTTAAATTAAACATACAACAAGAAATCACGAAGAGACCTCAAGAACCCTAATTTCTGCATGAAGGCTAGGATTTTTGATACACGATTCAAACAATGCAATTAATTGAGGGAAAACATTCCATGCATGATTATGAACATATGTCCAAATTATTGTGCGAGGAAATATGCATAGATTGAGAGATGACCAAGTATGTGCTTACCTATAAGTCGTGACAGCAAGTTCAAAGTGATTTTTGATTTGGAGGTGTTACAGATGAGTGGTGATGATCTGAACAGCTTCCCTACACCCTATGGATTGTGTTTGGATGGTTGGACTTGATTGAAATTGGCTGGATCATTTTGTGGTACCTCAGCTGCACTTTGGTTAAAACCTTGAGCAACCAGCTGGTGATTTTGTGAAATTGATGTTTCAGAAGTAATCTAAGTGTTTGATCAGCTCATATGTGATGTATGTGAGGTGTGTGAGTGATTGGTTTGATTGGAATTGCTCTCAAACTCAAAACCCGATAGTGACTTGCCTTAGAAGGCAAAATTGGAGTGAAAGAAGAGATTTTGAGGAAAGCATCTGTTAGATGGCTTTGGTGTACTCAAACTGACCACAATTGAGCTCTATTTATAGTAGAGCAAGTTTGTTTTGCAAGGAATAGTGCATGGCAGCTGGTAAGTAGGTTTGGCCAATGTTGGCAAATGAAAATCCAAGTCTCCTCTAGCCATTGACTAGAGGTTAGGGCACAGAGCTTTGGTTCCCTTGGTATTGGATAAGTCTTGACTGATTTCAGATGAGAATAGCTCAGTCCATGCCACCTTGATGGTTTCATTGAATGCCTCATTCCAAATTTGAAGTCTTGTCCCTATTTTGGCCATTCTAGGTTCAACATGCTATTTCTTGTTCCATGGACTTTGGAGGCTTGGCTCAGTGATTGTCCCCTTTAGATTCAATCCTCTGAGGTGTCCAAGTGGATAGGAGCAATTGAATTTGGCTGATTTTGGCAAATCGACCAAAGTTGCAAATTCTGCCTTGCCTTGACAGATTTCAGCAAGGCAACTTGGCAATGTTGTATCTCATGGTGTAGGTTGAATTTGGCAATGTTCTTGGCCATTTTGGAAAGCTCTTACATGATACAACAACTGTTTGAACAAGTTTGGTTTTGATCTCTTTTGATTCCAAGTGAAAAATCCCTCTACATTTGGCAAAAAGTGAGGCAGAATCTGACTTAGTGAAAATTTCACTAAGTGTTGGAAAAAGTGACATTTTCACTTTTCAGCCACTTTGATCACTCCATAACTCAAAATCCTTAATGAATTGGAATGACTTGTAGTTGAAGTTTTTGTAGGTGATAATGAGGGCTGCAAATCCATCTTTGGATGAGAAAAAATGGCCTTGTGGTTTAGGAGTTATGGTCCTCCAAAGTTGGTACCTTTGCCACTTTATTTTTAACTTAGAAAAATTTCTAAGTTTTATGGTTACCCCTTTTACAAGTTATCTCACTTTTCTTGATTTTTCTTGATGAATGATGATTCAAATCCTACATTAACATCATTTTAGGGTTAAAAATCCATTTTGGTGAAAAATCTCAAAAAGTCAAAGTTGACTTTTGTGCACAGTTGACTTTTTATCAGATGAATTCCAAACTGTGCAATTCTTCAGGAAATCATGTCCTTGACCTAAATCAAACTTGATGGACATGTTCCATGGGTGTCATAGGGTATATTCAATCATGTATTAGGGTTTGGGAGCATGTCCTGGTCAAAAGTCAAAGTTACAGTTGACTTTTCCCTTAAAACCCTAATTGTGGTGCAGATGAAATTGAGACTTGTTGCCTAAGCTTCTTGGATTAATCCATTGTTCCAAATGGATCAATATGGTATATTAGAGACCCTCAAATCATGTCTTGAGGTCTTGGCTCATGGTTTGTCCCAAAAGTCAACTTAGGGGTGAATTAGGTCAAGAAACCCTAATTCCTGATTTTTGATGAATGCATCCCCTGAGGCAAAATTGACTTGATGCATGGGTTCATGAGGTTCCATGAAGTATATTAGGTCATGTTTTGGATCATTGCCTTGTGCCCAGATGAAAATTTTCCATCTGGAGGCCCTAGTCGACCAAAACCCTAATTTGGTGACACTGGCGATCTTGAGGCTTGATCCACCTAGAAGGGAGCATCCTTGTGCTTAATCCTTGAAGTGGGAGTCCTTTTGATCCTTTGAGGATGTTTGAGAGATTAGACAAGTTGAAGATCATGTCATTTCTTGATTGATCATTTGTCTAAGCACTCAGAGAGGGCTTGAAACCCTAATTTTGATTGTATTGGATGCTCACCCATCTTTGGGGAGACTGATGAAGCATGATGGTTCATCCATATTGTGATGATGATTTTCACAATGATGGGAAATCTAAGTGGTCAAAATTTGGGGTATTACAGCATGCCATTCACATCATAAATAGATTGTCATATCCCTTATTAAACTCTAAATGTCCTTATGATCTCATGTTTTCACAACCACCATCTCTAATATATTTGAAAGTTTTTGGATGTTTAAGCTATGCCACAACATTACATGCTCACAAAAATAAGTTTGATCCTAGATATAGGAAGTTTATTTCCCTTAGTTTCAAGGATGGCATAAAGGGGTACATCCTTTATCATATACACAACCACAATATTTTTGTTTTAAGAAATGTTATTTTCTATGAAAATCACTTTCCTTTAAAACCTAACGAAAACCATATGCCTGCTACTACCAGTTTCAATCTTACTAATTATCTTATTTTTGAGGATCTTCCTGAGTTACAATCACCTACTAGTTCCACTGATGTTTCCATTTGTCTTGACCCTATCACCTCTGTTAGTTCCCCTGCTACCTATTTTCCAGGTACCTCCCCCTTATTCATAGTACTAATCTTGTCACCTCTCCCCTTATTCATAGTACTACTACTGTCACATCTCCTCTTTCTCTTACTTTTCCTAGCCAGTCCACTTGCCCTTGTACATCTACCTCACCTTTACCCACCAGCTCTAACTCACCTTTACCCGCCAATTCCTCCAATGATACTAGCTCTCAGTCATTAATCAATGATACTTTTCCCACTGAGCCTGCAAACCCCTTTTTACCCAACAGTCCTCCTGCTAATACATTTATTGTTCCCTTAAGACAATCTACATGTCCATTTTATCCCCCAAGCTACTTAGTTAATTAGCATTGCTATGTTGCATCTCATAACTCATTTGCATTGCATCCTAATGTTACATCTACTGCATATCCTTTATCTTTTGTCATTTCCTAGCATAATTGCTCTCCTTCTTATAAACATTTTTGTTGCTCTATTTCTTCTAACATTGAACCTAAAACTTACTACTAAGCCATTAAGTTTAACTGTTGGAAATATTCCATGGATGTTGAGTTACAAGCCCTTGCAGAGAATCACACTTGGGATGTAGTTAACCTTCCTTATGGTAAACATCCTATTAGGTGTAGATGTGTTTACAAAATCAAATATAAAACATATGGTTCAATTAAGAGATACAAATCTAGGCTGGCAGCAAAAAGGTACACACAGTTAGAAGGAATTGATTACTTTGATACTTTCTCTCCTATTTCTAAGCATACCACTATTATAGTTCTCTTGTCAGTTGCAGTTATTAAGGGTTGGCATTTGGAATAGTTTGATGTTAACAATTCTTTTCTTCATGGTAACCTTCAAGAATAGGTTTACCTGACCCTTCCACCTGGATTTTTCGCATCTAATTCATCTCAGGTTTATAAGCTTCATAAGTCCTTATATGGGTTAAAGCAAGCAACTAGGCAATGGTATTCCAAGCTTTCTTCTTTTCTAACTTCCATTGACTATACACAATCTCAGGTTGATCACTCTCTTTATGTTAAAGCATCAAAAACTTGTTTCACTGCTTTGTTAGTATATGCGAATGATATTGTTTTGGCATGCAACTCTTTGACTGAAATTCACTATGACAATCAACTCTTACATCAAACATTCAAGATCAATGATCTTGGTAAATTTAGGTATTTCCTTAGTTTTGAAATTGCTAGATCCACAACTGAAATTTTTCTTAATTATAGAAAATATACTTTTGAACTTGTAGAGGACAATGGTATGATAGCTTCTAAGTCTTCATCAGTTCCCTTTGACCCTAATATTAAGCTTTCAGCTCATAAAGGACAACCTTTAGAGGATCCATCCATCTATCAAATATTGATTGTTAGATTAATATATCTCATCAATTCTAGACCCGATATTTCATATGTTGTCCAAAATTTAAGCCAATATGTTTCTGGTCTTCTCTTTCCCCATTACCAGGTTTTTACACGTGTTCTTTGTTACCTTAAGTTTGTGCCTGCCAAGGGACTTTTGTTTCCAATTTCAAGCGATCTGAAGCTATCTGCATTTGCTAATTCTGACTGAGCACGATTCCCAGATACAAGAAGATCAGTTACAGGTTATTGCATCATTCTTGGTTCTTCTCTTTTGTGTTGGAAGTCTAAGAAGAAAAATACGGTGTCAAGGTCTTCCACTGAATCCAAGTATAGAGCCTTAGTCTCTTTTACCTATGAGTTGAAGTGGTTGCAATACCTATTTTGTGATCTTTAAATTCAGTTCTCACAGCCTGCATCAGTTTTTGTGACAGCAAGTCTGCCATCTACTTGGCTCATCATCCCACTTTCCATGAACGGAGCAAGCATATAGAACTGGATTGTCATGTGATTCGCGAAAAGATTCGTTATAAGCTCATTCATTTGTTGCCTATATCTACTACTGCCCAGTTAGCGGATATGTTCACTAAGCCACTTCACTCTCCAGCTCTTTCTGCCATTTTGGACAAGTTGGGACTTTTTAGTATACATAGTCCAACTTGAGGGGGGATATTAGCTTATATTATGTGTTATTTTTTTGTCCACTAGCTAGTTTACACATGTCTAGTTATTATTTGTTCATTAGTTCATATTGTATATAAGATATACTATACATTTTATTTGTAATTAACTAATGGTTAATAAAATAATTACTCTTCTTCAACCACTGTAACAAACTTTCTGCATCTTTTCTTCTTCTTCTTATTCCTTGGCATCTTCCATGAAAGCCATGGTTGAATACTTCAACCTCAATAAGAGAAAACAGGTATAGCCAACCCCAAATCAGATCCGTAGAAATAACACTGGATCAAAACGCAGCTTTTAGATTTGTTGCAGATTAATCTTTGCTAAGGGTTTGCATATGCCACTCCAAGAAAAAAATTTTGCATCTTCTGCTAGCTTTTCCACGTCAATTTCCTTATTGTCGAAGATCTTTTCATTTTTGGTTTTCCAAATACACCATATGCAAGCGAACCACAATACTGCCATCTTGTTAACTATCAATTTGCCAATGTCCAACAAGCACTCGAACTGCTCGTGATGTCTAAATGCCTCATTCTGCAAGACCGTGGAATTTCTAGCCACCGATAAATAATTGGCCAAACACCTACAAATTTTGGACACTAAAAAAACAAGTGAGATGATGACTCCTCGCCGCCACACTCACCAGCGCAGCGAAGCTTTCCTTGGTCGACCGCTCCTCTTCTCACTAAGTTATCTTTAGTTGGAATTCGATTATGAAACAATTTCCATACTAAACATGAAACTTTATAAGGAATCACCTTATTCTGCACCTTAGACTAGTCTAAATCATAATTGCTTGGGATATTTGAGATTATTTTTTTCTACACCTCGCAATAAGAATTGTTTGAACATAGATTCAAGTTTAAGGATAATACATGTCGGAGCCTTGAAGAATGAGAGAAAATATACCGGCAATTCAGACAAGACTGATTTTATAATGAACACTCGATCTCTAATAAACGGGTGTTTGTTCCTCCACCTCAATAGTATAGATATTACAATGTCCACAACCTGTTTCCATGTGTCAATCCTCATCGGATCTGCCTCGATTGGTAAGCCTAGATATTTAAACAGTGGGGATCTAATGCTGTAATTCAGCGTTCTCGCTGCCTTTTCGAGCTATCCTTGATCTACGTTAACTTCCACCAATGAACTCTTTTGAGAGTTTACTTTTAATCCTGAAATCATCTTGAAAAACATTAGATTTTCCTTTATTATCCTAATGTTTGACCAATTCTTCTTGCCTATTAGTATTGTGTCATCGGCCTATTTAAGGTGTGAAATGCAAGAGTCATATAATTCAAATTTGAATCCTAGGAATTTCCCCAATTCGATAGCCTTATTCATCAACATGCTGAAACCTTTTGCTGCTATTAGGGAAATAAATGGCGATAATGGATCTCTTTGTCTAAGCCTGCAGCCTATCTCAAACTCCTTAGTGGGACTTACGTTCACCAACACCGAAACTGGGGCCGATCTTAAACACTCTGATATCCATCTTCTCCACTTTGTGTGAAAGCCCATTTTTTGCATTTCAAGATCAATGTAATTCCAATCTACTGAGTCAAATGCTTTTTATAAGTCCTCCTTAAGGAGGATCGCTTCTTAGCCTTTTCTCTTGGCTTCATCCACTATCTCGTTCGTGATTAGGATACCGTTTAAAATCCCCCTGCCTAATAGGAATGCAGCTTGTGACTTAGGAATGACGTTATCCATCAATTTCTTTATTCTATTTGCCAATACCTTGGAGAGAACTTTGTATATGCATCCTATTAATGAAATAGGCATGAAATCAGATACTATTACTAGATTCTTTTTTTTTTGTATCACCTCTAAGAATGAGAAGTTTGCACCTTTTACCATTTTACCATTAGAGTGAAATTCGGCCATAACCCTCATAAAATCACTTTAATGTCCTCCCAAAAATCTTTTATAAACCCAAAGTTTACCCCGCCCGATCTTGGACTTTTGGAACTATAACATTCCCAAATTTCTTTCTTAACTCCATCTTCTATAAACTCATAGATCGTCTCCTCGCCCGATTCTTCATCCACGTTTTTGAATTCAAAGTTAGTTGGATAAAGTCTTGCACCCCTATTTGAGAATTTCTTCTGAAAATGCTCAAAGATTTCACTTTTAATTTCCTTTGTATCTTACAACATTCTTCCATTCACCTCAATGGTGAGGATTTCATTGTTTTTTCTTCTCTTATTGATGCATCCATGATAATACTTAGTGTTTGCAGAACCCTCTTTCAACCACCAGATTCTAGATTTTTCCATTGGATGCTACAATGAAGCTTCGATATTTTGAATAACTTTACTGTTAATTATCTCTTCAAGATTACCTCATATGCAGTCAAGTTCACCAATTCAACATTTTTTCCTCTAAATTTTTAAGCTCTTCTTTTGATTCTCTTATTTTCTCTTCCAAATTCTGAATATGGTTTTTGTGCCACTCTCTTATCCTCTCTTTGATCAGTTTTAACTTCTCCTTGAGAACATACATACCCCATTATTCCTCTTGAAGAGTTTGCGATTGATCTCTGACAAAATTATGGTACCCCTAAATGTTTTCCCATCATCTTAACATACGAAGCGATTTTGGACCCCAATTCTAAAATGAATCACATAACATAATGTGGAATTGGTATGAGAGCCCTTTGTCTAATCCTCACTACGTGCTTGTCAGCCACGTACGGAGCCAAGATTCAGAAATTAGAAATTTGTCCAAGGGAATCATCACTGATTCACCCAGTCTATGCCAAGTAAATCTCTTTTTGTGAATCAGTAGATCGACCAATTTTGAATCAAAGATGAACTTATTAAAACCTTCATTGGCGTGTCTCCTAGAATTTTCAACCGATCCTTTTCTTTCGTCTTCTGTCCTAGTTTCGTTAAAATCTCCCATTATGCATATCCATTCACCATTCCTCACCATGATTCTTGCTGATAATTGTGTCCATAAATCATGTTTTCTTCGATTTTCGCATGGCGTGTTTATGTTCAATATATTTACTTTTACCTTTTCTTCATCCCACTCTCCTTCCAACCCTATAGAATGCTCCAATATGGAATAAGTCTGAATTGAAAGCTTGTTGCAGTCCTACAAGGTTAACACGCCTCTTGATCTCCCTACAGAAGGCTTGAACATGAATTCGAATTAATTAGATCCCCACATTGAGTTGAAATCCTTCCTCTTGATATTCTCCATCTTTGTTTCTTGTATGCTGATGATGTGTGGCTTTTATCTTTGAACTACTTTTTGGATCTTTTTTTTTCTTGGCTGTACCTCCTAGACCCATGATATTATAGATGATTGACTTCAAAATCATATTCTTTAATTCAGTCCTATTTTGTTAGACGAAGGCGATTTATCTAGAGGGGGTGAATAGATCCCAAGTTAAAAATGTACTTTAAAAAACAGTTTTGAAAAATTAACGGCTAGTGAAGCTAGCGGGATTATACCTGAGTGAATCGCACACTCAAAGATACAACAGAAACGCCACCGAACTTTATTTAGTCTCGGAGGACAGGGTAAATATCGATAAACCCCAAAGGGAAGAGAAACGAGCAAGGGGTCGGTTATGCGAAAGGAAGGTACTAGCACCTTACGCATCCGTCGTACTCGACGGGAACCATTTTGCTTGCTTCTAGGATTGGATGGGTTATCTATCTAAAGGCTTCTAGCTAAAAGAAAAGGAGAGAGAGAAGAGAAAGGGAGAAAGAAAGTACTCGCGAAGGATTAGGGCCCTCGTGCCTACGTACCCTCATAGTGCAATGAGGAAATCAGAGCGTCGTAGTTCATGGAATCAAGGACATGAAGAAGATGTGAAGAAAGTGGAAGGGTGCTCGCCAAGATTATCGCAATCGTGTGCCTATGTATCTTACATTCGAATGAATACAGAATCAGAGCTTCCGTAGTTCGTGGAACCAAGACGGAAAAGGAAAAGGACAATGGTGTCAAAACCAAGAGCGAAAGAAGATATAGGAAAAAACTGTTGGGGATACAAAGAAGGATTGATGTTAAAACCAAGAAAGGAGTGCAAAGGAAAAGATAACTGTATGGAGGATAAAGTGCAAGAATGGTGTCAAAACCAAGAAGATAAAGGAGCAAATGGAATAGTAAAGAATCCACTAGGGAGTAAGAAAACAAAGTGACCGTGCTGGGGATGAAAGAGTTAGCGACCCTGTTGGGGATCTAAAAAAGGAAAACCAGAGGATAAGGGTTCGGTATATTAATTGACTGGCAGTGGTTAACCGGAGAGATAACGACTCTGGTGGGGAGACAGAAGTTGGTGTCAACAGACAGGCTGTGATGAACCAAAAGGAGAGAGTACTGACCCAAGAGAAGGTGTCTGACTCTGAAGAGATTTTGGTATATTAACTGATAAACAGTGGTTAACCGGAAAAACGGGTGTAGAACCAAGCAATGGTTGTGACCCAAAGGACGGGTGTGGAACCAAGCAAAGGTTGTGACCTGTAGGGGATGTTGGTATTGACTGAACAAGCAGCACTTGACCAACGAAATGGTATTTAAACCAGAAGAAGGTTGATAACTGTAACGCCCCGGTTTTTGTTAGATTTATTTAATCGAGTCGATTTAATTATTTTTGTTTTTATATTATTTTATTTTTGACTTTTATTTGACAATATATTATTTTTCATCGTTATTATGTTTTATCGCATTTTGAGAGCGTTTGCGAGATATTTGAGCTGAGGGGTAAAATAGTCTTTTTAGGGGTTTAGATATTTGTTATTATAAGAAAGAAAAAGAGAGAAAAGAAAGGAAAAGGAAAGAAAGAGAGAAAGAAGGAAAAGGAGAGGAAAGAAATGGAGAAGAGGAAAAGAGGTGGAAATCGACATAGCTCCGTTTCAAGCACGATTAATCGGGTAAGGGTGAGAAGTTTCGATTATATCTTGCTTGTATATGTATTTGTTTGAATGTTTGGTTGAAAAATATATGCTTTCCATTTGGTTGAATTTGTGAATAATTGGTAGGAATCGATCATTTTAAAGGTTAAAATGTGGAATAAACTGCGTAGAATACTCGTCGATTATGTTGGAACATGTTTTGGTTGTTCTGGTATGAATTGGAAGGGTTTGGGTGGAAGAAATGATGGATTGTGGCCCCAAATGACCTATATTGACGCTGCTGCGAATTCTGGGTTTCGCGGGTTCTCCTAGCGAACCACAGCGAAGGACCGGACGAAGGGTCGTCTAGCGAACTTTATGTTGGTTTTTTTCTGCCACGGTTCGCTAGGGTTCGCCTAGCGAATACTGGAACGAACGTGACATTTTTCTATTTTGTTTTCTTCATAACTTTTGAACCGTAAGTCCGTTTTGGTCGCCGTTCGAAGCGTTGGAAAGCTAATGAAATATTATTTCTATTAAAAATGGTTTGGAGGGCAGTAGATGATTTATTGAAGTCATGGTTTTGTAAAAGTGTTGGGTTGTCGGGTTTTTATCGCGTTAAATGCGTGCGGTCGGTGTTTTACCGTGTGTTGTGCTATTGTTATATAACGTGGAGCTTTTATGTGGTTCATATGATGTCGAAGCATGTGATAAGTTGTTGTAATTGTTGTGGCCTTATGGCAAAATATTTTGTTGACTTGAATACAAATGTATGGTATTAATGTATGTCGTTGTGGGTAGCCTTCGTGGCGTGAATCCTAGTGTTGTGAGTATCATTGTATGATTGAAGGATTGTTGTGGTTGATGGTGAGTAATTCTTGATGTGAATTGATATGAGTGTATATGCTAAAATGCTAATTGTTGTGGTTTGTGGATTATGATGAAATGCATTGTTTATGTGAAATTCAATGTGTGTTATTTGGTGGCCTTAGGGCAAGTAAATGCATTGTGTTGTGTTTGATTGTATATGCATGATTATGGATGTTGGAATGGTTCACATGGTTGTATATGTGTACGCATTTGATTGTCATGAGTCATTGTATGCCAAGCATCATGATATGCATTCTTGTGATGTCGTGTGCCCTAGTGGGTGTGAGTGACGAAACGATTCCCGAGGGAATCTGCTATAACGGTCGTGAGCCTTATACAAAGAGGACCGAAAGCGATGTTATAGACGATCGTGAGCCTTATACAAAAAGGACCGAAAGCGATCGGATCGTGAGCCTTATACAAAAAAGACCGAAAGAGATCCATAAACGTCGTGAGCCTTATACCAAGAGGATCGAAAGCGACGGGGAACATCGTTTTCCCGACGGAGAGTTACACTAAGTAACAAGCGATGATTCCAATAATTCCTGAGTGAATTAATGATGAGAATGATGGATGGATGATACCGCATTGCATTGCATAGAGTCGTTGTGTCGGTCTCTGTGCATTTGCATAAATCATGAATGGATTGATTATGTGTGAAAAATCATGAATGGATTGATTATGTGTGAAAAATCATGAATGGATTGATTATGTGTGAAAAATCATGAATGGATTGATTATGTGTGGGAGATTGTGAATTGATTGATTATGTGTTGAGCTTGTGATAGGATTGGTGATTTGATATGCATTTATGATAAACGCATTGGTTATGGATGATATGTTTTATGTATAGACATATGCTATGTGATGTGGTGGTGTGTTTCCATATGTCATAACTTTGGTATGCCTTATGTGTGAATATGTGATCATGTTGGTATAATTGATATATTCTATGTGGTTGGATTATTAGGAATATGTTATGTATTTGTTGGCATGCTATATGTGTTAGTATGTGATGCTTGTGGTGAGAATAATTATGCATGTGAATTTATATGTGTTGCATATTATTATGCAATCTTGATTTAGTTGTTATTTCTCACCCTTCTGCTGTGATTTGTTGCTCTATGAGGCAATTGCAGATTAGTATTTTGGAGGCTTTTGTGAAGATTAGTTCTCCATCCTTTTTTCGGTCTATCTGCTCTGATACGTAACACGGGAGTCGGGGAACGCTTTTGTTATATGTATATCTTTGTTGGATCTATTTTGTATTACCTTTGTATGTATATTTTGATATTATAAAACAATTTATTTTGTAAAACAAGTCAGTTATGGATATTTCCACTTTATTCCATAATTGAACCTTCCTTTTGTTGGAAAAAGTTTCCCTTTTATGTTTATTCCATTTTGTGTTATGTATCAAATTTATGAGCAGGGATTGTGTTTTCTTTCTTCAAATGTGGCATCCTTGTTTCTGTCTAAGAATAATAAATTTTTATTCACTCTTATTTATTTATGTATTATTTATTCGCGATGGGAATTGGGGTGTTACATTAGTGGTATCAGAGCAGATCGGTCTGTCCGGCCAAGTTGTTGAGTCAGTTGGTGTGACAGTTGAATATGTCGATGTTGTTTGTTCATTAGTATGTGATATGTGTGTGAAACACTGTCAGTGCTTTCTGGTTTTCTAATCCTTTGTCTTAAGGATTGAGAATGAGATAAGTGGGGTAGAAGCTGGTGCTTCTCCAAGTTGCTTCAGTTGTGGAGCGTTGGTTGCAAGATTTTAAGTGTTGTTTGGACAGTGTTGTTCCCGGTTCCAGAGGGAATGCGGAGGTAAGGTTTATGTCAACTAAGGATTTGTGCCTGAGGTAGTTTTGTGCACAAGATGCAAGAAATGCTATTATAGTTTGGTAAAGACGGTTTGTGCCCCATCATGATTGTCGGCTGTCTATTGACAAATTGAGGAACTGATCACCCTTAATCTCTTGTTGATAGCAGACGGGAATTATGTTGGATGGAATAGACGTGTCTTTCCGGCTTTGATAGTGTGTGCAATGAATTGTTTGGAATTAAGAAAATGATTACGGATTGTTTTGATGAGTCGATGAAGATTCTTATATCGGAAGATGAGGCGGATTATAGGTTTTGGTATGTTGGTCAAGTTGGGAAGTCATTGAGAGAGAACGATTGGGTATTGTTATAGGTTGTTCTCAGAGAGTAGAGTGTGAACTCAAATTTGACGAAGGTGAGGATTTGAGGTTTGGATCTGCTAAGTAAGTAGAAGAACTTTTAGGAAGTGAGACCAAGATGTTTGTTATGTTTGTGATAATAGTGTTCTGGAATTGGCAGGAAGCCACAGTGATGGGCCGTCAATTGTGCATGGTTTTCAGATGTGTTTTTGGATGATAGCATGAGGTTGCGTGTTAATCAGTGAGTAGTATGGAAACTTACGGTTGTGTTCTGGATAGCTTGAGTTTTGAATTGTGATGAATTGCGAACGATTTGAAGTTCCTTGAAGGTATTACTTTTGTTATGGGTTGAGATCTCGTGTCAGCAGAAACCTTGAGTGAGTTGGAACCCCGTAATAAGAATTGATATGAAATGTGGTAACCAGAGATTGTTAAGCTATTTTGGATAAATTGTTTCGAGCTCAGGACGAATTTTGAAGGTGGTGTATATTATGGTTGTGGAGTATATGAATCGTATCTTCCATACTTGTTTGGATAAGTTCATAGTGATGTGTATTGGATGATATTCTGATTTATTTTAAATTAAAGGATGAGTATGTAGAGTATTTGAGGATTGAGTTACAAGGGTCGAAAGAGAGGGAGCTTTCTCCTAAATTATCGAAGTGATAATTTTGATTGAAAGAGGTTAGTTTTCTTGGATATGTTATTTCAAATGAGAGTATGGTTATGGATCCATCGGAAGTAGATGCAGTTCTACAATGAGAGGCTCCGAAGTTGGTTAAGGAGATTAGAATCTTTTTGGACTTTAGTTGGTTATTACCAGAGGTTATGGAAAGCTTTTCCAAGTTAGCATTTTCGTTACTTCGATTGACTTGCAAAGGGTGAGTCATTTGTTTTGGATGTTGGTTGTGAGTAAGTTTTGGAGAGCTGAAGTAGAAGTTGTCTACGGCTCCAGTTTTGATTCTGTGTGATCCTAATCAACTGTTTGTGAGGTATTGTGATGTGTCTTTGATGAGTTTAGTCAGTATGTTAATGCAAGAGGGTAAAGTCATAGCTTATGCTTTGCGACAATTGAGGATTCATGATTTCAAGGTGGCTGCGGTTACTCTTGTGTTGAGAATCTGGAGGTATTATTTTGAGGGTTTTAGGTTCAAGGTGTTTGGATGGAGAAAATGATGGTTTTGGATGAGTAACAGCGCTGCTGGGATTCTGAGTTTTCCATGGTTCGCCTAGCGAACCTGGCAGCAAAGGTCAGCGAATGTTCGCCAAAAACGTTCGCCTAGCAAACTTTAGGTCGTTTCATTTCTGTTTTGGGTTTTGACCTCGCTGGGAGCTTCGCCTAGCGAAGGCGGAAGCGAACACTCGCTAGGGGTTCGCCTAGCGAACATGGCAGTTTGTCCCATCTTGTTTCCTTCATAACTTTTGATTTGTAACTCGGATTGAGGCACGGTCGGATGGTTGGAATTCCTGATTAGTTATGACCTTGGCTCGAATTATCCTATTGGTAAAGTTAATGTTGTGCGTGATGAGTTAAGTCGAAAGCTTTTATACATGTCTGTTTTGGTGGTCAGGGAGTTAGAATTATTTGAGCAGTTCTGAGACTTGGGTCTGGTGTGTAAGCTAACACAGCAGAGTGTGAGGTTGGGTATATTAACAGTGAACAATGATTTTTGGTGAATATGAGAAAGAGTTAGACTTTGGATATGAAATTGGTGGATTTGATTGTTGCGAGTAATCAGAGTGCACAGCGGAAGCGTGATGTGGCACAATTCGTATATGCGTGTGTGACTTGTAAGAGTTCATAGGTTGAACATTGGAAACATGTTGGAATGATGAGACCATTAGACATTCCAGAATGGAAGTGTTAGGTGAAAGGTTTAAATATTATTCGTGGGCTACTATGTAGATGGATGTTTTGGTTATATGTTCGATTGGTGAATCGTAGCATTGTTGTAATATTGTTGTGTGACAAGGTTGTTGGTATTGTGGTTATGTAGAGGTTGTTGAAATGATGTTGGGTCGTGGAACTTTAGGTTCTTGTCTTTGTTGTTGCCTCGTTTCCATGGTGCTGGTTCGAGTGCGAGTAGCTAATTC
Source organism: Lathyrus tuberosus (assembly GCA_022829125.1). NCBI lineage: Eukaryota > Viridiplantae > Streptophyta > Magnoliopsida > Fabales > Fabaceae > Lathyrus > Lathyrus tuberosus. The sequence goes on along the minus strand of JALAZF010000436.1, from coordinate 846,942 downwards.
CTGTGTGGGGAATTAGGGGAGTGTTACCTAGGGTGAGGGTAACGATCTTGTTGTGTTTCTGTTCAAGAGTGAACCTGTGTGTTCGTAATTTGGGTTTTCTTTGAGTTGTGAGTTGGTCGTCAAGTGCATTGTATGGGCTTTGCATCTTGTCGTTGTAGTTGTCGTCGTTGTAGTGTTGTTGTTATAGTTGCTGTTAGCAAGGTGGTTTGTCAGTTTGTGTTATTCGTGGTGTGCCTTTTGTTGGCATGATAGTTTGTTATTCGGATGCGAGAGTCGTATCCGGAGTTGTTCGTATCAGTTATATTTTCGAGGACGAAAATTTCTAAGTGGGGGAGAATTGTAACGTCCCAATTTTTGTTAGATTTATTTAATCGAGTCGATTTAATTATTTTCGTTTTTATATTATTTTATTTTTTACTTTTATTTGACAATATATTATTTTTCATCGTTATTATGTTTTATCGCGTTTTGAGAGTGTTTGCGAGATATTTGAGCTGAGGGGCAAAATAGTCTTTTTAGGGGTTTAGATATTTGTTATTATAAGAAAGAAAAAGAGAGAAAAGAAAGGAAAAGGAAAGAAAGAGAGAAAGAAGGAAAAGGAGAGGAAAGAAATGGAGAAGAGGAAAAGAGGTGGAAATCGACATAGCTCCATTTCAAGCACGATTAATCGGGTAAGGGTGAGAAGTTTCGATTATATCTTGCTTGTATATGTATATGTATGTATTTGTTTGAATGTTTGGTTGAAAATTATATGTTTTCCATTTGGTTGAATTTGTGAACAATTGGTAGGAATCGATCGTTTTAACGGTTAAAATGTGGAATAAACTGCGTAGAATACTCGTCGATTATGTTGGAACATGTTTTGGTTGTTCTGGTATGAATTGGAAGGGTTTGGGTGGAAGAAATGATGGATTTTGGCCCCAAATGACCTATATTGACGCTGCTGCGAATTCTGGGTTTCGCGGGTTCGCCTAGCGAACCACAGCGAATGACCGGGCGAAGGTTCGCCTAGAGGTTCGCCTAGCGAACTTTATGTTGGTTTTTTTCTGCCACGGTTCGCTAGGGTTCGCCTAGCCAATACTGGAGCGAATGTGACATTTTTCTATTTTGTTTTCTTCATAACTTTTGAACCGTAAGTCCGTTTTGGTCGCCGTTCGAAGCGTTGGAAAGCTAATGAAATATTCTTTCTATTAAAAATAGTTTGGAGGGCAGTAGATGATTTATTGAAGTCATGGTTTTGTAAAAGTGTTGGGTTGTCGGGTTTTTATCGCGTTAAATGCGTGCGGTCGGTGTTTTACCGTGTGTTGTTCTATTGTTATATAACGTGGAGCTTTTATGTGGTTTATATGATGTTGAAGCATGTGATAAGTTGTTGTAATTGTTGTGGCCTTATGGTAAAATACTTTGTTGACTTGAATACAAATGTATGGTATTAATGTATGTTGTTGTGGGTAGCCTTTGTGGCGTGAATCCTAGTGTTGTGAGTATCATTGTATGATTGTAGGATTGTTGTGGTTGATGGTGAGTAATTCTTGATGTGAATTGATATGAGTGTATATGCTAAAATGCTAATTGTTGTGGTTTGTGGATTATGATGAAATGCATTGTTTATGTGAAATTCAATGTGTGTTATTTGGTGGCCTTAGGGCAAGTAAATGCATTGTGTTGTGTTTGATTGTATATGCATGACTATGGATGTTGGAATGGTTCACATGGTTGTATATGTGTATGCATTTGATTGTCATGAGTCATTATATGCCAAGCATCATGATATGCATTCTTGTGATGTCGTGTGCCCTAGTGGGTGTGAGCGACGAAACGATTCCCGAGGGAATCTGCTATAACGGTCGTGAGCCTTATACAAAGAGGACCGAAAGCGACGTTATAGACGATCGTGAGCCTTATACAAAGAGGACCGAAAGCAATCGGATCGTGAGTCTTATACAAAGAGGACCGAAAGCGATCCATAAACGTCGTGAGCCTTATACCAAGAGGACCGAAAGAGACGGGGAACATCGTTTGCCCGACGGGGAGTTACACTAAGTAACAAGCGATGATTCCAATAATTCCTGAGTGAATTAATGATGAGAATGATGGATGGATGGTACCGCATTGCATTGCATAGAGTCGTTGTGTCGGTCTCTGTGCATTTGCATAAATCATGAATGGATTGATAATGTGTGAAAAATCATGAATGGATTGATTATGTGTGAAAAATCATGAATGGATTGATTATGTGTGAAAAATCATGAATGGATTGATTATGTGTGGGAGATTGTGAATTTATTGATTATGTGTTGAGCTTGTGATAGCATTGGTGATTTGATATGCATTTGTGATAAACGCATTGGTTATGGATGATATGTTTTATGTATAGACATATGCTATGTGATGTGGTGGTGTGTTTCCATATGTCATAACTTTGGTATGCCTTATGTGTGAATATGTGATCATGTTGGTATAATTGATATATTCTATGTGGTTGGATTATTAGGAATATGTTATGTATTTGTTGGCATGCTATATGTGTTAGTATGTGATGCTTGTGGTGAGAATAATTATGCATGTGAATTTATATGTGTTGCATATTATTATGCAATCTTGATTTAGTTGTTATTTCTCACCCTTCTGTTGTGGTTTGTTGCTCTATGAGGTAATTGCAGATTAGTATCTTGGAGGCTTTTGTGAAGATTAGTTCTCCATCCTTTTTTCGGTCTATCTGCTCTGATACGTAACACGGGAGTCGGGGAACGCTTTGTTATATGTATATCTTTGTTGGATCTATTTTGTATTACCTTTGTATGTATATTTTGATATTATAAAACAATTTATTTTGTAAAACAAGTCAGTTATGGATATTTCCGCTTTATTCCATAATTGAACCTTCCTTTTGTTGGAAAAAGTTTCCCTTTTATGTTTATTCCATTTTGTGTTATGTATCAAATTTATGAGCAGGGATTGTGTTTTCTTTCTTCAAATGTGGCATCCTTGTTTCTGTCTAAGAATAATAAATTTTTATTCACTCTGATTTATTTATGTATTATTTATTCGCGATGGGAATTGGGGTGTTACATTAACCGCTGGGAATTCGGTGTGAACAAGAAGACTGTGATTAACCGAAAAAGAAACGAGTGATTAACCAAGAGAAGGTGATTAACTCGAGGGGGCTCAGTATGTTAACAGACGAGTTGTGGTTAACTGAAAAATGGATGATTAGCCAAGAGAAGGTGATTAACCCAAGAGGAAACTCAGTATATTAACAGATAGATTGTGGTTAACTGAGAAAAAGTGCAAATTGGTGTTTTAACTGACAGGCAGTGGTTAACCACTACAAGAAAATTGGCAAATTGCGACGGTTCATTTTGGCAGATAACGACGGTTAGAATCGTCGCAATTTGTAAGTTATGAAGGTTTCAGTGCTGTCGCGGAAACGTGCGTCGCGAGGCTGTATCGCGACGGTTGTAAAAACTGTCGTACAAACCGTCGTTATTTTTACGACGGGTAGCTAACTGACGTAATCTCCATATTGTGACGGTTTCCAACCGTCTTAACTTGCTTAATGATTTTTGTTTTCATTGTTGATTGCAAAGGTATATTATGGCGGTTTGAACCGCCGCAAGTTTCGAATATTTTTTAAAAAAAATCTGCAGCGAAGGTATATTATGGCGGTTTGAACCGCCGCAAGTTTCGAATATTTAAAAAAAAAATCTGCACTCAATTTTTTAGTATTATTATAAAAAAACAAAATAAAAAATAAAAATGATACGAAAATATCTGCTAAAAAAACAAATTTAAAAATGAAAAACAAAACACATCAAAATATTGTGAATGATGACAGAAATATCTGTCAAGTAACAATAAAATGATGATGTTCAGTGAGCATTCAACACAACAGCAGCATCAAATCTCAATGTTCCATGTGAATATATAACAACACCAAGTACACTAATGGAAATAATCCTATTTTTCTACACAAATTTTTATTGGTTGTGGCAAATAATTAGTATTAACTAGGTTGATCAAATTCACTATAGCCAGAAATTTGTGTCAACTCTGATAATTCTGCTTCACCACTCAGAACCTGCAGGAAATTCACTATAGCCAGGAACTTTATAAGCAATATATATAGCTTTCATGGCATCAATCAAATAAATATAAAATATTTTATAGAACATAATCCACTATCTAGTATTAACGATTTTATTTCTATGAATCTAGATATGAATCTAGATACTTTAGATTTTCCTATTTCAGTTGATGAATTAAACAATAGGTTAAAATCTTTAATACCTGATGATTTAACTAAAAGTGATAGGGAAAATGGAATCAAAAAATTGATATAATCTGTAAGTCATATGCGTACTATTTATATCATACATATCAAGATGAAAATAGATTTAACCATGATACTGATCTAATTTTTAGAAAATTCATTCAATTATTATTGAAATATCCAGGAAAATATAGTTTACACTTATGATTAAAAGAATAAATAAAACAAATATGAATAATACATTAAATACTAATATGAATATAAGTAAGATGAATATAACTAAGGAATTATTTGATATCTCATGGTCAAGCCTGTAGAGTAACATAAAAAATGAATCTTACAAGGAACCGTATGCAGGTTTGAAAATAGCCTGTAGAGTAACATCCAAACCAAATTCACTTACTACACTTGATAACAAAATAATATCTCTCCCTAAGCATAAGCCTCGGGTTCAGTTTCGTACCTGGCTTGAAGAATATGGAGAGCCCAAAATCAATAGCTTTGAGCAGCGAATTCTCCTTCTTGTTAGCAAACAAGAAATCCTCCGACTTAAGGTCACGATGAATCGCCCCATGCTTATGACAAAGCTGCAATATCTCCATAATAGTCCTCGCAACCGCTGCAGCAGCACGCTATGTAAAATTACATCGCGCAACAATCCGTTCAAAAAGCTCACCACCTTCACAAAGCTTCATAACAAGATGAACAACATTGTAATCCTCACAAGCCTCCTGAAGACTCACACTACTCGAACTCTTCGGCAAATGGCACATAATAGAAACCTCTCGTCGCACATCAACAGCAAGCCTAAGCTTCCTCTTAATTGGACTCCATCCTTAGACGATGTGGAACTAAGGGTTCTCTCAAGTAAAACGACATACTGTTTATGCATAATATGAAATAAAGATTCCAAATTGTTAGTGTACTACTACACGTCTATTTACATTACAAATGTGGTTAAGTACTATTTCTGCTAGCACGAGCGAAATCCAAGAACAAATGACCCTAATGTATTCTAAGACATCCCTCCACCCTCAGCTTACAAAGCATTTAATTTGTTAAGTCTCAAATGGATATAAACTATAAAACAAAGAACACCACCCCATTTCCATAGAAAATAAGAAACCAGCACCTGCCCCTTACCCTGAATCATAATTACTAGAAATGATGCTAGATTCCTCTGTCTACTAACAAAAAAAAACAAAATTAAAGGCATTTCAACAAACACTTAAACTTCATCTCAAAGATAAAAGATTCTTAAAGGTCTAAAGGAAATGGCTCATAAGTTAACTCCATTTTAGCAGTAAGTGATAAATAAAAAATAGTGAGCTATCATCCATAGCTTAAACTTTTGAAACTTTAAACTAGTAATAAATCTATCAAAATAGGTCAATGCTAGAGAATAAGTCAACAAGGAGCAACAATACAATGACAAATCTTAAGAGTACAATGAAGTAAGATGAAATTCAATTTTGTGACGTATTCATTGGTTCCAACAGGGACAACAACACAAGCTATCGCTACAACCACCGAAAAGTGATTCATCTTACTCAAAATAGAGAGTACAGACTCTGAGTGATATGTTTACAAACTCAGCGCAAGAAAAACGTTTTGGTTATGCATCCACTATTCCTCGGCAGCTTCCACTCGTTTAATAATCTCTTACACGAGATCTTGTAGCATGGTGGACCAATTAGATTCTTCTGACAATTTACGAGTGGCGATTCTTCTTAGGTCATCGCCTGTAGCATCGAGAGATTAAATCTTGGGTTTCTAGAATTGGTGATGGAAAGACCTAATGAATCAATAAATTAGGGCATATAAGATAGATTGAGATATGAAGATGAAGAAGATGAAATAAAACAACGAGTTGTACATAACTTTGACAATGGATAATTTTAGAGGGTTTGAATGGAAATCTCAGAATTGAAATAAAAAGGAGGAACGGTGAATTGGGAGAAGAAACAATATTTTAAGGTTTTGGAAAGTTGGAAAAATAAAATGTGAATGTGAGACTACCAAAATAGAGGGCATATTATTTTTTTCAAGAAGAATGTCGTGACAGTTCACTAAAACTACTGCAAGACACGCCTTTAATTTTATGTGAGGACAGTTTTGTGGCAACTGTCGTAAAGGATGTGTCGCAATTTTTACATTTTCACGATGGTTAGTCAAAACTGTCGTCTGAACTGTCGCAATCTGTAAATTACGACAGTTGCGTGTCAACTGTCGCAACCCAAGTGTCGCAAATCAAGAATTTTCTTGTAGTGAACCAATCAAAGGGAGAAGAACCAAAAGAAGGTTGTGAACTCCACAAAGGTTTCGGTGCTAACAGGAAGGCAGTGCTTAACCGAAGAAAAGGGATTGAGACTCTTCTGAGGAATCAAATAGGCAATGATTGACCACAAGAAAAGAATCTTGCAAGAGAAGATTGAAAGAGCAAGAGTGATCAAGGATCGACATGACTGGGGATGAGATACACTACTGCCTGGAGATAGAGATAACTAAGCCGGCACAGGGTCATTCGTCCCCTACCTGAAGTAGTCAGAATGAGAGTAGGAATTCTCCATTCTCATTCCTTCTCTAACACACAGGGTGTAGTGCAGAAATTGAAACGAACTGCGTAACAGCTCCAAGTTGTACAGTGCTCCAGTGTCACGTGAAAACTCTGACTCCGTGGGGGACGAGAGAACGACAACTCTAAAGGAAGCCTAAAGAGAAGCGCCAAAAGGAAGATCAATAATCGAAACGAAGTTTTGATTAATTAATTAAAAGGGAGGAATATGCTAATAATTTTCCAAATGAAATGAAAAATTATTAAAGCAAAAGGGTGCATTATTGATTCTACAAGATTAAGTTTATTCTTTGAAGAACAAACTTAATTCAAACATGAATGAAACTGCAAAACAGTGCCAAATGACATTCAATATGCATCACAAATCATGCCATTATATGGATAAAATTGTGCAAGAATGATCATGTTCATACAATGCCAAGAATGTGCGCAATTATAGAATCGAAAGATCGAGCAACGGAAAATTCACAATCATGCTTCAAACTGAAGTGAAACAGCACCTAAAACATCCATAAAAATCAATCATATCAATCCATGGAGGTTAGAGGAGGAAAACATGGCAAACGAGCTTGAAAAAACACCAAAAATGGCACTTTATTACAGTGGTAATCGATTACCACAAAATAGGTAATCGGTTACTTGCTTGAAAAAAGCAGCGCTAGTGTAAATTTGTGCAGAGTAATCGGTTACCCTGATTTGAGTAACCGATTACCACTGTAACAGCGGCAAAAAACAGCTTTTCAAAAGCAATTTTCAGCACCTAATCACTTATCCAAACTACCACATGCTAGGATATGAATTTGTGCACGAAAATCAAGTCTAACAACAGCAAAAAAACCAGCAATGGAATCAATTAACTCATCAAGATCATGGATCAAGTAATGACATAATCAATTCACACACAAAAAGCATTGAAACTACATCGCGAATGATACGAAAACGTTCGAAACAGTAAAATGTGCAAAGAAGGACCAACCTATAAGGATGAGGTGTGCCTTGGATGTTGTTGAAAATGAATCTTGATGAAGATAATAAAAGAAAACCAGAGGAATCTTCAATTGTAGCCGAATCGTATCGAAACCGAGCAAATTGCGACGAAATCTCTGAAATACGAATTCGCACCGTATAATCTTGAAGCAAACACTTGAGATGAATCCAAAAGCTAATAAGACTCCAGAAAATCAAGTAGAATTGCAAGATGATGAAGGTTAAGCTCAAGAAATAATCACTTCCAAGTTGAAAGTGATTATTCTTCAATGATGAAATTGAGCTATGGTGAGGTTTGGGAAGAAAATGGAGATGAAGATGAAGAAGTTGCAGAAAAATTTAGAGAGAATGTGGGAGAATTGAGAGTGAATAGAGTGAGAAATGTGTGAAATGGTTGAAGGTTCTTGTGAAAATAGTGGAGCTTTATTTATATAGAGTTTTGGTTTTGAATTGATAGGTTTGGAATATGCTTTGGAACTAGCTTGGGAGTTAGTTGCAATTGACTCACCGAGTCAAGCGGTTAACCTAGTTAGTTAGGAAGTTAACTCGGGGGGAACAATCCTAATGTAAATCCAAATCAAAGGTTCACATACTTGGAAATTAAGGAACATGGTGCACTTAATTCAAAGTGATGCATTGGAGTAAATGTAAGTGGAGTGTTTTGAATGGTCTTGAATTGTCTAGAATGTTCCCCACAATGCTAGAACCGGGTGGGATCAAAGAACAAGGAGAGTGCAAGGTTGCTGTCCCAAAAATGCAGCAGGAATTACAAAACTGCACAGGGTAATCGATTACCCTGTTTTTGCCTAAAAATAGAGTAATCAGTTACTCTAGGCAAAACTTGCCCAAATTGCTTATGAACAAGTGTTGAAGTCCCGGTTTCCATTTTCCACCTCTTGCTCTGATGAATAATCATGGAAACCTTTATTTTGTGCTTGTTGTGAGGATTTGATGACCTTGTGAGGATGCAATTAAATCGAGCTAAAAAAACCTGAAATATTCCTACAACAAGAATCGCAGAGAAAAAAAAATGTGAGTGCTTATGCCAGCGATGCGAATGCACATGCTTAAACAAAAGGCAAAAAAGGGAGGTCAAATTTCGGGTTACGACAGCTAGCAGAAGTGACCTGGATCGAATCATCTAAACCAAACCGCTATCAAAAAGCTCCGATATGCGTATATGAAAACCAATTAATGATAATGATAAGAAAATAAATCAATATGCTTATATCCACAATCACTTGAAAGCTACTCAACAAGTAAAGCTATTTCCAATCATAAAATACACAAAAACGTAATTGAGGCAAATTATAAAACACCTTACGTGCAATCAATTTCGTTTAGAATTTTTTATGGTTTTGTTGATTTGCAAATCTAACCACAATCAAATATACTGTGATCAACTCAACAAAACCTTTTACAAAGGTTATCAAAAGGTTTAACCAAACGTATTGATTGCACAATCGAAGAATTCAACAATTTGCAAATTAAAAATAAAAGATATATATATATATATATATATATATAGAGAGAGAGAGAGAGAGAAAAAGAGAGAGAGAGAGAGTACACAAGGATTTGTTTAGGCAGTTCCCCAATCGGTCTCACTATGGGTATGTCTTCCCTCAATTCGAACTCAAATTGAGATAATGAAAATTAACCTTACTTTGCAAAAGTCGTTTACAATAGAAATGTAGCAATACAACCCCACAAACCCTAAGTTTGATGTTGATTCTAACACTTTCTCTTCCCTTGATCTAAACTTGATCAAGTCACCCAACAATACCAATTTGATTCACTGTCTCACGCTACTCCTTTACAAGAACCCATTTTCTTCAAAGCCTTCACTCGATCGAATCCAAATTGCGAATTATTGTAAGTCAAGATTTACCAATTTGATTCACCGCCTCACGCTACTCCTTTGCAAGAACCCTCTGTTCTTCAAAGCCTTCACTCGATCGAATCCTAATTACGTAATCTTGTCCAAAACCTTCAAATCCCCAATTGATATTGAAGGAAAACCCGCCTTGGTTTTCTAATTTGAAACCCTTAAAGATCTAAACCCAATTTACAGTTCACTAACCTAAATTAGACGTTATTAACTCTAAATCTAGATGGCACCCAAACAAAGAATGATTATGTGTACTTTGTTTATGTTTATGCATAGAATGAAGGTTGAAGATGAAGACCACTCTTTGGAACCTGGTTTCAATTGTGATTTTTTCAAAATCAATTGAAGAAAATATGCATGTATGAAGTATATATGTGTGAGCAAGATAGAAGCAAAAGGAATGCAAGAGGTTTAGAAAATAATGCAAATTTTCAAGATTTTTAATGCATGTGCTAACCTATGTAAGTCATAGGTCGACGTATTCGATGCATGTGTCAACCTGTATAGGTCATGAGTCGACCTGTATAGGTCATGAGTCGACCTGTATGAGTCGACCTATACAGTTAGCACATCAAATAGAGGCTACTGGCTTTAAAAATGAGTTACATGTGTTGACCTATAACTCGTATGTATCGACATATATAGGTCACGTGTCAACCTGCATAAGTTATGTGTCAGCACATACATGCAACACATTAAACAGAAGTTATATGCTTCAAAATTAACCTACATGTGTCGACCTATAACACGTATGTGTCGATACATAGACTTGTATTTCACATAAAAACCTGTTTTTAATGCATGAAACCTTTTCTACATCATTTTTAATGCATGAAACCTTTTCTAAATCACTTCCAAAATGTTTTTATGCTTCCTAATGCTAAGATGCAAATTAAGACCCAGAGGATACCTTCTAATATACATAAACGCTAAAGTATCCTAGTTTTGAAATCATATAAAATACATCTAACAGAAATTTGCACTCACATACTCCCCATTTTTTATGATGGCAAAACTTGAGACGATGCGTTTCGTGTCTTCATGAAGGCTCCCCTCGAATGTATGCATCCCAACTTCATCTTGCAGATGCTTCTCCCCCTTTGAAACATTAAAAAGAGACAAAGTAATCCATGAGAAGTATCTTATATCACACATATACTAATATAACACACAGAGGCGTTTGCAAAGTGTCATACCCCAAATTTGTCCTACCCTTTTATTTTCTTGTCCCAAGTGTGTGTACAGTAATGGTTGAGATTCAAGTGGGTTTGACCTAATCTTGGTCAAAAAAATTAGAAGTGTGCTTCATTATCAAGTTATTAAGGCTATGTCAAATTCATGTTTCATGGTTAAAGATCATCAAAGACCATTTCACTTTCAATTAGGATTTTGGTGCAGTTGCAGTAAAGTTCACATATCAAATCATAATGCTCTGATTTCAAGGCACTTTCTTGCTCATTTGATTCATAGTGAAGGCTTTGGTTTATCAGTATTCAAGTGGCCAGGTTCAGGTTGATTCGCTGATTCAAGGATCGATTCAAGTTTTATTTCAATTCAAGTGTAAATTCAAGAATGGTGGAATTTGGTTTATGATACCTTTGGATCAAATTTTGGAATTTCAAGTCATGAATCAAATTCAATGTGCTCATGGTTAAGCATAGTTCAAGAATTCAAGAATCAAAATGGAAGGTGCAAAATGATGTCAATTCAAATTCCCCATATTTTCCAATTTACTCAAAAGCCCATTCATACAAAAAAAAAAGGATTCTACAAAAATATATGGATCGTGAAATCAATAAAAAAAACATTTTAAGCCCATTACATTCTACTACAAGGTTCTACAAAAAATTGGCTCATGATGTTACTACAAAAATTCAACAAGGCCCGTGATACAAACCATTACAATAATCATTTGCAAAAAAAAATAATAATAATAGGTGAATTCTTATCTACCCACCTCAAAAAATTGAATAAAATGATATGGCATTAGTTAATTGGTTGAAGGTACACTACCCAACTTTTTGTGATGGGTAATAAAGTTGTCCCCATAATAATAAGCCAACATGAGCCTGATCCAAACGACCTCACACCAACTGCAAAGCAAATTCCTATTTCCAACAAAACCTTCACAAAACACATGCCATACACGCCATCTTCAACAAAAACATGCCAAGTCATACAAGAGCCACACTTCACGCCATTCAGCAACACTACTAGCTACCTTCACAAAGCTTGAAGCCAAAGTTACCATGACAAAAGCTACACATAAGTTACAGGCCAAAAGCACAACCAATTCAGCTACCAACATACACCAGCTCCAAGCTTCATCCAAAAGCCAAACATATCACATGAAATTCCAAGCACAACCTACCTACCCCACACAAGCTTCATCTTCAGCTGCCATTTCACAAGCTAATTCACTTCAGCCACGACCCCACAAAAACAAGCCAAGAAATGAACAAGCTAACGCAATTCATGCACATACACAAAAAACAAACACTGCAAGACGTAATATTCCAAAACGAACACGCGGAAACGACTTACCACAAGCATCAAAACAGCAACGCAGCTGCACAAACTCTCCTCATTTTCTCCTATAAATAACAAGATCTTCTCCTTCATTTGCCAAGCTTTTCCCAAGCCAAATAACCTCTGCACGAATTCATCTTCAACCTTCTTCATAAACTTCATCACTCATTCCACAACTTCAAACATCACTATGAATTCTTCATCGCAACACACCTGCAAAACTCACAATACTCTCAAAATCGCAACAACTTTTACCTTTCCAAATCATAAACCATACGCAAGTTCGATCCAAACATAAATCAGAAATAATAACAAACAAGAATGAAAGGCAGAATAAGAAGTTAAAATTAAACAACAGAGGAAGAAGAGAACGAATCCATGAGAAACAGAGAGAGTTGTGACCAAGAGAGGTAGAAGAAGGTCCTTCCGCGTTCTAATTTTGTTGGGAGTACGAAAACTGATTTTGTTTTTTTTTTTTTTTTTTCCTTTACCAAACAATATAAAATGTGGATGATAGGTTAAGTTATATTTTTTCATGCTACATGTACCGTGGGCTTCTTAGCCAACTCCATTTCCTATTCAGACACCCATCAAGCGCCACAAACACTCCTTTATCCTTTTTCTTAGTTCTTTTTTAATTGTTTTATTACTATTTTAATTTTCTTCTAGTTTTTTAGTAATTGTTCTTAATAGTTCATTTTGATCTCTTTTGTTCAAATCTTTTTGTGATTATTTTCTTATCTTGATATTTTGTTTCATCTTTTGATTTCATTTTTCCAATTTTCTTATTATTTTCATCTTGATTTTTCTCTTTCATTTTGGTTGATGAAATCTAAGGATCATGGATTGTTGATTTTCAAAGATGTTGAATCTTTAGTCTTTCAAATATGTGGTTGAATGATCATTTGGATCATTCTATACACTTTGGGATAGTGATAGGTTGCCTTTGATTAATTAACGGAAGTTCTTGATTAAGATGAGATCGTTCTCTTTATCTTTTCGTGTGGCATGACTTTAGGAGAATGATTTACATATCATTTCTCTAGCATGTTTTAACACAAATATTGTTATTGATCGGCCTCCCATAGTATGATATTCATATAGATCATGCTATGATTACTTAACACAGCGCTAAATTGGTCCCGATTCGAGAAAGCGATCATATGATCAATAACCATTGACAACTAACATCTAACTTTTACATTTCCGCTCTTTATTTTCTTGCTATTTACTTCTGTCATTTACTTTTCCGCAATTTATTTCATTGTTCATTTATCATTCATGTCTTTATCATTATGTCATCTTCATCTTTTTTAACTTTGTTTTCTTCATCTTATTAAAAAATACAAAAACATGATAAAATAATCAAAACCCCTAAAACACACTAAGCTTGGACTATGGTTACTATCTCTAGCATCATGGAGTTTTGGACCTTGTACTTAAACCCTAGCAAAGGAGACTTGGATTGGAATTCTTTATTTTCATTGTCTTAGCTTAGGACATCATGCACAACATTCATAGCTTACTCTTGGACTTTCTTACAATGAGACTTACTCGATTAATTAATTCTAATTAGTCGTTTAAAAGACTAGTCCACTTTCCTAGTACACATGTAGTTTAAATTCAATTTAATTATTTTATCGCTTTCATGCTTTATTCACTTGTGGTTTATTGTTTGGGTTGTCTATTTATTGTTTATTCTTATCCCCATTTGAAAAATGTATCCCCATCCCCATGAAGTGTAAAATAATTTTATCGTTTTCCTTTATTTTGCTTTTGTCTTATCATTCCATCACCTAAACCATTTTCAAACTAATTCTCGATTCAACGTCGAGTCATTTTACACCCTTGTAAGTCGATCTCCTTCTGCATCGCTATCAACCTTAACCTAACACAATTAGGTCCTCCCTTCCAATCATTTTCAAACCCTTACCATGCTTCAAACGCAAATTCAAACCTCGATCAACATCGAGTATTTTTCAAATCAAATTGAACCATTTAAATATACTTAGACCTTATTTAATTAAAGGTGAAAGGGGAGATGGTCTGGAGCCTTCGATTTCTCTCTCTAATACTTGGATACGAGGAGCCTTCCTTGGCCATTTGAGTACTCATCTTTTGCTTAAAACACACTAATTATATTGAACCCTTTCGCAATTAAGGGTGAAAAGGGAGATAGTCTTGAGCCTTCGATTCTTATCTTCGATTATTTGGATAACAAGGAACCTTCTTTGTCCATTCAAGTAATCATCATCCAAATAAAACATCCAACGCATTAACTCAACTTCTCTCTTCCGTGCGATCAAAACTTTTTCTCAAAAGAACGATGTTTAGTCCTTTCTAATGCGCATACAAACTAAATGCTTAAGCCTTCACCGAGAGTAGATAAGCTAATGTTTAGCCCTTAGAATACGACCTAAACATTCGTTCAACAAAACTAACTAACCAACCATAGTCCCACGAACTACAAAGGCTTTGATTCTCTATTTCTTTCAAATAAAAATACCCAAGCACAAGGACCTCAATCTTTGGCGAGCACCCTAATAAAAAACCACCCATTTCCCCTTAGAAAACTAAACACTTTTCTCTTACCTTTTTCACATTATTCGCTTAGAAGAAAACAAATAACATTAGCTAACATTCGATCACAAATTGGACTAAGAGGTTCTCGTTGAGTACAACGGACGTGAGGGGTACTAATACCTTCTGTCATACCCCAAAATTTGACCCTAGATTTCATCATCATTCTAGGAAGCATTACGCATTGCATTGCTAACCCTAACCTTGTTCAAGATTGTTCCTGTTCTTGCTTCATCAAAATTAGAGTTTTTCTCAAGAGAATGAAGTGAATCTTCACATGATCAATCAATTTTTTATAATGACCATTAACCCATCAAGCTTGCATACACACAAGAGGCTTCTCTTCATCAATAATCAAGTGCAAGTTGATCTTGGTACAAGTTCTATGAAGCTCAATTTCATCTGGTCACAAATTAGGGTTTTGCTTGGAAAAGTCAATTGTGCCTTTGACTTTTGATCAAAGCATGATCCTAAGCCTTGGGACATGATCCAAGACACTCAAATACATCCTTGGAGTCCATCCATGATGATTGAAAAGATCAAGAATGCAAGATCATTGAAGATTACACAGTTGAATTCATCTGGTGCACAAGCTTTATCTGACAAAGTCAACCCTTTGACTTTTAGGGTTTTTGGTCCAAATTGAAGTATTCAAGCCAAATTTCATCAAGAAATGTTTGATCAATGAATTTGAGCATGAAAAACCAATATTTGGAAGGTTTCTTGCAAAAGGGGCAAAGTTAAGAAAGTAAAATTTTTCTAAGTATGGAAGGAAAACCCTAGTTTGGCACCAACTTTGGAAGGTCATAACTCTCAATCTACACATCCATTTTTTTAGTTCCAAAGATTAAATTGAAGCCCTCATAACATACTACAACTTTGTCACTGTGAGTCCATCCCCAAAAAGAGCTTAGATTTTGAGTTATGAAGCCTTGACGTTTTGTAAAATCTTTGAACACTTAGAATTTTTTCAAGGCAGATTTTGGTCCTTAGAGGTAACAATCTTTGGAGCCAATTTTCACTATGATCCCTTGAGATTCAAGACTTTAGTCAAACACGTAAGTTTTAGAGCACACTTGGGGCTTTCCAAAAAGTACAATAACTCCTCAATCCCATTTGTGAGCTAGGAGAATCGAAGCCATGAAGTTAGGGTTTTGTAACTTGAATTTCAAGGTTATGCACATGATGAACTTGATGCAAATCCACCTCCATGCCGCATATATTTATTTTTCAGAGGCTATTACTTGCAAATCTCTATTTGATCAGAAGTTTACACGAATTTTGGGTGCATTATCCATTAAATTGAGTCATTAACCACTTGATCCTTCCATTTTTTGCACAAAGGTGAGACTTCCACTTTGATAAAGCTAACTTTAATCATAAAGTCAACTTCTTGAGCCTCTCCATTGTTCCTTCTGCACTCAAACCACTTTGTTGATCAGAAGAAACACCTCTAAGCCTCTCAACCACCCTACAACAGGTTGTACTTGGCATTGGAACTCAAAAATCCATGAAACTTCCATTTGATCTCAACCAAACCAAAAACTCTCATACTTGCAATTTTTGACCAGAGATTGTCTCCACTCCTTCCCTATAAATAGAGGGACTCATAAGGCCTCAAAACACACAATAATATCACCCTAAAAACCTCAGTATCCTCTCTTCCAACAGTTTTTGCAAAAACACTCCAAGTTTACAAAATCTCTGGCCAAACACTTTCCACTTGTGCAACTCATAAACCAACTTCACAAATCTTCTCTAAGCATAATTTAGAACTCATTCCAACCCTTGGAAAGTTTATGTACCAAATACAACACCATCCTCTATTTCCATTTGCTCATCTTGCAAGAACCTTCTAGCAAGACAATCCAAGTTGTTTCTGGCCATTTGCATTGCTCAAACACTCTCTAAAGGATTCAAAAAGGCTCTGAAATTCTTTATCTTGCATCTGTAATCATTAGAAGAAGCCTTAGATTTTCTCCAAGAGATAAGCACTTTGATCTCTTGAAACTCATGACCATGCATTGTTCATAATTATTTCTTGAGGCTATCATGAAGATATGGTTGTATTTAGTGTAAATGGCTCACCATTTGCATAAAATATCATGTGTGATGCTTTGAAATTCTGAAACTCATTGTTGTTGCACTGGTTTTGAGTTGAGTGTGTCTTGTATCCTTAGTTTCAGGGCAAACCAATAGCATATTTAGAATCCTTGGATTTTTCTAAGCAGGATATGGTTTTGTTTTGTGAAAAAATGGAGAAATGAGAGAGAAATATTGATGAGAAAATGAAGGGAAACAAGTTGTTGCACTCGGGGAGAGAGAAAGAAAAAGAAAAGAAAATGAGGAAGAAGAAGATGACTTGGCGCTGACTGGGTGTTGAGTTGTCCATTTTAAAGTGTTCTTAAAATATATATTATTAGAGGTTTGTCTGTTTGTTTGCCATCCACTGGGTCTGGGGTTCGAATCCCCCTCGCCCCAGACCCTTTTGTTTGTTTTATTTTTTTCAACATTTCTGAAACAAACTTCAAATATATATTTACACGTGCACCCTTAGTACAAGCCATTCACTTGGCTCAGTTGGTTAAGAGTTTTACCCTGACCCCCAGGATGCGTGTTCAAGTCCCATGAGGGCCATGTCCCTATTTTTTTATGATTTATTTTCTCAATTTTCTTCACAAATTTGAAACCTTATAACTTCTTCATTTTTTAGGATTTTTGATCCATTCTTTTTGCTACATGTTCATGTTGCTGCCTATTTTACTGTGATGTAAAAAGTTTCCTGAAATATTTATTTTTATGCCACTTATGCATGTTTAAAGTGTGTGACTTTTTTGGTTTCTCTTAAGGACCATTTTGGTTCTTTGGTTGATTTCCTTTGATTTTCTTTGCACATATTCACATGTTTGAACCATTGACAACTTATGTGAATCTTGTGTAATGTTGTGGATTTATACACCTTTGTTTCAACTTGATTTTAATGCTTTTTAAAGTGTATGTTTACATGTAAATGTATGATGAACTTCCAACCTTGCCATGAACTTTTGCTTGGTCATTTTGCCTCCAACATGTGATTCTCTTCCATGTTTACATGATTTTGATGTGCATATATATCCTTGTTTGAGTCATACTATGTTTAGGTATCCTTAAACCTTTGATTTTTTGTCTTGAAAATGACTTTGAATACATGTTTGTATGCTTAAACCTTTGTGAGGTTTCCACTTTGTTTAAAGACCATGTTGAACCCTAACATGCATGTTTGGTTATTACCTATTTGTCTTAACATGTTCAAACTTGTATCATGCTTAATTGTTCAAGTAATGCCTTAAATTGTTCACATGATGTTTGAATTTTAAACATGTCATCTTTAAGCATTCTCACATTCCATCCCTTGTATGCTTGCAGATTCACCCACCATGTTATTGTCATAAACATGTCTTGATGTTCAAGTATGATTGTTTGTTACCATTACTTGTTTTAAATTATATTCATGATTAAGTATTGACTTAACTTATACACGTTTTCTTTGAACTTTGATTGTTATCATGACTTGTATATGCCTTACTTTCATCCATGTTTAAGTGATGTCTTAACTTATACATGTTAACTTTGAACTCTTGTCTTTATCTATGCTTAAGTGTTGTCTTAACTTATACATGTTAACTTTAACTTTGAATCTTAATATGCTTAAGTGTTGTAATGACTTATCCATGTTAAAATGTTTAAATTGTGTTCATGACTAAGTGTTGTTACAACTTATCCTCCTTTGTCTTGTATTCATGATTAAGTGGTGTTAGTAAACCCTAAAGCATGCTTGCCTTAATTATGTACTTGAACTTATCATCAATGATATTTTGGTCTTGTTTGAACTATATCTCATGATTGTTTAGATGTTGTGCCATTTTGTTTGATTGAACTTACTTCGGTTTTCACCATTTTGGTTAAAAAACTTTCTTTGAACTTTGAACATTCTTGGTTGTTACCTTGCTCCTTTTTTTGACTTTGTCAAGTCTTTATTGATTGTTATCATATGTATCCTTTTGCTTTGGTTGTGTTGCGGTGAGAATTGGATACCATAGTTATTGATTAACTAGGATCACATTTCTTTAAATGTTCACCACCGTCTTTGATTTATCCAAAGGAAAGGTTCAAAAGCAAAAAAACCTAGAGATCTAAGGTTCGGGGGTTGGTTACGCCTAGGGAAGGTATTAGCATCCTTAACGTCCGTAGTACTCTACAGGAACCTCTCGTTAGTATTTATGTTATCTCTCATTCGCTTGCTAAGGTGCTATGCTAAAGGCTGAAACCCTAGGGGTTAGCATCTAAGTATACTCGACAAGGTATCGCACCTTGCGCCTACGTATCCTCGGGAGTAGAATCAGAGTATGCGTAGTTCCGAAAAGAGGAACTTCTTGACGGGGTCAAGGTTCCAAGGGGAGGTAAAGTCTTGGGCAAGACCTTACATAGAGTGCGGAGACTCTAAAGTTGTAGGTTGGTTTAAGAGGGGTAGGATTGTAAATGTTCACGGCGGAGCATTTACTTGGAGTGCGGCGACTTCGATCCTAAGGCTAAGATTCTAAGTGTCTACAGCAAGACGTGGAGTGCGGCAACTCCGAATCCTAAGGCCAAGGGTTCTAAAATGTTAGTCCTATGACGTTTGAGTCAATATTAGGGGTACCTTTCCTTTGGAATGTCGAGGGGGACTAGCTTAATGATTTATTAGTGCACACTAGCAAAGTGGGCTAGCATAGTGTATGGTGATCGAAAGATTGAATGCAATGCCCAAAGGCGATCGACTTACATGGGTAGAAAATGAGCTAGACACTGGATCGAGAGTTTTTGTATTTTTTAAAGGTTTTGAGAGCATGCAAGCATACATTTTAATAGAGGTAAACATACAAAGGCATGATAACAAGCATAGACAAGATAAATAAACATGCATACGATTCACTCGGCGCGAGGGATCTAACGAGTTTGATTATTACGAAAAGAGATTTTTGATTTTTGGTACTTATCATCGTGAGAATTTTTGTTAAGGATTACTTTTAGTTTAAAAGTTTCTTATTAATAAGATTTTAATATTTGATTTTAAAGTCTCATAAAAAAAGTTATTATTATTTGGAGATATTATGTTAGGAGGTTATTTTAAAAAAGGTTTTTTCTTAGATAAAATTTTTAATTATAAAGAGTTTTATTGTTAATAAGAGTTTTTAATTTTGATATTTATAACATAGTTTTATTATTTTTTATCACATTAGAGATTAATTGTTATTTTGAAGAAAGGTTAAAGTTTCTTGTAAAAGGAAGACTTAATTATTTTAGTAAAAAGTTTCATTATTTTTAAAAAGTTTTACTAATTAAAAAAGTTAATAGAAAGTTCTTAATCAACATTTAGTTATATTTAAAAAAAGAAGTTTTGAAGTATTAAAGAAATTATCCCTATATTTTTTTATAAAGATTTAGAAAAAGTTCTATGTTTAAATTAGTTAATAAATTTGATTATTATTAAAAAAAAAGAAATTACTTATTAAAAGGGTTAAATTGGTTTTTACAAAGAAAAAAGACTTAATTAAACAAACGGATGAATCGTGGCAATGGGAGAGAAGGTCCATCGCGGACCCTCAGATCTCCACCGTTAGATGAAAGCACGTGTGACCTAAAGGATAAAGAGTGAGGGTGCATAAATGGTGTAGTGGGCGTGAGCATGGAGTATCACGTTTCTCAGATCCTCTCTCTCGTTCTCTTATCAAAAGGGAAATTAGGGTTTGTAGAACCCTAGTGGCGCCGCTCACGTCTCTCCCAATCTCTCATTCTCTCTCGAACAAGCAAGCAATAAATCAATCAAACCCTAACCCCAGCAAGCCTTATACCCCAATGTTTCACTATGATCTTACGGCTACATATTACAGATGTTGCAACTTGAAGCAAAACGAGAAAGAAAAAAAAGGGCCAGCGATGGTGGCGATTGATGAAGGACGACAGCTCCTTAAAGATGAGTCTCTCGGATCTTTCTCCTTCCTTGTGATTTCTTCCTTTTTGTGTTGTATGTGTGTTGTTGTTGATTCTGAATCGTGTTGCTTCACTTCAACTTTGTGTTCGCGTTTGCCACTATTGAGACTACTGTTACAAATTGTTGCTGCAAACCGTGTTGTTCTGTGAATGACCTTTCTTCGTGAATTTGTTTCAGATTCTTCTTCCTTTGTGAGTAGGTATGCTGCGAATTTGATGGTGATTTTGTATGTGCGTTTTGCTGTTGTTGTGATTGTAGAAGATTTTGATGAATTGTTTTGTATGACTGGTGGATTTCTGGTGTTTTGTGAATGAATGGTTTGTGTAAGTTTTTTCTGTATCGTGTGTTTGTGGAGAATTGCATATGCTTCTGGTGTAGGAGTTGGTGAAAGATTTTGTGTAATCGTGAATTCTGGTATGTTTATGTTTTTTTGGTTTTGATTGAATTGGTTCCCCCTTGATGCGTGTGAGTATCCTTTTATAGGTTGAGCTCATTAAAACTTTGATTTTCACAATTGAATGTTGTCGCTTATTGCATCCTCATGATTCCATTCAAATTATCTTGCCTTGATTGTGTTTGGAAAACTTCCATTTTAAGCCCAATACGTTTGATTTGATGAGGTTGATCTTTGGTGAGCTGTGACCTTCCATTTTTATTGGATTGTGTATGGAAATGTTGTAAACATGTCGACTTTATTTTGGAAATAGAATTAAACTGAAATCCTTGTTGTCTTAAACGATTACTGTCACATCTGTGAGGTTTAAGACTTTCTTTTTCCGTTCCAACATGTCTGAACTTGTCGTTTTGCTGTCTTATACGACTGTGATTCTCAATTATGAATTTTCCATTTCTATCTCAACCTTCCTGAGGCATGCTGGTGAATTGACTGGTGGCTCTTTTGGAAATCCTGATTTTTATCAGTGAATGTTATAATCTTGTCTTGGAAGATAAAAAAAACACTGCTAGGAACCTGTTTTGGAAAACAAAGAACCGGTTTTGAAAATTTCTAAACTCAGTGAATGTGTGATTTGCTGCGATCCTGTTCTTAATTGTGCTTTTTCTTTCTTTCTTTTTTTCAGACTTTCGAAATGCCAAAGGGATACATAAGTTCACCATTGACTACTTTAAGCAATCATCTTTGGTCTGTGCGCGAGAAATTCCAACTACGGCTGCCGGTGCTTAGTATTGGATGCGATCATTGGTGGAGGCAACACGTGATTGATGAAGGTATTGTGAAGTCTATCACTGAACTCCATCTCTACTCATATTTAATTCACTGAACATTTTTGACAGGATTTTGGGCAGCAGCAACATCAGTTTCAAAGAAGGATGTTCTGTCACTAGCAAGTCTGTCAGGAAGATTCAGGGGACTATTCACCGTTGGCTCTATTGTGGGAGAATAACATCTTCATTGTACGAATTAGGCCTGTCAGCAAACTAGTGCATCCAATTTCTGAGTACGAGGCTCATTGCTTTTTCTATAGCGATTCAAGTTCTAACATCGCGACTGAGGGCTCGGCTGATGAGGTTTGTGGAGTTTAGACAAGGCAATTTAAGCTTGGCGTGGACACAAATGCGGCTTCTAGTACCAGAACCAAGGACGCTTTGGAAGTTTGGATTCGAAGTTTTATCGTATTCTTTGTACTTGAATATTGCTTTTGTGTGCCCTTCAATATTGTAACTTGTAAATGATTTTTGAATTCTCTGTCCAACTTTGTAAAGAACAAATGGCCTTGTATGAATTGATAAGTTTATGGATTCCTTTGAATTTGAGCTTTGTATTCTTCACTTCAAGTCATCCTCCGCTCCCAGGAAAAGCATTATGTGCAGTATTAATAATTCAACTTGGATAAGGATTCACAGTCCAGTATCAGTGGAATTATGTGACAATAGAAGCGTCACAATGGAAATACGAGGAAGGGCTTCTTGTAATTGGCCTATCATCCTTAGAAAAGACAAAAGTGCGTTAATCCTAAATGAAAGCTCCATATGCTGGCAATGTCTTTGAGTATGAAAATGAGTTATGCTGAACCAATGGCTGTTTCCAAGTCATGCTCATTCCAGTGCAAATTCAAAAAGAAACAACCTCTTGTGTAGAATTAAAATGACTTTGGCCTAACAAGTAAATCTCCTACTCCAACTTCTTTGTAACATAATTAAGTTATGAAACCAACTTGTGGTCCTTGAGGGAAATTAAATTTCGGAAACTTGAATCTTATAAGAAACATGAATCTTGTATCTTGGAAACCAATCTATAAAACCTTGACTTTCCATGAGATGATGCCTTGAATTTATAGCCATAAATAACTCTCAATAATGGTTACAACCTTTTGAAGCCCTCCAATTCGAACTAAAATGAACCATGGTCCAAATTATTTTGAAGATATAATTCATTCAAAGTTCAACAAAATAATCAAGCATGAAATCGTATGGCCCCCCAAAATATGATTTGAGACAGCTAACATCTTGAAATCTTTATGATCATCCTAAAACAAAACTGACCATCTTAAAAAAAACCTTGAAACCACGAGCACGCCTTAAAACCACACGCGACTTAAAACTTGGAATACCCTCAAGAACAGCTTGAAGACTAAGCTTAATAATGTCCTTGTATTACTTTGAAGTGCCAAGACCAAATCATGATTGGTTCATAATCTTAATTTCAATATGCCGTTAACCTTCTGGATAAAAATATTTAGAAATGATGCCATCAACACCTTAGGCTCTAGATTATGTCACGACTGCTTGACCATAAGCATGAGGGCACATCCCTCCTTTATTTCGACAAGAATTCAATACAAATTACAATGGACAAAAGAGAAACTCCACAAACACACACGTAACACAACCTTGAACCTTCTGCGGCAGCATCTGTTCTCACAAATGAAACATACTAATAAAGTCTAGATAAAAAGGTTAGCTACGCACGAATGATTGACCTAAGATGTTATGCAGATAATCAATGAATCTAAGGGAAAATTTTGGGGTACAACAGTTGCCCCTATTTAAATATCTTCACCGGATGACAGGGCGATGAAGATCGTCATTAGGTCATGGTGAGAGATATTTAAATATAGATAACTGAAAATTTTGCCCTTAGATGCAATGATCATGCAATGTTATGGGCAAAGCTAGACCTAATGCTGACATGACATGAACTCTAGCATGATGAAAATGATGGTATGATAAATGCAAGGATACCGACAAAAAACAACAAACACGGAGAGAGAGACAAACACAGCGAGCCACGAACTCACTAGGGACGACCAGACGCACTGGGGAAAAGAAAACAACACTGGGGAAACCAGGGTGACGACCCAACAGGTTCAAGCGTGACCAGTTGTCGTCTAAGCAATAAAGCAGGATCCACATGGCAGTAGGATCGAAAGATGAACTCCAAAGGTCTGTATATAAAGAGATTGTTCATAACGTTCAGGTAGGAAAAGATCCTTAGTGAAGGTTGATTCGGAAAGACTGTCTCCACTAGGGAAAGAAAAGCTTCACAACAAGTGGCTTCGTCAAGTAGTTGTCGGCAAAATAGTCCATTTCACTGAAGAGTGACGTCGTCAAAGAGTCTGATGTAGATACACACTTCACTGGAGAGCAATACCGTCGAAGAGTTTGGAGAGATACACATCGCTGAAGAGCAGCACCGTTGAAGAGTCTGGAGAGATACACCTTGCTGGAGAGCAGCACCGTTGAAGACTCTGGAGAGATACACCTTCCCTGGAGAGCCACCGTTGAAGAGTCTGGAGATATACACATCGTGGAGAGCCACCGTTGAAGAGTCTGGAGAGATACACTTCCTTGGAGAGCCACCGTTGAAGAGTCTAGAGAGATCCACTTCACTGGAGAGCCACCGTTGAAGAGTCTGGAGAGATCCACTTCACGCTGAAGAGCAGCACCGTCGAAGAGTCTGGGGGAGATGACTGACTGAGAGTAGAAATAAGTTGTATTTGCGAGGTAGTTGTGTAAAATTCTGGATGTAGGCTGTCACTTGTTGTTTGGCTTTAGATTCCACGGAGACGTCGTTCCAATCAATCACTGTTGGAGAACAGATTCTTCAAAGAGGATCTATAAAAGATTCATCCATGAGACGCAATGCGAAATAAATGCACGCTCAAAATAGGTTTGGAGACTAAAAAGTTAAAGGTGGTACCCCCAGGGACCAAAGTCCGATCTAGGATCAAGCTAGAAAGAAACAGTCAAACAAGACCCGCCATTGAGAAATGAAATCGAATGGCGATTTATCTTATCCAAGCACGGAAAAAGATAACTAAAATAACCATCATCCACGAGGGTTGAACTTTATGGGGAAACAAAGAAATGATAACGCTTTCTGCCTAAGGTTGATGACCTACTTGGAGAGATCGGACAAACCCCAAAAACTTGGCGCAGACACAACCAACGATAAAGATAAAGCGATAAGAAACAAACAGAAAGCAAACACGCACGAAGGCAAATGCAAACGATGTTATGCCATGCTTATGCTCATGCTGAAAAAATGAAGAAAGAAAACAGGAGATGAAAGAAAACATCGAGGAAGCCCGTCCATCCTCTGTACGAGAGATACATCTGTCAAGTTGTACAGAAATCCAAAGGTGGAACCCAATAGTTAAACTTCAAAGTCCAAACTTCTCTGGGGAAATAGCAATCCACTTGGGGATATAATATTGTTAATTCACTTAGAGGATCGTCAAGATTAATCTGATTCTCTGGATGAGAACGATCCACTGGGGAAATAGCAATCCACTTGGGGATATAATATTGTTAATTCACTTAGAGGATCGTCAAGATTAATCTGATTCTCTGGATGAGAACGATCCACTGGGAATGGATCAAACTTATGTTCGGTGCTTTGATGGGGATAAAATAAATATCCGTTGTTAACCGAATAAAGTTGAAGTGAGAGATGTAGTAATAGATGCCATGGGGATTAAATAAATATCCACTTTGTTGGGGAAACTTGAACCCATGTTGTAGTTGTAGATGTCAGAGTAGACTTTGGTGGGGATGAAATAAGCATCCATGATTGAGAGGAATTGAAATCTTGAGAAAACACCGAGGAGTGAAATAAACACTCGCTTCATCGGAGAAGGTTGATGCCAAGGAGATTTGCTGGGGATCTTTAGGTCAACCAGATGCTTAATTCTTGTACTGATCATGTCATAATTGCTTGAAATAATGATTCACTGGGGAATCGTCATGACTTCCTGTGGTAGAAACTTGTTGGGGAATTATCACACCATTAGAACTTATTTGGGAAAATAGGTGAAGAAATTCTATGAAGTCAGTGAAGTTCTGACTTGCATGGTAGTCGTTATTTTCAAGTGATCTGTTGAGAAAGAAGCTTTAATTCTCATCTGTCTTGGATCACATGATTCTAAAAAGGAGTCATCTCAAAAGGATTTTACAGAAGATCTGGCATTCAAAAATCATCCAGCATCTTCCAACTCTTGAGAGATTTGTAGAATCTCGACATAACTGGCTCAGATTGACGGTGTTGCGTATATTGAGTCTTCAAAAATTGCCCCTTAGGTAAGTCAATTTGTGAAGGTAACAAACTGAAAAACATCTTGCCCCAATTTAACTGAGTCTTCAAGTAATGTGCCCCAGATTGGATATCTTTAACAATGAAGTAACCACTTCAACAGAGTTCTAATCAGGAATTGAATTTCTTGTAGCTGTTTGCATACGGACTACTATGACATCAAGCAAAATTTACATGCAGAAGGAGTAAATTCTGAAACTGCTAGTACAACGTCATGTTTGTTTTGAAGTTTATTGAAAAAGCATATCGCAAACTTGTGATCGAATCACTAGTTAGGGTATGATATTAGTTTTCCCTTTTATAAAGCCAATGCGAACTTTGAGCGTGGCTCATGGGAGTCAGGAAACACTATCTCATCGAGTATGCTTTTGAAATGAACTCTGCTTCAATAAGGTCTTTTGTAAGTAGCGATTTGGTTTAAGAAGCAAAAAGGTCAAAATTTGTTTGTACCCATCCCCTTTTTGTGAGGTTATTTTGAAAGTTTGAGGGGTCAAAATTTATTTGTACCCACTCATATTTTGATAGTTTTGGAAGCTCGGTCGCTTGGATTGAAATTTACCCTACCCCAGGTTAAAGATGAGGTTTTGATTTCGAGGCTCAAAAGGGTTAACGAGAGGTTATCTCTGGTATTGAAACAATGCCTTATATCATTAGCCGGGTTTTCGTTCAGAAGCATACAACATAAGAGATTGCGTTTTAGTTCATCATCCTCCATTCAGTAGGATTAGCATTATAAAATGGTAAACAATTTTTTAAAAATGAGCGAAGCGAATGGATTTCTTCGAAACAAACATTAAATTTCCTTAACATTCAGAATAACAAGTTCTTACGTGTAAACATGTTTTAATAATCAAAGAAAGCGATAATATGCAAATAAATAACAGCTGATACTCCTGGGAGTGACTTCCTCTTTATTTGCCATCTTCAAAATCGGCTTTCGAGATTGGTCTAAGGATCATTTTCATACCCACTATCGGTAAATTCTTTCATAACCAGGACTGATGAACCCTTGTGATTGGGTGAAGAAGAATTGATTTGAATGCCATGAGGCGTGAAGGAGATCATTTTGGAGTCAAGCAGATTCTGAACCTTACTCGGAAGTACCTTACAGTTGTCAGTTGAATGCCCTGGTGCCCCAGCATGGTATTCACATCGAGCGTTAACGTCAAAACCTGGTGGATAGGGAAAAGGTACTGGCTTTAATTCCTTTGGCACTATAAGCCCACTTTTGATTAAATCTGGTAAGAATTGACTGTATGGCATTGGTAGTGGAGTGAAATGCCTCTGCTTCTTCAGTCTTGGTCTATCATGTTGACACGGCTGTAGGCGATATGACTGTCGATACCGAGAAGGTATTTGATTTGGAGAAGAACTTTGCCCCTGAAGGGATAATGGCGTCGGACGCAGAGACCCAAAAGAATGCTGACTCTGAATACTTGAGTTGCGTGAGTGCCGAGACTGATATATTGGATACTCCTCAATGGAATTATTTTCTTCTTCCTGTTCTTCCTGAGAATGCACAATTGATTTACTTTCAATGGTTCGGATGTTCGGGATACCTCGGATTTTTCCTTTCTTAAGACCAATCTCGATGTGCTCTCCGGCTATTACCACATCAGAGAAATTTTTTGTCACGATGCTAAACAACTTTTCTCGGTATGGGCCTTGCAAAGTATCCACACAAAAAATCAACCAATTCTTTATCCAAAAGCGGCGGTTGAACGCGAGAAGCTACTTCTCTCCACCTCTGAGCATACTTTCTGAAGGATTCGTTGTCTTTTTGAGATAGGTCTAGCAAATGCAGGCGACTAGGAGCTAAGTCAAGATTGTAGTCATATTGTTTCATGAAAGCACTGGAAAGGTCTAACCATGATTGGATGTCGCTACTCTTTAACTGCATATACCAATTTAGTGATGCCCCACTCAGGCTGTCTTGGAAACAGTGGATCATAAGTTGTTCATTACGGACATGTGGAGTCATTTTTCTGCAAAACATCACCAAATGCTGCTTTGGACAGCTGTCCCCTTTGTATTTCTCAAACTTTGGTGTCTTGAACTTTGGAGGCATTACAATGTCGGGTACCAAACACATATTCAAGGCATTCAGATCAACAGCGTCGCGACCCTTAATGGCGTCAAGTCTTCTTTCCAAAGCACGAAATTTTCTCAAAATCTCAGCATCTCGTGGATTTTCAGTTTTCACCTCAGGAATCACCTCTTGGGAATCTGGCTCTGAGCATGCGAGGCTACGATACTCCATAGCATCAACAGAAGAAGGATGTCTATCCTGGATGGTAGTATGTTCTTGTATAACTTGGTTCTTAGTGGGAATCTGCACAGACTGAGCTTGGGTAACATTGTTCACAACAGTCCTCCGAGGATTGCCGTCTTTCATTGCCAAGGCTGTCATAGCTTCCACAAGTTGACTGAACTCAAGATCTGCTACGGTCGTAAACTGGCTCTGCTCTTCTGAATTCATGATCTTTCAAAATTTTCTCCAGGTTCCGAGATTGCTGTCGGACAACAACAGATGGGTCGTGAACAGAGGATGGACGAGATCACAGGAACAAACAGAAGAAAAGGAAAAAAAGCAAAGAATGCAAAATGATATGAGATGCAAATGCAAGAACGATGCAACTATCAAGGAACTTAAACTCGTATTTGCAATCATTGTAAATGTTAAAACATTTTATTATAATTTTTCAACAGCCAGTACACCTCCAAAGTTTTATTACATAAGCAACATAACACAAAAGGAACTAGGAGTCTAAACTGCTGGATGATGCCCCTTGTTTTCCACAGAGTTCTTCCATTAGCCTGTCGATTTGGTGTTGCATCCTTGCTTTGTCCAGGGTAAGCTTCTCTATTTACGCCTTCATCTTCGAAACTTCATCTGATTGGACCACGGAAGGCTTAGGATGAGGATAAGGCATCCTCAAGATCAGAGCCCTTTCACGCGCTCATGCTAGACATTCTTCAGTAATTGAGCAATCAGGATTTGTTGTTGCCGTCATTCCTTGTCGATTGATGCGACGCCAAGTAAACACAATTCTGGTTTTTAGTTCTAGGTTCTCTCCTTGATAGAGAAAAATTCTTGTCAGGCTTTCTGGATCAGGTGCTTCTTCCATTGGGTGCCCCAGTTGACGACGGGCGAGCACAGGATTATAGATGATACATCCCTTTGTACCAAGAAGAGGTACATTGGGAAAATCTCCACAGCTATGAATCATGGGGATTCCTTCATACATTGGGTCATGCCAAACAATATCTGAATGAGTATGAGCCATGAGCTTCACGGGCCATTCAGAACCATCTTTCCCATCCCAGAAATCGGTAGACCTCGGTAGGTGCGAAATAAACCACCTATAGAGGATAGCGGTGCAACACGTAATCCGACTTTCTCCCTTCAAAGCCTTCGAGTGGATATAATGGTAGGCATCAGCTAACAATGTGGGAACTAGATTCTTGAGCATGAAAATCCTTATGGCATGGACGTCAACAAAATCTTCAACATTGGGAAATAAAAACAAACCGTAGGCCAGCAGTGCAAAGATGTGCTCGAACACTCCAGTGTTCCCTACACTAGAAAAGTGTCGAGCCTTTTCGAATAAGAATTGGGCAGGTAAGCCATCGGTTCCTCCTTTGACCGTCGTGTGAGTCCGGATTTCCAGAAGCTTTATGCGGGTTTCCTTTGCGATGTCTTCCTGGCTGGGCCTTTCTTTTCCACCGGAGAACGGAGGTGAATCTTTGACCGGAATACCCATAAGGGCGGAGTATTCCTCCAATGTAGGCATCAGTTGAAAATCTTGAAAGATGAAACAATGGTAGACCAAGCTGTAAAGTTGAACCAGTGTCTCCAAGAGGCCAGCGGCTACTCGAGTCTGCAACAACGGGAGGATCTTTCCATACTTCTCAGCGAACGCCTCGGAATCTTTGGTCTGACCTCCTAGTTCCCTTAGTTGTTCAACATCCAAAACCTTGAAGGTGTACGGAAGAACTCCCTTCTTTCTGTAAGCCATCATACAATGCTTGCAAAACAAATTTCGAGTTCCTTGATAGAGAGAGAAAAGAAAATGCAAATGCTATGCAACAAGATTCATGGAAACTCAGCTACTTATAATCATTGAAGACTACCGACAGACTTATTTTAATAATCATAAAAAGCGGTTACAATCATTAGTACCGGAATACTAAAGATTGATTTGTTACAAAATTAATTATAAAACGCGTCTATACGCCTTACAACAGTCATAACGTAAAGCTAAATAAAAGCTAATAATGATGGACCTAAGGAGACTCTTCCAATGGTCTTCTTGAATCCTTTGACTTCTTTCTTCCATCCGAGCTTCTTCTAGAATAGACTTGTCGACTTCCAAAGTCTTGACTAATGACTTAGAATGGGGTAAGATGTATTGAGCTTTTCGTTTCTTGCAAGAGGTCACCTCTTTCCAATAACTCCTCCTTTTGTAGTCCTCTTAGCTTGAATATTAACCGAAGTTGAAAAATGGATACTTGTCCTGAATTAGTAACTCCATAAGCTAAGAATATTCTTCATGAGTTGACACCAGCTAGTAATCAGGAATAGTGGCGATAACTTCCACATTTGATTTTGAACCCTTCTATATTTGTCAGCAAGATCACCAGTCTCCTTAGATCGTCCAGGTTATGACTCTTGTAAGTGTACTTCAACGTTTTCTTTCTTTTTTGGAGTTTATGGTATCCCTACGATGTTTATAAATAGAGCTAAGATCCATGAATCTTTATGAAATGATGCTTATGAATGCATGCAACACACAATGCACACAACACAAAGCACACACGAGCAAAAGGGGCCCTAGGTTTGAAAGGTCATAGCATGGAGCCAAGGTCTACCCTCCCATAAGGTATGTACTATAGTTTCAAATGTACCTGCCGAACGGGTTCTAAAAGTTCCCAGAATCTACAATCCATCTTTCGGATATTATCGATTTTCCAAATCACTTGGTGGTCAATAATATTCTCAAGAGAATCTCGTCCGAGTGTAGTATCGCGTAGCGACTATTGCAGAAATAAATTCCTGCATAGTCCCCGCACTACATCCTAATAGGCCAAGTTGGGTTAAAGGTAACTACGGTCCCCAGTCTCGATGGCCTTTAGTTCGAAATAATAGCGTCTTCACGAATAGACTCATTGGACAAAATTAAATTCGAGAGGGCCTAGACTGAGTGGTGAAGTCTCAATTCAACTTCTTCAAGAATCGACTCCCTTAAAGTATCCTTGAGTTCTCACCGTTCCTATCATAATTTCCACTCTAGTCCGGGTGTAGGACTTTGTCTCACCACACAAGTAGTAACCCAGCACAACAGATAATAAGCAAATAAGCAAGCAAATAAAGAAAGATAACATAAGTAAAAAAAAACAAGATGGGGGAAACCCTCGATTTCCCCAGTGAAGTCGCCATTTCTGTTGCGGTGAGAATTGGATACCATAGTTATTGATTAACTAGGATCACATTTCTTTAAATGTTCACCACCGTCTTTGATTTATCCAAAGGAAAGGTTCAAAAGCGAAAAAACCTAGAGATCTAAGGTTCAGGGGTTGGTTACGCCTAGGGAAGGTATTAGCATCCTAAGCGTCTGTAGTACTCTACGGGAACCTCTCGTTAGTATTTATGTTATCTCTCATTCGCTTGCTAAGGTGTTATGCTAAAGGCTGAAACCCTAGGGGTTAGTATCTAAGTATACTCGACAAGGTATCACACCTTGTGCCTACGTATCCTCAGGAGTAGAATCAGAGTATGCGTAGTTCTGAAAAGAGGAACTTCTTGACGGGGTCAAGGTTCCAAGGGGAGGTAAAGTCTTGGGCAAGACCTTACATAGAGTGTGGCGACTCTAAAGTTGTAGGTTGGTTTAAGAGTGGTAGGATTGTAAATGTTCATGACGGAGCATCTACTTGGAGTACGGCGACTCCGATCCTAAGGCTAAGATTCTAAGTGTCTACGGCGAGACGTGGAGTGCGGCAACTCCGAATCCTAAGGCCAAGGGTTCTAAAATGTTAGTCCTATGACGTTTGAGTCAATATTAGGGGTACCTTTCCTTTGGAATGTCGAGGGGGACTAGCTTAATGATTTATTAGTGCGCACTAGCAAAGTGGGCTAGCATAGTGTATGGTGACCGAAAGGTTGAATGCGATGCCCAAAGGCGATCGACTTACATGGGTAGAAAATGAGCTCGACATTGGATCGAGAGTTTTTGTATTTTTTAAAGGTTTTGAGAGCATGCAAGCATACATTTTAATAGAGGTAAACATACAAAGGCAATGATAACAAGCAGAGACAAGATAAATAAACATGCATACGATTCACTCGGCGCGAGGGATCTAATGAGTTTGATTTTTAGGAAAAGAGATTTTGATTTTTGGTACTTATCATCGTGAGAATTTTTGTTAAGGATTACTTTTAGTTTAAAAGTTTCTTATTAATAAGATTTTAATATTTGATTTTAAAGTCTCATAAAAAAAGTTATTATTATTTGGAGATATTATGTTAGGAGGTTATTTTAAAAAGGTTTTTTCTTAGATAAAAGTTTTAATTATAAAGAGTTTTATTGTTAATAAGAGTTTTTAATTTTGATATTTATAACATAGTTTTATTATTTTTTTCACATTAGAGATTAATTTTTATTTTGAAGAAAGGTTAAAGTTTCTTGTAAAAGGAAGACTTAATTATTTTAGTAAAAAGTTTCATTATTTTTAAAAAGTTTTACTAATTAAAAAAGTTAATAGAAAGTTCTTAATCAACATTTAGTTATATTTAAAAAAAGAAGTTTTGAAGTATTAAAGAAATTATCCCTATATTTTTTTATAAAGATTTAGAAAAAGTTCTATGTTTAAATTAGTTAATAAATTTGATTATTATTAAAAAAAAAGAAATTACTTATTAAAAGGGTTAAATTGGTTTTTACAAAGAAAAAAGACTTAATTAAACAAACGGATGAATCGTGGCAATGGGAGAGAAGGTCCATCGCGGACCCTCAGATCTCCACCGTTAGATGAAAGCACGTGTGACCTAAAGGATAAAGAGTGAGGGTGCATAAATGGTGTAGTGGGCGTGAGCATGGAGTATCACGTTTCTCAGATCCTCTCTCTCGTTCTCTTATCAAAAGGGAAATTAGGGTTTGTAGAACCCTAGTGGCGCCGCTCACGTCTCTCCCAATCTCTCATTCTCTCTCGAACAAGCAAGCAATAAATCAATCAAACCCTAACCCCAGCAAGCCTTATACCCCAATGTTTCACTATGATCTTACGGCTACATATTACAGATGTTGCAACTTGAAGCAAAACGAGAAAGAAAAAAAAGGGCCAGCGATGGTGGCGATTGATGAAGGACGACAGCTCCTTAAAGATGAGTCTCTCGGATCTTTCTCCTTCCTTGTGATTTCTTCCTTTTTGTGTTGTATGTGTGTTGTTGTTGATTCTGAATCGTGTTGCTTCACTTCAACTTTGTGTTCGCGTTTGCCACTATTGAGACTACTGTTACAAATTGTTGCTGCAAACCGTGTTGTTCTGTGAATGACCTTTCTTCGTGAATTTGTTTCAGATTCTTCTTCCTTTGTGAGTAGGTATGCTGCGAATTTGATGGTGATTTTGTATGTGCGTTTTGCTGTTGTTGTGATTGTAGAAGATTTTGATGAATTGTTTTGTATGACTGATGGATTTCTGGTGTTTTGTGAATGAATGGTTTGTGTAAGTTTTTTCTGTATCGTGTGTTTGTGGAGAATTGGATATGCTTCTGGTGTAGGAGTTGGTGAAAGATTTTGTGTAATCGTGAATTCTGGTATGTTTATGTTTTTTTGGTTTTGATTGAATTGGTTCCCCCTTGATGCGTGTGAGTATCCTTTTATAGGCTGAGCTCATTAAAACTTTGATTTTCACAATTGAATGCTATCGCTTATTGCATCCTCATGATTCCATTCAAATTATCTTGCCTTGATTGTGTTTGGAAAACTTTCATTTTAAGCCCAATACGTTTGATTTGATGAGGTTGATCTTTGGTGAGCTGTGACCTTCCATTTTTATTGGATTGTGTATGGAAATGTTGTAAACATGTCGACTTTATTTTGGAAATAGAATTAAACTGAAATCCTTGTTGTCTTAAATGATTAATGTCACATCTGTGAGGTTTAAGACTTTCTTTTTCCGTTCCAACATGTCTGAACTTGTCGTTTTGCTGTCTTATACGACTGGGATTCTCAATTATGAATTTTCCATTTCTATCTCAACCTTCCTGAGGCATGATGGTGAATTGACTGGTGGCTCTTTTGGAAATTCTGATTTTTATCAGTGAATGTTATAATCTTGTCTTGGAAGATTAAAAAAAACACTGCTAGGAACCTGTTTTGGAAAACAAAGAACCGGTTTTGAAAATTTATAAACTCAGTGAACGTGTGATTTGCTGCGATCCTGTTCTTAATTGTTCTTTTTCTTTCACTTTTTTTTTCCAGACTTTCGAAATGCCAAAGGGATACATAAGTTCACCATTGACTACTTTAAGCAATCATCTTTGGTCTGTGCGCGAGAAAACTTCGGCTGTCGGTGCTTAGTATTGGATGCGATCATTGGTGGAGGCAA
This sequence comes from Lathyrus tuberosus, assembly GCA_022829125.1. NCBI lineage: Eukaryota > Viridiplantae > Streptophyta > Magnoliopsida > Fabales > Fabaceae > Lathyrus > Lathyrus tuberosus. The sequence continues at coordinate 811,942 of JALAZF010000436.1, read as the reverse complement.
CACGTGATTGATGAAGGTATTGTGAAGTCTATCACTGAACCCCATCTCTACTCATATTTAATTCACTGAACATTTGTGACAGGATTTTGGGCAGCAGCAACATCAGTTTCAAAGAAGGATGTTCTGTCACTAGCAAGTCTGTCAGGAAGATTCAGGGGACTATTCACCGTTGGCTCTATTGTGGGAGAATAACATCTTCATTGTACGGATTAGGCCTGTCAGCAAACTAGTGCATCCAATTTCTGAGTACGAGGCTCATTGCTTTTTCTATAGCGATTCAAGTTCTAACATCGCGACTGAGGGCTCGGCTGATGAGGTTTGTGGAGTTTAGACAAGGCAATTTAAGCTTGGCGTGGACACAAATGCGGCTTCTAGTACCAGAACCAAGGACGCTTTGGAAGTTTGGATTCGAAGTTTTATCGTATTCTTTGTACTTGATTATTGCTTTTGTGTGCCCTTCAATATTGTAACTTGTAAATGATTTTTGAATTCTATGTCCAACTTTGTAAAGAACAAATGGCCTTGTATGAATTGATAAGTTTATGGATTCCTTTGAATTTGAGCTTTGTATTCTTCACTTCAATCCGCTCCCAGGAAAAGCATTCTGTGCAGTATTAATAATTCAACTTGGATAAGGCTTCACAGTCCAGTATCAGTGGAATTATGTGACAATAGAAGCGTCACAATGGAAATACGAGGAAGGGCTTCTTGTAATTGGCCTATCATCCTTAGAAAAGACAAAAGTACGTTAATCCTAAATGAAAGCTCCATATGCTGGCAATGTCTTTGAGTATGAAAATGAGTTATGCTGAACCAATGGCCGTTTCCAAGTCATGCTCATTCCAGCGCAAATTCAAAAAGAAACAACCTCTTGTGTAGAATTAAAATGACTTTGGCCTAACAAGTAAATCTCCTACTCCAACTTCTTTGTAACATAATTAGGTTATGAAACCAACTTGTGGTCCTTGAGGGAAATTAAATTTCGGAAACTTGAATCTTATAAGAAACATGAATCTTGTATCTTAGAAACCAATCTATAAAACCTTGACTTTCCATGAGATGATGCCTTGAATTTATAGCCATAAATAACTCTTAATAATGGTTACAACCTTTTGAAGCCCTCCAATTTGAACTAAAATGAACCATGGTCCGAATTATCTTGAAGATATAATTCATTCAAAGTTCAACAAAATAATCCAGCATGAAATCGTATGGCCCCCCAAAATATGATTGGAGACAGCTAACATCTTGAAATCTTTATGATCATCCTAAAACAAAACTGACCATCTTAAAAAAAACCTTGAAACCACGATCACGCCTTAAAACCACATGCGACTTAAAACTTGGAATACCCTCAAGAACAGCTTGAAGACTAAGCTTAATAATGGCCTTGTATTACTTTGAAGCGCCAAGACCAAATCATGATTGGTTCATAATCTTAATTTCAATATGCCGTTAACCTTCTGGATAAAAATATTTAGAAATGATGTCATCAACACCTTAGGCCTTGGATCATGTCACGACTGCTTGACCATAAGCATGAGGGTACATCCCTCCTTTATTTCGACAAGAATTCAATACAAATTGCAAGGGACCAAAGAGAAACTCCACAAACACACACGTAACACGGTCTTAAACCTTCTACGGCAGCATCTGTTCTCACAAATGAAACAAACTGATAAAGTCTAGATAAAAAGGTTAGCTATGCATGAATGATTGACCTAAGATGTTATGCAGACAATCAATGAATCTAAGGGAAAAATTTGGAGTACAACAGGTTGTAACCATATACATTAACATTTGTCATACCTCTTATGAATTCTCCATTAACATCATGTTTGAATGTCACTTTGATTTGCTTTCAATTGATATCATGTTTGAATATCATGTTTGCTCATATCATCCATCTTAATCATACTTCATTTAACTTTGTCAAGTTATTCACCAAGTGATGTTAGCTTCCATCCTCAAGTTGCCTTTTATTCCTTAATCCAAGGGAAAGTCTCTCTATTGACTCAAGTGTCATAGATAGCTTAGCATTGCCCATTCCCTTTGACCTTGTTAGAGTCATTAGGTTTACAACTTAGATTTAGGATAAAATTTACAACTCTTTGACTTTGTCAAGTCAAGAAAGTGTTAAGACCATAACACTTAATCCCCTTTGAACCTTGATCATAATTAAGTGTTCATTCATCCTTAGTGAGGTGAACTACAAATGATCTAATTCTATCCTTGTAAGGATATGTATGCACAAGACCACGAATTTTTGGCTAGCATACTTAGTGACTAAACCCTTAGGTTCCTATCTCTCACCATAAAACCTAATCACAAACAAATAGCAAACAATATCACAAATACTAGTAAGAGGTTCCTATAGAGTACTATAGATACTTAGGATGCTAACACCTTCTCTCTATAGAGTACTATAGATACTTAGGATCCTAAATATGGGAAGTTGTTATCACTATTGAAGACAAAGATTGAAGATGGACTTCTCTCTACACTCCTTCAGTTTTATGATCCAGTCTACCATTGTTTTACCTTCCCAGATTACCAACTTGTGCCTACATTGGAGGAGTATTCCTATCTAGTTGGGTTGCCTATTCTTGACGAGTCTCCTTTTCCTATCTTGGAGAAAGATCCTAAAGAGCAAGACATTGCCAAGGCCACACATTTGGGATTGTCTGAAATTCAAGCTAACATGACCACCAAAGGAGGAGTCTTTGGTTTGACTATAGAGTTTTTGATTGGGAAAGCTCAATATTATGCAAATTACATGAGCATGGATGCATTTGAGGCTATTCTTGCCTTACTTATCTATAGGGTGTTCCTCTTCCCAAGCTTTGAAGACTTTGTCGACTTCTACGCTATCAAGATCTTCCTAAATAAGAATTCAGTACCTACCTTGTTAGCAGATGCTTATCACCAGTCCACTTAAGGAACTTCGATAGAGGATGGATGATCACATGTTGTGTTCCATTATTGTACAAGTGGTTTATTTCTCACTTACCCAAGTCAAAATCTTTTTGGGATCTCAAGAATGGTTGGTGGTCACAGAATCTTATGGCTCTTAACCACTCTGACTTTGATTGGTACAATCATGTCCATGATGGAGTTATGATCATTGATAGCTATGGGGATTTTTCTAATGTACTTCTTCTTGGTACCAAATGAGGAATCAGCTACAATCCTGTCTTGGCTCGCCGTCAGCTCAGATATCCTTTGAGGGATAAGCCTAATAGTGTTCATGTTGAGAGCATTTTCTTCAAAGATGAGGAGGATAGCAAAGATCACAAAGAAAAGATCTTAAGTGCTTGGAGCCACTTGCATAGGAGAGGGAAGAAAGACATAGGAAAGCCCAATTGTGTTTCTTTGGAACCCTATCTCCAATGGGTCCGAGATAGGGCCATCAAGCTAAAGTTGCCTTATCCTCGTCAAGAGCCCATGACTCTGAAGAAAAAACCTACTATGATCTTCATGTCTGAAGTAGAGAAATTGAAGATCGCTTTAAGCAAAGCACAACAAGAAAGAGATGCTTGGGAGAACAAGTATCAAGTAGTCATCAATGACAACACAGAACTCCAAAGACAACTACAGACAAAGACTGAAGAAATACTCTCTTGTAAGAAGAGGAAGGTGCAAGAGGATTTATTTTCCTCTAGCCCTCAGTCGACTCCTTGGAAGTTGATCGTGGATACGCTTATTCTTGAGAAGACTCAGATGGAGGAGCAGATCAAGAAGCTCAACATGAGGCTGGTAGGAGAATCTCCTTAGGGCTTTTGTTAGCTTTTATTTAGCTTTTGGTTTAGGACTCTTGTAAGAAGTACTAAACATTTTGTAATCCTCTTTTGAAATTAATGAAATGAGTTTCTTTATATCCTTGATGTTTGCAAATATTTAAGTTCCGCGAAGCTTTTTTGCATTGCATTTTGCATCTTGCATCTGTTTTTATATTTGCATTGCATTTCTTTTCATAAAAATCATTCCGTCTTGTCATCTCCAGTTTCCACACTGAACCCTCCACACAAATATAACACCCTTACTCAAGCCAGGAAAAGAATGGCATATCAAGAGCACGAGATTGATCACATCAACAACGAGCTAGAGGACCTCCGTGGCAACGTTGGGCAGATCATGGATATCTAAACAACTGTTGTTTATGAGATTGCAAACCCCTTGGTAGACTCTCTTCCAGTTAATACTCCTGCCTTTTTACCTCCGTTTGGACTCATGCATGGTCTTGTTCCTCCACCACAAGTTCATGTTTCCACTCAACAGGCAGTTCTGTTAACAACTAATTTTCCCAATATAGTTCTGACTTTTGCACCAGCTGTTATGCACACTCGTATAAGTCAACCTTACTACTACGACAAATATCAAGTTTATGACATACCCGATGGGTCTGAATATGAAGATGAGAAACACGATAAGCTAAAAGAAAATGTGGATCTGATTAAGAAAATGCTCAGGGCTGTGGAGGGGGATCAGATATTTGGGGCCGCTGCTCGTGAAATGTTCTTGGTATCTGGGTTGGTGATTCCAACCAAATTCAAAACTCCACTCTTTGACAAATATGAAAGGGCGTCTTGCCCGAAAAATCATTTGATTATGTATTATCGCAAAACAGCAGCTCATGTGGACAATGACAAACTAATGATCCATTGCTTTCAAGACAGCTTGAAAGGAGCATCCTCAAAATGGTATCTAAGTTTGGACCAGCCGCGAATCCGTTGCTTTCAAGACCTCTCCATTGCTTTTATAAAGCACTACAACTATAACATAGATCTTGCGCCAGATAGAAGGCAGTTGCTCAGCATGTCACAGAAAAGCTCTGAATCTTTTAAAGAATACGCCCAAAGATGGAGGGAAACAACCCCTCAAGTAGAGCCTCCTCTATCAGAAAAAGAGCTTGCAGGCTGGTTTGTTGACACTATACGTCACTACTAACTTTTCTGATTTGGTGGCCATAGGGATCAAAATAGAATTGGGTCTAAAGAATGGGAAAATGAGTGGTTCAATGGGTAGTCCCAAAGATGCATTTAAAAGGACTTCTAGTGGTTTCCAAAATAAGAATGAGGGAGAGACCAACGTCGTCATGATTGGCCGTGGAAGAAATCCCTCTTGGAAGAATCAATGTCAACAACAATAGTTTGCTCAACAGCCGGTGTATCAGTATGCCCCTCAATCATATGTGGCTGCTATTACTCCTGCTTTCAATCAACAACAACCTATTTTTCAACAAGTTCCTCAACATCAACAAGTGTCCAACGCTCCTCAACAAAATCCTGTCCAACGTCAGAACAATCAGAATCAGAATAGAAAGCAGGCAGGGAGGCCAACAATACCCCATATCCCTTGACATATACAAAGTTGTATTCGTTTCTCATCAAACAAGGCTTGGCAACTCCAAGACCATTGGGTCCTCCACCAGAGAAATTGCCGCCATCTTATAATCCTAATGCCCACTGTCCTTTTCATAAGGACGCCCCTTGTCATGATCTCGAGGGCTGTTACGCTTTGAAGCATATTGTAAGGGAGTTGGTTGAGAAGAAGATTTTGTCTTTCAATGATACAAATCCGAATGTGAACAGCAATCTTCTACCCGCCCATGAGGCATCTGTCAATGCTATAGAAGAAGGGTTCGCTGAAGTTTTGATCTGTGATGTAAAAGACATCAAAACTCTGTTGCCAGAGTTCCATGCTAAGTTGTTTGAAGTTGGTTTAGCCAAAGAATGCAACAAGAATTGTACCGAGTGTGTTGTTCAGTCAAAGGGTTGTGAAGGGGTCCAAAGGGACGTCCAAGCTTTAATTAATCAAGGAGTGCTTCAGATAAGCAAATGTGTGAAAAAAAATGAGGTGGCTATAATTGAACCAGTATTCAATCTACCAACTCTTGTGTTCAAAATAGTTGAATCCACTTACCAAGAGGTTGAACCTGTTTTCAATATCCCTAAGCCAGTTTCTAAACTTCCAGATCCAGTTGTGACTACTGTTCAAGGAAAGAGGATGGTTTATATGCCAAAGTCATCTATTGGACGAAGACCTTTTGCTTTCAGAAACACAAAAGTTGTGCCTTGGAACTATGGAGTGACTGATGATGATCAGAAAAATGTGAATTCAGAAAAGGGGCTGAAGGTTGTAAATAATAAGGTGACGAATATAGAAGGGCCAAGAAAAATGACCCGTAGTGGTCGAATCTATAACCCTCATATCCGTGTGGTACCTCAAGTTCAAAAAAAGCTACTACTATCCCTTCCAAGGACAAGGATGTTGTTCCCATCAATGAAGATGAAGAGTTTCTCAGAATTATCAAAAGGAGTGACTACAAGATTGTTGATCAATTACATTAGACACCATCGAAGATCTCTATATTATCTCTCCTCATGAGCTCTCCTGCACACTACAATGCTTTGCAAAAGCTTCTTGCCCAAGCTCGTGTAACGCAGGACATTACTGTTGAACAATTTGATAATGTGATAGCCAACATCACTGCCTGTAACACTTTGAGCTTTGATGGAGGAGAATTGCATAAAGAAGGTAATAATCATAATCGTGCCTTGCACATTTCTATTAAATGTGAAGAAGATACCTTGGCTAGGGTGTTGGGGGACACAAGATCATCCCTCAATGTATTTCCAAAAAGGAATCTTGCAAAACTTGCATGTGATGGGGCAAAGATGAAGCCCAGTTCTCTTGTTGTAAAGGCTTTTGATGGCTCTAGGAGGTCTGTAATTTGAGAGGTGGTGTAACACCCATATATAAAACTCATACATCAAAGCAAAAATATTATATATAGATCCAAGTGTTTTGTACTGAAACACATAAGCTCCTAGTTAACACATTGTATACAAATAAATGCCCTAAAGTACAAAGTACAAAAACCTAAGGCATATTATACACAAGATGTTCAAATGATAAAAACTAAGAACTAGATCAACAATGATCTCAAAATAAACTTCGCTACGGAAGCTAGCCATCAACAAACAAGGAAAAGATCACCCGACCTTATCCTTACCCTTCTCGGAACCTGAAGCACCTGAAATACATCAACAACGTGGGGTGAGATACATCAAATCTCAATGAGTTCCCTATCTTATGGATTCTCTCGGATTAACAGGGTTTTAACAATCCTAACTCAAGTCCGGGGAAAAGGGAAAGGACTCTTGAGTTCACATTTATAATTCTCACACTATATGGAAACATGACATGAGTTCATTAACTCACAACATCACTAATCGATAACCATATCAAGACATCTCATCTTCTCGTCCGCTTCTACGTCTAGAAGGTGACCCGAGTCATAGATCCTTGTAGTTACTTGGCATACGAATTGGATTTGGGATCATCGGCCTGTTAACCGTGAACCGTCACTTCTCATGGCCTGTTAACCATCACAAGTCTCTACCCATAGCATAGGCTCCAATCGTACTACACGTAGGGAATCAAACCTACCAAGTAATTGTGTACCCGTTTCAGAGGAGCTCGAGACCCATGAAACTACACTCAAATATATCGGTTACGATTACATGATCACACACAACAAAATTACGATTGTATTCGACAATCACAAGACTACACCACCTTAAGGCCTCTCTTGCCTTTTCACAACCACAAAGGTTAACCACATGTTCCATACTAGTGTTCACTCTCAACTACACGTGCCCGAGCATCGCCATCTAGAGTTGTCTACAATTTCCAGTCCCTTACTTGATTCTCCTATAGTTCAAGTTTGAGGTTTCCTCACTCTTCCTATATCATTTTCATATTTGCATGCATATTCACTTACAATCATGTTAAACAATAATAGGATAGGCAAGACATGTCATAATTGCATAGTAGAATAATATATAACAATTAAAACATAAATATATCACTTTTGGAACTTTCTTGATTATTTAATCGGTCGGTAAAATCGACATATTTCCTCTCTATTGCATAGAATATTTCCTCGGCTTTACATCGATATAAAGAATGATCGAATCCGATAAACGAATCTAAAGTTATGAATTTTCTCGCTTAAGGAATAAAATCTCAAGTCCCAGGTCGCGCTAAGCGCACCCTCTTGCCCGCTGAGCGCGCAATCTTCTGCCTGGAGGGGTTGCAGGAATTCAAAACCGCGCTGAGAGGCCTCCTGCGCACTAAGCGCGCTCTGCGAAACTCAGAAAAAAAACTGCTATAACAGAAATTTCCCACACCTCCAAACCTCCTCAAAACCACAACCAACCACCCACAGAGGTACAATAACATAGTTTGAGCATGGTTGAACAACAACATTCTTAAAACCTACATTTTCTCAAGAACACAACATTTCCACAAACCCTATAATTTTCCCATCAATCCAAAGAAATCAAAACATCAAAACAAGCATCAATATATGTTCCTACAAGCATATTGATCATTCCTTTCAATTTATATCAAATTCTAACCATTAAAACATCGATTTCCATACATTCGACCTAAACCAAACAATTCCAAAACTTCTAAAAATTGGTACTAACTAGAACCCACCTTGGATATGTGATGAAAATGATGAAGATGAGATGATTGGGCAAGGATTGGATGAATGGGTGATGATTTGTTCTTGAAGTTCTTCAAATTTCCTCTTCTCCACTTTTCTCTCCTTCCTTTCCTTTCTTTCCTTCTTTCTTCATTCTCTCTCTTTCTTACTAACTTTTTCTTTTGTTTGGAAAATGGGAGGAAAAGGAATTATGTATTAAACTAGTATTAGAAATAATACTACTAAATGTTCAAAAACTCTCTTAAGTCCAAATAATTAAAATACCTCAGAGTCAGATAATATTAATTGGATTTATTCTAAGTTCCACAGTTACTCTATTTATTTTGTCAAATAATTCCTCAGAGTACACTGGGCTCAGTCGATCACAATATAATATTATCTGGAGGAATAAAAATACGGGGTATTACATCCTCCCCCCCTTAAATAGAAATTCTCCCTCGAATTAAAAGATTACCTGAACAGATGAGGGCAAGCATCTCGCATTTTCGATTCAAGTTCCCAAGTTGCATCACCCGGATGCATTACATCCCACTGCACCTTAACGAGAGAAATGTCCTTGTTCCTTAATACTTTCGTTTCTCTTCCCACAATGCGGCTCGGTTGAGGTTTAAACGTTAAGTCTGCTTCTATTTCGACAGTATCCGGTAGAATCGGCTGAAGAGGATCTGGAACAAACCTCTGAAGTTGAGATACATGGAAAACATCGTGCATTTCCGACAGAGAAGGAGGTAAGGCCAACCTGTATGCTAATTCGCCAATCCTTTCTAAAACTTGATACGGTCCCACGTATCTCGGACTTAACTTCCGTGACTTAAACGGTCCTTTCAGTCTTAATCTAGGAGTGACTTTCAAAAACACATGGTCACCTTCTTCAAATTCTAAAGGTCTCCTTCGATTGTCCGCATAACTCTTTTGTCGATCTCGTGCTTGCTTAATTTTTTCGCGGATCATTCAAATCTTTTCCGTAGTCTCTTGGATAATTTCGGGTCCTAAGATTCTATCTTCCCCAACTTCCGCCCAACACAAAGGGGTCCTACACTTTCTTCCATACAATGCTTCATACGGAGCCATACTGATGCTCGCATGATAACTATTATTATAAGAAAACTCAATCAATGGTAGAAGTTCTTTCCAATTCCCCTTACTCTCTAACACATAAGCTCTTAACATATCCTCCATCGTTTGTATCGTTCGCTCAGTCTGACCATCCGTCTGTGGATGATTAGACGTGCTCAAACGCAACTCTGTCCCCATAGCTTGTTGAAAAACTTTCCAAAACCTTGAAGTAAACTTCGGATCTCTATCCGACACAATATTAGAGGGAATACCGTGCAATTTTACAATTTCTGCAATAAACAACCTTGCAAGATGACTTGCCTTGAAAGTACTCTTCACGACCAAGAAATGCGCTGACTTAGTCAACCGATCCACTATTACCCAAATTGAGTCATAACCACCTTGCATACCGGGTAAACCTACTACGAAATCCATAGAAATACTATCCCATTTCCAAACTGGGATTTCTAATGGTTGCAATAGTCCACCCGGTCTTTGATGTTCAATCTTAACTTGTTGGCATACTGCACATTCCGACACGAAGACCGCAACATTTCTTTTCATACCGGACCACCAATAGTCCTTCTTTAAATATTGATACATCTTTGAAGAACCTGGATGTATAGTAAAAGCACCTTTATGCGCTTCTTCCAAAAAATTTCTTTTCAAAGTCGCATCGTTCGGAACGCAAATTCTTTGGTTAAACATAATCGTTCCATCGCTAGCGTGCACAAAACCCGGTTGACTTAGCATCTCTTGCAACTTCTCATCCAATAATTATCCTTGTTGAATTTCAACTCTTAACGTAGAATTGACATTCAAATTCCCCATAATCACTCCATTAGGAGTCCACACAAAATGAAGATTTAAATCTCTAAACTTTTCCAGCAACGAATATTCTAACATCATCAATTCGGCCTTTCTCAAAGCTCTTCTACTCAAGGCATCGGCCACTTTATTCGCTTTACCTGGATGGTATTTTAGCTCTAGATCATAATCCTTTAAATATTCCACCCACCTCCTTTGACGCATATTCAACTCTTTTTGGTCAAAGAGGTACTTTAAACTCTTGTGATCACTAAACATTTCAAAATGTACTCCATATAAATAGTGACGCCACACTTTCAAAGTAAACACCACCGCCGCTAATTCCAAATCGTGGGTTGGATAATTCTTCTCGTGAATTTTCAATTGTCGAGAAGCATAAGCCACCACGTGAATTTCTTGCATTAAAACGCCTCTTAATCCCATCTTAGACACATCACAAAATACCTCATACGACTTGCTAGGATCGGGAATAATCAGAACGGGAGCTGTAGTCAATCTTTCTTTCAAACTCATAAAACTTTGTTCACACGCCGAATCCCACTCAAAGGGGCAATCCTTCCGAGTAAGCTTAGTCATTGGTAATGCTAATTGCGAAAAGCCTTTGATAAACCTTCTGTAGTAGCCTGCTAGACCCAAGAAACTCCTAATTTCTGATACATTCTTCGGTCTCTCCCAATTAATTACAGCTTCAACCTTTGACGGATCCACCGCTACACCACCCTGTGATATAACGTGACCAAGAAAACTAACTTCAGACATCCAGAACTCGCACTTGCTTAACTTGGCAAAAAGTTGCTTCTCTTGTAAGATCGATAAGACGATTCTCAAATGTCCTTCGTGCTCTTGCGGAGTACGGGAATAGATAAGAAGGTCATCAATGAAGATCACAACAAATTGATCTAAGTAAGCTTGAAATAACCGATTCATATAATCCATAAAAACAGCTGGAGCATTAGTCACACCGAAAGGCATCACTAAGAATTCGTAATGACCATAACGGGTCCTAAATGCAGTCTTAGGTACATCGGAACTCTTCACTCGGATTTGGTGATAACCCGACCTCAAATCAATCTTCGAGAACACACAGGCTCCTTTCAATTGATCTAATAGGTCGTCTATCCTTGGCAAGGGATACTTGTTCTTAATGGTGACTTTATTCAACTGATGATAGTCAAGACACAATCGCATCCCGCCGTCTTTCTTCTTTACTAAAAAAACTGGGGCTCCCCACGGTGAGACACTAGGTCTAACAAAATGCTTAGCCATAAGCTCTTCCAATTGTTCCTTCAGTTCTCTCAATTCAAGCGGTGCCATCCGATACGGAGAAACGGATATAGGAGCCGTTCCCGGTACCAGGTCAATAGAAAATTCCACTTCCCTCTCCGGAGGAAGAGAAGTGACATCTTCGGGGAAAACTTCGGGAAACTCACAAACTACCGGAATATCCATAACTTGAAGGTCGCTACTCCCTTCCTTAGTGAGAACCAAAAGAACAGATTTCTCTTCTTCGAACAAGAAATTTATCATTCCTACCGTACCTTCTAGAATAGTTGTTAAGACATCTTTCGGGGTAGCATCAATAGATGGAATGATGATGAGCTTTTCTTCACACCCAATAAACACCGAATTAGCAGAAAGCTAGTCCATTCCCAAAACGACATCAACTTTCTTAAGCGGTAGAAAAATAAGATCAATCTGAAAAACTCTACCGTCCACAGACAAAACACAGTTTTCACACATCAACGGTGTCTCAACTATTTCATCCATGGCGGTAGTGACCACCATAGGAGGAGACAAAGGAACAGACCGCAACCCAAGTCGCTTCATACATTGCATCGATACAAAAGAATGTGTAGCTCCGCAATCAAATAGAACAAAATAAGGAAATCCGTTAACGAAACACGTACCGGCAATTAAGGAATTGTCACTCTTCTTCTTCCTCGCATCTAAGGTATAAACCCTTCCTTGTGTCTGAGTCCTATTCCGAGGACAATCTCTTTTCAGATGACCCACCTTCTGACATTGGAAACACTTTACCCCTTCTAAACTACACCTTCCAGAATGATTCTTGCCACAAGTGTGACACACAGGAGGTGTACTCGCCCTTGAATCTTGAACTTGTTTCCCTTTGAAGGATTGTTGCCTAGGCCTGAATTGTTGGTTGACTCTTCCGCGATCCCTTGATTCACTCTACTCGCAACACCTTCCGCTTGGACTTTCTTCAAACTATGCTCGGCCACATAGCATTGCCTTAAAACTTCAGCATATGTAGTGAACTCTCTCTGAGATACACTATGAGATATTTCAGCTTTTAGTCCAAACAGAAACTGGTCTATTTTCCACCTTTCATCAGGAGCATACATAGCCTGCCTAGAATAAGAAGCCATGTCCTCAAACTTTTCAGCATAACTGGCCACAGTCATACTACGTTGTCTTAGTTGTTGAAACTCAAATTCTTTCTGAGTCCTCAATGAGCTCGGAAAATACTTCTCCATGAAAATAACTTTGAACTGTTCCCAAACCTTAGGCACTTCTTGAATAGTCATCAAGGCCGAAGCGCTCTCCCACCATCTCATGGCGGGACCCTTCAGTGAATGAGAAGCGAACAACACCTTGTTCTCTTCGCTGCAATGGACTATCAAGAAAATCCTCTCCATACCAGAAATCTATTCGTGAGCCTTCACGGGATCTAATCCACCATGAAATTCTGGGGGATTCATGCGGATAAAATCCTGGAATTTCCCACCTTCAGCTTCTAGAACAACTACCGTAGGATGCAGACCTCCATTCATTTGTTGCACCATTTATTGCATGAATAGATTTTGTTGCTGCTGCATCTGTTGCATAAACTGATACAGAGGAGAATTGTTGTCGCCGCCCGGCGGATTCGTCCCTTCAGGAGTGGTATGTGTCATACCCCAAATTTTGACCACTTAGATTTCCCAACATTGTGCAAATCATCATCATAATATGGATGTACCTTCATGCCTCATCAATCTCCTCAAGGATTGTTGAGCATTCACTACTATCAAGAATTAGGGTTTCAAGCCCTCTCAGAGTTCTTAGACAAAGGATCAATCAAGGAATGACATGATCTTCAGCTTGTCTAACTTCTCAAACATCCACAATGGATCAAAAGGACTCCCACTTCAAGGATCAAGCACAAGGTTGCTCCCTTCTAGGTGGATCAAGTCTCAAGATCGACAGTATCACCAAATTAGAGTTTTGGTCGACCAGGGCCTCCAAATGGAAAATTTTCATCTGGGCACAAGCCAATGATCCAAAACACAACCTAATATACTCCATGGAACCTCATGGACCCAATCATCAAGTCAATTTTACCTCATGGGAAGCATTCATCAAAAATCAGGAATTAGGGTTTCTTGACCTAATTCACCCCTAAGTTGACTTTTAGGGCAAATCATGAGCCAAGACCTCAAGAGAGGGTTTGCGGGTCTCTAATGAACTATATTGATCCATTTGGAACAATGGATTAATCCAAGAAGCTTGAGCAACAAGTCTCAATTTCATCTGCACCACAATTAGGGTTTCGCAAGGAAAGTCAACTGTAACTTTGACTTTTAACCAGGACATGCTCCCAAGCCCTAAGACATGATTCAATATACCCTATGACACCCATGGAATATGTCCATCAAGTTTGATTTAGGTCAAGGACATGATTTCATGAAGAATTGCACAGTTTGGAATTCATCTGATAAAAAGTCAACTGTGCACAAAAGTCAACTTTGACTTTTTGAGATTTTTCACCAAAATGGATTTTTAACCCTAAAATGATGTTAATGTATGATTTGAATCATCATCCATCAAGAAAAATCAAAGAAAGTGGGATAACTTGTAAAAGGGGTAACCATAAAAACTTAGAAAAATTTCTAAGTTATGGAAAAAGTGACACTAATGTGCCAACTTTGGAGGACCATAACTCCTAAACCACAAGGCCATTGTTCCCCATTCAAAGCTTGATTTGTAGATCTCATTGCCCTCTACAAAAGCTTCATACTGACCTATATCCAAATTCCTCATGGATTTTGAGTTATGGAGTGATCAAAATCAAGAAAAGTCACTTTGTTCCAACACTTAGTGAAAATTTCACTAAGTCAGATTTTACCTTACTTTTTGCCAAATGTAGGGGGATTTTTCACTTGGATTCAAAAGATATCAAAACCAAACATGTTCAAACAGTTGTTGTATCATGTAAGGGCTTTCCAAAATGGCCAAGAACATTACCAAATTCAATTTGAGTCATGAGATATGACATTGGCAAGTTGCCTTGTTAAAATCCGTCAAGGCAAGGCAGATTTTGCATTTTTGCTCGATTTGCCAAAATCAGCCAAATCCAAATACTCCTATCCACTTGGACACCTCTGAGGATTGAATCTAAAGGGGACAATCACTGAGCCAAGCCTCCAAAGTCTTTGGAACAAGAAATAGCATGTTGAACCTAGAATTGCCAAAATAGGGACAAGACTCCAATTTTGGATTGGAGCATTCAATGGAAGCATCAAGGTGGCATGGACTGAGCCATTATCAACTGAATTCAGTCAAGACTTATCCAAGACCAAGGGAACCAGCAGCTTGTGCCCTAACCTCTAGTCAATGGCTAGAGGAGACTTGGATTTTCATTTGCCAACATTGGCCAAACCTACTCAGCAGTTGCCATTCACTATTCCTTGCAAAACAAACTTGCTCTACTATAAATAGAGCTAAATTGTGATCAGTTTGAGTACACCAAAGCCATCAAACAGATGCTTTCCTCAAAATCTCTTCTTTCACTCCAATTTTGCCTTCTAAGGCAAGTCACTATCGGGTTTTGAGTTTGAGAGCTTTTCCAACCAAACCAATCACACACACACCTCACATACATCATATAGAAGTGATCCAAACACTCACATAACATCTGGAACACAGATTTCACAAAATCACCAGCCAATTGCTCAAGTTCTTTACAGTTTTGCAGTTGAGGTACCATCTTCAACTCCAAACCATTTCAATCCATTCCAAGCATTCATACACACTCCATGGCACCTAGGGAAGCTATCCAGATCATTGGAACCTAGCTGTAACACCTCCAACACAAATCACGATCACCAGCTGCAAGTGGTAAGCATGAGCGCTTCTAACTCTATGATCCATTCAATTTTTGCTGCACAATAATTTGGCCATATGTTCATAATCATGCATGGAATGTTTCCCCTCAATTAATTGCATTGTTTGAATCGTGTATCAAAAATCCTAGCCTTCATGCAGAAATTAGGGTTCTTGAGGATTTTTCATGATTTCTTGTTATATGTTTAATTTAAATGAAATTAAATATCATAGACATGATCGTGACGTTGAAACGAGTTGATTGGTATGTGGATTGCATGATATGATTAAGTATTCAGTGAGATTGGAGAGAAAATGCAAATCTGGGCAAAACTGAAAAACGCGCGTGTTCTTGCCTTTGTTCTTGGCGCCATTTTCCAATATTTGAATATTTGAATTTTGTGATTTTATTTAATTGATTCAAAAATTAATTTCTCTCTGAGTTTTAATGATTTTGAGTTGATTCTTTTTTTAATAATTCACAAAAATGTTAAAATATTTTATTTTCCCAAAAAATCCCAAAAATATTATTTATTTTGTATAATTGATATTTTTGCAAAGAATTAATGTTTTAATTGTTTTTAACATTTAAAATATTTTTTCCACCTTGATTTTGCAACTTTTAATGTTTTCTAATTATTTTGTAGGTCAAAACTAAATTTTTGAAGCATTAATCCAAGATCACAATTTGTTTATCCTATGTTAAACAATTTTGATCATTTTAATTGAATTATTCAATTAAAACACATTTTGAAAACAAATTAGGGTTTTTGGATTAATTCAACCCTCATAAATCATTTTCAAAACACTTTGGGCCTCTAATAGAGTGTAAGACCCAATCCTTTTTTTGACCAAATCATTTTTGGGCCTCAGTGTATTGTATAAGTCCCGATACCATCAAAAAACAAACGGCGCGATCGTCGCCTTTTCAAAACAAAAAACCTTGGGCCTACCCTCGAGTAGTAAGACCCATTTCATCTCTTAAAACTCTTAAGCCTCTATTAGAGTGTAAGACCCAACCCCCTTGTACAAAAAACTTTTTTGGGCCTCATTCGTTGTATAAGTCCCTCTGTACATTTTCGAATAAACGACGTGATCGTCGCCAGTTTAAAATAAACCAACTGGGCCTACCCTCGAGTAGTAAGACCCATTCAAAAATTTTGGGCCTCTAATAGAGTGTAAGACCCAATCCCCTTTTAACCAAAAACAACTTTGGGCCTCACTTATTGTATAAGTCCCTCTGCGTTAAAAGAAAACCTCGGCGCAATCGCCATTTTAAACGGAAAAAACATTTGAGCCTACCCTCATGTTATAAGCCCCACTCTTTTTCTTTAAAAACTTTTTGGGCCTCTTGAGAGAGTGTAAGACCCATCCCTTTGTACAGAAAACAATTTTTGGGCCTCAGTCACTTGTATAAGTCCCTCTGTACAAATTCAACAGTGCGCTCACTGATAAAACCATGGGCCTCTCCTTGAGCTGTAAGCCCCAAATCTTTCTTTTTCAAAGCACTTTCTCCTTTGATTTTTAATATACTGTTGTTTTCAATCTTTCTTTGTTGAACAACTAACCAAACAGCATGGAAGCTCTACAACCGAGTAAGTGTTTATATGCTTTCATTTACCGCTTTCATATACATATAACTATATTGTGGGGCTGTTTCGCTGTAAGTCTTCTTTTATAAACTCATATCAACTATGTAATAATAGTATAGATATTTAGAGTTTCCCCGACCACTACGTCTAGCATTAAGCCCATTGATCACTCTTAGAAATAGTCAAAACTAGATCCCCATAGGATTACCAGACACAGTCTTCCCTCCTCTTGGGGTTAAACAATATGGAGATATGAAAGGCAGCATTCTCGGTGATCCCTTTCATAGAATGTCACTCGTAGAAGTTGTCAAAGAAACTCTACTCCCCAGAGATGATCTCTTCTCCGTGAATTGCATCTCTTGAGTTTCTTCCAAATTCTCGAACTTTCCTGGCTTGATCTATTCTCGGTGAATGGCATGTCTTGAATTTCTCGGGGTTTGGGGACCCACAGGCTTCTTAAAAGCACTTGTCAAAAAACTCTACTCCCCAGAGATGATCTTTTCTCCGTGAATGGCATCTCTTGAGTTTCTTCCAAATTCTCGGACTTTCCTGGCTTGATCTATTCCTCGTGAATAGCCTGTCTTGAATTTCTCGGGGTTTGGGGACCCATCGGCTTCTTAAAAGCATCGGCCTCCTCTTGGGCATCGTACAAGGACCCACAGGCTTCCTAAAAGCAACCCCGCCTCCTCTTGGGCTTAGTACAAGGATCCGCCGGCTTCTTAGAAGTATTCACCGCCTCCTCTTAGGCTTCGTATAATGATCTCTTCCTTCGGGAATGATAGCCTCCTCTTGGACTTCATACAAGGACCGATCGGCTTCTTAAAAGTTTCCAGCCTCGTCTTGGGCTTCGTACAAATTGTCCCGACGACTTCCTAGAGGTATAGGAACAGAACTTAGTCATCTGCATAGAACAGTCCTTTCAAAGAGTCTACTACTGTTTCTCAAAGCATAGTACAAAAGATGAAACTCTAGACTCGGACAGTCTAATCTCCTTGAGTCTCAAAGACATTCTCAAGTGACCCCTTCGTTAAATAGGAAGAAAATCTGTAGACTCGGACAGTCTCAATACCCTTCGGATTTCCCACTTCCTTAAAGAACAGGAATAACCCGGATCCTCGAATCAAATCCTTGAGTACAGTATTGCTCATATAAGAACTGATTTTCTCTTTCAAAATCAGTATACTAGACCTGTCACTCAACTGAAACAGTCACCATAGCCTCCTCTTGGGCTTTGTACAATGATTCTCCCCAGCGGAGTCAAACAACGTTTAGCCTCTCTCTCGAGATTTGTACGAGACACATAAGAGACTCCCTCGTTGAGTCAATCACCCCTTTCGCCTCCATCTCGGGCTTTATACGAGATATAAAAAGGTTCTTATTGAGCCAAACAAATTTTAGCCTCCCTCTCGGGCTTCGTACAAGATACAAAAACTCTCTTGTTGAGTCAAATAGCCTTCATCTCGGGCTTTATACGAGATACCAAAAGACTCCATCGTCGAGTCAAAACCTTTTAGCCTCTCTCTCGGGCTTTGTACGAGACACATATTAGCCTCCTCTTAGGCTTTGTATAAGCAAATAACTGGTTGATCCAATCAACCTTTTAGCATCAAAGTTGTGCCTCGTTCACAGTACACAAACATCAACAACTCCTTCCCCTTCATCTAATTGCTGTAAGCGGCAAGCCTCTGGATCATCTACATCCATGCCACTGTCCCTCTTTTAGCATGAGAAATTCCTAAGGAAAGATAGCATTGCTCTACACTGAGTTAAAGTCTTCTACTTTAGGTTGGAAACCCCCTATAAAGGAAATTATGGCATTGCCGGATTCACATATCCCGGTTAAAGTAATTCTCCTTTATAAATAGTTGTGACAAATAAACCCCTCTTTAGAGATGACAAATCCTCTCAAAAGATGAAACTTTCAGCTTCACATCTTGGGCTTTAAACAAGATACAAACCACCTTTGGCTTCACATCTTGGGCTTTGAACAAGATACAAATAGACCCTTCAGCTTCACATCTTGGGCTTTAAACAAGATACAAACCACCTTCAGCTTCACATCTTGGGCTTTGAACAAGATATAGATCACCTTTAGCTTCACGTCTTGGGCTTTGAACAAGACACAAAAACAACCATTTCCTCCCATAGAATAGGAGGAACTACGAACGCTCTGATTTCCCTGTTTCGGTAAACGGGAATACGTAGGCATAAGATTGAAAGAAAAAAATCTTAGCGAGCACACTAAACAAAATCCCAAACTCCCATACTCTCACATATCTATCAAGAAGCATCCGTCCTAACATCTAAACCTCCCACCACTTTTAAAAAAATAAACCCGATAGAGACCCCGAATCTTTGTAGCATCTGTAACCTAACAGACCGCTGTTTAACCTCAGTTTGCAAGCAGGGTTAATTTGAGACATCTATTTCCCTTCCTTCATCAGCTTTAATAGGATAAAAAATGAATCGAGCTGTAGACACCAAAGAGCGATAGTGCTTCGCAACCGCGTCCAAAATTGCTCGCTACAGAAAAATGGTGACCTCACTGGGGACATTACATCTCTACTGGGGATCTGTCATTAGGACCTATCTCACCTTTGTAGCGAGATCTTGTTCTCTTCCCATCTATCAGGTGGAAACTTTAAAAGTGGCGCCCACCGTGGGGCCCCTCTAACCTTTTTTCTCTTCACTTGTGTGAATACCACAGATTGGGGCTTCCGCCGGGGGACCCATTTTCTGTCAGGAACTTAGGATTCATAGCTTTAAAGGTCTAGGATGTTTAGGACAAATATATATACTGCTTTTCCTAATTGCTATACCTGTTTATTTTTTTGCTAATGGGAATGCGTGTGATGCCGCATGTAGAAAGATTGAGTATACACTTAAGATAAGTGATGGCAACGAGGTCGACCATCAACCTCAGTGGAGGCTGACCAATGCAACCCATTCCCTCTCTTAGGCAATGGGCCGATTGTGATGCCTGAGAAGCTGAGGAGCCAACCCTTTTGTAGTGCGGAAACTATCGGAAATAGTTGTCATGCGATACTACCCTCATTTGAGGCTGGTGATCTATTCTCGGCGAATGGCACTTACTCTAAGATTGCTCTACAAATCGTTGGCGATCCGCTTGTTGTTTTGCTTTCATGGGAGGAGCAGATGATAATGAGTACATGTACAAAAATCACCTTAGTATAAACCTTTGGGGATGGGTAGAGCCTTGACTTCATGACAACGACCCTTTGACCCCATGTTTTTTCTATGTTTTTGTGTGCTGCATTCATGCATTCATCTAAAAAACATTAAAACATTAAAAAAATTCTCTTCTAGTCTCTCTGTTTTTCAAATTAAACTAAGACTGTGATTGTAAATATCAGATAAAAGGATTGTGCTAATGGATTTCGGTAGAAGGAGAACTCATAGGTATACCTTCACGATTCCAAAACTAGAGGATTGAAGAGGTTTGGCGAGAATGATCACAAACCAAGAGGCCTTCAGAGCCAAATACGGAGGTTTGCTACCACTGTTAAGAGTCCATGTGATTGAGGGAATCATGGATGCGCTCATTCAGTTTTATGATCCAGTTTATCACTGTTTCACATTCCCGGATTACCAGCTCGCACCAACGCTGGAGGAGTATTCTCATCTGATTGATTTACACATCACTGATCGAGCTCCATTTTCTGGACTGGAAGAAATTCCAAAGAATGAGACCATTGCAAGAGCAATTCATTTGGACGAGTCTGAGGTCAGGACTCACCTAACCACTAAGGGTGGCATCCAAGGTTTTCCAGCCCAGTTTCTGACAAAGAAAACCCTGTACTTCGCTAGTATCGGGAACGTGACTGCTTTTGAAGTCATCTTTGTTTTGCTCACCTACGGGTTATTTTTGTTTCCCAACATCAATAACTTCGTCGACATTAACTCCATTAAGGTTTTTCTCATTGGAAACCCTGTGCCGACTTTGCTCGCAGATGCGTATCATTCTGTACACTTGGGAAATTTGTACAGCGGAGGGGAGATCACATGTTGTGTACCTTTGCTTTACAAATGGTTTATCTCCCACTTGCCCAAGTCTGCTGGTTTTTGGGATTGCAAGAGTGCCTTACGTTGGTCGCAGAAGATCATGTCTCTTACCAACTCTGATATAGATTGGTGTAATAGGATCTATGATGGAATCAGAATCATTGATCGTTGTGGAAACTTCCCCAACGTACCCCTCATAGGAACTAAAGGAGGAATCAACTATCATCCGGTGTTGGTTCGGCGTCAATTTGGATACCCGATGAGACACGTCCCACGGGGTGTTCATCTGGAAGGTCTTTTCTTCAAGGAAGGAGAAAATGACAGAGCACTAAAGATGGAAATAGTGCACGCTTGGAAGCATGTTCATAATAAAGGACGGGAGTCTCTAGGAAAACCAGACTGTGTCTCGGTGGAGCCTTATCTCCATTGGGTACAAAGTAGAGCTCTCAAGCTAAAAATGTCTTATCCTCGTTACGAAATTCTTCCGCCGAGGGAATCTGACATGTACTTCATGATGGAAACCGAAAAGCTTCAGGTTACTCTCAACAAAGTTCAAAAGGAGAGAAGGTATTGGAAGAACAAGTACCGCACCCTCGACGTAGAGTGCATCAAAATACAGCAACTACTTAAAGAGAAAGATGCTCTGATTGAAATTTTGGAGCAACATGCTGTAGAGAATCAAGATGACCAAAGGAATTTGCTCGCTCCTTTCACTTGGCAAAGGAATGACAACCCGACAACGGCCCAAGAGTCCCGGTCAAAGAAAAGGAAAGTACCAGAATCAGCACCCGAGTTCTCTCGGGACCCATTAGCTTAGGTTTCTGTTTCTGCACCTTGTAATCTACTGTATTTCCATTTCTGTAATCCTTTGAATTTCAATAAAAAGGGGTTTCCCCACCGTTTGATATTTGCAATCTAATTGTCGATGTTTATTTTGATTAAACCAAAAAACAATTAATATAATCATTGCATTTATCATTCTCACATCACGTGTTCTTCTTACCTACGAATCTCACGTTTGTGTCTCGGTTCTAGAGTCAAACTGTCTCATTCGTACAATACTTGGGCCAATCGTCAGAATAAGATGGATGATCTTGAGGAAGAGAACAGAGAGTTGAAGAAAGAGATCGACGCTCTGAGAGAGGATATGAGAAAGCTTCGTAACGACATGCAAGCCATGGCAGAAGCTCAGCTACAAAGAACTGTGATCTCAGAGATCACCTCGACGCCCATAGTAGAGAAGTATGATCCTAGGTATCAAATGCCGAAAGATCGCCCCTGGGGCATGCCTGTTAACTATATCCCGGAAGGATATGTTCCGCCGATCACTGAAGATCAGGGAATCACAACAGAAGTCGCTGGGCCTGAAGGTTACAAACTTTGGGAAAGCGAAAATTCCAGGGGCATACTGAAGACTCCTGAAGGTTACAAACTTCGGGAAACGCCAAGATTCGCTACCGTAGTCACAGTACCACCCCCTGTGGTGCACACTGTCCCAGAAGGACAGATTCCACAGATCCCTTCTGATAAAAAGGAAACTATGTTTGACCGAATTGATGAATTCCAGGAACAGTTCTTGGAAATGCAGAAGGAACTGCAAGCCATTCGCGGTCAGGATCTATTTAGAAAGGACGCCGCAGACCTTTGTCTGGTCCCCAATGTGAAAGTCCCGCACAAGTTCCAAGTGCCCGACTTTGAAAAATACAATGGTAACTCTTGCCCTCAAAGTCACTTGGTGATGTACGCTCAGCGAATGTCAGCTCAGACGGAGAATCAGGACCTACTGATTCACTACTTTCAGGATAGTTTAACCGGTGCCGCACTCAAATGGTACATGGGTTTAAACTGTGCTACGATTAGCACATTCAGAGATCTTGGTACTGCCTTCGTCCAACAATACAAATACAATTTGGACATGGCACCCGACAGAGATCAACTCAGATCGATGTCGTAAAAGGACAAGGAAACCTTTAAGGAGTATGCTCAAAGGTGGCGTGAAATTGCCGCTCAAATTTGTCCACCTCTTGAGGAAAAAGAGATGACAAAGATCTTCTTAAAGACCTTAAGCTCATTTTACTATGACATAATGGTTGCCAGTGCGCCCAGTGATTTCACCGAGATGGTGGGCATGGGAGTTCGTCTTGAGGAAGCCGTCCGAGAAGGACGTTTGGCAAAAGACACTGGATCATCAAGTAGTACAAAACAATACGGTAGTCCTCTCCCTAAGAAAAAAGAGCAAGATATTGGGAATATCTCTCTCGGAAAGCAAAGGCGACGTTATCAGCCGGTAGCAGCTGTAACTCCTGCTATCAGCCCTGCGCCTATTCCTACGTATCAACCTCAGGTTGCGCAGAGCCAACCTGATCATCAAAGGACACAACAGCCTCTTCAACAGGCTCGTCCTCCATATAACAACAACCGTACAACACGACCATCAGGGTTTGATCCTATACCCGTGTTGTACGCAGAACTGTTTCCATTACTGCTAGCCAAGGGGCACATTCAGACTAAGTCCCCTCTTACAGTACCGGAAAATCCTCCTTTCTGGTTTAAGGTGGATCAGACATGCCCTTATCATCAAGGAGGATCAAGGCATAACATAGAGAATTGTCTCAATTTCAAATCCGACGTGCAAAAACTTGTTAGGAGTGGGGTCTTATCCTTCAAGGATACAAATCCTAATGTTCTTACGAACCCGCTGCCTCAACACGAGAAGGCCGCAGTCAATTTGATAGAAGGAGAATCTAGCAATGTCTATCAAATTCACGATGTACTCTTATTGAGGACCAATCTGGTCAAGATGCATTGTAGACAGAGTGGATATGGCCATGTGCCACCTCGTAATTATCATCAATGTGATGTCTGCTCTAAAAGTAATCAAGGATGTTCGGTAGTGCGATCAGCTCTACAGGAACAGATGGATCTCGGATGGATCCAAGAGCACCGAGTTCATGGAGTTAACATGGTCTATACGAATTCTAACGTCATTCAAAACCACGACATATGTGCAATGAATGTCAACTTGGTGGCGATGCACTCAAGGCAAAGCCAGTATCATAATCTGCCATGACACGATTACAGTTCCTGTCTGACTTGCTCGGTAAACAAACAGGGATGCTCTTTCATACAAGAGGCCCTCCAGCGTCAGATGGATCTTGGATGGATCCAAGACTACCATGATAGGAACCCTTATCAGATCAACATGGTTCAGATCTTTGATATTCGCGTGATGAATACCACCCTGGTAGAGTTACATGTTGAACAGGTCTGACTTGGATTCCTGGTATCACATAATTATCATGGCTGTAAGGCGGGTTACGAAAACGATCGAGGTTGTACCCTTGTCCAGGAAGCACTTCAGCACTTGTTAAATCATTGGTGGATCCCAATCTATATGGATGAAGATACTCAGCAGATTAGTATCAATAACAGGAATCCTACTCGGCGTCAAAGTCAGGATGTCCGATCTGTGGAAGCTAACCTAGTGAGGTTACATTGTATTCAAAGTGGGCGTGGTCAGGTGCCCCCACACAACTATGAACGTTGTAGTGTCTATTCGGAAAGTAACCAAGGGTGTTACCTTGTGAGAGCAGCTCTTCAGGGTCAGGTGGATCGTGGAGAAATTCGTCCATATCCGGGTTCTGGACCCATCAACTGGACGCTGAACTACCTTGCCGATCAAGTCGAGGATGTTGTCACAATCTCTGGTCGTCACCAGACCAGGGATGTTTTTACCATCATCCCTCTACTCGACGAATCCAAAGTTCCCAACCGGGAACGGATCGAGATCACTTACGATGGTCAGGAAAACCAGAAGGTTCCCATAGTCATCTATCTACCGGGACCACTACCGTATGAATCAGCTAAGGCAATCCCTTACAAATACGGTGCAACAACAATTGAAAATGGAAAGGAAATTCCATTACCCTCCGTCGTGAATATTGCAGACACCAGTCGTGTAACACGGAGCAGTCGAATCTTCAACCGAGGAGTTAGGGAACCTAACAAGGAAAAGGAACTTCAGACAGAAGCTCCCGATACATCAGTCGGTCAATCAAGTAATCCCGACCTTTCGAAAAATGATGATGAGATGCTGAAGCTCATCCAAAGGAGTGAATACAACATTGTCGATCAGCTGTTACAGACTCCTTCAAAGATCTCGGTATTATCACTGTTATTCAGTTCAGAAGCGCATAGGGAGGCTCTACAGAAAGTCTTGGAGCAAGCCTTTGTGGAACAGGATGTAACAATCAGACAGTTCGATAGCATTGTCTCTAACATCACTTCCTGCAATAATTTGGGATTTAGTGATGAGGAATTACCCGAAGAGGGTCGCCATCATAACATGGCGCTCAATATTACAGTCAACTGCCTGGACGATGCTTTAGCCAGCATACTGGTAGACACAGGGTCAGCCCTGAATGTTATACCGAAGTCCACTTTGATGCAATTATCATTCAAAGGCCCTCCGATAAGAATCAACGAGGTTGTCGTCAAAGCATTCGACGGATCCAGAAAAGCGGTTATCGGCGAAGTCGACCTTCCCATAACTATCGGTCCTCACACTTTCCAAGTAACTTTCCAGGTCATGGACATCCGGGCAACGTACAGTTGTTTATTAGGAAGACCTTGGATACATCAGGCTGGAGCGGTCACTTCAACCCTCCACCAAAAGCTAAAGTTCGTTCAGAACGATCAACTTGTCACAGTCTGTGGAGAACAGGCCTTGCTCGTGAGTAACTTATCATCATCTACTCGTATAGAACCCGAGGAGGTTATTGGAACTCAGTTCCAAGCACTGTCGGTGATCAAGAACAATCAGTTCAAAGAAGGAACTTCCATTTCTTCATACAATGATGCTATCAAAGCGGTCGAGAGTACCAATACAACTATATGGGGACAACTAGTCATTCCTACTAACAATAAAACAAGGAGGTGTCTTGGTTTTTCTGCAACCTGTACTCAGACAGCTGCCAACGATGAAAGTCTTCATCCCCTTCAAAACTTCTTCCACATTGGAGGTTTCCTTCACCCACTGTCTCAAGCAGTACATGCTATCAATGAGGAAGATCCCTCCGACACAGATGAAGAATGGAAGTCCTATCTGAACAAGGAAGGTTATATATCTCAGGAAGAGGTGCCTATGCCATTTTGTTATCCCGCACAGAGTCCGAGATTTATACCACGGTCAGATGTCGAAATGATCTATGGAGATTGTGATCCGGAAGGATGCCGTGCTCTGCCAAATTCATTAGAGGAGGACACTCTAATGAAAGACAACTTTGACCACACCTACTATGGCCCAATGGATGGTCTGCCAATGTGGCAACCTTGTCCAGGAGATTTGGGGCAAGAGAGTCAGCCGAACAATGAAAATCAGCTGACCGTCATTGAACAGAATACCTGTGTCCCCACCATGTCATGGGATCGACACTCAGGTTATTCAGAAACTACTCAACATGAAGATGAATTCGCAACATTTGCAGGACTTGAATTCCTCAACTATGCTTTTCCCGAGGTCAACGTCATCGAGAGAGATGACTCCTCCAGTTCCAAAGAAGTTTGGGACACCTTGGGACAACCGAGTGGAAAATATGACTATATGGTCAAGTACACCGCTCTCGAAAGCTCTCGTATCAGGCTCGAAGATATCCAGCCTACTAGATGGGGAGATACAGCTGAGAGCACAAATGCTATGCAAAATGCAACAGAGGAATTCTCCTACGACAATTCTGCCTGGGAGACAGATTCCAATGATCCTGCTCTGCCAGAAATCAGCGTCATTTCTGAGGACAAATCAAGGAAGGTACCAGACTTTGTGATTCACCGAGGAGTTCGCCGCCAATGGGTTGCCGTCGAGGTACCGAAGGTCGTTCATCAGTCAAAGTAATTGCCATCTTTGTTTTTAACCTTTCACCCTGCCCAGGTGAAACAGATGTTTTAATAGGGCTCGCTTTCTGTAAATTTCCCTCTTCGCTTCGCCCAAAGCGACAGAGTTTTGTTTTATAGGGTTGTAGTTTCAAGGATCGACTTGTTCATTAATAAAATAACGTCGTTCTGTAATTTCCGCATTAATTGCTGTTTTCTCTTTTTGCTTTTTCAGAAAATGGTAATCCTAAAAAACAATTTAAAAATAAAAACAAGCAGTAAAATAAAACACAACACACACTTTTGCATTCTCTCTATCTCATCTAAACACGAATCATCACGTCATGCAGATTGCTTGTTTTAAACCCCGTTGAAACATACGATCCGATGCCTTCTCCCAACTTTGAGTTCCCGGTATTCGAGGATGAAGAAGGAAATGACGACAAAATTCCAGAAGAGATCTCCCGATTACTCAAACAAGAGGAAAGGTCCATTGAACCTCACAAAGAACCGTTGGAAACGGTTAACTTGGGTTCAGAAAAATAGAGAAAAGAAATCAGGATTGGGGCACTGCTCAGTCCAATTGCCAAAGAGAGTTAGATAAAGCTTCTCAAAGAGTTTCCCGATGTATTCGCTTGGTCCTATCAGGACATGCCAGGGTTAGATACCAGCATCGTGGAACATCACTTACCGTTAAAGTCGGAATGTCCGCCGGTAAAGCAAAGGTTGAGACGGACTCATCCGGACATGGCCATCAAAATCAAAGAGGAGGTACAGAAACAGATTGACGCAGGTTTCCTTGCCACATCAAAATATCCTCAATGGTTAGCCAATATCGTACCCGTTCCCAAAAAGGACGGAAAAGTCAGAATGTGTGTCGACTACAGAGACCTGAACAAGGCAAGTCCAAAGGACGACTTTCCTTTACCACACATTGACATGCTGGTAGACAGTACAGCAAAGTTTAAAGTTTTCTCCTTCATGGACGGATTCTCGGGCTATAACCAGATCAAAATGGTGCCGAAAGACATGGAGAAAACTTCTTTCATCACCCCATGGGGCACCTTTTGTTACAAGGTAATGTCGTTCGGTTTGAAGAATGCCTGGGAAACCTATCAAAGGGCCATGACTACTCTTTTTCATGACATGATACACAAAGAGATAGAGGTATATGTCGATGACATGATTGCAAAATCTAGAACAGAAGAGGAGCATGTGACCCACCTGTCAAAACTATTCGAGCGTTTGCGAAAGTACAAACTCCGCTTGAATCCCAACAAGTGCACCTTCGGTGTCCGTTCAGGTAAACTCTTAGGGTTCATCGTCATCCAGAAAGGAATTGAGGTTGATCCTGACAAGGTCAAGGCCATTCAAGAAATGCCTTCTTCGAAAACTGAAAAACAAGTCAGAGGATTCCTGGGACGTTTGAACTACATCTCCAGATTCATATTCCTCATGACCGCCACATGTGCGCCGATTTTCAAATTACTTAAAAAGAACCAGGATTGCGTTTGGTCAGAAGATTGCCAAACTGCCTTCGACAGTATTAAGGAATACCTGTTGAATCCTCCGATTCTATCACCTCCAGTGGAAGGAAGACCACTGATCATTTACCTCACAGTTCTAGAGGACTCAATGGGATGCGTACTTGGCCAACAAGACGAAACTAAACGGAAAGAGTCTGCCATTTACTATTTGAGCAAGAAATTCACCGACTGCGAAACTCGGTACACGATGCTCGAGAAAACTTGTTGCGCTTTGGCTTGGGCAGCCAAACATCTACGTCAATACATGATTCGTCATACTACTTGGTTGGTCTCCGAAATGGATCCGATCAAATACGTTTTCGAAAAACCTGCTCTTACGGGAAGGATTGCCCGTTGGCAGATGCTGTTATCAGAATATGACATAGAGTACCACGCTCAGAAAGCCGTTAAGGGAAGTATTTTAGCCGATCATTTGGCTCATCAACCGATTGACGATCAAGAATCAATCGGGTTCGACTTCCCAGACGAAGATGTCATGTATCTAAAAATGAAAGATTGCGTTGAATCGCTACACAGTGAAGGGCCAGAACCAGGTTCCCAATGGGGACTTATCTTTGACGGAACAGTTAATTATTATGGAAACGGAATTGAGGCAATCATTGTTACCCCTCAGGGTACCCACATTCCTTTCACCGCTCGACTTACGTTTAAATGTACAAACAACGAGGCCGAATACGAAGCTTGTATTATGGGTCTCGAAGAAGCGATTGATTAGAGGATCAAGAACTTGGACGTACACGGCGACTCAGCCTTGGTTATCAATCAGATCACAGGAGATTGGAACACATACCAATCAGGACTGATTCCTTACAAAGATTATGTAAGAAGGTTGTTACCTTTCTTCAACAGAGTCGAGTTTCATCATATCCCTCGTGATGAGAATCACATGGCTGATGCATTAGCCACTATCTCTTCTATGATTAGTGTAGGTCAATGGAATGACATACCTAAGATCGACATAATTTGCTTTGAAAGGCCCGCTTACATCTTCACGATCGAAGCAGTCATAGACGATAAACCTTGGTATCACGATATCAAATGCTTCCTTCAGAAACAAGAGTACCCACCTGGGGCACTAAGGAAGGATAGAAAAACCCTCAGAAGATTGGCTGGAAACTTCTTCCTGAGCGGTGACACACTCTATAAGAGGAATTTTGACTTGGTCTTGCTCCGATACGTAGACAGACCAGAAGCAGACATGCTTATGAAAGAAATTCATGAAGGATCCTTTGGCACTCATGCCAACGGACATACAATGGCGAGAAAAATTCTGAGAGCAGGGTACTATTAGTTGACAATGGAATCCGACTGCTACAAGTACATGAGGAGGTGTCATAAGTGTCAGATATACTCTGACAAAATTCATGTACCGCCATCACATCTCAAAGTTCTCTCTTCCCCGTGGCCTTTTCCATATGGGGAATCGACAAGATTGGCATGATTGAACCTAAGGCTTCAAATGGACATCGGTTCATTCTAGTAGCCATTGACTATTTCACCAAGTGGGTTGAAGCAGCGTCATACGCCAATGTAACCCGACAAGTGGTGGTCCGATTTATCAAAAACAATATCATTTGCCGTTATGGTGTTCCGAGCCAGATCATTACTGATAATGGATCTAACTTGAACAACAAGATGATGAAAGAGTTGTGCGTTGAGTTCAAGATTGAACACCATAACTCATCTCCCTACCGACCAAAGATGAACGGAGCGGTAGAAGCGGCCAATAAGAACATCAAGAAGATCGTTCAAAAGATGGTTGTGACCTACAAAGATTAGCACGACATGCTACCCTTTGCTCTTCACGGTTATCGCACATCTGTCCGCACTTCAACAGGGGCAACCCCTTTTTCTCTAGTGTATGGCATGGAAGCAGTGCTCCCCATAGAAGTAGAGATCCCATCAATCCGAGTATTGATGGAAGCTAAGCTCACCGAAGCTGAATGGTGTCAAAGCCGACACGACGAACTGAGTCTGATCGAGGAGAAGCGAATCACGGCATTATGCCATGGTCAGCTGTATCAACAGAGAATGAAGAAGGCGTTCGACAAAAAGGTCCGACCTCGCGTCTTCAGAAAAGGAGACCTCGTGCTCAAGAAGATACAATCATTTCTCACGGATTCTCGGGGTAAATGGACTCCAAATTATGATGGCCCCTATGTGGTCACGAAAGCTTTCTCAGGCGGCGCCTTGAGACTTGCAACCATGGATGGAGAGGAATTTGCCTACCCCACAAATGTTGACGTAGTCAAGAAATACTTCGCCTAAACTAAAAAAAAAATGTCTCGGTGGATTGAAAACCCGAAAGGGCAGTCCAGGTAAAAATTAGAGACATGATCAAAAATCATCCCGGTGGATTGGAAATCTCCAAGTACAATCCAGGCAAAAGTTAGGGATTAATGGCAAGTAACTACGTCTGATCAGTTCAGCTCCTCAGCAGTCATGCCATCCATCAGAGACTCCAGTCAAGGTCATCTTCGACAGAAGCTCAGGATGTCCCGAATTTAAAGTTGGTAGAAGGATAGTGGTCGTTATGTTTCAACGTAGCCCTTTTCCCTGTAAATTACCATTTTTTAACTTTGTATATACTCTATGGAATCACGCGTTCGGCTGATTTCCATCCTATCAATAAAATTTGAGCCCTTGTGCTTTTGTTTGTAATTCTTACTTGTTTTAGCTTTATAGAACGACATTTTAACATGGTCAACGATTCTTGAAATAAAACAAAAATGAATTTACTTGATAAATCTTTTTTCTGCTTTTTTAAAATAAAGATAGCAATTTATTTTGACTGTTGAACATCAGAAGAACATCGGTCGCTTCTCCAGAAGTAATCGAACCTCAAAGTACGGAATCAAAGTACTCCTTCTAGGCCAGTACGCTTGAACAAAGGATCAACTGTATGAGATGCGGTTTTCCCATCTGATACCCTTGGCCGAGTTCTTATCTCCTAAGCCTGATCAACGGTATTCCCCGCAGGGACTATTTTTCCTAAGCAAGATAGAATTGCTACTTTTTTTGACCAACGGTACTTCTTCGCCCCGCGATGGCCGAGTATCCAGTCGTGTTCACTCGTCAGTCTGTATGTCGCGTCAGTTTTGTCAGCATATACATACATACATACATCATGCATTTGATTTGCATTCACATTTCATATTGCATCACTATCACTCTAGTCGGTCGTGTCCCCTAGTGATAAAAGTCCTCTCAATCGAGTTGTCAGCCCTTCCCTCGTCAGGAAATGTTACGTCTGAACAGTCTCTCTCCTCCAGTTTTGTTTCTAGATTGAAGTTGGGTCCTCGACCACTTTGATAACTTGAACGTCTGAAAGACAAGAGAGCCCTCAGTTAACATCACTCTTCGCCATTGAAGATGATATCCTTGTTTTCCCAGATTAAAGAAAATCCCGAGAAAGCCTCCTAAATCGGAGATTCAGCAGTACGGCAGTTTTTCTCCGAAAAACCCACTGATGAAAAGGTCATCGGCACCTCAAAATTGGATCACATCATATGGCATTTCTCCGAGAAGATCTCCGAGAAAAGTATGATGTAAAGGCCCCGAACGGAAGCAGTCTCTCAAGAGACTCGTTTTCCCCAGTAGATTCGACAAATGGCGTCTCCAAACAGAGAAGTTTGTGCACCTCTACAACTCAGACGACTGGGTTCCCCAGCGAGTCTAACGTCAAACTTTTTCCCATCAAATGGCATCTCCCCAGGAAAATCCGGCGAGAAGTTTGAGGAAAACCGCTACAAATAGCGTCCCTTGTCAAGAAAGTTTATTGACAAAAGAAACTAAGACCAGTTCCTTGGTAGGAAACCAGGATCAAGGGGAAGTTTATATCAGAAACTAAGACTAGTTCCTTGGTGGGAAACCAGGATCGAGGGGAAGTTTAAATCAGAAACTAAGACCAGTTCCTTGGTAGGAAACCAGGATCAAGGGGAAGTTTAAATCAGAAACTGAGACCAGTTCCTTGGTAGAAGACCAGGATCGAGGGGAAGTTTACCTTTTCTAAGCATCATTGCTTAGCGAAAGAAGATGAATGCGTGAATTACCATTCATAGCCACCATCAAAATTTTGGGTATTCCGATATTTAATCCTCTTGCACCCCGATGCCCGAATACCTTCGTCATTCACACCTTCGGGTCCAAGAAGATTAAATAAGGGCATCTTTCATACCCCAAATTTTGACCACTTAGATTTCCCATCATTGTGCAAATCATCATCATAATATGGATGTACCTTCATGCCTCATCAATCTCCTCAAGGATTGTTGAGCATTCACTACTATCAAGAATTAGGGTTTCAAGCCCTCTCAGAGTTCTTAGACAAAGGATCAATCAAGGAATGACATGAACTTCAGCTTGTCTAACTTCTCAAACATCCACAATGGATCAAAAGGACTCCCACTTCAAGGATCAAGCACAAGGCTGCTCCCTTCTAGGTGGATCAAGTCTCAAGATCGACAGTATCACCAAATTAGGGTTTTGGTCGACCAGGGCCTCCAAATGGAAATTTTTCATCTGGGCACAAGCCAATGATCCAAAACACAACCTAATATACTCCATGTAACCTCATGGACCCAATCATCAAGTCAATTTTGCCTCAGGGGATGCATTCATCAAAAATCAGGAATTAGGGTTTCTTGACCTAATTCACCCCTAAGTTGACTTTTAGGGCAAATCATGAGCCAAGACCTCAAGAGAGGGTTTGAGGGTCTCTAATGAACTATATTGATCCATTTGGAACAATAGATTAATCCAAGAAGCTTGAGCAACGAGTCTCAATTTCATCTGCACCACAATTAGGGTTTCGCGAGGAAAGTCAACTGTAACTTTGACTTTTAACCAGGACATGCTCCCAAGCCCTAAGACATGATTCAATATACCCTATGACACCCATGGAATATGTCCATCAAGTTTGATTTAGGTCAAGGACATGATTTCATGAAGAATTGCACAGTTTGGAATTCATCTGATAAAAAGTCAACTGTGCACAAAAGTCAACTTTGACTTTTTGAGATTTTTCACCAAAATGGATTTTTAACCCTAAAATGATGTTAATGTATGATTTGAATCATCATCCATCAAGAAAAATCAAAGAAAGTGGGATAACTTGTAAAAGGGGGTAACAATAAAAACTTAGAAAAATTTCTAAGTTATGGAAAAAGTGACACTAATGTGCCAACTTTGGAGGACCATAACTCCTAAACCACAAGACCATTGTTCCCCATTCAAAGTTTGATTTGTAGATCTCATTGCCCTCTACAAAAGCTTCATACTGACCTATGTCCAAATTCCTCATGGATTTTGAGTTATGGAGTGATCAAAATCAAGAAAAGTCACTTTGTTCCAACACTTAGTGAAAATTTCACTAAGTCAGATTTTACC
Organism: Lathyrus tuberosus; assembly: GCA_022829125.1. Classification (NCBI taxonomy): domain Eukaryota; kingdom Viridiplantae; phylum Streptophyta; class Magnoliopsida; order Fabales; family Fabaceae; genus Lathyrus; species Lathyrus tuberosus. The sequence goes on along the minus strand of JALAZF010000436.1, from coordinate 778,019 downwards.
TTACTTTTTGCCAAATGTAGGGGGACTTTTTACTTGGATTCAAAAGAGATCAAAACCAAACATGTTCAAACAGTTGTTGTATCATGTAAGGGCTTTCCAAAATGGCCAAGAACATTACCAAATTCAATTTGAGTCATGAGATATGACATTGACAAGTTGCCTTGTTGAAATCTGTCAAGGCAAGGCAGATTTTGCATTTTTACTCGATTTGCCAAAATCAGCCAAATCCAAATACTCCTATCCACTTGGACACCTCTGAGGATTGAATCTAAAGGGGACAATCACTGAGCCAAGCCTCCAAAGTCTTTGGAACAAGACATAGCATGTTGAACCTAGAATTGCCAAAATATGGACAAGACTCCAATTTTGGATTGGAGCATTCAATGGAAGCATTAAGGTGGCATGGACTGAGCCATTCTCAACTGAATTCAGTCAAGACTTATCCAAGACCAAGGGAACCAGCAGCCTGTGCCCTAACCTCTAGTAAATGGCTAGAGGAAACTTGGATTTTCATTTGCCAACATTGGCCAAACCTACTCAGCAGTTGCCATTCACTATTCCTTGCAAAACAAACTTGCTCTACTATAAACAGAGCTCAATTGTGATCAGTTTGAGTACACCAAAGCCATCAAACAGATGCTTTCCTCAAAATCTCTTCTTTCACTCCAATTTTGCCTTCTAAGGCAAGTCACTATCGGGTTTTGAGTTTGAGAGCTTTTCCAACCAAACCAATCACACACACACCTCACATACATCATATAGAAGTGATCCAAACACTCACATAACATCTGGAACACAGATTTCACAAAATCACCAGCCAATTGCTCAAGTTCTTGACAGTTTTGCAGTTGAGGTACCATCTTCAACTCCAAACCATTTCAATCCATTCTAAGCATTCATACACACTCCATGGCACCTAGGGAAGCTATCCAGATCATTGGAACCTAGCTGTAACACCTCCAACACAAATCACGATCACCAGCTGCAAGTGGTAAGCATGAGTTCTTCTAACTCTATGATCCATGCAATTTTTGCTGCACAATAATTTGGCCATATGTTCATAATCATGCATGGAATGTTTCCCCTCAATTAATTGCATTGTTTGAATCGTGTATCAAAAATCCTAGCCTTCATGCAGAAATTAGGGTTCTTGAGGATTTTTCATGATTTCTTGTTATATGTTTAATTTAAATGAAATTAAATATCATAGATATGATCGTGACGTTGAAACGAGTTGATTGGTATGTGGATTGCATGATATGATTAAGTATTCAGTGAGATTGGAGAGAAAATGCAAATCTGGGCAAAACTGAAAAACGCGCGTGTTCTTGCCTTTGTTCTTGGCGCCATTTTCCAATATTTGAATATTTGAATTTTGTGATTTTATTTAATTGATTCAAAAATTAATTTCTCTCTGAGTTTTAATGATTTTGAGTTGATTCTTTTTTTAATAATTCACAAAAATGTTAAAATATTTTATTTTCCCAAAAAATCCCAAAAATATTATTTATTTTGTATAATTGATATTTTTGCAAAGAATTAATGTTTTAATTATTTTTAACATTTAAAATATTTTTTCCACCTTGATTTTGCAACTTTTAATCCTTTCTAATTATTTTATAGGTCAATACTAAATTTTTGAAGCATTAATCCAAGATCACAATTTGTTTTTCCTATGTTAAACAATTTTGATCATTTTAATTGAATTATTCAATTAAAACACATTTTGAAAACAAATTAGGGTTTTTGGATTAATTCAACCCTCATAAATCATTTTCAAAACACTTTGGGTCTCTAATAGAGTGTAAGACCCAATCCTTTTTTTGACCAAATTATTTTTGGGCCTCAGTGTATTGTATAAGTCCCGATACCATCAAAAAACAAACGGCACGATCGTCGCCTTTTCAAAACAAAAAACCTTGGGCCTACCCTCGAATAATAAGACCCATTTCATCTCTTAAAACTCTTTGGGCCTCTATTAGAGTGTAAGACCCAACCCCGTTGTACAGAAAACTTTTTTGGGCCTCATTCGTTGTATAAGTCCCTCTGTACATTTTCGAATAAACGACGCGATCGTCGCCAGTTTAAAGTTAACCAACTGGGCCTACCCTCGAGTAGTAAGACCCATTCAAAATTTTTGGGCCTCTAATAGAGTGTAAGACCCAATCCCCTTTTAACCAAAAACAACTTTGGGCCTCACTTATTGTATAAGTCCCTCTGCGTTAAAAGAAAACCTCGGCGCGATCGCCATTTTAAACGGAAAAATCATTTGGGCCTACCCTCGTGTTATAAGCCCCACTCTTTTTCTTTAAAAACTTTTTGGGCCTCTTGAGAGAGTGTAAGACCCATCCCTTTATACAGAAAACAATTTTTGGGCCTCAGTCACTTGTATAAGTCCCTCTGTACAAATTCAACAGTGCGCTCACTGATAAAACCTTGGGCCTCTCCTTGAGCTGTAAGCCCCAAATCTTTCTTTTTCAAAGCACTTTCTCCTTTGATTTTGAATATACTGTTGTTTTCAATCTTTCTTTGTTGAACAACTAACCAAACAACATGGAAGCTCTACAACCGAGTAAGTGTTTATATGCTTTCATTTACCGCTTTCATATACATATAACTGTATTGTGGGGCTGTTTCGCTGTAAGTCTTCTTTCATAAACTCATACCAACTGTGTAATAATAGTATAGATATTTAGAGTTTCCCCGGCAACTATGTCTAGCATTAAGCCCGTTGATCACTCTTAGAAATAGTCAAAACTAGATCCCCATAGGATTACCAGACACAGTCTTCCCTCCTCTTGGGGTTAAACAATATGGAGATATGAAAGGCAGCATTCTCGATGAACCCTTTCATAGACTGTCACTCGTAGAAGTTGTTAAAGAAACTCTACTCCCCAGAGATGATCTCTTCTCTGTGAATTGCATCTCTTGAGTTTCTTCCAAATTCTCGAACTTTCCTGGCTTGATCCATTCTCGGTGAATGGCATGTCTTGCATTTCTCGGGGTTTGGGGACCCACAAGCTTCTTAAAAGCACTTGTCAAGAAACTCTACTCCCCAGAGATGATCTTTTCTTCGTGAATGGCATCTCTTGAGTTTCTTCCAAATTCTCGGACTTTCCTGGCTTGATCTATTCCTCGTGAATAACCTGTCTTGAATTTCTCGGGGTTTGGGGACCCATCGCCTTCTTAAAAGCATCGGCCTCCTCTTGGGCATCGTACAAGGACCCACAGGCTTCCTAAAAGCAACCCCGCCTCCCCTTGGGCTTAGTACAAGGACCTGCCGGCTTCTTAGAAGTATTCACCGCCTCCTCTTAGGCTTCGTATAATGATCTCTTCCTCCGGGAATGATAGCCTCCTCTTGGGCTTCATACAAGGACCGATCGGCTTCTTAAAAGTTTCCAGCCTCCTCTTGGGCTTCGTACAAATTGTCCCGACGACCTCCTAGAGGTATAGGAACAGAACTTAGTCATCTGCATAGAACAGTCCTTTCAAAGAGTCTACTACTGTTTCTCAAAGCATAGTACAAAAGATGAAACTCTAGACTCGGACAGTCTAATCTCCTTGAGTCTCAAAGACATTATCAAGTGACCCCTTCGTTAAATAGGAAGAAAACCCGTAGACTCGTACAGTCTCAATACCCTTCAGATTTCCCACTTCCTTAAAGAACATGAATAACCCGGATCCTCGAATCAAATCCTTGAGTACAGTATTGCTCAATTAAGAACTGATTTTCTCTTTCAAAATCAGTATACTAGACCTGTCACTCAACTGAAACAGTCACCATAGCCTCCTCTTGGGCTTTGTACAATGATTCTCCCCAGCGGAGTCAAACAACGTTTAACCTCTCTCTCGAGCTTTGTACGAGACACATAAGAGACTCCCTCGTTGAGTCAATGACCTCTTTCGCCTCCATCTCGGGCTTTATACGAGATATAAAAAGGTTCTTATTGAGCCAAACAAATTTTAGCCTCCCTCTCGGGCTTCGTACGAGATACAAAAACTCTCTTGTTGAGTCAAATAGCCTTCATCTCGGGCTTTATACGAGATACCAAAAGACTCCATCGTCGAGTCAAAACCTTTTAGCCTCTCTCTCGGGCTTTGTACGAGACACATATTAGCCTTCTCTTAGGCTTTGTATAAGAAAACCACTGGTTGATCCAATCAACCTTTTAGCATCAAAGTTGTGCCTCGTTCACAGTACACAAACATCAACAACTCCTTCCCCTTCATCTAATTGCTGTAAGCGGAAAGCCTCTGGATCATCTACATCCATGCCACTGTCCCTCTTTTAGCATGAGAAATTCCTAAGGAAAGATAGCATTGCTCTACACTGAGTTAAAGTCTTCTCCTTTAGGTTGGAAACCCCCTATAAAGGAAATTATGGCATTGCCGGATTCACATATCCCGGTTAAAGTAATTCTCCTTTATAAACAGTTGTGACAAACAAACCCCTCTTTAGAGATGACAAATCCTCTCCAAAGACGAAACTTTCAGCTTCACATCTTGGGCTTTAAACAAGATACAAACCACCTTTGGCTTCACATCTTGGGCTTTGAACAAGATACAAATAGACCCTTCAGCTTCACATCTTGGGCTTTAAACAAGATACAAACCACCTTCAGCTTCACATCTTGGGCTTTGAACAAGATATAGATCACCTTTAGCTTCACGTCTTGGGCTTTGAACAAGACACCAAAACAACCATTTCCTCCCATAGAATAGGAGGAACTACGAACGCTCTGATTCCCTGTTTCGGTAAACGGGAATACGTAGGCATAAGATTGAAAGAAAAAAATCTTAGCGCGCACACTAAACAAAAACCCAAAATCCCATACTCTCACATATCTATCAAGAAGCATCCGTCCTAACATCTAAACCTCCCACCACTTTTAAAAAAATAAACCCGATAGAGACCCCGAATCTTTGTAGCATCTGTAACCTAACAGACCGCTGTTTAACCTCAGTTTGCAAGCAGGGTTAATTTGAGACATCTATTTCCCTTCCTTCATCAGCTTTAATAGGATAAAAAATGAATCGAGCTGTAGACACCAAAGAGCGATAGCGCTTCGAAACCGCATCCAAAATCATTCGCTACAGTATGGGGTCTACCACGAGTGTTTCTACGTCCTTCTGCCATGTTCCTAAAGGTCATACAAATAGGATTAAGTTGATCAGGCTCAATGCCATAAATATAACACTTAAGACCAATGGCGACACGGCGTATATGAAACGGAAGGAAATACTTATACTATTTCATGGCTAGGACGAGGATACGACCTGCTTTGATACCAACTGTAACACCCATTTATAAAACTCATACATCAAAGCATAAATATTATATATAGATCCAAGTGTTTGGTACTGAAACACATAAGCTCCTAGTTAACACATTGTATACAAATAAATGCCCTAAAGTACAAAGTACAAAAACCTAAGGCGTATTATACACAAGATGTTCAAATGATAAAAACTAAGAACTAGATCAACAATGATCTCAAAATAAACTTCGCTACGGAAGCTAGCCATCAACAAACAAGGAAAAGATCACCCGACCTTATCCTTACCATTCTCGGAACCTAAAGCACCTGAAATACATCAACAACGTGGGGTGAGATACATCAAATCTCAGTGAGTTCCCTATCTCATGGATTCTCTCGGATTAACAGGGTTCTAACAATCCTAACTCAAGTCCGGGGAAAAGGGAAAGGACTCTTGAGTTCACATTTATAATTCTCACACTATATGGAAACATGACATGAGTTCATTAACTCACAACATCACTAATTGATAACCATACCAAGACATCTCATCTTCCCATCCACTTCTACGTCTAGAAGGCGACCCGAGTCATAGATCCTTGTAGTTACTTGGCATACGAATTGGATTACGAATTGGATTCGGGATCATCGGCTTGTTAACCGTGAACCGTCACTTCTCATGGCCTGTTAACCATCACAAGTCTCTACCCATAGCATAGGCTTCAATCGTACTACACGTAGGGAATCAAACCTAATAAGTAATTGTGTACCCGCTTTAGAGGAGCTCGAGACCCATGAAACTACACTCAAATATACCGGTTACGATTACATGATCACACACAACAAAATTACGATTGTATTCGACAATCACAAGACTACACCGCCTTAAGGCCTCTCTTGCCTTTTCACAACCACAAAGGTTAACCACATGTTCCATACTAGTGTTCACTCTCAACTAGGCCAATACTCGGCAAGGATGTATCTTCCAATAACACGTGCCCGAGCATCGCCATCTATAGTTGTCTACAATTTCCTATCCCTTACTAGATTCTCCTGTAGTTCAAGTTTGAGGTTTCCTCACTCTTCCTATATCATTTTCATATTTGCATGCATATTCACTTACAATCATGTTAAACAATAATAGGATAGGCAAGACATGTCATAATTGCATAGTAGAATAATATATAATAATTAAAACATAAATATATCACTTTTACAACTTTCTCGATTATTTAATCGGTCGGTAAAATCGACATATTTCCTCTTCATTGCATATAATATTTCCTCGGCTTTACATCGATATAAAGAATGATCGAATCCGATAAACGGGTCTAAAGTTATGAATTTTCTCGCTTAAGGAATAAAATCTCAAGTCCCAGGTCGCGCTAAGCGCACCCTCTTGCCCGTTGAGCGCGCAATCTTCTGCCTGGAGGGGTTGCAGGAATTCAAAACCGCGCTGAGCGGCCTCCTGCGCGCTAAGCGCGCTCTGCGAAACTCAGAAGAAAAAAAACTGCTATAACAGAAATTTCCCACACCTCCAAACCTCCTCCAAACCACAACCAACCACCAACAGAGGTACAATAACATAGTTTGAGCATGGTTGAACAACAACATTCTTAAAACGTACATTTTCTCAAGAACACAACATTTCCACAAACCCTATAATTTTCCCATCAATCCAAAGAAATCAAAACATCAAAACAAGCATCAATATATGTTCCTACAAGCATATTGATCATTCCTTTCAATTTATATCAAATTCTAACCGTTAAAACATCGATTTCCATAAATTCGACCTAAACCAAACAATTCCAAAACTTCTAAAAATTGGTACTAACTAGAACCCACCTTGGATAGGTGATGAAAATGATGAAGATGAGATGATTGGGCAAGGATTGGATGAATGGGTGATGATTTGTTCTTGAAGTTCTTCAAATTTCCTCTTCTCCACTTTTCTCTCCTTCCTTTCCTTTCTTTCCTTCTTTCTTCCTTCTCTCTCTTTCTTACTAACTTTTTCTTTTGTTTGGAAAATGGGAGGAAAAGGAATTATGTAGTAAACTAGTATTAGAAATAATACTACTAAATGTTCAAAAAGTCTCTTAAGTCCAAATAATTAAAATACCTCAGAGTCAGATAATATTAATTGGATTTATTCTAAGTTCCACAGTTACTCTATTTATTTTGTCAAATAATTCCTCAGAGTACACCGGGCTCAGTCGATCACAATATAATATTATCCGGAGGAATAAAAATACGGGGTATTACAGGTGGAGTTACCTATTCTCATTGGTCCCCAAGTTTTTGACATAACTTTTGAGGTGATGGACATCAACCCTAACTATAGCTGTCTGTTGGGAAGGCTATAGATCCATGCCACTGGGGCAGTCACATCTACTCTTCATCAGAAAATGAAATTTGTGGTTGATAACAAGTTGGTAACCTTATTTGGAGAAGAAGATCTCATGGTGAGCAATCTTTCTTTCTTCAAATACATTGAAGCAGATAAATACACGCTGGAAACTTCTTTCCAAGCACTTGAAATTGCAAATGTGGTCATGTTTGAGGTAGAGGAGCTTGAGCAGAGGGTCTTTCCATATTTTGCATCTCTGAAAGGTGCCATTTCTTCTATTGAGGATGGTAAAACAGCAGGCTGGGGTGAAGTGATCGATGTCAAAATCAAGAAGGACCGCTTTGGGTTTGGTTACAAACCAACTAAGAAAGCGTCAACTCCTAACAAGAGCCGACCAAGAGAAATCCAAGAAATATTCATCAGTGCTGGCTTCCAAGTGAATGCAATTGTCTAAGACTTTAAAGATGAAGACATAAGTTACTTGGTATATCGTTCTGATGTGGCTTTCAGCAATTGGGACTCTGTGGAGATTCCCGAAATTCTCCTGTTATCAAAGTAATTTTTGTTGTTTTGTTTTAATGTTTTCAAAAAAATCCATAGTCACGCCCAAGACTATAGGATCATTTTGTAAGGGCCCCTCTCTGTTTTTCAAAGATTAATGAATGAAGGCGTTTTGTTAAATTCCTGTTTTGTTCATTTACTGTTTTTTGCTTTTCACTTATAAAATGAAAATGGTAATCTTTCATAACCACTAAAAAGAACAAAGAGAATTCCCTCATTGCATCACCTTTTGTTTCATTTTTAATAAAATCAATCATCTAAAACATGCAGAATCATTGATACCCACATTGAATCTGATGACTCTCCAATCTCTCCTAACTTTGATGCACCCATCAACCAAGAAGAAGATTAGGGCTAAAAACATTGTGACATTCCAGATGAATTGGTTAAGATGCTTGAAACGAGTTCACATATCTCCGACCTTACCAAGAGCAGGTCGAAACCATCAACTTGGGCAGTGAAGATGAGAGAAAGGAAATCAAGATTGGCACCACACTTGGGGCATATGTTAGAGCAAAGTTGATAAAGCTTCTCCATGAATATGTGGATGTGTTTGCATGGTCGTATCAAGATATGTCTGGTTTGAACATAGACATCGTCGTTCATAAGCTACCATTCAAGCCCGGTTGTCCTCCTGTCAAACAAAAACTCCGAAGGACAAGACCAGACATGGCCTTGAAAATCAGAGAAGAGGTTAAAAGACAGATTGATGTCGGATTTCTTGCTGTTGTGAAATACCTGCAGTGGGTGGCCAATATTGTTCCTGTACCAAAGAAGGATGGAAAGGTTTGAATGCGTGTCGACTATAGGGATTTAAACAAAGTCATCCCAAAGGATGACTTCCCTCTTCCGCACATTGATACCTTGGTGGATAATACTGCTAAATTCGCTGTCTTTTCTTTCATGGATGGATTCTATGGATACAACCAGATCAAAATAGATCCTGACGACATGGAGAAAACTACCTTCATCACACCTTGGGGGACCTATTGTTATAAGGTCATGCCATTTGGACTCAAAAATGCAGGTGCTACTTACCAAAGGGCGATGGCCACACTCTTCCATGACATGATGCATAAGGAGATAGAGGTTTATGTTAATGACATGATCGCTAAATCCCAAAGTGAATAGGACCATTTGGATCATCTATTCAAATTGTTCGAGTGCCTTAGAAAGTTCAAATTGCGACTCAATCCAGCTAAGTGTACATTTGGAGTTCGATCTGGTAACTGCTTGGATTCATTGTTAGTCAACGAGGGATTGAAGTTCACTACTACAAAACGTACAAACAACAATGTCAGGTTTACAACGGAAGAAATGTACACCATTGTAATATATTCAATTTGCGCGCCCAGTGAGTAGCTGGATTTATAAACAGTGATTTAATGATGGTTGTCTATAAAAACCGTAGTAATAAATTGTAACACCCCGATTTTTAACAGCAGGAGTGTATTTTTTTTTTTGAATGCCATACATAATATTGACAACTGTCTTTTCAGGAAAATAATAAAAATGATTAATCAGAGTACGAGCTTTCGATCTAAGTCTTTTCCATACATAGGACCAGCGTAATGCCCACTGTTATAAATATTTGTCCATACACATAAAAATAAGCACCCAGCTTTAATAATAACAGCAACAACAACATGGACAACCTCAAAACATGACCCTAAGCTGATCTCGAACTCCTAGCCCAAGGACTTCGCATCTTATAAGCCTTCACGACACCTGGATACCTTAACTATCACAACTTCTAAACCTGGGTGGTCGTTAGCCACATCATAATAATAGTAGAGGGTCACGATCTAAAAACAGCATATATGGAAGAATACACACATGCCAACAGAACATGATATACATAGCAACATGAATAAGATGACAATATGATATGCAGAGCAACATAAATGAGGTGACAGTATGATATATGTAACAATCACAACATTTAATTTAACACACAAATGCAATGCACACACATTTAATTTAACACACAAATGCAATGCACAAACATTTAATTTAACACACAACTGCAATGTACAAACATTTAATTTAACACACACATGCAATGCACACATATCCTAAATGCAGACCTATATGAATTTGGTGGTCCCAATTCGTCGGGTACCCTCACCATGCATGAATTCCGGAATTTAACCTCTCCGCAGAGAGTCGTGATACCCCCTTGGGTCCTCACTAACCGTGCTGCCTCGCAGACACAAAAGTGTTGCCCTTGCAAACACCCGGAGTTGCCTCCCTCGCATTCTCCTGACTCAATTTGATCTCAAAGGATCGATGACGGCTCAGTCACATCACCTGGTGCAGTAGAATTCCCTTCGGGATTAGGTGATGATTCAGAACCCATCACCCTGGCCCGTTCGGCGCCAACTACCTACACGCAACTATGGTATGCATGACTCACACATGCAAATGCAACAGTTTATATAAACACAATATGTATAAACATAATTCACAATTCACAATTCAGTTCATATATCTATCACAGATCATATGAACAATCCTCAGTACCAACAGGTGGCTCAGACACACCTCGTGTTGTCCTCCTCGACATACACATCAATCGCAATTCATATATTTATCACAAATCATATGAATAATTCTCGTTACCAACAGGTGGCTCAGACACACCTCGTGTTGTCCTCCTCAACATACACATCAACAGCAAAACATATATTTATCACAAATCATATAAATGCACATCACAAGTTTAGAATCATAGCATAAACACATATCCCCAACCGGGCACACAATCATGAATATAACCACACAGCCCCAACTGGCACACAATCATTCAAACATCCCCACAAGGGCACACAGTCATGAATACAAACACACATGCATTCAATCACATATAATATCGTTAGAAAGTGCCCTTACCTGAGCAAGCTTCCAACCCAAACAACTTACGCTACGTAAGATCGATTTGTCTCTCACGATGAAATCTCGTATCCGATTCACACTTTCAACCTTATAAAATACACAAAGTACTTAAGTTAAAACCAACTCAGATACATCTACAATAAGGCTGGGTCTTGATCGCTAACCTAAACAATTAGGGCTTTAGGTTTTCACTCCCCGATTACTAACCTAATCGCTCTATAGAAAAACCCACATAATTTAAATTCATTTATTTTGAACAACAATTTGAATTCCAAAAATCTAGGATTCACGCCATTAGGCCACCCACAGTACATCATATAACAGCTCACTGGCTCCACGTTATATAACAAAAGCACAACACACAGTAAAACACCGACCGCACACACTTTACGTGATAAAACCCAACACTTTTTCAAAACCACAAAAACTAAAATCATCTCTTGCCCTCCAAACCATTTTTAATAGAAATAACATCCCGTTAGTTTTCCAACGCTTCGAACGGGGATCAAAACCGACTTACGGATCAAAAGATATGAATTTTCGAAGTTTTCGCCGAAAACCCCCCTTTTGCCTTGAAAACCTACGGGTTTTGGCCTTTCCACCCGAAAATCCGACCGATTCAATTATTTTATTCGAAATAACCACATACTCGTACTCACCTAACATATAGCAGTGAATTAGAACCATTAAACACGATTTCTACGACGTCCATTTTCGATTCAATTCTTAAAACCCTCATTTCTCAAAAATGTCAAAAGTTACGAAATCACCCGAATTCAATCTTACAAGTTTCAATAATCACGGCCTAACATTCCTCGACTAAACTACGCAATTTATTTCGAATTTCATCCGTGAAAACATCGATTTCTATCGATTTTACCAATTTTGCTCAAATATGTAAAACCTAACATTTTCTAACCAAAACCAACCAAACAAACACCTACATATACATATACTATCGTAGGATAATCGAGTTTAGTAAACTTACCCGATTTAATCGGAGATCCGGCTCCGAATCGGAGATCCGGCTCCGATTCGGACGATTTCCCATTTTTTTTTCTTTTTCCTCTCACTTTCTCTTCCCACTTTCTTAACCCATTTTTCTTATTTTCTCTCTTTCTTTCTCTTCTTTATATATATATATATATAATCTAAACTTTCCACGTAATCCCCATCATATCCTTTTCTAAAATATCTAATCCGCAAGATTACCGTTTTACCCTTTCGCCTAAATATCTCCTAAACGCTCTCAAAACGCGATCAAACGAAAACATCGATGAAAAAGATATATTATAAAATAAAAGTCAAGAATAAAATTATAATATACCCGCCAAAAATATCTGATGGATATAATAATAATATCTCAACAAAATATCTAATGGATTTAATAATAATATCTCAACAAAAAAATCTAAAAGATCTTATCTTAAAAACATATAATAATAGTATAACCCAAAAATATATAGATATTTAATGTCTCACACTTAAAAAAATGTTCTGACTCAGACGAGTCGTAACTCGCTCACGAACAACTTTTTATGCAAACCGAAAAATTTCACCGTCGCATTTTAATTAAAACCACCCAAAATTTTCGAATAAATTTTATTCCGAATAAATTTTTGTTCCTTAACTCAGAAAGATATATTGAGATTAAATTCTCAATATCGGCGATATATAAAACTCCCATTTAAATTTTGACGACAATCGGAGTCCGTGAAAATTTAAACAACGGGTATAATTTGCCCGTTTTCCCAAAAATTGGCAGAAACACATTTTTGAAATTTCGAAAACATAGAAACATTCGGAATCCAATATAACTACTGTGCCAATAGAAAAAGTCTGATTGAATTAAAAAGAAACCACGTGGATCAATCCAGACCACAACCGAACACCCTAGAAATATCGGGTATAATCTGCTCGCTACTCCAAATTTAGTAGAAAAACAGATTAAAATGATAAAACATCATAATATCATACGGACTAAAATATATGGGTCTTACATTACTACCCACCAAAAAGGAGTTTCGTCCTCGAAACTCGAGGTAAATGTAACAACTTACCAATTTATCACTAACACACTCACCAGAACGACCGCGCACCTATTGCAACCCTCTACAAAGTCACAGTGACTCGGACTCTGGACGCAACGCTAAACCCGCACACTATCTAAGCCGGCAAGAATCATTCATTCCATTCAACACAATCTTGTCTACTATCAACAACAGATTAAGGATGATCAGTCCCTCAATTTGTCAATAGGTAGGCGACAACCATGATGGTGGAATAAACCATCGTTACCAGCTACAATAGTGTTCTCCTCATCTTGTTCTCAATTTTATGCAAGACACAAGGGTCCAATAATCACTTCGATGTTTCCTAAATGTTTCCTCCAAATTCCTGTTACTTCACTCTCCAAAGTGAGGCACAATTTCCCCAAAACAAGTTACGGTTTCTCTCACGCTCACTAAGCTCGGAACAACCATTGAGTATCCTCCCAAAACAGTAACAGCTAATACCCGAGTACAAATTCAACCTATTTCACTCCAAACGAAGTAGTCATCTAAGTAGAGAACTCCACATTTTCCCCAAGGTCCATAATTCCTTAGTTATTCCTTTAATCTCATAATGGTGATGATCCGGATATGTTCAGATTCAAACTTCATTCCAAATTATAATCAGAATCATAACATCCCAACATCCGGTTGGTGATTGAAACTTCCCTAATCTTTCTTCTACCTGCCAAACTATGCCATCTACAACACCTAAATTTCCTTTTCACCTGTCTTACACTATTTGGTCACCCTCTAACACAACTACCTTATTTCCAAATCATACTTAGCTTACTCTCGTATGCCTTAACATTAAATGTTCCTCATCGTTAGCTATCCCCATTTGACATCCCACGTCTTTCTTATCATCCTACATCAGCTTCCAGAAATTCCTTGGGTTTCCTCTTCCTCTTACAACTCAATTCCATTTTTGATTGTTCCCCTATCTCATCTTCTATTGTTAACTGTTCTCGATGTCAACCTCTAACATCCAATATTTTCTCAATGCATATTCTCCATTATGCTTCTCTAGTCTTCATTATAACAAGTACAACGAATCCAATCCTTCCTAGTCTCCACCAAACCTTCCCACTTCATCCTTGCTTCGTCCGAATAGGCAAATGTTTAATCCTCTCTACTTCCGAATATGCCCAATGCACCTTATGTGGCCCAATCTAGTTGTACCTTCAACTCTTAAGCATACACTTACCATTATCTTTTTCTGGGTTATGGGCGAGGTAATTTCTTGCATGGATCATAAATCGACCTAATTCACATCTCCAACCGTTCCTCTCACACTTTGTCTTAACACCGATTTCCCCATACCAATCTTTTCACTCCACCATTCGTTCATTAATGACATACTGCACTTAACCTTGTCCAGACTTCTCATGTCTCATGTGGAATCTCCAACCGACTTTTCACTTAGTAACTTCATCATCCTAATTCTGAATATGACAACCCATCTAGTCACTAATACACTACCCATTAGCCTTGTGATATTAGATTTCCAACCGCAGGATTATTCTCCTACCACTTATACCGCTTCTTAAATATCAACTTTACGTCCGAGCACAACCCCATCATCTATAGCATACACTCTTGAGGAAATGCTTAGTATCCTTCCCATTTCCATTTGGGCCATATTCTTGGTAGTCCTTCCTAAGCAACGAGGTAGTCAACCTTCTTATTAAAAAATCTGTGTTCCTGAGCACTTTCTTGCTTGCATACACCCTTATTCTTCCTTTGTAACCACCTTTACGATACTGCAACTCCAAAGTCCCTTATACTAGATCCTCTTATAACATCTAGGAGTTTCCAACTTCAAAAATCTTAGCAACCAAAAGCCTATAGTCGTTTCCCAACCTACCATGACCTCTATCTTGTCAACTTCAACCCACATCTTTACTCTCCTTCACCCAATCTAAATATCCTTGTTCCAAATCAATGTTCGTCATATCCAACCTACTCTTTGTTGTTCTATCTATCTTCAATTTCTTATGACTATCCAATGGTCATAATATCCTTTTATAACACAACCCAATCCTCTTTCGCATAAGTTCTTGCTAAACATCAGGACACATCCATTCACTCCTCAGTTTCTTATTCCATCCTAGCTTTTTCTAAGGTATCAACCAACATTATCACCCTACGATCTAACACTCTACAAGAATCATCCTTCCAAAACAGACATATCTTACTCCTCTATCTAGTCACTGAGCACTTACCTCAAATCTTAACGCTTGACTTTTAAAGAGCAACTACCCAATCAAAATTCCTTTGCTAACTTTTCTTTATTCTCAGGTCCGATCCCTAAATCTAAATCTAAACTTTGATCTTCACGAAATCCATATACTTGTTACACCATATAACTCCATTCATTAATTCTTCATACATGGCTCTGTGTCCTTCCAGATATTAACTTTCAGCGTCTTATCACTCTTCTAACAACCCATTGTCTACCTGCGGTATGATATTTCTAGCAAAACCATGTCACCCATACTTGAATTGCTTTAGAACTTCCCTACTCTACTCATATAATTACTTAGATCCATGGTGCTACTTCTACCTTGTTCTCCTAGAAACTGTTACACTCCTTCTCTCCCAAACTCCCACTTCTAGTTTCGAAAACAACTCCACTGATGATCACTTTCACTAAAACTTATCCAGGTGATACTTGGTCTCCTTTCTTTAACATCATGTGATTCATCCTTACGGTATTTAGTTACCTATCTAACCGAGCTTAAGAAACCAAATTAAACCCTCAAGCACCTACCACTCGTATAACCTTCCTCCAACTTTCCTAGGTTTCGGCCACTTTCAACGTGCAACCCGCTTTCTTTCTAGAGAAGATGTCCCATTAATCTCCATGTATAGTAATTGTCTCCAAACGACATCTATAGCTGCTCTTTGATTCCAAGAAATATCACTTTTTTCATAGTCCATAAACTGCATCTCCTCTCATTCGGAACTCACCGGAATGAACATCCAATCATTTTTCTCTCAATAGGTCCTCCAAATCAAGTCCTTACTTAGAATCCTTTGAAACCTTGACTTCCACTCATCCCTACTCAACACCTCGGAGTGATAAGGACAAACAAAACCTCTCATCCATAGCATTACAGCAGAAAACCTTGTAGTTCTTACTCGATTCAATCTCACCACCTCTAGCTCACTACCTCTAAAGAAAACGGATACACATGTCGACCGACGTCGACAAATGCTCAAGGGGTTTAACTATGCTTCTTACTGAAGTATTATGGGAGACCTCAACTTCAGTCAAGAAACAAACGATTACCTAGGCACATATCATGCTGAACTCAAGACACAAACCACATAACACATAGGACTCCACACATTTACTCCCACTAAACCCGACACTTGATCAGCTTAGGACACCCGACTCACAACCCCATGAAAATCTTAGACCAAAGCTCTGATACCACAATGTAACACCCCGATTTTTGCAAGCGGGAGTGTATATTTTTTTTTGAATGCCATACATAATATTGACAACTGTCTTTTCAGGAAAATAATAAAAATGATTAATCAGAGTACGAGCTTTCGATCTAAGTCTTTTCCATACATAGGACCAGCGTAATGCCCACTGTTATAAATATTTGTCCATACACATAAAAATAAGCACTCAGCTTTAATAATAACAGCAACAACAACATGGACAACCTCAAAACATGACCCTAAGCTGATCTCGAACTCCTAGCCCAAGGACTTCGCATATTATAAGCCTTCACGACACCTGGATACCTTAACTATCACAACTTCTAAACCTGGGTGGTCGTTAGCCACATCATAATAATAGTAGAGGGTCACGATTTAAAAACAGCATATATGGAAGAATACACACATGCCAACAGAACATGATATACATAGCAACATGAATAAGATGACAATATGATATGCAGAGCAACATAAATGAGGTGACAGTATGATATATGTAACAATCACAACATTTAATTTAACACACAAATGCAATGCACACACATTTAATTTAACACACAAATGCAATGCACAAACATTTAATTTAACACACAACTGCAATGTACAAACATTTAATTTAACACACACATGCAATGCA
The DNA here is from genome assembly GCA_022829125.1 of Lathyrus tuberosus. Taxonomy (NCBI): domain Eukaryota; kingdom Viridiplantae; phylum Streptophyta; class Magnoliopsida; order Fabales; family Fabaceae; genus Lathyrus; species Lathyrus tuberosus. The sequence goes on along the minus strand of JALAZF010000436.1, from coordinate 760,811 downwards.
CACATATCCTAAATGCAGACCTATATGAATTTGGTGGTCCCAATTCGTCGGGTACCCTCACCATGCATGAATTCCGGAATTTAACCTCTCCGCAGAGAGTCGTGATACCCCCTTGGGTCCTCACTAACCGTGCTGCCTCGCAGACACAAAAGTGTTGCCCTTGCAAACACCCGGAGTTGCCTCCCTCGCATTCTCCTGACTCAATTTGATCTCAAAGGATCGATGACGGCTCAGTCACATCACCTGGTGCAGTAGAATTCCCTTCGGGATTAGGTGATGATTCAGAACCCATCACCCTGGCCCGTTCGGCGTCAACTACCTACACGCAACTATGGTATGCATGACTCACACATGCAAATACAACAGTTTATATAAACACAATATGTATAAACACAATTCACAATTCAGTTCATATATCTATCACAGATCATATGAACAATCCTCAGTACCAACAGGTGGCTCAGACACACCTCGTGTTGTCCTCCTCGACATACATATCAATCGCAATTCATATATTTATCACAAATCATATGAATAATTCTCGTTACCAACAGGTGGCTCAGACACACCTCGTGTTGTCCTCCTCGACATACACATCAACAGCAAAACATATATTTATCACAAATCATATGAATGCACATCACAAGTTTAGCATCATAGCATAAACACATATCCCCAACCGGGCACACAATCATGAATATAACCACACAGCCCCAACTGGCACACAATCATTCAAACATCCCCACAAGGGCACACAGTCATGAATACAAACACACATGCATTCAATCACATATAATATCGTTAGAAAGTGCCCTTACCTGAGCAAGCTTCCAACCCAAACAACTTACGCTACGTAAGATCGATTTGTCTCTCACGATGAAATCTCGTATCCGATTCACACTTTCAACCTTATAAAATACACAAAGGACTTAAGTTAAAACCAACTCAGATACATCTACAATAAGGCTGGGTCTTGATCGCTAACCTAAACAATTAGGGCTTTAGGTTTTCACTCCCCGATTACTAACCTAATCGCTCTATAGAAAAACCCACACAATTTAAATTCATTTATTTTGAACAACAATTTGAATTCCAAAAATCTAGGATTCACGCCATTAGGCCACCCACAGTACATCATATAACAGCTCACTGGCTCCACGTTATATAACAAAAGCACAACACACAGTAAAACACCGACCGCACACACTTTACGTGATAAAACCCAACACTTTTTCAAAACCACAAAAACTAAAATCATCTCTTGCCCCCCCCCCCAAACCATTTTTAATAGAAATAACATCCCGTTAGCTTTCCAACGCTTCGAACGGGGATCAAAACCGACTTACGGATCAAAAGATATGAATTTTTGAAGTTTTTGCCGAAAACCCCCCTTTTGCCTTGAAAACCTACGGGTTTTGGCCTTTCCACCCAAAAATCCGACCGATTCAATTATTTTCTTCGAAATAACCACATACTCGTACTCACCTAACATATAGCAGTGAATTAGAACCATTAAACACGATTTCTACGACGTCCGTTTTCGATTCAATTCTTAAAACCCTCATTTCTCAAAAATGTCAAAAGTTACGAAATCACCCGAATTCAATCTTACAAGTTTCAATAATCACGGCCTAACATTCCTCGACTAAACTACGCAATTTATTTCGAATTTCATCCGTGAAAACATCGATTTCTATCGATTTTACCAATTTTGCTCAAATATGTAAAACCTAACATTTTCTAACCAAAACAAACCAAACAAACACCTACATATACATATACTATCGTAGGATAATCGAGTTTAGTAAACTTACCCGATTTAATCGGAGATCCGGCTCCGATTCGGACGATTTCCCTTTTTTTTTCTTTTTCCTCTCACTTTCTCTTCCCACTTTCTTAACCCATTTTTCTTATTTTCTCTCTTTCTCTCTCTTCTTTATATATATATAATCTAAACTTTCCACTTAATCCCCATCATATCCTTTTTTAAAATATCTAATCCGCAAGATTACCGTTTTACCTTTTCGCCTAAATATCTCCTAAACGCTCTCAAAACGCGATCAAACGAAAACATCAATGAAAAAGATATATTATAAAATAAAAGTCAAGAATAAAATTATAATATACCCGCCAAAAATATCTGATGGATATAATAATAATATCTCAACAAAATATCTAATGGATTTAATAATAATATCTCAACAAAAAAATCTAAAAGATCTTATCTTAAAAACATATAATAATAGTATAACCCAAAAATATCTAGATATTTAATGTCTCACAATTAAAAAAATGTTCTGACTCAGACGAGTCGTAACTCGCTCACGAACAACTTTTTATGCAAACCGAAAAATTTCACCGTCGCATTTTAATTAAAACCACCCAAAATTTTCGAATAAATTTTATTCCGAATAAATTTTTGTTCCTTAACTCAGAAAGATATATTGAGATTAAATTCTCAATATCGGCGATATATAAAACTCCCATTTAAATTTTGACGACAATCGGAGTCCGTGAAAATTTAAACGACGGGTATAATTTGCCCGTTTTTCCAAAAATTGGCAGAAACACATTTTTGAAATTTCGAAAACATAGAAACATTCGGAATCCAATATAACTACTGTGCCAATAGAAAAAGTCTGATTGAATTAAAAAAGAAACCACGTGGATCAATCCACACCACAACCAAACACCCTAGAAATATCGGGTATAATCTGCTCGCTACTCCAAATTTAGTAGAAAAACATATTAAAATGATAAAACATCATAATATCATACGGACTAAAATATACGGGTCTTACATAAATGGTGTGTGACAAGCTTCGATTCTCAGTAACTTCATTTTTTCCATTTTTTTGAGTGCATTAAACGTGTGTCACTTAAGTCATTTATTTAAAAAATAAAATGTAAATTATTTTACAACGGTTAGTTTAAGCAATCGTTGTTATACGCTTGTGTCACTTAAGTCCATTATTTTAAAAATAAAATGTAAATGATTTTACAACGGTTAGTTTAAACAACCGTTGTTATACTCTTGTGTCACTTAAGTCCATTATTTAAAAAATAAATTGTAAATAGTTTTACAACGGTGAAGAAAGTCAATCGTTTTTAGAGGACTTACATTTCCACTACGGTTGAGTAACACAACCGATATTTAATGGTTTACTGATAAATTAAAAACAAAACTTAATCTGTATTTATTTCATAAGACGCCATAGGCGAACAAGTGAGTCAGAGATGACAGCGGTGGCGTAATCTTTACTTTCTTCGTATCCATTCATTTGGAGCTCAAATCTTCATCTTTCTCAGTACGGTACTATTCAACATCTTCATTCCTTTTATCTTGGTTTATGTTGTATATGCTCAAATATTCACCCTCTTCCTTCATTTGATTCCTCAGCTTCGAAGTACGGTATTCTTCAACATCTTCATTATTTTTTTCTTTGTTTATGTTTTATATGCTCAAGTCAGTATGAGAGTACATGTTTCATATGCTTTATGTTATGATTGTCTGTTGGGCTGTACTTTGGTATAAGTTACCAATTCGTAATACATACCATGGTAATCTGATTTCATTGGCTATGATATGACATTTGTTGGTTATCATAGATAGAATTTTGATTTCACTTGTGGAAGTTACAGGTATATAGAACAGGGTTCTGCAAAGTTTTGCAAGAAATCTGGTAGGCATGATGTTCAAGTTGGTGTTAGGTAACACTTGTTGTATTGCCAATATCATCAGTAGTGTTTTATTTATGCCTCGCTTGCCATATACGCTATGTTTTAATGCCTTCAAGTTGTTTCTGTAACAGAAAGAATGCTGAGGTAGCTATTCAGGGATTGAAGCAGGTCGTGTGTCTTTTTTGGGTAGCAGTCCGGGAAATAAGCATGTCAGTTCTATTTTCTTCTACTTCAAACTTAATGTATTCGTAATCCGGTCCAGTTTGATGTTTGTGTACTAAAAATTCTAATCTAAATTTTGTGATTGTAACCATGTACATGCATCATCAATGAATGTTTTTATATCATCACTATTTAATGTTTTGTGACAGGTTATTTTAGTAATGTTTTATACATAACAAAAATTTATAGGAACATCATGGTGTGGCATTTTAGGGCCCGTTATTCCTTAAACACACATTACCATTTCTTATGTAAATAGCATTAGGGCCTATATTATTTTATTTAATGTTTTGATTTCCAATGCCCTATCTTAAATAAGAATATATTAAAAAATGAATGAGGAAGATGAAGAATCAGCAATGGTTTTTGAATTAAAGAAATAATAATGACTTTTAACTAAAACGATTAGATTTTCAATGTAAAGAGAAGATGAAGAATCAGAGAAATCATTATAAATACGTTATTCCTCTTCTTACCATCACACAAGCAGCATCATTGAAGAGAATTAATCAAAATGAGTTCCAACAATGCAGTCCAGGTCCAACAAACTGTAGATGTTCAAGTTGTCCAAGAAGTCCAAAAAACTGCGTGTGTGGTTAAAGATGTTGTAAATGTCCAAGAAGTTGTCCAGGTCGTAGATGCTATAGATGTCCAAGAAGTTGTCCAGGTCGTAGAGGCTGTAGAGGTCCAACCAGTTGTCCAGCTCGAACAAGTTGTACAGACCCAACAGGCGGTCTCCTTGCATGGAATACGAGCCAGAAGGAGAAGAAAGAGATCAAGAAGAAAGAGAAGGAGGACAGCTACGGTCGATTCAGATGATGATGACGAAGCACCGTTTGGTTGAAGTAATTTTATGTCAGCTAGGGCATTTAGATTTGATAATTAAAACTTAAAAGTGTCTCTGTTGTCTTCAATATTCAGGAGTTTAATTTAGATGTATTAAATATGAAACTTGCACTTATGAAACTTTATATGAAACTTGCATTTTGTTATCTTCGATATGGCACACAATTCTTATTAAAAATATTTACATATGTGGTAAACTCATCACATAACCTTGAATATATGAACTTGATTGAAAACTTTATCACATATGTGGGTTGTATTTTCTGCTGTGATATGATGAACAATAAATAAGTTAAAAAATAGGATTATATAGAAAAGCAAAATAATATTTGTTAATCCAGCAGAATATATAACAATGGTTATACATCATAACCGTTAAAATATCTCGCACGTTGTCTAGAAAAAAAAATATCAAAATGGCGCAGCTAGGAATCGAACCAAGTTCCATTATATCACAATGGTTCGTTTGAAAAATCGTTGTGATAGGGCGCGTTGTTTCCAGGTTATTACAACGGTTAATGGGTCGTCATAGTAAGTATCATCTTTCCTAACCATTGTTAAATGGGTTTTACGTAGTAGTGGTTGATCCAGATAAAGTCAGAGCCATTCAAGAAATGCCCGCTCCACAAACCGAGAAGCAAGTCAGAGGTTTTCTTGGAAGACTGAATTACATCTCCAGATTCATCTTCAATATCACTACTACTTGTGAGCCCATCTTCAAGCTGCTCCGAAAGGATCAAGCAGTTGAATGGAATTCAGATCGCCAGCTTGCTTTTGAAAAGATCAAAGGTTATCTCCAAGAACCTCCAATTCTGATTTCGCCTGTGCCTGGAAAACCTCTCTTTATATATCTAATAGTACTAGAAGGGTCAATGGGTTACGTACTTGGACAACATGATGAGACTGGAAGGAAAGAGCACGCCATATACTATCTAAGCAATAACTTTACCGACTGTGAAAGCAGATACTCGCTTTTAGAGAAAACTTGTTGTGCTTTAGCTTGGGCTGCCAAATGTCTCAGACAATACATGATCTGTCATCCTACTTTATTGATCTCCAAGATGGATCTGATAAAGTACATCTTTGAAAAGCCTGCTCAGACTGAAAGGCTTGCCCGATGGCATATGCTCTTGTCCGAATATGAGATTCATTACGTAACTCAAAAATCCATAAAGGGGGGTATCTTGTCAGAATACCTCGCAGAACAACCAGTTGAAGAATATGAGCCTCTAAAGCTTGACTTCCCTGATGAAGACATTATGTTGATAAGGAAAGATTGTGATGAACCTAGTCCAGGTGAGGGTCCCGAGCCTGGCTCTGTGACACCCCAATCTATACCCCGAGCAATTAAAGCGATAACAAATAATCAGAGTATAATTAAAACATTCATGGCATAGACAGGAGCGTCACATCAAAGTAATGAAATATAACAACCTGCTCATATAGATATGCAACAATCAGGTAGCAACATAAACAAAGGAACTCAGTTCCTAACACCCACAATTCAGATACAGAATAAAAGCGGAAAATCTGCAACTGAAATCTCATATATAAACATAAAAGTTTGTCTGTCATATACAGAGTCATACATGTATAATCCAAAAGGATATATATATGTATATATATATATATATATATATATATATATATATATATATATATATATATATATATACACATAATCACATAACGATCTCCCCGACTACCCGGTGCCACATATCATAGCCGACCGACAAAAGAATGAAGACATAATCTTCACAAAAAGACCTCCAGCATATAATCTGCAATGCCTCATAGAGCATTCAAAACAGCAGAAGGGTGAGAAACACAATTATAATATAGTTGCATATAATTATGTAATAACATGAAATACGCATGCAAAACATTCTCACCACAACGTACACCATAGTTCAAATACAAAACAAAATAATTCATAACTCATGCATCCATCACAAAGGCATATCAATCATGCCCAATACATTCATCACCAATATATATATTTATATATCAACTCATCAGTCTCATTCACAATTTCCCACACATAATCAATCCATTCATGACTTATGCAAATGCACAGAGACCGACACAACGACTCTATGCATGCAGTACCATTCCATGCATCATTCTCATCATTAATTCACTCAGGAATTATTGGAATCATCGTTTGTTACTTAGTGTAACTCCCCGTCGGGCAAACGATGCTCCCCGTCGCTTTAGGTCCTCTTGGTATAAGGCTCACGACGTTTATGGATTGCTTTAGGTCCTCTTTGTATAAGGCTCATGATCCGATCACTTTAGGTCCTCTTTGTATAAGGCTCACGGTCGTCTATAACGTCGCTTTAGGTCCTCTTTGTATAAGGCTCACGACCGTTACAGCAAATTCCCTCTGGAATCGTTTCGTCGCTCATACCCCACAAGGGCACACGACATCACAAGATGCATATCATGATGCTTGGCATACAATAACTCATGACAATCAAATGCATATACATATATAACCATGTGAACCATCTCAACATCAATAATCATGCATCGCAATCAAACCCAAAACAATGCATTTATTTGTCATAAGGCCACAAAACATCATCACAACATTTCATCACATGCATTCACATCATATAATAGCACACAAGCTATACGTTATATATCAAAAGCATATCACATGATAACACATCAATCGCACACAATTACGACGGCAAAAGTCGACAAAACGACACATTTCCAAATTCCCGACACAATTAAATCGGCCACTAATCCCAAAACCATTTTTATAAGAAATAACATCTCATTAGCTTTCCAACGCATCCGACCGTGCCTCAATCCGAATTACAAATCAAAAGTTATGAAGGAAACAAAATGAAAAATCTGTCACGTTCGCTTTCCTATTCGCAATGCGAACCCCCAGCGAACCACGGCAGAGAAAAAATAGCATAAAGTTCGCAATACAAACTTTTGGGCAAACCTTCGCTTTCCCCTTCGCTTTCCAATTCGCAATGCGAACCCCCAGTGAACCATGGCAGAGAAAAAATAGCAGAAAGTTCGCAATGCGAACTCCCAGCGAACCTTCGCTTTGGTTCGCAAAGCGAACCTGCGAACCCAGAAATTCTCAGCAGCGTTGTTGTTCACCCCAAAATCAACATTTCCTCCACCAAAACACTTCCAAACCATAACATAACAACCAGAACATATTCCAATCATAACAACAAGTATTCTACAGTATTTATATCGCATTTCAACCGCGAAAACATCGATTTCTATCGTTTTTCTCATTTCAACCTAGAATTGAAAAGCTAGGAAAACCAACAAACATTCCAACACACATAAACACAATCATACACAAGCATAGCATAACCGAGTTTCGCACCCTTACCCGATTAATCGTGCTTCGAAGTGTCGGTTGAATCAATTTCTTACACTCCAAGTTTTCCTCTTTTTCTTCTTCTCCCTCTCTATTTCTCTTAACTTCTTTTTCTCTCTTTCTAACCTCTATATTTCTATTTTAAGAAAAACAATAATATCTAACCAAGCAAAATGACCAAAATACCCCTACACTCAAATTTCTTGCAAACGCTCTCAAAACGCGATAAAACATAATAACGATAACCATGACATATTTACCAAATAAAACCAAGAATAAAATAATATAAAAACAAAAGTAATTAAATCGACTAGATTAAATAAATCTAACAAAAATCGGGGCATTACAACTCTCCCCCACTTAGAAATTTTCGTCCTCGAAAATATTACCTGAGATGAACAACTCCGGATACCATCCACGCATCCGACTCTCCAACTCCCAAGTTAAATTGCCCTCAGCAGCGCCTCCCCACGCTACTTTCACAAGCGCAATATCCTTTCCTCTTAACCGCTTCAACTCGCGATCCAAAACCCTCACCGGTAATGCCTCAACCGTAAGGTTCTCCCTTACCTCAACCTCGTCCATCGGAATCACATGCGACGGATTCGGAACATACTTCCGAAGCTGTGAAACATGGAACACATCATGTAAATTCGAAAGATTCGGCGGCAACGCCACCTGATAAGCCACATCACCCCTATCGCGGATATCTGATAAGGACCAATAAACCGAGAAGTAAGTTTCTTCGACTTCAATGCACGTCCAACACCCGTCACCGGCGTAACTCTCAAAAATACATGATCTCCTTCTCGAAACTCAAGATCTTTCCTCCTTAGATCATGATAACTCTTCTTCCTACTCTGAGAAGTCTTCATCTTCTCACGAATAAGTTTCACCTTTTCCGTAGTTTGTTGAACTAACTCCGGTCCAAACACCGAACTCTCACCAGATTCATGCCAACACAAAGGTGTTCGATATCTTCTTCCATACAACACTTCAAAAGGTGCCGTTCCAATACTCGAATGGGAACTGTTGTTATACGTGAACTCAACCAACGAAAGATAACTATCCCAAGAACCACCTTGCTCAAGAACATAAGCTCTCAGCAAATCTTCCAATGACTGAATAGTTCTCTCGGTCTGACCATCCGTCTGAGGATGATAAGCAGAACTCAATCTCAACTTGGAACCTAACGCCTTTTGCAAACTTTCCCAAAATCTGGAAGTAAACCTCGGATCTCGATCTGAAACAATGCACAACGAAACACCATGTAATCTCACAATCACACGGATATAAATCTCAGCCAACCTCTCCAAAGAAAAACTGATGTCAATCGGAATGAAATGCGCCGATTTAGTCAGCCTATCCACAATCACCCAAATGGCATTATGTCCCCTCTGAGTATTCGGCAACCCTGTCACAAAATCCATAGAAATACTGTCCCATTTCCACTTGGGAATATCCAACGGTTTCAATAATCCACTAGGCTTCTGATGTTCTACCTTTGACTTCTGACACGTCAAACACGCATAAACAAACTGAGCCACATCCCTCTTCAATCCGGACCACCAAAAGATCTTCTTCAAGTCTTGATACATTTTATTAGCTCCCGGATGTATACTCAAACTACTCTGGTGTCCTTCCTCTAAAATCATCTTTTTCAATTCCAAATCATCAGGAATACAAATTCTACCACGGAATCGCAAAACACCCTGATCATCCACTTTAAAGTCACCATTCATACCTTTATCTCCAACCGTCATCAAATCAACAAATTTCACATCTAACCTCTGTTTCTCTCTAACGGTCAACAAAAAATCATTAGTGACCTTTAACATACCAAGCCTCACGTTGTCAGATGTCAATTCACACACCAAACTCAAATCTCTAAATTCTTCCAAAAGTTCCCACTCTTTAACCATCAAAGCAAACATATGCAAAGATTTTCGGCTTAACGCATCGACTACCACATTAGCTTTACCAGGATGGTAATTCAAGCTAAAATCGCAGTCCTTCAAAAATTCCAACCATCTCCGTTGCCTCATATTCAACTCTTTCTGATCAAACACATATTTTAGACTCTTGTGATCACTAAAGACTTCGAATCTTGCACCGTAGAAATAATGTCTCCAAATTTTCAATACAAAAACCACTGCAGCTAATTCCAAATCATGCGTAGGATAATTCTTCTCATGATCCCTCAATTGTCTCGAAGCATAAGCCACAACCTTACCTTCTTGCATCAACACTCCACCTAAACCACTCAAAGACGCATCGCAATACACCACAAACGGTTCACTAGGATTCGGTAAGATCAAAATCGGAGCTGTAGTCAATCTTCTCTTCAGCTCACTAAAACTCTCCTCGCACTGAATATCCCAAATAAACGTTTTACCTTTACAAGTCAGCTGGGTCAATGGAAATGCTAACTTGGAAAAGCCTTCAATGAATCTTCGATAATATCCAGCTAAACCCAAAAAGCTTCTAATTTCAGTAACAGATCTAGGAGCCTCCCATTGTAGAACTGCATTTACTTTGGATGGATCCACAGCAATACCATTACTTGAAATCACATGCCCAAGAAAACTCACTTCTGACAACCAGAACTCACACTTGGACAACTTGGTATAAAGTTTCTTTTCCTTCAAAATTTGCAACACAATACGCAAATGCTCCGCATGTTCCTCCCGAGACTTGGAATAAATCAAGATGTCATCAATAAACACAACAACAAATTGATCCAAATGCTCATGGAAAATGTGATTCATATACTCCATAAACACTCCCGGCGCATTAGAAACCCCGAACGGCGTCACAGAATATTCGTAATGTCCGTATCGTGTCCTAAAAGCCGTCTTCCGAATATCTTCCTCCTTCACTCTAATCTTATGATAACCTGACCTTAAATCAATTTTACTAAACACACACGCACCTACCAACTGGTCCATCAAATCATCAATTCTCAGAAGAGGATACTTATTCTTAATCGTCACCTTATTCAGCTGGCGATAATCAATACACAATCGCATACTTCCATCTTTCTTCTTCACCAATAAAACTGGAGCACCCCAAGGCGATACACTCGGCCTCACAAACCTCTTTTCTAACAATTCATTCAACTGCTTCTTCAACTCAACCAACTCAGATACCGACATACGATATGGAGCCATAGACACAGGTCTAGTACCAGGAACTAGATCTATAAAAAACTCCACCTTTCTTTCTGGTGGCACATCAGAAATATCCTCCGGAAACACCTCCGGAAAATCACACACGACTGGAAACACATCAATTGCAACTTGACTATCCACAATCAACGATGCAAACAACCCGAACAACTGAGCTTCATCCGCCAAAAGTTCCTTCAACTCTTTGGTAGATAAGAAACTCGATTCCTCGTCTTCTTCAAGAGAAGGATATCTTACCAACTTATGATAACAATCGATATGAACTCGATTGAACTGCAACCAATTCATTCCCAGAACTACGTCTAAACCCTCCAACGGCAGACACACCAAATCCATAGCAAACTCCTTACCATAAATGGTCAAAGGACAACTTAAACAAACCAGAGAAGTAGTTACCGACCCCAATGTTGGAGTATCGATAACCATCTCTCCACCCATTGATGACAACAAAAGATTCAAACGCCGCGCACACTCAGACGAAATAAACGAATGAGTCGCTCCGGTATCAATAATAGCAACTAAAGGCGTACTATTAATAAAACAAGTACCTCTGATTAGATGATCTGCACTAGTAGGCTGAGTTCCTGCCAATGCAAATACTTTCCCTCCAGCTTGAGCTTGCTTTGGTTTCGGACACCTCGTACTAATATGACCAGATTCACCACAGTTGAAACACTTCACCCCATTCCTCTTGCAGTCAGCTGTTAGATGTCCTATACCTCCGTAATTGGAACACTTCCTCATATCCTTTCTACATTTAAACTGACGATGTCCTAAGTCCTCACACTTAAAACATCTCAGAGGATTATACATACCTCCCCCACTTGGCCTTTTAGCAAAATTACCCCTTTGCTTTCCCTTGTCAGCTGGTGCCATATAAGGACCACCACGAAACGGTTGCTTTCCCTTCCTTTCGTTCACACTCTTGTAATGAGTAGAACGAGCTTTCCTATCCTTCTTATAAATTCTACAACAATCCACCAAATCCGAAAACCTCCTAATTCTTTGATAACCAATTGCCTGTTTGATCTCGGGATGCAATTCATTCTCAAACTTCACACATTTGGAAAACTCCGCATTTGCTTCAGCATAATGTGGATAAAACTGAACAAGCTCCACAAACTTAGCAGTGTAATCAGTAACAGACATGTTACCCTGTTTCAACTCCAAGAACTCTATTTCTTTCTTTCCTCTAACATCTTCAGGAAAATACTTCCTCAAAAACTAGTTGCTAAACAAAGCCCAAGTGACAACTTCACATGTAGCTTCCCACAAATGACGCATGCTAACCCACCAATCATCAGCCTCCTCCTTTAACATGTGAGTACCCAGTCTCACCTTCTGTTCCTCAGCACAGTCCATCACTCAAAAGATTCTTTCAATCTCTTTAAGCCAAATCTGAGCACCATCAGGATCATATCTTCCTGTGAAGATAGGCGGTTTGTTCTTCCTGAACTCATCATTCCCACCAGAATTAGGTGCATTCCGCACAGCCTGAGCCATAGCTTGCATAGCAGCAGCAAGAGCAGCATCATTCCTACCAGCCATATTATGTTCATATCCAATAACAGTAATTATGGTTAAACAATCAACTCGCCAGAACACAACTGCCACACAACAAACAACTTGATCAAAATGACCGACACGGACTGGCTTTGATACCACTTAATGTGACACCCCAATCTATACCCCGAGCAATTAAAGTGATAACAAATAATCAAAGTATAATTAAAACATTCATGGCATAGACGGGAGCGTCACATCAAAGTAATGAAATATAACAACCTGCTCATATAGATATGCAACAATCAGGTAGCAACATAAACAGAGGAACTCGGTTCCTAACACCCACAATTCAGATACAGAATAAAAGCGGAAAATCTGCAACTGAAATCTCATATATATACATAAAAGTTTGTATGTCATATACAGAGTCATACATGTACAATCCAAAAAGATATATATATACACATAATCACATAACGATCTCCCCGACTACCCGGTGCCACATATCAGAGCCGACCGTCAAAAAAATGAAGACATAATCTTCACAAAAAGACCTCCAGCATCTAATCTGCAATGCCTCATAGAGCATTCAAAACAGCAGAAGGGTGAGAAACACAATTATAATATAGTTGCATACAATTATGTAATAACATGAAATACGCATGCAAAACATTCTCACCACAATGTACACCATAGTTCAAATACAAAACAAAATAATTCATAACTCATGCATCCATCACAAAGGCATATCAATCATGCTCAATACATTCATCACCAATATATATTTATATATCAACTCATCAATCTCATTCACAATTTCCCACGCATAATCAATCCATTCATGACTTATACAAATGCACAGAGACCGACACAATGACTCTATGCATGTGTTCGCTGTTGATCTTGGCGAACAATCTCTGGTTTACCAGAATGGTGAAATCTGGGTTACTTGCAGGATTAACCAAACAAATCCTAGGACGTCGGGCGAAAACTTAGATCAACGTGATAATTTTAAGTTAAGGGTGATATCTTGGTTCTTGGTTTTATGTATTTAAGTATTTTGAAATAAAGGATTTCAACTAACTCTAGATGAAAGTCTGAGATAAAAGAAAATGACTTTGAAAAGAACTTTTAAAGTAAAATGGCGAAGAAAGAACTTTGAAGTAAAATGACGAAGAAAACATAAAGATGCTGGTAAATGTAAAGGAATTGGTAAAAAGACTTTGATTGATAAAGAAATTAAAAGATGGTGTTTACACGTACATTTTTCCAAATAACTCTTTTCTCTCACACGGGTACTTTGAGTAATTGCAGGAAGTTTTGTACAAGTTTTTCACACTGAATTCTAATAACAACTATCCTATTTATAGATAAACAAAATAACTTCTATTAACGACTAAATCCTAAATCTTTGACATCTGGCCTTCTGCATGTCTCCCTTTCGCCAGGTGCTTCCACGCGTCTTCTGCCAAACGTTATAATTCTCCTGAATTTGAATCTTCAAGTTATGTCGAACCAACGCGTCCTTTCAGACTTGTCGAATTGTCGAACTATCACAACGTTCTTCATACTTGTCCAAACTTTTCCATTTGCAGAAATCTTTACTTGACGAAATGTTGAAATGTCGAAGAATGTTGAAGAATATCTCCCAAGTAGATATACTCTTTCAGTTGTACTTCTTTTGGCATGTTCCTCCATTTGTCGAAAACAACTTTTTACGTGTTGAACTCATGGCGTCGAAAATACGCATATACAAATTGCCCCCCAGCAAAGGTATTTCGACTATCCTGGAGAAATAATCCTTTGGTGTTCAACCAATATTTTGACGCCATGTCATCCTAATTTTAAATTACACAATTTCAAGTTCCAACATATTTCATCATTTTACTTTCTCAAAACGTCAATTCTAGCCCACCTTCTAGCTTCTAGCCCATTATTACTTAACCTAACGTCATGGCCATCTCTTTTTAACTTCCACTTTTCTTCATCACCGTCAAGATGATGCCACGTGCCCTCCATGATCACCACTAAACCCAAAAAAACATTTCCTCTTATAAATACATAAACCCCTATTTCTCTTTCTTTTTTACGCTTTTGAACTTTTCTTCTTCACAATCACTCCAAATCTTCATCTTCTTTCTAAAAACTTTCTGATTCAACAATGGCTTTTCAAAAATCATCAAGCAGCAAACCTTCCAAGAGTGAGCAACCTTCCATCATCCCTCCTGCGCATAGGTTGGATGAACCAACACTGATTGGGGATCAACAATACATTCCTGAGCCTCCAAATGCGAGGGAAAAAGACTGCATTTTTAAATCCCAGGTACTCATCCCTGTTATTATTTCTGGTAATCATTATGCCATGTTAGGACCACTCCCTAACCCAGACATTAAACCTGAGCGTTTACAAGAGTTTTTTCCCACTTATTCTCACACAAAACCCATAGGTGCTGGGGTGAAACCCCCCACTCTAGAGAAACCAGTAGAACAAACTGAACCTCAAGGTTCAAATGAAAAAGATGAGGAAGTAATAAATTTAACCTATCTAAATTATACTAGGATTTTTAGAACTTGCCCTTGGTCGAAAGACCTTTCAGACTACTTGTCTTGGTTGAACAGAGTTGAAAATGTTAAAGAAAATTTTTGGAAAGAAATAGGAATTTTCGACTTTATACAATTATCAAGAGTAGGACCCAATGTTTGCCCTAACATGCTGCTAGCCTCCCTTTACTTTTGGGATAGTACGTATAACACCTTCCACCTCCCCTGCGGGATGGTTACCCCTACGCTGTTCGACATAGCTGCCATAGTTGGCCTTAGTCCAGTTGGCATTAACTTCGACCCCACTCACCTGAACGAGGACTCCATAGATTTCGACACTAGTTTCGCCCCATACTCCCTTTTTATGTCTCACTACCATGGCGAAGATGACCAAGAAGTTTCTGACAAAGAGCACATAGCTTTTCTAACCTTGTGGCTGACCAAATTCGTCTTTTGCTCCCGCTCACTTCAAGTGGCTAAGAGGTTCATCACTATGGCGAACCAACTCCATGCTGGGATCAAATTATGCTTGAGTGAGGTAATCTTGGCGAACCTGTATGATTCCTTGAGTGAAAGCGTGCGTTCTTTGAAGACATTGAAGGACAAAGGGAAGCTTAATTTGGCAGGCCCCTTTTGGCTCTTGCAACTATGGCTGAATGCCACTTTCGAAGCCTTTATTCCTGCGAAGCATGACATAAATGAAGAGGAATTCAAAAACAGGAGTGTCGAATGGCCTAGATTGGTGCAATTGACACCAACTGATGAAGCGATTAGCCTTCGACGGGCCTTCACTAGCTACGTAATGATGTTTGCTGAGAGACATCATTTTACTTCGACTATGGCTCCATTTGCTGACATAACCATTAGACCTGAATGGTTTACACGACAATTCCCCTTGCAAACCAAAAAAGATGAAAACATCTTCCTAAATGTCTGGGAATCCTTTTTGACCCCTAGGCTCCTATTCTCCCACCGCAATACTACGAAACCCCGGATTGCCTTAATAGTTTATCAACCTAACTTGGTTGCCAGGAAATTTGGCCTAATTCAAATCATGCCTCGACCTCTCTTCCCTAAAAAAGGGGCCATCATTTTCTACAACTCCTTCCATGACGAAGCCACCAGCAGGGAATTGTCGAACAAGCTGACTGACGAATCTTTGGATATTCGACCGGTGGTTTTTCAACCATCATTCCTTTGCACTCCTGAGTTCGACACCTGGTGGAGGGAATACTATGCCACCAAATTTTTTGACGTAAAAGCTTTCATCACTCATCTGACGAATGCTTTTGCTCTTGTGCAGGAACGGACTAAAAAAGGTACGCAAAGACACATCCAAGAAATACAAAAATTTCAAAAATATTTTGAAACCGTTTACAGACCTGATGATCTTAGTCGAACCATACGCGAAGCAGCGGTTACTTTAAAAGAAAAATTCACGGAGAAGTTGGAGAAGTTGAAACTGCCTCCACACATTCGACCAGAAGTGCGTTACAACTTGGCTTTCAGCTATTACCCTCCTAAATTTCCACCTTTACCATCTGCTGAATTTGGTGTGGCTTTAAGTCCTCCATTTCCAGATTGGTTCACATGTGGGAATCATATGAAAATTCTTCGTGAAAGTTATAAAAAACCTGCTAAACGCGTGGTTGCGACTAAGTATCATCTGGATAACTACCCAGGGCACCTTCATATTGGAATAGAACACGTTCGCGTGGAAGATCCCATTTTTGAAGGTGTTAACAACAACACGAATTTTGTCATTTTATTATCACATATTTCTCACTGCCTAACTTTCCCCTTTTTCTTTTTTTTTTCAGCTGTGAAAGTGCCTGCCAAGAAAGCTTCCGTCGAAACTCCACAAAGTGCCGCCCAGACACCTTCGACTAAGGTATAAATCTCTTCCTCTTTTGATCTATTCTTTTATTTCTTTAAGACACTCACTATTTTGATTTATTTGATCAGGTAAGTCAAAAAACCTCTACATTCCAAAAAAGAAAGAAAATACCAGAGATAATCCCTGTCGAAGAGTCCAGTGATGAGTCTCCATCTCCAAATCCCCCTCCTCAAAAGAAGAAAAGACTGCAGAAAATTGCCTCACAAAAATCCATTGTCAAATCCTCTAAAAGGGAATCTTCTAGCAGTCCTGCTACAAAACATCAGACGAAGGATACGGGGAGTGGAAAGTCTAGCTCCAAAACTGAGACTTCTAAGGTAAATTTCAATCTCGACCCTTCTCGTTTATTTTATTTCATTTCCAACTTAGAAATTTTTCTTTTGATAGAAGCCAAAGGTCGTCGAAAAATAGCCTGAGACAATCCAGGAGGAGGTAGCTCGAGAGGAGGACACTCCCATCAAAGAACTTGAGAGACAAACGGTCGAAGCATTCGACACTACTGTGGGAGCTGATTCTGATAACAACTCTCCTTCTCATCCTGGATTACACGCTGAGCAACAAAAAGATGATGATGTTGAAGCAGACACTACTGTCAAAGGAGATCCTGAAGAGAAGACTGCTGACGAAGAAGATCTGTCGAAGCAACAGGAAGCTAGGCGAACTTCAGAACATAGCAACCAGCCTACTCCTGACCAAACTCAAAGGAGTTCCCAAACAACTGGTTCGACTAGTCTTTCTCATGAAGAGCTTGAAAGTCTCAAAGTGCAGAAACCCCTGGACTACCTGAAAGCCATACTTAGCATCAGATTTAACTTTAAAGACTCTTCCTACAGCAGTTCAACTACTTCTGGAGCCACTTCTGAAGTGCAGTCTCTACCCAATATCATGACTCAGATCAAGGCAAAGTTCCTTGATGTTGACTTGTTCCAAGTTCTAGAGGAAAATGCCACTGCTCCAATGGAGTTGAAGAAACTGTTGAAGCAAGTTAACGTCTTGGATGCTTCTGTCGAAGTCTACAATTTTGTGATAGAGCTGACAACTGTGATTGACTTATCCAGCGCAGATCTTCACCGTCGAAGGGACTTATGTCAACAAATCTCTAAAAAAATGGACCAACAAGCTGCTGAATGGAACTCTGTTTCTGTTTCGACAAATAAGGTTTCAAAACTACAAGAGCTTTCTGAAGCCTCTGTCAAGAAGATTGCTACTTGCCATAACCACATTCAAACATGGAAGAAACAAATAGCAGTTCTCCAAGAGAAAATTTCCAAAGAGGAGGAACTCATAGCTTCTATCCAGCAGCCTAGGCAAAGCGAGATTGATGAAGAGTTGAAGGTTGGCATTCAACACGCAGAGACCGCTCAAAAGATCAACCAAGAGATTGAAGTTGCCCATATTCACAGGAACCTCTGTGATCGTCGACTTCAATTTCAGAAAGACAAATTTACCGCTTTGAAGGCACAGTTTGCAAACCTTCAGCTTTAGTCAAATTTTCCTGTCAATTTCTAGCCCTTTGAGGCTTTATTTGTAATGATTTAACGCCATCTGTTTGGCAGCACAATATTTACTTTCAATTTCCATTTTATTCGACTGCTATCTTTATTTCCTGCAATATTGGTTTATACCTTTTCAAATATTTGCCATTTATTTTTAATATCCTTTCGTCTTTCCCTATTTCTTCGACCTCATATGCGCCATTAGAAAATATTTTCAAAACTTTGAAAGGTCCTTCCCATTTGGGAGACCATTTTCCCATAACTCTGTCTTTTCGATCCATAGGAAGAATTACCTTCCACACATAATCACCAATTGAAAAAGTCTTAAATTTTACTTTTCTATTGTAGAACTTTTCGACTCTCTCTTTTTGTCTCTTTATGAGATCTAAGGCACGTAGCCTTTCTTCGTCTAAATCAACCAATTCATCCATCATCATACTCCAGTATGTCTCTAATGGGATCTGATGATGCCTTTGAATCCTAACTGATTGCAAATACAATTCGACTGGCAAAACTGCATCATGCCCATAAGTTAATTTAAATGGAGTCGAATTGGTTGCTTCTTTAGGAGATGTTAGACAAGCCCATAAAATTTGATCTAAGGTATTATGCCAATTTTTTGGCTTTCCACCTACATGTTTTTTGATCAAATTTATCACTACCTTGTTAGCTGCTTCGACTTGTCCATTAGCCTGAGCATAATAAGGTGTCGAAGTAAGGAGCTTAAAACCTGTATCTTGTGCAAACTTCTGCATCTTTCGACCAGTAAACACAGATCCTTGATCCGTTGTTATTGTTTCCGGTATCCCAAATCTGTAGATTATATGCTTTTGGATAAAATCCATAACTGCTTCTTGATCTACATTCACCAATGGTATGGCTTCAATCCACTTATTAAATAATCTACTCCAACTAAAATGTACCTTTGCCCTTTTGAAGAAGCTGGTCGAATTTCACCAATTAAATCTAACGCCCAACCTCTGGATGGCCAAGGTTTTACAATCGAATGTAACTCACTTGCAGGAACATGTGGTATGCCTGCATGTACTTGGCACTCTTGACACCCTTTTGCAAATTCGACACAATCCTTTAGCATTGTTGGCCAATACATTCCTTGTCAAAACAATAACCACTTCATTTTGTGGCATGCTTGGTGTGCGCCACACGCTCCACTATGCACATTTGACAATGCTATGTATGCTTCATTTTCGCCTAAGCATTTCAACAAGACTCCTTCTGCAGTCTTCTTGAACAATTCATTGCCAAAAAGTACATAACTCAAAGCTCTATATTTTACCTTTCGTTCGACTTTTTGATTTGGATCTTGCAAATATTCTTTGATGGGTTTTCTCCAGTCTTCGACTCCTGCATCATCTATGTTGCAAATCTCATAATTCTCTTCGTCACCATATCCCAATTTTATTGTCTCTAAATCTGATGGGGACAAACCTACAGATATGATTCTTCCTCTGACTTCAATGGCTTTTTCTAACTTCTCCTCCGACACTTTGTATCCTGATGCCAGTTGAGCAAGATCATTCGCCTCTTGATTCTCCATCCTGGGAATGTGCCTAAAAACCACATTGTCGAACTTCTTGAGAAGTCTATTTGCTATCACGAAGTACATTATTAGATTCTCTTTCACACATTTGTACTCCTTAGTCAACTGCTTTATTACCAACTCAGAGTCACCCATTATTTCGACTCTTGTTGCCCCCAATTCCAACAAGATTTCAAGTCCAGCAATCAAAGCTTCATATTCGACTTCATTGTTCGAACATAGCCCTTCAACTTTGTACTTGAACTTTGTTGGAATTTTGTCAGGAGAAATAATCACCATCCCAATACCAAGTCCATTCTTATGCCTGGAACCGTCAAAATACAGTTTCCATGGTGCTAATTCGACGTACTCTATAGTTTCGACTATAGAGTGGTCAGCTATAAAATCAACCACCACCTGTCCTTTCATAGCCTTTAAAGGCAAATATTTTAAGGAGTATTCTGTTAGAGCCAAAGCCCACTTTCCAATTCGACTATGCAAAATAGACTTAGACAACATATGTTTTATTACGTCGAAATGAGAAGATACATATACATCAACAGGCTTTATATAATGCTTCAATTTCATACAAGAGAAGTATACACATAAACATAGTTTTTCTATAGCACTATATCTAGTTTCAGCATCATTTAAGACTCTGCTGAGATAATAGATGGCCCTTTCGACGCCATTCTCATCCTCTTGACACAACATACTTCCTAATGTCTTGTCTGATGCAGAGATATACAACCTCATGCTTCTTTTCCTACAAGGGGACATTAAGATTGGAGGACTAGCCAAGTACTCTTTGATTTTGTCGAAAGCCACTTGTTGCTCTTGCCCCCATGTGAATTCTTCTTTCTTAAGTCGAAGTAGAGGAGAAAAGGGTTGTGTTTTTCCACTGAGGTTGGAGATGAATCTTCTTAGAAAATTCATCTTCCCTAGTAGAGATTGCAATCCCTTTTTCGTTGATGGCGCTTTCGCTTCCATTATAGCTTTGGCTTTGTTTTCATTTATTTCGATCCCTTTCTTGTGGACCACAAAACCTAAAAAATCACCCGCCTGCACACCAAAGGCACATTTAAGGGGATTCATCTTTAGACCAAACTTTCTCATCCTCTCAAAGGATTGTTGAAGATGGTCTATATGATCTTTTCCTGAAACAGACTTGATTACAATATCATCAATGTAAATCTGCATAAAGGTCTCAATAAAATCATGGAAAATTGAATTCATAGCCCTTTGGTAAGTGGCTCCAGCATTCTTTAAACCAAAAGGCATCACTACCCATTCATAAGTTCCAATTGCTCCAGGACAATGAAAAGCTGTCTTAGAAACATCTTCTTCAGCAATAAAAATTTGGTTATAGCCAGAGTATCCATCCAACATACTTAGATACTCGTGACCTGCTGCAGAATCTATAAGCATTTCTGCTACTGGCATAGGATATTCGTCCTTTGGGGTAGCAGAATTTAAATCTCTAAAATCAATGCATACCCTAAGTTTGCCATTTTTCTTAATAACCGGAACTATATTTGCAATCCAATCAACATACCTGGTAGTGCGGATGAAGTTGCATTTTAGAAGTCTTTCGACCTCTTCTTTTATTTTCGACAGAACTTCTGGTGCAAAGCGCCTTGGAGTTTGCTTGACTGGCTTCTTCCCTTCTATGATTGGCAGCTTCAATTCGACCAAACTTCTGTCCAAACCAGGCATTTCGTCATAATCCCATGCAAAGCAATCTTTGAACTCCTTTAACAACTGGATTATTTCGACTCTGAACTGAGGATCCATCCTTGCACTTATGTAGGTTGGTCTTTTTTCTGCCCCCAGTCCCAAGTTGATTTCTTCTAAAGGATCCTGCGCCACCATCTTCAAATTGTTCGACACTGGATATTTTTCGAACCCCAAAGGTTCGTCGTCATAAATGGCGTCAAGTTTCTGGTGTTGCCATTCGTCTATTTGGTTGTTGTCATTATTTTCCTCAACGTCTTTTTGAAGACATTGTTCATTTGAATCTTCATGATTGGCTTTGACAGCCATGTATTTTACTTCGGCCTCCAGAGCCTCTTTGAATTTGTTTTCGGCTATGTAAGCCGTAATTTTGTCGAGCACTGCTTGTTCACTCATCATCATTGTCGAACTCATTCCCCCATCCTGTTGGTGCTACGTTGGTAGTCCCCCACATGTAGTTGGAGTCACCAATGACTTCCTTATCCCACTGAAAACCATGTGTAGGATGGAGATACATGGAACAGTACGCGTTGTCCGTTGCCTTCAAGTCGAATTTCGCCGGACTGCAAGGAGGTATGTGGGCTAAGTTTTTGTCGAAACTTCGATCGCTTACATTGTTTACTTCGGACATGAAGTAACTTTGGTCTGCTTCTATGTTCTCGACGATTCCATCTGGCCTCCAAATAACTATTCTCTGGTGCATCGACGAGGGAACAGCACCTATACCATGGATCCATTCTCTTCCCAACAGCAAGTTGTAGTTTGCCCTAGAAGCAATAACTATAAACATTGTTGGCCTTGTTATAGTACCAACTATCAGATCCACTTGAATAACTCCCATGGTTGTTCCTACCTTTCCTTCGTAATTCGACAGAACCATGTTGTGGGGCTTTGCATCCGAGTCATCTTTGCCAATCTTTTTCAGCATGAAATGGGGCATTAAATTCACAGCGGCACCACCATCCACTAGGATCTTGTTCACACCAAAACTCTCAATCTTTCCTTTGATAAACAAAGGCTTCAAGTGCGCCTTCATGGAATCGTCTGGTCTTTCAAAGAAAGCATTTTGCTCTTCGACACAACCATTATTCATTACGTAGTAACACACGGGCTTATGCACCATCGTTTCCTCTTCCATCCCATCCTCTTCGTCTTCGACTTCCATGATCCTATCATAGTCTCTGGGAAGGACCGAGACCACATTACAGACAACGTCGAAGGATGCCTCCGAATCTGACTTGAAATCATCTGTCATCTCGTCATCCTCCAACTTCTTCTCTTTGGGCACACTTTGCGCTGCCACGCTGTTTGGTTTGATTTGCTAGAGAGGCTTCTTCTTGTTTGCCATTTGAGCGTTGCTGCTACATTCTGCTTCGTCCTTGTTTCCAGCCACTTTTCTCATCATACCTTTTTCAGCAACTTCTTTCTCAACCCTCTTTTGCCTTTGGAACCTTCTCCACTGGGATCTCGACATGGGGTTCTTCCCTTTATAATTCTCTGAAGGATATGGCCTAGGTTTATATTTCTCCAACTCCTTCTTATTTTCCATTGAAGTGCCTCTCTGCACATCGAAATTCTTCCACTTCTTCTGGCCTTGGGCATCTCTGATGGGTTGAACCCATTTGTCATCTATCACTTTGTTTGATGGCTTGTAAGTGCCATGGTGTCTGTCTCCGCGCCTCCATTGGTGGTGCTCACTCCTTCTTGGATCATATCTTGTCGCTCCCCCATTCTCCTTCCTTCTTGCTTGATCTATTGCCTCCAAGTTGGTGGCATCCTTTCTGTCGAAAATGGAACTGCAACGAGGGCATAGCATCACGTCACTCTTCCTTCTCTGGCACCTTTTGATGAATTCGACCAAACTCTCATCTTCTTTGGGGTACGCCAGCTTTTGGTACTCCTCTCGACGTTGATCTTCATCTACTGCTGCCTGAGTTTTCTGCGAAACTTCTACCATATTGATTCCCACATTTTGCTTGTCAGCAATGGTTAGTCTGTTCATCTTTTCAATGAGCTTTTCCTCTTCGACTCTGTCCTTCTTTTTCGTCAGGTCGAACTTCCCTTCTGGGCAGCAACACCAGGATATGTTCCTAGGAGCATGCTTGCAGCAACACTTGTTTGACTTTTCTTTAGGATCCTCCTTTATTCTTCGTAGGATCCCATAAGTCCCGGATTTCCCACGGCCATGTACAGCTTTTTCTTTCATTTCTGTGACTTCCTTATCGAAAGGTCCCATGATGTTGATGCAGTAATTTGCAACATCGGCCTCCTTCGTGTTGTCAAGATCAAGGCCTTCAGTAGCCTTGTTTTCAGCAACGAAGTCCTCAGTAACCTCTTCCTTGGCGATAGGGGAATCACCATCGTCATCAAAATAACTTCCCCAACCAGTTGGTTGGATTTCACTGATGTCGGTGTGATAAGTTGCAGGAATAGTGTACTTCACCAGGTAGTCGAATTTTCCACTTGGCTGTCCCAAGCAATCCCAGATTTCTCCTGGTCGAACCACCACGTCTTCAGCAACACTGTCATCGTTCTTTTCGTCGGAACCCTCTGTAGTTTTCTTCAATTTCTGATTGTCAAAGCTTTCAGTAACTTCGACCTTACCTTCATCGTCGAAGTCCTCAGTGACTTCAACTGTGTTTTTGTTGTCAAGATCTTCAGTGACTTTGACTTCATTATCGTTGTCGAACGCTTCAGTACCTTCGACTTCGTTCTGGCCTGCAAGATCTTCAGTAATCTCGACCATGTTGACACTGGTGTCGAAACCTTCCATAGCCTCCACCATCTCGAAACTGCCATCAGAAGCAACTTCAATCTCCACCATATTCACAGTGGATGGTTCAGCATAGTGTGCTTCGACAACCTGCATGGGATTCGAATCAATCCCCATTTGTTGTTTTGGCTTCTCGCCAAACTTCAGCCTTCCATCACGGATAGCATTTTGAACTAGATCCCTGAAAAGAAAACATTGAGATGTTTTATGACCCAAAAAGTTATGGTACTTACAAAAACCCCTCTTTTTCTGCTGTTCGACAGGCGGTTCTTTAGCGCCTGGTGGCTTTATTAACTGACCATCTTTGACCAATAAATCAAAAATTTCGTCACACTTGGTGACGTCGAACGTATAAGTTCGTTTGGGAAACTTATCATTCTTTTCAGGTTCGACTGGATTTTTTCCATTCGACGAAGCTAGTACTTTGCAGGCATATGGTGGGCCTGACTTTAGTTCTGCCAGATCAATTTCTTGTTCGTCGAACAAAATTAGTTCATTTTCGTCACCATCATCATCCTGGCATACTCCTACATAGGCCACTCTTTCCTTTTTATTTTTATTTGATCTGAATTTCTCAGCTTTTAGCCTTTCAATCTGTCTTACCCTATCTGCTAATTATGCCATATCTCTTAAATATTGAGTGTCTAATTTCTTCCTTATAGAATAATCTAGACCCCCCGCAGCCATTTCGACTAACTCTCGTTCTGGCACTTGTGTGAAACATCTTGCCTTAAGCAACCTGAACCTATTTAGGTAATCATCTATAGGCTCTGAAAATTTCCTCTTAACACTGGCTAATTCCTTCAAACTTATCTTAGTCTGACCCATATAGAATTGTTCATGGAACAATCTTTCTAATTGGGTCCATGTGAATATAGAGTTCGCAGGCAAGGATGTAAACCAGGTGAATGCATTTTTTGTCAAAGAACTTGGGAAGTACTTCATTTTCAAATTTTCATTATTGACTATTTCTCCTGCTTCTATTAGATAACGCGCTACGTGCTCTATAGTAGATTCACTAGTATCTCCTGAAAACTTAGTAAACTTAGGAACTTTCCATCTTGGGGGTAGTTCCTCTTACAGAATGTGTTCTGACAATGGGGAAGTATAAGTAGGCCTTTGCAAACCTATATTTACACCGTTTTGGGCCATTATCCTTTCGACCATGGCTGTTATGTTATTTTCGACAGGCAAGTTATTATATCGTATTCGTTGTTGCAACACATCATCAGCATCTTGGCCTCTCTGGACTATTACCCTCCTAGGTTCTTGTTGAACGGGGATTTTGACACGAGGCTGTTCGACCACTGCCTCTTGGTTTCTAGGGTTTGCCTGAGGATTCTCTAAAGGCCTTTGATTTATCGTGGGTTCCTCTTCGACATTTACTACTTGGTTTTGAATCACTTGTTCTCTTTGTCGTGTTTGAGGAACACCAAAAAAGTCAGCAATGCGCATCATTTGCGCAGCCAACAATTGGTTGGTTTGGGTAGTGTTTTGTATTAAAGGGTTAAACACTGCTCCCATTTGTTGAGTCAACATTTGGACCATATCATGATTACTTTCGTCTATTTGTTGTCGCATTACTTGCGCAGAAATATTGGTAATTGCTGGCATTTGGAAATTTGGTAGGGATTGGTTCAATCTACTCATATTTCCACCATATCCTGATCCTTGCAATGGCGAAGACATGTGGACCATGGCGTCATAATACAAGGGTGGTGCACTTTGCAAGTTTGCCATCACTAACGTTGGCATTCCATATGGTTGTTCTCTTCCGAACATAGGCATGGAAAAATTTGTCTGGAATGGCCTAAAATTTTGTCCTCCCGGAGGAGGCGTCCCCAAAGGCCTTGAATGTCCCATTGTGGAAGAACTAGGCATACTTTGGGAGAGCGAAACCGCTGGTATAGATCCTGTTGACGAAGGCATAACCTCCTCCATAACAGGGTTTGAATCCACATTTCCCCCTGTCGAAGGTATAGGGTTGGAAACTGGAATATTTTCATTTGAATTTGGATTGGGATTAGGATTATTTGACTGATTCGCCATTTTCCTTACTCTAGTTCTTTTGGGTATCTCTACGTCAGATACGGCTAATTTACCGCTTCTTAGTATCATACAACGAAGAAAAAGCCTTAATTTTTAAAATTTATTTAAGTTTTATATTGCACTAGTCCCACTGGGCGTGCCAATTTGTTCGCTGTTGATCTTGGCGAACAACCTCTGGTTTACCAGAATGGTGAAATCTGGGTTACTTGCAGGATTAACCAAACAAATCCTAGGACGTCGGGCGAAAACTTAG
Source organism: Lathyrus tuberosus (assembly GCA_022829125.1). Taxonomy (NCBI): domain Eukaryota; kingdom Viridiplantae; phylum Streptophyta; class Magnoliopsida; order Fabales; family Fabaceae; genus Lathyrus; species Lathyrus tuberosus. The sequence goes on along the minus strand of JALAZF010000436.1, from coordinate 733,727 downwards.
ATCAACGTGATAATTTTAAGTTAAGGGTGATATCTTGGTTCTTGGTTTTATGTATTTAAGTCTTTTGAAATAAAGGATTTCAACTAACTCTAGATGAAAGTCTGAGATAAAAGAAAATGACTTTGAAAAGAACTTTTAAAGTAAAATGGCGAAGAAAGAACTTTGAAGTAAAATGACGAAGAAAACATAAAGATGCTGGTAAATGTAAAGGAATTGGTAAAAAGACTTTGATTGATAAAGAAATTAAAAGATGGTGTTTACACGTACATTTTTCCAAATAACTCTTTTCTCTCACACGGGTACTTTGAGTAATTGCAGGAAGTTTTGTACAAGTTTTTCACACTGAATTCTAATAACAACTATCCTATTTATAGATAAACAAAATAACTGCTATTAACGACTAAATCCTAAATCTTCGACATCTGGCCTTCTGCATGTCTCCCTTTCGCCAGGTGCTTCCACGCGTCTTCTGCCAAACGTTATAATTCTCCTGAATTTGAATCTTCAAGTTATGTCGAACCAACGCGTCCTTTCAGACTTGTCGAATTGTCGAACTATCACAACGTTCTTCATACTTGTCCAAACTTTTCCATTTGCAGAAATCTTTACTTGACGAAATGTCGAAACGTTGCCCCGTCGAAATGTCGACGAATGTTGAAGAATATCTCCCAAGTAGATATACTCTTTCAGTTGTACTTCTTTTGGCATGTTCCTCCATTTGTCGAAAACAACTTTTTATGTGTTGAACTCATGGCGTCGAAAATACGCATATACAGCATGCGGTACCATTCCATCCATCATTCTCATCATTAATTCACTCAGGAATTATTGGAATCATCGCTTGTTACTTAGTGTAACTCCCCGTCGGGCAAACGATGTTCCCCATCGCTTTAGGTCCTCTTGGTATAAGGCTCACGACGTTTATGGATCGCTTTAGTTCCTCTTTGTATGAGGCTCACGATCCGGTTGCTTTAGGTTCTCTTTGTATAAGGCTCATGATCGTCTATAACGTCGCTTTAGGTCCTCTTTGTATAAGGCTCACGACCGTTACAGCAGATTCCCTCTGGAATCGTTTCGTCGCTCACACCCCACAAGGGCACACGACATCACAAGATGCATATCATGATGCTTGGCATACAATGACTCATGACAATCAAATGCATATACATATATAACCATGTGAACCATCTCAACATCAATAATCATGCATCGCAATCAAACCCAAAACAATGCATTTATTTGCCATAAGGCCACAAACCATCATCACAACATTTCATCACATGCATTCACATCATATAATAGCATACAAGCTATATGTTATATATCAAAAGCATATCACATGATAACACATCAATCGCACACAATTACGACGGTAAAAGTCGACAAAATGACACGTTTCCAAATTCCAGACACAATTAAATCGGCCACTAATCCCAAAACCATTTTTATAAGAAATAACATCTCATTAGCTTTCCAACGCATCCGACCGTGCCTCAATCCGAGTTACGAATCAAAAGTTATGAAGGAAACAAAATGGAAAATCTGTCACATTCGCTTTCCTATTTGCAATGTGAACCCCCAGCGAACCATAGCAGAGAAAAAACAGTATAAAATTCACAATGCGAACTTCTGGGCGAACCTTCGCTTTCCCCTTCGCTTTCCTATTCGCAATGCGAACCCCCAGCGAATCATGGCAGAGAAAAAATAGCAGAAAGTTCGCAATGCGAACTCCCAGCGAACCTTCGCTTTCCCATTCGCTTTGGTTCGCAAAGCGAACCTGCGAACCCAGAAATTCTCAGCAGCACTGTTGTTCACCCCACAATCAACATTTCCTCCACCAAAACACTTCCAAACCATAACATAACAACCAGAACATATTCCAATCATAACAACAAGTATTCTACAGTATTTATATTGCATTTCAACCGCGAAAACATCGATTTGTATTGTTTTTCTCATTTCAACCTAGAATTGAAAAGCTAGGAAAACCAGCAAACATTCCAACACACACATACACAATCATACACAAGCATAGCATAACCGAGTTTCGCACCCTTACCCGATTAATCGTGCTTCGAAGTGTCGGTTGAATCGATTTCTTACACTCCATGATTTCCTCTTTTTCTTCTTCTCCCTCTCTATTTCTCTTAACTTCTTTTTCTCTCTTTCTAACCTCTATATTTCTATTTTAAGAAAAACAATAATATCTAACCAAGCAAAATGACCTAAATACCCCTACACTCAATTTTCTCGCAAACGCTCTCAAAACGCGATAAAACATAATAACGATAACCATGACATATTTACCAAATAAAACCAAGAATAAAATAATATAAAAACAAAAATAATTAAATCGACTCAATTAAATAAATCTAACAAAAACCGGGGCGTTACAGGCTCCCGTTGGAAAATGATGTTCGATGGTTCCTCTAACTACAATGGGCATGGCGTAGGTGTTGTTTTGACAAATCCGAATAGTGGTTACACTCTGGTTACAGCAAGATTAGACTTTGAATGTACAAACAACATTGCCGAATATGAAGCATGCATTCTGGGTCTTGAAGTAGCCATTGACCTTCGCATCAAAATTCTTGAAGTGAGTGGAGATTCAGCTTTGGTGATATACCAAGTTAAGGGCGAATGGGAGACCCGAGACAAAAAATTGATTCCCTACCGAGTTTATATTGAGGAAATGATCAAGTACTTTGATGAGATCACTTTCCGACATGTTCCAAGGTCTGAGAATCATGTTGCTGATGCTTTGACTATGTTAGCCTTCATGTGGAAGGTTAGATTTGTTAATGAAGCGCCACTCATCCGAATTGAAAGAAAGATCGAGCCTGCCTATTGCCAATCAGTTGAAGAGGAAACATATGGAAAGCCTTGGTTCCACGAGATTAAGTTGTATCTTCAAAACCAAGAATATCCAGCTAATTCCACTACTCTTGACAAGAAAACTTTGAGAAGACTGGCATCCAAGTTTTTCCTCAACAACGGTGTGTTGTATAAAAGAAATCATGGCATGGTTCTGCTAAGATGTGTCGACAAGCATGAAACAGACCTATTAATGCAGGAAAATCATGAAGGACAATTTGGGACTCACGCCAATGGCCATGCCATGTCCAAGAAGTGTTTAAGAGCTGGATATTATTGGTTGACTATGGAATCTGATTGCATCCAATATGCTAGGAAATGCCATAAATGCCAAATATATGCTGATAAGGTGCACGTGCCTTTGACATTGTTGAATGTTTTAACATCCCTGTGGCCTTTCTCAATGTGGGGCATTGACATGATTGGAGCAATCGAACCTAAAGCTTCCAACGGTCATCATTTTATCTTGGTTACCATCGATTACTTTACAAAATGGGTAGAAGTTGCCTTGTATGCCAATGTGACCAAGCAAGTGCTGGTCCACTTCATTAAGAAGGGCATTATCTGTCGTTATGGAATTCCAAGCAGAATTATTAGAAATAATGGTACTAATTTGAACAACAGGACTATGAAAGAGCTATGTGAATCCTTCAAGATCGAGCACCATAATTCTTCATCTTACCATCCGAAGATGAATGGAGTTGTTGAAGCTGCCAACAAGAACTTCAAGGAAATCCTGCAGAAGATGGTCAAAACCTACAAAGATTGGCATGAAATGCTACCCTTCGCTTTACATGGATATCGGAAATCTGTCCTCACTTCAACAGGGGCAACCCCATTCTCTTTAGTTTATGGCATGGAAGCAGTTCTCCCAATGGAAGTGGAGATACCATCCTTGAGAATTCTGATGGAAACCAAGTTGGAAGAAGCTGAATGGATCCGAAGCAGATACGACGAGCTGAACCTCATTGATGAAAAGCGGATGATAGCCATGTGCCATGGGCAGTTATACCAGAAGAGGCTTAACAGAGCATTCAACAAGAAGGTTCACCTGTGTGAATTCAAAGCGGAAGATCTGGTACTCAAGAAAATCTTGCCATCACAAAAAGATGCCTGAGGAAAATGGGCTCCCAACTATGAAGGTACATTTATTGTGAAAACAGTTTTCTCAGGAGGATCCCTCATTCTCATAACAATGGATGATGAGCAGCTTGCACACCCTGTAAACGCCGATGCAGTCAAAAAATACTATGCCTAAATAAAACCCGCTAGGTCGAAAACCAAAAATGGCGACTTAGGCAATAATGGGTATCCCGGTGGATCATAACCTATGAAGGAGATCCAGGAAAAAAATTAGGGATGAATATGAAAATAAAATCTCGCTAAGTTGAAAACCCGAAAGGGCGGCCTAGGCAAAAATGAGCGTCCCGGTGGATTGAAAACCCGAAAGGGCGGTCCAGGAAAAAGTTAGGGACTAAAGGAATTTGACTGTATCAGATGGTGTTTACCAATACTGAGGAATTGGCTGAAGATAATCCAATCACTCTCCTCAGAAGCAAGGATCTGGGGCATCTTAGTCATTAGGGATTGTAGTAGTTATTGGATTCAATGTAAACCTTTCCCTATTGTCATTTTCGCAATATATTACTCTATGGAGCTTTTGCCATTTGCAAGCTACCATTCTTTAATGAAATACAAACTTTGCTAATCACTTTATTGTCATTTATATTCTTTTACCTTTTCTTGTTATGCAAAATGCCATCTATTTATTAATAATGAGCTTTGGAAAATAAAAAGTTTTGAAAAGAAAATGTTTTGAAAACATCTTGATGAAACATAAAATCTCTTTGACACATGAGAAGATAAAAAGGAAAATTCCATGTATTCCCAAAAGCTTCAAGGTCGCAAAGACATTGTCATACCATTTGCAATATCCCACTGAAGTTGAAACTGGAGATACTTTTGTATCAATCTGTTGATTATGATCACCAAGTTTGAAGAAGTTCTCAGTACTCATCCCGTCGGTACTTGTTTGAGTTGCTGGTGTGGAGGATTTATCTCCCCTATGAAAGTCTTCCCACTAAACCTTAAGTTAGCATTCGCATGCCATGATCATATTCATCATGTTCAACATGTGCATTTTGCATTAGTTTTTTTTATCTTGGGTCTTTGGTTATCACCAATTTGCTTCCCCCGTGAAGTCCAGTTATCACTTTGCTTTGTGCCTGCTAAGTCCCTCTCCCTGTGGTCCCTACCATATATTATATTTTCCCCAGTTATTGCTGGTACTCACCATTCATTTTGGGTGTTGTGAAGTATTGTTTGTCATCAATATTTCCTTCCCCGGTAGGTCTTCCTGAATTCCAATTGTCATTGGTAAGTTGTTTTTGTTGTCACCAACGTCCCTTGAAGTCTAGTGGTTACTAGCGTCAATTCGTTGAAAGCCGGTTGTTACCTTTGCTTGAGGTCTAAGTCCAATTGATTTGGCACGTTTAGTTGTTACCCTATACCTTTCCTGATGTTTCCTAAAGATCCCATTTGATCTCTTCATTTTAAGGAATTACTAGAAGATTGGATATCTGAAAGCTCCAATAATGTGTGTTGCATATCCTATTGTTATAAGGAACTCTTTTGGCACAATAGTCATGTTGTTATGAGGATTCTTCTTATTTGTCATCCCTATTATTATGAGGGTGCTTTCAACACAATCCTTTTGTTATAATGAACTTTGTCTTATCTCCTATTGTCATGAGGAACATTGGGATCAAACCTATTGCTATGAGGATCATGTTTCACTGATTTTATTGTTATAAGAATCTGTTTTATCTCCTATTGTTATGAGGAATGTGTGTTGGTTCTGTTGTTATAAGAATCTGTTTTTAGCTCTCATTGTCATGAGGAATTTGTGTTATGTCCTGTTGTCATGAGGATTTTGTCACTTAAATCCTATTGATATGGGGATTGTATATTGTCTTGTTCATCCTATTTTTATAAGGATTTTTTATTTATCTGTTTGCTCTGGAGTGTCAGTCGGTCATATTTGGACCCGTTGGTCAACTACTATGGATATTTCTCGGTGGAGACCATCCTGCGCTATTTTGTTTTAATGACTTTCCCCCCTTTCATCTTTGATCTCTTGTGAGAAGATCTTATTCCTGTATGTTAGTCCCCAGTGACTTCTGGTCATGTCTGAACTGTTTGGTCAATCACTTTGAATATCCCCCAGTGGTGTCTTCTTGGGGTGTTCCTAGTGTGGTCTCTTTCTTTCCCTGACGAGTCTTTACTCATTATCGTTTGGTCTGCATTATGCATTCAGCATTTATCATTCCATCATAGAGCATCATACTAGAGTCCATTACATGTCTGCACAGTTCCTAGCATTTATTTGAGTCAATTTTGTCTGTAGCATAGTATACCATTGCATCTAGGGGCAAAATTTATGGTTATTTCTATATTTAAATACCTTTCACTTTGATTCCCCGAGGGTTGTCGCCACTCATGCAATCCAGTAAAGTTATTTAAATAGGGGCAACTGTCATACCCTAAATTTTGAACCTAGATTTCATCATCATTCTAGGAAGCATTACACATTGCATTGCTAACCCTAACCTTGTTCAAGATTGTTCCTTATCTTGCTTCATCAAAATTAGGGTTTTGCTCAAGAGAATCAAGAGAATCTTCACATAATCAGTCAATGTTTTGGAATGACCATCAACCCATCAAGCTTGCATACACCCAATAGGCTTCTCTTCATCAAGAATCAAGCGCAAGTTGGTCTTGGTACAAGATCTATGAAGCTCAATTTCATCTGGTCACAAATTAGGGTTTTGCCTGGAAAAGTCAACTGTGCCTTTTACTTTTGATCAAAGCATGATCCCAAGCCTTAGGACATGATCCAAGACACTCAAATACATCCTTGGAGTCCACCCATGATGATTGAAAAGATCAAGAATGCAAGATCATTGAAGATCACACAGTTGAATTCATCTGGTGCACAAGCTTTATCTGACAAAGTCAACCCTTTGATTTTTAGGGTTTTTGGTCCAAATTGAAGTATTCAAGCCAAATGTCATCAAGATATGTTTGATCAATGAATTTGAGCATGAAAAACCAAGATTTGGAAGGTTTCTTACAAAAGGGGCAAAGTGTTGTAATGACTTAATATGCTTAAGTGTTGTAATGACTTATCCATGTTAAAATGTTTAAATTGTGTTCATGATTAAGTGTTGTTACAATTTATCCTCCTTTGTCTTGTATTCATGATTAAGTGGTGTTAGTAAACCCTAAAGCATACTTGCCATAATTATGTACTTGAACTTATCATCCATTATATTTTGGTCTTGTTTGAACTATATCTCATGATTGTTTAGATGTTGTGACATATTTGTTTGATTGAACTTACTTCGGTTGTCACCATTTTGGTTTAAAAACTTTCTTTGAACTTTGAACATGCTTGGTTATTACCTTGCTCTTTTTTTTTACTTTGTCAAGTCTTTGTAGATTGTTATCATATGTATCCTTTTGCTTTGGTTGTAACCATATACATTAACCTTTGTCATACCTCTTATGAATTCTCCATTAACATCATGTTTGAACGTCACTTTAATTTGCTTTCAATTGATATCATGTTTGAATATCATGTTTGCTTATATCATCCATCTTAATCATACTCCATTTAATTTTGTCAAATTATTCCCCAATTGATGTTAGCTTGTTAGATTCCATCCACAAGTTGCCTTTTATTCCTTAATCCAAGGGAAAGTCTCTCTATTGACTAAAGTATCATAGATAGATTAGCATTACCCATTCCCTTTGACCTTGTTAGAGTCATTAGGTTTACAACTTAGATTTAGGATAGAATGTACAACTCTTTGACTTTGTCAAGTCAAGAAAGTGTTAAGACCATAACACTTAATCCCCTTTGAACCTTGATCATAATTAAGAGTTCATTCATCCTTATTGAGTTGAACTACAAATGATCTGATTCCATCCTTGTAAGGATATGTAGGCACAATACCGCGAAGTTTTGGCGAGCATACTTAGTGACTAAACCCTTAGGTTCCTATCTCTCACCATAAAACCCAATAGCAAACAATATCACAAATACTAGTAAGAGGTTCCTATAGAGTACTATAGATACTTAGGATGCTAACACCTTCCCTAGGTATAACCAACCCCTGAACCCTAAAATTTCTTAGCATTGTTGTTACATTGCAAACTTAGGGTTTTTTTTACGATCTTTACCCTTTCCCTTGGATAAATCAAAGCTCGGTGGTGAATTTTTAAAACATTTGTGATTCAAGTTTAATCAATAGCTTGATATCCAATTCTCACTGCAACAGAAATGGCGACTTCACTGGGAAAATCTAAGAGGGTTAAGCCTAACTTACTTATATTTGCTATATTTTGTTTGCTTGTTTGTTTGTTGCTCCATTGGGTTGTTACCTTGTGATGAGATAAGTCCCGACCTTGGACTTGAGAGCAAAATAAGATAGGAATGTGGTATATTCAAGAAGCCTTATAGGGAGTTGATTCCTGACCAAGCTAATTTGAGAAATCACCACTCGGTGGAGGCACTTTTGAGAATAAGTATTGTTGATCAAGAGGTTGTGAAAACAATATTATTTCTTGATTGAGCCTACGAAGTTGAGAAAATTTAGTCACCTTTAACCTCACTTGGCCTTGTTAGGAACATAGTGCGATGACTATGAGGGTGTAGACCCAAAATAGTTGGTATGCGATACTATACTCAAAAGAGGTTCTCTTGAGAATATTATTAACTACCGAGTAATTGGGAAATTGATAATATCTGAAAGATGGGCTGATGACTTTGGGAACTTGTTAGAACCCGTTGTGCAGGTACAATAAACCCTAGTACATACCAAATGGGAGGGGTAAACCTTTGACTTCATGCAAGCCTTACACCATGTTTGAGTGTGATCTTGTTATGTTTGTGCATACATGCATTCATAAGCATCATTTTCATAAAAAGTTTCATGGAACTTAAGCTCTTGTTTGCAAACATCATAGGATCACCATGGATAATGAAAGGAGAAAAACTTTTAAGTACACTTTCAAGAGTCCTAGCTTGGATAACTTAAGGAGATTAGGAACTTTGGTTAAAGATCAAGAAGGTTTCAAGAACAAATATGGGAAGTTGTTATCACTATTGAAGACAAAGATGGAAGATAGACTTCTCTCTACACTCCTACAGTTTTATGATCCAGTCTACCATTATTTTACCTTCCCAGATTACCAACTTGTGCCTACATTGGAGGAGTATTCCTATCTAGTTGGGTTGCCTATTCTTGACGAGTCTCCTTTTCTTATCATGGAGAAAGATCCTAAAGAGCAAGATATTGCCAAGGCCACACATTTGGGATTGTCTGAAATTCAAGTTAACATGACCACCAAAGGAGGAGTCTTTGGTTTGACTACAGAGTTTTTGATTGGTAAAGCTCAGTATTATGCAAATCACATGAGCATGGATGAATTTGAGGCTATTCTTTCCTTACTTATCTATAGGGTGTTCCTTTTTCCAAGCTTTGAAGACTTTGTCGACATCTACGCTATCAAGATCTTCCTAAAGAAGAATATAGTACCTACCTTATTAGCAGATGCTTATCACTTAGTCCACTTAAGAAACTTCCATAGAGGAGGGATGATCACATGCTGTGTGCCATTATTGTACAAGTGGTTTATTTCTCACTTGCCCAAGTCAAGCTCTTTTTGGGATCTCAAGAATGGTTGGTGGTCACAGAAGATTGTGGCTCTTACCCACTCTGACATTGATTGGTACAATCGTGTCCATGATGGAGTTATGTCACTGATAGCTGTGGGGATTTTGCTAATGTACCTCTTATTGGTACCAAAGTTGGAATCAGCTACAATCCTGTATTGGCTCGCCGTCAGCTAGGATATCCTTTAAGGGACAAGCCCAATAGTGTTCATGTTGAGAGCATTTTCTTCAAAGATGAGGAGGATAATAAAGAGCTCAAAGAAAAGATCTTAAGTGCTTGGATTGACTTGCATAGGAGAGGGAAGAAAGACATAGGAAAGCCCACTTGTGTTTCTTTGGAACCCTATCTCCAATGGGTCCGAGATAAGGCCATCATTATAAAGATGCCTTATCCTCGTCAAGAGCCCATGACTCTGAAGAAAAAACCTACTCTGATCTTCATGTCTGAAGCAGAGAAATTAAAGATCGCTTTAAGCAAAGCACAACGAGAAAGAGATGCTTGGGAGAACAAGTATCAAGTAGTCGTCAACGAGAACGTGGAACTCCAAAGACAACTACAGACAGAGAGTGAAGAAGTACTCTCTTGTAAGAAGAGGAAGATGCAAGAGGATTTATTTTCCTCTAGCCCTCAGTCGACTCCTTGGAAGTTGATTGGATAGGCTTATTCTCGAGAAGACTCAGATGGAGGAGCAGATCAAGAAGCTCAACATGAGGTTGCTAGGAGAATCTCCTTAGGGATTTTGTTAGCTTTTAATTAGCTTTTGGTTTAGGACTCTTGTAAGAAGTACTAAACATTTTGTAATCCTCTTTTGAAATTAATGAAATGAGTTTCTTTATATCCTTGATGTTTGCAAATATTTAAGTTTTGCGAAGCTTTTTTGCATTGCATTTTGCATCTTGCATCTGTTGTCAAATTTTCATTGCATTTCTTTTCATAAAACTCATTTCGTCTTGTCATCTATAGTTTCCACTCTAAATCCTCCACACCAATATAACACCCGTGCTCAAGCTATGAAAAGAATGGCAGATCAAGAGCCCGAGATTGATCACATTAATAACGAGCTAGAGGACCTCTGTGGCAACGTTGGGCAGATCATGGAGATGGTACAGGTTATCCGTGCCAAGATGGATACCCAACCAACTGTTGTTTCCGAGATTGCAAACCCCATGGTAGACTCTCTTCTAGTTACTACTCCTGCCTCTTTACCTCCATTTGGACTTCCGCATGGTTTTGTTCCTCCACCACAAGTTCATGTTTCCACTCAACAGACAGTTTCGTTAACAGTTGATGTTCCCAATGTAGTTCCGACTTTTGCACCCGTTGTTGTGCACACTCGTATAAATCAACCTTACTACGACGACCATCATCAAGTTTATGACATACCCGATGGGTCTGAATATGAAGATGAGAAACGCGATAAGCTGAAAGAAAATGTGGATCTGATTAAGATTCAAGTTTAATCAATAGCTTGATATCCAATTCTCAATAGCTTCACCTTCCCTTTGCGTAATCGACTCCCAAACCTAGAATTTGGTTGTGATGACCATTTTCCTTTCTTAAAGGTTTTTTCGATATTTTCCTATTCCTTCATTGGAATGAATAAAGTTCGGTGAAAACTCTGTTCGAACTAATTTGTTCCGCATCCCATCACGAAGGATCGTATTTTTCAAGGTACGACACAAAGATAAAGTCATCAATAAAACAACACTCACATAGAATGATGTAAATATTGAAAATGCCTAAACATAAATAAAGCACTTAAAGCAACAATATAACATGGTTGCCACAAATCATGCCAAATATTATAAACAATAAACATGAAAGATGAAGGATACAAAGCAATCAAAAACTCTTGAGTTGCTTCAAAGGAAACATATTTACGTGACATATACTTTTGGTGCTCCCGAATGCTGCACACGCATGTGCTCTAGCAATACAAATATTTGGATTTATCACCATTCAAACCAAAACAGAAATGTTATCATAACCATGACACACTACAAGAATTTTGTTGACATTATAACATGTTCAAACATATTCCATGCCGAAATAGATAAACAACAACCTCACATATATCATGCAAGAGCTAAAAATAGATAATATGCTTATACCAAAGAATATATTTCAAGTATGGAAGAAGAATAACATGAATTCACTATATGGATATAAATTGGAAGACATCAAATTTGATATTTTTGGAAGTGAACAATCCTGACATATTTCATATGTTAAGCATATCAAGCATTTGGAACATAAATAACATACAAAAGTAAGAGGCTTACTCTCAAAGAAAGAAAATGAAACAATATTACCTTGCGTATGAAATGATGAATGATGCACTTGTATGTGATTGAGATATCAAGTATGCCCAATCCCCTTCGAATGTTTAAAAACGGTTCAGTCGTAAAAGGTTTTGTAAAAATATTTGCAAGTTGATGTTTGCTATCAACATGCTCGAATACGACATCTCCTTTTTCAACATGGCCACGTAGGAAGTGGTGACGTATCTCAATATGTTTAGTGCGAGAGTGTAACACCGAATTTTTGGTTAGATTAATAGCACTAGTGTCGTCGCACATAATAGGAATACGTTGTAGTTTAATATCAAAATCAAGCACTAATGATATTCTTTCATCTGAAGAGAAAAAATAAGGAGAGTGAAAAGACCAAGTTGGTTAATAAATGGTTTTAGATAACTTGTTCAAGATGCATGCTTGGTGGATGTCCCTATGGAGGGGTATTCTTTTACGTGGTTCAAGAGTCTGGGAACTAATAAAGCAGTTGAAGAAAACTTAGATAGAGCAATGTCTAACAGTGATTGGTGTCTTTTGTTCCCAAAAGCAAAGTTGAAATGTTTAACGGTTACTACTTTAGATCATTATCCAATTCTATTATGTTGTGAAGTGAGTTCGAGACAACATAGGTCTCGTAATATATTCAAATTCGAGATTTCCTGGTTAAATAAACTGGGGTTCAACGATTTTGTTATTGAACAATGGCATAAATATGAGAATGATAATATTGTTGGTAGACTGGAAAAATGTGGTGAGAATATGATGAAGTAGAGAAAAGATAATTGTCACAATATTAGAAAGGAAATTGAGAGACTTTGTAGGAAGATTGAAAGAGTTCAACATCATGTTGGTGAAGGAAATATTAATTATTTCATAGCTCTCAAAAGACGTATGAATTCTCTCTTGGTAAAAGATATTCTTTTTTGGAAACAAAGAGCAAAAACTCACTGGTACAAGGATGGCGATCTTAATACTCAGCTTTTCTATATTACACCAACTGCTAGGAAGAAAGTAAACATTATTCTTTCCCTTATAAATAAAAATGGGAAAGTGAGTACATCGACTGAAGGGATCTGTAGGATTGCTCGTGATTACTTTACTGATTTATTTCAGAAGAAGCCAAGTTCTTGAGATCCAGTTTTGCATGCTTTAGGAACCTCCACTTCATATGAGGATAATAATATGTTGACGTCATATTTTGTTATTGAAGAATTTAAAGAAGCTATTTTTTCTATGTAAGCCGACAACAGTCCTAGTCCTAACGGTTTCAATCCTGGTTTATATCATCAGTTTCGCGATACTTGTGGGCCAAAAATTTTTATTGCAAGTTGGTCTTGGTTGGAGAATGGTATTTTTCCATCAAGTTTTAATATGATTAATATCACGTTAATTCCAAAAGGAGAAGTTTAAACTTCCATGAAATATTGGAGACTGATTGGACTTTGTAATCTCCTATACTAAGTGATAGCTAAAGTTCTAGAAACTCATCTTAAGAAACTTCTTGGCAAGTACATTTCAGATAACCAATCAACTTTTATTCCTGGAAGATTTATTCTGAATAATGTTATGGCCACTATTGAGGAGGTTCATCATATGAAGGCTAAAAATAGCTAAAATGGTGATGTAGCTCTTAAGCTTGATATCAATAAAGCTTATGACATAATCGATTGGGATTACCTCAAGGATGTTCTCGTCACTATGTGTTTTAGTCATAAATGGATAGGTTGGATCATGCTTTGTGCGGAAACAGTGGACTACTCAAAGGTTACTAATGGTAATATGGTAGGGCCGATTGATCGTGGTCGGGGGTTGAGGCAGGGTGATCCCTTGTCCCTGTATATAATTATCCTTTATTCTGAAGGCCTTTCAGCGCTTATCAAGCAAGCCAAAGCTAGGGGATATTCACAACATAAAAATCTGTAAGAATGCTTCTGTCATATCTCATTTAATTTTTGCCAACGACTATTTTTCTGTTCTTCAAAGTGGTTACTAATGAAGTGAATGTGTTGAAAAATATTCTTGCCACTTATGAAGAAGCTTCGGGTAAAGCCATCAATTTTCAAAAATCTAAATTTTTTGTAGTAGGAATGTTGATCCTAATGTAAAGAATAAAATGACTAATATTTTAGGAGTTGAACAAGTTTTAGGGACAGGCTAGTATCTCGATTACCATCTATGATTGGTAGAAGTAGAAAATTAACTTTCAACTTTATAAAAGATAGAATTTGGAAAAATATTAACTCATGGAGTAGTAGGAGTCTATCTCATGGAGGGAGGGAAACGCTTATTAAGTCAGTTCACCAATATATTTTGACTTATATTATTAGTATATTCTTGTTGCCATCCTCTTTAAGTGATGAAGTTGAGAAAATGATGAATTGCTTTTGGTGAGGGCATAATCGAGATCGAGCTAAAGGTATACATTGGCTATATTGGAACCGTTTGTATATGCCAAAAAATGACGAAGGTATGGGTTTCAAAAATATAAGTGCCTTCAATTATGTTATACTTAGCAAACGAGCTTGGAGTTTCATGACAAAGCCAGGTAACTTAATCACGTGTCCCTACAAGATTAAGTATTTTCATATATGTGATTTTATTGATTCAGACATCGGGCACAACCCCAAATATGTGCGGCAGAGTATTTGGAGTTCTAAATTTGTGGTGTGAGATGGGTATAAGTGGAGTATTGGATTGGGAGAGAATATTTCAGTTTGGGGCCAAAATTGGTTACATGATAGCACTTTGTTGGACAATATTTGGTCGACCAAATCGATAATGGATAATTTAAAAGTTTCAGATCTGTTGAGTAGTAATGGTAAACAGTGGAACTCAAACTTGATTTATACTCATGTTGGGACGGAGAAGCGGCAAAATTCCTCAATACTCAATTGTTTGAAGCGGTCCAATTGGATAAGTTAGTGTGGAAGTTTGAAAAGAATGGAAGGTTTTTAGTGCATAGTGTTTATTGTTATTGTATAAAAGAGGCTATTGATACCTCTCATCTTAGGATTGGCAAGAAATGGGAGTTGATTTGGAAAATTAAGACCCCTCTGAGGGTTAAAAAATCTGTGTGGCATTTATGTAGGAAATTATGTGCCAACAAGAATGCGGTTAATAGACAAAGGTGTTGAATTTCCTTCTCATTATTGTGTTTGTGGGGAAGGAGTTAAAATAATTATTTGTTCTTACATTGCCCAAAGAGTATTGAGTGTACGAATAAAGTGGGACTATGGCCTATGTTGTAGCAGATGTTGAATAATGACGTATCTTTTGCTACAATAGTTTTTTTTTCCTTTTTGTAGGTCTTAAATCAAGATAAACAGGTTGTTTTTCAACCATTTTGTGGAGCATCTGGAAATGTAGGAACAATCAAATTTGGAACCAAATCGAATACTCTCTCGGACACTATTTGTAATCAAGCTTATTACTTGTTATTAGGATGGAGGAATATCCAACAACTTAGACCGAGCAATACCACCCAAATTCAAATGCCAACAAATATTAGGTGGAGCAAACCTTTGAATGGACATATCAAATGCAACATCGACTCATCATTCTCTAATAACAAGGTTGGTATATGTGCTTGCATTCGAGAGGATAAGGGATTCATTGTTTCAACTCAGACTTAGTGGTTTTTGCCTATTACTGAAGTCGATGTAGGGGAAGATTTAGGCTTCTCGTCATCTATTAAAAGGGTGCATAATCTTCGTTGTGTTAGTGTGGATTTTAAGTTGGATGCTAAAAGCGTCGTGGATAGAGTGAATAATCACCAACCAAATCTTTCAGATTTTCGTGTTATTACTCATGATTGTAATCACTTATTAGAACTTTTCTTTAGGAACTCTCATGTTAAGTTCGTTAGAAGACAAGCTAATGAGGTTGCTCATGCTTTGGCATGGATGGTTTTATCTCTTGCTAGTTTTCATAATTTTATTGATGTACCGACATGTATTCCGAATCATATTATTAATGAAATGAATTAAGTATTTTCCTGTAAAAAAATATGTGGATTTAATGATACATGTGTCTGCGGATTTCCGATCTCTTAATAAATTTTAAAAAATATTTAAATATACTTTCTCTTTTTCATCTTGTTCTTTTCTAAAACCAGAAGTAAGAAGTTTGAACAGAGGCGACAGTGGATTGCAGCCTCCAATGTGGTGGAGTGAGGGGTACCTGCCAAGTTAGTACCCTAATGCTTAAGTTATTATATGAAGAAGACGAGTGAAATAAAATTGTGTTTGAAACTCGTTACCACGATTTGGCGCCTAATATATATATATATATATATATGTGTGTGTGTGTGTGTGTGTGTGTGTGTGTGTGTGTACCCTAAATAGTTGTGACAACATCTTAATGATGGGTAACAACTAGATATATTTTCTTACCATTTATAACTCAATAATAGATTATTTCTTAGGCCACTAACTGATTGGGACATGTTGCCAATCGATTGGCAAGTCATGAAATGCATTAAAAACTATTTCCTTTTTGAGTCAAACTTTGGCATATAAATAAAGGTCCCTTCCCTCATTTCAAAGCATCTTGAATCGTGTTTCATTTTACACTTCTCACACTCTATCTCTCTCTCTAAAAAATTTCTTTTGTTTACTTTCTCTCTCTAAGAATTTAGCCGAAGTGATTTTCAAGAAAATCTTTTTGCAAGTGAGGAAGTTGTATTTCTGGAAGGGTAGATTTGTAAGTCCATCAAGGAAATTTTGTTTATACCTTGGTTGAACATTTTATTCTATTAGGAAATGTTTGTTTAGGTTAGAGGCTAAATCTATAAAAAGCTTTGGTTTGGGGATTGTGTGATCAAACCCTTGTTTAGGTTCGAAGGCTCAACCTGTTATAAAAGCTTTCATGGGTTCTTGGTTAGCTCATGGTAAAACCAAGTTAATTTTAAAGCTTAGCCCAGTATTAAAATTTTGTTTAGGTTCAAGATCATCCCGATATTAAAATCTCACAAGTTACAGGTTAGCCTAGTACAAAACCAAGGTTTAAAGTTCGTGAGCTCAGCCCGGTGTTAAAAGCTCCCAATGTTTGTTTAGAAGCTTTAAAACTAACAACTCCAATATTCTTGTGGAAAGTAGACTAACCGCTTTGATCCACTATTTGAAAAGGAGACTAACCACTTCGATCCTCCGTTTGTAAGGAAGATTCATCGCTTCACTCCACAGTTTGATGGTTGGTTGGAAGTCAGTCTTAAACTTCATTTTTCCTTGTATAAGGGGGTTCGTCAGTATAAACTACTAAAAGCTCTCAAGTTTATTTAAAAAAAAATTCAAAATGATTTTAAACTCTAATTTTAATTTGAAGAGTTTTTCAAAACCAAGTTTTTCTGAAACACACAATTCACCCCCCCCCCCCCCCCCCCCCCCCGCCTCCCCAGGCCCCTCCTTTCTTGTGTGTGAAGTCACATGTCCAACAATAAAAAGTACCAACGGTACTATCAGTCAAACAAAAACATAAAAAAACATATTGAACAAATGACTTCAAGAAGAAGAAAGAAGGGGAGGGGTGAATTGTGGTATTTAAATTTTGTGATTAATTAAAAAGTGTTTACTTTAAGCTGCAATTTGCACTACTACAAATAATATATTTTATGACAAAGCTTTCACCTCCCTTTATTGCTGGGTACAACCAATTGATAAACTAACTACGGCAAATGCTTTAAATTCAAACAAATGCAGTTTATGTTTTATTTCTTTTATAATGGTGCAATTATTTTTTATTTTATTTTTATTTAAATATAAAATCATATATTCCTTTGGTTAACTTACCGACCAAGGGGAAAGATTACTCTGTTTTGTCTACAAAAGCATTCATTCATTAAATTTTGCCCTAACCTAACTCATCTCCTAACGCTCCAAACTCGTAAAAATCATTCTCTAAGATAGATTGCAAGTCAGAGAAATCATTTAATCTTTCTTAAATATTTAGGTAATCTTTCAGGGTTTTGTGTCGTCGTTATTATTGTTATTATATTCATTTATTGAAGAGACTAATTTTACCAACCTTGAACAAAAGATTTTTCTACTCTTGCAATTTATCTCATGGAATGGCGTTGTTGTTGTTGATTCCACCTTTTGATATCCATTTTTATATTTGGATATAATTTCTCAATGTTTTCATCCAAGACCAAAATTCAATGATTTATTTTTTTCCTTGACTGACAACATTGAGAAACCTTTTCCATATACACTGATCATAGTAGCACTTTGCTAATGAGGCTTGAGATATCTTCAAGTTAATCCCTATCATCATAGAGTTAAAAAGCTATCACCATCGACATCAACAACTATAAGTGTTTTCATAATCAAGACACCAAGACCACCAAGACTATCACGATTAAGTAGTTGTTATATAAGTTTTATAACTCCAAGCACATAGATCCACATTATCCCACTTTTTCATGATGACAACACATCTCTCAAGGAGGTGGTAAAAGAAACAATAAAATGATAAATATTGGAGTGGTTAAACTCCCCCCTCACATAAAGAGATAATATACTCTACTCTCATTGAGAGTATACTTTTCCCCTTTTGGCATTATAGAAAAGGCGGGAAACATAAACAAATACAGCACATAAATCACATATAATCCTTTACAAAAACGAAAGAAGAATAATGAAAAAAAACTATTAGCATATTAATCCATGCATGATTGATTTAAGATCCATAGTTCAGTTCTTATGGTAAAAAAACCTTTCTTTAGGAAGAGGTCTAGTAAAAATATCTTCTAGTTGATTAGATGAAGACACAAACTCAATTATGCATTTCCATTTTTCAACATGATCCTTAATAAAGAGGTGTCTAACCTCAATGTGTGTAGTTTGATAGTGATGTCGCGGATTCTTGGTGAGGTTTATGACACTATTTTCATCGTATTTTATTGGGACAACTCCAAGATTAACACCTTAATCACTGAGTTGTTATTTCATCTAGACAATTTGCATGCAACAACTACCCGCAACAGTGTATTATACCTTAGTTGTGGAAAGCTCTACACATGCTTGTTTCTTGCTATGTCATGAAACATATTACTTAGTAAGTGACATGTATAAATGATATTTTTTCGATCCAATTTCCACCCAGTGCAATCGGAGTCGGTATACCCAACTAAGTCGCAATCTGCTGGGTACCATAAACCCATTTGTGGTGTGGTAGTGAGATATCTCAAGATGTGTTTGACCACACTGAGATGTGATTCTTTGGGATTTTCTTGAAGTCAAGCACAAAGACACACAACAAACATGATATCAAGACAAGATGCAATGAGAGAAAGGAGGTAGTCAATCATACCTCAATATTTTCTCTCCTTAATCAGTTTTCCCTTTTCATCATTGTCTAGGTTTCATGAGGTGGCCATTGGAGTTGTTATTGCTTTGGATTTATCCATGTGAAAAATATCTTTTTAAGTTTCTTACAATAGTTGGCTTGATTAATGAAGTTTCCTTCTTTACCTTGATGTATTTTAAGTCTTATGAAGTATCGAGATTCCCCATGGACATCTCGAACTCATTCTACATCATCTCAGAAAAATCCTTAAACAAGGATTCGTTAGTAGTACCGAAGATGATGTCATTAACATAAACTTGAATAATTAAAATGTCATGCTCGGTTTTCTTGAAGTATTTCAGAAAATTCTATAAAACTTTTATTCGCCTACACACTTTTTGCCTTCAGATTAAACCGTTTTAAAACCACGGATAATCATGTAAAATTTGTGCACCCCCTTATATAACGACTCATATCTTCTTTAATATCATGGATCATATCTTCTAGTCTATCATCTGTATCTACATCAACTTCATGCCTTTGTGACATTGCAGTTTGGTTTTTATCCACTTCACCATGCCACGTCCATGTTGTATAATTTTGACTAATTACATCACAACATAGGTGATTGAATGTTCCTTTCTTTAAAAAAAATTATATTTCCACATATAACACAAGGATAATAAAAGATTTCATTGTCAAGAAGATTTCTTTCCACAAACTCAAGAAATTCAAAAACTCCTTTCTCATACACTGGATTTAATCTATTAGCTTTTATCCAACTACGATCCATAATACATTATAAAATTTAGGTATACTAAAACGTGGAAAACATAAATCAGATATATTGAATTTAGAACTAAATGTAATTACTTAAAGAAAGTTGAAGAAGAAAAATTGTTGATTTGAAGAAACATTAGAAAGTAAAAATACATAGTAAATGAGCCAACAAGAATTCGAAAGAAATTTTGCAAACTTAATCACTAAATCTAAAACTCCTAGCTGACAAAAAGTTGACCCAGTTATAGTCTTCTTGATCGTCATCATCAGAATCAAAGATTCGATAGTCTCGTTCTTCATTATCATATGAATCAAATTTTTGTACCCTTCTTCCCATTATTCCTGATCTCCTTATTCTTCTCCTCTTTCGTCTTTGTCGCACAGCAGGAGCCTGAGGGACCTGTTGAACATAGTTCACCATCATCTGTCGATTATCTTCCATGGTTCACACATGGTTGACCATCGTCTATGCATCTCACACATAGTTCACCATCATCTGTTGACTATCTTCCATGGTTCACACATAGTTGACCATCATCTATGCATCTCACGCATAGTTCACCATCATCTGTTGAATATCTTCCATGGTTCAGACATAGTCGATCATCGTCCAAGCATCTCTGACATACTTCACACATCATCTCTTGACTATCTTCCATGGTTCACACATAGTCGACCATCATCTATGTATCTCTGACATAGTTCACACATCACCGCTTGACTATCTTCCATGGTTCACACATGGTTGACCATCCTCTACGCATCTCTGACATAGTTCACACATCATCTCTTGACTATCTTCCAAGGTTCACACATGGTTGACCATCCTCGATGCATCTCTGACATAGTTCACACATCACCTCTTGACTATCTTCCATGGTTCACACATGGTTAACCATCATATAAGCATCTCACACATAGTTCACCATCATCTATTGAGTATCTTCCATGGTTCACACATGGTTGACCATCCTTTACGCATCTCTGACATAGTTCACACATCATATTTTGACTATCTTCCATGGTTCACACATGGTTGACCATCCTCTACGCATCTCTGACATAGTTCACCATCATCTGTTGACTATCTTCCATGGTTGACCATCCTCCATGCATCTCTGACATGGTTCACACATCACCTTTTGACTATCTTCCATGGTCTACACATGGTTGACCATCCTCTATGCGTCTCTGACATAGTTCACACATCAATTCTTGACTATCTTCCATGGTTCACACATGGTTGACCATCCTCTATGCATCTCTGACATAGTTCACACATCATCTCTTAACTATCTTCCATGGTTTACACATGGTTGACCATCCTCTACGCATCTCTGACATAGTTCACCATCATCTGTTGACTATCTTCCATGATTCACACATGGTTGACCATCCTCTATGCATCTTTGAAATGGTTCACACATCACCTCTTGGCTATACTCCATGGTTCACACATGGTTGACCATCCTCTATGCATCTCTGACATAGTTCACACATCACCTCTTGATTATCTTCCGTGGTTCACACATGGTTGATCATCCCCTACGCATCTCTGACATAGTTCATAAATCACCTCTTGACTATCTTCCATGGTTCACACATGGTTGGCCATCCTCTACGCATCTCTGACATAGTTCACACATCATCTCTTAACTATCTTCCATGGTTCACACATGGTTGACCATCCTCTACGCATCTCTGACATAGTTCATACATAATCTCTAGACTATCTTCCAGGTTTCACACATGGTTGACCATCCTCTATGCATCTTTGACATAGTTCACACATCATCTCTTGACTATCTTCCATGGTTCCCACATAGTTGACCATCATCTATGCATCTCACACATAGTTCATCATCATCTGTTGAGTATTTTCCATGGTTCACACACGGTTGACCATCATCCATGCATCTCATACATAGTTCACCATCATTTGTTGACTATCTTCCATGGTTCACACATGGTTGACCATCATCTATGCATCTCACACATAGTTCACCATCACCTCTTGACTATCTTCCATGGTTCACACATGGTTGACCATCACCCATGCATCTCACACATAGTTCTCTATCATCTGTTGACCATCTTCCATGGTTCACACATAGTTTACTATCATCTATGAATCTCTCACATAGTTCACCATCATCTGTTGACTATCTTCCATGGTTCACACATGGTTGACCTTCATCCATGCATCTCACACATAGTTCACCATCATCTGTTCACTATCTTCCATGGTTCACACATAGTTAACCATCATCCATGCATCTCACACATAGTTCACCATCATCTCTTGACTATCTTCCATGGTTCACACATGGTTGACCATCACCCATGCATCTCACACATAGTTCACTATCATCTCTTGACTATCTTCCATGGTTCACACATGGTTAACCATCATATATCAATCTCATACATAGTTCAACATCATCTGTTGACTATCTTTCATGGTTCAGACATGGTTGACCATCATCTATGCATCTCACACATAGTTCACCATCATCTGTTGACTATCTTCCATGGTTCACACATGGTTGACCATCCTCTACGCATCTCTGACATACTTCACACATCATATCTTAACTGTCTTCCATGGTTCACACATGGTTGACCATCCTCTACGCATCCATGACATAGTTCACCATCATCTGTTAACTATCTTCCATGATTCACACATGGTTGACCATCCTCTATGCATCTCTGACATGGTTCACACATCATCTCTTGACTATCTTCCGTGGTTCACATATGGTTAACCATCCTCTATGCATCTCTGACATAGTTCACACATCACCTCTTGACTATCTTCCATGGTTCACACATGGTTGACCATCCTCTACGCATCTCTGATATAGTTCACATATCACCTCTTGACTATCTTCCATGGTTCACACATGGTTGAGCATCCTCTACGCATCTCTGACATAGTTCACACATCATCTATTGACTATCTTCCAAGGTTCACACATGGTTGACCATCCTCTACGCATCTCTGACATAGTTCACACATCATCTCTTGACTATCTTCCATGGTTCACACATGGTTTACCATCCTCTATGCATCTCTGACATAGTTCACACATCATCTCTTGACTATCTTCCATGGTTCAGAGATAGTTGACCATCATCTATGCATCTCACACATAGTTCATCATCATCTGTTGAGTATCTTCCTTGGTTCACACATGGTTGACCATCATCCATGCATCTCATACATAGTTCATCATCATCTGTTGACTATCTTCCATGGTTCACACATGGTTAACCATCATCTATGCATCTCACACATAGTTCACCATCATCTCTTGACTATCTTCCATGGTTCACATATGGTTGACCATCATCCATGCGTTTCACACATAGTTCTCCATCATCTGTTGACCATCTTCCATGGTTCACACGTAGTTGACCATCATCTATGCATCTCTAACATATTTCACCATCATCTGTCGACTATCTTCCATGGTTCACACATGGTTGACCATCATCCATGCATCTCACACATAGTTCATCATTATCTGTTGACTATCTTCCATGGTTCACGCATAGTTAACCATCATCCATGCATCTCACACATAGTTCACCATCATCTCTTGACTATCTTCCATGGTTCACACATGGTTGACCATCATCCATGCATCTCACACATAGTTCACCATCATCTCTTGACTATCTTCCATGGTTCACACATGGTTAACCATCATCTATGCATCTCACACATAGTTCACCATTATCTATTGACTATATTTAATGGTTCACACACGGTTGACCATCATCTATGCATCTCATACATAGTTTACCATCATATGTTGACTATCTTCCATGGTTCACACATGGTTGACTATCCTCTACGCATCTCTGACATAGTTCACACATCATATCTTGACTATCTTCCATGGTTCACACATGGTTGACCATCATCTACGCATCTCTGACATAGTTCACCATCATCTGTTGACTATCTTCCATGGTTCACACATGGTAGATCATCCTCTATGCATCTCTGACATGGTTCACACATCACCTCTTGACTATCTTCCATGGTTCACACATGGTTGACCATCCTCTATGCATCTCTGACATAGTTCACACATCATATCTTGACTATCTTCCGTTGTTCACACATGGTTGACCATCCTCTACGCATCTCTGACATAGTTCACACATCACCTCTTGACTATCTTCCATGGTTCACACATGGTTGACCATCCTCTACGCATCTCTGACATAGTTCACACATCATCTCTTGACTATCTTCTGTGGTACACATATGGTTGACCAACCTCTACGCATCTCTGACATAGTTCACACGTCGCCTCTTGACTATCTTCCATGGTTCACACATGGTTGACCATCCTCTACGTATCTCTGACATAGTTCACACATCATCTCTTGACTATCTTCCATGGTTAACACATGGTTGACCATCCTCTACGCATCTCTGACATAGTTCACCATCATCTCTTGACTATCTTTCATGGTTCACACATGGTTTACCATCCTCTATACATCTCTGACATACTTATTTGTAAAATATATTAAAAAAAATAATTTTATTAAGTTACATTTTAAAAAAACATTTTAGTAAAAATATGAAATTAAAATATATAATTTAATGTCAAAATATATTTTAAAAAATAATTTTAGTAAGTTACATTTTAAAATACGTTATAGGAATAATATATAAATTTAAAAATAATATTTAGAAATTTTGTTCCAATTAATGTTAAAAAATAATTTTTAAATATATAATTTAAAAAAAAAAATTAAAAAACGTCAATATAATTTAATGAAATAAAAAATGTCAATATAATTTAAAAAAATAAAAAACATCAACATAATTTATAAAATAATTTTATTAAGCAATAGTAAAAATAAATTTAATAAAATTAATTTAAATCAAAATATATAACTTAATGTCAAATATATAATTTGTCAAAAATATCCAATTAATGTCAAATTAAAAAAATTAATGTCAAATATAATTTGTGAAATAAAACTAATTAATTTCAAATTAAAATTATATAAATTGAAAAATAATATTTAGAAATTTTGTTCCAATTAATGTTAAAATATAATTTTAAAATATATAATTTAAAAAACGTCAATATAATTTAATGAAATAAAAAACGTCAATATAATTTAAAAAATAAAAAACGTCAACATAATTTAAAAAATAATTTTATTAAGCTACTGTAAAAATAAATTTAATGAAATTAATTTAAATCAAAATATATAATAATAATGAAATCAATTCAAATCAAAATATATAATTTAATGTCAAATATATAATATAATGTCAAATATATAATTTGTCAAATATATCCAATTAATGTCAAATTAAAAAAATTAATGTCAAATTAAAAAATTAATGTCAAATATAATTTGTGAAATAAAACCAATTAATTTCAAATTAAAAATATATAAATTTAAAAATAATATTTTGAAATTTTGTTCCAATTAATGTTAAAAAATAATTTTAAGATATATGATTTAAAAAAAATTAAAAAACGTCAATATAATTTAAAAAATAAAAAATGTCAACATAATTTAAAAAATAATTTTATTAAGCTACAGTAAAAATAAATTTAATGAAGTTAATTTAAATCAAAATATATAATTTAATGTCAAATATATCCAATTAAAGTCAAATTAAAAAAATTAATGTCAAATATAATTCGTGAAATAAAATCAATTGATTTCAAATTAAAAAAAATCATTAAAGGTGATATTTATTATGGTGTGCATGATCATGATTTAATGGTCCATATTGATTTTAAAAAAAAAAGGTCTCTCACGTGAGAGACCTATACATGTCTCTCTCGGTAGCCTTAGCCTAGTTATAGATTCTAAAGTCAGATTTAATTTTTATGTACTATATTTTTTATAATAATTATGGGATTAAAAATTATTATGCTAATCATATTTTTATTTAAAATATACATACGATACACATAAAATAATATATTATACATGAATATAATTTAATTTTATATATATTGCTAAATAACATTAAAAAAAATATACAAGATATTGAATTATCTCTCCCACAAAATAAATATTGTATAAATATTAGGATAAATTATGTTTTGGTCCTAATTTTATCTGATTTATGAAATTAGTCTACCTATTTTAAATGCAAACAATTTTAATCCTTCTCACGTTTTTTTTTATAGAAAATCGATGAGTTGTTCGTTTTTTAACTTATATTTTTATCTATAAAATTTGACAATAAATTTATATATGATAATTTGTCATATTTCACAAGAAATTTATCATTTAAATAATAAAAACATCATTTATTTTAAATACAAAAGTATAAGAAAGAGACTAAAATTGTTTAAATTTAGAATAGGGAACCAATTTCATTAACCAATCAAAATAGAAAAATAAAACTGTAATTAGACTAAGTATTATCATTTTCCTGGCTCTGTCCCTGTTGATGGAACATCAGGAGGGGAAGCATTCACACTGGGTCCAACACTCAACCTCCACTTTTGGCCAGGAAGACTTTCGACACAAGGAGTCGATCCCTTACTCGAACCAGACTCTGATACCACTGATGGGACATCAGGAGGGGGAAGCATTCACATTGGATCCAACACTCACCTAAAGGTCAAAGACTCACCCAAACAAGTGAGAGACACTACATATTCACCCAAAACCTTAAGGTGATAGATGTATGGGTCATCTCACTTATAAAGTGCTCAACCTCCACTTTTCTAAGCAATGTGGGACTTAGAACTCACACTTGTTTCAACACAACTCACTTATTTCCCAACAATTTCCCCCTTTTTTTTTAAATTCCAACAAAAAATTATAAAATCATAATTCAACTTGTAATTTTATAATGACAAAATTACAAACTCTCTCATACAATTGCAATTTTTAAGGAGAAAATTGCAAACCCTGCCAATTACAATTTTTGAACGGAAAAATTGTAAACCTTCGCTCAATTGCAATTTTTGGACGGAAAAATTGGAAACCCTCTCTCAAATGCAATTTTTGGACGGAAAAATTGCAAACCCTCTCAACAAACTATTTTTGATTGGAAAAATAGAAAACCCTCTCAACAAACTATTTTTGAACGGAAAAATAGAAAACTCTCTCAACAAACTATTTTTGAACGGAAAATTAGAAAACCCTCTCTAAACACACAACTACCCAAATCACCAAAACACCTAAAAGACTACATTTTGTTGATGTGTAGAAAAACTAAAACTAACTATCTCTATAATCCTCCCTTCCTCCCTTGATCGGAACCAGACTCTGATACCACTGATGTGATATCAGGAGGGGGAAGCATTCACATTGGGTCTAACACTCACCTAAAGGTCAAAGACTCACCCAAACAAGTGAGAGAGACACCACATATTCACCCAAAACCTTAAGGTGATCACCCAAAACCTTAAGGTGATAGGTGTATGGGTCATCTCACTTATAAAGTGTTCAACCTCCACTTTTCTAAACAATGTGGGACTTAGAACTCACACTTGTTTCAACATCATAAAATCATAATTCAACTTGTAATTTTATAATGACAAAATTACAAACTCTCTCATACAATTGCAATTTTTAAGGAGAAAATTGCAAACCCTACCAATTACAATTTTTGAACGAAAAAATTGTAAACCCTCGCTCAATTGCAATTTTTGGACTGAAAAATTGGAAACTCTCTCTCAAATGCAATTTTTGGACTGAAAATTTGCAAATCTTCTCAACAAACTATTTTTGAACGGAAAAATAGAAAACCCTCTCAACAAACTATTTTTGAACGAAAAAATAGAAAATTCTCTCAACAAACTATTTTTGAACGAAAAATTAGAAAACTCTCTTTAAACACACAACTACCCAAATCACCAAAACACCTAAAAGACTATATTTTGTTGATGTGTAGAAAAACTAAAACTAACTATCTCTATTTATATTAATACTCAAATTTATTTTTTTTCTACTACCCGATGTGGGACTTGGATTAATATGTTATTTGACCCAACAAATCCTCTTTTCATTCAAAGTCTCACATATCTTCACTTTGTCTTCAACTTCATCTTCAAAGCGGTCATTATAACTATAATGATTAATTATAATGATTATGCATGTTTGTAAAATTATTACTCTTCAATCTTTTTGTCTTCTTCCTCCCTTGATCAGAATAATTGTTACTCTTCCTTCCTCCCTTGATCGGAACCAGGCTCTGATACCACTGATGGGAAGGTCAAAGACTCACCCAAACAAGTGAGAGAGACACCACATATTCACCAAAACCTTAAGGTGATAGGTGTATGGGTCATCTCACTTATAAAGTGCGCAACCTCCACTTTTCTAAGCAACGTGGAACATAGAACTCACACTTGTTTCAACACAACTCACTTATTTCCCAACACTTGTGTGTTAAGATTCAAAGCGTTTCCCAAAGAGGATTATTTCCCCACGATTGAAAAATTTAAGTGTGATAAAATGTTATTTAATTTTAATTATAAAATAATAATAATAATGATAAATATGTCACATTTCATCGTGGTTGTTATTTCTAACTGAAGTGAAATGTGGTTTAAAATATTTATAAAAAAACACAAGTGAATAAATCTATCATATAAGAAATAAAATATCTCTTGAAAAGACTTTTCTACCCTTTCCTTATCTATCAACATGTCATCAATTTATGGGCAGATTAAGTCTTTAATTCTAAAATCATAAATATTCAATGCTTCTGGTGCTAACCGAACTATATGTGTACACTCATTGATGTTGGAGAATAACTGTTCCACTTGATAACTTATTATCTCTCTCTTTTTTTTTCTTACGCTCTCTCTTTTCCCCCATCCACTTTTCCTTCTCTCTTCTCTCTCTTAACCTTCTCTCTTCTTTCTTCCCTCACCTCTTACTTTTAAACTTAAAGATTCAATCTTTTTATGTTTTGTGTTTTTGCTTTGAAGATTCAACCAGATATTTATTGCTTTTTTTACTTCTTCTTTTTTTTGCATTTCATTAATATTGTTTGTGCTAATTTTTGAAGATCTGGACTAAAATGATATGGAATAAATACTTCCAGATCTGAAATTAGACCATGTAAAATTGAAGGAAGGTAAGTTGTTACTATCAGTTCATTTGTCTGATTATGTTCCGTGTTTGTGTTAATAAGGTTTGATAGAAGGAATGTGAGTTGTTACTATGTATTTGAATAATATCTTTCTGATTTACTGGTATTTGAATGAGATGTTTCTGATATAATGATTTAGAGCGGTGCACGATTTTGCGGTGTTAATTATGATGTTTATAACTCTTAATATTTTTATATTTCTGATGTGATTTACAGGTAAAATGTGTTTGTCTCGTTTGTTTTAGATTGTGTTCCTCTGGTTGTGTAACTCAGGATCTCTAGGCTTCATCATTACTAACAACCAAGTATGTCAAACAATATTGTAATCATGTCTTTTTTTCTTTTTGGTTTGGTTTGAACAATAAATATTTAAACATATTTTTTCTTTCTGGTATAATAAAAAATTTATGCCTTAATGTTTTTTCTTTATGTTTGG
Source organism: Lathyrus tuberosus (assembly GCA_022829125.1). NCBI lineage: Eukaryota > Viridiplantae > Streptophyta > Magnoliopsida > Fabales > Fabaceae > Lathyrus > Lathyrus tuberosus. Next base: position 704,204 of record JALAZF010000436.1, on the reverse strand, counting down.
TTTTTTTAAACAATATTGTATTCATGTTTTAACTTAATGTTTTGTTTTTTGTAAACAATATTGTTGATATGTTTTTTTCTATAATTTTAGACATGTTTTTGTTAGCTAACAGGTAGAAGGTTGGTCTACTTTTCTTCAACAAAAAGGATATTCAAGATGGAGAAATTATTAAATGTACTTTTCATCATATTCATTTTAGTCAAATAATCAATGTTGATAAGGTTATTTTAACACCGTTGAAAATAAATGGAAACAAAAATGTATTTTCCTCTATCTTATCTCAATCCCTATTCAATTTTATTTACATGTAGCTTTGCATATATTGAGCCATGACAAGACCTGTGCTTTTCTATCTCCTAATCCTGAAGTTTGAGCAAAGAAAAACTATGATTACCCATGTACTCCTGCAACACGATTACCGAAACACAATGATGTAATGTCATTTTTTTACTAACATATCATAACTATCACTAAGTTATATTATAAAACAATATAAAATCAGCCTGCAAAAGCATGTCCTGCATATATATGTCAAAATATAATACATTATATATTATAGATGGTCCATTATAACACATTTGTTCATTAAATAAAATGCAACATCACCTCACCTTTTTTTTGTTAACCTTTAAAAATCATTTATAATTTGTTTTTTAACTTTTATTTCTCTAACTGATTTTTGCATTTGTTTATTTCCTAACATAATTTTTTCATTTCATATATCATTGCATATTGAATCATTATTAAATTATTTTATTATTATATTTTACAACTACTTCACATATTTCTAATTTATTTTTAGGGTTAAATAAGTATTAGGTCCCTGAAAATAACCCAACTTTGAGGTTTAGTCCCTAAAAAAATTTCCTTCAAGGTTTGGTCCTCCTAAAGTTTTCCGTTTCTAACTCTAATCTCTCCCGTTAGTTTTCACTAACGGCGGATGATGTGGCGTGCCATGTGTGCATTGACCAGTCAAAAAATACTTTTTTATATTAAATTTATTCTCCTCCTTCTCTCTCTCACTCCTCTTCTTCTTTCCCTCTCCACCTTTTTCTCTACCCTCATTTCTCTTTCTCTCTCTCTCATTTCTCTTCCTCCTCATCATCCTCAAAGAAAGGTGCAAAGTCTCATGTTGAAAATAAATTGGGGGAATTCTTCAAGAATCAAATTGTAGATTCCTCTCCAGCTTATGGTGGCGGGTTTAGAGCTGCTAATGAGGCTATTAATAAATATGGTCTGCGTAGTACTCTTGAGCATATTCGTTTGACTGGTTTTTTCCCTGAAAAAATTATAGAATGTATGGAACTGTTATTTATATTGTATTCACCTCAAGAGTTAACTCAAGTGTGTTACATTTCTATCTCAACCCCCATTACAATTTACAACCAACATACTGTAATTTGAAAAATAAGGGTGCACTCGGGTAAAAGCTTATTATCGTTGGGATATTAATTAAACAATTTCTTTTTCATCATAAAAATAATAATTAATGGTTTTGAATCAAACATTTTTCAATATTGTTTTGGCGTGGTCTTTTTCACATTAAAGAAAGTTTCATTTAGAACCTTTCCTATAGTTATAAGCCTATAATCAATACTTAACAATATTTCCACCATATTAATCAAGAAACTATCTCATTATGCCGTACATAATACAAATTCAAACCAGAACACTCAAGTGTGTCTTTAATCTTATATAATTAAAAGGTAGAAACACAAATTTCATTAACCTTACAAACCTCAATTGTAGTAAAGAATAAATCTTTATATTCAACAATCAACAAGCCCCAAAAAGAAAGGTAAAAAAAAATGGAAAACATAGAAAACCGGTTTCTAACTATGTATAAACACCAAATCAAACAAAATATATAGCACACATTGTTTTCTACAAAAAGATGAAACAGTCCAATGAGATAAGAGGATTATCAACATCCTCCATAACTGTTGAGTCCATATTGTGATTATTGCTAGAAACCACATCCTTAACAATGGTCTCTTTCTGCCTCAAATTCAAACCAGAAGAATGAATTCGTCGCAAATTGTTGTTTGGACTTGGACTAGAGATCGTTGCTTTAACGCTTTCTCTCCTAAAGAAAGGTGCAAAATGCACCATCAAATCAGGTAATGTGATATATTGACTCAAGTGAGAACCAATAGCAGATTCAGAAATCTTATCAAAACTCAACATGTTTAAAATAAGCTACATGGACAACATAATTTATTATAATAGTGGTTATGTATCTTTGAGAAAGTTGCAAACCTGCACTTCAAAAATTTACATTCACAGGTCATGATTAAGACAGCAGTGAACGAGTATTGAAACCACGAGTCCCTTAATAATAGATCTCAATGCATGCAAAAGAGAAATGAGAGAGAGAGAGAAAGAGAAATGAGGGTAGAGAAAAAGGTGGAGAGGGAAAGAAGAAGAGGAGTGAGAGAGAGAGAGAAGGAGGAGAATAAATTTAATATAAAAAAGTATTTTTTGACTGGTCAATGCACACATGGCACGCCACGTCATCCGCCGTTAGTGAAAACTAACGGGAGGGATTAGAGTTAGAAACGGAAAATTTTAGGAGGACCAAGTCTTGAAGGAAATTTTTTTAGGGACTAAACCTCAAAGTTGGGTTATTTTCAAGGACCTAATACTTATTTAACCCTTATTTTTATATTACATTACTATAGTGAGGTAAATCCATTTTTCATTTATTAATAAAAATAAAAATTATTTTTAATTTAATAATTTGATCTTCTACCGTGATAACATTTATTGATTATAAATTTTACTTATTTGTAAATGTTAGTAGTTTTTAAATTTTTTATTAAGTTTATGTCTTAGGAAAATTTTACTTTTTTCATGATTTGATCTTTTATAGTGATAACATTATTAGTGTGATCTTTTTATTGAACTGCGAGATATATACATATATCCTAATATTTCCTCCGTCCCAAATTATAAGATATTTTGGACTTTTCACACAAATTAAAAAACTTAATTATTATTTTATGGGAAAGATAAATTATGTATAAATTTAAAGTAATGCCCCTCATAATTATATAGGAGAGAGAAATTAAAAGAGTTGAAAGAATAAATAATAATAAATATTTGAAGATATAGTGAAAAATATGTCATTTATATTGCATTGGAAATGTAATATGACTTATAATTTAGGATAAATTTTTTTATCAAAATAACTTATAATTTAGAACGGAATGAGTAGTTGTTAGTAGGTCACTTGCCTTTACCCAATCACATTAATTCAAATATAGAAATAATCAATTCTACTCCGAATGGCAGGGGCGGATCCACTCTATAGAGATTGGGTGCTCAATCTCCCACACGAAAAAAAATCTTTAACTAAAACTAGGATATGTAATTTTTTTAGCACCCATAAATTATCATATATGCTTTTTTTTTTATTATTTATTTTCCAATATAACGCCAATTAATTTTTGTCATGCATTCATTCATAATCAACATTTTAAAAATCTAATTTTTAAATCAATTTTATTGTTTACTTCTATTTTTTTCTTAAACAATTATAATTCTATAGTGGTTTGCTTAATTGATTCTAATATTTCATAAAAAAAAATTAAAACTAATTTTTCATAAATATTGATTGATTCTAATGTTTTAACTTGAACTACGGTTAAGGCAAGTAAATTTTCTTAATTATTAAAAAGATTAATTACTAAAGTGGTTTGCTTAACTAATAATATTGGCTATTATGTTTTTTTTTTGTCTTGGATACATGTATAATTATATAAATATAGAGGATATATCTGATAAATTTTGGCCAACAAATAAATCATTTTTTTGTAATCGTAAGGTTTTATGTTTTTTTGAGATTTTTATCATTTAAATTATTTTTTAAAAAAATTCGTGACTTTTTCTTCTATCAAAATATATACATTATTTTCTAGTCCCGACCAAAGATAATTTTTAGATCCGCCACTGCCGAATGGTACAAGTGAAAGGAACAGCTTTCTTCTATAGTGAAAGGAACAAATTTCTGCTACCAAATTCCAATCTATATTTTATTATTAACAACAAAATTATAAGTGCATCATATCTATGATATATTTCATTTATTTTATTTTAAAATTATACTTAATCCGTCACAAATTATAAGACATTTTGAATATTTCATATGAAATAAAAAATTTAATTATTAATTTATGAAAAAGATAAATTATGTATGACTTTACAGTAATACTCTTCATAATTACACAGGAGAAAGAAATTAATAGAGTTGAAAGAATAAATAATAATAAATATTTGAGGGTATATGGGGAAAATGTCATTAATATTGCATTAAAAGAATAAAATGAGTTATAATTTGAGACAAATTTTTTTGACAAAGTGACTTATAATTTAGAACATATAAAGTAATTTATTACTTATACTTATTGATAGGGTAATGCTAATTTGTGTCGCAAAGACACATGTTAAGAAAACCACAAATAGAAAATGTGTATTGGAAAAAGGAGTAACATAATTAATTACAACCTTAACCAATACACAATTTCCAAAAAAAAAAATCTACATTTACTTATTAACTTGTGCCTTTGGAACACAAGTTAACATTACCCTTAATTTTTTTACACAAATGTCATTTTTTGAAATTAAAAGTACCAAACTGCCACAACTTGAAAAAAATGTTCCAGAATGTCACAGTTTCTCTTAGGGGTCGTCCTTCCATTGGACGAACCACTGCTGCAAATTTCGTTCATGAAATGGTTCGCCCAATGGTTGGCCGAACCATTGAGAAGACATTTTTTTTATTTTTTTTGTTTTAAAATATAATTATATATGTTTTATTATATTTTAATATATTTAATTATTTTTTAAAGATTAAAAACTATTTTGATGTCTTAAAATATTCATGAATAAATACTTTAATTAATTTTATATTATAATTAAATATTTTTCATAATATTTAATTAATTAATTAATATAATTTATTTATTAAATAAAATCATAAATATAAGCAATTTTATTAATATTATTGAGTGAAAAAGATACATAATTTTTGTCTACGTAAATGATCGCCAGTTCCTGATGCATGGACGGCGAGGCTCTTTGTTGTGATGAAGAAGATGCATATTGACGGGGGTCATCCAGGAACTGGCCTTAAGAAGCATGCATAAATGAAATGGATAAAAACCATTGCATATATGCAGCACTATGAACATAGCTACCATTAACCATGTTACCTTTCAAGGTCAATTTTTTTTTGTTTCTCCACTCTTTGTTCTCTTCTCTATTTAGATTGCGCCAATGGTCTCCCCATGTATTAGGCATTTCAGTTTCATGGTGTTCGCATAGACATCTAGGCTGAGAAGGGATTTCTTATTCAAATCCAAATTGCAATTTGACCCTATCACCTTGATGCATTTCAACAATATGAAAACTGATGATTGAAGTGGTCGCGCTCCAAATCTGGCTATCTTCAAGGACGCATTCGGGTTAGTTCGGGTAGGACCTCCAAATAAACTGTTACAGAAAATATAATAGTTAAAGTATAAATACAGATTTTAGCATTTATGTATAGACTATAGTGGTAACAAACTTACATCGTTAGCCTTCAATCTATCTAGTGCGAATTTATATCCTCGGAGGTGGTGACGAGGATTTTTTTGGTAAGTGTAACATCCCAAATTTATTAGAATATTTATTTAATTTATTTAAATATAATATTTGTGAATTTTCGGTGAATTTTGGTGGTTGGTGTCAACGTCGGTGTTTTGGTGGAGTTTTGCTTATTTTAATTAAATAATAGTATATAATATGAATATATTAGTATTATTATTAATTTAAATAATATTAGAGGAATTAAGGATAAGATGGACTTTTAAGGTGGATTAGTGAGGGTATTATGGGGAGAGTCTATTTTGGAAGCCCAAAGGTTTAACAAAAGGAGAATTTTGAGATTAGGTTTCATTTTGTTGGTCAGGACGTGAAAATAAGGAGAAAGTGCAGAGCTCTGAGGAATGAAGGAAAAAGGCGAGGATTCGTGAAGGTTTCCAAAGGATCGATAGAGAAAGCTCTGAATCGACAATCTAAGGTATAGGAAGTATTGTCTTTCATTGTTTTCAATATGGAACGTGATGTGTTGAAAGTGGGTTTTGAGGTTTTTGAAGGGTTTATGAGTTATTGATGATTTAGAGGTATTTCTGAGAATCGGTGATGGATTATTAAGGGTTGAATTGATTTAGGGTAAAATAAGCCTTCGAGGAAAAAACCTTTTTTTTATGATGCGTGGGATCTTGTATGAGAAAGGGATTTATGGGGTTTATGGGAACCTTGAGAGTTTGTGAAGGTTTAGGTGATTTCGAGTTACAAAAGTGAAATTAATCGACCTAATAGTTATAGGTTTTGTGTCCTTAATGGTTATAATGCCTTAGGAATGTTGTAAGAATGTTTTTGGGCGAACTGAGGTTGAATTCGTAATGTATTGTGGGTCTAGTATGCTACTGATGCGTAGCAGCGATTCCCTGCAATCGCTAGTTCGCAAAGCGAACGAAACACTCGCAAGGCGAATGTTCGCCTGGACTCGCAAAGCGAGTAGCGCAGCTAATGCGCGATAACTGTGATGATTCTGGGTTGATTTCTGAGAAGTGGTGTCGTGGATTCGCACAGCGAATGTCCTAGCGAAGGGCTTCCCAAAGCGAATGAAGTGGCGAAGGGAGGCAAAATGGGGGCTTTGTTGGGATTCTGGGATTCGCAGAGCTTCGCAAGGCGAAGGTCCCAGCGAATGTGTTCGCACAGCAAACTCAGCAGCGAACTGCTGCTGTTTGTGAAATTTATTTATGATGCTGTGATGTTCTGAGATTTTGGTGCTGTGATATTTCTGATGTTTTACTATGATGTTCTTGATGATATTGAGATGATGACCTGTGAAGTTTTGATGAATATATGATGACATGATTAACATGATGTTTTGGTGAATGATGATTCACATAATGATATTTTTGGCGATGATGATTATGACGTTGTGTATCATGCATTCATAGCATTTCTGTGACGATGGTAGGACTTCGGTCCAGTGATGATGGTGTAATTTCAATATAATTTCAATCTTTTCAAGTGATTTTGATGAAGACAACAAATACTACTTGAACTTTAATCATGCTCAAAAAGGAAGTGGATCAAATGTATACAAGCATGAACTTAAAGTTTTTCAACAGATTACAAGACTTGAAGAAATTCTCAAGAAACAATCAAGGTTAAACTTTCACTTATTAATTGATGCATACAAGTGTTCAATACATTTTCTAAATATTGCATTTATCATATAAAAAGGTTTTGATTCATATTCATGAAGATTACATTTCATAAAATTAAGTATTTTTTCAAAACTGGACGCATGTAACCGGTTACAGCTTAACTGATAACCGGTTAACATGAAGAAAATTTGAATTCTTTGGTTACGTTACAACGTGATAACCGGTTAGCAGTTATGCTGTAACCGGTTACCACTGAACAGATTTCAAAAATAAATGCATCTCTTCATGCTTCTTTCACAAACCTTTTCCTTTTGAACCATGGCATCCCTTAATTAATTATATCTGTTTGTAGAGGTGTTTAAGCATTATATAAGCATCAAATTGTCAGATTTTTAAACTCACCTCCTTGCTAAAAATTTCAAACAATCATTCTTTTACTAAAACCTTCATTTTATCAAAGTGTTCTTAACAAACCTTTTAAAAGTGAAACCTTTGCATAAAATCTTCACACATACTGCATTTGTTTCATTTCAATTGTGTTGAACACTTGTATAACATTCTTAGAGTGAATTCTACAAAGGAGAAGATCAATTGTCAAATTGATATACATTCAAGAATCCAACTTTCTGCACTTATTCAAATAAAATTCAGATTTGTGATATTTTGTTTACAGCTTATTTTTAGTATTGGTAAAGATAAGTTTGTAAGGTTTTCCTTGCGATCCGGATTGTGGATACAAGAGGTCCTTTGTAAGATTTATTCTTGGTTGGACTTTAAAATTGTAAAATCCAAGAGGGTGTTCTTGGTGGTTGATTGTGAGTGACTTGTATAGAAAGACTAGGAAGAGTCTTGTAAAGTCAAAACAATAGTAAACTCTCTTTCATGTTGAAAGGGGAGTGGAGTACTCTCGACCTATGAGGGGAACCACTATACGTCTTGGTGTTCTTTACTTTCCCGCATTTACCGCATTTCATCACTTAGAAATCTTTAGGAAAGTAAAAATTCAAATACCGTCAAAAATCAGGATAATTGTCTAAGAGCCTAATTCACCCCCCCCCCTCCTCTTAGGCACATTTATAACTTACAATTGGCATCAGAGCAGGTCTTAGGTAACCTGTTCCTAAAGATCCAGTATGGCTTCCGCAAGTTCAAACCTGGTTTTCAAAGACGGTGGAAGTAGTAACAAGCCCCCACTTTTCTCTTGAGAGTATTTTGATTTTTGGAAGATTTGTATGAGAGCACATCTTGAAGTACAAGGAGAAGGTATATGGGAAGCTATTGAGAATGGTCTGCATAATCCTGTGAATGTAGTCAATGGTGTTGGTACTTCAAAATTAAAAAGTACATATGATGAATAAGACAAGAGAAAAGTCCTAAATGAAAAGAAAGCTATCAATCTTCTTCAAAGTGCCTTAAGTATTGATGAGTTCTTTCGTGTTTGTCAATGCAAATCGGCAAAGGAAATATGGGATACTTTGGTAGAAACACATGAAGGAACGGCTGAGGTTAAAAGATCTAGACTAAATACTCTAAGTCAAGAATATGAAATGTTCCGAATGCAGCCCGGAGAAACCATTGTTGCATTACAGAAAAGATTTGTTCATTTGACTAACCACTTAATAGCACTTGGTAAGACATTCTCAAATGATGAACTAAATCTCAAAATTCTAAGATCTTTGACAAGAGAATGGAAACCAAAAGTAACGGCAATATCGGAAAAGAAAAACCTCTCTACGATGACTTCCGCATCTTTATTTGGAAAACTTCAAGAACATGAGTTAGAACTTGGACAACTTGAAAAACATGAACTTCAAGACAAGAAGTCCAAAGGTATTGCTTTAAAGGTAGATGCAAAAGGAAAACAAAATGACGACTCATCGGAGGAAGACGAAAATTTCATGCTTCTAGTAAAAAGACTTGGAAAATTCTTTGGAAATAAAGATAAGTCTTTTTATGCTAAAAGGAAGAAACACTTTAAGAAAAAGGATACTTCAACTTCATCTCAAGACATTACATGTTATGAATGTGGGAAGCAAGGTCACATAAAACCCGAATGTCCACAACTTGCAAAGAAAGGAAGTTTTAAAGGCAAGAAGGAATCAAAAAATAAGAAGGCATACATTGCATGGGAAGACAACAAAATTAGTTCATCATCCGACTCGGAGAGCGATGAAAGCGCAAAACTAGCACTTATGGCTACACATAACTCCGAAGATGAAAATGACGAGGTTAGTACTAAATTTTCTCTTTATGACAATGATGCACAAGAAGCCATAAATGAACTCTTAAATGAATGTAAGGTCCTATGTAAAACAATTTCTTCACAAAAAAGACAAATAACATCTTTAGAAGAAAAAGTCGGTGTTATGGAAAAAGAGTCAAAAGATGAAAAACAAAAGAAAGCAAGTGAAGAAAAACAAGAGTTGGTATGTAAAAATTGTGAATCACTTTCATTCCAAATTGTTCAATTAAAAAGAGTCTTAGAAAGATATGAGAAAGGACAAATTGGTTTAGAAGCGGTCCTTAGTCAACAAAGATATTCAAATGACAAAATTGGACTTGGTTATTCAAAATTTTCTAAACCAAGCTCTAGTAAAACAATCTTTGTTAAGGCTAGTGACCAAACTTCTAAGGAAAAAGTGAACAAACCTAAGAATGTGCATCCTTATCCTAAAAAGAAAAGAACTCCCATTAAGAAGAGATTTCCTAAAAAGAAATCATATGTTCCTAGATATAAAAGCAATTTTGTTCCTACTTGTTTTTATTGTGGTATTATTGGCCATACACCTAATGCTTGCTATGTAAGAAACTTTAGTATTGCAAGTGGGCATTATGTGTGGGTAAATAAAGGTACTAATTATGAAGGACCCAAGGCTATTTGGGTACCTAACAAAACTTAATTTGTTTTGTAGGTTTGCTTGAAGACCACTTCAAATCTATGGTATCTTGATAGTGGTTGTTCGAAGCATATGACCGGAGATGTAAACAAAATTTCAAGTCTAGTGCTTAAGGCCAAGGGTTATGTTACTTATGGAGATAACAATAAAGGAAATATTCTTGGCGTAGGCAATGTTGGTTCACCACCTTTCACAACAATTGAAGATGTTCTTTATGTTGAAGGCTTAAAGCATAATCTTATTAGCATAAGCCAACTTTGTGACAAAGGATTCAAAATCAAGTTCACTAAAGATGAATGTTTGATAGAAGACAAAATCACTAATGAGGTATTGCTTAAAGGTAATAGAATTAACAATATTTTTATGATTTCCCTTGATGACACTTCTTTGAAGGTTAAATGTCTTATGGCAAGCAATAATGATTCATGGCTTTGGCACAAAAGGATTGTTCACATTCATATGGAGCATTTGAATAAATTAATTAAGCATGATTTAGTTATTGGTTTACTAAAGATAAAATATGTCAAAGATAAATTGTGTGATGCATGTCCAAAGGGGAAACAAAACAAGTCAACTTTCAAATCTAAAGATGTGGTGTCCACCTCAAGGCCACTACAATTGTTGCATATGGACTTATTTGGTCCATCAAGAACAAGAAGCTTCGGAGGTAATGTATATGCTTTAGTTATTGTTGATGATTTCTCTAGATATACTTGGAAATTCTTTTTAGTGCAGAAAAGTGATGCATTTAAGGCGTTCAAGAAATATGCAAAGCAAATTCAAAATAAGAAGTCACTTTCAATTGCCTCCATAAGAAGCGACCATGGTGGAGAATTCCAAAATGCTTCCTTTGAAGAATTTTGTGAAGAACATGGAATATCTCACAAATTCTCGGCACCAAGGACTCCTCAACAAAATGGAGTGGTGGAGAGAAAGAATAGGTCATTGGTGGAACTTGCAAGAACAATGCTTAGCGATTCAAATCTTCAAAAATATACTTTTGGGCGGATGCGGTGAGCACGACATGTTTTGTAAGTAATCGTGTTAACATTAGACCTATTATAAAGAAAAATCCCTATGAACTTTTCAAAGGGAGGAAACCAAACATTGCTTACTTTCACATTTTTGGATGCAAGTGTTTTGTCTTAAACAATGACAAAGACAATCTTGGTAAGTTCGATGAAAAATCGGATGAAGGTATATTTCTTGGTTATTCTCTTACAAGTAAGGCTTATAGAATTTATAATAAAAGAACTTTAACAATTGAAGAATATATGCATGTTAAGTTTGATGAATCTAACCCCTCCAAGGAGGATATTATTTTATGTGATAATGATGAAATTGTAGAAATTCCCCAAGAAGATACTTCAAAAGAGAATCAAGTGGAACTCCAAGAAGAATCGATTCAACAAGAGTCAAATTTAGATGATCTGCCTAAGGAATGGAGGACTCATAGAGATCATCCAATTGACAAAGTTATTGGTGATATTAGTCAAGGTGTAGAAACAAGATTAAATCTTAAAGATGCTTGCTTAAACATGGCTTTTATATCACAAATTGCACCTTCCAAAGTTGGTGAAGCCTTAAGTGGCGATCATTGGATTATTGCTATGCAAGAAGAGTTAAACCAATTCGAAAGGAATCAAGTTTGGGAACTTGTTCCTAGACCAAGTGATAAACACATCATTGGTACAAAATGGGTGTTTAAGAACAAACTTGACGAGAATGGAATAATTGTTCGAAATAAAGCAAGGTTGGTTGCACAAGGTTACAATCAAGAAGAAGGTATTGATTTCGAGGAAACATTCGCTCCGGTTGCAAGGTTAGAAGCTATCCGTTTATTACTTGCTTATGCATGTTCATTAAATTTTCAACTATATCAAATGGATGTCAAAAGCGCATTCTTGAATGGCTACATCAATGAAGAAGTATATGTCAAACAACCCCCGGGATTTGAAGACTTCAAGAATCATTCACATGTCTTCAAATTAAGGAAAGCTCTTTATGGCTTAAAGCAAGCACCAAGAGCATGGTATGATCGTCTTATCAATTTTCTTTGTGAAACGGGATTTGTGAAAGGCAAAGTTGACAAGACATTGTTCATTAAGAAAGCAAAAGGTAATACTTTGTTAGTCCAAGTCTATGTTGACGACATCATATTCGGTTCGACGAACGAAGATCTTTGTAAAGAATTTTCATTGATGATGCAAGGAGAGTTTGAAATGTTAATGGTGGGAAAAATGAATTACTTCCTTGGACTTCATATCAAACAACTAAAGGACGGTATATTCATCAACCAATCCAAGTATTGCAAAGAATTGTTGAAAAAATTTGACATGGATAGTTGCAAAGCTATGGCTACACCAATGGGATCCGGAACATATGTTGATCAAGATGAATCAGGTGCTTCCATTGATATTACAAAGTATCGAGGTATGATTGGTTCTTTATTATATTTGACGGCAAGCCGTCCTGACATAATGTTTAGTGTGTTTATGTGCCCGTTTTCAAGCAAATCCAAAGGAGTCACATCTCACCGCTGTGAAAAGAATCATGAAGTATCTCAAGGGAACGACGAATGTTGGTCTATGGTATCCAAAAGGTAGTATGTGTAATTTAGTTGGTTATTTTGACGCGGATTATGCAGGTTGCAAAACTGATAGAAAAAGAACGAGTGGAACATGTCACATCCTAGGAAATGCATTGGTATCTTGGTCTTGTAAGAAACAAGCGTGTGTCGCTCTAAGTACGGCTGAAGCAGAATACATTGCAGCAGGAAGTTGTTGTGCATAAATTCTTTGGCTAAAACAACAATTGAATGACTATGGAATCAATCTAGGATGCATACCACTTCGATGTGATAACACAAGTGCTATCAATATTATAAAGAATCCGGTCATGCACTCAAGAACCAAGCACATAGACATTCAACATCATTTTCTACGTGATCATGTGCTTAAAGGAGATGTTGAAGTCACTTTTGTGGATACACATAATCAACTAGCGGACATTTTCACAAAACCTCTCGCAAAAGAACCGTTTTTCAAGAATCGTCGAGAACTTGGCATATTGGATGAAGGTGACATTTAATCTTCAATTTTTTTTTATTATATGTCATAATGAAGCCAAGGTACACAAAACATTAATTACTTTAATTTTATTCATTTTTGCACTAATTGATAATATTTGATGTATGTGACATTTTATGAATTCTCCTATTTTCTCATATAATTAATTTATTTTTTATAAAAAAAAATTTTCATCATAAGTTGCATTTCTATGTGTAGTAACATGTCAAGATAATTTTTTTTGGAGAAATCACTTAATTTGGGCTATGCAAAGCTACTGTTTTTCACTTTTTGCCTGCTGTAACCGGTTATCAGTTTCGCTGTAACCGGTTACCATGTGTTATTTTTGCCTTATTTGCGCAGTTTTGAACTATGTAGCCGGTTAGCAGTTACGCTGTAACCGGTTACCACTGAATCATTCTAAAAAATTCCTTAATTAAATTGTCACGTTTTATGTTACTTTCTTATTTTTTTCTGTTTTTATTATTTATGTTGTTCGTTAAATATGTTATTAAGTGATAGGACTTATCTTTAACCTTGAAACTTTCATTTCATAACATCTCACTTCATCTTCTCCACCCATTCAATATTCCTCATAAAGCTTCATTACTACCTTTAAAGAGCAATCAAAACCCACTATCCTAAATAACTCCATATAAGTCTCACCCTACTACATTCCATCCTCACATATCTCTCAATCTAATCCATTTTCGGATTCACCTCAAACCCTAAAAACCTCATCTTCCAAAAAGCTTCAACATCATCCATGGCTCCCAACAAGCAGAACAAGGGTAAAAAGAAAGCTGATGAAGAAGCTTCTGAGCAGGTTGAGCAAGATCGTGCAGCAACTGTTAAGGCCAGAAGAATGGATTTTGCCGTCCGAACCCGGAATCTCATGCTAGTAAAGTATGTTCTCTTTAAGGAATTTTCTTCACATAGCCTTACCTTTGAAACTTTGTTGAAAAATTCTGGTGTTGCTAAACTAGTGGCAGAATCTGGCCCTTATTATCCTGACTTAGTTAGACAATTTTATTCCTCTGTTAAGTTTTGTAAGGATGAAATAGATGAGGATATGTTAACTACTGTTGTTAAGAGCACTGAGATTTCATTGGATTTGGAGGATTTTGGTAAGGCTTTGGGTATTCCCTACAAAGAGGGGGAAGAACTTCGTGCCGGTGTTGTTCCGGAAAATGAAAATTGGGCTGGTTTTGAGAGTCTAGCATATTTTGCTAGTATTTCTAGGCGAGGAACTATGGATTTCGTTATGGCTAGACAACCGGCAAATTCTATCCGGATTGTCAAGAATGCTTCTTGCTTAAGCGTGAGTGACCGAATGTTGCATTATATCCTAGCATACATTTTGGTTCCAAAAAATTCTAACCATTCACAAGTGAATGAACTTGAGCTTCACCTTATCCGTTCCATGAAGTTAGGATTGAATATAAATTGGGCTTATGTGATATTCCACAACATGCAACATCAATTTGGTCTAACCGGAAGCTTACCCTATGCGTGGTTTGTGTCAAAATTTTTGGAATACAAGAAAGTGCTACTCAATAGGGAACCTAGGCAAGACATGACTTCTAGAGATGAAATCAATGCAAAAACCGCTACGAAAAATACCGGAATAGTTGTTGCTCCTAATGGTCGGTTCATGTATAAAGAAGACATGGAACAAGCAAATCCTCCAGCTCCGGAAGGTGGTATTACCAATGAGGTTCTTTATGCGGAAATAGTCTCCATGAAACAACAAATGGCCCGTAATCATTATGAGACATGTCGCGGTTTCAACTCCATTAAAAGGATGTTTAGCAAAATGACTTGTAATGTTGGAACAAGTACCGAAAATAAAGAAGCAAGTGAGGAAGACAATGAGGAAGATGGTGATGAGATGTCGGAAGATGAAGATTGAACCTAACCTTTCCTATGTTCCTTTATGTTTTCTATGTTTAGTTCTTGTTTAAGTTAAAGTTTTTTTTGTTTTGTTTTAAGCCTAAGACATTATGATGGGCATGTTTTCCATTTGTATCCGTATCGTTCATGTTCCGTACTTTCTATTTAGTATTATGTTGTTAAAGTATTGTGTGTGATTGTTATGTGTATGTTGTGTTTAATTGTATGTGTGTTTCATTTTTCACATTTTTGCATATGTTTCATATATCATATTTTGCTCTTATCCTTCCTTTTTGGTAATGACAAGTGGGGAGAAGAGACTATGTTTCTCTAACATTCTTGTACAGAATTTAAAAAAAAAAACTCTTTTGATACTCATGAATTGAGGGGGAGCATCATCAAAGGGGGGGCATTTTTTATCATTAGAAAAACATCATGAAAGCATCTTTCAAATTTGGTTGTCATCATCAAAAAGGGGGAGAATGTAATTTCAATATAATTTCAATCTTTTCAAGTGATTTTGATGAAGACAACAAATACTACTTGAACTTTAATCATGCTCAAAAAGGAAGTGGATCAAATGTATACAAGCAAGAACTTAAAGTTTTTCAACAGATTACAAGACTTGAAGAAATTCTCAAGAAACAATCAAGGTTAAACTTTCACTTATTAATTGATGCATACAAGTGTTCAATACATTTTATAAATATTGCATTTATCATATAAAAAGGTTTTGATTCATATTCATGAAGATTACATTTCATAAAATTAAGTATTTTTTCAAAACTGGACGCATGTAACCGGTTACAGCTTAACTGATAACCGGTTAACATGAAGAAAATTTGAATTCTTTGGTTACGTTACAACGTGATAACCGGTTAGCAGTTATGCTATAACCGGTTACCACTGAACAGATTTCAAAAATAAATGCATCTCTTCATGCTTCTTTCACAAACCTTTTCCTTTTAAACCATGGCATCCCTTAATTAATTATATTTGTTTGTAGAGGTGTTTAAGCATTATATAAGTATCAAATTGTCAGGTTTTTAAACTAACCTCCTTGCTAAAAATTTCAAACAATCATTCTTTTACTAAAACCTTCATTTTATCAAAGTGTTCTTAACAAACCTTCTAAAAGTGAAACCTTTGCATAAAATCTTCACACATACTGCATTTGTTTCATTTCAATTGTGTTGAACACTTGTATAACATTCTTAGAGTGATTGCTACAAAGGAGAAGATTAATTGTCAAATTGATATACATTCAAGAATCCAACTTTTTGCACTTATTCAAATAAAATTCAGATTTGTGATATTTTGTTTACAACTTATTTTTAGTATTGTTAAAGATAAGTTTGTAAGGTTTTCCTTGTGATCCGGATTGTGGATACAAGAAGTCCTTTGTAAGATTTATTCTTGGTTGGACTTTAAAATTGTAAAATCCAATAGGGTGTTCTTGGTGGTTGATTGTGAGTGACTTGTATAGAAAGACTAGGAAGAGTCTTGTAAAGTCAAAACAATAGTAAACTCTCTTTCATGTTGAAAGGGGAGTGGAGTACTCTCGACCTGTGAGGGGAACCACTATACGTCTTGGTGTTCTTTACTTTCCCGCATTTACCGCATTTCATCACTTAGAAATCTTTAGGAAAGTAAAAATTCAAATATCGTAAAAAATCAGGATAATTGTCTAAGAGCCTAATTCACCCCCCCTCTTAGGTACATTTATAACTTATAGATGGTGTTAGACTTCGGTCTATTTGTGGCTTCCATCCCATTGTGTGGATGTGAAGTGGATTATGACGTGCTCCGGTTCTTGTGTAGAATCGATCCTATTTGACGGGGATCTTTGGAGGGTGATGGCTTAAGTGTCCATCGATTATGACGATTGGTACCACATGCATGAGTCCTGTTATGCATTGCATTTATGTGGCATTTGTTGTGATTTATGATGACGTGTTTTGATGTTTGCCTTGTGATGACTCTGATGATGTTGTATAGGATGATGACGCCATTTTTATGCATATCTTATTTTATATTGATTATAATGAATTGTATTACTCACCCTACCTATTTGAATGTTGCCTCCACGTGGTTAACGTGCAAGTGATCAGGATTAGCTGTGGACGCTTTTGAGGACTTTTGACGTTATTTGCTTTTGGTCGACTTAGAGGGTCTTTGCTCTGATAGTGTAACATCGAGTTGGGGTCGTTGAGTCGAACTATGTTGAATTTTATTTGGCTGTTATTTTATTAATTATTTGATGACTATGATTTATTTTAATAAACCCTCTTGTGGGATTTTTGTGGTTATGGTGGTTCTGCTGCCCTTTGAAGGCATTTTGAGTTATTTTGAGGAAAACCCGTTGTTTACGGAGTAAATGTTTTATTTTGAATTTATAAGGGAAATGTGCACCATTCGAGGTGAATTCTGATTTATTATGAGTTTATGTGTATTCCGCTGCGATATTTTGTGGGGTAGAAAAGGGTGTTACATTAGTGGTATCAGAGCAGGTCGGTCCGTCCGGCCAGGTTTTTACGTGATGTCAGTCCCCTGTCGGTCGACAAGTGTGTGTACACTGTCGATGTTTTAGTTCTTCTAACCTTGTTGGTGGGGGTGCAGGATGGCTGGAAGAAATGATCGTGTTATTGCTGATGCTTTGGAAACAGTTGCTAATGTGGTGGCGCAACTCAATCCGAATGGTGGAGTCCCAGACGAGTTTCGTGCTTTGGGGGAGTTCAAGAGAAACAATCCGCCGGAGTTTGAGGGTACTCATGATCCAGCAAGTGCACACAAGTGGCTGAAGGTGATCAAGAAAATTTTCTGAGGAATGGGATGTACTGATGCGCAGCAAGTTCAGTTTGGAACTCACATGTTGTCGAAAGAGGCTGAGGACTGGTGGGATAACACTCGTCAGACACTGGAAGATGTTGGCACTGTGATAACATGGACTATGTTCAAGCAGGAATTTCTGGGAAAGAATTATCCAGAGGATGCTCGTGGTAAGAGAGAGGTAGAAATCCTTGAGCTGAAGCAAGGAGATATGACTGTTGAAGAGTATGCTGCGAAGTTTGAGAAGTTGGTGAAGTTTTGTCCTCACTACAACCGTGCAGATGTTGAGATGTCCAAGTGCCTCAAGTTCGAGAATGGGCTGAGACCAGAGATTAAGCAGGGTATTGGGTATCAACAGATCCGCAGGTTTGCTGAGTTGGTGGACAAGAGCAGAATCTATGATGAGGATAGCCGAGCTCGATCTGCTCAATACAAGCAGTTGAGTGAGAAGAAAGGGCAGTATAGGGGGAAACCTTATACAACTTCAGCTGACAAAGGGAAGTAGAAGGCTTTAGAGGAGAAAAAGACAAGTGGGGGAGCAGCTCCCGCTTCTGGGAAGTGTTATAGGTGTGGCGAGCAAGGTCACCGTGCTGATGTTTGTACTAATAGTGTGTTGAGGTGCTACAGGTGTGGCAAGAAGGGTCATAGAGCTACTGATTGTAAGGATGAGGGTCCAACTTGCTTCAATTATGGTGAGAAGGATCACATCAGTACCAAGTGTCAGAAACCGAAGAAGACAGCTACTGTTGCTCAGACCAGTGGCAGAGTGTTTGCTTTGAGTGGTGCAAAATTGTCAGAGAAGGACAACCTAATTCGAGGTACTTGTTTTATTAATGATATTGAGTTGGTTGCTATGATTGATACTGGTGCTACTCATTCTTTTATCTCGCTTGAATGTGCTAATAGATTGGGTTTGAAGTTGTCTAATATGAATGGTAGTATGCTAATAAAGAGTCATGCTAATGGTTCTGTTACTACTACTTTTGTGTGTTTGAGATGTCCTTTGACGATTTTTGGGAAGAGTTTTGTGATGGATTTGGTGTGTTTACCCTTGCACCAAATCGATGTAATCCTTGGAATGAACTGGTTGGAGTTCAACCATGTTCATATCAATTGTTATACTAAGACTGTCGAATTTCCTGAGTTTAGTGATAGTCGAGAGTTGATGTTCCTGTCTGCTAAGCAAGTAGACGAGCTTATGGAAGATGAAGCCTTGGTGTTTGCAATGTTTGCATCGTTGTAGATTGATCGTGAAGCTGCAAGTGTCGACCTACCTGTTGTTGGTGAGTTTCCAGATGACATCAGTGATTTACCTCCAAAACATGAAGTAGAGTTTGCAGTGGACTTAATACCAGGTACGAGTCCAGTGTCGATGGCTCCTTATCGGATGTCAGCTTCTGAGTTAAGTGAATTGAAGAAACAATTGGAAGAATTGCTTGAGAAGAGGTTTGTATGACCAAGTGTTTCTCCGTGGGGTGCTTCTGTGTTTCTAGTGAAGAAGAAAGACGGAAGTATGAGGTTGTGTGTTGATTATTGGCAGTTGAATAAAGTGACTATCAAGAATAAGTATCCATTTCTGAGAATCGACGACTTGATGGATCAGTTAGTAGGTGCTTGTGTGTTTAGTAAGATTGATTTGAGGTCTGGTTATCATCAGATTCGTGTTAAGCCTGGTGACATTCCAAAGATAGCTTTCAGAATGAGGTATGGTCACTATGAATACATTGTGATTCTGTTTGGTGTGTCCAATGCACCTGGTGTGTTCATGGAGTATATGAATCGGATTTTTCATGAGTATTTGGATCAGTTCGTGGTGGTTTTCATTGATTATATCCTGATATATTCTAAGTCTGAAGAAGATCATGTTGAGCATTTGAGAACCGTGTTGCAAGTGTTGAAAGAGAAGAAGTTGTATGCAAAGCTATCGAAGTGTGAGTTCTGGTTGAAGGAAGTGAGCTTTCTTGGTCACGTGATTTCGAGTGACGGAATTGTTGTAGCTCCTTCCAAGATTGATGTTGTGATGCAGTGGGAGACTCCGAAGTCTGCTACTGAGATACGAAGTTTTCTGGGATTGGTGGGTTATTACCGCAAGTTTATTGAAGGCTTTTCTAAGTTGGCATTACCTTTGACTCAGTTGACTCGAAAGGGTCAATCGTTTGTGTGGGATATAGCTTGCGAAGAGAGTTTTGTGGAATTGAAGAAGATGTTGACGACCGCTCCAGTGTTAATTTTACCTAATCCGAGCGAATCTTTGTGGTGTATTGTGATGCGACGAAGATGGGTCTTGGTGGAGTATTGATGCAAAATGGACAAGTTGTTGCCTATGCTTCGAGACAATTGCGAGTTCATGAGAGGAATTATCCTACACATGACTTGGAATTGGCCGCCGTGGTGTTTGTGCTGAAAATTTGGAGACATTATCTGTTTGGCTCTAAGTTTGAAGTGTTCAATGATCATAAAAGTCTGAAGTACTTATTTGATCAGAAAGAATTGAATATGAGGCAGAGAAGGTGGTTGGAGCTGTTGAAGGATTTGGATTTTGAATTGAGTTATCATTCGGGCAAAGCAAATGTAGTGGTTGATGCATTGAGCAGAAAGTCATTGTATATGTCGATGCTTATGGTGAAAGAATTAGAATTAATTGAGCAATTCAGAGACTTGAGTTTGGTATGTGAAGAGACTGCTGATAGTGTGAAGTTGGGAATGTTGAAGTTGACTAGTGGCATTCTGGAAGAGATCAGAACAACAATCTGACTTGAAGTTTGTGGACTAGTTGACTTAGATCAACCAAGATAACAGAGGAGAATTCCGAATTGACGAGAATTGTGTGATGATGTTCAGAGACAGGGTGTGTGTTCCAGATGTCCCAGATATTAAGAAGAGTATACTTGAAGAAGGACACCGAAGTAGGATTAGTATTCATCTCGGTGCTACGAAGATGTACCGTGATTTGAAAAAGTTGTTTTGGTGGCCAGGTATGAAGAAGGATGTTGCGGAGTTTGTTTATGCGTGTTTGACTTGTCAGAAGTCGAAGATTGAGCATCAGAAGCCTTTAGGTATGATGCAGTCGTTGAGAATTCCAGAATGGAAGTGGGATAGTATTTCCATGGATTTTGTGGTGGGATTGCCGAAGACTGCTAAGGGAAATGATTCCATTTGGGTGATTGTAGATAGATTAACTAAATCGGCTCATTTCTTGCCGATGAAGATTAATCATTCTATGCAGAAGTTAGCCGAAATGTACATTGCGGAGATTGTGAAGTTGCATGGGATACCTTCGAGTATTGTGTCGGATAGAGATCCAAGATTTACATCGAGGTTCTAGAAGAGTTTGCAAGATGCGTTGGGTACTAAGTTGAGGATGAGTTATGCCTATCATCCGTAGACGGACGGTCAGATAGAAAGGACTATCCAATCCTTAGAGGATTTGCTGAGGGCTTGTGTGTTGGATCATGGAGGATCTTGGGATAGCCATTTGCCATTGATTGAGTTCACGTACAACAACAGTTTTCATGCTAGTATTGGAATGACGCCCTATGAAGCTTTGTATGGGAGAAGGTGTAGGACTCCTTTGTGTTGGTATAAGTCAGGCGAGAGTGCTGTACTCGGACCTAAGATTATGCAAGAGATGACTGAAAAGATTAAGATGATCCAAGAAAGGATGAGAGCGTCGCAGAGTCGTCAGAAGAGCTACCATGATAAGAGGAGGAAGACACTTGAATTCCAAGAGGGAGATCACGTGTTTTTTAGGGTGACGCCAGTGACTGGTGTGGGTCGAGCTTTGAAGTCTAGGAAGCTCACTCCACGTTTTGTTGGTCCATACCAAATCTCGCAGAGGATAGGAGAGGTCGCTTATCGAATTGCTTTACCGCCGTCACTTGCGAATTTGCGTGACGTGTTCCATGTGTCTCAGTTGAGGAAGTACATTCTGGATCCATCGCATGTGATTCAGATGGATGATGTACAAGTGAGGGATAACCTAACAGTGAAAGTTGTACCTGTGCGGATTGATGGTCGAGAAATGAAGCAGCTGCGGGGTAAGGACATAACTTTGGTGAAGGTGCTGTGGGAAGGACTAGCTGGAGAAAGTTGGACTTGGGAACGCGAAGATCAGATGAGGGAGTCGTATCCGACTCTATTTCTTTGAGGTAATTTTCGAGGGCGAAAATTCTTTAAGTGGGGGAGAGTTGTAACACCCCAAATTTATTAGAATATTTATTTAATTTATTTAAATATAATATTTGTGAATTTTCGGTGAATTTTGGTGGTTGGTGTCGACGTCGGTGTTTTGGTGGAGTTTTGGTTATTTTAATTAAATAATAATATATAATATGAATATATTAGTATTATTATTAATTTAAATAATATTAGAGGAATTAAGGGTAAGATGGAATTTTAAGGTGGATTAGTGAGGGTATTATGGGGAGAGCCTATTTTGGAAGCCCAAAGGTTTAGCAAAAGGAGAATTTTGAGATTATGTTTCATTTTGTTGGTCAGAACGTGAAAATAAGGAGAAAGTGCAGAGCTCTGAGGAAAGAAGGAAAAAGGCGAGGATTCGTGAAGGTTTCTAAAGGATCGATAGAGAAAGCTCTGAATCGACAATCTAAGGTATGGGGAGTATTGCCTTTCATTGTTTTCAATATGGAACGTGATGTGTTGAAAGTGGGTTTTGAGGTTTTTGAAGGGTTTATGAGTTATTGATGATTTAGAGGTATTTCTGAGAATAGGTGATGGATTATTAAGGGTTGAATTGATTTGGGGTAAAATAAGCCTTCGAGGCAAAAACCTTTTTTTTATGATGTGTGGGATCTTGTATGAGAAAAGGATTTATGGGGTTTATGGGAACCTTGGGAGTTTGTGAAGGTTTAGGTGATTTCGAGTTACAAAAGTGAAATTAATCGACCTAATAGTTGTATGTTTTGTGTCCTTAATGGTTATAATGCCTTAGGAATGTTGTAGGGATGTTTTTGGACGAACTAAGGTTGAATTTGTAATGTATTGTGGGTCTGGTATGCTACTGATGCATAGCAGCGATTCCCTGCAATCGCTAGTCCGCAAAGCGAACGAAACACTCGCAAGGCGAATGTTCGCCTGGACTCGCAAAGCGAGTAGTGCAACGAATGCGCGATAACTGTGATGATTCTGGGTTGATTTCTGAGAAGTGGTGTCGTGGGTTCGCACAACGAATGTCCCAGCGAAGGGCTTCGCAAATTGAATGAAGTGGCGAAGGAAGGCAGAATGGGGGCTTTGTTGGGATTCTAGGATTCGCTAGAGCTTCGCAAGGTGAAGGTCCCAGCGAATGTGTTCGCACAGGGAACTCAGCAGCGAACTGCTGCTGTTTGTGAAATTTGTTTATGATGCTGTGATGTTCTGAGATTTTGGTGCTGTGATATTTATGATGTTTTACTATGATGTTCTTGATGATATTGAGATGATGACCTATGATGTTTTGATGAATATATGATGACATGATTAACATGATGTTTTGGTGAATGATGATGCACATAATGATATTTTTGGCGATGATGATTATGACGTTGTGTATCATGCATTCATAGCATTTCTGTGACAATGTTAGGACTTCGGTCCAGTGATGATGGTGTTAGACTTCGGTCTATTTGTGGCTTCCATCCCATTGTGTGGATGTGAAGTGGATTATGACGTGCTACGGTTCTTGTGTATAATCGATCCTATTTTACTGGGATCTTTGGAGGGTGATGGCCTAAGTGTCCATCGATTATGAGGATTTGTGCCACATGCATGAGTCCTGTTATGCTTTGCATTTATGTGGCATTTGTTGTGATTTATGATGACGTGTTTTGATGTTTGCCTTGTGATGACTCTAATTATGTTGTATATGATGATGACGTCATTTTTATGCATATCTTATTTTATATTGATTATAATGAATTGTATTACTCACCCTGCCTGTTTGAATGTTTCCTCCACGTGGGTAACGTGCAGGTGATCAGGATTAGCTTTCGACGCTTTTGAGGACTTTTGACGTTATTTGCTTTTGGTCGACTTAGAGGGTCTTTGCTCTGATAGTGTAACACCGGGTTGGGGTCGTTGAGTCGAACTATGTTGAATTTTATTTGGCTGTTATTTTATTGATTATTTGATGACTATGATTTATTTTAATAAACCCTCTTGTGGGATTTTTGTGGTTATGGTGGTTATGCTGCCCTTTGAAGGCATTTTGAGTTATTTTAAGGAAAACACGTTGTTTACGGAATAAAAGTTTTATTTTGAATTTATAAGGGAAATGTGCACCCTTCGAGGTGAATTCTGATTTATTATGAGTTTATGTGTATTCCGCTGCGATATTTTGTGGGGTAGTAAAGGGTGTTACAGTAAGCCATGCCTCGTTGAACAAATCTTGCAATTTTAAAAGAAAGAAATGTAATAAAGGGATGGTCATAAACATATATCCGTACAAAAGAAAAGAAAGTCTAAATAATATTTACCTTGTTGCGTAAGGATGAGATGACTCGACGGAACTCTCCGGAGCAATTAGTGGTATATGCCAATATGTCCAAACACTGAGTAGGAGAACGCATCCTCCAATACTTTTTACCCCTACCCTACATGCTTTACACATATGCCTATATAATGTAGCTAAACAA
This sequence comes from Lathyrus tuberosus, assembly GCA_022829125.1. NCBI lineage: Eukaryota > Viridiplantae > Streptophyta > Magnoliopsida > Fabales > Fabaceae > Lathyrus > Lathyrus tuberosus. The sequence goes on along the minus strand of JALAZF010000436.1, from coordinate 679,665 downwards.
GCAGAACCCAAACTATATTTATTGCATTTATCTAAATCTCCTACTAGGGGTATCCAAGAAGAATGTAAAAAGTTATGGCGCTTGTCTGGCATCAATACTTTAGCTATGAGTAGTAATATATAAATTTTCGCATGGAAAAGGTTCTCCTCATCGGATGGCGATGCTTTTTGTTTTAATTCTGCTAATATAGTTTGTAGCCAAACAATTTTAACACAAGTTTTTTGTTTATCGGATATCAAAGGTTCGATACCTAAATCTTCCAAATATACATCACTGTCTACTTGAGTAGGACCATTCACAGCCTTACTGTTTACATGGAGACCAAATAACATACTTACATCCTCCAACGTTATGGTACATTCACCGATTAGAAGATGAAAAGTATGTGTTTCTGGTCTCCATCTTTCCACCATAGCAAGTACGAGCTTCGAATCAACATTGATAGTGCTTATTTCTGCAACTTTTGCAAAACCTGCTTGTTCCAAATACGGTTTGATTGCCTCACTTGGTGCATCGATAGCATGAGAATGAAGCCTAAATCTTCCGTTGTCGGGCTATTTCAAATATTGAAAAAATCAATACATTCGGTTATTAAAAAATAAACACAATGCAATTATGTAATAATAAAAATAAAAAAACTTACATTTACGGTAACATTGGCCGGTGCTCCCCGGTGATTATCTCTCATCCACAACATTGTCATTTCGAATAATTTAAACTGATGAAGTAGTGCAGGTATTGAAGTATTGAATTAATGTGTTGAGTTTGCAATTCATATGAATAAAAAGTGATGGTATTTATAAACAAAGATTCTGAGTTAAAATATGTTGAGCCACGCAATTATCCATTGGAAAAAGAGATGAGCCATGCAATACTATTCCTCTGCATCCCTATAGATAGCACACTACTAAGTAGCTGCATGACTAGTATTGCAGCAAAGGATTCTGTCTAAAAAAGAAAACACATTGCACTCTCTGCAGCTCGGCCAACGGAAGGACGAGACTTCCCATGCGCTTCATGGGTTCGTCATTTGGTTGGACGACCTCAAACTGCTCCGTCTGCATGTTCGTCCTTTGATTGGACGACCCAACATGAATGCTTCATGGGTTCGTCATTTGGTTGGACGACCCCAAACTGTTCTATATTACTATATATTCTTTCATATCTTGTAGACTATCATCCAATTTACACTGTCTGCTTACTATATTTTCTATTCACATAATTATCATATCAATGGCAGAGAGAAATACATTGGTGACCATGCACTATAATGGTTCTGTTTTCACCGATCAAAATGTCGGTTTCTCGCTCAACGGTACAAATACGGTGATGTTCAAACTTCATGGTAGTCCTGATATTCTTCATCTAAAAGAACGCATCGAAAAAAAGTGCAACGCTCAGTTCAGGAAATTATTTACCATCAACCATTATTTAATGGGATAGATGGTGGTGCATTCTACGAAATGAAGCAGATAGATACAGACGAATCAGTCAAATCAATGTTTCAGTGTCATTACACAATGCCTCATTTGAAGACGATTGAGTTATATGTTTGCCTTGAGTGTCATTACTTTTAGCGTTGATCTCAGGAGAGGGTGGTGCGATTGTGGGAGGTTTCAAGCATTTCATTTACCTTGCTCCTATGTAATAGCAGCATGTGCTAGTATACGGCAGAACCACAACATGCACATACCAGATGTTTTCAAGGTTCTGACTGTATTCAAAGTCTACAAGGAAAGCTTCCTTGGACTTCCACACCACGAAAATTGGCCAACATATGAAGGAGTTACTCTTTGCCATGACGAGACAATGCGAAGGAATAAGAAAGGGAGTCCAAATAGTACAAGAATTAGAACCGAAATGGACGATATTGAGAAACAAAAGAGAAGATATGGGATTTGTCGAGAAATTGGCCATATGCGTAGAAAATGTCCGAATGTGACAGGCCCGCCAAATTGGCACGTCTAGATTAATTTGTTTGTTTTTTTTTTAATCTAACTTTCAATTAATATAACTTTACTTTTGTGGGATTTCAATTAATTTGAATTCATTAATAACATACATTAATGTAATAATATTTTGAATTATATAAAATCCCACAAAAGTAAAGTTATATTAATTGAGAAAGTTATTAAGAAAAAAACAAAAACACACTTATTAAGAAAGTTATTTAATAGACTAACAAAAACACATTTATTAAGAAAGTTATTTAATAGACTAACAATTTACTTGAAATTTCCTAAATTGTCCTTCTTAATAATATTTAATTAATTTTTAAATATAAAAATCAAAGCATAATATATGTAACTTTATTATCATTTTCAATAATTTCATGGCCCACTTAATCTTTCTCTCTCATTAACTCTACGTAATGCTATGTTTATCTCAAAAACACTATTTAATATTCCAAGTTACAATTATCATTACTCTCTTTCATTGACCTCTTCATCTTTGGATGCTTCCATTTTTCTGTGTGATAGAGATAAAAAAGAAGGGAAAAAAGTGAGTGAAAAAGTGTTGTAGAAAAAATTTATTTATACATGAAATTGCATTGTGCATTAGTATCTAGTCTCCATTGTATTAATTGCAACCTGCATTAAATATCAATCTCATTCCCTAGTATTAGCACCGCTCAGTGCACCGGCCAACAATAATTTAATGCACCGTCCATCACTAATCCATGGTAATTGAATTCTTTGAAAAACAAAATTAAATATTAGTATTAAGGATATTTTCGAAAGAAAAAAATTTAATGGTTAAGATTGTGTTTTTTTCTCTTATAATTTAGGACAAAAAAAAGTCATTTTTTCTCATATAATTTGAGACAGGGGGAGTAGTTTTGATAAAATAATAATTTTTATGTAATATATACAAAACCAAGAAAATATATGAAAAATTGAGCTATAATTAACATGTTTGTTTATGTTATAATTTATACATATTGCACTACTCCCTCCTTACCAGTTTATAAGCAAAATTTGATCATTTTAATTGTACCAAAATATAAGCAAAAATCATTTTTTATCTCATAATTCATGATAGTATACCAAATATACCCCTAGCATTAATTAATTCAGTTTTTTTAAATGCAATTTTTTGAAAACTGTTGATTACAGTTTTTAATGTTGATTAGTCAGTTTTTTAATGTTTATAAGCAATAGGTACTGTAGCGTTATACTCCTACTCCTTCCGTTTCTCTTAGTACTCATTCCTTTTTTTCATAAAAATGGCAGAAGAAATATTATCTTTTGATTTAGGTATTGATTTTGATTCAGAAAATTTACTACTTCATGATGTTGAAGATTTATTTGAAGAAGACGGAGAGGATGACTTCCAACAAAATAAATTAGAGGATGAAGTGAACTCTCACCATGATGTTGGACATGAGGTTGAAGGTTTTGATGATAACATGCTGGATTTTGGAAAATTTTCAAAAATCTTTCAACAAAACTGTGAAAATTTTCTGGCGCCAATGTTTAACCTCTTTTTTTTTAGGAAATGAAACATCAAGTGCGCCAAATGTAAAATTGTGCATTAAAAATATGAATATTATGTATTTATTGCAAAAGAATTCAGAACGTTTTACTTTATGATGTTTGTAGTTAGTTATCTGAGGACAAAGTTGGTATTTAGATAGTTTAATAAGGACAATTTAGGTATTCAAACATGAAATTAATTATATTGACCAATTTTATTAAACAGTGTGAAAAAGTTGAATTTGCTTATAAACTGGTACAGAGGGAGTATTAAATACTAGAGAAATTATATACATTGATGTAATAATCTTACATAAATATATATATATATATATATATATATATATATATATATATATATATATATATATATATATACTGAATAAATGTACTACTTATCTAAATACGAGAAATATATTTTTCTTATAAATTATTTTAAATATCTCAATATGAGAAAATATATATGTCTCTTATAAATTAATTTAAAATATTTTTAAATTAATGAACGAATGATAATAGTTTTTTTTTAAAGAGAACAAGTTTACTATTAATCAAAATACAGGAAAATATTTTGACACTGATAAATAAAATTATGATTTTAAATGTTTAACATACATAGCTGAAAAAATAATTTAAGTTATATTATCGCAAATAATAGTTTAACTTAAGATAAATTATGTCTATAAAATATATTGTCTTTATCATCAACTAGCGTCCAGACGGGCACTCGCGTGCCCGTCTGTCCGTTTTTTTAATGTACAAACGTAAAAATTTAAATGATATTTTTTATCTAATATTAATTTTAAATAGAAGTTAAGTAAGAAGTTAATAGTAGGAAGTTAAAAGTAGGAAGTTATTGAGTAAGTTATATACACCTTCTGGTCACTATTATAAGCAAATTTAACTTTTTGTGGTACATTTGACTACTAGTGTATGTAGTCTATATGTGGACTAAATACATTAATAGTCAAATGTACCACAAAAAGTTACATTTGCTTATAATAGTGACCGGAGGGTGTATTAAATAAGGGTAAAATTGGTAGAGAAATAGGCTACACCAAAACACTATTATTATTATTACTACTATTACGTCCAGACAGGCACTCGCGTGCCCGTCTGTCCGCTTTTTTAATGCACACACGTAAAAATTTAAATGATATTTTTTTATCTAATATTAATTTTAAATAGAAGTTAAGTAAGAAGTTAATAGTAGGAAGTTAAAAGTAGGTAGTTAGGTAGGAAGTTAATGGAAGTTATTGAGTAAGTTATATATTAAATAAGGGTAAAATTGGTAGAGAAATAGACTACACCAACACCATGTTTTGCCTTTATATATACTAGCGTTCAGACGGGTACTCGCGTGCCCGTCTGTCCGCTTTTTTAATGCACACATGCAAAAATTTAAATGATATTTTTTATCTAATATTAATTTTAAATAGAAGTTAAGTAAGAAGTTAATAGTAGGAAATTAAAAGTAGGAAGTTAATGGAAGTTATTGAGTAAGTTATATATTAAATAAGGGTAAAATTGGTAGAGAAATAGGCTACACCAAAACACTATTATTATTACTAGTGTCCAAACGGACACTCCCGTGTCCGTTTGTCCGTTTTTTTAATGTACACACGTCTAAAAACACAAACGTATTTTTTACTTAATTCTGAACTGACACACTCGTGCTCGTTTATCTACATTTTTAGTGTGCATACAAATCAAAACATGAATGAACATTTTTGTATGAAACTTTTATGATGAGCAACGGCCGTCCACCCACTTTATTTAATGCGCACACATAAGAAATTATAAATATCTAAAATCTTAAAGTAAATATATTTCATAAATATTTCTTACAAATTAAATTAATTAAATTACTAACCAAAAACAAATAATATAAATAGATATTTTTACAAATAAATATAAATATAAATAAAATATTGTTTTAAATAATTATAATTTTAGTTAACTATCAACATAGAAATAGTAATTATCCACTCACTTAAATTTAAACTCATTTTTCCATTTTTTTTCTCTCACACATATACAATATCCTAATACACATGAGCATGTAGTCATGTTTTCTTTTTTTCATTTTATATTTGTCTTTCGAAAAACATAATAAATAATTCTAAATATTTAGTTGCTTTTATAATTTCAGTAGATAATCCAGTTAAACCTTCAAAATAAAGAATTTGATTATTAATAGTTATCTCACATTTTAGCAAAACACAAATAAATAAAATATAAAATAAAATACTTAAAAATGAGAAAATATTTTTTTCTTATATAAAAACTTCATTACACTCTGAGCAAAAACAATAGGAAAAAAATGACAAAATAGGTAGAAGATTGAGCGATTGAAAAACAAATGAAAAGAAAAAATGATAAAAATAAAAATTCAACACAATGTATTTTATTCCCCAAATTATGGATGAAACATATCTATGTTGTTGTTGTGTACCACTTTGAATAGAGAAGATATAATAATTACATTGTACATATGCTTCACAGCCACAATGAAACCCGATAGACTTTTGGCTGTATCTTGTTCTTTCTTCATCTATGTGGTAAAATTAAACAAAAATTAAATGTGTTGAGTATAAATCCTTGTTGATAATTCAATTTTAATTTAATGATAGAAAAATAAAACGATAAAGAAATGGAATCAACATAAATAATTAAAAAGTTAAATAAGAGGAGAAATCTTAAGATTTGATTGAACACTACCTTTTGTTATTGTTATGATGACATGATGACATTGTTCACTTGATGTATTTCATTTCGTTTATCATGAATATGATATGAATTTTCATATGGAAAAAAAGTGTATCAGATTTAGAGAAAAAAATATCCATTATTATGAAGTTTACTTCTTCTGCAATTCTATTTATCTCTCATCCTTATAACTTCTTGGTGGTTATTTCCCTTATAACTTCTTGGTGGTTATTTCATATCCATCTCTTTCTTATAACTTCTAAGTGGTTAATGTAAGTGGAAGTTACTTAAATTAAATTGATGTTTTGTGTTGTAAAATATTGAATAAGTGAAGGGTAATTATGGAATAGAAAATAGGCCAGACCAAAATTACCTATCCTCTTTATATATAGGTATAGATTACTACTATTATTACTAGCGTCCAGACGGGCACTCGGGTACCCGTCTGTCCGCTTTTTTAATGCACACACGTAAAAATTTAAATGATATTTTTGATCTAATATTAATTTTAAATAGAAGTTAAGTAAGAAGTTAATAGTAGGAAGTTAAAAGTAGGAAGTTAGGTAGGAAGTTAATGGAAGTTATTGAGTAAGTTATATATTAAATAAGGGTAAAATTGGTAGAGAAATAGGCTACACCAAAACACCATGTTTTGCCTTTATATATATGTTAGAGATAGATTATAGATTATTATTATTATTATTATTAATTTTATTATTATTACTATTATTTTTATTATTATGATTATCATTTTTATTATTACTATTACTATTATTATTATTGCCATTTCTAGGGATGACAATGGGCAGGGTATGGGTAGGGCAGTATAGTATCCGTCCCCATACCCGCAGTTGAAAAAAAATCCCCATATCCGCGTGGGTATCAAAATTGGTACCCGTCCCCATACCCTATGGGTATATAAGTGCCCGTATCCGTACTCGTACCTGTTACCCCGCATTTCTAATTAAAATAAATATATCAAGTATAAAATATCATAATATTTTAAGTTTTTAAAAATATTAAAAAGTTTTTAAAAAATTCTATTGTTGAATTATGAAATAAATGATCACGTATATTAAATGTGTAGTAGTTTAAAATTGATATTTTTTTTTAATTTTATATATATTTATTTTTATATAATAATATAAATTAAAATATATAAATATATATTGTGCGGGTATGGGGCGGGTTGGGTACTAAGGTGCCCATCCCCGCTTATTTAAGTGGGTAATTACCCGAGCCCGTACCCATACCCATTTTTGTGGGTTTTTACCCTACCAGTTGTGGGTAATTTTCTGAGTACCCACTTGGGATGGGCGAAATTGTCATCCCTAGCCATTTCTATTATTATTATTTCTATTATTACCATTTCTATTATTATTATTACCATTATTATTATTATTTCTTTTATTTACCATTTCTATTATTATTACCATTATTAGTACTAGCTTGTCCGCTTTTGCTTAATGAACTCACACGTCAAAATATAAACGGCCATATTTTTATTTAATTTTAATTTTAATTTAAATTATTTGTGTATATAGGTAGAACATAAAGGATACAAATCGATATTACATTAGGAAAACAAAATTAAAAATTGCTTTGTAATTATACAAATTGACGGCGTTAATAATATTAATTATGGTGGCACTTTGGCCATAATGATTGTAACTACTAAAGCAGTGACTTTGATTTAGAAACAGTGAATGGATTTAACAATTAGTTTTTATAAATGTGATAAAAAAAACCACCCAATAACTCCAAACAGTTTTATTATAAAGTTATTTGTTTTATTTTATTTTAATTAAAAGTAAATTAAATAATTGTTTATTTATTGTAATTAATTAAAAGATAGAGGGTATAATAGGAATGGAAAAAGAGTCAGACCGAAATCTTGTATTCTCTTTATATATAGGTATAGATTACCATTTTTATGACTACTAGCATCCAGACGGACATTCGCGTGCCCGTCTGTCCGCTTTTTAATGCACACACGTAAAAATTTAAATGATATTTTTTATCTAATATTAATTTTAAATAGAAGTTAAGTAAGAAGTTAATAGTAGGAAGTTAAAAGTAGGAAGTTAGGTAGGAAGTTAATGAAAGTTATTGAGTAAGTTATATATTAAATAAGGGTAAAATTGGTAGAGAAATAGGCTACACCAAAACACTATTATTATTATTACTACTATTATTACTAGCGTCCAGACGGCCACTCGCGTGCCCGTCTGTCCGCTTTTTTAATACACACGTAAAAATTTAAATGATATTTTTTATCTAATATTAATTTTAAATAGAAGTTAAGTAAGAAGTTAATAGTAGGAAGTTAAAAGTAGGAAGTTAATAGAAGTTATTAAGTTATATATTAAATAAGGGTAAAATTGGTAGAGAAATAGGCTACACAAAAACACCATGTTTTGCCTTTATATATATGTTATAGATAGATAATAGATTATTATTATTATTATTTTTATTTTTATTATTATTACTATTATTTTTATTATTATGATTATCATTTTTATTATTACTATTATTATTGTCATTTCTAGGGATGACAATTGGCAGGGTATGGGTAGGGCAGTATAGTACCCGTCCCCATACCCGCAATTGAAAAAATCCTCATACCTGAGCCCATATCCGCGTGGGTATCAAAATTGGCGTCCGTCCCCGTACCCTATGGGTATACAAGTGCCTGTACTCGTACCCCTTACCCGCATTTCTAATAAAAATAAATATATCAAGTATAAAATATCATAATATTTTAAATTTTTAAAAATATTAAAAAGTTTTTAAAAAATTTTATTGTTGAATTATGAAATATATGATCACGTATATTAAATATGTAGTAGTTCAAAATTGATATATTTTTTTTAATTTTATATATTTTTATTTTTATATAATAATATAAATTAAAATATATAAATATATATTGTGCGGGTATGGGGCGGGTTGGGTACTAAGGTGCCCATCCCCGCACCCATCCCCGCTTATTTAAGTGGGTAATTACCCGAGCTCGTACCCGTACCCATTTTTGCGGGTTTTTATCCTACCAGTTGTGGGTAATTTTCTGAGTACTCACTTGGGATGGGCGAAATTGCCATCCCTAGCCATTTCTATTATTATTATTTCTATTATTACCATTTCTATTATTATTATTACCATTATTATTATTATTTCTTTTATTTACCATTTCTATTATTATTACCATTATTAGTACTAGCTTGTCCGCTTTTGCTTAATGAACTCACACGTCAAAATATAAACGACCGTATTTTTATTTAATTTTAATTTTAATTTAAATTATTTGTGTATATAGGTAGAACACAAAGGATACAAATCGATATTACAGTAGGAAAACAAAATTAAAAATTGCTTTGTAATTATACAAATTGACGGCGTTAATAATATTAATTATGGTGGCACTTTGGCCATAATGATTGTAACTACTAAAGCAGTGACTTTGATTTAGAAACAGTGAATGGATTTAACAATTAGTTTTTATAAATGTGATAAAAAAACCACCCAATAACTCCAAACAGTTTTATTATAAAGTTGTTCTGGACTGGGCCGAGGCTGCCCAACAGTCGAGCAGGCCCAACCCATATAGCATGGGGAGGCCCACTAAGACCTCTCCGCGGGGCCCTTGACTGCCGCAAGCAGACCAACGTTCCCCCCGAGCACTTTGCAGTGTCGGGCATCTAGGTCAACAGGACAGGAGGACCTCGCATCCCGGCGGAGAGGTACCTCCCCGACATACCAGCTTCTCCCCCGCGAGAATGCCACATACCACTCCTCGGCAGACATGGTCTCTCCCCGCAAGGCCATGTCCGTCGTACGGCTGGTTGGTCCTCGACACAGAAGACTCCTCCCCCGCGAGGAGTGTCTAACGGTCCGTACCACGTGGACACGTTCCAAGTAACCTCCCGCTCCCGCAGGATTCGGTCTTCCCTAATCCCGGAAATCTAGGGACGGTTACCCCAGGGCGAAGACCACGTGCTGGTCTTCACTACGCCACGTAAGCCCTGGCAGTTACTTGGATTGGGCCTGACAAGCCAGCCCAATACAAGTAACCGTTGGCCCCGCGCTGGGGGCTCTCTATAAATACCCTCTCACTTGAGAGGGTCAGGTTAAGTCACTTTTTTCACTCTTTGTATTTGCTGTTACTCTGTGCACTCCCTAACTTGAGCGTCGGAGTACCTTGCAGGTACACCCCCCCCCCCCGCCGTACTTCAACCTCACCGGAGCCGGAGCTCAACGGACGTCGTTGGCCACCTGTAACTGTCTGATCCAGGTACGATCAGTGGCGCCGTCTGTGGGAACTTTATAAGCTTCCCCGTTTTCTCCTCGATAAACCAAAGCTTCCTCTATTCATCACCAACATGGCCAATTCGACCGTCAACCAGGCTCTGGACACCGTGCTCGCGCAACTGGAGAACGGGAACCACCGTGAGGACGCCGTCATCCTCCACGGCGACGAAGGCGACATAAGGGACGGACGGACCGCCTCCCCGGACTCACAGGATGCGACTATCAACGTCGTCCGCACGGACGACCAGCAAACCCCTCTCCAGCCAGTGGCTCCGCCGCCCAACGCGGACCCAAGCACCGTGGCCCTATTTGCGTTGATCAACCAGACCAATCAGCTGATCGCACAGCAGAACACCAGAATTGAAGCCTTGGAGCATGGACGTGCACGACGATCTTCCCCGCGAAGACATCGTCGCCCCCAGTCACCTCGCCTCTCTCCTTCCCCGCGAAGGACCCCTTCCGAAGATTCTCGGACACCGTCGCCCGTACGCCATGGTCGTCGACCGCGTCTCGAGCGCCCCCAGCCGGCAATCACCCAGAAACGTCCTCGTTCCCCGTCCCGGAAGGAACCCAGGGCCTCCGCCACCTCCAAGAAGTCCAAGCAGACCGAAGAGAGACCAAAGAACCGGTCGAGGAACTCTCCTCCACGGCACCATCGATCACCTTCGAGATCCCCGGCTGATAGCGACGACGAGGACCAAAGGACCCCCTTGTCGTGGGAAATCATGGACGCCCCAATCCCTCCAGGCATGGAGAAACCTCCACACTTGGGGACCTATGACGGGCTGACCGACCCCGACGATCACGTGGAGAATTTCGAAGCGATGCTCGACTTTCGAAACGTCAGGGGAGCCATCAGGTGCCGGCTGTTCCCCACTACCTTACGGAAGGGAGCCATGACGTGGTACAAGGGCCTGGAACCTGGTTCGATCACGTCGTGGAAGCAGCTGAAACAACGCTTCACCAAACACTTCACCGCATCTCGTCGACACCCAAAGACAGAGGCTGCCCTAGAGAAAATCTTCCAAGGGAGGAACGAATCCCTCCTAAATTACATTGAGAGGTTTAACAAGGAAGCCGTCGAGGTCCACACGACCGACGACATGAAGAAATACTTAATTATTCACGGACTACGCGCCGGGTCGGACTTTGCCAAATCCATTGGCCTCCGAAGACCCAGGCGTCTCGAGCACCTTCTCGCTCGAGCCCAGAAGTACATCGAGCTCGAAGAGACGGAAGCAGCCCAGATCGCTCTTGAGACAAGACGCAGAGAAGGCCCCCGCGGCCACAAAGACGATGACGCTTCTCCCCGGCGGGGAGGAGAAAAGAGGAAGGAAAATCGCAACCGAGATCCCCGGGAACAGCGCGGGCCAGCTGGCCGATTCACGGAGTACACGCCGCTCAACACTTCCCGGTCTCGGATCCTCTCAGACTGCCAGAATTCCGAGTTTGTGAAAGGAAGAGTTCGCTTCCCGAAGCTCGCGGCTCCCAAACCAAACGTTGACAAATCTAAGTACTGCAGGTTCCACAGAAGCCACGGGCATGTCACCGAGGATTGCATCCACCTCAAGGATGCCATTGAGATTCTCATCAAAGAAGGGCACTTGAAGAAATATGCCCAGCAGAATGATCCTCCTCGTACCAGCTCAAAGGAATCACAGAACGTCGAGGAGACAACACCCCCTCCCGCCGACAGCCAGCTTCAGGTCGCCCTCAGCGTCACTCGGCCCGAGGACTTCTTCGTCCCCCCAATCATCGAGGGCGAAGAGGCAATCTGCAACATGTGGGCGACCTTCCCCGACGAAGGCCCCGTCACGGCCCGTAGTACCTGGGAAGGCTTCCCCAAAGCAATGGTTATCTCCGGAGGAGACCCCGGGAAAATATCGGTTGGGTCGATCAAACGAAAGTTTGACGAACTGGAATCCGCGACATCGTCAAAGGCGACCACCCTCGAGAAAGTGCGAGGAAACTCCAATCCCATCACCTTCTACCTCGAAGAACTCCCCGGGGGAGCACCAAACGCCACTATTCCCCTCCTGGTCAGGGCCCAAATGGCGAACTTTGACGTCCGAAGAATCCTAGTCGACCAGGGGAGCTCGGTCGACATCATGTATTCTCATCTGTTCGGGACCCTTCAGCTGGACGAGAGGCATTTGACCCCGTACGTCAGGTCAGACCTACAGGGGTTCAATGGATCCACCACCAGACCATGGGGTTACGTGGAGCTGATGGTTACGTTCGGGGCCGAAGACACGGCCCGACAGGTGAAGATCCGTTTCCTGGTGGTGGAATGCCCATCCCTCTACAACTGCATCCTCGGAAGGACCACCCTTGTTGAACTCACGGCGGTCCCGTCAACGGTCCACCTCAAAATGAAGTACTACACGAGGAGAGGACGGGTAGTGACGATGCACGGGGACATCGACGCGGCTAGGAGATGCTTCGATGCCGCCGTCAAGGGCCTAAGTTCCATTGGTCCCAAACCTAAGGCCGTGGCCAAACCACCCCAGGACGTCGGACAGATACCTCTCCCGCGCGTCAACGCGGTCGACCTCGACAGCAGGTTCTCCGGCGAGCCCAATGAAGACAGAGTCGAAGACCACGACCACCGGGCGGAAAACAACGGGCAACCTCTCCACCCAATACGCCCCATCCCAGATGGAGAGTTCGAGCTCGTGGCCGTCGGAGGCAGTCCAGATCGCAACGTGAAGATCGGCACTGGGATCCCCGACCTAGCCAAAGAGCAACTTAAAGCATGTCTGAGGGAGAACGCTGACCTCTTCGCGTGGAGCGCATCCGAGATGCCTGGCCTCGACCCCGAGGTGGCTTGCCATCAGCTCGCAGTAGATCCGGCCGCTAGGGCCGTAGCACAGCGTAGGCGCAAGCAGTCTCCCGAGAAAGCGGAGGCTGCTGAGAAAGCTGTAAAAGACCTCCTAGAGGCAAATTTTATTTCGGAAGCCAAATACATGACATGGCTGTCCAACGTTGTACTTGTTAAGAAAAATAATGGAAAATGGAGAATGTGCGTTGATTATACTGATCTTAACCGGGCTTGCCCGAAAGATTGTTACCCCTTGCCTAACATCGACCAACTGGTCGACAATTCTGCAGGTTACAAACTACTGTCTTTCATGGACACCTATTCAGGATACAACCAAATTCCCATTGACAAGGTCGACAAGCAACACACGGCCTTCATGACCGCGTCGGGCAACTACTACTACAATGTAATGCCTTTCGGTCTGAAGAATGCCGGTGCGACCTACCAGCGGATGATGAACAAGGTCTTTCGGACTGAAATAGGAGACATGCTCGAAGTCTACATGGACGACATGATCATCAAGTCTGCAGAAGAAGTCAACCACGCCGCGCACCTCAAGAAGGTGTTCGACACGGCGAGAAGATGCCGTATGAGGTTTAATCCCGACAAATGCACCTTCGGTGTCCGGGCAGGAAAGTTCCTCGGATTTTACCTCACGGAACGAGGAATCGAGGCAAACCCCGACAAGTGTAGAGCCTTTTCCGAGCTCCCTACTCCGGGCTCGAAGAAGTCAATACAATCATTGAACGGAATGCTCACCGCCCTTTCCCGGTTCGTCGCCAAATCCGCACAGTACGCACTCCCTTTTTCAAACTCCTCCGGCAAAAAGCAGAGTTTGAGTGGAGCGAGGAATGAGAACAAGCGCTCGCACATTTGAAACAAGTCCTATCGCAACCCCCGGTCCTCTCGCGACCCAAGAACGGGGAAACACTCTTCTTATATCTTGCGATCACGAGCGAAGCGGTCAGCGCCGTCCTCATTCGGGAAACACCAGACGGACAGAAGCCAGTTTACTTCACGAGCAAAGCTCTCCAAGGCCCCGAGCTCAGGTATCAATAGATCGAGAAAGTCACACTGGGCCTCGTCACCGCGACCAGAAGACTCAGCCACTACTTCCTCGCCCATACGGTCGTCGTGAGGACCAACCAGCCGATCAGGCAACTCCTCAGACGACCAGATATGGCGGGGAGGATGCTCAGGTGGTCGCTCGAGCTGGCCGAATTCGACATCCAATACGAAGGGAGGAAAGCCTTGAAGGCACAAGTGCTGGCCGACTTTGTAGCAGAGATGACCATCCCAGAACCCTCAGCCAACGGGTCGCAGAAATGGACAATATATGTCGACGGAGCATCCAGCCCGAAAGGAAGCGGAGCGGGAATCATCCTCGAAAACGAGGAAGGCATCCTCATCGAGGTGTCCCTCGAACTGGCTTTCCCGACTTCGAATAACCAAGCCGAATACGAGGCCTTCCTTGCGGGGCTCAGGCTAGCTGAGGACCTTGGCGCCAAGGAGGTCAAGCTATTCACCGATTCCCAGCTCGTAGCCTCGCAAGTCCGGGGAGAGTACCAAGCCAAGAACGACAGTCTCATAGAATACTTGGCCTTGGTAAAAGAGAAGATGAAGAAGTTCACCTCGGCAGAAGTGAGTCACATTCCCCGGGAGCATAATACCCGGGCAGACGTCCTGTCAAAATTAGCAAGCACGAAAAAGAAAGGCGGAAACAAGTCCGTCATACAAGAGGTCCTTTCCCACCCGAGCGTCGATAAACCTGGTATGGTTTCGAATATCAACGCCATCGGGGACAGCGGCTGCTGGAAGACCCCGGTATACGAATACCTCACGACGGGCAAACTGCCCGAAGACCCCAAAGAAGCTAGAATGGTCAAGAGACGGGCATGCTCGTACACTATAGTCGAAGATAAGCTATACCGGCGAGGATTCTCTATTCCCCTCCTCAGATGTATCGAAGATACCAAGGTCCCCGGCATACTCCAGGAGATCCACGAGGGAATCAATGCGCAGCACCTAGGCGGACGATCGCTAGCTCGGAAAGCACTCCGGGCAGGATATTACTGGCCGAGCATGCAACAAGACGCCAAGGAGCACGTCAAGAAGTGCGATAAATGCCAGCGGCACGGGGACATGCACCTCGCTCCCCCTAGCGAACTCACGACGCTATCCTCCCCGTGGCCGTTCGCATGGTGGGGGATGGATATCCTCGGGCATTTCGTCCAGGGGTCGTATCAAAACAAATACCTCATCGTCGGGGTAGATTACTTCACAAAGTGGATTGAAGCAGAAGCATTGGCCAAAATCACTGCTTTCAACATACTTCGTTTCTACAAAAGAAATATCCTCGCCCGGTTCGGAGTGCCTCAAGCCATCGTCACAGACAACGGAACCCAGTTCACCGACAGGAACTTCCAAGACTTCGTCACAAAACTAGGCACGAAGCAGCACTTCACGTCGGTCGAGTACCCTCAAACGAACGGGCAGGTTGAGGCCGCTAACAGAGTGATCCTTTGAGGATTAAGACGGAGACTGGGCGACGCCAAACAACGGTGGGTCGAAGAGCTACACAGCGTTCTCTGGGCCTACCGAACAACCCCACACTCCACGACCGGGGAGACCCCCTTCCGTTTGACTTATGGAACGGAGGCAGTGATCCCCGTGGAGATCAGAGAACCCTCGAGGAGGACGGAAGCCCCCCTCGACGGGAACACGAACGACGAAGCCTTGAGGGAAGAACTCGACTTCGTGGAGGAAACACGCTCGGGCGCTTCTCTCCGAGAGGCGTCACTTAAACAAAAAATAACACTACGTTATAATGACAGTGTCATTAAACGTGATTTTCAGGTGGGCACCCTCGTCCTACGAAGGAACCAGAAAGACTCGCGAGAAGGCAAACTCGCCGCGAACTGGGAGGGCCCGTACCGCGTCTGCACGAAAACGGGGACAGGAGCCTATTTCCTCGAAAATCTGCACGGGGAAGAACTTGCTCGACCATGGAACGCTGAAAAGCTAAAACAATATTACAGTTAAACACTGCCCGCGGATGACTAGCACCGCGATACGGGGACGCGCTGGGGTACAAGCGCGACACCCCTATAAGAACACGATGATCAGAGACCGCGTTGTGTGTGCGCGAGGACATTTGATCCGGCGGGGATACCTCGATCGAGGCCCACCGTCGTCGTGCCAACCGGGCATAACACCCAGCTCGCGATGGGAAGTTCATGCCACGAGACTAGGACCTCGACCGAGCTCTTAGCCTCGTTGAAGGTCGGAGTACTCCTCCGGCCGCCCGACCAGCTCTCCACGCGGTCAGGGACGATCAAGGTCGAGCAAATCCCGAAGCCTTATTACTTGGGCAAAAATAAAGTATAACAAACAATAAAGTATAACAAACACCACATCACACACAAGGAAAATTAACAGAGATATTATAAAGTACGAATAGCGGGCAAAACACTTGGTCCAAAAAGTTACAAATATGAGCCCACAAGCCGGGCGAAAATAATCATTGTGCAAAAAGTACATCAGCTAAGCCCACAAGCCGGGCGAAACAAAACGGCTCGCAGGCCGACCAAAACAAAGATAAAAACCTACTCAGCTGCGGTCCCGTCGGGCTCCTCGTGCGCATGAATGTCGTTCTCCCGCAGAGGATACACGATCTGGCCATCCACCACCTCAGCGTCGGGGTCGATCCCTTCGATGACAAGGTCGGGGTTGAGAACCCGAAGCTGCGCCACGGCACTGCGGAACCCTATACCCGCGGTTTCGATAGAATCATCCTCGGACACTCGGAGATCCTGCTCAAGCTTCCGGAGCTGCGCCACAAACGCCGCACGAGTGGTCAGGAGTTTGTCCTCCTCAGTCTCCCCTTTGGCTGGCCGCACCGCATCTTCCAGCTCGACAATTCTTACCTTAAGCCGCTTCTCCTCCAACTCCAGCTCAGCGATTCGGGCAAGGTGGCTCTTCTTTGTCTCCTCGACTTCCTTAAGCTTGGCCTCGACCAATTGCTGCTGCTTGCCTTGCTCTTTGTTCAGATCTCGGCACTCTTTTAGCTCCTTGCGCATGCCGAGCATCTCAGCGCCCAAGGTATCCAGCGCCTCCTGCAGGCGGGCCAGTTCAGCAGCAGGGCGGGTCTCGTCATTTAGAATGAGGGCAGTCGAGCAGATACGCATGACGGCCGACAGGTCCTCAAAAAGCATCTTCCTCCTCACTTCAGGTGCGGTCCCCAGCACGGTTTGGATCTCGGAGGGAAGGGAGCGAGGATAAGTGACCTCGGAGAAGA
Source organism: Lathyrus tuberosus (assembly GCA_022829125.1). Classification (NCBI taxonomy): domain Eukaryota; kingdom Viridiplantae; phylum Streptophyta; class Magnoliopsida; order Fabales; family Fabaceae; genus Lathyrus; species Lathyrus tuberosus. The sequence goes on along the minus strand of JALAZF010000436.1, from coordinate 662,054 downwards.
AGTGAGGTTTTTGATGGCAGGGGGGAAGGTCAAAGCTGGAAGGAACCGGGGGACTATCTTCACCACCCAGGTCGACGACCTCCGCAACGCGCTGCCTCTTCGGAGTCCCTTGGGTAGCCGGGGATTGGCTTCCCGCAGGAGTTGTGCGGTCACCCGCGGTCCCCGATACAGAGGCAGCAGGCTGGGACAGAGTGGATCCTTCGGGGGCAGCGGCCGTGGAAACACCCTCGTGCGGGGCCCCAGAGGGGGCAACTTCCTGATCTTTGGAGCGCGACGCTTCTTCCCGGGCCCTCTTCGCTTTCAGTTTCTTCAACCTCTCCTCGGCTCCGGCCATTGTTCCTGCAAAAGAAAGCGTTAGTAAAGCGAGAAACACAGATACGAGGAAGAAATAAAACCAGGGCGTTTCACCACCTAACAATTCGATGGCCTCCTCGTCGGAGAAGGTCTCGAGCAGAACGCGGGTGTTTATCAGGCGACGTTCTTTCTTCACCTGCCCATCTGCACCTATTATAGGTTGGCCGTCCAGCGTCTCATGTCGAGCCTCTGAAAAGCTGTCGACGAAAGCTACAATTTTATCGTAGGCTTCCCGCTCGTAGGCCTCCATCTGAACAGGTTTCGTTTTATACTTGTCAACTCCCTTCTTAAAGTGTTCCTCCGTCCAGTACAGAGGAAACTTCGGCACCAGCACCTCCTCGGAACGGCCGTCGACCTCGCGGGTGACTTTCCGGTACAATGAATATATCGCCTCGAGGGTGACCGGCTTCACATAGAAATAGCGGAACTTGAAATCCCGGATGGAATCCAAGTAAGTGTGGAACAACGCCTTGCTCTGCTTGAAGGATACCCAGTCGTGTCGACCTCCTACCGACGACCGTTGGAGGTGGAATATGCGGAAGAAAAGGCGAACGGTCGGCACGATCTCCAAATATTTGCATACGAGCTCGAAAGCCCGGATGAAGGCCAGCGAGTTCGGATGAATCTGCGAAGGGGCCAACTTCAACCAGTCAAAGATCCCCTCCTGAAAATCCGTGAAAGGCAGCCTCCACCCCGCCTTCTCGAACATAAACTCGTACAAGGGGACCCGCATTCCCCGGTAAGGGGAGCATATCCGGTGATGCTCCTCGGGACAAAACACCTTCCAGGATTGACCACTTCCGATTAGTCTGTGCTCGACGGTGCAAAAAGCATCGCCCACATCTGGGTACACGAAGATGGACGACATCTCAAGGGCTTCGCTACAGACCCAGTCCTCAAGCGGCCTCTCCTGCGCAAAGGCCATGTGAGCCATGGGGGAGTCAGGCTGGTCGTCGTCGTTTTCCTCGAAATATCCTGCGGCCACCTCTGCAGCCAAATCGTCCATTTACCTGAAAAACAGAAGGAAACGGTGAATTCGATTGGTCGTATCAAATTCACCCCTCCACCGCTGTTCAAGCGAACGAGCGAAGAAGGGGCAAGGCTTTCTCAACTCCCCGACGAGATCGACCAAGGATCAACTTGCCCACCGGGGAACTCATCGTCTCCCCGGAAGGTTCTGCCCCGTGTCCCCGCGGCACTAAAAAATACACTGATTATCAAGGACCCCGAGACATTCAACGGATCCCCGACGTGTTCGTCCCTGATCCCCGAGGTATTCATCAAAAGCGAGCAAGAATCTTCGCACTCTCCCTCTCCACATCTAAAGATTCCCGCCGTAATCGCCGGGAATCCCTTCGTTTCTCATGGGAATGTCATCAATTCACCAAGGAAACGTCCTACACTAGTTAAAATCGAAGAAAAACGCAAAATAAAGGTCTGGTTTGAAGCAAATACCTGGTAAGCGGCGGTGTAGGGTTCCGGCACGGAGGTTTCCGGCTCTGGTACGGCGGCGAACGGCGGTCCTAGCGGAGGAAATGCGTCCGGCAGAGAGTGCCCGGCGATTGACGACGGCGAGCTACAACGGAAGAGGTTAGAGAGAGAGGGAGAAAGTTTCTTGAGAGAGAAGCGGGAAAGTGAAGAATGAGCGAGGGGAGCGGCTTTTATAAGCGATTCTCGCGAGACCCGAGGGGCGTAGGGCACTCGAGTGCGCTACCCTAGCCAGCCGCCCTAGCCCCCTAGGTAATGATGGCAGGCAACACGTGGCACGCATGCAGCCACTCGTCTCCCCACGCGTGTCGTTTCGGGTTTCCCCAGCGCTTTGAATCCGAAACCCTTCATCCCCCCGACCATACGACCGGACACATCTGTCCGACGCCCGACACTCATCCGGCCGAATGAATTTCGCATAGGATATCGACCTCCTCGGTTCCTCTCTTAGCGGATCCTCGACATATAATAACCCTTAAGTCATCACTCTGCCACCTCAGAGCAACGACTTGGGGGGCTCCTGTTCTGGACTGGGCCGAGGCTGCCCAACAGTCGAGCAGGCCCAACCCATATAGCATGGGGAGGCCCACTAAGAACTCTCCGCGGGGCCCTTGACTGCCGCAAGCAGACCAACGTTCCCCCCGAGCACTTTGCAGTGTCGGGCATCTAGGTCAACAGGACAGGAGGACCTCGCATCCCGGCGGAGAGGTACCTCCCCGACATACCAGCTTCTCCCCCGCGAGAATGCCACATACCACTCCTCGGCAGACATGGTCCCTCCCCGCAAGGCCATGTCCGTCGTACGGCTGGTTGGTCCTCGACACAGAAGACTCCTCCCCCGCGAGGAGTGTCTAACGGTCCGTACCACGTGGACACGTTCCAAGTAACCTCCCGCTCCCGCAGGATTCGGTCTGCCCTAATCCCGGAAATCTAGGGACGGTTACCCCAGGGCGAAGACCACGTGCTGGTCTTCACTACGCCACGTAAGCCCTGGCAGTTACTTGGATTGGGCCTGACAAGCCAGCCCAATACAAGTAACCGTTGGCCCCGCGCTGGGGGCTCTCTATAAATACCCTCTCACTTGAGAGGGTCAGGTTAAGTCACTTTTTTCACTCTTTGTATTTGCTGTTACTCTGTGCACTCCCTAACTTGAGCGTCGGAGTACCTTGCAGGTACACCCCCCCCCCCCCCCCCCCCCCCCCCCCCCGCCGTACTTCAACCTCACCGGAGCCGGAGCTCAGCGGACGTCGTTGGCCACCTGTAACTGTCTGATCCAGGTACGATCAAAAGTTATTTGTTTTATTTTATTTTAATAAAAAGTAAATTAAATAATTGTTTATTTATTGTAATTAACTAAAAGATAGAGGATATAATAGGAATGGAAAAAGAGTCAGACCAAAATCTTGTATCCTCTTTATATATAGGTATAGATTACCATTTTTATTACTACTAGTGTCCAGACAGACATTCGCGTGCCCGTCTGTCCACTTTTTTAATGCACACATGTACAAATTTAAATGATATTTTTTATCTCATATTAATTTTAAATAGAAGTTAAGTAAGAAGTTAATAGTAGGAAGTTAAAAGTAGGAAGTTAGGTAGGAAGTTAATGGAAGTTATTGAGTAAGTTATATATTAAATAAGGGTAAAATTGGTAGAGAAATAGGCTACACAAAAACACCATGTTTTGCCTTTATATATATGTTATAGATAGATTATAGATTATTATTATTTTTATTTTTATTTTTATTATTATTACTATTATTTTTATTATTATGATTATCATTTTTATTATTACTATTATTATTATTGTCATTTCTAGGGATGACAATGGGCAGGGTATGGGTAGGGCAGTATAGTACCCGTCCTCATACCCGCAGTTGAAAAAAATCCCTATACCCGAGCCCATATCCGCGTGGGTATCAAAATTGGCGTCTGTCCCTGTACCCTATGGGTATACAAGTGCTTGTACCCGTACCCCGTACCCTCATTTCTAATAAAAATAAATATATCAAGTATAAAATATCATAATATTTTAAGTTTTTAAAAATATTAAAAAGTTTTTAAAAAATTTTATTGTTGAATTATGAAATAAATGATCACGTATATTAAATATGTAGTAGTTTAAAATTGATATTTTTTTTTAAAATTTTATATATTTTTATTTTTATATAATAATATAAATTAAAATATATAAATATATATTGTGCGGACAGGCTGGGTACTAAGGTGCCCATCCCCGCACCCATTCCCGCTTATTTAAGTGGGTAATTACCCGAGCCCGTACCCGTACCCATTTTTGCGGGTTTTTACCTTACCAGTTGTGGGTAATTTTCTGGGTACCCACTGGGGATGGGCGAAATTGTCATCCCTAGCCATTTCTATTATTTTTATTTCTATTATTACCATTATTATTATTATTATTACCATTGTTATTATTATTTCTTTTATTTACCATTTATATGATTATTACCATTATTAGTACTAGCGTCCAAACGGGCACTCGTGCCCGTTTGTCCGCTTTTGCTTAATGAACTCACACGTCAAAATATAAATGGTCATATTTTTATTTAATTTTAATTTTAATTTAAATTATTTGTGTATATAGGTAGAACAGAAAAGATACAAATCGATATTACAGTAGAAAAACAAAATTAAAAATTGCTTTGTAATTATACAAATTGACGGCGTTAATAATATTAATTATGGTGACACTTTGGCCATAATGATTGTAACTACTAAAACAGTGACTTTGATTTAGAAACAGTGAATGGATTTAACAATTAGTTTGTTATAAATGTGATAAAAAAACCACCCAATAACTCCAAACAGTTTTATTATACAGTTATTTGTTTTATTTTATTTTAATAAAAAGTAAATTAAATAATTGTTTATTTATTGTAATTAACTAAAAGATAGAGGGTATAATAGGAATGGAAAAAGAGTCAGACCAAAATCTTGTATCATCTTTATATATAGGTATAGATTAAATATAAGTATTAATCATATTTAATTATTATAATTTAATATATAATTTTACATCTTAAAAATATTGGTTTTTTTTAATTATGAAAAGAGATTAATTGGAATACATTGTCAGTGTAAAACCACTTTACACTGACATCCAATTAGAATGAATCATTTTGACACATAATTATGAAATTAAAAATAAAAATAAATAAATTATAATTAAACTATTTTAATAACTACTTCTTCAATGTTTTTCTCTTCTCACGTGTCAAAATAATTCATTCTAATTGATGATAGTGTAAAGTGGTTTTACACTGACAGTGTATTCCAATTAATCTCTTATGAAAAAAGGTATAAAAATTAAATACATAAAAAAAAGTGTTTTTATTTTATGTTTGTGTGTGATTACTTAAACATATCATATTTTGATAGAGTTATTTTGATAGAGTTATTTTGAGATTACAAAATTTATTTATTTATTGTAGAGGTGTTTGCGGTGCGGTTTGGGCGGTTTTGACGCTAAAAATCATCCGAACCGCAAGGGAAAAAAGCATGCGGTTTGGTTTGGTTTGGTTGGCTTTTAAAAAAAATCCGAACCAAACCAAACCAATGCGGTTTGGATTGGTTCGGTTGGTTCGGTTTTTTACAAGATTTTTATTGAGTGATATTTACATATATAGAGAACAACATAATTTTGTGTTTAATCATTCATACATTGCCAAATAACAACAAAACTCATCATATTTAGACTAAAAATTCTCATTCAATATAGAAAAATCAATTTAAACAAAAGTGAAAAAAAATAGTAGTATAAAAAAATATCAAAATATTATAATAAAACAGGAAATATAAGAGAAGAGAGATTAGAGAAGATGAAAAAGAAAGAACATAACAGATGTGAGATTAGAGAAGAGAGGTGCGATAAAAATATAATTAGAAAAGAAAATAGTAACATAAAAATGAGAAGATGAAAAAGAAAGAACATGTGAGATGAGAGATTAGTGTAGAAGAGGAGAGACGTACATGGCAAAGAAGATGAGAAGAATGCACAATACTATTAGGAGAGATTTGAGAAGATTAAAACTGAAAAGTTAAGTGTGAGCAAGAGAAAATATTTCGTAATTGTAAGGTTAAAACATAATGAGTTTTGGGTTAGATGTGAGATAAGTGCAGTTTGGGTTGTAACATAATGCGGTTTGGTTTGGTTTAGTTCGGTTTGCAAAATACAAACCGCAAACCAAACCGAACCATGCGGTTTTGTTAAAAGATGGCCCGAACAAATCCGAACAAAATGCGGTTTTTTGCGGTTTCGGTTTGGTTTGGTTTAGTTTGCGGTTTTTTATTGGGTTGGTTCGGTTTTGAACACCTCTAATTTATTGTTATGATTTTTGCAGATTTTGCACAAGAATTAAGGAGATACTATATTTATCCTTCAAATGAGTCTTTCCAATGCAACCATTATTATTAGTGCTGTAACTTATATTTCCAATGCTACTCATTATTTTTCTGAATGTCTATCTTTATGCAGACTTTCCGATGCATTTTTTTTTAAATTTTTATTCTTATTTTATGTTTTGAAAAATACGTATACCTAGAATACTAATCTTCTATTTCTATTTTGGTTTGCAAAATATAATATTGTTATTCAATCTAATTAATTTTTTATTTTATGTTTTTCATTTCTCTAAATATATTTTAATAATATATTTTTTTTGGCAAAATGCAACATTTTCTGCCCACAAGTCAGAAGTGACTTTACATTTCAGCCAACCAAATCTCTAAACAATATAAAATATAAAACCAAAATTTGGCATGAACCAAAACTATGAATTTCAAATCAAACTATATCATTTAACTACTAATTACACTTATTTATCGATTCCAATATTTTTTAAATAATGAGAAAACATATATAATACTTAATTATGCAAAAAAATATATTATTAATTCAAATACAAGTTTATATTTTTTAAAAAATAATAAACTTTATTGATTAAACAATTCCATCTTGAATCTTGATCATAGAAGATCGACCATCATAGATACTGTATGCTTTTATTTAATGTGATGACATCTACAGAAGAGAACAGAGATATTCAACTCAACAATTAACACAATATAAGCACAGACCGGGTAAACTGAAATTATTATTTTATAGACATCCAAATTTTGACACATGGACTGAAAATGTTACTTTATGTCCACATTCAATGATAGGGGTGTTCAAAATCGAACCAACCCAATAAAAAACCGCAAACCAAACCAAATTGAAACCGCAAAAAACCGCATTTGGTTCGGATTTGTTCGGGCCATCTTTTAACAAAACTGCATGGTTCGGTTTGGTTTGCGGTTTGTATTTTGCAAACCGAACTAAACCAAACTAAACCGCATTATGTTACAACCCAAACTTCACTTATCTCACATGTAACCAAAAACTCAAACCCATTATGCCTTAACCTTACACTTACGAAATATTTTCTCTTACTCACACTTAACTTTTCAGTTTTAATCTTCTTAAATCTCTCCTAATAGTATTGTGCATTCTTCTCATCTTCTTTGCCATGTACGTCTCGTCTTTTCTACACTAATTTCTCATCTCACATGTTCTTTCTTTTTCATCTTATCATCTTTATGTTACTATTTTCTCTTCTAATTATATTTTTATCGCACCTTTCTTTTCTAAGATCACATATGTTATGTTCTTTCTTTTTCATCTTCTCTAATCTCCTTTCTCTTATATTTTCTGTTTTATTATGATATTTTGATATTGTTTTATGCTACTATTTTTTTTCACTTTTGTTTAAATTGATTTTTGTATATTGCATGAGAACTTTTTGTCTAAATATGATGAGTTTTGTTATTATTTGGCAATGTATGAATGACTAAATACAAAGTTATGTTGTTCTCTATATATGTAAATATCACTCAATAAAAATCTTGTAAAAAACCGAACCAACCGAACCAATCCAAACCGCATTGGTTTGGTTTGGTTTGGTTCAGATTTTTTTTAAAAGCCAACCAAACCAAACCAAACCGCATGCTTTTTTTCCTTGCGGTTCGGATGATTTTTAGCGTCAAAACCGTCAAAACCGCACCGTGAACACCCCTATTCAATGAAATAAAGTTACTACGTGCAAAGAACATCACCTAATAAAGAGAAAGGAAATGAATAAACTAACACCTTGAAAATCTTGTCATGTTGATGTAGTGGCACATATGGCTAGAATGGTATATAGCCCCAACCTGTGCATCTAGTTAGATTTCACACTTTCGTCCATATTGCAACTAACATATGAATGTAAAAGTTCCAAGTTGTGAACATGCACTTGTATATGTTAGACTAACCACGCTGATGTACAAATTCATTTGGAAATTTAGATTATACTAAACGTTAGTCCTTTTCAAAAAGGATAAAACACTACTTTCAGAGTCATTAATCAACTAAATAAACTACAAGATTAATAAGTATGCCGATAAACCATTAACCAAAATGAAGCATGAGTGACAACCATGCATACTAATAGAAGACCAAGTTGTTCAATGTCTTTTACAAAATCCCCAAGGATGATAGCCATCCAAATTTCTTCTTGAAAATGAAAAACATGCCCAAAAAAACGAGTAAAGTAACTTCCTCGTTACTTAAAACTCTGCTTTGACTTCTAAATCAAACATCAAGATTCTCATCATCCTCATCCTCGTCCTCATCATCCTCATCATCTTCATCAAACTTCTCAACATATTCCCAATAAGAATTACCACTTGAGTCTACATATGCACACACCAGTTCAACATTGTTGTAATAAGGGTCTGAACGATCCTCCCAAATTTGTAAACCTTTGATCTGACTATTCAACCTTTTCCACAAGCTTTCATTGATATCCAGATTACCACATCCTTCAATGTCAAGAGATTCAAGAAGAGGACATTCATCAACGAATGGCAAGCAGCCCAACATTACTTAGCCGGTTTCCATGAATATCAAGATGGCGTAATCCGGTCATTGTTTTCGCAATAACAAATGCATCATCGTCCAGGCCGCTAAACGGCATCCCATAAAATGTTAGTGATTTCAAAAGAGGGCAGCTATGGCCAATAACTTCAAGAATTTTATTAGATTGGAAGCCATATGAAATGTCAACCTCCTCTAACAATGGAAACTTTTTTGCAACTTCATACCATCCTTCATCTGAAATTCTCTCACAGGAATCAAGTTTTATGCATCTTAAGAGGCTTGCCCTATATGATAAAAGGAAAACAGCTTCAAAAATTTGATCCATTCATAAAATACACGGCACCAGATACATAAAACTACAGACATGCCCAAGTACTAGGAGTACTAAAAAAGGAACCGATAACAGAAAGCGATAAACTAACTGGAAAAACACAACAACAACCAAAAAGGCAACATCAACTAAAGAAACAACCTTTATTTAAAAGATGGGGTTTTCGTTTCATTGATGAAGCTTCTGATAATGCCATTTGCCAAAAAAAATATATATAACAAACAGAAAAATAGATAAGAAATTTAAAAGTACCTATCAGCAATGTATTTGAGAAGAAGATCAGTACCAAATCTAAAAATAACAATTTCTTGTAAATGACCAGAACTTAGGTCAATGGCATATTGACAAAGTTTGAGCAAATAATCAAAATTTGTGTGTTGTTGAAGATAGAGATGGAAAGCTCCCATGTGAATTTTGCGCCAAATGAAAGGGTCTTTGCAAATGCTCCACCAATAAGGACACACATTGCGTGCGATCGTCAGAATATCTACAGCTCCAAGCCTTTGGAGTATGTTTGATGTTACATCTCTAGGAAGTTCAAGCCAGTTAGGGTTTGCTGTTGTGCTCTCAACTTTCGCTTTCTTCGCCAGAGACATTGTGTTTGGTTTTCAAGATGAAACAAGCGGGAAAAAACTTTACTTTAGGTCATGAATGAATGAGCGCTCAGATATGTATTTATTTGTTTTTGCAACAAGTACAAAAAGTTAACAAGATAAAAAATGAAAGGTTTTTACACCACATTTTTATAGAGAATTTAATCTGCCACCCCCTAAATTATATCCGATAACTCCCAATGTTTTATAATGCTAAAACTTTTTTTGTTGGTGAAAAACACACCAAATTTTTGTATGAAATTTCTAGTAGGCATATTGAAATTTCCAGTACTGATTGAAATTTCTGATAGTTCATTTGAAATTTCTGATGTACCGAAAATTCCTAAATTTCTGGTAATGTGCAAAATTTTCCAGAAATTTGATAATTCTGTGGTGATACTAGAAATTTCAACATAAATTAAATTTCTAGTAGTTTCATTTTTATGATTTTTTGAATGATTAGGATTTTGCCGACAGTTTTGTATGATTTTGATTGCACCGACAGTATGGGCGGTCCAAAATAGATACAAAGTTGTATAAATAGGGGTCACATGTTGATAAACACATCTCAAAAAATACCGCTTCCTCAATTTTTTATTAAGGTAGAAGTGTACTTCAACGAAACTTCTCCTTCTGTAGAGTTTTCGGCTTTCCGATGGCACCACCGCTTTTGTCGGTCTGACGTCGAAGTTGAATGAATTATTGCCTAATGGAGAAAACAGAAAAGTGAGAAAGATCGAGTTTCGCGAAGATTGGATTGATACTTACAGGAGGGTGAAATACAACCTTATTGAGTTGAAGACCGACAACGATGTGAAGGAAATGTGGAGATCATTTCACCGTAGGATAACAAATGGTCTAATCGAGTTAGATGTTAAGCTTTCAAGATCCGTTGACGTCATAATGGAGATGCTGAAACGTCTTGAAGCGTCTGATGGTGTTAGGTCTTTGTTATTTATTAATCATATTGTAGTGTTAAGTTTTTTCTGCTTAAGTTATGTAATACATTGTCAGATGTTAGTTAATGTTCACACTGCAATTTAAGGAATATCAATAATATTAATTAATAAAGTGTTATGATGAAGATGTCTGAATAATATACAACTCATACAAATAATACAAAATGTATCTAAATAGGCCCCCACGGGCTATGTGTGCAGCCCGAACTAATTCAGTAAGGGTCGTGTTAAGAACGGGAGCCGTCCAGAATTTGCTGCCGATAGGGAGATGAAACAATGAAGAGACATTATCCAAAGTGACAGTCATCTCCCCGAACGGAAGATGAAATGATGATGTCTCATTGCCTCCTCTCAATAAAGGCACTAAGTAATGGAGTGTCCAACATGACGAGGGAGAAGTGGGCAAAATCAAGCAGCTGGAAGTCCCGTATAATTCGACTGACCTGCTCAAACATCAAAATCTTCGGGAAGCCTTTCAACTTCGACCCATGGGATATCACCTTCAGTGTGGCTCGCTCTTGTGACAACAAAATATAAACAAATTTGTTGATACCTTATGTGACAGACATGTATAAACTAAAATTATAGTTAAACATAAAATACATACCTCGCCCTGACATAATCGTAAGACCACAAGCTCAGCATACTCTGTAAGCACAAATCGGTCGATGGGTCCTCCTGGGAATCCTCCATCGGTGTGCACAGAGGGCTCAATAGAAGGAGTCGTAACCTTCGTGTCAGCAGTAACCGATGGCCCTGACTCACCTACAGTAGCATCTAGGTGTACCTCCTCTACAACCTCCTGAGCATTATCCTGAGCAATTTTCTGAGCAACTAGCTCAACCACCGGCTCAATCACCGCCTCACTAACGGAATCAGATACATAAACATCTGGCAGCACCTCATCTGTAGCATGTTCTGCTGATTTAACTGGCCGACGTCGTGCAAAACGAGGTGCTCGAAAATGACTCCGCTCAGCCAACCACTTCCGGTGTGAACCGGTGGGGCGACTCGTCTTGCCCGTAGCTGGGAAGACTCGGCATCAGCACCCTTGTCAGTCATACCCTAGTCTACTGCTCAGTCAACAGCTCTTCCTGCAATAGTACTGTCTCTACCTCTGGACTTCACTGCAAAAGAAGAAAAAAATAAATATTTAAAAAAATGACAACTACCGAAAATTTTAAAATTTTCGGTGCAAAAAATGGGTTCTATATCGGAAATTCTAAAACTTCCAGTATTTTAATTTCCGGTATAAAATACCTAAAATTATGAAATAACCAGTAGAAAATATCAAAAATTTCAAAATTTCCAGTATAAAATGCCGTAAATTCTGTAATTTCCGTGGAAAAATTTACTGATTTCTAAATTCTGATAGTTGCTTCAAAATTTCCGGTATCGCTCTTGATTTTTCAAACTTCCGCCCCAATACTGTAGATTTTGACATTTTGGAAAATTATTTTTCAAGATCAATATTGTCTTTTTATACAGATTGGAGGATGTGAGATATAACTGAAGGGTGGCAGGTTAATTTCTCATTTTTACCTTCTATGAAATACAACGCCCATGTGTTAATTTGTGTCGGAAAAAGAAAAATATAATGATTAAATATTTTAAAAAGACATAAGTGTATAATATTACGGTGCAAAACTAACATTTCTCATAAAAAATAGCCAGAGGTATAATAGAAAAACAAAATTAATACTTGACTTTTTTTAAAGTAAAAAATTAATATTTGACTTTTTTAAGTAAACAATTAATTTTTTTATAGAAGAGACGGCTATAAAAGTCCCAAGTAAAGAAATTAAAGAAAAATTACATGAAATAGACTCTCCTATTGAAATTGAATTATACATGGATAAACTTTCCAAAGGACATTCTTCATAGAAAATTGTGTCCGGTTATGTTCGCCGAAGCATCTGCACATTTATTAGTTTCTTTGTATACATGTTCAATTCTAACCTCCCTAAGTGATCAAGAATATTTTTTATCAGTTGAGTATTGGCATTTACTGTAATCATTTTTGTTGATTCCTTGAAAAACATCCTTGGTGTCAATATGGAGCTCAAACGTTTGATGACCTCTTTGAAATGCCATGTTCAAACCTTCTTTTACTCCCTACAATTTTGCTATGTAGACTTCTCCATCTCTTATATTTTTTAGAAACCTCTCCTTCATGTTCCATTACTGTCCCTTAGCACTCCCTCACCCTGATTTCATATTGCCTTTGACTACTCCATCAGTGTTAGGTCTCCATCAATTCTCATTTGGTGGAGACCAACTAATCTGTTGAGTATGTGTCTGTTTACAATGCAGCTTTACTATCGGTCTAGTTTTTGAATTGTAGATGCTAACCTATATTCTTTTTTTTTTTCGAAAAGCAAATGAGATTAGATAAATAAGAATACAAGGGGTATTCTCCCTTACAATAGGTCCACAAAAAATAGACAGGATATTTCCAACCAACTCCAGCCTAGAATCTAAAATCCTAAAGGATTCAAAGAAAAAGCTAAGAAATTAGAGTTGAGAGAGGAAATATCACTCAAAAAGACCCACTTCCAAAGTAAAAACTTAATATCCCAACATAAGTTATTGAAGTTGATGGATTCATTACTAAAAATGAAACTATTTCTTGCCTTCCATAAGCATCAACTTGTCGCTAACCATCCATTCCCCAACCTGTTCTCCATAGTGGAATTCCAACCAAAACGGATCCAAGAAGAAAAAAACTTACAATAACAGCCAGCATAAGAAATATCACAACCTAACCATTCACCTATTGTATTCCAAACCTTTTCCGCAAAGGGACAAGAAAAGAGAAGATGGGATAAATTCTCTAATTCAGAGTTACAGAAGCAGCATAGCTGATCAGGAAGAGTCAAACCTCGTTTGAGTAAATTATCTTTCGTCGGAAGTCTATTCCAAAGGAGCCTCCAACCAAAAATCTTGAATTTGGGCGGAATATTGAGTTTCCAAACCAGAGATAACGAATGAAGTTGAGACGAATGAATCTCCAAAATTCTCATACTAGCCCTCAACTCGTTGTACACCTCCCGAACACCGTACTCTTTTGAAGATCCCAATTTTTAACCTGTTGTATCCGCGAGCCCCTGAATTGGACAGCCTTGCATCAGATCCTGTTTCAAAGATAACAATTAGTTTGTTTCTTCCTGCGCGAGAGAATTTGAGATGCCGAAATCGTTCCAAGACCATATTCCTTCGACGAATTCGCCCATTGATGACATTGGCTCAGTCTTGGACTTACTTCTACGAAACAAAGCTTTATATTTTTCCACCAAAGCACCTGCACCATTCCAATCAACCAACCAAAACAGGATTCGAATCCCTTCTCCCAAAGTATAATTCACATAACCTGCAAAAGAAAAACCTATGTTAGTAGTAACAGAACCCAATCTGATTAGGTCCTTCCACCAGTATGAGGATGAAGCTTGAGACACAGTTTGATATTCCGCCATGAGTTTACCTTCGACAAAGCCGTATCTCCCCCTCAAGACATCCTTCTAGAGTGCAGACCTGTTGTCAATAATCTTCCACTTCCATTTCATCAACAGAGAAATGTTGAATGCCTCCAAATCTAGAATCCCCAATCCACCTTTTATCTTCGGGTTGCATACAATCTCCCAAGACATCCAATGAATTTTTGTTTTCGATTCAAACCTCCCCACAGAAAGTTTCTCCTTAGAGAATCAATTCTCTTCAAAACCGATTTTGGAATTCTATAAAATAATAACCAGAATATAGGCAGACTAGTAAGCGAGGAATTTAACAAAGTGATCCTACCTGCCATAAAGAGGTCTTTTCCTTTCCACGAACCCAGGTTGCTTTTAAAAATGTCAACCAGAAAATCCCAAGAGCTTATTCTTCTAGGATTGATCCCTATTCATATGCCCAAGAAGCGAAAGCAAGTCAAATCAATTCTGCAAGCAACGAAGGCCGAAGCTGCTTCTAGGAAGTGGTTACTCACATTAATTCCCATTATTCTACTCTTGTTAAAATTAACCTTCAATCCTGACACAAGTTCAAAGCTACGTAAAACCGTTTTAATACTCCAAAGGTTATGCCAACTACCTTCTCCAAAAATCAGCGTGTCGTCTGCAAACTGTATGATATCCATCATAAAATTAGGACTAACCTCTAAACCTTTAAAAGATCCAGTATCCAAAGCCTTTTTCATGAGTTGAGTAAGGCCTTCAGTTACCAGAACAAAGACAAAAGGAGACAGTGGGTCTCCTTGACAGAGACCCCTTTCCACCACAAAATCCTTCGTAGGACTTCCGTTCACAAGAATCGAAAAATAACAATTGAACAAACAAGCTTCCATCCATCTGCGCTACTTAACTCCAAAACCCATCACAACAAAAAGATGTCTCAGATAATTCCAATTCACACAATCGTAAGACTTCTCGAAATCCACCTTAAAGAGAAGGCAATATTTTGACTCTCTAGTAGCCATGTCCACTATTTCATTTTCTATAACCACACCTTCCAACATTTGAAGACCCGGAACAAAAGCGGATTGGCTTTGGTCCACCAATCTACCTATTACATTCTTCAATCTGTTCGCCAAAACTTTCGCCAAAATTTTATACAGACCTCCTACAAGGCATATAGGCCTGTATTCTCCAAGATGTAGAGGTATTTCTACCTTAGGGATCAATGTTATAAAAGCTGCAGAGATAGCTTTAGGGAGATAAGCTTTACTATGAAAATCATTCAAGAATGAGATGATATCCTCCTTCAAGAATGCCCAATATTTTTTGAAGAAAAAGAAATTGAACCCATCCGGGCCCGGACTTTTCGTACTATCACAACTCCACACAATCTATTTTATTTCCTCTTCCCCAAAAGGAACTTCCAGAGAATCCGCTTCCAACTCTATCAAACTGCTGAAAAAAACCTTCCAACAAAAGAGGGTGATACTGCTCTACTTCTGCATATTTAGACTTGAAGAAATTCCAAACAGCCTCTTTTACTCCTTCAACTGAATCTACTTTTCCTTGATCTGTTTCCACAACCCCTATATATTTCCTTTTCTGCCTTCCCTTAATGTGTTTATGAAAAAATCTGGTATTCCCATCTCCATTCCTTAACCAATTATTTCTTGCTTTTTGAAGCAGAATGTTGTCTTTAATATGCAGATGCAACCAAGTTTTTCTACGAGCCTCTGCTCTTTTTGCCACCAGATTATCTACTGCAGAAGAATCACAAACAGAAAGATTCGCATCAATAGCATTCAATTCTTCTATTCCCTCTTCCGCCTTCAACCATGATACTCCATTCTCTAATCCTCGTTTTAAGGACTTTGAACTTCTCTTTTATTACGAAATCACTCCTTCCGTCTATTTTGATTTCCTTCCACTGCTTTCTCACAAACTCAAAAAACTCAGTATGTTCAAACCAGGAATCAAAAGATTTGAATGGTTTGAAACCCCAGTTTACACTTTTTAGTTGCAACCAAATAACACAATGATCGGACACTTCCCTCTTCCCTATCTATTTACCTAATGAACCTTATTTTCTTATAATAGAATCATCAACCAAGAATCTATCTATTCTGCTCATAGATAGATCATCTCCACTAAACCACGTGAATCTGTTCCCGATCACAGGAAGATCTTCTAGCCCACTTTCAAAAATGAATGCTTCAAACTCCCTCATTTCCACACTTCTGGTATATAAGCTCCGACTCTTCCTCTCAGAACTATTTGAGATAACATTAAAATCCCCTCTATTAATCCAATTTCCATTAGAGAATTTCTTTTTCAAATCAATTAATTCCTTCCAGAGATGTCTCTTTGAAATAGAATCACAAGCAGAATAAATGTTTACCAAATAATAGATTTCAGAATGCCACCTAACTTTGGTTCCAAGATAACCCTTCTCATAAAAAGACAAAATAGGTTGGACAAAATCTTCCTCCCACATAGTTATTATACCCCCAGAAAAACCCTGAAAACTGCTAAGGACCAACCAATATCAGAAACATTCCACAGACTGTTAATAATCTTACTATCAACTACCTTCATTTTGGATTCCTGAATAAAAAAAATCAGCTTTACCTGAACTAATGATTTTGTTAATTCTCCTTCTCTTTGAGAGATTCCCCCTCCTCTTATGTTTAGGTATCCTATAATCATTTCAACCGATTTGGAGACGTCTTCTTACTTCTGTTTCTAACTTTATCAGTAATTTCCAATTCATTGATCCTCTTGGAAAAATTTACATAACAGTCAACCGCAACCACTCTTAATTCCAAAACCCCTTT
Source organism: Lathyrus tuberosus (assembly GCA_022829125.1). Classification (NCBI taxonomy): domain Eukaryota; kingdom Viridiplantae; phylum Streptophyta; class Magnoliopsida; order Fabales; family Fabaceae; genus Lathyrus; species Lathyrus tuberosus. The sequence goes on along the minus strand of JALAZF010000436.1, from coordinate 645,124 downwards.
CCAAATTTTGCTTCCAATGTTGGATTCCATCTGCTCCCAAAACCTAGAGTTACCCACTCTAACATCCGAATCAGAAATCGGATCACAACAAAGAATTTCACCAGCATAAAATTTGACAGAATCATTAGAGCAAGCATGATTATGGTCTGATCTAGTAGGAAGTAGATTGCCTTTGTTTCTTTGAATCAACGCCACATTTGCTGAGAATTCCTCTATAGGATCTTTAGAGCCCCGTTGACTATCTGGGGGATAAGGCCCAATACCCTCTTGGCCTTTTTTTTCTTAAGTCTTCTTTTTTGTTTCGGCCTAATGACTTCCAATAACTTTCTTAATTTTAATTTTTTTGAAGAAGCTAACTGACCACTACACGCCAAACTTCTGAGCAAATTACTTTCTGGAGTACTTTTCCCAACTAGGTTATGATGCTTGTGCGCAGACCAAACTGGTTGAAACCTGTTTGTTTCACGCAAAGAGAACAAAGAAACGTCAAAATTCTTCTGAGGCTTTGTACCTTTCTCCAGCTCCTTTAACTCACAACTTCCTTCTGACAACCTTTTAGAAGAAGTGCAAAATTCTCCTTCTTCTAGGTCTATTAAAATTTTCAGGTTTTCATCCATGGCTTCTACCTCTTCTTCATCTCTAAATGCTTTCCAGTTTACCTCTGAATCAGACGAGAAGGACACTGACCCCTCTTTCTTTTTAGGAGCAGACCCAAGTATGTATATTGGGCCGTAAGAATCCTCTACCATTTTTATATCAAAGACCTTACCACTGATTCTGACTTTGAAGTTTTCATTCAATACAGAGGTACATCTTGTTCTCACCATGATACGAGCGATATCCATATTACTTCCTTTCAATGTCTCTTCATCCATACAAAGATACGTTCCCACTGTTCTGGCTAAAGTTTTGAAAAATTTGAAATTCCATGCATGACATGGAATCCCGTAACAACGTAACCGGAAGACTCTTTCTTTATCAACATCTTCTTCTTTCCATTTTCTTATTTTAGAAAATCACTGCTTCCACCATAGTTCAACCTCCCTAATCAAATCTCTTATCTCTCCTTTTTCAACCTCCTCTAATAAACACAGGTTAGCCCCTAGAGGAGTGACTTTGATAGAGAAGTATCCTTCTGTTTCGAAACTTGTTTGGATATTGTAAGTCATTCCAGGATTGATAACAACCCCGACATAGGCTTTCCTAAACCTTGATAAATCTTCTTCTTTCGCTGAATAGTTAAGGTGAACCTGTGCAAAATGCTGAGCTTGTGTTCTTCTGTGCCTATCTCTGTTCCCAAGTACCTCAGCATACGATTTATCTTCAGGGATATTAGGTTTGATTCTAGAGAATCTATGAATGTTTGCATGGATTTTAACATTCTCAATAATGATATTATCAAGCTTAAGATCAAGAATCCTTCCATCTTCAACCTCTAGAAATCTAGCAAATCCGAACCGCTTTCCGAACTTGTTTCTTTTAGGTGGGATCACCACCTCAGAGATCTTCCCAAACTTACCAAAAAGTTGAAAGATATCACGAGCCTTGAAGATGTCGGAAATTTCAGAAAAATAAAAAGGCTGGATGTCTTTCTCTCCAATCACCTTCACTCCTCATAGAGGATAAGAATCCCATTTTTCTCCCTACAAGTGTCTGAAACCTCTCTTCTGAACTCTGTGTCATTTCCTCTCACCCTCATCCATATTCTCTCCTTGTCCAATGTAATTTCATCTTCCATATTAGATTCCATAATGTAACCCTCCTTGTGCTTTCTTTAATTTCTCCAAAACTAAAGCATATGGCAAGTAGTTTCCCATAGCTTAGTCCAATTATTAACATTAGCCTTCCCTAGTGTACAGTCCAAGTTATGATCAAACTAGTCTTGGAAGTTACAATTGAAAAAGCCTCACAATTAATATCATTAACAAAAATAGACTAGCCCTATTTTGAGATGTCGCAATCGCTCTCAACACATGAATGACTGGCTCTTTGTTTGAGCATTTTGCACATTATGGATAACCAATGTGTTTCTTGGAAATCCAAAGATTTGTTATGAGACAATCATGTTTGACTATCCAGATAAAGGACTAAACCTTTAGGAAACACTAGAGCTATCGACATTGTTTGTCTAACTGATGAGATTATATGCACTTGACATTGTGAATATACCAGAATTCGTACCTCTCCATATGCAAACATCTTCACCATTATCATCACTTTTAGGCTGTAAAGCTAACAACTCCTTCAATATATCCTGAGGGAAGATGTTTTTGATGCGGTCCATGTTTCAACCTCCTTCATCATTTGTCAAGTCAACAACTTTTTCAATTTGAAGTTCATCAATTAAAGTAATCCTCAACTGATCAAGATTGAGTCTTGGCTAGACCCAATTATCCTTCCACACATTAATTCTCTTCCCATTTACTATATTCCAATAAGACACGTCATTCATAAAAGGCCATATGTTCATGATGTTTTTCCAAAGGCTTGTATCATAAGCTTTGGCTTCTACTTCTGAAAAAGAATTTTGTCCTCTATCATATTTTCCCCTCAGCACTTGACACCAAAGTGAGTTGTCTCCACACTTCAATTTCCAACCTAGTTTAAGCTTATAACCCTTGTTCATATCACGTAAATTCCTCATTCCAATACCTCCCATACTCTTGGGATTAATTTTGATGCCCCGTTTTACAATGTGAACATTTTTTTCTTCTTATGAATCTCCCCAAGTAAAGCCTCTTTGGATTTTTTAAATATCTTTTAAATATTCTTTAGGTAAATTACATGTCATTATTGAATAGGTTAGAATTGCTTCGATCTCTATCTTTGCTAAAGTAGCTCTTTCAGCAAAGGATGAATGATTTCCCTTACATGCCTATAATTTTGTTTTAACTTGGTCCAAAATATGTTGAAAGTATTTCCTTTTTGGACTTTTGCTTGTCAATGCAATGCCTAGATACTTTCCAACTCCTTAGTTTCCTTTGAGGAACCTTGTTTTGTTGGCTACTAAATCGAGAAAATTCCATTAAAAATGAACATGTTTTTGATAATGACAACTAAGATGAATATGCTCTTGATAATGGCAATAATTCTTTGATAACCAAAAAACGGTTAAATAGGAACTAGGCCAATAAGAATAAATAAAATTGAATCTATGTTGTTGACACCTAAATCTTACATATAAGAAAATTAATGGCTACCAAAAAGACCAATTTGCCCCTCTTGCCTCACAGCCTTCCAACTGTTAGCTGCTTTCCCTTACACGTGTTTTGTGTATACGTGGCTGGCTTGAACTCTGCTTCTTCTCTTTTGTTAATTTCTGATTTTTTCAAACGCCCATCCACGTGTCTGTTTTTTCATTTCCCAACTTTGCATTTCATCTATTCTCTTAATTTCTTCATCTTCTTCTCTCTCTCTTTGAACCCTAATTTGCATTTCACCTTCTTATGTTACTGAAATGCAGGGAGATGGTGGTTGAAGCTGAAACACAAGGATTTCACTTCTTCTCCTCTCACAGCCATTTGATTTCTTTCTGGTTTGTGTAGGTGAGCATCGTTTTGAAATCCTTACACCCCTCATACATCTTTACCTCTCTTTTGTTTATGTTTGGTTATCTTAGAAAGTTAGGGTTTTGATTTTGAAGTTAGGGTTTATGTGGTTGATTTGATGATTTTCAGGTTATGGTTACCAGAATTGTTCATCTCCGAAGGAGATCTCCATGTTGATGGTTGTTTTGATCAGGTATGAACCACTTTCCATCGTATTTTATTGTTTCCTTTAGGTTTTTCTACTGTTAATTTTTTTTTCATTTGTTTTTCTCTTTTCTTATAGATTTCAATCTTCTTCCTTCAGATCTACTATTCAGAGTGTTCAGAGGTGTGATATTTTTCTGAAAGATGATTAAGGTAAAAAGAAAACTACTTCCATGCCCATTTATTTTTACTTTTCACTCTTACAACTCTAACCATCACTAACGTCATCTCAGTTTATTTTTTCCCGGTCTGAAAATGAAGAAGCAAAACACGGTTAGAAATCATAATTACTTTGTACAATTAGTATTTTATGCCTGAACTTTTGATAATAACTTATTATTCTTTTGTATTCTATTGTAGAAAAAATAAAACTTATACAAATATAACTCATGTTTTTTTATGAAGGTTGTGGACGAAGATTGAAGGTTTGAAGGTTTGAGGGTTGTGAAAAAGATATTGGATTTATAAATTATACCATCAGGTGAACATTATTGACTCTGTTGGGTGAGGTTTATACATAGCTTTATACATAATTTGGCAATGGTTTATACATTAGCAATTGCATTAGATGCTGCAACATGTTGAATTCAGGAAGGCTTATTAGAAATTTTGAACCAACTCAGATTAGAACCAACTCATAAGTTAACAGGTACTGGAAAGTTTTTTTCTTTTTTACTTTCAAATCAATTATTCATGATTACATTTAAAAGGGTTTTTGTTTTTTTCTTGGATTTTTTATTTGGTTTTAGTAAATTTACGTGCTTTTTGATTCAGAATTGAAAAGGGTTGTTGTTGTTTTTTTGTTGTGTTTTTTTTGCTGTCAGTATCTATGAGAGTTGCAGTCATTATTGACTCTGTTGGGCGAGGTTTATACATTAGCAATTGCAGTAGATGCTGCAACATGTTGAATTCAGGGAGGCTTTATACTTTTTTTATCATAAATATTCAAGTTTTACCCCAAATTATTACTATAAGTTGCTTAATTTTTGTTGCAGCTATAATTTTTCAGCATAACTCATAATGGGTTATGAGAAAATTTCAATTCTGTTTGATTTTTTTTAAAAAGTTTTAATTTTTAGGTACATTGTTAATGGGAATTTTGATTGTTATGCCGTGTAGATTTTAACTTTCTTTTTTGCTAATTTTCTGTGTAACAGACTTGAAATGCTTTAATCTTTTCCATCGGGAGATCTTTGATTGAAGAAGATTGATCAATCATGCTGGTGTTGATTCTGCTGTTTTTATAAGAATTTTTGCTCTTAGGTACTCTTCTTATACTTCTTTTTTATCATAAAGATTCAATTTTTTCCCCAAATTATTACTATAAGTTGCTTAATTTTTGCTGCAGTGACGAATCTTTACTGGTCGACACGGTTTCGACTCAACTTTGGTTTGATCGCGATTTCGTTTCCTCTCTATTTTTGTTTTTAATTAAATTCGTGATTTTTATGGATATGTTGCTTGTGAACATGTTGTTTATGGTTTGTGCCACTTTCCATCGTATTTTATTGTTTCCTTTAGGTTTTTCTACTGTTAATTTTTATTTAATTTGTTTTTCTCTTTTCTTATAGATTTCAATATTCTTCCTTCAGATTTACTATTCAGAGTGTTCAGAGGTGTGATATTTATCTGAAAGAAGATTAAGGTAAAAAGAAAACTACTTCCATGCCCATTTATTTTTACTTTTCACTCTTTCAACTCTAACCATCACTAACGTCGTCTCAGTTTATTTTTTTCCGGTCTGAAAATGAAGAAGAAGAAGAACACGGTTAGAAATCATAATTACTTCGTACAATTAGTATTTTATGCCTAAACTTTTGATAATAACTTATTATTCTTTTGTAGAAAAAATAAAACTTATACAAATATAACTCATGTTTTTTTATGAAGGTTGTGGACGAAGATTAAAGGTTTGAAGGTTGTGAAAAAGATATTGGATTTATAAATTATACCATCAGGTGAACATTATTGACTCTGTTGGGTGAGGTTTATACATAGCTTTATACATAATTTGGCAATGGTTTATACATTAGCAATTGCAGTAGATGCTGCAACATGTTGAATTCAGGAAGGCTTATTAGAAATTTTGAACCAACTCAAATTAGAACCAACTCATAAATTGACAGGTACTGGAAAGTGTTTTTCTTTTTTACTTTCAGATCAATTATTCATGATTACATTTAAAAGGATTTCTGTTTTTTTTTCTTGGATTTTTTATTTGGTTTTAGTAAATTTACGTGCTTTTGATTCATAATTGAAAAGGGTTGTTGTTTTTTTGAGGTGATTTTTTGCAGTCAATATCTATCAGAGTTGCAGTCATTATTGACTCTGTTGGGTGAGGTTTATACATTAGCAATTGCAGTAGATGCTACAACGTGTTGAATTCAGGGAGGCTTTATACTTTTTTTTATCATAAATATTCAAGTTTTACCCCAAATTATTACTATAAGTTGCTTAATTTTTGTTGCAGCTATCATTTTTCAGCATAACTCATAATGGGTTATGAGAAAATTTCAATTTTGTTTGATTTTTTTAAAAAAGTTTTAATTTTTAGGTACATTGTTAATGGGAATTTTGATTGTTATGCCGTGTAGATTTTAACTTTCTTTTTTGCTAATTTTCTGTGTAACAGTCTTGAAATACTTTAATCTTTTCCATCCGGCGATCTTTGATTGAAGAAGTTTGATCAATCATGCTGGTGTTGATTCTGCTGTTTTTATAAGAATTTTTGCTCTTGGGTACTCTTCTTATACTTCTTTTTATCATAAAGATTCAATTTTTTTTCCCAAATTATTACTATAAGTTGCTTAATTTTTGTTGCAGTGACGAATCGTTACTGGTCGACACGGTTTCGACTCAAATTTGGTTTGATCGCGATTTCCTTTCCGCTCCATTTATGTTTTTAATTAAATTCGTGATTTTTATGGATATGTTGCTTGTGAACATGTTGTTTATGGTTTGTGCCATTTTCCATCGTATTTTATTGTTTCCTTTAGGTTTTTCTACTGTTAGTTTTTATTTCATTTGTTTTTCTCTTTTCTTATAGATTTCAATATTCTTCCTTCAGATCTACTATTCAGAGTGTTCAGAGGTGTGATATTTATCTGAAAGATGATTAAGGAAAAAAGAAAACTACTTCCATGCCCATTTATTTTTACTTTTCACTCTTTCAACTCTAACCATCACTATCGTCGTCTCAGTTTATTTTTTTTGGGTCTAAAAATGAAGAAGAAGAACACGATTAGAAATCAAAATTACTTCGTAAAATTAGTATTTTATTCCTGAACTTTTGATAATAACTTATTATTCTTTTGTAGAAAAAATAAAACTTATACAAATATTACTCATGTTTTTTATGAAGGTAGTGGACGAAGATTAAAGGTTTGAAGGTTGTGAAAAAGATATTGGATTTATAAATTATACCATCAGGTGAACATTATTGACTCTGTTGGGTGAGGTTTATACATAGCTTTATACATAATTTGGCAATGGTTTATACATTAGCAATTGCAGTAGATGCTGCAACATGTTGAATTCAGGAAGGCTTATTAGAAATTTTGAACCAACTCAGATTAGAACCAACTCATAAGTTGACAGGTACTGGAAAGTTTTTTTCTTTTTTATTTTCAGTTCAATTATTCATGATTACATTTAAAAGGGTTTCTATTTTTTTTCTTGGATTTTTTATTTGGTTTTAGTAAATTTACGTGCTTTTGATTCAGAATTGAAAAGGGTTGTTGTTGTTTTTATGTTGTGATTTTTTGCAGTCAGTATCTATGAGAATTGCAGTCATTATTGACTCTGTTGGGCGAGGTTTATACATTACTAATTGCAGTAGATGCTGCAACATGTTGAATTCAGGGAGGCTTTATACTTTTTTTTTATCATAAATATTCAAGTTTTACCCCAAATTATTACTATAAGTTGCTTAATTTTTGTTGCAGCTATAATTTTTTAGCATAACTCATAATGGGTTATGAGAAAATTTCAATTCTGTTTGATTTTTTTAAAAAAAAATTAATTTTTAGGTACATTGTTAATGGGAATTTTGATTGTTATGCCGTGTAGATTTTAACTTTCTTTTTTGCTAATTTTATGTGTAACAGGCTTGAAATGCTTTAATCTTTTCCATCGGGAGATCTTTGATTGAAGAAGTTTGATTAATCATGTTGGTGTTGATTCTGCTGTTTTTATAAGAATTTTTGCTCTTGGGTACTCTTCTTATACTTCTTTTTATCATAAAGATTCAATTTTTTCCCCAAATTATTACTATAAGTTGCTTAATTTTTGCTGCAGTGACATATCGTTACTGGTCGACACGGTTTCGACTCAACTTTGGTTTGATCGCGATTTCGTTTCCTCTCCATTTTTGTTTTTAATTAAATTCGTGATTTTTATGGATATGTTGCTTGTGAACATGTTGTTTATGGTTTGTGCCACTTTCCATCGCATTTTATTGTTTCCTTTAGGTTTTTCTACTGTTAATTTTTATTTCATTTGTTTTTCTCTTTTCTTATAGATTTCAATATTCTTCCTTCAGATCTACTATTCAGAGTGTTCAGAGGTGTGATATTTATCTGAAAGATGATTAAGGAAAAAAGAAAACTACTTCCATGCCCATTTATTTTTACTTTTCACTCTTTCAACTCTAACCATCACTAATGTCGTCTCAGTTTATTTTTTTCCGGTCTAAAAATGAAGAAGAAGAACATGGTTAGAAATCATAATTACTTCGTACAATTAGTATTTTATGCCTGAACTTTTGATAATAACTTATTATTCTTTTCTAGAAAAAATAAAACTTATACAAATATAACTCATGTTTTTTATGAAGGTTGTGGACGAAGATTAAAGGTTTGAAGGTTGTGAAAAAGATATTGGATTTATAAATTATACCATCAGGTGAACATTATTGACTATGTTGGGTGAGGTTTATACATAGCTTTATACATAATTTGGCAATGGTTTATACATTAGCAATTGCAGTAGATGCTGCAACATGTTGAATTCAGGATGGCTTATTAGAAATTTTGAACCAACTCAGATTAGAACCAACTCATAAGTTGACAGGTACTGGAAATTTTTTTTCTTTTTTACTTTCAGATCAATTATTCATGATTACATTTAAAAGGGTTTCTGTATTTTTTTCTTGGATTTTTTATTTGGTTTTAGTAAATTTACGTGCTTTTGATTCAGAATTGAAAAGGGTTGTTGTTGTTTTTTTATTGTGATTTTTTGCAGTCAGTATCTATGAGAGTTGCAGTCATTATTTACTCTGTTGGGCGAGGTTTATACATAAGCAATTGCAGTAGATGCTGCAACATGTTTAATTCAGGGAGGCTTTATACTTTTTTTATCATAAATATTCAATTTTTACCCCCAAATTATTACTATAAGTTGCTTAATTTTTGTTGCAGCTATAATTTTTTTGCATAATTCATAATGGGTTATGAGAAAATTCCAATTCTGTTTGATTTTTTAAAAAAAGTTTTAATTTTTAGGTACATTGTTAATGGGAATTTTGATTGTTATGTCGTGTAGATTTTAACTTTCTTTTTTGCTAATTTTCTGTGTAACAGGCTTGAAATGCTTTAATCTTTTCCATCGGGAGATCTTTGATTGAAGAAGTTTGATCAATCATGTTGGTGTTGATTCTGTTGTTTTTATAAGAATTTTTGCTCTTGGGTACTCTTCTTATACTTCTTTTTATCATAAAGATTCCATTTTTTCCACAAATTATTACTATAAGTTGCTTAATTTTTGCTGCAGTGACATATCGTTACTGATCGACACGGTTTCGACTCAACTTTGGTTTGATCGCGATTTCGTTTCCTCTCCATTTCTGTTTTTAATTAAATTCGTGATTTTTATGGATATGTTGCTTGTGAACATGTTGTTTATGGTTTGTGCCACTTTCCATCGTATTTTATTGTTTCCTTTAGGTTTTTCTACTGTTAATTTTTATTTCATTTGTTTTTCTCTTCTCTTATAGATTTCAATAGTCTTCCTTCAGATTTACTATTCAGAGTGTTTAGAGGTGTGATATTTATCTGAAAGATGATTAAGGTAAAAAGAAAACTATTTCCATGCTCATTTATTTTTACTTTTCACTCTTTCAACTCTAACCATCACTAACGTCGTCTCAGTTTATTTTTTTTCGGTCTAAAAATGAAGAAGAAGAACACGGTTAGAAATCATAATTACTTCGTACAATTAGTATTTTATGCCTGAACTTTTGATAATAACTTATTATTCTTTTGTAGAAAAAATAAAACTTATAAAAATATAACTCATGTTTTTTATGAAGGTTGTGGACGAAGATTAAAGGTTTGAAGGTTGTGAAAAAGATATTGGATTTATAAATTATACCATCAGGTGAACATTATTGACTCTGTTGGGTGAGGTTTATACATAGCTTTATACATAATTTGGCAATGGTTTATACATTAGCAATTGCAGTAGATGCTGCAACATGTTGAATTCGGGAAGGCTTATTAGAAATTTTGAACCAACTCAGATTAGAACCAACTCATAAGTTGACAGGTACTGGAAAGTTTTTTTCTTTTTTACTTTCAGATCAATTATTCATGATTACATTTAAAAGGGTTTCTGTTTTTTTTCTTGGATTTTTTATTTGGTTTTAGTAAATTTATGTGCTTTTGATTCATAATTGAAAAGGGTTGTTGTCGTTTTTTTGTTGTGATTTTTTGCAGTCAGTATTTATAAGAGTTGCAGTCATTATTGACTCTGTTGGGTGAGGTTTATACATTAGCAATTGCAGTAGATGCTGCAACATGTTGAATTCAGGGAGGCTTTATACTTTTTTATCATAAATATTTAAGTTTTACCCCAAATTATTACTATAAGTTGATTAATTTTTGTTGTAGCTAACCCTCATCTGTTCAGGTAATCTTTAAATTCGAAGACGAATTTCTATTTAAGGGGGGATGTAATACCCCGTATTCTATTACTCCGGATAATATTATATTGTGATTGACTGAGCCCAGTGTACTCTGAAAAATTATTTGACCAAATGATTAGAGTAACTGTGGAACTTAGAATAAATTCAATTAATATTATCTGACTCTGAGGTATTTTACTAATTTGGACTTAAAAGGGTTTTTGGACATTTAGTAGTATTATTTCTAATACTAAGTTTGTTACTTATTTTCCTTCCACTTTCCAATATATAAAAAGAAAAAGATAGTAAGAAAGGAAAGAAAGAGAAAAGAAGGAAAAGAATAGGAAAGAAAAAAGAAAGGAGAAAAAGAGGAGAAAAAGGTTTTGGAAGAAAATCCAAGAACAATCATCATCCATTGATCCAAACTTTATCCAATCATCTCATCTTCCTCATTTTCATCATCTATCCAAGGTGGGTTCTAGTTAGTACCAATTTTTAGAAGTTTTGGAATTGTTTGTTTAGGTCGAATTTATGGAAATCGATGTTTTAACGGTTAGAATTCGTTCGAAATCTAAATGAATGATCAATATTATTATAGAAACATGTGTTGTTGATTGTTTTGATGTTTTGTTTGATTTTGATGATTTTGGAAAAGTTAGGTTTATAGAACTTTTGTGTTCTTGATGAAATATGTGTTTTGAAGTTATTGTTGTGCAAACCATACTCAAACTATGTTGTTGAACCTCTGTTGGTGGTTGTTGGTGGTTTGGAGGAGGTTTGAGGGATAGGAAATTTCTGTTGTTGCTTTGGTATTTTCTGCATTTCTCGCAGAGAGCGCTCAGCGCGCAGGAGCCCGCTCAGCATGGTGTTGAATTCCTGCAACCCCTCCAGACAGAAGGTTGCGCGCTTAGCGCGGTCAAGGGGGCACTTAGCGCGACCTGGGACTTGAAGTTTTCCTCCAAAACGAGAAAATTCATAACTTTCGATTGGTTTATCGGAATCGAGCATTCTTTATATCGATGTAAAGCCGGAAAATATTCTATGCAATGGAGATGAAATATGTCGATTTTATCGACCGATTAAATAATCAAGAAAGTTTCAAAAGTGTTTTAATTATGTTTTAATTATTATAAATTATTCTCTTATGCTTTTGTGAGATGCCTTGCCTATCATATTATTGTTTAGCATGATTGTAATTGAATATGCATGTTAATATAGAAAAAGAAATAGAAAGAGTGAGGAAAACCCCCTTATGAACTATAGGAGAATTTAGAAGGTTTGGAGACACTAGTATGGAACATGTTGGTTAACCTTCGTGGTTTGAAAGGCATGAGAGGCCTTAAGGCATTATAGCCTTGTGATTGTCGAATACAATCGTATTATTGTATGTGATCATGTAATCGTAACCGGTTTATCTTGAGTGTAGTTTCATGAGTCTCGGACTCCTCTGAAATGGATGCACAACTACTTGGCAGGTTTGATTCCCCGTATTGTACGAATGGTGCCCATGGAGCGTATGCTTGTGACGGTAAATGGCCCGTGTGAAGTGACGGTTCATAACGGTTAATGGCCCGTAGAACCCGAATCCATTCGTATGTCAAGTAGATTACAAGGATCTATGACTCGGGTCTCCTTCTAGACGTAGAACCAGACGGGAACAGGAGGTACCTTGGTATGGTTATCGATTAGTGATAATTTTGAGTTGATGAACTCATGGCATGTTTCCATATAGTGTGACAATTGAAATGTGAACTCAAGAGTCTTTCCCCTTTTCCCCGGACTTGAGTTAGGATTGTTAGAACCTTGTTAATCCGAGAGAATCCATAAGATAGGGAACTCACTGAGATTTGATGTATCTCACCCCACGTTGTTGATGTATTTCAGGTGCTTCAGGTTCCGAGAAGGGTAAGGATAAGGTCGTGTGATTTTTTCCTTGCTTGTTGATGGCTAGCTTCCGTAGCGAAGTGTATTTTGGGATCATCGTTAATCTAGTTCTTAGTTTTTATCATTTGAACATCTTGTGTATAATATGCCTTAGGTTTTTGTACTTTGTACTTTAGGGCATTTATTTGTATGCAATGTGTTAACTAGGAGCTTATTTGTTTCAGTAGCAAACACTTGGATCTATATATAATATTTATGCTTTGATGTATGAGTTTTATATATGGGTGTTAGAGTTGGTATCAGAGCAGGTCGTATCCTCGACCTAGCCATGAAATAGTATAAGTATTTCTTTCCATTGCATATACGTTGTGTCGCCATTGGTCTTAAGTATTATATTTATGGCATTGGGCCTGATCAACTTAATCCTATTTGTATGACCTTTAGGAACATGGCTAAAGGACGTAGAAACACTCGTGGTAGACCCCGCACCACTCCTGAAGGGACGAATCCGCTGGTCGGCGATGGCAATGCTCCTCTGTATCAGTTTATGCAACAGATGCAGCAGCAACATAATCTATTCATGCATCAAATGGTGCAACAAATGAATGGAGGTTTGCATCCTACGGTAGTTGTTCCAGAAGCTAAAGGTGGGAAATTCCGGGATTTTATCCGCATGAATCCCCCAGAATTTCATGGTGGATTAGATCCCGTGAAGGCTCACGAATGGATTTTGGGTATGGAGAGGATTTTCTTGATAGTCCAATGCAGCAAAGAGAACAAGGTGTTGTTCACTTCTCATTCACTGAAGGGTCCCGCTATGAGATGGTGGGAGAGCGCTTCGGCTTTGATGGCTATTCAGGAAGTGCCTAAGGTTTGGGAACAATTCAAAGTTATTTTCATGGAGAAGTATTTTCCGAGCTCATTGAGGACTCAGAAAGAATTTGAATTTCAACAATTAAGACAAGGTAGTATGAATGTGACCAGTTATGCTGAGAAGTTTGAGGACATGGCTGCTTATTCTAGGCAGGCTATGTATGCTCCAGATGAGAGGTGGAAGGTGGACCAATTTATTTTTGGGAGCTGAAATATCCCATAGTGTATCTCAGAGAGAGTTCACTACATATGCTGAAGTTTTAAGGCAATCCTATGTGGCCGAGCATAATTTGAAGAAAGTCCAAGATAAAGGTGTTGTGAGTAGAGTGAATCAAGGGGATCGCGGAAGATCCAACCAACAATTCAGGCCTAGGCAACAAGCCTTCAAAGGAAAACAAGTTCAAGATTCAAGGGCGGGTACACCTCTGGTGTGTCGCACTCGTGGAAGGATGCATTATGGAAGGTGTGGTATAGACAATGTGAAGTGTTACCAATGTCAGAAGGTGGGTCATTTGAAAAGGGATTGTCCTCAGAATAGGACTCAGACACAAGGAAGGGTTTATACCTTAGATGCAAGGAAGAAGAAGAATGACAATTCCTTAATTGCTGGTACGTGCTTCGTTAACGGATTTCCTTATTTTGTTTTGTTTGATTGCGGAGCTACACACTCTTTTGTATCAATGCAATGTATGAAGCGACTTGGGTTGCGGTCCGTTCCTTTGTCTCCTCCTATGGTGGTCACTACCGCCATGGATGAAATAGTTGAGACACCGTCGATGTGTGAAAACTGTGTTTTGTCTGTGGACGGTAGAGTTTTTCAGATTGATCTTATTTGTCTACCGCTTAAGAAAGTTGATGTCGTTTTGGAAATGGATTGGCTTTCTGCTAATTTGGTGTTTATTGGGTGTGAAGAAAATCTCATCATCATTCCATCTATTGATGCTACCCTAAAAGATGTCTTAACAACTATTCTAGAAGGTACGGTTGGAATGATAAATTTCTTGTTCGAAGAAGAGAAATCTGTTCTTTTGGTTCTCACTAAGGAAGGGAGTAGTGACCTTCAAGTTATGGATATTCCAGTAGTTTATGATTTTTTGGAAGTTTTCTCCGAAGATGTCACTTCTCTTCCTCCGGAGAGGGAAGTGGAATTTTCTATTGACCTAGTACCGAGAACAGCTCCTATATCCGTTTCTCCGTACCGGATGACACCTTTGGAGTTAAGAGAATTAAAGGGACAATTGGAGGAGCTTATGGCTAAGCATTTTGTTAGACCTAGCGTATCACCATGGGGAGCCCCAGTTTTGTTGGTAAAGAAGAAAGACGGCGGGATGCGATTGTGTATTGATTATCGTCAGGTGAATAAAGTCACCATTAAGAACAAGTATCCCTTGCCCAGGATAGACGACCTATTAGATCAATTGAAAGGAGTCTGTGTGTTCTCGAAGATTAATTTGAGGTCGGGTTATCACCAAATCCGAGTGAAGAGTTCCGATGTACCTAAGACTGCATTTAGGACCCGTTATGGTCATTACGAATTCCTAGTGATGCCTTTCGGTGTGACTAATGCTCCAGCTGTTTTTATGGATTATATGAATCGGTTATTTCAAACTTACTTGGATCAATTTGTTGTGATCTTCATTGATGACATTCTTATCTATTCCCGTACTCCACAAGAGCACGAAGGACATTTGAGAATCGTCTTATCGATCTTACAAGAGAAGCAACTTTTTGCCAAGTTAAGCAAGTGCGAGTTCTGGATGCGTGAAGTTAGTTTTCTTGGTCACGTTATATCACAGGGTGGTGTAGCGGTGGATCCGTCAAAGGTTGAAGCTGTGATTAATTAGGAGAGACCGAAGAATGTATCGGAAATTAGAAGTTTCTTGGGTCTAGCAGGTTACTACAGAAGATTTATCAAAGACTTTTCGCAATTAGCGTTGCCAATGACTAAGCTTACTCGGAAGGATTGCCCCTTTGAGTGGGATTCGGCGTGTGAACAAAGTTTTATGAGTTTGAAGGAAAGATTGAACACAGCTCCCGTTCTGATTATTCTCGATCCTAGCAAGTCGTATGTGGTATTTTGCGATGCGTCTAAGATGGGATTAGGAGGCGATTTAATGCAAGAAAGTCACGTTGTGGCTTATGCTTCTCGAAAATTGAAAATTCACGAGAAGAATTATCCAACCCACGATTTGGAATTAGCGGCGGTGGTGTTTACTTTGAAAGTGTGGCGTCACTATTTATATGGAGTGCATTTTGAAATGTTTAGTGACCACAAGAGTTTAAAGTACCTCTTTGACCAAAAAGAGTTGAATATGCGTCAAAGGAGGTGGATGGAATATTTAAAGGATTATGATCTAGAGCTAAAATCCCATCCGGGTAAAGCGAACAAAGTGGCCGATGCCTTGAGTAGGAAAGTTTTGAGAAAGGCAGAATTGATGATGTTAGAATATTCGTTGTTAGAAAAGTTTAGAGATTTAAATCTTCAATTTGTGTGGACTCCTAATGGAGTGATTATGGGGAATTTGAATGTCAATTCTACTTTAAGAGATGAAATTCAACAAGGACAAGTATTGGACGAGAAGTTGCAAGAGATGCTAAGTCAACCGGGTTTTGTGCACGCTAGCGATGGAATGATTATGTTTAACCAAAGAATTTGCGTTCCGAACGATGCAACTTTGAAAAGAAGGATTTTGGAAGAAGCGCACAAAGGTGATTTTACTATACATCCGGGTTCTTCAAAGATGTATCAAAATTTAAAGAAGGACTATTGGTGGTCCGGTATGAAGAGAGATGTTGCGGTCTTCGTGTCGGAATGTGCGGTATGCCAACAAGTTAAGATTGAACATCAAAGACCGGGTGGATTATTGCAACCATTAGAAATCCTAATTTGGAAATGGGATAGTATTTCTATGGATTTTGCGGTAGGTTTACCTCGTACGCAAGGTGGTTATGATTCGATTTGGGTGATTGTGGATCGACTAACAAAATCTGCGCATTTCTTAGTCGTGAAGACTACTTTCAAGGCAAGTCATCTTGCGAGGTTGTTTATTGCGGAAATTGTAAAATTGCACGGTATTCCCTCTAATATTGTGTCGGACAGAGATCCGAAGTTTACTTCAAGGTTTTGGAAGGTTTTTCAACAAGCTATGGGTACGGAGTTACGTTTGAGCACGTCTAATCATCCTCAGACAGATGGTCAAACTGAATGAACAATACAAACAATGGAGGACATGTTGAGAGCTTGTGTACTAGAAAGTAAGGGTAATTGGAAAGAACTACTACCACTGATTGAGTTCTCCTATAACAATAGTTACCATGCGAGCATCGGAATGGCTCCTTATGAAGCTTTGTATGGAATAAAGTGTAGGACACCTTTGTGTTGGGCGGAAGTTGGGGAAGATAGAATCTTAGGACCCAAAATTATCCAAGAGACTACGGAAAAGATCCGAATGATCCGCGAGAAAATTAAGCAAGCACAAGATCGACAAAAGAGTTATACGGACAATCGAAGGAGACCTTTAGAATTTGAAGAAGGTGACCATGTGTTTTTGAAAGTCACTCCTAGATTGAGATTGAAGGGACCGTTTAAGTCACGCAAGTTAAGCCCGAGATACGTGGGATCGTATCAGATCCTAGAAAGGATTGGTGAAGTAGCTTACAGATTGGCCTTACCGCCTTCTCTGTTGAAAATGCACGATGTTTTCCATGTATCTCAACTTCAGAGGTTTGTTCCAGATCCTCTTCAGCCGATTCTACCGGATACTGTTGAAATAGAAGCAGACTTAACGTTTGAACCTCAACCGATCTGCATTGTGGGAAGAGAAACGAAAGTATTAAGGAACAAGGACATTTCTCTCGTTAAGGTGCAGTGGGATGTAACACATCCGGGTGATGCAACTTGGGAACTTGAATCGGAAATACGAGATGCTTACCCTCATCTGTTCAGGTAATCTTTAAATTCGAGGACGAATTTCTATTTAAGGGGGGGAGGATGTAATACCCTGTATTTTATTAATCCGGATAATATTATATTGTGATCGACTGAGCCCAGTGTACTCTGAGAAATTATTTGACAAAATGATTAGAGTAACTGTGGAACTTAGAATAAATCCAATTAATATTATCTGACAATGAGGTATTTTACTAATTTGGACTTAAGAGGCTTTTTGGAAATTTAGTAGTATTATTTCTAATACTAAGTTTGTTACTTATTTTCCTTCCACTTTCCAACATATAAAAAGAAAAAGATAGTAAGAAAGGAAAGAAAGAGAAAAGAAGGAAAAGAAAAGGAAAGAAAGAAGAAAGGAGAAAAAGAGGAGAAAAGGGTTTTGGAAGAAAATCCAAGAACAATCATCATCCATTGATCCAAACTTCATCCAATCATCTCAGCTTCCTCATTTTCATCATATATCCAAGGTGGGTTCTAGTTAGTACCAATTTTCAGAAGTTTTGGAATTGTTTGGTTTAGGTCGAATTTATGGAAATCAATGTTTTAACGGTTAGAATTCGTTTGAAATTGAAATGAATGATCAATATGATTATAGAAACATGTGTTGTTGATTGTTTTGATGTTTTGTTTGATTTTGATGATTTTGGAAAAGTTAGGTTTATAGAACTTTTGTGTTCTTGATGAAATATGTGTTTTGAAGTTATTGTTGTGCAAACCATACTCAAACTATGTTGTTGAACCTCTGTTGGTGGTTGTTGGTGGTTTGGAGGAGGTTTGAGGGATAGGAAATTTCTGTTGTTGCTTTGGTATTTTCTGCATTTTTCGCAGAGCGCGCTCAGCACGTAGGAGCCCTTTCAGCATGGTGCTGAATTCCTGCAACCCCTCTAGGCAGAAGGTTGCACGCTTAGCGCGGTCAAGCGGGCGCTTAGCGCGACCAGGGACTTGAAGTTTTCCTCCAAAACGAGAAAAATCATAACTTTCGATTCGTTTATCGAAATCGAACATTCTTTATATCGATGTAAAGCCGAGAAAATATTCTATGCAATAGAGATGAAATATGTTGATTTTACCGACCGATTAAATAATCGAGAAAGTTTCAAAAGTGTTTTAATTATGTTTTAATTATTATAAATTATTCTCTTATGCAATTGTGAGATGCCTTGCCTATCCTATTATTGTTTAGCATGATTGTAATTGAATATGCATGTTAATGTAGAAAAAGAAATAGAAAGAGTGAGGAAAACCCCCTTATGAACTATAGGAGAATTTAGTAGGTTTAGAGACACTAGTATGGAACATGTTGGTTAACCTTCGTGGTTTGAAAGGCATGAGAGGCCTTAAGCCATTATAGCCTTGTGATTGTCGAATACAAAAGTATTGTTGTATGTGATCATGTAATCGTAACCAGTTTATCTTGAGTGTAGTTTCATGAGTCTCGGACTCCTCTGAAATGGATGCACAACTACTTGGCAGGTTTGATTCCCTGTATTGTACGAATGGTGCCCATGGAGCGTATGCTTGTGACGGTAAATGGCCCGTGTGAAGTGATGGTTCATAACGGTTAATGGCCCGTAGAACCCGAATCCATTCGTATGTCAAGTAGATTACAAGGATCTATGACTCGGGTCTCCTTCTAGACGTAGAAGCGGACGGGAACAGGAGGTACCTTGGTATGGTTATCGATTAGTGATACTTTTGAGTTGATGAACTCATGGCATGTTTCCATATAGTGTGACAATTGAAATGTGAACTCAAGAGTCTTTCCCCTTTTCCCCGGACTTGAGTTAGGATTGTTAGAACCTTGTTAATCTGAGAGAATCCATAAGATAGGGAACTCACTGAGATTTGATGTATCTCACCCCACGTTGTTGATGTATTTCAGGTGCTTCAGGTTCCGAGAAGGGTAAGGATAAGGTCGTGTGATCTTTTCCTTGCTTGTTGATGGCTAGCTTCCGTAGCGAAGTGTATTTTGGGATCATCGTTAATCTAGTTCTTAGTTTTTATCATTTGAACATCTTGTGTATAATATGCCTTAGGTTTTTGTACTTTGTACTTTAGGGCATTTATTTGTATACAATGTGTTAACTAGGAGCTTATGTGTTTCAGTACCAAACACTTGGATCTATATATAATATTTATGCTTTGATGTATGAGTTTTATATATGGGTGTTACAACTAACTTCGTCTCAGTTTATTTTTTTCCGGTCTGAAAATGAAGAAGAAGAACACGGTTAGAAATCATAATTACTTCGTACAATTAGTATTTTATGCCTGAAATTTTGATAATAACTTATTATTCTTTTGTAGAAAAAATAAAACTTATACAAATATAACTCATGTTTTTTTATGAAGGTTGTGGACGAAAATTAAAGGTTTGAAGGTTGTGAAAAAGATATTGGATTTATAAATTATACCATCAGGTGAACATTATTGACTCTGTTGGGTGAGGTTTATACTTAGCTTTATACATAATTTGGCAATGGTTTATACATTAGCAATTGCAGTAGATGCTGCAACATGTTGAATTCAGGAAGGCTTATTAGAAATTTTGAACCAACTAAGATTAGAACCAACTCATAAGTTGACAGTTACTGGAAAGTTTTTTTCTTTTTTACTTTCAGATCAATTATTCATGATTACATTTAAAAGGGTTTCTGTTTTTTTTTTCTTGGATTTTTTATTTGGTTTTAGTAAATTTACGTGCTTTTGATTCAGAATTGAAAAGGGTTGTTGTTGTTTTTTTTGTGATTTTTTGCAGTCAGTATCTATGAGAGTTGCAGTCATTATTTATACATTAGCAATTGCAGTAGATGCTGTAACATGTTGAATTCAGGGAGGCTTTATACTTTTTTATCATAAATATTCAAGTTTTACCCCAAATTATTACTATAAGTTGCTTAATTTTTGTTGCAGCTATAATTTTTCAGCATAACTCATAATGGGTTATGAGAAAATTCCAATTCTGTTTGATTTTTTAAAAAAAGTTTTAATTTTTAGGTACATTGTTAATGGGAATTTTGATTGTTATGTCGTGTAGATTTTAACTTTCTTTTTTGCTAATTTTCTGTGTAACAGGCTTGAAATGCTTTAATCTTTTCCATCGGGAGATCTTTGATTGAAGAAGTTTGATCAATCATGTTGGTGTTGATTCTGTTGTTTTTATAAGAATTTTTGCTCTTGGGTACTCTTCTTATACTTCTTTTTATCATAAAGATTCCATTTTTTCCACAAATTATTACTATAAGTTGCTTAATTTTTGCTGCAGTGACATATCGTTACTGGTCGACACGGTTTCGACTCAACTTTGGTTTGATCGCGATTTCGTTTCCTCTCCATTTCTGTTTTTAATTAAATTCGTGATTTTTATGGATATGTTGCTTGTGAACATGTTGTTTATGGTTTGTGCCACTTTCCATCGTATTTTATTGTTTCCTTTAGGTTTTTCTACTGTTAATTTTTATTTCATTTGTTTTTCTCTTTTCTTATAGATTTCAATATTCTTCCTTCAGATCTACTATTCAGAGTGTTCAGAGGTGTGATATTTATTTGAAAGATGATTAAGGTAAAAAGAAAACTACTTCCATGCCCATTTATTTTTACTTTTCACTCTTTCAACTCTAACCATCACTAACATCGTCTCAGTTTATTTTTTTCCGGTTTAAAAATGAAGAAGAACACGGTTAGAAATCATAATTACTTCGTACAATTAGTATTTTATGCCTGAACTTTTGATAATAACTTATTATTCTTTTGTAGAAAAAATAAAACTTATACAAATATAACTCATGTTTTTTATGAAGGTTGTGGACGAAGATTAAAGGTTTGAAGGTTGTGAAAAAGATATTGGATTTATAAATTATACCATCAGGTAAACATTATTGACTCTGTTGGGTGAGGTTTATACATAGCTTTATACATAATTTAGCAATGGTTTATACATTAGCAATTGCAGTAGATGCTGCAACTTGTTGAATTCAGGAAGGCTTATTAGAAATTTTGAACCAACTCAGATTAGAACCAACTCATAAGTTGACAGGTACTGGAAAGTTTTTTTCTTTTTTAGTTTCAGATTAATTATTCATGATTACATTTAAAAGGGTTTCTGTTTTTTTTCTTGGATTTTTTATTTGGTTTTAGTAAATTTACGTGCTTTTGGTTCAGAATTGAAAAGGGTTGTTGTTGTTTTTTTTGTTGTGATTTTTTGAAGTCAGTATCTATGAGAGTTGCAGTCATTATTGTCTCTGTTGGGTGAGGTTTATACATTAGTAATTGCAGTAGATGCTGCAACATGTTGAATTCAGGGAGGCTTTATACTTTTTTTATCATAAATATTCAAGTTTTACCCCAAATTATTACTATAAGTTGCTTAATTTTTGTTGCAGCTATAATTTTTCAGCATAACTCATAATGGGTTATGAGAAAATTTCAATTCAGTTTGATTTTTTAAAAAAAGTTTTAATTTTTAGGTACATTGTTAATGGGAATTTTGATTGTTATGCCGTGTAGATTTTAACTTTCTTTTTTGCTAATTTTCTGTGCAACAGGCTTGAAATGCTTTAATCTTTTCCATCGGGAGATCTTTGATTGAAGAAGTTTGATCAATCATGCTGGTGTTTATTCTGCTGTTTTTATAAGAATTTTTGCTCTTGGGTACTCTTCTTATACTTCTTTTTATCAAAAAGATTCAATTTTTACCCCAAATTATTACTATAAGTTGCTTAATTTTTGTTGCAGTGTCGAATCGTTACTGGTCGACACGGTTTCGACTCAACTTTGGTTTGATCCTGATTTCGTTTCCTCTTTGTTTCTGTTTTTAATTAAATTCGTGATTTTTATGGATATGTTGATTGTGAACATGTTATGTTGTTTATGGTTTGTGGTTTCTGATTAAAGTTTATCACAGAAGCAAGAAGATGATTTGTATTGTTACTGTTGTTACAAGTTGTTATGAATTGATGAGGATGATGATGAACAGGGGCTGTTTTAGAATTTTTATGCAGGTTATGACAAATGAAGTTTAATTTGCTCTTATTATTTTATAATTATTTATACAACTAATTTATAAACCTAAATGATAAACAACTTGGCCATGATAAATGATAGTAGTTCATACTTGATAAATAGATTCAGAAATTTTATTTTTATTTTGATAGGATTGGTGGTTCTGGTTTGGACTTGACGCAAAGCAGGGGTAATTTCTACTACAACTAATTGATTTTGCTTAATGTTTTCTTAGTGTTTATACTTGTGTAATTTGTATGAAACAAATGTGATTCTTATTTTTTGTTTAATTAGAATAAAATTTCTTAATATTATTTTATAAAAATAATTAAATTAAATTGTGTATTCCATTTATTTAAAATTATAATATTAATAATTTTTTACATTATCTGTATAATTTAACAGCATGTCTATCACTTTTCTTACGTTTAATGTGTTGATTTGAACCTGGATGATGCACTTGCATTTTGGAGAGCCGAGTTCTCTAAGGTATGTATGATTGTTGTACATGATCTTTTATTTTTTGCACACAATCTCTATCAGAAACTGAAATCTATTCATTCATTCTTTAAAGTTAAACATGTGAGCTTGTGTGTATCCTATCAATCTATCCCATATCTCTATAGACGTCTGGGTTAAGTAGGTATTAATCTTTGTATATACTATTCTATTTTTGTCCAATTATATTAATTACATTAATGATAAATTAATTGTAAGATCTGATTGTAGGTTGGTTTGGAAAAGTTTGAGAAAGAATATGCATATAGCCATATATCATTCGCCATAATTATGGAAAGGAAGGGAAGAGAACTGTAAGTATTAAACTTAATTATATTTTAGCATGTCACAAATATATTTCCAGCGTGTGATTTTATTGTACAATTCAAATTCAGATTTGAAAATACTCAGTTATTTCCAACGTGTATTATATATGATTTTGCAGAAATTAAAATTATTTTTTTATGCAATATTATAAAGTATTACTCTCCGCTTTTAATTTGTAAATATTTTTAATTATAAAGTAATTTTGATGAAATACTATAAAGAATTTATTATTTTCTACGTGAATTTCTGGTATTTTTCAACATTTTTTTGTTTTTTATTTTGAGAAACTAAAATTTAATTTTTCTATAATTCTTATTTATTTTTTAATTCATTTTCGAAAAAAATAAATATGATTTGAATAATAACTTTTATTTAGATGGTAATGTAATTTTAACAAAAGTTAGTGGAAATAATAACTTTAAACTAGAACAAATAAATTATTTGAAAGAAAGTTTTAATAAGCAATTATTTACAGCTGTATAGTTTAAGGAAAACTTAATATAATATTGACTTAAGACCTTGAAACCAACATAGTGCTTAACATGTAGATGATATTTTGTCTGACAGATAAAGAAGTATCAAACGACGACGTGACATGGGAGAAATGAGTTGTTTGACTATGGTGTGTTAGAAGATACAAAGAAGTATGATGCCTACAGCTCTGCTGTACTTAGGTATAGGGTAGCAGTCTGGTATAGCAGTAAACAAATATTCACTTACTGCATAATAATTATGAAATTGATAATGTATGTATATTGCATCGAATAATATATATATATATATATATATATATATATATATATATATATATATATATATATATATATATATTGTATTGAATAGTTAGCATAATTATTTAATTTTAGATATACTGCAAAATTAGTGTGTTAAATAATAAATAAAATTCGTAATGTTTTTGATATTTTATATTATCTTTATGATAGTATGTTTTTGGTATTAAAAAAAAATTAATGATATATGAACTATCAATTTATTTATGAAGATAAAATATGTTTTATATTTATAAATAGAAAATAAGAAAATCATTTAGCCTCTCTTTGCTAATATTAGCGGTTGATTTGATTAACTATAATTTAATAAAAAAATTTACCATTTAAACAATAAATACAGAAAATAAATCTGAAAATATTTTATAAAATTTTTAAAATTACAAATAATGTAACATATTTAAACATAATAAATTGTATTAAATTTTTAATTTATGATCAGATGCTACTCTATTTTTTAGTCCATTTCTTTTGATTTTAGTTGATTTTTCTTATTAAATCAATAAATGCATAAATACTTTTTCATTACTCTTTTTTTTTAGTCCATATTTTTTTATGTTTATCAACGATAGAAAACAATTTTTTTAATAAATCACAACTTATACATACTATTAAGACAATATCTACCATCTTTAACTTTATTCTCTCTTTATGTCAATTTTTACTTACTATGTGAATTGTTAGGTTCCTATAACTTCAATTAGGTTCAAATTATATGGCTAAAACTTATTAAAAAAATCATTACACAACTTATTTTTGGATTCTCTCTCCAAATCCATTATTTATTTACTAATATGTCATCTTTTTTTGGTCTAATACTATTTTTAAAAATTTTAAAAATACTTATTTATTATGTAATTATTACAAATATGACTATTTTATTTTTCATTATTGGAAATGCTTTTTTTCATTAATAACAATTTAATTAAATTAAAATTTTACTATACTTAGAGAAGTAATATAAAATTTTTAATTTATAATAAAAAACACTATATTTATTACAATAAACGGGATTAGTACTTATAATTTGAGAATATTTCATTTAATGTATAACCTTCTAGAAAAATGTAGAACAATTATAATTAATAAAACGTGAATTCTTATCTACTTATCTCAAAAAGTTGAGTTGAGTTACTTATTAAGTAAATTGTATTGAAAATCTTCGAAATTTTAACTATTAAATATAATAAAATAATGTGTAATTAGTTAATGTCAAATTTCATTTTAAAAGAAATCAATGTAATAGAATAAACATAGAACAAAAGTAAAAACAATCTTATCGGACCTGTATTTAAGCATGTATTTATTATAGACATTATAATTTTAAAATACCAACATTTTATATTAATTCATGACATTTAAATAAATAACATAATTTTAAAGTAAATTTATTGAATAAAGACATTGACTACAATTTAATTTGATTTTTGCAAACACACGAGTACTGATTTTAGGTCAATTATTTTGTATTGTAAATTGTCAAATAAACATTCAGATTGAGAGAGATAAATACATTAAATAGTAAAAACATCATTAAACAGGATATTGAATTGTCAGACATTGAAAAATAATAATAATAATAATAATAAGAAGAAATAAATACTCTAATTTTGATTGCATGATAAATACTTATATTAATTAGTAAAAGATTAAGGTTGTAAAATTTTCAATATGTAATGTTTATAGAGTTAGAAATTGAATGGATGGATAATCATTTATAATTAATAGGAGATATTGAGTTTCAATTTTTTTTAATATGACACTAATTATAGAGTTTTAATTTTTTCTTAATTTATATCCATTACTTTTTTAGCATTATTATCTATCTTTTATAATTATATATTAATTAGTTTCATAAATATGCATTTAAATTGATTTATTTTTTTAATGTTATTAAAAAATGTAACTTAATTGTTATATAAAATATAATTTTTTTGCGATACAATATTATCTCAATTGTGTGTTGGACATACAGAATTTCCATGAAATTCTTAACATTATTATATATTTAGTCATCATTATCTCTATGTGTCAAACATCGGCCTCTAATCTTGCATTTCACACCGTCATTTTAGTAGTCAAACTCAAAAGTTATATTTGAACTTATTTATTAGTATGAGTATATTATAATAAAATTCAATTATATTGTCCAACTTTCAAAATATTATGACATTTATTAGTGATTGACCATGTGCATGCTATTGTATTGTCTAATACCCCGTATTATTTAATTGCTCAATTGGATATCAGAAGAGATCAATTATTTTATTAAAGAGACAGATTGATTTTATTAGTTTAAAAGAGAATTTTAAGGCAACTCTAATAATTGATCAATTGGTTGAGACGACAAAATATCAATTAGAGATATTTTACCCTGTTGGATTATATTATATAATAACAGTATTATATATATATATATATATATATATATATATATATATATATATATATATATATATATATATTTATGAAAGATAGAAAGATAGAAAGGAAAAAGAAATAGAAAGAAGAAGAAGAAGAAAAAGAGGAAGAAGAGAAAGGAAGAGAAGAGGAAAAGAGAGAAAAGCTTAGATTGATCATCTTCTTCAAACTCCTCTTCGATTATCAGGTGGGTTCTAGATAGAAACTCTAAGGTCTAGAAATCAATGATTTGAACTTAGGTTAGATTTGAGAGAAATGATTAATCGGATAAAATCAATGAATCTAACGGATAAAATGAGTTATAAACTGTGTTGTATGATCAATACGTGTGTAGAATCATCTATTTAATGCTTGGTTGTGCATTGGGTGGTGTTTGGAGTGGGTTTTGGACCCCAAAGGCCCAGCTGTGACGCTACTGAGATTTCTGGGTTTCGCATGGTTCGCCTAGCGAACCTGGGGCGAGTTGCAGCGAGCAGATTTTTCGGCAGCGAAGGTCAGCGAAGGTTCGCTGATGACGTTCGCCTAGCGAACTTTGTGCCTTTTCAGTGCTGGTTGGTTCTGCCTTGCTTCGCTGAGTTGTTCGCGAAGCGAAGGGCGAGGCGAAGGTTCGCCAGGGAGTTCGCGAAGCGAACTTTATGTCTGTTTTTGTTCTGTTTGTACATTCTCCAGGAGCTTCGCCTAGCGAAGGCTCGCTGGGACTTTCGCCTTCATAACTTTTGATCCGTAACTCGGATCGGGACGTTCTTGGTGTCATTAGAAAGTTATGACGACCCTCTATCTGATAAAAAGTGGAAATATTGGGTATGATGTGGGATTAATTATTTAGTTGCTTTTGAATGCTAATGATGATATGTGATATGTTTAGCAATTGATATCTTTTGGATTACAAGTCCGAAAGAGGCATGGTAATAGCCGTTGGAAAGCTGTGAAATATCTTACGGGATAAAAGTGATAAATATTGATTTAATTCCTGATGTATTTCAGGTGCTTCAGGTTCCGAGAAGGGTAAGGATAAGGTCGTGTGATCTTTCCTTGCTTGGTGATGGCAAGCTTCCGTAGCGGAGTTTATTTTGAGATCATTATTGATCTAGTTCTTAGTTTTTATCTTTTGAACATCTTGTGTATAATAAGCCTTAGGTTTTAGTACTTGTACTTTAGGGCATTTATTTGTATACAATGTGTTAACTAGGGGCTTATGTGTTTCAGTACCAAACACTTGGATCTATATATAATATTTATGCTTTGATGTATGAGTTTTATATATGGGTGTTACAGTTGGTATCAAAGCAGGTCGTATCCTCGACCTAGCCATGAAATAGTATAAGTATTTCTTTCCGTTTCATATGCATTGTGTCGTCATTGGTCTTAAGTGTTATATGTATAGTATTGAGCCTGATCAACTTAATCTTATCTATATGACGTTTAGGAACATGGCTGGCGGACGCAGAAACCGTGGTAGATCCGGAGCGAATCATCCCGTGGCGAATCTGCCGGG
This sequence comes from Lathyrus tuberosus, assembly GCA_022829125.1. Lineage (NCBI taxonomy): Eukaryota > Viridiplantae > Streptophyta > Magnoliopsida > Fabales > Fabaceae > Lathyrus > Lathyrus tuberosus. The sequence continues at coordinate 617,235 of JALAZF010000436.1, read as the reverse complement.
CGGCGATGGCAATGCTCCTCTGTATCAGTTTTTGCAACAGATGCAGCAGCAACAGAATCTATTCATGCAGCAGATGGTACAACAAATGAATGGAGGTCTGCATCCTCAAGTAGTTGTTTCAGAAGCTGTAGGTGGGAGTTTTCGGGATTTCATCCGCATGAATCCTCCAGAATTTCATGGCGGATTAGATCTTGTGAAAGCTCATGAATGGATTGCTGGCATGGAAAGAATTTTTCTGATAATTTACTGTAGTGAGGAGAACAAGGTAGTGTTTGCTTCTCACTCATTTAGAGGTCCTGCTAAGAGGTGGTGAGATATTGCTTCAGCTTTTCTGACTATTCAAGGTGTGCCTAAAGTGTGGGAATAATTCAAGGCTACTTTTATGGAGAAGTACTTTCCTAGTTCTTTAAGGATCCAAAGAGAAGTTGAATTCCAAGAGTTACGGCAAGGTTATGTGATAGAGAATGATTTGAGGAGTGTTCAGACAGAAGGGAATTCACGTGGGTCGAACCGGAATGACTATGAGAGGTTAAGCCAACCGTTTAGGCCAAGGCAACAAACCTTCAAAGGGAAACAAGTGCAAAGTAGTAGACCTAATACTCCTTCTTTGTGCCGGTTGTGCAACAAGTATCATTTTGGGAAGTGTAGAGATGAAGCCTCTAGGTGTTATCATTGTGATGAAGTGGGTCATTTGGCAAGAAACTGCCCGCAGGATGGGAATCAGACACGAGGGAAGAATGCCAGAAGAGTTTACACTTTGGATACAAGGAGGAAAAAGAGTGACAACTCTTTAATAGCGGGTACGTGTTTCGTAAATGGACATCCTTTTTTGTTTTATTTGATTGTGGAGCAACACACTCCTTTGTGTCAATGCAATGTGTGAAATTGTGTTTTGTCCGAAGTTAAGGAAGTAGCGACCTTCAAGTCTTGTGTATTTCCGGTAGCCTGTGAGATTTCAGAAGTTTTCCCCGAAGATGTCACTTCTCTTCCTTCGGTGAGAGAAGTGGAATTTTCTATTGACCTGGTACTGGGAACGGCTCCTATATCCGTTTCTCTGTATCGGATGTCACCACTTGAATTGAGAGAACTGAAGGAACAATTGGAAGAGCTTATGGCTAAGCATATTGGTTAGACCTAGTGTCTCACCGTGGGGAGCTCCAGTATTGTTAGTAAAGGAGAAGGACGGTGGGATGCAGTTGTGTTTCGACTATCGTCGGTTAAATAAAGTCACCATTAAGAATAAGTATCCCTTACCCATGATAGACGACCTGTTAGATCAATTGAAGGGAGCATGTGTGTTCTCGAAGATTGATTTGAGGTCGGGTTATCACCAGATTCGAGTGAAGAGTTCCGATGTGCCTAAGACTGCATTTAGGACCCGTTATGGTCATTACGAATTCTTAGTAATGCCTTTCGGTGTGATGAATGCTCCGACAGTTTTATGGATTACATGAACCGGATATTTCAAGCTCACTTGGACCAATTCGTGGTGATCTTCATTGATGACATTCTTATTTATTCTCGTACTTCACAAGAGCACGAGGGACATTTGAGAATTGTTTTATCGATCTTACAAGAGAAGCAACTTTTCGCCAAGTTGAGCAAGTGTGAGTCTTGAATGTCGGAGGTTAGTTTTCTTGGTCACATCATATCTCGGGGAGGTGTGGCGGTTGATCCATCAAAGGTTGAAGCCGTAATTATTGGGAGAGGACGAAGAATGTTTCGGAAATTAGAAGTTTCTTGGGACTGGTAGGTTATTACCGAAGGTTTATCAAAGGCTTTTCTCAATGGGCGTTACCTATGACTAAACTTACTCGGAAGGATTGTCCTTATGAGTGGGATTCGGCTTGTGGGCAAAGTTTTATGAGTTTGAAAAAGAGATTGACGACTGCTCCTGTTCTGATCATTCCTGATCCTAGTAAGTCGTATGAGGTATTTTGTGATGCATCTAAGATGGGTTTAAGAGGTGTTTTAATGTAAGATAGTCACGTGGTGGCTTATGCTTCTCGACAGTTGAAAGTTCACGAGAAGAATTATCCAACGCATGATTTGGAGTTAGCGGCAGTGGTGCTTACTCTGAAAGTGTGGCGTCATTATCGGTATGGAGTACGCTTTGAAATGTTCAGTGACCATAAGAGTTTGAAGTATTTATTTGACCAAAGGGAGTTAAACATGCGACAACGAAGGGGGATGGAGTACTTAAAGGATTATGATTTAGAATTGAAGTATCATCCAGGAAAAACGAATAAGGTAGCAGATGCATTAAGTCGGAAAGTAGTTCATAGTGCGAAATTGATGATTTTGGAGTATGCTTTGTTGGAGAATTTTAGAGATCTTAATCTTCAGTTTGTGTGGACACAAGATGGTGTAATTATGGGAAATTTGAATGTAAATTCTACTCTAAGAGTTGAGATTCAACAAGGTCAAACGTTGGATGAGAAGTTGCAAGAGATGTTAATGCAACCGGGTTTTGTGTACGCTAATGACAGTATTATTATGTTCGACCAAAGAATTCGTGTTCTGAATGATGCAATGTTGAGAAGAAAGATTTTGGATGAAGCTCCTAAAGGTACTTTTACTATACATCCGGGTTCTTCAAAGATGTATCAAGATGTAAAGAAGGACTATTGGTGGTCCGGTATGAAAAGAGATATTGTGGTCTTCGTGTCGGAATGTGCGGTATGCTAACAAGTTAAGATTGAACATCAAAGACCGGGTGGATTATTGCAACCACAAGAAATACCAATTTGGAAATGGGATAGTATTTCTATAGACTTTGCAGTAGGTTTATCCCGTACGCAAGGTGGTTATGATTTGATTTGGGTAATAGTAGATCGGTTGACAAAGTCGGCGCATTTCTTGGCCGTGAAGACTACCTTCAAGGCAAGTTATCTTGCGAAGCTGTTTATTGCGGAAATTGTAAGATTGCACGGTATTCCCTCTAATATTGTGTCAGATAGAGATCCGAAGTTACTTCAAGGTTTAGGAAAGTTTTTCAATAAGCTATGGGGACGGAGTTGTGTTTGAGCACGTCTAATCATCCACAGAAGGACGGCCAGGCTGAGGAAACAATACAAATGATGGAGGATATGTTGAGAGCTTGTGTACTAGAAAGTAAGGGTAATTGGAAAGAACTACTACCATTGATTGAGTTTTCTTATAATAATAGTTACCCTGCGAGCATCGGAATGGCTCCTTATGAAGCTTTGTATGGGAGAAAATGTAGGACACCTTTGGGTTGGGCGGAGGTTGGTAAAGATAGAATCTTAAGACCGGAAATCATCCAAGAGACTACGGAAAAGATTCGGATAATCCGCGAGAAAAATTAAACAAGCACAAGATCGACAAAAGTGTTATGCGGACAATCGAAGGAGACCTTTAGAATTTGAAGAAGGTGACCATGTGTTTTTGAAAGTTACTCCGAGATTGAGATTGAAAGGACCGTTTAAGTCACGCAAGTTAAGTCCGAGATACGTGGGACCGTATCAGATATTAGAAAGGATTGGTGAAGTAGCTTATAGATTGGCCTTATCGCCTTCTCTGTCACAAATGCACGATGTCTTTCATGTATCTCGGCTTCGGAAGTTTATTCCCGATCCTCTTCAGCCAGTTCTAATAGAATCAGTGGAAATAGAAGCGGATTTAACGTTTAAACCTCAACCGAGCCGCATTGTGTGAAGAGAAACGAAAGTATTAAGGAACAAGGATATTTCTCTCGTTAAGGTGCAGTGGGATGTAACTCATCCAGGTGATGCAACTTGGGAACTCGAATCGGAAATGCGAGATGCTGACCCTCATCTGTTCAGGTAATCTTTAAATTCGAGGGCGAATTTCTATTTAAGGGGGGAGGATGTAATACCCCGTATTTTACCCCGGGTAATATTATATTGTGATCGACTGAGCCTAGTGTACTCTGAGAAATTATTTGATAAAATAATTAGAGTAACTGTGGATTTGAGAATAAATCCAATTAATATTATCTGACTCTGAGGTATTTTATTAATTTGGACTTAAGAAACTTTTTGGACATTTAGTAGTATTATTTCTAATACTAAGTTTACTACTTATTCTTTTCCTCCCACTTTCCAAACACAAAAAGAAAGATAGTAAGAAAGAGAGTGAAAGAGGAAAGAAGGAAAAGGAAAGGAAGGAGAAAAAGAGGAGAAGAAGAAAAGTTCAAGAACTTCAAGAATCATCATCATCCATTCATCAAATCTTTATCCAATCATCTCACCTTCCTCATTTTCATCATCTATCCAAGGTGGGATCTAGTTAGGACATTAGTTTTAGAGTTTTGGAAATGTTGAGTTAGGTTAGAATTATTGGAAATCAATAATCTAACGGTTAAAAATCGGTATAAATTGTGTTGTGTGATCACTCCATGCTTATGAACATTAATTAGGCTTGTTTGTGTTGTTTGGAATTGTTTTGGGTTGATAAAAGTAGATTTTCTAGCTTTTGGAACCATGGAACCCATAAGGGGAGAATTCTGGTTCTGGTGTGATTCACCAGGCGAATTAGGTCTCGCCACAGTTTCGCCAGGTGAAGTGCTGGCGGAAGGGATTCGCCAGGAGAAAACTAGACTCGCCAGGGGAATTTGAAGAGACAGAAATGTGTTAGCTACTGGAACTTTTGTTTTTCTAAAAATTGGGGATTCGCCACTGGATTTGCCACGCGAAGTGCTGGCGAATGGATATTCACCAGGCGAAGTGCTGGCAAAGTACTGGCGAAGGGGTATTCGCCAGGCGAAATCCAGATTTGCCAGGCGAATCTGCCCGGGATCAAATATTTTCTTTTCTTCAAAAATCCGTAACTTTTGACTCGGTTATCCGATTTAAGAGTTCTTTATATCGATGCGAAGCTAAGAAAATATTCTATGTATTGGAGGTGGAAAATGTTAATTTTACTGCCCGATTAAATAATCGAAGAATTTCCAAAGTGGTATATTTATGTTTTACTTGTCATATATTATTCTATGGTGCAATTGTGATATATCTTGCCTATCCTATTATTGTTTAACATGATTGTAAGTGAAAATGCATGCCAATGTGAAAATGATATAGGAAGAGTGAGGAAACCTTAACTTGAACTATAGGAGAATCTAGTAAGGAACTAGAAATTATAGATAACTCTAGATGGCGATGCTCGGGCACGTGTTGTTGGAAGATACATCCTTGTCGAGTATTGGCCTAGTTGAGAGTGAAACACTAGTATGGAACATGTGGTTAACCTTGTGGTTTAGTAAGGCATTATAGCCTTGTGATTGTCGAATACAATCGTACTGTTGTATGTAATCATGTAATCGTAACCGGTTTATCTTGAGTGTAGTTTCATGAGTCTCGGACTCCTCTGAAATGGATGCACAACTATTTGGCAGGTTTAATTCCCTGTTCTGTACGAATGGCGCCCATGAAGCGTATGCTTATGACGGTAAAAAGCCCGTGTGAAGTGACGGTTCATAACGGTAAAAGGCCTGTAGAACCCGAATCCATTCGTATGTCAAGTAGATTACAAGGATCTATGACTCGGATCGCCTTCTAGACGTAGAAGCGGACGGGAACAGGAGGTACCTTGGTATGGTTATCGATTAGTGATACTTTGAGTTGATGAACTCATGGCATGTTTCCATATAGTGTGAGAATTGTGAAGTGTGAACTCAAGAGTCCCTTCCCTTTTCCCCGGACTCGAGTTAGGATGGTTAGAACCTTTTAATCTGAGAGAATCCATAAGATAGGGAACTCACTGAGATTTGATGTATCTCACCCCACGTTGTTGATGTCTTTCAGGTGCTTCAGGTTCCGAGAAGGGTAAGGATAGGGTCGTGTGATCTTTCCTTGCTTGGTGATGGCAAGCTTCCGTAGCAGAGTTTATTTTGAGATCATTATTGATCTAGTTCTTAGTTTTTATCTTTTGAACATCTTGTGTATAATAAGCCTTAGGTTTTAGTACTTGTACTTTAGGGAATTTATTTGTATACAATGTGTTAACTAGGGGCTTATGTGTTTCAGTACCAAACACTTGGATCTATATATAATATTTATGCTTTGATGTATGAGTTTTATATATGGGTGTTACATGATATATTAGGATCACGTTGCTACACAATGTTTGCCATAATTGTTTAAGCTTAATATATTTGTTTGAAAGGATCACATTGCTACACAGTGGTAACTTTTTGGAACTTTGACACAAAAATTGGTTTCTTTACATTTTAAAAGATAAACTCTCGCTATATATGGTTCCTTGAATTAGAGTTTGAACACTGTGATCAATAACAGTATATCAAATTCATTGTTATGAAAAACAAAAAGTGTAAAATGTCAAAACATTTTTTAATAAAGTTAATTTCATCATATTTTTAATAACTGGCAACATTACATATATAAGATTATAGTACATATGCATAATAACCATATAAAATATGTGACGTATCGTATTGCAACGTTATATCAAAATACAACTTCATAAACACCCTTAATAATACAACATATTCAGCTTCTTTATTACCACATTAATCCATTATAGTCACATATATTAAGTTTGAGTGCAAAGTTGGAATTCATCCACATGTAACTTCTACAATACGTTCAATGTCAAGTAAAAAATCAACTCACGTGAAATCTTTTTATAATTTTTGACAGAAAAATTGTTTACATTCCGTATATAATAAAAAACAATATGATATTAAGTAAAGTTGCTTTGAAAAATAATTTGAACACTATCTATATATAACACTATAATATATATTAAGTCACCAAAATCAAAACATTTGGAAAACTGCAAGTTAAATTCATTATATTACGAATAACTGGTGGCATTACACAGCCAAAACCATAATGCAACAGTAAACTACACCCTCAAAACGCAACTGCATGAACATCATTGACACTGCAACCTATTAACTTGCACCAAAACACCATTGATCTATAAAAATTACTTAGATTAAACCAACTATAAAATCTCCATTATACTATATTAACTTGAAGACGAGACATTTCCTTCAAACAATATTCTGTGGACGACGTCGGTGCAACCTCACATACAACATTTCCTTATCAGAATTATAGTGAAATAAGATCCTGTCTCCCACCATGAGTTTCTTCTCCTTCGCGTATGAGTACCAACCATCTCCGACATACATCTCTAGATATTCTTTTTTTGATTTCATTATCTTACAATCATAAAAATCCAACGTGTTAAGGTCCAACATGGTTAATTCAGCGATGTCGGGTCTTAAGGCCTTCTTTATAACCTTTTGAGGGAATTGTTGCATAATCGTTTGTTGTCGTAAAAAAATTAACATTACAATACAATAGCAAAAAAACTAAACCAAAAGATTATGTTTTTTTTAATATAAGTAGTATGAATCTTACAAGTACTTGATAGCAAAGCTTCTGTGAACGGGTGATCTCCTTATCCCAAAAGATGTCTTTCACAAGCCCTCGGACTGAAGTCTGTGAAGATTGGCCAACATCAGCCTCCAATTTGATTTCCTTCATCACAACAACAGGGTGGCCTACAACGTATTGTTTCACCACCTCATCAGCCCGACGGTTAGACTGGGTCGTGTTGATTTCCAGAAATAGCTCTTCCACTTGAACATTTTTTGTTAATTTTTTCGTTTCTTTCACCATTTTTCCTATTATTTCGTTAACTTCATCATTGTCCATAGTCAAATACTTGTAATGTAATGCATGTATCATTTTATATATGCAGAGTTAGATCAACAATAAATGGCAAACCTAAAATAGAAGGAATTGACACTAAGTAATGGAGGATATTTGTTTACCCGTTTGAAGTTGATGTAGAAGAAGACATTTCGCATAAACTTAAGGGTTACACAATTCTTTGAGGTACTAATATTTAAAGCACTCTAAATGTCTTGGATTTGCAAAGAAAAGTTGATATGTCGATTACAATATCGGTTAAAGTAATGTTGTTGATTTGACCAAATAGTGACATATAATAAGTAAATCTTGAGACAATCAAGAAGGCATGGCTATAAAAAACATGTAAGCCTTTTTCATATGCATACCTTGCTTATTACTATTTACATTCATAATGATGATTTATTACAGTTTCCAATGTGAGGTTGCTTCACATTATACATGCGGTTATATAATGATTACTTCCAATTAATTTGTTTTTAAATTTATGATGCATTACATTGCCATTTGGAATCTTTAACCTTCCTATATGGTCTTAATAGCAGCTATAACACTTGAGTTACTTATTGGTATTTAAATATGCATAATTATAACATTTATAAATAAATAATTTTTTAATTTTTTAATTATAATCTTAGTAATTCTTAATATAATTTGTATATACTATGTTATAATATAGTTGTCATTTAGCTCATATATTAACAACAACAATGATTTCCACGCGAGCAAGAAAAAGGATACAAATATAGTTTGTTCATAAAAGTTTATTCGAACTATGTAAGAACAACAGTCTTGAATATCTACGCTGCTGAAAATTGCTTCTGAGTTAATGAGTATCATACAAACAGAGTTGAATAGGAATTTAGTATACTAATACCATGTATTCAATATGTTGTTAGGATTAAGTGATTTCAACCCTTTGAATTAATGATACTCTCTTAAAAATAGAACCACACTGTTTGTCCAGAAAATAAGTTGCAACATTGGTACGGCGTAAAAGGAAGCAAATTCTTAAAGAAAGAAGATCGAAAAAACTTAGAATTGATGCAAACGGTATAAACCACAATGAAGGCTCTCAAAGGTACTATGTTATATCCTGTGTAGATATCAGAACACCACTATCTAATGTAACTTCAACACTCCTTAATGAAAGAACTACGATTATCCAATCACCAGGATATCATCAGGAAACTCAAATACAATGAAGAGTTTTGAAGTCGGTTCTGCAAAACAACTTGCAGCCTCGGCACGACAGAAGAGGAAAATTATTTTGCAAGGCAAAATGTCACAATCTTACAATCTTGATGAGAACTTTTGCAATTGCAGTGCAAGTCGTTTCTAGGATAATACTTCATCATTTTCGCAGTTCAGAACATCACTTTCTGATACAACTTCCTCATGGTCTAATCAAAGAAACATGAACATTCATGCACAACCAAGTAGCTCGGTTCACAAATCTAAAAAATCCATGAGCGTCAAACTCTTAGAGTATTTTGCCAATGAGAATCAAAATTCCACGTCTTTATCCATAATCAATGTGCCTATACAAGATATTTCAACATTCAGTTCTACTCTAAATGTTAACATTGAAATTGACAATACTCCATCATTTACTCAATTCAAAACACCACTTTCCGATTTAACTTCCTCACGGTCTAATGAAAGAAACATGAACATTCGTGCACAGATGAGTAATTATGTTCATAAATCTAAAAAACACTTGAGTGTCAGTGTTATTCAATCCATGAGTGTCAAATTTTTCAATTATTTTGCCAATGAGAATCATAATTATGTGTCTTCATCCACAATCAATATGCCTATACACAATGTTGCAACTATCAGTTCTACTCCAAATGTCAACATTGATAAGGATAACTCTGGTGATGATACATCCATAGATGATTCACTCAATGATAGATCGTGTGAATTTAATGTCGCAGATGCAAATTATGACTCAGGTTCCAGCTTTGATGACGAAGAAGTGGGTGACTCCAATTCTACATCAATTGATTCTTGCAATAATGGTATAATTGGTTGTTTTTAGAGGAGATTTCAGACAGATTCTTCCAGTTGTTCCAAGAGGAGGTCGTTCTGAAATTGTCCATGCATCGATTAGCTCATCTTATGTATGGGACCATTGTCATGTTCTACAGCTAACGAAAAATATGATACTTCAACATGGAAGAGATAATACAAGTTCTACTGAATTAACAGAATTCTCAAAATGGATATTGGAAGTTAGAGATGATAATATTTCTGAACCAAATGATGGGTTAGTTGATATAGAAATTCCCCAAGAGTTATTAATATCCAATTTTGATGATCCTATATGGGCTATTGTTGATAGCACATATCCCAATTTGTTGGAAAATTTCCAAAATGTTGCATTCTTACAAGGAAGAGCCATTATTGCCTCAACTATTGAAGTTGTGGACAAAATCAATCATTACGTATTAGATTTGATACCAGGTAAATGTCCGTAAGCTTTTGTCTATTTATACATAAAATAATACATTAAAGAAAATACTTTTACTAGTGTTTTTATGTTTTGTTTTTAAACGATGTTTTTAGGAGAAGAGAAAGAATATTTGAGTTTGGATTCAATTGATAGAACATATACAAGTTATAATGAAGCTTATGAAGTTTTAACTCCTGAATTTCTTAGTAAATTAATAACATCAGGAATTCCAAATCATAGGATAAAATTGAAGGTTGGTACACCTATTATGTTAATGAGAAATTTGGACCAGGCTGATGGATTGTGCAATGGAACAAGGTTAATTGTTTCAAGGTTAGCAAATCATGTCATGTAAGCAAAGATCATGTTTGGAAAGAATATAGGTAAAAAAATTTACATTCCCCGAATGTCTATGTCACCTTTTGATTCACCTTGGCCATTCAAGTTGATTAGGAGATAATTTTCGATAATTGTCTGCTATGCAATGACAATTAATAAATCCCAAGGTCAATCACTTGATAGTGTTGGACTATACTTGCCTACTCCCGTGTTTAGTCATGGCCAGTTGTATGTTGCTATTTCAAGAGTTATGAGCAAAAGTGGGCTAAAAATCCTAATACATGACAAGGACAATGCACCGTGTTCGACTACTACAAATGTTGTGTACAAGGAGGTCTTTGAAGCACTTTGTCAGTCGGTAAACTTTTTATCTTTTACTATTGTGATACAAGTTAAATTTCCATTTTACTTTATATATTCATGGCACAAACTTCGTTTTTTTGTTTTTGATTCTAAACATTAATTTATACTATTTAAATTATGGAATTTTATTTTATATTAATAATAATGACATTAATAATTAAGTGTTGGAACATTATTGCATGAACCATTGGACAATATGCAAATTATGATCCTTAAGCTGCAAATTTGGTGCTGACGGATGTCAAAAGGATTGCATTGCTTATATATATCTTGGAAAGTTTTGTATTTCTTATGTTAAGTATTAGTTTAAGTTGACTTTATGTTCCAACAAAATTCTATAGTTTCTTGTTCAGTTTTTTGCATCTGATACATTGGAATACCGTTTTGACACATGCCATGGCATAAGCAATTTAAGCTTTATATATATATATATATATATATATATATATATATATGTTTGAAAGAATCCTGTTGCTGCACTAGCTCAGTAACAACAACTTATTTGGGAAACATTCACAAGCTACAATAATACTAAATATGCAGACTTTGTCAAAAACTTTTTTTTTGAAAAGGCTAAAACATTGTATTAAATAGCTCAACCTGACATAAGATATAAACAAGAAGAGTAGCACCAGTACAAAGTTCAATGCAGACCAATAAGGTTCAAAAAGGCCAAAACCAACAAGGCTGCCAAAAGACTATGTAGGCGCCTACAAAGCCAAGTCTGGAAAACAACAACAAGGTTAAATTACTAACCATTACAAAGCATTAAAATCCTGAAGCAAATGCCACTGCCAGAACTAAACACAAAACCAAAATAATTGTAAAACACTACAGACTTGATTCTGCATAACTGACCAAATAACAACTTTCAAAATTCATCCAAAACGCCTATGATAGAAAGCACTACTGGTGCAACATAACCGCTAAAGCACATGGCTAATACTCCACATCCAGACTGCGAAGTAACCACCAAACCAGCCATGATCATTGTCACACATTGTTTCTGTAAAACACGGTTAGCTTCCCGCATAACACCCTCACAACAGACGAGTTGGCAAAGAATACCAATGGGAGACACTTCTTAAATCAAAAGGAGATTGCCAACCTCCAAGGGCTGCCAGTACCTCAAACACTACACCGAGAGGTGCACGAACCTCCACCAGCCAGAACACAACTTCCACAAAACCAACATCTAAGGCACTTGCCGCTGGTTGAGAGCTGCAACCCTAATCCCGCAAAATCAAGACACCACATACAACATCCTACCAAAACAATCTGGATTATCACAAAGACATTAAAACTTTAGACCAACAAATTAAATTGCATAGGAAATTTTTTAACAACACTGAATACTAAGATTATCTACTGCATAATTGTAACAAAAAAGAATGTGACAATATGATCATTCATTCATATATATATAATCACTTAATCCAGCAAAGGAGATAAAGTTATACAATCCTTAACTTTGGATAAACCAAAAAGTGTTGTTATGCAGCTACATATTCCATACATCGGTACACTGATAAGCAAAAAAAAAAGTTGATATAAAAAACCCCAAACACCTTAACACCTCTTTATTGTTAGATAGAGGTATGGGGAAAACGCACCATCTTTAAAACCAATATATCCCCATTACAAGTTTTTTTTTCCTTTCTCCCGTAATCATACCATTCTTGAGCAAAAAACCTCTCATAAGGATTTGGTCTATTATCCCGTTTGGCCATGTGAATTTCCCATTTGAATGTATCATCACTTTTAACATCAACTACTTTGATACCATTCTGATTAAATCGAAGGCATTTCTTAGCCATACATCTAGGAAAATGCTGTAAAAATATAACATAACGAAAATAACATATGATCAGCAAATATAGGGTCTAAAAGAATACACAATGTATGCTTATAAGCTTACCAGTACGTTTTTGACTTTGCATTTTGCATCTAATACAATGCTTTCCCAAACATAGACTTTGTTTCCCATTACCATTTCTTTGTATACTCTATTTGAGACAATTGTTTTCAAATCAGATTGTTTTCTCCATTCTAACCGAATTACATTACCTCTCACTGCTTTCTTAGCAGACTTCTTTTTAATAACCATCTTCTTCTTACCTTTTGCTACAACCATCTTCCCCTTACCTTTAGCTACCACCATCTTCTCCCTACCTTTAGCTACAACCATCTTCTTCTTACCTTTAGCTACCTTCTGTGTGAGTTATAATAAACAAAAAATAATTAGGTTTTTTAAAATTAATAAACAGAGAATTAAAAAAATTAAGATTTTGAAAAAGTTACTATACTAACTCATTTTTTGGCTTCCTAGCCAAATGAAATTCATCCTTAGATATTTCCATAATTTCATCTTCTTCTTTAACAACAACTATGTTAGTTGGAGCCTCAGTTACTTTGGTATGTCTCCTATCATCAACTTTGTTCTTTGATTTACACTTTTTTTCTCCGTTTGTTCGCAACTTTGTTAAAGGATGAACTTCCACCAATCTCCATCACCAATCCCTTGATTACCTCCATTGCAGATTCATGGCTTACAAAAATCAATAAACACTGTTATTTATCTGTATCATAACTAATAATCCAAATATAATCTTTCATAGGTAAACAAATCATCTGTGATTTGTTGACAAACCCTAATTATGAATATTTCTTTTTTAAAACCCATAACAAAACCTCTACCTAATAGTCAATAAAACTCGGTGTTTTTAAAATAAATATGTTAAGATTCAAAGATAAAATTCAATAACCCTATCGAACAACAAAAAATCAATCGTTGCCTCCATCAATAAACCTGGAAACGTGAACTAATTTCTGATTTTTGAACAAAATTACAAGAATAGGAGATTTACCACATCGTTTCTGTCTCGTTGTCGTTCTGGCTTCCAGAAATTGCCTGCTTCGTTGCCTCCATTGTTTTTTTACGATCGCTTGAAGAAACATGCAGTTTCAGGAAAGTGTTAAACAAAACATAATAACTTTACTAATGTAAACTTAGATGCAGGTATGTTTTGGTTTTGGGCCTACACCAGTATAAAGTGGGATTAATTGTTTTATGTATACTTTCTTTCTCAAAATGGGTCTATTTTTTAACGTGGGCTTAAATTGCAATGAATAATTTCTCTCTAATAATTTAAATGATATATTTTTTTAATTATTACAATTTATTTAATCAATTTATATTCCTCATTTATTATAATTGATTTCATGTTTTGATTTAGTAAAAATTCATATAATTGGAATATATTATAATTTATTAAATTTGAATTTTTTATTATAATATTAATTTTTCCATTAATTTATATTTTTTAAAGTTGTACTATTTTATAATGTATATGTGCTATTTTTGTTGGATTTATAAACTTATTATATTAGATACACTATTAAAGTTTTAGAGACTGGAAAGATTTAAAGATTGACAAGTGATTTTCGGAACATAGCGTCTGAATACATATAGGACCCGTGCGATAGCATGGGTATCCTGCTAGTTGCTTATTTAAAATTGTTAAAAAGAAATTTGATTTTTGGTCTCGTCGGTTTTTCACAGATGCGTTGTAGTTTCGGAGTTAAAATTCAATTTATCTTCAAAAACTGCTTAAACGCATAAAGTTTTGTTGACCAGCCTTAAATAGAGTGATTCTTACATGAACCGCTTTACGATTGCTTAACATATTGCAAAGTTCTTTTAGTTAATTTTTGTTTATTTATATCGCTTAAATCATCGGTTTTTCACAGATGCACTGCAGTTTCGGAATTAAAATTCAATTTAATTTCAAAAACTGCTTGAATGAATAGAGTCGTGTGGACCGACCTCAGTTAGGGTTGATTCCTACATGAATCGCCTTATGATTGCTTAACATAGCGTTAAATTTCAGTAGTTAACTTTGTTTTATTTCCAATCTTTTCTTTTTCTCTGATTTATTTTTTACATTGATTTCATTACTGTTTATATTTTGTTGTTTACAATTTATTTATTAATCTTGCATAAAAACTTGTACCCACATTCCCATCAAAGATGTAATATTTTTACCACTTTCTTTATTGCTTTATTATTTTGATTGATTGTTAATTGAAAGATTAAAATCAACCCCTTTTATAAAATAACAAAAACAAATACTTAATCCAACGTCGAGCACTTTTCCCAAATCAAAATCGGTTCCACTTCTCTAGCATTTTTAAACCCTTTAATCATTTTATCCCGTTTTAATTCAAACGCAAATAAAAACCTCGATCCAATGTCGGGTGTCTTTTCCCTAATCAAATCCAAATTACCTAATCATACTTAAACACCGTTTCAAAAAAGGTGAAAAGGGAGATGGTCCTGAGCCTTCAATTCCTCTCCTCTTACTTGGCCATTCAAATAATTTTCACCCATTAAAAACCTCTAACCCCCGCCACATCCAAATCGCTTTCATAATCAATCTTAGGTCAAACTTATTTTTGTAAATAACTTGGACGAAAAAGGAGGTGGTCTAGAGCCTTTTATTCCCTTCCCTCAGTATTTGGATACGAGTAGCCTTCCTCGGCCATTCGAGTATTTGTCGTCTATCCAAAATACATTAACCTTATTTAACTCCTTTTGCAATTAAGGATGAAAAGGGAGATGGTCTAGAGCCTTCTATTCCTCTTCTCGAGTACTTGGATACGAGTAGCCTTACTCGGTCATTCGAGTAATCGTCATCCAAAAAAATGCTTAAACCAATCAAACTTGTTTTTTTGCCCTTGTGCACCTTCGAAAACATTTTTAGAAATGTGTATGCTTTATTCATATTGATGTGAAAGAAACAAAGACTTCCGTCTCCAAGAGTGAGCAGTAAGTAAAGGTTTAAAACACTCAATATGTTTAAAGGATTACTCCTTAAAATCAACCAGACCAGTAGTTCTTAGTAAGCGAAATTATGGAGCTCTGATTTCTCATTTCATCATGAGAATACATAGGCACAATATTCTGATATCTTGGCGAGCACACCTTTGATAAAAATGTGCATCCCTTTAAAAAACATCTTTTTATTTTAATCCATCATTTCTTTCTTTCTTTCTTTCACTCGATAAGTAGAAGATCACAATCATAAGCTAACATTTTTATCGTGAATTTAACTGAGAGGTTCTCATTGGGTACAAAGGATGCGAGGGGTGCTAATACCTTCCCCTTACATAATCGACTCCCGAACTCGATATTTTCCCTTTCTTGCTTTGGAATAAATAAATATTCGGTGGTGACTCTGTTCGAACAAATTTTCTGCGGGCGTGTGAACGCCTCGCGAAGGATCATGTTTTTCGAGATGCGGCACTCCCTACACTATTCCATTCAGAGGATAAGTTGACTATAAACTCCCTGACAAGTTTTCCAAAACATGGACTAACTAGAGCAATAGTATTCCATAAACCATCATATTTTATTAGATTTACTAATTCCTTATATTCTTGGGCATCTTCTCCTAGTTCTTTTTCACAAGCCATCCTTCTTTAGACTGCATAGTTCCATCTCTCAATATCAGATTCAGAGTGGAAAAACACATTATCAAGAGCAGCAACAACAACATTTGCAGGAATTTTATTTCCTCCAACCTTTTTCTTAGCAGAAGTCATGATGTATTTGATATCTTCTTGAGCATCCGTCTCAGAATCATTGCTCACAATAAGTTTCCTCTTTCTGAATCATCTTTAAATGTTCCTTTCCATTTGAACCTTAGCTTTATCCTTTTATGGACTCACTTTGCCAGAGGCTTTGTTAATTATAGATCAGGTGTTTTGAGTAGACATTTTAATTCCCTTGTTTTTCTTAATCCCTTCCATGATGTTAACAAGAAGAGTATCATCATCCTCATTATTTTCTCCATCAAGATTGATCATAATTTTCTAGGATTGATCGATCAGTTACCTTATTCTTATTTTCTTAAGTTTTTGTTCTCTTCATTTGAGTTTTTTCCTTACTTGATGAGTCCACAACAACCTCATTTCTACTCAAGAAGTCATTCATAAAGTTGTTAAAACCGGGTACATTCACTGGGGTAGGTGTGGATCATGAGAAAGGTCCACTAGGACCACCCAATGATTTAACACAAGATCCGGCATTTAGACTGGTAACATCATCAGTAGTTTATGCATCAATATCACTTATGACATATTCAAGATCATGATCAGGGTTCTTATAATCAGTGGAACTCGCCTTTTTAGATGTTCTGCCCTTTTTAATTCTAGTACGCTTGGCCTTCTTCCTTGGCACATCTACTGGAACAACCATTTACAGAGGAATGACTTTTAGTGCTTCTTGACCAGAAACTCTAGTTGATAATGACGTTTCCATTCCCTCATTCTTCTTGTCATTTAATTACTTAATCATTGTGAAAACCTTTTGATGATTAAGGACTAGTGAGAGATGATGGTGGTGTGATGAACAAGTGAGGCTGATGAATTTAAAAAGTTGAGAGGGATAAGGTAGATTTTGAAAGTTGAAAAATGTGCGCCCAATTTTTGAAGAGGAAATTTTTTGAAGAGAGAGAAACTTTCCTTTTGCATGAATTTTAAAACATAGCTTTTCCCCCACATAAATGACCCTAGTTCCCTTAATCTTTTTAGCTTCTAATTTTCCTAAAGACTAATCATATTTACACATGTTCGACTTTCTTGGTACTTAAGTAAGTGACTACAAGTTTTAATACCGTGTATTTCCTTTTTAGAGGCCACATATTGAATAGGATGTTCCAACATCACGTCACATATGTTTCCCTTGGTGACTTAGGTGTACATAAGTAGAAGTTTTCTTTTTTATCTTGATCCTTTGACTAACTCTTCATGATCTTTGTTGGAGACAACACATTCATCATTGTTGAGTTTTACTTTATAACTTTGATTACATAGTTGACTAATGTTTATAAGACTGGTAGTCAAATCTTCTACAAGTAACACATCCTTAAGACAATGTAGTCCTGGCCTGGTTACCATACCAATACCCTTGATCCTTCCCTTTCTTCCATCTTCAAATGTTACATATTCTTGTGGGAAAAGTTTAACTTCTTAAAGAAAGGCTTCTTCGCTAGTAATATGATTTGAGCACCCACTATCAAGAAACCAGACATTACTCAAAGATAATCCAACAGGATATTGGGCTATGAGGGCCCTGACTTCATTCTTAAGCTTCCACACTTTCTTTACTTGAGTATACTTACCTTTTCTTATGGATTTAGACTGTCTTTGGGGATGACCATGCAGCCTAAAGCAATAAGGCCTTATGTGCCCATATCTTCCACAATGATGACATCTTCTACAATGGTTCCTATTCTTTCCATAATAGTGATACACTTGTCGCACTAGATGCAAAAACATGGGTCCAACATCTAGAACTCAGATTTGTTCTCAGGGAGAACAAAATTCTTGAGAAGATTTTTGTCCTTCCTGTTTGTGGGCTTGTGGTCAAAATCAATTCCCTTTATGTTCCTAGATCTTCTTCTAACTTCTAATATCTCATCAAGCATCTCAGAT
This sequence comes from Lathyrus tuberosus, assembly GCA_022829125.1. NCBI lineage: Eukaryota > Viridiplantae > Streptophyta > Magnoliopsida > Fabales > Fabaceae > Lathyrus > Lathyrus tuberosus. The sequence goes on along the minus strand of JALAZF010000436.1, from coordinate 598,911 downwards.
TCATTATTCAACCTACAAACATATTTTGTCATATTTTCCAACTTGGTGTTTAGCAAAGTAAATTCTTCTTCAAGCCCAGAGATGACAATATCTTATATTACTTTGTATTGGAGTAATTCTTTGATAGTTCTCTTCGGTTTCTCTCATTCCTTTGAGGATTCTTTCCGATTGGTGATTTCTATTTTGAAACTTTTAGCTATCTCTTCATTTGACATGTCCTCATTATTGGATTCCTTTTTAGTTTCACATTTTTATAAGTAAGCTTTCACAATGTCTTTAGTTTCTTTCTCTCATTTAGAGTCTGACAAAGTGATGGATAATCCTCATCTTTGTTTCTTGAGGAAGGTAGGACATTTTGATTTGAGGTGTCCAACAACCTTACACTCAAGACACTGAGTACCTTTGTTTCCATAGGTTTTATCTTCATTCTTTCTTTTTATTTGAGGACTAATTTATGACTTCATGTCTTGGACATTTTCTCTCCACTTTCTGTTCAAACTATTCAAGGATTTGTTGACCTTTCTCCCAAGATGAGTTATATCATCAACCCACTTTTCTTCTTAACTTTCTTTAGAGTTAGACATAAAGGCTATACATTTTTTCTTCTTCACTGATCTTTCATTGATAGACATCTCAAAGGTTTTTAGGGAACCAAATGAGTTCATAAACCTTTATACTGCTTAGGTCCCGAGCTTCTTCAATGGTTGGTACTTTCATATCAAACTTCTTAGGAAAAGATTTGAGAATTTTCCTAGCAAGCTTTTCTTCAGACATCTTTTCACCAAAGGCAAAGGATGTGTTGGCAATGTCACACAATCTGATATGAAACTCACACATAATTTCATCTTCATTCATCCTTAAGTCCTCAAATTTTGTTGTTAAGAGCTACAACCTTGACATACAAATCTCGGATGTGCCTTCATGTGCAGTTTTCAGAATCTTCCAAGCTTCTTTAGCTTCTGAACTTGTGTTCATCAGCCTGAACATGTTCTTGTCCACACCATTGAAAATTTCATTCAATGCCTTGGTGTTCCCATGAACTTCATCATCTTCAACATCAGTCTAATCAGTCTCTGGTTTTAGGCTAGTTGTACCATTTTCAGAGGTAACCATTGGATGTTTTCATCCATTGATCACAACTTTCCATGATTTGCTTCACAAGGATTTGAGAAAAACCACCATCATCACATTCCAATAATCAAATTTGTGCCATTCAACACAGGTGGTTTATTGACTGATCCTCCATCTTTAATTGTCTCAATTTGAGTAAAAATTATCTTCCCTAGAGCTCACCCAACAATTGAAATTTTGTTCCTCAGGGGACAAATGTCGAACACGATGCTCTAACAACATATACCACAACTAATATATTAACAAGATATAGATGATGGAGAAGGATATAAATAAAGAATATAATAAATTGTTTACCTATTTCGGTGAAATTACACCCATGTCTAGGGGGCTGGGTCCCAATGGCAGATCTTGCCAAAAGTATTAAGAGATGCAGTAAATACTTTTTAAAATTCACAATAGTAATTTAAAAAAAAAAAAATTTTCTCGTGTTCAATTATTGTATCAAGTCTAAAATAATACACAAATCAATACTATTGCTCCCTCCGACCTATTATGAGTGATTCAGTTGGTCATTTCACACAGGTTAAAAAAAGAATAAATAGAAGAGAGAATCTTTTTATTACTAAAGTGTCCCTTATCAAGTATTATGAATAATAAAAATAATATTAATTAGATGGTAAAATTAAAAAATATGTATTGAAAATTAAAATAAATCATTTATTTTGACATATTTTTTTATTTCAAATGAGCCACTCATTAAAGGACGAAGTGAATACTAAACAAATTCTAATTTTTATATAGCAAAATATTCAGAATTAATTATCACCTTTTTCATCTTTAAAATAGATACAACTTCTTTATTAAACGATCAAAACTCTAAAAATCAAATTAGTCTAACGCCAATACAAACAATTATCTAATATTATGGCAAACATCAAAACACTAAAATTAAATTAATTAAATTAATATAACACCAACAACGAGAAAACTAAAAAAAAAAAATTAAAACCTACGTAATTATGTAATCCACATAATCAATTTAAAATACAAACTTAAAAATATCAAATGATAAGAAAATGAGAGAAAAAATCATTTTCAATCTAAATTTTTTTTTTAATTTAAATATAATTGATTTAAGATTTTCTTACTCAAACTTATTTAAGTAATATATAGTCAAGAAATATTTTATAAATTAATTTTATAAAAAAAGTAATTTAATATGATGAAAAAAGTTTTTAAATCAATTTATAATTACTTACTAAATTTATTATTGGATCTTTAGAAGTATAACAGCCTAAACCAAATGTTAGTAATGTACTCAGACATGAATAAGGAGGTTTCTTAAGGCAAATAATCAAATACTATATTATATTGTTGATGATTGGATGTGGATTTTTTATGGGAGTTGATTGGATATGGATTAAAATAATACTATATATTAAAAATATCTGATATTTTTGAGGGGTGCAGTGACACCCTCCCGCACCCATGTTCCTCTGCCACTGTTGAGTCCACAATTCAAGAAAAAAAATTCATTATTAATAGCTTAGTAAAATTAAACTTACAAACAACAACAAATTCTATGTCATTCAATGTCTCTTCCTAACAACCCAATATCTTTTTATCTAGAGTCTCCTAAATATGATAACCTACTAGCTTTCTTCTTTGCCACAATCCCATTGATATGGGCAAATAACCACTAAACTCTAGTGATTAACTTTAATCTTCGCAAGATAAAGAATATTGAAAATTACAACTCAACTAGACAAACCTTCTATGTCAAGTTACTGAAACATAGAGGTGTACACAAATAATGTTGATTACAACTCAACTAGACAAACAATTTATGCTAAGTTACTGAAACATAGAGGTGGACATAAAGATTCAACACTAATCCTTTAAGGGAATTAGCGTGGATACACAACACAAAATCTAACACTCTAAGATCTTCAATGGGAGTGTTTTCTTCCAATGTAGGTTTCGGTCTCTTTATATAGCAAATAACTCTGGCCTTTTTCCTTTTGGATCTTCATATATTTTCATCCATAATCTTTTCACAATCGGTTGGATATTTTATTTGCTCCATGAATATCTCCAATAAAAAGACGTGATTTGGCTTAAACCAAATCCCAACTTCGACAACAACCTTTTTGCATCATAAAAACTTGTAGGAAAGTTTCCTTTCGTAGGAGTCGCGCCCAACATCATTTTTGCAAATAATTTCAAACATTGATTAGGAACATTCCAATTTGACAATTTGACTTTGCGGCCAATAATCTCACACACATAGATAATTTTGAGTATGAAGATCCCTCAAACAACACTGTATTCGTTTCTTTCAACAATTGATAAAATTTTTGCATTTCTTCATTCGATAACTCTTTCCCATTAAAACTTTGAGGTTCATCATAGGTCATGTTTACCCCTAAAGCATCTCCAACCATGTCACTGATCAGATTAAAATTTTCCTCATATTCCATATTTGTTTGACTGCTAGAAGCATGTGGATTAGTAGTCCTTGGTATGTTACTCGACAATTCTTCTCCATCATATGTCCAAACCCAATCATTTTTAACGAAACCTCTCCTATTCAAATGACATTTTGCTTCCTCTAGGTCACTAATTATAGGTCTACATTCACATTTAACACAAGGACATCTTACTCCTCCTCTGCTTCGACAATATTCCTGAGCAAATGCCCACGTGATAAACCTTTTAACTCCTTCCGCAAAATTTGGTTTAAGCCGACGTCTTCCTCATACGTTCAATCGTACATCCAACTACGATAGTACCGAAAATATTTCATATTGCACATTTACAAAATCATTGTCATTTTATTTATGAAAGTGATTTTAATCGACCTACCAATTTCGAGAATTTCTGTCAAACATTTAACTATATTTTATACAAACTATACATTTCATACAAACTACATTTCATACTAATTTAATTCATACCACATTTCATACAAACTACATTTCATACTAATTTTGATCAATCGTGTTTACTTACTTAACAAAAAAAAAATATTCTTACTTAAATAAAAAATATATATCTTTACAAAAATTCAAAAAGCTATATATATAGGGTCAAACACAATTGGACAAAAAAAAGTATACTTTGGGACCTCCCATATTGAAAAGATGATTTGTTGCAACATAATCCAGATGTTATGCATATTGAGAAGATTTTTTTTTTTACAATGTATTTAACACAATGATGCATGTTCAAGGCAAAAAAAAGATAATGAGATGTGTAGGAGGCGTATCAGAGATTCCTCACACAATTTCTAGTTGAAAATCCTTAGTATGCTCCGATAGGTTCAAATTCGATTGATCCAACTGTGGATCCTTATATTTGGAGTCTAGCAACTGGATATCGTTTTAGTGTTGGACCTTTTGTGAACGACTACAGAAAAGAGGATAGAAATTTATTTCAAAGACTTGCAGATGGGGAAGAAACATCACGTCTACCAGAATTAACACCAAAAATAATGTTAAACAGTGAGACAATTGACTATAATTGAGGAGAGACCCGAGAATGTAGCACGTATGGCAGCGCTATGTGGTAAATGCTTTTTTTGTTTTTTTTGTAGTGGCTAATCTCATTGAAATATATACAATTAGAATCAAACGCGTGCGTCAAATAATCTAGTGTAATTAATGATCTCATATTCAATAGATCATTAGGGTTTTTTCGGAACGAATGAGTTTTACATGATACAAATTATGTGTAATAGTTTATATTTAATATAATTATTTATATATATTTTGTTTATGATGCAATAATACACAATGTAGTTTAACAGTAGGGTTTTTTTAATGGCATGTTTAATATAGTAGGGTAATTCATCAGCTGATATATATATATATATATATATATATATATGGAAATGCTAACATACACCCAAAATTGGTGGGTCCCACACAAAAATACACTACATCTATTTTCTTTCTATTTTTTTCTTCATCTTTCTAATGTGGGTCCCACCCAAAATTGGTGGGCCCCACACAAAAATACACTAAGGTGTATGTTGCTAATGCACACCTACATGGGTGTGCATTAGCATAACCCATATATATATATATATATATATATATATTACTATAAGTGCGTCAGCGGAGGGGATCTTATCTACCTTTATAAGTATATCAAAGCTTCTGAGTATAAAACCTGAAAATTTTTATAAAACTGATAAAACAAGCTCTGAGTACAAATGGAAACTCAGATTTCCTTATATAGACGGAAAAACTCAAAACCGGTAACCCGAACTTCCGGTTAAAAGGAAAAAAGAAAAAACACCAAAGTCAAAAGTTCTCCCGGGTGCACTAAGTGGGCCCCATCGACTGAAAACTTTGTGACTAAAATGCAAAGCGACAAAAAGCTAAAAACAAAACATCATCAATTTTATGGAGACCCCAGGCATAGTGGGGGGCAGCTTTAATAAAAGCTGAAAACGTCACAAGAAAAACTACATAACATGGCCGACACAATGGCCGACAACTTTATAAAAGTTGAAGGTGACTACCACCAGCTGGAAAGGAATCTTGAACTGATCTGATCCTAATGCTGAGGTGGACGTTTTCCTTTGTCTTTTCTGGTTTGTTCGCTCATTGCAGCAGTCATGGAATCCCAGAAATCTTCCGTGGTTGGTTCTTCTTCATCTTGTGATTCACCCGCAAGATTGTTGGTGTCCATGGAATCCTTAGAGGAAACTGACATTTCTTCTCTACTAGAAGTGGGGAAGGCTTTGAAAATTTGTTTTTTCATGTGGTCCAGAGTTCTGACCATGATTTCCCCTTCCGTTTCTTGAGGGAATTTATTTTGAAAATATTCCCTGAGAGATGTCATTGACATATTTTGGGAATTTTGTTCCATCATTCCAGTAGACTTATCTTCTTGGATGGCAGCTCTGATTGCTGCTATTTTAACCATGATATCTTCTTGATCCAATTTATTCCACCATTTGAAAAAGAAATGTCTTTTTAGGATAGGAATATGATATCTATCCTTAGAGATGTCTAGATTCCATCTCCATATCCATGTAATCTAGAATTTGGAAAAGAAAATTAAAGGACATTGTCCTACAATAATCACATTGTTCATGGTTAAAGGGCTATTCTCGCACCAAGGAGCATATAGGCTCATAATTTCTTCTGGCAAAATTTCCAGTGTTGGTCCAAATTTGATCCACCACTGATAAAACCAACTAGGTATGGGTTTTTCCAGAATTTCTGGATTGATCGTGAAGAACCACGAATGCTTATTCTTAGGGTTCTGGTAATAAAATGTCTGGATAAAAGCCTGAATATAGTCCCAGTAGTTGAAGGAAACATATTTGCCTTCGCCAAATTTTATGGCCCTATCACTGTTAGGGTTTAATCCCCATTCTTTAGGAGATAAAACACGTTTAATATGACATTTGCTGAAGTTTATAAAACTATCAGGATTATTATTTTGATAATGATGTGTAATTTCCACAGACTTTGTTATAATTAACAAAATTTCCAAGTTAGGTCTTGCCTTACCATAAAGGCCAGTAAACCCTCTAGATTCAAGGTATCTCTCTTTAATTGCCCAAGCATTGTTTGGGTAAAGTTTCACATCCTCTTCCTCAATATGCATGACAGTTGCTGTCACCGGATTTTCCAAGTAATCAGTTATTTTATTCTCTTCTGCTGTGATAGTATCTTTATAAGATACTTTTATTTGAGAAGCATCAATTTGATGTTGTGGCATCTCCCTGCCTTGTTGTCTAGCCCTATGGGCTGTGACCTGAGTCCAATCCCCTATTAGGGATATGTTTTCTTGGGCAAAGAGCGGCATTTGGCTACTCTGACCTCTGGTCATTCCTTGAGAAAAGGCACTACCACCTCTTCTTCCTCTCCCTCTTGAGAAGGTTGACATAGTTAACCCTTGGAACACCTCGTTCCTTTTCTGCATTTTTATTAACATAAAAAGCATTACAACTCCAAGGTGATTTAGATGGTCTAATTAGACCTTTTTGTAAGAGAGAATCTATTTCTTTCTTACACAATTCCAAGTATTCTTGGTTCATTTGAGCCGGTCTGGCTTTAGTAGGAATATGATTTTCATTAAAATCATCTTCATACGGTAAAGCAATTATATGCTTTTTCCTATCCCAAAAAGCATTGGGAAGGTCATTACAAACTTCTAGTTTGAATGCATTCTCAATCAATTTGATTTGAGATTGTAATTCTTTTTTATTTAGTTGCTCTTTAATATTTAGCAACCGTATCTCTTCTTGTAAAAAATTAATTTGTTTCTTTTTGTTCAACAAACTATCTTTAATTTTATTGATCAGTCTGGTCTGTGGTACCGTTATAAATTCAAAAATAATTTCTTGATCATTGATCCTAGTAACAATCCCTTTAGGACTGATAGTAATAGGCATAATTTGATGGAGAAAAGGTGTACCCAATATGATTCTATGGGTCATATTTTTAACTGAGATAAAATGAGTTGGTAAGCATATTTGCTTCGTACAAACATAAGCGTTGTTAATCTTATAATTAACTTGTAGTTTATCTCCACCAACATGAGTAAGAGATTGGGTTGTTTTATGAAAATATTTGGTTGGGATTATTCCTTCTTGGAGGCAATTAAGGTCAGCTCCACTATCAGCGAGGGCTATCTCATTCTCTAAAATACATTGCTTACTAATAACCAAAGTAATTTTCACAAACCATTTTTGTGAAGTAACTTGGTCCAGAAGGGTTAATTTCTCATCCCAACTAATATTATTGATCCGGAGTATTCGAACAGGTCCACGTAAGCTGGTCGTCAGATGGCAAGGTGCTCGGATATATGTTGGTCGTCAGATGGGCAAGGTGTTCGGAATGTTGATGAGGAGAGGAGGGGGTGTACCTGCAAGGCACTTCGACACTCAAGTAAGAAAGGGTCAGAGAAAAGGGGCAAGTACAAAGTGTGTTCTTAGGGTGAAAATATGATACCTGACCCTCTCAAGCGAGAGGGTTTATATAGAGCCCCCAGCGCGTGGCCAACGGTCCTATTTTCGGGGCAAAATAACCGTTTTCCCTAAAGAATACGTAACTGCCCAAACTAGCCGTTATGTCGGGCAGGGTGCCAGAAACTAGCCGTTATGTCGGGCATAAACGCAGTTCCGGGCACCTGTCCTTTGTTGTTCGGGCAGCGAGGAAGCCGTGCGTAACGGACATAAAAGCCGAGGAGGAACGTTGCGTTCCTTGCCCGGTTGGAGGGGCAGACATGTCATTTTTGCCCCTCTGTGGATTGGGCTTAGGCAATTTGGGCCGCTCTGGAGCAGAGACGGATTGGGCCAATTCTAGCCATTGGTCCAGTCCAGAACATGAGCCCCCCAAGTCGTTACTCCCGAGTATGGGAGTGATGACTTAAGGACTGCTCGTCGCTCTGGGGAGCTAGCGCGGAGTCGTCGTTTGGAGACGAGGATGATTGTCTCGAGGTGCTCGTAGCTCTCTGTATCCGTGATATTCGTGATCGAGACTCTATTGCCCGGTATTCGGGGAGATAAAGCGTCATACAAAATGGGAAACATTGGGTTGCCACGTGTGCATCGAGCCCTGTGTAGCAGTTAATAGGTAATGATGGCTAGTGGGCAGTCATTATTGCCTACGGGCACGTGTGTGCACGTGCCCCTCAGTATAAAAGGGGGAGATTGTCCCATTTTGCATTTTTTCTCTCTGATTTCTCTTCGCTTCTTCTGCGTTCTTTCCCGTCACCGTCTTCAGAGCATCCGACCACCGTGCCAAGCTTCGAACAGTCTCTTTCTTCTACCCAAATCAAGTAAGTTTTCTGATTTCCAGCTTGTGTTACTTTCTTTTGTTGTTAGTGGTAGATTGCATGCAGCTAGGGTTGGCTTTAGGTGACAAAATAGGTAGATTTCTGGTGAGTGTTGGTGGTGGACGGTGGTTCTGTCCTTTTACTGCTTCTAGCATCTCGCCGGAGTGGGTAGTGCGTTCGGTGAGCGTGGCGGTCCACGTCGTGGTTGTGAGTCGTGACCACCGTGTCTGATTATCTTCTTATGGAACGGTGAATTTTCTGGTAGAACGTTTCCAGATTCCGGTGGAACTTTGCGGTTTCCGGTGGAGCTTCAAACGGAATCTGGGCACGAGTGCGGGGAGGTTTTTTATTTGATGTTAGGGCTTAGGCTGGGGACGTTGTCCTTAGCCTTTTGCGCGCCCTTTCACTTGACTTGGCAGTGGAAGGGTGGATTTGATTTCCTGTCGAATTCACTGTCTTTCTCTGCTTTTTCAGGTGATTGTAATGGCGACGGGGCCAGAGAGAGAAGTCATTCCAGTCACGTCCGAGGAGGAAACTGGCTTCGAGGAGAATAGCAGCTCGACGCCTTCGAGTTCTGCGCCTTCGAGCTCGGCGGCATCGAGCTCCTTGAGCAAAGTTGAGGAGGAAGAAGAATTGGATGTCATGGAGGAAGATGTTGAAGGGTTCTGTCAGGAGGAGTGGGAGGTGGCCGAGTCTTCCGAACATATTTCTACGTTCGCAAGGTCTTTGGCGGAGGTCTTTACAGAGGTGGACCCAACGGGGGATTGGAAAGTGCATTTCCCCACCTTGGACGAGCGGGTCTGCTCGGATTTCGGGGACCGCTTTACGATGTACGAGTATGCTTTCAAAGAGTTAGGGCTGAGGTTGCCTTTCACTGATTTCCAGCAGTCGGTATTCGAGCATCTGAAGCTGGCGCCCTCTCAACTCCACCCCAATTCGCTGGCCTTTATATGGGCTTTTGAGTTAGTGTGCGAGCATCTCACTCTGGGAACTACTCTCCCTCTGTTTTTTTGCTATTTTTCATCTTCAACGGTAGCTGGCGGGGAAAAAGTACGGATGGGTTTCCTTGAAGCAGCCCAAAAAGTTATTTAAGCCGTTCTCGGAGTCAATTCGAACGTTCAAGGGATGGTACTTCATCGTTGAGCCAGTGTCTGAAGCTGCCCAGGACAACATGTATGTCTAGGAGATAGAGGTCGATGAGGATAGAGAGGAGCTACTCAACGAGGAGGGGAAGTATATCGGGGAGAGGTTGTATAAGTTCTCGATCCGCTGGACACCTGACCATTTCTCCAAGAAGCCTGGTGCTTACGTCTTCGAGCCGAGCGAGCTACGCGGGCAGGATGTCGTGTCTTACGAGAACCTGGTGAAGTGGGTCAACTCCTTCAGGCTTACGAGCTGCTGGACGAGCAAGGGTAAACCTATCTTCGAGGAGGATGGGAGCCAGAGGGTTGAGCGCAGATTCATCAATGTGAAGGCACTGCTGGAGTGCAAGACTCCCGCGGATGCCGAGAAGCTGCTCGGTAGTCTTAGTTACTTAGACTTTGCTCGTGTTACCTTTTTTTCCACGTCGCTAACATGTTCGTTTCCTTTGTGCAGGTGAGATGCCTCAAGCTCGCGATCGCGTGGTGAGGAATGCCCTGGCGAGGAATAAAGTTGGAGCGGCTCCCCCTAAGACCCGTCCTGTTGGTGCTCGTGCTCCTCCTCTTGTCCAAGCTGCCGTGGGGACCTCTTCTTCTCCCTATCCTGTTCCACGGGGATCTTCACTGCCTTTGACCGGGCGGGCGAATCGACCACGGACGTTAGATGCTGCGGACCTGACCCAGGCGCCTGAGAAGGGGAAGTTTGAGCTCCCCCCGTGCATCCTTGATAGGAGATTTTTTGAGGGCAACACCCTGATCGTTTCTCGGGCAGAATCTCTTAGCTTGGAGAGCATGAACCGATCAAGTAAGAGGGCGCTGGTAGCCCAGGATGCTTCTGCCATTGTGAGGATGCTGGAGATGGCGGCCGTTTATGGGGAAGGCGATTCTGCGCTTGAGGCCGAACTTACCGCTGCCCGGGCTTCTGAGGTGGCGCTGAAGAAGGAAGTCAAGAGTGCCCGTGAAGCTCGGAAAAAGGCCGAAGAGGAGACGGCTAGGTTGAAAGAGGAAGTCACCAAACTGGTGGCGGAGAAAAAGGCTGCCGAGGAGCTAAACAAAGAGTTGATGGCGGCCAGTGCCCCGGGTGCCGACGAACCAGATGAGATAAAAGCGTTGAAGACTAGGGCTGAGCTGGTTGCTGGCATCCTGCAGGCCGAGGATGACGGTATCGCCGTGGCAGTGGAGTCTTTCGAAAGTGCCGTGGCTCAGTTGCGGGTGGTGAACCCTGGGCTTGAGATTTCGACCGAGGGCACTCACTATCTTGCGCGTGTGGAGGATGGTCGCATCGTCTTGCCCGCAGGCCTTATTCTAGATACCCCTGAGGTTCAGTCCGAGGACCAGCCCGAGGAGGAGCAGAGACCTGAGCCGGCGTCAACCGAGCATGCGGATGAATGAGGAGTTTTGTTATGTTGTTGTATCTTGTCCGGCCTGCGTGCCGTTGAATTATTTGTAACTTTATTTTTGGGGGCATGGCCCCGTTCTATGTAATACCGCACAATCGTGGCCCTTGTGGTCACCTGTTCTGTTAATTATATTTCTGTCTTCTTTGCGTGCATGATTTTACTTGCATTTATTTTTGCTAAGTGTTGTATGCATGCTCGCTGTGAATGTATGTCTGCCTGTCGGAGGGTGTGTCTGTTAACAGAGCTTTCTTTTGAAAGATAGCTCGTTGTGTGTGAATTCGCCAGTGCGGAGAACTGGTCGAATGGCCGGGGAAGGTCCTGGCGAGGTTGCGAATCTCAGGTCGCGATCGAGGCCTAAGGTCGCGAAGTGAACGTCCCATCGTGAGCTGGGGTTCTGCTAACCATGGTACTTGGGCGAAGGCAGTGCTCGGTCGAGGACTGTCGACGAGCAGAGTTCCGGCTCATTTACTTGAGCGGGATTCTACTTTGTACGTATGCGTCATTTGTACCTGAATGAGCATGATGACCGTTAGGTGGTCCTTTGATGCGGGGAAGCTTATAGCTTCTTTAGCTATAGTATTGCTTAAGTTTTTCAGCATTCCATGGTCGAGGGATTGCATCCCTGTTGAGGTTCTCGAGGAAGTAGGCACCATTCCCCGTTCTGGCACAGACTCTGTATGGCTCTTCCCAGTTGGCCGCTAGTTTGCCTTCGCGAGAGTCCTTGTGGTTTCTTCGTAGGACAAGGCTGCCCACATTGAACTCTCGTCGTAAGACTTTGGCATTGTGCCTGATTACTATTTTTTGCTTAAGAGATGCTTCGCGGAGGGCTGCTCCTGTTCGGATTTCCTCGACAAGGTCGAGCTCCTCTCTTATTGCTTCGTCATTCATTTCCTCGTCTAGAGGTGATTCGGTCCTCCTGGACGGTACGTGAATTTCAATGGGTAAAACAACCTCCGTGCCATATGCTAAGCGAAAAGGTGTTTCCCCGGTGGTGGACTGAGGAGTGGTGCGGTACGCCCATAAGACGCTGTGGAGTTCCTCGACCCAGGCTTTCTTTGTTTCATCCAGTCTTCACTTGAGGCCACGAAGAATGACACGATTGACCGCTTCTGCCTGCCCGTTGGTCTGGGGATGTTCTACAGAAGCGAAATGTTGCTTTGTTCCGAGATGGGCGACAAAGTCTTGGAACTTCTTGTCCGTGAACTGCGTTCCATTGTCTGTGACAATTGCTTGGGGAATCCCAAAACGGGCAAGGATATTCCGCTTGTAAAAGCGCAGAATGTTAAGTGCTGTTATCTTTGCTAAGGCTTCTGCTTCTATCCATTTTGTGAAATAGTCTACGCCCACTATCAGGTATTTATTTTGGCTGGACCCCGTCACGAAGGGTCCTAGGATGTTTAGGCCCCACCAGGCGAATGGCCACGGGGAGGTCATGCTTTTTAGTTAATTAGGTGTGGCTAGGTGCATATCCCCGTGCCGTTGGCATTTGTCGCATTTCTTCACATGCTCCCTGGCATCGTGCTGCATGGTTGGCCAATAATACCCTGCCCGGAGGGCCTTGCGGGCAAGGGACCTTCCTCCTAGGTGTTGGGCGTTAATGCCTTCGTGGATTTCTCGTAATACGTGGGGGACAATTTCCTCCTCTATGCATTTGAGCAGTGGGATGGAGAAGCCTCGTCGATAGAGTTTGTTTTCAAGGATGACGTACGAGCAAGCTCTTCGTATGATGGTGTTGGTTTCCTTGGGGTCATCCGAAAGTTCGTCTCTGGTGAGGTAGTTGTACACGGGCGTCATCCAGCAATCGCTGTCCCCAATCATGTGCACGTGTAGGGTCGAGGATCCCTTATCGATGCTGGACCGGGGAAGTATCTCTTGGATGACTGACCTGTTTCCGCCTTTTCTCTTAGTGCTTGCTAGTTTGGACAGGACGTCTGCTCGCACATTATGTTCGCGTGGAACATGTCTTACTTCTACCGCTCTGAACTTCGACATTTTTTCCTTGACTAGGGTTAGGTATTCAGAGAGACTGTCATTTTTGGTCTGATACTCCCTTGATATCTGGTGGACTACGAGCTGGGAGTCCGTGCCGATGATGATTTCTTCAGCCCCTAGGTCTTCGGCTAGGCGCAACCCGACGAGGAAGGCTTCATACTTAGCCTGGTTGTTCGACGTGGGAAAGGACAATGTGAGAGAAGCCTCGACTATGGTCCCTTCGTCGTTCTCCAAAATTACTCCTGCCCCGCTGCTGGTTGAGCTGAATGCTCTGTCTACATAGACGATCCATCTGTTCGCTATGTGGAACGAGGAGTCTGAGAACGTTACTTCTGCTACGAAATCGGCCAGGGTTTGGGCCTTAAGAGCTTTCCTGCTTTCATACTGGACGTCGAACTCGGACAGTTCCAACGACCACTTAAGTATTCGGCCTGCCATGTCTGGTCATCCTAGTAGTTGCTTTATGGGCTGATCCGTTCTTACCACGATCGTATGGGCCAAGAAATAGTGTCTCAGTCGTCTGGCAGCGTTGACGAGGGCCAATGCTACCTTCTCTATCTGTTGATAACGCAACTCTGCGTCCTGCAACGCCTTGCTCATGAAGTATACTGGCTTTTGTCTGCCAGGATTCTCGCGAATGAGAACGGCGCTAACGGCCTCGGCAGTGACGGAGAGGTACAGGAACAAGACTTCCCCGGTATCTGGTCGTGATAATACGGGCGGTTTCAATAGGGCCCGCTTAAAGTGATGGAGGGATGTTTCATATTCCTCGGTCCATTCGAACGCTGCTTCTTTCTGCAAGAGCTTGAAGAAAGGAAGGGCGTGTTGGGCAAATTTTGCCACGAAGCGGGATAACGAAGTAAGCACCCCGTTGAGGGATTGAATGTTCTTCTTAGACGTGAGCGTTGGGAACTTAGAGAATGCCCAAAACTTGTCGGGGTTAGCTTCGATTCCTTGTTCTGTTAGGTAGAAGCCAAGGAATTTACCTGCCCGTACGCCGAACGTGCACTTCTCTGGGTTAAAACGCATTCGATACTTTCTTGCTTGCTCGAAGATTTTGCGAAGATGGGCGACATGATCTAGTTCCTCGTGGGACTTGATGATCATATCGTCTATGTATACTTCGAGCATGTCGCCTATTTGTCCTTGGAAGACTCTGTTCATCATTCGTTGGTACGTAGCGCCGGCGTTCTTTAGCCCGAAGGGCATTACGTTGTAGTAATAGTTGCCCGATTCAGTCATGAAGGCCGTGTAAGTTTTATCGCTCGCGGCCATTGGGATTTGATTGTAGCCCGAGTAGGCGTCGAGGAAAGATAAAAGTTTAAAACCTGCTGAGTTATCTACGAGCTTATCGATATTGGGGAGGGGGTAGGCGTCCTTCGGACAGGCCTTATTAACATCGGTATAATCAACACACATCCTCTATTTGCCATTATTTTTTCTTACAAGTACAACATTTGAGAGCCATGTAGTGTATTTGGCCTCAGAAATAAACCTAGCTTCTAGAAGGTCTTTGACAGCTTTCTCTACGGCTTCCATCTTTTCTGGGGACTGTTTCCTTCTACGCTGGGCAACGGCTTTGACGACCGGATCAATTGTAAGTTAGTGGCAAGCGACGGATGGGTCCAATCCTGGCATTTCAGCAGCGCTCCATGCGAACAAGTCTGCATTCTCCCAGAGGCATGCTTTTAGTTGTCTCTTGGCCAGGTCGGGGAGGTCTGCTCTGATCTTTACTCCCTGTTGGGGGTCTTCTCCGAACGGAACGATCTCGAAGTTACCATCTGGGACAGGGCATAGGAGATGGCCGCTGTTGTTGGACTGGCTGCCCGAAGTCGTTGGGTCCTTGGCATGATCTTCCTCGCTGAAACGGCTGTCCAAGTCGATAGATTCGACCTGGGGGAGCGGTTTTGGCTGCTCAGAGCTGCTGGGCAGAGTGGGACGGCCAGAAGTCCTTGGTCTTGCTGAGATGGTGCTTAGTCCTTTTGATGCTGCTTCAAAGCATCGACGGGCAGCTTCGATATCGCCGTGGAGGATGGCGACCATCCCTTCAGAAGTGTAATACTTCATCTTGAGATGTACGGTGGAAGGTACTGCAATCAACTCTACCAGGGTTGGCCTTCAAAAAATGCACTGGTATAGTGACGAGCATTCAATTACCAGAAACTGTGCTTTAATTGCTCGGGTTGTCTTTCCTGAACCGAAGGTTACGATGAGCTCTACGTAACCCCAGGGCTTTATCACTGCTCCGTTAAATCACTGCAGGTCGGATCCAACATATGGAGTAAGGTGAGAGTCGTCCAGCTGCAGCGTTTCGAACAGGTGGTTGTACATTATATCAACCGAACTGCCCTGATCCACGAGTATTCTACGAACGTCGAAGTTCGCCATCTTTGCCCGAATAAGCAGCGAAATGCTTGAGTTCGGTGCCCCGCCGAGGAGCTCCTCCTTGTAGAAGGAAATAGGAGTGGATCCTTTGTGAGTGGTGTCCAGCGTGGTGACTTCATTGGGGCTTTTGCTGATCAGTTGATCGAATCTCCTCTTGACTGAGCCGACCATGATTTTGTTGAATCCACCACCAGAAATAACCATGGCTGACGGGAAGGCCTCCCACGGGATGTGAGCAGCGAGGTACGTGGAGACGGGCAGACCATCAGGGATGCGGAAGTCCTCTGGCCGAGTTATGGACATAGCGACCTGTACGTTGGTGTCATCGGAGGGCGGAGTCTCTTCTGCAACCTTTTTGCTCTCCTGGGTTTCTTGCCGGGGAGCATCTTTCTTTTTCGCAAACTGCTTCAGGTGGTCGTCGCGAATAAGGATCTCTATGGCATATCTGAGGTGGATACATTCTTCTGTCGTATGACCGTGACTCTTGTGGAAGCGACAATACTTGGATTTGTCTACACCCGGTCTGGCCGGCAGCTGTTTGGGGAAACAGACTCCCGCCTGCTTGAATTCTGAGTTGGAACATTCGGACAAGATTTTATCCCTCGAGGTAGTGAGGGGGGTATAGTCATGGAACCGCCCAGAAGGTCCCTTCTGTCCGCGTGCATCGTGAGGCCGATCGTCACGTCTTTTATCTCCTCGACAGGATGTCAAGGGTTCTTCAGCTCTGGACGACCGGGCACCTTCTTGGTGTCGAGAGGCCCGGACAGAGTGGGCAGCAACCTTCTCCTCGTACTGTATATGCGACTGGGCTTGGAGGAGAAGGGCATTAAGGTTCCTCGGTGGATCGAGGCCGATGGCTTTCGCGAAGTCTGAGCCAGGACGTAATCCCTGCTCGAGCAGGAATTTCTTCATCTCGTCCGTCGTTGGCACTTGGACGGCCTCCTTGTTGAACCGTTCAATGTAAGCCCGAAGAGGCTCATCTCTTCCCTGTACGACAGCTTCGAGGGATGCCTCGGTCTTTGGATGGCGTCGCGATGCAGTAAAGTGACGGGAGAAAATCCTCCCCAGCTGCCTCCAGGATGTAATGGATTCTTCTGGCAGCTGCTTGTACCATGTCATTGCTCCTTTCCGGAGCGTGGTCGGGAACAAGCGGCATTTGATGTCTCCTCGTACCCTTCTGTAGTTCAAAAGAGCGTCTATGTTTTCTATCTGCTCGTCTGGGTCAGTGGTTCCATCGTAAGTCCCTAGAGACGGAGGCTTCTCTAGTCCTTTAGGGAGGCGGGTGGCCAAGATCCTGCGGGACAACGGGCCGCGAGGCTCGTCGTCGCTGTCTGAACTCGGAGTTGATGGTGACCGTTGTCTGCACTCGCGGCGGCGGTCTCTGCGAGGTGATGGTGAACACAGCCGATCACGAGGTCTGACCGGTGGAGAATGCCTATCCTGCCTCGTTCTCTTGTGTCTTGGTGGCGATCGATCTCGCGGGGAGATCTGGTCGCGCTTGTGAACGTGTTGTGATTCAGGCTCATGCATCGATCTATGGTCTTCCCCACGCCTAGGTGGCGGGCTTCTTGATTTTCGGTGCTTACTCTTGGGAGGAGAGGATCTTGGAAGAGATGCTTCCTCGAGAGCTCCTATTCTTTCTCCCTGCTGCAAGATGAGGAGGTTTGTGCGGTTGAAAGCTTCCAAAAGAGCTGCAACGGCCAGGTCGGCGCTAGGAGGGCCAGGAATCGGTCGTTCACCTGACGGTGGCTGCTTGTCTCCTTGCTCGGCGGGAGGAGGAGTTGGAGATGCAGCAGCCCCATCTCGGAGGAAACGGGGATCAGAAAGTAACGGAGATCTGCCGTCGACGTCCATCTTGTTGACGGGAACGAGAACCGTAACGTCAGCACTTTTTGTGAAGTTCTGAGCGGCCATATGTGGGCGGATCAAAGAAAGTATGTTTTGATCTTTTAGTTTCCGAGGAGGAAAGAAAGAAGGGGAGAACAAGGAGTTCCCACAGACGGCGCCACTGATCCAGAGTATTCGAACAGGTCCACGTAAGCTGGTCGTCAGATGGCAAGGTGCTCGGACGTATGCTGGTCGTCAGATGGGCAAGGTGTTCGGAATGTTGATGAGGAGAGGAGGGGGTGTACCTGCAAGGCACTCCGACGCCCAAGTAAGAAAGGGTCAGATAAAAGGGGCAAGTACAAAGTGTGTTCTTAGGGTGAAAATATGATACCTGACCCTCTTAAGCGAGAGGGTTTATATAGAGCCCCCAGCGCGTGGCCAACGGTCCTATTTTTGGGGCGAAATAACCGTTTTCCCCAAAGAATAGGTAACTGCCCAAACTAGCCGTTATGTCGGGCAGGGTGCCAGAAACTAGCAGTTATGTCGGGCATAAACGCAGTTCCGGGCACTTGTCCTTTGCTGTTCGGGCAGCGAGGAAGCCGTGCGTAACGGGCATAAAAGCCGGGGAGGAACGTTGCGTTCCTTGCCCGGTTGGAGGGACAGACATGTCATTTTTGCCCCTCTGTGGATTGGGCTTAGGCAATTTGGGCCGCTCTGGAGCAGAGACGGATTGGGCCAATTCTAGCCATTGGTCCAGTCCAGAACATTTATTATTAGTCAAGGTTTTACTAGAAGGAATTTTGGTATTGTTTTCCAAAAAAGTGATTCTCGTGGATAAACTATTGTTATCCTTTTTTATCTGAATTATTTCAGATTTTAACTGATTTACTTCATGCTTCAAATCATTAATTGAAACTGGATTTTCTTTAATATTAGTGTTTTGAAATCTAGATAAGACTTCGCTAAATTGATAAGGAGCTTCCAAAATTTTTGGAGCTTCTTCTCTTCTAGAAGTTTCACCTATTAGAGTTTCTAACATTTTTCTATTTAGATCATTGTCTGGAATAGATTCTATCATTTTAATAATTCCATCTTGTTCTGATGTCAGAACATTAACATTTAATCCATTCATCTCAACAATGGATTTCCAATAATTTACTTCATCACTGCATTGACATCCATTCTTGTCACAGTTATCCTCATCCGTGGAGGAATTATATAAAATTCATAATTCATCATCATCATCATCAGAAATACTAGAATTGGATTCAGTATCCACTAACAAGACTTTTTCTAGTTTATTTCAAAGCTCTTCATCCTCAATTTCATGAAGGGCTTTTTTGGTCCAACATTGGTTAGCATAATGGCCAACCTTTCCACATTTATGACATATAATGTCCATTTTCTTGGCTTTACGTTTTTCTTTGGACTGGTAAGGTTTGGATTTAACCTGTTTATTAGGATATTGTTTCTTATAAGAGCTTTTCTTGAAAGGTTTTTTCTTGTAATCCCTATAAGGTTTAGATCTCTTAACCTTCTGTTTTTCCCTATTGGGTTTGGAGGATTTGCTTAAGTCAAAAGCAAACTGTTCGCAGAAATCACCTAATTGATGTTTTTCTGTCTTTTTCTGTTTCTTAAGTTGGGTTTTAAGCTTAATGTCATTGCATAAAGTCAATCCTTCATTTATGCAGCAATATATAATCTGACCATAGGTCAAGTGTTCGTAATTGATACTAACTCCATCATTTTTGTTTCTCAGACTTTGTCTGATTTTCTCCGCAAAGAAATGTGTAAGACCATTCACAAATTTAGATTTCCAATGCGAGGAGTTGGAATTGTTGAGTTGATAAACTCTTGAGAGAAAGGTATCTTTGTACCATCTAAAGTGTCCTAAGGAAGGGCATCTAAGATTTTGCAAAAGGGTATTTATTTTCTCTGCTATTGGCATGTTGGTTCCTACAAAATGTTGTAGGACAGTTAAACACAAAGTGTAGACTGCATCCTCTTCTCCCGTAGTTACAACAGGAGTTCCAGTAACTGTCAAAGAAGTACTGGTGGTTGTCTCTATTTTAACCATTTTCTTATGCGTTAAAATTTCCTTCTTTTGTAGTTCTGTGAGATAGTGATCCCACCATCCTCTAAGTTGGCCGACAAAGCCAGTTGTTATAAACGTTGCAATAGTACTGTCTGAATTTCCTTGTTGTTTGCAGACAGTGGAATACATGATCATGATGGAGAAGGATATAAATAAAGAATATAATAAATTGTTTACCTATTTCGGTGAAATTACACCCATGTCTAGGGGGCTGGGTCCCAATGGCAGATCTTGCCAAAAGTATTAAGAGAAGCAGTAAATATTTTTTAAAATTCACAATAGTAATTTAAAAAAAAATCAATTTTCTTGTGTTAAATTATTGTATCAAGTCTAAAATAATACACAAATCAATACTATTGCTCCCTCCGACCTATTATGAGTGATTCAGTTGGTCATTTCACACAGGTTAAAAAAAGAATAGGCTTAATTGCAACTATGGTCCCCCTATTTTGTGTTTTTTTGGGTTTTGATCCCCCCATTTTAAAAACCACGATTTTGGTCCCTTTTTTAAGTTTTGAGTTCAATTTTGGTCCCCCACCCCAATTTTAACGCTGACTGTTCATGAACAGTGCATGTCCGTACATGAATAGTGCATGTCCGTACATGAATAGTGCATGTCCGTACATGAACAGTGTATGAACAGTTAGATCAAAATTGGAGAGAGGACCAAAATTGAACTCAAAACTTAAAAAAGGGACCAAAATCGTGGTTTTTAAAATGGGGGGATCAAAACCCAAAAAAACACAAAATATGGGGACCATAGTTGCAATTAAGCCAAAAGAATAAATAGAAGAGAGAATCTTTTTATTACTAAAGTGTCCCTTATCAAGTATTATGAATAATAAAAATAATATTAATTAGATGGTAAAATTCTAAAATATGTATTGAAAATTAAAATGAATCATTTATTTTGAGATATTTTTTTTTATTTCAAATAAGCCACTCATTAAAAGAGGAAGTGAGTACTAAACAAATTCTAATTTTTATATAGCAAAATATTCAGAATTAATTATCACCTTTTTCATCTTTAAAATAGATACAACTTCTTTATTAAACGATCAAAACTCTAAAAATCAAATTAGTCTAACGCCAATACAAACAATTATCTAATATTATGGCAAACATCAAAACACTAAAATTAAATTAATTAAATTAATATAACACCAACAACGAGAAAACTAAAAAAAAAAAAAATTAAAACCTACGTAATTATGTAATCCACATAATCAATTTAAAATACAAACTTAAAAATATCAAATGATAAGAAAATGAGAGAAAAAATCATTTTCAATCTAAACTTTTTTATTTATTTAAATATAATTGATTTAAGATTTTCTTACTCAAACTTATTTAAGTAATATATAGTCAATAAATATTTTATAAATTAATTTTATAAAAAAAAGTAATTTAATATGATGAAAAAAGTTTTTAAATCAATTTATAATTACTTACTAAATTTATTACTGGATCTTTAGAAGTATAACAGCCTAAACCAAATGTTAGTAATGTACTCAGACATGAATAAGGAGGTTTCTTAAGGCAAATAATCAAATACTATATTATATTGTTGATGATTGGATGTGGATTTTTTTTATGGGAGTTGATTGGATATGGATTAAAATAATACTATATATTAAAAATATCTGATATTTTTGAGGGGTGCAGTGACACCCTCCCGCACCCATGTTCCTCTGCCACTCTTGAGTCTACAATTCAAGAAAGAAAATTCATTATAAATAGCTTAGTAAAATTAAACTTACAAACAACAACAAATTCTATGTCGTTCAATGTCTCTTCCTAACAATTCAATAACTTTTTATCTAGTGCCTCCTAAATATGATAACCTACTCGCTTTCTTCTTTGCCACAATCCCATTGATATGGCAAATAACCACTAAACTCTAGTGATTAACTTTAATCTTCGCAAGATAAAGAATATTGAAAATTACAACTCAACTAGGCAAATCTTCTATGTCAAGTTACTGAAACATAGAGGTGTACACAAATAATGTTGATTACAACTCAACTAGACAAATAATTTATGCCAAGTTACTGAAACATAGAGGTGGACATAAAGATTCAACACTAATCCTTTAAGGGAATTAGCGTGGATACACAACACAAAATCTAACACTCTAAGATCTTCAATGAGAGTGTTTTCTTCCAATGTAGGTTTCGGTCTCTTTATATAGCAAATAACTCTGGCCTTTTTCCTTTTGGATCTTCATATATTTTCATCCATAATCTTTTCACAATCGGTTGGATATTTTATTTGCTCCATGAATATCTCCAATAAAAAGACGTGATTTGGCTTAAACCAAATCCCAACTTCGACAACAACCTTTTTGCATCATAAAAACTTGTAGGAAAGTTTCCTTTCGTAGGAGTCGCGCCCAACATCATTTTTGCAAATAATTTCAAACATTGATTAGGAACATTCCAATTTGACAATTTGACTTTGCGGCCAATAATCTCACACACATAGATAATTTTGAGTATGAAGATCCCTCAAACAACACTGTATTCGTTTCTTTCAACAATTGATAAATTTTTTGCATTTCTTCATTCGATAACTCTTTCCCATTAAATCTTTGAGGTTCATCATAGGTCATGTTTACCCCTAAAGCATCTCCAACCATGTCACTGATCAGATTAAAATTTTCCTCATATTCCATATTTGTTTGACTGCTAGAAGCATGTGGATTAGTAGTCCTTGGTATGTTACTCGACAATTCTTCTCCATCATATGTCCAAACCCAATCATTTTTAACGAAACCTCTCCTATTCAAATGACATTTTGCTTCCTCTAGGTCACTAATTATAGGTCTACATTCACATTTAACACAAGGACATCTTACTCCTCCTCTGCTTCGACAGTATTCCTGAGCAAATGCCCACGTGATAAACCTTTTAACTCCTTCCGCAAAATTTGGTTTAAGCCGACGTCTTCCTCATACGTTCAATCGTACATCCAACTACGATAGTACCGAAAATATTTCATATTGCACATTTACAAAATCGTTGTCATTTTATTTATGAAAGTGATTTTAATCGATCTACCAATTTCGAGAATTTCTGTCAAACATTTAACTATATTTTATACAAACTATACATTTCATACAAACTACATTTCATACTAATTTAATTCATACCATATTTCATACAAACTACATTTCATACTAATTTTGATCAATCGTGTTTACTTACTTAACAAAAAAAAATATATTCTTACTTAAATAAAAAATATATATCTTTACAAAAATTAAAAAAGCTATATATATAGGGTTAAACACAATTGGAAAAAAAGAAGTATATTTTGGGACCTCCCATATTGAAAAGATGATTTGTTGCAACATAATCCAGATGTTATGCATATTTACAAGATTTTTTTTTTACAATGTATTTAACACAATGATGGATGTTCAAGGCAAAAAAAAAGATAATGAGATGTGTAGGAGGCGTATCAGAGATTCCTCACACAATTTCTAGTTGAAAATCCTCAGTATGCTCCGATAGGTTCAAATTCGATTGATCCAACTGTGGAGCCTTATATTTGGAGTTTAGCAACTGGATATCGTTTTGGTGTTGGACCTTTTGTGAACGACTACAGAAAAGAGGATAGAAATTTATTTTAAAGACTTGCAAATGGGGAAGAAACATCACGTCTACCAGAATTAACACAAAAAATAATGTTAAACAGTGAGACAATTGACTCTAATTGAAGAGACACACGAGAATGTGGCACGTATGGCAGCGCTATGTGGTAAATGCCTTTTTTTTTGTAGTGGCTAATCTCATTGAAATATATACAATTAGAATCAAACGCGTGCGTCAAATAATCTAGTGTAATTAATGATCTCATATTCAATAGATCATTAGGGTTTTTTCGGAACGAATGAGTTTTACATGATACAAATTATGTGTAATAGTTTATATTTAATATAATTATTTATATATATTTTGTTTATGATGCAATAATACACAATGTAGTTTAGCAGTAGGGTTTTTTTAATGGCATGTTTAATATAGTAGGCTAATTCATCAGCTGATATATATATATATATATATATATATATATATATATATATATATATATATATATATATATATATATATATATATATATATATGGAAATACTAACATACACCCAAAATTAGTGGGTCTCATACAAAAATACACTACAACTATTTTCTTTTTATTTTTTTCTTCATCTTTCTAATATGGGTCCCACCCAAAATTGGTGGGCCCCACACAAAAATACACTAAGGTGTATGTTGCTAATGCACACCTACATGGGTGTGCATTAGCATAACCCATATATATATATATATATATATATATATTATACTATAAGTGCGTCAGCGGAGGGGATCTTATCTACCTTTATAAGTATATCAAAGCTTCTGAGTATAAAACCTGAAAAGTTTTATAAAACTGATAAAACAAGCTCTGAGTACAAATGGAAACTCAGATTTCCTTATATAGACGAAAAAACTCAAAACCGGTAACCTGAACTTCCGGTTAAAAGGAAAAAAGAAAAAACACCAAAGTCAAAAGTTCTCCCGGGTGCACTAAGTGGGCCCCATCGACTGAAAACTTTGTGACTAAAATACAAAGTGACAAAAAGCTAAAGACAAAACATCATCAATTTGATGGAGACCCCTGGCATAGTGGGGGGCAGCTTTAATAAAAGCTGAAAACGTCACAAGAAAAATTACATAACATGGCCGACAACTTTATAAAAGTTGAAGGTGATTACCACCAGCTGGAAAGGAATCATGAACTGGTCTGATCCTAATGCTGAGCTGGACGTTTTCCTTTGTCTTTTCTGGTTTGTTCTCTCATTGTAGCAGTCATGGAATCCCAGAAATCTTCCATGGTTGGTTCTTCTTCATCTTGTGATTCACCCGCAAGATTGTTGGTGTCCATGGAATCCTTAGAGGAAACTGACATATCTTCTCTACTAGAAGTGGGGAAGGCTTTGAAAAATTGTTTCTTCATGTGGTCCAGAGTTCTGACCATGATTTCCCCTTCCGTTTCTTGAGGGAATTTATTTTGAAAATATTCCCTGAGAGATGTCATTGACATATTTTGGGAATTTTGTTCCATCATTCCAGTAGACTTATCTTCTTGGATGGCAGCTCTGATTGCTGCTACTTTAACCTTGATATCTTCTTGATCCAATTTATTCCACCACTTGAAAAAGAAATGTCTTTCTAGGATAGGAATATGATATCTATCCTTAGAGATGTCTAGATTCCATCTCCATATCCATGGAATCTGGAATTTGGAAAAGAAAATTAAAGGACATTGTTCTACAATAATCACATTGTTCATGGTTAAAGGGCTATTCTCGCACCAAGGAGCATATAGGCTCATAATTTCTTCTGGAAAAATTTCCAGTGTTGGTCCAAATTTGATCCACCAGTGATAAAACCAACTAGGTATGGGTTTTTCCAGAATTTCTGGATTGATCGCGAAGAACCACAAATGCTTATTCTTAGGGTTCTGGTAATAAAATGTCTGGGTAAAAGCCTGAATATAGTCCCAGTAGTTGAAGGAAACATATTTGCCTTCGCCAAATTTTATGGCCCTATCACTGTTAGGGTTTAATCCCCATTCTTTAGGAGATAAAACACGTTTAATATGACATTTGCTGAAGTTTATAAAACTATCAGGATTATTGTTTTGATAATGATGTGTAATTTCCACAGACTTTGTTATAATTAACTAAATTTCCAAGTTAGGTCTTGCCTTACCATAAATGCCTGTATACCCTCTAGATTCAAGGTATCTCTCTTTAATTGCCCAAGCATTGTTTGGGTAAAGTTTCACATCCTCTTATTCAATATGCATGACAGTTTCTGTCACTGGATTTTCCAAGTAATCAGTTATTTGATTCTCTTCTGTTGTGATAATATCTTTATAAGATACTTTTATTTGAGAAGCATCAATTTGATGTTGTGGCATCTCCCTGCCTTGTTGTCTAGCCCTATGGGCTGTGACCTGAGTCCAATCCCCTATTAGGGATATGTTTTCTTGGGCAAAGAGCGGCATTTGGCTACTCTGACCTCTGGTCTTTCCCTGAGAAAAGGCACTACCACCTCTTCTTCCTCTCCCTCTGGAGAAGGCTGACATAGTTACCCTTGGAACACCTCGTTCCTTTTCTGCATTTTTATTAACATAAAAAGTAGTACAACTCCAAGGTGATTTAGATGGTCTAATTAGACCTTTTTGTAAGAGAGAATCTATTTCCTTCTTACATAATTCCAAGTATTCTTGGTTCATTTGATCCGGTCTGGCTTTAGTAGGAATATGATTTTCATTAAAATCATCTTCATACGGTAAAGCAATTATATGCTTTTTCCTATCCCAAAAAGCATTGGGAAGGTCATTACAAACTTCTAGTTTGAATGCATTCTCAATCAATTTGATTTGAGATTGTAATTCTTTTTGATTTAGTTGCTCTTTAATATTTAGCAACCGTATCTCTTCTTGTAAAAAATTAATTTGTTTCTTTTTGTTCAACAGACTATCTTTAATTTCATTGATCAGTCTGGTCTGTGGTACCGTAATACATTCAAAAATAATTTCTTGATCATTGATCCTAGTAACAATCCCTTTAGGACTGATAGTAATAGGCATAATTTGATGGAGAAAAGGTGTACCCAATATGATTCTATGGGTCATATTTTTAACTGAGATAAAATGAGTTGGTAAGCATATTTGCTTCGTACAAACATAAGCGTTGTTAATCTTATAATTAACTTGTAGTTTATCTCCACCAGCATGAGTAAGAGATTGAGTTGTTTTATCAAAATATTTGGTTGGGATTATTCCTTCTTGGAGGCAATTAAGGTCAGCTCCACTATCAACGAGGGCTATCTCATTCTCTAAAATACATTGCTTACTAATAACCAAAGTAATTTTCACAAACCATTTTTGTGAAATAACTTGGTCCAGAAGGGTTAATTTCTCATCCCAACTAATATTATTATTAGTCAAGGTTTCACTAGAAGGAATTTTGGTATTGTTTTCCAAAAAAGTGATTCTCGTGGATAAACTATTGTTATCCTTTTTTATATGAATTATTTCAGATTTTAACTGATTTACTTCATGCTTCAAATCATTAATTGAAACTGGATTTTCTCTAATATTAGTGTTTTGAAATCTAGATAAGACTTTGCTAAATTGATAAGGAGCTTCCAAAATTTTTGGAGCTTCTTCTCTTCTAGAAGTTTCTCCTATTAGAGTTTCTAACATTTTTCTCTTTAGATCATTGTCTGGAATATATTCTATTATTTTAATAATTCCATCTTGTTCTGATGTCAGAACATTAGCATTTAATCCATTCATCTCAACAATGGATTTCCAATAATTTACTTCATCACTGCATTGACATCCATTCTTGTCACAGTTATCCTCATCCGTGGAGGAATTATATAAAATTCCTAATTCATCATCATCATCAGAAATACTAGAATTGGATTCAGTATCCACTAACAATACTTTTTCTAGTTTATTTCTAAGCTCTTCATCCTCAATTTCATGAAGGGCTTTTTTGGTCCAACATTGGTTAGCATAATGGCCAACCTTTCCACATTTATGACATATAATGTCCATTTTCTTGGCTTTGGGTTTTTCTTTGGACTGGTAAGGTTTGGATTTAACCTGTTTATTAGGATATTGTTTCTTATAAGAGCTTTCTTGAAAGGTTTTTTTTTCTTGTAATCCTTATAAGGTTTAGATCTCTTAACCTTCTGTTTTTTCCTATTGGGTATGGAGGATTTGCTTAAGTCAAAAGCAAACTGTTCGCAGAAATCACCTAATTGATGTTTTTCTGTCTTTTTCTGTTTCTTAAGTTGGTTTTTAAGCTTAATGTCATTTCATAAAGTCAATCCTTCATTTATGCGGCAACATATAATCTGACCATAGGTCAAGTGTTCGTAATTGATACTAACTCCATCATTTTTGTTTCTCATACTTTGTCTGATTTTCTCCGCAAAGAAATGTGGAAGACCATCCACAAATTTAGATTTCCAATGCGAGGAGTTGGAATTGTTGAGTTGATAAACTCTTGAGAGAAAGGTATCTTTGTACCATCTAAAGTGTCCTAAGGAAGGGCATCTAAGATTTTGCAAAAGGGTATTTATTTTCTCTGCTATTGGCATGTTGGTTCCTACAAAATGTTGTAGGACAGTTAAACACAAAGTGCAGACTGCATCCTCTTCTCCCGTAGTTACAACAGGAGTTCCAGTAACTGTCAAAGAAGTACCGGTGGTTGTCTCTATTTTAGCCATTTTCTTATGGGTTAAAATTTCCTTCTTTTGTAGTTCTGTGAGATAGTGATCCCACCATCCTCTAAGTTGGCCGACAAAGCCAGTTGTTATAAACGTTGCAATAGTACTGTCTGAATTTCCTTGTTATTTGTAGACAGTGGAATACATGATCATCCTATGAATCATGTCTAGAATTTGTTTATCATTTAAACCATCTATGTTCCATTCATAGATAGCTTTACCAGAGTAAGAATTTTGATAGGTTTCTGGCTCCTCATAGAGCAGATCCTGGGGTGAGGATCTATGGTAGTAATATTTTTCTACTGGTCTGGGAGCATAAACAGGGTTTATGGTTTCCCCTTTTTTTATGTGGATGTTTGCAAACATATTTGCAAGTTCTTCAACATTATCAGAATCTTCAACATCAGAATATGATTCTGATAGAACATAAAGGTTTATTTCCTTCAATTTTTTTATCTAAGGCTTTAAGAAATTCCTCACTATTACTTTCCATTTTAAAATTTGTAATAGGAGTAGGTGGTTGAATTAAAGGAATATCTTTAGTTTCCTGAATTTCAGGTTGTTTGGCTTTTTGCAATTGTTCTATTAACATTTTTTTGTTGAGCCATTTGATCATCTATTAGCTTCCTTAATGACACTAAGTCATTTTCCATAGAAACCAATTGATCTCCTACACATACTAAGTAAGCATTTGTGTAGTTCTGGGATTTAATGATAGCATTGATCTCCCTGATTGTTGCCTGGTTGTGTTCAACCTTTTGTAAACTTAAAAAAGTTGTGGCTTCAATGTTGGGACTTATTTGTAAGGATTGGCTGGGAGGAAATGGTGAATTTATAATTTCTTTTCCCGTATCCCAGGGTTTTTGGAGAACCATTATCTCATTTTCCATTCTTTTAACATATTGTTCTAAGAACCATCTTGGAAAAGTAATGAAATCTTGGACAGCATCCATATAAGTGTAATAAATATCTATTATTTCTTCTATCTCTTTGACAGAGAATTTGGTATAAAACCAAGTCCAGAATTCTGCATGTTTAGGGGTCATGAACTCATCATTGATAAGTTTCCTCCAACAACTTCCAGGAGAATAATCGTATCTATTCATAAGGAAAAATTCATGTCTGATTGTGTAGGGCATTTCCTACCTGTAGGGTTATGGTAAATTCCATAAGGTATTTGGTTATCGCCTATTTTGACATTTTCTACAGCCTCAATTTCTTCTCTGAATTGAGAAGTTGAACATCTGCTGGGTAATTGGTCCTTAGCAGTGTAGAATTCACAAACAGAATTGGTAGAATACCTACCAGATTGGGAAATAGACCTAGGAATCCTTATTATCCTTTTAGGGGTGAAACTTATTTCTAAATCTCCAGATTGAGTTTGTATAATTTGATCAATATCCTGATTTAGGATAGGTTTTGGTTCTATAGCCTGAGGTTTTATACTCAGAAGCTTTGATATACTTATAAAGGTAGATAAGATCCCCTCCGCTGACGCACTTATAGTATAATTTTGGTATCAGAGCCTCTTTTTTATAAGTATATTATTTATGTGTAACTAATTTTGTTGTTGTGTTCTTGGTAATTATGTTATATAGATTATAGAAGTAGTATTTTCATTTACAATATGTCTGGAGATAAATGATCAAGAACAACATGTTTTTAGAGTTTTCTAAACTGAAAATGTTTTTAGGTGATTCCATTAAATTCATCGATTCTTTTTCCCAGAGGAGGGAGTTTTGTGTAGATGAAAAGGAATTTTTTTGCATAAAAACATTGGATTTCATAGGTTTAGGCTTTGTCCTTCTATCCCTTTGGGTTGATAGTTGAAACACTTCGGTGTTTACTATGAAAGCTAATGACATGTTGTTGAATTGATCGCTTATATCCAAGAATTTTGTAAATGTTAATTTATTTTTGTAATCTGTATGAAGTAATTATCTTGACACAACACTTTTTTATTTATGAACTCTGAGGATGATAATCCTAATAATCTTATTAAGAATGAATCTGTAATAGATTATCCAATAGAATTGGATCAACTTAACAAACGGACTATCCCGTCCGTTTCCTCTAACAAAATTTATAATTTTGGTAAAATAGATATTTTATCCAGATTGGCTGTTAAGACCCTTGAACAAACTGTTCAGGTTTCTGAAGATACTCAGACAATAAATTTATTGTCAGAAAAAGACCTTCTTCCTTATAAGAAGAAGTACAATTACATCCATATTGGTCTAGTTCAAATAGCAGTTAAACCCTTAACCTTGTTAGGTTTAAATACTAGCCTAGTAGGATACTTGAGAGATGGTAGGTGTGGCAATTTCAAACAATCCCTTGCAGCTATGGTAGAAACAAGCCTCTGTCATGGTCCTGTTTATTTTGAAATATCACCTAATTTAAGCCTGTCCATGACAGATAGAAACATCCCCCAAGCCCTTCAATTAACGGTTCACACTAATGGTTACGATTTTAAACCTGGTAGTGAAATTATGGCTGTTTGTTATAGGGTTTATTATAAGGTTCTAACATCCCTTAAACCCAACGCCAAACAACTAACCTTCCCTGGAACTACAACATTAGTCCAAACCAATCTTCTGACCTCAAAGGTTGCAACCAATAGATTAATCAGGTGGGATGAGATTAACTTTCCTGAAACACGGTCTATACCTCAGGCTATAGAACCAAAACCTATCCTCAATCAGGATATTGATCAAATTATACAAACTCAATTTGTAGATTTAGAAATAAATTTCACCCCTAAAAGGATAATAAGGATTCCAAGGTCTATTTCCCAATCTGGTAGATATTCTACCAATTCTGTTTGTGAATTCTACACTGCTACGGACCAATTACCCAACAGATGTTCAACTTCTCAATTCAGAGAAGAAATTGAGGCTGTAGAAAATGTCAAAATAAGTGATAACCAAATACCTTATGGAATTTACCATAACCCTACAGGTAGGAAATCCCCTACACAATCCGACATGAATTTTTCCTTATGAATAGATACGATTATTCTCCTAGAAGTTGTTGGAGGAAACTTATCAATGATGAGTTCATGACCCCTAAACATGCAGAATTCAGGACTTGGTTTTATACCAAATTCTCTGTCAAAGAGATAGAAGAAATAATAGATATTTATTACACTTATTTGGATGCTATCGAAGATTTCATTACTTTTCCAAGATGGTTCTTAGAACAATATGTTAAAAGAATGGAAAATGAGATAATGGTTCTCCAAAAACCCTGGGATACGGGAAAAGAAATTATAAATTCACCATTTCCTCCCAGCCAATCCTTACAAATAAGTCCCAACATAGAAGCCACAACTTTTTAAAGTTTACAAAAGGTTGAACACAACCAGGCAACGATCAGGGAGATCAATGCTATCATTAAATCCCAGAACTACACAAATGCTTACTTAGTCTGTGTAAGAGATCAGTTGGTTTCTATGGAAAATGATTTAGTGTCATTAAGGAAGCTAATAGAAGATCAGATGGCTCAACAAAAAATGTTAATAGAACAATTGCAAAAAGCCAAACAACCTGTAATTCAGGAAACTAAAGATATTCCTTTAATTCAACCACCTACTCCTATTACAAATTTTAAAATGGAAAGTAATAGTGAGGAATTTCTTAAAGCCTTAGATAAAAAATTGAAGGAAATAAAGCTTTCTGTTCTATCAGAATCATATTCTGATGTTGAAGATTCTGATAATGTTAAAGAACTTGCAAATATGTTTGCAAACATCAACATAAATAAAGAGGAAACCATAAACCCTGTTTATACTCCCATACCAGTAGAAAAATATTACTACCATTGACCCTCACCCCAGGATCTGCTCTATGAGGAGCTAGAAACCAATCAGAATTCTTACTCTGGTAAAGCTATCTATGAATGGAACATAGATGGTTTAAATGATAAACAAATTATAGACATGATTCATAGGATGATCATGTATTCCACTGTCTGCAAACAACAAGGAAATTCAGACAGTACTATTGCAACGTTTATAACAACTGGCTTTGTCGGCCAACTTAGAGGATAGTGGGTCACTATCTCACAGAACTACAAAAGAAGGAAATTTTAACCCATAAGAAAATGGTTAAAATAGAGACAACCACCAGTACTTCTTTGACAGTTACTGGAACTCCTGTTGTAACTACGGGAGAAGAGGATGCAGTCTACACTTTGTGTTTAACTGTCCTACAACATTTTGTAGGAACCAACATGCCAATAGCAGAGAAAATAAATACCCTTTTGCAAAATCTTAGATGCCCTTCCTTAGGACACTTTAGATGGTACAAAGATACCTTTCTCTCAAGAGTTTATCAACTCAACAATTTCAACACCTCGCATTGGAAATCTAAATTTGTGGATGGTCTTCCACATTTCTTTGCGGAGAAAATCAGACAAAGTCTGAGAAACAAAAATGATGGAGTTAGTATCAATTACGAACACTTGACCTATGGTCAGATTATATGTTGCTGCATAAATGAAGGATTGACTTTATGCAATGACATTAAGCTTAAAAACCAACTTAAGAAATAGAAAAAGACAGAAAAACATCAATTAGGTGATTTCTGTGAACAGTTTGCTTTTGACTTAAGCAAATCCTCCAAACCCAATAGGGAAAAATAGAAGGTTAAGAGATCTAAACCTTATAGGGCTTACAAGAAAAAACCTTTCAAGAAAAGCTCTTATAAGAAACAATATCCTAATAAACAGGTTAAATCCAAACCTTACCAGTCCAAAGAAAAACGCAAAGCCAAGAAAATGGACATTATATGTCATAAATGTGGAAAGGTTGGCCATTATGCTAACCAATGTTGGACCAAAAAAGCCCTTCATGAAATTGAGGATGAATAGCTTAGAAATAAACTAGAAAAAGTCTTGTTAATGGATACTGAATTCAATTCTAGTATTTATGATGATGATGAGGAATTAGGAATTTTATATAATTCCTCCACGGATGAGGATAACTGTGACAAGAATGGATGTCAATGCAGTGATGAAGTAAATTATTGGAAATCCATTGTTGAGATGAATGGATTAAATGTTAATGTTCTGACATCAGAACAAGATGGAATTATTAAAATGATAGAATCTATTCCAGACAATGATCTAAAGAGAAAAATGTTAGAAACTCTAATAGGAGAAACTTCTAGAAGAGAAGAAGCTCCAAAATTTTTGCAAGCTCCTTATCAATTTAGCGAAGTCTTATCTAGATTTCAAAACACTAATATTAGAGAAAATCCAGTTTCAATTAATGATTTGAAGCATGAAGTAAATCAGTTAAAATCTGAAATAATTCAGATAAAAAAGGATAACAATATTTTATCCACGAGAATCACTTTTTTGGAAAACAATACCAAAATTCCTTCTAGTGAAACCTTGACTAATAATAATATTAGTTGGGATGAGAAATTAACCCTTCTGGACCAAGTTACTTCACAAAAATGGTTTGTGAAAATTACTTTGGTTATTAGTAAGCAATGTGTTTTAGAGAATGAGATAGCCCTCGTTGATAGTGGAGCTGACCTTAATTGCCTCCAAGAAGGAATAATCCCAACCAAATATTTTGATAAAACAACCCAATCTCTTACTCATGCTGGTGGAGATAAACTACAAGTTAATTATAAGATTAACAACGCTTATGTTTGTACGAAGCAAATATGCTTACCAACTCATTTTATCTCAGTTAAAAATATGACCCATAGAATCATATTGGGTACACCTTTTCTCCATCAAATTATGCCTATTACTATCAGTCCTAAAGGGATTGTTACTAGGATCAATGATCAAGAAATTATTTTTGAATTTATAATGGTACCACAGACCAGACTGATCAATGAAATTAAAGATAGTCTGTTGAACAAAAAGAAACAAATTAATTTTTTACAAGAAAAGATACGGTTGCTAAATATTAAAGAGCAACTAAATAAAAAAGAATTACAATCTCAAATCAAATTGATTGAGAATGCATTCAAACTAGAAGTTTGTAATGACCTTCCCAATGCTTTTTGGGATAGGAAAAAGCATATAATTGCTTTACCGTATGAAGATGATTTTAATGAAAATCATATTCCTACTAAAGCCATACCGGCTCAAATGAACCAAGAATACTTGGAATTGTGTAAGAAAGAAATAGATTCTCTCTTACAAAAAGGTCTAATTAGACCATCTAAATCACCTTGGAGTTGTACTGCTTTTTATGTTAATAAAAATGCAGAAAAGGAACGAGGTGTTCCAAGGTTAGTAATAAACTATAAACCCCTTAACAAAGTATTGAAATGGATTAGATATCCAATTCCCAACAAAAAAGATTTGTTAGACAGATTATGTGAATCTGTTATATTTTCGAAATTTGACATGAAATCTGGATATTGGCAAATCCAAATAAAAGAAGCAGATAGATATAAGACTGCTTTCACTGTCCCTTTTGGACATTACGAATGGAATGTTCTTCCATTTGGGCTTAAAAATGCCCCTTCTGAATTTCAAAATATTATGAATGACATATTCATTCCTTATACAGAATTTTGTATTGTTTATATAGATGATGTTTTAGTATTTTCTAAAACCATTGAACAACATATTAAACACTTGAAAATATTCAAGGGATTAATCAAACATAATGGGTTAGTTATATCTGCCCCAAAAATGAAACTGTTTCAAACAAAAGTTAGGTTTTTAGGTCATGGAATTGATCAGGGAACAACTATCCCTATAGAAAGAAGTATTGAGTTTGCATCTAAATTCCAGATGTAATTACTGAAAAAACTCAACTGCAAAGATTTTTAGGAAGTCTGAATTATATTTCAGATTATTACAAGAATCTAGCCAAAGATACTGCTATCTTATATGATAGATTAAGAAATAATCCTGGTCCTTGGACTGAGCAACATACTCAGGCCATGAGACGAATTAAAGCTAGGGTTAAAACCTTACCTTGCCTTTCTTTAGCCAATCCTAAATATTTTAAGATTGTAGAAACAGATGCCTCTAATTTAGGTTATGGAGGTATATTAAAACAGGTTATACCTGATACAAATAAACAAGTTTTAATAAGATTTACTTCAGGGAAATGGAACCCTACACAGGCAAAATATGCCACTATTAAGAAAGAAATGCTTTCAATTATAAAATGTATTTCGAAATTCCAAGATGATCTGTTAAATCAGAAATTTCTGTTAAGAATAGATTGTAGCTCTGCTAAATCAATTATTGAAAAAGATGTCAAAAATCTTGTATCTAAACAAATATTTGCAAATTGGCAAGCTCAATTATCTGCCTTTGATTTTGATATTGAATATATAAAAGGTGAAAATAATTCACTTGCTGATTTTTTAACTCGTGAATTTTTGCAGGGTTAACTATGTCAACCTTCTCCAGAGGGAGAGGAAGAAGAGGTGGTAGTGCCTTTTCTCAAGGAATGACCTGAGGTCAGAGTAGCCAAATGCCGCTCTTTGCCCAAGAAAACATATCCCTAATAGGGGATTGGACTCAGGTCACAGCCCATAGGGCTAGACAACAAGGCAGGGAGATGCCACAACATCAAATTGATACTTCTTAAATAAAAGTATCTTATAAAGATACTATCACAGCAAAAGAGAATCAAATAACTGATTACTTGGAAAATCCAGTGACAGAAAATGTCATGCATATTGAGGAAGGGGATGTGAAACTTTACCCAAACAATGCTTGGGCAATTAAAGAGAGATACCTTGAATCTAGAGGGTATACTGGCCTTTATGGTAAGACAAGACCTAACTTGGAAATTTTGTTAATTATAACAAAGTCTGTGGAAATTACACATCATTATCAAAACAATAATCCTGATAGTTTTATAAACTTCAGCAAATGTCATATTAAACGTGTTTTATCTCCTAAAGAATGGGGATTAAACCCTAACAGTGATAGGGACATAAAATTTGGCGAAGGCAAATATGTTTCCTTCAACTACTGGGACTATATTCAGGCTTTTACCCAGACATTTTATTACCAGAACCCTAAGAATAAGCATTCGTGGTTCTTCACGATCAATCCAGAAATTCTGGAAAAACCCATACCTAGTTGGTTTTATCAGTGGTGGATCAAATTTGGACCAACACTGGAAATTTTGCCAGAAGAAATTATGAGCCTATATGCTCCTTGGTGCGAGAATATCCCTTTAACCATGAACAATGTGATTATTGTAGGACAGTGTCCTTTAATTTTCTTTTCCAAATTCCAGATTCCATGGATATGGAGATGAAATCTAGACATCTCTAAGGATAGATATCATATTCCTATCCTAGAAAGACATTTCTTTTTCAAATGGTGGAATAAATTGGATCAAGAAGATATCAAGGTTAAAGTAGCAGCAATCAGAGATGCCATCCAAGAAGATAAGTCTACTGGAATGATGGAACAAAATTCCCAAAATATGTCAATGACATCTCTCAGGGAATATTTTCAAAATAAATTCCCTCAAGAAACGGAAGGGGAAATCATGGTCAGAACTCTGGACCACATGAAGAAACAATTTTTCAAAGCCTTCCCCACTTCTAGTAGAGAAGATATGTCAGTTTCCTCTAAGGATTCCATGGACACCAACAATCTTGCGGGTGAATCACAAGATGAGAAGAACCAACCATGGAAGATTTCTGGGATTCCATGACTGCTGCAATGAGCGAACAAACCAGAAAAGACAAAGGAAAATGTCCAGCTCAGCATTAGGATCAGATCAGTTCATGATTCCTTTACAGCTGGTGGTAGTCACCTTCAACTTTTATAAAGTTGTCGACCATTGTGTCGGCTATGTTATGTAATTTTTCTTTGTGTCGTTTTCAGCTTTTATTAAAGTTGCCCCCCACTATGCCTGGGGTCTCCATCAAATTGATGATGTTTTGTTTTTAGCTTTTTGTCGCTTTGTATTTTAGACACAAAGTTTTCAGTCGATGGGGCCCACTTAGTGCACCCAGGAGAACTTTTGACTTTGGTGTTTTTTCTTTTTTCCTTTTAACCGGAAGTTCAGGTTACCGGTTTTGAGTTTTTTCGTATATATAAGGAAATCTGAGTTTCCATTTGTACTCAGAGCTTGTTTTATCAGTTTTATAAAAAAATTCAGGTTTTATACTCAGAAGCTTTGATATACTTATAAAGGTAGATAAGATCCCCTCCGCTGACGCACTTATAGTATAATTTTGGTATCAGAGCCTCTTTTTTATAAGTATATTATTTATGTGTAACTAATTTTGTTGTTGTGTTCTTGGTAATTATGTTATATAGATTATAGAAGTAGTATTTTCATTTACAAAATGCATGGAGATAAATGATCAAGAACAACATGTTTTTAGAGTTTTCTAAACTGAAAATGTTTTTAGGTGATTCCATTAAATTCATCGATTCTTTTTCCCAGAGGAGGGAGTTTTGTGTAGATGAAAAGGAATTTTTTTGCATAAAAACATTGGATTTCATAGGTTTAGGCTTTGTCCTTCTATCCCTTTGGGTTGATAGTTGAAACACTTCGGTGTTTACTATGAAAGCTAATGACATGTTGTTGAATTGATCGCTTATATCCAAGAATTTTGTAAATGTTAATTTATTTTTGTAATCTGTATGAAGTAATTATCTTGACACAACACTTTTTTATTTATGAACTCTGAGGATGATAATCCTAATAATCTTATTAAGAATGAATCTGTAATAGATTATCCAATAGAATTGGATCAACTTAATAAATGGACTATCCCGTCCGTTTCCTCTAACAAAATTTATAATTTTGGTAAAATAGATATTTTATCCAGATTGGCTGTTAAGACCCTTGAACAAACTGTTCAGGTTTCTGAAGATACTCAGACAATAAATTTATTGTCAGAAAAAGACCTTCTTCCTTATAAGAAGAAGTATAATTACATCCATATTGGTCTAGTTCAAATAGCAGTTAAACCCTTAACCTTGTTAGGTTTAAATGCTAGCCTAGTAGGATACTTGAGAGATGGTAGGTGTGGCAATTTCAAATAATCCCTTGCAGCTATGGTAGAAACAAGCCTCTGCCATGGTCCTGTTTATTTTGAAATATCACCTAATTTAAGCCTGTCCATGACAGATAGAAACATCCTCCAAGCCCTTCAATTAACGGTTCAAACTAATGGTTACGATTTTAAACCTGGTAGTGAAATTATGGCTGTTTGTTATAGGGTTTATTATAAGGTTCTAACATCCCTTAAACCCAACGCCAAACAACTAACCTTCCCTGGAACTACAACATTAGTCCAAACCAATCTTCTGGCCTCAAAGGTTGCAACCAATAGATTAATCAGGTGGGATGAGATTAACTTTCCTGAAACATGGTCTATACCTCAGGCAATAGAACCAAAACCTATCCTAAATCAAGATATTGATTAAATTATACAAACTCAATCTAGAGATTTAGAAATAAGTTTCACCCCTAAAAGGATAATAAGGATTCCTAGGTCTATTTCCCAATCTGGTAGATATTCTACCAATTCTGTTTGTGAATTCTACACTGCTAAGGACCAATTACCCAGCAGATGTTCAACTTCTCAATTCAGAGAAGAAATTGAGGCTGTAGAAAATGTCAAAATAAGTGATAACCAAATACCTTATGGAATTTACCATAACCCTACAGGTAGGAAATCCCCTACACAATCCGACATGAATTTTTCCTTATGAATAGATACGATTATCCTCCTGG
This sequence comes from Lathyrus tuberosus, assembly GCA_022829125.1. NCBI lineage: Eukaryota > Viridiplantae > Streptophyta > Magnoliopsida > Fabales > Fabaceae > Lathyrus > Lathyrus tuberosus. The sequence continues at coordinate 560,194 of JALAZF010000436.1, read as the reverse complement.
AAGTTGTTGGAGGAAACTTATCAATGATGAGTTCATGACCCCTAAACATGCAGAATTCAGGACTTGGTTTTATACCAAATTCTCTGTCAAAGAGATAGAAGAAATAATAGATATTTATTACACTTATTTGGATACTATCCAAGATTTCATTACTTTTCCAAGATGGTTCTTAGAACAATATGTTAAAAGAATGGAAAATGAGATAATGGTACTCCAAAAACCCTGGGATACGGGAAAAGAAATTATAAATTCACCATTTCCTCCCAGCCAATCCTTACAAATAAGTCCCAACATAGAAGCCACAACTTTTTAAAGTTTACAAAAGGTTGAACACAACCAGGCAACGATCAGGGAGATCAATGCTATCATTAAATCCCAGAACTACACAAATGCTTACTTAGTCTATGTAGGAGATCAATTGGTTTCTATGGAAAATGACTTAGTGTCATTAAGGAAGCTAATAGAAGATCAGATGGCTCAACAAAAAATGTTAATAGAACAATTGCAAAAAGCCAAACAACCTGAAATTCAGGAAACTATAGATATTCCTTTAATTCAACCACCTACTCCTATTACAAATTTTAAAATGGAAGGTAATAGTGAAGAATTTCTTAAAGCCTTAGACAAAAAGTTGATATATATATATATATATATATATATATATATATATATATATATATATATATATTAATGTTTTAGATATACCTATCTTGACACTCATATATGCCATCAATACCTATATCATATGTATTATTTACTATATTTATATGGTAAACAATATATTTTATAAATAAAATATATTTATAAACAGTGACGTAAATAGTGACTATGGACAGTGACATAAACAATAATTCTGAGGAGTGCATGAATAATAATTAGTAAAACAAAATTGGTTAATAAAATATAAAAAATTATTTAATGAAATGATGAAAATAGTTAATAAATGTTCAAATATTAAAAATAATTTTTAATAATAAAACATTAATAAAAAGTAAAAAAGTTGATTAATAAAATTATCAAGTTGGTTATCAAAAAATTATTTTAAAAAATTATATTTTTTTAAAAGAAATTATTTATTACTCCCTCCATTTCTTTTTAACGGTCACTTTTTAATTTTTTACGCAAGAAAATTAATCAATATTGTTATTTTTTATATAATAATTATCCTTTTACCTATAATACCTTTAATTATTTATTACATTTATTTTACTTTTTTTCTCCTAATATTTATATAGGAGTAATTTTGATAAAAATACATTTAATACTACCTTAAACTTTTGTAAGTGATAATTAAAAAATAATTAAAAAAATTATCCAAAAATTGATACTTAAAAAAAAATGAAGAGAGTATTATAATATACTCCCCCCGTTCCATATTATAAACAAAAGTTACTTTTTAGATACATTTAATACTTAATGTATATGACATATATATAGATCAGATACATTAATTATTAATTATTCAATGTATCTAAAAAGTAATTTTTGTTTATAATATAAAATGGAGGGAGTATATTTCATTTTACTATGTTTTATTGGAAACTGAACAAGTTTTAATCTTTTCCCCAACGCTTCACTCTTCAAAACATCCATTGTTCACCTATTGTTTATAAAAGGTACTCCCTCTGTTTCATAAAAAGTGTTTAATTTGCATTTTTTTCATATCTTAAAATAAATGTCTCTTTAGAATACTAATACAACATTTATTATTTTTTTTCACTACTATATTTTTATTTATTAACTTTCACGCTTTTCAATTACTCCACTAATTATAAAGTAAGGGTATTTTAGTACAAACATATAATTTTATCTTTAAAGTTAACACTTTCAATCATTTTCTTAAGAACTGCGCATATTTCATTTCAGACACTTTTTATGAGACGGAGAGAGTAGTAAACAATAGTTAATTATAGTATTTTTCCAATGTGCGTTGGAAATGATGTTTCAGTTTAATCTCCCCCTAGTGTTTATATTTATACCAGTAGTCCTAAGGATTAAAAACGTACGATTTTTTATTTGTTTCAGAATAATGGATGCGGAAGGAGCTAGTCCAAATTGGCTTGAATTTCCCGGAGACATAACATTAAACATCATTCATCGGCTTGATACCATTCAAATTGTGACAAGTGTGTGTCAAGTGTGTCCTTTATGGTGGAACATATGCAAAACTCCTTCCCTCTGGCGTTCCATTCACATGAAGAAGCCCTACAATTCTCCACCATATGATGCAGTGATGATTTGTAAATATGCTATTCAAAGAAGTTGTAATCAACTAGAAGACTTTGATATTGAACATTTTGGCACCGATGATCTGCTGAAATGCTTAGTAGAGAAGTAATAACTACTAGTATCAAACTGTTTTTGTGTTGTTTTTATCAAAAGTTTTGTGACTAGGTATGGCAACGGGGCGGGTCAGAGCGGGTTTAGCTAGCCCCGCACCTGCACCCACCTCTCTGTTATAGACCCGCTCCGCCCTCAAACTCAGTTTGGGGTGAAAATTTACCATCCAAACCCGTCCCCAATAAAAACAGGTTTGCCCGTACCCGAACCCGTCCCCACCCGCAAAAAAATATTTTTTTAAATAGTAATAAAAATTAAAAATTTTATTAAAAACTTAACCATTTTAATAATAAATTTTTTTTAAAGATATGAGTTTGAGTGAATGGTGAAAAATGACTAATGAGGATTTTTAATTATTTTTTCAAAAGTGAATAAATGTGATCTAAAATAATTTAAATATGAGGATTAAAGTAAATATTATAAGACCGGGAGGGGGCAGGGGCGGGTAGTAGCATCTCCGCCCCCGCACCCGCACCCGCAATTATAAACCGGATTTTTCCCGCACCCGCATCCAATCAAATCGAGTTTTCTCCGTTAATTTCGAGCCGGATCCGGGCGGATCCGGGCGACCCCGGGTTTTCTTGCCACGCCTATTTGTGACTGATGATCTTATTTTTTATGTAACATTTTTTTATTGTTTTTTATTCAAAAATTTCAGTTCTAGTCATCTAAAGTGCTTGCGCCTTCGATATTGCTGTAAAATATCAGATGAAGGACTGATTGAAGCTGCGAAACATTTTCCCTTGTTGGAGGAACTCCATGTTTCATCTATTGCTTTATCTAAGAACTCTCTTGAAGCCTTTGGCCAATCATGCACTCGTCTGAAAACGTTGAGTTTTTCTATTCCTTTTGAGGATACTAGTTTTGATGTTAGGGCATTTGCTATTGCTAAGACTATGCCCGAACTACACCATATTGCGTTTCATGTTTATGCGCTTACTGATGATGGACTGCGTGCCATTCTACATGGGGGTCCTCTTCTTGAATCTCTCAGCCTTGATTGTTATGATGATTACTTGAGTGAAAGTTTGAAGAAAATGTGCTGTGAGCAAATAGCAAAAGTACTGCTTCCTCGAGTCAGGAACTATTATGATATGGACTCTCCAGGTGAAAATGATGACTATGTTTCAAATTTGGACGATGAAGAGAAGTATGAATATGACTCCTATGATGATGAATTTACTATACGTTGTGATCTAAGTGACGATGATGTATTATACTCGATTCATTGGCATGATGTGATCTCCAAGAGATACTAATAATATTTGATTATTCATGTTGATTTGAGTGTATTGCGTGAACTTATATTTCCCAAGATAGTAGTAGTATGTTTTGTATGCCTGGTTAGCATGTTTTATAGATCGGATGTGTTATATTTATCTTTAATTTGTTATATTATCCTGTTTGTTGTTTATTTACCTTTGAAGATTTAGATGTGGCTACTATTATTAATCCTTCATGTTGACAATTAATTGTGGTTAATCCTAAAAAATAATTCCAACTTTAATTCTCGACAGCAAAGTTTTGAATTGGACTCCAAAGCTATATTTGTTTCCGCGACATTGTGGTTGTAGCCTTCTCAACCTCATTTCTTTTTATATCTTATTAATGGTATATTAGGAGTACACCAATATGTATACATGAGTCTAATAATTACAAGAGACTTCAACCTTTACAACCTACAATCCCACAAACCTTTCATTGAACAAAATACAATAGGCCTTCGCTCATATAATTAAGGGGCGATTTAACCAATTGTAGAAACTACATTTAATATAAGATGAAGGACTACAACCCAAACAATTCCAAAAAGTATGAATTACTCGCATCGGAATGTCTTCGAGTTTACCAACCAAATTGTTGAAGATGATATTGTTTCGAGTTCACCATATAGCCCGACAAGTCACTAACCAAATAAATGAAGCTGAAGATTTGGATGATTTCTTAACAACCTTCAAGAACCAATCTAAAAAGTGGTCGCAAACATTGTTAGCCTCGGACCATGGAATTATCACTCACTCCGCAATCTTACGCCACACTAAAATAATATAAGGGCACCTACAAAATATGTGATTGATATCTTCCATAGCATTAAAACAAAAGACCTAAACTATGTTATAAGGATTGGAGATTATTCCCCTAGCCGCCAAATTCGCTCTAGTTGAAAGCCTATCCCAAACCACCCGCCAGGCAAAGATTCTAGCTTTAAGAGGAATTTTAGTTTGCCAAATAATATCTAAAACAGCCTTGGGAGCAATCTCGAGCTCAGGGACATCAACAATATCAACCAAAGAATTAAAACAAGATTTTACCGTAAAGAAATTAGAGCAGCCGCCTTTCCAAGCAAATCGTTCCTCAACTTCTCGGCGAGGCGAAAAGTCCAACAGCAGAACTTGCAAGGCCTGAAATTCAGTCATAACCTCTACAGGCAGATCGCGCTCAGCATATCAAAGTTCCAAACCCAAGAATTGTTCTGCCAATAACCCAATTCCGAAACTGCAGCTTGTTTACATGAAGAGTGCTAAAAGAGATTTGAGAATAGAGCAAAGAGGAACCTGAACAAGCCAGCAGTTTAACCCAAAATCAATATGCGAGCCGTCGCCGAGCAAACATGAAATTTGTTGCAGAAAACTTCCAGGAGAGGTTGAGTCACATATTTTCATCAGATCCTCCCACCAGAAAGATTCATCCTTGGAAGGCTTCAAATGCTTTTTCATCAGTAACCACGAAAAGAAGCAGCCGTAACGAGATACCAACAATGGACGCCAAATAGGAGCTGGTTCCGTGATACAACGCCAAAGCCATTTCGTTAGAAGGGCGGTATTAAAAGTTAAGAGGTCTCTGATTCCTAAACCTCCACAATTCTTAGGAAGACACACAGTTTTCCAGCTAATCCAAGCAACTCCGCGTTTGTCGAAAGATCCCGGCCATAGAAAGTTCCGTTGGATAACCTTTAACTATTTCATGATCTTGGAAGGAACTTTGAAAAAAGACAAATAATGAATTGGTGGGTTAGAAATAACATAGTTAATCAAAATTACTCTTCCACCTAACGAGAGAAATTTGTCGCGCCAAGCTGATAGTTTAGATTTGAAGCAGTTTACCACTGGATTCCAAAAGGCTAAGCTACGGTGATTGCCTCCTACTTCCACACCAAGGAATCTGGATGGAAAAGTTTCCACTTTACAGGTTAAGAATTAAACTGCAGCCCGTAAATAAGATGCGTCATGACCAATGCCATACACACTACTTTTCCAAAAGTTGATACGTAATCCTGACAGAAGTTCAACACCTCTCAACAATGCATTTATGGCCCATAAATCTTCCCACGAACCTTCGCATAAGAGTATTGTATCATTAGTGAACTGAACTAGATTCACGTAATTGTCTTCGTCAACTCTAAATCCTTTCAACAAACCCCTAGAAGAACCATGTCTTAACATAACCACAATTGCCTCAGCTACTAAAGAAAACAAGAAAGGGGATAAAAGATCCCTTTGTCTTAGCCCACGAGAAGCCTTAAAATCCAATGTCATTCCACCATTTACGATCATAGACAGGGAGCAGTCTAGTGTTCTTCCACGAATCCAGCTGATCCATTTAGGACAGAAATTCATGGGTCTTAGAATCTCTTCAAGAAATGACCAATCTACACAATCATACGCTTGCTGGAAATCAACCTTAAAAGCTAAACACTTCTTCTTCTTCCTCCTAGCTACATCTAGTAATTCATTCACAAGCAACACTCCGTCGAGCATTTGTCTTCCGAGAACAAAGGCAGTCTGAGACTTGGATATTAACTTGTCCATAACACGACTCATCCTTGCAACCATGATCTTTGCAATAATCTTATGAATACTGTAACACCCCCAATCTATACCCCAAGCTATTAAAGCGGTAACAAAAATTCAAAATTTCATCAGAGTATATTTAAAACATTCACAGCATAGACCGAGGGGTCACATCAATTTGAAACAAAATACACATAGACCTGCCCATAAAGATATGCAACAATCAGGTAGCAATTAAAAGAGGAACTTAGTTCCTACTACCCACAATTCAGATACAGAATAAAAGCGGAAAATCTATACTGAATCTCATATATATATATATATATATATATATATATATATATATATATATATATATATCATACAAAGTGTATCTATCATATACAAAGCCACACAAGTATAATCCAAAACATGTGTATACATAATACAAATAATCACACCCGATCACCCCGACTACCCGGTGTCACATATCAGAGCCTACTGACAAAAGAATGAAGACCTAAGCTTCACAAAAAGACCTCCAGCAATCTAATCTACAATGCCTCATAGAGCATTATAAAACAGCAGAAGGGTGAGAAACATAATCATAATATAATTGCATATAATTATATAATAACACAACATTACACACGTAAAATATTCTCACCACAACGCATAACAAAATCTAAATACAACACAACACAATACATATCTCATTTATCCATCACTAACGCATATCAATCATACACAGTACAATTATCACCAACATATATCAATTCATTCACAATTCTCACACATAGTCAATCGTATTCATGATTTATGCAAATGCACAGAGACCGACACAACGACTATATGCAATGCATATGCGGTACCATCCATCCATCATCTCAACACTAGTTCACTCAAGAACTATTGGAACCATCGCTCGTTACTTAATGTAACTCCCCGTCGGGCATACGATGTTCCCCGTCGCTTTCGGTCCTCTTTGTATAAGGCTCACGATCCGATCGCTCACACCCCACACGGGCACACGATCGTCTATAATCATCGCTCACACCCCACACGGGCACACGACGTTATAGCGGATTCCCTCTGGAATCGATTCGTCGCTCACACCCACTAGGGCACACGACATCACAAGAATGCATATCATGATGCTTGGCATACAATGACTCATGACATTCAAATGCACATATACATGCAATCATCTCACTCAACATTAATCATGCTTCGCAATTCAAGCCCAAAACAATGCATTTATACCACACAACAACACGCAAATCATACCATATCCATATCAACAGCACATTGCATGATACACACCAATTACACACAATTATAACGACAAAAGTCGACAAAACGACACTATTCCAAATTCCCGACATAAATAAATCGGCTGACAATCTCAAAATTATTATCATAAGAAAGTACAGTTCAATAGCTACTCAACGATACCAAGAATGTTAAAAACGGATAATCGGAACACAAGTTACGGACTAAACAAGAAAAGACATCGCGAAAAAAACCACATTTTTCAATCATCCCGGCCATACGCGTATTGCCCTGAGCCATATGTGTATTGCCCTGCTCCCTCGCCCATTCCATACGCGTATTACCCAAGGTCGTACGCGTATGGGCAGAGACCCATTTTTCCCAAAATTCCCATTAAAAATCCAATACGCGTATTACCCTACTTCATACGCGTATTGCCCTAAAGTCTTACGCGTACCATTACGCAAATGGGCAGATGGCCGAGAAAATAAAGCTCCTTACGCGTATTGCCCACATTCCTTCAATGCCATACGCGTATTGCCTTGACCAATACGCGTATTGCATTGAGTGATACGCGTATGGGCAGTGAAAAAAACCAGAATTTTCTGCAGAATTTTGTTCTGCGTTTTCCAACCAAAATCAACCCAAATTCACCTATACACCAGAAAAATTACCAATACAATGCCTAACAACATGTATCTATCATGTATCAACAATAAGGAACACTAAGACATGATTTCAGACACATTTGGATCAATTTATAACACTTTCAACATTTATGGGTTTTACTCTATATTTCCATTTCAATCCAATAACAACCAAAAACATACATACATAATCATACACAAGTATATAATAATCAAGTTTCGCACCCTTACCCGATTTAATCGTGTTTGGAAAGTCGGTTGTTTCGATTTCTAGATTTCCCAAGTTTTTCTCTCTTTCTCCTTCCTTTCTCTTTTCTTCTCCTTTTCCTTCTTCTCTTTTTCTTTCTCTCTATTTTTTCTCTCTTTCTATTTTCTTAACTTAAGAAGAAAAAAAGTGAAATGCCCAAAATACCCCTACACTCAAATATCTCGCAAAGGTTTCCAAAACGCGATAAAATATCACAACATTGAAAAATAACTTATTTCCAAATAAAAGTCAAAAATAAAATAATATAATAATAAAGTAATCAAAACGACTCGATTAAATAAAAATACTAAAACTGGGGCGTTACAAATACAGCTAATCAAACCAATTGGCCTAAAACCCGCCAGCTTTTGAGGGTTGTCTACTTTCGGGATTAGAGCAATAAACGAGGATGTCAACACCTTTGGTAAGTAAGCATGTTTGTGGAAGTGGTTTATTACCCAAGAAATATTGCAGCCAACAGCACTCCAACTTCGTTTCAGAAAGTCGAGGTTAAATCCATCTGAACCAGGACTTTTGGAACTGTCCTCACCAGAAACAACATCCCAAATTTCCTCTTGTGAGAATGGAGCCACCAACATTATGTTGTCTTCACTGGAAACTTTCTGCAAATCTGACATGTTCAGATGAATACCCCTGCCTGAGATCCGTTTGAATTTTGATGCAAAGTATTCTCTTATTGAACTTTTAATATCTTCCACTCCTTCTATGTATTCATCATCAGCTTCTAGCATTGAGATATTGTTCCTTTGCGTTCTACTTTTAAGCAATGCGTGGAAAAAATGGGAATTTGAGTCTCCATCACTAATCCACTTTGATGTAGCCTTCTGCTTGATAATACTCTCCTTACTCTTGAGGTTGCTCCAAGTCTTATCTATTTCTTTACTCCTCTGTATTAGTTTTTCTTCTGAAGCTGAGCCAGGTATACACTCTATGTTATCTTTAATTTCTTTTAGAGAATTTGCACCAGATTCATTGTTCAAATCAATCAATCCATGTATATTCATGTTGCACCATCTGAGTTTATCTCTCAACCTTCTAAATTTATCTACCAAGACAAAATAAGGACTAACTTCCACTTCAATTGAATTCCATGCAGAATGTATAAAGTCTAAGAATCCCGGATTATCAAACCAGCAAGAAAATACCTTAAAGGGTTTCGGACCCCAATTCGCATGGTTTGTCTTCAGCCAGATAGGACGATGATCTGATATATCTCGTAATCCTGCAAACTAAGCCACAACTTCCCACAAAAATATTAGACCATCAGATAGAAGAACTCGATCAAGACGACACTTACAGCTACAATTGTCTCTGAACCAAGTATACTTGTTACCAATGATTGGCACATGCACCAAATCGATATTTGAAAGCTCCTGAGGTTTGACTAAATTTTGGTAAAACTTGATGAAGAACAAGATGATCCAACATGAAGAATTCTACCTCAGACCAAAGATGTCGAATGAAATGTCCCAGCATGAAGAGTCGACATCATGACTGTCACAACATGTCGTTTTAATTCTGTTCCAAGATTCAAGGCGCGTTTAGCAGTGGATCAAGGACAGAAGATTTGAAGCCCAAGACAGCAGAAGGTTATAAAAGAAGACTTATACCTAGGGCTGAAAGACGAATCCTTGTGTAATACTTGTAAAGTAGAAAATAAGGGTTTAGGGTTTTGAGAGTCGTAAGCTTTCTTGTGTTGTAAGTCTCCCTTTGTATTGGTTGGATACGTTGTGGTAGACATAGATGTTTATACAGATTCAGAAGCCTTGAGGTAATGAATTGTATATTGTTCTTAGATGAAGCTTTGAAGCAAATCTAATAGAATCCGAGTAGGATTGTTAGTCAAGTGCATTTGGCTGAACTTTGTATTGAAAGAGGAGTCTTTCAAGTAGGATGATACAGTTATTGTTACTATAACTGTTAGATATCATAGGAAGTGATTAAGGGAGTGAGATAGGTTTCTCTTATCAATTAGATGGGATTTCTAATGATAAAGTTTTCATTGGGTAGTGATAGGTAAACCAGAGGTTGTTTACTGTAAACTAAAGGTTGTTTACATAAAATTATACTACTGATAGTGAACTCTTCTTCCTGGCTTGGTATCCCCTAGATGTAGGTGAATTTCACTGAAATGGGTTAACATATCTTGTGTTATTTATCATTATCCAAATTTATAGTTTAGTATTTGCTTGTTGATTAACATGTTGTAACAGATGTTGAAACATCTGTTGTGACCTTTTTGCTGATATTCAAAATATCAGCTTGTTTATTCTATCCTTGTTTTAAAGTGATGTAGAGATCAATGTCGTAACATGTTGTTAGGACATCTGTGATCTGCATGCCAGAATTTCAATTGGTATCAGAGCAGGCATCCTGTCTGTTTCTGGATGAGATCTTGGGAGATACTTTCTGGTTCATTAAACAAGGTGTGTGTTTGTGCAATCAGAACTTTCATCATGATGTTTTCAAAGGTATTGGATATTTAGAATGATTGGTATTGGATCAAGGATTACAGCTACTGTTTGGTTGTCTTTTGCTACTGTGAAGATGCTTCAGCTGCTGCTGGTGAAGAGGTTCTTCTCTGCATGATGTCTCATAAGATGTCTTGACATCTTGACTAAAGACTGTTGAAGGTGTTCTTTGGTGGTCCGCTCTATGTGTTTCTGGTGAAAGGACTTTGGTAAGGCTAGACTGAAGACTCTGTTCATGAAGGTGTCAGCATCTATTGAAGTTCTAGCCATTCCAGCAGGGAGTAATGGAATGAAGAGAGTTGTTTGTTGTTGTTTGCCTTTGATGTTTTGGTACTTGGAAGGTTGGTTTCTTCAGGTATTTTGAAGTCAAAAGAGGAGAGGTCTAAGTTATCAATTTCTTGGTTTATAAAGCTGGTAAATACCCTTGTCATGATAAAGTTTCCAAACACACTTGAGAATTCTCTCAAGTCCACTCATAAAGGCATCTTTTGTCATGGGGATTTTTTTTGGTGTTTCTGGAAAAGATGGAATTCAGGAGTCTTCTAGTTATTCTTCTGGATCAAGGATAGTCCTGAGGATCATCAATCTGAAGAATTTGGGGGTGATTTATTTTCACCTTCCATGTCGTGCAAGGTAGTGTTTCTTCAGATCAGTTGAAGTGGTTCTTCGCAAGGAAGATGCATAGGATTGTGCTAGCTAAGTAAACATGAGTCAAGAGTGTCAGTCTTGATGTCTCAACATTCTTCTTGGCAATTAAGGTACCTACACTAAAGAATACTTTATTGGTATTCCTAAAGTGTTGATATCTCTAGGATGTATGGCCTTCTGAACAAGGATTTAAGATCAATTTCTATTTATGGAATCCACAAGTATTTAATTGATTATCCATGTGTGTGGTGTTCAAAATTGGATGTAGTCAAGGTCATAAGTGAAGATTTCATTATATAAGGATCTGATGTTCAACCAGATATTGAAACATCCCATCAACAAAGTTTGTGCAGAATCTTATTAATTCAAGGAGTGAATCTCTAGGACAAGGGAGGGGAGTAGCTTATGCTCTGGGAACCAAACTTTTGTGTGTTGACATAAAGTGTTGGGAACCTTCTTCTGGTTGGATCTGCAGAGGCACATAATCTGACTAGGAAGTTTCGTGGCAAGGAACTTATCTAGAATATGGTGTTGATGGAAGTGAAGATGAAGACATCTTAATCTTGATGAATATTGCTTGGATCAGTTTATTTATGATCTAAGTGAATTGGAGTGCAGCTGCTAAGAGCATGTGATCCATTTCAACATGGAGGTTCTGGATAAGTGTCCAGGACAATATCTCTGACATCTTGAAGATCTCTTCTTAAAGAAAGTTGGATTTCTTGTAGCTGTTGACTACTCTTTCCTAAAGAATCAGGCTTTGGCATGTTTGGTTCTTCTGAGGATGAGTTCTTGAAGCTGATGCTCTTCAAGGTATATGGTCTTAAGATTGGTTATGAACCATTAACACAGGATGAATGATGTATACTCAAACTTGATATGTTAATCAAGTCTATGAGATCATGGAACTCTTGTTCTATAGAAGTGGAGAAGTTCCTCAAGATGGTATGTCTGAGGGGGGGTTGATCAAGACTGTATCAGACAGACTTGAGTTCATCGGCTGAAAGTCATGACATTGATGTCAAAATCAGATGTTCTGACATCAGGGTTATCATCAGACTGTTCCCTCTGTGGGATCTGGTTACAATGGAGGTTTATCATCTTGAGAGAAGCCGATATTCTCAGATGTGATTGGAATGGATGCTTCAAAAAGCCTATGCAGTGTATAGGAATTGTAGAAGCTAGTAGAGGCTATATTTCATAGTATTGGTGTATCTAAGATGTCTTACTTTGGAGAAAGTAGGATGTTTGATGAAGGCCCGGATTCTTGGTTGAACCAAGAGTATTCTGTCTCTTAGAAATCTGGAGGAAGCTGTGACACTTGGTTGTGTTTAACCATAGTTACTTGGATTCAAGATGTGTGTTTCATCTTGTCCTTGGAATAAATTACCTTTATGGAGAAGGAGGTTGTTTTAAGACCAAAGGAGGAGTTGGTTTTTCTCTTGGCTTGCTGAGTGTTGAAGGGGTCTTCGCTTAAGAAGCTTGCTTTGGTGGGAGTTTAAGAGTTTATCTCTCTCTACAGTTGTCTGGAATTCTTATTGATCAAGCTAGTGGGGCTATGTTCTCTGGAGATTTTCAGTTGGATTACTATGCAATAATGAGTCCAATTGTTATTGTATCAAGAACCATAGTGTATGGTGCCTGTGATATGGTCAAGATGTGTGTTCTTTTAATTGATTTGTATGTTCTAACATTTGGCATTAAGAGCTCTAGTTCTGATCCAATTCTGTTGCGACAATGAGTTCTGTTTCCAACGATAGAAATCCTTCCAACCTTCTAATTCTTGATTCGAAGAATTATGACAAGTGGTCAAAGCAAACACTACTACAAAAAACCCATTTAACAACAGTTGGGAATGACATATAATGACGCGGGCGAAGGCGTTGTTATGTAGATTGTCGTTGTAAGTTAGATGTTTCTATAACGGGCTGGAAACCGTTATTGAAAGGCAGGGCACGAGCCATATATCACAATGGTTATGATAATAAACTGTTGTGATACATACACTTAGGTACTGGGTTCGAAACCCATCAACAGCGAAATTATATAAAACATAAATTACTTATGATATCGGTTACAATAGATAACCGTTGTTGTAAGTACCCTAAGTTTATTATATTAAATGTAGATTGCTTGTTTTCCAAACACCTCAGTAAATAAATATACATGGATTCAATTTGATGAAGATGTCTATAATCTGCAAATTAAACTGTTCTTGAAAACCAACTTAAATAAACCAATGTTGTTTTCTGATTGCATTCGTCTCATCGTACATTTCATGCTCTTTTACATATATTGTGGTTTATTGATCTGACTCCTTCGATATATTGCTATCTTCGATTATAGTTAAATTTCCATAAGATCAACAAGACATTGAATAATATGCCTCATCTTTGATTTAACTATAATGGAAGATGGCGATGCATCTAAGGAGCCAGATCATTATACCATAATCTATGTATAAAAGAACATGAGATGAATGACGAGAGACATGCAATCAGAAAACAACATTGGTTTATTTAATTTGGTCTTCAAATACAACTTAATTTGCAGATTATAAGTATCTATGTCAAATTAAATGAATGTATTTTAAGTGAGGGTTAGTGAAACAAACAATCTACATAGAATATAATAAACTCAAACAACATTCTATACCAGATCCAGATATTATAAACTCATATAATACGCTTGCTACCACCAGCAAACTTTAAGTGAGGGTTAGTGAAACAAACAATCTAAATAGAATATAATAAACTCAAACAACATTCTATACCAGATCCAGATATTATAAACGGATATAATACGCTTGCTTCCACCAGCATCATCACCCTGTATCATCCCCTTAACCTGAAAGGAAATAAAGCAAACTTCAAAAATGAGTATCCTCAATTGAAAACAAACCCTAAAACCATAATCCAGTGAAGAGTAAAGAGAGGAACAGGAATAACGCACCTTTTAATGAAACTAATCGCGGAACAGGAATCAATTATAATGTTGAACTAGTTTGGGAAGCAATGAAAAAGAAATATAAGGAGGAAGAAGCTTACACAAAAGCTTCATACTTCTTATATTTCTTTTCATTGTTTCTAAAATTAGATAAAATGGGTTCTAGGGTTTCACTTTGAAGGAAGAAGAAGAATATCTTAATGTATGAAGCACACGATTCACGGCTAATGGTGAAAACGAAGAGAAAAAATGCGTTCTAGGGTTTCACTTTGAAGGCAACGACATTACTGTCAATTAAGTGAAAGTTATTTCACTTATATATGGGTAAACTATTTCACAACGGTTAATAATAACAACCGTATATATAGGTATTTATTTATTATAAATATATCACTACGGTTAACCAGAAGAACCGTAGTGATAACCCTTTTATCTGTGAATTTTAAAATAAATAAAAACTGTATAAATAGGTATTTATTTATTATAAATATATCACTACGGTTAACCAGAAGAACCGTAGTGATAACCCTTTTATTTGTGAATTTTAAAATAAATAAAAAAGAAATGGTGCGCCTTAACTTCTCACTTAATGCATCTGCAGTTTAAACATCAACAATGTAATTCACAATGCATCTGCAGTTTAAACATCAACAATGTAATTCAAACCCTAATTCAACTATTACATTTCATAACAAAGTAAACATTAAACATAAAGGAGACAAGAAAACAAATTCTTGTTCTTTTTCTTTAAATCCTCATACATAACCTTCAGATAGCCCACGACTTCCAACTATGACTTCATAATGCTCTCATCGTCATTTCCATCTCTTTCTCCCACGTCTTCATCCCATATGAACAAATTACATGTTTCATCGCTCCTCCAAAATGGACATCTCCAAAAAAGCCTTCCTTTATTTTGTCCCTTCTTGCATTGATACGAAACCATACGACCATCACAACCACAAAAATTTCCAGATCGAGATTTTACATTGGAAGAAGACGTAGAAACACCTTTGGATGATTTTGTCTTCAAATGTGACATTGCAACACCTTAAAGTAGAACACTTTCTTGTTGTTGTTGTCTTCTTCCCGACAATGGTGACGACGTTGGTGTTAGGGTTGTTTCGTCTTGTTTCTTTTTTCAATGGATAAATTGATATATACTTGGTGTTTAAAATACATAAAAATAAGCTCCAGTTTGTAACAACGGTTTTAAGAAAAAGTCGTCGTAATATCCTTATTATTTTTTAGTTAAATATTAATAAAACTTAAAAAGGGAGCATTTACGTCAAAGGGATAAACTATTTGAGGGCGATGAGGTTCTAACCCATGATAGCTAGATTGTATCACCACGGTTTTCATAACAACCGTTATTATACCCTTGAGATTTCTAATTAAAATAATGCGCACGCATCCAGTACGCACTATAAGAACAGTGTATAGGATGTCGTTGTAAACCTGGCGTTGTTGTTTGGGCATTTTGTAGTAGTGAAATGAAAGTGTTGTTTGGGTATCAAGTTCTTGAAGTGATCAACAATGAAGTTACACCACTTCGGGCAGAAGCTACAATGGCATAAAATGCTACATTCAAGGAAGATAAGAAGAAAGATTACAAGACAATCTTCTTGATTCATTATTGTGTTGATAGTGACAACTTTGAAAAGGTTTGCGATTGCGAGTCGGCAAAGCAAGCTTGAGAGATATTGGAGAAAGCTTATACCGGGGTTGTTAAGGCGAAGGTGGTGAAGTTACAAACTCACAAGAGGCAATTCGAGCTAACGCAAATGGAAGATAAGGAAACGATCAACGATTATGTGATGCATATTACACGTTTGGTGAATCAAATCAAGTCCTGTGGAGAAACGATTGTGGAGCAAAATATTGTGTCGAAGATTTTGCATTCCTTAACGTCAATATTTGACAACATTGTAGTGGCTATCGAAGAATCGAATGACCTTGCAATGTTGAGCAAAGATGAGCTTCAAAGCTTTCTTGAGGATCATGAGCAAAGAATGGATGAGAGAGGACGCGATAAAGCTAAAGCAGAAATTGCTTTACAAATGCAGCTCAACGAGAAGAGTAAAAGATCAAAAGGAAAATGGGCTTCGAAAAGGAAGCAAAATTTCCAGAATTTGGGTAGAAATGATCCACAAAATTTGAAGGTTTCGATGAGACAAAAGGGTGAGAGCAGCTCCTAAATATACGGTAATCGAGGCAACGCTAGATGTAATACCCCATATTATTTTAATGCTCAATTGGATATCAGATGAGATCAGATGAGTATCTATGTGCTCTATCTTTGGGTAATTGGATTAATGGAATCCTCTAAGTACTTTACGTATTGACATTTAGGATCAATAGAGCAACTGGAGAACTCTGAAGAGATCAATTATTTTATAACAGAGACGGATTAATATTTATTAATTCAAGAAAGTAATTTTGGTAACTCTAATAATTGATCGATTGGTTGAGACGACAAAATATCAATTGGAGATATTTTACCCTGTTGGATTATATTATATTATATATATATATATATATATATATATATATATATTTGTAAGAAAAGAAAAAGAAAGATAGTAAGAAGAAGGAGAGGAAAAGAGAAGGAGAAAGAGAGAAAGAAGAGAAAGAGGAAATGGAAGAGAAGGAAAAGCCATGGATCATCTTCAATGTTCATCATTTTCTTCAAACTCCTCTTCGATTATCAGGTGGGTTCTAGTTAGAAACTCTAAGTTTTAGAATTAAGGATTTAGAACTTAGATTAAATTTGAGAGAAAATGATTAAACGGATAAATCAATGAAATCTAACGGATGATTTGATGAAATGCATGTCTAAATGTGTTATAACATGTTATTTTGGGTCATTGGGTGCAATAATATCACGTGGGTTGAAGGTTTTGATCTTTTTTAGGTCCCAAACCCGTTTTGGGAGAATTCTGGTTCATCCAGATTCGTCAGGCGAGCTAGAGGCGAGTCTGCTTCGCCAGGGATTCGCCGGGCGAAATTGACTGGGACAGCAAAAACATTGTTTTCGTATTTTCGTCATAACTTTTGATCCGTAACTCCATTTGACGCGCGGTCGGAAGTGTTGGAAAGCTAATTTCATAATCTTTGTGATGGTGAGGTAGAAACATGGTTGTAGTCCATGGATTGATGAGATAAATATAGAAATGTAATGTTTGTGAAAATGTTTTAAAAACACATACCTTTTGGATCGTAACTCTGATCGAGGCATAATAATAGTCGTTGGAAAGCTATGGAAATATCCTACGGGATAAGAGTGAGAAATATTGATTTTGATACCCGATTAAATGAATTGAAGGGAACCTAAGAATGGTGTTAACTACGTAATTGAGTGAAAAATAATGTTTATGTGATATGTTGTGTTAAATGTTTTACTTGTGTACATTGTGTTATACCATATCTATTTAATTGTGAATTGTGAATGAAAGAAAATATGCATGTTTAAAATATGAATTAGGAAGAGTGAGGAAACTTTAACCCAGAACAAAATGATATGATTCTAGGTTGTGACTAGAAATTGATAGAAACTCTGGATGGCGACGCTCGTGCATTCATTTGCGAGTTCTGGCCTGGAGTAGATAACCTAGATGGCAAGGCTCGGGCACTTGGTGCAGAAAGGTGCACCCATGACGAGATTGGTCTAGGAGAGAGTGAACACTAGTATGGAACATGTGTGTAAACTTTTGTGATTATGAGAAAAGGCGAATGTGGCCTTAAGGCATTGTGGCCTTGTGATTGTCGAATACAATCACTTTTGTGTGTGAGATCACGTAATCGTAACCATTTATCTTGAGTTGCAGTTTCATGAGTCTCGAGCTCCTCTGAAACGTATGCATGACTACTTGGCAGGTTTGATTCCCGCGTGCAGTACGAATGGCGCTCTGGGAGCGTATGCTTGTGACAGTTAATGGCCCGTGTGAAGTGACGGTTCATAACGGTTAATGGCCCGTAGAACCCGGATTCATTCATATGTCAAGTAGGTTATAAGGATCCATGACTCGGGTCGACTTCTAGACGTAGAAGCGGACGAGAAAAAGGGATGCCTTGGTGAGGTTATCGATTAGTGATATTTTGAGTTGATGAACTCATGACATGTTTCCATATAGTGTGAGATTGTGAGATTGTGAACTCAAGGTATTTTCCCTTCCTCTTGACTTGAGTTAGGATTGGTTAGAACCTTGTAAAGCCAAGAGAATCCATAGGATAGGGAACTCAATGAGATTTGATGTATCTCACCCCACTATTGTTGATTATTTTTAGGTTTTGAGTACAGGTTTGATTTACAAGTGGAGCTATTCTGGGATGTTTCAAGAGAAACTTAGTTGAGCTTATTTCTGCTGTGTATTTGTAGTATATAATTGAGGATATTGTATATTGCTCTTAGATTTTATATTTTTGGCTAATTTCCATATCTTGTACCATAGACTGTATTATGTTTTAGAATGGTCAAGTATGTGAATTACGCCATTAGGCACTTATGATGGTGTCAGTACCAAATAAAATGCTTGTATTGTATTATTCTAGATAAATATTATACAGGGCATTACACTAGAGGCGGAAAACCAAGGGACAAAAGCAAAGTTCAGTGTTGGAAGTGTCAAAAGCATGGATGTTTTTCAAATGAATGTGGTGCAAAACAGAGGGATTCCCAAGGAGATGAAGCTAAGGTTGTGAGGCATGAGGTAGATGATGAAAATACACTTTTGGTAATAATCACGGAGGAGTTTTGTGGCAGTAAAGAGGTGTTGGGCAGCAGCAGTAGCAGCTGCAAATTGCGGGACAACAGCTACAACAATTTGAAAAATGGGGCAGAAACGGGTTTGGAACAAAACGTAATGATTACGGTGCGAGATCGAGTCTAAGGCACTGATGAATGGTACTTGGATTCTGGTTGTTCAACGCATTTGACAGGTAGAAAGGATTGGTTTGTGCAGATCAATCAAGCCATGGAAAGTAGAGTAAAATTCACAGATGATACCACTCTTGCGGCCGGAGGTGGCAGTGATGTTTTGATCAAAAAGAAGAATGGTGTACATTATATAATCAAGGATGTCTTGTATATACCAGGAATTAAATGTAATCTCTTCAGTATTGACCAATTTCTTGATAGGGGCTACAAAACTCCCTTGGAAGATAAGATTTTGTGCGTTGTGGATGCTAACAGAGTGTTGATCCTTAAGGCTCTTATGGCTGCCAATATGATTTTCAAAGTGGAGTTGAAAGTGATGGAGCATAGGCGCGTAGCTACAATGGAGCGTAGAGAAGAGTGGTTGTGGCATTACTGTTGAAGTGGTATAGCGGCAAGCAACAAAAGTTTTTGGAAGCATTTTTCCGGGAATTTATCGTGTCCACAGAGATCGGTGCTATTGAACTGCCGTTCGACAAGTCTCGCGTTTATGAGTTTGGATTAAATTGGTTAAAGTAAAAGCAAAAAAGTAAATATGAACATAAAAAGAATTCATTCTTCAGAGAGAATAAACTTATCCGGCATGCATATAATCCACTTGTCACAAACTTAAAACTATCGACCAGTTATACTCAACCTACAATACTCCTCAATATCATCCAGCATCGCTCACAACAGTGTCCATCTCTGACACACTGAGCTGAGAGAATAACCGTGTTACCCTCGTCGACACTCTCGCACCCGACTCGAGATACAGAGGCATTAAGCTCAGACACCCATAAAGATTGTTAGCTCTAAATCTATCTCTAGCATTCAGAAACTAACAGATAATCATCCATAATCAAAGTTTGCGATGTTTATCTCTAACACAACCCAAACCCTGAGCATAAAGCAAAAATCAAGGACAATCACCGATAAAGATTTGTAAAGCAAATTAGATACAACGCCATGAGCGACAAATATACACGAGTTCAAAGTAAATACATATACAACAACCAACAAAGAAGAAATACACAAAGAAGAAAAGAAATAAACTAAACATCTCGCTGTTTGTTAACGTCGGTCGATGAGAAATCCAACCTGGATGATCCGTGTGCAAGCTTCAATGTTGTTTTCTAAGCTAATCCTACTGAAAAATGAGTTTGATGGAGTTGGGAGCAAAAATCCCCAAAACCATAACCTAAAAATTGTGTTTTTGGCCCTTAAATGGTGTTTCTGTCGATCAAAATTCGCCCGGCGAAGTTCTGGTTCGCCCGGCGGATCAAAATAGCTTATTCTGCACTTTTTTACACGTTTATGTCTGTCTGGCTCGCTTCTGCTTCGCCCGGCGATCCCAGGGCGAGAGCAGACATACAACATTTTCTGTTTTCTTGTTTCGGCCATAACTTTCGAACCGTAACTCCGTTTTTCGCTCGGTTCGATGTGTTGGAAAGCTTATTCAATGCTCTTTATGAATATGACAAGATATCCTTGCTTGAATACCTGAAAAAATAAATAGAAAACAATTAAACTCAATGATATTTACACAATAACGCAATATATACACTATAACGAAAGTAAACGTATTTACAAACTAAGCGGGGTTTATTCGAATGATATTAACAAAAAGTATCGATAAGTGCAACAAAACTTATATACATAAAAAGCTACAATTTACACTTATCTAACTCTCCCCAACTTAAACTTGTTTGTCCCTAAACAAGAATCAATCAACTCAAAGAAACAGAGTGACAACCAAAGAATCACAAATCAACAGGTTTTGAAAAACGGAAACAAATGAATGGTACAAATGAAAAATGGTACACACACAAAGTAAATACTTACCACTAAACTACAACAACAACATAGGCACAATACAAATGCTAAATACAAAAATCATGCCAAACATCCTAAAACAACACAAGTTCAAACGTGAATCACACCTAGCAAAGACAATCATCTGTAGATGAAAAAAACAAAATGAGGTACTTTTCACTCACAGAACAATCTTGCAAACAAAAGACTAAATTATGCATTCATCCAAAAATTCACATTGAACATACAAAGGCAAGAATCACAAGGGTTTTCAAGGTTATAGTGTGGTCGGGTAAACAAACAAGGGGCAATTTCTAAAGGTAATTGAAACAAAAACTTGTCTAAACCTAAGGGAGTGATCAACTCACAAAGACTCAAACACAAAATTCCAATCAACTTCTTCCAAAATCCCAAGTGTTACACAAAACAAAATACTTATTTAGCACAATTATATGAACTTTTTTTGTTTCCTTTCACAAGAATTCTCTTTTTCTTTCTTCTTTTTTTATTTCTTTTCTTTTCTTTTTCATACTTTTCTCTTTTTTCTTTTCTTTTTCAACCTCATAGAAACCAACCAATGAGTAAACAATCATTCTCTCCCCAATTTGAATTCAACCACATCATCATGTGAATACTCCCTACTTTCTAAAGTTAGGTAAAAATTCATACAACAACACAAAGTTGAGGGTTCAAGAAAAAACAATCAATCAAAATCCACACAACAAGTGAATTCAATACACATAGACAAGCATTAAGTTCAAACAACATGGATAATGATAGAAAGGCACAAAGGGGTTTAACAAATGCTCACACATTCACGGGTGAGTTGACTATTTGGCTAGGGTGGTTGTGCTCAAAATCAAACAAAATGTCTTGATCCTTTTCATGCTTTCATATAATCAACATAAACAAAAGATTAAGCATAATAAAATCCAGTTAGAATAAGAATGTTGGTACTCCGCGCATATATGAACAATGGAAAACTACTTCACAAAAAGGGTGGGAACTAAAGTGATTCACATCAAGAACAAGTATACAAAAGAATGAATGGTATAGAAGTTTGTAAAAAGCCTAAGTATCATGAATATGCTAAAGTCTAGAAAGTTATAGACACATACCTTGGACGTGTACAAAACTTAACAATATCATTACTATACATCCGCAAGTTGAAACGATCAAACTTGGAACATTACCTCAAATTTCCTCAAACTACTCAAAACAAGCTCTTAGACCAACACAAAAACTATTAATATAAATAAACTAAACGACCGGCTGCAAATGGATTAAACAAGTTGTAAAGTGAAGATTTGAGAATTTTACGAACAATCCGAGTACAACTTGTTTAATAAATGTTCACCACACTACCTAAGCTAGAATGAAAAAGTAATAACGAAACAAAAAACGATAAAACATTCTTATTTTACGTCGTAAGCTCGGCGCCTTTACTGTGCTTAGCTAGTAACTTCCTCCCTTTATGCCATGGTGATGCCTCACCGCGCAAACCAAAAGCAAGTGTCCTAACCAAACACTTGAACAGACATAATGGAAAATAAAAGCAAAACAAGTATCTATACAAGCATATAAACAATATAAACAATTATGTACAAAGCTCCAAAACATTGAAACTATTGCAATGCAATTCCATACCAAAACCAATCCCCGGCAACAGCGCCATTTTGCTGAAGCGGTATAGCGGCAAGCAACAAAAGTTTTTGGAAGTATTTTTCTGGGAATTTATCGTGTCCACAGAGATCGGTGCTATTGAACTGCTGTCGACAAGTCTCACGTTTATGAGTTTGGATTAAATTGGTTAAAGTAAAAGCAGAAAAGTAAATAGGAACATAAAAAGAATTCATTCTTCAGAGAGAAGAAACTTATCCGGCATGCATATAATCCACTCGTCATAAACTTAAACCTATCGACCAATTATACTCAACCTACAATACTCCTCAATATTATCCAGCATCGCTCACAACAGTGTCCATCTATGACACACCGAGCTGAGAGAACAACCGTGTTACCCTCGTCGACTCTCTTGCACCCGACTCGAGATACGGAGGCATTAAGCTCCGACACCCATAAAGATTGTTAGCTCTAAATCTATCTCTAGCATTCAGAAACTAACAGATAATCATCCCTAATTAAAGTTTGTGATGTTTATCTCTAACATAATCCAAACCCCGAGCATAAAGCAAAAATCAAGGACAATCACCGATAAAGATTTGTAAAGAAAATTAGATACAATGCCATGGGCGACAAATATACACGAGTTCAAAGTAAATACATATATAACAACCCAACAAAGAAGAAATACACAAAGAAGAAAAGAAATAAACCAAACATCTCGCTGTTTGTCAACGTCGGTCGATGAGAAATCCACCCTGGATGATCCATGTGCAAGCTTCAATGTTGTTTTCTAAGTTAATCCTACTGAAAAATGAGTTTGATGGAGTTGGGAGCACAAATCCCCAAAACCATAACCTAAAAATTGTGTTTTTGGCCCTTAAATGGTGTTTATGTCTGTCAAAATTGACCCAACGAAGTTTTAGTTCGCCCGGCATATCAAAATAGCTTATTCTCACGTTTCTGTTTGTCTGGCTCGCATCTGCTTCGCCCGGCGAGCCCGGGGCGAGAGCAGACTGACAGCATTTTCTGTTTTCTTGTTTCGGCCATAACTTTCGAACCGTAACTCCGTTTTTCGCCCGGTTCGAAACGTCGGAAAGCTTATTCAATGTTCTTTATGAATATGACAAAATATCCTTGCTTGAATACCTGAAAAAATAAATGGAAAATAATTAAACTCAATGATATTTACACAATAACGCAATATATACACTATAACGTAAAGTAAACGTATTTACAAACAAAGCGGGGTTTATTCGAAAGATATTAACAAAAAGTATCGATAAGTGCAAGAAAACTTATATACAAAAATAGCTACAATTTACATTTATCAAACTCTCCCCAACTTAAACTTGTTTGTCCCTAAATAAGAATCAAGCGGCTCAAAGAAACAGAGTGACAACCAAAGAATCACGAATCAACAGGTTTTGAAAAACGGAAACAAATGAATGGTTCAAATGAGTAAATACTTACCACTAAACTACAACGACAACATAGGCACAAAACAAATGCTAAATACAAAAATCATACCAAACATCCTAAAACAACACAAGTTCAAACGTGAATCACACCTAGCAAAAACAGTCATCGGTAGATGGAAAAAACAAAATGAGATACTTTTCACTCACACAACAATCTTGCAAACAAAAGACTAAATTTTGCATTCATCCAAAAATTCACATTGAACATACAAAGGCAAGAATCACAAGGGCTTTCAAGGTTATAACGTGGTCGGGTAAACAAACAAGGGGCAATTTCTAAAGGTAATTGAAACAAAAACTTGTCTAAACCTAAGGGAGTGATCAACTCACAAAGACTCAAATACAAAATTCCAATCAACTTCTTCCAAAATCCCAAGTGTTACACAAAACACAATACTTATTTAGCACAATTATATGAACTCTTTTTGTTTCCTTTCACAAGGATTTTCTTTTTCTTTCTTCTTTTTTTTTTCTTTTCTTTTCTTTTTCACATTTTTCTCTTTTTTCTTTTCTTTTTCAACCTCATAGAAACCAACCAATGAGTAAACAATAATTATCTCCCCAACTTGAATTCAACCACATCATCATGTGAATACTCTCTACTTTCTAAGGCAAGGTAAAAATTCATACAACAACACAAAGTTGAGGGTTCAAGAAAAAACAATCAATCAAAACCCATACAACAAGTGAATTTAATACTCATAGACAAGCATTAAGTTCAAACAACATAGATAATGGTAGAAAGGCACAAAGGGGTTTAACAAATGCTCACACATTCACAGGGTGAATTGACTATTTGGCTAGGGTGATTGTGCTCAAAATGAAACAAAATGCCTTGATCCTTTTCATGCTTTCATATAATCAACACAAACAAAAAAATAAGCATAATAAAATCCAGTTAGAACAAGAATGTTGGTACTCCGCGCATATATGAACAATGGAAAGCTTACCTCACAAAAAAGGTGGGAACTAAATTGATTCACATCAAGAACAAGTATACAAAAGAATGAATGGCATGGAAGTTTGTAAAAAGCCTAAGTATCATGAATATGCTAAAGTCTAGAAAGCGATAAACACATACCTTGGACGTGTACAAAACTTAACAATATCATTACCATACATCCGCAAGTTGAAACGATCAAACTTGGAACATCACCTCAAACTTCCTCAAGCTACTCAAAACAAGTTCTTAGACAAACACAAAAACTATTAATATAAACAAACTAAACGACCGACTGAAAATGGATTAAACAAGTTGTAAAGTGAAGATTTGAGAATTTTACGAACAATCCGAGTACAACTTGTTTAGTGAATGTTCATCACACTACCTAAGCTAGAATGAAAAAGTAATAGCGAAACAAAAACGATAAAACATTCTTGTTTTACGTCGTAAGCTCGACGCCTTTAGTGTGCTTAACTAGTAACTTCCTCCCTTCATGCCATGGTGATGCATCACCGACCAAAAATAAGTGCCTTAACCAAACACTTGAACAAACATAATGGAAAATAAAAGCAAAACAAGTATCTATACAAGCATATATACAATATAAACAATTATGTACAAAGCTCCAAAACATTGAAACTATCGCAATGCAATTCAATATCAAAACCAATCCCCGGCAACAGCGCCATTTTGCTGAAGCGGTATAGCGGCAAGCAACAAAATTTTTTAGAAGTATTTTTTCGGGAATTTATCGTGTCCGTAGAGATCGGTGCTATTGAACTGTCGTTCGACAAGTCTCGCGTTTATGAGTTTGGATTAAATTGGTTAAAGTTAAAGCAGAAAAGTAAATATGAACATAAAAATAATTCATTCTTCAGAGAGAAGAAACTTATCCGGCATGCATATAATCCACTCGTCACAAACTTAAACATATCGACCAGTTATGCTCAACCTACAATACTCCTCAATATTATTGAGCATCGCTCACAACAGTGTCCATCTCTGACACACTGAGCTGAGAGAACAACCGTGTTACCCTCGTCGACACTCTCGTACCCGACTCGAGATACGAAGGCATTAAGCTCTGACACCCATAAAGATAGTTAGCTCTAAATCGATCTCTAGCATTCAGAAACTAACAGATAATCATCCCTAATCAAAGTTTACGATGTTTATCTCTAACACAACTCAAACCCCGAGCATAAAGCAAAAATCAAGGACAATCACTGATAAAGATTTGTAAAGCAAATTAGATACAATGCCATGGGCGACAAATATACACGAGTTCAAAGTAAATACATATACAACAACCCAACAAAGAAGAAATACACAAAGAAGAAAAGAAATAAACCAAACATCTCGCGGTTTGTCAATGTCGGTCGATGAGAAATCCACCTCTGATGATCCATGTGCAAGCTTCAATGTTGTTTTCTAAGCTAATCCTACTGAAAAATGAGTTTGATGGAGTTGGGAGCAAAAATCTCCAAAACAATAACCTAAAAATTGTGTTTTTGGCCCTTAAATGGTGTTTCTCTCCGTCAAAATTCGCCCGGCGAAGTTCTGGTCCGCCCGGCGGATCAAAATAGCTTATTCTGCACTTTTTTACACGTTTCTGTCTGTCTGGCTCGCTTCTGCTTCGCCCAGCGAGAGCAGACAGGCAACATTTTCCGTTTTCTTGTTTCGGCCATAACTTTCGAACCGTAACTCCGTTTTTCGCCTGGTTCGAAGCGTTGGAAAGCTTATTCAATAGTCTTTATGAACATGACAAGATATCCTTGCTTGAATACTTGAAAAAATAAATAGAAAACAATTAAACTCAATGATATTTACACAATAACGCAATATATACACTATAACATAAAGTAAACGTATTTACAAACAAAATGGGGTTTATTCGAACGATATTAACAAAAAGTATCAATAAGTACAACAAAACTGATATACAAAAATAGCTACAATTTACACTTATCAATTACCATCTTGGGCATCTCAATTTTCGGGATCTCAAAGCGTTGCAACAAAATGGTATGGTTACCGGGTTGCCACACATCAATATTCCAACTGAGTTGTGTGAAGAATGTGTGAAGGGAAAACAACACAAGGTGAGTTTTAGCAAGGATGCTGGTCATAGGACCAAGACTCACCTTGAGGTGGTGTATTCCAATGTTTGCGGGCCGATGCAAGTTGACACATTGGGTGGCAATAGGTATTTTGTCACTTTTATTGATGATTTTAGTAGAAAGGAATGAACTTACCTTATCAAGAGGAAAGGTGAGGTGTTTTATGTGTTCAAGAAGTTTAAGTCTATGGTTGAAAGGCAATATGCGGTCAAAAACTCAAAGTGCTCAAAACGAACAGTGAAGGTAAATACGTCTCAAATTACTTTGGGAAGTTTTGTGATGAAGAGGGATAATGCATGAGGTTGTACCACCCTATACACCATAATAAAATGGTGCTACCTAGAGAAAGAATTGATCGATTATAAACATGGTTCGAAGCATGCTAAGTGGGAAAAACTTGCCGAAGGAGCTATGGGGAGAAGCGGTCTCTACAATCACCTATTTGTTGAATAGGTGCCATACTAAGAAGCTTGAGAAGCTGACAACGGAAGAGGTATGGTCCGGATTCAAACTGAATCTAAGCCATTTAAGAGTTTCTGGTTCGGTGGCATATCGACATGTGTCGGGTCAACTTAGAAAGAAGTTGGACGACAAGGGCGAGGAGATATTTTTGGTTGGA
The DNA here is from genome assembly GCA_022829125.1 of Lathyrus tuberosus. Classification (NCBI taxonomy): domain Eukaryota; kingdom Viridiplantae; phylum Streptophyta; class Magnoliopsida; order Fabales; family Fabaceae; genus Lathyrus; species Lathyrus tuberosus. The sequence goes on along the minus strand of JALAZF010000436.1, from coordinate 532,319 downwards.
TATCACTCCACTAGAGGATACAAATTGTTTGACGCGCGAAATCGGAAGATTGTGATAAGCCGAGATGTAATTTTTGATGAAATTAGTGCTGCTAGTCCCAGGGTAACCCAATTACATGCAGGCAGTGCAATCTGATGTAACTGGTTACATGCAGAGAAATCACACTTCCAGGTCTGCAGAGCAGGGTGTAACCGGTTACACCCAGCCAGTTCATTCTGGTGTAACCGGTTACTACCAGAATAGATCCTCTAGCAGCTTTATTTTTTATGATCCAGTCAGTTCCGAAACTGCTGTGTAGTCACCGAATGAGGTCTGAAACGAAGAAAATATTAGAAGATCAACAAGGTAAAAGATGTTGCCTCAAAGACTCCAAGAATTTGAGAGATTCCAAGACAATGAAATCAATGATGATGATGGTGATTTTGTTCACTTTGTGCTTATGGACGAATCTGAACCGATGAACACGAAGGATACTCTAAGCGATCCAAAGTGGATTTGTGCAATGAAGGAGGAGCTGGAATCTATTGAAAAAAAGGTACTTTGGAGTTAGTTGATTTACCGCTTGGAAAGAAGCCGATTGGTGTGCGATGGGTCTATAAAGTGAAGGCAAATCCCAAAGGCGAGGTGATCAAGCATAAGGCTCGATTGGTAGAAAAGGGATTCTTGCAACTTGAAGGTATAAATTTTGAGGAGGTGTTTGCACCTGTGGCTAGACTTAAAATCATCCAATTAGTTATTGGCATTGCAAATAACAACGATTGAAAGATATTTCAAATGGACGTCAAATCTGCCTTTTTGAATGGTCCACTTTATGAAGAGGTTTATGTTGAGCAGCCCTCCAAATTTGTGGTAAAGAATCAAGAGATGAAGTACTACAAAATTCATAAAGCATTATATGGTTTGAAATAAGATCCAAGAGCATGGAACAAACACATTGATGGCTTTCTTGTTGACATTAGTTTCAAGCGGCGTGTGTCCGAACACGGAGTTTATGTGAGATCGGATATAAATGAAGGGAAATCGTGATTAAAAAACGCAACGAAAATTAAAATTTCCCTTTAGCGATCCTTATGAAAGATCATGATCAGTGATAGAATGGTTACCTCTTGTGGTGATGAAACATTTGATTCTGAATCTAAGGAATGATCACGAGCGATGTACGATGAACAATGACTCTACTCAGTCCACACAAACAACTTCATTTAGTCTCAGTGCTAGCTACTACGATTGAAGGCTTTGAGTGAGAGATAGAGAGAAGGAAAATACGGCTAGGGTTTCACAGCTGAATTTTCATCAAGTGTTTATGCTTTTGTACAAGGGTTATATTTATAGAACCACTTGTGTGGACTGCAAGCTAAAAATCCCACTTAAGTGCACGCACACCATATTGTATGATGTACCGTATATCACTTAAGCACGCGGTACCTTACCACAATCTGTATTCAACTTAAGTGCATCGTACCTTACAGTGTTACATATTTACTTAAGTACACCGTACCTTACGGCGTTCCTTATTTACTCTACCTCTTATCAAACTGTCCTTATGTGTGTGACCCTGTAGGATTTCTCGACGTTGGTAATTATAATAAATCATGCATTTAACATAATAAACAGTGAGAGGTGTCTAGCAACACATCACTGCTACCCAAGTCATGAAATTGTCATGTGATCTGAAAAAACCTTTTGTGATAGTGCTTGTGTGTACAATTACCCTTTTGCCCTTATGTCTATATTGAACACAAAGCATATATCGTGTCATCCTTGTTCAGTTCAATATTGGGCCCTTAGACATTTATCCTGTTATGCAGGATGGGCAAATTCCATCTAGGTCACTCATGTCCCTCAGCATGCTTTATGAAGTACCCATCAACTGTCTTTATAGTTATCCAATTACAGACAATGAATGATCAGCAATAAAGTACTTGACTCTACATCTAGGGTCCATTTGGTTTGGTATGTTCAAAATCTTCTATGAAGCATACTCTGATTTGAACGTCGCATGTTAATCACCTTGTTGGATTATTACCAGGAATATTGACATCCGAAAATGATGTGCTGCTTGGATTGACGACGCGTCGGTGAAGGTCTTGGCTTTCTTTGGAGCAACATGAAAAGTGAAGCATGAAGTTACAGCTCGGTGTGTGTGAGGTTATGACTTGGAGTGGACTAATCTCTCATTACTTGGGAGTTAACCAATGCTTCGTTTATGAGATCTTCTTGAAGGTATGAGCTTTGTCAAAAGAAATTTACTTGGACTATCAAATATTATCTCAAAAATAATGTTGATTTTGGAACATTGGAATGGCCCTGTCTCTTCTTAAGATTCTTGCATTATTCATCTTTGTTTCATGTATTTTTGGTGCAACATGCTTGGCACAATATGTGAATTTGATGGAAGCTTAGAGGAGGGGATTGACCTAAGGACACTTTGGAGAACTTGACAAAAGGTTCACGGCTTTGGTTTGAAGACATCTAGGCAATGCTTTTGGCTTAATGTTGAAGACTTAGTGGAATTTAGGTGCCCGTTATGTGATAAAATTTGTATGTGTTTGTAACCTGTACTGTCATAGCTTGTACTGAAGCTTAATTTTTGTAAGGTGAAATGAACTTTGGAGTGGTGTAGTCTCTTATTACCATTCTAAACATTAGGTCCCTAACTTGGCATGTATGAGTAGTTTTTTTGAATTCAAGTTTGTGTGCTTCACCGTCTTTGACTGATAATCTTGCTTAAAATCCTCTGCTTTGTATTTTAAGAATAATTTGTATATGATCCTAGCAGCAAGCATTTTTCTCATGGCTTGTATTTTCAAACAAGGTATGTGACGTTGTCTTTAGACATGGCCACATGGTTTAAGTCACGCCTGGAAATTAACTCAGTCTATACTGCTCAATTTGGCCTATATACTCTAATCATAATCACTCAATCAAGGATTTAAGATAAAAGGGATTGGATCATTACTTACAATAAAGACTCATATCTTACCATAACTTAAATGGACATTTATTTAATCATATCCTTATGTCAAAGTAAAAACAGATCTCATGCCTTGAAAGAAATCCAAACGTTGCAGTAAGGTTTGAGTATAATCCTGGAGATTGCTCGAAACAAAGCGATTTGGCTGGCAATGACATCATAGCATTAGTACCAACTTGCAATAAATTAAATCATGGCTTATGGACCCATTGAACATGGCTTCAAATAACTTTGATTTTAACTTGGGATTTAAACAAATTCAAACATAGTTTGAGACACTTTGCAAATTTTGACCATGACTTCCAATTGCATTTTGAAACATACTCCAATTTTGCAAAAATAACTCTGACATGGTAGCAAATTATTCCACAGACACGACTAAAGATAATTCCTACTTGAACACCACCTAAACTTGCACATGAATTTTGGTCACACCTTGATTATGCCAGGAGCCTCTTGAGACATGACATGTTCTCGAGTTACAATCGCTCATTTAACCTTGAAAACTAGTCCAAACTTGGATTAAAAGCAAACATGACCTAAAGATGAATCATCTTTTCCTTGAATCGAGGATGGCTTTTTCTTAGCTTATTTTAACCATACAGCCTCAGTGTCGCACTTGGAATATGGTTTAAAATCTTCTTGATTATAGCTTGAAATTAGTTTGAAGCCAATTGATCATGTCTTGACTGAATAATCATAAAAATGAGTGCTCAATCCTCCTTATATCTTCTTGAAATCATAGCAAACCTAGCACAAGCTAGTAAACACTTCAAATACATACCAGACCCTTATGACTTTAGTCTTAGAAGGTGATTAGCTAGAAGCCAAGTAATCTCGTAGTAGGTAGGACAAATTTGGGGTATGACAGATGCCTCTATCTAATTGTCTTGAACCCGAGAAAATGAACTGCTGCATGGCGTTTATTTTAAGGGTAGAAGTCAATTAGATGCAAGAAGACCCCAAAATTTGTCTGACAAAAGGTAAAGAGTAAGAGCTAACAGAATGAGGTAGTAGGGTTCAAACTGAACAAAATAACTTGAGATCCTTTGGATTGTCGAAGCAGTCCCTTATTCATTAAGGTTCCTCGATGATACCAAAGCAGTATCTCTGAAGGCAGACGATTCTTTGGGTCGCCGAAGCAGTCCCTTATCCATTAAGGTTCCTCGATGATACCAAAGCAGTATCTCTGAAGGCAGACGATTCTCTGGGTCGTCGAAGTAGTCCCTTATCCATTAAGGTTCCTCGATGATACCAAAGCAGTATCTCTGAAGGCAGACGATTCTCTGGGTCTTCGAAGCAGCCCCTTATCCATTAAGGTTCCTCGATGATACCAAAGCAGTATCTCTGAAGGCAGACGATTCTTTGGGTGGTCGAAGCAGTCCCTTATCCATTAAGGTTCTTCAATGATACCAAAGTAGTATCTCTGAAGGCAGACGATTCTCTGGGTCGTCGAAGCAGTCCCTTATCCATTAAGGTTCCTCGATGATACCAAAGCAGTATCTCTGAAGGCAGACGATTCTCTGGGTCGTCGAAGCAGTCCCTTATCCATTAAGGTTCTTCGATGATACCAAAGCAATATCTCTGCGGTAAATTTGAGCAAGATTCATGCTGGAGTAAATGTGTTGGCTCTGCAGGGGAAAGCTCACAAGAAACTTTCTAGGATAGCCTCTGCTTGGGGAGTAATTAAAAGCAACAGCTGCTGGGACTGTCATTATCAACTGCCTGGCTGAAGAACAACTTACTGGGGAATAGAATTCCTTGAGCACATGCGAGGTATCCACCTCTCTTTAGAAGAACATTGCTGACTTTGATGGAGGACTGGCCAAGATGCTTGTGAACCGATCCTGGATCCTGTTATGCTATGCTAGGGATGGATATGCCATGCATACAGGAATGCAAATGAACTTGCTTATTATGAGATGCATATGGGAATGTAACCAGGCAAGGCTTCACTTCTGGTTTCCCAAGAAGGATTAATGGGGATTAGATGGAGCAAGGTGAAAGACTCACTGGTAATACTGGCATATCAACTCGGGGGTTGAGAAAATAAAATACACTATCGACTCGGGGGTCGAGAAACATTAAGATAAACTGTCGTCAACTCGGGGGTTGAAAGAAAGGTGAAGGTAATATCGACTCGGGGGTCGAGGAAATAAAGACAATATCGACTCGGGGGTCGAGAAAATAAAGGCAAAGTACTCTATCAACTCGGGGGTTGAAGGTAAAAGCAAATATCGACTCGGGGGTCGAGGGCAAAGATAAAGGCAATATCGACTCGGGGGTCGAGGAAATAAAGACAATGTCGACTCGAGGGTCGAAGAAGATAAAGATAACAATGACTCGGGGGTCAGTACAAGCAATAAGATGTCAACTCGGGGGTTGAAGGTGCAATAATGATATCGACTCGGGGGTCGAGAAACTAAGGCAATATCGAATCGGGGGTCGAGAAAATAAAGACAAAATATCATCAACTCGGGGGTTAAAAGAAAGGTAAATATCGACTCGGGGGCCGAAGAAAATAAAGACAACATTGACTCAGGGGTTAAGAACAAAACAACATATATCAACGCGGGGGTTGAGGAAAGAAATAGGTTATTATATATGCATATGGTGTGTGTATGTTGTATGTGATGCATATGTGGATGCAAGCAGAGGATTGGTCTTATGAAGGTGCCATCAGGGTGGACTTTTGGAGGTGCCAAGCAGGGTTGGACTTTTTGGAGGTGCCAAGCAGGGTTGGACTTTTGGTAGGTGCCAAGCAGGGTTGGACTTTATGAGGTGAAAGGATTTGATTTCCCGACACTTAGTATCTGATAGTGCCATTATCAGAGGATAGATGTGGATGCTCTTGGTGCCCCAAGTCTGATCCTTTGCAGAATTTGCATGCTTGGTTCGTTAGAGAACCTCACTTCTAGCTGATGTGCCATAAATGGTTGTATGAGCGCAGCGACGTAACCAATGCACGTTGATTGTGTGAGCGTAGCAACTTATCCAATGCATTCTGATGGTGCATTTGCTCTGCCCTAAGGCTTTTAATACTTGTTGAATTCAAGGGTCGCTTAGTGCATGACATAGCCATCTTGACCAACTTGAATGTATGAAGGGAATCTGCCCCTGTCTGGAGGGTAATGAGATGATCTGCCCCAGTGTATGGATTTTGCAGTGGTCTGCCCCTGTGTCTTGGCTTTTGAAAGATTTGCCTCAAATTGACTTTTGAAAGACTTGCCTCAGATTGACTAAGTATTGAGATAGTCTCAATTCGAGTCAGTGCCAACGAATGCTCAAGTTTCTCTCTGATTGCACTTTATCAAAATTTCCAAACTGTCAAGTACTGATTTGCAGCTAAAATTGATCATTCAGAAATGGTAATTTTAATGCGACATTCATGCAAGTTTAGAAAAATCATTTATTGGAATGGCGTGTCAGTGTGTGACGAGTGAACCATTAGTCCAAACGCAGTGCTGATTTACTGGTGTGTGAAAGATACAACAAGAGTATGACACCAATACAAAAGATTAGCAAATATGTAGGAGTCAGTTTACGCAACCTTGCTGTAGTATGCTTTCAGAATAAACCCCGCCTCAATTAGGTCTTTTGAGGGTTGTAACGTGGTCTGGTTCACGGTTATAGAAACAAAAGATATAAGGCTCAACGTTATATTTGTACCCACCCCTTCGTCGTGATGATCTCCAGTCCTACGTTCAGTTAAATCGACACACGTACTTAGATTTTGACGGTGTAAGAATGAAGATGAAGGTTCAAGGTTCGCTTGAAATGGCAGTCATCTTATTTTGTTTTTGATGGACGTCAATGACCTTTTTTGCTTTTATTTTTTTCTTTTGATCCCTGATTTTGCATGGACTAAATTTGTTTTTTTTAAGTCCACCGGAACTGCCCCAATTTTTGCCTGAGTCACCTTTTTGAGGCTTGTGACTGCCAAATCATTGGTCATTACAACCATCATAACTTCTGAATTTTGCATGGTTCCTTCGACACGTCCGGATGTGTGCGAATGCGGAATCAGATTAACTGAACACTACCCTGCCCCAGGTTAAACGTAAGGGTTTAGAAATCCGAAGGAAACTTCTACTTCTAAGCTCGAAGTAGTTAACTAGGGATTAACTCCTTATCTCTCCAGTGCTTAGGAATTTGAAAGAATGCCTGTACATCCTTGGCAGGATTCTATCTGAAAGCATACCATCAGCAATTATGGGTATCTCATTTTCGTCATCCTCCCTCCAATCTTTGTTAAACAACAATTTGGTTAAGAAAGTGAATGAGAGGTATATAAATGAACATTTTTTGTTTTTGTTTTATATAAGTGAAGAAAATGTGAGCGAATGCGACGTGATTAATTCAAAAAAATGCATGATCATTTCATTAATATTACCATTAATAAACAACAATGTTTAAAAGCAAATAGCACATAACATAAAGAAACTACAAATGCATAGAAACGACATGATCTAAAAATTGCCAGCATTGGGGACTGGGCCTTTCTTTCTTGACCCACTGTTGGACTAGCATTATTGTTCATCGAGACCACTATGATAGCCTTCTTCACACCTACTCTCAGCAACTTCTTCCATAACATGGACTGATGGACCCACCCGATCAAGTGAAGGATTGACGTTGATTTGAAGACCTCGAGGTGTAAATGAGATTAGCTTGGACTCAATCAGATTTTGGATCTTGTTTTTGAGCTATTTGCAATTCTCAGTTGAATGCCCCATGGCGCCAGCATAGTAGCCACATCGTGCATTGGCGTCAAAGCCTGGTGGGTATGGAGGAATAATAGGATCCAAGCCCTTTGGCACTATTAGCCCGCTATTAATCAAACGTGGCAATATATGACTGAATGGCACTGGCAAATGATCAAAATTCCTTTTTGGTCTTTGAATATAGTAGCGTAGGGGTTGTGAAGAGTGTTGTTGTGTAATCTGTTGTTGACGAGGGGGACCTCTATTGACAGGAGTATATTAACCATGTGGAGAGAATGGAATCGCACAGGGATGCCCATGGCATTGCTGACTTTGAACATTTGAGATGCTTGGGTATGGAGCTTGTAAAGTGTCCCAGATTGCATTGATTTCATCCTCCTCTCCCTCTTGAGAACTGACAATGGATTCACTCTCACTAGCATCGATGCTCGAGGCGTCTAGGACCTTTCCACTCTTGATATGACTCTCAATGCGTTCTCCTACTAAAACTAAGTCAGAGAAGTTTGAGGTCCCATTGCCCGTCATCTTTTCTAGGTATGGGCTTTGCAGAGAATTTATGAACATGTCAACCAATTCTCTATCTAAGAGTGGTGGTTGAACGCGAGCAGCTACCTCTCTCCATCTCTGAGCATACCCTCTAAAGGATTCGTTCTCCTCTTGAGATAAGCCTTGCAACTGTATGCGGTTGAAAGCCACATTAAGATTGTATTGGTATTGCTTCACAAAGGCGTTGGCCAAGTCCAACCACGACTGGATATGGTTACTCTGTAGCTGTATGTACCAACTCAACGATGCCCCACTCAGACTGTCTTAGAAACAATGGATCATAAGTTTATCATTGAGAGCATTGGAGGTCATCTTTCTGCAAAACATCACCAAATGTTGCTTCGGACAGCTATGTCCTTTGTATTTCTCAAATTTTGGCATCTTGAACTTTGGAGGTAATATAAGTCCGGGTACCAAACACATGTTTAAAGCATTCAGATCAAAAGCATCACGCCCCTTTATGGTTTCAAGCTTCTCTTCCAACACACGACGTCTTTCAGCAAACTCAACATCTTGAGGTCGTTCAGTATTCACCACCAAGCTTGTCCCTTGGGAATTCGGTGTAGTGAATGCAAAGCTATGGTATTCAACTGCATCATGAGACGAGGCATGTTCATCTTGAATAATGTGACATTCTTGTATAACCTGGTCCCCAACAGGAATCTGCACAGGCTGAAATTGGGCAAGATTATTCACTTGAGGCATAATGACATTCTCAGTGACTGTAGGCCTTTGAATGTTGTCCCCTTTCCTTGCCAAAGCTATCATAGCTTCCACAAGTTGCTCTAGCTGGTTCTTCATCAAGTCAACATCTGCTCTTGAGGCAAACTGGTTTTGCTCTTCTGAGTCCATGATCCTTTCAAAAGCGACTTCAATTCTGATACAAGTGTCAGGAAATCAACTACGGGTTATGGACAAAGGATGGTTGAGTTTGTTTTGGTTTTGGAAAATGATATGCAATGCTGATGAATGCAAATGCAATGGTATGCCAATGCAATGTGGGTAGATTCAGGATCCAGGATAACACGAGCATTTGCAAAAACCCTAATAGGTAGGCTTTATAAGGGAAGTTCTAGATTCTTTACCCATAAACCCACTCACAGGATATCTTTTACGTTGATGGATAAGGTTCCCAGGATTACGGACACTAATCGCATCAACACCACGCAACAGGCTAGCTGCATTGTGACAAGGATATGAAAAGGTATCTCCTGAGTGTAGTCTTCATGCTAGGCTCACGAGAAGCGAGTCCTCGGAGACTAACACTAATGACCACCAATATGGAAAGTGGTGCTAAGAGTGGTTCCCAGAGTCACGGACCCTCCATGAATCAAGTCGTGCGACAGGCTAGCTGAGTTACAACAAAATCTACGAAAAGGTCTACTCTAGGGGAAGCTTTCATGCTAGGCACACAAGGAACGAATCCTTGGGGACTAACACTAATTACTTCCAAAATCTAAACTAGGTGTTCTCTCTTCTTTTTCCAAGACTCGGGTATAGAGTCTTACTTGTGATGTCATCCCAAGATCCAATAGACAAGTATGATAAACAACATATAATAAAGAGGAAAGCAACACAGAGCAAATAAAGAAGTAATAGGAGAAAACAAACAAGAAGAAATTAAATAAGCGATGCTAACACTCTTGAATCGAGTCAAGTTAGGCTTGACTCTCTCTAGCATAGGGCAATGCTTGTCCCCAGCAGAGTCGCATCTGTCGTACCTCAAAAAATACGATCCTCGTGGTGGACGCGGAAGAAACTGTTCGAAACAGAGTCGCCACCGAACTTTATTTATTCCAAGGAAGGAATAGGAAAATATCGATAAAACCTTTAAAGGATAAGAAAATGGTCATCGCAACCAAATTCGGGTTCGGGAGTCAGTTACGCAAGAGGGAAGGTGTTAGCACCCTCTACGTCCGTTGTACTCAACGGGAACCTCTTGATTCGATTTGGGAGATGAGTTAGCTTGGTTTGTTTATTTTCTTTTAAGGGAATATTGCTTTCTAAAGGGAAGATGGGTGGTTTTTTTATTAGGGTGCTCGGCAAGGATTGAGAACCCTTGTGCCTACGTATTCCCTCGTGCAATGGGAAAGTCAGAGCATTCGTAGTTCGTGGGACTATGGTTGGTTTGTATTTTTTAGACGAACGAGTGTTTAATTCGCATTCTAACTGCTAAATGTTGGCTTGTCTGCTCGTCAAGGAGGCTGAAGTACGAGTTTATATGCGCGAAAGAATGGACTAAACAATGTTCTTTTTTGTGAAAAGTTGTTTGAATATGAATTAAGTGTATTAGAGATTTGATTGAGAAAAAGGTTTAATTTGGACGTGTTTTAGGCAAACGAGGGTTTAGGTTGCATTATAACTGCTAAACATTGGCTTGTCTGCTCGCTAGGGGAGGCTGAAGCACGATTTTATATGTGCGAAAGAATGACTTAAACAATGTTCTTCGGGAAAGGTGTTTGAGTTGTGGATTAAGTGTATTAGGGTTTCGGTTGCATGTGAAGTGTTTGGTTTGTTAAGTATTTTAGAGGAGGAATGATGATTATTCGATAAACGAGATGTCGGCCTCGCAACCAATTAATCGGGGCATTACTGAGATGCTAGATCTCAACGACACCTTTTTTATTCTATTAATTGTGAAATTATGTTTGTTGGACAATGGGCTTATTTGTCCATATAATTAGTGCGAGTGTTTTAGGGACGAAAGATCGGAACAAACACAACCCAAAGCGTGTGCCTCAAGAGCGTTTGTTTAAGGGCCCAAGAGGTGCTAGACCTCAAGAGTCCACTACTTTCGTAATTTAATTAGGAAACTGATTTGAATTTGATTAGAGTATCTTAATTAGACGTGTTAATTGAATTAGGGTTTAGAAATCGAGGATTAAGTATGTTGAAAGTTTTTAGGTTTTTAAATGGAAGACGGAACGAACACAACCCAAGGCGTGCACCCTAAGAGTGATTGTTCAAGGACCCAAGGAGTGTTAAACCCCAAAAGCCCACTACTTCCATGGTTAATTAGGAAAATGTTTAAGAAGATTGATTTAAATATTTTATAAGAAAATATTTCAAGTATTTCAAAGTTGATTATGATTTTAAGTTAAAAGAAAGTTCGTAGAAGATTAGGTAGTTGTTTTTTTTTTTAATTTGAATTAAGATTTATAAGTCAAAAAAGTTTTATTAAGGTTGAATGCTTTAGTTAGATTAAAATATTTTTAAGTATTTTAGAAATGGAAGACGGAACGATCACAACCCAAGGCGTGCGCCCTAAGAGCGATCGTTCAAGGACCCAAGGAGTGCTAGACTCCAAAAGCCCACTTTTTCCATTATTGATTAGAAAATAATTTAGATATCTTAAGAAATGTTTTATGATTTGATTTAAGAAAGTAATTAATGATTAGGCAAAAAGGATTATGATTTAATTTGATTTGAAAAAGATATTTTTAAAAGTTAAGAAATTAACTAGATTAGGAATTAAATAGAAAAGTAATTTTTGGATGTTTAGAATTAAAACTAAATCAATAATTAATTAAATTAAAATTCAATATTTAATAAGATTAATCATTAAATAGATTAATCATTATTAAATAAATTTTTTAAATAAGATTAACCAAATTATTTTAATAATATTATTCAAAGTTTTGTTTTTAAGGAAATAAATAAAATATTTTTAGATTTATTATTAAGTAATTAAAATTAAGTTTTAAAATCAAAACAAACAAAAAAAAACAAAACAAAAAAGGAAACGAGCCAGGCAGATATTGGGGGTGTGAATATGAGAGAAATCCCCCAGGCCCAAGTGGAATAAGCCCAACGCATGTGAGGAGTCCACGGTACTCTCTCAGTCAAACTAGGTTGACCCAAGAATTAATCTGGGGCGTTGATCAGTCACAGAGTCAACTAAAACTCTTGATCTAAGGGAGTAGAACGTGCGTGCATAATTGAGATAATAGGAGGCCATACGCAGGATTAATGAAACACAATAAACCGGTGACACTTGTCACCGGTGGGTGAAGACACCCAAATCCTCACTAAACCGTCCACTTACTCAGCCTAAGGGAGAGAATGAGAAATCAAAATTTCAACCATTTCTCTCTCTCGATCAGATCTTTCTCTTAACGCTATCCTTCTCTCTCTCAAACACCTTGCCGGAAACCTAAAACGACCGGAGAAGCGGTGGCGCGCGGCGGCCGCCACCGTCTTCTCCGACGAGACACCACAAAACCTCAAACCCTACATTATTTCTTTCCCTCCATCCAAATCTGAACTCCGATTTACAAAGAAATTAACCAAAACTTCTAATTAGATTCGTTCCCAAATCAAAACCCTAACCAAAATCCAAACAAAATCAAAGCAATATGAAGCAAATACACTATTTCGAGAGTATTACCAACATGATAATCAATCCACACACCTAGAACACGCTAATCCCAAATCAAAACCCCTAACCCTAATTTCAAAATACTGTAACGATCTCGAAGCATTCAAGGAATCAAAGCAAAAAATCATGGCATGAAGAAGCTACATAAAAGGTTGTAAGATCTTATGTAGTCGGAGCTAGTCCGACGAGCTTCTCTTCCGGCAACTCAAGTGATAACGTCCGGTAAGCATTTCTCTTTCATCTTCAATGCTCATTCTCCTTTGTTTCTTTCTGTTGTAGTCGTTGTTTGGTTAGATTTCTGGGGTTAAGCTCAAAGTACACTCAGATTCTGATGACGAATCTGAGGACCTTTCGTTGCAAGAGCTCTTGTATGAGGTTTTGTGATGAGATTTTGGCAGAATTTCCTTAGGGTTCTTCTTCCTCCCTTTTGCAAATGATTGAAGTCCAATTTATAGAGGATTTGTGTGATGGCTCATACGTGAGAACTGGAGAGAATTTCAGAGGAATATCCTCTCATACGTGTTAGTGTAAGCTGTCAATTCTGAATACCGTTAGGAGGATTCGCATTAGGATTTTGTGGGGACCCAAGGTTGTACGATTTTTGTTTGTTGTGCAGGCCAAACCCTTCTAGAACGTGGTCCTCTTTCGATCAAGATTTTATTGTGGGTGATTTATGATTCCTTTGTTATGCTGATGTGGCGGTCAACGCAAGTCATCCCCTGCTGACTCTACCTTCTTCTTATTATTCATGGTCAGTAATTTTCTCACCAACTTGGTTAATGACAGATGCTGCTGGATTTTAGTTATTTGTGATGTGTGGGATTGTGAATTCTGAACTGATGCATCATTTTTGCAGGTTGTACATGATCACGGAATTTGCCGCAACCTCCTCAAAGACAATTTGGTTTGGTATGTTCAAAATCTTCTATGAAGCATACTCTGATTTGAACGTCGCATGTTAATCACCTTGTTGGATTATTACCAGGAATATTGACATCCGAAAATGATGTGCTGCTTGGATTGACGACGCGTCGGTGAAGGTCTTGGCTTTCTTTGGAGCAACATGAAAAGTAAAGCATGAAGTTACGGCTCGGTGTGCGTGAGGGTATGACTTGGAGTGGACTAATCTCTCATTACTTGGGAGTTAATCAATGCTTCGTTTATGAGATCTTCTTGAAGGTATGAGCTTTGTCAAAAGAAATTTACTTGGACTGTCAAATATTATCTCAGAAATAATGTTGATTTTGGAACATTGGAATGGCTCTGTCTCTTCTTAAGATTGTTGCTTTATTCATCTTTGTTTCATGTATTTTTGGTGCAACATGCTTGACACAATATGTGAATTTGATGGAAGCTTGGAGGAGGGCATTGACCTAAGTACAGTTTGGAGAACTTGACAAAAGGTTCACAACTTTGGTTTGAAGACATCTAGGCAATGCTTTTGGCTTAATGTTGAAGACTTAGTGGAATTTAGGTGCCCGTTATGTGATAAAATTTGTATGTGTTTGTAACCTGTACTGTCATAGCTTGTACTGAAGCTTAATTTTTGTAAGGTGAAATGAACTTTGGAGTGGTGTAGTCTTTTATTACCATTCTAAGCATTAGGTCCCTAACTTGGCATGTATGAGTAGTTTTTTTGAATTCAAGTTTGTGTGCTTCACCGTCTTTAACTGATAATCTTGCTTAAAATCCTCTGCTTTGTATTTTAAGAATAATTTGTATATGATCCTAGCAGCAAGCATTTTTCTCATGGCTTGTATTTTCAAACAAGGTATGTGACGTTGTCTTTAGACATGGCCACATGGTTTAAGTCACGCCTGGAAATTAACTCAGTCTATACTGCTCAATTTGGCCTATATACTCTAATCATAATCACTCAATCAAGGATTTAAGATAAAAGGGATTGGATCATTACTTACAATAAAGACTCACATCTTACCATAACTTAAATGGACATTTATTTAATCATATCCTCATGTCAAAGTAAAAACAGTTCTCATGCCTTGAAAGAAATCCAAACGTTGCAGTAAGGTTTGAGTATAATCCTGGAGATTGCTCGAAACAAAGCGATTTGGATGGCAATGACATCATTGCTTTAGTACCAACTTGCAATAAATTAAATCATGGCTTATGGACCCATTGAACCTGGCTTCAAACAACTTTGATTTTAACTTGGGATTTAAACAAATTCAAACATAGTTTGAGACACTTTGCCAATTTTGACCATGACTTCCAATTGCATTTTGAAACATACTCCAATTTTGCAAAAGTAACTCTGACATGGTTGCAAAATATTCCACAGACACGACTAAAGATAATTCCTACTTGAACACCACCCAAACTTGCACATGAATTTTGGTCACACCTTGATTATGCTAGGAGCCTCTTGAGACATGACATGTTCTCGAGTTATAATCGCTCATTTAACCTTAAAAACTAGTCCAAACTTGGATTAAAAGCAAACATGGCCTAAAGATGAATCATCTTTTCCTTGAATCGAGGATGGCTTTTTCTTAGCTTGTTTTAACCATACAGCCTCAGTGTCGTACTTGGAATATGGTTAAAAATCTTCTTGATTATAGCTTGAAATTAGTTTGAAGCCAATTGATCATGTCTTGACTGAATAATCATAAAAATGAGTGCTCAATCCTCCTTATCTCTTCTTAAAATCATAGCAAACCTAGCACAAGCTAGTAAACACTTCAAATACATACCAGACCCTTATGACTTGAGTCTTAAAAGGTGATTAGCCAGAAGCCAAGTAATCTCGTAGTAGGTAGGACAAATTTGGGGTATGACACCATGATCCATGAGATGTGATCATCAGTCTATCTACATAATAGTCTTAATGCTTTAAGGTTATCCCATTTTACATTAAAGTTCGACTACAGATACTTTAAGAATATTGTCCTTATGTTTAATGGAATCTCATGATTAAGTCACACTTAATATTTCATTAAACGAACTAGCTATTCTAGGGACTTTATCAATTTGGAAAAACAAACATAATAAAGAAATGCCTTTTATTATTAATAAATAATCCGATACAAGTACCAAAAGTATTGGCCTTTAGGGCTTACACTAACAGCAAATGATGGTGTGATCATCCTTTGCTTGTATGCGGATGATCTATTGATTATCGACAGCTGTGAGAAGAGTATCTCTAAGTTCAATAATGAACTTATGGATGAGTTCGAGATGACGGGCCTTGGCATTATGACGTATTTCCTTGGCATAGAGTTCCAAAGGTCAAAAACGGGACTGCTCATGCATCAAAGGAGATATGCTCTTGAGATCTTGAAGAGGTGTGAAATAGAGCATTGTAATGCGACCATTACACCATGTGAATTAAGGTTGCAGCTGTCCAAGAGTGAGGATGAACAAGATGTGGATCCAACACAATATAGGAGATTGATTGGATCATTATGGTACTTGTGCAATACACGACCGGACTTGGCATTTAGTGTCGGTATTGCTAGTAGATTCATGGAGAGACCTAAAGTGTCTCACTTGGCAGCGGTCAAGAGGATCCTTAGATATGTTAAAGGAACTCTTGGTTGTGGAATTCTCTTTCCGGCATCAGATACGGGCCAAAAATGAAATTTTTTTAGTTTTACCGATTCTAATTGGTGTGGTGATAAGGATGATAGAAAGTCAACGACTGGATACATCTTTATGTTTGGTAGGACACCAATCTCTTGGTGTTCAAAGAAGGAACCAGTGGTAGCACTCTCGTCTTGTGAGGCAGAGTACATTGCGGCTTCGTTGTGTGCATGTCAAGCCATGTTGCTCATGAATTTATTAAAGAAGTTGGGTAGCAATGAGGGTGAGACTACTACACTTCTTGTTGATAATGTTTCTGTGATCAACCTTGCAAAAAATCTGATTGCACACGGAAGAAGCAATCACATAGAGATGCGATTTCATTATTTGAGGGAGCTAGGGAGTGGAGGCAAGTTACGATTGGGGTATTGTCGAAGCGAAGACCAAGTAGCGGATTTGTTGATCAAGGGGGTAACAAATGAGGTGTTCAAGAGGTTGAAGATGAGCATGCTGGACTTGGACCAACTGAAATGAGGTGGTGTGTTAGAAGATGATTTTTGCATTTCAGGTTGGTGTAACCAGTTACCGGATATGTGGTAACCGGTTACCACTGCTTTGATCAGACTGGGTTGGCTAGTGGAATTGGGTGTAACCGGTTACCCAGACTATGGTAACCAGTTACCACTGTAGGTTTTTCAGTTTTCAGCTTATTTTTAAGTTATTTTGCTTTTCCTATTATTTTGTACATAATGTATAAAAGACCTTTAGTGCTCTCAATTATTGTTAATGCCAATTTTCATTTTCACCCTCAATTACTCTCTCTCTCTCTCTCTCTCTCTCTCTCTCTATTTTTCTCTCTCAATTCTTAACTTCATCTTCTCCAAATTACTCTAATTCTCCATTAATTCACCTTAATTGATTTGTGTGTTCTAACAATGACGTGTCTCCTACTTGATTTGCAATACATTGAGGAGGAGACAAATGAGTTTGATTGATCGCAACTTGAGCGGTAGCGACTTTGCGTAATGCAGTCGAATGAGTAACACTAGATCCAACCATTTATGAAAAGTTAAAAAGTCATAAATCTGGAAATTTAGGAAATCAAAGTTGAATCACTACTTGATCAGGTCGAACACGATGGATCTTCGTGTTCGATTTAAAGAACTCTTGATCCGATAAATTGAAAAGGTTTCGAACTGATCAATCGAAGAATGAAAGCGCGATTCTGAAAATACAGAAATCAGAAGTCGATTTTTATAAACGAAGCTACTATTCCGTTGGCGGAACTACAATTAATTGGTGAATCGGTGGTTGTGATAAATAACGGTAGATCAAAACTTTCATTGCAGTGAAGAAGAGGCTGACCTGCAAGGTTAAAATTTTGTCGCTCAATTTAGTAGCCGAAGAAAAAAGTGAATAAAAATTAAATTTAAAATTGTTTCCTTGATTTCTTCGTGCCTATTATTTATACAATGAAACATTATAACAATCCCCTATTTGTTAACCTCTTGACTTAGTGAAACATTATAACAATCCATTTGTTAACCTGTCATATTTATTGATTATAAAGAAGTTGACTATTTTAAAATTAAAGAAATGTAATTGACATTTTGTATGATTCGGAAGGAGTACTCTATTGGTAGTAATAAATATCCAATACAAAATTGTGGTTGTTGGAAAGTGCACGTACTCATCTTATACCTACACATAAATCAACTTGTTGGAGATTAATACAGAAAGACAAAGACATTAACAACGGATCCTTATTTTGAAAGCATATACCGTATTCATTTATCATTCACCACTTATATAAACCGTACACGTAACTCATCACCGAAACCACTCTTCACTGTTACTTCTCAATTCTAACCTTTCACCGACCCCCGGAGATGAATCTCCGGCGAGTCTCTTTTTCCTTTTTCTTCTTCCTATATCTCCTCCTCACCCCCAATTTCTCCTCCGCCGCCTCCGATGAAAATCTCCGCCGCAAAAAACACAAAATCTCAGGTCCGATTAAAACCGTCGTAGTCATCGTCATGGAGAATCGCTCCTTTGACCATGTTCTCGGTTGGCTCAAATCAACCCGACCCGAAATCGACGGGCTCACCGGCACGGAAACAAATCCGATCCGAGTCTCCGACCCTTCTTCCCCCAAAATTTCAGTCTCTAACGACGCCGTCTTCATTGACTCCGATCCCGGTCACTCGTTTCAAGCTATTAGAGCACAAATATTCGGATCCAACGAAAGCTCATCTAAACCGGCTCCGATGAACGGTTTCGCTCAACAAGCCGAACAAACTCTCAAAGGAATGTCGAAAACCGTCATGAGCGGGTTCAAACCGGAGCTTCTCCCGGTTTACACCGAGTTAGCAAACGAGTTCACGGTTTTTGACAAATGGTTCGCTTCCGTTCCCGCTTCGACTCAACCGAACCGGTTTTATGTCCACTCCGCAACTTCTCACGGTGCTATGAGTAACGTTAGGAAGAATCTCATCCACGGTTTCCCTCAACGCACAATCTTCGACTCTCTCAACGATAACGGCGTTAGTTTCGGTATCTATTACCAAAACATCCCCGCAACGCTATTTTTCAAGAGTTTGAGAAAGTTGAAGAACACTCTGAAGTTTCATAACTATGGTTTGAAGTTTAAGAGACATGCTATGAAGGGGAAATTGCCAAATTATGTGGTGGTTGAGCAGCGTTACTTCGACGTGAAGGTTTCTCCGGCAAACGATGATCATCCTTCTCATGATGTGGCTATAGGACAGAGGTTTGTGAAGGAAGTGTATGAGATATTGAGGAAAAGTCCTCAGTGGAAAGAAATGGCGATTTTGATAACTTACGATGAACATGGTGGGTTCTATGATCATGTTCCTACACCGGTTGAAGGTGTTCCTAACCCTGATGGGATTATTGGGCCTCACCCTTATTATTTTAGGTTTGATAGGTTGGGTGTTCGTGTTCCTACTTTTCTTATCTCTCCTTGGATTGATAAGGGTACAGGTATGGTTTCCAAAGTTTCCATTTTTAAGTACTTTTGTTTTTGGAAATCTGGTTTAATGGTTTACTTTTATGTCCTGCTTAGATTTGTTGATATTTTGTAGAGTAGTGTCTTTTGATATTGTGTTCAAAAATAGGTTTGGAACTACACTATAGAATAGTGGCCTTCTGCTACTCTTAATATTGTTGAGAATAGCAGTCGAATGCATTGGTTGCAACTTTTGTAACATCGTTTTTGTCGTGGTTGCAAAGATATCTAACACGTTGATGTATTGACTTAGTTTGTAGTTCCAAACCTATTTTGAAAACACGGTCTTGTTCTTGTTCATTGCTAATGTTTTAGTCTTCGAAGCTGTCTTAACTGGGAAGGTCCAATTCAAGTTAAGGATTCTTGTTTTGTTGTTTTCGGAATTATGTTAGTTTGATTTTGATGTTAAGTGTTATTTTATTGTTAGTCTTGAGAATTTGATGCAGATTGAGTTGTTGTTGTACTCTAGACATATTTGAAGTATACTTTGGTCTATGAATATGTACATACTTGAAGTATACTTTGGTCTGTGAATATGTACATACTTGAAGTATACTTTGGTCTGTGAATATGTACATACAGAATGCTTAGATTTATTTGGTTGTTAGAGGATGGTATTTTGAAGATATAATTGTTTGATAACTTTATGTGGCTTTGTACTTGCCCTTGTTGAAGTTATTTTTGGGTCTAGTTTGACATGAATCCAGTTAGTGTTGCACTTGATCAGGTTTCAGTACTATTTTCCTTACTCAGTGGGAAATTTTTGCATTGTATAGAAGTGATGTACTAATAAATATACTTTTGTGTACTCTTGTAGAATATACTGAAAACAATATTTGGTCATCTTTGTGTATATTGTAGTTCTCACTTATCAGAATAAGCTGTCCTGTAGATTTGACTGAAACGTAGTTAAGTTGTTTGAGTATAGATACATATACTAAATGAGTTAAAGGAAGTAGCTTATTTCATGAGGCAGGTTATTGAATTGGGGCATATGTTTGATACTGATGAGAACTCTTTCTACTACCTTTTTTGCAGTAATTCATGGACCCGATGGACCAACACCATATTCTCAATATGAACATTCATCTATTCCTGCCACAGTAAAGAAGCTTTTCAATTTAAAATCCAATTTCTTGACAAAGAGAGATGCATGGGCTGGTACCTTTGAGAAATACTTTTACATTCGAGATACTCCTCGTGATGATTGTCCAGGTTTGCATCTATACTTCCTTGAATGTTAAATTTGATTACATCACTCAATGGAAAGCACGTGGTTTCATGCAGTTTCAATCAAGGCTGTTAATCTGATATCAGAAAGTTCAGATTACACAATAACAAAACTGTTTAAAATGATCTCAACTCTTTATTTGAAATCAGACAGTTCAGATCGGAAACTGCATGATGCAGATACTGCACCAAATTCAAATCTAAGGCTAAAAGCCGTGCAATAAATCCAAAATTGAAACCATTTGTGGTCTTAGAAATTTCCTGTATCTCATTTACAAACTGCAATGAGCAATGAGTAAGAAATTTCCGCATCTGTCTCTATCTTAAAAGTCAGTTTGGAAGCATATTGAAATGCTAACACAACAATTATTAATCACAAAAGGGTCCAAAATCATAACTCTGTCCTTTGATGCTATTGATTTATTTTCCAGCACTCTGTATTAACGTTATATCTATATCTTGTATAGAAACACTTCCTGAAGTCAACACTAATCTAAGACCATATGGACCTAGAGAAGATTCAAGTCTCTCAGAATTCCAAATGGAACTGATTCAGCTCGCGTCTCAGCTCAACGGCGATCATGTACTCAACTCCTATCCGAATATAGGGAAAAGTATGACAGTGAAAAAAGCAAACAGGTATGCAGAAGATGCAGTGAAGAGGTTTCTCGAAGCTGGAAAAGCCGCACTTAAAGCTGGTGCTAATGAATCTGCTATTGTCATAATGAGGCCTTCCCTTACCAGTAGAGCTTCTGTGGAATCTTACTAAATCTTTCACAACTCTGAGGTGTAAATATAGTAGTATATATATATACGTTTAGCTTGTAGTAAACTTAAATGTACTAGTTGTCTTGGTAAAAATATTTCCAGTAAGAACAGTTAAATAGATAATTAGTTAGTTAGTATGCTAAAAAAAATTTAAGTTATTTACTTAGTTGATAATTAATCATGTGGTGGTGGTTGGATGAACTTTCCGAAGAATTAAAGTATTGTAAATTTGTGATCTATTTTAGTACATGCTAGATGAAATGTTTAAATTATGCAAGTAAAACTCTATTTATGTTGTGTGGACATTCATGTGCCGAGACAACAATATGTACTATGTGAAGTGTACATCTCGAAAATCATGTTGATTGGTCGAGATATGAACCGGTGAATCTTCCTGTCTACTTCTAGGTCGGATTTTGGCGAGACATAACCGGATGAAACAAGGTTAAGCCGACCTTGCACAAACCAAGCTAGACTTCGGTCATGTAGGGCGAGGAACGAACGTTACAGAAGGTGTATCAGCAAAAGGGAAGAAGGAAGAGTTGGCACCTATAAATAAAGGAGTTTGAAAGCAAAAGGGAAGAAGGAAGAGTTGGCACCTATAAATAAAGGAGTTTGAAAGGAAGTGGGACGACAATTAACAAAGAAATACACAACCGACACTTCAACCATCCATTTTCGACTCTCTTTGATCTAGAACAAGAAAGTAAACTATTTTAGTATTTTTAGCAAGAACATTTGACGTCCACCGTGGAGCCTCGGTAAAATTTGCCTAGGTCACACAAAATCTTTCAATATCATCAGCAATCCACTTGCAGTATATCTGATTCATCGCCCAATCAAAGTAACTCATTCTTGTTACATAATGCAACTTCATTACTTCCGGTAAGGGCACCTGGAAATTCGGAAGGGCACCTGGAAATTCCCAGGCTCCGACAAAATTTGTCTGGTGTGATCAAATTCTAGAAAACTCCTTACCAGTGATATCTCTCAGTTGTAAACTAGAGTCACAAGACTATGTAATTAATCGGTGTCAGCACGAATGATGTCATGCAAAAGAAAGATGAAAGTATAGAGAAAACCCATGAGGATAATAAGACTCGCACCGTGAGTACCTTGCAGGAGGATTCGCAAGATGTGGAGAATCCAGTTCGGTTCGAAAAAGATATGCCCGAACAATAATGCGTGTCATGCAAAAGTCATCTCTAGAAGAAGAGACGAATCAGGATGCAATCACCTTCTCTGAAAAGGACGCCGAAGGAATAACAGCTCACGAAGATGATCCAATGGTGATCGGAGTAACGTTATAAAACTAGAATGTGAGGCGGGTACTAGTCGACCCAGAAAGTTCAACTGATATCTTATATTGGGAAGCATTAAGAGGAATGAACCTTGATGTCTCTAATTTGTTGCCCTTCACAAGGACATTAGCAGATTCTCAGGAGAACAGGTACATGTGTTGGGTTATTGGTCTGCGTAGACTACCTTTGGTGACGGCGACGAAGCCAAAAACATTCATGTTAAATATTTAACTATTGATGTTGTGTCTCCCTACAATGTCATTGTCGGTAAACCCTTCTTAAATTCCCCAAAAGTAGCTTTGTCCACCTTATACCTCGCCCTAAAATTTCCATTGGAGAATAATCAGGAGGGAATCGTAAAAGGAGATCAAGAAGCGACAAGAAGATTTTATGAAGATAGCTTGAGACCCAAGAAAACAAATCATGTCAAGGGATCGACGAAAGATAGGCAAGCAAAGGTGAACGTAGTGGATATAGATCCGAGGGAAGACCCGACAGAGGTTAATCTTACACCAGTGGAGGAGGTAAAAATTGTACAAATCGGAGCTCATCCATCCCAAACAACCCAAATCGGGTCGGGATTATCTCTCAAGGAAGAAGTCGAAATCATCGAGTTATTAAGAGAGAACGTAGACCTATTCGCTTGGAAACCAACGAATATGCCCGAAATTGACCCCAGTATAGTATGTCACCATTTAGCGATAGATCCTGCTGTCAAACCGGTGGTGCAGAGGAAAAGGAAGGAAGACGAAGAAAAGAGGAAGATTGTCGAGGAAGAAGTTGAAAATCTTTTGAAGGCCAGATTTGTCAAAAGAAATCAGGTACTCGACGTGGTTAGCCAACATAGTCATGGTGATAAAGAAGTCGGGGAAGTGGCGAATGTGTGTGGATTTCACTGACCTAAACAAAGCATGTCCGAAAGATTCATACCCACTCCCTCAGGAACAACTATTACTATGAAGTGATGCCTTTTGGTTTGAAAAACGCAGGGGCTACTTATCAGAGGTTGATGGACATGGTGTTCGCCTCACAAATAAGGCAAAATCTTGAAGTATATGTAGACGACATGGTGGTGAAGACCCCGGAGAACAGAGGGCACATTGATGACTTAAGAGAGACATTCACTTCAATTTGTGGTTATAATATGAGACTGAATCCGGACAAATGCACGTTCGAAGTACAAGCCAGGAAATTCCTCAGATTTCTGCTAACGAACCGGGGAATTGAGGCGAACCCGGATGAGTGTTAGGCAATCATCAATATGAGAAGCCCATCGATGGTGAAAGAACTACAACAGTTAACATGCTGTTTGGCCTCCCTATCATGTTTTCTATCTTGTGGTGGGGACAAATCGTCGCCGCGGTAAAAAAAGTCAGCAAATTTTTAGTGGACAAAGGAATGCGAAGAGGCTTTTAAAGAAGTAAAGGGTTTCTTGTCGGCACCTCCCATTTTAGTACGACTAAAAGAGAATCAACAACTCATTATGTATTTGGTCGTGTCAGATAAAGCAATGAGCTCGGTTCTAGTACAAGAAACCGAGAATGGAGAAAAGCCAATGTATTTCGTTAGCAAGGTGTTAAAAGGAGCGGAACTACGTTACCAAAAGATCGAGTGTCTCACATTGGCGGTGGTAGTCACAGCAAGAAAACTGAGGAAATATTTCCAGGGACATCCCATTATAGTTAAAACTAACTATCCTATCAGACAGGTCTTGAAGAAGTCGGACCTGGCGGGAAGAATGGTCGCCTGGTCAGTAGAATTATCAGAGTATGACATAGAATTTGTGCCTAGAAGTAATATTAAATCTCAAATGCTTGCCAATTTCTCGAAAAAGTTGAGCAGCCCGGTTCCAGAAGGATCATCGTGTAGATAGATTTTGTCAGTAGATGGATCTTCCAATCATAAAGGAAGCGGAGCATGAATAGTGCTGGAGGGACCGAGCGACCTGGTGCCTGAATATTCATTATGCTTCAATTTTTAGTCTAGCAATAATCAAGCCGAGTACAAAGCATTGATCACATGAATGAGATTGGAAAAAGAAGTCGGAGTAACACACCTGATGGTCCAAATGATTCACAGCTAATCACCCATCAAGTCAAAGGAGAATTCCATACTAAAGATCCGGCGTTAGCCAAGTACAAAAAACCCTTAAGATGTCCCAGACGTTCGAGGAGTTCGAAATAAATCACATTCCCCAGGAGGAGAATACCATATCCGATATCTTGGCACGTTTTACTAGCACCAAAGGCAGTGGGTTGAATAAGACAATGATTCAAGAAACCCTGGAATCAGCGAGCACGGTGGTCGAATAAGTTTTGACACTTAGTGAAGTTAAAGGTTGGATGACACTTATTATCTGATATCTATTTCGAAATGAGCTGCCAGAGGAGGAATTAGAAGCAAAATGGATACAGAGAAATATATGAGATATCTCATTATAGTCGATCGCTTGTATAAAATAGGGAGATCGGCCCCAATGTTAAGGTGTGTCTCGGAGGAATACTCAAGCTTTGTTATGAAGGAGGCACATGAAGGAATTTATGGAAGTCACATTGGAGGCAGGGCGTTGTCAGCGAAAATACTGAGAGCAGGGTACTACTGGCCTAGTATGTTACAGGATTGTGCTCGGTTTGGAAGTCGATGTGAGAAATGCCAAGTATTTGTTCCCTTTATTTATTCACCGGCAGAAGCATTATACTCAGTGGTCTCGCCATGGCCATTCTATTAGTGAGGAACAAATATTCTAGGCCATTTTCTTTTAGTAGAAGGGCAGCTAAAATTCGTGATAATGGTAGTGGATTATTTCACCAAATGGGTTGAGGCAGAAGTCGTAGCCCGAATCACGGCAGAAAGGGTTTGTCATTTTTACTAGAGAAATATCATATGCGATTTTGGCCTTCCCAGAGTTCTTGTGTCCGACAATGGTGCACGTTTGCCAGTTCATCAATTGTGGAATTCTGTAAGGATCTCAGAATAAAGAATAGATTCATCTCGATTGAACACCCATAGGAAAACGATCAAGCAGAATCAGCGGATAAATTCATTCTGTCTGGAATGAAAAAGAAGTTGGATGAAGCCAAAAGACTATGGGCGGAATATGTAACGCCCTAGACTGGCTTCAGGATTATCGACTGACCCCACAAACCAACACGGGTCTTTTCAGCATGTTTTGTCCTCACTGACATGCTTTCCGGGAAACTTCCCAGAAGGACACCCATCCCAGAATTGCTCCAACTCAAGCACGCTTAACTATGAAGTTCTTACAGAACGGGCTACCGAAAAGAAGATGCATCTTGTTGGTATAGGTAGTACCAATTAATCCTTATAAGCATTCCTTCAACCATGCAGTCTCATATCTGCACAACCTTAGGATCCCTCTCATTCCGATGTAAATTCGGTTTTTCCCTAGAAGTTGCTAGGAGTGTCTCATTGTCACGCCTCATGCACCAACAACCACTCCCTCGCCAAGCTGCTAGGAGTGTCTCTTTGTCATGCCTCATGCACCAACAACCACTCCCTCACCCTCGGGTGTTACATGTAACCACTCTCCGCTCTCTTCGGCCTCAGGTGTTACAGAATACTTACATGAAATTATATGGTCTTATCATACTATGCCGCATTAAACTACTCGAGAAACTCCTTTCAGGATGATCTATGGCTCAGATGCAATGATCCCAGTTGAGATCCATACCCTGGCATAAAGGCATTTAACTTTTGATGAGGGCATCAACTCGGAAGGTTTGGAAAACTCGGCCGACTTGATGGATGAAATCAGGGTGACCGCTCACGTTAGAGAATTCACGGCAAAACAAAGAATTGCACAGAGATTCTATATCAAAGTGAGACATAGAGGTTTTCACAATGGAGACTTCGTAGTAAAGAAAATAAATGATCCCGCAAAGAGAGGCAAGTTGGGCCCGGACTGGGAGGGTCCCTATCGTGTTCGTCAGAGGATAGGCAACGAGGCTTACAAATTGGAAAGCTTGGATGATGAAGAGATACCTAGGACTTGGCATATAACTAGTCTTAAGTTTTATCTCAGTTAGATCATGTAATGAATGTAATAAATAAAATCGTAGGAGTGTACTCTTTTCCCTTGCAAGGGAAAGGGTTTTTAATGACACTCATATTTAAACACCATGTATTACGTAAAATAGATAAGACGATCATAGGGAGTAGTATGGCCATCTTAATTCGGCTTCGTCTGGGCTATGTGCACTTGATGTCTTTAGCTAAAATCCAAGTTAAGATACCTCTGGCATATTTGGCTTCGTCCGAGCTATGCGCACTTGATGCCTCTGGCCAAAGTCCAAGTTAATATACCTCTGGCATATTCGACTTCGTCCTGGCTATGCGCACTTGATGCCTCTGGCCAAAGTCCAAGTTGATATACCTCTAGCATATTCGGCTCGTCCGAGCTATGCGCACTTGATGCCTCTAGCCAAAGTCTAAGTTAATATACCTCTGGCATATTCGACTTCGTCCGAGCTATGCGCACTTGATGCCTCTGGCCAATGTCCAAGTTAATATACCTCTGGCATATCCGGCTCCGTCTGGGCTATGTGCATTTGATGCCTCTGGCTAAAGTCCAAGTTAATATACCTTTGGCATATTCGACTTCGTCCGGGCTATGCACACTTAATGCCTCTAACCAAATTCCAAGTTAATATACCTCTGGCATATTCAGCTTCATCTGCATTATGCACACTTGATGCCTCTGGCCAAAGTCCAAGTTAATATACCTCTGGCATATTCGGCTTCATTTGAGCTATGCGCACTTGATGCCTCTCGCCAAAGTCCAAGTGAATATACCTCTGGCATATTCGGCTTTGTCCGGGCTATGTGCACTTGATGCCTCTGGCCAAAGTCCAAGTTAATATAAATCTGACATATTCGACTTCGTCCGGGCTATGCGCACTTGATTCATATGGCCATAGTCCAAGTTAATATACCTCTAGCATATTCGGCTTCGCCTGGGCTATGTGCACTTGATGCCTCTGGCCAAATTCCAAGTTAATATACCTCTGGCATATTCGGCTTCGTCCGGGCTATGCGCACTTGATGCTTCTGGCCAAAGTCCAAGTTGATATACCTCTAGCATATTTGGCTCGTCCGAGCTATGCGCACTTGATGCCTTTAGCCAAAGTCTAAGTTAATATACCTCTGGCATATTCGACTTCGTCCGAGCTATGCGCACTTGATGCCTCTAGCCAATGTCCAAGTTAATATACCTCTGGCATATTCGGCTTCGTCTTGGCTATGCGCATTTGATGCCTCTGGCTAAAGTCCAAGTCAATATACCTTTGGCATATTCGACTTCGTCCGGGCTATGCACACTTAATGCCTCTAACCAAATTCCAAGTTAATATACCTCTGGCATATTCAGCTTCATCTGCATTATGCGCACTTGATGCCTCTGGCCAAAGTCCAAGTTAACATACCTCTGGCATATTCGGCTTCATTTGAGCTATGCGCACTTGATGCCTCTCGCCAAAGTCCAAGTGAATATACCTCTGGCATATTCGGCTTCGTCCGGGCTATGCGCACTTGATGCCTCTGGCCAAAGTCCAAGTTAATATAAATCTGGCATATTCGACTTCGTCCGGGCTATGCGCACTTGATTCATATGGCCATCGTCCAAGTTAATATACCTCTAGCATATTCGGCTTCGTCTGGGCTATGTGCACTTGATGCTTCTGGCCAAATTCCAAGTTAATATACCTTTGGCATATTCGGCTTCGTCCGGGCTATGCGCACTTGATGCCTCTAGCCATAGTCTAAGTTAATATACCTCTGGCATATTAGGCTTCGTCCGGGCTATGCACACATGATGCCTCTGGCCAAAGTCCAAATTAATATACCTTTGGCATATTCGGCTTCGTCCGGGCTATGCGCAATGGATGCTGTTAGACGGTGTGGCTAGTGATGGAGAGGGGGGGGGGGGGGGGAGGGGTGAATAGATCACCTCCTTGAAACACAAGGATTTAAAAATACTTATCAGATTTTTTGAAAGTTAGCGGAAAAATACGATCCCGAATCGACTTCCGTCTATTCTGGACCAGCTACTAGAAAACCGGACACACGAATTAATGCTGGATTTATATTAGGATGACAAAGATTTATTAACACCAGATTAGGATCGAATCAAATGCACTTATCATACAAATACTATTTCCAATGAACAAAAACTCAACTGACAGTTTTGTCAAACACTTGGCGTGTATGTGTTCAATGATTAACAATAATGGTGATTTGATAAAATTTTTCTTACCACTATTGTATCATGAAACGTTAAGACACAATACACCAAATGAATCACAAAATTGTTGAAAACGTAAAGAGAGATAAAGACAGAATACGATACGCAGAGATTTGGTAAGGAAGTTCCCCACTTTCGTCCTCGCGTGTGGGTACGTCTCCCTCTCAATTTCAAACTGAAATTGAGACCTGTTATATCAATAATGCTGAATTCTTTGTTTACAAGGTTACAATACAAAGCCAGAAATCTAAACCCCAAGATCTTCCTCTTGTATGAACCTTCACTTGATCTGAGCTTAATCAAGAATTTCCCCTGCAAGAATTACAAACAATTCACCGGTTCCACGACCTGTTTGCGAAATTACCAAATTTCCAAACCCTACGCTGCGGCTGAGTATGTTCTGCAAACGTGACTAACAAACCCTCAAGAACACACCCGTTATTGAAGGACAAACCATATGGTTTTTCCTCGAAACCCCCTTTGAATCTTCAACTCAGTTGGATCCTTGATCGTTCCACTGAACGTTATCTCGATGATCCTTTAATCCGAAGAACAAGAATGATTATGTGTTGATGTTCTTGAATTAAAGTGATTGAGAAGATGATGAAGATAAAGTATCTTTCAGGTCTCTAAAACTGCTCCCAAAATTGATGCACACCAAACTTGCTTTTGCTGTGATTACACCATTTTCACTCTAACGAATTCACCTTTAAAATTGAACTGTCATAACCTTCTTATATGTGAAACAGAAACGGTTAAAAAAAAGAAACAGCTTTATGTATCGATTCGAAACTCGTATGAGTCGATACATGGTAGTTATATAACATACATGAGTCGACACACAGATATATGCATCGATGCATACTGTAACTTTGTTTAATTTCAGAAAGTAAATTCAATCATGCATCGATACATAATACGAATGAATCGATACATAGCATAATTTTCAGAAACATCAAAGAAGCATGTATCGATGCAAAATTCGTATGAATCGATACATGGCTTAACAACAAAGAAGCATGTATCGATGCAAAACTCGTATGGATCGATCCATACTGAAGCAAACTCATTTTTTTGATTTTAACAGAGGAATGTGTCGATGTAAGACAGACATGAATCGATACATACATAAGGAAAATTGTTTTTATGATTTCAATAAAGATATGTATCAATTGTATTGTCTTTAAAACATAGTATAGGTATAAAATCACATATATGTACCAACTAAACATGCATACTAATCTTATAACATGCACATCAAACACATAGGCATTTATTTATGCATTTATCACACAATTTGCTATCATACAAAACTTAAAAGATTGCTCACAAACTCCCCCTTTTTGATGATGGAAAATTTGCAAGATGTGTGATAGAACACTCCCTCTGAGTTTGTGCATGGCTGTCAACATCTTGTTTTCTTTCTTCTCCCCCTTTGTCAACATCAAAAAGAAGAAAAAGACAATCTGTTTAAAGAGTCACAAAGCTAGAATGATGTAGCAATAAACAACAAAATTGATATTGAAGCTAACAATCACAAAGAAAGAAGCTTAACATAAAACAATCACTCACAAAGAATGACAAGGAAAGGGAAAAAATAACACAAGTAAACAGAAATAAAAGAAATAAGCATTGAACTGTTAAGAAAGTACTTAGAATTACATAAGCAATACCAAAACATACAAAGTTTGAACAATATAACAAAGAAACTTAAGCAACATGATTATGAAATGGAATGCAATGAAATGACATAATGATGGCTTAAAAGGGGTTATGGCCTCCACAGGACTCCTCATCAGCTCTATCAGGATCTCTGAAACTTTGTGGAGGCGGCGGAGGAGGCATCTCATCAGGATTATGGCCCATGAAACTATATTGCCTGAACCGGTTCTGAACTTCAACGCTTCTGAACCTGTCCATGATACCAGGATTGTCACGACAATCGTCCATAAAACCAGACATTTCATTGTAAAAAACTTGATGCCATTTAACCAAGTCCGTGTGCCAAGAATGCTGATTATGATACATCCGTGTGTGCTCATCATGCCACTCACGATGGTCTTTATGCCACTCATTTTGTTGATTATGCCAAGCAAGCTCCTGTTTATGACGGGCTTGATTAGCAAGCTCCATTTGCTGAAACATTTGAGTCAAATACGCATGAGCTGTTGAAGAAGAAGCAGCACCAGAGAACGGAGGAACAGTTGGACCTGGTTCATAATTTGTTGGAGACCACCTTTGTGGCACCCAATCACCTCAACCAGCATTAGCATTTGCTTCAGGCTGATTCTCTTCGTTGACATCATTCATTTCTTTATCCATTTGTTCTTCAGTCACAAAAACTTGTTTAGAAGGCACATCAAAATTATACACCCTTGTTTTGGATTCTCTTTCCAAAAAATAAAAACATTTACGCTCCTTATCCCACCGGTATCCCATATGAGATAAAGTTGCAGTGTTGAACTCTTGAGCAGAAGAGGGAGATATAAGAGGTATTAAAGGTATGGCTATATTCCAGTATTTTATGATTCTCATAATCTGAGCAGCATATCCAAGTGTAATATTCTCCGAACTGTTACGCATAAGAAATATGCGTTTCACAAAGTAGTTTGGCCAATTCAATGAAACCTTATTTTGAAGAAGGTACACAAGATGAATATCTGGTCTATCCAACCTAGAATGACCACCGGATCTTGGACGCAAAATATGCGAGACAATCCAGTGAAGGATACTAGGTAGGCTTGTAATCATACCAGATGTGAGTGGTTCATCCTCACCCAGAGGTCTATCCAATTTTGAAATGGATGCAACATATTCCTTTATTTTAAAGTCAGTATCAAAACTCTGGTCATGCCAGTTCTTCATTCCAGGCAACCCAAAAGGAATTTGAAACACTTTGTCCCAATCAGCAGCTTCAAAAGTATAAGTTCTGGTCCCAATAGAACATTTGAACATATAACCTCTACCAGATTGTAGACCAGCATAAAAGCTGCGAATAAAGTCCTCATGATAATCATCATTTATGCTCAAAAATGTACCAAGCTTTTGCACATTCAACAGATCAACAATTTCGTTGAGATGCAGAGCAAAAGCATCAGTTTTATTAAAGACATGTGGTTTCATAACTAACCTTGTCTTGAAAGAGGCCTCAAACTCATCAGCAATGGCAGGATGAAGGAGAGTTAGCGCACTAGGAGGGATTTCTGGGGGTGGTGGAGACTGATGAGAAGTACCAATAGGTTCCTTTCCTTTTCCTTTTCCTCTTTGTCTAGCAGGAATGGTTCTTGGAGGCATGATGATGAATTGAAGAAGAGTTAAGATGAATAAAGGATATGAGGTGAATTAGGGTTTAGGAGATGAAGATGTTTGAAGAAATTAGGGTTAGCCGCTTGGGTATGAGAGGAAGAAAGAGTCTAGAGTGAATGAATGAAACCTATAAATTTGGCTGATGTGTCGATCCAAAACTGAATTAAAATGCATTTATTGTAAAACAATCAGTATGCATCGATACAAGGGGTTATGAATTGATTCATTTCATGAATTAATTGTTTTTAAAATGTCCTATGTGTCGACACAAAACACAGATGCATCGACACATACTGAAACAAGTTTGAAAAATGTGAAATAAAAAAAAAACATGAATCGACTCATAGCACGAATGCATCGACCGGAAACTAGAATGTATCGACACATGCACTTGTTGCATCGATACATACTGATGCTAAACTAAGTTTTAACTAATTTTTGAATACCCGTTGAGAATAGAAACCTGTTAGCAGCTCTAAGTCAATGCAATATGAATTATGTCATGATAATTATGCCCAAGTATAATTCACAAATCAAACATTAATGTTCAAACAACATATGCAAAGGAATACATATAAACGATCTTAAAGAATTTGTTCTAACATACACTAATCACATAGTTCCAAAGAGGTATAGAAAGGAATGATATTACCTCTGTTGATGTAACCTTATGAAGTATGAATGAGGTCTAAAAACAAATCTCAACAAACAAAGTGAGACATATATAAATAAGAACCAACATGCTTAAGACATCAATGAAGAGAGATCTAAAATCCTTAATTCACGACGAATGTTGAAGAACGGTTCTGTTGCTAATGGTTTAGTAAAAATGTCAGCAAGTTGGTTTTTAGTATCAACATGCTCAAATACAACGTCCTCTTTTTCAACATGATCGCGAAGAAAGTGATGCCTAATCTCTATGTGTTTAGTGCGTGAGTGTAAAACAGGATTCTTGGTTAGATTTATAGCACTTGTGTTATCACATTTTATTGGAATACGTTTGAGTTGAATATCGAAATCTTGTAGTTGTTGCTTTAGCCACAAAATCTGAGCGCAACAACTACCGGCTGCAACGTACTCAGCCTCAGCAGTTGACAATGCGACAGACACCTGCTTTTTGCTATGCCAACTTACCAAAGAGTTTGAAAATAAGTGACATGTACCACTAGTGCTTTTCCTATCTGATTTGCAGCCAGCAAAATCAGAATCAGAGTAACCTACTAAGCTACAATCGCTTCTTTTGGAATACCAGAGCCCATATTTAGATGTTCCATGAAGATATCTAAATATATGCTTAACAACTTTCAAGTGTGATTCCTTAGGATTTGATTGATATCGTGCACACATATAAACACTAAACATGATGTCAGGTCTAGATGCAGTAAGATACAAGAGAGACCCAATCATACCTCTATACTTTTTGACATCTACACTCTTACCGTGTTCATCTTTATCTAGATTCCCGTTGGTAGGCATAGGGGTGTTGATTGATTTTGAATCGTTCATTCCAAAGCGCTTGAGCAGCTCTCTGCAGTATTTTGTTTGACACACAGCTGTACCTTCATCAAGCTGCTTTATTTGGAGACCGAGGAAGTAATTTAGCTCCCCCATAAGACTCATTTCAAATTCACCCTGCATAACATTGGAAAACTCTTCGACCAAGTGTATGTTAGTTGAACCAAAAATTATATCGTTTACATAAACTTGAACTAAAAGAATGTGTTTTCCCTTGTGTTTAATGAAGAGAGTGGTATCCACTTTACCTCTTGAATATCCATGATCAAGTAGAAATTTGCTAAGTCTTTCATACCAAACCCGAGGGGCTTGCTTAAGACCGTACAAAGCTCGTTTTAATTTGTAAACATAATCTGGATATTCAGCATTCTCAAAACCAGGAGGTTGTGAGACGTATACCTCTTCATTTAGGACACCGTTTAGAAACGCACTCTTTACGTCCATTTGGTAAAGCTTAAAATTCTTAGAACACGCATAAGCAAGCAAGAGACGTATAGCTTCAAGGCGAGCAACTGGAGCATAAGTTTCCTCATAATCTATGCCCTCCTCTTGGTTATACCCTTGTGCCACTAAACGTGCTTTGTTCCTAGTTATCACTCCGTTTTCATCAAGCTTATTTCTAAAAACCAATTTAGTACCTATGATATGATGATCTCGCGGACAAGGAACAAGTTCCCAAACGTCATTTCTTTTAAATTGATTAAGCTCTTCTTGCATGGCAATTAGCCAAAATTCATCAACCAAGGCCTCTTTGGCATTTTTAGGTTCTACTTGTGAAACAAAAGCGAAGTGAGAACAGAAATTACTTATCCTAGAACGAGTCATTACTCCCTTTGAAATGTCTCCCAAAATGTTGTCAATAGGATGGTCTTTTGAAGATCTCCAAGCTGGTGGAAGGTCATTCACTTCAGCTTGCCCTTCTTCCTTATCTTTTACATGATTGGTATCTTCCTCCTACTCATTGTCTTCTGTTTTTGACTGATCAATTTCCGAAACAGCTTTTTTGAGTATGTCTTCTGTAGATACACCTGCGTCATCAAAAGAAATACCTTTTCCGACACTTTTCGGATAAGACTCATCAAAAGAAACATGGACAGATTCTTCAACAGAAAGTAAACGCTTATTATACACTCTATATGCTTTACTTGATTGTGAGTATCCAAGAAAGATACCTTCATTCGCTTTTGCATCAAACTTTCCAAGTTTTTCTTTACCATTATTCAAAACAAAACACTTACAACCGAATACATGAAGATGTGACAAGTTTGGCTTTCTTCCTTTTAAAAGCTCATAAGGGGTTTTATTTAAAATAGGACGAATTAAAATCCTATTTAAAACATAACAGGCTGTGCTAATTGCATCAGCCCAAAAATATTTTGGTAATCCACCCTCATTTAGCATTGTTCTTGCCAACTCCTCTAAAACGCGATTTTTGCGCTCCACAACGCCATTCTGTTGTGGAGTTCGAGGAGCTAAAAAGTTATTCTCAATACCATTCTTATCACAGTACTTATCAAAGAGATAGTTTTGAAATTGACCTCCATGATCGCTTCGAATTGTGACTATTTTAGAATTCATTTTATTTTGGGACAGTTTTGCAAAACTCTTAAAAGCGGAAAAAGTTTCATCTTTGCTATGAAGGAATATAGTCCAAGTAAATCTAGAATACTCATCAACGATTACGAAACCATAATAATTTCCACCTAGACTCTTTGTCCTAGAAGGTCCAAAGAGATCCATATGGAGAAGCTCAAGGGGTCGTGAAGTTGAAATTATATTTTTGGATTTAAAAAAGATCCTTGTTTGTTTTCCCATTTGGCACGCGTCACATAGGTGGTCTTTTGAAAAATTTATTTTTGGAAGACCGACTACTAGATCCTTAGATACAACCTTATTAAGCAAATCGAAATTAACATGTGTTAAACGTCTGTGCCAAAGCCAAGAATCATCATTCAAGGCAACTAGACACTTAGTGCTTGTTAAAGATACATCAAAAAGATCAAGCATATAAATATTGTTTACTCTTACTCCCTTAAACACAATATTCTGTTCAGTATGTTCAATTATGCAGCAAGTTTTTGTGAAAGAAACCTTGTAACCCTTGTCGCACAATTGACTAATACTTAACAAATTGTGTTTAAGTCCCTCTACTAGATGGACATCAGAAATAGTAGTGGTAGAGGGATTACCTACACTACCTTTGCCAAGTATAGCTCCTTTGTTATTGTCTTCATAAGTAACATATCCCTTCTTCTTTGCTTTGAAGTCTATAAAAAGCGATATGTCACCCGTCATGTGCCTTGAGCACCCGCTGTCTAGAAACCATCTTCTATCTATGGATGCAAGACACTCATCCTACAATATCAAAAGAGAGAAATAGGTACCCAATTTTCATTGGGTCCATGTGGGTAAGTGGTAACATGGTTGCCTTTAGGCTTCCATTGATAAATGCCTTTAGGAACAAGAAATCTCCTAAACTTGCATTTTTCAATGGTATGACCAGCACGACAACAATAATTGAAATTCTGGTGCATGTGCAGAATTCAGATATCCTAGAACATGCCGTTCGACATCTAGTCTGACATGATCATAATTGGCAAGGTATAATCCAATAAACATGGTACTGAAAAGAAATAAGAGCAAGACACACAGAATTGTTAACCCAGTTCGGATCTAACTATCCTACATCTGGGGGCTGCCAAGCCAGGGATGAAGTCCACTATTAGTAGTATCAATTCAAAGCTAAACAACCCGTTTATAACTTATCACTTAATCACTACCCAATGATCCTTCTACCTAGATCCTCTCTAGATATGAGAAACCCTTCTCACTCCCAATCATCGCAATGATGTCTAGCAGTTGACAACCCACTGTAGCGAGCGATTTTGGACGCGGTTCTTAAGCGCTGGTTGCTCTCTGCGGTTGAGCTTAAAACTACAGGTCGATTCATTTTTTATCCTATTAAAGCTGATGAGGGAAGGGAAATAGATGTCTCCAATTAACCCTGCTTTGCAAACTGAGTTTAAACAGCGGTCTGTTAGGTTACGAATGCTATCAATGTGAGGGGGCCTTTGTACTGGTTATTTGTATTTTCGCCAATACGGGTTCGTTATCTAGACAGAAGCTTTCTGGTGGGGAACAAGGATTAGGATGTTTAGGACTGATGTTTTTGAATTACTGCTTTTTGATTAATGGAGATATGGGATTTGGGTTTTTGTTTAGTGTGCTCGCTAAGATCTTTTTCTTTCGATCTTATGCCTACGTATTCCCGTTTACCGAAACAGGGAAATCAGAGCGCTCGTAGTTCCTCCTATTCTATGGGAGGAAATGGGTGTTTTGGTGTCTTGTTCAAAGCCCAAGACGTGAAGCGAAAGGTGGTTTGTATCTTGTTCAAAGCCCAAGATGTGAAGCTGAAAAAGTCTATTTGTGTCTTGTTCAAAGCCCAAGACGTGAAGCTGAAAGGTCTCAATTTTAGAGAGAATTTGTCATCTCTAAAGAGGGGGTTGTTTGTCACTACTGTTGGGTGACGGGTTATAAAGGAGAATTACTTTAACCGGGATACGCGGATCCTAGCAATGCCATAATTTCCTTTATAGGGGATTTTTAACCTGAAGGAGAAGACTTTAACTCAGTGTAGAGCAATGCTATCTTTCCTTAGGAATTTCTCATGCTAAAAGAGGGACAGTGGCATAGATGTAGATGATCCAGAGGCTTGCCGCTTATAGCGATTAGATGAAGGAGTTGTTGATGTTTGTGTACTGTGAACGAGGCACAATTTTGATGCTAAAAGGTTAATTGGATTAACCAGTGGTTTTCTTATACAAAGCCTAAGAGGAGGCTAATATGTGTCTCGTACAAAGCCCGAGAGAGAGGCTAAAAGGTTTTGACTCAACGATGGAATCTTTTGGTACTCAACAAGAGAGTGTTTCTGTATCTCGTACGAAGCTCGAGATGGAGGCTAAAAGTTTGATTGGCTTAACAAAAGAGCCTTTGTATCTCATACGAAGCCCGAGATGGAGGCGAAAGGGGTGATTGACTCACCGGGGGAGTCTCTTATGTGTCTCGTACAAAGCCCGAGGGAGAGGCTAAATGTTGTTTGACTCCGCTGGGGAGAATCATTTGTACAAAGCCCAAGAGGAGGCTAAGATGACTGTTTCAGTTGAGTGACAGGTCCAGTATGCTGATTTTAAAGAGAAAATCAGTTCTTATATGAGTAACACTGTACTCATGGATTTGATTCAAGGATCCGGGTTATTCCTGTTCTTTAAGGAAGCGGGAAATCCGAAGGGTATTGAGACTGTCCGAGTCTACGGGTTTCCTTCCTATTTTCTTGAAGGGTGCTTGAGAATGTCTTTGAGACTCAAGGAGATTAGACTGTCCAAGTCTAGAGTTTCATCTTTTGTACCATGCTTTGAGAAACAGTAGTAGACTCTATGAAAGGACTGTTCTATGCAAATGACTAAGTTATGTTCCTATACCTCTAGGAGGTCATCGGACAATTTGTACGAAGCCCAAGAGGAGGCTAGAGACTTTTAAGAAGTCGACGGGTCCTTGTACTAAGCCCAAGAGGAGGCTATCATTCCCGGAGGAAGAGATCATTATACGAAGCCTAAGATGAGGCTGTGAATACTTCTAAGAAGCAGTAGGGTCCTTGTACTAAGCCCAAGAGGAGGCGGGTTTGCTTTTAGGAAGCCTGTGGGTCCTTGTACGATGCCCAAGAGGAGGCCGATGCTTTTAAGAAGCCCGTGGGTCCCCAAACCCCGAGAAATTCAAGGCAAGCTATTCACAAGGAATAGATCAAGTCAGGAAAGTTCGAGAATTTGGAAGAAACTCAAAGATGCCATTCACGGAGAAGACATTCATCTTTGGGGAGTAGAGTTTCTTGATAATTCCTAATGAGGACAACCGAAGAGAAGACTGTATCTGTTGATCCTATTGGGGATCTAGCTGTCTATTTCTACAAATAAACGAAACGGTGTTACCTAGTTCTAGACGTAGTTGCCGGGGAAACTCGAAATATCTATACTATTATTACACAGTTGATATGAGTTTATGAAAGAAGACTTACAGTGAAACAGCCCCACAATACAGTTATATGTATATGAAAGCGGTAAATGAAAGCAATAACCACTTACTCGGTTTAGAGCTTCCATGCTGTTTGGTTAGTTGTTCAACAAAAACAACAGTATATTCAAAATCAAAGGAGAAAGTGCTTTGAAAAAGAAAGATTTGGGGCTTACAGCTCAAGGAGAGGCCCAGGGTTTTATCAGTGAGCGCACTGTTTGAATTTTGTACAGAGGGACTTATACAAGTGACTGAGGCCCAAAAAGGTTTTCTATACAAAGGGATGGGTCTTACACTCTCTCAAGAGGCCCAAAAGGTTTAAAGAAAAAAAGTGGGGCTTATAACACGAGGGTAGGCCCAGATGATTTTTCGTTTAAAATGGCGATCGCGCCGAGGTTTCCTTTTAACGTAGAGGGACTTATACAATAAGTGAGGCCCAAAAATGTTTTGGTTAAAAGGGGGTTGGGTCTAACACTCTAATAGAGGCCCAAAAGTTTTAAATGGGTCTTATAGCTCGAGGAGAGGCCCAGGGTTATTTTGAAAAGGCGACGATCGCGCCGTTTATTTGAAAATGTACAGGGGGACTTATACAATAAGTGAGGCTCAAAATATTTTCTGTACAAGGGTGTTGGGTCTTACACTCTAATAGAGGCCCAAAAGTGTTTTTGAAAATCAATTTTGAAAGTTGAATCAAGAAAACCCTAATTTTAATCTTAAAAAATAAATATTTAAAGAAAATCAAACAAAATTCAAAATAAATTTGAATAATCCACTTATGATTTTGCTTAAGGTTTGAAAAAATGAGGGATAATCACAAGGGATATTTAAACTCATTAGGTTTTGATTTTCAAAGTAAATATTCATTTTTAGAATGTTTAAAAACAATTAAAAACAAATTTATTCACAAAAATACTAATTATATTAAATAAATAATATAAATCTAATTTTTTGGTGGAATAAAATATTTCAACATTTTTGTGAATTGTTGCAAAAAGAACCAATAAAAAATGATAAAAATTGAAGGAGTTATTAATTTTTCAAATCATTAAAAATAATAATATGAAAAATAACAAAATAAAAAAGTGGTAAAAAGAAGTCTGGGGCGAGGGGGATTCGAACCCCAGACCTCTCGCTTGCCAATACTCACAAAACCAGCTGATGAACCGCTGGGGCGCAATGCCAATTCATTAATAACATGGCAAGTGAAAAATATATATCAAACTTGTTGGATTTTCTGAAGAATGGTGCCATGGTCATCTTCTTCCTCGAGCTCGTGCGTGAAGCACCATATCTCACTCATCTCTCAACCATTGGACATGATTCAAACACCAAACTCGTGCGTTTTTTCACAAGGAATAAGATGGCAATACCCAATTTTATTCATTTTCAGTGTGGAGTAAAATAATCATGATGAACACAGATGAACCCTAATTTGCAAAAGCAATCGTGCAGGCATGGTTATGAGGTCTATGATCCAATTTCTTGAGGCAAAACAATCAACACATAATGGCAATCAAATGGCAAAAATATCATGCGAGGAAATATGCATGGATCATGGAGTTTGAGTTTGAAGCTCACCTTGATGCAAGCTGAAATGGAACTTTGCCCAGATGGCGTTCCAGTCGTGAATTGGTGATTCCTACAGCTTCAATGGATGTTATGGAGTGTGTTACAAGCTTTGGAACACTCTGAAACCTTCTGGATCAAGCTAGAGACCTCCACCTGCAAAATTGAAGCATAATGGCTTGATTGAAGAGTGATTTTGAGCCTGGGGTGTTACAGTTGGTGTTTAAGTGTTTGGACACCTCAAATACATCATATGTGATGTGTTTGAGCAATTGGAATGGATTGATTGTGGCTGAAACTCAAAACCCGATAGTGGTTACTCAAAAACAAGAAAACTTGAGGTTTAAGAAAGAATGAGAGAAAGCAGTGCTGTAACTGGCTTTGGTGTGAGTTGAATGATCCATTGGGACCTCTATTTATAGGTGATCAACTTTTGTTTTGGAGGAATAGTGAATGGCTGCTGGATCAGATCATATTGGCATGGATTGGCTTGGAGGATTTCTTCTAAAGCAAGGCAAGCTAGCCATTCCCAAGAGCAGGGCTATGCCTTGACCAAAACCACATTCCCCAGATGTTTTTAATGTTGTTTAATCAGAGAAATTGACTGAGTAGGGTAGCTACCTTGACAATGCACTATTCCACATTAATGCACTTTGAATTCAAGGCAAAATGTGCCAAAGTGGATGAACTTCAAGTTGGAATATTCCTTGGCCTTTTGACTCAGATTTATCAGTTGGATCAGATGCAATGTGATTGGTTTGAACACAGGTGGCATAGTGATCCTTAGTTTTTGGCTCAAAATTGTGTGGCAAGCAAACATGCAAACTGATTTTCTCAAAACAGCCTGCAGCAGCATGACTTTGGGCAAGGATTTTTCTTGGCTCAAGTTGAATCAATTCATGCTGTTGAGCTCTTTGAATTCTTGGCAACATATGCAACAACATTGATGTTTAACTTTGGACTTGATTTAGCTTGCAACTGTGTGAAAAAATCTCACAAGTTTTGGTGTTTCCACAAAATCTGTCTTGGACAGAATTTTTCTAAGTGTTGGAAAATGGTACACTTTCATGTTTTCAGCCACTTTGGCTCACTCATAACTCAAAATCCATAATGAATTGGAGTTAGGCCTAGTTGAAGTTTTTGTAGAGTGTAATGAGATCTACAAATCAAGATTTGGATGGGAAAAAATGGCCTTGTGGTTTAGGAGTTATGGTCCTTCAAAGTTGGTACCTTTGTCACTTTATTTTTAACTTAGAAAATTTTCTAAGTTTTTATGGTTACCCCTTTTACAAGTTATCCAACTTTTCTTGATTTTTCTTGATGAATGATGATTCAAATCATACATTAACATCATTTTAGGGTTAAAAATCCATTTTGGTGAAAAATCTCAAAAAGTCAAAGTTGACTTTTGTGCACAGTTGACTTTTTATCAGATGAATTCCAAACTGTGCAATTCTTCAGTAAATCATGTCCTTGACCTAAATCAAACTTGATGGACATGTTCCAAGGGTGTCATAGGGTGTATTGAGGCATGTCCTAGGGTTTGGGAGCATGTCTTGGTCAAAAGTCAAAGTTACAGTTGACTTTCCTCGCG
The DNA here is from genome assembly GCA_022829125.1 of Lathyrus tuberosus. NCBI lineage: Eukaryota > Viridiplantae > Streptophyta > Magnoliopsida > Fabales > Fabaceae > Lathyrus > Lathyrus tuberosus. The sequence goes on along the minus strand of JALAZF010000436.1, from coordinate 490,523 downwards.
AAACCCTAATTGTGGTGCAGATTAAATTGAGATTTGTTGCTCAAACTTCTTGGATTAATCCATTGTTCCAAATGGATCAATATAGTTTATTAGAGACCCTCAAATTCCCTCTTGAGGCCTTGGTTCATGATTTATCCCAAAAGTCAACTTAGGGGTGAATTAGGTCAAGAAACCCTAATTCCTGATTTTTGATGAATGCAACCCCTGAGGCAAAATTGACTTGATGATTGGGTCCATGAGGTTCCATGGAGTATATTAGGTTATGTTTTGGATCATTGGCTTGTGCCCAGATGAAAATTTCCATCTGGAGGCCCTGGTCGATCAAAACCTTAATTTGGTGACACTGGCGATCTTGAGGCTTGATCCACCTAGAAGGGAGCAGCTTTGTGCTTAATCCTTAAAGTGGGAGTCCTTTTGATCCTTTGTGGATGTTTGAGAGGTTTAGACAAGTTGAAGATCATGTCATTCCTTGATTGATCCTTTGTCACAAGCTCTGAGAGGGCTTGAAACCCTAATTTTGATTGTAGTGAATGCTCAACAACTCTTGAGGCATTTGATGGTTCATCCATATTGTGATGATGATTTGCACAATGATGGGAAATCTTAGTGGTCAAAATTTGGGGTATGACACCCACAACTGCATCAACGGCTCTTTACCTATACAACAATTCAACACGGAAGATACACTTCCAAGACACAACTTAGAGTTACTTAAAAGCTTCCTCCAAGAACAATACTCCTCTTACTTAACAGCTTCGAGGATCACACTCACAAACTGTCCAACTCACATGTTGAGTGGTACAGCCATACCAACTCTCCTAGAGAGTGGTTCACAAGAGCGAAACCCTAATAATTTTTACATCTTGGAATCGTTGCTCAACTAGGTTACAAAACATCTATTTATAACCTACTCCCAACTGGATTTGGGCTTCAAATCACAGCATATCAGCTGCTATAAATCAGCAGAAACTTCTGCTACAAAATAGGACTTTAATCTTTAACTTCCTAAAATATCTCCATATTTAGAAAGTGTATATTTTCCCATATTCTTCTTGAATCCTCAAACCTTTTAATTCAGCGCCACCTGGAATTTGCATATTATTTCCTGAAACTTCTGCATCTGTTAGGATATAACAGAATTCTACATTCTCTTTAGTTCTGGCGCGATGTCGAATGAACCTGCATGGGACATCTCGATAGGACATGTTGTTCCAGATGTTAACACTACTTCAGCTCAACATGTTCCAATGTACACTAGGACTTCTTGCTCAACCTGTTCTTCTTTAGCAAGATAACCTATCCTATCAACCATATTGCTGTTATTATTTGTTTTACAAAATTAATGCCAACCCTTAAAATTAAAGAACTAACATTCTCCCCCTTTGGCAAATTTTGGCTAAAACAAATACACATAAACATTACAGCACATATTACAGCAGCAATCTCAATACTATACTACTGTCAGTAGTCATCAGCAACTACTGAACCTAACAGTAACCATCAGTAGCTACTGTGAACAGCAATCCTGGAGAAACATCTTCTAGGGAATATTTGAATGATGTTAGGACATCATTTCTGACAACTCTTTTGGCAGCACATTTCTATGAGCTCCATAACATCACCTTCGAGCATCCCACCACAATCACTTCAGGCAGCACATCAGGAGGTAAGAAGTAGAAAGAGTCTCGAAGTTGTGCACATGAGGAAGAAGATATCCAATACTCCCCCTCAAATCAGGAATCTGAGGAACATTCTTCTACACATTTCTTTTTCCTTTCAAGAAGGATCCAGCTACATAGTAGAAGACTCCTCCATAAAAGAAGCGTCTGTCTTAACACAGAGGACCAAAGTTGGCATTGTTATTTTTGCACACCTTGCTTGATCAGAAGCCCCCAGTCAACCTGTGGCATAAGATGAAACTTAGGAAGTATCAATCTATTTACCCAGGTAACTCAGAACACAAGTCACAACTGTGTTCATAACTCAGGACACAAGTCACAATTGGAACTCAACACCAACTCAAGAATTTTAACACTCTCTTTGCAAACAATTGGAACTGCAGACTCAGTGCAGACTCAGAACAAGGCATCTGCATAACCCATTTTACACACCCTTTCTCCCCCTTTTTAGCCAAAACTTGGCAAAGAAGGCCCTCACAGAACCAGACCCAAGTGACACTTACCCAAATACGAACAAACGCCATAAGACTAGTGAAACACGGTACTCACTTGGCAGGAAGAGAAGAGAGCAGCCCCTATAAATAGCTGACCAGTAACTTAGGAATTAACGAACCTTGAATATGTCAAGATTCTTGGTCAAAGAAACGTTATTTTAGGTATCAAAAACTCCATTCAACATTCAATGCCTTCCTTCCAAAAACTGTCTTGACTGCCTTAAATGTTTCTCAACTGAATCTTACCATAAATTAGGCCAATAATGTTTCATGCATAGGCAGAGACACGTGTTTTGCCTTATCCTTATACCACCGTCCAGAGTAATTCCTTGTTTGGCTCAAGAGAAAAAAAAGCATGTCCTGTACCATGTTCTGACATCTTATCAGACAATGTCTGCTTGCTCACAACATTATCAGCCCAAGGCTCCACAGACCCTTATACAAACCCATCTTCTTATCTGATGGATACTGAGACAACTTCTCTCAATCCCTTCTAGATTCCTTCAAGGCACCAGAGTAAAAATAAAGTCACCCAAAACCACCAAATCTGCCTTTTAGACTTCTTCTACACAACTATGATGTATCCCATCATGAAGTTCGACATCACACTGCACAAACTTGACCAGCGCACATGCTACACAGAAATATGCACCCTTGCAGTAATAGACCATAGACGACAGCCTTAACTCCCCCTGACATGAACAACCAAAGCTCCTTATGAAGATGAACACTTGACACCAGATGATAGCACAATGATATTGCCATATTCTCAACATCAAGAACTGCCACTTCTTGTATTTGTTGAGCATAATCTCACCAGGTTTATGCCAAGTCCAACATAAAAGCCCACTTGATTCACACATTCCAACACAAGATAAGGATTGCCACCACCTTTTACTTGTATTAGAAGAACCTTCAGCCATTCACCACTGACAATACCCTTCTGTCCAAGCACCTAATGAAGTCTTCATCATGAAAGTAGTACTCATGCATTGCCAGAACAAACTACTTATCATCAAGATTAGAATCTGCCCATTCTAATCCACATTATGTCAGACCTGCCACTTCAGACAATAATGCTGCTTCTTCCAACTTCACAAGCACAGTCCCAAACCTTTGATGTTGTAACATTATGTAGGACATCAACATTGGATAGAAGATCACACCTTCTGATTCAGTCAACTGATAAGGCTACCTCAAGTTGTCATCAACCAGAAAGAATAAATTCTTGAACCATAATATCCGGACTGCAGACTTGCATAATTCTCTGGATAAATACGTAGTCTCCCGTCCAAGTATTTACCCTTATACATAACATCAATAATAGACAAATACTAAGTCTCCCATCAAAGTATCTACTATTAGTTAGAATAAGGTCATCTTCTGCATACGTCTGACAACTTCTGATTCATATATTCACAAGTTACTTAAACTTGGATCAGTGACTTGATCTTGGACTTCTTTCTGCGCAAAACAATCTTGGCTGAACCTGAATTGATGTTCCAACATCAATCTCAGTCACACATCTTGACAGAGTTTTTCTTAAGATATCGTCTATAGTAAGGCTCTAGCACACAAGGATCAACCATCAGTAGCTGATCAAGCTTCCAGGTCATATCACAAAAACATTCAGTAGCACACTGCATATTGCCAATTTGCTCTAAAACAAGTGCCAACACCAAAGCAGCAGAATTATCACACGTCCAGTTGCATAACATTGTAATACACTCCTCCTATCATGTGCTTCTTAGTACCTTGAAGAATGGAAAACATAAGACGCATCTTCATGTTTTCAAGAGCTCACTCTTTGTTCAACTCATAAGTTGAACACAATCATTAATTGTACCAACACTCACATAATCTCAATTTGATCAACTTTTCTCTATTTAAGACTACCAGTACTCCTTTGCAAGAAGAATGCCTTAAATGAATGGAGAACATGAGACTCATCTTCATGTTTTCAAGAGAACACTCTCTGTTCAACACACCTGCTGAACACATTCACCTACTGCTTAACTCTTACATCAGTCCATAAGTCAAGTAGAGACATGTGATCTCTGGAGACGCACACCACATCATTCTGTTCTGTCAATAAATGTTAAGACATCAGTCTTGACATCATGAAAAAAATCCAGCTGTACTAAGAAAAACACCCCATTTCACAACCAGAATCTCCAAACATCCCTTTTTAAGCCTTGGGACCAGCCATCTCATCACAGAAGCCTGAGAGTAGTAATCTTTCATCCAACTCTCATCATCCAGACAGCTTGAGAAAATAAATTCTTAATACAATGATGTCAAGACATGTCTTCAAGGTTTTTTAAAACATCAGGTATTCTCCCTCAGAATCTGCCAAGAGCACTTCAGAGAATCATACATTCTCCCCTTTAATAGCAGCACAGACCGTGATTAGATCATATCAATCCTAAGCACACACAGTCAATACATATTTAGCTTCACAAGCTCATTCAGAACATGCCTCCAAAAAGAACATGACCTTGATCTTTGACCTTCATGTCCAAGAAGTCTGCTAGTGATATTACTTCTTGAATCTCAGGATCTCCACTCCTGCAGCAAGGACCAGAAATAAACTGACCTCAGGAGTAAATAACATGTTGATCAACTCACACATCTAAGATAAGTTTCAAGGCCAGAAACTTCTTAGACATACCACCCAGATGCCTCCTCTTCCAGATCAGGAGTAGGTTCCAAACTCATGTGATCAAACCACATTAGTTTAGCACCCAGAGCATCTGCTATGCCATTCCTATAGACATCAGAATTCTGCACAATTCTGACGTGATGTTCTAACACAAGATAGGACATCATTCTAAGGAACACATCAAGAGATCAAAGACTGGAGAATAGTCCTTTTAAGAAAAGAAGCAAAAGTAAATTACTTCTCAGATCTCTTCCTTACAACATGCCTTTATGAGTGGACTTGAACAGTAAAATTCAAGTATCGTTGGCAGAGTAAGTTGAAGCAGTCTTGCATAAATCCCATCACCATAGGTTATACATTCAGAGGAACACCCTTCTCAAATACAACCTTAGGAGTTTTCAGATGGATTCGCAGCGGATCAAAACACAAACTCCTCAAGGCCTTCAGGTGTCACATATCAGCCCCAATAATATGATTCAGGTGACACCTCAATACCATAGGTTTGAAAATAAATCAAACCTAACAAAGCCACAACACAACAGTTTTTCAATCAAAACTCTAAGCCTTCAGCACATGCCACGAACAGTCCATCCTCCAGTTCTAGGGACCATTCTCACAACTATATGAACTTCTCCAAGTCCAAACAACTTTTCAGTAGAAAGCTTCTACCTTGACCATGAACCAGAAAGTATCTTCCCTCGGATCTCATCCAGATACAGAACAGAATGACCTGCTCTGATACCAATTGAAATTCTGGTGCATGTGCAGAATTCAGATGTCCTAGAACATGCCGTTCGATATCTGGTCTAACATGATCATAATTGGTAAGGTATAATCCAATAAACATGGTACTGAAAATAAATAAGAGCAAGACACACAGAATTGTTAACCCAGTTCGGATCTAACTATCCTACATCAGGGGGCTACCAAGCCAGGGATGAAGTCCACTATTAGTAGTATCAATTCAAAGCTAAACAACCCGTTTACAACTTATCACTGAATCACTACCCAATGACCCTTCTACCTAGATCCTCTCTAGATATGAGAAACCCTTCTCACTCCCAATCATCGCAATGATGTCTAGCAGTTGACAACCCACAACTGCATCAACGACTCTTTACCTATACAACAATTCAACACGAAAGATACACTTCCAAGAGACAACTTAGAGTTACTTAAAAGCTTCCTCCAAGAACAATACTCCTCTTACTTAATAGCTTCGAGGATCACACTCACAAACTGTCCAACTCACATGTTGAGTGGTACAGCCATACCAACTCTCCTAGAGAGTGGTTCACAAGAACGAAACCCTAATAATTTTTACATCTTGGAATCGTTGCTCAACTAGGTTACAAAACATCTATTTATAACCTACTCCCAACTGGATTTGGGCTTCAAATCACAGCATATCAGCTGCTACAAATCAGCAGAAACTTCTGCTACAAAATAGGACTTTAATCTTTAACTTCCTAAAATATCTCTATATTTAGAAAGTGTATATTTTCCCATATTCTTCTTGAATCTTCAAAACTTTTAATTCAGCGCCACCTGGAATTTGCATATTATTTCCTGAAACTTCTGCATCTGTTAGGATATAACAGAATTCTACATTCTCTTTAGTTCTGGCGTGATGTCGAATGAACCTGCATGGGACATCTCGATAGGACATGTTGTTCCAGATGTTAACACTACTTCAGCTCAACATGTTCCAATGTACACTATGACTTCTTGCTCAACCTGTTCTTCTTTAGCAAGATAACCTATCCTATCAACCATATTGCTGTTATTATTTGTTTTACAAAATTAATGCCAACCCTTAAAATTAAAGAACTAACAATAATGACATAAGCCATGATGATGTATTTGTTTATTTTTGTTCATTAAATCCTTTGGAATAAAAGAGTATTTTGCATATGGTGGATTTAATGACTTCTTAAACAACCTAGAATCAACGGCATAAGTAACCTTGGGTTGTAAAGCTTTTTCCAATTTGACTTTAAGAGTTTTAACCTCTTGTTGCCAAATATGACAAGCTTCACAATACCTAACTTTACTACATCCGTTAATATTAATATCTTTTGAATTTTCTGCAATACTAGCTTTCAAACTTTCTAAATCTTTTTCAGCTTTGTATACTTTACCTTCCAAGAATGAAAAGATTTGTTTATCGGAAGATAATCTTTTAAAAGCATCTACAGCTTCGTTATGCAGTTTTTCAAAAGCTATTTTCAGTTCAGAAAAAGACATAGAAGAAAAATTACTATAGTAGGCTTGTCTTACTTTCTTATCGTTGATTTTCTTCTTGTGGTGGGACTGATTTTTGGTGTGAGCCATAAGACACAGATTTGCTGTCTCATCACTATCATTTGAACTTTGTGAGCTTGATGAATCACTATCACTTTCCCATGCAATATAATCTCTTCTTTGTTTATTGAACCTTTTTGGTGGAGCTTTTCCTTTATCCTTTTTCTTCATAGGACATTCTATCTTATAATGTCCAGATTTACCACAATTAAAACAAGATCCTTTTACTCTATGCTTCTTATTCTCTTCCTGTTTTGAATCTATAGATTGTCTTCGAAACTTAATGAGATTTTTGTCGGAATGCTTGATTCCATTCTTTCGAATGAATCTATTATATCTCCTAACAAAAAGTCCCATTTCCTCATCACCCGAATCTTCGTCACTACTTGAATCATTGTCACTTTGCTCTTTTTGTGAGGACTTTGAGCTAGAGGCCACAAGAGCTATTGGCTTCTTCTCACTCTCTTTGTTTTTATTCTTTTCCTTTTTACTCTTGTTCTCAAATATTTCAAGACTTTCCAGTTCTTGCTGATGTTCTTCCAGCTTGCCAAATAAAGTTGTAATCGTAATCGTCGTGAAATCGTTGGTTTCCTTAATAGCTGTTACTTTAGGTTGCCATTCCCTGCTAAGACATCTCAGAATTTTATTAGTGGCTATTTCATTGGAAACAGATTTTCCAAGTGCATTCAAACGATTGATGAGATGAACGAATCTCTTTTGCATGTCAGAGATAGATTCTCCTTGTTTCATGCGAAAGAGCTCGAACTCTTGATTAAGTGTGTTAATACGGGACTGTTTTACTTCAGTAGTACCCTCATGGGAAATTTCTAAAGCATCCCACATTTCTTTAGCTGTCGAGCAATGGGATACCCGATAATACTCATCAGCACCAAGTGCTGAAATTAGCATATTTCGAGCTCTCCAATCACTCGACCACTTTTTCTCATCTTTCTCATCGTAATCATCTTCTGGTTTAGGAACTATGGCGCCAGCCTCATTTCTCATAGTAATTTGAAAAGGACCATTTTGAATGGCAGCCCACACATTCCTATCAATAGAATTTATGTGAACTCGCATGCAGTCTTTCCAGTAGCCATAATTTTCACCGTTGAAAACAGGCGCTCTATTATACGCCCCCTTTGGTTCAGAATCCATATAGTTACAAGCAGCCACAAAGCACCAGCGAACCGGCGCTCTGATACCACTTGTTAGACGGTGTGGCTAGTGATCGAGAGGGGGGTGAATAGATCACCTCCTTGAAACACAAGGATTTAAAAATACTTATCAGAGTTTTTGAAAGTTAGCCGAAAAATACGATCCCGAATCGACTTCCGTCTACTCTGGACCAGCTACTAGAAAACCGGACACACGAATTAATGCTGGATTTATATTAGGATGAAAAAGATTTATTAACACCAGATTAGGATCGAATCAAATGCACTTATCATACAAATACTATTTCCAATGAACAAAAACTCAGCTGACAGTTTTGTCAAACACTTGGCGTGTATGTGTTCAATGATTAACAATAATGGTGATTTGATAAAAGTTTTCTTACCACTATTGTATCATGAAACGTTAAGAAACAATACACCAAATGAATCACAAAATTGTTGAAAACGTAAAGAGAGATAAAGACAGAATACGATACACAGAGATTTGGTAAGGAAGTTCCCCACTTTCGTCCTCGCGTGTGGGTACGTCTCCCTCTCAATTTCAAACTGAAATTGAGACCTGTTATATCAATAATGCTGAATTCTTTATTTACGAGGTTACAATACAAAGCCAGAAATCTAAACCCCAAGATCTTCCTCTTTTATGAACCTTCACTTGATCTGAGCTTAATCAAGAATTTCCCCTGCAAGAATTACAAACAATTCACCTGTTCCATGACCTGTTTGCGAAATTACCAAATTTCCAAACCCTACGCTGCGGCTAAATATGTTCTGCAAACGTGACTAACAAACCCTCAAGAACACACCCGTTATTGAAGGACAAACCAGATGGTTTTTCCTCGAAACCCCCTTTGAATCTTCAACTCAGCTGGATCCTTGATCGTTCCACTGAACGTTATCTCGATGATCCTTTAATCCGAAGAACAAGGATGATTATGTGTTGATGTTCTTGAATTAAAGTGATTGAGAAGATGATGAAGATAAAGTATCTTTCAAGTCTCTAAAACTGCTCCCAAAATTGATGCACACCAAACTTGCTTTTGCTATGATTACACCATTTTCACTCTAACGAATTCACCTTTAAAATTAAACTGTCATAACCTTCTTATATGTGAAACAGAAATGGTTAAAAAAAGAAACAGCTTTATGTATCGATTCGAAACTCGTATGAGTCGATACATGGTAGTTATATAACATACATGAGTCGACACACATATATATGCATCGATGCATACTGTAACTTTGTTTAATTTCAGAAAGTAAATTCTATCATGCATCGATACATAATACAAATGAATCGATACATAGCATAATTTTCAGAAACATCAAAGAAGCATGTATCAATGCAAAATTCGTATGAATCGATACATGGCTTAACATCAAAGAAGCATGTATCGATGCAAAACTCGTATGGATCGATCCATACTGAAGCAAACTCATTTTTGTGATTTTAACAGAGGAATGTGTCGATGCAAGACAGACATGAATCGATACATACATAAGGAAAATTGTTTTTATGATTTCAATAAAGATATGTATCAATTGTATTGTCTTTAAAACATAGTATAGGTATAAAATCACATATATGTACCAACTAAACATGCATACTAATCTTATAACATGCACATCAAACACATAGGCATTTATTTATGCATTTATCACACAATTTGCTATCATACAAAACTTAAAAGATTGCTCACAGATGCCTCTGGCCAAAGTCTAAGTTAATATACCTCTGGCATATTCGACTTCATCCAGGCTATGCGCACTTGATGCCTCTGGCCAAAGTCTAAGTTAATATACCCCTGGCATATTCGGCTTCATCCGGGCTATGCACACTTGATGCCTCTAGCCAAAGTCCAAGTTAATATACCTCTGGCATATTTGGCTTTGTCCAGGATATGCACACTTGATGCCTCTGGCCAAAGTCCAAGTTAATATACATATGGCATATTCAGCTTCATCTGGGCTACGCGCACTTGATGCCCCTGGCCAAAGTCCAAGTTAATATACCTCTAGTCAAAATCCAAGCGTACTTGATGCCTCTGGTGAAATCGGCTGTGTACAGATTACCTTAATGAACGCCAGGCCGAAAATCCAAGCATTTTATTATACCATATGCCCAATCAAGTTATGGCTTCCTAGGATAAATCGGTGATAACAGATTGGCATCGAGGACCAATAATCCATACAACACATACAATAAAATAACATTGGCTTAAAACTTCAAAAAGTTCGCCCTGAAGTCGCAAATATTCAACAAAGAAATACAAGTTCAAAAATTCTTACAAAGGCACATCAACCATCGATGGTCTGTCCTTAACTTAAAGAGAAAATGATACATCAAGATTTCTTCAAGGGTTGGGTAGTTGACACGCCTTCTTGAAAGTCATCCTCGGGAGAAGTTTCTTCCAGGTCCATCAGCTGTCCATCCACCACAGTCTTGAAAAAATCCATCTTGGATACATCAAGATCAGGCATGATGCACAGCGCTTGGGCTTTGGCTATTTCAAAAGCCTCATCACCAGTAGAGAGGATGTCTATTTGTGCTTCTTGGAGAGATTTCTTCAAGGTATCACTCTTGGTTTTAGTTGCTCCAATTCAAGAAGCAAGCCAGTGTTGGATGTCTCCAATTCCAAACATCGAGAATCAACAGTCTCTTTTTGCTTAACATGTTCCTGTAACGAAGACTCCCAAGTTTCTTTTTGCTTGTTTACCTCCGATAGTTGTCTGGTTAACTCCTCGACTTTATCGGTTCGAGCCTTCAAATTGGAAGCCAGCTGAGCCATTTCCCCAGAAAGACAAGTCTCATTCTTCTCATGTGCCTCGTTCACTTCGAATAAACCTCAGTTCATCGTCGTACATCTCATTAAGTAAGCACCTAGATTCTGGGTTAGTTGTTGGGCATCAATAGACTTCACCTTCTCCACATCTTCATTAGCATTCAGGTTATCATAAAGATACTTCAACCCGTCTAAGTTTTTGGACTAAAACTTGAACTCAGAAGAAGAATGAGGTTAGTGGTTATTGCCGCTATTTGAACCCTGCATAAGGGTAGTGATGGTAAGATCGACTTGAATGACATCATCACTCATAAGAGTCTTCATCTTTTTAGGAGAAGGAGGATTAGGACTTTCTAGAGCATGAGTAGTAGAAGGTTAGGGCCCCGATAAGGCGAGTATCACCTTAGCCATGTTAGGCTTCTTTATTTTTGTAGCCCTGACTAGAATGCCCATAAGGTCAATCTTGGAGGTAGCTTGGTGTCCACGCCTCGCTCTAGCCTCAACCATCAACCTTTTTTGCTCGGAAAGTCTGAGGTTGGTCATGTTAGCTGAAACACAAGAAATTAGACTAGTAAGGAAAATGGTCAAAGTTATATAAAAGCAAGGCAATATGCAAACAAATATGTAATTCTAGTAACAAATACCAGATGTCGAGTAAGATACCATGACACTGGGATTAGGACAGTATGACATCACCAACAATTATGCAGTTAAATTAAATGCTTGAATAAAAATAACACAATAAATTGTTAAACCAATTCGGTGCAACCTCACCTACATCTAGGGGCATCCAAGCCAGGAAGGAAGTCCACTATAATAGTATTAGTTTGTAGCCTCAGCAAACAACCTCTGGTTTACAACTTCTCACCTAATCACTACCTGTGCTATTTCTACCTAGGAACTCCTAGATATGAGACCCCTCTAACTTTCCTGAATCACACAACAGTGATAACCTCAACAACAATGAACAACAGAAGAACACACTTCTGATGACACAAAATCCACTCTTTGCTTAAAAGCTTATGAGTGATTATAACTTAAAACTCAGTCCAATTCAAGCACCCAAGAGGTACATGAATGGCTCACAAATGAACAAAAACAACACAGTCCAACTCAGATAACAAAGTGATATAAGAGTGGATCACAAATAACAAAGACACACTAAACCCTAATACTCCTTCTTTCAATACACGACTTCTCTAGTGCATTAGGTTTAGAACTGCTCCTTTTATAGCTTTTGATCAGCACGAGATTGAGCTCTTAAGGTAAATAATTCGCAAATCTCAAAACAGCATCCTCAAATCTTCTCCACGGTCTTCTGCGCAACAATAGGAACTAAAAAGAAAATTTCCTAAAAAGTCTCCAAGATCCTTTTTATGAAACAAATACACTTCTAGCATAGACAGATGTTCTTAAAATAGCCCTCCTTGGATTGCGACAGAGTGTGAACTAAAATCATATAGAAACTCACACTTTAAATAACAAATCTTCCAAATACATAAAACCATAATCTTCTGGTATAACATGTCATGACATCATGTCACGACATCGTGCTGATCATCAATGATGTCTGACCAATATGTCAAGACATCTGGCTCAACATCTTGTTGTGAAACTTGTTTTAATATAATTTTTGTCAATCCCAAAATCACAGAACTTACAATCTCCCCCTTTGGCAAATTTTGACTAAAATAACCTTTGCATAAATTACTGGAGACACAGAAACACAAGAAAAACATACACAAGATAACCAAAAGCACACTAGAACAAATCAGAGGCACACACAGCGGAAATAAAAGAAACCACACGGAGAGAAATAAACTCTCACACAACAAGAACCAAGAACTTACAAGACAACTGGAGCACCATGTCAAAACATCCCATTTGACATCACATCAATAACAGCACACATATGCAACAACACACCAAACAAATTAACTCCCTCTGAATTGCATGACCATCAATTCAGATGCAGATATAGCTCCCCCTCAAGAACACGACTGATCGGGTGTAAACCAACTAACTGCAAGTGCACAGCCTATCGTGTAGTTGTAAAAGATATCGATCCCACAGAGACCAATAGTCAAAGATTATTATTTCTAGTTGTTACGGTGTTTATCTAAGGCGAATGAAATAGTTTAAAAGGAAGGAAATGAAATACAAGGATTAAATGAAAACAGATTAATAACAATGTTGAAATGTAATTCACATCAATTGACAATGCTCTGATTGTCTCCACTAAGATAACTTGCAGGGCAATGTTTCCTATTTAGAAAAGAACTAATTTAACAGGAAATGTCGATTTCGCGTATTCATAATCGAACTTACTCTCTAATTTATACCCTTCATTTGTCACTTATGGAAAGCGCTTATAGCGTTAAAGTAGTAAACTCACTTTTAAGAAATTAGACTCTTAACTTAATAGAAAAGTGATTTTGATTGGAAAGATTAACTTAAAAGGGTCCCTGAGCTTTCGCTTAAGTACCGGATCCTAAACCTATAAACGCGTCCACAAATAGTTTTAAAACCTCCTTCTAGAAAGGTTAAAGTTCCCTAATTATTTAACAAAGTGCTTTCGTGGTGTTTGTTAACCAATGACAAACCAATTTTAGTCTTCAGTGTCGGACGACTGTCGATTTTACCCGACGTTTTCACTGCATCACTTTCGTGAAGGTAGATTAAAATAAGTTCAGAAAAATTGTGTTTAAATCAAAACATCCCACAAAGGTAATCCTAGGGAGACGACATGTAGAGCATCGTCTATTGACGATCCTCACATGTCAGCATTCAATAATTTAGCCAGACATGTTTAGGGAAAACAAAACATAAATGGTTTTAAGTGCAAAAGTAAACATAATGACAGGTAAAAACGTTTTGAATTAAAGTTGCGATAGAAGTAAATAAGATAAAGAGAATAATTGTGAGGTAAATAGAGCAGAAAAGTAAAGACAAGACAAAGTAAACGTAAATGCTGAATAAAATAAAAACCTGCTCCAAACGGAGTCTTGAATCTGATACAAACTAAGATAACTTGAAATAAATCTTGACGGAATGTAAATAACGGAAATAAAGTGCTTCGGAAATAAACAGGTGCTCCAAACTTGATATAGACTCAATCGGCGGTGCAATAATCCTTTAGTGTGAAGATATTATTGCTTTACAATTTAACAATATAATGGCTTAAGTTTGCATAAGCTTGGATGATCTGGAAAGTGGCATGCAAAGGGCATTTATAGGAGTCCAAAACCCTAGAAATCACCAAGAAACCGATTCTAGGTAGTGGAGAAAATGTAGGGACGGTTTTTGAGAGACTTGGAGACCAAGTATGGTATGTTCCCAACTGTTTGGGCTTTCTAAAGGTGGCAACCTCCATAACCCTCATGGTGACCGCCATGCTCACAAAGTGGGCATGACTTGGTCATCCCATTAGCTGGTACGTGGACCACTCATGGCACCCCTGGGATGAACGTCGTGGTGGTCGCCATAGGTGCAAGACTTCTCCAATTCTTCGCTTTTCGTCCGTTTTGCTTCGTTTCTCTGCCCACAGCTTCGGATTAATAAATTCCCTGAAACAAAGGAAAAATACTAGCATAATAGTAGAAATGGAATTGAAACAATAGGAAAATATGCATAAGTCAAGTCAAATAAACAATAGTTTGAGGTGTTATCAAACTCTCCCACACTTGAACCATTGCTTGTCCTCAAGCAAAATGTAAGTGAAACAGGCGAATAGCTACTATGGGCTTTAGAAAAAGACTATACTTTCAATAGATTGCATTAACTGGTACTAAGTTACTGAAAACAAAAGCATCGTAATAACACGTTCCGTATTTTATGGTCATAAATCTCTCCCTTATATAGACCAATCTGTATCATATTATTATTCTTTGGCCTACCTTGCCCATCCCTTTCTAATCCTTTTTCATTCAGGCACAATCACATTAAACCCGTTATCTTGCACTCGCATGGTGAACAAACCTGTTGGTGATCCTGATCCATATTTGTGTCAAAATTCAACACTTTATGCTATTTTTCAACACTTGGTTCATAAGCATAATTTTTAAATATTCCTCTACCATTGGGCTAAGTAACCGGGCGAGGGTTACCTAACTTAGAAGGCAAATTTTATTTTCAAATCATTTGCTTTTTATTCTTTTTTTCTTTTTACTGGATCACTCACATATTTCCATCAGTTTGTTCACTTAGCGGTAACTTAGATGGTGTTGGCTGCTAGAATAAATTACTTAAGGATTGATTCAGAGGCGGGATCTTAAGGCTAGAGCATTACAATTATCCAAATCGATCTCTATATTCGAGAGATTTACGGTGTTAACACGATACTGATGTTTCAGGACTTCTCCCAAAACTTTATAACATGTCTTAATAGCCTACACACTGTTTCTTTTTGCAAAAAAAAAAATCGGTATGACTCAAGAAAAGGAAGAAAATTTAATAGACAACAAAAACTACGCCTAAAGACTTGACAATACAAATAGTTAAATAAAAGCAAATAAGGAAAAATAAAGCAATAAATCTAACTAGAAAGCAGTAAAATTCATCTCTCACACTTAAATCAAACATTATCCCCAATGTTTTAATCCAAGGTTAAAGAGAAATGGTAGAACCTAGTGCGTGATCAGATCAAGGGCCTTGACGACCGTGAGTTCTCCTTAATGAATGAATCTCCTGGAAGAGGTGGTCAATTTGTTCACCCAACCTGTCAATTTGATCTCTTTACTCACAGAGAAGGGTTGTGATTTCCTTTCTCAAAGTAAAAATCTCATAGTCAATATAATGTGCATGTTGATCATCAGGTTCGGTAGGAGTCTCAGGGGGTGATGGGTCTTCATCTAGGTTTTCTAATTGGTATCGCCAGTTATTTTTGTCACAGACACTAGTAAGGTCGTGGTTTGGTAGGGTGAAAAGAATGACTACTTCATAGTTGATGATAATTTTGAATTGGTCAGGTCCTTCACGCCTCACTAAACTATTGCTCAGGCAGTGGTCAATATCTAAGAGATTGTATCCACAGGCCGGGGTTAGATTAGCCACTTGATTTTGCAGGCCCAACACAATAGCAATGTGGGTGACTAATCCTCCTACATAGATGTTTTCGACTCTTTGTTTGATAAAATTTTTAAGATTGGTCAGTAGGAAGGTTATAGAGTTTATAGGGCGGATCTGAAAAACGCTCAAGATGAAAAACATCTCTTCTTTGCTTACACAAATTTGGTTCTCAGCTTTTCCGAAGAATGTTTGGGCGGCTACCATGTGGAAGTACCTAATGGCTAGATTATGGATGAGGGTGTTATTCATAGCATCATGGTCAGGGGGGAAATATTTAGTGATCCCTCCCCAGAAGTAGTTTAATTCACCTTGCATATTATCAGGTACTTCGGAATAAGCACTAGGGTCATGCTGAAAGGCTAGGCATCTGGCTAGCTCTCTACAGATGATCCTATAATCCTGGCCAAATAATCTAAAGGTAGCTAGGCCTCCGTCATGTACTAATACAGTATGGGGCTGAAAACGGAATGAACTTAGGAATTCTAGTGTCAGGCTTCTGTAGGTTAGGTGCATCCCGACGGAAAACCTATCCCAACTCATTTGGCTAAACATAAAGCGGACATTATCAATAAGTCCCAGCTAGACCAAGGAAGTAAAATCTGGATATCGGGTAGGTAAGATGGTTTTCTCGGCTAAGGCAGCAAAATGCCTTCTCTGGTTATCATTCTTGAAGGTAATCTGCATCTCGTTAGCCGACTGCATCCTAAAATATAGTTAGTTGATAAAATCTGCCTAAGTAGAAAGTTGTTGCCCTGAAATGAAAACACACACAAGTTAGAGATTATTTTTTAAAAAGAAAGGTAAAATAAATAACCGGTGGAAAAAATGAAAAGAAAAACTGTGGGTTGCCTCCCACGCAGCCCTGTGTTTAACGTCGGTAGCTCGACGAACGTTAAAATCAAGTTGCAATAGTGACCGGAGGTGGTTATGAAAAAGTAAGATGGTTGTGGGTGATGTTGGCCTCGCTGTTGTTGTATAGTTTCAGCCTTTACCCATTCACAATGAAAGGATTCATAGATGGAATTTTAATTTCAACTGCCCCAGATTGTAGGACTCTTGTGACTTCAAAGGGTCCAGTCCATCTGGAGCGTAGTTTACCGGGAAAAAGTCGCAATCTAGAGTTGAATAAAAGTATTGGGTCGCCTATATTTATCTCTCTCATCGCGATTTGCTTATCATGCCATGATTTAGCCCGTTCTTTGTAAATTATAGCATTCTTATAAGCATCTCGTCTCATTTCTTCTAATTCGAGGATGTCTAGCAAGAGTTTATTGCCCGCCTTCAAGTAATCCATATTTAAGGTTTTTATAGCCGAATAGGCTTTGTGTTCTAACTCTAAAGGTAAGTGGCATGATTTTCTATAAATCAGATTAAAGGGTGTTGTCCCTATGGGAGTTTTATAGGCAGTCTTATAGGCCCATAATGCATCTTGAAGTTTAGAGGACCAATCCTTCCTAGAAATAGTGACAGTTTTCTCTAAGATCTGCTTTATTTCTCTATTTGAGACTTTGACCTGTCCACTGGTTTGTGGATGATAGGGCGTTGCTACCCTGTGTTTTACCCCATATTTTCTAAAAGGTTATCGAAAGTTCATGAGATGAAATGGGATCCACCATCACTTATGAATAGGCGAGGGACTCCAAACCTTGGGAATATGTAGTTCTTAAACATTCTAATCACAACTCGTGCATCGTTAGTAGGTGAGGCGATAGCCTCGATCCATTTAGATACGTAATCGACTGCAACTAATATATATTTATTTCCCATGGATGATGGAAACGGTCCCATGAAATCTATTCCCCAAACATCAAAAATTTCTACTTCTTGAATGTTCCTCAGAGGCATCTCATCACGTCTGGAAATGTTTCCAGTGCTCTGGCATCTGTCGCATTTGACTATGTAGGCATGAACATCGCGCCATAAGGTGGGCCAATAGAGGTCTGCTTGAAGGATTTTTGTGCAGGTTTTTGAGGTGCTAGCGTGGCCACCATAAGGTGTGGAGTGACAATTAGTTATTATGTTTTCAACTTCCTCTTTAGGGACGCAGCGATGAAATATGCCATCTGCTCTTCTTTTGAAAAGCAGTGGTTCATCCCAATAGAAATGTTTTATGTCATGTAAGAACTTTTTCTTTTGTTGATAGGTCAGATTAGGGGGGTAGAATATTGGATGCCATATAGTTAACAAAATCGACATACCGGGGCACGCTTGTTATTATCAGGGCAGACTCTATTTTGAGTTCGGATTCATTGTTATTTGGATATGCCCATTTCTGGACTGATGCTACTAATCTATCATAGGTGAAGTCACCATTGATAGGAATATGATTTGGTTTTAAAAATTCTAATCTTGAAAGGTGGTCAGCTACTACATTTTTAGTTTCCTTTTTGTCTCGAATTTCAAGATCAAATTCTTGCAGTAGGAGAATTCAGCGGAGTAGTCTGGGTTTTACATCCTTTTTATTTAGAAGATATCTTATGGCAGCATGGTCGGTGTATAATATGATCTTGGCTTCAACTAAATAAGAAAAAAATTTGTCTATTGTAAAAACTACAGCTAGGAGTTCTTTTTCAGTGGTGGCATAATTTAGTTAAGTGGCGTCCAGTGTTCTGCTTGCATAATATATCGCATACATTTTCTTTTCGGTTCTTTGCCACAAAACAGCACCGACGACGAAGTCACTTGCATCGGACATGATTTCAAATGGCTTATTCCAGCCTGGGGTTGTATGATAGGTGCAGAAATCCATGTTCGCTTCAAGATATTAAACGCTTCTAAGCATTTTTCATTAAAAACAAACTCGGCGTGTTTCATCAAGAGACATGTTAGGGGTTTTGTAATTTTTGAGAAATCCTTGATAAAATGTCGGTAGAACCCGGCGTGTCCAAGAAAACTTCGTACTTCCCTAAATGTTTTGGGTGGCTGGAGGTTTTCTATTATCTCAATATTAGCTTTGTCAACCTCAATTCCTCTGTCAGAAACTATGTGTCCTAAAACTATACCCTCTATAACCATGAAATGACACTTTTCCTTGTTTAATACGAGATTTACCTGTACGCATCTTTCCAGAATCTTTTCCAGGTTAGCGAGGCAGTCTTTAAAACCAGATCCTCATACCAAGAAATCATCCATAAAAATCTCCATTATCTCGTCAAGGAAATCTGCGAATATGGCCATCATACATCGTTGGAATATCGCAGGAGCGTTGCATAGTCCAAACAGCATTCGCCGATAGGCAAAAGTTTCGTAAGGGCATGTAAAAGTCGTTTTCTCCTGGTAGTCAGGGTGAATAAGGATTTGAAAAAAAATCCTGAATATCCGTCTAAATATCAGAAATAAGAATGTCTGGCTAAACGTTCTAACATTTGATCAATGAATGGAAGGGGAAAATGGTCCTTCCTGGTTACTTTGTTTAGCTTCCTATAGTCAATACACAAGCGCCAACCACTTACTATACGTTGCGACACTAATTCTCCTTTTTCATTATGCATTAATATGACGCCTCCTTTCTTGGGTACGACGTGTACTGGGCTAACCCACTTAGTATCAGATATTTGGTATATTATTCCGGGGTACAGTAGTTTTAACACTTCCCTTTTTTCCACATCACTCATGTTAGGGTTTATCCTCCTCTGGTGTTCCCTAAAGGGTTTAGAATCTTCCTCTAGCATAATTCGGTGCATGCACACAGATAGACTTATCCCTTTTAAGTCAGAAATATTATATTCTAGAGCTGAAGGGTACTTACGTAAGACATCTAAGAGTTGATTTGTCTCGTCCTTGTTCAAGTTTGCATTTACTATAACATGACGATTTAATTCCTTATCAAGGAATTCATATCTCAGATTCTTAGGTAATTCTTTAAGTTCTACAGTCACTGTCTTAGGACCTAGCAGATGTTAGGGGTAAGTGATAAACATTCATGAAGGCTATCATCCACATAAGGTGTATATACTTTTAGTCCGTCGTATTCCATTATCTCGGTCAAAGGCAGTTTCATGGTTTTGGTCCGCATTTCAAGCTCGATTTTGGTTTGTGTTTCAAACTCTCTTATACACTCATCGATAATATCGATGGAGTAACATATATCACATATAGCAGGAGCTTGTAGAAATTTGGACATGATGAATTCTGCTTTCTCATCACCTACTTCAAAGGTCATTTTTCCTCTCTTAACATCTATTATAGCCCCGGCTGTAGATAGGAAAGGCCTACCTAGAAGGATAGGAATTTCTTCGTCTTCTTTGATGTCCATTACCACAAAGTCTGTTGGTATATAAAGTTGACCAATCCTAACAGGGACGTCTTCTAAGATACCTATTGGGTATTTGACTGACTTATCATCCAATTGAAGGGACATCCTAGTTGGTTGCATGTCTCATAAGTTTAACCTATTACAAACAGCTAAAGGCATTAGGCTCACACTGGCTCCTAGGTCCAGAAGGGCTTTATCGATAACATGATTTCCCAAAACACAAGGTATAGAAAAACTCCCCGGGGTCTTTCACCTTTTTGGCTAGTTTATTCTCAGCAATAGAGTTTCATTTTAATGGTTTAGGGTCATCAAGTCTACGCTTATTGGTTAAGATGTCTTTGAGGAATTTACCATAAGATGGTATTTGGGTAATAGTTTTGGTGAATGGAATCTCTACGTGGAGTTTCTCGATTACTTTTACAAACCTTTTGTATTGGTTATTGTAGCGGTAAAAATCGTGAGTGTAAGCTATTGATTAACTTAACTCATAAAGCAAGAGTTGTCACCACACTTTTATTTTATCCAAAAGGAAAGGAAAAAGAGTGAATAAAACCTAAAGAGTTCTAAAACAAGAACAAACAGAGAATGGGTAAGGGGGTTTGTTACGTTAAGGGAAGGTGTTAGCACCCAAAACGTCTATAGTACTTTGTAGGAACCCTTTGAAATTTCTACGCTTTTTGGTTTGAAAAGGTTTGTTTGAAAAGAGATTGGGGAGGTGAGAAGAGAAATATTTTTTAAGATTTTTGTGTTTGGAGAGACTTGTCGCCTCATGCCTACGTACCCGCAGAGTGCAATATAGGATCAAAACCTCGTAGTTCGTGGTACAAATAACAAAATTTATTAGTTATGATTCATTTAATCTTGAAAAGACAAGCCGTCATTCTCAAGAGAGAATACTCAACTAATTACCCAAAGGTATGGGAAAGAGGCATTTGCATCACATTAAGATGGAGGATTTGCTTGGATTAAAATCAACAAGACTATCGCTTCAACATCCAAGTGGAAAATGGCCATACTTTACACAAAATACCATGGTTAGGAGCTTTACATCTCATCAAAGAAGATGACTCATGTCTAAACTTTTTGAAAAGTTTAAAAGAAAAAAGATGCATAAAAGCAAAGTTTGAATGAGTTTTGTATTTTTTTATGTCTTTTTGAAATGGTCAAAAGATAATTAACATTATTGACATTTCTTAAAGAAAACAAAGTTTGAAAATCACTTGACAAAAGTCAAGGTTTTATTATGAAAGCGGTTTTAAGTTTGAAAACAAGAAGGTTTTGAAAAAGAGAGAAGATTTGAAAATTTAAGAAGGGGTGGAGAAGAAGTGGCTATCCTATTGCATAAAATAAAAGCTAAGGTAAGAAAGATCTAACCACATGGAGGCACTCTTAAAAGCATAATAAGAAAAGAATTTCATCCTCTTGAGTCAATAAGCAAGCCAAATAAAGGCTAGAATACCAACTCCATAATGATCCAAAGCATAAGGGGGAGAATCCTAATTCTAAGTCCATAAGTCCATGATCAATCCAAGAAGTCTAAGAGTAGAGATCCTCCAATACAAGGGATAGTGGCCATAATCCAACATTAAGAGCACAAGTCTTTTAGTGGTTTAATCCTTTATTAATGTTTTTTAGTCCAAATGGACAAAAGAAAAAAAAAACAAAAGCACAAGATAATATGGTCCAAGTGGACAAAAGAAAAATGACATAAACATAAACGTGATATGATATAATGAGTAATGAGCAATAAAAAATAAAGAGAGATAGGGAGCAAGAAGGAATCATAAAAATATAGTAATATAATATAATAGTATATACATAATAGTAGCACAAAGGCCCTAGTGCCATAAGCCTCCAAAAGGTAACACCGATTGTTCCGCCTCGCGTCATGAACTATAATGAATGAACAATGTACTTAGGCCAAGTTTAATGAAGACTTGTTAGAAGATTGATAGAATCAAAGCCTCTACAACAACAAGCTTCATGATTTTGAACCTAATACAAAAGATCGGCCATCCTTGGGCTTACAATCATAAGTTTGGGCCACGAAAGTTCATGTTCCGATTTGGAGAGGGACAAATGTAGCGCTATGTTAAGCAATTGCCAAGTGACTTATATAGAAGTCACCCTACTCGAGGCCGGTCAATAGTGATCTTTGTGCTAATGCATGCTAGATGAACGATATGTAAATCGTCATCCGAAAGCAATACCGCACAAAAAGACAAAAAAGGTAGCGATCTAGTCTTGATCAAGAATTCAACAAAGAAATTCTAAGATCCATAAGACTTTCATCGATCAAAATTAAAAGAAATAGAGGGAGAGGTGAAGAGAAAAACCAAATTGAATTAAACTTTCAAGATCCTTTCATCTTCAAGTTCAATCACCTTTAATTAATAGGTTTAAGTGTGAAAACATACCACTAATTCAAAGCACCTCAAATGAATTCAACAATTCATTTAAATATAGATTTGAACTAATGACTGTTTAATTACTTTAACCATGTCCAAAGTCCATTGAAATTGAAGAGAAATTAATCTCAACAATTCACTTCAAGGACAAAACAACAAGAAAGGCGAAGAAAAAGGAGAAAAAACAAAAATAGTCCCAAAAATAGGCCAAAAACACCATTATGTATTAGAGTAACTGATTACTCTGATTACACATAAAACAGAGTAACCGATTACTCTGCGCACAGAGTGAAAAAATAGTGGAAAATTCAGTATGATCATCTTTCAAAACTTTCTTCAAACACCTTATGATCATAGAATTGAAATTGCACGAAATTTCAAGTAAAACAACAGTAAAAACCAGCAATCAAACACAATTACAAGATCCAAAGGATCAAGTAACAAGAACCAACCAAAGATCTATATTATGGATGATGAAGTTGAAGCTTCAACAATGGTGAGAGATTAATTACGACTCCAAATCTGAAAATTACTCCAAATTGCTCCAAGATCCAAACCCCAAAGCCTTGATTTATGCGAATTGATGAAGAAAACAAACTTGGATGAAGGTTTAGCTCAAAGTTGAACAAGATTTAATGTGAAAACCTGTTAACTTTCAAAAGAAGAAAGTGAGCTTTGAGTGAATTTTGTGGTTGGGGAGAGAATTTGCAAGAGGTTTTTTGGCTATCAAAAGCTTGTGAAATGAATGAAATGAGGTATTTATTTATAGAGTTTAGGCTTGGAAAATTTGATGGTTTGAAATTTGGTTTGGAATCAAAATTAGGATTGGAATTTGAGTTTTGGAGGCAAAATCAAGATCAAATGGTGATTAATGAGGGTGTATGGTGTGAATTAATTATGATGAGGTAGGGGAATTAAAATGAGGTGATCTAGAATATTCTCATGATGAAGCATTTGAAAATTGGTGCCAAAATGCTGCAGAATTTGAATTTGGCTCATTTTCTCCAAAAACGCACTGGTTAATCGATTAACCATTTGCAGTGCAAAATGTGTTAATCGATTAACACAGTGAAAAAATGAGAAATTTGGCTTTTTGATGTGTTGTCTTGGCTCTGGCTCGATTCTTCTTGCTTGTCAAAGAAGGCATGGAAATAATTTTTGAATTGTTTGCAGATCAACTTTGACTTTGTTCAGATGAAATTCATTTGAACTGAGGGACTGATTTTGATATCCTTGATCCAAATTCTTCCTGAAAAAGTTAGTAAAGGAAAACAAACACATTTTTTTTATTTCAATTAATGGTTAGTAAACATAAACAAATACAAACATCAAACAAACAAGAGAACAGAGGGCTTGGCGATATCATTCAAGAACAAACCTTCAGAGGAGGGCAAGAGAACCATAGCTTGTGATCTTGTTTGTGGTATGAGATGCAAATGACATGTGGGATCTTAAGGGTAAAAATTAGGGTATTACAGTTATCTAATTTAGTTTGTTTAAGTCTTTGTGGATATGGAATTGGAGGCTTATATGGAGGAGGTAATATATAGACTTGGTCGTCTTTAACTCCTTCCTTAACGTTGACCTCCTTTTCCTTTTCAGGTTCTACACTCTCCTCAGTTTGTTTCTCAGGTGTCTCTACAACATTCTTCTTTGGTTGTTCTGGCTTCTTCAACCTAGGGTCTGCTGATTCATCATAAGTGGTTCCACTTCTTAGGGAAATAGAGTTAGCATGCCCATTTGGGTTAGGTTGAGGTTGTACGGGAAATTTTCTTCCTAGCATAGCCTGGGCAGCTTGTTGTTGGGCTACTTGAGAAATTTGGGTTTCAAGCATCTTGTTATGGGTTACCACATAATTGACTTTAGTGCCTAATTGAGTAATCAGCTCATTTATATGAATGTTTTGGTTAATGAATTCTTTGTTTTGCTGAGATTGGGATGAAATTAAGTTCTCCATGATTTTCTCTAGATTTGAATTTTGGGGAGCAGATTGTATAGGCTGTGTCGGTCTTTGGGCTTGAAAACCTTGGGGTCTTTGGGGCGTAAAATTCTGGTTAGGGTTATTTAATATCATTGCAAGAGGGTTCGCTGGAGGAGGAGAGACCAATTCAGCTAAAAGAAGATATGCACGGTCAATTATGCACATCAATCAGAAACTGCCTTCTAAGGAAAGAGAAAGCTTGACCATAGTCAGTTTCTCCAAAAAGGATGCAGAGGGAATATTGGCTCATGAAAATGATCTGATGGTGATCAAAGTCCAAATATGGGATTGGAGCGTGATATGAGTCTTGATAGATCTTGGTAGTTCAACATATGTCTTATACTGGGATGCGTTCAACGAAATGAATTTTGACACCTCGAAGTTACTGCCATTTAAAGGTACCCTAGTGGGGTTCTCTAGAGAACATCTGCAGGTGCTCAGATATTTTCCCGTAATAACAACTTTTGGCACCGGGGGTAATGCGAAAAGTATCAAGGTAAAATATTTAATTGTTAATGATGTGTCTCCCTATAATATTATTAATACAAGGTCATCATTTAATGCTCTAGAGGCGGTGTTGTTCGGGCTACGTTAATATATATCTGGCCAAAGTCCAAGCGTACTTGATGCCTTTGAAAAATCGGCTCTAGTTATGCTATGTTAATATACCTCTGGCCGAAGTCCAAGCATACTTGATTCTTCTAGCAAAATCGGCTTTGTCCAGGCCATTTTAATATACCTCTGGCCGAAGTCCAAGCGTACTTGATGCCTCTGGAAAAATTGGCTTTGTCCAGGCCATGTTAATATACCTTTGGCCAAAGTCTAAGCGTACTTGATGCTTCTGGAGGAATCGGCTTTGTCTGGGCTATGTTAATATACCTCTGGCTGAAGTCCAAGCGTACTTGATGCCTCTGGAAAAATGAGCTTTGTCCGGGCTATGTTAATATACCTCTGGCTGAAGTCAAAGTGTACTCGATGCTTATGGCGAAATTGGATTTTTTCCGGCCATGTTAATATACCTCTGGCCGAAGTCCAAGTGTATTTGATGCCTCAGGTGAAACCGACTTTATCCGGACTATGTTAATATACCTCTGGCTGAAGTACAAGCGTACTCGATGGCTCTGACGAAATCGACTTTTTCTGGGCCATGTTAATATACCTCTGGCCGAAGTCCAAGCGTACTTAATGCCTTTGGAAAAATCGGCTTTGTCCGGGCTATGTTAATATACCTCTAGCCGAAGTCCAAGCATACTTGATGCCTCTGGCGAAATCGTCTTTGTCCGGGCTATGTTAATTCACCTCTGGCCAAATTTCAAGCGTACTTGATGTCTCTATATGTTAATATACCTCTGGCCGAATTCCAAGCGTACTAGATGCCTTTTGCAAAATCAGCTTTGTTTGGGCCATGTTAATATACCTCTGGCCGAAGTCCAAGCTTACATGATGCCTCTGGAGAAATCGGCTTTAACCGGGCTATGTGGCCGAAGTCCGAGCGTTCTCGATGCCTCTAGTGAAATCTTCCTTGTCCGGGCTACGCTAATATATCGCTAGTCAAAATTCCGACAACCCACCAGCGACTGGTCCATGAGGTTTTCAGCGTTGATCGTACAAGAATGATACAATCTTAAACGATCTGGCGTCCAACACAATATACTCAAGACTAACTATTTTTGTGTCCAAGATTGTTGAGACCCCTTAAGGCCATTAGAGCTCATGGTTAGGGCTTTAAAGTTGTATATAACAAAATTCTGCTAAGAAGGTAAGGCAACTTGATCATCGAATTTCCGGATGATAAAACAAATTGTTGATAGAAAGTTGGAGCTATGTATTCCAAGGGATTAAGTTCAACCCCCATTTAGAGTACGAATCGTCAATTCACCGATATGTATGACCGGGATGAACACCCCTGATCCTGGCATTTAGAACCAATTGTATCTTATTTGATCAAATTACTCACATAAATTAAAATCCATGTGCAGAAGTACCATTCATAAAACAAAACATAGTTATATTATGGGTCATAACCAGACCAGATACAATCGAAAAAAGAAAAAACATAAACGTACTTAAACAACATTACAGAAAAGAAACCTAAAACTACTCTTTGGTGTTGTCTTCATCAATGGTTTATACATTAGTATCAAGGGTAGAGGTTTTAGGGGCTGGATCATTAACGGGGTAAAAATTCCATCTCAGACAAATCAAGGCCAGGATACATGCACAGGACCTGAGCTTTCGCTCAATCAAAGGCAGCATCACCTGCATCAAAAATGTAAATTTGAGCCTAGTGCAAAGAACTCTACAAGTGAACAATTGAGTCTTGGGTAAGTCTTATCTCCCCGGGTTGCTTATCAACAGTTTCCTGTAGTTCTTGCTCCAAAGCATCCGACCTCTCCCTCTTAGCCTTTTCCTCCGATAATCGCTTCTCCAGCTCGGCTATCTTATCCACCGGTGACTTCTCTTTATCTGTTAGCTCGTTGATCTCACGTCTAAGGTTAACCTCATTTTGCTCGTTGTCGTCCCCAACCTCAAACAAACCTCGAGTGAGAACAATATGATGGTCATTTTTTCTACGAAGCAGAGAGAAAAAATGTGAGAAGAATAAAATGGGTCATCTCAGGAATGTAACAGGTAAAAAAGACAAAAGTTACCCAGAAAAAAGAATTTGTTCTCCGGGCAATGACAACAGATCTCGGACATTCATCATGTGAAAAACATCTAATATACCTAAGGATTTAATCTCCTAATCATTCAATTTATCAAAGTCAAAGTCGGATACCGAAAGTGGATTTTTGGTCCAATAGATAGGAAAGCGGTGGGATCCATATAAGGCGTATAGTACCTGAGGACACCTCTGGCCACATTAAATCCAAAGAAACCTGTCTTTAAACCCTTTATAGTTGGAGGTAAAGGCTTGAAGAAAGCTCTTACCCGGAAGGCCGCTGATTGTCATTCATCCCCCTTTTTCAACGCCTTTAATTTCAAAAAAGGAGAAAAATAAACCTACGGCAGTCTCTATATGTATGGCCTCGTAAACTATTTCGAAGGCTTTTATAAATCCCCAATTATTTAGATGAAGTTGGGAAGGGGTAGTATACAAAACCTTTAACAAATCGGTTTCAGAGCCAGTAAAGGGAAGTTGGACTTTAAAGTCTTCCAAGACCCCAACATAAAAATGAAAATATTCCTCTCTTAACTCCCTTGGGACGAACTATGCAAACACGTTTCCCGAGAATGCAAGTAACATCATCTTCATTCCCATTGGAGGAGACATTTTGTAAGGAACAGATTTTAGCAATCTCAAAATCATCAACACAACTATGGTCGTAACTTCTTACTTTCGCAACAAAATAGTCCGTAATCTCCATCAACACATCTACCAAGGAACTTGATGAAGAAGATTCAGAGGCATAATCACTAAAAGAAATAAAAATGTTTCTGTAAGCCTCCCTTACAATGCAATGAAACTCATTCTGGGTAAAAGTATCCCTACAGAATCTTACATAAAAATCTCAAAGATCTTTTATCTCTTAAGCACTCAGGGTTCTCGGAGTATCGGTATTATCATTACAAGAATCAATAATAGCCATTTTAAAGAACACATAACAAAAGAAATGAAAGTGAGTATACCTGATCTTGATGAAGAAGTGAAAATATTGAAAGTCGCTTCGGAAGTGATTAAGATGAATAGGGAGACGAATGGGTAACCTCAATGAAAACCTCTTTAAAGACTTAAGGAATTCAAAACATTGAAGGTGCCTGAAAGGATCAAATTCCCATACAAATCATCATTGCTAAGATAAAAGAAAATCTGGCAAAAAATACACTATGACACGTCACTGAAGAATATAACACGAAGGGGTTGGGAAGACATTTCTGGTTCAAAGAGTGAGCGACAAAGGAATTTTTGGGCTCTACTTTGTCCGAACAATACAGTCCTCGGGACTTCATGCTCGGGGGCTTATGTACATACCCGAAAATTATGTTGATTGGTCACTGTAGCGTGCGATTTTTGTCGGTGACGCAACCACCTTATCGTCGTGGGTTTTCCTCACCGCAATGGTAGGAGTTGGGTGCTACTTTCTGATTTCTTATTTATCCTGTGAAGCTGGAAAGGAAAGGGAAGCTATCTCAAACTAACCTTGCACGCAAATGTTTAACTAAACAAATTCTTAAGAGATTAGGGGGTCCGGGGTCAGGTTATACAATGGGGAGTTGTCAATTACCCATCCTATATGTGGTTATCCACAGGTCGTTAGCAATTATACTTACTATTTTCTACTTACGGGTGTTGATCTGTTGATTAGGAAAGTTTCTCCTTTGGGAGGGTTTGAGAGAGAGTTTTTGTTGATTTCGGTTTTGTTCCGATGGTTTTTGGTAAGGTACTGGACCTAAGGTTTTTTATTAGGGTGTGAAGGTACTCGACCTAAAGTTTTGGATTGGTGTCCTCGCTAAGATTTCACAATCTTATGCCTACGTATTCCCGTTAAAGAAAACAGGGAAATCAGAGCAATCGTAGTTCCCTCTTATTCTATGGGAGGAAAAAGATGATGTTTTGGTGCCTTGTTTAAAGCCCAAGATTGAAGCTAAATGTTGTATTTGTGTCTTGTTTAAAGCCCAAGATTGAAGCTAAAAGGTTTTGATTGAGAGAGAATTTGTCATCTCAAAAGGGAGACATCTCGTCTGTTTATCACAACTGTTGGGTGACTGATTATAAAGGAGGATTACTTTAACTGGGACATAAGAATCCAGCAATGCCATAATTTCCTTTATGAGGGATTTGTCCTAAAGGAGAAAACTTTAACTTAGTGTGGAGCAATGCCATTTTTCCTTAGGAGTGATTCATGCTAAGAGAGGGACAGTGGACTGGATGTTTGTAATCCAGAGGCTTGCCACTTACAGCAATTAGGTGCAAGAGGTTTACCAGGATAAGAGATGGATCACAACTTAGATATTTGAATCAACAAGTGTGCCACTTCTAGCAATTATCTGGGATTAAGATTTGTTTGATTTTGTGATATACAGAGAAATGTCTTCCTACAGAGAGGTTTTTGATTTCCTCTGTGGGGATGCTGGTTTTTGTATGTGCCTTGATCAAAGCACAATCTTGAAGCTAAGAGATTAGTTGACTCCACTGGGTAGGTCATTATACAAAGCCTAAGAGGAGGCTGGGAAAGACTGACTCAACAAGAGAGTGTTTATATGTCTTGTACAAAGCCTAAGATTGAGGCTAAAGAGAATTGGCTCTTTTGGGGATATCATTATACAAAGCCTAAGAGGAGGCTGAAAGGGGCTGACTCCTCTGGGGAATATTATTATGTGTCTTGTACAAAGCCCAAGATTGAGGCTGAAAAGGGAAACTGACTCTATTGGTGAGAGGTTTTATCTGTCTTATACAAAGCCCAAGATTGAGGCTGAAAAAGAAGATTGACTCTGCTGGAGAGTATGATTTAGGGTGTCTTGTATAAAGCCCAAGATTGAGGCTAAAAAAGAGATTGACTTTTCTTAGGGGGATTAATTCCCAAAGCCTAAAAGAAGGCTGGGAGGAATTGACTCCACTGGGAAGATATTTATCCAGAGCTTAAGAGAAGGTTTAGAAGATTTTGACTTTGCTGGAGAAAGTTTATATTTGTCTTGTATAAATCCCAAAGATTGAGGCTAAAAAGGGAGATGATTAACTTAGCTGAGGATATTTCAGGTGTCTTGTACAAAGCCCAAGATTGAGGCTGCTTTTGCTGAGGAACAGGGGGAACATTATACAAAGCCTAAGAGGAAGCTGAAAAAGGTTGACTCAACAAGAGAGTGTTTTTATCTATCTTGTACAAAGCCCAAGATTGAGGCTGAAAGAACTGACTCAACAAGAGAGTGTTTTTAAGGCTAACTCTATTGAGGGAAATCATTATACAAAGCCTAAGAGGAGGCTGAAAAAGGTGGACTCAACAAGAGAGTGTTTTAAGAAAAAAAAGTGTGACTCAACGAGAGAGTGTTTTGTTTGTCTTGTACAAAGCCCAAGATTGAGGCTGAAAGAACTGACTCAATAAGAGAGTGTTTTTAGGTGATTGACTCAACAAGAGAGTGCTGAAAGGTTATTGACTCAACAAGAGAGTGCTGAAAGGTGATTGACTCAACAAGAGAGTGCTGAAAGGTGATTGACTCAACAAGAGAGTGCTGAAAGATGATTGACTCAACAAGAGAGTGCTGAAAGGTGATGAGGGAGAAGAAAGAATCATTATACAAAGCCTAATAGGAGGATGACCGAGGAATTTCTTATACAAAGCCTAAGAGGAGGCTATCTTCTGCTGAGGATTATTGAGATCCAGAGGTAGGTCCAAAGTGGGGAATCAACTTTTGCTGAGGATTACAGAAGAGTTGAGATATCAGATGCCTTGAGGTTTTGATAGGCTAGTGTAGTTTTGATGATAAGATGACCCTAGCTGGGGAAAGTTAGGATAAAGATTGAGTTTTAGAACCTATGGGGGTTTTAACTCTACTGGAGATTGATCGAATGACCAGGGTTTCTTCGGTGTTTGTAGCGAGCTTGAGAATGTCTTTGAGATCCAAGAGGAGATTAGACTGTCCAAGTCTACTGGTATGAAAAAGTTTATCTTTGCATGATTCCCAAGAGGAGGCAGGTGTTTTAAGGGATGAGAATCAACCCTTAATTGATCTGAGGTTTGACTCTTTGGAAAGACTGCTCTAGCAAAGGATGACTAAGTTCTGTCCTATACCTGTAAGAGGTCTCGGGTCCTTGTACTAAGCCTAAGAGGAGGCATGAGAACTTCTAAGAAGCCGGAGGGTCCTTGTACAAAGCCCAAGAGGAGGTTGGGGATGCTTTAAGGAAGCCTGTGGGTCCAAACCTAAGAAAAGTTCAAGAAAGGTTTCACCGAGAATTAATCCTTTAGTGAACAGTTCTAGGGTTTGAAGAAATTCAAGAGATGTTTCACCGGGAATTAATCCTCTCTGGGGAAGTGAAGTTCTTTGACAATTTTCTAATAGTGACAGTCTGAGAAAAGTTTCACCAGGAATAATGCCTTTCTCTTTGTTCCATATTGTATAAGCCCAAGAGGAGGCAAGACTGTATCTGGAATTCCTATGGGGAACTAGTTTTGACTGTGTTAAAAGAGTGACCACTGGTTTGATCTAGTCCTAGACCTAATTTTTGGGGAAAACTCTAAGCAGATATATACAAGCATATATACAGATGAAATATATACTGTATGTAAAAGAGGGTAGGAGGACTTACAGGTGAGCAAAAAGAAAGCTGTATGAAATATATATGTGTGTGTGTGTGTGTGTGTGTGTGTGTGCGCACGAGTATGTAAAAGAAAGTTGTTTAAAGCTTACAGGCGAGCAAGCTTCCATTATAACAGCTGTATGGTTAGTTGTCCAAGAAATTAAAGAAAGTTTTGATAACAACTATGAGTTTGAACCTAAATTAAAAGGGAAAGTTGTTTTGAAAAGATTGGGGCTTATACTAAAGGAGAGGCCCAAAGAATTGTTTATTTACAAAGGGATGGGTCTTACAACTCAAAGAGAGGCCCAAGAGTTTATTTTTGTACAAAGGATGGGGCTTACAACTCAATGAGAGGCTCAGGTGAAAAATAACGATCGCACCGTTATTTTGAGAATCGTATCGGGACTTATACAATGACTGAGGCTCAAAATTATTTATGTACAAAAGAGGGTTGGGTCTTACACTCTATTAGAAGCCCAAAGTGTTAAAAGAAAAGAGAATGAGACTTACAACACGAGGGGAGGCCCAATTGAAAATTGTTTTAAAATTGGCGATCGCGCCGAGATTTTATCGGGACTTATACAATGACTGAGGCCCAAATTATTTTTGTACAAAGGGAGGTTGGGTCTTACACTCTATTAGAGGCCCAAGAGTTTATGAAAAAGAAAAGAAATGGGACTTATAATACAAGGGTAGGCCCAGATGATTTTGTTTCGAACTGGCAATCACACCGAGAGTTTTTGAAAATGCAGTGGGACTTATACAATGACTGAGGCCCAAAAAGGTTTGTATTTACAAAGGGGTTGGGACTTACACTCTATCAAGAGGCCCAAGAGTTTATGAAATGTTTGAGAAAGATCAAAATCAAAGAAACCCTAATTTCATTTCTAAAATAATTTTTCAAAGAAAATTAATTAAAAATGATAAAAACACCAAATAAGTTTAAATAAACCACTTGTGATTTTTGGTTAAGGTTTGAAAAATGATGTTTTAATCACAAGATGACTTAAAACTCATTTGGTTTTGAAAAGATCAAGAGAAAAGAAATATTTTCAAATGTTAAAAAACAAATAAAATAAGTTCTTTATGAAAATATTAAATATATAAAATAAGTAATATTTTTTGTGAAATTTTTGTAGAATAAAATATTTTAACATTTTTGTGACTTTTTGAAAAAAGAACCAATCAAAAATGATAAAAAATGAGTGAGAAATTAATTTTTGAAGTTATTAAAAAGATGGTGAAAAAATGAAAGAAGATAGAAGATAGAAGATAGAAAGAGTGTATAATATGTGAAGGCAGCATTTGAAAATGGTCAAAAAAAATAAAATCAAAAGGTCTAGGGCGAGGGGGATTCGAACCCTAGACCTCTCGCTCGCTCACACACACACACACACACAAATACTAGTGTTTCCACTAGGATGCAATGCCAATTCAAACATAATATGGCAAGTGTAAAATATATAGAAGGTTTGGTTTAAAAACCTGAAGAATGGCGCCATGGCCATCTTCTTCCTTGGCCAAGAGACGTGAAGCCTCTTATCTCACTCATTTCTCAACCATTTCACACGATCCAAATATGAAAATTGTGCGTTTTTAAACAAGGAACACAATGGCAATATTCAATTTTGTTTAAATTAAGTGAATCAAAAGATAACATGGTAAAACCAGATGAACCCTAAAATTTGCAAGACCTTAATGAAATCCTATACACGAACTATAAACATCAATTGATTGAGGGTAAATGATCTACAAACATTCAGAAACACAATGGTAATTTGAAAATATGTTTATGATGCATGATTCATTGAGTTTGAGAGTTTAAGGTTTACCTCTTGCAGCTGGTGATCGAATTCTGGTTTGGAGGTGTTACACTTGTGTTCCAATGATCTGGATAACTTCCTTGGATGCCAAGGAGTATGCTTGAATGCATAGAATGGATTGAAATGAGCTGGAACTGGTTGTGGCACCTCAACTGCAACTCTGTCAAGAACTTGAGCAATTGGCTGGTGATTTAATGAATTTGATGTTCCAGATGTTGTGTTAGTGTTTAGATCACCTACATATAATGTTTATGAGGTATGTGTGTGATTGGTTTGGTTGGAATCACTCTTAATTTCAAAACCCGATGGTGACTTGAGTTAGAAGGCAAAATTGGAGTGAAAGGGAGATTTTGAGTAAAGCATCAGTTTGGGTGCTTTGGATTACTCAAACTGATCACAAATGAGCTCTATTTATAGTAGAGTTGTAGCGCGATTTTTGTGGTCTTGAATCACTACCGCTTTGGCACTACAGTTCGATTCATTTTTTATCCTATTGAAGCTGGTGAAGGAAGGGAAATAGATGTCTCCAATTAACCCTGCTTGCATACTGAGTTTAAACAGTCAAAACTGTTGGTTTACAGATGCTATTAAGATGTGGGCCCCTCTTCGGTTATTTTGTTAAGAATAGAATGTTTGGACCATTTGTGAGGTTTTTGGTACGATGTTAGGATTTGGTGCTTTTCGATTGATGTATGAAGGTATGGGATTTTGGGTTTTTGATTGGTATGCTCGCTAAGATTTTACAATCTTATGCCTACGTATTCCCGAGACAAGGAAATCAGAGCGATCGTAGTTCCTCCTATTCTATGGGAGGAAAAAGGTTGTTTTGGTGTCTTGTTCAAAGCCCAAGACGTGAAGCTAAAGAGTATATTTGTATCTTGTTCAAAGCCCAAGATGTGAAGCTAAAGGTCTGACTGAGAGAGAATTTGTCATCTCTAAAGAGGAGTTATTTATGTTTATATGCTATGAGCAAGGCACAACTTTGATGCTAAAAGGTTGATTGGCTCAACCGGGGTTTTCCTTATACAAAGCCTAAGCGGAGGCTAGAAGTTTGACTCTTTCCAGGGAAAATGTTTTTTCTGTCTTGTACAAAGCCCAAGATTAAGGCTAAAAGGAAGTTGACTCAACAAGAGAGTCTTGTATACTCAACGAGAGAGTGATTTTATATGTCTTGCACAAAGCCCAAGACGGAGGCTAAAGGTTTGACTCAACAAGAGAGTGCTTTAGTGTCTCGTACGAAGCCCGAGATGGAGGCTAAAAGGGAAGTGACTCAACAAGAGAGTCTGAAGTTTATTAACTCAGCAAGAGAGTCTTTTTATACTCAACAAGAGAGTGTTTTGTTGTCTCGTACGAAGCCCGAGATAGAGGCTGACAGTTTGACTCAACAAGAGAGTCTTTTATACTCAACCAGAGAGTGTTTTCTATCTCGTACGAAGCCCAAGATGGAGGCTAAAGAGGTTTTGACTCAACAAGAGAGTCTTAACCAGGTGATTGACTCAACAAGAGAGTCTTTTATACTCAACAAGAGAGTGATTTATATGTGTCTTGTATGAAGCCCAAGACGGAGGCTAAAGGAGTTTGACTCAACAAAAGAGTCTAAAAAGGTTAGCTCCGCTGGGGAGAATCATTTGTACAAAGCCCAAGAGGAGGCTAGAAGTTGGTGACTGTTTCAGTTGAGTGACAGGTCCAGTTGGTTGGATGAAAGAGAAAATCAGTTCTTATATGGGTAATATTGTGCTTTGGTAGGGGATCAGGGTTATTTCCTTTTCTTTAAGGAAATGGTAAATCCCAAGGGTAGTGAGACTGTCCAAGTCTGCTGGTGTCTTGAGAAATCAATTCTCAGATAGTGAATGCTCTTTGTACGATGCCCAAGAGAAGGCTGGTATGTTAAGGGATGAAGGTCAACCCATTAACTGGTCTGACACTTGACTCAGAAAGATAGCTCTAGTAAATTGATGACTAGGTTCTGTTCCTATACCTGTAGAGGTCTCTGGGTCCTTGTACTAAGCCCAAGAGAAGGTATGAAAGCTTGTAAGAAGCTGAAGGGTCCTTGTACAACACCCAAGAGGAGGCGGGGATGCTTTTAGGAAGCCTGTGGGTCCCCAAAACAAGAGATGTTCAAGAAATCCAATTCCCCGAGAAGAGATCATTTCAGGAAAATTTGAGGATTTGGAAGAAACTCAAGACATGATATTCACCGAGAAAAGTAGAGTTTCTTTGACAATTTCTAAGAGTGAAAGTCTGAGAAAGGGTTCACAGAGAAAGCTGCCTTTCATGTCTCCATATTATTTAACCCCAAGAGGAGGGAAGACTGTATCTGGTAATCCTATAGGGATTTAGTTTTGTCTGTATTTAAGAGTGACCAACATGGCTTTACCTAGTTCTAGACCTAGTTGCTGGGGAAAACTCTAAATAACTATACTAGTATTACACAGTGGATATATGACAGGTATATAAAAGTTTGTGAAAGAAGACTTACAGTGAATCAGCCCCACAATACAGTTATATATATATATATATATATATATATATATATATATATATATATATATATATGAAAGCGGATAAAGAAAGCGGGTAAACACTTACTCGGTTGTAGAGCTTCCATGTTGTTTTGTTAGTTGTTCAACAAAGAAAACTTTGATAACAATATTATATTCTAAACCAAAGGAGAAGGTGCTTTGAAAAGATGGTTGGGGCTTACAGCTCAAGGAGAGGCCCAAGGTTTTATCAGTGATTGCACTGTTGTTTTGAATTTGTACAGGGACTTATACAAGTGACTGAGGCCCAAAAAGGTTTTCTGTACAAAGGGATGGGTCTTACACTCTCTCAAGAGGCCCAAAGATTATTTTTATACAAGTAGTGGGGCTTACAGCTCAAGGAGAGGCCCAAGGTGTTAAACTGGCAATCGCGCCGAGATTTTTGAAAAGGGTGTTGGGACTTATACAATGACTGAGGCCCAAAAAGGTTTTAAAGAGGGATTGGGTCTTACACGCTATTAGAGGCCCAGAGATTTTTTTAAAAGGCGACGATCGCGCCGTGTTTTTTTTTTTGAAAATACAGTGGGACTTATACAATGGCTGAGGCCCAAAAGGTGGCGTATTTTACAAAGGGGTTGGGTCTTACACTCTATTAGAGGCCCAAAGTGTTTGAAAATGATTTGCTTAGGGTGATTAAGATCAAAACCCTAAATTAGTTTCAAAAAAGGTATTTTAATTAAGTAAAACTTAATTAAAATGATTAAAATTATCAAACATGTGTGAAAAACAAGTTGTGATCTTGGATTAATGTTTGAAAAATCATGTTTATATTCACAAATTGATTGGAAACCAATTAAATATGGGAAATCAAGGGAGAAAAAATATTTCAAATGTTAAAAAACAAATAAAACATTAATTCTTTGCAAAAATATGATATATATGAAATAAATAATATTTTTGGGATTTTTTTATAAAATAAAACATTTTAACATTTTTGTGAATTATTAAAAAAAAAGAATCAACTCAAAATCATTAAAACTCAAAGAGAAATTAATTTTTGAATCAATTATATAAAATCACAAAAATTCAAATATTCAAATATTTGAAAATGGCGCCAAGAACATGGGAAGAACACGCGCCACCCTCTGTTTCTGCAGATTTGCGTTTTCCATCCAATCTCACTGAATACTTGATGATATCATGCAATCTACATATCAATCTACTCGTTTTCACCTCACGGTCATGTCTATGGTCTTTAATTTCATTTATTTTAAGCATGGAACAAGAAATCAAAGAGAAACCTCAAGAACCCTAAAATTCGCATGAAGGCTCAGAAATTCCATACACGATTCAAACAAAGCAATTGATTAAGGGAAAACACTCCATGCATGATTATGAACATATGGCCAAATTATTGTGCAGCAAAAAATGCATGGATCATAGAGTTAGAAGAGCTCATGCTTACCTGTTGCAGCTGGTGATCGTGTTTTGTGTTAGAGGTGTTACAGCTTGGTTCCAAGGATATAGAAAGCTTCCCTAGGTGCTATGGAGTGTGTCTAGATGCTTGGAATGAATGGAAATGATCTGGAACTTGAGATGGTACCCCAACTGCAAATCTGTCAAGAACTTGAGCAATTGGCTAGTGATTTTGTGATTTTGGTGTTCCAGATGTTATGTGAGTATATGGATCACTTCTATATGATGTTTATGAGGTGTGTGTGTGATTGGTTTGATTGGAATAGCTCTCAAACTCAAAACCCGATAATGACTTGCCTTAGAAAGCAAAATTGGAAGTGAGAAGGAGATTTTGAGGAAAGCCTCTGTTTGATGGCTTTGGTGTACTCAAACTGATCACAAATGAGCTCTATTTATAGTGGAGCAAGTTTGTTTTGCAAGCAATAGTGAATGGCAAATGCTGCAGAGGTTTGGCCAATGTTGATCAATGAGAATCCAAGTCTCCTCTAGACATTGACTAGAGGTTAGGGCACAGGTTGTTGGTTCCCTTGGTCTTGGATATGTCTTGACTAAATTCAGTTGGAAATGACTCAGTCTATGCCACCTTGGTGCATCCATTAAATGCTCCAAAACAAAATTGGAGTCTTGTCCCCTCTTTAGGGATTTCTAGGTTTGGCATGCTACTTTTGGTTCCAAAGACTTGGGAGGCTTGGGATCAGAGTTGGTTCCTCCTTGGTCCCCCTTGAGGTGTTCAGATGGATAAGTGTGTTTTTCATTTGCACAATTTTGGCAAATCAAAGAAAATACAAAAATCTGCCTTGCTTTGACAGTTTTCAGCAAGGCATATTGCCATTGTCATATGTCATGGCTCAAGTGGAATTTGATGGAGTTCTTGGCCATTTTGGAAAGCCCTCATATGATACAACAACTATTTCATCATAATTGGTTTTGATACTTTTTGGATCCAAGTGAAAAATGCCCCTACATTTGGAAAAAAGTGAAGGCAGATTCTGACTTAGTAAAAATTTCACTAAGTGTTGGAAAAAAGTGACATTTTCACTTTTTGTGATTTTGATCATTCCATAACTTAAAATCCATGAGGAATTGGAATGAGTTGTGTTTGAAGCTTTTGTAGAGGGCTATGAAAGCTACAAATCCAGCTTTGAGTGGGGGAAAATGGTCTTGTGGTTTAGGAGTTATGGTCCTCCAAAGTTGGTACCCTAGCCACTTTGTTCCATAACTTAGAAAATTTCTAAGTTTTTTATGGTTACCCCTTTTACAAGTTATCCCACTTTTCTTGATTTTTCTTGATGAATGATGATTCTAATCACACATTAACATCATTTAGGGTCAAAGAACCATAATTGTGAAAAATCTCAAGAAGTCAAACTTGCCTTTTGTGCACAGTTGACTTTTTGTCAGATGAATTCCAAACTGTGCGATCCTCTATGAAATCAAGTCCTTGACCTAAATCAAACTTGATAGATTGATTTCACAGGTGTTATAGGGTGTATTGAATCATGTCCCAAGGTTTGGGTGCATGCCTGGGTCAAAAGTCAAAGGCACAATTGACTTTTCCCGCGAAACCCTAATTGTGGTTCTGATGAAATTAAAACTTGTTGCTCAAGCTTCTTGGATTAATCCATTGTGGCAAATGGATCAATGTGGTTTATTAGAGACCCTCAAATCATGCCTTGAGGTCTTGGCTCATGTCTTGTCCCAAAAGTCAACTTAGGGGTGAATTAGGTCAAGAAACCCTAATTCCTGATTTTTTATGAATGCATCCCCTGAGGCAAAATTGACTTGATGATGGAGTTCATGATGTCCCTTGGAGCATCTTATGTTATGCTTTGAAGCATTGGCTCATGCCCAGAGGAAAATTTCCATCTGGAGGCCCTGGTCAACCAAAACCCTAATTTGGTGACACTGGCGATCTCGAGGCTTAATCCACCCAGAATGTTGCAGCCTTGTGCTTAATCCTTGAAGTGGGAGTCCTCTTGATCCATTGTGGATGTTTGAGAGGTTTAGACAAGTTGAAGATCATGTCATTTCTTGATTGGTCCTTTGTCTAAGAGCTCTGAGAGGGCTTGAAACCCTAAGTTTGATTGTAGTGGATGCTCACCCATCTTTGGGGAGGCTAATGAGGTATGATGGTTCATCCATATTATGATGATGATTTGCACAATGATGGGAAATCTTAGTGGTCAAAATTTGGGGTATGACAGATGCCCCTATTTAATCTTCTTGGACCCGTAGGTGTGAATGGCGAAGGTATTCGGGCATTCGGGGTGCAAGAGGATTAAATATCGGAATACCCAAAATTTTGATGGTGGTTAAGAATGGTAGCTTATGCATTCATCTTCTTTTGCTAAGTGATGATGCTTAAAAAAGGTAAAACTTCCCCTCGATCCTGGTTTCCTACCAAGGAACTGGTCTGAGTTTCTAATTTAAATAAACTTCCCCTCGATCCTGGTTTCCTACCAAGGAACTGGTCTCAGTTTCTGAAATAAACTTCCCCTCGATCCTGGTTTCCTACCAAGGAACTGGTCTCAGTTTCCGAAATAAACTTCCCCTCGATCCTGGTTTTCTACCAAGGAACTGGTCTCAGTTTCTGATATAAACTTCCCCTCGATCCTGGTTTCCTAGCAAGGAACTGGTCTGAGTTTCTAATGTAAATAAACTTCCCCTCGATCCTGGTTTCCTACCAAGGAACTGGTCTCAGTTTCCGAAATAAACTTCCCCTCGATCCTGGTTTCCTACCAAGGAACTGGTCTCAGTTTCTTTTGTCAATAAACTTTCTTGACAAGGGACGCTATTTGTAGCGGTTTTTCCTCAAACTTCTCGCCGAATTTTCCTGGGGAGATGCCATTTGATGGAAAAAGTTTTGATATCAGACTTGCTGGGGAACCCATTCGTCTGAGTTGTAGAGGTGCACAAACTTCTCTGTTTGGAGACGCCATTTGTCGACCCTACTTAGAAAAAAAAATGAGTCTCTTGAGAGACTGCTTTCTGCTTGGGGATATTACATCATACTTTTCTCGGGATCTTCTCGGAGAAATGCCATATGATGTGATCCAATTTTGAGGTGCTGATGACCTTTTCGTCAGTGGATTTTTTGGAGAAAAACTGTTGTATTGCCGAATCTCTGATTAAGAGGCTTTCTCTAGGGATTTTCCTTAATTCGAGAAAGTGAAGATATCATCTCCAATGGTGAAGAGTGATGTTTGTCGATGGTCTCCTTGTCTTTCAGAGGTTCAAGTTATCAAAGTGGTCAAGGACCGGCTCAAATCCAGAGATACACTGGAGAGAGATTGCTTAGACGATTCACTTCCTGACGAGGAAAGAACTGACAACTCAATTGGGAAGAGGACTGTTATCACTTGGGGATAAGACCGACTCGAGTGATAGTGATACAATATGAATATGTATGAATCAATAATGTATGATGTATGTATGTATATGCTGACAAAACTGACGCGACATACAGACTAATGGATGGACATGACTGGATACTCGGCCCCTGTGGGGGACGAAAAGGTATCGCTGGTCCAAAAGTAACAATTCTGCCTTGCTTAGGAGAGATAGTCCCTATTGGGAGCTATGTTGGTCGGGCTTAGGAGGTAAAAACTCGGCCGAGG
This sequence comes from Lathyrus tuberosus, assembly GCA_022829125.1. NCBI lineage: Eukaryota > Viridiplantae > Streptophyta > Magnoliopsida > Fabales > Fabaceae > Lathyrus > Lathyrus tuberosus. The sequence continues at coordinate 449,085 of JALAZF010000436.1, read as the reverse complement.
GTGTCAGATGAAACACGGTCTCCGACAGAGTTGATCCTTCATTCAGGCGTACTGGTTTAGAAGGAGTACTTTGATTCTGCACTTTGAAACTCGATTGCTTCTGGAGAAACGATCGATGTTCTTTCGATGTTCAACAGTCAAAAGAAATTGCCATCTTTATTTTAAAAGCAGAAAAGTTTGACAAGTAAATTCATTTTTGTTTTATTTCAAGAATCATTGATCATGTTAAAATGTCATTCTGTAAAGCTAAAACAAACAAGAATTGCAAATAAAAGCACAAGGGCTCAAATTTTATTGATAGGATGGAAATCAGCCAAACGCGTGATTCCATAGAGTATTTACAAAGTTAGAAACTGGTAATTTAAGGGAAAAGGGTTACATTGAAACATAACGACCACTAGCCTTCTACCAACTTTGAATTCGGGGCATCCTGAGCTTCCGTTGAAGATGACCTTGACCAGAGTTTTCAGACGAATGGTATGACTGCTACTGAGGATTTACCTGTGTCAGACGTAGTTACTCGCCATTAATCCCTAACTTTTTCCTGGATTGTACTTTGAGATTTCCAATCCACCGGGATGATTTTCGATTATGTCTCTAATTTTTGCCTGGACCGCCCTTTCGGGTTTTCAATCCACCGAGACGTTTTTTTTATTTAGGCGAAGTATTTCTTGACTACATCAACATTCGTGGGGTAGACAAACTCTTCTCCATCCATGGTTACAAGTCTTAGGGCACCGCCTGAGAAAGCTTACTTGACCACATAGGGGCCATCATAATTCGGGGTCCACTTACCCCAGGAATCAGTGAGAAATGATTGTATCTTTTTTAGCACGAGGTCTCCTTTTCTGAAAACGTGAGGTCGAACCTTTTTGTCAAATGCCTTCTTCATTCTCTATTGATACAACTGACCATGGCATAGTGCCGTTATTCTCTTTTCTTCGATCAGATTTAATTCGCCGTGTCGACTTTGACACCATTCAGCCTCTGTTAGCTTAGCTTCCATCAATACTTGAATTGATGGGATCTCTACTTCTATGGGGAGCAATGCTTCCATGCCATATACTAGAGAGAAAGGGGTTGCCCCTGTTGAAGTGCGGACAGATGTGCGATAACCGTGAAGAGCAAAGGGTAGCATCTCGTGCCAATCTTTGTAGGTTACAACTATCTTTTGAACGATATTTTTTATGTTCTTGTTAGCCGCTTCTACCGTTCCATTCATCTTGGGTCGGTAGGGAGATGAGTTATGGTGTTTAATCTTGAACTTAGCACACAACTCTTTCATCATCTTATTGTTCAAGTTAAATCCATTATCAGTAATGATCTGGCTTGGAACACCATAACGGCATATGATATTGTTTTTGATAAATCGGACCACCACTTGTCGGGTTACATTGGCGTATGACACTGCTTCGACCCACTTGGTGAAGTAATCAATGGCTACCAGATGAACCAATGTCCGTTTGAAGCCTTGGGTTCGATCATGCCAATCATGTCGATTCCCCATATGGAAAAAGGCCATGGGGAAGAAATAACTTTGAGATGCGTTGGCAGTACATGGATTTTGTCTGAGTATATCTGACACTTGTGACACTTCCTCATGTACTTGTAGCAGTCGGATTCCATGGTCAACCAGTAGTACCCTGCTCTTAGAATTTTTCTCGCCATTGTGTGTCCGTTAGTATGAGTGCCAAAGGATCCTTCGTGAATCTCTTTCATCAACATGTTTGCTTTTGGTCTGTCTACACAACGAAGCAGGACCATGTCAAAGTTTCTCTTATAGAGCGCATCACCACTCAGGAAGAAGTTAACTGCCAGCCTTCTGAGGGTTTTTCTGTCTTTACTTAGTACCCCAAGTGGGTACTCTTGTTTCTGAAGGAAGCATATGATATCATGATACCAGGGTTTGTCATCTATGACTGCTTCGATTGCGAAGATGTAAGTGGACCGTTCAAGGCGCGTTATGTCAATCTTAGGTAAGTCGTTCCATTGACCTACACTAATCATGGAAGAGAGAGTGGCTAATGCATCGGCCATGGGATTCTCTTCACGAGGGATATGGTGAAACTCTACTCTGTTGAAGAAGGGTAGTAACCTTCTTGCGTAGTCTTTGTAAGGAATCAGTCCTGATTGGTATATGTTCCAATATCCTTTGATCTGATTGATAACCAGGGCTGAGTTGCCATATACATCAAAGTTCTTGATCCTTAAATGGATCGCTTCTTCGAGGCCCATGATACAAGCTTCGTATTCGGCCTCATTGTTTGTACACTTGAATGTCAATCTGGCGGTGAAAGGAATATGGGTACCCTGAGGTGTTATGATGATTTCCCCAATTCCGTTTCCATAATGATTGACAGCTCCGTCCAAGATAAGTCCCCATTGGGAACCTGGTTCTGGCCCTTCACTGGGTAGTGGTTCATCTCAGTCTTTCATTTTCACATACATGACATCTTCGTTTGGGAAGTCAAACCTGGTTGATTCTTGTTCGTCAATCGGTTGATGAGCCAAATGATCAGCTAAAATACTTCCTTTAATGGCTTTTTGAGCGTGGTACTCGATGTCATATTCTGATAACAACATCTGCCAACGGGCAATCCTTCCCGTGAGAGCAGGTTTTTCAAAGACGTACTTGATTGGATCCATTTTGGAGATTAAACAAGTAGTGTGACGAATCATGTACTGGCGAAGATGTTTGGCTGCCCAAGCTAGAGCGCAGCAAGTTTTCTCAAGCATAGTGTACCAAGTCTCTCAGTCGGTGAATTTCTTGCTCAGATAGTAGATGGCAGACTCTTTCCTTTTTGTTTCATCTTGTTGGCCAAGCACACAACCCATCGAGTCCTCTAGGACTGTGAGGTAGATGATCAGTGGTCTTCCTTCCACTGGAGGTGATAGAATCGGTGGGTTCAATTGGTATTCCTTAATACTGTCGAAGGCGGTTTGGCAGTCATCTGTCCAAATGCAGTCCTGATTCTTTTTGAGTAATCTGAAAATCGGCGCATATGTCGCGGTCATAAGGAATATGAATCGGGAAATGTAGTCCAAACATCCCAGGAATCCCCTGACTTGTTTTTCAGTCTTTAGAGAAGGCATTTCTTGAATGGCCTTGACCTTTCCAGGATTAACTTCAATTCCTTTCTGGCTGACGATGAATCCTAAGAGTTTCCCTGAACGGACACCCAATGTGCACTTGTTGGGATTCAAACGGAGTTTGTACTTTCTCAACCGCTCGAATAACTTTGACAAGTGGGTCACATGCTCCTCCTCTGTTTTAGATTTGGCAATCATATCATCGACATATACCTCGATTTTCTTGTGTATCATGTCATGAAAAAGAGTAGTCATGGCCCTTTGATAGGTTGCCCTGGCGTTCTTCAAGCCGAACAGCATTACCTTGTAACAAAAGGTACCCCGTGGGGTGATGAACGAAGTTTTCTCCATGTCTTTCGGTGCCATTTTGATTTGATTATAGCCCGAGAATCCATCCATGAAGGAGAAGAGTTTGAACTTTGTTGTACTGTCTACCAGCATGTCAATGTGTGGTAAAAGAAAGTCGTCCTTTAGACTAGCCTTGTTTATATCTCTGTAACCCACAGACATTCTGACATTTTTGTCCTTTTTCGGAACGGGTACTATGTTGGCTAGCCATTGAGGATATTCTGACGTGGCAGGAAACCCGCGTCAATCTGTTTCTGGACTTCCTCTTTGATTTTGATGGCCATGTCCAGGTGAGTCCATCTCAACCTCTGTTTTACTGGCGGACATTCTGATTTCAACGGTAGATGATGTTCCACGATGCTGGTATCCAACCCTGGCATGTCAAACCATCTTTGGCCGTTGGACTCAGCAGTGCCCCAATCCTGATCTATTTTCTTTCTTCCTCTGAACCCAAGTTGACCGTTTCCAACAGCTCCTTGTGAGGTTTAATGGACCTTTCCTCTTGTTTGAGTAATCGGGAGATCTCTTCTAGAATTTCATCGTCATCTTCTTCTTCAGCCCCAAATACCGGGAATTCAAAGTTGGGAGAAGACATCAGATCGTATGTTTCAATGGGGTTTAAAATAAGCAATTTGCATGACGTGATGATTTGTTTTAGAAGAGATATAGAAAATGCAAGAGTGTGTGCAGTGTATATTTTTTTTTACTGCTTGTTTTTATTATTTGTTTTGTTTTTTAGGATTACCATTTTCTGAAAAAGCGAAAAGAGAAAACAGCAATTAATGTAGAAATTACAGAACGACGTTATTTTATTTATAAACTTGTCGATTCTTGAAACTACAGCCCTATAAAACAAAACTCTGTTGCTTTGGGCGAAGCGAAGAGGGATATTTACAGAAAGTGAGCCCTATCAAAACATCAGTTTCACCTGGGCAGGGTGAAAGTTTAAAGCAAAGATGGCCATTACTTTGACTTATGAACAATCTTCGGAACATCGACTGCAACCCATTGGCAGCGAACTCCTCGGTGAATCACAAAGTCTGGTACCTTCCTTGATTTGTCTTCAGAAACAATGTTGATTTCTGGTTGAGCAGGATCATTGGAATCTGTCTCCCAGGCAGAGTTGTCGTAGGAGGATTCCTCTGTTGTATTTGGCATAGTATTTGTGCTCTCAGGTATGTCTCCCCATCCAGTTGGCTGGATGTCTTCGAGCCAGATACGAGAGCTTTCAGGAGCAGTGTACTTGACCAAGAAGTCGTACTTGCCACTCGGTTGTCCTATGGTGTCCCATATTTCTTTGGAACTGGAGGAGTCATCCCTTTCAATGACATTGACCTCGGGAAAAGCATAGTTGATGAATTCTAGTCCGGCAAGCTTTACCAATTCATCGTCATGCTGGATGTTTTCTGAATGCCCTAAGTAGTTATCCCATGCCATGGTGGGGAAGCAGGTATTCTGTTCCATGATGCTCAGCTGATTTTCATTGTTCGGCTGATTTTCTTGCCCCGAGTCTCCTGGGTACGGTTTCCAGATAGGCAGGCCATCCATCGGGCCATAATAGTCGCGGTCAAAGTTGTCTTTCATCAGAGTGTCCTTTTCTAATGAGTTTGGCGGAGCACGATATCCTTCCGGATCACAATCTCCATATATCATTTCAACGTCTGACCTTGGTATAAATCTCGGACTCTGTACCGGAAAGCAAAATGGTGTAGGCACCTCTTCCTGAGACATATAATCGTCCCTATTAAGATAGGACTTCCATTCCTCATTTGTATCGGAGGAATCTCCCTCGTTGATAGTTTGTACTTCTTGAGACACCGGGTGAAGGAAACCTCCACTGTGGAAGAAGTTTTGAACAGGATGAAGACTTTCACCGTTAGCGGCAGTCTGGGTACAGGTTGCAGAAAAACCAAGACCCTTCTTTGTTTTATTATTGGTAGGAATGACGAGCCGTCCCCACCGTTTTGTATTGTTACTTTCAATTGCTTCGAGAGCATCTTTGTACGAGGAAATCAAGGTTCCTCTTTCTGCCTGATTATCACTGCTCACCGAAAGTGCTTGGAACTGGGTTCCGATTATCTCCTCCGGTTCCACACAGGTGGATGATGATAAGTTACTCACGATCAAGGCCTATTCTCCGTAGATCGTGACGAGTTGGTCGTTTTTGACGAACTTCAGTTTCTAGTGCAGTGTCGAAATGACTGCCCCAGCCTGGTGTATCCAAGGTCTTCCTAATAAGCAACTGTATGTTGCCCGGATGTCCATGACCTGGAAAGTGACTAGGAAAGTGTGAGGACCGATAGTTATGGGAAGGTCAAATTCGCCGATAACTATTTTCCTGGATCCGTCAAATGCTTTGACGACGACCTCACTGCGTCTCATCGGAGGTCCTTTGAATGATAGTTGCATCAGAGTGGACTTCGGCATGACGTTGAGAGCCGATCCGGTGTCTACCAGTACACTGGCTAAAGCATCGTCCTGGAAGTTAACTGTGATATTGAGCGCCATGTTATGGCTTTTGCCTTCTTCTGGAAATTCCTCATCACTAAACCCCAAGTTGTTGCAGGAAGTGATGTTGGAGATGATGATATCGAACTGTCGTATTGACACATCCTGTTCCACAAAGGCCTTCTCTAAGAATTTCTGTAGAGCCTCTCTGTGGGCTTCGAAACTGAGTAAAAGTGATAGCACTGAGATATTTGAAGGAGTTTGTAACAGCTGATCAACAATGTTGTATTCACTCCTTTGGATGAGCTTCAGCATCTTATCATCATTCTTTGAAAGGTCGGGATCACTAGATTGACCGACAGGTGGATCAGGAACTTCTGTTTGAGGTTTCTTTTCTTTGTTAGGTTCTCCAACTCCTCTGTTGAAGATCCGACCGCTCCGTGTTACTCGACTGATGTCTACAATATTCACGACGGAGGGTAATGGAATTTCCTTCCCATTCTCAATGTTAGTTTCTTGGATTGGCTGGAATTTTGGTAAAACAAGGGTTGTTCAATGTTGATATCAAGGTGGTGATGTTGCAACATTGAGTCTTAACACTGGGTTGTGTTAAGTAGTGAAGTTGTTCAATGTTTGATGTCATATGGGTGATGTCACAACATTGAGTCTTAACACTGGGTTGTGTTAAGAGTTAAGTTGGATGTCTGATGTCACAAGCGATGTTGTGACATTAGATCTGCAGAATTAATAACATCAGGTTTGTGATGTTGTTAGGGTTTGCGTGTTAGCTGGAATTGTGGAGAGCTATTAGTCTCATTGGATGCAAATATCTTGGGTTAGATATTCTTTGCTGCATAGGAGATCTGGTGCAGATTTGTAGGAGATTTAAAAGGTTGAAGATTTGAAAAGATTTTAGGAGAAAATCTGTTTTGAAGATTTAGTTTTAAATAACAAATCAAGTCAGATATTGCAGGAGTCCAAGCCCAAATTCAGGTTGCTATATAAAGCGTATAAGACCAAAGGAAAAAGTACAGATTGAAGATAAAAAGCATAGGCTGAGTGTCGTGGATTTTTGTATAAATTGTGAGTAAACCATTCTAGCGTGAATTGGTGATCTGTCATCTCTAAAGCTGTGAAGCAAAGGGAGTTGTGTAACTTGATCAAAGTTGTGAAGCAGGATCAAGGTTTCTCAAAGAGGTTGTTCTTTGAAAGGTTTTAGGGATTGAGTAGTGTTCTCATATCTAAGTGGTTTCTTAGGTAGAAAGTCACTAGTAGGAATTAAGATTAGGAGATTGTCAACTGGGTTGTTGAGTCTGTAATTTAATTCTACAAGTAGTGAAATTCATCCCTGGCTTGGTAGTCCCCAGACATAGGTAGTTAGACCGAACTGGGTGAACAATTTGGTGTGTTCTTCTGTTGTTTATTTTGTCCATTGTTCAGAGTGTGTTGTTGTGACATCGCACTTAACATCACACATCTGGTACCAGAATTTCAATTGGTATCAGAGCAGGTATCCCGTCTGTCTCTGGGTGAGATCTAGGGAAGTTACTTTCTAGTGTAAAGATGGACAAAGAAGTTGGAGGATTTGTCAACAGACCCCCTATTTTGGATGGCTCGAATTATGATTATTGGAAGCCAAGGATGATCACCTTTTTGAAATCCTTGGACAACAGGGCTTGGAAGGCGATCATAAAAGAATGGAAAACACCTGTTGTGTTTGAAAAAGATGATGCTGGGAAAGATAAAGAGGGCACCTCAAAGCTGAAGCCTGGAGAAGAATGGACCAAGGAAGAAGATGAGCTTGCCCTTGGTAACTCTAAAGCCCTAAATGCTATCTTCAATGGAGTTGATAAGAACATCTTCAGATTGATCAACTCATGTGAAGTTGCTAAGGAAGCATGGGATATTTTGAAGGCTACACATGAAGGAACATCTAGAGTTAAGATGTCAAGACTTCAGATTCTAACATCAAAGTTTGAAAGTCTGAAGATGAAGGAAGATAAGACTATCCATGACTTCCATATGAGTGTTCTTGAGCTGGCTAATGCATCAAGTGCTCTTGGTGAAAAGATGTCAGATGAAAAGCTTGTAAGGAAGATCCTTAGGTCCCTTCCTAAGAAGTACAAGATGAAGGTAACTGCCATTGAAGAATCACATGACATCTGCCAAATAAGGGTAGATGAGCTCATTGGATCTCTTCAAACTTTTGAGCTTGGTTTGAATGAGGAAGAACCAGAAAAGAAGCCCAAGAGTATAGCTTTGGTCTCCACTCCTGCAGAAGCTAAGAAAGTCAAAGATGATGATTCTCAGGAAGATCTGTCTCAAGCCATTGCTATGTTGGGAAGGCAGTTCAACAAAGTGGTCAAGAGGATGAACAATAACTACAAGCCTAATGTCAAGAACATCCCTTCTGACATCAGCAAGTCAAAAGAGAAAGATGAAGAGAAGACTGCCCAGGATAAAGGTGTTCAGTGCTTTGAATGTGAAGGGTATAGACATGTCAAGAAAGAATGTCCCACATTCTTGAAGAAGCAGAAGAAGGGCATGTCAGTTTCCTGGTCTGACTCTGATAGTGAAAGTGAAGGTGAGTCAGCAAAGCATGTTAAAGCTTTGATAGGAACTGTTGTTTCTGATGATGATAGTGATGGAGAAATAACTTATGAGGAGTTAGCATCCACTTATCAAGAGCTTTGTCTAAAGAGTGCAGAAATCTGTCAAGAAAGTGAAAAATAAAAGAAACAGATTGTTCAGCTTGAGACTGCTAAAGCTGAGTTAGAAAATGAAGTCTCACTGGTCAAAGCTCATCTTGATCATATGACCAAATCTGTTAGGATGCTGAACTGTGGTACAGACACACTTGATAAGATCCTTCAGTCAGAAAAGGTTACTGGTGATAAGTCAGGCATAGGATTTGTGGCTGAGAAAAAGGTTTCTGCTGAAGCAAGCACTTCAGAAACAAAGAAGGAGGTGTCCCAACCATTGTCTCAACATCAAACAAAGAGACAGGATCCTACACCTGAGAAGGGTGCTCATTCACAGCCTCAGAATGTTGAGAAGAAGAATGGTCCTCATCAGAGGAAGATACAGCCCCAAGGAGCTAGTCAGTATATGCCTCCCCAATATCACAAGAGCATGCAAGCTGCCAGGTTCAAACAGAACATGTCTCATCAGATGTCTCAACATCAGGGAAACTGGTATGGATATGGATATGGATACAACGATGTTGTGCCTCATTACTATGGAAGAAGGAAGCCTCATCACCATAGGAGACAGCCTAGGAGACAGCATCCTCAGTACAGGAGATGACAACCGCACCATAGAAGACAGGTCAACTATAGTAGAAGGAGACATCATTATGGGTGGCAGCACCAACAGTATCACCATCAAAGTGGCAGAAGGTTTAACCACTTCAGAGATGACAAAGTTAGATGCTTCTATTGTGGCAGGTTTGGACATATGCAGTCCTCTTGCTTCAAGTTTCATGGTTATCCAAATTCTACTCCTCAACCCAGACAGAAGGAGGTCAGGCCCAAGGTGGTGAAACAATGGGTTCCTAAAGCTCAGGTCACATGTCTATTGGCTCATACCTCAAATGGACATTTTTCCATGGATGCATGGTACTTTGATAGTGGATGTTCAAAGCACATGACTGGATCCAAGGAGCAGTTGGTGGAGTTCAATCCTTGCCATGCAAATAAGGTTGTGTTTGGCAATGGAGAAAAAGGAGTAGTAGAAGGAGTTGGAAGAGTGAAGAATCATGATGGTCTTACTCTTGATAGTGTGATCCTTGTCCAAGGTTTGAATGCTAATCTGATTAGCATAAGTCAGCTATGTGACGAAGGTTACAAAGTTAACTACACCAAAGATGAGTGTGTGGTAACTGATTAGCGTAATCAGGTTGTTATGAAGGGTGCCAGATCCAAAGATAACTGCTATCAGTGGATACCTCTTGAAGTTAATTCAACTGATGATGCTCAAGTTGATGTTATAACATCAGACTATGACATCAGGTGTGAAAGGATGCTTAAAGGTCAGTCAGTCTTAATGAGCTCTGATGTGAATCATTTTGAATTTTTAAATGGCAATTTAATTTGGAGGGAGAAAATCAGTGATTGGTCATTAAGAGGTACTCCAAATCAGGGGCCTTACCATATTGATTCTATATCAAGATTCATCAAAGCTTTCTCTTCTCAACTGTTCATCTCCCTTAATCTCAACAGAATAGGAAAATCTTCTCTTAACCTAGTCTGTTACAAAGGAACGATGTCTTTTCCATCCAAGAACTCTGATTCTCAAAGACCTGCACATGAACGAACTAGGGTTTCATCGAAAAAAGAATATGTTGACAAAGAACACATTCCTATGGCACTCCCAGATTCAGGTAACTCTAAACCTTCAACCAAGTTGAATAAAACTGAAACTAGGTGTCATACCCCAAATTTTGACCACTAATATTTCCCATCACTGTGAAAATCATCATTACAATATGGAGGAACCATTATATTTCATCAATCTCAAGGAATTATTGAGCATTCACTACTATCAAAATTAGGGTTTCAAGCGCTCTCAGAGCTTTAGACAAAGGATCAATCAAAGAATGACATGATCTTCAACTTGTCTAACCTCTCAAACATCTACAAAGGATCAAAAATGACTCCCACCCCAAGGATTAAGTACAAAGCTGCTCCCTTCTGGGTGGATCAAGCCTCGAGATCGCCAGTGTCACCAAATTAGGGTTTTGGTCGACCAGGGCCTCCAGGTGGAAACTTTCCTCTGGGCATGATCTAATGATCCAAAACACAACCTAATATACTCCATGGAACCTCATGGACCCAACCATCAAGTCAATTTTGCCTCAGGGGATGCATACATCAAAAATCAGGAATTAGGGTTTCTTGACCTAATTCACCCCTAAGTTGACTTTTAGGGAAAATCATGAGCCAAGACCTCAAAAGAGGATTTGAGGGTCTCTAATGAACTATATTAATCCATTTGGAACAATGGATTAATCCAAGAAGTTTGAGCAACAAGTCTCAATTTCATCTGCACCACAGTTAGGGTTTTAAGGGAAAAGTCAACTGTAACTTTGACTTTTGACTAGGACATGCTCCCAAGCCCTAGGACATGAATCAATATACCCTATTTTACCCATGGAACATGTCCATCAAGTTTGATTTAGGTCAAGGACATGATTTCCTGAAGAATTGCACAGTTTGGAATTAATCTGATAAAAAGTCAACTATGCACAAAAGTCAACTTTGACTTTTTGAGATTTTTCACAAAAATGGATTTTTAACCCTAAAATGATGTTAATGTATGATTTGAATCATCATTCATCAAGAAAAATCAAGAAAAGTTGGATAACTTGTAAAAGGGGTAACCATAAAAACTTAGAAAATTTTCTAAGTTAAAAAATAAAGTGGCTAGGGTACCAACTTTGCAGGGTCATAACTCCTAAACCACAAAGCCATTTTTACCCATCCAAGGCTTAATTTGTAGATCTCATTGCCCTCTACAAAAACTTCAACTACAAGTCATTCCAATTCATTATGGATTTTGAGTTATGGTTGGAGCAAAATCACTAAAACATGAAAATCCATCATTTTCCAACACTTAGAAAATTTTTGGGCAAGGCAGATTTTGTGTTGAAACACCAAAACTTGTGAGGTTTTTTCACACAGTTACAAGCTGAATCAGTTCCAAAGATAAACATCAATGTTGTTGCAAATGTTGCCAAGAATCCAAGCAACTCAATAGCATGAAACCAATCCACTTGTGCCAAGAATTATGGCTGCCACAACATGCCATGTCAAGGCTGCCATGAAAAATCAGTTTGGGAGTTTTGTGCCATCCACGATTTCTAAGTCAAAAGGAGTGATCACTATGCCACATGCCTTCAATCTGACCATGAACCAACTGATCCAACTGATAGGGCTGAGTCAAAAAGCCAAGGAATCTTCCAACTTGAAATTCATCCACTTTGGCACATTTTGCCTTGAATTCAAAGGGCATTAATGTGGAATAGTGCATTTTCAACAAAGTCACTCTACTCAGTCAAGTCCTCTGATTAAACAACAATAAAAACATCTGAGGAATGTGATTTTGGTCAAGGCATAGCCTTGCTCTTGGGAATGGCTAGTTTGCCTTACTTGAGAAGAAATCCTCCAAGCCAATCCATGCAAATGTGATCTGATCTAGCAGCTATTCACTATTCCTCCAAGACAAAAGTTGATCACCTATAAATAGAGGTTCCAATGGATCATTCAACTCACACCAAAGCCAGTTACAGCACTGCTTTCTCTCATTCTTCCTTAAACCTCAAGTTTCTTGGTTTTTGAGTAACCACTATCGGGTTTTGAGTTGCAGCCTCAAGCAATCAATTCCAATTGCTCAAACACATCACATATGATGTATTTGAGGTGTCCAAACACTTAAACACTGACTGTAACACCTCAGACTCAAAATCACCCTTCAACCAAGCCATTATGCCTCAATTATGCAGGTGGAGGTCTCCAGCTTGATCCAAAGAGTTTCAAAGTGTTCCAAAGCTTGTAACACACTCCATGACATCCATTGAAGCTGTAGGGATCATTAATTCACAACTGGAACAAAGTTTGTGCAGAGTTCCATTTCAGCTTGCATCAAGGTAAGCCTCAAAACTCAAACTCCATGATCTATGCATATTTCCTCGCATGATATTTTTGCCAATTGCTTACCATCATATGTTGATTGTTTTCCCTCAGAAAATTTGATCATAGGACTCATAATCATGTCTGCACGATTGCTTTTGCAAAATTAGGGTTCATACGGCCACAATGATATAATTTGTTATACACTAAAAATGAATGAAATTGGGTATTGCCATCTTCTTCCTTGTGAAAAAACACATGAGTTTGGTGTTTGAATCATGTCAAATGGTTGAGAGATGAGTGAGATAGAGGGCTTCACGCATCAGAGCTTGAAGAGGAAGATGGCCATGGCGCCATTTTCAGAAAATCCAACAAGTTCTCTATATATTTTTCCCTTGCCATATTATATTTGAATTGGCATTGCGCCCCAGCGGTTCATCAGCTGGTTTTGTGTGTATTGGCAAGCGAGAGGTCTGGGGTTCGAATCCCCCTCGCCCCATACTTCTTTTTATCACTTGTTTATTTTGTTATTTTTCATATTATTATTTTTAATGATTTGAGAAATTAATAACTCCTTCAATTTTTATCATTTTTTATTGGTTCTTTTTGCAATAATTCACGAAAATGTTTAAATATTTGATTTTTACCAAAAAATCCCAAAAATATTATTTGTTTCATATATTTGATATTATTGCAAAGAATTAATGTTTTATGTGTTTTTAGCATTTAAAATATTTTTTCTCCCTTTGTTTTCTAACCCTAATTTGATTTCAATCATTTTGTAGGAAGAAACCTGATTTTTTGGAACATTGATCCAAGATCATAATTTGTTTTCACATATTTAACAAACATTGATCCTTTTAATTGAATTTTTATTCAATTAAAAATACATTTTGAAAACAAATTAGGGTTTTGAATCAATTCAACCCTCATCAAATTTTTTTCAAACACTCATGGGCCTCTATTAGAGTGTAAGACCCAACCCACTTGTACAGAAAACTTTTTGGGCCTCATTCGTTGTATAAGTCCCTCTGTACATTTTCAAATAAACGACGCGATCGTCTCCAATTTAAAATTAAACATTTGGGCCTCTCCTTGAGCTATAAGACCCATTCAAAACTTTTAGGCCTCTAATAGAGTGTAAGACCCAACCCCCTTTTAACCAAAACAATTTTGGGCCTCACTTACTGTATAAGTCCCTCTGCGTTAAAAGAAAACCTCGGCGCGATGGCCATTTTTAAACGAAAAGTCAATTGGGCCTACCCTCGTGTTATAAGCCCCACTCTTTTTCTTTAAAACTTTTTGGGCCTCTTGAGAGAGTGTAAGACCCATCCCTTTGTACAAAAAACCTTTTTAGGCCTCAGTCACTTATATAAGTCCCTCTGTACAAATTCAACAGTGCGATCACTGATGAAACCCTGGGTCTCTCCTTGAGCTGTAAGCCCCAAATCTTTCTTTTTCAAAGCACTTTCTCCTTTGATTTTGAATATACTATTGTTTTCAATCTATCTTTGTTGAACAACTAACCAAACAGCATGGAAGCTCTACAACCGAGTAAGTGGTTATTGCTTTCATTTACCGCTTTCATATACATATAACTGTATTGTGGGGCTGTTTCACTGTAAGTCTTCTTTCATAAACTCATATCAACTGTGTAATAATAGTATAGATATTTCGAGTTTCCCCGGCAACTACGTCTAGAACTAGGTGATGCCGTTTCGTTTATTCGTAGAAATAGACAACTAGATCCCTAATAGGATCACCAGATACAGTCTTCTCTTCTGCTGTCCTCATTAGGAATTGTCAAGAAACTCTACTCCCAGAGATGAATGTATTCTCCGTGAATGGCATCTTTGAGTTTCTTCCAAATTCTCAAACTTTCCTGACTTGATCTATTCCTTGTGAATAGCTTACCTTGAATTTCTCGGGGTTTGGGGACCCACGGGCTTCTTAAAAGCATCGGCCTCCTCTTGGGCATCGTACAAGGACCCACAGGCTTCCTAAAAGCAACCCCGCCTCCTCTTGGGCTTAGTACAAGGACCCTACGGCTTCTTAAAAGTATTCACAGCCTCCTCTTAGGCTTCGTACAATGATCTCTTCCTCCGGGAATGATAGCCTCCTCTTGGGCTTAGTACAAGGACCGATCGGCTTCTTAAAAGTTTACAGCCTCCTCTTGGACTTCGTACAAATTGTCCCGATGGCCTCCTAGAGGTATAGGAACAGAACTTAGTCATCTGCATAAAACAGTCCTTTCAAAGAGTCTACTACTATTTCTCAAAGCATAGTACAAAAGATGAAACTCTAGACACGGACAGTCTAATATCCTTGAGTCTCAAAGACATTCTCAAGTGACCCCTTCGTTAAATAGGAAGAAAACCCGTAGACTCAGACAGTCTCAATACCCTTCGGATTTCCCACTTCCTTAAAGAATAGGAATAACCCGGATCCTTGAAACAAATCCTTGAGTACAGTGTTGCTCATATAAGAACTGATTTTCTCTTTCAAAATCAGTATACTGGACCTGTCACTTAACTGGAAAAACATTTAGCCTCTCTCTCGGGCTTTATACGAGACACATAAGAGACTCCCTCGTTGATTCAATCACCTCTTTCGCCTCCATCTCGGGCTTTATACGAGATACAAAAAGGTTCTTATTGAGCCAAACAAATTTTAGCCTCCATCTCGGGCTTCGTACGAGATACAAAAACACTCTCTTGTTGAGTATAAATCACTCTCTTGTTGAGTCAACCCTTTTAGCCTCTCTCTCGGGCTTCGTACGAGATACAAAAAACTCTCTTGTTGAGTCAAATAGCCTTCATCTCAGGCTTTATACGAGATACCAAAAGATTCCCTCGTTGAGTCAAAACCTTTTAGCCTCTCTCTCGGGCTTTGTACGAGACACATATTAGCCTCCTCTTAGGCTTTGTATAAGAAAACCACTGGTTGATCCAATTAACCTTTTAGCATCAAAGTTTTGCCTCGTTCACAGTACACAAACATCAACAACTCCTTCCCCTTCATCTAATCGCTGTAAGCGGCAAGCCTCTGGATCATCTACATCCATGCCACTGTCCCTCTTTTAGCATGAGAAATTCCTAAGGAAAGATAGCATTGCTCTACACTGAGTTAAAGTCTTCTCCTTCAGGTTAAAAATCCCCTATAAAGGAAATTATGGCATTGTCGGATTCACAAATCCCGGTTAAAGTAATTCTCCTTTATAAACTGTTGTGACATACAACCCCCTCTTTAGAGATGACAAATTCTCTCTAAAGTTGAGACCTTTTAGCTTCATATCTTGGGCTTTGAACAAGATACAAAACCCTTTTAGCTTCACATCTTGGGCTTTGATCAAGATACAAACACCTTTCGCTTCACGTCTTGGGCTTTGAACAAGACACCAAAACACCCATTTCCTCCCATAGAATAGGAGGAACTACGAACGCTCTGATTTCCCTGTTTCAGTAAACGGGAATACGTAGGCATAAGATTGAAAGAAAAAATCTTAGCGAGCACACTAAACAAAAACCCAAAGTCCCATACTCCCATATATCCTAATCTAAAGTCGTATCCTAACAAAAAGAGAGAAATCAGTATTGGCGAAAATACAAATAACCAGTACAAAGGTCCCCCACATTGATAGCATCCGTAAAATAACAGACCGTTGTTTAAACTCAGTATGCAAAGTAGGGTTAATTAGAGACATCTATTTCCCTTCCTTCATCAGCTTTAATAGGATAAAAAATGAATCGACCTGTAGTAAACTCAACCGCAGAGAGCGACCGCGCTTAAGAACCGCGTCCAAAATCGCTCACTACACAAAAATGGCGCCCACCGTGGGACGATCTTTTTCCAAACCTTTTTTCTCTTCACTTATGTGAAAACCACAGATTGGGGCTTCCGCCGGGGAACCCATTTCTGTCAGGAACTTAGGATTCATAGCTTTAAAGGTCTAGGATGATTTAGGACGAATATATATACTGCTTTTCTTAATTGCTATACGTGTTTATTTTTCTGCTAATGGGAATGCGTGTGATGCCGCATGTGGAAAGATTGAGTATACACTTAAGATAAGTGATGGCGACGAGGTCGACCATCAACCTCAGTGGAGGCTGACCAATGCAACCCATTCTCTCACCTAGACAATGGGCCGATTGTGATGTCTGAGAAGCTGAGGAGCCAAACCCTTTTGTAGTGCGGAAGCTATCGGAAATAGTTATCACGCGATACTACCCTCATTTGAGGCTGGTGATCTATTCTCGGTGAATGGCACTTACTCTAAGATTGCTCTACGATTCGCTGGCGATCCACTTGTTGTTTTGCTTTCCTGGGAGGAGCTGATGATAATGAGTACAGGTACAAAAATCACCCTAGTATAAACCTTTGGGGATGGGTAGAGCCTTGACTTCATTACAACGACCCTTTGACCCCATGTTTTTTCTATGTTTTTGTGTGCTGCATTCATGCATTCATTTAATAAAACATTAAAACATTCAAAAAAAATTTCTCTTCTAGTTTCTCTGTTTTTCAAAATAAACTAAGACTGTGATTGCAAATATCAGAGAAAAGGATTGCACTAATGGATTTCGGTAGAAGGAGAACCCATAGGTATACCTTCAAGGTTCCAAAGCTGGAGGATTTAAGAGGATTGGCGAGAATGATCACAAACCAAGAGGCTTTCAGAGCCAAACACGGAGGTCTGCTACCACTATTAAGAGTCCATGTGATTAAGGGAATCATGGATGCGCTCATTCAGTTTTACGATCCAGTTTATCACTGTTTCACATTCCTGGATTACCAGCTCGCACCAACGCTGGAGGAGTATTCTCATCTGACTGATCTACACATTACAGATCGAGCTCCATTTTCTGGACTAGAAGAAATTCCAAAGAATCAGACCATTACAAGAGCCATTCATTTGGACAAGTCTGAGGTCAGGACTCACATGACCGCTAAAGGTGGCATCCAAGGTTTGCCAGCCCAGTTCTTGACGAAGAAAGCCCTGTATTTTGCCAGTATAGGAAAAGTGACTGCTTTTGAAAGCGTCTTTGTCTTGCTCACCTACGGGTTATTTTTGTTCCCCAACATCAATAACTTCGTCGATATTAACTCCATTAAGGTTTTTCTCATTGGAAACCCTGTGTCGACTTTGCTCACAGATGCGTATCATTCTGTACACTTGGGAAATTTGTACAGTGGAGGGGAGATCACATGCTGTGTACCTCTGCTTTATAAATGGTTTATCTCCCACTTGCCCAAGTCTGCTGCTTTTTGGGATTGCAAGAGTGCCTTACGTTGGTCGCAGAAGATCATGTCCCTCACCAACTCTGACATAGATTGGTGTAATAGGATCTTTGATGGAATCAGAATCATTGATCGTTGTGGAAACTTCCCCAACATACCCCTTATAGGAACTAAGGGAGGAATCAACTACCATCCAGTTCTCGTTCATCGTCAATTTGGATACCCGATGAGACACGTCCCACGGGGTGTTCATCTGGAAGGTCTTTTCTTCAAGGAAGGAGAAAACGACAGAGCACTAAATATGGAAATAGTGCAGGCCTGGAAGCACGTTCATAAGAAAGGACGAGAGTCTCTAGGAAAACTGGACTGTGTCTCGGTAGAGCCTTACCTCCACTGGGTACAAACTAGAGCTCTCAAGCTAAAAATACCTTATCCTCGTTACGGAATTCTTCCTCCAAAGGAGTCTGTCATGTACTTCATGACAGAAACTGAAAAGCTTCAGGTTACTCTCAACAAAGTTTAAAAGGAGAGGAGGTCTTGGAAGAACAAGTACCGCACCCTTAACGTAGAGTGCATCAAAATACAGCAACTACTGAAAGAGAAAGATGCTCCGATTGAAATTTTGGAGCAACATGCTGTAGAGAATCGAGATGACCAAAGGAATTTGCTCACTCCTTTCACTTGGCAAAGGAATGACAACCCGACAACGGCCCAAGAGCCCCGGTCAAAGAAAAGGAAGATACCAGAATCAGCACCCGAGTTCTCCTCAGAGAGGACTCGGGACCCATTAGCTTAGGGTTCTATTTCTGCACCTTGTAATCTACTGTATTTTCATTTCTGTAATCCTTTGAATTTCAATAAAAAGGGGTTTCCCCACTGTTTGATATTTGCAATCTAATTGTCGAAGTTTATTTTGATTAAACCAAAAAAAATAATTAATATAATCATTGCATTCATCATTCTCACATCGCGTATTCTTCTTATCTACGAATCTCACATTTGTGTCTCGGTTCTAGAGTCAAACTGTCTCATTCGTATAATACTCGGGCCAATCGTCAGAAAAAGATGGATGATCTTGAGGAAGAAAACAGAGAGTTGAAAGAAGAGATCGACGCTCTGAGAGAGGATATGAGAAAGCTTCGTAACGATATGTAAGCCATGGCAGAAGCTCAGCTACAGAGGACTGTAATCTCAGAGATCACCTCAACGCCCATAGTGGAGAAGTATGATCCTAGGTATCAAATACCGAAAGATCGCCCTTGGGGCATGCCTGTTAACTATATCCCGTAAGGATATGTTTCGCCGATTACTGAAGATCAGGGAATCACAACAGAAGCCGCTGGGCCTGAAGGTTACAAACTTCGGGAAAGCGAAGATGCCAGGGGCATACTGAAGACTCCTGAAGGTTACAAACTTCGGGAAACGCCAAGATTCGCTGCCGTAGTCACGGTACCACCCCCTGTGGTGCACACTATCCCGGAAGGACAGATTCCACTGATACCTTCTAGTAAAAAGGAAACTATGTTCAATAGAATGGATGAATTCCAGGAACAGTTCCTGGAAATGCAGAAGGAACTTCAAGCCATTCGCGGTCAGGATTTATTTGGAAAGGACGCCGCAGACCTCTGCTTGGTCCCCAATGTGAAAGTCTCGCACAAGTTCCAAGTGCCCGACTTTGAAAAATACAAGGGTAACTCTTGCCCTCAAAGCCATCTGGTGATGTACGCTCGGCGAATGTCAGCTCAGACGGAGAATCAGGACCTGCTGATTCACTACTTCCAGCATAGTTTAACCGGTGCCGCATTAAAATGGTACATGGGTTTAAACCGTACTACGACCAGTACATTCAGAGATCTTGGTACTGCCTTCGTCCAACAATACAAATACAATTTGGACATGGCACCGGACAGAGATCAACTCAGATCGATGTCGCAAAAGGACAAGGAAACCTTTAAGGAGTATGCTCAAAGGCGGCGTGAAATTGCCGCTCAAATTTGTCCGCCTCTTGAGGAAAAAGAGATGACAAAGATCTTCTTAAAGACCTTAAGCTAATTTTACTATGACCGAATGGTTGCCAATGCACCCAGTGATTTCACTGAAATGGTGGGCATGGGCATACGTCTTGAGGAAGCCGTCCGAGAAGGACGTTTGGTAAAAGACACTGGATCGACGAGCGGTACTAAAAAATATGGTAGTGCTCTCCCTAAGAAAAAAGAGCAAGATATTGGGAATATCTCTCTCGGAAAGCAAAGGCGACGTTATCAGCCAGTAGCAGCTGTGACTCCTGCTATCAGCCCTGCGCCTATTCCTACGTATCAACCTCAGGTTGCGCAGAGCCAACCTGATCAGCAAAGGACACAACAGCCTCTTCAGCAGGCTCGTCCCCAATACAACAACAACCGTACAACACGACCACCAGGATTTGATCCTATACCCATATCGTACGCAGAGCTGTTTCCCTTACTACTGGCCAAGGGGCACATTCAGACTAAGTCTCCTCTTACAGTACCGGAAAATCCGTCTTTTTGGTTTAAGGTGGATCAGACACGCCCTTATCATCAAGGAGGACCAGGGCATAACATAGAGACTTGTCTCAATTTCAAGTCTGACGTGCAAAAACTTGTTAGGAGCGGGCTCTTATCTTTCAAAGATACGAATCCCAATGTTCTCACAAACCCGCTGCCTCAACATGAGAAAGCTGCAGTCAACCTGATTGAGAAAGAGACTAACAATGTCTATCAAATTTGTGATGTACTCTTATTGAAGACCAATCTGGTCAAGATGCATTGTAGACAGAGTGGATATGGCAATGTGCCACCTTATAGCTATCACCAGTTTGATATCTGCTCTAAAGACAACCAAGGATATTCTGTGGTGCAAGCAGCTCTACAGGAACAAATGGATCTCGGATGGATCCAAGAGCACCGAGTTCGTGGAGTTAACATGGTTTACACGAATTCTAACATAATTCAAAACCACGATATCCGTGCGATGAATGTCAACTTGGTGGCGACGCACTCAAGGAAAAGCCAGTATCATAATCTGCCGCGGCACGATTATAGTTCTTGTCTGACTTGCTCGGTAAACAAACAGGGATGTTCTTTCATACAAGAGGCCCTCCAGCGTCAGATGGATCTTGGATGGATCCAAGACTACCATTATAGGAACCCTTATCAGATCAACATGGTTCAGATCTTCGATATCCGCGTGATGAATACCAACCTGGTAGAGTTACATGCTGAGCAGGTCCGACTCGGATTCTTAATATCACATGACTATCAAAGCTATAAAGTAGGTTGCGAAAACGATCGAGGTTGTACCCTTGTCCAGGAGGCACTTCAGCACTTGTTAAATCACTGGTGGATTCCAATCTATATGGATGAAGATACTCAGCAGATTAGTATCAGTAATAGGAATCCTACTCGGTGTCAGAGTCAGGATGTCCGATCAGTGGAAGCTAACCTAGTGAGGTTACATTGTATTCAAAGTGGACGTGGCCAGGTGCCACCACACAACTACGACCGTTGTAGCATCTGTTCAGAAAGTAAACAAGGGTGTTACCTTGTGAGAGCAGCTCTTCAGAGTCAGGTGGATCGTGGAGAGATTCGCCCATATTCGGGTTCTGGACCCATCAACTGGACGATGAGCTACCTTGCCGATCAAGTTGAGGATGTTGTCACAATCTCTGGTCATCACAGGACCAGGGATGTTTTTGCCATTACCCTCTACTTAACGAATCTAAAGTTCCCAACCGGGAACGGATCGAGATTACGTACGATGGTCACAAAAACCAAAAGGTTCACATAGTCATCTATCTACCGGGACCAATACCGTATGAATCAACTAAGGTTATCCCTTACAAATACGGTGCAATGACAGTTGAAAATGGAAAGGAAATTCCATTACCCTCCGTCGTGAATATTGCAGACATCAGTCGTGTAACACAGAGTGGTCGAATCTTCAACCGAGGAGTTGGAGAACCTAACAAGGAAAAGGAACTTCAGAAAGAAGCTCCCGATCCATCAGTCGGTCAATCCAGTAATCCCGACCTTTCGAAAAATGATGATGAGATGCTGAAGCTCATCCAAAGGAGTGAATACAACATTGTCGATCAACTGTTACAGACTCCTTCAAAGATCTCGGTATTATCACTGTTACTCAGTTCAGAAGCGCACATGGAGGCTCTACAGAAAGTTTTGGAGCAGGCCTTTGTGGAACAGGATGTAACAATCAGACAGTTCGATAGTATTGTCTCTAACATCACTTCTTGCAATAATTTGGGATTTAGTGATGAGGAATTACCTGAAGAGGGTCGCCGTCATAACATGGCACTCAATATCACAGTCAACTGCCAGGACGATGCTTTAGCCAGTGTACTGGTAGACACAGGGTCAGCCCTGAATGTTATGCCGAAGTCCACTTTGATGCAATTATCATTCAAGGGCCCTCTGATGAGAACCAGTAAGCTCGTCGTCAAAGCATTCGACGGATCCAGAAAAACAGTTATCGGCGAAGTTGATCTTCCCATAACTATTGGTCCTCACACTTTCCAAGTTACTTTCCAGGTCATGGACATCCGGGCAACGTACAGTTGTTTATTAGGAAGACCTTGGATACATCACGCTGGAGCGGTCACCTCAACCCTCCACCAAAAGCTAAAGTTCGTCAAGGACGATCAACTTGTCATGGTTTGTGGGGAACAAGCCTTGCTTGTAAGCAACTTGTCATCGTCTACTGGTATAGAACCCGAGGAGGTTATTGGAACGCAGTTCCAAGCACTGTCGGTAAGCAAGGACAATCAGTTCAAAGAAGGAACTTCGATTTCTTCATACAAAGATGCTATCAAAGCGGTCGAGAGTACCGATACAAATGGATGGGGACAACTTGTCATTCCTATTGACAATAAAACAAAGAAGGGTCTTGGTTTTTCTGCAACCTGTACCCGGACAGTTGCAACAGTGAAAGTCTTCATCCCATTCAGGATTTCTTCCACAGTGGAGGTTTCCTTCACCCAGTGTCTCAAATAGTTCATGCTATCAATGAGGAGGATCCCTCTGACACAGATGAAGAATGGAAGCCCTATCTTAATGAGGACAGTTATATGTCTCAGGAAGAGGTGCCTACGCCATTTTGCTATCCCGCACAGAGTCCGAGATTTATACCAAGGTCAGACGTCGAAATGATATATGGAGATTGTGATCCGGAAGGATGTCGTGCTCCACCAAATTCGTTAGAGGAGGACACTCTGATGAAAGACAACTTTGACCACAATTACTATGGCCCGATGGATGGCGCCAATGTGGCAGCCTTACCCAGGAGACTTGGGGCCAGAGAATCAGCCGAGTAATGAAACTCAGCTGACCGTTATTGAACAGAATACCTGTGTCCCCACCATGTCATGGGATCAACACTCAAGTCATTCAGAAACTACTCAACATGACGATGAATTTGCAACATTTGCAGGACTTGAATTCGTCAACTATGCTTTTCCTGAGGTCAACGTCATCGAGAGAGATGACTCCTCCAGTTCCAAAGAAGTTTGGGACACCTTGGGACAACCGAGTGAAAAATATGACTATATGGTCAAGTACACCGCTCCCAAAAGCTCTCGTATCAGGCTCGAAGATATCCAGCCAACTGGATGGGGAGATACAGCTGAGAGCACAAATGCAATGCAAAATGCAACTGATGAATTCTCCTACGACAACTCTGCCTGGGAGACAGATTCCAATGATCCTACTCCACCAGAAATCAGCGTCATTTCTGAAGATAAATCAAGGAAGGTGCCAGACTTTGTGATTCACTGAGGAGTTCGCCGCCAATGGGTTGCCGTCGAGGTTCTGAAGGTCGTTCATCAGTCAAAGTAATTTCCATCTTTAACCTTTCACCCTGCCCAGGTGAAACGGATGTTTTAATAGGGCTCGCTTTCTGTAAATTTTCCCTCTTCGCTTCGCCCAAAGCGACAGAGTTTTGTTTTATAGGGCTGTTGTTTCAAGATTCGACTTGTTCATTAATAAAATAATGTCGTTCTGTAATTTTTGCATTAATTGATGTTTTCTCTTTTCGTTTTCTCAGAAAATGGTAATCCTAAAAAACAATTTAAAGATAAAAACAAGCAGTAAAAAAAATACACTGCACACACTTTTGCATTTTTCTCCATCTCTTCTAAACAGGAATCATACCGTCATGCAGATTGCTTGTTTTAAACCCTATTGAAACATACGATTTGATGCCTTCTCCCAACTTTGAGTTCCCGGTATTCGAGGCTGAAGAAGAAAATGATGACAAAATTCCAAAAGAGATCTCCCGACTACTCAGACAAGAGGAAAGGTCCATTGAACCTCACAAAGAACCGTTGGAAATGGTAAACTTGGGTTCAGAGCAAGAGAGAAAAGAAGTCAGGATTGGGGCACTGCTCGGTCCAACTGCCAAAGAGGGTTTGATAAAGCTTTTCAGGGAATTTCCCAATGTATTCGCTTAGTCCTATCAGGATATGCCAGGGTTGGATACCAGCATCGTGGAACATCACTTACCGTTAAGATTGGAATGTCCGCCCGTAAAGAAAAGGTTGAGACGCACTCACCCGGACATGGCCATCAAAATCAAAGAGGAGATACAAAAACAGATTGACGCGGGTTTCCTCGCCACGTCAGATTATCCTCAATGGTTAGCCAACATTGTACCTGTTCCCAAAAAGGACGGAAAAGTCAGAATGTGTGTCAATTACAGAGATCTAAACAAGGCTAGTCCAAAGGACGACTTTCCTTTACCACACATTGACATGCTGGTTGACAGTACAACAAAGTTCAAAATTTTCTCCTTCATGGATGGATTCTCAGGCTATAACCAGATCAAAATGGCGCCGAAAGACATGGAGAAAACTTCATTCATTACCCCATGGGGTACCTTTTGTTACAAGGTGATGGCGTTCGGTTTGAAGAATGCCGGGGCAACCTATCAAAGGGCTATAACTACTCTGTTTCATGACATGATACACAAAGAGATAGAGGTATATGTCGATGACATGATTGCAAAATCTAAGACAGAAGAGGAGCATGTGACCCACGTGTCAAAACTATTCGAGCATTTGCGAAAGTACAAACTCTGCTTAAATCCCAACAAGTGCGCCTTCGGTGTCCGTTCAGGGAAACTGCTAGGGTTCATCGTCAGCCAGAAAGGAATTGAGGTTGATCCTGACAAGGTCAAGGCCATTCAAGAAATGCCTTCTCCGAAAACTAAAAAGCAAGTCAGAGGATTCCTGGGACGTTTGAACTACATCTCCAGATTCATATTCCTTATGACCGCGACATGCGCGCCGATCTTCAAATTACTCAAAAAGAACCAGGATTGCGTTTGGTCAGAAGATTGCCAAACCGCCTTCGACAGTATCAAGGAATACCTGTTGAATCCTCTGATTCTATCACCTCCAGTGGAAGGAAGACCAGTAATTATTTACCTCACAGTCCTAGAGGACTCAATGGGATGTGTACTTGGCCAACAAGACGAAACCAAACAGAAAGAGTCTGCCATTTACTATCTGACCAAGAAGTTCACCGACTGCGAAACTCAGTACATGATGCTTGAGAAAACTTGTTGCGCTTTGGCTTGGGCATCCAAACGTCTTCGCCAGTACATGATTCATCATACTACTTGGTTGGTCTCCGAAATGGATCCAATCAAGTACGTTTTCGAAAAACCTGCTCTTACGGGAAGGATTGCCCGTTGGCAGATGTTGTTATCAGAATATGACATAGAGTACCACGCTCAGAAAGCCGTTAAGGGAAGTATTTTAGCCGATCATTTGGCTCATCAACCGATTGACGATCAAGAATCAATCGGGTTTGAATTCCCACACGAAGATGTCATGTATCTAAAGATGAAAGATTGCGATGAACCGCTACCCAGTGAAGGGCCAGAACCAGGTTCCCAATGGGGACTTATCTTTGACAGAGCAGTTAATCATTATGGAAACGGAATTGGGGCAATAATTGTTACCCCTCAGGGTACCCACATTCCTTTCACTGCCAGACTTACGTTCAAATGTACGAACAACGAGGCCGAATACGAAGCATGTATCATGGGTCTCGAGGAAGCGATTGATTTAAGGATCAAAAACTTGGATGTATACGACGATTTAGCCCTGGTTATCAATCAGATAAAAGGAGATTGGAACACATACCAATCAGGATTGATTCCTTACAAAGATTATGTAAGAAGGTTGTTACCTTTCTTCAACAGAGTTGAGTTTCATCACATCCCTCGTGATGAGAATCACATGGCTGACGCCTTAGCCACTCTCTCTTCTATGATTTGTGTAGGTCAATGGAATGGCATACCTAAGATTGACATAATGCGCCATGAACGGCCCGCTTACATCTTCACGATTGAAGCAGTCCTAAACGACAGACCTTGGTATCACGATATCAGATGCTTCCTTCAGAAACAAGAGTACCCACCTGGGGCATCCAGAAAAGACAGGAAAACCCTCAGAAGATTGGCTAGAAACTTCTTCCTGAGCGGTGACACTCTTTATAAGAGGAATTTTGACTTGGTCTTGCTCCGATGCGTAGACAGACCAGAAGCAGACATGCTCATGAAAGAAATTCTCGAAGGATCCTTTGGCACTCATGCCAACGGACACACAATGGCGAGAAAAATTCTGAGAGTAGGGTACTATTGGTTGACAATGGAATCCGACTGCTACAAGTACATGAGGAGGTGTCACAAGTGTCAGATATACTCTGACAAAATTCATGTACCGCCATCACATCTCAAAGTTCTCTCTTCCCCATGGCCATTCTCGATATGGGGAATCGACATGATTGGCATGATTGAGCCCAAGGCTTCAAACAGACATCGGTTCATCCTAGTAGCCATTGACTACTTCACCAAGTGGGTCGAAGCAGCGTCATTCACCAATTTAACCCGACAAGTGGTGGTCCGATTTATCAAAAACAATATCATCTGCCGTTATGGTGTTCCAAGCGAGATCATTACTGATAATGGATCTAACTTGAACAATAAGATGATGAAAGAGTTGTGTGCAGAGTTCAAGATTGAACACCATAACTCATCTCCCTACCGACCCAAGATGAACGGAGCGGTAGAAGCGGCTAACAAGAATATCAAGAAGATCATTCAAAAGATGGTTGTAACCTACAAAGATTGGCACGAGATGCTACCCTTTGCTCTTCATGGTTATCGCACATCTGTCCACACTTCAACAGGGGCAACCCCTTTCTCTCTAGTATATGGCATGGAAGCAGTGCTCCCCATAGAAGTAGAGATCCCATCAATCCGGGTATTGATGGAAGCTAAGCTCACCGAAGCTGAATGGTGTCAAAGTTGACACGACGAATTGAATCTGATCGAGGAAAAGCGAATCACGGCACTATGCCATGGTCAGCTGTATCAACAGAGAATGAAGAAGGCGTTCGACAAAAAGGTTCGACCCCGCATCTTCAGGAAAGGAGACCTCGTGCTCAAGAAGATACAATCTTTTCTCACTGATTCTCGGGGCAAGTGGACTCCGAATTATGACGGCCCCTTTGTGGTCACGAAAGCTTTCTCAGGCGGTGCCTTGAGACTTGCAACCATGGACGGAGAGGAATTTGCCTACCCCACAAATGTTGATGTAGTCAAGAAATACTTCGCCTAAACTAAAAAAAAAAACGTCTCGGTGGATTGAAACCCCGAAAGGGCGGTCCAGGCAAAAGTTAGAGACATGAAAAAAATCATCCCGATGGATTGGAAATCTCATAGTACAATCTAGGAAAAAATTAGGGATAATGGCAAGTAACTATGTTCAACAGAGGCGAGTCCCTCAGCAGCAGTTACATCATCCATCAGAGGAAAACTCCAGTCAAGGTCATCTTCGACAGAAGCTCAGGATGTCCCGAATTCAAAGTTGGTAGAAGGATAGTGGTCGTTATGTTTCAATGTAGCCCTTTTCCCTGTAAATTACCATTTTCTAACTTTGTATATACTCAATGGAATCACGCGTTTTGCTGATTTTTATCCTATCAATAAAATTTGAGCCTTTGTGCTTTTGTTTGTAATTCTTATTTGTTTTAGCTTTACAGAACGACATTTTAACATGATCGACGATTCTTGAAATAAAACAAAAATGAATTTACTTGTTAAAACTTTTTCTGCTTTTAATAAAGACGGCAATTTCTTTTGACTGTTGAACATCAAAAGAACATCAATCGCTTCTCCAGAAGTAAGCGAACTTCAAAGTGAAGAATCAAAGTACTCCTTCTAAACCAGTACGACTGAATAAAGGATCAACTGTGTCAGAGACCTTGTTTCACTGACACACCTCGACCGAGTTCTTATCTCCTAAGCCCGACCAACATAGCTCCCAACAGAGACTATCTCTCCTAAGCAAGGTGGAATTGATATTTTGAACCAACGGTACTTCTTCGCCCCGCGATGGCCTAGTATTCAGTTGTGTTCACCTGTTAGTTTGTATGTTGCGTCAGTTTTGTCAGCATAAACATACATACAGCATGCATTCGATTTGCATTCACATTTCATATTGTATCACTGTTACTCTAGTCGGTCCTGTCCCCTAGTGATAACAGCTCTCTTGATCGAGTTGTCAGTTCTTTACTCATCAGGAAGTGAATCATCTGAACAATCTCACCTCCAGTTCATGTCTGGAATAAAGTTGGTCCTTGACCACTTTGATAACTTGAACCTCTGAAAAACCAGAGGAACTTTCAGTCAGCATCACTCTTCCCTAATGAGGATGATATCCTTGCTTTCCCGAATTAAGGAAAATCCACAGAGAAAGCCTCGTAATCAGAGATTCGGCAGCATGCTAGTTTCGCTCCGAAAAGATTGCTGATGAAAAGGTCATCGGCACCTCAAAATTGGACCCCATCATATGGCATTTCTCTGGGAAGATCCCGAGAAAAGTATGGTGTAAGATCCCAAGCGACAGCAGTCTCTCAAGAGACCTGCTTTCCCCCAGTAGAAACAAATGGCGTCTCCAAACAGAGAAGTTTGTGCAACTCTACAACTCAGACAAATGGGTTCCCCAGCAAGTCTGACATCAAATTGTTTCCGTCAAATGGCATCTCCCCTGGAAAATTCGGCAAGAAGTTTGAGGAAAACTGCTACGAATAGCGTCCCTTGTCAATAAAGTTTATTGACAAAAGAAACTTAGACCAGTTCCTTGGTAAGAAACCAGGATCGAGGGGAAGTTTAAATCAGAAACTTAGACCAGTTCCTTGGTAGGAAACCAAGATCGAGGGGAAGTTTAAATCAGAAACTAAGACCAGTTCCTTGGTAGGAAACCAGGATCGAGGGGAAGTTCATTTCAAAAGAAAACTGAGACCAGTTCCTTGGCTGAAGACCATGATCGAGGGGAAGTTTTACCTCTTCTAAGCATCATTGCTTAGTAAAAGAAGATGAATGCGCAAGCTGCCATTCATAGCCATCAAAATTTCGGGTATTCCGATATTTAATCCTCTTGCACCCCGAATGCCCGAATACCTTCGTCATTCACACCTTCGGGTCCAAGAAGATTAAATAGGGGCATCTGTCATACCCCAAATTTTGACCACTAAGATTTCCCATCACTGTGAAAATCATCATTAAAATATGGAGGAACCATTATATTTCATCAATCTCCTCAAGGAATTGTTGAGCATTCACTACTATCAAAATTAGGGTTTCAAGCCCTCTCAGAGCTTTAGACAAAGGATCAATCAAAGAATGACATGATCTTTAACTTGTATAACCTTTCAAACATCTACAAAGGATCAAAAAGGACTCCCACCCCAAGGATTAAGTACAAAGCTGCTCCCTTCTGGGTGGATCAAGCCTAGAGATCGCCGGTGTCACCAAATTAGGGTTTTGGTCGACCAGGGCCTCCAGGTGGAAATTTTCCTCTGGGCATGAGCTAATGATCCAAAACACAACCTAATATACTCCATGGAACCTCATGGACCCAACCATCAAGTCAATTTTGCCTCAGGGGATGCATACATCAAAAGTCAAGAATTAGGGTTTCTTGACCTAATTCACCCCTAAGTTGCCTTTTAGGGCAAATCATGAGCCAAGACCTCAAAAGAGGATTTTAGGGTCTCTAATGAACTATATTAATCCATTTGGAACAATGGATTAATCCAAGAAGTTTGAGCAACAAGTCTCAATTTCATCTGCACCACAGTTAGGGTTTTAAGGGAAAAGTCAACTGTAACTTTGACTTTTAACCAGGACATGCTCCCAAGCCCTAGGACATGAATCAATATACCCTATTTCACCCATGGAACATGTCCATCAAGTTTGATTTAGGTCAAGGACATGATTTCCTGAAGAATTGCACAGTTTGGAATTCATCTGTTAAAAAGTCAACTGTGCACAAAAGTCAACTTTGACTTTTTGAGATTTTTCACAAAAATGGATTTTTAACCCTAAAATGATGTTAATGTATGATTTGAATCATCATCCATTAAGAAAAATCAAGAAAAGTTGGATAACTTGTAAAAGGGTTAACCATAAAAACTTAGAAAATTTTCTAAGTTAAAAAATAAAGTGGCTAGGGTACCAACTTTGGAGGGTCATAACTCCTAAATCACAAAGCCATTTTTCAACATCCAAGGCTTGATTTGTAGATCTCATTGCCCTCTACAAAAACTTCAACTACAAGTCATTCCAATTCATTATGGATTTTGAGTTATGGTTGGAGCAAAATCACTAAAACATGAAAATCCATCATTTCCAACACTTAGAAAATTTTTGGGCAAGGCAGATTTTGTGTTGAAACACCAAAACTTGTGAGGTTTTTTCACACAGTTACAAGCTGAATCAGTTCCAAAGATAAACATCAATGTTGTTGCAAATGTTGCCAAGAATCCAAGCAACTCAATAGCATGAAACCAATCCACTTGTGCCAAGAATTATGGCTGCCACAACATGCCATGTCAAGGCTGCCATGAAAAATCAGTTTGGGAGTTTTGTGCCATCCACGATTTCTGAGTCAAAAGGAGTGATCACTATGCCACATGCCTTCAATCTGACCATGAACCAACTGATCCAACTGATAGGGATGAGTCAAAAAGCCAAGGAATCTTCCAACTTGAAATTCATCCACTTTGGCACATTTTGCCTTGAATTCAAAAGGCATTAATGTGGAATAGTGCATTTTCAACAAAGTCACTCTACTCAGTCAAGTCCTCTGATTAAACAACAATAAAAACATCTGAGGAATGTGATTTTGGTCAAGGCATAGCCCTGCTCTTGGGAATGGCTAGTTTGCCTTACTTGAGAAGAAATCCTCCAAGCCAATCCATGCAAATGTGATCTGATCTAGCAGCCATTCACTATTCCTCCAAGACAAAAGTTGATCACCTATAAATAGAGGTTCCAATGGATCATTCAACTCACACCAAAGCCAGTTACAGCACTGCTTTCTCTCATTCTTCCTTAAACCTCAAGTTTCTTGGTTTTTGAGTAACCACTATCGGGTTTTGAGTTGCAGCCTCAAGCAATCAATTCCAATTGCTCAAACACATCACATATGATGTATTTGAGGTGTCCAAACACTTAAACACTGACTGTAACACCTCAGGATCAAAATCACCCTTCAACCAAGCCATTATGCCTCAATTATGCAGGTGGAGGTCTCCAGCTTGATCCAAAGAGTTTCAAAGTGTTCCAAAGCTTGCAACACACTCCATAACATCCATTGAAGCTATAGGGATCATTAATTCACAACTGGAACAAAGTTTGTGCAGAGTTCCATTTCAGCTTGCATCAAGGTAAGCCTCAAAACTCAAACTCCATGATTCATGCATATTTCCTTGCATGATATTTTTGCCAATTGCTTGCCATCATATGTTGATTGTTTTCCCTCAGAAAATTTGATCATAGGACTCATAATCATGTATGCACAATTGCTTTTGTAAAATTAGGGTTCATATGGCCACAATGATATAATTTGTTATACACTAAAAATGAATGAAATTGGGTATTGCCATCTTCTTCCTTGTGAAAAAACGCATGAGTTTAGTGTTTGAATCATGTCAAATGGTTGAGAGATGAGTGAGATAGAGGGCTTCACGCATCAGAGCTTGAAGAGGAAGATGGCCATGGCGCCATTTTCAGAAAATCCAACAAGTTCTCTATATATTTTTCCCTTGCCATGTTATATTTGAATTGGCATTGCGCCCCAGCGGTTCATCAGCTGGTTTTGTGTGTATTGGCAAGCGAGAGGTCTGGGGTTCGAATCCCCCTCGCCCTAGACTTCTTTTTATCACTTGTTTATTTTGTTATTTTTCATA
The DNA here is from genome assembly GCA_022829125.1 of Lathyrus tuberosus. NCBI lineage: Eukaryota > Viridiplantae > Streptophyta > Magnoliopsida > Fabales > Fabaceae > Lathyrus > Lathyrus tuberosus. Next base: position 417,035 of record JALAZF010000436.1, on the reverse strand, counting down.
TTATTATTTTTAATGATTTGAGAAATTAATAACTCCTTCAATTTTTATCATTTTTTATTGGTTCTTTTTGCAATAATTCACAAAAATGTTTAAATATTTGAATTTTACCAAAAAATCCCAAAAATATTATTTATTTCATATATTTGATATTTTTGCAAAGAATTAATGTTTTATGTGTTTTTAGCATTTAAAATATTTTTTCTCCCTTTGTTTTCTAACCCTAATTTAATTTCAATCATTTTGTAGGAAGAAACCTGATTTTTTGGAACATTGATCCAAGATCATAATTTGTTTTCACATATTTAACAAACATTGATCCTTTTAATTGAATTTTTATTCAATTAAAAATACATTTTGAAAACAAATTAGGGTTTTGAATCAATTCAACCCTCATCAAATTTTTTTTAAACACTCATGGGCCTCTATTAGAGTGTAAGACCCAACCCACTTGTACAAAAAACTTTTTGGGCCTCATTCATTGTATAAGTCCCTCTGTACATTTTCAAATAAACGACGCGATCGTCGCCAGTTTAAAATTAAACATTTGGGCCTCTCCTTGAGCTATAAGACCCATTCAAAACTTTTGGGCCTCTAATAGAGTGTAAGACCCAACCCCCTTTTAACCAAAACAATTTTGGGCCTCACTTACTGTATAAGTCCCTCTACGTTAAAAGAAAACCTCGGCGCGATCGCCATTTTTAAATGAAAAGTCAATTGGGCCTACCCTCGTGTTATAAGCCCCACTCTTTTTCTTTAAAACTTTTTGGGCCTCTTGAGAGAGTGTAAGACCCATCCCTTTGTACAAAAAACCTTTTTGGGCCTCAGTCACTTGTATAAGTCCCTCTGTACAAATTCAACAGTGCGATCACTGATGAAACCCTGGGCCTCTCCTTGAGCTGTAAGCCCCAAATCTTTCTTTTTCAAAGCACTTTCTCCTTTGATTTTGAATATATTGTTGTTTTCAATCTATCTTTGTTGAACAACTAACCAAACAGCATGGAAGCTCTACAACCGAGTAAGTGGTTATTGCTTTCATTTACCGCTTTCATATACATATAACTGTATTGTGGGGCTGTTTCACTGTAAGTCTTCTTTCATAAGCTCATATCAACTGTGTAATAATAGTATAGATATTTCGAGTTTCCCCGGCAACTACGTCTAGAACTAGGTGACGCCGTTTCGTTTATTCGTAGAAATAGACAACTAGATCCCCAATAGGATCACCAGATACAGTCTTCTCTTCGGCTGTCCTCATTAGGAATTGTCAAGAAACTCTACTCCCAGAGATGAATGTATTCTCCGTGAATGGCATCTTTGAGTTTCTTCCAAATTCTCGAACTTTCCTGACTTGATCTATTCCTTGTGAATAGCTTGCCTTGAATTTCTCGGGGTTTGGGGACCCACGGGCTTCTTAAAAGCATCGGCCTCCTCTTGGGCATCGTACAAGGACCCACAGGCTTCCTAAAAGTAACCCCGCCTCCTCTTGGGCTTAGTACAAGGACCCTACGCCTTCTTAGAAGTATTCACAACCTCCTCTTAGGCTTCATATAATGATCTCTTCCTCCGGGAATGATAGCCTCCTCTTGGGCTTAGTACAAGGACCGATCGGCTTCTTAAAAGTTTCCAGCCTCCACTTGGGCTTCGTACAAATTCTCCTGACAGCCTCCTAGAGGTATAGGAACATAACTTAGTCATCTCCATAGAACAGTCCTTTCAAAGAGTCTACTACTGTTTCTCAAAGCATAGTACAAAAGATGAAACTCTAGTCACGGATAATCTAATATCCTTGAGTCTCAAAGACATTCTCAAGTGACCCCTTCATTAAATAGGAAGAAAACCCGTAGACTCGGACAGTCTTAATACCCTTCAGATTTCCCATTTCCTTAAAGAACAGGAATAACCCGGATCCTTGAAACAAATCCTTGAGTACAGTGTTGCTCATATAAGAACTGATTTTCTCTTTCAAAATCAGTATACTAGACCTGTCACTTAACTGGAAAAACATTTAGCCTCTCTCTCGGGCTTTATACAAGACACATAAGAGACTCCCTCGTTGAGTCAATCACCTCTTTCGCCTCCATCTCGGGCTTTATACGAGATACAAAAAGGTTCTTATTGAGCCAAACAAATTTTAGCCTCCATCTCGGGCTTCGTACGAGATACAAAAACACTCTCTTGTTGAGTATAAATCACTCTCCTGTTAAGTCAACCCTTTTAGCCTCTCTCTCGGGCTTTGTACTAGATACAAAAAACTCTCTTGTTGAGTCAAATAGCCTTCATCTCAGGCTTTATACGAGATACCAAAAGATTCCCTCGTTGAGTCAAAACCTTTTAGCCTCTCTCTCGGGCTTTGTACGAGACACATATTAGCCTCCTCTTAGGGTTTGTATAAGAAAACCACTGGTTGATCCAATTAACCTTTTAGCATCAAAGTTGTGCCTCGTTCACAGTACACAAACATCAACAACTCCTTCCCCTTCATCTAATCGCTGAAGCGGTAAGCCTCTGGATCATCTACATCCATGCCACTGTCCCTCTTTTAGCATGAGAAATTCCTAAGGAAAGATAGCATTGCTCTACACTGAGTTAAAGTCTTCTCCTTCAGGTTAAAAATCCCCTATAAAGGAAATTATGGCATTGCCGGATTCACAAATCCCGGTTAAAGTAATTATCCTTTATAAACAGTTGTGATATATAACCCCCTCTTTAGTGATGACAAATTCTCTCTAAAGTTGAGACCTTTTAGCTTCATACCTTGGGCTTTGAACAAGATACAAAACCCTTTTAGCTTCACATCTTGGGCTTTGATCAAGATACAAACACCTTTCGCTTCATGTCTTGGGCTTTGAACAAGACACCAAAACACCCATTTCCTCCCATAGAATAGGAGGAACTACGAACGCTCTGATTTCCCTGTTTCGGTAAACGGGAATACGTAGGCATAAGATTGAAAGAAAAAATCTTAGCGAGCACACTAAACAAAAACCCAAAGTACCATACTCCTATATATCCTAATCTAAAGTCGTATCCTAACAAAAAGAGAGAAATCAGTATTGGCAAAAATACAAATAACCAGTACAAAGGCCCCCCACATTGATAGCATTTGTAACCTAACAGACCGTTGTTTAAACTCAGTATGCAAAGCAGGGTTAATTGGAGACATCTATTTCCCTTCCTTCATCGACTTTAATAGGATAAAAAATGAATCGACATGTAGTAAACTCAACCGCAAAGAGCGACCGTGCTTAAGAACCGCGTCCAAAATTGCTCGCTACACTAGGTTATCATCCTCTCAAGCTGTTGAGGAGAAGTATGATGTGGACATGCATTTGGAGCAGATTGCCACCAAAATTCTTGAGAATGGAATACGTGTGAAAGGGATTTCTGTCCCTTTAAGGCAAATGCCTGCTGAACAGGTGGGCTCTCAAAGTGAGGACAATAATCTTCATAGACTGGCCTTGTCTGTGATTCAAGATGCTGAAGGTGGTAGTAAAGAAGAAGATCTTAAAGATACTGATGTCATCCCTGATGTCAGAACATCTTCCCCTAGGGTGGAAAGTCACAGTTATAAAGGGAAGGATCAGGTTGAGGTTATAGATGTTGAGGACTCATCTGATAGTGATATCATTGGTAATGCGATAGCAAGAAGGAGGGAGGATAGGAAAGGGAAAGGTGTGGAGTCACTTCCAAATGAAAATATGGTCAAGTATAAGAAAAAGACTTCAGTTGCAGGCTCTCCCAAGTCATGGAGCAAAGTTGCCATTTCTGGAAAAAATAGGAGAATCAGGGAAGAATCAGATTCAGAGTGTGATGTTCCAGACATCAACCCTGTGAGGAACAGAGCTGTTGATCAGGATCCTGATGACATCTCATTTCACTGTGCCAGTAGTGCATCCATGTGGAATTGTGTGAGCCAGAGAAGGATAGCTCCGGAAAGAGAGCTAGTTACAGATGATTTAGAGTCTACTGAAATTGTAGATCTAATTAAGTTTACTGGTCTCATGAGGACTGTATCAGGATTGACTAGTTGCTATGATGGATTGGTCAGAGAATTCATAGTAAATATACCTGAGTCCGTTAATGACTGTAGAAGCCTGAATTTCAGAAGAGTTACTGTTAGGGGTAAGTGTGTCTGGTTCTCTCCTAAGGTGATTAATGCCTACTTAGGAAGAAGTGAGGAAGATTATGGAGAATTAGAAGTTTCTAATAATGTTATCTGCAAAGAAATCACAGCTGGTCAGGTAGAAGTTTGGCCCTCAAATGGAAAGTTGTCAACAAGTTTATTAAGTGTGAAATATGCTATTCTTCATAGAATAGGTGTTGTTAACTGGGTTCCTATAAACCACAAGACCTCTGTTTCTGCTGGTTTGGGCAAATTAGTTTATGCCATTGGAACAAAGAGACTAATTGATTATGGCTCTTACATTTAAGCATAGAGCTGTGAAATTGCCTATTGCACTTCCATCCCTCATTTATGGGATAATTCTGTCTCAGCATCCTGGGATTCTTCACCAGTATAATAGTGTTTGTAGAAGGAAGCCTGACTTGTCTTTTCATCAGAAGTTGTTTGAAGGAAAACATGTTGTTGATCATGTCAAGTCATCTGCCTCAACATCTACTTATCATACTCATGTCAAGACTGATATGATTTCTGAACTGGAGGAAGCCTGTAAAGAATTAGATGAAGTCATCAGAGTAAGCACTGAAAGAAAGGAGAAGTTTAAAAGATTACTTATGACTCTGAAGATGACAGAAAAAGAAAGTGAGAAAGAAGTTGCTGATAAGAAAGATGAGTCTAATAATGATAGCTCAAAAGAAGATGAAGATGATGATGATGATCTCAGCTCAGATGATTAAAGCTTTTACTGTTTTTCTTAGATAGTAGTTTTAGTTTTATGTTGTTTTATATTCTGCACTGTTGTGCTTGGTTTGTATGAATATTGTGCAAGTATATGCACCTGTTTTGGCTTTTTGCTGTCTGTGAGACTGACAATGAGAGCTAGGGTAGTACTAACTGTAGTTAGACTTACTTGATGGGGTTTGTCAAATTGTGGCTAAAAAGGGGGAGAAATAGTCAAGAGAGCCAAGAGTACAAATGGAATATGCTGCTAAAGTGATTAAAGTGATGTGAGCAGAAGTGCAAAAATTAAGGGGGAGTAAGTGCTGGTCTGTTGAACAGCTGGTATGCTGGTTCATGGGGAGCACCATTTTAGTTGTTGCCAAGTTGCTGATGAAGATGGTGCTGTAGCAGAGTTGTTGAGAGGCTGTTTGAAGTTGTTGCTGCTGCTGATGTTTGGAGTTTCAAAAAATATTCAAGTTTTTTCCGCTGCTGAAGTCTCTGAAGGTGCAGAGATTGTTTTAGCCAAAATTAGCCAAAGGGGGAGATTGTTAGTTTCTTGGATTGGCTGGAATTTTGGTAAAACAAGGGTTGTTCAATGTTGATATCAAGGTGGTGATGTTGCAACATTGAGTCTTAACACTGGGCTGTGTTAAGTAGTGAAGCTGTTCAATGTTTGATGTCATATGGGTGATGTCACAACATTGAGTCTTAACACTGGGTTGTGTTAAGAGTTAAGTTAGATGTCTGATGTCACAAGCGAAGTTGTGACATTAGATCTGCAGAATTAATAACATCAGGTTTGTGATGTTGTTAGGGTTTGTGTGTTAGCTGGAATTGTGGAGAGCTGTTAGTCTCATTGGATGCGAATATCTTGGGTTAGATATTCTTTGCTGCATAGGAGATCTGGTGCAGATTTGTAGGAGATTTAAAAGGTTGAAGATTTGAAAAGATTTTAGGAGAAAATCTGTTTTGAAGATTCAGTTTTAAATAACAAATCAAGTCAGATATTGCAGGAGTCCAAGCCCAAATTCAGGTGGCTATATAAAGCGCATAAGACCAAAGGAAAAAGTACAGATTGAAGATAAAAAGCATAGGCTGAGTGTCGTGCATTTTTGTACGAATTGTGAGTAAACCATTCTAGCGTGAATTGGTGATATGTCCTCTCTAAAGCTGTGAAGCAAAGGGAGTTGTGTAACTTGATCAAAGCTGTGAAGCAGGATCAAGGTTTCTCAAAGAGGTTGTTCTTTGAAAGGTTTTAGGGATTGAGTAGTGTTCTCATATCTAAGTGGTTTCTTAGGTAGAAAGTCACTAGTAGGAATTAAGATTAGGAGATTGTCAACTGGGTTGTTGAGTCTGTAATTTAATTCTACAAGTAGTGAAATTCATCCCTGGCTTGGTAGCCCCCAGACGTAGGTAGTTAGACTGAACTGGGTGAACAATTTGGCATGTTCTTATGTTGTTTATTTTGTCCATTGTTCAGAGTGTGTTGTTGTGACATCGCACTTAACGTCACACATCTGGTACCGGAATTTCACTCAATTATTGTTGCACCGTATTTGTAAGGGATAGCCTTAGTTAATTCATACGGTAGTGGTCCTGATAGGTAGATAACTACATGAGCCTTCTGACTTTTCTGACTATCGTAAGTAACTTCAATCAATTCCTAGTTAAGAACCTTTTATTCGTCAAGTAGAGGGATGATGGTACAAACATCTTTGGCCCTTTCACGATCAGAGATCACAACAACATCCTTAATCTGATCAGCAAAATAGTCTGGCGTCCAGTTGATAGACCCCGAAACTAAATATTGTTGAATCTCTTCGCGGTCCAACTGACTCTGGAGGGCTGCTCGCACAAGGTAACATCCTTGATTATTTTCCGAGCAGACTCTACAGCGCTCGTAGTTATGTGGTGGCACCTGGCCACATCCGCTTTGAATACAGTGTAACCTCACTAGGCCAGTTTCCATAGATCGGACATCCTGACTTTAACGTTGAGTGGGGTTCCCATTAAGCACATTGATTTGTTGCGTGTCTTCATCCATATAGATTGGAAGCCACCAGTGGTTTAACAAGTGTTGTAAAGTTCTTTGAACGAGAGCGCACCCTTGGTTACTCTCACAACATCCTTTATAGCTCAGATAATCGTGAGAAGTGAGAAAACCGAGTTGGACTTGCCTGGCGTGTAACTCCACCAAGCTGGTATTCATCACACGAATATCAAAGATTTGAACCATGTTGATCTGATAGGGATTTCTATCATGGTAGTCCTGGATCCACCCAAGATCCATCAGATGCTGGAGGGCCTCTTGTACGAAAGAGCATACCTGTTTGTTTACCGAGCAAATTAGACAGGAATTGTAATCATGCCGTGGCAGATTATGATACTGGCTTTGCCTTGAGTGGATTACCACCAAGTTGGTATTCATTGCACGGATGTCGTGGTTCTGAATGATGTTGGAACTCGTATAAGTCACGTTAACCCCATGAACTCGGTGCTCCTGGATCCATCTGAGATCCAACTGTTCCTGTAGGGCTGATTGCACCACACCATATCCTTGATTGTTTTTAGAGCAGATATCACACTGGTGATAGTTATGAGGTGGCACATGGTCGTATCCGCTTTGTCTACAATGCATCTTGACCAAGTTGGACCTTAAAAAGAGTACATCATGAATTTGATAGTTGTTGTTAGACTCTCCCTCTATCAAATTTACTGCAGCTTTCTCGTGTTGAGGCTGCGGGTTCGTGAGAACATTCGGATTCGTATCTTTGAAAGATAAGACCCCGCTCCTAACAAGATTTTGCACGTCGGATTTGAAACTGAGGCAGTTTTCTTTGTTATGCCCTGGTCCTCCTTGATGATAAGGGCAAGTCTGATCTGCTTTGAACCAAAAAGGCAGATTTTCCATTACTGTAAGAGGAGCCCTAGTTTGGACATGCCCCTTAACCAGTAACAGTGGAAAAAGTTCCGGGTACAACATGGGTATAGGGTCAAACCCTGGTGGTCGCGTTGTTTGGTTGTTGTTGTACAGAGGATGAGCCTGCTGAAGAGGTTGTTGTGTCCTTTGCTGATATTGCTGTTGATTAGGTTGGCTCTGAGCAACCTGGGGTTGATATGTAGGAACAGGCGCGGGGTTAACAGCAAGAGTTACAGCTGCTACTGGTTGGTAACGTTGCCTTTGCTTTTCGAGAGAGATATTCCCAATATCCTGCTCTTTTTTCTTAGGGAGAGCACTACCGTATCGTTTTGTACTGCTTGATGATCCAGCGTCTTAAACTAAGCGTCCTTCCCAGACCGCTTCCTCAAGATAAACTCCCATGTCTACCATTTCGGTGAAGTCACTGGGCGCACTGGCAACCATTCTGTCGTAGTAAAATGAGCTTAAGGTTTTCAAGAAGATCTTTGTCATCTCTTTTTCCTCAAGAGGTGGACAAATCTGAGCGGCAATTTCATGCCATCTCTGAGCGTACTCCTTAAAGGTTTCCTTGTCCCTTTGTGACATTGATCTGAGTTAATCTCTGTCTGGTGCCATGTCCAAATTGTACTTATATTGTTGGATGAAGGCAGCGCCAAGATCTCTGAATGTGTCGATCGTAGCACGATTTAAACCCATGTACCACTTTAATGCGGCACCGATTAAACTATCCTAAAAATAGTGAATTAGCAACTCTTGGTTCTTTGTCTGAGCTGACATTCGTCGAGCGTACATCACCAAGTGGCTTTGAGGGCAAGAGTTACCCTTGTCTTTTTCAAAATCGGGCACCTGGAACTTGTGCGGAACTTTCACATTGGGGACCAAACAAAGGTCCGCGGCGTCCTTTCCAAATAAGTCCTGACTGCGAATGGCTTGCAGTTCTTTCCGCATTTCCAGGAATTGTTCCTGGAACTCATTTATTCTGTCGAACATACTTTCGTTTCCACAAAATGGTATCTGTGGAATTTGTCCTTCCGGGATGGTGTGTACCACGAGTGGTGGTATAGTCATTATGGCCGAGACTCTCAGTGCCTCCTGAAGTTTGTAACCTTCAGGAGTTACTGTCATGCCCCTGGCATCTTCGCTTTTCCGAAGTTTGTAACCTTCAGGCCCAACGGTTCCTGCTGCGGTTCCCTGATCTTCAGTGATCGGCGGAACATATCCTTCCGGGATATAGTTAAGTGGCATGCCCCGGGGACGATCTTTCGGCATTTTGTACCTAGGATCATAATTCTCCACTATGGGCGTTGATGTGATCTCTGAGATCACAGTCCTTTGTTGTATCTGAGCTTCTACTAGAGCTTGCATGTCATTATGAAGCTTTCTCAGATCCTCTTTCAGAGTGTCGATCTCTTCCCTCAACTCTCTGTTCTCTTCCTCGAGATCATCCATCTTTTTCTGACGATTGGCCTGAGTATTGTATGAATGAGACAGTTTGACTCTAGAATCGAGACACAAACGTGAGATTCGTAGGTAAGAAGAGTGCGTTATGCGAGAATGATGAATGCAATGCAATGATTATATTAATTGTACATTTTTTGTTTATTCAAAGTAAACTTCGACAATTAGATTACAAATATCAAACAGTGGGGAAACCCCGTTTTATTGACTTCAAAGGATTATGGAAATGGAAATACAGTAATTTACGAAGTGCTGTAAAAGGAAATCTAAGTTAATGGATCTTGAGTCCTCTCTGAGGGGAGCTCAGGTGCTGGTTCTGGTATTTTCCTTTTCTTTGACCGGGGCTCTTCGGCCGTTGTCGGGTTGTCATTCCTTTGCCAAGTGAAAGGAGCAAGCAAATTCCTTTGGTCTTCCTGATTTTCTACAGCATGTTGCTCTAAAATTTCAATCAGAGCATCTTTTTCTCTCAATAGTTATTGTATTTTCTTACACTCCACCTTGAGAATACGGTACTTGTTCCTCCTAGACCTCTTCTCTTGCTGAACTTTGCTGAGAGTAACCTAAAGTTTTTCCGTCTCAGACATAAAATAAAGGGCAGAGTCCCTTAATGGAAGAACTTCGTGGTGAGGGTAAGGCATCCTCAGCTTGAGAGCTCTAGTTTGTACCCAGTGGAGATAAGGCTCCACCGAGACGCAGTCTGGTTTTCCTAGAGACTCTCTTCCTTTCCTATGAATGTGTTTCCAGGCATGCATTATTTCCGTCTTTAGTGCTCTGTCATTTTCCCCTTCCTTGAAGAAAAGACCTTTCAGATGAGCATTACGCGGGATATGCCTCATCGGGTATCCAAATTGACGACGAACCAAAACTGGATGATAATTGATTCCTCCCTTAGTTCCTATAAGGGGTACATTTGGGAAATTTCCACAACGGTCAATGATCCTGATCCTGTCATAGATTTGATTGTACCAATCGATGTCAGAGTTGGTAAGAGACATGATTCTCTGCGACCAACGTAAAGTATTCTTTTGATCCCAAAATGCGGCAGACTTGGGCAAATGAGAGATAAACCATTTGTATAGCAGGGGTACACAGCATGTGATCATTCCTCCGCTGTACAAATTCCTTAGGTGTACCAAATGATAAGCATCCGCGAACAAGGTCGGTACAGGGTTTCCAATCAGAAAAACCTTAATGGCGTTGATATCTACAAAGTTATCGATGTTGGGAAACAAAAATAACCCGTAGGTGAGGAAAACAAAGATGCTCTCGAAAACGGCCACGTTCTCTATACTAGCAAAGTATAGAGCTTTCTTTGTCAAGAACTGGGCTGGCAAACCCTGGATTCCACCCTTAGTGGTCATGTGAGTCCTGACCTCTGACTCGTCCAAATAAATTGCTCTTGCAACAGTTTGATCCTTTGGAATTTCTTCCAGTCCAAAAAATGGAGCTTGATCAGTAATGTGTAGATCAGTCAGGTGAGAGTATTCCTCCAGCGTTGGTGCTAGCTGATAATCCGGGAATGTGAAATAGTGATAGACCGGATCGTAGAACTGGATTAACATGGACAGGATTCCTTCAATTACGTGAACCCTTAATAGAGATAGTAGTCCTCCATACTTGGCTCTGAAAGTCTCGTGGTTGGTTATCATCCTAGTCAGACCTCTTAAATCCTCTAACTTTTGAACCTTGAAGGTGTACTTATGAGTTTTCCTTCTACCAAAATCCATTAGCGCAATCTCCTTTCTCTAACATTTGCAATCATTGTCTTAGTTTAAAGAGAGACTAGAAGAGAAGATTTTTTTTATTTTAATGTTTTTTAGATAACTGTATGAATGCAGTACACAAAAACATAGAAAAAACATGGGGTCAAAGGTTCGGTGTCATGAAGTCAAGGCTCTACCCCCCCAAAGGTTTATACTGGTGATTTTTTGTACCTGTCTGCAAAATCATTGACCCCTCTTGGGATAACCACAGCAAGCGGATCGCCAGCGAGCTGATGTATCCTAGAGTGATCTCAGATGAGGGTAGTATCGCGTGACAACTATTTCCGATAGCTTCCGCACTACAAAATGGTTTAAGCCTGCTAAAAACCTCAGCTTCTCAGATAACCCAGTCGACCACACTACTTTCAACAACTGAAGTCGTATAGGAAATGTATCTGCAAAGGGAGTCTCCACTGAGTTTGATGGTCGATCGGGGACTCTTAATTGGGATTCACTCCCCGCAAGATTACCTGCATTGCTATCACCTATCTTAGGTGTATACTCAATCTTTCCACATGCGGCATCACACGCATTCCCATTAGCAGAAAAATAAACATAGATATCAATTAGGAAATGCAGTATATATATTTGTCATAACATCCTAGACCTCTGAATCCTATGATCCTAATAGACAATGGCTCCCCAGCAGAGTCGCCATTTCTGTGGCGTTTTCTAAACTTAAGGTTTCTACCGAAGATTGTAAGAAAGAGAAGATTAGCCCCACGTTGGGCGCCATTTTTCTGTAGCGCGATTTTTGTGGTCTTGAACCACTATCGCTTTGGCACTACAGTTCGATTCATTTTTTATACTATTGAAGCTGGTGAAGGAAGGGAAATAGATGTCTCCAATTAACCCTGCTTGCATACTGAGTTTAAATAGTCAAAACTGTTGGTTTACAGATGCTATTAAGATATGGGCCCCTCTTCAGTTATTTTGTTAAGAATAGAATGTTTGGACCATTTGTGAGGTTTTTGGTACGATGTTAGGATTTGGTGCTTTTCGATTGATGTATGAAGGTATGGGATTTTGGGTTTTTGATTGGTATGCTCGCTAAGATTTTACAATCTTATGCCTACGTATTCCCGAGACAGGGAAATCAGAGCGATCGTAGTTCCTCCTATTCTATGGGAGGAAAAAGGTTGTCTTGGTGTCTTGTTCAAAGCCCAAGACGTGAAGCTAAAGAGTCTATTTGTATCTTATTCAAAGCCCAAGATGTGAAGCTAAAGGTCTGACTGAGAAAGAATTTGTCATCTCTAAAGAGGAGTTGTTGATGTTTATATGCTATGAGCAAGGCACAACTTTGATGCTAAAAGGTTGATTGGCTCAACTGGGGTTTTCCTTATACAAAGCCTAAGCGGAGGCTAGAAGTTTGACTCTTTCCGGGGAAAATGTTTTTATGTCTTGTACAAAGCCCAAAATTGAGGCTAAAAGGAAGTTGACTCAACAAGAGAGTCTTTTATACTCAACGAGAGAGTGATTTTATATGTCTTGCACAAAGCCCAAGACGGAGGCTGAAGGTTTGACTCAACAAGAGAGTGCTTTAATATCTCGTACAAAGCCCGAGATGGAGGCTAAAAGGGAAGTGACTCAACAAGAGAGTCTGAAGGTTATTGACTCAGGAAGAGAGTCTTTTTATACTCAACAAGAGAATGTTTTGCTGTCTCGTACGAAGCCTGAGATAGAGGTTGACGGTTTGACTCAACAAGAGAGTCTTTTATACTCAACCAGAAAGTGTTTTCTATCTCGTACGAAGCCCGAGATGGAGGCTAAAGAGGTTTTGACTCAACAAGAGAGTCTTGACCAGGTGATTGACTCAATAAGAGAGTCTTTTATACTCAACAAGAGAGTGATTCATATGTGTCTTGTATGAAGCCCAAGACGGAGGCTAAAGGAGTTAGACTCAACAAGAGAGCCTAAAAAGGTTAGCTCCGCTGGGGAGAATCATTTGTACAAAGCCCAAGAGGAGGCTAGAAGTTGGTGACTATTTCAGTTGAGTGACAGGTCCAGTTGGTTGGATGAAAGAGAAAATCAGTTCTTATATGGGTAATGTTGTGCTTTGGTAGGGGATCAAGGTTATTTCCTTTTCTTTAAGGAAATGGTAAATCCCAATGGTAGGAGGGAAGACTGTATCTGGTAATCCTATGGGGATCTAGTTTTGTTTGTATTTAAGAGTGACCAACAGGGCTTTACCTAGTTCTAGGCCTAGTTTCCGGGGAAAACTCTAAATAACTATACTAGTATTACACAGTGGATATATGACAGGTATATAAAAGTTTGTGAAAGAAGACTTACAGTGAATCAGCCCCACAATACAGTTATATATATATATATATATGAAAGCGGATAAAGAAAGCGGGTAAACACTTACTCGGTTGTAGAGCTTCCATGTTGTTTTGTTAGTTGTTCAACAAAGAAAACTTTGATAACAATATTATATTCTAAACCAAAGGAGAAGGTGCTTTGAAAAGATGGTTGGGGCTTACAGCTCAAGGAGAGGCCCAAGGTTTTATCAGTGATTCCACTGTTGTTTTGAATTTGTACAGGGACTTATACAAGTGACTGAGGCCCAAAAAGGTTTTATTTACAAAGGGATGGGTCTTAGACTCTCTCAAGAGGCCCAAAGATTATTTTTATACAAGTCGTGGGGCTTACAGCTCAAGGAGAGGCCCAAGGTGTTAAACTGGCGATCGCGCCGAGATTTTTGAAAAGGGTGTTGGGACTTATACAATTACTGAGGCCCAAAAAGGTTTTAAAGAGGGATTGAGTCTTACACTCTATTAGAGGCCCAGAGATTTTTTAAAAAGGCGACGATCGCGCTGTTGTTTTTTTTTTTTGAAAATACAGTGGGACTTATACAATGGTTGAGGCCCAAAAGGCGGTGTATTTTGCAAAGGGGTTGGGTCTTACACTCTATTAGAGGCCCAAAGTGTTTGAAAATGATTTGCTTAGGGTGATTAAGATCAAAACCCTAAAGTAGTTTCAAAAAAGGTATTTTAATTAAGTAAAACTTAATTAAAATGATTAAAATTATCAAACATGTGTGAAAAACAAGTTGTGATCTTGGATTAATGTTTGAAAAATCATGTTTATATTCACAAAATGATTGGAAACCAATTAAATTTGGGAAATCAAGGGAGAAAAAATATTTCAAATGTTAAAAAACAAATAAAACATTAATTCTTTGCAAAAATATCAAATATATGAAATAAATAATATTTTTGGGATTTTTTGGTAAAATAAAATATTTTAACATTTTTGTGAATTATTAAAAAAAAAGAATCAACTCAAAATCATTAAAACTCAGAGAGAAATTAATTTTTGAATCAATTAAATAAAATCACAAAAATTCAAAAATTCAAATATTTGAAAATGGTGCCAAGAACATGGCAAGAACACGCGCCACCCTCTATTTCTGCAGATTTGCGTTTTCTATCCAATCTCACTGAATACTTGATGATATCATGCAATCTACATATCAATCTACTCGTTTTCACCTCACGATCATGTCTATGGTCTTTAATTTCATTAATTTTAAGCATGGAACAAGAAGTCAAAGAGAAACCTCAAGAACCCTAAAATTTGCATGAAGGCTCAGAAATTCCATACACGATTCAAACAAAGCAATTGATTGAGGGAAAACACTCTATGCATGATTATGAACATATGGCCAAATTATTGTGCAGCAAAAAATGCATGGATCATAGAGTTAGAAGAGCTCATGCTTACCTCTTGCAGCTGGTGATCGTGTTTTATGTTAGAGGTGTTACAGCTTGGTTCCAAGGATATGGACAGCTTCCTTAGGTGCTATAGAGTGTGTCTGGATGCTTGGAATGAATGGAAATAATCTGGAACTTGAGATGGTACCCCAACTGCAAATCTGTTAAGAACTTAAGCAATTGGCTAGTGATTTTGTGATTTTGGTGTTCCATATGTTATATGAGTGTTTGGATCACTTCTATATGATGTTTATGAGGTGTGTGTGTGATTGGTTTGATTGGAATAGCTCTCAAACTCAAAACCCGATAGTGACTTGCCTTAGAAGGCAAAATTGGAAGTGAGAAGGAGATTTTGAGGAAAGCCTCTGTTTAATGGCTTTGGTGTACTCAAACTGATCACAAATGAGCTTTATTTATAGTAGAGCAAGTTTGTTTTGCAATCAATAGTGAATGGCAACTGCTGCAGAGGTTTGGTCAATGTTGATCAATGAGAATCCAAGTCTCCTCTAGCCATTGACTAGAGGTTAGGGCATAGGCTGCTGGTTCCCTTGGTCTTGGATATGTCTTGACTGAATTCAGTTGGAAATGGCTCAGTCCATGCCACCTTGGTGCATCCATTAAATGCTCCAAAACAAAATTGGAGTCTTGTCCCCTCTTTAGGGATTTCTAGGTTTGGCATGCTACTTTTGGTTCCAAAGACTTGGGAGGCTTGGGATCAGAGTTGGTTCCTCCTTCGTCCCCCCTTGAGGTGTTCAGATGGATAAGTGTGTTTGTCATTTGCACAATTTTGGCAAATCGAGCAAAATACACAAATCTGCCTTGCTTTGACAGTTTTCAGCAAGGCATATTGCCATTGTCATATCTCATGGCTCAAGTGAAATTTGATGGAGTTCTTGGCCATTTTGGAAAGCCCTCATATGATACAACAACTGTTTGATCATAATTTGTTTTGATACTTTTTGGATCCAAGTGAAAAATGCCCCTACATTTGGAAAAAAGTGAAGGCAGATTCTGACTTAGTGAAAATTACACTAAGTGTTGGAAAAAAGTGACATTTTCACTTTTTGTGATTTTGATCATTCCATAACTCAAAATCCATGAGGAATTGGAATGAGTTGTGTTTGAAGCTTTTGTAGAGGGCCATGAGAGCTACAAATCCAGCTTTGAGTGGGGAAAAATGGCCTTGTGGTTTAGGAGTTATGGTCCTCCAAAGTTGGTACCCTATCCACTTTGTTCCATAACTTAGAAAATTTCTAAGTTTTTTATGGTTACCCCTTTTACAAGTTATCCCACTTTTCTTGATTTTTCTTGATGAATGATGATTCCAATCACACATTAACATCATTTTAGGGTCAAAGAACCATAATTGTGAAAAATCTCAAGAAGTTAAAGTTGACTTTTGTGCACAGTTGACTTTTTGTCAGATGAATTCCAAACTGTGCGATCCTTTATGAAATCAAGTCCTTGACCTAAATCAAACTTGATGGATTGATTTCATAGGTGTTATAGGGTGTATTGAATCATGTCCCAAGGTTTGGGTGCATGCCTGGGTCAAAATTCAAAGGCACAGTTGACTTTTTCCGCGAAACCCTAATTGTGGTTCTGATGAAATTGAAACTTGTTGCTCAAGCTTCTTGGATTAATCCATTGTGGCAAATGGATCAATGTGGTTTATTAGAGACCCTCAAATCATGCCATGAGGTCTTGGCTCATGTCTTGTCCCAAAAGTCAACTTAGGGGTGAATTAGGTCAAGAAACCCTAATTCCTGATTTTTTATGAATGCATCCCCTGAGGCAAAATTGACTTGAAGATGGGGTTCATGATATCCCTTGGAGCATATTAGGTTATGATTTGAAGCATTGGCTCATGCCCAGAGGAAAATTTCCATCTGGAGGCCCTGGTCAACCAAAACCCTAATTTGGTGACACTGGCGATCTCGAGGCTTAATCCACCTAGAATGTTGCAGCCTTGTGCTTAATCCTTGAAGTGGGAGTCCTCTTGATCCATTTTGGATGTTTGAGAGGTTTAGACAAGTTTAAGATCATGTCATTTCTTGATTGATCCTTTGTCTAAGAGCTCTGAGAGGACTTGAAACCCTAAGTTTGATTGTAGTGGATGCTCACCCATCTTTGGGGAGGCTAATGAGGTATGATGGCCCATCCATATTATGATGATGATTTGCACAATGATGGGAAATCTTAGTGGTCAAAATTTGGGGTATGACAAGAGCAAGTTTGTTTTGGCTGCAATAGTGAATGGCAACTGCAGCAGGTCTGTGGCAAATGTTCATCCAATGGAATCTCAAGTCTCCTCTAGCCATTGACTTGAGGTTAGAGCATAAACTATGAGTCTTCTGTGGCAGGGATAAGGCTTGACTAAACTTGGATAACATTGTCTTGATGAATGCCACCTCTATGCACCAGTTAAATTCTTGGAAACAAAATTGACCATTTGAAGCATCTTGAATTTTAGGGGTGTCATGCCTAAACATAGATCCATGGACTTGTGAGGCTTGTGGATCAGTGTTTGTCCCTTGGTTGTTCCCTCTTGAGGTGTACAGATGGATAACCATGCTTGTTATTGCACAAATTGATCAATTCGAGCAACAATGCACAAATCTGCCTTGCAAAAAATCAGTGAAAAATGCCATTTTCAATGGATAATATCTTCTTGCTCAAGTTGAGTTATGAGAGGCTCTTGTACTTTTTAAAGAGCCCTCATATGGTACTATCCATGTATGTCATAGTTTGTCTTGAAACTATTTGGATCCCATTGAAAAATCTTTATGAACATTGGTGCCCAAAGCTGATAACTTAGGCAGATTTTCACTAAGTGTTGAAAAAGTGTCATTTTCTTCATTTTTGCCATTTTGATCACTCCATAACTTAAAATCCATGAAGAATTGGAGTTTGTGGTAGTTGAAGCTTTTGTAGAATGTAGAAATACCTACAAATCAGGCTTTGGATCACCCAAAATGGTTGCTTAGATCAAAAGTTATGATCCTTGAAAGTTGGCACAAAAACCATCTAAATTTAGTAACTGAAAATTTTTCAAATTTTCAAGATTACCCCTTTTACAAGTTATCTTGATTTCTTGATAAAATCTTGTTCAAATGACATTATAAGTCATATTTTATGAAAATATGAGTCATAAGGATCATTTTTGCCAAAAAAGTCATGTTTTGACTTTTGGCTCCGGAGCGGTTCGGCGCGTAAAAAACCCTAATTCCCGACTTTTGGGGAATGCATCCTATGAGGGTAATTTAGCTTTGCAAATGGACTCCTAGGGTTATTTTGAGCATATTGAGTCACATGTTTAATTCTTGGCTCATCCTCTTGTGAAAATCTCACTCTGGAAGTCCCAGTCGTCCAAAACCCTAATTTGGCGACATCGGGTGTTTCGAGGCTCAAAACACTTGGAATGTGGCAAATTTTGTGCTTGATTTTTTATGTGAGGGTCCTATTTATGCTTTTTGTATGTTTTAAGAGGTTAGACAAGTTGAGGATCATGTCATTTCTTGATTGATCTTTTGTTTAAATGTCCTGAGAGGCTCAAAACCTTAATTCTTGATTATGGTGGATGCTTAACTATCTCTAGGAGATTGATGAGGCATGATGGTACATCCATATTGTGGCAATGATTTGCACAATTATGGGAAATCTTGGTGGTCAAAATTTGGGGTATGACAGATGCCCTTATTTAATCTTCTTGGACCCGAAGGTGTGAATGGCGAAAATATTCAGACATTCAGGATGCAAGAGAATTAAATATCAGAATACCTAAAATTTTAACTGTAGTTATGAATGGCAGTTTGCTCATCCATCTTCTTTTGCTAAGCAATGATACTTAGAAAAGGGTGAAACTTCCCCTCGATCCTGGTCTTCAGCCACGGAACTGGTCTCAGTTTCTTGATAAACTTCCCCTCGATCCTGGTCTTCAGCCATGGAACTGGTCTCAGTTTCTTGATAAACTTCCCCTCGATCCTGGTTTTCAGCCAAGGAACTGGTCTTAGTTTCTTCTTGTCGAGTTTCTTCCTTGACAAAGGACGCTATGTGTAGCTATTTTCATCAAACTTCTCGCCGAATTTTTAACTGGGGAGATGCCATTTGATTGAAAAATTTGTTGAGGTCAGACTTGCTGGGGGTACCCACTCATATGAGCTATAGAGGTGTGCAAACTTCTCTGTTGGAGATGCCATTTGCTGACTCTACTGGGGAAAACGGGTCTCTAGAGAGACTGTTTTTCACTTGGGGATATTACATCATACTTTTCTTTGAGATCTTTTCAGAGAAATGCCATGTGATGTAATCCAATTTTGAGGTGCTGATGACTTCATTAATATTGACTTTCTTGGGAGAGAAACCGATGTATTGCTGAGAGTCTTCAGTTGAGAGGCTTTCTCTGGGGATTTTGCTTAATCCGGGAAAGCGAAAATATCATCTTAAATGGTGAAAAGTGATGTTCGTCGAATGTTTTTTTGCCTTTCAGAGGTTCAAGTTATCAAAGTGGTCGAGGACCGTCTCTAATCCAGAAATAAACTGGGGGAGAGATTGCTCAGACGAAACATTTCCTGACGAGGAAAGAACTAACAACTCGATTGATAAGAGGACTTTTATCACTTGGGATGAATATGACCAGAGTGATAGTAATGCGATATGATTATGAATGTGAATCAATTATGCATGATGTATGTATGTTTATGCTGACAAAACTGACACGACATACAGACTAGTGATGAACACGACTGGATACTCAGCCACTGCAGGGGCTAAAAATTATCATTGGTTCAAGATAGCAATCCTGCCTTGCTTAGAAGAGGTAGTCCCCATGGGGAGAAAGGATTGTTCAATCGGTCTTAAGAATACAAACTCTACTGGTGATCTCAGATGAAACATGGCATCTGAAACAGTTGATCCTTCATTCATGTGCACTGGTTTAGAAGGAGTACTTTGATTCTACACTTTGAGGTTCAATCACCTCTGGAGAAGCTATCGATGTTCTTTTTTATGTTCAAAGTCAAAAGGAATTTCCATCTTTATTTTAAAAGCAAAAGAATTTTGACAAGTAAATTCATTTTTATTTTATTTCAATAATCGTTGATCATGTTAAAAATATCATTCTGTAAAGCTAAAACAAATGAGAATTGCAAACAAAAGCACTAGGGCTCAAACTTTATTAATAGAATGGAAATCAGCCAAGCGCGTGATTCCATAGAGCATTTACAAAGTTTAGAAAATGGTAATTTAAGGGAAAAGGGCTACATTGAAACATAACAACTGTTATCCTTCTGCCAACTTTGAATTTTGGACATCCTGAGCTTCTGTCGAAGATGACCTTGACTGGAGTCTTTTGACGGATGGTATTACCCTGGGGATTTAACCTTGTCGAACATATTTACTTGCCATGAATCCCTAACTTTTGCCTGGATTGTCTTTTGAGATTTCCAACCCATCGGGATGATTTTTGCTTATGCCTCTAATTTTTTCCTGGACCGCCCTTTTCGGGTTTTCAATCCACCGAGACTTTTTTTTTATTTAGGCAAAGTATTTTTTGACTACGTCAACATTCATGGGGTAGGTAAACTCCTCTCCACCCATGGTTGTGAGTCTCAAGGCGCCGCCTGAGAAGGCTTTCTTGACCACATAGGGGCCGTCATAGTTTGGAGTCCATTTGCCCCTAGAATCAGTGAGGAACGATTGTATCTTCTTGAGCACAAGGTCCCATTTTCTGAAGACACGGGGTCAGACCTTTTTGTCAAACGCTTTCTTCATCCTTTGCTGATACAACTGACAGTGGCATAGAGCCGTTATTCGCTTTTCTTCGATTAGGTTCAGTTTGTCGTGTCGACTTTGACACCATTCAGCCTCTGTTAGCTTAGCTTTCATCAATACCCGGATTGATGGGATCTCTACTTCTATGGGAAGCACTGCTTTCATGCCATATACTAGAGAGAAAGGGGTTGCCCGTGGTGAAGTGCGGACAGATGTGTGATAACCGTGAAAAGCAAAGGGTAGCATCTCATGCCAGTCTTTGTAGGTTACAACCATCTTTTGAACAATCTTCTTGATGTTTTTGTTAGCCGCTTCTACCGCGTCGTTCATCTTAAACCGGTAGGGAGACAATTTATGGTGTTCGATCTTGAACTCAGCACACAACTATTTCATCATCTTATTGTTCAAGTTAGATCCATTATCTGTAATGATCTGGCTTGGAACACCATGACGGCAGATTTGATTGTTTTTTATAAAGCGGACTACCACTTGTCGGGTTACATTGGCATATGACGCTGCTTCGACCCATTTGGTGAAGTAGTCAATGGCTACCAGGATGAACTGATGTCCATTTGAAGCTTTGGGTTCAATCATGCCAATCATGTCGATTCCCCATATAGAAAAAGGCCATGGAGAAGAAATAACTTTGAGATGCGGTGGCGGTACATGGATCTTGTCTGCGTATATTTGACACTTGTGACACTTCCTCATGTACTTGTAGCAATCAGATTCCAGAGTCAACCAATAGTACCCTGCTCTCAGAATTTTTCTTGCCATTGTATGTCCGTTGGCATGAGTGCCAAAGGATCCTTCATGAATCTCCTTCATCAACAAGTTTGCTTCTGGTCTGTCTACGCATCGGAGCAAAACCATGTCAAAGTTTCTCTTATAGAGTGTATCACTGCTCAGGAAGAAGTTGCATGCCAGTCTTCTGACGCTTTTCCTGTCTTTTCTTGATGCCCCGGGTGGGTACTCTTGTTTCTGAAGGAAGCGTTTGATATCGTGATACTAAGGTTTATCATCTATGACTGCTTCAATTGCAAAGATGTAAGCGGACCTTTCATGGCGCATTATGCCAATCTTAGGTACGTCATTCCATTGAACCACACTAATCATGGAGGAGAGAGTGGCTAATGCATCATCCATGTGATTCTCTTCACGAGGGATATGATGAAACTCGATTTTGTTGAAGAATGGTAACAATCTTCTCGCGTAGTCTTTGTAAGGGATCAGTCCTGATTGGTATGTGCTCCAATCTCCTTTCATCTGATTGATAACCAGGGCTGAGTCTCCATACACATCCAAGTTCTTGAACCTTAAGTCAATCGCTTCTTCGAGACCCATCATAGAAGCTTCGTATTCGGCCTTGTTGTTTGTACACTAGAAAGTTAGTCGGGCGGTGAAAGGAATATGGGTACCCTGAGGTGTTACGATGATTGCCCCAATTCCGTTTCTGTAAATTTCGACAGCTCAGTCAAAGATTAGTCCCCACTGGGAACCGAATTCTGGCCCTTCACTGGGTAGCGGTTCATCGCAATCTTTCATTTTCAAGTACATGACATCTTCGTCTGGGAAGTCAAATCCAACTGATTCTTGATCGTCAATCAGTTGATGAGCCAAATGATTGGCTAAAATACTTCCTTTGACGGCTTTCTGAGCATGGTACTCGATGTCGTATTCTGATAACAACATCTACCAACGGGCGATCCTTCCCGTGAGAGCAGGATTTTCAAAGATGTACTTGATTGGATCCATTTCTGAGATTAACCAAGTAGTGTGGCAAATCATGTACTGGCGAAGTCGTTTGGCTGCCCAAGCCAGAGCGCAGCAAGTTTTCTCGAGCATAGTGTACCGAGTTTCACAGTCGGTAAATTTATTGCTTAAATAGTAAATGGCAGACTCCTTTCTTTTGGTTTCGTCTTGTTGGCCAAGTACACAACCCATAGAGTCTTCCAAGACTATTAAGTATATGATCATTGGTCTTCCTTACACTAGAGGAGATAGAATCGGTAGATTCAATGGATATTCCTTGATACTGTCGAAAACTTTTTGGCAATCTTCCGTCCATACACAGTCTTGATTCTTTCTGAGCAGTTTGAAGATTGGAGCGCATGTCACGGTCATGAGGAATATGAATCTGGAAATGTAATTCAGATGTCCCAAAAATCCTCGGACCTGTTTTTCAGTCCTTGGAGAAGGCATTTCTTGAATGGCCTTGACCTTGTCAGGATCAACCTCAATCCATTTCTGGCTGACGATGAACCCTAAAAGTTTCCCTGAGCAGACACCAAACGTGCATTTGTTGGGATTCAAGCGGAGTTTTTACTTCCTCAGATGCTCGAATAGTTTTGACAAGTGGGTCACATGGTCCTCTTTTATTTTAGATTTGGCAATCATATCATCGACATATATTTCGATTTCTTTAAGCATCATGTCGTGAAACAGAGTAGTCATGGCCCTTTGATAGGTTGCCCCGGCGTTCTTCAAACCGAACGACATTACCTTGTAACAAAAGGTGCCCTATGGAGTGATGAACGAAGTTTTCTCCATAACTTCCGGTGCCATTTTGATTTGATTATAGCCTGAGAATCCATCCATGAAGGAGAAGACTTTGAACTTTGATGTACTGTCTACCAGCATGTCTATGTGTGGTAAGGGAAAGTCATCCTTTGGACTGGTTTCATTCAGATCCCTGTAGTCCACGCACATTCTGACTTTTCCATCCTTTTTTAGAACTGGCACTATGTTGGCTAGCCATTGAGGATATTCTGAGGTGGCGAGGAAACCTGCGTCGATCTGTTTCTGCACTTCCTCCTTGATTTTAATAGCCATATTCGGGTGAGTCCGTCTCAACCTTTGTTTCACCGACGGACATTCTGATATTGACGGTAGATAATGCTCCACGATGCTAGTATCCAACCCTGGCATGTCCTAATAGGACCAAGCAAACACATCTGGATACTCTTTGAGACGTTTTATCAAGTCTTCTCTGACAGCCGAATTGAGCAGTTCCCCAATCTTGACTTTTTTCCTCTCTTCCTCTGAACCCAAGTTGACCATTTCCAACGGCTCTTTGTGAGGCTCAATAGACCTTTCCTTTTGTCTGAGTAATCGGGAGATCTCTTCTGGAATTTCTGCGTCCTCTTCTTCTTCAGCCTCAAATACCAGGAATTCAAAGTTGGGAGAAGGCATAGGATTGTATGTTTCAACGGGGTTTAAAACAAGCAATCTGCATGACGTGATGATTTAATTTTTATAAGAGATAGAGAGAATGCAAGAGTGTATGCAGTGTATTTTCTGAAAAATGCTTGTTTTTATTTTGGGTTGTTTTAGGATTACCATTTTCTGAAAGAAAAAAAAAAAGTGAAAACGATAATAACTGCGGAAATGACAGAGCGACGTTATTTTATTTATGATCTTGTTGATTCTTGAAACTACAGCCCTATAAAACAAAACTCTGTCACTTTGGGCGAAGCGAAGAGGGGTATTTACAGAAAAGTGTGCCCTATAAAAACATCCGTTTCACCTGGGCAGGGTGAAAGGTTAAAACAAAGATGGCAATTACTTAGACTTATGGACGACTTTCGGGACGTCGACAGCAACCCATTGGCGGTGAACTCCTCGGTGAATCACAAAGTCTGGCACCTTCTTTATTGGTTTGTCCTCAGAAATGACGCTGATTTCTGGTGGAGCAGGATCATTGGAGTCTTCCTCCCATGCAGAGTTATCATAAATGAACTCTTCTATTGTATCTTACATAGTTTTTTTACTCTCAGGCGGATCTCCCCATCCAGTTGGCTGGATGTCTTCGAGCCTGATACGAGAGCTTTCAGGAGCGGTGTACTTGACCAAGAAGTCGTACTTGCCACTCGACTATCCTAAGGTGTCCCATACTTCTGTGGGAGTGGAGGGTCATCCTTCTCGATGATGTTGACCTCAGGAAAAGCATAGTTGATGAACTCTTATCCCGCAATCTTTGTAGATTCATCGTTATGCTGGATATCTTCGAAATTTCCTGAGTAATGATTCCATGACTTGGTAGGGACGCAGGTATTCTTTTCAATATTGCTCAGCTGATAAGCGTCATTTGGCTAACTCTTTTGCCCCAAGTCTTCTGGGTACGACTGCCAGATAGGCAAGTCATCCAGTGGGTCATAATAGTCATAGTCAAAGTTATCTTTCATTGAATCGTCTTCTAATGAGATTGGCGGAGCATGGCATCCCTTAGGATCACAATCTTCGTATATCATCTTGACGTCTGATCTCGGTATATATCTCGGACTCTGCGAGGGAAAGAAAAATGGCGTATGTGCCTCTCCCTGAGACATATAACCATCTTCGTTGAGATAAGACTTCCACTTTTCATCTGTATCAGAGGAGTCACCTTCATTGATGGTGTGTACTTCTTAAGACACCGGGTGGAGGAAGCCTCCACTGTGGAAGAAGTCTTGAATGGGATGAACACTTTCATCTTTCTTGGAAGTCTGGGTACAAGCTGAGGAGAAACCAAGACCTCTCTTTGTCTTGTTATCCATAGGAATTACGAGTTGTCCCCATCCTTTTGTGTCATTGCACTCGATTGCTTTGAGAGCATCTTTGTATGAGGAAATCGACGTCCCTTTTTCTGATCGATTCCCATTGCTTACTGATAGTACTTGAAACTGAGTTCCAACAACCTCTTCGGGTTCCACACAGGATAATGATGATAAGTTGCTTATGATTAAGGCCCGCTCTCCACAGACTGCGACTAGCTTGTCATTCTTGACGAACTTCAGCTTCTGGTGAAGTGTCAAAATGACTGCCCCAGCTTCGTGTATCCAAGGTCTTCCTAATAAACAGCTGTAGGCTGCCCAGATGTCCATGACCTGGAAAGTGACTTGGAAAGTGTGAGGACCGATAGTTATGGGAAGGTCGACTTCGCCGATAACTGTTTTTCTGGATCCATCAAAGGCCTTGACGATGACCTCACTGCCTCTCATCGGAGATCCTTGAAATGATAGTCGCATCAGAGTGAATTTTGGCATAACATTCAGAGTTGATCCTGTATCTACCAGTATGCTGGCTAGAGCAGCGTCCTGGCAATTGATTGTAATGTTAAGCTCCATGTTGTGATTTTTGCCTTCTTCTGGCAGTTCTTCATCACTGAATCCTAAGTTTTTGCAGGAAGTGATGTTGGAAATGATGTTGTTGAACTGTTTTACCATCACATCTTGTTCTACGAAAGCTTGATCCAAGACTTTTTGCAAAGCTTCCCTGTGAGCTTCGGAACTGAGCAAGAGAGATAGCACAGAGATTTTTGAAGGAGTTTGCAACAGTTGGTCCACAATGTTGTACTCACTTCTCTAGATGAGCTTCAGCATCTCATCGTTGTTCTTTACCAGTTATGGATTACTAGATTGACTGACTGGTTAATTAGGAACTTCTGTTTGAGGTTCCTTTTCTTTGGTGGGCTCTCCAACTCCTCTGTTGAAGATCCGGCCGCTCCTTGTTACTCGACTGATGTCTGCAATGTTCACGGCGGAAGGTAATGGAGTTCCCTTTCCATCTTCGATTGTTGTTGCACCGTATTTGTAAGGGATAGCCTTATCGGATTTGTACGGTGTCATACCCCAAATTTTACACTCAGATATTCTGATCGTTTGCATATCATCTTGAGTCAGTCGTCTCGCATTTTAGTTAAACATCTCATTAATCATGCATTTTTCGTTAGAATTTAATTTGTTTTATTTCCTTTTTTACTAACCATTTTCAATTATCTTTTTTATTATTTTTAGTTTTATTATTATTATTTCTTATTATTTTTGTTATTAATTTTATTATTATTAGTTTTATTATTATTAATTTTATTATTATTAGTTTTTTTATTGTTATTATTATTATTATTATTATTAGTTTTATTATTATTAGTTTTATTATTACTAAACTTTATTATTATTATTAGTTTTATTATTACTAAGCTTTATTGTTATTATTAGTTTTATTATTACTAAGCTTTAGTAGTATTATTATTATTATTATTATTATTATTATTACTTTTATTTTTGTTTGTCTTAATGTCCATAAAGGGAAAAATGGTAAGTTGGGACCGCTACATTGCAGTACAAACACTTCACATGGATTGCCAACTTGGACTTATCAATGGCCAAGAATCATTCTCACATTTCACATGGATTGCCAACTTGTACTTATCAATGACCAAGAATCTTTCTCATAAAGTCACATGGATTGCCACATTAACACTCCCACCTCATTCACACTATAAATAAGATCTCTCTTTCTCTCATTTTTGGACACCAACAATACCACACATACATTCTCAAAACCTTGTACATTCATTACATATTTTTTAAGTCAAATCTTTTTTTTGTTTTTTTTTAGGAATCAAATTTTATCATTTTCTTTTACTTACATAATACCCATAAACATTCACCATCTTCACCACAACAACAACTTCCATCAAAACACTTTCACTTCCTTCTACACAACAAGCTTAACCTTTGCTAGCTTTGGAGTTTGTGAGTATCATTCATCTTTTATTTTTGTTCAAACATATATAGTTAGTAGTTTAGTATATATATATTTTTAGTTTGTGAAGTTATGTTGTAAAAATGTAATATTTTATGTGTTCATGTTTTTATTATTGTTATATTATTATTAAGATTTATTTATTTTTGTACCTAAATCTTTCCATTTAAATTTAATGATTAAACTTTTTTTTTAAATACGAAAGAAGAGGACTGTTGGAATCTAGCATTCTAGCAGAAACCTCGAACGATTGGTCTCAAGTCTCGCACTTTGGGGTAGCCATTCATTCATTCTTTCGCTCCTCAAAATACCTTTAATCAACTTGGATGAATAAGAGCCGTCAAGATCTAGCATCTTGTCACAACTCTTCGAACAATTGATTTTCATCAAGCGTTCATTGTCCATTAAACCATTTTCATATCAACTTGGACGAATAAGAGCCGTCAAGGTCTAGCATCTTGGCATAACTCTTTGAGCAATTGATTATCGTCAATAGCTCGTTGTCCATTAATTATTTTTCATTTCAACTTGGATGAGTAAGAGCCGTCAAGATCTAGCATCTTGGCACAACTCTTCGAACAATTGATTACTATCAATGTTTATTGTCCAACAAACATTTTTCATACCAATCTTGAATGAAAAGGACTGTTAGAGTCTAGCACTCTGGCATAACCCTTTGGCATTCTTAAAACATATTTAAACCACTTTTAAACCACTAGCTTTTCCAAGAGATGACCATTAATCTCTTGTGATTTTTAACCTTCCTTTAACCTTCATAAGAGATAGCCATTAATCTCTTCTCCTAAACAATCAATCCTCACAAGCTTTGCTTTCAAGCTTTTCACCGTAGTAGCCAGAACTACGGACGCTCTGATTTCTCATTTTACAATGAGAATACGTAGGCACAAGGGTCCTAATCCTTGGCGAGCCAACTTTTCTTTTTCCACCTTTTCTTTTTTCTACCTTTTCCCTTTTCCTTTACATCCAATGCCTTCTTGGATTCCACCTTTCCATTTTTCATCGTAGCCCTGAACTACGAAGGCTCTAAGTTCCTCATTGCACTATGAGGATACATAGGCACGAGATTGTGAAGTCTTGTCAAGCCCCCTAGTGATAAAAACCCTTAGGTCTCCCCTTTAAAATATAAAAACATTTATCTCTATTCCCATTCTAAGTAGAAGAATAGAAACAATCCATAAGCTAACATACATTTAGCCCTAACTAAATGGTTCCCGTTGAGTACAACGGACGTGAGGGGTGCTAATACCTTCCCCTTGCGTAACCGACTCCCGAACTCAGACATTGGTTGCGATGACCATATTCTTATCCTTTCTCTTAAAGGGTTTTATTCAATATTTTCCCTTTCCCTCTATGGAATAAATAAAAATCGATGGCGACTCTGTTAAGTCCATCCCGCGAGCGTGCGATTGCGCTTCGCAAGGTTATTCTCATTTTTCGAGGTACGACATACGGTATTGGACCTGGCAAGTAGATGACCACAGAAGCTTTTTAATTTTTCTGACCGTTATAGGCAACCTCAATCGGTTCCAGGTTGGGAACCTTTATACTGTCCAGAGGAATTCTTGATTCATCGAGTAGAGGGATTATGGCACAAATGTTTTTGGTCCTCCCGTGATCAGAAATTATGACAACATCTTTGTTTTGATCAAGGAAATAGTCTAGTATCACGTTGATCGACTCAGAAGTTGAACATGGTCGAATCTCTTTCCGATCCAACTGATTTTGAAGAGCTGACCGTACAAGGTAGCACCCTTGGTTGTTCTATGAATAAACTCTATAGCGCTCATAGTTGTGAAGTGGCACCCGGCCACGCCCGCTTTGTATGCAGTGCATCTTTACTAGACCTGTTTCCATCGAGCAGACATTCTGACTTTGATATCTACTAGGATTCCCGTCAGTCATATTGATCTGCTGTATAGCCTCATCCAAGTAGATTGGAAGCCACCAGTGGTCCAACAAGTGTTAAAGTGTTCTTTGGACAAGTGCACACCCTTGATCGTCTTCACAACACTGTTCACAATCCAGATAATCATGTGAAGCCAAAAAGCCGAGCCTGAATTGCTTAGCATGTTGTTCTACCAGACTGGTATTCATCAAGCATATGTCAAAGATTTGAACCATATTGGCTTGATGGTAACTTCTCCCACGGTAGTCTTGAATCCATCCGAGATCCATCTGACGTTGGAGGGCCTCTTGTACAAAAGAGCATCCCTGATTGCTTGTTGAGCAGATCAGACAGTTATTGTAATCGTGTTGTGGCAGATTATGATATTGACTTTGCCTCGAATGTATTTCCACGAAGTTAATATTCATTGCACGGATGTCGTGGTTCTGAACAATGTTGGGATTTGCGTGGGCCATGTTGACTTCACAGATCCGATGATCTTGAATCCATCCCTAATTATTCTTTGAGAAGATATCACACTGGAGATAATTGTGAGGTGGCACATGACCGTACCTGCTTTGTCTATAATGCATCCTGACCAGATTGGTTCCCAATAGGAGTACATCGTGAATTTGATAACTGCGACCAACCTCTTCCTCTATCAAATTTACTACAGTCTTTTCATGTTGAGGTAACGGTTCGTCTGAACATTCAAATTAGTATCATTGAAGGATAAGACCCCATTCTTGAAGAGTTTCTGCACATCAGACTTGAAACTGATACAGTTCTCAATGTTGTCCCCCGGTCCTCCTTGATGGTAAGGGCAAGTTTAATCCGCTTTGAACCAAAAAGGTGGATTTTCCAGTACTATAAGAGGAGACCTGGTTTGGACGTGCCCCTTGACCAGTAGTAGTGGAAATAGTTCTGCGTACAACATAGGTATAGGGTCAAACCCTGATGGTCGTGTCGTACGATTATTGCTATTGTACTGTGGACGAGCCTACTGAAGAGGTTTTTGTGTCCTTTGCTGACACTGTTGTTGATTTGGTTGGCTCTGAGCAACCTGAGGTTGATACATAGGAACCGGCACAGGGTTGATAGTAGGAGTTACCGCCGCTACTGGTTGATATCTTCGCCTTTGCTTTCCGAGAGAGATATTACCGATATCTTGCTCTTTTTTCTTTTGGAAAGCACTACCGTATCTTTTGGTACTGCTTGATGGTTCCGTATTTTTGACCAAACATCCTTCTTGGACTGCTTCCTAGAGGCGCACTCTCATGTTCACCATTTCATTAAAGTCACTGGGTGCACTTGCAACCATCCGGTCGTAGTAAAATAAACTTAAGGTTTTCAAAAATATCTTTGTCATCTTTTTTTCCTCAAGAGGAGGACAAATCTGGGCGGCAATTTCACGCCATCTCTGAGCATACTCCTTAAAAGTTTCTTTGTCCTTCTGCGACATTGCTCTGAGTTGATCTCTGTCTGGTGCCATGTCCAGGTTATATTTATACTGCTAAACAAAATTTGCGCCAAGATCTCTGAAAGTAACGATCTTGGTGCGGTTTAAACCCATGTACCATTTGAGTGCGGCACTAATTAAACTGTCTTGAAAATAATGGATCAGTAGCTGTTGATTTTCTGTCTGAGTTGACATCTTTCAAGCGTACATCACCAAATGACTTTGAGGGCAAGAGTTGCCCTTGTATTTTTCAAAGTCAGGTACCTTGAATTTGTGTGGTATTTTCATATTAGGGACCAGACAAAGGTCTGCGGCGTCCTTTTCGAATAAATCCTGACCGCGAATGGCATGCAATTCCTTCTGCATTTCCAAGAATTGCTCATGTAACTCATTCATTCTTTCGTACATATCTTCGTTTCCACCAGAAATTACTTGTGGAATCTGTCCTTCCGGGATAGTATGTACTACTGGTTGTGGTATAGTCATTACGGCGGTGACTCTTGGTGCTTCCATACCCCGAAGTTTGTAACCTTCAGGATTTGTCGTCATGACTCTTGCGTCTTCGCTTTACCGAAGTTTGTAACCTTCAGGCCCAGTGGTTCCTGCTACAGTTTCTGGGTCTTCAGTGACCAGCGGGATGTATCCTTCAGGAATGAAGTTGAGAGGCATGCCCCAGGGCCGACCTTTGCATGTTATACCGAGGATGATTCTCATGCGCCTCTCTTATGGGCGTAGATGTAATCTCCGAGATTACAGTCTTTTGTTGTCGCTGCTCCTGGGCTGCTACCAGGGATTGTATGTCATTGTGAAGTTTTTCCAAACTTTCCTTTAGAGCGTCGACTTCTTCTCTCAGCTCTCTGTTCTCTTCCTCGATATCTTCCATTTTCTTTGGTCGATTGGCCTGAGTATTGTATGAGTGAGACATTTTGACTCTAGAATTACGACATATACATGAGATTCGAAGATAAGAAGACGCGTTATGTGAGAATGATGAATGATATGCAAAGTTATATATTTTTTTTTTGTTTTTTGCTTTAATCAAAAAGAAACTTCAACAAATAGATTGCAAATATTATACAGTAAAGGGTTGAGACCCCGTTTATTGAATTTGAAAGATTGCAGAAAGGGAAAATACAGTATTTTACAAAGTATTGTAAAAGGAAACGTCTAAGCTCAGGGATCCTGAGTCCTCTCTGAGGAGAACTCAGATGCTGGTTCTGGTATTTTCCTTTTCTTTGATCGGGGCTCTTTAGCCGTTGTCGGGTTGTCATTCCTTTGCCAAGTGAAAGGAGCGAGCAAATTTCTTCGGTCTTCTTGATTCTCCATAACATGTTACTCTAGTATCTTAATCAGAGCATCATTTTCCTTTAACAGTTCCTGAATCTTGGTACACTCCACGTTGAGGATTCGATACTTGTTTTTCCAAGAGCTCTTCTCACGTTGAACTTTGTTGAGAGCTACCTGGAGTTTTTCCGTGTCAGACATGAAATAAAGGACAGATTCCTTTAACGGAAAAACTTCTTGGCGAGGGTAAGGCATCCTCAGCTTGAGAGCTCTAGTTTGCACCCAGTGGAGATAAGGTTCCATGGAGGTATAGTTTGGTCTTCCTAGAGACTCTCTTCCTTTCTTGTGAACATGTTTCCAGGCATGCACTATTTCCTTCTTTAGTGCCCTGTCATTTTCCCATTCCTTGAAGAAAAGACCTTCCAGATGAACATTATGCAGGATATGCTTCATCGGGTATCCGAGTTGACGGCGAACTAAAATTAGATGATAGTTGATCCCTCCTTTAGTTCCGATGAGGGGTACGTTAGGGAAATTTCCACAACTGTCGATGATATCTATTCCCTCATAAATCCTATCATACCAATCTATGTCAAATTTGGTAAGAGACATGATCCTTTACGACCAACGTAGAGTATTCTTGGGAAATGGGAAATGACCATTTGTAAAGCAAGGGAACACAGATGTAATCATTCCTCCGCTGTACAGATTCCTTAAGTGTAGAGAGTGATAAGCATCTGCAAGCAGGGTGTACGGGGTTTCCAATCAGAAATATCTTAACAGCGTTGGTATCAATGAAGTTGTCTATGTTGGGAAAGAGGAATAACCCGTACGTGAGTAGGACAAAGATATCTTTGAAAGCAGTTACATTTCCTATACTGGCAAAGTACATGGCTTTCTCCACTAAAAACTTGGCTGGCAAACCTTGGATTCCTCCTTTGGTGGTCATGTGAGTCCTAACTTCTGACTCGTCCAAACAAATGGCTCTTGCGATGACCTGATCCTTTGGAATTTCTTTCAGTCCAGAAAAAGGAGTTTGATCAGTGATAGGTAGATCAGTCAGATGAGAGTACTCTTCTAACGTTGGTGCCAATTGATAATCCGGGAACGTGAAACAGTGATAAACCGGATCGTAGAGCTGAATTAGCGTAGACAGGATTCCTTCAACTACCCTTAATAGAGACAGTAATTTTCCATGCTTAGCTCTGAAAGCATCAGGGTTGGTGATCATCCTTGCCAACCCCCTTAAATCCTCTAGTTTTGGAGCCTTGAAGGTGTACTTGTGCTTCTTTCTTCTACTGAAATCCATAACACAATCTTTTTGATATTTGCAAGTATTGTTTTAGTTTAATTTAAAAAACAAAAGAGAGAGAGATGAGAAGATTTTTCTTTGTTTAAGAGTTTTTTAAATGAATGCATGAATGCAGCACACAAAAACATTGAAAAAACATGGGTTCAAGGGTTCAATGTCACGAGCATGGAGTCATGGCTCTACCCATTCCCAAAGGTTGTATTCTGGTCAATTTTTGTACCTGTAGAACAGATCCTAAGGTTCCTAAAATCATTGACCCCCTAGGGATATCAACAACAAGCTGGTTCACCCGAGCAAGCTGTAGCATCCTAGGGTAATCTCATTTGAGTGTAGTATCGCGTATCAACTATTCCCGATAGTTACCACACTACCAAGTGGTCATATGGTTAATGTCTACTAAATCCTCAGGTTCACAGGCGTCGTACTAGGAAAACTCTACTTTCACAATGATCGTGTTCAGCAGGCTGAATCCTACGGACCCTCACCTGATTTGGTGGTCTACCAGGTTTGCTTGTTCGGGATTCACTCCCTACAAGTTTCCCCGTCTTTGCCACCCCTTATCTTAGGTTTCTCTTAAAC
The DNA here is from genome assembly GCA_022829125.1 of Lathyrus tuberosus. Taxonomy (NCBI): domain Eukaryota; kingdom Viridiplantae; phylum Streptophyta; class Magnoliopsida; order Fabales; family Fabaceae; genus Lathyrus; species Lathyrus tuberosus. The sequence continues at coordinate 383,501 of JALAZF010000436.1, read as the reverse complement.
TTTCCAGTTGCGTATTAATCGCATTCCCATTGACAGAAAAATAAACACGGATATCAAGTAGGAAAAGCAGTAAATATATATATAGTATATAGTATGATTGCTAACAACCTAGACCTCTTAGGAATCCTAGTCCTAGACAGACAAATGGGTATCCCCAGCAGAGTCGCCATTTTACTGTAGCGTGTGATTTTTGTTGGTGACGCGACCACCTTATCGCCATGGGTTTTCCTCACCGCAATGGTAGGAGTTGGGTGCTACTTTCTAATTTCTTATTTATCCTGTGAAGCTGGAAAGGAAAGGGAAGTTATCTCAAACTAACCTTGCACATAAATGTTTAACTAAATAAATGCTTAAGAGATTGGGGGGGTCCGGGGTTAGGTTATACAATGGGGAGTTGTCAATTACCCATCCTATATGTGGTTATCCACAGGTCGTTAGCAATTATACTTACTATTTTCTACTTACGGGTGTTGATCTGTTGATTGGGAAAGTTTCTCCTTTGGGAGGGTTTGAGAGAGAGTTTTTGTTGATTTCGGTTTTGTTCCGATGGTTTTTGGTAAGGTACTGGACCTAAGGTTTTTTATTAGGGTGTAAAGGTACTGGACCTAAAGTTTTGGATTGGTGTGCTCGCTAAGATTTCGCAATTTTATGTCTACGTATTCCCGTTAAAGAAAACAAGGAAATCAGAGCAATCGTAGTTCCCTCCTATTCTATGGGAGGAAAAAGATGATGTTTTGGTGCCTTGTTTAAAGTCCAAGATTGAAGCTAAAGGTTGTATTTGTGTCTTGTTTAAAGCCCAAGATTGAAGCTAAAAGGTTTTGACTGAGAGAGAATTTGTCATCTCTAAAGGGAGACATCTCGTATGTTTATCACAACTGTTGGGTGACTGATTATAAAGGAGGATTACTTTAACTGGGATATGAGAATCCAGCAATGCCATAATTTCCTTTATGAGGGATTTATCCTAAAGGAGAAAAATTTAACTCAGTGTAGAGCAATGCCATTTTTCCTTAGGAGTGATTCATGCTAAGAGAGGGACAACGCGTGGATGTTTGTAATCCAGAGGCATGCCGCTTACAGCAATTAGGTGAAAGAGGTTTACTAGGATAAGAGATGGATTACAACTTGGATATTTGAATCAACAAGTGTGCCACTTACAGCAATTATCTGGGATTAAGATTTGTTTGATTTTGTGATATACAAAGAAATGTCTTCCTCTAGAGAGGTTTTTGATTTCCTCAGAGGGGATGTTGGTTTTTGTATGTGCCTTGATCAAAGCCCAAGGTTAAAGCTAAGAGATTGATTGACTCCACTGGGTAGGTCATTATACAAAGCCTAAGAGGAGGCTGGGAAAGACTGACTCAACAAGTGAGTGTTTATTTGTCTTGTATAAAGCCCAAGATTGAGGCTAAAGAGAATTGGCTCTTTTGGGGATATCATTATACAAAGCCTAAGAGGAGGCTGAAAGGGGCTAACTCCACTGGGTAATATTATTATGTGTCTTGTACAAAGCCCAAGATTGAGGCTGAAAAGGGAAACTGACTATATTGGTTAGAGGTTTTATCTGTCTTGTACAAAGCCCAAGATTGAGGCTGAAAAAGAAGATTGACTCTGCTGGAGAGTATGATTTGGGGTGTCTTGTATAAAGCCCAAGATTGAGGCTAAAAAAGAGATTGACTCTGCTTAGGGAGATTAATTCCCAGAGCCTAAAAGAAGGCTTGGAGGAATTGACTCCATTGGGAAGATATTTATCCAGAGCTTAAGAGAAGGTTTAGAAGATTTTGACTTTACTGGAGAAAGTTTATATGTGTCTTGTATAAAGCCCAAGATTGAGGCTAAAAAGAGAGATGATTAACTTAGCTGAGGATATTTCAGGTGTCTTGTACAAAGCCCAAGATTGAGGCTGCTTTTGCTGAGGAACAAGAGGATCATTATACAAAGCTTAAGAGGAGGCTGAAAAAGGTTGACTCAACAAGAGAGTGTTTTTATCTATCTTGTACAAAGCCCAAGATTGAGGCTGAAAGAACTGATTCAACAAGAGAATGTTTTTAAGGCTAACTCTACTGAGGGAAATCATTATACAAAGCCTAAGAGGAGGCTGAAAAAGGTGGACTCAACAAGAGAGTGTTTTAAGAAAAAAAAAAGATTGACTCAACAAGAGAGTGTTTTGTTTGTCTTGTACAAAGCCCAAGATTGAAGCTGAAGGAACTGACTCAAGAAGAGAGTGTTTTTAGGTGATTAACTCAACAAGAGAGTGCTGAAAGGGGATTGACTCAACAAGAGAGTGTTGAAAGGTGATTGACTCAACAAGAGAGTGCTGAAAGGTGATTAACTCAATAAGAGAGTGCTGAAAGGTGATTGACTCAACAAGAGAGTGCTGAAAGGTGATGAGGGAGAAGAAAGAATCATTATACAAAGCCTAATAGGAGGATGACCGAGGAATTTCTTATACAAAGCCTAAGAGGAGGCTATCTTCTGCTGAGGATTATTGAGATCCAGAGGTAGGTCCAAAGTGGGGAATTAACTCTTGCTGAGGATTATAGAAGAGTTGAGATATCAGATGCCTTGAGGTTCTGATAGGCTAGTGTGGTTTTGATGATAAGATGACCCTAGCTGGGGAAATTTAAGATAAAGATTGAGTTTTAGAACCAATGGGGGTTTTAACTCTACTGGAGATTGATGGAATGACCAGGGTTTCTACAGTGTTTGTAGGGAGCTTGAGAATGTATTTGAGATCCAAGAGGAGATTAGACTGTCCAAGTCTATTGGTATGAAAGAGTTTATCTTTGCATGATGCCCAAGAGGAGGCAGGTGTTTTAAGGGATGAGAATTAACCCTTAATTGATCTGAGGTTTGACTCTTTGGAAAGACTGCTCTAGCAAAGGATGACTAAGTTCTGTCCTATACCTGTAAGAGGTCTCGGGTCCTTGTACTAAACCCAAGAGGAGGCATGAGAACGTCTAAGAAGTCGGAGGGTCCTTGTACAAAGCCCAAGAGGAGGCTGGGGATGCTTTTAGGAAGCCTGTGGGTCCAAACCTAAGAAAAGTTCAAAAAAGGTTTCACCGAGAATTAATCCTTTAGTGAACAGTTCTAGGGTTTGAAGAAATTCAAGAGAGGTTTCACCAGGAATTAATCCTCTCTGGGGAAGTGAATTTATTTGACAATTTTCTAATAATGACAATCTGAGAAAATTTTCACCGGGAATAATGCATTTCTCTTTGTTCCATATTGTATGAGGCCAAGAGGAGGCAAGACGGTATCTGGAATTCCTATGGGGAACTAGTTTTGATTGTGTTAAAAGAGTGACCACTGGTTTGATCTAGTCCTATACCTAATTGCCGGGAAAAACTCTAAACAGATATATACAAGCATATATACAGATGAAATATATACTGTATGTAAAAGAGGGTAGGAGGACTTACAGGTGAGCAAGCTTCTGGCACAAACAAATATATATATATGTGTGTGTGTGTGTGTGTGTGTGTATGTGTGTGTGTGTGTGTGTGCGAGTATGTAAAAGAAAGTTGTTTAAAACTTACAGGCGAGCAAGCTTCCATTGTAACAGCTGTATGGTTAGTTGTCCAAGAAATTAAAGAAAGTTTTGATAACAACTATGAGTTTGAACCTAAATCAAAAGGGAAAGTTGTTTTTGAAAAGATATGGGCTTATACTTAAGGAGAGGCCCAAAGAATTGTTTATTTACAAAGGGATGGGTCTTACAACTCAAAGAGAGGCCCAAGAATTTATTTTTGTACAAAGGATGGGGCTTACAACTCAAGAAGAGGCCCAGATGAAAAATAATGATCGCACCGTTATTTTAAGAATCGTATCGGGACTTATACAATGACTGAGGCCCAAAATTATTTATGTACAAAATAGGGTTGGGTCTTACACTCTATTAGAGGCCCAAAGTGTTAAAAGAAAAGAGAATGTGACTTACAATACGAGGGGAGGCCCAATTGAAAATTATTTTAAAATTGGCGATCGCGCCGAGATTTTATCGGGACTTATACAATGACTGAGGCCAAAATTATTTTTGTACAAAGGGAGGTTGGGTCTTACACTCTATTAGAGGCCCAAGAGTTTATGAAAAAGAAAAGAAATGGGACTTATAACACAAGGGTAGGCCCAGATGATTTTGTTTCGAACTGGCGATGGCGCCGAGATTTTTGAAAATACAGTGGGACTTATACAATGACTGAGGCCCAAAAAGGTTTGTATTTACAAAGGGGTTGGGACTTACACTCTATCAAGAGGCCCAAGAGTTTATGAAATGTTTGAGAAAGATCAAAATCAAAGAAACTAATTTCATTTCTAAAAGTAATTTTTCAAAGAAAATTAATTAAAAATGATAAAAACACCAAATAAGTTTAAATAAACCACTTGTGATTTTTGGTTAAGGTTTGAAAAATGATGTTTTAATCACAAGATGACTTAAAACTCATTTGGTTTTGAAAAGATCAAGAGAAAAGAAATATTTTCAAATGTTAAAAAAACAAATAAAATAAGTTCTTTATGAAAATATTAAATATATAAAATAAATAATATTTTTTGTGAAATTTTTGTAGAATAAAATATTTTAACATTTTTGTGACTTTTTGAAAAAAGAACCAATAAAAAATGATAAAAAATGAGTGAGAAATTAATTTTTGAAGTTATTAAAAAGATGGTGAAAAAATGAAAGAAAATAAGTGGTAAAAAATTAGAAATGGCCCCCCCAAGGCTTGAACTCACGCCCTTGGGGACGAGAGTTTAAAATTCTACCAACTGAGCCATGTGCGTGGGCTGATAGAAGATAGCAAGAGTGTATAATATGGGAAGGCAACCTTTGAAAATGGTTAAAAAAATAAAATCAAAAGGTCTGGGGCGAGGGGGATTCGAACCCCAGACCTCTCGCTCGCTCACACACATAAATACTAGTGTTTCCACTAGGGCGCAATGCCAATTCAAACATAATATGGCAAGTGTAAAATATATAGAAGTTTTGGTTAGAAAACCTGAAGAATGGCGCCATGGCCATCTTCTTCCTTGGGCAAGATACGTGAAGCCTCCTATCTCACTCATTTCTCAACCATTTCATACGATCCAAATATGAAAATCGTGCGTTTTTAAACAAGGAACACAATGGCAATATTTAATTTTGTTTAAATTAAGTGAATCAAAAGATAACATGGTAAAACCAGATGAACTCTAAAATTTGCAAGAGCTTAATGAAATCCTATACACGAACTATAAACATCAATTGATTGAGGGTAAATGATCTACAAACATTCAAAAACACAATGGTAATTTGAAAATATGTTTATGATGCATAATTCATTGAGTTTGAGAGTTTAAGGTTTACCTCTTGCAGCTGGTGATCGAATTCTGGTTTGGAGGTGTTACAGTTGTGTTCCAATGATCTGGACAGCTTCCTTGGGTGCCAAGGAGTGTGTTTGAATGCTTAGAATGGATTGAAATAAGCCGGAACTGGTTGTGGAACCTCAATTGCAACTCTGTCAAGAACTTGAGCAATTGGCTGGTGATTTGGTGAATTTGATGTTCCAGATGTTGTGTTAGTGTTTAGATCACCTACATATGATGTTTATGAGGTGTGCGTGTGTGTGTGTGTGATTGGTTTGGTTAGAATCACTCTCAATTTCAAAACCCGATGGTGACTTGAGTTAGAAGGCAAAATTGGAGTGAAAGGGAGATTTTGAGTAAAGCATCAGTTTGGGTACTTTGGTGTACTCAAACTGATCACAAATGAGCTCTATTTATAGTAGAGCAAGTTTGTTTTGGCTGCAATAGTGAATGGCAAATGCAGCAGGTCTGTGGCAAATGTTGATCCAATGGAATCTCAAGTCTCCTCTAGCCATTGACTTGAGGTTAAAGCACAGACTATGAGTCTTCTGTGGCAAGGATAAGGCTTGACTGAACTTGGATAACATTGTCTTGATGAATTCCACCTCTATGCATCAGTTAAATGCTTGGAAACAAAATTGACCATTTGAAGCATCTTGAATTTTAGGGGTGTCATGCCGAAACATAGATTCATGGACTTGTGAGGCTTGTGAATCAGTGTTTGTCCCTTGGTTGTTCCCTCTTGAGGTGTGCAAATGGATAACCTTGCTTGTTATTGCACAAATTGATCAATTCGAGCAACAATGCACAAATCTGCCTTGCAAAAAATAGTGAAAAATGCCATTTTCAATGGATAATATCTTCTTGCTCAAGTTGAGTTATGGGAGGCTCTTGTACTTTTTAAAGAGCCCTCATATCTTACTATCCATGTATGATCATAGCTTGTCTTTAAACTATTTGGATCTCATTGAAAAATCCTTATGAACATTGGTGCCCAAAGCTGATAACTTAGGCAGATTTTCACTAAGTGTTGAAAAAGTGTCATTTTCTTCATTTTTGCCATTTTGATCACTCCATAACTTAAAATCCATGAAGAATTGGAGTTTGAGGTAGTTGAAGCTTTTGTAGAATGTAGGAAGACCTACAAATCAGGCTTTAGATCACCCAAAATGGTTGCTTGGATCAAAAGTTATGATCCTTGAAAGTTGACACCAAAACCATCTAAATTTAGTAACTTAGAAAATTTTTCAAATTTTCAATATTACTCGTTTTACAAGTTATCTTGGTTTCTTGATCAATTCTTGTTCAAATGAAATGATAAGGTATATTCTATGAAAATATGAGTCATAAGGATCATTTTTGCCAAAAAAGTCATGTTTTAACTTTTGGCTCCGGAGCGGTTCGGCGCGTAAAAAACCCTAATTCCCAACTTTTGGGTAATGCATCCTCTGAGGGTAATTTAGCTTTGCAAATGGACTCCTAGGGTTATTTTGAGCATATTGAGTCACATGTTGAAGTCTTGGCTCATCCTCTTGTGAAAATCTCACTCTTGAAGTCCCAGTCGTCCAAAACCCTAATTTAGCGACATCGGGTGTTTCGAGGCTCAGAACACTTGGAATGTGGCAAATTTTGTGCTTGATTTTTGATGTGATGGTCTTATTGATTCTTTGTGGATGTTTTAAGAGGTTAGACAAGTTGAAGATCATGTCATTTCTTGATTGATCTTTTGTCTAAATGTCCTGAGAGGCTCAAAACCCTAATTCTTGATTATGGTGGATGCTCAACTATCTCTGGGAGATTGATGAGACATGAAGGTACATCCATATTGTGGCAATGATTTGCATAATGATGGGAAATCTTGGTGGTCAAAATTTGGGGTATGACAGTCACGGTCTAAGCCCGGTGGTGTCGAGTACGATAAGAGGGGTTAAATAGAATTTCACATGCCTACTTATATGTCGGATTCCAATCAAGAATGACCAGATAAGATATGGATGAGTCGACCTCGCATTAGATGAGAATTAACTTGATCATGAAAAATAGACAACTATACAACTCGGGTGCCACACCAAAAGACACAAGGGACGGTTATGAAAACACACATTATGAATGGAGAATTACAATCATTGAAGAGACAGACATTATGAGAGCAATTATGGAGGCGACGAACGTTACCAAGAGATGTATCAACAAAGGGACCTATAAATAAGAATGCTTAAAGAAGAGATAGGGATAACCAGTACACAACAATCATACACCAAACATACACTTGAAACCATTTGTCTAAGACTCTTTTCGAACAATAACGAAGAAGTCAATCTTTTGGTGTTTTAGCAAGAACAATATCCATATCTCACGATTCTGGTTAGAATGGATCTCCGAGACTTCCTTGGAGGACAAAATTTCTTCTTCTAGGTCATTAGACACCCTTATATCAAATGTTGTAAGAAGAATAACCCACTCCGAGGTCCCTATGCTCTTTTTATCTTGTTAGAATAGGAGGCACAAACCAATTTGCAAATGAGGAAACATGTTATAGATTTTATTCAGGCTCGCCTGTGGACTGTAGGTTGTGAGTCTAGCTACTCTGAGGTGCTGAAACATTTAAATTGCGAAAACTTATTTTGCGGGTTATTAATCAAAGAAGCTCTACAACTAGTTCTTGATAACAACAACTTAAGTCAAGTGTAAAACAACTAAAGATGCAACTAGATTATTCGGATCCAATAAAAAAGGTGAAATTTTGGAGTTTGGCAACAAAAAAAGCAATAAAATTTCAATGAGCAATAATATGTTGACATTGATATTGTGACACCGTATATCTACACTGTAGCTTTTAAAGCTTCATTTTTAGTTGGCACAAATTTCAATTTTTGTAAAAATAATAAATAAAGGGAAAAAGTATATTGTATGGTAGTATGAATATACTAAGTGTTAAAATTATTTTCACCATATCATTTATCAATTTCAATTTGATGAAAACATAGAGAAATACTCAAGTGTCCATTTTAAGAATTTTTTTTTAGAATAACACTATTATTCAAAAATAATACAAAAATAACCATTGTTTCAAATAATGCACCAAAATGACGGGGTTTGAAAAAAATAATATAGGGTGGCGCCATACCATATGGTGCCTTAGGCAAAGGGATATGCCAAAAGCCATACCATATGGCGACACAGGCAAAATGGGGTGCCCTAGTTTTCCAAGGGAGGCGTCATACCATATGGCGCCTTAGTTTAACCATTTTTTTTTAACATTACAAATGTTAATATTTTTTTTAATAAATTTTATTTTTTAATAGGGTATCATGTGCCTATAAATAAGGGTATACCCTCATTTGTTATTACACCACACTTCTCACCAAAACCCTAATTTTCTCCCTTCCCTCACTAATATCCTAATCTCTCCTCTCCCACCATGTCTGAGTGGTTAAATCGCCGTCCATCGTCATCATCATCAGCACCGGAGGAACTGTTTCCAGAATTTCCACTGATGAAAAGAAATGCACTAGTTGTATTCTCAACTGTCAAGCCTCCGATGAAGATGATACTCTGGAACACGCAGACGTTGGAGCATTTGCATAGGGAACTTTATCACCGGCTAGAAGAAGAATTTGAGGCAGGTGAAAAGATCAGGAAGATTGAGAGGCAGGTTGAGGAGTCTGGTCCAAATGGAGTCACCCGCACTTGATGGTTGTAATTTCCTAGATTAGTTGATGTGCTGGGTTGTTTATTTTCGGTATGTTGTTGTTATTTTCTAATTTGGTATTAGGTTATGTCGTTGTTATTTGTTGATGTTTAGCTATTAAGTTATGTTCTGTTATGTTATGTCGTTGTAATCAATTATGAAATTCTGGTATCAGACGTGTGATGTTAAGGTGTGATGTCACAACAACACACTCTGCACAATGGACAGCAATAACAGTAAAATAACACCAAGAATTGTTGACCCAGTTCGGTTACAACCAACCTATTCTTAGGGCTACCAAGCCAGGGATGGAATTCACTACTTGTAGATATAATTTACAGACTCAACAACCCGTTGACAATCTCCTAAACTTATACTCTACTAATGATTTCCTACCTAAGAAACCACTTAGGTATGAGAACACCACTCAATCCCTTACACACACTCAAAGAACCCACTTTGAGTACCCTTGATCTTACTTCACAGCTTCGATCAATTCAAACAACTCTCTTTGCTTCACAGCTTTAGAGAGGACAGAAACTCAACACCTATTCAAACCCTAGAATAGTGTAAATACAAGCACTTTAAACAAACTCTAGACACTAAGCCTTCTGCTCTTGATCTTCTGAATGTTTTCTGTACTTTTTCCTCTGGTCTTGTGCGCTTTATATAACTCCTGAATTGGGCTTGGACTTGTCACAATATTTGATCAGATTTGTTAATTAAAACTGAATCTTCAAAACAGATTTTATCCCCAAAATCTTTTTAAATCTTCAACCTTTTAATTCTCCAACAGACCTGCAATCAAATCTCCCATGTAACAGAAAATATATATCCTAAGATATTCTCATCCAGTGAGTTAACCACTCTCCACAATTCCAGCTAATACGTGTGCCCTAATAACATATCCTACTGTTATTAATTCTGCAGGTCTGATGTTACAACATCACCTGTGTGACATCAGACATCAAACTTCAGCACATAACTACTTAACACAGCCCAGTGTTAAGACTTCAATATTGCAACATCAGCACCTTGACATCAACATTGAATAACCTTTGTTTTACCAAAATTTCAGCCAATCCAGGAACTATCAATCTCCCCTTTTGGCTAATTTTGGCTAAAACAATCTCTGCACTCTGCAATCAACTTCTGCACTCTGCACCTTCAGAGATTTCAGCAGCGGAATAATCTTCAGAAATTTGAAACTCTCAATCAGCAGCAGTTTGACACTCTTCAAGGTCTTCATCACTTGATCTGCTGTAGCACCATCTTCATTATTGACAACAGCCAATTGGTGCTTCTCCTTGAAAACATGAACCAGCATCACAGCTGTTCAGTAGCTCATAATATGCAGCAATTTACTCCCCCTAGATGTCTGCTTGGCTGCACTCTTTAAATGTCATGATATCTTCAAAACTCCCCCTCAATAACTGCATTACCACTTTTCAACTAAACACCTTTTAGCAGCATCTTTTAGCAGCATCAATCTATCTCCCCCTTAATCTCTGCATCACATCAGCAGCATATGGCAATAATCCTCTTGACTATCTTGGCTATGTTCTCCCCCTTTTTAGCCATAATTAGGCAAGCTTCTATAAGAAGTCCTATTAACTATAGTCAGTATACCCTAGCTCTCATTGTTAGCCTCTCAGTTAGTAAACAGGAAAAACAAATCATAGAAGGAAACTAAAAACATAAACAGTGCATAAAACAGCACAATATTCAAATTACAAAACCAACAAACAAAAACTGAACTAATAACAAAACTATAGAAGGCAAGAGAAGATAAGCTAGTCTTCTTCTAAACTAGATTGTCCTCCAGGATTCTCTTCCTCCTCCTCAGAGCTATCCCCTCTGGCATCAACTTCAGAGTCATCAACATCATCACCACTGTTCAGTTCTAACTGCTGGATCAGCTTTTCAAGTCTCTCTTTTCTAACCAAACTGGTACTGATTACTTCATCAAGGTCTTTGCACATGGTCTTTAATTCTTCAATCAGTTCAGCCTTTGTAGTCTTCTTCTTGACTTCAGCAGTTGATGTTAGAACAATGTCTGGAACATGATATCCTGAAAATAGTTTAGGGTATAGGGACAGGGATGTCTTCCTCTGGCACGCTATGTCTGAGCTTGTTAAAGTTTCAGGATGTTGCTCCAAGATGATACCACACACAAGAGATGGGAATGCTATGGGTAACTTGATAGCGTTTGTTCCAGCATGTTTCACCACTTGCTCAAAGATGTAGCTGCCATAGTCAAACTTAATCTTCTTCCCAATAGCACAGATAAACCTGCCCAATCCAACAGCGATTGTTGTCTTGTGGTTTGTTGGCACCCAGTTGGCAGCACCAATTCTGTGAAGAATTGCATACTTGATGCTAAGTTTACTGGCTGGCAACTTCTTTTTCAATGGCCAAACCCTTATCTGACCAGCTGTAATCTCTTTACATATATCATTATCAGTCATCTCAAGTTCACTATACTCTTCATCATCTCTTCCTAGATACTTATTGATAGTACTAGGAGAGAAATTAATGCACTTTCCTCTCACATAAACTTTCATGAAATCAGTGCTCTTTTTATCAGTAATATTTCCAGAAATGTTGACAACAAATTCTTTAACAAGACTTTCATAGCACTTAGGAAACTTGGTCACAGTCTTTACCAATCTAGCCTCCTTAATCAGCTCCATGATATCCTTCATTTTCAAAGCTTCTTTCCCAAGCTCCCTCTCTAGGGCCAGTCTTTTCTGACAAACATATTTCCATAATGATGCACTGCTGGCATAATGAAAGGAAATGTTGTCGACTGGAACTTCAGGAACTTTGTCAGAGATTCTCTTCAAAATTGTCCTTCTGATAGGTGTGATGCTATGAACATCATCCTCATCATCACGGTCAGAATTAGAGTCTTCCCTTATTTTCCTCTTTTTGGATTTCACAGCCACTTTGCTCCATGGCTTGGTTGGACCAACAGCAATGTTCTTCTTGCCTTCAGACTTCTTTGGAGAGGGATCAACGGTCTTTCCTTTCCTTGTCTTCAGTCTCTTAGCAATACTTGGGACAGCTTTTCCAATGATTTCATCATCGGATAAGTCAACTACATTGATCACATCCTCATCCTTTTCTTCCCCAGCAGGTGAAGTTCCAACATCTCCCTTAACATTAGCTTCCTCCTGTACATCATCTTCTTCTATTCTTACTTCAGAATCTTCAACAACAGACATAGCAAGTCTATGAAGATTTGTAGCTGCACTTTGCATGTCGCTCTTTTCCCTATCAGAATGTTCTGCAGGTATTTGTCTCAGTGGTCTAGATAAACCTAAGCTTTTATCCACGTCTACCCTTTCCCCAATAGTTTGAGAAGTGGATAACCTAGGTGTTGTTTTATTACTAAATAGCACACTCGTAACAAGCTTTTTCGTTTCATTATCTCTAAAAATAGTCCCAGCCCTTTTTGGAACAAGTTTGGAAGGTCTAGATTTACCTGATTCAGGAAGAATGGTTGAGAGTGGCTCAATGTCCATGGGATTGAATGCTGAACCTTTGCCAGGGGAAACCCTAGTTCTTTCTTTTGTGGAACTCTGACACTCAGATTTCTTGGATAGAGACGCCATGACTCTTTTCAGTGAGAGTTGATTCTTGAAGTCGAAGGAGTTGATTCGTAGCGAGAGCAGAGCTTTGAAGACGCGTGATGTTGTAGTACCGGAAAAGGGGGTTCTGAGGCTAGGAGCTTGATTTGGAGTGTCAATGACTTTTTCCCTCCATAAAAACTTTCCTTTTAAAACACTCACATCAGAACTTGTTAACTTTGAGTGACCTTTCAGCATCCTGATGTCATAGTCTTATGTTATAACATCAACTTGTACATCACTAGTTGAATCTCCTTCAAGAGAGGTCCACTGATAACAGTTGTCTTTGGTTCTGGTACCCTTCATAATAACCTGATTATGTTCATCAGAAACCACACACTCATGCTTAGTGTAGTTTACCTCGTAACCTTCATCACACAACTGGCTTATGCTGATCAAATTTGCACTTAAGCCATTGACAAACATAACATTGTCAAGTTCAGGTCTACCATCACCTTGCACTTTCCCAACTCCTGCAACAACACCTTTTCCTCCATTGCCAAATATGACCTCATGAGAGGGGCTAGGTCTAAGATCATCAAACATGGATCTACATCCAGACATGTGCTTGGAACACCCACTGTCAAAATACCATGTTCCTTCTTTAGCCTCTTTTGGGCCTGTGCTCTCTCCATCTGTTTTGAGGGTATCCTTGCAGCTTGTAGTAAGAGTACTGCATATGTCCAAATCTTCCACAATAATAGCATCTCACCCTTTCATCTCTGAATCTTCTGCCATGATGAGATTGCTTATGCTGCCATCCATAATGTGGTCTCCTCCTACCATAACTGCCCTGCCATCTATTATGTTGATGTCTTCTCCCATAAGACGGCTGAGAATGTTGTTTCCTGGATTGTCTCCCATGATGGTGTGGCTTTCTTCTTCCATATATATAAGGAACAACATTGGTGTATCCATACCCATAACCATACCAGTTGTCCTGATGTTAAGACATCTGATGAGACATGTGCTGTTTGATCTTAGCAGGTTGCATGCTCTCATGGTATTGTGGGGGCATATACTTACCAGCTCCCTGTGGCTGCTTTCTCTTCTGATAGGGACCAGTCTTCTTCTCAATCTTCTTAGGTTGGGAAACATCAGCTTTCTTAGGGGTAGGATCTTGCTTCTTTGGCTGATGTTGAGATGAAAGTTGTAACACTTCCTTCTTTGAACCTGAAGTGCTTCCTTCTGAAGTTCCCTTTTCCTCAGCCACATAACCTATCCCAGCTTTGTCTCCAGTAGCTTTTTCTTACTGAAGAATCTTGTCAAGTGTGTCTGTGCCACAGCTCAGCATCCTGACAGACTTGGTCATTTGATCAAGATGAGCTCTAACTAACACCACTTCATTTTCAAGACCAGTCTTTTCATTTTCTAGCTGAGCAATCTATTGCTTGTGGCACTTGTTTTCTTGACAAATCTCAGCACTTTTTAAACACAGCTCTTGATAGGTGGAAGCCAACTCTTCATAAGTTACTTCTCCATCACTAGAATCATCATCAGATACCACAGCTCCTGTCAAAGCTCTCACATGCTTTGCTGACTCGCTTTCACTTTCACTATCAGAGTCAGACCAGGAAACAGTCATGCCCTTCTTCTGATTTTTCAAGAAGGTGGGACATTCTTTCTTGACATGTCCATACCCTTCACACTCAAAGCACTGCACTCCTTTATCTTGGGCAGTTTTCTCTTCATCCTTCTTGCTGGGGTCAGAAGTCATGTTCTTGACATTAGGCCTGGAGTTATTATTCATTCTCTTGAATACTTTGGCAAACTATCTTCCCAACATCACTATGGCCTGAGACAGATCCTCCTGGGATTCAGATTTCTTCCCTTTCTCCTCTTCACCATTTGTCACCAGGGCTATACTCTTTGGCTTCTTTTCTGGTTCTTCCTCATTCAACCCAAGCTCAAAGGTTTGAAGAGATCCAATGAGCTCATCTACTCTCATCTTGCTGATGTCTTGTGATTCTTCAATGGCAGTAACCTTCATTTTATACTTCTTAGGTAGGGACCTAAGGATCTTCCTCACAAGCTTTTCATCTGACATCTTCTCTCCAAGAGCACTAGATGCATTGGCCAGCTCAAGAACACTCATGTGGAAATCATGAATAGTCTCATCTTCCTTCATCTTCAGGCTTTCAAATTTTGATGTTAAAATCTGAAGTCTTGACATCTTGACTCTAGATGTTCCTTCATGAGTAGCTTGCAAGATATCCCATGCTTCTTTAGCAACTTCACAGGTATTGATTAACCTGAAGATGTTCTTATCCACTCCATTGAAGATAGCATTCAGAGCTTTGGAATTTCCAAGGGCAAGCTCATCTTCCTCCTTGGTCCACTCTTCTTCAGGCTTTGGCTTAGAGGTGCCTTCTTTATCTTTGCCAGCATCATCCTTCTCACACATGACAGGAGCTTTCCATTCTTTAATAACAGCCTTCCAAGCCCTACTGTCCAAGGATTTTAAGAAGGTGGCCATCCTTGGCTTCCAATAGTCATAATTGGATCCA
This sequence comes from Lathyrus tuberosus, assembly GCA_022829125.1. Lineage (NCBI taxonomy): Eukaryota > Viridiplantae > Streptophyta > Magnoliopsida > Fabales > Fabaceae > Lathyrus > Lathyrus tuberosus. The sequence goes on along the minus strand of JALAZF010000436.1, from coordinate 368,328 downwards.
TCCAAAATAGGGGGTCTGTTGACAAATCCTCCAACTTCTTTGTCCATCTTTACACCAGAAAGTAACTTCCCTAGATCTCACCCAGAGACAGACAGGATGCCTGCTCTGATACCAATTGAAATTCTGGTATCAGACGTGTGATGTTAAGGTGTGATGTCACAACAACACACTCTGCACAATGGACATCAATAATAGTAAAATAACACCAAGAATTGTTGACCCAGTTCGGTTACAACCAACCTACTCTGGGGGCTACCAAGCCAGGGATGGAATTCACTACTTGTAGATATAATTTACAGACTCAACAACCCGTTGACAATCTCCTAAACTTATACTCTACTAATGATTTCCTACCTAAGAAACCACTTAGGTATGAGAACACCACTCAATCCCTTACACACACTCAAAGAACCCACTTTGAGTACCCTTGATCTTACTTCACAGCTTCGATCAATTCAAACAACTCTCTTTGCTTCACAGCTTTAGAGAGGACAGAAACTCAACACCTATTCAAACCCTAGAATAGTGTAAATACAAGCACTTTAAACAAACTCTAGACACTAAGCCTTCTGCTCTTGATCTTCTGAATGTTTTTTGTACTTTTTCCTTTGGTCTTGTGCGCTTTATATAGCTCCTGAATTGGGCTTGGACTTGTCACAATATTTGATCAGATTTGTTAATTAAAATTGAATCTTCAAAACAGATTTTATCCCCAAAATCTTTTTAAATCTTTAACCTTTTAATTCTCCAACAGACCTGCAATCAAATCTCCCATGTAACAGAAAATATCTATCCCAAGATATTCTCATCCAGTGAGTTAACCACTCTCCACAATTCCAGCTAATACGCGTGCCCTAATAACATATCCTGCTGTTATTAATTCTGCAGGTCTGATGTTACAACATCACCTGTGTGACATCAGACATCCATCTTCAGCACATAACTACTTAACACAACCCAGTGTTAAGACTTCAATGTTGCAACATCAGCACCTTGACATCAACATTGAATAACCTTTGTTTTACCAAAATTTCAGTCAATCCAGGAACTATCAAATTAGGTATGCCATCAATGAAATAAAATTTGTTGTTGTTATAAATAGACAAGTTTACAGTTGAAACTATGATGTTGTGCTAGAGCCCACATTTGGACACTTGGTATGATTGTGGCCTGGTGTTAACTCATAAATTCGACGCCTATATTAAGTTGGAGGAATTAATTGGTTTTAAAATTCTTTGAAGAAGTCTAAAGGAGTGTTCGACTGGATCTTCATGTGGAATTTAAATCGAAGATGCTTGTGTAAAGGACGTGCTTGGGACTTAGAAATATTTTCAAGAATTTGGAAATGACCTTCGACCGAGGTTCTTGATGATGTCCAGTGCTAAGGAATTCAAATTCAAATAAAGGAGGGAGTAGTTATTCTTGTCCGCTCCTGGAAAAAGACAAGTGGCGCACATCCAAGGGGGAGAAGCATGCAGCGCGACACTTGTCATGTGTTGATTGTTTTAGGAAGTTAACAGCAGTTAGTTTTACTATTATAAATAGGAGTTCTAGCAATAGAATTCGGCGTGTTGTGTTCACTTTGTACAAGTTACTCCAAATTTACTAAAAGTATCCGCGTGTAGAGAAACGAGTCTTGTGAGAATGTACGTGATGTAAACACCATTTATCTTTTTAATGCAATTTACTTTAATCTTTCATTAAGAACTTGTCCTTTATTTTTAACGCAAGTTATGTTTCTGCACTTTGTCCTATTTTCATGCTTTCGACCTTTACTTTACACCTTCGACCCTTTCCTTTAAATTTTCAGCCTTTTAACTTAACATTTTAAAACATTGTTTAGATTATATTTTCAACAAACCTTTCTTCATGATCACTGTCGAAGTGTTTAGTTATTTAGAATTTACTTTAGATCAATGGTTAGCACATGTCCTAGGATCAATCTGATCGATCCTGTGAGTCACTAAAGTTAGATTTGGAAGATCAGCGGTTGTTTACCATTTTTCACGGTAAACAAATTGGCACGCCCAGTGGGACAGTTCTAACTCTATAAAAATCATTCTAAAAATTGAAAATCTATATTCATCAATCTTTTCCTTCTTAAAAAACTTTGTTGCATGTTATTGAGAAGTGGTAAGGTAACCACTACAAACGAAGAGAGGCCAAGGAGAAGATACACAAGAAAAATGGCGACAAACACTAGTCAGCCAAACAATCCAACCCCTCAAGGGAGTGGTTCTAATCCTCAATCAAGTAATTCAAATGCCCAACCTAGTAACACTAACCCTCAAAATGTTTCTAGGAATGATGTGGTACCACCCCCAGTCCCTTCGACAAGAGAGCCAATACCGCCTCCTGTTATGTCTGAACCAATGCCATCAATAGCAGGTTCAGGGTCGACATATACAAGGGCTTACACTCAACCCGTTTTGGAATACATTGGGCCGCAAGCATTGAATCCCCAAACTCCACCAGGAGGAACTTCGACGTTAAGGCATTTTCATAACCGTTACCAAGGAATCCACCTTATGGAATGCCAACGTCAATAATGCAAAGCCTCCAAAATGCCCCCCAAGTATTCTCAGAAAATGTAATGTCTTCGCCATTACAAGGGTCAGGATCTGGGATAAATGTGGGTTGAAACAGGCAAAGTGTAGGTGTGGGATATTCCACTCAAGGTCCTAGTCTAACAAATACTTCTATAGCATGTTTAAGACATCAAATGGATGAGAGTAACCTACAATGGTACAAACCTTGTCCTAAACTATGGGGGAGATTTTCCAGCCCTTGATCCAGAACACTACCCAAACCAACCAACAATTAGCAGTGCAATTGGCACGCATGGCAGAATTTATGGGTGTACCAGCCCCTGTACGAGGTGTAACTATTGTGGAGAACATTCCACGGCGGAACCTAGGGGACATACCTGAGGCGAATCTAGAAAATCAGGGGATAGTCGAACCTCCCAGAGTTGAACCTCCTAGAATTGAACCACCTAGGAACCAAGTTCTAATTCCTGTTGAGAGGGAACAAGGGGTAGTTATAGTAAATAGAAACCAAGATGCTGACCATGTTCTACAACAGGTTTGACGTAACAACGTAGCAGCAGATAATAACCTAGCAGCCATGGTCGAAAGGATAATGGCTCGAAATGGGGTAAATGTTGGCTTTACTAGGCCAAACTATACATCACTGATAGTATATTACATTCTCCAATCAGAATTACCTCCTAGGACGAAGGTCCCAAAGTTTACTAGGTTCTCAGGAGATACCACAGAATCTACTGTCGAACACGTAGCCCGGTATATGATCGAGGCTGGAGAGATTGCAAATGACGAAAGTCTTAGGGTAAAATATTTTCCAAGTTCCCTTACCAAAAATGCTTTTACTTGGTTTACAACCCTACCTCCTAACTCAATCTGTAATTGGACCCAGTTAGAACGTCTATTCCATGAACAATTCTACATGGGACAAACTAAGATTAGTTTGAAAGAATTGGCTAGCATAAAACGAAAGTTTACTGAGCCAATAGACGATTACCTGAATAAGTTTCGGTTACTTAAAGCTAGGTGCTTTACACAAGTGCTAGAACATGAATTGGTCGAAATGGCCGTTGGTGGCCTTAATTACTCTATTAGAAAGAAGTTGGATACCCAGTATCTGAGAGATATGGCCCAACTGGCTGATAGGGTTTGATAGTTAGAACGTCTGAAAGACGAAAAGGCTAAGGCGAATAAGGGTAAAAGGGTAGCCTATGTTTAATATAATGAGGATGTCGAAGGTTTACATGACGAACCGTTATATTTCGACGAAAATGAGGTAGACGTTGCTGAGTTAAAGCAAGGTCCTCCATATGCTTGTAAAATGTTAGCTCCTTCGAATGGAAAAAATTATGTCGAATCTGAGAAGAACGATAGGTTTCCAAAGAAAACATATACTTTCGATATCACTAAGTGTGACAAAATTTTTGATTTGTTAGTTAAAGATAGACAAATGATAGTGCCTCCTAACGCTAAAATGCCACCTTTAGAACAAAGAAAAAAGAGAGGATTTTGTAAGTACCATAATTTTCTAGGTCATAAAACTTCTCAGTGTTTTCTTTTCAGGGATTTGGTGCAAAACGCTATTCAGGAGGGCAGACTGAAATTCGGAGAGAAGAGAAAAGGTCAAATGAAAATTGATTCTGACCCATTGCAAATAGTGGATGCCCATTATGCTGAGCCAGAGGTACATATGGTTGAGGTTGCTGATGACTTCGACTGTTCAGTCAACATGGTGGAAATTACTGAAGATTTCGCCAATGATGCTATGTTAGCCAAGGTTACTAAAGACCTCGACATTAGTGCCATGGAGAAACTCATGAACGAGGTTGTTGATGGCTTTAACAAAGCTACTGATGGCTTAGATGATGGGATCACTGAAGATTCTAACATGGCGCTGGTTACCAAAGAAACTGCTGAGAGTTTCGTTAAGAGGGATAAGGCTGTTGAAGGCCTTGGTGAAGACTTCTGCAATCTGAATCTTAGTGCTGATGTCGACATGGATGTGAATATGGTCGAGATTACACAACCTAAGACCATGGAGGTTGATAAAGCAAGCTGCCAAGAGGAGCGTAACAAAGTGGCGTATCCAAAACAAGAAGAGACTATTATTGAATTCCTTCACCGCTTCCAAAAGAAGGGATCAGGTGTCATGCTATGCCCCAGGTGCAGCGTAATCTTCGACCAAAAGGCTGCTCACAATCTTGAGGGAATTAGGAAGGCTAAGGAAAGAAGGGAGCAGAAAACATCTCATGGTCAAAGGGGTTTCGATCCTAGAATGTCTTCTTCAAAACAGGTGGGTGGAAAAACACAGTTCCTAAGGGCCAGACCCAACACCTTCAAACCAACAAGTAATGTGCTAGTAGGAAGCTAGATGAAACCCGTCGAAGGAAAGGAAAAAGGTCCGAAAAAATGGCAGAAGTTTGATGTGAACAGAGGCTCTTCAATAGAGTATCGAAAAGAGTTTCAGACTTCCAACAAGTCGGCGTATGTCTCTGAAAACTATAAGGGGAAGAACCCGATGTCGCGATCTCAATGGAGGAGAGAACAATGTAGAAGGAAGGCTCTCAGGGAGGCTCAGTTGAAGGACCAGGGAGAATCCAGTACTAATGTCCCTACTGATAATAACAGAGGGAATCAAATAAAGATTTCTGAGAAAGTGCCCATGGGGCGAAAATTGTTTTCCTCTCAAGAGGACAAACATGAAAAGACTGTCGAAGATGATGAAGAAATGATAGACAACTTCGAATCTGAGTCTGACACTTCTCTCGACATTATAGTCAATGTGGTGTCTATAATACCAAGGGAGTTCGACCAAATTACAGAGGTCGAAGATTTAGATGCTTGCACTGAAGCAGAGATGGCAGCACACAAGCCTGTGTGCTACTATATTATGAATAATGGGTGCGTTAAAGAGCAGAAGGCCTTCTTCGAGCGACCCACAGAGGAGATGAAGGGTCACCTAAAGCCTCTCTACATTACTGGAAAAGTGGAGAACGTACCAATAAACAAGATATTAGTTGATTGTGGCGCGACAGTAAACCTGATGCCACATTTCTTATTGAACAAGATTGGCAAGTATAATACTGATACCTAGCCACACAATATGGTTCTTTCAAATTACGAAGGAAAAGTTGGCTCTACACTGGGTGTGATACAATTTGATTTAACATTTGGGATAATCACTAGGCCTACTGTCTTCATGGTAGTGGAAACAAAAGGCAACTACAATCTGCTCTTAGGACGAGAGTGGATACATGGCATTAGTGCAGTGCCATCTTCAATGCATCAACGAATCACCATCTGGAGGCCAGATGGCATAGTCGAGAACATTGAAGCTGATCAGGAGTATTTTAAGGCACCAATAAATCATGTCGACAGAAGACAGTTCAACAAGCACCTGACTCACATTGCCCCTTGTGGCCCAACAGATTTTGAGTTTGTCCCGGATGATGAAACATTTTGCTCATTGTACTTACATCTCGTCGATGGTTTCCGTTGGGATAAGGGGTGTCAGGGGAAAGGCTTCCATACCTTAGCGAGCCTGCAGTAGACCCCACAGGGTGGGGAAGTGAATTCAGTGATAATGACTGAGTTCGAAGCTTTGAAAAGAATTTTGGCCTATGTGGTTGAAACCAAACTACAAGCAACTTTGGAAGCTGCTAATGAATATATGGTTGGCGAAGCCAATTCTGGATACCACCAAGAAGGTCCTGGTAAGGACTTCGACCCAGAGCCACCTGATAAGGTTCAGGGTGTAGAACAAAGCCAGAGGCTTGATGCAATCTATAATGATGAGCCTTTAGGATTTGAAAAAGAGCTGCTGACAAATAATATTAAGATGTTAGTGCAGGATCCGTTAGAAGAAATCGACCTAGGAGAAGGGGCAATTAGAAGGCCAACATATGTCAGCGCCAATCTTGACCCATAACTTAAGGTCGAAGTTACCCAGTTGTTGCAGGAGTTTAAAGACTGTTTCGCCTGGGACTATGATGAGATGCCTGGTTTGAGTAGAGAGTTGGTCGAACATAAGTTGCCGATCAAGCCTGGGAAGAAGCCAGTCAAATAGAATCCAAGACGGTTTGCCCCAAAAATTCTCTCAAAGATAAAGGAAGAAGTCAAAAGACTCATTCGATGCAAATTCATCCGCACTACCAGGTATGTCGAATGGTTAGCTAACATTGTACCTATTATTAAAAAGAATGGTTCCTTAAGAGTTTGCATAGACTTTAGAGATCTAAATTCTGCAACTCCAAAGGATGAAAATTCTATGCCTGTGGCAGAAATGCTAGTCGATTCTGCCGCAGGACATGAGTATCTTAGTATGTTAGATGGGTACTCTGGTTATAACCAAATATTCATTGCTGAAAAGGATGTCCGCAAAATAGCTTTTTATTGACCTAGAGCCTTAGGCACCTACGAGTGGGTAGTAATGCCTTTTGGCCTCAAAAATGCTGGGGCAACATATCAATGAGCAATGAACTCAATTTTCCATAATTATATAGAGAATTTCATGCAAATATATATTGATGATATTGTGGTTAAGTCTGTTTCAGGGAAGAGTCACTTAGACCATCTTCGACAGTCCTTTGAAAGGATGAGAAGACATGGTCTCAAAATGAATCCTCTTAAGTGTGCGTTTTGTGTGCAGGCAGCGGATTTTCTAGGCTTTGTGGTCCACAAAAAAGGGATCGAGATTAACCAGAATAAGACCAAAGCCATCATGGAGGCGAAAGCGCCATCAACAAAAAAGGAGTTGCAATCACTGCTGGGCAAGATTAATTTCTTGAGAAGATTCATATTGAACCTAAGCGGAAAAACGCAGGCCTTTTCACCATTACTTCGATTCAATAAAGGTGGGTTCGAATGGGGGCAAGAACAGCAGGAAGCCTTCGACAAGATCAAGGAATACCTGAGTCATCCTCCAATTCTTTCACTACCTTATAGGAATAGGAGTATGAGATTGTACATAGCTGCGTCAGACAAAACCTTAGGGAGCATGTTGGCTCAAGAGGATGAAGATGGTGTCGAAAGGGCCATCTACTACCTCAGTAGAGTTTTGAATGATGCAGAAACTAGGTATAGCATGATAGAAAAATTATGCTTATGCTTGTATTTCTGTTGTACAAAATTAAAGCAATATATAAAACCAGTTTATGTTTCATCTCATTTCGATGTTATTAAACATATGTTGTCTAAACCTATGTTGCATAGTCGAATCGGTAAATGGACACTAGCATTGACTGAGTAATCTTTAACATATAAGCCTTTAAAAGCAATTAAAGAACAAGTGGTAGCACACTTCATAGTCGACCACTCCATAAATGAAAACACTTTAAATTACGTCGAACTGGAACCTTGGAAGTTATACTTCAATGGCTCTAGCCACAAAGATGGAACAGACGTAGGTTTGCTAATTATTTCTCCTGATAAAATTCCAACAAAATTCAAGTCCAAGGTTGAAGGACTTTGTTCCAACAACGAGGCTGAGTATGAAGCCTTAATAGCGGGACTTGGAATTTTGTTAGAATTGGGGGCAACTCGAGTCAAAATAATGGGAGACTCAGAGTTGGTCATAAAGCAAATTACAAAGGAGTACAAATGTGTTAAGGAAAATCTTATCATGTACTTTGTAATAGCCAACAGACTACTAAAGAAATTCGAAGTAGTAAGCATTCGACACATACCTCGATTAGAGAATCAAGTGGCCAATGACTTGGCTCAGATTGCTTATGGGTATAAGGTTTTGAAGGAAAGTTTACAAGAGGCAATCAAAGCCAGAGATAAAGTTGTGTCTGTTGGGTTATGCCCATCAGATCTAGAAGTGACGAAGCTTGGATACGCTGATGATGAAAATTTTGAGATTTTTGCAATAGACAACTTGACCGACAAAGATTGGAGGAAGCCGATAGTCGAATACTTGCAAAATCCAATAGCGTCCACAGAGCGAAAGATCAGGTATCAAGCTTTAAGTTATGTACTTCTAGGTAGTGAATTATTTAAAAAGACCCATGAGGGAGTCTTACTTAAATGCCTAAGTGAATCAGAGGTGTATCTTGCCCTTTCGACTGTCCATAGTGGGGAATGTGGGGCACATCAAGTAGGCCATAAGATGAAATGGCTATTATTTCGACAAGGCATGTATTGGCCTACTATGCTAAAAGATTGTATTGAATTCGTTAAGGGCTGCCAGGAATGTCAAGTTCATGCTGGCATACAACATATCCCTGCAAGTGAGTTGCATTCTATAGTCAAACCATGGCCTTTTATAGGTTGGGCTTTGGATTTGATTGGAGAGATTCGACCAGCATCCTCCAAAAATCAAAGATACATTTTGGTGGGTATTGACTATTTTACGAAATGGATCGAAGCGATACCTTTACCAAATATGGATCAAGATGATGTAATCGAATTCCTTCAAAAATACATCATTTATGGGTTTGGAATTCCAGAAACGATCACAATAGATCAAGGATCAATCTTTACTGGTCGAAAGATGCAGGAGTTTGCAAGAGAAATGGGTTTCAAACTCTTAACCTCTACACCTTATTATGCTCAGGCTAATGGTCAGGTCGAAGCAGCCAATAAAGTGGTGATTGGTTTGATTAAAAAACATGTGGGAAATAAGCCTAGGAATTGGCATAAGACATTGGACCAGATTCTTTGGGCATGTCGAACTTCTCCCAAAGAGGCAACTAACACCACTCCATTTTGATTGACTTATGGTCATGATGCAGTATTACCTGTGGAGATCTACCTTCAGTCGACAAGGATTCAGAGACATCATGAAATTCCTTCTGAGTTTTATTGGAATATGATGTTAGATGAGTTGGTAGATTTGGAAGAAGAAATACTTAAAGCTTTAGAACTTTTAAAGAGACAAAAGAAAAGAGTAGAGAAGTCTTACAATAAAAAGGTTAAGATTAAGACTGAAATTCTGGTACCAGATGTGTGATGTTAAGTGCGATGTCACAACAACACACTCTGCAATGGACAATGCAATAACAACAATAAATCAACACAAAGAATTGTTCACCCAGTTCGGTCTAACTACCTACGTCTGGGGGCTACCAAGCCAGGGATGAAATTCACTACTTGAAGAATTAATTTACAGACTCAACAACCCAGTTGACAATCTTCTAAACTTAATTCCTATTAGTGACTTCCTACCTAAGAAACCACTTAGATATGAGAACACTACTCAATCCCTAAAACACTCAAAGAACAACCTCTTTGAGAAACCTTGATCCTGCTTCACAGCTTTGATCAAGTTACACAACTCTCTTTGCTTCACAGCTTTAGAGAGGACAAAACACAATTCACCAATTCACACTAGAATGGTGTATACAAAAATACGTACAAAGACAATGTTTAACCTCCAATTAAAGCTCCCTATCTTCTGTCTATTTTTTGCACATTCTTCCTTTGATCTATGCGCTTTATATAGCTATCTGAATTGGGCTTGGACCTGCTACAATATCTGACTTGATTTGTTATTTAAAACTGAATCTTCAAAACAGATTTTCTCCTAAAATCTTTTCAAATCTTCAACCTTTTAAATCTCCTACAAATCTACACCAGATCTCCTATGCAACAGAGAATATCTAACCCAAGATATCTGCAACCAATGAGACTACCTGCTCTCCACAATTCCAGCTAAAACGCAAACCCTAACAACATCACAAAACCTGATGTTATTAATTCTGCAGATCTAATGTCACAACATCGCATGTGACATCAGACATCCAAACTTCAGCAACTAAAACACTTAACACAGCCCAGTGTTAAGACTCAATGTTGTGACATTACCACCTTGACATCAAACCTTGAACAACCTTTGTTTTACCAAAATTCCAGCCAATCCAAGAAACTAACAATATCCCCCTTTGGCTAATTTTGGCTAAAACACTCTCTGCACCTTCAGAGACTTCAGCAAAAACAATCTCTGCACCTTCAGAGACTTCAGCAGCGGAATAAACTTCAATAATTTTGAAACTACAAGCAGCAGCATCTTCAATACATACAGACTTCACTTCACACAGAACTCTGCTACAGCACCATCTTCAACAGCTACAATTTTCAACAATCACCAATGGTGCTCCCCCTCAATAACAAGAACCAGCTGTTTAGCAATTCAGCAATTACTCCCCCTTAATATATGCACTTCTGCATCTGCATCACATCAGCAATTAGCTACATCCTCAGCAGCATATTCCTTGACTTCATTCCATAGCAGGAACTGACATTTGTACTCTAAGATACTCATGGTTCACTTGGCTATTTCTCCCCCTTTTTAGCCACAATTTGACAACCTTCAAGCAGAAGCCCTACTAACTATAGTCAGTACTACCCTAGCTCTCATTGTTAGCCTCACAGTTAGCATAACAAATCATAGAACAAAAACAAAAAGGGTGCATATACAGCACAATATTCAGTTTACAAACCAAACACATTAAGTGCTGAAACAAAGACAACATTGCAGAAAAAAACTAAAACTACTAGAAGCAAAAGCAAATAAGCTAGTCTTCATTTAAACTAGATCCAACTCTAGTATCCTCTTCATCCTCCTCTGAGCTATCAGCACTGGCATTATCACACTCATCATTCTTATCAGCACTAACAGGAACATCATCACCATTGTCTTGTTCTAACTGCTAGATCAGCTTCTCAAGTTTTTCTTTTCTGACCAGACTGGTACTGATGACTGCATCAAGGTCTTTGCACATGGTCTTCAATTCTTCAAGCAGTTCAGCCTTTGTACTCTTCCTGTTACCACCAGCCTCTGATGTCACAACAATATCTGGAACATGATGTCCAGTAAATAGCTTAGGGTGTAGGGACAAAGTTATCTTCCTCTGGCAGGCTATATCTGAGCTTGTTAAAGTCTCAGGTTGCTGATCTAAAATGATTCCATAAACCAAAGAGGGGAATGCTATAGGTAACTTGACAGCATTGGTTTCGGCATGTTTTACCACCTGGTTAAAAATGTAGCTCCCAAAGTCAAATTTCATCTTCTTTCCAACATCATAGATAAACTTTCCAAGACCAACAGCAATTGTTGTTTTATGGTTGGTTGGCACCCAGTTAGCTGCACCAATCCTGTGAAGAATGGCATACTTGATGCTGAGTTTGCTAGTCTTCAGCTTCCCTTTCAATGGCCAAACCTTTACTTATCCAGCAGTAATCTCCTTGCAGATATCATTATCAGTAGACTCAAGATCACTACACTCTCCATCATCTCTACCTAGATATTTGTTGATGGTACTAGGAGAAAACTTAATACACTTCCCTCTAACAAAGACTTTCATGAAGTCCGTGCTTCTCTTATCAGTAATGTTGACAAGGATGTTTACAATAAACTCTTTGACAAGCCCATCATAACATTTTGGAAGTGCAGTCACAGTCTTCACCAGACCAACAACATTTATCAGTTCCATAACTTCCTCTATTTCCAAGGCTTCTTTACCTAGTTCCCTTTCCAGGGCTAGTCTTCTCTAACAAACGAACTTCCACATAGATGCACTACTGGTATAATGGAAAGAAATGTTATCAATTAGAACATCAGGAACCTTATCAGGTATTCTCTTTAGAATAGTTTTCCTGACAGGCGTGATGTCCTGAACATCATCTTCGACATCATAGTCAGATTCTGAATGCTCCACAACCTTCCTCTTTCTAGGATTTACTTCTACTTTACTCCAGGCTTTTGCTGGCCCAACAACAATGTTCTTCCTCTTTTCATCAGATGACTTCTTAGGAGAGGGTTCAACCTTCTTTCCCTTCCTAGATTTTAACCTCTTTGCAATACTTGGGACAACTCTTGCTATCACCTCATCATGTGATAGATCATCTACATTGATCACATCAGCATTATCATTACCAACAGAAGTGGGTTCTTCAGATGTCCTAACATTCTCCTCAACATTTGTCTCTTTATGCTTGTCTTCACTCTGATCAGCATCTTCAATAGCTATTATTGCAAGTTGTTGAAGACTTGACTTACCTCCTTGCATATTATCTTTCTCAGCTGGCATCTGATTCAAAGGAATTGAAATTCCTTTAACAGGGATGCCTTTGTCCAGAATTTTGAGGCAAAATTACCCATCCTTTTGTCTGATTCAGGAAGAATTGTTGAGATGGGCTCAATGTTCATAGGATCGTATGCTGAACCTTCGTTAGTGGAAACCCTAGCTATTCCTTTCACAGATTTCTTGGATGGGGAAGTCATGAATCCTTCGAGATAGGTGAGATTTAGTGAGGGTTGATTCTTGAAGGCGAAGAAGATGAACAGTTGTGAGAACATGGCTTTGAAGAAGCGTGATGTTGCAACACTAGGAAATGAGGGTCTAAGGCAAGGAGCTTGATTTTGAGTATCAATGACTTTCTCCCTCCATACACACTTTCCTTTAAAAAATTTAAAAGGATTTATGTCAGAATTCATTAATTCTAATTCCCCTTTCAATATTCTTTCATGCTTGATGTTACCATCTGATGTTACAACATCAATCATAACATTACCATATAAGCTGACCTCTTTTGGTATCCATTGATAGCAATTATCTTTGGATCTTATACCCTTCATCACAACCTGATTATGCTCATCAGAAACCACACACTCATCTTTGGTGTAGTTAACTTTGTACCCTTCATCACACAATTGGCTTATGTTGATCAAATTTGCATTTAAACCATTGACAAACAGAACATTGTCAAGTTCAGGTCTACCGTCACCTTTCACTTTTCCAACTCCTGCAACTACACCTCTTTCACCATTGCCAAAAATAACCTCATTTGCATGGCAAGGATTTAACTTCACCAAATGCTCATTGGATCCAGTCATGTGCTTTGAACATCCACTGTCAAAGTACCATGCATCCATTGCAAAATGTCCATCTGAGGTATGAGCCACTAGACATGTGACCTGAGCTTTAGGAACCCATTGTTTCACCACCTTGGGCCTGACCTCCTTCTGTCTGGGTTGAGGGGCATAATTTGGATAACCATGAAGCTTGAAGCAAGAGGACTGCGTATGTCCAAACCTGCCACAATAGAAGCATCTGACTCTGTCATCTCTGAAGTGGTTATACCTTCTGCCACCTTGATGATAATGTTGTGGCTGCCACCCATAATGTTGTCTCCTTCTTCCATAGTTGGATTGTCTTCTATGGTAAGGCTATTGTCTTCTACCATAGGTACCCTGTCTCCTGTACTAAGAATGCTATCTTCTATGGTGATGAGGTTTCCTTCTTCCATAGTAATGAGGCACATCATTGTTGTATCCATATCCATACCAGTTTCCCTGATGCTGAGACATCTGATGAGACATGTTCTGTTTGAACCTGGCAGCTTGCATGCTCTTGTGATATTGGGGAGGCATATACTGACTAGCTCTTTGGGGCTGCACCTTCCTCTGATGAGGACCATTCTTCTTTTCACCATTCTGAGGTTGAACAACCTTCTTAGGTGTAGGATCCTGTCTCTTAGATTGATGTTGAGACATCTCCTTCTTTGTTCCTGAAGTGCTAGCTTCAGCAGGTATCTTTTCCTCAACCACAAATCCTATGCCTGACCTATCACCAACAACCTTTTCTGTCTGAAGAATCTGATCAAGAGCAGCTGTACCACTGTTTAGCATCCTAACAGATTTGGTCATATGATCAAGATGGGCTTTGACACATAAGACTTCACTTTCCAGATCAGCTTTAGCAGTTTCAAGCTGAGCGATCTGTCTCTTTTGGCTCTTGTTTTCTTGACAGATCTCAGCACTCTTCAGACAAAGCTCTTTATAAGTGGATGCTAACTCCTCAAAAGTTATTTCTCCATCACTTGACTCATCATCAGAAACAATAGTTCCTGTCAAAGCTCTAACATGCTTTGCTGACTCACTTTCACTTTCACTATCAGAGTCAGACCAGGAGACTGTCATGCCCTTCTTCTGCTGCTTCAAGAATATGGGACATTCTTTCTTGACATGTCCATACCCTTCACATTCAAAGCACTGAACACCTTTATCCTGGGCAGTCTTCTCTTCATCTTTCTCTTTTGACTTGCTGATGTCAAAAGGAATGTTCTTGACATTAGGCTTGTAGTTATTATTCATCCTCTTGACCACTTTGTTGAACTGCCTTCCCAACATAGTAATGGCTTGAGACAGATCTTCCTGAGAATCATCACCTTTGACTTTCTTAGCTTCTGCAGGAGTGGAGACCAAGGTTATACTCTTGGGCTTCTTTTTTGGTTCTTCCTCATTCAAACCAAGCTCAAAAGTTTGAAGAGATCCAATGAGCTCATCTACCCTCATTTTGCTTATGTCTTGGGCTTCTTTAATTGCAGTCACCTTCATCTTGTACCTCTTGGGAAGGGACCTAAGGGTTTTCCTTACCAGCTTTTCTTCTGACATCTTTTCTCCAAGAGCACTGGATGCATTAGCCAGCTCAAGAACACTCATGTGGAAGTCATGAATAGTCTCATCTTCCTTCATCTTCAGACTTTCAAACTTTGATGTTAGAATCTAAAGTCTTGACATCTTAACTCTTGATGTTCCTTCATGTGTAGCTTTCAAAATATCCCATGCTTCCTTAGCAACTTCACTTGAGTTGATCAATCTGAAGATGTTCTTATTAACTCCATTGAAGATAGCATTTAGGGCTTTAGAGTTACCAAGGGCAAGCTCATCTTCTTCCTTGGTCCATTCTTCTTCAGGCTTCAGCTTTGAGGTGCCCTCTTTATCTTTCCCAGCATCATCTTTTTTAAACACAATAGGTGCTTTCCATTCTTTTATGATCGCCTTCCACACCCCGCTGTCCAAGGATTTCAAAAAGGTGATCATCCTTGGCTTCCAATAATCATAATTCGAGCCATCCAAAATAGGTGGTCTGTTGACAAATCCTTCAACTTCTTTGTCCATCTTTACACCAGAAAGTAACTTCCCTAGATCTCACCCAGAGACAGACAGGATGCCTGCTCTGATACCAATTGAAATTCTGGTACCAGATGTGTGATGTTAAGTGCGATGTTACAATAACACACTCTGCAATGGACAATGCAATAACAACAATAAATCAACACAAAGAATTGTTCACCCAGTTCAGTCTAACTACCTACGTCTGGGGGCTACCAAGCCAGGGATGAAATTCACTACTTGAAAAATTAATTTACAGACTCAACAACCCAGTTGACAATCTCCTAAACTTAATTCCTACTAGTTACTTCCTACCTAAGAAACCACTTAGATATGAGAACACTACTCAATCCCTAAAACACTTAAAGAATAACCTCTTTGAGAAACCTTGATCCTGCTTCACAGCTTTGATCAAGTTACACAACTCTCTTTGCTTCACAGCTTTAGAGAGGACAGAACACAATTCACCAATTCACACTAGAATGGTGTATACAAAAACAAGCACAAAGACAATCTTTAACCTCCAGTTAAAGCTCCCTATCTTCTGTCTGTTTTCTGCACATTCTTCCTTTGATCTATGCGCTTTATATAGCTATCTGAATTGGGCTTGGACCTGCTACAATATCTGACTTGATTTGTTATTTAAAACTAAATCTTCAAAACAGATTTTCTCCTAAAATCTTTTTAAATCTTCAACCTTTTAAATCTCCTACAAATCTGCACCAGATCTCCTATACAACAGAGAATATCTATCCCAAGATATCCGCAACCAATGAGGCTACCTGCTCTCCACAATTCTAGCTAAAACGCAAACCCTAACAACATCACAAAACCTGATGTTATTAATTCTGTAGATCTAATGTCACAACATCGCATGTGACATCAGACATCCAACTTCAGCAACTAAAACACTTAACACAACCCAGTGTTAAGACTCAATGTTGTGACATTACCACCTTGACATCAAACCTTGAACAACCTTTGTTTTACCAAAATTCCAGCCAATCCAAGAAACTTACAAAGACTTTTCGCCTGGAGATTTAGTTTGGAAGGTAATCCTGCCTATGGATCGAAAGGTTAGAGCCTTGGGTAAATGGTCCCCAAAATGGGAAGGCCCGTTTCAAATTATGCAAGTATTTTCTAATGGAGCCTATGAAGTTGAAGAATTAAATGAGGATAAAAGAATATTGAAAGTAAATGGCAAGTATTTGAAAAAATATAAACTAGCACTTCAAGAAATTAAAATTGCTAAAGAGTAATTCGACGTAAAAAAGGCAAAGCCAACAATGGTATTTATGAATGCCAAAATAGCTTAAAAGTCATTACATATAAAAGCCTCAAATGGCTATGGAGCATTATACTAAAAAGGAAAATTACAAATAAATTAACAAAGCTAAAAAGGGAGATTCTCTTTCATCTTCAAGTACTTCAACTTCTGGAGTTCAAGACGCCTTTCACACAAGGCCTTGTCAGATTTTAATCGGGCAACCTCTTTCTCCAGTTGTTGAGCTTCCTCAACAAAAGTTATAGCATTTTCAAGCTCTTTCGTCAAGCCGGAGTCATCAAAGGCAAACAACTCAGCATTGCGCTTTTTGGCCTTTGAGATCTTGGCTCGAAGCTTCTTGATCTTGCGCTCCCAGGAAGCAATATTTTGTTCATTGGAGGTGATTTCCTGCTTGTTCTTTTCTTTGGTCTCCTCCAATTCTGCTACTTTATTCTCAGAGTCAGTGGCAGAAGCCCAAGCGGCAGCCTCACTTCCAGCTTTGGTTGAGATTGCCTTTTCGATTTGAGGCAGACGCTTGAGGTCACCATAGACTTGGTCAATCATAGTGCCAAGCTCTAAAATGATGTTGGCAGATTCTGGAGAAATAGCATGGATGTTAACTTGTTGTAGGAGATTTGTCAGAGAGATGTGAGTGACATGATCCATCTGTAAGAGTGTGAAAAGGTCACCCTTAAAGATCTTATCTTTGATCTTCAGAAGGATATTGTCCTCAGGTTTGTTTGAAGGCTGATCCCCAGAGGCAGTCGAAGCACTAGGAGTTTTGTCAGATGAACTTCCTCGACGGCCAAGAAGGATTTTTATGTATTGTCGAGGGTTGCTGGCCTTCAAGGCACCGAGTTCCTTTTCAGAAAGGCCTGCTCCATACACAGTTGAGGTTGCCTTGCCTTCAGTAGCAGCAACAATCACTGTGGTAGTAATGGCTTCGACAGGGGTCGGCTCATTGGTGGGTCCTTTGTCAGCCTTCTTTTCCTCACTTTTGTCCACCTCTTCTTCATCTTCATCCATTTTGTCATCAGAATTTTCATCATTATGGCCATCAAGTTCAGACTGGTGCATTATCTCATTATCATCTTCTTCCATCTCCTCCTCCCCTTCTGGGTCAGCATTGTCAGCCCCAACGGTTTCGTCCACTAGGGATCCATCCTCATCGACCAAGGTTGTATCTTCATCCATGGTAGCGGCTCTTGGATTTTCTATTTCAGGATTCTGCTGGCCATCGTCTTCCTCATAGTCAGAGCCATCTGTTTGAGACTGCTGGATAGTAGTCTTTATTGGCGAAGGGGGAGCTGTTTCAAAGCCAGGTTTATTAATTTCACCTAATGAACTCATTCCAGAGCCCAAGTCAGAAGTGGGATAGTATGTAGGCTCACCTTGGTTATTCAGAAGAGTGGCTGGAGAAGGAGGATTATCCACCGATGGCTTTGAACCACTTGCATCAACCTGAATCAAATCGAAGCAAATCAGAACGAAAGGAAACAATGTAAATAAATTAGCTCTTTAAAAAGTGATATGATAAGTTACCTTGACACCTTCAGCATCAGGGCTAGAGTTATTGCTTTCAGCATTATCCGTGACTGGTTTAGAGGCAGCTCCAGAAGAGGCTTCTGCAACTCTACTAGTAGTGGTTGTCTTTTTGGAGACTTTAGCCATTTTAGGCTCAGATTGGCCACCAACAGCATCTGTCTCTTGGCTTGGTTTTTTCCTCTTCTTGATCTTTAAGTCTTCAGGAGGAGATTGGTCATCATCCTCTGAATCAATGATAATTTGGGCAGTGCCCCTCTTTGACTTCCTTTGAGGTGTCGGAGGTGGTTTGCGGGAAGCCTGAAATAATGAGAAGCATTAGAGGAGGAAAGTCTAATCAACGAAAGGAAAAGGTGTGTGGCATACCTTGCTGCCTTCACCTTTTGCTTCGACCAGTTGCTGAGGTATGTTTTTTTCTAGTACAGCTGCAAAACAAACCAAATTACCACAAGTCAGTAATGATAAAGTTCGAATAAAAGAACATAAAATCGAAGAATCCAAACCTTCATGTATTTCGGATTCGATGCGAACATCTTCGATACCGACATGAAGGTGTCCTTTGAAACTGTCTAGCGTATACTTAGTCAGAACCACCCGCTGAGCCCTGGGTTTTGACTGCTGGCGAAGGATCTTTATAGAATCCCCACAGATGAACCAATCTAGAAATAGAGGGGTAAGAGCCACTCCAAAATCAGCAAATGGCAGTCGAGGAGTCTTCGGAGGAAACAGTGTGAAAGCCACTTCATAGCGTTTCTCAGGAGGAACGTGTGAAGGGAGTTTCAAACTCTCCATTTTCTTTAAAAAAAATCCCCTCAATGTAATTGCGGCTTCACGGATGGTTCGACTAATATCATCTGGTCGATAAACAGTTTCAAAGTACCTCTGGAAGGCTTGAATCTCTTTAATGTGAGTGGATGTACCTTTCTTGATCTTCTCCTGCACATCAACAAAAGCTTGGTCAATCAACTGAGCAAAGCTAGAGACATCAAGAAACTCTGCAGCATAATGCTTCGACCACCAGTCGTGGAACTCTTGGGTGCAGAGATGAGAGGG
This sequence comes from Lathyrus tuberosus, assembly GCA_022829125.1. Classification (NCBI taxonomy): domain Eukaryota; kingdom Viridiplantae; phylum Streptophyta; class Magnoliopsida; order Fabales; family Fabaceae; genus Lathyrus; species Lathyrus tuberosus. The sequence goes on along the minus strand of JALAZF010000436.1, from coordinate 349,028 downwards.
TTCAAAGTAGACAGGAGTTAGGAGTGATCGGTGAGCATGTCGAGCAAGGTGTGTCGAACTCTCTATGGCATCATAGATAGTGTTGGGAAGAATGACATAGACCTTCTTCTCATACATGCACTTGGGTAGAGTCTGGACCAAACCAAATTGTCGAGAGACAAGATTTGGTTGGTAGCCCATCAGAGATGGTTGGCCCCTTAGCAAGTTGAGTCGATGAACGATGAGTCAAGGGATCAGGAGTGCCTCCCAGACACGCTTCGATTCTTCTTCATGTTTCTTGAACGAAGGGGGAAAGGGCCTGGTAAACCATTCAGGACCATATTTTCTTTCGACAAAGGGTGCCATCCTTGGTGTGAATTCATAGCGCTTGGAAAACATCTTGACGAAGCCTGAGAAGAATGCCCTAAGTGTCTGCCCTTCTTCGTTTGGGGTTAGCTGAACTAGTCAAGTCCATTCGACTCATATTTCCTTGATCTCTGCAACCTCCTCATCCATGGTCCCTTTGTTAGGGAGGCTAGCTTCAAAAGTGGCATTAAGCCAAAGTTGGAGTAGCCAAAAGGGTCCTGATAGCAGGAGGTTCCCGTTGCTTTCCTGATCTTTCAGACGACCAGCACCTTCACTTAAAGACTCATACAGACTGGCCAATATCATTTCACTTAGGCAAATGCCTCGATTGAGGTGTAATTGATTGGCCAGAGTTAGGTATTTCCTGGCCACCTGCAAAGATTTGGTGCAAAATATGCAGCGAGAAAGCCACATAGCCAGAAATGCTATGTGCTATTGATCTTCGACTGTGTCAGTTTGTTTGTCATGGTAATGGTTCATAAAACGGGTGTAAGTATGCTTGGTGGTGGAAAACCCTATGGTGTCTTGAGCATCTACCTCAGGGTCATAGACTAGTCCGTGTGGTTTTAGACCCGTGATAGCAGCGATGTCGAAGAGGGTGGGTGTCATCATCCCACAAGGGAGATGGAATGTTTAATGGGTACTATCCCAAAAATACAAAGAGGAAGCTAACAGAGTCGGACAGTAGGCAGAACCTGTCTTCGACATCATAATCAGGTCGTATATTCCTAAATCCTTCCAAGTTTCTGCTTTGACTTTCTCTAATTTGGTCAACCAGCTTAAATAGAGGTCAGAATCCTTGAAATATGGGGTTGCTCTAAATAACCTAGACCCATCATTTAAGTACTTCAAATCTATGTTTTTTAGGGCTACATTATCATGAGGCTCAACTGTTATCTTAGCCTTATCTTTCTGCCCTAAGGGTTTAGTTTTATGGTATGAAGGAAAGAAATCACTAATGGCTGCATAATTTGTATCTAAAGAAGACAAAGGACCAGATAAAGCTAATGGTTTCCCAGAAACGGTAACAGGAATCAATACCTGGGTTTCGTAGATATGTTTTTTTTTCTTTCTTAAGAGGTTCCAGGATGAATTGCTGGTTCTTCACCACTTTGGGTCCATTCAATGTAGCGAATAGAGGAAGTAGTGGCACGCTCTTTGGCCCTCTGAACTGCTGGCTTTTCTTTGGGTCTTGAGTGGCAGTATTTGAGGATGCCATTGTTGAGAACTTGAAGAGAATGGGTTTACTGAAGGTGAAGGGTTGAAAGTTTTGAAAGAGAAGAGAGTGCGTAGTGAATACTTTGAAGTTGGAAAAATAAAAAATAGTTTCTGAAGAAACTATTTATAAAGTGTTTGGAAACACTAAAATGTCACTAATCATCATTAAGGAGCTAAAGGCTAGTGGGACACGTGTTCCCCCAGAAGCAAAAGTAAGGGTGGTGGCAGTTACTTCTCATGCTCACGATCTCCTAGACTCTAGGAAATGTTATGATGGTTTGGATTTGATGTGATTCTCGAGGAGACGTTTTAGATATAATCATAATTGGCTGTGACGTCATAAAATTGATTGAAAAGAAACTGAATAGTTTCTTGAGACGTGGGTTAGTCAGTTTTGATGGACACCTATGCATGGTCGAAAGATGGCGTCGAATGGACACTATAAAAAAATGGCATTTCCTTCATTACTGTCGAAAAGGACATTTTTGGTGGGCAATTTGTTAGCTCATAAATTCTATGCCTGTATTAAGTTGGAGGAATTAATTGGTGTTAAAATTCTTTGAAGAGGTCCAAAGGAGTGTTTGACTGGATCTTCATGTGGAATTTAAATCGAAGATGCTTGTGTAAAGGATGTGCTTGGGACTTAGAAATATTTCCAAGAATTTGGAAATGACCTTCGACCGAGGTTATTAATGATGTCCGATGCTAAGGAATTCAAATTCAAATAAAGGAGGAAGTAGTTATTCTTGTCCACTCCTGGAAAAAAACAAGTGGCGCACATCCAAGGGGGAGAAGCATGCAGCGCGACACTTGTCATGTGTTGATTGTTTTAGGAAGTTAACAGCAGTTAGTTTTACTATTATAAATATGAGTTCTAGAAATAGAATTCAGTGTGTTGTGTTCACTTTGTACAAATTACTCCAAATTTACTCAAAGTATCCGCGTGTAGAGAAACGAGTCTTGTGAGAATGTACGTGATGTAAACACCATTTATCTTTTTAATGCAATTTACTTCAATCTTTCATTAAGAACTTGTCCTTTATTTTTAACGCAAGTTATGTTTCTGTACTTTGTCCTATTTTCATACTTTCGACCTTTACTATACACCTTCGACCCTTTCCTTTAAATTTTCAGCCTTTTAACTTAACATTTTAAAATGTTGTTTAGATTATATTTTCAATAAACATTTCTTCATGATCACTGTCGAAGTGTTTAGTTCTTTAGAATTTACTTTAGATCAATGGTTAGCACATGTCCTAGGATCAATCTGATCGATCATGTGAGTCACCAAAGTTAGATTTGGAAGATCAGTAGTTGTTTACCAATTTTCACGGTAAACACCTGGTTGGCCGAACAAACCACATAACCTCACCACTTTGTCTGCTGCATCCATCTCCGTTCGAATACGGGTGCTGTTAGGGCGACCTTTTTTATTTCTTCACATCAAATCATTATGCCACACAATTTCGCCTTCGTATGAAGGCCTGTAGTACTCCCTTGCTACCACTTGAAAGCTAGTGTTGTAGACATTGCATAGAGTAGTGACTTGGTGAAGAACAGAGAGATAGTTGGTTGGGTCCAGCCGAGCCTTGGAACAGGCTGCTATAACATGGGAACAAGGCATACGAAATGCCTGAAACTTTCCACAGTCACACCAACTCCTATCCAGTTCCACTCAGTAACATCCCCTAGGCCTTCCTTCGTTGTGATCAATAGACTCTACAACACTGAAGTGGCCTTTAGTACAGTCAAAGACCGTGACCACATGTGTGTTGGCCTTTACAGCTTCGTTCTTCATGAATGTCATTGAACTATCACTAAATAGCTGCCCAGATTGTAAGACCAAACCCCACTTTGTATGTCTGGTATCAAAGAGTGCAGCGATCCTGAAATATGTTGACCTTACCAGAGTGGTTATCGGTAGGTTTTGGATGCCTTTGAATACAGAGTTCATAGATTCAACGAGGTTTGTTTTCATGTGGCCCCATCACTGCCCATTGTCGTATGCCCTTGTCCACTTCTCCCATTGAATATTATCAATCCATCTCAATGCATCAGCATTTGTAAGTCTGATCTCGTCACAGTAGTATCTGAAGGTAGGCTCTGTTAGTGCATAGCCCGCGTTAGTAACCATCTTCTTTAGCCCATTCTCCTTGAACTCCCGCATGAAATTTTGATCGATGTATCTAATGCAATACACATGGCTTGAGGAAGGATCCTGCCAACCGTTATCAGGATTGTTGTAAGCACTCTCGATTGAGGGGTGTCTATCGGAGATCAAACATAAGTTAGGTTGGAGAGCAACGTATTGTCGGAGATTTTTTAGGAAAAAACTCCAACCTCCAGCAGTCTCTCCTTCAACTAGAGCGAAGGCGATATGGAAAATGTTGTTGTTGCCATCCTGTGCCATGACCATCAGTAGTGTGCCCTTATATTTTTTGTACAACCATGTTTCATCAATTTGAATTATAGGTTTACAGTACGTAAATCCTTTGATGCATGGTTCAAACGCCCAGAAGAGTCTGTGGAAAATGCCATTTCCACTTACATAATTCCCGTCTGGCATATACGCCGGCAACGTCTCCAACATGACAACAGTCTCTGGAGCATAGTGTTTTAGTGCCACCAGGTATCTTGGAAGTTCTTTGTAAGAGTCCTCCCAATTTCCAAAAACCGTTTCAACCGCCTTAGTCCTAGCAATCCACGCCTTCCTGTACGAAGGAGTGTAGTTGTATCTTTGAACCATAGGCGCTATTATTGTACTCACTTTCAAAGAAGGGTTGTCGCTAATGACTAATAGAATTTCGTTGCAGATCATTTAAGAGCTAAGCTTGCGATGATCCTGACTTGGATTCGTGATTATGCAAGTGTGCTCTGGACCCATTGACCCTATCTTCCAAGAATCGCTTTGCTTCCGAAAAGATGCTATTAATCTAAACGGGCACACCTCGTTACGACAGTAAATCTTGTATAGAGTCGGATTTGTTCGATCAACTCTATAATCTGAAGATAAGTTCATGTAGTATTGTTTTATTGCTCGGACACAATCTTCTTTCGTACAAAAATTGTCTCCAACTTTTAATACTCCCTTTGTCTGCATGTATGGGTCGTAAAAAATATCCGTTGATGGTTTGTCCTCACCTAAGTTGAGTGTTGTCATGTGTTAAGGTGGGCAATAAACATGACTGTCTGGTAATTGGTCTGCCCCCTCGTTGTTTACCATTTCATCGACAATGTCCTCCATTTCTTCTTCTTCCTCGTTAATGACATCGACCTCAGCTTGTTCGTTGTCGAAATCGTTAAAAACCTGAGAAACTTCAAGTTGTTGAGACAGTTGTTGCTGTTGTAACGTAATATATAACTCAACTTCATTGAATCCAGAATGCTCATGACTGAGAAACATATTACGCACATCATCATCGTCCCGAATCTTCAGCTGAAAAAATTTGCATTGGGCATGCCCGTCAAAAAACATAGGATTTTTGTATACGATTTGCCCAACTGGATCGCACTGTATTTTCTTTTCTAACCTGGATTTCAAATGTAAAAAATTTGATCTTCTATCAATTAAAAACCTAGTCACTTCCGTATCCCTAAAATTGAAACCTATGATGGGACATTCAAATATCTCACCATTGAGATGTGCACTTATCATGTATATTGTGGTCTTTGAGCCATAACAAAATACGTTGCTAAATTGTATTTGGAAGAAATGGTTTACAAACTTTAGTGTTTGGAAGAAAATGTTAACTCAAGGATGTGAGGATAAGCTGTATGTTTCATGTGTATTAATAGGCGTATAGTAGATACAAGTTATGTCTCTTGGGAGTTTAATTGCTTCAGAATGGTTTACCATTGCCTTGCATGAACCATGTGCTACTCTGCGTGACAAGACCCCATTTCCACACAACTCTACATGGTTACACTAGCCTTGACAAGACCACACAACTCTGCATGGCTAGACTAGCCTTGACAAGACCATACAACTCTGCATGGCTAGACTAGCCTTGACAAGACCACACAACTCTGCATGCCTACACTTGCCTTCCACTATTCTTTAGCATGCCTCTGCACTATTATTTTTGGTTGCTACAAGTAAAGTGTCTTGGGAGTTTAATTTCTTCAGAATAGTTTACTTTTATGATAAGACCACACTTCTGAATGCTTTATCATAAGCTGTATGTTTCTCTGCGTGACAAGACCACACTCCCACGCCAAGAATCGCACAAGGACTTTATGACTATTCTGATTCCTTTTTGCAAATAATTTATATTATTGTACTATCATCATTGTAATTTTTTTATAATTACTATTACTATTGTATACTATGCCCATGCCTTACCAACCACACTTACTCTTATACTGTATTTCTTTAAGATTCTCTGCTTGACATGACAATACTACCACGCCTTCACTTTCTCATGTACTCTCTAACCACACTTCTCACACTCCACGAAATAAGTGCTTCCAAGGCATGCATGACTCCACTTGTTAGACTACAATTACAAAGCATGCATGCAAGAGAACACATAAGAGATTCCAAAGCATGCATGACTACACTTGTCAGACTACATTGGCCAATAATGCATACAAGAGAACACATAAGAGATTCCAAAGCATGCATGACTACACTTGTCAGACTACAATGACCAAGAATGCATGCATTATCATGTGACTCCCCTCATCTCATTATTTTTCACCATTATAAATACCATCTCACCACTTTACAAAATTTTCTCATCCCAAACTCTTCTCTTCAACTCACCAAACATTCGCATCCATCACAAAGTCTTCTTCTTAATACCAATTATGAAAAAAATGTCTCTACTTACCATGGGAAACGATCACAGAGGAACCCCCAAAAACGTTGTAGACTTTGTAAGTGTTTTGGCCTTCTTTTGTTTTACCTTCCTATACCTAGATGTATTTTTTTTATATAACTAATGTTATTAATATTTTTGTTCAGGTGGTATCAAGGTTCCGTTGTTGTGGGCACGAATGCATGCCACACGACCCTTTCATCGAAGAATACCTAACTGCATGTGGATTTGGTCACTTGATAAAAATCACGTCATACTCTGTTGACCCAAAATTTATTCTAGCTTTGCTAGAACGATGGAGGCCGGAGACCCACACATTTCACCTTCCTTTCGGTGAATGCACGGTCACACTCCAAGACGTGTATATGTTACTCGGCCTCCGCATCGATGGCACGTCCGTCAACGACCCTGTTTTTGTCAACAACCAACTATGCAACGATTTGTTGGGCACGACGCTCTGTCTGGAAGCACCTGAGCCAACACGTGATGGTAGATCTAGGGGCCAAGGTATTAACATAAGATACCTTAGGGAATACTATGACTCTATTGCATTAGACGACGATACCCCCTATTACAAGATACTTAAAACTCGGTGCTATTTAATGCTCTTGTTCGGTAATTTTTTATTTCCAGAAAGTACTGGAAACAATGTAAATATTATGTATTTACCTTTGTTGGCTAACATTAACAGAGTGCACGAATATAGTTGGGGTTCAGCTGTCCTGGCCCATCTGTATAGTTCACTCTGTAAAACTTCAAAAAAATCGCTTGTACTTTTTATGGCTGCGTCTATCTTCTTCAGGCGTGGGGTTGGTCCAGAATGCCAACACTAGCTCCAATTAACCGGAACCCCTTCACATTTCCCTACGCAAACAGGTAAGCTTAATTTTACTACTCGAACTTATGTCCTTTAATGAAATGTTTAGTTGTCTAATTTATTTGTAACTACTTTTTTAGGTGGTCAGTTCCAGGAATGAGTTACCATCGAAATCCCAAGAGCGCCATAACAGTCTACCGCAACCTAATAGATCACATTGACCCTGACGATGTAAATTTTCCTTAAACTTCCATAAATATTTCTAACACATTAAAGCACCGTACTATTTCTCATTAAACCTTTTGTTCTTGTAGTTTGTCTGGAGGCCGTACGAGGGCCTCGACCACCAGCCCAGCGCGAATGATGTTGCTGTGTGGACATCAAAAACACCCATCATTCAGTTCACCACTGTGGAGATGCATCAAAGCGATCGAGTAAAACTTCAGTTCGGAATGCATCAGGATATTCCGGTGGCTCCGACAAGTTTGGATCATGGCATCTGCGTAGAGTGGACACACAGTGGGCTGTGGGTGAGTGGACGAACTTTGCAACAGAGATGTGTGAACATTGGGAGAATCGACACCAACACGTCTTATCCGACCCTGCTGTAGAAGATGCTATACCAACACAACAATATATGACTTGGTTTAGGTTTGTTACAACACCCCAACCATTCCTCTCTCAGCCGACGTATCTAATTGATCTGCGCCAACGTGCCTCTTCCTCACGGCCACATGCCCAGCCACATACCCAGCCACATGCCCAACATCATACACCTAGTTATACCCAACAACAAGGCATACCAACCGATTCAATCTTCCAAAGCCGCAACCCTATCATGCCACCGACTCAGTCACAACAAGAAGAGCCTTACCCCTACCCCCATCCCACCTACACCGATCCCACTAATTCCTATAGCCCTGACGAGTCTTTCGAACCCACCCCAGCCCACCATAGCCCTCCGCAAATGAACACCCCATCTTCCTACAACCAACAACCACAATCGTCCTACAACCAACAAACCCGCCCACTATTTGACTACCAAATCCCACATCAACCACTGAATCGTACCAACACCTTTCAATGCAACATTTCGGCCAACCATACCGTCTGCAATCAACCCAACCCCCTTACAAACTAGGAAAACATGGGCATGCAGCTGGATTACTGAAGCGCCGTTGGCGGCAACCCCCCGACTATTGAGGACAGATGCTTCAGAATTAGTCTGATACGCCGGGACCATCTTAACAGACGCAAAGACCAGGCACACCTCAACAAAATCGTGGTAGACAAAAACGCCGTGCAAGAGCCCCTGCATGTGAAACCGGTGGACGTTTAGATAGACATGATCATTGAATTTTTCGTTACCATCCATTGTACATGTTACCATCCATTGTACTAATTTTTATTCCGAACATTCTTATGTCTTTTTGGCTACCCAAATTTTTTTCCCATTAAAATTTTCAATTACCAAATTAAAATAATAAATTAAAAAAAAATTGAACTGAGACGCCATACCATATGGCGCCTCCCCTGTACGATTGAAAAAAAAATAGGACATCTACCTAAACAACTAAAGCGCCATATGATATGGCTTTTATGATTTATCCCTTTAGCCTGAGATACCATACCCTATGGCGCCACCCTTTTGCTGTTTTTTCAAACCACGCCGTTTCCATAATTTATTTGAAATGTTATTTTCTTTGGTATTTTTTTTAAAAAATATGTTATATTAAATTTTTTTCTTCCATTTTAAGAGTAATTCAACGGGTAATACTGCCAACTCATCAATCCATGTGAAAGCTAACATCGTTCCGTCACTTTTTCTCTGTGCTGCTTTTCCAAAAAATATAGTATTTGGATTATTTAACAAATCTCGAAGCCCCATGTCACCGATCCGCGTGAATCCTCAACAACCAATCAAAGCGTTAAAATGCTTTATATATAACTCCTTCCAACCGTATCATATTCCATCACTCCCATTCTCAATTTCCATCCTTTCTTTCAGCGTTTAAATTTAAATTTCCGATTTTCAATCAAATGGCGCCAAAGGGAGAGAAGAAGCCGGCAGAGAAGAAACCAGTGGAGGAGAAGAAGTCGACGGTTGCCGAGAAGGCTCCGGCTGAGAAGAAGCCAAAGGCCGGAAAAAAGCTACCTAAGGATGGTGGTGCCGCCGTCGGAGACAAGAAGAAGAAGAGAAACAAGAAGAGCGTAGAGACATACAAGATCTACATTTTCAAAGTTCTGAAGCAAGTTCACCCTGACATTGGTATCTCGAGCAAGGCCATGGGAATCATGAATAGTTTCATCAACGACATATTCGAGAAGCTTGCTGCAGAATCTTCAAGACTTGCAAGGTACAACAAGAAGCCAACAATAACTTCAAGGGAGATTCAGACGGCGGTCAGGCTTGTTCTTCCCGGAGAATTGGCCAAGCATGCTGTCTCCGAGGGTACAAAAGCTGTAACTAAGTTTACAAGTGCTTGAATTTGTAACTATTTTAAGATGTAATTGAGTTAATGAGATCCTGGTGTATTATTGTGTCTTCAAAATAGTGGATTTGATTTTATGAGTCAATGATTGAATGGTGTACATTGATAGTTTTCTGTTTTTGTGTGAAAAGAACTTTGATGCTTTCTTTGATTGTGAATGCGTTTGTCATTGACTCCGATCCCTCAATGCACAATCTTCGACTCTCTCAACATGCGTTAGTTTTGGTATCCATTACCAAAACATCCCTGCAACTCTATTTTTCAAGAGTTTGAGAAAGTTGAAGAACACTGAAGTTTCATAGCTATGGTTTGAAGACATGCTATGAAGGGGAAATTGCCGAATTATGTGGTGGTTGAGCAGTGTTACTTCAACGTGAAGGTTTCTCAGGTGAATGATGATCATCCTTCTCATTATCTGGGTATCGGACAGAGGTTTGTGAAGTAAGTGTATGAGATATTGAGGAAGAGTCCTCAGTGGAAAGAAATGGCGATTTTGATAACTTATGATGAACATGGTGGGTTTTATGATCATGTTCCTAAAGTTTCCATTTTTATGTACTTTTGTTTTTGGAAATCTTGGTTATTGTTGTAATTCTATGTCCTGCTTAGATTTGTTGATATTTTGTAGAGTAGTGTATTTTGATATTGTGTAGAATAGATGTCAAATCTGATTCTTAATGTTGTAGAGAATAGCAGCCAAATGCTTCTGATGCAACTTTAGTAACGATTGTTTTTGTCGCGGTTGGAAAGACATCTAAGTCTTTGATGTATTGACTTAGTTTATAGTCCCAAACCTATTTTTGAAACCATGGTCTTCTACTTGTTCATTGCTGATGTTTTAGTCTTTGAAGTTGTCTTAACTGGGAAGGTCCAATTCAAGTTGAGGATTTCTTGTTTTGTTGTTTTCGGATGTATGTTAGTTTGATTTTGATGTTAAGTGTTATTTTATTGTTAGTCTTCAGAATTTGATGCACATTGAGTTGTTGTACTCTAGACATACTTGAAGTATACTTTGGTCTATGAATATGTACATACTTGAAGTATACTTTGGTCTGTGAATATGTACATACAGAATGCTTAGATTTATTTGGTTGTTAGAGAATGGTATTTTGAAGATATCACTGTTTGATAACTTTATGTGGCTTTGTACTTGCCTTTGTTGAAGTTATTTTTGGGTCTAGTTTGACATGAATCCAGTTAGTGTTGCACTTGATCAGGTTACACGTACTAGTTTACTTATTTATTGGGAAATTTTTGCCTTGTATAGAAGTGATGTACTAATAAATATACTTTTGTGTACTCTTGTAGAATATACTGAAAACAATATTTGGTCATCTTTGTGTATACTGTAGTTCTCACTTATCAAAATAAACTGTCTTGTAGATTTGACTGAAACGTAATAAAGTAGTTTGAGCATAGATACATATACTAAATGAGTTAAAGGAAGTAGCTTATTTCATGAGGCAGGTTATTGAATTAGGGGATATGTTTGATATTGATGAGAACTCTTTCTACTACTTTTTTTTTTGCAGTGATTCATGGACCTGATGGACCAACACCATATTCTCAATATGAACATTCATCTATTCCTGCCACAGTAAAGAAGCTTTTTAAAATCCAATTTCTTGACAAAGAGGCATGCATGGGCTGGTACCTTTGAGAAATACTTTTACATTCGAGATACTCCTCGTGATGATTGTCCAGGTTTGCATCTACTTCTTTGATTACATCATTCTTTGCACTCTGTATCAAGTTTAGATCCCAAATTAAATTTTCATTTTTAGCTGGCCAAATCTATATCTGTATCAAAATTTGTTTCGGAAGATAAATTAAACTTTAAACTGTTATAATGCATTCTATGTTATTCTGCCAAATGTTATAGCCCTGCCTGATCTTGCCGAGAATAAAAAAAGAAAAAACATCTATTCTGTTTGGCATGTACAAAAACCACCCATCCAATCTGGTGAAGCTACCAGGATCCGTTTGCCCTGCAATGGAAAGCACGCGGTTTCATGCAGTTTCGATCTAGGCTGTTAATATGATATCAGAAAGTTCAGATTACACTAACAAAACTATTTTAAATGATCTTGACTGTTAATTTGAAATCAGACTGCTGAGATCGGAAACTGCGTGATGCAGATACTGCACCAAATTCAAATCTAAACGCTAACATCCGTGACAATAAATCCAATATAGACACCAGTCTAGTTTCGAAAGTCATGCCTGAGTGCATTCTTAGAAATTTCCACTTCTGTCTATACCTTAAAAGCATGTTTAGGAAGCATATTGAAATGCCAATGGTACAATTACTAATCACAGAAGGGTCCAAAATGTATCCAAAATTTTCTGTCCTAACAAGAGTCGTTGGATGTTATTGATTTATTTTCCAGAACTCTGTATTAACATGATTTCTAATTTCTTGTATAGAAACACTTCCTGAAGTCAGCACTAATCTAAGACCATATGGACTTAGAGAAGATTCAAGTCTCTCAGAATTCCAAATGAAACTGATTCAGCTTGCGTCTCAGCTCAACGGCGATCATGTACTCAACTCCTATCCGAATATCGGGAAAAGTATGACAGTGAAAAAAGCAAACAGGTATGCAGAAGATGCAGTGAAGAGGTTCCTTGAAGCTGGATAAGCTGCACTTAAAGCTGGTGCTAATGAATCTGCTATTGTCATAATGAGACCTTCTCTTACCAGTAGAGCTTCTTGGAATCTTACTAATTCTTTCACAACTCTGAGGTGTGTATATATATATATATATACACACACACACGTTTAGCTTGTTGTAAACTTAAGAAAAATGTACTAGTAGTCTTGGTAAAAATATTTTCAGTAAAAACGGTTAACTAGATAATTAGTTAGTTATTATGCTAAAAAAATGTTTAAGTTATTTATTTAGTTGATAATTAATCACATCGAGATGGTTGATTGGTATTGTAAATTTGTAATCAATTTTAGTACATGCTAGTTGAGATGTTTAAATTATGTAAGTAAAATCCTATATTTATATTGTGTGGACATTCATGTACCGAGGTAGAAAGGTATCTTGTTTTTGGGTTAGGCTTTGCTGCATTTATGGCGGCAAAGGTACCATACCTTTAGGCTAATTTATCAATTTTTTATAAAATAAAAAATAAAAATGAATAAATAAAATGATGAAAGAGAAATTTAGGAGAAAAATATACACACAAAGGCACCTGCCTTTGGCGCCTTAAAGGCAGCCAAGCCCTCCCCTTGTTTTCAATGTAATGTTTTTAATTCAATGTAATGTTGTTCTTAATTCTAAAAAAGCATTTTACTTTATATTTTAGGTTTTATGTATTTTCAAATAAGTAAAACTTTATTTTGTGTGAATATGTCCAAGGCACTTTGGTATTAATAAGGCTAATTCTAAATCAATCAAATTAAAGATAAGATTTGGATAATCATAATATTTTATGATACATAGGGTTTTCAAATGGGTGGGGTAAGAGTAGGGATGAGAATAGGTCGGACTGACCTGTAGAAGTCTATAGCTTAACCTATTTAATAAAAGGAGAAAATATATTTTTTGGTCCTTTAACTTTACTTCAGAGTCCATTTTGATCCCTCAATTTTAAAAATTTCTAAATTGATCATTTAATCTTTCAAACAGTGTCATAAAAATCCTTTTCGTTTATTTTGCTCAAACGGTGTTCGTTTATGCACGCGTGACAACTAAGTTGACAATGAATAGTCATCTTCATCACCAATGTCACAAAAAATTCAAAATAAAACCTCCAAAATTTCCCCTTCAGCAAGAATCGAATTGGGGTCATCACAATTACTTGGAATGATAGTGGATCACTAGATTATTTCATATTTATTTTTTTGATTTATGAACAGTTAGGTCATCCTCAGTTTACCCTTAGGTCATACAGTAGGATACTTATAACTCAATTCAATCAACTAGTTTATTCTTATACAAAGAAATTCATTTTCCCAGAGAGGATTAATTCCTGGTGAAATCTCTTTTGAATTTCTTCAAACTTTGGAACTATTCAACAAAGAAAGGATTATTTCTCGGTGAAACCTTTCTTGAACTTTTCCCAGGCTTGGACCCACAGGCTTCTTAAAAGTTCCCCTCAGCTTCCTCTTGGGGTTAGTACAAGGATCCCCAGGCTTTCTAGAAGCATCCTAGCCTCCTCTTGGGCTTCATACAAGGACCCAAAGGCTTCCTAAAAGCGTAGGATAAAATTAAGTCATCTCTACTAGTTCAATCCTCAGGAAAGTCCAAAACTCTAGAACATCCAATCATTCAAGAGTTGATCTTCATCTCTGGAACCCTCAGCCTCCTCTTGTGCATCATACAAAGATTTTTCTACAACTAGAGTCTGCCTCATCTTAAGAGACTTGGGTATTCTCAGCCTCCCCTTGGGCTTTATACAAGTAGACTTGAAAAGTCTCATCCCTATAGTCTCCTATATGACTTTATACAAGGATCCTAGTGCTTCCTAAGAGCATAGGATAAATCCTAATCATCCTTATCAATACCCCAGGAGAGCCAGAAACTCTAAGGAATTCAGGCCTATCATTCTCCAAGGCTTTTCTGATCCTCAACAAGGCTTGATTTTCATCTTTAAAATCCCCAGTCAGGGTCAGGTTATCACCAACAAGTCCCAAAAAAAAGTATCAATGCCTCATGGCATCTGATAATTCAACTATTCTCTAATCCCCAGCAAGAGTTAGTTTCCCTTTTGATTTCTCAAAACAGTTTAGACCTTCTCCTGGATTTAAATAATCCTCAGCAAGAGTCAGCCTCCTCTTAGGCTTCATATAATGGTTTTCCCAGTCAGCCTCAATCTTGGGCTTTGTACAAGACAGATATAAAACTCCCCCAGTTGAGTCAAATTTTAAACTTTTTTCAGCTTCAACCTTGGGCTTTGATCAAGGCACAAAATCCACCATCCTCATAGATGAGACCATGAGTCATCTCTGTAGGAGGATATTTCCTCTATGCATCAACTGTAACACCCACATATAACAACATACATCAAAGCATATATATTATACATGAATCCAAGTTTTGATACTGAAATACCATAAGTTCCTAGTTAACACATTGTATACATTACATGCCCAAAATATAAAGTACTAAAAGTCTATGGCATAACATATACAAGATGTCCCAATACACTAAGAACTAGATCAATACAATGATCTCAAAAATAAAACTCCAAAGCGGAAGCCATACCATCCCAAAAAGCCAAGGAACGTAAGGAAAATCAAACGACTTTATCCTTACCCTTCGTCGAACCTGTAGTACCTGTAATATAATAAAAAACATGGGGTGAGATATTAAATCTAAGTGAGTTCCCTATCTTATAGATTCTCTCGGCTTTACAAGATTCTATCAATCCTAACTCAAGTCAAAGGGAAGGGAAATGACCTTGAGTTCACAATCTCACACTATATGGTAACATGTTCATGAGTTCACCAACTCAAAATATCACTAATCGATAACCTTACCAAGACATCCCCTTTTCCCGTCCGCTTCTACGTCTAGAAGTCGACCCGAGTCATGGATCCTTGTAACTTACTTGACATACGAAATGGATTCGGGTTCTACGGGCCATTAACCGTTATGAACCGTCACTTCACACGGGCCATAAACTATCACAAGTCTCTTTTATCCGTAGGCTCCATTCGTACAATAACATTGGGAATCAAATCTGCCAAGTAATCGTGCATACATTCCAGAGGAGCTCGAGACTCATGAAACTGCAACTCAAGGGAAACGGTTACGATTACGTGATCTCACACACAACGTGATTGTATTCAACAATCACAAGGCCACATTCGCCTTAAGGCCCTTTCGCCTTTCACCTATACTAGGTTCGCACATGTTCCATACTAGTGTTTCACTCTCTTCTAGACCATTACTCGGCAAGGATGCACCTTTCTACATCGCATGCTCGAGCATCGCCATCTAGAGTTTTCTATCAATTTCTAGTCATAATACTAGATTCTAATACAGTTTCATGTTGAAGTTTCCTCACTCTTCCTATTCCATATTTTAAACATGCATATCTCTAATTCATGTTCAACAACAATAGGTTAGGCAAGATATATTACAATTGCACAATACATACATATAATGAATCAATCATACTTTATACACGTTTTGGGTTTTCCTCTAATTATTTAATCGGGAATCAAAACCGATATTTTTCACCTTCATTGTGTAGAATATTTCCATAGCTTTCCATCGGTACCGAGAACTCCTCGATCGGAAACACAGTTCAAAAGTTATGAATTTTCAAAAAAGTATTTTTCAACAACTTACAGTGGTAATCAGTTACCCTAAATGAGTAACCGGTTACTCAAGCTTCACTGTTCACACAGAACCAAATTGAGAGTTAGAGGCACATTTCGTAATCGGTTACCCTATTTGGGTAATCGGTTACTCAATGTAAAACTTGCACAGATTGTCATTTTTTCCACAGAGTAATCGGTTACCCTAAGTGAGTAATCGGTTACTCTGCTGCATAACAGAAAAATTCTGGTTTTTCATATTTTAAAATTTTCCAAACTCATCCAATATTCATAGAAACTCATAGGGATAACCAAACAAGTATGTTAAGTTCAATGTACACATAACCCGATTATTCTACCCGACTATTTCCATATTTTAACCGTTAGAATATCATTCAAACAAAATCACCATTTTCATTCAAAACTCTAACCTAAGTTTCTACACTTAGGGTTCTATCTAGAACTCACCAATGATCAAGATGATGAAGATTTTGGGTTGATTGGTGAAGAAGAGATGATGATTCCAAGCTGTCATACCCCAAATTTTGACCACTAAGATTTCCCATCATTGTGAAAATCATCATCACAATATGGATGAACCATCATGCCTCATCAAAATGCCTCAAGGGTTGTTGAGCATTCACTACAATCAAAATTAGGGTTTTAAGCCCTCTCAGAGCCTTAGACAAAGGATCAATCAAGGATTTAATTGATCTTCAACTTGTCTAGCCTCTAAAATATCCATAATGGATCAAAAGGACTCCCACTTCAAGGATTAAGCACAAGGCTGCTCCCTTCTAGGTGGATCAAGTCTCAAGATCGACAGTGTCACCAAATTAGGGTTTTGGTCGACCAGGGCCTCCAGATGGAAAATTTTCATCTGGGCACAAGCCAATGCTTCAAAACATAACCTAATATGCTCCATGGAACCTCATGAACCCAAGCATCAAGTCAATTTTGCCTCAAGGGATGCATTCATCAAAAATCAGGAATTAGGGTTTCTTGACCTAATTCACCCCTAAGTTGACTTTTGGGACCAATCATGAACCAAGACCTCAAGAGAGGGTTTTAGGATCTCCAATATGCCATATTGATCCATTTGGAACAATGGATTGATCCAAGAAGCTTGAGCAAGAAGTCTCAATTTCATCTGCACCATAATTAGGGTTTCGCGAGGAAAGTCAACTGTAACTTTGACTTTTGACCAGGACATGCTCCCAAACCCTAAGACATGATTCAATATACCCTATGACACCCATGGAACATGTCCATCAAGTTTGATTTAGGTCAAGGACATGATTTCCTGAAGAATTGCACAGTTTGGAATTCATCTGATAAAAAGTCAACTGTGCACAAAAGTCAACTTTGACTTTTTGAGATTTTTCACAAAAATGGATTTTTAACCCTAAAATGATGCTTATGTATGATTTGAATCATCATTCATCAAGAAAAATCAAAGAAAGTGGGATAACTTGTAAAAGGGGTAACCATAAAAACTTAGAAAAATTTCTAAGTTATGGAAAAAGTGACACTAATGTGCCAACTTTGGAGGACCATAACTCCTAAACCACAAGGCCATTGTTCCCCATTCAAAGCTTGATTTGTAGATCACATTGCCCTATACAAAAGCTTCATACTGACCTATGTCCAAATTCCACATGGATTTTGAGTTATGGAGTGATCAAAATCAAGAAAAGTCACTTTGTTCCAACACTTAGTGAAAATTTCACTAAGTCAGAATCTGCCTTTACTTTTTTCCAAATGTAGGGGGATTTTTCACTTGGATTCAAAAGAGATCAAAACCAAACATGTTCAAACAGTTGTTGTATCATGTAAGGGCTTTCCAAAATGGCCAAGAACATTACCAAATTCAATTTGAGCTATGAGATATGACATTGGCAAGATGCCTTGCTGAAATCTGCCAAGGCAAGGCAGATTTTTGCACTTTTGGCCGATTTACCAAAATTAGCCAATTCCAAGCCTTGTCATCACTTTGGACACATCTGAGGATTGAATCTAAAGGGGACAATCACTGAGCCAAACCTCCAAAGTCTTTGAAACAAGAAATAACATGTTGAACCTAGGATTGCCAAAATAGGGACAAGACTCTAATTTTGGATTGGAGCATTCAATGGAAGCATCAAGGTGGTATGGACTGAGCCATTCTCAACTGAATTCAGTCAAGACTTATCCAAGACCAAGGGAACCAGCAGCCTGTGCCCTAACCTCTAGTCAATGGCTAGAGGAGACTTGGATTTTCATTTGCCAACATTGGCCAAACCTACTCAGCAGTTGTTATTCACTATTCCTTGCAAAACAAACTTGTTCTACTATAAATAAAGCTCAATTGTGATCAGTTTGAGTACACCAAAGCCATCAAACATATGCTTTCCTCAAAATCTCTTCTTTCACTCTAATTTTGCCTTCTAAGGCAAGTCACTATCGGGTTTTGAGTTTGAGAGCTTTTCCAATCAAACCAATCACACACACACACCTCATATACATCACATATGAGCTGATCAAACACTTAAACAACTGGAACACTGATTTCTCATAATCACCAGTCAATTGCTCAAGGTTTTAACCAAGTTGCAGTTGAGATGCCATGAAGTGATCCAGCCAACTTCAATCAAGTCCAAGCATTCAAACACACTCCATATGGTGTAGGGAAGCTATTCAGATCATCACAACTCATTTGTAATACCTCCAACACAAATCACGATCACCAGCTGCAAGTGGTAAGCATGAGCTCTTCTAACTCTATGATCCATGCAATTTTTACTGCACAATAATTTGGCCATATGTTCATAATCATGCATGAAATGTTTCCCCTCAATTAATTGCATTGTTTGAATCGTGTATCAAAAATCCCAGCCTTCATGCAGAATCTAGGGTTCTTGAGGATTGTTCATGATTTCTTGTTTTATGTTTAATTTAAATGAAATTAATTGTCATAGACATGATCGTGAGGTTGAAACGAGTTTATTGGTATGTGGATTGCATGATATGATTAAGTATTCAGTGAGATTGGATAGAAAATGCAAATCTGAGAAACTCAGAACACGCGCGTGTTCTTGCCCTTGTTCTTGGCGCCATTTTCCAACATTTGAATATTTGAATTTTGTGATATTTATTTAATTGATTCAAAAATTAATTTCTCTTTGAGTTTTAATGATTTTGAGTTGATTCTTTTTTTTAATAATTCACAAAAATGTTGAAATATTTTATTTTCCAAAAAAATCCCAAAAATATTATTTATTTCATATCATTGATATTTTTGCAAAGAATTAATATTTTAATTGTTTTTTACATTTAAAATATTTTTTCCCTCTTGATTTTGAAAAGATTAATGACTTCTAATTATTTTGTAGGTCAATACTTGATTTTTGAAGCATTAATCCAAGATCATAATTTGTTTCCCACATGTTAAACAATTTTTGATCATTTTAATTGAATTTTTATTCAATTAAAATACATTTTGGAAATAAATTAGGGTTTTTGATTAATTCAACCCTCACAAATCATTTTCAAAACCTTTTGGGCCTCTATTAGAGTGTAAGACCCAACCCACTTGTACAAAAATATTTTGTGCCTCACTTATTGTATAAGTCCCTCTGTACATTTTTAAATTCGGCACGATCGTCGCTAGTTTAAAAATAAACCATCTGGGCCTCTCCTTGAGCTATAAGACCCATTCAAAACTTTTGGGCCTCTAATAGAGTGTAAGACCCAACCCCCTTTTAACCAAAACCATTTTTGGGCCTCACTTATTGTATAAGTCCCTCTGCGTTAAAAGAAAATCTCTGCGCGATCGCCATTTTTAACGAAAAGTCATCTGGGCCTACCCTCGAGTAGTAAGACCCATTTCTTTTCTTTAAACCTTTTGGGCCTCTATTAGAGTGTAAGACCCATCCCTTTGTACAGAAAAATTTTGTGGGCCTCAGTCACTTATATAAGTCCCTCTGTACAAATTCGACAATGCGATCACTGATAAAACCCTGGGCCTCTCCTTGAGCTGTAAGCCCCAAATCTTTCTTTTTCAAAGAACTTTCTCCTTTGATTTTGAATATACTGTTGTTTTTAATCTGTCTTTGTTGAACAATTAACCAAACAGCATGGAAGCTCTACAACCGAGTAAGTGTTTATACGCTTTCATTTACTGCTTTCATATACATATAACTGTATTGTGGGGCTGTTTCGCTGTAAGTCTTCTTTCATAAACTCATATCAACTGTGTAATAATAGTATAGATATTTAGAGTTTCCCCGGCAACTACGTCTAGAACTAGGTAAAGCCGTTTCGTTTATTCGTAGAAATAGACAGCTAGATCCCCAATAGGATCACTAGATACAGTCTTCTCTTCGGCTGTCCTCATTAGGAATTGTCAAGAAACTCTACTCCCAGAGATGAATGTATTCTCCGTGAATGGCATCTTTGAGTTTCTTCCAAATTCTCAAACTTTCCTGGCTTGATCTATTCCTCGTGAATAGCCTGTCTTGAATTTCTCGGGGTTTGGGGACCCACGGGCTTCTTAAAAGCATCGGCCTCCTCTTGGGCATCGTACAAAGACCCACAGACTTCCTAAAAGCAACCCTGCCTCCTCTTAGGCTTAGTACAAGAACCCGCCGGCTTCTTAGAAGTATTCACAGCCTCCTCTTAGGCTTCGTATAATGATCTCTTCCTCCGAGAATGATAGCCTTCTCTTGGGCTTCGTACAAGGACCCGTCGGCTTCTTAAAAGTTTCCAGCCTCCTCTTGAACTTCGTACAAATTGTCCCGACGACCTCCTAGAGGTATAGGAACAGAACTTAGTCATCTGCATAGAACAGTCCTTTCAAAGAGTCTACTACTGTTTCTCAAAACATAGTACAAAAGATGAAACTCTAGACTTGGACAGTCTAATTTCCTTGAGCCTCAAAGACATTCTCAAGTGACCCCTTCAAAAATAGGAAGGAAATCCGTAGACTCGGACAATCTCAATACCCTTCGTACGAGATATCATTGAGGACTCTCTTGTCGAGTCACTTCCCATAGCCTCCTCTTAGGCTTTGTATAAGAAAACCACTGGTTGATCCAATCAACCTTTTAGCATAAAAACTATGCCTCATTCACAGTACACAAACATCAACAACTCCTTCCCCTTTATCTAATCACTGTAAGCGGCAAGCCTCTGGATCATCTACATCCATGCCACTGTCCCTGTTTTAGCATGAGAAATTCCTAAGGAAAGATAACATTGCTCTACACGGAGTTAAAGTCTTCTCCTTCAGGTTAAAATCCCCTATAAAGGAAATTATGGCATTGCCGGATTCACATATCTCGGTTAAAGTAATTCTCCTTTATAACCAGTCACCCAACAGTTGTGACAGACAAACCCTTCTTTAGAGATGAAAAATTCTCTCTAAAGTCAGGACCTTTAGCTTCATATCTTGGGCTTTGAACAAGATACAAACCACCTTTCGCTTCACGTCTTGGGCTTTGAACAAGACACCAAAAACAACCATTTCCTCCCAGGAGGAACTACGAACGCTCTGATTTCCCTATTTCGGTAAATGGGAATACGTAGGCATAAGATTGAAAGAAAAAGATCTTAGCGAGCACACTAAACCAAAACCCAAAATCCCATACTTTCATATATCTGTCCTAATATCCTAACCGATAGCCCAAGCATTCTATTCTTAACAAAATAACCGAAAGGAGACCCACATCTTAATAGCATCTGTAAACCAACAGTCATCTTTTTAAACTCAGTATGCAAGCAGGGTTAATTGGAGACATCTATTTCCCTTCCTTAATCAGCTTAACAGGATAAAAAATGAATCGAACTGTAGTACCCAAGCGATAGTGATTCGAAACCACAAAAACCACGTTACAGAGAAATGGCGACCACAGTGGGAGAAGTTTAGATCTTGTTCTCTTCCCATCCTTTCGGAAGAAACTTTAAGTTTAGATATTTTTCACACCGAAAAAATGGCGACTTCACTGGGGAGGTGTCATTAGGATCTATCTCACCTTTGTAGCGAGATCTTGTTCTCTTCCCGTCTAGTGGGTGGAAACTTTAAAAGTGGCACCCACCGTGAGGCTCTTCTAACCTTTTTTCTCTTCTCTTGTGTGAAAACCACATATTGGGGCTTCCGTCGGGGAACCCATTTTCTGTCAGGAACATAGGATTCATAGCTTTAAAGGTCTAAGATGATTAGGAAAAATATATATACTGCTTTTCCTAATTGATATCTGTGTTTATTTTTCTGCTAATGGGAATGCGTGTGATGCCGCATGTGGAAAGATTGAGTATACACTTAAGATAAGTGATGGCGACGAGGTCGACCATCAACCTCAGTGGAGGCTGACCAATGCAACCCATTCCCTCTCATAGGCAATGGGCCGATTGTGACGTCTGAGAAGCTGAGGAGCCAACCCTTTTGTAGTGCGGAAGCTATCGGAAATAGTTGTCACGCGATACTACCCTCATTTGAGGCTGATGATCTATTCTCGGTGAATAACATTTACTCTAAGATTTCATACAGCTCGCTGGCGATCCGCTTGCTGTTTGTTATCCTGGAAGGAGCTGATGATTTTGAGTACAGGTACAAAAATTACCCTAGTATAAACCTTTGGGGATGGGTAGAGCCTTGACTTCATGACAACGACCCTTTGACCCCATGTTTTTTCTATGTTTTTGTGTGCTGCATTCATGCATTCATTTAAAAAAAAACATTAAAACATTCAAAAAATTTCTCTTATAGTCTCTCTGTTTTTCAAATTAAACTAAGACTGTAATTGCAAATATCAGAGAAAAGGATTACGCTAATGGATTTCGGTAGAAGGAGAACTCATAAGTACACCTTCAAGATTCCAAAACTAGAGGATTTAAGAGGTTTGGTGAGGATGATCACAAACCAAGAGGCTTTCAGAGCCAAGTATGGAGGTTTACTATCTCTGCTAAGAGTCCATGTGATTGAGAGAATCATGGACGCGCTCGTTCAATTCTACGATCCGGTTTATCATTGCTTTACATTCCCGGATTACCAGCTAGCACCAACGCTGGAGGAATATTCTCATCTGATCGATTTACATATCACTGATCGAGCTCCATTTTTTGGACTGGAAGAAATTCCAAAGGATCAGACCATTGCAAGAGCAATTCATTTAGATGAGTCTGAGGTCAGGACTCACATGACTACCAAGGGTGGCATACAAGGTTTGCCAGCCCAGTTTCTGACAAAGAAAGCTCTGTACTTCGCTAGTATAGGGAACGAGACTGCTTTTGAAAGCATCTTTGTTTTACTCACCTACAGATTATTTTTGTTGCCCAACCTTAATAACTTCGTCGATATCAACGCTGTTAAGGTTTTTCTCATTGGAAATCCTGTACTGACTTTGCTCGATGATGTATATCATTCTGTACACTTAGGGAATTTGTACAGCGGAGGGGAGATCACATGTTGTGTACCTTTGCTTTACAAATGGTTTATCTCCCATTTACCTGAGTCTACCGCTTTTTGGGATCATAAGAGTGCCTTGCGCTGGTCGCAGAAGATCATGTCTCTCACCAACTCTGATATAGATTGGTGCAATAGGATTTATGATGGAATCAGGATCATTGACCATTGTGGAAACTTCCCTAACGTACCCCTTATAGGAACTAAGGGAGGAATCAACTATCATCCGATATTGGTTCGCCGTCAGTTTGGATACCCAATGAGGCATGTCCCGCGTAATGCTCATCTGGAAGGTCTTTTCTTCAAGGAAGGAGAAAATGACAGAGCACTAAAGACGGAAATAGTGCACGCTTGGAAACACGTTCATAAGAAAGGACAGGAGTCTCTAGGAAAATCAGACTGTGTCTCGGTGGAGCCTTATCTCCACTGGGTACAAACTAGAGCCCTCAAGCTAAAGATGCCTTATCCTCGTTACGAAATTCTTCCGCCGAGGGAATCTGTCATGTACTTCATGACAGAAACTGAAAAGCTTCAGGTTACTCTCAACAAAGTTCAACGGGAGAGGAGGTCTTGGAAGAACAAGTACTGCACCCTCAACGTAGAGTGCATCAAAATACAGCAACTACTGAAAGATAAGGACGCTCTGATTGAAATTTTGGAGCAACATGTTGTAGAAAATCAGGATGACCAAAGGAATTTGCTCGCTCCTTTCACTTGGCAAAGGAATGACAACCCGACAACGGCCCAAGAGCCCCGGTCAAAGAAAAGGAAGATACCAGAATCAGCACCCGAGTTCTCTCGGGACCCCTTAACTTAGGTTTCTGTTTCTGCACTTTGTAATCTACTGTATTTTTGTTTCCGCAATCCTTTGAATTTCAATAAAAAGGGGTTCCCCCACCGTTTGATATTTGCAATCTAATTGTCGAAGTTTATTTTGATTAAACAAAAAAATAATTAATATAATCATTGCATTCATCATTCTCACATCGCGTATTCTTCTTACCTACGAATCTCACGTTTGTGTCTCGGTTCTAGAGTCAAACTGTCTCATTCGTTTAATACTCGGGCTAATCGTCAGAAAAAGATGGATAATCTTAAGGAAGATAACAGAAAGTTGAAAGAAGATATCGACGCTCTGAGAGAGGATATGAGAAAGCTTCGTAACGACATGCAAGCCATGGAAGAAGCTCAGCTACAAAGGACTGTGATCTCAGAGATCACATCAACGCCCATAGTGGAGAAGTATGATCCTAGGTATCAAATGCCGAAAGATCGTCCTTGGGGCATACCTATTAACTATATCCCAGAAGGATATGTTCCGCCGATCACTGAAGATCAGGGAATCATAGCAGAAACCGCTGGGCCTGAAGGTTACAAACTTCAGGAAAGCGAAGATGCCAAGGGCATACTGAAGACTCCTGAAGGTTACAAACTTCGGAAAACGCCAAGATTTACTGCCGTAGTCACGGTACCACCCCCTGTGGTGCACACTGTCCCGGAAGGACAGATTTCACAGATACCTTCTAGTAAAAAGGAAACTATGTTTGACCGAATGGATGAATTCCATGAATAGTTATTGGAAATGCAGAAGGAACTGCAAGCCATTTGCGGTCAGGATCTATTTGGAAAGGACGCCGCAGACCTCTGCTTGGTCCCCAATGTGAAAGTCCCGCACAAGTTCCAAGTGCCCGACTTTGAAAAATACAAGGGTAACTCTTGCCCTTAAAGTCACTTGGTGATGTACGCTCGGCGAATGTCAGCTCAGACGGAGAATCAGGACCTACTGATTCACTACTTTCAGGATAGTTTAACCGGTGCCGCATTAAAATGGTACATGGGTTTAAATCATGCTACGATTAGCACATTCAGAGATCTTGGTACTGCCTTCGTCCAACAATACAAATACAATTTGGACATGGCACCGGATAGAGATCAACTCAGATCAATGTCACAAAAGGAAAAGGAAACCTTTAAGGAGTACGCTCAGAGATGGCGTGAAATTACCGCTCAAATTTGTCCACCTCTTGAGGAAAAAGAGATGACAAAGATCTTTTTAAAGACCTTAAGCTCATTTTATTATGACAGAATGGTTGCCAGTGCGCCCAGTGACTTCACCGAGATGGTGGGCATAGGAGTTCGTCTTGAGGAAGCCGTCTGAGAAGGACATTTGGCAAAAGACGCTGGATCATCGAGTAGTACAAAATGATACGGTAGTGCTCTCCCTAAGAAAAAAGAGCAGGATATTGGGAATATCTCTCTCAGAAAGCAAAGGCGACGTTATTAGTCAGTAGCAGCTGTAACTCCTGCTATCGTCCCTGCGCCTATTCCTACGTATCAACCTCAGGTTGCGCAGAGCCAACCTAATCAACAAAGGATACAACAACCTCATCAGCAGGCTCGTCCTCCATATAACAACAACCGTACAACGCGACCATCAGGGTTTGATCCTATAACCATGTTGTATGCAGAACTATTTCCGTTACTACTGGCTAAGGGGCACATTCAGATTAAGTCTCCTCTTACAATACCAGAAAATCTGCCTTTTTGGTTTAAGGTGGATCAGACATGCCCTTATCATCAAGGAGGATCAGGGCATAACATAGAGAATTATATCAATTTCAAATCCGACGTGCAAAAGCTTGTTAGGAGTGGGATCTTATCTTTCAAAGATACGAATCTCAATGTTCTCACAAACCCGCTGCCTCAATATGAGAAAGCTGCAGTCAACCTGATTGAGAAAGAATTTAGCAACGTCTATCAAATTCACGATGTACTCTTATTGAGGACCAATCTGGTCAAGATGATTGTAGACAGAGTGGGTACGGCTATGTGCCACCTCATAATTATCACCAGTTTGATATCTGCTCTAAAAACAATCAAGGATGTTCTGTAGTGCAAGCAGCTCTACTAGAACAGATGGATCTCGGATGGATCCAAGAGCACCGAGTTCGTGGAGTTAACATGGTCTATACAAACTCCAACGTCATTCAGAACCATGACATCCGTGCGATGAATGTCAACCTGGTGGCAATGCACTCAAGGCAAAGCCAGTATCATAATCTGCCGCGGCACGATTATAGTTCTTGTCTGACTTGCTCGGTAAACAAACAGGGATGCTCTTACATACAGGAGGCCCTCCAGCGTCAGATGGATCTTGGATGGATCCAGGACTACCATGATAAGAATCCCTATCAGATCAATATGGTTCAGATCTTTGACATTCACTTGATGAATACCAACCTGGTAGAGTTACATGCTAAACAGGTTCGACTCGGATTCTTAATATCACACGACTATCAAAGCTATAAAGCAGGTTGCGAAAACGATCGAGGTTGTACTCTTGTCCAGGAGGCACTTCAGTACTTGTTAAATCACTGGTGGATGCCAATCTATATGGATGAAGATACTCAGCAGATTAGTATCAATAACAGGAATCCCACTCGGCGTCAAAGTCAGGATGTCCGATCTGTGGAAGTTAACCTAGTAAGGTTACATTGTATTCAAAGTGGGCGTGGTCAGGTGCCACCACACAACTATGATCGTTGTAGTGTCTGTTCAGAAAGTAACCAAGGGTGTTACCTTGTGAGAGCAGCTCTTCAGGGTCAGGTGGATCGTGGAGAGATTCGCCCATATCCGGGTTCTGGACCCATCAACTGGACGCCGAACTACCTTGCCAATCAAGTCGAGGATGTTGTCACAATCTCTAGTCGTCACCAGACCAGGGATGTTTTTGCCATCATCCCTTTACTTGACGAATCTAGAGTTCCCAACCGGGAACGAATCGAGATTACTTATGATGGTCAGAAAAATCAGAAGGTTCCCATAGTCATCTATCTACCGGGACCACTACCGTATGAATCAACTAAGGCTATCCCTTACAAATACGGTGCAACGACAGTTGAAAATGGAAAGGAAATTCCATTACCCTCTGTCGTGAATATTGGAGACATCAGTCATGTAACACGGAGCAGTCGAATCTTCAACCGAGGAGTTGGAGAACCTAACAAGGAAAAGGAACTTCAGACAGAAGCTCCCGATCCATCAGTCGGCCAATCCAGTAATCCCGGCCTTTCGAAAAATAATGATGAGATGCTGAAGCTCATCCAAAGGAGTGAATATAACATTGTTGATCAGCTGTTATAGACTCCTTCAAAGATCTCAGTATTATCACTGTTACTCAGTTCAGAAGCCCACAGGGAGGCTCTATAGAAAGTCTTGGAGCAAGCCTTTGTGGAACAGGATGTAACAATCAGACAGTTTAATAGCATTGTATCTAACATCATTTCCTGCAATAATTTGGGATTTAGTGATGAGGAATTACCTGAAGAGGGTCGCCGTCATAACATGGCACTCAATATCACAGTCAACTGCCTGGACGATGCTTTAGCTAGCGTACTGGTAGACACAGGGTCAGCCCTGAATGTTATGCCGAAGTCCACTTTGATGCAATTATCATTCAAAGGCCCTCCGATGAGAATCAGCGAGGTCGTCATCAAAGCGTTCGACGGATCCATAAAAATAGTTATCGGCGAAGTTGATCTTCCCATAACTATTGGTCCTCACACTTTCCAAGTCACTTTCCAGGTCATGGACATCCGGGCAACGTACAGTTATTTATTAGAAAGACCTTGGATACATCAGGCTGGAGCAGTCACTTCGACCCTCCATCAAAAGCTAAAGTTCGTTCAGAACGATCAACTTGTCACAGTCTGTGGAGAACAGGCCTTGGTCGTGAGTAACTTATCGTCATCTACTTGTGTAGAACCCGAGGAGGTTATTGGGACGCAGTTCCAAGCGCTGTCGGTGGGCAAGGACGATCAATCCGGAGGAGGAACTTCGATTTCCTCATACAAAGATGCTATTAAAGCGGTCGAGAGTGCCGATAGAATAGGATGGGGATAACTAGTCATTCCTACTAGCAATACAACAAAGAAGGGTCTTAGTTTTTCTACAACCAGTACCCGGACATCTGCTAACGATGAAAGTCTTCATCCCATTCATAATTTCTTCCACAGTGGAGGTTTTCTTCACCCAGTGTCTCAAATAGTCCATGCTATCAATGAGGAAGATCCCTCTGACACAGAGGAAGAGTGGAAGTCCTATCTTAACAAGGACGGTTATATGTCTCAGGACGAAACGCAAACTCCTTTTTGCTTTCCTATAGAGAGTCCGAGATTTATATCCAGGTCAGACGTTGAAATGATATACGGGGATTGTGATCCAGAAGGATGCCGTGCTCCGCCAAATTCATTAGAGAAAGACACTCCGATGAAAGACAATTTTAACTACAATTACTATGGCCCGATGGATGGTCTGCCAATGTGGCAACCTTATCCAGGAGACTTGGGGCAAGAGAGTCAGCCGAACCATGAAAATCAGCTGACCGTCATTGAACAGAATACCTGTGTCCCTACCATGTCATGGGATCAACACTCAGGTCATTTAGAATTTGCAACGTTTGCAGGACTTGAATTCATCAACTATGCTTTTCCTGAGGTCAACCTCATCGAGAGGGATGACCCCTCTAGTTCTAAAGAAATATGGGACACCCTGGGACAAGCAAGTGGAAAATTCGACTTTGTGGTCAAGTACACCGCTCCCGAAAGCTCTCGTATCAGGCTCGAAGATATCCACCCAACTGGATGGGGAGATACAGCTGAGAGCACAAATACTCTGCAAAATGCAACTGAGGAATTCTCCTACGACAACTTTTCCTGGGAGACAGATTCCAATGATCCTGCTCCACCAGAAATCAGCGTCATTTCTGAAGACAAATCAAGGAAGGTGCCAGACTTTGTGATTCACCGAGGACTTCGCCGCCAATGGGTTGCTGTTGATGTTCCGAAGATTATTCACAAGTCAAAGTAATTGCCATCTTTAACCTTTCACCCTGCCCAGGTGAAATAGATGTTTTGATAGGGCTCGCTTTCTGTAAATTTCCCTCTTCGCTTTGCCCAAAGTGACAGAGTTTTGTTTTATAGGGCTGTAGTTTCAAGAATCGACTTGTTCATTAATAAAATAACGTCGTTCTGTAATTTCCGTATTAATTGCTGTTTTCTCTTTTCGTTTTTCAGAAAATGGTAATCCTAAAAAACAATTCAATAACAAAAACAAGCAGTAATAAAAAAAATACACTGCACACACTTTTGCATTCTCTCTATCTCTTCTAAACTCGAATCATCACATCATGCAAATTGCTTGTTTTAAACCCCGTTGAAACATACGATCCGATGCCTTCTCCCAACTTTGAGTTCCCGATATTTGGGGCTGAAGAAGAAGTTGACAATGAAATTCTAGAAGAGATCTCTCGGCTACTCAGACAAGAGGAAAGGTCTATTGAACCTCACAAAGAGCCGTTGGACACGGTAAACTTGGGTTCAGAAAAGGAGAGAAAAGAAATCAGGATTGGGGAACTACTCAGTCCAACTGCCAGAGAGGGTTTGATAAAGCTTCTCAGAGAATTTCTCGATGTATTCGCTTGGTCCTATCAGGATATGCCAGGGTTGGATACCAGCATCGTGGAACATTACTTACCGTTAAGATCAGAATGTCCGCAGTAAAGCAAAGGTTGAGACGGACTCACCCGGACATGGCCATCAAAATCAAAGAGGAGGTACAGAAACAGATCGACGCAGGTTTCCTTGCTACATCTGAATATCCTCAATGGTTAGCCAACATCGTACCCGTTCCCAAAAAGGACGAAAAGGTCAGAATGTAAGTTGATTACAGGGATCTGAATAAGGCAAGTCCAAAGGACGACTTTCCTTTGCCGCACATTGACATGCTGGTAGACAGCACAACAAAATTCAAAGTTTTCTCCTTCATGGATGGATTCTCGGGCTATAACCAGATCAAAATGGCGCCGAAAGACATGGAGAAAACTTCGTTCATTACCCCATGGGGTACCTTTTGTTACAAGGTAATGCCGTTCAGTTTGAAGAACGCCTGGGAAACCTATCAAAGGGCCATGACTACTCTGTTTCATGACATGATACACAAAGAAATCGTGTTATATGTCGATGACATGATTGCAAAATCTAAGACAGAAGAGGAGCATGTGACCTACCTGTCAAAACTTTTCGAGCGTTTGAGAAAATACAGACTCCGCTTGAATCCCAACAAGTGCACCTTCGGTGTCCATTCAAGGAAACTCTTAGGGTTCATCGTCATCCAGAAAGGGATTGAGGTCGATCCTGACAAGGTCAAGGCCATTCGAGAAATGCCTTCTCCAGAAACTGAAAAACAAGTCAGAGGATTCTTGGGACATTTGAACTACATCTCCAGATTCATATTCCTCATGACTGCCACCTGTGCGCCGATTTTTAAATTACTCAAAAAGAACCAGGATTGTGTTTGGTCAGAAGATTGCCAAACCGCCTTCGACAGTATTAAGGAATACATGTTGAATCCGCCGATTCTATCACCTCCAGTGGAAGGAAGACCACTGATCATTTACCTCACATTCCTAGAGGACTCAATGGGATGTGTACTTGGCCAACAAGACGAAACCAAACGGAAAGAGTCTGCCATCTACTATCTGAGCAAGAAATTCACCGACTGCGAGACTCGGTACACGATGCTTGAAAAAACTTGTTGCGCTTTGGCTTGGGCAGCCAAACGTCTTCGCCAGTACATGATTCATCACACTACTTGGTTGATCTCCGAAATGGATCCAATCAAGTATGTATTTGAAAAACCTGCTCTCACGGGAAGGATTGACCGTTGGCAGATCTTGCTATCAGAATATGACATAGAGTACCATGCTTAAAAAGTCGTTAAGGGAAGTATTTTAGCCGATCATTTGGCTCATCAACCGATTGACGATCAAGAATCAATCGGGTTCGACTTCCCAGACGAAGATGTCATGTATTTAAAAATGAAAGATTGCGATGAACCGTTACCCAGTGATGGGCCAGAACTAGGTTCCCAATGGGGACTTATCTTTGACGGAGCAGTTAATCATTATGGAAACGGAATTGGGACAATCATTGTTACCCCTCAGGGTACCCACATTCCTTTCACCGCTCGACTTACGTTCAAATGTACAAACAACGAGGCCGAATACGAAGCTTGTATTATGGGTCTCGAAGAAGCGATTGATTTAAGGATCAAAAACTTGGACGTATACGGCGATTCAGCCTTAGTTATCAATCAGATAAAAGGAGATTGGAACACATACCAATCAGGACTGATTCCTTACAAAGACTTTGCAAGAAGGTTGTTACCCTTCTTCAACAGAGTCGAGTTTCATCACGTCCCTCGTAGAGAGAATCACATGGCTGATGCCTTAGCCACTCTCTCTTCCATGATTAGTGTAGTTCAAAGGAATGACCTACCTAAGATCGACATAATGCGCCTTGAACGGCCCGCCTACGTCTTCGCGATCGAAGCAGTCATAGATAACAAACCTTGGTATCACGATATCAAATGCTTCCTGCAGAAACAAGAGTACCCATTTGGGGCACTCAGAAAAGACAGGAAAACCCTCAGAAGATTGGCTGGAAGCTTCTTCCTGAGCGGTGACACTCTTTATAAGAGGAATTTTGACTTGGTCTTGCTCCGATGCGTAGACAGACCAGAAGCAGACATGCTTATGAAAGAAATTCATGAAGGATCCTTTGGTACTCATGCCAACGGACACACAATGGCGAGAAAAATTCTGAGAGCAGGATATTACTGGTTGACCATGGGATCTGACTGCTACAAGTACATGAGGAGGTGTCACAAGTGTCAGATATACTCCGACAAAATTCATGTACCACCATCACATCTCAAAGTTCTTTCTTCCCCATGGCCTTTTTCCATATGGGGAATCGACATTATTGGCTTGATTGAACCTAAAGCTTCCAACGGACATCGGTTCATCCTGGTCGCCATTGACTATTTCACTAAGTGGGTCGAAGCAGCATCATACGCTAATGTAACCCGACAAGTGGTGGTCCGATTTATCAAAAACAATATCATCTGCCGTTATGGTGCTCCGAGCCAGATCATTACAGATAATAGATCTAACTTGAACAACAAGATGATGAAAGAGTTGTGTGCAGAGTTCAAGATCGAACACCATAACTTATCTCCCTACCGACCCAAGATGAATGGAGCGGTAGAAGCGGCTAACAAGAACATCAAGAGGATTGTTCAGAAGATGGTTGTAACCTACAAATATTGGCACGAAATGTTACCCTTTGCTCTTCATGGTTATCGAACATCTGTCCGTACTTCAACAGGGGCAACCCCTTTCTCTCTAGTATATGGCATGGAAGCAGTGCTCCCCATAGAAGTAGAGATCCCATCAATCCGGGTATTGATGGAAGCTAAGCTTTCAGAAGCTGAATGGTGTCAAAGTCGACACGACGAATTAAACCTGATCGAAGAGAAGCGGATAACGGCACTATGCCACGGTCAGTTGTATCAGCAGAGAATAAAGAAGGCATTTGACAAAAAGGTCCGACCTCGCATCTTCAGGAAAGGAGACCTCGTGCTCAAGAAGATACAATCATTTCTCACTGATTCGCGAGGCAAGTGGACTCCGAATTATGATGGTCCCTATGTGGTCACGAAAGCTTTCTTAGGCGGCGCCTTGAGACTTGTCACCATGGATGGAGAAGAATTTGCCTACCCCACGAATGTTGATATAGTCAAGAAATACTTCGCCTAAACTAAAAAAAAAACGTCTCGGTGATTGAAAAAACGAAAGGGCGGTCCAGGCAAAAATTAGAGACATGGAAAAAAATCATCCCGGTGGATTGGAAATCTCTAAGTACAATCCAGGAAAAAATTAGGGATAATGGCAGGTAACTATGTTCAACAGAGGCAAGTCCCTCAACAGCAGTTACATCATCCATCAGAGGAAAACTCCAGTCAAGGTCATCTTCGACAGAAGCTCAGCATGTCCCGAATTCAAAGTTGGTAGAAGGATAGTGGTCGTTATGTTTCGATGTAGCCCTTTTCCCTGTAAATTACCATTTTCTAACTTTGTAAATACTCTTTGGAATCACGCGCTTGGCTGATTTCCATCCTATCAATAAAATTTAAGCCCTAGTGCTTTTGTTTGCAATTCTTGTTTGTTTTAGCTTTATAGAACGACATTTTAATATGATCAACGATTCTTGAAATAAAACAAAAATGAATTTACTTGTTAAAACTTTTTCTGCTTTTAAATTAAAGATGGCAATTGCTTTTGACTGTTGAACATCGAAAGAACGTCGCTTGCGTCTCCAAAGGCGTTTGAACTTCAAAGTGCAGAATCAAAGTACTCCTTCTAGGCCAGTACGCCTGAACGAAGGATCAACTGTATGAGATGCGGCTTTCCCATCTGATACCCTCGGCCGAGTTCTTATCTCCTAAGCCCGATCAACGGTATTCCCCGTAGGGACTATCTCTCCTAAGCAAGGTAGAATTGCTACTTTTTGACCGACGATACTTCTTCGCCCCGCGATGGCGGAGTATCCATTCGTGTTGATCTACTAGTCTGTATGTCGCGTCGGTGTTGTCAGCATATACATGCATATATGCATCATGCATTTGATTTGCATTCATATTCATATTGTATCACTATCACTCTCGTCGGTCTTGTCCCCTAGTGATAACAGTCCTCTCAGTCGAGTTGTCAGTTCTTTCCTCGTCAGGAAATGTTGCGTCTGCACTACCTCTCTCCTCCAGTGTATCTCTGGATTAGAGTCGGCACTCGACCACTTTGATAACTTGAACCTCTAAAAAGACAGAGAAGCTTTCTACAAATGTCACTCTTCGCCATTGAAGATGATATCTGAAATTCTGGCACAGATATCAAATGTCCTACGCAGATGTTGAGACACTGATATCCAACACAATGAACAAGATAACAATAAAAATAGCAGTGCAGAAAGTAAATAACACAGTGATATGTTTACCTAGTTCGGATCAACAATCCTACTCTGGGGACTACCAAGCCAGGGACGAAACCAATATACGATAGTATCAATTCGCAGATTATACAAACACCGAATAATCTGCTCACTTAATCACTACCCTTCCTATGACTTCTACCTAAGACTCACCTAGGTATGAGGCCCTCCTCAAATCCCTCTACAACCACAACCCGTGATTGGTACCTTTCCACACAAGAAACAAACTGAAAGTCACTCTTTCAAAACACACAATTCTCAATACTTCACAACTTATGAGAATTGACACACAAGAAACTCAATGCTTAAAAGCTTATGAGTAACTTGACAAAACTTACAACACAAAAAATCAGTCCTTATACTGTTATCAAAATGATACCAGTTAGGCTCACAAATTACACTCTAAAACCCTAAAAACACAAGTAAGTTCCACACCTAAAACTAGGTTTACATCAGTCAATATATAGCAATTAATCTGGACTGAATTGGGCTTCAAAAACGTAGCAAATAGACTGCTCACAAATCTGCAAAATTAACTCCAACAAAATAGGTCTTCAATCCAAAGTTTCCTATTATGTCTCCATAATTAGAAACATCAGCAAATCCGAAAACCAACAAATAACCACAATCCAAAAATGCTTTGGATGCCACATAGGATAACCAAATATTCACAGAATATTCAGTAACAATTCACACAAACAGAATCTGTATTAAAAACTGAATCCACAACGCGATGTCCTATGAGCTGGCATGGAACATCTTCATTCGACATGTTGATAGCAGCCACTTAGAACATTAAGATTCAACATCTTGCTGCTATAATAGTTTTAGCAAAATAAATGCCAACTACAAAAGCACAGAAATAACAATCTCCCCCTTTGGCTTATTTTGGCTAAAACTACACACACAAAAACTTTCAAAGAAGCACAAAAGAAATATCCATATCAGACGGCAGCGAAAAAAACAACAGCACACAGCAAAAAAATCCATCATAGCAAAACTCCCCTTCAGCTGCATACAAACACTCAGTACAGCAAACAACAACACTCCCCTTCAGCTGCAGCAAACAACTCATCATAGCAGCCTGGAAAAACTCCCCCTCAACAGCTGCAACATTCCACATTCTCCTCCTCAACTACTGCAGCAACACAAGCACACAAGCACTCCCCACACAAACATCCACACAACATATTACTCCCCCTTTTTAGCCATAAATATGACAAAGGCAAGTAGAACAAGTTAAGGTTAAAATAAACCAGAGTAAAGTTCAGAGGAGATACAAAGAAAACTATTCAGGTGTTTCAGACAAAAACAACAAAAGCGAAATAAAACTTCTGCAGAAATTAAGCCATTATTCTGCAGCAACATCGTCGTCAGATTCAGCAATGTCTTCACTCTCTCCATCAGCAACAACATCAGTATCAGTATCACCACTCCTAGAGTCATCTGAACTCTGCTCACATTCTCTATCAGATTCTACAGAAGCAGCATCTTCAGCAGTTCCTTGGTCCTGGCCAGTTGTCCCAGCAGAAGCATTCCTTTTCTCCATGAAGGTTTTGATCAACTGTTCCAGTTTGGCCTTCCGATCAGTGTCTCTTCTAATGGATTCTTCTAGTTCCTTGAAAGTTTCTTGCAACAGAGCAACGACTTCATCATCAAGATTACCAGGACTAGGAGTCTGTGTAGATGTCCCAACAATGTCTGAGACATGTGCACCACCCAGTAGCTTGTAGTGAATGGACATATGAGGTTTCCTTTTGAGTGCAGTGTCACCCCTCAACACAAGATTAGGACACTGTTCTAGAATAATACCACAGATCAAGGAAGGGAAATAGATAGGCATCTTGACAGCAGGTGAGCTGGCTTGTTTCAAGATCTGCTCAAAGATGTATGATCCAAAATCAAAGGAAATCTTCTTCCCTATAGCATATATGAATCTGCCAAGTGTAGAGGAAATAGTAGATGTGTGATTTGTAGGAACCCAATTTACCACAGCAATCCTGTGGAGGATGGCATATTTGACACTTAGTTTTCCAGACGACAACTTCTCTGCATTTGGCCAATGTCTCATACAGCCACCTGTAATCTCCTTGCAAACAGTATTATCTGTAACCTCTAGCTCAGGTTGAGGTTCCTTGCTCCTGCCCAGATAGTTGTTGATAATTTCAGGTGAAAAGGTGACAGCTTCTCCTCTCACAGATACGTTTCTGAGATTGTTGCCCCTGTTCTCATCACACTCTTCAGATATATTCACCACAAATTCTTTGACTAGATTTTCATAGCAGGGTCCTAACTTGGACACTGTTCTCATCAATCCAGCCGCAGCAATGAGCTCCATGATTTCTTTGTACTTTTCGAAGTCCTTCCCCAACTCTCTCTCCAGAGCAATCCTCCTTTGATCTACAATTTTCCATCTATCTGTATTTCTCATAGAACTTTCAGTAGAAGCCTTCTTGCAGGTGGAAGTTTTCATGATGTCCTGGACATCTGTTTCAACTTCATAGTTAGATTCACTTTGATCAGTAATTTTTCTCTTCTTAGTGGGCACTACAACCTTGCTCCAATGTTTAGGGGGTCCTGCTTGAACTTTTCTTTCCCCTCCTTCAGATTTTCCATGCAGTTTCGAAGACTTGGAGCCTTCACTTATCATCATTTTTTCTCTTCTTCTCTTAATTTTTCTCAGCATTCCAGTAATAGGTTCCTCATCAGATGTGAGGTCAGCAACATTAATAACATCATCAGTCCTTCTTACATCCGTTTTCTTCTTACTTCTTCTTTCACGGTCCACATGTATGGGAATACCACCATCAGTCCTATCAGTAGGACTGCTATTGATATCTTCTGTCACGGATGTTGGGACACCAGACCCGACATCTGCCTTAATTCCACTCAGAATCGTGGCAACAACCCTTCTAAGTTCCTTATCCTTTTTAACAGCATCATTATCAGTGGAATTCTTGTTTACATCTCGTGATTTAGAATCCTTCTTCTTCTCAACTAAGCCAGATTTAGACCCCTTTTCAGCCACGTTTTTCCTAGGGCTTACTTGGTCAGCATACAGACTAGTCATGGAGTGGACTTTCTTCCTAGGTGAGAAAGGTTTAGACTTCTTACCTGGAATGTTGACATTAGTTGTGTGAGAAGCTTGCTGTTTGCCTTTAGGGTCAGCCGGCATAACATTCAAAGGAGCAATGTCGAGCACTAGGTCAGAGAGATTTATCATCCGCAGTGATTCTTCATCTCCAGCATTGATTCGTGGAGAACCAGTGTTATCAGGGGATCCGTGCATGGATTCGGAGTTAGGGTGTTGAGACATGTTTAATTGATCACACGGTATAATCTTGAGAATGTTAGGAGAAAACCCTAAGACGCGAGAGCTTTGAAGAGAAGGTGCAAGAGGAATTTGTGTAGAGTAAGTTTGCTGAAAATATGGTGTGTTTTCCCGCCTATTTATACTTTTGAGGACTGGGCCCAGAGTAGAGCGGTATTCACAGAATTTGATTATCCGACTCGCCTCAATTGCACATTTATCAAATTCTCCTTCTAAACTTACCTTGCTGGCATACTTACTAAGTTTAAGCTCATTATTACATTTCACCAAGCAAACATCATGAGTTGCTTTACAATTTATCAGCACCTGTTCTAACTTGATAGTCTTTCCAATATCTTTCTTAGTCTCCAAGCTTATTTCAGTGTTCTCAGAACTCCACAGATAACAATTATCTGATGCTCTCTTACCTCTCATGATAACCTTACCCTTCTTGTTTGTTATCTGACATTCAGAATTGGTAAAGTTGACCTTGAGACCTTGATTACATAATTGACTTATGCTGATCAAGTTTGCATCTAAACCTTTAACAAGTAATACCTCCTCCAGATTGGCTTGTCCTGCACAGTCCAGTTTTCCAACACCTATTACTCTCCCTTTTGATCCATTACCAAAGGTCACGTACTTAACAGGATGAGACTTAACATCTGACAGACATCCCATGATACCAGTCATGTGCCTGGAACATCCACTGTCGAAGTACCACTTTTCCCTTGCAAAGACACTGAAGGACTTATGAGCTATGTGTTCCTCTGCAGTACTCTTGGGAGTCCACACTTTTGTTGCCCCAACCCACTCTTGTTTCCTACTAGACTGTAAGCCATTCTTGGGGTAGCCATATAATCTGTAGCAGAAGGGTTTTATATGTCCAAGCCTTCCACAATAGTGGCATTTCCATCTTTGATTCTTTCTTCTTGTGACATTCTTCTGATGTCTGTGAGGATGTTGCAACATGTTATACGACATCTTTGATTCTTTTTCAGGTTGAGCAGGCGTCACTTCAGGCCATTTTCCCTTGTCCATCTCGCTGGAACTTTCAAACCCGAGACCCCTAATATCTCTAACATCTCTCCCTGACTTCAGAATCTCATCAAGCACATCAAAGCTGCTATTAAGCATTCTGACTGTTTTGATGACATTATCCAGTTTAGAGTTCAGAATAACTACTTCACTTTTTAGATCAGAGATAGTAGCCAGATGCTCTTCCTGTTCAGCTTTTAGATGAGCAATGATTTTCTTTTGTTCTTCTTTCTGCTGACACACTTCTTCACTTTTAATGCATAAGTTCTTATAGGAAGCAGCTAGCTCCTCAAAAGTAAGATCATCACTGAATGATTCTTCATCAGACTCACACACACCTGTTAATGTTGTGACCCTCTTTCCAGACTTCTCATCAGTTTCAGTTTCAGAATCGTCTTTTGACCATGAGACTGATAGCCCCTTCTTTTGCCTCCTGAGATATGTGGGGCACTCAGACTTTACATGCCCAAAACCTTCACACTCATGACACTGAGCTCCCCTTTCTTGGTTAGAATTACCTTCAGTACTGGTATTTCTCCCAGCATTCTGATTTTTACTGATGTTAAATGGCTTGTCCTTAACATTTGATCTTGACTTCCAATCCACCTTTCTGAGTACTTTGTTAAATTATTTGCCTAGTAATACCAGATCTTCTGAGAGGCCTTCATCTCTGTCCAGATTACTTTCCCTTTCTAAATCACTTGCCTTTGACACAAAAGCTATACTCTTCTTCTTTTCAGTATTTTCACTGATCCCCAATTCAAATGTTTGAAGTGATCCCACAAGTTCATCCACTTTCATTTTATCTATGTCCTGAGCTTCCTCAATAGCAGTCACTTTCATGTCAAACATCTTAGGTAGAGATCTGAGGATTTTTCTGACCAGTTTGCTGTCAGACATCTTCTCACCTAGAGCACTTGAAGCATTAGCTATCTCAATAATGTTCATGTGAAAGTCATGAATGCTCTCATCTTCCTTCATCTTCAAATTTTCAAACCTGGTAGTGAGAATCTGAAGCTTTGACATCTTTACTTTTGAGGTCCCTTCATGAGCAATCTTCAGGACCTGCCAAGCCTCTTTAGCAATGGTGCAGTGTTCAATCAACCTAAATATATTCTTGTTAACACCATTGAACAATGCATTCATGGCTTTGGAATTCCCTACGGACCCTTTGTAATCTGCATCATCCCAGTCTTCCTCTTCCTTCACCACATCAGTAGGGGTACCTTTTTCATCTTTAACCTTAGGGGGCTCCCATCCTTTTATAACAGCTTTCCATGCTTGATCATCCATGGATTTGATGAAAGCTATCATCCTTGGTTTCCAATAGTCATAGTTGGAACCATCAAGCAGAGGTGGTTAGTTCAGAAATCCTCCATCCTTGTCCATTGTACCAGAAAGTACCTTCCCTGAATCTCACTCAGAACCAAATAAGGGTGCAAGCTCTTGATGCCAATTGAAATTCTGGCACAGATATCAGATGTCCTACGCAGATGTTGAGACACTGATATCCAACACAATGAACAAGATAACAATAAAAATAGCAGTGCAGAAAGTAAATAACACAGTGATATATTTACCCAGTTCAGATCAACAATCCTACTCTGGGGGCTACCAAGCCAGGGATGAAACCAATATACGATAGTATCAATTCACAAATCATACAAACACCGAATAATCTGCTCACTTAATCACTACCCTTCCTATGACTTCTACCTAAGACTCAACTAGGTATGAGGCCCTCCTCAAATCCCTCTACAACCACAACCCGTGATTGGTACCTTTCCACACAAGAAACAAATTGAAAGTCTCTCTTTCAAAACACACAATTCTCAATACTTCACAGCTTATGAGAATTGACACAGAAGAAACTCAATGCTTAAAAGCTTATGAGTAACTTGACATAACTGACAACACAAAAAATCAGTCCTTATACTGTTATCAAAATGATACCAGTTAGGCTCACAAATTACACTCGAAAACCCTAAAAACACAAGTAAGTTCCACACCTAAAACTAGGTTTACATCAGTCAATATATAGCAATTAATCTGGACTGAATTGGGCTTCAAAAACACAGCAAATAGACTGCTCACAAATCTGCAAAATTAACTCCAACAAAATAGGTCTTCAATCCAAAGTTTCCTATTATGTCTCCATAATTAGAAACAGCAGCAAATCCGAAAACCAACAAATAACCACAATCCAAAAATGCTTTGGATGCCACATAGGATAACCAAATATTCACATAATATTCAGTAACAATTCACACAAACAGAATCTGTATTAAAAACTGAATCCACAACGCGATGTCCTATGAGCTGGCATGGAACATCTTCATTCGACATGTTGAAAGCAGCCACGTAGAACATTAAGATTCAACATCTTGCTGCTATAATAGTTTTAGCAAAATAAATGCCAACCACAAAAGCACAGAAATAACAATATCCTTGCTTTCCCGGATTAAAGAAAAATCCCCAGAGAAAGCCTCCTAAGCAGAGATTTGGCAGTACAGCTGCCTTTCTCCGAAAGACCGCTGATGAAAAGGTCATCGGCACCTCAAAATTGGAGCCCGTCATATGGCATTTCTCCGAGAAGATCCCGAGAAAAGTATGATGTAAGACCCCAAGCGGAAGCAGTCTCTCAACAGACTCATTTTCCCCAGATAGAGTCGACAAATGGCGTCTCCAACAGAGAAGTTTGTGCACCTCTACAACTCAGACGATTGGGCTCCCCAGCAAGTCTGACGTCATTTTTTCCACTCAAATGGCTTCTCTCCAGGAAAATTCGACGAGAAGTTTGAAGGAAAACCACTACAAATAGCGTTCCTTGTCGATAAAGATTATTGACGGAAGAAACTGAGACCAGTTCCTTGGTAAGAAACCAGGATCGAGGGGAAGTTTACTTCAGAAACTGAGACCAGTTCCTTGGTAAGAAACCAGGATCGAGGGGAAGTTTAAATCAGAAACTGAGACCCGTTCCTTGTTAGGAAACCAGGATCGAGGGGAAGTTGACAAAAGAAACTAAGACCAGTTCCTTGGTAGGAAACCAGGATCTAGGGGAAGTTGACAAAAGAAACTAAGACCAGTTCCTTGGTAGGAAACCAGGATCGAGGGGAGGTTTATTTCAAAAGAAAACTAAGACCAGCTCCTTGGCTGAAGACCAGGATCGAGGGGAAGTTTACCTTTTCTAAGCATCATCACTTAGCTAAAAAAGATGAATGCGTAAGCTACCATTCATAGCCATCAAAATTTCGGGTATTCTGATATTTAATCCTCTTGCACCCCGAATGCCTGAATACCTTCGTCATTCACACCTTCGGGTCCAAGAAGATTAAATAGGGGCATCTGTCATACCCCAAATTTTGACCACTAAGATTTCCCATCATTGTCTAAATCATCATCACAATATGGATGAACCATCATGCCTCATCAAAATGCCTAAAGGGTTGTTGAGCATTCACTACAATCAAAATTAGGGTTTTAAGCCCTCTCAGAGCCTTAGACAAAGGATCAATCAAGGATTGACTTGATCTTCAACTTTTCTAGCCTTTAAAATATCCACAATGGATCAAAAGGACTCCCACATCAAGGATTAAGCACAAGGCTGCTCCCTTCTAGGTGGATCAAGTCTAAAGATCGACAGTGTCACCAAATTAGGGTTTTGGTCGACCAGGGCCTCCAGATGGAAATTTTTCATCTGGGCACAAGCCAATGCTTCAAAACATAACCTAATATGCTCCATGGAACCTCATAAACCTAAGCATCAGTTCAATTTTGCCTAAAGGGATGCATTCATTAAAAATCAGGAATTAGGGTTTCTTGACCTAATTCACCCTAAGTAGACTTTTGGGACCAATTATGAACCAAGACCTCAAGAGAGGGTTTGAGGATCTCCAATATGCCATATTGATCCATTTGGAACAATGGATTAATCCAAGAAGCTTGAGCAACAAGTCTCAATTTCATCTGCACCACAATTAGGGTTTCACGAGGAAAGTCAACTGTAACTTTGACTTTTGACCAGGACATGCTCCCAAACCCTAATACATGATTCAATATACCCTATGACACCCATGGAACATGTCCATCAAGTTTGATTTAGGTCAAGGACATGATTTCCTAAATAATTGCACAGTTTGGAATTCATCTGATAAAAAGTCAATTGTGCACAAAAGTCAACTTTGACTTTTTGAGATTTTTCACCAAAATGGATTTTTAACCCTAAAATGATGTTTATGTATGATTTGAATCATCATTCATCAAGAAAAATCAAAGAAAGTGGGATAACTTGTAAAAGGGGTAACCATAAAAACTTAGAAAAATTTCTAAGTTATGGAAAAAGTGACACTAATGTGCCAACTTTGGAGGACCATAACTCCTAAACCACAAGGCCATTGTTCCCCATTCAAAGCTTGATTTGTAGATCACATTTTCCTCTACAAAAGCTATATACTGACCTATGTCCAAATTCCTCATGGATTTTGAGTTATGGAGTGATCAAAATCAAGAAAAGTCACTTTGTTCCAACACTTAGTGAAAATTTCACTAAGTCAGAATCTGCCTTTACTTTTTTCCAAATGTAGGGGGATTTTTCACTTGGATTCAAAAGAGATCAAAACCAAACATGTTCAAACAGTTGTTGTATCATGTAAGGGCTTTCCAAAATGGCCAAGAACATTACCAAATTCAATTTGAGCTATGAGATATGACATTGGCAAGATGCCTTGCTGAAATCTGCCAAGGCAAGGCAGATTTTTGCACTTTTGGTCGATTTGCCAGAATAAGCCAATTCCAAGCCTTGTCATCACTTTGGACACATTTGAGGATTGAATCTAAAGGGGACAATCACTGAGCCAAGCCTCCAAAGTCTTTGGAACAAGAAATAACATGTTGAACCTAGGATTGCCAAAATAGGGACAAGACTCCAATTTTGGATTGGAGCATTCAATGGAAGCATCAAGGTGGCATGGACTGAGCCATTCTCAACTGAATTCAGTCAAGACTTATCCAAGACCAAGGGAACCAGCAGCCTGTGCCCTAACCTCTAGTCAATGGCTAGAGGAGACTTGGATTTTCATTTGCCAACATTGGCCAAACCTACTCAGCAGTTGCCATTCACTATTCCTTACAAAACAAACTTGCTCTACTATAAATAGAGCTCAATTGTGATCAGTTTGAGTACACCAAATCCATCAAACAGATGCTTTTCTCAAAATCTCTTCTTTCACTCCAATTTTGCCTTCTAAGGCAAGTCACTATCGGGTTTTGAGTTTGAGAGCTTTTCCAATCAAACCAATCACATACACACACCTCATATACATCACATATGAGCTGATCAAACACTTAAACAACTAGAACACTAATTTCTCAGAATCACCAGTCAATTGCTCAAGGTTTTAACCAAGTTGCAGTTGAGATGCCATGAAGTGATCCAGCCAACTTCAATCAAGTCCAAGCATTCAAACACACTCCATAGGGTGTAGGGAAGCTGTTCAGATCATCACAACTCATCTGTAATACCTCCAACACAAATCACGATCACCAGCTGCAAGTGGTAAGCATGAGCTCTTCTAACTCTATGATTCATGCAATTTTTGCTGCACAATAATTTGGCCATATGTTCATAATCATGCATGGAATGTTTCCCCTCAATTAATTGCATTGTTTGAATCGTGTATCAAAAATCCCAGCCTTCATGCAGAATCTAGGGTTCTTGAGGATTGTTCATGACTTCTTGTTTTATGTTTAATTTAAATGAAATTAATTGTCATAGACATGATCGTGAGGTTGAAACGAGTTTATTGGTATGTGGATTGCATGATATGATTAAGTATTCAGTGAGATTGGATAGAAAATGCAAATCTGAGAAACTCAGAACACGCGCGTGTTCTTGCCCTTGTTCTTGGCGCCATTTTCCAACATTTGAATATTTGAATTTTGTGATTTTTATTTAATTGATTCAAAAATTAATTTCTCTCTGAGTTTTAATGATTTTGAGTTGATTCTTTTTTTAATAATTCACAAAAATGTTGAAATATTTTATTTTCCAAAAAAATCCCAAAAATATTATTTATTTCATATAATTGATATTTTTGCAAAGAATTAATATTTTAGTTGTTTTTTACATTTAAAATATTTTTTCCCTCTTGATTTTGAAAAGATTAATGACTTCTAATTATTTTGTAGGTCAATACTTGATTTTTGAAGCATTAATCCAAGATCATAATTTGTTTCCCACATGTTAAACAATTTTTGATCATTTTATTGAATTTTTATTCAATTAAAAT
Source organism: Lathyrus tuberosus (assembly GCA_022829125.1). Taxonomy (NCBI): domain Eukaryota; kingdom Viridiplantae; phylum Streptophyta; class Magnoliopsida; order Fabales; family Fabaceae; genus Lathyrus; species Lathyrus tuberosus. The sequence goes on along the minus strand of JALAZF010000436.1, from coordinate 304,094 downwards.
ACATTTTGGAAATAAATTAGAGTTTTTGATTAATCCAACCCTCACAAATCATTTTCAAAACCTTTTGGGCCTCTATTAGAGTGTAAGACCCAACTCACTTGTACAAAAATATTTTGGGCCTCACTTATTGTATAAGTCCCTCTGTACATTTTTAAATTCGGCACGATCGTCGCTAGTTTAAATATAAACCATCTGGGCCTCTCCTTGAGCTATAAGACCCATTCAAAACTTTTGGGCCTCTAATAGATTGTAAGGCCCAACCCCCTTTTAACCAAAACCATTTTTGGGCCTCACTTATTGTATAAGTCCCTCTGCGTTAAAAGAAAATCTCGGCGCGATCGCCATTTTTAACGAAAAGTCATCTGGGCCTACCCTCGAGTAGTAAGACCCATTTCTTTTCTTTAAACCTTTTAGGCCTCTATTAGAGTGTAAGACCCATCCCTTTGTACAGAAAACTTTTGTGGGCCTCAATCACTTGTATAAGTCCCTCTGTACAAATTCGACAGTGCGATCACTGATAAAACCCTGGGCCTCTCCTTGAGCTGTAAGCCCTAAATCTTTCTTTTTCAAAGCACTTTCTCCTTTGATTTTGAATATACTGTTGTTTTCAATCTGTCTTTGTTGAACAACTAACCAAACAGCATAGAAGCTCTACAACCGAGTAAGTGTTTATACGCTTTCATTTACTGCTTTCATATACATATAACTGTATTGTGGGGTTGTTTCGCTGTAAGTATTCTTTCATAAACTCATATCAACTGTGTAATAATAGTATAGATATTTAGAGTTTCCCCGACAACTACGTCTAGAACTAGGTAAAGCCGTTTCGTTTATTCGTAGAAATAGACAGCTAGATCCCCAATAGGATCACCAGATACAGTCTTCTCTTCGGCTGTCCTCATTAGGAATTGTCAAGAAACTCTACTCCCAGAGATGAATGTATTCTTCGTGAATGACATCTTTGAGTTTCTTCCAAATTCTCGAACTTTCCTGGCTTGATCTATTCCTCGTGAATAACCTGTCTTGAATTTCTCGGGGTTTGGGGACCCACGGGCTTCTTAAAAGCATCGGCCTCCTCTTGGGCATCGTACAAAGACCCACAGACTTCCTAAAAGCAACCCTGCCTCCTCTTGGGCTTAGTACAAGGACCCGCCGGCTTCTTAGAAGTATTCACAGCCTCCTCTTAGGCTTCGTATAATGATCTCTTCCTCCGAGAATGATAGCCTTCTCTTAGGCTTCGTACAAGGACCCGTCGGCTTCTTAAAAGTTTCCAGCCTCCTTTTGGGCTTCGTATAAATTGTCCCGACGACCTCCTAGAGGTATAGGAACAGAACTTAGTCATCTGCATAGAATAGTCCTTTCAAAGAGTCTACTACTGTTTCTCAAAACATAGTACAAAAGATGAAACTGTAGACTTCGACGGTCTAATTTCCTTGAGCCTCAAAGACATTCTCAAGTGACCCCTTCAAAAATAGGAAGGAAACCCGTAGTCTCAGACAGTCTCAATACCCTTCGGATTTCCCACTTCCTTAAAGAACAGGAAATATCCCTGATCCTCGAATCAAAATCCCTGAGGGCCAACATTACTCATATAAGAACTGATTTTCTCTTTAAATCAGCATACTGGACCTGTCACTCAACTGAAATAGCGCCATAGCCTCCTCTTGGGCTTTGTACAATGATTCTCCCCAGCGGAGTCAAACAACGTTTAGCCTCCCTCTCGGGCTTTGTACGAGACACATAAGAGACTCCCTCGTTGAGTCAATCACCCTTCCGCCTTCATCTCGGGCTTTATACGAGATACAAAAAGGTTCTTATTGAGCCAAACCAATTTCAGCCTCCATCTCGGGCTTCGTACGAGATACAAAAACACTCTCTTGTTGAGTATAAATCACTCTCTTGTTGAGTCAAACCTTTTAGCCTCCATCTCGGGCTTCGTACGAGATACCATAGAGGACTCTCTTGTCGAGTCACTTCCCATAGCCTCCTCTTAGGCTTTGTATAAGAAAACCACTGGTTGATCCAATCAACCTTTTAGCACCAAAACTGTGCCTCGTTCACAGTACACAAACATCTACAACTCCTTCCCTTTCATCTAATCGCTGTAAGCGGCAAGCCTCTGGATCATCTACATCCATGCCACTGTCCCTCTTTTAGCATGAGAAATTCCTAAGGAAAGATAGCATTGCTCTACACTGAGTTAAAGTCTTCTCCTTCAGGTTAAAATCCCCTATAAAGGAAATTATGGCATTGCCGGATTCACATATCCCGGTTAAAGTAATTCTCCTTTATAACCAGTCACCCAACAGTTGTGACAGATAAACCCTTCTTTAGAGATGAAAAATTCTCTCTAAAGTCAGGACCTTTAGCTTCATATCTTGGGCTTTGAACAAGATACAAACCACCTTTCGCTTCACGTCTTGGGCTTTGAACAAGACACCAAAAATAACCATTTCCTCCCATAGAATAGGAGGAACTACGAACGCTCTGATTTCCCTGTTTCGGTAAATGGGAATACGTAGGCATAAGATTGAAAGAAAAAGATCTTAGCGAGCACACTAAACAAAAACCCAAAATCCCATACTTTCATATATCTGTCCTAACATCCTAACCGATAGCCCATGCATTCTATTCTTAACAAAATAACCGAAAGGAGACCTACATCTTAATAGCATCTGTATACCAACAGTCATCTGTTTAAACTCAGTATGCAAGCAGGGTTAATTGGAGACATCTATTTCCCTTCCTTAATCAGCTTAACAGGATAAAAAATGAATCGAACTGTAGTACCCAAGCGATAGTGATTCGAAACCACAAAAACCGCGCTACACAAGCTTCTTCTTCTTCTAGGTTTTCTCTTCTTTCCTTCTTTTCCTCTTCCTTCTCTCTACTCTTCTTCCACTTCTTTCTATCTTTTTCTTTTTAATTGGAGAGGAAAGAAAATGAAAAGATATAGAGAAATATCTTTAATTAGTAATACTACTAAAAATCCAAATAGTCTCTATAACTCCAATCAATAAAACCTCAGAGTCAAATAATATTAATTTGATCTATTCCATTGCTCAAATTATCTTTGCAGATAATATCTCAGAGTACACCGGAACCCAGTTGATCAAAACTAATATTATCCAAAGCAAAATAAAATACGGGGTATTACATCCTCCCCTCCTTAAATAGAAATTTGTCCTCGAATTTAAAATTATCTGAATAGATGAGGGTAAGCATCTCGCATCTCTGCTTCTAGTTCCCAAGTTGCATCACCCGGATGCGTCTCATCCCACTGAACTTTCACAAGAGAAATCTCTTTATTCCTTAGTGCCTTAGTTTCTCTTCTTGTGATACGGCTTGGTTGAGGTTCAAATGTCAAATCTATTTATATCTCAATTGTATCTGGTAGAATTGGCTGAAGAGGATCTAGAACAAACTTTTGGAGTTGAGACACGTGAAAAACATCGTGCATGTCTGGCAGAGAAGGCGGTAAAGCTAATTTGTAAGCTACTTCACATATTCTTTCTAAAATCTGATACAGTCCCACGTATCTCAGACTTAACTTCTGCGACTTAAATAATCCTTTCAATCTCAATCTCGGAGTAACTTTCAAAAACACATGATCACCTTCATCAAACTCTAAAGGTCTCCTACGGTTATCCGCATAACTCTTCTGACGATCTTGTGGTTGTTTGACTTTATCACGGATCATTCTAATCTTTTCCATAGTCTCTTAAATAATCTCGGGTCCTAAAATTCTATCTTCGCCAACTTTCGCCCAACACAAAGGCGTCCTACATTTCCTTCCATACAATGCCTCATAAGGAGCCATACCAATACTTGCATGATAACTATTGTTGTATGAAAATTCAATCAACGGTAACAATTCTATCCAATTTCCTCTACTTCCAAGCACACATGCCCTTAACATATCTTCCATTGTTTGTATCGTCCGTTCCGTCTGACCATCCGTTTGCGAATGATTCCACGTGCTCAAACACAACCTTGTTCCCATAGCTTGTTGAAAAGCTCTCCAAAACCTCGAAGTAAACTTTGGATCTCAATTTGACACAATACTAGAGGGAATACCATGTAACCTCACAATTTTCGAAATGAACAACTTTGCGAGATGGCTCGCCTTGTAAGTAGTCTTTACGGCTAAGAAATGCGCAGATTTCGTCAACCGATCCACAATCACCCAAATAGAACCATAACCACCTTGTGCACGGGGTAATCCAACTACAAAGTCCATAGAAATACTATCCCACTTTCATATCGTAATTTCTAACGGCTGTAATAGGTCACCCGGTATTTTGTGTTCAATCTTTACTTGTTGGCATACCGCACACTCCGACACATACACTGCAATATCTCTTTTCATACTGGACCACGAATAGTCCTTCTTTAAATCTTGATACATTTTTGAAGAACCAGGATGTATAGTAAAACACCCTTATGCGCTTCCTCTAAAATCCTTCTTTTCAACACCGTATCATCCGAAACATAAATCCTTTGGTTAAACAAAATGATTCCGTCAGTAGCTCGCGAGAAACCCGGTTGAACCAACATTTCTTGTAACTTCTCATCCAACACTTGCCCTTGTTGAATTTCTTCTCTAAGAGTAGAATTGACATTCAAATTTCCCATAATCACACCATTAGGAGTCCAAACAAATTGAAGATTAAGATCTCTAAATTTTTCCAATAAGGCATACTCTAACATCATCAACTCGGCATTATGCAACACTTTTCGGCTCAAAGCATCTGCTACTTTATTCGCTTTACCCAGATGGTACTTTAGTTCCAAGTCATAATCCTTCAAATACTCATCCATCTCCTTTGACGCATATTCAACTCCTTTTGGTCAAATAGATACTTTAAACTCTTGTGGTCGCTAAACATCTCAAACCATACACCATACAAATAATGACGCCACATTTTCAAAGTAAAGACAACCGCCGCCAATTCTAAATCATGCGTTGGGTAATTCTTCTCGTGAACTTTTAATTGTCTGGAAGCATAAGCCACCACGTGACTATCTTGCATCAAGACACATCCTAATCCCATCTTTGATGCGTCACAAAATACCTCATACGATTTGCTAGGATCAGGAATGATCAAAACAGGAGCAGTTGTCAATCTTTCCTTCAAACGCATAAAACTTTGTTCACAAGCCGAATCTCATTCATAAGGACAATCATTCCGAGTAAGTTTAGACATTGGTAAGGCCAATTGAGAAAAGCTCTTAATAAACCTTTTGTAATAACCTGCCAGTCCTAAGAAACTTCTGACTTCGGAAACATTCTTCGGTCTCTCCCAATTAACTACTGCTTCAACTTTTGATGGATAAACCGCCACACCTCCTTGAGATATGACATGACCAAGAAAACTAACCTCCGACATCCAAAACTCACACTTGCTCAACTTGGCAAAAAGTTGCTTCTCTTGTAAAATCGATAAAACGATTCTTAAATGTCCTTCGTGCTCTTGAGAAGTACGAGAATAAATAAGAATGTCATCAATGAAGATCACTACAAATTGGTCCAAGTAAGGTTGAAATATCCGATTCGTATAATCCATAAAAACTGTCGGAGCATTCGTCACACCAAAAGGCATTACTAAGAATTCATAATGACCATAACGGGTTCTAAACGAGGTCTTTGATACATCTGAACTCTTCACACGGATTTGGTGATAACCCGACCGTAAATCAATCTTCGAAAACACACAGGCTCATTTCAATTGATCTAACAGGTCGTCTATTCTGGGTAATGGATATTTGTTCTTGATGGTGACTTTATTCAACTGCCGATAATCAATACATAACCGCATTCCACCATTTTTCTTCTTTACTAACAACACTGGAGCTCCCCAGGGCGAAACACGGGGTCGAACAAAATGCTTAGCCATTAACTCTTCTAATTGATCCTTCAATTCTCTTAACTCAAGTGGTGCCATCCGATACGGAGAAACGGATATAGGAGTCGTTCCCGGTATCAGGTCAATAGATAATTCCACTTCCCTTTCCGGAGGAAGAGAAGTGATATTCTCGGGGAAAACTTCGGAAAACTCACAGACTACAGGAATATTCAGAACTTGAAGGTCGCTACTCTCCTCCTTAGTGAGAACCAAAAGAACAGATTTTTCCTTCTCAAACAAGAAATTTATCATTCCAACCGTACCTTATAAAATAGTTGTTAAGACATCCTTCGGAGTATCTTCAACGGATGGAATGATGATTAGCTTTTCTTCACAACCAATAAATACCGAATTAGTAGAAAGCCAATCCATTTCCAAAACAACATCTACTTTCTTAAGCAGCAAACAAATCAGATCAATCTGAAAAAATCTCCCTCCACAGATAAAACACAATTTTCACACATTAAAGGTGTTTCAACCATCTCATCCATGGCAGTAGTAACCACCATGGGTGGAGACAACAGAATAGCTTGCAACCCAAGTCGCTTCACACATTGCATTGACACAAAGGAGTGTGTTGCCCCACAATTAAATAATACAAAATAAGGATTCCCATTAACGAAACACGTACCAGCAATTAAAGAGTTGTCACCCTTAGTCTTCCTTGCATCCAACGTATAAACTCGACCGATACTCCTTTCTTGCGTTTGATTCCTATTCTGAGGACAATCCCTCTTTAGATGACCCATCTTTTGACACTGAAAGCATCTCACGCTTTCGATACCACAACTTCCATAATGATTCCTACCACAAGTACGACACACGGGAGGTACACTAGTCCTAGAACTCTGAACTTGCTTCCCTTTAAAAGCTTGTTGTCTAGGCCTAAACTATTGGTTTGATCTTCCACGATCATTCTGGTTCGACCTACTCAAATCCCCTTATTCTTGAACTTTCTTCAGGCTGTTCTCCGCCACATAACATCGCCTTAGCAACTTAGCATAACTAGTGAACTCTCTTTGAGACATACTATGAGAAATCTCAGCCTTCAAACCAAAAAGAAACTGGTCAATCTTCCACCTCTCATCCGGAGCATACATGGCCTGCCTAGAATAAGCAGTCATAATCTCAAACCTCTCAGCATAAGCAGCCACAGTCAAAGTACCATGTCTCAACTGTTGAAAATCAAATTCCTTCTGGGTCCTCAAGGAACTAGGGAAATAATTCTCCATAAAATTAATCTTAAATTGCTCCCAGACCTTAGGTACCTCTTGAATAGTCATTAAGGCTGAGGCACTCTCCCACCACCTCATGGCAGGACCCTTCAACGAATGAGAAGTGAATACCACCTTATTTTCTTCACTACACTGGACTATCAGGAAAATTCTCTCCATGCCATCTATCCATTCATGAGCTTTCACATGATCTAATCTGCCATGAAATTCTGGAGGATTCATGCGGATGAAATTCCGAAAACTTCCACTTACAACATCTGGAACAACCACCTGAGGATGAAAACCCCCATTCATCTGTTGAATCTTCACATATCATATTTTACCTTGTCTTGAATTCAACAACTTGAGGATGGTCAAAATTCAAAAGTAGTTTAGAACCATTCCAGGCATTTGAGAGGTTTAATTTTCCAAAGGCTGCAACGGATGGAAAGAAATTCATGAATTATATATAAAAAACTCCTATATTTCAAATCAACATACAATAAAAGAATTAGTAGACATACATGAGCTTTGGCGACACCACGCATGTGTTAGTATGAGAATCAGTTCTCCGTTGTCCACATTGTATGTCATGAATTATGCTGCATATGACTCCCATAACGTAAAATCCATCTCCGCTCCACTACGAAAATGCAATTAAAAATAAATATCTCAGGTATGTAACTTCCTAAAAGTATGACGTTACATTGAGTGAAATGGCTATATTGAAAAAACCTTTCATCTGAGATAGTTAAATTGACACAAGCCTTTTTCCCAGCTCCTTGTTGTTGGGTCCTAACCACTTGCTGAACAACACCAATAACATCTGCTTATGGATGTTTTCAAAAGTCACGAGAGTTTTCGATAATAACACATAATTATGAAAATAACATAAAATAAAACTTACCATAAAGTCGATCAACAACGAAGTCACCATTTAGAAAATCCTGCAAGCATTTAAAGTTGAATTTGTGTTGTGGAATGTCTGGAATTTCTAAGGCAGTAACAGTTGTAGCACGATTCCAAAAAAGCTTGTACTCGTTGTCACATACTTTCAACGGTAGGTCATTAATCAAAGGCTCGCCATTATAAACCAAGTAGGTATTATCCTCCTCTATCGCCTTGTCCTAAATCTCAAATTCACGTGAACGCGTGACAACATGAATCTGGTCACCCTGAGTTATCATAAACACATTAACAAATTATAATGTCTTAACATGAAAGATTCAAAAAAGATAAGTAAAAGCAACACCTTAGCATCTTGTATTACAACTTCAACATGTTGTTGTCCATTATGCTCTTTGACGTACCATATGTCGACGACACGGACATCCATTTTCCAGACGTTTTGGTCAGGCTTCAAGTCTTTGATGAAAATCGCTGGTCTTGACATGATCCTCCACAATCGTAGAATAAAAAAAAAAACAATGAGCACACATTTAAATGTTGAACTGTTGCGAAATGATTAAAGACAAAGTGCATCCTTTTCATATATTTTCTAGTTCTGCATTTAAACCATGAAAACAACTTCAAGTTCTAAAAAACATAAAAATTTCATTCCTCTTTTTCATATATTTTCCAGTTATGCTTTAAAAAATGAAAACAACTTCAAGTTCTAAAAAACATAAAAAACTCATTCCTCTTATTCATATATTTTCTAGTTATACATTAAAAAATAAACCCAACTTCAAGTTCAAAAAAAAAGACAAACTTTATGCTTGCATGTTTCATATATTTTCTAGTTCTGCATTTAAACCATGAAAACAACTTCAAGTTCTAAAAAACATAAAAATTACATTCCTCTTTTTCATATATTTTCCAGTTATGCTTTAAAAAATGAAAACAACTTCAAGTTCTAAAAAACCTAACTTCAAGTTAAAAAAAAAAGACAAACTTTATGCTTGCATGTTTAGATTTTATATAAATAAAAAAGAAACACCAAAAATGGTATTACAGATTCAAAGGGAAAAATATTTTTTACTTACAGATTTGAATAAGCCAGATGTAAAGAAAACACAAACTGTGTGCATGGAAGATAAAACTTTGAACCCAGACGAGTAGAAAAAATGGAGACGACATATTCACACTAATGGTGATTGTTGAACCAGAAAAACAATAACATACCTTGGTTGATGAACACGTTGAGTTGAAGTCGGCCACCGAAAGCTCAACCCGCGGTGGTTGTTTTATCGCCGGTTTGATGTAATGAGGAAGAGTGAGGAGAAATGAAAAGACAAGGTGTACTGACAACGTTTATGTATGGGAGTTTTATTTAGAGGGAATTGAAAAATCTTCTGCATATGAAACAATGCAAGTCATGTGTACAAATGATGATTTTTGATTGGTGTGATTCAATGAATATATAAATTACTAAAAAGAACAAATATTAGTGTAATTATAATAATAATAGAATGGTAAATTAGGGAGATCATTAATATCCCCAATCTTAGTTAGGAAGTCGATTCAACGGGTAATATATATAACTGCCAACACTCCAATCCACGTGAGAGCTAACATCGTTCCGCCACTTTTTCTCTGTGCTGCTTTTCCAAAAAATATACTTGGATTATTTAACAAATCTCGAAGCTCCATGTCACCGATCCGCGTGAATCCTCAACAGCCAATCAAACCGTTAAAATGCATTTATATATAAGTCCTTCCAACCGTATCATATTCCATCACTCCCATTCTCAATTTCCATCCTTTCTTTCAGCGTTTAAATTTAAATTTCCGATTTTCAATCAAATGGCACCAAAGGGAGAGAAGAAGCCGGCAGAGAAGAAACCAGTGGAGGAGAAAAAGTCAACGGTTGCCGAGAAGGCTCCGGCTGAGAAGAAGCCAAAGGCTGGAAAAAAGCTACCTAAGGATGGAGGTGCCGCCGCCGGAGACAAGAAGAAGAAGAGAAACAAGAAGAGCGTAGAGACATACAAGATCTACATTTTCAAAGTTCTGAAGCAAGTTCACCCTGACATTGGTATCTCGAGCAAGGCCATGGGAATCATGAATAGTTTCATCAACGACATATTCGAGAAGCTTGCTGCAGAATCTTCAAGACTTGCAAGGTACAACAAGAAGCCAACAATAACTTCCAGGGAAATTCAGACCGCGGTCAGGCTTGTTCTTCCCGGAGAATTGGCCAAGCATGCTGTCTCCGAGGGTACAAAAGCTGTAACTAAGTTTACAAGTGCTTGAATTTGTAAGTATTTTAAGATGTAATTGAGTTAATGAGATCCTGGTGTATTATTGTGTCTTCAAAATAGTGGATTTGATTTAAGAGTCAATGATTAAGTGGTGTACATTGATATATTTCTGTTTTCGTGTGAAAAGAACTTTGATGCATTCTTCGATTGTGAATGTGTTTGGCATTGACTCCGATCCCGGTCACTCGTTTCAAGCCATCAGAGCACAGATATTCAAATCCAACGAAAGCTCATCTAACCCGGCTCTGCTGAACGGTTTTGAAGAGTAGTGTCTTTTGATATTGTGTAGAATTAGAATAGTGGCCTAACGCTACTCTTAATATTGTTGAAAATAGCCGCCAAATGCATCAGTTGCAACTTTACTAACAATCGTTTTTGTTGCAGTCGCAAAGATATCTAAGGCTTTGATGTATTGACTTAGTTTGTAGTCCCAAACCTATTTTTGAAATTGTGGTCTTGTTCTTGTTCATTGCTAATGTTTTAGTCGTTGAAGTTGTCTTAGGTGGGAAGAAGGTCCAGTACAAGTTAAGAATATTTTTGTTGTTTTTGGAATTTTGTCAGTTCGATTTTGTTGTTTTTCAAATTAACAGACTAACAAAACTATTTTAAATGATCTTGACTGTTAATTTGAAATTAGACTGCTGAGATCGGAAACTGCGTGATGCAGATACTGCACCAAATTCAAATCTAAACGCTAACATCCGTGACAATAAATCCAATATAGACACCAGTCTAGTTTCGGAAGTCATGCCTGAGTGCATTCTTAGAAATTTCCACTTCTGTCTATACCTTAAAAGCATATTTAGGAAGCATATTGAAATGCCAATGGTACAATTACAAATCACAGAAGGGTCCAAAATGTATCCAAAATTTTCTGTCCTAACAAGAGTCGTTGGATGTTATTGATTTATTTTCCAGAACTCTGTATTAACATGATTTCTAATTTCTTGTATAGAAACACTTCCTGAAGTCAGCACTAATTTAAGACCATATGGAATTAGAGAAGATTCAAGTCTCTCAGAATTCCAAATGGAACTGATTCAGCTTGCGTCTCAGCTCAACGGTGATCATGTACTCAACTCCTATCCAAATATCGGGAAAATTATGACAGTGAAAAAAGCAAACAGGTATGCAGAAGATGCAGTGAAGATGTTCCTTGAAGCTGGATAAGCTGCACTTACCAGTAGAGCTTCTGTGGAATCTTACTAATACTTTCACAACTCTGAGGTGTAAATATAGTAGTATATATATATATATATATATATATATATATATATATATATATATATATATATATAGATTTAGCTTGTAGTAAACTTAAGAAAAATGTACTAGTAGTCTTGGTAAAAATATTTTCAGTAAGAACGGTTAACTAGATAATTAGTTAGTTATTATGCTAAAAAAATGTTTTAAGTTATTTATTTAGTTGATAATTAATCACATCGAGATGGTTGATTGGTATTGTAAATTTGTAATCAATTTTGGTACATGCTAGTTGAGATGTTTAAATTATGTAAGTAAAATCCTATATTTATATCGTGTGGACATTCATGTACTGAGGCAGAAAGGTATCTTGTTTTCGGGTTGGGCTTTGCTGCCTTTATGGCGGCAAAGGTACCATACCTTTAGGCTAATTCATCAATTTTTTATAAAATAAAAAATAAAAATGAATAAATAAAATGATGAAAGAGAAATTTAGGAGAGAAATATACACACAAAGGCACCTGCCTTTGGCGCCTTAAAGGCAGCCATGCCCTCCCCTTGTTTTCAATGTAATGTTCTTAATTCAATGTAATGTTGTTTTTAATTCTAAAAAAGCATTTTACTTTATATTTTAGGTTTTATGTATTTTCAAATAAGTAAAACTTTATTTTGTGTGAATATGCCCAAGGCACTTTGGTATTAATAAGGCTAATTCTAAATCAATCAAATTAAAGATAAGATTTGGATAATCATAATATTTTATGATACATAGGGTTTTCAAATGGGTGGGGTAACTCAATCCATAAGAGTAGGGATGAGAATAGGTCGGACTGACCTGTAGGAGTCTATAGCTTAACCTATTTAATAAAAGTAGAAAATATATTTTTTTGTCCTTTAACTTTACTTCAGGGTCCATTTTGATCCCTCAATTTTAATAATTTCTAAATTGATCATTTAATCTTTCAAACAGTGTCATAAAAATCCTTTTCGTCTATTTTGCTCAAACGGTGTTCGTTTATGCACGCGTGACAACTAAGTTGACAATGAATAGTCATCTTCATCACCAATGTCACAAAAAATTCAAAATAAAACCTCCAAAATTTTCCCTTCAGCAGGAATCGAATTGGGGTCATCACAATTACTTGGAATGATAATGTATCACTAGATTATTTCATATTTATTTTTTTGATTTATGAACAGTTAGGTCATCCTCAGTTTACCCTTGGGTCAAACAGTAGGATACTTATAACTCAGTTCAATCAACTAGTTTATTCTTATACAAAGAAATTCATTTCCCCAGAGAGGATTAATTCCCGGTGAAATCTCTTTTGAATTTCTTCAAACTTTGGAACTATTCAACAAAGAAAGGATTATTTCTGGGTGAAACCTTTCTTGAACTTTTCCCAGGCTTGGACCCACAGGCTTCTTAAAAGTTCCCTTCAGCTTCCTCTTGGGCTTAGTACTAGGATCCCAAGGCTTTCTAGAAGCATCTTAGCCTCCTCTTGGGCTTCATACAAGGACCCAAAGGCTTTCTAAAAGCATAGGATAAAATTAAGTCATCTCTACTAGTTCAATCCTCGGGAAAGTCCAAAACTCTAGAACATCCAATCATTCAAGAGTTGATCTTCATCTCTGGAACCCTCAGCCTCCTCTTGGGCATCATACAAAGATCTTTCTCCAACTAGAGTATGCCTCATCTTAAGAGACTTGGGTAGTCTCAGCCTCCCCTTGAGCTTTATACAAGTAGACTTGAAAAGTCTCATCCCCATAGTCTCCTATAGGACTTAATACAAGGACCTTAGTGCTTCCTAAGAGCATAGGATAAATCCTAATCATCCTTATCAATACTCCAGGAGAGCCAGAAACTCTAAGGAATTCAAGCCTATCATTCTCCAAGGCTCTTCTGATCCTCAACAAGGCTTGATTTTCATCTTTAAAATCCCCAGTCTGGGTCAGGTTATCACCAACAAGTCCCCAAAAAAAAGTACCAATGCCTCATGGCATCTGATAATTCAATTATTCTCTAATCCCCAACAAGAGTTAGTTTCCCTTTTGATTTCTCAAAACAGTTTAGACCTTCTCCTGGATTTAAATAATCCTCAGCAAGAGTCAGCCTCCTCTTAGGCTTCATATAATGATTTTCCCAGTCAGCCTTAATCTTGGGCTTTGTACAAGACAGATATAAAACTCCCCCAGTTGAGTCAATTTTTCAACTTTTTTCAGCTTCAACCTTGGGCTTTGATCAAGGCACAAAATCCACCATCCTCACAGATGAGACCATGAGTCCTCTCTGTAGGAGGATATTTCCTCTATGCATCAACTGTAACACCCACATATAACAACATACATCAAAGCATATATATTATACATGAATCCAAGTTTTGGTACTGAAATACCATAAGTTCCTAGTTAACACATTATATACATTACATGCCCAAAATATAAAGTACTAAAAGTCTATGGCATAACATATACAAGATGTCTCAATACACTAAGAACTAGATCAATACAATGATCTCAAAAATAAAACTCCAAAGCGGAAGCCATGCCATCCCAAAAAGCCAAGGAACGTAAGGAAAATCAAACGACTTTATCCTTACCCTTCGCCGAACCTGTAGTACCTGTAATATAATCAACAACATGGGGTGGGATATTAAATCTAGGTCAGTTCCCTATCTTATAGATTCTCTCAGCTTTACAAGGTTCTATCAATCTTAACTCAAGTCAAAGGGAAGGGAAATGACCTTAAGTTCACAATCTCACACTATATGGAAACATGTTCATGAGTTCACCAACTCAAAATATCACTAATCGATAACCTTACCAAGGCATCCCCTTTTCCCGTCCGCTTCTACGTCTAGAAGTCGACCCGAGTCATGGATCCTTGTAACTTACTTGACATACGAAATGAATTCAGGTTCTACGGGCCATTAACCGTTATGAACCGTCACTTCACACGGGCCATAAACCGTCACAAGTCTCTTTACCCGTAGGCTCTATTCGTACTATAACATTGGGAATCAAACCTGTCAAGTAATCGTGCATACATTCCAGAGGAACTCGAGACTCATGAAACTGCAACTCAAGGGAAACGGTTATGATTACGTGATCTCACACACAACGTGATTGTATTCGACAATCACAAGGCCATATTCGCCTTAAGGCCCTTTCGCCTTTCACCTATACTAGGTTTACACATGTTCCATACTAGTGTTTCACTGTCTTCTAGACCATTACTCGACAAGGATACACCTTTCTACATCGCATGCTCGAGCATCACCATCTAGAGTTTTCTATCAATTTCTAGTCATAATACTAGATTCTAATACAGTTTCATGTTGAAGTTTCCTCACTCTTCCTATTCCATATTTTAAACATGCATATCTCTCATTCATGTTCAACAACAATAGGTTAGGCAAGATATATTACAATTGCACAATAAATACATATAATGAATCAATCATACTTTATACACGTTTTGGGTTTTCCTCTGATTATTTAATCGGGCATCAAAACTGATATTTTTCACCTTCATTGTGTAGAATATTTCCATAGCTTTCCATCGGTACCGAGAACTCCTCGATCGGAAACACAGTTCAAAAGTTATGAATTTTCAAAAAAGTATTTTTCAACAACTTACTGTGGTAATCGGTTACCCTAAATGAGTATCCGGTTACTCAAGCTTCATTGTTCACACATAACCAAATTGAGAGTTAGAGGCACATTTTGTAATCGGTTACCCTGTTTGGGTAATTGGTTACTCAATGTAAAACTTGCGCAGATTGTCATTTTTTCCACAGAGTAATCGGTTACCCTAAGTGAGTAATCGGTTACTCTGCTGCATAACAGAAAAATTCAGGTTTTTCATATTTCAAAATTTTCCAAACTCATCCAATATTCATAGAAACTCATAGGGATAATCAAACAAGCATGTTAAGTTCAATGTACACATAACCCGACTATTCTACCCGACTATTTCCATATTTTAACCGTTAGAACATTATTCAAACAAAATCACCATTTTCATTCAAAATTCTAACCTAAGTTTCTACACTTAGGGTTCTATCTAGAACTCACCAATGATCAAGATGATGAAGATGTTGGGTTGATTGGTGAAGAAGAGATGATTCCAAGCTTCTTCTTCTTCTAGGTTTTCTCTTCTTTCCTTCTTTTCCTCTTCCTTCTCTCTACTCTTCTTCCACTTCTTTCTATCTTTTTCTTTTTAATTGGAGAGGAAAGAAAATGAAAAGATATAGAGAAATATCTTTAATTAGTAATACTACTAAAAATCCAAATAGTCTCTATAGCTCCAATTAATAAAACCTCAGAGTAAGATAATATTAATTTGATCTGTTCGGTTGCTCAAATTATCTTTGCAGATAATACCTCAGAGTACACCGGAACCCAGTTGATCAAAACTAATATTATCCAGAGCAAAATAAAATACGGGGTATTACACATCACATATCAAAACAAACAATCAAAACTTTTTTCCAGATAATTGATGTAAGTGGCACACTTGTTGATTCAAAATCCAAGCTGGAACCCCTCCTTTATCATGGCTAAAATTTCTCTTTCATCTAACTGATGTAAGTGGCAAGCCTCTGGATTCTACACATCCAAGCCAATGTCCCTCTGTTAGCATGCAAAGATTCATAAAGGAAGATATGGCATTGCTGGATTCCACA
Source organism: Lathyrus tuberosus (assembly GCA_022829125.1). Taxonomy (NCBI): domain Eukaryota; kingdom Viridiplantae; phylum Streptophyta; class Magnoliopsida; order Fabales; family Fabaceae; genus Lathyrus; species Lathyrus tuberosus. The sequence continues at coordinate 287,883 of JALAZF010000436.1, read as the reverse complement.
CATCCTAGTTAAAGTAACTTCCCTTTATAACCAATTACTCAATAATTGTGATGAATAGGTGAGATATCTCCCTTTAGAGATGATAAATTCTCTCTCAGTCAACTGATAGCTTCAATATTGGGCTTTAAACAAGACACAGATACCCTGTTAACTTCAATATTGGGCTTCGAACAAGACACCAAACTTTTTTCCTCCCATAGAATAGGAGGAACTACGATTGCTCTGATTTCCTAAATCTCTTTACAGGAATAAGTAGGCATAAGATTGCAAAATCTTAGCGAGCACACAAATAAAAAATCTTAGGTCAAGCACCTTCCCAAAAACAATAGAAAATCCGAAAACAACAAAAAAAACATTCTCTCAACCCTCATAAAGGAGAAACTTTCCCTGATCAACAGCATATAGACTTAAGAAAGCATTTTGAACAATTAGAAAATATGTGTAAATCAAGGTTCCTATAGATTACTACAGATACTCTGGGTGTTAATAGCTTCCCTTTGTATAACTAAACCCTGACTCCAGATCTCTTCGCATTTGTAGGGAAAACACTTGCGTGCAGAGTTAGTTTAAGATATCTTCCCATTCCTTTTAAGCTTCATATGATAAATACAAAAATCAGAAAGTAGCGTTAAAAGCGGTTGTGGTCGCGTCACAAAAATCGAAGTTACAACCAACAAAAAATGAAAAGCAATAAAATTTCAATGAGCAATGATATGTTTTTTTTGAAAGGACAAAATAAAATATTTATTGAAAACTCATTTCCAGCATAAGGAATGCTGCAGAATGAGGAAAAGATATAAACCAGTTCCGAACTAATACAGATAAAACTACCAACACCTGAAAAACGTGACATATCTAACACCTGCAACAACTACAATAATAAATACAAATTCAGAATAATAAGGCAACTACAAATTCCCATGCATAGCAATTGATATATATCCACCTAGACACCGCGGGGCTACCGACAAAACACCCAAGCAACAGCCAAACCAAAACGAGAACTCCCCCCAATTAAGACCTAAACTCCATTTGATCATCCAAAAGACAAAACAATATCAAACAGTGACTACAATCCACCTCTATCAAGAAACAGTGACACCTTCTGTCTAGGACAGAAACAGAAATGCACCCTGCTGCACTCAAACCACAAGCTCCAAAAGCCTCCACAACATGAATATTTTAGCTTCAAACAAAGCACCAACCCAAAGCACTGCCTGACTATGTTCAGGAAATGGTATGACGAAAGCACATGCGCCCAAAATTATAGATGAATTTTTATCATGATATGCTACTTCTAGTTGAGCATTAAATGAATAACCTCAACCAGCATGATAAGAAAGCCATCAACATTGAACTACAATTAATACAATCCAATGAAGATACGATCAGCTGAGAGACAAAGCACCGAAAAGGCAGCTGAGACCCTTCTACACAAAATTGGATCCACCACAGACGATGGAAGAACACTCCACTGGAATCGCTAAGACCAAGGAATAAATATGCTACCTCTAAAAACCACCCAACCTACATCGGACAAAGAACAAAAAACTTCAAGCCTGGCGTGAGAAGAAAGGCACACAACGGGACACCGATACCACAACAGCATAATCAACAAAGGACTAAGTTCTAGAGAGATAAAGAAACATTAAGATCAATTCTTCTGTCGGAAAACAACCAAATCTGCCGCTAACAGTTACTACAGCAGGAAGTAACAATCCACCAAGGGCACGCCAAAGCTACAGCAGAGAAATCAACCTTGGACTCGATTCTGATGGGGTGAAATAACAATGATGATAAAATTCACCTGCTGAAAAACAACCAAAACACAAAGGCACCCAAATCTGTTGCTAGCAAATAATGGACCCCAGGACAAACTTCAAAACAACAGGACATAAATCAGACCAGTCCTCACCACTAACAGCCTGAACAATGAGATTACATACAAAGGCCTCACCAGCTCCAATCAAGGATCATCTGAAGTGAAGGGCCTATAGCCAGCCACTAAAAACGAATAGGACTAATGACTCCACTACTCCAACGACGACTAAAACCCAGGGAAAAACAAAAGTTTCCGCCTCATAGAACCTCCACCAAGATCAGATCTTACTATAGCCAAAATGCCTAAGATAACCGATGATGCAATATAGTCAACACTACGAAACTAAGATAGGGATGACTTATACTGATGCTCTGGTAATTCGCAAAAACCTGACCAAGATGCAGTCACTAAGAGACAATATTTATGGATGCCAAGCACAAACCGCTCCAAGCACAATAGCCTAATCCGACTCTGCTGAAAAACCAGAGCCACTCCAAACATAAAACCGATACGACTCCAGACTAGAAAACACAGATAGGCCGCCAACTTCACATCACTAAACTCAATGATACCTTAACGACAGTAGCCGAAATTATTGACCACCAGAACAACCTCAACTGACATCGCCCGAAGAGATAAATTTAATTAAGAAACGCCCGCAGCAGGCGAGATACTTCAGCAACTTCCCAAATTTCACAGCTAATACCGAGGCCACTACAGGATTGGGCAAGTTGAGGGCTCACTGCTACAGAACCAAGGCTTAGTTAGCCCTCAACGCCTAATACGGAAAAAATAAGCTGACAGCAAACCAGAAAAGACAACAACTAGAGCGGAGAAACCAAAAGCACTGCCATCACCAAGCATCCGGGCTCGCCTCCAAAAACACCAACTCCAAAACCTCATCACAGGATCCTAATCTGAATATCCGAGGCACTCTCTATGATGAGTCATCCATTGAGAAATGCTATTAGAAATTGATCTTAATTTGAATCTTAGCCATTTCCCAGATAAGACCCTTGCCTCATCAACCATATTTACTCTTATAATTTCCTTATTTCGAAATGTTTTTTCGTTCTTAGCCTTCTAAATTGTCCACACACAAGCAAAACAGATCACATCTATCCTTGAAAACGCCTGACTCCCTCCGCCCAACAGCCCACTGAACTGTAGTAAATGTTTCCAGCCCTCAGAATGCATGATAGTGGACACACACAACCATTGAAACAAGCAATTCCAAACACCTGCAAAAACCGGACACTCGAAAAATAGGCGAGGCACAGACTCTTCGCTCCCGCACTCCCCCGAACACTTATTCGCACCCTGATCCAACACTCCCCTTCTAGCAAGGTTATCTAAAGTTGGGATCCTATTTTGGAACATTCTCCAAACCAACCCCGACACTTTAGACAGAATTGCCTTATTCCACACAATAAACCATGGAATAATGGATTGATTTAGAGGCTTCAATATTAACCTCTTGTGAGCAATGATATGTTGACATTGAAATTGTGACACCGTATATTATACCGTAGCTTTTAAAGCTTCCTTTTTAGTTGGCACAAATTTCAATTTTTATAAAAATAATAAAGGTTTAATTGCAATTTTGGTCCCCCTATTTTTATTTTTTTTTAGTTTTAATTCCTCTATTTTAAAATTCAGAATTTTTGTCCCTCTATTTTCAATTTTTTTGAGTTTTGCTCCCCCTATTTTAAAATCCGAAATTTTTGTCCCTCAATTTTCATTTTTTTTTTAGTTTTGGTCCCCTTATTTTTATTTTTTATAACTTTTGGTCATTCTATTAAATTAGTTCCAAATTGAAAAGGGGGACTAAAATCTAAAACAAAACTTAAAATAGGGGACCAAAACTAAACAAAACAGAAAATAGAGGGACCAAAATTCTGAATTTTAAAATAGGCGGACCAAAACTAAAAAAAACTAAAAATGGAGGGACAAAATTTCTGGATTTTAAAATAGAGGGATCAAAACTTAAAAAGTAATGAAAACAGAGGGACCAAAATTACAATTAAGCCAATAATAAATAAATAGAAAAAGTATAGGATTAAATATGTCTAAGGTCCCTGAAAATAATCTAACATTCAAGTTTGATCCCTATAAATATTTTCTTTAAGGTTTGATCCTCCTAAAATTTTTCGTTTGTAACTGTAGTCCCTCCCGTTAGTTTTCACTAACGGAGAATGACCTGACGTAATAACATGTGTAAATTTGTCTTTTTTTATTAGGCCACACTGTAAATGAATTTGTCTTTATTTGAAAGAAATTCAAACGGCATTATTTAAAAAATAGAAAAAGAGGAATTAAAATAGAAAACGAAAGAAAGTGAGAAGTCATTTGCCAATAAGTGTAAATCAGTTAAAAAAACAAACTAGTTTATTCGGATCCAATGAGAAAGGAGAAATTTTAGAGTTTGACAAAGCAATAAAATTTCAATTTGATAAAAAAATAGAGAAATTTCAACGGGTAATATATAACTGCCAACTCACCCATCCACGTGAAAGCTAACATCGTTCCGCCACTTTTTCTCTGTGCTGCTTTTCCAAAAAATCTCGAAGCTCCATGTCATCGATCCGCGTGAATCCTCAACAACCAATCAAACCGTTAAAATGCTTTTATATATAAGTCCTTCCAACCGTATCATATTCCATCGCTCCATTTTCAATTTCCATCCTTTTTTTCAGCGTTTAAATTTCAATTTCCGATTTTCAATCAAATGGTGCCAAAGGGAGAGAAGAAGCCGGCAGAGAAGAAACCAGTGGAGGAGAAGAAGTCGACGGTTGCCGAGAAGGCTCCGGCTGAGAAGAAGCCAAAGGCCGGAAAAAAGCTACCTAAGGATGGTGGTGCCGCCGCCGGAGACAAGAAGAAGAAGAGAAACAAGAAGAGCGTAGAGACATACAAGATCTACATTTTCAAAGTTCTGAAGCAAGTTCACCCTGACATTGGTATCTCGAGCAAGGCCATGGGAATCATGAATAGTTTCATCAACGACATATTCGAGAAGCTTGCTGCAGAATCTTCGAGACTTGCAAGGTACAACAAGAAGCCAACAATAACTTCCAGGGAAATTCAGACCGCGGTCAGGCTTGTTCTTCCCGGAGAATTGGCCAAGCATGCTGTCTCCGAGGGTACAAAAGCTGTAACTAAGTTTACAAGTGCTTGAATTTGTAACTATTTTAAGATGTAATTGAGTTAATGAGATCCTGGTGTATTATTGTGTCTTCAAAATAGTGGATTTGATTTAAGAGTCAATGATTGAGTGGTGTACATTGATAGATTTATGTTTTCGTTTGAAAAGAACTTTGATGCATTCTTCGATTGTGAATGTGTTTGGCATTGACTCTGATCCCGGTCACTCGTTTCAAGCCATCAGAGCACAGATATTCAAATCCAATGAAAGCTCATCTAACCCGACTCCGCTGAATGGTTTTGAAGAGTAGTGTCTTTTGATATTGTGTAGAATTAGAATAGTGGCCTAACGCTACTCTTAATATTGTTGAGAATAGCCGCCAAATGCATCAGTTGCAACTTTAGTAACAATCATTTTTGTTGCAGTTGCAAAGATATCTAAGGCTTTGATGTATCGACTTAGTTTGTAGTCCCAAACCTATTTTTGAAATTGTGGTCTTGTTCTTGTTCATTGCTAATGTTTTAGTCTTTGAAGTTGTCTTAGGTGGGAAGAAGGTCCAGTACAAGTTTTAAGAATATTTTTGTTGTTTTTGGAAATATGTTAGTTTGATTTTGATGTTAAGTGTTATTTTATTGTTAGTCTTGAGAATTTGATGCAGATTGAGTTGTTGTTGTACCTCTATATGTAGTTGAAGTATACTTTGGTCTATGAATATGTACATACAGAATGCTTAGATTTATTTGGTTGTTAGAGGATGGAATTTTGAAGATATAATTGTTTGATAACATTATGTGGCTTTGTACTTGCCTTTGTTGAAGTTATTTTTGGGTATAATTTGACATGAATCCAGTTAGTGTTGCACTTGATCAGGTTTTACGTACTAGTTTACTTATTTATTGGCAAATTTTTGCATTGTATAGAATTGATGTACTAATAAATATACTTTTGTGTTCTCTGGTAGAATATACTGAAAACAATATTTGGTCATCTTTGTGTATACTGTTGTTCTCACTTATCAAAATAAACTGTCCTGTAGATTTGACTGAAACGTAATAAAGTAGTTTGAGCATAGATACATGTACTAAATGAGTTAAAGGAAGTAGCTTATTTCATGAGGCAGGTAATTGAATTAGGGGATATGTTTGATACTGATGAGAACTCTATCGACTGCTTTCTTTTTCAGTGATTCATGGACCTGATGGGCCAACACCATATTCTCAAAATGAACATTCATCTATTCTTGCCACAGTAAAAAACCTTTTCAATTTAAAATCCAATTTCTTGACAAAGAGAGATACATGGGCTGATACCTTTGAGAAATACTCCTCGTGATGGTTGTCCAGGTTTGCATCTACTTCTTTGATTACATCATTCTTTGCACGTTTAGATCCCAAATTAATTTTTCAGTTTTAGCTGGCCAAATCTATATCTGTATCAAAATTTGTTTCGGAAGATAAATTAAACTTTAAACTGTTACAATGCATTCTATGTTATTCTGCCAAATGTTATAGCCCTGCCTGATCTTGCCGAGAATAAAAAAAGAAAAAACATCTATTCTGTTTGGCATGAACAAAAACCACCCATCCAATCTGGTGAAGCTACCAGGATCCGTTTGCATTGCAATGGGAACCACGCGATTTCATGCAGTTTCGATCTAGGCTGTTAATCTGATATCAAAAAGTTCAGATTACACTAACAAAACTATTTTAAATGATCTTGACTGTTAATTTGAAATCAGACGGCTGAGATCGGAAACTGCGTGATGCAGATACGATATTTTTACCCATATGCCATCTTTTGAAATTTTATGTACTAAAATGCCACCATCTGAAATTTTTTTCCCAAAATGCCATGTTATTCATGGGTTTTTCCTTTCATTGGACGTGCCACTGAAACAGAAAAAAAAATAAAAAAAAAAACCCTTCAATGGTTCGGCCAACCATTGGCCGACCCCATGAATGGCTCGGAAAACTTCCTCAGTTCGTCCTTTCATTGGACGAGCCCACACAGAAAGTGTGGCATTTTGGAAAAAAAAATTCGGATAGTGACATTTTGGTACATAAAATTTCAGAAAGTGGCATTTGAGTAAAAAAATCTGCAGATACTGCACCAAATTCAAATCTAAACGCTAACATCCGTGACAATAAATCCAATATAGACACCAGTCTAGTTTCGGAAGTCATGCCTGAGTGCATTCTTAGAAATTTCCACTTCTGTCTATACCTTAAAAGCATGTTTAGGAAGCATATTGAAATGCCAATGGTACAATTACTAATCACAGAAGGGTCCAAAATGTATCCAAAATTTTCTGTCCTAACAAGAGTCGTTGGATGTTATTGATTTATTTTCCAAAACTCTGTATTAACATGATTTCTAATTTCTTGTATAGAAACACTTCCTGAAGTCAGCACTAATCTAAGACCATATGGAATTAGAGAAGATTCAAGTCTCTCAGAATTCCAAATGGAACTGATTCAGCTTGCGTCTCAGCTCAACGACGATCATGTACTCAACTCCTATCCGAATATCGGGAAAAGTATGACAGTGAAAAAAGCAAACAGGTATGCAGAAGATGCAGTGAAGAGGTTCCTTGAAGCTGGAAAAGCTGCACTCAAAGCTGGTGCTAATGAATATGCTATTGTCATAATGAGACCTTCTCTTACCAGTAGAGCTTCTGTGGAATCTTACTAATTCTTTCACAACTCTGAGGTGTAAATATAGTACTAGTATATATATACGTTTAGCTTGTAGTAAACTTAAGAAAAATATACTAGTAGTCTTGGTAAAAATATTTTCAGCAAGAACGGTTAACTAGATAATTTGTTAGTTATTATGCTAAAAAAATGTTTAAGTTATTTATTTAGTTGATAATTAATCACATCGAGATGGTTGATTGGTATTGTAAATTTGTAATCAATTTTAGTACATGCTAGTTGAGATGTTTAAATTATGTAAGTAAAATCCTATATTTATATTGTGTGGACATTCATGTACCGAGGCAGAAAGGTATATTGTTTTCAAATGTAATGTTCTTAATTCAATGTAATGTTGTTCTTAATTCTAAAAATGCATTTTACTTTATATTTTAGGGTTTATGTATTTTCAAATAAGTAAAACTTTATTTTGTGTGAATATGCCCAAGGCACTTTGGTATTAATAAGGCTAATGCTAAATCAATCAAATTAAAGATAAGATTTGGATAATCATAATATTTTATGATACATAGGATTTTCAAATGGGTGGGGTAACTCAATCCATGAAAGTAGGGATGAGAATAAGTCGGATTTATCTATAAGAGTTTATAGTCTAGGCTATTTAATCAAAGGAGAAAATATATTTTTTGGTCCATTTTGGTCCTTCAATTTTGAAAAGTTCCAAATTGATCATTTAATATTTCAAACAGTGTCATAAAAGTCCTTTTCGTCTATTTTGCTCAAATAGTGTTTGTTTATGCACGCGTGGGAGCTAAGTTGGCAATGAATAGTCATCTTCATCACCAATGTTAAAACCCCCAAAATTTTCCCTTCAGCAGGAATCGAATTGGGGTCATCACAATTACTTGGAATGATAGTGTATCACTAGGCTATTTCATATTTGTTTCTTTGTTTTATGAACAATACCTATAACAGAATCTTAGAGATTATTACCTATAACAGAATGCAACATCTTTCCTCTTCAGGAAACAAGATAAATCTAAACTTTGAAAGATTTGGTTAAGTTTAAGTTGTAAACTATTTTCTAATAAAAAACATGTATTAGTGTTAGGTGCGGATTTGACTTAAAAATGAATTATCTTTCCTTGCACTTTTTTCACTCTTTTCTCATGTTTTCATTGGTTTTGCTAATGATTGTTGTTATTCTTCTAACATTGAGAATATACCTTTGGTGCTTGTAATATGTGTGCTATTGTGCAGGAAAAAGCACTAATTGATCAAAGTTGTAAGACACAAGAAATGACCCAAGTTGCAAAAGAAATGAGGAATGCATCAGTACGTTCGCTTTGCGAATTGCTAGCGAAGGTTCGCTTTGCGAACTCTGGCGAGGTCTCTAGCGAATGGTCCAAGATTTTGGCAGAGACAAAAGGAACTAAAGTTCGCTTTGCAAACGGAAATGGGAGTGTTCGCTTTGCGAGTGATCCTTCGCTGTGCGATTGAATCGTTCGCTTAGCGAACATGAAAATTCATGAATGTATTATAAATAGAATTTTCACACTTTTGAGATTTATTATTAGATTTCACCAAGTTAGATATTAGTAGAAAGACATTTTTCAACATAGAAACTCAAATCCCAAGGGGGAGAAGGTAAGAGCTTCAATCTCTTGTTGAATTTGGATGTAATTTTTTAATACCTTATGTATTTCATCTAATGTATGTTTGTGAATATGTTTTGATTCTCTATTGTTGTTGTCTTTGATTGATTATTTGTGGTCTTGACAAAACCTTTACAAATCTTTGATCTTAGATTTTCATCTATCAATGAGTAAAACTTTTGACATGGTTTTGTGAGTTGATATTCATTGTATCTTTTGTTGTATTGTGTTGATTAAGTAGCATGGCTAGCATGAGTAGGATCGATACGATATTGCGAAGATGCGTGGTAATAGTGATGAAGAACGATATTCACATTCATTTGGCAAATTAGTTGAATACATGTAAAAAGGGTTAAACGTATGTACGTATTCTGATCGATGACATTTTATATGAAGCAATCATTTATCTGATTTAGGTGTCATTTTTGTTTACATGTTTATCTTTGATTTGAACCGCTATAGACATATACTCTTCAGATCTGGATCTAAGATGATTATCTGTTTTGTTCTGAACTCTAGAAATAGATTTAGGCTTAACACTTGCGTGAGTATCAGCTCTTCATGCTCTGTATTGGCTTTTGTTGCATGAGACATCACCAATGAGGCAATACGGTCTATCTCTCGACGCTGCGTTAAACATAACCTCGGTCGTGGGTGATACGTGAGGATATTAGGCGAATGATTGATTTATGTATAATATGATTAGAAGAATGCATGTGTTATCAATTGATGAGATCCAATTCCAACAAGGCTCCGTTTGTAATTCAGTCTTTATTTTATATTTTCAGTCTTTACATTTTCCGTATTTGCTTTTGGTTCCGCTTTAAACCAAAACTTTTGAACTATAAGTTTAGAAATATAGATACCGTCAAATGTCATTCTTTCCCTCGCACTGATCCCTGTGGATACGACAAAACTGTGTTACTTATATATTTTTGCTTGCTGCTATTCTAGCTTCAACAAAATGGCGCTGTTGCCAGGGATCGGTGTTTAGATATTGAATGACATCGCGATATTTTCTATATTTTTGAGCTTTGTACATTTGTTTATATTATATGTATTTGTTTTCTTTTATGTTTTCTCTAGTGTGATCAGGAATGATGAGAACTCCTTCTAGATTGGTTGCTATTTGTATAAAAGTATTCAATGAAGTTTCGACCGAGTCTGGATGTTGAGCTTTGAAAGTATGCGAGGTAAATTGTACCGCTTTATAGAATGTTAGAATGATTTAAGAATTTTGTGCTTTGTGCAAATGTGTATTTTTGTTTCATGTTGCAACTTGTTTGAATGCTTGTTTCACTTAGGTCCAAAAGCCACAAATTGTGAGAAACCTCCATTGTTTACTATATGCTAGGATGACTGATAAATTTGTTTAATTCGTTTGATTCATGCTTTATCTTTTGATTATTGTGATTTTGTTGAAGCATTAGAAATGATCAAGGAATTTGTTTATATTGAACACAACCGTATCCAAACGTATCTTACCCGTGAGTAGTGTGAATTCGTTAGCCCCTTTGAGCCTAAATAGTTTAGATATCATTTTAGTGATGAACTTTGTGTTGTACATAATGTGAAAGTGTAGTTCATCATTGAATTTTGTGAGTTTCTAAAAATTTCTTCTTGAACCTTTGAACATTGTTTTAATTTGATTCCCTTGCCTTAAAAAGCAAGGAACATTCACTTGAGGTTTGGTTGAATTCAAGTTGGGGAGATTGAAAAAGAAGATTGGTAAGGTGCTACAAACTTTTGAAAAAGTTCAAACAAGCATGAGAAGAAAAAGTGTGAATATGAATGTGAAAAACAAAAGAAAAAAAGTGCTTGTTTGAATGAGAAAAATAGAGAATGAAATAATTGTGCATAAGGAAGTTTGAGAAGGTTTGTGGTAAAGGAATGAGAATGGTGAATGAAGTTCTGATGTGTAAATACCATGTATAGTGAATGTTTCTTTTTGGATCGACAATTTCGATTCAATGGCCTTTAGAAATGTCCCTTTATTGTTAACCCGACCAAGCTACAACCTTTGAAGCCCTTAGTGATCTTTTTGCTTCCATGTTTTCATTTTTAATTGTTAGATGTTGTATGAATTGGATTGTTATTAGCATTGTTTGTCAGGTGAGTGAAATTTCCCCGTGGTTGCAAACGCGTCAATTTCTTCATTCTTATTCTGAAGAGGAGTGTTAGAGTGATTCAAGTATGAAAACTTAGTTGTTCTTTGAACCATTATGATATTTGTTTAAGAACTTAATTCTTTGTCGTTGTTCGATTCTATTGAGTGGTGAATGTTTCTTGTGCGCATTTTCATGCTTGACTTTGGTTGAATTAAACGCTTGAGCAAATCCTCTTGTTTTAATGAGGGGCATACTTTGCTTGAGGACAAACAAAAATCTAGTTGGGGAGAGTTGTTAGGTGCAGATTTGACCTAAAAATGAACTATCTTTCCTTGCACTTTTTCCACTCTTTTCTCAAGTTTTCATTGGTTTTGCTAATGATTGTTGTTATTCTTCTAACATTGAGAATATACCTTTGGTGCTTGTAATATGTGTGCTATTGTGCAGGAAAAGACACTAATTGATCAAAGTTGTAAGACACAAGAAATGATCCAAGTTACCAAAGAAATGAGGAATGCATCAGTACGTTCGCTTTGCGAACTCTGGCGAAGTCTCTAGCGAAGGTTCGCTTTGCGAACTCTGGCGAAGTCTCTAGCGAATGGTCCCAGATTTTGGAAGGGGCAAAAGGCACTAAAGTTCGCTTTGCAAATGGAAAAGCGTGTGTTCGCTTTGCGAGTGATCCATTGCATTGCGAACTCACGAGAATTTCTGGGGCGGTTTAACTATTCAGAGGCACCTGAAGTGCCATTTTTCACCATTCGCTGTGCGAATGAATCGTTCGCTTAGCGAACATGAAAATTCCTGAATGTATTATAAATATAATTTTCACTCTTTTGAGATTTATTATTAGATTTCACCAAGTTAGATATTAGTAGAAAGACATTTTTCAGCATAGAAACTCAAATCCTAAGGGGGAGAAGGTAAGAGCTTCAATCTCTTATTGGATTTGGATGTAATCTTTTGATACCTTATGTATTTCATCTAATGTATGTTTGTGAATATGTTTTGATTCTTTATTGTTGTTGTATTTGATTGATTATTTGTGCTTTTGACAAAACCTTTACAAATCCTTGATCTTAGATTTTCATCTATCAATGAGTAAAACTTTTGACATGGTTTTGTGAGTTGATATTCATTGTATCTTATGTTGTATTGTGTTAATTAAGTAGCATGGCTAGCATGAGTAGGATCGATACGGTATTGCGAAGATGCGTGGTAATAGTGATGAAGAACGGTATTCACATTCATTTGGAAAATTAGTTGAATACATGTAAAAAGGGTTAAACGTATGTACGTATTCTGATCGATGGCATTTTATATGAAGCAATCATTTATCTTATTTGGGTGTCATCTTTGTTTACCTATTTATCTTTGATTTGAACCGCTATAGACATATACTCTTCAGATCTGGATCTAAGATGATTATCTGTTTTGTTCTGAACTCTAGAAATAGATTTAGGCTTAACACTTGCGTGAGTATCAGCTCTTCATGCCCTGTGTTGGCTTTTGTTACGTGAGACATCACCAATGAGGCAATACGGTCGATCTCTCAACGTTGCGTTAGACATAACCTCGGTCGTGGGTGATACGTGAGGATATTAGGCGAATGATTGATTTATGTATAATATGATTAGAAGAATGTATGTGTTATCAATTGATGAGATCTAATTCCAACAAGGCTCCGTTTATAATTCAGTATTTATTTTATATTTTCAGTCTTTACATTTTCCGCATTTGCTTTTGGTTCCGCTTTAAACCAAAACTTTTGAACTATAAGTTTAGAAATATAGATACTGTTGAATGACATTCTTTCCCTCGCACTGATCCATGTGGATACGACAAAACTGGGTTACTTATATATTTTTGCTTGCTGCAATTCTAGCTTCAACAATTAGCAATGAGTAAAGATCAAGGAAGTTACAAAGGTATATATGAGAACTTCATCTTTACATGGATTCGGTATTGGAACTTCAACATGCTGCAATAACTCAAAGTTTGATTCCTGCAACATTTCCAACTGCCTCGCCGTCTGTATCATAAACAAATCAAATATTCAACCTTGATGGGATCTTCAAATTTGAAAACTATTGTGAACTCGCTGAAACACCATGCACCGTCGTCTATCTTATTTTTGTTCCTTGGTTTGATCCTAATTTCTCAATACCCTTTCGCTGCAAATACCAGATCTCTCGCTGAAAAGCTAATTTTTCAATACCATTTCTTAAAGGATTAGCAACAACATCGAATAATTGCCCAGAAATTACACAGTGTGCAAATCTTGGGGAGTTGAAGAAAGATCCTCAAACTGCTAATTATGATGCCAAGGTTGCTAGTTATGGACCAATGGTAAAATGTCTTGTTTGTAACCATCATATACCTGGTTCGAATCCAGGTTTAAGTAAATTTTTGGTGAATTTTGATCATTTTGGTGAAGAGAAAATCAGGTGTATGCTAAGTGTATGCCACATCAGCGTCAGGTGTATGCCAAGTGGTCTTCTATGTTGACTTTAACTAACAGAGCAAACAGAAATGACTAACACATAAATACAAAATTTCTTTTTTGTGCCAACCTCTAGCATATAAATAGATGTTACTTCTTACATATTTTCACTTTTAGAAATGTGAGTTTTCATTCCTCACTTCTCACTCTCTTTCTCTCTAAAATTCTTTTTGTTTACTTTCTCTCACTAAAGTTTAACCGTAGCGCTTTTGAGAAAGTTATTTTTCTGGAGAGGAAGTTATAATTTTGGAAGGGTATATTTATAAGTTCACCAAAGAAGTTTTGTTTTTACCTTGGTTGAACATTTTATCCATTTAGGGATTATTTGTATGGGTTCGAAGGTAAACCTGTGAAAAGCTTTTGTTTGGGGATTGCGTGATCAAGTTTCCATTTTGGTTCGAGATCTGCCCGTTGTTAAAATCTCATAGGTTCTTGGTTATTTAGTTAAATCTCAACCTGGTATTAAAAACTTGTTCCGGTTTGAGATCAACCCGGTGGTAAAATCTCACTGGTTCTTGATTAGCCCGGTATAAAATTAAATTTCGGTTTGCGAACTCAGCCCAGTGTTAAAAGCTCTCCAAGGTTCAAGATCAGCTCGTGCAAAATCTTTATTTGAAGCTTGAAGAATAACCGCTTCAATCCATCGTTTGGAAGAAAGACTCAATGCTTCTCTCCATGTTTGCTTTTTGGTTGGAAGTTAGCCACAAAATTCATTTCCTTGTATAAGGGGGTTTAAGAGTTCAACCTACTAAAAACTTGGATACTCTCAAGATCAAATATTGGTGATAGAACTAAGACATTTTTGACTTAACTTATATAATTTCTGGTGTTCTTCTCTATTCCCCTAAACTCTTTATATTTCCACATTTTACATTCTGCAATTTTATTTTTCCGCTGCTTAACTCTAAAACTTTTCTAAAATGTTTTCAAACTTTGATTTTAATCCTATTTTTTTTTCAAACCGAGATTTTTATAAATCACACAATTCACCCTCTCTTGTGTGTGAAGTCACATGTCCTACATAAATATTCGATGTCAGTCGAATACGCTGATGTATGATTGGGTAGATGCAAAGGTAGAAGGTACTTCCTCGACTTTGAGCACTGAGGCCACCCTTGGTGATGTTAACATTAGGGTTGCCGACCCTTTAGAGTGGTTGGTTCTTCTAGTTCTAGGAGAGAAGAGGGTATGCAGTTCTTTTGATGACTGACTGGTCCCGTTCCATGAATGTTTGTTTACAAGAGTAGGGCCCTGACCGCCTTTTTATGAATTCAAGATAGTCGTCCTGAAACTCTTAAAAGTTTCTTCTTTCGAACTTCATCTGGGCTCATGGACATATATAAGGGTCTTCCAACTATGTTATGAGCACAAGTCTTGAAAGCCCTATCTTAATTTATTCTTTAATCTTTTCCAACTAAGGCATACCTCTCGGATAACTTTCACAATCAAGGACTCATTTACTTCCATCCGATCATTTAGTGGTTCGAACCATTTCCCAACTTCCACGTACTCTTGATGATGCTGCTGCTGTTGTCTCTACGTCAAATTTATCCTTCGTCCAGAATCTTCATGAAAAGGGATAAGATGTTAGTGGCTTCTGAGCTTACTCACAACATGTTCAAAGTTGCTTATATTTTTTTTTCTCGTCTCTATTGGACGAAGTGATGTATTGGCTCTAGGTAGTTCCTTCAAGGAAAAGGATACCTGGAAAGGAAAGGTGAAAGTTATGGAGATGAAGTGCAGTAATCTTCAAAAGAAGCTAGTTGCTCTGCAGGAAGAAGTTAAAGTTGCTGACTCTTTGCAAGAGGCAGTGAAAGTACATGGATCCCTTTCTACCCTAGAGGCTCGTGTGATTGAGTTGGAGGGTTCTCTTCGAGATGTAGAGAAATGATGCAAGACCGTTTTTTATTCCATTGAGGAAAAGGCTTGCCATGTGGAAAAGTACTAGAAAGATACAGAGGCATTGAAATCTCTCCAAGATGAGGTGGACAGACTAAGGTGAGAGCTTCATGATGCTCTTTAGCAGACCATGTAGGATGTGCTCCAAGTTTGAGAACGAGTTGTGGAGCAGGCGAGGAAGTTCTGCCCCGATGCTGTGATTTCTGCTGAGGCGTTGGACCCATTTAAGTTCGCTTCTGGGGTGAATCAGTGAGGTGATCCCAGTGCCTCAGCTTCAAATGCTCCGACTTGAATTTCTATTTTTCTTGCATTCTTTATTTCCTGCAACATTTCCCAGGCTTTTGTGTCTTGGGTGTAATGATTATTTATTTTTAATGAAATATTTTACCTTGATGTTTCAAGTATTGCTAGCTTTAGAGCCTTGTGTTAGCTTTTGCTTTGTCAATATTGTTGTTTACGAAGTTGCAACTCAGATGCTAGTTCTTCTACCGTGCATAGTTTTTATTCACTTGAGAGTTTAGGTCAGACCACTAGTGTTCATCAGCGATGATGAAATATTTGTTGTGGGCGTGAGACTCTTTATTGCTTTGCTTTGTGAAAAAAATAATGCACTTGACTATAATGAGGTGGCGAGAATGCCTATGAAATTTCTTGCTCCTTTGCGACTCTGCGCATTGAATGATGTTGCCTACCATTCTTGATTGTTGTATTTGCTCGTTGTCTTTAGCATTTTTCGTAGTAGTGTGTGTGTGTATATATATATATATATATATATATATATATATATATCACATTTGGTTATTTGTTTGTGTTTCCCGAGCGATGCGTGAGACTGGCGAGGTTGACGTCATGTGGCAATAATATGAACTAAGTTCCGCATTATAGAGGACCGTTCCATGACCAAGGGTAGGATCATCGTCCCTTCCCCATGACCAAGGGTAGAATCATCGTCCCTTCCGGAAGACTTGGCTCGGATCGAGGTGGACGTCTCCAGGCTTCACTGCCTACATCTTTGGACTGACTAGATCTCGGGGGAGGGGGGTGGTGGTGGTGGAGGGGTGCCAACTACAAAGAAGTGTGTTTAATAAACCTTGAAAGCAAGGTGAGCGTTTCATCCATATCAAAAATGTAGAAGTGCGTTAAATTTGTATCGGATACACAATAGGGCACAAAATGTGATTAAGCCGTATAGTAGAAATGCATTAAGTTTGTATCGCATACACAACCGGGTGTAGATTGTGCTTTATGCTGTATCGGAATTGAAGAAATGCATTGAGTCTGTATCGGATACACAACCGGGCATAAAATGTGCTTTAAGCCATATAAAAATTGTAGAAATGCGTTAAGTCTGCATCGAATACACAACCAATAATTTTTCTTTGTTCCCTTGTCTCATACTTCCTTGGTATGGAATTTGTGAAAGTCAAGGAACACGTGGTCATGCATCAACAAAAGCATGTCTATGAGTTATTAGATAGATTTAAAATGATTGATTGCAACACATAAACAAATCCATTTGAAACAAATACAAAGTTGGATAAATGTATTGATGAAGAGAAGGTAGAAACAACCATGTAAAAGCAAATTGGAAGGTCATTGAAGTACTTATGTAATAACATACCTGAAATCAACTATCCAATAAATATAATTAGCATGTTCATGAGTGAGTCTAGAAAGTCACCCCTAGTGGCTGCAAAGAGAATGCCCAAGTACCTAAAAGAACCATGAAACTTGGCCTACTATTTCTAGTCGATGTGAAGAAGATGGCATGATTGATAAATTATTCATATTGTGATTGGTATGGTGACATAACTGATATAATAAACACTTCAGGCTATGTTTTAATGTATATTGAGGTTGCCATTTTTTGGTGTACAAAGAAACAACCTGTCATAGTTCTTCCACCATCTTGCGAGACAGGGTACATAGTTGGCTCATTTGATTCATGTCAAGCAATTTGATTGGATTCATTGCTAAAGGAATTGTAATAAAAAGTGTTAAAACCATCGAAATTTATGATTGACAACAAACCAACCATAAATTTGATCAAGAATTTAATTTCACATTAGAGAAGTAAGCATATTGAGACTAAGTGTTACTTCATAAGAGAAAAAGTGATGAATGTAATGCTTGAAGTTTCTTAATATCCAATGTTGCAACTAGCTGAGAGATTTACAAAGGCCTTAGAATTGATAGATTTGTGTATTTAAGAAAACAATTAGAATTGATGTATGCTCTGTCGAATGAGAGAATGTTGTTTGATAATTCTTAAACATAACTTTGTCATTTATACTATATACTTGCACAAATATATAGTTCAGTTATCTAGTTTGTAACTAAGGTTGTTAGGAATTTAAACTAACTAGATTGGTTAAAAAGATAGGTTGGTGGCTTAACCAATAAATGTTGTAAATTCTATTTGAGAATTAATGAAATATGACACCAATGTTACATCTTTCATTGATTATTTTGCTGCATAACTGTTATATAATCAACATACTTGCTGCATAACTGTTATATAATCAACATACTTGCTGCATAATTTTCTCATTTGTTGAATCACGAAAATTCAATTTCAATTGTATAATTAGAGAGGGAGACACACATTTTGAAGTAGATTTATAAATAAGAGATTAATATGATGAGTGATGATATAAAATTGAAGGGTGAATTAAGATCAAACCATGTGCATTATAGTCAACCATCAAAGCGTTATTAAAATCAACTATGACTGCGTAAAAACTTGACCAACTTTCTTACTTATTATAAAGGCTGAAGAATAAGACCACGAGACCTAACTTTTTTAATATTCGATTTTAGACTTAAATATTTGTAGTCTAATGTTAATATTATCATTTTTTAGGTGTAGTCTCTAAAAATATTTGTGTTCTTTGTTAATATATCTCTTGTTTATTTCTAGTCTATGATATGTTTCCTAGATCCTACGAAATATATTTCATTTAATTAATCTGGGTAGATAATATTTATTTTAATATTGGTTTTAGCTCGTCAAAATACTTCTACATTATTTAAAAATTGAGATTAATATTAGTTTATATTTAATATTCATACATTTCAATTCGACGAGATGTCTTTTTTAAAGAATAAAGATGTAAGGGATGTCACTTAAAATGAATAATACTTTGTAGTCGGAGTAATATGAATTTGAGATAATCGAAACATTGACGTCGTCAATAAAAAACATGCCTCGTCATAATCGCAGTGACACAAACTTGTTTTAGGTTGGTCACTAACTCAAAAGGAGGAGGCTCAATCATCAATCAGACCACTCCAGTGCGAGGCACCGAGCGTTATGTGCAACCTCACTCTACGTTCCACGCCTAAATGGTAGAGAATGTCCATAACCGACATTCATATAAAACATATCATGTGAAATTTGAGGTAATCTCTCGTTTACGTATAATTCACTCTACTTTTCATTCTTTTACTAATATGGAAGTTGAAGTACTTATCTTACATATTAACCTTTGTCATCGTATAGTAGAGCCTTTTAACAACATCAAGACTCTATTCCACTCTTTCATTAAATATTTCCAACTTTCTAGTAGAACGGGGGACATAGCCTGTGAGAACTCTGTGAAAATTTTCACATTTAAAACAGACAATATATTATAACCGAACTGATGTAAATTTAAGGTTGATTAGAATAGAATATTACTCCCTCCGTCCCAAATTATAAGTCATTTTGCCAAAAAAATTTGTCCCAAATTATAAGTCACCTTACATTCCCAATGCAATATAAATGACATCTTCCTCAATATACCCTCAAATATTTATTATTATTTATTCTTTCAACTCTTTTAATTTCTCTCTCCTATATAATTATGAGGGGCATTACTGTAAAGTTATACATAATTTGTCTTTCCCATAAAATAATAATTAAGTTTCTTAATTTGTGTGAAAAGCCCAAAACGTCTTATAATTTGGGACGGAGGGAGTATGAAAAAGAAAATTATATTTGAAAGAAAACAAAAACACACAAGAATCAAAGCTAAAACTATTAACAGTTGTCTAGACCAATTACATATATAATAATGATTTTATTAGAACCAAACACATCGCTTTCTACGCAATTTCTACTGTGTGAAAATGATGAGGGTTCACACTATAGTCTGCACCTAAGAGCAGTACACATAGGATCTATTATCACACTCTATATGGCCTACTAGTGTCCATACTAGTAACTAACCACTTCTGCTTTTCATTCAAATAACAAATTCACAAACCAAAGTCTTACACACATGATTTATATTTATAAATAGCTTTTGTAGCCTCCTCAATAATCACTATCATTTCATCTATTACAAATTTTCAAGCCTCTCTATGATGAGAATGGTTCTATCAAGGAGGCTACAAGGTTACTCCAAGATGGAGAAGGAAGACTCAGAAGAGAGAAAGCATAGACAAGCACAATTTTTGATATACAAAGCATTGGAAAAAGTTGATTCTAGAAGAAAGCCATCATTCTTGAGGATCAAGATATTTAAGTTGAAGATTAAGTTAGGGAACAGTTGTAGGAAGATCAAGAAGAGGTTCTTGCTCAAGTGTAATAGGAGTTGGAGTTTGTTTTATTGATGAACAAGTTTTCGAAGTATGAAATTTAAAGTCTCTCTTCTTCCCTTTGGTTCTTATTGTACTTTTGGTTTCTTTGATATATATGATATTAGTTTTTGTGTGTAGTTAACTTACTTAGTTTACACCTTTTATTTGCAATCACAAGAAAATTATTCAAAAGTTTTTTCTATCGAAAAAATTGTTTTAAAATAATTTAATTTCTTATAATAATTTCATATGATTTGTTACAATATAATTTATGTGTGTATGTTTTCTGCTAATTAGTTATAATCAATTTGCGGGTTAGTTAAAATTAGGTCGGGTTAGTTAGGGCCATCTTACAATATTCAAGGGGTTGATGAATTTTTCTTCATTTTTTTTGTTTGTTTTTTATTATGGTAATTATTAATCTGTTACAAAATATCAACATGGTATCAAGAGTTTGAGATTGCTCTAATTTCTCGTCATATATATCCTCTATGTGTCTTCATTTCATTTCTCAAAGAATATTCTTATCTTATCTCTTTTCTCTTATTAGCTATGCATCAAAAATTCATTTTTTAATCAAAATCTTGTGATTTTCTTTCTTTCGTTCTATACATTCATGGCTACTATCAATGGAGCCACTCACAATGATTCACAGCCACAATCCACAATTACTAACATTTAATCTTCCATAAGTGCATCCTTCAACAATAACGTCTAACCCTTCACACGCTAATATAATCTATCAATTTGTTATGCTCGATCCTTCTACATGCATTTCATTGACAATCATGGGCTTGCCAATGTTTTACCAGCTTTGAACAACACTAAGTTCCATTATTGGTTGTGTTCCATCAAGGTAGCTCTCCAATCCAAAAACAAATTATAGTTTATAGTTGGAACTTTTGCCATATTTTGACTTGCACATGCAACCCTAGTTGCACTTGTCAACTCATCCTCACCATCAAGAACTATAGAGAAAGCAAACATGTTATCCATTTTTGAAGGGTTTAAATGAGAAATATTCTCCTATTTGGCCCCATATTATGTTAATGAATCATTTACCTCATATCAACAAGGTTTTTTCATTACTCATCCACGAAGAAATGCAACAAATCATCCTAGTTAAAAAAGAGAAAATCACATCTCAAATAAACAAATCATACATGTGAGGCCGTCAAAATGACACAAGCCCATAAATTACTCAACCATCAAAGGCAACAACATCAAGGTTTGCTCTTACTACAACAAACTGGGCCACTCCGTCAAAGTTTGTTTTAAGAATTACAAGCTTCCCCCATACTAAAGAAACCCAACATAGCTCAGATATCAAATGATGACAACTCCCAAGCAAATATTCCCACATATCATTATCAAGATGTTGTCAACCACATAAACCACAGAGGATTCAATCTAGACCAACAAAAGGCATGGGCGGCTCTTCTTCATCTAAGCTCAACTGCTTCTGCTTCAAACATCCTTCAACAAACAATGAATATTTAGAAGTTTTAATGCAACCTTTTGGCTTTCAAGCATAACAATTATTTTTCCATAAAAAGTCTTTTTTATTCCTTCTTCATTGAGAAAATTACTAGAAGTGATTCGGAGTTTCGCTTGAAGCTTTCGCCCTTTTTCATTTCTGCTGCTTCATTAACCTTCTTTGATAAGATATCTTCTCACTCAAGCTTTCAAAATCTCTAGTTTTATCTTGCTAAAGTGAGTGATAATAATGTTGGCTCAGTGTGGGATTCTGAAGTGGAAACCTCATGGATAATTCAATATTTCTCTTGCTCTTATTTTAGTAGTGATTGCGTATGACCAGAGGTTATAAACATATATGATGAATCTTGGTTAGAAGGGATGACTGAGACTTCCTTAGAAGGAGAAACCTCATCTTCTTCTTTTGGGTCATTAAATGCTCTTACATCAAATGATGGTGGTAGAACAAATCTTACAGAGGTCCCTATGCCCCTCCTGTCTTATCGAAAAAGAAGATACAGGTCAATCTACAAAGGAGGTACACTACTAGAGGTTTCATTCAAACTTGCCTACAAATCGTAGGTCGCGGTCCGACGTTAAAACTTTTAAGACTTCTCTGTCGGTCGGGTGTGCCGATGTATGTTTGGGTAGATGTAAAAGTACTGGGCACTTCCTCGGTTTCGGGCACCGAGGCCGCCCTGAGAGATACTGATACTGCAATCGGTGATCCTTCAGAGTGATTGGTTCATCCGGTGCCAAAAGAGAAGAGGATATGTGTAACAACCCATATAATATATATATTTAGAATAATATCATACAAGTGTTAATTTTTTTTTGGTACTGTCACAACATAAGTGCCTAACGACATCTTTATATACATGTCCATAAAATAAAATACAACATATGACACATGTCATACAATAATGCCTAAATAAAAATCAAAGAGTTATGTACAATATCTACAATAAAAGCTTCCCTTGAAACATTAATGCATAGCTCCTCTTGTATATTATAACCTGCAAACAAACCCTGAAAAACAACAACAATATTGGGGTGAGATAATAATCTCAGTGAGTTCTCCTATCCTATGGGTCCACTCCGCTCTACAAGGTTCTAAATAAATTTCTAACTCAAGTCCTTAAAAAGATAAAGACTTAAGCCACTAGGGGATTTTCGCATTGTATGGAAACATGTACACTTGAGTTCACCAACTCAAAACAATCATTATTCGAAAACCATTCCAAGGCATCTTTCCATGGCCAACCCTACGTCTAGGATTCTCAACACGGATCACGGATCCTTGTATCATGCTTCAAATTTCTTGTAGATTGTCCACGTCTTCTATGGGACTTTAACCCATTTGGTTGCACTATGGGACTCTATCCCATTTGGTTGAACATATGAGACTCTAACCCATTTGGTTGATCATATGGGAATCTAACCCATTTGGCTGAACATGCGAAGAAAAAGTGCATATATCCCAATTCTTACTTTTTATAAGCATCGAACTTTGGGACGCCACAACAATGGGATTGTTTCCGAATATATGACTAGTTCATCAACGCAACATGATTGTACTCATCAATCACTAGATGTTCACATCCACCAATTCTCATAATAACAAATCATGTTCCATAAAAAGCATATTAGTTCATGACTAAACTATAATTCTAGCGACTACTCGTCCACGGTACACACCGAGGTACCTTTGCGCCCAAGCATCACCATCTAAGTCATTTCCATAACCTGAGTTATCTTTCTAGTTCATTTACCTATTCATATGCTAGGTTTCCCAACTCATCTTCATAAGGTTTTAATCAAGTTATTTCACAATCAAAACATCCCATCAATTTATAGCATACACATTATCATATCACAATATCGTCCATGAAACACACATAGTAGTATAACATGTCACAATAATTCCTAGGCATATCCACCTCAAAACATACTCATCATTATCTTAGGTTATTCAAGTTGTTATGCACAAACAAGTCAAACATAATCAAACATAAGTAGTTCACTTAAGGAATACAATCATCACTACCCTCTACTAAGAATTCTTGAATTATGGGAAAAAACAAGAATAAAGTATTTTTCTGTATGCTGTCATGCTCGCCCGGCGAGCTGGGGGTGAGACAAATCAGTTGCAACACACCCAATGCTCGCCTGGAGAAGACCCAATAAGACTAGCTTGCCTGGGGCTCGCCCTACGAAGTTGACAGAACCCAAAAAGTGCAGAAACGCACCGGGAATGGGAAAGTCACCCAACAAGCCATCACATATCATCCTAATGCATCCAACAATACAAATAAACATGATTTAACACAACAAGGCATGCAATTCATGAAAATCATCATGTATGATACAAAATAATCACATATGACATGTTTTCACACAAAGCCTAATTTCCCCAAATCATGGATTCTCCCCCCAAAGCTATATATATCTAGGAACCCACCTTGATTTGATGATGAAGATGATGAAATAGAGATGAAGTTGGTGATGATGATGATACTTCCATGAGCTTTCTTCTTCTTTCTCCAAGATTTCTCCCTTTCTCCTTTTTTCCTCTTCTTTTCTCTTCTCTTTCTCTTTTTCCTCTTTTCTTCTTTTCTTTATTTCCTGATATCTCTTATTCTCATTCTCTTCTTATCTTTTTTCTTCTCAACCACACAATTATATATATACTATATAATATATAATATTAAGTAGTAATACAAAATATCTCAATTGATATTTTGTCTTCTAGTACCAACTGGCCAGTTATTAATGTTACCAAAATGTCACCTCTTGTTCTTATTAATAATGGTCCTTTTGTTTTAATAAGGATTGGTCTCATCAGAGTTCACTGGTTACTCTATTTGTTCCAACTGACAAAAGATAGAGTACATAGGAACTCAGTTGGTCTCAACTGACAACTAATTGAGCATTTAAGGGTATGTGGGATATTACAATATGCAGCTTTTTCAACGAATGCATGATCCCTTTTTATGAATGCTTATTTACAAGAGTAGGGTTTTGGCTACCTTTTTCTGAATTTGAGATAACTGTCTTGAAACACTTAAAAATTGCACCTTCCCAACTTCACCCGCGGTCATGGGCATATATAAGGGTCTTTCAATTGTATTTTGAGCACATGTCTTGGAAGCCCTCTCTTAATATATGAGGCATACTTCCCTTGATAACTTTCATAATCAGGGGCTCATTTACTTCCATCCAGTATATAACTAGTTAAACCCTTTTACTATAGATTAGGGCGATTTTTCGGGGTGTTTTTTTATTAGTGAAACCTCTCATTTTCTCGACTCACTCTATTTTTTGTTATCTTCCCACTGATCCTCCTATCCCTTGCCAAGTTTTGTACCTAAAATACTAGTCCAAGTTTTATTTTAACCAGTCTACTCACTCCTATTGTACCAAGTAAGATTCTCTCTCTTCGGGCGATGCGACAATAAAAAAGAAAAATGCAATTTTGGTTTCTCGTATTTGGTTATGAAGAAGGGTTTGGCCCCGACAAAGTGAAGAAAAGGTGGATTGATACTCATGTTATCTTGAGTGCATTTGATTTTGAGAAGAGGACAAAAATCTTTGATGAGAACGGAGTCTCATGTTTTTTTCATTGTTTTTTAGCATGCAGGATTGCATTTTTCAGATAGCATGGACAAAATAAGTAAGTTGAATATGTTTCACATCCTTGCAAAGCCCAAAGTATTCGAGTTGCAGTGATTACCAGTTTTTCTTCTCCTGCCCTCACTCCTGCTCCGGCCCCTTCTTCTACCACGACTTTAGAAGCTTCAATTCCTATGCTCGGGGCAGACTTCCTTGTGGATGTTACGTTTACATTGACTGTGGAGAACCCAACTTCGCCTCCATTTTCAACAAAGAGGGCCCGAAAGGAAAAACAACAATCCCTTCAGACCGAGGTTACTCTGAAACGGAATTGCGTTGTTAAGGGCAATGCTTCTAGGGAGGTAACTCCCTTCATAAAGATACCAGACATTTTCTCTTCTCGACTCCCACACACTTCTGAAAAAGTTTGATGTTATTGTATTGACGTAGAATTTATCCTTCATCCAGAATCTTCCTAAGGAGGATAAGATGGAAATGTCGTCTGACCTCACTCGCAACATGTTTAAAGTTACTTCTCTCTTTTCACTTATCTCTGATGGACGGAGTGATGTCTTGGTCCCGAGTAATCCTTTTAAGAAGAGGCATACTTGGAAGGGGAAATCCATAACCATGGAACCGAAGTGCACTAATCTTCAGAAGGATCTCCTTGCGTTGTGATAACTCAAAAATATATGTTGTTTTTTACTTAACTCGCATGCATTTTGTTCTCGACTTTATAGATTTTTGTGGTGTTATGTTGGTATTATGTTCATGTTTCAGGTAATTGTCAGTGGGAAGCTTTCGTGCGAAGAAACAGTAAAAAACAGTAAAAACAAAAGAAAAATACAAGTACCCTGCTGTCATGACGACCTCCACAGAGCCATGACGATTGTCACCCCTCTAGGTGATCAACTCGCCATGAAAAAGTTTTAAAAAATTGAAGAAAATACACTTGAGAAACATGATGGACAGGTTGTCTGGATCAATTATTTATCTAATATGTAACTTGAGATTCTTGAAAAACTTTCAGAATATTGAAGGACTTCGAAAAATTTGTAAAATTAAATTGGTCCTCTACTTAGAATCTTTGTTTGTGAAACAATATCAATTTGCTTATAAATATGAGTTTTTCCTTCATGCTTTTTGAAATTTGATTATTTTTTTATTTTTTGAAATCTGGGTTTTTAGTCCAAAGAACATTGTCTAAGATGAATGAATATAAGGTGTTTTTCTAAATTTTAATTTTTTTTGCTGTGTTTTTTTTTTTAAATCTAGATTTTTATAAATCTGAATAAATATTTGAAGAATATATTTTTTCAAATCTGAGTGAGTTTTTTATTTGTGTTTCATAAACTAAGGTTTTAAAAAAAACATTGATAAAGATAAATAATTATTGGAAACATGATTTTTCAAATATGAGTTTTTATGAAATTTTCTAAATCTGCATTTTAAGAAGAACATTGATGAATATGATGAATATTTGAATGAAATAATTTTTCAGATTTGAGTTTTTTTGTTTGATGAGATTTTTAGAATTTGGATTTTAAGAACAACATTAACGAAAATCAAAGAATATTGGAATAAAATGATGTTTCAAATATGAGTTTTTCTTGTTGTGTTTTTTCAAGTTTGTAGATTTGTACTTCTAGAATGAAAAAATAGTGAGAGGAAAATTTTTCTGTTGCTTTAATTTTAGGTGATTTCTTATTACACCACCCATGTTTCTTAGGCACCACGCGAATTTCCGTTTTCGCCCCCTGATTCTGGATGTGCACATCCGGACGCACCATTTTTTTAAAAACGTTGATTTGTTCCGGGTGTGCATATAAGGAAAAATTCCTGATCTGCAGATCTTAAAAAATAGCATAACTTTATTTTTTTTCAAAATCAGTTTTGTTGGTTGGTTGCAGAAGTTAATATATCGTCGCAATAATGAATATTGAATAAGAGGATTATTTCATTATTACTACTATAATGAAATTCTCAATATATCGACAAACGGGCGCGTCTCACGGTGACTGGTAGGAGGGAAAACTTCAATTGTTGATAGGACAAAGCAGGAGGGAAGACTTCAATCGTTGATCATAATTTTGCCTGATTTTAAGGGTAAATCATATAGTAAGTTTTTTGTCTAGTCTAAATCAAATTATAAGGTTTTGTTGTATTATGTAGAATAAAGCATATGTGTAACTTTGAGTTTCTGTATAGCTGTAGTAAGCTTTGTGTTTCTCCATAACTTATGTATAACTTTTTGTAAGGTGGTGGCATCAATGGGCTGACTTTGGGTCACAAGATACAGAGGAATTGTTTTTGCTCAGGTTCATTACGAGGAGATAATTCAAGATATCTTTAAAATAACAGTGGATTCCCCATGATGAGACATAGCTGATTTTCTTTTAATTTTTAGGGAGTGGTGTGTGGCTTTTTATAAATCAACTGGGTTTAAGCCTAAAAGGATTATATTTTACAGGTTCGAGTTGGTTTTTTCTAAATCATCTTGTATGCAGTTCCTCCTGCTTATTATGCACACTTGCTAGCTTTCTGCGCTCGATACTACATAAGTGAAGTCGAAAATTCTGATTCTGGTTCTGCAAGTGGTAATAGGAGTACCACCAACTTTGTGTCGACTCTGCTGCCATTTATCTTGAATAATGTCAAAGAAGTAATGTTTTACTGTTGATCTTTATTTATCCTACAATTTTCGAGGATATATTTGGGAGTTCGGATATTCACAATGCCCTTTTTTGGATATATAATTTATGGTTACAGGTCATGTTTGCCACCATAGGTGGACGACCGTTATTTTGTTTAAATATGGGTTAGAACTACTAGACAACTTTTGGATACAGAACATGTGGTCACCATGCATTTTGATATAAAGTTCCAGACATTTGTTGCTCTAATATAAAGTTCCAGACATTTGTTGCTCTAACCTTCTATTAAAATAAATGTTATTATTACTTCTTAAAATAAATGTTATTATTACTTCTTAATATGCGTTTTTCAAATGAATAAGTTCCAGGCATTTTTCCGGATGTGCACATCCGAACACGTGCACGCTTAATACGTACCCGATTTACACACCCGGAAGCCGCGTAACTTGTCATTCCGGATATGCACATCCAGAAATAAATCAACATTTTTAAAAAAAATGGTGCGTCCGGATGTGCACATCCGGAAAATGGGGGCAAAAACGGAAATTCACGTGGTGCCTAAGAAACATGGGTGGTGTAATAAGAAACTTCCTATTTTTATAGATCTAAACTTTTAGAAAGAAAGAATGGTGAGAGAAAAAAAATGTGTGTTGTTGGATTTTTAAGATGAAATCATCGATGAAGATGAAGTCACTAATGATGATCAACAATTAAAAAGGAAATAATTATAGTTGATTAAATAAAATTGTATTATTTAATATAAAAAAATTAAATATTTTTTTATAACAAAATATTAAATATTTAAAAATTAAAATCAAGTAACAAGTTATTAATCATTAATTCTGATTGTCTAAATTATATAATAATGTATCAATGGTTAAAGAGATATATTTTTTAGGTGAAATACCCTTTTTGGTCCCTTAAGTATATCCTCTGGTTCACTTTGGTCCCTTAGTTTTTTTTCGTGCCAATTTGGTCCTTTAATTGTATAAACGTAGCCACGTTAGTCCTCCGTTAATGGAACGTTAGTGAATTTTAAAAAATAGCCTCCAGCTGGTAGTTTGTATGCTTAGGTGGATAAGTGACTTCCAAGATGGCATTTGACCACAAGTGATACAAAAATACGTTGAAGCCACTCTTGTCAAAGTAGTTGCTGTAGAAGAAGAAGAAACGATATTGAAGACGAAGGAGCTGCGCATGCGAAGACGAAGGAGCTGCAACGTGGAAGAAGAAGGAGCTGCGAAGACGAAGCAAGACCACACTTGGATACCGTTCCAAACCGCATTTCACACTTTGCACTAGCATTTGTATTTGTGGTTGTCATGTGTACTCGACATTTGGATACGAATGATCAGTCAACGAAACAGATGCGAAAAAAGTTAATGAACACATGCTCTGCATAAAACATCAGCGTTACAAGAGAAGCCATTTAAAACGGCAGAGAATTTTATATCAAAAATCAATGCGGAGCCGGCTTGTGGTATATGCAGAGAAACACTTGGAATGGCTACAGCAGAAGTTAACAGAGGCCAACAAATTGCTTCATGGCAAATCACAAGAACAAGTTGGAGAGGTTAGCTTCTTTTTCAAATTCGAAACAAGTTGGACCTGAGAAGGTTCATGATAGGACTAAGTCTGCAGCTTCTCATGCTCTTATTGGACTTAAGTTTATTAATAAGAAAACTGATGGTGATGATGGTGTTGGATGGTTTGAGGTTGAGAAACAGTTTGAGATTCTTACGAATTTGGCGAAAGATGGTTTGCTTCATCGTTCGCTCTTTGACAAATGCATAGGTAGTAAAGAATTCAAATCCATGTGCAAAGGCACTTTGTTCAACTAGCAAGCCAAGAGTCTGTTGCTTCAGCTGTTGCTAGTAACCTACATGCCTGGAGATCAAGCATATGAAATCCTCATCTTTCAAATAATATGAGCTTGAAATCAAGCTTAATAATGGAAGTCTCGACCACGAGAGTTCTGTTATCAACTAAGCGTCAACTGTTTTGAATAGTTTCTTCATTATTCTTGATTACTAATCGCTGCATCTGTATGTGGATGCAACTTGTCAACCAATGTTGTATACGTTATTTCTGTATTAGGCATAGGATCACATTGAAGAGTTTCTTCGAGCTCCTTTTCCTTGCAATATCCTTTTTGCAATACATTATAAGTAACAGTATCCGGTGATATTCCATTTGTTATCATCTCATTTAAAAGCTTAGTCACTTCTGTTGTATTTCCTAATTTACAATAACCACCAATCATAATAGTGTAGGTAATTTTATTAGGATGTATAGATTTTGAAGTCATTTCCAGTAAGATGTTCTGCACTTCATCCATCTGACCTAACTTACAGTAACCACCAATTAGAGCAGTATAACAAAAGATATTTGGCATCAATCCTTCATTTCTCATCTCTTCAAAAAATTCCTTTGCTTCCTCAACACGGCCACTACGACACATTCCATGAAATTCCCAGCTTTACTATGAGCTGCAATAAGTATGTTATAAACAACAGAACTAAGTTCTACTTCCTTATAAACTAACTTGTTGAAAAAGCTCACATCATTATCAATCCTATCAGCATTACAATATCCTTCCAAAATTAGTGCATACGTATAGATATTTGGAACCACACCATGTTCTACAGCTTCATGTAAAACCCTATCAACATCATCTATTTTACCCTTATCAGCTAACCCTTTCATTAGGAAATTGTAGGTATAATTATCAGGTTTGAATCCTTGCTTCACCATCTCTTCCTTCAGCTTGAAAGCTTTCTCAATTTTACCTGATTTACAACAGCCAAATATAAGTGTGTTGTATGAAATCCCATCCAGTACCTAACCATTTTACTAACATAACATAACTAACCACAACTAATTCAAAACCTACATAATATACTCAAAGTAAGCAGTTTTGCTTGAATGGATCCACAACACCGTCGTTCATCACCGACAACCCAGATTGGGAGGATGACTCAAGATAGTGGACAATAATCTTTCCCTAATCAATGGTTGCATAATCTTTCCCTAGTCCACTTTCAGATTTGTTCTCCTTTAAAATCGACTGGCCATGGCTGACCTTCATGTTGAAGCAATTGAAGTAATTACAACTATGGAGAAGAAGAAGATGAATGAAACGACGAACAAGAAGAAGACGAATAATAGAGGGATAAAGATGATACTGAAACACTGTGCATACCATGAATGATACTGAAAACGGTGAAGGATGAAGATGATATAAACATGAATATGCCAGCTCAGACGCCAGATGGACAAAACAAACGTCTGTCTGCATCTAATGGACGGAAGTGACTATTTTGTAACTTTTATACAATTAAAGGACCAAATTGGCACGAAAAAAGATTAAGGGACCAAAGTGAACCAGAGGGTATACTTAAGGGACCAAAAAGGGTATTTTGCCTTTTTTTTAATAAGGGCCAAAATATATTCCAAAGAAAGAACGGTACAAAAAGGGGAATAAGTTAGCCTCGAAAGTTACGAAAATATAAATAAATGTGGGTCTAACATATTCTTTACAAAATCATTCTGGATCCCTAAGGGAATGGAATAAAAAGTGTGGTAGAATCGGTGCCGAGCGCAAAATTTGCTAAAAAGTCGGCACAAAAATTACCTTCTCTATAAATGTGAGAAATAATAAGGTTAGTGAATCTATTGGAATCTGCAAAAAAGCTCCAACGCCTTTTGAAAATCCAAGAAACCAAAGAATGGTTGGCCAAAGTTTTGCTAACCAAAGCGGAGTCGGTTTCGATCTAAAGCTTATGCCAACCCCTATAATTTGCAATCTCCAAAGCTTTAATAACAACCCCAAACTCGGCAAGAATAGACAAATCACAATACAATCTCTCCGCAAAAGCCAAAGCAAAGTTACCATTGTGAATTATAAAAATACCGCCTCCACCGGCCAAATTCGAACCATGGATGAACGTGTCGTCACAGTTACACTTATGCCAACCAAAAGGAGGGGGTTCCACATGACTTCTTTAATACAGGGAGCTTTAGGGGGGAATGATGGTTACCTTAAACGCTTTAATGATAGAGAACTCTTGCATGTTGACGAAAGTCGCTTTAGTAGTAAACATTCTAGAGAATTGCACTTGCTGCATAATCCAATTCTTGGCCTTCACAAAGTTCACAATGGGATTACCATGCTTCATACTGTTTATTGCATGCTAAATCTGAAAAAAAGAGTTTACGGCAGCCGCAGAAGAAACAATCGCTGTTTGTGGGGAAGTCGGCTACGAGTAGAAAGTCATCTCATTCTCAATGAATAAATTCCTAGTGCGAACATTCAACAAGGTGCATAACCAATTTCAAATTTTAATTGCAAAATCACAATAAAAAAAACAAGTGTTGAATACTTTCCTCAGCCTTACAGTAGAGCGGGCAGCGGGAAACTAAGAAAATACCCTTAGATATGAGAAAATCATGCGTAGGGAGCTTACGGTAGATCAGACGCCAAACAAGCATATCTCTACTAGGAGGAATGTGGGAGTTCCATAACTGCTTGCTCCATTGAACCTTAGGACACATTCGTTTCTGACCTGCAGTATTTAACTTCCAGTAAAGAACATCATATTCGTTTCTGACCTGCGACATTTGAAGATCAATATACTGCTGCAGAAAAGGGAACCAAGAGATCCATTCATTAGGAAAATTCCAATGATTGTGAAGCAACAAATAGGAGATACGAACATTAGGATCAATGTGTTTCAGCAGCAGAAAATTAAGAGATGTTTGATTAATAAGAGGATCTTCATCCCAAGAGTCAAGCCAAAATCGGATTCGGCTACCAGAGCTCAACGACCAACAGGAGTTAGGAATTAAACTCGAGATCTCAGCTTTAATACCTGACCAGATAAAGGAGGAGATGTGATGCGAAATAATGTTGTGCGGACGAAGAATGTGGTTTCTAAGGATAACTGCCCAATCATCCATACTATTAAAAAGATTACCAAGCAATCTAAGATTCGACGCTGCATTCAAAACCGAAAGGGAACGCAGACCCGAACCACCATTCTCGTAAGGTTGACAAACTTCCTTCCAAGAGACAGTGCAAAGTTTCCTAGCAGTGATGCTGCCACCCCAAATGAAATTCCTATAGGCAGATTCCAGCCTTTTCAAAATCAAAACCGGCCAAGAGAAAACATTGATCGAGCATGAAACCATACCATGAATGACGGATTTAACAAGCGTAATTCTACCAGCCATAGAGAGACACAAACCTTTCCAACTAGAAAACTTTGAAATGATTTTGTCGGCAATATGAGTCAAGTAGCATTTCCTCACTTTTCCTTTAAAAAGAGGAATACCGAGATAAGTTATCAGAGCAAAACCTGGTTGGAATCCTGTAAGACACGAGATCTTGGATAACTTTCTGCTCGAAATCGAACCCGCATAAAAATTGGATTTAGCAGCATTGATAATTTGACCTGAGGCAAAGGCATAATCTTTGAAAATAGAAATCAAAGTCTTGATTGTGGAAGTTTTGGCAGAACAAAAGAGCATAATATCGTCCGCGTACATAATATGAGAAGGAATTGGATTATTTCTAGAAGCGTTGAAAAGCGAGACCGTACCCCTAGAGACCGCGATAGAGACGAGTCTGCTCAGTACCTCCTCCATAATGCAGAATAGAATGGGAGATAGCGGGTCGCCCTTCCGAACTCCCCTAGTACACTTGAAATAGCCATAGGAAGTTCCATTGAAATTGATGGAGAGGTAGGTCGTGTTTAAGATGCTATGAATCCAGTTGCAGAAGATAGAACAAAAACCAAATCGATCAAGCACCTTTAAAATGAAGTCCCATATGATAATATCAAAAGCTTTCGAGATATCAACTTTTAGCGCAATGTTTCCAAACTTCGATTTCTTATCCAACACATTGAAAGCTTTAGAAGCCAAACAAACGCAATCCTGAATCGATCTCCCCCTGATAAATCCCCCTTCTCCTTAGATACAAAGAAATGAGTGATAGAAAATAGTCTGGAGGCGGTAATTTTGGTGATGATTTTGAATTTAAAGTTGGACAGCGCGATCGGCCTGGAAGAATTCATGGAAGTAGCATCTTACGTTTTGGGGATGTTTTGGGGATGAGAACGATGTTAGTTACGTTATAGTTTAGCATGATCCAGCCAAACTTGAAAAATTGAATAAGCGTAGCGCAAACGTCAGCTTGAATAATATCCCAAAAAGTATGATAGAAGATTCCTCCAAAACCGTCGGGACCGGAAGCGCTATGCCTCGTAAGGATATTGTTCATACTATCCGTAACTTTGAATTGGTGTCGAAAATATCATCATTGATAGAATTATCACCTGCAAAACAGAAGAGATTAGTAAAATAATTAAGGGTTAATACCTATTTTCCCCCCTGCCATATGAGCGTGTTTTGAAAAACCCCCCTGCGAAAAAAAAAGTTGCAAGACTGACCTTAACAAATTTTAAAAGTTTTGATTTAAACCTTTGTCAGGCCACATCATCAAAAATGCTTATGTGGCAATCATTTTTTTAATTTTTAAATGAAAAGAAATTCCACATCATTAATAGGCAATGTGAAATGACTCTTATACCCTCACTTTTTAATTTTTTTTTATTTAGTTTTTTTTAGTTTTTCTTTTATT
Organism: Lathyrus tuberosus; assembly: GCA_022829125.1. Taxonomy (NCBI): domain Eukaryota; kingdom Viridiplantae; phylum Streptophyta; class Magnoliopsida; order Fabales; family Fabaceae; genus Lathyrus; species Lathyrus tuberosus. Next base: position 253,155 of record JALAZF010000436.1, on the reverse strand, counting down.
TAATTTTTTTAGATTTTATTTAATTTATAATTTTTTTATTTATTTAATTTTTTCTTTAATTATTTTTCGTATTAATTTTATTTATTTAAATTGTTATTTTAAATTATCAAAATATTAGATTTGGGCCTAAGCCCATTTTTATTTCAATACTAACACACATGCTCCAAGACAATTTTCAATTCATTAATATATAATATTGATTGGTATATATACACTTGTTTTGCTTCCATACCAACCAATGTGGGACTTGTGCTCTCACTATCAAAACTGCTTCTTTTTCTTGCAGGTGCTCTCACTATCAATGGTTTCTTGGGCTGTCTGATCAAGCAGCTTCCCACATTTCAGCGCAAACTTTACTATCAAACAATATCTCAATCTTCGGTTGAAGTTCTCTCATTATCTCATACGTGTCGAGAATAACAAATGGTTTTTTTTTATGACCTCTTGCTTTTGGAAACAACCTCTCCAAAACTAAGAAGCATAGCCACACTGCTGACAGTGGTTTCTGCAAAGCATTGAATTTTTACTGACTCATGACCATCACAGATTTTTTTTACACAATCCTCGTGACATGAAACCTTGTTCGTCTTCTTGGATATTGCAATGAGGGTCAACATCGGATTTTGGTATACAAATTAATGAGCAATGGAACTTTAGCAAGCTTCCTTTTCACCTCTTCAAAACCAAATTGGAACCAACGATTTCAAATTGTTCTTGGAATTGCTAGAGGTCTTGTTTACTTGCATGAGGGATGTTGCACCCAAATCATCCATTGTTGCAGGAAAAATGTGGAGAAGGAATTTTTTACTGAAGAACAAGGGATTTTACAAGACTAAAAGACTTCACAATCTTTTAGAAAATGATAATGAGGTCGGAAATAACATGATGAGCTTGGAAAAGTTAGTCATGATTGCTATTTGGTGCATTCAAGAAGATCCTTCTCTTAGGCCAACAATGAAGGAGGTTTTACTGATGTTAGAAGGAATTGTTGAAGTTGCGGCTCCCCCTAGTCCCTATCTCTATGGTTCTGTAAGTTGTAATTGAAATTCATTGCATTATGTTTTTTTAGAAACGAAACGGATTGTATTTATAAACAATGAGAAGTTTATTGTCAACTAGTTTATTTTTCTGGTTTGGAAATATTGCTGAAACAAAATGAGAAGTTTAATTCAATAGAGACTAAGGGACTTATCATATCAAAACATCCTTAGCAGAGGAAGACGTTTCATTACATTCTTTCTCTTCATACTACTTAAACTGTATTAAAACTACTAATTGACATTAGCCCAACATACAAGATAAAACAAGTTGGTAGCATGGATAGTTGCTAAGTGATGGTGATGTATCATGGAGAAGAGAGAAGGTGTCCCACATCGGTTGGTATAAAGGAAAATCAAGTGTATATATACCAATCCATCATATGCTTTAATGAATTGAAAATGGGCTTGCAATATGTGTGTTTGTCTTGAAATTTAAATGGGCTTAGGCCCAAGAATATTATTTTGATAAATTTAAAATAACAATTTAAATAAATAAAATTAATACGAAAAATAATTAAAGAAAAAATTAAATAAATAAAAAAATTATAAATTAAATAACATCTAAAAAAATTAAATAAAAGAAAAACTAAATAAAAAAAATTTAAAAAGTGGGGGTATAAGAGTCATTTCACATAGCCTATTAATGATGTGGAATTTCTTTTCATTTAAAAATTAAAAAAATGATGGCCACATAAGCATTTTTGATGATGTGGCCTGACAAAAGTTTAAATCAAAACTTTTAAAATTTGTTAAAGTCAGTCTTGCAACTTTTTTTTTTTCGCAAGGGGATTTTTCAAAACACGTCCATATAGCAGGGGGGAAAATAGGTATTAACCCAATAATTAACCACTACACCCGCCATAACATCCTGCTCTGTGACAACATTGTAATCATTGAAATAACAAAACTTTACTTCTCCATTATAAATGCCACCATTATGACGTACACCCTCCGTCTCATATTATAAGCAAAAGTTACTTTTTAGATACATTAAATAATTAATTTATCTGACTTATATATAGACCAGATACATTAATTATTCAATGTATCTAAAAAGTAACTTTTGCTTATAATATGGGACGGAGTAGTATTGACTAAGTATCTTATGAATTCGAACTTCATCCATCATTTCAAATACATATATCATTCACGCTCAAATTTGAAGGCTTATTAAAGTAAAATCTTAGTTTGTTATACTGATTATTTTAACTTTTTTTAAAACGATTTTAATAGTATAATATATTTTTGTTTAAAAAAATTATAATTTTTTTCATAAATGTCTCAAATAAAAATTTAATTTGAATAGTTATATTTAAAATGTTATTTTAAGAATTTTATCATCTTATTGAAAAAATAAATTGAATATCAAAATTTTTATTAAAAAAAATCACTTAAATTTGAAACTATTTTAAATAATTTTTCATAAAAATCATTTTTAAAATATAATTTTTTAAAAAGCCGTAATTTCGACTATATTTTATTTTTAATAATGTATATTTATGTTATAAGATGTCAAAATTAGTTTTTCAAATTTAAAAAAAGGAATGTAAAAACACTTGAAACATTTTTAAAAATATGAAGAAAAAAATATTTTTCTAAAGTTAAAACAAACCGACCATCTATATAAGAAACAAAATCAATTTTTAAATGGTAAACACTTTGATACACTTTAATTTAATTGGATATCAATAACTTCAACCAATCAAATAATATGATTTAATGTCATATCACTTTTTATTTTATTTTATTTTAAAATAAATTAAAATTTTAACAAAATTATTACTAAAAGTTTCGTTGTCAACTTATATTCGTAGGTATTCAAGAATTTACCTTTTTAAATCACTACTACAAAACGCGTAAATAACAACGCCATGATCACCACGCTTATTCCCTACACCGTTGTGACATCTCTAAACTAAGGCGTGATAAGTGCAAATTGTAGCTATTTTTGTATATAATTTTTGTTGCACTTATCGATACTTTTTGTTAATATCGTTCGAATAAACCACACTTTGTTTGTAAATACGTTTACTTTACGTTATAGTGTATATATTGCGTATCGTGTAAATATCATTGAGTTTAATTGATTTTCTCTCATTTTTGTAGGTATTCAAGCAAGGATATCTTGTCATATTCATAAAGAGCATTGAATAAGCTTTCCAACCCTTCCGACCGTGCGTCAATCCGAGTTACGGTTCAAACGTTTTGGTCAAAACAAGGGCTGGTGTGCAGTCAAGTTCGCTTTGCGAACTTCCCAGCGAATGTTCCCATACTTGAGGCAGTAGAAAAAGGCACCAAAGTTCGCATTGCGAACTTTCCAGCGAATATTCGCTTTGCGAATAAAAGTTCGCATTGTGAACTTTTGCAGAATCGCAGAGGCGGTTTAACTGTTCTTGAGGCATCAGGCGCCTAATTTTGATGTTCGCTTTGCGGATAAAAGTTCGCATTACGAACTTGACAGATTTTGTAATTAATATATAAGTTCATTTCATTCATTTTTAGGTAATGGTTTGGGTATTTTTTGCCCCCACTCCATCAAACATCATTTTTTCATAGGATTAACTTAGAAAACAACTATGGAGCTTGCACACGGATGATCTGGGGTGGATTGATCATCGATCGGCGCCGACAAACCGGGAGATTTTTGGTTCAATTCTCTTCTTCTTTGTGTATTCTTCATTTGTTGGGTTTTGTATATGTATTTACTTTGATCTCATTTATATTTATCGCCCATGGCGTTGTATAAAATATGCTTTACAAATCTTTATCGGTGATTGTCCTTGATTTTTTCTTTATGCTCGGGGTTTAGGTTGTGTTAGAGATAAACATCGCAAACTTTGATTAGGGATGATTATCTGTTAGTTTCTGGATGTTAGAGATAGATTTAGAGCTAACAATATTTATGGGTATCGAAGCTTAATGCCTTCGTATCTCGAGTCGGGTGCGAGAGTGTCGACGAGGGTAACATGGTTGTTCTCTCAGCTCAGTGTGTCAGAGATGGACACTGTTGTGAGCGATGCTGGATGATATTCAGAAGTATTATAGGTTGAGTATAACTGATCGATAGGTTTAAGTTTGTGAGGAGTGGATTATATGCATACCAGATAAGTTTCTTCTCTCTGATTAATGAATTCTTTTTATATTCATATTTACTTTTTTGCTTTTACTTTAACCAATCTAATCCAAACTCGTAAACGCGAGACTTGTCAAACGGCAGTTCAATAGCACCGATCTCTGTGGACACGATAAATTCTCGGAAAAATACTTCCAAAACTTTTGTTGCTTATTTTTGAGTTGTGTAGATATCGTACATATTGTATACTTTCACTTGTTTATATTGATACTTATACTTGTGAATTTGTTATATCATTGTTTGTTTCTTTCCATGTTTGCTTGCGTGTTGGTTAGGAATAACCGGGTGGAAGCAACTTGGAGGAACTTTCTTAAATAACAGGCGCCGAGCTTACGACGTAAAACAAGCATGTAGTATTATTTTCTTTTGTTGTTGTTGTTTAGTTTATGTAGTATGGCGCAATTGTCTAAACAAATTTAAATCGGACCGACTCTGAAATTTCAAATCTTCACTTTTAAATTTGTTTAGACAATTTCACCTGGTTTTTTAGTATGTTTATATTAATAATTCTTGTGTTTGTCAATGAGATTTTTTCGAGTAGCTTGAGGAATCTAAGGTGATGTTTCAAGTTTGATCGTTTCAACTTGCGGATGTATGGTAATGATATTGTTAAGTTTTGTACACGTCCAAGGTATATGTTTATCGCTTTCTAGACTTTAGCATATTCATGATACTAAGGATTTTTACAAACTTCCATGTCATTCATTCTTTTGTATACTCCTTCTTGATGTGAATCACTTTAGTTCCCACCCTTTTTGTGAGGTAACTCTCCATTGTTCATATATGCGCGGAGTACCAACATTCTTGTTCTAACTGGATTTTATTATGCTTAATCTTTTATTTGTGTTGATTATATGAAAGCATGAAAAGGATCAATGAATTTTGTTTCATTTTGAGCACAACTACCTAGCCAAATAGTCAATTAACCCTGTGAGTGTGTGAGCATTTGTTAAACCCCTTTGTGCCTTTCTATCATTATCCATCTATGAGTATTGAATTCACTTTTTTTTATGGATTTTGATTGATTATTATTTCTTGAACCCTCAACTTTGTGTTATTGTATGAATTTTTACCTTTCCTTATAAAGTAGGGAGTATTCACATGATGATGTGGTTGAATTTAAGTTGGGGAGAGAATGATTGTTTACTCATTGGTTGGTTTCTATGATGTTGAAAAAGAAAAGAAAAAAGAGAAAAATATGAAAAAAAAAAGAAAAAGAAAATCCTTGAGAAAGGAAACAAAAAGAGTTCATATAATTGTGCTAAATAAGTATTGTGTTTTGTGTAACACTTGAGATTTTGGAAGAAGTTGATTGAAATTTTGTGTTTGAGTCTTTGTGAGTTGATCACTCCCTTAGGTTTAGGCAAGTTTTTGTTTCAATTACCTTTAGAAATTGCCCCTTGTTTGTTTACCCGACCACACTACAACCTTGAAAGCCCTTGTGATTCTTGCTTTTATGTTTTCAATATAATTTTTGGATGATTGCATAATTTAGTCTTTTGTTTGTAAGATTGTTGTGTGAATGAAAAATACCTCCTTTTGTGTTTTTCATCTACTGATGATTGTTTTTGCTAGGTGTGATTCACGTTTGAACTTGTGTTGTTTTAGGATGTTTGGCATGATTTTTGTATTTAGCATTTGTTTTGTGCCTATGTTGTCGTTGTAGTTTAGTGGTAAGTATTTACTTTGTGTGTACCATTTTTCATTTGAACCATTCATTTGTTTCCGTTTTTCAAAACCTGTTGATTCGTGATTCTTTGGTTGTCATTCTGTTTCTTTGAGTCGCTTGATTCTTGTTTAGGGACAAACAAGTTTAAGTTGGGGAGAGTTTGATAAGTGCAAATTGTAGCTATTTCTGTATATAAGTTTTGTTGCACTTATCGATATTTTTTGTTAATATCGTTCGAATAAACCCCGCTTTGTTTGTAAATACGTTTACTTTACGTTATAGTGTATATATTGCGTATCGTGTAAATACCATTGAGTTTAATTGATTTTCTCTCATTTTTGTAGGTATTCAAGCAAGGATATCTTGTCATATTCATAAATAGAATTGAATAAGCTTTCCAACGCTTCTGACCGTGCGTCAATCCGAGTTACGGTTCAAACGTTATGCTCAAAACAAGGGCAGGTGTGTTGTCAAGTTCGCTTTGCGAACTTCCCAGCGAATGTTCCCAGACTTGAGGCAGTAGAAAAAGGCACCAAAGTCCGCATTGCGAACTTTCCATCGAATATTCTCTTTGCGAATAAAAGTTTGCATTGCGAACTTTTGCAGAATCGCAGAGGCGATTTAACTGTTCCTGAGGCATCAGGTGCCTAATTTTGATGTTCGCTTTGCGAATAAAAGTTCGCATTGCGAAATTAACAAATTTTATAATTAATATAGAAGTTCATTTCATTCATTTTTAGGTATTGGTTTGGGTATTTTTTGCTCCCACTCCATCAAACATCATTTTTTCATAGGATTAGCTTAGAAAACAACTATGGAGCTTGCACACGGATGATCCGGGGTGGATTGATCATCGATCGGCACAGACAAACTGGGAGATTTTTGGCTCATTTCTCTTCTTCTTTGTGTATTCTTCATTTTTTGGGTTTTGTATATGTATTTACTTTGATCTCATGTATATTTATCGCCCATGGCGTTGTATAAAATATGCTTTACAAATCTTTATCGGTGATTGTCCTTGAGTTTTGCTTTATGCTCGGGGTTTGGGTTGTGTTAGAGATAAACATCGCAAACTTTGATTAGGGATGATTATCTTTTAGTTTCTGGATGCTAGAGATATATTTAGAGCTAACAATCTTTATGGGTGTCGAAGCTTAATGCCTTCGTATCTCGAGTCGGGTGCGAGAGTGTCGACGAGGGTAACATGGTTATTCTCTCAGCTCAGTGTGTCAGAGATGGACACTGTTGTGAGCGATGTTGGATGATATTAAGGAGTATTGTAGGTTGAGTATAACTGATCGATAGGTTTAAGTTTGTGAGGAGTGGATTATATGCATACCGGATAAGTTTCTTCTCTCTGATTAATGAATTCTTTTTATATTCATATTTACTTTTCTGCTTTTACCTTAACTAATTTAATCCAAACTCGTAAACGCGAGACTTGTCGAACGACAGTTCAATAGCACCGATCTTTGTGGACACGATAAATTCTCAGAAAAATACTTCCAAAACTTTTGTTGCTTGCCGCTTTACCGCTTCATCAAGGCGCTATCATAATATTATTATTTTTTTATTAAAAATTATTTGTATATAACAACAGTTAAGGAGCCAACCGTTGTGATAACTTCAAGCTTTCATGGTGATGTTATTCCTTTAATGTTAAGTGGCGCCTTTTCTTTTTTAATTATTTTTAAATAAAAAACTTAAAAGTTTATGACGATGGTTGAAGAGTTCCACCGTTGTTAAGTCGCGTCTTTTCATTTTTAATTATTTTTAAATAAAAAACTTAAAATTTTATGACGACGATTGAAGAGCCCACCGTTGTTAAGTCGTGCATTTTCATTTTTAATTATTTTTAAATAAAAAACTTTAAAGTTTATGACTACGGTTGATGATTACAACCGTTATGATATATTTTGTTTTTTATTTAAAATTTTTAATTGTAAATACTCTGGTATTTTTTTTAATGAAATTTCACCATGAAAGTAAAATATCACTATGGTTGCATGTATTAGCCGTTGTGGTAGCTTGATAATATTATACACTCCTAGTTAGCTTGTCTCTTCAGTATCCTTTTTTCTATTGCAAATAGAAACTAGACGAAACAATACACGATTTCAACTCAAACCCTAATGTTCAATACTGTGAAACATTACACGATTTCATCCAATACACCATCGTTCACACTTCACTGTGTATTTGTCATTACCGTCATCATCGTCAACCAAGTTGATAAGACCGTCACAATCAACCAAGTTGTTACCGTCTAGAAGGAAAACAACAAGACCGTCGTCACTACAAGGAAGTAAGACAACACCATCACCAACACCAACATCATTTACTTAGTCATCACGTTTATGGTACGTAAAATATTTTTCCCCATGCATCTACAGTAAACTTCATTTGCCATTGTTGTGGTTTTATTTTGTGGTTGATGTTTATGTTCTTGTTGTTCATGTTGTTGTTGTTGTTTTTGAACTTAGATGTCGACCTTGTCGAGTTCTTCATCAAAAACCAGCGAAGAAACTCAAACAAATGAGAGGTTAGCCAATGAAACTCAAACAACTGAAAGTCAAACGAAAATATCACAAAGAGGTGTAACAATGATGCCCTAATTCACATCAGTCCGGAACTCATCAGGTGAAAAAATTCCTATCCAATTTGATTCGTTGTACAAAGTACTGGATTGTGAACATTACTTTACTTTTAAGAGTTATGTTTCATTCCTTGCACGTAGCAAGGTCAGTATATTGATTGATGATTGAAAATAAGTTGATGATAACGTCAAAGAAAGCATATAGACTGACGTTACGGTATTACATACTATAATTTTCATATATCGCCGATATCAATATCTATAATTTCTAATACATACTTATATATTGATTTAAATGTAGTTGAATTTTGAGTTTACCGATGACTCAAATTTGAAGAAAAAAAATGGATATCATATGCTGGTACTCGTTGGAGGCGATTTAAGGCACAACTCACGGCTGACTACATTAGGAGGCCTAAGAGAGGTCTTGCTCATCCATGGATTTGATATAGTTTTATTTCGAAGAAGCAATGGAAAAAGTTTGCAAAGATACGTCGTTCTGAGGAATTCAAAGTTAGTACTATTCTCATGTAACCGATAATGTCATGCTAATGAGTTATAGATACTAATCATATTTTTTTTAATATGTTCATAACAGGTTAAAAGCGAAGTCAGAATACTCAAATAAGGCCAAGAACATGTACCCCCATAGATTGTCTCGTGGGGGTTATAGGAAACTTAAGAAAAAAATCATGCTTGAAAGACAATCAGAAATAGGAGATGATCGCATCCCATCTCCACCTTCAAGACATGAGAAATGGAAGATGGCTCGATTAAGACCAGATAGAGAGTAGCGTCAAGAGTAGTTGTCGAAAAAATTGTAAGTATGATTTGTTTTGCTTATGTTATTTTTTATTTAAATGTGTTGGTAACAATATATGTAAGTTTCTCATGTTGTGTAGGATAAGTTGGTTGAGGCAGCCCGTGAAGGCACATTTTTTCCGCAAGCACGACATTACATATTAGTAGAAGCTATCGTATCAGATGAGCATGGTGGACGTGTCCGTGCTGTTGGAGAAGGTGTCGGCTTGAGGTCATTTTTTGGGTCTCAAAGAAAAAGTACCGAAAGTCCGGAAATTATTGAACAAAGACAAAAGATTGAAAATTTTGAGAAGCAATTAGAAGAACAACAGAGAGTATTAGAAGAGGAGAAGGAAAAAAGGGAGAAATATATGGAAAGGTTTCAAGAGTTATATTCGGTATGTACTTTACTTGAGATGTTAGTGTTTTATCGGAAATGTATGATATATATTGTGCTTATTTTTGTTTAATGTTTTAATTGAATATTATGATGTAAAGATTAAGTAAAAACCTTGAACAACGGACAAATGAAGATCACCGTAATGTTGATGGTGATGATGATGATCGAACTCCTAGTAGAAGTGTTGTACGTCATGCTTCTACAAAAAGAAGTAATTGTTCAGCCCATCCCCCCTGTGGATAACCGCAATGATATAGTGGACCTTAATCCAAATGAAATCACAATGTTATACTTGAAAATTGCGGTGATAAATGAAACGCAACTTCTCCCGCTAGAAAATTTTCCACGTTTCAATTTATTCTATTATAGTCCTGAAGATGTAAGAGATTTTCTTGGTGGGTATAAGTGGCTGGACATCGGGATATTGCAAGTTTGGTGCATGTGAGTGCATACTTATATATACATGTCATTATAGAACATTATCATTTATAGAACATCACCCATAATTTATTCATTTTCTTTAACCATTTAGGTACATTCACCGTCTTTGTATAGAGTTGAATAAATCGAGTACTTACGAAATCTTGGATCCACTTTTTATTCGTTGGGCTTTTAATGAACCAAAAGATATCCGAGAGTACTTGAAAACACGGTTAAATGAGGGAGAAAAAGAATGTTACTTAGCATCATTCCTCTGTTCGTAAGTATTTTTGGAATTGACGTTTATGTATTCTATATTTAGTTTTGTTTTAGCAAATACCATTAACCTATATATGCTCTTGTTTATGCAGTGGTCATTGGCAATTGATCATCATATCATTTAGGACGAATACGATAACTTTTCTGTGTTCCTTGCATGATCCACTAGAAAGGAAAATGAAAGATATTATTAATTCGTAAGTGTATGCTTAATTCATTTTCTTTGACATTGTAATTAGTTTATCATGTAATATGTTTAATTCAAATTCAATGTACAGTGTTGTGGAGTAAGTGAATATGATGAACAATGTTAGAAGAAAGCCCACATGGATCTTTCCTAAAGTAAGTGGCCCGATTACATGTTTCTTTCATTTACATTCACGTGTGGTTGTATTCATGTCATTTTTGCTTAAATTTGTCGACAAGGAAACAACCCGGAACTTACGAGTGTGGTTATTATGTCATGAAACACATGTTAAACATTGTCCTTGCTGACATTGTTGATTCATGGGATAAGGTATACATGTCATAAAATGTTTACATATATTAATATATAGGCTTAAATGCATATTTGGTCCCTGTAACTTAGCGAGGTTTTGATTTTGATCTCTGTAATTTATTTATTTTGGTCTAAGTCCCTATATCTCACTTTTTGCACGTGTTTTAGTCCCTAAAGACAAAATCCGCAGGAAAATTCAAAGGAAAATCTGCAGGAAACCTACGGATTTTGACTTTATGGACTAAAACGGACGCAAAAAGTGAGATATAGGGACTCAAACAAAAAAAAATTACAGGGACCAAAATAAAATACTCACTAACTTACAGGGACCAAAAGACTATTTAAGCCTAATATATAAGTTGACTATTGAATTATTATCATACATGTTATTGCCTCTTTGTTATGTAGATGTTTAACGATGAAACCCCATTCCCCGTTGAGGACTTGGTAGATCTTTGTAAACGTTAGGCATATATCCACAATGTTATTAAGGGTCCTGCTGATTAATGATGTGAATAACACTTTTCTGTAGAGATGATGTGAATAACACTTTTCTGTATTGATGACATGAATATAGTGTTTGGTGTAAATATGATTATAATAGTTACAATACTTACAGAATGTATACCTTATCTGTTAGCTATATTTTATGGTTATAATAGTTGTGTGAATATGGTTATAATAGTTACAATACTTACAAATGAACAATGTTAGCTGTATTTTATGCTCTTTATGCATGTATACCTTATATGTTATGGTTAAAATGATTACAGGTTAAAAAATGGGATGAATTTGAATTGCTGAGAAATGCATATTTAAAACATAGGAAGTATTTTATGCTCTTTATGCATGTATACCTTATCTGTTATGGTTAAAATGGTTACAGGTTCAAAAATGGGATGAATTTGAATTGCTGAGAAATGCATATTTAAAACATAGGAAGTTTTGACAGCGGTTATAAAACCTAGTTGTTGTTGTATATTTGTGTCTGCAGAATATATAACGACGGTTATATAATATAACCGTCATAATATCTCGCGCGCTGCACAGTAAAAAATAAATATCAAAACGGCGTAGCTGGGAATCGAACTAAGGACCATTATATTTATCACAACGGTTCGTTTGAATAATCGTTGTGATAGGGCACGTTGTTTCAAGGTTATTACAACGGTTAATGGGACGTGATTATAAGTATCATTTTACAACGACACTCTATATAACAACGCCTGCGCCAGCGTCATTATATACCTTTCCCAACCATTGTTAATTGGTATTTACGTAGTAGTGAATTAGTGAAAATACAAATGACCTCTTACAATAAATACCCAAACTCATCCGCTTTTTTACATATTTCTCAAACTAACTCACTTTCTAAAAAAAATCCAACACAAATGAGTAGTGTACAAACACATAAGAGGAGTCGCAAATCCAATTGGCGACAACGTACAAACACTAATGAGAAAGAATCTTTGTGTTTCTACACTGTCGACAATTAGATTGGTGACCCCTCTTATGTGTGTGTACACTGTCGCCAATTGGATTGACGACTTCTTTGTGTTGAATTTTTTTATTAAATGAATTAATTTGAGAAATATGTGAAAAGTGGATTAATTTGGATATTTATTTAAAAAATTAATTATTTAAATAAAAATTTCAATAAAGTTAATCTCAACCTTATAGCTTTATCCCCGAATTATTATGTACAAATCAATTAAATATCTTCTTCATTGTCTTTTTGTACTTTTGACAACAAATTAATACTTTGATTATGATTTTATAAAAAATGCAATTGGCAAGTAAATGAATGTTCTGTTAAAAAACAAATGTCTACCACAATACTAATTTGTTTGTCTTATAGAAAGAATTATTACTTTTGTTTGTTAGAACTTAAACCAACGTTCACTAGAGGACAAAGATAAAATGTCATACACGAATATTTGGAGGTTCATAAAGAAAATATCGATAACTTATAAAATAAAGAATGGATTTAAATTTACAATATAAAATAATTTTAGATTGTCATCTAATAAAAATCAATAATTGATAGTTTTAAAAATTGAATCGGATCAACCGGTTGAACTAGAAATTGAAGTGGTAACCGAATTGATTTAATTATTAGATCTGGTATGTAATTAAACTGATGAAAATCGATAAAAATCGGTGTAAATTAATAAAAACCAAAAACCCGGTAGTTTTAGAAAATAAGCTATTGAAGTACTTTTTTTTAAAATAAAAAAATTGAAACGACATTGGTTTTCATTTAAACTAATAAATAAAAATATAAGAGAAAGTTGATATTTTTTCCTTTAAAATTGGTGATATCATGTTAAATATATTAAATAGAGGTTATTTCAATATTATAGCATTGATAGATTGCAGAATTTGAACATACTCTAAAAATTGGTGACATCGATGTTAAATATATTAAATAGAGGTTATTTCAATATTATAGCATTAATAGGTTGCAGAATTTGAACACTCTATTTTCTCTCATATATGATTGATATCATTGATTTCTATTAGTTGAGTTGGATTGTTGTATAAAATAAATGGTAATGCAAGTTTGATAGACAACAAACATAAATGATTTTTTTACACACCGAATCATTCGGTTCGACCAGTTTAATACCTATATAATTTTATTATAGTGATAGGTTTATTTAACCGAATTATCCGGTTTTATCTGGTTTAGTCATGCAATTTAACTAATGATTCAGTAGCTCGACTAATGAACAATGACTCAATATTCTTACGATAACCGATCCAATTCTTAAAACATTGCAACAATCCATTATTATATTATTAAAAAATTAAAATATAAACGTGATATAATAATCATTATTAATAGAGTGTGTAAAATTAATTTACACCATCAATTCATCATCCATTTTCTAACAAAGAATAACGTAATCTTTCTGTAAGGATATAATTATAGAATTCCACCGTTCTTGCAATTTCTTTTCGCATACTATTAATGTGAAGAATAATTCAGAAAAATATATTATAATTTTTAAAAAATCAATAATATTAAAGCTTAATTAAGTTTATGGTTTTTAACTTTGATATTAATTTTAGTTTGATCGTTTAAATTTATTTTTATCTTGCATTAGATTTTTATAATAAATTCTATTTTCAGAGTTAGTATTAGTTAGATTAAGTTGATTGTAAGGAAATATTGTTGTAATTTTTTTTTTATTGAGTGAGAACATTGTTATTTACAACATAGTGATATATATATATATATACTTAAAAATCTCAATTAGTTCACAACTTTGTAATTAATCTCACAAACTTTACAATTAATCTTATAAACTTTGTAACTAATCTTACAAATGTTGTAACTACTAGAACAATTATAATATGAATTATACATCCTCAACACTCCACCCAATTCATGTTCTATAAACTTCTCATTCCAATAAGCTCTTTCAACTCATTAAACTTTCCCCTATTCAATGGTTTTCTGAGTATGTCAGTCCGATGCACTTCTGATCTACAATACTCCAGCTTGAGCTTACCTTTATTCACTTGATCTCTAAGAAAGTGATATCTCCCCTCTATGTGCTTACTCCTTCCATGACACATAAGATGATTAGCTAAGTCTCTGGCTCATTTTTTATCTATAAAAAGCTTAATCTTCTTAGGTTCCAAGATATTAAGCTCTTCTAGCAACATTTCTATCCACAAAGATTAGCATGCTGCATAAGAAGTTGCTACATATTCATCTTCGTAAGATGACAATGCTATTATTCCCTGCTTCCTTGAACTCCAAGTGATTGGAGCACCTCTAATCATGAATAAGTAGTATGCAGTACACTTCTTCGCATCTTGATTTCCATTGAAATCTGAATCAGTGTAGCCATGTACCTCTAGATTTGTGATGATGTTCTTCTGCCTTAGCATTAACACATCATTATCAATTATGCCTTTATGTATCTTAGCACCCTTTTGACTACAGTTAGATGACATTCCTGAGGTTTCTCCATGAATCTGCTCAACAACCCAACACTTTAACAAATGTATGGCCTGGTGTTGAATAGATACCTCAAGGATCCAATGTTTTCTTATACCATGTTGCATTTACAAGCTCATCATTTGTATTCTTTCTCAATTTCGACCCTGTCTCCAATTGTATGACTACTACATTACAGTTGCTCATCTTGAACCTCTTCAAGATATCTTGAGCATACTTTTTTTGGTTCAGGAACACTCCTTTTCTTGTGTCTTTGAAGTCCATCCCTAGAAAATATGTCAAGTTCCCTAGATCATACATTTAAAATTCCTGCATTAATTCAGCCTTGTACTTCATGATCTCATTTTCATCTGATCCAGAAATTAGAAAATCATCCACATACAGACATAAAATGATTTTTCTGAGCTTGTTTGCATCATTGACATACACTTCATGCTCTAAAGTGAATTTTGTGAATCTTGCCTTTATCAGGAAACCATCTATTCTTTTATTCCAAGCTTTTGGAGCTTTTTTCAAGTCATACAAGGCCTTCCCCAACATGTACATTTTTAGTTCATGCCCTTTGATTTCAAAATATGGTGGTTGGCTAACATAAACCTCTTCTTCCAATGGTCCATTAAGAAATGTTGATTTTACATCCAATTGATGTTTCTTCCATCCTTATATGTTGTATTAGCCATAACAATTCTGATGGTCCACTATCTTGCAATAGGTGCATAGATCTCATTCAAGTCAATACCAGGTTTTTTCGGGAAGCCTTTTTCAACTAGTCTTGCCTTGCACTTAGTAATCTCACCATCTAGTCTAAGTTTCGACTTATAAACCCACTTCATATCAATCAGTTTCTTGCTTGATCTATCCATGAGCTTCCATGTATTTTTTCTTTCAATTGCTCTAAGTTGTACTTTCATAGTTTCCAACCAATTTGAATCATTCATTGCTTGACTCAAATCTATTAGCTCTGACTCAACCATCATCACCTATTCTATCAGATCACCTTTTCCATCAATTGCTTGGTCTAAAAATCTTCCATAACCAGTTGGTCTTACTGATCCAGTTCTTGTTCTAGTAGACCTTATAACATTTTGTTTAGATGAACCTCCACCTTCAGTAGATATTTATTCATTTTGTTCATCATAATCAAGCACCATTATGATTGTATCTTTCTCATTTTAAACTAAATTTTGAGTCCAGTTCTAGCTCTTTCTCTCTTCTACTTGAACGTCTCTACTGATCAAAAGTTTATTCTAATTTGATGAATACAACTTGTAAGTATTGGTTGAATGATAACCCATAAGGACCATAACTTGACTTACATCTCTACTAATCAAAATTTTATTCTCAATTGTTCAGGTACATTCTTGAAAGACATTGATTAAAACACCTTGAAGTGACTAACATTTGGCTTCAACCCTATCCAGGCCTCATAAGGTGTCTTGTGCAACATCTTCTTGGTTGGACATCTATTAAGAATGCACGCTGGTATTGAAATGTCTTCACCCCAAAATTTCTTTGGCATACCCTTAGCTTTCAACATACTCATAGCCATGTTCAGTATACTTCTATTCTTCCTTTCAGCTATTCCACGGTGTTGTGGTGTATAAGGTGCAACCATCCCGTGCTTTATGCCTTCATCATTACAAAATTTTGAAAATTCCATAGAGGTGTATTCACCTCCACCATCAATTCTCAATTTCTTAATAATGCATTCACTTTGTTTTTCAACATGAAATTTAAATCTCTTGAATTTTATGAATATATCACTCTTTCTTTCAATGAGATAAATCCACATGTGTCTTATAAATTCGTTTATGAAAGTTAGGAAATAATGGATACCTCCATTTGATCTCACTTAAAAAGCTCCACACACATCATAGTGAACAAGTTCCAGCTTTTGTTTTGACTTCATAGGCAAGTCATGCTTGATGACCTTGCATGTTTGGCTTTGCAACATTCTTCGCACATATGAATTGGCTCCATTATTTGAGGTAGACCATACACCATCTTTTTCGTTTTGAGCATACTTAAACTTCTGAAGTTCAAGCGTCCATAGCTGTGATACCATAACCAGTTCTTGTCTTCTTTTACAGCTGAAGCAAGACATTAATTATCAACCATGTAGATCTCAATCTTGAAGGTTTTGTTGTCAACTAATAGTGCTCTCAAGATCAATCTTCCTTCACCATTATACACCTTTATCTGATTATCTGTCATCATCATGTTGTAACCTTTTTCAAGTAATTGGCCTATGTTTATCAAATTACTTTTCATAAAAGGTACATACAATACATCAGAAATGGTAGCTTTTTGACCATCTTTTCTCACCAATGTTATGTTTCTCTTTCCTTTTGATGTGACATGCCTTCCATCTGCAAATTTGATCACCTTCTTCAATGATTCCTCTTGCATGACAAACCAGATCTTGTTACCACTCATGTGATTGCTACAAACTAAATCTAGTTATCACACCTTACTTAATCATCACTAGTTTAAGTGTTGGCCATTAGCAGCACATCATCAGAATCACTTCCTCTTGCATGAGTAAATTGAACATCTTCCATATCTTTTGACCTCGACTCCTTGCTTAGATAACAATCTATTGCACAATGGTCAAATCTTTGACAATTATAGCAATGCACCTCCTTCATGTCAATCTTCTTCCTCAAATTCTTGTTGAACATGCCTTTCTTGATTCAATCATTATGATTATTTGAATTCTTGCTTGAATTCTCAGCAGTATCAATATTCTTTCTCTTTCCAGCTTTCGTGATGAACTTTTCTTGTCGTGCATGTTCATTCAACTTATCCCTCTCTAAGCTTCTTTGATTCAATCTTATCTCATGAGCCTCTAATAAAACTTGGATTTCTTCTAACTTCATCTCAGCTAGTTTTTGTACTCTTCTATTGTCACTACAATGTAATCAAAGCTTACAATTAAAGATATCAACACTTTCTCGATATTTTTCAAATCAATGATAAATTTACCACATGCCTTCATCTGGTTTGTTAGCGGCACCACTCGTGAGAAGAAGTATGAAACTAACTCGTCTTCTTTCATTTGAGTAATCTCAAATTTATTTCTTAAGGTCTGCAACTTTACTCTCTTCAGCTTCTCATCTTCAACATACAACTCCTTAAACTTATCCCATGTTTCCTTGGTCGTTTCTTCATTGATTGTCTTCTTAAAAACATTCAGATTCATGCACCGATGAATCAAGAAGGGAGCTTTCCCATTTTTCTTCCAATGTTCCTTGTGTGCAGCCTTTTGAGCATCATTTTCATTTGTCTCCAATGTCGATACACCATCATTCATGAATTCAACCACATCTTAAAATCTAAATATGAATTTCATTTGTGCAATCCACCTCTCATAGTTTTCACCTTTGAAAATTGGTAAAGTTTTTGAAAATTGATTCAATGTTGTGCTTTCATTTGCCATTACAAATAGCTCAATAAAATCGTACTCCTTGATACGAATTTGTTGGAACAATCTTGTGTTTCTTGAGAGTGAAGAAAGAAAGAGATTAAGTTGATTATAAAAAAATATTGTTGTAAATCATTTTGTTATTGATAGAGAATAGTTGTTATTTACAAAATAAAGAGCAATAAAAAAAACTCAACCAACTAAGAGAAACAACATAGAGTTAAAAGAAAGCCGAAACAAAAGCATCAAAATGGTCGTTAGAAAAATAAAAGGAGAATAAAAACAAATACACTTATGACACCTCCCAAACAAACCTGCAACTCCGATCACGAAACACCGCCCCTCATGACAACTAACAGCTTGTACACGAGATATGGTCCGTCATCTACTAAAAAGGGGTAATAAACGAAAATTGTCTTACCATAAAACAATTTTCAAGAGTATAAAATAATTGTATCCACTTAAGCTAATACTAGTAAAACTAATTGGACATTGTTTAATATTTAATCTCAAGTTGGAGCAGTTATGGATGTCAATATCAACTTGTATGCTGACAAAATTATGAAAAAGACTAGGTCAAATGGCTTCTGGAACACAACAGCCAATTGTTGTACAAAAGAAATTGGCAGCAAGTAAAATAGATTTTGTTGTACTTTCTCACAAATAAGGTGGCAGTCGAGGTCAGACTCGACCTTGTGCCTGTGCAACAAGTGCCATAGCACAGGGCCTCAAATGAATAGGGGCCTCCAAAATAAAAGAGATATATAGTATAAGATTCATATAGTATAAAATTATTAGATTTTGTATGATATCAACCTAAATAAAACAACACGGTTATTGAGTATTATTGTGGATTAGTGATTGGGTATTAGTTTAAGACAATCTCATCATTTAAAAACATTGTCACTTTATTATTTGTTCCAATTGTTTTATTCTCTCACAAACGCTTTAAGGCCTTTAAAACTAATCCAATTCACCACTGCATTTTTTCATCAATTGACAACATATCATGAAAGCATTTAATATATATTCAATTAACTTAATTTTATAAATATTTTTTTAAGGAAATATCTTACATTATTATTTTATACACTACATCAATTAATCTTATTTTATTTTGACAAATTGTTTTATTTTACTTAATATATCATCATATTATTATTTTACTTAATTATTTTTGTGTAATAGACTTGTCTTTTAAGTTTTTTTAAAAACTTGATTATTTAGATTGATTTCTACCTCTTTTTTCTCATGTTTTAACATTTAGAAATTTATGACCGCACTTTATCATTTTTCATACCACTTAAAATAATTGGATCTACATTTAATATCTTCACTCTGTTAAAAAAAAAATAATAACGGCGCATACGTTTGATAACTTAAATGACCGAATTCTTAGAAAAACTACTTAAAGAACCAACTTATTACACAAAAATAATTTACCTCAGGTATAATTACCTTTTATTTTATAGTGATTTGGTATTTTTTTTAATGTATTCTTTAACTTTTATTTTATAATAATATGTTAAAAAATTAGTAAATTTATAATTATTTTAATTAAATCATTATGATTAAATAAATAATAAGTTAAATTGTCAAATTTAAAATCTATTTGATTAATTTGGTTTAATCTAGTCTCATATATGGTGAAAAATGTAACTCGTTTGATTTAATTAATTGAGTTAATGATTAAAAGGAGTTGAATGTACATAGTGGTGGAGGTTTGGGTCTTGAGAGTGTGCTCCTCTCAAGGTCTCAGGTTAGAATCCTACTAGGTTCAATCAACTCTTGTGTGTGTCAGTCCATACGGAGCTTTGCTCCGACTTTAAACGGGCCCCCTCCGCTAGTGGCCGGTGGAATTGGTCCCTCTTAGATTTGTCGGTCGCAAGGCCGGATACCAAGATTTCTAAAAAAAAAAGAACATAGTTCAATCCATAACACTAATTAGGCTACACGTAGTAATTATATTGTTTAATTTTTTTGTCAAGTAATTTAGTGACAGAGAATTTCATTTTTAAAATGAATAAGTGAGATGTCATGGTTTTGAATTCAAATGTGCATGCACAAAGTATGAGATGACTTAACTTTCTATTATATCAATTACTAGTAAAAGTTTTATATAATTTTTAAAGAGAAATTTTAATATATAAATTATACTTTATTTTATTAACTGTCTATAAGAGTCTCCGGTTTGTTTGGGCAGGTGGTCGAGGTTTTTATGTTTGGTGCGTTTGTGAATTAAAGAATTTGCAATAATGTATCGAGTTAATTAACGATTTTTTTTTTAAAATAACACATTTTTTCAAAAAATTTCCAAAAAAACTAATTTTTCAGATTAATTACAGAAGTGATGGGGTTTGGAAGCCCAGTACAAGGGTGGCGCCATATGAAATGGCGCCTCAGTTGGAGGCCACAAGCCATTTCATATGGCGCCTCAGGCAAAATGAAATTCAGAAAAAAAGGCCTGAGGTCAAGCCATATGAAATGGCGCCTCAGGCCATTTCCCTATTTTTAAAATTTTTTTTATGTTTAATATTTGTTTTTAATTTTGTGCAGAGGTATGGGTATGAACAGTAGGAAAAGAGTGTAGGCATGCAGTGTAGGCATGCATTGCAGAGTGTGATCTTGTCAATAGTATAGCCATGCAGAGTTGTGTGGTCTTGTCAAGCTTAGTGTAGACATGCAGTCTTGTGTGGTCATGTCAAGGATAGTGTGTAGGCATGCAGAGCAGCACATGGCTCTTTGGCAATGCTTTTCTGAAGTAAGTGACAATTAAATATTTTTCTGCCTATTAATACTGATGAATTATACATCCTATCATCACCTACATTCAAACCAGTTACAATCTGCAAACTATTTTTCTTCCAAATTTTCAAATATGGCTCAAAGACCACAATACTTGATAACTGCACATATCCTTGGTGAGATATTTGATTGTCCAAGGAGTGGTTTCAATTTTAGGGATACAGAAGTGACTAGGTTTTTAATTGATAGAAGAACAAATTTCTATCATTTGAAAGCCCGGTTAGAGAAGAAATTGCAGTGCGGTCCAGTTGGGCAAATTATATACAAAAACCCTATCTTTTTTGAGGGGCATGATGTGTGCAAATTTTTTCAGATGAAAATACGGGATGATGAAGATGTGCGTAATATGTTTCTCAGCCCTGAGCATTCCGGTTTCAATGAGGTTGAGTTATATGTTACGTTACAAAATCAACCATTATCTCAACAACTTGAGGTATCGCAGGTTTTCAACGATTCAGACAACGAACAAGCTGAGGTGGATGCAGTTGACGAGGAGGAAGAAGAAGCAGAGGACGTTGTTGACGAAATGATAAACGGCGACGAGGCAGACCAATTACCAGACAGTCATGTTTATCGCCCACCCCAACACATGACAACACTGAGCCTAGGTGACGATCAACCATCAACAGGTATTTTTTACGACCCATACAAACAGACGGATGGAGTATTAAAAGTGGGAGACAATTTTTGTACAAAAGAAGATTGTGTTCGAGCAATTAAACAATACCATATGACCTTGGCTGCAGATTATAGAGTCGATCGAACAAATCCGACTCTATACAAGATCTACTGCCGCAACGAGGCCTGCCCTTTTAGACTAATGGCATCTTTCAGGAAGCGAAGCGATTCCTGGAAGATAGGGTCAATGGGTCCGGAGCACACTTGCATACTAACCAATCCAAGTCAGGATCATCGCAAGCTCGGTTCTCAGCTGATCTGCAACGAAATCCTTTCAATCGTGAGCGACAACCCTTCTGTGAAAGTCAGTACCATCATAACTCATATGGTGCAAAGATACAACTATACTCCCTCGTACAGGAAGGCGTGGATTTCTAGGATGAAGGCAGTTGAAAGGATTTTTGGAAATTGGGAGGACTCTTACAAAGAACTCCCAAGATACCTTGTGGCCCTAAAACAATATGCTCCAGGTACTGTTGTCTTGTTAGAGACGTTGCCGGCATACACGCCTGACGGGAATTGTGTAAGTGGAAATGGCATTTTCCACAGACTCTTCTGGGCTTTTGAACCATGCATCAAAGGATTTACGTTTTGTAAACCTATAATTCAAATTGATGGAACATGGTTGTACGGAAAATATAAGGGCACGCTACTAATGGCTGTGGCATAGGATGGCAACAACAACATTTTCCCTATTGCCTTTGCTCTAGTTGAAGAGGAGACTGTTGGAGGTTGGAGTTTTTTCTTCAAAATCTCTGACAATATGTTGCTCCCCAACCTGACGTATGTCTGATCTCCGATAGGCATCCCTCAATCGATAGTGCTTACAACAATCCTGATAACGGCTGGCAGGATCCTCCATCGACCCACGTGTATTGCATTAGACACATTGGGCAAAATGTCTTGCGGGAGTTCAAAGACAAGGGCCTAAAGCAGCTGGTTACTAACGCGGGATATGCATTAACAAAGCCTACGTTTAGATACTACCGGGACGAGATCAGACAAATAAACCCAGAAACATTGAGTTTGATTGATAACATACCACGGGAGAAGTGGGCAATGGCGTATGACAATGGGCGGCGATGAGGCCATATGACAACAAACCTCGTTGAGTCTATGAACTCAGTATTCAAAGGCATCCGGAACCTGCCGATAACCGCTCTTGTGAGATCAACTTATTTTAGGCTCGCTGTGCTCTTTGATACCAGACGTACTAAGTGGGTTTCGGTGATACAATCTGGGCAGCTGTTTAGTGACTATTCCATGGCATTCATGAAGGGCGAGGCTGCAAAGGCTAACACACACGTCGTCACGGTCTTCGACCGTTTTGTAGGACACTTAAGTATTGCAGAGTCTATTGATCACAACGAAGGATTGCCTAGGGGATCTTACCGAGTGGAACTAGATAGGAGTTGGTGTGACTGTGGAAAGTTCCAGGCATTTCGTATGCCTTGCTCCCATGTCATAGCAGCCTGTTCCAAGGTCCGACTGGACCCAACCAACTATCTTCATGTTCTTCACCAAGTCAGTACTCTATGTAATGTGTACCGTAAAAGCTTTCAAGTAGTCGCAAAGGAGGACTACTGGCCTACATACGAAGGCGAAATTGTGTGGCATAACGACTTGATGCGAAGAAATAAAAAGGGTCGCCCTATCAGCAGCCGGATTCAAACGGAGATGGATACTGGTGAAAAAATGGTGAGGTTGTGTAGTTTGTGCCGCCAACCAGGCCACAATCGCACTAAGTGTCCAAATGTATTAGGTCCTAGCACAGTGGCATAATTAATTATGTAATCTTGTCTATTTATAATAAGAACAAATTTCATTTCATTGATGGCCTACATAACTCAATACAACAACATAACAAACCTAAACGAAGCATAACTTAACGAAACTTATTGCCAAATCATAAAATAACAATAACAATAATAATAACAATAACAATAACAATAACAATAACAACACATAAAAGCAGTTTATCTAGGCAATTACAACCATTAACTTAATTTCATCTTGTAACATCATCATCATGAGGACACCAACATCATTTTCCACTTTCCTCCAAGTCCGGGTGACTCCGTCTGGACCAGACTTCTCAACCTGCCTCTCTATCTTCCTGATCTTTTCACCTGCCTAAAATTCTTCTGGTAGCCATCGGCGAAGTTCCTTGTGCAAATGCTCCAACGTCTGGGTGTTCCAGAGTAGCATCTCCAACGGAGGCTTGACAGCTGAATATATAACTAGGGCATTCCGTTTCATCAGTGGAAACTCTGGCCACTTTTCCTCCGTTGCTGCTGACGACGAGGACCGACTATTTGAGGATGAAGACATCGTATTGAGTAAGGGAGAGTTTGGGAGAGTTTGGGATATTGGTGAGGGAAGGGAGGCAATTAGGGTTTGGATGACAATTGTTGTGCAAAAACAAGTGAGGGAGAGCCCTTATTTATAGGCGCAGCATAACATATAAAATAATATAATTTTTATTATATTAAAAAAATATAAATTAAACATAAAAAAAAATTAAAAAAAAAAAAAGGAAATGGCCTGAGGCGCCATTTCATATGGCTTGACCTCAGGCACATTTCTAGGGCACAGATCAATGGCCTGAGGCGCCATTTGGTATGGCTTGTGGCCTCCAACTGAGGCGCCATTCCAAATGGCGCCACCCTTATAATTGCATTTCAAACCCAGCCATTTCTGTAATTAATCTGAAAAATGGGTTTTTTTGGAATTTTTTTTGAAAATCTATGTTAGTTTAAAAAAGAATTCTTAATTAACTATCACAGTACAACAATATTGTGATGAAATTGAGTTAGAAGTCATAGAGGAGCTAATTGGATCATTGTATTTCACTAGAGCTTTCAATTTATGAGACTTTTAAAATTGAGGTTAAACTTTAAAGACCCCTAAAAATTTAAGTATAAATGAACCCTAAGTAAGTCTTTTACACTAAAGGCTTCCAAAACTAAAGTTGGGCATAAAGGCTCCAAATTTTCCAATCAAAGTTTTTCTTTTTATTTTTCAAAAAAAATTAATTTTAAAATAAAATTTTTCACTTTTTCAATTTTCTTGAAAAAATTTATAATTTCTATTTTTTTTTTAAATTTTTGAATTAAAAAGTTTTTTTTATTATTTTTAAATTAATTTTCAAAAAAATTGAATTTTATTATTTTAAAAAATATTGAATTTTATTATTTTAAAAAATATCAAATTTGAAAAATAAAATAATATCTCTTATTCCAAACCAAATTTAAAAAAAAATAATTAAGTCTTCCCTCACAAAAAACTCTTCCATTTTCAATTAACATTTTCACTCAAAATCTTCAATCTTGTGTTTCGTCACATCAAAGGGAGTAAGAATTACAAGTAAAGATCATATATTTCAAGCCTCGTTGCTCACAATAAGCTTGTTTTCTACCTAAAAACCGTTCGTTTATTCTGGAGATACATTTTTGGAACGAGTATGAACTCATCCGAAAATGCATTTTCGGTATCAGTCTCTGTTCGTTTTTTCAGCTCTGTTTACATAATTAACACTTATTTACTGTTATGTGGTAATTATTTTCATTAGATATGGTGCACCCCGATGTTTTCCTAAAAAATGTTATGTCTTCAGATGCCAAAGACGTTGTTGTGAAGGTGGTAGATGTTCGCAACCAATTTAGCAATGAGCAAGAGTTTGAATTTCGTTATCACATGCTTTAATGGATTTGTATGGAGGCCTCCAAACTGAGATTTGATGTGGTAATCAGAAGGTCCGATAATGGTTCAGATAGAAGATGTGCTTTTGTGACAATGATGTGACATGACAATGAAGTGTAATGTTGCATTTTATGTTGAAATCATCTATGTAATGTTTATTTTATGTTATGAATTTTAATTTTATTTTGTCAAATTACAAGTTTTTGGTTTCTGCCTCTGAAAATGTTGTGCATACGTTACGGAAATGCATCTACGAACAGATTCTAGAGATGCATCTTCAGTTTAAAGAACAAACAACTAATAGGGCGTCACTCAGAATGACCTACATTGTGTGTGTATCGGGTGGGTCAAAAGATGCATCTCAGGAATCTGGGGACATTTTAGTATTTTTGCGTGGTGCGTAAGTAACATATAATGTGCATTAAAAAAATCCCTAAAAAAATACATAAGCCACTGACCGAGTGCCTAGAATCAGAGCAGGAGGCCCAATTTGAGTTGTTGAAAGCCTGAAGTTGTAATAAGGAGCTGGAAAACATAACTAGGTCATGTGTTGGCATAGATTTGAGGTACCTTGGGACTTGTATGGAAGCAGGACGATGTAAACTTATAGGAGAGTTCATGTGTTAGCTTAGCTACTGGATAGAATAACAAATGTTATGTTTGATGTTGGTAAGGTAGATTAGCTTGCTAATGAGTTTTATGTATGATGGTGGATTGGAAAGAGTAATGCTTTCATCTTGAAGATGTTAGATTCCCTTTATAATGAGTGTGTTAGTTGGTTTTAAGTCAAGCAGACTCGTTTATGTCAAAAGGTCCGAGATATTTTTTTTTTACAAATGTGAATTACAAGTTTTAATCCTGCTACTTCTAGTCCTAAGAAATAATTTATGTTTTCTAATTCTTTGTTCTTGAATGAAGTGTTGAGAAAGGCCTTGATAATGCTACTTTCGTGTAGGTTATTTCCTACAATCAAAACATCATCAACATATCATCTACATAGCAGTAAATGAATGACCAATAAATTTTATGAATAAAGAATTTTTAGAAGCAGATTGGGAATAACCTTTTGAGAGTAAGGTAATGAAAAATTTATGAACCTATTGTATTCTACTTTGTTTTAAGTCATAGATAGATTTTAACAGTTTACAAACATGATTTGAGATTCTTAGAATGAACGTCAGGGGTAATTGCACATAGACTTTCCTAATGAGTAGTTTAATTGTAATTAACTTAGCAAAATATATGTATGTGTCAAAAAAATTATTGGATTTCAAGTGTGAAAGTACTAAAAGTCCCACATCGACTAGGAATGAAGGAAATGTTGGGTTTATAAGAGAGGTGACCCATACCCCCATTTCCTTAAGGTTTTTGGTAAATATGTGGGGTTAAAGTCTCTTAGATCCATGAACGTTTAGTCTATTGACACTTCAGACACTTCCCGGAATCCTCAACAAGTGGTATTAGTGTCTGGTTAGACTCGGTGAGGGAGCAAAAGTGGATCTTAGTGTGGGTCAAGGCTATTTATGTGGGATTTAACCACTCACACTTGAATCCTAACAATAAGAAACTTTGACGCCACATATTCACCCAAAACCTTAAGGCAATTGGGGTATGAGTCACCTCTCTTATAAACCCAACATTTCATTCATTTATAGACAATGTGGGACTTATCCACTCACACTTAAATCTCAACAATCCCCCCCACAAGTGTGATCCACCCACATCACTATCCTTGATCCATACTAAAATCCACATTTTCTCCCCCGCCGAGCCAAATAGGGCTCTGATATCACTTGTTGGAAAGTTCGGGGAGTATCGAAAGGATCCAAGAGACTTTGACACCGCATATCCACCCAAAACCTTAAGGCATTAGGAGTATGAGTCTTTTTCTCTTGTAAACCCAATATTTCCTCCATTTCTAGTAGATGTGAGACTTAACCACTCACACTTGGGTCCTTACAATCTCTCCCTACAAGTTTGAGTCACCCAGATCACTAGCATTAACCCACATTAGGATCCACTTCCGCTCCTCCACCAAGCTTAACCAGACTCTAATACCAATTTTTAGGGAGTATGGGAAGCGTTAGAAGTGTAAATGGACTAAACATTCATGGATCTAAGAGACTTTGACACCACATATCCTCGAAAAAACCTTAAGGCAATGAGGGCATGAGTCACCTCTCTTATAAACCCAACATTTCTTCCATTCTTAGTAATGTGAAACTTTTAGCACTTTCACACTTGAAACCCAACAATCTCCCCACACAAGTGTGAGTCACCCATATCATTAGCCTTAATCCACACTAGGATCCACTTCTGCTCCCCCATCGAGCCTAATCAAACTCTGATACTACTTGTTAGGGAGCGTCGGGAGTGTCAATAGAAAAAACATGCATGGATCTAAGAGACTTTGACACCACATATCCACCCAAAACCTTAAGACAATAGGGGTATCACTACTACAAAAAACACCTATAATCACGGTTGTGAAAGCCCTATTATCACGGTTGAGCAACCGTGGTGAGGTAGTGTATGGTTGTAAGTAGGATATTTAAAAACATGGTCTATTGATCATGGTAATAAACTTGAAAGCGTACTACATATAACCACGGTTGTAATAAACAAGTCATCCCAATTTTTCTTTTTTGCCACATATTTTTCCTGACTACAATGATAACTTTCATCACAATATATAATATTAAATATTTTTAACACAACAACAAGAATAACAAGAATAACAACAACAACAACAAGTACAACAACAAGAACAACAATAATAACAACAACGACAACAATGAAAACAACAACAACAAAAACAAAAACAACAAAATAAATAAATAGAATCGTTAAAAAAGAACATTTTACCTAACATAACAAGAACAACTAACATTAGTAAGTTGAATCCATGTTTTTCATGCCTCGTTCAATTTGGAGAAGAGATGATGGAATTCTAAATCTCGTTAATGGAAGAAATATTTTTTAGTTTCGTCTATGGAAGAAATGATGTTTTCAAGTTTTGTTTAGTGAAGGAATAGTGTGTCATAAATGGAAGAAGTTTTGAGACAGAAGATGAAGTTTGTCTAAGTATGTTTGGGGCAAAAGTAATCAAACTAAGATCATTATATATCTTTAAAAAAACTAGTGGGAGACCCGTGCATTCGCACGGGTACTGGTATGGTATGCGCATTGGTTGCAACATAAGGAAAAAAAACATCGAAATACATGTGTTGTTGTAGGAAAAAAAGAAGAAGAATGTAAATAAAAAATATGGTTACTTTGAAGAAAAAAAAATGAAGAAGAACAATGAAGTTACATTACATAAAATTAATAGTGATATATGAATGCAAAATGAAAAATATAATTCATTAAAGTAGTGTTTATAATAGAAGGTAGTACAATAAATAAATAAAAGAAGTTAAGCATACAAACTAAGGAGAGTAATGAAGTAGTAGAACAAAATACACGGTAGGTTGGTTAATAGAAACAAAATTTAGTAACGTAGCATGTTTGGACATCAATCCATCATACAAAAACAAAGTAGGAAAAGAAAAAGTTAAACAAAGCATTAGCGATTTAAAAGTTTGACAACAACGGTGTCACCACGAGGATCCCTGACAATGAAAGCGAGGCGATCACCCTTTTTCAGACACTTCTTTTTCGCGAACTGATACCATCCCTTGCCAATGAAAATATCAACCCCATACTTTTTTTATGATCGGTGAAGTTCAGACTCGTAATGTTCCCGAGTATCCGCATCAAATAATTTAATACCCCTGACTCCAAAATCGCAGCATTCCTTAATGACCCTGTGGGGGATTTGCTAAACCAAAAACATAAGTATGAAAATAGTAGCGGAGGGATGTAAAAGTCAGTAGTGAAGTTGGTAAAAAACAAAAAGTTGCGACTTACAAGGACGTTGTTTGTTGAAGTTTTCCCAGATCTGATTTTGCGTTTCCAAACAAAATACTTTGGACCACCGCGTGATATGGTTGCACAGGCTTCCGCATCGGAACTACTCCGAAGCATTCATGTTACATTCAGAGAAGGAAGTAAGGTTTGGTAAAGTTCATACAGAAATTGAAAAATATACAGAAACATTACGAATCCAGAAATATAAAAGTCTGTCAAGTAGTGTACAACGTATTACCGTTCACTATCAGATGAAACAGTAATGCGGGATTGTTCGCTGATAAATTTGGCGAACAATCTCTGGTTTCCTAATTTATGAAAATTAGTTTACTAACAAGACCAACCACACAAATCCTAGGACAAAGTGCTTTTGAAAGTGTCTTTGATTTGAATAGGAAGGTATTCGTTTTGTATTTTCTAAGGTTTCTTTTTAATGGTTTTCGACTAAGAGAACAAAGGTATAATATGGCGAAAAGGTAATTGAAGATAAGTTTAAACGAAAAAAAAAGTAAATTGTTGAAGTAAAGAAAATGACTTGAATGTAAAGAAATGAAGAAAAAACTTGGAATTTTATTAAAGTGCATAAATGTAAACTGGTGTTTTCCATACATACATTTTCCAGAACACTCGTTTCTCTCACACGGTTACTTTGAGTAATTATGGTAATTTGTACAAAGTTTGGAACAACTGATTCCTATCACAACTATCCTATTTGTATACAAATAAAATAACTGCTAATAACAGTCCCTTCCTAAAAATACGACACATGTCTTCTTGCATGTATTTTCTCCATCAGATTTGCTCCACGCGTAATCTGCCAAAGGTAACGCCCTTTTACATTCAAATTTCAAACTTCATGTCGAAACAACACACCCTTCCAGCAGTGTCGAAATGTCGAAGTCTTATATTTCAAATATCTTATTCAATTTATACTCCCAGCTGCAAATTCTGTCAAAAATACTAAAAAATCTCAAATCATTTAATGGCGTCGAAAAATACCCATATACAGGGATGTATGAGGAGGTGAGTTGAGTCGCAGATCATTGTTGGGTGTTAGTGTGACTAGAACGGGAGGTTTGGGCGTTGGTTCTTTATCAACGTCAATGATATGCGGTTGGATAAAAAATCTCAAATCATTTAATGGCGTCGAAAAATACCCATATACAAATTGCCCCCCAATAAATGATTTTTCGATCAATCCAAGAGAAAAAACATTTGTTGCCAATATTTATTCGACGCCTTTAATGACTCAGCAAGTCAACTGTTTCCATGATTTGACAATTCTGACCCTAAAACCATCATTAAAATTTTCCAAAACATCACCTCATCCCACGTTTCTGACAACCACCATCATCATTGCCTAAACCCTAGCACGTCTTAGGTAATTCAACTGCCACCGCCTCACTTCTTCCATGAGAAACTGCCACGTGGGCCACGATAAAAAATCCTCCAAAACTCAAACGTTTCAGTTTTGTAACACTTATAAATACATCAAAAACCTTTTTCTTTTAACCTTTTAGAATTCCTTTTTCTTCAAAAGATTTCTTCTGTTTCTTCATCTTTCTGCAACTCTTTCTTCAACAATGGCTACTCCCACAACTCCTTCTACAAGCAAGAACTCCAAAGGTTCCAAATCTTTACCACCTGCACACGGAATAGTTGGACCAAAAATTGTAGGCAACCAACAATATGTTCCTGAGCCCCCAAATGAGAAAGAGAAAGAAAGCATTTATCTCTCCCAGGTACTCATCCCTATTTTTATTTCTGGTTCATGTCACGCAATGCTAGGTCCATTACCAAACCCCAACGCAGATCCAGTAAGAATGAAAGAATTTTTTCCTACCTACCACCATTATAAACCCATAGCTGCTGGTGCAAAGCCTAAACCTGCTGAAACAAAACTTGTAGAAGAAACCCCTGATAACACAAATCAAGATTCGACCGCTGATGAAGATCTTAACCTAACTTATTTGAATCACGCTAGAATCTTTAGGTCTTGCCCTTTGTCGAAAGACCCTTCTGATTATCTAGCTTGGTTAGCCAAAGTTGAAAAGGTTAAAGCACAATTCTGGAAAGAATTAGGAATTTTCAACTTAATCCAATTGTCGAAATCTGGCCCAGGTTACTGCCCCAACATGCTCTTAGCCTCCCTTTATTTTTGGGATAACACCTATAACACTTTCCACCTTCCTTGTAGAATGATTACTCCCACTCTTTTCGACGTGGCTGCTATTACTGGTCTCAGTCCTTTAGGAATAGATTACAATCCTAACATCCTTTGTGACGATTCCATAGGATTCGACACCAATAAAGCTACTTTCACTGCATACATTGCTAACTATCATGACAAGCAATCTGAAGAAGTCTCCGACCAAGAGCACATAGCCTTCTTAGCCCTATGGTTATCAAGATATGTCTTTTGCTCCTGATCTCTTCAGGTAGCCAAGCGTTACATTACCATAGCTAACCAACTTCATGCAGGGAGCAAATTATGTTTAAGCGAAATGATTTTAGCGAATCTTTATGAGTCTTTGAGCGAAAGTGTCACTTTTCTTAAGACCGTGAAAAACAAAGGCAATTTTCTCCTTTTTGGACCATTTTGGCTCCTCCAATTGTGGCTCAATGCCACCTTCGAAGCTTTTCTCCCTATCAAGAACTCCGTAAAAGAAGATAAACTGAAAGACAGAGATGTCGAATGGCCCAGGCTGGTACAACTGACACCTACTGACGAAGGAATCAACCTTCGACAAGCTTTTACCAGTTACGTTATGATGTTTGCCAAACGGCACAACTTTAGTCCCAACATGGCCCCTTTCGCCAATAGGACGATTGGTCCAGAATGGTTCACCAGACAGTTACTCGTAGAAATGAAAAAAGATGAAGACGATTTCCTTAATGTTTGGGAGTCTTTCCTAACACCCAGGCTTTTAACTTCCAAACTTAACCCTGGCAAGTCGAAGATTACTTTGGTAGTTTACCAACCAAATCTTGTCTCTCGACAATTTGGATTGATATAACTAAAACCAAAGCCACTTTTTCCACAAAAAGGCTCTCTCATTTTTTACAACACCTTCCATAATGAAGAAAAAAGTGCAGCATTGTCAGCCATGTATTTTGACTTAGTTGAGATCCAACCAGTGGTCTTTCGACCATCTTTCCTATGTACCCAAGAGTTTGACGAATGGTGGAAAGATTACTACACCCACAAATTCTTCGACGTATCTTCCTTTAATATTCAACTAACCAAAGCTTTTGCCCTTGTGCAGGACAAGACTAAAAAAGGTATTTCAAGACACATCAAAGAAGTGCAAGCATTTCAAAAATACTTTGAAACTATCTATAGACCTGATGAACTTAGTCGAACCATAAGCGAAGCAGCCGTCACTTTAAAACCAAAATTTACAGAAAAACTAGATAGTTTAAAATTGCCTTCATACGTTCGACCAGAACAACGTTATGAACTGGCTTTCAATCTTTATCCACCAAAGTTTCCCCCTCTACCTTCTGCTGAATTTGGTGTGGCATTAAGCCCTCAATTTCCAGATTGGTTCATTTGTGGGGATTCAATGAAACTGCTTCGACAACATTATAAAAAATGTGCTGAGCGAGTGGTTCCGACTAAGTACACATTGGACAATTTCAAAGGTCACCTTCATATTGACATAGAACACGTTCGCGTGGAAACTCCCATTCTAGAAGGTGTTAAATGGGAACGTTTTTTTCGACATTCTAAATTTACTTTCCACGTATCTTTCCTTACATTTATATCTAACTTTTCTCTCCTTTTCTTAGCTTTGAGAATTCCTGCCAAGAAAGCAGCTGTCGAAGGTGCATCAGCAAAGATGGAAGAAGATCCTCAAAATACAACTACCAAAAAACCTGTGGCGAAAGTACAACCTCCTCCTTCTGTATTAATCTTTCCTCCATTTTTCCAAAAACTAATAAAGTTCTATTGTTATGTTCAGGTAAGTCGAAAGCCTCCTCCGACACCAAAAAGAAAAACACAAGAAACAAAAGTCCCCAGTGAAGAATCTAGTGACGAATCCCCAGAACAAAATCAACCTTTGAAAAGAAAAAAGACTACAAAAACTCCTTCCCAAAGATCCTCCACTGCCAGAACCTCAAAGAAAACTCCTCCCGGCAGCCCAATTTTGGAATCTCAACCAAAACCTGCAGAGAGTGGAAACTCCAGCCTCAACACTACTATCCCTCAGGTATGTTCCAAATTTCAACTACTGGACTTTTTATCCTGTATATTTCTTTTTTCTATCTAATTTTAATTCATTTTACAGACTCAAGTCAACATTCATGGAAACCCCATGGTACAAGTGCTCCCAAAAATTAGCAGTGATCCAACCTACAATCCCACCAGTGCACCAAACACATCCCCAAAGGATTCGACCAAAGAGTCAGCAACAGAGGTCGAACAAACCTAGAAGACTCCCCAGCCTGAAAATCTTCATCCAGACAAAATTCAAGAAGAAACAAGTCCTAAGGAAGATACCATGGAACGACAAACTGAAGCAGCATTTGAAACCACGTCCATGGATAACCCTTCTAACGATAATTCTCCCCCTCACCCAAAGCCAAATGAAGAAAACAAGGATGAAGATGCTGAAACTGAAACTGAGATCGAAAAAGAAACAGACGAAGAAGAAAAAGACAATGAAGAAGAAGAAAATGACGAGACGAAGAAGCAAAGTGCCGAACCTGAACCAGAACAGAGCACCCAACCACAACTTGACCAAACATAAACCAATTCGTTGGGGACTGGTTCAACCAACTTCTCTCGTGAAGAACTTGAGAACATGAAAGTGCAAAAACCATTAGAATATCTAAAGGCCATGCTGAACGCTCGTCACACCTTCTATGACTCTTCTTACAGCAGTTCGACTACCTCTGGGACAATTTCTGGCGTCAAGTCCATAGATGCTATAATGGCTGAAATTAAAGAAAAAATTATGGATGTGGACTTGTTCAAAATTTTGGAAGATGATCCAGCCGCCCACTTCGACTTGAAAAAGATCCTGAAGCAAGTTAATGTTTTGGAAGCCCCTGCTGAAGTAAGTAACTTCGTGGTGGACCTGACCACCATGATTGACCTGACAATAACAGACTTCCATCGCCACAGAGATTATTCACAGAAAATCATAAATAAATCTGAGACTCAACTTGCCGAATGGGATGCTGTTGCTGTATCTACCAACAAAGTTTCTGAATTAGAACAACTTTCTGAACAACACAAAAAGGAGACTGCTGCGTGCGACAATAAAATCCAAAAATGGGAGAAAAAGATAGCTGCACTTCAAAAGAAAATCTCCCGAGAGAAGAAACGCAAGGAAGCACTACAGCAACCCAAACAAAACGAAATTGATCAAGAGTTGACAGTGGGTTTGCATCATGCTGACAGAGCCCAAAAACTAAGTCAAGAGATTGAAGAACTTTCGACAAACAAAGCCCTTCGTGAGTGTCGACTTCAAATCCAAAAGAACAAGTTCGACCAACTGAAGAAATCTTTTCCTAAATTGACGTTGTAATTTAGCCTTTTAAGGCCAATTTTATTTGTAATGACATATATGCCCTTTGTCTGGCGAATTTCACCACTTTCTTGTTTATGCAAACTTATTCCATTGTTATTTTAATTTCATGCAGTATAGGCTTGTATTTCTTTAAATACTTCCCATTTATTTTAAATACTCTTTTATCTTTTTCTAACTCCTCAATTTCATAAGCGCCATTTGAAAAAACTCTTAGAATCTGAAAAGGTTCTTCCCACTTAGGGGACCATTTTCCCATTAACCTGTATTTTCGATCCATGCGAAGAATTACTTTCCAAACTAAATCACCAATTAGGAAAGTCTTATATTTCACTTTTTTATTGTAAAACTTTTCGACTCTTTCCTTCTGTCTTTCAATAAATCCAGCGCATTTAACCTTTCTTCGTCCAAATCAACTAACTCGTCCATCTTCATACTCCAATATGTATCTGATGGAATTTCATGATGCCTCTGAATTCGAATCGACTGTAAATAAACCTCAACTGGTAAAACTGCATCATGTCCATATGTCAATCTAAATGGAGTAGTATTTGTTGCTTCTTTGGGGGACGTTCGACAAGCCCATAAAATTTGATCCAAAGTCGTATGCCAATTCTTATTCTTTGTCCCCACGTGCTTTTTAATCAAACTTATTACAACCTTATTTGCTGCTTCGACTTGTCCATTTGCTTGAGCGTAATAAGGTTTCGAAGTGAGAAGCTTAAATCCTGTCTCCTTTACAAATGTTTGCATATTCTTCCCAGTAAACACAGATCCTTGATCTGTTGTTATTGTCTCAGGTATCCCATATCTATAGATGATATGCTTTTGAATGAATTCTATGACTTCTTCTTGATCAACATTTACCAAAGGTATGGCTTCTATCCATTTTGTGAAATAACCAACTCCAACCAAAATGTACCTTTGGACTTTCGAAGATGCTGGTCGAATTTCTCCAATTAAATCTAAAGCCCAACCCCTAAATGGCCAAGGCTTCACAATAGAATGTAACTCACTTGCAGGAACGTGTGGTATTCCTGCATGTACCTGACATTCCTAGCAACCTTTTGCAAATTCGACACAGTCTTTCAACATCGTTGGCCAATACATTCCTTGTCGAAATAACAACCATTTCATTTTATGGCCTGCTTGATGCGCACCACATGCTCCACTGTGCACATTCGACAAAGCTATAAAAGCTTCATCTTCGCCCAAACATTTTAACAAAACTCCCTCTGAAGTCTTTTTAAACAACTCATTTCCAAAAAGCACATAACTTAACGCTCTGTACTTAACTTTTCTTTCGACTTTCTAATTTGGGTCTTGTAAATAATCCTTAATGGGCTTTCTCCAATCTTCGACTCTTGAATCGTCTATATTAAATATCTCAAAACTCTCTTCGTCACTATACCCTAACTTTATTGTCTCCAAATCTGATGGGGACAACTTAGTTGATACAACTCTTCCTCTCACTTCAATGGCCTTTTCCAACTTTTCCTTCGACACTTTATAACCCGATGCGAGTTGTGCCAAATCATTCGCCACTTGATTTTCCATTCGAGGAATATGTCTGATGGTTACATTGTCGAATTTCTTCAAGAGCCTGTTAGCTATTACGAAGTACATAATTAAATTTTCTTTAACACACTTGTACTCCTTGGTCACTTGCTTTATTACCAACTCAGAGTCTCCCATTATTTAGACTCTAGTTGCCCCCAATTCCAATAAAATTTCAAGTCCAGTTATCAAAGCTTCATATTCTGCTTCATTGTTCGAACATAATCCTTCGACTTTGTACTTGAATTTTGTTGGAATTCTATTAGGAGAAATAATCAATATCCCAATACCAGTTCCATTCTTATGACTGGAACCGTCGAAGTATAGTTTCCATGGCTCTATTTCGACATATTCAACATAATCTTCATTTATGGCGTGGTCAGCTATAAAGTCAGCCATCACTTGTCCCTTAACATCCTTCAAAGGCAAATACATTAAGGAATATTCAGTCAATGCCAAAGCCCATTTCCCAATTCGACTATGTAAAATTAATTTTGATAACATATGCTTTATTACGTCAAAATGAGAGGAAATATATACATCGACTGGCTTTATATAGTGTTTTAACTTCATACACGAAAAGTAAACACACAGACATAGCTTTTCTATTACACTATACCTAGTTTCGGCATCATTTAAGACTCTACTAAGGTAGTAGATGACTCTTTCGACGCCATTCTCATCCTCTTGACATAACATACTTCCTAATGTCCTATCTGATGCCGCTATATACAACCTCATACTTTTACTTCTACAAGGAGACATCAAGATTGGGGGATGGGTCAAGTATTCCTTGATTTTGTCGAACGCAGCTTGTTGATCCTGCCCCCATGCAAAATCTTCCTTCTTCAGTCGAAGTAGAGGAGAGAAGGCTTGCGTTTTTTCACTAAAGTTGGAGATGAACCTTCTGAGAAAGTTGATCTTCCCAAGCAGAGACTGCAACTCCTTCTTTGTCGATGGCGCTTTCGCCTCCATTATTGCTTTGGCTTTGTTTTCATTGATTTTGATCCCCTTCTTGTGGACCACAAAGCCAAGGAAATCTCCCGCCTACACACCAAAAGCACATTTGAGAGGGTTCATTTTTAAACCAAACTTCCTCATCCTTTCAAAGGACTGTCGAAGATGGTCCACATGATTTTCGCCTGAAACAGACTTAATTACAATGTCATATATATAGATTTGCATGAAAGTTTCAATAAAATCATGAAAAATTGAATTCATGGCTCGCTGATAAGTTGCCCCAGCATTTTTTAAACCAAAGGGCATTACCACCCATTCGTAGGTGCCTATGGCTCCAGGACAACGAAATGCCGTCTTAGGGACATCTTCTTCAGCAATAAAAATTTGATTATAGCCAGAGTATCCATCTAACATACTCAGATACTCATGGCCTGCAGCAGAATCTATAAGCATTTCTGCCACTGGCATAGGATATTCGTCCTTAGGGGTAGCTGAATTCAAATCTCAAAAGTCAATGCATACCCTTAATTTGCCATTTTTCTTTATTACAGGAACAATATTTGCAATCCATTCGACATACCTCGTTGTGCGGATGAACTTACATTTTAGAAGTCTTTCGAACTCCTCTTTAATCTTCGACAAAATCTCTGGTGCGAAGCGTCTGGGAGTTTGCTTTACAGGCTTCTTTCCTGCTATTATGGGCAACTTCAATTCGACAAAACTCCTGTCGAGCCCAGGCATTTCGTCATAGTCTCACGCGAAACAATCTTTAAATTCTTTCAGCAGTTGGACTATTTCGACTTTTAACTGAGGGTCCATCTTGGCACTTATGTAGGTTGGCCTTTTTTCTGCCCCCAGTCCTAAATCGGCTTCTTCCAATGGATCCTGCGCCACCATCTTCATGTCTGTCGAAGCTGGATCCTTCTCAAACCCCAAGGGTTCGTCATCATAAATGGCGTCCAACTTTTGATGTTGCCATTCGCCAACTTCTGCGTTGAACAGATCCTCTTCAACGTCCCTTTGAGGACATTGTTTGTTGAAATCATTTCTATTGGCTTTGACAGCCATGTATTTGACTTCGGCTTCAAGAGCCGCCTTGAGTTTATTTTTGGCTATATAAGCCGTAATTTTTTCGAGCACTGATGACTCACTCATTGTCACCAAACTCACTTCCCCAGCCCGTTGGCTCTATATGTGCAGTCCCAAAGACATAGTTTGCCTCATCGACCACTTCCATATCCCACTGGAAACCATATGTGGGGTGGAGATACAGCGAACAGAAAGCATTATCAGTTGCCTTCAAGTCGAAAGTTGCTGGACTGCATGGAGCTATATGGGCCAAGTGTTTGTCGAAGCTGCATCGATCCATATGGTTTACCTCAGCCATGAA
This sequence comes from Lathyrus tuberosus, assembly GCA_022829125.1. Classification (NCBI taxonomy): domain Eukaryota; kingdom Viridiplantae; phylum Streptophyta; class Magnoliopsida; order Fabales; family Fabaceae; genus Lathyrus; species Lathyrus tuberosus. The sequence continues at coordinate 214,383 of JALAZF010000436.1, read as the reverse complement.
ATAGCTTTGATCTGCCTCTATGTTTTCGACAATTCCATCAGCTTGCCAAATAGCTATACGCTGATGCATCGACGAGGGCACAACACCCACGCCATGGATCCATTTTCTACCCAGAAGTAAATTATAATTAGCCTTCGAGGCTATGACCATGAACATCGTTGGTCTAGTTATAGTCCCAACAGTTAAATCCACTTGGATAACACCCAAAGTGGTTCCCACTTTGCCTTCATAGTTTGATAATACCATGTTGTGGGGTTTTGCATTAGACTCATCTTTCCCAATCCTCTTCAACATATAATGGGGCATTAAGTTTACTGCAGCCCCTCCATCAATCAGGATTTTATTCACTCCCACGTTCTCCACTTTCCCCTTTATGAATAGAGGCTTGAGGTGGCCACACATGAAATCATCTGGCCTTTCGAAAAAGGCATTTTGTTCCTCGACACAGTCGTTGTTCATAATATAGTAACATACTGGCCTGTGCCCTATAAATTCACTCTCCATAACATCCTCCTCTTCTTCGACCTCCATGACTTGGTCGTATTGGAAGGACAGAGACCACGTTGCATACGATGTCGAGAGACGCGTCTGACTCAGACCTGAAGTCGACAGTCATTTCGTCATCCTTTTCCACTTTTTCTTTAGATGGTACTGGTTCAATTGCATTGCAGGAATTGCTGCTGTAAGATACCTCTTTTCGATTCACCACTTCGGCATTGCTACTTGACTCTGGTTTGCTTCTTTCGACAACAACTTTCTCAGCAACCCCTTTCTCAGCAGCTCCCTTTTCCGCCCTTTTTTGTCTTTGGAATCGCCTCCATTGGGACTTCGACATGGGATTTTTGCCTTTATAATTCTCTGAGGGATAAGGCCTTGGTTTTGGCCTTTCGCCTTCTTTATTTCCAGCCATTGAAGAACCCCTCTGAACTTCAAAAGTTTTCCACTTTCTCTGTCCCTGGGCCTCCCTGATTGGTTGAACCCATTTATCACTAGGAGCTTTGTTGGTGGGTTTAAAGGTATTTGGGTGCCTTCCTCCAAACTTTTGCTGGTTTTGATCATTTCGCCTTGGGTCGAACCTCTCCGTTCTAGTAGGTGGAACTGCCCCCCAGTTTCCTTTCCTTTTTGCTTTTTCCATTCCCTCCAGATTATCTGCTGCCTTCTTATCGAACACAACACTACAGCGGGGGCACAACATAACCTCAGATTTTTTCTTCTGACACCTTTGAAGGAACTCAATCAGATTCTCTTCCTCTTTAGGAAACGCCACTTTTTGATATTCCTCTCTACGGCGCTCTTCATCAGTCTGCATTGGAGCTTTCTAGGATACCTCCACCATATTAACATTGGCTGTTTGCCCATCTCCAATACTTAACTTGTTCATCTTCAGAGTGAGCCCCTCCTCAATTTCATGCTTCTTCTTTGCCAGGTCGAAATCTCCCTGGCCCTCTTTTTTATCTCCTTCTGGAGATGGCTTCTTAATGTCATGTTGACAACAGAAACCAACATATTTCTCTCTGGGATCTTCTATTATCCTTCGTAGAATCCCATAAACAGTTGGCTTTGCAGGACCATCAGTAGTCTTCGCGTTAACCTTAGAGATACCTTCGCCAACCTCAGTATTGGCTTGGTCGAAAGCATCGCCAAACTCCATGTTGTCTCCATTAAGGCCCTCAGTAGTCTTATTCTTGTCTTCGACAAAGCCTTCAGTAGCTTCGTCATTCTTTATAATGTTGAGACCCTCAGTGGCCTCCTTCTCTTTCTCGACGGAACTTTCAGTAGTTTCGCCATTCTTTGCATTGTTGAAACCCTCAGTGGTTTCACCCTTGTTCACATTGTTGAGGCCTTCAGTGGCCTCCTTGTTGATGCAATTCTTCAAGCTTCCTTCGCCAAGGTATTCAGTAACCTTGATAATCACTGGTTTATTGACGAAGTCTTCGGATATTTCCTCCACATCACTTTCATCTGTAGGGATGTCAGCGATCTCTACCATGTTCACATTTGTGTCGAAACCCTCAGTGGCTTCTATCATTTCAAAGCTGCAGTCAGAACCCTCTTCAACCTCCACCATGTTCACTGTGGATGGTTCAGCATAGTGGGCTTCGACCATCTGCATCGAATTTGAGTCAACCTTCATTTGTGGCTTCGACTTGTCGCCGAACTTCAATCTTCCGTCACGAATGGCATTTTGCACCAGATCCCTGAAAAGGAAACATTGAGATGTTTTATGACCTAAAAAATTATGGTACTTACAAAAACCTCTCTTTTTCTGTTGTTCTATAGGAGGCACTTTAGTGCCAGGTGGCACTATCATTTGGCCATCTTTAACCAACAAGTCAAATATTTCGTCACACTTAGTGACGTCGAATGTATAAGTCCTTTTAGGAAACTTATCATTCTTTTCAGGTTCGACTGGGTTTTTTCCATTCGACGGAGCCAATACTTTACAGGAGTATGGCGGACCCTGTTTTAATTCTGCTAAGTAAACTTCCTGTTCGTCGAAACTAAATGATTCGCTCTCGTCATCATCATCTTCTGGACATACCCCCACATAAGCCACTCTTTCTTTCTTATTTTTAGTTACCCTAGCTTTTTTGGCTTTTAAACGTTCGACCTGTCTCACCCTATCCGCCAATTGTGCCATATCCCTCAGATATTGAGTATCTAATTTCTTTCTAATTGAATAGTCAAGACCACCTGCTGCCATTTCGACTAATTCATGCTCAGGCACTTGCGTGAAACATCTCGCCTTAAGTAATCTAAACCTATTTAAATAATCATCAATTGGCTCAGAGAATTTTCTTTTAACACTAGCTAACTCCTTCAAACTTATTTTCGTTTGTCCCATGTAAAATTGTTCATGGAACAACCTTTCTAACTGGACCCACGTATGGATCGAATTTGCAGGCAAAGACATGAACCAAGTAAAAGCATTTTTTGTTAAAGAACTTGGAAAATATTTCATCTTTAAATTTTCGTTGCCTGCAATTTCTCCTGCTTCGATCAAGTAACGGGCCACATGTTCGACAATGGATTCGCTAGTGTCCCTTGAGAATTTGGTAAACTTGGGGACTTTCCATCTTGGGGGTAATTCTTGTTGCAAAATATACTCAGACAATGGGGATGTATAACTGGGCCTTTGCAACCCCACATTCACACCATTTATGGCCATAATCCTTTCGACCATGGCTGCTAAATTGTTTTCTGCTGGCATGTTGTTATAACGCACTTGTTGCACAACATCATCAGCATTTTGGTCTCTCTAGGCTCTTGTTGGACAGGAATTTCGACCTGAGGCTGTTCGACCACCACCTCTTGGTTTCTAGGATTTACTTGAGGAACATTCGCTGGCCTCTGGTTTATTGTGGTTTCCTCTTCGACAACTACTCTGGGATTCTGAACTATTTGTTCCCTTGGTTGGGTTTGAGGAACACCAAAGAAATCAGCAATGCGCGTCATTTGCGCTGCTAATAACTGGTTCGTTTGGGTGGTATTTTGTATTAGAGGATTAAACACAACCCCCATTTGTTGCGTTAGCATCTGCACCATATCATGGTTGCTTTCGTCCATTTGTTGCCTAATTACTTGTGCAAAATTGTTAGTGATTGCAGGCATATAAGTTTGGTATCCCGTTGACACAGGCTGACCCATTCTGCCTATGTGGTTTACCCCAGACCCTGATCCTTGTAGGGGCGAAGTAACATTAACCAAAGGGTCAGAGTATAACGATGGCGCATTGTGCAAACTTGCTATCACAGTTGTTGGCATTCCATAAGGCTGTTCTCTATTATGTGGAGGCATTGAAAAATTTGTCACAAATGGCCTATGGACACCCCCTAAAGGAGGAGGGGTCATATGGGGCATTTGGGGTCCAACTGTAGAGACACTAGGCGCGTTTTGGGATGCCAAAAACGCTGGTGTCGACCCCGTTGATGATGGTATCGCCTCTGATACACTGACACCGCATTTTCTCCTGCCGAAGGAGTAGGCGTTGGATTGTTAACATTTTGATTATTAGGCGCGTTTTGATTCGCCATTCTTCTTATTCTTGTTCTTTTTGGTCTTTCTTCGTTGTTCAGGGCTAACTTGCCACTCCTTAGAATCATACAACGAAATAAAAACGTTTTCTTCTAAGAATTTGCTATAAGAACAAAAGACAAACTAAACAAATGCACTAGGTCCCACTGGGCGTGCCAATTTGTTAGCTGATAAATTTGGCGAACAATCTCTGGTTTCCTAATTTATGAAAATTAGTTTACTAACAGAACCAACCACACAAATCCTAGGACAAAGTGCTTTTGAAAGTGTCTTTGATTTGAATAGGAAGGTATTCGTTTTGTATTTTCTAAGGTTTCTTTTTAATGGTTTTCGACAAAGAGAACAAAGGTATAATATGGCGAAAAGGTAATTGAAGATAAGTTTAAACGAAAAAAAATAAAGTAAATTGTTGAAGTAAAGGAAATGACTTGAATGTAAAGAAATGAAGAAAAAACTTGGAATTTTATTAAAGTGCATAAATGTAAACTGGTGTTTTCCATACATACATTTTCCAGAACACTCGTTTCTCTCACACGGTTACTTTGAGTAATTATGGTAATTTGTACAAAGTTTGGAACACACTGATTCCTATCACAACTATCCTATTTGTATACAAATAAAATAACTGCTAATAACAGTCACTTCCTAAAAATACGACACATGGCTTCTTGCATGTATTTTCTCCATCAGATTTGCTCCACGCGTAATCTACCAAAGGTAACGCCCTTTTACATTCAAATTTCAAACTTCATGTCGAAACAACACACCCTTCCAGCAGTGTCGAAATGTCGAAGTCTTATATTTCAAATATCTTATTCAATTTATACTCCCAGCTGCGAATTCTGTCGAAAATACTAAAAAATCTCAAATCATTTAATGGCGTCGAAAAATACCCATATACAGGGATGTATGAGGAGGTGAGTTGAGTCGCAGATCATTGTCGGGTGTTAGTGTGACTGGAACGGGAGGTTTGGGCGTTGGTTCTTTATCAACGTCAATGATATGCGGTTGGATAGAAACCGGAGGTGATCGTTGAACTTCAGACGGTCTAATTTATAACAACAGTATGGAAATTAGATATATGTAAACAGCCGTAAAATTAAAAAGATGTAAAACATAACAGATTAGTTAGTGTAAGAGTAGAAGTACCCTGCAATGGTTATAGGTTTTGTAGAAGATTCCCCATGGCGACGTAGCATTTGGAATTCGTCAAATGACATGATATTTTGCCAGTGTTTTTTAAGCTGCTGAGTTTCCTCGTATTCGAGATAATCAAGTTGAATCATAAGGTCATTGCGTTTACGCTGTCTGGCCATTGGATTGTTAGACAGCCTGCATGAATGTTAAAACACAAAACGAAGGGTCAACAGGGTAATGGCGAGGAAATTTTACAGCTTTGCACAAGAAGAATGAAAAATATAGCCGCGGACACAAAAGGTAATGTTCAGAAACAGAAAGTGTGCAGAAACCCTAGGTAAGCGTTTCAGAGAAACATGTGAGACGACCGATGAAATCCGTCAGTTACGAAGAAGATATAAACCAAATTTGAACCGTTTTTCTGTAAATTGTAAGACGCTTTCGTTGGTTAATGTGAGACGATTCTGACGACATTTATCCAGAAATGTTTTACCTCGCCAACATATATTGAATCCACAGTAATGGAGTAAAGCATGGTGAGAATATTGAAGAGACTTACCCTATTGGAGAGGAGGCCATTGGATCGTCTGTCAAGAAGATGAAGTTTGTCCAAGTACGTTTGGGGCAAAAGTAATCAAACTAAGATCATTATATATCTTTAAAAAAATAAGAAGGTGACACTCTTCACCGCGGTTGGAATTCCAACCATGGTGAAATGTGGCCTAAAAATAAGTAAAAATAAATAAAAAAAATTTGGTGATGAGATTCAAACACTTTGGTGAAAAGTGGCACCTACTTTGGTCACCAGACACCACTCTTCACCACAGTTTGAATCCCAACCGTGGTTAAAATTGACGTCTACCTACTTTTCACCACAATTGTTATTAAGGATTGTAGTAAAAAGTCTTTTAAAAAAAAAATACAGGTGTCTAAATATCACCTATTACATCGGTTGATTGAATAGTCGAGGTAATAATATATTACGAAGTGTAGATTTTATAGTAATGTATAGGTCACCTTTCTTATAAACCCAACATATCTTTCACGTTTAGTCGATGAATTTTTTTACCAACATAAAGGTCAAGTGCGTGTATTTCATTATTAATACTTTTAATCTAGAACGTGTATTTCATTATTAATATCTTTAATCCAATGTTCATGTTGAGTTGCTTGTTTGAAAGCTTCGGTTTATTATTACTATATTTTACTTTTAACTTGTGTGTCATTTAATAAAATAACTTATATTGTGAGAGAGTATACTATTATTGACTTAATGTTAGAATGACATGCTAGGTATATCCTTCAAATGAGACAATCTTGTTTGAGGTTTAAATGTAATAGTAAATGTACACATCTCTTCCAACAACAATTAAAATTTGTGATTTGCTATGTTGTGGAGACAATCTTGTTTGAGTATACCTCAATTTTGATAAGCCTATCTCCTACCAATCACTAAAAATGGTTGAATTAGAATGCACAACCACTCAACATTAACCAACTTGTATGTCCAACTACAACTACTTGCTATGTAGCTAGCTACCATTCAAAGTTACCACCATCACACATACACATTCTATCATATGTACATTGATATAAATGTTATCATATTCTTTTATTCCTCTTTCATCCTATTCCCTTTTATCACCAAACACACTCTCATGGAGGTTTCATGGGAACAAAGTGTCACCTATTCTATCAACACAGTTTACCTTCTCTTCTCTGCTTACTTAGTTTTTGTAATGCAGCTAGGATTTGCCATGATATGTGCAGGATCTGTCCGGGCCAAAAATGCTATGAACATAATGCTTACCAATGTAGTTGATGCTGTGGTAGGTAGCATCTCTTTCTATCTTTTTGGTTTTGCATTTGCTTATGGCAATTCCAACCCTTTCATTGGCACAAATTTGTTTGCTTTAGCTAATATTCCAAATGAAAATTATGACTATGGATTCTTCCTTTACCAATGGGCTTTTGCTATAGCTGTAGCAGGAATAACTAGTGGGTCCATTGCTGAGAGAACACAGTTCAGTGCTTATCTTGTTTTTTCATTTTTTCTTACTGGCTTTGTGTATCCAATTGTGGCCCATTGGGTTTGGTCATCTAGTGGTTGGCTTAGTCCAAATTCAGGTCACTTGTTTTTGGGCTCAGGGGCTATTGACTTTGCTGGGAGTGGAGTGGTGCATTTGGTTGGTGGCATTGCTGGACTTTGGGGGTCTATTATAGAAGGTCCGCGGGTCGGGCGGTTTGATGCTTATGGGAAGGCTGTACCTTTCCGCGGCCACAATGCCGCGCTTGTGGTTCTTGGGACGTTCTTGTTGTGGTTCGGTTGGTTCGGATTTAATCCTGGCTCGTTCGACAAAATTCTCGTGGCCTACCCTAACACATCTGATGAAGGCAATTGGACGTCAGTCGGCCGGACGGCCGTGACAACTACATTGGCAGGCTCGACCGCGGGAATTGTCACATTGTTCAGCCGTCGATTATTGATTGGCCATTGGGATGCAATGGATGTATGCAACGGTTTGATTGGCGGGTTCGTCGCCATCACATCCGGGTGCTCAGTTGTTGAACCGTGGGCCGCTATTATATGCGGATTCATCTCGGCTTGGGTGTTAATCGGGCTCAACATCTTGGCACTAAAACTAAACTATGATGATCCATTAGAGGCAGCTCAATTACATGGTGGATGTGGCATTTGGGGATTGTTGTTTACAGGGCTATTTGCCAAAGAGGGGTTTGTGGTTCAAACATATAATGCTGGGGTGGCAGTGAAAAGACCCTATGGTCTTCTACTTGGAGGTGGATGGGGATTGATTGGGGCTCAAGTGGTTGAGATTTTGGTTATCTTTGGATTTGTTAGTATAACAATGGGACCTATGTTCTATGCCTTGCACAAGCTTAAGTTACTAAGAATTCCTGTGGCTGATGAACTTGCTGGTCTTGATATATCCAGCCATGGAGGCTATGCTTATGCTCATCATGAGGAAAATCATGCTCAATCATATGGAGATTATATGCGTATGCAAGATAATCAATCGTAGTTTGATTTGTTATTGACATGTTTATAATTTGTAATATGTACAAACAGCTAGGCCTTGTTTAGCAGTACTTATTTGGTTCAATCCTCTTTATTTCTAAAACAAAATATAAATATTATAATTTTTTATTTGTTTAAAAACTCAATATCCTGCTCTAATACCAACAAATCTAAAAGATCAATTTCATCATTCATTATTGAGAGTAGGGTCGTTTTCGAAACGTACACAGACATGACTCTTTTTGAAGCTTATAAAGCGAGCTAGAACACATGACTCAAAATTTGTAAATAGAGATCTCATAAAATATTGTCACAAATAAATTATAGTTAAATAAAGTCTCTATTTATTTTAGTACGAATAAATTGACTCTAACCTACATAGCTAATTGTAGTTGAATAAAGTCTCTATTTATTTTAGCACGAGTAAATTGAGCCTAACCTACGTAAAACTTTCAAAATTTTGAGACGGCTCTGGCTAAGAACACATGTAGATTAATCCAACACATAAATTATTTGCACCTTACAAAATTTAAACCTCAAAAAATCTTGAAGTACACTCTTAGATTTCAAGTCTTCGCCAATACAATATTGCAGACTGAGGTCTGCCCATCTAGTAATAATCTAAAGTGCAGAAAAACTGATAGTCAAGAAAGAAAGAGATTAAGTTGATTGTCAGAAAAGATTGTAGTAGAATTTTTGTTCTTGAGAGAGAAGAGTTGTTATTTACAACATAGTGATGTATATATATACATGTTTACAAGTCTCAGATAGTTCATATCTTTGTAACAAATTTTATAAATTTTGTAACTATTCTTACAAACTTTGTAACTAATCTCACAAACTTTGTAACCACATATTTTGTAACTAATCTCACAAACTTGTAACTAATCTCACAAACTTTATAACTAATCTTACAAACTTTGTAACTACCAGAACAACTATAATATGAACTATACATCCTCAACACTCCACCTAATTCATATTCTCTAAACTTCTCATTCCAATAAGTTCTTTCAGCTCATCCTACCTTGTCTTCTTCAATGGTTTTATGAGTATGTTAGCTAGCTTCACTGCGGATCTGCAATACTCCAGCTTGAGCTTCCCTTTATTCACTTGATCACTAAGAAAGTGATACTTCATCTCTATGTGCTTACTCCTTCCATGAAACATAGGGTGATTAACTAAGTCTATGGTTGATTTGTTATCTACAAACAACTTCATTTTCTTAGGTTTCATGATCTTGAACTCTTCTAGCAACATTTTTAACCACATAGCTTGACATGTTGCATAAGAAGTTACTACATATTCAACTTCACAAGATGATAATGCTATTATTCGTTGCTTCCTTGATTGTTTAGCTTTGCAATATCTATAAGTTTTCCATCCATATTCAACGAGCAAGGCCACACATTCCTTCCTGAGATAACTTATTGCATAATGAAGAGTTGTGTTATTATTCTTATCCAAAGCAACTACTTTAACTCCATCCTCCAGGAGAACTTGCGCACTCTTCACCTCAATTGGCTTCTTGCTTAATCTATCCATGAGCTCCCATGTCTTGTTTCTTTCAATTGCTCTAAGCTTTTTTTGCATAGCTGCCAACCAATTTGAATTATTCATTGCTTGATTCAAATCAATAGGTTGTGACTCAGTCATCATTGTCTCTTCTATTAAGTCACCTTCTACATCAATTGTTTGGTATGAAAATCTTTCATAATTAGTTAGCCTTACATATTCGGCTCTTGTTCTAGTAGACCTTCTAAGATTTTGTTCAGACGTCCCTTCATTTTGAGCAACTATTTCTTTATTTTGTTGATCATCCTCAAGCACAGTTCTGATTTTATCTTGCTCATTTTGAACTGAGTTCTAAGTCCAGTTCCATCTTTTGCTCTCATCTACTTGAATATCTCTATTGATCACAAGTTTATCCTCATTTGGTGAATACAACTTGTAAGCACCAGTTGAATGATAACCTATAAGGACCATAGCTTGACTTTTATCATCTAACTTTCTTCTCATTTGTTTAGGTACATGCCTGAAACACATTGATCCAAACACCTTGAAGTGACCAACATTTAGCTTCAACCCTGTCCATGCCTCATAAGGTGTCTTGTGCAACATCTTCTTGGTTGGGCATCTGTTAAGAATGTACATTGTTGTTGAAACAGTTTCACCCCAAAATCTCTTTGGCATACCATTAACTTTCAACATACTTCTGTCCATGTTCAATATACTTCTATTCTTCCTTTCAACTATTCCATTATGGTGTGGTGTATAATGTGTAATGATCTCACACTCCATGTCCATCCTTACAGAATTTTGCAAATTCCACATAGGTGTTTTCACCTCCATCACCAACTTTCAATGTCTTAATGTTCCATTCACTTTATTTTTCAACATGCAATTTAAATCTTTTGAACTGTGTGAATACATCACTCTTTCTTTCAGTCAGATAAATCCACATGAAAGATAGGAAATAACAGTTACCTCCATTTGATCTCACTTTAAAAGTCCCACATACATCAGAGTGAACAAGCTCCAACTTTTGTTTTGACTTCATAGGCAACACATGTTTGAATGACTTCCTTGCTTGTTTAGCTCTACAACATTCTTCACACATCTGACTTAGCTCCTTTATTTGAGGTAGGCCATACACCATCTTCTTCATGTTAAGCATATTTAAACTTCTGAAGTTCAAGTGTTCATACTTGTGATGTCATAACCAATTCTATCTTCTTTTACAGTTGAAGCAAGACATTGATGATCAACCATGTTGAACTCAACCTTGAAGGTTTTATTGTCTACCAATGGTGCTCTCAAGATCAATCTTCCTTCACCATCATACACCTTCATCTGATTATCCGTCATTTTCATGTTGTAACATTTTGCAAGTAATTGACATATGCTTATCAAATTACTTGTCATAGAAGGTACATACAGTACATCATAAATAGTAACCTTTTGACCATCTTTTCTCACCACAGTTGTGTTTCCCTTTCCTTATCATGTGATGATTGTTGATTTTTATGCTTTCTTTTGCCGTTAATTTTAGTTAATCTTGTTATACGTTTAGTCGCTTTATTTCCCTTTTCCGCATTTTATGCTTTGGTTGTGTCTCTTTGATGTTTTTAGGTTCATATAAGCATTCAGGAAGAACTCGGGGCAAGAAAGCGATAATTTACGGAGATTCGGTGGAGTTTTACCCATCCTACAAGGGGCCAACACGAGCACCCGTGTCAGCATAGATGGCACACAAAGAGAAAATTGAAGAAAACAGTGGGCTGACACAGGCACCCGTGTCACCTAACACGGGCCGTGTCAGCAGGCCTGGAACAAGAAAACGTGAAGAAAGCTACACAGGAAGCCAACACGGGCACCCGTGTCAGCTGACACGGGCCGTGTTGGCCTTGACGTTGATTTTTCCAGTTTTTGCTGATTTTAACTATTTACTGACCTGAAGGGTATTTTTGGCATTTCCTCCTACTGTTATTTGACTTTTCGCTATTTAGATGAGTTTGGACAATGAAATAGGGGACTTTTTGGTGGAGAGAGAATTTTACGATCAAGGATTGGAGAGCACAAGGTTTTCGGAGGGCGAAGGATTTTCATGAGCGGAAGCAATTGACGATCCGAGCTTATCCAAATTCTTGTAATGTCTACTTTTTACATTATATTTTCTTTGAACAATATGAGTAGCTAAACCCCCCAATGCTAGGGGATATACCTGATTTGGATCTGTAATGACTCTGATATTAGTATTGCAGTAACAATCTCTTTTTTTCATAATTGATTTGATCTCTAGCTATTCTTGATGCTTGCCCTGTCGGACAAACAAGGTTTGATTTTTGATTAACGATTAGGCTGGACCGCCGTTGTTAATGCTTTGCTTTGGATTATTCTATAGTAGATATCACCTAGGACTAGGGATACCCTATAGAAACTGGAATATTTTGATAATTGATTGCTTAATTTCATCTGTAATTATCTATGGACATAGGAATTTGGGTCGATGATTAAAGGTTTTCTCACTAAGGACTTAGGAGTAAACATTCTAAAAAACCGGTAATTAATTAGTTCAAATAAGTTGTTGCAGTGTTAATTCAGAGTTATTACTGAGTCGGATCACACACCATCCATATCATGTTACTCATATTTGTTGAAACCACTTAGTCAATTTCCTTCTTTTATTCGCAATTATTTTTATAATTAAACCAAACAATTTCAAAACCCCAAAGCTTTTGTTTAACTAAAATAAAACCAGAACTCTATATCGTCAAGTAGTCCTTGAGATCGACATTCGGTGAAATTCCTTTTTATTACTACATTGGCAGAATAGTACACTTACTATTTTTCTGATCATGTAACATGTCTGCCATCTGCAAATCTGATAACCTTCTTCAATGATTCATCCAACATGATGAATCAGTTCTTGTTACAAGTCATGTGATTGCTACACCTTGAATCTAGTTACCACATCTTAGTTTGATCATCACTAGGTTGAGTGTTGACCATTAACAACACATCATCAGAGTCACTTCCTCCTGCATGAGAAAATTGAACGTATTCCTTATCTTTTCCCTCGACTCCTTGCTCATATAATAGTCTCTTGCATAATGGCTAAATCTTTGACAATTATAGCATTGCACCTCCTTCATGTCAATCTTCTTCCTCGAATTCTTGTTGAACATTCCTTTCTTGATTGAATTATTGAGATTCTTTGAATTCTTGATTGAATTCTCAGCAAAAGCAAGATTCTTTCTTTGCTTCTCTTTTCTCTTTTCGGCTTTTTTAATGAGGATTTCTTAACACACCACTCATGTTTCTTATACACCACGTGAAATTTCTATTTTGCCCCCAGATTCCGGATGTGCACATCCGGACGCACCGTTTTTTCAAAAAACGCTGATGTGTTCCGGATGTGCACATCCGAAAGCATGGAATAGCTTTATTTTTAACAAATACCGGATCTGCAGATCCGGAAAAAAGTGTAACTTAATTTTTTTTTCTTAAAAATCGGTTTTGTCGGTCGGTCGCAAACGTTAATATATCAACGCAAGTCAATATACATTTGAATAGAAAACTCTGTTCTCCGTATCTGTACAATAGAAAACTTTGTTCTCCGTATCTGTACAATAGAAAACTTTGTTCTCTGTATCTGTACAATAGAAGGGAAACAATTCCTCTGTATCTTTAGAAAAACTCTAGGGTTGTATTCATGATTAAGTGCACACTTGCTATCTTTAGAAAAACTCTGGACTGACTTTGGGTCACAGTTTCTCCTGCTTATTATGCACACTTGCTAGCTTTCCGCGCTCGATACTACATAAGTGAAGTAGAACATTCTGATTCTGGTTTTGCAAGTGGTAATAGGAGTGCCACCAACTTTGTGTCGACTCTGCTGCCATAAGTAATGTGGTTGGTGCACAAGTAGCAGTAATGTCATCAGAAGTTATAACAAACTCTAGGGTTGGAGTCTCTCCGTTAACATAATGGTTGTCTTCGGCATTTCAATAAGTAATGTGGCTGGTGCACCAGTCGCATAATGTCATCAGAAGTTATAACAAACTCTAGGGTTATAACTTCTAATGACATTTGCGACTAGCCGACAAAACAGATTTGTAAAAAAAAATTACGCTTTTTTCCGGATCTGCAGATTCAGAATTTAAAAAAATAATGCTATAATATGTTTCCGGATGTGCACATTCGGAATGCATCAGCGTTTTTTAAAAATTTGGTGCGTCCGGATGTGCACATCCGGAATCTGGGGGCAAAATAGAAATTTCACGTGGTGTATAAGAAACTTGGGTGGTGTATTAAGAAATGGTCTTTTTAATAAACATTGTTTGTAGTGTCTGTTCAGCCACATTCTCATTCTCTGAGCTTCTTTGCTTCAATCTCATCTCACGAGCCTCTAATTAAGCTTGAAGTTCTTCTAACTTCATCTCTGCTAGATTCTTGGACTCTTCTATCGACACTACAATGTAATCAAAGCATCCAGTTAAAAATCTCAACACTTTCTCGTTCTTTGGCAAATCATTGTTTGATACACCACATGCCTTCATTTAGTTTTTTAGCAATACCACTCGTGAGCATAATTCTGAAACTGACTCGGCTTCTTTTATTTAAGTCATCTCAAATTTCTTTCTCAAGATTTGCAACTTTACTCTCTTCAACTTCTCATCTTCACCATATAACTTATTCAACTTATCTCATGCTTCCTTGGTCGTTTCTTCTTCAATAATTTTCTCATAAATATTTGAATTCATGCACTAATGAATCAAGAAGAGAACTTTTTCATCTTTCTTCCTTTGTTCATGTGTGCAGCCTTTTGAGCATCATTTGCATTTGTCACCAATGTCGATACTCAATCATTCTATGATTTCAACCACATCTTGAAATATAAATATGACATTCATTTGTGCAATCCACCTATCATAGTTTTCACCTTTGAAAACTAGTAGATTTGTTGAAAATTGATTTGATGTTGTGCTCTCATTTGCCATTGCAAATAGCTGAACCGAACCGGACTCCTTGATACCGATTTGTTGGAACAATCTTGCGTTTTTTGAGAGTCAAGAAAGAAAGAGATTAAGTTAATTATAAAAAAATATTATTGTAAAATTTTTGTTATTGAGAAAGAAGATTTATTATTTACAACATAGTAACATGTATAAATACATAGTTAAATCTCAATTAACTCACATTTTTATACCTGATCTGGTAAACTTTGTAACTAATTTCGCATACCTTATAACCACTCATTTTATAGCAAATCTTACTGAGAACAATTATAATACGAATTATATCCTCATCATCATATACATCTAAAAATAATGTAATACAGTAATGTTTAAAAAATGAAGAATATCTATACTCCATTTTCTAAGAGACTTGTCGGATTCACAAGGCAGGCATTGAAAAAATGGGCATTAAAGTCAAAATGGGAGCAAGATATGGACATTTTACCTCTTGTTTAAGCAATCTTTCAAACAGGCATCAAAATATCATGAAAAGATGGAATCTTATCAAGTGGGTGGAGCCTACACATCAGATAAATGTGACACAGTCCCTTTCTCATCAATGTCGTTTTGTACACTTAATGGATAATAAAATAATTAAATTAAAATGCCATAGCTAAAGGATAAGGTTACTGTGCTTTTTTTAATTCTTCGTCTCAATCCTAAGAACATTATTATAATATTTAAGATAATAACCAAAATACCCCTTGTGGTTGTGGATAACAAAAAGTTTGAATTCTATTCTGTTAGAAATAAACTATATCAACCTGAAGCTGAGGGTAAAGAAAACAGTAGAATTTATATACATTTTAATTATGATCCAAAATGGATTTACATGTACAATGAAAGGGCAATATAGAGTTTTGAAACCTCTAGACAACCCTTACCTAAAAAATGGATCATAGGACACATGTCTGGGATCTGGAATAATAAGAGGCAACTTTTCTATGTAAAGAAACAGAATCTTACAATTCTCTTTGAAAATTGTTCCAACATCCACAATATCACTTGTGTCTGTGTAAATCCAAAGGTCCTCAGAGTTTACTCTCTTCAGGCTATCCCGGCAAAAGGGACAAGACTGAGACCTAAGACACCTGAATAAAAAAAACAGCATTGTCATGTCTAAAACAATGAATGTAGACTAAATTAGCAACTAATTAGTATTTAATATTATCATTAAGGTGTCAAGTCAACTAATACAAGCAAAAAAGCTTTGGGTAGGTGACGGGGTGCAACTTGTCACCTTGTGATTTCAAAAATATTTAGATTGAAACTTTCTCTAATATCTGACACGTGTCTAGTGTTCAAGATGCGTTATTATTTGACGTCCGATGTATGACACATGTCTAGTGTTCAAAATATGTTATTATTTAAACAAGATATCAATTTCATAACTAAAGGTGAAAATATTAAAAAAAATCTCAAACCAAACTCTAAAGTGCAGAGAGGAAGGCCATTGTTGAAAAACATAAAAGCAATGGATAGCTTTTGATAAAGTAAAAGCAAATTGATAGCAATCTTTGAATTCATGAGGCTTCAATTTCAACTTTTGTGACTAAAATGTTTGATAGGGAATTCAGGATCCTTGCTTCAAAAAGACCAATAAATTTTTTTTTTTCATTGATATCAAAGAAAACTCAATCATGGACATCATTTAAGTGATCAACAAAAATATAATGGCAACATTAAAACTCCATTAACTAAAAGGATGCACAAAAAGTCAGATATAAACTTGGTTTTATGTACCAAAAAAACAAACTTAGTTTTATGTCCAAAACACTCCTCTTATAAAAAGCCATGTCCGTGTCCGACAATTGTGATCACATTCAATTTATTCATTTTTTCAAATTATTAGTGGTGTCGACTTGTCACTGTCCGTGTTCAATGTATGCGTCGGTGTCTGCTTTTTAGGTCAAAAATATGATCATTGTGATATACAAATATAACTGGAAAGAATCTAAGATGGATGCGAAAGTATGAAGAAGTGTACCAGTCTGTGTAACACTCAAAGCACATTTGATGGCAACAATTAGGTAGCACAACTTTAGCTTTCACTTCCAAGCAAACTCCACATTCCTGTTCTCTCTCAATGTCAATTTCAGATTCTCTTCTATCTTTGAAATTAGTCTTCCTTTGGTATCTAATAGCATATACTTCTTTTTGTTTCCTTTCTTCCAAATCTGTGATGCCTTTCTGAAGTTGCAATAGAGCAGGAAATATAACCGCTGTTTATCATGAACAAAAGAGAAAAATCATGTTTAGTATATGTTGATTATTCACCCTGAAAGAGAACATAAAAATAGATCCTAGAAACACCCTGAAAGAGAAATAGGCAAAATGAAACTGGATAAGTATACATTCAGCAACCTTAAACTTACAATAAAATTGCCTTATGCTTGCTTTCCTTTCATATATTGAAATAGTAGTTTTCCCATCACCATATGTCTGCATTAATGTCGAATAAAACGTTGTTAAATTATCTAAAAATAGATAATATCAATATAAGTATCAAACATGAATATTATGGAAGGACCATTATTGTTTTTTGTGGATAGCAGAAAATAGCACTATGTTTTAAACTCCACATCACTACAGTACTATAGCTCTGCTAAGCCTCTATCTGAGGTCACCGAGAAACACAGACATCTCACACGACACTGATACATCCGACACTGATATCCTACACTAATACGAAAGACACTGATACGAACATAGTACATGTCAACACTGATAAATATTTGCAGAAATAAATTAATTGAATTCAATCAGTGTAATGTCACACATATGTTTCACACCGGAGACGTGTCAGACATGGAGACACCGGACACGTGTTTGACACGTGACACACATTTCAAACACGGATATACAGGACGCGTGTTTATCACCGGACACACATTTCAGACACGGAGACACCGGCCACGTCTTCGTCACCAAACACGCATTTCAGGCACGGAGACACCAGCCACGTCTTTGTCACCAGACACGCATTTCATCAGAAGTGTGTGCTAAGGACAAATAAAGAAAATAAAATTTAAAAATAGACATACAAGTATATATAAAATATGGTTTATTTTAATATACCACAAAAATTAGAATTCTGAGCAAACCAAGAGCACCAGCAAGTCGGTAATCAGTCCATTGAACAAGAGAGAGAAAAAGTGGAGCCACTGGACTGTATGATAGCCTCATCTGAAAGCATCCTCCTTCTTTATTCCTTGGAAGCTCTAATGCCCTGAAAAAGATACAACACTAAACAGATGAAAAAAATCTCAAAATTCGGATTCGAGCCTCACTCAGCCCAAAAACAAACACATCATGGACAAGATTTCTATATCATATAACAATCAATCACGGTACTTTCAACAAGAGAAAAACAAATCGAAACATTAAACAGGGTAAAACTAATCAAGCAACGCAAAAACACCCTGAAATTGCTCCCAAAACCACAAGATAACCACAAATTACTCCCAAAAAAAAAATTCAATTTTCATTCTGAAAATTAGGAGAAAAACAAACATTTTTATATGGTTCTGAAGCTAAATTTTCACTGAATCAACAATCTAAAAAAATGGATGAAAAGAGAGAATCATACAGTGTATTAGCATACTGAATATCAGCTTCTAGAGCTTTGAGAGATTCTTGAAACAAACTCTTTCCCATACCCAAAAATTTCGCTGTAAATATCTTAACGCATGCAGCTTATGAAATTCTCAGAGAATCGAAACGTGTATAAATATGCATATGAATTACATGAATTATGAAATTTTATTTGACTTTTGTAATGACGATTTTACCCTTTTCCATTTCCTGATTTGCTAATGGTTTTGGTGTGTAGTGGGTCACCATGTTCGAGAATGGATTTGAATATATTGAAAGACGGTTTTGCCCTTTGATATAAAAAAAGATAATAATGATGGTTTTAAACAGAAAAGGAAAGTAATAATAGAGATAGAAATGTGAATGAATGTTTCCAATATTGAGATTAATTAATATTGTGGATAATGTTGTTGCTTCGGTTTTGTGTAATACAGGGGCTTTGGACTATAACGGTTTTAATCGCTACCATTTCTTTTTATTATTGTTTTGTTTTATTTAAGATTCTCCTACTTTATTTGGAGATGTCATGATCATGTGGCAAAATTAGTGACATTTTAATTTAACAACTTTGCAAAATAAATAAATGAATTTATCAAAAAGATAAAGTAGGGTTAAATATCTGACAACTTTAATTTATTATTTTGTTTTTATTCTCATACATATTTTTTTCCATGCTCATACATCCATTTTTCAAAACAAATATTTTTAAAATTGTGAAATATGTAACATATTTATTGTTCGGTTAAGAGGTGTTGGAGTAGTGTCTTACAAATTTGTGATAAAGATTTAGAATGACATCCATTTAAATTTTACACAAATTTGTAGGTTTAAATTTATCTTCATTTTTATTTTATTGACAACACGCTTTTATGGGATATGTATGATATTTTTCTGATGCATTTTATGGCTTTATATGTTTGTTGTATCGTTTTTGTTGTTTATGGTTTATTGTTGATGAATGTTATTGTTAATATTTGTTTAAAATATGAGTTTATTATATATTATGTGTTTTGAGTGTTTTTCCAATCTCTTACCAAATATATAACTTTCTAAATTGTATTAGAAAATTATGATATAATAGATAAAGTTGTATTAGAAAATAAATACACGTTTAATTCTTGACAAAAATTCTTCACACTGTTAATTGCATGTTGTTCTTTGACTGTTAGAACTTGGTTTAATGATCGTAGATCTTCAACCATCCCTCTCTCCACCTCTAATTTTGTTTGCAAAGTAGATAATATTTTACAAAAACAATTAGAAGTGAAGACATTGGTGGTTGAAGAACTAGGATCATTAAACCAAGTTCTTACTGTCAAAGAACAATATACATATAAGGTGTTGAAGAACTCTTGTCACGCATTGAACGTGAACTTATTCTTCTAATATAACTTAATTTGTCATATTATAATGTTCTAGTGCAGATTGGAAGGTTATATATTTAGTGAGCATTGACGAAATAAGCATTCCACATAATTTTTAGTAAACTCAGGTCTATATTTAATCACGGTTGTTTATAACAACCGTGATTAAATATGCTGCATTAAATAATATCACAACGGTTGTTTAAAGTAATCGTTGTGATAGGTAGTGTAACGCCCCAGTTTTGTCTGTTTTATTTAATTGAGTCGTTTTGATTATTTTATTATTATATTATTTTATTTCTGACTTTTATTTGAAAATATATTATTTTTCATCGTGATTATATTTTATCGCGTTTTGGAAGCGTTTGCGAAATATTTGAGTGTAGGGGTATTTTGGTCTTTTCATTTATTTTCTTAAGTTAGAAATATGAATAGAAATAGAAAGAGAGAAAAATAGTAAGGAAAGAAAAAGAAGAGAAGAAAAAGAGAAAGAAGGAAAGAGAAGAGAAAGAAGAAAAGAGAGAAAACTTGGGAAATCTAGGAATCGATCAACCGACTTTTCTAAACACGATTAAATCGGGTAAGGGTGCGAAACTCGATTATACTATGCTTGTGTATGATTATGTATGTGTGTGTGTGGATGTTTGTGGTGTTCTATGGTTTTCAATTCTAGGTCGGAACGATAGAAATCGATGTTTTCGCGGTTGGAAATCGGTGTAAATGCGGTAGAATACTTGCTACCATGATTAGATTATGTTCTGATTGTTATGTGTTGGTTTGAAAGTGTTTTGGTGGGGAAAAATATGGTTTTGAAGTGTGTAACAGCGCTGCTGGGTTTTCTGGTTTCGCAGGTTCGCACTGCGAATCCCCTAGCGAAGGGGAAAGTGAGCATTCGCTGGCAATTCGCACTGCGAGGGTGAGGGCGAACGTTCGCGTGAGGTTCGCACTGCGAACTTTGTGTTGTTTTGTGTTGTTTTCCTCTCTGACTTGGTTCGCTGGGATACTCGCACTGCGAAGGGGGAAGCGAAGATTCGCTGGGAGTTCGCACTGCGAATGTTAGGTATTTTTTAGGCTATTTTCAGTTTTGACTTGGTTCGCTGGGACATTCGCACTGCGAATGAGTAAGCGAAGGACTCGCTAGGAGCTTCGCATTGCGAACAGGATAGTTTTCCCAATTTGTTTTCTTTATAATTTTTGATCCGTGAGTCGGTTTGAGGCGCGGTTTGATGCGTTGGGAAGCTTTTGACATGTTCTTTCTTATATTATTGGTTTTGAGACTAGTGGCCGATTTAATTATGTCGGGAATTAGAATGGTGTCATTTTGTTAACTTGTACCATTGTAAGTGTGTGTAGTTGATGTGTATTATGCAATATGCTGTTGATATGAATGTTGTATGACTTGTGTGCTGTTGTGTGATGGAAATGCATGTGATAAGATGTTGTGATAATGGTTTGTGACCTAAGGGCTAGTAAATGCAATGTGTTGTATTTGATGATATATGCATGTTATGGATGTGTATATGTGTGCATTTGAATGTCATGAGTCATTGAATGCCAAGCATCATGATATGCATGTTGGTGATGTCGTGTGCCCTAGTGGGTGTGAGCGACGAATCGGTTCCAGAGGGAATCCGCTATAACATCGTGCGCCTTATACAAAGAGGACTGAAAGCGATGATTATAGACGATCGTGAGCCTTATACAAAGAGGACTGAAAGCGATGATTATAGACGATCGTGAGCCTTATACAAAGAGGACCGAAAGCGATCGGATCATGAGCCTTATACAAAGAGGACCGAAAACGATCCATAAACGTCGTGAGCCTTATACAAAGAAGACCGAAAGCGACGGGGAACATCGTTTGCCCGACGGGGAGTTACATTGAGTAACAAGCGATGATTCAAATAGTTCCTGAGTAAACTAGTGTTGAGATGGTGGATGGATGGTACCGCATGTGCATTGCATAGAGTCGTTGTGTCGATCTCTGTGCATTTGCATAAATCATGAATGGATTGATTGTGTGTGGAATTGTGGATGAAATTGATGCGTTGATATATGTATATATGTTGGTGATATTTGTATTGTGCATGGTTGATATACCTTGGTGATGGATATATGAAATATACTTTGTGTTGTTTGTGTTTGAATTCTGGTATAAGTGGTGGTGAGAATATTTTATATGTGTATTTTCTTGTTATTATACAATTGTATGCAATTATATTATGATTGTGTTTCTCACCCTTCTGCTGTTTTTAAATGCTCTATGAGGCATTGCGGATTAGATGCTGGAGGTCTTTTGTGAAGCTTAGGTCTTCATTCTTTTGTCGGTCGGCTCTGATATGTAGCCACCGGGTAGTCGGGGAGATCGTTATGTGATTATTTGTATTATGTATACATGTATCTTTTGGATTGTACATGTATGATGATGTATACGACAGACAAACTCTTTATGTGATATATATATATATGAGATTCAGTGCAGATTTTCCGCTTTTATTCTGTATCTGAATTGTGGGTGTTAGGAACTAGGTTCCTTTGTTATGTGCTACCTAAATTGTTGCATATCTATATGAGCAGGTTTATTGTGTGTTTGTTTCAATTGATGTGACCCCTCAGTCTATGCCGTGATATACTCTGATGAAATTTTGAATTTTATTTATCGCTTTGTTTATTGGGGGTGTAGAAGGGGGTGTTACAGGTAGCGTGCTACATGGATATAATCATAGTTGCACGACCGTGGTGGAAATCATCATACATACAATCAAACCTTACCTCACAACGGTTGAACCAGCGTGGTTGTATCCCTTTTCCAACCATTGTGATATGTGTTTTTCATAGTAGTGGTTATTGTAAAAGGGCTTGCCCAAAATACAATTATAAACACTTTTCCAGGGAACTACCATAAATTATAGGTCAACCCTCATAATCTCTCTCTCTTCTCCCAAGGTCACCATTAACTTCATATATCAGCAGGGGCGGTTTACAACGCCATTGAGAGCTTGCAAATCATATCCCTCATAAGGCCACAACTTCTCCTTTTATTAGCTCTAGCTTTTAAAAAAACTATGTGTACATGATGTCATAAGAGCTTACACTATCAATGAGGATCCTAGACACGCCAAAATTAGCTATGGTAGTCATTTTGATCAAATAAAAGATCTCATTTGGGTTCTTGTTTCCTAGGAGACCACTGGAAATGGATGTGATGTACTAGCGCTTTCCTTTTTTGTTTTCTTCTTCGCAGCTACTATATTTTTTCCTCTAGGTCCAATCACAACCTCAATAGCTTTCTTGAGGTACGATTTCTCCCGTCAAGGAAAGTGTTTCTTCCTTGATGATTCTTTTCGCCCCTTATGGTGTCTCTTTTGCTCCCAACCACATTCTAGCCACCATCCCAAATATAATCGGTAAGTTGTGCCTTTTTAATCAACTTTTTAAGTTGCATCCTTCAAATGGATGCACTTATTTGTGTTGTGGTCACGAATTTTGGGAAAAGGACAATATTTGTACTTATCCATTATGTACGATTCTCTTATCGGATAAAGGTTCTTGATCTCAACTTCCTTAAACTCAGTGTGAGCACACTCTCTCCATATTTTTCCCTCAAAGTGTTCAAAATAATGTAGGCGGAGAACCTTGATTAGGGTATGGTTCTTCGTCTTCTTTGTAGTGGTTATTGTCTCTTTGTGGCACTCAGCCCTATGAAAAGTTCCCTGCTCTCTGACCCCCTCTCCTTCTTCAACTAGGTGTTTTTATTTGTAATTGATATAGGTTCGACAGATCATTTAAACCACAAGCTTCTTTGAGCACCAACTTTTCCTAGAATATTTTAATTTATCATTCGTGCCTCCTACTTCCATTACCACTTTCGTTAATCGATAATGTACCCACACAAGGTTTCCTTCTTTTTTTACTTGACCCCGCTGTGTATGACGATGTTTGTCGGTTATCGTTTTCAGGCGGTGAACGAGTAACATAATTCATTCCAAGAATCTATACTCCCATCTGGAAGAGTTTTAAACCACGTCCTTGCGGCTCCCGTAAGGGTTAGTGCAAAGAGCTTACACTTCACAGTCCTTTGGGCATGGTAGTAATCTAGCTTGTTATGAACATGTTCAACATGCTCGTCCAGATATTTAATTTCGTTGTAACTTTGCATCTTTGGAGGTTTCTCCATAGACCTTAGGATTTTGTTGTTGTGGATGCGGATAGACAATGAGTTCTTCTTTCGCTTTAGATTTCGGGTATGTCTTTCCATTCTTCGGAAATGGCTTATCGATGAATGATGAGGACGATAAACTTTGGGAGAAGTATGGTTACCACTTCTTCCTTCATAATCGGGTCAGGAGTCATATGTCCCCAATGTCAGTTTTGAGCCAGTGATATGGAGGCTCTCCATGTGGTGCAGTTGTGCCAATGGGGACTGACTCTAGTGTGGCAGCTTGGTTTCCCTGGGAGGCCGCATATCTTACATTGTTGTCCCTTGGTAGAGCGTATTGAATTTTTTCTTCAATCTTGATATCATATCGTTCAGGAATTATGAGCTTTACTAGTGTACTACGTTGTAAACGCTCTTTAGCAAGTTAGTGGTCCCCTATACTTCAAGTTAGTGGTCCCTTAAACTTTAAGATTTTCTTTTCCAAGGGGAAAACATTGTTATATTTTTTTTATTTCTATATTTTTGTTTTAACCTGTATTACAGAACGTTTTTTGCCTATTTTTTAGACAAACACATTGTACCTTTTGTCCATTTCTGAAACAAAAAACTTGTACAAAAAATAGTCATTGTTTACACCAATTGTAAAGCCAAAATGGCACACACCTTATAATTTTACAAAAAAATTAAAACAAATGATTTACCAACAAAAGCAAAAACGAAAATGTAAATTCTTGAATGATCGTCCAAAATTTTTCTTCTGTGATTTGTAACTGGTCGTTAAGCACTTATAATTTGAACAACATTTGAAACCAATTAGGATAATCAACAACAACAACAACATTAAATCTTTAAACCATTGATCTCAACAACAACAACAACAATAACATTCAAACTTTAATCTCAACAACAACAACAACAACGACAACAACATTCAAACTTCATTGTCAGCAACATGCATCAATAACTACAACTAACATAAATAATTTATAATCATACATGAATGTCACAAAGAATAACACTTACTTTAGGTGTTTTTAATTTTCTTACTTTTACTTCTAAAATCATGCAACATATGGTATCCTTTGACATCTCTACATGTTGGAAAAAATAAATATTAGTGAAAATAGTACAAAAGTAAAATGTAGAAAATAAATATTACTAAGTGATATAATATATTTACTTACTAGTTTTCCCACGTCCCCTATTGATAATCATAACGAATAGCATGTACATCATCTAAATCATTTTTTTCAAATGAGAGATGTATATGTGTTGCAAAAGAAAGGGTCTCAAAATTCAAATCTTGATGTTCATCACTGTCACGAATATGTTTCCCTTGTAGAATAATTAACCATCTAGTGTTAGAAGGATCGGTGACATAAAATACTTGTTTTTCTTGGGATGTCATGATGAATGGTTCGTTTATATAAGCTACCTTTCGAAGATCAACCCATGTGAATCATAATTCATCGAATTCTACATCAATGTTAATGTCAAGCCACTTGCACTTAAATAAAGGCACTTTAAAAGTAACATAATCAATCTCCAAAATCTCCTTAATAACCCCAAAATACGCTTTAGATGCCATTACAAGATTGTTATCTTTGGAACTAGAGAAATACATGGATTTAGATTTAGCCATAACCCCACTATTTTGCATGGTACTACGATCATCCTTTGATTTTGTATAGAATAAAAATTTAGTAATGTCGTATGCACTCCATATTATTACATTAAACTTAGGCATATATGACATCCATTTAACTGTCTCTGATGCACTACTCTCTTTAGAAACTCTTTCATTAGACCAATTTATGAAAGTTTTATTTTGCTCTCAACATCAAATTTTCACACATCCGGGAGAATTTTTCCTTGTTACGAATTTTGTGAGCGGACAAGTAAGGTTGAACTTCAATATTATTATTCAATATATACAAATGTGCTTGAAGAACTACATCTCAATCCATTGTCTTAACATTTAAAACTTGAGTGCCTCTAACTCCATATCTTCCATCATGACGAGACTTGGGATTTCCTATAGAGTTTGCTTCTGACAAATAGTTTCTACAAAACTCAATAGCTTCTTCTGTGATGTATCTTTCAATGATCGAAGCTTCCGGATGGTGATGATTCTTTGCATACCCTTTAAATATCTTCATGTATCTTTGTACCCAATATATCCACCTTAAATAAACCGGACCACAAAATCTAATCTCCCTTACTATATGAACAATTAAGTGAACCATAATGTCAAAAAATGATGGAGGAAAATATATCTCTAATTGACACTAGATATTGTAGCCTCATATTCCAACTCATATAAATTTCCAGGATCGATAACTTTACTACATATAACATTGAAGAATAAGCACAATCTAGTTATAGTGTTACCCTTACACTTTTTGGTAAAATGCCACAGATAGCCACTGGTAGAAGTTGTTGTATAAAGACATGATAATCATGAGATTTTAAGCACGCTAATTTGAGATATTTTATTGACATAAGTTTCTTCACATTTGATGAGTACCTTTGGAGAACTTTGATACCCTACAAAAAATTGCAAAAACTTTTTTTTTTCTTTTATAGATAAAGTGTGACATGCTAGGGGCAAATATATTATATTTCCTATTTCTTTTGGGGCTAACTCTTGTTGTATACCCATCACCGCCATATCTAGATAGGATTTCTTACTAGCTTTTATATTGCTTTTATTGTTAAGAAGTGTTCCAATCAAACTATCACATACATTTTTCCCACATACATCACATCAAGACAATATATTATATAAAGGCTAAACCAGTATGGAATATCAAAGAACACCAGACTCTTTTTCCTAATATTTTTCTCCACGGGGCCTTTTTGTTTATTTCCAAATACAACATTAATGGGTTATTTTCTTTTATAAAATTCCTTCCCGGTTAAGGGATATGAAGTGATATCAAACTTCTTCTCTCTATTAAAAGCTTTTTGCAATCTACGGTATGAATGATTAGGTCTTACAAATTTTTGACCCAAGGTAAACAATCTTTTTCCATTTTTTAGTTGGTGGCAGAATGTATCGTCTTCACATATAGGACATGCTTTATGTCCCTTGACGTTGTACCTAGACAAATTACCGTATGCATGAAAGTCATTGATTGTGCAAAACAACATGGCACGCATCTTAAAGTTATCACTCATATACGCATCATCAACATCCAGGTCTTCCTCCCACAAAACTCTTAAATCTTCAATCAATGGA
The DNA here is from genome assembly GCA_022829125.1 of Lathyrus tuberosus. Taxonomy (NCBI): domain Eukaryota; kingdom Viridiplantae; phylum Streptophyta; class Magnoliopsida; order Fabales; family Fabaceae; genus Lathyrus; species Lathyrus tuberosus. The sequence continues at coordinate 187,295 of JALAZF010000436.1, read as the reverse complement.
GTTAAATAAACATCATCATTGATAACATCATATATTTGTGTTTCATGTACAACCATAAAGATAGGTTGTAAATTGTGAGAAAAATAGGCCATGAAGTATGGTTAGTACTCATATTACCAAACAATTCCATTCCGTCAGTGGCAAGTTCAAGCCTAAGGTTCCTTGGCTCAAGGGCAAAATCTGGAAAGAATGAATCAATCTTCTTCCATTCTAATAAATCAGCTACATGTCGAATTTTTCCATCCCATACTATTTCATCTACATGACATCTAATATTCTTTGTGTTATTTACATTAGCAAAAAGACTCTTAAACCTTTGAATTATTAGTAGGTACCACATCACCTTGGCAGGAACACCCTTTTTAGTTACACCATCGTCATCTTCAGCATCATTGTCCTTCAACATGTAGCGTGACTCCCCAAACCTCAGGCACTCCTTCAAATTTTTATACTCTTTCCTGTATAATATGCAATCATTGCGACATACATGTATTTTAACATAGTCTAAACCCATTAGACACAATATCTTCTTGGCCTCATAGTTACGGTTTGTCAACGTGTTACCTTCTGGAAGCATTTCTTGCAACAATTCAAGAAATTTAGTGAAACTTTTATCCCTCCACTCCACCACCTTTTGTCTTAAGATTAAATAGTCTTAACACATCTGACAATCTTGTAAAAATTTTGCATCCCAGAAATGACGAGTCTTCCATGTCACTTTGCAAAGTATTTTTCACATGGGATTTCTTTAAAACATCTACTCCAATATCACAGATCATATCTTCTAGAGTACCATTCATATATTCATTAACTTCAACTTTATGTGACGTTGTTCTTTTTTTTGTCACTTCACCACGTCATACACATTTCGTGTAATTTTGAATAATTCAATCACAACCTAAATGATTGAATATATCAACATTTGGATGGTTTTTTCTCGTATTTCAGCATTTTTTACAAGGACAAAAAAATCCCATTATTGCCAGAAATGTTTTTTTGTGAATTCAAAAAATTGAATCACTCTATTCTATACTCTTTACTTAATCTATTGGCGTCATCCAACTACGATCCATAATCACATACAACTTATGAAAATAAAATAAGAATCGTACCCAACCAACAATAATGAACATTCCATCTCAATAAAACAACAATAACACTAAAAAAAACAAGTAGAAATACTTGAAAAACAACACAACATTATACCAAATGTCTCAAAAACCATATCAATAACAACAACAGCAAGGACAACGACAAGGACAACAACAACAACAACAACATTATTGGTACAGTCATGGAGAAAGTTTTACATACTAAAAATATGATGAGAAAGTTTTAAATTATTGGTAGAGTTAAAGAAATGTGTTGGTTTAATGTTTGAGTTTCCATATTCGAGCATCCTTCCTCTTTGGAGAAGATGAAGAATGGTGTTTCAGTTCGTTAGGTGGAGAAGATGAAGAATGATGTTTCTTTAGTTTGCTAAGGCGCAAAAAGTTTATGAGAAATAATAAAAATTTAATGAGACTTAACATTCTAATGTCATAATAAAATATCGTTTAAAATTTATATCTTGATTGGTAGAAAAAACCGAGGAAAAACAACTGAGGTAAAAGTTGGGTTCAATTTAATTAAATAAAATATTAATCAACATTTCAGGGGAATATGATTTATAAAATAAGGGCTCCCTTTTGGTTCTAAATAAAATACGAAATTGCAGGAGTTGGGAATCAAAGCTCAAACCCTGAACTACATTTTCTGTCGGTTTTCCAAAAAATTGAGGGATAAGATTTAATTTTTAAAAAAATAACGCGTTCTAGGTCATTTGACCTCGATTTTTAATTGGCTGAAGTGAAATATTTATCATGAAATGTATTATTTGTAGTAGTGAATCAGAAGTTGATTTTCACAAACAACATCAATGTTTGGTTATGAACTAAAAATAGAATATAAATGGTAGAGTAGCGTCTCTATAGTGGGGTAATACTTCGAATTCGACGGAGCGGCAATATTAGCACCACAACACCCAAGTTAGTGAGAGGATCATAAGTAATTTGAGAGTCATAATGAGTTTTAATACCTAAAATTGACGTGCTTTTCCATTATACATAATACGACGTGTTATGTGAACAACCGTCTAAATTAATTGAACATTTATGCATGCGTTAGAGGGCGAAATTATATGCTTTTAATCTGAGTAAATGTCTATCCGTTCTATGTGTCTTTCTACGTGGAGTTTGTTCTTTAGCCTTTTTTCATGGGTCTTGCGACCGACCCAAAATATTTATAATATTTAACTTTTTTATTCTATTTTAAATAAAATTTATGATATTTTTATTGTTGTGAATTAGGATGCCTTTGAACAAAATATACTCGGTTTCTTTATAGGCAAGAAACACGCAAGGGTTAGGGTTAACAAGGGAAAACAAAGGAAAACAAAGGAAAACAACAAGGATTGGTTATAACTGATATTCTTTACTTTCTCTATAAAACATATTACAAGTACTCAAGAATAACAAATAACCCTCTCACCCTAATTAGGTTTTGTCACACCACACCTAAGATGAGAGAATAGTATGTTATTTATAATAAAACCTAATATACTAAACTAATAAGCTTTTTAACAATTACCCATTACAAGCTAACTTAAGCAATTGGATCCTTAACACAAGACCCAATTCGACAGCTACACACTAGAACACACTTCGACTACAGCATGTAGGTCTTCAACAACAGCATGTGAGCAGACTTTGACGGAATTCTAACTAGAGTTCGATCTAATATCTCACAAATATCCACCTTGGATCTAACTCTATAACATCAAGAAACAAACTAACTTTCTTCATACAGCTTTATCAACTGCATACAGTGGAAAAACTTGCAACTGAGCAACGTCTTGGTGATCATATCAGCAGCATTATGATCTGTCGAAACCGTCAGTAATTGGACTTCTCCATGCTCGATTACCTCTCTGACAAAATGCAGCCTCACATCAATGTGCTTGGTTCGGTCATGATAGGCTGAATTCTTCGATAGGTGTATTTCACTTTGACTATCACATTTAACAGTGATACTTCAACCTTGAAGTTTTAGCTCATTTGCAAAACCTTCAAGCCACAATGCTTCCTTCACAGCTTCAGTTAGGGCAATATATTCCGCTTCAGTGGTTGATAAGGCAACAGCCTTCTGAAGTGTTGCTTTCCAACTGATTGTTGTCCCAAACATAGTGAACACATATCCAGAAATAGATTTTCTAGAATCCATACAACCTGCATAATCAGAGTCGACATATCCTTCGATTGTTGCTTTACTATCTTCACCCAAGGCTCCACCATAAATTAGGACTCTATTCAGAAACCCATTTATGTACCTTAGAATCCACTTCAATGCTTGCCAGTGAGCCTTTCCAGGATTCACCATCTACCTGCTTACAAGACTTACTACATATGTTATGTCAGGTCTAGTACAGACCATATCATACATCAAAGAACCCACTATATTAGCATATGGAATGCTATTCATATAAGCTCTTTCGACATCAGTACTGGGACACTGATTTATAATCAGCTTGAATTGAGGGTTTGTCGAAGTCACAACAGGCTTTGAATTCAACATACCATATTTTTCGAGAATCTTCCATAGGTATGCCTCTTGAGATAAGCATAATTTTGACTGCTTTCTATATCTTCAGATGTCAATCCAAAGAATCCTAGATGCAGCTCCCAGATCCTTCATGTCGAACTCTTTATTGAGTTCAGCCTTCACCCTCATTACATCTTCGACATTGTTGCTTGCTATTAGAATATCATCCACATAAAGCAACAAAATAACAAATGAATTACCAGGTCGAAATCTGAAGTAAACACATTGGTCGAACTGACTTCTAATGAAACTTATGCGTGCCATGAACTTGTCGAATCTCCTATTCCACTGTCGAGGAGATTATTTCAGTCCATATAAAGATCTCTTCAGCTTGCACACATAATCTTCCTTCCCCTTTCGATATACCCTTCATGTTGCCTCATCAGGATTGTTTCATCTAGATCACCATACAAGAACGCAGTCTTCACATCCATCTGTTTCAGTTCAAGGCCGAACTGTGCCACCGTGGCAAGCAACATTCGAATGGACTCATGCTTCACAACAGGAGAGAACACATAATTGAATTCGACACCTTCTTTCTGAGGGAAACCCCTAGCGACCAATCGTGCCTTGTATCTCTTCGACGCCACTCCTTCGATTCCTTCCTTAACTTTGAAAATCCATTTACAGCTGACTAACCTGGCTCCAGGAGGTTTCTTGATCAGTTCCCATGTGTTGTTATCATGAAGAGATTTCATCTCATCATCCATGGCCTTCATCCATTTAGTCTTCTTTCGACTCCTCATAACTTCCTTATAGTCTCTAGGTTCTTCGTCAAGAACGTCACTTGCAGAGATTAAGGCATAAGTTATAAGATATGCATACCCAAGTCTCTAAGGTGGCTTGATGACTCTCCTCGACCTGTCTCTTGCTAGCAGGTGTCATACCCCAAATTTTACCCTCAGATTCTGATCTCATTTGCACATTATTTTAAGTCGGCCATTCTTGCATTATTAGTTAGACATTTCATTGTCATTCTTGATTTTAATTTTTTTTTATTTAGTTTAATTTCAATTTAGCTTCTTTTTTTTATATATACTTTATATTAAATTTATTTTTTTATTTTTAATATATTTTAATTTCTAACTTAGTTTAAATTTAACTTTAGTGTAACTTTTTTTTCATTCTAGTTTAGTTTTAATTAGATTAATTTTAAATTTTGGTCTTAAATAGTTTAATTTTACTAATATTAGTTTAATTTTATTTTCATTTTAATTTTTATTATAATTATAGTTTTTTTTTTGTTTTTTTAATTTAATCTAATCTAATTAATTTAATTAGTTTAGTTAGTTATTTTTTTTTAAATTAGGTTTGGTTTATTTAATTAGTTAATCCTATTTTTAAGGTGATTTTTATTTAACTTTAAGTTAATTATTAGTTAATTTAATTTTTAATTTAAATAGGTTTTCATTGAATTCCATATTTGTTTTTTTCTCCTTTCTCTTTTTGTCTCACAATACCAAGACTTGGAAAAAAGCCTCCATGATACATGTCCCGCACATTGCTCCCTTCCAAGCAAAACCGTACAAAGATGCTCCCTCCTACATCCCTGTAGCGCCATGCCCATCACAAATTTTGCAAAATTTTGCCTAAATTCTGCTACATCTCTGCGACACAAACTTTGCTACACGGTTCTACGTCAAAATCTACTACCACATGAAAATGACAACAAAGAAACCTGCGATTGGAAAACGACTTGTCAAATGGAAAACTTATTCAACAAGTTTTTTGGTCTTAAGAACATCAGAGAGCGTCTAAGGGGATTGGTTTTGAAAATGAAAAAGGAGAGGAAAAAGACAAAGAGAAATTGAGGACAGCAAGTTAAAAAACAAACAGGTCCAAACCTCTCCAAAATTTCATAGTCAGTAAGTGAATATATTTTTCTTACAACCATCCTTACAACTCAACTTTCAAACAAAATCCTCAACCACCCTATTCTTTCCTTTTCCATTAACCCTTGTCATAAACACCCTTCCTTTCAAACCATTCGCAAACCGTAACCCAATCAATATCAGACCACACAAAGAGAAGCTTTTAGTTGTGAGAAAAAAGTATGCTACCATTCAACATTGTAAGCATCAGAGTGTGTTCAAATTGGTGATTATTCACAGGTTGAAAGTTTGCTGCAAGTTGAGAGTTCAAACTTTGGACAAGGCAACATCATAAAGAAGGTCCCAGACTTGGTAGGAAATCTTGCTAATCCTGCTAGTCTACCACGGTTCGACAACGTCTCGTATTTTCATTCCGCAAGCTCTGCACGAACAACAATCAGCGACAAATCAAAATTCATTCGAATATACTAGAAAATAATTCCCTTCTCCCAAATCACGAACCAAATCGCAAACCTATTTTTTGGATTCCCTTTTGCGTCGTTGATCACAGAGATTGAGAAGAAAGCGGCTAGACAAAGAACCAAATCGATCAAAGCCTGAGACGAAGCATTTGGGACAGCGCAAAAGAGAAGATCGAATCGTTTGCGTTGTGAGTTTTTTCTAGAAGTTTGTTGTGTGCGGGTTTGAACAAAGGTTCTTGTTTCCTTCTTTGCCGATTCCAAGCCGTGTATACGGAGATGAGGAAGTGTGTTTTAAACCCTTGATTGTTTTTGTTGTTCAAATGAGTATTGGGCTCAGCACATACTCTTATGCTATGCACACCAAACCCGTTCTTAAACCCCCTCCTTTTAGTTTTTAAATAGATTCTAGCTTTAGATTTAGTTTTTTTTTTTAGTTTTAAGTAGAAATTTTGTTTAGTTAGAATTAATTTATTTAGTTAATTAGTCCTTTAATTAGATTTTAGTCTTTTTTCTTAATTATTTAGTTTTTATTTAACCTAGAGTTTAGTTTTTTAGATTAGAATCATTTATTTGGTTTATATAGGATTTTAATATTATTTAGAATTTGTTAACTAGTTTTTTTTAGAAATTAGTTTAGTTAGTCCTTTAAATTAGAAATTAGTTAGTTTTAGTTCAATTAGTTTTAGTTAGAAATTAGTTTAACTAGATTCTTAGTTTAACTAGTTTAATTATTTAATTTGCTTTTAAATAAAATTTGGTTTATTTTCGAATCTCGTTTATTTAGATTTTTATTAATTCTTAATTTATCTTGACATTTCCGTATTTTCATTTTAGTTTATTCCTAGTGTTCAATTTTCAATCTAGTTCTTGATGCACTTACTGTATATATTTCTGTTATTTCCTTGGTTTTATGGTTGACATTATTTTGCTAAAACGCATGTAGCAGCAGATGTTGAATGAAGATGTCTAATAATGTGTTTCATTACTCTTTGTTCAACATGTCGTATGAAGATGTTCCATGGCAGCTCATAGGACATCGCGTTGTGAAGTCAGTTTTAGTGCAGATTCTGTTACTATGATTTGTAACTGAATATTCTGTGAATATTTGGTTATCCTATGTGGCATCCAAAGCATTTTTGGATTAGGGTTATTTGTTGGTTTTCGGATTTGCTGCTGTTTCTAATTATGGAGACATAATAGGAAACTTTGGATTGAAGACCTATTTTATTGGAGTTAATTTTGCAGATTTGTGAGCAGCCTAATTGCTGCGTTTTTGAAGCCCAATTCAGTCCAGATTACAAGCTATAAATAGACTGATGTAAACCTAGTTTTAGGTGTCGAACTTACATGTATTTTTAGGGTTGTATGCTTGTGTTTTGTGAGCCTAACTGGTATCTTATGATAACAGTATAAGGACTGTAGTGTAAGTTGTGTAAGGTTGCTCATAAGCTTTTAAGCATTGAGTAGCTGTGTGTTAATTCTCATAAGCTGTGAAGTATTGAGAATTTGTGTTTCGACCATTGTTACTTGTCTTGTAAGGAACCAGTCACGGGTTGTGATTGAAGAGGGATTTGAGGAGGGCCTCATACCTAGGGGAGTCTTAGGTAGAAGTCATAGGAAGGGTAGTGATTAAGTGAGCTGATTGAACCGGGTGTGGTTATCAGTGAATTAATACTATCGAATATTAATTTCATCCCTGGCTTGGTAGCCCCCAGATGTAGGATAGTTAGATCCGAACTGGGTTAACAATTTCTGGTGTTCTTTACATTTTCTGCACACTTTTATTTTGAACTTATTCATTATTGTTGTATATCAGTGTCTCGACATCTCGATAGGACATCTGATATATAGGCCAGAATTTCAATTGGCATCAAGAGCAGGCACCCTTTGTTGTTTCTGGGTGAGATTCAGGGAAGGTACTTTCTGGTACAATGGACAAGGATGAAGGAGCTCTGAATAAACCACCTCTGCTGGATGGTTCTAACTATGAGTATTGGAAACCTAGGATGATAGCTTTCATCAAATCCATGGATGATCAAGCATGGAAAGCTGTTCTCAAAGGTTGGGAGCCTCCAAAGGTAAGAGATGGAGAAGGAAATCTTACTGATGTTCTGAAGGAAGAAGAGGACTGGGATGATGCTGACTACAAAGGATCGGTTGGAAATTCTAATGCCATGAATGCATTGTTCAATGGTGTCAACAGAAATATCTTCAGATTGATTGAGCATTGTACTATTGCCAAAGAGGCTTGGCAGGTCTTGAAAGTTGCTCATGAAGGGACCTCAAAAGTGAAAATGTCAAAGCTTCAACTTCTCACTAGCAAGTTTGAGAGTTTGAAGATGAAAGAGGATGAGAGCATTCATGATTTTCATATGAACATTATTGAGATAGCTAATGCCTCTAGTGCCTTAGGAGAAAAGATGTCTGACAGCAAGCTGGTCAGGAAGATTCTCAGGTCTCTTCCTAGGAGATTTGATATGAAGGTTACTGCTATAGAGGAAGCTCAGGACATTGACAAGATGAAGGTGGATGAGCTTATGGGATCACTCCAAACTTTTGAGTTAGGACTCGGTGAAAAAGCTGAAAAGAAGAAGAGTATAGCATTTGTGTCAAGTGCTGATGACTCAGATGATGAAGGAAAACTGATCAAATATGAAGATGTGTCCAAAGAGCTAGTGTTGCTTGGAAGACAATTTAATAAAGTGTTGAAAAGGATGGACTTGAAGTCAAGAGAAAATGTTTGGAACAAGTCTCTCGACATCAACAAAGACCAGGATGGAGGCAGAAGATCCAGAACTGAAGAGGACTCTAATCAAGGGAAGAGAGTTCAATGCTATGAATGTGAAGGATTTGGGCACGTAAAAATTGAGTGTCCCACTTATCTCAAAAGACAGAAGAAGGGATTATCTGTGACATGGTCAGAAGCTGACACTGATGAGAAATCTGCAAAGTTAGTGACAGCATTAACAGGAGTATGTGAATCGGATGAAGAATCTGAAGAGCTTACTTTTGAAGAGCTGGCTATCTCTTATAAGAAGCTGTGCATTGAACATGAAGAAGTATGTCAGCAGAAAGAAGAACAAGCATGTGCCATTGTTTATTTAGAAGCTGAGAATACTGAGTATATGTCTACTATAGCTGATCTACAAAGTGAAGTAAATGTTATGAATTCAAAACTGGACAACATGATCAAAAATGTCAAAATGTTAAATAGGAGTTCGGATGTACTTGATGAAATTCTGAAGTCAGGATGAGATACTGGAAATGTCAGTGGTATTGTATTTAAAGGTACAAATGAATCTGAGGAAGTACCCGTTCAAGATAAGAGAAGTTTGAAGATGTTGAATAACATGCTGCAACATGCTCCCAGGCATCAGAAGAAGTTCATAAAGAAAAAGAATCAAAGGTGGACATGCTACCATTGTGGGAAGTTTGGTCATATAAATTTTTTTTGCTACAAGCTACATGGTTATCCCAAACCCATGTGTAGTGAGCGATTTTGGACGCGGTTCTTAAGTGCTGGTTGCTCTCTGCGGTTTGAGCTTTGACTACAGGTCGATTCAATTTTTATCCTATTGTGAGCTGAATAAGGAAGGGAAATAGATGTCTCCAATTAACCTTGCTTTGCATACTGAGTTTAAACAGCGGTCTGTTAGGTTACGAATGCTATCAATGTGGGGGGGCCTTTGTACTGGTTATTTGTATTTTCGCCAATACTGTTTTATCTAGACAGAAGGTTTCTGGAGGGGAACAATGATTAGGATGTTAGGACTGATGCTTTTGAATTACTGCTTTTTGATTGATGGAGATATGGGATTTGGGTTTTTTGTTGATTGCGCTCGCTAAGATCTTTTCTTTCGATCTTATGCCTACGTATTCCCGTTTACCGAAACAGGGAAATCAGAGCGTTCGTAGTTCCTCCTATTCTATGGGAGGAAATGGGTGTTTTGGTATCTTGTTCAAAGCCCAAGACGTGAAGCGAAAGGTGGTTTGTATCTTGTTCAAAGCCCAAGATGTGAAGCTGAAAGACCTCGGCTTTAGAGAGAATTTGTCATCTCTAAAGAGGGGAGAAGGAGAACTACTTTAACTGGGATACGCGGATCCGAGCAATGCCATAATTTCCGAAGAAAGGGTTTTAACCTGAAGGAGAAGAATTTAACTCAGTGTAGAGCAATGCCATCTTTCCTTAGGAATTTCTCATGCTAAAAGAGGGACAGTGGCGTGGATGTAGATGATCCAGAGGCTTGCCGCTTACAGCGATTAGATGAAGGGAAAGGAGTTGTTGATGTTTGTGTACTGTGAACGAGGCACAACTTTGATGCTAAAAGGTTAATTGGATCAACCAGTGTTTTTCTTATACAAAGCCTAAGAGGAGGCTAATTTCCGCTAGGAAAATCATTATACAAAGCCTAAGAGGAGGCTATTTTGTGTCCCGTACAAAGCCCGAGAGAGAGGCTAAAAGGTTTTGACTCAACGGTGGAATCTTTTGGTATCTCGTGTAAAGCCCGAGATGGAGGCTAAAAGTTGTTTGACTCCGCTAGGGAGAGTCATTGCACAAAGCCCAAGAGGAGGCTATGTCAGTTAAGTGACAGGTCCGGTATACTGATTTTGAAAGAGAAAATCAGTTCTTATATGAGCATCACTGTACTCATAGGTTAGATCTGAGGATCGGGGTGGTTTCCTTTCCTTTGAGGAAACGGGAAATCCAAAGGGTATTGAGACTGTCCGAGTCTGCGGGTTTCCTTCCTATTTAACGAAGGGGTCGCTTGAGAATGTCTTTGAGACTCAAGGAAGTTAGACTGTCCGTGTCTAGAGTTTCATCTTTTGTACTATGTTGTGAGAAACAGTAGTAGACTCTATGAAAGGACTGTTCTATGCAGATGACTAAGTTCTGTTCCTATACCTCTAGGAGGTCGTCGAGACAATTTGTACGAAGCCCAAGAGGAGGCTGGAAACCTTTAAGAAGCCGACGGGTCCTTGTACTAAGCCCAAGAGGAGGCTATCATTCCTGGAGGAAGAGATCATTATACGAAGCCTAAGAGGAGGCTGTGAATACTTCTAAAAAGCCGTAGGGTCCTTGTACGAAGCCCAAGAGGAGGCGGGGTTGCTTTTAGGAAGCCTGTGGGTCCTTGTATAATGCCCAAGAGGAGGCCGATGCTTTTAAGAAGCCCGTGGGTCTATCATCTCCTTTCCATTAGGAGAGATAACTCTTTTAAAGATAAAAACCACTGGTAAACGTGCGAGGTTTACTATCCAGCGACTTTTAGCTTTTAAAGAGGGTTCCTTAGTTAAGGTCCAAGATTATGACCGTAGTGGGTACCCAAACCCCGAGACATTCAAGGCAAGCTATCCACAAGGAATAGATCAAGTCAGGAAAGTTCGAGAATTTGGAATAAACTCAAAGATGCCATTCACGGAGAATACATTCATCTTTGGGAGTAGAGCTTCTTGACGATTCCTAAGGAGGACAGCCGAAGAGAAGACTGTATCTGGTGCTCCTATTGGGGATCTAGGCGTCTATTTCTACGAATAAATGAAACGGCGTCACCTAGTTCTAGACGTAGTTGCTGGGGAAACTCGAAATATCTATACTATTATTACACAGTAGATATGAGTTTATGAAAGGAGACTTACAGTGAGCAGCCCCACAATACAGTTTATAATATGAAAGCAGTAAACGAAAGCGATAACCACTTACTTGGTTGGAGTGCTTCCATGCTGTTTGGTTAGTTGTTCAACAAAGAAAGATTGAAAACAACAGTATATTCAAAATCAAAGGAGAAAGTGCTTTGAAAAAGAAAGATTTGGGGCTTACAGCTCGAGGAGAGGCCCAGGGTTTTATCAGTGAGCGCACTGTTTGACTTTGTACAGAGGGACTTATACAAGTGACTAGGGCCCAAAATGGTTTTCTGTATAAAGGGATGGGTCTTACACTCTCTCAAGAGGCCCAAAAAGGTTTAAAGGAAAAAGAGTGGGGCTTATAACACGAGGGTAGGCCCAAATGATTTTTCATTAAAAAAAATGGCGATCGCGCCGAGGTTTTCTTTTAACGCGGAGGGACTTATACAATAAGTGAGACCCAAGATGTTTTGGTTAAAAGGGGGATTGGGTCTTACACTCTAATAGAGGCCCAAAGTGTTTTGAACGGGTCTTATAGCTCAAGGAGAGGCCCAAGGGTTATTTTGAAAAGGGCGACGATCGCGCCATTTATTTTTGACGGTATCGGGACTTATACAATGAATGAGGCCCAAAAATGATTTGGTCAAAAAAGGATTGGGTCTTACACTCTATTAGAGGCCCAAAATGTTATAAGAAAAAGAAATGGGTCTTACTACTCGAGGGTAGGCCCAGGTTTATTTTAAAAAAGGCGACGATCGCGCCGTTTACTTGTACAGAGGGACTTATACAATGAATGAGTCCCAAGATGTTTTTGTACAAGGGGGGATGGGTCTTACACTCTCTCAAGAGGCCCAAGAAGTTTTGAAAATGATTTATGAGGGTTGAATTAATCCAAAACCCTAATTTGTTTTCAAAATGTATTTAATTGAATAAAAATTCAATTAAAATGATCAAAAATTGTTTAACACATGGAAAACAAATTGTGATCTTGGATTAATGCTTCAAAAATTAAGTATTGACCTACAAAATAATTAGAAAGCATAAAAAGTTGCAAAATCAATGTAGAAAAAATATTTAAAATGCCAAAAACAATCAAAATATTAATTCTTTATAAAAATATCAATTATATGAAATAAAATAATATTTTTGGGATTTTTTGATAAAATAAAATATTTTAACATTTTTGTGAATTATTAAAAAAAGAATCAACTCAAAATCATTAAAACTCAGAGAGAAATTAATTTTTGAATCAATTAAACAAAATCACAAAATTCAAATATTTGAATTTCTAAAAATGGCGCCAAGAACAAGCTGAAGAACACGCGCGTGTTCTTGGTTTCTCAGATTTGCATTTTCTATCCAATCTCCATGAATACGTAATCATATCATGCAATCCACATATCATTATGCTCGTCTCAACCTCACGATCATGTCTATGTACTTTAATTTCATTTAAATTAAACATACAACAAGAAATCACGAAGAGACCTCAAGAACCCTAATTTCTGCATGAAGGCTAGGATTTTTGATACACGATTCAAACAATGCAATTAATTGAGGGAAAACATTCCATGCATGATTATGAACATATGGCCAAATTATTGTGCGAGGAAATATGCATAGATTGAGAGATGACCAAGCATGTGCTTACCTCTAGGCCGTGACAGCAAGTTCAAAGTGATTTTTGATCTGGAGGTGTTACAGATGAGTTGTGATGATCTGAACAGCTTCCCTACACCCTATGGACTGTGTTTGGATGGTTGGACTTGATTGAAATTGGCTGGATCATTTTGTGGTACCTCAGCTGCACTTTGGTTAAAACCTTGAGCAAACAGCTGGTGATTTTGTGAAATTGATGTTTCAGAAGTAATCTAAGTGTTTGATCAGCTCATATGTGATGTATGTGAGGTGTGTGAGTGATTGGTTTGATTGGAATTGCTCTCAAACTCAAAACCCGATAGTGACTTGCCTTAGAAGGCAAAATTGGAGTGAAAGAAGAGATTTTGAGGAAAGCATCTGTTAGATGGATTTGGTGTACTCAAAATGACCACAATTGAGCTCTATTTATAGTAGAGCAAGTTTGTTTTGCAAGGAATAGTGCATGGCAGCTGGTAAGTAGGTTTGGCCAATGTTGGCAAATGAAAATCCAAGTCTCCTCTAGCCATTGACTAGAGGTTAGGGTATAGAGCTTTGGTTCCCTTGGTCTTGGATAAGTCTTGACTGATTTCAGATGAGAATGGCTCAGTCCATGCCACCTTGATAGTTCCATTGAATGCCTCATTCCAAATTTGAAGTCTTGTCCCTATTTTGGCCATTCTAGGTTCAACATGCTATTTCTTGTTCCATGGACTTTGGAGGCTTGGCTCAGTGATTGTCCCCTTTAGATTCAATCCTCTGAGGTGTCCAAGTGGATAGGAGCAATTGAATTTGGCTGATTTTGGCAAATCGACCAAAGTTACAAATTCTGCCTTGCCTTGACAGATTTTAGCAAGGCAACTTGCCAATGTCATATCTCATGGTGTAAGTTGAATTTGGCAATGTTCTTGGCCATTTTGGAAAGCTCTTACATGATACAACAACTGTTTGAACAAGTTTGGTTTTGATCTCTTTTGATTCCAAGTGAAAAATCCCCCTACATTTGGCAAAAAGTGAGGCAGAATCTGACTTAGTGAAAATTTCACTAAGTGTTGGAAAAAGTGACATTTTCACTTTTCAGCCACTTTGATCACTCCACAACTCAAAATCCTTAATGAATTGGAATGACTTGTAGTTGAAGTTTTTGTAGGTGATAATGAGGGCTACAAATCCATCTTTCGATGAGAAAAAATGGCCTTGTGGTTTAGGAGTTATGGTCCTTCAAAGTTGGTACCCTTGCCACTTTATTTTTAACTTAGAAAAATTTCTAAGTTTTATGGTTACCCCTTTTACAAGTTATCTCACTTTTCTTGATTTTTCTTGATGAATGATGATTCAAATCATACATTAACATCATTTTAGGGTTAAAAATCCATTTTGCTGAAAAATCTCAAAAAGTCAAAGTTGACTTTTGTGCACAGTTGACTTTTTATCAGATGAATTCCAAACTGTGCAATTCTTCAGGAAATCATGTCCTTGACCTAAATCAAACTTGATGGACATGTTCCATGGGTGTCATAGGGCATATTCAATCATGTATTAGGGTTTGGGAGCATGTCTTGGTCAAAAGTCAAAGTTACAGTTGACTTTTCCCTTAAAACCCTAATTGTGGTGCAGATGGAATTGAGACTTGTTGCTCAAACTTCTTGGATTAATCCATTGTCCCAAATGGATCAATATGGTATATTAGAGACCCTCAAATCATCTCTTGAGGTCTTGGCTCATGATTTGTCCCAAAAGTCAACTTAGGGGTGAATTAGGTCAAGAAACCCTAATTCCTGATTTTTGATGAATGCATCCCTTGAGGCAAAATTGACTTGATGCATGGGTTCATGAGGTTCCATGAAGTATATTAGGTTATGTTTTGGATCAATGGCTTGTGCCCAGATGAAACTTTTCATCTGGAGGCCCTGGGTGATCAAAACCCTAATTTGGTGACACTAGCGATCTTGAGGCTTGATCCACCTAGAAGGGAGCAACCTTGTGCTTAATCCTTGAAGTGGGAGTCCTTTTGATCCTTTGAGGATGTTTAAGAGATTAGACAAGTTGAAAATCAAGCCATTTCTTGATTGAGCCTTTGTCTAAAGCTCAGAGAGGGCTTGAAACCCTAATTTTGATTGTAGTGGATGCTCACCCATCTTTGAGGCATTTGGTGAGGCATGATGGTTCATCCATATTGTGATGATGATTTGCACAATGATGGGAAATCTTAGTGGTCAAAATTTGGGGTATGACAGATGCCCCTATTTAATCTTCTTGGACCCGAAGGTGTGAATGACGAAGGTGTTCGGGCATTCGGGGTGCAAGAGGATTAAATATCGGAATACCCGAAATTTTGATGGTGGTTATGAATGGTAGCTTACGCATTCATCTTCTTTAGCTAAGCGATGATGCTTAGAAAAGGTAAACTTCCCCTCGATCCTGGTCTCCTACCAAGGAACTGGTCTTAGTTTCTTTTGTCAACTTCCCCTCGTTCTTGGTTTCCTACCAAGGAACTGGTCTTAGTTTCTGATTTAAACTTCCCCTCGATCCTGGTTTCCTACCAAGGAACTGGTCTTAGTTTCTGATTTAAACTTCCCCTCGATCCTGGCTTCCTACCAAGGAACTGGTCTTAGTTTCTTTTGTCAACTTCCCCTCGTTCTTGGTTTCCTACCAAGGAACTGGTCTTAGTTTCTGATTTAAACTTCCCCTCGATCCTAGTTTCCTACCAAGGAACTGGTCTTAGTTTCTGATTTAAACTTCCCCTCGATCCTGGCTTCCTACCAAGGAACTGGTCTTAGTTTCTTTTGTCAATAAACTTTACTGACAAGGGACGCTATTCGTAGCGGCTTTCCTTCAAACTTCTCGCCGAATTTTCCTGGGGAGATGCCATTTGAGTGGAAAAAGTTTTGATGTCAGACTTGCTGGGGAACCCATTCGTCTGAATTGTAGAGGTACACAAACTTCTCTGTTTTAGAGACGCCATTTGTCGATTCGACTGGGGAAAGCGAGTCTCTTGAGAGACTGTTTTCGTTTGGGGTTACATCATACTTTTCTCGGGATCTTCCCGGAGAAATGCCATATGATGGGATCCAATTTTGAGGTGCCAATGACCTTCTCATCAGTGGTTTTTCGGAGCAAAACTGGCGTGCTGCCGAATCTCTGATCACGAGGCTTTCTCTGTGGATTTTCCTTATTCCGTGAAAGCAAGGATATCATCTTCAATGGCGAAGAGTGATGTTTATTGAAAGTTTTCTCTGGCTTTTCAGAGGTTCAAGTTATCAAAGTGGTCAAGGACCAACTTCTTTCCAGAATTAAACTGGAAGCGAAGTTGTTCAGACACAGTATTTATTGACGAGGCAAGAACTGACAACTCGATTGAGAGGACTTCTACCACTAGGGGACAAGACCGACTAGAAGGATAGTGATGCAATATGAAATGTGAATGCAAATAAAAAATGCATGATGTATGTATATATATGCTGACAAAACAGACGCGACATACAGACTAATGGGTGAACACAATCGGATACTCGGCCATCGCGGGGCGAAGAAGTACCGTTGATTCAAAATAGCAATTCCACCTTGCTTAGGAGAGATAGTCCCGTCGGGAGCTATGTTGATCGGGCTTAGGAGATGAGAACTCGGCCGAGGATATCAGACGAAACATGGTCTCTGACATTATTGATCCTTCATTCAGGAATACTAGTCTAGAAGGAGTACCTTGATTCTACACTTTGAAGTTCGCTTACTTTGGGAGAAGCGATCGATGTTCTTCTGATGTTCAACAGTCAAAAGAAATGCCATCTTTAATTTAAAAGCAGAAAAAGTGTAACAAGTAAATTTATTTTTGTTTTATTACAAGAATCGCTGATTAAGTTTAAACAACGTCGTTCTGTAAAGCTAAAACAAGTAAAGAATTACAAACACAAGCACAAGGGCTCAAATTTTATTGATAAGATGGAGATAAGCCAAACGCGTGATTCCAAAGAGTATATACAAAGTTAGAAAATGGTAATTTACAGGGAAAATGGCTACGTTGAAACATAACGACCACTATCCTTCTACCAACTTTGAGTTCGGGACATCCTGAGCTTCTGTCGAAGATGACCTTTGACGGGAGATTTCCTCCGATGGATGATGCAACTGTTGTTGCTGCTGAGGGACTTGCCTCTGTTGAACATAGTTACTTGCCATTATCCCTAACTTTTGCCTGGATTGTACTATGAGATTTCCAATCCATCGGGATGATTTTTTTTCATGTCTCTAACTTTTGCCTGGACCGCCCTTTCGGGTTTTCAATCCACCGAGACGTTTTTTTTTAGTTTTAGGCGAAGTATTTCTTCACTACATCAACATTCGTGGGGTAGGCAACTTCCTCTCCGTCCATGGGTGCAAATCTCAAGGCACCGCCTGAGAAAGCTTTCGTGACAACATAGGGGCCATCATAATTCGGGGTCCATTTGCCCCGAGTATTAGTGAGAAAAGATTGTATCTTCTTGAGCACGAGGTCTCCTTTTCTGAAGACACGAGGTCGGACCTTTTTGTCAAACGCTCTCTTTATTCTCTGTTGATACAACTGACCGTGGCATAGTGCCGTGATTCGCTTCTCTTCGATCAGATTTAGTTCGTCGTGTCGACTTTGACACCATTCAGCTTCGGTAAGCTTAGCTTCCATCAATACCCGGATTGATGGGATCTCTACTTCTATGGGGAGCACTGCTTCCATGCCATATACTAGAGAGAAAGGGGTTGCCCCTGTTGAAGTGCGGACAGATGTTCGATAACCATGAAGAGCAAAGGGTAGCATCTCGTGCCAGTCTTTATAGGTTACAACCATCTTTTGAACAATCTTCTTGATGTTCTTGTTAGCCGCTTCTACCGCTCCGTTCATCTTGGGTCGGTAGGGAGATGAGTTATGGTGTTCGATCTTGAACTTTGCACACAACTCTTTCATCATCTTATTGTTCAAGTTAGATCCATTATCAGTAATGATCTCGCTTGGAACACCATAACGGCAGATGATATTGTTTTTGATAAATCGGACCACCACTTGTCGAGTTACATTGGCGAATGACGCTGCTTCGACCCACTTGGTGAAATAGTCAATGGCTACAAGGATGAACCAATGTCCGTTTGAAGCCTTGGGCTCAATCATGCCAATCATGTCGATTCCCCATATGGAAAAAGGCCACGGGGAAGAAAGAACTTTGAGATGTGATGGCGGTACATGAATTTTGTCAGAGTATATCTGACACTTGTGACATCTCCTCATGTACTTGTAGCAGTCGGATTCCATGGTCAACCAATAATACCCTGCTCTCAGAATTTTTCTGGCCATTGTGTGTCCGTTGGCATGAGTGCCAAAGGATCCTTCATGAATTTCTTTCATGAGCATGTCTGCTTCTGGTCTGTCGACGCATCGGAGCAAGACCATGTCAAAATTTCTCTTATAAAGAGTGTCACCGCTCAGGAAGAAGTTTCCAGCCAATCTTCTGAGGGTTTTCTTGTCTTTTCTGAGTGCCCCCAGATGGGTACTCTTGTTTCTGAAGGAAGCATTTGATATCGTGATACCAAGGTCTGTCATCTATGACTGCTTCAATCGTGAAGACGTAAGCGGGCCGTTCAAGGTGCATGATGTCGATCTTAGGTATGTCATTCCATCGACCCACACTAATCATGGAAGAGAGAGTGGCTAATGCATCAGCCATGTGATTCTCCTCACGAGGGATGTGATGAAAGTCGACTCTGTTGAAGAAAGGTAACAACCTTCTTGCATAGTCTTTGTAAGGAATCAATCCTGATTGGTATGTGTTCCAATCTCCTTTTATTTGGTTAATAACCAAGGCTGAATCGCCGTATACGTCCAAGTTTTTGATACTTAAATCAATCGCTTCTTCGAGACCCATGATACATGCTTCGTATTCGGCCTCGTTGTTCGTACATTTGAACGTAAGTCTGGCAGTGAAAGGAATGTGGGAACCCTGAGGGGTAACAATGATTGACCCAATTCCATTTCCATAATGATTGACTGCTCCGTCAAAGATAAGTCCCCACTGGGAACCTGGTTCTGGCCCTTCACTGGGTAGCGGTTCATCGCAATCTTTCATCTTTAGATACATGACATCTTCGTCTGGGAAGTCAAACCCGATTGATTCTTGATCGCCAATCGGTTGATGAGCCAAATGATCGGCTAAAATACTTCCTTTAACGGCTTTCTGAGCATGGTACTCTATGTCATATTCTGATAGTAACATCTGCCAACGGGCAATCCTTCCCGTGAGAGCAGGTTTTTCGAAAACGTACTTGATTGGATCCATTTCGGAGACCAACCAAGTAGTATGACGAATCATGTACTGGCGAAGACGTTTGGCTTCCCAAGCCAAAGCGCAACAAGTTTTCTCAAGCATTGTGTACCGAGTCTCGCAGTCGGTGAATTTCTTGCTTAGATAGTAAATGGCAGACTCTTTCCGTTTAGTTTCGTCTTGTTGGCCAAGTACACATCCCATTGAGTCCTCTAGGACTGTGAGGTAAATGATCAGTGGTCTTCCTTCCACTGGAGGTGATAGAATCGGAGTATTCAACAGATATTCCTTGATACTGTCGAAGGCGGTTTGGCAATCATCTGACCAAATGCAATCCTGATTCTTTTTGAGTAATTTGAAAATCGGTGCACACGTCGCGGTCATAAGGAATATGAATCTGGAGATGTAGTTCAAACGTCCCAGGAATCCTCTGACTTGTTTTTCAGTTTTCGGAGAAGGCATTTCTTTAATGGCCTTGACCTTGTCAGGATCAACCTCAATTCCTTTCTGGCTGACGATGAACCCTAGTAGTTTCCCTGAACAGACACCGAAGGTGTACTTGTTGGGATTCAAGCGGAGCTTGAATTTTCTTAGACGTTCGAACAATTTTGACAGATGTTCAACGTGCTCATCCTCTGTTCTTGATTTTGCAATCATATCATCGACATACACTTCGATTTCCTTGTGTATCATGTCATGAAACAGAGTAGTCATGGCCCTTTGATAGGTTGCCCCGGCGTTCTTCAAACCAAACGGCATTACCTTGTAACAAAAGGTACCCCATGGGGTAATGAACGAAGTTTTCTCCATGTCTTTCGGTGCCATTTTGATCTGATTATAGCCCGAGAATCCATCCATGAAGGAGAATACTTTGAACTTTGCTGTGCTGTCAACCAGCATGTCAATGTGTGGTAAAGGAAAGTCATCCTTTGGACTTGCCTTGTTTAGATCTCTGTAATCAACACACATTCTGACCTTTCCATCCTTTTTGGGAACGGGTACGATGTTGGCTAACCATTGAGGATATTCAGATGTAGCAAGGAAACCCGCGTCAATCTGTTTCTGTACCTCCTCCTTGATTTTGATGGCCATGTCCGGGTGAGTGCGTCTCAACCTTTGCTTTACTGGCGGACATTCCGATCTCAATGGTAAGTGATGTTCCACGATGTTGGTATCCAACCCTGGCATATCCTGATAGGACCAAGCGAATACATCGGGGAATTCTTTGAGAAGCTTTGTCAAACCCTCTCTGGCAGTTGGACTGAGCAGTGCCCCAATCCTGATTTCTTTTCTCTCCTTTTTCGAACCCAAGTTTACCGTTTCCAACGGTTCTTTATGAGGTTCAATGGACCTTTCCTCTTGTCTGAGTAGTCGGGAGATCTCTTCTGGAATTTCGTTGTCATTTTCTTCTTTAGCCTCGAATACCGGGAACTCAAAGTTGGGAGAAGGCATCAGATCGTATGTTTCAACTGGGTTTAAAACAAGCAATCTGCATGACGTGATGATTCGTGTTTAGAAGAGATAGAGAAAATGCAAGTGTGTGCAGTGTATTTGTTTTACTGCTTGTTTTTATTTTTGAATGTTTTTTTTTTAGGATTACCATTTTCTGAAAAAGCAAAAAGAGAAAACAACAATTAATGCGGAAATTACAGAACGACGTTATTTTATTAATAAACAAGTCGAATCTTGAAACTACAACCCTATAAAACAAAACTCTGTCGCTTTGGGCAAAGCGAAGAGGGAAATTTACAGAAAACGAGCCCTATCAAAACATCTGTTTCACCTAGGCAGGGTGAAAGGTTAAAAGATGGAAATTACTTTGACTGATGAACGACCTTCGGAACCTCGACGACAACCCATTGGCGGCGAACTCCTCGGTGAATCACAAAGTCTGGCACCTTCCTTGATTTGTCTTCAGAAATGACGCTGATTTCTGGTAGAGCAGGATCATTGGAATCTGTCTCCCAGGCAGAATTGTCGTAGGAGGATTCCTCTGTTGCATTTTACATAGCATTGGTGCTCTCAGCTGTATCTCCCCATCCAGTTGGCTGGATATCTTCGAGCTTGATACGAGAGCTTTCGGGAGCAGTGTACTTGACCATAAAGTCGTATTTTCCACTTGGTTGTCCCAGAGTGTCCCAAACTTCTTTGGAACTGGAGAAGTCATCCCTCTCGATGACGTTGACCTCGGGAAAAGCATAATTAATGAATTCTAGTCCTGCAAATGTTGCGAATTCATCGTCATGTTGAGTAATTTCTGAATGACCTGAGTGTTGATCCCATGACATGGTGGGGACATAGGTATTCTGTTCAATGACGCTCAGCTGAGTTTCATTGTTCGGCTGCCTCTCTTGCCCCAAGTTTCCTGGATAAGGTTGCCACATTGGCAGACCATCCATTGGGCCATAGTAGTTGTAGTCAAAATTGTCTTTCATCAGAGTGTCCTCCTCTAATGAATTTGGCGGAGCACGACATCCTTCCGGATCACAATCTCTGTAGATCATTTCGACATCTGATCTTGGTATAAATCTCGGACTTTCTGTAGGAAAGCAAAAAGGCATAGGCACCTCTTCCTGAGACATATAACCGTCCTTGTTAAGATAGGACTTCCATTCTTCATCCGTGTCAGAGGGATCTTCCTCATTGATAGCATGAACTGTCTGAGACACTGGGTGAAGAAAACCTCCACTGTGGAAGAAGTTTTGAAGGGGATGAAGACTTTCATCGTTGGCAACTGCCTGGGTACAGGTTGCAGAAAAACCAAGACCCTTATTTATTTTATTGTCAATAGGAACGACAAGCCGTCCCCATCCTGTCGTATCGATACTCTCGACCGCTTTGATAGCATCTTTGCATGAAGAAATTGAAGTTCCTTCTTTGAACTGATTGTCCTTGCTCACCGATAGTGCTTGGAACTGAGTTCCAATAACCTCCTCGGGTTCCGCACAAGTAGATGATGATAGGTTACTCAAAAGCAAGGCTTGTTCCCCACAAACCGTGACAAGTTGATCGTTCTTGACGAACTTTAGCTTTTGGTGGAGGGTCGAAGTAACCGCTCCAGCCTGATGTATCCAAGGTCTTCCTAATAAACAACTGTATGTTGCCCGGATGTCCATGACCTGGAAAGTGATTTGGAAAGTGTGAGGACCAATAGTTATGAGAAGATCAACTTCGCCGATAACTGTTTTTCTGGATCCGTCGAATGCTTTGACGACGACCTCTCTGACTCTCATCGGAGGGCCCTTGAATGATAATTGCATCAAAGTGGACTCCGGCATAACATTCAGGGCTGACCCTGTGTCTACCAGTACGTTGGCTAAAGCATCGCCCTGACAGTTAACTGTAATGTTGAGCGCCATGTTATGACGACGACCCTTTTCAGGTAATTCTTCATCACTAAATCCCAAATTATTGCAGTAAGTGATGTTAGAGACAATGCTATCGAATTGTCTGATTGTTACATCCTGTTCCACAAAGGCTTGCTCCAAGACTTTCTGTAGAGCCTCTCTGTGTGCTTCTGAACTGAGTAACAGTGATAATACTGAGATCTTTGAAGGAGTCTGTAACAGTTGATCAACAATGTTATATTCACTCCTTTGGATGAGCTTCATCATCTCATCATTGTTTTTTGAAAGGTCGGGATTACTGCATTGACCGACTGGCGGATCAGGAATTTCCGCCTGAAGTTCCTTTTCTTTGTTGGATTCTCCAACCCCTCGGTTGAAGATTCGACCGCTCCGTGTTACACGACTGATGTCTGTAATATTCACGACGGAGGGTAATGGAATTTCTTTTCCATTCTCGATTATTATTGCACCGTATTTGTAAGGGATTGCCTTAGCTGATTCATACGGTAGTGGCCCCGGTAGATAGATGACTATGGGAACCTTCTGATTTTTCTGACCATCATAAGTAATCTCGATTCGTTCCTGGTTGGGAACTTTAGATTCGTCAAGTAGAGAATGATGGCAAAAACATCCCTGGTCCTATGATGACCAGAGATTGTGACAACATCCTCAACTTGATCGGCAAGGTAGTTCGGCGTCCAGTTGATGGGTCCAGAACCTGGATATGGACTAATTTCTCCATGATCGACCCGACCCTGAAGAGCTGCTCTCACAAGGTAACACCCTTGGTTACTTTCCGAACAGACGCTACAACTATCATAGTTGTGTGGAGGCACCTGGCCACGCCCACTTTGAATACAATGTAACCTCACTAGGTTACCTTCCATTGATCGGACATCCTGACTTTGACGACGAGTAGGATTCCTGTTATTGATACTAATCTGCTGAGTATCTTTATCCATGTAGATTGGCATCCACCAGTGATTTAACAAGTGCTGAAGTGTCTCCTGGACAAGGGTACAACCTCGATCGTTTCTGCAACCCGCTTTACAATTTTGATAGTCATGTGATATTAAGAATCCAAGTCGGACCTGCTCAGCATGTAACTCTACCAGGTTGGTATTCATTACGCGGATATCGAAGTTCTGAACCATGTTGATTTGATAGGAGTTCCTATCATGGTAGTCTTGGATCCATCCAAGATCCATCTGACGCTGGAGGGCCTCTTGTATGAAAGAGCATCCCTGTTTGTTTACCGAGCAAATCAGACAGGAACTGTAATCGTGTCGCGGCAGATTATGATACTGGCTTTGCCTTGAGTGCATCGCCACCAAGTTGACATTCATTGTACGGATGTCGTGGTTCTGAATGACGTTGGAATTCGTGTAAACCATGTTAACTCCACGAACTCGGTGCTCTTGGATCCATCCGAGATCCATCTGTTCCTGTAGAGCTGATTGCACTACCGAACATCCTTGGTTATCTTTAGAGCAGATATCACACTGGTGATAGTTATGAGGTGGCACATGGCCATATCCACTCTGTCTACAATGCATCTTGACCAGATTGGTTTTCAATAAGAGTACATCGTGAATTTGATAGACATTGTTAGTCTCTTTCTCAATCAGATTGACTGCAGCTTTCTCATGTTGAGGCAGCGGGTTCGTAAGAACATTAGGATTCGTATCTTTGAAAGATAAGAGCCCGCTCCTAACAAGCTTTTGCACGTCGGATTTGAAATTGAGACAATTCTCAATGTTATGCCCTGAACGTCCTTGATGATAAGGGCATGTTTAATCCGCCTTAAACCAAAAAGGTGGATTTTCCGGAACTGTAAGAGGAGACTTAGTCTGAATGTGCCCCTTGGCTAGCAGTAACGGAAATAATTCTACGTACAACATGGGTATAGGATCAAACCCTGATGGCCGTGTTGTACGGTTGTTGTTATATGGAGGACGAGCCTGCTGAAGAGGCTGTTGTGTCCTTTGTTGGTCAGGTTGGCTCTGCGCAACCTGAGGTTGATACATAGGAACAGACGCGGGGCCGATAACAGGAGTTACAGCTGCTACTGGCTGATAATGTCGCCTTTGCTTTCCGAGAGAGGTATTCCCAATATCTTGCTCTTTTTTCTTAGAGAGAGCACTACCGTATTTTTTAGTACCGCTCGTTGATCCAGTGTCTTTTACCAAACGTCTTTCTCGGACGGCTTCCTCAAGACGTACACCCATGCCGACCATTTCGGTGAAATCACTGGGCACACTGGCAACCATTCGGTCATAGTAAAATGAGCTTAAGGTCTTTAAGAAGATTTTTGTCATCTCTTTTTCCTCAAGAGGTGGACAAATTTGAGCGGCAATTTCACGCCACCTTTGAGCATACTCCTTAAAGGTTTCTTTGTCCTTTTGCGACATTGATCTGAGTTGATCTCTGTCGGGTGCCATGTCCAAATTGTACTTGTATTGTTGGACGAAGGCAGTACCAAGATCTCTGAATGTACTGATCGTAGTACGGTTTAAACCCATGTACCATTTAAGTGCGGCACCGGTTAAACTATCCTGGAAGTAGTGAATCAGCAGGTCCTGATTCTCCGTCTGAGCTGACATCCGCCGAGCGTACATCACCAGATGGCTCTGAGGGCAAGAGTTACCCTTGTATTTTTCAAAGTCGGGCACTTGGAACTTGTGCGGGACTTTCACATTTGGGACCAAGCCGAGGTCTGCGGCGTCCTTTCCAAATAGATCCTGACCGCGAATGGCTTGCAGCTCTTTCTGCATTTCCAAGAACTGCTCCTGGAATTCATCCATTCTGTCAAACATAGTTTCCTTCTTACCAGAAGGTGTCTGTGGAATCTGTCCTTCCGGGACAGTGTGCACCACAGGGGGTGGTACCGTGACTACGGCAGTAAGTCTTGGTGCCTCCCGAAGTTTGTAACCTTCAGGAGTCTTGAGTATGCCCCTGGCATCTTCGCTTTCCCGAAGTTTGTAACCTTCAGGCCCAGCGGCTTCTGTTGCGATTCCCTGATCTTCAGTGATCGGCGGAACATATCCTTCCGGGATATAGTTAACAGGCATGCCCCACGGACGATCTTTCGGCATCTAATACCTAGGATCATACTTTTCTATGATGGGCGTTGAGGTGATCTCTGAGATCACAGTTCTTTGTAGCTGAGCTTCTACCATGGCTTGCATGTCGTTACGAAGCTTTCTCATATCCTCTCTCAGAGCGTCGATCTCTTCTTTCAACTCTCTGTTTTCTTCCTCAAGATCATCCATCTTTTTCTGACTATTGGCCCGAGTATTATACGAATGAGACAGTTTGACTCTAGAACCGAGACACAAATGTGAGATTCATAGGTAAGAAGAATACGCGATGTGAGAATGATGAATGCAATGATTATATTAATTGTTGTTTTTCTTTTTTTATTTAATCAAAATAAACTTCGACAATTAGATTGCAAATATCAAACAGTGGGGAAACCCCTTTTTATTGAATTCCAAAGGATTACAGAAATGGAAATACAGTAGATTATAAAGTGCAAAAACAGAAACCTAAACTAATGGGTCCCGAGTCCTCTTCTTTGACCGGGGTGCTTGGGCCGTTGTCGGGTTGTCATTCCTTTGCCAGGTGAAAGGAGCGAGCAAATTCCTTTGGTCATCTTGATTCTCTACAGCATGCTGCTCCAAAATTTCAATCAAAGCATCTTTCTCTTTTAGTAGTTGCTGTATTTGGATACACTCTACGTCGAGGGTGCGGTACTTGTTCTTCCAAGATCTTCTTTCCTTTTGAACTTTGTTGAGAGTAACCTGAAGCTTTTCAGTTTCCATCATGAAGTACATGACAGTTTCCCTCGGTTGAAGAATTCCGTAACGAGGATAAGGCATTTTTAGCTTGAGAGCTCTAGTTTGTACCCAATGGAGATAAGGCTCCACCGAGACACAATCCGGTTTTCCCAGAGACTCTCGTCCTTTCTTATGAACATGTTTTCAAGCTTGCACTATTTCCATCTTTAGTGATCTATCATTTTCTCCTTCTTTGAAGAAAAGACCTTCCAGATGAACACCCAGTGGGATGTGTCTCATCGGGTATCCAAATTGACGAAGAACCAATGTCGGATGATAGTTGATTCCTCCTTTAGTTCCTATGAGGGGTACGCTGGGGAAGTTTCCACAACGGTCAATGATTCTGATTCCCTCATAAATCCTATTACACCAATCTATATCGGAATTGGTGAGAGACATGATCTTCTGCGACCAACGTAAGACACTCTTGCAATCCCAAAAAGCAGCAGACTTGGGCAAGTGAGAGATAAACCATTTGTAGAGCAAAGGTACACAACATGTGACCTCCCCTCCGCTGTACAAATTTCCCAAGTGTACAGAATGATACGCATCTACGAGCAAAGTCGGCACAGGGTTTCCAATGAGAAAAACCTTAATAGCGTTGATATCGACGAAGTTATTGATGTTAGGAAACAAAAATAACCCGTAGGTGAGCAAGACAAAGATGCTTTCAAAAGCAGTCATGTTCCCTATACTAGCGAAGTACAGGGCTTTCTTTGTCAAGAACTGGGCTGGAAAACCTTGGATGCCACCCTTAGTGGTCATGTGAGTCCTGACCTCAGACTCGTCCAAATGAATTGCTATTGCAATAGTCTGATTCTTTGGAATTTCTTCCAGTCCAGAAAATGGAGCTCGATCAGTGATATGTAAATCAGTCAGATGAGAATACTCCTCCAGCGTTGGTGATAGCTGGTAATCCGGGAATGTGAAACAATGATAAACCGGATCGTAGAACTGAATGAGCGCGTCCATGATCCCCTTAATCACATGGACTCTTAACAGTGGTAGCAAACCACCGTGCTTGGCTCTGAAAGCCTCTGGGTTAACGATCATCCTCGCTAACTTTCTCAAATCCTCTAGCTTTGGAACCTTGAAGGTATACTGGTGAGTTCTCCTTCTACCGAAATCCATTAATGCAATCTTTTTCTCTGATATTTGCAATCACAGTCTTAGTTTAATTTGAAAAACAGAGAGACTAGAAGAGAAGTTTTTTGAATGTTTTAATGTTTTATTAAATGGATGCATGAATGCAGCACACAAAAACATAGAAAAAACATGGGGTCAAAGGGTCGTTGTCATGAAGTCAAGGCTCTACCCATCCCCAAAGGTTTATACTAGGGTGATTTTTTGTACCTGTACTCATTATCATCAGCTCCTCCCTGGAAAGCAAGACAACAAGCGGATCGCCAGCGAGTTGTAGAGCAATCTTAGAGTAAGTGCCATTCACCGAGAATAGATCACCAGCCTCAAATGAGGGTAGTATCGCGTAACAACTATTTCCGATAGTTTCCGCACTACGAAAGGGTTTGGCTCCTCAGCTTCTCAGACTTAACAACTGGCCCATTGGCTAGAAGAGTGAATGGGTTGCGTTGGTCAGCCTCCACTGAGGTTGATGGTCGACCCCGTCGCCATCACTTATCTTAAGTGTATACTCATTCTCACCACATGCGGCATCACACGCATTCCTAGTAGCAGAAAAATAAACACTTATAGCAATTAGGAAAAGCAGTATATATATTTGTCCTAATCATCCTAGACTTATAAAGCTAAGAATCCTAAGTTCCTGACAGAAATGGCTCCCCGGCTGAGTTACCACTCTGTAGTTTTTCACACAAGAGGTGAAAAGGAAGATCGTGCCTAGATCTAACTTTGATAAGCCCCACGGTGGGCGCCATTTTTTCTGTTGGTGGCCACCGCCATGAAAATGACTTACCCAAGGTTTAAATTATAAGAAGGAAAGAACCGGCCCCACGGTGGGCGCCATTTTTTCTATAGCGAGCGATTTTGGACGCGGTTCTTAAGCGCTGGTCGCTCTCTGCGGTTTGAGCTTTGACTACAGGTCGATTCATTTTTTATCCTATTGTGAGCTGAATAAGGAAGTGAAATAGATGTCTCCAATTAACCCTGCTTTGCATACTGAGTTTAAACAGTAGTCTGTTAGGTTACGAATGCTATCAATGTGGGGGGGCCTTTGTACTGGTTATTTGTATTTTCGCCAATACTGTTTTATCTAGATAGAAGGTTTCTGGCGGGGAACAAGGATTAGGATGTTAGGACTGATGCTTTTGAATTACTGCTTTTTGATTGATGGAGATATGAGATTTGGGTTTTTTGTTGATTGCGCTCGCTAAGATCTTTTCTTTCGATCTTATGCCTACGTATTCCCGTTTACCGAAACAGGGAAATCAGAGCGTTCGTAGTTCCTCCTATTCTATGGGAGGAAATGGGTGTTTTGGTGTCTTGTTCAAAGCCCAAGACATGAAGCGAAAGGTGGTTTGTATCTTATTCAAAGCCCAAGATGTGAAGCTGAAAGACCTCGACTTTAGAGAGAATTTGTCATCTCTAAGGAGGGGAGAAGGAGAATTACTTTAACTGGGATACGCGGATCCGAGCAATGCCATAATTTCCGAAGAAAGGGTTTTAACCTGAAGGAGAAGACTTTAACTCAGTGTAGAGCAATGCCATCTTTCCTTAGGAATTTCTCATGCTAAAAGAGGGACAGTGGCGTGGATGTAGATGATCCAGAGGCTTGCCGCTTACAGCGATTAGATGAAGGGAAAGGAGTTGTTAATGTTTGTGTACTGTGAACGAGGCACAGCTTTGATGCTAAAAGGTTAATTGGATCAACCAGTGTTTTTCTTATACAAAGCCTAAGAGGAGGCTAATTTCCGCTAGGAAAATCATTATACAAAGCCTAAGAGGAGGCTATTTTGTGTCCCGTACAAAGCCCGAGAGAGAGGCTAAAAGGTTTTGACTCAACGGTGGAATCTTTTGGTATCTCGTGTAAAGCCCGAGATGGAGGCTAAAAGTTGTTTGACTCCGCTAGGGAGAGTCATTGCACAAAGCCCAAGAGGAGGCTATGTCAGTTAAGTGACAGGTCCGGTATACTGATTTTGAAAGAGAAAATCAGTTCTTATATGAGCATCACTGTACTCATAGGTTAGATCTGAGGATCGGGGTGGTTTCCTTTCCTTTGAGGAAACGGGAAATCCAAAGGGTATTGAGACTGTCCGAGTCTGCGGGTTTCCTTCCTATTTAACGAAGGGGTCGCTTGAGAATGTCTTTGAGACTCAAGGAAGTTAGACTGTCCGTGTCTAGAGTTTCATCTTTTGTACTATGCTGTGAGAAACAGTAGTAGACTCTATGAAAGGACTGTTCTATACAGATGACTAAGTTCTGTTCCTATACCTCTAGGAGGTCGTCGGGACAATTTGTACGAAGCCCAAGAGGAGGCTGGAAACCTTTAAGAAGCCGACGGGTCCTTGTACTAAGCCCAAGAGGAGGCTATCATTCCCGGAGGAAGAGATCATTATACGAAGCCTAAGGGAGGCTGTGAATACTTCTAAGAAGCCGTAGGGTCCTTGTACGAAGCCCAAGAGGAGGCGGGGTTGCTTTTAGGAAGCCTGTGGGTCCTTGTATAATGCCCAAGAGGAGGCCGATGCTTTTAAGAAGCCCGTGGGTCTATCATCTCCTTTCCATTAGGAGAGATAACTCTTTTAAAGATAAAAACCACTGGTAAACGTGCGAGGTTTACTATCCAGCGACTTTTAGCTTTTAAAGAGGGTTCCTTAGTTAAGGTCCAAGATTATGATCGTAGTGGGTACCCAAACCCCGAGACATTCAAGGCAAGCTATCCACAAGGAATAGATCAAGTCAGGAAAGTTCGAGAATTTGGAACAAACTCAAAGATGCCATTCACGGAGAATACATTCATCTTTGGGAGTAGAGCTTCTTGACGATTCCTAAGGAGGACAGCCGAAGAGAAGACTGTATCTGGTGCTCCTATTGGGGATCTAGGCGTCTATTTCTACGAATAAATGAAACGGCGTCACCTAGTTCTAGACGTAGTTGCTGGGGAAACTCGAAATATCTATACTATTATTACACAGTAGATATGAGTTTATGAAAGGAGACTTACAGTGAGCAACCCCACAATACAGTTTATAATATGAAAGCAGTAAACGAAAGCGATAACCACTTACTCGGTTGGAGTGCTTCCATGCTGTTTGGTTAGTTGTTCAACAAAGAAAGATTGAAAACAACAGTATATTCAAAATCAAAGGAGAAAGTGCTTTGAAAAAGAAAGATTTGGGGCTTACAGCTCGAGGAGAGGCCCAGGGTTTTATCAGTGAGCGCACTGTTTGACTTTGTACAGAGGGACTTATACAAGTGACTAGGGCCCAAAATGGTTTTCTGTATAAAGGGATGGGTCTTACACTCTCTCAAGAGGCCCAAAAAGGTTTAAAGGAAAAAGAGTGGGGCTTATAACACGAGGGTAGGCCCAAATGATTTTTCATTAAAAAAAATGGCGATCGCGCCGAGGTTTTCTTTTAACGCGGAGGAACTTATATAATAAGTGAGACCCAAGATGTTTTGGTTAAAAGGGGGATTGGGTCTTACACTCTAATAGAGGCCCAAAGTATTTTGAACGGGTCTTATAGCTCAAGGAGAGGCCCAAGGGTTATTTTGAAAAGGGCGACGATCGCGCCGTTTGTTTTTGACGGTATCGAGACTTATACAATGAATGAGGCCCAAAAATGATTTGGTCAAAAAAGGATTGGGTCTTACACTCTATTAGAGGCCCAAAATGTTATAAGAAAAAGAAATGGGTCTTACTACTCGAGGGTAGGCCCAGGTTTATTTTAAAAAAGACGACGATCGCGCCGTTTACTTGTACAGAGGGACTTATACAATGAATGAGTCCCAAGATATTTTTGTACAAGGGGGGATGGGTCTTACACTCTCTCAAGAGGCCCAAGAAGTTTTGAAAATGATTTATGAGGGTTGAATTAATCCAAAACCCTAATTTGTTTTCAAAATGTATTTAATTGAATAAAAATTCAATTAAAATGATCAAAAATTGTTTAACACATGGAAAACAAATTGTGATCTTGGATTAATGCTTCAAAAATTAAGTATTGACCTACAAAATAATTAGAAAGCATTAAAAGTTGCAAAATCAATGTAGAAAAAACATTTAAAATGCCAAAAACAATCAAAATATTAATTCTTTACAAAAATATCGATTATATGAAATAAAATAACATTTTTGGGATATTTTGATAAAATAAAATATTTTAACATTTTTGTGAATTATTAAAAAAAGAATCAACTCAAAATCATTAAAACTCAGAGAGAAATTAATTTTTGAATCAATTAAACAAAATCACAAAATTCAAATATTTGAATTTCTAAAAATGGCGCCAAGAACAAGCTGAAGAACACGCGCGTGTTCTTGGTTTCTCAGATTTGCATTTTCTATCCAATCTCCATGAATACGTAATCATATAATGCAATCCACATATCATTATGCTCGTCTCAACCTCACGATCATGTCTATGTACTTTAATTTCATTTAAATTAAACATACAACAAGAAATCACGAAGAGACCTCAAGAACCCTAATTTCTGCATGAAGGCTAGGATTTTTGATACACGATTCAAACAATGCAATTAATTGAGGGAAAACATTCCATGCATGATTATGAACATATGGCCAAATTATTGTGCGAGAAAATATGCATAGATTGAGAGATGACCAAGCATGTGCTTACCTCTAGGCCGTGACAGCAAGTTCAAAGTGATTTTTGATCTGGAGGTGTTACAGATGAGTTGTGATGATCTGAACAACTTCCCTACACCCTATGGATTGTGTTTGGATGGTTGGACTTGATTGAAATTGGCTGGATCATTTTGTGGTACCTCAGCTGCACTTTGGTTAAAACCTTGAACAACCAGCTGGTGATTTTGTGAAATTGATGTTTCAGAAGTAATCTAAGTGTTTGATCAGCTCATATGTGATGTATGTGAGGTGTGTGAGTGATTGGTTTGATTGGAATTGCTCTCAAACTCAAAACCCGATAGTGACTTGCCTTAGAAGGCAAAATTGGAGTGAAAGAAGAGATTTTGAGGAAAGCATCTGTTAGATGGCTTTGGTGTACTCAAACTGACCACAATTGAGCTCTATTTATAGTAGAGCAAGTTTGTTTTGCAAGGAATAGTGCATGGCAGCTGGTAAGTAGGTTTGGCCAATGTTGGCAAATGAAAATCCAAGTCTCCTCTAGCCATTGACTAGAGGTTAGGGTATAGAGCTTTGGTTCCCTTGGTCTTGGATAAGTCTTGACTGATTTCAGATGAGAATGGCTCAGTCCATGCCACCTTGATGGTTCCATTGAATGCCTCATTCCAAATTTGAAGTCTTGTCCCTATTTTGGCCATTCTAGGTTCAACATGCTATTTCTTGTTCCATGGACTTTGGAGGCTTGGCTCAGTGATTGTCCCCTTTAGATTCAATCCTCTGAGGTGTCTAAGTGGATAGGAGCAATTGAATTTGGCTGATTTTGGCAAATCGACCAAAGTTGCAAATTCTGCCTTGCCTTGACAGATTTTAGCAAGGCAATTTGCCAATGTCATATCTCATGGTGTAAGTTGAATTTGGCAATGTTCTTGTCCATTTTGGAAAGCTCTTACATGATACAACAACTGTTTGAACAAGTTTGGTTTTGATCTCTTTTGATTCCAAGTGAAAAATCCCCCTACATTTGGCAAAAAGTGAGGCAGAATCTGACTTAGTGAAAATTTCACTAAGTGTTGGAAAAAGTGACATTTTCACTTTTCAGCCACTTTGATCACTCCACAACTCAAAATCCTTAATGAATTGGAATGACTTGTAGTTGAAGTTTTTGTAGGTGATAATGAGGGCTACAAATCCATCTTTGGATGAGAAAAAATGGCCTTGTGGTTTAGGAGTTATGGTCCTTCAAAGTTGGTACCCTTGCCACTTTATTTTTAACTTAGAAAAATTTCTAAGTTTTATGGTTACCCCTTTTACAAGTTATCTCACTTTTCTTGATTTTTCTTGATGAATGATGATTCAAATCATACATTAACATCATTTTAGGGTTAAAAATCCATTTTGGTGAAAAATCTCAAAAAGTCAAAGTTGACTTTTGTGCACAGTTGACTTTTTATCAGATGAATTCCAAACTGTGCAATTCTTCAGGAAATCATGTCCTTGACCTAAATCAAACTTGATGGACATGTTCCATTGGTGTCATAGGGCATATTCAATCATGTATTAGGGTTTGGGAGCATGTCTTGGTCAAAATTCAAAGTTACAGTTGACTTTTCCCTTAAAACCCTAATTGTGGTGCAGATGGAATTGAGACTTGTTGCTCAAACTTCTTGGATTAATCCATTGTCCCAAATGGATCAATATGGTATATTAGATACCCTCAAATCATCTCTTGAGGTCTTGGCTCATGATTTGTCCCAAAAGTCAACTTAGGGGTGAATTAGGTCAAGAAACCCTAATTCCTGATTTTTGATGAATGCATCCCTTGAGGCAAAATTGACTTGATGCATGGGTTCATGAGGTTCCATGAAGTATATTAGGTTATGTTTTGGATCAATGGCTTGTGCCCAGATGAAACTTTTCATCTAGAGGCCCTGGGTGATCAAAACCCTAATTTGGTGGCACTGGCGATCTTGAGGCTTGATCCACCTAGAAGGGAGCAACCTTGTGCTTAATCCTTGAAGTGGGAGTCCTTTTGATCCTTTGAGGATGTTTGAGAGATTAGACAAGTTGAAAATCAAGCCATTTCTTGATTGAGCCTTTGTCTAAAGCTCAGAGAGGGCTTGAAACCCTAATTTTGATTGTAGTGGATGCTCACCCATCTTTGAGGCATTTGGTGAGGCATGATGGTTCATCCATATTGTGATGATGATTTGCACAATGATGGGAAATCTTAGTGGTCAAAATTTGGGGTATGACACCATGCAACAGTATAGTAGAAAAAAGAGCTGGGTTGAAACAAAAAGGATATGGACTTCAAAGGATAGTGTAAAAGAACATAGGGACTACAAGTCTTTCAGAGTCTCTACAAATGAAAAATGGTTCTTTGATAGTGGATGTTCTCGACATATGACTGGCATTAGTGGATATATGTCACATGTTAAGTATCATGCTCCTAATGAAGTGATTTTTGGTAATGGATCGAAAGGAAAAGTGCATGGTGTTGGAAGAGTGGATTGTCCAGGACAGCCAATTCTGGAAGAAGTATTGCTTGTTGAAGGGTTAGATACTAACCTAATAAGCATAAGCCAGTTGTGTGATCAAGGTCTTAAGGTCATTTTTACAACCCACAAATGTTTAATAATGGATGAAAAGAATGCTGTTGTTATGAGAGGTGAAAGAACCTCATAAAATTGCTACTTGTGGAAAGACGAAAGCACAATTGTGGAAGTGTTAAACCAAAGAACTTGTGAATGGCACGTGTATAAGGACCCATTTCCAAAACTTATAAACAGCCCAGCTAACACATTCCAACTTCAATCCTACAGTGCAAAAACTTCATCTAACCTATTCTCTCAAAACTCTTCTGCGCTAGGGTTTGCTCTTACTCTCTTCAATACTGCATTTTGTGAGCAACAAAAAATGTCTCAACATCATGATTCTCCTGCTGATTCAAGAACTTCTCAAGTTAATAACGAAGAATATGATCCTCACTGAATGATCAAACTCACAGACCTTATTCTTGACATCGCCCCGTTGAATGTTGTTCATTCTGACACTAGAGGTGAGCAACCAGTTTCCCACTCTGTGAATGAAAGTATGTCAAGTAAGAAGTCTAAACCCCTTTCATCTAGGAAGAAAGACAAAATGATTACTAGGTTTTATTCTGATAAATTAAACCCTAGAAAAAATGTCACTGAAAAGAATTCAAATAGGAGGGTGGATGAAACTAAGAATGATAGTAGGACTCTTGATGATGATGTTTTCAGTAGAGATCAGAGTCTTAGAAGATTTGCCACCTTTGCTGTTAGTGAAGCTGATAAAGATGTCGGGTCTGACGTCCCAACATCCATGGCTGGAAATACAAATAATAGTTCAAAGAATCTATCAGGAGAGATACCAGTTCAGGTGGCTAGGGAAAGAAGAAGCAAGAAGAGGGCTGAGATGTGTAGTAATGTTGCTGAGAGAAACTCTGATGAGGAACCAATAGCTGACATACTACAAAGAATCAAGAGTAGAAAAGAGAATACCATTGTGGCTGAGAATTCAAAGGATGCAGAAATGATTAGGAAATCTGCTAATGTGGAGAGTAACAAAAGAAAGGCTGGAGCAGGTCCCTCTAAGCAATGGAGTAAAGTTGTGGTTCCAATCAAGAAAAGAAGGGTCACAGGCCTGAATGAGTCAAATGCTGGAACTGATATCCAGGACATCAATGGGAGAAGGGAGGATCAAACTGTCAGGCAAACTGATAGGTGGAAAATTGTCAGCCAAAGAAGGGTAGCTTTAGAGAGAGAATTGGGAAAAGACTTCAACAAGTATAAGGAAGTGGTTGATCTTATTGAAGCTGCTGGATTGATGAAGACTGTGTCTGACATAGGACCATGTTATGAGAAGTTGCTTAAGGAGTTTGTTGTGAGTATCCCTGAAGACTGTAATAGCAAACTCAGAAAAGTCTATGTAAAAGACAAAGCTGTGAAATTTTCTCCCAAAGTGATTAATAACTTTCTGGGGAGACCTACGGACCATCATGCTGAGTTAGGAGCAACAGATGATGAAATCAGTGAGGACATAACAGGTGGTTGCATCAAAGTTTGGCCAAATGAAGGAAAGCTCTCTTATGGGAAGCTAAGTGTCAGAATTGCAGTGGTAAACTGGGTTTCTACCAACCATACTTCCACCATCTTATCCATGCTTGGAAAATTCATTTATGCTATTGGAAAGAAGGTCCCTTTCAACTTTGGAGCATATATCTTTGAACAAGTTTTGAAGCAAGCTAGCTCATCCGCTGTTAAGCTACCCATATGTTTTCCATCCTTAATCTGCGGAATAATCCTGAACCAATTTCCTGACTGCTTAGTAAGAAGTGACAAAGTCAGTAAGAGAAAACCTCCAATGACTTTGCATTATAGGCTGCTAGGTGGAGTTCATGTGTCTGATGTTGTTGGGACATCTACACAGACTCCTGGTCCTACTAATCTTGATGATGAAGCCATTGCTCAGCTGCAAGAAACCTGCAAGGAGCTGGAAGAATCTATCAGAAGAGACACAGCAAGGAAGACAAAGCTAGAGCAGCTGATTAATGCCTTGGTTGAAAAGATAAATGCTGCTAAAGAGCAAGAGCTGACTGAAGATGATGGACAAGGTGAATCTACTGAGTCTGATAGAAGGAGTGTCCAACAGTCTGATGATTCTGGTTCTGAGAAGGGTGCTTATGAATCTAAAGGTGAAAGTGATGAGGTTGCTGATGAAGAGGACAGTGTTGAATAGCTAGAGGCTATTTGCAAGTTTACTTTCTGGTTTTTGTTTGTTTTTTTTCTCTTTTAGGACAACTTAATTCTGTTTTGGTTTTGAATAATATACTGCTATGTGATTTGGTTACATTTGTCTATGACCTCTCTTTGTCATATTTGTGGCTAAGAAGGGGGAGATGGTTTTAGTAAGTGTGAGGGGGAGCAACATTGTTATGTGCTTGTGCTGTTGCAGGTAGAGTGTGTGTGCTCCAGGTGGATGGTGTGTTGCTGCTGTTGAGGGGGAGTTGCTATGATGAGATGTTTGCCGGACTGTGTGTGTATATGCAGCTGAGGGGGAGGTTTTTTTTGTTGCTGCTATTAATGGTGTTTTTTTCCGCTGCTGATACAGATGATATTTAAGTGTGTGTGGAGTTTTAAACAAAAATAAGCCAAAGGGAGAGATTGTTATTTCCTTGGTTTTATGGTTGGCATTATTTTGCTAAAACTCATGTAGCAGCAGATATTGAATGAAGATGTCTAATAATATGTTTCATTAATCTTTGTTCAACATGTCGTATGAAGATGTTCCATGGCAGCTCATAGGACATCGCGTTGTGAAGTCAGTTTTAGTGCAGATTCTATTACTATGATTTGTAACTGAATATTCTGTGAATATTTGGTTATCCTATGTGGCATCCAAAGCATTTTTGGATTAGGGTTATTTGTTGGTTTTCGGATTTGCTGCTGTTTCTAATTATGGAGACATAATAGGAAACTTTGGATTGAAGACCTATTTTATTGGAGTTAATTTTGCAGATTTGTGAGCAGCCTAATTGTTGCGTTTTTGAAGCCCAATTCAGTCCAGATTACAAGCTATAAATAGACTGATGTAAACCTAGTTTTAGGTGTCGAACTTACATGTATTTTTAGGGTTGTGTGCTTGTGTTTTGTGAGCCTAACTGGTATCTTATGATAACAGTATAAGGACTGTAGTGTAAGTTGTGTAAGGTTACTCATAAGCTTTTAAGCATTGAGTAGCTGTGTGTTAATTCTCATAAGCTGTGAAGTATTGAGAATTTGTGTTTCGACCATTGTTACTTGTCTTGTAAGGAACCAGTCACAGGTTGTGATTGAAGAGGGATTTGAGGAGGGCCTCATACCTAGGGGAGTCTTAGGTATAAGTCATAGGAAGGGTAGTGATTAAGTGAGCTGATTGAACCGGGTGTGGTTATCAGTGAATTGATACTATCGAATATTGATTTCATCCCTGGCTTGGTAGCCCCCAGATGTAGGATAGTTAGATCCGAAATGGGTTAACAATTTCTGGTGTTCTTTACATTTTCTGCACACTTTTATTTTAAACTTGTTCATTGTTATTGTATATCAGTGTCTCGACATCTCGATAGGACATCTGATATATAGGCCAGAATTTCAATTTCTATTCATTTTACTCCTGATACTCGAGGTTCCCTCCTCGTTCCTCTGTTGACTTTACCCCATTCCAAAGGAAAGAACCCTTCCCAGTTGACTGCCATGTCATTTAGGATAGCCTTGTCCATCATTCCCTTATCTCACGCCGCCGCGCGATCGAGACTTACCTTCTTTTTTAACCTAACCTTAGGTTTAGAGTCTCCGTGCTCTATTTAGGTGTTCCGTCGAAGACACTTCTTTCCCTGTTTTACCTAGCCTTAGGTTCAGAGTCGCCGCACTCCATGTAGGTGTCTTTCCGTCAGAATCTACTTTCCCTTGGAACCTTGACCACAGTCAAGAGTTCCTCACCCCCGTTGAGGGGAACTACGGACGGTCTGATTTCTCAAGTTCATCTTGAGAATACGTAGGCATAGGATTGCGAGATCCTAGCGAGCCACCTTTTCTTTTTCCCACCTTTTCTTTCTCACCCTTTCTACCCCGTAGTGAGGGGAGCTACGAATGCTCTGATTCCATTCCTGTCAGGATATGTAGGCACGAGATGCGATGTCTTGGCGAACATACTTAGTGTATATACCCTAGGTCTTTACCTTAACACATTTTCCTTAGCAAGCAAACTTTAGCATAACACAAATACTACAAGAGGTTCCAGTAGAGTACTACAGATACTTAGGATGCTAACACCTTCCCTAGGTATAACCAACCCCCGAACCTTAGATCTCTAAGCCGTGTTCCTACATAGCACCCTTAGGGTTTTTTTTCGATCTTTACCCTTTCCTTTGGATAAATCAAAGCTCGGTGGTGAATTTTATGATTTGTGATTCAAGTTAATTAATAGCTTGATATTCGACTCTCACCGCGACAGAAATGGAGACTTCACTGGGGACGCACTCCCCTAAGAGGGTTAAGCCTATCTTGTTTGTATTTGTGTTATTTATATGCTTGCTTGCTTGTGTATCTGTACGTATTTATATCTGTATATATACCTGTTGTGCTTGGGTTTTTCTGTGTGCAGGGTTGTTACTTTGAGTGGTGAGGATAAGTCCTAACCCGGACTTGAGAGCACACATATGATAGGATAGTGGATATAGTCAAGGAGACTTCGAGGGAGTAATCCCAAAGGAGTTGACTTGAGATTCCACACTCAGTTGAGGCCCTCTTGAGGGTGGTATATGTTGAACGAGCTATCGTGAATGTATTACCACTTTCGACCTAGGGGCCCGTGACACTGATGACCTTTAGTTACCTTTTACCCCCACTTGGCCTCTTAAGACGTAGTGCGATAACTATGATGGAGTAATCCCAAAATGGTTGATACGCGATACTACACTCAGACAAGACTCTCTTGAGAATATTATTGACTACCAAGTAATTGGGAAATCGATAATATCCTAAAGATGGGTTGTTGACTCTGGGAACTCTTTAGAACCCTGTTCTACGGATACAAGAACCCTAGTACACACCCTGTGGTTGGTTCTTTACCCAGACTCCATGTTGTGATCTCAAACCCTTCGATCATGTTGCATGTGTTTTGTCTCCCGTTGCATTACATTGCATATCATTTGCATCTTTGCATGATTCATTGCATGTGTCTGTTTTTCCAACAACTCATTTCCAGTTGTCGCTATCTTCCCGTGTCACCTGTGAGTCGTCAAGCTGATTCCTCGACATAAATACCGGAATAGAGCTAACTACAGACGCAAGATGTCAAAGCAAGAGGTACACAATGCTGAGATCCAAATGAAGATCGATGATCTCAAGTCAAGCATGATTAAACTCACTGAGATGCTTCAAGTATTGATTGCTATAGGAAAGCCTCCCCAAAGGACAATCATCCAGGAAGTTTTAAGTGTTGATCCTCCACCTGTTCAGATGCCACCTTCAACTTGGCCTAAGTTTGGTTTGCCACATAACTACTCTCCACCGATAGCATCTACTGCTCTGATCGGTCAGACTGCTAGACCTATATTTCAAGCTCCTATTTTTGCCGAACCCAGACCTGTGGTTCATGCTGTTCCACAGACTATTCGAGCTCCCTTTGAGAATCCCCTCTATGAGTACAATGCTGCCAGTGCTCAAGGTAAAGACCGTGAAGACTTTGTTGAACCTGAAGTTGTCCGAGAGCAGTTTCAGACCATCGACAAAAGACTTAAAGCCATGGAGGGCAATGACTTCTTTAATGTGGATGCAGATAACATGTGCCTGGTTTCCGATCTTGTTATGCTAGCCAAGTTCAAAGTTCTCGAGTTTGTGAAGTATAAGGGCCACTCTTGTCCAAGGGTTCATTTGGTCATGTATTTTCGCAAGATGGCTTCTTATACCAACAATCAGAAACTGCTTATCCACTGTTTTCAAGACAGCTTGAGTGGAGCTTCACTCAAATGGTATATGAGTCTCGTGCAAAACTCCATTCACTGCTTCCAAGATCTTGCAAATGCCTTCATGAAGCAGTATAAGTATAACCTCGACATGGCTCCTGATCGCCGTCAGTTGCAGAACATGACTCAACATGAGAAGGAATCTTTTAAGGAGTATGCTCAGCACTGGAGGGAGTTGGCTTCCCAAGTTGAACCTCCTTTGGATAAGAAAGAATTGACTGGAATGTTCGTGAACACTCTGTCCTCATTCTATTGGGAGAAGATGATTGGAAGTGTTTCCTCCAATTTCACTGATTTGGTAACTATTGACCAAAGGCTCGAGGAAGGACTCAAAAATGGAAAAGTGTCCAAGGCTGCTGAATCTTCCAATGGTGTGAAGAAATCTTATGGGAACTTCCAGAAGAAGAGGAAAGATCAGACTAACACTGTCGTGGTTGAAGTGACAAGACCTCGTCCCATACCTCAGTACGCTGATCACCCTGTTGTTGCTGTTGTTACTTTCGTGGTTACTGCTCCATGACCAGCTCAAGCTCCCCAACGTTCGGCTGTAGGACAGAATCAGTACCGTAATAGGAATCAATTTGATCCTATTCCCATGTCGTACACTGAACTTTATCTTGATATGGTTCAAAAGAGTTTGATTACCACAAAGACTATGCCTCCTCCTCCAAATCCTCTTCCAGCCGGCTATATGGCCGATCTTCATTGTGAATACCATCAAGGTGGTGTAGGCCATAACTTGGAAGGTTGCTTTGCGTTGAAGGCTAGAGTACAAGAGCTGATCGGAAATAAAATCCTCTCCTTTCGGGACTCCAATCCTACTGTCCAGGAGAAACCTCTACCAGGGTATACCAAGTGAAGCTTCAGTCGACTTCAACAAACTATCCTCCTAAAAGTCAGTGTTTCAGACAAGCCAGCTCACCCCTGTTGTTGATTAGTCACTAGGCCTTGTTTCTTGTTGTTTACATTTTCTTTATTTTGTACTGGCTGTTTGCCTTCAATTTATGTTTGTACTTTCGCAATTAATGAAATGAGCATTGCAACTTTTGGATTCAATTCATTTGTGTTTGCTATTTACATTTTTATGCTTTCTTTTCAAATTTTTTTTTATCTCTTTTCCACTTTATTTTTGATTATGCAAAGATTGGAGGGAGGATGACGAAAACGTTATACCCATAATTGCTGGTATGCTTTCAAATAAACATTGCTGACGATGTAATGCATTGTTTCAATTCCCCTAAACACTAGAGAAATAAGGAAGTTATTCCCTTGTCAAAACCTTCGAGCCTAGAAGTAGGAGTTTCTTTCTTTGTAAAAACCCACAACCTTAACCTTGGGGTGGGTATCTCTCAGTTAGCTTGGTTGTGCATTCATGCAAGACACCTTTCACATAAAGGTTGCACTCACAAATTTTCCTTCGCACACAGCAAACCAGTGTCGGAGATGTCCCTCAAGTCAAATGCCAATGATGGTTCACCGTAATCATTAAGCTGGTTAGTCATTTTCCTTACTCAAAGAATGAGTCGAGTCCCTTTCAAGGCAAAAGCTAAGAAAGATGGGAAGCTCGTGATCTTGCCTTACACAAAAAGGTTTGTATGACAACCAAAAGAGGAAATCTTTAAATCCTTTATCCTGAAAGTCCTCAAATGCAAACAGTTTAGTAAGAAAGTAGTGACTACCATTTTAAAGTCCATTGACTTCTGAACCATCATCACCACTATCACCAGTGCAATTTCCCGCCTATGGGGACCTGAGTGTAAAGTCTGAGTTAACTGAGCGTAGGATTGGTAGTTCATCACGAAGATTGGGTGGGTATAAATAAACTTTGAGCCTTTACCCTTTGTTTCATCAACCGTGAACCAGTCCACGTTACAACCCTCAAAAGACCTAACTGAAGCAAGGTTATTTTGAAAGCATACTATATCAAGGTTACGTAAACTGACTCCAAAGATCTTTGTAGATCATCTATTTTGGGCATTACCCCCTTTTCTTAAACTTTTCACTTTAATGTCTTGAACCGCCGTGTTCTGACTAGTGACTCATTTTGTTTTGTATCTTTCAAAAATAATTTTGATTTCAAAAGTTGCATGACTTTGCTTTAAAATTACCATGTTTGTACAAATACTTTTGTTTGCAAACTCGCTTTCCTCTCAAGGAATTTTCAAACAATAAAGAAACTTGGTCGGTGATCCTATCAGGGGCAAGTCCTTCTCAGATTTGGTTTACCCAGAAGACTCTTCAAGACTCATGTTAGGGTAAGCTTTCCCAGTGTACAGTAAAACAGTCATCTTCAAGACCTAGACTAGGGCAAGCTTTTCAAGCGCACGGTAAAGCAGTCATTTCATAATCAGAAAAGCTGAAGCAGATTATTTCATCTACAATGGTCAGCTAATTTGGGGCAATTTACTTGAAGAATCCCCAAATAGCTCTTCATTCTTCCTACAAGGATCATCATTTGATACAGTTCACCGGTGTGGCAATGATGTGTTCAGCAGTAACATCTCTAGTCCTCAAGTAGAATGGCAGTGATATCTGTGTTGAGGAATCAGTCTTCCAGTCTTGTCTTCTCCCTAGAGTCGAGCTGTGTCGTCAGCATCTGCATCTGCATCTGCATTTGATCATATATCATCTGCATAATTCACATACCATATGCATATCATGAGTGTTTCATCCTCATTTGCATTTCTCCCGAGGTCGTGTTGTTATCCATGTCTTACCTTGTGGTCAAAGTCCAACTCACTTGGCGTCTCCTAACAGATGTTGTCGTGTCTATCTGACGTTCTTCTAGATATGACCTTTCTTATTCGATTGTTTTTCCAGATATGTCTATTCCTTTCTATCCAATGCTTTCTTGGGTATCTCTTTGTTCACTTTCATCTAAAGCCATTATTAGATATTGTGATTATACCTTTCATTCAAAGCCATTATTGGATGACTGGTTTCTTTACATCCAATGCCTTCTTGGATTACCCTTTTTATCTCATCCTCATCGGATTCCTTCTCATATATTATGAGTTTTCCTTTCATTCAAAGCCATTATTGGATGTCTGGTATCTTTCTTTACGTCCAATGCCTTCTTGGATTACA
Source organism: Lathyrus tuberosus (assembly GCA_022829125.1). Lineage (NCBI taxonomy): Eukaryota > Viridiplantae > Streptophyta > Magnoliopsida > Fabales > Fabaceae > Lathyrus > Lathyrus tuberosus. The sequence goes on along the minus strand of JALAZF010000436.1, from coordinate 143,282 downwards.
CTTTTTGCCTTATTCTCATATGATGCCTTCTCGGATATTATGAGTTTGCCTTTCATTCAAATTCATTATTGGATGTTTGGTATTTTTACATCCAATGCCTTCTTGGATTACCCCTTTTTATCTCATTCTCATCTGATGCCTTCTTAGATATTATGAGTTTGCCTTTCATTCAAAGCCATTATTGGATGTCTGGTTTATTCGCATTCAATGCCATTCTTGAATGTAGTCTTTGTTCACTTTTATCTAAGCCATTATTAGATATTGTGATTGTACCTTTCATTCAAAACCATTATTGGATGTCTGGTTTCTTTTGCCATCCGATGCTCTTCCAGATGTGCCTTTCTCTTTCTGATGTTCTTCCAGATTAAGTCTTTTGCTCCTAATGTTTTTCCACAGCTCCCTTTGTTGCTTATTTGATGCTCTTCCAAATATGTCTTCAAAATCTTTCCCAGTTTTTTCCTCACCTCATTCAATGATCTTCTGAATGTTGTGACTCTTTTCCATCAATTTCCATTCATGGTTGATAACTTTTGATTCCCCAGTAGAAACCATCTTTTCGATTCTACTTCCATTGAGGGTCTTGTGTTATCGTTTCTTCCTAAATTGCAGCTGTTGGTTGCAATATAGAGCAAGCATGCAAAAAGATTTGGAAGTATTTTTTCGGGAATTTATCGTGTCCACAGAGACCGGTGCTACTAAATTGTCATTCGACAATATCAATGTTAATGAGTTTGGTTTTAAAATGGTTTAAAGCGTAAAAACAGAAAAGTAAATAAAAACATAAAAACAATTCATTCTTCAACAAGACGAACTTATCAAGCATACATATAATCCACTCGTCACAAACATAAATTTACCGACCAATTATACTCCACCTGCAATACTCGTCAAAATCATCCAGCATCACTCACAACAGTGTCCATCTCTGGCACACTGAGCTGAGAGGCAACCGTATTACTCTCTTCGTCACTCTCGCGCACGAAGCCTCGAAACACGGAAGAAATTAAGTTCCGACACCAAAAAGATTATCATCTAAATCTATCTCTAGCATCTAGACAATAGATATCCATCCCTAATCAAGATTTGTGATGTTTATCTCTAACACAACACAAGTCCAAACATAAATGCAAAAAGATCAAGGAAGACATCGATAATAATTTGTAAAACAAATTTCATATAATATTAAGATCAACAAAGATACATATGTTCATAGTAACTATACAATACCCAACAAAAAGAAATTACAAAGAGAAGTGATAAAAGGAACCAAACATTTCTTGGTTTGTCAACACCAATCGACGAGAGATTCGACTCCGGATCATCCAAATGCAAGCTCCAATGATGTTTTCTAAGCTAATCTACAAGAAAAATGAAGTTTGATGGAGTTGGGAGCAAAAAATACCCAAAACCATCCCTAAAAATGTGTTTTTTACCCATATTTATTGCTGTCATCATCGCAGACCGTACTCAGCGCGCTTTTGGGCGCTCAGCGCGCGTTAAACCGCCTTAAGAGCCCGCTCAGCGCGCAACCAGCTGACTTGAAAAAATGTTTCAGCCATAACTTGAGAACCGTAACTCCGTTTTTCGCCCGGTTCGAAGCGTTGCAAAGCTTATTCAATTTCCTATCTAACAATGCATAAATATCAACCAAATTTGGTGATTTATATTATCCTTATTTTGAGCCTTATTCGTTGATGAGTTGCTCAAAATCGTGCGTTTGAAGCCGTGTCTTAGACACTTTATTGCTCATGTTCCAAATACACCTCAATACCTACAAAATGAGTAGAAAACTGTCAAACGGTACACAAATACTCTAAAAATTGATTATACACTAAATATACACATTTACATACAAAGTGGGGTTTATTCGAACGATATTTAACAAAAAGTATAGATAAGTGCAACAAAACTTATATACAAAAATAGGTACATTTTGCACTTATCAACTCTCCCCAACTTACATAATTGTTTGTCCTCAAACAAAGCCAACAACTAAAGGAACAAACGCAATAACCAAAGAATCATGAATCAACAAGTTTTGAAAACGGAAAACAAATGCAATGATTCAACCGAAAATGGTACACACAAAGTAAATACTTACCACTAAACTACAACGATAACATAATCACGAAACAAATGCTAAATACAAAAGTCATGCCAAACATTTTAAAACAACACAAGTTCAAATGTGAATCACACCTAGGAAAAACAATCATCGGTAGATGAAAAACACAAAATGAGGTACTTTCACTCACACAACAATCTTACAAACAAAAGACTAAATTATGCATCCATCCAAAAATTCACATTGAACATACAAAGGCAAGAATCACAAGGACTTTTCAAGGTTGTAATGTGGTCGGGTAAACAAACAAGGGGAAATTTCTAAAGGTAATTGAAACAAAAACTTGCCTAAACCTAAGGGAGTGATCAACTCACAAAGATCCAAACACAAAATTTCAACCAACTTCTTCCACACACCCAAGTGTTACACAACAACACTGCTTATTTAGCACAATTATTGAAACTCTTTTTGTTTCCTTTTTCAAGGATTTTTCTTTTTCTACTTTTTTCTTTTTCTTTTCTTTTGTCATTTTTTTCTCTTTTTTATTTTCTTTTTCAATCCTCATAGAATTCAACCAATGAGTATACAATCATCCTCTCCCCAACTTGAATTCAACCGCACCATCATGTGAATACTCCCTACTTTCTAAGGCAAGGAAAAAATCCATACAAAAACACAAAGTTGAGGTCCAAGAAAAAACAAAATCCATAAAAAATAAGTGAACTAAATACTCATAGACAATCATTAAGTTCAAATAAAAACATGGATCAAAAAGCTCAAAGGGGTTACAAATTCTCACACACTCACAAGGTGAATTGACTATTTGGCTAGGGTGGTTGTGCTCAAAATGAAACAAATGCCTTGATCCTTTTCATGCATTCATATACACAACATAAACAACAGATTCAACATAATAAAATCCAGTTAGAACAAGAATATTGAAACTCCGAGCATATATGAACAATGGAAGGCCTCCTCACAAAAAGGTTGGGAACTAAAGTGATTCACACAAGAACAAGTATACAAAAGAATAAATGGCATGAAAGTTTGTAAAAAGCCTAAGTATCATGAATATGCTAAAGTATAGAAAGCGATAAACACATACCTTGAACGTGTACAAAACTTTAAACACTATCATTACCACACATTCGCAAGTTAAAATGATAAAAAATGGACAAACACCGAATGCGACTTCAAGCAATCGGGCAAAAATTTGAGTCAAAACAACAACAAAAGAATAAGAAAAATTATTAATAATTACTAATACATAAGGCCTTGGTGGAAGTGGGAAAAAGGGGGAACCAAGTGAACAATTAAAAGAATTCACTGGTTCAGTACAACAGAGCGCGCAGGCCCGCGCTGAGCGCGCTACACCAGAACCAGAAAAATCAGTACAGCTACAGGTTTCTGGTGTAGGCCTCCACTTAACACCTACACAATCTCATATATAATGAAAAAGTAATAACGGAACAAAAAACGATAAAACATGCTTGTTTTACGTTGTAAGCTCGACGCCTATTATTATACACACTTCTCCAAGTTGCCTCTTTACACGGTTAGTGCTCACCGACGACGAAGCCTAACCAAACACTTAGCAAACGTGAAGAGAAACAAGCATATACACTAAATTTACAAGTATGCAAAACATGTAAAATTCAAAAATATGGTAAACATATACAAGTATCAATTTAAACAAGTGAAAATAGACAATATATACGATATCTACAAAACTCAAAAACAAAGAAACTATCGCAATACGATTCAATAAAAACACCAATCTCCGGCAACGACACCATTTTGTTGGTTGCAATATAGGGCAAGCAAGTAAAAAGATTTGGAAGTATTTTTCCGGGAATTTATCGTGTCCACAGAGATCGGTGCTACTGAATTGCCGTTCGACAATATCAATGTTAATGAGTTTGGTTTTAAAATGGTTTAAAGCGTAAAAACAGAAAAGTAAATAAAAATATAAAAACAATTCATTCTTCAACATGACGAACTTATCAAGCATACATATAATCCACTCGTCACAAACATAAATTTACCGACCAATTATACTCCACCTGCAATACTCGTCAAAATCATCCAGCATCACTCACAACAGTGTCCATCTCTGGCACACTGAGCTGAGAGACAACCATATTACTCTCTTCGTCACTCTCGCGCACGAAGCCTCGAAACACGGAAGAAATTAAGTTCCGACACCAAAAAGATTATCATCTAAATCTATCTCTAGCATCTAGACAATAGATATCCATCTCTAATCAAGATTTGTGATGTTTATCTCTAACACAACACAAGTCCAAACATAAATGCAAAAAGATCAAGGAAGACATCGATAATGATTTGTAAAACAAATTTCATATAATATTAAGATCAACAAAGATACATATGTTCATAGTAACTATACAATACCCAACAAAAAGAAATTACAAGGAGAAGAGAGAAGAGGAACCAAACATTTCTTGGTTTGTCAACACCAATCGACGAGAGATTCGATTCCGGATCATCCAAATGCAAGCTCCAATGATGTTTTCTAAGCTAATCTACAAGAAAAATGAAGTTTGAAGGAGTTGGGAGCAAAAAATACCCAAAACCATCCCTAAAAATGTGTTTTTTACCCATATTTATTGCTGTCATCATCGCAGACCACGCTCAGCGCGCTTTTGGGCGCTCAGCGCGCGTTAAACCGCCTTAAAGCCCGCTCAGCGTGCAACCAGCTGACTTGAAAAAATGTTTCAACCATAACTTGAGAATCGTTACTCCGTTTTTCGCCCGGTTCGAAGCGTTGCAAAGCTTATTCAATTTCCTATCTAACAATGCATAAATATCAACCAAATTGGTGATTTATATTATCCTCATTTTGAGCCTTATTCGTTGATGAGTTGCTCAAAATCGTACGTTTGAAGCCGTGTCTTCGACACTTTATTGCTCATGCTCCAAATACACCTCAATACCTACAAAATGAGTAGAAAACTGTCAAACGGTACACAAATACTCTAAAAATTGATTATACACTAAATATACACATTTACATATAAAGTGGGGTTTATTCGAACGATATTTAACAAAAAGTATAGATAAGTTCAACAAAACTTATATACAAAAATAGGTACATTTTGCACTTATCAGCAGCCGGTCACGCTTGAACCAGTTGGTCTCATCACTTTAGGTTTTCCCCCAGTTTTATTTCAGTTTCCACAGTGTTGTTGTCTTCCCTAGTGTGTATTTGCTCATTGGGTGAACTTTGTCCCTGTCTGCTTTTGTCTTCGTTTGCATTTTTGCATTTACCATTCCATCATTCTCATCATATAAGAGTTCATAGTATGTTAGCATTGTTGTTTAGTCCTCTTTTGTTCATAGCATAGCATGTCAGTGCATCTAAGGGGAAAATTTTCTGTAATCTATATTTAAATACCTTCCACCATGATTTCATGAAGATTATCATCACTCATGTCATCCGGTGAAGATATTTAAATAGGGGCATATGTCATACCCCAAATTTTACTCTCAGATTCTGATCTCATTTGCACATTATTTTAAGTCGGCCATTCTTGCATTATTAGTTAACATTTCATTGTCATTCTTGATTTTAATTTTTTATTGATTTAGTTTAATTTCAATTTAGCTTTATATATATATATATATATATATATATATATAATATTAAATTTAGTTTTTTATTTTTAATATAGTTTAATTTCTAACTTAGTTTAAATTTAACTTTAGTGTAATTTTTTTTTTATTCTAGTTTAGTTTTAATTAGATTAATTTTAAATTTTGGTCTTAATTAGTTTAATTTTACTAATATTAGTTTAATTTTATTTTCATTTTAATTTTTATTATAATTATAGTCTTTTTTTGTTTTTTTAATTTAATCTAATCTAATTAATTTAATTAGTTTAGTTAGTTTTTTTAAAATTAGATTTAATTTATTTAATTAGTTAATCCTATTTCTTTTTAGTTAAGGTGATTTTTATTTAACTTTAAGTTAATTATTAGTTAATTTAATTTTTAATTTAAATAGGTTTTCATTGAATTCCATTTTTGTTTTTTTCTCCTTTCTCTTTTTGTCTCACAATACCAAGACTTGAAAAAAAGCCTCCACGATACATGTCCCGCACATTGCTACCTTCCAAGAAAAACCGTACGAAGATGCTCCCTCCAACATCCCTGTAGCGCCATGCCAGACACAGATTCTGCACAATCTTGCCTAAGTTCTGCTACATCCCTGCGACACAAACTCTGCTACATGGTCCTGCGTTAAAATCTGCTACCACATGAAAATGACAACAAAGAAACCTGCGATTGGAAAATGACTTGTCAAATGGAAAACTTATTCAACAAGTTTTTTGGTCTTAAGAACAGCAGAGAAAGTCTGAGGGATTGGTTTTGAAGACGAAAAAGGAGAGGAAAAAGACAGAGAAATTGAGGACAGCAAGTTCAAAAACAAACAGGTCCAAACCTCTCCAAAATTTCATAGTCAGTAAGTGAATACATTTTTCTTACAACCATCCTTACAACTCAACTTTCAAACAAAATCCTCAACCACCCTGTTTTTTCCTTTTCCATTAACCCCTGTCATAAACACCCTTCCTTTCAAACCATTCGCAAACCACAACCCATTCAATATCAGACCACACAAAGAGAAGCTTGTAGTTGTGAGAAAAGAGTATACTACCATTCAACATTGTAAGCATCAGAGTGTGTTCAAATTGGTGATTATTCTCAAGTTGAAAGTTTGCTGCAAGTTGAGGGTTCAAACTTTGGACAAGGAAGCATCATAAAGAAGGTCCCAGACTTGGTAGAAAATCTTGCCAATCCTGCTAGTCTACCACGGTTCGACAACGTCTCGTATTTTCATTCCGCAAGCTCTTCACGAACAACAATCAGCGACAAATCAAAATTCATTCGAATATACTAGAAACTAATTCCCTTATCCCAAATCACGAACCAAATCGCAAACCTATTTTTTGGATTCCCTTTTGTGTCGTTGATCACAGAGATTGAGATGAAAGAGGCGAGACAAAGAACCAAATCGATCAAAGCCAGAGACGAAGCATTTGGGACAGCACAAAAGAGAAGATCGAATCATTTGCCTTGTGAGTTTTTTCTAGAAGTTTGTTGTGTGCGGGTTTGAGCAAAGGCTTGTGTTTCCTTCTTTGCCGATTCCAAGCCGTGTATAAGGAGAGGAGGAAGTGTGTTTTTAACCCTTGATTGTTTTTGTTGTTCAAATGAGTATTGGGCTCAGCCCATACTCTTATGCTATGCACACCAAACCCGTTCTTAAACCCCCTCCTTTTAGTTTTTAAATAGATTCTAGCTTTAGATTTAGTTTTTTTTTTTAGTTTTAAGTAGAAATTTTGTTTAGTTAGAATTAATTTATTTAGTTAATTAGTCCTTTAATTAGATTTTAGTATTTTTTTCTTAATTATTTAGTTTTTATTTAACCTAGAGTTTAGTTTTTTAGATTAGAATCATTTATTTGGTTTATTTAGGATTTTAATATTATTTAGAATTTGTTGACTAGTTTTTTTTTAGAAATTAGTTTAGTTAGTCCTTTAAATTATAAATTAGTTAGTTTTAGTTCAATTAGTTTTAGTTAGAAATTAGTTTAGCTAGATTCTTAGTTTAACTAGTTTAATTAGCTTTACCTTAGCACATTTTCCTTAGCAATCAAACTTTAGCATAACACAAATACTAACAAGAGGTTCCTGTAGAGTACTATAGATACTTAGGATGCTAACACCTTCCCTAGGTATAACCAACCCCCGAACCTTAGATCTCTGAGCTGTGTTCCTACATAGCACCCTTAGGGTTTTTTTTCGTTCTTTACCCTTTCCTTTGGATAAAACAAAGCTCGGTGGTGAATTTCATGATTTATGATTCAAGTTAATTAATAACTTGATATCCGATTCTCACCGCGATAGCAGGTAGTCATTATCAGTCTCCTCATCTTCGACAACAGTTTCTGCTTCTTCTTCGACTTCATCTGGGATACGTAATTCAGCATCAACATGCTCCACCTAAATAGGAATTTTTCCCTAATCCAACTCTTCGTCAACATTGTCAGTTTTCTTGAAAGTCATCTCAGCTTCATTGAAAACTACATCTCGACTGGTGATACACCTCCTGTGACATGGCTCTAGGCACCATAGCCTATAAGCTTTGACTCCTTCAGGGTATCCCATGAACATGCATTTCAGAGCTCTAGGTTTGACCTTGTCTTGCCTAATGTGAGCATAGGCCATGCATCCAAATACTCTCAGTCTGTCAAGACTAGGTGAATGTCTCGACCAAACTTCTTCAGGTGTCTTCATATCTAACACAGTCGAAGGATATCTCTTTATCATATATGTTGCTGTCGAAACAGCCTCAACCCAAAACACCTTCTTTAATCCAACACTAGTCAATATACATCTAACTCTTTCCAAAATAGTTCGATTAAACCTTTCTGCCAAACCAATTTGTTGTGGAGTACCTGCACTAGTTTTGTGCCTTGCAATACCCAAGGAAGCACAAAATCTGTCGAACGCCTCATTGCAAAATTCAAGGCCATTATCGGTTCTCAACCTCTTGACCTTTTTGCCAGTCTGATTTTCGACCAGAGTCTTCCAACCTTTGAAATTCTCAAAAGTTTCATCCTTAGTCTTTTGGATGAATACCCATAACTTTCTGGAGTAATCATTGACTATGGATATAAAATACCTTGCTCCTGAATGTGATGGACACCTTGCAGACCCCAAAGATCACCATGGATGTAATCAAGGGATCCATGAGTTCTTTGTTTGCCTTTGTTGAACTTCACTCTGTAGGATTTTCCAAATACACAGGGTTCAAAGAATTTCAACTTTTCGACTTTGTCTCCTCCAAGCAAATTTTATTTCCCCAATTCGACCAGTCCTCTTTCACTGACATGGCCCAATCTCATGTGCCAAATTTCTGTCTTCGGCAATGGTTTCGTGGATGCAACATTTGTCGAACCACTTACAACTTCAGCCTCAAGGGTATACAAGCCTTGTTTCTTCACGCCTCTCAAGACTTCCTTCGACCCATTCATGACTCTTAGGATACTTTTCTCTCCCTAGAAAACATATCCCTTCTTGTCGAATTCACCAAGAGAAATTAAATTTCTCTTCAAATCAGGTACATACCTGATTTCAGTCAATAACCTTAGTGACTCATCATGGAGCTTGAATCTCACAGATCCAATTCCTGCAATTTTGCAAGCTTTGTTGTTTCCCAACAACACTGATCCACCATCTTGATCACATAGCTCCTCGAACAAGTCTTTGTTTGGAGTAATGTGCCAAGTGCACCCTGAATCTATAATCCACTCCTTTCTTGAGTCGCTGCTTGAAGCCATAAGGACATCAGATGAGTCAAAGTTATCTTGAATAATGGTTGCGTTTCCATTATCCTCACCTCCATGATCTTTCAGGCGTTCAGGGCACACTTTTTTTGTGTGACCCTCCATCTTACAATGATAACATCGAACACCAGATGATTCGCCACTATAAGACTTTTGCTGACTTTTACCTTTCTTCTTGTCAAACTTACCATCCTTTCGCAAGAATTTTCCCTTAACGGCCAAACCTTCACCAACCGTCGAAGGTTTATGCTCCTTTCATTCATTCAAGTCCTTAGAGTACAAGGCCGATTGAACTTCTTCAAAGCTCAGTGACTCCCTTCCATACAAGAAAGTTTCTTTAAAGTGAGCATATCTTCTGGGCAAAGCGTACAACAACAATAATGCTTGATCTTCATCATCGATCTTCACATCAATATTTTCAAGATCAAGAACCAGGTTGTTGAACATATCCAACAGCTCAGCCAACACTTTGTCTTCGCTCATCTTGAATCAATACAAAACTTGCTTCAGGTAGAGCCGATTCACCAGAGATTTGGTCATGTACAAACTTTCAAGTTTCAACCATAACCCCGATGTCGTAGTCTCCCTTGATACCTATCGAAGAACCTTATCACCAAGGCTCAACAATATTGCGCTGTGGGCTTTCTCTATCATGGCCGTCTTTTCTTTTTTCGTTAACGCAACGTCCATGGCTGCCTCTCCCTTCAACGCTTCCAAACAACCCTATTGAACCAATAAGGCTTTCATCTTCAAGCGCCACAGACCAAAATTGTTCACTCCGGTGAACTTTTCAATCTCATATTTTGTTGAAGGCATATTCTTCATGCTCACCGCACCAATTTGTTGTGAATTAGGATGTCTTTGAACAAAATATACTTGGTTTCTTTATAGGCAAGAAACAGGCAAGGGTTACGGTTTACAAGGGAAAACAAAGGAAAAACAACAAGGATTGATTATAACTGTTATTATTTACTTTCTCTATAAAACAGATTACAAGTACTCAAGAATAACAAATAACCCTCTCACCCTAATTAGTTTTGTCACACCACACCTAAGATGAAAGACTAGTATGGTATTTATAATAAAACCTAACATACTAAACTAATGGGCTTTTTAACAATTACCCATTACAAGCTAACTTAGGGTACAAGCTAACTTAAACAATTTGATCCTTAACATAAGGCCCAATCCGACAGCTACACACTAGAACACACTTCGACTACAGCATGTAGGTCTTCGACAACAACATGTGAGCAGACTTCGACGACATGCTAACTAGAGTTCGATCCAATATCTCACATTTATATATTAATATAATATAATATAATATAATATAATATAATATAAAGCTATTTGTTATGATAATTTGATTTGAATTTTTATAAACTTTTATTGTGACTTTATTTAAATATCATGTAATACATATGATATTCGTATTTGTTACCGTATTCGGACCAAATCATAACATTTACTTCCTCTATCTTCAAATATAAATTGTTTTAAATATTTTATACAAATTAAAGAATATAATTAATTATATATAAAAAAATTATATATGTTTTAAAATATTATTTTTCATTAATTATATAAAAATATTAAAAATATTAAAAGGAAAAAAAATAATAAATAATAATAAATAGTATATTAAAAAAATCATTAGTTGGGGGAGTTTTACACTAGGGAGCATTGATACATAGTGTAGGACTAGGCACCTTTGTAAGAGACACACCACTTGTCCACCTAAAACCTTAAGGTGATAGGTGAGTGGGTTCTCCCACTTATAAATTCTCAAGTCACCACATTCCTATCCAATGTGGGACTATTATCCATACTAGTCATACTTGATAATACTTAACACTCCCCCTCAAATGTGAGTCTATCCACGCTTCAACTGTGCAACTGCACCCTTGTACCGTTGTTGACACTCTTCAACGGGACACTTCCTAACCACCACCTGTGGGGAGTAATTTCGGTACAAGTGAGTCAGTCCCTTCCTCGAAGGAGGCTCTGATACCATTTGTTGGGGTATGAGGAGTTTACTAGGGAGCATTGATACATAGTGTAGAACTAGGCATCTTTGTGAGAGACACACCACTTGTCCACCTAAAACCTTAAGGTAATAGATGTGTCGGTTCTCCCACTTATAAATTCTCAAGTCACCACATTTCTATCCAATGTGGGACTATTATCTATACTACTCCCACTCGTGATACCACTGTTGGTACTCCCACTCGTGATACCACTGTTGGGGGAGATTTTTCACTAGGGGCATTGAACATTGTGAGACTACCACATATTCACCCAAAACCTTAAGGTGATAGGTGAGTAAGTGGGGAAATAGTCCCACATTGGATAGGACAAGTGGTGTGTCTCTCACTTATAAATGCTCATGTGCTTATATTATTCCAGTACTCCCCCTTAAGTGTGAGTCCACAATGTTCCCCCTTTTTTATACTTGTACCGTAAGTCGATCCTTTTCTCGAAAGAAAAGCTAGGGAACATTGAATATTAGGTCAAGAGCAACACAAGTGAGAGAGACACCACATATTCACCTAAAACCTTAAGGTGATAGGTGAATGGGTTCTCCCACTTATAAATGCTCAAGTCACCATATTCCTATCCAATGTGGGATTATTTCCCCACTTACTCACACTTGCTTATATTATTCCAATAGATATCACCAAGTTTATATATTACTTTTTAAAATTGATTTTGTTTACTAAGAAATTGTTAAAATGCCATATATCATTAATAGTGGTATGACAGCCCATCCCGTTTGAATGGTCAAAATCCCAACGATTTTTATAAGATAAAGAATTTTTTTTGTAAGAACTAAAAATATATTGTCTCTAAATTACAAAGAGTAAAAGTTTAACCTATTAATTTATCTATTTTAAATTATAAGTTGATTTGACCATTCTATACAATTTAAAATATTGTCGATTTTATATAGAGAAGATAAATTATAAATTTATTTATAAAACTATTTTTCAAGAAAAAATTCAAATAAATTAAGAAATAATAATAATAATAATAATAATAATAATAATAATAATAATAATAATAATAATAATAATAATAATAATAATAATAATAATAATGTATTTCTACTGTCTTACCGACAATTTAATCTGATCAAGACCAAGATGATTTTGTGTGGAATATTAGTTTGGCCTAATGATGGTTTTTTTATGGCACCTTATAAATTTTATGAAAATCTAAAATGTCATTGTTCGAAAGTTACCTTCTGATCGCACTCGTTATCCTCTACATTCGTCTGGGATGAAACAAAACTCATGGCCAAATAACGCATAACGCAATATCAAACTAGTAAAGTCAAGAGGTTATTCAAATTGGCATACCATTTTCACATTAGACCAATGACGTAGGATAAAGATGTCTTAGCTATAAATCCATGGAAAGTTCTAAGACATCAGGATCAAGTGTGAATATGCTCTATGAAAACACCTTATCAGGAAAAATGATTGAAGGAGGACCGTCAGACGACAAGATGCATTATTCTAACACCTCTCTATTTGGACAATTATCCTACATTCAAAGGTCATAAACCTTCGAAAACCCTTAAAACCTTCTCTAAAGGAGCAGTAAAATGTCAAATCAAAGTACACTCACTTTTTACATAGAATACCTTTTGTATCTTATACAAACTTACTTGGACACTTGAGTGCTTGCAAGTACCATCCCCTAACAAGGCGACGGATAACAGGCAACGTCATTTCCCAGAGTTGTCTGTATCTGACTAACTTCATAACTACATGAATAAGTACTTTCAAGAAGGATCACCGACGTTATTTATGGGAACGATCAACAATGTTCCACCACCGACTCAATCATTAGAATTTTAAATTAAGGAAAAACAACAACATATAGCTCCATCCGGACATAATCCATCACTAGAGAGACCATGAGGAGAAACCAAAATCTCAAAGAAATGCTCACCCCATCCTTCTCATGCCCGAAGAACTTGATACGACCTCCATAAAGCAATTGAAACAATCTTCGTCATTCCATTGAATGGTGAACCTGAACTACATGTTTAGTAAAACTTGGTTCTATGCCCATGAGATGGTATTGGTGGACCTTAACTCACCACCCTGGTGAGAAATATGAAGAACACTGAAAATAACACCCTATTGAGAGGCCTAGTCATGGTATACAAAACACAATATGCAACAATAGAGTTTTGAAATGAGAAACTTTGAGGGTGTTGATACCCTAAGTCTCAACCATTTCGTTCAACACATGCTTCATATTGACGTAGTAACAAACCATGGTGAATACCATGCCGAGTATTCTCAGTACCGGAAACCCCAAGGTCAACATAGGCGCAGAACTCGTTCCCACTCCCAAGAAGGTGTTCCCCCTTGAAGTAAGAACACTGAGGTAACCATCTGAGGGGTCATTTTCACCATCACCAATGAACCTTGCAACCCTCATCCTATAGCAGTTTCAAAAGAAACGAAGACGTATCTTTCTAAAATTCCTTTAGTAGAAGAATTAACTAGTACCCCACATGCATATAACTATAGAAACCAATTGGAATATAGACCTACAAGAGGTTATTGATTGGTTTAGGGGGTTAAGGACCTAATCAATTAGTTCCCTGGGAGAACTTTTCAAGAGTCTCTCCTCTCTTTTCACGACTTCTTTGAGGAATTCCAAATTGGTAGAAAGCTTATGATTAATCAGATAGATGTTAAGTCTCACAATACAATCAAGGTCTGAATTTGCAGAAAACATTAGAATAAAGGCCCTAAAAAATTTTAACGACTTACTCGCGAGGCTTATATGTACATATATTACGAAGTAAGGCTAGCCGTGAGTAAGGAACTATTTGGAGAAGGGTTCAATAATGTTAAGACAATCAGTATAGGTGCTGAGTAGACCAAATAAGGAACCAAGAAAAGGGGAGAAGCCAAGAATAATCCCTAAACAAGTCGAGATAACAAGGGGAATATTCTCCAAAGTATTGATATTGTACCTGCATGAACACATCAAGAAATATCATCCTTTGGGAGTGCATCAACATATAATTTTGAGAAGAGAAAATTGAAACAACAAAGAAAATATGGGAGAGCCCCATAATTGATAAATCATAATATTGTCATTTCCATATATGTAACTGTTTTATCTAAAAATAGTTAGACCACCAAAAGTGCTAGTTCTCCTTATTATAGATAATGAGAGTTACGCTGTCTATACTATAGAGTATGTTTGGGGATTTGAGAGCTATACAGGTGTTGTATATTGTCTCAAGATGGATGTGTCTTGCTTAACCCTTAAATGGGAGCCCCTTTTATTTCCGTCCTCTTCCTTCATTTAAGTCAGGCCATTAAGAGAAGCCTCTTGGCCTTCAGACGTTGTATGGCCATCATTGCTGTAACTCTTCTTCATGAATGCACGCTTTGAAGACAGGATAACACCTGCATTGATGCGCCGCCGCCGTTACAACTATTAGAATGACGTTTGTTAAGCTCATGACCGGCATCGGTGCCGGGTTGGTGAGGTACAATACCTGACCTTGTAAGAACTCGGCTGATGGGAGTCAGGCTCCCTGACCGGGTCGGGTTGTGTATGATGCTTGTCTAACTCTCTTCATTGTACTATATTTCCTGCTACCACAGTCTAGTCTGTGCTTACCCTTATCCGACTACTCGACTCGGCATAAAATATATTTGGCATGTACATAATCCCCCCGAGTACTATATCCTTTTATAGGGGTGTAGTACTCGGCAATGACACAAGCCCGGATATATTTGCTAGGTGTCGTGCTATAGATCGGCCTTTTCTTCTTAGGTCATTACGTGTCAAAAAATTTTGAATGGTCGTGTCCCCTAATCTTCCCTAGCGCTATGATGACTTTAATACATCACGAGTGGCTATTCTCTAGCCATTTTTTCGAAAGTTGGGCTTCTATTAAAGTCAGTTTTCTCTGTTCTTCACTCCTACGTTCTTTTTTAAGTGAATCTGATCTCATCTCCAAGCGCTCCTTACTTCAGGTATTTTTTCCTTTCCCTCTTGATTTTCCTCTATTTTCTTTTTAACACAAAAATGGTAGTTCTTAGGGAACGTGATAATGAGGGTAAGGTTATTCATAAGAGTGACGAGGAGAGAAAAAGACTATGGGAAGAAAATATGCAAAAGATGATGGATTTCATAGGGGTAGAAGAGTATAGGCGAGTCATGAATAAGTTTATAATGAGATTCTCACTTCTGAAAGTGACTTTGACTCTGACTCTTCAGGTTCTGTAGAAATTCTAATGGAGACTGCTGCTCCCTTCGATTCTGAGGTTATGAACCATAAGAAAAGTACTATTGATGACTTGGAAATTGCTAAAATCCGATCCCTGAGGATTATATCCTCTACTAGTTCTGAGGATGATGTTATTTTGGAAATGTGCGGCCCAAAGGAAAGAGTATGTATACTCCTGTAGCGAGCGATTTTGGACGCGGTTCTTAAGCGCTGGTTGCTCTCTGCGGTTTTGAGCTTAAACTACAGGTCGATTCATTTTTTATCCTATTGAAGCTGATGAAGGAAGGGAAATAGATGTCTCCAATTAACCCTGCTTTGCATACTGAGTTTAAACAGCAGTCTGTTAAGTTACGAATGCTATCAATGTGGGGGGCCTTTGTACTGGTTATTTGTATTTTCGCCAATACTGGTTTCTTTCTTTCGTTTTTGACAAAAGGTTTCTGGCGGGGAACAAGGATTAGGATGTTAGGACTGGCGTTTTTGAATTACTGCTTTTGATTGATGGAGATATGGGATTTGGGTTTTAGTTTAGTGTGCTCGCTAAGATCTTTTCTTTCGATCTTATGCCTACGTATTCCCGTTTACCGAAACAAGGAAATCAGAGCATTCGTAGTTCCTCCTATTCTATGGGAGGAAATGGTTGTTTTTGGTGTCTTATTCAAAGCCCAAGACGTGAAGCGAAAGGTGATTTGTATCTTGTTCAAAGCCCAAGATGTGAAGCTGAAGGGTCTATTTGTGTCTTGTTTAAAGCCCAAGACGTGAAGCTGAAGGACCTCGACTTTAGAGAGAAATTGTCATCTCTAAAGAGGGGGTTGTAAGTCACAACTATTTTATAAAGGAGAATTACTTTAACCGGGATACGCGGATCCTAGCAATGCCATAGTTTCCTTTATAGGGGGTTTTAACCTGAAGGAGAAGACTTTAACTCAGTGTAGAGCAATGCTATCTTTCCTTAGGAATTTCTCATGCTAAAAGAGGGACAGTGGTATGGATGTAGATGATCCAGAGGCTTGCCGCTTACAGCGATTAGATGAAAGGGGAAGGAGTTGTTGATGTTTGTGTACTGTGAACGAGGCACAACTTTGATGCTAAAAGGTTGATTAGATTAACCAGTGGTTTTCTTATACAAAGCCTAAGAGGAGGCTATTATGTGTCTCGTACAAAGCCCGAGAGAGAGGCTAAAAGGTTTTGACTTGATGATAGAGTCTTTTGGTATCTCGTATAAAGCCCGAGATGGAGGCTAATTGACTCAACAAGAGAGTTTTTTGTATCTCGTACGAAGCCCGAGATGGAGGCTGAAATTTTCTTGGCTCAATAAGAACCTTTTTGTATCTCGTATAAAGCCCGAAATGGAGGCGAAAGGGGTAATTGAATCAACGAGGGAGTCTCTTATGTGTCTCGTACAAAGCCCGAGAGAGAGGGTAAACGTTTGCTTCGTTGGGAAGCATCATTGTACAAAGCCCAAGAGGAGGCTAAACGTTGTTTGACTCCACTGAGGAGGATCATTGTACAAAGCCCAAGAGGAGGCTATGGTGACTGTTTCAGTTAAGTGCCAGATCCAATATACCGATTTTAAAGAGAAAATCAGTTCTTATATGAGCAACACTGTACTCAGGGATTTGACTCAGGGATCCGGGTTATTCCTGTTCTTTAAGGAAGCGGGAAATCCGAAGGGTATTGAGACTGTCTGAGTCGGCGGGTTTCCTTCCTATTTAACGAAGGGGTCACTTGAGAATGTCTTTGAGACTCAAGGATATTAGACTGTCCGAGTCTAGAGTTTCATCTTTTGTACTATGCTTTGAGAAACAGTAGTAGACTCTATGAAAGGACTGTTCTATGAAGATGATTAAGTTCTATTCCTATACCTCTAGGAGGTCGTCGGGACAATTTGTACGAAGCCCAAGAGGAGGCTGGAAACTTTTAAGAAGCCGACGGGTCCTTGTACTAAGCCCAAGAGGAGGCTATCATTCCCGGAGGAAGAGATCATTATACGAAGCCTAAGAGGAGGTTGTGAATACTTCTAAGAAGCCGTAGGGTCCTTGTACTAAGCCCAAGAGGAGGCGGGGTTGCTTTTAGGAAGCCTGTGGGTCCTTGTACGATGCCCAAGAGGAGGCTGATGCTTTTAAGAAGCCCGTGGGTCCCCAAACCCCGAGAAATTCAAGGCAATGCTATTCACCGAGAATAGATCAAAGTCAGGAAAGTTCGAGAATTTGGAAGAAACTCAAAGATGCCGTTCACAGAGAAGACATTCATCTTTGGGAGTAGAGTTTCTTGATAATTCCTAATGAGGACAGCCTGAGAGAAGACTGTATCTAGTGATCCTATTGGGGATCTAGTTGTCTATTTCTACGAATAAATGAAACGGCGTCACCTAGTTCTAGATGTAGTTGCCGGGGAACTCTAAATATCTATACTATTATTACACAGTTGATATGAGTTTATGAAAGAAGACTTACAGTGAAACAGCCCCACAATACAGTTATATGTATACGAAAGCGGTAAATGAAAGCGATAACCACTTACTCGGTTGTAGAGCTTCCATGCTATTTGGTTAGTTGTTCAACAAAGAAAGATTGAAAACAACAGTATATTCAAAATCAAAGGAGAAAGTGCTTTGAAAAAGAAAGATTTGGGGCTTACAGCTCAAGGAGAGGCCCAGGGTTTTATCAGTGAGCGCACTGTTTGAATTTGTACAGAGGGACTTATACAAGTGACTGAGGCCCAAAAAGGTTTTCGGTACAAAGGGATGGGTCTTACACTCTCTCAAGAGGCCCAAAAAGTTTTAAAGAAAAAAAAGAGTGGGGCTTATAACACGATGGTAGGCCCAGATGATTTTTCGTTTAAAATGGCGATCGCGCCGAGGTTTTCTTTTAACGCAGAGGGACTTATACAATAAGTGAGGCCCAAAAATGTTTTGGTTAAAAGGGGATTGGGTCTTACACTCTATTAGAGGCCCAAAAGTTTTGAATGAGTCTTATAGCTCAAGGAGAGGCCCAAGGTTATTTTTAAAAGGCGACGATCGCGCCGTTTGTTTTTGACGGTGTCGGGACTTATACAATACACTGAGGCCCAAAAATGATTTGGTCAAGAAAGGATTGGGTCTTACACTCTATTAGAGGCCCAAAGTGTTTTGAAAATGATTTATGAGGGTTGAATTAATCCAAAAACCCTAATTTGTTTTCAAAAGTGTATTTAATTGAATAAAAATTCAATTAAAATGATCAAAATTGTTTAACATGTGAAAAACAAATTGTGACTTTGGATTAATGCTTCAAAAATTAAGTATTGACCTACAAAATAATTAGAAAGCAGTAAAAGTTGCAAAATCAATGTAGAAAAAATATTTAAAATGTCAAAAACAATTAAAATATTAATTCTTTGCAAAAATATCAATTATATGAAATAAATAATATTTTTGGGATTTTTTGATAAAATAAAATATTTTAACATTTTTGTGAATTATTAAAAAAAGAATCAACTCAAAATCATTAAAACTCAGAGAGATATTAATTTCTGAATCAATTAAATAAAATCACAAAATTCAAATATTTGAATTATTCAAAAATGGCGCCAAGAACACACCAAGAACACGCGCGTGTTCTGGGTTTGGCTGATTTGCATTTTCTCCTCAAGCTCACTGAATACTTGATTATATCATGCAATCCACATATCATTATGCTCGTCTCAACCTCACGATCATGTATATGTCCATTAATTTCATTTAAATTAAACATATAACAAGAAATCATGAAAAATCCTCAAGAACCCTAATTTCTGCATGAAGGCTAGGATTTTTGATACACGATTCAAACAATGTAATTAATTGAGGGAAAACATTCCATGCATGATTATGAACATATGGCCAAATTATTGTGCGAGGAAATATGCATAGATTGAGAGATGACCAAGTATGTGCTTACCTCTAAGCCGTGACAGCAAGTGCAATGTGATTTTTGATTTGGAGGTGTTACAGATGAGTGGTGATGATCTGAACAGCTTCCCTACACCCTATGGAGTGTGTTTGAATGGTTGGACTTGATTGAAATTGGCTGGATCACTTTGTGGTACCTCAGCTGTACTTTGGTTAAAACCTTGAGTAACCAGCTGGTGATTTTGTGAAATTGGTGTTTCAGAAGTGATCTAAGTGTTTGATCAACTCATATGTGATGTATGTGAGGTGTGTGAGTGATTGGTTTGATTGGAATTGCTCTCAAACTCAAAACCCGATAGAGACTTGCCTTAGAAGGCAAAATTGGAGTGAAAGAAGAGATTTTGAGGAAAGCATATGTTTGATGGCTTTGGTGTACTCAAACTGATCACAATTGAGCTCTATTTATAGTAGAGCAAGTTTGTTTTGCAAGGAATAGTGAATGGCAGCTGGTAAGTAGGTTTGGCCAATGTTGGCAAATGAAAATCCAAGTCTCCTCTAGCCATTGACTAGAGGTTAGGGCACAGAGCTTTGGTTCCCTTGGTCTTGGATAAGTCTTGACTAATTTCAGATGAGAATGGCTCAGTCCATGCCACCTTGATGCTTCCATTGAATGCTTCAATCCAAATTTGGAGTCTTGTCCCTATTTTGGCCATTCTAGGTTCAACATGCTATTTCTTGTTCCATGGACTTTGGAGGCTTGGCTCAGTGATTGTCCCCTTTAGATTCAATCCTCTGAGGTGTCCAAGTGGATATGAGCATTTGAATTTGGCTGATTTTGGTAAATCGAGCAAAATTGCAAATTCTGCCTTGCCTTGGCAGATTTCAGCAAGGCAACTTGACAATGTCATATCTCATGGTGTAAGTTCAATTTGACAATGTTCTTGGCCATTTTGGAAAGCCCTTACATGATACAACAACTTTTTGAACAAGTTTGGTTTTGATCTCTTCTGATTCCAAGTGAAAAATCCCTCTACATTTGGCAAAAAGTGAAGCAAAATCTGACTTAGTGAAATTTTCACTAAGTGTTGGAACAAAGTGTGATTTCTTGATTTTGATCACTCCATAACTCAAAATCCTTAATAAATTGGACTTAGGTCTAGTTGAAGTTTTTGTAGAGGGTAATGAGGGCTACAAATCCATCTTTGGATGAGAAAAAATGGCTTTGTGGTTTAGGAGTTATGATCCTTCAAAGTTGGTACCCTTGTCACTTTATTTTTAACTTAGAAAATTTTCTAAGTTTTTATGGTTACCCCTTTTACAAGTTATCCAACTTTTCTTGATTTTTCTTGATGAATGATGATTCAAATCATACATAAACATCATTTTAGGGTTAAAAATCCATTTTGGTGAAAAATCTCAAAAAGTCAAAGTTGACTTTTGTGCACAATTGACTTTTTCATCAGATGAATTCCAAATTGTGCAATTCTTCAGGAAATCATGTCCTTGACCTAAATCAAACTTGATGGACATGTTCCATGGGTGTCATGGGGTATATTGGGGTATGCCCTAGGGTTTGGGAGCATGTCCTGGTCAAAAGTCAAAGTTACAGTTGACTTTTCTCTTAAAACCCTAATTGTGGTGCAGATGAAATTGAGACTTGTTGCTCAAGCTTCTTGGATTAATCCATTGTTCTAAATGGATCAATATAGTTCATTAGAGACCCTCAAATCATGTCTTGAGGTCTTGGCTCTTGATGTGTCCCAAAAGTCAACTTAGGGGTGAATTAGGTCAAGAAACCCTAATTCCTGATTTTTTATGTATGCATCCCCTGAGGTCAAATTGACTTGATGCTTGGGTCCATGAGGTTCCATGGAGCACATTAGGTTGTGTTTTGGATCTTTGGCTTATGCCCAGATGAAACTTTCCATCTAGAGGCCCTGGTTGACCAAAACCCTAATTTGGTGACACTGGCGATCTTGAGACTTGATCCACCTAAAAGGGAGCAGCCTTGTGCTTAATCCTTGAAGTGGGAGTCCTTTTTTATCCTTTGTGTATGTTTAAGGGTTTAGACAAGTTGAAGATCATGTCTTCCTTGATTGATCCTTTGCCTAAGGCTCTGAGAGGGCTTAAAACCCTAATTTTGATTGTAGTGAATGCTCAACAACCCTTGAGGCATTTGGTGATGCATGATGGTTCATCCATATTGTGATGATGATTTGCACAATGATGGGAAATCTTAGTGGTCAAAATTTGGGGTATGATAGATGCCCCTATTTAATCTTCTTGGACCCGAAGGTGTGAATGACGAAGGTATTCGGGCATTCGGGGTGCAAGAGGATTAAATATCGGAATACCCAAAATTTTGATGGTGGTTATGAATATCGGATCGCACCCATCTTCTTTTGTTGAGCAATGATGCTTAGAAAAGGTAAACTTCCCCTCGATCCTGGTTTCCTACCAAGGAACTGGTCTTAGTTTCTGATTTAAACTTCCCCTCGATCCTGGTTTCCTACCAAGGAACTGGTCTTAGTTTCTGATGTAAACTACCCCTCGATCCTGGTTTCCTACCAAGGAACTGGTCTTAGTTTCTGATGTAAACTCCCCCTCGATCCTGGTTTCCCACCAAGGAACTGGTCTTAGTTTCTTTTGTCAATAAACTTTATTGACAAGGGACGCTATGCGTAGCGGTTTTCCTTCAAACTTCTCGCCGAATTTTCCTGGGGAGATGCCATTTGACGGAAAAAGGTCTGAGGTTAGACTTGCTGGGGGTACCCATTCGGCTGAGTTGTAGAGGTGCACAAACTTCTCTGTTGGAGACACCATTTGTCGATTCTACTGGGGGGAAAGCGAGTATCTTGAGAGACTGTTTCCACTTGGGGATCTTACATCATACTTTCCTCGGGATCTTCCCAGAGAAATGCCATATGATGGGTTCCAATTTTGAGGTGCCGATGACCTTTTCATCAGTGATTTTCGGAGAAATACTGATGTACTGCCGAACCTTTGCTTAAGAGGCTTTCTCTGGGGATTTTCTTTAATCCGGGAAAGCAAGGATATCATCTTCAATGGCGAAGAGTGACATCTGTTGAAGGTTCTCTGGCCTTTCAGAGGTTCAAGTTATCAAAGTGGTCGAGTGCCGACTCTGATCTAAAGATACGCTAGTGGTGAGATTGTTCAGACACAACGTTTCCTGACGAGGAAAAAACTGACAACTCGATTGAGAGAACTCCTATCACTAGGGGATAAAACCGACTAGAGTGATAGCGATGCAATATGAAATGTAAATGCAAATCAATAATGCATGATGTATGTATGTATATGCTGACAAAACTGACGCGACACATAAACTAAAAGATGAACATGACTGGATACTCGGCCATCGCGGGGCGTATAGAGATATCGCTGGTTCAAGATAGCAATTCCACCTTGCCTAGGAGAGATAGTCCCTGCGGGGAATACTGTTGATCGGGCTTAGGAGGTAAGAACTCTGCCGTGGTGTGTCAGACGAAACAAGGTCTCTAACACAGTTGATGCCTTCATTCAGGCGTACTGGGTTAGAAGGAGTACTTTGATTCTGCACTTTGAAGGTCGCTTACTTCTGGAGAAGCGGTTGATGTTCCTTTGATGTTCAACAGTCAAAAGAAATTGGCATCTTTATTTTAAAAGCAGAAAAAGTTTTAACAAGTAAATTCATTTTTGTTTTATTTCAAGAGTCGTTAATCATGTTAACAACGTCGTTCTGTAAAGCTAAAACAAGCAAGAATTATAAACAAAAGCACAAGGCTCAAATTTTATTGATAAGATGGAGATCAGCCAAACGCGTGATTCCAAAGAGTATTTACAAAGTTTAAAAATGGTAATTTATAGGGAAAAGGGCTACGTTGAAACATAACGACCACTATCCTTCTACCAACTTTGAATTCAGGGCATCCCGAGCTTCTGTAGAAGATGACCTTGACTGGAGTTTCCCTTCGATGGACGATGTAACTGCTGCTGAGGGACCTGCCTCTGTTGAACATAGTTACTTGCCATTATCCCTAACTTTTGCCTGGATTGTACTTTGATGTTTCCAATCCACCGAGACTTTTTTTTTTAGTTTAGGCGAAGTATTTCTTGACTACATCAACATTCGTGGGGTAGGCAAATTCCTCTCCGTCCATGGTTGCAAGTCTCAAGGCGCCGCCTGAGAAAGCTTTTGTGACCACATAGGGGCCATCATAATTCGGAGTCCACTTGCCCCGGGAATCAGTGAGAAAAGATTGTATCTTCTTGAGCACGGGGTCTCCTTTTCTGAAGACACGAGGTCGGACCTTTTTGTCAAACGCCTTCTTCATTCTTTGTTGATACAACTGACCGTGGCATAGTGCCGTTATTCTCTTTTCTTCGATCAGATTCAGTTCGTCGTGTCGACTTTGACACCATTCAGCTTCGGTGAGCTTAGCTTCCATCAATACCCTAATTGACGGGATCTCTACTTCTATGGGGAGAACTGCCTCCATGCCATATACTAGAGAGAAAGGGGTTGCCCCTGTTGAAGTACAGACAGATGTGCGGACAGAAGTGAGGATAAACTGATCATGGCTTCAGTCTGACTGCTGCAGGGGAAGAAATGAACTGATCATGGCTTCAATTCTTGAGATAATTGCTGAGGATAAACTGATCATGGCTTCAGTTGCTGGGGATGAATGAACTGATCATGGCTTCAGTTCTTGAGATGATTGTTGAGAAGGCTAAACTCAGTATTAATCTTGAAGGAGATCTTCTGGCTAACCACTTCTAAAAATAACTTGCACTGAGCAAATATGATTCACAATAGGAGTTGGAAGTAATGTGCCCCCTGATAAGATCACTGACCAAATTTCTCAACTGTTTGAAAATTCCTTGATGAGGAAATTTTGCCTGTAAATAAGATTATTCAAACAGACATGGTAATTTTAATGCAAAGCTCATGCAATTTTGAAATCAAAAATCATTTTTGGAATGATGTTATTGATGTAAAGCAAAATGAAACACTCGTCAAAACACGGCGGTTAAGACATGCAAATAAGAAAGATAAAGCAAAGGTAAGACATCAAAGCAAATGATTGGCAACAAACATAGGAGTCAGTTTACGCAACCTTGCTGTAGTATGCTTTCAAAAGAAACCTGGCTTCAATTAGGTCTTTTGAATGTTGTAACGTGGTCTGGTTCACGGTTTTTGAAACAAAGGATATAGGCTCAAAGTTTATTGGTACCCAACCCATTCTTCGTGATGATCTCCAGTCCTACGCTCAGTTAATTCAGATTACGCATTCAGGTTCCACGTGATTCTGGAATTGCAACACTGTTATGATGATGGTTCAAGGACCAAGGTATTTTGAGATGACAGTCACTCTTTCTTACAACCTTTTGTTGTTTTTGATGAGGACCTTAGTCAACTCGTTTTGTCTTTGAGGATTTTGGCAACCTCTTGATTTTTCTTTTGTTATCCCTAATTTTTGCCTGAACTGTGTCATTTGACTTTACAGTTAGCGGGATGCCCCAATTTTTGCCTAAGTCTCCTTCATAGGTTTTGACTTAGCGAGCTCTTCTTTTGATTTTTTTCCATCCATTTTTTTTTGAAAGGTAGTGACTGCCTGGCTTAATGATTACGGTGAACCATCAATGGCTTTTGACTTGAAAGACATCTTCGACACTTCTTTGATGTGTGCGAAGGAAAGCTTGTGATTGCAACCTTTATTGGAAGACGTCTTGCCTGCACAGTAAAATTAAATGAGAATTACCCATCCCTAGGTTAAAATTGCGGGTTATTTCGTACAGAAAGAAACTCCAACTTCTAGGCTCGAAGGGGTTGACAAAGGATTAACTTCCTTATTTCTCCAGTGTTTGGGAGTTGAAACAATGCCTGTACATCCTCAGCCAAGTTTTAAATTGAAAGCATACCGTTTAGCAATTTCTGGTATTTCGCTTTCATCATCCTCCCTCCAATCAAAAGCTTAATAAAGAAAGTGAACAGGATATATATTTTTGTTTTGTGAAAAAGAAAGCATAAAGATTCACACAGTGGATATAAATGAATTGAATCAAAAGTTGCAATGCTCATTTCATTGAAATTACCATGAAAGTACAAATAAAATTTGAAAGCAAACAGTCAAAACAATCAAAGGAAAATGCAAACAGAAAGAAGCAAAGCCTAGTGACTAATCAGCAACAAGGATGAGCTGTCCTGTCTGAAACACTGGCTTTAGGTGATGATCCGTCTGAACTAACTCAAACTTCACTTGGCATGCTCTGGCAAAGGATTGTTGACAACATTGGGATTATCATCAAGAAAAGTCAGAATATTTGCTTTCACCAATTCTTGTACTCTAGCTTTTAGTGCGAAGCAACCTTCCAAGTTATGCCCAGCCCCACCCTGATGGAACTCACAGTGAAGATCAGCCCTATAGCCGGCTGGAAGAGGATTTGGAGGAGGAGGTAGAGTCCTTGTTGTAATCAATCCTTTCTTTACAAGACAAGGATACAGCTCAGTGTAGGACATCGGGATAGGATCAAAGTTAACCCTATTGCGAGTCTGATTCTGTCTAACAGTCTGACGAGGAGCTTGAGCTGGTTGAGCATTAACAACTGGAGCGACTGCAGCTACGTATTGTTGTCTCTGACGAGGTTTCCTCTCAACTGAAACAGCATGGGTATCGCCATCCTTTTTCTTTTGAAAATTCCCAGCATACTTTTTAGCACCACTGAAGGCTTCAGCATTAGAAATCCTTCCTTTCTTGATACCTTCTTCTAGTCTTTCTCCAATAGTGACTAGATTAGCAAAACCAGATGACACACTGTCTATCATCTTTTCCCAATAGAGTGGCTGAAGAGTGTCCATGAACAATCCAGTCCTCTGAGGTGGTTCACCTCTAGCAATCAGAACTTGCAGCATTTCTGTGAGCTTGGTCATACCGGCCTTCAACTCAGCAATTTCCATTCTGACTTCGGCATTGTGTTGTTCTTGACTTTCCATTCTCAATCTGATGGCAGCTCTAGTTCCGTAGTTGTGTTGAGGAAACAGCTTGACGGTGAACAAATAACTGGAGAAGGAGACAGGTGAAATGAGTTTCTGAGACAACCTGGAAGAAATGCATATGTATGCTCATGGATGCAAGAGTGCATGGATGCAACAACCACAAACAAGATCACTCAAAGCACACAGGTTCAAAGGTTTGAGTCACGAGCATGGCGTCGAGGTCAAGAACCTATCCACAAAGGGTATGTACTAAGGTTTGTCTTCATTGTACCTGCAGAAAACAGCGGTTCTAACAGAGTGCCCAGGGTCCACAATTCACTATCAGACACACCAGCACACCGATTTGCTCTGAGGTTGGTAGTTATCCTCAAGAGAATCTAACCTGAGTGTGGCATCGCGTGACAGCTAAGTCAGATTTGCATCTTCATAGCTTCCGCGCCACGATCCTAAAATGGCTAGGATGGGTTAAGGGTTACTACGGTTCTCAGTGTTATAGGCTTCTATGGAAAAAGTAATGCCTTCTCGATTGCTCGATCGGCATCAGTAATTCCAAAGAAGCAACCACCGAGTAGATGGATTCTCAAGTTCTTCTTTTTCAGGATTCGACTCCCTCAAAGTTCCCTTGACTATACCATCCTCCTATCTCAAAGTACACTCTGATCCGGGTATAGGACCTATCTTTCACACAGAGGAACTCCAAAACAGAACAATCAAGTAACAAGCAAACAGACAAAAGTAGTAAATAAGTCAAAGTAGGCTAAACCCCTCAAGGAACCAGAGATTCCCCAGCAGAGTCGCCACTTTTCTGTAGCGGCAAAATAGTGAGTGTAAGCTATTGATTAACTTAACTCGAAAAGCAAGAGTCGCCACCGCACTTTTATTTTATCCAAAAAGGAAAGGAAAAAGAGCGAACAAAACCTACACAAGCTCTACAACGAGAACAAGTGAAGAGAGTCCGGGTTCGGGGGGTTGGTTACGCAATGGGAAGGTGTTAGCACCCAAAACGTCTATAGTACTCTATAGGAGCCCTTTGAAATATCTACCGCTTTTGGTCTGAAAAAAGGTTTGCTTGAAAAGAGATTGAGGAGATGAGAAGAGAAATATTTTTTAATATTTTTGTGTTTGGAGAGACTTGTCGTCTCATGCCTACATACCCACGATGTGCAATGTAGGATCAAAACCCCGTAGTTCGTGGTACAGAGAATGAAAACTTGTTTGTTTTGGTTGATTTTAAAATGTAAAGACAAGTCGTCATTTCTAAGCGAATAATTCCGCTTAAATAAATTAATCATGTCTAAACTTATGAAAAAGTTAAAGGAAAAAGTGCACGAGGGCACAAAAGAGAGTGATGAGTTTGATGTTTTTTAAGGTCTTTTGAAAAAGGTGTCAATATGCTTATGTAGTTTAGCATTTGTTAAGAAATGAAAAGAAAATAGTAAAAATCACTTGACAAAGTCAAGGTTTGTTTATGAAAGAGGTGAAAGTTTGAAATCAAGAAGGTTTTGAAAAAGGGAGAAAGTTTTGAAAATTGAAGAATGGGGAGGAGAAGAAGTGACTATCCTAAAGCATAAAGTAAAAGCTAAGGAAGAGAATAGCCTAACCATACAAGTAAGCTTCCAAGTCTTCGAACCATAATTCCAAAGCAAAGGGAGGAAAGGTCCTAAATTCTAAGTCCAAGGTTCCAAGAATTGCATTGGATGTCCAAGGTCTAAGTTCAAAGCTCCATGTCCATTTGCATAGGATAGTAACCATAGTCCAAGATTAGAATCACAAGTTTTTTAGAGGTTTTGACCTTTATTAATGTTTTAGGTCCAAATGGACAAAAGAAAAAGGCATAAGCATAAACATGTGTCCAACGGACAAAAGACAAATTGCGGAAGCATAAACATATGTCCAACGGACAAAGGAAAAATTGCGGAAAGCATAAACATGATATGAAATGATAAAAATGAAGCATAAAAGTAAAAGAGATAAGGAGCGAGAAGAAATTGTAAATGATTAGTACAATAGTAATGTTAGTAAGTTAGTGATTAGTAGTTAAAGTTAGTGATCAATTATAATTGAATAATTGCACTTAGGTCAAGATTAATGAAAACTCATTAGAGGATTGATAAGACCAAAGCCTCCTAACAACGAGTTTCATAAGTTTTGAACTAAAAGACAAATAATCAACTATTCTTGATAGTTTTTCGAGGCGGGACAAATTTTGGTCTATGTTAAGCGCACGCCGAGTAATTTGTTCGAGCAATTACCCTACGAATGAGGCCGGCCATGAGATGTATGTGTTAATGCCCGCGAGATGAACGATATATGGATCGTCATCCTAAAGCGATGCCACACGAAAAGAAAAGGTGGTAACGATCTCGTCTCGATCGAAATTCAACAAAGGAATTCCAAGATCACTTCGACTTTCATCGATCAAAAAGAAAATAGATGAAGAAAAGTGGATCTAAAAATTATGATCCACCCAACCAATAAAAAAGAAAATGCAAGAAAATTAAAAAAGAAAAAAAACAAAATGAGAGAGAGGTGAAATTGGAATAGGGAGGCGCTGTAAACAATGGGCGACGGGCTCTAGGCCCAATTTCATTGAATTTCTTTTTACAACAAAAAAAAGGAAAAAAAGAGAGGAATAAGTGTTAGTAAAAAAAAAACAGAATAGAAAAGTTATCTTCTTCTTCATCTTCCAAAACGCGTGGCACTATTCACGGTGAGAGAGGTTGCCCGCGGTGAGCCTCACGGAGGCGCGACGGTGAATTCTTTTTACATGATTATGACCGAAACTCAACATAGATTCCAAATATACTCTCAATTTCGATCGAAAGTGTCTTTATCAACCAAATCGGAACCGCGAGAAATTCGACGAGAAACTCCAAATTACCTTCAACAATGGTGAGTTATCCAATTCTTTCTCTCTTTTTCCTTGGATTTGCGAATTTCTGAAGAAAGAATTGTTGTTGATGCGCATATGTTGTTGTTGAATTTGAAGTTTGGCTCGACTTTCTCTTTCGGTGAATTTCCACCGTTTTCTTGTTACGTGAAGATGAGATGTTGTGAGTTTTTTTGGTTTGTGGAATGTTGAATAAGAAGGTTTATGGAGTGAATTGGTGAGGGTGTTTGAGGTTGAAGGATTTTTGTGAAAGGTTTATGAAGAGATCTCGGTTTATGGTGAATTGGATGAAACAAATTGAAGGTGAAAGGTAATTGAAGCTTCGGAGAATTTTTTCTGCATTATATTTTTGGCTCTCAAAGCTTCAAAAAATTTGTGAAGGGAGTGCCTTATTTATAGAAGAATTGGTGAGAATTTGGAATGAAATCTTTGCCGTTTTGAATTACTCTCGCTGCGTTTTGGTGCTCATGAATCATATGCGTGGCTCTCTTTTTTTAATTCAAATCTGATGTCGTTTTGATTTGTTTGCAGTGCGTTTTGCGGCTGGAGTTGCAGTGTTTTGATTTGGTGCTTTTGGAGTGTATTGATTCATGAATTTTGCTGCAGATTTTTTGCTCGATTCGTCGTCGTTTTTGGACTGAATGGCGTGAGGTGGCTTGCGGCTGGGAATGTGTATGGCGTGTAGCTTCATTTCAACTTTCTTCTTTTTTTTTTCATGTAAATGGGCCTTGGGATAAAAAATGGGCCTTTCTTTTTTCATGTTTGTTGTAACAAGAATGGGTTGATGGGCTTATGATATATCTTTTTGCAATTTGGACAAAGTAAAAAAAATGGATAATGAAGAGGTTTATGGATATTGGAGAAATGGATTATGAGAAATGGATAAAATAGATTTAGAAAAAAAAATGGATTTAGAAATGGACATGTTTATGTGGATAATTGTTTATAAAAAATGGATATATGGATTTTGGAAAATGGATATTAGAATGGATTAAAAAAAAGGGGTATTTAGAAAAAGATGGTAATTGGATATGAAAAAAAAAATGGATATAAAGGATAGAAATGATTTAGAATTTTGTAGAAAAGTGGATAATGAAAAAAAAAAGATATTTGGAAAGATGGATTTAAGAAATTGGTTATTGAATTGGAAATTAGAAAAAATGGATATGGAAACGGATAACCAATCCGGAAATAGATCACGGATGGCCAGTCTTTATTTTTCTTTAGCCCAAACCCAATCTTGACTTTTTCCACAAGCCTCTGACAAAGTGCACACAGCTACCACTGAACAATTGTCATTTGAATCTAAATTTCTGAATCCAAAACTCATATGAACCACTGCTTGATAAACTGAAGAATTTCAGCACAAGACATCTTGCTTTTGAACAACCACATGCGACTTGAGATCACTTCATTGTCTTTGACCAACCTACACAACACACAGAGAGAGAAACAAGAAAACAACAACATATTTTTGGTATTTTGATTAGAGGTTAGTAAACAGAAACAAATGAAGTAAAAGAGAATCACACAGGTGCTCAGGAGAAACACAAATTGTGATCTTGTTTGTGGTAATGAAATGCAAATGAAACGAGTGAAATCTTAGGGGTAAAAATTAGGGTCTTACAGCTGCCCCTATTTAAGTTTCTTCAATCAAGAGATATGAAGGTTGAAAACTTCGTCTCGACAAGATTGAAGATACTTAAATACAGAAATCCGAATTTTTAGCCATAAGATGTCACAAGATGATATGAATGCAAATGATGAAACAGACTGCAGAGAAAACTTGAAACAAAGGATAAGGTAAAATTGAGAGAGAAGACGCGAAGAGACACGCCGGGGAACACAAGCTATTTTTGGAGATCTGTCAAGGTGACAAGAAATATCCATCAATAGTTGGAAAGAGAGGGACAAGACCCTGGGAAGACAAGTAGTGACATCCAAGAATAGCATTGGATAGAAACTACAAACGAGACAAAAGGGATGTCGAAAGATGTCCAAGAATGGCATTGGACAGCAACAAGAAAGTTTCTGGTAAAAACAGCAGCGTCATCCAAGAATAGCATTGGATGGAGGTGAAAAACACTCTGTTGGGTAAGATATCCAAGAATGGCATTGGATAAAGACACTGCAACATTCAAGAATGGCATTGAATGAGGCAACAACAAGCATCAGAGACATCCAAGAATAGCATTGGATTCAGCTGAGGAAAAGATATCCAAGAATGGCATTGGACTTAGCTGGGGAAAAGGTGTCCAAGAATGGCATTGGACTCTGTCGAGGAAATCATATCCAAGAATGGCATTGGACAGAAGAAATCACAACATCCAAGAATGGCATTGAATGTAGTGAGAAAAGTTCTGGAAAATACATCAGAATTATCCAAGAATGGCATTGGATAAAAGGTTCACAATATCCAAGAATGGCATTGAATAAAGTGAGCAAGGACCTTCAGGAATGGCACTGAAAGGTAAAGATAAACTCATTCAGGAATGGCACTGAATGAACAGATACAACTTTCAAGAATGGCACTGAAAGGTAAAGGTAAATCACTTCATTCAAGAATGGCATTGAATGACAGTGAAAAAGACATCCAGGAATAACACTGAATGCAAAGGAGAAAACTCATCCAGGAATGACACTGAATGAACAGGTAAAACTTTAAGGAATGGCACTGAATGAACAGGTAAAACTTTCAGGAATGGCACTGAAAGTAAGGGTAAAAACTCATCCAGGAATGACACTAAATGAACATGTAAAACTTTCAGGAATGGCACTGAAAGATAAAGGTGAACCACTACATTCAAGAATGGCATTGAATGACAGTGAAAAAGACATCCAGGAATAGCACTGAATGCGAAGGAGAAAAATCATTCAGGAATGGCACTGAATGAACAGGTAAAACTTTCAGGAATGGCACTGAAAGGTAAAGGTAAATCACTTCATTCAAGAATGGCATTGAATGACAGTGAAAAAGACATCCAGGAATAACACTGAATGCAAAGGAGAAAACTCATCCAGGAATGGCACTGAATGAACAGGTAAAACTTTCAGGAATGGCACTGAATGAACAGGTAAAACTTTCAGGAATGGCACTGAAAGTAAGGGTAAAAACTCATCCAGGAATGACACTGAATGAACATGTAAAACTTTCAGGAATGGCACTGAAAGATAAAGGTGAACCACTATATTCAAGAATGGCATTGAATGACAGTGAAAAGACATCCAGGAATAGCACTGAATGCGAAGGAGAAAAATCATTCAGGAATGGCACTGAATGAACAGGTAAAACTTTCAGGAATGGCACTGAAAGGTAAAGGTAAATCACTTCATTCAAGAATGGCATTGAATGACAGTGAAAAAGACATCCAAGAATAACACTGAATGCAAAGGAGAAAACTCATCCAGGAATGGCACTGAATGAACAGGTAAAACTTTCAGGAATGGCACTGAATGAACAGGTAAAACTTTCAGGAATGGCACTGAAAGTAAAGGTAAAATCTCATCCAGGAATGGCACTGAATGAACAGGTAAAACTTTCAGGAATGGCACTGAAAGATATCCAAGCAGATATAATGGGGATTATAGAGGAGAGAAAAGACTTCCAGGAATAGCACTGGGAGAAACAAGAGGAACAAGGTATCCAGGAATGGCACTGGAGATCAAAAGAGACAGACATCCAGG
This sequence comes from Lathyrus tuberosus, assembly GCA_022829125.1. Classification (NCBI taxonomy): domain Eukaryota; kingdom Viridiplantae; phylum Streptophyta; class Magnoliopsida; order Fabales; family Fabaceae; genus Lathyrus; species Lathyrus tuberosus. The sequence goes on along the minus strand of JALAZF010000436.1, from coordinate 110,129 downwards.
AATGGCACCGGAGTGAAAGAATACAAAGATCCAGGAAAGCAGGACGTCCAGGAATAGCACTGGGTGAAAAGACAGGTAAACGACAACATTCAGGAATGGCACTGAATGAAAAGGCAGGTAAAAGTTTTGGTAGGTGCCAAGTAAGTTGGACTTTAGTCACAAGGTAAGATGTTGAAAGCAACAGGACCACGGAAAAATGCATATGAGCACGAAGCACACTTCATACTATGAAAATGTTTCTATGCAATGATATGTAAATAATTTATGTATGCAATGCATATGATAGAGACAACAGAGATAGACTCTTTTGTGAGGGAATAATGGAACTCTGATTCCTCAACACAGGGAACGATGGCCACTCTGCTTGGATAGAAGATGTTGAGCACATCTCTGTCACACTTATGAATTGTATCGGGCTGATGGTCTTTTGAGGAAAGACTTCTTGAGGATTCTTGAAGAAGATTGCCCCAGATTGCTTGACTGATGAGGATAAACTGATCATGGCTTTAGTCTGACTGCTGCAGGGGAAGAAATGAACTGATCATGGCTTCAGTTGCTGGGGATGAATGAACTGATCATGGCTTCAGTTCTTAAGATGATTGTTGAGAAGGCTAAACTCAGTATGAATCTTGAAGGAGATCTTCTGGCTAACCACTTCTGAAAATAACTTGCACTGAGCAAATATGATTCACAATAGGACTTGGAAGTAATGTGCCCCCTGATAAGATCACTGACCAAATTTCTCAACTGTTTGAAAATTCCTTGATGAGGAAATTTTGCCTGTAAATAAGATTATTCAAACAGACATGGCAATTTTAATGCAAAGCTCATGCAATTTTGAAATCAAAAATCATTTTTGGAATGATGTTATTGATGTAAAGCAAAATGAAACACTCGTCAAAACACGGCGGTTAAGACATGCAAAGATGAAAGATAAAGCAAAGGTAAGAAATCAAAGCAAATGATTGGCAACAAACATAGGAGTCAGTTTACGCAACCTTGCTGTAGTATGCTTTCAAAAGAAACCTGGCTTCAATTAGGTCTTTTGAATGTTGTAACGTGGTCTGGTTCACGGTTTTTGAAACAAAGGATATAGGCTCAAAGTTTATTGGTACCCAACCCATTCTTCGTGATGATCTCCAGTCCTACGCTCAGTTAATTCAGATTACGCATTCAGGTTCCACGTGATTCTGGAATTGCAACACTGTTATGATAATGGTTCAAGGACCAAGGTATTTTGAGATGACAGTCACTCTTTCTTACAACCTTTTGTTGTTTTTGATGTGGACCTTAGTCAACTCGTTTTGTCTTTGAGGATTTTGGCAACCTCTTGATTTTTCTTTTGTTATCCCTAATTTTTGCCTGAACTGTGTCATTTGACTTTACAGTTAGCGGGATGCCCCAATTTTTGCCTAAGTCTCCTTCATAGGTTTTGACTTAGCGGGCTCTTCTTTTGATTTTTTTCCATCCATTTTTTTTTAAAGGTAGTGACTGCCTGGCTTAATGATTACGGTGAACCATCAATGGCTTTTGACTTGAAAGACATCTTCGACACTTCTTTGATGTGTGCGAAGGAAAACTTGTGATTGCAACCTTTATTGGAAGGCGTCTTGCCTGCACAGTCAAATTAACTGAGAACTACCCATCCCTAGGTTAAAATTGCGGGTTTTTTCGTACAGAAAGAAACTCCAACTTCTAGGCTCGAAGGGGTTGACAAAGGATTAACTTCCTTATTTCTCCAGTGTTTGGGAGTTGAAACAATGCCTGTACATCCTCAGCCAAGTTTTAAATTGAAAGCATACCGTTTAGCAATTTCGGGTATTTCGCTTTCATCATCCTCCCTCCAATCAAAAGCTTAATAAAGAAAGTGAACAGGAGATATATTTTTGTTTTGTGAAAAAGAAAGCATAAAGATTCACACAGTGGATATAAATGAATTGAATCAAAAGTTGCAATGCTCATTTCATTGAAATTACCATGAAAGTACAAATAAAATTTGAAAGCAAACAGTCAATACAATCAAAGGAAAATGCAAACAGAAAGAAGCAAAGCCTAGTGACTAATCAGCAACAAGGATGAGCTGTCCTGTCTGAAACACTGGCTTTAGGTGATGATCCGTCTGAACTAACTCAAACTTCACTTGGCATGCTCTGGCAAAGGATTGTTGACAACATTGGGATTATCATCAAGAAAAGTCAGAATATTTGCTTTCACCAATTCTTGTACTCTAGCTTTTAGTGCGAAGCAACCTTCCAAGTTATGCCCAGCCCCACCCTGATGGAACTCACAGTGAAGATCAGCCCTATAGCCGGCTGGAAGAGGATTTGGAGGAGGAGGTAGAGTCCTTGTTGTAATCAATCCTTTCTTTACAAGACAAGGATACAGCTCAGTGTAGGACATCGGGATAGGATCAAAGTTAACCCTATTGCGAGTCTGATTCTGTCTAACAGTCTGACGAGGAGCTTGAGCTGGTTGAGCATTAACAACTGGAGCGACTGCAGCTACGTATTGTTGTCTCTGACGAGGTTTCCTCTCAACTGAAACAGCATGGGTATCGCCATCCTTTTTCTTTTGAAAATTCCCAGCATACTTTTTAGCACCACTGAAGGCTTCAGCATTAGAAATCCTTCCTTTCTTGATACCTTCTTCTAGTCTTTCTCCAATAGTGACTAGATTAGCAAAACCAGATGACACACTGTCTATCATCTTTTCCCAATAGAGTGGCTGAAGAGTGTCCATGAACAATCCAGTCCTCTGAGGTGGTTCACCTCTAGCAATCAGAACTTGCATCATTTCTGTGAGCTTGGTCATACCGGTCTTCAACTCAGCAATTTCCATTCTGACTTCGGCATTGTGTTGTTCTTGACTTTCCATTCTCAATCTGATGGCAGCTCTAGTTCCGTAGTTGTGTTGAGGAAACAGCTTGACGGTGAATAAATAACTGGAGAAGGAGACAGGTGAAATGAGTTTCTGAGACAACCTGGAAGAAATGCATATGTATGCTCATGGATGCAAGAGTGCATGGATGCAACAACCACAAACAAGATCACTCAAAGCACACAGGTTCAAAGGTTCGAGTCACGAGCATGGCGTCGAGGTCAAGAACCTATCCACAAAGGGTATGTACTAAGGTTTGTCTTCATTGTACCTGCAGAAAACAGCGGTTCTAACAGAGTGCCCAGGGTCCACAATTCACTATCAGACACACCAGCACACCGATTTGCTCGGAGGTTGGTAGTTATCCTCAAGAGAATCTAACCTGAGTGTGGCATCGCGTGACAGCTAAGTCAGATTTGCATCTTCATAGCTTCCGCGCCACGATCCTAAAATGGCTAGGATGGGTTAAGGGTTACTACGGTTCTCAGTGTTATAGGCTTCTATGGAAAAAGTAATGCCTTCTCGATTGCTCGATCGGTATCAGTAATTCCAAAGAAGCAACCACCGAGTGGATGGATTCTCAAGTTCTTGTTTTTCAGGATTCGACTCCCTCAAAGTTCCCTTGACTATACCATCCTCCTATCTCAAAGTACAATCTGATCCGGGTATATGACCTATCTTTCACACAGAGGAACTCCAAAACAGAACAATCAAGTAACAAGCAAATCAGACAAAAGTAGTAAATAAGTCAAAGTAGGCTAAACCCCTCAAGGAACCAGAGATTCCCCAGCAGAGTCGCCACTTTTCTGTAGCGGCAAAATAGTGAGTGTAAGCTATTGATTAACTTAACTCGAAAAGCAAGAGTCGCCACCGCACTTTTATTTTATCCAAAAAGGAAAGGAAAAAGAGCGAACAAAACCTACACAAGCTCTACAACGAGAACAAGTGAAGAGAGTCCGGGTTCGGGGGGTTGGTTACGCAATGGGAAGGTGTTAGCACCCAAAACGTCTATAGTACTCTATAGGAGCCCTTTGAAATATCTACCGCTTTTGGTCTGAAAAAAGGTTTGCTTGAAAAGAGATTGAGGAGATGAGAAGAGAAATATTTTTTAATATTTTTGTGTTTGGAGAGACTTGTCGTCTCATGCCTACGTACCCACGATGTGCAATGTAGGATCAAAACCCCGTAGTTCGTGGTACAAAGAATGAAAACTTGTTTGTTTTGGTTGATTTTAAAATGTAAAGACAAGTCGTCATTTCTAAGCGAATAATTCCGCTTAAAGAAATTAATCATGTCTAAACTTTTGAAAAAGTTAAAGGAAAAAGTGCACGAGGGCACAAAAGAGAGTGATGAGTTTGATGTTTTTTAAGGTCTTTTGAAAAAGGTGTCAATATGCTTATGTAGTTTAGCATTTGTTAAGAAATGAAAAGAAAATAGTAAAAATCACTTGACAAAGTCAAGGTTTGTTTATGAAAGAGGTGAAAGTTTGAAATCAAGAAGGTTTTGAAAAAGGGAGAAAGTTTTGAAAATTGAAGAATGGGGAGGAGAAGAAGTGACTATCCTAAAGCATAAAGTAAAAGCTAAGGAAGAGAATAGCCTAACCATACAAGTAAGCTTCCAAGTCTTCGAACCATAATTCCAAAGCAAAGGGAGGAAAGGTCCTAAATTCTAAGTCCAAGGTTCCAAGAATTGCATTGGATGTCCAAGGTCTAAGTTCAAAGCTCCATGTCCATTTGCATAGGATAGTAACCATAGTCCAAGATTAGAATCACAAGTTTTTTAGAGGTTTTGACCTTTATTAATGTTTTAGGTCCAAATGGACAAAAGAAAAAGGCATAAGCATAAACATGTGTCCAACGGACAAAAGACAAATTGCGGAAGCATAAACATATGTCCAACGGACAAAGGAAAAATTGCGGAAAGCATAAACATGATATGAAATGATAAAAATGAAGCATAAAAGTAAAAGAGATAAGGAGCGAGAAGAAATTGTAAATGATTAGTACAATAGTAATGTTAGTAAGTTAGTGATTAGTAGTTAAAGTTAGTGATCAATTATAATTGAATAATTGCACTTAGGTCAAGATTAATGAAAACTCATTAGAGGATTGATAAGACCAAAGCCTCCTAACAACGAGTTTCATAAGTTTTGAACCAAAAGACAAATAATCAACTATTCTTGATAGTTTTCCGAGGCGGGACAAATTTTGGACTATGTTAAGCGCACGCCGAGTAATTTGTTCTAGCAATTACCCTACGAATGAGGCCGGCCATGAGATGTATGTGTTAATGCCCGCGAGATGAACGATATATGGATCGTCATCCTAAAGCGATGTCACACAAAAAGAAAAGGTGGTAACGATCTCGTCTCGATCGAAATTCAACAAAGGAATTCCAAGATCACTTCGACTTTCATTGATCAAAAAGAAAATAGATGAAGAAAAGTGGATCTAAAAATTATGATCCACCCAACCAATAAAAAAGAAAATGCAAGAAAATTAAAAAAAAAAAAAACAAAATGAGAGGGAGGTGAAATTGGAATAGGGAGGCGCTGTAAACAATGGGCGAACGGGCTTTAGGCCTAATTTCATTGAATTTCTTTTTACAACAAAAAAAAGGAAAAAAAGAGAGGAATAAGTGTTAGTAAAAAAAAAATAGAATAGAAAAGTTATCTTCTTCTTCATCTTCCAAAACGCGTGGCACTATTCACGGTGAGAGAGGTTGCTCGCGGTGAGCCTCACGGAGGCGCGACGGTGAATTCTTTTTACATGATTATGACCGAAACTCAACATAGATTCCAAATATACTCTCAATTTCGATCGAAAGTGTCTTTATCAACCAAATCGGAACCGCGAGAAATTCGACGAGAAACTCCAAATTACCTTCAACAATGGTGAGTTATCCGATTCTTTCTCTCTTTTTCCTTGGATTTGCGAATTTCTGAAGAAAGAATTGTTGTTGATGCGCATATGTTGTTGTTGAATTTGAAGTTTGGCTCGACTTTCTCTTTCGGTGAATTTCCACCGTTTTCTTGTTACGTGAAGATGAGATGTTGTGAGTTTTTTTGGTTTGTGGAATGTTGAATAAGAAGGTTTATGGAGTGAATTGGTGAGGGTGTTTGAGGTTGAAGGATTTTTGTGAAAGGTTTATGAAGAGATCTCGGTTTATGGTGAATTGGATGAAACAAATTGAAGGTGAAAGGTAATTGAAGCTTCGGAGAATTTTTTCTGCATTATATTTTTGGCTCTCAAAGCTTCAGAAAATTTGTGAAGGGAGTGCCTTATTTATAGAAGAATTGGTGAGAATTTGGAATGAAATCTTTGCCGTTTTGAATTACTCTCGCTGCGTTTTGGTGCTCATGAATCATATGCGTGGCTCTCTTTTTTTAATTCAAATCTGATGTCGTTTTGATTTGTTTGCAGTGCGTTTTGTGGCTGGAGTTGCAGTGTTTTGATTTGGTGCTTTTGGAGTGTATTGATTCATGAATTTTGCTGCAGATTTTTTGCTCGATTCGTCGTCGTTTTTGGACTGAATGGCGTGAGGTGGCTTGCGGCTGGGAATGTGTATGGCGTGTAGTTTCATTTCAACTTTCTTCTTTTTTTTTTTCATGTAAATGGGCCTTGGGATAAAAAATGGGCCTTTCTTTTTTCATGTTTGTTGTAACAAGAATGGGTTGATGGGCTTATGATATATCTTTTTGCAATTTGGACAAAGTAAAAAAAATGGATAATGAAGAGGTTTATGGATATTGGAGAAATGGATTATGAGAAATGGATAAAATAGATTTAGAAAAAAAAATGGATTTAGAAATGGACATGTTTATTTGGATAATTGTTTATAAAAAATTGATATATGGATTTTGGAAAATGGATATTAGAATGGATTAAAAAAAAAGGGTATTTAGAAAAAGATGGTAATTGGATATGAAAAAAAAATGGATATAAAGGATAGAAATGATTTAGAATTTTGTAGAAAAGTGGATAATGAAAAAAAAAAGATATTTGGAAAGATGGATTTAAGAAATTGGTTATTGAATTGGAAATTAGAAAAAATGGATATGGAAACGGATAACCAATCCGGAAATAGATCACGGATGGCCAGTCTTTATTTTTCTTTAGCCCAAACCCAATCTTGACTTTTTCCACAAGCCTCTGACAAAGTGCACACAGCTACCACTGAACAATTTTCATTTGAATCTGAATTTCTGAATCCAAAACTCATATGAACCACTGCTTGATAAACTGAAGAATCTCAGCACAAGACATCTTGCTTTTGAACAACCACATGCGACTTGAGATCACTTCATTGTCTTTGACCAACCTACACAACACACAGAGAGAGAAACAAGCAAACAGCAACATATTTTTGGTATTTTGATTAGAGGTTAGTAAACAGAAACAAATGAAGTAAAAGAGAATCACACAGGTGCTCAGGAGAAACACAAATTGTGATCTTGTTTGTGGTAATGAAATTCAAATGAAACGAGTGAAATCTTAGGGGTAAAAATTAGGGTCTTACAACAAGGATGAATCGATGTCCGTTCGAAGCCTTGGGTTCAATCAAGCCGATCATGTCGATTCCCCATATGGAGAAAGGCCACGGGGAAGAAAGAACTTTGAGATGTGATAGCGGTACATGAATTTTGTCGGAGTATATCTAACACTTGTGACACTTCCTCATGTACTTGTAGCAGTCGGATTCCATGGTCAACTAGTAGTACCCTGCTCTCAAAATTTTTCTCGCCATTGTATGTCCGTTGGCATTAGTGCCAAAGGATCCTTCATGAATTTCTTTCATAAGCATGTCTGCTTCGGGTCTGTCTACGCATCGGAGCAAGACCATGTCAAAATTTCTCTTATAGAGAGTGTCACCGCTCAGGAAGAAGTTTCCAGCCAATCTTCTAAGGGTTTTCCTGTCTTTTCTGAGTGCCCCAGGTGGGTACTCTTGTTTCTGAAGGAAGTATTTGATATCGTGATACCAAGGTTTATCGTCTATGACTGCTTCAATCATGAAGACGTAAGCAGGCCGTTCAAGGCGCATTATGTCGATCTTAGGTAGGTCATTCCATCGACCTACACTAATCATGGAAGAGATAGTGGCTAATGCATCAACCATGTGATTCTCATCACGAGGGATGTGATGAAATTCAACTCTGTTGAAGAAGGGTAACAACCTTCTTGCATAGTCTTTGTAAGGAATCAATCCTGATTGGTATGTGTTCCTATCTCTTTTTATCTGATTGATGACCAAGGCTGAATCGCCGCATACGTCCAAGTTTTTGATCCTTAAATCAATCGCTTCCTCGAGACCCATAATACAAGCTTCGTATTCGGCCTCGTTGTTCATACACTTGAACGTAAGTCGAGCGGTGAAAGGAATGTGGGTACCCTGAGGGGTAACAATGATTGCCCCACTTCCGTTTCCGTAATGATTAACTGCTCCGTCAAAGATAAGTCCCCATTGGGAATCTGGTTCTGGCCCTTCACTGGGTAACGGTTCATCGCAATCTTTCATTTTTAGATACATGACATCTTCGTCTGGGAAGTCAAACCCGATTGATTCTCGATCGTCAATCGGTTGATGAGCCAAATGATCGGCTAAAATACTTCCCTTAACGGCTTTTTGAGCGTGGTACTCTATGTCATATTCTGATAACAGCATCTGCCAACGGGCAATTCTTCCCGTAAGAGCAGGTTTTTCAAATACATACTTGATTGGATCCATTTCTGAGATTAACCAAGTAGTATAACGAATCATGTATTGGCGAAGACGTTTGGCTGCCCAAGCCAAAGCGTAACAAGTTTTCTCAAGCATCGTGTACCGAGTCTCGCAGTCGGTGAATTTCTTGCTCAAATAGTAAATGGCAGACTCTTTCCTTTTGGTTTCGTCTTGTTGGCCAAGTACACATACCATTGAGTCCTCTAGAACTGTGAGGTAAATGATCAGTGGTCTTCCTTCCACTGGAGGTGATAGAATCGGAGGATTCAACAGGTATTCCTTAATACTGTCGAAGGCAGTTTGGCAATCTTCTGACCAAACGCAATCCTGGTTCTTTTTCAGTAATTTGAAAATCGGCGCGCACGTGGTGGTCATAAGGAATATGAATCTGGAGATGTAGTTTAAACGTCCCAAGAATCTTCTGACTTGTTTTTCAGTTTTCGGAGAAGGCATTTCTTGAATGGCCTTGACCTTGTCAGGATCAACCTCAATTCCTTTTTGGCTGACGATGAACCCTAGTAGTTTCCCTAAACGGACACCGAAGGTGCACTTGTTGGGATTCAAGCGGAGCTTGAACTTTCCTAAACGTTTGAACAATTTTGACAGATGTTCTACGTGCTCACTCTCTGTTTTTGACTTTGCAATCATGTCATCGACATACACTTCGATTTCCTTATGTATCATGTCATGAAACAGAGTAGTCATGGTCCTTTGATAGGTTGCCCCGGCGTTCTTCAAACCGAACGGCATTACCTTGTAACAAAAGGTGCCCCATGGGGTAATGAACGAAGTTTTCTCCATGTCTTTCGGCGCCATTTTGATCTGGTTATAGCTCGAGAATCCATCCATGAAGGAGAATACTTTGAACTTTGTTATACTGTCAACCAACATGTCAATGTGTGGTAAAGGAAAGTCGTCCTTTAGACTTGCCTTGTTCAGATCTCTGTAATCAACACACATTCTGACCTTTCCGTCCTTTTTGGGAATGGGTACGATGTTGGCTAACCATTGAGGATATTCAGCTGTAGCGAGGAAACCCGCGTCGATCTATTTTTGTACCTCCTCTTTGATTTTGACGGCCATGTCCGGTGAGTGCGTCTCAACCTTTGCTTTACTGGCGGACATTCCGATCTTAACGGTAAGCGATGTTCCACGATGCTGGTATCCAACCCTGGCATATCCTGATAGGACCAAGCGAATACATCGGGAAACTTTTTGAGAAGCTTTATCAAACCTTCTCTGGCAGTTGGACTGAGCAGTGCCCCAATCCTGATTTCTTTTCTCTCTTTTTCTGAACCCAAGTTTACCGTTTCCAACGGCTCTTTGTGAGGTTCAATGGACCTTTCCTCTTGTCTGAGTAATCGGGAGATCTCTTCTGGAATTTTGTCGTCATTTTCTTTTTCAGCCTCGAATACCGGGAACTCAAAGTTGGGAGAAGGCATCGGATCGTATGTTTCAACGGGGTTTAAAACAAGCAATCTGCATGACGTGATGATTCATGTTTAGAAGAGATAGATAAAATGCAAGTGTGTGCAGTGTTTTATTTTTATTACTGTTTGTTTTTATTTGAATTGTTTTTTAGGATTACCATTTTCTGAAAAAGCAAAAAGAGAAAACAACAATAAATGCGGAAATTACAGAACGACGTTATTTTATTAATGAACAAGTCGATCCTTGGAACCACAGCCCTATAAAACAAAACTCTGTCGCTTTGGGCAAAGCGAAGAGGGATATTTACAGAAAGCGAGCCCTATCAAACCATCCGTTTCACCTGGGCAGGGTGAAAGGTTAAAGATGGCAATTACTTTGACTGATGAACGACCTTCGGAACATCAACAGCAACCCATTGGCGGCGAACTCCTCGGTGAATCACAAAGTCTGGCACCTTCCTTGATTTGTTTTCAGAAATGATGCTGATTTCTGGTGGAGCGGGATCATTGGAATCTGTCTCCCAGGCAGAATTATCGTTGGAGAATTCCTCCGTTGCATTTTGCATAGCATTTGTGCTCTCAGGTACATTTCCCCATCCAGTTGGCTGGATGTCTTCGAACCTGATACGAGAGCTTTCGGGTGCCGTGTACTTGACCATAAAGTTGTATTTTCCACTTGGTTGTCCTAGGGTGTCCCACACTTCTTTGGAACTGGGGGAGTCATCTCTCTCAATGACGTTGACCTCGGGAAAAGCATAGTTGATGAACTCAAGTCCTGTAAACGTTGCGAATTCATCTTCATGTTGAGTAGCTTCTGAATGACCTGAGTGTTCATCCCGTGACATGGTGGGGACACAGGTATTCTGTTCAATGACGGTCAGCTGATTTTCATTGTTCGGCTGACTTTCTGGCCCCACGTTTCCTGGGTAAGGTTGCCACATTGGCAGACCATCCATTGGGCCATAGTAGGTGTAGTCAAAATTATCTTTCATCAGAGTGTCTTCCTCTAATGAATTTGGCGGAGCACGGCATCCTTCCGAATCACAACCTCCGTATATCATTTCGACGTTTGACCTTGGTATAAATCTCGGATTCTGTGCGGGATAGCAAAATGGTATAGGCACCTCTTCCTGAGACATATAACCGTCCTCGTTGAGGTAGGACTTCCACTCTTCATCCGTGTCAGAGGGATCTTCCTCATTGATAGCATGTACTGCTTGAGGCACCGGGTGAAGAAAACCTCCATTGTGGAAGAAGTTTTGAAGGGGATGAAGACTTTCATCGTTGGCAGCTGTCTGGGTATAGGTTGCAGAAAAACCAAGACCCTTCTTTGTTTTATTGTCAATAGGAATGACAAGCTGTCCCCATCCTGTTGTATCGGTACTCTCGACTGCTTTGATAGCATCTTTGTATAAGGAAATCGAGGTTCCTCCTCTGAATTGATTATTCTCGCTCATCGACAGTGCTTGGAACTGCGTTCCAATAACCTCCTCGGGTTCTATACCAGCAGATGATGACAAGTTACTCACCAGCAAGGCTTGTTCCCCACAAACCGTGACAAGTTGATCGTTCTTGACGAACTTTACCTTTTGGTGGAGGGTCGAAGTGACCGCTCTAGCCTGATGTATCCAAGGTCTTCCTAATAAACAATTGTATGTTGCCCGAATGTCCCTGACCTGGAAAGTGACTTGGAAAGTGTGAGGACCAATAGTTATGGGAAGATCAACTTCGTCGATAACGGTTTTTCTGGATCCGTCGAATGCTTTGACGACGACCTCGCTGACTCTCATCGGAGGGCCTTTGAATGATAATTGCATAAAAGTGGACTTCGGCATAACATTCAGGGCTGACCCTGTGTCTACCAGTACGCTGGCTAAAGCATCGTCCTGGCAGTTAACTGTGATATTGAGCGCCATGTTATCACGACGACCCTCTCCAGGTAATTCTTCATCACTAAATCCCAAATTGTTGTTGGAAGTGATGTTAGAGACAATGCTATCGAACTGTCTGATTGTTACATCTTGTTCCATAAAGGCTTGCTCCAAGACTTTCTGTAGAGCCTCCCTGTGGACTTCTGAACTGAGTAACAACGATAACACTGAGATCTTTGAAGGAGTCTGTAATAGCTGATCAACAACGTTATATTCACTCCTTTGGATGAGCTTCAACATCTCATCATTATTTTTCGAAAGGTCGGGATCACTGGATTGACCGACTGGGGGATCGGGAGCTTCTGTCTGAAGTTCCTTTTCCTTGTTAAGTTCCCCAACCCCTCGGTTGAAGATTCTACCACTCCGTGTTACTCGACTGATGTCAGCAATGTTCACAATGAAGGGTAATGGAATTTCCTTTCCATTTTCAATTATTGTTGCAACGTATTTGTAAGGGATCGCCTTAGCTTATTCATACGATAATGGTCCCGGCAGATAGATGACTACGGGAGCTCTCTGATTTTTCTAACCATCATAAGTAATCTCGATTCGTTCCTGGTTGGGAACCTTAGATTCGTCAAGTAGAGGGATAATGGCAAAAACATCCCTGGTATGGCGACGACCAGAGATGGGTCCAGAACCCGAATAGGGACGAATTTCTCCACGATCGACCTGACCTTGAAGAGCTACTCTCACAAGGTAACACCCTTGGTTACTTTCCGAACAGACGCTACAACTGTCATAGTTGTGTGGTGGCACCTGGCCACGCCCACTTTGAATACAATGCAACCTCACTAGGTTAGCTTCCACAGATCGGACATCCTGACTCTGATGTCGAGTAGGATTCCTGTTATTGATACTAATTTGCTGAGTATCCTCATCCATGTAAATGGGCATCCACCAGTGATTTAACAAGTGCTGAAGTGCCTCCTGGACAAGGGTGCAACCCTGATCGTTTTCGCAACCTGCTTTACAGCTTTGATAGTCATGTGATATTAAGAATCCGAGTCGGACCTGCTCAGCATGTAACTCTACCAGGTTGGTATTCGTCACGCGAATATCGAAGATTTGAACCATGTTGATCTGATAGGGGTTCCTATCATGGTAGTCTTGGATCCATCCAAGATCCATCTGACGCCGGAGGGCCTCCTATATGAAAGAGCGTCCCTGTTTGTTTACCGAGCAAATCAGACAAGAACTGTAATCGTGCCGCGGCAGATTATGATACTGGCTTTGCCTTGAGTGCATTGCCACCAAGTTGACATTCATCGCACGGATGTCGTGGTTCTGAATGACGTTAGAATTCGTGTAGACCATGTTAACTCCACGAACTCGGTGCTCTTGGATCCATCTGAGATCCATTTGTTTATGTAGAGCTGCTTGCACTACCGAACATCCTTGATTGTCTTTAGAGCAGATATCACATTGATGATAATTATGAGGTGGCACATGGCCATATCCACTCTGTCTACAATGCATCTTGATCAGATTGGTTTTCAACAAGAGTACATCGTGAATTTGATAGACATCGTTAGTCTCTCCTTCTATCAAATTGACTGCAGCCTTCTCATGTTGAGGCAGCGGGTTCGTGAGAACATTCGGATTCGTATCCTTGAAGGATAAGACCCCACTCCTAACAAGTTTTTGCACGTCGGACTTGAAATTGAGACAAGTCTCTATGTTATGCCCTGAACCTCCTTGATGATAAGGGCAAGTTTGATCCACCTTAAACCAAAAAGGTGGATTTTCCGGTACTGTAAGAGGAGATTTAGTCTGAATGTGCCCCTTAGCCAGTAGTAATGGAAATAGTTCTGCATACGTCACGGGTATAGGATCAAATCCTGGCGGCCGCGTTGTACGGTTGTTATTATATGGAGGACGAGCCTGCTGAAGAGGCTGTTGTGTCCTTTGCTGGTCAGGTTGGCTCTGCGCAACCTGAGGTTAATACGTAGGAATAGACGTAGGGTTGATAGCAGGAGTCACAGCTGCTACCGGCTGATAACGTCGCCTTTGCTTTCCGAGAGAGATATTCCCAATATCTTGCTCTTTTTTCTTAGGAAGAGCACTACCGTATTTTTTAGTACCGCTCGTCGATCCAGTGTCTTTTACCAAACGTCCTTCTCGGACGGCTTCCTCAAGACGTACACCTATGCCGACCATTTCGGTGAAATCACTGGGCGCACTGGCAACCATTCGGTCATAGTAAAATGAGCTTAAGGTCTTTAAGAAGATCTTTGTCATCTCTTTTTCCTCAAGAGGTGGACAAATCTGAGCGGCAATTTCACGCCACCTTTGAGCATACTCCTTAAAGGTTTCCTTGTCCTTTTGTGACATTGATCTGAGTTAATCTCTGTCGGGTGCCATGTCCAAATTGTATTTGTATTGTTGGACGAAGGCAGTACCAAGATCTCTGAAAGTGCTGATCGTAGTACGGTTTAAACCCATGTACCATTTGAGTGCGGCACCGGTTAAACTATCATAAAAGTAGTGAATCAGTAGATCCTGATTCTCCATTTGGGCTGACATCCGCCGAGCGTACATCACTAGATGGCTTTGAGGGCAAGAGTTACCCTTGTATTTTTCAAAGTCGGGCACTTGGAACTTGTGGGGGACTTTCACATTTGGGACCAATCAGAGATCTGCGGCGTCCTTTCCAAATAGATCCTGACTGCGAATGGCTTGCAGTTCCTTCTGCATTTCCAGGAACTGCTCCTGGAATTCATCCATTCTATCAAACATAGTTTCCTTCTTACCAGAAGGTGTTTGTGGAATCTGTCCTTCCGGGACAGTGTGCACCACAGGGGGTGGTACCGTGACTACGGCAGTGAGTCTTGGCGTCTCCCGAAGTTTGTAACCTTCAGGAGTCTTCATTATGCCCCTGGCATCTTCGATTTCCCGAAGTTTGTAACCTTCAGGCCCAGCGGCTTCTGTTGTGATTCCCTGATCTTCAGTGATCGGCGGAACATATCCTTCCGGGATATAGTTAACAGGCATGCCCCAAGGACGATCTTTCGGTATCTGATACCTAGGATCATACCTCTCCACTATGGGCGTTGAGGTGATCTCTGAGATCACAGTTCTTTGTAGCTGAGCTTCTGCCATGGCTTGCATGTCGTTACGAAGCTTTCTCATATCCTCTCTCAGAGCGTCGATCTTTTCTTTCAACTCTCTGTTTTCTTCTTCCAGATCATCCATCCTTTTCTGACAATTGGCCCGAGTATTGTACGAATGAGACAGTTTGACTCTAGAATCGAGACACAAACGTGAGATTCGTAAGGAAGAAGAATACACGATGTGAGAATGATGAATGCAATGATTATATTAATTGTTTAAGGTTTAATCAAAATAAACTTCGACATTTAGATTGCAAATATCAAACGGTGGGAAAACCCCTCTTTATTGAAATTCAAAAGATTACAGGAATGGAAATACAGTAGATTACAAAGTGCAGAAACAGAAACCTAAACTAATGGGTTCTGAGTTCTCTCTGAAGAGAAATCAGGTGCTGATTCTGGGACTTTCCTTTTCTTTGATCGGGGCTCTTGGGCCGTTGTCGGGTTGTCATTCCTTTGCCAAGTGAAAGGAGCGAGCAAATTCCTTTGGTCATCCTGATTATCTACAGCATGTTGCTCCAAAATTTCAATTAGAGCATCTTTCTCTGTCAGTAATTGCTGTATTTTGATGCACTCTATGTCGAGAGTGCGATACTTGTTCTTCCAAGACCTTCTCTCCTTTTGAATTTTGTTGAGAGTAACCTGAAGCTTTTCAGTTTCCATCATGAAGTACATGACCGATTCCCTCGGCGGAAGAATTCCGTTACGAGGATAAGGCATTTTTAGCTTGAGAGCTCTAGTTTGTACCCAATGGAGATAAGGCTCCACCGAGATACAGTCCGGTTTTCCTAGAGACTCTCGTCCTTTCTTATGAACATGCTTCCAAGCGTGCACTATTTCCATCTTTAGTGCTCTGTCGTTTTCTCCTTCTTTGAAGAAAAGACCTTCCAGATGAACACCCAGTGGGATGTGTCTCATCGGGTATCCAAATTGACGGTGAACCAATACCGGATGGTAGTTGATTCCTCCTTTAGTTCCTTTGAGGGGTACATTGGGGAAGTTTCCACAACGATCAATGATCCTGATTCCCTCATAAATCTTATTACACCAGTCTATATCAGAGTTGGTAAGAGACATGATCTTCTGCGACCAACGTAAGGCACTATTGCAATCCCAAAAAACAGCAGACTTGGGCAAGTGGGAGATAAACCATTTGTAAAGCAAAGGTACACAGCATGTGATATCCCCTCCGCTGTACAAATTTCCCAAGTGTACAGAATGATACGCATCTGCGAGCAAAGTCGGCACAGGGTTTCCAATGAGAAAAACCTTAATGGAGTTAACATCGACGAAATGATTAATGTTGGGAAACAAAAATAACCCGTAGGTGAGCAAGACAAAGATGCTTTCAAAAGCAGTAACGTTTCCTATACTGGCGAAGTACAGGGCTTTCTTCGTCAAGAACTGGGCTGGCAAACCTTGGATGCCACCCTTAGTAGTTAGGTGACTCCTGACCTCAGACTCGTCCAAAAGAATTGCTCTTGCAATAGTCTGATTCTTTGGAATTTCTTCCAGTCCAGAAAATGGAGCTCGATCCGTAATGTGTTGATCGATCAGGTGAGAATACTCCTCCAGCGTTGGTGCAAGCTGGTAATCCGGGAATGTGAAACAGTGATAAACCGGATCATAAAACTGAATGAGCGCATCCATGATTCCCTCAATCATATGGACTCTTAATAGTGGTAGTAAACCTCCGTGCTTGGCTGTGAAAGCCTCTGGGTTAGTGATCATCCTCGCTAACCTTCTCAAATCCTCTAGTTTTGGAACCTTGAAGGTGTACTGGTGAGTTCTCCTTCTACCGAAATCCATTAGTGCAATCCTTTTCTCTGATATTCGCAATCACAGTCTTAGTTTATTTTGAAAGAACAGAGAGACTAGAAGAGAAGATTTTTTTTGTTTTAATGTTTTATTAAATGAATGCATGAATGCAGCACACAAAAACATAGAAAAAACATGGGGTCAAAGGGTCATTGTCATGAAGTCAAGGCTCTACCCATCCCCAAAGGTTTATACTAGGGTGATTTTTGTACCTGTACTCATTATCATCAGCTCCTCCCAGGAAAGCAAAACAACAAGCGGATCGCCAGCGAGTTGTAGTGCAATCTTAGAGTAAGTGCCATTCACCGAGAATAGATCACCAGCCTCAAATGAGGGTAGTATCGCGTAACAACTATTTCCGATAGTTTCCGCACTACGAAAGGGTTTGGCTCCTCAGCTTCTCAGGCTTAACAACCGGCCCATTGGCTAAGAGAGTGAATGGGTTGCGTTGGTCAGCCTCCACTGAGGTTGATGGTCGACCCCGTCGCCATCACTTATCTTAAGTGTATACTCAATCTTTCCACATACGGCATCACCTGCATTCCCATTAGCAGAAAATAAACATGTATAGCAATTAGGAAAAGCAGTATATATATTTGTCCTAAACATCCTAGACCTATGAGGCTAAGAATCCTAAGTTCCTGACAGAAAATGGGTTCCCCGGCGGAAGCCCCAATCTGTGGTATTCACACAAGTGAAGAAAAGAAAAGGAAGACCGTGCCTAGATCTAACTTTAATAGGCCCCACGGTGGGTGCCATTTTTTCTGTTGGCGGCCACCGCCATGAAAATGACTTACCCAAGGTTTAAATTGTAAGAAAGAAAGAACCAGCCCCACGGTGGGCGCCATTTTTTCTGTAGCGAGCGATTTTGGACGCGGTTCTTAAGCGCTGGTCGCTCTCTGTGGTTTTGAGCTTAAACTACAGGTCGATTCATTTTTTATCCTATTGAAGCTGATGAAGGAAGGGAAATAGATGTCTCCAATTAACCCTGCTTTTCATACTGAGTTTAAACAGCGGTCTGTTAAGTTACGAATGCTATCAATGTGGAGGGCCTTTGTACTGGTTATTTGTATTTTCGCCAATACTGGTTTCTTTCTTTCGTTTTTGACAGAAGGTTTATGGCGGGGAACAAGGATTAGGATGTTAGGACTGGCGTTTTTGAATTACTGCTTTTGATTGATGGAGATATGGGATTTGGGTTTTAGTTTAGTGTGCTCGCTAAGATATTTTCTTTCGATCTTATGCCTACGTATTCCCGTTTACCGAAACAAGGAAATCAGAGCGTTTGTAGTTCCTCCTATTCTATGGGAGGAAATGATTGTTTTTGGTGTCTTGTTCAAAGCCCAAGACGTGAAGCGAAAGGTGATTTGTATCTTGTTCAAAGCCCAAGATGTGAAGCTGAAGGGTCTATTTGTGTCTTGTTCAAAGCCCAAGACGTGAAGCTGAAGGACCTCGACTTTAGAGAGAATTTGTCATCTCTAAAGAGGGGGTTGTAAGTCACAACTGTTTTATAAAGGAGAATTACTTTAACCGGGATACGCGGATCCTAGCAATGCCATAATTTCCTTTATAGGGGGTTTTAACCTGAAGGAGAAGACTTTAACTCAGTGTAGAGCAATGCTATCTTTCCTTAGGAATTTCTCATGCTAAAAGAGGGACAGTGGCATGGATGTAGATGATCCATAGGCTTGCCGCTTACAGCGATTAGATGAAAGGGGAAGGAGTTGTTGATGTTTGTGTACTGTGAACGAGGCACAACTTTGATGCTAAAAGGTTGATTGGATTAACCAGTGGTTTTTTTATACAAAGCCTAAGAGGAGGCTATTATGTGTCTCGTACAAAGACCGAGAGAGAGGCTAAAAGGTTTTGACTTGATGATAGAGTCTTTTGGTATCTCGTATAAAGCCCGAGATGGAGGCTAATTGACTAAACAAGAGAGTTTTTTGTATCTCGTACGAAGCCCGAGATGGAGGCTGAAATTTTCTTAGCTCAATAAGAACCTTTTTGTATCTCGTATAAAGCCCGAGATGGAGGCGAAAGGGGTAATTGACTCAACGAGGGAGTCTCTTATGTGTCTCGTACAAAGCCCGAGAGAGAGGCTAAACGTTTGCTTCGCTGGGAAGCATCATTGTACAAAGCCCAAGAGGAGGCTAAACGTTGTTTGACTCCGCTGAGGAGGATCATTGTACAAAGCCCAAGAGGAGGCTATGGTGACTGTTTCAGTTAAGTGCCAGATCCAATATACCGATTTTAAAGAGAAAACCAGTTCTTATATGAGCAACACTGTACTCTGGGATTTGACTCAGGGATCCGGGTTATTCCTGTTCTTTAAGGAAGCGGGAAATCTGAAGGGTATTGAGACTGTCCGAGTCGGCGGGTTTCCTTCCTATTTAACAAAGGGGTCACTTGAGAATGTCTTTGAGACTCAAGGATATTAGACTGTCCGAGTCTAGAGTTTCATCTTTTGTACTATGCTTTGAGAAACAGTAGTAGACTCTATGAAAGGACTGTTCTATGAAGATGATTAAGTTCTGTTCCTATACCTCTAGGAGGTCGTCGGGACAATTTGTATGAAGCCCAAGAGGAGGCTGGAAACTTTTAAGAAGCCGACGGGTCCTTGTACTAAGCCCAAGAGGAGGCTATCATTCCCGGAGGAAGAGAACATTATATGAAGCCTAAGAGGAGGCTGTGAATACTTCTAAGAAGCCGTAGGGTCCTTGTACTAAGCCCAAGAGGAGGCGGGGTTGCTTTTAGGAAGCCTGTGGGTCCTTGTACGATGCCCAAGAGGAGGCCGATGCTTTTAAGAAGCCCGTGGGTCCCCAAACCCTGAGAAATTCAAGGCAATGCTATTCACCGAGAATAGATCAAAGTCAGGAAAGTTCGAGAATTTGGAAGAAACTCAAAGATGTCGTTCACGGAGAAGACATTCATCTTTGGGAGTAGAGTTTCTTGACAATTCCTAATGAGGACAGCCTGAGAGAAGACTGTATCTGGTGATCCTATTGGGGATCTAGTTGTCTATTTCTACGAATAAACGAAACGGCGTCACCTAGTTCTAGACGTAGTTGCCGGGGAAACTCTAAATATCTATACTATTATTACACAGTTGATATGAGTTTATGAAAGAAGACTTACAGTGAAACAACCCCACAATACAGTTATATGTATATGAAAGCGGTAAATGAAAGCGATAACCACTTACTCGGTTGTAGAGCTTCCGTTCTGTTTGGCTAGTTGTTCAACAAAGAAAGATTGAAAACAACAGTATATTCAAAATCAAAGGAGAAAGTGCTTTGAAAAAGAAAGCTTTGGGGCTTACAGCTCAAGGAGAGGCCCAGGGTTTTATCAGTGAGCGCACTGTTTGAATTTGTACAGAGGGACTTATACAAGTGGGGCTTATAACACGAGGGGTCTTACACTCTCTCAAGAGGCCCAAAAAGTTTTAAAGAAAAAAAAGAGTGGGGCTTATAACACGATGGTAGGCCCAGATGATTTTTCGTTTAAAATGGCGATCGCGCCGAGGTTTTCTTTTAACGCAGAGGGACTTATACAATAAGTGAGGCCCAAAAATGTTTTGGTTAAAAGGGGATAGGATCTTACACTCTATTAGAGGCCCAAAAGTTTTGAATGAGTCTTATAGCTCAAGGAGAGGCCCAAGGTTATTTTTAAAAGGCGACGATCGCGCCGTTTGTTTTTTACGGTGTCGGGACTTATACAATACACTGAGGCCCAAAAATGATTTGGTCAAGAAAGGATTTGGTCTTACACTCTATTAGAGGTCCAAAGTGTTTTGAAAATGATTTATGAGGGCTGAATTAATCCAAAAACCCTAATTTGTTTTCAAAAGTGTATTTAATTAAATAAAAATTCAATTAAAATGATCAAAATTGTTTAACATGTGAAAAACAAATTGTGACTTTGGATTAATGCTTCAAAAATTAAGTATTGACCTACAAAATAATTAGAAAGCAGTAAAAGTTGCAAAATCAATGTAGAAAAAAATATTTAAAATGTCAAAAACAATTAAAATATTAATTCTTTGCAAAAATATCAATTATATGAAATAAATAATATTTTTGGGATTTTTTGATAAAATAAAATATTTTAACATTTTTGTGAATTATTAAAAAAAGAATCAACTCAAAATCATTAAAACTCAGAGAGAAAATAATTTTTGAATCAATTAAATAAAATCACAAAATTCAAATATTTGAATTATTCAAAAATGGCGCCAAGAACACACCAAGAACACGCGCGTGTTCTGGGTTTGGCTGATTTGCATTTTCTCCTCAATCTCACTGAATACTTGATTATATCATGCAATCCACATATCATTATGCTCGTCTCAACCTCACGATCATGTCTATGTCCATTAATTTCATTTAAATTAAACATATAATAAGAAATCATGAAAAATCCTCAAGAACCCTAATTTCTGCATGAAGGCTAGGATTTTTGATACACGATTCAAACAATGCAATTAATTGAGGGAAAACATTCCATGCATGATTATGAACATATGGCCAAATTATTGTGCGAGGAAATATGCATAGATTGAGAGATGACCAAGTATGTGCTTACCTCTAAGCCGTGACAGCAAGTACAATGTGATTTTTGATTTGGAGGTGTTACAGATGAGTGGTGATGATCTGAACAGCTTCCCTACACCCTATGGAGTGTGTTTGAATGGTTGGACTTGATTGAAATTGACCGGATCACTTTGTGGTACCTCAGCTGTACTTTGGTTAAAACCTTGAGCAACCAGCTGGTGATTTTGTGAAATTGGTGTTTCAGAAGTGATCTAAGTGTTTGATCAGCTCATATGTGATGTATGTGAGGTGTGTGAGTGATTGGTTTGATTGGAATTGCTCTCAAACTCAAAACCCGATAGTGACTTGCCTTAGAAGGCAAAATTGGAGTGAAAGAAGAGATTTTGAGGAAAGCATCTGTTTAATGGCTTTGGTGTACTCAAACTGATCACAATTGAGCTCTATTTATAGTAGAGCAAGTTTGTTTTGCAAGGAATAGTGAATGGCAGCTGGTAAGTAGGTTTGGCCAATGTTGGCAAATGAAAATCCAAGTCTCCTCTAGCCATTGACTAGAGGTTAGGGCACAGAGCTTTGGTTCCCTTGGTCTTGGATAAGTCTTGACTGAATTCAGATGAGAATGGCTCAGTCCATGCCACCTTGATGCTTCCATTGAATGCTTCAATCCAAATTTGGAGTCTTGTCCCTATTTTGGCCATTCTAGGTTCAACATGCTATTTCTTGTTCCATGGACTTTGGAGGCTTGGCTCAGTGATTGTCCCCTTTAGATTTAATCCTCTGAGGTGTCCAAGTGGATAGGAGCATTTGAATTTGGCTGATTTTGGCAAATCGAGCAAAATTGCAAATTCTGCCTTGCCTTGGCAGATTTCAGCAAGGCAACTTGACAATGTCATATCTCATGGTGTAAGTTGAATTTGGCAATGTTCTTGGCCATTTTGGAAAGCCCTTACATGTACAACAACTTTTTGAACAAGTTTGGTTTTGATCTCTTCTGATTCCAAGTGAAAAATCCCTCTACATTTGGCAAAAAGTGAAGCAAAATCTGACTTAGTGAAATTTTCACTAAGTGTTGGAACAAAGTGTGATTTCTTGATTTTGATCACTCCATAACTCAAAATCCTTAATGAATTGGACTTAGGTCTAGTTGAAGTTTTTGTAGAGGGTAATGAGGTCTACAAATCCATCTTTGGATGAGAAAAAATGGCTTTGTGGTTTAGGAGTTATGATCCTTCAAAGTTGGTACCCTTGTCACTTTATTTTTAACTTAGAAAATTTTCTAAGTTTTTATCGTTATCCCTTTTACAAGTTATCCAACTTTTCTTGATTTTTCTTGATGAATGATGATTCAAATCATACATAAACTTCATTTTAGGGTTAAAAATCCATTTTGGTGAAAAATCTCAAAAAGTCAAAGTTGACTTTTGTGCACAGTTGACTTTTTCATCAGATGAATTCCAAATTGTGCAATTCTTCAGGAAATCATGTCCTTGACCTAAATCAAACTTGATGGACATGTTCCATGGGTGTCATGGGGTATATTGGGGCATGTCCTAGGGTTTGGGAGCATGTCCTGGTCAAAAGTCAAAGTTACAGTTGACTTTTCTCTTAAAACCCTAATTGTGGTGCTGATGAAATTGAGACTTGTTGCTCAAGCTTCTTGGATTAATCTATTGTTCTAAATGGATCAATATAGTTCATTAGAGACCCTCAAATCATGTCTTGAGGTCTTGGCTCTTGATTTGTCCCAAAAGTCAACTTAGGGGTGAATTAGGTCAAGAAACCCTAATTCCTGATTTTTGATGTATGCATCCCCTGAGGTCAAATTGACTTGATGCTTGGGTCCATGAGGTTCCATGGAGCACATTAGGTTGTGTTTTGGATCTTTGGCTTATGCCCAGATGAAACTTTCCATCTAGAGGCCCTGGTTGACCAAAACCCTAATTTGGTGACACTGGCGATCTTGAGACTTGATCCACCTAAAAGGGAGCAGCCTTGTGCTTAATCCTTGAAGTGGGAGTCCTTTTTTATCCTTTGTGTATGTTTAAGGGTTTAGACAAGTTGAAGATCATGTCATTCCTTGATTGATCCTTTGTCTAAGGCTCTGAGAGGGCTTAAAACCCTAATTTTGATTGTAGTGAATGCTCAACAACCCTTGAGGCATTTGGTGATGCATGATGGTTCATCCATATTGTGATGATGATTTGCACAATGATGGGAAATCTTAGTGGTCAAAATTTGGGGTATGACAACTCCGTCCAAAAGATGTTTCTGAAGACTTTTTCTACTTTTATCCTAGTATTATAGAAGATTTCAAAATCTGTATCCCTCTTTTTGTTTTCGAGGTGGACGTGTTGAAGACCGTCAACATAGCACCTTCCCAACTCCGTTCCAACAGTTGGGGGTTTATAAAGGCCTTTGAGAGGGTTTGCGAGGTTTTAGATATTGTTCCGGCTATAGGTTTATTCTTTTCCTTCTTTGAGGTAAAAGGAATTGATAACCGGAGCTGGGTTCAAATTAGTGGAATGCCTGACCGAAGTTTTCTTCAGGCTTACACCTCAAATCTCAAGAATTATAAAGACCGTTTTTTGAGAGTTCGTTGTGGGCCGAGATGTCCACAGGTGTTATACACCTTAGATGGGCATCCCCGCTTTCCTCATTACTGGACCAAAGATCCCTTATCAATCACTATTTTTAATTATGATAAATTGAATGATTTGGAACTCCAGTCCCTGGCTATTCTTGATTCTTTCCGTATGATGAGGATTAAGGAATTGTTGCCCTTAGACGATGACAGACTCCTTGCCTTCTTGGGTAATCATTATTTTTCATTTCAACTATTCCTCGCCTTCCTTTTTATTCTAACCTTATGTTATTTGTTTGTAGACAAGATGAATGACCTATCTGTAGCCGAGCAAAAGAAATTAATGCAAGCAGCTCGGGATGCCCGGAGAGGAACTGGGGGTGCATCTGCATCTAAGTCTGACTTAGGTGGATTAGAAGTTCGGGCACCAAAACGGCCCAGGGGTACGAGCACTAAAGCCGCCTTGAGCAAAGCTGAGCCCCAACCTCTTATTTTACCTACTCAGGACGAGGCTTCTCAAGGTGACCCGAAGAAGCTGAAGGTTCAAATGAATGAGGATATTCATCAAGCTGAAATAGAGATTAACTCCCTCATGAGAGGCCCAGGAAAGAATTCCGTGTCTAGAGAGTTCAAGTTTTGGTCCAATGATTTTGATGGCTTCAGATACCTGCGTGATCATCTCAACGCTACCGAGGATGTTAATAAAGTTAAATCCATTGGTCAGCAGAAAATCACTCAGAATCTTAGTTCTTATCTGATGAGGTGTGCTGTCCTTGCCCGTGGTTTGTTTGAATTGTCTTACGACTCCGAGAAGCTTGAGTCTAAATTCAAGGATGAAGTCGCTCAGTTGAAGAGCTCCCAGGAATCTCAGTCTAAGAAACTTTCCATCTTGGAAAAGGATTTAGCTAACACGAGGAAGGAAATAGAAACTTTGGAGTCTGATCATAACGCAGCCTTAGCCAAGCTTACTGACCAGTTGAGGGTATCCGAGGCCTCTAATGCCGAGCTCTTATCATCCAACAACGATCTTAAAGAAGCTCTGAAGAAAGCTCAAATTAATATTTTGTCTGCTGGTGACGAAGCTTTTGAGAGAGCTAAAGATCAAGTTCTCTGTCTCCATCCTAGCCTGGATTTGTTGGAGATGGATTACTTCAAGGTGGTGTAGGATGACCATGTTTTGGACCTTGGCGAGGTGGAGAAGGATAGCCCAGAGAGGTCTCAAAGCCCGGTCAATGATGCTGACGGGAATGTGAGCCCGACCCAAAGTGATGTTGCCAATGATACCTCGGATACTACTTAATCTCAGTGTTCTTTATTTTAGTTAGTCATCCTTCTGGATGGACTTTTTATTTTGGCGAGGGCGTGTGGTGTTGTCCCCCCTCACGCTCATGACTTTTTAGCCTCCGGGCTTTGTAACGTACAATGTTTGGCTCTTCTGAGGCTTTTTCTTTACGTCGTTGTTGTTCATTATGTTTATTTCTTTGCAAAATAATCCCGTACATATATCCAGCCCCTCGGGCACTAAGTTAGACTAACTTAAGGTGTCCGATTATAGATTGTCGGGCATTATTTTTTCTTTGCTTTTGTTTGATTTCCAAGACTTTTATGTAGCTTACCTTGAAGCTAATTATCAGTGAGCCTTTATCTATCTTGTGTGTATAGACTTGACACTTTGAGAGTCCCGAACTCTTATAAGCTTAGGCACCAATTATAATATGGACTCGGGTGTCTCGTTTGTCAGAGACTTGCTCCTAGTTCTTTATAAACTTTTGGTATTTGGTCATGAGTGATTTTGATACCCATGATCCCCAAGTTTCTTTTGGTGTGCTTAGGCCTAGATGTTCCATCATTTTCATAATTGATCGCCCGACTTATGTGCACAGAATGGGTAGTCACGGGTACGTGGAGCTATGTACGCGGAGCAAGTCGACACGTTTTATAGGAGTTTAATCAACCCTTTTATGGGCGACCTATGTACACAGAGCAAGTCGACACGTTTATAGGAGTTTAATCAACCCGTTTATGGGCGACCTGTACGCAGAGCAAGTCGACACAGTTATAGGAGTTTAATCGACCTGTTTATGGGCGACCTATATACGCGGATCAATTTGACACGTTTATAGGAGTTTAATCAACCCTTGTACGCAGAGCGTTTATGGGCGAACTATGTATGTGGAGCAAGTCGACACGTTTATAGAAGTTTAATCAACCCTTATACACAGAGCGTTTATGGGCGACCTAAGTACGCGGAGCAAGTCGACACGTTTATAGGAGTTTACCGAGTTATAACTCATCCTCTCCAGCCGGATACCTATAAACAAGACATAACAATTTTTTAAGTTCGGGCGCCTCGTTAAAAACCCTCGCCCTCGCAAGGGAAAAGAGTGCGACTCAAATCCTTTATTCAGTATTGAATTACATAATGTCTTAGCTGAAATACATCCTAAGATTGAATACATCCCAAGTCCTAGGTATTTCTACTCATTCTAATGTTTCGGCTTGTATGCTCCTTGATCGGAAGGATCTCCCCATCCAGTTGGCTGAATGTCTTCATACCCAATGTAAGAGCTCTCGGGAGCAGTATACTTTACTAGAAAGTCAAATTTTTCGCTTGGTTGTCCCAAGGTATCCCAAGTCTCTGAGGGGTTTTCGTCCTCGCTGATATTGATTTCAAGTAGTGAAAAGTTGATAAATTCTCATTCCGCCATCCTTGCGACTTCATCAAGATGACGATTTACGTATTCAGGATTGTCTGAGCAGGGTTCCATGCTTCTGAAGGAAAGGATGAATCCTTTTCAAGACTATCTGGAAGATATGCGTTTCTGGGTTTGCTTTGATACCCTGAATCCTCCATATAAGGCTTCCCGGAGGAAAGGACTAGGTTGTCCTTTAGTGCTTGCATGATCCCTTTCTTTTCTTCGGGGAATGAGTTGATTCCGATGGGTGTATCATGGGTCGGTAGATGCCCAACCTGGACTTGTTTCGTTCCTTCATCGGGCACTATGTTGACTAGGTGGATTTTGGGGGAACTCTTGGAATTTGCTTCTCCTGTTGGTTCTTTTCTTCTCAACTTTAAGCTATCCTTATGACACTTTCTCGCCAGCCCCTGGTCGCTTTTGACAATCCCAACCCGACCATCTCCAAGTGGAAATTTCATGGTCGAATATAGTGTTGAAAATGAAGCCTCGAGGGTGTTGAATGATGGTCGGCCTATAATGATGTTATAGGGTGAAGCAACATTGACTATCAAGTACCTTACCCGAACAGTCTTTGCATTATCAGTGTTATCGAAGGTAGTCGGCAATACTAGATGTCCGAGCATCTGGACCTTCTCTCCCAAGAATCCTACTAGACTGCCTTGGAATGGCAATAACTCGATGGCATCAAGCCCAATTTCTCTGAAAGTATCCCAATACAGCACGTCGGCTGAACTTTCAGGGTCTGCCAGTACCCCTTTCACGCTCCGACCTAGTACCTGCACTTTGATAACCATAAGATCATTTTCGTGAGCTAGGACTCCTATTGCGTCCCTTTTGGAGAATGTTACAACATCTAAGTTTCCTTCCGGTTTTTCTGGGGATTTCTTGTAGATATGCATAACTGCTCTAGCATATCTTTTTCTGGCTGAACTTGTCTCTCCACCACCAGCAAACCCCCCCAGAAATGGTGTTTAGGGTGTGTTGGGCTGCCTTTGTCTCGTGACCCTCTTCAGCGTCTAAACTTTTTTTCTGGGATGACTTTTCTGGTCCCTGATAATCTCGACAAGGACTTCTCTTGTTATTTTTTGGTCGAGAATCCTTCACATATGTCAATAGATGTCCCCTCTGGATTAGGGCTTCAATTTCTTTTTTCATCCGCTGATACTCCTCGGTGTGATATCCCTGTACACGGTGGTAATTACACCAAGCCTCAGGTTGCCTTCCCATGATTGTGTTGGCTCTTTTGGGACGATGAGGCTCTAGTAACAGATTCATGTGGCCGACTTCTTTAAGGATGTCTCCTCTGCTGGTATTTAGCGGGGTGAGGTCCCTATCCGGCTCATATGGCTGTCTGTATGGTCTAGGAGCATGTCGCTCGTGTGTAGGTCCCCGAGGATGCTCTTTCCTCCTGTTTGACACCTCTTCTTTGCTCTTTGTCTTTTCATTGTTGTCCCAGTCTTTTTTCTCTTGGTTACTTTCTTCTCATTTGATGTAACATTCAACCTGGGTAGTGATCTCATCCATGCTGATAGCCGATTTCTGAGCCAGTCACTCATTGAATTGCCCGACTCGTAATCCATGCTGAAAAGCCCCCATAAACAACTCCTAATTTGGATGAGATACTTTGAGGGTTTCCTCATTGAATCGAGACAGGTGCTCACGTAGTGATTCTGCCTGCTTCTGTCGGACACTGAACAATGCAGTCGTGAACAACTTCCGGCATTTTCTTATCGAGAAGTGTTGCATTAACTTCTTAGTTAGGTCCTGGTAGCTTATGATGGATAGCCGAGGAAGGCTCATGTACCATCTTAGGGCTACATCCTTCAAGGTTCCGGCCATGAGTTTTCACTTCAGTGAGTCTGAAGGGGCAACTATGGCCATCTGATTATTGATGGCAATACCATGCTCCTGAGGGTTTGTCTTCCCATCATAAGAGGTTAATGATGGCGCTTTGAAGTTTTCGGGTACATGGTCGTCCCAAATCTCTTGAGAGAGAGGTTGAGGTTCGAGAACCTCCTCCTCACTATCACCGTCAGCTTGACTTTATTGCTGCAGCTCTTGTATGCTGTCTTGCAGCATTTCATTCTATTGTCTCATGGTCTCCATCATAGCTAGTAGTTGAGCCATGTCTGGAGGATCTCTTTCAGAAGTCAAGTTGTAATGAGAGGTGTGGCATGAGAAATTTTTACCTAGGCCCCACGGTGGGCGCCAAATGTTCTAGCCAAAAATGGTTAGATCATAAAAAGTGTTAGTTCTCCTTATTCTGGATAATGAGAGCTACGTTGTCTATACTATAGAGTATGTTTGGGGATTTGAGAGTTATACAGGTGATGTATATTGTCTCAAGATTGATGTGTCTTGCTTAACCCTCATGTGGGAGCCCCTTTTATAGCCTTCTTCTTCCTTCATTTAACCCAGGCCATTAAGAGAAGCCTCTTGGCCTTCAGACATGTATGTCCATTATTGCTGTAACTCTTCTTTATGAATGTACGCTTTGAAGATAGGATAACGTCTGCGTTGATCCGCCGCTGCCGTTACAACTATTGGAATGATGCTTGTTGAGCTTGTAGCATCGATTTTTGTCGGTGGCGCGACCACCTTATCGCCATTGGTTGGAATTGGGTGTTACTTTCTGATTTCTTATTTATCCTATGAAGCTGAAAAGGAAAGGGAAGCTATCTAAAACTAACATTGCACGCAAATGTTTCCTTTAACAAATGCTAACAGATTGGGGGGTTCATGTCAGGTTATACAATGGGGAGTTGTCAATTACCCATCCTGTATATGGTTATCCATAGATCGTTAGCAATTTCTACTATTTTCTACTTACTGGTGTTTGTCTGTCATGGGTTGGGAAAGTTTCTCCTTTGGGAATGTTTGAGAGAGTATTTTTGTTGATTTCGGGTTTTTCCGATGTTTTTGGTAAGGTATTGGACCTAAGGTTTTTTATTAGTGTGCTCGCTAATATTTCGCAATCTTATGCCTACGTATTCCCGTTAAATAAAATAGGGAAATCAGAGCAATCGTAGTTCCTCCTATTCTATGGGAGGAAAGAGATGTTTGGTGTCTTGTTCAAAGCCCAAGATTGAAGCTAAAAGGTTTGGCTGAGAGAGAATTTGTCATCTATAAGGGAGATATCTCATCTGTTTATCACAATTGTTGGGTGACTGATTATAAAGGAGAATTACTTTAACTGGGATATAAGAATCCATCAATGCCATAATTTCCTTTATGAGGGATTTGTCCTGAAGGAGGAAACTTTAACTCAGTGTTGACCAATGCCATTTTTCCTTAGGAATCTTTCATGCTAAGAGAGGGACATTGGCTTGGATGTAAATAATGTAGAGGCTTGCCGCTTACAGCAATTATATGAAAGATGATTTACCAGGATAAGAGATGGACTACAGCTTGGATTTTTGAATCAACAAGTGTGCCACTTATAGCAGTTATCTGGGATTAAGGTTTCTTTTTCTGTTTTGATGTGTGATGTACAGAGAAATGTCTTCCTACAAAGAGATTTTTGATTTCCTCTGAGGGGATGTTGTTTTTTTTTTGTGCCTTGATCAAAGCCTAAGGTTGAAGCTAAAAGGTTGACTCTATTTAGGGAGTTTTATCTGTCTTGTACAAAGCCCAAGATTGAGGCTGAAAAGAGACTAACTCTTTTGGGGAGATCATTATACAAAGCCTAAGAGGAGGTTGTACATTGACTTTTCTGGGGAAATATTTTTATCTGTCTTGTACAAAGCCCAAGATTGAGGCTAAAGAGGATTGACTCTACTGGTGATAGGTTTTATCTGTCTTGTACAAAGCCCAAGATTGAGGCTAAAAAGTTTTGAATCCACTGGGGAAGTTTTATTGGTGTCTTGTACAAGGCCCAAGATTGAGGCTAAAGGGATATTGACTTTGCTCAGGGAGATCATTATACAAAGCCTAAGAGGAGGCTAGATGGGTTTGACTCCTTTGGAGAGAGTTTATATGTGTTTTGTACAAAGCCTAAGATTGAGGCTAAAAGGATTTGACTGACTCAGCTGAGGATATTTATAGGTGTTTTGTACAAAGCCCAAGATTGAGGCTAAAAAAAGCTGAGGGAAAATCATTATACAAAGCCTAAGAGGAGGCTGGTTGAGGAATTTCTTATATAAAGCCTAAGAGGAGGCTAACTTCTGCTGAAGATTATTGAGATCCAGAGACAGGTCCAAAGTAGGGAATTAACTCTTGCTAAGGATTACAGAAGAGTTGAAATATCAGAGATCATGAGGTTCTGATGGAGGGTTTATTGATGGTAATTTGACCCTAGCTAGGGAAATTTAAAGTGAGAGTTTAAAAATTGAGTTTTAAAACCTATAGAGGTTTTAACTCTGTTGGTGATTGATGAAATGATCAGGGTTTATCCTGTGTTTTTAGGAAACTTGAGGGTTTCTGGAGATCCAAAAGGAGGTGAGACTGTCCAAGTCTACTGGTATGAAAAGGTTTATCTTGGTATGATGCCCAAGAGGAGGCTGGTGTTTTAAGGGATGAAAATCAACCCTAAATTGGTCTGATGTTTGACTCTTTGGAAAACTGCTCTAACAAAGGATGAGTAAGTTCTGTCCTATACCTGTAGGAGGTCTTTGGGTCCTTGTATTAAGCCCAAGAGGAGGCATGAGAACTTTTAAGAAGCCTGAGGGTCCTTGTACAAAGCCCAAGAGGAGGTTGGGGATGCTTTTAGGAAGCCTTTGGGTCCAAACCTAAGAAAAGTTCAAGAAAGGTTTCACCGGGAATAATCCTTTCTTTAGTGAACAGTTCTAGGGTTTGAAGAAATTCAAGAGAGGTTTCACCGAGAATTAATCCTCTTTGGGGGAAATGAATTTCTTAGACAAATTTTTAGTAGCGACAGTCTTGAGAAAAGTTTCACCGGGAATAATGCCTTTCTCTGTTCCATATTGTATAAGCCCAAGAGGAGGCAAAATTGTATCTGGAATTTCCTATGGGGAACTAGTTTTGACTGTGTTAAAAGAATGACCACTGGTTTGATCTAATCCTCAACCTAATTGCCGAGGAAAACTCTAAGCAAGATAATATGCAGACATATATATGTACAGATGAAATATATAAGCAAGTATGTAAAAGAAAGCTGATAGAACTTACAGGCGAGTAAGCTTCCATTACTACAGCTGTATGGTTAGTTATTCAAGAAATTAAAGAAAGTTTTGATAACAACTATGAATTTGAATCTAAATCAAAAGGGGAAGTTGTTTTGAAAAGAAGATTGGGGCTTATACTCAAGGAGAGGCCCAGATGAATTCTTTTGAAAAGGCGACGATTGCATCGTAGTTTTAGAAACACAGTGGGACTTATAGACTGAGGCCTAAATTTATTGTATTTGCAAAAGAGGTTGGGTCTTACACTCTATTAGAGGCCCAAAGTTTATTTTTATACAAGAGATGGGGCTTACAACTCAAGGAGAGACCCAAAAATAACAGTGATTGCACCGTTGTTTTTGAAATTTGTATCGGGACTTATACAATGACTGAGGCCCAAAAATGGTTTATGTATAAAAGGGATGGGTCTTACACTCTATTAGAGGCCCAAGATTGTTTGAAAGAAAATAGAATGGGGCTTACAACTCAGGGAGAGGCCCAGATGATTTTGTTTAAAGGGTGATGATCGTGCCGCGGTTTTAGAAAACACAGTGGGACTTATACAATAACTGAGGCCCAAAAAGGTTTTATATTTACAAGGGATGGGTCTTACACTCTATTAGAGGCCCAAAGTGTTTTGAAAAAGATTGAAAAATCAAAATTTAGAGGAAACCCTAATTTTGAATTTAAAAGATATAATTTTCAAAGGAAATTAAATAAAAAATGATATAAAATATCAAATATATTTAAAAACAAGTTGTAAACTTTGAAAAACCATGTTTAATCACATGAAAGATTGAAATTCATTTGGAATGAAAATATCAAAGTGAGAATTTCATTTTAAAATGTTTAAAAAACAAATAAATGAAATTAATTACAAAAATTCTAACTATATTAAAAAAATAATATAAATTGGATTTTTTTTGTAAAATAAAATAATTTAACATTTTTTTGACTTTTTAAAAAAAGAACCAACCAAAAATGATAAAAAATGAGAGAGAAATTAATTTTTGAATCAATTAAATAAAATAAAAAAAATTCAAAAATTCAAATAAAATTTGAATTATGGCGCTTACGGTCACTTTCTTCTTCCTCGTGACCATGCCATGGGTGATTTGCAAGAACTCGTTTTTCTCTCTGATTACTCAATGGTTTTGCACGATTCGAACACCAATCTTGCTCGTTTTTGAACAAGGATCACAAGCATATAGATTAATTGCATTTATATTAAGTGTGGAGTGAGAAATCAAAGGATAACCTCAAGAACCCTAATTTCAGCATGAACACAATGAAATTCCATACACGATTGATTTATGGCAATTGATTGAGGGTTATTACTCTACATACATGCAGGAACAAGATGGTAACTCAAAAATTCATTTATGATGCATGTAATATGGAGTTTGAAGGCTCCAGGCTTACCTCTTGCAGTTGGTGATTAAGCTTGATGATGGAGATGTTACAGATGTGTTCCACAGATCTGGACAACTTCCTTAGGTGTCAAGGAATGTGTTTGAATGCTTGGAGTGGTTGGAAACTTCTTGGTCTGACTAGCTCGAATCCTTCTGCAGAAGGTTCTTGAACTTGAGCAAATGGGATACCAATTTGTGATTATGATGTTCCAGAAGTTGTTTTAGTGTTTGAATCACTTACATATGATGTATGTGAGGTGTTTGCATCATTGGTTTGAACAGAATTGTTCTTAAATGCAAAATCCGATAATGACTTGCAAAAGAAGGTGTTTTTTGGAGTGAAAGAGAGATTTTGAGTAAAGCATCAATTTGGGTGCTTTGGTGTACTCAAAATGATCATAAATGAGCTCTATTTATAGTAGAGCAAGTTTGTTTTGCAAGCAATAGTGAATGGAAAGTAGTACAGGTCTGTGGCCAATGGTTGCATAAAGGAATTCTAGTCTTGCATGGTCATTGACTTGGGTCAGTGCAGCAGGCCTATGGTTCTTTGTTGCAGGGATAAAGCTTGAATCATTTTGGATAACATTACCTTGATACATGCCACCTCCATGTACTCATTCAATGCTTCTTGACAACTTTGAATATTTTGAGTAAGAACCTTGAATTTCCACATGCCTAAAGGATAGCTCTTGGACTTGTTAGGCTTGTGGATCAGAGGTACTTGCTTAGATAAGATCCTTACATGTTTTCAGAAGTGTGACAAGGCTTAAGGTTGCATAATTTGGCCAGCTCGAGCAAAAATGCATCAAACTGCCTTGCACATGACAGTTGTAAAATGTCATTTTGGGAGGATCATAGCTCCTTGCTTAAATGGAGTTATGGAATGCTCATGTACTTTTTAGAAATCCCTAATATGATACAATCCATGTATGATCATAGTTTGTCTTGAAACTATTTGAATCCAACTGAAAAATCCTCATGAACATTGATGTTCAAGGCTGAAAACTTAGGCAGTTTTCACTTAGTGTTGGAAAAAGTGGTCATTTCTCATTTTTGTGATTTTGATCAATCCATAACTCAAAATCCATGAAGATTTGGAATCTTTTGTAGTTGACATATTTTAAGTATGTCATGTGAACTTTCATTTGAGCTTTGAATGGGAGAAAAAGGCCGTATGGTTTAGGAGTTATAACCTTGCAAAGTTGGTACAAAATCACTTTTGTTCCATAACTTAGAAAAAATTTGGTTTCTCAAGGTTGCCCCTTTTGCAAGAAACCTAACTTTTCTTGATTTTTATTGATAAGTGATGATCAAAATCATAGATTGACATTGTTTTTGACTTAGGGGAACCATATTTGTGAAAAATTCCAAAAAGTTAAACTTGATTTTGGGCACAGTTGACTTTTTGTCAGATGAATTCCAAACTGTGCGATCCTTTGTGAAATCAAGTTCTTGACCTAATTCAAACCTAATGGATGGATTCCATAGGTGTTTTAGGGTGTATTGAATCATGTCCCAAGATTTGAGAGCATGTCTTGGTCAAAAGTCAAAGGTACAGTAGACTTTTCCTTCAAAACCCTAATTGTGGTCCAGATGAAAATGAAACTTGTGAATCAAGCTTCTTGGATCAATCCATTGTTATAAATGGATCAATGTGGTGTGTTTGAGGTTCTCAAATCATTTCTTGAGGTCTTGGCTCATATCTTACCTCAAAAGTCAACTTAGGGGTGAATTAGGTCAAGAAACCCTAATTCCTGATTTTTGATGAATGCTTCCCCTGAGGTTGTTTTGACTTTATGATTGGGTCCATGAGGTCCCTTTGAGTATCTTGGGTCATGATTTGAAGCATTGGCTAATTCCCAGAAGAAAATTTTCATCTGGAGGCCTTGGTCGACCAAAACCCTAATTTGGTGACACTGGCGATCTTGAGGCTTGATCCACTTGGAAAGTTGCAACTTTGTGCTTGATTCTTGATAAGCGGGTCCTCTTGATACTTTATGGGTGTTTGAGAGGTTAGACAAGTTGAAGATCATGTCATTTCTTTATTGATCTTTTGTCTAAATGCTCTGAGAGGGCTTGAAACCCTAATTCCTGATTGTGGTGAATGCTCAACCATCTTTGAGGAGATTGATGAGGCATGAAGGTACATCCATATTGTGGTGATGATTTGCACAATGATGAGAAATCTTGGTGGTCAAAATTTGTGGTATGACAGAGCTCATGACCGGCATCGGTGCCGGGTTGGTGGGGTACAATACCCGGCCTTGTAAGAACTCGGCTGATGGGAGTCGGGATCCCTGGCCGGGCCGGGTTGTGTATGATGCTTGTCTAGCTCTCTTCATTGTACGATCTTTCCTGCTACCACAGTCCAGTCCGTGCTTACCCTTATCCGACTACTCAACTCAGCATAAAATATATTTGGCATGTACAGTAACAACCATAATAACGAGTGTGACTCTGCATGCTTAACATGTATAATAGGTTTTAATGATGACAAATGTGATAAATAAAATATATTATGAGCATCGTCTAAGGAGAAAAAAAATTTAAGTAAATAAAAAAGCTAGAAGGTTTCGATGTTTGGTGCAACAGAATCAATTCATAAGAAAAACATCAAAGGAATTGAAGTTTATGCAAGCACGCATGTGATCACGTGCTTTAATTTTTATTTTATCTAGGTTGGATCAGTAGTGTGTAAATAAACAAGAGTATCTCTTAAGTACTGAGGCAAATAGGCAATGAACACACTCACTAAAAATGATTTTCAAAAAATCATCTATTTTCAAAACCTTCTTTAATTGATTTTGGCTAATGTCTAGTCGATTATGATGTTGCTTAATTAGTTATACAACAAGAATTTTGTCTTTAGTGGATTACAGATCATATCTAATCGATTATAGGGTGAAAATTAATCAATAATCAATTAAGGAAATTATGTAATCGATTAGGAAATAAGCCCAACAAATCTTTCCTTTTTTACTAGGTTTAATTGATTAGAATGGTTGTCTAATTGATTAGAACAAAATCCTAATTAGTTATAATGAAAATCTAATCAATTAGAGATTGCAATAATTGTTTAATCAATTAGAACAATTGTCTAATCAATTAGAGAGTAGATTATTTAAAAGGTGAAGTGATTCAATTAGATATGTGATGATTTGTTTGAAACCTAGGGTGGCGAGTTCCTCAAGCATTGGTTGGGCGATTCCCTCAAGCATTTCTTGGGGAAACATGTGAAACATTAAATGTCCTGACATGGTGAGCTTATCTTTGGAAGGTGTGTACGCTGTGAAACTTCAATCTTGCTGCATGTGTTAAATTTAAGTTATTGATGGTCTAACTGTTGGCGCATACTTATGCTAAGGAAATGATGGGCTATGCAACTTAGGTATTTGCCTTGATAATAATGGGATTTTGGCCACTCCATCCTCCACATTATCTCCTCTTTATTTCTCCTCAATTTTATTTTTCTAGAATGGTGATTATTAAGGTTTTAAATGAGATTGGAAATGTGGTTGAGTGCTCTACTGAGATGGATCTTATAGAGATATGAAGGTACTGTATTAAAACCGCTAGGTGACCCAACAAGACAATTGATTACAATCTTTTTGAATTAGAGATGTTTAGAAGTTATGAAAGTAATTTTTATTCTATTAGTGATAATGACACATTTCCCCCTATTCTTTCCGATGAAAATTAGGACCATTAATGTTGTCTAGCTCTTCAAAACGCTTGTCAGTTGAATACTATGAGATTGTCTACACAAAGAAAGAAAAAAATGGATTCCTTTCGTGAGGGAATAAACCTGTTAGGTTCGGGTGAGGAGGTTGATGTAATCCTGAAACCTTGTTCTAAAGAAGAACGGGTTAACATGTTCACATCTACCAACCCATCAAATGAATTTTTCTATCTACATCTCCCCATCATTCATGAATTAAGGATATTGATTCTCTTTACACTCTTTGAGTTTAACATCCTAATGACCCATAATGTCACCCCTTCTCAAATACCGCCCAACAAGTGGGCTTTCATAAGGGTGTTATAGATTATTTATGATCACCTGGAATTGATGCCTACTATAAGCACTTTCTTTTCCTTTTATGACACTAAAATGATGTCCAAAGAAGGTTGGGTAATGATGGGAACCTTGTCGGGGAGGGTGATATTTATTAGAGTAGTTAAGAAATTAGGCTAAGAGAATATGTGAAATATGTTATTCCCATTATAACTAATTGTGTTGAGTTAGCACAGTTAGGTTAGCTATATATACTCAATCCTAATTGAGTCATAACTAACTTTTGAATGATAATTTCATAATTTAGTTAGAGAATAACAAAATCTCTCTCTCTCTCTCTCTCTCTCTCTCTCCCTCTTTTCTTCTGAGATTCTCTTTTTCTAATATGGTATCTAGAGCTTAAACTCGATCCATAATAACTGGTTTCGATGAGAATTCAGCAAACACAATGAACAACACTACACACGAACCTTTGTCTAGCTCCATCTTCAACTCGAAGAACATCTTCTAGACAATCACGCAGCAAGTAACTCTCAAACTCGATGAAAACAACTTCAGATCTTGGAAACAACAAATTGAAGGCATTGTTCGAATGCATAAACTCCATTGTTTTATCGTTAATCTTGATATTTCTATGTAATACCTCTCTGATGCATATCATACTAGTGACACTTAGAATCCTATGATTGTTATATGGGAGTAGCAAGATTTTCTTCTTTTTAAGTGCCTTTTCACGATGCTTTTTGACTCTATGCTTCCTTGCATTGTTCATTATGTTCACTCTCGTCCGATTTAGGATGAGATTCACAATTATGTCTTTGCTCATACCAATGGAAAATCGCGCCAATTGTGATCGGAACTTAAATCCATCACCAAAGGTGAGAAATCTATTTCTGAATATCTTTCCAGGGTTCAACGAATTATAGACATTTTGGAACCAATTGATGATCCAATTTCGCATTGTGATCAACTAGAAGAAATCCTTGATGGATTACCTGAAGAGTACAATGCCCTAACATCAATCATTTAGTATCACACCTCTCTATGTTCTACAATTCAGGATGAGTCCATGCTTCTTTCTCATGAAGCTAAACTATAGAAATCTAATAAGAGTACCCTCACTGTACCTCTCTCTATCAATGTCGCTTAAGCTACACCTATCAATCCTAAACCTGCAAATTAGACTAATCTTGATTCATCTAACATGTTGTAGCTTAATTCTATGCCTAATTTTACTGATCATTGAGGTGGCTTTCATGGTGTTCGTTCCTTTCATCGCAGAATAGGTGGCAGGTTTGGTGGTAGATTCAAAGTGCCATGTCGAATTTGCTACAAATTTTCCCATGATGCTAGCATATGCTATCATAGACACTCATCCATAATGCCTCATGTTGTAGCGGTAAAGCGGAAAGCAACAAAAAGATTTGGAAGTATTTTTCCGGGAATTTATCGTGTCCACAGATATCGGTGATATTGAATTGCTGTTCGACAATTTAAATGTTAAAGAGTTTGGTTTAAAATGTTTCAAACATAGAAATATAAAAGTAAATATTAATACAAAAAGAATTCATTCTTCAGAGAGAAGAAACTTATCCGGCATGCATATAATCCACTCCTCAAAAACTTAAACTAACCGACCAGTTATACTCAACCTACAATACTCCTCAATAGCATCCAGCATCACTCACAATAATGTCCATCTCTGACACACTCAGCTGAGAGAACAATCGTGTTACCCTCGTCGACACTCTCGCACTCGACTCAAGATACAGAGGCATTAAGCTTCAACACCCATAAAGATTGTTAGCTTTAAATCTATCTCTAGAATCCAGAAACTAACAGATAATCACCCCTAATCAAGGTTTGCAAAGTTTATCTCTAACACAACCCAAACCCTGGGCATAAAGCAGAAATCAAATAAAATCGTTGATAAAGATTTGTAGACTAGATTTTATACAACGCCATGGGCGACAACTATACATGAGTTCAAAGTAAATACATATACAACAACCCAACAAAGAAGAAATACACAAAGAAGAACATAAATAAACCAAACATCTCGCGGTTTGTGAACGTCGGTCGATGAGAAATCCACCCCGGATCATCCATGTGCAAGCTTCAATGTTGTTTTCTAAGCTAATCTACTAAAAAATGAATTTGATGGAGTTGGGAGCAAAAATCCCCAAAACCATAACCTAAAAAATGACTGAAATGACTTAAGTAGTATTTCAAAATCCGTCAAGTTCGCAGTGCGAACTTTTATTCACAAAGCGAACTCCAAATATTGGCACTTAAGTGCCTCAAAATAGCTAAACCGCCTCTGCAATTCTGCAGAAGTTCGCAATGCGAACTTTTATTCGCAAATCCAATATTTGCTAGAAAGTTCGCAATACAAACTTTGGTCCCTTTTTCTACTCCCTCAAGTCTGGGAGCATTCATTGGGAAGTTCGCAAAGCGAACATTCGCTGGAAAGTTCGCAAAGCGAAATTGACAGCAAACCATCCCTTATTTTGACCACAACTTCTGAACCGTAACTCGGATTGACGCACAGTCAGAAGCGTTGGAAAGCTTATTCAATGCTCTATACAACAATGGAAAAATATATTTGTTTGAATACCTACAAAAATGAGAGAAAATCAATTAAACTCGATGATATTTACATGATACGCAATATCTACACTATAACGTAAACTAAACGTATTTACAAACAAAATGGGGTTTATTCGAACGATATTAACAAAAATTATCGATAAGTGCAACAAAACTTATATACAAAAATAGCTACAATTTGCACTTATCAAACTCTCCCCAACTTAAACTTTATTGTCCTCAAACAAGAATCAAGCGACTCAAAGAAACAGAGTGACAACCAAAGATTCACGAATCAACAGGTTTTGCTAAAACGGAAACAAATGAATGGTTCAAATGAAAAACGGTACACACAAAGTAAATACTTACCACTAAACTATGACGATTACATAGTCACAAAACAAATGCAAAATACAAAAATCATGCCAAACATTCTAAAACAACACAAGTTCAAATGTGAATCACACCTAGGAAAAACAATCATCGGTAGATGAAAAACACAAATTGAGGTACTTTTCACTCACACAACAATCTTGCAAACAAAAGACTAAATTATGCAATCATCCAAAAATTCACATTGAACATACAAAGGCAAGAATCACAAGGGCTTTTCAAGGTTGTAATGTGGTCGGGCAAACAAACAAGGGGCAATTTCTAAAGGTAATTGAAACAAAAACTTGCCTAAACCTAAGGGAGTGATCAGCTCACAAAGACTCAAACACAAAATTCCAATAAACTTCTTCAAAAATACCAAGTGTTACACAAAACACAATACTTATTTAGAACAATTATTTGAACTCTTTGTGTTTCCTTTCACAAGGATTTTCTTTTTCTTTCTTTTTTTTTTCTTTTGTTTTCTTTTTCATATTTTTCTCTTTTTTCATTTCTTTTTCAACCTCATAGAAACCAACCAATGAGTAAACAATCATTCTCTCCCCAACTTGAATTCAACCACATCATCATGTGAATACTCCCTACTTTCTAAGGCAAGGTAAAAATTCATACAACAACACAAAGTTGAGGGTTCTAGAAAAAACAATCAATCAAAATCCATATAAAAATTAAATTCAATACTCATTGACAAGCTTTAAGTTCAAAAAACATGGTTATTGATAGAAAGGCACAAAGGGGTTACGAATGATCACACACTCACAAGGTGAATGACTATTTGGCTAGGTAGTTGTGCTCAAAATGAAACAAAATGCCTTGATCCTTTTCATGATTTCATATAATCAACACAAACAAAAGATTAAGCATAATAAAATCCAGTTAGAACAAGAATGTTGGTACTCCGCGCATATATGAACAATGGAAAGCTACCTCACAAAAAGGGTGGGAACTAAAGTGATTCACATCAAGAACAAGTATAAAAAAGAATGAATGACATGGAAGTTTGTAAAAAGCATAAGTATCATGAATATGCTAAAGTCTAGAAAAGCGATAAACACATACCTTAGACGTGTACAAAACTTAACAATATCATTACCTTACAACCGCAAGTTGAAACGATCAAACTTGGAACATCACCTTAAATTCCTCAAGCTATTCAAAGCAAGCTTTTAGACAAACACAAAAACTATTAATATAAACAAACTAAAAGACCGGGTGAAATTGGATTAAACAAGTTGTAAAGTGAAAATTTGAGAATTTTTCAAACAATCCGAGTACAACTTGTTTAATGAATGCTCACCACACTACTACCTAAGCTAGAATGAAAAAGTAATAACGAAACAAAAAACAATAAAACATGCCTGTTTTACGTCGTAAGCTCGACGCCTATTATTTAAGAACGTTCCGCCAAGTTGCTTCCACCCGGTTATTCCTAACCAACACGCAAGCAAACGTGAAAAGAAACAAACAATGATATAACAAATTCACATGTATAAGTATCAATATAATCAAGTGAAAATATATAATATGTACGATATCTACACAACTTAAAAATAAAGAAACTATCGCAATGCGATCCAATAAAAACACAATCCCCAGCAACGACGCCATTTTGTTGGTGCGGTAAAGCGGCAAGCAACAAAAAGATTTGGAAGTATTTTTATGGGAATTTATCGTGTCCACAGAGATCGGTGATATTGAACTGCCGTTCGACAATTTAATTGTTAATGAGTTTGGTTTAAAATGTTTCAAACATAGAAATAGAAAATTAAAGATTTATACAAAAAGAATTCATTCTTCAGAGAGAAGAAACTTATCCGGCATGCATATAATCCACTCCTCACAAACTTAAACTTACCGACCAGTTATACTCAACCTACAATACTCCTCAATATCATCCAACATCGCTCACAACAGTGTCCATCTCTAACACACTTAGCTAAGAGAACAACCATGTTACCCTCGTCGACACTCTCGCACTCGACTCAAGATATGGAGGCATTAAGCTTCGACACCCATAAAGATTGTTAGCTCTAAATCTATCTCTAGCATCCAGAAACTAACAGATAATCATCCCTAATCAAGGTTTGCGAAGTTTATCCCTAACACAACCCAAACCCCGAGCATAAAGCAAAAATCAAGGACAATCATCGATAAACATTTGTAAAGCAGATTTTATACAACGCCATGGCCGACAACTATACACGAGTTCAAAGTAAATACATGTACAACAACCCAACAAAGAAGAAATACACAAAGAAGAAAATAAATAAACCAAACATCTCGCGGTTTGTCAACGCCAGTCAATGAGAAATCCACCCCAGCTCATCCGTGTGCAAGCTTCAATGTTGTTTTCTAAGCTAATCTACTGAAAAATGAATTTGATGGAGTTGGGAACAAAAATCCCCAAAACTATAACCTAAAAAATGACTGAAATGACTTAAATAGTATTTCAAAATCCGTCATGTTAGCAGTGGGAACTTTTATTCGCAAAGCGAACTCCACAAATTGGCACTTAAGTGCCTCAGAATAGCTAAACCGCTTCTGCAATTCTGCAGAAGTTCGCAATCCGAACTTTGGTCCCTTTTTCTACTACCTCAAGTCCGGGATCCTTCACTGGGAAGTTCGCAAAGCGAACATTCGCTGGAAAGTTAACAAAGCGAACTTGACAGCAAACCAACCATTATTTTTACCACAACTTCTGAATCGTAACTCAGATTGACGCACGGTCGGAAGCGTTGGAAAGCTTATTCAATGCTCTATACAATAATGGAAAAATATTTTTGTTTGAATACCTACAAAAATGAGAGAA
Source organism: Lathyrus tuberosus (assembly GCA_022829125.1). Classification (NCBI taxonomy): domain Eukaryota; kingdom Viridiplantae; phylum Streptophyta; class Magnoliopsida; order Fabales; family Fabaceae; genus Lathyrus; species Lathyrus tuberosus. The sequence goes on along the minus strand of JALAZF010000436.1, from coordinate 67,077 downwards.
AATCAATTAAACTCAATGATATTTACATGATACGCAATATATACACTATAACGTAAACTAAATGTATTTACAAACAAGACGGGGTTTATTCGAACGAAATTAACAAAAAGTATCGATAAGTGCGACAAAACTTATATACAAAAATAGCTACAATTTGCACTTATCAAACTCTCCCCAACTTAAACTTTTTTGTCCTCAAACAAGAATCAAACACCTCAAAGAAACAGAGTGACAACCAAAGAATCATGAATCAACAGGTTTTGCAAAACGAAAATAAATGGATGGTTCAAATGAAAAATGGTACACACAAAGTAAATACTTACCACTAAACTACGACAATAACATAATCATGAAACAAATGCAAAATACAAAAATCATGCCAAACATTCTAAAACAACACAAGTTCAAATGTGAATCACACCTAGCAAAAACAATCATCGGTAGATGAAAAACACAAAATGAGGTACTTTTCACTCACACAACAATCTTGCAAACAAAAGACTAAATTATGCAATCATCCAAAAATTCACATTGAACATACAAAGGCAAGAATCACAAGGGCTTTTCAAGGTTGTAATGTGGTCGGGCAAACAAACAAGGCGAAATTTCTAAAGGTAATTGAAATGAAAACTTGCCTAAACCTTAGGGAGTGATCAACTCACAAAGACTCAAACACAAAATTCCAATAAACTTCTTCCAAAATCCCAAGTGTTACACAAAACACAATACTTATTTAGCACAATTATTTGAACTCTTTTTGTTTCCATTCACAAGGATTTTCTTTTTCTTTCTTTTTTTGCTTTTCTTTTCTTTTTCATATTTTTCTCTTTTTTCTTTTCTTTTTCAACCTCATAGAAACCAACCAATGAGTAAACAATCATTCTCTCCCCAACTTGAATTCAACCACATCATCATGTGAATACTCCCTACTTTCTAAGGCAAGGTAAAAATTCATACAACAACACAAAGTTGAGGGTTCAAGAAAAAACAATCAATCAAAATCCATACAAAAAGTAAATTCAATACTCATAGACAAGCATTAAGTTCAAAAAACATGGATAATGATAGAAAGGCACAAAGGGGTTACGAATGATCACACGCTCACAAGGTGAATGACTATTTGGCTAGGTAGTTGTGTTCAAAATGAAACAAAATGCCTTGATCCTTTTCATGATTTCATATAATCAACACAAACAAAAGATTAAGCATAATAAAATCCTGTTAGAACAAGAATGTTGGTACTCCGCGCATATATGAACAATGGAAAGCTACCTCACAAAAAGGGTGGGAACTAAAGTTATTCACATCAAGAACAAGTATACAAAAGAATGAATGGCATGGAAGTTTGTAAAAAGCTTAAGTATCATGAATATGCTAAAGTCTAGAAAAGCGATAAACACATATCTTGGACGTGTACAAAACTTAACAATAACATTACCATACATCCGCAAGTTGAAACGATCAAACTTGGAACATCACCTTAAATTCCTCAAGCTACTCAAAGCAAGCTTTTAGACAAACACAAAAACTATTGATATAAACAAACTAAAAGACCGGGTGAAATTGGATTAAACAAGTTGTAAAGTGAAGATGTGAGAATGTTTTGAACAATCCGAGTTCAACTTGTTTAAGTAATGCTCACCACACTACTACCTAAGCTAGAATGAAAAAGTAATAATGAAAAAAAAAGGATAAAACATGCTTGTTTTACGTCGTAAGCTCGGCGCGTATTATAAAAGAACGTTCCTCCAAGTTGCTTCCACCCGGTTATTCCTAAGCAACACGCAAGCAAACGTGAAAAGAAACAAACAATGATATAAACAAGTGAAAATATACAATATGTACGATATCTACACAACTTAAAAACAAAGAAACTATCGTAATGCGATCCAATAAAAACACCAATCCCCGGCAACGGCGCCATTTTGTTGGAGCGGTAAAGCGGCAAGCAACAAAAAGATTTGGAAGTATTTTTCCGGGAATTTATCGTGTCCACAGAGATCGGTGATATTGAACTGCCGTTCGACAATTTAATTGTTAAAGAGTATAGTTTAAAATGTTTCAAACATAGAAATAGAAAAGTAAATATTTATACAAAAAGAATTCATTCTTCAGAGAGAAGAAACTTATCCGTCATGCATATAATCCACTCCTCACAAACTTAAACTTACCGACCAGTTATACTCAACCTACAATACTCCTCAATATCATCCAGCATCGCTCACAACAGTGCCCATCTCTAACACACTTAGCTGAGAGAACAACCGTGTTACCCTCGTCGACACTCTCGCACTCGACTCAAGATATGGAGGCATTAAGCTTCGACACCCATAAAAATTGTTAGCTCTAAATCTATCTGTAGCATCCAGAAACTAACAGATAATCATCCCTAATCAAGGTTTGCGAAGTTTATCTCTAACACAACCCAAACCCTAGGCATAAAGCAAAAATCATGGACAATCATCGATAAACATTTGTAAAGCAGATTTTATACAACGCCATGGGCGACAACTATACATGAGTTCAAAGTAAATACATATACAAAAACCCAACAAAGAAGAAATACACAAAGAAAAAAATAAATAAACCAAACATCTCGGGGTTTGTCAACGCCAATCGATGAGAAATCCACCCCGGATCATCCTTGTGCAAGCTTCAATGTTGTTTTCTAAGCTAATCTACTGAAAAATGAATTTGATGGAGTTGGGAGCAAAAATCCCCATAACTATAACCTAAAAAATGACTGAAATGACTTAAATAGTATTTCAAAATTCGTCAAGTTCGCAGTGCGAACTTTTATTCGCAAAGTGAACTCCAAACATTGGCATTTAAGTGCCTCAGGATAGCTAAACCGCCTCTGCAATTCTGCAGAAGTTCGCAATGCGAACTTTTATTCGCAAAGCTAATATTCGCTAGAAAGTGCGCAATGCAAACTTTGGTCCCTTTTTCTAGTGCCTCAAGTCTGGGAGCATTCACTGGGAAGTTCGCAAAGCGAACATTCACTGGAAAGTTCTCAAAGCGAACTTGACAGTAAACCAACCCTTAATTTTACCACAACTTCTGAACCGTAACTCGGATTGACGCACGGTCGAAAGCGTTGGAAAGCTTATTCAATGCTCTATACAAAAATGGAAAAATATATTTGTTTCAATACCTACAAAAATTAGAGAAAATCAATTAAACTCAATGATATTTACATGATACGCTATATATACACTATAACGTAAACTAAACGTATTTACAAACAAAACGGGGTTTATTCGAATGATATTAACAAAAAGTATAGATAAGTGCAACAAAAATTAGATAAAAAAATAGCTACAATTTGCACTTATCAAACTCTCCCCAACTTAAACTTGTTTGTCCTCAAACAAGAATCAAGTGCCTCAAAGAAACAGAGTGACAACCAAAGAATCACGAATCAGCAAGTTTTTCAAAACGGAAATAAATGAATGGTTCAAATGAAAAATGGTACACACAAAGTAAATACTTACCACTAAACTACGATGATAACTTAGTCACGAAACAAATGCAAAATACAAAAATCATGCCAAACATTCTAAAACAACACAAGTTTAAATGTGAATCACACCTAGCAAAAACAATCATCGGTAGATGAAAAATACAAAATGAGGTAATTTTAACTCACACAACATTCTTGTAAACAAAAGACTAAATTATGCAATCATCCAAAAATTCACATTGAACATACAAAGGCAAGAATCACAAGGGCTTCTCAAGGTTGTAATGTGGTCGGGCAAACAAACAAGGGGCAATTTCTAAAGGTAATTGAAATGAAAACTTGCCTAAACCTTAGGGAGTGATCAAATCACAAAGACTCAAACACAAAATTCCAATAAACTTCTTCCAAAATCCCAAGTGTTACACAAAACACAATACTTATTTAGCACAATTATTTGAACTCTTTTTGTTTCCATTCACAAGGATTTTCTTTTTCTTTCTTTCTTTTTTTCTTTTCTTTTCATTTTCATATTTTACTCTTTTTTCTTTTCTTTTTCAACCTCATAGAAACCAACCAATGAGTAAACAATCATTCTCTCCCCAACTTGAATTCAACCACATCACCATGTGAATACTCCCTACTTTCTAAGGCAAGGTAAAAATTCATACAACAACACAAAGTTGAGCGTTCAAGAAAAAACAATCAATCAAAATCCATATAAAAATTAAATTCAATACTCATTGACAAGCATTAAGTTCAAAAAACATGGATAATGATAGAAAGGCACAAAGGGGTTACGAATGATCACACGCTCACAAGGTGAATGACTATTTTTCTAGGTAGTTGTGCTCAAAATGAAACAAAATGCCTTGATCCTTTTCATGATTTCATATAATTAACACAAACAAAAGATTAAGCATAATAAAATCCAGTTAGAACAAGAATGTTGGTACTCCGCGCATATATGAACAATGGAAAGCTACCTCACAAAAAGGGTGGGAACTAAAGTGATTCACATCAAGAACAAGTATAAAAAAGAATGAATGACATGGAAGTTTGTAAAAAGCCTAAGTATCATGAATATGCTAAAGTCTAGAAAAGCGATAAACACATACCTTAGACGTGTACAAAACTTAACAATATCATTGCCATACATCCGCAAGTTGAAACGATCAAACATGGAACATCACCTTAAATTCCTCAAGCTACTCAAAGCAAGCTTTTAGACAAACACCAAAACAATTAATATAAACAAACTAAAAGACCGGGTGAAATTGGATTAAACAAGTTGTAAAGTGAAGATTTGAGAATTTTTCGAACAATCCGAGTACAGCTTGTTTAATGAATGCTCACCACACTACTATCTAAGCTAGAATGAAAAAGTAATAACGAAACAAAAAACGATAAAACATGCTTGTTTTACGTCGTAAGCTCGACGCCTGTTATTTAAGAACGTTCCTACAAGTTGCTTCCACCCACTTATTCCTAACCAACACGCAAGCAAACGTGAAAAGAAACAAACAATGATATAACAAATTCACAAGTATAAGTATCAATATAAACAAGTGAAAATATACAATATGTACGATATCTACACAACTCAAAAACAAAGAAACTATCGCAATGCGATCTAATAAAAACACCAATCCCCAGCAACGGCGCCATTTTGTTGGAGCGGTAAAGCGGCAAGCAACAAAAAGATTTGGAAGTATTTTTCCAGGAATTTATCGTGTCCACAGAGATTGGTGATATTGAACTGCCGTTCGACAATTTAATTGTTAAAGAGTTTGGTTTAAAATATTTCAAACATAGAAATAGAAAAGTAAAGATTAATACAAAAAGAATTCATTCTTCAGAGAGAAGAAACTTATCCGACATGCATATAATCCACTCCTCACAAACTTAAACTTACCGACCAGTTATACTCAACCTACAATACTCCTCAATATCATCCAACATCGCTTACAACAGTGTCCATCTCTAACACACTTAGCTGAGAGAACAACCATGTTACCCTCGTTGACACTCTCGCACTCGACTCAAGATATGGAGGCATTAAGCTTCGACACCCATAAAGATTGTTAGCTCTAAATCTATCTCTAGCATCCAGAAACTAACAGATAATCATCCCTACTCAAGGTTTACGAAGTTTATCTCTTACACAACCCAAACCCCGGGCATAAAGCAAAAATCAAGGACAATCATCGATTAACATTTGTAAAGCAGATTTTATACAACGCCATGGGCGACAACTATACACGAGTTCAAAGTAAATACATATACAACAACCCAACAAAGAAGAAATACACAAAGAAGAAAATAAATAAACCAAACATCTCGAGGTTTGTCAATGCCAGTCGATGAGAAATCCACCCCGGATCATCCGTGTGCAAGCTTCAATGTTGTTTACTAAGCTAATCTACGGAAAAATGAATTTGATGGAGTTAGGAACAAAAATCCCCAAAACTATAACCTAAAAAATGACTGAAATGACTTAAATAGTATTTCAAAATCCGTCGTGTTAGCAGTGCGAACTTTTATTCGCAAAGAGAACTCCAAAAATTGGCACTTAAGTGCCTCAGAATAGCTAAACCGCCTCTGCAATTCTGCAGAAGTTCACAATGCGAACTTTTATTCGTAAAGCGAATATTCGCTAGAAAGTTCACAATGCGAACTTTGGTCACTTTATCTACTGCCTCAAGTCTGGGAGCATTCACTGGGAAGTTCGCAAAGCGAACATTCCCTGGAAAGTTCACAAAGCGAACTTGACAGCAAACCAACCATTATTTTTACCACAACTTCTGAACCGTAACTCAGATTGACGCACGGTCGGAAGCGTTGGAAAGCTTATTCAATGCTCTATACAACAAAGGAAAAATATCTTTGTTTGAATACCTACAAAAATGAGAGAAAAATAATTAAACTCAATGATATTTACATGATACGCAATATATACACTATAACGTAAACTAAACGTATTTACAAACAAAACGGGGTTTATTCGAACGAAATTAACAAAAAGTATCGATAAGTGCAACAAAACTTATATACAAAAATAGCTACAATTTGCACTTATCAAACTCTCCCCAACTTAAACTTTTTTATCCTCAAACAAGAATCAAGCGCCTCAAAGAAACAGAGTGACAACCAAAGAATCACGAATCAACAGGTTTTGCAAAACGAAAATAAATGAATGGTTTAAATGAAAAATGGTACACACAAAGTAAATACTTACCACTAAACTACGACAATAACATAATCACGAAACAAATGCAAAATACAAAAATCATGCCAAACATTCTAAAACAACACAAGTTCAAATGTGAATCACACTTAGCAAAAACAATCATCGGTAGATGAAAAACACAAAATGAGGTACTTTTCACTCACACAACAATCTTGCAAACAAAAGACTAAATTATGCAATCATCCAAAAATTCACATTGAACATACAAAGGCAAGAATCACAAGGGCTTTTCAAGGTTGTAATGTGGTCGGGCAAACAAACAAGGGGCAATTTCTAAAGGTAATTGAAATGAAAACTTGCCTAAACCTAAGGGAGTGATCAACTCACAAAGACTCAAACACAAAATTCCAATAAACTTCTTCCAAAATCCCAAGTGTTACACAAAACACAATATTTATTTAGCAAAATTATTTGAACTCCTTTTGTTTCCTTTCACATGGATTTTCTTTTTCTTTCTTTTTTTTCATTTCTTTTCTTTTTCATATTTTTCTCCTTTTTCTTTTCTTTTTCAACCTCATAGAAACCAACCAATGAGTAAACAATTATTCTCTCCCCAACTTGAATTCAACCACATCATCATGTGAATACTCCCTACTTTCTAAGGCAAGGTAAAAATTCATACAACAACACAAAGTTGAGGGTTCAAGAAAAAACAATCAATCAAAATCCATACAAAAAGTAAATTTAATACTCATGGACAAGCATTAAGTTCAAAAAACATGGATAATGATAGAAAGGCACAAAGGGGCTACGAATGATCACACGCTCACAAGGTGAATGACTATTTGGCTAGGTAGTTATGCTCAAAATGAAACAAAATGCCTTGATCCTTTTCATGATTTCATATAATCAACACAAACAAAAGATTAAGCATAATAAAATCCAGTTAGAACAAGAATGTTGGTACTCCGCGCATATATGAACAATGGAAAGCTACCTCACAAAAAGGGTGGGAACTAAAGTTATTCACATCAAGAAAAAGTATACAAAAGAATGAATGGCATGGAAGTTTTTAAAAAACTTAAGTATCATGAATATGCTAAAGTCTAGAAAAGCGATAAACACATACCTTGGACGTGTACAAAACTTAACAATATCATTACCATACATCCGCAAGTTGAAACGATCAAACTTGGAACATCACCTTAAATTCCTCAAGCTACTCAAAGCAAGCTTTTAGACAAACACAAAAACTATTAATATAAACAAACTAAAAGACCGGGTGAAATTGGATTAAACAAGTTGTAAAGTGAAGATTTGAGAATTTTTTGAACAATCCGAGTACAACTTATTTAAGTAATGCTCACCACACTACTACCTAAGCTAGAATGAAAAAGTAATAACGAAACAAAAAACGATAAAACATGCTTGTTTTACGTCGTAAGCTCGACGCCTGTTATAAAAGAACGTTCCTCCGAGTTGCTTCCACCCGGTTATTCCTAACTAAAACGCAAGCAAACGTGAAAAGAAACAAACAATGATATAACAAATTCACAAGTATAAGTATCAATATAAACAAGTGAAAATATACAATATGTACGAGATCTACACAACTCAAAAACAAAGAAACTATCGCAATGCGATCCAATAAAAACACCAATCCCCGGCAACGGTGCCATTTTGTTGGAGCGGTAAAGCGGCAAGCAACAAAAAGATTTGGAAGTATTTTTCCGGGAATTTATCGTGTCCACAGAGATCGATGATATTGAACTGTCGTTCGACAATTTAATTGGTAAAGAGTTTGGTTTAAAATGTTTCAAACATAGAAATAGAAAATTAAATATTAATACAAAAAGAATTCATTCTTCAGAGAGAAGAAACTTATCCGGCATCCATATAATCCACTCCTCACAAACTTAAACTTACCGACCAGTTATACTCAACCTACAATACTCCTCAATATCATCCAGCATCGCTCACAACAGTGTCTATCTCTAACACACTTAGCTGAGAGAACAACCGTGTTACCCTCGTCGACACTCTCGCACACGACTCAAGATATGGAGGCATTAAGCTTCGACACCCATAAAGATTGTTAGTTCTAAATCTATCTCTAGCATCCAGAAACTAACAGATAATCATCCCTACTCAAGGTTTGTGAAGTTTATCTCTAACACAACCCAAACCCCGGGCATAAAGCAAAAATCAAGGACAGTCATCGATAAACATTTGTAAAGCAGATTTTATACAACGAAATGGGCGACAACTATACACGAGTTCAAAGTAAATGCATATACAACAACCCAACAAAGAAGAAATACACAAAGAATAAAATAAATAAACCAAACATCTCGCGGTTTGTCAACGCCAGTCGATGAGAAATCCACCCCGGATCATCTGTGTGCAAGCTTCAATGTTGTTTTCTAAGCTAATCTACTGAAAAATGAATTTGATGGAGTAGGGAGCAAAAATCCACAAAACCATAACCTAAAAAATGACTGAAATGACATAAATAGTATTTCAAAATCCGTCTAGTTCGTAATGCGAACTTTTATTTGCAAAGTGAACTCCAAAAATTGGAACTTAAGTGCCTCAGAATAGCTAAACCGCCTCTGCAATTCTGCAGAACTTCGCAATGCGAACTTTTATTCGCAAAGCGAATATTGGCTAGAAAGTTCGCAATGCGAACTTTGGTCCCTTTTTCTAGTGCCTCAAGTCTGGGAGCATTCACTGGGAAGTTCGCAAAGCGAACATTCGCTGGAAAGTTCACAAAGCGAACTTGACAGCAAACCAACCCTTAATTTTACCATAACTTCTGAACCGTAACTCGGATTGACGCACGGTCGGAAGCGTTGGAAAGCTTATTCAATGCTCTATACAACAATGGGAAAATATCTTTGTTTGAATACCTACAAAAATGAGAGAAAATCAATTAAACTCAATGATATTTACGTGACACGCAATATATACACTATAACGTAAACTAAACGTATTTACAAACAAAGCGGGGTTTATTCGAACAGAAATTAACAAAAAGTATCGATAAGTGTAACAAAACTTATATACAAAAATAGCTACAATTTGCACTTATCAAACTCTCCCCAACCTAAACTTGTTTGTCCTCAAACAAGAATCAAGTGCCTCAAAGAAACAGAGTGACAACCAAAGAATCACGAATCAGCAGGTTTTTCAAAACGAAAATAAATGAATGGTTCAAATGAAAAATGGTACACACAAAGTAAATATTTACCACTAAACTACGACGATAACTTAGTCACGAAACAAATGCAAAATACAAAAATCATGCCAAACATTCTAAAACAACACAAGTTCAAATGTGAATCACACCTAGCAAAAACAATCATCGGTAGATGAAAAATACAAAATGAGGTAATTTTAACTCACACAACATTCTTGTAAACAAAAGACTAAATTATGCAATCATCCAAAAATTCACATTGAACATACAAAGGCAAGAATCACAAGGGCTTCTCAAGGTTGTAATGTGGTCGGGCAAACAAACAAGGGGCAATTTCTAAAGGTAATTGAAATGAAAACTTGCCTAAACCTTAGGGAGTGATCAAATCACAAAGACTCAAACACAAAATTCCAATAAACTTCTTCCAAAATCCCACGTGTTACACAAAACACAATACTTATTTAGAACAATTATTTGAACTCTTTTTGTTTCCATTCACAAGGATTTTCTTTTTCTTTCTTTCTTTTTTTCTTTTCTTTTCTTTTTCATATTTTTCTCTTTTTTCTTTTCTTTTTCAACCTCATAGAAACCAACCAATGAGTAAACAATCATTCTCTCCCCAACTTGAATTCAACCACATCACCATGTGAATACTCCCTACTTTCTAAGGCAAGGTAAAAATTCATACAACAACACAAAGTTGAGGGTTCAAGAAAAAACAATCAATCAAAATCCATATAAAAATTAAATTCAATACTCATTGACAAGCATTAAGTTCAAAAAACATGGATAATGATAGAAAGGCACAAAGGGGTTACGAATGATCACACGCTCACAAGGTGAATGACTATTTTTCTAGGTAGTTGTGCTCAAAATGAAACAAAATGCCTTGATCCTTTTTAATGATTTCATATAATCATCACAAACAAAAGATTAAGCATAATAAAATCCAGTTAGAACAAGAATGTTGGTACTCCGCGCATATATGAACAATGGAAAGCTACCTCACAAAAAGGGTGGGAACTAAAGTGATTCACATCAAGAACAAGTATAAAAAAGAATGAATGACATGGAAATTTGTAAAAAGCCTAAGTATCATGAATATGCTAAAGTCTAGAAAAGCGATAAACACATACCTTGGACGTGTACAAAACTTAACAATATCATTACCATACATCCACAAGTTGAAACGATAAAACTTGGAACATCACCTTAAATTCCTCAAGCTACTCAAAGCAAGCTTTTAGACAAACACCAAAACAATTAATATAAACAAACTAAAAGACCGGGTGAAATTGGATTAAACAAGTTGTAAAGTGAAGATTTGAGAATTTTTCGAACAATCCGAGTACAACTTGTTTAATGAATGCTCACCCCACTACTACCTAAGCTAGAATGAAAAAGTAATAACGAAACAAAAAACGATAAAACATGCTTGTTTTACGTCGTAAGCTCGACGCCTGTTATAAAAGAACGTTCCTCCGAGTTGCTTCCACCCGGTTATTCCTAACTAAAACGCAAGCAAATGTGAAAAGAAACAAACAATGATATAACAAATTCACAAGTATAAGTATCAATATAAACAAGTGAAAATATACAATATGTACGATATCTACACAACTCAAAAACAAAGAAACTATCGCAATGCGATCCAATAAAAACACCAATCCCCGGCAACGGTGCCATTTTGTTGGAGCGGTAAAGCGGCAAGCAACAAAAAGATTTGGAAGTATTTTTCCGGGAATTTATCGTGTCCACAGAGATCGGTGATATTGAACTGTCGTTCGACATTTTAATTGGTAAAGAGTTTGGTTTAAAATGTTTCAAACATAGAAATAGAAAATTAAATATTAACACAAAAAGAATTCATTCTTCAGAGAGAAGAAACTTATCCGGCATCCATATAATCCACTCCTCACAAACTTAAACTTACCGACCAGTTATACTCAACCTACAATACTCCTCAATATCATCCAGCATCGCTCACAACAGTGTCTATCTCTAACACACTTAGCTGAGAGAACAACCGTGTTACCCTCGTCGACACTCTCGCACACGACTCAAGATATGGAGGCATTAAGCTTCGACACCCATAAAGATTGTTAGTTCTAAATCTATCTCTAGCATCCAGAAACTAACAGATAATCATCCCTACTCAAGGTTTGTGAAGTTTATCTCTAACACAACCCAAACCCCGGCATAAAGCAAAAATCAAGGACAGTCATCGATAAACATTTGTAAAGCAGATTTTATACAACGAAATGGGCGACAACTATACACGAGTTCAAGGTAAATGCATATACAACAACCCAACAAAGAAGAAATACACAAAGAAGAAAATAAATAAACCAAACATCTCGCGGTTTGTCAACGCCAGTCGATGAGAAATCCACCCCGGATCATCTGTGTGCAAGCTTCAATGTTGTTTTCTAAGCTAATCTACTGAAAAATGAATTTGATGGAGTTTGGAGCAAAAATCCACAAAACCATAACCTAAAAAATGACTGAAATGACATAAATAGTATTTCAAAATCTGTCTAGTTCGTAATGCGAACTTTTATTTGCAAAGTGAACTCCAAAAATTGGCACTTAAGTGCCTCAGAATAGCTAAACCGCCTCTGCAATTCTGCAGAACTTCGCAATGCGAACTTTTATTCGCAAAGCGAATATTAGCTAGAAAGTTCACAATGCGAACTTTGGTCCCTTTTTCTAGTGCCTCAAGTCTGGGAGCATTCACTGGGAAGTTCGCAAAGCGAACATTCGCTGGAAAGTTCACAAAGCGAACTTGACAGCAAACCAACCCTTAATTTTACCATAACTTCTGAACCGTAACTCGGATTGACGCACGGTCGGAAGCGTTGGAAAGCTTATTCAATGCTCTATACAACAATGGGAAAATATCTTTGTTTGAATACCTACAAAAATGAAAGAAAATCAATTAAACTCAATGATATTTACATGATACGCAATATATACACTATAACGTAAACTAAACGTATTTACAAACAAAGCGGGGTTTATTCGAACGAAATTAACAACAAGTATCCATAAGTGCAACAAAACTTATATACAAAAATAGCTACAATTTGCACTTATCAAACTCTCCCCAACTTAAACTTTTTTGTCCTCAAACAAGAATCAAGCGCCTCAAAGAAACAGAGTGACAACCAAAGAATCACGAATCAACAGGTTTTTCAAAACGAAAATAAATGAATTGTTCAAATGAAAAATGGTACACACAAAGTAAATACTTACCACTAAACTACGACGATAACAAGTCACGAAACAAATGCAAAATACAAAAATCATGCCAAACATTCTAAAGCAACACAAGTTCAAATGTGAATCACACCTAGCAAAATCAATCATCGTTAGATGAAAAATACAAAATGAGGTAATTTTCACTCACACATCATTCTTGCAAACAAAAGACTAAATTATGCAATCATCCAAAAACTCACATTGAACATACAAAGGCAAGAATCACAAGGGCTTTTCAAGGTTGTAATGTGGTCGGACAAACAAACAAGGGGCAATTTCTAAAGGTAATTGAAATGAAAACTTGCCTAAGCCTAAGGGAGTGATCAACTCACAAAGACTCAAACACAAAATTCCAATAAACTTCTTCCAAAATCCCAAGTGTTACACAAAACACAATACTTATTTTGCACAATTATTTGAACTCTTTTTGTTTACATTCACAAGGATTTTCTTTTTCTTTATTTTTTTTCTTTTCTTTTCTTTTTCATTCTTTTCTCCTTTTTCTTTTCATTTTCAACCTCATAGAAACCAACCAATGAGTAAACAATCATTCTCTCCCCAACTTGAATTCAACCACATCATCATGTGAATACTCCCTAATTTCTAAGGCAAGGTAAAAATTCATACAACAACACAAAGTTGAGGGTTCAAGAAAAAACAATCAATCAAAATCCATACAAAAAGTAAATTCAATACTCATAGACAAACATTAAGTTCAAAAAACATGGATAATGATAGAAAGGCATAAAAGGGCTACGAATGATCACAAGCTCACAAGGTGAATGACTATTTGGCTAGGTAGTTGTGCTCAAAATGAAACAAAATGTCTTGATCCTTTTCATGATTTCATATAATCAACACAAACAAAAGATTAAGCATAATAAAATCCAGTTAGAACAAGAATGTTGGGACTCCGCGCATATATGAACAATGGAAACCTACCTCACAAAAAGGGTGGGAACTAACGTGATTCACATCAAGAACAAGTATACAAAAGAATGAATGACATGGATGTTTGTAAAAAGCTTAAGTATCATGAATATGCTAAAGTCTAGAAAAGCGATAAACACATACCTTGGACGAGTACAAAACTTAACAATATCATTACCATACATCCGCAAGTTGAAATGATCAAACTTGGAACATCACCTTAAATTCCTCAAGTTACTCAAAGCAAGCTTTTAGACAAACACAAAAACTATTATTATAAACAAACTAAAAGACCGGGTGAAATTGGATTAAACAAGTTGTAAAGTGAAGATTTGAGAAGTTTTTGAACAAACCGAGTACAACTTGTTTAAGTAATGCTCACCACACTACTACCTAAGCTAGAATGAAAAGGTAATAACGAAACAAAAAACAATAAAACATGCTTGTTTTACGTCGTAAGCTCGATGCCTGTTATAAAAGAACGTTCCTCCAAGTTGCTTCCACCCGGTTACTCCTAACCAACACGCAAGCAAACGTGAAAAGAAACGAACAATGATATAACAAATTCACAAGTATAAGTATCAATATAAACAAGTGAAAATATACAATATGTACGATATCTACACAACTCAAAAACAAAGAAACTATCGCAATGCGATCCAATAAAAACACTAATCCCCGGCAACGGCGCCATTTTGTTGGTGCGGTAAAGCGGCAAGCAACAAAAAGATTTGGAAGTATTTTTCCGGGAATTTATCGTGTCCACAGATATCGGTGATATTGAACTGCCGTTCGACAATTTAATTGTTAAAGAGTTTGGTTTAAAATGTTTCAAACATAGAAATAGAAAAGTAAATATTAATAGAAAAAGAATTCATTCTTCAGAGAGAAGAAACTTATCCGGCATGCATATAATCCACTCCTCACAAACTTAAACTTACCGACCAGTTATACTCAACCTACAATACTCCTCAATATCATCCAGCATCGCTCACAACAGTGTCCATCTCTAACACACTTAGCTGAGAGAACAACCGTATTACCCTCGTCGACACTCTCGCACTCGACTCAAGATATGGAGGCATTAAGCTTCGATACCCATAAAGATTGTTAGCTCTAAATCTATCTCTAGCATCCAGAAACTAACAGATAATCATCCGTAATCAAGGTTTGCGAAGTTTATCTCTAACACAACCCAAACCCTAGGCGTAAAGCAAAAATCAAGGACAATCATTGATAAACATTTGTAAAGCAGATTTTATACAACGCCATGGGCGACAACTATACACGAGTTCAAAGTAAATACATATACAATAACCCAACAAAGAATAAATACACAAAGAAGAAAATAAATAAACCAAACATCTCGCGGTTTGTCAACGGCAGTCGATGAGAAATCCACCCCGGATCATCCGTGTGCAAGCTTCAATGTTGTTTTCTAAGCTAATCTATTGAAAAATGAATTTGATGGAGTTGGGAGGAAAAATCCCCAAAACTATAACCTAAAAAATGACTGAAATGACTTAAATAGTATTTCAAAATCCGTTGTGTTAGCAGTGCGAACTTTTATTCGCAAAGCGAACTCCAAAAATTGGCACTTAAGTGCCTCAGAATAGCTAAACTGCCTCTGCAATTCTGCAGAAGTTCGCAATGCGAACTTTTATTCGTAAAGCGAATATTCGTTAGAAAGTTCGCAATGCGAAATTTGGTCCCTTTTTCTACTGCCTCAAGTCTGGGAGCATTCACTGGGAAGTTCGCAAAGCGAACATTCGCTGGAAAGTTCACAAAGCGAACTTGACAGCAAACCAACCATTATTTTTACCACAACTTCTGAACCGTAACTCAGATTGACGCACGGTCGGAAGCGTTGAAAAGCTTATTCAATTCTCTAAACAACAATGGAAAAATATCTTTGTTTGAATACCATCAAAAATAAGGGAAAATCAATTAAACTCAATGATATATACATGATACGCAATATATACACTATAACGTAAACTAAACGTATTTACAAACAAAACGGGGTTTATTCGAACAAAATTAACAAAAAGTATCGATAAGTGCAACAAAACTTATATACAAAAATAGCTACAATTTGCACTTATCAAACTCTCCCCAACTTAAACTTTTTTTTCCTCAAACAAGAATCAAGCGCCTCAAAGAAACAGAGTGACAACCAAAGAATCACGAATCAACAGGTTTTGCAAAACGAAAATAAATGAATGGTTCAAATGAAAAATGGTACACACATAGTAAATACTTACCACTAAACTACGACAATAACATAATCACGAAACAAATGCAAAATACAAAAATCATGCCAAACATTCTAAAACAACACAAGTTCAAATGTGAATCACACCTAGCAAAAACAATCATCGGTAGATGAAAAACACAAAATGAGGTACTTTTCACTCACACAACAATCTTGCAAACAAAAGACTAAATTATGCAATCATCCAAAAATTCACATTGAACATACAAAGGCAAGAATCACAAAGGCTTTTCAAGGTTGTAATGTGGTCGGGCAAACAAATAAGGGGAAATTTCTAAAGGTAATTGAAATGAAAACTTGCCTAAACCTAAGGGAGTGATCAACTCACAAAGACTCAAACACAAAATTCCAATAAACTTCTTCCAAAATCCCAAGTGTTACACAAAACACAATACTTATTTAGCAAAATTATTTGAACTCTATTTGTTTCCTTTCACAAGGATTTTCTTTTTCTTTCTTTTTTTTCTTTTCTTTTCTTTTTCATATTTTTCTCCTTTTTCTTTTCTTTTTCAACCTCATAGAAACCAACCATTGAGTAAACAATTATTCTCTCCCTAACTTGAATTCAACCACATCATCATGTGAATACTCCCTACTTTCTAAGGCAAGGTAAAAATTCATACAACAACACAAAGTTGAGGGTTCAAGAAAAAAAAATCAATCAAAATCCATACAAAAAGTAAATTCAATACTCATGGACAAGCATTAAGTTCAAAAAACATGGATAATGATAGAAAGGCACAAAGGGGTTACAAATGATCACACGCTCACAAGGTGAATGGCTATTTGGCTAGGTAGTTGTCCTCAAAATGAAACAAAATGCCTTGATCCTTTTCATGATTTCATATAATCGACACAAACAAAAGATTAAGCATAATAAAATCCAGTTAGAACAAGAATGTTGGTACTCCGCGCATATATGAACAATGGAAAGCTACCTCACAAAAAGGGTGGGAACTAAAGTGATTCACATTAAGAACAAGTATACAAAAGAATGAATGGCATGGAAGTTTGTAAAAAGCCTAAGTATCATGAATATGCTAAAGTCTAGAAAAGTGATAAACACATACCTTGGACGTGTACAAAACTTAACAATATCAATACCATACATCTGCAAGTTGAAACGATCAAACTTGGAACAACACCTTAAATTCCTCAAGCTACTCAAAGCAAGCTTTTAGACAAACACAAAAACTATTAATATAAACAAACTAAAAGACCGGGTGAAATTAGATTAAACAAGTTGTAAAGTGAAGATTTGAGAATTTTTCGAACAATCCGAGTACAACTTGTTTAATGAATGCTCACCACACTACTACCTAAGCTAGAATGAAAAAGTAATAACGAAACAAAAAACGATAAAACATGCTTGTTTTACTTCATAAGCTCGACGCCTGTTATTTAAGAACGTTCCTACAAGTTGCTTCCACCCACTTATTCCTAACCAACACGCAAGCAAACGTGAAAAGAAACAAACAATGATATAACAAATTCACAAGTATAAGTATCAATATAAACAAGTGAAAATATACAATATGTACGATATCTACACAACTCAAAATCAAAGAAACTATCGCAATGCGATCCAATAAAAACACCAATCCCCAGCAACGACGCCATTTTGTTGGAGCGGTAAAGCGGCAAGGAAAAAAAAGATTTGGAAGTATTTTTCCGGGAATTTATCGTGTCCACAGAGATCGGTGATATTGAACTCCCGTTCGACAATTTAATTGTTAAAGAGTTTGGTTTAAAATGTTTTAAACATAGAAATAGAAAAGTAAAGATTAATACAAAAAGAATTCATTCTTCAGAGAGAAGAAACTTATCCGGCATGCATATAATCCACTCCTCACAAACTTAAACTTACCGACCAGTTATACTCAACCTACAATACTCCTCAATATCATCCAACATCGTTCACAACAGTGTCCATCTCTAACACACTTAGCTGAGAGAACAACCATGTTACCCTCGTCGACACTCTCGCACTCGACTCAAGATATGGAGGCATTAAGCTTCGACACCCATAAAGATTGTTAGCTCTAAATCTATCTCTAGAATCCAGAAACTAACAGATAATCATCCCTACTCAAGGTTTGCGAAGTTTATCTCTAACACAAAACAAACCCCGGGCATAAAGCAAAAATCAAGGACAATCATCGATAAACATTTGTAAAGCAGATTTTATACAACGCCATGGGCGACAACTATACACGAGTTAAAAGTAAATACATATACAACAACCCAACAAAGAAGAAATACACAAAGAAGAAAATAAATAAACCAAACATCTCGCGGTTTGTCAACGCCAGTCGATGAGAAATCCACCCCGGATCATCCGTGTGCAAGCTTCAATGTTGTTTTCTAAGCTAATCTACTGAAAAATGAATTTGATGGAGTTGGGAGCAAAAATCCGCAAAACTATAACCTAAAAAATGACTGAAATAACTTAAATAGTATTTCAAAATCCGTTGTGTTAGCAGTGCGAACTTTTATTCGCAAAGCGAACTCCAAAAATTGGCACTTAAGTGCCTCTGGAATTCTGCAAAAGTTCGCAATGCGAACTTTTATTCGTAAAGCGAATATTCGTTAGAAAGTTCGCAATGCGAACTTTGGTCCCTTTTTCTACTGCCTCAAGTCTGGGAGCATTCATTGGGAAGTTCGCAAAGCGAACATTCGCTGGAAAGTTCACAAAGCGAACTTGACAGCAAACCAACCATTATTTTTACCACAACTTCTGAACCGTAACTCAGATTGACGCACGGTCGGAAGCGTTGGAAAGCTTATTCAATGCTCTATACAACAATGGAAAAATATCTTTGTTTGAATACCTACAAAAATAAGAGAAAATCAATTAAACTCAATGATATATACATGATACGCAATATATACACTATAACGTAAACTAAACGTATTTACAAACAAAACGGGGTTTATTCGAACAAAATTAACAAAAAGTATCGATAAGTGCAACAAAACTTATATACAAAAATAGCTACAATTTGCACTTATCAAACTCTCCCCAACTTAAACTTTTTTGTCCTCAAACAAGAATCAAGCGCCTCAAAGAAACAGAGTGACAACCAAAGAATCACGAATCAACAGGTTTTGCAAAATGAAAATAAATGAATGGTTCAAATGAAAAATGGTACACACATAGTAAATACTTACCACTAAACTACGACAATAACATAATCACGAAACAAATGCAAAATACAAAAATCATGCCAAACATTCTAAAACATCACAAGTTCAAATGTGAATCACACCTAGCAAAAACAATCATCGGTAGATGAAAAACACAAAATGAGGTACTTTTCATTCACACAACAATCTTGCAAACAAAAGACTAAATTATGCAATCATCCAAAAATTCACATTGAACATACAAAGGCAAGAATCACAAATGCTTTTCATGGTTGTAATGTGGTCGGGCAAACAAACAAGGGGAAATTTCTAAAGGTAATTGAAATGAAAACTTGCCTAAACCTAAGGGAGTGATCAACTCACAAAGACTCAAACACAAAATTCCAATAAACTTCTTCCAAAATCCCAAGTGTTACACAAAACACAATACTTATTTAGCAAAATTATTTGAACTCTTTTTGTTTCCTTTCACAAGGATTTTCTTTTTCTTTATTTTTTTTCTTTTCTTTTCTTTTTCATATTTTTCTCCTTTTTCTTTTCTTTTTCAACCTCATAGAAACCAACCAATGAGTAAACAATTATTCTCTCCCTAACTTGAATTCAACCACATCATCATGTGAATACTCCCTACTTTCTAAGGCAAGGTAAAAATTCATACAACAACACAAAGTTGAGGGTTCAAGAAAAAACAATCAATCAAAATCCATACAAAAAGTAAATTCAATACTCATGGACAAGCATTAAGTTCAAAAAACATGGATAATGATAGAAAGGCACAAAGGGGTTACAAATGATCACACGCTCACAAGGTGAATGACTATTTGGCTAGGTAGTTGTGCTCAAAATGAAACAAAATGCCTTGATCCTTTTCATGATTTCATATAATCAACACAAACAAAAGATTAAGCATAATAAAATCCTGTTAGAACAAGAATGTTGGTACTCCGCGCATATATGAACAATGGAAAGCTACCTCACAAAAAGGGTGGGAACTAAAGTGATTCACATCAAGAACAAGTATACAAAAGAATGAATGGCATGGAAGTTTGTAAAAAGCCTAAGTATCATGAATATGCTAAAGTCTAGAAAAGCGATAAACACATACCTTGGACGTGTACAAAACTTAACAATATCATTACCATACATCTGCAAGTTGAAACGATCAAACTTGGAACAACACCTTAAATTCCTCAAGCTACTCAAAGCAAGCTTTTAGACAAACACAAAAACTATTAATATAAACAAACTAAAAGACCGGGTGAAATTAGATTAAACAAGTTGTAAAGTGAAGATTTGAGAATTTTTCGAACAATCCGAGTACAACTTGTTTAATGAATGCTCACCACACTACTACCTAAGCTAGAATGAAAAAGTAATAACAAAACAAAAAACCATAAAACATGCTTGTTTTACGTCATAAGCTCGACGCCTGTTATTTAAGAACGTTCCTACAAGTTGCTTCCACCCACTTATTCCTAGCCAACATGCAAGCAAACGTGAATAGAAACAAACAATGATATAACAAATTCACAAGTATAAGAATCAATATAAACAAGTGAAAATATACAATATGTACGATATCTACACAACTCAAAATCAAAGGAACTATCGCAATGCGATCCAATAAAAACACCAATCACCAGCAACGACGCCATTTTGTTGGAGCGGTAAAGCGGGAAGCAACAAAAAGATTTGGAAGTATTTTTCCGGGAATTTATCATGTCCACAGAGATCGGTGATATTGAACTGCCGTTCGACAATTTAATTGTTAAAGAGTTTGGTTTAAAATGTTTTAAACATAGAAATAGAAAAGTAAAGATTAATACAAAAAGAATTCATTCTTCAGAGAGAAGAAACTTATCCGGCATGCATATAATCCACTCCTCACAAACTTAAACTTACCGACCAGTTATACTCAACCTACAATACTCCTCAATATCATCCAACATCGCTCACAAGAGTGTCCATCTCTAACACACTTAGCTGAGAGAACAACCATGTTACCCTCGTCGACACTCTCGCACTCGACTCAAGATATGGAGGAATTAAGCTTCGACACCCATAAAGATTGTTAGCTCTAAATCTATCTCTAGCATCCAGAAACTAACAGATAATCATCCCTACTAAAGGTTTGCGAAGTTTATCTCTAACACAAAACAAACCCCGGGCATAAAGCAAAAATCAAGGACAATCATCGATAAACATTTGTAAAGCAGATTTTATACAACGCCATGGGCGACAACTATACACGAGTTCAAAGTAAATACATATACAACAACCCAACAAAGAAGAAATACACAAAGAAGAAAATAAATAAACCAAACATCTCGCGGTTTGTCAACTCCAGTCGATGAGAAATCCACCCCGGATCATCCGTGTGCAAGCTTCAATGTTGTTTTCTAAGCTAATCTACTGAAAAATGAATTTGATGGAGTTGGGAGCAAAAATCCCAAAAACTATAACCTAAAAAATGACTGAAATGACTTAAATAGTATTTCAAAATCCGTTGTGTTAGCAGTGCGAACTTTTATTCGCAAAGCGAACTCCAAAAATTGGCACTTAAGTGCCTCAGAATAGCTAAACTGCCTCTGCAATTCTGCAGAAGTTCGCAATGCGAACTTTTATTCGTAAAGTGAATATTCGCTAGAAAGTTCGCAATGCGAACTTTGGTCCCTTTTTCTACTGCCTCAAGTCTGGGAGCATTCACTGGGAAGTTCGCAAAGCGAACATTCGCTGGAAAGTTCACAAAGCGAACTTGACAGCAAACCAACCATTATTTTTACCACAACTTCTGAACCGTAACTCAGATTGACGCACGGTCGGAAGCGTTGGAAAGCTTATTCAATGCTCTAAACAACAATGGAAAAATATCTTTGTTTGAATACCTACAAAAATGAGAGAAAATCAATTAAACTCATTGATATATACATGATATGCAATATATACACTATAACGTAAACTAAACGTATTTACAAACAAAACGGGGTTTATTCGAACGAAATTAACAAAAACTATCGATAAGTGCAACATAACTTATATACAAAAATAGCTACAATTTGCACTTATCAAACTCTCCCCAACTTAAACTTTTTTGTCCTCAAACAAGAATCAAGCGCCTCAAAGAAACAGAGTGGCAACCAAAGAATCACGAATCAACAGGTTTTGCAAAACGAAAATAAATGAATGGTTCAAATGATAAATGGTACACACATAGTAAATACTTACCACTAAACTACGACAATAACATAATCACGAAACAAATGCAAAATACAAAAATCATGCCAAACATTCTAAAACAACACAAGTTCAAATGTGAATCACACCTAGCAAAAACAATCATCGGTAGATGAAAAACACAAAATGAGGTACTTTTCACTCACACAACAATCTTGCAAACAAAAGAATAAATTATGCAATCATCCAAAAATTCACATTGAACATACAAAGGCAAGAATCACAAAGGCTTTTCAAGGTTGTAATGTGGTCGGGCAAACAAACAAGGGGAAATTTCTAAAGGTAATTGAAATGAAAACTTGCCTAAACCTAAGGGAGTGATCAACTCACAAAGACTCAAACACAAAATTCCAATAAACTTCTTCCAAAATCCCAAGTGTTACACAAAACACAATACTTATTTAGCAAAATTATTTGAACTCTTTTTGTTTCCTTTCACAAGGATTTTCTTTTTCTTTATTTTTTTTCTTTTCTTTTCTTTTTCATATTTTTCTCCTTTTTCTTTTCTTTTTCAACCTCATAGAAACCAACCAATGAGTAAACAATTATTCTCTCCCTAACTTGAATTCAACCACATCATCATGTGAATACTCCCTACTTTCTAAGGCAAGGTAAAAATTCATACAACAACACAAAGTTGAGGGTTCAAGAAAAAACAATCAATCAAAATCCATACAAAAAGTAAATTCAATACTCATGGACAAGCATTAAGTTCAAAAAACATGGATAATGATAAAAAGGCACAAAGGGGTTACAAATGATCACACGCTCACAAGGTGAATGACTATTTGGCTAGGTAGTTGTGCTCAAAATGAAACAAAATGCCTTGATCCTTTTCATGATTTCATATAATCAACACAAACAAAAGATTAAGGATAATAAAATCCAGTTAGAACAAGAATGTTGGTACTCCGCGCATATATGAACAATGGAAAGCTACCTCACAAAAAGGGTGGGAACTAAAGTGATTCACATTAAGAACAAGTATACAAAAGAATGAATGGCATGGAAGTTTGTAAAAAGCTTAAGTATCATGAATATGCTAAAGTCTAGAAAAGCGATAAACACATACCTTGGACGTGTACAAAACTTAACAATATCATTACCATACATCCGCAAGTTGAAACGATCAAACTTGGAACATCACCTTAAATTCCTCAAGCTACTCAAAGCAAGCTTTTAGACAAACACAAAAACTATTAATATAAACAAACTAAAAGACCGGGTGAAATTGGATTAAACAAGTTGTAAAGTGAAGATTTGAGAATTTTTTGAACAATCCGAGTACAACTTGTTTAAGTAATGCTCACCACACTACTACCTAAGCTAGAATGAAAAAGTAATAACGAAACAAAAAACGATAAAACATGCTTGTTTTACGTCGTAAGCTCGACGCCTGTTATAAAAGAACGTTCCTCCAAGTTGCTTCCACCCGGTTATTCCTAACCAACACGCAATCAATCGTGAAAAGAAACAAACAATGATATAACAAATTAACAAGTATAAGTATCAATATAAACAAGTGAAAATATACAATATGTACGATATCTACACAACTCAAAAATAAAGAAACTATCGCTATGCGATCCAATAAAAACACCAATCCCCGGCAACGGCGCCATTTTGTTGGAGCGGTAAAGCGGAAAGCAACAAAAAGATTTGGAAGTATTTTTTCGGGAATTTATCGTGTCCACAGAGATCGGTGATATTGAACTGCCGTTCGACAATTTAATTGTTAAAGAGTTTGGTTTAAAATTTTTTAAACATAGAAATAGAAAAGTAAAGATTAATACAAAAAGAATTCATTCTTCAGAGAGAAGAAACTTATCCGGCATGCATATAATCCACTCCTCACAAACTTAAACTTACCGACCAGTTATACTCAACCTACAATACTCCTCAATATCATCCAACATCGCTCACAACAGTGTCCATCTCTAACACACTTAGCTGAGAGAACAACCATGTTACCCTCGTCGACACTCTCGCACTCGACTCAAGATATGGAGGCATTAAGCTTCGACACCCATTAAGATTGTTAGCTCTAAATCTATCTCTAGCATCCAGAAACTAACAGATAATCATCCCTACTCAAGGTTTGCGAAGTTTATCTCTAACACAAAACAAACCCCGGGCATAAAGCAAAAATCAAGGACAATCATCGATAAACATTTGTAAAGCAGATTTTATACAACGCCATGGGCGACAACTATACACGAGTTCAAAGTAAATACATATACAACAACCCAACAAAGAAGAAATACACAAAGAAGAAAATAAATAAACCAAACATCTCGCGGTTTGTCAACTCCAGTCGATGAGAAATCCACCCCGGATCATCCGTGTGCAAGCTTCAATGTTGTTTTCTAAGCTAATCTACTGAAAAATGAATTTGATGGATTGGGAGCAAAAATCCCAAAAACTATAACCTAAAAAATGACTGAAATGACTTAAATAGTATTTCAAAATCCGTTGTGTTAGCTGTACGAACTTTTATTCGCAAAGCGAACTCTAAAAATTGGCACTTAAGTGCCTCAGAATAGCTAAACTGCCTCTGCAATTCTGCAGAAGTTCGCAATGCGAACTTTTATTCGTAAAGTGAATATTCACTAGAAAGTTCGCAATGCGAACTTTGGTCCCTTTTTCTACTGCCTCAAGTCTGGGAGCATTCACTGGGAAGTTCGCAAAGCGAACATTCGCTGGAAAGTTCACAAAGCGAACTTGACAGCAAACCAACCATTATTTTTACCACAACTTCTGAACCGTAACTCAGATTGACGCACGGTCGGAAGCGTTGGAAAGCTTAGTCAATGCTCTATACAACAATGGAAAAATATCTTTGTTTGAATACCTACAAAAATGAGAGAAAATAAATTAAACTCAATGATATATACATGATATGCAATATATACACTATAACGTAAACTAAACGTATTTACAAACAAAACGGGGTTTATTCGAACGAAATTAACAAAAACTATCGATAAGTGCAACATAACTTATATACAAAAATAGCTACAATTTGCCCTTATCAAACTCTCCCCAACTTAAACTTTTTTGTCCTCAAACAAGAATCAAGCGCCTCAAAGAAACAGAGTGGCAACCAAAGAATCACGAATCAACAGGTTTTGCAAAACGAAAATAAATGAATGGTTCAAATGATAAATGGTACACACATAGTAAATACTTACCACTAAACTACGACAATAACATAATCACGAAACAAATGCAAAATACAAAAATCATGCCAAACATTCTAAAACAACACAAGTTCAAATGTGAATCACACCTAGCAAAAACAATCATCGGTAGATGAAAAACACAAAATGAGGTACTTTTCACTCACACAACAATCTTGCAAACAAAAGAATAAATTATGCAATCATCCAAAAATTCACATTGAACATACAAAGGCAAGAATCACAAAGGCTTTTCAAGGTTGTAATGTGGTCGGGCAAACAAACAAGGGGAAATTTCTAAAGGTAATTGAAATGAAAACTTGCCTAAACCTAAGGGAGTGATCAACTCACAAAGACTCAAACACAAAATTCCAATAAACTTCTTCCAAAATCCCAAGTGTTACACAAAACACAATACTTATTTAGCAAAATTATTTGAACTCTTTTTGTTTCCTTTCACAAGGATTTTCTTTTTCTTTATTTTTTTACTTTTCTTTTCTTTTTCATATTTTTCTCCTTTTTCTTTTCTTTTTCAACCTCATAGAAACCAACCAATGAGTAAACAATTATTCTCTCCCTAACTTGAATTCAACCACATCATCATGTGAATACTCCCTACTTTCTAAGGCAAGGTAAAAATTCATACAACAACACAAAGTTGAGGGTTCAAGAAAAAACAATCAATCAAAATCCATACAAAAAGTAAATTCAATACTCATGGACAAGCATTAAGTTCAAAAAACATGGATAATGATAAAAAGGCACAAAGGGGTTACAAATGATCACACGCTCACAAGGTGAATGACTATTTGGCTAGGTAGTTGTGCTCAAAATGAAACAAAATGCCTTGATCCTTTTCATGATTTCATATAATCAACACAAACAAAAGATTAAGGATAATAAAATCCAGTTAGAACAAGAATGTTGGTACTCCGCGCATATATGAACAATGGAAAGCTACCTCACAAAAAGGGTGGGAACTAAAGTGATTCACATTAAGAACAAGTATACAAAAGAATGAATGGCATGGAAGTTTGTAAAAAGCTTAAGTATCATGAATATGCTAAAGTCTAGAAAAGCGATAAACACATACCTTGGACGTGTACAAAACTTAACAATATCATTACCATACATCCGCAAGTTGAAACGATCAAACTTGGAACATCACCTTAAATTCCTCAAGCTACTCAAAGCAAGCTTTTAGACAAACACAAAAACTATTAATATAAACAAACTAAAAGACCGGGTGAAATTGGATTAAACAAGTTGTAAAGTGAAGATTTGAGAATTTTTTGAACAATCCGAGTACAACTTGTTTAAGTAATGCTCACCGCACTACTACCTAAGCTAGAATGAAAAAGTAATAACGAAACAAAAAACGATAAAACATGCTTGTTTTACGTCGTAAGCTCGACGCCTGTTATAAAAGAACGTTCCTCCAAGTTGCTTCCACCCGGTTATTCCTAACCAACACGCAATCAAACGTGAAAAGAAACAAACAATGATATAACAAATTAACAAGTATAAGTATCAATATAAACAAGTGAAAATATACAATATGTACGATATCTACACAACTCAAAAACAAAGAAACTATCGCTATGCGATCCAATAAAAACACCAATCCCCGGCAACGGCGCCATTTTGTTGGAGCGGTAAAGCGGAAAGCAACAAAAAGATTTGGAAGTATTTTTTCGGGAATTTATCGTGTCCACAGAGATCGGTGATATTGAACTGCCGTTCGACAATTTAATTGTTAAAGAGTTTGGTTTAAAATGTTTCAAACATAGAAATAGAAAAGTAAATATTAATACAAAAAGAATTCATTCTTCAGAGAGAAGAAACTTATCCGGAATCCATATAATCCACTCCTCACAAACTTAAACTTACCGACCAGTTATACTCAACCTACAATAATCCTCAATATCATCCGGCATCGCTCACAACAGTGTCCATCTCTAACACACTTAGCTGAGAGAACAACCGTGTTACGTCGACACTCTCGCACTCGACTCAAGATATGGAGGTATCAAGCTTCGACACCCAGAAAGATTGTTAGCTCTAAATCTATCTCTAGCATCCAGAAACTAACAGATAATCATCCCTAATCAAGGTTTGCGAAGTTTATCTCTAACACAACCCAAACCCTAGGCAAAAAGCAAAAATCAAGGACAATCATCGATAAACATTTGTAAAGCAGATTTTATACAACGCCACGGGCGACAACTCTACATGAGTTCAAAGTAAATACATATACAACAACCCAACAAAGAAGAAAATAAATAAACCAAACATATCACGGTTTGTCAACGCTAGTCGATAAGAAATCCACCCCGGATCATCCTTGTGCAAGCTTCAATGTTGTTTTCTAAGCTAATCTACTGAAAAATGAATTTGATGGAGTTGGGAGCAAAAATCCCCAAAACCATAACCTAAAAAATGACTGAAATGACTTAAATAGTATTTCAAAATCCGTCAAGTTCGTAGTGAGAACTTTTATTCTGCAAGAGAACTCCAAAAATTGGCACTTAAGTGCCTCAGAATAGCTAAACTGCGTCTACAATTCTGCAGAAGTTCGCAATGCGAACTTTTATTCGCAAAGCGAATATTTGCTAGAAACTTCGCAATGCGAACTTTGGTCCCTTTTTCTAGTGCCTCAAGTCTGGGAGCATTCACTGGGAAGTTCGCAAAGCGAACATTCGCTGGAAAGTTCGCAAAGCGAACTTGACAGTAAACCAACCCTTATTTTTACCACAACTTCTGAACCATAACTTGGATTGACGCACGATCGGAAGTGTTGGAAAGCTTATTCAATGCTCTATACAACAATCGAAAAATTTATTTGTTTAAATACCTACAAAAATGAGAGAAAATCAATTAAACTCAATGATATTATCATGATACGCAATATATACACTATAACGTAAACTAAACGTATTTACAAACAAAACGGGGTTTATTCGAATGATATTAACAAAAAGTATCGATAAGTGCAACAAAACTTATATACAAAAATAGCTATAATTTGCACTTATCAAACTCTCCCCAACTTAAACTTGTTTGTCCTCAAACAAGAATCAAGCGCCTCAAAGAAACAGAGTGTCAACCAAAGAATCACGAATCAACAAGTTTTGCAAAACGAAAATAAATGAATGGTTCAAATGAAAAATGGTACACGCAAAGTAAATACTTAGCACTAAACTACGACGATAACATAGTCACGAAACAAATGCAAAATAAAAAAATCATGCCAAACATTCTAAAACAACACAAGTTCAAATGTGAATCACACCTAGCAAAAACAATCATCGGTAGATGAAAAACACAAAATGAGGTAATTTTCACTCACACAACATTCTTGCAAACAAAAGACTAAATTATGCAAAAATTCACATTGAACATACAAAGGCGAGAATCACAAGGGCTTTTCAAGGTTGTAATGTGGTCGGGCAAACAAACAAGGGGCAATTTCTAAAGGTAATTGAAATGAAAACTTGCCTAAACCTTAGGGAGTGATCAACTCACAAAGACTAAAACACAAAATTCCAATAAACTTCTTCCAAAATCCCAAGTGTTACACAAAACACAATACTTATTTAGCACAATTATTTGAACTCTTTTTGTTTCCATTCACAAGGATTTTCTTTTTCTTTTGTTTCTTTTCTTTTCTTTTTCATATTTTTCTCTTTTTTCTTTTCTTTTTCAACCTCATAGAAACCAACAAATGAGTAAACAATCATTCTCTCCCCAACTTGAATTCAACCACATCATCATGTGAATACTCCCTACTTTCTAAGGCAAGGTAAAAATCCATACAACAACACAAAGTTGAGGGTTCAAGAAAAAACAATCAATCAAAATCCATACAAAAAGTAAATTCAATACTCATAGCCAAGCATTAAGTTCAAAAAACATGGATAATGATAGAAAGGCACAAAGGGGTTACGAATGATCACACGCTCACAAGGTGAATGACTATTTGGCTAGGTAGTTGTGCTCAAAATGAAACAAAATGCCTTGATCCTTTTCATGATTTCATATAATCAACACAAACAAAAGATTAAGCATAATAAAATCCAGTTAGAACAAGAATGTTGGTACTCCGCGCATATATGAATAATGGAAAGCTACCTCACAAAAAGGGTGGGAACTAAAGTGATTCACATCAAGAACAAGTATACAAAAGAATGAATGGCAAGGAAGTTTGTAAAAAGTTTAAGTATCATGAATATGTTAAAGTCTAGAAAAGCGATAAACACATACCTTGGACGTGTACAAAGCTTAACAATATCATTACCATACATCCGCAAGTTGAAACGATCAAACTTGGAACATCACCTTAAATTCCTCAAGCTACTCAAAGCAAGCTTTTAGACAAACACAAAAACTATTACTATAAACAAACTAAAAGACCGGGTGAAATTGGATTAAACAAGTTGTAAAGTGAAGATTTGAGAATTTTTTGAACATTCCGAGTACAACTTGTTTAAGTAATGCTCACCACACTACTACCTAAGATAGAATGAAAAAGTAATAACGAAACAAAAAACGATAAAACATGCTTGTTTTACGTCGTAAGCTCGACGCCTGTTATAAAAGAACGTTCCTCCAAGTTGCTTCCACCCGGTTATTCCTAACTAACACGCAAGCAAACGTGAAAAGAAACAAACAATGATATAACAAATTCACAAGTATAAGTATCAATATAAACAAGTGAAAATATACAATATGTACGATATCTACACAACTAAAAAACAAAGAAACTATCGCAATGTGATCCAATAAAAACACCAATCCCCAGCAACGGCCCCATTTCGTTGGAGCGGTAAAGCGGCAAGCAACAAAAAGATTTGGAAGTATTTTTCAGGGAATTTATCGAGTCCACAGAGATCGGTGATATTGAACTGCCGTTCAAAAATTTAATTGTTAAAGAGTTTGGTTTAAAATGTTTCAAACACAGAAATAGAAAAGTAAATATTAATACAAAAAGAATTCATTCTTCATAGAGAAGAAACCTATCCGGCATGCATATAATCCACTCCTCACAAACTTAAACTTACCGACCAGTTATACTCAACCTACAATACTCCTCAATATCATCCAACATCGCTCACAACAGTGTCCATCTCTAACACACTTAGCTAAGAGAACAACCGTGTTACGTCGACACTCTAGCACTGGACTCAAGATATGGAGGCATCAAGCTTCGACACCCATAAAGATTGTTAGCTCTAAATCTACCTCTAGCATCCAGAAACTAACAGATAATCATCCCTAATCAAGGTTTGCGAAGTTTATCTCTAACACAACCCAAACCCTAGGCATAAAGCAAAAATCAAGGACAATCATCGATAAACATTTGTAAAGCAGATTTTATACAACGCCGTGGGCGACAACTATGCATGAGTTCAAAGTAAATACATATAAAACAACCCAACAAAGAAGAAATACACAAAGAAGAAAATAAATAAACCAAACATATCGCGGTTTGTCAACGCCAGTCTATGAGAAATCCACCCCGGATCATCCTTGTGCAAGCTTCAATGTTGTTTTCTAAGCTAATCTACTGAAAAATTAATTTGATGGAGTTGGGAGCAAAAATCCCCAAAACCATAACCTAAAAAATGACTAAAATGACTTAAATAGTATTTCAAAATCCTTCAAGTTCGCAGTGCAAACTTTTATTCCTAAAGCGAACTCCAAAAATTGGCACTTAAGTGCCTCAGAATAGCTAAACCGCCTCTGCAATTCTGCAGAAGTTCGCAATGCGAACTTTTATTCACAAAGCGAATATTCGCTAGAAAGTTCGCAATGCGAACTTTGGTCCCTTTTTCTAGTGCCTCAAGTCTGGGAGCATTCACTGTGAAGTTCGCAAAGCGAACATTCGCTGGAAAGTTTGCAAAGCGAACTTGACAGTAAACCAACCCTTAATTTTACCACAACTTTTGAACCGTAACTCGGATTGACGCACGGTCGGAAGCGTTGGAAAGCTTATTCAATGCTCTGTACAACAATGGAAAAATATCTTTGTTTGAATACCTACAAAAATGAGAGAAAATCAATCAAACTCAATGATATTTACATGATACGCAATATATACACTATAACATAAACTAAACGTATTTACAAACAAAACGGGGTTTATTCGAATGATATTAACAAAAAGTATCAATAAGTGCAACAAAACTTATATACAAAAATAGCTACAATTTGCACTTATCAAACTCTCCCCAACTTAAACTTGTTTGTCCTCAAATAAGAATCAAGCGCCTCAAAGAAACAGAGTGACAACCAAAGAATCACGAATCAACAGGTTTTGCAAAACAGAAATAAATGAATGGTTCAAATGAAAAATGGTACACACAAAGTAAATACTTACCACTAAACTACGACGATAATATAGTCACGAAACCAATGCAAAATACAAAAATCATGCCAAACATTCTAAAACAACACAAGTTCAAATGTGAATCACACCTAGCAAAAACAATCATCGGTAGATGAAAAATACAAAATGAGGTAATTTTCACTCACACAACATTCTTGCAAACAAAAAACTAAATTATGCAATCATCCAAAAATTCACATTGAACATACAAAGGCAAGAATCACAAGGTTTGACTTTTTGATTTTTTGATCAATTATGGTTCCCTAACCCTAAAATGATGTTAATGTGTGATTTGAATCAACATTCATCAAGAAAAATCGAAGAAAGTGGGATAACTTGTAAAAGGGGTAACCATAAAAAACTTAGAAATTTTCTAAGTTATGAAATAAAGTGGCTAGGGTACCAACTTCCAAGGATCATAACTTGAGATCCAAGCAACCATTTTGGCTGATCCAAAGATGGATTTGTAGCTCTCATGGCATACTTTAAAAGTGTCAACTACACCTCATTCCAATTCTCCATAGATTTTAAGTTATGGAATGGCCAAAATCACAAAAAGTGAAAATGTCAGTTTTTTCCAACACTTAGTGAAATTTTCACTAAGTCCAAATCTGCCTTACTTTTTTTCCAAATGTAGGGGCATTTTTCACTCAGATCCAAAAGGTATCAAGACAAACTATGATCACACATGTGTTGTATCATATGAGAGCTTTCCAAAATGGCCAAGAGCTCCATCAAATTCCATTTGAGCTATGAGTTATGATAGTGGCCAAATGCCTTGCTGCAAACTGTCATGGCAAGGCAGATTTGTGCATTTTGCTAGATTTGGGCAAGGAGGGAGACCAAGGAGGGACAAGCACTGATCCATAAGCCTCCCAAGTCTTTGGAACCAAAAGTAGCACGTGAAACCTAAAAAACCCTAAAAGGGGGACAAGACTCCAATTTTGTTTTGGAGCATTCAATAGATGCACCAAGGTGGCATGGACTAAACCATTTCCAATTGAATGAGTTAAGGATAAGATCTGAACTAGGGAACCACAGCTCTGTGCTCTAACCTCTAGTCAATGGCTAGAGGAGACTTGGATTCCCATTGATCAACATTGGCCAAACCTCTGCTGCAGTTGCCATTCACTATTACAGCCAAAACAAACTTGCTCTACTATAAATAGAGCTCAATTGTGATCAGTTTGAGTACACCAAAGCCATCAAACAGATGCTTTCCTCAAAATCTCCTTCTCACTTCCAATTTTGCCTTCTAAGGCAAGTCACTATCGGGTTTTGAGTTTGAGAGCTATTCCAACCAAACCAATCACACACACACACCTTATAAACATCATATGGAAGTGATCCAAACACTCACATAACATCTGTAACACCAAAATCACAAAATCACTTGCCAACTGCTCAAGTTCTTGACAGAGGTGCAGTTGAGGTACCATCTCAAGTTTCAGCTTGTTTCAAACCACTCCAAGCATTCAGACACATCACTTGGCACCTAAGGAAGCTGTGCAAATCATTGGAACCAGCTTGCAACACCTCTAACACAAAACACGATCACCAACTGCAAGAGGTAAGACTGAGCTAATAGAGTGTAAGACCCAATCTCAGTCCCATAATAGAGTGTAAGACCCAATTTCCTTTCTTTAAATTTCTTTGTGCCTTTAATAGAGTGTAAGACCCAATCCCATTTTAACCAAAACAATTTTGGGCCTCAGATATTGTATAAGTCCCTCTACGTTAAAAGAAAATCTCGGCACGATCGCCAGTTTAAAAATCAAATCATCTGGGCCTACCCTCGTGTTATAAGCCTCATTTATTTTATTTAAATTTCTTTGGGCCTCTAATAGAGTGTAAGAGGCAACCCCCTTTGAAAACCAAAACATTTTTGGGCCTCACATATTGTATAAGTCCCTCTGTACAGTTTTCGAAATAACAGTACAATCATCGTTAAAACTGGGCCTCTCCTTGAGCCGTAAGCCCCAAAAATCTTTTCAAAACACTTTCTCCTTTGATTTTGAATATAATATTATTATCAAAGTTTTCTTTGTTGAACAACTAACCAAATAGGATGGAAGCTCTACAACGGCTAAGTGTTTATCCGCTTTCATTTATCGCTTTCATATGTATATAACTGTATTGTGGGGTTGTTTCACTGTAAGTCTCCTTTCACATCCTTTTATATACCTGTCAAATATAAACTGTGTAATACTAGTATAGTTATTTAGAGTTTTCCCTGGAAACTACGTCTAGCACTAGGTAAAGCCTTGTTGGTCACTCTTAAATACAAACAAAACTAGATCCCCCGTAGGATTCCAGATACAGTCTTCCCTTATCTTGGGGTTAAACAATATGGAACAAAGAGAAATGCAACATTCTCGGTGAACCCTTTCTCAGACTGTCACTCTTAGAAATTTTCAAAGAAACTCTACTCCCCAGAGTTGATCTATTCTCCGTGAATAGCATCTCTTGAGTTTCTTCCAAATTCTCGAACTTTCCTTGAATGATCTCTTCTGTGTGAATTGCATTTCTTGAACTTCTCTTGGTTTGGGGACCCAGAGGCTTCTTAAAAGCATCCTCGTCTCCTCTTGGGCGTTGTACAAGGACCCTTCGGCTTCCTAGAAGTTCTCATGCCTTCTCTTGGCCTTAATATAAGGACCCTGACAGCCTCTTAAAGGTATAAGATAGAACTTAGTCATCCTTTGCTAGAGCAGTCTTTCCAGTGTCAAACCTCTGGCCACTTTAGGGTTGATACTCATCCCTTAATGCTCGTGCCTCCTCTTGGGCATTGTACAATAGATAAAACTCTAGACTTGGACAGTCTAAAACCCCTTGAGTCTCAAAGACATTCTCAAGTTCCTTTCAAATATAGGAAAAAACCTTGACCACTCAGAAACTCAGTCTCTCTCATGAGGGCTCTCCCACTTGGTCCTGCCTATAGATCTAATCCTCAGCAGTGACATAGCCTCCTCTTAGGCTTTGTATAATGATCCTTTCCTCAAGAAAGTTAGCCTCCTCTTGGGCTTTGTACAAATGACTCTCCCCAGCGGAGTTAACCATTTCAGACTCTCTTGTTGAGTCAATCTCCCTTTAGCCTCCATCTTGGGCTTTGTACGAGATACTAAAACACTCTCTTGTTGAGTATAAAAGATCCCCTTGTTGAGTCAATCTCTTTTTAGCCTCCATCTCGGGCTTCGTACGAGACACTAAATCACTCTCTTGTTGAGTATAAAAGACTCTCTTGTTGAGTCAAATCCCTTTTTAGCCTCTATCTCGGGCTTTGTACGAGATATTACATCACTATCTTGTTGAGTATAAACGACTCTCTTGTTGAGTCAATCTTCCTTTTAGCCTCTATCTCAGGCTTTGTACGAGACAACAAATCACTCTCTTGTTGAGTATTGCAGACTCTCTTGTTGAGTCATTCACCTTTTAGCCTCCTTCTTGGGCTTCATACAAGACACATAAAAGCACCCTCTTGTTGAGTCTTTCACTTGTTAGTGTCATACCCCAAATTTTGACCACTAAGATTTCCCATCATTGTGCAAATCATCATCACAATATGGATGAACCATCTTGCCTCATTAGTCTCCCCAAAGATGGGTGAACACTTACTACAGTCAAAATTAGGGTTTCAAGCCCTCTCAGAGTTTTTAGACAAAGGA
Source organism: Lathyrus tuberosus (assembly GCA_022829125.1). Lineage (NCBI taxonomy): Eukaryota > Viridiplantae > Streptophyta > Magnoliopsida > Fabales > Fabaceae > Lathyrus > Lathyrus tuberosus. The sequence goes on along the minus strand of JALAZF010000436.1, from coordinate 31,152 downwards.
TCAATTAAGAAATGACATGATATTCAACTTGTCTAACCTCCCAAACATCTAAATGGATCAAGAGGACTCCCAATTTAAGGATTAAGCACAAGGCTGCTCCCTTCCAGGTGGATCAAGCCTCAAGATCGCCAGTGTCACCAAATTAGGGTTTGGTCGACCAGGGCCTCCAGATGTAAATTTTCCTCTGGGCATGAGCCAATGCTTCAAAGCATATCCTAAAATACTCCATGGAACCTCATGGGCCCAAGCATCAAGTCAATTTGACCTCGGGGGATGCATACATCAAAAATTAGGAATTAGGGTTTCTTGACCTAATTCACCCCTAAGTTGACTTTTGGGACAAATCATGAGCCAAGACCTCAAGACATGATTTGAGGGTCTCCAACATACCACATTGATCTATTTGTAACAATGGATTAATCCAGGAAGCTTGAGCAGCAAGTCTCAATTTCATCAGTACCACAATTAGGGTTTCGCGAGAAAAGTCAACTGTAGCTTTGACTTTTGACCAGGACATGCTCCCAAACCCTAGGACATGATTCAATACACCCTATAACACCTATGAAATCAATCCATCAAGTTTGATTTAGGTCAAGGACTTGATTTCATAGAGGATCGCACAGTTTGGAATGCATCTGACAAAAAGTCAACTGTACACTAAAGTCAACTTTGACTTTTTGAGATTTTTCACAAAAATGGTTTTTTAACCCTAAAATGATGTTAATGTATGATTTGAATCATCATTCATCAAGAAAAATCAAGAAAAGTGGGATGGCTTGTAAAAGGGGTAACCATAAAAACTTAGAAAATTTTCTAAGTTATGAACAAAGTGGCAAGGGTACCAACTTTGGAGGATCATAACTCCTAAACCACAAGGCCATTTTTCCCCATCCAAAGCTAGATTTGTAGCTCTCATTACCCTCTACAAAAGCTTAGAACTGACCTCCTTCCAAAGTCATCATGGATTTTGAGTTATGGAATGATCAAAATCACAAAAAGTGAAATTGTCACTTTTTTCCAACACTTAGTGAAATTTTCACTAAGTCAGAATCTGCCTTCACTTTTTTCCAAATGTATGGGGATTTTTCACTTGGATCCAAAAGGTATCAAAACCAAATATGATCAAACAGTTGTTGTATCATATGAGGGCTTTCCAAAATGGCCAAGAACATCACCAAATTCCACTTGGGCCATGAGATATAACAATGGCAATATGCCTTGCTGAAAACTGCCAAGGCTAGGCAGAATTTTTCATTTTTGCTCGATTTGGAAAAATCAGATAATTCCAAGCCTTGTCATCACTTTGGACACATCTGAGGATCAAATTTAAAGGGGACAAACACTAAGCCAAGCCTCCAAAGTCCTTGGAACAAGAAGTAGCATGCCAAACCTAGAATTTCCTAAAAGAGGGACAAGACTCCAATTTTGGATTGGAGCATTCAATACATACACCAAGGTGGCATGGACTGACACATTTTCAACTGAATTCAGTCAAGACTTATCCAAGACCAAGGGAACCACAGCCCTGTGCCCTAACCTCTAGTCAATGGCTAGAGAAGACTTGGATTCCAAAGTGCAACCATTGGCCAAACCTCTGCTGCAGTTACCATTCACTATTGATCCCAAAACAAACTTGCTCTACTATAAGTAGAGCTCATTTGTGCTCAGTTTGAGTACACCAAAGCCATCAAACAGATGCTTTCCTCAAAATCCCTCTCTTTAGGCCAAAATGCCTTCTTTAGTAAGGTAACTCTGAGTTTTTGAGTTAGAGAGCATTTCCATCACAACTCATGATCCTAACACCTCATAAACATCATATGTAGGTGATCCAAACTATCAAAAGTGACATGTAACACCAAAATCACAAAGTCACCTCTCAAAACCTCAAAATAGACCTTTTGTGCATTTTTTAAGCCATGTCTTGATTCAGTCACTTTCCAAACCAGATAAAACCTCAAACACACTCCAAATAACATCTTTGAACTGTCCCAAATGGTTCCCCCCATCTGGAACACCATTTGAGAGAGTTGATATTTTGGTCATTTTAACCCCTTTTGCAAGAAAGGGCCAGTTTGTGTTTTTGCAGGTTCCAGCTGATTCTAACCATCCTCAAAGCTTCTAAGGGATTATTTGAGAGTGTCCAAAGCATCAAACCATTTATGGAACAAGAAGTTTGGCAGATTGCATAGAAAACTCCAAAAGCTCAAAAAGAGGTAAGCATCATGACTTGAACTTTCCAAAATATGCATTGCTTTGAAGTCCACTGATCATACACTCCTCATACATGTTATATATGTTGTGTTTGAACCAATTCATCATGTAATTCATGCCTGTATCAATGTGTAGCATAGAAAATGCAATTATAGGCCTTTTTCAAAACCACTATCGGATTTTGAGGAGGGAGTGTGATCTGAAAAAAAATACCACCACCATTGGATTCCTTGTGAAATTCTAGGGAAGATGCATATAAATTTTGTCTCAAACCATGGAGAAATGAGAAAGTTATGACCTTCACGTTTCTGACCCAAAACTTGTCTTGCCTTGCCTTGGGTCAAGCCAAAAACAAGGCAAGCCTTGTATATTTGTGGTTTCACTTCAAGCAATGGATGTATCACCACCCCAGTGGTAAGGCGCGCGCCCTATAACCTTGAGGTCGTGGGTTCAAACCCCACCCATGCCATTTTGTGTTTTCTCACATTTTTGCTATTTTTTCCAATATTTTCATGTTTTATTAATTAATTGGAAAATTAATAACTCCTTCAATTTTAATTATTTTTGATTGGTTCTTTTTGCAAAAAATCAAAAAAATGTTGAAATATTTTATTCCACAAAAAAATTAAGTTTATATTATTTATTTAATATAATTAGTATTTTTGTGAATAAATTCCTTTTTAATGTTTTTAAACATTTTAAAAGTGAATATTTACTTTGAAAATCAAAACCAAGTGAGTTTTAATTCACCTTGTGATTAATCCCTCATTTTTAAAACCTTAAACAAAAATCAAAAATGGTTTATTCAAACTTATTTGGTATTTTATTTGATTTTCTTTAAATATTTACTTTTAAAGAATAACAAATTAGGGTTTCTTTGATTTTCACCCTCATCAAACAATTTCAAACACTTTTGGGCCTCTAATTGAGTGTAAGACCCAATCCTTTGTAAATACAAACCTATTTTTGGGCCTCACTTATTGTATAAGTCCCGTTGTATTTCAAAAAGTTCGACGCGATCATCGTCTGTTGAAAAACAAACCCTGGGCCTCTCCTCGAGCTATAAGACCCATTCAAAATTATTCTTGGGCCTCTATTAGAGTGTAAGACCCAACCCCCTTTGAAAACCAAACTATTTTGGGCCTCAATGCATTGTATAAGACCCACCGCGTTTTCAAAAATCTCGGCGCGATCGCCATTTTCAAACAAATGACCCTGGGCTTCTCCTTGAGCTGTAAGCCCCACCACTTGTAAAAAAATACATCTCTTGGGCCTCTATTAGAGTGTAATACCCGATCCCCTTTTAACCAAACTTTTTGGGCCTCAGACATTGTATAAGCCCTATGCGTTAAAAGAAAACCTCGGCGTGATCGCCAATAAAAAAAACCAATCATCTGGGCCTACCCTCGTGTTGTAAGCCCCATTCTTTTTCTTTAAACACTTGGGCCCCTTGAGAGAGAGTGTAAGACCCATCCCCTTGTACAGAAAACCTTTCTTGGGCCTCAGTCACTTGTATAAGTCCCTCTGTACAAAACGACAGTGCGATCACTGATAAACCTTGGGCCTTTCCTTGAGCTGTAAGCCCCAACATCTTTTCAAAATAATTTCTCCTTTAATTTTGAATATAATTTTGTTTTCAATCTTTCTTTGTTGAACAACTAACCAAATAGTATGGAAGCTCTACAACCGAGTAAGTGTTTATATGCTTTCTTTATCCGCTTTCATATACATATAACTGTATTGTAGGGCTGTTTCACTGTAAGTCTTCTTTTATAAACTCATATCAACTGTGTAATACTAGTATAGATATTTAGATTTTCCTCGGCAACTACGTCTAGCACTAAGCCCTATTGATCACTCTTAAATAGACAAAACTAGATACCCCATAGGACCACCAGATACAGTCTTCTCTTCTGCTGTCACCCTTAATTGTCAAAGAAACTCTACTCCCCAGAGATGATCTTTTCTACATGAATGACATCTCTTGAGTTTCTTCCAAATTCTTGGACTTTCCTGGCTTGATCTATTCTCTTTGAATAGCCTGTCTTGAATTTCTCGGGGTTTGGGGACCCACAGGCTTCCTAAAAGCATCCCCGCCTCCTCTTGGACGTTGTACAAGGACCCTACGTCTTCTTAGAAGTATTCACAGCCTCCTCTTAGGCTTCGTATAAGGATCCCTCCTTCGGGAAGAGAGCCTCCTCTTGGGCTTCATACAAATTATCCCTCGGCTTCTTAAAAGTTTCCAGCCTCCTCTTGGGCTTCGTACAAATTGTCCCGACGACCTTCTAGAGGTATAGGAACAGAAATTAGTCATCTTAATAGAACAGTCTTTCGAAGAGTCTAGATCTTTCTACCGTGAACGTACTACTACTGTTTCTTTAAGCATAGTACAAAAGATAAAACTCTAGACTTGGACAGTCTAATCTCCTTGAGTCTCGAAGGCATTCTCAAGTAAGGAAAAACACCAGTAGACTCGGACAGTCTCCAATACCCTCTGGATTCCCCATTTCCTTAAAGAACAGGAAATAACCCTGATCCTCTGATCAGTCCCAAAGCATAGCATTACCTTTAATCAGTCTCTTTATAAGAACTGATTTTCTCTTTTAACCAACCTACTGGACCTGTCACTCAACTGAAACAACAATCCTTTTAGCCTCTATCTCGGGCTTCGTACGAGATACAAAAAGACTCTCTTGTTGAGTCAATAATCCTTTTAGCCTCTATCTCGGGCTTCGTACGAGATACAAAATCACTCTCTTGTTGAGTATAAAAGACTCTCTTGTTGAGTCAATCTCTCTTTTAGCCTCCATCTCGGGCTTCGTACGAGATACAAAACACTCTCTTGTTGAGTATAAAAGACTCTCTTGTTGAGTCAACCTTTAGCCTCCGTCTTAGGCTTCGTACAAGACACATCTAAAAGCACTCTCTTGTTTAGTCAACTTCTTTTAGCCTCCCTCTCAGGCTTCGTACGAGACACAAAAGCATGCTCTTGTTGGGTCAATAGTCTCCTCTTAGTCTTTGTATAAGAAAAACCCCGGTTGAGTCAATCAACCTTTTAGCATCAAAACATTGCCTTGTTCACAGGATACAAACATCAACAACTCCTTTCATCTAATTGCTGTAAGTGGCAATCCTCTGGATTATTTACATCCACGCCAGTGTCCCTCTTTTAGCATGAGAAATTCCTAAGGAAAGATAGCATTGCTCTACACTGGGTTAAAGTCTTCTCCTTCAGGTTAAAACCCCCTATAAAGGAAATTATGGCATTGCTAGGATTCATATATCCCGGTTAAAGTAATCCTCCTTCATAGTTAGTCATCCAACAGTTGTGACAAACAGACCCCCTTTAGAGATGAAAAATTCTCTCTAAAGACAACACCTTTTTAGCTTCACATCTTGGGCTTCGAACAAGATACAAATAGACCCTTCAGTTTCATATCTTAGGCTTTGAACAAGATATAAACCACCTTTTCAACTTCACGTCTTGGGCTTTGAACAAGACACCAAAACACCATTTCCTCCCATAGAATAGGAGGAACTACGATCGCTCTGATTTCCCTGTTTCGGTAAACAGGAATACGTAGGCATAAGATTGAAAGAAAAATCTTAGCGAGCACACTAATCCAAAGCCTCAAATCCCGTACCTTCACATATCAATCGAAAAGCATCAGTCCTAGCATCCTAACAAAATTCCCCATGAACATTCCCGGTGCTTCGTTCTAAACAAAGTAAGAAGAAAGAGGCCCCATTACCATATAGCATTCGTAACCTAACAGACCGCTGTTTAAACTCAGTATGCAAGCAGGGTTAATTGGAGACATCTATTTCCATTCCTTAGTCAGCTCAATAGGATAAAAAATGAATCGACCTGTAGTAACCCCAGAGCGACAGTGCTTAAGAACCACGTCCAAAATCGCTCGCTACAGTTAGCACTCTCTTGTTGAGTCAACCCTTTTAGCCTCTATCTCGGGCTTTGTACGAGACAAATAAAAAAAACCCTCTAGTTGGGTCAATAGCCTCCTCTTAGGCTTTGTATAGAGAAATCCCCGGTTGAGTCAATCAACCTTTTAGCATCAAGTTTGTGCCTTGTTCCCAGCTTGCAAACATCAACAACTCCTCTTTAGAGATGACAAATTCTCTCTCATCCAGAACCCTTTAGCTTCACATCTTGGGCTTTGAACAAGATACAAATCACCTTTAGCTTCATGTCTTAGTCTTTGAACAAGACACCAAAACAACCTTTTTCCTCCCTTAGAATAGGAGGAACTACGATCGCTCTGATTTCCCTGTTTCATTAAACGGGAATACGTAGGCATAAGATTGAAAAATCTTAGAGAGCACACTAATAAAAAACCCAAAATCCAGTACCTCCATCAATCAACCCAAAAGCATCAAATCTAAACACATTACCAAAAACCTCGCAAATGGTCCAAACATTCTATTCTTTACAAAATAACTGAAGAGGGGCCCACGTCTTAATCGCATCTGTAACCCAACAGTTTTGACTATTTAACCTCAGTATGCAAGCAGGGTTAATTGTAGACATCTATTTCCCTTCCTTAATCAGCTCAACATGATAAAAAATGAATCGAACTATAGTGCCCAAGCGATAGTGATTCAAGACCATAAAAATCGCGCTACACTTGGCTATCATCACGGGTTCGCTAAGCGAACGTTTCATTCGCAAAGTGAACCATTCGCCAAAACATTCGCAAAGAGAATTTTGGTTCCTTTAGCCACTGCCTCAGCCAAGAGTCCTTCGCCAGGTCCTTCGCACAACGAGTGAAGCAGCGAACACTCGCTGGTTGTTCACAAAGCGAATTTTACTCCCTTTTCCCACTGTCTCATTCTAGAGCTCTTCGCTAGGAGCTTCGCCACCATTTGCAGAGCGAACGTTCGCTGGTGAATTCGCCAGGACTCGCAAAGCGAACCTGCTTTTGTGTTCCTCCTTCTTTGACAGCTTGCATCATCTTTTTGTGTCTTAATTTCTTGATAATTTAGTGCCTTTTCCTGCACAATAGCACACATATTACAAGCACCAAAGGTAGAAATACAATGATTGAAGAACAACAACAAATAACCAATAAAATCCACAATTAAAACATGAAAATAATGAAAAATTCCAAGTATTGAATACACAAATATAACATATTTGACATCTAACAACTCTCCCCAACTAAGTCGTTGTTTGTCCTCAAGCAAAGTATGTCTCTCATTGAAACCAAGAGGATTTGCTCGAGCATTCAATTCAACCAAGACAAGATAAACGGCTCAAATAAACAACAATTGCAACAAGGCAACAATTACACAATCCTAGAATCGACAATGTAAAAGAACTTGATTTTTATACAACTTTCAGACGATGTTTCAAGAGACAACTAAATCATCATGCACATGTCATTCTAACACTCCTCTTCGAAAAAGGATTGAAAGAAAATGTGCATGCAAGCACGGGACAAATTCACTCAAATGACAAATAATGCAAATACTAAGCAATTCATACAATATTTAAATGATCACAAAAGAAATCATGGAAGCAAAAGATCACTAAGGGCTTTAAGGTTGTAACTTGGTCGGGTTAAAAATAAAGGGACATTTCTAAAGGCCATTGAATCGGAATTGCTGATGCAAAAGAACATTCACTCTACAAGGTATTCACAACATCTCAACTTCAATCACCAATTTCCTTCCTTTATCACACCTTCTCAAACTTCCTCGACAATTATTGGACATATTTTTTCTCATTCAAGCAAGCATTCTTTATCTCTTTTATATACAAATATTCACATACTCATTTCTTTTCATGCTTGCTTAAATGTTTTCAAAATTTTGAGTAATTCATCAATCTTCTTTTTCATTCTCCCCAACTTATTTTCGACTAAACCTTAAGTGAATGTTCCTTGCTTTTTAAGGCAAGGAAATCAATTAAAATAAAAGTTCCAACGTTCATGAAGAAATTTTTTTAGAAGCTCTCAAAAATTCAATGATGAACTTGATTTTCAAAATATGTACAACACAAAGTTCATCACTAAAAGAGATCTAAACAATTTAGGCGCAAAGGGGGTTAACGAATTCTCGCTACTTACGGGTAAATTACTGTTTGGACATGGTTGTGCTCAATATCAACAAGTGCCTTGATCATTTCTAAGACTTCCACAAAATCACACACATCACAAGATAAAGCATGAATTAAAAGTATCCAACAAAATTTATCATCAATCCAAAGCATATAGTATAACCTGGAGGTTTCTCACTTTTGTGATTTTTGGACCTAAATGACACAAGCACTCAAATAGAGTTGTAACAAGAAACTACATTTTCATTTGTACAAAGACAACAAAGTTCTAATACATTCTAAATTCCAGAACTAGGTAACTATGTACCTTGCCACAACATCATGCTTAAAGTATTATCATAGCCATCCAATCTTGGAGGAATCTTCTTTGATGCATAATCAACACCAACCTAAGTTTCTTCCACAAACCATCCAAAAGTTGGAAATATTAACTTCCACAAGCATACCAACATAAAGCAGTAAAAAGCATATTAACATTTTAAGAGTTGAACATTCGTAAATTGAAGAATTCAACTCTTAACACAAAAGCATACCAACAATTTAAGTGTTGAGCATTCGTAAACTGAAGAACTCAACACTTAATACAATAATTAAAACCGAAATAACAGTAAAAGTACAAACAGAAATTTTTTTACTGAAAAACAACTAATATTACTAATAATACTAATAAAAAAGTACTGGTGTGAACACACCTACAAAGTCAAAAATACCACCAAAGGGTACAAGTACATCCACATATCTAAAATAATCCACAAAGTGGATACAGTACATCAATACAAACTGAAATAAAAACATAATACAAGAAAAACTTCACTTTGATGCTCAAAGGAAGTACAAAGTCATCACAACAAAAATCAGTCCTCATCGGACACCTCGATCTCCTCGCCCTCTGAACCATCGACAGAACCAGTCACCTCATCATCATCAGCCTCAACATCATCACCTTCCTCATCAGCATCAGCATCAGCTGCATCCTCACCCCTCCCCGGCAACGACGCCATTTTGTTGAAATAGTATTTCGGGGGGTGTTTTTATCGTATCCGCAGGTATTGTGCGGTATTTTGATGCTTTCCGTTCAATAGTCAAAACGTTTTAAGTTAAGCGGTTTCAAATGATTCTTGGTTTTGTTTAACATAAATTTGTTGCAAAGAGTAAATTAGAGCAAAGATGTTGTAGGTTTTAGAAAAGCATGTCAAGATTAGATTTCGCTAATCCTTTTCATTAATATCCGATTAATCAAGCATATGAACTTAGTTCCGACCAATACAATCGCATATCCTCTCGAATAAGTTTATGTCTAAAGCAAATTCGTGAGTATCTTTGTTTAGACCGTTAGATGATGTCTCACGCTAACAATCGAAACAACAACCGTTAAGATCAATACAAAGCGAATAATGAGCCCCAAATCTATGTCTAGAGTTTGGTTTTTAAGAGATGAAGATATTAGGGCAAGATTTGGAAAATCTATGTCTAGAGTGATTCAAACCAAAATATATCATTAAGCACAAACAACTTCATCATATATTGATCATCAACCTTGTTCATATACAAAATATCAAAAGAAATACATATAAGCAAGATTAACTACCTCTAATCTCAACACAAGAGAGTTTAGCTACACATTGTCAGGGTAGCTTGGATGACAAGTTTCAAGAGGAGATGAAAGAACATCTGCGTCGAATAATTGAGATCAGATGTGACTTCAGCTTCTCTATGTGAAAATTCCCTCTTGGATGATCAAAACTCAGAAAAGTATGTTTTTGTGTCAAAGTATCAAGTTATGATCCCAAGAAAACTAAAAAATCTATTTATAACACACTTGGGATCTGATGCATTCGCCTAGCGAATGATCCCTTTGCCCAGCGAATGAAGAAAAATGGCACTTTAAGTGCCTCTGAAGACTTAAACCGCCATTGGCTGTCATCGCGGGTTTGCTAAGCGAATGTTTCATTTGCAAAGCGAACCATTCGCCAAAACATTCGTAAAGCGAACTTTGGTTCCTTTAGCCACTGCCTCAGCCAAGAGTCCTTCGCCAGGTCCTTCGCATAGCGAGTGAAGCAGCGAACACTCGCTGGTTGTTCGCAAAGCGAATTTTACTCCTTTTTCCCACTGTCTCATTCTGGAGCTCTTCGCTGGGAGCTTCGCCACCGTTCGCAAAGCGAACGTTCGCTGGTGAATTCGCCAGGACTCGCAAAGCGAACTTGCTTTTGTCTTCCTCCTTCTTTGACAGCTTGCATCATCTTTTTGTGTCTTAATTTCTTGATCATTTAGTGCCTTTTCCTGCACAATAGCACACATATTACAAGCACCAAAGGTAGAAATACAATGATTGAAGAACAACAACAAATCACCAATAAAATCCACAATTAAAACATGAAAGTAATGAAAAATGCCAAGTATTGAATACACAAATATATCATATTTGACATCTAACAACTCTCCCCAACTAAGTCGTTGTTTGTCCTCAAGCAAAGTATGTCTCTCATTGAAACCAAGAGGATTTGCTCGAGCATTCAATTCAACCAAGACAAGATAAACGGCTCAAATAAACAACAATTGCAACAAGGCAACAATTACACAATCCTAGAATCGACAATGTAAAAGAACTTGATTTTTATACAACTTTCAGACGATGTTTCAAGAGACAACTAAATCATCATGCACATGTCATTCTAACACTCCTCTTCGAAAAAGGATTGAAAGAAAATGTGCATGCAAGCATGGGACAAATTCACTCAAATGAAAAATAATGCAAATACTAAGCAATTCATACAATATTTAAATGATCACAAAAGAAATCATGGAAGCAAAAGATCACTAAGGGCTTTAAGGTTGTAACTTGGTCGGGTTAACAATAAAGGGACATTTCTAAAGGCCATTGAATCGGAATTGCTGATGCAAAAGAACATTCACTCTACAAGGTATTCACAACATCTCAACTTCAATCACCAATTTCCTTCCTTTATCACACCTTCTCAAACTTCCTCGCACAATTATTGGACCTATTTTTTCTCATTCAAGCAAGCATTCTTTTTCTCTTTTATATACAAATATTCATATACTCATTTCTTTTCATGCTTGCTTAAATGTTTTCAAAATTTTGAGTAATTCACCAATCTTCTCTTTCATTCTCCACAACTTATTTTCGACTAAACCTTAAGTGAATGTTCCTTGCCTTAAAAAGCAAGGAAATCAATTAAAACAAAAGTTCCAAGGTTCAAGAAGAAATTTTTTTAAAAACTCTCAAAAATTCAATGATGAACTTGATTTTCAAAATATGTACAACACAAAGTTCATCACTAAAAGAGATCTAAACAATTTAGGCGCAAAGGGGGTTAACGAATTCTCGCTACTCACGGGTAAATTACTGTTTGGACATGGTTGTGCTCAATATCAACAAGTGCCTTGATCATTTCTAAGACTTCCACAAAATCACGCACATCACAAGATAAAGCATGAATTAAAAGTATCCAACAAAATTTATCATCAATCCAAAGCATATAGTATAACCTGGAGGTTTCTCACTTTTGTGATTTTTGGACCTAAATGACACAAGCACTCAAATAGAGTTGTAACAAGAAACTACATTTTCATTTGTACAAAGACAACAAAGTTCTAATACATTCTAAATTCCAGAACTAGGTAACTATGTACCTTGCCACAACATCATGCTTAAAGTACTATCATAGTCATCCAATCTTGGAGGAATCTTCTTTGATGCATAATCAACACCAACCTAAGTTTCTTCCACAAACCTTCCAAAAGTTGGAAATATTAACTTCCACAAGCATACCAACATAAAGCAATAAAAAAAATATTAACATTTTAAGAGTTGAACATTCGTAAACTGAAGAATTCAACTCTTAACACAAAAGCTTACCAACAATTTAAGTGTTGAGCATTCGTAAACTGAAGAACTCAACACTTATTACATTAATTAAAACCGAAATATTAGTAAAATTACAAACAAACCTTTTTTTTTACTGAAAAACAACTAATATTACTAATAATAGTAATAAAAATGTACTGGTGTGAACACACCTACAAAGTCAAAAGTACCACCAAAGGGTACAAGTACATCCACATATCCAAAATAATCCACAAAGTGGATACAGTACATCAATACAAACTGAAATAGAAACATAATACAAGAAAAACTTCACTTTGATGCTCAAAGGAAGTACAAAGTCATCACAACAAAAATCAGTCCTCATCGGACACCTCGATCTCCTCGCCTTCTGAACCATCGACAGAGCCAGTCACCTCATCATCATCAGCCTCAACATCAACACCTTCCTCATCAGCATCATCATCAGCTGCATCCTCACCCCCTCCCTGACAACGGCGCCATTTTGTTGAAACAGTATTTCGGGGGGTGTTTTTATCATATCCGCAGGGATTGTGCGATATTTTGATGCTTGTCGTTCAATAGTCGAAACGTTTTAAGTTAAGGGGTTTCAAATTATTCTTGGTTTTGTTTAACATAAATTTGTAGCAAAGAGTAAATTAGAGCAAAGATGTTGTAAGTCTTAGAAAAGCATGTCAAGATTAGATTTCGCTAACCCTTTTCATACATATCTGATTAATCAAGCATATGAACTTAGTTCCGACCAATACAATCGCGTATCCTCTCGAATAAGTTTATGTCTAAAGCAAATTCGTGAGTATCTTTGTTTAGACCGTTAGATGATGTCTCACGCTAACAATCGAAACAACAACCATTAAGATCAATACAAAGCGAATAATGAGCCCCAAATCTATGTCTAGAGTTTGGTTTTTAAGAGATGAAGATATTAGGGCAAGATTTGGAAAATCTATATCTAGAGTGATTCAAACCACAAATATATCATTAAGCACAAACAACTTCATCATATATTGATCATCAACCTTGTTCATATACAAAAGATCAAAAGAAATACATATAAGCAAGATTAACTACCTCTAATCTCAACACAAGAGAGTTTAGCTACACATTGTCATGGTAGCTTGGATGACAAGTTTCAAGAGGAGATGAAAGAACATCCGCGTCGAATAATCGAGATCGGGTGTGACTTTAGCTTCTCTATGTGAAAATTCCCTCTTGGATGATCAAAACTCAGAAAAGTACGTTTTTGTGTCAAAGTATCAAGTTATGATCCCAAGAAAACTAAAAAATCTATTTATAACACACTTGGAATCTGATGCATTCGCCTAGCGAATGATCCCTTCGCCCAACGAATGAAGAAAAATGGCATTTTAAGTGCCTCTGAAAGCTTAAACTGCCCTTGGCTGTCATCGCGGGTTTGCTAGGCGAACGTTTTATTCGCAAAGTGAACCATTCGCCAAAACATTCGCAAAGCAAATTTTGGTTCCTTTAGCCACTGCCTCAGCCAATAGTCCTTCGCCAGGTCCTTCGCACAGCGAGTGAAGCAGCGAACACTTGCTGGTTGTTTGCAAAGCGAATTTTACTCCCATTTCCCACTGTCTCATTCTGGGGCTCTTTGTTGGGAGCTTCGACACCGTTCGCAAAGTGAATGTTTGCTGGTGAATTCACCAGGACTCGCAAAGTGAACCTGCTTTTGTGTTCCTCCTTCTTTGACAGCTTGCATCATCTATTTATATCTTAATTTCTTGATCATTTAGTGCCTTTTCCTACATAATAGCACATATATTACAAGCACCAAAGGTAGAAATACAATGATTGAAGAACAAACAACAAATCACCAATAAAATCCATAATTAAAACATGAAAGTAATGAAAAATGCCAAGTATTGAATACACAAATATAGCATATTTGACATCTAACACATAGTCAAACCATGACTGCATCTCACTCTTCATATTACTGAACTTGAATCATCCTACTACAAGGTAGCTCTCAGGGATCCTAAATGGTTAGAAGCTGTAAATGATGATTATTCAACTTTAATAAAAAAATAAAACATGGACTTTCACTCTTCTCCCACTAAATAGGCTGGCAATTGGGTGCAAATGGGTTTTTAGGATTAAGAAAAACCCTGATGGGACTATCAACAAGTACAAAGCTAGTTTGGCGGCAAAAGGTTTCCACCAGTAACATGGGTTTGAATTTACAGAAACCTTCTCTCCAATTGTAAATCCTGCAACTATTTGGGTGGTTCTCACTATTGCAATCTCCAAATGTTGGCACATCACTCATCTTGATGTAAATAATGCCTTCCTCAATGGCATTCTGCAATAGGAGGTCTACATGCATCAACCCTTTGGGCTAGAGAGTTCTGACTTAAATTTGGTATGCAAGTTAAACAAGGCCCTGTGTGGGGTGAAGCAGACACCCAAGGCCTAGTTTGAGAGACTAACTCGAGCACTCAAATGGTTTGGGTTTGTGTCCAACAGGTGTGACCCTTCTCTTTTCACTCCAGTTTCTCCCACGTACACAATTTTTACGTTGATTTATGTATATGACATCAGGGGCGGTTCTTGGGCCCGGCTAGGCTAGGAACATGCCCGGGCTCTGGGGGCCCAAATTCTTTTCTGTGGTTAAAAAAACAAAAAACTGAAAAATAAACAGAAAAATATAACGCAGAGAAATAGAAGAAAAAGGGTCGTTAAACGCAGAGAAAAAGAAACGTAGAGGAAAAGGCTCTCCCTCAAAGACTCCAAGTCGCCTCCCCCACATCTCGCATGAGTCCGGCACCGCGCCACTACTGAACCTGTTGTAGCGGTGAAAAAATGAGATTAAGTTATTGGTTAACTTAACTCATAAAGCAAAAGTCGCCACTGCTCTTTATTGTTTCCAAAGAAATTGGAAAAGAACGAATAAAACCCACATAAGTTTTAAAACAAAACTAATAAAACAAAGACATAAGGGTACGAGGGTTGGTTATGCAAAGGGAATGTGTTAGCACCCCTCACATCTATAGTACTCTATAGGAACCTCTTGAAAATCCGCATTTGGATTAAAAAAAAGGGTGTTGTTTGCAAGAGATTGGGGAGATAAGAAAAAGAAATATTCTTTTAAGATTTTTGTTTGACAAGACTTCCTGAGCCTCATGCCTACGTACCAACAAAGTGTAATGGAGGATAAGAACCTCATAGTTTGTGGTAACAATAACAAAAGTGTTTGATTTGATTAATTTTTAATGAATAGACATTTCTTCATATTCGAGTGAAAACTCAACTTACTACCCACAATTAATGAGGAAGGAGCATTTGCATCATCTTGAGATGGATGCTTTTTCCTTGGATTGAAACTAACAAGTCTATCACTCAACATCTAAGTGTAAAATGTCATCACTTCTCTACATTATTGTGGAAGTATAGGAGTTTCATCACTACAAGAACACAACTAATGATTATCCTTAAGAAAAGGTTTAAAAGGAAAAGGTGCACAAAGGCACAAAAGATTTGAATGAGTTTTGTGTTTTTTAATTCTTTTGAAATTGTTTTGATATGCTTAAGATGCCTTACCATTTATTTAAGAAAAAGGGTTTTGAAAATCACTTGACAAAGTCAAGGTTTATTGAGAAAGTGGTTCAAGTTTGAAAACAATAAGGTTTTGAAAAAGGAAGAAGATTTTGAAAATTAAAGAAGGAGGGGAGAAGAATAGACTATCCTAATGCATAAAGTAAATAGCAAGAAATAAAAGGTCTCATTATATGGTAGCCCAAGAGGAAGTCGTTGTATGTGAATTGTGAACTAACCAGGATATAACCAGCATCTGACATAAGTCAATCAAACATTCCATTCCCTTGGATTGAGCCACAAGCAAAAAGTAAGCACTGAATAAGACAAGCATCAGATGAATGAAGAACTTAAGCCATAAGGTCAAAGCTATGTATCAGAGCCAAGTCTTCAAGAGGTCAACCAAAGGTCTCAAGTATCAGATGAATGAATCAAGGCCTCAGAACAATCCAATAGCATAGGAAAAAGTAACTAAGGTCCAACTCCAAGTCAAGCTAAGGATAGTGACCATTAGTCCAAAGATTAGAGAACCAAGTTTTTTAGGGTTTTTTCTTTATTAATGTCTTTAAAAGCAAAAGAAAATGTCCAAGTAGACAGAGGAAAAAGAAGCATAAACATAAACAATATGAAATATAATGCTAAAAATAAAGGCATAAAAGTAAATGGAAAGAAATTAAATGACAAGAAAATTAAATGGCACGAAAATTAAATGACATAAAGTAAAGTTAGCACAATAATAATGTTAGTATTGATGTTAGAATTAATGAATCGATTTGGGACAAATTTAGTGATATGTTAAGCAATTGTAGCACAATCTATTAGGAAGATCGTACTATGGGAGGCTGGTCAATAATAATTTATGTACCATACATATTAGAGATATGATAGAAACCATAATCCTAAAACATGTAGCACAAGTAAAAACTAAGGAAAGATCAAGCACTAAGGCAAGGAGATTGGTCCATTACATCAATCATTCTTCATGATAACTTAGGACAAACTTATGCATAAATCCAAAGTACCTCAAATGATCCATGATTAATTGGAAGGTAGATTTGAAATTATGAAGGTTCATCAAGAACCAATCCAAACTCCATGAACAACATGAACTCTAAATCATCCAATTGATCAAGAGAAAAAGAAAAAAGAAAAAGAAGGAGATTGAGAGGAATGAAATCAAATTGAACCACAACTTTGATCAAGTTATCATAAAGATCAACCACCTATCTTGGTGGATTAGGGTTTTAAACTTATCAACACTCAAGGTACATTGATATTGATGAAACTTATGACCAAAGAGTCATGATCAAATGCACCAGAAGTCAAACACAATATAAAATGCAATAATAAACAATTAAAATGCATGAAAAAAGTTTTTTAATATGATTTTAAAATGAAAATAAAAGAGAAAATCCATAAAGTACTTCAAAACACCAAATAAATGACCAAGAAAATTATGGAAAGTCAGAAACAACTCAATTAACATATGATAAATTTTTGAGAATTTTTAAATACATGAAAGTATTTTTAAACCAATTAAAATATATGAAATATAAGAAAATTAAAGAAAAATAGTAAAACATAAAATAGAATTGTGAAAGAATTACACAAGGTGTAAAATAATAGAAAATATTTTTAGGAATTTTTTGGTTTTTTATTTTTAATTAAAGCTAATTTAAAATGAATTTTTAAAAGAAAAACAAATAAAATGAAATAAAAGAAAAAGAAATAAATCAGAAAAAAAAACAAGGCGCGTTGGATCTGGATTCATTAAATGATGTGGTAGATCTGATGGATTAAAACAGGTGGAACACCATGGACCGAATGCATCAGATCCAATTTAAATCAACCATTAAAGATTAAAACACATGGTGTGATCAAACCACCACTTCTACACCTCCGGTTATCTTCTCCGGTGAGATGATCACCAGAGTTTGGCAAATGGCAAAGTTAGATCATGAAATTTATGCCATTGCGGTCGTTTCATCAGTGTGATCTCTACCACATGCTTCACTTTCATTTATTGAAAGCGAGCATGGTGATTTTGGACAAAACTCAGTGAAAAACAAAACACGAAAAGTAAAATTAAATGTCATATACGATCAACTAATGCAAGATAAGTTAGGGAGAAGAATCTGAGAGTATCATGCTACATTGTGGTAACTTGTTTTAGTTTAAATGGTGCTCAAAACTACATTGTCCAAATAGGATCAGAATGTGATGAACTGTGGATTTGGTTAGCACGATTCAGAAGGTCTCAGAGCTTGGTTCTTGTTGCTATAGCTTCAGAGGATGCCGAAGGTGCTAATGGAATCAAGAAATGGAGTTGAAAATGCTTAGAATTTGAAAAAGATCTCTCAAAATTTAAGTGGAAATTCTGAGTTTAAGCAAAGGTTTGAGGGGCTATCTAAGCTTGAAATTAAGTGCAAAGGCTTTCTCTATTTATAACTAAGGTGAATGAAGCTCATACGTGTGAGAATTGGTTGCAAACCATGTGATACCATGTGCAAGAATTGTGATGAAAACTTGATTCGAAAGTCACTAAAAACGCAGCTAAAACCTTGCTATTTCAGGTCATTTTTGCTCCTTATACATCACTTAACATCATCAGGTGTAAACCACGTACAAACATTGGCTTCAAATTGAGAATTGAGTGAGTTTCCAAAACTGGTTTCAAGCAAAATTCAGTTCCAAGTAGCCATATTTAAACTATTGTGTAAACTTGACCATTGCCTCTCATTCTTTTTGCTAGAGAGTACAATGCAAAAAGAAAGGTTTCATTTGGATGATTGAGTAGAAAGTTATGAGCTGGTAAAGTTGGCACCATGACTTATAATTAGAGGTCAAAATAATTCTAAGTCCAAAGTGACCTATAATGTCTTCAAACTTTTCATGGCTTTCAAGCATAGTTGGCCTTTGATCCTTGAAACAAACTTGTAGAGGGCATTAAATATGATAAATGGCAAAAAGAACAGCCCAAAAAAGTTGAAAATTGAGAGAGTTATGATCTTTGGAAGTTAGGAAAATAACAATTGAATTTAGGTCAAATTTCACTAAGTCCACAAAGTGACCTCTAATGTTTCCAAACTTTTTATGATCTTCCAAGTATAATTGGCTCTTGACTTGTAAAGAGAAGTTGTAGGGGATGCCAAGAAGAGTCATTTTACCAAGGAAGCACTAAAAAATGTTGAAAAATGAGTGAGTTATGAAGTTTTGAACTTGGACTTGAAATGTTGACTTTTTAGGTCAAACCACTTTGAATGATCTTGCAACCTTGGACTTTTTCTTACATTTCAAGGCACTTTGATGCACATATGAACTTAACAGGATGTATTCTTGA
The DNA here is from genome assembly GCA_022829125.1 of Lathyrus tuberosus. Lineage (NCBI taxonomy): Eukaryota > Viridiplantae > Streptophyta > Magnoliopsida > Fabales > Fabaceae > Lathyrus > Lathyrus tuberosus. Next base: position 12,102 of record JALAZF010000436.1, on the reverse strand, counting down.
ATGTCCTTTGATTAAACTTGCAATGGCTTGAGGAAACTTATTGATGAAGACATGAAAATAAACACACGAACCTTTGAAATTTCTAGAGAAACAAGCTATCAAAGTTTGAAATATCTTTGATCAAATGAAGTTGAATGGTGCTTGAGACCCTATGCTTTGAGATTAGAGGTCATGATTTGATGAATAGCCTTTGAAAATCAATGGTTGACAACACTTTAACTTGAGGAATTCAAACCATAGCTGAGGAGACAATCACTTGATGCTCTTGATTCCAAACCCTACCTTGCAAAAGAAACAAAAAGGACAAGACATATTTTTTGTATTTTGATTAATGGTTAGTGAATTATAGAGCATGTAAATGTAAAAATGTAAAAAGATACACAAAGAGGTGTTTGATGATCTCTGCAAAGGCAAAACCAAAGATGAGAGGGTTAGGAGACAACCAAGTTTACGATCTTGATGCATTGCAAAGATGCAAATAAGGTGAGGTCTTAGGGGTAAAAATTAAGGTATGACACCTGTCCCGTCGGTCGGTCTTCTCTCTCTGTTGGCGCCAGCCACTCTTCCGTCGTCCGACTCTGCCCAACTTCCGTTCCAAAATCTGAGTATTAATTGTTAGTTTCACTCTGTTTTACAATTTTAGAAACTCTTTATTATTGTAATGAGTAATGATTTGTTTGGGACATTCAAATCTAAGCAAATGTGAACTTTTTGCAGTTAATTATTTTTTAAGGTTCTGTTTGGTTAATGTCTATTGTCTCAGTTAAAATAAGTTTGCGTTTTTTCAATTATGAAAATATTAGACATCAATAAGAGATTTTATAACAAAATCTTTATACTATTTCGGGCTTGTTTGTTATAGCTTTTAGAAAAAGTTATTTTTCTTAGTATTTTTTATGTAGAAAATTTGTTATAATTATTTGAAATTTGGTGTCCTAGTAATTAAATGCTCCAGTGTTTCACTATTCTAGCTTCTGCTTCTGAGAATATATCATGTTTATGAGCATTATATAGTTGTTTAATTTATAAGTGCTTTTGTTTGGAATTGGATTAAGTGATAATTAATTAAGTGATTTTATAAGTGATTATGTTCGGAATTGGATTCCATTTGTTATGTTATGTTTGGATTTTTTTCCAGAGATGAGGAGATTTTTGGTTGAGTCAGAATTAGAACCAGAACCACCGCCGGCTAATGTGGTTAATGAGTTTAACCCAAATGAGATTGTGTGTGATCCTAGTCATAGGAAACAAATTAATGAGTATGCTTTGGATATTAAAGACCAAGTGAGGAGGGCATATATATTGAAGGGTCCAATGCAACCAGATTTGCCAAGCTTTCCTCGTACTCCATTTGAAAGTGTTAAAAGAAAATTTAGTAAATCATGGTATAAGAATTATACATGGTTAGAATACATTGAGATCAAGGATGCAACTTATTGTTTTTATTGCTTTCTCTTTAAAAAAACCGGGAGGGCCAGACACTTTGGTTTTGAAGTCTTCACTAAAAGCGAATATAAAGATTGGAAGCATGTATCTCAAGGCTTGAAAGATCACGTTGGTAGTCATAATAGTTTGCACAACTCATGTGTCAAGCACGAAGGTGATTATAATAATTGATGCTCCGCAAGTGCACAGATTTATCGAAGTAATATAAAAGATTGTCGAACCCACAGAGACCAATGTCAACCTACTGTAATCTATCGTTGCTTTGTAAAGCTAAGGCTATGATTAAGATGGTATGAACGGAAATGTAAACGCTACTTACTAAAGGTTTGGAAATAACGATAAAACGAGCCCGAAATATGGATTTCCGCGCACGTAAGGGACTTGTAGAATATGGGTACTGATTATGACTATAGTACCATTCCGTAGGAAATGCCAACTTAAAGACTCTGTCTCACACTCTCGCGCTATTGACAAAAGCCACGCCTAATGACCCCAAGATTTTTCTCTCGCTCGCTCGGTAATTAAAAGACGCATTTTGAAAACCAACAAAGCCTAAATGAAGCCTAAAGCGCTCTCGCTGTGTTTAGGATCGATGCTCAGTGTCTACTATCCGGTGCGTGTCTCAAACTCTCGCTCTATCAAACACACCTTAATGCATTTCTCACTCTCGTGACAAAACACTGCTAAGCAACCCCTTGCTCTCACGACAAAGTCACCTAAATTAAACTTAGACACTAAAACCAGAATATCAAACAATCATATTTTCATACTGATGGTTCCTACAGAGTCCCGTCGGAACGACGGTCCTCATACGACGGTCTCTAATTATAATTAACCAGACATAATTAAATCTGATCTTAACATGTTAAAGCATTCAAATTCTGGAACTATCATGTTAAAATAAATTCGAATATAATCTATACTATAATGCAGTAAATAAAGAACCTATAAAAAACTGCGGAACTAAACTCGAATACGAAAATGGCGGCAAGATTTGTATTGATACTTGAAGTGATACATCAGTACAAGGAAATAGAAAATACAAAGTGCAGCAATTCCTCAGTGTGAGTAATTGCTGCTTTGAAACTGAAAATATATGCCTAAGTTCTAAAACGCGACTCGCCAGCACTTCTGCGCAACTTCCGGATACAAATGCAGACCTACAAGGGTGTATTTATAGAGGAAAATTGGCTCCAAGAAGGTCTGGTACGATTTGAATTCAAACCAAGAAAAACTATCAAACTGTCACTGAAAAACTGCTCCCGCGCATAATGGCGACCACCGTATGCCTAACGGCGACCGCCATTAGTTCAAAACATGATTTCCCTCCTTTTTTGGGACATGGAGAACGCCTTTCTCCTCTGTAGGGGCAAATGGTGAGCGCCATTCAGTTGGGGAGGCCAAAACTTGCATTTTTGCTGTTTTTCTTCACTCTTCAGCTCTGTTTTTGCTCTTTTTCCCATACTTGCCGATTAAACACCTATCGACATAAAAACAAAGGAAAACATAATAAATCAAAGCAAATAGTATGAAAGACTCGATAAAACGGTACTAAAAGTGCGCGTAATGAGTCGGAAAATACGATACGAATTTGAGTTATCAAACTCCCCCACACTTAAACCATTGCTTGTCCTCAAGCAATTAGCCAACACGGTAAAAAGAAAATAAACACGGTTCAAAACATAGGCACAACGAGACTCTAATCATACGTGACTGCTAGGCTAATGTTTGATCGATAGGTACTAAATAGTGAAAACAAGGGTATCGTAACGACACATTTCCACATTTGCGGACAAAGACACCCTTCCTATGCAATACCAATTCAAATCATGACATTATAACTCGACCTACATCCTTCATACTATTTCACCTCTTTTTCATTCTCGCGCAATCACATTAAGCTCGTTATCCTTTGTGTTTACATGGTAAGTGAATCTGTTAGTGTTTTATGATCTCTTATTCAACACATTTTTCTTTTTTTTCTCTTTTTTTTTTCATGCGACGAATTTCAAGAGTCTGAGCCTTTGGGCTAAGTGGTCTTTCATTCGTATTATCCAATTAAAATCACATAATCATAAACTCTGAGATCAACACATATTTGCATCGGTTCATTACTTAGTTCACACGCAAGGATGGTGCTGACTCCTGATATAAAATAATCTAGAGGTTACTTTTAAGAAGCTAGGCATAAGGTCTTGGCATAATATCTATTTAAATCAATATCACATACTTAGGGAATCTAAAGTGTAGGAATGGTACCGATATTTACAAAACTTTCCCAAGTCTATCTAACACAACCTAAACAACCTATATACTTTCAGAGTGTCGTGCCATGAATCGAAACAAAAATAGTTGGAGGTTAAAACTTTTAAAATTTCGGGGAAATTGAATAACAAGTGAAAAACACGCATAAAGACTCGACAGCACATGCAAAGACTCGACAAAACATTAAAAACATATAGAATTCCAACAAGCAAGAAATAAACTAGAAAACAATAAATCAAACTAAAAAGCGGTAAAATTAAAGCGGCAGAGTTCCTCCCCCACACTTAAACCAAACATTGTCCTCAATGTTTTGATAGAAGGTGGAAAAAGGAAAGATAGAACCTGTGTGAATGCTACTGCTTGCCACCATGGCTAAATCTGCTCTGATCCTGCTCTTTTTGTCCCTGTCTTCACTGACCACTTCTACTTTGGCGTCTGGCATTTTATGACATCTTTAATTACGCAATTCTTGAATCAGCTCATCATATTCGGCCGCTTCCGGAGGAAGTACCTGCAAAAATGTTAGAAAGATATGGTGCAATGTGTGCAGGTGGAACATGACTAAGAGAAGAACGATGAAAAGGTGAGTTATGAACGGGAGAGACATGCTCTCTCCTATCATACTCATCATCGGTGTCACCACCAGCAGCGACATTCGTAGGAATGTCCGTGGACACCAGCTCGTCTCTAAGATCGTGACAAGCGATACACTCTTTATTTTCTGTAAACACAAACAATAAAAGGAAAACATTAAATTAAAATCTCGTGGGTTGCCTCCCATGCAGCGCTTTATTTAACGTCGATAGCTCGACGGCTAATAATCTTCGATTTCCATGGCCACTTATCAAGCCATCTCACATATCCCTCACCTTTTCTTTTCTTTCTTCTGTGGGGTGGTTCATTCTTTTGAACTTGTGGTGGTGGATCCGAATCTATCCTAAGTATCAGCTTTTCAAGTTTGGGCTTAGTTCTTTCATGCACTACCTCAAAATATAACCTTCCCCTCTTAACAATAATGATATCCCTAGTTTCACGGTCCTCAAATTTTCTCTTTTTATGCAGGACCTCAGACAAAGGTGCATTGGTGTGGATATTTTCCAATACCTCCACATATGTTTTGGATTGGGATTCTACCTTGGCTTCTACAAACCTTTGCGAGAAAGGAATCGGTGGGGTATAGGGAGGAGGAACAACAATAGGTGCTTCCTTCTCTACCTCTTCGACAACCTCCCTCTCGGGTGGCTTTGGTGGATTTTTCTCAATTTCTACGCTTTCCTCACCAGAAACCTCATCATCCTCATTATCACTCTCCTCAGGATTTCCGATTTGTTTTTCACTACTGGTTATTACAACATCCACATGTTTCTCAAGGGACTGTCCTATAGGTGTTTGTGCAAGCAAGGAGATTTGAGTCTCTAATGCCTCGCTGTGAGTCGTGAAGGACTCGACCACATTGTTCATCTGCCTAAAGGTTTCATAAGTTTGGAGATGTTGTTTTCTAAACTCTTCATTCTGGAGAGTTTGTGTCTCCACAAAGTGCTCCATCATAGATTCTAGCCTAGAATTAGTTGTTGTTTCAATGAAATCCTCCATTAATGTTTCGAGGTTGGAATTATGGGATTCTTGCGGTTCCTCAGAATATTGGGAGTGGTAATCATAGAGGAAATTTGGTTGAGAGTGAGTGAGTGACGTATTAAAATCCTCCATCAATAATTCTAGGTCGGGATTATAGGATTCTTGTGGTTCCTCAAAATATTGGGAATGGTAATCGTAGAGGAAATTTTGGGAATGGTAATCGTAGAGGAAATTTGGTTGCGGTTCCTCAAGATATTGGGAGTGGTAATCATAGAGAAAATTTGGGTGATACATGGGTTTTTTTCTTTTTTTTTTTCAACAAGAGTGCCTTAGTCTATACGGTGCAACAATGGAATCACAATATTGACCGTTGGTCCCCGGCAACGGCGCAAAAAACTTGATGCTCTGCAAGTGCACGAATTTATTGAAGTAATATAAAATATTGTCGAACCCACAGAGACCAATGTCAACCTACTGTAATCTATCGTTGCTTTGTAAAGCTAAGGCTATGATTAAGATGGTATGAACGGAAATGTAAACGCTACTTACTAAAGGTTTGGAAATAACGATAAAACGAGCCCAAAATATGGATTTCATCGCACCTAAGGGACTTGTAGAATATGGGTACTGATTATGACTATACTACCATTCCGTAGGAAATGCCAACTTAAATCTCACACTCTCGTGCTATTGACAAAAGCCACGCCTAATGACCCCAAGATTTTGCTCTCGCTCCCTCGGTAATTAAAAGACGCATTTTGAACACCAACAAAGCCTAAACGAAGCCTAAAGTGCTCTCACTGTGTTTAGGATCGATGTTCAGTGTCTACTATCTGGTGCGTGCCTCAAACTCTCGCTCTATCGGACACACCTTGATGCATTTCTCACTCTCGTGACAAAACATTGCTAAGGAACCCCTCGCTCTCACGACAAAGTCACCTAAATTAAACTTAGACACTAAAACCAGAATATCGAACAGTCATATTTTCATATCGATGGTTCCTACAGAGACCCGTCGGAACGACGGTCCTCATACGACGGTCTCTAATTATAATTAACCGGACATAATTAAATCTGATCTTAACATGTTAAAGCATTCAAATTCTGGAACTATCATGTTAAAACAAATTCGAATATAATCTATACTATAATGCAGTAAATAAAGAACCTGTAAAAAATTACGGAACTGAACTCGAATACAAAAATGGCGGCAAGATTTGTATTGATACTTGAAGTGATACAGCAGTACAAGGAAATAGAAAATACAAAGTGCAGCAATTCCTCAATGTTCGTAATTGCTGCTTTGAAACTGAAAATATATGCCTAAGTTCTAAAACGCGACTCAACAGCGCTTCCGCGCAACTTTTGGATACAAATGCAGACCTACAAGGGTGCATTTATAGAGGAAAATTGGCTCCAAGAAGGTCTGGTACGATTTGAATTCAAACCAAGAAAAACTGTCAAACTGTCACTGAAAAACAGCTCCCGTGCATAATAGCGACCATCGTATGCCTAACGGCGACCGCCATTAGTTCAAAAGGTGATTTCCCTCCTTTTTTAGGACATGGAGAACTCCTTTCTCCTCTGTAGGGGCAAATGGCGAGCGCCATTCAGTTGGGGAGGCCAAAACTTGCATTTTTGCTGTTTTTCTTCACTCTTCAGCTCTGTTTTTGCTCTTTTTTCCATACTTGCCGATTAAACACCTGTCGACATAAAAACTAAGGAAAACATAATAAATCAAAGCAAATAGTATGAAAGACTCGATAAAACGGTACTAAAAGTGCGCGTAATGAGTCGGAAAATACGATACGAATTCGAGTTATCAATAATCAAAGACAAAACGTGACGAGTAAGTTTACTAAAACAACCAAGGAATTAGAAGAGTTGTTTAAGATTCGTTTGATTGGTTCTGTAGATTTTTCAAGATATCTCATTGCACAAGGCATGGCTTTTCGTGGCCATGATGAATCCTCTATTTCTCTAAATAAGGGAAATTTTAGAGAGATGGTAGATTGGGTAAAATATAAGAATGAACAAGTGAGGGATGCTTTTGACCGTGGTGGAAAAAAATTCACAATGACTTCCGGTGACATTTAAAAGGATCTTGCAACGTGTTGTGCACATGAAGTTACCAAGGTGATTAAGGAAGAGCTTGGTGGTATACAACTCCCTGTGCTTATTGACGAGTCACATGATATATCCGTCAAAGAGAAAATGACGGTGATGTTGAGGTTAGTAGTTGTATTTTCCAATTTCCAATTTTCATTACTTATTATTCTTTATGCCGTCAAGTAAACTTGTTGAATTTTTTTAAGGTCTTTGAACGAAAAAGGGAATGTTTTGGAGATATTTATTACTCTACATCATGTCAAAGATACTACATTCAAATCATTAAAGGATGCTCTTTATGGTATTCATGGTACGTACACGTTATCTATTTCAAGGATACGAGGGTAAGGATATGACGGAGCTTTAAATATGAGAGGTGAATTTAATGGTTTCCAAAGAAAGATTCTAGGTGAAAACCCCTATGCTTTTTATGTTCATTTCTATGCTCACTATTTGCAATTGGTTGTTGTGTCTGTTGCTAGTAGTTGCTGATCTATTCATGATTTCTTTGAGTACATCTCCTTGATTCACAAATGCATCTTGTAAGAGGAGGGATGCTTTGATGGAGGCACAAAATAAACTTGAGATTGGTGACATATCTAGAGGAAGGGGCTTGCACCAATCATCTTGTCTCACTAGACCCGGGGATACTAGATGGAGTTCACACCATACTACATTGCATGGTTTGGATCAAATGTGGTCCTCTGTGTTAAAGGTGCTTAGTATGGTTAATGAAGATGGTTAGGGACCATCTCAAGCAGCGGGTTTGATAGAAAAAATAGAGACCTTTAAATTTGATTTTATTTTGAAGTTAATGTTAAAGTTGTTTGGTATCACAAACGAGCTTTCAAATGTCTTGTAAAGAAAAGATCTTAATATTGTGATTGCCATGGAATCAGTTGATGTTATCAAAGGTCGGTTGGCCACAATAAGAGGGAATGGTTGGGATAATTTATTTGTCGATGTCCAAGGATTTTGTGTTGCTAAAGGTATTTCGGTGCCAAATATCGATGACAAAATACTGGTTCGGGGTCGTTCAAGGGTAGAAGAGGGGACTATCACTAATCTTCATCATTACTGTGCAGAGATTTTTTATGTTGCTATTGACAAAATATGTCCGGAGATGGATCTCCGCTTTAGTGAAGGGAGTAACATTATCCTTGATTGCTTCTCATGTCTTGACCCCAAGAAGTCTTTCTCCAAGTTTGATGTTGATAAACTTGCTTGTCTTGCTGATATTTATGGTGCAGACTTTTCTGATGATAACCGTGGAACAATAAGAGATCAACTTGAAACTTATGTTCTTCAAGTGAAAAGAAATGCTTCATTGGTGTACAAAATTATTGAGTTAGCTTTGATATTGCCAGTGTTGACAACATCCATTGAAAGAGCTTTTTCAGTAATGAAGATTATCAAGTATAAATTGCGCAATAAGATCAACGATGTGTGGTTCAATGACTTGATGGTATGTTACACCTAGCGGGAGATATTAAAGTCACTTGATGATATTGATATTATTTGAACATTCACTGCAAAGAATTCTTGGAAAGGAAATTTGCCTTGTGAATTTATTTAACATGCTATTATAAGGTTATGTTTCATCTCTTTTATTTTAGACTATTTATATATTATATACAATGTGAAATTGCGGTCTTTAAATTTTATGTCCAGGCTTTATAATTATTTTGGCTCCGCCACTGGATGACATCATTGTTATTTGGAGTTCTCTCGCACATACTCAACAACTTATCCATCAACTTAATTATTAGTTTTCTCTCAAATAACTTGGTAATCTTTAGTACTTATTATGCATTGAAGTAACTCACCGAAAGGATGATCTCTCTTCTTATCTCAAGCAAAGTATATCAAATATCTTCTTTCTAAAGCTAATTTGTCATATGCAAAAGGAGTCCTTACTCCTATGATCTCTAGCCTAAACCTTTCCAAACATGGCACTGATTTAATGAGTGAGCCCACTTATTATATATCAATTGTTGGGGACCTTTAATATGCCACAATTACCAGGCCTAAAATAAGGTATATAGTTTGTCGCGGCCGCCAAAATGACAGAGTCGTCATCATCCTTTATTCGTCCTAAGGACAGGAAAATAATGATAAAACCTAAATCCTAAGGGAGAGACGTTAAGTTCGGGAGTCAGTTAAGTGAGTGGAATGTGTTAGGCATCACTCACCTCCATTGTACTCAATGGGATCCTCTTTAAGTTCTAGGGTACGTTTGCTTGTTGTTTGAATGTTTGACTATTTATATTTATTGACAAAAATCTTTATTATTATACAGAGAAAACTTAGATGTAAGAGGGAACCCTAAGTTTTATTATTATTATTGTACTCGCTAGGGTTTACAACTCTATGCCTACGTACCCTCAAGTTTGAAGGATCAGAGTATCCGTAGTTCACCTCTCTAATTTTGGTTGGTTGATTTTATCCCTTTACCCCTATATGTTTAAGTTGTAATTATCCCTTATCCCTTATCCCTAGTCCTTTATTTATACTCTCGGATCTTAAGAGTTCTATCCCCAAGTTTTTTATCCCTTATCCCAAATTTTATACTCTCTGGACCTAAGAGTCTTATCCCAAAATTTTATCACATATCCTAAATTTTATACTCTTTGGATCTAAGAGTTTTATTCCATATTTTTATCCCTTGTCCTAAATTGTATACTCTTTGGATCTAAGAGTTTTATCCCATATTTTTATCCCTTATCTTAAATTTTATACTCTTTGCATCTAAGAGTTTTATCCCATATTTTTATCCCTTATCCTAAATTTTATACTCTTTGGATCTAAGAGTTTTATCCCATATTTTCCTATTAAATCCCTAATATCCCTTGTAATTATCCCTTATCCCAACAATTAAAAAAAACTCCTTTAAACTTTCATAGTAATATAAAAAGTAAACTCCAAAAAGGAAAAATCTTTAATTCAATTATTTTTGTAAAATAAATTATAATAATAATTTCTCTCAAATAAATAAATCCCCAATTTAAAAGAAATATGTCAAAAATTAAAACCCAATATCAAAATTATAAACCCTTATGTCCATTATATGAAAAATAATAAACCCATATTTTTTATTATAAAATAAATAAATTAAATAGTCCAAAATTATAATAAACCCCCATAATATAAATTAAATCCGACTTTATATAAATAAGCCCCAATTATTATAATAACCCCAAAATATAAATTAAATCCGAAATTTTATTAATAAATCCCAATTCATTATAATAACCCCGAATTTTAAATTAAATCCAAAATTTTATTACTAGATCCCAACTTATTTTAATAACCCCAAAACTTTATAATAACCCCCAAAAATATCAATAATCCATTAATCTCTAAATCATTAAAATTAAAAAATATTTCAATTGAATAATTCAATTTCCAATTCTAATATTTGTTATCCTTAGTTATATGCATCTTAATCCCTTTTTAATTAATTTATTTAATTCATAATCTTGATAATGGTTGTGTTGTGAATGATCGTTGAGATCATTACACAGTGATGTTGAGTTCATATGGATATACCAACTTGGGTAAAAACACGTTTTCCTTTTTTTTTTATTATGTTAATAGTCATATTAACCATAATAAGACTTAACTGAAATTAACCATATACTCCAAACAAAATATATACAAACCCTGAATAATACATATACATAGTAATTAATTTAATCCTCAAATTTATTTGCAAGTCAAACAAAATTACAAGAGTGAATATATACAATAGATAATGATACCAACCTGGCGTGCCATGACCTACTTAAGTTGCTTCCTCCCTTCTTTTCCTTTCGTTCCTCGTGTTCTCCTTTTCCTCTCCCTTCTTTTCTTTGATTTCTTTGTGTATTCCTTTTTCCTTTGGTGATTTCCTTGTATCCTGTTTCTCCTTTGTGTATCCCTTTTCTCCTTTTTGTATTCTTTTGCTCCTTGATAATTTTCTTGTATCCATTTTCCCTTGCTATTTCTCCTTGGTACTTTTTTGATCCGCTGGTGATGGAGGTTAGGATTTGGTTATTGTTGTTCTTCAGTGTGAAGAACAACAATTTTTAGGGTAGGATTTGTAAATTGTGGGTGGTCCCATCAGGTTAGAAAAATATTCTCTATTTATATTAGGTAGAAATTAGGTTAAACCTTTAGTTGCAATAAGAAAATTAAATCAAGGAATAAGTAAATAAATTTAATGTTAATAATTCCTAATTAAAATTAAAATGATTTTTGATTTAGTGTAAAAAATGGCATATTTTCCTTTTATGATTTTCTTCATTAAAAGTTACCAAGAATGAAATAAAACATAAAAATTAAAATTAAAATTAAAAATAAAATATAATATAAAAATCAAAAAAATTAAAAATTAAACCACTTATTTTAAACTTGTTTAATTACCCATAATGATTATTTAAAAAGGAAAAATATAATCCTAAAAATAGAATAATCTAAAAGAGAACAACAATCTTTAAATATTTTTTTATATTTTTATACAAAAAATCAATTGAAATGTTAAATGACATTAAATTGCTATCCTCAAACAAACTGTATTTCCAAATCTTTTTATTTTATGATTTTTTTGAGATTTTTTTACATAAAATAATGATTTTAATTAAAAAAATCATATTTTAAAAAATGCATTAAATAAAGTACGAAAATTAAAAATTAAATAATAAAAAAATACTATTTTTGTGATTTTTT